>CM054377.1:77345530-82445530 GCA_028858755.1 Ara ararauna
ACTAAAAATGCTAATAGATTTCTTAGGATGAGAGTTGGTTATGAAACTGCATCTAATAACGTTAAAGATTATAACACCATAACAGAAATATGATACTATTATAAAATACATGTTTAATAGAGACTACATACACAGGAGGAATCCTTTAATTAAGTTATTACTTAGACTGAATTAATAACTCAGATAGACAACTACTGAACTTTGACAGAACCCATTATAAGATACCAGACTATAATCAGAGAGCCAGAACCACAGAAGAGATTACAACACAGGATAAACTAAGGAAAAGCTATACATCCCTGTCAAGCTGCAAAAGGAAAAAGAAATTAGTCCACATCTAGAAGGCAAACATTTTGTAACTGCACTCAGGAGACTGACCATCAGGAAACTGGAAGCTAATAACACACATGGAAGAATGAGGAATTGACTCCCTAGAGCAAGCATCTGTTGAAGGAGTTTGGGAGGCCTCTGGCAGGCACTACTTTCTTCACCTGCAGACACCATGCAGAACCTCACCATGAAAGGAGTGTCCGCAGTTAGCTGAATCCTTCTGTCATGGGTTCAGCAGCAGCAGTCATTTTTCTCCTCCTTGGTAGCTGGTGCAGTGCTGTGGTTTTGACTTTTGGCCTCGGAACAGTGCTGATAACACCAGTGTTTTCAGTTATTGCTTGGTAATGTTTTGGTCTGACCAAGGACTTTCTGAGTTTCATGCTCTGCCGGGGAGGAGGGGAAGCCAGGAGGAAGCAGAGACAGGACACCTGACCCAAACTGACCAAAGAGGTTATTCCATGCCACAGCATGTTGTGGCCAGGATGTGAAAACAGAGAGCAGAGACCCGGAAGGGTGAGGGTGCACTGCTTGGTCAGGCTGGGTATAGGTGGTGAGCGATTGTATTCTTTCATTGTATTTGCCTTACCATTATTATTATTGGTGTTAGCAGTAGGGGCTTTGTGTTATACTTTAGTTGCTAAACTGTTCTTATCTCAACCTGTGGGAGTTGCATTCTTTTTGATTCTCTTTCCCATCCACCCGGGAGCGGGTGGAAGAAAGAGAGGGGAGTGAGTGAGAGATAGACTGCGTGAGTTATAGAGGCTTAAACCACGACACCTTCCTCTAACAAAACAAATTCAGTCAGATATTTGAAATCCTGCTATGCTAAAGTGGTACACAGTGAGGAGAGCAGCAGAAATGCAAATAAGCAAACGAACACTTCAAATGGAAGAATTATTGCTCCTGACTAAGTAAGCAAAGAACAGAACTACCTGTGGAGAAACAAGTTCTTGTCAGTTTCTATATTTTTTTTATTTTTTCTCTTTTTTACTGAGTACCACCTTATCTGTTGCCTTTTCCTCTCCTAATGCAGAACATTGTACTGAACAGGTCAGATCTTGGTTTTATACATCTGATGATCTCAGCTAGATGCAGAAATAAGTAGGCTTACTATGTATGCATTATAAACAAGATTGGTTCAATTTTTTTTTAATTTCTTTAACCAATAAGACATGCGAAGGATCTATTTTTGTGATGATTAGTTATAGATGAGAAAGGAGGTATTACAAATTCTAGTGTGGGTGAATAATCCAAGTTTTTTGAAGTGACATTACATTATCAACCACTTATTATTGAGATAATTGTTAGCAAAGATTTCCTTAAAAGAGAAACTCAAGGGATATTTTGCTTTTCCTTTCTTATTTTGAGATAGAAATATATATGCCACTATCATGCTTAATCAGCATGATAGTCAGATTTAATGCTTTGTTTTAAGAAGTAGTTTTGCACATATGTGTTTTATTATAAAATCACATCTTGCTGTTAATATCTTTAATTTGAATACTGGACACATTTAAAAGATGTGAATTAGTATCCCTAGATAAAAGAATCAAGATACTCTCTTAACAATATTAGAGCAGATACAATCTCATCAGTTCATGCCACACCTTGACAAACCTTATGTGGGCCAACCTAAAACTTCTCAGCTAATGAATGCCTTCTTTAGTTTGATAGTTTTAGTAATTGGGCTGAGATGGTTTAAGGGGGAAGTTGCCAGGCTGCGTGGGCTTAACAGTCAGGTTATGTTGCAACTAACCTTACACTTCAGTAGCATTACAGCAGATAATACTAATACATTAGATTTAACACAGAGATTAAAGAATGTTTACAGCTGTAAAAAACTGACATGCTGGGGCTAGAGATTCAGAATATGTTAATTTCTTATGTATTTAGAAGGATGTTAGGCATTCATATTACCAGTTAACCTTTGACAGCACAACCACAAAGTTTGATGTTTTCTGAAAATTTCCTTTACCTGTGTCTGTGCTGATTCTGGCAGGGGTACAGTGAATTTTCTGCATAGTAGCTAGTATGGGGATATCTTTTTGTTTTGTGCAGAAACAGTGTTGATAACCTAGAGATGTTTTTGTTATTGCTGAGCAGTTCTTACATGCAGCCAATGCCTTTTCTGCTTCTTACCCCACCCCATCAGTGAATATGCTAGGGGTGCACAAGAATTTGGGAGGCGATACAAGAAGAGCAACTGACCACAACTGACTGAAGGGATATTGCCTACCATATGAAGTGATGTTCAGCATATAAAGCTGAGAGAAGAAGAGAGAAAGGGGGATGTTCACTGTGATGACATTTGTCTTCCCAAGTAACCAGTATGTGTGATGGATCCCTGATTTCTCCGGCATGGCTGAATACCTGCCTGCCAATGGAAGTGGTGAATGAATTTCTTGTTTTGCTTTGCTCGTGTGAACAGCTTTTGCTTCACCTATTAAACTGTCTTCATCTCAATTCATGAGTTTTCTCTGATTCTTCTGATTCTGTCCTCCATCTCACCAGAGGTGAGTGAATGAGTGGCTGTGTGGGGCTTAGCTACTGTCTGGGGTTAAGCCATGGCAGTGTCCTTTTCTCTTCTTAGTCTATTTTCTCATGCCTTTTATACTGATGCATAAAGCTCATAAACTCTGCTCACATTATCATGAAATCTTTATTAAATGAAATGTCTACAGTTTTGTTACCAATATGAACATAGCCTACTATGTCCAGTTTTATTATAGGATTATTCCACTTTTCACCATTTCCACATTGTCCCAAGGTATCACAGTGAGTACCATAAGTGTCCAAGCAGAGATATCTGCCAGCACTCTTCCTTCCTGACCATGACTGCAATTAACGGCAGCACCAAGTGAGGGTGGAAGACATTACTTCCTGTGCCTAAGGGGATGCTCTTCACAGCACATCAACACACTGTCTTATGAACCATATGACTCACTGCTCTGTGACAACTGGCATTCTCAAAACCTGACAGATGCTTGCTAAGATATCTTGAGAATTGAAATTGCATTTTCTTTCTGGAAACACTGAAAATGATCCAGATTTCTCATTCCTTCCCAGCTGATGAAGTAAAAAGAAGTTTCTGGGTAGCATTTTCTTCCCATGGTTCTAAAAAGCCTGAATTGGATTTAATAGAGAGGAATGTAATAATCTAGGTAAGCTGTCATGATGATCTAGCTGTGTCTGATACGATTGGAGTAGTATAAGCATATGCCACTTTAAGCTATTGCAGAGTAGTTCTTAATCAGGTTAAGAATAATTTACAGCCTTGTCTACCAGCTTTAATAGCAGTTCCAAAGTCCCTACAACTGCAATTTCTTTGTTGTTCTGAAGCACATTGAAACAATACAAGATGATAGGTAATGTAAAGCCACAGCACTCTCTGACAGTGGGAAGACAGGTATTTGAAATCACCCCTTATAACAATGGAGACAGAAACAGCAGTCTCTGAAAACATTGATGTGTATTAATGGGAGTGATTATTTGAAAATGGAATAAGAATTTAAGAGGGGTTATGACTGATCAGTCAAAGCTGATGTTTCTATACTTAATAATGTTTGATATATTCTTCTGCCTTGTATCATCTGTCCAAATGATTTTAGTATCTGCAATATTCCATTGACACAATTTTTTTTGGTTTAAATACCCTTGTTTTGAACCTGTTGCTTGCTATCTTAATATGATACACACTGTTTATTGGATCAGAAGACACACTGGATAATATTACTAAACAACTGTTCTACTTTATGCAGATCCTTTAAAATTGCTGTGTGATAAGAAGCATGGTTTCCAAAGTCCTGTGTATGGTGAAGTACATTGTCTTAAGGATATAGCAGGGGGTTTTGCCTTGGAGGATATAGTTAAATTGTTCAAAAAACCCTTAAACTGCAAAATTTCTAAATTGACATCATCCTGGATGGTGCATCACACAATATACTAATTTTTGCAGTTGCGCACAATAAAAATATCTATTTTCTTTTATAAGTAACAGCCAGAGAAATCATTACTGTCTATTTTTGAACAAGAAATAGCACACTAGTAAACATATTTCATTTATAAAAAATAAACTTTTTGATATTAAATGATGGTGAATTTTAGCAGACAGGTTTTAACAGCAAACACATTTTAAGGTACATTGACAATAGTTTCAGTCTAGGTAGCAATTTTTCCTTCCTTTCAAAACCAAACCAAATCTTAGTTCAAATATTTGGATATAAAAATGAAAGGGCAGATGCGACCCTCAAAACAATAGATTTGGTGTTTCCAAGTTATGGATTAGTGCAATGTGTCACCTATTCTATAGGTCAACACACAGCAAGGATGAAGATAAAAGATGTAAGTGAAAAACTAATTCAACAGTAGGAACAAGGTGGGATCCTCAGCAGCTGATTTACTGATTGTTACTGCCTATTACCCTAAATATGTTCAGAAACACTGCTGGATATAGTAACTTTGTGTTTCTGCTCTGCCTGATTAGTGCATGAACATAACTTGAGTTTCTTCTGAAACATTTACGGTCTAGAGTAACAGTTTTCAAAGCATGATTCTTGGATACCAGGAGTCAGTTGTGGGTGACAAGGGCCTTTATACTGTCCACCAAGATTCCCATACTGAGTGGAGAAAATGAGCAGCCTCAGGGGGCACTCCTTTTACTGGAGAAGGGAGAGTGGTGACGTTAGATGAGAGTTTGCAGAAGAGCAGTAGGAATTAAGATTGCCCAGAATTCTCAGTCTGTTGGAAAGCAGTGTCTCTGAGAAATCTAGTTAGTTAATAACAGGGAGGGTTGGGTGCGATAGAAAAACTCCTGGGATTAGTGATATAAAATGACAACACGCGATATAGTAAAATTTAGTTTTTGGCTGCTAGTCATATTTTCGTTCCCCTTGGAAACAGGATAGAAGATGAGGATGGCTATGTTATTTAAAAAGCTAGTATCCTCATGTTTGATGTAATGGAAGGCCTTCTTTCTCTTTTAGTGTAATCTAAATCATGTTATTACTATCTAGTAAAAATTTTCTTTTGTCATGACAACACTGTTCACTTCTTCTCTTTGCTTTTTTCCACACACCCTAGATTTAATGGGACTGAAAAATTCCTGAACCTATAGGGAGCAGTATCTCATTTATATTACCTTTTTGATCTTTTTCTTGCTGTTTTAACTAAGTGCGATGCAGTGGGAGATAAGATGCGATTAGAGAGACCAATGAACTCAGAGCCTACAGAAGATTTCTCCATGTCACTTCCTTTCACTCCTTGTGCCTTTTGTATTAAACATTCAAAGTTAGCATAAGGCTTTGTAAGTTCAGTTTCACCATTACAATTATAAATAAATACAAGACTTGATGATTATGAAAATTATTTGAAATCTTTAATTGCAAGGCTGCCTCAGGGAGTTAGATATCCAATTTACAGACTAAAATTCCACAAAAAAACAGCACTTTACTCCTGCATGTGTGCCTTGAAAATCATACGACTACCTCTGCATTCAAGCATTGCATGAGAAACCTAATTCTTTTTATCAGAAAACTCATAATTTCTCTCTTTACAAGGTATTCCAACTTTCACATAAGAAGGTCTTTTAAGAAGCCAGTTGTGTGAGCAGGTTGAAAGCCTCAACACAGATTTCCATGTTCTAGCTTCTGACTGGCTCATCAGTCTAATTTAGTTCTGCATATTGAAACCCTCAGTAAGGCCAGTCTATATTTAATGTAAATTTGTTGTGAAAGTTAAAAATTCAGTTATATTAGCAATTCCTTTTTAATTGAAATAGCAACATGTGAGACGATAAAAACTTAACAGCAGATGGACCTCAATGAACCACAGAAGAGAAAGGTACACTTGCAAATTCAAAACCAGACGACTGTGTGTGAGGTTATTTCAGACTGAACAATAAATACTATATGATAACCTCTTTAAATTTGATGATAGAAAAATAAAAACACATAAAAGATATCTGCAGAGTATGTCATGCTCTTCATTAGTGTGATGTGGCAATGGTCAGTGTGCAGAAAAAGTGAAGGTCCCAAATTGCTTGAAAAAATGGCATTTAAGCTAGGCTGGAACACATCTACGGGGCTTGTATGCATACTGCAGATGTTCATACACATAAGAGAAAGACAGGTGAATTCATCCCCTTAGAAGGCTACTGCGGGCTAGTACAAGGTGACTGTTGAGAAAATGGACTAAAAATATTTAAAAAACCCAACAAACAAACTTCAAAACAGGTAGGCTCCATAGCTAAACTTCTTGGGAAGCTGTTATGAGAAAACATACTGAATTGAGCAGAATCAGATCACTATTCGGTATCAACTAAAATAATTTCTAGAAACAATGTTCTTTAATTTTCTGAACCCAAAGATTTTCTTTTATTTTGAATTTATTGCTAAACTGAGAACTCTTTCTGTATTTTATTCTTAAAATCTATCAAGAGTAAAAAAAAAAATAAAAGCAGAATCTTCTTTGCTGCTTGAAAACAGTAGTAGGTTTAATACACCAAGCTACATTCCACGTACTGATCTTGGTAATGCAGAATTAACACCTGTTGGTTTGGACAGAAATTATATGTACAAAATAAAAATCCACTTTTGGTTAGCTTTGGCTTTCAGGGCTGTGTTTAATTGCTTTTAGGACAGAAACCAAGGTTATCTCTGTCATATCATACACCAGCAGTAGTGCTTCTTCCAGCAATGAAACATTTGAACCTTCATGAGAGAAATCCTTCAGTAAAAGAGCGCTGTTAAATGCTCTTGGTAATACTGTGGACAGGATTGTCACTGATTGCCCCATATGATATTGGGATTCTGGCACTGAGAAATAACTTATCATGAAATGCACTGAGAAATAACTTATCATGAAATAAATTACTTTACTCCTACCCAGGATATCAGAAAGATCTGCAGTAGTTGCCTTGAGTGAAAGTGCAAAGCAGAAAAAAGGGCACTTGATCTTAATAATGCTTTGCTAATTCTCATTAATGAGTAGGATATCCTTTGTGAATTATAACAGGAATCATGCAATGCAAGAAAAATGTATTGATAGAAAGCAATTAGGCTAAATCCCAAAGAAGACCAACGCATGAGTATATGGAGGTTGGTTTAAGCTTGAGTTGTTAGAGCAATCACATGCACATTTTAAATTACTACATTTTTTTCCTCAGGATCTAGGTTCGCAGATAGGCATGGGATACTTAATGAGGACACACTCTATTATTTTAATTCCCATTTGAAATTTCCATAGCTGAAGCAGTGTTTCAAATACTTTAAGAAAATATTACCTTTTTTTAAATTAAAAAAAAAAAAAAGAAGAAGAGCTGACACGCAAAGAATTAAAGAATTTCAGAAACGTATTTGGAGTTTTTTCTGAAGGGATTAAATAGTGGGAAATAGAACAAGTAATCTGAGGCCATATTCCAAGTTATTATGGTTTATACCCACTGCTGCAGATACACCCACGTTTGCAAATGTTTACAGTGATATTTTATTCTTATAGTTCACATTTCTGTAAAATTTATTTAAACATTTTAGGAGCCTGTTAATTTTATATTTCTTAATAATCATGAATAAATACTAAACTGCGTGAACTACTACCCAAATATTAGAACATTTAAAAAAAATTGTTATATGATAACAAGTGGGGGATGGCCAACTCTACAAGAATCAGGAATTTCTAGAACTGTGGTGCAAATAGCTCTGCCAACCTCATTTGTAAGAACCTGATGTGCTATTAATTTTTTGTCTTCTGTAATTGAATCGGGTCATTATTGTGGTTGGGGCTTGGTGGCCAGCTAAGCCCCACACAGCCACGTACTTGCTCCTCTGGGAAGAGAATTGGAAGGGCAAAAGCAAGAAAACACATGGACTGAAAAAAAGTTTAATAGGTAAAACAAAAGCTGTGAACAGAAGCAAATCAAAGCAAGGAATTAATTCACTACTCCCATTAGCAAGCAGGTGTTCAGCCATGCCCAGGAAATCAGGGATCCATCACGCATAATGGTTACTTGGGAAGACAAGCACCATAACTCCAAATATCTTCCTGTTTCATCTTTCTTTCTCAAGCTTCTGTTACTGAGCACGATGTCATATGGAATGGTATAACCTTTTGGCTTGTTATAATCACAAGTCCTGGCTGTGCCTCCTCCCAGAAATTTGCCCATCCCTAGCTTACTTGCCTGGAAGAGTAGAGTCAGAAACAGAGATGGCCTTGATGCTGTAAGGTGTGGTACAACAAAATGTAAGAAATAGTAAGTATAAAAATTGTAACAAATCTGAAAAAAAAAAAAAAGTATGTGAATAAAAATATGTTACTAAAAAAAAAATCCTATATTCTTAACCTTATCCTTTTCATATCCTAACTTTTAGTTTTAATTTCGTCTCATTGCAAGCATAATATAAAGTTAGTAATGTTATAGGCATTATAAAAATAAATCCTTGCAAATGTATAATTGAATATTGCTGGAAAATTATATTCAATTTTTATAAGTTCTCTTTTAAAACCAAAGTAGGGATATTTTGGAAATTGTCTAAGCTGGTAAATTGCATTAAACTTTTGTCTGATGAAGCCGAAAAAGTGTTTTTTCAGCAGCCACAAATTTCAGCTATTCATTTAGGCACAACTCAGTCAAAGGGGCTTCACAAAATAGCAGACGTCACCTCTCATATCGTACTTTTGGTAAATATCCATATATGTCATATTAGCTTGCCCTCCTTGGGAGATTACACAATTGTGTTGAAACTTAATGAAAGAAGAGTAAGGTCTTGCATTTTACATCAGTGAGGGCAGACATAAGATACACAGACGATTTACTTGGCAGGGACTTATTTATCAAGAAATGCAAACATAATGTCTTTAAGTCATTCCAGTATAGCATTTGAATTCTGACTTCCTGACTTCTGACTACCTGATCACAATCTGCAATGCGGAAAATAAAAGAACCACAAGGCTAGCTCCAGATCACACTTGGATGGAGAACTGCTGTATTTAATGGTTATGAAGGACTAAATATATTAAAATGTTAACAGTTGTATTCCTGAAGTGCTGCTCCTCTATTTCAAGGAAGCTTTGAAATTATTGTAAATGACAAAGATGGTAGAAAATAAAAGTTTCATGGGTTTAGGCTTTTCAAATAAATCATATTTCATTTAATTTTAAAGGCAGCTAGTTTAGGATCTCTTCAGTGTTAAACTTCAGTGGTATCTCAGGTATAAAATATACGAAAAATATTAATTGAATTGCTATATTTACACTGTTTTCCTTATGTTTATAACACAACTATTTTAGATAAAACAGTTTTCAAGTCACATTTATCTAGCTAGACAAATAAAGCCTGTAAGTTTTTTTTAGATTATCTTAATAATGAATTGTGCCTATGGAGAAAAAAGAAGCTTCAGAAAAATAGTTGATGAAAAGCTGTAAATTCCAAATCTTAGCAGAGTTCTGTGGTAGCTGTATTATAGACAACAATATTAATCATCTCAGGGTAGATTTATGTGCTGTGTATTTGTAACTCAGCACACATCCATAGCATCTTTGTTGGTACTTTAAAAAGATGTTTCAAGATTTTAAATTTGATAATACTGCCATTTAGCTTACCACAGTGTTAGGTTAAAATCCTCTTACTGCAGTTTACATTATATGCATAGCCATACAATACCCCCTTCATCCCAAAAAAATCAACCACAAAACAAACTGTGGGGAAAAAAATTATGGGTTTATTATTATTATTATTGTGAATAGATTATCCCAAAAAGATCCAGTCACAACCAGTGTTCCAGCTACTGATGCAGAGGGATAGAACAATGTTAATTTGCTCATTTGCTCTTTGAAAAAGCAGGCTAATTTTTTTACCAGGGAGAAAGAGAATAGTTTGAGGAGAAGAGACAGCAGTAAACTGCATAGAGCAGGACTGCATTTGAGTACAGAGTACGGATGTTGGTAGAGGATGACATTGGAACTGGCATGTTATGTAGACTCTGTCATAAGTCTACCAATCTCTTCATCACTCAACAAGTTCCTGTATTGAAGGCATCTAACCAAAACCCTCTCATCATTTATAGTGAAAAGAAATTCCAAGAAAATGTCCTCAGCTCATCATCTCCTTTGTATCTGATGTGGTAATCACAAGTCTAATGCACTTTTCATTTAAAACTGATTCTTACCTGGATCAGTATAGCTTAATAATTTTTTTGAAAAGCAGGTAATCTGCTTTTGAGAAGCTCACCCTAATACTTCTCAAGTTCCCTTTGCAGCTATGTTCCCTGAAAAACTGATTCTGCAGTACCAGGTTTGGCATTCAGTGCTATAATTCTTAACTCCTTGCCAAGTCTCTTTCATGTTAAGTTATATCCATTGACCTTCTGCCCAAAGTCTTCATAGCAGTCCTGACTAAAACCATCCTTATTCCCTGCTTAATGACCTGTTGCAGAAGCAGTGCGTGCTTGTTTACAAGGGCGTTTCTCCATACTGCATACTTTTAACCAAGGTCTCAATCGTTTCTTATGATCTCAGCCAAACATGTCCAATTTCTAACAGCCACAAACTGCAGAATATTTTTTACATCAAAGTCAGAAATGTAGTTAGCACTGATAGTCTGTCTGGAAGCCACCAGCACATCAGTTTCATGCTCTGCAGACAAGCACCATTAATAGTAGTCCAAATCTGACAGTAACGCTAATGCACTAAATTTTCATTAATTGAATGTAGGTGTGAATAGCCACATCAGTGTGTTTGATCACATAAACAAGCAGTTTTGAAAGGTATCTCACGGTCTGCATAACCATGGTTTATTGAAAAAAGCATGTTTTTTGCTCAAAACTTACAGAAAAACCAGTTCATCCATGTTTCATTTGATGTGAAATCTGAAGCAAATTTGAACTGTATGTTGTCTAGGAGTCAGCCTAGACATCATGAGCAACTTACCAAGCATGGATTTCTGTTTTGTCATCCATTCTTTTACACTCTATTAAATCTAGAATATAAAAAATAATTTTGGCTGTAGTACTTCAAAAACCTGTTAAAATAACCCATTTAATTTCCTTTCTTAAATTTCCCTTCAGTCATATAATATTCAGGCTCGAATACAAAAGTCCCTACATAAGTTGCTGCCTAGAGATATTTCTTGAGGGCTTGGCATGTTGGTTTGGGGAAATAGTGAAAGAGTTTTAATATATATAATTTTCAAGAGATTTTCCAAATATGATTATAATCAATCCTACGAATACATATAAAGTTGTATCACATTGTAGTCATATCACATTGCATCACAGTTTTATGGCAGCAAGTCATCAGATAATGTAAATATTTATACATTTATGTTGCAGAAATTTATAACAGAAATAGTAAGGTTTGTAAAGATGCAGAATAAATGAAATTCATTACTGTAGGCATCAGAAGGAGCAGCAGAAAAAGGTTAAAAAAGGTGGTATGCACTGGGAAGGAAAGGACACCCTTCCCCAGGCACTGTTCTCATGGGTAGCACTGAGGACGATGTAGTGTACATTAAGAAGAAAAAGCCTGCACTCTGGAAAGGTCATGATAGCAAAAATGACTACCCATCTGAATACCACTACCCTCACACAAGGGAGATGGCAACTACATTGCTTCATATGGTACACAACATTCTTTTTTTCTGTTTTCACAAAATAACAGACTTCAGAAATATTTTAACTATGTACCTACAAATAAGGAAAAACATACAATAAGCATTAATTTATCATACAGTAGACATAAAAAATTATGACAGCAGAAATCAGCAGTATTATCAGACATAACCTCTGGTGAATCTGAACGGTTGCAAAAGAATTGTCCAGATTTTTTTATCATCTCCAGTCAAGAAGAACTGAGGAGGACTTCATGGCAAGCTTTTCATATTGCGTGTATGTGATCCTAGCCAGAGCATAACAGCAAGAGAGTGTGAACGTGTAAAGTCCATTTGCTTAAAGACTTTATAAATAGATACCCTGGGTTGAGTTTTACTTCACTAGTTTCTCTATCATGCCATTGCACCCTAGTGTCATATTATCAGTCTAACTGGGTCACACATTTAAAGATAATATTATTCCAAATGTTCATTGTGTTTTTCTCTTGATTATGCTCAGAATGTAACAGAGAAGATGTTGCTGCAAGACTTAAACAGACTTAAAAAAATTACCTTAAGACAAATAATGCAAAGGTAATTCAGTATTTTTCTTGCTTTGGTTTCGACCATTGAATTATTTATTTTTACTGTAAATATCCTTTGGCCATCTGGAAATTTTAAAGTTCACAAGTAAATATTTGACATTTGGTTAATTTTCTTCAGATAAATAGTTACCACTTATTTCTGTCAGTACAAGAGTGTCTTCCAGAAATCCAACTTCTTCACTCCATCTATCTTCGATGCAGCTGTATTCAGTTCAGCACCCAGGTGCACAAATTTTAGCAAGAAAATGGCACAATCAATGAAGTAGATTCTCACTTGTGTAATTCCTCTGAAAGTCAGTTATCACAGTTAACCTTCTCAATACAATGTGGCAGAAGTTCAATGAAAATGAAAACACTGCGGCTCTAGTAATCACTCAAGGTTTGGAGTCCCAAGAGTCACTATAGTTCCTGAAGAAAGGCAAATACTACCATTTAGACATCAGCATTTCAAAAGATCCCTGGGCAAAGCAAACGAGGTCAACACTTGTATTGCTTCTATCTTTCTTTAATGAACATCCGAGAACAACTTTATGTTACAGTGAATGAATGTTTTTAACAAGTTCAAATACCAAAGTTATATAAAAAAACAGCTATCAGTCAATCAAACTATAAAATACAAAATACTTATGAAGTGTACAACCACGTAAGGTCGACTCAAGTAAGTTTTGTGTGTGAACACTGTCACATACTCTGCTTGCTATAAATTATTAGCATAGAAGTCAGGCCGAGATTCATTGCTGATCCTTATACTCATGTTAATTTTTTTTGTGTCACCTAAATATAGGTAAGAAATAAAAATGCCCCAGCTTTCATGTGCCCAGTATCTGAAAACTTCCAAAAACCAAACCCAGTTTGAACAGGGTACATTTGTGTGAATTATCTAGGGTGTATTAAAAAATTATCAACATTATAAGTAAACCAGGACTAGTGTGCAAATAAGTTCCAAACTAGGGGCTCATGCACTGGTGATTAAATTATTGAATGCATATTTTTCAGGCTGTAACACTTGAAAAAACAGACTAGATTTGTAATAGATTGTCATGGGTTCAGCAGCAGCAGTCATTTTTCTCCTCCTTGGTAGCTGGTGTAGCGCTGTGTTTTTGATTTTGGGCCTGGGAACAGTGCTGATAACACCAGTGTTTCGGTTACTGCTTAGTGATGTTTTGGTCTGGCCAAGGACTTTCTGAGTTTCATGCTCTGCCAGGGAGGAGGGGAGTCAGGAGGAAGCAGAGACAGGACACCTCACCCAAACTGACTAAAGAGGTTATTCCATACCACAGCACGTCATGCCCAGGTTGGAGAGCAGAGAGCAGAGACCCGGAAGGGTGGGGGTGCACTGCGTGGTCAGGCTTGGTTTTAGGTGGTGAGAAATTGTATTCTTTCTTTGTATTTGCCTTGTCATTATTATTATTGGTGGTAGCAGTAGTGGTTTGTGTTATACTTTAGTTACTAAACTGTTCTTATCTCAACCTGTGGGAGTTGCATTCTTTTCGATTCTCCTTCCCATCCCTCCGGGAGTGGGGGGCAAGATAGAGGGGGGAGTGAGTGAGCAAAACTGCGTGAGTTATAGAGGCTTAAACCACGACATAGATCTATTAAATTTTGTACCCAGAAACGGCTTTTCTTCTTAAAAAAACTAGGTGTGTACAGCTCAACAGATCGTTCACTGCACCAAGAACAGAACCAGAGTTCTGAAAGGCAGGACCGGTAGAGCTGGAGAACTGGTACAAGAAAGCAGTTCAAATTATGTGAGGACAAATTAAGGTTTCACACTTAGTCAGGAATCAAAAGCTCCAGATTCACTCAGAACAAAAAACCTTGGAGTACTAAAGCATGAAGATAAAAAGGTGCTTAGGTTCAAACATCCTTTTTCCACTATGGGCCTGATGAAGTTACACCTGAAAAAATGTTTTTATGTTGTAAAAATCTCTTATACATTGTGGAAAAAAATAAATAATAATATTTCTATAAGAGTTTAAAAATTAAATTACAAACACAACCAGACTGCAGGATAGATTTTTGGTAAAGCTGGAAAACTTCAGTTGTAAGGCAGCTGTTTTCATCACTGAAAAGTATTCTGCTTTGGGAATGATTTAGAGTGATAAGGAATCACTACCCCTGCATTTTTGTTGCCTTTCTCATTTTAAAAATATTTTTCTCAGTTGTATTAGCCAGTAGATTAGAAGAATTAAGTCATATAAAAAACCTTGCCCTGACATAAGCTACAAATAATAAATGAACAACAATTAAAAAAGAATTCACTTTTCAGGGTGGTAAACTTTAACATTTGAGGCTACTATCAGACACATTAGCAACAAAGCACTAAGTGTTTCTCACTCTTGTATAACATTTCTAATAAATCAGTACTTAGTCATAGTTACGGCTCTTACCAGAGCATGTCAGCATTGTTGTCTAGCAGACTTTTGCAAACTATCAATTAGATTTGAAACTGTAGAATTTCCTAAAATATTTATAGAAAGTTTTGCTTAAGTACACAACTCAGGATTCTACATTGCAAGCAGAAATTTAGGAGATTTTGTTAAAAATTTAAGAAACCCTGTTATGTAACCAGAAATCTATGCAGAGGCCTTTGTAAGTAGTCTTTGAAAACAATTTTTGTCTGTATAAACATTGTGCAGATAAATTGTCTGTTAAGCAACATAAAAAGTTCTGTAAATTATCAAACAAAATATCAGCTCCATAGCTACTCAGACACAAACTATTTAAAAAAATAAAGTAATTATCACTGCAAACACTAAAAATGTATATTTGTGATATATTAAGAACTTTTATCATGGATAAAAACATTCTTAGCTCCAGCTTACAACTTTTATGCATACGGTTTTACCTGAAACCATTTTTTCACTGAAGATATTTTTAAAAATACAGTCAAAGTGCATGCATAGAGCTTATAAAATGCATATATGCATTTTCCAGAGAATACAGTTTATCTCAGCTGTTACTATTTACTATCAAGTCAACCAAAAGTGCAATAGCAAAGCGTAAACTAAGTAATGCAAAAACATCTGAATCTATTTATCATAGAATAAGTGGATGACATGAATGTGCAGAACATGTTTTGAGCAGTCATAAAAACAACCTCCCCCTACCGAATTTATTTACTATATTTTTCTGAAGAATGTCAGGAAGTCTCAAAATTCTGTTCCAGATGTCCTAGAACATCACAACTAGGATTTTTTTCAAGTTAAAAATTAAGAATTAGGCAAGAGCTATGCCTAATTCGAGGGTGGCTTACATATTCCAGAGTTTTGGAACAAGGTTACACATATGCATGATCCCTCATCTCTATGGAGGTTTAATAACTTATAGACTATGTTACCCTCAAAATCTTAACAGCAGAAAAGGTACACACCTTATTTATAGCCAAGACTTTATTGATAGAGTACAACTGACAACGTAATAGAAGAATCCCTATTAGTTCAGAGGTAAGTATTACTTGCCATCAAGCTAAAGGACATTTTTAATTGTTCTGTCTTCATAGCTTTTTTTGCTGTCACTGGATATAACTTTTGGCCTCCATGAAGAGAGAATTTAGTGCTCACAGAAACAGGCAAAGACATTACAAGAAAGTGCAAAAATGCAGTGGGAAAATACATAGCAAAGAGAAAGCAAAGCAAAGCTCATTCCTCTTCACACAGTTTTCTTTCCTTGGATTACAATTTTGAACTTGGACTTTTGTGTGAATTCTTTCTTTAGATAGTGCACCTACTGGATGGGGTAGGTGCGTTAGAAGGTTAACTTACATATATTCCACAAGTTCATTGAGTAATGTTCAGGCTGAGGACAATATAGGGTTTTTTTAGGATGGTACATAGCTTCATTTGCAAGAATTTTCATAGAATCATAGACTGGTTTGGGTTGGAAGGGACCTTAAAGAACATCCAGTTCCACCCCTCTACCATGGTCCGGGAGACTTTCCACTAGACAGGCTACCCAAAGGCCCATCCAGTCTGGCCTAGAGCACTTCAAGGGATGGGGCAGCCACAACTTCTCTGGGCAACCTGCTCCTGTGTCTCACCACCCTCACACTGAAGTGCTTCTTTCTCACATCTAATCTAAACCTACCCTCTCTCAGTTTAAAGCCATCCCCCCTTGTCCTGACCCTGCAGAAGATTCAAGAACACAATGATCAAAACATGAAGAACATCATGCCCTACAATTTTACAAGTGTGCGACTCTAAAGGATCATAGGCTAATTCATGTTGGAAGGAACTTCTGGAGGTCTTTAATAAAGGTTTTATACTGTTACATCGTAAAAACCTTCAAGTATGGGAACTGCACAACCCCTGGGAACCCTGTTCCTTTTCTTGATTGTTCTCAGAGTGAAAATTGTTTTCTCCTATCCAGCGTGAAATTTATCTCATTTCAACTCTGATTCCCTGTCTCTTGTCCTCCCATTATTTAATGTTGTGAATCTTGGTTGTAGATCTTTGCAGGCTGCTGTTAGGTTTCCCTGAATTCTTTTCCATGCCTGGTCCCTCAAAATCTCCTCACAGATTATGTGGAATCTGGAATGAAAAAACCCCTAGAGTTTGCAGCAACAGCAAACCTCACTGTGAACGGGAATTTGTTCAGTGTGCCATACCCTCACCAGAAAATATCATCCCAGGTTTCCATCATCAGGGATGTAATATTTTATAACTTACTGTTACCTTTTCTGGAGTATTAATGTGTGGTTTTCTTGTTGGGATCCAAAAAGAACCAGCATCTTCTGTTACGCAACAATAAGACTTTTAAGCCTATGCTAAACATAAGTATAAAGCTCTCTCCTTCCTTTACCCAGCACCGTTACCCCTCCACAGCCCAATTCTAGGATGCTACATTTTTTAATAATGTCTTCCAACATGAGCTTTGCTACATCATTGCAATATGATAACTTTAGTTTTTACGTGACCTGATGCTGAAAAAGCAAAATTTGTAGTGCTTCATGAGTTTGCTGTGACAGTGAAACTCAGAATTGCATCTGATTATAATATACAATAGGTCCCAGCATGCATGTTTTAAGAGCAACAAATTCCTCACAGCATCTTGCTATTTTTTTATGTGCATATCTTGTACCTCTTTGAATTTTAGAGGTTTTATTTGTTTGGGGTTTTTTTACAGCCTGGAAAGATCCCCTTTGCCTATTCCTACTTGCTCAAAGGTTGTTGCTAAAGAGAGCTAGATTGTAGCTGGAGAGAGCTAAAACCATGTGAGCAGTCAGATGGATCAGAAGGAAAGAATTCCAGCTCTGATCATGCTATTTTATTCTCACAAATATTTTGAGACCCTTATAGGTCATATTTAATGCTTACTGCTCTGTTGCTTGCTGTCATGTACTTTTAATCTGGAGATCTTTATTTGATTCTGGATTGTGATGTTTAATTTCACTACACAAACTGATTTTCAGTTGTCACTGCAAAGATTACATAGAATGAGAAAGATTCTATACCTTTGTGTTCTTTTTTTCTTTATTACTTCCTGTTTCATACAGATTAAATATACTGCCATTGTCAATTTCTTTTGGCTTAATAGTCTATGCTGTTATTAAAAGAATCAACAGTAATTATGGAACATTTTAGCAAGCGTAAAGCAGGATAAGAAGGTTTAGGTTCATAATGTTATTAGTGGCACAGATACTAGAAGTAATGAATGGTTTATGGATTCAGACAATCCAATAAAACTCATAAGACTAGTATTTAATTACAACATTGTAAAGCAAATCTTTTATCTTCTTCCAGTATCTGCCTTGAAACTGTTTAAAATTAATGGATATAATACTGCAATGGAACCTACCAGATATCTGTAGGGAACACAGGCTGATCATGAGATACGGGACTTCAGATCACACCAGCAAAAGCCATGTTATAATTTTTTTCAACTGAAGTTTTCAAGTATCAACTGCAAAAAAATGAAAGACTTAAAAATGCAAGTACGTAAAAAAACCCCTGAATCTTAACATCTAAAAACTCTGAGCAACCTGGAGAAAACTCCAAACTTCCCTCATGGATTTCTGCAGAAATACATGGAATTATATATAAAATTATTCTGCATTTTTTTTACTTGGCAATGGTGAAGTTCAATTCATATTCTAAGGGAGCACAGCATACACCCACTACTCTCTGATGCACTATGGCCTTGCCATATATTTGGATAACTTTTACATCATGCTGGAATTTAGGGTGAGGTAGGCACAAAATCAGAGCCACACCACTCAGTAACGTAAAATCAAAGATTTTTTTTTCTAAGTGGGACAGAGCTAGTGGGTGACAGTGGTGTGGATGTATTCTCTCATGAGAAGCTAGTTGTTGCTTTCTGACTTAGATGGTCCCAGGAGCTATCAGTAGCCTTACTGGTTAAATCACCCGAGGCTAACCTCTGATTTCACTGTATCTAGACCCAGTTAGCACAGTTTCCTGGGTCACTAGTGTTACAGGGATGTAAAACTGTGATTCTTTTCTTTCCCTTGCATACCTAAAATATTAGATGATGGAGCAGGGCAGATATGATCCAGAAGTATGTGATTTATCTCACCTTAATAGTTATCTGTGCTTTCTTTGTTTTCCCAGCACAAACCACCATCACCTAATGACATAAAGCTGGATAGCATAGTGTCATGGGTTCAGCAGCAGCAGTCATTTTTCTGCTCCTTGGTAGCTGGTGTAGCGCTGTGTTTTTTGATTTTGGGCCTGGGAACAGCGCTGATAACACCAGTGTTTCGGTTACTGCTTAGTGATGTTTTGGTCTGGCCAAGAACTTTCTGAGTTTCATGCTCTGCCAGGGAGGAGGGGAGCCGGGAGGAAGCAGAGACAGGACACCTGACCCAAACTGACCAAAGAGGTTATTCCATACCACAGCAGGTTATGCCCAAGACGGAGGACGGAGAGGAGAGACCCAGAAGGGTGGGGGGTGCACTGCGTGGTCGGGCTTGGTTTTAGGTGGTGAGAATTGTATTCTTTCCTTGTAATTTCTCTTGTCATTATTATTATTGGTGGTAGCAGTAGTGATTTGTGTTATACTTTAGTTACTAAACTGTTCTTAACCTGTGGGAGTTGCATTCTTTTCGATTCTCCTTCCCATCCCTCCGGGAGTGGGGGGAAGAAAAAGGGGAAAGTGAGGGGAGAACGAGCTGCGTGGTTAGAGAGGCTTAAACCACGACAGTTCTTTTTGGCGCCCAACGTGGGGCACGAAGGGTTGAGATAACGACAGGATTTATAGCCACTCGTCACAATGCTGATTTATTGGCTCTTAAAGTTGTTGCTTTTGGTTCTCTTGCATTCATGGTTTCAGCCTGTTGTACCTTACTTACAGCCGGTATTTGTTATCTTAGCATGTTTCAGATATGGGTTTTGGTTTAAGGTTCTTGTTTCATTGTACTTTATTGGAATGGCTTGTGATACGGGCGGGCTCCAGAAGCCGTGGGGGGCGAATGTGTACCTGGCAGTTCGGCTGCTCTTCACCGTTCTGGCGAGGCTGTGGAGAGCCGAGGGGGGGCTGCCTCGGGAGCCGCCGGCTGCCGAAACGGCCCGGGGGAGCGGACCCGGGGAGCAGGAGCCGAGCCCCCCCACCGAGCCCAGCCCGACGGCTGCCGAGCAGAGGAAGGAGGTAGCAAAAGGGGTGAGCCCCCCGACTGAGCCCAGCCCGGCGGCTGCCGAGCCGCGGGAGGGGGAGGCTACCGAGCGGCAGGAGGAGACAGCAGAGAAGCCGGGCCCCGAGGCTGAACAGAGTCCCGTGACCGAGCCCAGCCCCGTGGCGGCCGAGAGCATTCCCCGGCAGCTGCCCGCGGAGCCGCAGGAGAACGCAGGAGACCCCGCAGCACTTCCCAGCAAGGCAGAGGCGGAAGACCTGCACTCAGACAAAGAGCAGCTGGTGCTGAGAGAGCCGGCAAGCACAGCAGCTACACCAGCCCCAGTGACAAGCACAGCAGCCTCATTTGAGAGCTCTGAAGTGTTTGAATGGCCTTTGGGTACCCTTGAGACCTGCCTGCTGATTGTGATGGGGATCAGCATGTTGGCATGCATACACAATGTGTTTTACCCACCACCATTTTGTCTGGTCCCAAAAGTTAAGCAGAGTGGAGTGTGGGCCTTGTCTGGGGTTAATCTGCAACCTAGGATGACTAAGAGATTTTCCCCAAGCCTGGACAGCCATGAGTGGCAGGGTGTGTGGGACAGTATGGGCGAGTATCTAGTCCACTGGGCCCCTCCAGTGCTTTGGAAGCATCACAGATGGAAGGCAGCTGTGTGGAATCCCCAGCGACAAGCTGCAGAAACTGCTGGAGGGGTGGATGAATTATTTTGAGCCTGGTGAGCCCATGACACCTCAGGCCATCAGGGCAGAGATACAACATACAGATGGACTTATGATCGAGGGGTGGACTTAGCAATGGACACTGTGGCCCAGGTTATTCATGAGTGTGAACTCTGCACACAGCCTCTGCTGCTCTGAAAGGCTGTTACAAAAGATGGAGCTTGACATCATGGACTGGGTGGACTCAGCAGCTTTGTAGGGATTGGTTTATGCACTAAGGGATGATCTCTCTCCCTCTGTATGTGTGTGCCGATGTGTATATATACATGTGATGGTATATTGACAATGTGGAATCTGAGCATAACGTGAATGGTATGGAATAAGGGGTGGATAATGTCATGGGTTCAGCAGCAGCAGTCATTTTTCTCCTCCTTGGTAGCTGGTGTAGCGCTGTGTTTTTTGATTTTGGGCCTGGGAACAGCGCTGATAACACCAGTGTTTCGGTTACTGCTTAGTGATGTTTTGGTCTGGCCAAGGACTTTCTGAGTTTCCTGCTCTGCCAGGGAGGAGGGGAGCCGGGAGGAAGCAGAGACAGGACACCTGACCCAAACTGACCAAAGAGGTTATTCCATACCACAGCAGGTTATACCCAAGATGGAGGATGGAGAGGAGAGACCCAGAAGGGTGGGGGGTGCACTGCGTGGTCGGGCTTGGTTTTAGGTGGTGAGAATTGTATTCTTTCCTTGTAATTTCTCTTGTCATTATTATTATTGGTGGTAGCAGTAGTGATTTGTGTTATGCTTTAGTTACTAAACTGTTCTTATCTCAACCTGTGGGAGTTGCATTCTTTTCGATTCTCCTTCCCATCCCTCCGGGAGCGGGGGGAAGAAAAAGGGGAAAGTGAGGGGAGAACGAGCTGCGTGGTTAGAGAGGCTTAAACCACGACACATAGTCAAGGTCTCATTTTATTGGAGATACACTTCTGGGAAGAATTTACCTTGTGATATTTTAAATACTAGGTCAGTCTCCCACATTAATACGCACATAGTTTTTTTCATGATTGAAGAGGATAGATATTTTTTTGCAATAGCTTAATCAGTTTTCAAATAATTTTTTGTGAAAATTATGTGAAAATATTTATGAAATGTTAAGGTCTATGTACCATGTGAAATTGCTTAGAAGATTAAATATTTAATTATCCTGCCTGACATCAAAACCTTCAACAGTTAATGGAATTACATCAAAATATATATACAGTCTCAGTTTGAACAATTCTTTTTTGAGATAATTATTTTTTGAAACAGTCACCTATCTTTCTTCTGAATTGGAGCAATATAGCATTCATTTTACCTCTCCTGGCCTTAAAATGTATTAAAATATCCAGCTGGTATCATGTCAGTTTTGCTTTGAGGTTTGTTGAGTTTTGTCCCCTTCCTTTTTTCCTTTCAGTAAATAAATCTTGTTCAGAGCCAATACTGTCCCCACTCACAAAAAGGACCACTAAGGTCTTGAATCTTATATGATTTTTTATATGAAGTGATATTCCTGTGATGAAAAAAAAATTACATTATTGTCCCCTGCTTTGTGTGTAATCATCATAGAATCATAGAATCATATCAGAATGCTTTTAAACAGCTTCTTCATGTTTTTATCAGTTCAAGTTACAGAATACAGAGATTCTCTGAGCTGTGCTGGGAATATTTCTTCTATTTTTTTCCATTTTTTTGTAGCTATCATAAACCCCAAAGCCTTCCAGTTCTTTTGTATTATTTTGTTCTTCTGTTTTCAGATTCCTAATGTAAAAAAGTCAAGCCTCAGTGAAGTATTGTTATTATTAGAAGAGATACATTTATGGCATTCAGTATTTTATTTGAAAACAAATGTCTGAACAACTTGCTGTCACCAAAAAAATACTAGAGTCAGCAATTAGATCCCGATAGCCGTGGCATGGCAAACTAAATATTTGAGTGCTTAAATATTATTTTGGATGCACTGCATCTCATTGCTTTTGTTCAGATAGATCAGATTTCACCAGGGAAAGAAAAAACCTCTCATATTTAATAATATGTGTTAGTAAAGACTAATCACTTCCAAAGGATTTGGTTGGAAATTCCCAAGGTTGCTTGTTAAGAACCAAAAAGAATTCATCTCTTAGACATTTTTCTTTTAAACTGAAAATTGCAACTTCTTGAAAATTACACTAAGTTGTAATTTTATCACTGTTTGCACTTGAGACATTTATTATGATTGGGTGAACTTTGTTTACACATCTACCATGGTATTGAATATCAACTTTAAATATTTAACCATGGACAAATCTACTTTGTAATACTACTGCAGTATTTCAGAGGAAACTTGTGGATCACCTACAAGCTGTTATCCTGTTCCTATTACATGCTACCATAATACAGAATTATTTAGTTTTCAGTGGTACTAAAGTGGGACTTGCATAAAACCTGCACAATACCAAATTTAATAGTTTTAACTAAGTACTTCTTTTTCTTACTGAAATTTCTAGTAATTCATTTTTAATTGTGCAATGTATTGTCTTTGCAAATAGTGTAGATACATTTTTGTTTTAAATGGTGCATTGTTGCTATGACAACCACTATACTGTCATAACTGTTAGTTATGACAAACTAACGCCCAGCTTGTGCATTAAGACAGCTGTCTACTGACTACCTTTCACATTGTAAGACACCGTTTCCAGAATAGAAGGCTAATTTAGCCTGGTAAAACTTATGAAATACCAAAGTTTTATCATGTACAGTACACTGTACATCACATACTGCATTGTGGCTTAGTACTCATATGCTGCGTCCTTCTTTCCCAGTAAATGAGTAGGGGCTAAAATGCTGAGAACCAGTCATCATGCGCTTGCACCTTTTGGAGTGAAAGTGAAGATGCCTGTGTGTAAAACACCTGTGTGCCACCACAGAGAAGGATCAGACAAAATTCAAGGGGCTGCTGTACCTCCTGGGGTTGCTACATCTCCTGACACAGACCCAGTCTGCCTTAATGCTTTTATTTTGCAGGAGCCGAGCCCGCAGCTTCAGGCTTCGCTTGATTTACAGTCCAAGACTGAGGCTGTAATTCGTTCACTGTGTGAGTTTACTCAGATTAGAGTATGCTGATGGGTGTTACCGTTCCCATGTCCTTCAGAAAGAGGACTTTAAGACACGGTTTGGTGCCTGACGGACCCTGTCTACGTACGGGATTTCCCGTGTCTGCGCAGTGTCACCTACAGGTTGCACCGAGCAGGCACACCGCCTGGAGGACAGATGGAAGATTCTGTACATCACAAGGACCTGTTACTTTGTACTTTTCAAAGAAAAAGAGCCATAGTGTTGGGTTTTTTTCTGCAGGAGTCTCAAACAGAAATTTGCTCCACTATACATGTCTGTCAGCCTACTTTATCCATATTGTGAAAAAAAATGCTCCATTAAAAAATGTGTCTGGAGCTTCTACTTTGTCCCAGGACTAAGAATTAATACATTTCCTTTCTCCTAGTCCCTCTGATTATGCACCTCTGTTTCACATGAATAATCAACGTTATTGTTAGCAGGTTCAATTACACAGCCTTCATCCTACTTCCTCACTGCCTTAGGCAGTTGGTCTCCAATATTTTTCAGTTCTGAATAATAACATTTCAATGACGACGTCTCATATAGAACAGAGGGAGCTACAAGGCAACAACCAAAGTTAATTTCTTTTTCAGTAGCAATCATCAATCATTCTTTTTTAGAATTTTTTTTTAGAAAAAAGAAAAGGGAGTCAAGTTAACAAAGAGCTCGTATATTTGATATCCACAATTGAATCCCAGGAATAAACTGTGTTAGAAACAGTATTTTTTTAATTCTTCACAAAACCTGATATCAAAATACATTTTTCTTTTTTAATAAAACCCAATGCTTTCTAGTTTTAAGTTTCAGCGTTTGCCTCATAATCTCATTTAACTGCTTAAATCTTCACTTGACATATGCTGCGGGTAGACATACACCATAAAACATCTATTCAAAGTTGGGCAGAAAAACATTTTTATTAGAAATACTAATCAAAACCTATGAGGTTATTTCTGAGGGAGAAAGGCCCACACCTCATCTCTAACATCATGCTGCACTTTGATAGAAGTAAAGTGCTTACTCAGAAGGTGTCTTGACACACTGTCCGTAAAGGATATCAGTAGAGTTTCAGCTTCTATCAGTTGCAAGCCAGGTGCTTCTGGGGTCTGCACACAAAACAGAGCAGAATGGGAATGGACTCATGCACAGCTGTTTCTTCTCCATGTTGACCTTATGTAAAGAATTCTTTATTAGTATTTAGATTGTCCATACATTTTGAAGGCAACATTCCTACAGTGTATAGCTTTGTTAATTTCCAAATACTTTAAACTGATTGTTCTTACTCTAGTACTATCTCAAAAGTTGTCCCCTTTCTTCTTGTCTTCAACATCTTTACATTTGTAATATTTGGAAAAACAGTTTTTCCTTGTGCATGAAAAAGCTATGGTTAAAGGGGAAATGACTACTGTGGAAACTGTTTTGTTAGTACATGTGAACATGACTTTTCAGGTATTCTGTATCTCTGTCATAGAAATTAAAGGAACATTCCTGTCACTTTTCTTAGTCAACATGTAGGCAGCTTGGGGTCAAAAAGTCCATGGCAGGCAGGATTATGACAGATGGTACAAAGACCATCATTCAGTTCATCTACCCATGGCTGGTGCCTGTCCACAACATCAGTAAGGCCAAGCAAACCTAGTGTGAAGATACTGCACAACCCCAGCTGCACAGAAATTTTTAAAATGGGCACACTGGTAGACCCACTGAAAGTACGTACTCGTCCTCTCCCTCTCTGCAGTGATAGGCTCCTGCAGAATTGCTACAGCAACTGAAAGCTGCTGTTAGACTATCAGGGAAGAATCACGCATGCTGTGGTTGGTTCTGCCTGAAACTTGCAGCCACTCAAAATAACTGCAAGACCTCTGTTTTGATCAGGACCTCTACTCCAGTAGCATCTCATTGCAGTGTTTGGCCTGCTGATTTTGAAATACAAAACTGAGGGACAGGGTGGACATCAACACGGTTAGTGCTGTGCAAAAGACCTTTTACCTGGAGTATCTTACACATCTGCATAAGAGTGCAGGAAAACTATTTCAAAGCAGGATTGGATCCTTTAGTTCACATACCTGACTTCACTGCTCCCATCTAGTTGTGGGGTTTTCCATTAAAATATTCATTAACATTGTAGCATCATTGCATCATCCATACCCCACAGCAGGTTTTAAAAATAGATCTGGATTCCCTCCCACACCCTACATGGCACCAACACATTATCTTGCTGTACCTCAGTTCTTTTGACTTAAATCCCACACTAGAAGAAACAGACAAACTAATCAACCTGAAAATCTATAATGGGCACTCCCTCTAGCCTTATCATATGATATGGACAGTCTGCTTTCAAAGACCCCTGTCTCTCCATTGCTACACCATCTGCTTGTACCCCAGACCACCTGATAGGTAGCAATGAGTGCAACATTCATTCTGCTAAATCAGAGCTGCCTTTCGGCTGTTCTAACCCTTTTCCATGGCTGATCTCCGCCTGCCTCCACAGTACTCTCACACAGAATTTCTGGATGAGCCCTAGACACCTACCACCCACACTCAGCTGAATAGTTTCTAGATCCCACTGTTTTGAGCTGTATGTACTGTACACTTGCAGCTTGTAGATGCTGAGTCAGCCTTCACTTGTACCTCTATCTTAAGTGTTTTAAGTGCTGTTTCTTCTTCATCTTTATGACACAGACAAGCATTCTTATAAAATCGTTGCTTCCCTACCATGGTATTACAAAGGCTTTAGGAAGTTTTCTCCTCTTCCCAGTTTATCGCATTGACCTCTACTGCATGCTGCTGCTACCCAACATACCTAATCACAACATAACCAGTCACAACAGCAGGATCTCATTCTCTATCTAAATGAGTGCAACTGTATGCCTCACTTCATTTTACAGGCAAAGGAAACCGTAATAATGATGGGATCTTTCCATGCCTATACTTCAAGGGATATCATGGACTTAGGGAAGAGACAGGAGGGAAAGAGAAAGCTGGAAGAGACTAGCATATGGACTACCTATCCCTTTCTCTTCTTCTCAGCAGTGTAGATGTTTTCCACCAGATGAAGGAGGAGAGCATTCAACACCCATGTATAGACTAATCTCAGTACAGATAAGAAGGGAGATGCATCAGAGATTATCCAGACTGTTGATGCACGATCTCCTCATTGTCTGCAGCTGCAGTGTGCTTTCCTCAAATCTCAGGTTGCTTTCCCCTGCCACTCCACCCTTCTGTGAAAATAAGAGGCTGTTCTGCACTCCTAAGGGTGGAAATACTTAGTATGATTCTGTGTCTCTCCAGTGCAGCTACAGAGCAGCACACAGCACAACAGCATGGAAGATCGCATGGAGTTACAATACATGGAGTTAAAAGGTCTGCTTGGATATTTTTGGAGAGCTGAAACAGGTCCCAGAGACATTGTAACTGCTGAACCGTAGATGGGAATTGTTTGGGAAGATAGGTGATTAGTATGGGCTGAGCTGCTGCAAGTAGGATTTCTAAGAACCTACTTCGATAGATAAACTTGTTCTACTTATGGAGAATGTTCTCAGGCAATGTAATTTTCTAATATAGCTGTAACTCTCAAGTTGATGCAGAGACAGTGGTGATTAAACTAGGACTTTAGGGTTTTTTTTTCCAGCTGTGGTAATTTTATGCTGGTAAGTCACAACTTTTGTGTCTTTGTGATACGAATATGAAAATTATGTGCTGCATCAAAGATTTATCCAGAAAGAAGCTCTATGAGAAAAAAAAAATCAACCTAATGTAACCATAACACTGGTACAGCTCCCTTTCATGTTGCCTATTCTAAAATAAGCACCTACAGGGAGAATTAGGGCAATGTAACTACAGCAGTAAAAACTATGTCAGTAAATTTTCCATGTAGACAAACTCTAAAGAATTCATATTCCAACAGAAATGTGCAAAGGTTTTAATACTGTCATGACCTAGGATTCTTGAGAAATTGCATCTGTGATCATAATTGGAATCACATTTGAGTTGAGTTTTAGTAAGGTTGTACTATACAGTTTGTTAATTCACAACACATGATTTTCTCAAAAAAGATTTTTATGCATGGCACAAACCTCAATTTTTAGATTGTGGATTAAAAATAAAACAAACACACGCTTTCTTCAAATCAGATCTTTGCTCTTTATTATCTGAGAGGTTCAAAGTAAGATTTCTTAAGGTTGTTTGGAATGGGTGAGGGAGACAAGGGAAGAAGAATTAGCACAAGAGGAAAAAAAGGTGACAGTTTCATAGATACATTTCCAAGTTTAAAGATGTGTGTATATTAATATTTAAGTTACTTCAGAATGAGTATTTTACAACATACAAAGAAATAGATTTTGGTTGAGGAGGAAGAGGCAAACCTTAAGTGGTCATGAAAGCTCTTTTCTGAAGTCTCTTATCTTGCCAATATTTATTTGGGTTCCCATGTGCAACCATTGTACTTGTCATGGACATGCTGCAAATAAACTGAATTCAACCAAATGTTAATCCATAAGCAAACAAAAGAGGTCATGTATACGCATGAAATTATATGGTAGAATCTACTTATAACTATAGTTGCCAGGCAGCTTTAGTGGCAATATACTTAGTAATTAAGTGAATGTTTACTCCTATTATCTATAATCAGACAGCAGGCTATGGAGAGAAATCTAGATAATGAAGGTCCTCATTCTCACACCCCTACTCATACTGATTTCAAAGGGAAGCAGTCAAAGAGAGCCTTAATGCATATCCTCCTTAAGTACAAGATAAATGGCAATTTGAAGGAAAAAAAGTAAGATTCTAAAGCATATAATGGCTCTAAATTGTATTTTGTGAAAGACTTATTTTACTAAATGTTGGTTAATAGTAGAATAAAGAGAGAATTACATATTTGCAGGTGAACCTCATTTTACACATCACTTAGAGAAAAAAGAGGCCATTTAGGTATGGAACAGAACTGACAAGCTCAAAGCGCCTACATTTGATCACAAGGAACTACAACTCAAAGCTGAAGGTGATGAAGTACAAGGAACATGGCTTTCTTTCAATAAGACCAAGATGTTTCAGTACTGTACAAACATTTCACAATAATAATCACAGGAAATCACAACAGGAAAAGGACTGAAATTCTGTCAGATGAAAGAGAATTGTGAGGAATGCATTCAGAGATGCCAGTGCTGATGGAGTAAGCCCAGCTGCTGCCTTCTAGATTAGTCATCTGTATAACTCTCACAATATGTTGTTTATCAGACTGTCAACTTAAAACTCCAGTGAACTAAACTCTTCTCCTTTGCAGAGGAGGCACATAGTTGAAGATAAGAAAATCTATGCACTATGCCGTTTAAATTAAAACTTATTGACAAACAGTTATTCTGTTGCTAAAGTATTTTCCATAATTAGGAAATTCTATACAGGAATAGGGTTTCTCCCTCTAAAGGTGGCTGGATCAATAGCCCAACTGAAGTTTGTCTACACGAATGCACTCAGTATGGACAACAAACAGGGGGAGCCATTGTGCAGAGGGAGAATTATGACATAACTGCCTATGGATGTTGTCTATCTGACTTCAGTAAAGCCTTTGACACCATTTCCTCTATCATTCTCCTGGAGAAACTGTCTGCTTGTAGCTTGGATGAGTATATCGTTTGCTGGGCAAAAAGCTGGCTGCATGGCCAGGCCCAAAGAGTGGTAGTAAATAGAATCAAATTCAGTTTTGCAACCTGTCACAAGTGGTCTTCCAGGGCTCAGTACTGGGGGCAGTTCGGTTCAATTTCTTAATTAATGATCTGGACAAGATGATTGAGGACACCCTCAGCATATAACACCAAGTTATGCAGGAGTGGCGATCTGATTGAGGGTAGGAAGGGTGTACAGAGGGATCTGACAGACTGGGTTGATGAGCTGAATGAGGTTTAACAAGGTGAATTGCCGGGTCCTGCACTTAGGCCACAACAACCCCAGGCAACGCTTTAGGCTCAGGGAAGAGTGGCTAGAGAGCTGTCCTGTGGAAAAGGATCTGTGAGTGCTGGTCATCAGCCAACTGAACATGAGCCAGCTTGTGCCCAGGTGGCCAAGAAGGTCAACAGCATCCTGGCTGGTATCAGAAATAGTGGGGCCAGCAGGACTTGAAGTGATGGTCCTCCTGTACTCAGAACTAGTGAGGCAGCGCCTGGAATCCTGTGTTCAGTTTTGGGCCCCTCATCACCTTCTTTGGTACATCCAAAGAAGGGTAGCAAACCAGGTGAAGGGTCTAGAACACAAATCATATGAGGAGTGGCTGAGGGAACTGGGGTTGTTTAGCCTGGAGAAAAGGAGGCTCAGGGGAGACCTATAGCTCTCTACAGCTACCTGAAAAGAGGTTGTAATAAGCTGGGTGTCAGTCTCTTTTCCCAAGTAACAAATGATAGGTCAAGACGAAATGGTCCCAAGTTGCACCAGTGGGAGTTTAGACTGGATATGAGGAAAACATTTTTCACCAAAAGGGTTGTCAAGCATGGGAACAGGCTGTCCATGGAAATGGTTGAACCAAAATCCTTGGAGATATTTAAAAGATGTGTAGATGGGGTGCTTAGGGACATGGTTTATTGGTGGACTTGCCAGTGCTGGGCTAAAGGTTGGACGTGATCTTCAGGGTCTTTTCCAGCCTAAACAATTCTATAATTCTATGATTTTATACAATAAATCAAGACACCAAAATACAACTCAAAGCACCTGTAGTCATATATGCATATTTAGATTTAGAAGCTCTTGTGTGATTGCAGTTATCCCTTTATTTAGATGCTGATACAAACTGAAACAGGAAAACAATGAAAATTCCTTTCTTAAAAAAAAAAAAAAACAAACCACAATGCACCAAACTGCCCTCCAAAATCACAAACAAACCCACCCCCCACTCCCTCACATTCTTCTGTTTAGCTGTGTACGCAATGCAATAATTCAGACTATGCAGGAGATCTCAAAGAAGAAAATATTTTTGAAATAAAAGCAATGGTCACATTTTTTCTTAGCAGTAGGAATGGCTCTTTAGGCTATACATGCAGAACACATGCAGTTTCACAATCCCTTTCAGCAGCATATCCTGCTGACAGTCGAAGGTGGGAGAAGAGGTTTCCACAAAGCACTGCAGCTGAGTCCCTGCAGGATAAGGCAGCCTCAGGCTAACAGGGCTGGCTGCTGAACCTGCTGTGGGAAGGGCATTCAAAACAGACCAGGGAAAGCAGAGGGTAAGAGAATTATGGGTAATGGAGATTTGAAAAAAAATTGTTTAAGGTAAATTCTAAATACAGGTTGGTATAAATAGTGAAACTGTATGTTTGGTATGGGAAGTCACATGAAAATTTTGGAAGAGAAATTCAGGAGCTGTAAATAGAAACTTTTTAACTCTGTATTTGATAGTGAAGACTTCCAAGTTTTCCACTCATTCTTTGTTCATTTACAAGTGAACAAGCCTTTGCAAGACTTCCATACATTGTCAGGTTAATAAATAGGGATTTATTTCTGAAGATACCATCTTTGTAAAGCTCACATATTGACTCTTATAGTTGAATTTCACAGATCACAGATTGGACACCATGATTTTCCATCTTACAAGCTGCTACAACACTGAAACAGTTGCCTTTCCTTTGCTAATGATTCTTCAGATTAATCTCTTGATACTATTTTAGCCATAATGTCTATAATTTAAATATGCTGATTTTATTTGTAATATTAATGTGAGATTAGTAAAGTCACAAGGTAAAGCAATGCTCCAGATGTCTATAATTCTTCAGACATTAACACCTGTATGCAATGGACAGATACCTTGTATTCTATTAGCTTCAGCTAATATTACCTTGTTATGCTTCAGTTAGTACCACCACAGCATCAACTCTCTTGAAAGTGGTCTCATCCAGAGGAGGAAAAAGGTAGAAAGACCAAGGTTTTCTGCATGATATTCAGTTCAACTGTTTACATAGAGTCTCTGCTCTAGTAGTGCCTTGATGAGATAGAGCAGGAAGGTGAATAACGTAATGCCTTTCTTTTAAAATAAAAGGGCAGAAGAAATCCAGTAAGTCATAGGCTGTTGATCCTGGCATTAGCATTGATAGAGAACACCCTGGAGAATAAAATTAGTGGCCACATAAAGATAACAGTGTGGGAAGGAGGTGACAGTTTTTTGAGAGGAAAATACTGCCTCAGGTCCCACTGGAATTTTCTAACAAAATCAAGCATCATGTAAGGAAGGGTGGTAGGGCTGATATTGCCTACCCCAATATCAAATGAAGTAATATATCTGCCTTTTTAGTAAAAGATCAAAGTGTATACAATAACATGAATATCTGTAATACGATATTTTTTATATAAAAAACTCTCAGTGTTTTCTGAGAACATAAGAAATGAAGATTTCTAATTTTTATTATTTTCCTCCTGTTTTTGAATTTAGATGCAAATCAGAATTAAGTAAAGAAAACAAAGGTGGGAAGACTAACACCTGCATTTCTCAACCTTCATGCTGAACTCTGGAAAGAAATTGCTGAGATTTCTCTATAATACAAATTGACTCTAGTTTCTCACTGTTGCATAGACCAACGCATTACAATGTGACATTTCTAATAGGGAATTATGCAGGTTGTTTTGGAAGATTTAATGTTACATCTTTGAGGCCATCTCTGACAATATACAGAAATGAAGGGCACATTTCCAGTTTTGCTTCCATTTCAAAGGTCAGGAAAAGAAGACATTTTTTGTGAGCTTGGAAGCAATGAAACAAAAATTCACGAGATATACATAACAACTTTGGAGACTTCTACAAATTGATGTCCAATGAAGGCCATTGTTTTGCAATAGATATAAAATGCTGCAGAATTAAAAAAAAAAGAAAGTAAGAGCATATAATGCCCTTGGAAAGTGCTTTAAATCACATTCTAAAGAAGGGCCTTTTTGTGAAATTGGTTACATAAGAACCATTGTCAGAAGAAACAGGGAAAATTTGCTTTATTCAAAAAAACAGTGAATTACCAGTAGCATTACGAACAGCAAAAAAATCTAGGAAACTCAAAGGTTCAGTTAGAAAAAAAGTAGCTTAAAACAACATAGGCTTTTGCAGTGCATTTTTTGACACAAGGTGGAATTTACTTGTAAATGTATTTGTAAATTTAAGTTGGCAACATCCCAGTAAGTAAAAGCAGATAAAGAAACAAAGTTTTGTATAGAAGACTCCAGTTGAGCCACTCAGAAATGTTTGTCAAATACTGGAGCAAAAGAAGGCCTTTCACCGTAATGGTGGAGAAACAGACCATCAACTAAGTCTAGCTTTTCATATTGTATGGAGAATATAAAGTAACCAAACACAGGGTTGTTAAGCTTTGGCGAAAAAAAAAAATAAAAAGCATCTCCCATACTTAGAACCCATATAGGAATGCAAACACTAAATTTACATATCTGTAAAGCAAAATTTCTAGGGTCAAGGTGTCTATCAAGGACTTTGTTGGGTTCTTTAAAGTTTTAAAGAAAATTGACAGCCATTACTAGGTACCTACAGGTGCCCATATCAAAACAGTCTTTCTCAAATGCAATTTTTTGTACCACTCAGAACTTTATACTCATTTATAGTACAGTGATCACTGGAGGGAAAGATTTTGTGGTTGCAAGATACTTTTCAGTTTTGTCCTCATAAGACATCTGATTTACAAGCAGTGGAAAATCAAAGGTGCAACTGTCTCAGGAAAGTTGCAGTGCTAGGGCAGTCTGATTTAAACCAGGTACGATTTGAAAAGGATTGCATGTTGATTTTCAGAGAAAACCAAAACTTTAGAGTAGTTTTGAAGAGATCAGCATAATCATCAGCATTTCTGGAACAGTGTACAAGATAATTCCGAAAGAACTAAGTACTGCTGAATAACTATCTAACCAGGGTACCAGAGTAATTGCTACTGGCTATATACCTTTTTATCAATTGCAGGAATTATAGATGTTATAGTATACAAACCATAGGAAATAAAATCTCAACTCAGAATAGCTTACACTCAGAATAGCCTTGAAATAAGTCATCTTTCTGCAAACAAGTAAAAAATTAATATAAAAATAGATATTGAGACTACGTATTAGAGGATAGAAGGCCTCCACACTCTTAGTGGATTTTCTTTCGATTTGTTGTATATCTACCTTGAAGTTTCTGAAATGCAGTATACTCATATTTTGAAAGATAAATTCCGTTTTCAACAAATTAACAATCAAAATGTAATTTCTGCAGTTCCTCAGCATCCTTTGGCATGAGACTAAATATGACTAACACTTTTGTATAGGACTAAACTATACGGAAGCTAAACTCATTCTAATTTCATGTGACAACATTGACAGCATGCTGTAGAAATAAGATGATGCACAAATATAAACACAAATGTTTAGTTGCTAGAAAATACAAAGCATGCTGCATCAGCAAGGTTCTGCTGAGATATGAGAGCATCTTTACCTGTCCACTTGTCATTTGCTCACTGCCTTTTACTTATGAGTCATAGTTAAACGTTACTGGGAGAGAAGGGAGAAAAAAGAGGTAATTATTTTGTAAGAGTTCATTTTTATCAAAGCTGTCATGGGTTCAGCAGCAGCAGTCATTTTTCTCCTTTTTGGTAGATGGTGCAGTGCTGTGTTTTTGACTTTCGGCCTGGGAACAGTGCTGATAACACCAGCGTTTTCTATTACTGCTTGGTAATGTTTTGGTTTGACCAAGGACTTTCTGAGTCTCATGCTGTGCCAGGGAGGAGGGGAAGCCGGGAGGAAGCAGAGACAGGACACCTGACCCAAACTGACCATATTCCATGCCACAGCATGTCATGCCCAGGATGTGAAAACGGAGGGCAGAGACCCAGAAGGGTGGGGGTGCAGTGCTTGGTTGGGCTGGATATAGGAGGTGAGCAATTGTATTCTTTTCCCTTTTATTTGCCTTGTCATTATTATTATTGGTTGTAGTAGTAGTGGTCTTGTGTTATACTTTAGTTACTAAACTGTTCTTATCTCAGCCTGTGGGAGTTGCATTCTTTTGATTCCTGTTCCCATCCCTCCGGGAGCAGGGGGAAGAAAGAGGGGGAAGTGAGTGAGAGAGAGAGACTGCGTGAGTTATAGAGGCTTAAACCACAACAGAAGCTTATTCTTGTTAAGCATGAGCAGTCACACTCAGCTTTGGTGATTTAAGGAAAATAGAAAAAAAGCTCTTCTCTCTAAATACCACAGCTAATCCTATTCTATCTACCTCATTCTATTCCCAAACACATTAAGAAACGAAAACTAAACATGAAACTGGAAAATCAAGAAGAAAGGTATAAGAATATAAACCTGGACAATCTACCAGTAAGGAAACTTCTGCTTTGGTGTGGTGTAAGAGTTTAAAATTTTATTATCTGCTCAATGATTTCAGAGGCAGTAAGGACCAGAGACATCACATTTTCATAAAAACTGTCTGTAAACGTGTTGTCTTGAAAGTAAAGAAAATGTAGAAAAAAACTCCAATATGCTTTCTGATACTGGATGTGTGATTTATTGCAAGAGTGGAAAGTTAAGATTACACAAGTTAATTTAAGTCTTCCTGTGCTATATGAAATATGTAAGACATATATAAAAAATACTAGTCTGAGCAATCTGCAGTGTCATGTTGTAGGAAGGAAGAGGTGGAAAACAGGGATGATCTATCATTATCCTTAAATTATATCTCTAGCCAACATAGTACCATTTCCACTTGCTAACAGAGAGTAGAAAGCTGATTACAGTATGGGAGGACAATCTTTCTCACAGTTCTTATGCACTTAAACATAAAAAAATATGTAGCTAAAGAAAGCTTGTCTCAGCAAAAAGAAAATACAAAACCAAAATTTACTACGAGAAATGTCCTAATAGGAAAATTGTCAGAAAGCATTGAAATAATATCCAAAAACTTTTGAAGCCACATGAAGTCTAAGAATTAATTAGAAGAGGGGTGGATATTTATTTTTCTGGATATACAGATACCCATTTCTTTTTATTCACTTGCAAATATTTACACTATTTTACTAAGAACAGTATTTTCTCTTAATTATCAAAGTGAAAAAATATGAAAGGACATTTCTCAAATCAGTATCTTAGGTCAGCTTTCTCCATTAATAACAACACTGGACAAGCTATAAAACTTTCTCAATATATTCTTTCCTTTGTTGTTAACTGTTCAGATAATTATGTGCATATAATTGTCAATAACAAACATAACCATGAGATCAAGTATTTTGAATTTTTTCTTGCCAAGCTAATTTAAAATAGAAGTATATCCTCAATGATTTTGTTTTAGTTAAATTTGCATTATTATTTTTTTGGATTAACACTGAGCTTGTAGGATGCGTGTTTGGAAACTGAACAGTTACAAACAAAAATGTACACCTTCAGGATCTAGTTTATAGAAGATGAGGTTATACTGAACTGAAAGCATCCTAATCTTATGTTCACTTTCAAACAGATCAAAGTGCATGATTTATAAGATAATTTAAATGTTAAACCAAAAATTATTTTACATTTATAGGCACTAGAGCTTGAATTTAATTTAAAATAGTGTTTTTCTGAATTCACAGTTCATGCCATTGCCTTTTCATAACCAAAAAAACCCCATCTTTATTTATGTCGATCAGCATGAGTTTCAGTGTTTGAATAGCCTCAGAAAAAGACCACAGCAGCTGAGTTCATGTAATGTCAATTGCAAAGAATAAAAGTAGCTTTATTATTACTAATTAAACTAACTTCATTGTCTAAATCTGTAACTTCAATTTTGCTGTCCAGATAACTACAAAAGCAGCCTTGTTTATGCCAGTGTAGGGAAAAAAGCCCATTTCCTACTGCAAGTCCTTCTTACAATGATTGGAGCTACTTGTATTTTAATGTCAATCTCAAACTTTGATTTTTGTTAGTATTTTGTGAATTTTTAAGTGATATTACCAGAAAAACTTCATGAATTTGCTTAGCACAACTTAAAGCTTTCAAAATATACGGCATTCAGTTAAATTTCAAAGCTGTCATTCCATGACTGATCTTATAGCTTTGATATTTGACTAGACACATCATTTATACACTTTTGGTTTTATTTCTGAATTGTGATAGCTCTGTTAGAGATGAATGAAGTTCATCAAGGATGAATCCAAAGCTGAACTGGTGGGAAACAAAATTATGTCATCAGGAATTAGCTGTGTTTTGCAATGTATTTGACTTGTCATTGATTACTAAATTTCCCCTACTGAGTCCCATGTTCAGTTTTCACATACAGCATGGATTGATATGACAACTTCTTGCCAGGATATTACTTAAAGTCTAATGTTAGCTTGTTCTTAGGGAAAAGAATGTAAACTTTGCCAAAACTCTTCAATGAACAATTTCTTTGCAAAATTATGAAAACAAAGGAGATGAAGCAAAAGTGAGATTTCTAATGTTCACATTGTGATATATATTTGTGACTAAATTTTGATCTTAAGCTTGAGATCCCTTTCAAAACATCTTTATTTAGTCAGCACTGGAAAAGTATATTTTTAATTTTGTTAATTTTGTTTTTTGAGATGTACCCTTCACGTGACACCACAATGGCATTTTTCTCATCAAAAGCAATTCTTCCATAAGAAAAAGAAAACAAAAGGTAGCAGGAATACCTGCATTCAGTGTCTTACTTGTAAAATTTAGATTAAACTTCTTTCTTGTCCCAAATTCCTCCCCTTTTAAAACAAACATGCACATTTGCCTTTCTGTAAAGTCTATTATGCATGTATATTACAACACTTCATAGTTTACTGTATTCTTTTCATAGAGGCATGGTGAAGGGGAAAAGAAAAAATTGCTAAAATCTAATACTGAATGAGAATTGGAACAGCATCTGAGTTTCTGTTCCACTGCTATGGAGGTCTGATCAAAGATAATTGCCAGAAAGAGAAAAACATTAAATTTCATATAGAGTTTTTTCAATCGTGCCCTTACCAAGTCCACATCCATTCTCCATATCAAATGTCAGAATGTTCATGCTGAATTTATAGCCCTGAGAATCAAAAATTTTTTGCTGTCAGAGATCCTATGTACAGTTTGATGCCGGACATTTATAAAAATTGGGACATTTAAGGTACAGAAAAGAAATATATCAAAAAAATATGTGAAAATTGCAAAACTCTTTACATCAAACTGCTAATTAATTCATTACCACTCAGTTGAACTGTGTTCTCTTGGGTGTCTAGAGTGGCTTACGTTAGCAGGACTCAGAAAAACAAATAGAAAGGCCTGTGATGAGCAACACAGGAGCAGGTACTTACGGAAATGGCACTGGCAGTGACTCTGCAACGTCTGTTTTGGCATCCTTTGGAGCTAACAGAAGTGATTTTGACAATGCCATATGCTCAAGAATGAGGGAAATCTCAGGGGATAACAGGTGACACTCACTCTTTCTCTGGAAAATACTCCTTCTTGAGAGCTATTCAGTAAGACAGTTGCCAAAAGGCTTTCCTGGAGTATCTGAAAAAGATTTGTGCAGGCAAACATTACAGAGTGGTGAGCTTTGGTTACTCTAGATAGGAGATTTAAGAATCCTCCTCAAAGGCCTTTTCATTCCCTATATTTGTGTTTCAGAAAGACCATGAGGTTGCTATAGAGTATTTGGTTAGAGTTCCTAAAAGAGGGACTTTGGTTAGCTAAACCCAAGTACAGTAAATATCTTGTGACCTAGTCTAAAGAATAAATAATGCTGGATGCAGCGCCTTAATTCCTAAGAGAAAGGGATGTTTTAGCAATTATTCAGATGAACAACTGCCCAAGAATTATTTGAAATTATGTTAATATATTGGTGTCCTGTAAAAACCAGTCATAATGACATTCAAAAATACTTTAGAATAATTTTCACCAGCATATTGTTAACCCTCGTAACTCTAGTCAAAGCTGTAAATGAAACGCACTTAAGTCTGCATGGGAAAACTTGAATAAGTGAATCAGTATTCTATTATCTTTTTTCCTGTTACAAGAGAAATAGACATAACTTTTCTGAAAAAGTTTGCAACCCTTTCATATTTCTAAATGTAAAACACTAAGAATATGACACGTAAGCAGTCATATTTGTGTTATCATCTCATTACTTGGTTATATTATGGTAGATTCTAAAAATGTAATTATATTAAAAAAAAAATCCCTTTTGACTTTATGGGACAAAGAATCTAGCTCCAACTCAGCCTTCACAAAAGGTCAAAGCGTGTGAAGTTGAACATTTCAAGCCTCTATAGAAATTGTATCTTTGAACAGGTCCAAAATTGTGAATTTCTGTTTTTCAAGACTTGGACACTGTAAACTTCTCAAATGAAAAAAAAAAACAACAACCAACAAACCCCAAGCCAAACCAAAAATCTTTCCTTATATTGAGTTTGGTTGAATTTTTTTAATTGTGTCTTTTTGTTTTGGTTTTTTTTTGGTGGGTTTTTTGGTTTGTTTTTTAATTATTGTGGTTCTGTCATTAGAGTTACTGGAAAATGGCAACACATATGGAAATACTAGAAATATGCCAACAAGCATAGAATCATAGGATCATAGAATAGTTAGGGTTGGAAAGGACCTTAAGGTCAGATAGTTCCAACCCCCCTGCCATGGGCAGGGACACCTCCCACTAAACCGTGCCACCCAAGGCTCTATCTAACCCAGCCTTGAACACCGCCAGTGATTGAGCATTCACAGCTTCCTTGGGCAACCCATTCCAGTGCCTCACCACCCTTACAGTAAAGAATTTCTTCCTCATATCCAATCTAAACTTCCCCTGTGCATGAAGAAAATAAAAAGAGAACAATCTTTATTAGGTAAAGTAAATGCAGCTGAGAGAACTAGTATACTAGGAACTTAAGAAGATACTTGGGCATTAACTGATAAAGCATGAGAGAACAGTGAAGGAGCAGTAGAAAGATAATGTTGCTATATTAGGCAACACTTCAGTGAACAAGGTTTCTCACATGAAATAAGAAGTTTTCTAGTTTAGATTCACACTCTGAAATATTTAGGTTCGCTTTCTCCCAACCAAAAAACATTCTGAAAAACTTGTTGCCATGCTACATTAGTAAGTTTCATATAATTTCTGTTTTCAGGCACTACATTACAGATTTCTGATCTTTGAGGTAGAAGGTTTATTTCTTTTATATGCTGCTGGGAAAGTGCAATCAAAGATTTCTCCTGTTGTCCTACCTACTTTTCAGTTCTCAGAAACCACGGCTTACATACTGATTACGAGTGTGTGATTTTTGCAAAGTATCTCAGATCTGCATATTTAATACTTGCTGTTTTGCTTGTACAATGCAAGCTTAGAGCATGTTCACATACATTCATGTAGGAACTGTCTTTTGTGTCATTCTATCTGCAGATACAACTCAGAAACTACTTTCTCAGTTATGTATCTTTTTTGGCAGCACAATTAGTTGTAAATATATATACTGATATTCTGATATAGTTATCGTCAAGATCTTTCATACTATATTTATTGTAAATATAAATAATCTTTATAATTGTAAAGATTATACTCTCTCAGCCTATAATAATGAACAAATGAAAGACTTTCACAGCACTTCTAAAAATTTCAAAGAAAGGTAAGAAACATTCAAACTTCCTGAGTTATTCTTAGGCAAAGATTTTCCTTCTTGCACATTCTGATGTGTTTCTGATGTCTGATTGTTTTGGAACTCAGTCATCAAGAACTAAACACATCACAGCTGAACAAGCTGTCTGTAGCAGGTTTCTGAGGGTTTGATCATAGTCTTCACATGGAGTTGTTTATAATAATAAAATGTACTGCATTAAAATCGAAGAAGTAGAAACATAATGCAGTCTACAGGTGAGAATAACAATCATTTCGAGAATATCACTCCATCTTATATACGTATTTTTGGATGCCTACTGCTTACATGAATATTTTTAAGATGAGATGCAGAATCACATGCACTAAAACAATAGAACTTTTGGAGTATTTCACCTCCTCCTGTGCAAGATGTTGGACAGTTAGGACACCAGCCAGGTAGAATTGCATTCTTTAGCAGACAGACAGACCCAGTCCATTCCCAAGAGACAGGCTCAGCAGTGAGAGAACAGGGGCTCTCAGATGGGATAAACACAGATTGCCTACTCTTCTTGGGATCAGAAACCTTGACCCTGGCGCTTCTCTGTCAGGTGAATGCCCACTGAAATGATATCTCAGTCCCTGCAGGGACTGGATGTGGTGAATAAAGGACTGAGATTTTAATTCCTATGTTGTCAGTAAGTTAGAGAAATAGGATAAGCTTGCTACAGGACTAGAACAGCATCAAAAAGGTCTTCAGCACTTTAGTCATCTCAGACGTCTCGCAAACATGGGTCTAAATTTTTTCCTGCTAAAAACTTGACTACTGCTTCCTTGTTAGTTTCTGAATATAAGACTTCAGAAGAAGGAAGTGCTGTTTCTTTAAAAGAGACATAAGAAATATGCAAGTCCATCTGTTTGATGATGAAGTGGCAGACAGAAGCAGCACATGGAACCCAGAATCAACAAAAAGAAAAAAAGACTACAAACTGTATAGAGTAAAAAAAGAGTGAACAACAGGAAACTCATGCAGAGATCCTGCCATTTTCTGTATGTAAGTCTGGAATATTACAGTCTCTCTGGGGAAAAGAAAGAAAAAAATCTGTCTGCAATAAGGCTGTTTGCTGTGCAGCGGCATTGAAATGGCCAAGATATCCAAACAGGAAGAATCATGAAACTTATTGGCAATATCTCAATAAGAACACACACCAGCAAAAACATTTGAGCAACAGCATTGGCAGCTGCCTGCTAAGAGAGAATTCTGCTAACAGAACACTTGGCTTGGAAAGTGAGAAGAAGGAAAAATAACTTCAGGGACTGGAAGCCAACGATCTCTCTCAGAATCAATCTCAGTGAGAGTCACAGTAAGTCGCTGTACTGGGAGACACCACAAAAAATGAAATAACTTGAGCAGCGACAGCAAGACTTTGGAAATGGTTCTTCAACAGGTATGCTAAAAAAACCCCAAAATGTAGTGAAATACAAACATATTTTCCCTTCTGGAACTGCAACCAATATAAGCCAAAGCCAAAAGGAGTTTCCTATTTTCAAAGTTATAAAAGAATTTAAATCTAACCATTAAAGTTTATGGTTTCAACAAGAATTATAGGATCACAGAGTAATTTATGTTGGAAAGGACCTTTAAGATCATTGAATCCATCATTAAAATACAGTTAATTGTAATTAAGAATAGTTAATGATATATGTTTTCACTAGAAATATATATATCCTACCTTCATTATATATTTGAAGGAAGATAAATGAAGTAAGTTAAACATAACCATCAGTAAATAACAAAAATTAACTATTAATCAAGTATCGGGGTGAGAGAAGATTTTTACCTATGCTAGGATGTAGATGAGAAAGAAATTGGGGAACAGTTTCTGAAACCAGCTAATGAGTGTCTGGTGTCATTCATTAGAAAATGGGTATGTATATTTGTTCTTTTTAGGAGTATTCTGCATGTTTGTAATATACAGGTTATAGAATGTAAGACCATATTTTGCTCTGAAACATCCTGGTGAATTATAGTAACATGGGAGGGTAACCTTCAGTGAGACTAGATGTCTACTAGCTGATCTTATACAAGGATGATCGTTACTCTAGAAAATGCATATTTATATGTTTAAAGAAATGAAGTGATATTTTTGCCTCTAACTGTGTCTGTTACCACTAAGTGTGAAGACTACTTAGGATTTTATGAACAAATATTTCATTGCATTTTATTTCATCCTGGCTCAAGGCAAAGTGAGGGAACTAACTAATAACAACAAAGCCTGTGATATGGCCAGTGAACCAACTGTGACATCTTACTGTGCATTTTAGATCCTCAGCTTACTTTAGATTCCCAGCTTACATTGCTTACTTTATCAAAAGAGAGACACGATGGGCCCATGTTTGAGCTGTATAGCCAGAAAGAGTACCAGAATAGGATGATTTCCCTCATATCCTATACACTCTGGGCTGCACGTTTGAATTCTTGAACTCACAGGAAGTATGTCACAGTGGGGAAAAGAAGCGATAAATGAATGCTTACATCAATATAAAAAAAAAAGAAAAAATGTTGTGTTTACAAAATACATTCATTTTCTGCGGCAACTGTTCATGGACAACATTTCTCCTGGACCTACCAGAAAGTTATGAAAAACACTGTGCATGGATATTGCCCTTGAAAAGAACATATACTAACATTAGAATAAAGTCAAGGAATATCTCTTCTATTAATTCTAAGTGGACAATTGAAAAATTCCGCTGTATTTTTTTCTGACTATTGAAAATGAAGCATTTTCATTTGGAGCTTTCCTGGATACTACAATCTCTTTTTATATATTATGAGGTTAGAATGATGTTTATTTGTTATGAGGTTGGAATGAGGTTGATATTCTAACCAGATTATGGGTTTTGGTTTTTTTTTCCTGTTCTGTGATTTGTAAATGAATGCATTTTCTCCTGGTTTGATCTCTGTTAGATTCATGTCATTTTTTTTTTATTTTTTTTTTTTTAATTTTAGCAAAGCTTTTGCTGCTGTCTCTCACAGTATCCCTCTGGACAAAACATTCAGCATAAATCTAGAGAATATGCAGTCCCATCTTATTTTCTCCCCCTGTCCCACAAAGGAGGAATATTGAGACAGCAGCCTGATACGCATCAGGCAGCCAGCCCAAGATCAGCTACCGCATACTACCATGTCAATATAAGGTTGGGTGAAAAGCTGGCTGAAGGTGGCCCAAAGTGTTACAGTTTGCTGATGATGCTAAATAAGAAGGAGCTTTGGACTCCCTCAAGGGTAGAGAGATGTGGATATACTAGAGAGCAATGCAATAACCAGCTGTATGAAATTTACTGTGAGCATGTTCTAGATTCTGAACCTGGGGTGGGGTAAACCTGGTTACACAGGCAAACTGGGGAACAAGAGGCTGGAAAGCAGCCCCATGGAAATTGATCTGGGTCTTTGGGTTGGTAGCAAGATGAATATGAATTAACAGTGTGCTCTGGCAGCCAGAAGTGCTAACCATGTCTTGGGGCAGGTAGCCAGTCTAGGGAGGTGATTCTCTTACTCTACACTACACTGGTACAGCCCCAACTCAAGTACGGTGTGCAGATTTGGTAGCCCCAATACGAGAAGGACATCAAACTATTAAAGTGTTTCCAGAGGATGGCAGCCAAGGTGGTGAAAGGTCTCGAGGTTAGTACTTAGGAGGAATAACTGAGATCACTGGGCGTATTCAGCCTGGAGAAGGGAAAGCCGAGAGGGACCTCATGGCAGTTTACAGCTTCCTCAACCGGGGCAGCAGAGGTGCTGATCTCTTCTCTGGTGACCAGTGATAGGACACAAGGAAATGCAATGAAGCTGCACCGGAGCAAGTTCAGATTGGTCATTAGGGAAAAATTTTTCACAGAGAGGGTGGTCAGCCACTGGAACAGGCTCCCCAGGGAAGTGGTCACAGCACCAAGCCTGTCAGAGTTCAGGGAGTGTCTGGACGACTCTTTTATTCATATGATTTAGTTTTAGGTAGTCCTGCAGGAAGAAGGGAGTTAGATCCGATGATCCTTATGTGCGCCTTCCAGCTTGAGATATTCTACAATTCTATGGATCACCTAAAACAAATACAGTGGACAAATACTGAAAAATGTAAGAAAAAAAAGATTGGGGTGAAAGGCCAGTACAGCTTTCATATGACTACAGGACTACATATTCTGGTATGACCGCCATTTCCATAGTATAGGAACTTTTACAATTATACTAGCAAAACAATCTTCTGATCTGGGTAGCAGTAAAAGGAATCTCAAACTTAAAAGAGTTTCCTCAGAGCATGTGTGAAATCTTTGACTCATGCAATAATTTCTTTAGCCCCTATGCTTATGAGAACTCTCATTCATACCAGCCCAGATACTTGCCCAGATACTTGGCCACAGGCAATGGACAGTGACAAAATTAGTCTTGCTTGTTCAGTTTTCCCAGTAACTCTCAGTGATCCTTTTTATAGTCTTCTACATTTAGCTCCCACCAGCTTAGGGACATTGAACATCAAAACATTTTTACTGTTCCTTTCCCCCTCTTTCCTTTTACAGATACAGAAAATGGTGCTGCTATATGTTTTATTCCTTTTTGGTCCACTTGTTATTTATGCAGTGCTTTCTTCTTGGTAGGGAGTAGCTCAGTTTATAGGAGCTAGGACTGTGACTCCAGGCAGTATATTCCGGGCTTTCTTTTGTGGATGTTTCTTTGCTTTCTTTCTACTGTTGTCTTTTTTCATGTCCAGTATAACCTCTTTTCAGATTCATAACAACACCCATGCCCTGATAAGGCAAGGTTTAAACTTACAGTATTCTGCTCCAAAACTGGTTCACCTCTCTCTTCTTAATTCCATGCTTTTTCTCATTAACAGGTACTAATACCTTGATTTCTGTTTCACTTTATTAGCTGTACTAGGTACTAAGCTATTTTTCTGTAGCAACTTTGTGTCTTTCATCTCAAATTCAAGTATTTCTACAGCTATAGAACAGTACTCTTAGCTTTCAAACATACTGGAATCAGTGGGACATTATACCCAACTCACACTTCTAATACAGTATCATGAATGTGACCGCTTTTTGGTTATGGGAAGTAGAGGTGGCTTAGTACCTCACAGCTGCCAAATGAAGAAATCTTCCTCACTCTTCTTCCTCCACGCCCTCAGCCTGAACTAGGTTCTGCACATTTCTGGTCCTGCTGTAAACTCTTTTGTCATTATCTCAAAGAAAACAGTCCATTTTTTTCCCTACATAGCCATGTATTAATGCAGGCATGAAAGGGTCTAGGATATGAAGAAGCTGGCACGAAGTACAATAAGAATACAGGTAGAGAAAGGCTAACTGAAACACCTTGTTTAGCAGCAGTGTATTTTTAGATTACCTGCCTGTAGTTTATGGAAGTGTACTGTCTGTCAAGTGAACCTTTTTGTCAAGGAAATGTAGAGAAGATGGTGTTTCCACAACAAGATGTGTGACAGGGCTGATCCACCCACATGGAGCTAAAACCCACAGAAACCTTCACAGAACCAAGAGCAGCAAAACTACCTTTTTCCTCCTGTAACCTACAGTTGATGGAACACTAGCAGAACTCAGTGTCATATCAAAGAAAATTATGAGTTCAGTCTGTCTTTTCCTATACACATCTGGGTACACTGTTTTTCCATGCTTCTATTCTATTACATGTTTACTTTTACAAATGCATTGTCAACAGAGCTGAGAATATTCTTTCAAAGAACTATCAAAAGGAGCTTGACCAGCAGGTCGAAGGAGGTGATCCTGCCCCTCTACTCTGCTGTTGCGAAACCTCACTTGGAGTATTGTGTACAGTTCTGGTGTCCTCAACATAAAAAGGACATGGAGCTGTTGGAACAAGTCCAGAGGAGGGCCACAAGGATGAGCAGGGGACTGGAGCACCTCCCGTATGAAGATAGGGTGAGAAAGTTGGGGCAGTTCAGCCTGGAGAAGGCTGCATGGAGACCTCATAACACCTTACCAGTATCTGAAGGAGGCCTAGAGGGATGCTGGGGAGGGACTCTTCATTAGGAGCTGTAGTGATAGGACAAGGTGTAACAGGTTTCAGTTTAAACAGGGGGAGGTTAGGTTAGATATAAGGAAGAAGTTCTTTCCTGTAAGGGTGGTGAGGCACTGGAATGGCCTGCCCAATGTCATGGTTTAAACACAGTCAGTAACCCAGAACCATGCAGCCACTTGCTCACTCCCCCCCTTATTCCTCCCCCCATTCCCAGAGGGATGGGGTGGAGAATCAAAAGAGTGTAACTCCCACAGGCTGAGATAAGAACAGTCCAGTAACTAAGGTATAACACAAAACTACTACTGCTACCACCAGTAATAATAATGATAAGGGAAATAACAAGGGGAGAGAATACAACTGCTCACCACCCATGGACCGATACCCAGCCTGACCTGCACAGCAATCTGGCCCTTCCAGGTAGCACCTCCCCACTTTATATAGTGGGCATGACGTGCTGTGGTATGGAATACCTCTTTGGTCAGTTTGGGTCAGGTGTCCTGTCTCTGCTTTTTGGCAGCTTCCCCTCCTCCCTGGCAGACCAAGAGACTAAGAAAGTCCTTGGTCAGAGTAAACATTACTGAGCAACAACTAAAAACATCGGAGTTATCAGTGCTGTTCCCATACTGAAAGTCAAAAACACAGCAACGCAGCAGCTACTAAGGAGAAAAAATGACTGCTACTGCTGAACCCAGGAGACTCGAGGAAGTTGTGAATGCTCCATCCCTGGCGGTGTTCAAGGCCAGGCTGCTCAGAGCCTTGGGTGACGTAATTGAGTGCGAGGTGTCCTTGCCCATGGCAGGGGGGTTGGAACTAGATGATCTTAAACTGCTTTCCAACCCTAACTGTTCTATGATTCTATGATCCTATGATCCTAAATATTTTACTATGCAACATGTAACGTGTCAGTCTGTGCATATGTGTCTATACATGCATGCACATGAATGCTCAGTTTCATGACACAGTCTTAGTGCAACCTCCATTATGTTTTATTGTCAAGAAAATGGTACTGAGATTTTTTTGGCTACACTTAGACAACCTCCTCTTCTGTGGTCTGGGTACCTCATTCTACAAAGTTCATGCACATCATGCATTTACAGTGGGGGTCTTAATTTCAATCATTTTTCTACTACAAATACTGAATATGTAAGCTGAGAAAGTTTTTAGTCAAGAAGTCTGTTACTATTCTAACCTGACAATAAGGGCAAAAAGACAAGTGTTAACTCATTGACAATTTTCAATAGCATGAATAGATTTGAAAATTGAACAGCAAGGTAACCTCTGTACTCCTACAGTTATGCAGTTAACTTCAAAGATGAACCATTGTTAGGAAGCTCTGATATTCTCATAACAATTCCAGTTTGTTGTTTTTTTTTTCTTAGTGTGAAGACAGTTTTTTTTCCCCATATGAAGAGTTGTGTCACAGAAAAATCAGACATCCAACGTGAACCAAAGGATAAGTTTCAAGATATCAAGCAGGTTAATTAGTACTTATGTTTGATTCTCTCCATTTAGCTGATCATTTCTCCAGTTTGGTCTTCCCTCAGTAAACACCTGGTGTCAGCTTGGACTTCCTCCTACAGTGAACTACTCCACAATATTATTGAACAATTTGTTGTTTCTTTTTGCTTTGAGTACTCAACTGTGGAGAAAAATGTTTTCTACCACAATATTTTCCCCAACAAAACTCTTATAGGTAACTTAAACATCACTTAAGATTTTTTTATAAGAATACATTTAATACAGTAAAGAGGGAATGTTGTACCTCAGCAGACTAAGAGTTAAAGAGTTGTAAGCTGCAGTAGTCCAACTAAAAGACCTGTTTGAAGCCCTAGATTAAGCTGATGGTGTAAAAATCTGAAACCAGTTTCTAAATTTCTCAGTATGAATTCTTATAAATGAACTTTCTATTATGCTTATATTAGAAAAGAACTGGGACACGTTCAAAAAGAGATTCTAGATATTAATCCATTTTCATGAATTTCTGGTTCTGAAAAATTACCAATTGTCAGCAAAAACAATCAAGAAAATTGCAAACTAGAACTAAACAAAGAGCTACTTCCATTGTTTTCTCTTCCAGATACAAAAGCTATGAATTAGAGTGTATTATACTTCAAAAGAATTTGATCACTGTGAAACTAGACTATGCTTAACATAAGAACAGGAGATAGTGTTAGGAATAAATATGCAATAAATAAGTTTGCCATTAAGAATAATTGATCTGAACAAAAACTTTGTTCTTAAGCCTTTAAGAAAAGAAATTACAGCCTTTTAAATTTTTTTTCCTCTGAGCATTCACAGATGTGCAATTCACATATTACTATTAGAAACCCCTTTATCTGTAACTTGATTTCTGCATGCAGTGCCATTAAATTAGCACTGTGTATAATTTTGCCAAGCATCTTCATCATACAAGTAAAGTTCTGACTTTTACCATCTTCCTATTATCTTCCAGCTCTTTCAGTCAAAAGTCTAAAACTACATAGCATGGCATTTTTCTCATCTGACTCCCTGTTCAATTAATTGGCTATGCTATTTTCTTTTTAGTATTTGATTCATAAGCATAAGATGCTTTGTTTCATGATATGATATGATACAATTAAGAGGCATAAAAATCCTTATATATGCATATTGTCTAATGACATTTTCTCTCTCAGTCTTTTAAAATGTATGAAGACAAAGCTGCTGCTGACTGTCTCCATAGAGACATCACAACAGTATCATGAGAAAATGTTTTTATTTCAGTACCTAGCAGATTTGTCTCCTGAGCAAAATCACTCAATAAGGAAAGTGCCAGGAATAGAAAAGCCATTCACTACAGTGTGTGTCTCATTGTGATTTGCATTGGTCTGTGATAACTGATTTAACACAGTGTTTAGAAATGTTGGAAAAATAGATTTTTTTCAGGTTTGCTTACTACAGTCTGGTTTAAATGACACAAAAGAGCATCATATTTCTCTCAACATAATAAAATTAAAATTTTGTTTAACCCTGGAATTAGACTTAGTTAAAAAAAAAGGAAGCTATTTGCTTGAGGAGACATTCTGTCTGAGGAGGCTGATAATTGTCAAAAGGCTTTTTTTTTAATTCAGAAATTAAAACCAGAAATGCGTGATGACTGCTTGCAAGATTACCACTCTAAACTGGTGTTTACAAGTCAAGGCTATCCACAGGTTGATATGTCAGAGCTGCAATTTTACGTTCTGAAAGAGAGAGGTAATAGTCTTGTATTTCACTACTTTAAATACACAAATATTTAAAGGAAGTTCATCATGTCTAGATGTCATCTCTATTAAACATTTATAATTCCCTTCCAAAGTACAGTTATATCACATGTATACAGTGGGGTTTTATAGTGCATGTTAAACAAGTCAATTCATCATGTGAATAGAAAAGAACACCAAAACAACAACTAATATTCCCCCTCCAGGTAATGTAAACCAAAACTGATTTAGTAAATGTATGTGATTAGGAAATTTTTAAAACCTTATGATGTCACAATTTTTTTATGCATTTTTTTAAGTATGTAAAATGAATTTTAACTCACTGGATGAATTTTAAGTCTGCTGAGATATCTGCTCATTGGTGCAAGGAATTTCAAGTAAAAATGGATTTCATACTGGTATTTTTTAGTTACAATGTTATCAAGCAACAATGCCACCTGAATGATGGCTGCTGTCTGTTTTTTGAACTAGATATACAGTGGTCTTGAAAGAGGATATTAACTTTAATTCTACTGTTGCCACTGAGGTTGCATATTACTTTTTTCACTCTCATCCCCTCTCCTGGGTAGGAACAGATTCCCAGGAACCTCTTGCTAGAAAAAAACCCAATCCATACACCATCCTCAGTTTAGAAACACTTCAATGATTTCTTTACATTAAATTCCACTCACATTTATAATACTGTAAAATAAATCAAGTTTGATTAAGACACTTCAACTAGCAGCTCAAAGAAAAAAATCTTCTCCCCAATTTTTCAATTGTTTTACAATAAAGATCCTTTACAACATCTACAAAAAAATAAACCGTGGCTCTGAGTGTCCCAAAAGGATTTCCAGTAGCACTGGACTGCTTGTTAAGCCATGTAAAAACAAAGTGTGGTGTTATTTGTCACTGTATTATGATAACACTGGTAGACCCTACTAATTGCAGTACAATTTTAAGTGGTTCCATTTATTTTAATAGGCTTCATAATTTGATGTGAGATGGCAGTAGAAGAAATATTTAGGTTTGAAACACTGGGTGGAAACTGCGATTTGCTCTGGAAGAAGGGAAGAAACAAATGAAATATGGTCTTGCTTTTTGTGGTATCATTTTAAGAGTTAACTGTAGAATTCATCAGTTGGCTGAGCAGTAGAATAATGCTGTTATCAGATTGATTCAGACCTGCTTGTGCAAATTATGGTAAATTAACAATCCTACCATTTTTGTGTTCCAAACCAAGTGCTTGAATTCTGAAATTTCCAAGGGACTCTATGAAGTGAGTTTGGTAAGAGTGGTGGGAGTGGACAAGAACAAAAATAAGCTATGAGGATATACTAGTACACTTTAAAGATGAAAAAAGACCCAAAGCAGATTGGGCAGGAGCACAATAAATAATTATAAATTAAATTACAAATTATATTAATAATTAAAAATAAAATTAATAGTTAAATTATAAATTTAACTTCATATCATTGCATGCATCTACTACTTTAGTTGTATAGCAAGTTAAAAGGTAAATGGGTGAAACAAAGGTGATAGCAATTGACTGAAAAAACACTGTGATACTTCCATGTTTATCTTAGGAAGAGAAAAGATAACAGAAGTTTTAAAGAACTACTCAAGAGGAAGGGAATGGTTTGTTTATGCTTACCTTTATCATGCTGCAGTTTGAAACAAAGAAAAGAGAACACTTCAGTAAATCAAGACTGAATTTGTAATAATGGCAGAAAGAAGATTAATTGACCTTGTATTTTACTTAATTTAAAAAGAGAAAAAAAACTTAGTGATTTTTTTTTTAAACCCACCAGAGCACTGGATATTAACATACAAATAAACAATTTAATTCTATATTTCTTTCCACAAGTTGCTCATCAGAGCAGAAACTCAGATTCTCTTCTTATTTCTCATTAGTAAACTTTTTGGATACTAATGGCCAGAAAGGAGAGAAACTGAGTTTCCAAAAATATTCAAAAATATTATGCAAAATATGCAGTTCACTCCTTTTATCTACAAATAAATGCAGAGCTGTGGGGTACAGTTTGGACTCAGAAGACCTAAGAGATCTCAAAATTTTTTATGGTAATGCTAATGGCTGTCTTATAAATCATATTCCAGATTGGAAAATGAGCTGCAGCAGCCTTATCTCCATTGGGCTGCTGTATCTAGCCCCTCCTAATATTCATTTGGGATTTGTCTCCAAATCAAAGAATATTTGCTTGCAAAATTATTTTTTTCTGTCTTAACTGAGAAAAAGGCCATTGAAAATGATACTATTACTTAGAATTACAGGTGCTGATGCCAAGATACTTGGAATCTATATTCTCACGTGTCATCTACAGATATTTATCCTTTCATCCACCAAAAATGGACTTTCAAGTTCCCACTGGTTAACTTCAGCAAATACATGAGCTATGCTAAAGCCGTCCAGTATCTCCTCTCATGCAAACTATTGTCTCAAATCTTTCAGTTTATATATACCATTTTGTCTCTTTCATTAGTCCTATCACACATATATCATTACAGAACTCAGCTTTAAAGTGCAAGTGATGGATTTGGACAGTAACAATATCATTTTAAGCTAAAAATAACAGGAATGTATTATTGTCATCTCCCACAGCTCTCTTTGTTACTGTCTGTTAAATGAAAAGCCACCAAGTTGCACTTCAAGTTCATCAGATGAGTGTCATCTCTATCAATTTATCTCAAAGACCAAACAGGCACAGTCATCTGAGAAACACTAAACAAAATGCAGTACTTCATTGCATTAAAGAGACACATTTTTTATTTGAGAGAGACACTTAGAAATGGAACTATTTTATTTTCTCACAAAAAAAGCTCAGCTCATGGGCTTCTTTGTTATGACTATTTTCCATGAAATTGTCAAGTCAGTGACAGAGTATTTAATGTTAATTTTTTATTTCATATTGAAAGCTTCAAAACTAATTTGTCTATTCAGGGACTTACCTTCAAGAACTGACACTTTTTGCCTTGGTTTTCTATATTCTTTTGTCTGCATGTCTTTAATTTAAAAATACCTTTGATTTATCCTGTGTTGAGGAAATCTGCAATTCTGAAGTGATGGAACTACAGAAAATTATATAATGTAGTGGTATAAGACATCAATGTTACAATACCTTAGAAACATTTAGGAGATAAAACTGCTTTAGAATAGTACTGATCCTGGAAGCACGAACACTTTGCTCCAACACTGCATCAGTTAAATGGTGTATAGTTATGTTTGAAAAATACAGTCTCCAACAGTATAACATGTGTCGACCTATATTCCATACTATGTAGTGAAAATATAAATCAAATAAGAGGAAAATGCCTTTAGCAGACAAGAGAACACTTTTGTATAATTCCTTTAGGAAGATGTCAGGCATTCATCAATACAAACACATAGGAATCTAAATGTTTGTGATTGCACTATAAAATATAGAGTAATAGGTATGAGTATTCCTTTATTCCTCATTGAAACCAAATCCAATAAAATTCAAGTTAGCATCTGTTCTAACATTCTGATTTGTAACAAAATGTCTGTCTCACAAATATTTTCTCGAAGTTTCCAAGAACGAAAGGGACAAGGGAGGAAAAAACTGTTTTCCATTATAAATTCCCACTTTCCTTTTAAGAGAATCAGATTAAGTTTGACCAGTGTTACTAGACTGGCAAATTCAGTGGCAAAGACTCAGACAGGTTTGTTGCCTACAAAACAAATTCTTAATATGTGCACCATGATAAAATGTTAACAGAGGTGTTTCAGTGGCAGTGCACAACGCTGTGAGGACTCTAGCACTTTAATAACAGAATACTTACATATTTTTTAATTACTTTTTAAACAGTAATCTACTTACTAAATTATTCTTGCACCTTGATCTGGATACTTACCTTGCACACCTATCATGCAGCATCAGGCCATTTTGTGCTGAATAAATGTTTCCCTTATTATGTGTACCTCTATGTCCCACTTAGCAACTTTGTTAATATATGTTTGTGTAGATAGCATATCTAGTGGCCAGATTTTTAAACAGGGCATATCCTGAGTAGGGCTTTAGCAAGGCTCACATACCAGTATACATAGCAATCGCTGTGATTTGTTGCAGTGGGACAGAAAAATCAAAAGTAGTCAAGAAAAAATATAACTTAGAACATTAAAATAATTTTTTCAATAAAAAGAAAGGCAGTTGTCCTACCAGTTTTACAAATGAGGCAGATGTTTGATTTTTTCTTTAATTTAGATGTCTTTGTTATTTCGAATTCTTTCTCTGACCTGCAAACACAGATAACTCCACAGATGCAGTCTTCTACCTTATAAACTATACTTATTTGATGTACAGCTACTTTTTAAAAAAATTACCTTTTTTATGTGGCTGTCCCCTTTTATCTCTCTGTTTTTCCCACATTTGCTACTCCCCAAAGCAGCTAGATCTCTCCTTTTCCTTGCCTTTGGTTCCTCCCTTAAACATCCCATAGTAAGTCTTGTGCAATCCTGAAATGTTCTTTCACTCTATTCCATAGTGTGCCCAGTCCTCTAGATAATGACTTCCCTCAGTCTGTAAGTCAATCAGAACAGCCTCTCCCATTGATTCCTAAAGGTGAGAGTTGTGCCCAGGATATGGGACTGATGTCCCTCATGGGATAGACCTCCTTCCCTGGGAGGAGCCAGGAGAGCATGTTTATTGATCTGAGAGGTTTAATAGGGTTCCATCACCTGCCATTTCACCTCTGTGCTCCTTTGTGTGCCTGGAGATGGGCCTTTGGTGAGGAGATGGATCCTGTGACGGATTTGGGAGAAGCTGGAGCAGGGGATTATTTGGGTTCCCCAACAAACACTACTCTCCGCTTCTATGTGTGTACAGAAACAAGCTTTCTATCATATAACCTAAGACCCTTCATCAAGCTTCTTTCTGATAATTGGTAAAAAGTCCTATGTGAATATATATTTGTGCATACAATTTTATACTACAATCATCATAAAACAAATTATTCTCAGAAATACTTTGCTTTATTAAAATTATGTGTTTGTTTTAAAGTAAGAGGAGGATATAAGCCTCTTGGTGTAAATTGTTACCCTTTGGGACTCTTTTAAAATAATAATTGAGATTATTCTCCATGGAAATTTCTCTTTACTTTGAAAATATAGTTTTAGAATACAAATGTACACTATGTATACTATTTATATGTCCTTAGTGTAAACTACTTATGTGTTAGGTCAAGAAGTTATGCATATATAGCAGTGGCTGAAGTAATAATGCTGAAATCACCACTTCATTTTTCTTCTGTAGATTAAAGTTGTTAAATGCCTCTTTTCAGTGCTTGTGGTGTGCTTGTGGGACTTACAACAATGGCAAAGAAATAAAATATTAATGTAACAAATATTGAGTAATCTTGCCCAGACTTTTTTCACTAACTTTGAGTATCCATAGAGGATTATTACATATTATTTTTTTGTTATGTGTTGAGGAAAACTGTGGCTACAGCGAGAATTTTTCAAAAACACCAGATATGCTACTCTCAAAAGCCCTAATAGGGAAGTATTCTGTGGTTTTTTCTAAGTAAGTGGGAAATAAAGTCATAAGGCTAATTTGAATTACAGACTGATTTTTCAAGGCAGTCAGAGTGTATACTGTTATGATTGAAACATGGAAGTATTGAGAACTTCAACAAAAATGGCAGAACTACACACCTAAATAAATGTAACATTTTGTCAGAAAGATGAAATGGCTCTCACACACTTCATTGGGGTTCACTGAAATATAATTTCTGTTATATCTATCTGTATTTTACATGTACTCAACTTAGATTTACTTCTTTAGCTTTAGACATCAATATTTGGAAAAAAAATCAAAAAATATGTTCTCAAATAGTTCAAAGTTACCAGTCAGAAGCTGAGACATTGCCTGAAAAGAAGCTTTTAATCCAAAAGAAATAATTCATGGTAGTAAAATGGAAAAAATCATTCTCATGCCAGCCTGAGTATTTCTGTGAAGAAAAACTGCCCAGTACCTATAATGAGACTGAAGCTCAGTTGCTTTAGATAACCAGATGGGATATTTGAACTGCAGAGTCCTATTCTGCTATAAGCGTAACTTACTGAGTTGGGATTTGAGTATCGCTATTAGCAATTCTGTCACTCTTCTTTTACTTGGGCTGTATTATAGGTGTCCAAAAAAAAAGGAAATTACGAGTTTTGAACCAACATAATCTTTGTTTTTCCTCCAAGAATCTATCTATTCCTCAAAACCTGGAATATATTTATAAATAGCGCAGTAGAAAAAAATATCTATTAATCCACAGATTTCCCCATGTCATCAGCAACTAGTAACATTCAATTGAACTGGTAGTAAACTTTTCCAAACCATTTTCAGAATATTCTTATTTATCCAAAACAGTCTGAAGAGAGGAGCAGGAAGGATGGTAGGCAGAGAAAGCATACAAGCACATTTCTGTGAGAATTCAACTTAAATTAAAAATTAACCAATAACCTCCTAACATTGCAGACTTTCCAGAGAGGGAAAAACACCAACACTCAAGTATTTCTGTGGTTGTATAGTAATTTAACATGGCAACATTATGGATCCAAACCACCAAGCTTCTGACCTTTAAATACTGGTTTCAATTCTGTTCCAAGACTATTCTGCCTGTGTATGTGTGAGAGAGAGATTGTGTGCCTGTATGGAGAGAGAGAAATCTGACTGGATATGTGCTAAAAAGTTGCTCTTTAGGTACTTCAGATGCTAGGAAATATGAATGCTGTGGCTGTTTTTAGAAGTTAGTAAAACCTCAGTATTTCTGGGATTTGTTTTTTTGTGGGTTTTGGGAGTTTTTTTTGTTTGGGTTTTTTTGATTGTTCATTTTTTTGTGTTTTTTTTTGTGGTTTTGTTTTTCGGTTGTTGGGGTTTTTTCATATCCTTTAGTTACACTACTGTTCAATTAGACTCCATCTTGGATGAGGAGGCAATATACATGGTTTATCAGCCACCCCCGGATTAACATGTAAGGGAGGAGATATATGCTATCATTGTGTCAAGTAATACTTGACAAACAGTTATTCCTACAATAGGAAGAAGGTATGATTTTGATATTACATTTCAGTCTCTCCATTATATCTCTGAGATAAAATATAAGGTCAGTAAATCAACGTATCACCAACCAAAGACTGTTCACCAGCCAAAGAACAGGATTCTGCACAATATTCTTTCTTCTGTCTTTACTACTGTGAATGTCCTACCTGTATGAAATTAAGACATGTTTTAAAAGACCATTTTTAAGGATAATTTCATCTTCTTTTTTTTTCAAAAAAAACCCCATCTTTTGCTCATTCTAAAGCACAATGGTAACTTATTCACTATGCTAAAAGACACAAATATCTAGGAGATATGCTTTCAAAACTGACAAAAAGTCCCCAAACTTCTCAGGGCTTTCCAGTGTACACAAAAGTACTTTTAGAGATACATTAGAAGTCAGATTTGTACCACACAAATAATCTATGAATGAATCATTAAACTAGATGTTCATTCCGGAGCACATTGTATTTACTCTTCAGCATACATACTGAAGAAAGCAGAAAGAGTATTACTGATTTGAATGAAACTGAGTAAGGAATTTCATTCAGTATGAATGAAGAGGAGAGAAGCCATAATTACACAAGGTCAGATATTGTCGTATTTAGTGAGTAATTTTAGTAGTGAATTTTCCTTATTCAAGACAAATTACTTTTAAAAAGGAAAGGTTGGAAACATTAGCCATAAAGCTAGTTCTTCGAAATACAGGATTTGCTACCAGAATAACAGAATTCATCTCAGGTTATGAATATTAAATTTATTCAAGTAGATTCATGTACCCACTCTCCTGAAATTTTAGATTAAGAATGCACATACTTTTGTATGTTTAGATATGTGGGTAATCCAAACTGTCGTGGCTTAAGTCCAGTCAGCCATGCAGTTTGCTCACTCACTCCCCTCTCTTTCTTCACCCTGCTCCTGGAGGGATGGGAACAGGAATCGAAAGAATGCAACTCCCACAGGTTGAGATAAAAACAGTTTACTAACTAAAGTATAACACAAATCACTGCTGCTACCACCAATAATAATAATGACAAGAGAAACACAAGGGAAAGGAATACAATTGCTCACCAACTATATCCAGCCCGCCCACACAGTGCACCCCCACCCTTCCAGGTCTCTGCCCTCCGTTTTCACATCCTGGGCATGACATGCTGTGGTATGGAATAACCTCTTTGGTCAGTTTGGGTCAGGTGTCCTGTCTCTGCTTCCTCCCGGCTTCCCCTCCTCCCTGGCACAGCATGAAACTCAGAAAGTCCTTGGTCAGACCAAAACATTACCAAGCAGTAGCAGAAAACACTGGTGTTATCAGCACTGTTCCCAGGCCGAAAGTCAAAAACACAGCACTGCACCAGCTACCAAGAAGGAGAAAAATGACTGCTACTGCTGAACCCATGACAGTATCCACCCCTTATTCCAAACCATTCATGTCATGCTCAGATCCCACATTTTCAATATACCATCACATATATATATATATATATACATCCACACACACGCACAGAGGGAGAGATCATCCCTTAGTGCATGGAAAAATCCCTGTAAAGCTGCTGAGTCCATCCAGTCCATGATGTTGGGCTCCATCTTTTGTAACAGTCTTTCAGAGCAGGAGAAGCTGTGTGCAGTGTTCACACTCGTGAATAATCTGGGCAATAATGTCCATTGCTAAGTCCACCCCTCGATCATAAGTCCATCTGTATGTTGTATCTCTGCCCTGATGGCCTGAGGTGTCATGGGCTCACCAGGCTCAAAATAATTCACCCTCCCCTTCAGCAGTTTCTGCAGTTTGTCAGTGGGGACTCCATACAGCTGCCTTCCATCTCTGACGTTTCCAAAGCACTGGAGGGGCCCAATGGGCTAGATACTTGCCCATACTGTCCCACACACCCTGCCACTCATGCCTGTCCAGCCTTAGGGAAAATCTCTTGGTCATCCTAGATCGTAGTGTAACCCCAGACAAGGCCCACACCCCACTCTGCTTAACTCTGGGGACCAGACAAAATGGTTGTGGGTAAAACACACTCTGTATGCATGCCACCATGCTGATCCCCATCACAATCATCAGGCATGTCTCAAGGGTACCCAAAGGCCATTCAAACCCTTCAGAGCTCTCAAATGAGGCTGCTGTACTTGTCACTGGGGCTGGTGTAGCTGCTGTGCTTGCTGGCTCTCTCAGCACCAGCTGCTCTTTGTCTGAGGCCAGATCTTCCTCCTCTGCCCTGCTGGGAAGTGCTGCATGGTTTCCTGCATCCTCCTGAGGCTCCAGCTTGTGGGGCTCAGCAGTCGGCTGCCAGGGGATGCTCTCAGCCACCGCAGGGCTGGGCTCTGCTGTGGGGCTCAGCTCCTCCACCGTCTCCTCCCACTGTTTGGCAGCCAAGGGCTTGGCTCCTGGTCCCCAGGGCCACGCTCCCAGGCCGTGTCATTTGCCGGCAGTTCCCAGACCCACCCCCCCTCTGCTTCCCACAGCCTCGTGAAGACAGAGGTGAGGACGAGGGCCAGGATGGTGAAGATCAACAAGGCGGCCAGGTACAAGTCCATGCCCATGTCCACCCCCCCCCCCCCCCCGCTTCTGGAGCCTGCCCGTATTACAAGCAATCCCTATAAAGTACAATGAAACAAGAACCTTAACCCAAAACCCATATCCAAAAAATGCTAAGATAACAAATTCCTGCTGTAAGTAAGGTACAACAGGCTGAAACCATGAACGCAAGAGAATCAAGAGCAACAACTTTGAGAGCCAGTAAGTCAGCATTGTGATGAGTGGCTATTAATCCTGTCGTTATCTCAACCCTTCGAGCCCCACGTTGGGCGCCAAAAAGAACTGTTGTGGTTTAAGTCCAGTCAGCCATGCAGTTTGCTCACTCACTCCCCCCTCTTTCTTCCCCCCGCTCCCGGTTGGATGGGGAGGAGACTCAAAAGAATGCACCTCACACAGGTTGAGATAAGAACAGTTTAGTAACTAAAGTATAACACAAATCACTGCTGCTACCACCAATAATAATAATGATAAGGGAAATACAAGGGAAAAGAATACAATCGCTAACCACCTATATCCAGCCCAACCACACAGTGCACCCCCACCCTTCCAGGTCTCTGCCCTCTGTTTTTACATCCTGGGCATGACGTGCTGTGGTATGGAATAACCTCTTTGGTCAGTTTGGGTCAGGTGTCCTGTCTCTGCTTCCTCCCGGCTTCCCCTCCTCCCTGGCACAGCATGAAACTCAGAAAGTCCTTGGTCAGACCAAAACATTGCCAAGCAGTAGCAGAAAACACTGGTGTTTTCAGCGCTGTTCCCAGGCCGAAAATCAAAAACACAACACTGCACCAGCTACCAAGAAAGAGAAAAATGACTGCTACTGCTGAACCCAGGACACAAACTAAATGGATAAACACACATGACAGCCCTGCTATCACTACATGAGTTCAGAAGAAAATTCCTAGGATGGACACAGACAATAAGGAGGTATAGAAAGAGACAATAAGCAAGATAATACATGCCAACACAGAACGATGTATTTTCCAAAATTTTTCTGGCTTTAGAAAGAAAAAACTATTGGACCACGCCAATTTTACTCAATGAATGGACAGTGAAACAGACAATGAAATTTAACATGTTTGCCACAGATGGATTGTGCGCTGACCACAGCGACTCATAACCTGAGGTTATGTGGTCTGGTGGTCATTTGTTGTAAAAAAGTCCCAGCACAGGCAACAAACCCAGGAAAGATGCACAGAACAAAAGAAAACTTCATTTTGCTATTACATGAGGCCATGCAATGCTAGTAGCTCAATTTTGTGCACGGTTCAGGCTGACATCACAAAAATGATGAAGTAGAACTAGCAGATAGAGTAGAAATTAAGAAAAGGTCTATGAGAAATATCAAGTATATGAAATTGCTTCTGCTTTAAGAAAAACAAAATAGACTGTAATCATTCAGCTTGCAAAAAGTAATAACTGAAGAAATAAAACAGACGCTTACTTTTTCATAAGCAGTATAAAGGTGAACTGGGGTCAATTTTTCATCTTGTGCTAGGAGGCCAACGTTCTTTTAAGTTTTAGTGTGAAAAGAAAATAATCTATTGTGCAAGTAAAAACAAATTTCAGTTAAACTGAAATACAAGAGAACCTTAAAAATGGAAATTAAATTATTTTAAACAATGAATTTAAAGTCATCTTAAAATCAAATAGTTTTTATCTGAAGCCATAGAATATACAAGATGTACTAAATGTAACCATATCTTTTTCATTATATTTATGAATCTTAGTATTACATTGGGAATGTAATTACAATAAATCATAAAAAGGAATGAAAAACAGAACTTTTGCATGTATCTATAAACCCTAAAAGCACATTGATTAACTGTAAATAAGATGTATTTTTACTAAGTTCCATGATTTTATGGTGTCATTTCATTTGAAATCAACTTCTATTTTATATCACGATGTTTTCCCATATTGAACTTGCCATTAAAGTTGGATATGGATGTGAGAAAAAGTGCTCTGAAAATTTATTATTAAGATGCAAAACACTGGATTATTTTTAGATGGTATTTTCAGACCACATTAAATAGATCACTCTGGAAAGTACTCCTTAGGCTATTACCATTATCAGCCACTGACATGAAATAGTTGTGTGAAAAATAACTAATTTTTATTTTTAGATTTTCAGTAACGCAGGTTTTTATTTCAAAAGGGAAACAAATGGCTTTCTAAGAAAATTGTTGAAAACAGCTGCTATTCAGCATTTTCTAATAGGCTTCAAGCAGCTTGAAATATTCAGAATGCAGGCTTAATTTTCAACTTATAAAAAAATAAGACTTTGTTATTAAAAAGTTAAGGTTGTCTATAAGCTCTATGGCTGTAGTGATCCCTATTTGGTGTCTCTGATTATTCAGCAATTTTAGTAAAGGAAAAAAAAAAACAAACCCACTCTTTTTGCAATTCAAGTAGCAAAGAAAATGTCTGGAGGCAAAAAAACTGTCCAAAGTCGATCTGATTAAAATATAAGGGCTAGAAGTAGAGCTAGAAAACAGAACTATTTCCAGGTTTCATTAAGTTTCTTTTAAAGTATTATTTTTAATTTCAAGATAACTCCATTTTTCAGATTTTAAGACAATATTGTGGTTCACAAACTACTGTCAACTCTGCTGGAACTAACTTCTCAGCTTTTTTCCTTTACTTTTCATGCTCAAAATATTACCTTTCACAGCTTTTCCCATATTAAATATGTTAAATTATGCAGTAAACAAAATGAAAAATTAGAAAAATAGTAAGTGGCATAGGAAAAAGTGCTTCTAATTTTGGCTTATTCTCATCATATTATTCAACAGTTCAGAAAAGATGAAAGGAAAAATATTTGAAATATTTCTGTTTGGTTGGTTGGTTTTTCTTTCTTTGTTTGTTTTAAGAGCTTACACATTGAGAAAAAAAAACCCAAACACCTTTATTGAAGCAGTTTGTTTGAGAAATACCTTTTTGCAATATTATAAAATCTGACTGGTCAAACCTGTAATATCTTCTATTCAATATCTCTACTAAGCAGGTAGAGAAGTATTTTAAAATAGCAGTCAGAATGACTGAAGTTATATATTTAGTATACATATTATATATCATCACCTCGTTAGCTTATATTTATAGTGATATACTCACTTATAGTCACGTTTTTTAAATACATGTGTATATACCTATTTATGCATATCTATGTGTGTGTTTGTAGGCATGCATCTGCCCTTAACACCTTGAAGCTTTCTACTACTCTTCTACGAGACTTGGGAAAAAAAGAACCTATCTTTCGCTTTTCTGAAGGAAAGGAGTTAAGGAAATACAGGACAGTTTTAGGTTTCACTGAAATTTTACATTTGAGAGGATAAAAATGTCAGCAGATCTTCAGAGATCCTGAAACTTGGTGCCTGGTCACCCCAATACCTCCCACAGATTTGTAGTGTGATGACAGACAGGTCCAGTGCTAAACAGAATATATGAAAACATTAAATTTGGGCAGACAACCCACCAATGGAGGTATAGATGATATAACAGAAGGCATTCAGACAAACCTGACCCATTATGCAGTCAGTTAGGTCTTTGGTGCTGCTCAGAAACACCTTTTTATTAGGATAACTCTTATTAAGAAAACTGTCCAACATCCATTCCATGAAGTGGAACACAAATATTATATAGCAACAAAAATCAGTATTTTCTGTTACCCTTTAAGAAAAGTGAGCTTATATTGAATGAAGTCCTGAGCAGGAAAGCTCAGGAGATGGTCAAGAAATTGTCTCTGACTTGAAATGGAGATGGTAAAGATGATTCTTCAAGGTAAACTTCCTATGAAGATAACAGCTCCTGGTGTACCCGCTGTCATAGTTGCCTTTAGTGGCTTACAGGGATTAACAACTTGCAAAGACATAGAATGTTAAAAAAAATCCCCAAAACCCCCCCAAAAATTCAACAACACAAAAAATGAAACAACACCTCCCCCCCACCCAAAAATCTCAAAAAATGCAAGTAAACAAAGCCTAATTTATTTTTATCTTTGTGTAGGGTAATGCTTTCATGAGTTAAGGTATCTTTCAAGCAAGATGATCACTCACGGTCCAGATGGCAATGAGATACTGTCTTTGCAAGGGCCCTGCCAACAGCATCCTCAGGTGGGTCAGACAAATTTCCCCCAAACTACCATTCCTCTGAATTCTAATAGGAAGCTGTCCCATGGTTCTTTGGAGTCATGCTAGCACATGCACAGGCCATCGCTGATCTATTCCCCTTAAATTGTATCTAAGACATCACTGAACTATAAGCAAAAGACATGGTATCTGCATTATCAGTCCCTACTGACTACTTCAGTATCTTATCTCTGCACTATTTGGTCAGTTCTGTGACAGGAATCTGCTGTTGACCCAGGATATTGATCAACAGATTTAAGCATCTAAACAGCTCTTCTTAATTGATTCAGGCATAGAGTAACTTCCTGGGTAACCTCTGAGATTACTTAAAATTTCAGCCTGGAGAGCTCCTGCAACAGTTAGTAAATGCTTTTCTGTGAATCCAGTTAGGACTTCAATGGGTGCTCTTGCTTGAAGTCAGTCCATTATGTCAAGTGAGCCCATTGCCTCATCTATCTGAAAAACAGCTGAATTAATGGACCACCCAGTGAACTGAAGACTGTGTTGGGTGTTATGCAACAATTAAACTATAGGACAAGCTCAGTTTTTATCTTTCTATCACACTTATAGCTGTAAATTTCATAAGAATGCCACAGGCTACTGAACTGTTATAGTTTCCACAGCCCTTTCAAGCAGTTTCCAAGCCCTTCACGTTTTAGGTTAGATAACAAAAGCCAGCACACAATACAGTAAATTCAAAATCATCATAAAAAACTGTCTCTAAGACAAAAAAGTCTTGCATGCAGGTACCTGAAATGGAATTCAGCTCTTCGTGTTACACACTATGAAAGGTCACTTCAGTATACAACAGCTGAAACAGAGATGAAGTATCAGCAGAATGTTATTTTGAGCCATATACTTCAGCTAAGCAGGGCTGCTGAGAAAAATTAAATGTTGCTAAACACATCCTGCTTGAGATGTCCTACACCTGTGCATGGAGTGAGAAGTTCCATGAGGAAAGAAAATGAAAACTTCTCTGGTTCTCATTCCTCAGAAATATGTATATTTGTATTATTAATGTATGCACACGCTAACATTTGAACATATGAGATTAGTCATAGGTAACTAAAAGTTTTCTGTCATTGAAACTAGAAAACCTACATTAAGAATAGAGCACTTTTTTTTTGTAGGTACTGAATGTCAAGTTCAAAGCCTTTTCACAGTATGGATCTTAGGCTTCACAAAGAGAAGTTTACCTTTTGAATTCTGTTAGGATGCTTCTGAAACTTTCCTTATCCAGGTCTCTTCAATACCTGCTGAATCAGATTTTCTCCACTCTAGACTTTGTTCTTCTCAGTGTCAATATGATTTCAGTTTACTTGAGTGCAAAATGGATGATTTGGGGCAATCCCCAAATAAAAACTTAATTTCATCTCCTTTAAAAACAGTGTGTTGCTTTTTCGACTTTACCTTTGTTACTACCCAAAAGGGAGGTTTCATCATCCTATCATAAAGAGTTCTTATGAATGGTAATCCTTTAATGACTCTAACTAAGTTCTCTCTCCTCTTAGTACAGCAAAAAAAGCAATACTGAAAACATCGTGTGTGTTATCAGCTTTGTTTTAGTCACAGATCCAAAACTTGGCATCATACAGATTAACTCCATCCCAGCCAGATCCAATACAGATATGAAAGACTTGCCACTGCATAGTTCATTTCTGAACCCCTACAATCTGAATATTCAAAAGACTAACTCAGTAATGAAAAGTTTATCTTTTTGCCTTGTTTTCTGTCCATGTGGAATTAATTCTGAAACTTTAGTGAAATCAGATTATTAGTTATTAATTTATTAATTTATTAATCCAAGAAATGATATTAGTTAACATAAAGAAATAAATCAGTTAAAAATTCCACTGTTTGATCACTGGAACTTTCAGCAAAGATTTAAGTCATCCTCAGAATACACAAGTAATCAGAAATCATGAACATGATGTAATTAGTAAGTAACAGAGCTCATAGAACATAAGTCATCTACATAGTTATGTAGTTGGGAAAAATAGAGAACTCTCCTGACCTTAAAAAATAAACATTCTCTCTAAACTGCCTCACTGTTTTTTAAACTTAGTACTCCAAATCCATATAACTTTTCTGAAGCATACTCTGCAGGTAACAAAACTGTTTTATAGAACTCCCTTGCTTTATGGTTTTGATCCCAGTCTTTGATGATGAAAGCTGTTTTCTTCCCCAGACTGCAAACACATCTTTAAAACAAACCAACAAACCAGCAAAAACTAACTCTGCTAGTAAGATCTCCATACCTAAACCAGAATATATACAAATGCTTTAAGTCCACATATCATTTTAATTTTGAACTTATTTGTAGAGGAAAGAAAGACATAGAATCACAGAATCATAGAATAGTTAGGGTTGGAAAGGACCTTAAGGTCATCTAGTTCCAACCCCCGTGCCATGGGCAGGGGCACCTCCCACTAAACCATGCCACCCAAGGCTATGTCAAACCTGGCCTTGAACACTGCCAGCGATGGAGCATTCACAGCTTCCTTGGGCAACACATTCCAGTGCCTCACCACCCTCACAGTAAAGAATTTCTTCCTCATATCCAATCTAAACTTCCCCTGTTTAAGTTTGAACCTGCTCCCCCTTGTCCTCTCACTACAGTTCCTTATGAAAAGTCCCTCCCTAGCATCCCTATAGGCTCCCTTCAGATACCATTATCTCTTGGGAAAAAAATTCCTAAAGGTATTATACAGTTTCATGTAATTTACAAGAGCTCTTGAGATCAGCAGGAAATAATTCAAACAACTCTTCAATATTAGTCTACTTCTCTTCCATCTTTCTTACTTGACAGAACAAAAGAAAAGTTGAGATTTTGAAATTCCCACCTTCATAAGTATCTATAAATGCTATGTAAAATTTATATCAAATCCTAGAAATTGGCACTGTATGTCCATGCCATGTGGTATTATAAAGGTGCTTCTGTAAAAAAATTTCTCCAAGGTAACGGACCAGTCAATTTAGACTAACTTTCTCTCTCCCACAGCCATTTACTGACTTTGCTTCAGACATATTTCCAAATACAAAAGCTTTTTTAAGATTTGCCTAGACACCCAGCAAAGGATTTACACAAAAGTTTCTAGGAGCAATTGCTCACATTTCCTCATACCATCCTGTGCTGTGGGCGCAGTGCTGCCTTGTCACAGATACCTACACAGTCTGACACATTCCCTTCCCTCTTCTTCCTGCTCCACCCTCAGATTTCAGCTGCAGTTTCCCCCCAGATTTTGCCCCACTGGTGCATGTTCTTTGTAGAAATGTGGAAATGCAAATTCTATGCGTTGAATTCCAGAATATCCATTGCTCTTAAACATAAGAAGCACAAGAACTATAATTCCCATTTAAGATAGTACACCCCTGTCATGGGTTCAGCAGCAGCAGTCATTTTTCTCCTTCTTGGTAGCTGGTACAGCGCTGTGTTTTTGATTTTGGGCCTGGAAACAGCGCTGATAACACCAGTGTTTTCAGTTACTGCTTAGTGATGTTTTGGTCTGGCCAAGGACTTTCTGAGTTTCATGCTCTGCCAGGGAGGAGGAGAAGCCAGGAGGAAGCAGAGACAGGACACCTGACCCAAACTGACCAAAGAGGTTATTCCATACCACGGCACGTCATGTCCAGGAGGTAAAGCAGAGAGCAGAGACCTGGAAGGGTGGGGGTGCACTGTGTGGTCGGGCTGGGTTTTAGGTGGTGAGCGATTGTATTCTTTCCTTGTATTTGCCTTCTCATTATTGTTATTGGGGGTAGCAGCAGTGATTTGTGTTATACTTTAGTTACTAAACTGTTCTTATCTCAACCTGTGGGAGTTGCATTCTTTTTGATTCTCCTTCCCATCCCTCCGGGAGTGGGGGGAAGAAAAAGGGGGAAGTGAGTGAGAGAACGGGCTGCGTGGCTGACTGGACTTAAACCACGACAACCCCCCTTAGATAATGTAATTTGTGGCACCGAAAATCCACTTTCTCTGGTGCAGGAAGGAGTATTTGTATGGCCTATTCACATTGAATATTATGAATATAATTCATGTGATTGAATTGTTATCAGTAACTATTGTTACATACCTAAATAAGAAGAAATACTAGCATTTTCTCTTTCCCTACAATCTCCCAAATTTGGGAACTTAAGTGTCCAGGCAGTTATGGGCTTCCAATTTCTCTGTAACAAGCAAAACTTTTAAAATTTAAAAATTACTGAAGTGAGGTTGCAGAAATAATCTAGCATCAAAATTAAGACTGGAAAGCAGCTCTGCAGAGAAGGACCTTGGAATCCCAGTGAATAGCAAGTTAAACATGAGCCAGTAATGTGTCCTGGGAGAGAAAGCTAATATCCAGGTCTGCATTAGGAATAATATTGCCAGCAGTTCAAAAGAGGCAATCCTTCTTATCTATTTAGCACTGATAAAGCCATATCTGGAGTAGTGTGCCCAGGGCTGGGCTGGGTTGGTTTCTCTGTCACAAGAAAGGACCTTACTGAAGTGAGCCCAGAAAATACACACATATGTGATTAAGGGACTGGAGCATCTGTCATATGAGGATAAGCTGAGAGAGCTGGGACTCTTTAGCCTGGAGAAAAAGCAGGCTCAAGGGGAATCTTATCAATATATGCAAATACTTGCTTTTGAGGAAATAAAGAAGAGGGAGTCAGAATCTTCTGGTGGTGTCCAGTGACAAGAGGCAATGGGCACAAACTGAAACACAAGAAATTACATCCAAACAAAAGAAAACACATATACTGTGAGGGTGGTGAAAGACAGGCATGCATTTCCCATAGAAGTGGTAGAGTCTCCATCCCTGGAGATATTAAAAACCCAACTGGACACAGAACTAAGCAATCTGCTACAGCAGGTTGTTTGAGCAGGGGGGTTGACCCACATGAACTTGACAGGACTCTTCCAACCTCAACCATTCTATGATTCTGTGGTTTTTGCACTGCATCCTCCAGTGTTTTCCTTCCCTCCTCCAATACCTGAATTTAGTCCAATCTCTGATTTTCTTCAGATTGCAGCTGAATCTCAACAGAACAAAACTGACAGCATGCTACAGGGAATTCTTTGATTCATGCACATAAAAAGGTAAGAAACACTGTGACATGAATGTGTATGTTTTCTTGCAGTTTATTCTTCATAATAAATTGAATTATATTTTATAATTAGCCTTAAAGAGGAGACAGTCTAGAACAAATACCCAAAAGTATTTGATGTCAGAGGCTGCGGCTGTATAAAGCAATACAATTCAGCTCCTGGAATTCCTCAGTGTTATCTTTTTTTTCTCACCCTCTCTGGACTCTTCCTGAAGCTGACAAGTGATATTCTTTGAAGCAAGTGTCACTGTTGATCTGACAGCTTGCCACCTCTCAGATAAATGAATTTTGTAGCAGCCCAGGTGCATGAAGTCTGCAATTGATTCAGCCCAGTTCTTGTTCACTTGCCAGAGGCAGGGCAAATGCTATCACCATTTAATGGGAGAAATGACTCTTACGTTGAACTGTCAAGGATGCATTGTTTTAAAGTGAACAATTCCAGTGCTTTCTTCTACACATACTGCTTAAAGGTGTTGTGGCATAGGAAATTTACCGTCACACACAGCAGTAACACTTTACAAGCTGAAGACACTAATAACTGGAAAAAAACTATGACGATAAGCCTACCACATTTAACCAAACACTTGATTTTCAGGAACAGCAGGTGGAACAACTTTTACACCTGTTCTGATCAAACAAATTAAGTTGCATATTCTATATTTTGCAGGGCCTGTTTTGTGGTTTGTTTTTTTTAATGGTCATTTTAAGATAACTTTGTGAAATCTGATACTAAGTGCAAACAGGTGGGGAGCAGCAAGCTCTATACATAAATAAGAGAATGTATCTTAAATAAGTGTTATGTAACATATGTGTATTATTATTCTTGAAGATAATCAGAACTGAGTTTAATTTGTCAGGCTGTGTGGCAGACCATTCATTCCCATCCCCTCCACATCAAATCCATCTAAATCAAGACCCCCAGAAGATTTCTTAATCAACAGGTTGAGATGCTCATACAGTTTTCCCTGAGCAAGCAGTGAAATTGCCAATTAGTGGTGACAGGTATTTTGAAAACAACATTCACACTGGGTAGCATTAGCTCCCACTGCATCTTTCCTACTAATAGCTTAGGAAAAGAACTCTCATTCTACTGCTATATTTTATGATTATTCTGTTAAGGTAACCTAAAAAAGCTTGTTTTCATAGCCAGAGATGTAAAGCAAATGGAAAGCAGAGACTAATATGCACTTTAGCTATCTATTTAACCTCTGAAAGAAGCAACCTAAAGAAAGGCTGAATTGGCAGTTTAGGACAACATTGGCTGCTTCAGTTTTCTGACTTGGATTTGTATTTGAGTTCTCAAAGTATTGTGTTTCTAATGCACTTCCTAGGCAGTCAGTTCATCTAGACTATAGTTCTGGTCCCCAGGCTGTGCATGAAGTAGTTCCTGACCTCCACCCACACAAGGCATCCTGCAGCACCTGATACCCAAACAATGCCTATTATGCCCCAAAACGGCCTGTCTGAGAAGAAACAAGGAAAAAGCTATAGTGTTGTAGATAACTGGAGAAAAGTATTAATCTGCTTTGGAGTTATCAGGAAATTAAATATTCTCTGATTACAGGTGCAAGTTTCTCTTGAAGCACCAGTTCTTCTGGCAGTATTGAAGAGGTTGTTTATAAATGAACCCTGGTTAAATCATTTTCCCCTTCCTAGATTTTTCTATTGTGCTTTGAAGAAGGTTACATAAAAGAGGACTAAAATATTTTCTGCCATAGGCTCCTTGCATCTTTCAGCTGTTCTTTGAACATATATCAAGCCAAACCTTCCCAAATGCTTTTCTAGGGGTATATTTATCACCAGGCCTTAAACAGTTGATATTATGCACATTTTTTATTAAACATGAAAGACTTTCAAATTAATTAGGCAGCTGATTAGTTGGTAAGCCTGTTTGTCACTGCTATCACCCCAAACATTTTTCACTGCATAACTGATAAGTTAAATACCTGATTACACTGTCAGTTAATTGGCATTTAATAGAGCATCTGCAGAAAAAAGCTGTAAGCTCTGAGGTACATGCCAATCAAAATCTAATACAGTTTTTAGCTGGAGAAGATTAACACATGCCACTTCGTAAGGTCTGAACCTGCCTTCCTCCTACCCGAGATTTACTTGCAAAGATAAATTTTTTGGCCAAGGATACACAACATGAATAAGATGCATTACTTCTTTCTGCCAGTAGAGTTAACTTTAGTATAATTTTACACTGGGTTAAGGTGGTTAAGACCACTCTAAGGCAATATAAATTTTTTACTTAATTACACCCTTAGAAAAATACCTCTGTCCAACAAGAAAGCAGAGAAACAGGGAAAATTAGCTGCTTATAACTTGAAAGAGAAAATAAACATCTGTGCTAAAGATGTACTTCTCATTTCTGTTAAAACAAAGAAAACAATATTAAGGTTCTTTTTTTCCAGGGAGGAATAAAATGCAGGCAGAATAACTATTCTCGGAGAATAAGGAGCAGCAGTCATGAGCAGGTAATTTTTTCACTAACTTTGTAAAATTGTTACAGATCTTAGGCACTGATAGAATAAAATTTTTCAATTTAGAATATTCTTAACCATAAAATTTGTGATTCTTACGTGATTGTAAGTTTGTGATAGAATTTTTATAAAAATTCCTTCAACAAATGCAGGTTTTAAAAAGCATTTTTTCTTATGCTGGATAGCATTTCATTGAAACATGGAATATCATTCTATGATATGATAAGGGCATTAAAGTTAAAGAATTTAATGCTGAGACTACAAATCCAAACATAAAACACCCTGCAGAAAGAAGTATTGGTTTCCTTCATTCCATTTCTGGATCTGCACTCCTACACACACTCTAAATCTACTGTGTGCCTCATCCATACTTCTATCCATAGTACAAGTCTTTAAAAATTCTGCATGCTTATACATATACATTCTGTTCTACTCCTGCATTAACAGTTTTAAACTTTGAAAGGTTCTGTCTGGATCACTGCTTTGCTCTTTTCTCTCTTCTTTTACATTCCAGAGTCTTTCTTTTTCAGTCTCCTTACTGACTGCTGTTCATAGATTTAAAAAATTTCTTCTTACCCTGATCAGTCTTCAGGAAACTGAAATATTCACTATAAGCATTATAACATCAATACTGCTCTGCTATCTAATGCCAGCCCAAAATATTCAGTCTTGGTATATTTGATGTTATCTTGTTAAAACTCTCGCCAGAAAAAAATCTGTTTTCCTGAAATCTTTCACTTGAATTCAAATATCCTCAATTAGCCAAAGTTAGTTAAGCCTGCAATTATTTTTATATGCTTACTATTCATTTTCAAATACACAACATTTTTAACTGTCCTAATGATCCATTCTTCTGCTCTAAAGAAAGAAGCATAGACTTAAGACTACTCATCTTTTCACTGAAGTATTTTTTCATAGTATGGTCATCTCTTTACTAAGAAAGTTTCATCACCTTAATCCAACTGGTATAACAGTGCTAAGATGCATGTTCAAATTTATTCCATTGTTATCATAATAGTTAAAACAATATAAATAAATTAATGTAGAATCATAGAACCATAGAATTGTTAGGGTTGGAAGGGACCTTAAGGTCATCTATTTCCAGTCCCCCAGCCATGGGCAGGGACACCTCACACTGACCCATGTCACCCAAGACTTCATCCAACCTGGCCTTGAGCACTTCCAGTGATGGAGCATTCACAGCTTCCTTGGGCAACCTATTCCAGTGCCCCACCACCCTCACAAAACTGTAATTTTAATCAGCTTTGTAGAATCTCCTGAGCTCCACTAACACTACTGATGTTCTTTTCAGATCAAGTTGTCCTAATTACAAACTTAAGACCCCAATGTTCTGAAAAGGCTGATAGTTTTATGAGTATATTTTCATGTGCATGGATAAAAACTTTACACCACAACAACTGTCCTCTCAGAAACCCCCTTACGCTTTGCTAACTAGTGGTTAACAGGATAGTCACTGTTGTTATGTAGCAGTGGCCACCAAGAGTACAAGCACAAGATGACAGAGAGGGCTTGAGAATGCAGGAGATAATGAAGATCCTCAAGGGTATAAAAATCAACCACAAAAAAAAAAAAAAAGAAATCAGTTTTATTTCTCTTTAGAGGGATGCATCATTGAAAGCTGGGATGATCAGTTTTACAGCAATAGGAAAAGAACAAACCCCATGTATCCAGCATGTACAAACATCATTATACAGTGAAAACACAAAGGATGAAATCAGAGAAGTAGCTCTAAATGAAGGACAATGGTGTCTGCTCCCCACAAAAACTTCCGAAGCTTGGTTGTTTTTCTGTTTCTTTCTTGTGCTAGGTGTGGATGGGAGACATGCAGGCACTAAGCACAACACCAGAACATAATGTGCGCAACAGAACTGGAAGTAACCTGTGCTTACTTTTTGAGATTTCCATCACCTTAGAGGGTTTAGAGCCACCACTGAGAAGATACAGAAAACCATCACAACCCCTACAAGAAAGAGACCAAAGGAAGAATAGAGAAAGAAAAATTTCTGCTGTATTATGTCAATGCCACTACTTAAGGATCAGCAGGTCCCTCTCCCCTTTTTGATGGAGAAAACACCACTTTTCATTTTGCCATTCACCACATTTAGATTTTGCAACCCAGTAATTACTTCCCATTATATAACTGGAATTATTAGATTACAACCCTAAAATGCAATGTGTATATTCTTGTTGTGTGTATATGCGCATACAGTTGTGTACATCTGTGTGTGTACTGTGTCTGTTTCCTGCTCTAGCCTTGCCACACAGTGTCTGATACTGCAGCAACAAGTCAGAGTAAACTCATGTGTACCACAGCTACCGAGTAGAATGATCAGTTGACACATAAAACTAAGATTCTCTGATCAATACTCCTACAAATTCTCCATTAGCCTCAGAGTTGGCATTTATGTAATTATTCATTCCAGCCCATAATCTATACTGGAAGAACACAGTACCTATTTTTAGACATATGAAATTCATATCTTAAAGAACATTGTAGAAAGAAAGTCATAGAATCATAGAATAGTTAGGGTTGGAAAGGGCCTTAAGGTCAGCTAGTTCCAACTCCCCTGCCACGGGCAGGGTCACCTCCCACTAAACCATGCCACCCAAGGCTATGTCAAACCTGGCCTTGAACACCACCAACAATGGAGCATTCACAACTTCCCTGGGTAACCCATTCCAGTGCCTCACCACCCTTACAGTAAAGAATTTCTTCCTCATATCCAATCTAAACTTCCCCTGTTTAAGCTTGAACTTGCTCCCCCTTGTCCTCTCACTACAGTTCCTCATGAAAAGTCCCTCCCCAGCATCCTTATAGGTCCCCTTCAGATACTGGAAAGCCGCTATGAGGTCTCCACGCAGCCTTCTCTTCTCCAGGCTGAACAGACCCAACTTTCTCATCCTATCTTCATATGGGAGATGCTCCAGTCCCCTGATCATCCTCGTGGCCCTCCTTTGGACTTGTTCCAACAGTTCCATGTTCCTTTTTATGTTGAGGACACCAGAACTGCACACAATACTCCAAGTGAGGTCGCAGGAGAGCAGAATAGAGGGGCAGAATCACCTCCTTTGAACTGCTGGTCACACTCCTCTTGATGCAGCTCAGGATACGGTTGGCTTTCTGGGCTGCAAGTGCACACTGCTGGCTCATGTTCATAGACCAGCATCCCCAAGTCCTTCTCTGCAGGACTGCTCTGAATCTCTTCTCTGCCCAACCTGTAGCCGTGCCTGGGATTGCTCCCACCCAGCTGGAGGACCTTGCACTTGGCATGGTTAAACTTCATCAGGTTGGCATCAGCCCACCTCACAAGTGTGTCAAGGCCCCTCTGGATGACATTCCTTCCCTCCAACGTATCAACCGAACCACACAGTTTGGTGTCATCAGCAAACTTGTTGAGGGCGCACTCACTCCCACTGTCCATGTCACTGACAAAGATATTGAACAAGACTGGTCCCAGCACCGATCCCTGAGGGACACCACTCGTTACTGGTCTCCAGCTGGACATTGAGCCATTGAGGACAAGTCTTTGCGTGCGGCCATCCAGACAGTTCTTTATCCACTGAGTAGTCCACCTATCAAATTGATGTCTCTCCAACTTAGAGACAAGGATGTCATGTGAGACAGTGTCAAACGCTTTGCACAAGTCCAGGGAGATGACATCAACTGCTCTACCCCTGTCCATCAGCTCCGTAGCCCCATCATAGAAGGTCACCAAATTGGTCAGGCAGGATTTCCCCTTAGTGAAGCCATGCTGGCTGTCACCAACCACCCTGTTGTTTTTCATGTGCCTTAGCATGTCTTCCAGGAGAATCTGCTCCAAGATTTTGCCAGGCACAGAGGTGAGGCTGACTGGTCTGTAATTCCCTCAATCATCCATTTTCCCCTTCTTGAAAATGGAGGTTATATTTCCCTTTTTCCAGTCATCAGGAACTTCACCTGACTGCCATGATTTTTCAAATATGATGGACAGTGGTTGATAGTCAATCAATACCTAAAAAGTAACTGATCGGACTTTTTTCAATAACATCTGAAATCCATGTATTTTGTGGAATTTGCACACTTTCAGACTGCAGGAAGGCATTTTCAGAACCTTGCTGACTGTAAGAGCTGGTATCTATTCCTGCTAAAATTGATGAAATTATCCTTTTCTTCTGCTTTTTATCTAGAGGAAAGCAGGTTAGCTGATTCTTAGTTTAGCCTCCAAACAGTTCAGAAACTCTTCTGTTAAACTTGTGGAACTATGGACAAACTCAGAACACAGCTGAGGGAGCCCACCGAATCAAATACGTAGGCAGCTACAGGGAGAGGTGGGAGAGTTTTTTCATTAAATAAGAGTGGGACAAAAGCATAATTGTTTTCTGGTTCCATTTGCAGACTCGGGGACATGACTCCTATTTCAAGTCCTGCACTAGGCAACCTAATTCTTTTTATGTGCTTAGTCATAACAATCTAGTCCTGCAGAGGATGCACAAGCGCTTCTCTTTATATCTCGCTATGATACCCGTATGGTGAAGTACCAGCACAACTCAAATTTGTTGATGTAAAAAGCTTCTTTATAGTGAAGGTGAACAAGAACTTGAAAGGGTTGCCAAGAGTGGCTGTGGTGTGTCCATATTTGGTGATATTCAAAACCCAGATGGACGCAGCCCTGAGCAACCTCCTCCAGTTGACCCTACCTCAGTAAGAGCACTGGTCTAGATAATCTCCAAAGGTCCCTACCAACCTTACTTGTTCTGTGATTTTGTGTGATTAATGGGGCCTGATTTAATATGAATTCAAATACACTGGACCAAACAAAGAAAGCATTATACCTAGAGCAAATAGAAATATCTACAGAATGTCAGTGAAACCTTGGTGACTAATGGACTTCTGATGTTTTTCCTATTTGAAACACTAAAATCTGATTTATATAATGATGTGAACTTAACCAAATAAGCCTTGTAAAAGATTTGTTATGATATTACTGAAAAGTGTCTTCACAAAGAACTCAGCCTGCAGTCAGAAAAGAAAGCTACAGCTGTTGAATCTGTAATTCTCGAAGAAAGAAGCTTATTCAGTGACTTCGGTTCAGTGAGCAAGAACGAAACAATACATCCAACAAAACAGTGTTTGGATATCATTCTAACAAGACAGAGGCAATGAGCTGACAACTTCAGAAACAGCAGAGTAAACCTTTGAGAACCTACTGGCTTAAAACCAAACATAACTAATCACAACAGCTGTTCAAATAAACACAGAAGTCCTATTTTTCTTTACATCACCCCAAAATCAAGAAATGTGTCAAAATGAGCCATCATAACTGAGACATGCTCACTGATATCAAACCAGCATTTTAGAATGACAGTCAGCTCCCTTATGCCAATAAGAGTAGAAAGGAAGCTGACATAAGGGCAAAGAGTTTTGTGCTTTGCTGCAGAAAGACAGATTTTAGACAATAAACCAATTAGCAGCTTAAAAAAAATACAGTATGAAAAGAGTTTTGGAAGGGGATTTTATTTGTTTTGATTTTGATTTTGTTTCTTGTTTTACCTCCCAGAATTATGAGCATCAGCCTCTCTCATCGCTTGGAATGCTGTTGGTTTTACATTTTGATCCATGATGTTGCTTTCCACCTTAAAATTAGAATTTCTCTCTCACGACAAACTTTTAGAAGCAGGTATCTACATTTTTTTCCCCCCTCTCTTTCTGCATAGTGAAATTTAATCTTCTGTTGGAACAAGAAGACTAGCCGCAGAAGAAGGTGCAGGTGCCTGATGGCAATTCAGAAGGCTTCAAACCTTCCTACCAGTAGGTGGAGCAAAAATGTCATTAATGTAGAGACAAACTTTGAGCTATGTCTCTGTAGTCACCCACAAGGGGTGTTCATTTTCCGTTCTGTTTTTTTAACTGCTCAGTCCAAGGAAGAAAGCCTAATGCCATTTTTATTTTTCTCTTTTTAGCTCACTTTAAGAGTAAATGTGGGATTCTGGGATTCTGTCTGTTACAGCATTTACGGGCACAGCAAAAAAAAAAATTGCTCTGCCACTTCTTGACCTCCCACTCACTTGTCTTGTCTAAGTATATGGGCAGAAGGACAAGGGACATGGTTCAGCACAGCACTGCTGTGTATGTATATTCATGGACTTCTGTTTAGCTGGCTGTTTCCTTGCTTGTAGCCCTGAGGTCAGTCCAACAGATAATCTCTTTGTCCTTTAGCTCTTCCATGTACGTTGCTTCAGAATAAAGTCGTTTCATGACACATCGAAGATAACAGGCACTCACTGAAAAAAAAAACCTTTTTCCTGTGTTGGTTTTATTTAGTAAGGGATGTGCTTATGCTCATCAAAAGCATGCTACAAAATCATACATCTTTCAAATACGCAGCCTTAAATCTGAACTGCCTCAAGTGTGCTAAAATGTTGATAGATTTTTAACTTAGGCAGTACTTTAGAAGCTATTAGACATAGTACCTTATACATTAAAAGATTGTGAAAGCACCTTTCAACTGTGCTATGCTCCTGCATAATGGCAATCAGCATGGGACTTGCTGCACAGACAGGAATACCTAGAGGAATTAACATTTAAACTGAAAACCTCACAATGAAAAACCTTGTCATCTCCTGACAGAATCATGCCTGTTGTTTCCATCATTCACAACAAAGCACAGCTTTACATTAAATCACAGCTGAGCACCAGGATGTAAAAAAATTCAAGATGGCCTTTGAGAAGGACATTACAGCTAATGATCAGAGACTTGAACAAAAATGTATTTAGAAATTTATTATCAGTCATTAGAAACTTCCTGCCTTTAAACTCATGTGCCTCTAAACTCAAACATTTCCTCACAAACTTTGGTTCTTGTATGTCAGGATCTCAGAAAACAATATTAATATGGTATTTTGTGTCAATTTGGCATCAGTTTAGAAGGTCTTAACTGAGGAAAATTCACTAAATTTAATAGTGCTTCCTCAAATAATGTTAATTTCATCTTATAACATGAAAGACATTAATTCAGTTTTGTTTCAATTGTTTGGGTGTATTAATAAAAATACAGCTTTTCACATGGCAGTATTTAGAAGCTTTCTGTCTGAATGGAATGATACTGAGAGAAATTCTTTCATAATTTTATTAAAAGGTGAAAGTTAAATTAAAATGCTTCTCATTAGAAGCATGACAAAGCTGGTGAAGGGTCTAGAGAAAAAATTTTGTGAGGAACAGCTGAGGGAACTGGGGCTGTTCCGTCTGGGGAAAAAGAGGCTGAGGAGAGACCTTATCACTCCCCATAACTACCTGAATGGAGGATGGAGTGAGGTGGATGTTGGTCTTTTCTCCAAGATAGCAAGTGATAGGACAAGAAGAAATGACCTCAGCTTGCACCAAGGGAGGTTTGGGTTGGATACAAGGAAACCTTGCTTTGCCTAAACAGTTGTCAAGCACTGGAACAGGCTGCCCAGAGAAGTGGTCAAGCCAAAATTCCTGGAAGTGTTTAAAAGAAGCTTAGATATGTTTTTTAGGTTCACAGTTTAGTGATGGACTTGGCAGCCCTAGGTTTATGGTTGAACTCAATAATCTTAAAGTCCTTTTCCAATCTAAGTGAAATTTAGTTCTCCTAGGACTAGAAGTATGAGCTCCAGTGAAGTACTATACCAGCAAAATGACAACCTTCAGCTTTTTTAATTTATTATTTTGAAGCAGAACAGTAGCTACTGGATTTTTAAACATGAACAAGCTGCAAAATATGTAATACATTATCTATGTTAACAACATTGTCATGGTTTAAGCCCAGCTGGTAACTCAGAACCATGCAGCTGCTCGCTCACTCCCTCCCTTCTTCCTCCTCCTGCTCCTGGAGGGATGGAGAGGAGAATCAAAAGAATATAAATCCCATGGGCTGAGATAAGAACAGCTCAGTAACTAAGGTATAACACAAAACTATTGCTGCTACCCCAATAATAATAATGATAAGCGAAAAAACAAAGGGAAAGAATACAATTGCTCACCACCTGTCGACTGATACCCAGCCTGACCTGCGCAGCTACTAAGAGATAAATGACTGCTACAGCTGAACCCAGGACAAGCATATAGAAAAAAGGTAAAAAACAGATGCATCTAGGGAAGGTATGCAAAGGTGTATGTTCTACAGACTTTCCAAAGCACTCACTAATTGCTATTGAGATGGATGAATTTTAAATGCCCTTTTAGATAGATGCTGACAATAGTAATTTAAGAGTTCATGATTTAGTACACAAAGGAAACAAGACATGTTCAGATCAAGGTTCTTTCCCCCTTGTCATGCTTTGGTTATGTAAAATTGTGCACAGAAAAGGTGTCGCAAATCAGTGTTTTACTGGCACAACAAATAAAATCACTGAGAACTTTACAAGTTCTCTCCTGTCAAGCCACATGTTTAAGATTCTGAACCTGGTTCTGTAAAGGTTTGTGATAGTTTCCAGAGCCATAAAAGAGGATAGTAAAGGGCCCCCAGGCACACTGAGTTGAAATAAATTGTTAATGTCAGCACTTTGACTTGCAGTGGAGGGGAATGATGCTTCCATAATTTTAATAGCAATTTCATTCTTTATTTTATTTTCCTGTTTCTATGTCTGAGAAATATACATCTTGCCAGTCTATTGCTCCCACTGGCTCAGAACAGCCAGTGACCATAATGCAACATCACTTACCTACATTTGACAAAACACTGACATTTACCTTTCCCTGGTCATAATCAAATAGAAAGATTTCAAGGAATCGTCTAAATACAACTCATACTGAAACTAAAAGGAGCCTTGTTTCAAGAGGGTCATATAGGATAAAGAAAAATAAGAAAAACTGAGAAGTTCTTTCAGAATAGAAGTATGGAAGACATATTTCTTGCAAACGGCTCTCAATATTTCTTTAAAATCTGACTTGAAGAAAGTATCTGGAAGTATGTTATAGTAAAGGGATTTTTTTAATAAGAATTCTTCTTATACTTTCCACAGTTTTCAGAAGTTAAAATAGCCAAAATTTCTCTTCAGATTTATCCATAAAAATGCAAATTGTCAGTTTACTAAATACAATCCTAATAAAACAGTAAATTAATATATCTTACTACAGTCTAGAAGATTAATATATTCTAGAATGTTTATATATTCTATTAATTTATAACTTCAAAGAGGGTTTTGTTTTGATATTAGAGAATTCAGCAACTCCAGATACCTTCTAATGCAAAATTAATAACCTTATTAATCCCTTTCATATGTGCCAAAAAATACCAGAATAATACTAAGAAGCCAGGAGAGATCAACATCTGGAAGAGTAATTATGCCCTGAACTATAAAAGAAAGAATAGGTGCTTGCAGAAATACAAGGAGGGCAAGAAAGCCAGTGCAAAAAGTCAACATCAATTTATTAAGAGCAAGTCCCACTTTACCAATCTGTTTGCTTTTGTGATGAAACAATTTGATCAGAGCAGATGATGCCATTTGCCTTGATTTTATCAAGGCTTTTGACACAGTCTCCCATGACATTCTCCTCACTGATAACCTGATAAGATTTGAATTGGACAGATGGACTACAAGATATGTGGGTATCTGGCTGAACTGTCAAGCTCAGAAGGTGGTGGTGAATAGCTTAAAGTCAAACTGGCAGCTCATGAGGAGTGCACTTCCACAGGGGTCAGTAATGAATCCGATACTGCCATGGGCTACAAAATGACAAATGAGGAGGATACATTAAGTCATCTTTTCAAAACCATCTCCTTGGACTTAATTTCTACTCTCCCTCTAAATAAATTTTCCACTAAAAAACTTTTATAGGAGTAAAAGTATAGCTGTGGCAATACTGAGATTATTAACAGCATTTTAACGTTTGCATCTTCTCCTGTAGCAATCTCAGCATGCATTAAGTCAGCGAAATATATTTGCTTGCACTGGTGGACTTTCCACCCCACAATTTCATGTCTTACAATATTGTTGGGTAAACTAATTTCTCTCTTTTTCACTTACTTACACGTTCTAAGGTAAAAGGCCAGTATACAGGATCTCAAATGTTACTTTCCTTTCCCATCTGGTGAATGCCTTAACCCCACATATAAGACACTTGTACATAGAGTGGCCGAAATTTCTGCTTGGATTTAAAACATAATTTTTAATTTGAATACTTCTGGATATTGAAACAGTTTCCAGATGTTTATTTTTTTCTCTGAATGCCTCTGAAAGGGCACTCCTTATTAACTAAATTTCTGCTCTGATGTCATAAAAGTCTCTAAACTTTATGTAAGTTACACAGGAGCCACACCTACACCTGGGTTGCTTAGTGAATAGCAGAGGCACTAAAATTACTGAGCAATTAGGTATTATCTTCTACCTTTTACCATATATACTTTCCTTCTCCGCTTCTCCCCATTCCCCTCCCGCCGTTTGACAAAATACTGTTTGTCAAGCTTGTTCACTACAATTTACAAGCAAGAACTGAGAACCAAGTCTGATACAGAGAACATTTTGGGGATTTGTTACTTTCCCACTGCTCTTTGTCACTGTGCACAGGAGTTTTGCCACGTAAACCTCTTCCTTGAGTCCCACAGTTCCATAGCAAATTACCAAGAAACTGCTGTGCTCTATGTGCAATCGCAAAAGCCTCTTGCTTTATATTTAGAATTTTTAAGCTCTGTGTCTTTGCCTATGAGAGAATGAGTCTGACTTAAGAACCCAGCTCTAGGAAGGAGATATTGCCCTCTTATGGGTTAGAAGTCTTTTGTGATTTTAAAGGTCTTTATTTCAGTCCCAGTTTTCATTTATTTGAACCTTTACTTCCAGTCTGAGTTTTCAGGCCACAAAGATACAGAATGAATTTATGCAGGGTTTTAATTTGCCCCAGGTGATCTTGTTGAGTCCTTCTTACATTGGGACCCCCTGTGCTGAATGCTGTGCCACAGGGGGTCTCACGAGAATGGAATAGAGGGGGAAAATCCCCTCCCCTGACCTGCTGGTCACCTTTTGATGCAGCCCAGGATACGGTTGGATTTCTGGGCTGTGAGCGCACACTGCCAGCTCATGTTGATCTTCCAACCAACACCCCCAAGTCCTTCTCCTCAAGTCTGCTCTCAATCCAGCCTCTGTCCAGCCAGTAGCTGTGCCTGGGATTGCCCCGACCCTGGTGTAGGACCTTGTCCTTGGCTTGGTTGAACTCCATGATGTTTGCACAGCCCAGGTTTCAAGCCTGTCATGGTTCCTCTGAATGGCATCCGTTATCTCCAGTGTGCCAACCGCACTACACATATTGGTGTTAGCAAGCTCGCTGAGGGTGCACTCGATCCCACTGTCCATGTTGCTGACAGAGATGTTAAACATTTCATTACATTCCATGTATTTCATTACCTGGGAAAAAAATTTAAAAAAAATCAGAACTTTTAAAGTAAGGTTTTTTTTCTTTTTTTTTTTCTTCTTTTACAATAACCTGCAGAATTATTTCTATAAGGATTTGGTTTTAGTAATCTTTTCAATATTCTAATCTTGTCAAATATTAAGAACAGAGAAAATTTGTGATACATGTTATAAATGTAGACCATTAATTTGCTGAAAGTTTTAATAATGAAGAGAGGAGAAGCACTAAGGGTTTGTACTCATTATAGTTGAGCAGTCACATACAGTGTGTATATGATAGCTATGTAACCATTAGGTTAGATAAACCCAAATATCCCTGAACATAGTGTCTAGAAATGCTGATACAGCTACAGAATGGTGTTAAATTACAGAAGGGCCCCAATTATGCTGGACTGCATCCTGCCCCTTATCTATAGGGCTGTAAATTCCCAAAGGCAGTCAAGAGGGAGGGTGGAAGAACCAGCAAAGGACATGCGCGAGGGAAGAAGGTAAAAAGTTCAACCTCAAGAAGCCCGTATAAAGGTCACTGAGGAAGACTCTTACTTCATCCCGAGACCCTCGCCTAAGACCACAAGGAAGCAGTGAGCATGCGGGAAGGACTTGTAAAATTAATTAGCATACGAAGCGGGAGCAAATTTATATATTAAGATATCCTAATGAATATGCATGTATAGGCTCTATAAAAGAAGTAACTGTATAATCCTCGGTGTGCATGTTGGTGGAGCAGTGACTCCCCGCGCACCCAGCGCTGCTTTGTTTATTGCCTTTTTTTTTTGTATTAAAATACAATAAATTACCTTTGATTTATAATTGGACTATGATCATTTATAACATACAATTCTACAAATATTGTGTCTTTTTACCAGAGTAACCTTGCGCAGTTTCTTATATGACTTTGAGAAACTGAATGCTTTTATCTAAGCGTGAGACATTTGCTAAAAATGGTCAATAAGCAATATCTTCCATGGGCATATCTAGAGTAGCCCAAATGATCAACCAGACTCATTGACATATAATGATCTCTATCAAGTAATGTATCATACAGAAAGGCTGCTTGACAGAATACCTAAGTCTCACAAGTCTTTTTCTGGATAAGCAGATTAAACCCCACAGGATTCAAGACGTCTTTCCCTTTTTCTCCCCTTCCCTTTTTTTTGAGGTTTTGGGGTTTTTTTATAAAATAAGTTGATAAGTTGTTCAAGCTGTTGCCTTGCATGAAAGTTCATACATGAAAATGAAAACGTAGTACATGCACAACTGAATTTTCTAAAAAGCTATAAATCAAAACTTTAATTGTACTATTATAACATTAACTAGAAACAAAGTAACATTTTCTTACAGTTACTGAAATTTTTTCTGAAGTGTCTCAATGGCTCCTTCAGCTCAGGGAAAGCTCGACAGTGTCCATTGTAAACTCTTTCAGAAGAGGACTGTCTTCTTGTGCCTGCCAGAACAGAGCCTTGATCAAGATTTCAGCTTATGTATGGCAGTTTTTATTGCCTGTACTATCTGATGTGTTTTGTTAGTTCTCTTAGAAGTGTTACAATATGCAAGATAAGTTCCATTCCTCAACAAAGGAAGGAATTTTACAGGTTATTTCATAACTCTGTATTATCAGGCTTCACAAGCATCCAAGATAGTAAGAAGCCAGACAGAAAACCAAAACAGTTCCTAATTTAGACCATTGAAAAGCTAGCTTCTGCCAGCAACAAGCAACTGGGGACAGCAACAACTTCAACCATATCCGCTGTCAGCTATCATTCATAAAATTGTGCTTTGATGGCATTTTATCTTTGTGCGTCCTCCCACAAAAGATCCTTTGAAGTCTTGCTCAAGTCTACTTTTACTCATGTATGCAATACATCCCATTTTTATTCAAGCAGCTGGCTATAATCAAGGTCAGTAGTCAAAGAAATATGCTGGAGCTACAATATTGTGCAAGATGATGTCTCATGTCACAAGGCATGGCAACTGCTTTTAAAGGAATGCTCTCAAAGCATTACTTGAAATCAGATTTTTACAGTGGAATGGCCAATTGAACAGAGAAAGCTGATAAAAGTGTGATTTAGATCTTTAACTTGTAAGGAGGTTTCTGCTTGTCTTATAAATGCAGAGACTTAAATTTTCCATCTCAAAGCTATATATACAGACCTGCTCACAACAGTCCCCAGGAAAAACAGGCCCTGAAGTCACCACATGCAGTCTGAAATGTGCCAGAGAAACCCCTGTAAAGGCAAAATACAAGCATTTTTGCCTTCTTTCGTTTTTTCATAGTTGAAGTTTTATAAAATGTGGACAGGCTTAGAAAATGAGAGAATCAATATTGCTTTTTTCTTCCTCAGAGAAAGCAGTCTAAGAGCACAACTGAAAGTGCATATTGCTAGTCTATTACTGTGCGATATCTTGAAATACAGCAAAGCACTGACATTAAACTGGATTATGAAGAACTTTCTTTTGCCTTAAATGTACCGGAGATCCTCTGACCCACAGATGGCAAGCAGACAAATTTGTGAAGTTTTACACTGGACTGGTTGCCAGATGAGTAATAAATGATACCATATATAAGTGACCTGAGCTACTTTGAACTACTGTGTTAAAAGTAAATATTCTGGTACAGTAATAGAATAGCATGCAATCATGTAGTGAGCTGTGCATGGAACAAGAGAAGGACAAATGTTTTTAAGCTCAAGCTCATGAAATTGCTGGCTAAAGCACTTTTGAGTTTAGTATAAAATCTATGTATTGAAAATAAATTACACTTTATTATCTATATACATCTTTTCCTTTTTCAGATTATATATTTACCTCAATAACTTCTTAAAAAAAATGAAAGCCCATTAGCATTAACTTCATCGAACTGAAACAAGTGCAAAACACTAAACTGAATCATGGATCACTAATAAAGGAGAGAAAAGTTTTCTACAGATAATGTGTTTCTATCATCCAGTTAAAACACACAAATACCATAAATACAAGTATTATACTTAATGGTATGCCAAAAAAAAATCATGTGCAACTGTAATGTAGCAGCAAGCCATCTTCATCATCTTAATATCATGTGGAGAGGATCTTCAGTATTCAAAAATCAGCAGAGAACCAATAAAAAAAGACCAAATAGTGATCAAACCTTTTAAGAAAAAATGTATTTCTCGTAAGAGAGGAGAAGGGTGGGACATTGCCTAAGAATAGTCTTGTTTAGACCTTATTTAAAGTAGGAGCTGTAATCTTATTTCTGCCTGCCAGCATGAAGTTCAGAATCAGGTTGCATTCAATATTCACTGTACTACTTGTATTACATAGCTAAGGTATTTAAACAACTTCCATTATCACAGATTATGAAAAACACAAATAAGTATGTCATACTAAGGAAGCCAGGAATGCAGAAACAGTTGTCTAAAGTAACACATCCCATTAGAGGACCTTGGGGTTTTTCATTTCCCAGGAATTTTCTGCCTTTTATAGTCCTTGATTAAGAAACCCTGCTAAACCTGACACTGCAAATCTCAGGGAGCAAGACAAAATCACTTTCTGAATCTCTTTTGGATCTGTAGTAAGGAAAACCATAACACTGTGTGTTCTGCCTCATGAGCACAGTGTATCCTCTTATGTGTTTCAATTTAAACAGTCAACATCTTAAAAATCTTAGTTTCAAAAACAAGTAATGAAACTAGAAATATTAAAAATAACCCGGAGAAAGTACTACAGAAACAAGTAAACTTCATTTTAAAATACTAATGTTTTCAAAACATAGTGCCTAAACAAAGTGATCTGAGTATAGTAATTAAGGGGCTTCTAAAGACTAAAATATTTTCATGATACAAAACTAAGGTAAGAAAGAAAGTATTCATTGCCACAAGTTAAAACAGAGGTCAAGCAGAAGCAACTGCCAGCTGTGTTTCTCTAACAGAAACACTGCGCAATATATTAAAAGAAATTAAAAGTTAGAAGAGAAATTAAAGATCCTGATATGACACTGATTCAATTAAAATAGAATGCTATTGAACAATATTACTAGGAGGAGGCACTTCATTTTGATATTTAGACAAAATAGCCTAAACTGCCAACGTAAAATGTCATGTCCCACACACACTGAAATATCCAGTGAGATTTTAAATGACTAAAAGAACTATATCATGATATGCAGACTCAACAATAGATCCAAATATAAGGTTACATGAATCTCTGACTAAACAACTTTTAACAGAAGCCTTAAGAGCTAACATAAGAAAATACAAATGCAACCTTAGGAAGTGATGACAAACCCTTCAAAGCAAATACAAATTTATTACAGAAAGCGAGGTGCATCTCCTTCCTAAATGATTTTGCTAACTTCACTACCTGTAATAGGAGCTAATATGTCTCCACTTTGCTGTATCTGCAGAAGTGAATCAGCTTTCAAGCCCAGGAGATATAGAAAATATTTCACTCTTAATTTCATTGGAAATTTGACTAATGCTACTGCTGAAGTTTTGAGTTCAGCTTTGTATGAGGCAAGTTGCTACTTCAGTGTGTAAGCTTAAGTTTTCATCACATAAACGCTTCAACAAAAATCTGGACTCACAGAAACAGTTTCCACTAGCTGAACTACTCAAGTAGAGATGTATGCTTCTCCATGTCCACAAGATAAAGTCTTGCATCATTACTCCTGTTATATTACGTTCATATCTCCTCATGAGGGTCCTGTAACCATGACAGGATGTGTTTGAAAGACTGTCACCTACTTCATTGGAATTTCTAACCTTCTTTTGTCAGACAAGCACTGCACAGACTGTCTTCTCTCTGCCACAAGCATATGCTTGATTTGTTCTAATGTAAAATACTAGATGGTTTGGGTTTTTTTGTGTGCAAAGTGTAGGAAACTGTGAAAAAATACTTCTGAGAGCTAGAAAGTTTCCAACAAAACAGTCTTAAGTGATTCAAGTTTTTCTAACACATCGTTAAATGTACTTCAGTTCCACAGGATGATAATGGGTTGGTTTGTTTTGTTGTTGTTGGGTTTTATTTATTTTTTAATTTATATATATATATATGCTTAGCATACCCATACAATGTGACATTCAATCAAGGAAATGAAGTTTCAGATCTGTTCTTAGCATTGTTATTGTGTTGACTGCACAAGTGTATTCATGCCTTCTTGGTTTTAAGACTTAAAATCCACATATCAGAAATCTGCTGAAACCTGTTAATGTTGCACCCAAGATTTCACGCAAGAAACCTGGCATTTTTCTGAAACATGTATAGATATATTTTTATGTAGGGGTGTTTGTCAGACAACATAATGAAATGAGGTATGCTTGATTTAGTTATATGCCAACTTATTTAATCTAATTTATGAGATCTAGTTACTGGAGAAAGTATTCAAAGGAGCTGGTACCAAGAAGCACTGGCTGTTCATCCAGGTACAGAATCAAGGGAGATAACCATTTGTCCTTGAAGCGGATTCCTGTTTGTATTTCATATATTTCTCTATTGGAAAGTGTAGTCATTGATATTCAATAATAAGAACAAGTGTTATAAAAGACAGTCACAAAGTTGAAATAAACAAGTGGTAGGGTAAGGATGACCGCGAAGAGACATCCAGAAACAAATGCAGAAAAAAATCAGTAACAAGCTACAGATATTGGAATGAATACCTAAAATTGCCCATTAAAGCCTTGAGGCAAGTACATGAAGGGTTCAAAAATATTTTTCATGTATTTACCACTAAAAGAGTTGTATAGAGCTATTGGGCTGTTTGCATAGAGATATTAGAGTGTGAAATAGATTACGTAGGTAACAACTATCATTTGAACATTGGAAAAGCAGTACATTGGTTAAAAATGGCTGCATTTTTTTAATCATCAAAGCCCACTAATTTAGGTACCTTAAGGAATAATCAAACACTTCCAGGAGAACAGATGATTGCTAGAAATTATCTTGCAAAGTTAATGGGAATTTGCTTTCACACTTAATTCTCAGGTTACAGAAATTAAACTGGTTTGAGTTTACCTAACTACAGAACTCCAGAAAGTCCAAGACAAGTCGTGTCATTAGATCATATCAAACACCTGTACAGAGAAGAAAGCAAACATCTGGAAAATGACTATGCATTACCTTTTCATCCGATTTCCTGAAACTAAAAGCCTGGCAATTTTGTTTAGTCTTCTATGGAATGAAAAATGGGCACTTCATATTACTTATTGTAAAACAGATTATGTAGCAAGAAAAAGAAAGAAAAAAAAAAGATGAAATGGTTGACAAAATAGTGAAAAGTGGCACCCCGAAATCTCAGTTAGGAAGCAACAAGTACTCTAATAACAGTCACATGTCCAAATTTTAACATGCTAATACTGCTTGAGACTTGAGAACAGAAAACTCAGGCAGGGCATGAGAATACTAGACAAACCTGGTCAATATTATTTAGTTTACGTGAAATTCCCCTCCATTTGCAACCTGAAAACTTGATTCATAGAATCATAGAATAGTTAGGGTTGGAAAGGACCTTAAGATCATCTAGTTCCAACCCCCCTGCCATGCGCAGGGACACCTCCCACTAAACCATGCCACCCAAGGCTCTGTCAAACCTGGCCTTGAGCACCACCAGCGATGGAACATTCACAACTTCCCTGGGTAACCCATTCCAGTGCCTCACCACCCTTACAGTAAAGAAGTTCTTCCTCATATCCAATCTAAACTTCCCCTGGTTAAGTTTGAACCTGCTCCCCCTTGTCTTATCACTACAGTCCCTAATGAAGAGTCCGTCCCCAGCATCTCTATAGGTCCCCTTCAGATACTGGAAGGCCGCTATGAGGTCTCCACGCAGCCTTCTCTTCTCCAGGCTGAACAGACCCAACTTTCTCATCCTATCTTCATATGGGAGATGCTCCAGTCCCCTGATCATCCTCGTGGCCCTCCTCTGGACTTGTTCCAACAGTTCCATGTCCTTTTTATGTTGAGGACACCAGAAGTGCACTCAATACTTCAAGTGAGGTCTCACAAGAGCAGAGTGGAGGGGCAGAATCACCTCCTTCGAACTGCTGGTTACACTCCTTTTGATGCAGCTCAGGATATGGTTGGCTTTCTGGGCTGCAAGCGCACACTGCCTGCTCATGTTCATTTTCTCATCAACCAAACACCCCCAAGTCCTTCTCTGCAGGACTGCTCTGAATCTCTTCTCTGCCCAACCTGTAGCCGTGCCTGGGATTGCTCCCACCCAGCTGTAGGACCTTGCACTTAGCATGGTCAAACTTCGTCAGGTTGGCATCAGCCCACCTCACAAGCGTGTCCAGGTCCCTCAGGATGGTATCCTGTCCCTCCAGTGCATCAACCGAACCACACAGCTTGGTGTCATCAGCAAACTTGTTGAGGGCGCACTCAATCCCACTGTCCATGCCACCGACAAAGATATTGAACAAGATCGGTCCTAGCACCGATCCCTGAGGGACACCACTCATTACTGGTCTCCAGCTGGACATTGAGCCATTGAGGACAAGTCTTTGCGTGCGGCCATCCAGACAGTTCTTTATCCACTGAGTAGTCCACCTATCAAATTGATGTCTCTCCAACTTAGAGACAAGGATGTCATGTGAGACATTGTCAAACGCTTTGCACAAGTCCAGGGAGATGACATCAACTGCTCTACCCCTGTCCATCAGCTCCGTAGCCCCATCATAGAAGGTCACCAGATTGGTCAGGCATGATTTTGCCTTAGTGAAGCCACGCTGGCTGTCACCAACCACCCTGTTGTTTTTCATGTGCCTTAGCATGTCTTCCAGGAGAATCTGCTCCAAGATTTTGCCAGGCACAGAGGTGAGGCTGACTGGTCTGTAATTCCCTCAATCATCCATTTTCCCCTTCTTGAAAATGGGGTTATATTACCCTTTTTCCATCCAATGTTTGAATCTAGACCTCTCATACAGCACAGATTCACAAAGTCAACGACATCAAAAGTTTCATCTGGTATATAAATGTTTGAGTTGCTGTGTGATATTTGATTATCACAATCTAATTCATCCTGAAAACCATTCTGAACACTCCTGAAGTGCAAGCTTACTTTAATTGCCGAGAAACACAGCGGCATTGAAGTTCTAAGGAGTTTGCTGTTGGTTCAGAAAGAGTATGCTGACATTGGGAAAAGCAGGAAAAGCTACAATTTGTATTACTCTTCACATTCAGTGTTTTTCCAAAGCATTTGTCTGTTTCAGGCTTCACTCATTTTACAAGACACAACTTGTTTCTTCCATATAAGCTCTACAGCTGTGGCCCCACTTTACAGTGGGCTGATTTAATGGGGCATAGTTGGCTGATGAGCATTATTTTTAAATGTGAGAAACCACAACATGCTTTGAAAGCTGTAAGCACCGCCGTCATTAACCAAATGTCTTGATGTATTTAGCGGACTGTTTTATCCCAGTCTTGTACAACCTAGAAATTGTTATGTGTGGATACACACTTTGAAGCAGATCTGCTTGTGAGAGACCCTGATCTGAAGGGAATGAAATCATAGCCATTGAGACTGGACTAAGAATCCTTATTGGCCATTTTTTATTTTGGAGACACATATCTATGTTTCAAGTCCCTATTTACCTCAAAGTAAAAATATGGTAATGAGTGAGAGCTTAGATAAAACTGTCTACAAATTTTACAGTAGATTTTAACAGCAAGAGTAGAAGTGCAAATATTCTATATAGCAAACAGAATGAAGACTAGTTCTTGATAGAGATTTCCACATAATTAAAAAATATCTGTGGAAGGGACATACTACATCTCTTGCAACTTGTTTTAAAGACAAGCAGCACCATTCATAACACAGAAGTTGAACAGCAAGCACATTATAAATCTTTCCCTTCTAATTAAATTTCATGTTAGGTTACTGCAGAAGAGTTAAAATCATCACTCAGATTCAAATGAACTTTATCTTTTTGCTTAAAGTGCCATGCTTAAAGTAGTTTCACATAGTATCATTTTCACGAGCAGTAATATTGTTATTATTATTTACAGTGTTATCAGCCTGTTCCTGTATTGTGTAATTTTGCACTCAAAATTGCGTAATAAGAAATTGTACTATGTCTTTCAAATTAAATCTTAATTTTTATTGTCTTCAGTTATGACTGCACAGATGTGTTACATTAATTTCTTTTTGGTGACATCAGAATTAGCTATTAAATTGGAAGGTACAATGGGCTGTTAAAAACTACACTGAGAGTAATGGGTGGTGGGACTTTCAAACATTGGGATACACATTTACCAAAAGCCACCTGGTTGGTCAACACCAGAGGATCTGCCAACAGGGCTGGCCCAGCCCAGGCATAACTTTTATATACTGTCGAAGGGGATAAAGTTCCTATGATCCACATAAAGAATATGCTGGGGAAGACAGTCTGGGTTATTCCTGCTTCAGGTAAAGACAAACCCACTCATGGGATTGCTTTTTGCTCAGGGACCCAGATATACTTGGTGGGTAATGCGGGAAGATGGGGAAGTCAGATGTGTACCTCAAGGGGATTTGATTGTAGGGGAAAGCAGCCAATGAACTCAATTATATGCTGTTTCCTGCTATGCAGCACTTTTATAGCCCACCAAGCAGATGTCCACAAATGTGACAGTTTAGGAAGTTAGATGTTTAAAAGCCTATCTCCAAATACAGTAACAAGCCCTTGTCATTGAAAGATTTTTTATTAGTACTGAGATTTTACAGGTCAGAGAACACCACCTATTTCCTTTAAAGGACATCTATCCTCTGTTTTGTATCTTGGATGTAAAATTTTGACCAAAAAATTAACTTGCCATATGATTTTCCTTAAAATGCCAAGGAAACTATTTAGAACAGCAGGATTTCAGACACTATTGGGAACCAGTTGAGTCAAATAAACTAAAGATATCTTGAAATATCAAAACTGCGCTATATTGAAATTTGGCATAACTGAATAAAATTTATAAGCTGAGGATAGTTAAACTCAGTCTGTAGTCTGTGACTTCCCTCCAGTTTTTTCCTATTAGGGAAAGGAGAATTTAAAGCATCTCTCCCCAAAATTCATAATGTAAAGGCTTAAAAAAGAGAATACAGTAGTGGTAGCTTTCAAGACATGTATTAGGAGACAATATCACCAGTGAAACACTTCAGAACTTTTCAACTCCTTTTCCCACACCATACAACATTCAGTTTTACTCAGAAATTAGTAGAGAATAGTGTATGGAACCAATTTTCTCTAATTAGTTACCTCTCACCTGAAGATGCAGCTGCTTCATTTTTAGTGAAGTACTTTTTTAAGTGTCATGGGTTCAGCAGCAGCAGTCATTTTTCTGCTTCTTGGTACCTGGTGCAGTGCTGTGTTTTTGATTTTGGGCCTGGGAACAGCGCTGATAACACCAGCATTTCGGTTACTGCTTAGTGATGTTTTTGTCTGGCCAAGGACTTTCTGAGCCTCATGCTCTGCCAGGGAGGAGGGGAAGCCTGGAGGAAGCAGAGACAGGACACCTGACCCAAACTGACCAAAGAGGTTATTCCATACCACAGCACGTCATACCCAGCATGTAAAAACAGAGAGCAGAGACCCGGAAGGGTGGGGGGGTGCACTGCGTGGTCGGGCTTGGTATTAGGTGGTGAGAATTGTATTCTTTCCTTGTATTTGCCTTCTCATTATTATTATTGGTGGTAGCAGTAGTGGTCTTGTGTTATACTTTAGTTACTAAACTGTTCTTATCTCAACCTGTGGGAGTTGCATTCTTTTCGATTCCCCTTCCCATCTCCCTGGGAGCAGGGGAAGAAAGAGGGGGAAGTGAGTGAGAGGGAGAGACTGTGTGAGTTAGTCTTAAACCATGACATTAAGGAAAACTGGCATTAATATCTTAAACAGCTGAATACATTAATATCCTATTGTACTCCTGAGTGGCACAGGCTATTCCACCAGGGGGTTTTAAAGATTCTTTTCACTTCCCACACAGCACTGCACATTGGCTACAGTTTTTCTTATTTTTAATCCTTTACTTGAATTCAGTTTGAAGCACATCTTTAGGCACTTCCTGGAAGATGTCCTGCTTACTGTAACATGAAAGAGTATATCAAGTTCTAATGAAGATTGCAGGATAAATAAGCCAGTGGCTCATAATTCAGAATTTATGTTCCTCCCCTTCAAAAGGAAAGCAGTTGCTGACAGCGTTCAACTGCAAAATTACAAACAAAAAACATTTAATATGCAGCCTAGGATTTAATGGATGCAGTTTTATTAACACGAGAAATCAGTTATAGAAGGCAAAATAAAGTCCCACATATCAGTCAAACATTCCTATACCTGGAGACAAGCACGTCCACTCTTCCACTCTTCCACTGTTGCACTCTGAGTACAAGAAATTGGATAACTAATTAAAAACAAAATTCCTTTTGCTCTCCTTTCTGAGAACTGAAAAGATTATTAACCTGTGAATTCCAGCACTTTTTTACATACAAAGTACCAGCAATAGTTGAACAAGTTTTAACCAACGGTACTCACTGATCAAGAGTTGTACTACAGAGAGTTTATATTTTCATTTCATGTTACCATACAGCAAGCATCGGTTTCTTTAACTGACTACGATTCTCTGGAAAACAGGCAAGGCAGTTTTGGTGGTTAGAACAGACATTTTAAACACTGACTACACCATGAATGCATACAACTACTTTCATAAAGAGTTTTAGTTTTGGTTACCAAATAAGAAAATGGTTTACTTTAAGAAGTGACTGAAGGCTATCTAGAGAAAGCAATAATCCTTTAAACAGGATCTTGTAGGCAATAGACTCTAGCAAAATGCTGTAGTTTCGAGATTTTATATTGCCAGAAGAAAGACTTCTTAAACTCTCTACTGCAATAATGTGGAATGATATTGGTTAACTCATCATGTGCTGAAATGCCTACTGAGACACTTCTGAAAATGCATTTTTACTTTTTAATGGGAAAGTTATAATTCAGATGTTTTAATTTCAAAATAATGCTCTCAATTAGAATAAATAATCAGTTCTGAAAAGTCTGCCAAACAAGTTCATTTTGTTGATAAAAATCCTACATTTTAGCAGGAATGGCAAAATAATTTTCTGGGCTACACAAGTACTTCAGCTTTAATAGCAATGAGCTACTGTCGTGGTTTAAGCTTCTATAACTCATGCAGTCACTCCCTCACTCACTCCCCTCCACTTTCTTCTCCCCGCTCCCGGAGGGATGGGAAGGAGAATTGAAAGAATGCAACTCCCACAAGCTGAGATAAGAACAGTTTAGTAACTAAAGTATAACACAAGACCACTGCTGCTACCACCAATAACAATAATGAGAAGAGAAATACAAAGTAAAAGAATACAATTGCTCACCACCTATACCCAGCCCGACCACACAGTGCACCCCCACCCTTCAGGGTCTCTGCTCTCTGTTTTACATCCTGAGCATGACGTGCTGTGGCATGGTATACCTCTTTGGTCAGTTTGGGTCAGGTTCCCTGCCTCCGCTTCCTCCCGGCTTCCCCTCCTCCCTGGCAGAGCATGAGACTCAGAAAGTCCTTGGTCAGACCAAAACATTACCAAGCAGTAACTGAAACACTGGTGTTATCAGCACTGTTCCCAGGCCCAATATCAAAAACACAGCGCTGCACCAGCTACCAAGAAGCAGAAAAATGACTGCTGCTGCTGAACCCAGGACAGCTACCTATCACAGCCTTCTGCTACTGCTTCTGGCGGTGGAAACTTGCGATAAGAAGATATACGGAAATGGCCCCAGGCATACCCCGGGATTGAGGAGTATCAATAGGAGTGTCATGGTCCTCTAAAGAAAGATCTCACAGCACTGATGCCTTATGATAACCCTCCTTACCCCAGACCGCACCAACTAGGACTTAGAATATTTAGGTTTTCCACTAAATGAGAATTATAATTAAATAGATATATATATGTTAATCTTTCAAACAATTTACAGACTCAACTGATCAAATTACAAGGCAGCATAGAATTTGCTATTCTACCTGTGGCCATAATATATGTAATATTTATTATATGATATATGCTATATTACCATATAATATTTATATAACATATAAAAAAATAAAAAATGGGAATTTTATTAGATCAGATTCTTTGAGAAGAAGAATTTCCAAGTTCCTATTCCAGAATGACTGAGAACAATTTTCTGCCTATGCAATAGAGGAAAGATTTTTAAATTACAGAATACCATACTTTCATTCCTAACTATAGAGGGTTAGGTATAGTATAGGGGAGAAAAATATTGTGCTTTCACAGAATCTCTCTCCCAGCCCCTTCCTGTAGGTCTTTTTTTTTGGCATAGGTCTTTCGTGCTTGATACCCACAATAAATTGATTAAGCTATAGGAATTAGTGCAAGTCAGAAGCAAGCAATACTTCAGTTTGTTCAGCTTGGCTATAAAAAACCAAAGCATTATAAGCTTTCACTAGCATGACCCAAGATTTTTCAGTGTTACTTAGGTAAAACCTCATTTGAGAACTGAAGTTTACTAAAATAGAGTGCATCAAATTACTAAGTACTTTAGAGTAAGCTAAGAGTCACATTTTCATAATTGGTTTTCTGCAGTTTGTGAGCACTATGCATTTTTTTGCAATACAGAAAATTTAATGACAATAGCATGCTCTACATGATAGATATATACAGAATAATAAAAACACCAGTCATTTGTGCATATCTCAATTCTTGATTAATATAAAAGATTGTATGGAATTTAACTCGTAAGAACAACTAAGATGTAAGAAAATTTTGTACGCACATCATATGATGTGACCTTCTGTTTGTTATGCTATAAATTATAAAGAGGTAGGTAACATTGATTAGAGTATGAATTCACACAGTAAATAAAGGGTTGCATATTTATTTCACTGAAGTTATCATAACTCATTGATGAAAGATCTCACATCTTATTCATGCTGTTTGTTGTTAATGGCCTAATCTTGGAGGTACTGAACACTAAAACTGAATTGTAAGCTTATTTTCGTCACTGGTCTTTGAGATCTTCTTGCAAGGATATTATCATTGCTCTCGGCTACTAATCAACAAATGTATTTATAATTATCTGTGTATCCACATTCATAAATCTAATCAGTTCTGGAAGCTGACTCAGCATTACTAAATAAAGATATTCACAAAAGATATATAGTTAAATCCATGATGAGCACCATATACATATACATGAACTTTGCTTCCTTTTTCATCATAAAACTTCCACAATTAGAATCATTGCAGAACTCCCAGGCCCCAGTAACAAATGGTAGAAAAGAATCTTTCTGCAGTCCTAGTCATACAGAACCAGTCAGCTCACAAATACTGCTATAAGACATAAATTGAAGCTATGAAATCTTCATAGCAAGATTGATAACACATAAATAGGGTTTTATTTTTTTGGCAATGTATTCCAAACATTTGAGTAGTTAATTCACAAGTTTGACAGAGGGTATGCAGACTGCTTCAAGTACCACATGCTAGCTAGCAACAAAATTTCAGAAGCAACTCCTGAATACTGTAAAGAATTACTTTTACTCTCAACTTTGCACAAGCCACACAATTTCACTATGCTCATGAAAATGGGTACTTATGTGGGGCAGTACTTCAGTGGAGAGCTTTGAAGATGTGGAGGTTAATATCAAACAACAATAAATAGTGCTATGATTAAAAAAAAAATAAAAAAATCTATTGCCAGGATGCCAACCATGTCGTGAAACTTGGTGAGGCAGGGGCAGAAATAAGAGCCTTGGGTGGTGGGTCAGTACTTACATCCTGCCTGGCTTTGCATTCCCAAGCAGCAACAAGATTATTTCTTTATTGCATCTTGTGTGGAATCAAAGATGGCAATCATACACTACCCAGTGAGATCCAGAACACTGTATTACACAACATATCTAGGAAATAAGCTGTATTTCTTCAGCATTAGATGTCAAGCAAAGCTTGAAAAAACACTTCAGAAAAACAGTTCTAAAACAATAATAGGTCATTTTTTTACCTGGGCTATTTAAAACCATATGCTATCATATACTACATATTTAGGAGCTGAAATTTAATATGTCATTTTGAAAACAAGTCATTCTCGACATTTTTGTTCACAGGAATAAGGTTAAAACACAGAAGAGAGAAAAGAAAATTTGGTTCAGGATTAAAGGTCACTTTCAAGGAGTTATACCTATCACCAAAGTACATTGTAACTAGATCTTGCAACTGGCCAGTATTATCTTAATAACTTTCTACGGTGTACACAAAAAAAAACCCAAAACCAAACAAATCAACAAACACCCCTACACTAAGTTATGCCACAGTACAACAATATTGATACTTCATGATTTATTAGTTTGTTTCATAATTTGAGGACCTGCTGCAATGTGACGATTTACAAGTTTGCTTTTTTGAAAGATTTATTGAATCTGGTAGAGAAAAAACCTATTAAGAAAAACTAAACATCAGGATCATTGCCACACTGATAAGTTTCTTTTGTAACTCCAGGATATATCACTTCACTGGGTTTGCACAGAAAGGTTTTTATAGCAGAGGTGGGGGGCCACAGCTGTGGCTTCTGTGAGATGCCTGTCAGAAGCTTCACCAATGTCTGATAGAGCCAATGCCAGCTCTGTTAGATTGCTAAGATACACCCCTATTTCATATAAATTTTAGAGAATTAGCTTCTTGCTCAAGACCTTTTACCAGTTATCTCATCAGAAGAAAAAAATCATCTCATAAGTTAGTTTACAGTCAAACATTCATATCTTAGTTTATATAGATTCATTCAACCATGTCAACATTTTCAAACAGCCCTGCAGGTTCAGTGGTCAGGCATTAGCATCCAAATGTCACTCAGTTGGATCTGGAAAGATTTTTCCATGCACATGGTGACAAATTGTTCTTCAGTTTCACTCTGAAAATTTTCATGACACCCGAAAAGAATAATAGCCACTATATTCAAACTCAGGCAAGCTCTCATTGCCTGAACAATACCTGTCATAGCCAAAGGAATGAGAGATTTCTGTTTGCTAAAAGAGTGATAAACTTTAGAATCTGCATGGGAAGTTTTATCATCTTCTGCTCAGAAAATGACAAGCTAAGAAACAAGAGTTCTTTTCTCTTATGTGAACAGGTAAAATTTTTTGTGCCTGCTGCTTTCATTTCTACATGTTTCTTAATGCATTTACCAAGGAGAAGAAAAACAGCTGGTTAATTTTAACGCTGCTTTCTCTCCTGTAGCAGATTTTTTTTTTTCCTCCAGGATATTATCTTCCCAATTATCCCTTCCTTCCTGAAAAATTAGACAACAAACTGTACTTTCTGGAACTCATGGGTCTGATCACCTCTTCATCTGGATCAGATACATACTTAAATACTGTTTGAAAGTGATTAATCTCATCCAAATTTCTTTCCACAAACATTTTGAAGTAGCATAGAAATATAGGTATCACTGAAGAGAAAAAACTGCCTAGCTGAACAAATTTCTAGCTGAAAAAATCTTATTAGAAAGCCTTAGTTTACCTGTCTCTCCCCTTTAAGTTGTAAACTTTTAGGCTACTTGTGTTTTTCAATGTATCAGAATGAAATTCCTTGCTGCCTTTGGGAAAAAAAAGCTTCAGGCTTTAAGAGAGCTATACGTGTGCATACTTTTTTAGTGATCACCACATGTATAGGTTTACCTTCGCTGATTACTTCCAGAGCAGTAACCCAAAATGTTTCTATTCAGAGGAATAATAAAGGATATTTGGCTAAGCTTGTCCTTCTCGTGCCCTTTCTTCAACTTTCACATTAGCAGCAAAGTCATGAAGGAAGGCTGTCAAAAAAACGCCAGCCTAAGTCATCTTTCAGTAATGAAAGTCAACAAAACAATAATGCTCTTTCACTGTATGCAAATGGTGGTCTTCAAACCCCATCATATCAACAGCGGAAGTTTTGATATTGTCTGTAAAGAATAATTGAATTGGGCACTTTTTCTTCTATTGAATTCTGTAGTATAGACACTGTAAATTTTAGTAATCCATACCTGTCAAGCATAAAATCATCTAGGAGTCTGCATGCATTAACTTGAAACTGGAGAACTGGTAAATATCTCCTACATCCCAATACTCTAGATCCATTTTTCCAAAATTCCACAGACTTGCGCAGGTTATGTTATTCAAAAATTGAAGCTACAATTTAGCAAAGATATAACATGGTAGTTTCTATAATATATTTTCTACCAGGTAGCTATAAAGCTCACGTTCATCATCCCTCTTTTCTTAACTTATATTTAAAAGGATTGCCTGCCAAACTGATGTTTCTGAAGGCTGAGCAGATTCTTGGCAGAATTATGCTGACAATACATTTTCTGTTGTTGAAGCCAGCATGCTAATCTAGGTACCACTAGTCTCATCCACCTTGAAGATAAACCTTACATGGACACGGATTTCTCCCACCCACAGCAGAGGCAGCAGAGGACAATATGGAGTAACTGTAGATATTTTTCCACAGTAAGACACAATTCAGTTTGCTGAATAGTATACTGAACTCACTAGTTCACTACTGTTGGAGGTTACAGAAAAGACATTGTATGAAATGAAACACAGAAATGAGCTTCGTTTTTTGCCAGTGTAGTGTTCAAATCAGAGGGAAGAACAGGAGAAGAACATGTTTTGGTTTTGCCAATAAGAAGGTAGCAATAGTGTCTAGTTTTCAACTTTCAGTGTTGAAAAAGGTTTTCTTGGGGTTTAATTTCAGAATTTTTGATCGTGAATAATATTTTTGGATACATGCACATGCATATAGAGAGGTACACATTGCACAGAGCTGTGGATACTTGGATTTTAAAATAATTTGAAGATCTTCAGGAGCATGCTTACCTGGGAGAGCAGCAAGAAGATTCAACAACTATAGATTTAATTTTTTTAAAATAGTTTGAAGGAAGAAGGTTGAAAAAGATGTGAGATTTATCCATTTGTCAAAATATGCTTCTTATAGAATCATAGACTCATGGAATAGTTAGGGTTGGAAAGGACCTGAAGATCAGCTAATTCCAACCCCCCTGCCATGGGCAGGGGCACCTCCCACTAAACCATGCCACCCAAGGCTATGTCCGACACCGCCAGTGATGAAGCATTCACAACTTCCTTGGGCAGCCCATTCCAGTGCCTCACCACCCTTACAGTAAAGAATTTCTTCCTCATATCCAATCTAAACTTCCCCTGGTAAAGTTTGAACCCATTACCCCTTGTCCTCTCACTACAGTCCCTCATGAAGAGTCCCTCCCCAGCATCCCTATAGGCCCCCTTCAGATATTGGAAAGCTGCTATGAGGTCTCCACGCAGCCTTCTCTTCTCCAGGCTGATCAGCCCCAACTTGCTCAGTCTATCTTCATACAGGAGGTGCTCCATTCCCCTGATCATCCTTGTGGCCCTCCTCTGGACTTGTTCCAACAGTTCCATGTCCTTTTTATGTTGAGGACACCAGAAGTGCACTCAATACTCCAAGTGAGGTCTCACAAGAGCAGAACAGGGCTCCTTCGATCTGCTGATCACTCTTCTTTTGATGCAGCTCAGGATACGGTTGGCTTTCTGGGCTGCAAGTGGACACTGCCGGCTCAGGTTCATTTTCTCATCAACAAACACCCCCAAGTCCTTCTCTGCAGGACTGCTCTGAATCCCTTCTCCGCAGGACTGCTCTGAACTCTTCTCCGCCCAACCTGTAGCCGTGCCTGGGATTGCTCCCACCCAGCTGTAGGACCTTGCACTTGGCATGGTTAAACTTCATCAGGTTGGCATCAGCCCACCTCACAAGCGTGTCCAGGTCCCTCTGGATGGCATCCTTTCCCTCCAGCGTATCAACTGAACCACACAGGTAGGTGTCATCAGCAAACTTGCTGAGGGTGCACTCAATCCCACTGTCCATGCCACCGACAAAGATGTTGAACGAGATCGGTCCCAACACCGATCCCTGAGGGACACTACTCGTTACTGGTCTCCAGCTGGACATTGAGCCATTGACCACATCTCTTTGCATGTGGCCATCCAGACAGCTTCTTATCCACTGAGTAGTCCACCTATCAAATTGATGTCTCTCCAACTTAGAGACAAGGATGTCATGTGAGACATTGTCAAACGCTTTGCACAAGTCCAGGGAGATGACATCAACTGCTCTACCCCTGTCCATCAGCTCCGTAGCCCCATCATAGAAGGTCACCAAATTGGTCAGGCAGGATTTCCCCTTAGTGAAGCCATGCTGGCTGTCACCAAGAACCTTGTTGTTTTTCATGTGCCTTAGCATGTCTTCCAGGAGGATCTGCTCCAAGATTTTGCCAGGCACAGAGGTGAGGCTGATTGGTCTGTAATTCCCTCAATCATTCATTTTCACCTTCTTGAAAATGGGGATTATATTTCCCTTTTTCCAGTCATCGGGAACTTCACTTGACTTCCATGATTTTTCAAATATGGTGGACTGTGGCTTAAGAACTTCATTTGCCAGCTCCTTTAGGACCCGTGGATGGGTTTCATCAGGTCCCATGGGCTTGTGTACGTTCAGGCTCTTAAGATGGTCTTGAACCAGATCCTCTCATACAGTGGGCCTAAGGTCTTCATTCTCACAGTCCCTGTGCCGTTACCTTCAGAACTGTGCACTAAATTTGTGTAATACATGTAGTATGATGTCCGAGAATTTTAATTATCACTCTAACACTCGGACACACTACTCAAATGTTGAATCCAGTAATGAAAAATGTTGATCTAGTCAAAATGTTTTATACCTCATGACCATTAAAAGCAACAACATTCTATATTCACAATACCTTTTTTAGTAAAAACAATAATGAATTGTTTTAAGTGAAATAGAAAGTCTTAATCTAGTGAATTCCATAACTGAATAATCAAATATTCCTGTTCTTTGACAGGTTGCATCTTGATGCTAGTAAAATTGATTTATTTCTGTCCCATGCATCAGCTTCAATCGGACATTAATATGCTAAATTATAAGTCCACCCGTCCTCCTCCAAGACCATTAATCAAATTTTATCCCCTTTATTCAATCTGTCTTATCAATGAAATAAAGATTAATCTGAAATTCACTCTATATCAGGTACCATGTCCTACCAAATATCACTGTACATTTTTCTAAGATATTTTTTTCCTTACCATGCATTTCTTATTAACTGGCAGTTTTGTTGAGCAACTTTTCATGTTATAATATACTTTCTTGAAGAAAACAAACCAGCCATGCCAGGGATTCCTTTCTTAGGTCTCTCACATTTCCTATATTTACTTGACATTAACCTTAATTTGTGTATGCTTTCTTAGCAATGTGCATGGGATTTCTTCATCATCATCTTCTATTGTAAAAGTATCCTAAGTGATAAAGTCTCCTCTCTGAGATACTTTGTCTTTCATGCAGCTGCACTGAAGCTTCAGTTTAATCATTAGCAAATTAATTAATTGGACTTAACCAGGACTTAACAGTTACAGGGCAATCAATAACTTACAAAGTTGTTAATAAAAGTAGAAGATACATACACAGACGTGAACCCCTGACTTTGAACCTATCAACACCTCCCATCATTTTAGAACAAACTTTTAGATGTTTAGAAGACAAAGCAAATTTACTGTTTTCAGATGCAGATGCTATAAAAATTAATTACAAAATAGTTTCATAGAATCATAGAATAGTTAGGGTTGGAAAGGACCTTAAGATCATTTAGTTCCAATCCCTCTGCCAGGGGCAGAGACACCTCCCGCTAAACCATGCCCTCCAAGAAGATTAAAAACACCAAAGAACTGAAAATGCATATGAACTAAACTAAAACAAACAAGTAAATATATTGCTTTTATCCATATCAGCTGTTTTCTGAACACATTAAAAAAAAAAAGCATTCTGTTTAAATTACTCCAATTGCCGGTACCTTCAGGTTTATAAAATACAATTTTAAAAGTTCAGAACACCAAAAGCTTGAGAGAGAAGAAAGGTAAAATTATTGCTATGCGCAACACTGAGTCTGCAACTTTCACAACTTTGATTCCAATATTATAGAACATCCTCAAAACCCACTGAATGTGGATGTCACTTTCACTAGTGGAAATCGTGTACTCTTCAACTTGCACCAGTATGCTTTAACTGTTTCACACCTTTTGCGGAGATTTTAGCATCTTGTTGGAATGAAAAATAGCTTTGCTAGGACAAATTATTCCTACCAATACATGTTATAGATTATCTCATTCATATCTGAATAATTGATTAATTAGGTCTCTGCAGATTAAAGTATGTAGTACACCATTCCTTCGAATTTCGAATTCTTCCTTTTGTTAATCTAAGCTTAACACAGCTCAGTCTATCATCATATCAGGCACTACTAGATATACTATTTTGTTAATAGCAGAGGTTTACAATTTAGCTGCTTCTCCATGTAATGAAGGACTTCACTTTTGACAGAGAGAGTTGAGATTTACTAGCACAGGTAAACACGTAATCTTATCAGTCTTGCTTCACAACACCATTTGTCAGAAGAGGAAACCATACCTTTTCTTGTTCAAGCTCTTCATATAGCTTCAAAGTTCGAAATAACCATGACCTTCAATGTTTTCAATATACTTCCCTAGCCTCTTATATCTAACCATATGAAGCTGCTTCCTGATCTGAAGGCTGATTGCCCCCAGCGTCAGTCAGGGAGTGTATTTTGTGTTCTGCATCACCTTTTCCTATCAGTATCAGCTCAATCCTAATGAATTAGACTACAATTATAATTAATTAGACTTAGCTTAAAATCTACTTTAAGCACTCCATCCATTTTTACTTGGGTATTTTTGGCATTCCCTTTATTTAAAATTCTAATGGTGCTCCTCAGAATGTTTTCTGGTATCGATGAATTGGTATCTGCCCTTTACTTAGCTATGCATTAAGTGTACTCTAGAACAGGTTCAGAAGTTTTCCAGGTAGTAGTCAACATTAAAAAAAAAAAAAAGAAAGAAAGAAATCAGTTTTATATCCTCTATTCAAAAATCTCACTTCATATTTGCTGCTTCCACTTCTGCATATCTGTTATATATTTTGTCTTAAATCCAAGTAGGTGACACGTATGTTTATCAGAGGCATTTACAGTAGCTCTGGCAGCAGACTCTTCCCAGTGATGCTGACAAGAAAATCAAAAGCATTTCAGGGGCAGTGGAAGCATTAATACTCAGGTCTCCATTTCATAAGCTCCAAAAGCAGGCCTTCAAAAGCTTATAAGACCTCCAGCAGGAGGACAACTAGTAGCAAAAACAGTGAGAGACCCAACTATTACGTTCTCCTCTGGCCCAAAGGCTCTGAAGAGATTCACATTTCACTGTTTTAGAGCAGGAAAAAAAAAGAAGTGGTGAAGATAAGGAAGAACAAACAAGGAATTGGTTTATTTATTTTTTTTAATATGCTTCTCATCTCAGAGAAATAGCGAAGACATGAAAAGGAAAATCCAATTATATATAGCTAGCATATGACAATCGCGGCACAAACTGAGCAGGGAAAACAAGAACAAAATCTCTGATGTGAACAGTAAAAATGGCATGAATCAAACACATCTTGTTTCTTTTCATTTTTCTATAGATAGTTCCACAACAATTTATGTGAATGTATATAATGCCTACAACGCCCAGTAGTACCTCTAGAGTTGAATGATATACAGCTGTTTTAGACAGTAATTCTTGCATGTTTTTTTTGGGGGGGATACATTAAAAATATGCACTTCATTTATTTAACTAGATTTTGCTTCTTTACTGAATGTTCCCAAACAGAGCATGCAGCACTGGAAACACATTTCTGGAAAACGTTATCTAAATGGGTTAAAGAAAAACAATCACTTGGATTAATAAGTTATTGTTGTGGTTTAAGCCCAGCCGTAACTCAGAACCACACAGCTGCAATCTCACTCCCCCCCCTTCCTCCTCCCGTCTCCCGGAGGGATGGGGGGAGAATCGAAAGAATGTAACTCCCATGGGTTGAGATAAGAACACTCTAGTAACTAAGGTATAACACAAAACCACTACTGCTACCACCAATAATAATAATGAGAAGGGAGGTAACAAGGGAAGAAAATGCAACAGCTCTCCCCCCACCGACAGATACCAGCCTGACTCGAGCAGTAATCTAACCCTTCTGGGTGACTGCCATGATTTTATATACTGCGCATGACATGCTGTGGTATGGAAAACCTCTTTGGTTAGTTTGGGTCAGGTGTCCCGTCTCTGCTTCCTCCAGGCTTCCCCTCCTCCCTGGCAGACCAGAAAATCCTTGGTCAGAGTAAACGTTACTGAGCAGCAACTGAAAACATTAGTGTTATCGGTGGTGTTCCCAGGATGAAAGTCAAAACCACAGGACTGCACCAGCTACTAAGAAGGAGAAAAAATGACTGCTACTGCTGAAGCCAGGACAGTTATTAAAAATTTCACCATTATTTCATTACTAAGAAAAGGAAAGTTGTCCTGACTGTTTGAAATATGCATATTACTATAGAATTTCACTTCAGAGTTTGGACCAATGTAAATCAAGTGGTAAGTTATTTCTGACCTGTTTTAATCAGATTTTGGCTGGGTTTTATTTATTATGCAATTTTTCTTATAAAGACAATAACACTACCTTTCCCTGAGGAGAAATGTTTTAAATGTGAGATAAAAGGCTAACAAATGCAACTAGAAAGAATATACACCAGAGATTTCTTATCTCTCTTTTCCACTTCTAAGTACATTTTCACATCATGCAAGTTCACTTTAAAGCATATGAAATTTGGATCCACTGCTAATTTGAAGTAAACATACAACACTTTTTGCTATTCTATTTTTATGTACACAGAAATTCCCAAATGTGAATGGTGCTTGCTGTTTTTAAATCTACCTGTCCATTTCCCCAGAAAGTCCTCAGATTTGAGCTTTCAGGTTTTTGTTTTGGTTTGGTTTTATCTCTTATCAATACTGTTATTTTCTACAAACAGTTGAAATTATATGGAATGGGCCAACTTCTACTTTGCAGCACAATTTTGAAAATCTTGAGTGGCAGGAGATATTGTTCAGCTACAAGACCAACTTTTTTCTTTTTTTTTAGTGTTAAGAGACAGATTGTAAAAGCATTCAAACATCTAAGCTTGAAAATAGGATGCCTTGTGAGATGTGCATCTAGGCTTATAACTTTTTGAAAGCTACTTACAAGACTCCACTTTTGCCTATTCCTATTTTCATGCATGACCTTGAAGACATCATTCTGTGTGTCTCATGTTCCAATACTTTAAAGTGGATGCAACAATATAATAGTCCTCTCTCAACTGATAGCATCAAAACTCATTGCGAAGTCACCAGGGGCTACTTCATTGCAGATGACTTCATCGGGTATATCTGCTGTTATGGAACGAATGAGTATGAGCACCATGCACAGAACAATAATTTTGTCGTGTAATTGCATAAAATACTAATGGGAAAACAATAAAATTGAAGAGATGTGTTCATAGTACATTGTTGCATCCTTGTCATGTATGAATAGCACATTTCTATGTATTTCTTCCTGAGGATGTTGCAGAAAGTCAAATGCATTTTAGGTTTACATGTTTCAAACTATTAACTTTGTTCTCATTTAAGAAGAGACAGTTGCATGTAAAAACAAATTTCACTTAGTTTGTGCTTCAGTTTTACTACAGAAGTAGCATGGTTGATCCAGCTCAGTGACAAGCTTATACTTTTTTTTCCCTTAAATCACAATAGCTCTTGCTTTTTGTTATAAAATGCCAGAAATTTTCAGTCATAAACATACCGTTTTTAGGGGAGCAATGTGCAACAGTTAAATATATTTTCATAGAATTGCAGTGTACACCAGAAGAGAACTTGTAATAAAACCCAGTAGTTCTCACTTGTGCAGAAATAAGTGCATCTGTGATCACAGGTGTATACTAACTTAGAAGTATAGTAAAGATGTTCAGTTACTTGTCATCTTTATCTACATGGGTGACAGAGAAGTGGCACTGCAATGCTATATTTGAAGTCAAAGTGGAATGAAGAGCTCTTTAAGTCCTGTTAACTCAAGGTATCTTTTTAGATTGGCTAGTTTTGAACCAGTAGCAAAAGAGATAACCAGATGGCTTACAGAAACATAAAAAGGTCATCATATGCTTTTTTATCCCCCCTTACATGTTCTGTAACTGACACTTATCATTTACTACAAAGAACTTATCCCTGTTTTGCAAAAAAATAAAAAAATTAATGCAAATGACCAGCATGAAGGCAATAAGGGTGGACTTTTCTGAGGAATTCATTTGCACAGTCTGTCTCAAAAAAAAAAAAAAAAAAAAAAGTTTCATACTTGCACGACCCAATGGAATAAACTGCACGAACAAAGTCTAGTTGCTGTGAAAGTTCTGTGAGAAAGCTTGCCATTCTCAGGCCACATAGCCACCAATGCGGTTGGACATGGCTGCTGCAGGAGATCCTGGACCCCAAGATCAGCAGGTCACATTTAAGAGTATGAGCAGAAATACATTAAAAACTCAGAAATATCTGGTGGGGGTTTTTTTTGTTCCCTTCAGAAACCTGCTTATTTCTCTGGTTTCTACTTCTCTTTTATTTCCAGTAGCATAGTATATGCCTTTTAAAAAATCAGGGCAGAAATAAGAGAACCTGAGCAGAAAGGAGTAGGTTCAGTCTGACATTCATTTCTTTTTTCTGAGCATGTGCTTCTAAATTACTTAATCATCCCACCAAAAGGTTGATTCTTAAATGTATTTGTCATGGCTATTGTAATAGTGCTCATATGGCAAGTCTTTCAGAAAACAGCCTGATTCTCATTGCATAGCAAATACTTTTATCTTATATACATTATTATAGAAATAAACAAGATGAAATTGTCATGGGCTCAGCAGTAGCAGTCATTTTTCTCCTTCTTGGTAGCTGGTGCAGTGCTGTGTTTTCAACTTTCAGTCTGGGAACAGTGCTGATAACACTGATGCTTATAGTTATGGCTTAGAATGTTTTGGTCTGACCAAGGACTTTCTGAGTCTCATGCTCTGCCGGGGGGGGGGGGGGGGGGGGGGGGGGGAAGCCAGGAGGAGGCAGAGACAGGACACCTGACCCAAACTGACCAAAGAGGTATTCCATGCCACAGCACGTCATGCCCTGGATGTAAAACTGGGGGCAGGAACCTGGAAGAGTTCAGTTCACAGCTTGGTCATCGAGTGGTGAGCAATTGTATCCTCTTTCCTTGTAGTTCCCTGGTCATTGTTGGTGGCGGTAGTGGCAGCAGTGGTTTGCGTCATACCTTAGTTACTGGACTGTTTTTATCTCAACCAGTGGGAGTTGCATTATTTTGATTTTTCTCCCCATTTCCCCCCCCAGCCCTCAGAGTGGGGGGGAAGAAGGAGGGGGAAGTGAGTGGTTGGGCTTTGTATTAGAAGGGGTGAGCTATTGTATTCTTTCCATGTATTTGCCTTGTCATTATTATTATTGGTGGTAGCAGCAGTGGATTTGTGTTATACTTTAGTTACTAAACTGTTCTTATCTCAACCTGTGGGAGTTGCATTCTTTTGATTCCCCTCCCCATCCACCCGGGAGTGGGGGAAAGAAAGAGAGAGGAGTGAGTGAGAGAGTGACTGCGTGATTTACGGCTTAAATCACAACAGAAATACATGATGATAAGTTAAAAAGTCTCCACTTTCATCCTAAAGCTACAAGTTTGTAGAGCGAAATATTGTTCAATTACATGAACAATATTTCTATTGTTCAGTAATAGAACAATAGACTAACTGGAAAATAACAACATATAACTGGTACGTTGACACAGTTGTCTGAGTCCTGTCAAACCAGCCTGAGTTTCAGCCATTTGCATCTTATTCAGAGAAATAGGAAAGATGCTGATTGCATTTAAGCTTACATTCAAACTTTTTTATTGCCCCAGGCTAACCTTATTATGCTCTTTGTTTGAAAGCTTTATTTTCAAAGAAAATACCGTGGACAAAGTAAATTGTTTGCTAAACAGAGACTTTTGAAGCTTGTTTTGCATTGTCATTGTAAAACCCTGGTTTTCTTTCAAAAAGAACAAAACCACTTTTGTTTCATTATTATTAAAATTAAGAATGTAACAATTCTTAACTAAATAATTGAAATAGAATTTGCATGCTATCATATCAATTTCTGTGCTGCAAAATATGTAATTTTGTGTTAAACTGAAAGCTCATTTCAAGAAATAATTCTTAATTGGAACTAGTCCACTAGAAACAGCAATTGACAGGTATTTCATCTCATTTAACTTTAGAGAAAATAAAGTATTGGATTTCTTATATTTGTAACAGAGTTAAAGTTAAAATGACAATAATTCAATGTTTGATAGATAACGACTTAGTACCAATAATCCATATTATTCTTTTAAGAAACTCATTGGATGAAATGGATGCCAATGTTAGGTAGACTAATAATATTGAGAGAGGGAGAGAATTCTAACAACTTTTTTACTGACATTCTGCCTTTATTTGCTTTCTTGATCTAAACAAAGAATAACCCCAGCAAAGAGAATTAAAATATTCTTCTTGCCAGGGACATAAGGAAAAACAAGAATCTTCCCATTTTCTTTATACTATGCAAAAAGTGAGCGCTAGTTTTGGGGACGTTCTCCATTATCGCCGCACAGCTGCTGTGAAAATACTTCTGGAGTGATCATGTTGCCAGTCTGAGAGCCATATTCAACATGATTTTTCTAACACCCTGAAGTAATACTGGACTTAGAAGCACAAAATAGCACAAGACCAGGAGGAAAAAGAGGGTTAATGTGACTGAGTTGACCAAAATTTGTAGAGAGCTTCTGGTCAATGATTAGAGTGGTGCTTCAAATATTTCTTACTCCACAAAGGGTAGTTCTCCCCTGGTTTGCCTTAGAGTCTTCTTTAAGCCCCTCACAGAGATCAAATAAAGTTTGTCTCTCACATCTGTACGTACAAAAACCTGCTGCTGTTACATCTAAAAGCCAGAGAGTGCTAATATTTCTAAATCCTGTTAGAAAGATAAACTCTTAAATCTCCTCTTTCTCTATCTTCAAGCAATAGCATTTGCTATTGTCTTTGTGAAATTATTTTCAAGCCTTGACTTAAAAAATCTAAATCTATCTAATACACACTTTGCTATATGCTATATGCCCATTTCATGCATTATTTCCTCAATGAAAATTAATAAATACTGCTATACATAACTACCTCTTAGTTAATTAATTTTAATTTGATGTGGAAATCCATCTATGCTTTCCTCTGCACGGAGTATGTTTCCTATCAAGATCTGAAACTGACACCTCAGTATATACTATTTCTTGTATAGACTTCTACAAATATATAGATAGTAAATATAAATATATAATTATATAAGTATAACTGTGTTTATAAGAAATATATATTTATATAATTACATACTATATATAAGTATATACTCATAAGTATAAATGTTTATATACTTGTATATCTGCATACTTGTATCTATATTTAAATATTTCTTATGTGTAATAATTTCTCATTTCATACATATTTCCCATTTCAAACATATTACTGGTGCACTCTTTGGAGATTTTTAGCCTAGAATGGACATGTACACTGAACTACAGGCCAACACAGGGAATATTAAAACATGGGAAGTAACAGGGTAAATGCCCAGTTATTAAAGCATCAGTAACTGAGCTACTTATCTGTTGTGCTGTTCTAAACTATTCTGTGCTGAAAATATAGTCAATAGTGCAGAGATACACCAGATATTTCTAACTTTCTGCAAAATACTGAGAGTGCAAGTACACACCATCACAGCTTGTACAGTACCAGCTCATTTGAAATCCTTGCTTAGTTCATGCAAGGACAACTGGACTAAACCTAAGTTTTCACTACAATGTAGGTATGTATTTCTGGGAGCAAGGACTTTTTCCTCTCTTGATATGCTTCAAGAAGAAGCCGGACTGTTTCACAGGCGGGATTTCTGGATGCAGTGACACAGAAACATATTGACCAAGTTCACACTGAACTATCACTGTCTGACCGGGGTGCTGCTGCAGCAAGTGGATTTCCTACCCACTCTGAAGCCTCTGCTAAGAAATCTAATCAGCATTTCCTACAATGTGAGAAAAAGACCAAGAAATCTATGAGGAAAAACAATCTGCTGAAAAAATTTTATCAATAAAAAACTGTAGCAAGGTTTGTGAGGAGAAACTGTATTGTTAACTTTTATATCCTTATAGTGCTATAATACTACTTTAAACTATACCGTTTTTCAAACTGCTGTGAGGAAGAAAAGGTATGAGAACTGCAGGATAAGCTTTTCTTTTTCCTTGTGGCAGAAACAGCATTGCTGTGGTCACACAGTACTGTCACTTGGAGGAATGGTAGAAGTATTCTAATAAAAATTTTTAATGGGTTATTTCAGTGCAGGTGTTCACTATTGATATAACTGCCAACCAGTGGTAATTTTCTTCTTACCTTTCCTCAACAAAAGGAGTTTTTTTTTTAAAGGCATGTTATTGATTTGTAAGCAATATAAACATTTTGCTTGTAATTAAACACTGAATACTTTTGAAAAGTAAAGGATATATTATTCTAATATAATAATACTGTCAGATAGGCTAATTTGCCATAACTTCATAGATTCCTAATTGTTCAAAAAATTACAAGTGATGTTTTTGTTTAAGTAGCACTTCCATGCTTTAAATGACTCGGTTTGAAATAGTTCTGCTTTAGTTTAAAGGTATTTTGAAGTCTTAATTCAATTTACCAGCCAGAAACTGACAAACAATTTAAAACTTGACAAGGAGTAAATCCTCCAGACCATGGTTTAAGAACTTCAGTCCTGTGAGTCTGACAGTGTTTATAATTTATCAAAAGCCACTTTTAAGTTCTAGGGAGGGCGGTTTGTAAATCGTGAGCTCAGTCTTCCTTAGAACTCCCAGTTCCTGTGTTGCTATTTATTTATCACCATTAACAGTGCTTTGCCAGAATCTAAATTTAATTATATAGCAGTACCACAATGTCTACATGATCATGAACTTTGCATTGGGCTGTTTACAAGGAAAGGTGATTATACACCAAGATATCATTCATTAGTAAAAACTTTTTAATTTTTTTTTATTTTTCAATTCTCCTTGCACAAAACAATAAGATTTTGAAGACAAAGACACCAGAAAATTTTATTAACTTTCCTAACTTGCAGCTACTCCTAACTGCTACTGACAGAACTAGTGTTCCATTTGAAATATATTTAAGGGAGGGGAAAAAAAAGCACACCAAAATATTTCATATTAAATGTAAAGTAACAACCTCAATTCTTTCTACAGTATGACTGTTGTGTTCCAAGATGAGATTTAAAACCTACTTTTCAAAGTGACTGAAACACTAGTCTTGTAGCACAAAAAAAAAAAAAAAAAAAAGGCATGATTTTCAGCAATATGTTTGGGTTAAGAAACAGACTTCAAAATAAAAATAGGCAAATATTGTGAGAATTTGAAGTTGAACTGCTTAGACAATAGCTTAATTCCAGCATTATAGGCAGACTTGAAGTTTTGGCCATTTTTTACAAATGTAAAATCCAGTATTTTCAAAAAAGACTACTGACTTTTGAATTTCCTGTTGGAGTTCTCATTTCAGGCATGATGTATAAATAAACATAGTCATTGCTTCCTGAAAAAACATCTCTTTATGGCTAACACAAACTGATGCCAACATTAGCAACTTCTGAACATTTTAGTTAAGAAATACTACAGCCTTTTAAGAACCAGAGTTTTGTAAGCAATACAGTTCTGCTTAGATTGACAGTTGTTTATTGCTTATGTACAGACATGATTAAAAAGAATGACATGGCTTTGTAAAATCCAAACAACTAACAGAATCATTATTTAAAATCACCTGAAATATACTTGTTTCAGGCATTTAAAACTAAAACCCCCATATCTAACAGTTAATGAAAAATGAGACTATGACCCAGTGTTCTCTGTGATTAGATGTTAAGAACTATAAGAAAATTGAAGTCATACATGTGCACCATACACATAAAATAGCTTCCAGAGTTTCGTGAGCTCCCAAATTATAATGCTGTACCAGTGGTCTATGGATAGCAACACAAATTCTCACTGAAGACAATTCAGTCCTCTAATTGTTCACAAAAATGGAAGTAATGAAGATAGCATAAACTATAATAAAATGCGAGGTATATTTATTGGAGCTTATATGCCCATCTAAGACAGCTACAATCGGCTACAATGGACTGAATAGGAACTAAATTTAGAACTTCAGCCACTCTTTCTTGAAAAACTGTACACTAAAGTGCATCCTGGAAGATGCCAGTTTCCAATGGATGCATTAGTTTTTGTTAATCTTTTTAATGAGATGATAAAAAATGAAATTTGTTTAAATACATAAACTTGAGCTCATTAATATCCTGAAGAAGGTGTATGCTTATAATTTGGAGATATTGTTAATGGTGTAAAGAATGAGATAATGTTATAAGAATTTCTACTGCTTCCTAGTAGAAAAAGAAATAAAAATCTTAGTACAAAATTTCAAAATCGTGAACTAATGGATTAATAATGAGGAGTTCTACTGTGTGGAAAAACATCATTAGTTGAAGTTTTTTTAGTCATAGGATCATTATAAGCAACAATATAGAAAAAAAGGAGGAAAAACTGATAAGTTTTATCAGACAAAGAATCTGCAGTAGAGAAAGGCAATATATAATTACACAAAACACAGAGGACATATCTATTAGTATATTCTGTGTTGTTCGGATTATCTACGTTCAAACCCAGGTTCACTTGTAACAAGCGTAGTAATTGGCTGCTAGAAGGATCAGGGAAGAAGTATCTATTTTAAGAGAAAATTAAAAATCTTATCTGGTTCCGCACAAAAATCACTGAGAAAGATATTGAGTCTCTTTAACTGCGGGAGTAATATGAAATGGGGGGGTCAGGATCTGAGTAATTATTCAAATCTGACAGGATGCGTTTTAGGAGCCTAGTGGAAACAATTAGAAATACCCACTGTCTGGGTTCATTCAGATATTCCATATGTGAAGAGTACAATGTTTAATACCAGGTTTACCTATCTGAAGTTATCTGATATTGCATGGGATTTTGATTGAGGAGAATGATACACTAATTACTTAAATCACAACATTAGTCTAAATCACACCTAGTAGGGCATAGGAGTGCCTTTACTGGTAACATACGTTTCAACAGAAAATAAAAAAAATAATTTCTAACCTATGAGTGAGTGGAGTCTGAATCGAATAAAATAATAAAAGGAAATAGCTTAAGTTACTTCAAGATGCAGTTTGCCTATTTTAGGGAAGGAGTATCATAACAGGACAGGAATAATCTCAAACATGGATTAAAACTGGGAAAAGAGTAGGAGGACAATTTAATCTCAAAGGGGTAGCAGTTCACTACTGTTTCTTGATTGCTTATTTGCACTATAATTTTAATGCAGAAACTCTGCTTTAAGATTCTAGTTGATCAACTGCAGAAGACAAGGGCTCCCCCACCAGTGCACACACTAGGAATTTGTTTTCTTTGGGTTTTTTTTTTTTTTTTTTTTTTTTTTTTTTTTTTTTGCTTATCTGTGTGGTTTGTACCAGTTCTGGAGTCTGTAACTCTCAGACCTGGAGTTTGCTACCTGCTCGTATGTGTTCTGCAGTCTACAGTGAAGTCAATGCATGTGAATTAACTATTGCACAGGCTGTTGGGACTACTGGTCTAGCAGCCTGCAGTCCTTGGCCCTGTGAAACCCTGCCTAAAAATCCTTTGGAATATTAGAAAAATGTCCCTGTAGAAGAGAATGTTTTTTATTTATTGAAACATGAAGTTTAATGCAGAAAAAATAATAGGCCTATTTACATTATCTAAGATGATACTTAAAGAAATTATTTTTTTCCTGTCAATATGATGGAAAGAATTTTAGCAGCGTTTTATTTATTTGCCTTAGTAATAGGATTTGCACTCAAGATTATGGCTCATGAAGATGATAAAAGCAACTGAAAAATTGTGTGTATCTAAATGGGAGGAACAGAGGGAATTTTCCCACCAAATATTTGCATGTGGCTGATGACAGAGAATCGCAGGAGAAGGGGGACAGGAGAGAATGCAAGTAAGCTTGCTGCACTGTTTTTCAGATTCTGATTCCACCTAGTCATTCTTTCTGATCTATATTCATGAGGTTTTCAGAGACCTAGCAGTTACATGTCAGAATGATATGTCTCAAACTTGTTTCAAGATAAAACATCAATCTGCTTGTGAGCACTGTAGCCTGAACTGACAGAGATCCAGCAATTCTGCAGTCCTTGGGATTCCTGTTGCAGAAGGTAATTCTGAGCTCAAAGCACAGTGATGGACAAGATATGTTATCAAAGTTGCTCCTCAGATTGCCAGCAAGAGCTGTCCCAGGAGTATCTGTTGAAGGTTTTGCCAATCTATGTTTTTCTGAATGTCAACAGCACTTTTACAGATGGTTTTATTTTTTTTCTTTCTGTGCTGCCTAGTATATAACCTCTTGCTATTTATTATATTTGCTTTTCTGAAGGCAATAATATAAGAGAGGGCAGATGTATTCTTCTTGTCAGTATGAATCTAAAAATACCTTTTCTTTGTATAATATAAAGACTGCTTTCTCATAGTCAGGATTTACTAAAACATTTTGATGCTTGTGTGTCAGGGCAGGGATGTAAACAAGAGCTAGCTGAATATTTCTTCCAAAGGTACTGGGATTGCACATCATTAACTCTAGACATACTCCATCACTCTGTGCAGTGAAATTCACTGAGAGTAAAGCTAAATGCAAGAATTCAAGACCTTGAATTTTTATTATCCATGTAATTTTGAGAATGTCCCATTTTTCTAAAGTACACCCAATACTGTTTCAAAAAGAGATAAAATTACTCTGAAGAGTAAGAGAACATTATACAGAAAATATCTGGATATTCATCACAGTTCTTCGTATTAGTCTTAGTGTTTATAGCACACCAACTCAAAAGACAGAAATTGAGGGATGGTTTTACAGGAAGGACTTCTGAAAACTAGAAGATAGTCATTGAACACATTCAAGAGTTACTGTAGTACTGAAGCAACACAATTTCAAAACAAATTAAGTCTAATAGAGCACAGAGTTACTGATGTTGTATATAATAACTGCACAGAATATATATGCATTTAACCAAAGTATGTGATATTAAGATGGCAATACATAAAGAAAATATTACAACAAAATCCTGCTTCAGGAAAATGAATGCAAATGACAGTTGTCATCTTAACTTCATTTATTATAAACAAAATGTAATTTTATTTTAAAATAATTTTATAATAAGTTTATTTTTATTTTATGATAATAAAGTTTTTTAGAAATATATTGGTTTTTCAATGTCAATGACAACACTGGGATTAAATATAGAGGTATGTAACACATCATATGCATCTCAAGCTAATTTGTTGACAAATATTTTACTCTAAAATATTTACTACTGTATGGTATATTCAAACTAAAATATAATACTCAAATGTCAAGAATTTCATTCTTAGGCAGGATGTTTGTTTTCTGTTCTCAAATAAACTAACTTGCCTCAGGTTTCTATTGTGACTTCTCTGGGAGCCTCAAAACCAGATTGTGTTTCACCTTTATTTAATTGGGATGGTCAGAAGAACGTTTTCTATATGTGCCCATACAGCACTACTGGGATTGCCTGCATATATTGCTTTTTCACTCTTGCCTCAGGACAAGCAGTGGTTAAAAGTGGAGAACTATGAGGAAGTGACTGAAAGCACTACAGACATTATGTAGAAAACTCAAATGCTTTCACAAACACCTTTTGAGTGTTGAAACCCTGGGGTATCTTCATGCAAAAGTGTTAACTGACAAAATTGAAACTATTCAGGTAGTTAGGTTCTGTTAATTGAAGTCACCATTAATTACAACAGGGAAATGATTTAACAGTTCAAGAGGGATCCAGTAATTTGAAGGCGTCTTTCAGAGGTGACACTGTCAGGCAATTTACAATCAGATCTGAATAACTTCATTTTACTTCTTCTCTAGTTATGTCATCTGCTGGAAACTCTGCTGGACTATTTTAACATTGGAACTCTAACGATGATTCCTATGACAACCTTTCTCAGATAAATGCTTACATGAGAAAGCTTAATATCAAGTAAAACAAACCAAAACAAACAACCAGAAAATCTGACTATATATTTTAAAGCTTTCTCGAATATGGAGTTTCAGGAAAAAAGTTTAGAAGATGAACTGCCTTCACTTTAATTGATCAGAGAACGAACTGCAAACAAGGACATGCAACAAAGCTTATAGAAATATACATACGTATAGATACACATGTATGTTTATTTATATGCATATATTTGTTGACCCTGGTCAGCAGCTAAGCATTCTCCCAGCCATATGGTCTCTCCCTACCCCAGGAGGGATGGTGAAGAGAATCGGAAAAGCAAAAGTGAGAAAACTTATGAGTTGAGGTGTGTCGTGGTTTAAGCCCAGCCACAGCTCAAAAAAAACACTCAGTCCCTCTCTCACTCCCCCTCACCTTCTACCCCCCCCCCCCCCCCCGCCCGCTCCCAGAGGGATGGGGGGGGAGAATCGAAAGAATGTAACTCCCATGAGTTGACATAAGAACAGTCCAGTAACTAAGGTATAACACAAACCACTAATGCTACCACCAATAATAATAATGAGAAGTGAAGTAACAAGGGAAGGAGGGAAGAAAATACAACAGCTCACCCCCCGCCTACAGATAACCAGCCCGACCCAAGCAGTGATCTATCCCTTCTGGGTAACTGCCATGATTTTACATACTGCGCATGACATGCTGTGGCATGGAATACCTCTTTGGCTAGTTTGGGTCAGGCGTCCCGTCTCTGCTTCCTCCCAGCTTCCCCTCCTCCCTGGCAGAGCATGAGGCTCAGAAAGTCCTTGGTCAGAGTAAGCATTACTGAGCAGCAACTAAAAACATCAGTGTTATCAGCGGTGTTCCCAGGCTGAAAGTCAAAACCACAGCACTGCACCAGCAACTAAGAAGGAGAAAAATGACTGCCACTGCTGAACCCAGGACAAGGTGGAAGCACTTTAATACATGAAGAAAAGCTGTGCATGGAAGCAAAAGCAAAATAAGGAATTTATTCACTCTTTCCCATCAGGAGGCAGCTGCAAATGTTCCTGCTTCCTCCTACTTTCACTGAGCTTTTATTACTATGCACAACACTATATGGTTTTGAATAACCCTTTGGTCAATTCTGGTCATGTATTTCCTCCCACTGTTTGTGCAACCACAGCTTATTCGCTGCTGGCGGCAGAGTGGGAAAAAGAGAATACCTTTATTTTGTGCAAACTCTGCTCAGAAGCAGCAAAACGCTGGTGTGTTATCAATACTGTTTTGGTTGCAAATTCAAAACACAGCATTGTACAAGCTATGAAGAGAATTAACTCCATTCCAGATAGACCCATTACCATATATATAGATGTATAACGATACAGATACAGAAGTAGACACTGGCACAACAAATTTGTGCCAGGCTTTTCTGGCATTCTGCAGCTAGCCACTCTGACTATAAATATTTATAATTTTGCAATATCTATCATTCAGAAAACAAACTTACATTCCAGTTAAGATGAGTGTTTTTTCTTTTTTTTTTTCTAGTGTGGGGAATGAGGTTTCCTGATGCTTTTGCTGCCACTAGACTGTGCCAGTTTGTGTTGGGCCAAGTTTTCTGGTTTCATTACAAAAGTTGTGTAGGGTGCAATTAGTTAAGTAAGTGGTCAATACTAATTATTGAACAGAGTATAAGATTTGCACATCTCTTTAAACCTCAAATAACAAATTTTATTTATTATTCCCACTTTAAAGTGCTCCTGAACTTCAAAACATATATTATTATTATTTGACAAATGAGGATAAGAGCCAGATTAAAATGAAATAAATACTAAATTAAATCAATAAATCATGAATTGTTGTGATAGTGTAAACCAAGTCTTCCCACCAATCAATGCATTAGAAATCCTATTCCATACACATTACTCTGGAAGCAGCCAAATTTCTGTAGACATTTGAAGTTCATCAGGCTCAGGGGAGCGGATGTGGAGGGATGACAATAGGTCCTGTTGGCAAGCCAAGGAGCATTGGGCAATGGCAGGAGATCAACCCAGGACTAAGACCAAGACAGGAAATCCAAATGACAAGCATGATGTGCCGCTGTATCATTGCTGGGGCAGGCACTGAAGGCCTCAAGCTGAAGTAGAATGATGTCCTAGAAATAGTTGATGGGTAGATGACCCAAGGACTGTCTAGGCAGGAAGAAAAAGGGCTGAGAGTACCCTCAAGGCCCTGACATAAAAATTCCAAGTCAACATTTTAAAATATTTTTGAAAGGGTAACCTGATTTACAATAAAAGAGGAAAAAAACCCAACATTTTAAACTATTGCATGAATGAAATCAACAATTCTTTTTCCAGGTAACTATTGGATAATATTTCTTTTCTGCTTGTCAAAAAAATACAGTAATTCCTGCACTTGTTAAATATTTTTCTCTATATGTTAAACCTCTTAGTTCATATAAACCCCTTAACATACAAAATATTTTAGAAATGTAATTATCTGACAACTTCCAGTGTGTATTACCTTGTCATCTTAAATAGCTATTCCTTCAGCATTGTGCTTTAGAACGAACTCTGAAAAATCAATAATTATTCTCTTCAATAATTTAATCTATTGAATCAAGACATTAATTTTTTTATAAAATATATTGATATAAATATAAGGAAAAATGTTAGCAAGACAGCTATTAACTCAGGAAATATTGATAATTTTCTATCTTTAACATGTTTTATGACAGCTATTACATATTTAGCTATTTTGAAGGAGGCAGGGGAATAAGATGTCGTTGTGCATTCTGAAAGACTGACAAGGGATGTGAAAGACAAGATCATTAGATGTACAGCAAGAAGTTTTCCCTAGGACACAATAAACCTCTATTTCTTTTAACTCTTTCCAGGTGTGACTGATGTAAATTAGGATAGAAGCTTTAACCATGGAGATGAAAAATCATGAATGATATGTGGGAATTTTATCAAAAGTTCTGTTGAAGTGCTAAAGTATTGGTTTTCTTCAAAGTTCCCTGAAATATTGGTGTTAATCTGTGACTGTTCTGGAGGATTTAGCATAAGCTGAAGATAAACAATTAGCAATATGTTTAGATTTAAGTATAACCAAATCAATCAAAAATTTTTATAGCTAATGTTTTCAGAAATTGATGCCGTCTGACCAAAGATGACAGAACATATGCATGTATTATAACTTCCTACTCCATGCTAGGAAAAAAGTAAAGCTAAGCAAAAACTTTGAAAAACATTCACTAACAATAAAATAGCTTTTGCACTACTACTGAACAGTAATATCTGAGACATTTCAATACGCCTTTGGATCTGAACCTGTGCACCTAACTCCAGCCTCAGGAAGACTTAATTAAATTATTGCTTTTTTTTAAAGTAAACAAAGAAACCATGGAGATGAAGATGAAAACAGTATGAAATGTTCTACACACATATCTCTATCTGTGAAAGTAAATGTAGTAAAATTGAATATCCAATGCCTTAAATCCATGTAAACTGGTTTCTAAACTTACTTTTGTGTACATGACAGTATGCAAATGAGATAAAAAACCTGAGTACAACATTAATGCCAGAGCAGCAGTTTAACATGATGTGGCTCGAAGTAAAGGCTTTTATATTCCGCATTTCCACAAGAAATGACAAGTATTATGTAAGTAATTATTTAAGGCATTAGTTTACAGGTCTGTAATGCTTTTCAATACTTTTTTGCAAGGTAAAATATCTGAGATTTAGTTAATCTTTCCCCATCAAAAGATTCTTTTGTTTGTGTCGTGGTTTAAGCCTCTCTAACTCACGCAGCTCGTTCTGTCACTCACTTCCCCCACTTTCTTCCCCTCGCTCCCGGGGAGATGGGAAGGGGAATCAAAAAGAATGCAACTCCCACAGGTTGAGATGAGAACAGTTTAGTAACTAAAGTATAACACAAATCACTACTGCTACCACCAATAACAATAATGAGAAGGCAAATACAAGGAAAGAATACAATTCTCACCACCTAATACCAAGCCTGACCACCCAGTGCACCCCTCCACCCTTCCGGTCTCTGCTCTGTTTTTACATGCTGGGCATGACGTGCTGTGGTATGGAATAACCTCTTTGGTTAGTTTGGGTCAGGTGTCCTGTCTTTGCTTCCTCCTGGCTTCCCCTCCTCCCTGGCAGAGCATGAGGCTCAGAAAGTCCTTGGCCAGACCAAAACATCACTAAGCAGTAACTGAAACACTGGTGTTATCAGCGCTGTTTCCAGGCCCAAAATCAAAAACATAGTGCTGCACCAGGTACCAAGAAGCAGAAAAATGACTGCTGCGGCTGAACCCATGACACTTTGTTTGTTTAGAGAGTGGAATTGTCATAGACTTAGTCCAAACTGAAAACTATGGTGAAGCTGTCTGCAATCAATTTATTTTTTTTTAATACTCTTTTCCTGGTAGGGTAGAATTAGTACAGATTTTGTATATTTCCATGTGTTTAAATTTATCTCTGTATGGCGAAGTTTTGGTATGCAGTCCATAGCATTATAGGATAAAGCCGAGTAATTCTTTTCTGTAAACAAGTAGAGATCTCAGTGACCTTTCTTTGTTTCTTTGTTTAGTTGGTAGTGAATTTAACCTTCATGCAGCAGTATTGCTGTTTTCAATCCATTTGATAAAGTCTGATGGGAGAAGGAGAAGCTTGATAATTCACAAAACTGCCTGAAGACTTACTAAGATGTTGAATTATGCAGAATTACGGATCAAAGAGTGAGAACTGACATGGGGAAGGTGACAGCCTTCCTGACAGGCTATAGAAATAAACTAAACAAGGTAGCTTAGCTGCTTGGTAAATACACAAGTATTTGTTTAGTTTAGATGGGGATAGGTTTTTGTTTGGAGAAAACTTAACAGGGCTTTGAAGTGTTAAAACTACTGTGACTCCTCAACATTTCACAAAGCTCCCATGCTGTCTTAGTCCATGCCAGACAGCTTGTGAATGTTGGTCACAGGAGGCTTTTTCCAAATTAGCTGTGTTTCCATTCAAAATGAAAATCTAGCTACAGGAACCTTCATACAGGATATTAAAAGCATGAGGGTGTGGTTTTCTTTTTTTTTTTTTTTTTGGCTTTTTTTTTTTTTTTTTTCTTTTTTTTCTCTTAGTGTTATCTACTACTACTAAAGAACACTTATAGCTTTTGGAAATGCCCAGGTGTAACCCTCATCTACTCAAACAGTAATCAGCACCTGCTAGTGATCATCTAAACATTTAAATTAAGAATTCTTTTTGACACTTCTTCCTATGAGGAGGATGCTTTCCCATCTAGTAGGTATGATTTGTCTTTCTTTTTATGGCTGGTTTGTTGTTATTTTTTTTAAGTCAATCTGCAAGTACATGAACATATATACGTATTTTATATAACCCTAGATGGCTATAATCCTTCAAACCTTAGTTCTCCTTAAAAAATTGCTAATAATCAATAGCTGTGAACTACAACAATGCCATTAACTGGTTGCACTAAAACTTGATAAAATTTCTTTTTAAAATTGTGCATTTTATTGTTTCAGGTTTCAGTAACATTACTTTAGTACAGAGTATGTATTTTGTTTCCTTGCAGCCTATTGAGAAACATTGTAGAAAACCTTTTCTGTGTGCGCAAGTATCGCAGCTGCTGGCAGGCAGTTGCAATAAAATTAGTATTCTAGTTGAAATCTGGCAACTGGGAGTCCCTTGACAGCATTTTCTAGCTACAGACTTCATAGCTTGTCCTCCCATGCATTGTGAGAGAAGAAACATCACTCTCACTTTCAAATAGCTGCTGTGTTAAAAGCCAGAAACATTTCACCCAGCACTGAAATCTAACAGAGTCCGTCATTCTTACTGAGATGCACCTTGCTGAACCTCCATTAAAGTACCTGGGGTTGCACAGGCTGGAAGATCCGGAATGGATATGTTACCTGGATGTATGAAGACCACTGTGCTTAAATCAGTGTTACGGCTAGTACTGGATATGTATAACTAATTAAAACCAAAGAAAAAATAAAAATAGTAGGGATGATAAAGCACTTGAAAAGTCTTCTGAATCCCTCTAAGTTTGGAATTTGATCACTAAGTCTATGAAGCAAATTTTTTTACACTTTCTGTTAAAAAGCTCTATGCAAGTCTAATTGATTCCTCATAGTGCATTATTATTTGGTGGAAAAAACCCAACATATAATGATCTCACTAAAGTAAGGTGACAGTGTGATTTTGTTACCTACTCACTTATTTTCTCTTCGAATGTGTGTAGTATGTTGTGAAGGCTAAGGTTTTGAATTTTTTTTTTCCCTTTTGATTTTTCAAAATGACACACATATGTCATTGATCCCACCCCACCCCAAGTGTGTATGTGTGTATATATATATATTTCTTTTTTTGCTTTGGCAAAATGAGAAGAATACATTGGGAAGGGGTGAACTGGAGCTTTCCACTGAGCTGTTTGCTTTCAGGTGAGCAATCTCTCAGTCATGACAATGGCTCATCTTCTAGTATTCTAGAAATACAGTTGTTAATTACTTTACCTACACTGATGAATGGTAGTTGACTAATTAAACAAATTAAACTGATATGTCTTCAGATACATACTGGTTTTGGAAACTACTTTATTTGGAGACTATGCAAGGTCAGCTCCAATACGATATATGGCTAAAGCTGACTAACATAATGTAGATGTGCCAAAATAGGAAGTAGTAAGCTACCATTTTGAGCATCTGCTGAGTGTTTTTGAATGAAAGATGATGAAAATACAGGATGAAAACAGGCATGAGAAAAAAAAATTTTTTAAGAGAGAAAAATACATTCCGTTTTGTGTATGCTGGTCTCTCAGTCAGGCACATGTTCCTTGTAGATGAAGACTCCTAGAGAAAAATAGAGCGCACCTGTTGCACTCCTGAAGTGCAGAATTCTGATGCAAGGATAAATACTTTCTGCTTCAACCCACTTTGAGCCTGAAAAAGATAGCAGGAGAAACTCAATTGTTTACTATGCAAAAACACAATCCATGTATGTTTCCTGAGTTATTGAGGCTCACTATGCCTAAGATATAGTACCACTATGCATAAGTATAGAAATCCTGTGCTCAGTAGATTTTAGCATTTTCTTAAGTACTTAGGAGGGATTAATCCCACAATATAGTTATTTAATGCTGAAGAAAATATATAAACCTGGGCTCCTTAAACAATACTTTTTATGATGCTAAATGTTTTTTTCTGATCTAAGTTCATCTTGAGAAATTGTCAAACATCCTATAATTTCTAGAGAAACCTCTGAAGTGTAACAATAAAAGAGCTCATAGAAGAGCTGACAGTTTGAAATAAAAATAAAGCAATGCAGATTTTAAATTTGGCTTTGTAGTTCTGATCAGTATTTTTAAAACTGTACAAAGTATTGTTGGTTTGTTTTTTTCCCCACTTCATTTTGTAAAATATCTGAAAGATTAAAGAAGTTGCAAAATAAGCTTTCAAATTGAGTAGTCAAAGGAACACATAACAGAAAAAGTTCTAATGACTTAAGCTTAGCAATCTCATGAAATCTAGTAAAAACAATAAATCAGATGTTGTTAAATGTAATGTTATAATGCTAAATACTTTATTCCAATGGGAAACTATCTGGATAACTCTGAAACTATGACTACTAAAGAAGCTAATCATATCCTTGGTACTATCTGAATTCTATTGATGGTGGTGTGTTGTATATGTAAAGCACATGTGAACAAAACCAGAGTGCCAGCAGAAGGTACACTAAACCTCCTTAACCCTGAGTCTCACACTGGTGGCAGCTGGCATGGCTAGTGATGCCCAATCAGCCAGGGCTATTTTGGCACTCAGGATAGAACTAGTGATGTGAAATTATTATATTTGATTATGAACTGTGTCTTACAAAACCAATTATTGAAAATTTAGTCAATTGCAACTGAGGTTGATTCCTTATTAAGGGGATCACTTAGGAGGTTTATTAGGCTCAGAGATAGTTAACTTAATCAGCTTAGACTTTTTAAAAGAATTTTTCTGCTAGTTAGAAATCCACACAGGAATCAGCAATCTCTCAGGGTCTTCAAGTATGTCTGTTTTAAGAATAATTTGTACCAAGGAAGAAGCATTTTTTATGTCTACCATAGTGTAGCACACCCCCTCCCATCCTGTGTGTGCATACACACAAACATATGTATCTATGCAGTGTGCATATATATACTCTATATATATAATATATATACATTGCATATATACAGTGACCAGAATGTCAGTAAGGCAAGCAGAAAGAAAGAGGGAAGGTAGACAAGCCTAGGGCATTTAAAAAGGTGGTATTATTAAAAAATAAATGTACGTATATATACACACATGTGCATAGGTCTGTTGAGCTTGTGCTGCTGAAAGAGTACATACTAGAAAAAAATAAAAGAGGGCACAAAAGGTAGCTCAAGGAACTATCTTTTAGAAAGTTATTAAAGAAAAATTAATATATAACTAACAACTAATGCAAACATGTACTTTGTTATCTAGTATGTAAGAGGAAAGTAAGCATCAGCATATTCAATTAAAATAATTTTGCTTGATATCAGCCTAAAAGAAGAACATTTCACAATATTTCACAATAAATAATTTAAAATGTTGGGGCTGATATTGGGCCTCATACAGGCATGGATGCGCTACAAATAAAAGTGTTAAAACAATAAATCTTTTTTTGGGGGCTGTTACAGAAAGCTGGTATGTACTATTTCAGTTTCTACTCAGGCTCTTAATAAGCTACCCAGTTTCCTGGCTTTCCTCAATATCTCCATAATCCTTTACCCATAAGGACCTCAATTAAAACTCATTTCTGAATGCCTGTAAGAATTACCTTAAGTTAAAAATATTTCTTATACACAAAGAAGGGAGTGGTTAATTCCATCCCCTTCTCATCTCCATATTTTAAAATCTGTTCAAGAAATAGTTAATTTTTTAAAAGCAAGTATCTCTTATTGCACCACATGTTGTTCCATCACTTTGGTGCCAGTGGTAGGCAGCCAGCTCTTTACAAACCGCTGAATATATAATACAGTTGTGTTATTCACACAATTGCTTTTTATGAGCTGGATCTGCGCCAGTAGTATCAGTGTGTCTGTGGTGTATACGATGACATACTTGTTTCTGGACTAATAAGCTCTAATGTGAACCACATGGGCTGTGGAAATCTAATTTACAAGCTAAGTGGTCATTTTGACCATGAATTGAAGATGTTGCCACACAAAAAAAAAAGATCTGAACTACATGGTAGTGGCATGCTCTCTGCCTCGAACAGTGAAAAACTCATGCTGCTGACAAACGAAAGTGCTTCTGGGAAACTGTTACAAAAGAGAAATATTAGATTAACACTGCATGTCTCTTTAGCACAGAAAGAATTTATCAGTGACTGTGACAAGGTAAACTCAAATTTTATAACTGCATGCTACCCGGGGTAAATGAATAAGTTAAGCAAAATAAAGAAAACAGACATTTTAAAATGTGAAACATGCACCATGAAATACCAAATTGCTATCAGTGTAACTCCTATGTTTATGCAATTTATACCTGCTAAGTTATTGGAGACTCTTGGATTGTATGAGCTTTTTCCAGCTTTATGAATAATATAAAAGTGAAGATGCAGTTGGATACTTAAGATGCTTTTTTTTTTTTTTTTTTTTTAACTTAAAGCTGTTGTTTCTCCCAACAGGACACAAGGACTACCTTTTCTTATACCTTCTTGGTGTTTCACAAGAGATTATCACTGAGTGTAGAGAGATGCATACAAATTTCAGGTTTGTTAACTTCTGAAAAATATTGGCAGTGTTTAATTAGAACACTAATAATCTGTTTTTTCTTTTTTTTTTTTTTTTTTTGACAGTTCATTCAAAGCTATTACATTGCTTTTGCAGCTAGTTTTTTTGATTAGCAAACAGAAAAATATCAGGTGTCCTGTCTATTGTGGAAAGCTGAAAGCTGAAAGCTGAAAGCAAAGAGCAAACATTGGAGATTGTGTCACTTTCTGGATTTAAGAGTGTGATGATTCCTATTAAGTATGCTGTCTAACAGCCTACATAGAATCTTTCTGCAGTTTCTAACAAGGGAGACAGGGCAGAAAAGATGGCCCAGTGGGCATTGCCCGGTTTCATGCCAAATCAGCTGCTCTTGCAGGGAGAAGTGGTACAGAGTGGCATACTCTACAGAGAGCTTACCTATGAGACTGCACACAAAGAAGACACCTATTTTTTGTCTTGATCCCTCTAAAGAGTTGTGATAGCTAGAAATTGAGCTTCCTAACATAAGGGAACTTAAACAAGTCTTCATTTATATTTCCAAATGAAAAATATAGTCTATTAGTTTGTTTTAATTTAAAGAGAGGAAGAGAAAAACAGTGAGTGGATGGTTTGGGGCATCATTTCTATGTGTCATGCTCTTTGAATAGAGTATCTTCTTCAGTGGCTAGGGACTTCACAATATTCTGCTGCTTCTCCGACCATAGAAGACCTTTGACAGTGGTATCGTTCAACAGGACTTTTCTACACATAAAAAAAATGGAAGTGTGAGGAACCCCAACAGAATTCTTATTCTGACTTTTTTGACAAAACTTGGTTGGAATTTTTTTTTTTCAGTGGTTTTGAGGTTTTTTTATAACTAGATTTAACTTTGTGGAAACTCTTTGGATTGTTCTATAACCTACTCTACTTATTCTAGCACTAATAAATGCCATGTTACCTAGAGATTCAACATGATAAAGCTTCTTGCCTGCTTGCCTGCACTGTGAATCTCTGACCTAACTCTGCTTCTTTTAATTTCTTGACACAGATCTGATATGGCAGGTTTTCATTTTACATTCTTGATCACCATCAGATCATTCTGCTACCATAGCAATTATTCTGCTATAGCAACTAGTAAGCCAGAATAAATATTTAATTGCAAACACACACAGCATGAGACCTTAATTTAGTTGCATCAAGAAGTCATGGTATGGCAAAAGACTATTGTATGCTTTAATTAAACACAGGTTTATGGGTCAGTGAAGAAAGCAGTTGACAATAAGAATTGCAGAAATACTCTAAGGAATATTTTTTAAGACAGGTTTTACTGGGTGGCTTTTGAGAACAGTTTACTGTTCTGAAAAATCTTGGCTTCTTCATCAAGGTGTGTCTGTGGTGACCTAACTATTTTCCACATAGTGCTTGATACTAGGCAATTTTACCACCCTGGCACCCTGTTTCTGGAAAGTTTTCTGAAGTGTTGCGCCCTTGCTGTCTTTCTTGCACGTGGGCCCAAATTATTGAGTATTCATGTCTTTCTATCTAGTATATAAGTTCACTCCCACAAGCAGTGAGTATGTTTGGCTACTGAAACACCTTATAAACAAAATATATCTGCTGTTTCTCTGATGTGCAATGTTAAAGATAGAAGTGGATGTCCATCTATGGGACAATGGAATGAAACCACAGTGATCCACGGGACCAATACGTTACTGTAGTTCAGTTGAAAATTGCTAAATTTGACAAACATTGCACAGTTCCTTTTGCTACCAAAAAAAAAAAAAAAAAAGCTTTTCAAAACACTAGAGATTTTATTTCATACTTGGCTTCCTACTCGGCAACACTGATTGTGTTATTACCATCAGTTATATCAGTTATTAATATGCAACATTTTTGTAAATTGCTTTCTGGAAGGTAAATTTTTTTCTGATAAATTGCTGGTGGATATTTTAAGAAATGATTAATGAAGGCTTTTATGTATGAAAGAAAAACCTTCAAATATCTAAACCCTAAGTGATGAAATCTAGGTTTGATATATTTGCTTATACTTGATTTCTCTCATCCTGCTTACTATCTCAATATGTTTTCAGTACACAGCATGACAGATGCTCTTAAATGCTTCTCTTTGTGATCAGTAAAGAGGAATTAAAAGCATGCAAGTCCCTGTACATGAAAGCTCTTTTAAATTTCATGCTAAATGCTTTAAGTAATACATTACTTCCTGAAGAATCTAATAGGATAAGTTAGTCTCTAAAGGGACCATGCAGAGAAACTGTGAGAACGCCAGTTCTTGCAAGCAGGAGAGAAAAACTGATGGTGAAGTTTTTGCAGGTATATATTGCCATTAAAACAGGTAGATATGACACTAGCCATCTCCAAAAGGCCAACAGTTCAACACAGTGTCTTTTCCAAGTCAGGGAAGAGATATTTCTAGCTTGAAATCATTAAATGCCTCAGTTCTCTTCTAGATTAGTTATTCCTTAGTTTAGTCTTAAACTGGTGTTCTAATTTTACACATAATTAGTTTGCAATAACGTGAAACCTTGTTGATTTTATTTTCTTCATAGATCAAGGACTGAAACATCTGTTGAACAGAAGTTTCTTCTTTTTAATAACATAACTGATGGAGAAAAACCCCATTATCCATATTGGAAATATTAGAAATAAGCTTTCAAATATTTGCCCCCTGGAGGGTTTTTAAAAGCCTGGTCTTACACATCTGTCAGCCTCATAGCTCTATCTTTGCTTCTTGTTCTTACTCTACTCTCCTGTTGGAGTATAGGCCTATCTCTCCCTTCACACCCCTCTACTGCTCTTTCTCTTTCTCCTCCTACTCCATTTACTGTCTTCCAGGTATGCCTGCTTAATGCTTCGTAGAGAAATACTGTGTCTTTCCGGCAGCAGAATCTGTATGATCCAAGAAATCAGACAGCTCTTCTTTCTGTTGGTAAGCCATACATAGATTTTAACAAATCAGAACATATAAAAGATGTACCATAAGTGGCGAACAAGAGTGCATCACTGATAATACGTAATAAGGATGCCTTTAAGAAATGTGAGAAACACTAATGAGAAAAACTTGCCTACTAGGAAGATGGCCACTTAGCTTTGTAGGAAATGGGACTTACACAATTAGTCAGTCCTTGCTACAGAATCTCTACACAGGGGGTTATACTACTTCTGCATCAAATACACATTGATTTGGCAATGTATTTCTCCCACAACAGGTAACCTGAGGAAACTCTAAGATATGTAGCTATCAGACTCCAGAATGTGGTATGGAAAGTTGAAACCTGGTTTGTTCTTAATTTTTTGTTCTGTTTGGTTTTCCTGGAAAATGTATAACATCCTTGGGTTTAATTTAGATAGCTTCAGAGAATGTTGCTTCCCTGTTGTGCACTCTGTAAGTCAGCTATTCAAGCTAGAACCTGCAGTAGCTGTCAAATAATATATGTCATCTGAATCATTGTTAATTCTTTGAACAAAATAAACTACCTACAAAACCCTTTGTAGAATCATAGAATAGTTAGGTTTGGAAAGGACCTTAAGATCATCTTGCTCTAACCACCCTGCCATGGACAGGGACACCTCCCACTAAACCATGCCACCCAAGGCTATGTTCAACCTGGCCTTGAACACCTCCAGGGGTGGTGGAGCATTCACAACTTCCCTGGGCAACCCATTTCAGTGCCTCACCACCCTTACAGTAAAGAATTTATTCCTTATATCCAGTCTAAACTTCCCCTGTTTAAGTTTGAACCTGTTACCCCTCCTGCTACCCTCCTACAGTCCCTAATGAAGAGTCCCTCCCCAGCATCCCTATAGGCTCTCTTCAGATACTGGAAGGATGCTATGAGGTCTCCACGCAGCCTTCTCTTCTCCAGGCTGAACAGCCCCAACTTTCTCAGCCTTTCTTCATATGGGAGTTGCTCCAACTCCCTGATCATCCTCGTGTCCCTCCTTTGGACTTGTTCCATGTCCTTTTTATGTTGAGGACACCAGAACTGTACACAGTACTTCAAATGAGATCTCACGAGAGCAGAGGAGAGGGGCAGGATCATCTCCTTCGAACTGCTGGTCACACTCCTTTTGGTGCAGCCCAAGGTACAGTTGGTTTTCTGGGCTGTGAGAACACACTGCTGGCTCATGTTAAGTTTCTCATCATCCAGCACCCCAAGTCTTTTCCACAGGTTAGTCCTTCCCCACAGGGAAAAGATGTAAGATGGCTGTAACACAGTAATGGACTATACTTAGTCTGATGTTATTTTTAATATGAATATTACTGGGTTTGTTAACTGTCTCCTCTTTTAACAGATCAGAAGCCTGTGCCATCAGTTTATTCTTTATATGGGTTGGCATTTTACACCAGATTTTATTTCTACAAGGATGAAAATAATATGGACTATGTAATTGCATAGGACTTTAATCATCTCATTATAGTTAATGGGATGTGACATACTACCTTGACAAGAAGGTTGCTTGTCTCATCATCTTCTTCAAACACCCCCATCACTTTTCTTCCTAGTTAATATTGCAGCTGTTAGAAGTGGCATGGCTGAGGCTTATCTATGTGTGCTCTTAGTGAAATGTACAGATTCTCCCTTGACAATATCTATTTGATATATTTATCTTTTGTCCCGCCCTAACTCCGCCTAAGTTCATATATGTGAATTTGTGTTTCTTTGATCTGTCCATGTGCTTGCAGACTGGCAATTCCTCTTTGGTATTCCTATCTGATTTTTTTTTTTTTTTTTTTTTTCATTTTGCCACCTTCTTTCTGTTAAGCTGCTGGAATGACAACTTCTGAGAATCCCATTCTGCATGCCCTTGGTTTTGTCACTTCCTGAAATTCATTATTCTCATGTCAGTTTATGTCTCTCCAGATTACCTGACCAAGACTCTTGTCCAGAAATCTATAGACCTAAGATTGTGACTTCTTTCATTGTAATTTCTGTTTTCTCTTTATTCCCTACCTGTCCCTCCCCTAATACTTCCTTCTCTGAGGCAGCATCTGTTACTTATCTGTTGTTCTTAAAAATAATTTTGTCCAAAATCATGAATTTCAAGATCTGTTTGGTTTTCCTGGGAAATGTATTACATCCTTGGGTTGGATTTAGATAGCTTCAGAGAATATTGCTTCCCTGTTGTACACTCTGCAAGTCAGCTATTTAAGCTAGAACCTGCAGTAGCTGTCATAAAAGACTGTTTATTTGATATAAACAAAAAAAAAAATCTCAATTCTACCTTTAGCTCACATCCCTGGGATCAGTGTAAGATTATCAAGGCCTAGTCAGCCTGTTTCTTCAGTATCTGAGGTCAGGTACAAGGGAGTAATCAAAACTAAAGTCTGCAATGTATTTCTCCCAAAACCAGTAACAGGAGAAATCTCTCCTTTATTAATTTATGCAGCTGCCAAACTCCAGAATGTAAGGAAAGCTGAAAACTGGTTTGCTTTTAATTTTTTTACACCAACAATTACTATGATAGCTGTGCTCCACATTAGAAAAAAAAGAAAAAATTTGTAACAAGAATACACTATATTGCTTTCTGCCTGCCTTCACTAGTACTACAGAAACAGAAGATGCAACAGCGCTTTCCTCGTTCTCCCGTAGAATCAGAGTCATAGAATAGTTACGGTTGGAAAGGACCTTAAGATCATTTAGTTCCAACCCCCCTGCCATGGGCAGGGACACCTCCCACTAAACCATTTCACCCAAGGTTCTGTCCAACCTGGCCTTCAACACCACCAAGGATGGAGCATTCACATGTTAAGTTTCGCATTGACCAACACCCCCAAATCCTTCTCCACAGGGCTGCTCTGAATTTCTTCTCTACCCAACCTGTAGCTGTGCCTGGGATTGCTCTGACCCAGCTGTAGGACCTTGCATTTGACATGTTTAAACTTCATAAAGCTAGCATCTACCCACCTCACAAGCGTGTCAAGGTCCCTCTGCATGTCATTCCTTCCCTCCAGCATATCAACCGAACCACACAGCTTGGTGTCATCGGCAAACTTGCTGAGGGTGCACTCAATCCCACTGTCCATGTCTCCATCAAAGATGTTGAAGAACACCGGTCCCAACACAGATCCCTGATGGACACCACTCATTACTGGTCTCTGGCTGGATATTGAGCCATTGACCACATCTCTCCGCATGCAGCCATCCAGACAGTTCCTTATCTGCTGAGTGGTCCATCTATCAAATTATATGCCTCTCCAATTTAGAGACAAGGATGGTAGGGGGGTTGGAACTAGATGATCTTAAAGTCCTTTCCAACCCTAACTATTCTATGACTCTATGTCATGTGGGACAATGTTGAGCGCTTTGCACAAGTCCAGGTTGATGATGTCAACTGCTCTACCCCTGTCCATCACTTCCGTAGCCCCATCATAGAAGGCCACCCAATTGCTCAGGCAGGATTTTGCCTTAGTGAAGCCATGCTGGCTGTCACCAACCACCTTGTTGTTTTTCATGTGCCTTAGCATGTCTTCCAGGAGAATCTGCTCCAAGATTTTGCCAGGCACAGAGGTGAGACTGACTGGTCTGTAATTCCCTTGATCATCCATTTTCCCCTTCTTGGAAATGGGGGTTATATTTCCCTTTTTCCAGACATCGGGAACTTCATCTGACTGCCATGATTTTTCAAATATGATGGACATCAGCTTAAGAACTTCATTTGCCAGCTCCTTCAGGACCCGTGGATGGGTTTCATCAGGTCCCATGGGCTTGTGTACGTTCAGGCTCTTAAGATGGTCTTGAACCAGATCCTCTCCTACAGTGGGCCTAAGATCTTCAATCTCACAGTTCCTGCATCTGCCTTCCATGGCACAGTGTTCTCTGGTACAAGTCCTGTTCACTGAAATTTTGTCCAAAAACTTAATGGATTTAGTCTAGACAATAGGTAGAATTGCTCCAGATTTGTTGTAAAGATGGAACCAGGAAGGAAGTTCATATTCCACTTCAAGATTTCACATTCTTGTCAACCTTTATTTTGACCCTCTGAACTTCTAGATAATCTGAAGTCCTGTGATAAAAAGGCATCCCTAGGCAGTATTCAGGCTCATTCTTCAACTCTGATGTATTAGCTGTATCTCTCCTGCCACAAATTATGTAACAGATATAAAGTCAAGTAGAAATTGATTTGTGTTTGGGACCCACAAGGTCTGTGTCAACATCTCATCAGTAAAAAGAATGATGAATGTGTCCATGAGGCTTCTTTAGTGTTAGTTTCTAGCACTGCTACTCAAATTTTGAGTTAATATCAAAGACAGAGTTTGCCAAACTCTCACGTTTCACTGGCCTCCATAGTTATATCTTTACTGCTGGACTGAATACATATTTGCACTGTTACAATCAGCTGAAAAATTAATAAAAAAGATCATGTTATGGATGTCCTCACTTACAGTTCAGGGCCAGCTGTGCAAAAAAATGGAGTGAATAATGATCCACTTTTTTATGGTCTAATAAAAAAGAGTTCCTTAAAGTCTATGCTTAGATCTCATCATAACATGAATCCATCTTAAAAGCCATTTTATTACACTGTGGTGTTTCTTGGGTTTTTTTTTAGTAATTTATTTTCTTCATGCAGGAAACCTTTGCAGGATGAGGAACTGTTTGTAAATGTGTAAACCCATGGATGCAATTCCACTATTTGGGTCAGTACCTCAGTTTCCCCATGGGAATGTACTCTAGAGTTTGATTTTTTTGTTTTCAACCAGAAGTTGTTTTACACTCCAGCGAATGTACTGTGATGCCACTTATAGTTGTTAGTTTCTTTTAATGGTAGAGATTCTACCTAGTTCTGGATGTCTGTCCTATTCTGTCAAACTGAACTTTGCTACACTGACTTGACCTTTTTTAGATTTCTGATGTTACTCCCAGGTCCATGCAATTGCAATTGTAAAGAACAGAGATGGTTGTCCAAATCACAGAATACTGAAAAGGTCAAAGTAGCAGTGCAGGCTTCACTGTTTCTCCAGGTATAAGTATCCACATAATTGTGGACTAGACTTGAAATAAGCCTGGAAAATGGTTTTTGTGAACTCTTGTTTTTGATGGTGAAAGTGATGAAAATGCTAAGTGGTAAAAACAATATTATTCTGAAGAGATTCTGAAGATTTTGATCGAAATATTTAACTCTTGCCATGCCAAACTATGGTTATAAGCAGTGTTTCACTATAGGCATTTTGGTGGTTTTATCTAGGTTTCCCACAGCTGAATGATGGTTTCTCAGGTGATGGTTATGTCTTGCAGTCTGTCTTGTGTAAGACCTGTCAAAAGAATTTTATTCTTTTTCAATCTACCATGCTACCATAAAATTAGAATATATGTGTTTGGATTTTGATGTGTTTTGTTTTTTGAAGCTTTCTTATCCGAAGGAAACTTTATAAAGAATATCCAGACCTCCTGCAGCCTTATGTGTGACTATTGACTAGTACACAGGAAGTAGGGTCATTATGTTAGTTTAAATAGAAATTTTCGCAGGCTTAGCATAATACAGGAGTTCCTACAAATAATGCTAACACAGTCCAAATTATTATAGAAAAGCCTCACTAAAGATAGAGTACAGTTGTTTTAGGTGAAGTTCTTAATATCTACCCGTGTCCTCCAGTGCTGTGTTTACCTTTCCAATGTCCTTCTGGGTCCTAAATTTGACAGCATCAATCTTTCTCAGGAAGACTAGTGGTGATGAGGGGGACTACAATATGTCATTTTTGTCCCGAGTCCTTCACCTGAAGGCATGTGATGTTCACAATGAGATTTTCCTCCACTTCAGTTTTACATTCACTTAAGTATTCTGCTTACTTCTCTCTGAGTTTCAGCTAAGTTCAAAAGTTGTGCAATAGCTCTCCTGATTAATAAAACTTCTCAGTCTTTATTATGTAAAAACAACCTAAAGCAGACCTCACCATATGTGATATTCACAGGCTTAAGCTGAAGCAGGCAATGCAAATGTCCTGTTTGCTACACAATTGTTACCACTGCTAAAGCAAGAAAAAACGGGCTCTGGCCAAGATAAACTTCCTCAAGTTCTTCAGCTTTGCGTTGTCAGGTCAGTATGAGCCTGTGACCTTTTACAAGGAATGGCAAAAGTTGTACCTGTGGGCTACAGTAAATATTAACTGATTTTTAAGAAATGAAAGATGCATAATTCCATCTGAACTTTCACCAGAAGAAAGAAGATAAGCCATGGGCAGGGATGCCTCACTCTAGACCATTCTGCCCGAGGCTCTATACAGCCTGGCCTCGAACATTGCCACTGATGGAGCATTTACAACTTCTTTGGGCAACCTATTCCACTGCTTTGCCACCTTCACAGTAAAGAACTTCTTCCTTATATCTGACCTGAACTTCCTCTGTCTCAGTTTAAATGCACTTCACTCTTGTCCTAGCGCTACAAGCAGTTGAATACTTTATAGAGGATATGAATTCCAGAATGTTTGACATGCCTCATGGTCTTGTGAGCCAATAAAAGAGACTTATGAAAAGAACATATAATTCAATTCTGTGCAAGTAAAAGATAAATAGCTGAAATTCCCATTAATACATTTTGGATACTTAGACACTTAAAGCTTTTTTTTTTTTTTCCTGGTGGGGTGAATACAAGAACAACATGACAAAAAACCCCCAAGCTGTTGTTTCACTTTGACTAGAAAAAGTACTTAACTATTTAGCAATATGCATGACATTTTTTTGCCAATACACAACTATACGAGTGTCCTGGCTTCAGCAGTAGCAGTCATTTTTCTCCTTCTTAGTAGCTGGTGCAGTGCTGTGGTTTTGACTTTCAGCCTGTAAACAAAGCTGATAACACCAATGGTTTTAGTTGATGCTCAATAATGTTTAGTCTGACCAAGGACTTTCTGAGCCTCATGATCTGCCAGGGAGGAGGGGAAGCCTGGAGGAAGCAGAGACAAGACACTTGACCCAAACTAACCGAAGAGGCATTATGTACCACAGCACATCATGCCCAGTATTTAAACTGGTGGCAGTTACCTGGAAGGGTTAGATCGCTGCTCAGTTGAGCTGGGTATTGGTCAGCAGGTGGTGAGCAGCTGTATTTTCTTCCCTTGATATTTCCCTTCTCATTATTATTATTGGTATTAGTGGTTTGTGTTATACCTTAGTTACTGGACTGCTCTTACGTCAAGCCATGGGAGTTACATTCTTTCGATTCTCCTTCCCATCCCTCCAGGAGCGGTGGGAGCAGGGGGGATTGAGTGAGAGAGAGACTGCATGGTTTTCTGAGTGACAGCTGGGCTTAAACCACAGCAGTTCTTTTTGGCGCCCAACGTGGGGCACAAAGGGTTGAGATAAAGACAGATCACCAGAGTGTGCCTAATTGTATTTGTGATAAGCATTCATTTTTTCAGATTAATAGTCACTTGTCACAATGCTGATTTATTGGCTCTCAAAGTTCTTGTTCTTGATCTCACAGTTTCAGCATGTCATACCTTACTTACAGTCGGTAGTTGATGTGTTAGTATTTATCAGCTGGGGGCCTTGGGCTAAGGTTCTTGTTTCATTGTACTGTATGGTAATGAATTGTAATACAACGGAATCATTTATCATGAAACTGATCTGGCTTGCGTTCCCAGTATGGTAACTACCTCTATACTTTAGGAGACATATAATAGAAGTGTTTAGCAATTACACATCTTTTTTCCCCTCCTTGGGTGGTCAGCCTTGAGAGAGACACTCCCACACACCCTAGTGACAAGCACAGCATCTACTCAAACTCTGATTGCAACAGATAATGCAGCTACTCCAACTCCAAGCACAGCAGCTACACCACCCCACTGATAAGTACAACAGCCTCATTTGAGAGTTCTGAAGGGTTTGAATGGCCTTTGGGTACCCTTGAGACCTGCCTGCTGATTGTGATGATGATCACCCTGTTGGCATGCATATAGAGTGTGTTTTACCCACAACCATTTTGTCTGATCTCGAAAGTTAAGCTGGGTCACGTTTGAGTCTTTTCTAGGGTTAGATGACGATATAGGAGGACCAAGAGACTTTCCCCAAGGCTGGGCCATCATGAGTGGCAGGGTGTGTGGGACAGTATGGGTGAATATCTAGTCCTCTGGACCCCTCCAGTGCTTTGGAAGCATTGGAGATGGAAGGCAGCTGTATGAGGCCCCGATGACAAGCTGCAGAAACTGCTGATGGGGAGGGTGAATTATTTTGAGCCTAGTGAGCCCATGACACCTCAGGCCATCAGGGCAGAGATGCAGCATACGGATGGACTCATGATCGAGGGGTGGACTTAGCAATGGACACTATTGCCCAGGTTATTCATGAGTGTGAGCACTGCACACAACCTCTTCTGCTCTGAAAGGCTGTTACAAGAGACGGAGACCGATATCATGGACTGAATGGACTCAGCAGCTTTATAGGGATTGGTCCATGCCCTAAGGAATGATGTCTCTCTCTCTCTCTCTCTCATTCTGTGGATGTATATATATATATATATATGCATATATATGAGATAAGAGTGATGGTATATTGAAAATGTGGGATCTGATCCTGACGTGAATGGTATTGAATAAGGGGTGGATACTGTCATGGGTTCAGCAGTAGCAGTCATTTTTCTCCTTAGTAGCTGGTGCAGTGCTGTGATTTTGACTTTCAGCCTGGGAACAGCTCTGATAACACACTTGTTTTTACTTGCTGCTCAGTATTTTTCGGTCTGACCAAGGACTTTCTGAGTCTTGTGTTCTGCCAGGGAGGAGGGGAAACCGGGAGGAAGCAGAGACAGGACACCTGACCCAAACTAACCAAAGAAGTATTCCATACCACAGCACATCATGCCCAGTATATAAACTGGTGGCAGTTACCCGGAAGGGTTAGATCACTGCTCGGTTGAGCTGGGTATTGGTCGGCAGGTGGTGAGCAGTTGTATTCTCTTCCCTTGTTATTTCCCTTCTCGTTATTATTATTGGTGGTAGTATTAGTGGTTTGTTTTATACTTTAATTTCTGAACTGTTCTTATCTCAACCTGTGGGAGTTGCATTCTTTCGATTCTCCTTCCCATCCCTCTGGGAGCTGGGGGCGGGGGGGGGGGGGGGGGGGGTTGGTGGGTAGAAGGAGGGGGAGAATGAGAGAGAGACTGCGTGGTTTTCTGAGTTATGGCTGGGCTCAAACCATGACAACAAGGTAATGTGTTTTTTCAGAGAAGTTTCAGGAGTTAAGTTTTTCAGGTTTGTGCTGCAACAGGTGATTTGCTGTGTGAAGGAAAAGGAAGTGGTAGAGAAATAAATATTCTACATTTGGTCTTTTGAAACGGGTGATAACTTCCTGTACTTCAGCAATGGTTGGAATTTTTAACATACATGAAAGATATGGGTAACAACAAAATTACTTCTGCCTATGACTTTTCCAGATGTGTGGGCTATACTATGGCTCAGATCTTGAAAGTATTAGAAACTTCTCTTGTTTCTTGATTTTTAATAGAAACACTTATTTTCTTGTAATTTTTGACATAAATTGTTTGTATCACAGAAATTCAGAACAAGTCTTTCCTTTTACTTCTGAGTCTGTTTTACATCTCCCTAAGTTCCCAATTAGAGGAAAAAAATACTTTGTTATCTGTTTTTTTCCCCCTACATAATACAATTAGAAGGATGCTTTGCAAATATTATTCAGGTGTAAAATTATGAAGATACTGAGACAATCCAAAGGAGCAAACAAACGAAAACTTTCAAGAAATTGCTAGACACATCAGCATTTTGGTTGTGAATGTTTTTTATAGTGAAATGAAAGAAGCTTAACTTCAGAGGCAGTTACTTTCAAACTATGCCACGGAGACTTTCAGGGCAATATACATTGAGATTTTTGAGTCAAAGTTGGGAAAAAAAAATATTCAAGATTGAATGGGATTTTTTTTTATTATTTAGCTTAATTTTGCATAGTAATTTTGTTGGAATTGGAATTATCTCTATTTTCCGTTGATCTCTTCTAACTTTTGCAATTAACTACAGAACTAGGTAGGGAGTTACTATCAAATGAAACCATGCCCTCCTGAAAAACAACCTTTTCTCTAAGCCTCTCTTGGAAATCCTTCACTGCAAATATATCTTGTTTCTTCTGTTGTAATATTTCTTGTCTTGTTTCTTCTGTTGTAATATCTCCTGATTCTCTTAGGTAAGTGAGGTGATGCTTTAACAGTATATAATTTTTCATCTGTACCCAAACTCTTATAGGTACACATACGTCTCAAGTTGTAAAACACTAAAAATTTCTGATGCTCTATAAATGATTAATAGCAATAATACAGCTGAGTAAATAAAGATGACTTTTTTGAAGCTGGAAAATGCTGCTGCTTTATTAGAGAATAAAATTAAAAATAAACATTCTGGTGTAACTGCACCAACTTTGGAGACAGTTTGCATGAAGGTCACCAATGTTTGCCTGCCTTGACATTTTGAAGAACAGTTCACTTCATTCTCATTCTCTTTATGCTTGTTTCAACATGGTCGTCTGTTCTGCTATCCTCTTTACAATCCTTGTTTAAATAGGACTCTCATTCCTGGCAGACCATTTTAAAATCTGGCTTTAGAGTAAAGTAGAGAGAGATGTGAATAAAATAGAAATTAAAAAACATTGGAAACAAGGTTGTAATGAAGTCCTTGTGTTATAGGAGTTATTACTAAGTCACAATGGTTGTCTTTTAGAGCAACCTCCCTTTTCTCTGGAAGGGTCCAGCATTCTTTCTTACTAGTTTCTGCCTCTTTATGCCTCTGTGGTGATAACGCTCAGATGGATTTAAGGTTAGAAGACAGATAGTTGGCAACAAAAGCCAGCTCATAGAATCATAGAAACGTTTAGGTTAGAAAAGACCTTTCACATCCAACCATTAACCTATCACTGCCAAGTCCACCACTAAACCATGTCCCAAAGTGCCACATCTACACAACTTTAAAATATCTCCAATGACTACCCCACTTCCCTGGGCAGCCTGTTCCAATACCTGATCACCCTCTCTGTGAAGAAATTTTTCCTAATATCCAGTCTAAACCTCCCTTGGTGCAACTTGAGGCCATTTCTCTTGATCTATCGCTTGTTACTTGGGAGAAGAAATGGACACCCATCTTGCTACAACCACCTTTCAGGTAGTTGTAGATACCCAAAAGTTCTTCCATGAGCCTCCTTTTCTCCAGACTAAACAACCCCAGTTCCCTCAGCTGCTCCTTGTAAGATTTGTGCTCTAGACCCTTCATCAGCTTCACTGATTTTTTTTGGTTCCACTCCAGCACCTCAAAGTCTCTCTTGTAGTGAGGAGCCCAGAACTGAACACAGTCTTTGAGACACAGCTTTGCAGGTGTTGAGTACAGGGGGATGATCACTTTCTTAGTCCAGCTGGCCACACTGTTTCTGATAGAAGCCAGGATGCTGCTGGCCTTCTTGGCTGCCTGGGAACAAGCTGACTCCTGTTCAGCTGGACACCCATCAGCACTCCCAGGTGCTTTTCCACAGAGCAGCTCTCCAGCCACTCTCCCCCAAGCCTGTAATGTTGCATAGGATTGTTGTGGCCCAAGTGCAGGGCCTGGCACTGAGCCTGGCTGAACTTCATATCAGTCACTATAGCCCATTGATCCAGCCAGCCCAGATCCCTCTGCAGAGCCTTTCTACCTTCAAGCAGATCAACACTCCCAGCCAACTTGGTATCATCTGCAAACTGACTGAGCATGCCCTCCATCCCCTGGTCCAGATCATTGATTAAGAAATTGAACAGAACTGGCCCCAGTATTGAGCCCTGGTGAACACCACTTGTAACCGGTTGCCAACTAGATTTAATTCCCTTCACCACCACTCTTCGGGTGCAGCCATCCAAGCAGCTTTTTTCTTAGCAAAGAATAGATCCCTCCAAGTGATGAGCAGCCAGCTCATCTAGGTGACTGTCTTAATTTTGGTAAAAGGTAAATAATAACAACTGCTGGAAAGTGCATCATAAAGGAATTTAACATATAGGAACAGGAATATATATCTAATTTTTTTTTTTCCAAGCATGTTATAATATTTGTGTGTGCTATTGTCATGGATTCAGCAGCAGCAGTCATTTTTCTCCTTCTTGGTAGCTGGTGCAGCGCTATGTTTTCGATTTTGGGCCTGGGAACAGTGCTGATAACACCAGTGTTTTCAGTTACTGCTTAGTGATGTTTTGGTCTGACCAAGGACTTTCTGAGTTTCATGTTCTGCCAGGGAAGAGGGGAAGCCAGGAGGAAGCAGAGACAGGACACCTGACCCAAACTGACCAAAGAGATTATTCCAGACCACAGCACGTCATGTCCATGATGGAGAGCGGAGAGCAGAGACCCGGAAGGGTGGGGGTGCACTGCATGGTCGGGCTTGGTATTAGGTGGTGAGAATTGTATTCTTTCCTTGTATTTGCCTTGTCATTATTATTATTGGTGGCAGCAGTAGTGATTTGTGTTATACTTTAGTTACTAAACTGTTCTTATCTCAACCTGTGGGAGTTGCATTCTTTTCAATTCTCCTTCCCATCCCTCCAGGAGCGGGGGGGAGAAAGAGGGGGGAGTGAGAGAGCAAAACTGTGTGGCTGACTGGACTTAAACCACGACAGCTATTCCAAGGTCTGTGCAGACAGTAAAGATTGGTAGATCCCATAGTGTGCTGGAAAAGTCAAACTATTATGGACCATTGATCAAACTAAATGACTACCTGGGCAGAAATGTGTGGGCATACAAGTGATACCCTTGGATGGATAAGGAACTGCTGAGGAAAATTCGAAGGAAAAAAGAGGCTTATAAAAGGTGGAAACAAGGACAGGCGGCCTGGGAAGAATACAGGGATGTTGTCCAGGAAGCTAGGGAACAGGTTAGGAAAACTAAGGCCCACTTAAACTTGGCTAGGGATGTTAAGGATAACAGGAAGGGATTCTATAGGTACATTGCAAATAAAAAGCAGACTAGGGACAAAGTGGGCCCTCTCCAGAAGCTATCAAGAGAACTGGCTACCCTGGATTTGGAGAAGGCTGAGGTTCTTAATGACTTCTTTACCTCAGTCTTCACCAGAAAATGCTCTGACCGTACCACCCAAGTCTTGGAAGGCAGACGCAGGGACTGTGAGAACGAAGACCGTGGGCCCACTGCAGGAGAGGATCTGGTTCAAGGCCATCTTAGGAACCTGAACGTATACAAGTCCATGGGACCTGATGAAATCCATCCACGGGTCCTGAAGGAGCTGGCAAATGAAGTTGCTAAGCCACTCTCCATCATATTTGAAAAATCATGGCAGTCAGGTGACATTCCTGATGACTGGAAAAAGGGAAATATAACCCCCATTTCCAAGAAGGGGAAAATGGATGACTCGGGGAACTACAGACCAGTCAGTCTCACCTCTGTGCCTGGTAAAATCTTGGAGCGGATTCTTCTGGAAGGCATGCTGAGGCACATGAAAAACAACAAAGTGCTTGGTGACAGCAGGCATGGCTTCACTAAGGCAAAATCCTGCCTGAGCAATTGGGTGGACTTCTATGATGGGGCTACAGAAGTGATGGACAGGGGTAGAGCAGTTGATGTCATCTACCTGGACTTGTGCAAAGTGTTTGACACTGTCTCACATGACATTCTTGTCTCTAAGTTGGAGAGACATCATTTTGATAGGTGGACTACTCGCTGGATAAAGGACTGGCTAGACAGCCGCATGTAAAGAGATGTGCTCAATGGCTCAATGCCCAGCCAGAGACCAGTAACGAGTGGTGTCCCTCAGGGATCGGTGCTGGGACCGGTCTTGCTCAACATCTTTGTGGGTGACATGGACAGTGGGATTGAGTGCACCCTCAGCAAGGGGGGTTGGAACTAGATGATCTTAAGGCCCTTTCCAACCCTAACTATCCTATGATTTTATGATTCTATGATATTTCTCATTTCCTTGTAATGAAGTTATCTGATGCTATACATGGTTGTTGTAGTAATAACTGCTCAGCATTTCATTCATATAAGCTTTACTGTAAAGAAGAAAGCTGTTCCAGCATTCCCTCAGGTCAGAACTTCTTGAAAATATAGTGTGCTGGTTTTGTGGTTGTTTTTTTTTTTTTTTTTCTGCTTTCCAGCTACATTTAACTATACAAAATTAACAAATATTTCAAATGCTTGATACCAAGCTACTGGCTGCATCTAGTGTATCAGTTCAGTTATTCTCTCAGCTGCCTTGTGGTGCCACATGAACCTGCATATCTCCTGTGGTAACACTCTTGTTCTGATCTGCAGCAAATATACCTGTGGATGATGGTCTCTCCCTGAACCACTTGGATACTTTACCTACCTAAAACAGATATGGCAAAATTAGTAGGTCTAGTGTGAGGCATCCCTGCCCATGGCAGGGAGGTTGGAACTAGATGATCTTAAGGTCCTTTCCAACCCCAACTGTTCTATGATTCTATGATTCTATCTCTCTTGCATTAAGAGTGGCTATTTGGGTATGATTATATTGTATGACTACATTTAAGAGAACATTGAAATCAAAGACTAATGAGATTGCTTCCAAACCTTTCTTATTCAATATTTTTGATATGTTGCTACATCTGTTCTGAAACATAAGGGTTTATAATGATGATTTTACACAAAAGTAGAATATCCTCCATGATATCACTATTTATGTCTGTGCTGAGAGACCAGCTGTGGTAGGAAAGGCTGCATACCAGTGCCTCAAATCTGGTTTCTTAGCAGGATTTTTGTAGAAGAATTAGACTAACACTTGTACTATGAGCCAGTTCCTCAAAGTAGAGAATCCTTTTTTCAAAATTGGTTCAATTGCTTCAAAAACGTCAACTGTTTCTCCAGAAAATTGGTGGAGAAACAGTTGACCTTCTCAGTGAGTGAATATAAAAGCTAGCTTATGCTTTTTCTCCAACCCTGTAAATGTTCTCACCTTCAAATTGAACAGCTCTTTGAACTGATGAGACAGTGGAAATAATTTCATATTTTGATGAGATCCGTTACTAGTTAGGTATTAAGTCAGGAGACAGGATAACCTCTGTGCTTGCAAATCCTGTAAAAATTCCTGATTGTGTAGTTTAATATTGCCTCTAAAACTCCTCTTTTGATTTCATTTCGTCACAATTTAATTCTACTTTGATATCTTATTTTGTTACTGATTTCTGACAGAAAGGTTTTTGAAATATGAGACAATACTGCCTCTTTTCCTCTCTTGTAACCTCTGTAAGTATATTCTTGGTCTGTTTGCTCACTTCAGTCTTAGATAACTTGATCAGTCCATGTAACTATTCTGTGACTAACCATACTAAAAGCATCACGGAAGCTTTTTACCACTTCAATGAAATAAATGCTTTTTAACTGTCTTACAAAAAGTTAGCCAAGTTGGCTGGCTGAACAGGTTTCATAAGTCATATATCTTGGCTCTTCTACATCTTTTGCTCTTACCTTGCAAATTCTACTACATGTTGCACATGTTTTGCTTTACCCAGTTTGTGAAATTATACTACAAGCCTCCAATTTAACCCTTTGTGTTTCTGTATTATTTATTATGTATAAACTTCTGTTTAATTTTGCTATAAAATGTTATGCATTGTCACTGATTAATCTATTTCAATGTGCTTATTTCTTTCTTCAAAGAAAGAAAATATCAGTTATACCCTGCATAGCATACTTTAAATTAATGGGTGCAACAAGCCCCTACATTGCCTGCACATCTTCTGAGTTATTGAACTAACACATGCTCTTGTACAAGCAATGAGGCTGCTAAATCTTCTGACTTAATTACTCATACAAGGTGGAGAGCTAATCCACAAGTAAGACAGAAGATGCCCCAAAGGGAGAGAACAAAGAGCTGATGCAATCGTTACCATCTATAATGGTTCAGAATATTCAGCAGTGAGATGCGGAGAACAAAAACCTCCTCTTTCATCTTTCATGGGGCTGGATAGAAGCTACAGCTTCTTTTGAAAAATTAAACTACAATGATTTTGTAATTTGTGTGTGCAAGAGACTTGATAAAAGTTGAGAGAATTATTTCATAGCTGCTGTGAGTGGAAGGCCCTATTCCACCATCTTTTATTTGCATTGTTTATGGTTTGAAAGGCTGAAGGAATTAAATATTTTTCCAGTACAAGATCCTGTATAATATCTCAGTTTGGGCAATCCCTGTATTCTTAGCAAAATGTGACATCAAGCTTAAGGTGACATACTAATAGATCAGAAATTCAGTCTGTTTCTGAATTCTTGTCCATAAGTTGTGCAGACTGATGCACTTCCCAAGACTTTTGATAAAAATAAAATAGATATTGACCTCAAAGGAGTAACCTATTTTTTTTCTATTGGAAGAGGAATTCCTGGATGAAAAAAGCCCACATTTTTCATGAAGTAACAAAATAATTTCTCATTTTCTTGGTCGCCAGGTATGAGTCAATAGCTTATGTTTCTCACCACACTCTTGGTAACTGAGCTATAGAGGACAATTTCCATCTAATCTCATTTAATGGAAAATTACCTTTTTTTCATGTCAGACTTCTTATGAAAAAAGAAAAAATAGTATCGTCACAACTGTCTTCCAAGAAAGTGGATTTAAAATAGTCATGCAAAATAAGACAGCCCTGACTTGTCATAGAAAGAGGACTGAGACTTCAACCAAGCTGGAAAACTTGATACCATAGACTGAGGTGATGCATCATGAAATAATCAGGGACCTAAATTGTCTCTAATGTTTACATTAGTAATTTCATGTAATTAGGAATTGCATGAAATTTTGTCGATGTTTAAGACTAACTCACACAGTCTCTCTCACTCACTTCCCCCTCTTTCTTCCCCCCGCTCCTGGAGGGATGGGAAGGAGAATCAAAAAGAATGCAACTCCCACAGGTTGTGATAAGAACAGTTTAGTAACTAAAGTATAACACAAATCACTACTGGTACCATCAATAATAATAATGACAAGGCAAATACAAGGAAATAATATAATTCTCACCACCTAATACCAAGCCTGACCACGCAGTACATCCCCCACCCTTCCAGGTCTCTGCTCCCTGCTTTTCCATCCTGGGCATGACGTGCTGTGGTATGGAATAACCTCTTTGGTCAGTTTGGGTCAGGTGTCCTGTCTCTGCTTCCTCCTGGCTTCCCCTCCTCCCTGGCAGAGCATGAGGCTCAGAAAGTCCTTGGTCAGACCAAAACATGACTAAGCAGTAACCGAAACACTGGTGTTATCAGCGCTGTTCCCAGGCTGTAAATCAAAAACACAACGCTGCACCAGATACCAAGAAGAAGAAAAATGACTGCTGCTGCTGAACCCATGACAAATTTCTAACTGGCTACATTTCCTCCAGTTTCTTGAGGAGTTTTCTCACACTGAAGTTTAGCAGTTTAATAGCATGGTAAAGCCCTTAATTTGTTTTACTTAGCTATTAAACTGAGATTGGGTTACAAACTATGCATATTTATGATTTGGTTTACAATGGTTACTTACCAACCAAAATCTGATATTTCATTGTATTGTTTAATCACATTTTTTTCTGACTTCTTGGGAAAAAATCTATTCTTTTCCACCTTCATTAAATTGTCAGAATGAAGTGGTTGTGTCTTGGGGAAAAATGGAGTATGGTTTTGTAATATAGGTCAACAGGTGAGATTTTTCCAATGAGACTAAGAAAAAAAATATCAAAACAAAAGCAAAAGTCAGAGAGTAACTAACTTTGTTGTAGTTGACTGGGTGAGATTCCAGCACACTCATTAGGTATAGACTAATGGTAAAGGACTTTAAAATGTTTATTGTCCTTCTATAAACTAGAAATAAAACTAGGTAAAAATTTATTCTTTAGAATGATCTTTTTTGTTCTAGCTGTTGGCTCTCCAGTATTGCCTTTAATCTTCATTAGACTTCTCACTTTTATGCTTAGCAATAATACATGCTTAAAACTTTGCTTATTTTCACTGAATTAGATATGTATAGAAAAGAATAGTCTTGTGCTGTTGTAAAATGATATAATTGTGATAAATGGAAGGTATGCACTTTTCCTTCATCAAATACATCTGTTTAACAAATAATCAGGGATAAGTAAATGCTCCTTGTTTAAATATCCCACTCAAATAAGTTGAACTACAAAACTGGATACTGCTTTATCAGTATAGAAGTCACTGTGGTTTATAAACCCTGCTAGAATGCAAATTTAGAATATTTTCAAGAGATTAAAATGGTAAATGAAAGTTTGCAAGATAATTCCATGAGGTACAGAGCAGAAGATTATTATATTTAGTATATTTAGTTCATGCACTGAATCCACATCTTCAGGGATCTGAAATTCTCATAGTCGCTGTGGAGAGTGATTCTGGGTACAGCAAGGTTAACACAGACATATCTGCAGGGCAGTGAATCCAATCGTTCTCCCTTTCAGTAGAGCACCAGAGCTCAGGCACATTTGCTCAGTCTCAGCATGAAACACTTAACAGTTGGCATAATAGCTAGGTTGGAAATTGCCCAGTAACTGATCTGTAATTTGCTTGCATAATCTATGAATGCTGGGTGTACCTATGGATTATGCCTCTCCATATGTCAAAAGTGCAGAAAATCTGTGAACTCAATATCCTGAAAAATATCATATAGCATCTTGTTAAATAAATACCAGTTAATGATTTGTTACTGGGATGAGTGTTTGCGCATATGGAATGGTTTTAGGAGCCTCCTGGGGAGAAAAAATATTGTCAAAGCAATGAGAATGCTCTAAGCAACCTATTTCATTTATACACACTTGTCAGTCTTGGATTCTAGGCACTCAAACAACAGATATCTTACGTGTACCTGAATCCAGTGGAATTCAGATAAACATTACTCCCAGAATTCAGTCCGCAGCATAAAGTCCCTTGCTCCTCTGATAAGTCACGCATTTCCAAAATGAAAAGAAACAAAAGTTTGTCACAAAGTTCTGTCATTCGTGCACATCTACCTACTGAGTGTTTGCAATGCTTAGAGTTGCATTTGGGAAATCAAGGTACTTGCAGTTTAGAGTATTCAGGTTCTTTGAGTATATGTTGCTTTTCTTCAATTTCAGTGGCTGCAGAAATATATTTGGAGTAACTCCTCACACTATAATGTGCCAAACTTGTGATGCCATGTTAGGTAGATCATAGTGCTCTTACTTGCAAAATTGTCCAAGCTGAGAAGATTCACAACAATTTGCACTTCATGGGCGATAAAAACTTCCACAATCTTCTCCACATAACTTAGGTTCCGTATGCCATAAGCATTGAAATTTTTTCGCTTGTCATTTTTTTTCTTAAAAGTAGCTATGAAGAAAACTATAATTAATGGTATCTAGGTTTATATTGCTCCTTACTGACACAAAGCATTCAAGTAGCTTACTTCTGACAGCAAGGAGTTTTTCCTTAACAACTTTCTTTACTAGTTTCACACGGTTGCTTCCAACATGGAAAAATAAACAAAAAATATACTGTTTATTTTGCTTGAACTTTGGAATATAAATTGATTTCTATCACTATTAGATAGTTGTTATACATCTGACATTATGTAGATTTGATCAATCATTTTCAGACAAGAACAGAAATCAGAAAGCAAAAAATAACATGAATTTGGTAGAAATTTTACGAGAACTTGATTTTGCTGAAAGACAATTTATTTGGCTTTTAGGGTGGAATTTAATTGTGATTTTGTCTGCAAACAGGTTTGACACTGTAGCAGTCTTAAAAAAAACAATTATAATGGAATTACTCATACGTGCTTTCCAGTTGCCTGCTATGTGAAAAAGCTGAAGTGTCTCTGTAGCTTCTATAAAGGATCATTACCTTTGAACAGATTGCATTGATGTTCTGCCACATCCTGTATAGGATTAGTTTTGCTCATTCTGTCTTTCAACAAGCTTGTTTTTAAATAATTTTATCCTTCCATTTTACAAGATTTTACAGTTTCTGGAATCCATGTGTTTGTCCTGATCAAAATTGTGTGTTACCAACCTACAGTGAAAAAAGAAATGTCTCTTGAAACACAGTGAAAAAAAAAAAAAAGGAAAAAAAAAAAGAAAATTATATGACCCTTCTGTAAAATTTAAGCTATTATTTTCACCTTTTAATTCTTAGAGCATAATTACAAGGGCTCAGTATAACAGAAGCTGAAACATAACAACTGGAAAAAGGAAATAAGTGGAAATCAAAATAATCACTAAGATGATGAATGCCTGATTTAGACATTAAAGAATGCTTGATTGTTGCTTTTGGTGGTGTCTGCAGTAACTCAGACAGCACTGCTTATGGGAATTGAAAATACCACTTTAGGACAGCAATTTTCCAGGATGTTTAAAGGAATCAGCCTCCAGTACTGAGTGCAAACTAGTAGTAGCTGGGAAGAAAACTGCAAGAGTCCTCAGAAGCCTCCCACCATGAAAATCCAAATATTGGTTAGAATGATAGATTTGTAACCATTAGCTTCTTGTAATGGAGACATTTTTCATTTGAAATGAAAAACAGATTGTCTGTACTTTGAGCAAATTTTTTTCTCTCTTATAGTGTCAGACAGGCAAAAGAACTCCCCCCAACCAATTTCACTACTATAAAGTATATGTCAGAGTCTGTAAGAACCAGTGTTCCTCTTAATCCCTACAGACTATAGAATCCCAGCTTCAAAGTATTTCTCATTTACAAATGTGTTTCCGATGAAAAGTCAGTTTTGATTAAGTATATATGTAATTTAAAAAAAAAAAAACCACTGAGTAGGATATTTGTTTGCTTATGTGGATGATGGAGTCAGTGGTGTGTCAGAAGGAAAGTCCTCTGTTACCTCTTTTTCCTTCTTTGTGACCTTCTTAAAAAGAAATTGTCATTTTAATATTTTCTTCGTATCAGAAACTGGGAGAAGAAAAGATTTGATTCTTGCTAATTAAAAAGTTCTTTCTCTTGAAGTTACAAAGCCATCTCCCACCAAAAAAAACCCAACTAACCTCAAACAAAAACGTTACACACACACACACACACACACACAAAGTATATAAGATATATATAAAAATATAAACCTGATAGGAATGTGGATGTGTTTTTAGTACAGCTTTTGAGGTAGTAAATTTACGCTACAGAGTGTAATCCTGAAACAGTCATTGGTATTCTATTATCTATAATTCCATTATATAATCTTGTAGAAAACAAATCAGACAAAATATAGACATTTCTGTCCAAGAAAATTAAATTATTTGTTTACTAACACTAAAATTTTGGTTGTTAACATCGATCTAAGGAAAAACAAGTTTACATGGGTCAAGAACACACAATTGCAAGAGCTCTCTCATTTTTTTCTGCTAATTTTCTACATGTGATTGCATCCAACTGCAGTCCATCTAATCATGACATAAAAAGTCTATTCAAGCAATAAACTAATGTTTAGGAATTACATATATTACTGCATGATTCACAGCATACAGTAGTTATGGAGGAAATCATGAAGATTTAGGTAGCTGTTGTAACTGCTCTTTGGTTCTATTTACTTTTTGTTAAGACATAAGAGAAATATCTCCAAGAGTAAGATGAAGGTTTAAACCAGTAGATATGGAAGAATCTGGCAAGATAACATGTGTAAGATATGTGTATAATAGATTTTTTAATTAACACCAATTATTAATTACTCCATCATGGTGACTGAAATTCAATAAAGCAAAAATGTTATGAGGAAGATTGTGTGTTACATTTTTGGACCATACTGTTTAAATATAGAAATTATTATTAAGTTAAAAAATTGTATACTTAACCTTATTTCTGACTTGAATTTTCAGCCAGAAATCCTTTCTGTCTTCATTAAACTACAAAATTCAAAGTTCAATATACAAAGATATTGATTGAGCAAATATTTGATATTTATAAATAAAAGTCTGCTGCTGGGCTATTGTGTCACCTATAGCCCTTTTAGTTGCTTGGTTCCTTTTCAAATGATTTGACATCTACAACTAAGAGTTTTTTAGGTGTGGGGAACCCTTGGTAATTTTTGTTACGGATAAAATAAGCCAGAATGAATCAGGAAAATCTTGGTAGCTTTTCTAAAGAATAAAATGCGGGGGATTACAAAACCACACACGGACAGCACAACAGACCAGTATGATCAAGGCTGAACTCTTTATTGTGTGCAAGCACCTCTTTTACAGAAAAGTTACAGAACACCCGAACATTCCACAACAGTTGATTGGTTCTGCCTCCCAGTTGAATCATAACAACGGCTTGTGATTGGTGGCAGCTCCTGAAGTGACAGCAAGTGGGCGTCCCCTTCCGGCAACTTCTGGCAGGCTTCTGGAAAGGTGTCCTGTAGTAACCCCTCCAGCAGCCTCCGGCCCCCTCTGTTCACTATAGGGGTGGGGCTAAGCCAAAGGCTGGATTGCTCACATAACCCTTTTCAGTGAGAAATGCCTCCACAATAAAATAAAACAGAATCAAAATATTGTAATGTTGGGAAAAGCCTGGATTCTTAATGCACCTTGTTGCAATTCTGGTTAGTAATTCAGGACTCCCAATGTGAAATTTCCAGTCAATGAGATAAAAATATTATTTACCTTATGTCTGCTACAATATTTCTCATGTTTAATGAGTTGCTGCAGTAGAATGTTAGAAATGTGTTAATGTGATTGAGCTGTTAACATAAGAAGATAATCAATTATTCCCTGACTACTGTTTGCAGTGTGTGTGAGGATAGTTTAGAATATAGTCTGTAAAGAATGAATTTGCCTATAATTGAACTGTCCATATCAAAACTAACAGTAAATCACAAGTAAGAATTTACATCTGTCAATAACAACTAAAATTTAAGAATAACTGCATACTTTGTTGGTAGCAGATACAGAAATGTAAGTGAAGAAAAATCACTGTATCATTGTTTTATAAAAACAGCACAGAATCATAAAATGAAGTGATGAAGAAGCTCAGAGGACATATCAGACTGCATTCTAAAGCTGCCTTTTGTTATCAAAATATCGAAGTGTTCATGACTAGAATGATTCTGACTGGAAACCATTGTACATAGAGAAGTTGATGACCTGTGTAACTGTCAACCTGAGTAGGAGCAGGTCCATGCTATGCTGCACATGCAGCCCAGATATTCGGGCCTGCAGAGTTGATGGTAGAAGTGATGAATAGAGTTGTTTCATTTGAAGAAAAGCCCTATAATACCTGGAAGTACCAAAAGAGGGTAACCCTTCGTGAACAAGACTCTTCATAAGTGTGCTGCACCATGACTGGAGGCTCATTTGATGCTGCACAAATTAAGGTTCCTAGCATCTGAAGAGACATAAGGTTATTTTTATTCTCCTGTATTTCTTTATAGTGTTAATAATAAATATTAATAAATGGCATTTTGAATGATATTTTAAAGAGTTTCAGTGCCTTTCTTACAGAATTGTAATAAATCAGCATGTGCTGGTGCAAAACAATGACTCATTATACAAAACATGAAGTACTAAAATAGAAAACAATCATAGAATCAAAGAATTATAGAATCATAGAATTATAGAATAGTTAGGGTTGGAAATGACCTTAAGATCATTTAGTTACACCCCCCTGCCATGCGTTAATCATGTTCATAATGAAGTATTTTTTGCAGCTACATCATATTTTGAAAGGCAGGAAAATTCTAGAGGAATTCACTGAAGGCGCATCATTTTTGTACTACGGAAGTAAAATATTACTATGGAAAACCTCCATTAGTTATATATGTACATGACTAAAAACTGTAGAGATGATACATTTCTATAATTTGATTAGACATCTTTTAATGTGTCTAGTCACAAAAAAAAACCCCCAAAAAAACCCCCACAAAAACCAAAAAACAACTCTTACTTGTTTTGGCTGTTTTATTAATGTTTTATTTGGTTTATTTGTAGCTGTTCATTTTATTTTGTTTTGTTTTGTTTTTTTTTTTCATTCCAGTGAGATGGCTGGTGTTGGCATAATTATTTTCTTGTTTTGCACACTTGCACATTATAGCTGTTATTTAGCTAAATGCATGAGACATCTGACAGTTCATGGAAAGCCTTTTGTTAAAATTATTCTATAATTATATACTTTGCATACTGTTGTTCCAGCACATGTAAATAAATAAGGTTGAATTTTCAATCAAATTTTAAACTGGTGGTAAATTTTTCTGGTAATCACAGTCAAAATGGACATAATAGAACAGAATGGCACAAAACATAAGACAAAGACTTTTGATCAGGTTTTGGTGGAGGATTTTCTAATGTTTTTGGTTGATTTTCCTAAGAAGTATCTACATTAAAACATTAATTTCTTTTTTACAATAAAACAGTTCAAACTTACCCAGTAACTTTTTCTTTTTTAAAAAATAAGATTGGTCATTCAAGCTAATAATGATTATTTGAGAGTAATTTTAAAATCATTCACTAAGTACTGGCAGATAAATTAATCTAAATTAATTGCATTTCATGAATACTTTTCACAGTCTGAAGACTTACCACTGTTATGAGGAACCATTCTCTCACCTCACCTCATGTAGCAATTGGCAGTTTTAAAATTAAACTCATTTAAATTAATCTGATCAGACTTAGAATTTGAACATTTTTCCTGAAGAAATGTGAACACGTATCTGACTCTAAAACCATCAAGCGATATATGAAATGTGATGTCATGTGATTTGTCAAATACATTAATGCTTATTCCAGTAATTGCTGGAATTTATTTTAAAGGCAATACATTTGACTTCGGTAATTGCAACAAAGTTCAAAGAAACATGCACTGTTTTCAGAGTTCAAGAGTTTCACTTTAAGTCTAAGGTTTCAAAAAAACTATCCAAATATGCATAAACTTGTAAACATTCCATACATGAACAGGAGTAGACATTATACTACTGAAGAATAACATTTTTAGCCTAATACATGTTTTCTTGTGTGGCTTGCAGTGGAAAATATTTCATAGAGTCTGTATGTAAGTTGGGTCAGAAGACAGAACAGACTAAAGCAAAATGCTTTAACTAGGAAGTTCAGCCTTTTCATGCCCTGACCAAAATCCTCGTTCATAACTCCTATTTCATAGAATCATAGAATCATAGAATAGTCAGGTTGGAAAGGACCTTAAGATCATCTAGTTCCAACTCCCCTGCCATGGGCGGGGACACCTCACACTAAACCATGCCACCGAAGGCTCTGTCCAACCTGGCCTTGAACACTGCCAGTGATGGAGCATTCACAACTTCCCTGGGCAACCCATTCCAGCGCCTCACCACCCTCAGAGTAAAGAACTTCTTCCTTATACCCAATCTAAACTTCCCCTGTTTAAGTTTTAACCCATTACCCCTTGTCCTATCACTACAGTCCCTAATGAAGAGTCCCTCCCTAGCATCCCTATAGGCTCCCTTCAGATACTGGAAGGCTGCTATGAGGTCTCCACGCAAAGCATATCTTTACATAGGATTCAGTGTAACTTTATTTCACTGGAAAGGATCAGTATTGGTTAAGACTGTCAATATCACTTGAGCCATCAGAAAAATAATGGCAGTAGCTGCTTTTTAACTTTTGACACAAGTATCATTTACTTTATCTTAATAATTAAGCAGCCCAGGACCTAGTCTCAGACAGACCTACACATCACTCTTTTAGCTCTGATTTTCATGGTCAATGTTGGAAAGTCAAACTTTGTGACTTTGAAAATAATAGAGTTCACTGAGGATGACTGTTCATTTTTCCTCTGCTAAAAATTTGCCTGCTGGTGAACAGATATGTGTCCTGTTCTGGGGGTTGGGACATACCTCCTGTCATGAAAGACTCTGACATCCTGTGCTAGATACATTTGTGATAACAATTATTAACTCTTTATTTCATCCTTCTTGTAAAATGTCACTCAAAGAAACATGCTTTATCAATTATAAATGATTGTTTGCTGCATGCATCTGTTTTCCATACTTTCTTTTCTCTATCCTCTTCTTTAAAGATGATGCACTGGCAGAAGCCCGATGTTGCAAAAGCAGAAATTTGTTTTCTCTTATTCTTATGTGTGAATTTCAAGAACTTATTTTCTAGGAGAACCTAGGACAGAGGACAACGTTTGTGATCTGATCACCAGATTTCTTGATATGCACCATGCCACTAGGAAATGTCCTGTGCAATTACCCATGTATAGAATGAAGGAATTGGTGCTTATCTGTGTATATCCATAATGTCAGGATCTTTTTGACTCACATGTAAACTCTGCTTAAGCTATGGTGATATTAGCCAGTAAAAACCAGTAACTTTACTGCAGAAAACCTATATGGAGTGTTTTCTCTCTGTTATGGCAAATCTCAACACTTGTAGCAATTTTTAAAGTCTATTGCTGTTGGACATGTAGCCTGATTTTGTAGATCCAAATGATTCTATATTTTTCTAGTTATTTTTTTATTTCGACCTGCACCAAACTAGAAATAATTTTCAGCTTATGCTATATACTTTTTATTTTCATTTATTCTTTTATAATGGAAATCAACAACTTTTTATCCGCTAAACAAAAAAATAACTGTTTTGTTTACTGAATCTATTCTGCTTACAGACAGGACAGAAACTAGCTTGTGTTTTTAATCTAAAAATTTCAGCACTACTAAAGAAGTGTCTTTTGAGAACTCTTTGATTCATGTCTTTACTGTGACACTGAGAGGTTTTAAAAACGTTGTTATTCATATAGGCACTCCTCTCCAGGATGCAAGTAGATTTGAGCCTGCAATTTGATATGCATTTATAATAAATGAAATCTACAGCTTATATCAGGTTTTAGTTTTTTCTTTAGAAAGAAAATCTATATTTGAGGAGTTAAGGTTAATATGACAGTCTGCAGCATTTATTTTGTCATTAGAAATTCAACCAAAACATTAGAAGACCTTTCATAATCTAGTTGGTTAATGTATTGCTTTGAAAGCTCAAAAAGGTCATTAAAAATCAACATGGATTCTGAGCACTTTTTCATATATACAAGCATCTCCCATTGTACAATAAGTGTACTTCAAGGGCCTTTCAATATTCTAGTAAAACATTTTCCAGGAAACCCACTCAAATTACCTCTGTGAGCCTGACGTCTTTGGTCTTGCCTTCATCAGCAAACATAGTGTAGGATTTTAGTTACTGCTGCTGATTCTGCTAATGTCAGCATTCACAGAAGAGGAAGAGTTCATGTGAGAGAAGAATAGATTTCTGAAGTCAAGTACTGCAATTAGAAAGTGTACTAAATTCTCTAGAAGGGAAATCCTATATTATCAGCAGTGCCTGTTGATCTCTGTTGAACAAAATATTGACGTGTATTTGAAAGTTGAATTATTCAGAGCTACACTTAGTAGAGATATATATACTATATACTATATGCTGATGTATACTAATAGCAATACTGAAGAAATCATTCCCTCACAATAACAATAATCTGAATTTGTTTCATGATCCCATCCAATAACAGGAAGATAATGATGATGTTGAGAATGTTTTCAAACTCAGTGGGTATGAGCTTACTTTGCTGATACCCTTAAAGTGCCCTACGTTTTCTCAGATTGTTAAAACTAGATGTGTTTGGGTTTTGGCTTTGTTTGCTTGGTGTTTTTTTTTTTTTTTTTTTTTTTTTAATAGAATAAAATAATCACTGCGGCACCTACAGAAATGTCAGCAAAATTACTAAGAAAATTATTCTGGCTGGTCTGCCAGACTTTTGTGGCATCTTCATTCTCTTGTTTTCTCCTTCTAAGCAGATTCTCACACCTGTTACCAGACTGTTACACTTGTCAAAACCAATAAAATCAAATGGTTTTAATTGTTAAGACCAGTCCTCAAGGCAGGACTATTAGGGAATCCTACTGGTTGTCCAAATCTATTTGTTGTTGCAGCTGGGGGAAGAGGTTCTATTGCATCTGGTGTTTGAAAGCTGCTTTTTAATTTTGCCCTTATTTTTCGGACCACAAATGTCTGTCATATTTCAAGTGGTAAATTTGACACCTAGCAGTGAGAAGCTGTTTATTTTAATGGTATTTCAACATTACTGAAAAGATATGAAACATATGCAATGTCAGTTTGCTCCTGTAGTTTCTCTGCATTCATAATTTCAACTGGCATGTTGAATAAAATATTTTCCTCAAAAGCATAAAAAATTTGTCACTTCTTTTGAATAAAAAAAATATATGAACATCTCACAGCATTTGGTGAAACCAAAATAATTTCAAAATAATGAATGTAGTCCTTAAAAATTTTTAAACCCCAGCAAACATCAGTAAAGAAAGCCAGTCTTTGGTACTCCATAAAAATATATTTCAAAGTGAATGTTGTAGTATTCCTACCCATTTTAAATTAATGGCAAATACATGGTTTTGTTGCTTACATGTAACTAAAACCAGTAGGTAAGGAAGTGATTGCTGGTAGATATATGAGAAAAGTACTTCATAGAACTTGTATAGCTACATGTTCATATTGCACTTTAAATTTTTGCCTATAATACTTTTGAAATAAAATACCTAGTTTATCACTGGCTAAGAGATAGTGTTTTTAATTGCCTCATCTTCCTGTCCCTTCTTTTAGTAATTTTTTTGTCAAGTACTTTTCAAAAGTTACACCAACAGAATGTGTGGAAGATCCTAAATTGTCATTCTCTAATGTAGCAAGAAGGTAAGTTATGCACAGCATTTTTTTACAATGATTAAAACTAAGCACCCACAGATACATAAAGTTCTGTTTGATACATAAAGTTCTGTTTGATGCACTGGCCAGCCTTCAAAAAGCTAGTGCATTAGATATATTTAAATGTCCATATAGAAGTGTTATATACTAGAAAATGCTCCACAGAACACCTGGTAAGATGACTGTGCTAAATAACTAGCATTTCTGCAGACTACTATAAAACCCAGGAGAGAGCTGATGTTGCTCATCAGTTTCTGCTACTGCTTATTGTAACTGCAACCTAAGAATATGCATGAGAGAGACTGCAGAGACTTCTGAATACAGTAAAATTTATACTACTTCAGCTGGTTCATAGTGAGTTTCACTCCCAATTGACTTAATAGCATTTTTTTCTTATTGTGCTTTCATGATGTAGCTATGTGGAGAGAGGTGATGTGACTTTTTGGGCAGCTGTTTAAGTGACTGTTTAAATACCGTATCTGCCATTCTTAGGGACCTGTACAGGCAGCAGGAGTGGGCCAAGACAACTTTAATATTCAACAGGCACAAAGGCCAAGTTCTGCTAAGGGCAGGAAGCACCCTGTGTAGCTGTACAAGCTGGTGTCTGCCTGGCTGCAGACAGCACTGGAGGAAGCGACCTGCAGGCCTTGGTATATGCACACTGAGCATGAGCCAGCAGTGCGCCCTGGCTGCAGAGACAGCCAATAGTGCCTTAGGAGGTATTCACAGGGGCACAGCCAGGACATACCTAGTGCATCTAGCACACCACATCAATTTTGAGCCTCCAAATAGAGGAAACACATCAACAGGTCCCTGATCTGGTCACTGACGTCAGTGGTCCCTAATCAGCATTTGAGCCTCTAGGGTGGTCAGGGACTGGGACATGTGCCCTGTGAGCAAAGGCTTAGGGACTAGGGTTTGTTGTCTGGCCTGGAGAAGAGATGACTTTGCGGGGACCTAATGGCAGGGTGCCAGGACTTGCAAACAGCTCTTAAGAATAGAGAGCCAGGCACTTCATAGCAGTAACGCGGGAGGATGAGAGACAGTTAACATGGAAAGATTTGACTGAATGCAAGGAGAAACTTGTCACCACTAGGACAGTCAAGTATTGACCAGAGGCAGGTTGCCTAGCAGGGTTGTGCTGTCTCTTGTCCTGAAAGTTTTCAAGCCCTGATTGCTTAAAACCCTCTGTAACTTCTTGTATTGTAACCACAACACTTGATTAGACATGACTTCCTTGAATAAGACATTGGATTAAAGCCTTTCTGAGATGCCTTCTATCCAGAATTATCCTAGGAAAACTCAAAGTCTCTTTCAAGGCATTGAATGTTCCATGTTCTTACAGTATTTCAAAAAGTGAGAAGCTCTGGATGCCAAGAAGCTATCTGTTATAAATGCCATCTCTCCAACAGAAGCTGGTCATTCTGCTCCTTACTCTTGCTGACTACCTGTAAGTATTCTGAGTACTTCCACTGAAATTAGTATGGTTACTGTCAGAATAAGATATAACCAGTGGGAAAGAACGGCAGACCTAAGCTGTCAGTGTTAGCTAAGCCTTGAGAGGCCTATCACTTCCTCTTCATTTGTGAATTAAATGGCAAAGACTTAAAAAACAATAGCACACTTTAACAAAACAAGCTAATTTTCCTACTTTAAATTTTAATAATATTTAGTATTTGGCAGGATCTTTAACCAAAGAAGATAAGAATGTTAATTCTAGTGGGTTTTTTTCCTTTATTAACAAACTGATATGCAGTACAGAAATATAGCTAAACTGAATATCTAAATTGTAATTATGATGCCAAATAGACCTTTTCTTATTTGACGTTTTCTATGATTTTATATATGATTAATAAAGTTAAATCATGCTAGAGACATATAAAATTCACCCAGAGACTCCCATATTGTTGTGCATCATAATTTAACTTACAATTCACATTCACTAGAGTAGAATTCTACTGATTAGTATTTGCCATGTAAACTAAAATATGCTGGTTAAGATTGGGTCTTACTGATTGAATGAAGTAAATAAGAGTCCCACCTAATAACTAATCAAAATGATGAGTAATCATGTAAAGAATTTACAAATGAAAATTAATGCCTGTTACAATAAAAATATTTCCAACAGAAATAGAGAAGACTGTTCAGTGTTCAGCCATTCTGACTGTTGTGATCCCATCACACTAGAACTATTCAGGAGACTATGTAGGATTACTCAACCAATTTATGTCTGGTATTCAGTATTCTGCTATAAGTAAAACACATCTGTGCAAAGGCTACCTAAAAGCTAGATGACTTTTTTCCACTGTTTTTGTTGTGATGTGTAATGCTGTGGATGCAGTCATGAAGATGGCAGCGCAGTCTCTCTCTCCTTCCTGTGTGACATGCTATATGCTGTATTGGTTTTTGGTAAGTGAGGATATGAGCTTTTCCATCCTCCCTGCTGCCGCCTCATAGTGAATCTGTACTTGTCTGTAAGTAGGAAATAAGATTGATACCGTGTTCTCTGAATTTTAAAAATGAGCTATAAAAAATTGCTTTTTTCTTGGGTTTTCTTAGGCTAACCTAAGTATTACAGCATGTTTTCTAAAGTCAAGGCTGCAGTTTGATCATATGCTTTCCACAGGATGAATCCTATGATTCCTGTGAAATGTTCAAGCAGAGGAAGAACATTGTCAGCAATGTTCACTGCATTATCTCTGTAAATGCAGTGGATACTCCTTTTGATACAATCATGTGGACTGGGAGGAATATTTATTGCCACACACTACACAGAGAAAACTGGTGCTGTCTCTGCAATGAATACCTCCCTAAAATCTATAAAAGGTTGTCCCCTCTGCCCAAGAGAAAGATCACCCATTCATTCTTTTAAATATAGGTTCCAAACAGCTTATAATTTGCTGCTAGATCAGAATGGGAACCGATTTAATGGCATAATATCACTACACTATTACTTTTTATGATCTCATGTAGTTTATTGTTAAGGAGTGCAGCATCTGAAGTGGGTGATTTCATGGGAAAACTGCTCAGTTCACACAGTTTAAATTGAATATGACTGAAGAGGTTTATTGCCTCATAATTAATTGCTAAGCAGCGAACTATACATTCAGGGTTAGTATCATAAATTCAACAGACAAACCATTGCCTTAGACACAAAATGCCTGCACATACATTCAAATTTCTAAACAACTTTAAGAATTCTGTGAACACAGGTGCACAGATGCACACACACACATAATTACATGCATACCCACCCCTTCTCAGAGAACGCATAGTACAAAGGTGCACACTCCCCACACCACCTTCTGCAGCTCTACAACACACACATACAATAAGAAAGCATCCATGAGGTGACATGCATACAACTGAGGTGTGGGTCTGTCTCTGCTGCAGTCTAGCACTCTCATGCCTCTGACAGGAAGTGACCCTATCAAACATGGACAAATGCCAGCAGGGTGACTTCTGGTAATATCAAAATATATTTTCGTTGTTATTGCTTTTCTGTTATCCTCTCCTTTGTTTCCACTGTTATAAATTTTTATTCTTCTTTTATACCTCTCAAGTTGAGTCTTTGTTTCAAAAAGCTTTTGATATTCTACTAGTTACTACTGTTTAATCTTACTAATGTTTGTTGTTTTCTTCCTCTTTAGTGTCACTAGGTTTTGTGAAAATGCTCTCCTAGACAGCTTTGGATGGTCTGCTCAACCGCACACTTGGCACACAGGTTCCTATCTTACCAACTCTTGTTATCCAGGCCACTTAGCACAGAGCAGGAACTGTGCGGGTTAATCTCTTGTGATGTTTTTGTCACTGACAATAGTCCCATGTCCTAGTTCAGGCATAATTGTCAAATGTTCGCAACCCCTGCCAGAAACTCTTAACATAAGTCTTTAGTTGTATGCTCTGCTATCAATGGTATCACAACCCTACTTTGCAGGGTTTGCAAAAGTGTAAGAAAGATAAAATTGATTCAGACAACTCAGCAAATTGATTTGCGGGATGAACTTCTGCATGAGTTTTCAGACAAACAATTTTGGAAGATGAATTCAAGTGATCATTTTCTAACATTTGGAATGTACATGAATGAACAGATATATTTCAGCAGAGCATGTCTATCAGGAGTATTTCTCTCATGTGATCGTGGCGAGATTTTTTCCTTTCTTTTTACATGAAATTGAAGCTAGTTAAACTTTGAATACTAATGAATGCTGAATAGATGTCTGCCTCCTTCATCTACAATAATCGTTAAATTTTAAGGATACACAATTCATTCTTAATCAATGTTAAAGTTTTGGCTGTTGGATGAATTTGGCAAATTTCCTTGTCTTTTTGCATCTGGAATACTAGGAAATCAGACTCAATACTTACAAGTGGCCATAGAAGCCCCTCTCTTTCTAAGCAGTCTCTTCAGGATTGATGCATCAGTGCTGGAAAATATTAAGAATTCTATCTGGGTATAAGTATTTTATGGGGGGCATTCAATAGAAGTTTTCCATTACAAATGTAAAACAAACGTCCTTCCCACACCTATATTTTTTTTCACAGATATAGCTTTCTGTGCTTTCCAGTTCAGTTACTTCCTTTGTTTCTCTGTCCAGAATCTCTACACTTTTTAACTATTTCACTCACCTTGAAATGTTAACACTGTCCAGTTTTCTTAAAAGTTTATGTGTCGATAGTTCAAGAAATGCAAGGTTCCTGACAAAACCTTTTTATTTCTCACAGAAACTTTGTTTACTGTTGTATCCATCCTATAAGCAAAAGAATTCTTTTGAGCAAACTAATAAAACAGAGAGTATTGCTACTTATAATCCATACTCTTTCCTCTGGCATTTCAGGATTTTTTTCACAGGTTTTCAAAGTATTCTGGTATTTGGTAACCTTTAGGGAGCTTACCCGAAAAACAGCTAAATCATCTGACTTTTGGGTTTTAAGCATAGAAAATTTTGCAAGGTGTTCTGGTGAACATATATACGTACAAAGAATGGGGCAGATCATCCAGACTTTCACTGTCTAGAAAGACAATACTAACTCAACAGAGAAAAGCCTTGGGAAAGCATAGCTACTTTCCAGCAGCTCCATAGGCTACTGAGTGCAGGCTAAGGGAAATTTTAGGCTACTGCACTCCTAGTCATGATCCGTTTACAAATATCCCATCTAAATGCAACAGCAGGCAGGCAACTTGGCCTAGACCTTGCATTGCAGTATTACTGAAGCCATACTATCAGAGAGATAGGTTACAGGAGTAAAAGTAGTGAAACACTGCCACTAGTGAGTCACAGAGGGATTCTGCAGAACTGCTCTGGCTTTGACTATGGCAATAAATCTGTATTTGTGATTATCCTTGCAAAGCCTTTTCTCACAAAAAAACGTTTCCTTAGAGAGTGTTTTTTTGGCAATTTTCCTTTGTTAGTTTTCTAATGCTATTATTAAAATGGTAACAAGTGTTCCTCAGTTCTGTATGTCAAAAAGAAGCATTGATCTGACCTAGATTGATGAACTGATTCCAAATAGGATTTTAGTGTCTGTTTCCTGTTACTCTTTCACAGCTGAGTTTGCGAGGAGGAAGAGATTCCCACACATTTTTTATGCTTCCCGTATTTCTTATTCATGCAATCTAGATCTCGCTATGACTTTTCATAATTCTATCTTGTGGCAGATCTGTCCTAAAATTATTTATACTACAGCACTGATTCTAGTTAGCATATCACTGTAAATTATATAAAAATATCGGTGCATGTATATTGCTGTAATCTTATGACTATGGATGCTTGTTAATAAATCTGACATGAATCTTGTAATTTTGATTTGGTCCTTAGAAGGATATACTAAATTTTAAATTTGCTTGAAAAACTTTGACATGTTTGACTTTTTTTTCTCTTTTCCAACTTAAAGTTATCTATGAAATGGAGGAAACTGAATGATTGCTTTAGATCTTCAGTGTGCCATTTATCATAACCTTATGGTCCATAACTGAATTATCAAAACCTATTCCTATGCAGGACTTTAAGCAGTGTGAAATCAACACGATGGAAAGAGCCAAACGTTCTAGATCAAACTGCCTTTATTTGTGTAAGGAAATGTCTTTTATAAATTGAGAACCCAAGTAATACTGCTCTACATGTCTTGATTCATACAGTACATATTTTGCGAACAGGGTTTTAGTAGGATCAGTTAAACCTGTAAGCCAAAAGTTCTTTGGTCCTTGAGTTCCACAATTTTATTTTTTATTTCTAGAATACTGTTCTTCTAATAGTCAAATTCTCACCAGTATGAATTGTGCTGCAGTTTAGTAATGTTACATGCATATGCTGGCATTCTTGTAGTTCCTGGTATTTGGCTCAGGCTGTGAGAGTTAATTTGCAACAGATCTGCTGTTCAGGCTCCTCTTCTGGCATCATGCAGATAAGATATGAAGGGATAGGAAGCGTTATCATTTCCATCAGACATGTCAAAGAGTGAACACAGTAATCTTTATCTTTAGGTCTTAAAATGTAGTAATAGCAATAATAACACCATCTCTAACACAACATCACCACCAACACATTACCACCACACCAAAAAAACAATTACAGTAATATTATTATTATTGTTAATAATAATAATAATGCACTTTCATTAGATTAATTCTTTCTGTGGCTTACACTAAATTACAATAATATTACAGTATTACTGTAATTCTTAAAATCCAAAAAGCAACCCATTCTGGTTTGCGTAGGAATCTTTGTTTTCACTATAAACCAATTGGAATCACAAATAATATTTCTGCCATTTTTTTTAAGTTAGGTGAGCACATCAGAATCATAATATATATATAGTAATAGAGAGAGATTTTTAATGTCTGAATTGTCTCCAGAGGGATTAAGTTAAATATGGTAAACCACTTACTATAAAATTTGAGAAAATAGAACTGAAACTTGACACTAGATACAGTTATTTCCCATCTGAAATTTTAGTCCTAATTAGTGTCTAATGGTTACAGTTTGACCCTGTGTGGTAAGAAATTTGCCTCTAGATTTTATGTACAAATGTAAGTTAAGAAAAAAAGTCAGAATAAGTGTTTAGAATTCTAAAAATGCAAATACCATTAGCTACTTACTAGCAATGCCTTACAAAGCAAACAAATAAACTCAATATATTATACATTACCATAGAGAATATTAATAATTTTGGCTAAAGGCATTACAAATTAGGAAGATATAAATTTTTCTGGGGAAAATAGCTTAAGGGATATAATAGACTTGGAACTTTCAATCGTGTGACTAATGAATTATCCAATTTTACCCCAAACTGGCATGCACATCTTCACTGCTCAAAACTAATCAGGAAACACTAATTCTGTTTATCATCATGGATGGTAATGAATGGGGAATTTTAAATATGAAATGGGGATTAGACAGAGAAGAAATATTGCTCTTAAAACTTGTTACACGGTAATATCTGCATGTTTTGTGCCAAATATTGGTTTGGGTTTACTTTACATAATTTTACAACATTTTAATTAAATCCTGTGTAAAGTGGGTTAGGGAAGGAATTCTGTCAGCCACATAAAGTTAAGTGGCCTCTGTATGATGGCTGTGCTAGGAGGTGGTAAGATCTCCACACATAGGGGCAGGAGTACCGGATAAAAGCCCTTCCCATTGGCTGCAGGAAACCCCCGCCCCACGGGGGGACTCCTGATGCTGCAGGGACACCTTTGCCGGGAGCCTGGAGCCTCTCCTGCCCTCCAGGCTCGCAGGGCTGTTTCTCACCTGGTTCCCCTCAGCCCCGGCTGCCGAGCACCGTTTTGCCCTTCCTTACCCCAACTTTCCCTGAGGCGCCCATCCGTGGCTGAGGGGCTCAGCTCTCCCCTGTGGTGGAGCCATTGGACACAGCAGGAACTGGCAGTGTCTGGCACCAGCAGCCCCGGCCGCAGCTCACAGGAACGCCCATGGAGCCAGCACCCGGGCACCCCCACCCCGTAAATAAGTATACAGAAAGGAAAACTAACGTTTCCTTAGGAGCCTGTAAACCTATAAGGGCCCACTTATCTGTATGAAGTAGCAGGCTTTATATCAAGTAGTGTACACTTAGTTTGCTACTCGCCTTTAAAACCCAAAAATGTCTTAAATTGCTTTTCATAGTTATTTTCCCTAGACAACAAAAAGGATGGACTGTAGTAATGGCTTATCAGTTGCCAGACTCTTGCCAGTGTCTCTAATTGTGATAGAATAGACTATGATTCGTGTTAAAAAAGGAAATAGAGAAATGATAGTTTGTTACAAAATATGGTATGAAAATTCATGAAATGAGAAACCATTAATATGGGGCGGAGCTAAGGCAATATTAATAAAAAATCACCATCCGTTACTTCTTTGGGTAAAAGAAAAGTAAGTGTTTGGGAAACATGGGTTAAAATGCTTTCAGCCTTACTTGGAGAACAATGTTTGTGTTGTACGTCTGTGATGTCCTAATAAGATTTAATAGCCCTTCTACATATCAGTCGGCTTTTAAGCAGTGCCTCCTGGGCATCTGCTAAGCTTCAAACACTCCTTATCTGCCTGTATGGTGTTGCCTATCTCTTGTAAGAAAGACATACTGCTCTAAATCTTTGCCAGTTGTCAGAAACTCGCCAGCACGGCTGGTTTCAGCTAATTGGGACAACTAGGGCATTCAAACGTGCTAAAGGTTGAAAGTGCATCCTGAGGAAGACTGCTTACTTCATCTTGAAGACCCCTGCCCACATGAGGAAGACTACTTACTTCATCTTGAAGACCCCTGTTGACTGTCGGAGGACAGTGCGCAAGTGCCAAAAGGGAGGAGACTTATGATAAGGAGTACCTAAACTAATTGTAATATCCCGGCTTCTCTCTCGGAAACCTACTGAATATGCATGTTTATATGTAATAAATATCTGCTCGCTTAACCCCTCAGTGTGCGGCTTGGGTGGAGTGATGACTCCCCACGCAGCGCTGCTTGCTTCTCTCCCATCAATGAGCACAATAAAGAAATTGGCTGCTAATGTCGGTGCTGACGTTGGGCTTTTTTAATAACAAAATTGGTGTTTATAGCACTAATGACGTGGAATGTTTGCTAGCAGCATCCAGCAGAGTGCCTTTAGCTGCAGCCCTCTCTCTACAGCAGCTCAGCTGCATTGGAAAAGAGTCTAGGGAGCTGTAAAAGGCAGGGAAAAAGAGAGAGTACTGGCTGTCTTCGAAGGAGGATGGAAGGAATTAGGAAGACAGACTAGAAAAAAACCCCACATCACCATACTCAACAAAAAAATAAAACCAAACCAGGATGAGGACAACAGGATGAGGTGCAGGATGGGACAATAGCCATAGGGCATCAGGGCCAAGAGAAGAGCAGACCACGGATGAAGAAAGCAGGAAGCCAAAAAGCCTTACACAGAAATGGAAAGAAATATCTAAACATAGGTACATACTTTCCTAGCATTACTTCTCAATGAATGAAGTGGGTACCTTTGTCTAAGGACACTTATAATTTCAAGCAGTCAAGGCTGTGCCCCACCAGGAAATGACTTTTCTAGGATGTCATGTGACTTCCGGAAATATCCACAAGAATTTAGAAATTGGGCTGCATACTTCAAGCACTGAAATAATGGAAAAGGCTGCTCCTTGAATTAGGGGAGTAAAAGTCATATAATTCTGAACATTTGCAGAACATTAAAGTTTTAAATTGTAAGCTATTAATCCTTCAGGGGTCTTTGCCACCAAGTCACAGAACCATAGAATCATTTAGATTGGAAAAGACTTTTAAGATAATCGAGTACAACCAGTAACCCAGCACTGCCAAGTCCACCACTAAATCACATCTTTAAGCGCCACAACTACACATCTTCTGAATACTTCCACTATTATTTAATGATACCCAACAGGCAAAGGACATCTTGTGTTGCCTGTCAGAACCCTGCATGTGATAGTCATGAGCCCCTTTTCTGTGTGTCTTAAAACAACTCGAAAGAGAAGCAGCTGAGGGAGGCTGAGCACCTGTTGAGGGTGAACAGCGTGTTGTCTGTTGGGGGCAGAGCAGGGATCATGCTCCACAAAGGCGGGGGTTGATTTCTTGTGTTTTCTGCCCCTAGGCTGCAGAGATCAACGGCCCAAGCAACCCGGAGACTGCTGCACACTGTGGTGCTTGTCAGGGCAATTAACTGGGTGTGGGGTTTACCTGATAGCTCTGCAGAGAAGTCTGCACCAGTGGGAGAATTACAAAAGACCCTGACCGTATAAAAAGGCAGCGGTCCTGCAGCCATCTGGTGTGTATCTCTCTGCCTTGGGACCTGGTGGTGTTACTGACAACCAGGGCTGCAACTGACAGAATTTCAACTCGCTGACTGAGAAGATGTCTCGATCCCCAGAGTGGTGATCCCGTTTTCTTTCTTTTTTTCTCCTTTTGTTCCACTGCTGGATGTGTTATAAGATCCTGCCAAGACTTCAGTTCCTCCTAAGAGAGTTTAAGGGGAGTTTAAAACAAAATTAATTGTTTTGTTTCCAGCACTTACGGCTTCCAGGAGAGATAAGACAGGGCACGGCACAGTGGTTTGGTCTCGTGAGAAAAGAGCTCATTTGAGGTGTGTTGAAGGCACGACTGAGGTGTTTTAGACAATTCAACACAAACAGTCTTGAGAAAAAACATAGACCTTAAGTATTCCATGTATTTTCATTAAATAACCTGGAAACAACCTAGTGTACTTGGCCACAGGCGAGTACGGAAAGAAGTTGAAATGCCTATGTTGCCCAGTTTATCATACATATGGGTTTTTAAAAATGCTGTTAAATATGGCTTTTATTTCTTTAAAAAAAACTTAATACTTAAAATGCTTTCAAATGTCACTTCAGTAAGGTTTCTAAAACACAAAGGATTTTGGTAAAAAAACTCACAGCAAGTTTGCTGATGACACCAAACTGTGTGGTTCGGTTGATAACGTTGGAGGGAAGGAATATCATCCAGAGGGACCTTGACACGCTTGTGAGGTGGGCTGATGCCAACCTGATGAAGTTTAACCATGCCAAGTGCAAGGTCCTACAGCTGAGTGGGAGCAATCCCAGGCACAGCTCCAGGTTGGGCAGAGAAGAGATTCAGAGCAGCCCCGCAGAGAAGGACTTGGGGGTTTTGATTGATGAAAAAATGAACATGAGCCAGCAGTGTGCACTTGAAGCCCAGAACGCCAACCGTATCCTGGTCTGCATCAAAAGGAGCGTGACCAGCAGGTTGAGGGAGGTGATCCTGCTCCTCTACTTTGCTCTCCTGAGACCTCACTTGGAGTATTGTGTGCAGTTCTGGTGTCCTCAACATAAAAAGGACATGGAACTGTTGGAACAAGTCCAGAGGAGGGCCACGAGGATGATCAGGGGACTGGAGCACCTCCTGTATGAAGATAGGCTGAGCAAGTTGGGGCTGTTCAGCCTGGAGAAGAAAAGGTTGTGTGGAGACCTCATAGCAGCCTTCCAGTATCTGAAGGGAGCCTATAGGGATGCTCGGGAGGGACTCTTCATGAGGGACTGTAGTGAGAGGACAAGGGGCAATGGGTTCAAACTTAACAGGGGAAGTTTAGACTGGATATGAGGAAGGAATTCTTTACTGTAAGGGTGGTGAGGCACTCGAATGGGTTGCCCAGTGAAGTTGTGAAATCTCCATCCCTGGTAGTGTTCAAGGCCAGGTTGGACATAGCCTTGGGTGGCATGGTTTAGTGGGAGGTGTCCCTGCCCCTGGCAGAGGGGTTGGAACTAGATGATCTTACGGTCCTTTCCAATCCTAACTATTTGTCGTGGTTTAAGCTGTAAATCACGCAGTTTGCTCACTCACTCCCTCCTCTTTCTTCCTCCCTACTCCAAGGGGGAGGGAATGGGGAGAAGAATTGAAAGAATGTAACTCCCATGGGTTGAGATAAGAACAGTCCAGTAACTAAGGTATAACACATATCACTACTGCTAGCACCAATAATAATAATGACCAGGAAAATACAAGGGAAGAGGATACAGACTGCTCACCACCCGACAACCGAGCCATGAACTGCACTCTTCTGGGTTCCTGCTCCCAGTTTTTACATCCTGGGCATGACGTGCTGTGGTATGGAATACCTCTTTGGTTAGTTTGGGACAGGTGTCCTGTTTCTGCTTCCTCCTGGCTTCCCCTCCTCCCTGGCAGAGCATGAGACTCAGAAAGTCATTGGTCAAACCAAACATTCTAAGCCATAACTATAAACATCAGTGTTATCAGCGCTGTTTCCAGGCCAAAAGTCGAAAACACAGCGCTGCTCCAGCTACTAAGAAGGAGAAAAATGACTGCTACTGCTGAATCCATGATATTATTCTATGATTATATGATTCTAAAATAAGTACTTTTTTGGACAGGTAATTACAGAATGATGTTACGGAGAAATCTAGTGTGAATGGCTAGTTTACAGATTAAATCATTTTGAATGGCTTTGGTAAGCTTGCTCTTTTGTGCAGCCACAAAATTAATTCTCTGCATCCAGAAATTCTGTTAATATGATATTAATTGTATATTTTGCCTTCTAAGTTTTGCATTTCTTAAGCATAAATAATAATGTTTTGAATCATGTCTCCAAATGAAGGGTGGAAAAAACAAAGCTATGTCCAAAAAAACCAAGAAAAATTTCCATCCAGTCAAACGACTGGCTTATGTGACAGAAGAAATCAATTGACTAAAATATTTCCTCTTCTGTGTGTGCTGGGTTCAGCAGTAGCAGCCATTTTTCTCCTTCTTAGCTGGTGCCGTGCTGTGGTTTTGACTTTTGGCCTGGGAACAGCACTGATAACACCAATGCTTTTAGTTACTGCTCAATTGTTTAGTCTGGCCAAGGACTTTATGAGTCTCATGCTCTGCCAGGGAAGAGGGGAAGCCAGGAGGAAGCAGAGACAGGACACCTGACCCAAACTAACCAAAGTGGTATTCCATGCCATAGCACATCATGGCCAGGATGTAAAAACTGGGGGCAAGGACCCGGAAGGGCTAGATCACTGCTCAGTCAGGCTGGGTATAGGTCGGCGGGTAGTGAGTGGTTGTATTCTCTTCCCTTGTTGTTTCCCTTGTCATTATTATTATTGGTGGTAGCAGCAGTGGTTTGTGTTATACTTTAAGTTACTAAACTGTTCTTATCTCACCCCGTTGGAGTTACATGCTTTCGATTCTCCTCCCCATCCCTCTGGGAGCAGGGAGGAGGAAGGTGGTGGTGTGGGAACTAACGAACTGTGTGACTGATTTATGGCTTGGCTTAAACCACAACAATGTGTTTGCATTTTCTAATGATTATATTACAAGGGAAAAACCTGTCTTAATTTTTCCTCAATTCTCTACATATTATTAAAAGTCAGTGGCAGCAGTGATATCTATAGCAAGAAAATATTAGGAGAAAAATTGTATGTTTACGTTTGGTTCTGTGCCTTAAATAATAATGAAGCAGGTGTACTAGGCTCTGCTAATGTTTCACTAATAAAACCAAGAATTTGGCTATTCTATAATTGGATACAGATGTGAATGCTGTTGGGCGCAAATGACAAACCTGTGTAGCTGCCAACCACTCATTTGCTTGCTATCAGTTTTGAGCCTTTAAGAGAGAGTACATGGTGCTAAATGCAGCCTGTTGGCAGCTGGTTCACAAGGAATGCAATGTGAACAAGACTGAGTAATTTGTGTTTTGCAGTAGCAACCGGCTACAAGGCCACATAGAGTTAGATTTTGTTCGTAGTACAAAATGGTAACTCTTCAGTTACTGTCAGCTTCCAAAGAAAAACTTCATTAATGCTGCCTTTGAGGAAAATGCATCATAACCAGTGGACTACAAATTTATTATATTTGCTTTTTGTATATGGAGGATAGAAGCTGAAATCCGAAGCCTCAGTATGTTCAGATCTTCTCAAGTATATGCTCATTTCATGAAATTAATGTTTAACTGGAGTGATAATTGGCTAAAAAACTTTTACAAGAAAGGTTTTGTATTCAGACCAGGTGTTTAATTCATATTATCTGTAACATATTTCTAACATTATGCAATTACAAACACTTCCAGTGACTAGTCATGGCCGCCTATGTAATACAGCAGGACATGAATGGGCTTTTTTCTAGTCCAACAATATTTAGAGTTTCTGAAAAATTATTCAGGCCAAAATCTAACTTGCTGTGATATATGTGGGGGTAGTGGGACAAAGGGACTCCACCTGTCCAGTAGGAACTCTCTAAATATTGTGACCTGGAAATTTATAGTCCGCAATATACACATATACTTATCCAGTGATCTCCTTAAATGCAATGTCAGTTGTATTTCTGTGGCTGTTGTTTAAACTGAACTTGGACTGATTAACAGAGCTGATCAGCCCAGCATCCCATCTCATAAGAGTAGTTTCCATACCTGTTCAATGATAGCTTGTAATTAATGTATTTTATAGTAGCATTCTTTTTTGGGCAGCAAAGCTGAATCTTGTCATATAAATGAGTTCCAAGTTAGATGCTCCTTACAAAACCTCTGCTCCCTATTGATGAAAACTCTACACCTTACTTCACCCAGGATAACAAGTATTCCTGGACTTCAGCTGGCAATAACTAAAATTTTTCACATATACAAATTAACATTGCAATTTCCACTGGAAGACCTAAATGGAATGCATGCTTGGATATTGTTGTACTGCATGGTAAAAATGGAAATCTCCATGAAATGAATTCCTGACATATGGAAATATTTTTGTAGGCACTGTGTAAACTAACAACTGTTCTTTCCAAACTAGTCTCTCCCTCTTTTCTAAGAGATGAGGCAAAGTTAGCTACATTAATAAGCCTATCATAGGATTGTAGCTACTATGTAGGAGGAAGTGGTAAGAAAGACTAAAACCCAGCACAGAATTTGCATATGTGCATGAGTAACAGCTTTGCTGAATACAGCAACTGATGTCCATTTGGTCCATGAGCAATGCCAGGAAAATTTCAGGGACAAGGACTAAACTTCTACTGGAAGCAAGAAAAGGCCAGTATTCTGAATAGGCAAACAGCCACAAACACTGGTTAGTAGTGCTTTCTTAACTTTTTTTTTCCATAAAATATATTTATAGATTGTTTTCTCCAAAAATATATTTATAGATTGTTTTCTCTACAATCTGAAAAAGGTATGAATTTCTTAAATTAAATTAAGAAATTAAAGGATTTAAATTTTAATTAAGAAATTGAGAATTAAACAGTTCCATTGAGTAAGTCACTTTTTGCTGTGGGTAACTTGTTAGAGGAAGGGTTACTCTGTTACCCTCCGCAGGTGGAAATGGCATCCATACCTGTGTGTGTTTGTCCTGCCCCCTGTTTCTAAAAAACATGAATACTTAGCTATTTGAGTGAAAATAAGATTAATGGAAGGTAATACTGATTTCAGTATGTTGCAGCATTGAAAAATGTTTGCAAGAAATACATGAAATCTTCAAAGTCAGACAGCAATTTCATTTTCTGCAACAAAAGTGTTCCTTGCTTTTCTTTTTTCCTTTCAATAATGCAGTTATTAAATACTAAATGTTGAAATTATTAAAAAAATACAGCTTAGTCCCCAGTTTTTATCTTACCTTGTGAAAGCTCAGAAGTGTCTCTTCGCTGTGCATATTCAGTTCATTAGTGTATGTAATGCAATCTTCAGACCTAAACGTTACTTGCTTTACAAAGATTTATCATATAGTTACATAAACAAGCAAAACATATGTTATCTTTCATGTATCACTGAACTGTTAAATTCTTTTGGATAGAAAAGGAAAGAACAGGAAAGAAGGGTTAAATAAGGGACCTTGACAGTAACACAGCCACATAGTCCTCTGAAGTGAAATGTCCATGCAACTCCCTCACACTGTCATATCCCACAATAGCTCTTGGTTTTGATGGGGTTTTTCTGCACAGGGAGAGGAGCATGTCTTAGGACTTTCTTAGAAACCTCTTCTCAAGGTTATAAGTCTTGTGTGGAAGGAGGAAAATATCTAAAATAGTAAGGGCCTAAATGGTGTCCCACTTCGGGACATATGTTTCCCAGGAGGTACACCAGAGGTAGCACTAAGTCTGAATATAATTTTCACATGGTGGGGTTTTTTTCCCTCTTTGAAATATTCACTTGTATATGGGTATGATTACTGCAGACTGCTAAAATTAGTTCAGTGCTTAATTATTTTGACACAGTGGCAGACATGTTAAAATGTTCCCTTGTGCCTCAAGCAGATTTTTGCCAGAAGGTAATAGAGAGATTTTACTGTGCCCTTCACAACTAGGAGTCACATTTATGTCTGCACAAAATTGTTTGTGACAGGCTGAAGTGAATGGTTATGGGTGTCGAAGACTATATGGGTAAAACCTCAGGAATTGTAGATAGCAACATAAAACATAGGAAAGAGCTAGCAGTGTTTCTTGAGGTTTTCTGTAAATTCCCTTTAAAAGATCAAGGTTTTACTTCTTTGCAAATATTAATTTCTTGAAATGCTATTGCTTGAACTAAAAATTATATCCTTAAGACCACCGTGTATTTTGTCTCTGAGAGGTAAATATATGCGTCAAGAGAGAGCAGAAATCATAGAATCATAGAACCATAGAATAGTTAAGGTTGGAAAGGACCTTAAGATCATCTAGTTCCAACCCACCTGCCAGGGGCAGGGACACCTCCCACTAAACCATGCCACCCAAGGCTATGTCCAATCCAGCCTTGAACACCACCAGGGATGGAGAATTCACAACTTCACTGGGCAACCCATTCGAGTGCCTCACCACCCTTACAGTAAAGAAGTTCTTCCTCATATCCAGTCTAAACTTCCCCTGGTTAAGTTTGAACCCATTGCCCCTTGTCCTCTCACTACAGTTCCTCATGAAGAGTCCCTCCCAAGCATCCCTATAGGCCTCCTTCAGATACTGGAAGGCTGCTATGAGGTCTTCATGCAGCCCTCTCTTCTCCAGGCTGAACAGCCCCAACTTGCTCAGCCTATCTTCATACAGGAGGTGCTCCAGTCCCCTGATCATCCTTGTGGCTCTGCTCTGGACTTGTTCCAACAGTTCCATGTCCTTTTTATGTTGAGGACACCAGAACTGCACACAATACTCCAAGTGAGGTCTCAGGAGAGCAAAGTAGAGGGGCAGGATCACCTCCCTCAACCTGCTGGTCACGCTCCTTTTGATGCAGACCAGGATATGGTTGCTTTCTGGGCTGCAAGTGCACACTGCTGGCTCATGTTCATTTTTTCATCAACCAAAACCCCCAAGTCCTTCTCTGCGGAGCTGCTCTGAATCTCTTCTCTGCCCAACCTGGAGCTGTGCCTGGGATTGCTCCCACTCAGCTGTAGGACCTTGCACTTGGCATGGTTAAACTTCATCAGGTTGGCATCAGCCCACCTCACAAGCATGTCAAGGTCCCTCTGAATGGTATTCCTTCCCTCCAACATTATCAGCTGAACCACGCAGCTTGTTGTCATCAACAAACTTGCTGAGGGCGTGCCCAATCCCATTGTCCATGTCACCCACAAAGATGTTGAACAAGACTGGTCCCAACACTGATCCCTGAGGGACACCACTTGTTACTGGTCTCCAGCTGGACATTGAGCCATTGAGCACAACTCTTTGCATGTGGCCATCCAGCCAGTTCTTTATCCAGCGAGTAGTCCACCTATCAAATTGATGTCTCTCCAACTTAGAGACAAGGATGTCATGTGAGACATTGTCAAACGCTTTGCACAAGTCCAGGGAGATGACATCAACTGCTCTACCCCTGTCCATCACTTCCGTAGCCCCATCATAGAAGTCCACCCAATTGCTCAGGCAGGATTTTGCCTTAGTGAAGCCATGCTGGCTGTCACCAAGAACCTTTTTGTTTTTCATGTGCCTCAGCATGCCTTCCAGAAGAATCTGCTCCAAGATTTTGCCATTGCTGAGGTGGCTGTCTTGAGAGGGGACGCCTGCAGCGCGCCTGATCGGGGGAGGCTCGGTGTCCTGGAGCTTCAACTCGGAGTGGCAACAGGCACGGAGGGAGCCTCATGTCCTTGACAGGGCTTACCCAGGAGCCGGCAGCTCAGCGGACGCAAGGAGCTGACTCAGAGAGGGCGGTGCCAGGAGGAGCAGTACCAGCCCTGAGTGGGTAAAACCCTGCCCAGGGAGCATGAGCAACCAGGGGGGAAGCGAACAGGGCGGGTTCAAGGCAGTTTGCGCAGCAGCTCGTGCGGGCAGGCGAGCAGAATGGTGAGCACTCGCCGTATGACCAGGGCCCGGTCTGGGAGCTCTGCTCTGGATGCCCCGGCGGTGGCCAGTGTAGGCACCCAGACAGAGCCAACGAGAGGGGAGGCTGCAGTGCAGAGCTCGGGGTGTAGAGAGCACCTGCACTGCTCTCCTGAGGAGTGGGTGCGCAATGGGCAGGGCTGCACTCTGTGCTCCCTGGTGGAGGTCCTCCTGCAGCAGGTGGCTGAGCTGCGGGACGCTGTTACTGGGCTGAAAGGTGTCAGGGGAGCTGAGAGGAAGCTGCACTGCTTGCTCCAGGCCCAAACTGTGCAGGGGCCTCCAGCGTCTGCTGTTGCTCATGTGGGAAAGGAGGCCGCTAACCCAGGAAGCTGGGAAAAGGTAACAAAAAAAACAACAAAAAAAAGGAGGAAGAGGACAATTAAAAGCCAGGGGCTTCCTCCTAAATCTGTTGTCCCCACCCAGAACTGCTTTGCTGTCCTGCAGGGGGCTGTTGAGGAACCACACCCCCACTAGGAACAACCTGCTAATACACTGGTAAAGAAGATCTTTACTGGTTCTGCCAGGAAAAAGCCACGGGCTGTATTAGTAGGGGACTCTACTCTGAGAGGAACAGAGGCACCCATCTGTCGGCTTGACCCAGACTCAAGGGAGCTGTGTTGCCTACCAGGGGCTCAGATCAGGGGTGTTACAGAGAAGCTGTCTGCTCTAGTCGGTCCCACTGACTATTACCCTCTTCTAGTGATCCATGTGGGTGCTACTGATATAGATAGCAGTAGCCAAGAGAACATAAAGAAGGACTACAGAGCTCTGGGAGAGGTGGTTAGGGGCTCTGGAGTGCAGATTGTCTTTTCGTCAATTCTCCAGGATACAGGGCAGGACCTCAAAGAGGCCAGGACGATTGGCCAGTTTAATAAATGGTTAGAAGGGTGGTGCTATAGTCAGGGGTTTGGGTACCTTAAACATGGGACTCAATTTAGTAGGCCAGGTCTACTGGGGCCTGGTGGAGCTGGTCTGAAAAAGAAAGGGAAGAGTGGATTTGGGAGGAGGCTTGCCAGACTGGTCAAGGATGCTTTAAACTAGATGTGTTGGGGAAGGGGGGCATCATTCCATCCCAGCACACCCAGTCAGTTGCCAGCACCTATAGTAAATGTTCAGAGCAATGTAGAGATATTGCAGCTGCTCCAGCCAATGAGCCAGCTTCAACTGGAGCTCGGCTCAGATGCCTCTATGCAAATGCCTGTAACATGGGGAACAAACAAGAGGAATTAGAGATGTGTGCACGTCTACAGGGGTAAGATATCATAGGCATCACAGAAACATGGTGGGATGGCTCCTATGACTGGTGTGTTGGAATGGAAGGTTACAGGCTCTTTAGGAAAGGCAGGCCCAGCAGGCGGGGAGGGGAAGTTGCTATTTATGTTAGGGATAGGCTGGAGAGCATGGAACTGTGCCTGGGGACAGGTGAGCAGTCGACAGAGAGTTTGTGGGTCAGGCTTAAAGGGAGAACGGCGATGGGAGACATTATTGTGGGGATGTGTTACAGACCACCTGATCAAGAGGACTCTGTGGATGAAGCGCTCTATAGACAGATAGGAACAGCCTCACGCTCGCAGGCCCTTGTTCTCATGGGGGAATTCAAGCACCCTGATATCTGTTGGAGGGATGGTACGGCCTGCCACAAGCAATCCAGGAAGTTCCTCGATTGTGTGGAAGACAGCTTCCTTCTGCAAGTAATAGAGGAGCCGACAAGGAGAGGTGCCATGCTTGACCTCGTCCTCACCAACAGGGAAGGGCTGGTTGGAAATGTGATGCTCCAGGGCAGCCTTGATTGCAGCGATCATGACATGGTCGAATTTGAGATCCTCCAGACTGTGAGAAGAGCGTGCAGCAAGCTCAGTGCCCTGGACTTCAAGCGAGCAGACTTTGGCCTCTTCAGGAACCTGCTCAGTAAGATTCCATGGGGTATAGCCCTAGAGAGCAGGGGGGCCGAAGACTCTTGGTTGATATTCAAGGGTCACCTGCTGCAAGCTCAGGAGCGATGCATCCCTACCAGAAGGAAGTGCAACAGGAGGGCCAGGAGACCTCTTTGGATGGATAAGGAGCTGCTGAGGAAAATTCGAAGGAAAAAAGAGGCTTATGAAAGGTGGAAGCAAGGGCAGGCAGCCTGGGAAGAATACAGGGATGTTGTCCAGGAAGCTAGGGACCAAGTTAGGAGAGCTAAGGCCCACTTAGAATTAAACTTGGCTAGGGATGTTAAGGATAAGAGGAAGGGATTCTATAGGAACATTGCAAATAAAAGGCAGACTAGGGACAACATGGGCCCTCTCCAGAAGCTATCAAGAGAACTGGCTACCCTGGATTTGGAGAAGGCTGAGGTTCTTAATGACTTCTTTGCCTCAGTCTTCACCGGAAAATGCTCTGACCATACCACCCAAGTCTCGGAAGGCAGACGCAGGGACAGTGAGAATGAGGACCGTGGGCTCACTGTAGGAGAGGATCTGGTTCAAGACCATCTTAGGAACCTGAACATATTCAAGTCCATGGGACGTGATGAAATCCATCCACGGGTCCTGAAGGAGCTGGCAAATGAAGTTGCTCAGCCACTCTCCATCATATTTGAAAAATCATGGCAGTCAGGTGAAGTTCCCGCTGACTGGAAAAAGGGAAATATAACCCCCATTTCCAGGAAGGGGAAAATGGATGATCGAGGGAACTACAGACCAGTCAGTCTCACCTCTGTGCCTGGCAAAATCTATATTAAGTTGTTTTAATTGTAACAATTTATTTCAAGCACCTTCAGATTACTAGACACATCTTCAATTTATAGAAAAAGCATGAAATTCATCAGAGGTCATCTTGTTCATAATACAGGTTCTGGTTTCGTCTTCGATTGTGGAAAATGATGCTCACTGGAGTTAGTTACACTAGTGACAGTTTTTGTTCACCTTACTTCTACTTATACCGACTTAGCTCATCACGTGTGGGACAAGGTAGTTCTAACCTGATATCAGCTCTTTAATCTGTGGTGTTGGGCTTGTAAATGTCAGAAAGACAATGTCTTCTAAAAATCTGAAAAAAATCTGGAGGACTAACTTGGCTGTAGCCAAAATGCTACGTGCATTAAATGAAGAACTGCAAAATGAGTACTATGGAAATGCTGTCTCAATAAATTTTATTCTGTCCGTTGCCTTACTACTATTTTAGAACAGTAGTCTTGGCAAGTACATGCCAAAATTCATATGGAGTCACATTATTACCTTAAAAAAAGGAATTGTTTGTCCCGATGAACAGCTTATAAATAAAAAAGTGGCCAAATTTTGATTTGCCACTCCATTGCTTTTTATTGTTCAACAATGTTTGATGCGTGACTTTGAATTGGAGATGAAAAGTTACCTGGGTCTAGGTTAATTTCATGCATAAAGCATCTACAGTAACTTACTTCTGTCACTGATGTTGACAATTCAGGTGTTCTTTTATGGCAAAGAGTATTTACAGCTGTTCTTCTACAGAAATACACAAAGTAATGGGAATAGATTACTTCTCAGGGAGAAGGTTTCCTGCCCGTTTTGGAACACAAATGTCAACTTCAGCTAAACTATTACTGACATTGAAAAGAAGTGGGAGGCTGTGACATCAGTATGGCTGGGGTTTCTTTTTATTATTGCTGCCACTGAATTCAGATTTCTGTGAGTTGTTATGTTCTGTAGTCTAATAATGAGAGAAACACAATTATTTATCTGTTCATCAAAGGTAATCCCCTAAACCCAAAAGAAACCTTTCCATCATTATGAATGTTGAGCAGAGAGGCATCTGGATATTTAAGAACAGCAGGCCACATGTTATCCATATGGCAAAGGAACTGGGCGATGCCAGAAATACCTTTTTTTTATGGTAAAATTTGAATTTATTGTGTTATTTTAAAAGAAAGGACAGAGCATATCAGTACTATAAACAAGGTACTGAAATGAGAGGGCCACGTATATGAGAGAAAATATAAGGGCTTGCATGGAGATCAGTGGTCAACATCTTTACTTGCAAAGACCAGCTGTTGTAGATAGATGATTTAGTTTGCTCATCAGCATCTGGAACTTCTTCACAGAAGTAATTCTAAACAAATCCATATGAATACAATTATGTTAGAGTTGAAACAATAAAGGTGGAAAAAATTGAAGGGAATTTATCTATGAGTATAGGCCAGTATCTAATAAAGAATATGGCTTTTAAAATTATTTGACCTTGGTGTTTCTGAAGAGCCTGCATTGTGTTTTATCAGGTGGAATGTTTACATGTATTTCAAAAGTGATAAGGGAGGCAGATCTTAGAACTTTGGTAGTGAAAGAACAGTGAATTTGCAAATGAAAATCTGTTAACAGCTCCTTACTGCTAAATGTTCCTCTCCTTGAAATCAGCCATGGAACCAGTGATGCATACCAGGAACTCATGACTGGGGGATGTGAGTGGAGATAAAGAGTCATTCCCCTGATAGCCATGGAACATTTCTTATCTGAACGATCTGAGTGAATTTACTGATTACTAAAGCTAGCCATCTCATGACAGCATAAACAGTGAGACCCTTTGATTTCTTCTGGACTTCAGTGGACTGCACCAGTATCTCCCTCTGAGTGGGATGCTTCTCAGGGCATGAATGCTCAAGTTTGTGAAAGGAGGACTGCCAGTTGACAATGGCACCTGGGGAGATATCCCTGCTATCTGAGGCTTAACCCATCCCACTGAGAAATGCCAATAAGGCATTCGACTTATTTCACTGATTCTCAAGTGGAATTTTTTATAGGTCTACCTATATATATGCACATACATATATGTGTGTGTATCTTCTTACATCTGCCTATACATACCTGTGTGTGTATTGACTTGAACATTCTCTAGCAAATATAGTATACCTGTTATCTTGAATCTATAATATTGTTGTTATTCTTATAGTTATTCTTATAGGTAATCTGTGGTTAATCTGGCATTTAAGTATTGTTATGATTAAGTGCTGTTAAATCTTTAGACACTGTTGACTGAGTCCAAGCCTAAGATTGAATCCAGGTGCATGGAGTTTCCTCTCTGAGAAGGAATTGAGAAAGTAAGGGGAGGTTCATTCTGAATCCCAAGACACAATTAAGTCTCCCTTACCTTTTCCTTCCTTACTCCTTTACATTCTGGCTCCTGTAAAAACCACTCTTAATTGACTCTAACTTGATTTTCCTTTCTATGTATATTACCCATGCAGTAAGTAGTAGAGTAAACCTTGCCAATGAACTTTGGGATTTGCAAACTTACATTAAAGTGTATTTTTTTTATAATACCTTAGATGGTGATTCTTTAAGAGACCTAAACCACTTCCTTTCATGCTAATACCCTATAATCACCAGGGATAAGATTTGGCTCACTGAGGGCCTTCCATGCCCATGAGAATTACAGAGCCAGCTTTTAAAAACCCTTTCCTTAAAATAAATAATTAAATCAAATAAATATGGCATGTTACTGCAGTATGAACTTCCATCTGGTACCCAGATTAGTGGTTGGTTCTGACAGGGGATGACATTAGGCAAGAAACTTCCGTTCTCTTCATAGTTCATTTTTCACAGGTATAAAATAGGAAATGGTAATGCTCAATTTGCCTTAAGTTATTTTGAAATCTCTTGGTAAGATCATTGTATAAATTCATAAAGGAGAATAGCATTCCTTTCACTGCATTCATCAAGACACCAATGTTCTGGAGATGTGCAAGAAAATAAATTAATTCTTTGTTGTACTGCATAAATCTGAGATGATGACTTCAAGTGGCATTTTCGCTTTTCAGCCTTCCCATTCTCTTAATGTAGGTTCTTCCAGAGTAATTTTCATACTGTGCAGATTGTTAAACATGCTTGTAGTTACCTAGCTTTCAATCAGAAAGTCTTGACAGTGATGCAGCTGTAGATAACTACATCAGTGTAAAAAAAAAAATCATATAAACTAAAATATATTTCACAAATTGTCCTCCAAATAAATGTGATCCCATGATTTTCTTGTAAAACAAACAACCAAACAAAACCCCCCAAACAACAGCAAACCAACCCCCTCCCTCCTAAACAATCAGAAGTTAGGCCAATTCTCATTACAGCATTGAAATTGAAATTTATTAGCTTTTGATCTATGAACCTTTAGGAGATGCTACCATGAATAACATACCATCCAGATTCTGTATGATAAAAACATGGACTCATTATTCCCTTTTACTTCCCATGTCATGCCCTAAATATCTTAATATTTAAAGCATGGGTGTCCTATTTCAGTTCCTTTACTCTAGTTATCAAGTTGTTCCTTCATGATAATCCATTACCTGTCATACTGATGATGTTTCCTAGCTTTTTTAAACAGATGTAATCAGGAAGCTGTTACTTTTATGACCAAACAGTTAATGATAACATTAATTACAACAAAACCAATAACTGAAAAATAATCTTCCACTTGGCAAGCAGGTTCTCCATAAACTCTTATTGTTTCCTGCTACTCTTTCATCATAAATTATTTGGCTAGTATTCATAGGGTGTTTTTTTAATTTTTTTATTGAATACACTGATCATATGTCCCATGTATTAATAAGACATAAATTTATGTGTATTATTATCAAGGAAGAATGTTGCTATGACAAGGTGATTACTGATGTCTACCTTTATCTTTTACATTGTCCTCAGACATGTTCTTTGAAAAGTCTGTCTTGTTTAATCACCATTGTCTCACTGTGGCTGTCACGCTTCTCCAAGACAACCTCTATGTTCTATCCAGTTGGAAAATTTTTGATGCAATTCAAAGTGACAGTTTCTGCCACACTTGAAATCTTTAGTGAACAGAAATTTCATAGTAAAGAAAAATACCTGTTCATTTTGTCATGTGTTTAAAATTATTTTAATAAATCCTAGCCTTGCTAACCTGCTTCCTATTAATTTAGAGAATTAAACAAGTATGCATTACTCTAGTGTTTTGGTACAGTTTTTCCATAAGCAAGCAAACAGCTGGTGAGGTTCTCACCAACTTGAAAAGTTTTAATGGGGTTTTGTTCTTGTTTTTATCTGCAGTAGTGAAAAGCTTCCACCACACGAGGAACTACAGACGCTGAATGATAATTGGCACATATTCAAGCAGTAACACTGTGCATCCATGAAATACAAGTTTCTATGTGGAAAAAATACTAGACTTCATTACATGATCTCCTAGTAAAAAAAAAAGCCCAATAAAACTAACAACAGTCACTGATACACAGTGCAGACCTTTGAATATACTCAGGGGAAAAAGCAATATTCCCCAAGTAAAAATCTTGGCCAAATAATGAACCGAAATTTCTAAAGGATAAAGCTACAGAAAAGAATTAATGATACTAAACAAGTGTTGTGGTTGTGTAAGGGTAGAGAGAGGGTTCGTATGCCTGGATGCCTGGGACCGCCCTCCCTTGGGACCCAGGGACCCACACTGCAGACAACCCCTCAGGCCTATGTCAGAAATAGACATGCAGAAAAAAATGCATAAAATTGCAGAGGTCTTCTATTCTATTCTGTTCTGTTCAATTACTTCAGATACATTCCATTTTGTTCCGTTCCATTCCATTCCATTCCGTTCTGTTCCAATCCAGTCCAGTCCAGTCCAGTCCATTAACTGCACTCAGGATGAGTTCTATAATGATGTGACCATAATTTATGTGCAAGGCCAAGGGATTTTCAGCAACAGAAACACCTTCAAAGACACAAATCAAACACAAATCAGGTTACCAGTGGAAAGGGTATTTTAATTATTTTTATTTTATTTTATTTTATTTTCCTGAACTAGTGGAAGGGACTGAATGGGAATGTGTGTCCTGCCACAGGCATTGGATCTGTCACTTTGTGGGAAGGAGGCCTGTGGCTTCTGATGGCGGTGAGAGATGTAGATTGTCTCTGGATGATTTGAGCATCTGAATAGACATGCAAAGAACACATGTGAACTGGTTTTTGAAACTCTTCTGTGTCCACCCAGTTTATTTGGGTTTCCTCAGGACAGCAAAAGACCACGTCTGTGACACCAGTGAGGATCAAAGAGCATGCCCTCAGCCTGAAGCAAGAGTCTGGGGAACAGCAACGCTCCCTCAGGAGTCCATCTGGACCAGTACTCTCTCTCCAGTGGCACCCCATACGTGTCAACAGGAGAGTAGATGAGGAGTGCAGGTCTTCTTGTGTCAGAGTCCAGAGGGTGTTCATGCACTTCGATGCCTGGGACCAGCCTCCCTTGGGTCCTGCATTGCTGATAGCTCCTCAGGCCTATGTCAAAGCTTGTCATGCAGAACTAAATACATAAAATCGCAGAGGTGGTCTGTTCTATTCTGTGCCATTCTATTCATTCCATTCCATTCCAGTCCAGTCCAGTCCAGTCCATTCCATTTCATTCCCTGCACTCAGGATGAGTTGTATAATGATGTGACCATCGTATATGTGCAAGGCCAAGGGCTTTTCAGCACCAGAAACACTTTCAAAGACACAAACAGAAATCAGGTTACAGGTGGAAAGGGCATTTTATTTATTTATAAATAAAGTATTTTATTTCTCTTATTTTAGCTTAGTTTAGTTAATTTTAGTCTAGTTTAGTTTAGACGATGATCTTCTTTTCCTAAATCTGTCAGTGCTGATGCTTACAAGCCTTAACCCGATGCACATGCGTAGCCAGCAGCAGGCTGACGCATCCTTCAGTTTAGCTGGAAAACACACACCTTGCAGCCTGAGAGAGGAAGGGCGGGGCAGGAGCAGTGCCGTGGTGGTGTGAGGCAGTAGAAGAACCCAGCCAGAAAGGGCCAGGGAAGACCTGACTCGGGGTGGTGCTCAGTGCTACAGAGGACAGCAGCAAGTCCCGGGACCACGCTGGGGCCACCCTGGGCATCCCGGGGCCACGCAGGGGCCAGCCTGGGAGTGCGGAACGCTGCCTCCCCCCGGATGCGGGGCATGAGGGCCAGCTGCGTGGAGCACGAGCCACTGCCTTTGGGTCCCAATAACCCAAAGGAGCCCCATGAAGGGGCTGTGCTCGGCTGCGGAGGAAGGCAAAAAACCCCAGGGACACTTGCTAGTCCAGCCTGGGGGCAAAAAAGCCTTCCCCCCCCCCCCAGCTGCAGGACACGAGGGGCCACCTTCATGGTGCATGAGCACCAGGCCATAACCCAGAGCACCAGGACCAGAGGAGCCCTGACAAGTGGTCATACTCAGTGCTGAGAGGAAGGCAAAAAACCCCCGGGGCCAATGGCAGTCTGCCCCGGGGGAAAATTCCCTCCTGACCCCAGCGCTGGCGATCGGCTACTCCCTGAGCACGTGAGCAAGACCTGGTCCTGGTCCACGGGCTGGTTATGCCTCCAAGGGGACACTGGGCCTGCCTTTTCTGCCTCCACCTGCAGCCATCTCAGGGGCTTCCAAGAAGAGCAAAATGCCGCTGGCCTCATCTACCCTGGCAACAAGAACCCTCCCGGTGCCTGGCACTGGAGCTCCAGAGCACTAGAGCTCCAAAGCACTGCCAGAGGTCACTGGCCTTATACTGCCCCAGAGCACTGTGATGCTGCATTGGCAGGTGGCGGCACTATGACACGGGGGTGACGGGGCCCCCCCAGCCCTGCCCACCGCAGCCCTGCTGCTGCTGCCCTTTCGCCCAGCATGCCTTGGAGAAAGGCCTTTGGGGTGCTGGCCCTGTGGCAGTGCCCATGCCCAGGAGGCTCAGGGGCACGTCCCTGCCCATGGCGGCCACATGCCGGGCACCGCTGCAGGGTGTCCCTGTCAATTATTCCCTGTGTCCGGACTGTATCAATAAAGGCGTTTATACCACAAATGGTCATTTGACTGTGGCCAGCCCAGAGGTGAAAGAAAAGGGGTTTGGTTCCCTCTGCATGAACTTTGCAGGAACATAGAGACCACACAGGATTTCCTCACCATTCCTTATCAATACAGTAAGTGCCATTTGCTACTATGCTGCTTATGGTGAGGTCTTCTCAGTCTCGGAAAGAAGAAGAATTGAAGAAATCTCTCCTGCATTGGTTACACAGGGTGTTTCGATATTTGCTTCTGTTTATTAACATTCCTGCGTCCAGTTTGGGAGTTTACCTCTTGCATTACCACTTGAATGCAACCCATCACTGACTGCTGCCTAATTCTGTGTTCTTGATAGCTCAAGAAAGTGATTTGATCCCATTTTGGTTTAAACTGTGTGGACTGAGCAGCTTTTCCCTGCAACACTCAGGAAAAATGAGTAACCGACTCGGTTGCGTGGAACAGTTTTAAACCCCTCAGCTCTAAGTATCACGGGAGGGTACCATCTAGAGGGCAGGGTTTTAGAGGCCAGCACATTTGTTCACATCCTTGAAATGCAGAATGACCTCAGGTGTCTCTCCCATAGGCTTATTTCTTGAGTGTTCTATCGGCGCAGGGGGTGGGACCAGAGGGAAGGGAAAGTCACTGAGCTTGTTATTGGAGATGCTGGTGTAGGCTGCAGAAGACAGCCCCAGCTGGGCTCCTGTCTGAAACAAGGAAATGTTTGTGTCTGAACAAACCTTTCTTTGAGGCAAAACACTAATGTGTTTTGTATGTCTTGTATGTGACAAGAGGAGAAAATGCTACTGCCTCTGTCTAGTTCTGGTAAAAAGTGAGCATAATCACCTCTTGGAAATAACAAAGGAAAATCAATGTACACAAACAGAAACACACCCTTCTCTGTCTATAGCTAGATCATCTCCATATCTCTGCATCTATATCTACATCTCTCTACCTACCTAGCTATCTCCTGCATTAGCGCAAAGAAATCCTCCCTGAAAAGTGAGCCTTAAAAGTGTTATCTTTCCTGTTTGGAAGGCATTGTAACAGAGAATGTAGATGCTATTAGCCTCTGTTTAATTGTAGAAGGGAATGGAGAGGAATTTCCTTCTCATCAAACACCTGTGAAGAATGCTGATTTAGTCACTGTATTACACAATCATTAGTTTAACTTTGGGCATTATGACTTAGCTGAGTAGATAACAGACAGCCTTTTCTGGGTTGTGCCAGATTTCATGAAGAATTTTGAGCAAAACAAGGCTTTGTCCTTTGGCTAGCCCTTCCTTCTGACACTATCATTCTGTAGTTATGACACCACAGGTGGTCTTTCAGCCTGAATGTTAAGACTGTCTTTTCAGGTTTTATTTCTTTTTTTGGTGGATTCAAGTTTTAGAAAAAGTCTCACGCGTGTGTATATGCATATGCACATGCGTATGCGTATGCGTATGCGTATGCGTATGCGTATACGTATACGTATACGTGTACGTATATGTATATGTATATGTATGGTGAGAATAATTCTAATGTTTGAGAAAGAAAGTACTCTTGCTGGGAAGTGTTTTCTAGAGAGCGAGAAAAGAAACAAGTATCCTGTCTTATTCAGAAACCGAGACTTCCTTGAGTAGGTCTCTAAATACAAGCTAGACTACAGAAACATTATGCTTAGAAGATAAAGGTAGAATTAAGCTGTTTATAGAATAAAGAAGCTGGACAAGATAGGAAAAGTTTAGAGACTAGATCAAGGTGCAAGTTAATAGCATAAAGAATAGTGAAGTAGAATACCATTAAAAGGAATAACATCTAAGATAGCAAATGTAGATTGGAGGTAAAGAAAGCTACTCTGCCAATTTCCTTTATTCCTTTTTTCTTTAAGCCTTTCTGGTATGTTCTGAAGCAGAAGAGGTAGTACTCAGAATAAAAAAAGAAAGAATAAAAATAGTTCAATGGAGCCAATTCTAAAAAGGTGAGCTGAGAGTCCTCTGCTTCTTGATTTCTTTACCCCATTTCACATTTTATTTTTACACATTGTATGTATTATTTTGTGATTTTTGTACTTTGTTGATGAATACATTGACTATATGAAGGGAAGAGAAATGTCTTCAGTAAAAGCAGAAAACTAAATACTGGTTATTTTCACAGTTTAATTTCAGTCACATTTTATCTTGAAGCTTATGTTAAATAATGCCTGTCTTGGAACATACCTTATGCAGTGCATCTGAATTATCCTACTTGGTGCATTCTCCCCTAATTAGTATCCTTTCCATGTGTGCAATATTAACATTGGCAAATGTGTAACAGTCTAGCAAGGGACCTGTTAAACCATGATTTAAGCATGTTCCTCTATTAGGGAAATTTTAGGACAGAAGGAACCTTGTGGCATATGTTAGATATTAAAAATTAATCGTATGCTTGGGGGACACAAATTTTGTGAATCAGCTAAACTTTGTATGAATCGAAGCATGGTTTTATGACCAGGCAACAATTTAAGGTGATTCTTATTTTGACAGAGATAGGGCATTGTTCACACTTATTAACTGTAATCAGACCATCACAGTATGAAGTTCGTTTTATTTAGAACAGCAAGTTCTTAACTTTTAAGCACAAAGCTTAATTGTTGCTGAATTAAATTCTCATTCAATCTAAAAATTCTGAATTTTCCGAAACTCACTGTATCTGAAATGTACAGACCAACTTAATACCACAGTTGTTAAATAGAAATCTAACAGAGGGATGGGAAAGTGCCTATGTGTGATCTAGCTGAACTTGAATGTAGAAGCATTTCTTCAGTCAAGACAGTGACAGGAATAGACTAGTAAATCAACTTTCATGGCTTTGTTTGAATGATATGGAGGAGTTGGTACCCGCTCTAGGAAGGGCAACTTCCTCTGTTCCTACAAAAAAAAAAAAACAACCAACAAACAAAAAACCCTAAACAATTGTAAAATGTAGCTTTCAGGACTACATAACTAGGAAATAAAAGGAAATTTAAAAAGTTTTACTTATTGGGTTTACGGGAAGTATGTGATCTTTAGTTTTGTTAGCTACAGTTTGCTGAGTTGTTCAATAAGTGGCTCATGAGAAAATCAAAAATGTCTGAAAATGAAGTGTTGATAAGGGAGCTAATTATGTGCAGCAAAGTCTCTTGAGAGTTATATGCTTAGAAATTACATCTGAAAGGATGTGCTTTGAATTTGGCAGGCATGTAAAGGTGAAAGGTAAAGGAGGAATCTTGCAAGTACAATGATGCAAGAAGATCTATTCAAAAGGCCACTGAGGAAAAAGTGGGGAACTAAGCACTGTATCTGTTCTGTGGGGGGAATAAGGACCACCCTTGAATACAAAACTAAGGCTTCACCAGAGAGAAATGACTGGACCCTGTAGGCAGAGCTGTCACACTATGTAGCAAAAAGAGCATCCCTGTGGAACTGGAGTGCAAAACTACGGGAAAATCTAAAGTTAACTTTTTCAAAGGTAACTTTATTCAGATAAGATTTGATACTGAGAATATCTAAAAAGAACTTTTAAACGAATCTTGTCTTCAAAGGAATGAAATATATATGTGTGCCACAACTTCAGTACTATTCACATTCTTTCTGGTGCTCTTAAATATTAAACTCCAAAGCAGAAATAACACAGGTGCAGAGGATGTTTTACATTCCAGTGTAAAATCAGTCACTATGGAAACTACTCGAGCAATGTTAGAAGGTCCTAGCTGCAATTATGTTAATACCAATTCAGAGGGGACAATACATCTTCAATCTCTTACTATTAAATATAGTTGCAATCTGTGTGCCTGCAAGAGAAGGATTGGATGTGTTGATTCATATGAATTGCATCATAGCAGATGGAAACAGATTATTTTTTTGGAGGGGGAAGGAGATGTATTTTCATGCTCTTAGACTTTATGCATAATCCGAAAGGTCAGAAGTCTCTAGTAAAGTCACTGCGGTGTGTTAAATATGTCTGATCCAGAGAAGAACTGCAAGCATAAAGTGAAAGCTTTAGACAAAAATCTGCTTGTAAGACAAGAGGCCAATATAATTTCAGTTAATTGTATTAATTTCATTGGGTCATGTTCTGGGTTTTAAATCTGGGACACTTCAGGTCTTCTATCAGGGTATTTGGATTCAAATTTTGTTCATTTATACACTTTTTTCTTATATATTATCAATGTAATTTTTTTCAGTCAGAGTTGAATTCTATATTTTTGCCCCTTGATACAGCAAATGAAAGTCTCTCCTCTACAGTTGCTTTATTACCAGTTTTATTATTAATATGGCAATACAGAGCAGGAGAGAAAGAAGTGTGTGAAATCAGATTAATTATTAAAACATTCTGACCTTAAGGAGATTTTGCTTTTGAAAAATCTGTTCTGCAAAGACCAGTTGGCTCTGCTTAAAAAAAAATGCATTAAAAAAAAAATCTAACTGTTATGAATGCTATGCTCAGAAAAAAACCCTCACTTTTACACATGGAAGAAAATGGGATAGTTATGAAGGCAGTTGCATCTAGAATATCACAAAAGAGTCTCCAAGCTATTTATTGTTTCCTTTCCATCCTTTCCCCAAATCTGTTCTGGTTCTAGCTACCATGATTAGTAATGGTTAAGAACCCTGTTGCTTTTTGAGATCTTTGGAAATACTGCAGAGTATTTATATGAATGTCTATTGTGTATAAAGTTAAATTTCCCGTTATAATTTCATTAAACTTTCAGTTCTATCTACAGAGTAAATAAAACTTACAATTATAGAATCATGGAATAGTTAGGGTTGGAAAGGACCTTAAGATCATCTAGTTCCAACTCCCCTGCCAGGGGCAGGGACACCTCCCACTAAACCATGTCACCCAAGGCTCTGTCCAACCTGGCCTTGAACACTGCCAGTGATGGAGCATTCACAACTTCCCTGGGTAACCCATTCCAGTGCCTCACCACCCTCACAGTAAAGAATTTCTTCCTTATATCCAATCCATATCCAATATATATATCCAATATGTCCTCATATCCAATATATCTACTATTCTTCAGGTTACAAAGCTTAGTAAAATTTCCAGGATTAATGCAATAGAACAGAGCTCTATGGAATGCTATTCAAAAATAATGTGGTAGAAAAAGTTTGGTAAGACTTTAAAGTGATATCTATAGCTGCTCTCTGCTTGGTGGTATGGAAGACCTATACTAAAAATAGATTGGTCTATGATAAATGAAGTATATATTAAAAACTAGGGCATCCAAATCATAGAATCATAGAATAGTTAGGGCTGGAAAGGACCTTAAGATCATCTAGTTCCAATCCCCCCACCATGGGCAGGGACACATCCCACTAAACCATGCCACCCAAGGCTATGCCCAATCCAGCCTTGAACACGGCCAGCGATGGAGCAGTCACAACTTCGCTGGGCAACACATTCCAGTGCCTCACCACCCTTACAGTAAAGAATTTCTTCCTCATATCCAATCTAAACTTCCCCTCTTTAAGTTTGAACCCATTACCCCTTGTCCTCTCACTACAGTTCCTCATGAAGAGTCCCTCCCCAGCATCCCTATAGACCCCTTTCAGATACTGGAAGGATGCTATGAGGTCTCCACGCAGCCTTCTCTTCTCCAGGCTGAACAGACCCAACTTTCTCAGCCTATCTTCATACGGGAGGTGCTCCAGTCCCCTGATCATCCTCATGGCCCTCCTTTGGACTTGTTCCAACACTTCCATGTCCTTTTTATGTTGAGGACACTAGAACTGCACACAATACTCCAAGTGAGGTCTCAGGAGAGCAGAGTAGAGGGGTAGGATCACCTCCCTCGACCTGCTGGTCATGCTCCTTTTGATGCAGCCCAACATCCCTGTATTCTTCCCAGGTCGCCTGCCCTTGCTTCCATGTTTTATAAGCCTCTTTTTTCCTTTGAATTTTCCTCAGCAGCTCCTTATCCATCCAAGGAAGTCTCCTGGCCCTCCTACAGCACTCCGTTCTAGTAGGGATGTATCGCTCCTGAGCTTGCAGCAGGTGACGCTTGAATATCAACCAAGAGTCTTCGACCCCCCTGCCCTCTAGGGCTATACCCCATGGAATCTTACTGAGCAGGTTCCTGAAGAGGCCAAAGTCTGCTCGCTTGAAGTCCAGGGCACTGAGCTTGCTGCATGCTCTTCTCACAGTCTGGAGGATCTCAAATTTGACCATGTCATGATTGCTGCTATCAAAGCTGCCCTGGAGCATCACATTTCCAACCAGCCCTTCCCTGTTGGTGAGGACGAGGTCAAGCATGGCACCTCTCCTTGTCGGCTCCTCTATTACTTGCAGAAGGAAGCTGTCTTCCACACAATCGAGGAACTTCCTGGATTGCTTGTGGCAGGCCATACCATCCCCCAACAGATATCAGGGTGCTTGAATTCCCCCATGAGAACAAGGGCCTGCGAGCGTGAGGCTGTTCCTATCTGTCTATAGAGCGCTTCATCCACAGAGTCCTCTTGATCAGGTGGTCTGTAACACATCCCCACAATAATGTCTCCCATCGCCGTTCTCCCTTTAAGCCTGACCCACAAACTCTCTGTCGACTGCTCACCTGTCCCCAGGCACAGTTCCATGCTCTCCAGCCTATCCCTAACATAAATAGCAACTTCCCCTCCCCGCCTGCTGGGCCTGCCTTTCCTAAAGAGCCTGTAACCTTCCATTCCAACACACCAGTCATAGGAGCCATCCCACCACATTTCTGTGATGCCTATGATATCATATCCCTGTAGATGTGCACACATCTCTAATTCCTCTTGTTTCTTCCCCATGCTATGGGCATTTGTATAGAGACATCTGAGCCGAGCTCCAGTTGAAGCCGGCTCATTGGCTGGAGCAGCTGGAATATCTCTACATAGCTCTGAAATTTTACTATAGGCATCTCAGCCTGTAAAATTAGGAATACAAAGCTAAAATTTTCATCGGACTTGGAGCAAACAGCAGGGTTCACGAACAGTCTCCTTTAGCAGTGTATATTTCACTTTAGGAAAAGCAAGCAGAATAAAATAGTTTATTAAACTGGAAGGCATTTATCAAATACTTTTCAGTAATACAGAAATGTATTCAAGATCAGTTGGATCCATCACCATAGCTATTCTGTAATTATTCTTGACTGAAGGTCTGTGCTTTTGACAAATAATTTTCTTTGCCATATGATTAACTTCTGTCCCAAAAAAGAACTTGCAAATGAGAGAAACAGAAGTTTTCCTGCCTCAAGAATGTTATTGTCATGGTTTAAGCCACTATAACTCACCCAGTATGCTCACTCACTCACCATCTTTCTTTCCCCCAGCTCCTGGGGGTATGGGGAGGAGAATCAAAAGAATGTAACTCCCACAGGTTGAGATAAGAACAGTTTAGTAACTAAGGTATAACACAAACCACTACTGCTGCCACTAATAATAATGACAAGAGAAATACAAGGGAAAAGAATACAATCGCTCACCACCTATACCCAGCCCAATCAAGCAGTGCACCCCATCGTGGTTTAAGACTAACTCACGCAGACTCTCTCTCTCACTCACTTCCCCCTCTTTCTTCCCCCCGCTCCTGGAGGGATGGGAAGGAGAATCAAAAAGAATGCAACTCCCACAGGTTGAGATAAGAACTGTTTAGTAACTAAAGTATAACACAAATCACTACTGCTACCACCAATAATAATAATGACAAGGCAAATACAAGGAAAGAATACAATTCTCACCACCTAATACCAAGCCCGACCACGCAGTGCACCCCCACCCTTCCGAGTCTCTGCTCTCTGCTTTACCTCCTGGGCATGACATGCTGTGGTATGGAATAACCTCTTTGGTCAGTTTGGGTCAGGTGTCCTGTCTCTGCTTCCTCCAGGCTTCCCCTCCTCCCTGGCAGAGCATGAAACTCAGAAAGTCCTTGGCCAGAGTAAAACATCACTAAGCAGTAACCGAAACACTGGTGCTATCAGCGCTGTTCCCAGGCCCAAAATCAAAAACACAGCACTGCACCAGCTACCAAGAAGCAGAAAAATGACTGCTGCTGCTGAACCCAGGACACACCCCCACCCTTCCAAGTCTCTGCCCTCCGTCTTTACATCCTGGGCATGATGTGCTGATGCGAAGGAGCTTCCAGAGTCAATGATGAGTCCTCATAGAGGTATGATCACTGCTCGTTTTATTCGCAATATCGTTGAGATTATATAGGGTTTCTCAGGGTTCACGCACAGTAAACAATACATTCATTGGTTAAACAACGCTGTCCATGCGCCTACAGCTACAACCCGGTTGGTTCAAGGCAGAAGCCTACATCCCATGACGCCCACAGCCCATCCTTTCCCACGGTCAGCTACCCCCTGTTTTGCTTCTGGCTAGCTGGTTTATTTTGGCTCTGCTCCCTGGTTTGCCTGCTTCAAGGACACACTGAGCCTGTCAACAGGCTCATAGGCTGGGTTGTGCAAGTAGGCCTGCATCAAGACACTATGCCCGTTAGCCTCTAAGAATTCCTCTACAACGTGCTGTGGTATGGAATACCTCTTTGGTCAGTTTGGGTCAGGTGTCCTGTCTCTGCTTCCTCCAGGCTTCCCCTCCTCCCTGGCAGAACATGAGACTCAGAAAAGTCCTTGGTCAAACAAAACATTCTAAGCCGTAACTATGAACATCAGTGTTATCAGCGCTGTTCCCAGGCTGTAAGTCAAAAACACAATGCTGCACCAGCTACTAAGAAGGAGAAAAATGACTGTTACTGCCGAACCCAGGACAGTTATGCAATGTAATTACACTGTCTCTAAGTGAATTTGGCTTTGGTATTGGAAAGCACACCGAAAGTGCCTAGTGGTACATAATGCCATCACAAGAAACACAAGATAAAGTGGATGACTTTAGTACCTATTTAATAAATGTTTAAAAAATTACTTAATATGCCATGGATACTGGTTATCCTGTAATGCACCTAAAACTGACTTTTAAAATGAACAAGTGCTTCCTCTTTATTTCAGTCACTAGATCACACTAAGCACATTATCATACTGTTTGTTTTCTAAGTGCTTAACTTGTTTTCTAAGTGCCTAACTAGACTGATATTTTCAAAAGAAATATTTAATTGTTTTATACTTCAGTTGTTTACTTGCTAAACCCCTCTCAGCTTCACCATCTGATGGAATTTTTGTCCTTAAATCTTAAAATAGCTTTCAAACTTATGAGCTGCTAGCCCTAACAGACCTCCATCAAGATGGGTAAACAATGCTGAACCTAAGACAAGAGTAGCATGTAGATCTTTTAAAATATTTAATTGAAAATAGAAAGGAAAGGAGCTAAATAAACTGGAACAGCACTCTTCTGTAGCTTACTGACTTTGTCTTGTTGGCTTGTTCCTAGATATGTTGAAATACTCAGTTATTTATATTAGAATCTATACTGAGTGTAGGTTACTATCCTTCGAGAGATAACTAAACTTTATTCTTGTACTTGCTTGTGAAGCTGAGAATTTTATTTCAGTGTCTATCTCTTACAGTCACACAGTCTATCCTTTATAGTTCCATTCTCTTAATCCATGTCTCTATTTGCATTCTTTAAGTGTTGGGAAGGTACAAGTGTGTAAGAACTTGTTAAATATGGTCTTTCTTAGATGCTCATAGGCATATATATATGTAGTACGGTTACAAGGTAATTGGCACATTGGATCTCTGTGGGATGAAGTCTTGTCTTCCTTTCCTATGGCAGTCTTTGGGGACTGACTTTTTAAGGAGACAAGACTTAATTTGTCTCTTCCAGGTGGGTTCATTCACTAGGAACTGCTGAAAATTTCTTTTACCTTTCCCTAAGCTTTCTGTTTGCGTGACTTCTCTGGTTCTATGTCTCGATCATGTCTCTAAATGTTCTAACTGGAAATTTTTCATTCTCCAAAAGTCTTCCTAAGATACACACGGGAAATAAAAGGATTGTCTACTTACTTTTTAAATAAGTGTCTTGTTCATGTGCAGTAGAGACAAAGGGGAGAATTTGTATTTGTCAAGTGTGTGAGGACTAAAACAAACATTGTCTGTTCTTGCACAATATTCTTGTGAAACTTGTGCAGTGAATGGACAGAACTACCAAGTTCTGGCATCATTATTAGAAATGTTTGTGAAAGACAGCTTCTCTACAGAAACTTTCATAACACCTACAAAAGCACTCATAGCACTACCATTTGCATCAAAAAGTTTTCCTTACTTTGCAATATCAGCAAAATCATCAACAAAATTATGTCAGTTTGACAAAGGTCAAAATAATGCTGTGATGTCTGGCCAAATACTCTAGGGCCTTCAGATTCTAATTTTACTACATTTGATATCAGATAGAAATATTACATAAAATTTCATCTAGTAATGCTATGAAAGGCATGGCAATTGCTCTGAACAAAAAGTACTTTTCAAGATAAATCAGTTTAATTTTCAGCTTAAGTTGTATTGTTGTTTGCTTTTATTGAGTTCTGGAACCCATTATGTGAATGATATATTGCAACACTTTTCCTCTGAAATCTAGATCAGAACTGATGTATTCTATTAAAGCACATAAATATTTTCTGAATTCAGATCTGAGGTTATCTTCCATTCAGCCCATGTTCTTTCTACCAGATGCACAGAAACAATGTTTTTTTAATGTCCCTTCTAGGATTAATGGGTGATGGGACAACTGTAAAACATTCTTTCAGCTTTTGAAGGTTGAAGGAAATAAAACATCAAGACTTCAGGCAAGATCTGTAAAGTGTGACAGCTCACATAGCCCAGACAAACCTATCTTTTTGTTCTGCTGCTCAAAATGAGATGATAGCTGTTTCCTATCCAGGGCGCAGTCCGCACAAATGTACCTCTTGGTTGCAGCCATTACTTGTACTGTTTTGCTGTGAAGACTAAGTTATGGAAAGTCAGTGGATAGGAAGGTAGTAGAGAGAGAGTGCTGTACTTGTCAGCACTGATTAAATGAAAGTTTAATAGACCCCCAAATCACCTGAGGTGAGGCTCTTTATCAGGTTCATAGTGCAACACAAAGAGGAGAAGCACCAAATATTGGAATATAGAAATCTTACATCTTGTGTGACTTCGCCTTTTTGTCTGTTTCTTATTCCTTAAAGAGAGCTTGGCCAGCGCTACAGGACCAGAGCGTGAGCTCATGGGTCCATCTCTTAAAACTTTGTCCTGCCACTGGAGTTAGAGGAGTCATGAGGCATTGCAACCTGCTGGCAGTCTGGAGGCTCATGGATGTTAGACTTAACCTGTCTTCATAGAAGTCAGAAAGGTAGTCAGAGCAGATCTAGATCCTACCTACTCAAATACCAAGTTCTTAAGAATCCTGCCAGCTTATACTAATTTCATTTTTGTCTCCTATGCCCTGTTAATACTGGATAGGAACAGAGCATGATGTACACCCCAGAATCCTGTATTATAACTTTTCAGCATAACTTTGATTTTCCAACTACGCATACATTCTCTTTGCAATTTTTTGAAATTTGGTTGCAAGTTTTGAAACATACAAATAAACTTATTGTTGCTCAGCGCTGCTGGATTTAATAGTGAACTATATTTGTTGCATGCTAAAATTGGCTAGTAAAAAAAAATTAGTACAGTTAGTCTCACCAGTACCACCTACCAGTGCTTCTCCTGCAGTGCAAATCAGACACGCTAAGTGGGCATACTTGCAAGTAGTGAGAGATTTCTCACTACATGCATAAACCTATGGCAATGCATTCCTATTAAAACTGCTGGCAAGTAGCATGTAGCATGAATGGCAGATAAATTGGTAGTGGTTTGCAAGCCTATTGTGTGCTATTTTCTGAAAACTGGCTGCATAGCAGGAACTCTGCTTTGGAATTCTCTGATACAGACCCTGTATATCTGGAGGGATTTTTTCTATGCAGGAAGCAGAGGGGCAGGCAGAGAGCCTCTGGAACACTGGTGCTGGGTCATTGTTGCGGTTTAAGCTGTAAATCACGCAGCCCGTTCACTCACTTCCCGTCTTTCTTCTCCCCCACTCGGGGGGGGGGGGGGGGGGGGGGATGGGAAGAAGAATCAAAAGAATGTAACTCCCACAAGTTTAGATGAGAACAGTTCAGTAACTAAAGTATAACACAAATCACTACTGCTACCACCAATAATAATAATGACAAGGCAAATACAAGGAAAGAATACAATCGCTCACCACCTATACCCAGCCAGACCAAACAGGGCACCCCCACACTTCCTGGTCTCTGCCTTCTGTTTTTACATCCTGGGCATGACGTGCTGTGGTATGGAATAACCTCTTTGGTCAGTTTGGGTCAGGTGTCCTGTCTCTGCTTCCTCCCGGCTTCCTCTCCTCCCTGGCAGAGCATGAGACTCAGAAAGTCCTTGGTCAAACCAAAACATGACTAAGCAGTAACTGAAACACTGGTGTTATCAGCGTTGTTCCCAGGCCGAAAGTCAAAAACGCAGCACTGCACCAGCTACCAAGAAGGAGAAAAATGACTGCTGCTGCTGAATCCATGACAGTATCCACCCCTTATTCCATACCATTCACGTCATGCTCAGATCCCACATTTTCAATATACCATCACATGTATATGTATACATCTACACACATGCACAGAGGGAGAGATCATCCCTTAGTGCATGGACCAATCCCTATAAAGCTGCTGAGTCCATTCGGTCCGTGATGTCGGGCTCCATCTCTTGGAACAGCCTTTCAGAGCAGGGGAGGATGTGTGCAATGTTCACACTCATGAATAACCTGGGCAATAATGCCCATTACTAAGTCCACCCCTCGATCATAAGTCCATCTGTATGTTGCATCTCTGCCCTGATGGCCTGACGTGTCATGGGCCCACTAGGCTCTAAGTAATTCACCCTCCCTTCCAGCAGTTTCTGCAGCTTGTCGCTGGGGACTCCATACAGCTGTTTTCCATCTCCAACACTTACAAAACACTGGAGGGGCCCAGTGGACTAGATACTCACCTATGCTGTCCCACACACCCTGCCACTCATGGCTGTCCAGCAATGGGGAAAAACCCTTGGCCATCGTAGATTGTAGTCTCTCCCAAGACGAGGCCCACACCCCACTCTGCTTAACTCTTGGGAGCAGATGAAATGATTGTGGGTAAAACACACTCTGTATGTATGCCAACATGCTGATCCCCATCACAATCAGCAGGCAGATCTCAAGGGTACCCAAAGGCCATTCAAACCCTTCAGAACTCTCAAATGAGGCTGCTGTACTTGTCACTGGGGCTGGTGTAGCTGCTGTGTTTGCCGGCTCTCTCATCAGCAGCTGCTCTTTGTCTGAGTCCAGATCTTCCTCCTCTGCCTTGCTGGGAAGTACTGCGTGGCCTCCTGCATCCTCCTGGGGCTCGGGCTAGCAGGGCTCTGCGGATGGCTGCTGGGGAATGCTCTCAGCCACCACGGCACTGGGCTCGGCCGCGCAGCTCAGCTCCTTGGCCGCCCCCTCCCGCTGATTGGCAGCCGCTGGGCTGAGCTCAGCGGGGGGGGGCTCAGCTCCTCTGCCACCTCCTTCATGGCCTCCTGGTCCCGAGGGCCGTTCTCCTGGGCTGGTGGCTCCCGGGGCCACCTCCCCTTGGCTCCCCGCAGCCTCACGAAGATGGAGGTGAGGACGAGGGCCAGGACAGTGAAGAGCAGCTGAACTGCCAGGTACAAGACCACGTCTGCATCCGTCTCCCCCTACTTCTGGAGCCTGCCCGTATTACAAGCCATTCCAATAAAGTACAATGAAACAAGAACCTTAACCCAAACCCATATCCAAAAAATGCTAAGATAACAAATACCGGCTGTAAATAAGGTACAACAGGCTGAAAACTATGAGCTCAAGAGAATCAAGAGCAACAACTTTGAGAGCCAATAAGTCAGCATTGTGATGAGTGGCTATTAATCCTGTCATTATCTCAACCCTTCGAGCCCCACATTGGGCGCAAAAAAGAACTGTCGTGGTTTAAGCCTCTATAACTCATGCAGTCGCTCTCTCACTCACTTCCCCCTCTTTCTTCCCCCTGCTCCTGGAGGGATGAGAAGGAGAATCGAAAAGAATGCAACTCCCACAGGTTGAGATAAGAACAGCTTAGTAACTAAAGTTTAACACAAGACCACTACTGCTACCACCAGTAATAATAATGATAAGAGAAATACAAGGAAAGAATACAGTCGCTCACCACCTATACCCAGCCCGACCAAGCAGTGCACCACCACCCTTCCGAGTCTCTGCCCTCCATTTTTACATGCTGGGCATGACGTGCTGTGGCATGGAATAACCTGTTTGGCCAGTTTGGGACAGGTGTCCTGTCTCTGCTTCCTCCAGGCTTCCCCTCCTCCCTGGCAGAGCATGAGACTCAGAAAGTCCTTGGCCAGACCAGAACATCACTAAGCAGTAACCAAAACATTGGTGTTATCAGCACTGTTTCCAGGCCAAAAGTCAAAAACACAGCGCTACACTAGCTACCAAGAAGGAGAAAAATGGCTGCTACTGCTGAACCCATGACAGTCATCATCTGCTCATATGAGTGAGGAAATAAAAGGCAGGGTGCTTTAAAGTGAAAAGAAATAGCTTTTGACAATCTACTGCTGTGGAACACCAAAAATATGTCATTCATATGACTCCTATAAACTGACCCCAAAAGACAGTTAAATGCTCAAATGAGTCTTTAGTGTTATATTGCTGATCTTCAGACACATTTGTGCTTTTCCTACACACTCTTGAAGTACAAAACAAATAGATGGAAGCAGTGTCTACCCTTCCTGAAAATAAATTATGACCTTGTATTGAGGTCCTTCTGTTACAAAACATTGTCCCATTGGTTTGCAGCATTACAGATTGCCCATCATTTTTACAAAATTTTTGAATTAATTCTTGTCCTCTTTGCACTCAGAAACGTCAATGACTTTGAATATTTATTTTTATTTTGTCTATTGTTTCCCTGAGATAGTGAATACCAAATTAGGTGCTGTTATATTTTAATTTTGTTCTGTTTTGAAGTATTCTATTTTAAGCTATAAACTTCTGGAAGCAAGTGCTTTTTTAGGATTTTAAACTCACTGGCAAAAAAACAGGTGAGATTAGAGTGCATTTATTGGCACAGTCATTAAAAGACAATGGTACCTGCATTAATTGTCATTCCATTTGCCTTTATTTCATATTGTTGAACAATATATGAAGGGTTAGGAATACACTTTATTAATGCATTCGACTGAAAGTCAACAATTTTTTGATGGTACAAAAGAGGATGGAGAACATGGACACAATCTTAAAATGGACTGTGACAGAATTCAATTTCTCTATTGCCGTGTAATTAGTTTTACTTTTTCCTGTCTACTTTATACTTGCTTCTTCTCCTTGTCATTCACATATGGTAAATGAAAACTGCATAATTTAGAATATTATTAACCAATTCTATATAATTTTATTTTTCTTCTCCAAATTTTTACTTTTCAAATAGAAAACTGTCTTCCCCTCTGCTGCATTACAGTTTGCAGCAGAATAATTCCCTGGTGCAAGAATGAGTAGGCAGTTGCTAATACCTGTGCTGTTCTTAAACAGCCATGGGTAGGAGAAAATTTATCTTCAAAATAATTCTATATATTTCTTTTTCCACCTCTTTAACAGTTCACTGCTTCACACCTAGCCAGTGTCACTGCAGAAAGCTTTTGAAAGCATTTTAAATTGTGAAGTGCTTTCAGTAATAATGAAACCTTGGAATGTCCTGCACTGCAGCTTTGTCAGATTGGAAACTGAAAATGCCATCATGCTGTTACAGCATTTCATTATACCTGAATTGTTAAGGGTTTTGAATGAAAGTCGAAGTGCTACCTATAAAGGAATCTGTCTTGTGAGAGGTAGGAGCTCTTGCTGTCATTGTCTGATTCTGCTGCTTTTAACTTGCTTGTGTTAGCTGCAGATCATAAGCTTATGACAAACAAAAAAAATAATATCATGAGGTGCATTTCAGGTATCCCTGCTGAAGCATAGCAAAACCATCCAAGATACGTTATTTTTTTTTCTCCCATGACTTTAAAGGAAGGTCAAACAATTTGTAAAACTGAAAGGTAAAACTCCTGTTTTCATTTGCAAGACTTTGGTCTGTTTAGTAATCTTGAATATAAGTTAATGAATTCAAACCATTTTTGAAGCAACTTAAGTTTTTATTGTAACAAAGTGCTGGTACTTACTCAACTGCCTGGTGTAAAAAGACACATTTTTGCCTTTAAGACTCTGTAAGTCTGACTCTGCAAGTCTGACTCTGCTGATAATTGGGATTTTAAACCTCCGAGAAGTTTATTTTCAGTAAATAACTTGAGATTCCTGGCAGATACGGATTTCTAAGTTAAAAATATTTTATCTTTCACTTACATATTATGTCTTTTTATACATGCAAAATAAAATGAGCAAAAATTCAATTTATATTTATCTATTTTTCTATATCTTTGCCAAAACTTAGATCCACAAGTGTATCCTGAAAGAGTATGTGAAATTTGTATGCCTACCTCATGGAGATGGTATAGAATTACACCTGAAATGACTGAGCAACTTTGAAAATTGCCTCAGGGAGAGTATATTGCAGTCACCTAATTCTGGAGGAATGTGTACAGAGCAGGATATAAGGTGCTGTTTACTGCTATTTATTTTACCTCTTTGAACAGAAACATGTCAGGACATGTTGTATAAGGGAAATAAATACTACGCCCACACTGATTCAGACTAACGAGAGTAAATAAGACGTGAATGGAGTGATAGTTCCCTTGTTATTATCTCCCAGCTTCCAGCAAGTTGTGAATCAGGTGCTTCATGAATTAGATGTCATTTCTTTTTAATAGGATGAGGTTTTTCTTCTTTTCACCGTTAATTTTCTTGTTTTCTGAATTCAAGTACGTTCTTGTAATCATCTACATCTGTGGTACTATCTAGTTACATGTTGAATGAAGAAGTACATCTTTTATTTTCAACTTGTCTCCTGTTAGTTTATCTCTGCCCTCCTTTTCTCATACTGTGAAAGACAAGCAGTAATCATTCCCTCTTCAGGTTGTTTTCCTTTCCCTGATGATTTTATGATCAATTATTGCATATCCTTTGTCATCTTTTTACTGGGAAAGAGCCCTAGTCCCTTCAGTAGCTGTTCAGCGAAAGATGTTATGGACCTTTTTTGGTCCTTGTTGCCCTTTTCTACACTTCTTCTTTTTTTTTTTTTTTTTGCTACTTCTGCAGCTCTTGAGGATGGGAAGTTCTAAAAAGTGTTGCTGAAATATTTTGGTTTGGTGTCTTACCGGTAATTCTTAACATCTGATACTTTTTTTTTTTTTTGAGTGATTTTCACTGTAAGAAAGAAATGTGATAGCTTAAACTTTGTAGGTTAGATGACCAGGAGGATTATTAATGATTGTGTGCACTTTATTTGATGTGTGTTAGTCACACTTTTGAGATGTTATTGAGAATTTATATTTTGTTGGGTAGGAATGAACATGAGGAGTTTACAAGAAGCATATGAAGAGGGTTTTTGAATTACTGCAAACAGTACATACAAATATTTAGGCTGCATTCTAATGCTTCCTCCCTGTGATGTATCAGTTTGCTAAATGTTTATGGTTGGGCAGTGCACAGTTTTTGCTATTTACTTTTCCAGGAAGGAATAGCACAAAGCCAGACTAAAATGTATATTCATACTAGTAAATATTTCATACTAGAATTTTAGGTACTAGACAATGTTTCTGGTGCTAATCAGGAAGGCTTATACGACGGTCAGAGATAAATGTTTTTATAGAAGCTTGACTACAACTCTATTTGTGAAAATTGTTGTTAAATACTCCAATTTTTTATGGGTTTGGTGTTTTTTATGATATTCATATCAACTAAACTTTTCTTAAAGTTGTAGGATTAGGTTGGTTTGCTGTTTCTTTTGGCTTTGGGTTTCTTTTGGAGTGTTTTGAGATTTATTTGTGTAGGTGTTGTTGGTTTTTTGGTTTTTTTTGGCTTGTTTGGTTTTTTTTTTTTTTCCCTGGAGAATTTATCTTTAAATTTTCCTCAGGCACACACAAGTGTTCGGGCTTTCTTGGTGATTTGCATTTCACCTTCATCCTGAGTCAGAGCATCTGTCATTTACAAAGAAAAGCACCTGTCTTGGAAACTCTCATAGCTCTGGAGGAGACTGCTATTGAGAGGATTGTACATACTTTTTTTTTTTCTCTGATAATGCTTATTTCAATATTCAAAACTTGGTTCCAAGAAGGAAGAAAACTTATTTTATATTTTTCTCCCCAACTTTGTAACAGCTTCAAAATGGCCTTATTGTTGACATTGATCCCAACTACAAGCAAACTGAAAATAAAATGACATCTTTGTTTACAGATGGTAGCAGAAAGTTTGTTACACTACCATTCTCAATATAGGAAAAGATAGCTCAAAATCAAAGCCAGACACATGTTTCTGTTGTGTCTTTGGAGCATACTAGACAGAAGAAGGCTGTTCCAGGCCAGTAAGCACAGTAAAACTAATGTCTCTCACATGCTATTGCTGACGTGTGAAACAAAAGGATCAAATTTTTTTCCTCCTACTTATATGTTAGCTAACTGGTACAGAAGCAACAATGTTGTAGTTGAACAGAGGTCAGTACTTAAAAGAAGCTTCGTAGATTATAAAATCCTTTAGTAGGTTCCATGGAATATGCTTTTTTTGCCTCTTTATTTCTGAAATGTAGGATGCATGTTGACAACCTGTCCTATTTCTACTCCTAGCTGTCAATTTCTGCTGCTGTTCTACACACCCAGAATTGTTTTTTATATATATGATACATAAATTATATACTTACACATAGATCTTTAATATTCAATACCATTAACTCTGCAATATTTGTCTAAACTATTAAAGATCTGGAAATCCTAACCTATGAAATGTATTCTTTTGCTAGGGAATGTTTACAACGAATGCTCAAATCAGTCCTCCCTTAAAAGTCATCACAGTAAAGTAATAAGCTTTGAATATTTCAGAACTAGGACAAGTTGTTCTAGATTACCATGCCCTTCAGTTGGTCTTAACATCACCTGTGTGTGTGTGCATATATATTTTTAACAAACCTGCAATTGAGAATTACAAATATTAAAAGACATACAGGTAGACTAAAAGAGTTTGTGTTCATACTATTTCAACATTTCTAGGATAAAAATGTGCTGCCTCATGTAAAGTATCCATTTCTAAATATGATCATGTGAAAGATACAATCTTTAAAACTGTGCGATATCCTTGTATACTATCTGTAAGTAAATTGGTTGTCTGCAATGAGCAACTGATATTTCAGAAATAGAATGTGTTACTTTTTTTTAATTATCTGTATCTAGTTCATTTAGAAAATATTCCAACTACCAAGGAGCTGTTTTGACCTTATCCTATGTAAAAAAGAGTTTTGAAATCTCTGGCTTTTCAGAGTAATATTATTTTGGTACACAGTGGTAGAGATTGCAAGAATGCATTTAAACATAAAAATCATATGTAATAATTCATGGGTTCTGTTTTGCTCCAATCTTCAGTAGTTTGTAAACTTAGTACTTAAATTCTCCCTTTATCATTTTCCAGGCTGACAAAATTGTCTTTTTTTTTTTTTTTTTAAGCTCATTTTTTCTTCCCTGATTCTGTGGCAGCTCTTGCAGAAGTAAAGGCTGCTTCCAATTGCATAAAAGTAAACCACTTCAAATGAATGGGGCAGACCACTAAAATAATGAATAAAAGTGCATTAAAGGACATGCACTGTTAGGTTAAGAGAATGCAACAATTCAAACTTTTCATAAAAAGGAGAAAATGTGCTAAAAGTAGTCAGCATTGGATTGACTAGATCATCCTGTTGGATGATCAAGCAAATGGCACCAAACCATCTATACAAGCAAGTGTATATTCTGTCTTGTATAAAGTGAAAACTTGTGAAAACTTTGAGTAAGAGAAAGCAGTAAAGCATCCATCTTAGAGACTAAGATATTTTAGCTGATAGGGCATGAAATTATCTCAGTCTGAAGAAAAGATTGTTCTCCTTTTTTTCTGAGGTAAACCCCTTAACTTCTGTTTAATGGTTTTTGACTCCTGAACTGATATACCTTAAATAATAAAAATTTAAATTTTTTTCTTCATAAGAACGTAATGCCAGTTACAACATTTCTGAAGGCTACATTTGAGATTTTAATATTTAAATACTTTCCAAATAATTAATGTGCATGCACATACACATGTAAATTTAGAAATCCATTCCCTTTATCATGGCCTCAGTTTTTTCTTTAAAAAGTATTAAGGTTTCTGGCCTAGCTAATTGGAGGGAAGATCAATTCTGATGGATATCATCCTGTAAAGAGTTTGAATAGATTAAGTATTTGTGTTGTAGTGTTTCAAAACATGTAGTGGTAAAATTAACTACTGGAAGAATTAAGAATTCTGCATAAACTGAAAAATAGACAGTTTGCTAATGTTTCCACAGAGCTACAGAGCTATACTCTCAGCAATTTTTAGGACTGAAATGAGCTGCAGTTTTTCTTCCATCTTCTCTCCTGCAATAAGGAGAAATTAAATAATGAGAAAAAGAAAATAATGGGGATGAAGTCATTAAGTTTAAACTTTTTATTGAATGTTTTTAATTGATTTACTGGTCTTAGATATGATAAATTTGGACAAGTTAAAAGGATTTATAGCATTTCTTGCCACCCTTGTTAACACAGAATTCTTATGATGGTCACTTTGATTTTTGACACTAAGGATGTTATAATTATGATAATGAGAGTTTCCTGAGATGAGGGAAAAAGAATCATAGAATGATAGAATAGTTAGGGTTTGAAAGGACGTTAGATCATCTAGTTCCAACTCCCCTGCCAGGGGCAGGGACACCTACCACTAAACCATGCCACCCAAGGCTCTCTCCAACCTGGCCTTGAATACCGCCAGCGATGGAGCATTCACAACTTCCCTGGGCAACCCATTCCAGTGCCTCACCACCCTCACAGTAAAGAAGTTCTTCCTCATATCCAATCTAAACTTCCCCTCTTTAAGTTTGAACCTGTTACCCCTTGTCTTATCACTATAGTCCCTAATGAAGAGTCCCTCCCCAGCATCCCTATAGGCCCCTTTCAGTTACTGGAAAGCTGCTATGAGGTCTCCACGCAGCCTTCTCTTCTCCAGGCTGAGCAGCCCCAACTTGCTCAGCCTATCTTCATACGGGAGGTGCTCCACTCCCCTGATCATCCTCATGGCCCTCCTTTGGACTTGTTCCAACAGTTCCATGTCCTTTTTATGTTGAGGATACCAGAACTGCCCACAATGCTCGAAGTGAGATCTCACAAGAGCAGAGTAGAGGGGCAGGATCACCTCTTTCAACCTGTTGGTCATGCTCCTTTTGATGCAGCCCAGGATGCATTTGGCTTTCTGAGCTGCAAGTGCACACTGCCAACTCATGTTCATATTTTCATTGACCAACACCCCCAAGTCTTTCTCCGCAGGGCTGCTCTGAATCTCTTCTCTTATTTATTAAAAAATAATGTTTGTCTGTAGCAGAGAAAAAGTCTATTTGTCAATGAGGAATGAAAACTATTTTCTGTTCTTTTTTCTTTTTTTAATTACTTTGCTTCTTCTTTTTTTTAAGGGGAGGAAGTAGGACAGGTTGCCATTAGAGTCTCTTTTTAAACCGGGAGTTATCAGAGAATTCACAATATCAGAGCTTGTAATTCTAATCAGATAAATCAACTTAAATAATTTCCGACACATAGGGCAATCTTAAATTTATCATCTTTTCAATGATATCCATTACTCATTTCTGTGTGGCTCACTGCATGTTCATTTAAGACCAGATTATTCCATACTCGGTGTCAGTGATTGCACCCTGGCTTGTTACTTTTTCTTAAATATGTTATATCTTATGATCTGGAAGATTTTTGATAGGAATGGAGACAAAATCTGTTTGATAATTTGCAAACTGTTGGGTCACAGAAATTTCTTCCAGGAATCTCTTCAGTGGTAGTCAAGTAAGTAAGCAATAGTAGAGCAGACTGAAGAGGAAAAAATAGCTTAATCTATCAAATAAATTATTTTTTCTGGAATTTAGTAGCTCCTAATGAGCAACATCAGAACACATTTGTCTCAGCCTAATGGGAAATTTTCATGAGAGAGTGAAATCACCCCATTAGGTTCTGGCTACCAAACCATTTAGTGAAAAGTGCTTTCCAGGCCTCAGTGGCCTCACAGGTTTGAGATACTCACTTACACATAGTAGAAAAGATAAACACCAACAATATACTGCTTTATTCTCCTTTTGTGAAAGTGTATGTGCAGAGAACAGAAAATTTTTTACTGTTACCATGAGGAGCAATGACCTAAACCAAATGCATAAGAGAGAAGGAAAGTTTTAAACCAAAAGTCTTCCTCAGTCCATTTTATACAAACAAGAAGAGGTTTTCAGGAGATAGATAGAATTTCTGAGGAAACAGACTATTCCATGAAATAACTTATCTGTCCTTGTTCCATCACCTGTTTCAAATGGAGCAAGAATTTTTTATCATCTTTATCAAAACTGTCTCCTAGGTTTAGTTTTTGGGCTATAGTAAATTGAGCAGCACAGCCTAATTCCAGAGAGAGTTTCCTTGCAGAGAAGCAGCCACTGCACTCTGGTGCCAGGGGTACATCTCGGTGCTTTCTCTTTGCTTCTTGAAAGCTCTGGAAAAGGTCTCAGGTTTTTCTATGGTTCCGTTTAAGAAATCTATGCAGTATCTAAGCATGATCAGCCTATGCAACTTTATCAGGGTAACCACAGTTTGTTTCTTGCAAAATGCATACAAAAAAAATCTTATAAAATATGGTTAGGGTTTTGTATTCACTGCCTCTCTCCTAAGTGCAATTTTTTAAGATTATAATAACAGGATTTTTTTTTTCCCAACCATCCCATTTCATTTGTGTCTCTACTTCTTGTCTTTAATATGTCATCATATTTCTTCCAGTTTCTGTAGTCTTATTAGTACTACTAATTTCTGAGATTTACTGTCATCTTCATCTTTGCTACACCAAGCAATTTAGAAGTTTTGACTTATTAACCATTGTTACTAGCTGTACCTAAAATTCTCAAGAATCAGAGTACTTTCTTCTACTTTTTATCGCCTTCCTTCTTCATTCTGTCTTGACAGATAAAGAACTTTTCGTATTTACTCATCTAACTTGTCAGTGCTTAAGATTTTCTTATTCTTAATGTACTCTTCTACTGAAGAAGACAAGCTGACATGTAATTTGCATGAACTGCTTTCAAGATCTGCTTCTAAACATGACAGTCTCATGAGCTACTGTCACAGGTAGAGTGTTAATACCTCTACTCATTAAAGGCACAAGCTGTGGAGGAAGCACACAGAGGGGAGGTGGATCAGACTAGTGGTGAAGCTGCTTCCCTTATACTTCAACAAAACAATCTTTGGCACAGCTATTGCCATGACTGGGTTCATGGAAAATAAATGTTCAAAACAGAAAATCTTTTTTTCCCAAATATGCTGTCATCTCAGAGAATAATGGAATAGAAAACCAATTTATTAGAAAGGATAACTTTCTGGATATCTGTCTATCTCTAAACTCAAGTGCTGCTTGTAAGGTGCAGCCTCCAAAACCAATTATTTCTTCTGAGATAATAGTGACTCACCAAAAGTCACTTTTGGCTACCAGTTCTACAAAAGAATAAGCATCCATTGCTTAAGAATAGATAATTAAAAAAATAAATATATGATTTTCTTCTTTGTGTCATAGTGAAGTCTGTAGTTGAATCACGTATGCTGTTTCAATGATGGGGATATTTTTTTCCCTAAGTATGAGCTAGCATAAAGCTTTTGTCAGTGTAGCCTTTCACTGAAGAAGAAGGGTCCCAGCAGCTTTGGTGGGAAGAAGATCGTTTAAAATATTTGTACTCAGAAACCAACTTCTCTGCCTTTTGCTTCTGACAGGGTGGTGATGACTAATTCAATCCTGCATTTTATTTCATTCTGGCTCACTGAGCACAGATAGACACACACTTTTACTGTCAGCACGTTTGGATTAAGCAGGTGACTGCCTACTGTGTTCATTACAAGATACTATTACCTGCGTCCTGCAACCCTTCAGTTACTGTTATCTTATCAAGTCCTTAACCCAAGTTCAGAAAGTATATAAAATTAAAATTATTTCTTTTCTTTTTACCTAGTACTACTGTATCTTGTGGTACTTCTTTTATGTATGGGTTCTACAATATGCTTATGTATGGGCTCTACAATATGCTTATTCACAAAGGTGTTTTACTCAAGGCTCTTTTAAAAATCATGTACTCTTTTTGTCTACCTCTTCTTTGAAATACACAAAAATTTCTCAGTTTTCATGGAGTAATGAACTGTTATAAGTCACTGAATGCAGTGGACTCCATGACCCAGCTGGATCCCATCTACTCTAGACTGATCACTGGAAGACTGCTGCCATCACATGCAGGCAGCAGTGATGCTGGCAGGTAAATACACACTACAGCAGGTAGCCCAGTAGCTGACTCCCCAAACCCAGGTCTCCCATAGCTGTTGACCCTGGAAAACATCAACCCGTTGAGGTCTGTAGCCTGAATTCTCTTGCAGGTGCCTATATCTCTTAACCTAAAGACCGGTTAGTTGGGACTGAAGCTGGCTAGCTTCTTCAGAGGCATGCAGAATAAAGACCTCACACCAATTTGGTAGCTACAGATAGGATTCAATAAAAGTAGAGGATAGGCTGCAGTGGTCAAATGTAAAGGTCAGACAGACAGACCAGCAAGCAGGCCACATGTTTACACGCAGCAACTTTTATCCCCTTTCACCTATTTGTTTCTTTCTGATTGTCATGGTCAAAACAGTATCTTGATATTAACCTGAAGTTTTAACTAGTGATTCAAACATTGCAAGCAAAGAAAACAACTCCCCCACCCCCAAATACTAAAAAAAACCCCAAAAGAACCCAATCCAAAACACAACACTCAGGGAGCCTATTTCCTTACCTTTTGCCAGGCTCAGCTTTTTTATAACAGCTCCCCAATCCCCTTTCTAATCCACCTTCCCTTGTCCTCAACATGCATCATCTTCAGTCTCTCCTAGTCCCTTCAGCAAGGTGATGGGCAGTGCAAGGGACCAAAGCGTAATGTTTTCTTTCTGCCAGACCTTGCTTCTTAGTCATTTCCCCCAAGTCAAGGATGGATTTCTGCACTCTGTTGTCTCCTTGGGGAATTGGCACCCTTGCTGACCTCTGACACAAATTATGTGGTCTAAGGTTAGATGAGATGGTTAAGATAACTTTTTATCCTTAAAATATTGTGGTCTCATTGGGATTTCATTCATATCATGCCTCACTTATCATATAGGTAATAATTATCTGTGTAGTTAATTTTCTAGCTATGTAACTTACAGAAATGAGAAATGTATTGCTTGGTCATTCAAGAAATGTAACCCTAAAGGCACAGTACCTAGAAGGTAAGACAAGGAATGTTCCAAAACTACTTTCTCTCAGTAAGCGAGTATTAGATTTATAGAAAGATTGCAGAATAAGACTTCTAAGTGATAGCTCTACTGTGTAACGGCAAAATTGATTACATTATAGAGCACAGAGCAGAGCCACAGTAAAGAAGCAGAAAGCAGACAAAGCAGAACTTCATATAGAAAGGGCTACAGAGAAATTGTAAAAGCATATAAATGCCACATTATCCCTACAAACAATCCAGTTCTGGCAGCTCTACTAAACAGGGAAAGGAGTATGCCTGATGATAATTTCAGTTGCAGTTGAATTCATCTAGAAATTCCTACCTTGTTCTCTGAATTAAATAATGCATTTTGAAATGTATTTTCTGTAGTAAGATCTTAGTATTGTTTTTTCAACACTTCATGGGTCAGAAACACCAGAAGACAGGTACATATGGAGATAAGTACTAATGTGGAAAAGAAAAAAATTTATCCTTTATTTACTTGCTTAGTTTTTTTTTCTTTCTATATGAGGTGTGTTTTATTGACGGTGACTGACAGAAGAGCTACTCTCACTTTCTTGGGTTTGATTTCTTCTCTAGATGCTGTTCTTTCTGAAGATTTCTTTCAAAGTGATGTAGCGTTTAGTTCTGCTTTTGGCTATATGAACATATTTTCAAGGCATGGTTATTTATTAATTTCTAGTATGTTGTACTTAAATCATGACTGGTCATTACCTGCAGCCATTATATTTTTAAAACAAAAAATTGGGCTTTTACATGCTGTTTTCTCTCTGATTTTTGTTTGAAATAATTATCTCACTTCACTGGGTTCATCAGCCTCCACTTCTAAAATCTACTTATCCCACTTCTTTTCATGATGTCTAAATTATTTTGATATTTTATGAATGTACAGTATTTCAGTATCTTGATCAGAATGCTCTTGTGTATCATTGATGCCAGTTTTGAATATAAAATATAAAAAATACATCACTTCATTAAATTGGAGTACAGGCCGAACCTAAAAGTTTGCTTTAAATGTAGCAGAGTTTACTACATTGTTAAAACATCAGGAGTTTCTGTGTTAGCGTTACTTATGATATTTAAGTCCAGGAGATAGATTTTCTTATTGGGAAGTGGCTAAGGAAGATAGGGTGGGTTTCTACCTAGTTACCTAGCAGGGCTTTATTTCCATTGCTTCCCCCAAACCACCATCAGATCTGCAACTCAAAGTTTTCATTTATTTTTGCCTTGCTAATGTTTTCTGGTATAGCTTTATTATGGCAACACCTACACAATTAGTTTCACAGGGCTTTCTGCACCCATTAAGAGTCTTGACATCCATTGCCTGCAGATATCTACACTTTTAAAAAAGAATTGTGCTTGTATATACAGGAAACAGAGTATACAGGTTGAAATAACATAATAGACCAACAGTTTCACTGTAAAAATTATTTCAGTTTTCAGGTTCAGTTATGTGCCAGCAGCATTCTCAGATAATCACAACTATGCATAAGACTGCACATAAAAATACCACCCCATGAGCACACCAACTAATGCATGCATAATTTAAATACCATTCCAGCCATATGGAGAGAAAGGCATGTAGGCACATGGGATCGATCGATCTGCTCTTCTCCCAATTTAATCAGATAGTTTGCCCTGGACAAAAGAGAATCTCTTTCGAGGGTAGTCAGCGGTATATTATCCTTGTTTGCTCTGTGCCTGGGGTGTTGTCATGGTTTAACCCTGTTGGCAACTTAGTATGACAGGTATGTCATGCTGCTGACAATTGAGATCATGGCATTCTGTTGAGGCTTTTTGGACTATTAGGAGCTGCTATTCTGGCTATGCAAGTATCTAGACCGCCAGCTGCTTTAGAAGTGCACTCATAACTCTCATAGTGAGTAGATGAATATTAGACCTTATGTGAGCAAAATGTTCTAGTAAACATCTGCCTGACTTTCAGTGGTGGAGATCCTTGCCTATGCCAGGCCATCCTGCTACTGCTTTCAGATTTTCCTACACAGATGATGTCCATTTTTTACTGAAGACTCCCTGGAATTCCCCATATTTCCATCTGGTATGCCAGCCACAAGGTTGTTTTGGAAAACTGTGGCCTGGGTGCGGGCATAAGAAGTTGGATGGGAATTGAATGTGTGTGATTTTGTTTGTTTGTTTGTTTGTTTGTTTGTTTGTTTGTTTGTTTTTGCCAGGGAAGGAGGCATAAGTATTAACTGTTGTAGGAGCTAAGACTTACGTTACAGTAGTGCGCTGTCCTGTAATCCTAACGAACTCCAATTCACATACAGAAATAATTTCCAAAGACTACATGTAAGGTTTGGAAGTTGCAATCCCAGTACCACTGCAAATTAATGTATGGTATCAATTTCAAAAATGGCACGTCCTTTTTTCACATAGAAAAGCAAATAGACATGCAAAATCGTACCTGGTTGTCATAAACACTCTGTACTGAGACCTGCAGCTCTCGTTTGTGATGGCATGCTCTGCCATTTGCTGACAACAATTGCCATGCAAAAATGCTTCAGTACTGGTGCCTGGCTGCCAGACATAAGACCCTATTTGGTAAAGGCCTCCGTTTACACTGAAATGCCTGATTCCTTTGCAGAAACAGCTGTCCAGTTTCAGACAGCAAATTTTCCATGGGAATATTCCTTTCAACTGTTCCATAAGTCTCTCTTTTCTTTTTACTGAGCATCAATTACTACAGAGAAGAGGGATTCTCTACAGAGGTCAATGTTTCTCCTCACTTCACGATTGTCTCTAGTGCCATCAGCAGATCTCCCCATCAAAGAAGAGAAATCCAGCTCTGGTAGCTATCATGATTTCTTCAAATTTTTGTAAGGAAGAGATTTTGTAAGGGAGAGATAGATTTTACCTAGGAATCACCTTAGTATATCCACAACAAATAAATTAAACTAATTAAAACTAATTTATTTCACAAAGCCATATTATGATATTTGGTGAAACCACCTTCTGCAGAAAACAAAACCAACGGCCAAGCAAATAAAAAATACAAACCAAACCAAAGGACTTGCTTTTTGGTTGAGTTATTTTGAAAAATGATGACATTTTTCTTAAAAATTTGTAGATTTTTTGGCTTTGATGCTCTGCTAAAAGTTTGTTTTGAAACTTCCCTCCTCGCTGCACTTAATAAAAAGTCAACTCTTCCCCAGGTTTTATTTTTGCTATGCCAAAGTGTTTGGACCATGAAAAGGCTAAGCTTCCCCAGAATGCATTTTTCAGAAGTTTTGTAGGCTCACAAGGGTTTTCTCTCCCTGTTCTTGTCATGAGCAGACATACTGTGGGGCAATAAACGGTTTTATCAATATAGCTACATAGCTTCCAATCATATGAGGCTGCAAGGAGAGCTTACTTACATATGCCTGTGAAATACCATACAGATGCATATCCTTTTTCGTAATAACTGGCTCTTTCTTCTTCTCATTATCCTAATAGGTCTCTTCTGCATCTGTTGCACATCAAATTCTTCTTTTCCGAAGCCTGTGTAATTACAGAGTTCTCATTCTAACAGTTTCTTTGAACATCAAGACTGCTTAAGTGTTTTGCATATCAGTTTATTTCTGCAGAAGGAATGCCTCAAAGACAGATATTGTAAAGCCTGAACCTCAACAGCCTATTTGAATAGATAAGTCTTAAAAAAACATACTTCTGAGAATCATATTAAGTTCCAGGAAAAGAGGTAGCAAATACCATAATATCAGCATATCATAGCATCTTTCTTCACCTTTCTCTTGGTTTTGACCTATAAATAATTGGCATTCTGCTTTTGCTTTTGCCTCATAAACTGAAGTTAATGTATGGAACTTTTGGCAAGTAAGCTATGCTTCATGGTTATAATAATAATTTTCCTTCTTGAGTTGATAATTCTAAACTTTCATAAATCCCTCTTGCAATTTATTTTAATTAGATTAATGCAAAATATTATTAATAATAATAACAACTTAGGTGCATAATCAACTTTTCTCCATCCTTTACACCACAGCCATTAAGAGGAGGAAAAAAGCTGTCATTTAATACAGCATTCAATATTTATTTTCCAAATACAGCCTAGGAACATCAGCACTACCGGGATTGAGCTGAAAGGTTATTCAAGATGGTTTACCATGCTGACCTTTATTTATGACTGGAGTAAGCAAGTCAGTGAGGGTATATTGTATTCAGATTTTTATTCCTACTTTATTCTTACTCTGTACTTGTGGCCCATCTGTAAGAAATTTCCTTGAGAGAATGATTGTATTATAAAAAGCGCTAATTAGCTGTTGAACTGATTCTATCATATGGTGCAGCAGAACTTCCTCAAAACTGGCTTGCATGGAATGGTGCCATCTGTCTGGGTTGAGTTCAGCTTCTGTTGTTTTAACCTCTTTGATAATTAAAGTGAAACTGGCATGGATGCTAAAAAACTGGAACTTTCCAGATTACTACAGGACCTTCAGTTTCTGTACATCAAGGGTCCTCCTGAATTGTAAACAGCCGTTAGGTTTAATACTAGTAAAACTTAACTTTATAGATCATTTTTCTTCTCATCCTTGAACCTGGAATTCTGATGCAAAATTCACTTGGGAGTACAGAAGATCAGTTGATTTCTGTGTTCTGGAACATTGCTTAAAGCTGTAAATTTTATTTAATTTTACCTTCTTTATTTTAAGTACCTGATTAATTATATTAGTAGTAGCTAATTGTTGGAGTGAAATACGACAATTGAGCTTAAAATTCAAAAACCGTACTGAATATTTGCCTATCAGCAAACAAAATACGTAGCCATTAACCCTTTCATTGAATTCCATTAAACAGAGTGTAGAATTGTCAGTATTTAACTAATAGTATACTTTTAAGTACAAATAGTTTTAAGATTAAATAAGAATTACAAGAATGTTTTGAGTTAATAACTGGTTAGTTTAATTTCTTCTCAATATCATAATGTACTTGAAAGCTTGGGAAATTCTTCGTATTTACAGCCAGTAAAATATTCAATTCCAAAGTTCATGAAGAAAGGAAATGTTTTCATAAACTGATTTATTGAAATCTGCTAAAATGATTTCTGTCAAATATATCAAATAGCTGGATATAGTTTACATTAACAGCCTAAAAAAGATGCATGAGCTTGTTCTCAGAGAAGCAGTATACAAAGAAAAGATCAAGATGGTAGGAGAAAAAATAGACACTAAACCAGTGTTATCCTCTTTGGATTAATGCAAATCATGTTGCTGACTTTGTTAAATTGAGATGCTAAATTCAAGGATAAACATGTTCAAATTATCTCATTAAATGTTTCTAAAATTCGAGTAACAGGAAGTGGAAATTTTGAAGTAAAGGATGAATATTCTCTCACCCCCAAAATTAAAAGCTAAGATTAAACAAGCTTTTGCTACTTCATTGCATAACTTCCGGTTGTTATGCTGATCCACATATGTGTTTAGGATCTTCTCCCACACGATTTTTAGATGGTGTCGTGGTTTAAGCCGTAAATCACATAGCCCGTTCACTCACTTCCCCCTCCTTCTTCCCCCCCACTCCGAGGGGGGGGGGGAATGGGGAGAAGAATCTAAAGAATGTAACTCCCACAGGTTGGGATAAGAACAGTCCAGTAACTAAGATATAACATAAACCACTGCTGCTACCACCAATAATAATAATGACAAGGCAAATACAAGGGAAGAGGATACAATTGCTCACCACCTGACGACCGAGCTGTGAACTGAGCTCTTCCGGGTTCCTGCCCCCAGTTTTTACATCCTGGGCATGACGTGCTGTGGCATGAAATACCTCTTTGGTCAGTTTGGGTCAGGTATCCTCTTTCTGCTTCCTCCTGGCTTCCCCTCCTCCCTGGCAGAGCATGAGACTCAGAAAGTCCTTGGTCAGACCAAAATATTCTAAGCCATAACTATAAACATTGGTGTTATCAGTGCTGTTCCCAGATCAAAAGTTGGAAACACAGCACTGCACCAGCTACTACGAAGGAGAAAAAAGACTGCTGCTGCTGAACCCATGACAGACAGCAGTACTGAAATTACAGCTTTTACAATACTCAGTTAAAAACTGTGAGAGATCTTAAACAGACTACTACTAAACCATTTAAGTCTACAGAAAACAGCCTTAAATCTTCACTAATGAAAACACTCTAATCTCAACCCCTGCCTTTAATGCTGTATCTTACTATGTAACACAAAATAAGAGCTCTCATACTTGAATGCCTCAGTGAATCCCCCAGCTTAACAAAGAGCCTGAGAATTAATAGGTTATCTCCATCTTTATTTGAGAACTCTTATTATTGCCTCAAGTCCCATTTTGAGATATGAGATTGTTGCCTCTTTTCAGCTACTGACTGAATTTTTATAACTGAAATGGTGCCAAACCCAACTGTCTCAAAAATAATTTCTGATTGCACTTCATTCCTTTGAGTATACTGCACTGTTATTTGTATATTTCCACCCGTGTAGCAACCACATTGTTATATATTGTCCTCTATTGATCAGCGATGACTGAAGAAGTTTGAATCTCTGCCTGAAAAATGAAAGATTTTACCAGGTAGAATGCAGATATTTCAAGAATGTGTCAGGAAGGAACTTATTGTGCATTTGACATCACAATACACAAAAAAAAAAAAAAAAAAAAAAAAAAAAAAAAAAAAAAAGAGGCGAGGGTTTGGGAAAAAAAGTGGTTTTTAAAGTGCTATTAAAGTGGTCTGATGAATTCTTTAATTAAAATCTATTATAAAAGGTATATTCATTTTTGAGGTAAACTAAACTTTATCCACCCTCCAGCTACTTTGGAATCACAAAATACTGCTCAGAATTATGAACTTGAAGTTGCTGAACTACTGGTGGGTGCAGGGCATTGGGCAAATGGTGGAACTTCAGTAGTGTTTTTTTCTTTTCTAAACAGTGATCAGCAAGAAGTTCCAATTTAGACAATTAAGTGAAAAATAAAGATCAAGGAGTTAGCTGTGTAGGTTGATAGATTTTGAATTCACATGAAGAAAAATCTAGTTTTGAACTCTTGAGATTTACTGAAGTTCTGGGGTGCTAAGTCAATCTTTCATAGATCTGAGAAAACTTGCTCTGAAAACTGGGTCACTGTAGAAGTAACTGATTTTGTTTACTTGCATATCTAGAAACTGCAATTCTGTTTCACATGAAAGTTCTTAAATAGACCCTCTCAGTTAAAAGCAAACACAGACTGGTTCAGTGAAAGCAATAAAATCAGGCATGCAAGAATCAAATCTAATTGATTTCTGGTTACTAATGAGCCTTACCATAAAACAATTTCCTCCTTATTCTCATGAGCATAATTCTTACACAAGAATGGGTTGTTTCTGGTTTTGCAATGTTGCATATGTATAAGGCTACTCCTTAAGGGATGGGAGCTGAGTCGTCAGATGGCCAGTGGGGCATGGACATTCACAAACCAAGACCCAGTCCTTCAGCCTGAGCAAAGGGAGAAAGATGGGCCCAGAGATTAGAAACACACTCAATGTAGAGTCAAGATCATCTGGCAAGTTTACAGTGAAAAGACAGGTCCATGGTCTAGCTGGGAAGTCAGCCTGAACGTCAGGATCAGGCCAGCCAATGTCAGGGAGATCCATGGTGGGAAGGTAGGTTGAGGTCAAGCTGGGAAGGTAACCAACAGTCCATGCCCTGGCCCAAGCACAACAGAGCTGCAGACCACCACTCCTACAGCACAGCTCCATCAGGAGTAAGTGTTAGGACTTGAGCTCAAATGTTGCGCCTGGGCCCATAGCTGTGAAAGTATGCCCTAGCTGAGGCTGGTCACAACCATTAAAGGTTGTTCATGCATTCAGAGCACTGGCGAGCTCTTGGCAAAAGCTTGTAAGTATAGTTTCCTATTAGAAGGTTTTTTCCTGTTTATTTTGAAATCTTTGGGACACATTCTCTTTAAATGTCTGGTTTTGTTTATTGATTACCTAAAAAAATCTCATAGCTTGACATTTTTGTTATGAAAACAAATTTTGAGTGCACAGCATGGATTAAGTCTGGAAGCTCTGCATGATATACAGAGTTAGGTGGATGCCACATTGTAATTTGAGCCCTTAGCTTTTTAGTGTAGCAATGATATTATAGATAATTATGTAATAGTAAATCACAGAGACTGACTTTCTTTTGTGAGAGTTTCCACTGTGTTGGGAGAGCTTTTATCTTTCTGTGTTGTTTCTGTAATGGTGTGGCTGAGCAGTAGTATTAGTGTTTATATTAAAACAGGCATGGTATTGTTATGACAATAGGGGAAGATAGGCTGGCTTTGTACAAGTCTTGACAACTACCTAATTGAACTGAGAGTAGATTTACTTGTGAAGGTTAGAAAAAATTTTATAGCATACCTTCAGCTCTTCATTTTTTCTTTAAATTTAGGTTTCTTTTAAACCTCACAATGTGTAACACCGATTCGGAGAGCAAAGATACTTTTCTTCATGTATTAATTTTATTTCCAAATTTGAGAGGCCATTACTTCACCTTTTTTAATTTAGTGCAACAGCAATTTAAATTCTTATTAATGCTTTTGTTTTCTACAGAGAGGAAATAGAAAGGGCCTTAGGGCTTATAATTTTAGCTCATTTATTATAGATTCATATATTTGCCAAAAGAGAAGCACACATTATTCTGAAAGGCAAGAACCATGTGGTGACTGAGCATGGGATAATCATCTCCATTCAAGAAAAATGCTCATTCATTCTGACCTTTTATATCGACTGATTTTACCTGCAAATGTTGAAGGTCAAGGACTTTCTGGAAAAAAATAACCCCACAAACCAATATATATATATATATCTCCTATTCGGCTTTTCTGTAAGAATATTTTCTTTAATTTCATGTCTTATTACTCCCCTCCCACACCCCCACCCTAGATCATGCCCACTCTCTCCTCTTTACTGTAGTTCTGGAACATTTCCTTCTATTCCATCTTTCCTGACCTGCTGCCAGAGATGACACTTGCATTACACTGCATTCCAAATACATCAGCTTTACTGGTTTTGACAATCAAAATATTTTTTCCTTTTTGTTTATGATCCTGCCCCTCTGCTCTGCTCTTGTGAGATCTCACTTGGAGTGTTGTGGGCACTTCTGGTGTCCTCAACATAAAAAGGACATGGAACTGTTGGAACAAGTCCAGAGCAGAGCCACAAGGATGATCAAGGGACTGGAGCACCTCCCATATGAAGATAGGATGAGGAAGTTGGGTCTGTTCAGCCTGGAGAAGAGAAGGCTGCGTGGAGACCTCATAGCAGCCTTTCAGGGGGCCTATAGGGATGCTGGGGAGGGACTCTTCATGAGGAACTGTAGTGAGAGGACAAGGGGCAATGGGTTCAAACTTAAACAGGGGAAGTTTAGATTGGCTATGAGGAAGAACTTCTTTCCTGTAAGGGTGGTGAGGCACTGGAATGTGTTGCCCAAGGAAGTTGTGAATGCTCCATCGCTGGTGGTGTTCAAGGCCAGGCTGGACAGAGCCTTGGGTAGCATGGTTTAGTGTGAGGTGTCCCTGCCCATAGCAGAGGGGTTGGACCTAGCTGATCTTATGGTCCTTTCCAACCCTAACTTTTCTACGATTCTATGATCCCCAGAGGTTTGCATGTATAAAAAATTGAATTCTGGTATAACTCCATATTTTACAAGCTTGTGGCCTGAAGGAAAGAGGAAGAGGCATACTTGAAATGATGTAGTTCCATCTCTTGTGTCATTGTCAAAATCTGCTAAATGTTAACAATCTAGCCTCAGTGCCTAGAAAGTATTTGAGTAAATCTGTTGAAATAGAAACTCAAGCTTTCAAGTTGAAGTTAAGTCTGTTGGTCTCTAAGCAACTAATTTGTACTTCAGGAATCCCTAGAGAATGTGTAACAGATAATATTGAGTCCTATCACTCTTGGGAATCGGATTATTTCAACTTCCCAATAAAAGCATGGAAATAACACACTCATTTCTTTTGTCAGATGTCCTCTTTTCTCCTTTGTACACAGTGGGACAGATTACACAGTGTCGTGACTCTGTCTCACTCCTATGTTTAAGGAATTTTCCAGGTATCTGCTTTGGAGATTTTTTTGGAAATGAGGTGCTGTTCCAAACCTGTTTCTTTTTTAAATTACTTGATGTCATACTCAGCAATCCAAGAAATCCTTGTGGTACAGGAGGTAGACAGCAGTTCTAGGAAACTCGTTTGCTAAATGTTCCTTCCTTTAAGTCCTGCCTTCTATAATTCAGATATCCCTTGCATAATTCTGATATCCCTTGCTAAGTGGCTTGGCCATAAAGCACTCTTTCTCAGACTGCTTGAAATTTGACATCCAGCTGAATTCAAACTTACATTGAGTTAACTGCCACCATAATGTCTTCTTTTTGTTTTGCTACAAGACAGGAGGCCTGAAGACAAATACTGTTTCACTGAATCTTTGCCTGTTTATATCTCTCTAATTCTCCTGGGTTTTTTATTGAATTTGCCAGTATAAAATCCATCCCTGTGGAATCCATCAATAAAATATTACTTGCCCAGTTCAACATCTGCTTAGTATTTTCATGTTCACATCAAATTTCCCTTAAGTGATAATGCCAAGTGTTTTAAAGCCTTCATTTTTCATTTAATTTTAGTGTAGTTGGAAACCTAATTTTTATTACCATTAGCCATTTCTCTTCTTGTTGGAAAAGCTTTTGTTATTGTCCTTTAATGCAGCATTTTTCAAGGGAAAATTGGCACCTCAATCCTGCCTGAAAAATTATCTCCGATACTCAACAGATCAATCTGTAGACAATAGAATAATACATCAAAATAGGTAGTGGTAACAAGCATACTTTAAAATTAGGAGTTTTCAGGTTATACAGGGGAAGACAATGGAAAAAGCCCTCAAGGTGAAAAGAAAAAGTTGCCAGCATCATAATTTCCTGAAATGGCAAGAATTAAATCTTATGATGTGAGCCGACGTAATCTTTGCTGACAGTGCCTCCTATCCAGGAGAATTTCTTATCAAGGAAAATTTTCTATTGAGAAAAATTTCCTATCAAAGAAATTTCTCCAAAGTCTTGGCCATCTTCTGAAACCTGAGATGCGAAACCTGAGATGCTAAACCAACTGCAGTGAGCTACAGGACTTGCTGAACAACATAATGCCATTCATCATATCTTTCCTGCCATCCTGTTTCTGGGTGTGATCAATTTCTAATGCTTCTGAGGTAGTGAAAGAAACATATTTTTCATTTGACCAGTCATGAATGTGGAGAGAAGGGACTCTTTCCCTTTGCTAGCAACCACTGAATCCATGAATCAAAAACTTTGATTCTTGTGCCTTATCTTCAATAAATACCATTAACACAGCAATCTATTGCTTTCTATGTCATAGAGGTATTGGGTAATCCCTTCTATTTGCTTTGTATTAGCTTAATGAACAGCGTAGAGTATCACAGAATCACAGAATGGTTTGGTTGGAAGGGACCTTAAAGATCATCATCAAACCATGGCATGTGATTCCAATACCCCTGCCGTGGATCTTCCACTAAAATAAGCTGTTCAAAGCCCATCCAGCCTGGCCTTGGACACTGACAGGGACGGGGCAGCCACAACTTTCCTGGGCAACTGGATATTAGAGCTTGTGTTCATAGGGTAATGGTCTTCACTCTCTTTTAAGTCTTTAGATCTGCAAAAAAATCTGAGAAACTTATGTAGAATAAGCAAATGATACTAAGTATATTATTCAGCTTCCTCTTTAACCAGTGAAACTACAGTGACCAATCCGTTAGAAAGGGGAAAAAAAAAGACAACATTAGGGTTTTTGTTAGGATTACTTTTGGTTTAACAAGCTACAAGAATAAGCAAATCATCTTCCACTGAAATAAATTTTTAAATGCTAGACACCTTTTCTGTATCTTCCTCAGGAGTCACAGATCATAGATTTATGACTCACTCAGGAGAGTGTGAAGGAGGATGAGCTAAAATACCAGTATACTGAAAAAGTTACCTTATTTAGAAAAAAAAAAAAGCTTTGAAACTATTACCAGCAGACTTCCAGGAAGAACGTTAGTATTATCATTCCCAACATGGACCATAGAAGACACTAGTTCTGTCATGGAAGGTTCCCTTTAAGGGCTGCAATCTGAAATCTGTTGTGTGGAGAACAGGCAGATGGCCACAAGCTTTGGATGTTTAGTTTCCACTGTTTCCAAGTTCAACACAATTCAAAAGAGAATACAAAGTAATTGCCTGTCATAACCACCTAACATAACCACCACAATTCATACTGATTACCCTGAGCATCATCCTGCTTTTGGTAAATTCAAGATAATGTATCCCTATAATCAGCTGAAAAGAAGGGTGTTTCAGAATTCAGAGAAACAGGAACATCAGGCCGCTGTGACACTCTTAAGCTGAATTTTATATGTGGTCGAAGAGACAGTATCAGGAAAAAAACTTTGCACTCCCACACCCACTCATCCACAATAAATGAGAACTGCTTTACACATCTATCCAATGAGTCGGCATTGTTGAATGTGGGGAAACTGCAACACTTGCTACAACCAGTCTTAGCATCAGGCTCTGGTCAGAGGTTTTGTACCAATGTGTAGTTGCTCCACCTTGGGCATTTTGATTCTATATGGTGTCAGATAGCCCAGTAGTAATGTTCCACCAATTTCTGCTACTGGGGCCTTTTACAGGCAGATGTCAACACAAGCTGCCAACCACATCAGTCCATGATGATATCACAGTATATCTTTCCAAAATGTTAAGGCATTATTCCCTTGCCCCTTGTTAATCTGTGGCCATTATCTAGGTTTACCACACTCAGTTCTTACTTTTGCTGACCTGTTGACCCTGACTTATTATCCCCAGGGTCTTGTGCATATTGTCCTCTCAGCTGCAGCTCATTATACTGATATTAGAATCATGACAAAGGCAAGTTCCTATAAGAGGAGCTCTCTTACCTACTGCACATCTTCTGTAATTCCTGGAAAATGGGGATATTCCAAAAGTCTGCTGTTTTCCCAGTATTTACAAAAGGAGAGAAGAATTCTACTCAAAATCCCTGTATCTCAGCCTGTGTTGGTTCTTGCAGAAAATGAGACAATGAGGCTGATTCCTTGACATCAATGCTCAGCTCAATGTCTAATTTTTTGAATGTAACTGGAAGTCCTTTGAGACCAACAGGTCTTAATACTTGCTGTTTATCAAGGCAAATAGAAGCTCAAATCTGAATGTGTATGCAGGGGAGAGGTAATAGGGATGTTGGATGTTTCAAAGAGAAACAAATTGCTTGCTACCACTTGTAAAACAAAGGCATTTAACTAAACAAGTAAATCTTCATTTGTATTTCTAAGGAAAAATAAAATTCAAATTAATGGTAAAACTGGAGAAAGGATCATCCTAATAGAGGAACAGTCTGAAATGTCTTAGCTGGAAGGCAAGTGGGCTATTTCTCCACTAGGAATTTTGCCTTGATGACAAATTCTGTATGAGGGAAATGCATATTCCTAGTCAATTCTAAAGCTGCTTCAAGACAGAATTAGCTTTGTGATACCCCAGAATGTTCAGATTGCTTTGGTTAATGTGGTGAAGAGATACAACATAGTTGAATAGTAGGAGTTTCTCTGTTCATCATAAAACAAGATTTGTTTACAGAGCAGGATATTTATTAACAGAAAGGGGTGGTCATATTCAAAGTCTGTACTCCATCAACTTTAGGGAAAAGCTGTACAAAAGCCATGCAAAAAAGCAAAAAGGTGGAAATGTGCAATTTTATTTGTAGCATATTGTTTTAGAAGCCTTCTAAGGTAAGGTCTATGTCAAATATGGTGGTTGTTTTTAATGGTCTGGGGTTTTTTCTACTTCCTATCCCTTTCCAATTTTTCTTTATTTTGATTCCTTGGCTTGGTATATATGATTGGAAGTGACTGATGAACTTGTAACTAATACTTTCATGTCAGACAGACTCAGTAAATTGGTGATTTAGTTACCCTTGTGTGGAATAATTAGGAAATTTGGGATAATTGGGAATTAAATCTATATTCAAAATGCAGCATTGTCCACACATAAGAGAGAAACGGACTTTCAGGGCCTCTCGGGGCGAGATGCAGCCATACCTGGTATGCCAGGAATGTGCACTCCACAGCGGTTCCCGTAACAGGCGGAGGATAGAGCGAGGTGGAGATCTTGCGGTTATGCTCTGTCCTAACTTCAGCAGATAAAACGGGAACTAGGTGGTACAAGAAACTGATAAGCTGCATACTTGCTACCCTGAGCCAGCGGCCTGTCATCTTTTTGACAAAATACCGTCCTAGTGTGAACTTTGCTTCATTATAATACTAAAATACACACCCCTCTCCAGTGCGACCCCCCTCCGAAATAAGACCACCTCTCTCTGAGCATGCCCTCTGAATTTTTAGTCTCATATACCTTTAAATCGAGGCGAGAGAAATTTTCACCAATGGTAATAAAGGTATGTATGACTAGAGTCACTCAAGCTCCACCTTGAAGGTAAAAATAATATAAAATAGCCCAAGAGAAAGGGGGATTTTGGGGAAGATACCATCATGGACGAGTCACGGAAGATAACATCAACCGACTCCTGGGACCGGTCGACGGGCCGGACCTCTCTTCCCCCCCCATAGGGACGCCTGTGGGTAAGACTCGCACTGTATCCAGTGCTTTCCTAGGAAAACCTTAGAATCTCTAGAGTTATTTTTATTGTCATCTATATCTTTTAGAGCTAAGCTGTGTTAACTTTATCAAGCGCTTGTATTCATGTAACCATTATATGCACATGCTTTTGCGGACAGTATTTATCACCGGCAATCCATAAGAACCTGTACCTGTTGCATTAATTAACTGCTCTGTTTTGGTAGCTAATCACAATAAACTGCACTGTTTCAGTATCCGACCGTAATTCTCATACTCAAAGCGCTCGGTCTGACAGTAGTCTATAAATCCGGTACTCAAAGCGCTCGGTCTGACAGTAGTCTATAAATCCGGTACTCAAAGCGCTCGGTCTGACAGTAGTCTATAAACCCGATACTCAAAGCGCTCGGTCTGACAGTAGTCTATAAACCCGATACTCAAAGCGCTCGGTCTGATAGTAGTCTATAAACCCGATACTCAAAGCGCTCGGTCTGACAGTAGTCTATAAATCCGATATTAAACGGACTCGGACTGATAATTGTGCACTGGGGCTGTTCTTGGCCCCTCTCTTCATAAAACCAGGGGTTTGTTTCCCCACTTGCCATTTAACGCAACACCTTGTTACTTGGAAGTTATTTGGTTTTGCAAAGAAAAACCATCTTTTTTTTCTTGAATAGTAGATTATTGTCAGACAGATAAGCAATTATATGAATTAATTGTTGGTGCAGCTTGATTGGTGGTGGTTGGTGAGACAATAAATTACGAGAAATGTAGTGTAGTGCAGTGGGAACCAAGTATGCAAGTAGTCTTGTATGATTTATATCTCAGAAAACAATGACAAAATGGTGAGGAGGTCAGAGATAGCTTCCTTAATATGAACCTCTAAAAAAATTATGGGAAAAAGGTGGACTTTTTCCTTGATTCTTTGAAAACAGAGCTATGAAACTGACATTCTCTCTGTAAATGGTATTGTCAAAACCATAATGAAATTGTCTCTCTGGTCAAAAAATTGTCTCTCTCAAAAAAGTTCAAAAGAAAGCACACCCCAGTGGTACAGAAGCTGCAACACAAGTCTAAAAAAGGGAGAGTAGGAGAATTATATGTTCCCTACATAAACAGATTGAAAAGACACCCACAAAAAGCATGATCATTTCCAGGAGCTCAAAGTTGGAATTCAGACAACTACAGCCTTAAAATAAAGTCCTTTTACCTCTTTTGGGTGTTCCTAATCTCTATTTCGGCTACTGGCTGCTGCTGATGCTTCATGAACTGTTGTATCTCTAGAGATTCCTGGCCCACCATTGCAAACAGGATTCAGATGCTTGCACTGTTTGTTCCTGTTCCTGTATTTTTGAAGAACCAGAGCCACTTATCTTTTTGCCAGCACACATGTTGGCTTGATGTTCAGTTCAATCTTAAAGCTTCAGTGTTTCTTTCTGTGCGGTAGAGCAGTAGTAAACATAACTCGTTTAATGCTCATCAGGCAATGATGCAATGAAGTCAACTGTCTAGCAACTTCAAGAACTCAAACTACAATTCTGTTCCTTATCAACAGTTCTGCTCTTTATCTATTACAGTACTTCCTGATGAACCTTACTGTGCCTCTTCCTACTGTGTAGCACTTTCAATAATGTCTGTCAAGAAAGTATTAATAATTAACTGTAACCATATGCTAAGCACAGAACGTTGCTCCTGTTAATAGTTGTCATATATGTTTGGTTCATACTAGTTCATACTGTGTGGTGTTTGAAAGATGTTTTGGGACATTTTGAAGTCTACATGTTACCACCAGTTACAGATGTTCTTATTAGTCCTTTGAAGTGCAAACATTTTGCTCTGTAGTTGTTTAACTTGCTACTTAGCACTAAAGCTCTTATTTTTTCATTTGCACAGCTGTAATAATCGGACATCATATGTTTAGGCCTGCTTGGCGTTGCCTTCGCCTACAGCTAGGAAGATAGCTCAATATTAGAAAGACTTTTTAACATTGGTGTACACTTGTTAGTTTTCCATGTTCCTTAATGGAGCTTAACTCTCCCCTTGTAAGACTGCCTTAACCTCCAGAAATGAGTCTTTATTTAGCTAGATTAAATAATTTTCATTGCTCCAGTAAAAGCAAATTAACATTAGTGCAAAAGATTGGGAAGCCCTACTAAAAATATCCCAAAACTCAATTTTTTGCTAAATCTGGAAAGGAGGACCTGGGGCTCAAATTATCTTGGCAGAGGAATAATTTGAACCTAGGCCTTCTATGTGCTAGCTTGTTTTTTTAATTACTTGACTAGAAGCATGTGGAGAGGGGACAATAATTTCATTTGATGGGCTTGACCTGGATCACCCATCTTCATGAAGGCTGGTCTTTCCTAAAAGTGAATTCTGAGGAGGTACTTGGCACCTTTAATTATATTTTTTGAACTGCTCAGTTTAGACTGTTCTCTGCTTACTGTACATTCTGTGTGCTTGAGTAAATCGTGCTTTTTTGTGAACTACTTTGATAGCTGAGGCAGTGAGAACATGCACCCTATAGTAAACGTTTAAAATTCAGGCATTCAAACATCTCTGCCTTTCTTATGTAGCTCTTAGCCTTGGTTTCCTGCCAACACTAAAGTTTGATTTCCTGGAAACTATAACAACTGAAGTTTGGAGGCCTGGTGGAAACTAACTAGGTGAAACTTAAGGACCTTAAGTGACAGATGAACAGGCTAAATACTCCAGTGTCTGAAGCAAATGGAAGGTCATATGTAGTATGCTACACAGAGAGAATATTCTGAAAGGTTTTGTTCTGTCTGGAACATAGTAACAAGATAGTAACACTAAAAATGAGCAAGCCCACTTATTACTTTACAAAACATTAATGTTTCAGAAAAGTACTTAGCCCAAGAATTTTGAATAAAAGAATGAATAGATGAGAAAATAATGTGATATTTTAGTGGTAGATACCACACTGCACTTTGTATTGAAGCAAGCCTCTGTTACAACTGTCCGGGTCCTGAGAGCACTACCAGGTTTTGATGCCTTTATGATCCTGACCAGCCTTATGTTGGGTCCTCACCCATTGGAGACCCCAGCAGTGAGGTCTCATATCCATGAGATGGAGAGCTCCATTTCAGCTCAACACTGGGCTTTCAGCTCTTGCGAGAGAGCGATTATCAGAAAGCCAGTTTCTAGTTGAGCCGCAGCCTATACCTGCCCTTGTCTATGGTCCCTGTTGACACAGTCCCTGACATGTGGATTCATTTTGCTTTTTATGAAAGAACATATTACTGAATTGATAGCAGCTGCAAAACAGGGTCATCTAAAGCTAGCACTCTGGAAGCGTCAGAAAGAGCTTTGTCCCACAGTTCCTGAGTTCTCAAAGAGAAGATGGATTTGCCTAGAAGAGGATGTGGAAGGCACATTTTGGCAAATGTGGTTTAGGTTGAAAGTGTAACCAAAGAACTGCTACCTTGCATTTAGTAAAACTTACAGTGAAATTCTAGTTACTGTTGCAAAATAATTTCCAAATTAATTTTTTTATTGATGGGTTTAATCAGAGGCTCTTGATTGCTTGATTGCCAAGAAATTAGATAGATTTGCAACTGTGCTGCAGATTCAGGAAGAATGAAAGGTTAAGGTGGAAAGATGGAATGGGAGAAAGAAGAAGAAAAATGTAGGATGGACCTTATTTAAAGGAAGAAATAAGAGGCTAATAAGTGGCCAATCTGCCCCTAGAAAAAGTAGTAATGTAAAAATCTTATTCTTACTCTGTCTTTTCAAAGCTGCATCGGTCAAGTCTCTTATTTTTGTTTTTATAGTAAAATATATTTATTTTTAAATGTAAACAATTATTTGGCCATAAATGTTCTAGTAATTCTGTATTCACTGCATTTTCATTTAACATGTTAATGAATGGTACAAAAGATTCCTTTTTCTCCCAAGGATTCTTTTTATGTGTGATCAGAATCACAAGAATAACAGGAGAGAAGAAGATTCATGAATAATTTGTTTTCATTAGTGATAGTCAAAACTTATTATGTCAAAATTTATCAAGCTTCTTTCTTATAAGCTCTAATTTACTTGAAATTTTTGTGACATTTTGCTTTGTCTAGATCTATGAAAAAACTATTAAAAAAGAGTATTTCTTGCCTCATAAAGAAATAGTGTCCACTTTCTTAGGGAATTGGCTGTTCTTTTGCTATTATTGTGATTTCCCCCTCCCTGTAATGGCAAGAAGCTTTGATTCAGAAACAGCGCCGATATGAGTATTTATGACTGAATGCTGCATTGTGGGTAGGTTTTGCATGAAAGTTATGTTCCTTAAGAAGATGAAATGTTATGGTTTAGTGTCATAAGAGATGACATATCAAAACTGGGATTTGAGTTGTTATACAAAAAGTTAATTAGAAAGAAGGATAGCATCCTGTTCTTAGGTCCAGGCTTTGCAGCTCATAGCCCGTGGGGGTGAGGGAGAGAATATGCATTATATAGGTAAGTTTCTGAATTTCCCAAGATGCCTCAGAAGTAAATTACAATGGAGTTGAAAATAATTACCACAGTAAGACTTCCTGGTTTAGTATTTCTTCTCCTTGCTGAAGTTTTTATTCTAGAGAGTTGTAATATGCAAATTAGTATGTTGCATTGAGATGTTCTATGATAATGAAATAGAAGTAAGTTGAGGTTTTTGTGTTGGAGTGTCTTATAGATGCTTCAAGCCATATGAAAGATGAATGAGTTACCAGCACACTATGCTTTTGCTCCTTCCTATTTAGTTTGTTTTTGTCCTTGGGATTCCATTTCTCTTTTTGTTGTTGTTGCTGTCATTATCTGTAATACCTGACATAAATTCAGCTATCACCCTAGTTATGTACACTTGTGCTTTAGCCTTTCTGACTTCCACAAAACACTGAAGAGAATCGATTAATTCCTTCCTTGTGCTGCCTATCCAGTTCTTAGCACTGCAATTTTATTTATTCTCCCGAAGTGCACATTTGTTAATATGACTTAATTCTGTATGTATGACTTAAATTGTTTTTTGTACACAAAGTGTGTTTGCCTTTTTTAGTACAAGAAAGCAAGTATCATGCTTCATGGTAAGAGATACTGTTCATTGTTAGAAATATATTTCAAAAGGACAAAAGCATTAACCCAACTCAGTAGACAAATGTAAAGTTACGTAGTCTACATGACACAAATGAGAGAGGATATTTCTTAAGATATAAAGTAAGTGGAAGATTAGGAAATTTATGACTAGAAATACATTATTAAGTGACTACTGAACTGCAGAAAGTGTATGATGGTAGATCAGCATTTTAGGATACATTGGCAGGAATTACTTGTACAATGGCATTTTGACTGTAAGGAGAAAAACTGTATCTATATTTGTGTATTTCTGTTATTGCTCTCACAAACAGAGAAGTGTTCATACGAAGTTATTTTTTCCACAGCAATGCTTGTGCCCAGTTAAATAAATAAAAGGTGCCCTTCCCGATAACTAGAAGAAACATGGTTTTTTATTTTTTTCATTTCAGTGTTGTGAAAATTCTAAATTTGTATTACTATATATAAACTCTGCACTTGAGATATGTTGTGTTTTCTTCCAGACACAAATGTTCCATTAGTTTTTTTTCTTCAAGAAGTGTATAAAAATAAGGGTGCTTAAATGGAATATAACTATGAATAGTTGCAAAGACAATGCTGGAAACTTACAAGGATATATCTAGGGGGCATGAAGTAAGACTTAGAGAATGCTGTAGTAAGAAGGACATAAAGTCAGTGTAAGAATGCAGTGACAGCCAAAGAATGCTGTAATTCACCTTGCCAAAAGTTTCTGTCAAAGAAATCTGACAGTGGAAGAACATCAAAATGTAGGTTCATGTTTCATATATATTACAAGAATTTTTGCAGTGAAATTGAAATTTATGTCTCAGATTTTCAGAACATCACCTGAAAACACAGATAAGATCACAGAAATGTAATATAGTAAAAATTGGAAAGGTAACTTACTTTATATTGAATGTATGAATTTAAATTGTAGGTAGATATTAAAAAATTACAGAAATACTTTCATGAACAAAATACCCATGCATGTACCTGTGCATACACAAACACACGTTCTCTGTGTCTCACTAGGGTTTATCAAAATACCTATCCAAAATTTGGTGACAAGCAGAAAAAAATCTGGCAGTGATTGAAATATTTTCAAAGTTAACTTTTCCAAATCAGATTAAAAGTATAAAACAAGGAAAAAACCCACAACATTTTGTTAAGGAGAAGGGAATCATGGCTATAATGCAATGGATTAATAAATTGCTCAGATATTGGGAAAAGGAGATAGGAAGTAAATTGATGTGATTTCTGAAGCTATCTATTTCTATTGTAACTTGGTAGAAATTAGTTCATAAGGTATCTGGACAGCTGAAAAAAAAATCTTTCTCCATCCAAACACAACAGACATCTGGATCATTTAAGGAAAACAAACCACCCCAAACGGGAAACAAAAACAAAAACAAAAACAAAAAAACCCAAAAAAACCCCAAACCAGCAACCTTACAGTAATTAACATGCAGAATGACGGAATTATGAAATCTACAGATCTTAAACTTGGCATGTTTTCATAAGTGTTCTGTTTGCTTTCCTGTAAGTGCTTTCATATAAGTATCTTCTGGATTCAAGTTTTATGTGAGTTTATAATTTTGCACATTACAAAAACCAGGTGAAAAAAAATCTTGAAAATGACGAAATGCACTACAAAAGCCCTTGCAAGTATTTGAAAGGCACTTGGAAGATAACAGGAAAATGATAGTCAGCATGGATCTGTCAGGAACAGATTTGTCAAACCAGTCTAATTAATTTTTAACTGTTATAACTGGCCTTGTATATTGAAGGGATGTCTAGTCTTGAGTACAATTTTTATATTCAAGTAACAAGTCCATAAGTGACTTAAGGAAACAATGTCTTGAGAAAAAAACTACAGTGCAAGATATTTACTGGAGTTTCAGAAAAACAGAAGGATTTATGGGCTGGTTGTTACTCTGGTAATGATAGATGACTTCATAAATAATCTGACCGATAGATTAGACAGTACAGGCATAATTTCAGATGATGTCAAACATTAGGAGACTTATTATGAGCTGAAATGCAAGGTTAGAGACCCACAATCTTGGAAAAAGAATAAATCAGAGGTAAGAGTTAACAAACCAAAACCAACCAAAGAAAAAACCCTAACCCAATAAAAAACCTCCTTATTTTATTTAGGACAGCTACAAAGTAAGAATGACAGCTAGAAAGTAAGAATATAGGAAAGTTAAACTGTCCTTGGACCACAAACAAAATGATAAATAGGTAGGAGTCCTGCAGAAAGGTTTCTGAGGATTTAGAATTGATTATAAGATAAATGCCATTCAAAACCACCATAATGCGTAAAAAATAGTATGCCGCATATTTTGTTTTGTGAATAGGAACATAGGTTGCAATATATATCAGTGTCATGGGTTCAGCAGCAGCAGTCATTTTTTTTTTTCTCCTTCTTGGTAGCTGGTGTAGCACTGTGTTTTTGATTTTCAGCCTGGGAACAGTGCTGATAACACCAGTGTTTCTGTTACTGCTTAGTGATGTTTTGGTCTGGCCAAGGATTTTCTGAGTTTCATGCTCTGCCAGGGAGGAGGGGGAGCCGGGAGGAGGCAGAGACAGGACACCTGACCCAAACTGACCAAGGAGCTATTCCATGCCACAGCACGTCATGCCCAGGATGTAAAACTGGGGGGGGCAGGAACCCGGAAGAGTTCAGTTCACAGCTCGGTCATCGAGTGGTGAGCAATTGTATCCTCTTTCCTTGTATTTCCCTGATCATTTTTGTGGGTGGTGGTGGCAGTGGTGGTTTATGTTATACCTTGGCTGCTGAATTGTTCTTGTCTCGGATAGTGGGAGTTGCATTCTTTTGATTCTCCTCCCAATTTTTCCCCCCCCCTCGGAGTGGGGGGGAAGAAGGAAAAGAACTGTCGTGGTTTAAGTCCAGTCAGCCACACAGTTTTGCTCACCCACTCCCCCCTCTATCTTGCCCCCCACTCCCGGAGGGATGGGAAGGAGAATCGAAAAGAATGCGACTCCCACAGGTTGAGATAAGAACAGTTTAGTAACTAAAGTATAACACAAATCACTACTGCTACCACCAATAACAATAATGACAAGGCAAATACAAGGGAAGGATACAATAGCTCACCCCTTCTAATACAAAGCCCGACTACTCACTTCCCCTCCTTCTTCCCCCCCACTCCGAGGGGGGGGGGAAAAATTGGGAGGAGAATCAAAAGAATGCAACTCCCACTATCCGAGACAAGAACAATTCAGCAGCCAAGGTATAACATAAACCACCACTGCCACCACCACCCACAAAAATGATCAGGGAAATACAAGGAAAGAGGATACAATTGCTCACCACTCGATGACCGAGCTGTGAACTGAACTCTTCCGGGTTCCTGCCCCCCCCAGTTTTACATCCTGGGCATGACGTGCTGTGGCATGGAATAGCTCCTTGGTCAGTTTGGGTCAGGTGTCCTGTCTCTGCCTCCTCCCGGCTCCCCCTCCTCCCTGGCAGAGCATGAAACTCAGAAAATCCTTGGCCAGACCAAAACATCACTAAGCAGTAACAGAAACACTGGTGTTATCAGCACTGTTCCCAGGCTGAAAATCAAAAACACAGTGCTACACCAGCTACCAAGAAGGAGAAAAAAAAAAAATGACTGCTGCTGCTGAACCCATGACAATCAGATTATCCTCTGCTGTACTCAACATCAGTAAAGTTTCTTCTGGAACAATATCACACTGTTTAGTGACAAAGTTCAGGAAGGTGAGGACTGCTATGGAGAGCATCTCCAGAATGAGAAAGGGAAGACTGAGTTAATTTGAGGGGTTTTAGCAAAGTTTTGCGAAGCAAAATGGAGTAGTCTTATTCTATTTTAATTTTCTTTTATATATAGGACAAGAAAAAATGGACTTAAATGGCAGCCAGGATGTCAGGCTAGACACAAGGCAAAGTTTTCTTTCACTAAGGATAGCAAGAAAGGTAATAGATTGCCTGGAGAGGCTGTGCATTTCTTTGTCATTAAAGGCCTTCAGAAAAGATTGTGAATATCTGACAAAGTGATGTAGTAATGCCCAGTTCTCTCCTGGGACAGGATAGATTAAATGAGCCTTTAAGGTTCTCTCAGCTTCCCCTGCCTTCTTTTTCTTTTCAGGTACAGAATATTTTGCAGTACACGAAAATTTCCAGTGCACTTTCATTCCTGAAACTATGCTTCGTATACAGAGAAACAAGGTACAATCTCTGTGTTTCTTTCCAGTATCCCACTGGCATACTGTTTTCCTCTCCAAGAAGACAAGGAAGGAGGCTATGGTTTCCAAAAAAGTATTGGATAGACTAAGGGATGAATGTGCACCTGTGTCAAGTTGACTAAACTCAGTCAAACAACTTTTGGCACATTGAGCCCAAGGAAGGAAAGACTGCACACTTGATTTTGAATTGTATGCCGTAGGTAAGCTTTTCAAAGTCTATGGTGTTTCAGAAAGTGTATTAGTATTATTATACTCCAGCATAAACTGTTTGTAGGTACTGAAGTTAGTTCAGCTAGCCGTCCAAGATGAGAAGTGTTTGCCTTTTTTCGCAGGACTTGTTTTCTCATTGAATTGAACAATGCAGGAAAGGACAAGTGAGTATCCAATTACCAGAGTAGTACCCAGATAAAGAGGACTTCTGCAAATATATTCAGATTGTAAAACTGATTTTCAAGTAAAGGTAAGCTCTGGAGACAGAATAGTACATTTTGTACTGATAGACACTGATTGAACATTTTAAGCATCTTATATTTCTTCCTCTGTGTCTGATGAACTGCATTAATATTTTTCTTGTGAATGTATTCCTTTTCTGGTGCTTAACTCAAAATCCTCAAATAAAGTTTTGGGTTGATATGTTCCTTTTCAAGGGAAACTATGTAAAACATAAAGTTTGTCTTTTTTGTTTTATTGACTTAAGGTAGATAAAATTCAAATGGCAATGAAATCATGTTCTAGTACTTTACTATTCACTGTCTCAGTAGGTGGGGGGATTGTAGTTTCTGGTAAGCAAACACAAGACTTGTACTAAACATTTTTATGATTAGAAAGTCTCAGAGCCTATATGTGTTTCTGAGCAGTACCTCCATTTTCCTTTTGAAGTATTCATTTTCATAAACGACGTGTCACTCAAGACTATTCAAATTAGATATAAAGTGGTTATTCTCTCTTTTTTTCCCCGCAGAATGGCTTACGATTTTTTTCTTTTACTGCTAATAAAATATTTTACAAATAATGTAGTGTGTCTCAGTCTTAAATTGTCTTAAAGCCATCAACGGAAACACAAAATATGCTATGTAGTTTTCAGGATAAAGAAAACTTAAGCATGATTTCATTGTACACTGTCCCCAGATTCAGTGAGCTGTAGGGGTTTTGCAGAACATACAGAATAAACTGTTACTGAGACGTTATTACTTATTTTATTTTAAGGGAAAATCCAGCCAGAGGATAGCAGAATAAAATATCAGGTAATTAGAAAAAGAGAAAATGCTTTGTGTAAAGCAATAATATACACTGCTGTTGTTAGAAAAAGGGAGTGTGATCTTTCTACATAACATTTAAAATTTGTATTTTCAAATACTTGCATCTAAATGCCACTGTTAAAGAGATCAGTCTGAAGAATGTCATACGTATCTTGTTATATAGACCATGTTTGCATCAAACAAATGTGCTTATAAATATCCCGTCACAGCAGTAAGAAAACAAAGTACCCATATCTGTAACAAATATTAAGTTAGAGTGTCTATTTATAGATACAGCCTAATCAAATGACTAGTTATCCAAGTAGAATGCATGTCTGTAGCTATAAGCACTGAAGACAGAACAAAGTGTGGTGTGGCAAATTATATAGGACTTGTCAACTCCTTTGCTGGTAGATAACAGAGGACAGAAAGCCATTTCTTGTGTCAGGTGCTAGATGAAAGTTTCTGCCATGAGAATCATCCCAACCCTTCCTGAAATGAATGCAGACAGGAATGGGAAGATTAGTTCTGCTGTGGCCTTCTCTCCTCCTCTTGCGGCCATATCAGCCTTGTTTTAAAATTACAGCTACCAGAAAATGTAACTGATCTACTGAAACATAGAATGACAACTGTACAAGTATTTATGTCCTTGTCTACATTAAACCTGTTTGCATTTCACTGTAGCTTTAGCAACACTGTAATTATAAATTCAAATACTCTTAAAATATACAGAGGACTCTATATTGCCAAGGTTTCAATTGCAACGGTGAAATCTTGGCAGTCAAGCTTGCTTCAGTTCATGTGAGCACTTTCTATCAGCTCTGACAGGTTTGTGCAAAATGTACCCCAAGAAATCTCAGACTGCTGAATTTGCAAGGTTTGATCTTCCATTATAGTCACAAATACAACATAGAGACAAATTTGTCTGACTTCACTGCAGTGTACCTTAGCCACAGAGTAAGATTAAATTAACTGTACTAGTCGCAAAATCATTTTCCAAAAAGTTTGGTACTGCTGTGAAGACATGGTGAACTAGCATTATGTTATTTTTCTGTACAAAATGCATTAATATGTTTGACCTTGTTTATCCAAATGTGGTTCTTAACCTGACTTCACATTTCTCATATATAATAAAATGTTCAAAATACATAAATATTGTGGATCTCATAAGTAATGTATTGAGTGTGACTTTTTAAGCTTTATTTTCTTAGTCCCTTTTTCTTTTTAGCCTCAAATTTAAATTGTATTACATAAACTTAGTGATGCAGACTGAGAAATTATTTCTGTCTCATCTGTAGCTTTATTGCCAACACAAAATACAGCAAATGTTAGCTACTCTCAGTGTTAATCTTTCTTGGAAAGATATCTTGCAGTTGAAATATATTTACAAACCTGGTCACTGGGAGATTCATAATGACTGTCCAGATTTGGGCTACTACCACCACTTGATATATAAAGGAATTGTATTAATAAGCTTTTGAATTCTATGGTTTTCTGCATACAATGCAACTCTATGTCTAGTTTAGGGTCCCTTTCCTCCAGTCTTTTCTGCTGTAATCCAGTCAAGTGGCTATCCGTAGTTAACCAAGAGTAAGTATATTGAAGTACCAAGCAGGAGCAAGATTACCTCTGTACAATATACACAGTGCAATGCCATCTGATATTTTTCAGCAAGGTTATCTTTTTCCAGTGGCAAGTCTTACTAAGTAAAAGGAATTTGCAGGAGTTTATGGGACTTTTTGGGGTATGTAGATTTTCAATTCAACGTTTATCAATAAAGAAATATTTCAGTTAATTGCTTTGGGTCAGATCTTCATCTGGTTTAACAGCATTAAACTGGTTAAGTAAATAGAACTATGTCAATTTGAGGAAGTTAGAGAGTTTGCCTTCTGCTGAAAAATATATGCGTGTCAGGGACAAAAAGCTTACAGACAGATGAGTGATTCGGACATTTGTGTACCTCTCACATGTGGCTACTGCAGTAAGGAAGCTTAGCTGCAACGTATGAAGAGGGTGTTGCACTCTCCTGAAGATAGAGCTTCTCCAGCCCCAGAAATAATATGTACCTTTGACTGACAGGGATACTAGTTTTCTTCTCCATCTTAGTATTGCACTTTCCTATGTTACATGATGTCAGTGGAGGTTCATGACAGCACAAAACTCTTAGTCATATCAGGGCTGCATGCAGCTCTGTCTCTTTTATTTAACTAATGTGAAGTACGGTATTTAAAATGCTAAGAAAGGAGAGAGCATCAATGGTTTTGCCTTTGTTTCCCAAGAAACTAAAGGAGCAGATGAATGAGCTAGAGCTGTTATAACAGGGCAAAAGAATTATCTAGAGGGTGGGAGAAAACAGGTATAGAATGCATTTCTTTTTGGTAGGAAAAAGGGTATATGCATTGAGAAGAAACTAAACTGAAAATGGACTGTATTACTAATTTTTAACAGGAATAATCTGAGCCTCAGTATATGCAAATTAATGTTTAGTCAGCTACTAGCAGTCGCATGGGGACATCTTGATAATAAGAGCACGAAACTGAAAACATACTTTACCTTTCCTCGTGGATGATGCAGGCAGCTATATGTATGTCAATATATATGCATATGCATCAATATTTATATGTATTTGTGGATATTTGGCATTCTGGGGTTGTTTCTATTCAATATTTGTAAACAGATTCAGCATATTGAGCAGCTGGTAAATTGCTGGTAGAATAGATGCAGTTACTGCCAGTTTTTTAAGAAAATAAGATCAGATTTTTTCAGTAGAAAGAGTTCTTGTGATTATTAAAGAAAATCAGATTTATTTTTTTTTAGGACAACATCAGTGTTCTTATATATATAGCCCCATACTAGGTTCTATGAAGAAAATTAACTCTATGCTAGCCAAAACCAGCACAAGCCTTAAGAATAATTTGTTTGGAAACTATTAGGAGTATAGAAGTACTCTTAGTACGTGCAATACGACTTAAATGGTATGCATTCTGTTGCATAACACACTTCTGATGCTTTAAAATGGGAAACACTTGATTTTGTATGTTAATGTTCAACATAAATTTAACTAACAATAGCATATATTTTCCCTTTTTCACTTCTTTGAATCTCTAAATTTCAATATCATGTTGTGGTGTTCTGTCTCCTGAATTTAAACCTGAAATATTTCAGTAGAGATAGAAACTATGAAAATTATCTACATTACTTTCTGGTTGATAGCTCTGCCACACTTCGAAAAAAGATAATTCCCTGTGTGCCAGTTGTCACTCCAGTCAGCAGCAGAGGCATTTATTTCTGCACTCAGGCTGTGGCGCATTTTAATGATTCTGAAATACAAGAAGACATGCAAAACTGATTTTGCATTCCATGCCCTTAAGCAAGCCTATTATCCATGTTGTGAAAACAGCAAGTTAGCATTTTTGTTGTAATTATTTGAGCTGATTATGTATTATGTTTCTTCTCAGGGGCATTTTCTTCCAAAGCAGTTTATGCAACTGCTAGCTGAGAAAAGGCAAAGCAGCACTCCAGAGGCATCTGCCTTAAGAGTCTCATGCACGTTTCCCCTTGACAGAGTTGACATGCTTTACCATTGAAAAAAAATTACAATTTGCTTATTGTATGGCTCAGATAAGAGTGATACAGGACTGCCTGTGAGAGAACATATTTTCTTTTCTTAACACTAAACTGATGATTGCATATCTATTAAACTGTATGTTTATGCTAAGCAGGACTGTGACACTGCTGTCATCCAGAGATTTAAAAGGTAATGTTTTCATTAATCAGTAGATTCCCTACAGTCAGGACCACTGCTTCAGTAATCCACATTTCCACATGTATATATTTTGGTGAAATAAAAGAGAATCTTATGAATGCCATTTTCATAAAGAAATGCTTCAGCAGTTGTTAGGAAGAGGTGAAGTAAATCTTGTATTCCGTTTTCCTGTTAGGTCAGTTGTTAGACTTCTATCTTTTCTTCATACTGGCCAAGTGCAAAAAAATGCTGGGAGAATGGTAGTGGAGCTGGCTTGCTGAAAAATAGAGCAGCTGCACTACTGAGTGAAAAGGGCTGCAATCCCAGTGTCTGAGTTCACTGTAGCAAGTGCTCCTTATTGGGATCAAGAGCACATCTGGACATCAGTGGACATCTGGTTTCCTTTTGCCTCCAAGGATGGGGAGGGGTTGCTCACAGTGCAAAAGGAAAAAGCCCCCATCACTGTTACTAGAGAAGATCAAGAGGACTGTGCTAGATAAGTCCACACAAGGAACTGGCCCAGCTGTGTGGAAGCAGGACAGGACAATTGGGTGGCTGCTGCAGAGCCCGAGTATCTGCTGCATGTTACCACCTACCTGGGTAATGTACAGACAATGAATGGAGGAAGAAATTACTCTGACTGCTGAACTGCTAGGGTGGCAGATATACAGGTATGGGTATAACCAAGGGTGAAAAGCAGCAGTTAAAAGGACTGGCGGGGGATGCTGCTGTGTATATATATAGAGGGACAAATTTAGCAGGGGGGGAAACCTGTGGGATACGCTGATACTGGGACCAATGGCCCAGTGCCCAAAAAGAAAATGCCACAAAAACAGAAGGACCAGAACCAGTGGCAGGATTCTAAAGAGGGTATGTGCTTACTTCAAGAAAAAACAGTATGACTGGTACATGGCCTTAGCTTTTATCCCAGCACAAACTGTCAGTCAGTTATGGAATAATCACAAGGGAAATTGGTGAAAAAAGCACCCATGTTTAGGAGCTGGTTTTGAAGTGCTCACCCTCTGGATTGATAGTCGAAGAGGTTGTTCAAGTGATCAGCCAAATGGCTGAAGCCTTACCTTAGGTGACAAAGCAGGGAGGGAAATACACAATGCAACCCAACAAAGGATAAAATTCTATACATAAGGATTAAATTGTAATAAATACAGCATTAACTCCAGCAATATGACTCTGAAAAGAAGGGGAAGAGTTTGTGAGATATATACATTCAGTTTACAATATTAACCCTATTGTCTGGGCTTCAGGGATGAAGTGTTGAGTTTACAATGAATGTAAAGATTTGGAAAGTAATTCATGGAACTAATCAGTATGAAAAACCCACTTAGTCTCCACATTGTCAACTCAGTTTCAAACCACAGCAAGTACACCAAAGAAAACTCTAAACAAAAATTTCTCATAATTGGCTTTAAAAGTATAACTATTATTCGGAGCATGTGCAATGAAGTGGTCTTCAAAATCCATAAGGAAAAATACTGAATATCACAGCTTAAAATCCGCAAAGTGGTCAAAACATGCATAAGCAATTGCTTCTTCATTAGCTAGTGATCTTCATATGTAGAATAGCTGGCCTTGAAAGTAACCACAGAGGTATTTTTTCTACTCTGGCACAGTTTTTGCATGTCATATCCTCTCCTGATAGATTTTTAAAATATAAATTGTGTTAGCAAGGTCCATCTCTTATTAGATAGCCTGAAAGAATAAAGGTAATGAAGAACAATTAATAATGAAAAGCCCTACTTGATTCTAAAACAAAATCAGAAAATAACATGTTCTAGTCTGGTATCAATGAGTGAAGTTCATAGTGAAACTTATTGCATGTAATAGTCTTCATTAAAAAAAATAAATTACTAATTTGGGAAAAAAATTGTACCTAAAATTGTGTTTCTTTGCATTATTTTAAAATAGTATATGTGACTATCATTGTGCAAGATGAGAAAAGATTGTAAAGAAAACCTTAAAAATTAATAGACTATTGAATATCCAACAGTGGTTTTAATAAATTAAACTTTTGTTTCTAGGGTAATTAAATTCATTTGGGTTTGATGCTTCAGGTAAAAAAAAACCTTTACTTGGTTCTTAAATATCTTTTTATTAAAAGTATCAAGTATAGTATTGAAAATATGTCTTGTATATGGCACATATATAAATTAAAATGCTTTTCAGTGTACAACTGCATTTCTCATATCAATACATGCTATATGGTAATGTAGCCAGACAAGATTCTTGAAGATAAGTAGTGACTCAGATTATGTCATTATTTGGACTCTTAGTTGACCTTGTTGTTTTTCTCTAAGAGGACTTGTCTTCAAGTGTATTTGATCATTGCTTTCTGAAAATGAACCTGTTGCATATATCTACACTTATTTGACCATACATGACTCGGGGCATGTAAAAATTGCACATTGCTTCTGAACCCTTGAATCTGCATAAAGATGAAAGTCACCAAGTGATGGAGGAAAGGAGAGAGAGATGATGACAAGAACAGACAAGAAAATATTTTTTTTAACACAAAGAAGATTTTTTCAGATCGACTGCTGAAAACTGTGAGTGAATTTTAAAGGAAAATTAAACAAAACAAAACAAAGCAAACAAACAGAAAAAATTTCTTTGACCAAGAGTGCTGAGACAATTTTGAAGCAAAAAGAATAGGTAATAATGTGTACTATGATTAATTTCAGCAGATCATATAGCCACTTGCTAGTTAGTCCACAAACAATAATGAACTACAAGGTGCCTGATAATGGAAGAGGCAGTTTGTTCTGTGGAGAACCAGACTGTTAAGATTCCAAAACACCACTGAAATGTATGGAAACATATGTGAGAGACTGAATTGTGTACTGCATACAGGTTTATTATAGCAGACCCTGCATGAAAATGGGAGCTGAGCAAGTGTGTAACGATAGGAAGTTTGTGAAACAGAATACTAGAGCATGTGGATTATTTTAATAAGTGACATCCAATTTCTTCTAAACACAGAAAAACAGAAGTTCATTGTTCATATTCTCAGGGCATCTCATTATGTAAGCATGTAACTTTATGTCAAATGCGTCTTAAAGAGAAGCTTTAGAAGCCAATTAATGGTTGTGCTCCTAAATGAATGTGAAAAAAATTTAAAGCATTTCTCTAACATAATATGTTTAGCGTTTTCGGTGTTTAGCTTACATTCTGTGATTAATTGTACAACATACTCATCTTGTGAGAAGAATGTGGTCAGAAGTAAATTAGGTGAAACATCTTTGCCTAGAACTATAAATTCTGTATTTCTAATATAATATTCTATATTTGAACACTAGCAAGAAGTGTAACTTTTAAAATCATTGTGACATTTTCCCTTCCCCCCAAATGACAAAATGTCAGGGAAAAAAAAGCAACTGATAACAAGCAGAAACTGAAGCTTTTTGTCCCGGTGTCTAGGTTTCTATCCTGATTGAAATAATTCTTTGAATTTTGTTAACCACAATTTTAATAATATAAAAATAGTAAAAAAAAAAAAAACAAACAAAAAATTAAAGATATTTCTATGTTCAGCTAAAAACTGTGCATTAGTTGAACCCCGGAATGATCCACCAGGCCAACGCAGTAAAGTTAAAAATAGCATAGGGTCAGTTGCCTTAAGAAATTTCTGTACAATAAGAAAAGGGTTTTGAATTTCAGAACAATCTGCCTTTCTTGGACAGTATGTCTGTCTGCCTTGGACAGTATATCAGGAGATGACTTTTTTTTTGCATGCCTACTCACCTGCTCATTGTTTTAATTTCAACTTCCAGAAAAGTTCCCAAACTGTTAGCTATTTTCCTAACTGGTTATGAAACCATATTGCTACTGCAGAGGATCTGATGTTGATTTGCAGCAAGCATTTCATCTCTTAAATAATCACACTGCCATGGGTTCAGCAGCAGCAGTCATTTTTCTCCTTCTTGGTAGCTGGTGCAGCGCTGCGTTTTTGACTTTTGGCCTGGGAACAGCGCTGATAACACCAGTGTTTTCAGTTACTGCTTGGTAATGTTTTGGTCTGACCAAGGACTTTCTGAGTCTCACGCTATGCCAGGGAGGACGAGAAGCCAGGAGGAAGCAGAGACAGTGTAATAAATGTAAACTATGAATTTGCTGATTATGAAAAAATTGCTAATTGTTCATTTACTAATAATTGATTGTTAATTGTTAACTCGCTTATTGAGCAAGGCTGGTACGAGATGCTTGAGCGATCCTAAAACATGTAATAATTTGTAAACGTCAAATCACAATATCCTGTTTCACCGATAAATAATAGAAAGCATCCGGGAGGACCAGTACGAACCAATACAGAAATGATGAAATCAACAAGAAATGAACTGAGCATGCGCCAATCCCATTGAGGTGAAAAGTGCAGCAACGAGGAAGACCCTTACTTCATCCCGAGACCCCTGCCCAAGACCACCAGGAGGCAGTGCGCATGCGGAACAGTGTTGCGAAACTAATTGTAAAACAAAGCAAAGTAAAATTTACATGTTGCGACACCTGACTGAATATGCATACCTTGGTACAATAAATATAGTACATTGTCACTTCCCTGGTGTGTGTGTTGGTGGAGCAGTGACTCCCCGTGCACCCAGCGCTGCTTTGCTTATTACCTCTTTGTATTAAATTGCAATAAATTACTTTTGATTTTATAATTGGACTTCAACCATTTATAACAACAGGACACCTGACCCAAACTGACCAAAGAGGTTGTTCCACGCCACAGCACGTCATGCCCAGCATGTAAAACAGAGAGCAGAGACCCGGAAGGGTGGGGGGGGTGCACTGCGTGGTTCGGCTGGGTATAGGTGGTGAGCGATTGTATTCTTTTCCTTTGTATTTCTCTTATCATTATTATTATTGGTGGTAGCAGTAGTGGTTTGTGTTATACCTTAGTTACTAAACTGTTCTTATCTCAACCTGTGGGAGTTGCATTCTTTCAATTCTCCTTCCCATCCCTCCGGGAGCGGGGAGAACAAAGAGGGGGGAGTGAGTGAGAGAGAGACTGTGTGAGTTAAAGAGGCTTAAACCACGACAGTTCTTTTTGGCACCCAACGTGGGGCTCGAAGGGTTGAGATAATGACAGGATTAATAGCCACTCGTCACAATGCTGACTTATTGGCTCTCAAAGTTGTTGCTTTTGGTTCTCTTGAGTTTATGGTTTCAGCATGTTGTGCTTTACTTACAGCCGGTATTTGTTGTCTTAGCATTTTTCGGATATGGGTTTTGGGTTAAGGTTCTAGTTTCATTGTACTTTATTGGAATGGCTTGTAATACAGGCGGCCTCTGGAAGCGGGGGGGGGGGGGGGGGGGGGGGGGGGGATGCGGACGTGGACGTGGACGTGGACGTGGACTTGTACCTGGCAGTTCGGCTGCTCCTCACCGTCCTGCCCCTCGTCCTCGCCTCCGTCTTCGTGAGGCTGTAAGAAGCCGAGGAGGGGCGGACCCGGGAGCCGCCGGCAGCCGAAATGGCCCGGGAGCACAGCCCCGGGAACCAGGAGCCAAGCCGCGCAGCCGAGCCCAGCCCCGCGGTGTCCGAGAGCATTCCCCAGCAGCCGTACGCAGAGCCCCGCAAGCCCGAGCCCCAGGAGGGTGCAGGAGGCCACGCAGCACTTCCCAGCAAGGCAGAGGAGGGAGATCTGGACTCAGACAAAGAGCTCTCATCAGAGAGAGCCGGCAAACACAGCAGCTACACCAGCCCCAGTGACAAGTACAGCAGCCTCATTTGAGAGTTCTGAAGGGTTTGAATGGCCTTTGGGTACCCTTGAGACCTGCCTGCTGATTGTGATGGGGATCAGCATGCTGGCATGCATACAGAGTGTGTTTTACCCACAACCATTTTGTCTGGTCCCGAGAGTTAAGCAGAGTGGGGTGTGGGCTTCGTCTTGGGAGAGACTACAATCTACAATGGCCAAGGGTTTTTCCCCATTGCTGGACAGTCATGAGTGGCAGGGTGTGTGGGACAGCATGGGCGAGTATCTAGTCCACTGTGCCCCTCCAGTGCTTTGTAAGCATCAGAGTTGGAAGGCAGCTGTATGGAGTCCCTGACAACAAGCTGCAGAAACTGCTGAAGGGGAGGGTGAATTATTTTTAACCCAGTGGGCCCATGACACCTCAGGCCATCAGGGCAGAGATGCAGCATACGGATGGACTCATGATCGAGGGGTGGACTTAGCAATGGACACTATTGCCCAGGTTATTCATGAGTGTGAACACTGCATACAGCCTCCCCTGCTCTGAAAGGCTGTTCCAAGAGATGGAGCCTGACATCATGGACTGAATGGACTCAGCAGCTTTATAGGGATTGGTCCGTGCACTAAGGGATGATCTCTCTCCCTCTGTGCATGTGTGTGGATGTATATGCATACATGTGATGGTATATTGAAAATGTGGGATCTGAGCATGACGTGAACGGTATGGAATAAGGGGTGGATACTGTAATGGGTTCAGCAGTAGCAGTCATTTTTCTCCTTCTTGGTAGCTGGTGCAGCGCTGTGTTTTCAACTTTTGGTCTGGGAACAGCGCTGATAACACCGATGTTTATAGTTATGGCTTAGAATGTTTTGGCCTGACCAAGGACTTTCTGAGTCTCATGCTCTGCCAGGGAGGAGGGGAAGCCAGGAGGAAGCAGAGACAGGACACCTGTCCCAAACTGACCAAAGAGGTATTCCATGCCACAGCAGGTCATGCCCAGGATGGAAAACAGAGAGCAGAGACCTGGACGAGTGGGGGGGTGCCCTGTTTGGTCGGGCTGGGTATAGGTGGTGAGCGATTGTATTCTTTCCTTGTATTTGCCTTGTCATTATTATTATTATTGGTGGTATCAGTAGTGGTCTTGTGTTATACTTTAGTTACTGAACTGTTCTTATCTCAACCTGTGGGAGTTGCATTATTTTCGATTCTCCTTCCCATCCCTCTGGGAGTGGGGGGAAGAAAGAGGGGGGAGTGAGTGAGAGAGCGACTGAGTGAGTTATAGAGGCTTAAACCATGACAGTGAGTGATTGTATTCTTTTGCCTTGTATTTCTCTTGTCATCATTATTATTGGTGGCAGCAGTAGTGGTTTGTGTTATACCTTAGTTACTAAACTGTTCTTATCTCAACCTGTGTGAGGTGCATTCTTTTGATTCTCCTTCCCATCCCTCCGGGAGTGGGGGGAAGAAAGAGGGGGGAGTGAGTGAGAGAGTGACTGCGTGAGTCAAAGAGGCTTAAACCATGACCCACACTTAGCTCTTTTGCCTCCTCTATTGTAAAAAATATTCAGATCCAAGAAATTATGCTTTCTATTTCAATTTAAGTGTGATTTATGTCACTTTCTTTTTAGAGAAGGAAACTGTAAAATTCTCCACAATTCACTTCTGCTTGTCTTTTTTATCTTTTTGTAGTACTTAAGCTGCCTTTTTCCTGTGTCTCCAAAGATATAATTGTGCTTTTTGGTTTTTTTACCCAGAATTATAGCAGATAAGCAAAAAGACCTTTAAAAAACCTTCTCCTACCAAAATAAAAAACACCAGCATTTATTTTCTGCGAAAAACTCATTCCAGTGAGATTAGATCATTTAATGATATAAAGTTTAATTCTAAATTAGTAAAACTTCCGGAAAAAAATAATTAGTGCTATTGACATTAGACTGTAGTCAACGTGTAATTCTAAATCCTGTAGTAACTTGTATTGGAATCTTTGGGAAGAGGATTGCAATCACATCTTCAAAAACATTGGGGGTTTTGTGAGTGTGGGGTTCTTTTGTTTTGTTTTGTTTTGTTCTGTTTTGTTTTACACACCTCTGAGATTAATTAATTAATAGCTAGTTCAGAACGCACACACAAAAAAATCTCTTTGGCTTCTACGTACACTGAAAGTATCAGGCAGTCTTCATATAGTTCCTAATAAACAGGTAGCTGAAAGAACATAAATAAAAAACATTGGAGTAAAATACTCAGAATCCGTGTCTGGCACACATAATTTATCAACCACAGTATATTTTTCTCTAGAGCAAGATCAATATTGTTTATAACCATTATGGAAATTTACAAGTATTCAAGTAGGCTTTGACTAGTAGGGGAAATATTAATTGAACCAAACTAAATATCTTGTAATAGCCAGGTATCTATGTGTAAAAAAAAAAAAAACACAAAAAGAAACAAACAAACAAACAAAAAAAAATGTTACAGTTGGTGATAGCTGTTGCATAGAGCAAGGATAACATTCTGGGCTTAGTAAATTAATAGAGCAAAGGAACGTCTCTCTCAGTAGATAAAAATGAATGGCAATTTGAACAGAGACCAGTATTGTGTGGAGACATACTTGAACAGAAGCAAAACGGGCAGAGAGAATAGTGTGCCCATATACATGAAAGAAGTATATATGGCGATATGTTCACTCAAATGTTTTTGCCTTAGCTACAAGAGAATAAAGAAACAACTGAAACAAAAGGCTGGCTTCATTATTTTCAGCAGTTACCACCCCACAAGAACACAGTCTAGTGACCCAGGTTTTTCCATGTCATTTTACTTTATGTGTGCGATGGCTTTTATGTTGCCAGATGAACTTGTCAGGCTGGCATTTTTTTCATGTGTAAATAACATTCAAATGAAAGCCTCTATTTGCTGAAAGCCACCTTTTTCAGAAGTTATTTTACTCTTTCAAGAAAAAAAAAGTCTGATACTTCACTTGTTTCATTAGATTTGGTAGTGTGAAAGATTTAATTAAGTACAGTATTGCAGCAATCAAAGAGAGCACTAAACCAACACAGACAGATAGAAGCTAATAAGGTTTCATGTTGATTACTCCAGAAGACAGCCCAACATTTCACTGCTTTGCCAAACAACAAAAATGTAGCTTGCTTTTACTTGAAAGTACTCTACTAATTAGAAGGAATAGGAATTGATCTCATACAGCATAGACTTGTTGATTCCTGTGCACCACAGTTAACTACATACAGGCTAGTTTGCAATTCAGCTCAAGATTTTGCAGGTTTGTACTGAGAAAAATGTGTAATACATGAAAACAATATAGTTGGATTGCCTGGCAAAGAAGGAATTCCTAAGCTCAGAATTCAAAGTACGGCTAAAGAGGTGACATAGCCTGGCCTTTTGTCAGATAAGTTTTAGTTATTCTGCCATTCAAGAAGACTGTATCAGATGTATGAGATCATTACAAAGTTTCAACTTTTGAATATGTGGGTACTTTTGAAGGGAGAAAGACAGACAGAAAAAATACCCCAGCAATTTGGAAGATATGTTATGTGGATGCTTCCTTTATCAGTAGGAGAAAAATGGGTATAAGAACTACAGAAAGGACTTCTTAGATTTTTACTTCATGATATTATTATTATTATTATATTGAATTCTAGCTGCTTCTTTGTATTCTATGTGCTTGTACTTAATATTCATAGTTATGGTTGTGTGACTGTTCATTTGGTAGCATTCCATTCTCTGGCTAATGTACTGTTCCAACAGTCAAGAAGTTAGTGCATTATAAAATTTTAATTAAAAAAAAAAAAAAACAACAAAAAAAACCCAAACATAACCCATCACTGAATTTTTTTCTTGATATTGCTTCTTTTGATTATTGGAGCACTCTAGATATTTGCCATTCATAGGACATCAGTTTGAGGAGCATTGAAGGTGCTTAGATTTTATATATTGGAGCTTTTTTGAGCAGAACTTTCTCCCAGAGGAGATGCAAGTAGATCAAGTCACTAGTTAAGACACGCTCATATTCAAAAGTAGAAAATATGTTTTTGACAGAGAGACTTGTTGGAAAGTTTGTATATGAATTAAAAAAACTGAACCAGAACAACAGCATATACCAACCCAGAATGTATTCCATTAAAAAGGAGAAATGGTGAACTGCATTCCTGCAGCTGCATATGAATTTGTATATTACTGGTTCACAAAATCATTTGTCAGAACATCTGTCTCAGCAAAATTTATCCCCTTTAAGTCTTTTAAGGTTTTTGAAATGCAAATTCTTCCTTAGACAAGAAATAAGAACAAAATTATCTTGTAAAATTTTTAGAGAAAAAGAAACATGACACATTTTTACAGCAAATAGAACAAACATCTGACAAGTTTGGAGCCCGATGAAGTATAATTATAGTTCTGAGTCTGATTTCAGAGAAATACACAGTCAAACTCAATGCAGATATGGTTATGATGGTATTTAATCAGTTTACAAAAGGGAACAGGTGAAATAGTGGCTGATTCCACATTACAACAGTTATAATCTGTGACAATTTGGTATTGTGGTCTCATGCCTTTCCTACTGAATTCCCAGAGAAGGAACAGAAAAACAAACACTGAAATGTAATTAATTTAAGTAAAGATTTGGGTAATCACTTTCCATCTACCTGTTCACTTGTAGTCTAAATGGATTCATTTATATCTGTACCATATTTATAGAATTCATCTGATACATTAGGAAAATACCCCTCACTGAATAAAACCCCACCAAAACCTCCTACTCCCACAAAAATGACAAAGCTATTGAAGTATTGGAAGACCTTGATAAAGAGAAGAAAGCAAAAAAGTAGAAAATGCAGGAGATGACATATCATTTATGTCAAATTTTACAGAATATGAGACTCTTCTTGTTAACTGATTTATTTACATAGTGATTCTTTAATCTCTTTTATCATAATTGTGTCTGAGATAAAATGTAAAAGACCTATGAAAATTATTTCATATTATTCCAAAGGAAAACTAAATTGCCTGTCTTGGAACTCAGGAAAACTAGTAACTGATGTGATATCAATGTGTTTATTTAAATTTTATTTAATTTAGTGACATTTACCTTAGACCAGCAAGTACTCCTGTTCTTAAAGATGACTTTTCCTTCAGGACTAAATGGCTTAAATTTAAAGTTACAGCTAAATTACTGCAACATAATTTTGATATCTTCATTGGACATGCACTAGCCCACTGATTTTTTGATTAAATAAATCCTGTGGAATTGATGCTATGAAATGATTGACTCTGTTACAGTCTGAATATTAATATATAGTATTCATGAGATACTGTTGTCAAAGTCTTTGTACCAGTCGAGTGAGAGCAGACGGAAAATTTATCCTGTTGTTCTATATCTTTGCTTTTATCTCCAGCAGTTCTAGATGAAAAAAACAAACAAACAAAAAAACCCAAACAACCCAAAAACCCAGATTAAAATTTTGTTTCTACTCTGCCTGCTAAATATTTATCTAAGTCATAACTATAAAATCATTAGAAAGTGTTCGAGAGGTACATGGTCTGCTTGTATTTGAAGCAAACAAAAAGATGTTCATTAGATTGCCTTCAGGGTGGTTTAATAAATTAGTCATCAAATTGATGGACGTGATTACTGAAGATGTCCTTATGAATACCTACTTGCCTTAGAGCTGCACTAGTGTGGTAAATTTGAGCCTGTGGGCATCATCTTCACAGAAGGCATACATCATATGCCTTCATATGCTTAGCCTGACTGCAATCTCAGTGTTGTATTGGAACAGCATGCAGGCAGTGACCCGGTGGGTGTCAGGGCTGGTGACATGATTGCCTCTGCGTATAGCCTAATCCAGTATGAAAAAACTACAAGGCAGAACAGGTGACTTACAGTATTCTTTAGATACATAAACACATACACATGCTTGACTGAACTGTGCAGGTTCTTTCTTTTGCATTAGACTTGCACTTAATGCACTTGCCCATTCCAGAGAATTTATGCCTTATTATTTCTAACTTCTTCCCAGTAAGTGGTTCTCAAGACAATAATGATGCTTCCTTTTTTCCTGTAATGTATTTTTGCATAATCATGGTTAATTTATTTTCATCCCTGCAGCAACAACAGCTGTTTTGTGATTTTTCAAGCCTATGCATCTTCAAAGAATATAACCATAGCTGAGAAATTGTGTCTGGTGAGATACAGAGCAGAGGTATTGTTTTTTCCTTGGTATTTTTAGGGATATTGTGTGCATATTTTTATCCACATTGAAATAAGTCAGGAATAGTCATCAAAGCATGAATCTGAACAAGTTCTTCATGATTCTTTAATGATGGACATTTCTGACTAATAGTAACTTAGATACAGATGGCATGATTAGCAGTTCAAGCAATTATGGAACAAGAAACTTTCTTAAAACTTTTAAAGTCTTTGTTAGTCCACAACGAAGAACAGTTTCATTGACAGAATTTTTTGTTTCTTTTCTTCTGATGAGATGAAATTTTGTAAGGCTGCATGGTTTCATTTTCATTATTTGGACAGCTGATATAAAGATGGAAGAATGCTTAATTTTATTGGGTAGTATTTGCACTGAAACATAAGCTTTTATGATCTGATAAGTCTTTTCCCAATACTGAAACAATACATAATGAAATGCAGAGATGTGTGAAAAAGAGAGAAAAAATATGTGAAAATAAAATATCAAATAAGGAATTCATAAACTAGAGCACATTCCGTAAAAATAAGGAAGAGATAAACCCATTGTGAGTAAGGTAATTAGTTTAGTTATGGCTTGCCTTTTTTTTTTTTTTTTTTTTTATTTAATTACCAGGAAAAGAAATGTAACAAAGAGCGTGGATGATTACTTATCTCTAGGTATGTTTCATTGAAAGTAGATGTACTGAGAAATGAAAAAGTATAAATATGAACATTGAGATGAACCAAAACAGAAGTAATTTTAGTCAGCTAAAACTTCTCATGTGGTTAGTATATTTACAGAGGAATATTCTTACTTTAGAGCAGAAGTTTTACACTTGCTTCCAAATTGTTCACTTCTTTTCAAGAAAATAATACCTTTTCTTAAGTTTCCAAGACATTTGTTTTGGAGTTAACTTCAGTAAAAAAGAACACTTCTTGAAGCTTATAAAAATAAATGTTTCAAGTATCTCTTTGCTTTGATAATCAAAGTGCATTAGAGAGTACAGACATGAAATAACAGATTTAAAGTAATACAATATATTATATGACCCCATAAAAAAACTTAAATATTTTAAGGAAGTTGGAGATCATGTAAAGAGAAGATAAAGCCTTGATTTGAAGAACTCATATATGACTCATCTGATATTATTCTAAAAAGACAGCCTTTGAAAGTCAAAGAGAATAGATTCTTAGAACTGGAAGTTGAAGCGCAGCAAAATTGCTGGGTAATTTATGGGTAATAAATTAATCATTGGCATGTTGCTGTAAAGATTTCCAGGGATTTTAGGTGATAAGCACATCAGAAACCAGCAACAATTTGGTTAAAAGCGTGTAGTTAATGTTGTGTTTGCCCTACTGATACCTGCATGTCAAAGTCTTGTATATCTACTTAAGAATCAATGTATTTAAAATCTCATGCACGTTGTCCCAAGTGGTATGTCTTTAAATGTTCACATCCTTGTTCTTTGTTGTAGTTTCATTGGAATACAATATCTTTCATGTTCCCTGTGTTATACTTTCCTTCTCTGAGTTTCTTCTTAGCTCACTTCAAAACAGAGCATGTCAGGTGAGTTTCCTTTCACAAGTATACAGAAATTGAGCGAAGATGAAGTTATCTCTTGTAATGATGAAAAAATTTATAGCACATCATGTAAATGTACTATTATTCTTATATGGTTGGTTTTTTTTTTTTTTTGTCCCATGTATTTAGGAAACCACTTAGCATTTGAGGGACATTACACTTTTCCACTGCTGGATAATGCAGCAGGACAATGCAGCTGCAAAATGTGGAAGTTATACATGTGAACATCAGGATTTGATGCAGTTGTAAGGCACATAATTTTTGTACTTCTAGGTACCTTTGCAAACTTAAAAAAAGCTTAAAAATTTATTAGATAGTTTAAAAGGAAAGAAGTGTAAAATATTTCATGCTGTATTTAAAAACACAAGGTAAGAAGTAAAAAAATGTATCTATTTTTGGAAACAATATGTTGGTCAATGAAGATGAAATTATTTGTAACATTCATTATTATTTTTGTTTTCATAATTAATGTATTTGCATGAACATCACTAAATAATTTCTTCATTACTCCATTGTTTTCAGATTTCAAAACTGCCAGCCTTGGCTTCTCAATGTGTTATTAATTACCTAAGAATGCTAATTCAAGCAGAAAGATTGCTAGTCAGAATCATATACTAATGTTTTCCAAATTTTCAGATGCTATCAACCAGGTAATATATAACAAAGGATCTGTGCAGGCCAGTAAAGAAATAAATGCAACTTGTGCAGTAATGCACTGAAGGCATAAAATACTAGAACTATGTATGGTGACGTAGGCAGCAAATAGCTATGTCATGAGCCAAAAAAATAGGATATAGAAGTGTAGTCATAGACATGCGACCAGCTCTCTAGACATGAGGGAAATTCTACCAAAAGTATTGAAAAATATTACCCAAGGAATTATTTATTTTTATTTAAAAGTTTTAATGTGTTCTCCCCAAGTGTGCTATGAGTTTGGGATGGCAAAATACATTGAAGCACTTCCCAACCCATCTCGTCACCCAAGTCAAACTGAAAACCCTGGCAAAAAGTTTTTTAAGGATTTATTTTTGATCTTTTCAAAGTGACTGTTTCAATTTCAATAGTCAAAATGTCTTTCTAACACTTACAAAGAACTATATGAAGAAAACTTAATAACAGAAGCCTTAGCTGTTATCTTGTAAATCCTCATGTCACCATAGGCATTGGTGGGTTTTTTTTTAGTGAATATACCTCATTTTACATAGTTTTATATTTATCACGTTTGCATAAACACTTACTTAACATATTTGAATAAATACTTATACATACATAGTCATTTCACTGAATTGCACAAGGCTGCTCATGTTAACCATGGTCAGCTGTTTATACAGTAGGGTACCTCTTTTTTTCAGTGGTTGCTCTAAAGTTCTAAAATTTGTGATGCATTATATATTTATCTCTAAAATAAAAGGGATAATTAAGTTTGGCCTTTTAGCTCCAGGATCACTTTTTAGAAAGGTATTTAGGTTGCTGTGACTCTGGTACATTAGCAAGTAGAACAGCATAGGAGGAGCGCAGCTTAGTGAAACAGTAGACAGAGAACTCAGTGTTTCTGCCAAAAATGTTTGGATGGGTATGGGAAGAAGGCATGCTAATTTCAGACTTCTTATGGTCTTGCACACAAGACTCAATGTTTGTAAGTGATTGTGGGCTTTTGGGGCACATTTTTCAACTTATTTTCATCTGGAATTAATCCAGTTTTTATGGTATGCAGCTACTCTGTGATACAAATCAAAGCATGGGAAGTGGGGACAATTAGGAGTTTTACTTCAAAAGAACATTCCTGATGTAGATTTACAGTGCTAATGTACTCACACCCTGTTTCAACTTCTAAGTACGGTTAAAACCCACTAAACAAAATGGAATGGGGTGGGTGCAGGGTGGGGAGGACAGGTGACAGGGGACAAGAGGAAAGATTTAAAGGCAAATCTACTCTGAGGATATGAAGTATTCGAATCCACTTCTAACCACAATATGAAGTATTCAAACCCACAGAGCTAGACGTCTGGTGCAGAAGTCTTCAAAAGTAGTTAAGTGTCTGTTTTCAAGTGTCCTTTTTAAATGAAAGCCATATGCAGATAAGAATAGAAAGCTTTTGCACTAGTGCCTGTAAGTTATACCCAAGTTCCAGACACTTATCCCATGGGAGCACAGAGATGTTTGCTCTTCAGCTTTGTTCTGAAATACTTCTGAAATTTTGCATAAATTATTATCTTCACATCATAGAATCATCAAACAGTTTGAGTTGGAAGGGATCTTAAAGATCAGTAGCTCCAGTGTGCCTGACATAGTCAGTGACGCCTTCCACAAGACCAGACCAGGTTGCTCAAAGCCCCATCCAGCCTGGCCTAGAACACTGCCAGGAATGGGGCATCCACAGCTTCTCTAGGCAACCTGTTCCAGTGTCTCACCACCCCCAATTTTTTTCCTAATACCTAATCTAAATCTCTCTAAATCTTCATGATCTAAATCATAAGACAAATAGAAAGTTTTCAGACAATAGGGATATTTATCGCTGAATTTTATACTTTGTGGTTATTGTTTCAACAATAGCTACAATGGCTATTTCTTTTCATGGTGTAATATCAGATTTCCTCCAACACTTGCTCAAAATAGGGTCTTCTATAGTTTTAGCCAAGGGAAGTTAATAACTTGGTTCTTAATGAGGATCTAGGCTCTGTTTGGGGTTAATTTGCTCACTCCATGAACAGTAAATTTTTACTTTCAGTGTGCTTTATGTATGCTTAACTACTTCATGTACTTTATTCAGTCAGCTTCAAAAATATAACCAGAGTTATCATAGAATCGTAGAATCACCTAGGTTGGAAAAGGCCTTTCAGATCATCAAGTCCAATCATTACCCCAGGGCCATTAAACCATATCACTGAGGGCCTCATCTATATGTTTTTTTGAGCACTTCCAGGGATGATGATTCCACCACTTCCCTGGACAGCCTGTTCCAATGCCTGATCGCCCTTCTTGAGAATAATTTTTTCCTAATATCTAGTCTAAACCTCTCCTGGCATAGCTTGAGGCCATTACCTCTTGTCCTTCATTTGTTACTTGGGAGAAGAGACACTCTCCCACCTCCTTTCAGGTAGTTGTAGGGAGCTATAAAGTCTTGAGCCTTCTCTTCTCCAGACCAAACGGCCCCAGTTCCCTCAGCTGTTTATCATAAGACTTTTTCTCCAGACCCTTCACCAGCTTTGTTGCCCTTCTCTGGACACACTCCAGTACCTCAATGTTTCTCTTGTGGTGAGAGCCCCACAACTGAACACAGTATTCAAGGTGGGGCCTCACCAGTGCCTGGTACACGCGGATGATCTCTGCCCTAGTCCTGCTGGCACACTGTTTCTGATACAGAGTTCGTCTCATTATAATTACTGTGATGACAAAAGGTAGCATGAGAATATGTGAACAAAGCACAAAAAAAGCCACCTTCCTTGTATCTCCTGTAATAGCATAATGAAATGTAAAGGTCATGTTTCATTTTGCTTTTTTAGCATTTTCTTTTATAGTACATTATATCTTATTTGGCTGTTGTGTGCTACTTTGGTGTGTTCATGATATACTTTTGAGTGTCATTTGTAGTATACTGAAGTCTCTAAGTAAATGGAATATCTGATTTATTGGTAGGCAAGTATAACTTTTCCTCTACTTCAAATAAATGTAAAGAGAGATTTAAAACCAATCATGATTCTATCTATTTTTAAGAGAAATTTCCTAACAAATTAAAATTTAAAGGAGCAGTCATGCAAGTTTCATCTCAATGCATTTGATTTTCTGCACTTTAATTCAATTCCAGTTGTATTCTGCTTAGTGAAGACATATTTGAAAAACAACCTGTGTTCAAAGAACTGTTGGCATGGTAATTTATTCTCATTTAAAATCCAAATTGCAGATCATTAGGGATCACATATTCTGGGGGGAATACCCATCATTGGTTTTGTTAATAATTCTCTAATGCTGTAATTCTGTTTGAGTACATGCATTAATTTACATGTAAAACAACCAGTATGATTAAACTAGATTTGGTCAAATGTCACAACCTCTAGAACTAAACTTAGATGCAAATAGAAAGAATCCAGTCTTAAATATGTGAAAAGATTAAAATCTTAGATGACACTAGACTTGAACTGAAATTCTTCTGCTCAAAATCTGGAGAACAAAACATAAGTAATCTTATTATTACTTAATAAACCTACTACTTTGAAAGTTCCTTATAGATAATGTAACAGGTAATATATATATTACTGCAAAACATATTTTTAGCTACTGATTTTAATAATAATTTTACCTAAGTGAGGTGAGCTTTTTCTTTTAAAAAAATTATTACTGAGGACAGCTCTGATTGTCTATTTTTAAGTGGTTTTGTCACTTGGAATTAAGCTGGTAAAAATCAGTATAATTTATTTCATCTTAGGATATTTTAGATGCAAAAGTCAGCCTGTTACTTGTATAAATGACAGTCCTTTGGAGGTGGTGGTATTGTATCAATGTACTAATGAAAAAAAAAGATGACATTTAAAAAAATAGGGAGATCTGGTTCTTGTGACATTTTTATTATATGAACAAGGGTACAGAATGAAGCATTTCACTATTTTCCTACTCCTTTGACACTTACTCACTCTTGCACAGAGAGATTGTTTATTCACAATTCCTATTCTGAGCTGGGTTTTTTTTTTGATGCCCAATCTAAAGCTTTCATTTTAGAGCTTTAAGTGAGAAGCTAGTCATCAGAGAATTAAGGGTGTTTGGTCATTACTGTTTTATAATAGTGGTTTTTTTGTTTGTTTTTATGTCACACAAAAGCAAAATATGCACTATTTTACCCTGAAGTCTGTCTTAATATACCATCTGACTTACAAGCAAAAGTATGGTGGTTGTCATGAGAGTTAGTAATAGAAAACTGTATGTTACTAGTTTAAATAAGATTAGCCTTATGGGCAGCTCCCAAATTAATCTTACTAAAGCAGTGGTCTTGGAGTGGAATATTAGTTTAAAAAATGTTGTGTGCATTTGTCAATAATGTGTTTTTGAAAAATGTAGCTCTTGTGTAGCATTCTGTAGGGTGGCTGCCCCCTTCAGATATGCTACAAGTATTTCTTTTGGCACAGGACTAAAGGGCAGGATAAACGATCTGTATTCTAACATGACTTAACTAATTAAGTTGGATCTCTTTCTTCGGGGCTCAAACATACAAAAAGCATATTTTAAAGCAATGAGTTCCTCACTGATCTGCAAGCTGACAACTGTACTATTTCCTTCCTGTTCTCCAGCAACATTTTGATCTGAGTCTATAATGATGTCATGGGTTCAGCAGCAGCAGTCATTTTTCTGCTGCTTGGTAGCTGGTGCAGCACTGTGTTTTTGATTTTGGGCCTGGGAGCAGCACTGATAACACCAGTGTTTTCAGTTACTGCTTAGTGATGTTTTGGCCTGACCAAGGACTTTCTGAGTCTCACGCTCTGCCAGGGAGGAGGGGAAGCCTGGAGGAAGGAGAGACAGGACACCTGACCCAAACTGACCAAAGAGGTTATTCCATACCACAGCACATCATTCCCAGGATGTAAAGATGGAGAAGAGAGACCCAGAAGGGTGGGGGTACATTGCTGGGTCAGTTTTGGTATTGGGCTGGGTGAGCAATTGTATTCTTTCCTTGTATTTGCCTTGTCATTATTATTACTGGTGGTAGCAGTAGTGGTCTTGTGTTATACTTTAGTTACTAAACTGTTCTTATCTCAACCTGTGGGAGTTGCATTCTTTTGATTCTCTTCCCCATCCACCCGGGAGCGGGGGAAAGAAAGAGAGGGGAGTGAGTGAGAGAGCGAAACTGCGTGGCTGACTGGACTTAAACCACGACAAATGACCAGCATAGATAGGAAATAGATTTAAGCCATCCAATATTAGAGGCAATATTTTAAATTGAAAAGAGGTAGCACTGCCCAGTGGGTGTGAAGTAAATTGAGGGCAGTTATACTAAACACAGTTTTTTAATTGTGAGGATAATTTACCAGCAGAACTGTATACATAGTGAATCCTCTAAATCAACGAGAAGCATTTCTAAAACATTTAGTTTTTAGCTATAAATTGCTATGCTAAACTGAGGAATATGTTGCATGAAATCTCCAGTTTCATGGAGGAGTTCTAAGCCTCAATTCCCAAGTCTCATTTATAAGTCTTATTTTTGCTACTGAAATTGTCTAATATTATAGTAACAGGATATAGATTTGCCAAAAGGTCAATACTTTAACTTGCATATGACTTATTCACATATTCCTTTTGGGACCAAGATTACTATGAACATATTTAATGACAAAATCTATTCAGTAATACGATGCATTCAGATCTCTTTATGCATATAATCAAAAGACAGCTCTTTCTGCATTGTAAATTTCTTTCAGGGAAAACTGAATGCAAAATCTAAAGTTTCAGAATACCAAAACGATTTCCAAAAATCCTTTTGGTGTGATGTTCATCTGAATTCAAGGTTAGAATTCAAATTACCAATAGATTTAACCATAAATCTAACCTGCAAAGGACCCTTGCAAGCAGTCGATTGCTACATGATACAAGAATAATAACGAGCATGTATGCTGCAGCGAATTCTCAACCAAAAGCCCTCAACTTTGGGGTTTGCTTTATTAAAAAAGTTTAAACCAGGTAAACTCTGCCTGCCTTCAGATCATGAGACAAGGCAAAATTGTTCAGGCTTTGTCAAAGGTGCAAATCTCTGAATTATCTACTTGTTTTTAATCCTTTTGGAAGAAAACTCTTTTGAACCTGTTCTTTTCCCCCTGAATGATAATCATGTACCTGGCTCATACTGCTTCTGACATACGCACTCACACCTGTTTTAAAATACTAAATCCTTTAGCTGTGTTTCCTTTTTTACATAAAGAGGTATAATTTGTGCAAATGTAATTTAATAAGCAGCCCAATTATAATTTACAAATTTAGAAATACACTAAATTTTGTTTCCATTTCAATTAAATAGTTGCCTAATTATTCTATAAACAGAATTAGTTAACAGAGAGGGAACTGAAATTAAATTATTCACTAAACTGTTCAGCAAAGTGAAAGGCAATCTGTGGTCTCTTACTATTTCAATTAACATGTTCTCATTTATGTCCTCATTCAGCAATATATTGAGGACACTGCCCGCCCTGACCATTTGTGTTGACCTCCTGGGTTAGGTCCCTGGCCCAGGACCCCATGTCAGTCCCAAGGAGCCATTAGCCCTATCCCAGCGAAGCAACACCATGGCTGATTTCCAACTCCCCATAGCTCTGTCCAGCCGTGGGCCCTGATGAGCTAGGCTTATAGCCATCTTGACTCTTAGACCTTTAACCTTCCAGGTTGTTGCCTTTCCTCCATGCCTGGCTTCAAGGTGGTAAGGAACATAATATAGATGGAAAAATATTAGTCTCATCTGTGAAAGATGCATCTACATCCTGTCACTCAGGTTTTTGCTCAGTCATTAGAAAAGAGTCACAATCTATGCACTTTTTCCCCATGGACATCATCTCTCTCACCACAGTCTCTTATTTCAGGGTGAGGGACTGTGCACATCTGCATCAGCTGTTAGTTTTTCAGCGCTGATTCAGCTAACAAAAACCTCAGAAACTACTAATATTCTATAGTTACTTTTCAGTCTGTCTGTTGTCTTTGCATCTTTTACGTGCATGCTTGTAATAGTACTTTTCAAATTCTTCAGTTCCAAGAATTTATTTCTGTAACTGGGACACATTTTCTATTCTTTAAACCTGTATCTTAAATGGTTTTCACATATGATTTGTAATAATATCTTCAGGATATAGAAATACTAAGCCTATAGAAAATGAAACAATGGAATGGAAAGGAGGGAGTTAAGGGAGAATGGACACCAAAAAAAAATAGACTTCAAATAATAGTCTCAGCAGTTAAGTATAGCATGAGAATTGATGCACTACATTATGTTTAAGTAGCCCTATTGAAGTAAATTGGATTATTCACCTCAGTAAAGGAAGCAGAATTGGTCCTTTTATGTATAAAAAGCTGTAGTCTAATTTTAGAATAAAAAGTCTATTATACTGGCATAGATGAAGCAAGAGGAAATGGATACTGTTGACCTTTTCTTGTTGTTAATTTTAAATGGAAGGACTACAAAATACATCAGCAGGTTTTAATTACAAAGAAATGAGACTATCTGTTAAAGAAGAGTCTCTAAAGTTGCCACAAAACTGTACTTATAAAACTAATTAAAACTACATTAAATCTACGCTTCTTAATGCTGCAGATTATTGTGTAATAAGTATAAATAATATACATAAATATAGTTGATTTCTTCAAGATGTGTTTAAAAACACGTCTTTCATTAAAGCTCATTGAACAGCACACTTGAACATATGTTTCATTATTTTCACAGATGGAAGACTTTGATAGAAACAAACTTATCATAAGAAATTTAAGTGACCAGATCAAGGTCCTGATTCTTTGCCTTTGATTCATATTAAAGGCAAACTTAAATATAGTAGAAGAATTTGTGCCCAGTATCATACTATATACAATGTTACTTGCAGTTTTGCAAGACATTATGCACTTGTGATAAGAATTTTTCCAACTTGAACAATTTTCACCAAATTCAGGTTTTCAAGAAGGGTTTCTAAGCTTTTTCTGTCTCATCAAAACTTTTCCATGAGGATGTGTTGATCTATTCTGTTCTGCATTGCATAAAATGCAAAGAATTGTGTCCTCCTTTTTTCTATGATATGAAAGGATACATATCGTAGTTGCTAAGTCTAATCCTCTGCTGACTCCCCAGGCAAAATTTATGTTGATGTTTTAACCATTGCTAAATATAATTCACTCTTTTTATAACTTTGTGACTAAGGTGAGGGTCTGTCAGCCTAAAATATCTTAGAAAGCACAAGCTAATGCTTAAGATTTTGCATGTTGGTTAAGATTATATAAAGCTTTCATATCTTTTATCAGACCAACTGCTGTCCTTTAAAAAAAGAAGCAAACAACAGACAAACTTTAGGCACTTTTTTCATGTTAGAAATAAAAGCAACAGGTTTTGAAATTAAACGTATGTTGAGAACAAGGTGCTTAATGTTTAGTTAGAAACATACCAGCAGAGCATCTTTGAACGTAAACTGTTATTAATCATTGTCGTGGTTTAAGCCCCTCACACAGCTCGTTCACTCACTCCCCCCTCTTTCTTCCCCCAGTCCCGGGGGGATGGGGAGGAGAATCAAAAGAATGCAACTCCCACGGGTTGGGATAAGAACAGTTTAGTAACTAAGGTATAACACAAATCACTACTGCTACCACCAATAATCATACAAGAGAAAATACAAAGAAAGAATACAATCGCTCACCACCTATACCCATCCCAACCAGGCAGTGCACCCCTACCCTTCCGGGTCTCTGCTCTCTGTTTTACATCCTGGGCATGATGTGCTGTGGCATGGAATACCTCTTTGGCTAGTTTGGGTCAGGTGTCCTGTCTCTGCTTCCTCCCGGCTTCCCTGGCAGAGCATGAGACTCAGAAAGTCCTTGGTCAAACCAAAACATTACCAAGCAGTAACTGAAAACACTGGTGTTATCAGTGCTGTTCCCAGGCCAAAGGTCAAAACCACGGCGCTGCACCAGCTACCAAGAAGGAGAAAAATGACTGTTGCTGCTGAACCCATGACAACCATAGAGCAGACTGCCTGTTAATGTTGATGAGGGAGAAATGAGAGGGAAGGAAGAAAGGAAGAAGAGTCAGAAATAATGCTTTTTAGATACCTAATGTATTTATGGAGGGGAAAGACAGGCATGTGAGCATCGCAGAAGAACTACGGAGTAAAGAAATAGATAATGTGATTGAAGATCAGTATTGCCATTGAGGTAATGGTTAAGATATTCCATTTCCAGTCTTTGGGAGATGCTTGTGTCGCCATCCCTTGAGGATTTGGGTGGAGTGATCAAGTATATCATGACCCATTTTGTGAGAATTGGATGCTCACTGGAAGATGACTACTTTATCAGTTATTGATTGTCAGTGTGAGGTCGTTCTTGTGAACAGTCATTTTTTTACTTTTACCTACATAGGCAACCACAAGGACATTTTTTTGTCACAGAGTGAAGCATATTACATTCCTGGAAAATACAATTATAAATTCAGGAATGCTGAGGGTTCTGGTTTAAAAGTATTTGTTGCAGCTGCATGGAGATGATGGTCAAGGTTTAAATTATTTGGTTAAGCTTGTGTCAGTGTAACAACTGGTATAATTTGTACCATGGGAAATTTGATACTGGGGATCTAACTGGGTTTGAGTGGGGGTAGAGTGACACTTTTCAAAGACTGAGATGAGGAGTTTCAAAAAGACTTTTTAAAAATTAAGGTCTTTCATCCAGGATGCAGCTACTTTCACCAACAGCACTGAGACAAGACATTATAGGAACACTCGAAGTGAGTAATCACCAAGGATTTTCTCTTCATATAGAGGTAATTCTTTACATAGTGTCCTAGTGGATCTTTCAACAATGTGATCTCTTTCATTAGAGGACTGCTCTTATTAAATAACAATCCTCCTGAGGTGACTAAAGTGAGCATTCTGAGTAATATAAACCTCAGCAAATGCAGTGATACTGGACGGTGTGGTTATGTCAGAGCTTTTGGAGTGTATTTTGGAAAGTCAGCTTTTATTATAAAATAAACATATTAAATGGCTGATATTCTATGCATGTGTTAATAAGTTATTATTTTTGTAAATTATTTTGCAAATTAGCAAATTAATGCTGATGCAAGAATATTCCAAAGACAGTCTGATGTGATGTATTACGAAATTCCTGGCACAACTTGAAAAGAAATCCATGCTTTCAGTCAAGATGATGAAGTTGTTGTTTATATTTCTGAGGAATGGCATGGGCTTTATTAGTGTTATTAAGAAATTCCTCTTGAGAGCGCCTTTTTAAATAATGCCATATTGTGGTATTCCCATAGATATTCCTGTAGTTTGTGGAAAGTGATGGTTAAAGAAATTAGTTGTGAGTGAAAGTGGAGTGCATAATGTTGGTAGCATCTTTAAAGAAGTACTCTAAACGCTGCTCTTGGTTTTGTAAACTAATCAAAGCAAGTTGGGCATCATCATTGTATTATTAATATGCAAGAGGGTAGCTTCAAAGGCAGCCAGCAAAGGACTGCTGTGTCACAACTTTTATCCTATAGTCTGTTCCACTGTTCTGCTGCTGGACATATTTTGTCTTTCTCAATTTCCTGTCATATTTAATTGCCAACAAAATTAATTTATGTCAGATTAAAGTTTATTAGATATTTTCAGCTGTCCTAATCTTAATTAATGAATTCAAAGGATATAATTGTGACAACATGATACTCCACTCAAATTAAAAGCCAATTGTTAATTATTTTTAAATGTCATGCTACCAAGATACTGCTTAAAGTAACTCTTAACGTAGCATGTGCAAAAAAGCACTTATGAAAATGTTTTGGTACTTGCACATGTCCACAAATGTAGTATGTGGGATAATTTCTAGAATTTATTGTTCTGTTCCCTGCTTCCATATATCATAGAATCATAGAATCATAGAATGGTTTGGGTTGGAAAGTTTCAACCCCCAAGATATCATAAGGAATTTGTCTGTGTGGTAATCCTTACTCTAAAATATATATGCTGTTTATAGATGTTTGAAAGAAACAGATCTTAAAAAAAATTAAAAAAATCCAAGTCACTGAAGATCAAATTTCAAGGATACAGTGCAAGATGAATGTTTCTGATTTGTCTTACTTCCTCTCTGATTAAATAATTGAGTAGATCTCAGTGTATTGAGGATTACTCAATACACTGCGATCAGATCGGATCTTGGTTGTGTTCAGGCTCTAACTGCTTGGCATTGCGTAACATACTATTACATATATCTTTTCATAACTCTTTCTGAACTCTGTTGGGAGGCATTTGTACCTACATTTCTTTGTGATAATTCTAAGGTTACTATTGGAGAACAGAAAGGTATTGCTGCAAGAAAAAACAAAAACAACCCAGCAATCTTCTTTTTAACATGTATTATTAATTTCAGCATATTTCAATTAGCCAGTAATTTCAACTCAGAATCTAGTTTTCATATGAGGAACTAAAACATAAATCTTATGGACTGTATAATGCCTCAGCTTTTCCTTAAATGGAAGGAAATAATCGTGTTTCCCACTAGGCAACAGTGGAAGAACGGGGGGTGGAGAAGAAAACAATCTAGCTGTAGTTGAGACAGCTGGGTTTCACAAACAAACAAAAGAAGATCGCAAGTATGGAAACAGTCTCCTGAGATTCCAAAATTCTCTTTAAAGCAAATTGGAGTGATTTTGAATACTGATTCATTTTATTTAATTTCACAGCTTTGAAGAATGTAACCCTGATCTACTGGTTTTGTTGTCTATTTTGTAGAATGTTTATCCTGCATTCATATCTTAATAGCATCTGCTATTCCTCAAGCATTTATGCTCACTTATGATGGATCAGACAAAATGTAGTAATTTTCTCAGACAAATGCCTGTGGCATGAATGCTTTTCCAAATATGGCCAAATTTCTGGATTTTTTACACATAGAATGTTATCATGCGCTATTTTAGTAACAATAGATAGATTTTTGTGGGGTCAAAATTGCTTGTAACAAGTGTAAAAAGCTTTTGACCTTCAAATTAAAACAAGATGTCTGTGGTATATAGTATATGGTATATAGTGCTAGGACAAGGGGCAATGGGTTTAAAATGAAACAGGGGAAGCGCGGCTGTGTAGTTAGTTGGGATGGCCAAAACAGCCACATGAAAGAGGAAAGAAAGAAAGAAAGAAAGAAAGAAAGAAAGAAAGAAAGAAAGAAAGAAAGAAAGAAAGAAAGAAAGAAAGAAAGAAAGAAAGAAAGAAAGAAAGAAAGAAAGAAAGAAAGAAAAAGGAAGGAAGGAAGGAAGGAAGGAAGGAAGGAGGGAGGGAGGGAGGGAGGAAGGAAGGAGGGAAGGAGGGAGGGAGGGAGGGAAGGAAGGAAGGAAAGAAAGAAAGAAAGAAAGAAAGAACGAAAGAAGAAAGGAAAGAAGGAAGGAAAGAAAGGAAAGAAGGAAGGAAAGAAAGAGAAAGAAAGAAAGAGAATGAAAGAGAGAAAGAAAAAGAGAAAGAAAAAGAGAGAAAGAAAAGAAAGAAAGAAAGGAAAGAAGGAAGGAAGGAAAGAAAGGAAAGAAGGAAGGAAAGAGAAAGAAAGAAAGAAAGAGAATGAAAGAGAGAAAGAAAAAGAGAAAGAAAAAGAGAGAAAGAAAAGAAAGAAAGAGAAAGAAAGAAAAAGAAAGAAAGAAAGAAAGAAAGAAAGAAAGAAAGAAAGAAAGAAAGAAAGAAAGAAAGAAAGAAAGAAAGAAAGAAGAAAGATTTCAAGCAGCAAGTGTCCTTTATTACAAGGAGCTCCTGCTTACATATCCTTCTACATAGCATGGTACAATCTCATTGGTTAAACGTGGCATAATACAAACTTATTGGTCAAGCGTAGAAGAACATCATAATACAAACTTATTGGTCAAGCATAACATAAACTTATTGGTCAAACATAGCATAGCATAATACAAACTTATAGGTCAATAGGGTGCTATTCTATTCATGACTGGTTGTTGATGCCTGTTCAAAAATTTTTACTAATGTCCATTGTTTTGCCAAGTTCTTCCTTTGTAGTTAGTTACTCCCCTTATCTGACTCGCTCCTCCAGATGCCTTCTGTTTTCCCACTCACATGCCTCTGTTGCCTCATTTCTCATGGATACACTTTAACCTCTTCGAGACTGAGTTCCAACTTCATGTCTTCAGTCAGGGAATCCATGGGCCTACCGTAACCCCCCATGCTTTCACAATCCCCTACAGGGAAGTTCATGTTGGATATGAGGAAGAAGTTCTTTATTGCAGGGGGGTGGCAAGGCACTGGAACAGGTTGCCTCAAGGAGTGGTAAAGGCTCCATCCGTGGCAGTGTTCAAGGCCAGGATGGACAGAGCCTTGCACAACATGGTCTAGTGTAAGGTGCCCCTGCCCATGGCAGGGAGGTTGGAACAAGATGATCTTGAGGTCCTTCCCAACCCTAACTATTCTATGATTCTATGGCAAGAAGTCTAATGCTTTATATGCTGAACTGTATTTCACTGTAAACTCTGTTCCTAACAGTTTGCATAAATGAGATACTTCCTTGAGGGCAGGCACAGAGGAAAAAAACTTGAATCATAGTATTTCTTGCAGAGAGGGGCCTTTGCACACATTGCTGGTTTTTTCTGTGCTCTAGCTTTTATATGTAAACTAAGCGCAATTAGGGAAATGCCCATGATATAAAGGATTAAGAATCCTTCAAAAGCAAGAAAGAAAAGACTTACCAAAACTCAGTTTTGCCACTCTTATGGAAGCTTCAATTTAGGTAATAGCAGTAGTAGTAGCAGTTCAGGAAAAGAGTTCATCTGAATGAGAAATCAAAACTGAAACCAATGACTGTGAAATAAAGCCTGGCCTCCAATTATTTATCAGTTGCTTTAGAAAGCGATTTTATAACATAGGCCATGGGGAGTGCAGGGGAGAGGAAGGAAAAAATGCCATATAGACATTACATGACATTAATTATTGTGAGGATATTTTTACTGCCCCTGAGTTTCTGGAAGCATTAGGTAGACTGACAGAAAGCAATCTGCTCTGTTTGACACTGTTCTGTATGGATTAATAGAAAACTACCAGAGAAATCATTAATTATCATCATCATAGAATCATCATAGAATTCTGCATTAGAATGGGCCTCAAGGTTCATCTGGTCCAACCTTTCTTGCCAAAAAGCACAGTCTAGACAAGACGTCCCAGCACCCTGTCCAGCCAAATCTTAGGAGTGTCCAATGTTGGGGAGTTCATCATTTCCCTGGGGAGATTATTCCAATGGCTGGTTGTTATTGTGAAAAATTTTCCTAGATCCAGCCAGATCTCCCTAGGAGTAACTTGTGCCCATTAACCCTCATAGTGTCCATGTAGATTCCTTATAAAAAGAGAGTCTCCATCTTTGTAGCCACCCTGTAAATACAGAAACATGGTGATAAGGTCTTCCCTAAGCCTTTTTTTTCTCTCATGGCTTATCAAATGCAGTTGTATCAGCCTTTCCTCATATGGCAGGCTTCCCAGCCCCTTGATCATCTTTGTGGTGCTTGGGGGCCATTAGGAATTACTGAGATGAAAAGATAGACTTACTGAATGAAAATGAATGAGCTCTGCTACATAGCAGTACGAATAAAGTAAAAATGTAAGTGAGCTAATGATTTGAAAAAAGAATTAATTTGCTTATCTCAGTGATAGCTTTTTTATATTTTCTTATTCCATAAAGCTGGTAGATTTTAAATGTCATTTCTACTTCAGCTGTGGAAGTATAATGTCATTTTACATGTAGTCTTGGAAACTAGAAGCCTGATAAAATATTTATTTGAACTCAGATGATTGAAATATCAATTTTTTTTCATTGTGAGACAGATGATGAGGAACACTTTAATGCATTATAATATTTATTAAGTCCTGAGAAAATTTATTTTTAGGAAAAGGAGTACTCTGAAGTTTCAGAGAAAACTGTATACATTCATGCACAAGCATAATAGATCAGAAGTAAAGGAAGAAATCTGTAAGCTTCAGTGGTAGATAAGGTATCTTTGGGAATAAAGAATCCATTTTCCTTAAAACAGATGATTCTAAACCTAAATCTTTGTCTTGATAATTGCCTATAGGAAATAAGAATTTTGAAATAAGTCTTTAATATGCTTCAGTCATATTTGAAACACACTGACACTGTACATACCTTACTCATTTTTAAATGATTATTCACTTAGCTCTTTCATGATTTAGATAGGATTATTTTGGATAACTGCATCCATGTTCTGCAGAAATGTACATGTGATATTCTCATGCTCCTGTATTGCAAAGTGGAACAGGCCCGGTCACAGCTTTGTTCATGCCAATTGCCCATAATGCAGCATGAAATTTTTCAACCTAGGTTTGTAAACAGCCTTATCCATAGTCATTCAGATATTTATACATACTTTAATATTACCTGGTCTTTGCGATAGCTCTGATTATCAGTGTTCAAGGAAAATTGATACAAATAGTAGTCAGGATACAGAAGGACTATTAGGATGTTAAAAGATTGGCAAGTTAGTTTATGAAAAGGTATATTGACTTAATTCACAAAATGCAGTGTGTAAAATGATGTCACTGATCTCTATGGTGCCATCAAGAGGGTAAGCATTGCTGTCCTGGGTTCAGCAGTAGTAGTCATTTTTCTCCTTCTTAGTAGCTGGTGCAGTGCTGTGGTTTTGACTTTCAGCCTGGGAACACTGCTGATAACACTGATGGTTTTAGTTGCTGCTCAGTAATATTTAATCTGACCAAGGACTTTCTGAGCCTCATGCTCTGCCAGTGTCGTGGTTTAAGCCGTAAATCACGCAGGCCGTTCTCTCACTCACTCCCCTCTCTTTCTTCCCCCTGCTCCCAGAGGGATGGGAAGGAGAATCGAAAAGAATGCAACTCCCACCGGTTGAGATAAGAACAGTTTAGTAACTAAAGTATAACACAAGACCACTACTGCTACCACCAATAATAATAATGACAAGGCAAATACAAGGAAAGAGAATACAACTGCTCACCGCAAAATACCAAGCCCGACCACGCAGTGGAGCCCCCCCCTTCCGGGTCTGTGCTCTCCATTTTACATCCTGGGCATGAAGTGCTGTGGCATGGAATGCCTCTTTGGTCAGTTTGGGTCAGGTGTCCTGTCTCTGCTTCCTCCAGGCTTCCCCTCCTCCCTGGCAGAGCATGAGGCTCAGAAAGTCCTTGGTCAGGCCAAAACATCACTAAGCAGTAACCAAAACACTGGTGTTATCAGAGCTGTTCCCAGGCCCAAAATCAAAACCACAGTGCTACACCAGCTACCAAGAAGGAGAAAAATGGCTGCTACTGCTGAACGCACAACAGTCAGAGAGGAGGGGAAGCCAGGAGGAATCAGAGACAGGACACCTGACACAAACCAGCCAAAGAAGTATCCCATACCACAGCATGTCATGCACAGGATGTAAAAACTAAGGGCAGAGACTCGGAAGAGGGGGGTTCACTGCTGGGTCAGGCTTGCTATCAGGTGGTGAGTGGTTGTATTCTCTTCCCTTGTATTTCCCTTGTCATTATTATTATTGGTGCTAGAAGTAGTGGGTTTGTGTTATACTTTAGATACTGGACTGTTCTTATCTCAACCCATGGGAGTTACGTTCTTTCAGTTCTTCTTCCCATCCCCCCAGAGTGGGGGGGAAGAAAGAAGGGGGAGGGAGTGAACTGAGTGAGTGGCTTAAACCTTGACAATTGCGTAAAGAAAAGTAACTCATGTATTAACAAAACCCTGGTTTTGAACACTTTTCAAATTGATATTTTTCTTTACTGTCTTTTTGAGTATCTGTAGGTGTGGTGTTAATAAGTGGAATTCTAAATGTTATTTGATAGAGTACAAAAGATTTTCACTAACCTTAACTCCTGTAACTGCGAACAAGAAACAAAACACAGTGGAAATCAGGGATCCCTACAGAATGAATACAGTGATGTTACTGTTTACTTCCCTGATGTTATTAACCTACATTCTGGACAAAATCTGTGCAAGAAGCAGAAATTATTTTGGTTTTTTTGTAATTCAAGAAATGGAGCTTAAGTTTGGCTTTCATGATAATACCAAGTTTAAGCAGCTGCCAGCAGTATTTCTGAAATAATGCAGAGCAGTCTGGCATAACTTGAGGGAACGATGTGACTTGCATGACTATATAGCATCAAACTATTGCTGAAATTTTCTATCATATGGTTATCTTTAGGGTTGCAGTCCATTCTTTCGAAAGGTACACGTTCTTAAGGGCTGGCCTACACAGTGAGACAAAGAGAAAAAGATGGGATTTTGTGTTAATGTCTGGGAGTATGAGGAGTCTGGAGGCCAAAGTTGCCTATGCGAGCCTGTCTGTTGGCAGTAGCTATGAGTGTCTTTGCAGCCAGGATTATTGTAAGATTTTCGTACAAATTTTAGAAGTCCCTTTTCCTTTGCTTTGAAAGGGCTTGAGAGGGCAGAACAGTCATGGCATAACAGCAGAACAAAGGAAGAAACTCTGAGTAGTTACTGGTTTTTATGCCTGACTGTTCCTCATCACAAAAGCTCCTCTTAAGAATCAGCTCTGCTTTGTATCATTAGAGTTTTATTAAATCCAAATGTATTTTCTTCAGGTTAACCTAGTAATACAGCAAAAATGCCATGTGTAAACTCTGTCTTCAGATCTTCAGCAGGTTGCTGACAGTCCTAACCTCACAGTCATTTGCATTTTAGTTTGCCAAAACTTCCAGTGGGAACTCAACTCCCCTATGTGCATAAATCCATGGAACAGAAGATTTTGCAGTTTGTGAACTCTTGGGATTGTTATTTGCCTTATTGAGAACGGGTGGTCTTTCCCTTTTCTCTTTCCTAATGTTCTGTAGCCCAAAAGATAATTTTATGTCTATACCTGAATTTCTCTAGGGATTTCTTGTGTCTGTTTCTTGGCAGGCTCTCTGAAGGCAGAAAGCACCTTCAGCCATTGATTCATTTGGGCATTGGAATGCCACTACAGAAGCTTCTATGGGTTTGTTTTTTTTTTTTTTCTGGCTTTGCAGTACCATCAACACAGCAAGATCTGTTAAAACCCAGAGAACGATGAAAAATACTGCAGCAACTAATATCCAGAAAAACACACGCAAATTAAATACATATCAAGAAACCTACTAATACAAACAACTTTCCATTATAACTTCCATCAGGGGCATATATTGGGACAATATACAGTTTGAACTAAAAACAAGCACTCAAATTATAAATGTCATATAATGGAAATATAATGTATGATAGGATAATATATAAACAACAAAGGGAAATATTTTTGTTAGGCCATAATAGGTACTGAGAATTCAGATGCAACATTTACTGAGGGAATGTTTGAAAATGAGTAATTCATGGGAAAAACACTGTTCAACTCCTCTATATTTATGATGTAACTGAAATATAAATACTGCACTGCCCACGCAGTGTCTGGCATAACATAATACATTTACTGTATTCTGTGGAAGAGCCTGTAATATTTTGTCGGATTGTTTGGATATAAATCCAGTGACAGCATTTATTTTGAAGAAAAATCCTCTTCAGGGGAAGTCACAGACTGTATAGATTTCACCCATCATGTGCCTGATATTCAAAAAGAACTGCAGCTGTTACCAGAAAACATTTATTTGCCTTGTAAATCCTATTTATTACAGAATATGGGGGTAGGGTGTATAATGCTAGTTTATTGCCTAATGTTTTGCTTTCCAGTAATGTCACAAGGTCTGAACTGATTAGCCTGTAGGCTGATCTTTCTTGGGAAAAAACAAACTGGGCTCTTCAATGGGCTGGGGAAAGAAGGTTTCAGGCATGAAGGAAAAAAAATTCTTTTGTCATTGACTACTAAAACTGACTGGTTTCTTAACATTCTGGAAAACAGACCATGGAAATTGCCTTCTTACTTGGATGATTAACACATTGATAGCAGCAGATACAGATCATGTTTGCTCTTCTAAAAACTATGCCGAAAAGTGGAGGACTATTGAGTCCCCCGAAACGTCAGCCACTTCTATACCTCTCTTTCTGGGGAAAGAAAGAGAGGAAGCTTGGAACTGGATACATAACTGCTGTGATAAGAAGGAAAATATGGTGGAAAAGAATACTAGGGGGTTAGCAGACTTCTTTCTTAAAAAAAAAAAAAAGAAGGTAGAAACCAGATCTTTGAGTACCTGGAGATACAGCTTCAATAAACCTAAACTTCAGTTCATACTAAGTGTATTAAGTGTCTTCCTCAATGTTGCAGGGGCATTGACAGGAAGATGATTCTCATAATGCGATAGAGAAAAGCATTCAGTGCATCAGATTAAGAGTTCATCACAAATCAACATAGTTTGCTGGCCTTTTTAAAAAATATGTTTTCTCTAGGAGAACTGCATTTTTTCGGTGTTATTTTGGATTATGCTGAGTTTCTTAAGATATTTTTAAGTAATTCAAAGTATTTTCAGTAAAAAGTATGGCATAGCATTTTATCCTTCTATTTATATATAAAAGTTGTTTTCTACATGGATATAACAGAAAAGTTAGTATAGATGTAAACGGAGACTTCTTCAATTAATTCACAAAGGAAGATTTCGAAATCATATGTATAGCACAACTCCACTGTAAATCAGAATGAAAAGAACATGTCTTCTATTCCTTGTCTCCCTACATCTATTTACTTCTGTTTCTGTCATAGCATAGGAGATCCAGAAATGAGCTTTTGTCAAACTCCCACCTATCAAGAAATGCACTTTTCAAAATCTCAACCTGAGTGAATGCTGCGTAGCACTAGTTAATTGGAATAGTCTGTTAACAAAGAATTGCAGGTATTTTCAGGGAAAAAGGCATCAGAAGACAGCCACAGGCATCTTTTTCTTTCTCTCTTGGGAAGGGAAAATCTTTGGGATCAATTACCCTAAGAAGGAAGCCTAAAAAAAGCAGAGACTGTGAGAATGAAGACCCTGGGCCCACTGTAGGAGAGGATCTGGTTCGAGACCATCTTGACAACCTGAGCATGCACAAGCCCACGGGACCTGATGAAATCCATTAGCGGGTCCTGAAGGAGCTGGCAAATGAAGTTGCTAAGCCACTCTCCATCATATTTGAAAAACCAAGGCAGTCAGGTGAAGGTCCCGACAGCTGGAAAAAGGGAAATATAACCCCCATTTTCAAGAAGGGAAAACCTATGAGCCAGGGAATTACAGACCAGTCAGCCACACCTCTGCCTGGCAAAATCTTGGAGCGGATTCTCCTGGAAGTCATGCTAAGGCACATGAAAAACCACAAGGTGGTTGGTGACAGCCAGCATGGCTTCACTAAGGGGAAATCCTGCCTCACCAATCTGGGGGACTTCTATGATGGGGCTACAGAACTGACAGACAGGGGTACAGCAGTTGATGTTGTCTATCTGGAGTTTCACAAAGCATTTGACACTGTCTCACATGACATCCTTGTCTCTAAATTAGAGAGGCATCAATTTGATAGGTGGAGCACTCAGTGGATAAAGAACTGGCTGGATGGCCGCACACAAAGACTTGTCCTCAATGGCTCCATGTCCAGCTAAAGACCAGTATCGAGTGGTGTCCCTCAGGGATCGGTGTTCGGGCCGGTCTTGTTCAACATCTTTGTCAGTGACATGGACAGTGGGATTGAGTGCGCCCTCAGCTGTGTGGTTCGGTTGATACACTGGAGGGAAGGAATGTTATCCAGAGGGACCTTGACACGCTTGTAAGGTAGGCTGATGCCAACCCGGTGAAGTTTAACCGTGACAAGTGCAAGGTCTAAAACCTGGGTTGGAGCAATCCCAAGCACAGCTACAGGTTGGGCAGAGAAGAGATTCAGGGCAGCCCCGCAGAGAAGGACTTGGGGGTGTTGGTCGACGAAAAAATGAACATGAGCTGGCATTGTGCGCTTGCAGCCCAGAAAGCCAACCATATCCTGGGCTGCATCAGGAACATGAACAGCGGGTTGAGGTGATCCTGCCTCTCTGCTCTTGTGAGAGCTCACTTGGAGTATTGAGTGCAGTTCTGGTGTCCTCAACATAAAAAGGACATGGAAGTATTGGAACAAGTCCAGAGGAGGGCCACAAGGATGATCAGGGGACTGGAGCACCTGCCATATGAAGATAGGCTGAGAAAGTTGGGTCTGTTCAGCCTGGAGAACAGAAGGCTGTGTGGAGACTTCAGAGCAGCCTTTTGGTACCTGAAGGGGGCCTATAGGGATGCTGGGGATGGACTCTTCATTAGGGACTGTAGCAATACAACAACAGGTAACGGGTTCAAACTTAACCAGGGGAAGTTTAGATTGGATATGAGGAAGAAATTCTTTACTGTGAGTGTGGTGAGGCGCTGGAATGGGTTGCCCAGGGAAGTTGTGAATGCTCCATCGCTGGCGGTGCTCAAGACCGGGTTGGACAGAGCCTTGGGTGGCATGGTTTAGTGTGTGATGTCCCTGCCCCTGGCAGGGGGGTTGGAACTAGCTGATCTTAAGGTCCTTTCCAACCCTAACTATTCTATGATCCTAATGGAACAAATAAATCAACACATGTAAAAGATGCTTAAATTAAATTGCTCTATTGTTTCATAGGGAAATTAATTTTGTAATCAGATTTTTTTTTTTCTTAAAGCCTAACGTTACTGAAGAATAACATTTCACTTATGGCTTAGCATTTCAGTTCTGAAAATTTGTTAAGTATTTTTAGTATTGAGATTAATATCTTGCATATCATTATGCTAGAGTGTTATGTGGGAAGGTAAGAATAATCAAGTTTGTGTGCAGTCATGATGGTGATTTGCTAAGCTGATCAGAAACAATGCATTCTACTGTAAGAATACTCAGCTAGGAAGGCTAGTTGGGAAGTGTGGTTAACTAGTAAATATAGGCACATTGGGGAGTATGAATTTTCAGACTTCTTTTGAGTTTCTTTGTGATTATCAGCTTCAGTTTTCTAGCAGAAGGGAGGATGTGCAAGTATAAAATGCCAGTAGCATTTCTTCAAAACACAGCATTTTTTCTTTATTGACAATAAGAATACAGGGCTTCTGTCAGATTGGTTACCTGCAGCCTGTTAAAAAGTACTGCTTATCATGCATACGTATCTTCTAATTCCTTTTTTTTTTTTTATATCTGGATTGTCCAAAAGAAGTGGATTCCTGGAGTATTATTGAACTGCTCTAGTAGGAAATTTCTGCTTCTCCAAGTCTGACAGATAAACTGTATTTTCTAGAGTAAAACTCTGCTTCCTTATATACATTACTGTGGTCTCCTGAGACAAAATCTTTTTCAATTTTTGTGTAAATTATCCAATTTTAAATATATGTACAGGACACAATTTGTAAGAAATTAAATAGTTAAGTTTCCAAATGAGTGATTGACAGTGAATACTTATATCCTCTTTAAAAGAACTAAGATTATCATTCTAGCTATCAGAAATTCTGGTTCACAGCAAATGGATTGAAGTTTTTTTGTATCAAACAAACAGAAAGTAGCAATAATTGTAGGGAGATAGAATTTCAAACCTGAAGCTTTTTCCAGCTGAAAAGTGATGAAGTGATGGAAATAGAAAATTAAATTTCCAGGTGAATTTAGACTTCAAAGAAATGCTGGAGTTCAGTAACAAATCATCAGGCACTCCTCATTATTCTGACTCCGTGCTGAAAGCTGTTGTCATTGGTAGGGGCTCCCTGGGTGTTTGCATGCATATATAAGTTTTAGGGAGTTTGTGCTGGTTTTTGAAGGCTTTTAAGTAATCTGCAGTGAGTCAGAATAGGCAAAACAGTTAAATCTCATATTAAGGCCCTGATAGGACCATGCAACAAAAGTAGGAAACAATTCTCTAGCTTTAACCAGAGCTAGGAAAACTAAATCTTAAGAGAGTGTAGTCAGACAAAAACTTTAAAAGAAGAGAAAAATCCAAAACTTCCCCTTACAGCAACTGCTGTGAGAAGTAAGTCCTTTGGGTGAACTGATGAATCTGTGCGGTGACAGTGAAAAATTACTGAAGTATTTAGCCATAATAATTGTAAATGAGGCCCACTTCCATGCTCAGATCAAGTGCAAATGGTTGAAATATTTTAAATATGATAATTGACGTATGTCTAAACAAAGTCTGAATTTAGCACCACTGAAAAGGCAGTATGTTCCAGGTACTGCAGTGTAAGTCATGCACAGCTACATATGAAGCAACATCATTTTGCTTTTTTTGATTTACTGTCACACTTTTAGCAAAAATCTGGCTTTGAAATTTCCTCTAAAAGTATGTGCTTTTTTAAGCTCTCAGATTTTGGAAAGACTTTGCATTTAAACAGAAAAGGCTTAGATCTTCATTGGTGTGACATGACTGATATACAGGCTCATGTTTGTTTTTTTTCTGCACTGGAACAACAATTTAAAGCATTTTTTGATGCACCTGTAGGGTACTCTGAATGTAGTTATTTTCAAGTCATTTCTATTGGCATACCTAAGGAGGAACTCAGCCTTTCTCATCTTGGGTAAAATGTTACAGCCTATGGGAGTTCACCATACCTACAGAGCATCTTAGGTATGCTGTTCTGCTACATCATTTGAGCAAGTCTGAACTTTGAGGATGATGGGTGTTAACTAGAAGCAGAGCTGTTGAAAAAATCCTTGACGATTTTAGAAATACTAGGTCTGGATTACAGAATGCTCCTGTACAAATGAATCACTTTCTTTTAAAATGCCTTGTATAAAGCTACCTTTCCTTACAAGACAGGTTCTTCTTAATCTTATTTGTGCATTCATTGCATGCAAAGCCAGATTTTTTTAAAAATGAAAACTTCTCTGCATCTTTTTATTTCCAATAGAAAAAGATCATGACATCCAATTTTATAGAAAAATGTTGAATGCTTTATAATGAATTCATATTGTAACTAACTGTAGCTCCCATATTGAGGGTCAATGAAAATTGAACAGTAAAACATTGACTTCCACATCTCTTTGCTATTTTTTTTTCTCTTCATTAAGTGACTTACTTATCCGTGACAAGATAAATGTGACCACTGGAATTTTTCCATTAGAAAAAAAATACAGTAAAAAGAGACATTTATTAGAAAACTGTTTAAAAATAAAGACAGTCCCTGTTCTCACTGGAAATATGAGGAACTCAAGGGAAAAAATGTGGTTTTGTGACACACCAGTGGCAACAGAATGTGAATCTGAGAACATATCATTACTCATCAAATAGGAAATGCAGAGAACATTCTTGTATATGGCAGAGGGATTTTGTAGTAGTATACCTAGCCTTGCTGAGGTATCACTCATAAAATTGAATTTTATTTTATAAAAGGTGTTTATGTAGATTTAGTGAGCAATATTTACACTCAGAAGTCAAAAGGTTATGTCCTTTCTCCACTTATAGTTACTTTCCTCGATGCAAGAAAAGGCATCGAAGATAGATTGAGTTGGAAGATTCCCTTAACAAAGGAGAATCAGAATGGCACATCTATTCTTATTCTATTTTTCCACTGCTATGCTTTATTCCAAGACAAGTTTATCTTCCAGTGAAGCAAAATTGACTAGGGTATAATAGTAAATTTATGTCATTCATGAAGTTTCTCCATGGTTGTTATATGCAATTTGACATGAAGTAGAAAATCCTAGAAGGTATATCTGACACACTGCTGGGAACGCCAAACATGGACTTGTAGGAAGGGTCTGATGCCAAAAAAAATGTAAGGCCTTTCGTGGCATTCACATCTAAAAATCATGTTGGAAAAGAAATAAGAACAACTCTTTCAATGATTAAGTAGGTTTAGATGGCATTTTATGGACCTTTTCTTTTAATGTGCACTTCAGGTATTGTCTAGTGTTCTTCATCTGTTAAGTTTTCCTATGGCATCCAGTGTGTTTCTGGTTTTCCTTTCCTTTTCTTTTCCTTTCTTTTTTAATTTCTTCCCCTCTCTCCTTCTTTTTTCAGTCAGTCCTGATCCTTGAAAAGATATTACTCCTTAAATTCATATAGTGCTCTTAATTCCTAGTAAAGGAGGATTTCTGCCTCTGCTATCTAGGTATATTTGGTTGTGTTGGCTTTTTTGTCTAATAGATTATATTAAAGTGTATTTCTCTTACCGAATTAAAGTTACTTGACTGAAGATGCTTTGTTCACTCTTTCTATAAGAATATATTTAGGATTGTATTTAATTCTAAGATGCCATCACCAGGGAATGTCAGGACACTAAACCTTGAAAGAAGAAAACATTGTAGTATTTTAAAAGGGATGGTTAAACTCTGTTTATTGTGCTGTAAGGGAACTGAGATGCCAGCAGTTTGATATGTAGTGATGAGCATTATGCCGTGATCTGAATGGGGCTCTAAAGCCATCCAGATTACTAATTTAACAGTGATAATTTGTAAGGAAAAGAGGAGGAGAAGGTATACATGAAAATGCAGGAAAATCAAAGAGATTATGCTGCACAAAATGTGTGAGGGTGAACTTCAGCTTATCCAAGCACTTGTTCTGTGCAGAAAAAAGAAATCTATGAACTGCATAACATTTCAAAGTAAGACTTACACGAGACTTATATGATTTTTAACTATTTATAATGTCCATTGCCTAAGGGTGAATTCCATCCTTGCACACACACTGCAAATCTAGTGTTCATTTTTGTCTGCAAGAAGCATTCTGAGACCTTATATTCCTTATGTAGTACAGTGAGGCACAGATGGATGCATAATTGAAAGCTCTCATTCCTGAAAAACAAAAGAAGATTTAAAAGCATAGGTTCAAATCCTCACCACAGTGTATCCAAAGTGACTCTAATCACTATCTGACTTAGTATGACTTCATCAGAATATAAAAAACAGATGAGCACATCATCTTTGCTGCAGGTTTTTTTCTTGGTATTTATGGAATTTTACTAGTATGATGTTGATTGTGCTCTGGCTCGTGTTTCTATATGAATTCTTTGTGGTGTAAGCCCCTTGAATGCAATTGCTCCAGTTTGCTTTTCTGAAGCAGCACTTCTTTTTCCCTTGCATGGTTATATCAGTCCAGGTGTTGAATACCCACAGGCAAGGAACCAGACTTCCTATGCAACTATAATATAGTATTATACAGATTAGTTCTTTCACAAGTGCTGTGCATTTTCTATAGAATCCTAGAATAGTTAGGGTTGGAAAGGACCTTAAGATCATCTAGTTCCAACCCCCCTGCCAGGGGCAGGGACACCTCACATTAAACCATGCGACACAAGGCTATGTCCAATTCAGTCTTGAGCACCACCAGTGATGGAGCATTCACAACTTCCCTGGGCAACCCATTCCAGTGCCTCACCACACTCACAGTAAAGAATTTCTTCCTCATATCCAATCTAAACTTCCCCTGTTTAAGTTTGAACCCATTACCCCTTGTCCTATCACTGCAGGCCCTAATGAAGAGTCCGTCCCCAGCATCTTTATAGGCCCCCTTCAGGTAATGAAAGGTTGCTATGAGGTCTCCACACAGCCTTCTGTTCTCCAGGCTGAACAGACCCAACTTTCTCATCCTATCTTCATACGGCAGGTGCTCCACTCCCCTGATCATCCTCGTGGCCCTCCTCTGGACTTGTTCCAACAGTTCCATGTCCTTTTTATGTTGAGGACACCAGAACTGCACTCAATACTCCAAGTGAGCTCTCACAAGAGCAGAGTAGAGGAGCAGGATCGCCTCACTCAACCCGCTAGTTATGCTCCTGATGCAGCCCAGGATACAGTTGGCTTTCTGGGCTGCAAGCGCACAATGCCAGCTCAGGTTCATTTTTTCATCGATCAACACCCCCAAGTCCTTCTCTACAGAGCTGCTCTGAATCTCTTCTCTGCCCAACCTGTAGCTGTGCTTGGGATTGCTCCCACCCAGCTGTAGGACCTTGCACTTGGCATGGTTAAACTTCATCAGGTTGGCATCAGCCCACCTCACAAGCGTGTCAAGGTCCCTCTGGATGGTATTCCTTCCCTCCAGTGTATCAACCAAACCTCACAGCTTGGTGTCATCAGCAAACTTGTTGAGGGCGCACTCAATCCCACTGTCCGTGTCACTGACAAAGATGTTGAACAAGACCGGTCCCAACACCGATCCCTGAGGGACACCACTCGATACTGGTCTTTAGCTGGACATGGAGCCATTGAGGACAAGTCTTTGTGTGCGGCCATCCAGCCAGTTCTTTATCCACTGAGTGCTCCACCTATCAAATTGATGCCTCTCTAATTTAGAGACAAGGATGTCATGTGAGACAGTGTCAAATGCTTTGTGAAACTCCAGATAGACAACATCAACTGCTGTACCCGTCTGTCAGTTCTGTAGCCCCATCATAGAAGTCCCCCAGATTGGTGAGGCAGGATTTCCCCTTAGTGAAACCATGCTGGCTGTCACCAACCACCTTGTGGTTTTTCATGTGCCTTAGCATGACTTCCAGGAGAATCCGCTCCAATAGCTCGCCAGGCATTGAGGTGAGGCTGACTGGTCTGCAGTTCCCTGGCCCATATGTTTTCCCCTTCTTTAAAATGAGGGTTATATTTCCCTTTTTCCGGTCGTCAGGTGTCGCAGGCGGGGCCCACAGGCTCTTATTGCCTGTGCGGTAGGCGAGGACCCTCCAGTGGTGGGTGAATGAAGACAATCAATATGATCGTTTATCTAAACTCAGTTTATTTCGTCTGAGGGTTCCAGTTATATACTCTATGCAGGCACACTCGCTAATATGTGATTGGCTAGTTATATCTACTAGTCGATACATAATTGGTTACATGACTGGTATGTGCTTGGTCACAGCTCAAAGGTTACATTCACATCCCAGCCCCCTTTGGGGTCTTCTTCCTGGTTATGTTCCAGGGGGTTTCCAGCTTGCAGCTGTGCTTCAAGGTTACAGTTATCAGTTCCTCCCTACATATCTTGACTTCTCAGGCTCTTCTGCCAACTCCCTCAAACTCTCTCATGTACACGTTCTCTAGTAACCTTCAGCCAAGGCCTCAAAGCCTTTGGTTCACTACTGTCAGGCTTTTTCCATCCGCTGGCCTATGATCTTATTATGTCCATTTTCTATCAACCATTCCCCAACAGTCGGGAACTTCACCTGACTGCCTTGATTTTTCAAATATGATGGACAGTGGCTTAGCAACTTCATTTGCCAGCTTCTCCAGGACCCGCGAATGGATTTCATCAGGTCCTATGGACTTGTATACATTCAGGTTCCTAAGATGATCTCGGACCAGTTCCTCTCCTACAGTGGGCCCAGGGTCTTCATTCTCACAGTCCCTGTGTCTGCCTTCCAGGACTTGGGTGGTATGGTCAGAACATTTGCCAGTGACGACTATCGCAATATATTTGGAAAGGTTTCCAAAAGCTGGAAAACACTGTTTCTGTTTTTTGGGGAGTTAGGTGGAAGAAGAATACTTATTTTCAAAGATAATAAAGATCATACATTGTTATGGCATCAAATTTATGAGTAGGAATTCAATACAGTTGATAGCAGGATTTTGCCAGCATTTACTAAAATGCCTTATCTTTACGTGTAATCTTGTAGGACAAATCTAGGGAAGCTTATACTTTGGCATAGCACCTGACCTGTCTGGTTTCATCAGCTTGAGAAACCCAGTCCCTGGACAGATGTAATAATACAAAATTAAATAAAGTGAATCTGTGCGTACAATCTAATAGCCTATATGCTTGTGCCCTACTGTATGAGGCAGGAAGTTTTCTTTCTGTGCTATGGTCCCTGCTTACTACTTCTCGGTGCTTATACTCCGAAGAAGCAGCACAGCCATTTCCATTTCAGTACTGCTCCAGCAACCAGATGAGTCAGAGCATACTGCTGATACTTCTCACTGCATTGTGCCTGTTTGGATTTCAGTGCCTTCTCTGAACACCCACTTCAATCTTAACATCACCAGCAAGGTCAACTTTTGTTTTCTAACTCACATTCCTGTGGTTCATAGCCTCTTGGAGACTCTCAACATGCCTACAAATTCTTATAGCTGTTTTTACCTCAGATCCTCTGAGACATAAAAGCAAAACTGAAAATTCAGCTTCTGGAGATCTATGCTCAAGCAACAGAAGAAGTCTTCTGCTAGGGTGATTATTCTAAAGAACCCTAATGTCTTCGGGAATATCAGCTCCAGGAATCTGGGCAAAAGACATTTTCCTCTTTGCCCTGTCCAGATATCACCAGTAGTAATTAAGACTCTCTATCGCTATGTATCTCTCTTTGTGTCTTGCTCAGCTGCTCAAGCTCAGTCTGAAATCCTCTCTGGTGCTACTATATCTTACTAAGTTTTAGACAATGTTCTACAAAATCAGAGCCTTCCACCTCTCCACCAGCACTAGTTCACCAAGCAGCAGCTTTGGCTGCCTTAGCATCATTTCACTTAGCACTATATCAAGCTAGTCTTCAAGTTCACTGTAAGGTCATCCCTTCCTGAAGCCTGTGAGAGATAACAGATGCTTAGGTCTAGGTATTTCATCACCAATTTCCACAACCATGTGTGTGATCCAAACAGTCAGGGATGCTATTGATTGAAGTTCTCCCTTGATTCCTTTCGTTGTCCATCTGTACCAGTTTTCTTGTATGTAATGAGGAGGTAATGGTGATGGTGAATAATCTCACTTGCTTAAAAATGTTCATTTATTTTATCTTCTTGTTGTGGTTTAAGCTCTGAACCCAGGACACTTGTTTGTCTCTGTGCTGCCTCCAGATTTCCTTCTCTTGATATATTATAGAACTTAAAAACCCTGTAGAAGACAGGGCTGCTGCAGGAAAATTTCAAAGCTTTTCAAGTGGCAATTTCCTCCTGCCTAAATAGGAAGAGAGACAATATGCTGAATTTGTGCAAAATTAATGTCTGTATTTGTAAATTCTGATGCACATCTTTCCAGCAGTGCAAGAAAAAAACTCTAAAGGTTACACATTTTCGTGAAAGCACTGAAATGTCACACCCTGCTTATATTCTCCAAGACGTACTTTGCTGTGCTGAAGGCCTCTCTCTGAATTGCTGAACAGAGAGCCTTTTACCAAATAGGCCAGAGTTTTGGAGACGCATATTCATGGTCTCTACTGAGGCCACCACCATCTGCTGTGTTTTACTCTGTAGTTGACTAAAGTAAAACAGTGCTTTGCAACCTGATCTCTTTTGCCCACTTACCATAGGGATGGCTTGGACACAACAAGTATAAGCACAAAATATTTATATGTATTACATGAAAAAAAAATGGTTAACTAGTGAGCAAATGTGAATAACTAGTTTCTTGTAGGGAGCAGTGGTATATTTTAGCATTAAACTGTGCAATAGTACTGTTGATTGCACTTCTGAAGCAATATCTCCTCTTTAAAAAAATCATGAAATTGGCTCCTGAATATCTAATATAAAGTTATTTTTACTTCATCACCATCGTAGCCTGAAACCTATTTTCTTTATGCTAGGCTGACAATTATTATTTTGAGTGGTGCAGAGCTTTCCATGAAATATTTATTAATCTTTTTGCAGGAGGGCAGGTTAAGATCTGAATTCCTGTTTCTGTCATTCTTCTGAAGTTTCCAATATGCTTGTATTGTTTCTGTTTTCAACCTTACTCTTCCTTTTTTATTTAATGTTTCATTTTCTAATACCTTTTGAGCAATAATGGAAGCAATAAAAGTGTAGGGGGATTATAAATAAAAAATTCAATAATATAAATTCTTATTGTTTATGTCCAGTTTAAAAGCAGCAGATGAACATATGAACAAAACAAACTTGAAAAAATCTTAAAATAAGCAAAATATTGAGATTACAAAATTCGATTTCATGGGTACTGTGGTTACAATTATAGACACATACTTTTTTGATATATTCAGGGAAAGTGGGTAGCCACTTTGCACGTTAATGCATGGAACTGCAAAATAAAGCTGGAACAGTCCTGGAAAATAAATGTGCGTCTGTTTTATACATGCAGAAAAGATTAGTAACAGTAATAACATGGAGGGGGTGCTTCTGTGAGGTTTGACATCTTGGCATCATCTCAGAAATTTAAACTAATTTAATCATAAACTTAAAATTGCATTTTTTTCAGTGGAGAAGGAAAAATTCTAAACTAAGTAAATGGTCTTCTATTATTAAAACAACAGATTATAAAACTGCACTTGAGAAGTTAATAAAATAACGTCTTAAAAATAAACACAAATCTAGGCATGTCGGATGTAAATCTGGTAATAATACTGATAAGGACAAAAGTAAAATGTTATTTGCAAGACCTGGTTTAAAGGAAAATATTTTTAAACAAGGTGAGATATGAATAGGACAGCCCAATAGACAGAAACAAGTGCTTTACAAAAGTAAAATCCAAAGCAAGGATAACAAATCCTCCCTCATGTAATTGTAGATCAAGGCCTAGTAGATTTTACAGCTGGACCAGGTGAGGATTCTTCCACCAAGTCTTGAGAAGAACTCATGCATCTGTTCTACTCTGTGGTAAATCTTCAGTCCTGGCTCCCAGTGCCCTAGTGGCTTTTTGTTTATAATTACTGCTCTTTGCATGATTACAGTGATTATACTCTTTTAAAGACAGAGTTTCATGACTAGTTGAAGCCATTCTACAGCCTTATTACTTTCTTGAGTGAGAGTCAGTGCATTTATTGCAACAGCTCTGGTGTTTTTACTACCACAGTGAATTCTACTGGCTCATCAGTCTTAATAAGGAGTAACCCTACCAGAAAAGAAATAAACCAGGGACAGTTTTCAGTGGACAACTAAAACAATCCAAGCCATCTGTTAATGACAAAAAAAATCCCACATATGTTAAAATGATCTTTTATGATTTAGAATATTTTCAGGACTAAACTGGCACTGCAGTTGCCCTTGTTAAAATGTAATCAGGAAATAATCTATATCACTTATGTAGAGATTTGATTTAGAATTTAGCTTTTCTGCATATTCAGTTACATTTGAGATACCTAAAATAGCAATTAATAGCTTAGAAAGAGTTCTTCTAACAAGGAAAATATTTAATTAAAAACAAAATTCTCTTATGCATATTTTATTTTTATTCAGTAGAGTTAAGACTTGGAATTGTTCTTCAAGTTTGCACACTAACTTACAACTCATATTTTTAGAAGGAAGATATTTTCAAATCCCTCTCATAGCTTTTTGGGGATATATTGTGTTTTCCATAAAAAAAATGGAATCTCACATAACCCACTTTTTTCAGACAAGGCTGTTTATCACAGTTTGACAAAAAGCAGTTGTATAGTAATTTGTAAATATGTAACTTTTCTCTTGTTACATTTGACAGAATAAAATGCCATTGTACTTAAATTCATCCAATCATAGGTTTTAAGTCTGTCATGGGTTCAGCAGTAGCAGTCATTTTTCTCCTTCTTGGTAGCTGGTGCAGTGCTGTGCTTTTGATTTTGGGCCTGGGAACAGCGCTGTTAGCACCAGTGTTTCGGTTACTGCTCTAGTGATGTTTTGGTCTGGCCAAGGACTTTCTGAGCCTCATGCTCTGCCAGGGAGGAGGGGAGCCGGGAGGAAGCAGAGACAGGACACCTGACCCAAACTGACCAAAGAGGTTATTCCATACCACAGCACGTCATGCCCAGGATGGAAGAGCAGAGAGCAGAGACCCGGAAGGGTGGGGGGTGCACTGCATGGTCAGGCTTGGTATTAGGTGGTGAGAATTGTATTCTTTCCTTGTATTTGCCTTGTCATTATTATTATTGATGGTAGCAGTAGTGATTTGTGTTATACTTTAGTTACTAAACTGTTCTTATCTCAACCGGTGGGAGTTGCATTCTTTTCGATTCTCCTTCCCATCCCTCTGGGAGGAGGGGGAAGAAAGAGAGGGGAGTGAGTGAGAGAACCAGCTGCATGGCTGACTGGACTTAAACCACGACAAAGTCTGTTCTCATCTGGAGAGGAATTCCATATGGTCTCAAAGGAAACATTTCCTATATTTAAACACATTAAGAAAGCATTTTAATTATGTCTGAGATCACTCATTTTCTCAGTATATTATAGTAAATCTGATTTACTCAAATATACAGTTAGCAAATGCCACTGTCATTACACAAGAAACATGGTGACTACATTTCTGCTTCAGACCTAGACAGTGTTTTGAGAAATTCAATATCTCACTTTGCTTCTCGGTAACATCTTTCCCAAAGTAGGTGGTTGACAAGTCCATATAAGATTTTGTCTTGCTCCATATATCTGTACATTGGGTTGAGGGATGTTGAGATTCATACAGAAGTTAGAGAAGTCTTTATGTCTGAATGAGCATTAATGCCTGCTTAAAGCCCTGAATCTGCCCTTTGAGCTCTGGTTTTACTAGAATGTACTTCTTGGCACTATTACAAGGGTCTGTTTGCAGGGATAGTTTCTGTCCATGCATCTGTTGATGATAAAAGATAATAATGTTTGAATGCATTTATTTGTTTGTTTGTTTGTTTATTAAATGTGTTTAGGATCCTACCGTGGGACACCCATTGTATCAAAAAATTGCAATTGCTGCTGGGGGCTAATTTAGATATCGACTGTGATTTGTGGCTCCTGAAGAGTTAATGAGAGAACATCAGAACTATTCTCTCTTATTTAGATAACAACTAACCTCTATAAATTCATGAGCTGAAAATTGCTCTGCACAAATTCACAATATCCTATTTTCATTCATCACTGTTTCCATTTCCCAGTGCCCTGTCTGACTTTGCTCATAGGTTGGAAAGTAGCATGATGCATCATTTATGCTGCCTTCCACCTTTATTGAATGATGGCTTCCTTTGCTGTCAATCATTTCATTGTATTTTGACAAAAATAATGTGAAAAATTTAGTTACTGATACAACTGAACTGCATTCAGCTGTAAAGAAGTGCTTGAGACAGAAATCGTAAAGAATGGTTAGCTAAGGTCATGCTAGTAATGACAAAGATCTAAACTGAAGTCAAATGCTAGTATCCAATAGATAGCTTCCTTATTTGATTGGAAAAAGGCATATTATCAATAATTATTAAGTTTTTTGTTTTGTTTTTCTTTTGAAAGTGGATCAGTTTGATAGCATGGTATATACAGATCTGTGGAAAAGATGCTCATGTTGTATGATCAGATGACAGAAGTGTCTAATTGTCCATCTCTTGCTCAAATCCAGAAGTGCTGTGCTCAAACATCAACTCACCATGGTAGACACATGTCAGAGAGCATGTGGACTATAATGGATCAAGTATGTTCCCTAGCGAGAGGGTGTTTGTGGGGATGGTATCATAGGTAACACTAGTCAGAACCATTACAGCCCTCAGGTTCCTGATAAAGATATCAGAGGATACACCACTTTAGTTAGAATTCACACTTTTTGAAATGGTAGTATTGTATTATTTAGATTCAAATGCTACATTCCTCAGGAAGATAAACCTCCTGTGAAATTCAAAGGTAATTGTGCAAAGATCTAGAGAATCTGTGCCAGAGAATTTTGAGAAAGGCAGTTTGAGAATTACAGTAATTCTGACTTTCTCATTTCATGTTTTAAGTGTTTTATAACATTCAAACCACCAAGAGTGAAAGTTAAATCTTAAAGCAGTATCACTGCATGATAAGAATGATAAAAGGTAGAAGTGGGAATGTCAGTATTTTGGCTTTAGTGTGAGAGGAGTGCTGATAACACTGATGTTTTTATTTGTTGCTAAGTAATACTTAATCCAATCAAGGATTTTTCAGTCTCATGCTCTGCCATTGAGGAGGGGCGCAAGAAGCTGGGAGGAAGCAGAGACAGGACAACTGATCCAAACTAGCAAAGGGGCATTTCATACCACAGCATGTCATGCCCAGTATATAAACTGGGGGGAGTCATCCAGAAGGGCAGTTCACTGCTTGGGTTGGGCTGGATTTCAGTCAGGGGGTGATGAGCAATTGTACTGTGAATCACTAAAGTTTCTTGAGTTTTCTTCCTCTCTTTCTTTTTCTTATTCCTATTATTATTATTATTACATTTTATTTTATTTCAGTTATTAAACCATTCCTATTCCAGCCTGTGGATTTTGTCTTCTTCCAATTCTCCTCCACATCCTACCGGGGTAGGGTAAGGGGAGTAAGCAAAGTTGGCATTAGGTGCCAACAGGGGTCATACCATGACAGTGTGAAACAGCCCATCCCTATGCCCTCTGCACGTAAGTCTCACAATCAAATTCATATTTGTTGAACCCTCATAAATTTTTGAAGAACATGTATGTGGGGTCCAAATGCTTTGTACCTTTCCTAAGGAAAAGGGACCAACGGTGGGCTTTGAAAGCACATAAAACCTCTTGTATTGCATGTGCCATTAATTCACAAAATATTCCACCTCCACATGCTGCCTATATTTTAAAGTATGAGTCATTTCAGTTATACAACAAAAAAATGTTGTAACATTATTAATAACAGCACACTATCTTTCAACAAAGAAAAGGAAGGGGGGGGGGGGAAAGTGTCTTCATCTCTTACCCTCACTGTTCTCCAAGTTAATCCATCTGAACTTGTCAGAAGCATATATTTTAAATATACAAAACAGAGAAAACTTGGGGTGAGAGGGAAATATATTAAGTGTGAGGAAGGAAGGAAGGAAGGGGTGTTAGAAGAAAAAGCTTTAGAAAAAGAGGTCAGATATACAGGAGAAAAATAAGTGAATATTTCTTTTGAAGAATTCAGTGTTTATTTTAAGATTTTAAATTGTGAAATCACTCTCTTAATCTTTCCTTGTTCTTCACTGCTCTTTCTTATTTCTCCCCAAAGAATTCTGATTTGACATAATGTCATGGGTTCAGCAGCAGCAGTCATTTTTCTCCTCCTTGGTAGCTGGTGCAGCACTGTGTTTTTGATTTTGGGCCTGGGAACAGCGCTGATAACACCAGTGTTTCGGTTACTGCTTAGTGATGTTTTGGTCTGGCCAAGGACTTTCTGAGTTTCATGCTCTGCCAGGGAGGAGGGGGAGCCGGGAGGAAGCAGAGACAGGACCGCTGACCCAAACTGACCAAAGAGGTTATTCCATACCACAGCACGTCATGCCCAAGATGGAGGACGAAGAGGAGAGACCCAGAAGGGTGGGGGGTACACTGCGTGGTCGGGCTTGGTTTTAGGTGGTGAGCTATTGTATCCTTCCCTTGTATTTGCCTTGTCATTATTGTTATTGGTGGTAGCAGTAGTGATTTGTGTTATACTTTAGTTACTAAACTGTTCTTATCTCAACCTGTGGGAGTTGCATTCTTTTCTATTCTCCTTCCCATCCCTCCGGGAGCGGGGGCAAGAAAAAGGGGGGAGTGGGTGAGCAAAACTGCGTGGCTGACTGGACTTAAACCACGACAGTTCTTTTTGGCGCCCAACGTGGGGCTCGAAGGGTTGAGATAACGACAGGATTAATAGCCACTCATCACAATGCTGATTTATTGGCTCTTAAAGTTGTTGCTTTTGGTTCTCTTGCGTTCATGGTTTCAGCCTGTTGTACCTTACTTACAGCCGGTATTTCTTATCTTAGCATGTTTCAGATATGGGTTTTGGTTTAAGGTTCTTGTTTTATTGTACTTTATTGGAATGGCTTGTGATACGGGCGGGCTCGAGAAGCCGTGGGGGGCGAATGTGTACCTGGCAGTTCGGCTGCTTTTCACCGTCCTGGCGAGGCTGTGGAGAGCCGAGGGGGGGCTGCCTCGGGAGCCGCCGGCTGCCGAAACTGCCCGGGCGAGCGGACCCGGGGAGCAGGAGCCGAGCCCCCCCACCGAGCCCAGCCCGACGGCTGCCGAGCAGAGGAAGGAGGTAGCAAAAGGGGTGAGCCCCCCCGCTGAGCCCAGCCCTGCAGCTGCCGAGCAGCGGGAGGGGGAGGCTACCGAGCGGCAGGAGGAGACGGCAGAGAAGCCGGGCCCCGAGGCTGAACAGAGTCCCGTGGCCGAGCCCAGCCTCGTGGCGGCCGAGAGCATTCCCCGGCAGCTGCCCGCGGAGCCGCAGAAGAACGCAGGAGACCCCTCAGCACTTCCCAGCAAGGCAGAGGAGGAAGCTCTGGACTCAGACAAAGAGCAGCTGGTGGTGAGAGAGCCGGCAAGCGCAGCAGCTACACCAGCCCCAGTGACAAGTACAGCAGCCTCATTTGAGAGCTCTGAAGGGTTTGAATGGCCTTTGGGTACCCTTGAGACCTGCCTGCTGATTGTGATGGGGATCAGCATGGTGGCATGCATACACAGTGTGTTTTACCCACAACCATTTTGTCTGGTCCCCAGAGTTAAGCAGAGTGGGGTGTGGGCCTTGTCTGGGGTTAGTCTGCAATGCAGGATGACCAAGAGATTTTCCCTGCAGCTGGGCAGTCATGAGTGGCAGAGTGTGTGGGACAGTATGGGCGAGTACCTAGTCCACTGGGCCCCTCCAGTGCTTTGGAAGCATTGGAGATGGAAGGCAGCTGTATGGAGTCCCCAGTGACAAGCTGCAGAAACTGCTGGAGGGGTGGATGAATTATTTTGAGCCTGGTGGGCCCATGACACTTCAGGCCATCAGGGCAGAGATGCGACATACAGATGGACTTATGATCGAGGGGTGGACTTGGCAATGGACACTGTGGCCCAGGTTACTGACGAGTGTGAACTCTGCACACAGCCTCTCCTACTCTGAAAGGCTGTTACAGAAGATGGAGCTTGACATCATGGACTGGATGGACTCAGCAGCTTTGTAGGGATTGGTCTATGCACTGAGGGATGATCTCTCTCCCTCTCTGTGTGTGTGTGTGTATGCATATACATATACATGTGATGGTATACTGACAGTGGAATCTGAGCATAACGTGAATGGTATGGAATAAGGGGTGGATAATGTCATGGGTTCAGCAGCAGCAGTCATTTTTCTCCTCCTTGGTAGCTGGTGCAGCACTGTGTTTTTGATTTTGGGCCTGGGAACAGCGCTGATAACACCAATGTTTCTGTTACTGCTTAGTGATGTTTTGGTCTGGCCAAGGACTTTCTGAGTTTCATGCTGTGCCAGGGAGGAGGGGAGCCGGGAGGAAGCAGAGACAGGACCGCTGACCCAAACTGACCAAAGAGGTTATTCCATACCACAGCACGTCATGCCCAAGATGGAGGACGAAGAGGAGAGACCCAGAAGGGTGGGGGGTACACTGCGTGGTCGGGCTTGGTTTTAGGTGGTGAGCTATTGTATCCTTCCCTTGTATTTGCCTTGTCATTATTGTTATTGGTGGTAGCAGTAGTGATTTGTGTTATACTTTAGTTACTAAACTGTTCTTATCTCAACCTGTGGGAGTTGCATTCTTTTCTATTCTCCTTCCCATCCCTCCGGGAGCGGGGGCAAGAAAAAGGGGGGAGTGGGTGAGCAAAACTGCGTGGCTGACTGGACTTAAACCACGACACATATACTTTAATAAAATTGATGTTTCTACCAGTTTGTAGTCTAATATAGATTTTTTTACAATGTTTCATTTTGGTGACTTGTAGAAGAATATGTTTATAGAGGATCCGCTGTTGCAGCTTAATGTAAGATCCATTGTGAGAAAGTGACAGACTGGAATAACAGGAGCATATATGCTCCTGTAATACAAAAATGGCTAGGCTTATGTCTCCTCAGCAAGTGTTTCTGCTGGTGCGTGCAGAGCAGGGAAACTGGTGATATTGTCAGGTTACCACAGGCTTCCTTTTCTCCTTTGTACCTGCTGAGAGAACTGGCTTTGTACCTCATTCACCTGTATGTTCACAACCTATCATTGTCTCTTTTCAACAGCAATCATACCATTATGTATATTGCTCCATTAGGCAGCCCATCTCATTACATTTCCCTGTAGACTTGCTGGGTTCCCATGCATCTGCCATCAGCTATGCTAAGATGCCAACAAAATAGAGGAGGAGATCACAAGGTCACATTTTAAAAAGACACAGAATCCAAACCTCCAGTCATTCCTAGCACTTGAGTCTACTTTTAGATCTACTGTCTTAGAATAGAGGATCATGGAGAAGACAAAATCCTATCATTTTGCAGTTTAAATACGCATGAATATGCTGCTTAGAGGCTATATTATTTAGAAAATAACAGACCAATGCATCGGCTAAGTGTGAGTAATGTCCATATGTCAAAGAAATGTGAAGAAGAGGTGACCACAGCAAGACACCGGAACCATCTGTTCCTTCTGTTTTGAGTAAAATGGAGTTCATGTGGGAAAAAAGATATCCTATGGGCTTGTTCAAACAGCTAAGCCGTGTCTTTAAAACAGGTAAAACATGGGCTTTACTGGAAAAAGTTAGCATTTAGACGAACACCAGAAAGACTACTGGATGCACAAGGACAACTGAGGTCCTTAAAAGTAATGGAGACTGTGTGTTAACAAATGGAAAAGAGAATTTGTTTACAGCTGACTGATAACAAAAGTGTGGTATTGAAATATGCAGTATGCATCCAAACAAATAAACTATATTATTAACTGAGAACTGAAGCTGCACAGGCTTAAAAGCTTATCACTGTTGCTGACTATGGCATTTTTTCCACTTACTGGGTGATAATTATCATGTCTATTTTTCTTCCACAAACTGTTTTTCAGTTGTTTCCACTGTCAGACTAGTTCTTTTACAAAGCAAGAATAATAATGAGAAGGTTATATTCACTATCCCAGCTTTTATCATGTTCTCATATAAGAAGTACTGGCCTTTGGGCTGTTGGAAGAGGATTGACAGAACAGTTGAAAAAATAAATATACATAGATTACAATAAATTTATGTATTACCTCAAATTAAATTTATGCATTACCTCACATTTCCACATGATCTTACAATAAAATTAAGAAACAGAATTTCAGTGCTTCGCATAAAAGAGTGTGCTGTCTTAGGTCGACAGAAAATGTGCATTATCTTTATTTTTTACAATATCTACCATAGAAAATGAATAAACCTTTCATAAGAGAGTGCCTGTGATTATACCACTGTCCTTCAATTTACCTGCAAATCATTTCCCTATCACTGATCTAAAACCTGCTTTTCCTCTTAGTGCATCATTTCCCAATCTGTAAAATGGGAATAGTACTGTTCTACAATGCAGGCTCTTTATGTCAAATGCTCAAATAAAAAGGCAATATAGGTAATAAAATTATCTCATGTAGGTAAATTTTGATGGGGAAAAAGAGATATAGATATATATAGTTTGGAGACATAACTGCCTGCATGTGGCATATGGAAAAACATCAACATGAACTTAAGAAAAAGTTGTTTAAGTGATATATTCAGCTATAACTATGAATAGTAAGATGAGGTTTTAAAAAGGAGTATTTAAGGTGACTATCAATAAAAGCTCTCTGAGAATGAGGCTAGAGTGTGGCTTACTTTCAAATGACTCCAATAGAGTAGCATCTTATTAGAGAACTGAATTAAAAAACAGCGAAAATCCATTGTAAATTGTAGTGTTGCACTTTTTTGATTGCATGGTAACTGCAGAAATCTCTCTGTAATTGCTTTGTTTTTTCTTCATGTCTCTTTCTCAGAAAGTAGATCTCTAAAAGCCGAAAAATGAGATCTGCTGTAACTATTTTCACCTATTAGTGGGACAGAATTTGATTAAAAAAAACCTTAAAAGCATTCTCTGCTTAAAACACATTTTGAAATTTTGGGGTGTTTCAATCATAATAAATCAGACTTTTTGCTTTAACATAATATTTTAATATAGTATTCGGGTTTATGAATTTATGAGTGTTAAGTGAAATTATCTGAGACTTTCACTGAAATCTTCTCCCTGGAAATCTACAGCAATCTAATCAGCAATTTAATCTTAATGATACGCAATGTTGTATTTTTGCTATTCAGTGGAAGCATTTGTGTGTGTTACAAAGAGGAAGGAAAAGCATCTAGAATAAAGAAACTACAAATCCTATAGCTAGAATCCTCATTTATATAGTAACCTTTAAACAAGTTTCCCAGAGTTGTTTACAGGCAAATCATAAAGAACTACAGGAAGGAAAAGTAGTCCATCTCAAAGACGGCCATTTTGAAAAGATGTGAAGATGTATTGTCATTGTGGTTATAAAAATGTTTCAAAAATGAACACAGTGAGTATTTGTTGGAAGTAAGCTGTATATCCAGGATGCCAGCAGAGAAATGCTGCTTCAGATCATTATTTTCTTTTTTCTGAAGAAACCCATCACAGACTATGTATAACCTGAGATAAAAATAAATCATAAATGTAACTGAAAAGAAAATAATAGTGACAACAAAATAGGAAAACAATACAAGCAAAATTTGGCACTGTGTGAAAATCATGGGGTCTCTTTTGTCCTCTTAACAGCTCTGGAAAGTATGTTATCTGGCTCCACATAACTGCAACTTTATTTTTGGCTTTTGTTTTAAATCTCAGTTTCTTAACATTCAACAGAAGTATAGGTATAAAAGTCCTGCTTCCAAAAAGAAGATACAGTTTGGATACTGTGTATTTAATGACAAATGGTAAGAAGAAATAAAAGTGGCGTTATTCAGCAGGAAGGTGGAGGGGAGGGACCATTTTACTGCATCAAGTATCATACAGATGTATATGTTCTCTATTGGCAAGTATGAGATGTGTAAATACTGTTGGTAAATTGTAACTCAACAGTAAAAAAAGCCACCTTATTTTCTGAGATTAGAGCAGTTGAACTGAATGACCTTAGAGTCTGCAGAGATTCTTCCAGAGCTTTTTCAGGCGCTTAATTAATCAGTCTTCTCATCAAGCCAGCAAAGCCAGTACTACTGAGTAACAGCACAGATAGGTTCATAGTTTGAGATCAAAGAAGCAGCCCCAGCTGGGAACTGGAGAAGGTGGCTCACATCAGGTGGGCAAAGGATCCCAGTCAGGGGGAGTCTGCCTAGCTGAAAGTTGCTTATCTGCTGTCTTGCACCAAGGAAATGGCTCTTTAAGAAGAAGCTCTACTGAAAGCAAGAGGCAGATTGCAGTGATGGGCAATTGCCACCAGAAAAAAACAGCAAACAGGGTTTGTGACTGCAGAGAGAATTTCATGGTCATTTGCTTGCCAAGTGCATAAATGTGTCAGACCTGGTGAGATGTCCCTACCAGCTGCTTGGAAACAACAGACGAGATCTGTAGCTGGTGTGCAGCAGAATAAAAATTAGCAGAGAGAAAGGCAGGAGAGAGATTGTGGAGGGGGAGTGGAATTTAGGCTTTTAAGAATACCAAACCTACTGGACCAGTGTTATTTGCAGTGCTCTAATTCCTGTGGGACCAAAGAAGGAGGAAGAGACACGAACTTTTAATACTGGGCTGAGAAGCCAGTAGAAAGGATTCAGATGCATCAAAAGCTGGGGACACTTCTAGCATAATGGGTGGTCATGCAGAAGAGATACACTTTATCTGAATGATAAGTGGGCCAAGCTACTAGCACTTAACATCAAGGAAGTTCAGACTGAGCTTTTCAGTGAAAGAATAGGAGAAAGCTGACAAGTACAGAACAGCATAAGGCTGAAGATGTCATATCTATTAAGGATGATGTTATGGATTTTTTTTTTTAGTATCTGAAGGCTAGAGCGCAGAATGGCATTAGTCTAACACAGCAATTTAAGTAGGATGCTGAGAAGAGAACCAAACTTGTATATTAACAGTAGAAAGTCTAATTTGTCAGATTAAGGATCATGAAACAGCAGACATAACAGAAACTTGGTAGAAAGAGAAACAGAAATCCGTTAGGCATCATTCAGTGTAATAAAATTAACAACAACAATGATAAAAGGAACACTTCTCCAGGATCAAAAGATACGTATGCGAGAGTTCTCATTTTTCTGGTACTTGAAATACTTGGCAGATATGAAGGTACCTTTTAAACTGATCCCAGGTGAGATTCAAAGAAATGCATGGTCCATAAGCCTAATATTTCAACAGGATGAATTAGTAGCGCCTATAATAAAATATATATTCATAAGCATATGTATAAGCCTGACCATATACCGCAGAAAGGTCGAAGTGGATTTTTGTAGCGAAATCCTGCCTTATAATCATACTGGAGTTTTTTGAATATTTAGCACATGGGTAAAGGTATTCTGCCTGATATATCCTACCCCAGCTCTCGCAAGGTTTCTGGCATATTTGGTTAAATGATGAAACAAAGGTTAGGAATAAATACTTTTTGAAGTGTAACTACCAGTGAATTCCATATAGATCTAGCTCAGACTTGTGCAGTTCAAGATATTCATAGATGACCTGGAACAGCAAGTGATAAGTGAAGTGGCAAAGTTTAGTGCTGCTAAGTCATTCAAGGTAGTAAAAATGAAGGTAGACTATGACGAATTGCAGAAGGACCTTCAGAAACTGAATGAGTGGCCAATAAAATGGCAGATGAAATTCAGTATAAATAAAAGTCAAGTCCTGCATGTGGGAATGAGCAGACATTCACATACAAGCTGATGAGCCCTGACCTGGTCATTATCACTCAGGAAAAAAAAATCTCGGATTAAAATAAATGGTTCTATGGAAATGTCTGCTTAGTAGTGGTTAAAAAGGCAAATCAAAGCTAAAAAACTATTTCAAAACAAGACAAAAATATAATAAAATAAGGAACATTGTATCACATTGTACAATTCTCAGGCGTCACCCGTCTCTCATACGTTTGAAACAGAACCTATGAAAACTGGAAAAGGTTCAGAGAAAGAGAACATTATCAAATGTATGGAACTGCTTCTCCGTATGAAACAATGAAATAAGGCTTTCAGGCTTGGAAAAAAATGATGAAAGAATGAGGCTAAGATAGAGCTCTTTAAAAAAGAGTGCTTGGGAGAGGTTGGATAAGGATTGATAGTCCATTGTAAATATAAAATTGTCCAAAATAAAAGAAGGGATAAATCAAGTCAGCAGGAGTCAATTTCAAAACAATTTTAGGGAAATAGTTCACACAGAAGTAGGCTGGTGGAACTGCTCCAAAGGATGTTAGAAACACTAAGAAGAACAGGGCCTGAAGGACAGGCTGGGAAAACTCATTAAATAGTAGTCCAAAGACATCTGATAAATGCATATATACCATCTCTACCTCCGGAACTGAAAATCATTGGAAAGAATATTAGGCAGAATTGTCACAGGCACTTCTCAATTTTTTATTCTTCCTTAGATTTCTATTTATGACATGTTTCATTTAGGAAACAATAGAAACAGCTATTCTGTGTGACTCAGGATTGCCTTTACTGTATATACCCACTGTTCTTGATTCTTCCAATTATAGGAACTGCCTACATCTATACTGGCAAATAAAACAAGATTAAGGGTAGAGGCCATGAGGCATGGCCTCGCTCTTTATACATGCGTTACAACTTCTCTCTGATCCTCACATAATGCTAAAAGCATAATAATTTTTTATGATGTTTTCCTTTTCTATTCAGAGTTCCTGGCAATTTTTTTACAGTCTAAGTAAGTTTCATTTTCACAGAGTGAATTGAAAAGATGTCTGCATGCCCTCATTTATGATGCAAGTATGTTGAGGAGTGCTTTATGGTGTGAAGCCTGGTGAGGAGTGTGGGAGGTGGAGACAGCCACACCTGGTACAGTGTTGACCATTCTGCCTGTTGGAGTCAGTCCCAAGGATGCACAGTATGGTATCGTTCTTATAAGTCACTTCAGATGCTCACAGCCAAGTAGTGTGGCAGCAGGTGATGCGGACAGCAGCAGCCTGGTGCTTGAGCCCAGCCCTCTCACTACAGAGACAGATGGTGTGTGGTCTAACAGAAACAGGCAATGGTAGGCACACTGCTTTTTCCTGAAACCAAGCTTATGATTGAATGACAAATGGTACCTGACCCAGAAAATATTTGGACTGTACCAGTAAGGAGTTTGATCACTCAGATAATTTTGCTATATATTATTTTTTTGTAAGCAGAGTCCATGTTGCGTCCATGGAGAGAAATATAGGCTTCTCCTATACCAGTTGTTCCTGGAGAGCTGCTTAATACAAGATTTTATTTCCACCTCAGTGATGGCAACATTAATCTTCATACATATGGACTAGATACATAGCAAGAATAATAATTATGAAAAAGAATTTCTCTTCATACTTAATATACTTCTTAACTCTTCATTTATAATCCACCACTCATTATTCAAGGCTGCTAAATCCAAAAGTTCTGAAGGTCAGAATGCCTCTAGTACCTCTACTATTCTGGGGAAAAATCATTGCTTTCACCAATATTTTACTAATTTATGCCTCTAACGCTACCTAACTACTGCTCTTTTCCATTTCAGATTGCTGTTCACATCAGGTGTGTTTGAACGCTTGTTAATAGACCCAAATCATGTTTTCCTAGTACTAATAAACCAGACTGTAGTTTCAGGCTTACTGGTGCTTTATTCTTACACAGAGAGTAAGGGTACAGATACACATGACTTACTTAAACTAAATATTTTTATGTTTAGCCAACACTGTGTTCTTCAGAAGCGAACACCAAACCCTTGCAAAGTTGTCAGTGAAAGGACACAGTATTTCCTTCTCCTGCTATTTATTAGTGCACTTGTGTCATGGTTTAAGCCCAACCGTAACTCAGAACCACACAGCTGCTCTCTCACTTGCCCCCTTCCTCCCCCTCCACCCCTCCCCACTCCTGGAGGGATGAGGAGGATAATCGAAAGAACGTAACTCCCACTGATTGAGGTAAGAACAGTCCAGAAACTAAGGTATAACACAAACCACTGCTGCTACCACCAATAATAATAATGGAAAAAATAAGGGAAGAAAATACAACCGCTCACCAGCTGCTGACTGATACCCAGCCCGACCCGAGCAGTGATCTAGACCTTCTGGGTAACTGCCCCCAGTTTATATAGTGGGCATGACGTGCTGTGGTATGGAATACCTCTTTGCTTAGTTTGGGTCAGGTGTCCTGTCTCTGCTTCCTCCCAGCTTCCCCTCTTCCCTGGCAGAGCATGAGACTCAGCAAGTCCTTGGTCAGATAAAACATTACTGAGCAGCAACTAAAACCATCGGTGTTATCAGCAGTGTTCCCAGGCTGAAAGTCAAAACCACAGCATGGCACCAGCTACTAAGAAGGAGAAAAATGACTGCTACTGCTGAGCCCAGGACAACTTGGTACTTGAGTACTTAACAGTACCCTCTGTTTCCCTTAGTGGCTGCTTTTTCAGGATCTGAGATTTCTTCTTAGGCATGCATCATGTTTGTTAAACTTGGTAAAACAATTTTCTTCAACCAAAAGGACACTGTTCCCTGGATTGCCATCAACAGATAACAAAGGTGTTTATAAAGGCATATTTCTTCTTTTAAAAACATCTTCTAGTCTGTTGTTAACTACAGATTGTCTGCAGAGAAGTTACACAGAGGAGCTGTAGAAATTTTTACTTACTCTTTTTTTTGCTTCTGTTAAGCTGAAAATGTTCTGCAGGATGATCACTGTTCTGCTCCACAGTTAGAAACGCTGAGTTAAGTCTACTTCATAATCTTTTACTGATTAGGACTCAGTGGAAGATCCATGTAATAATTCAGTTGAATTAGTGTATTCTACTGATTAAAGACTTCTGTCTAGAAAATAACTAACCTCCAAAGTTATTATATTGTTGTGACTTAACAAAATAGCTTGATTAATACTGCAAAAAATTCTACCAGAAGAAATATATAATGATTTGCTACTTATGTCAAGCTAAAAGAGTAATTTATTAATATTATATGCTGATGAATCATTATATATCTAGTCAATTTCTCTAAAAATTTTTAATTTATTTGGCTTTTTGATCTTTTTAACTGACCAAACTATCGGGGATAAAAGAAAAGGAAACCTTTTCATAAGTCACTAATTCATTTAATATTGTTTTTATACTAATTGTCATGAAAACATTTAACACTCATGTAAGCATGCAGTAATATGTCATCTTGCATTTTATGGGAATGCCTCAATATTTTATCATTAATCACCCTGTCCTTTACACACAATAATAATTTAAAAAAGAGAATGAAAGGTAGGTTTTTCAGTGGTCAGCGAAATTTGAATAATGCCTAGTTTGAGTCTAAAAAGGGCTGATCATTTCAGGTGTTAAGTCAGCCAGAACCTACACTATCATTTAGGGTTTGCAAGAAAGTCATTCACTTCAAGTTATATTTTTTCATTAGAATAAATTTCGGTCTAAGAATAGTCACACAGGTGTTGAGGGAGAGGAGCAAGTGAGGATTGGGGTTTTTTGTGTTGCTTATTTTTTTGGTTTGGTTTTAATACAAAACAAGTGCAAATGTTTTTTTACACCTGCATCCGGTTTCCATATAGACCTGACTTCAGCATTAAAAACAAAACAAGGAAGGGAAAGGCAATGGTCGGTGGAAAATCAGAGCAACTTACCTTTGAGTAGCAATCCACATTCAAATTCAGTAAGCTGATCTCAAAACTACATGACCATAAAAATACAGAAGTAATGGAATCCAGGGCCTACACAGGGGGGTTGGAACTGTTATATGATTCAGTTCAGTACTAGATCATACACTTACATTTCTCTTAATCATGTATAAAGTTTTCTTTTCTGAATATTTAGTGAATGCAGTGTGGGTTTTCTACAAACAGAACCTAAATCTCTGTAGTATTTCTGTATTTCTCAGTAAACAAAGTTTGCTACACTTTGGATTATTTCATGACTGAGGTGCCTAAGCCTTGATGCCTTTACACTATTAGACAGAGAGTGGTCCATAACATGGTGAAAGATGACATACAGATATCTCTATGGTACTGCAATTCTAAATTTATGGCATGACAGGTAGTCCTGGGCTCAGCAGTAGCAGTCATTTTTCTCTTTCTTAGTAGCTGGTGCAGTGCTGTGCTTTTGACTTTTGGCCTGGGAACACTGCTGATAGCGTCAATGGTTTTAGTTGCTGCTCAGTAATGTTTACTCTGACCAAGGACTTTCTGAGTCTCATGCTCTGCCAGGGAGGAGGGGAAGCTGGGAGGAAGCAGAGACAGGACACCTGACCCAAACTAAGCAAAGAGGTATTCCATACCACAACATGTCATGCCCACTATATAAACTGGGGGCAGTTACCCGGAAGGTCTAGATCACTGCTCGGGTCGGGCTGGGTGTCAGTCGACAGGTGGTGAGCAGTTGTATTTTCTTCCCTTGTTATTTCCTTTCTCATTATTATTGGTGGTAGCAGTAGTGGTTTGTGTTACACCTTAGTTACTGGACTCTTCTTATCTCAATGCCTAGGAGTTATAATCTTTTGATTCTCCTCCTCATCCCTCTGGGAGCAGGTGGGAGAAAGGTGGAGGAGTCAGCGAATGGCTGCATGGTTTCTGAGTGACAGGCTGGGCTTAAACCATGACACAGGTAATAACAGAATTACTGGTGACCACTGATGTTAAAACGTATCATATCACTGTTACTGAGCTTGTACCCTGCTCCTTTTCGTGTCCTGTCCAAATTGTTACCATCTTTATCATCTATTGTTACAACATCCTCTGCCTTCCTCTGTATTTTTTTTTTCTAAAATAGCCTCAGAATTGTCTGCACAGTCATCCCACTGCCACTGCACAGCAGCACTCTTTAATGAAGGAGTATCATTCTCTTTCCTCTGCCCTGTCGTGACTTTTCCACTCCCAAGAAGATTGTTGAAACATTAGATAGCAGCAATATGTAGAAGATAGGTAGTTTGGGAAACCTTCTATTGTGCCAAGTTGCATTGCAGTAATTTCCAAGTGAGTTTAAAGCACAATGCCAAATTCACATTATCATCTTATAAAGTTTTCCATAAATCTCAGGGCCCCATTCTCAAAACCTGTAGTAATATTGCAGAATTATTTATGGTATCAATTTTTTAGAAGATCTTAGTTTTTTTTTTAATGAGCCCCTTGCGTCATTAAAAAATTATGTGGTAGGACATAGTTAGTTGAGCATCTGAAAGTGAGTGTGAAAATGCTCCTTTAAATAATACAGAAACAAAATTAATGCAGGATAAGAGCCTGGACTTGTGGACACTTATAGATCAGATGCACTACTACCCATATTTTATTTTATTTTTACCTGCTTATGTTACAGAAAAACTGTCTGACTGAGGTAAAGTGATGCAGGTAAAGATATTGCAGAATCATACTTCTGTTATTTCTCTTTCTTACTTTGTAGAGTGCCTAAAAGAAAGAGTTAAGTCCTTTGAGTCATATAGAAACACACTGTAATTTAATATATACCTCTATCTCGCAGTGAAATGCCAAAAAAACCCAAACAAAACAACCCAGAAACAAACCATCTCAGATTTGCAACAGAATTCAGGTGAAACTTATGGAACTTTCATGATACGTGCTGTAGTAGCAGAAGAATTAACCTAAAACTGTATAACAAAATAAAAGAGTATTTTTCTTCCACTAACAAGAAAATCATGAAAAGTCTTGCTACAACACTCTCAAGACACCAAATTTTTTACTAGTTCAAAAAAAATTAACAATGAATAAGTTGGTGTTTCAAAGACTGCATGTGTGAGAGTCAAAACATCCACCGACAATAAACTTGGTTGTGTTAAAGGCATGCAAACATTGTTTATCTTTGCTAGATATAAATAATTCATAAGTAATCAAGAACTTTTCAAAAATCAGTTTATGGATCACAGATCTCTTTCAAAAATTTTCAAGAAACTGTGTGCATTCTATACAAATTGACTCTGTGTTCTGCAAACTGCTCTTCTAAAGCTTAAAGGTGTTCTGAAGGACTCTGCATAAAGCATCTGAAATGACAGTGAAAACCTGATATGAAATTATAGCCTTTACTAAGCTTTATACGCTTCACTTGTGCTCAGGATTCACAGGATTTACATAGAACGAAACGTCCAATGCATCAAGTTCATTTCAGTTTTGAAGGTTTGCTGCTGCCTGAAATTCATGACTATAACCAGATGCTTCCCACTTCTCTCAGCACTGCCATTGAGGTGTCTACCAGAAGCAGCCAAAACCCAAGATTAGTAATTAGTATGAAAATTGGCTGTCTTTGGCAGTTGTCTTTGTTTCAATTTGAATCAAACAAACAGCAGAAATTATTTAACATTTCCTGTAATTCCAGATGGAATACTTTAAATAGTCATTAAAATAATTTCAGCAAATAAACATCAAGAAATATTTAACAATCCAGTAGCTAAAAAAGTAGCAAATGTGAATTTCCCTGAATACGTATGAAGTTTTCTGGGATATTGACTCTAGTAACCTTCCAGCATGACAGTCTACACAATAGACCTGGGGGAAAAAAATTCTGCCTATCTTAGTAACAACTGATATGTAAGGTTCCATCATTTTGGCAAACAGACTGAATTTTTCCTATCCTCACCCACCCTTTAATAAAAGTCTCCTGCAGCTGCAGTGCATTACTGAAGCCTATCTCCCACCTTGTTACCCCTTGTGACTGCTGGTGAGTAGAAATGAGGTTTCTCTTTGATCTGCATCCCACTGCAACTGAGACACAAATTAACGCTAAAGACAGAACGCTGAACAGCTTGTGAGTTTTGTGACCTAATAATGTGGTTTATGTCCGAAAACTTCAGATGTTTCCTATCACAACATGATTTAACACGTTTCTTCATGTAGCGGGAAGGAATGTGCTTAAGAGCTCTAAAGGAGAAGCCTGGAAGCTAAGAGGTATGGCTTTGTGAGTTTCAAAGCCCCCTGGAGTTGCAGGCTCTGCAGCCGGTGGGTACTGCACATAATATCTGTATCTCAGACACATGAATCCTGAAATCCTGCTGACTGTCTGGCTTCAAACTAGAAGACCTGTGTATGGCAAAAGCTCTTCAAACCTGAAGGATTTTGATTAAAAAAAAAAAAAAAGAAAAAAAATTCTGATGTGTTTTGAGACATAAATGCAGAAGGTTGTGAAGGTTGCTCACTCACTCCAACTGTGCTCCAGCTTTATGGGTGCTAAACTCGGAAGGGTTGGTGCTCTACATGGTGTGTCTCCGTTTTAGCCGTCAAACCTACCATGCTAACAGATTGTGGAGAAGTGTGATTATTTTCACAGACAATATTACTATACTCTCTGTGTAATGTTGCATATATAGTTGCATATGTCACTATACAACTGTATTTTTTATCCACACAGCAATGGGGCAGACTGATGTCCTCTTAGCTCCAGAGAGAACAAAGAGAAAGACCCTTCCCCCTCCTATTTACTTATACCACAAAATTTCCTCTCAGTTCTACTTGCTATTCATGGGGTTTATCTCTGTACATTGTGTGAAATATACAGGAGAATGGACAAAAGTATTTTTCTCAGGCAACGGTTCTTCAATTAATTTAGGAATTCTCTACAGTTGTACACAAGTACATTACTTAGCTGAATAATTACTACTACAGTGTTAATTTAGGAAAGTTATTTTGGATAATATTGTTCAATATGGGTTTGGTTTATTTTTCAGATTTGTGCTTATTGCTAAGAACTCTCCATAACTTTTCTTATGTTAATAAATTACAGAAAAGTGATGTTTGAGTGGTACTGGAATTGCTTAGTAGTTTCTCAGAGAGCCTATTTTTTCCTTATTTGTTTTTTGGGGTGTTATGAAGTGAAAACAAGGAACTTCATGGATTTTAACATGATGACAGGTGACCTGTCACTCATCTTTGATTGTTCCTTTACTCTTTAACAGCATTAATTGGCAATTCTGCTTCAAATGATCATTCCGATTGTATACAGCAACCTTTTTCTTAATATCAGACATGATCCAAGAGCTAACAACTGCAAAGGCAGTGGCTCTTGAATCTCTTACTCTTCAACACTTTGGCACAATATTGTAAGTCTTTTCTTTTTTTCCACTCTATGAAGCAGTCTATTCAGTGACATGAGATTTCAAGAGGATGAGATTTCAAGAGGAAATGCTATAAAAGGTATCCTTTATGCAGAGGAAGAGTTAGAGCTCACTGTGATTTTTTATAGTAAATAGTAAGTAAGTACTGTCACTCTCACTTCATGTCATATTTATGTAGTAGGAGTGAGGAAATAAATGGCAACTCAAAGAACTGATTGCAGCAGAAGTTTGAATTCTGAAAAGCCATACTTCTTCATCCATACTGAGAAAATTGAGGCTGTTTAGCCTGGAGAAGAGAAGGCTGCGTGGAGACCTCATAGCAGCCTTCTGATATCTGAAGGGGGCCTACAAGGGTACTGGAGAGGGACTCTTCATCAGGAACTGTAGGAATAGGACAAGGGGTAATGAGAAGGAATATTAGTCCTGAAATCAGTGCAGGAATTGCAAACTGAATTATCTGTAACACAACTCACAGTTCATCAGGAAGTATTTAACACAAATTTGAAATGTACTTTATTCTAAAAATATCAATTTGTAGTTTTCAAGCTACTCTAACTACAAATTGTCTCTGAAATGCATAGATTTCTGAGAAAAGTAATGCTTTTTCCTCTCTGGTGCATATTCAAAGTGAACTAGGGCAAATATTTTATAGAAACCAATATTTCAATTGGAGCCTTATATTTTTAACTGGTTTGTCAATTTACTTTATTGTACTTTTCATTTGTAGTTACTGCTTAATTGATTCCTATTCCCATTTACGTTACTTACAAAACTGCGCATTCATACAGCATGTTGATGTGGTTTCTTCTCCCTGCATCCAGCCCAGGGACACTGAAAGCAAGGCAGTCAATGTTATGAATGGTTTGTCCAACTGGAATTTAAGCATTGTTTCAGCAATTGATTTTAGAGTGAATTCTGTGTGGGTTGCAACAGCCTCTTTTAAAGGAAAAGTTATGTTATTTTGTATAAAATATATATATTAGCATAAATTCTAGACACGGCTGTGCTTAAGATTACCCCATACTAATTCATAGTCTACTATTGGGATAAGTAGTAGTGGGTTTGTAAATATTCACATAAATGTATTTAAGCTACTAGTAAAGCCAAGTGTTTTACTTTGAATGTATAATTATCACAATTACTGGATATTACACTATAAAAAATATTAAGAATATGCTTGCTGTATCAAAAAATGTGTTAGCTCTTTTTTTCAGATATTCTATTAAAAGTCTGTGTAATTTTATGATTATTTTTGTTTTACCTGTAACAAAGGATATAAATATCCACAAAGAAGGTTTAAATGCAACACAAAAAAGTAAATAAAATAAAAATGAAATGTCATTTTAATATTCAGTCCCAGTCATGCTGTGTCTTAGAGGTGTTCTTAAACAAGATAGGGAAAACAGAGGGCACTGAGAATTTAAGAACAGGGTTAGGATATCCCAACTCCCAGGGTTTCCAGGTATAAATTCTCCCTCTCTTTTGGAGCTGTTACTTTATCTGACATAAAGGGAGAGAGAGCTTGGTGTCATCTCCTATTTAGCCAATAGATGGTCAGCTAAATGTAGTTGCTTATGCATACCTCCTGCGCCCAAAGTATAGTGAACCCACAATGGTTTTATTGCAGGGTAGTACATTACCTATAAATACATTCAAAAATAACATTCTTTGTTACTTTGCTGCAAGCTGTCCCACTTTGAGTCATTAAATATTAGCCTAGACAGAGATAGTGAGAAAACAGTTATATTTTAGGGCTCAGTTGTAAAATAGGCAATTCTTAGAACTTTAAAGTCAAAAGAAAGTTTTCCAGTGGTTGTTTTGGAGTTGGGTTTGATTTTTGTTAGGTTTTTTTAATCAGTTTTCTTCTGTTTTGTTGGTGTTGGTGGGTTTTGGGGGTTTTTGGTTTTGTTTTTTTTTTTTTTTTTTCTGGATCTCCCAGAAAACTGTCCAGTGCTGAAATCTTTAAGTAAAAGAAGATGGTAGTAGCACACTATTTAGAGTCTTTTAGGACCAAATAAATCTTCTGAATTAATCCCTATAGGGAAGATAAACAAGGTATTGACTGCCAGGGAGAGAAAAGTGGTGGAGCAGATGGCAGATATAACATATGATAGGTACACACAGTATGCTATGGTCTTGTGTAGTACTAAATATGTTACTAATTGCAATAAGCACCATTATAAATATCATGTCTGTCCTGTTATATGTTGAAACATATCTTGAAAGTTGTTGCTTGGGTCTTGCCTGCTCTGAACATGTGGGATTTATAGTATGGTGGACAAGTAGAGCTATTTATAAAGGAGTTCATGTTTCCTCCAATTTCCAATGCAGTAATCAGATTTTTTTATCAGATTCTTGTTCAGAAAAACTAAATGAAGACATAGTAGAAGTGAAGACTTCAAAAACAGAGTGCAAACTGAAGCTCTGGTCTCTTGAAAATACAGGTTTGGGTACCAGATGATTAAAGCAGAAAAAATGTAAAGAACGTAAGTTGAAACAAGCAAAATCTAGAATATTTTTTGTCACCACTTGCTTGCTACTTCATGTAGATGTGAATACATGGCATTTTCCAAGGAATCACTATTCATTGTATTTCTACATTTTCTTTTAAAGGGTAAGAGAGAATGTGAATATTTTATCTCTTCTTTCTAAATATGCCACACTGTTTCTCTCATTTTTAATACATGTCACTGAAATGTTCTGCTTCCTGTTAACACCTTATTTTCTGTTTGAAATGTATATGTAGTTTTACATAATTTTTTTCCTGTATAAATTTAATTTTATATTAAGGTATGCAGATCATTTATGATCTACATAGAACAATATTTCAAATGGATTTTTTAACTATCCATTTTTTATATCTTTTTCGCAAGTACTATATCTCTCTTTTATTAAATACTGTTGCATTTGACCCTGCTTCTAAGCTTTTCCATTTCCTTCTGATATAGTCAGCCACAATCTCAGCCTCTGCTGTATATGAACTATATCACCAAAGCTGAAAACCATGCTGAGAATTTGATGGAGTGGGAAGATTGAAAGACTGAGTTATATGTCTTAAACCTGCTTAACCCAGTGGAAACATCAGTGATAATCACTATCAGGTGCACTCTCCTCACTCCTCTGGAAGCTGGTGCAATTCTGTTCTACTGCTGGAAGTCTTTCTGCAGTTCTTCATAACAAACGATAAGAAAGCCACTTCTCATTTCCAAACAGAATAAAGTGGGGGGTTATTTTTGCTTGGTTTTACTTTTTTTATTAGAAAGTTCATGAAATGAATTTCAGAGATATTGTGTGGGCATGTCTGCTACACAAAAATAGGTCAGATACATGTGATGTTAATTAGATCTGGATATGATAAATGTTTGATTACACTTGCATACAATGAGGGTACTCATGCTGGCTGACAGAGATTTTTCACCAGTGAGGAGATAGATCTTGTTTAAGGCAGGTGGAGCTGTTGCAATATCTGAAGATTTCAAGTTCTTCAATTTCCAGTAACATTTATGTTTCTAATAGGAAGCAAGATCAATAACTTTTTCACAGTAAGCATTCAGTGTAGAACTAAACTTAATTACTGAAAATATAATAATTACAGACAATTTTGTGTTCTGAACAGCTATTCAGAAAGATCATGATAAAGATCAACACTGTTTCTTCATTGTTTTAAAGGCTCTGACTGGGACTTGTAGATATATGGGATACATTTTAGCTAGTAGAATCTACACCTTATTCTGTATTGTATCATAACTGCATATAAATTTAGTAATTTCCTCTCCTTTCCTCTCTCTCTTCCTTTCTTCTTTCTTTCCTTCTTCATTTCCTCACTCCCTTGCTGCCTTCCCTTTTTCTCCTTTCTCCACGTTCCCTTTGCCCCTTCCCTCATTCATTAATTCCCTTCTCTTTAGGCTTTCCATAGAGCATTTTTAATATACTTTCCCATACAGATTTAATTTAATATACCAGTTCTATGCACTGTATAGATTTTCTTGGCCAATGCATGGGTTTTCTGTTCTTCTGAGAGTGGTGATGTGGGAAAGAAGGGAGTGCCTTTCCCTGTGCCTGCTCAGCTGGAGAACACTGAACTGGAAAGGATTTTCAATTGGTTTTGCCATTAGCAGTAATCACATTCGCAAATAAAAGCTCACTGAAAATCATCAGCTTACCAGGTATTAAGTCTGTTTATGTTGACCTCCAGCTCTTATCTTTAGATACATAAGTCAATAATGAATCAGAAAGAATCCCAGCTACAAGTACTTTTCTTCCAGAAAGGAGATAACGATTTGCCTGTAAAATTTATTTAGCAGGCCTAACCATCTCAGTAAATTTAGCTTTCCTTGAGAGGAATTGTCAGTTGCAGTCATATAATTTGGGACACTCAGATATAGATTTCAATCTTTTTTTATTATTATTTCTTTTTTTTTTCCTGCTACAATGTTAACAAATGGCTACTGTTTAATAATTAGGTACTTGGTCTTAACATGAGTGAAGGTAGACAGAGACTTCTGACATGAGATTTAAATCTGAAAATATCCTTTCTTGGAAGTATAAAGAAAGTCTTGACTTCAGGAATAGGAGGAAATTTAAACTCTAATTTTGAGTAGTAGTGTATTTTTTTGGCTGATCCCAGTAGCTTCCAAAAACTTGATCTGAAAATTGATATGAGCTGAAACTTCAATAATATTGTAAACAATATATGAACAATAAATATGATGAGAAGCGAAAAATTAAACTAGTAAGTTTAGGCCTTATGTAGATTTTAACATCTCATCCTCAATTAATTTGATGGAAACTGAAAAGACCAGTGCCCTCTTTATTTGTTGCTGTTCTGAAGGAGAAATAACAAATTGTCTACTGTACTAATTCTGTAATTCTTGCTGTTTCATTTGCTTTCCCCTTGCGAGCATGCTTCAGATATGGTTTTAACACATTAAATCAGTGCTACCACAGGTGGTTTTTAGCATTTTAAATTAGTTTTCTGAATTAAGGCCAAATGCAATGTCCTGCACCTGAGTTGGGGCAACCCCAAGAACAACTACAGGCTGTATGGAGAATGAATTGAGAGCAGCCCTGAGGAGAGGGCCTTGGTTGATGAGAAGCTCAGCATAAACCAGCAGTGTCCTTTTGCAGCTCAGAAAGCTAGCTGCATGCTGGGTTGCATCAGAAGGAGCACGGCCAGCAGGTCAAGGGAGGTGATCATGCCTCTCTGCTCTGCTATTGTGAGACCTCTCCTGCAGTAGTGTGTTCAGCTCTGGGGCGCCCCACGCAAGGGATGTGGACCTGCTTGACCAAGTCCAGAAGAGGCCATGATGATGAGAGGGTTGTAGTGGCTCTCTTATGAAGACAGGCTGAGAAAGTTGGACTTCTCCAGGCTGGAGATGAGAAGACTCAGGGGAGACCTTATAGCAGTCTTCCAATACTTAAAGGGGCAAACAAGAAATCTGGAGAGAGGCTTTGTCACCAAGTTAGGTAATAAGACATGAATTGCTGAATAACTGAAGTCAATGGTTGGAACAATGACTGCAGAATTGCTTGGTTATATAGCTAGCCTTGCCTCTTACATTTTATAGACTTTTTTAGAAGCCACTTTATCACTACTGCCCCAAGTTTATCTACAAAATAAGATTAATGATTCTTTCAATCATTCCAATAAGTGTCCATGTTATTTTCAAGTCATTTTCATTATTGATTACCTTATATAAATGACAGTAGTGACAATTTATTTTTAACAATCTAATTCTGTGGAGTATGTAGTTGGTTTGTCCACTGTTGTATGGGTATTTTTAACTGAACTTAATTTGTTTCTGAGGTATGATGTTAAAATAAGAACTGCAGATGTCTGCACAAGGTAAAACAGTATCTTATAAGTTGGCAAATGATTTATCAGAATTTGAGCATTAATTCAAATTGGCTATCAAATATTGTTCTAGGCACTTAATTTATTTAGTCCATTTAAAAAAAGTCATCAATATATTCTGTAAATTATTGTAGCATAAATAAAATATTTAATATCATATTTGTCTGTTATAGAGACAAACAACATTTTGTACACTACCAATTATAATGATGCTTTAAAAAGTAAATAATAAGAATCAGTGAAGTTAAGGCCAACAAATAAAATCACCACAATTATATATTTCTCTGAAGGTTTGATAGATTAATTTTTTCAATATTTTTTGAACTACTACCACAAATAAACAAAGATGAGCTACAATGAGCTTGCACAGTGAAAATTTTCAGCAGGCATTTTGGAAGAAGTTGAGTTTCAAAGTGTCTTTGCTCAAACACAAGATTGTCTGAGTTATTTAGATAAGACATTTGTTTCTAAACATTAAAAGATTTGGAAGAAATTCATTGCAACCAACTTTTCAAAAAATAAGTATAATCTTTGTAAGAAGACTTCTGCTTCTTTATATGAAAAGAAGCTCTAAATTATCTGTCCTGGGTTCAGCAGCAGCAGTCATTTTTCTCCTTCTTGGTAGCTGGTGCAGTGCTGTGTTTTTGACTTTCGGCCTCGGAAAAGCGTTGATAACACCAGTCTTTTCAGTTACTGCTTGCTAATGTCTTGGTTTGACCAAGGACTTTCTGAGTCTCACGCTCTGCCAAGGAGGAGGGGAAGCCGGGAGGAAGCAGAGACAGGACACCTGACCCAAACTGACCAAAGAGGTATTCCATGCCACAACACGTCATGCCCGGGATGTAAAACGGAGGGCAGAGACCCGGAAGGGTGGGGGTGCACTGCTTGGTTGGGCTTGGTATAGGTGGTGAGCGATTGCATTCTTTTTCCTTGTATTTCTCTTGTCATTATTATTATTATTAATGGTAGCAGTAGTGATTTGTGTTATACTTTAGTTACTAAACTGTTCTTATCTCAACCTGAGGGAGTTGCATTCTTTTCGATTCTCCTTCCCATCCCTCTGGGAGCAGGGGAAAGAAAGAGGGAGGAGTGAGTGAGCAAAACTGCATGAGCTATAGAGGCTTAAACCACGACATTATCCTAGATGATGTTTGATCAAGTGTACATTCAAGTGAACTGTTGCTTACCTGTGATTCAGATTAGTTACTCATTAATAAATATATACTACAAATCAGTGCCTGGCAAAATCTTGGAGCAGATTCTCCTGGAAGGCATGCTAAGGCACATGAAAAAGAACAAGGTGATTGGTGACAGCCAGCATGGCTTCTCTAAGGGGAAATCCTGCCTGATCGATTTGGTAGCCTTCTATGATGGGGCTACAGAACTGATGGACAGGGGTAGAGCAGCTGATGTCATCTACCTTGATTTGTGCAAAGTGTTTGACACAGTCTCACATGACATCTTTGTCTCTAAATTAGAGAGGCATCAATTTGATCGGTGGAGCACTCAGTGGATAAAGAACTGGCTGGATGGCCGCACGCAAAGACTTGTGCTCAATGGCTCCATGTCCAGCTAAAGACCAGTATCGAGTGGTGTCCCTCAGGGATCGGTGTTGGGACTGGCCTTGTTCAACATCTTTGTCAGTGACATGGACCGTGGGATTGAGTGCACCCTCAACAAGTTTGCTGATGACACCGAACTGTGTGGTTTGGTTGATACGTTGTGGGGAAGGAATGCCATCCAGAGGGACCTTGACACGCTTGTGAGGTGGGCTGATGCCAACCTGATGAAGTTTAACCATGCCAAGTGCAAGGCCCTACAGCTGGGTGGGAGCAGTCCCAGGCACAGCTACAGGTTGGGCAGAGAAGAGATTCAGGGCAGCCCTGCAGAGAAGGACTTGGGAGTGTTGGTTGATGGAAAACTGAACTTGACCCAGCAGCATGCACTTGCAGCCCAGAAAGCCAACCGTATCCTGGGCTGCACCAAAAGAAGCATGACCAGCAGGTCAAAGGAGGTGATCCTGCCCCTCATCTCTGCTCTTGTGAGACCTCACTTGGAGTACTGCGTGCAGTTCTGGTGTCCTCAACATAGAAAGGACATGGAACTGTTGGAACAAGTCCAGAGGAGGGCCACGAGGATGATCAGGGGACTGGAGCACCTCCTGTATGAAGATAGGCTGAGAAAGTTGGGGCTGTTCAGCCTGGAGAAGAGAAGGCTGCATGGAGACCTCATAGCAGCCTCCCAGTATCTGAAGGGGGCCTATAGGGATTCTGGGAACAGACTCTTCATGAGGGACTGTAGCGATAGGACAAGGGGTAATGGGTTGAGACTTTAACAGCGGAAGTTTAGATTGAATATAAGGAAGAAATTATTTTCTGTAAGGGTGGTGAGGCACTAGAATGGGTTGCCTAGGGAAGTTGTGAATGCTCCATCACTGGTGGTGTTCAAGGCCAGGTTGGACATAACCTTGGGTGACATGGTTTAGTGTGAGGTGTCCCTGCCCACGGCAGGAGCGTTGGGACTGGCTGATCTTAAGATCCTTTTCAAACCTAACTATTCTATGACTTTATGATTCTGATATTAAAACTACATGTACAGTGTAATATTAAAACTTTCTTACAAAATATACTGATAGAAATATCCTACAAATTATTAATATTTATAATAGTATTTTAAATATTGTTTTTGACCGTTATTGTAGCAGCCTTTGTTACCAGCTGCTCACAACTTAATTTCACTTCTGAAATCATGTGATGTATTTTATCACAGAATCATATCATAGAATCGTATCATAGAAATGTTTTGGTTGGAAGGGACCTAAAAGATCATCTCCTTCCAAACCTCCTGCCATGGGCTGTGAAGACCTGTACCACTCATCACTAGTCTCCACTTCAACATTGAGTTATTGTCCACAACTCTGAGTGTGACCATCCAGCTAATTCTGTATCCACCAAGTGGTCCATGCATCAAATCCATGCCTTTCCAGTTTAGAGACAAGGGTGTCATGCAGGACAGTGTTAAATGCTTTGCACAACTCTAAATAGATGACATTGGTTGCTCTTCCTTTATCCACCAACCCTGTAACCCCATCGTAGAAGGCCACCAAATTTGCCAGGCATGATTTGCTTCTTGTGAAGCCAGGTTGACTCACCAGTCACCTCCTTATTTTACATGTGTCTTAGAGTAGTTTCCAGGTGGATATGATCAATGATCTTGAGGTGAGACTGGGTGGCCTGCAGCTCCCTGAGTCTTCCTTTTTACATTTTTTGAAATGGGGATTATATTTCCCCTTTCACTGGACTGCCACAAATTCTGAAATAAGATGGAGAGTGGTGTAGCCACTTCATCTGCCAGTTCCCTCAAGCACCCATGGATGCATTTCATCAGGTCCCACAGACTTGTGCAACTTCAACTTCCTTAGAGGAACTTGAACCTGCTCACCTTCGCAAGTAATACAACTGTAAATATGTTGTTTACATTCATTATTATTTTTATACTTTTTTAGATGTGCTGTTAAGGATTGGAGCTAATGCCTTTTAGCTTCATACTAATGCTTGCAGACAATATTTAACAGATATAAATCTCTTTTGAACACAGATAGGCATCTGATGTTAGGTTTTGTGCAGCCACATCTCCTACTGATTGAAAATACCAGTAGACATGCCTGTTGTATAATTATTAAATTGAATGCTAAATTTACTCCCAAAGATATTTCTGAAGTTAAGATTTTGTGCTGTCTAATTTGTTACTAACCAATTGCTTTTAAAAAAGAAGGTGCGTACTAATACATGACTATAAGCCAAATAAGTATTCCAGGCTCTTCACAGAAATACATCTAAAAAAGACAGAGAATACTTTTATCTTCCCAAGGCAAGAGAAACTGTTTAAATGCCCTCAAGATACAGCTGCAGGCACAGCTACAGGTTGGGCAGAGATGAGATTGAGAGCATCCCTGCAGAGAAGGACTTGGGGGTGTTGGTTGATGAGAAAATGAACATGAGCTGGCAATGTGCGCTTCCAGCCTAGAAAGCCAACCATATCCCGGGCTGCATCAAAAGGAGCGTGACCAGCAGGTCGAAGGAGGTGATCCTGCCCTTCTACTCTGCTCTTGTGAGAGCTCACTTGGAGTATTGAGTGCAGTTCTGGTGTCCTCAACATAGAAAGGACATGGAACTGTTGGAACAAGTCCAGAGGAGGGCCACGAGGATGATCAGGGGACTGGAGAACCTCCTGTATGAAGATAGGCTGAGCAAGTTGGGGCTGTTCAGCCTGGAGAAGAGAAGGCTGCATGGAAACCTCATAGCAGCCTTCCAGTATCTGAAGGGGGCCTATAGGGATGCTGGGGATGGACCCTTCATGAGGGACTGTAGCGATAGGAAAAGGGGTAATGGGTTCAAACTTAAACAGGGGAAGTTTAGATTGGATATAAGGAAGGAATTCTTTCCTGTAAGGGTGGTGAGACACTGGAATGGGTTGCCCAGGGAAGTTGTGAATGCTTCATCGCTGGCGGTGTTCAAAGCCAGGTTGGACATAGCCTGGACATGATTTTGTGTGAGGTGTCCCTGCCCCTGGCAGGGGGGTTGGAACTAGATGTTCTTAAGGTCCTGTCCAACTCTAACTATTTTATGATTCTATGACACAGGAAAATCCTTTTTTTTTTTAATTGCCTCTAAGAAGATTCTTACTAGAAAACCCTGACATTTTACATGCACTGCTTTTGTTTAAGAAAACTTGTTCTGATTTCATTTTCTTACCGAAGTTGGGAGAAAAGGAAAGATAATTTGTATTCATCAGGAAACATTACTAGAGAAATTTTATTCTCACTGCTGGTTTCAAATGGCATTGCCGCTACACTTAATGTAAAGTTACATTTACACTTTAGAAATTCTGTATTAGCAAATCCATGTGACGATTCCAATACTGCTGAATTGCTACTTAGGTAAGTTTTTATAGAAGTAGTTGCCTGCAGCATTATCATTAAAAGTATAGTAAACATTTGCATAAAAAAAATGTGTTTATGAATTGTTGGCATATAGCATAGCAAAGGTCTTTTTAGACTCAGTTTGTCTCTAAAACACTAGATTCTCTTTAAAAAAAAAGTCTAAAATAAATATTTTCTTGCATGTATAACTAAGTTTGAAGTGAAGACTTCTGTGAGATTTAAAGCATATAATTTAGTCCTTGATATGTTTATATTCAAAGACTAGCTGTCATTTTTGCATGTATGTTTTAAGCCCAGGCTCAGTTTAGAGACAGTTTAGATCTGTTATAATGCCTGTGTAAGAAATTTGTTTCTAAACAACACCTCCCAAAGAGTATCCTGCTTGTACAGGCTGTTTGTAGTATTTTGGCTTTCCTATCAGTCTTATTCAATCCCAAAACATTATGACCAAATTAATTAGTATTGACAAGGTACCTTTCTGTATTTTAATAGCACTAAACTGAATCCATTATGATCTACTGGCAGTACAAACAGCAGGCATTGCTACCTTTTTGTTGTTTTTTAACAGAATCTACTGTAAGTAGTCTCCCTCAAACTGGAACCATCATAGAATAAAGAACTTTTTGAATTTTGAATTAAATCTAAGTTCTGATGTAACTTACTATGTGAAAAATGTTTCTGCTCTTACAAATCTGGAGAAGAACTTGAATTCTCCTTCTTCTTGATGAAACATATGAATTTACTCTCATTTATATTTGTTAAGTACAAATTTTCCTGTAGAGATCTACATCAACAGTCTCTCTTAGAGTTGATAATTGCAAATCTTATATATTTTTGTGTCAGCACAACAGTGTGACACAGTGTGTTCCCTCTACTGTCAGGATATGGATCTGAAACTTACTCAGATAAAAGAATATTATCCCATAAATATATTCTTTCTTTCAAGGATAAGAGTAGGAAGAGCAAGAAAATCTATGTGTTGTAAGGAAGAAACAGGAACTACAAGTTTCAAACCTAAATCTGTTCAAATCATATATTTTTGTTCTTAATTTTTCTTTTTTTTTTTTCTCTGATGTGATTTTGAAAAAAGTAGTGTTCAACTTTGTTGTGGTTTAAGCCTCGCAGCCATGTAGTTTTGCTCACTCACTCCTCCCTCTTTCTTCCCCCCGCTCCTGGAGGGATGGGAACAGGAATCGAAAGAATGCAACTCCCACAGATTGAGATAAGAACAGTTTAGTAACTAAAGTATAACACAAGACCACTACTGCTACCACCAGTGACAATAATGACAAGACAAATACAAGGAAAGAATACAATCACTCACCACCTATACCGAGCCCGACCAAGCAGTGCACCCCCCCCACCCTTCCGGGTCTCTGCCCTCTGCTTTCCATCCTGGGCATGACGTGTTGTGGCATGGAATACCTCTTTGGCTAGTTTGGGTCGGGTGCCCTGTCTCTCCTTCCTCCAGGCTTCCCCTCCTCCCTGGCAGAGCATGAGACTCAGAAAGTCCTTGGTCAGGCCAAAACATGACCCAGCAGTAACTGAAAAGACTGGTGTTATCAGCGCTGTTCCCAGGCCCAAAATCAAAACCACAGTGCTGCACCAGCTACCAAGAAGGAGAAAAATTACTGCTGCTGCTGAACCCATGATAAACTTTTAGAATTATACTTTAAATTTTGGTGTTCACATTGAGACGGTGAGGTTGCTCACAGTTTTTGAAAATAAGGCATTCTGTGTTTCAAAATCAGTATCACCTTGAGGTATGAAATCCTTTGGAGGTATTCTGGTTATTTGGATGAATTAGAAGTATTGCAGTTTACGGGATTAAAAAATAATGATATTGACACTTCTCTTTACTGCTAAAAACTACTGAATTTCAAATAAAAGTTTCTGGTAATCCTTCAGTGCTTTTTCCAATAGGAAAAGGCAAGGAATATATGTTTATATATAATGAGAAATATATATCAAATCAGAAGAAAAGAATGTGTGGGTAAATTTTGCATATCTATATGTGCGTATATATTATAATTGTCTAGAGGACATTTGTCCCAAATGGATCACATTAAAAACAATGAAACCATCATTAAACAATAACTTGGAAATAACAGAGGAACTTTCAAGAAAAGAAAGAGTCAGATGGAAAAGAAGTATTGACATTTGTAGCAGGGAGGAGTCCCCAGATTGTCCTCAGTGGTCAAAACCTCGTATACATTGCTGGAAGACACACCACCCTACCTTGCCTTAGAGAGAGATAGATGTCTTCCCACTGGATGCCGTGAGTTGCTGCAAGGGGTGTATTCTGCTACTTGCCTTTCTGACTCCAGTCTTCATCTCATTATCTCACAGTCACTGCCACCAAGGCTGCCATTGAGTACCATATCCCTGCGACCGTGGGGGAAGCAAGCAGCCGAACCAATATGGTTGATAAAGCAAGCTTCGATTTATTCATAGAATACGCTGACTTATATAGATCAAATGGATGATTGTTTCATACTTGTTATTATATGATTGGTTACAGGTTATTCGTGTTACATTTTCATTGGTTAAAACTAGCTAACAATCATTGCTAAATATAGTTATCTTGCGGTTACATCTTGCAATTTTCTTCTTCAGTTCAAGTTCCTTGGTACTTTCCATACTGTCCAAAGTCAGGCTGCTCTTGCTGATGATAGGTCCTCTCCAGCTGCGCAATTATGGTTTCAATGCCTATTGTTGGTTTGTTGACACTGCTGGGCACCTGGGCGCCAGACTGTATTTTGTCCTAGACAAACTTCTGCTCACAAAGCGATTTCAGTGACCCGTTACCTTGCTCTGCAAGCCATTCTCCAACATATCCCCACCAAGTTCTTCCTTGCTAGGTATTAATGACATTCTCAGTCTTCTTGAGTGTTTACATCCTGGCATGTATTCCTCTAGCAGATGTCACAAGGTTTAAAAAACCCCAGAAGAATCAGAGTTTATTAGTGATGCCAGAATGAAAGACCAATAAAGACAAGGAAAAACAAACAAGCAAATAACTGGCTTCTTTTGAAACGCTGATGACTAAAATTCCTTCACACTCACTTTTTGCTCTCAATACTTACTTATTAACTACTCCATCTCCACTACTTGGACTAGAGATTTGGGCATTTGTTTCTGAGAATGTCAAACAAAAATACCTAAAATCTTTCCTTATTTTTTAACCATCTTTCTTCGGAGATCCCATAGCAAAAGTCATAGCAGTCTTACAGATACCTAAACCAATGCATGTTATGCTCTCATGCTTTAAAGGCAAACTCTGTGATGGCTCCCAAGAGGTTATATAGGCAGGGCTTGATGAAGGGTGTGGACATTAAAACTCTGGACAGGTTACCTGAGCGTACCCTGGCATAACAAACTGTCTTGCTGAAAAAGCACTTGGTTCTGAGACCGTTAGCATATTATGGGAAAAGACTGAACTGAAGAAAACTAAACTAAATAAAAAATAAAAATAAAAAAAAACCAAACCTAAGCTAAAGATTTAACTTCAGTATGAGAGACTGCTCTTGAGACAGAATAAGAACAAAAATGACAAGCAGGAATTGGTCTGAAAGGTGTAAAAGTTATTTTTCTATTGTAGTTTACTTGTGGCGTGTCTCCTAAGCTTCATCCCCTATTATTATCATTGTTTCCTATATCCAGGATTTGGAAACCATTCTTCATTGTCATCACAAAGACTGAGTTTTTTGGAAGTTTTTTTGCTGGCTGACATTTCACTTGGATTGACTCCTCACCATGCTAGATAATCCAGGGTGATGGCTCTTGAGAAATGAGAAAAATCTAAATGATTCTACTTGGCAAGTAGTGAAAAGCTTGGTTTTTAGAGGAAATTAAACTAAGGCAAATAGCAGCTGATCTGTTAAAAACAAGGCTGTGAGAGGACATGGACTCCACTGGGAGCACATTGTGAGCCTTTAGAAACAAAAAAATGAGCAAACTTTTCCAAACACTCTCCTTATATTTTCAAAGCACACTATTCCCAACTACCTTCTTCATTAGAATCAGGACAAGGCAGATGAAACTATAAAATTTAAATTCAGGTGGGCCTACCTTAAATGGAAGCCTCTTTATATTGTCTTTTTCCTGGACAGAAGAGAGTCTTTCCTTCTGCTGCTAGTTCAGATTCTCTGGAGTTCCAGTTGCCTTTTAATAGTAAGCATTAAGCCTGAAAAGTGAGGGCCTCCCGGCTTTGCAGTATGTATTCACTTCAGTAAGAATAAGCATGAAACATGTGTTGTGCCCTTTTTCTCTTCCAAACTACATTAATTTCTCACTTTCTGTAAATTGTGTCATTTTGACCTACCACAGGTGAGTAAGCCAACTATGTCCCCCAAGAAAAAAAATCTCACTGCAAGGATTTCCGTCTTTCTAAATTTACCCTGAAGATGGATTTTGTCTGGATGTGTATTGTTAATACTTTTGGAAGAAAAATTGAGACATTATGAGAAGTAATCATATGATACTTAGGAAATTAGACAGCTTTTTGTAAAATTATCTTGCATTGGTGAGCGTTTTGAATATGTATGGACTCTTCATGTGACTACCTAGTGAGAGAGGAGAAAGACTTCTGATACATAGGAAAACAATCTGGCCAGGGTAGAATATGCTGAAAGGCAGACTGTCAAATAATTAAAAAAAAATTGAGAAAAGAAAGACAATGGATACTCTCTCAAGGAATGTCTGTTACCAAAGGAAGTGACACAATAGTTTTTATTTAGACTCTTACTTGAATTATGAGGTAAGAGATCCTTCAGTTTTTTGGAGGACTGAACCCATATTGGTTTCTGAGGTAGCCCTGCAGCCTGTCTTCAGATTGAACTAGTTGATGTCTACATATAAGAGAAGGGGAAAGGCACTGTTTGGATAGAGAACAAGATCCCTTCTGACTGTGTCTACAAAGGCATTACCTCTGAAATATTGCTGAATTTGTTCATTGTCTGAAGTAGGCCACAGCCTTGAGGCAGCTGTGGAGAAGTTGCCCTGGTTTATCAGGGTTGCTTTCAGAGAGAGAAGTAGACAAAGCTAGAAATCAAAGACACTACATCTATTTTTGTGCATCCAGTTAGCAAGAAAGAAATGCTTAGCTAATAATGTTTCGCAGAGATCATGCAATTGATCAACTCAGACTGGCTGGAAATTATTCTTAATAGCAATTAAAAAAAAAAGAAAAAAAAGAGAGAGGTAAAGAGGAAGGGGACTGAGAAATATTCCTCAAACACATCTGTATTAATGACTCCTTGATTCAGATTAACCCACTGGGATCTGGAATAGGTGTTAACACAGTTATTAATCGAGACTGTAGATATTGTCAAGATACTCTGAAATGCTGACTTTTTTTAAAATTGTAAGTTTAAAAATCTGCATGTTAAAAAGTGCTTTTTAAGTAGGAAAATGTAAATCTAAAAGACTAACGGAAAAATTTATATAGATAATTTATGTCTTAACACCATACCCTACAATGACTACAAAACATTCTTTTTCATCTTCATCTCATTTAGGCTGTTGAAAGACCTGTTACTTAAACCAACATAAAAACTCTTAGCCCTTGGAGATGCATGTTGATGAATATAATAGCTCTATTTCTTCAAAAGATAAGAAACATGCCACTGTGCTGCATTTTAATGGTGTGAAATATGAGGTGTTCACCCTGGAATTGATTATTGTGGATTGGATTTAGATATCCTGCAGAGAAGGTGATTTGAAAGTTAGATTAATTAAATGGACCCATGGTTGTCACCAAAGTTTGATTTTTATATTAAATTGGTTTTCTCCTGCCTTCTTTAGAATTTTATTTCAGCACTGTTCCCACACATTGAAAAATAATGATATAAAGAAGAAAGCTGTTTATTTTTCCTTTGTCTAACATTTATTCTTTTACCAAAAATGCTTACAATAAATGTAAAGATGTCTAATGACTGGAAGACTTGGTAAATTTGTAGTATTTCCCAGTAAGTAGAGCACTGGTTGTGGAATACTGATACATTTGTTAGATTTCCAGATTTACAACAAGCCTGTCACTTAATCTTAATCACAGTCTTCCACTTGTCTGTTCTTCTGTCTTTGAAGTTGGAATAATGACACTGAGAATCTTTATAAAATTCTGTGGCATATATTGATAAGAAGAAATACATCAGAATTAGGCAATATTTTTAAATATAATGTCATCCGGACCTAGCCTGCACAGCTAAATCCTCTCTGTTCCATCTTTTCTGATGCAAAACTAGCAAAGTGGTTGTCAGCACCACAGGATCCTGACTCTTTGCTGTCCTGCACTCACACAGACAATTGTTAACAATCAGATAATTGGGAAATAAGTATTCAAATTTTCTTCATATTTTTATGTTTTATTTTATAGTGTCCCCTGAGATACTAAGGAAGCATTGTACAACACTTTGAAAGCTACATTTTTCCATCCAGTCTTCTTAATGGACCAAACAATAGTATTTTATATAGAAGCCTTGACCTTAAAAAAACCAGTGCTTATTATAGAACCAGCAAGCTACATTTGGGAATAATTTTTAACTCATGGTAGCCCTAGGAAGTTTTGTATAACAGGGACCTACACAAGTTCCAGTTTGAACTCTTTCAGTCAAATTAACTAACAAACACATTTATTGCAGGCCTCATTATCCAACACTTAATTTAAGCAAAGAACACCTTGGTTTAGACCATACCAGGAGGATGACAGTGACTTCTAAGATTTATCGCTATTTCCAGTACAAAGATCTTTTTTAAAATGTTCATGTCACCAGTCATTTTAAGGGAGTATGGGTACTGAGATTGAGATAATCTCCAAGAAACATGACTTTCTATTGTTTTGCTCAGTTAAACTTCCAAATGCTGAACAAAAATACTGTGCCTCTCATGGTGGCCACCTTTTCAAAATAACAGAGCAAGAAATGTGCCAAGAATCTGGCTCATTTTTGATTCATTGCCTACAACTTCTGGCTTGTCTCCCTCCCTCTGTTCTGAAAAGGAAACAGGTAGACTGAAGAGATGTAGGGAAAAAGTATAACTCAGCCCTCTCATCCATCCTCTTTCAGTCAGAGTAGTTCAATGAACTCAGCTCCCAGGAGCAGAGTAGAAACAGGACAGCACATTTCCAATACTGAGCAGGTAGTCTTGTGTTACTGCCCCAAAAGTGACTTCTCTTATAACTAGTTAATCACGTGCTGCAGCTGTGGAGGTTTAATATGAGTCTGTACTAAAAAAAAAACCAAACCCAAGCCAGTAACCTAATATAAGTAATCTGAGCTCAGAAAATTAAAGTATTCTTGAAAATTCTACTGGAAGTTGACCTGTGTAATTTTAACTCAGTCATTCTGATTCTTAAAGTCATAGAATAATTTAGGGTTGGAGGGATCTCTGGGTGAAAATCTAGAACAACCTTCTGCTCCAAGCAGGGCCAACTGTGAAGTTGGATCAGGTTGCTTAGGGCTTTGTTCAGCCAAGATGAACATCTCCAAGGTGAAGAGTCCACACGCTATTTGGGCAAACTTTTTCAGTGTTTTGCCATCCTTTGATTTTTTTTTTCAGCTTTAATATCTATACTGATGTTAAATAATATTCATAATTCCAAATAATTTAGATTTCCCTTTCTGCTTGTATATATTGTATCATTGTGCACCTCAATAAAATCTGGCTGTGCCTTCTTTTCAGCTATCCATTACCTGAAGAAGGAGTTAGAATAGTCCTTGGATCAATTCAAGGAAGATGAAAAAGAGCCATTAGCCCTTTCTTCCGGCTGAGCAAAACCAGTTTGTTCAGTCTTTCTCATACATCTAGTGCTCTAATATTATAATCCTTTCAGTGACCCTCCACTGGACTTACTCCAGTGTATCAGTACCTGGTTTTATAGTGGGGAGACAAAAATGGGATATGATACACCAGACTTACATCTTCAATAATTTAAGACCCAAAACCTTAAACTATGTGCAAAAGCATAAATGCATTTTAAGCTCATACTTGGCAACTTAAGCTACTGCTTTGAAAAGGAGGACCTAAAATATAAAAATATGCATAACAATATGCACAATAATATTCATACATATTAATAATAATGTGAAACGTAAAATATGCATGAAGCCTCTTCCTTAATGCCCTCCAGAAATTTTTACGGAATAAAGGCAAATAAGAACAGATGCTTGTTAGTAGTCATTATCAGACTTGACATTAGATGTACTCAAGCCAGATTACATGGTCCAGCTGAGGTTATTTTTGTGTTTTCTATTCTGAGTTTCAACTTAACCATCATGTTCCCTATTTTGCCCAGCTACAATACCAGAACAAAGCTACATTATAGAATAAATAATGCTGAGAAATTTGTTGAGATAAATACAGTTTAATACAGGAAAAACAAAAAGATAAAGGGGGACAGTAACAAACAAAAGAAAAAAAACCAAACCAAACAAACAACAAAACAGACAACAAGAAAAGCAAGCAATGCAAAAAGCCCCAGCTACTCAGCATCAGCTGACTGAGGCCCAGGCAGTCCCCAAGCAATGTCAGGGCCAACAAACTTTCCCCATCCCAGCTTTTATTACTGAGCACAATATTGTACAGAACGGAATGTAGTTAGCTGGGGTCAGCTGTCCTAGCTGTGTCCCCTCCCAACTTCTGGTGTACCCCCAGTCTACTCTCCAGTGGGGCAATTTGAGGAGCAGAAAGGCCTTGACTCTGTGTAACCACTGCTCAGCAATAACAAAACCATCAATATTTTCCAACAGTGTTTTCAGCACAAACCCAAAACATGACTAATCATAGAATCATAGAATGGTTTGTGTTGGAAGGGACCTTAAAGACAGACAAACCCCCCTGCCATGGGCAGGGACATCGTCCACCAGACAAGGTTGCTCAAACTCCTGTCCAACCTAGCCTTGAACACTTCTAAGGGCAGAGCATCCACAGCTTCTCTGGGCAATCTGTTCCAGTGTCTCACCATCCTCATAATGAAATTTTTCCTGATACTTATTCAAAATCTACCTTCTTGTCAACTTAAAGCTATTCCCCCATGTCCTGTCACTACATGCACCTGTAAACAGCCCCTCTCCAGATTTCTTGTTTGCCCCCTTTAGGTGTTAGAAGGCTGTAAGGTCTACCTGGAGCCCTCTGCAGGCTGAACAAGCCCAGCTCTCTTTGCCTGTCTTCGTAGTAGGGGTGCTTCAGCCTTCGGAGCGTTTTTGTAGCCCTCCTCTGGACTTTCTCAAGTAGATCCAAGTCCCTCTTGTGTTGGGGACTACAGAGCTGAATGCAGTACTGCAGATGGTGTCTCATGGAAGAAGAGGAGCAGAATCTCCTCCTTCAACCTGCTGGTCATGTTCCTTTTGATGGAACCCAGCACATGGGTGGCTTTCTGGGCTGCGAGTGTACACTGCTGTCTCATGTTTTGGTTCTCATCAAACAGAACCCCTAAGTTTCTATCCTCAGGGCTGTTCTCTGTGGCTGTGTAGTTAGTTGGGACAGCCAAAACAGCCACATGAAAGTGTCATGGGTTCAGCAGCAGCAGTCATTTTTCTCCTTGTATAGAGAGTTCAAGCAGCAAGTGTCCTTTATTACAAGGAGCTCCTGCTTATATTGCCTTCTACATAGCGTGGTACAATCTCATTGATCAATCGTGGCATAATACAAACTTATTGGTCAAGCGTAGAAGAACATCATAATACAAACTTATTGGTCAAGCATAACATAAACTTATTGGTCAAACATAGCATAGCATAATACAAACTTATAGGTCAATAGGGTGCTATTCTATTCATGATTGGTTGTTGATGCCTGTTCAAAAATTTTTACTAACGTCATTGTTTTGCCAAGTTCTTCCTTTGTAGTTAGTTACTCCCCTTATCTGACTCGCTCCTCCAGATGCCTTCTGTTTTCCCACTCACATGCCTCTGTTGCCTCATTTCTCATGGATACACTTTAACCTCTTCGAGACTGAGTTCCAACTTCATGTCTTCAGTCAGGGAATCCATGGGCCTACCGTAGCCCCTCATGCTTTCACAATCCCCTGCAGTTCTCAATCCAGTCTCTGCCCAGTCTGTAGCTGTGCCTAGGATTGCCCCAGCTGAGGTACAGGACCTTGCACTTGGCCTTGCTGAACTTCATGAGGTCTGCACAGGCCCATCTCTCAAGCTTGTCAAGGTCCCATACACACTACCATGAAGAAAATATGCTCTGTTCCAGTCAAAACCCGCACAAAGTGCCATATTTTCTAGTAGTTTGCCATAGAGGAAAGAGCGAGCTTCAACAGTTGCTTTTCAAAGACAGTACAAAAGACAAGAGAGCCAAATATAAAATATAAATGCAAGGATTTTATATTCTTACTTTCCCCTTTACTTATGCTATCATATTTCTTTGGACAGACAGTCAAGCCTTCTTTCCTCTCTTTTGTTGATAATATACCCTATAGAAATATTGTCTTTATATCTCTCCAAGTAAATTTCCAATGTGAGAATGTAAGGACATAGCAATAACTGAGAACAAAGTAATTGACATGGCAGCAGCAAATAGTCAGAAGATCTTGTGCAGCCTCTCAAGAGATAAAAGATTGATTTTCTCCAGTGAGAGTGGAAAAAAAAAAGAAAAACATCTCAAACTTTAGACACAATTGCATTCTAATAGTGTAATAATTGAATTGCCTCATGGCTTGTTTTAGAACTGGCAGTGAAATTATAATGAGACTAGCGTTAGCATTATAAATGAGAAATTATTTACTCAGAGGGCTATGTTCATCACTAGTGTTTGCTGCTGACCTTGGTATGTGAGAAATTAGACGTGCCTTAACTTCTAAGGATATATTAGAAGGGTGAGACAGATGAAGGCATTAGTTTTCTGTGCAGCCTCGAAACACCACTTATTAGAATCATAGAATCGTAGAATAGTTAGGGTTGGAAAGGACCTTAAGATCATCTAGTTCCAACCCCTCTGCCAGGGGCAGGGACACCTCCCACTAAACTATGCCACCCAAGGCTTTCTCCAACCTAGCCTTGAACACCGACAGCAATGGAGCATTCACAGCTTCCCTGGGTAACCCATTCCAGTGTCTCACCACCCTCACAGGAAAGAATTTCTTCCTCATATCCAATCTAAACTTCCCCTGTTTAAGTTTGAACCCATTACCCCTTGTCCTCTCATTACAGTCCCTCATGAAGAGTCCCTCCCCAGCATCCCTATAGGCCCCCTTCAGATACTGGAAGGCTGGTATGAGGTCTCCACGCAGCCTCCTCTTCTCCAGGCTGAACAGCCCCAACTTTCCCAGACTATCTTCATACGGGAGGTTCTCCAGTCCCCTGATCATACTCGTGGCCCTTCTCTGGACTTGTTCCAACAGTTCCATCAAGTGGTGTCAACTCTCTTTCCTAAGTACCAGGCTGAAACCAGTGCCCACGTGAAAGTGCTGTTGCTTTTGTGAGGTGCTTTTTCTGCAGCAAGTTTCAGCACTCTCACATTTCCACACACAAGACAGACAGGACATTTTCAGTTACACAGAACATCAGTTCTTTCTTCCCTGTCAATAAGTTGTGGGAATAAAGTTGCATACAGAATCTTAAACTAAAACCAGTTGATTATACAAATATATTTCCATTGAAAATATAACATGCTACAGGTTAGAAATTAACAACAGCGAAACAAACAAAACCCACAGAAGCACAAAACCAAAAACACACTAAACCTGACAATTTCCCTCAGATCTGCTCATCCTCATATTAACGGAAAAGACATAGAAACATCTTATTTTTGCCTTCCACTTCCATTCTTTGACACATGAACCTCAGACAACAATATCAAGTTTTATTTTCAGGTACAGCATCAATAGTACCAAACAGCAATGCAGTTTTCCCTGCACTGACACAAGCAGTTGGACATGCTCAACTCTCACACCTGGCCCATCACCAGCCTACTGCTGTTTTCCTCTTTCCGCTGAGGTATTCCACTTGTACGTGGCTATCCACTCCTCTAGCCATATTCTCATATTGCAGCACATTTAGACTTTATAAGTTCAGCACATAGACACCAACTGGGAACTGGTAAGAAATAATGCAAGCCTCTTAGTTTTAAGACACACATCAGAAATTCAGCAATGTACCAGGGTGAATGGCTTAAAATTTGTTCCCTGGATCCCCAAAATGCAGCTGGAGGACACAAGCTGGATGACTGCTGTTTCCCCTACAATTACAAGGGGTCCAACCTGCTTGCTTGTCCTGCCTACCTGCTACCTCTGGAAACTTCTGTGTCCCCTGGCCTCCATCCATTCCCACCTCCCAGCCCAAATTTGTGCCACTGAGCAACCAGTTAGTGAAGTTGACCAATCAACTTCCACAAATTAAAACCTACTTTTGGGAGAGGAAGGGTTAGGATGGTTATTGGACCATTCTGTATTGGACACTTTCAGTAACACATAAAGGATTAAACAGATATCTTCCAAATATAAAAAAATGCTTTTTAATTCCTTTCCTGTCCGTATGTAAAATATGGAAGTCTACTGATAATATACACCAATTTTACTGTATTAAAAACAAACATCGTTCTTTTTGTCACAAGTTTTGTAGTAATCTCAACACACTTAGAATGCACTAAATTTTTATTTATCAAATGTTCAGTACAGGGCCCATGTACATGGATCTTAGTGGAACCAAAATTGAAAATTAGTTTTAACATTGTACAGTGACTCCCTTTCTATTTAATACATCTACAAATCAAAACAGAGATAACACACACTGTGTAATACCTTGCTTTTAGCTCAATCCAAAATCCACTGAAAGCAGTGGATGTGGTGGAGCTAGTCATTACTAAATAGTTCTATATATTCCTGAAATGTCAAAGATCATATTTGTGAAAATAATATATTAGACAAAATTCTGAGATTTAAATAACATTATGCTGTGCAACAAGCCTGAAAGTGACATACATACAAACCTGTTTCTCTTTCTGTCTTTGCAGTACGAGCATATTTTAGTTATATTTTTTAAGTGACAGTACTTTTCTGTTGTTCTTCTACTTTTTTCTTCTCAAGGGAATAATTTTTAATTGTTCTTAGTCCTAAATTCCTTTTTGGTATAGCCTGGCACTGTTGGAGTTTATACCCTTTTTTTTATGAAGATTGATATTATGACTAATTGCACTACAAAATTGGCTCTGACCAGACAGATGCTGAGTCTTAAAACCTCAACAAGTCCACTTTCCTTACTTAGCTCACTGACCAGCTGTGTCAGGAAGTTATCTTGCACATAGTTCAGGAACCTCCTAGACTGTGTCTACTTCCAGCAGAGAGCTGATAAATTGAAGTCATCCGTGAGAACAAGGCCTAGTGATTGTGAGACTTCTTCCAGCTGCTTGTAGAATATTTTATCTGTGTCTTCATCCTGGTTCGGTGGTCTGTAACAGACTCCCACCACACTGCCTTTCTGGCCTTCCCCTGGATTCTTATCCATAAACACTCAATCCTATTGTCACCACCATTAAGTTCTAGACAAAACACTCCCTAACATATACGGGAACCCCATCACTTCTCCTTCCTTGACGTGATCCATGGGGGAAGGAAAAAGGCTGTATATAAATTTCTCTGTTTCCCTTGTTTTTGAACAAGACAAACATGCCATTGACTTTCACCTCTAACACACTGATTCATGTTTTATGGAAGTAAGTTCCTATGAACACCATAACTGAATCCCTCCTGTGTCTTTTTGTACATTTGTGTATGCAGCAGCCTTTGGCAGAATACAAAGTTTTAACTCAGTAGTTTTCCTGCTGGGTTGTATGGCATGTTTCCACATGACTTAACACACAGCTTCCTGTACTGTTATGAGGCATCATCTGTTAGTCTTCAAGCAATTGTACTTCCTGCTGGTTGTAACTTCCTGCTGGGTTTTTTGACCAACAAAATTGTGAAGACTCTGAAAATCCCCACATGCGTTGTCTGACTGTTATTGCTTTATATCAGGTTAAATTTTCTATAATTCATGAGTTTTCTAGGTAGACTTCAAAATGGTAGATGAGTTACCAGAGGAGTGAACAGCACATACCTACAAAATAATTTGGATGTATTAGAACAGAGAGGAAGTAGACCAAGAAGAGTCATTTGATCATAATAAATACAGAGTTATTTACAGGGGCAGAGTACATAAGAAATACGATTTAAAATCTACAATTCAGAATGGGTTAATGCCTCTAAGGAGCAAATGCAAATACAACATTGAAGTGCTTCATTGACTCCTGTGTATTGACCTAATATTGACTTTGTTAAAGATTAAGCTTCCACAAATTGGCTGGGGAAAGAAATGAAAGCATAAAGGTTTCTGATTGGAGTATTCCTGTGTATGCACGAATTCAGCAAAACACTGAATGTTGTTTACCTTTACGCATAGTTTCTCTGAATCAACATCTCAGCCCCTGATGAGCTAGAAGTGATTGTTTCTGAGCAGATGAGTTCAATTTGGTTTGTTGGTGTATATACTCAGGAGGCAAATAATGTGAAATAGAAACAATCCTGATTTGAGTGATTACCTACATCAACAGCTTAATTCAAATGGCATACTAGGGAATTTCAACAGTTCCTTAAATTATTTGAATGAGTCTAACATAGGACAGAGCGGAAGCCTTAAATAGTATACGTGATCACAGAATCACAGAACCATTAAGGTTGGAAGGGACCTCTGGCGACCATGTAGTCCAACCACTCTGCCAAGGCAGGGCCATCCAGAGTATGTTACACAGGAACGTATCCAGGTGGGACTCTCATTGATATCAAGTGCATCTCAAAGGTTTCAACCTTTAATGCAACGTGAACTTCAGTATTAACTTCGCACACACGTATACGAGAACTGTGATATAGAGCTGCAAAATGAATACTTAAATTGAATAAAATAAAACAGTTGATTTTTGTTTGTTTGGGTTTTTTTCATTTGGGAAGGGAGAACATGAATCCTATTGTAGAGACATTGCATGAGGAGTTCGCACAAAGAGATTGAGAGGCATAGCAATCTGGCTTGAACAAAACAGTCTTTCAAATATATGTATTCAGAAAAAACACAAATTATTCTTTAAATAGTGTAGACAAATGATTAACTTGATTATTAACTATTAAATTGGTAGGTTTTTATGGGTTTGACACTACTACAAGCTAGATATTAAAAATCTGGTAACTTCAGCTGTTGCTTTGAGTGAATTTTACCATTCAATTTGATAACTTTTGTTTTATGCTTTTCCACACTGTTGAAGATTTATTCTTCGCTTTGCTCAGGATGGCGTTTTTCACATTTTGAAAAGCAAACATTGAAAGAAATACTGAATGGACTAAGAAACAGTGGACACTGCTTCATAGAGTGAGGTAACACGAATATCAATGAGTCTGCACTCTACTATTCTATATATTTTAGGTAGACATGGTTAACTAATGAGGGATTTGGATAAAGGGAATGGAGAATAAAGAGTGTTTTATTCCAAAGGGCATAAAAAAACAACCCTAAAACACAGAAGTGTTTTTAAAAAAGTAAAGCAAGTGGAAAGCTCACTTAGCAAAAGGTATTTGAAATAGATCAGTGAAGGAAAAACAAAAGTGTTTGAATGGAAATTAGGTTAATTCATTGCATAGAATTCAAGTTTATTTTTAGACAAGACACATTAGAAGGTATCAGAAGAAAGTAATCTGAAAGTAATCTGTGCCTGTCAAGGTGAAATAAGGTGGCTGCATCAGAGCCAGTATTTACAATACAAGGGACAGCAGTAGGCCCTGAGCACATTAGCAAAGGAGCATCAAAGGAAACAGTTAAAACTAGAGTAGGTTGCACGTTTCTATGCTTATCTGCAGACTTTTTAACTTCATAAAGCTGTTGTTATAATGTGCTATGTAATAATATCTCTACCATAAACTCTTTGATTGGGATTGCAGTACACATTTATTTCTCTTTAAGTTGTGACATTCAGTGTTCACCTGTTTCCTTACTACTTTTTCAGTAATGTGTTGTACTTTCCACTAGTTTTTCACTCCTACATGTGATGAATGAAACCACAAATGACAGCGTCTGTTGTTAGTTTTACCATATTTTCTTTTTCCCAAGATACTTTTCTCAAGACTAGTTAATAGCCATTTCTGATTACTTCTGGAACAGCATTTAGCTATCTGAAGTTGCATATGAGCACTGCTATGTAATCCAACATCAGTTTAGTATCAATTTAGTAAATTGAGCACACAGTTTGTTTCTTAGCTCATGTCAATTGTTAACAAGAGGAGGAGTTGTATTAAGGAGTCATGAAAAGCCTGATATGCAGAAATTTCAGAAATTAACATCAGTTTGATCTTCAGATGTGTACATACAGAGGTATTGAACTATAAAAAGGTATTCCTTCAAGAAGACTTTTGAAATACCTTTAGGCTAACATAATTAAATGGATTTGCTGACTTTTGAACTCTTGCCTTCAGTTATTATAGCTATTCGTTTATGTATTATATATTATAATTATTCAATTTGAGAAACGAAGTTGCACTGGTTATGGGACATTTCTTAACAGAGTAAATATTTCTGATACTACTGTAAACATTCTTTCTTGATTCCAAAACACTGCTTTGATTCTTAATTGACCTTTCCACAGGTACTGTGTCTGTATTATTGTGAGTTTTGTGTAGCTTTATTGCACCAATATGCAGTGTTTGATTAGGGTGTCAACTTGTTAATTTCTCTCCTTTTCTTATCCATTTCACAAAACTGTTTCATTTTGAAACACCCTATACCAATATCCTAGAGATTCTTTTAGAGGTAACAAGTAACTGTATTTATTGTGTAAACAGTGACATTCTCAACATAACCATGACCACAAATATAAAAGGGCTTTGCTTTCCAATTGTTTTTTCTTTACAACATACATACTGCCTTTGTGGCTTGAATGGAGCAAGCTGTAAATGGTGTTTGAAATAGAACATGGAATTCTGGTAGAAAATGAGTCTCGGGAAAAAAACCTGAACTGATTACTAGCATCCTTTAAAAAGGAAAAGAAAAAAGAAAAAGAATAAACTTATTTCTAAGATTTATAATGTGAATAAAATGATGGTATTGGGAAATACAAACGAGAATTGAATAAACAAATGACAAAGAGACTTAAAGCATCTACTAATGAAAAATATTGGAATAGATTACTTATTTTAATATTATTTTAATTAATTAATATTAATAATTTAATTATTTTAATAGAAGCATCTATAATAGTTATCAAAATATAAATTGCTAAGCATTATCATTCTTTATTATTTAGGTTACATTGTGGAAACAACCCTATGTGATGTAGATATTATTAAAAAATGTACCTTCTATTGCTATTCAGCAGAAATATTGCTTTCCACATTCTAGCAATGCCTTTGATATGCTGCTTTCAAGGGAATTTTAAAATTACAAAAAATTATTCTCAAATTATAATAATTATAAGTTATTAATTGATATGTATAGATTAATATTTCAATACTAGTTAAAATAGTTAAAATTATTAGAAATTTCAAATCATTTGCATGCTTAAAAATCTGTAGATAAAAATCAGCTGTAGATATCCTTTGAGGCTATCCAGTATAGCTTGACATCTACTGTTACAACATGGGCTATAAATAAGAGCATACCTGAAAACATGTAAGTGGAATACATAGACAAAACCCAATGTTTTTGATAGTACAGACTTACAGTCACCGAGGTCTTTTAAATGTCTTTAAAGAGGAATATACTGCTAGGTGCTCACTGATGGTTTTGCTGGAGAAAAAGTCTAATCTAGAAAGTCAATTTTTTGCATATTCAAAATTCAGCTATTTTAAAGTATAAATATTGACCTAACTGTTTTGGCTTAGCCACGTTACAGTTGTGACCTTTATTTTTTTGCCTTAGCTGCAGTCTGTAAAATAATAATAATAATGATAACCATACTGCTTAAACGCATGTTCAATTTGTATGTCAAACTTATAGCTCACTGTTTCGGCAGGAATAAGGGGAGATGTCAGATTCCTTCTCATTAAAACAGACACATACACTCATGTAATTTCTTTTTTTCTCCTCTAAAGTGCCTCAATCCCACTTTTAAAATATATGGTATTGCTCATGTGTCATACACTATACTTGACATTTTTTCTACAAATTGAAAAATAACATTTACAAACTTAAAAGCTAGTGATGAGTTGCATTAACTCCTCTTTCCAAGTTATCTCACAATGTGTGTCAACACATCCCAATCTCAAAAACATCTTAAAAAGGCAGTTAAATCAGTTTCATTACCTCCTCTGTGCATATTAATTGAACAAATTAACATTGTAAAATTTATTACCTAATTATACCGTTCACTGAAAAGTTGAGTAGTATTTTTAATTCTATTCCTGAAATAACAGAGCATTTCATTATCTAAGCTTCTCAATATTCTCATAACTTTCTGTATATGTAATTAAAATAATAATTCAGGCAGGCAACAGTATGATAAAATATTATTTGCAATATAATATACATACAATATCTTACAGTTATTCTTGGAGTGCGCAATGTCCATTTGTGTCATACAATATAATGTTACCTGCAAGTATTTACAAAATACGTGTTCTAACTTTAATTCAAGTGTTGATGGGACAACTTGTTGTTTGCTATCATTTGGAATACCACAAAACATCTGAAGCAATTCACCATGTCTGTGTACAGATTTCTTGACTTAATTAACATCTGGCAAGTTAGCATATTTCAATTTAATGCCATTTTGGCACATGATGCTGACTCATGGTTAAACAAAGGGGCTTGAAACATGTACATGAAGATTTTTTAACGGCGAAATTATGTTTGAGGACAATTAAAAACAGGAAGCAGGGGAGGGGGTGGGAAGGGAGTAGGTAGGAGAGGGGAAGGGAGAGAGAGGGGAGACTGTTACTGCTGACTGGAGCATGCTTAAATCAAGGACAGGTTCTGCATGCTGTTAAGACTGTTAATACTGCAGGCTGTTTGGCTGTTAAGGTTTCTGAATGAATATTATTGTCACACTAAACTAAATCAAAAGCTATGGATGAAGGGCTTGGAAAAAGGAGGAAGAAAGGAGGTAATGATCAGTGGCAGTCTCTTCCCTTGAAGGCCACTAACAACACTGTGAAGGTCTAGAAAACGCTCCCCTGACATCTTGATTGAGATGGAGCTTATGGAGCTGCATATAGAAGACCCTTACAATACTGTCGTGGTTTAAGACTAACTCACGCAGACTCTCTCTCTCACTCACTTCCCCCTTTTTTCTTCCCCCTGCTCCTGGAGGGATGGGAAGGAGAATCGAAAAGAATGCAACTCCCACAGGTTGAGATAAGAACAGTTTACTAACTAAAGTATAACACAAATCACTACTGCTACTACCAATAATAATAATGACAAGAGAAAAACAAAGAAAGAATACAATTCTCACCACCTAATACCAAGCCTGACCACGCAGTGCACCCCCCCACCCTTCCGGGTCTCTGCTCTCTGCTTTTACATCCTAGGCAGGACGTGCTGTGGTATGGAATAACCTCTTTGGTCAGTTTGGGTCAGGTGTCCTGTCTCTGCTTCCTCCCGGCTCCCCTCCTCCCTGGCACAGCATGAAACTCAGAAAGTCCTTGGCCAGACCAAAACATCACTAAGTAGTAACCGAAACACTGGTGTTATCAGCGCTGTTCCCAGGCCCAAAATCAAAAACACAGTGCTACACCAGCTACCAAGAAGGAGAAAAATGACTGCTGCTGCTGAACCCATGACAAATACAAAAGGCAAAACCACCTAAGGCAATGAGCAACACCTGTCAAGCCAGTGGGGATTTGCTGGTTTATGGGGCTAGAGTTGTTTTTGAAACTATTTAGCCTATCTTTGTCTGCATGTGTGTCCTGGTTAATTTATAAACATAGTGAAGATAAGGTCATTTTTGGTGGTGACTTTGGCTTGGAATCTGTGGAGAAGGATGGAGAGGTGCAGTGGTACTTGCCCTTCCCCTGCAGAGAGTCCCACCTCCTCACCTGTGCCAGATCTCCAGCTCCTCTCTTCTGAGAAAGTGGTTCTCATGGCTGTTACATCTAGGAAGCCTCAGCATTTGTGACAAGGAAAGAGGTGACTGATTCTGCCTCTATTGTCATTGTCTGTGGATGTTGTATAGGATATCTGATTTCACACCAAAACCAACAAATGTATATAAAATATGACCAAAAAAAAACCAGATTAGAACTAAGTGTCTCAGCTAAAAAATTGTAACAGTTATAAAAGTGGATTTAAATGGATTTTAACAAGATTTCAGTTGGGTTTGTTGTAAAGCAAAATTTTAGGACAACTTTCTGTAAGGAGCTATGGGAAAACTCATTTTAATGATGCTCTGGGAAAAATGGGGAAACGCTGTGTTTATGCAAGACAGTATTCTGTTATTTGGGGCAATGACACATCCATGAAAGAAAATCATCACAATGTTCATGAGCCTGTTTTCTTTAAAACACTCAAATATTTTTTCCAAGAGCAATAAATGTATATTTACAGTTACACAGATATCTGGAGACAGCAGCAGTCCTGTTGTCTGATTTTTGACAAGCCACAAGAGACATGATTGTGTGCGTTTTCTGTGTAGGTCACTGACATGAATGACTCACTGTTTCAGTAAATGAAAAGGCTGCTACAGGGTGTTTGTCCAAGGGGATGTGAAATGGATTTTTAACCTTGAATTCACAGGAGAGAATATTTCTTTTTGGAATCAAAACGTACCTAAGAATGAAACCTGCTGTATGCCTATAAAGAATATTGCACTAGTGGCATACTCTCACCTCATCGCGTAAAGTGGGGGTGGGAGGAGAGAGGTGAGTGGAAACTTCTCCCCACCATCAAAAGCTGCAGCTTTGTGGAGCAGCTCTTGCTGCCAAAGGGTGGTCACTGGCACAAAGCGCTGCTCATGTTTTCTCTCTTTCTCAGGCAATTGTCATCAAAGAGAGATAAATGCAAAATCTGTGCCCAGCCTAGCATGCTGGTGCCAGCACCCCTACCCTGGGGATGACTTCCTCAGTTGAGCTGGTGAGATCTGTAGGGAAGGGTGGAAAGGAGTGAACCTGAAATCACTGAGATCTGAGTGAGGCTTTGGATTTTCTGCGCATTGTGTGGAGTCTGTTTCTGATCCAGGACTGCAGAGGCCTATGACTTTCACCTTTCCTCATCAAAGGTATAGGGCAGGTCAGGCTGGCAGAAATGCTTGTGTTCAGCTGCAGCAGACCACCACTTGAACTGTGGGTTTATGCAACTTGGCCACCCTAAGATTTTCTGTTTCAAATGCTGTTGCTCATTGTTGATCTGCCAGAAAACAGCTGCTCACATGCCACCTGGGAAATCAATCTGTATCTAAGGGAATCTGAGGTCCCTGAAGGGATTTCTCTGTGTCATCTCAATGACGGATGAAAACACTTCGGGTGTATAATGAGGTCTGTTTCTAGGAATTAATAACTTTGCTTTTCTACCCTGCTGCATTGAGGAGGGGCAGCATGGGAGGGGAGCAGAACCTGCTGCAAGGCTGCTTCAGGCAGAGGAGAAAATACTGGGGATGCTCATTTGTGTCTGCTTCAGGCAGAGGAGAAAAGAGTGGGGGCACTCATTCATGTCCACACTGCCTGTACGGCTCAGGTTCCAGCAGCCACCCCTTTGCCAGCATTTGAGCCTCTCTCCTCTGGAGACTCATCAGTTGCTTGTGTCTAGACAGTGAAATAAACTGTATGCCTTGGAGAGTGCTGAGATATCAGAGCAAACCAGTAGAAAAAAAAAAATTTGCTTAAAAGAATTCGAATAGACCTTGACACTTCAAAATATAAATCCTGATTTAAGGGAGCATCTTCTTAAAAGCATTTAAGCGAAGTCATAAAACCCATGCATTGTCTTCCCATTCCCTGTGGCTTCTAAGCAGGTGATATTTTTCCTTCTCCAGAGAAGGAAAGCAAATAATTTATTTATGATTTTTAAGCATTTAGCATCTATTGTTATAATAATGATAAAATGTGATGTGGAATTCATATCTAACAGAAGACTAATAGCCAAATATGGCACTTTTAATGCTCTCTACAGTTCACTTGCATTTCAATTATATCTCGTGTCAGTCACTTCAATATCTGTTTTTTGACAAGAGCAATTGGTTTTTTGGTTAGTACATGTAAGCTGCTCTTTAAAGAAATTTGCTTTGCTCTAACATGTGGACGTGGAAATTGTATCTTGACAAATTCTGTTTGACAGGAAGTTGCTCCCCCCCAAAAGAATCGTAATTCAAATCTTAATGCTTTTCTTTACACCTGTATATGTTAATTAAAAAGCAACAGAGGCAACTCATTTCTCTTCATTCACTAAACGAGTATCAGGTAATGATTTTTAGCTGGTTTCAATGCTTATTGATAATACACCTCTGCTTTCCATAGATTTTTATTTGGCAACTATCTATGAAATAATTTTTTTTTAAATTTAGGGATTACTGTGCTTGTGATGCTCTGTAGTTTGTCTTCCTTCAAGACACAGAATATTAATCTGCAGTACATGCCAGACATCTTTTGGTATAGTATCCTCTAACTATCACAATTTTACAAGGTCAAATATTTTCATTTAATGGATCTGACTTAGTTTATATGTGAAATGTATTGGCCTAGCTGTAACACATTATTACAGCTGAGAATAGGAATAAAAATTACTAAATTGTTCAGAACTTTTAAATAACATCTTTCACACTGTGAAGTACTTAATAGTCTTTAATTCCCTAACACTACTGGCCTATTCTGAACAGCCTTACTCCCTATTTGCTATACACAATTTTGCCATGTACCATGGATTTATATATCTATACTTCAGTTTCTCTGCGGGAAAAAAAAATGAAGATCATGCATCACAGAAAGTTTTTCTATATTGTTTTTAATCAGCAAGGATTCTTTTCAAAGAAGACATACCTCAGTTTTAATGTTTTTTTGAAAACTGGCGTTAAGTTGTCATGGCAAAAAGCATTTTCTATTGTTCATTTTGCTTGTTACATTCTGTTGGTCTGTAAACCAATGTTTAACATTTCAGTTATTATTGTCTAAAATAAACATTAATGTTTTGCCAATTACTTTAGCAGCAAGACACATGTAAATAATATTGTTTAGTTGTGACAGAAATTGATATTGCAAAATAGAAAGCAATCCAGAACACAGTAACTGCAAAGAGGTTCACTTCCTTCTTCTGCATCTTCATTTTTCAATTATGAAACGTGGCAATTGATTAAAATACTGTCTAAGAGCTTTTAATCTTTATTTCTGGAGTTTAAAAGTAGTGAAATAATGCTTTGTCTACTTGTTCTTTCCTTCAAAGATAAAAGTTGCTTTATTTCCTTTGTAGAACCTCACAAATGCGACATAGATATTTATGCCAAACAGTTATGTAAATCCCAATAGAAAGAGTAAATCTGCTCCTATGAAAGGGTTCAATAAGTTTTTTAATTTACTGGAGATAGTGAGGTTTCATGTCTTTACAAGTTAAAATTGTACAAGTGCCCAATTAGCATGATTAAATGTCATTTTTCTTTTATTTTAAAAATATATTTAATGGTCTTCTTGTCTGATAACAATGAAAGAGATATTCATGCAAAAACAATATAGTGTAGGTGAAATACAGCAAGTGATACAAAATGTTAAAAATAGTGAAAAGAAAATAATCTTCAAAGACATGAAAAGGAGCTTTCTAGTAATGCCCCTCATAATATAAAAATTTGAAACAATGGGGAAGGTAAATGATGCTTCATTTGGGGAAATTTTTAGGAGCATTATTTTCCACTTGCTAGGTATGCATGTTGAAAATATTACTCTGAGCTTGCACTGACTGAGACTTGCAGGAATCTCACTTGCAGGAATCTGAGTTGTATTCCCCATGAAGCTTGTCTCAGAGCTGTTGTCGCACCACTTAATCTTTTCACGAAATAGTGTTCTGCTTCTATAGAGTCATGAAAGATCTAATGCAGACAAGTGAAGATGCTTCTTAGGGCTCAAGTTATTTTCAAGACTCAAAGCTCTTGGGTAAAAATAATGTACTTTAAAAATACCTCTGCTAAGCCATGTTTCCACTTGCTTAATACAGAATGGAGGGTAAGATTTTTATGTAGCTGAAAAAAACCCTGTTTAATACAACTAACAGGAGCTCACAGGAAAAATGTCTTTCAAAGGAAAATATATGAAAGCACAGGATTGCTGTGTGAACTTTTACTGACATTTTTTGCTATATATTTATGTTTTAGCAATTTTCCTCAGCCGTTTTCCATGATTTGCGACAAAGAATTGATGATCAAGCTCATGCATATATCTGAGCCTTAAAATGCATTTTTGAGTTCAGTCTCAATGATCATTATATGAATTTCATATTTTCAGAGTAAAGATATAGAAAAAAACAGAAATATCTTTATAGATTTGCACTGAATCTAAATTCTGTGTAATTAATGAAAACAAAACTATGCTTCAAAAGTATAAAAAAGAACTGAAGCTTCATTTTATGTAATCTTTTACTTCCTGGAAAAGGAGGACAAGCAACTTCATGGTCCTAATTTAACTTTTTAAACTTTATGTTTAGCTATTTCAGTAGTTTAATAACAATTAGGCTCTTCAGCCTTTTTTCCCAAAAAGAAAACAGAATTCTCACTGCACTGATGTGAGGTGGAAGAGGAGAAACAGCTGGAGTGGAGAGAAATTGATATTAATGCTAGTAATATCAACATCTTATTTCTGTACTTCTACCTGAGGTATCCGACAGCAAGTAAAATAGGTGGTTTTAATCAGAATTTTACAGATTTCCATTAATTTTCTGTACTCAATTTCAAATTGTGAGCACAACCTTTCTATGGGATAAGTGACTTCTCTCTGACTATATCACATAATCTGTTTACTTAAACATTTTTGAATGAAAAATTATTAAAGTTTTATAATATTTTCTGCTTGAGATAATAACCCTATAATTACAACAGCCAGTTATGTAATTATATTTGTACTTGAGCTTAGATTTCATGTGAGTGGATCCAGTGATTCAATTTCTTCTGCATGATTACATAGTGTCATAAAAATTCACATAAATATGCTATAAAGCAAAATGTGAATAATGTAAGTTATTATAAAGAGAATTTTTACAGGCTAAAGTTGCTTAATCATCATATGCTTAGTTTATTACTGCACTTTTTGCTTTTATTACTCTCAAGAAATTAGAATAAACTTTATAGACTCTTAAGCCTCTGATTTATTTTATTATGCAAACTACCCTACATTTCCATAACCTGTAGATTTTCATTATTAAGCAGCTGATTCTTGGATTTAATAAGAATAATTTATTGAGAATATCTTCATCAGCCCTCCTGTTCATCATGCAGTAATGTTCATCAGCATATTGCACGAGGCTGTACAGTAAAAGAGTTGATGAGAAAGTTGCACTTTCATTAGACAAGTGTAAAAATCTGTTGGGTATTCCTTTATAAGCCACAGAGATTTCCAAAAAGTAGTTATATTCTGTAGACAGCTGTCATGTTAACGGGTCTTTTACACCAGTAAGGGGTTTATTTCCCTCTGTTAAGTGGGAAGATTTCATCCTTTCAATTGCAAGTTTGATGGATTTGTTAGTGCCCCAGGAAAGATGGGACCCTTGAGCCCAATCAAGATGTCAGAGCCCTCTGCAGGCCCTCCACTGGGCGGCACACTATTATTAGAAGGTGATGCTACTGTCCTGTTCAGGGTACACAGCAGCAGATTCACCTACCAAGTTAAAAGAGGTTAAGTATATTTTTAAGCCAATTTTAAGTCAATTTGACTGTCCAGAAACACACAAAATAGATCTTAACTGACAATTTTTATTATATTTAGTGACAGCTTAAGGTTCGAAGATTGCCAGTGACAATGTAATATACTAACTGTGAGAACAGCTAAAAATCAATCATTAAATGTACATACAGTGGAGCTCTTACCCAATAGACATCCTCTTGTGGGGAGAGAAGACGGGTTCAGCCCCTCGGCTGATCCCAGCAGTTAACTAAGGAGTCTTCCTTAATTCCCCACCACCCCAGTTTTGCATATTTATGAGTTCTAATTTGAACTAGCAACTCCCCACAGCCACATTCCATCCCAGAGGTATCACCTGCATTTCACCCTAAAATTTCTTTAATACTGTAAGATAACTGAGCATTTGGAGTTGTGTGGTCTCTAATTTCCCCCATTATTCCACAACAGCATTGACAAAAATATCTCTGTTTCTACATTAAACAAAATTTAGAGCAAGGTTTGGAATCGAGTTCAAGAAGTAGAATGGTTTGTAGGATGCTCCATCACCAAAGTAAATACAGAGGTGAGTGGAGCTCCGGGCACGCTAAAAAAGTAGGCAGGATTTTTGGAGATACTGCCTTTGGACATGACAGCTGAAGTCTGAAGAAGCCCAGTTTAGTTCAGATGTGCCAGTAAGAAGGAATACCTTTTCCTATTCCCCTTTTCTTTGTCCAACATGGGAAGAAAGACATTACAATCAAACAAAAACCTTACAAAACAAGAATGAACAGAAGTGGAGTTTGAGGATTCCAAACAGATCAGAAAAAGGAATGCAAAATTCTTTTGTCCTTGAAATACTTCGTTTAAACACTGAGATCGTAGAATCATAGAATAGTTAGGGTTGGAAAGGACCTTAAGATCATCTAGTTCCAACCCCCCTGCCAGGGGCAGGGACACCTCCCTCTAAACCATGCCACCCAAGGCTATGTCCAACCTGGCCTTAAACATTGCCAGCGATGAAGCACTCACAGCTTCCCTGGGCAACCCATTCCAGTGCCTCATCACCCTTACAGGAAAGAATTTCTTCCTCATATCCAATCTAGACTTCCCCTGTTTAAGTTTGAACCCATTACCCTTGTCCTATCACTACAGTCCCTCATGAAGAGTCCCTCCCCAGCATCCCTATAGGCCCCCTTCAGATACTGGGAGGCTGCTATGAGGTTTCCATGCAGCCTTCTGTTCTCCAGGCTGAACAGCCCCAACTTGCTCAGCCTATCTTCATACAGGAGGTGCTCCAGTTCCCCTGATCATCCTCATGGCCCTCCTCTGGACTTGTTCCAATAGTTCCATGTCCTTTTTATGTTGAGGACACCAGAACTGCACACAATACTCCAAGTGAGCTCTCACAAGAGCAGAGTTGAGGGGCAGGATCACCTCCCTTGACTTGCTGGTCATGCTCCTTTTCATGCAGTACAAGATACGGTTGTCTTTCTGAGCTGCAAGTGCACATTGCCAGCTCATGTTCATTTTTTCATCAACAAATACCCCCAAGTCCTTCTCCGCAGAGCTGCTCTGAATCTCTTCTCTATTCAACCTGTAGCTGTGCCTGGGATTGCTCCCACCCAGCTGTAGGGCCTTACACTTGGCATGGTTAAACTTCATCAGGTTAGCCTCAGCCCACCTCACAAGCGTGTCCCTCTGGATGGCATTCCTTCCCCACAGTGTATCAACCAAACCACACAGCTTAGTGTCATCAGCAAACATGCTGAGGGCGCACTCAATCCCACTGTCCATGTCACTGCAAAGATGTTGAACAAGACCGGTCCCAACATTGATCCCTGAGGGACACCACTCGTTACTGGTCTCTGGCTGGGCATTGAGCCATTGAGGACAAGTTTTTGTGTGTGGCCATCCAGCCAGTTCTTTATCCACCGAGTGGTCCACCTATCAAATTGATGTCTCTCCAATTTAAAGGCAAGGATGTCGTGTGGGACAGTGTCGAGTGCTTTGCACAATTCCAGGTAGATGACGATAAGTGCTCGACCCCTGTCCATCAGTTCCGTAGCTCCATCATAGAAGGCCACCAGATTGGTCAGGCAGGATTTCCCCTTAGTGAAGCCATGCTGGCTGTCACCAACCACCTTGTTCTTTTTCATGTGCCTTAGCGTGCCTTCCAGTATAAGTGAAGTCTGTTCAGCGTGTGAAAAATATTTCACTCTTCTGCCAAATCTCTACAGATTCTTCAGGAGATCTGCATGCACAAAGGGGAGTAATTTATTCACTGCTCCCTTCCTTGAAATTTCTTTGAAAAGCACAACGGTATATATGTTCTTAATATTTCTGAATAATAATTGAAAAACCTGAGGCTTCATTTTTCTTTTTTACTTCCATTTCTGTAATTCGTGATGTTGGAAATGTCTCTAACTGATTTTGCCTTAATTTACTTAGGTGCAAAACTTGATCACATTCAAGTATATACATTAGTCACCCTCCTGACCAGACTTTTATCAAATGTTCTTATGGTTAAATGTAATCATTATTCAGCTGAAATTTTTATTCCATGTTTTGATAGAAGTTTTTTAAATTCTTTTTAATACCCACAAGGAAAATTATTTTTTCCCATAAATAGTAAGTCATGGTCTTTATGATAGAAAATACTAAAAATAATTGACTGTATGTTACTTATTTAAGTCTTTATCACTAGTGTTTTAATATTTAAAATCTATTATCTCATGTTGTTTTTTTCTATATCAAGCTTTGACTGTTTGACTTTATAATTTTTGATTAACGTTCTTTTAAGATACTCATTGGAGTGTTATTTCCCAGTGTTTTAGGAAAAGCTCTCTGACAACAAGAAATTCCATGAAATTGCATCAAATATCTAGTATTAAAGTGATGTGATTTTCTAAGAATATTCACCCTTGTTATTGGGCAAACTACATTCTTGCCTGATTTTTGGACCAATGCTGAAGACACATAGGAATTTCTGATCATGGGAAAACCATTCATTTCATGTAGTTCAAACCAAATCAGGAGCGTTTTATTAATTTCTTAATGATACGTAATTGACCTATAGTTAGTGGATCAGGATCAATATCAACCTTACCACAGAAAACCTATGGTCCTAGGGACTTGCAAAATGTTAATAAATACCTGCAAATTGCTAAACATGTTTCCATAATTTTTCTCAAAATTTCTAATCTCACAACCATGCAGAGTGATGGCAAATGTACCTCCCCCCAAAGACAAGGTTTAGTTCCCCAATTCTGGGACTGTAGGTTTACTACTTTCAGACACCTCCTGTGGGAAACAAGGATGTTCTCATTTTTGTCAACCTGTACTATTCCCAACAAACCCACAGGGTTCTGAAGAAAGAACTCTCATCCCTGGCTTCAGAGGTGTTATTTTTCAGGCCGTCTTGCCTAGGAAGCAACCCTGCAATTAATCCACAGGCATTTGCTGGCAGCAGAAAAAGAAGGCTAAGAGCCCCCTTACAGTAGCACTCAGCTTGAAAACATAGCTGATAATAGCTAAGAAGAAGGAATAGCTGCTCATAAAGCATGAGAATAAACAGTCTGGATTTCTAACAATAAAGCTTACTGGAATACACTGGGCTCTGTGGGTATTTGTACCACTTTTATGCTGGTGTGCGCTGATTTTCACTGGGGTAAAGTTAATTTTCTTCATAGTGGCTAGTGTGGGGTTGTATTTTGGATTTGTGCTAAAACAGTGTTGATAACACAGGGATGTTTTAGTTATCATTGAGCAGTGCTTACACAGAGCCAAAGCCTTTTCTGCTTCTCACACCACTGCACCAGCGACCAGGCTGGGGGTCAGCAAGAAGTTGGGAGGGGACACAGCCAAAAGCTGGCCCCAGCTGATCAAAGGGATATTCCGTACTATCTGGTGATATGCTCAGCATATAAAGCTGGGAGAAGAGGAATGAAGAGGGGGATGATCAGAGCTGTGGCATTTTGTCTTCCCGAGTAATCATTATATGTGATGGAGCCCTGTTTTCCTGGGGGTGGTTGAACACCTACGGGCTGATGTGAAGCAGTGAAAGAATTTCTTGTTTTGCTTTGCTTGCATGCATGGCTTTTGCTTTACCTATTAAACAGTCTTTATCTCAACCAACCAGTTCTTGCACTTTTTTTCACTCTTCTGATTCTTTCTCCCATCTCAGTAGGGCAGAGTAAACAAGCGGCTGTGTGGGGCTCAGCTGCTAGCTGGGGCTGAACCACCAGAAGGTGACAGCTGGGGAGGAAAATGAGGAATAGGGGCACCAGGAAAGTCATTGCATGTCACTTCTGAACATGATGTGGACCCTTAATTGCAGCCTGCTTTTGAGGGAAATCCCCTCTCTCCTGTCCACTCAAATACTTGCATGTAGTCTGACCCAAGATGGCTAGTCCTCCTCCTCCTAAGCTTTTGAATTAGGTGGTTTTGCTGTGACAGTTGCTGGAATATCAGGAAGGGTTGCGTTAGAGCATTTTGCTTTCCTTCTTTCCTTCTTTTTTAGTGCTTTATTTATTTTGAATCTAAATCCCTTAAATCCTTTTTAAAGGAAGTATGGGGCGGGAGAAAGGACCATTTTCTGCAGTGTTGCTAAAAAGCTTTCACTTATAATAAAGTAAACTTAGGTTGCCCTTTCAGTATTCCTTTCATTTTCTTTCCTTTTTTTTTTTTTTTTTTTTCTTTTTTATGTCCCTAGTTGTGTGCATGGGAATATGCAGAGATGGTTTGATTTTTGTTTTTGGGGTTTTTTTTACTTTGTGCTTAAATGTTCCAGTCATTTTACAAAGTACTTTCTGACACTTTAGTGGCTGTCACAGGTTAGGAAGCACTGACTCACTTTTACCTGAAGTATCTGACATCTGGGTAATTGGGAATGCTGATCTGAGGTTCAGCACTTGCTGGTTTTCCTGTTGAGAGCAGAGACTACAGGGAAATGTTTTCATGCTGTTGCCATGTAGAGCAGTGAAGAACATTGGGCTGTCTGGACTTTTTAGCACTGTAAACTGAGAAAAGCTGGCATGCGGTCAGTATGCACAGAGACATCTGAGATTTAAACCTTTACAGTCCAGTAGGTCATTCAGGACAGTGTTCAGCACTCTGCTTTTAATTGAAGATTTGATTGATGATGATTGGGTTTTAACAAGGATAGCAAAAGATTCAAAGGCCAGCTCCTAGCAGGATTTCAGGATTCTCCTTAGACTGCAACAGTACAGGAAAAAACCCATCACTTTTCACAATAGCAGAACAAACACATTTTTTTTCTACACTTTGTCCTAAAATTGCAAGCCATTTTAGCTACACTTGGAAGCATTACACAGCCTAATTTGCAGGCAGTGTTACCCACCACCTACCATCATATGTAGAGAGTTCTGTTCATTTTTCTCTGTCTTATTAAGACTTCTAAACGGCAAACCAGCCAATTTTGTTAGCTTCAACTGTATGAAGGAAACATTGGAAGTGAAAAATTTGTGAATGCTTAGCAATAATTGGAAGTGTTGACAACAATTAAAGGTCAACTTTTCAGCTTTATGAAATCACCTGTAGAATTTTCAAAATAGAATGACTGAGCACTCAGCCATTTCAAAGTGTTGTTAGAAACATAGGGCTACTAATGACCTCCTGCTTCAGAAAGCACAATCTCATGCTGTATGAAAGATCCATCACAAAATTTCCTTGATTAATTTTAAATTACCCTGAATGTGCTTATCGAAGTATTTAAAAAAGCCGGAGTTTTACTTTAGAGTTGTGTTGCTAAAGAAAAGTCATGTTCCCATGTTCCTCATCCTGTATTCTACAACTCATTTACTCACATTCTCCTTATATATGGAAGTATAAAAGAAATGTTTATTCCTCAGTGTTGGAAACATTGACATTTTCAAATATCTGGGAAAATAAATTTCATTTATCACTATGTAGAACAATTTAAAACAAACACTCTCTTTACCAGACATTATTTTTCAAATCTGCATACTTAACTTCCGTTTCCATCTGCGAGTCCGGAAGGAGCTGGCAAATGAAGTTGCTAAGCCACTCTCCATCATATTTGAAAAAACATGGCAGTCAGGTGAAGTTCCTGACAACTGGAAAAAAGGTAATATAACCCCCATTTTCAAGAAGGGGAAAATGGATGAGCTGGGGAACTACAGACTAGTCAGCCTCACCTCTGTGCCTGGCAAAATCTTGGAGCAGATTCTCCCGGAAGGCATGCTGGGGCACATGAAAAACAATAAGGTAGTCGGTGACAAGCAGCATGGCTTCACTAAGGGGAAATCCTGCCTGACCAATCTGGTGGCTTTCTATGATGGAGCTACAGAACTGATGGACAGGGGTAGAGCACTTATCGTCATCTACCTGGACTTCTGCAAAGTGTTCGACACTGTCCCACATGACATCCGTGTCTCTAAATTGGAGAGATAACAATTTGATAGGTGGACCACTCGGTGGATAAAGAACTGGCTGGATGGCCACACGCAAAAACTTGTCCTCAATGGCTCAATGCCCAGCCAGAGACCAGTAACGAGTGGTGTCCCTCAGGGATCAATGTTGGGACCGGTCTTGTTCAACATCTTTGCAGTGACATGGACAGTGGGATTGAGTGCGCCCTCAGCATGTTTGCTGATGACACTAAGCTGTGTGGTTTGGTTGATACACTGTGGGGAAGGAATGCCATCCAGAGGGACCTTGACACACTTGTGAGGTGGGCTGAGGCTAACCTGATGAAGTTTAACCATGCCAAGTGTAAGGCCCTACAGCTGGGTGGGAGCAATCCTAGGCACAGCTACAGGTTGAGTAGAGAAGAGATTCAGAGCAGCTCTGCGGAGAAGGACTTGGGGGTATTTGTTGATGAAAAAATGAACATGAGCTGGCAATGTGCACTTGCAGCTCAGAAAGCCAACTGTATCCTGGGCTGCATCAAAAGGAGCATGACCAGCAAGTCAAGGGAGGTGATCCTGCCCCTCAACTCTGCTCTTGTGAGAGCTCACTTGGAGTATTGTGTGCAGTTCTGGTGTCCTCAACATAAAAAGGACATGGAACTATTGGAACAAGTCCAGAGGAGGGCCATGAGGATGATCAGGGGACTGGAGCACCTCCTGTATGAAGATAGGCTGAGCAAGTTGGGGCTGCTCAGCCTGGAGAACAGAAGGCTGCATGGAGACCTCATAGCAGCCTTCCAGTATCTGAAGGGGGCCTATAGGGATGCTGGGGAGGGACTCTCCATGAGGGACTGTAGTGATAGGACAAAGGGTAATGGGTTCAAACTTAAACAGAGGAAGTTTAGATTGGATATGAGGAAGAAATTCTTTACTGTGGGGGTGGTGAGGCAGTGGAATGGGTTGCCCAGGGAAGTTGTGAGTGCTCCATCGCTGGCGGTGTTTAAGGCCAGGTTGGACAGAGCCTTGGGTGGCATGGTTTAGTGTGAGGTGTCCCTGCCCGTGGCAGGGGGGTTGGAACTAGATGATCTTAAGGTCCTTTCCAACCCTAACTATTCTATGATTCTATGATTTGGGATCATAGTATTATAATCTACTACAGATAATATATAAAGAAATATTTAAGAAACACTTTGTATTGGGGTAATAATGTAATAAAAAGAAATTTTAAAAGGGAATAATATCATTAGAAAGGGAAATGTTTACACTTTTGCCCTGCTTTTGGAAAAATCTGTTAGCATTAATTTATTTAATGGGACTAGTTGAAGCTTGCGAATGCAAAGAGAACCCTTATTTCTCTTGCATCATTAGTATTTAAATATTAAATAATTTCAAATGTATGAAAATGATGGTTGAAAAGTACATAAAGCATGGTGCGAAAATTTGCTATTACTCCCTGACTGCATTCCCGTGAAGAAACTAAATAAAATTACCTTGTTGTAATCCTTATTCTCTGGGTTTAAAATTGCAAAATCAATTAAGTTTATTTGCTACCATACTGAAATATACTTAACTATTGCAGTGGATAGTAATTAAAGTATAGATCAACCAATTAGTTCTCATCTATATTTACAGAGTTTTAATCTTGTTGAAAATCACAGGTAAAAGTGCAGATTACAGATACAATGACTGCGCAATTTTATATCTCTTAAGAATATGTTTTACTGGCACAGTGTCATCACTCTACAGAAAACAGGATAAACATCTTGGACATATTATTTTCTATCTTCCAAGATGTTTTTCAGATATTATGTCATAGCTATTTGTAAACTACTTTTGTAAAATATCACTCAATGTTACCTGTCTGAAATAACAAAACCAACAAAAATAAACAACCACAACCCAAACCAAAAATGTATTTCTATGTGTCACAGTAGGTACATGAAATTAGTGTTTAGGAATGAGAGTTCAGTTCTGAATGGAATAATACTTCAAAACACACTTGACAAACCCTTACAGCTTTCTTCTTATAGCACCCCAACATGACAGTGGTACAGCGCTATTCCCATTCAAAGTGTACACAATACCAAGGTATATCAATATTACTACCTACTGTACTGTCATGCTATGTTTCCTTCTACTTTCTAGAATTAATATCTGTCAGTCACATGGTATTTGTTACTATGTGACCAAGGACTTTATGTAGGTGCACTGGCTATCTCCTTCCTATATTGACCAACCTTTGGCTCAGAATATTCAAGAGTAGTACAATACTGGTAAATAAAAAAAAGATGAAGTCAGCATTGAAAGTGAAGTGGTATTAACACTTCAAATGTGTTGAAAAAACTTCTCAGTTGTCTTCTGAACTCAGTCAGCTCAGAGATGAGGATATTTTTTTTCTGGAGGTTATTCTTACATGATGAATTAAAAGTTGTTGGAACCATCTCTGCATTAAAAACAAATGTTTAGTTACACACCATGAGTACTATCCTTCTAAATCAAACACAGAAATGGAAATAGGCAGCAAAAAAAAAAAAAAAAGAAATAGGTTAGACATTCTTCAAATATTGGGGTTTGGGGTTGTTTTTCCATTTTTGTTCATACCCACATAAAATTTATTTAAATCATAAAACTGATCTACATTTTAAATGTTATATGTGAGCAAGTTGAAAAATCACCTAGTGTGCAAATACATGGAGAAAACTCCAATGACAGAAATGATTCTTCTTAAGTTATAAGAATAAGAGCTTCTATTTAAAAAAAATGCAAAGTCTGAGAGTCAGTCATGTGACTACAGGTAGAAAAATATAAAGGAAAAAATTTGTTCATTTCTAACCTCCTAAATATAAGTAAAACTAATGAATTTTGAATAAATAAGCTGCAGCAAGTAAAACATATATTGGCTAACAAGCATATTGCTGTTATAGTGATTACTAATCACTTACTGCAATATTACATTTATTGAGTTCCTATCCATTCTTCTAAAAAACCCTGTACAATCTGAGCACTGCAGAGAACTGATTTGAAGGTGCTGTCCTCAGTGTTAAAAGTTAAAATCAGATGACTATTACATGTACGTGGAGGTGCTTAGAGTTTTACTATCAATTAGCTGGTTGCTCACCGAATTGCTGAACAACATGAGACAGCTATGGCAAATTGATATGTTGCTTACTGATTTTAACTTGCACACTTTCTTAGCTTTGGTATTGGTGATGCACAAACAAAAGTGTAACAGATGAGGTGACAAAGACTGTAGTAACAGAAAGATAGATTACTGTTGTGAGGAAAATGCATGTACATCACCATTTGGAAGTGTAATAGAATATTATGCAGTAGACATACAAATGTTTAGGCACAGTATAAGAAACTTGTTTTATTGCTATGTTTAAAATTTGGAGGAACAGAAATCCTGGAGATGCTATTTCATTTATACTACATAATAAATACATTTCTAGCAAGGTGTAAAGACTGATGCTAAAGTTTTAAAAGAGAACTGATTGTGGAGTGACGCACTTTACGTCAAGAAGACAATATTACTGAAAAAAAACCAACAAAAACAACAACAACAAAAAACACCAAAACTCTGCAACTAAGGACAGTGAAAAAAAAAAAAAAAAGCCAAAAAATAAAAAAAAAAAAAAAAGAAAAAAAAATCACAAAAAAAACAAAAGACAGAGGTAGGGTCTTGGTGCTTTAATTGCTATATTAGAGAATGCTTAAACAGATCGTAATTGGACCCTGCTGGTTTCCATTGAACAAAGATTTGATGCATAATGTATCAGGTTGTCATTTAAAAAAAAAATGCTTGTCTTCTACTATGGTTTGCTTTTAAAGACATTTAATCCTGATACTGAGCCTTATTTGAAGTACAATAAATAAACGGCTAGTCAGCTCCTAGTCAGTCTCCTAGTCAGCACCTTCTAAAGAGAGTGAGAAGATAAAAATCACTATTTTTTCAGACTTATGTGCTTTTTGAAGCATATGCTTCCTGAATTCAAGAGTTTTAGCATGCCAGTGAGGGTAAATGCAGGTTACCTGAGGCAGCTGCAGATGGAATTTAATAACTATTTTTTTGAGGGCACATATCACAGATTTAGATTTGGGTTGGGTTTTGGTTTGTTTTTTTTTTTTTTTTTTAATTTCCAACATTTGTGGTTCTTTTCTAGGTGATTTCAATACCCAATGTTATTGACTCATAAATAAACCTCTCTTAGAACAAACGCACGTCCCGAGCAATATCTGGAATGCTCTCTTAAAAAGTAGAGTTCTGACCTTCTGAAACCATGACACTTGTAACAGAGTAGGAATGGGAAGCATAAACATTACCTGCAATCCTTGACATTTTAAGAAAAAATATATTGTTTTTTAGTTTTAGTCTGAGATATGAAAGATTCTTCTGTTCTCCCGCCCCAGCATATGCAACACTGATGCAAAAAATACCTTGTACACACCTACCTGGTAGTTTTATTTTTTAGTAATTTCCAGGGATACAAAATTTCCTTTAACATGGCATGTTTTCTTCTCTTTTTCCTACCTATTATAGAATGCATCTCAGCAAGCTCAAGAAGAGGGCCGATGTGAACCTCATGACATACAAGAAGGCCAAGTGCAAGGTCCTACACCTGGGTCACGGCAAGCCCCAGCATCAGTACTGGCTGGGAGATAGAGTTGAGAGCAGCCCTGTGAAGAAGGACTTGGGAGTACTGGTGAATGACACCCTGGACATGAGCTGGCAATGTGTGCCCACAGCCCAGAAAGATGACCATATCCTAGGCTGCATCAAAAGAAGCATGGTCAAGAAGTGCAGGGAGGTAATTCTGCCCCTCTACTCTCTTCTGGGAAGACCCCACATGTAGTACTGCATCCAGCTCTGAGGTCCTCAGTAGAGAAAAGATATGGACCTGTTGGAGATGGTCCAGAGGAAGGCTACAAAAATTATCAGAGGTATGAAACACCTATGAAGAAAGGCTGAGAGAGTTGGGGTTGTTCAGGCTGGAGAAGGGAAAGCACCAACAAGAATTTTTTGCAGTTTTTCAAGACTGAAAGGGCACTTGTAAGAAAGATGGGGTCAGGACAAAGATGTAATAGTGTCGTGGTTTAAGCCTCTATAACTCACGCGGTTTCGCTCACTCACTCCTCACTCTTTCTTCCCCCCACTCCCAGAGGGATGGGAAGGAGAATCGAAAGAATGCAACTCCCACAGGTTGAGATAAGAACAGTTTAGTAACTAAAGTATAACACAAATCACTACTGCTACCATCAATAATAATAATGACAAGAGAAATACAAGGGAAAAAAATATAATCGCTCACCACCCGATACCAAGCCCGACCATGCAGCGCACCCCCACCCTTCCAGGTCTCTCCTCTCTGCCTTTTCATCCTGGGCATGACGTGCTGTGGCATGGAATACCTCTTTGGCTAGTTTGGGTCAGGTGTCCTGTTTCTGCTTCCTCCTGGCTTCTCCTCGTCCCTGGCAGAGCATAAGACTCAAAGTCCTTGGTCAAACCAAAACATTACCAAGCAGTAACTGAAAACACAGGTGTTATCAACGCTGTTCCTGGGCCCAAAATTAAAACCACAGTGCTGCACCAGCTACCAAGAAGGAGAAAAATGACTGCTGCTGCTGAACCCATGACAAATAGGAAAAGGGGTAATGGTTTTAAAATAAAAGATGGCAGATTCAGGATAAATATAAGGAAGAATTTTTTTTACAATGAGAGTGCTGAAACACTGGAACAGATTACCCATGGAGGTGGTTGATGCCCTCTCCCTGAAAACACTCAAGCTCAGGTTGGATGAAGCTCTAAGCAACCTGATCTATTGCAGGGGAGGCTGTGTGGTGCTTAGTTTCTGGCTGGATTTTTTCCATGCAACTTAGCAACAAAAAAAAATATTTTTTTTTACTTTCTGTGATACATTTAATTTCGGCTCTATTTCTAGCTAAACACAGTCACCTGAAAAATGAAAAACTATGAAGTACTGTTAATGCCTTAGGAATCATAACTCTATCTTTAGTAATTAATGAAAAAATTAACGTAAATCCTCAAATAATATTTTTGTTTGTTTGTTTGTTTGTTTAAACGTGGAATCCTGAATTGGAATAATAATTATACTTTAATAAGACACATTTCTCATTTGATACTAAAAGCTTGAGTGAATGTATATACAGTTCTTTATGTTAACAATTTTTAGAAGTATTTTTCAAATATGCTTATTTTACATTTAACTGCAAAGCAACTTGATGTAGTCTTGTTCCAGCACAATTCACTTTTTATTTTTTTAACTTTTAAATAAAAATATGTTTCTTCCAACTGAATCCAACATTAAGAACTACATATAAGCACTACACATAGACATATAAGTCTCTGCGAAACATTAATTATTTACACTTGCACTTTCATACCATACAAATAAATTACTAGACTTAAATTTCGGAATTCAGGAATAAAAGGCAAGCAAGATTATTTCACTCTGCAGTAGAAACAAGTAAGCGAAACAGCAATACCACAGTGCATATAGAAATTTATATATAATTTTAACAGTGATTTGGATATCTTTAAAAAACATTACAAATCTACAGTATATTTTAGCATATTTTAGGATGTGCAGTTTATCATAGAAAAATGAACAGACAGGTCTAATAATCAGTGTTGTCATAACTGAATAACCCTAAGCAGGTTTGAATAATATAGTTCTATGATTCTTTCTTAGGGTAAAGTTCTCAGAATGTACTATAAATTAAAAATGTTCCTCTTAATGTGATAAAAATATCACTAAATTTCTTAACTTTTAGTAACAGTAATATACTTTTTAAATCATTCCCAGCAGAGATATTTCAAACCTGTACTTTTTGTGGACTTCTAGTCAATAAATCCTGATAGTGTGACTAGTAGTGATCTTCAGTGAACCAAAAAATGTTTTCCACTGAGAACAAAGTATCCTTCCACTTTATTAACTAATATCACTGTTTTTCCCAAATGATTTAAAAAAAACCCAGAAGCCATGACATTCCATACATTTGCAAATATCAGAGAATCTGAAGTGGTAATAAAAATGTGCAATTTGTAATCAAATCCATGACTGCAGAAGATATGCCTTAGATTTATAAAAAATCAGGTCTCAGCATTCTTATATTTGACTAGAAGAAAACCTCTAATTTCAAATCATGCTTAGAAAGCTTTGTTTTCCCACAATCACATAACTGTAGTTAATAAGTTTCAGCATCAAAGCTGTTAGCTTTACAAATTATAACCAACTTTAAAATAAAGCATTTTCTTGGGAAACTTAGGGGAGTATATTTCTCTTTGTTCAGGAAATAAGGATACAAATCTGGCATTGCTATTTTTCACAGTTCTTGCAATAATCATTGTCACCACTCTGGGTAATTCTTCATTCAGACATTATTAACCCTTAAACTGTTACGTACCTAAAGTTTAGGTGTTACTTCTAAGTTGAAACACTGATTTCTTTTTCTTCTGGCAGCAAATAGTGCTTATTGCAGTAGTCAAACAAGCAAGTAATTTAAGATACATACAAAAAATACAGCATTGTTTATTTTATATCACTACAATGGTATATTGAATAAACCCATCCATGCAGGAAAAGGAATATCCCTTTTCCTATTAAAATGTCAGCTGACAAGTTCAAACCCACTGTGATGTCTCAAAAATGCCACATTCTTCCTTTGTCCTTTAACAATGAATTGCCAAAAGCCTGATTGGATTTCTACAAAATATTATGCTGCTTATCAAGTGTAGAGATTGTTGTTGCTCTTATTTTCTTTACGGTGTCAATAGACAGGTTTTCTCTTTCTAAGGGATTGAAGAAGCCTTTTTGGAACTGTTAACCTAAAAGGCATTTTTTGTAGTCCTGAGCATTTGCAGTTCGACTTTTTAATCCAGAGTTTATATATCTGCTGTTGCAATCGGAGCAGTAGTTCAAAAACTTTCTTTTCTATCATGAGATAAAACTATAAAAGCAATATTCTAAGAGGTTAACATTAGCATGAACACTTTTTATCAAATAAGTTATTAAAAAGTATGCAAGTTAAAATGGAGATCCCTTCAGGTTTCTTTTTTTTTTTTTTTTGGTCTTTTACATGAAGCCTATTATTGCTTTGAAAACTAAAGGACAAGTAATTCAAAAAGAATATAAAATAACATTGTGAAAGCAGAGGCTAACATCTCCAAATGTAATCCATATCTCACAATATTTGCTGTTGTGAGACATAAAGATATTCGCTTGAGAATTTCCAAGGGGATCTAGGATTTTACTGTGAGAATAGCCAGGTAAACACATGAACCTTTAGAAACAATAGCTAATCACATGTTTAATGTTTTCCAGAAAACAAAACAAAACAATAAATTTCATAAGTCTGAAGATACTATTATCTTGATAAATGCTAGAATTGCCCATCATTTCAAATTGACAGAAAATGTATCTGGCTGTAATGGTATTCAGCCATAGCGATATTGAAGCAAACAATAATAAAGTTGTATTATAAATTATTAAATTCAGACATATACACTGGACTCAATTTAACTTCTGTAACATATATAGAATATGAACCATTCAAATAGAAGATATTCAATATAAAAATATACCTGCCACAAATTGAAAGATTATAAAGGAATAAATAGGAAAATGAAAATGGTTTGCTGTGGGAGACCTTGACATATTGGACAGCACTACAATAGAATGAAAAACTAGGAAGATATTGCAATACTGGGGTGTAACTAATATCAGAAGTTCAGATTTTAATCTTTCACTTAGAAGAATAGTACTACATTTGGGAGATTTGTAGAGCACAAGGAGATTAAATTTTCAGAATACATATATCACATGTTTAATTTCATATAGGTATGAATCATTAAGTATACAAGCACACTTACAAGTCTATGCTACTCTCCTTCATATTAGGAAAAGTAAATATTCTTCTATGGAGACACAAAGGAAACAAAGTTTAACAAAAGTGAATATCATACTGAAGGAGACAGTTGTGGATCACAAAATTTCAGAAAAGGGAAACAGTGGGATTTGTAAGGTCTCAGCTTCACAGAGTAGTTTGGTATTTATACTGATGAGCTTAAGCTGGTTTAGTTTTAAAGATCACAACTCCAGGGTGCATACAACACTTCAGTCAGATATAAAGCTCTATCTCCACCTGGAGTAGGAACAAACATTCAGGTCTTTCAGAGTCCTTCGTTGTAAAATGTACAAAGTAGTTGTCTTAGAAAGGAGTACCTTTTCACCAGTTTCATCAACTTTCTCCTGCATATATTAACTGGTGGTTTTGCAAGTATGAGCAGATTTTTTTTTTTTTTTTTTTTTACATATTTCTGTCTTTTGAGATTTGCTTAGGAATCATTTCATTTTCTACCTCCCTAAAACATAGGGCACTATTTTTTCCAGGCTTTCACTCTGCCTTCCCTGAAATTCCAACTTTAATTGAGATGGTGCAACAACCTTCTTTTCAAACTCATAAATTCAGTTAGAAACAAACCGGTCTTTTATGAAACAAAATGAAAAGAAGAAATGAAATCTCATCTTGTGTAATTGCATGCCAAGGTAATAGGCATAACACAGGAAATCTATGAAATGTGTTTAATTCTGAAACCAAAGTGCCTCTGGAATGAGAATATGAAGACGTTTTTAATATCACTATTAGAAAAACTTGTGATACTAAGTATTTTGCAAGGAGATGATTTAGAGGAAGGGGACTTGAAAGAAAATTGCTTTCATTGTTCTTTAACCTATGGGGAAAAAAAGCTGTGTTATAAAAATTGTGTCTTAAAACTTGATATATTTATTTTAGTTTGGTTTTTGACTTTTTTTCTAATTTAAATTTATGTTTGCTTTATGCAGGATTGCAGTTGTTCAGATTAAAATGCCTCTTTCTTTCTAAAGACAGGAGGACTTCCTAAAATATTATTGTTTCCATCTGTTTCCATGTAAACTGAAGCAGTATCTGCAATAATACTAAAACTGATGTTTGTAGTTCAAAAAATGCGATCAGAACCAAGAGACTGAGGCTAAAGGGATAACAAAACACAACCTAGACAGCAATTCTGCCTTCATTTAAAATCCTAAAATATCCTCTTGCTTTTAAGGAGTATCTTAAAAGCAAAATTCATTTGTGAACATCTGTTCAATACAAGACAGAAATGAGTTTTGGTCAGAATATATTTCATTTTTTTGTTTAGTGTGTGTTATTTAGTACAAGCTGACTCTTTAGGAAATAAGTTGTGCTATTGTGCATTGGTTTTAAGGTAGATGATTTATTTCTTTATACTAAATTATGTGAATAAATTAAAACCATGATTTTACTCAAAATTAGTAGAAAAGCACATAATAATCAAGTCTGTCTGAAAAATACTTACTAGATGCATCCCTATCCTTGACCTGATATTCTAGAGGATTTAGTTCTTGTGAAGAGAAATGAGAAATGTAATTTGTCTGATAGTCATAGATGCATAAAGACTTAAATATTAGAGAACTTTGATATAATACTGCTAGATCTCAATTACCTTTGTAAAATGACACTGGAGCTAAGGTAAAACCAATCAGGCTATATTTTCTTAAGCCTGTCAGTGTGAACTAATGACTTACTTCTATGGCTTCGATTAGTCCATCAGAAAAAGACAGATAACTTAATAGTCCATGGAAACAAAGGGATTGATCCAAAGTTTCCACAGAAAAACAACATTAAATTCTTTTTTTACTAAGCAGTATCAACAGATTCTTTTGAACAGGAGTCAGTACCGATATGAAAGAAATCTAATTCATCTAGGTAAACCAATTTTGATAATTTTTGAACATAGAGTGCCAACATGAAATTAACCAGATAATTAACAAATTTAGCACTTTACAGAATCATAAAGCTTCCTAAGAGATTCCTTTATTGCATTTGTCCAATTGTTAGCAGCTTCTTTACACAGTCAGGAAACTAACATGATTATACCAAAAGCACAGCCTCATTAGTCCCGTCAGGGAATTAATTAACCTCTTTTATGTAGGAAACTTCAATAATCTTCTGAAGTTATGAGTTGCTGTGCTTAATATTGCTGTGTAGGTCCAACAAATGTAACAAATGATTAAGTTTTGGAAAACCCAGTAAAGCATTTGTCTTCTGTCTGAATGAAAGGAGAGACTTCAGAAAAAAAAAAAAAGTTTCCTTTCAAAGAGTGAGACATGCAAAGGTATATAATTTCCGTCATGTATATTATTCAGTTCCACAGAATTTTATTACTTTACTTAACTCCAGCGTTTGTCACCATCATAAATCAGTGATCCAAATGTATGAAAAGATAACTGATTTTACCATGATTTAGGAGCTCTGGAATGCAGTTGAAAAGCTAGTCATTTTGCAAGATCAGTTTTGTGTTCTCCCTAGCATGTTTGGCCTCACTGGGGGAGAGCTCAGATAGGCAACAAAGTATAAACAAGCAATCCATGATAAACTGTACTGTGGCTAGTATAGCATAATATAACATAATATCTCTCTTCTGGGCAAAATAAACTATGATAGAGCATTCCGTTATATAAAAAAAGGCCAAGTAAGCTTATCAGAGGGAAGATGAAGTGTACATCTTTAGTTGAAAGCAGCACGGAAAAGTCCAAACTGTGAAACCTCAAACCAGAAGTAATATAGGCATATCAGTATAAGTATCTTCTGCATATATGCATCTTCTGCTATTTAGTACTAGTAGCCTCCAGTCAGGGCAGTACTGTGCCACAGCCCCTTGCTTGGCACCAGCGCAAATGTCATCACGCTGTGCTTCTTTTCCATGTTATGGTAAAGGTATGGCTGAAAGAAGCACAACTCATTCTGACTGGCAACACAAATGCTGAAAGAGATGTGGATCAAAAATTAAATAGGCAAAGTAAGAACTATGCCAGAAGATTTTGCTGGCTTGTGGACAAATGCTATGGAGGAGGAAATGCATTTAGAAAATAAATTAAAACCTTTCTAAGTATGGGAGCAGCAACCTTCACAGATATACTCCCAATTCAGAAAATAAAACTTTAGCCAAGAGCTCATTACACCCAAGAGGTCTACTGGGAGCTGTCACTTCTCTGACAACTGATCGTGAGGGTAGTATATTGAGTCAGTTGGCATGCATAAGGCTCCAGAAGATTTTGCTGAATTTATCAGCATCAGATCCATACTGAGCTCTTACTGTCTCCTTTAAAAGAGTTTTTATGAAATAATAAAGTCAGTTTCAACCTGATGTTTTCCCAGCAATTTTGGTGGTCCATTTCTAAAGGCATATAAAAGTGCAATGTGGCATAAATTTTCTGTGACTGAATTCAAAGAGAAGAACTCTGGCTCTTGGCTTAAGCTAACACATTTATTGTCATTTACAAGCAAATCATGTTCACCCATCAAAAAGTTCAGCTCCTTCAAAATATACTAGTACAGTATCATGCAGATACAACTCTAAAATCTGATACTGTACCTAACAGTGTATAAATGCTCATAATATGAGCAAGTTGTGATTAAAATGCTGCAACACTGAAGCTGGATTTATTATACTATTTTATTTTTTAAATCTGTAATCATTTATCCCTGGCAAATCTTTAACCAAGTACAGGAAACTAAACACTCAAACATTTCAGCTACATGGAAAAATAATGCCACTTAATCTTTAAACTGTAATAAAATCTTGTTTGAGCTTCCACTAAGTATTAAAATGGCCTTCAGGTTTATTTACATCCAAAGCCACTTAGTATGGACAAAATTCTAAACTTTTTCATTATTCATAAGAACATCCATTCAGGAATCATGTGCTTAGCTAGTCTACTTTAAATTCATATATCAGCAATCTGAATTAAGAATCTTTGTGCCCTTTAATTTTGTATGCATTTTTTTTCTCTCAGAAATTTAAAAAACAAGCTAATGGACCATCACTAAATAACAGTATTTCAGAAGCACAAGACTTTCATAATAGTGTACATTATTACTATATTCAAAAATTAATTCAAATTAACAGGAAATATTATTGCAGAGAATTAGTTAATCTGCTCTAAATTGTCCTCTCCAGACACTTTTTTTCATAATAAAAGTGGCCTCATTTTAGGTTAATCTAAGCCACAAATTTTAAGTATACTGAGGTCATTTTAATTCCACATGATAAAAGTATTATTCAGACATTAAATGTTGTTTAACAATCTATGTTAAAAGTTCATTCATATTTATTTACCTGAGTGTGTCTGTATCTATCCTTACTTACAGGATAAAACCTGAAAAACCTTACATGTACTTCTGAATAAAGTCATTATATCAACTAAATACTAAGATTCTAACATAATAATGTACAAGTCTTCCCAAAATTTCTGAAATGTGTTATCAGTTTAACAACTTAGGTATCTTGATATAAAAGTTTTAACTTGAGTTAAAAATATATACATTAACATCAAACTCCCACCAAACTTCATTTTTTCACTTGTAAGAAAACTATCTTTTCATAACACTGTAAACTAAGAAAATGTCATTTCTTCACTACAAATGAAAATGCCATTTCTACAGTAACTTCATATACAAGTAAATCTCATGGGCCTACAGATCTGAGGAAATTATTAACTATAAAATTACTTTCACTTGTCTGAGTTCATTTTTAATGGTATTTTCAGGATTGCTGATATGTGAAGGAAATTATGTATTCAGTTTCATTTCTAGATTTAGTGTGTTCCAGTGCTGCAGCCCCAAAGCTGAATTCTGATCTGCAAATTTGTCTGGATTTCTGAAAGTAATTTTTTGCAAATAGTAGAATCCAGCAGTGACTTGGGCAGAAGCAGCAATTTACAAAGAGAGAAACAAGCCCAAAACAGTGCAAGCAAGAACAGCTCCATTAGCTGAAAAGTTCTTGTGCCACCTCCATCAGAGTTTATAAAAACAGTAAAGAAAATTCTGTGACTCAGATCTCCATTGCTGTTGGCTTTACATAGTAGCCTGACAAGGCATTTGCTCAGCCACAATCCTTTGCTGCAATAACTGTCCTCCCAACATGAAGAGTGATGACCTCTGTCATGGTAGACTCATTTGTTTGTCACAAAGATGGCAGAAATAGCACCAACTACTTTGTCGTATTGCAAAAAGTAAAATTATCATTTTTGTCACGGTCAAGGACATAGTAACCGCAGCAGCAATCATCTCATTAAAAAAGCATTTTACCTAATTTATCTACTTACTAAGATATCTGGATTACCTAGATAATGAGCTATTTACCTAAAAAGTAAATCCAGAAGAATAGCAATGCATGTGAAAAATAAAATATCAAACATTAAAAAAGTAATATTCCTAATATAACTACAAATGAAATCAGCATCTTTCACTTCCAACAGAAACTTAAGGGCAAAATTGACAGAATTCAGCTGTGAGTAGCAGACTTGCAGGTAATACAGAAGGGGAAGCCTCACTTATACCTTCCCTACCGAGGTCTCTGCCTTAGCAACTCATTCACACTGGTCTACATTGATGTCTTCATCTTGTACAACTCTGCTTGGAGACTCTTTAGCATAAGAGTGGGTGGTGATATGCAGCACTTTTCCCCTTCGGGTTTTCTTAATATTAAGAAAAACTTACTCTTTCTTTGATTAATCTTGATTCAAATGGCAGCCTTCTATCATTCAGAAGTAATTCATTCATACCACATCTTCATCTGCCCGCTGACATTAATAGTTGCACATTAACATTCAAGAAAACTAACCTAATATCAGCACAGATTTTGTGTGTGACACATCAGAAAATCAACAGCTGCTAAATTCACTTACAAAAAAATGCTTCTCCTGCTGAAATTTCACTCTTGTTTGCAAAGCAGAATGCTCACAATCAGCCTTGGCAGATGTTTTGTTGTCTGTAATACACACTAACCCAGAAACAGACAGCGCCTCTGTTCTGTTCTCCCTTTGGCTGCTGCCCGATGAGAACAATGAAATGGATGTGATCCAAGCTCATTCTTCGGGAACATGGAACATCATCCTGTGCATGAAACACAGCATCTCCAAAAAAAGCATTAAATCACTTACAGCTGCATGGCCTTAATACTTACCAGATAAAGTGTGAGTTGCAGCAGTGGATGAAGAGCAGAAAGTGTTGCAGGTGTTGTTCATGATAAGACTACAATCACTTCATGCAATTTTGAGTAGATTTTTATCAATCAAAGTCGGAAAGGCTTTTCCAAAGAGTAAGCCATTTAAAATATGTGAATTCCAGTTACCACTTCCAGAAAACCCTTGGAACTTTTGGTAGGTAAATGTGCAGTGGCAAGTGATGCACTCACTCACAAGACTTTCTTTCCATCCGTACCAATTCCCAGTCATCAACATAACTTATTCTCAAGACTCCAATGTGAAAAGTTCCTCTATGTGCAGAAGTTAATGCTGATAAAGCAATTCATTAATCTCCATTATGAATAGCAAATAATTTTTACACAAAATAAATCAGAGCTATTCCAACAGAATATAATTCTTCACAGTGACATAGGTTAAGCACAGGAAGGCATGGCTGAGAGAGACTTTGAAAATTCTACCCATGAGGATTTTCAGAGCTCAACTGGATGATACTTTGTACAACTGATATAACTGTGAAGGTAGCCTTGGATTGAGCCAGGGGTTTGGTAAAGATGACCTGCTGAGTTCCCATTCAACTTGGTTTTGTTTTTTTTTTTTAATTCCTATGATCTACTCTTCTAGTGAAAAATGCTGAGCAGGTTTTAAAATAAAAGGAAACAATAAACTGAAGGAAAGGTCTGCATGTGAAGTAGGTATGTGTACAAAGCATAAATTGTAATTCCTTATTTCCAATGGAAATAGCATGTTTTAATAGAAACAAAACCCAAGCAAACAGAAAACAAAAACCAACCCAAACCCCAAAACAATTGTAATGGCTGTACCTGAATAGAGAACTTCAAATGGCTACAAACAGAAGAAAACTGCATGAACTCTACAAAAGTTGAAGCAGTGAGCATGAAAGAGTAGCCTTCAGAAATTCATTCCTACTAAATATATAAAGAAAGAAAATATCTATAGCTGAATAAATAGTTCTGTACTGAGTATATACAGGAATCTTCACAAGTTAAAAACTACTAGATAAAATGGCTTGTGACTGAAAATGTCACAATAAAGTCAAAGGTAACATTTACTTTGCTAAAAAAGATAAAATTTCACTGAAGTGGGTGAAACTATGAAATATACCAAACTGGGAGAATTCTTAAATTTAAATAACATATGAGAAAAAAAATGAGGAATTACATAAGAAGTAAAAAATGACCCAGTTTCTGCTTTCTCTGTTAATCAAAGGCTTCCTTCTCACAAATATTTTAAGACCTTGTGTACATAAATAATATTTTAAGCAGAGAAAGAAAAATGAGTAACAATATAACAAAGAGCAATTTCCAGCATTTATCTACAGGTCAAAAAATTTCTGTTTATATCAATAACAAGCAGTCCTTTTCTATATTTCACATCCGGAATTTCTAGTAAAAATCAAAAATCAAAAGAAAAGAACAGGGCTTAGGAAAATCAGAAGGAAGAGAAAGAGTTTTTGTAATCTGCTCACTTGGCAAGATTTTTATAACATCTTTCCCATGATGGGAAACCAGCATCATCTTCTGCTGGTTTGATAATCTTCCATTCTCCAAAATGGCTATAATATTTGCTGAAAGAACAGTACCAGACTCAGCTCACCAGGATGTTGAGCATCAGTTGATAAAAACATCAGAATTTGGGATCCTGGTACCATATAATGGGACTTGTAGTCAAGCATTATTTCATAGATTTTCATAGTTATGATGCTGGCATTTTCCAGCTAAAAGAAACTGTTTTAACTAAATGTTCCTTGAAAGAAGTCAAGGAATCTACAAACTTGACCAGAGGACAACCATGCTATCCTTATAAATTGTTTAGAAAATAAAAGAATGGAAGATGAGACAGATAGCAACTTCAGTCTGCACTGGCATGGATGAATACTTGTCCTTGAAGCACTGGGAGTGGATTAGCGCTAATTCTAACTGCAGATTAAGACATTTCTCTGTCTCTCTCCCTGTGTAGCATCCAGCTTCATTTGAAGTATATATATGAGCCAGTCCTACTCTCCTCAGTATGCATTAGGACAGTCTTCCCTGCGCCCTACTTCCCCAGGCTATCCAGAATTAGCTGAATACAGAAGCTGAAAAGGTATTTAGGCCAACTTGTTTTATTTAGAGTGTGTTACCTAATTCATCTGATGTGTGCTCAAGGCAATGGCTGTGTTTCAGGTATCTTGATGTGTATCTGAACTAATAAATTTTTATGTATGCCTTGGTCTAGTGTTACAGCAAAAATTTATATTGCATGTGAAAAAAATAACAAGTGCATCCACTTCTTAAATGTACATAGCCTTATTAAGGCTTTATTACCAGCTGCAAGTTATTGGCAATAATGTTGAACATCCATTAGACTTTTATGAGTAAATAGTTTCAAGGCATCAGTTGATTGCTTCCAATTAGCAAGTTTGCAGGGTTATGATTACAAAATTTTGAATAGGAATATTACATTATTTTATGATATTTATAATTACAGATGTAAAGTAAGCCTGCTACCTAAAAGGCTTAGGATTAGATTAAAAAAATACAACAAAACAAACCAACACAGATTATCAAGTTTTGGTTTTACTCAGAATTACCACCACTTTAAGAAAATTGATGGCATTCTGCTTTTTTTGAAGTACTGTCCTCATTCATAATATGTACTGAATGTTGCACTGAATTTAAGGGGGGTGTTTTTATTTTGGGGTTTTGGGGCCTGGATGTTTTCTTCTCTTACTGTCCCTGGATTGCACACGTACGTTAAGGAAGCTTTCTTTGTTTATTTATCACTCACCCTCAGTACAGACAAGCAAGGTACATGAACAATTTACACCCTAGGCACTGCGGAACAGGTATCTCCCATAATGGGTTGCCAGGATGAACAGCAAGGCCATGATATTTTGTTCTTTTTTTTTTTAGAATGTCTTATGCTCACCAGCTGTATATTCAATTACAATTTTAGGTCCTCAGCTTCTGCCAGGATAGTTGCATCTTACTCCTATCACAGATTTGACCCAAACAGAACCATTAGCTACAGAAAACTTAGGAATAAATTCTGTTCTCCTGGACAGCATGTGGCCCTTTGAATAAGATAAGGGTCCTTTCTTTGAAATCTCATGCTTTACACAGTATGTACATTTCCATTTCAGCAAAAAAATAAAGCAAGAGTCTTGCATATTATACATATATCTATCATCTTCAAAGCTGATCTGATTTATCTATTATAAATGAAGCAGAAGCCTGACAGAAAAACATGACATCTGATGGTCTAATTAATATAATCATTACCTAATAACATGGTTTTGTGAGTTCAGAATTTACTTTCATCATCCTTTGTGCAAATAAATTTAATAGATCAAATGCTGACACAAATCCACAGCAATGGTGATATAACCAAAGTGTTTTCAGCAAGTCATGAATTTCCTGCTTAAAATCTAATTTTTGAGAGAAACATCTGCATCTTTTTTCTCTCTTTGAGGACATCAGCTGAAAATAAAATGAAGCAAATATACATAGAACTGTAGTCATCACTTTCAGCTGTTATTTTTCTTTACTTGGTGCTTTGCATTAGGTGAAAAACTATGGAATAGGCTCTTACAAAACAGAGAAACTCCATTAGTAGTAATTATAAACAGTCTGCAATAGAAAGAGTTGTATTAGAATTTCAGTAAGGTAAAGCTGCAGGCAGCATTTTTAACTACATTGGACGCCAACTTTACATGTTAGATGCATCTTGGATACCTACTTGCCTTCTGAAACCTACCTACACTACATTTCCAACTCTGCCTAGGTTTAACTAAGGAAAGTGTTGTGCAATATATATACATTACAGTAACTGAGCCAACACTGAGGAGAACATTTACTTTGTTATCCATGTATCCCCTTAGCTATCCAGGCACATTACCTTTACTCAAAAGATACACACAGTAATTCAAGAAGTAACCATCATGAGATGACTATAACCAAACTGTTAGGAAGTTTTTTATTTCAGGTAAGGAAATATTCAAGCTAACCCTTTCTTGTGATTTAAACCCAAGAAGCAGCTAAGCCTCACTCAGCTCTGCATTCACTCCCTTGTACCAGTGAGATAGGGGAGAGAATCAGAAACGTAAAAGTTAGAAAACTCATGGGTTGGGATAAAAACAGTTTAATTGTTGAAACAAAATATAATAACAACAATGACAATAAAAAATAATACTGTAATATGCAATGAAAAGAAAAACAAAACCAGAGATATATAACTCAAGAAAAACTTGTGATGAAAATGAAAAACAATTGCTTACCACCAACCAACCGATGCCCAGCCAGTTTCCAAGTAGTGGTCCCGAGGCCATCTTGCCCCCTAGTTTATATGCTGAACATGACATCATATGGTATGGAATATCCCTTTGACCAGTTTGGATCAGCTGTCCCAGTGGTGTCCCCTTGCAGTTTCTTGTGCACCAGCCAGCCTACCTCCTGGCAGGACAGCATGAGAAGCTGCAAAGTCCTTGACTTAGTGTAAGCACTGCTCAGCAAAAACTAAAATATCAATGTGTTATCAACATTATTCTCAGACTAAAGCAAAAACACAACACTATACCAGCTACAATGAAAAAAATTCACTCTATCCCAGCTGAAACTAGAACACCCTTGCTTCTACTAATTCTGGATTCATAACAGCTTGTCCATGTGAGTTATAAAATTATGATACTTCCATAATAAGATCTGCTTTCAGTGAACACTCTGTCTTTGAGGTGTTACTATAGTAAGGCCCAAATTAATGTGTTATACACAGTGCCAAAGAGAGAAGAGTCTGGTCAGACTGTGTTTCGTGGATGATGCCACTTATTCTGAAGATCACTGGCTTTGTTTTTCATGTTTTTTCTTCTTCCAAGACTACAAATGAGTATAATGAGACATGAGTTTGCAAAAAGCTTCTTAAAATAGTTATTATGACCAGAATAACAGTGAGGGAAGGGAAGGTAACAAGACTTCCTACAGTATACTCACTTTCTACAAAACATATTCTGGAGATTACTCTAGGTTACAGCCCTGCCTGCACACTCAGGACACATTCATTTGGACTGCCTATACTTTGTTGACCTCTGTAGTAGGCCATTGATCTTCATTATCATGACAATCAGATACACAGAGCTGTAGCCCAAAAATCTGTGAAGACAGTTCCTCACTTACAAAAATTAGTTTCTCAAATTTTGATGCTTGATGCTCGTTCTGGTTCCTCAATTTAGGTTTTCATTGCCACAAGTAGTTTAATAGAGGTTCTCCACATTTTCTAAAGTCTGAAATGTGCATTTGCAATCTTTTCAAGACTTAAGTTTGCATGTTTGATACAAATTATAAACTACATACGTTCTTCTAGTCCTTGGTCTAATTACTGACAGTAATATCAGTTTCTGCTAGAAACTACCTGAGGCACTTTTGGCTCCACATATAACATATATGACAGCACAAAGAGTGAGTCACTTTGCTGAGAGAGACTAAATTCAAAATTCTTAGGCATTGTTCCTCTGTTTAACCATTTTCATATGAAACCGTAATAGGATATCTTGACTATCTTTACAGTGTGTACATTCAATCACAAGAAGAGACATTTGTAAAAGATATATTAATACTTTACGTGCATGAAGAAATAAATTTTGTACAGCATTGTGCGTTAATATATAGCTTTTGCTTCAGACAACAATACATGTCCCTGTCTCTTGAGCACTGAACTATGCTACTTTATACTAAGAAACTGGATAGCAATAAAAAAATATTCCCACAAGATGTTTGCTCTGCATCTGTGAGGATGATTGTCTTAGAGACAGCCTGCAAGAAAATCAGGACAGCCTCATTTATTCAAAGAGCAGTTTGCAGCACAGATTTTTAATATCATGCCAATATTGCTTGTGTGTGTGTTTGCTTGTTTTATAATGAAATTATGGTTTTTATTTTTCTTTCTCAAATTGTTCTTTTTCTGACCTCAGCCACATTCTCTGGATTTCTTGTTGCCATGCAGGTTTCATCTATACAACTTACTTTTCAGCAATTACAGCATGAAACCCTTGCCTTCATTCTGTTTGGCTTCAGAAGATTGATTTGGACATTTTCCTTTTTAAAAAACTCCCATCCCTCCCCTTTGCTTGTTTTTCTCCTGAAAGAAGAACAAGGGATAAACCAGAAGAATCTTTTTTTACCTTTCTACATTGTACTTCTATTCAGAAGCATTGCATTGCACTAACACTGTTTTTACTATATGGTTTATATTGATAGTATTTAATTATAGTAATTTCTAGATAACACAAGTCTACACCCATCCAACGTTTGATTACTTAAAGCATAAAAGGAAGAACGTTAGTCTTAACGAGTAAGAGCCAGATTAATAGGGAAGAGCGATGGTCAAAAAAACTAAACCTAATTTTTTTTAAGGAAACAACCTCAGAAATCTTAAGATAAAAAACTCAACAGTCAAAGAGGCTGATACTAAATCTGCCCTTTTCTTCAAATAGCTACTCCTGAGTATGACTAAGCAAGTATTAGCAGTAGACAAGGATGTTTTGTACAGAAAACATGTTCAGAAAGACAAAAAAGTAATTCCTCTAGTTTTCAAGAAAAGCAAATAATTCTGTTATTTATACAACATCTGACATTTCTGCAAGATGGGTTGCTTTTAGAATCCAATAGACTGTTGGTCAGAACTACACCTGGCACTTAAAAATAAATAAACAAAAATATCCCAAATCAAACAACTTAGCTTTAAATGTTTTATTTAATGTATTCCTTATTCCTATATTTAAAAATGCATATTTAAAAAACAAAAAAGCATTATGTTATTTGTATTGCCTAAGTTCCCTAAGTTTGTAAATTAACAAAATGTCCATTGCTGGCTTTTGATCACAGAATATTGGTCCTTAAACATTCTTAATTCAAGGAATATCTTGGGATTTAGACTCAGATTTTGGTATGTGTTACAGAATACCTAAAAGTAAAAAAATGAGAGGAAAACTTTTTTGGAGAAATCACTAGTGCAATTATCATTAAAAAAAAAATAATATTTTATCTATATCTCTGCATCTCAGACTGTCGTGGTTTAAGCCTCTATAACTCACGCAGTTTTGCTCACTCACTCCCCCCTCTATCTTGCCCCCCACTCCCGGAGGGATGGGAAGGAGAATCGAAAAGAATGCAACTCCCACAGGTTGAGATAAGAACAGTTTAGTAACTAAAGTATAACACAAATCACTACTGCTACCACCAATAATAATAATGACAAGGCAAATACAAGGAAAGAATACAATCACTCACCACCTAATACCAAGCCCGACCACGCAGTGCACCCCCCACCCTTCTGGGTCTCTCCTCTCCGTCCTCCATCTTGGGCATGACGTGCTGTGGTATGGAATAACCTCTTTGGTCAGTTTGGGTCAAGTGTCCTGTCTCTGCTTCCTCCCGGCTCCCCTCCTCCCTGGCACAGCATGAAACTCAGAAAGTCCTTGGCCAGACCAAAACATCACTAAGCAGTAACTGAAAACACTGGTGTTATCAGCGCTGTTCCCAGGCCCAAAATCAAAAAACACAGTGCTACACCAGCTACCAAGAAGGAGAAAAATGACTGCTGCTGCTGAACCCATGACACAGACCAATGTGAAAAACATGCACTAAGCAGGATTTCTGCTTGCTTCGAAATTGCACCAAGTGCTGCATCACTGACATTACATTTGCTTACCTGTGATCTGTAACCTGGGATAGGGATATGTTAGAAGCAATTGAGTCAGAGCACACTACAGCTATACTCCTCAGATATAAGATATAATTTCTCAAAGGGGAAAGGAATTTTCCCAACATTATCATTAGCAGCTGTTTATATTTTTCTAGACATTTGACTGGGTTACACAGAGGGTTGCTACACTATACATTGAAGGTGCTAGTCAATAAGTAGGTTGTAGTCATGGCAAAGTCCTTTAGCATAGAAACTGAGACCGTAATGCTTTTAGATGATCCAAAGGATACTGTGAGCAGCAGTAGTAAAATTTGTTATCAAACCATTTGAGCAGAAGGAGCTATTGCCACTCAGGTCTGCATGTATAAGACAACTTTAAAATGTTTACTCGAACTCTTCTTTATTTAACATAAGTTTTATCCCTGTAGAATAGTTAATGAAAGGGTATTAACAGAGAAAAATCAGTCAAATGAAGCAAGTTAGATAGTTGTTACTTAAAAAGACAATATTGACTGCAAAAAAGTCAGACATGTTTGCCCAGTCAAAAGTTAGATTTTAAGCCATAAAAGCTACAGTAACCTGCAATTGACTTAAGAGAAATTATGCACTTGGGCAAAATGTAATTGTCATGAATCACTTAGCAACAGAAAGTTACAGTACTTCAATTTACAGAGAGGAAAAGGACTGCCATTCTGACATAGAAAGGCTGCTGAGGAGCTTTACTTAATTGGGGGTTGGTAGGAAAGGAGGTCCTTCACAGTTAAAGTGGTTTGGTTTTTTTTTAAATAGGTGTGCTAGGCAATTCATCTAGAAGATACTTTCCTCCCCTGCCTGAGTGATGATCTATGTGGCACACTGACTTACACTTCCATAATATTCTTTTCTACAGGTACCTTTTCAACTAGAACAGTGTTTTGTACAAGGACCTGAAACAAAAACATTGAGATACTAGAAAGCAGCAAGGCTTGCTTCAGGCAAGTGGAAGTAACTATGATACATGCAAAAAAACAGAGGGAAGAAGCTAAACCAAGATGCTTTTGGTATGAATGCGTACAGGAGGCCACTAATTAGGTCTAATTGAAACAGTCTCAGGACCGTACTGAAGATTACAGGGTTATATTACCACCACAGCCATTGAAGACTCTCTGCAGGCATGTAACTAGTCTTTTGTTTTGCTGACACTGCACCACTTAGTACAGTGATTGTTTCAGTAGCACTTTGTTAATCAGAAATTACCTGACTGATAATAGTCTCTTTCATATACCAATATGACAAGCCCAACCACACATCCAATTTATGAACAGGTAAAGGTGAGATTTTAGCAATGAAATCTGAAATCTCTGACTCTCATGCCACCCACAGATAACTGATTCCCATCCTAGCTCTTTTACTCCCTTGTTGAGTCCCACTAGCCAAAATGACTGTGTACTACTTTGGTAGCTACAGTTTCCCAGCTACTGATTTCAGTTTCATGCTACTCAGTGCAATACTTCAGCCTCAGCATGAGAAAAGTCATGTCAGCATTGTGATGTCTTTCATTCTTCAATACGTGTCCAGCCCCCAAAAACTATCCTTTGTCAGTATTTCAATCCTTAGGAACCTGCAGTGCTCCAGAATGCTACTGTTACAGATTATACCTTGCCACATTAACCATAACATAGCACATAGTCTGAACATAGTCAAAAGCCATATCTATCCATCAACAGCAAAGGAAAGATTGGCATCTAAGCAGAGGACTCATGTTCAGGTAACATTGACTCCAAATTTTGTCTGATCATTAACCAAAGAGGCATTGGTTCTGGATTTGTCAATGCTTTATATGAGAGGGTATCACTGAATAACATGCTGGTAAAATGGATTAAACTACAGACACCTTTAATTTTCTTTGCCCCAGCTATACTTATGGAGCTACATAGAACTTACTTTACAAAGGCCACTGTAAAATTTGAGTTCTAGCTATCTCCTGGTTATGCCAATTTGTTCACAATCAATCAGCTGCATGTTTTGCTATGTTTGCTTCAAGGTCATAGTCATCAGGATGAGTGATTACCTTAATGATTTTGTAGAGCACTGTAGTCCATTAGGATAATTGGTAGCACATCCATGTTCCAGCGCACATTCACTTGCTAGCCAATATACTTCAAAACATTTAAGAAAAAAAGAATAGTGTTGTACCTATCACACACCCTAATTCAATGATTGGAAGAGGATGATACACCATACACTTTGACCTCAAATATCAAAGGATGGAATAGACTGATTTTATCAGTAAATCTTTCTTGTGGAACTGTAAAATACTGAAGGAAAACTATGCTATGAAAAAAAAATCCTTTCTTTTATAAATCACCCCAATGTGGCTGCAAGCTGGGAATATTTATGACTAAAAATGTATTGTCAGTTATCAGAAGGAAGTAGCAGGAGTGGATTGCTCAGTAAAAGGAGGCAAGCTGGCAGCTGTAGGTGGCAGCAAGCCTGGCAGGGGAACACCCTCACTGACAAGGGCATAGACTCATGGTACCCACAGAAGTTGAGCTGAGTGAGCCTGAGGATGGTAGCAAAGTTCGGCTGAAGACCAGTGATCTCCAGAGAAGTCTATGGTGACGAGGCAGCTTTAAGACCAGCCAGGAAGCCAAGGTGTAGCAAGATTCATGGCTAGGGACAGGCACATCTGCAGTATTGCAGGCAGATCCCAGTGGTGACAGCCTGAGCTTAAAAGCATCACCCAGGTGAAGGGGACAAGAGCTTTAAAAACCTCTTGCTCAGACAGCTGACTAACTCAAGGCCACACAGATGCAATATCTAATTTGACCTGGGGACTAAGCAGCCAAAACAGCAGGACACAGAAGAAGAAGGTGTTCACTGCCATGATAAATATGGTCAAGAATAAGGTAGTGCCATTTTATTCTCCATTGTTTTATATTAAGCCAAACAGACTATGGCAATAGCTTTAAAATGACTCTAGATTTTTAATTTAAAATGTCTTAGTCTTTTATAAACTACTTTTGCTTTAGGGAGGAAGTAAGGACAAAGCCTTTTCATCACTCTAGTCTCTCCTCAGAACACCTAGACAATCTGTTGAGCAACACCTGCTGTATCCAGGTCAGATTTGGCAGGACATAGTATTTCCTAATCATTCCAGTGACTGTTTCCCTAGCAGAAAGGAGAAACATAACAGCTTGTCTGACTTCAGTTGACAACTAATGCTCTATCCAGCTCTTTAAGACACTAGAAAGGGAGACCAGCAGCTGTGGTTTCTCACTTGTTCCTTAGACCAGTAAAACTAATAGCCAACATTAGCACGCAGTTAACATAAAACTAAATAATTTTTATTACAGTAGAGATCATCCCCTAAAGCTTATACATATTGCAAAATAGCAAGATGACAAAACACTTGCTTTCAGAATTGAATACCATTGTTCTGCCATTAAAATCAATATTAATGTTGTCCCTTGGCTAGGAATTCAGTCAACAAAAAATCTCCTCAAGCGGTAATTTCCACTGTCTTTTTTATTACCTGCGCGGTATAAATGGTCCAGAGTGGTTCAGGCACTCTGTTCACTTGCATTCCTTGCAGCTCGATGACCTTTTCATACCAGCTACTTAGACTGCTATGCTTAAGAATTCTGACATCATCGAACTGCATCCTTAAGTTTCCCTCCAGCATTCAAATTATGTTTAATGAATTTCATGGGTTCAGAGCAAAGTTGTTATATAGCTGAAATCAACCATCAAGGAGTTAATTGAATTCAGTTTTTATAGTCTGACTAAAAATTATATTTTTCCTGGGATTTAAATTTGTGCCATACTAGAAACCTCAATGCCACTGAAGATTTATAAACACCACCCATGATGAACAGAAATAAGATGTAAATATTGTCTCTAAATATACTTAGAATTCAAGCCACTCAGTCAAAGCAGGAAAAAAAGTAAAAAAAAATCCAGCCAAGAATAAATTCAACATAGAAATTGTCATACTCTAACCATCAGAGCACTCAGGTACTGGAACAGACTTCCAGGGTAAGCAGCAATAGCAAAGTATCCCATTGCATTGGAGATCAACATCAATGAATTTATTAAAACAAATATATAAAATATAATACCTACATAATAAGGACTGGACTTAAAGGAGAGGTGAAATTTTTGAGCTCTATCTGACTAAAGTATAAAAGAGTATTATTCTGAATTTTTGGCAATTGTACTGGAGGATTCCTTCTTCAGAAAATGCCAGACCAGAAGTGAGATTTGCTTTTGTGTGGCTAATGTTGATCCTTCCTCTCGCATGCATTAGAAATGGCTGAAAGCTGTAGCTCAATGTAACAGCAACTGAATTACCCTTCACTTTAATATTATCAAAAAGACACATTACTACACCACTACCGGCTTTAAAGTATGACAGCATCGCTGAAATAATGAAAATTTCAGGCTAGTTTCCTAACCTAGGCAGTACATGAAAACATGCCTCCAAATCACCAATTGCTCAAATGAGATAACCAATAGGCACATTCTGATCTATTTCCATAAATTATATACAGTTTTACAAAGCCTATGTAAACAGCTCACTTCCACTTATATATACCACCATGATTATCTTCAGATTTCAGTTCCTCGACAGAACATTCTGTTGCTTTTTCCAAAAACAGATGATGAGTTCAAAAATTACACTCCTAAGCAATGTGGTATTTTCCCCTTAAGAAATACTTGTAGCTATGTAGGTTCCATGGTACTTTATTAAACTTCAAAAATCTTTAGTGTTTGCCTGCAGCTGGCAACAGTTCTGAACACCGTCAATTTGTCAAAATACTTAATGCAGCCCGTGAATGCAGAAACTCATGGAGGAAGAATAGAACAGATCAAAATATGAAGGAACAGTTTACAAAAGCTAGTAAGAATTTGTAACTTAACATAGAATTAAAACAAAGAAAAAAGGCAATAGGCTAGTTATTAAGGCATTATACTACAATTTCAAAATTCCAGTTTTTGATCCTTTACCTCACCAGCTGAATTAAGAATAGAAACCAAAACCATGGAAAAGGTCCTCTGCTACTCTGGTGAAGGGATAGAAAAAGCAATGAAAATCTAGATATAATAATAATCTCTAAAACAAACAAACAAACAAGAACAGAGAAGCCAGAACCTAAGTACAGTTTGTACAAAACCAAAGATCTTGCAGTTTTAATTAGGAAGGGGAGGGTGGAGAGGGTCTCTGTTCACATTCCAGACTTTCCCTTCAAGCTCTTCTGAAAAGGAGCTATATTTACCAGATATATTCACCACTGCTCAGATAGCATGAGGCTTATGGGAGCAATAGACTGCTGGAAGTTCATTATGTCGTCCACGGTGAAATGCTAACATCAGACACCATATGTTGCAATAAAAAGTTTGAAAGCCAACAAGTGCTGAACAAAACAGTGGGGACAAAGAACTATATCACAGCATGCGTGTCACAAGATTCTGAGACATCATGCACCTGCAATCTTAAAAAACAGTACACGACAAATAATTATATCATTGAGCAAATCATGTTATGCCACACAAAGGAGCCCCTTCTCTCCTTCCCGAAACCTCTTCTTCCCTCCCTTCCCTTGGAAACTTTAACGTTATTTTTTGCATAAAACTCCAACTATTTTATGTAATATACAGCAACAAAACAAGTTTCTCCTCTAATCAGAATATATGAACCTCAGCCAGTATGTAGCAATAAGAAGATGAAAGCTCTATTGCTAACTAAAGTAGCTGCATTTACTGGAGCAGAACCAGCCACAGGGTAAAGTTTACAACCTATCCACATTTATAGCAAACCCAGCTGCTTTCTGTTAGTGGTATTACCTCTGTCTAGCCCTAGTTTAATCACAGGGGTTGACAAAAGTTGTTCTTATAACCAAATCATTAGCACTTGACACAAACTGAGGTTTTTTTTTCACATTTCCCAAAAGATAGCAGGCAAAGTCTCATTCATAGTCTTCCTTTTCAATTGCAATAATGTATCAATCCATTCAACAAGCAATTAAGTCTAACACTTCATCAATGTAAACAAAAATGCAATCTTGCTTCCTTTAGCTTAATTATTGAGAAAACATTTAAGTAAAAACCCATGCATTTTAATTGCTTACAAAACAAGGAGAAAGGAACAAAAATCTCTGTGATTTGTAGTTCACTAGAAGCTGATATTTGAGTGGGATTTCTTAAGATTTCTTTTTTTTTCTCTCTTTTTTTTTTTTTTTTTTTTTTTGACTAGGACATAGCAGTTTTGCTTGGGTAATGTTATTTGTTTGCCATCAAATAACCTAGATCTTTGACAAAATGGGGAAGTTAGAATAAGTGCTGAGATTATTCAATAAAATAAAAATCTAATAACTATTGTCAAGCTTTAGCATGTATTTTTGTAATTAAGAAAAAAAGTAGGATAACATCAGTTTCCTTTTTAATTCTTTTGTCTCTAAATGTGGTTTATTAAATCCAAGTACTCATTCCATTTTCTTTGTATTTGCATAGCTACCAAGTTGACTGTATGGCAAGCCAATCCTGGATGCTGAACAATAGAGAAATAACCGTACAAAAAAGAAATATTATTCTTCCCTTTAGTATCCGGCACCAGCTCCCCATCAGATCAGACAAGCACTACTGCTGACATCAGAGGCAGAGCAGGAACACACAATTCCCAAAGAGGAAGGATGGTGGGAGCAGGACTGTTCCTGTGAATGATGGCTAAACAATAGACTGTTAATTAGATCATGCACCTTCACTAGAAGAAAAGTCCTGGTAGGTGTAAAAAAATCCACCTATCAAGTTCTGCAGTGTTGCTACATTGCGTAATTTCCTGTGGAAAAAAAAATTAACAAAAATCACCCTCTTGAGGAAACATTAGTTACATTCTACAGATTACCTTTGTAACTATGGGGAAGATTGTTCCAGGTGACCAAATAGAGATTTTCAGCCTGGTGACAGAGACTAAAGCTGACACCCACTGCTCTGACTGATGCATAAGTTTGAGAGCTAGGGCAAAACACTTAATTTACCTGAAAACTGAATAACAGGCTCCAGATAAGCTACTTTTCTTTGAGAAATAAACAAACCAAGAATAAAGGATTTTATCATTTTTCAGGAAATAACTGACACAAAGAATGTCAGAAACCAAGCTTTATGCAGCAGGCTGTTCTTATTACAACATGATGGAGGAGTTCACTGAAAAAATGTGGAATTACAATGAGGAACATTTTAGTCCATAACCTTTTCTTGACATTCTGTTTGCTGTTAATCACCCATAAGTTCGCTTAATATAAGAACTATGTTTTCTCAAATATCATCCTGCATATTAGAAGGGAGGGGGAAAGTTGAGGGGGGGAGAAGATAGAATGTACATTCTTAAGTGAACTTAAATAGGCACGCTGGCATTTGCACAGAAAGTCAGATGTTGTGATAAATCAAACACCAAATTTCGTCTCTAGCTGTCAGCCTTCCAAGGTGCTATTGTTGCTGCAAAGATATTTCCAGGAAGAATACAGTTCAAAAAGGAATGGAAGGGTGAAACAGTCTTAAAATGTAAGAAGACTGTAATAATTAAATATAGGCTGTACAGTCTTGTCTCTGACTTTAGCATGGCATGTAAAAGTATAGGGCATACACTGACTGTTGCAGGCACAAATCTGTTGCAAATTGCTGGGCAGCAAAGAAATCAGGCATTGCTTAGCTGGCATCCATGCACAGTAGGTGCTAATGGATATTTTTTTGGCAGAGGATGTTTCTCCTCATGTTTGTTGTACTTGAGCATTAGTCAGATCATTAAAGTGACTGGCTACATTTGAGCTGCAGCGCTGGGGAAGATCTGTGTTCAACCACTGAGACAGAATAATAAATGAGCAAAGGAAGAGAAACAAGGAGCTGGCTTGCACAGATTACCACAGCACACGTAGCCTGTCAGACACTGGGTGCTTTGCCTTATTAAGTATTTATTAAAATATGCAGAAGGAATTTGTGGAAGGAAACTCAGCTTGACAGACAGACAATCTGTACACAGTACCTGAAAAAGGTGCCCAAATCCCATGTACGACAGAGAACTTAAAAATTTGTCACTTATATGCAGCTCACTGTATTAGTGATCTCCATGCCAGGTAGTCCACAGACGTTTATATGTTTACAGAAAAAAGGATGATGTAGTACTTGTTTGTTATAGATAATTGTGTGCAATATTAAAAATTAGAAGATAATGGGGCACTTTAAAGGATATCAGCATTGTTTTTTTCTGTCCTTCTTTAATCATTACAGTATATATCTCACCTGTTTTAAGCTGCCACTTAAATTACTCTAGACTTAAGTAGTTAAAGAGTTTCTTTTATTCTTCTTTCAATAATTTTGAAGCTTCTTATTGAACTTCAAAAGATGGCTGCCAAGGAATGGTTTTAAAGCAAAAATTTATGGATGCATTAACACAATTTAATACAATATCTTAACTGCTACTGACACAGATCGTAGAATCATAGAATAGTTAGGGTTAGATGATCTTCAGGTCCTTTCCAACTCTTTAACTACTTAAGTATAGATGACCAGAGGCAAGGAAGCCATCTTCTTTCTAGACATCCAATATTGAAATTTGAATATTCAATACTGATACTTGACTATCTTTCACAAGAAACAACTGTTCTTGCCTCAAGCCCCCAGCACCTTTGCCTCATATCTTTACCAGACACCCCAGTTCTAGCTCCTGACTCCTCAGGGGATTATAGCTCAATATAAATGAGCTGAAATGCTGAAAAGAAAACTCCAAATATGGAACATCATTTGTCTTGCAGACCCCTGCATCTATTATTCCATATGGTTGCTTCTTGCCGAGTTTGAAGTGTATTTTCTTTTGCCATAATCAGACGTGTCTGCTCAAAAATCATTGCTGAAACTGTTCTCAGTACCACAGGCAATTTTTGCATTAAATAGCTAGTTCACCGGATTCAAAGAACTTACATTTCCTGTGTAATATCCTAAAGGATTCAGGCTAAAAACAAAACCAAAATAAACGAACCTCCCCCGCAACCTCCCAACACAAAATCTTTAACTATCTACATAAAACTAATATTCAGTACCAGTAATTTAGCTACAAGACTTAGAAAAGTTGCAGAAAGTTATACCCTGCCATAAGAATATTTAATTGTATATTCAAAACACTTAAAATGCCATCTGTCTCATACAGAAACGGTTTCTTTGTTGTTTTCTCTATTTTTACCAACCTTTATGTTGGTGAAAAGGGGGAGAAAGGGTTGGAATGGCTTTTTTGATTAATTTTATAGCATCATGTCTTAGGGCATGCCCTGATCTACTGAGTTCCTTCTTTTTATGATTTTAGCTTTGCTCTTGCAAATCATTCAGACACTTTCCACCAGTAGATCAGTAACCTTTAGCTTTTATCGAGTAATGCTATACAGATACAAAGAACAAGCAGCAGTCAAACACTGCATTGACATTTAGGAAGCGGATGACGCCATTGGGGAGCAAAGGGCCGCACAGCAGGAGTAACGCTGCTGAAGTATCTCTCCAAAGGTACCTTCCAGATTGTTTAAACTAAATGGATAATCCTGCCCAAGGGAATGGTTACCTGGGTTGTAGATACAATGGATCTGTGTTGTTATCACCTTAGCTATCTTACAACGCACTGGTGGTTGCTTCTCCATCATACCAGTTTTACCATTTAATTGACAGAAGGCCTTGTTTGTTTTTTGCTTTTTCTTAAAAGCAGTTTATTTCACAGAAATGAGACTTAGAGTGGATAGACAAATGTTCAAACCAGGAAAAACAGAAACACTGAAAATCCATTGTATCCAATATAATTCAGGGAAATATAGGACATGAGAAAGGACAGAAACTGGGACCAGAAATTACTTTGACTCTCTCTGTCTCAGGTAGAATAATTTATATAAGCAAGGCATTAATTTTCTAAATCACTCCTATGCAATTTTACTTCATAACCTTCACATTTCAGGGAAACTTCAGTGCAATATATAGTCTATATTTTCATAAAAAAAAATAAATTCAAAATGTCAGTGTTTTTACAACAGCAAAAAAAACCCACAACCAAAAAAACAAGAGAAGGGAGAGTTGGTCACCCTTTCTTTAATCAGTGTAGTTGGCCAAGGTAACAAGCACTACTGTCAACACATCTGCTGCTCCTTCCCATGATTTGGAAAGCTGATGGGGTGCACAGCATGAGTAAGTCACAGGTAAAGCTGTGAAGGTACAATCGGCTTTAGAGACAGCCTTCTCTGTACACGTGCTGTAATTGCCAGGGTACTTCTTTATGTTGACATTTTTTTTGGTACATTTAACCTTAAATTCATAAGCTTTTTTATTTAGTCTGTGACACATTTATGTTCTCATTTAATCCTAAACAGAGTGGCCAGTGTCAAAAGTCCTGAGGATGTGGTTCCTTAGTGGAATAGTACAGAAACTAGCTCAGGATCTCCTGGAATTGCCTGAAGTTTAGTTAGAAAGTTTTCACAAGTTGTCTATATGCTGCTCTATTATGTTGCTGCAAAATTATAATTGCATAAAGGAGTTTCATACTTGAGGTTTTCTCAAAGACCAAGGATTTCTGATAGTAGTACCTAATCCGGCACTAGTAAACATACAGATCACTTCTTCTGAAGAGTGGTTGAAAGTATATTTTGTGTTTACCTTATTACTTCCCTATTAAACTATTTTTAGTCATTTTAGAGTGAGCAAAAGTTTTTAATACTGTCATTTACATGCTTGGCTAAATGATGAAAACTTAATTCTAACTAATGCTGTGTTGTCTCCCTGAAGAATAATTTGACCAGTGCTAATTAGAAGATATTACTTTCTACTCTACAAATGACATTGAATAGTACAAACACCTTTGTCACTAAATGGTCAGTTTATAGATCATCTACTGTGTCTAGGTATTTTCACAGCCAGTACTAGATCACATTATATTATAAACTACTGCTGAATGCTTTAAATGCTTGTAATTGTTCCAGGAGTTCTTCCCATCCCTCTGCAGATCTGCTTCAGTACTCCGCATTAGCAGCATAGCTGTTAGCCTGATTGTAAATTTCCCACCCACACTGTCACTGCTTTGTATGTAAATCAGCCAGTCTTCATCTCAGGAATATCATAAGAATTTCTTCTCCTGTGACTCTTCCAAAATAAGTTCCTTTCAGTCATCTTTTGTTCCAAACAGGGGAAGCTTCGATTGGATATAAGGAGGAAATTCTTTACTGTGAGGGTGGTGAGGCACTGGAATGGGTTGCCCAGGGAAGTTGTGAATGCTCCATCACTGGCAGTGTTCAAGGCTGGGTTGAACAGAGCCTTAGGTGGCATGGTTTAGTGGGAGGTGTCCCTACCCATGGCAGGGGGGTTGGAACTAGATGATCTTAAGGTCCTTTCCGACCGTAACTATTCTATGATTCTATGAACTATTCTATAAATATTGTAATGTTATTGACTGTGGTTCATCTCTCTAAGTTTTTGAAGAGATACAGCACTCTTTCTGAACAAAAATTTCCCGTGAAAATACACTCTTCCACTGCCAGTGGGCAGAGCATGTCTGTCTCCATTTCACAAGCTGTGTCTTTACATGCCAGTGGTTTTTGCAACTATCCGAAAGGAAGTACTTAGTGAGACAACCAAAATTAAGCATTTAGTTATCACCTAAACTACCAGTATAAACGTTAGGTTAGTATAGCACAAGAGCTCACAAAATAAACTAACAAAAATAAAATCCCTACTCATGTAAAAAAATGTGAAAATGGCAGCTACGAAATCTCCTGGTATCAGAGTGCCACTTCTGATAGCCCACCACTTTGGAATACTATGACACTTTGCCCAATTTTATATTAAGGACAGCCTTCTGGTTCAGTCTATGCAAAAAGTCAAGGATTTTCATGTACAAGCTTCCTTGGGAACCATTCGAATAAATTTCATGTATAGATTACCATTCTACCTGGGTAGTTAAAAAATTCTTGTCAAAATCTGTGTTCATTCAAAAGTTCAGTAGTTATGAAGCGATCTTGCAATATTTTTTAGTCAAATAAATAAAAAAAGTTAAAACCAGGTCTGGTAGAATGATAAATTGCCTGGCAGCAGAAGAACAAAAATTGAGAATGACTAATAATCTTTAAGAAATAGCTTTCCAGTATCTTCAAGTTTCTACATGTATGTAAATGTGAAGGAAACCTGGGATGATTTGCAGCTACATTTGCAAATTGGTTGTTTACCTTCTTTTCTTTTTAAGAGACTTTGGTGAAAGGTGGAAAAAGAGCAAACACTGAATAAGGAGTCTTATATAACAAGCAGCAGTATGTGACCTTACCTCAAATATTGAAGAATTTAACAGAAATTTGTTCCTGGCAAAAACTTGTTTGACATTAAGTATGCCAAGTATACCAAGTATATCTCCATTCAGATACATGTGCAAAGCCTTTGAGTTTACAAATGACCATAACTGTTAGAAATAAGACAAATATTTTTTTAAGAAACTGGGAAAAAATGAGGTTTGGATAAGCAGTTCTGGATACACTGTGATGTATGATTATCCAGATACATTAGGTTTTTCTAATATACCTATGAAATGCTTGGGAAATAAAAATCTCAAATGGGACAGGTATCCTTTTACTACCTATGTATTAGACAGTCCTTTCACACACCCTTTGCAGGCTCACCTTAGAGCTTTCACTCGCAAAATTAACAGGCCTCTCCCTAAATACACAAAATCACCTTCCTGAAAATCACACACAGGAAGTCACAGGATGTATCCAATGCATAAGACAGAAAGTCTTCACTTATCATCTGAAAAAGCACCCTAAACCCCATTAGAATACAGCTAAAAAGTTAGTTACCAGCATCCTAAAAGGACCATCCACATTCACAAATAGTGAGTTTTCTGGAGTTAACAAGGCTTCTTGATGCAGACTCCAGCTGCATGATAATGCATGGAAATAGTGCAGTTCTTCTTTTGCACAGTTTTTCAATAACTGTCTATGTCATCCTGCATTTCTCCTAACTCTTCCATCCACTGCCATATCAACACTTCATTATGTAAGTGCAGGCTTCTTCCTTTACATTAAGAGGATCAGAGTATTGTATCTTTGCTTCTTTGCCTGCCACCTTGCCTTGACTCTTTCCTACCTTGTGAAAGAAGGCTTCCACCTTTCAAACAGGTGGATCATTCATGTAACAGCAAGTTGAAGTAAAAACTTAGTTGCTTCGCAGCAAGACATATACATGCATGACATATAAAGAGCATGATTACTCAAGGATGATGAGTGCATAAACATCTGCATGAAAGACGTTCAAGATTATTTCAAATTATCTCTCCTTAAAAAAAAAATCAAATCTCTTTCCAAGATTTTGATCTGTTTTGTAAAAAGTAGGCAAAAGAGTGTTACTGTGTAAGATATGACACCTGTGATTGTGCTTTGTGAAATATGAAGAGTGGCATTCAGCCTTCCCTAACTGTTGACAGATTAAAAAGCGGCATTTCACATCAAAATGGTTAATTTCAGTGACCTTTCCACACTTACAAAGAAAGATGAAAAAAACTACACAAATTATTCTCCAGGGCAACTGACAAAATCAGGGTGTACATTTTATGAAACTTCAGTGGTTTTCTTAACATGCAATCCCATCAATAAGGACATGAAACTCGAGACATTTCCTGCAAATTCAAGAATGAAATGACAGCAACTTTGGAGAGAATGCCTGTTTCTATACCTTACTAAGGCCCAGATCTAGAGCTGACACACTGCAGTAAGCTCTTAGGACATGAAATTGCAAGTCTGAGCCAGCCAAAGCACCATATCTGCTTTCTTCATTTTTCTAGGGACAGCTGCTGTCATGAGTAGATCACTTTGCTCTCCTATCAAACTAAATAGCAGTAGGATGCCTGGTTCCATCTGTGGAAGATGTGCACACTGGGAATACCAGCAAGTCAAGTTGAGAAAATATTAGCCCATACAAAGGCAACGAAGCCTGGAAAACATCACTATTATAGTTTTAATAGCTACTGCATATCAGCAATGAAGACAATTCCAAGTTATTGCTGGATTGCACTATGTAACAAGACAAATTCATTCCTTAAATACGCCCTTGGAACTAAATGAAATAAACCCCAAACTGGTGATGTGTCCCACTCTATTAAAAAAAAAAAAAAAAACAAAAACAAAAACCAACAAAAAATTAAAAATGCACATTGCACATTTGTGCATCTCATTCATGAAATCATCTTAACAATTACAGGTGTAAATGCAGAAATATTAACAAACAAAAGAAAAGCCTAAGACTGGAAAATAGTTTCACACACACATGTGTACATATATATGTGTGTATACATAAGCACAGTATAACTTTGTGTTGATTCATGTAAAAAAACCCTATATCATTCATCACAGTACAAGAACTAGTATGAATGAGACTTTCTGCACCATTAGTAAATCAACAGATGATACATCAGAGATCGTCCAGTACAAATTTCAGCTATGATTGTTGCTAACTTGTTAATGTCCCCATTCCCTCAATTCAGGATCAAAAACTGTGATTAAGCTCCCCAAGAAAGACAATCATGTCTGTAAAAGCAATGTACAGCCACTATATTTCAGAAACCTGGAAATCGCTCAGGAAAGAGTATATAAGATATTCAAGATGTATCTCCTACTGCCCAAGAAAAATGTCTCAAAAGTGAGAGAACAAAAAGAAGTGTACAAGCATTTCCCTTTCAGTACAAAAAGATGACTTTTGTGAACATGCCCTTAGTGAACTTCTATGTGAACATCTATCTCTAAACATTTATTTGAAACTTAAATTAAAAAAAAAATATATTGACACTCTCCTAAATAGTTCTTTTGAAAATCTTGCAGGAACAATGCTAAAGTTTAGTTGCATGCCATGGTTCCTATAGTGAAAGCATTCTTCCATTTTGCTTTTACTCGTTGCTGCCAGCTAAACAAGCATTAGCACCACTGTGAAAGCCTTTTTTAAAAATAATAGCTAACTGGTACTTTTTTCCTTCCTTCTTTCTTTTTTTTTTTTTTTTTTTTTTTCATTTTTGCTTGGAAAGGAAGCTTTCAGACATTGAAAGCTGACCTCTGCTGCTCCCCTCTCAAGTTAACATGGACCAACTGCCATCTAGCTGCTTATTTTGATAGAGCCAAAGATAATGAAAAGTGATGCAGACTTTGACTGTGGAAATAGATGGAAAAGGCAGAACAATACCTGGCATTTACTTTTCTTCCTTGGATCCATTCTGCTGAACAGGTAAATAATTATTTTGCAGGAATTGCTGGAACCAAGCATTAAATTGGTTTGAATTAGCCATTCAAACCCCCTGTCATTGATGACATGCTTAATTAGGTCATTTTGATCGCAGGTAAAAAATGTAGCTATTTTGTCAAGATTGCACATAGCTCAGAAACATACTTGTTTCCTGCATTTTCTCTGTAAATGTCTCACTGCAAGGAATGTAACCAGCATCAACATCAGGGTTCTGAAGTAAGACATGGGAAAAACCTCAACACAAAGCAAAAAAAAAAAAAAAAAAAAAAAAAAAAAAAAGGCAAATGGCCTACTTACATAATTAAAAAAATAAAAAAATAGAAATAAAAGGAAGAGGTAGGGGAGAACTTCAAAGAGATGACGTGCAAACTAATTAGCATGTAAAACCCCATAAAAGCTAAAATCAATCACAAAACTCAGCTGTAATATATTCTGATATTTGTATAATGTGCTGAGTGTACCTGTACCTCTGGGATGCCTCCTCAAATAATATGACCTGTGATTAATTGCTCTTGCCGGTGTTTTAGGCTTCTTAGCTCTGTTCTTGTATAGCCTTCATTCTCCTGTACAGCCACTGGTAGAACTGGGATATTGCAGCAATAGCTCCCTAAGGACACAGACTAATAGTACATATCTGACTTTTCTAGTGTCATTTAAGTTATTTAATAATCACTACCATAGCACTCCTGAGCATTTTACAAAGTCATAGGTTTTCTTTTTGTGGGGTTGGTAGTTTCAGCTTCACATTAATAGCTGGAGGTAACAAAAGAGGGCAAGAGGTATATCATTCAAAAAAGAAAAATGTTTCACCTTTGAGACCATCCATCTTTTATCATAAACTGTACTTCATAGGGTGATTCATTTTTTAATAGAATTAATATAAACAAGATGCATTATATGAGCATATATGGAAAATATTCTCCAATTCTGTCACTGAGCAAGCATATTCATTATCAGACACAAAGTTGCTATGGAAGACAATTAATACAATACACTGTATTATTCTGAAGAGATTGATTCTATCAACATGTAAGAAACCGCTATAGCAGCTGCAATTCTGGGTCTAGGGTGAGGATGGAAGACTAGGATGCATCTTTTACTGTTCAGGCTTATAATGTGCTTATGATGCACAGAATTGAAGCCATACCCCCCTGATCCCAAATGCAAATCTGTGCAAGATATATTTTTAAAAGTTACATTTTAATATGTGGCACAGAACCTGTAAAACAGTTCTTTAGCTTCTTCCTTGGAATACCTACTAGGATGATACTAAATTAGGAGGACCTGTGGACTCCTTTAATGTTAGAAAGGCCTTATAGAGAAGTCTGGATAGACTAGACAGCTGGGCAATCATTCATAAGACATTTAACAAGAGCAAGTGCCAGATTCTGCACAGGGGGAAAAGTAATCTTGGTTACACATGCAAATTGGAGGATGAGAGGCTGTAGAGCAGCCACACAGAAGAGATCTGAGGTCTGTGTAGATAGCAAGTTGAATATGAGGTAACTGTGCCCTGGCAACCAGACATATCTTGGGGTGCATCAAACACATCGCAGCTAGGTGACTGAGGAAGCTGACCGTCCCACTCTATAGTACACTAGTGCAACCCCACCTCAAGTAGAGTGGGCAGTTTTTGAAGCCTTAATACAAGAAGGACATCAAACTGTTAGAGTGCTTCCAGAGGATGGCAACCAAGGTGGTGAAAGGCAAGATTTAGGAGGAGCAGCTCAGGTCACTTGGCTTGTCTAGCTTGGAGAAGAGAAGGCTGAAGGGTCTACCTCATCACAGTCTACAACTTCCTCAATGGGATCAATGGAGAGGGAAGTGCTGGTGTCCTCTCTGGTGACCAGTGATAGGACATGAGGAAATGGAATGAAGCTGCTTCAGGGGAAGTCCAGATTGGACATTAGGAAGAGGTTCTTCACTGAGAAGGTGGTCAGTGAAGACCAGGGAAGAGGTCATGGCACCATGCCTGTCAAAGTTCTGGATGATGCTCTAAGTCATATGGTTTAGTTATACATAGTCCTGCAATGAGCAGGGATTTGTACTCCATGATCTTTACGGGTTCCTTTCAAATTGATTCTATGGTTCTAATTAATAACTAGTTCCAATTAATTTAAGAAAAGGACAGAGATTAGCTTGCAACTTAATGTTAAGCCATTGTGACAGGTAAGGAGTTCAAAAATAGCTCAGATGAATTAGCATGAAATTGTTTTCATCTTGATCTAACCTTTGAAATTTAGATACCTTCAGGGTTAGGATCTCCTTCTAGCATAAGGAGAAAGTGGCATTTTCATCACAGGAAAGTGATCCATTCCATCCTAGAACAGATGACAAATCCCCATCTGGAGGTGCATTTCTCTCTAGCAGACAGTGAAGTCTGGGTGACTCTCTGATATTAAAAAAATAATCTTACTTAACTAATAGTAGGTAAAATGAGTCCTAGTTGAAGAAAAACTGGAAGCTGTGTGAGTTTAGAACAGGACAGGAAATATCAGTTCAGCGCAAAACAGGCTGACTATCCACACAACAGAAAAAAGCATTTTCAAGGGACATTGACACTACATGAAGCATTTTAAAGGAAAAGCAATAGGACACAAGTGCCTTAAGAGTGTACTTACATTATCATTTCAGATGAGTTCAGGGTCGTGCTTTTGAAACAAACCTGACTGTTCCCATTTTCTGTTCCATGGTTCGCACAAAGTGCAGGAGCAGCATTTCTTTCAGATGAGGCTGAACCAGAAGATGCAGTTAAAGCTCTAAGGTACATTGAGTCCCTGGAACCAGACTAGGGTGAGACCAAGGTAAGTCCCCATAATGCATCTAATGTGGGGTTCCAGTCTCAGCACCAGTCCTTCTGTTTTATGCAGTACCAGCTGTTTTGTTTTATAAATCCAGTCCCATAAAGATGTATTAATGTTTATTGATGTCTTTTCAACTTAGTCTGAAGTGAGAAGGTCCTCACATGTTTACAAGACACAAAAAAGTTCACACTGCTGCCCTCTGTATTTGTATAGTAGACATGTACAAGTCAAAAGTTACAAGGCACAATCACAGAATAAAAAGAAAAGCTATCAAAATGTTTACTTCAGCTGTATCATACATTATTCGCACTAAGAAATAAGGCATCAAAATGTTTCCATCTGCTTTTAGCTTGCCTTTTTCTCTAACATCAACTTTTCTGCATAGTAAGAAAGCTTTAAGTCATTATGAATGAACTGTTTTGCTCACAACAGATTTTTAAGACCTGAAACTGTCAATCTAGAGCACCATACTTAGGCAAACAATTTATTTCTCAGACTGTTAAAAACAGTTAGATGTAGCAAATCTATACTCCAGACTTAGTATTTAACAGCAGCTTGCAATATATTCCTCAAGTAACACAGTGAAGGTTTGAAAAATATTCATTATTCATATTTCTGAAACAATAGAAATGTTTAGATGAAATGAAACATACATTTTAAAGTGCCCGTAAACCCCCACATATTTAGAAACAGACTGTGCTTTGCTACATAGTTGCAAATACATGAGCGTTGATTTACTATGTATTGATTTATGCCTCAGTTAACATCTTTAATGTTAACATTTGGAAACAGTTTATAGTTAAAACTGGGGAAAGAGTGAAATCACTGAGTTTTCCATGTAGAGTCAAAATCAAATATTTAATGTGGTTTTCTTCCAACCCAAGCCTATTCTTATTAAAAAAATCAAAGTCTTAATCTTGGAAACATTGAAGCTCTATATATCAGGGAGATGGACACAACATTTTTTTTTCCCCTCAGAGGGTAGCCTGATCAGAAAGCTCTCATGAAGCTGAAGTTTCCAACCTGTAAGTTTGGTGGCTGTTATTTATCCAAACCAAACACAGTAAATGAGTCAAGGACTCATTGACATGCTTAGAATGTCAGCCCTAGAAATCTTTCACAGCACTTCCTCCAGTTTCTCAATACTATTTTGTGAAGCTGGGGTAACAGGAAGGATGTTTCTCTCCTGTTTTTTATTAACAGTCTTCTCTGACATTTATATTTCATCAGCCAGTTGCTAGCCTGGCCTACTGCTGTTTGATTTTCCGTGCCATTCCTTTGACAAAGTCGTGTGTAATACTAAAAATGCTGTTTTGTTTCATTGATGTTTACCTTAGATTATTTCCAGAGAAGCAAAGACTGATGCTGGACAAAAATCTTTTAAATAGAAAGTAACTTCAGTGAGCTTTCTGGTGATCACTGCTCTAAAAGAGATAAGAATATTTAAAGTTCCTTGGCTAAGCTAAGACACATCCAAGACTTGCTGGCAACTAGTTGCCCAACAACAAAACAACCTGCATAGGCCTTGATGTTTGGTGCATCTACTCCATGAAAGTTTGTTTTATTTCTTAAAGAAGAGGAAGTGATTTCACTGAAAAACAAAACTACACACAAATAATAATAATCAAAGCTTATGGATGTCTTCTTCACAAAATCACTGGAAAAATATTTTGCCTAAATTGTAGGGTAGAACACTGTCATCTGACCACCTTTGTGCCCCTATCTAGTACTTAGAAGTCTGTTATGGCTTAAATCTAATTTTTGCATCATTTAGTACAAGAGCTAAAGCCTACATTTTATTTTTTTTTATTTTATTTTTTTTAAATCTCACATTCACTCTCTATAGTGGCATAAGAGGAACAATTATAATGAAGTTTCAGAATGAGTTAAAATCTCACAATTAAATGGACCTGCAAAACCTGCTGTAGTCTAAGCAGGGAGTGGTTGTGAGCTTTAGCTATCAGGAGTTAATCATCTTTCAGTTGGCTTCGATCAGCTAGCTGTACAGTTTGTATTTACAGTTCCAGTCCTATAAAATAGCGGCTTAGAGTAAATGTATGACAAAGAGCTATCATTTATCTTTTAGTTTATTAAAGGCTAAATCACTCTCTGTTTAAATAGCATCTTGTTAAGGTAGACACTGTGCTCGATTTATCGAGGGAAAAGCACAATGGAACTTTGACTTAGGCATGGACATATAGGCACTGTTTTGATCCGTAGCATACTGTTGATGTCAGCTGCTGGCTGGTATCAACGATATCCTTCCCATGGAAAGTTTGACTTATTTTCACATTACTGTTTTGCAGTAGTAACACCTCCTAGAGGAATTAGAGGTTGTATCAAATGCAATTTTAATAAAAATGTTAATATATTTCAAGATTTTTATGGAACAAAGGTATGCCTAATTCATCAGATGACTATACCTCACCCAATGGGAAAGATAAATTTGAGGAAATACCAGTCTTTGATATGTCTTTTCTTTGGTATACATTTATAGTATTTTTTGACTGGGTTGATACTTTCCAAGATACACAAGCTTAGTAAAAAAGTAAAGTCTTTACAAGCTTAGTAAAGTAAAATCTTTTTACATTTCATGAGAGTAAAAAAAATGCTCTCAGATAATACCATAGAGAGACTGAAGGCTTCTAAAATTAAAACCAAAACCAAACCAAAACATAATGTTGGGCTCTCTGTCAGCCCATACCATTTACTGAATCTGAAATGTGAAGAACAGGATCAGTTATTCAGGAAAAAACCCTCTACAGCATCAGGGAATTACACAAGTCTCAACCAAATCAACCCCAAATCTGAGTGTATTACTTATAGGGAATTTCAAAGGTTACAGCTATGACATGGGCAAATATTTTTATTTGGTTTTAATAAAGTATGATGGTTTTAGCTTGTATCCATTCATTATAGTTTATAGCTTTGTCTGTATATACTTATTCTTCTGATTTCCAAAAATCAAAAGGAACAGAAATACCCAACACTATAATCCTGTCTTTACAATAGAACTCTCATCTGCAATTCAGGCATAAGCCTGTATATAAGCAAGCTAACTTACGGAAGCACAGTTATTGCAACTATATATTCTTCTGGTACTAATAATGTGAAGGTCAGCAGATAGCACTTTAATTTAGACTTTGGCATTCAACATCTTACTGCAGTTGCTGTTCAGACATAGAATACTGTATCATTATATACTTGAAACCAGCATATTACATGGAGATCTGCTTGTTTGGGGGGTTTGTGGCTTGTTTTTAATTCAGTAACAAAAAAAGTTTTTTTTTTTTTCCTTTGCACCTGTAATGAGCCTTTACCCACTAAGCCCCTAATCACTATAGCTTCAGTGTAGTGACAGTAATGGGAGAGCGGTAGAATATGAAAAGCCAAAAAAATACGTAAGTATAGCAAGTGCTATGATCATTCATGGACCTTTAAAACTATCAGGCACACAGGGTTTTAAGCAATTCTGCTTATAAATGTAGAACACCAAGTAGTGTACATTTTGTTTTGTCTTTTTTTTTTTTTTTTTTTTCAAAATTGCTTTAGGGATGGGCTGTGTTTACCTCATCTGTTTTTAAATACCAATACACAAATAATTCTGTGAATTATCTTTCCTATCATTGATGAAAACCTCTTACATACAGACTTAACAACACTTACCCACTTTCTTTAACTGATTTAGGTTTCAACTACTTAGCACAATCCCACACATACTGGGAAAAAGCCCCACAGTTAGGATTAGTATAATGCCTTGTTTAATGTAATTTCCCAGTGAAAAATCAAGGAAAAAAGTTGCTTCTGTCTTAAGTACTGCATTCAGTTATTTCTCTTTTTTTTGGTCATTATTTTCAAAAAGTACATCACCTTCTCTTTTTCAAGTATAGCTTCTGATCCTATTAGTTTGAATGGGGAAAATAGCACATTCTTGTTTATCTGCAGTCTTCTAACCCATTCTCATTCTCCCCTCTCCCACAAAACATACCTGGATACATATTCATTGATCTTACCTATGAAAGTGAAACTTGACTGCAGGCCCTTGGTAAGCTCTCCCAGCCTTCACTGCCGACTCACAGACCCTGTCCAACATCTCTCTGACTCTGGCCCATTACCATATTTTAGAAATTCTTTAGGCTGCAAGTTGTTAATAACCCATTAGGAAAAAGCAAATGATGTTATGCAGCTGGTTTTTGGGTAAATGAATATCTTTTTCACTGCCTATGATATCCAAGATAAAACTGCTTGGCTGCAATATGCATTTCCAAATTTTAAAAATGTTGTCACAGAACTGCTCTGGCTGTTCTGTAGAATATATTTGAATCATCACTCCATTCATCTCTATATTATGCTTTTCTTTCATATGTTTAATATTCTGTTAGAAGTAAATATATCCACTGGGGACTAGTCTTAAGGGATTTCTCCTGTCTCAGAGAAGTTGATGCAGTTCTGTGTCTACAGGATATAAGGTGGCCAAGCACGTATTCCCCATAGGTGCAGACACACACTCCACAGTGTATATATGACCAACCACACAAATAGAGAGCAGTACCTTTGCCTGCACCAACACAAACATGGGACTCACAAAAACATCAGTGTTGGATGACTTGGTCCTGTTTTTCTGTTTCAGCTGAGCATGACTGGATTTTGCTAGCTGGTACCTGTAACCTTGTTTCCTGCAGTTGTCATTCACTAGATCCTCGAATTCCTCATACCAGTGATCCAGCTTTGGTAGATGGTACTCAAACTTCTCAACCTCCTTCTCTGCTAGTCTATTGAATTATTTCCTAGTGTTCATGCACACATATAGAGAGGACAGACAGTATATCATCACAGAATATAGAATTAATATCTAACATGAAAAGAGGACAAGCACAAGAGCTCTGTCACACAAGGTTACAGACCAGAAAGCTGTTTGAACATGACCAGACCTCTTTGTCCCTTCTTCCCTCTATTTTCCCAAGCCTGTTCCTCCCAAACCCACCCGGATCCTTCCTTTTTCCTGCTTTTGCTCTTTCTCCTAAGTATTCCATAATACACTACACAAACCCCAAAATCTCCTTCCATAAAATCCCCGAAGTATCACTGCCTCATTGCAAATTGCTCTTTCCTCTGCATCCTGTAGTAAAACCAAACCCCATTTAATCAATTAGCCCTATCAGTTTAAATAGTAATCTAGGGAGAGCATTTCTGTCCTTGTGTCAACCTGATGGGAATCTTAGCAGAAGCAGTGGTCTAGCCTCTCTCCTTGGCTGACTTCAGTTGGAGCCAACTGGGTGTTCTCCCTTCTCACTGATTAGATAATACTGTGCCTCTGATCCTTCCTTGGTGTTTGTGTTTAATTTGCTAAGTATACAGTCAAATAACTTAAAATATGTTACCACCACTAAACTATATAACTTTTACACCACAATCACCACCTTTAAATGTGCCTATGTTAACCCTGCAGCTGGTGGAAGGTGCACTTCCTGTAAACTGAGAAGGCAGCTCCTCCTCCTGTATGTGTTGATGCTATAGTAGGCACAAATTGACCCAATTGACTATTTTTTCCCAGGCTTCTTAATTTTACAGATCATATACTGAACATCAAGAAAAAACAACCCACCATGACATAGGACTCTACTAACACAGACTTCTTACCTGTGACATATCTACCTGATACACCACAGCACTACAGCTGCAAGTTTGGAAAGGGCTTATGAAGGCTCTCAGTGCTGGCTGCAGTCTTTCAGAATCAGTTTAACATGACTTAACATGAAATCCTGTTAAACTTCAGGAGTTTTTTGAGTTTAAGCTTTATGTTTTGACTGACCATGATCATTTATTTAAGATTAAAAATAAAATTTGTTCAACAGAAAATAATCCTAGCATATATATTTTTAGTTTGGCAAGGTTTTGTATAAAAGCAAGATCAAACAACTACAGTTGTTCACTGTCCTACCTAGAATCTTCCTTTTACACTCTGTCTTTTATTCCTAATTTACTTTATTGATCAGGATAATTATTTCATTGCTAAGGAGTCTGACTCTTTGGCAGAGCATACATCACCAAAGCTACACAAGTTTATGGTTAATGAACGACTAAGGGACTTTATTTAACTTATTCTGAGGTTGAAAAAGACATTGTGAGGAGGTCTTTTGCATTTATTTTTATGAACACATCCTGGAATAAGTTGTCTATATCTATCTAGTGCAGTCAGGACATTTGGCTTAAAAATAGTTCTTCAAAATGAATCTGCAAGAGCAAATTAACCACTTATTTTACATATTTTTTTTTATTTCACAGTGGGTTTTTTGTTTTTAAATAATTGTTATAAAACTGAGATTAAGTGCTTTAGGTTGGGGTCTTGGTATTTACTGTCTCCACCAAAAAATAAAATAAATAATTTAACATATTTAGAATAACATATAACATTTATGATTAATTCAAGTACAATCCTGTGTCTAACTCAGTTTATATAGCATTGTATGGACATCTTTACAATTAAAAAAATAATCAAGCTGGTGCAAAGACTATGAGAATGGTGAGACACTAGCACAGGTTGCCCAGAGAAGCTGTGGATGCTTCTTCCCTGGCAGTGTTCAAGGCCAGGTTGGATGAGGCTTTGAGAAATCTAGTATAGTGGAAGGTGACTCTGCCCATGGCAGGGATGTTAGAACTAGATGATCTTTAAGGTCCCTTCCAACCCAACCTATTCTGCGATTCTATGAATTATTTTCCACCAGATTCAATATGATACAATGCCCACAGCACTCCAAAAAACCTTGGGCTAGTGCTGAAAGTAGTAACTTTTATTAAGAAAATCTTACAGATATACAGAAAATATTAAGAAAATACAATAATAAATAATAACTTTAGGATAATAATATTACCAATTATGTGGGTTAAAAAAGCAGAAATCAAAATCTTGAAGGATTTAATCAGGGTCTAGTTTCATATTTAGATTGTTTATATAAATACATGTAGCTCAAAACGTCCTCGTTTCAAATCAACCATCCATCCCATTTTGTTCACAGTTATTTCACCTAGAAAATAAAGATGATCATTCTCATCAAGTCTGCATGAGAAGAATACTTTACATGACATATACAGCTACACTTTTCTAAAACACTTGTTTAAATTTGCATATAATCAAAAATTAAACATTTTTTTACTTGCTCTTTTTCATATGGTTCTTTTACAGAGTGCTTTTTCTTCAGTATCTGCAGCAGTTTTTCTCACAAATAAATGCATATAAGTGTCCTGGTTTCGGACACAAGAGTATGTAAAAAAGACAGTGGTACCTTTCCTTTCATTCTCCATTTCACTAACCCTGTTGAAGACACACTTCCAAAACTGTAGAGAATTTTATTGCTCCCTATAAAACAGAAATAATGCTACAGTTTAAAAAATGAGCATTCAAAGTAAATATTCCATACAGCTTTTAAGCAATCAACCTACTAAAAGGATGTTTTTATCATATTTGTTTCAATGTTTTAACTACTAGCTATAAAAAGGAAAAAGATTCTGAGATGTGATTCAGAAAAATGTCAGTCAAACTATTCTTACTGCATAGACTTCAACAAAACCACGTTCAGATATTCATGGTCTCTACTGAAGGTAACTTGCCTTTCGCACAAGAACAATGCAAAAAATACTGATAGCATTAAAATGTACATGCAGTCTATTAACAAGGACTTGTGCTTCAAGCACCAAGCACACTTGTAAGGTTTCATCCAGAGTGTGCCTATTATTTCATAATAATGACAATGAAATGCACTAGGAGTTAAAGACCTCCACCAGGAAAGTAGCAGGTACAGCAGTCAGTTATAAAAATGCTTATGTTGGGGAATTCAGATGCTGTATTCTGCCAACTCTAAGAGTGTCCAAGAGCAGCATGTAGAAGGCAGCTCTATGGTGGAAGAAAGGTTACAGTCATGAGACGGCATTTCGGAGTAAGCTATCAGTGTTACCATTATTGCACAGCATTCTGTTGGCAATTGCAGTCATGAGTCTGCACATGTTAAGATGCCAGTATAGCAAAATATATTCAAGCATTTGATGGCCGTCTAACAGCTGGTGCAGTAGTTGAGAGGCGCGAGTAATTTCTCAGCTATACAAACACAGTGTACAACATACAAAATTTTGCCCAGCATAACCTTCTGCAAAGATCTCCCAGATCAATCAGGTAGTAAAACAAAAACAGAGGAAATTATATTCTCATGGGCTTCCAGCTGGCCACTTTAAGATTAAATGAATGATAGCTCCTGAAGATGGTCAGGCCAAGAAACTGAGTATAAGCTGCTTCTATAAATCTTCTGAGAAACCATTATAACTTACCCAGAGGCATGATTTCAAAGTGCTGTTGTTCCTGCTATCAGCTGTGGGCAGGAGGTCATTTTGCACACCATGTAACCACTTTGTTGAGTGAAACAGCCTTAAGGCAAGTTCACCCATAGAAAACATTCAGAGTTCGCGAAAGCATTAAATATGGCATCAGACCAGCACTAACTGAATCCAGAAAACCTTCCATTCGGGTTTACCCACTGTCCTAGTAACAGTCACATAGAGATTTTTTAATATGTATGATTTTCAGATCTTTAGTTCCCTTAAAATATCTTTCTTTTTTTCTTTTCTATTCTGTTTCTTTCAAGACATTTGCACATCAAAACAAAATGTGTAGAGCCTAATAAATGAAAGGAATATAAAATTTCCAGCCTTGATTATAGATATTTCTGCAGATATTTAATAGGAAAGAGATCACATAATAACTCTGTGCCTTGGTTTTCATGTCAGTGTATTATTGTTTGCAATTTTCGTCAGAAATCACATGTAATACTGCACACTTATGATGTCTAATCATTTGAGCCACAGATTCATTTGGTCACCCCTTATGCTCCCACACCCTCAGCACCCCCCACAACTTACACCCTTTTTTAATCCTGCACAACATGTGTAGCTAAAAAACACAGCAGTAACCAACATCCAATTCCTGGTTTTGCAGGGCTAGGATTTGACAAAAACAAACACAAGCACAAAACGCAGTGAGCTCTCTAATATATTTTTCAAAAGAGCTATTAGTACATGAGAATATGCCTTGCACTGGAGCTGCGGGTTCTAAATACCTCTAAAGATGTGAGCAGCCTGGTCTCAGCTTGAGAGACACAGGAATAACAATTACAAGACTATGATAATTATAGTAATTTTAACTGCACTGTTGTCACTGCCAGAAGTAATGTACAAAATAGCAGCTGTAAAACATCTTCCATCTAGTAAGTGTACCCTCTTTTTTGCACTCTTTCTAGTAGACTGCCTTCTTAACATTAGATTATCTCAGTTGGTATTTAGATGGTATTTCATGTTATCTGCAGATACAAGAGGACTTAGGCACTTTTATTGGTACACATTTCTGACTTGTATTTTATTAAGTAATACTGTTATTTCTCTGAGATTCTTCGATCTAAGAGTTATCTATAGCTCATGAAGTCCTAATTATTCCACCAATTATAACTGCCTCAACAGTACAAAGTACCCACTGAATATTGCACATATTCCCCAGAAATTAAATGGGAGGGGGAGAGAAGGGAAGAAAAAAGAGTCCAGGATGCATAAAGAAGAAAAGGCTTGAAGAAAGAGACTAGCAGAGCATACCCTTCACTGCCATTTGTCATGAATCAGACAAATCTATAATATGGAGGGTGGGACTAGGTAGAAGTTAAACACATGCAACACAGTAAAATACTTACTACTTAGCACTTATTACTTTTCCCGTGTGATAGGCTCAAAGTTTTTTATTTATGGGCACAGAGAAAGAATGTAAAGAATGACCTCCATCAATTGCAAACCAAGCTAAGCTTATCTCAACACAAGGGGGACTGTAGGGTCACCTTTGTTTTGGATGTATGGCTGCTCCGATGTATCATCAGGTTGTATAAACAGCCTTCCCTGAGATAATTAGTAGAGACTGATGTCTTCCTGGTGTGTTACCAGCCTGGTGTGTGGAGAGAAAAGTGTGTACCTGGCTCAACCAAACATAAAGCATAAAACCAGGCAACTAACAAAACAATCTTTGAAAACAAACAAGTTTGAGCTGACTTCAAACCACATACTTCTTCCTAGTGACTGGGAACACCCATCATTGGGACACAGAGACCTGTAATAGGAGTCACATTTTTACTGTGATCCAAATACATAGCGCAATTGCTCTATTATGTAATATATTGCTGTATTACTCTGCTAAATAAAAATCCATGTAATTGCAAATCTATCACATCAGTAAATTTAATACCTTCCTTGTAAACCCATATACATATTAATATATATATATACACACACCTATATACCCTACACAAGTAAACCCTCCTTGTGGAATATCTCCAAGAACCTTATTATAAACAATTGTCTCTGAACAACAAGAGCTTACCCCTCACCTGGAAAAATTCAGACAAAGAAGACACAGGGAATCCTGAAAAATAATGGGAAGAACAAACAAGGGCCCCTGAAAGAGAGAACCACGCCAGCAGCTTATGCTCAACAGGTCAGAACCCTCAGGGAGAAGAAGTATCACAATACTTACCTTTTGCAGGATACTGTGGGACCCATCTGCTGACCCAACACTCAGTCACAGAAAGTTTGTGGCTTACCTGGAGCCAAAGCCCAACACATCATGGAGAGACTGCCAAGGCTGATCCAACCCACAGGATTCACTCTCTTTTTCTATGTGGGCACCAAGGATTCTGCAAAATATGAGCCAGGAAAAAACAAGCAGCACAACAGAGTCCCAAGGGGTAGAGGAAAGAGAACCAGAAATGAGGCTGCTTTCCCCTCAGTCTTGTCAGTGCTGGGCAAGGGTGCAGGCAGGGGCAAGCATGTTAACCAGTCAGCACCTGCCTGCATGGTTTGTGTCACAGGCAAGTTTTTGGGCCCTGTGACCAAAAGATGCTTGTTGAAGACAATTTTAAGTTTTCTAAGAAGAATGGGATCTGGTTACCAAGAAGGGGCAGGGACATTGTCAATGGCCTGGCTACCAGCAGAGCTGGTTAATACTCAGTTTAATGGGGAGTGTTGTCTACAGCCTGGAGATGAGTGTGGCCAGAGGGAACAAGATGAAAGTATGCATGGAAATGCTGGGAAAGCAACATAATAGCACAGACCACACTGACCATATGGCTGGCTTCATTTGAAAACACTCCCTCTTATGTCTGAAAGGTCACTGGTATCAAGGGAAGTCCAGATGCCTGGAAAAGAGCAATTATTTTTCCCATCTGCAAATAGGGCTAAAGAAAGATCCATGAAACTAGTCTGTCAGCCTTACTTCCTTTCCTGGGAAGACTGAGGAAAGGTCTTCCAAAAAGCTACTGGCAGTAACACAATGGACAAGAAGATGACTGGGAGAAGCCATATGGGTTTACCAGGAATAAACTGTGCTTGACAAATCTGGATGCCTTCTATTATGAAACAATTTGCTCAGTGGGTGAGGGGCAAGACATGGATGTCATCTGCCTTGATTTTGGCAAGGCTTTTGACACCTTCTCACACAACTTCATTGTGAAGAAGTTGACAGGCTCTGGACTAGACAGGTGAAACACAAGATTTGTTGAAAATAGACTAAAATACTTAGCCTAAAGGGTGGTGATGAATGGCTCAAAGTCAAACTGGCAGACATTAGACATGGAGCCCCAGGATACAGATACTCATACTCCTAGTGCTCAATTTTCATAAATTATCTGGATGATTGGATCAAAGGTGTGATCACAGGTTATGTGGATGACACCAAAATGGCAGGAAAAGTGGATATGCTGGAAGGTTAAAACACTATACAGAGAGACAATAAGAGGCTGGATGATAAGGACACAAGAAAAACTGTCTTTCAGGCAGCATTGGCACCCAAGAAAGAAAAGGTCCAGTTGGGCCTGCTGTTCATGAGGCAGGCAACCCAGTGACAAAGGATATGGAGGAGGCAAAGCACCCCAAGGCTTTGGGGAAGATCAATTCTGGGGCATCTTCAGATGACCCTCCAACTGCAGTGGACCATAAGGGAAGCAACCAATGCAGAGAGAGGTGTCACACTGCACTGTAAGGATGTCATCTAGCATAGTGGAAAAACAGCTGAGAGATGCAGCATTTTGGGCAGTCATTTCTGGGCTCAGCTTCTACATCTTCTCCGTCTTATGGGAACCTCTGTGGTTGTCAGAGGACTTCAAGGATCTCTTCAAGGTTCAGGGTGCCTGTTGCTATTGGTTCAGAAAGGAGCACGGTTGGGGGCTAGAAACTCTGCTCACGACAGGATACAAGTACTCAGCAGTGCTGGTGTAACAACATGGTCCCAGCAGCACCTGGAGCAGCTCTCACAGTGCACCAGAAGCTGGACCCAGAAAGATGATGTGGCCACCAAGTGCTTTGGGTTTCTCCCCACAGTGGAGGCAGGTGGAGATCGTATTCTTGTTTGCAGGAGCTATGGGCTTGTGGAGGAGCTGCCTCACCAGGGTATGGAGCTGCAGGAGAAGGTGAGCAGGCTGTGGAACATCAGGGAGGATGAAGAGATCAGGATCAACACAGAAGCCCTGCAGACACAAACACCTTAATGCCCAGCTCCACATGAGGAGGGCAGCCAGAATCTGCAGGTTAGGTTCCTCATGCCAGCAAGATATACCAAGCTGCAGTGAGTGCCCAGGTAGCCCCCTCCCAGTAAATAGACAGGTGTAGCACAGTACCTATAGGGAGATGCTTACATAGCTGGCTCAGGTGACTCTGGAGAAGAAAGTTCAAAGGAGGCTTTCTCAGCTACTTGCTCCCTTCAGCTACCCTGGAAAGTCCAGAAGAGGACACAGATAGGCTCTTCTTGAAGCTTGATATTGAAAGCACAAGAGTCATCAATCCTAGCTGTACCAAGGGCAGGACTATGTTTCTCATCATTATCACAGGAGAGAACACCCTGTTATTTGACAGTAGTCAAGAAATCACTGTAACTTCAGAAAAGATGCAAATGAAAACCGTACAGGTGTTTTATTCCCTAAAACATATAATGAAGAAACTAACTCCCTTAATTTGAAAAAATGAACATGAAGTAGTCAGGAAAGAGTACATGTCATTAGGTACATTTGGGTTTAATTCCTAAAGTCTTTTCTGTGCCTCATTCAACTAGGAGCTGACAAGCAGGAGACTGTGTTTCTTAGATCTGTAATATAATTCATCAGACTTCATCACTGATGAATTCATCAATTCATCATTGACTGAGACATCCTTTTGGAACTGTCTCCTAGATTGTCACCTCTAACTTGAATCTTTGCTGGAACTGTACTTAATGTAAATATATCCATCAGGATTTCCTCTAATCCAGAGTACCCTTGATAAATGTTATCAGGACATTGACTTGTGAATCCCCTGCTAATGTAAGGCTGCTTAAACAAAGTACTTGTGATATGTAGACATTTTTTTTAAATGTTACCTACCTGGGCAGCTAGTCTCTATTATCAGTTAGGTTGCCAAGCCACTTTTCCTGAGCTGCAGATGTATTCCTTCAGGATAGACTGCTGAGAAAAGGAGACACTAATCATGTGAGTTTATGAGTCCCAATACATACACTTTTTATGTTGTAAAACTCCACAAGTAGTTATACAAACACAACATTGATATGAAATTCAGCTAATTAATAGTTTTAGTGAAACTAAATATAATGGGGTGCAAATAGCTTATTGTGTGGGGTGACTGAACCATGGAAATAGCTGCTTAGGACTCTTCAACTAATTAAAGAGCCATGTCTTTGGGAAACTGAGCTAACTGAAGCAAAACCTGCCGGGGAGTCAGGAACTGGATCCTTGTGTAGCTAGCTTCACAAAGAAACAGAGTTTTGGCAGGACTCTCCTGTCCCCCTGACAGCACCAGGGAGTACCATGCCATAAAAAATTAGAAAAAAAGTGAGCTGCCCACTTTCTCCCAGAAGCAGAGACAAAAATCAGTGTGTTCCCATCAAAAAATTTCCTCTGAATGAGAACATATTTTCCTTATGGAAGGTTGTCAGTAGTTCTTCCTAAAGTGTGAGGCTGTTAATAAATTTGCCAATTGTGTCCTTGGTATTTTCACAAAAACAAGTTCCAAAACCCTTTACTGTAGTTATTCCCTTATTTTCCTCTGTTTTTAGCCTCCATTCCTGGACCTCAAAGTTGAAAGAACACCACCCTGTGCAAAAATTATACATAACTGTTAATCACAGGAAATACATGGGGAAGGAAAGATTAGTTAATGATTGCTTAGAGAAGGATCAATATTATGGGAAAATTGAATTATTTTATTACATTATTATTACAAGGTAAAGTTATAATTAATTTACATAAGTATTGTAGCAATAGTAAATTAATGTCAAATTGTGTTCACTTTGCAGGATTTAAACATAGAATAAGAACTATATCCTGAAAAAAAATGTTCTCTGCAATATCAAAATGGGTTTTTTTTTGCTAAGAGAACCAAAATCTTTACATAGACACTCATTAAAACACAATGATGTTCAAAAGTGAGGAAAATTCTGAAAGTGTATTTGTCTTTTTGCAAATGGAAAGAGAGACATATATCTAATAATGTAACAACTTGCCCATATTGATACATAATAACAAACTACAATGTTATGTCCATCTGCAGGTCCTGAAGGAGCTGGCAAATGAAGTTGCTAAGCCACTCTCCATCATATTTGAAAAAACATGGCAGTCAGGTGAAGTTCCTGACAACTGGAAAAAGGGAAATATAACCCCCATTTTCAAGAAGGGGAAAATGGACGAGCCAGGGGACAACACACCAGTCAGCCTCACCTCTGTGCCTCGCAAAATCTTGGAGCAAATTCTCCTGGAAGGCATGCTGAGGCACATGAAAAACAACAAGGTGGTTGGTGACAGCCAGCATGGCTTCACTAAGGGGGAATCCTGCCTGACCAATCTGGTGGAATTCTATGATGGGGCTACGGAAGTGATGGACAGGGGTAGAGCAGTTGATGTCATCTACCTCGACTTGTGCAAAGCTCTCGACACTGTCCAACATGACATCCTTGTCTCTAAATTGGAGAGGCATATAATTTGATAGGTGGACCACTCGGTGGATAAAGAACTGGCTGGATGGCTGCATGCAAAGAGTTGTGCTCAATGGCTCAATGTCCAGCTGGAGACCAGTAATGAGTGGTGTCCCTCAGGGGTCAGTGTTGGGATCAGTCTTGTTCAACATCTTTGTTGGTGACATGGACAATGGGATTGAGTGCGCCCTCAGCAAGTTTGCCCATGACACCAAGCTGTGTGGTTTGCTTGGTGCGTTGGAGGGAATGAATGTCATCCAGAGGGACCTTGACACGCTTGTGAGGTGGGCAGGTGCCAGCCTTATGAAGTTTAACCATGCCAAGTGCAAGATTCTACAGCTGGGTCGGAGCAGCACCAGGCACAGCTACAGGTTGGGCAGAGAAGAGATTCAGAGCAGCCATGCAGAGAAGGATTTGGGGGTGTTGGTTGATGGAAAAATGAACATGTGCCAGCCGTGTGCGCTTGCAGCCCAGAAAGCCAACCATATCCTGGGCTGCATCAAAAGGAGCGTGACCAGCAGGTTGAAGGAGGTGATCCTGCCCCTCTACTCTACTCGTGTGAGAGCTCACTTGGAGTACTGTGTGCAGTTCTGGTGTCCTCAACATAAAAAGGACATGGAACTGTTGGAATAAGTGCAGAGGAGGGCCACGAGGATGATCAGGTGACTGGAGCACCTCCCGTATGAAGATAGTCTGGGAAAGTTGGGGCTGTTCAGCCTGGAGAAGAGAAGGCTGCGGAGAGACCTCATAGCAGCCTTCCAGTACCTGAAGGGGGCCTATAGGGATGCTGGGGAGGAACTCTTCATGAGGGACTGTAGTGAGAGGACAAGGGGTAACGGGTTCAAACTTAAACAGGGGAAGTTTAGATTGGATATGAGGAAGAAATTCTTTACTGTAAGGGTGGTGAGGCACTGGAATGGGTTGCCCAGGGAAGTTGCGAATGCTCCATTGCTGGCGGTGTTCAAGGCCAAGTTAGAGAGAGCTTTGGGTGTCATGGTTTAGTGTGAGGTGTCCCTGCCTGTGGCAGGGGGGTTGGAACTAGATGATCTTAAGGTCCTTTCCAACCCTAACTATTCCATGATTCTATGATTCTATGATTCTATGTAGTTTGGTCCCAATGGTGCTTTGTTACGGCCAACTGAGGTGTGAAAGTACTGCAATTAGGGGTCTACCGTCCCTCCACTTTCTAGGACTATCTTCCAAGTGTAAGAACACTATTATTAAAATATTTATATATATATTTCGTACATACGTATGAATTATTATAGTAATAAGTAAGACCCTTGGGAGCTTGTTTGATGTGTTATATAAGTAAGCTCCAAACACTGATGGCAGATTTGAACGTTCAAGGTAAGATGTCAATCTGTTTCTTTATCTTCATCTTCAAATATAGAAATAGAGATAAATTCAGAGATTGGGCAAAAAGATCATGCTAACAATTCAGGGGAGAAGACAAAGAAGTTCATTTTGAAGTTGTATTCCCAGTATCAGCTGCAGGGGTAACCATACCAGTTCCACTACAGAAAACATTAAATAGTGGATTATAGACCCTTCTATGCAGTGGGTCAAAATAAAATCTTTATCAACATTCTAGAAAAGAACAGTATCAAAAATATTACAGAACAATGCAGCAGAGTAAATACAATATATTATTTTCATTTAATTTATTTAAAGTGGTGTCATGGGTTCAGCAGCAGCAGTCATTTTTCTGCTTCTTGGTAGCTGGTGTAGCACTGTGTTTTTGATTTTGGGCCTGGGAACAGTGCTGATAACACGAGTGTTTCGGTTACTGCTTAGTGATGTTTTGGTCTGGCCAAGGACTTTCTGAGTTTCATGCTCTGCCAGGGAGGAGGGGAGCCGGGAGGAAGCAGAGACAGGACACCTGACCCAAACTGATCAAAGAGGTTATTCCATACCACAGCACGTCATGCCCAAGATGGAGGACGGAGAGGAGAGACCCAGAAGGGTGGGGGGTGCACTGCGTGGTCGGGTTTGGTATTAGGTGGTGAGAATTGTATTCTTTCCTTGTATTTCTCTTGTCATTATTATTATTGGTGGTAGCAGTAGTGATTTGTGTTATACTTTAGTTACTAAACGTTCTTATCTCAACCGGTGGGAGTTGCATTCTTTTCGATTCTCCTTCCCATTCTTCCGGGAGTGGGGGGCAAGATAGAGGGGGGAGTGAATGAGCAAAACTGCATGAGTTATAGAGGCTTAAACCACGACAAGTGGTAACTTGGAAATCTTGAACAGTGGAGGAAAAGAGCTAAACAGCAAGAAACATTTTTTTTACTAAGTCAACCGTCAAGCCAGGTCATAGCTACAATTAACAAGTGCATACTCTTCTCATCCTCATACAACTACTGCAGCCCTATAGAGGGAAAGTGCTTTTTGTTTCTGTACATGGAAAATAATGTTCCTTTACAATGCTATGTACAATAACCTTGTTCATACTGGGAAATTAATCTGCAGAGAATACATGTTAGGGTACACAGCTAGAGAAGAAAGAACATTACACATCAAACAGCTAGTCACCCTGAAAGATTACTGTAAAATTAGGAAACTCTTCTATTTATAGGTGGCATGGTATTCATTTTTAGACCAGAAAGCACTTCTGGCAGGAATATCCAACCAAGATTTAAAATTTCATTGTTTGCTGACAGAAAATACTGAAAGAAAGAGAAGGCAGAGGAGGATACAATATTCAGATATGTTTAAAAGTTTAAAGCTTGGGAGAAAGAATTAAAAAACCCAAGAATGCAGAGGCAAAGAGCAAAAAGAAATGCATGGATGATTTTAAGGAAAAAATAACAAGGACAACTGGCAGCTTGTTATGCTACTGTAAACAGACTATTCTCAAACATCCAGGCTGAAAATCCAGTTTCTCTACAACAGCACATGCTATCTACACTCATATTTTGCATTTCCAGTGGAACCAGACTCCATTTTTTTCCTAAACTTAATTTTAAAAGCTGAAGTATAAATCCTATGTCGTAAACAATTTTCCAAAGAAAAGAGGCATTTCTAAGGGAAAGGCTTATGCTTGCCTAGTTTGTTTGTTGTTGGTTTTTTTTCCAATTTAAAAACTGAAAACTATATTCCAGCAATTTCAGCACTGCAAAGTCATCTAATAAAATCCTTCACTATCTGATATGTGGTTGGACATGCGGTGGGAGTACAAATGCAAACAGTTTAAATCAGGTTATCTCAGCTGAAATCAGCTAATTCAAGTTCACAAGTTATTCATCTGACCTTAGAATAGGATGACAGGATAGGGATGACCTTAAGATGAAACATTTTATGATTACTTCTCAGTACATAAGTAGTACTGTATTTGAAAAGATAACAGCTTGGACATAGCACACAAAGACTATTTATGTTTTACATATGGTCCAAGAAACTGGAATTAAGCAGACAAATCCAGGAATAATTAAATTAGTCTCCGATGCAGATGTGCTTATGTCAGCAGTTAAAAGGACTTCTGTTACTAGCATTTGAAGTCCTGTGACTTTTATGATTCTCAATGCATCAAGAATTTTTAACTTTTATCTAAATTCAAATTGATTCCCAAAACTACTCACTCCAGTTGTAAGAAAAAATCCCTCTGTTCCCAGACAGTACTGAACCTCTCATTGTCTGTCAAAATGTACATTGGGAGAGAAAATGCTTCATGATGCAAGTGTCATTCATTCCCACAGGATATAATAGGAAACAAGTGCAATACCACTGTCATTTTATGATGGCGGTCCCAGTTCCATCACTGAGACGATTAATGCCTATCCACTTAATTAATGCAGGTTAAAGGAGTAAACAAAAGCATGGAGAAAAATGCTCATTTTCTCTGAATATTTTTGTATGTTTCAGCTTATCTAAACAAAAGGTGAAGTAATTTTTCTTTCAGTATTCTGAACATAAAAACTGTTAATTTAATTTTCTTGGAATTTAAGAGTTCAGGAAAATAGTTGAATCTTACAAAAATGATGATTTTATGCTTTTCATTTTTTTTCCCCTGTATTGAATGCAGTGTAAAGCATTGAAACTATCAGGTTATTTAGACCACCTTAATCTGCAAGAATTTCAAGGAGTGAACTCTTGGTTCTAATTTCGTTCTTCTAAGCCTCACTAGCACTGAATTCTTCATCCAGAACTTTATCTGCAGAACTGTTAACTAAGTTTGATGTATTTTTTTACTTTATTCTGGATATTTTGCAAGAAGAAATCAAAATGAATACAACCCCACACAAAAAACAACAAACCAGAACTTTCCAATTTTGAAAATTTAGAAACAAATTGATTTAATAACCAGAGTTAAATCTTTCCGTGTGCTAAAATAAAATGCCTTTGAAAACACACTGCAGAATTTCACAGTTCTGGAGAACTCTTATTTTTCTTTAAGAATTACAGGATATTCATAAAATAAATTGTTTACAGAGGAAATAATCTTAAGCAAGAAAACTCTCACCATAATTTTGGGTTTAGTTGTATATCCACTATAAACCAGTGAAATTTTAGAGCTCTATATACCATCTTTGAGTTCCGGTAGTACAAAAGCATTCTATTTCAGTATCTCTCGAGTCACCTTTCATTCAAGCATAGAAATACAAGACAGAAAAAAAAAATCACTAAAATTACACATTTACTCTATGCACACAATACATTGGTACTGCAACAAGGCAGCTGCCTATTGCAGTAAGGCTTACTGTAGGGAAATGGCTATCAGCTATCTCTGATGTGAATCAGCTCCACTTTGACCAAGTAGAATGGTTTTGTTTCGATTTTTATATAAGTCAGTATGCTCTGTGGAATACAAAAGGCATAGAAGTGGGTATGCACAGAAGCATATTGCAAGAGCTGCTCCAGCTTTTGCTTTCAAGCTTTAGACCTTTTCAAGGAAAAAGCACTTTGCACAGTTACTGTACCACATAAAGTCATTTCAGTTCATTGAATAATATCATTGTTTTCCATTTTCTCAAAGTGATCTTTCATCACTCTACATCATCCAAAGTAGAATAATGGTAAGATTATCCACACTTCATTGTCTTCTAACCATGAGCATTTCTGAAATTTCAACAATTCAGTTAACCATTTCATGGCAAAAACTGCAAGCGTGCTCTTTGACTTGTCTAGGAGAAGACTATACTCTTCTGAGCCAAAAATATTTTCCTCCTTCAAACCAGGAGCTTGCAATGCAGTTTCCATCAAAAACAAAGCATTATGAAAAGGGGTCCATGCATGACAGGTGTCTTTGGAGTACGTTGACACCATTCTGTCCAACTCAAAAGAAAATTACTGTTCAATGTCCCTCTAAAGACAGTCTTCTAGTACCCAAACGTATCTATATCTATTCTACAGAAGAAAATTCTGCATTGCTAAGAACAATTAACAATTTTTTGATACTTTTAAATAAATTTAAGTTTTTTGTAATTAGTGAGCAAATAGAGCCAGATTTTGCATCAGGGTTTTTTGCATATTTATTAGATGACTTGCAGTAGTATTTTATTATAAAGACCTACTCAGAAGACTTATGCATATGATGAGATCAACATACGTGGGACTGACTCCACTCATAATAGCAAACACTGCAACAGTTGCTATCAAAGGAGCAAAAACAATAGACCAGAAGGTGGAGTCTCAGAAACCTGAGCAGTTCAGTCAATAATTTTATACTTCTTATTGCCAACTGTGTCAACACACCAGTTCTGCAGGAAGAAATCGCTGTAATGGTTAATGGGTTTAGCCCTTTAGTAGCAAGTTAGCATTGAAACATGCTTGTCTAGCTGAAAGAGTATACTCCATATACTGGGCTGCATCAAAAGGAGCATGACCAGCAGATCAAAGGAGGTGATCCTTCTTTTTTCTAATTTTCCTTTCAAGTTAAGTCTATGAACAACTTTGTTCATTGCTTTTCACTCCCATTTTTCTTGGAAACAGCATTTTCCTTCCCAAGGTTTATACTCTGTAATTCTTTTAATAATTTTTTCTTACACATAATTGAAAGACATTCTATTTCTTACCTGAAATCAGACAGTTCTCTCAATTCTTTCTAAAAGTCTCAGAAAATCATAAACAAGCTTAGTTTAACTAATAGCAGAGCATGTACCAAAGCACATTGAAGTTTTTCTTTCATCAGTAAACTACATCTCAATACTCAGTTCACTCCATCCTGATAAAATAACAGGAGAATTCATAATATATCAAATTCTTCAGCTTCATGTGATGACCTAGTCAGTTCAAGGAGGTAGAAAAATTTCTGTGAAGATTAACCAAATTTTTTTTGCATTCCTTAGAAATGTGCCTTTAAACCCAGGAATCATTTCAGGATCAGGTGACCTGGTAGCACAAAGGTGAACTAGGTTTGTATGTAAAATATCTAATAGGAAAGGAATAGGAATGAAAGCAGGATCATTAAAAAAAAAAAAAAGCAACCAAATAGGGTTAGATTCAAATAGACATTTCCACTTCTGCAAAGCTGATCATTAAGCATGTGCTGAACATGAAGCAAGTGGTGCCTGAATAATATAAAATAGTATATATAATATTATTTTACATTATTTCCTGTATTTTATATCTTATAATATGTTATCTTCAAAAACCCTATTCTTTAATTATGCTGCTAATACGTGCCAGTATGAGGGCATAAGCTCATGTATACTGGTAAACATCTGAAAATAACCAGTGTAAAAACTGCTAATATGGCTAGTAAAGATTATACCTAAAATGGATGTATATAGATTTTGCTTTTGATCCCCCAAACAAAATGTATAGCCTTAAAATCCTGTTGAATTACCGCTGGGAGAGCACTCAAAGCCCAGAGAAATATCTTGTTCTGGAGTGACGACATTCATTTGAACTTTTTCTGAACAAAGAGCAATCAGGTATCATTTCAACAGAAGACAAGGGCACAGTGTGTTACAGACTGAGGCTCTCAATGGGAGGTCGGGTAATAGAGGTTCCAGCCAATGCTCTTCTGAACAGTTACATGCTGTATGTCAGACAGTCATTTCTCAGAGTGAAGCTTGACTTTTTAAATTTTCATTTATTCTGAAATAAATACCAGAAGGAACACTGTAGCCCTACTTTACACCTCTGGTTGGTATTTACTGAACCTATCTGAGGCTTAACAGTAGATAGCTGAACACTGAGTGGGTTTTATTTATTCCCCTATGCTTATTGATAAAATATTAAAAGTCACATCTGTGCAAAAAGGTAAATTATGTCTTTTAAAAGCAGAATAAAAAAAGGCTACTTCATTATGGATTCTGGCTTAAAAACTAATACAGATGGCTATTTGTAGACCATCTGATCTCCACAGTGAAATTTTCCACACTTTTCCAACAATCTGCCAAAGCGTTTTATTCTTGCTTTAATTGCAGTTATTCAAACTTACAAAAGAGTTATACTGAAAGATATTAACTGACTACTTGGCCACAAACAGCCAGCACATGATAGTCACGTCCTGCTGCACAACACTTCAGGAACACTATACTGAATTGTCATATTGAATTCAAGATGGACTCAGTATAAGCAGAAAGAAAACTGTGCCTTTGATTAGCATGCCACCTCATCTTGTTATTGTGATATTCTAGCTAACTTCAGGGTATGACTTAGTAATAAACTCAGATTGCATCTAGTGAAACATCACTTTAGAACATGACTAATTTGAAATACATAAGACTTGTTTGCCAAATGATGAAAGCCATATCAAAATTTTGTCTCAATAAGCTTATTTTAAAAATCTGGAGTAACTCATAAATGGCATAGACCAGTTGACAGTAACTTTTTTTCTTCAATGAGGTAGTCCACTTGAAAATAATGATTATTTAATTAAGAAAAAAATCCCAAACAACTACAACAACAACACCCTCCCTTAGTCACTTCAAAGGCAAAGACATTAAAAGAGAAACCAGAAAAAGAGATTCACTAGTAAGTACTAAAAAGCCAACCATATCCTGGGCTGTATCAAAAGGAGCATGACCAGCAGGTTGAGGGAGGTGATCCCGCCCCTCTACTGTGCTCTCGTTGAGACCTCATTTGAAGTATTGTGTGCAGTTCTGGTGTCCTCAACATAAAAAGGACATGGAACTGTTAGAACAAGTGCAGAGGAGAGCCACAAGGGTGATCAGGGGACTGGAGCACCTCCCATATGAAGACAGGATGAGGAAGTTGGGGCTGCTCAGCCTGGAGAAGAGAAGGTTGTGTGGAGACCTCATAGCAGCCTCCCAGTACCTGAAGGGGGCCTATTGGGATGCTGGGGAGGAGCTCTTCATGAGGGACTGTAGTGAGAGGACAAGGGGTAACGGGTTCAAACTTAAACAGGGGAAGTTTAGATTGGATATGAGGAAGAAATTCTTTCCTGTAAGGGTGGTGAGGCAGTGGAATGGGTTGCCCAGGGAAGTTGCGAATGCTCCACTGCTGGCGGTGTTCAAGGCCAAGTTAGAGAGAGCTTTGGGTGTCATGGTTTAGTGTGAGGCGTCCCTGCCCCTGGCAGGGGGGTTGGAACTAGATGATCTTAAGGTCCTTTCCAACCCTAACTATTCCATGATTCTATGATTCTAAGTATGGTATAGTCACTGATAGCTATACTGCAAATATACTTACATGCTAGACTGCATGTAAGGAAAGCATGTATTTCACTAAAGCAGAAGAGAAGATGCTAAGACAAACTGACAGCTCGCTTATGTAATTCTTCTATGAATAGAAAGTGTGTATTTTGGCAGGAATTAGATGCACTCAAGTGCTTCTAAATTTTAAGTGTTCAGAAAAACAATTTTTTTATTAAATCAATACTCCCAGAAGGCATTTCCCCCTCTTTCTTATTGCAGGCTCTCTCTTCTAGTCTGTTACATGAGACAAATGAGGCAGTCCAAACAAAACTTACGTGGTGATTGAAAACATAATGGCAAGTATATACCTACAAATCTCAGAAAGCTGCGCCAGACTTTAAGCTGTCAATAACATGTTCTTTACAGGATGAGACTTGAAAGAAATGTGCCCTTAGTAAAGTGCTTTACCTACCTCAGATAACTGTATTGTGACCACATTGAAAATGGGGAATGGGGCAAGAGAGAAAGTAATGTAAGATTGTACTTTGAAAAGACATTACTTTCAACAAAGGATAGCAAATTTATACTTACACTGCACCTTTTGATTTTGAGGGATATTGTAGGGAGATACTACTGAGAAGCTCTGAAAACAAGTTTTCAAAAAATTGATATATGAATGCAAAATTGAAATCTACTTCTTTCACTTCAAATAGGCCAGATAGTCAGGGGATTAGTCAAGTTGAAGTTTAGAGAATTAAGGCTCTTATCTTACACAAGCTGTAGAAAAATGCACAAATGTAGCAAATAACATGGGCTCAACTACTCAACAACGAAAATTCAGTATTAACCTTCCAATGCATGAAGATTGTCTTTCCCAGCATCAATGTAAATGACAGAAATACAAATGCCATGTCCCTTCATCACTGCAGTCTACAAGAGCAGTTTGCTAGTTTTGATATCAACTCTCAAGTCACTTCCTTAGTTCCCTTAAAATATGAGCTAAAACATATAAGGACGTTTCGTTCATCTGGGCTTCACTTAGACCATGGGGTTCTTTGTAGTCACCACAGAACCAGCCTAATGGCACAGATAGTTCTATTTATCATCAGCTTCTGCACAACATCACAGCTGCTGTTCTTAGCTCCTATATTACCCTCTTTCTCCATACAAGTACAAATCAATATTCATATAACGTAAAGTTTCAAATATGTGTAAGCAACCAATGTACAAGGTTTAGTTTCATTTTCTAAATACTTCTCACACTAGTATCTACAGAATTCCTCCATATGCTCCTGTAGATTCCCCAATGTCTTGAAGATTTTAGCATAACATTTTAGTAAAATGTGTTTGCATAATAGTCCTCCAAGGTCACTGACTTGGACATACAGCTTGCATTCTGAGATCACAACATCAAAGAAATCTTTAAACTGATTTTTTATATGTCCTGGCTGAAATAACAGGAAATTTTCAGGTTTATTATTATCTAGCCATTAATCTCATAAGAATTATTCATCTAAGTATGCATTTTTTTCTTAATAAATCAATTTACTGGGTACCAGTTTCCAAATAAAAAAGAGCAAATGGCAGATCACCTGGTAGGCTTATAATTCGCTCATTTCCTAATGTACAAGTGCCTACTGATTTACTCAAGATCTTCCTCTTCCACAGCTAACAGAGGTCTGTCAATTATACCTGTTCATGTAACACAAATACTGACCACCTCAGAAAGCTCTTGAGGAATAATTAAATCTTGGGTTTTTTTCCTTTTCCCTTCCGTACCAGAAAACGTCTCATAGCTCCACTTACTACCTCTTAATCCTGACTCCAAACTGCTGAATTTTGCTTTGATTTTATATTTATAAATCTCAGCCTATAACATTTCATTGTAATATTTGGATTTACTTTACCGATGGCAAAGCCAAGGCATCATCAACTATCAGTAATTCCATCTATTTTGTCACTGATTAATTATGGTCTTTCCAATAACCTCAGAATTTTATACCAGAAGCTAGCATGACTTGAACTCCAGTCAGAGTTCAGACCCTTAAAATTTTGCAGTTTTCAGTCTTCTAATATATGCGGCATAATCTTTTTGTATTCATTTTACAGACATGAAATACACAGTACATTTTTGTAATACCCACAGCAATTCCCTTAATTCAGTAATAGTCTCTTTGCTAAGCTACCTGAATATTATTCAAATTAAAGTGTTTCAAAACTTCATTCTTGTCACAAATTCACCTTCTGGCTATTTTCCTTCCTGCTGAAACCTGCTGCTTGTAAACACAGTCTTTAAACCAACTTCAGTTCTGACCCACGTTTAAGTAAGTGAACTGCTGTTCCAGGGGGAATTTTAAGAATAATATTCTTCTGATTAAGATATTTACTTAATTTATTTTATTAGAGATAATATAATTTGATGAGAAATAATTCAGAGACAAGAAATCTGCCAGGTCTCCTGCACTGTCTGAGTTTTTACTGGCTATTTTAAGTCTCTGCATAACAGAACATCTTCCAGATAGCTCCTACAAGCTGTTTTTATAGATACAATATGAAATTATTATGAGTTTTTAAATTAAAAAAGCAAAAAAATAAGAGGTAGTGACAGTAGTCTTTCAGAAAAGAAAAAAAAAATGAACCCAAATATTTGTGTATTTCACTGCCTGGAAGGAAATAATGCAGGTGAGGCTGCTGCTGCTGCTGCTGCTGCTGTGGAGAAAATTAGTTAGAAATAGTCTGCGTGCACACTCTGTACCAGCATAGGACAGACTCTTTTGCTGTACTGAATCTGGAGAGATGCATTGACTCACAAATGGTGAAGAAGTCAGGCAGTCAGTCACACAAGTTGTCTCCATGGAGAACCAGTACAAATTTTATACTCTGTCACTTTATCTACATATATTTTTGAGATATGATTTTTGAAAATTATTTCATTAGATAATTAAAACCCAGAAAGTCTCTTTGCAAACTCAACTTTCTTACTGAATGAAATCTGACTTCTTGATCCTCAAAGGAAAAAAAGGATACTAGTACATTAAAGGAAGCTCTAACTAATAGTCAGAATACTTATGGTAAACATAAGAATGCCACCATCTAAGATTTTGGACTATTATAAAGTAATTCTCAAATTATGACATAAAAAACATATGTGGGGACCTAGATTGTAGCCATTGATGAAGCATGATTTAATATACTTATTTCTGCTTTTATGCCACAAAGTAATTTGGAAAAATACACTCTTTGGAGGAGAAAAAAAAATTATCCTGAAACAGCTTGTCGAGAAGTACCACTTTAGACATTCACGGCATACCTAACTGTGCTCTGATTGAGACTGGTCTACAAGTGAAGCACAGGAAAGTAGCCAAAAGGATCAAAACATATTTTAAATATTTCTCAGGTTTACCACATATCTATTAAAATCATACATACTCTGAGACAGAATGCATGACCTATTTTTGTAAATATTATTTAAGAAATCAATGACAACATTTAGTAGACATATATTACTATTTCTCTATCACAGTCTGTTCCTGAGTACCACAACATGAAATTTAGGCAGCTCTGGAAAAGAGGCTATTGTAAACATACACAGACTGAGAATGTAGTTTCCCTGGCAACCAGAAGATCTGAGATCAACACATTCCTTCAGGTTGCAATTCAATTTATGAGCTTCCACATCTGCTTACATAGGAATGAGACACCTGGGTCTATATTTCTAGAATGATAAGTGAGAAATTAGAGAACAATAGACATTACATAGCTAATTTTGTGCTGTGATGACAATGAGTCTTCTGATGTTCACTGTCACAGCCACCCAGAATATCTGTGGACACTAGGATTCATACCCTGATAAAGCTCCCAGCCTCTTCCCTGCTTATCTTGACAGGAGTCAGGACCCATAAGAAAACCAAAGAGGATGTTCTCCTGCTTTGTGCTAACATGGATTAATGGACTTTTTTGTTAAATAGAAGGTAAGCGTTCCTGTCTGTTAAGGAAGAATATAAACCAGAGGAAGGAGGAAATATTGCACAATAGATGGTGATCAAGGAAGAGCAGGCACTTCTGTTTGCTATTTGTAAGAACAACAGGTGCAAAAAAAAGTCATTTACTATGCAATTTTATTTAACTCTTAACATGAACAGTTGCATATACTCTGCTGGCTTGGATGGAGAAAATACTGTGGCAGAATACTTTCAATTCCTAATGTCTTCTCTGCAAATAATCACTGTCTCCACTCCATTAGTATATGCAAATGACTTCAAATATATGCTGTCACTCCAGCAGGGTTATTTCATGCAACCAAATGTCTACAGGCAAACTACATCAGCTAGGTTGTAATTAATATGTCTGTGAAGTATGTGACTTTTTAAAACTTGTGTTCAACACATTTGACTCAAGACTTGACTCAGATGGTCCTGCATTAGTTCAACTGAAATTATTGGGGTTTTATTATTAATATTAGGTTGATTATCATTAATGTTTTTGTGGACTAACCAATTTTTGAAGGGTTGTGATTTTTTATTTATATTAAAATTCACTAGGCAAAGTGAATACAAAAATGACTGCACTATTGCTCCTTTCTTTATTAAATGTGTTCTGCTTCTGTCTGAACACATTTCTGTTGTAGATTTGTAATGTTCAGAAATGTGCAGTAAGCTGTCTATACTATATATAATCAGAATTATAGAAAGAAACTGTAGATTCAAAGATACTTGTGAAGACAAGTATCCCTAAAAATCATTATGGCTTGCTTTTTAATTTTCATTGTTTTGGGTTTTTTTTAAATCAAATATATAGAATTTTTCTAGCAGTTCTTTAAAAAGTGAGGCTCAAGAATATTCATGGTATCTCCAATAGAACTTCAGTACCAAGTTTTCTAATAGAACCTTCCATGAGCTCTAAAAAGAAAAACCCAACAAACAACCTAACCAAAAAAATCCCTCAAAAAATAAAACAAATCCCAAGTAACCCATGTAGTTTTACAGTCTGATTTAATGTTGTTTTGAATTTTATTCACGTAATAGTGTTCCCTCAGGTTTTGACCTACTGCATACTCAGACTGACTGATTGAAAAGTTCAGACTTTTCAGGGTAAGAAATGCATTCAATTTTTAGCTATCAATAGTGGGAAAGTTTTTAGGTGAAGCTCTGCTCTTAAACTCCTGATATGAGCACTTCATCTACGACCCCTCTTAACACTCTACTTGATGGGCACTTGTAGAAGCTGAATACTGAGCATCTTCTCATGCAGCAAATGTAGGTGAAAAACCTTCCACACAAAGCCCAGCATTAATGCACCTGAAGGTGAATATAAAGTGGTCTTTCTTTCCACAGTCACAAACACAACTTAATTTTTTCAATGAGAAGTACAGCTTCCTATTACATAGATTACACATCAGCACTAACAGAACCAAGCAAAAATGTATTTCTTCCACAACAGAACAAATATTTTGAAAATTTAAGTAATTCAAATTAAACATCAAACTTTGCTGAACCTTCTCAGGATTTGGATATCCAGAACCTGTTTCACAGCATGATGTATGAGAAAAAATTGATAATTCTAAAATGTTACGTTTGAACTGATCTTTGAGAAACAAGCTTCAAGACAAGCAGCAATGTCATCTTGAAAGAAACACTGAATTTTGGAATGGCTTCATAAACCTGTTACCTTTCTATTTTCATCTGTCAATCAGCAACTTCAAGTCTTTCTGGAAGTTTTATCCTGCCAGCATTAAAGGAGTTGCTTGCTTCCCTACATCACTACCTCCTGTGTGAGACCCTTTATCAGAAATCCCTCATTTTCCCTACACAAACACTTTTTAAACTACATTTCTTTACACTGTACAAAATAAGTAACTAAATTGTAACCCTTACAGTTCCTATAGCAGATCAAGGTTATATATGTTCAAACAGTAGTTCCAAAGTATCTTTCAATCCTGAACTGATAATTACCCCAAGTTTGCCCCTGGAAGTATTTCTAGACAAGCCTGGACCAATATGTTTGTGGTCTCCCACACTGAGCCCTTTTACATGTCACTTAAGTGCTATCTTATAATTTACCAAAGTGTAAATTTAATCAATAGCAAAATTTAACACCCTTGTTCCTTATTTCCCATCTGTGGAAATCCTGTTCTGGGCTATACTGTTGTCCTGGGTTCAGCAGTAGCAGTAGTTTTTCTCCTTCTTAGTAGCTGGTGCAGTGCTGTGGTTTTGACTTTCAGCCTGGGAACAGCCCTGATAGCACCAATGGTCTTAGTTGCTGCTCAGTAATGTTTACTCTGACCAAGGACTTTCTGAGTCTCACGCTCTGCCAGGGAGGAGGAAAAGCCGGGAGGAAGCAGACAGGACAGCTGACACAAACTAGCCAAAGAGGTATTCCATACCACAGCACATCATGCCCACTATATAAACTGGTGGCAGTCACGCAGAAGGGCTAGATCACTGCTCAGTCGGGCTGAGTATCGGTCAGCTGGTGATGAGCGGTTGTATTCTCTTCCCTTGTTATTTCCCTTATCACTATTATTATTGGTGGTAGCAGCAGTGGTCTTGTGTTATGCCTTAGTTACTGGACTGTTCTTATCTCAACCTGTGGGAGTTACATTCTTTCAATTCTCCTCCCCATCCCTCTGGGAGTGGGAGGAGGATGGGGTTGGAGTGAGAGAGCGGCTGCTTGGTTCTGGGTCTCCAGCTGCGCTTAAACCGCGACACTATAGGTGCTGTCAAAGATTACATCTTTGTCTCAGGTCAATCTCATAAAACAAATAAATTAATAAAGAAATAAGAATTTTTCTCAATGCACAGATCTTCCACTAAGTGTGAAATAAAACCAGGGACACATAATACTAAATATAGATTGAGAATAACTGCTCAGAGTTCTATTTGATCATATTAATTAATCTGAGATAAAAAAATATTGGTACCATCAGGAAAGGGAAAGAAGATATTAGTAAGGGGACTGATTATAAGATTCTTAGTACATTAGACAGATGGGCACATGATTGCCTGGGGAACATAAAGGTCTAAGTTGAAGGTTTGAAGAATTACAAGGCATCATAAAATTAGTAAATGTTAGGATAGCAAGAAGTCTCCTCTAGGTGTTCCCTTGCCAGCAGTAGGGAAAGCAACCCAGGCACCCCCAGTCTTGTAAGTTATTCACAGTTATGGCTGGAACAAAAACAGATTTATTGTTTTGCTGTAAGCTCCATTTATCAGACACAGAGCTGCTCAATAGAGACTCTTAAACCACCCTGATCAAAAGGTTTACTCAACTCTGTAGTGCCTTTCCTCCTGCATCTCAAATCATATCGCATGTTGCCTCCATCCCTTCCCAAATATAGAGCATGCTTCTTTCCCTCTTCCCCAGCGACCCCCGTTCGATTAGTTTGCTAGCATGATCTGGTATTTACTATTGGATAGCCAGTCAATATCTGTGTTGGTTGTTAATTCTGTTAAGCTAGATCCCACCTCATTCCCCCACCTCATTCTCTTGTCTACAGTGTCCTGACATTTTCATGCCACTGTCTTGTTAGTGATACCATAGGTCAGGGTAGGCCATCTTCACAAACATCACTCTCTTTTTGTAATTTGCAGCATCCTGAAACTCCTCATGTTGCTACCTTGTAAGTGGTGTCACAGGTCAGGGTTAGCCATCTGCATGCAAACCCTAATCCATAACCCAAGTGAGTTCCTGAATTTTAAAAACAGGCAGGCTTTTCAGGGCCAAGACTCATCTCTTTGTATCCCTGAAAACAGGAACTTAAAGGTCAGCAGTGGAGGAGGTGTTTGCAAAAAATGCTTACTTATTGATAAGTGAGTGTGCTGAACATCATTAATAGCCTTATGCAGGTGATATCAATGGATTAAGCATCTCTGTGTAACCATCTCAACTTCTTTTATTTTCCATCGGATTGGGCTTTCTTGGTCTTGCAGAAAACATTTTTAAAATTTCGTGCTGAAACACGGCTTCTCTTAATTGTACCTAGTCAAGGACCCATCTAATCCAAAGCTCCATCCACATAGTGTGGAGAAAGAGTTACACCACCACCTGATCCACTGACCTTTTGATAACTTTATCTAAAACAAAGGCACCCTCTGCTCCCATATGTTGAGATGCAGACATCTTCTGTATATTACTATTTATCTGTATCACAGCAACAGCTGTGGTCAAGTTTCACCCTGCACTATCCCCTGAGCTTCATGGGTACATCCTCCTCATTCATCTCCTCTGAGCCTTCTTCCATTCAAGGGGTTTATTCAGGGAGTCACATTCTAGCCCTAGGGCTGTCAGTCACATTTTTGTATCTCTGCTTACATTAATATTTTTTTCTTTTTCTAATGTCATAATGATCATGTGCATTATATAAACATTTGCTTGTTTAGTGTACTGTAATATTGTTTATCTGTTGTTAAAACGTTGTAGCTTGGCAGCAGGAGGCAAGCTGCCTGTTAGTTTTGCTCTAGCTAATGTGCTCCAGATTGAATTGAAACCCCTGCAAAAGGAAGAGACAGTAACTCGCTTGAGATCAGCTGAGCACAGGTAACCGCAATATATTTGGAGGGAACACACTGAGAAAGCAGGGGAAGAAGAAAAGATAGATGGTGGCAGACCAAGTCCAAGTGGAAAGTCACACAGAACTAGTAGAAGTTTTATAGACTTGCTTGTTCTGTAACTGTAACATTCCCTCCTGTGCAGCTCTATAAACTTTTACTTTAGCATAAAAGAACCTACCCATTTCCCTCCCCTTTCCACTGACAGTGTTTCCAAAGAGGAGTAGGCCACTAATCCTTAATCTTTCCACACTCAAATTATAAAATCTTTGAACTATCAGCAGTCCTTGCTAAAAGGTGAGATTGATTTTGGAAACTTACATCAAAGCTGGTAAGTACCTAAAAACAAGCTTACAACATAGAATCATAGAATAGTTAGGGTTGGAAAGGACCTTAAGATCAGCTAGTTCCAACCCCCCTGCCAGGGGCAGGGACACCTCACACTAAACCATGCCACCCAAGGCTCTCTCCAACCTGGCCTTAAACACCGCCAGCGATGGAGCACTCACAACTTCCCTGGGCAACCCATTCCACTGCCTCACCACCCCCACAGTAAAGAATTTCTTCCTCATATCCAATCTAAACTTCCCCTGTTTAAGTTTGAGCCCATTACCCCTTGTCCTCTCACTACAGTCCCTCATGAAGAGTCCCTCCCCAGCATCCCTATAGGTCCCCTTCAGATATTGGAAGTCTGCTATGAGGTCTCCACGCAGCCTTCTCTTCTCCAGGCTGAACAGCCCCAACTTTCTCAGCCTATCATACTAGGCACTCAGTTGTTCCATCAACTCTACAACTGTGGAGTCATCTCCTGTATATAACTAACATTTTTTTTCTTTGAGCTCTATATGGATCAGTTTCTCTAGGCTTTTGTTTTGAAAGTTTCCTCACTCTGATTGGAATTGTGGTTTACAGCTTCAGAAAAAGACATAGAGCATGCCTAGTACCTACCATCTCCTTCTCTATACATATATATCTCCGGGTCCTTCTAGATAAGCATAAAAAATTACATTGCTTATGATTCAGTGAAGATCTATGATCACTGCAGGTATTTCTGAGTCAGTGAACCTCACAACATCATGCGCAGAAAGCTAGCCTCAGTCACTGCATTCAACTGGAAATACTCAGTCTGAAATCGAAGGTTAAATAATATTTACGTTCTTTTACACATATTCTTATTCTACCAACATAGAAGAGAGTCATATTTATTCACCTGCTGTGTTCATCAGCATTTCCCAAGTCTTATAGAATCAAAACAGATTTGATTATGCATTTTGTACTCTGAATATAATTAATACCTTTTCAATGGAAACTACACAGCTCTGTACTATAAAGTTTTAAGTGCCATTTTTTGAGAACACTGATGTTAAATTTAGAAATTGCACTGTTATCACTGGTTTTAATTTTCTGGTCAAATGGTTGCTGTCATAGCTATTAATCAAGGTAGGAAGAACTGCAGTGTGCAGTAACACAAGTGTCAGTACAGGTGAAATTTTTGTTTTATTGTAATTTTTTGCTTCAAATACTGCAAGTGACATGTATCACAGCATATATAACTGTCTAATTAACTGATTTTAAGGGCTTGGTAGCATCCCATCCTTCAGGAAGGGAATTAGATGACCAGCTGATTTATATTGTGGTTCATCACTATGTACATTATTTTCAGTGCATACCTATCAAAAAAATGCAAAATCCAATGGTAATGAAATGATAATTTTTACACTGAAACAAACAAAAGGAATATTTCATTGAAGCATGGGCTGTAAGTGCCACCTAATGAGGTATGAAAGGGACTACAAGATTCAGTCTGGCTGCATACAACCCTGAAAAACAACAGGAACTGCATTAGAAAGCCAAGACTTTTGTTCGCTTGTTTGTTTGTTTTTTCTCTTTTAATAAAGTTCCATATGTACAAAAGCTTTAGTGGTTTCAGGGATCATTTCTAAGGGGACAAGAATACCACCTGCCCTGGAAAAGAAAAACACAAAATAGCACCTGGAATCTTAAACCCCACTCAGGTCTGAAACAGTTCAATAGAGGCAATCTACCTAAAAGGAAAGCCAATAGAACTAGAAGGCAAAAATATGCAACAGAAAAGCATGGGGGAAGAAATAAAGCTATATTTTGCTACTTCCATAATAAAAACTGTATTCCTTCATGCCCACGTTAAATATGTTTCAGTAATAAAGAATAGCTTGAAAGAACCAGCACAAAGATACTGATTAACCAAAAGCAGGCAGTTAATGGAGCAGTTCAAGGAACCTTGATGCCTCCAGAATTCTTTGTGGTTTATTCAAGAAAAAGTTATCTGGTCCCTTGTTGATATTGATAGCGATCTTTCTTCTCACATTTAAAAGTCGCAAAAAGAGGGGTTTACTCCATTTCTTCTGTGAAACACAGAACCTGCCCATTTATTGAATCTAATAGAAATATGCATTTTTCTGCTCCCAGCACCAAGACTAGATAACGATTAGTCTAAAAAAAATTCAGAAATAAAACATACACAATTTTCCAAATAAATCAGGGGCTTTATATCATCTGGGCAAAATTTTTACTACTAAAGACATTAATGTCTATATTTTTTTCTTGCACACAGAAATATTTTGCTTATTAGAAATCTCTACTTCACTCAGAATTATTTCAAGGATTCATAATACACAAGCTCTTTCCAGAAATCAAATTGTGTCTTCACTATCAGATGCTATAAAAAAGTATATTATGCATATATATAATTACTTCTACAGCACATAATATTTTATATATGCTATGTTTGCCATCACCTCCACGAGGAAAGTGCTGTTATTTAGGAAAAGGATGAGTGAGACTACGGACTCTGACAATTCAACCACTTTATCACAAGAAAAATAAGCTAGATTTTCTCTCATATGTCACTTTTACAAGGAATTGCTTATAGTATTATCAGCAATACAATTTCTGTGAGTTTTTAATGCAAATTTTATTTTTCACGCAAATTTTATTTTTCACTTTCACTGGTGTAGTTAGTAAATCTGAAAGCTGAATATTAAACTGAATTGACAAAATCAGTACATGAATACATGAGTATTCTATACAGCAAAGCTGTTCAAACATTTATTCATCTTATTCATGGACTCTCTCTCCTAGACTTTGAACCACAGTTTTTGTCATCGGAGCTATTAAAGACTTGGTTTTGCATCTGTACAAATGTCAGTAACCTTTTATAGAATTTTTTTTGTCTTGACAGCACTTTTTGCTGTATTGAGAACTATTTAACACATTCAGCAATATTTTATGAGGTTTACAATAATATTTATTGATTTCTGATTTCTTATGTGCTCTCCATGATTCCACAAAGCTTTTATGAAGTATGTCATAGGTGCAGGCAACTTACGGTTTATTTGTTTCATTAGGTCAGTAGCTAGTTCAGTGCAGTATTTCACTAAATGACAGACTAGGATGTATCAATGTCAAATTATTAGATTGGAAACAAGCCTGAAGATGCCTAGAGAGAATCTACTGTGCTACATCTGGATAATTGCTCTGTTGAGAAGAGTTACTTGACAGCCATTTGATAGAATGGTTGCTGTAAACAGCTCAAATGTATTAAGCAGAACAAACAACAGCCAACCCTCCATGGGACAGGGCTTTTTGTTTACTATTTTCCTTCATTCTGCAGACATGGGAAAAGAAGCTACAGGTGGAATACATGGCATGCAGAAGAGAAAAGATCTAATAGATAAAGATTTTGTATATCTAAACAAGGTAGGTCTCTATCTTGGCACAGGCATAGTTAATTTACAATAGGAACTTGTGAGAAAGAGGCAATATGGACTCTATCCAGTTTTAAAAACACTGGCAGTTAGATTCATCAAGCATGAAAATTAGAATTAAGCAGAACTCTCCCTATAGCAAGCATATCCATAACTTTCCTGAAAGAAGTAGATTTGTTTTAGTTTTATTTCAGTATCTTAGAAAGTAGGTTTGAACTGAAGCAAGGAAGAAATATTTTTCTCTGTCTTACTGATTTTTTTTTTTTTTTTAGTTTTCAACATTTTTAACTGCTCAGCATGCAATTCTTCATGGGAGCCTGTTATTCTCTATGGACATTATGTCTTTAGTATGTATCACATAGTCCCTCATGTCTTATTAACTGGAGATACTTGGTCGTCACTACTTGATGCATTTTGTCTGTGCTCTGCCCATATCCATTCCAAATTGATGCTAACATACGAATGAACTGTTTCTGTTCATGGCGTATGAATGAAAAAAGATATTTTCTGAAACTAAAAGCATCGTTATCTGAATTATAGAAGCTGCCATGGTTTGAAGTGTTACTTTTACAGCAAATGTAATATTCATGGAGAAATCTTAACAGATTTTATAGCAGTGTTGTGTTACGGAAAGCGATTAGTAACTACCATGGGATAGCAAATATAAAAGAGTAGTAGCACCAAAGACTTGTACTGTTTGACAACTGCCACATGTAGAAAAATACTTTAAGGCTTTCTAAAGCTCTTTTTTACATTTTCGAGTAGCAGGCCACACAAAGGTGGATATTACAGTTCAGAAATAAGTTTCAAATACATTCTAAAACATGCTTGAGATTGGGATTAATATTAACTGCTCCAATGCTGTCCTGGGTTCAGCAGTAGCAGTAGTTTTTCTCCTTCTTAGTAGCTGGTGCAGTGCTGTGGTTTTGTCTTTCAGCCTGGGAACAGCCCTGATAGCACCAATGGTTTTAGTTGCTGCTCAGTAATTTTTACTCTGACCAAGGACTTTCTGAGTCTCATGCTCTGCCAGGGAGGAGGGGAAGCAGGGAGGAAGCAGACAGGGCACCTGACACAGACTAGCCAAAGAGGTATTCCATACCACAGCACATCATGCCCACTATATAAACTGGTGGCAGTCACCCAGAAGGGCTAGATCACTGCTCTGGTAGGGCTGGGTATCGGTCGGCTGGTGGTGAGCAGTTGTATTCTCTTCCCTTGTTATTCCCCTTCTCATTATTATTATTGGTGGTAGCAGTAGTGGTCTTGTGTTATACCTTAGTTACTGAACTGTTCTATCTCAACCCGTGGGAGTTACATTCTTTCAATTCTCTTCCCTATTCCTCTGGGGTCGAGGGGAGGACGGGAGAGGAGTGAGCAAGCGACTGTGTGATTCTGTGTCTCCAGCTGGGCTTAAACCATGACAAATTCATTTAAATACTGTCTTGATAGAAGTCTGAACTGATCAATGCTATGGTTCACCCACACTCATAGACATTTTGAGTGACATAAGTAATAAAGCTGAAATAACGGTTTTCCAGCACATAGGTTTTCCTCATTATTCAGGAGCCAACAACACTTTCACATGCTCTGCACTTCAGAGTAAGTAAGTAAGTGAATGTCAAATTGAAAAGGTGCCATTCCATTCTTCTAAAATTTGTGACTGACCAGAAAGAGGTTTATTGGGAAAAAAAAAAAAAACTAGAAAAAATAGCATTGAGACAATGAAATTTAGCAGCTGTCTATTTGGACAAGCAGAGGCTTCATTCTATCCCAAATAAATGCCTTAAGAAATTGTTGGAGTCCAGCTATATTTTTATCTCAATAGAGTTAACACTACTGTTAGGGAGTCAGGTAACTGGTGTGCTGTAACCTGACCAGTAGCAGCAGAGATCACATTGCCCTAGGATGTAACATTTATCATCACAGAGCTGTCCTTCACCTTTCTCCCTCATGGGTTGAAAATTCTCTGAAGCAGTCTATGGGATGCATTTTTTCCCCTCTTTTTGAATGGTGAGGTAAACCCACCTGTATTCATATGAAGTAATTCAGTATTTTATCTCCGTCTTTCCTATTTCATTCTCTGCATCAAGCTTTCAATTAAAAATTAACCTATCAAGCTTTTTAAAGTTTATTTTTTACTTTTTTTATGACACATTGAGCAGCTTCTGCTAAAATTGTGGCTTTAGTAAGTAATTCAGAACTAAAACTGACAGAGGTGAAAGAGGGTAAAAAGAAAGCAGGGGATTTAGCTGATTTCAGATGCAGAGCTTTCTTTCATATATTTGCTTTAATATTAATCCCAGTTTGGAAAAGTCTTCAAAAATATTACTAATTCAAGAGATCTCAAATCAGAACCGTGACCAATGTTTGTGTGCCTTAGCTGTGAACCAAAAGTAAATTATCTGTCATTTGATGAATTGACAGCGCACTATCAAACAGAGAAGGCCTTGCCCAGCAATACAGTAGGCAGAATATTCTGTTCATAAAATTTAAAAACTTTTTTTGTCATCAAATGAAGTAGTAGTAATGAAAGTAAGATGCACATAATCATAACAATATTATTTATAATAATATAAATATAATTAATATAATTAGATCACTGACAGATCCGACAAAAGTGGAGTCTGCCTCATGACTTAGGTCAGTGATTAAGATATTAAATTACCTGGGTCTCAGTATTGACCCCTGGAGCACTCTGCTTCTTACCAGCAACCAAATAGATGTTCATCCACTGGTTACTACATTTTAAACATGAAGATCAAGCCAACATTCTGTCTACTTAATTATCCATATTTCCAGTCCATATTTCATGAGCTTCAAAGTGAAACTACTGTGGCAGATGGTGTAAAAATTGTAACTAAAATTAAGGTATATTACATATACCACTCTTTCTGCTTCCTCTTCCTCATTTCAATAGCAATTACGTCAAGCATGATTTAACCTACATAAGTCCATGCTGATAATTCATGACTAGCTGTTTGCCCAGACAGCCAAAATTCAGACCGATATTAACAGTATGTGAAACCACTTCAGGTAGAAACTTACTAAAGCCAGGAAGAATTTGCTGCTCATTGCCAAAGAATACACAATCCAGACAGGTTCCAAACACTGAGAAGAGATAATTAAACCATGAAATCTGTAACGGACTTGTGGGATGCGACTATTAATACAGGATTGTTAAAATATATATCACCTGAGAGAATACTTTTATGCTAATTAAGGTTCATAGCACACCATAATTCTAATGACTCATGGGTCAGTTACAAGAAGGAAGAGCATTTGCTAACACAGGCACTTACTCATGCTAACTCCATCACACAGCTAAGAATTATGAATCATTTACCTCTACTACTAATTATGAGCTCAATTCTATCTTTTCACCCAAAACCTCTCTTTTAAAACTCATTTTCACACATATGGCTCTACGGAATGAAATTTTTTCCAGACAAACATCATATCTGCCTTTGCCAGGTAATGTTACATCATATAATTGCATTCATATTCTTCTGCATGAAAAGCCATTTTTGTCTTAAACCAGGTGGTCTACCCTGTAAGGCTACCATTTTTCCTATAATAGAGAAGTTAATGAGCAACTATTAGAAAGCAGGTGTTCAAGTACAGCTTAACTAAGCTTTCTGATTTTGAACACAAAACTTGCTAGCTCATGCTGCTCCACAGACTGTTCCAGAGATTTTGCTCTGATTTCACAATGCAGACCCTGAAGCATCTTCGTTTTTGCACTGCTCCATAAGTAAGACTGCATATGTCCAGGATTACATCATAGGACAAAGTAATCTCCCTGGTAACTGCAGAGATGGAGCTCTTTTCCAAACAGCTTAGCTATTACTCTGATTATGCACACACTTCTCTACAGCCCAGTGGTAAAACTCTCTGGTAGCTCACAGAGGGGCTAGCATTTTGCTAATTGGTAGACCTGGGCAGAATCTGGGATGCACAATTTGAAATAAAGGTGGCAAGTTTCACAGAAAGCAGAAACATGAAGCAAAGTGAGAAAGAATAGAACAAATGACTGCAATACAGGAGAATTGCAGTTATACGAAACTAACACACTCTTTTTCTAAGGAGGAGGAGAAGTATTGAAATAAAATTTACATTTTTCTCATTACAGAATAGCAGCTTCATTGCATGAAGTGGTTTCACGTAAAGATCCACTGCACTGTATGCTGATGCAGAAATGAACAAGCAACAAACCTTCAGCAGAGAGTTAAAATCTCTTACTCTTCATGTATGAGCAAAACAGGTTTAAGTGACCACATGACAAGGCCAGACAGGTCAGAATACACATAACAACAGAAACAGCAGCAGAGCAGCAGCATGCTGAGTTCCAGAAGGAGAATTTGCAACACTAGGCAATAAAGGGCCTTATGGCAGAAGCTTTGTTTTGATAGTTTTTTCCTTGAATAATTTTAAGAATTTGCAACTTTTTTCTTGGTTGGCAGAGGGAAGAAACTATGGCAATTTTAACAGGAGCAATTTGCAGCATTAAAAGAAAGCTTTGCAGATGGATTTTGGGAGATAAGGAAGCAGGAAAAAAAAAATATATTTCAGAAGCATTTCTGTGTTTGATTTTCAAGAATATATCAAAATGCACCACCGTATAATCTTTGATTTTCAGTTTTGTAATCATTTAAGAGGAAAGTTTTACATGTCTACATGTGATAGTTTCTCTTTCAAATAAATCCAGAAGTTCATTAATTTTCTTCTAAGGATTTAAATATACAGTTCTACTTCACAAGATTTTGGCATTCCAGTTGCAGTGATGTTACAAGATGTTCCTGCAAACAGGCTGTCAGGAAAAAAAAACCAAGTGATAAATAAAACTCAAGTAAAAGATGTGATGAACAGGTTGAGACAGAAATCATCCAGATTTGGAAAAGGTCTTTCAAATATTTGTGTTCTTTCCAAAGACAAGGAAGTCAATAAAAGTCTAAGTGAAAGAGTGGCAGGGAAATAAAGAAGTTGTACTGTTTCTCGATAGAAAGAAGCAGTCTCTAGCTAAGAGCTGTATGCTGCAGTACATTCCAAAGAAGAGACAGAAACACACGACATTATGTGCATTCTACCATCTGATTGATGTAATGATGAGTCAAACATGAAACCCTGTATCAATTGTTAGTCTGACAACTGTTAGCTAGACATTTAGATTTACATTTGTTACCTTTAGCAGAGACTCCAAATTACACTAGAAAATCAGGAAGAGGAAAGAAATTAGCATTAAAATTTCAACTGTAATGATAACAATGTTTACAAATTTAGACAATAATAATGCAATCAGTTGTTTTGCTGATGCTAACACACATATTTAATATAATTACCACCATTTATATGACTCATCAGCATGTCTATTACATGTTTTAACAATAATAAAAAGACATTGTTCAAATAAGTACTTTCATTTCATATTTTAAAATGCAGGCCGTTGATAGCTAGCTTGAACTAGACTCTGAAATTGAATACATGCTTTTGGACATTTTTTTCCACAAATGACTGAGACAAGATTCCCCCTCCACATGTCAATCTCTTCCCTTCTCTCTCCAAAAAATGAAAAAAAAATTGGGAAAAAATTATAAGGAAAAATGTATAATTTTCCTTGTTTCCTCCATACCTTCTAACAGAATAGGTATATTTCATCGTAATAGACTTTGGGGAAACAGACTTACCCTGAGTTTTGTGGAAGAGATAAGACCCTTATTTCCTGGATGCCACTATGCTAATCACAATTCTTTCCAACACATTGTTCTACATTGCTCTCCCATGACTCACAAGTGACCATGACACATTAATACATCTTTATCACCTCCCTTGCAATTACATCTGAACAATTTCCTACAATAACATTTCTCAAGGACACTTCTCAGCAAAAATTCACTTCATTGCTCTTTCAGAAGAATTATTGTCATTACATAGATACTTCTTAGAGCAACTGCAAGGTGTACCTGCACAGGCCTATGGTTTTCATCTCAGAAACATGTGCTCTAGTACACTAAGCCCTTTTCATACTTCATTGCCATACAGAGTACTTGTACATTCATTTGGAAAAAAACACTTTATAAACATGGTTTTAGGACTACTTAAGATTTTAAGTTCATGACAAGTATGAATGACTTCAGAAACTGTATAATTAAACACTGTTAAAGATGGTTTTCCCATAAATAAACATTTTCAGCACTTCAAAATTTTAAAATTGTTAGGAAAACAAAAAACATTATCAAAAGTAAATATCTTCTATACTCAACAAGGGATAGTCAAGTTTAGATGTTAGTTCTTTCTCATATTAATATATATATATACACTAATCACTGCAATTGTTTCCAAAAGCTAGAGTGTTTTAAACATATTAGGGATGCTGGGGAGGGACTCTTCATGAGGGACTGTTGTGAGAGGACAAGGGGTAATGGGTTCAAACTTAAACACGGGGAATTTAGATTGGATATGAGGAAGAAATTCTTTACTGTAAGGGTGGTGAGGCACTGGAATGGGTTGCCCAGGGAAGTTGTGAATGCTCCATCGCTGGCAGTGTTCAAGGCTGGATTAGACATAGCCTTGGGTGGCATGGTTTAGTGTGAGGTGTCCCTGCCCCTGGCAGGGGAGTTGGAACTAGATGATCTTGAGGTCCTTTCCAACCCTAACTAGTCTATGATTCTATGATTCTATTAGATAACATCTGCCTGGAGAATTGAGGTAGTTGACATGTGTTTAAGATTCTACTGTACAGGGATATTTTTATTATTATTCTGTTTTATGCTTTGATGGCTGCAAGAGAGAACAAGAAACTTTCTTTTACGTGGTTTTCACTTTTACAGGGTCAATTGACCTCTCAGTTCACCTCAGAGATTACACAGTGACTCCAAAGCCATCTTAATAAAAAAAATATACAGACAAACAACAACAAAAAAAAACCCCCACACATGTATTTTATCCAGATAGAAAACCTGGTTCTCCTCAGGTGACCAGCTTAAAGTATTAAGACATAGCAGAAAGGCTAATATCAAATGCATCAAATGAAATCACTTTTTTGAAAAAACAGCCATGTAATCCTTTAAGTACTTCTATTCTAAATAGCCTCCTGTGATCCCAGGTGAGCACATAAAACAATCACCTTCACAAACTAATCAAACACCACCCTAGGATTTAATATTGCACCTATAGTAAAATTTATTTCTCTTATTAAAAATTGATGAGCTTTTGCTTAGTGATATGCATCATAAGAGCCCAAACTACTTTTTATATTGTTCCTCTCTTCTATTATTCGAATACTTTATATAATTTACTTTCTTCTGTATGAAATCTTAGATTATTAATACCCTCCTTTCCTGTCAAGGCAGTAAAGCAAGTATTAAATAATTCCCAGAATGATCACAGACAAACTTTACTAATCACATCTGCCAGTTCTGATACTTCATTTCAACGAAGCTAATAAGCTGTGAACTCCATTGTAGTCAATTGACTACCCATTTTAAAACCAAAGTTGGGAAGCTCTACATCCAAATATCAGTTTAGAAGCTTCAAAGTTTCCTCTGGGCTCTATGAATTTACAGCACTCACATACTTTTTTGAATGTTGAAATACAGTAAAACTTAATTGTCCAAGAATTAACATATTTTACCACAAATTTCTTACTTGCATATACACCACAAGCTTTTACTTTGTTCTGTATTAAAAAAGAAAAAAGTATTACGGATGCAAAATTGATGTAGCTCCTTTAAAAAGCTTCACAATGTATTTATGATCATCTGAAGGAAATACAGCTATTCTGCTGATAGCAGTAGCTCAACCCATTTCAGGTAACAACAAATAACACAAAACCAGTCAGCTGTTGGGAAGATGATAAATTAAATGGACAAATTTAAGTCTGAAGAAATGGTTTTCAAATATATTTACTAGGTTTTACATGCACTGCATAAAATGATAACTGAAATTTTTAGAAAAAAATTTTGGTAGCTTCATACTGAGCAAAAATCTGCTACACCTTAAGATTAGTTGTAAGAACGAATATAAGTAGGATAGCTATAGCTCTGTCATTTTACTACTGGTGCAGATGATTATTAGGTTTATTGTCATTCCAAATTTCTGATCCAGTCTTCAGTCAGTCACTGTTAATAGGCCAGTATAGTCATGTACATTTTTTAAGACTTACTTAATTATCTCAAATTGCCCACCATTATTTTGAAGGAAATAATGTACAAAGTAATTTTAACTTGCATATATGACTATAAAACCCTTCAAAATAAAAGGCCCTGTGGTTTGTCACATAAAATGCAGCAACTAATAGTTGCTCAGTGCCTTGGGTGGCATGGTTTAATGGGAGGTGTCCCTGCCCACGGCAGGGAGGTTGGAACTAGATGATCTTAAGGTCCTTTCCAACCCTAACTGTTCTATGATTCTATGATTAGACACAGCAAAACCAGCAAGTGCAGTGTAATGATGACATTTAATGAGTGACTCTTCACTCCCATCTGTGCATGTTATTTTTCCCATACAATGAAGAAGGAAGACTGACATGTATTGACTTCCCGACCATTTTGTTCTGATAGAAGCAAATAGTTTTGAAGCAGAAAGGCCAATCATCATACCAAATATTTCAGCTATGATGTAGCATTCCTATATTTATACAATATGCAACATTTCTTTGCCAAGCACTCCTTTTTTTCTATTACTAAGTAAATGCAAAGAATGAATCATCAGGTTGATTAAAGGCATACTGTTTTTTCATGGCTTTCTGGACAATTTCCTTTTCAAGCAAGGCAAAGGAAAATTTAGGTCACTTTCCTAGTCTGAAGAGACCAGTAATATCTTATTTTGCTATTCAGCCTATTTCCAATTTTAGTGATATTATTTTATTTTAAAGAACCATAGGTTGAAAAAATGAGTAAATAAAGCGACTGTCCCCCAACCTCTACACTGTACAAATATAGCTACAAAACTTGATTCCAAAGCACCTCTGCCTCCTTGCCTTGTCAAGAGAGTACTAAAGCTGACATCATTTTACTTGATTCTATTAAATCTGTTAGTCCATACTTCCATTAGGTGGTATTTAAGTATCTGTGTAGTTGTGTTTACATAGTTTCATTGATTTCCATTAGCTTTAAGAAAGCAAACTTACGTTAACCTTTGCATGTTCAATACTTTTATTTTAAAATGAAACCTAGAGTTTTGGTTAAAAGACTCAAGAAAACAATCCTAATACAATGAACAGGGCATTTTCTATCTCCACCAAAATAAAAATAAAAAGAAAGGGAAAATTTGGAAAGAAAATGAAGAAAGTTGTACAAACAGACACAATTAATTAATAATAGAAGAGAATGCTTGATCGACCTCATAGTGTATTATATATGGTGTAATGAATAGCATGGTGGATGAGGGGAGAGCAATGAATATTGTTTATGCCAACTTCAGCAGGACATTCAGCACTGTATCCCAGAAAGCTCTCACTGAAAAACTGATGAAGTACAAATTAGGCAAGTAAATGGTGAGGTGGGTTGGAAATCGGCTGAATTGCCAGGCCAGGAGAATGGTGATCAGTGACACAAAGTCCAGCTGAAGGCCAATCACTGGTTGTGTGCCCCACTAGTCATTAATAAGGCCAATACTGTTTAACCTCTTCATTAATGACTTAGATGATGGACGAGAGTGCACCCTCTGCACATTTGCACACCAAATTACTTTGTAGCCATTCAGGAGACTACAACAGGTTGGAAAAAAAGTTCAATAAAAACCTCTTGAGTTTCAACAAAGGGAACCACAATGCGCCACTCCTTCAGGCTCCCGGCGCTACCCAAACCTTGACACCTGTATTCAATACAATGGCATATAAGCTGCTTGTAAGCTATTAGTTTTTTCTGGAAGACCTTAGGTCTCCAAGCACTAGCTTACAATTCAAGCCCCAGCATTCCTAGGGATTCATTACAAGTTTACAATAGAATATTGTCAAAACCAATCCTTATTCACTTTATTTCGAAAAAAGTGATTATAAGTTATCTCACAGCACACACCACAGAGTCATTTTGTTAGCTTTTCTAATTCATAGCAACATATTGTGAGTATTTAACTTCTAAGTAATTATATTTCACAATAGTAGATTAGACTTCCAAGACACTTTGGTCATGGAATGCAGCTTACTCCTTTACATCCATAAACCCTTGCCAGTGTGAACACTCACACCTTCACAGATATTTAAAACCTGCATAAAGTGTATTCCACTTCAAACATCAAAAGCAAATTTATGTTATTTAAAATCTGCTCTCTTCCCTTAGCACGTAGTAAAATTCAGATTACTAAAAGATAAAAATAAATTTAATCTAAATCCTACATGCTTTACACCTAATACATAAAAAAATAAATTTTCTTTAAATATGTAGTATGTTAAGGAAAGCATCTAGGACTATAATACTAAAGAGGAGAAGCATCAACTGTTATCTATCCTCCAATTTTAGATTCAATATAAAGATGTAGTCCAATATTTACGCATAATTGAAGAAGGATTGCTTCCATACAGTAGTAAAAAGCATAATTCAGGGAGACACTATATTTTTCGTAAAGCAGGTTAAAAGCATGCACACAGAAATATTTTTAAGCACTGTCCTAATGCTTAATTGTATTCACATTGCAATGCAGCTGAGGCTCTTCTGTCACCTCTCACTTGGATGACCTTTTACTTGAGGGCATCATACCTATTCCATTAAAATCAAAACAAAACAGAAAAGCTTTTATAAAAATAAGCCTACAAATGGGTGACTAGTAAGTGATTTTCAGTATACTTGCATTTGGGAGTCCAAATTTATTGTTTATTATTACTTTAGTCTGACATTTAATTACCACAGTTTATTATCACTATTTTCTATAAAACACAAATGGTAGTCAAATTTGTTAATGTATTATTTAATATTATTTTAGGTACAAATAAGTTCATATCCACATATGCACAGAGAAAATTAAGCAACAAATGTCCTCAGCTTTCCTAGAAAATCAGCTGGAGAGTATAATCATATTTCAGAAAAAAAAATGTTTGAGTACCCCACTGCAACAGTTATGAAATTCTACATTTTCTCATGCTAAGATAGCTTCAAAAGAATAAGCAATATAATATAAAAACTACTGACATATAAAAAAGTGGATTAATATATGTCATTACTAAAAATACTGTGCAGAATTGAAGAAGTCTCAAAACCATTAATTATTTTCCTGGCACTTTGTCATCAGTATGCAAATTTGGGGTTGAAACCCACTGCAGTTTCTTAGTCTTAGTGTTTTGGCAATTTCTTGATAAGGAAATTTTTTCTGCCACTTTCATTGAATCCATTATTTTAAAAGAAAACGTTTCCATGGATTTTTACTATTGTCCACATAAAAGAAAACCCAAACTTTGGACTCCATATTGTGCAACAAAAAATTAAACTGTCAAGTCAAATGTAAAGAGAGTTGCTGAAGTCACAAATATAATGTGTAAATTCCCATAACCTTAAATGGCTATCATAAAGCTTTGTATGTGCTCACCTTCTCTCTCTCTACATATACTTATAAATAGTTGGGTCTATAATGGTGTCCTAACTATCAAACAGTGACATAAAGTAATCCACCAGCACACTAGTCCCAAGCAAGTCAATTTATAGTTACCATTACTTCCAATAGCTTTCCTGGCTTTCTTACTTTATGAGTCCATAAAATATATCAACTCCAGCTTTAAATTAAAATTAAAATTCTAAGTACTATAAATTGCCTTTTCTCATCTGGAATAACATAAAGGAAGACCAGAAAAACAAACTTTTGAGCAAGGTCCCTTCAGAGGCATATAGATAAGGTTGGTCAGCAGGCTGCCAAATTGCTTGCCTTTTCTCCCATTCCTTGCTATTTCATAATCAAGCCTCAAGAGTAGAAGAGAGATCTTGGGACTCTCTCTAAGCCAGATCAGGACAGACAGGGAGGAAAACTAAGGTCATTAGAAATGTCAGGTCTTTGCAAGTGTGCTTTCAAGGAACATGCTGACAAGGGGAAACAACAGATGTTTTTCGATTCAAATTCCATGGTAAACACAAAAGTTAAAGACAGATGGACTTCTGTATTAAAGACAAACTCATCAGCTTGCTAGGAGGATGGAGGCAGGTCACTTCCAAGAGCAATCACAACCATGACACAACAGATATTTTTGCCTTACTATGGGCCCACCCATGTAATTTATTTTTGGCCCTATCAAGTCAATATAGCAACTTGCATTTTGTGTCTAGCTACCCTCCTTTTTCAACAGTTTACTACAGTGTTCTATATGCATGTCCTGATTTAGAGCAAATGCAGTGTTTCTACTAACTTATACAAACACCTCATGCTTGCCTCACAGCAGTCTCTGAATCCTCCATTTTACCCTGTCATGGGTTCAGCAGCAGCAGTCATTTTTCTCCTTCTTGGTAGCTGGTGCAGCACTGTGGTTTTGATTTTGGGCCTGGGAACAGTGCTGATAACACCAGTGCTTTCAGTTACTGCTTAGTGATGTTTTGGTTTGACCAAGGACTTTCTGAGTTTCATGCTGTGCCAGGGAGGAGGAGAGCCGGGAGGAAGCAGAGACAGGACACTTGACCCAAACTAGCCAAAGAGGTATTCCATGCCACAGCACATCATGCCCAGGATGTAAAACAGAGAGCAGAGACCCGGAAGGGTGGGGGTGCACTGCTTGGTCGGGCTGGGTATAGGTGGTGAGCGATTGTATTCTTTCCTTGTATTTGCCTTGTCATTATTATTATTGGTGGTAGCAGTAGTGGTCTTGTGTTATACTTTAGTTACTAAACTGTTCATATCTCAACCTGTGGGAGTTGCATTCTTTTGATTCTCCTTCCCATCCCCCCGGGAGTGGGGGGAAGAAAGAGAGGGGAGTGAGTGAGCGAGACCGCGTGAGTTATAGAGGCTTAAACCACGACATGACCACATGTTAAAAGCCCTGTTAGCTCTTATTTGTTAACTTTTATACTGGAACAGTCTTAGGTCAGCACCATCTTGTGGGAGTTTAATCCATCATTAATTCCTAGTGGTTTCCAAGAGACCCACTGTTAAGAGGTCCTTTCAGGCCTTCCCTGCAGCTGACAAGACATTATACTGCCATTACGGTTTCAAGTAGCACAGTACTGTCTTAGGTAGAGATGTAAGCAATTGATAAATAAACTAGCAAAATTACAACCATCAGAGCATGCCAGCACATTCAAAATTCTGATGACTATAAGTGACCACTGTAGTATCATTTCAAACTTAGGCGTAAACTTGACTATGTCTACTTAATATGGTGCCATAATGTCTCTTTGGCCTCGCTAATCAATCTCACTAACACTTTATACTCCTGCTCAAAATGTTGCAACACCTGCTTTATCTCTCTGAATAGAAGATTTTTAACTAGTGAAGGGAATTTTTATTCTAGGTAGAGCTATACCCTGGGCCATAGGTTTCTTAAATGGGCAAGACCAATTGACTGAAATCCAAAAGCAGTTCTTTCCAGGTTAGAGTGATGTGACAAATAGCAATGGACTAAGGAAAGGGTTAAGAGTTTTTTGAAACTATATCTTGATTGTCTTAACTTAGTATAGGAAATAGGTACGTTCTTTTTTTTTACTAGTCTTGTAGTTAAACTATAACCCAGAATAGAACAGGTAAACAAAACAAGTTGCTTAAAATCAGGGACCCTTTTCCCTCAAGATGATGAATGTCTGACAGGAACTTGTTTCAACTAATCTCTAAAAGACTTGAGGTTGCCAACTGGGGAAACTGTGCCAAGGGTGAAAAGTGCATAGCGAGGAAGACCTCTTACTTCACCCAGAAGACTCTGGCCCAAGACCACCAGACGGCAATGTGCAGGTGTAGAGGGGAGGGGAATGGTATAATGAGTTCTTGGAACTAATTGTAATAATCTCCTCCTGTGCTTGTAAAATCTGATGAATATGTTTATTTGTGTGTAATAAACATCTAGCTTGTTGAGCTCTCTGTGTGTGGGTTAGGAGCAGCAATCCTCCTTGCACCCGGCACTGCAATAAACATACCTGCTTTATAACTCTGTGTGAGTTGTGAAGTTCTACTCCATAAATCAAGAAGCATGTCCAAACTTTATTATAAAGGTAGAATCTAAACATGTATTCATGCCTGAAATTCATACTGATGCAGTAGAATGATCAGGTACTAAAATTTTGCAAGTTATGGCCTTTATTTCTGAAGTGTATAAGAAGCAAAGGTATCTCTGGTACCAGCAATCAAGGCAAAAATTTACCATATTAAATTAAAAGAAACCCTTATTTGAGCAAAACCAGAAAAAAAAAATATGGTAGCTGGTAGTTCTGTTTTCCTTGAAACTCTCAGTACAACTAGCTTTACAGCACAAGAACTTCAAAATCACCAGATGCAGTGTGTCTCTGTGCATATGCTATACAAAAAAAAAAAAGTCTATCAGCCCTCAAGTGTTATTCTCCCTTAAATGAGGAAAAGTCATTTAAGACAAATCATGAATAGAAAATACAAAACTGGAAAACTGAGCAAGCATGTGAAACAGAAAAAACAGAAGGTTTTTCCTTGTGAAGGAAGTCCAGGCACAACAACATTTTGAATGAGAACATGGAATGCTACAATCAAAACAATCCAAAACAAATCATAACAACCAAAGAGACAGATGCAACAGTGTCAGATTCAACAATGAGCAGTTGAAAGCTATGAAAAATATGTGAAAATCTTCTCTTGTTTTAATTTACCGACCAGGAGCAAAAAGAAGACTGGATAGTGAATCCCACCACAGTCATAAAATCTTGATTGTTTTTGAACATCAGATTCTCACAGATAATATAGGTTTTGAGAATGGACATTCACCACCTGAATAAAGAAAAAATAACTCAGATTATCTACTCACAAATTTGAAAATGATGCTTTCCAGTTTAGTTGAAAAAAAACTCTACATATCTATCTGATGTTTCACTCTGTGCAGAAAAAAAATAAATCAACCAAAACCAAACACAATCCCCGCCCCCCAAAAAATCCAAAACTAGTAAGTAATTAAGATTTGAATAATTAAAGTTATTTTCTTGCAGAAATAAGAAATATTGAGTGAATACTAATTGAAGCTGTGCTTAAGCCTTAGTAAATTTTGTTTTGCTGAAAATGTCATGCATGTTGCCTGAGGTTATAATCACTCCTTTCTTTCTCTCTAATCATTTGTCACAAACTCTGATGGGGAATGCAGGTTTAGATTATAAAGGAGTTCCCAGTCAAAGTTTTAAAAGGTTTTTTCCACAAATAAAGAGCAATAAGACAGCAAATTAAGTGCAACACAATATATATAATGAATGCATGAGTGTACATAAACTGTAAAGAAAGAGATTAGCACTTCAGTGGAAAACACAATTTGGTAGTGGGTATTGAAGAATTCTCAGTTTTTCTACAAGAAATGTACTAGAATATGTAAAATAAATATGTTTAAAATTATTTAAAAGAATCATAACATTCTGAGAAATGCTGCATTATTTGAAGAGATATTAAAATACATCAATAATTACACAACTCTTTAGTGCGTTATATTTATCCTAGTTTAAAGCTTAAAGAATCTACCAAGCACAGAATTTTTAACACATACCTAAACAAAATAAAAGCTTGTTGAGTAAAAGTTCAGGTATAGGTCTGGAAATTGCTACATTTGACAGCAGCAATGGAATTATAGATTATAACAAAGTTGTAGATAGTGATTATATAAATGTAAAAATAAGATTTTGGGGTACTTTTTTTGAAACATTTCAACAGAAGGAAAATGGCAATGTTTTTCAAAAAAATAATTAACAACTCATTAGACCACATGCAGTTCACTATTTCTTCTTCCAATATCAAAAAAACCCAATAACAACAAGAATCCAACACCTGATGATGTTGCTCATAAACATAATATTTTCTCACAAGACACAGTTTCAACAGGAATGCAACACTAATATTCAAAGTCTGAACTAGAATTGAAAACCTGGTGAATTTATTAAAAAACAAAACAAACAAAAAAACCCCAGCATTTAAATGCTTAAAGTATTAAATAGGAATACAGAATAACGTTTGCTTTAAAGTCTTATTTCTCCTCACAGTTTTACTAAGCACAGAACATATTGTCTAATCCAAGTGCAATTGACATATGCCCTATCAGAGGAGAATACTCTTGGCCAGGAAGAACTTTATCTAGTCTTCAACAGCTCTAAGCTGTTGAAATGTGGGATTCAAAATTTAGGAAATGAAAATTCAAAATTTAGAAGATAAAAAAGATGTTGAAAATTTGAAATTCTTGATAGAAGCAGATAAAGCAAATAGTTCTTGTCAGTTTAGCTCAGACTACCAAAACAGTGGATTAAATAAACAAGTTATTCCACAGTGAAAACAAACGCGAACTCAGCCAAAAACAGTTCTAAGATTCCTAGATAGTGAATTTCAGTAAGCCTTTTTAGTTCATTGCTTTTCTATAATTTTTGGTTAAATTACAGCTTACAAAATAGAAGAATACAAAAAATGCAAAAAGGTATACTGTATAATCAAATGCATTTCTGTTTCAAATATATTTTCAACACAGTTCTGATATATCATGCAGACCCTGACAAATTCTGTAGAAGAAGTGTTAAGAATTTACTGTCACAATGCCAGCTGAAAATTTGAGGTACAAAACAGGTTTTTTTTTTCTCCTCAGATGATGAAATGAAACATGAACCCAAATCACATTTAAATGTGTTTAAAGCCTGGATTGTTATCAGACACTCCAAAAATCTGTAATAAAGCCTGCAGGTTACACATGACAGCTAGCACACAAGAGGAGGGAGTAAGAATCAAATCTAATCTGTACCAGACTTATTTTTTTCTGAAGTGCTGAGTGGTGAAGGTATGCATGCCTAGACAATCTTAAAAAACAGAAATTAAGTAGTCAACAAGTGTTAGGTGTATATAATCATGAAGCAAAATCTTCTGATAAAGAATTCGTAGAATCATAGAATAGTTAGGGTTGGAAAGGACCTTAAGATCATCTAGTTCCAACCTCCCTGCCAGGGGCAGGGACACCTCCCACTAAACCATGCCACCCAAGGCTCTCTCCAACCTGGACTTGAACACCACCAGCGATGGAGCATTCACAACTTCCCTGGGTAACCCATTCCACTGCCTCACCACCCCCACAGTAAAGAATTTCTTCCTCATATCCAATCTAAACTTCCCTTGTTCAAGTTTGAACCCATTACCCCTTGTCCTCTCACTACAGTCCCTAATGAAGAGTCCCTCCCCAGCATCCCTATAGGCCCCCTTCAGATACTGGAAGGCTGCTATGAGGTCTCCACGCAGCCTTCTCTTCTCCAGGCTGAACAGCCCCAACTTTCTCAGCCTATCTTCATACAGGAGGTTCTCCAGTCCCCTGATCATCCTCGTGGCCCTCCTTGTTGCGTTAAAGGGGGGGAAGATAAACCCCTTACTTTATAAAAGGGAGCCAGGAACAGCCCTAATACACAACTATCAGTCCGAGCGCGTCTGGTATTGAATTCACCAACAATAACTGTTAGTCCGAGCACGTCTGGTATCGGATTCACTGATAATTCACCACAGGGACAGTTCCTATATGCAGCTATCAGTCCGAGCACATCTGATATCGGATTCACTGATAGTACACAAACAGTTACAACTATCAGTCCGAGCGTGTCTGGTATCGGATTCACTGATAATGCACCACACTGTGCTCACAAACTCTCACAGGTACACTGAATTTATTAATGCAACAGGTACAGGTTCTTACGGATTGCCGGTGATAAATACTGTCTGCAAAAGCATGTGCAAATAATAGTTACATGGATACAAGCACTTGATAAAGTTAACACAGCATAGCTCTAGAATATACAGGTGACAATAAGAATAACTCTATAGAGATTCTAATTTTTCCCAGGGAAAGCACTGGATACAGTGCAAGTCTTACCCACAGGTGTCCCGGGGGGGGGAAGAGAGGTCCAGCCCGTCGACCGGTCCCAGGAGTCTGTCGATGTTATCTTCCTTGACTCATCCACGATGGTATCTTCCCTGTGTCATGGGTTCAGCAGCAGCAGTCATTTTTCTGCTTCTTGGTAGCTGGCAGCACTGTGGTTTTGATTTTGGACCTGGGAACAGCGCTGATAACACCAGTGTTTTGGTTACTGCTTAGTGATGTTTTGGTCTGACCAAGGACTTTCTGAGTCTCATGCTCTGCCAGGGAGGAGGGGGAGCAGGGAGGAAGCAGAGACAGGACACCTGACCCAAACTGACCAAAGAGGTTATTCCATACCACAGCACGTCATGTCCAGGATGGAAAGCAGAGAGCAGAGACCCGGAAGGGTGGGGGTGCACTGTGTGGTCGGGCTTGGTTTTAGGTGGTAAGAATTGTATCCTTTCCTTGTATTTGCCTTGTCATTATTGTTATTGGTGGTAGCAGTAGTGATTTGTGTTACACTTTAGTTACTAAACTGTCCTTATCTCAACCTGTGGGAGTTGCATTCTTTTCGATTCTCCTTCCCATCCCTCCGGGAGCGGAGGGAAGAAAGAGGGGGAAGTGAGTGAGAGAAAGGGCTGCATGAGTTAGAGAGGCTTAAACCACGACACCCTGATATCCCCCTTTCTCTTGGGTCATTTTATATTATTTTTACCTTCAAGGTGGAGCTTGAGTGACTCTAGTCATACATACTTTTATTACCATTGGTGCAAATTTCTCTCACCTCGATTTAAAGGTATATGAGACCAAAAATCCAGAGCGCATGCTCAGAGAGGGGTGGCCTTAATTCGGCGGGGGTTCACATTGGAGATGGGTGTGTATTTTAGCATGTAAATGCATTACAATGGCATTATAATGAAGCAAAGTTCACACTGAGGACGGTATTTTGTCAAAAGATGACAGGCCGCTGGCTCAGGGTAGCAAGAATGCAGCTTATCAGTTTCTTGTATCATCTAGTTCCCACCTTTTTGCTGAAGTTAGGACAAAGCGTAACCGTGAGATCTCCACCTCGCTCTACCCTCCACCTGTGTTGTCACGGGAATCACTGTGGAGTGCACATTCCTGGCATACCAGGTGTGGCTGCATCTCGTCCCAAAAGGCCCTGAAAGTCTGTTTTTCCTCATGTGTGGACAAAGCATTTCGAATATAAATTTAATTCCTAATTATTCCACATTCCCTAATTATCCCACATTTCCTAATTATCCCACACTCCTCTACACTTGTTCCAACAGTTCCATGTCCTTTTTATGTTGAGGACGCCAGAACTGCACACAATACTCCAAGTGAGGTCTCAGGAGAGCAGAGTAGAGGGGCAGGATCACCTCCCTCGACCTGCTGGTCACGCTCCTTTTAACGCAGCCCAGGATACGGTTGGCTTTCTGGGCTGCAAGCACACACTGCCAGCTTCTTCAAATATCTAAGTTATTAAATAAGGAAATACTAAAGTTTAAGGTGAATTGCTATCCAAGGTTTAAGAGGACAATAAGGATAGTTTAGGTTAACTACCCAGGGCAAAAAACTGTTTTTCATCTAAGGAAGAGGTGGAAAAAATAACAAAAGAAACATTTAATGTATTCTGTTCAGAACACTGTTTGGCCAGTTGCGCTGTAAGGAGAGGTGTTTATTTAGCCAACGAGAAGATACCCTAATAAAGTTGACAATCTATGCTTTTCTTCCCAACACTTTCCAGAAAAAAACCTCACATCTTTATGAATACCATCATATTAGCTGATTGATGTGAAGCATAAAAAGTCCTAGAATTGGAAATATGTCCTACTCTTTACTTCCATATTATTTTCCCTACTTTCACTCACATTTAAGAGTCTCATCCCCAAAACAGGCAGGATGCATTTTAATTTAAAGTTTTCAAAAGAATTTGTTTTGCTGCTCAGAGCAAAAAGCATGAACCTACTCCTCTCCCACTGAGTCTGTAATTTAAATGTCTTTTCTAGGGAAGAAAGTTCACAAAATCCTTGACAATATCACCAGAAATATTTGACCTATTTGAATTTTTTTGTTGCTACAGCATATATAATTTACTTTCAGAAGAATGGTTGTGCATTTTAGTTTTAGCACAAAATTACTCCGTAGTAAACTTTCTGAGGTATCATATATTTAATTTCTCTTCCTATGAAGATGTTAAATTAATATATATAATTAGTTGGAAAGTAACAGTAAATTTATGGAAAGAGAACTCCTAATATTGCTTTCCAGTGATACATTCTACAGAGTTCTAGATGCATTCTCAGTGTTAATCCCCTGCATCATTGTCAAGCTTCCTATTTCCTGATGTAGCAGCTTTCTACAAACTCTGCAAGAGCGCATATTACTCAAGGCTTTGTTATTTATTCACAGTTCTCCCTACCATTCTTCATGACACACTGAAGAAATATATACATATAAAAAAATATTTCACACAGGTCTACTTCAGTAGAATAAACCAGGTTAACTCTTCTAAATCTAAATTACTTATAAGAGTTGTACAAATCTAGCCAAAAGAACGTGATTGTGTTTGCTATTTTCTGTTAATTAATGAAGACCTTTTTTTAAAAAAAAAAAGGAATATTTGACAGTACTTCAAAATTTAAAAGACAAATGTTACGTTCATTGTCACAACTTATGAAATCAGTGATAAGCCAGAATAAGTATGCCAGCCTAAAACAGTAAAAAGAAAACAATACTTCCTCCCTGCAAAACACATTTAAATTCATACATTTTAATAAAAGACTGGGATTTTTTCCTTTAAATGCTATTTATGATTTTATTATTCTCATTTTCAAACTGAACAGAATAATCTGGAGACACATAAAATTATTTTCCATGCCTATTCTTACCTTCTAATTTAAGAAAAATACACCAGGGCCATTAAGCTTACGTCAATAAGATGACTAAGGCTATTGACATGAGAAGTAAGCAATATTCTGATTTCTGTTTCCTTCCACTAAAAAAAAATGATCAATTCTATTTTCCCATTTCTAAATATTGCTTACATTGGGATCGGATCTAAAATCTACTCCAAATGTGACTTCCAGACAAGCATTATTTTTGGAGAATGGAAATACATTTTAGAAATTTTACAGTAATTGTTTTTAACTTTCATAGCTGAAAGAACTTACATGCAATCCAGTATATTGAACTTACATTACAAATTATATCTACACAGAGACTGTTTAATCATTCTAACAATCATTTTTAAATTTTTGAAAATGTCAAATTTTAGCAGGAACACCAGCGTCTTCTCAGACTTAATATGAGGAAGAAATTATTTTTATTATGAGGGTGGTGAAACACTGGCATAGGTTGCCCAGAGAGATGGTACGTGCCCCATTCCTGGAAACATTCAAGGTCAGTTTAGACAGGATCATCGATTTATTATACATTATTAGTTATTGAAATATGTTTTTACTTTGGGAACATGACGTATCTGTAAACATGTTCCTTGTTTCTAATTAAAGCATTATTACTGCAACTGCATGAACATTCTTTCTTATCACTTGGAAGCAGGAATTTTGCACACATTTACAACATACATAGCATATGATTCAGGCACAGCATGTGTCTCATCTCTTTGAGAACAGATATAACAGGTATGTACCTACCCTTTCAGTTTGCTATGGGACCTGCTTCATTTCACAATGTCCTCATTTGACATACGCTACATCTCTCCTTGATATATATCTGGAATAAAAAAAAAATAAAATACATTTTAGGTAAAACTCTCATATGGCAGAAAAGGAAGAGGGAGCAGAGAGGAATGGTCTGTTGTCTTCAGACTCCACCTGGCAACGCTTGTCCCACTCTACCAGAAGGAAGTTTTTCCATGTTACCTGTTACCTCAGGTAAAAGGAAAAGTAAACTAAGAGAGCCCTCAAGCTCATGAGATTCTTTCAGTGACATGTTCCCAAGCCTAAGTCGCTCTGCTATTGTTTCCACTTTTTGCCATGCTAGTGGCTAGTTGTTATTTTCACCTTTTCAGATCTTTTTTCTCTTCAGCTCTTCCTCCATTCTTTTGCTGCTTTCTCCTGTCTTTATCTGTTCTTCATTTTCTTAATGTTCTATTCACTGGCTCTCCTTTCTCCTTCAGAGGAAGCAGATGTGCTTACTCACCCTAAGCCCTGCAGGAAGCAGCTGTGCAAATCAGACTGTACTAGGAAAAGGCCCCAGTATTGCAGCTGGGAAAATTAGGCACGAAGTAACTACCCACACCTTGCTCTGCAAGCCTTGAAAGGATCTTCATATCAAAGAAAATGTGAAGATTGCCACAGCAAGTTTCTTCAGACATATTTGGGTTTCTGCTTATTAGCCTTCCACTTTGTATCTAGCACCTCCATAGAAAGAACAATGTGAACACTGGGGTAAAGAGTTTCATTTCTAACCTTTGTCACAGACAACTCTCTGGTCCCATACTACAAGTTTTTACTGCAAAGTCCTCCCTCCTGCATTATGCAGTTGAAGAGTCTTGTGTGGATGATGCAGAGCACCTGCCTGCTCTTGACAAACAGAGATCTGAAAATAAGACTCTCTGAATTCACAATTTGGTGCTTTCTTCTTGGCTACAACCTTTTTCTTAGCCCCGAGAAGCAGACAGCTGCTACAAACAAAGCAACACTGGGAGATCTTCATCTTTTCCACCTGGAAGTCTTCATTCAGAGGCACTCGAAGCACAAACACACACACACACACACACACACACACAGCAGTGCAGTCAGAGTATTTCTAGAGCAGCACTTGATGCATGCAACAGCTCTATACAGCACCTCCTGAAAAACATATATGATCCACTGTGGGGAGTATTGTGGTACTGTGATCCACAGAACAGAAGCAAAGAAAGCAGGAAGTAACAAGAGCACAACTTACTAAGGTGACAGTGGTAGTAACCAATGGCAGAAAGAAACACAGTATCGCTCTTCTGCGGCAGGCACTGGTGTGGTGACCTCTCCTTTGTAAGACAGGTAGGAAGAAAACACAGCACTTGCCCACATCATGATGATGCAAAGGAACATGGGATACCTTTCAAACCACTAATATATGGGCGCCTTACAGTCAGCATTGCAAACTAATACCAACCCACAGTAATACTCAGTGGGATATGAGCAGTTAGTCAATAATTGTTTTCAGCTCAGTGATTCACCTTGTAAAGAAAATGTGTAAGGTAGACATACCTGAGAATGTTATAATTGCTGCAAAAATAATGGATAGGCTTGAAAATCATCTGCATTAAATCCTGAAAGAGTTATTAATTTGTCAGCAGGCAGCATATGTGACAAAGTGAGATATGTTTGTGCTGAGTTACGATTTCTATTTGCATTCTGCTGCATACTAGTCTGACCTTGTCTAAAGAATCTACTCTACTGCAGTGCAGTCACCCTGACTGGAAATTCATTGAAGGAATATAACTGAAAAGCTTCTGGGACTCTCAGCTTCATTACTGGCCTACCTCCAAGAAACATTTCATTTTGTCATCAGAAGGAGTCAGTAGAGGAAAAAGAGAAATTACAGTTACTGAAGCTGTTGTTTCTTAGCCTCAGCATGCAACACCAAGAGGACATAATATCTAAAAGAGCAATTCTTCTGCAACAGGGGCAACCATTGCAACAAGTGAAAAAGACATGAAGGAAAGTGGACAGAGGAACCAGCTCAAAAAAAGCAATTCCTGCTAGAAGGCAGTATCCCCCCAAATTTTATTAGTTTTCAAGTGCACATATGAACATTGAAGTTCAGACAGATATGTCAGTGACTTAGTTACTTAAATTAAATTTGTCACACTTTTTCCAAATGGATTGTACTAGACATGGAATGCACCAATGGCCTGAGTGAAACAGTTTTAATCAACGTAAAGACTAAGGAGCTTACACACCTTATTTTCAGGGCCTGGTGCGGGTTTGGTGTCAACATCCAGAGGCAGATACCAGCCAAAAATGCAAAACCTGTGTACGTGCCAGAGTCCTGAAGCTATTGACAGTGACTATACTTTACTGAAAGGTTAAGAAAAAGGTGACAGATTACACAACAAAAAAAAAGGAAGGTGGAAAACATAGAATCATAGAATCACAAAATAGTTAGGGTCTAAAAGGACCTTAAGATCATCTAGTTCCAACACCCCTGCCAGGGGCAGGGACACCTTCCATTACACCATGCCATCCAAGGCTCTCTCCAACCTGGACTTGAACACTGCCAGCGATGGAGCATTCACAGCTTCCCTGGGTAACCCATTCCACTGCCTCACCACCCTTACAGGAAAGAATTTCTTCCTCATATCCAATCTAAACTTCCCCTGTTTAAGTTTGAACCCGTTACCCCTTGTCCTGTCACTACAGTCCCTCACGAAAAGTTCCTCCCCAGCATTCCTATTAGGCCCCCCTTCAGATATTGGAAGGCTGCTATGAGGTCTCCACACAGCCTTCTCTTCTCCAGGCTGAACAGCCCCAACTTGCTCATCCTATCTTCATACAGGAGGTGCTCCAGTCCCCCGATCATACTCGTGGCCCTCCTCTGGACTTGTTCCAACAGTTCCATGTCTTTTTTATGTTGAGGTCACCAGAACTGCACACAATACTCCAAGTGCAGTCTCACAGGAGCAGAGTAAAGGGGCAGGATCACCCCCCTCGACCTGCTGGTCACGTCCCTTTTGATACAGTCCAGGATATGTTTGGCTTTCTGGGCTGCAAATGCACACTGTCGGCTCATGTTAAGTTTTTCATCAACCAACACCCCCAAGTCCTTACCTGCAGAACTGCTCTGCATCTCTTCTCTGCCCAGCCTGGAGCTGTGCTTGGGATTGCTCCCACCCAGCTGTAGGACCTTGCCTTGGCATGGTCAAACTTCATAAGGCTGGCACCTGCCCACCACACAAGCGTCTCAAGGTCCCTCTGGATGGCATTCATTCTCTCCAACCTGTCAACCGAACCACACGGCTTGCTGCCATCGGCAAACTTGATGAGGGCGCACTCAATCCTACTGTCCATGTCACTGACAAAGATGTTGAACAAGACCGGTCCCAACACCGATCCTTGAGGAACACTACTCAATACTGGTCTCCAGCTGGACATTGAGCCATTGACCACAACTTTTTGCATGCAGCCATCCTGCCAGTTCTTTATCCACTGAGTGCTCCACCCATCAAATTGATGTCTCTCCAATTTAGAGACAAGGATGTCATGTGGGACAGTGGCAAACACTTTGCACAAGTCGAGGTAGATGACATCAACTGCTCTACCCCTGTCCATCAGTTCCAGAGCTCCATCATAGAAGGCCACCAGATTGGTCAGGCAGGATTTCCCCTTAGTGAAGCCATGCTGGCTGTCACCAGCCACCTTGTTGTTTTTCATGTGCCTTAGCATGCCTTCCAGGAGAATCCGCTCCAAGATTTTGCGAGGCACAGAGGTGAGGCTGACTGGTCTGTAGCTCCTCGGCTCACCCATTTTTGCCTTCTTGAAAATGGGGGTCATATTTCCAATTTTTCAGTCATCAGGAACTTCACCTGAGTGCCTTGATTTTTCAAATATGACGGACAGTGGTTTAGCAACTTCATTTGCCAGCTCCTTCAGGACCCGCAGATGGATTTCATCAGGTCCCGTGAACTTCTGCACGTTGAGGTTCTTAAGATTGTCTTGAACCAGATCCTCTTTTACAGTGGGCCCAGGGTCTTCATTGTCACAGTCCTTGCATCTGCCTTCCAAGACTTGGGTGGTGTGGTCAGAGCATTTGCCTGTGAAGACTAAGGCAAAGAAGTCATTAAGAACCTCAGCTTTCTCCAAATCCAGGGTAGCCAGTTCTCTGAGAAGGCCCACGTTGTCCCTAATCTGTCTTTTATTTGCAATGTACCTATAGAATCCCTTCCTATTATCTTTAACATTCCTAGCCAAGTTTAATTCTAGCTGAGCCCTAGCTTTTCTAACGTGGTCCCTAGCTTCCTGGACAACACCCCAGGGGCCAGTCTTCCCAGTATTCTTCCCAGCTGCCTGTTTGTGCTTCACCTTTTATAAGCCTCATTTTTCCTTCAAAGTTTCCTCAGAAGCTCCTTATCCATCCAAGGAGTTCTCCTAGCCCTCCTGCTGCACTTCCTTCTAGTTGCGATGCAACTCTCCTGAGCTTGCAGCAGGTGATCCTTGAATATCAACCAACAGTCTTGGGCCCCCCTGCTGTCTAGGGCTATATCCCATGGAACCTTACTGAGCAGGCTCTTGAAGAGGCCAAAGTCTGCTCTCTTGAAGTCCAGGGCAGTGAGCTTGCTGCACACTCTTCTCACTGTCCTGAGGATCTCGAACTAGGCCATCTCATGATCGCTGCAACCAGGACTGCCCTGGAGCATCAGATTCCCAACCAACCCTTCCCTGTTGGTGAGCACAAGGTCAAGCATGGCATCCCTCTCTGTTGGTTCCTTTATTACTTGAAGAAGGAAGTTGTCTTCCACACAATCGAGGAAATTCCTGGATTGCTTGTGCCAGGCCGTACCGTCCCTCCAACAGATATCAGGGTGGTTGAAGTCCCCCATGAAAACAAGGGCCTGCGAGCATGAGGCTGCTCCTGTCCATAGAGTGCTTCATTCACAGATTCCTCTTGATCAGGTGGTCTGTGACAGATCTCCACAATAATGTCTCCCATCACTGTTCTCCCTTTAACCCTGACCCACAACCTGTCTCCAGAGTTCCGTACTCTCCAGCCTATCACTGACATAAATAACAACTCCCCCTCCCCGTCTGCCGTGCCTGTCTTTTCTAAAGAGCCTGTAGCCTTCCATTCCAACACGCCAGTCATAGGAGCCATCCCACCATGTTTCTGTGATGCCTATAATATCACACCCTGGTAGACTTGCACACATCTCTAAAATTCCTCTTGTTCGTTCCCCATGCTACGAGCGTTTGTATACAGGCATCTGAGCTGAGCTTCTAATGAAGCCAGTTCATTGTCTAAATGTCATGGTTTAAGCCGTAAATCACGCAGCCCGTTCACTCACTCCCTCCTTTTCTTCCCACCCCCCCACAACTCCAAGGGGGAGGGGGGGGGAATGGGGAAAAGAATCGAAAGAATGTAACTCCCATGAGTTGAGATAATAACAGTCCAGTAACTAAGGTATAACACAAACCACTACTGCTACCATCAATAATAATAATGACCAGGGAAATACAAGGGAAAAGGATACAATTGCTCATCACTCGACGACTAAGCCGTGAACTGAATTCTTCTGGATTCCTGCCTCCAGTTTTGCCATCCTGGGCATGACATGCTGTGGCATGGAATATCTCTTTGGTCAGTTTGGGTCAGGTGTCCTGCTTCGCCTTCTTCCTGGCTTCCCCTCTTCTCTGGCATAGCATGAAACTCAGAAAGTCCTTGGTCAGACCAAAACATTACCAAGCAGTAACTGAAAACACCGGTGTTATCAGTGCTGTTCCCAGACTGAAAGTCAAAAACACAGCGCTGCACCAGCTACCAATAAGGAGAAAAATGACTGCTACTGCTGGACCCATGACACTGAAGCAGGTGGAATATCTCTGTATATCATGTAATATCATGTATAAAATCAAGTGCCTAAAGCAACCAAGTGTGAATTTTCCAGTGTTTCAAAGGAGGAAAAGGAAGTAGTATGAGAATATGAGGAGATTGACAGCCTGAGCTTTTGAAACACTGGATTAGCTGAAGTAGTAGGGCTGGCAGAGGTGAGACTGAACTATGGAATTTAAATAGGTAGTGGTGGCAAGGTCTAAGGACACCCTGCCACAGAACATGAGGAACTTAAGAGGTACTCACTCGCACCTATTAGAAGCCACTGGCTTTCATCATACCATTCGACTTCTGAGAATCAAAAAAAATTATGACCAGATTTACTCTCCGTGCCTAAGTTCGTTTAGGCCTAATCAACAATTTCTTCCATAACTGCCCAGCTATTGCACTTTCTAATGTTTGAATGAAGGCTCAGTTAGGTCATAATTCCACATCTTGCTCGTTTGCTGTTGTTATTTAAACTTACAGGATTTATTCAGTTCTCCTTTATGAAGAAAAATTCTAAAATCATGCAAAATGTCTGACTGACAGCTCAGCCACTTCAATGAGTGGATAATGTTCATGCACAACAAAGATTTGACCAATAGGTGAATTGCATCTCATTTTCTCCTCCATGCATAATAACGTCACAAGCTACTGTATACCATTAGAGGAATATTGGTGAGATTTTTCCATAGCACAACAGAAGCAGGGGAGGAAATTTACGGAGGAATGAATGCACAGTTGTGCTGGTTTTGGCTGGCATAGAATTAATTTTGTCATAGTAGCTAGTATGGGGCTATGTTTTGGATTTGTGCTGGAAACAGTGTTAATAATTCAGGGATGTTTTAGTCATTGCTGAGCAGTGCTTACACAGAACCAAGGCCTTTTCTACTCCTCACACCACTCCACCAGTGAGTATGCTGTGAGTGCACAAGAAGCTGGGAGGGGAACCCACCTGACCCAAAGGATATCCCATACCATATGACATCTTGCTCAACATACATATAAAGTTGGGGAAAAAGGAAGAAGGGAGGAGGAGGATGTTCAGAGTGATGGCATTTGTCTTGCCAAGTAACCATTACACATGGTAGAATCCTGCTTTCCTGGGCATGACTGAATACCTGACTGATGATGGGAAGTAGTGAATAAATCCATTATTTTGCTTTGCTTATGTACACAGCTTTTGATTTACCTATTAAACTGTCTTTATCTCAACACATGAGTTTTCTCTCACTCTTCTGATTCATTTTCCCATCCCACTGGATGGGAGTGATCTAGTGAGCAGCTGTGTGGGACTTATTTACCAGCTGGGGTTAAACCATGACAACAAATGGGGCCTTGAATAACCTGGTCTAGTGGAAGGTGTCCTTGTCCATGGCAGGGAGTTGGAGCTAGATAAGCTTTAGGGTCCCTTCCAACTCTAACCATTCTGTGATTTTACAAATCATCAAACCTGCATGAAGGTTAACCAATGGTGCAAATGAAGTTTGCGCCCTGTGCTGCAACAGCAATTCTGTGAATAGGGAGAAACAGTAAATGATGAAAGCTTTCTATTCTTGTTTCCATGCAATGAAATTTCACGTTTGCAGACTTTCAGCCATTATCCAGTAATACAGTATCTCAGAAATAAGGTTCACAGAAACTACCAATATCCATGTGTCGTGGTTTAAGCCTCTCTAACTCACGCAGCTTGTTCTGTCACTCACTTCCCCCACTTTCTTCCCTCCGCTCCCGGAAGAATGGGAAGGAGAATCGAAAAGAATGCAACTCCCACAGGTTGAGATAAGAACAGTTTAGTAACTAAAGTATAACACAAATCACTACTGCTACCACCAATAACAATAATGACAAGGCAAATACAAGGAAAGAATACAGTTTCTCACCACCTAAAACCAAGCCCGACCACACAGTGCACCCCCACCCTTCCGGGTCTCTGCTCTCTGCTTTCCATCCTGGACATGACGTGCTGTGGTATGGAATAACCTCTTTGGTCAGTTTGGGTGAGGTGCCCTGTCTCTGCTTCCTCCCGGCTCCCCTCCTCCCCGGCAGAGCATGAGACTCCGAAAGTCCTTGGTCAGACCAAAACACCACTAAGCAGTAACCGAAACACTGGTGTTATCAGCGCTGTTCCCAGGCCCAAAATCAAAAACATAGTGCTGCACCAGCTACCAAGAAGCAGAAAAATGACTGCTGCTGCTGAACTCATGACAATATCCACCCTTTATTCCATACCATTCACGTCATGCTCAGATCCCATATTTTCAATATACCATCACGTGTATATATATACATCCACACACACGCAGAGAGAGGGAGAGAGATCATCCCTCAGTGCATAGACCAATCCCTATAAAGCTGCTGAGTCCATCCAGTCCATGATGTCAAGCTCCATCTTTTGTAACAGCCTTTCAGAGCAGGAGAGGCTGTGTGCAGAGTTCACACTCGTCAATAACCTGGGCCACAGTGTCCATTGCTAAGTCCACCCCTCGATCATGAGTCCATCTGTATGCTGCATCTCTGCCCTGATGGCCTGAGATGTCATGGGCCCACCAGGCTCAAAGTAATTCACACTCCCCTCCAGCAGTTTCTGCAGCTTGTTGTTGGGGACTCCACACAGCTGCTTTCCATCTCCGACACTTCCAAAGCACTGGAGGGGCCCAGTGGACTAGATACTTGCCTATACTGTCCCACACACCCTGCCAGTCATGACTGTCCATGCTTGGAGAAAATATCTTGGTCATCCTACATTGTAGTCTAACCCCAGACAAGGCCCACACCCCACTCTGCTTAACTCTGGGGACCAGACAAAACGGTTGTGGGTAAAACACACTCTGTATGCATGCCACCATGCTGATCCCCATCACAATCAGCAGGCAGGTCTCAAGGGTACCCAAAGGCCATTCAAACCCTTCAGAACTCTCAAATGAGGCTGCTGTACTTGTCACTGGGGCTGGTGCAGCTGCTGTGCTTGCCGGCTCTCTCACCACCAGCTGCTCTTTGTCTGAGTCCAGGTCTTCCTCCTCTACCTTGCTGGGAAGTGCTGCGTGGCCTCCTGCATCCTCTTGGGGCTCGGGCTCGCGGGGCTCTGCAGGCGGCTGTTGGGGAATGCTCTTGGCCGCCGCGGGGCTGGGCTCGGCTATGGGGCTCAGCTTCTCCGCCGCCCCCTCCTGCTGCTCAGCAGCTGCGGGGCTGAGCTCGGTGGGGGGGCTCAGCTCCTGATCCCCGGGGCCGCTCCCCTGGGGCTGTTTCGGCCGGCAGTGGCTCCCGGGGCGGCCCCCCCTCGTCTCCCCACAGCCTCACGAAGATGGAGGCTAGGACGAGGGCCAGGACGGTGAAGAGCAGCCCAACTGCCAGGTACAAGTCCATGTCCGCCACCCACTGCTTCTGGAGCCCGCCCGTATTACAAACCATTCCAATAAAGTACAATGAAACAAGAACCTTAACCCAAAACCCATATCCGAAAAATGCTAAGATAACAAATACCGGCTGCAAGTAAGGTACAACAGGATGAAACCATGAACTCAAGAGAATCAAGAGCAACAATTTTGAGAGCCAATAAATCAGCATTGTGAAGAGTGGCTATCAATCCTGTCATTATCTCAACCCTTCGAGCCCTACGTTGGGCGCCAAAAAGAACTGTCATGGTTTAAGCCTCTCTAACTCATGCAGAGTTACAGTTCTGTCACTCACTTCCCCCAGTTTCTTCCCCCCGCTCCCGGAAGAATGGGAAGGAGAATCGAAAAGAATGCAACTCCCACAGGTTGAGATAAGAACAGTTTAGTAACTAAAGTATAACACAAATCACTACTGCTACCACCAATAACAATAATGACAAGGCAAATACAAGGAAAGAATACAATTTCTCACCACCTAAAACCAAGCCCGACCACACAGTGCACCCCCACCCTTCCGGGTCTCTGCTCTCTGCTTTCCATCCTGGACATGACGTGCTGTGGTATGGAATAACCTCTTTGGTCAGTTTGGGTCAGGTGTCCTGTCTCTGCTTCCTCCCTGCTCCCCCTCCTCCCTGGCAGAGCATGAAACTCCGAAAGTCCTTGGTCAGACCAAAACATCGCCAAGCAGTAACCGAAACATTGGTGTTATTAGCGCTGTTCCCAGGCCCAAAATCAAAACCACAGTGCTGCACCAGCTACCAAGAAGCAGAAAAATGACTGCTGCTGCTGAACCCATGACACCATGTTATAAAATTATGACATTTTTTTCACTTTATATACTGACAAAAAAAATTAAAAATGAGAATCCCATTAACATTTCTGTTTAGCTAGTCAAAAAAGTATAGCTGAATAATAATAATATCATCTACTGTAACAATCTCTGATGTATTCCGCCTCCAAGATTCAGAGCAAGTTCTATAGAAGGGCTTGAATACTGCAGCAAGATATATAATGCAAACATGCACCCCCTTTTCTGTCATAATGCACACTCTACTAATGATTTTTCACATTATATTGTATAATACCACTGTAGATGCCTATTCTAGAAAAAGATGTAACATATCAAGGTAAGACTATTCCACTTTTATGCTAGTGATGGTCTGCTTCATCTAGTACCTAATTTTAGGATGTAATCAAACAAGAACTCATACTAAAATTTAAGCGTTTTCAAAACTCATTGCCACTACCTTCATGTAATTTGTGCATTTATAATGTTAATGTGAAGCAAAATAAGTTTTATTTTAAAAGCACTAATTTACAGAATAATTGTATTTTAATTTGAGGATTAAATACATTTTATTCTTCACTGCACTAGTTAGCACAAGAGTACAAAAAAGCAGAGGTCTGTAGAGATGTTAATCAGAATGTAAGGATTAATATAGCACTAGTCCTGCATGCTGCTTACATTTCAATGGATGTCTCTTCCTTTTGAACAAAAAGATTGATTTTGAAATATTTCAAAAAGCTGTAAATGTCTGTTACTAAATCAACCAATTTGTCCATGTAACATCTTGGAGAAAGAATGTGTTAGAAAGTAGAGTTTACAGCCTGGATTTAAGAGGTTGTGTTCTGAATCCTTTTCTGCCCCTGCCTTCTATGCTCATAGGCAGAAATAGGCGCCTATGTTATTTTTTGTTTTCACAATTCTCTAAAAATTGCCATGAGAAAGCATTTTTGGACGCTGCACTCAACTCTTTTTAACTCTATGAATTTAGCAAGTCACAGGGTCAGGAGTAGGGTTACCTACAGTACTTGGCATCATTTTGGCTCTCCATCCATCTTATGACAAATGAATGAGTTGATAGTACTCTTTCAGCTTTGCATTACCAAACAACTCAGATATCAATACAGTCTGTTTAAGTACATTTTAAGTCCAAAGGTTAACTTCCTGGTTTCTGCAGAAGGCAAATCCAATTTGTCTCTTATTTTTCTCTATGGTCAAGAGCCATAAAAGTTTTTCATTCTGTTTTACAATGAAAACACAAGATTCTGTCAGTGTCACTTGACAGCAGTCTGTTTCTCCGTGTACGTGTGTGATTTCAGGTATGTTAAATAATTTGCTTTCATATCATCATTCTTCATCTACAGCATTGCCAGATTTCATTTTGATAAAAAAACCAAAAAAATTCAAAAGGACACAGTTCTCCTAAGTAAGGTAGGAAGGTGGAGAGAAAACAAAAAATCAAGCAATTCATACAGCACTTAAAATACTTGCAATATTTTATGTTTGTCCTGTATCACAGCTCTTCCTATATAGGATAATGTATAATTTTTCTGGAGGAGGATTTTCAAGGCTGACTGCATTAACCTTGAAGTATCATTCCCTTAGGTTATAAATTTCTGCAAATCCAAAGCATGAAGCTGTTTGACAGAGAAGGAAAAATTTGAGAACTGTAAGCTGTGTAGTAGTCAAGTAGAATGCCATTTGATACTAGCCTTGAACACACTGTACAGACAGAAATACAGCCTAGAACTAAACTGCTCCATTACAGTCTTGAAAGTTAAGTCGTACACTTTTCATTAATGATCTCCAGGTATCAATACCAATGTCACCTAATGCTACCCTTATGATGCACAGTCTTGAATGGGAATCAAATGAATGTACAAATGAAAACGTTCTCCAAAAATCAGAAGTAAGAGAGGCGTTTGAAAAAAAGATTTCTATTTAAAAAGAACTTAGTAATAATCCAAGATATGAGTACACTGAAGCAAGAACAGTCCTTACCTTGTACTTTCTCACCTTCCCTGGAAAGTATGACTCTCAGGAGTCTTTCTGCTTTTTATAAGCTAAATACAGTTTCTCTCAAGACACTTAGAGATGTTTAATCTCATTAATACCTTTACTGAATAAGCTACCATGGAACTAAACTCTGGAAGACACAGCTAAACAAAAACCAAATATTTTCGCTGGTCATTTGGTTGGGATTTAGGGGAGTGGGAGGGGGTATATGGTATTAAGGAACACTGATGTACAAAAGCTTTACGTCTTTCAGAAACTAAAGGAAACCTGCTCTCTCCTAGGCCAAATAACTTATAGCAAATCTACTTATAAACTGTTCTTTCCTCATTTATCCTCACTACATAGTTTTATCCTTTCCCACCTGATTTTTCTGATTGAAAGAAAAAGGCAAAAATGTTTATAACCCCAAGCTCTAGCTCTGAATATTTAACCTCTTCTTCATATCACTGAAGGATTTACCAATATCAGAACTGCTGAATCAGCCCCTCTGGGGACAACTCCACATTTAATTGTTTGTTGAGTCTTTTTTATGTTTGTTTTCCTCTATGTGTCAACTTGTAGCACCTATTAACAACAGTTTTAGTCCACAGCATATTTCAGTGCCCCGGAATGCCACCTTTAAGTATGCCAGAAGTGAAGCTAGCACTAAATAACTAAAGCCAGGTTTCACATGCAGACTTAAACAACTGAAAAGCAGTATTTAGCAGGGGTCTGTAAGAAGGATTGTCATTCTGAGACAGTTGATTTTGTCTTTAATCAGCCCTCTACTTTTATAGTCTTATTCCAAATGTTTTCATTATACTTCCATAATATTCTATTCAATAGCTACCCAAAGTTGGACCCATCATTCTGAAGATCCTCCTTCTATTTTCAAATGATCATAAAGTGTTATTATTAAGCAAATGTGGAGAACCAAAAAGGTCTTCCCTCAGGGAGTCTTGCCTTCTTTTTGATCAAGGAAAATTGCTTCTTTTTTCTTTTTCTTCTATTTCTGTAAAGTGAAGTGAATTTTAATAAAATGACATAGTTCTGTTGAAGGTTAAAGATCTATTTGTTGATATATACAGCACCTGGGAATCTTGCAACTGAATGCCTGGAACTTAAAGACATGCAAAATTGTATTTTTAGGATGTAAAAACAAGTGAGACAATTAGAAGATAATAACGGATTTCTACACTCTTGATCTCAGCAGGCCCAGTCAGTAATGACCACTAATATATCCTTTTCACTCTCAGTGCTTGTAGAAAAGTCTTCATCATTTCTCTTTTGCAAAACAATTACTTATTTTTGACCCTGCTGCTTGAAATGTAGGTCAAAACACCATCCCTAGGAATCTGATTTACAAGGTGCTTAAAGAATCATCTGAGATCAAATACTGTTAGGAATGTAATCAAGGTAGCAGCAATTCAGCTTTCTTCCTTAGTTGAGAGAGCAATTTCAGTGTCAGAAAAATAAGTTTCCCTTATAGTTTCCTTTTTAAAATGCAGCTTACATGCTGGGGATGGAGAGGTGGAGAGGGTGGGAGGAATGAATAATTAAAAAAGAGGAAAAAAAGGATGACTTATTTAAAGAATGGCTCCTGAAAAAAAAAAAAAAAAGAATAACTTAAAATAAAAAATGGCCCTGAAGTTTTTAAATCAAACTGGTTTCAACAGCTCTTACATCTTTAATCTTTTTTGTATGAAATAAGAGATGTTCAAGAAAAAGATAATAAATTCACCTGAAATGCTCTTTAGCTTTCATTACAGAAGCATCATCAAATAAATGCATTGCTTTGCAATTATAAGGTATTAATATAAGCATTTGCCAACAATTTCTCATAATTTTTAGTTTGAAATAACTGTAGAACATTCCAAAATCATCCACAATTCATATCATCAGGTAATATTTTCATTTTATTCAAGTACAACACAAATCAGACACAAAGTCAGCTATCATTGCACCATTATGAAAAACACAAATAATTACAGTAATAAAATGGTAAAGGCTTTTGAACTGTTACATTTAGGAAATGAGAAATCGACATTCTTCTACAGCCAGTAGACAAGCAAGAACTAAAGAACATATAAAACTGATGAATGAACATATAAAACACAGATATAGGACTATAACCAAAAATATTTTTCATGAAAATGTGTCCTTGCTTCCTTAATTCTTAACAGAACTTCCATGTCTAGGTTGCCAGAGCAGAAAACACTTTCACTTCTGATTTCCAGCTGGCTAAGCTAAGAATGAAGACATTCAGAGAGCAACTGTTTTAAAGCCATCTGGTAGCAAACTGCCCCACAGACCTTTACAGAACCGAATTTCTGCTAGAAGTGTTATAATGAACACAGTATCACAGTGCAGTCTTAAGGTTAACATGCTAATAATTGTTAGAAAAGGACAGTTAATTCTTTTCTAGGAAGCCCTGGGCTAGTCTTTCACTCCTCTAATTCCTTCAGTGTCAAAATGAAATTAAATGTGGAAAACTACCAGAGTCTCATTTCCTGAGAATATTGGCTTCATCACAAGAAGGATCAGCACCTGAATGTTCTTTGACTAATATTTTATTTGTTTGCAACTATAGTTACAGAGTAAAAAATTGAAAGGCCAAAATGGTTATAACTAAGGAAGTTATTTTCAATTAGCTCCTCATAACAGACTGGGTGACCTTTCCTAACAAAAATACCATTAGGTTTATCTCATTGTAGGTCATTGATTTAGTAATTTAGTAATAGCTGCTTGGTCACTCACTGTGTCTCAGCTGAAGAAAAAAATGCACTGCAGGCAGTGAAGCTAATCCCAGTAGCTATACACAACCTCTTTAGTATGACAGAAATACCTAACCACAATGTGTTTGCTCTCAGATGTCTCCAATGTATACCTGTATAACCACTGATACCGTCTTCAGTGACTAAGACACATGTATCTGTGGAAAATCTCCTACCAGCATCCACCAAAAAAAGCTCTGTTTTTCAAGTACAATAAAGCCTTTAAGAAAATATCTGGGAATAAATTAGGGTTTTCAGATGGTGAATTTCAGCTATACAGTTAACTAATTTTCAGATCGACCACAGCTGAAACACAGCACACAATCTCATAATTAATGTTTTAGTCACAACTGGAATATGGTATTATTAAGATGGGTATCAGTCTTCAGTAGCTTGAAGCATTGTCAGTCCTGCACATCCTGCTGAAGTTCAAAAAAATGTATGTTCCAAAATTTCTCTCTGCATCAGGTATATTTTAGCAGGTTATCTGTCCCTCTCAATGCACTGCTGAAGGCAAAATAACACATATGAAGCTTCAATATGAAGGAAAGCATTAAACCTCTGTGAAAAGGTTGGGCAGGTGACAAGTATGAACAGACAGGAGGACAACCCGTGAATATTAAGCTGATGGGGGTGAGGGAAAATGGGGCTTCCATTGTAAGTTAAGCCAACTGTACATTAGTGGGACAAGAAAATAGATAAAAGGAGGAAGATATAACTTACCTTGTGAAGAAATAGAGTACAGATTACATGAGAATATTGTGAGATACCTGAAGTCTGGGAAGTAAGAAGGATTTGACCATGTTGGAAGCAGAAGAAGAAGAGGTCAGACAAAAGGAGGAACGTGACAAAGAAGGTGCATACAGCAGTCCAGTGCCTCCAGAGTCATGGCCTCCTCTTCAGTCTCAGCGTTTTGCTTGTGCTAGCAAACAGAAGTGAACCCTACCAACTGTGCCATGCTGAGGGAACTTTGATGCCACCCTATGTTCGATAAAACTGTCTGCCACTGCATATTGCGAAGCAGCAAGTAAGAAAGCAAAATTCACAATGTTTTTTTAATTACATTGTCGTGCCTACAAATCTTTGCAAAGTTCAAACCAAAGACTTGTCTTTTTTTAACATTTTATAATTGTAATACAATTATAACACTATGGTTTAAACTGACAAGATTAATAAAAATGTCAAGGAAGTTATTGCTATACCAGTATCCTCACACTGGTTGCTTAGTTTTTATCTTTTTTTTGTGTTTTATTCTTCTTTCATCATTATATTCTCAGAAGCTGCATTGTGTCTGTTACCATGGAAAATAAAACTGTTTTCAACACTTTATTTCCCTACTCACCCCTTTTATTAGTTTAAGTCTAACTAAATTCGCTCTCAATCTCATATATCATAAGTACTGTAGAATCTACTTTGTGAATGTGGCTATTCTAGCTCATATTGTTGATGTTCTCTTTTTCATCCAAGGTAGGTGAAGATGAAAATTTGTTGACTGTGTCCAAGTCATTGGACCTGACTGACTGAAGATAAAGCTAGCATAACCAGTTGCAAAGTTAGAAAGTCTGTATGGATCTTTTTTAACTATGATAGGAGCAACTGAGGACCAAAACTTAAAATCTGGGTGAGAAAAACAGGCAGTTATATGGAGTTTTACAACTGTAGAGCCTGAAGATGTCCATGACCTCTCTAAATAGAGTGTACTCTTAAGTACATATGTTTAACAGCATATTTACCATATGTAGCCTTCTTCTTCTTCATTTTGTGTCTCAGAAATGCTGGAATAGTATTTGCATTTTGTTTCTGGTTTTAATAACCCAAGAGGAATTATTTTGTGTTTCAGCATCGTCTTGGTTAAAGTCTGTAATTATTACAAAATCATAATGAAAAGTATTCCACTAGAGACTCAGTAACATATTATATTGCAATATTTCAAAGGTAAACTTTGAAAGTGCTATACCAAATAAAACTGTATTTCTAAAGTGCAACTGACAAGATTAGCATAATGTCTTTGCATCTTTTTTTCATTAACTGCTCAAGTTTAGTCTTAAAAGTGTTCCAGCATTTACTTTTCTTCTCTTACCAGAAAGAATCAAATGGCTAGCAACAATCTTCAGTTTCCGGACTAAAATTATTCATGGTCACACAGATCAGTGGAAGTTGTAGAGCTGTCTGAGAAACTGAATTAACACCTGGGCTATTTTCTTATCCTGAACTCTGAGATGCTTCTATGGCACTTACCTCCAACATTATTAAAATTTGTGCTAACTAGCATGTACCTACTAACGCCACATACACAAATGACAGAAGCATAACTATATCTTCAGGTTCCCCATCCTCCTAAACCTTTCCTGAATCTGTTCCAATTTTAACTCAGTTTTTTTTTCAGTATTCCAGATAAGGTCTCCTGACAATGTCTTACATAATGTCATTAATATTTTGCTATTTTTCCTGGAAACAACATTCCTGATATAACCTAAGGTCACAACTACATTTTACAAAGACAGATCACATGGACAATACAGACTCAGTAGGTAATTGAATAAATGCACACACATTTTTATGCCTGTAGTTATTTCCAATCTCTTTGTCTTCATATGTAAAAGTTCTCTTTGTCTTCATATGAATGACCTTGGATTTCATGCCATTCAGCTTCATCTAATTTTTAATACTCTGTTCCTGAAAATCATTCAGTTCATCATGTCTGAAATCCAGTCCCATTCTTTATACATGAGCTTTCTAACTTTCTTGAATCAACAAGTTTGATTAACCTATTGCTAACTTTATTTTTCTCTCTAATATGGTCAGACTGCAGTTCTTAAGGAATTCTGCTTGTAAGTCATGTCCAAACCTGCCACGCACTCTTTTCAGCAGATACATCTTCTCACCTGCACTCACTAAAGCAGGTTTCCTAATGGCCTTCATGTCATCAGACTTGAACTAACATTTTTGCTTTGTGATGGCATATGATATGAGTTATTGAAATCTTTGTGATTCAGCTCTACTGCATTTCTTTCCTTCAGACAATCAGTTATATAACAGGTCACAGATTAGTCTCATACAATCTACATTTGAGTGTATTTAATCAGTTTGCTACTATTTCTCTTTTTCTTTGCTTTTCCATTATACTATATTACTCCATTTCCTTTCCCTGAGCTGCTCCTGCTTGAATATAGTTACCATATTTGTTATTTTCCATTCATTCACCAACATCTGTGACAGAATCTAAAAGGAGCTACAGTAAGAACTATGATTTCACATGCTAGCAAATAATGCGCTTGCTCAAAACATAATTCATGAGCTAATAGCAAAAAATTTAAATGCCTGGCAAAGGCATCCTTAAAGTGATTTGCTGCCACAGACTGGCATTTCTGTTCTTGAAACTAAAGCTTGGAGATTTGACTAAGAATCAATAGAAAAAAAATTCAATTGTTAAGAAAACTGTGATATCAGATTGGCAGGTATTTTTCCAAGCTGATGAAAATAAATTATTCCAAATACTGGGCCTTGTTGCAATTGGCATATGATGAAGACATATACAGGCGTCATACCTAATGTATACACAAATGTCACATGCAGGAACAGTGAAGAACTCCTTCCTGCATATTTACCCTGAAGATCAAAATTTGTTTAATTCATTTCATGCCACAGTATGTTTTTCTGAACATCTTACACAAAAAAATAACAGTAACACAAATTTCTAAATCTGCATCACTGAGAACTACATACATCCAGATTTTGCAAGCAGGTGATTTCATTTCTTTGTCGTATTCATATTCAGATCATGCATACTTTCTGCAGTGATAATAAGGCCTAAGGCCATGCAATGCCAAAAATTTCAAGACTGGTGTCATGGGTTCAGCAGTAGCAGTCATTTTTTCTCCTCCTTGGTAGCTGGTGCAGCACTGTGTTTTGACTTCTGGCCTGGGAACAGCGGTGATAACACCAGTGTTTTGGTTACTGCTTAGTGGTGTTTTGGCCTGACCAAGGGCTTTCGGAGTTTCATGCTCTGCCAGGGAGGAGGGGAAGCCTGGAGGAAGCAGAGACAGGACACTTGACCCAAACTGACCAAAGAGGTTATTCCATACCACAGCACGTCATGGCCAGGATGTAGAAAAGAGAGCAGCGACCCGGAAGGGTGGGGGTGCACTGTGTGGTCGGGCTTGGTATTGGGTGGTGAGCAGTTGTATTCTCTTTCCTTGTATTTGCCTTGTCATTATTATTATTGGTGGTAGCAGTAGTGGTCTTGTGTTATACTTTAGTTACTAAACTGTTCTTATCTCAACCTGTGGGAGTTGCATTCTTTTGATTCTCCTCCCCATCCACCCGGGAGCAGGAGGAAGAAAGAGAGGGGAGTGAGTGAGAGAACGGGCTGCGTGAGTTACAGCTTAAACCACGACAACTGGTTCTTCATGTGACACATCAACAAGGCAGGTTAAAGACCAAAAAAAGCATAGCAAACTTAACCATGATATAATAGTGTAGCTCTTTAAGAATGCGTCTCATACTCACTTACAAGAAGAAGGTCTTAGTTGCACTTTTAGTTAGCTGTTTCCAATTAAGCCTTGGAGTGGTTAAGAGCATGAACAAAACAGCAGTTTGGCCCAGGCTCAATACTCAAAATATCTGTGATTTAACCAGAGCAACTTCATATAAAAGACAGACATGAAACTTTTCCTTTCCTCTCGAGACCTCTGATGAGTGAAAGCTCTTTGTGAAAGCTCTGCCAGGTCAGTCCAGACAAGTATTGTATAGAACTTTTTCATGTTCTGCAAATTGCACTTATGTATATGACTTCAAATATACACTCGTTGAGTCACATGAACCAAACTACATCTTGAAGTAAAGGAATTTCAAAGTGTTACTGAACTTAAAATTTTGACTTTCAATTGTGAATATCAATTTGTATGCCTGTCCTTTTTTGATCTTGTGCCCCTTTCCTTACTTTAAATGTGAGCAAAATGTATCAAACCTTTTTTCATTGAAAGCAACGGTATCTCTCCTTGAACCACTTAGAACGAATATGTCGGTGATGCCAAGGAGAACTACATCCTCCCAGATGGAAAAGGCCAAATGACATGAGTCAGTTTACTTCTTTGACACATGCACACAAAAAGTCTTTAGAAATAGTTCACATAGCTCCAGGGCCTGTTTCAAACTTTTCTAGCTTTACTCTAATACCAAGGTCAATATTGCATTTTTCATTCCACAGTTCCTGTTGCCATTCAAAATGAATAATGAAGGGCATTATATCCTGTGTTATCATCATGATTTATCTACCACAGGCTTCCTCTCTCTTACCAAGGCTCAACCAGCAACATGACCAAGCATTGTATTTTTGAATTTTCATAAATATGCAGGACTTTTTCTCTCTAGGATTTGTGGTGAGTGCCCATGAGGCACTGGGGCTCTTGATAACAGATTGTGAGATCTGATGATTTAGTCAAGTTTGAAGTAACCACCCCCACCTGTTATTTCCGTTATTTATATAAAATTCTTTCATTTGTCACTGTGAAAATGAACAAGAAGATACTGGCTGAAAAAGAGAGCATGAGGACAAATCATTCTGGCTTTGATGATCAGTTTGGTATCTGTGCTTACCCACATGTACCGTTACATTTGAGATGGCTTTAACACAGATCAAATGATTAGTATAGTCTGAATGACAAAGATTTGTAGAAATCATACCTGTCTAAATTATGGCGTGACCAAAGGCAAAAGTAACATAGGTCATGTCCAATTTTCACAAGGGTTAGAGTCTGAAACTTGCAGATTTTGAATTTACCTCGAAGTGGCTAAAACTAGCTTACCTTACTGTAGCGAGATCTAGCGGCAGTTTTTCTTTTGGGGTTAGTGGAAATATGAGGGAAAGAGTTAATATTAAACTTAAATACAAGATGTCCTTTAAAAAGTTTTGAAGATTGAGTAAATTTATCCAACTATAAAATTTTGGCTTGTTAGTTTGGCTAGAAAATTTGTTTCCCATTGACAAGGTCAGATTGAAATATGAAACAAATGTTGGACCTTTTTGTGAGATGATACAAACACAAACAGGGTCCCAGCACTGATGTTGAAAAGAAATACCAAAATGACGTAAACCATCATTTGAAAACTCCAAGACCTGAGTCAAAATTTCTGCCATCAAAGCAAGGTCAGATATGATTCAACTGGTCCAAGTGTTACGTTCAGATGATTTTCCAGAAATCAGTATTTGACAAGTACTACATAATACAAATAAATCTATGAGTAAATAATAATAAGAATAAAATCATTAGTTTGAAGGGCATAGACCTACTAATAGATTTTGGTTTATTAACAAAAGATCCACTCTTTTGCAATTATCTTTCTAAACATTAAAAAAAATAAAAATAAAAATTGCTAACATAGCAGTCAACTCTTTTCTGTGACAAAGAAGAATTGGCAAAAGAGAGCAGAGGGACAAATCTGACGGGCTGAATTCTACTCCAAAGCCTCTTATGCTTTACCTAATCAATTTCTGCAACACTGGCTGATATCAAATTACTTTCCATTCATTAAAATAATTTTTTCTCTTCACTTTAGTGACCATCAAAAAAAGTACATCACACATGGATTTTTCACTGGATATTCATCCGGAGAAAGCAGTGACATCACAAAAAAGATGAGTTAGATATTTTCCAGATGTATTTTTTTTTCTTTATATTATAGATTTTTTTTTTTTTCATGCTCTGGATAACCTTCAATTTTCCTTCCCGGGAAGTTAAACCTCTGCTTTCTTTCATGTACTAACACTACCACTAATGGTGAGCACACATTTCATTCCCTGAAGAATTTTATGCCTCACTCTGTATTTGTACTTCCCACCCAGTAACACTGCTTGCTTATGACCAGAAATGCATTAACCCATTTTCCGTTAAATGGAGGTCTTATACAGTCAGGTAAGGGAGACGGAAGATCAGGTAGAAGAAATGAAGAAAAACGTCCAGATAGCAGGCAGCTACTAATTATTAAGACCAGAACCATACATAATAATAAATTTCATACATTCCTTTTCTGAGTAACATGGATGAGAGGAAGTTTCTGGAAACCTCATAGCCAGCAGGATATAGGTCAAACACCTTTTTAAAAATCAGCCTGCACATCAGTTTAGATTAAGTTTGATACTGCACTGTTTGAACAGGCTTTTATGTCACAGATAAATATTCCATGTTTGTAGTATGAAGTAGCCTATAAAGAAGGACTTATTTCCTCCTTCAGTGAAAAATGGCCAGCTAGACCCCATCATTCACCATTTAAATGGCCACCAGCCAGTGACTAACAGCTAGCACATTTGATCACAGAACTGTAGTTTACTGATAGGAAGTCATATTTCATGGCAGCTGTTGACTGAAAGATAGAAAGAAAATGCAGGGCTCACAAGAGGGCTTTTGACAGTTGCTGCCGTGAAATGCTTTCATTTGTCACTGTGACAATGAACAAAAAGATACTGACTGAAAAAGAGAGCATGAGGACACAGCTGTTTTCACCTAACTTTCACTGAGACTTGATCGACAGATACGCAAACACACTTGAGTTACTTGAATTTTCCTGATTGTCCCTGATAACCTTATTAATCATTTACATTTTAGGCATAACAAACAGCTAACCATATGTCACTGATACTGCAGTCATGCTTATCAAGCGTAGATGCATTCCCCATTTCAGTAAAATTTGTACAAAGAATTAATATTTTTTAAATCACAACTTTTATTAGGACTTTTAGTTTAATTATTTCCCACAGACAACAAAATTTTCCATAATCTTTCTCTGACTTTTCCTACTGTTCCAAGACATTTTATACGCTGGTTTTTTTTTTTAGATGAAATTCATTTTACATTTCTAAAGAAAAGATCTTTCGCATTCAAGGTTAACAACGCTCTTTTTTTCTACACCTGAAGTCATTACTAATGCAATTTATTCTCCAGATAATGTTTAAATCAATGAAGTAATCATGAAAGCACTAACCTTAACCAGGTATAATAAGCCTATGGCATTAAACATGAGAAGGAAAACATATTATTTCTTAAGCATTGTTAGCATCATGCCAACAGCAGTATAATACTTACAAATCGCCAAATCGCCTTACATGCTCATTCAATTATACTTTGCATTATGCAAAACACACAGCTATTGTAACCCTTACATTTTCAGTAATATGTAAAATTGAAAATAAAATATACTTAATATCCATGAAAACAAAAGCCAATGTCAGATGTCATGCTGAGCAGCCCTACTTCTAGAGTAGCTTTCACCTCCATCAATCTACCACTACCAGCAACCACTTGCCTATCTCCCTACCTATTTTTTTTTCTTTTAAAATTTTTTCCACCACATAGGATATGATCCTGTTCTAAAACTGACAATCATACCTTATAAACATTCATTGCTCGTCACTGGTCTTGAAAGGTTATAAACAGACTTCTTTATTTTCCTCAGAAATATTAAAAAATACCATATATTAGGCTGGTAATAGAGGCTTAGGAAAGAAAAAGTCATATGCAGAGCAATTGAGATGGTTGTGATGACATGAAAGGGAAATGAACAGACTAATGAGCAGGTCTGAAACATGCAATTATGTTTTGTTTCTTTTTTTACAGTGTTTGAGGAAATTTCAGTTTAAAAAAAATAAATTAAAAGGAAGTTGTTGATAACCACTATTATTGTAAAGATACATGAATATCTGAGCATTAAGTTTACCCAACTATACCTAGGATTAATATTTGCCCTGATCTACACTGAAGCTCATAGACATGAAAGACAAAAAATCAAACTGAAAAACAGCCTGGTTAAGAGATGGTCTGGACGAGCTGAGGCTTCTTTTAGGCTGATTTTTTTTTGGCTGGGGCAGATAATCAGGGATTGTATATGGTCTTCTACACTACAGTAGCTGTTACTAACACTGAATAACTGAAGAAAAGGAGTTGTGAAGCCTGCCTGAGCAGCTAGCTGAACATGGCTATAGTGGGAAGGTGACAAACAAAGCTCAGACAGTAGTAGCTAGCTGCGCACAAGTGGCCAGCTACCTCTTGGTGCAAATGATACCTTGGATAAAAGGTAGCACCAGTCAAGTGGATTTGGGATCTGACAATCTCAAGAAGTGAAGGGAAAATATACTCTCCCAAAAGAGTTGATCAAGGTAAACACACCTGTAGTATTGCATGTCACTGACCTAAACCACTTTTCAAATTTTCATCATTATTCTGCAAATGAAAAATATGGTCATCTCTATCTCTTCATATATTTGTGCTTCATGTTCCCATTTCTTCATATGGTTTTACTCTGCCTCCTGTGCCTGTCTCTCCCATACTTTCATCAAAAGCTGGTTTGCTCTGCACTCTTCATTTTCTTGGGTCGTTCACTGTATTAGAGTAGATTTCCATTCTAAATGGAGAGAATATGGAGAATAATTTCTCCATTTCAATAAACACTTTCGAGAAAGCCATTTTAGAATACCAAATTGTTCCCAGGAGCACAGACCACTTTTCCCTCAAATAAAATCTGGTTTAGTAAAGGGGCTGGAATTATCTTTAATAACTTTATTTATCAGCTTATATATAGCAAATAAAAAAAGGAAAGAAAAAAAAAAGCTATGTATCAACTAAATGTATCTTGATTTTCGCTTATCTTACCTCCGTAAAGAAACTGTGCTTGGTGCCAATTTTACTATGTGAAATGGCTTTTCTTCACATTCAGCAAAAACTCTCTTGATACAGATTCCCAGAAGAATATAATATGAATTCAACCTTCCTCAGCCATGTTACTCATAACCTGCAGGCATTTTCTTTTAAATAGTGTCAAAATCCAATAACTTTAATAAAAGGTGTAAATTCCAAGCACAAACTAATGTGAAGTTTAAAACACACACACAAACCCAGCCAACAATATTATACTGCAAGTCATGATCTGTTACTGGACTCTGTGATTAGTCAACATCTTCCTGTGACTATGGTGCTTTTCTCAGTTATGCAATCAAAAGCACAGATCATTCTTTGAGATTTCTCATCCTCATCTTAAAAGACAGTAGATCTCAAGAGAAAATTGTTGCCCTGGCTTACTGAATTATTAAAGGGGGGAAAGTCTTGAGAATTTCAAAGCCTTGAGAAGGTCAGAGGGTTTAGTGCTGCTAAAGCAACTGAAAACCACTTTAAATCTACTGAACAGCCAATGGCCTGGCTCAGAAGCTGCATTCCTAATGAGCAGCTTCAGTGATAAGTCATTGCTTTGTTGGTCAAGGGCCGGCCTACCCCAGCAAAAACTAATCCTATGTTTCCCAGTATCAAGGCGCTGCAGGGCCCAGTGACTCCCTGGGACCAAGAATGCAGGGGGCTCCTCAGGGTGGGTTTTGGCTGAGCCTGGCAGGCAGGATTATAATCCCACTAGGATGATTTAAATTCTGACAATTGAGTAATGCTCTCCCAGTTTCCCTCCAGCTTCCTAGAAAGTGGAAAATTTATAAGGTAGCAATCTGCTTTCTGCAGTATCGAGCCATAGAAAATACTTTAAATATCTTATTGATAAGTACATCAGAACAGATTCAAGATCTTCCATCATGCCAAAGCACATACTTGGATCACAGATCCAGTTCTTGATATGGCAGCACCAAACTGCATACTTGGAGACTGTGAATGCAGCTTCTCTTTGAGACCAAGCTAGAGTTACATTTCTTGTTGTTAACACATGGTACCTCACACTTCTTGAACTTTACCCTTAGAAAATTAAGCAACAGTCATTACCCATCTGCAGCTGCCTAACTTCAGTTTATACTTTTGCTTTATTTGCTATTTTAAAAATTTGCCTTATTACTGGTGTCATTATCAGTGTTGGAGGAAAGAAAAAAAAATCAAGCAAGTACTTGATCCTTAGAAATCAACTACATTAATATAAACAGTGGTCATCCAGCTCACAGCAAATTGAAATTGCTTACTAGACTTAGCTCCATAACATAATTTTTAATCCAATTGATGTATTCCTTGTGTTGGCCACGTGTTCTGAGACACCCACATCTGCATATGAATAAAAACATTTTGACAAAAGACATCTTGAAATAGCAGGACTGAAAAGCTAATGTAGTAATGAATAGTGCAAAGCACAGACTTTTCTCTCAACTGTTTACTGCTAGCTAGAGAATGTAAACATATTTATTACTGTCCATCATTGTTTTATGTTCACAGACAGTCTATTAGGGAATGATAATCTTTATTATTTTTTACTCCTGTGTTTGGGTTTCATTTTAAAATACATATGCCTCATTTTTTGTTACATGAGAAATGAAAAGTGTCAATATGTCATTTTTAAAAGGTCTAGCTAAACGTATACTCTGTTCTTTTGGGGAATGAAAGACTTTTGCTTAAGCCTCAGCTAAAGCTTCTTTTCTTCTGCACTACCGTGCAGAAGCAATACAAGAGGATAATCTCCATCACAGTCAAAAGCATGACACTTAATACTGTCAGAAGTACTTTTCTTTAACTTCAACAACGCAACCAGACGACAGAGGCAGAATTTCTTCTGATTCAAAGACAGGATACACAGAGCAGCCAGCCTGGGTGTTCTGGATGCGTGATCATGCACCTGTGTTATGAGCAGAAGTGTTAAATCAGAAGCTTAATGCTTACAGAGGGATTTCATTCACTTTGGTTAGCTTGTTGAACTAGATATATGTAAGCTCTGAGGTTAATAAATCTTGAAACAGAGCTTCATACCACTCAATAGTCAATACTGTGCCTGTTAAAGCTGTCTAAGCAATTCTTCCAATACATAGCATATTTTTCCATTTTAGTATATTTTATTACTACTAAATGAATGTGCTCATTATTGTAGCTTGCTCTTTCCAATTGTAACTGATTATACCTCTATATCTGAAGTGATGATGCAGCTTCTGTATTTTGCCTCTAAATCTGCAGAGCCCAGATCATCAGCCACCCCATCTTCTGGGATAACACTTGCAGCTACTGGTAAGACTCAAGCATATATACCCACATTTAACATGCCCTCCTTGATACAGTAAACTTGCAATATACTCTTGTTTCTCTCTTTCAGAATCTCCACCGTTTAATTATGTCTGTCCTACAAGATAAATATATACCAGTTGCTTTTATCCCCATCATGCTGGTTTCTTCATACTCTACTGATGCTGAAAAATGAGATGAAATTTTGAAAAGGACAAGTAAATATAACCCATCTCTGATGAAATCAAGACATCAGTACATGAGGAAGAGCATTGAGTTACTGAAGAGTAAAGTCAATTTGTGAGAACTGTGCCTTGATTTAAAGTGTGTATAATTTCTCAGTCTCACTCCCACCCTTTGCTTGCTTTTTGCTGCATCAGAGTAATGTAAGCAAGATTAAGCCATTTTATTTGCTGCTGCTACTCTAGTGAAGGTTTTCCTGTGATTAGTTTTTAAGATAGACTGCATGTTTTCACCAACCTTGTACTAAAAAAGGAATCGATATAGCTGTTTCCCATCTTTTTAATATAACCACTCACGTAACCACACACATACACGACACCTAATCAACCAGTGTTTGATGTTGAATCACAGCACTAATCACTAGCTTTTTAAAACCTCTCTGTCCCTCCTGAGTTAATAATTAACAATGCTCATGATAGCTTAATTCATATGTTATAAAGACTGAGCAATGTAACTATCTCAAACCTTGCCTTTTTCTTTGTGCCAATTGAGGCAATCATTACAAACACTCAGCATCTGTATCAAGGATCAGCAGCACAAACAGCAAGAGGCATATGTCAGCAGCATCTGATTTTCCTTACTGCACATCCCATTACTCAGTTTGCTGTACTTGCATCTGAGCCTTTAAATTTGCAAACTTGCCTTTCCCACTGTGCATTCATTGCCTTTTCCTGTCACTTCAGCCTTGTTTGGTAATCCTCAGCACTAGATAATTGATTACTCTCTTCACTATCTCTTTGTGCAAAGAGTTATACTAAATCGAAACTGCCACCTTTAAATTACTCTGCAGCCTTCACACTTAGGTACTAGCAATATGTTAAAGTGCTATCTCCAATCTATATTATAAAGTTTATTGCTTTAATTAAAATGCTCTCTGTGCTCTCTAAAGAAGATGATCTTTGCTTTACTCTTGCTGCTCACTCATGAATCATAAAATGTTTCTAATTATCTCATATGAATTTTGGAATTAATTCACATAATTTTAGTTGTTCTGTGTACGGTGACTTCATGTATGTACATGTGTGCAGATGGATGCATTTCATCAGTGAAGTGTATGTAGTAGAATATGCCTAATTTACTTTTTTTGGAAGGGGACCGCAACAGAATGTGTCACTCGTATGTGCTGGCATTACAGAGTTCTTAGTGTTTTTTCACCATGCCTTTTGTCTGGCACTAATGTTTGACTTGTTTTTCCTGGTGCTCACTGGCTAAGTGTGATGAGCAAAACCAAGGATGAATAAGGATTTAGGAAGAATATTAGTGGTAGCCAGGATTATTTAGTATGCAAATCAGAGCCAAGTACCAAGTTCTTGATGCAACCTTAATACAGCAAGGAAACATCTTTCATCACTGAGGACTCATATTTGACTTTCCAAAATGACCAGTGTAAACTCTATCCAATTGTTTACACAAACAGTTGGTTACTCAGTCCAAAGAAAGAGGAAATATGCATTAAACAGGTTAAGAGTCCATCAGGATTAACCACATATGCTTAACTGCCAACTGCTGCTGTTTAACATAGAACTTGAGCAGTGAAGGTCCAAAACTGACCAGTCCAAATCCTTGTCTCATGATTTTGAATGTTAAGGTTGTAAACATTAGCCTAATGCAAAAGCATCTGCTGCAATATTTTTCTGCAGAAGATATCAAATACATATATTTAAGAGCCTTGACTAATGTATACATTTTAGTCTGGTAGCTATTCCTCACCTATTTTTAAGCAGTGTGTCTTGTCCCACTCACTAGCATCTCAATAGCACATTGTTCCTGACACACAAGCAAGCACCTGACCATCAAGTCTTGTAAAATCTATTCACGAATTTCCTCCACATGAACTCAAAGCTTCACCACTGCAAATGAAAGTAGTGTTTAGAGGACACAATATTAGATTATCAGAAATGGCTTATTTTCTTGTGACTTACTGTCAACAAGAATAAAAATTAAAACTAAGCAAGTGCTGAACACAGTGAACCATTTAAGCCGCAAGATTATTGTTCCAGATGAAACAAATCCAAATCCTTCCAGAAATATGGACATGTATTTCATTTTAGAGTTAGCATTTTAGTTTCACTAAATACCCATCAATCAATCAACTTTGGTTTCTTTGAATGTTTGTTTTTTTTAAATAGAAGGAACTCCTATATCAAAGTTATAGTATTTAATAATTGACAGTATGCAGCTTAAAACATTTAAAATTTTGAAGCAAAATGTAAAAACTGAGGTTTATGGTAAATACATTTGATAACTGAATTTGTTAGGTCCTTCTATCCAGCTGTGTGTACTAGGATGTAGCTACATTAAACAATGTAGCTGATCCTGGAAAATTATACTCATTTACTAATACAATTTCAAAATATTATATTTTCTGTGGTCTAATTCCAAGCATATGTTTCACTGCTTCTTTACTGCCTGTCCTTCCCATGCTGACTTATGCTTTCAGCTGCAAGAGTGAACACTCCAGGAAATGAAAATCCAGGATGTGGTGTCCGGGATGCAGGAATGAGAAATATGCAGTGAGTTACTATATGTGCCACTTCTGTTCACAGTCATTTGTCCCACATGACAAAGAAAGAAATTCAAAAGCACAAGGGATATCTTTACATTATTCTGTAAACTGAATTACATTTACACATCTATGCTTCCTATTCATACATTCCTTCACCTTGCTCCAGACATGCTCCTTACCTTTGACAGTCCATAAGAGCCACACACATCATGGACAATACACCAAACAGTAAAGAAATTACTGGCATCCATATCAGCCAAAATGTTTAAACTAAGATTTGGGTTTTGTCACTTGAACCCACAGTTCTAAAAATAATATAGTGTGTGTAATCTGAAATATACAAGCACATTAAAAAAAAAAAAAGATAAAGGATCATCAGCCTTTCAGTTCTTCCCCATGTTTAAGAACAGCACTAGTGTAAACTCAGGAAGGCTACGAAGCACCACCATCCCACAGAAAGTGAAGCTGCTCTTGTGCAGAAGTAAGGAGCAATCACAAAATGTTGTCTTTTAAAAATGCTTCTATCAAGATATTTTTGCTCACTTAAGAGCATTTAGCAATGCTAAAAAAGGATTCCAGCCTTCAAGAATAATGAAAGTGAGTTTTAAGTTATCTTCCCTGACACTTAAAGGTGTAGAAGCAGTCAGTGATGTCATTGAATAATTTACAGTACAAAAGATGGTAGTACCAAAATGGAAAACAAAAGGAAATTTAACCCCAAATGTAGAATCCTGCTAAAACCAAAGCCTTTTTGAGGAACATAGTTGCTTATTTCCTTCCTTTTGCTTTTTCCCTTCAGCAGTTTGGTGTACTAAATCAGACTTGTATGTAATCAGTGCTGCCATGAAGTTAAATAGAGTAGCACACTGTCATAACTTCAGGAATCACTTGATTGAGATTTTTAAACACACATGCCTTATAGTTTTCCACTCTTTTCCTAGTGTCAGGTCCTAAAGCTGGACACTTCAATCTGGTGGTGGCTGGGGAACTATGGCATGATGTCAGCATCTGGCATACTTCACAGGCAGTGATATAATTTTCATGATTTACACAGATATGATAAATTCTTTCTCACCTAGAAGCCACCTGGAATCACTTCTGCATGTTTAGGACTTTATTACATCTCTTTCTCTAATGATCTGTAACTCCATGTTAGTCATATTAACTACATTTTACATCTCTCAAATGCTATTTGTTGTCCTTGTTATCCCTTTTTTTGTTCAGCTGCAGGTCTCTGTTATTTTCCTGACCATCGATGGGTTGGTTGTAGCCGTAAGCAATGCCAGTCTATGCCCCATGTCTTATCATCACCTGCCTGTACTCCTCTACATTGCACTCAGTCTCCCCAATTCTTAAGACCTCTACTATCACACCAGGCCTGTATCTCTCTACCGTTGGTAGTCACAAATGTCTCATTCTACACAGATTAACAAATTATTACCACTATCTCTATAAAATTATGGTTGTACGATACAAAAGTAATGAACGTAAAATAACTGGCCATCACCACCGATGAAATCAGAAGAAAAATTGCTATTACGGTGAAATCAAGTAGGAAACAAAGCTCCAGGCAGATCAAGACAAACGCAGACAAGGCAAGCCTTAGAACTTCAGAGACAGCAAGCCTCAACTCTGAAGTCTCAGAAACTCAACAGAAAATTTGTGTCCTGATGTTGGCAAAGGCATCACTGTATTACTGACCTACGGGATATTGCAGCATGTATGGCCAAAGTAGAACTACAGTTACTTTTGCATGTGACCCTACCAATATCTCGAAGCAGGTCTGATTTATACAGTCATGGTCACTTTCTCCTCCCTCCATGCTAAGGCTGTGCCAGCCAAACTGCGTAAAAAAAAAAAAAAAATAAAGAAAGGTTAATTCATGCTTCAGTTTTACAGTACATCTCCAAAAAAAAGGGCCAAAATATTACTGTCAAGATGGGGAACCCTGCAAAATGTTCATATCATGCATGTGGCTGGTATTAGCAAGATAAATAGGAATGAGTGCTTATACAGAAGAAGCTTTTAAATACACCCCATTTAGAGCAACAATCCCTATCTTCAGTCTCTTATTTTCATTCCCCAATCTTACAGCTGTGAAACTAAGTACCAGCAAAGTTTTAAACTTTCTTTGACCTGGTGAACTAGACCATCCTGCTTTTATGACTCTGTGAGGAACTGCTTATTTTGTGTGATAGGCAACCGAAAGTAAATTGTCACAAAATGCTAAAACTAAATCCTTTCTAAGTCCTGTCAGTGTCATAGCTCTGATTGAAATCTTGTGGCTCAAAACAGCTGCTAAAAATAAATAGATATGCATTCTGCCAGTATTCAGTTCCAAAACCAGAAGGAGAGGCCCTCAAGTGAGACAAATAACTTATTTACAGAGGGTCTAAATAATGCACCAGTAGGATCCAAAGTTGTTATTACCTAATCAATCTGAACAAAACTAGGTGATTAATAAAGACTGCAACTTCATGTTTTTCAAGGACAAGTGGAAATGAAGAAGAAGAATATGCATGGGCCTGGAATTTATCTGTTTAGAAAACTTTCAGTCAAATTGCTTTCACAGTAATCACATATTTTAATCTTTCCTACTATTGTTGAAATACATCTTTTTCAAGCACATTAAAGTTTAGCATTGTTTTGATCACAGAAATATTTTTAAATAAAGGGAAAAAGATATTTCCTTCTTTAGAAAACGTTACTTGAACGGATTTATGAAGCTTCCTATCAGTGTTAAATAAATGATAGGACATTTTTCTTCAGACAGTTAAGCATTTTGTTTGAAGAAATGAAACAAGTCATATTAGGGAAGTAGCAAACAAACTTTCCTAACTCTAGGCTTGACGTTATGATGTATTCCTATAGAGGATGATGCCTTCTGAATGACTATTTCTACATCTTCAAATGTAGTTAAAAAGCAGTCAGTTTCTTAAAGATAATATTTCCTTAAGCCTCTGTTTTCTCTGCTCCATTCCTATGCTCTCTCTAAAGTCCCTCAGTGCAGCAAGATTCATGCAGATGAGAAATAGCTGTAAACATCACTGAAAAATTTTACTTCACAATCTGTGCAGCTTCTTCAATTTGCACAGTACCCCAAATTGCTTTAAAACCTCCTATCTCTTCCACAAAGTGTTCTCCTGCTTGGTTGTTTGATTAAACAGGGCTGTTATTGACATCCCAATAATTTAAATCCTGTCATTTCCCACTATTTTCACTTCCAGACCTTCAAATACATCTGATTCTAAAGCTGTTAGGCTGCCGACATTTCCCCTTACACTCTCACAGTGGGTGTTTAGTTGGTTAGGTAAGTCAGGTTGATTAGCCTTTGGATTTGATTTTTCCTGTAGCCCAACTTATCTCAAGATTTGTACTGAAGAACATTAATTTTCATCCAAACCTCATCCCGGGACTTCTACTCTTATTATTAAAGTGCCAATGCATATTAACAGGGCACCTGTCCTCTACCTTTCATCGTAGTTCTGAAAAAGCACATACAACGGAGAAAATTTTATACCTTAGCCATTTCTCTGTACAAGAAATCAACTATATACTTTTTAAAATGCCAAGATTTATTTAATTCACAGTTTGTTGGATCATGTCCGTATCTATCAACATAACAGAGGAACCTTCTCACTAGTTTGACTAGTTGAAACATTGCTTAACCTATCACCTAATATCACTCGGCACACATAGATTAACTTCTAAAATGCTTGACACTAGGTTAACAAATCAATTCTCAGAGTTAAAACTCTACATTTTCAACAGCATGATCTAGAGGCAAATTTGCTCATTACGCCATTTTGATGAAGAGCATTGTACTAATAGCAAAGGTTTCCTGAAGTTGTTAAGAAAAATTTCTCCAGTGTTTCCTCTAGGTTGGAAATAAGGTTTTTAAATAATATCAACATCAATAGCAAAATGGTTTTTCTTCAATTAAGAGTATCTTCAGAGTTTTGATTTCTTTATATCAAACAATAACCTACTAGAGATTGCCACCAGCAAAATTCTTCCGTGGCCAGTAATTTATCAAACAGTATAAGAACATCATAATGTTATGATTTTAACATAGCACTTTTAAATAAATATTACTTTAACTTGATAATAGGTTTCTGAAATAGCAGTGTTGCAGTGAAGATTAATTACATACAAATATTATGCAAATATATATATTACATGCTTATAATTTCATTTTTCAACAAATTTCTGCAGGACTTCCTCAGGTTCTTAAGACTTGACGAAATGAAATTTGAAAAGACAGACAAATACGGATATCTTTGTGTGTTAGCTGCACTAACCATCATGGATTTTTTAAATAAGCAGTAGTATAGCACCTTACCTGGAAAACTGTTGCCACTATGAATTTGCTCAAGAGTCTAGGTATATTGCATAACTCAGAAGATCCGGGTTCACACACCATCTTAATCTTGCTTTTACCTCAGAGATATAGATAATTCATCATCAATGTTCCTTTATTTCATGCTGTATTTCATGTTAATGTTTCATTATTTCACATAGGTTTTACAAGATAAAAGCTGATCAATAAGACACTTCTATGGAAAGAAACAGCTTTTAATACATAACATGCTTTTTCATACTTTACCACACTTGCAGGGAATTGAACATCTACTTCCTGAAATGTTGACTCTTCCTATTGCCAAACTATTCATGCATGCATGCAATATAACATTATCAGAAACTTACAGGAGAGAGGAACTGCAGCATCTAAAAAAGCTGACAGAGTGTTATTTCCAGGCTCTTGTCCTTGCACATTATGCCACAACCTCATTTTGATTATGATTTTATATTATTTTGGCACAGGGTCTGTCTGTCAGCAGAGGATTGGGGCTTGGAAGTCTACAGTATAATGCTGAGGAAACTGAGCAAATGATAGAGCTCTGCATTCTCCTGCTGCTGGATAAGTTGAGATATACAGCACCCTTTCTTCCAGCAATCTCCTCCGACATTGGTCCCACATGTTTAACCTGTGCTTATCAACAAAAGAATTACTTGAAACCGCTAAATATATAGTCCACTGAAGGAAGTTAATTTTTTTTTCACATAATAAATAAATACAAATGAGGAAACTGTAGAAATTTAAATAGATTGAGCAACTAATGACACAGCAATCATTTTTTTATCTTCACTGTTAGTCTTGGCTGCAGGTCATAAACAAAGATTTTTAGCATGCTCCTTTTGATGCACCCCAGGATACAGTTGGCTTTCTGGGTTGCAAGCGCACACTGCCAGCTCAGGTTCATTTTTCCATCAACCAACACCCCCAAGTCCTTCTCTGCAGGGCTGCCCTGAATCTCTCCTCTGCCCAACCTGGAGCTGTGCCTGCGATTGCTCCCACCCAGCTGTAGGACCTTGCACTTGGCATGGTTAAACTTCATCAGGTTAGCCTCAGCCCACCTCACAAGCGTGCCAAGGTCCCTCTGGATGACATTCCTTCCCTGAAGTGTATCAACCGAACCACACAGCTTGGTGTCACCGGCAAACTTGTTGAGGGCGCACTCAATCCCACTGTCCATGTCACCAACAAAGATGTTGAAAAAGACTGATCCCAACACTGATCCCTGAGGGACACCACTCGTTACTGGTCCTCAGCTGGACATTAAGCCATTGACCAGAACTCTTTGTGTGTGGCCAGCCAGCCAGTTCTTTATCCACCAAGTGGTCCACCTATCAAATTGATGTCTCTCCAACTTAGAGACAAAGATGTCGTGTGGGACAGTGTCAAACGCTTTGCACAAGTCCAGGTAGATGACATCAACTGCTCTACCCCTGTCCATCAGTTCTATAGCCCCATCATAGAATTCCACCAGATTGGTCAGGCAGAATTTCCCCTTAGTGAAGCCATGCTGGCTGTCACCAACCACCTTATTGTTTTTCATATGCCTTGTCCAGCAGGCCGAGGGAGGTGATCCTGCCCCTCTACTCTGCTCTTGTGAGACATTACTTGGAGTATTGTGTGCAGTTCTGGTGTCCTCAACATAAAAAGGACATGGAACTGTTGGAACAAGTGTAGAAGAGGGCCGCAAGGATGATTGGGGGACTGGAGCACCTCCCATATGAAGATAGGCTGAGAAAGTTGGAGCTGTTCAGCCTGGAGAAGAGAAGGCTGCGTGGAGACCTCATAGCATCCTTCCAGTATCTGAAGGGGGGCCTATAGGGATGCTGGGGAGGGACTCTTCATGAGGGACTGTAGTAAGAGGACAAGGGGTAATGGGTTCAAACTTAACCAGGGGAAGTTTAGATTGGATATGAGGAAGAAATTCTTTCCTGTAAGGGTGGTGAGGCACTGGAGTGGGTTGCCCAGGGAAGTTGTGAATGCTCCATCGCTGTCGGTGTTCAAGGCTAGGTTGGAGAAAGCCTTGGGTGGCATGGTTTAGTGGGAGGTGTCCCTGCCCCTGGCAGGGGGGGTTGGAACTAGATGATCTTAAGGTCCTTTCCAACCCTAACTATTCAATGATTCCATGATTCTATGATGCTTAATCAGCACATCCCAATTTGAACTGAATTGGGACACCAATTAACTTTTCAAGAGCACGAATTTGTGAATAATACAAGATAGTATTTGCAGCCTTCGTACAGAAGTGTGACTTCATCAAGCCTTAGGGCCTGATTTGCATCCTTCTTCCACCCACAGTGAACAACTCTGCTTCACTGTTGGCACATTAGGGCAGATCACATCAGCCTAGGCACCATCATTTTGAATACTGAATTTTTGAAATGTGACTAAGCAAGAAATATATACATGTTTATACATCTTTGCTCTTTTCACAGAATCTTGGGAAAACCAGCCCACCAGCTAATGTATAAATTTCATAGTCTGAGAAATGTATCACACAGTAACAAGTTGTCGTGGTTTAAGTCCAGTCAGCCACACAGTTTCGCTCTCTCACTCCCCCCTCTTTCTTCCCCCAGCTCCCGGAGGGATGGGAAGGAGAATCGAAAAGAATGCAACTCCCACAGGTTGAGATAAGAACAGTTTAGTAACTAAAGTATGACACAAATCACTACTGCTACCATCAATAATAATAATGACAAGAGAAATACAAGGAAAGAATTCAATTCTCACCACCTAATACCAAGCCCGACCACGCAGTACACCCCCACCCTTCCGGGTCTCTGCTCTCTGCTCTCCATCCTGGGCATGACAAGCTATGGTCTGGAATAACCTCTTTGGTCAGTTTGGGTCAAGTGTCCTGTCTCTGCTTCCTCCCGTCTCTCCTCCTCCCTGGCACAGCATGAAACTCAGAAAGTCCTTGGCCAGACCAAGACATCACTAAGCAGTAATCGAAACACTGGTGTTATCAGCGCTGTTCCCAGGCCCAAAATCAAAAACACAGCACTACACCAGCTACCAAGGAGGAGAAAAATGACTGCTGCTGCTGAACCCATGACATTAGTTATACACAGTAAAAGTCTAAATATAAGTAACATAATCAGCACTCTTCAGGAAGTGGTTATTGTAGACAGTGTTTACTATTGGCAATTCCAGAAAATAATTTTACAGAGATTCTACTGTTGGAAATTTAAAAGAGCTGCACAAATTTAGAATAACAAATGTGGTCTTAATGAAATGTTATTAAAATTAATACAGATGACTTTTCTAATGATAGAAGTATGATAGACAGTGATCAACCTAGAGCCATAAATAGTACTGATTGTCCTTCAATTGCACCATTTCAGATGAAACCAATCAATACTAAGTGCTAGTCACAGAATTAACAACTTGCTTAGAATTGTACCTTCTAGAAAAAGGTATAACATTTACAGAGATTAAATATTGCAGCTCACCATAAATCAAATCCCAATGTACTGATTTTCTCAAAATCACCTTGATTTTAAGTTTACAATTATGCCTGCTGCTGCACATTTTATTTTATATATTCAGAGGCTACCTGAAAAATAACCCAAAAATTTACCTCAAAGATAAATGGATTGTTCTGCATGATTGCTCTTGGCCAGATTTGGTGTCTCTTAGGACCAAGAAAACTTGGCAAAAAACCTAATCCTATAACTCATATTTTAAGGTACTTACAAAAACTGTAACAGTAAGTATTTTCATTATCTATTCAAAAAACCCAACAAAACAGAAACAAAACAAACAAATAAAACCCAGAAAACTAAACTCTTACTTTTGAGCTGACTTTTGAGTGACTTTACATGTTCAAATCTACATGTACAGGAGTTCAAATCTATACCTTCAGTAGAAACCTCTCTCTCCTGTTTTCATTCATAAAGAAAACGTTCATAAAGAAAACATTCAAGTAGAATAGCAGCTGACCTTATCTTCCTTCATGTCACTGCTTCGTCTATTATGCTGTCCTTAAATACTCATTGTACCGTTTTCCATCAATACAGAAATATCTAAAGAATAAGTGAATCTCTAATCTGATGGGAAAAAAAACCAAAACAACCCACCACCCAATGAACTGACCAACGTTATTGTTGTTACAATTTTACAGGAGGGACAATCCTGTAACATTTTAATCAGCCCCTTCAGAAAAGAAGGGAAAATAGTCTAATACCTTAAAGCTGTTATCATACATCATGGCAATGTAATTAGCATTTCTGTCTACCAATGACATACTAGGTAACTGGAGGCAACCTCCTTTTCATGTGGTAAAAGCTGAATAGGATCCCAAGTAACACGAACCAAAGACATTCTTGTTTTCTCTTGTTGCTACAAAAAGTTTCCTAACATTTCAGTTTCTACTACCACACTTAGGACAATGGGACACATTCCAAAAACAGAAGATATTTGTCTCCACAAGATTTCAAATGGCACCATGAATTGTTTATGAAATACAACATAAAAAATCTTACTCCTTCTCTGTAAGGAAATACACTATGGTGATATGCTGAGAGCCTTTTCATGGGACATTGCTCCTGTAAAATCATAGCCCCTCTGGATATCAGTGCAACCATCACAATACAGCTTATCAGCCAAATCATTGATCTTCATCTTCCAGATGGTTGGGAATGGGAGGCAGCACCAATGAGGCAAGTGTTCCTTAACAGCAAGCTAATATTATGGGAAAAATAAGTGGATAGGAAACAAATACAAATTTTCATTCATGTTCATTGCTGAAGTTTCAGAATGTCACAAACTCCCATATTATCTCTATTCCTTACTAAACAAGCCTGTATCGCCATTACAGAAAGGAAATGCTAATATTACTTAAGTACTCTGAATGGGGAAAATGTTGTATTAACCCCATTACATGCCCTTTAAGAAAGAATTTATGCTTTTTGCAAAAGACTGCAATACATTTTTCACACTGGTAAGCTTCCAAAAAACTAGCATGTCCACAGGGAAAAATCCACCAGCTGTATTTCACAAATATCCCAAAAGATTTGAAGGGAAGGAAGCCATATACTAATAGTTCCAGTATATAATGACAAAGTGCAGCATTACAATGCTACCTCAATGGGTATCTTTTCCACATATGCTTCACTCCCTGTGACATTTTAGGATATAAGGAAAAAGCATACATACAACATCTTTCTCAAAGAGAATAACTGTATACCTCTTCGCCTCAAACTACACAAGGGCTTCTTGGGGAAAAGTTTTTGGGAACATTGAGCCATCACCATCTTCCTAGTATAAATAGACAAAAATTTTCTATTACATGAGACTGTGTAGTTCCAGTAGCAAATTCACAGTATATACCTTGTGCCCTTTCTCTTTTGCTATATTTTTTCAACTAGACAAGTTAAACAAAGACAACATCTGTAAAATTATAGCATCAATTGAAATGAAAACCTCATTTGCTTGCATCCCTGCCACTCAGGTTTATTTCTAGCTATTAGGAATAACTGCCGCTTAGCTCAGATAAAAAGGATGTAGTAGTCCCACCTCCATCCAAAAGCTGACTATTGTATGACTTGTCTCCATGCTGTCACTTCTACCTTACTCATAGCCCTACTTCTGCAGTAGCACAGTCTTGTCAAATTATACCTTCACCTTGCTTCTAGTACTAAGGCTCTCACAACACAATCTGTCTTATTCTAACCCTAAACAAAGAGCAAAATAACCTTTTTATTTTTTGTTTTGTTCTTTTTAGCTCTGCAAAACCTAGGTAAATGGAGCCTCAAGTGATGTTAATTTTGAGAAAGATTTGCTGCCAAGCACTGACCCTACCAACAACTTAGGAGTTCTCTGTGACTTTTAAGTTTAAAGATGGAGTTATTGAACTGATTTCATGACTGTACTGAATCTTCCACTCACAGCAGGCCCTTTACTGTTCTGTCTCTCAAATCAAAGGTCAAAATTTCATTGATCGACATGAACCAATCCATTAACTTAATTTTAATTTATTTTTCCTGCAGCAGCTTTCACCAGCTTACCAGGAAACATCATCAGTGATTTCTTCGATCACATTCACAAGATGAAGGCACATCAGAAGATAGATAACTAAATGTTTATGAAACTGGAATTCGACACTACTTTTCTTCCAATTAAAAAATGCTTTTAATGATCTCTCCATACAAGTTACCCTTCTATTTTCCTTTCAAAAGAGAAATTTTAATGAAAACAAGATTTTCCAAGGTGATCGTAGAAATATGTCCCTGTTAGGCAAACATAAAATATCCACAGTTCATAGAGGGGTAGCAGGAGTAGAGTCTGATCAGCAGGCAAGGACACAACAAGTAAACTAACACATAGCAAGTGAAGACACACAATTATGATGTCCAGTCATGTTGTGAAGAAAAAAAAGAAAATAAAAAAACCTCTGTCCTGTGCTAACTCAATAATGGAGATATTGCTGACAAAAAAACAGCACTGAAGAAAACTCTGCCAAAGATAGCAGCTTTAGATACTATCCATGCGTCCAATGGATGAAATTGTGAACCAGACTTTTCAAAGCTGTTGTTCCAAATTATCTGTCTCAACCACAAGTAGAGACATTTCTATGTAAAGCAAAATATATTTTTGTCATCGAGAATGGTGAGCTTCCATTTTCATTATCATCACTCTGAATAAAGGGGCGTAAACACGACATGTTATTCTCACCAGGACACTGTCATTTCCAAAAAGAATAATTTTAGGTAACAATGAAAGATTTTATTGCTGACCTTACTTTAGCTTCTGTATTGTAAGTTCAGGATTCATTTCATGGCTTATTAATTTTTATTCTTTTCAAGTATTTTCTGAAGCACATTTTTATCAAAGTATGATTGTGTCTTGACAGTGGTTTTAATGTTTCTGATTAATGCTAAGGTGTCTTCATAGTTAATGTATGTACACTCCTTTTCACAGTGTGTCCAATTATTCTGGTAATAATGCATGGTGAGTGTGTCTCTTCAATCAGAATTACAGTTTAGATGGACCTTCATAGATTTTCTAACTTTCTAAAACAAATATCTGTCATCTTTTGGTTTACAGGAGCTAGGACCTATGTGTATTTGCTGGGTCCATAAAACTATAGCACATTTTTAAACCTGCTTCTGGCAACATATTTGTTCACATGCATCATGACAACAGGCTTGACCATATTACAGTTTCTTCCAAGCTTAGACTTCCTTTGAGAAAAATTGTCAAAATATTCAAGTTATGTAACTCACCATGCTGCTCAAGAATCTAAAGGTCACATTGTAGCATTTTAATGAATTTCAAAGCCCAAAGCAAACAAGCAACAATAAGCAGTGGATATGGAGTATTCATAGTTCAATAACAATCCTCAGATGCCCATGGTCTCCATGCAATGCGGTCCTTGTATCGCCAGGCGTTCATTACACATTTGGCGCAGGACGGCATAATGGCAAGGCTTGCAGTGAGCATTTGTTTCACTCCTTTGCCGATACTCCAGAACCCTGTAATTCCTAGTTGATCTTATACAGTCATTTCTATTGTAAAACTTTGACTTTGTAGTAACAGTTGAGCTTTCATCCTGCTCTAAAACTAAAACAATCTATGCTATGAACACTGTTTTTCATGACATGCTTACACTCCAATTTCTACTTCCCACTCTGAAGTGTTACGTTTTATTTTGCATTCTCTCTTCAGGAATGTTGGTCTCTAGCAATTCAGAAGCAAATCTGTATTTTCAGAAGCCATCTCAAAAATGAACGCTGCAAATGTGACTTCTTTCTGCTGACAGGAAATTCTTGGCATCCCTGAAGTTTCACTGGGCTGAAACTGTCCCTGTGCAGGAATCAGAAATGAGCACAGTGCAAATAAGCTCCTCTCACCTTTGAGTTGCTCCTCCTCTATACTACATTCTGTCTTGGCTCTGCTAGGAATTTTCTTAAGGCACTTTCTCTGTCAGCATGATATTCAAGATGATAAAATTCAGTTTCAGGCTCAAGCATGTTCTAAACTGCAACACAGTGGAATTGACTTACTTAGAAATTCTGCAGCCTGTAAAGAAAACTTGCATAAAAAATGAGAAGCACAACATTTCTTTCTGCTCGTTTGTAAGTTACATTCAGCTTTTCTTGGAATGATAGGCAACACACATGGCCAAAAGTCAGTGGCTGAATACAACACAAAGCGGGAGAAAAGGTTCTAACACGACAGGTTTTGCTGGTGACACATTCTTCATTTTCTCACACATCTGTGAAAAACAAGCCGTTAACTGTTGAAAGTTTCACGACTCAAAACAGTTCCCAAAAGCTTGCTGTCAGGCGTCTGCATGCCCTTTAGGTGAACGTACATCCACCTGAGTGCACCCCCGAGAACACAGGCTGAGAGTGGGTTCTTTTAGTCAAGTTTATTCAGCTATGGCAGGTAACTACTTAATTTGTCTGACTATATAATATTGATTAAAATAATTAAAGGATCACTGCTTTGTTGCTCTAGAGATTTTAGATTGATATGCATAAGTGCACACTGAGCAGTAGCAAAGCTCAGGGCACCACAATATTGAGTACTGTTAGATTTACTTCCCCCTCTCCTTTTTTCCAGTATAGATGTTGTTACCTCATCACAATCAATTGCACCTTGTTTAGTTAATCACTCTTGATTATGCTATTGCTAGAGAAATTTAAAAACTATAGGGATTTTTCTAACTCAGAAAGCTGTTTCTAAGATACATTCTCTAATCAAGCAGCAATTATGCTATTCCCCACTAACACCATGAGCATGTTGACCCTGCTAGTTATGTTCTATTAACTACAAAGAGAAAAAATACATAGCAACAGTGACTGCTCCATAGAAACAACAGGAACAAAAGGAAAATCCCCAGAGACATTTTAAATGCTCACACTTGGTCATTTCAGTGCTTTGAGTCTCACCATTTCAGCAAAACAGGTTCTAGGTAAAAAAAAAAAACCACAACACAGAAACAAAAAAACCCACAACAGTTTTGTCAGAAACAATAAATACATTATTTGTACAAAAATGTTTAAAACGTTAAAAAAAAAAATGGAACCCAAACAACAGAACCTTAAAAACGTGAAGCCAGATGATAATAAATTGGGAAACTTGCCAGGGATAGGTTGTCTGGAAGAAACAAAGAGGCACAGAACTCATTACTGGCTCCCAACTGAGACTGCAAAACAGCAGCCAACACTTTGGGGTGACTAACTACCTAGAAATCAACTTTTGGGAATTCTGTAGTATTATAACATTTGGAGGTGTACACTTAGGTATAAGTGTACTAAGTCCCACTTTCACTCTTCTTCCAATAAATTAGTACCAAGATACAGGAATCCTTGGTGCAAACCCATTCTTTGCAATAGAAGCCTATAGCTGATGCAAAAGGCTGCTCTTGTTTCTAGGCTCCTATGCCACTTTTGTAATCTCTTTTCTCCACCTGCTCAATCTCTGTTATCTTCTTCCCTGTTCTTGTCTTAAACCTCTACATTCTCCAGTCAGTTCATAACCTTTCTTTCTTTCCCTACTCCCGTCTGCTTTTAACTGTACCCTGGCTCTTTCTTATATTGTTCTCTACCTTTTCCGTATGTAAATCTTGGCTTTATTCCCCGGTCTTTTATTCTTCTCTTTCTGAACATTCTCAGCTGCTCCTCTCTCAGCTGGTACCAGTGTTGTCCCACACATGGCCAGGGTACCCTACAAGGAAGCAGGACCCCAGGGAGATTTTTCTCGTCCTCAAGGAGTCACAAGAAATCATTGTGGATAAAGTGTCCTCAGTAAGCATACTGGAGAAGTCAGGGGAAAGCTGAAGACTAAATAGCTCATAAATGCTAATGACAACCCTGACAACTCAATGCACTGCACATGTAAACCAGTTTCATCCTCAAATGTAAAAATTTAGTCAAGATACCAGCAACTGAAAGAAAAATAATCTACATAAAATATCAAATAAATTTTGCTATGTGTTTCACATAAGTGGCCGCTTATAAACTGAAAGGAAATACATTTTATTGTTAGATTGCTTTCTTAGGCACGGAGTTCAGAAAATTTCTATCATAGAATCATAGAATCATAGAATAGTTAGGGTCTAAAAGGACCTTAAGATCATTTAGTTCCAACCCCCCTGCCAGGGGCAGGGACAACTTCCACTACACCATGCCACCCAAGGCTCTCTCCAACCTGGACTTGAACACCGCCAGTGATGGAGCATTTACAGCTTCCCTGGGCAACCCATTCCACTGCCTCACCACCCTTACAGGAAAGAATTTCTTCCTCATATCCAATCTAAACTTCCCCTGTTTAAGTTTGAACCCGTTACCCCTTGTCCTGTCACTACAGTCCCTCACGAAAAGTCCCTCCCCAGCATTCTTATTAGGCCCCCCTTCAGATACTGGAAGGCTGCTATGAGGTCTCCACACAGCCTTCTCTTCTCCAGGCTGAACAGCTCCAACTTTCTCAGCCTATCTTCATACGGGAGGTGCTCCAGTCCCCCAGTCATCCTTTGGCCCTCCTTTGCACTTGTTCCAACAGTTCCATGTCCTTTTTATGTTGAGGACGCCAGAACTGCACACAGTTCTCCAAGTGAGGTTTCACAAGAGCAGAGGAGAGGGGCAGGATCACCTCCTTCAACCTGCTGGTCACATTCCTTTTGATGCAGCCCAGAATACGGTTGGCTTTCTGGGCTGCAAGCGCACACTGCCGGCTCATGTTCATTTTTCCATCAACCAACACCCCCAAGTCCTTCTCTACAGAGCTGCTCTGAATCTCTTCTCTGCCCAAACTGGAGCTGTGCTTGGGATTGCTCCCACCCAGCTGTAGGACCTTGCACTTGGCATGGTTAAACTTCATCAGGTTGGCATCAGCCCACCTCACAGGCGTGCCAAGGTCCCTCTGGATGACATTCTTTCCCTCCAATGTATCAACCGAACCACACAGCTTGGTGTCATCGGCGTATTTGCTGAGGGCACACTCAATCCCACTGTCCATGTCGCCAACAAAGATGTTGAACAAGACTGATCCCAACACCGATCCCTGAGGGACACCACTCATTACTGGTCTTCAGCTGGACATTGAGCCATTGACCAGAACTCTTTGTGTGTGGCCATCCAGCCAGTTCTTTATCCACCGAGTGGTCCACCTATCAAATTGAAGCTTAAGACTTGCTGTATAGCCTTGTTTCTACTTGAACATTCCCCATGTTTGTGATCAACCACAATCAATTTCTGTATTTCTGTGTTGGCATCATATCCAGTGCTTCTTATGGAACTTGTATATATACTTTAAAGAAAATACAACTTTCCTGCTGTTAATTGTGGCATAATTGTATGTTTTAATTTTAGCATAAAACATTCAAGACACTATGGGTTAAACCAACAGCTTTTTGCTTCTATCTAATGTCCATTCAAGATACAACCATTTTCTGGAATATTGCATTGTCGTGGTTTAAACCTAGCTGTAACTCACGCAGTTCTCTCACTCACTCTCCCCTCTTTCTTCCCCCCTGCTCCCAGAGGGATGGGGAGGAGAATCAAAAGATTACAGCTCCCACCGGTTGAGGTAAGAACAGTCCAGTAATGAAGGTATAACACAAACCACTACTGCTACCACCAATAATAATAATGACAAGGGAAACAACAAGAGAAGAGAATACAACCACTCACCACCCACCAACTGATACCCAGCCCTACCCAAGCAGTGAACTCCCCCTTCCAGGTAACTGCCCCCAGTTTTTACATCCTGGGCATGACGTGCTGTGGTATGGAATCCCTCTTTGGCTAGTTTGGGTCAGGTGTCCTGTCTCTGCTTCCTCCCGGCTTCCTCTCCTCCCTGGCAGAGCATGAGGCTCAGAAAGTCCTTGGTCAGACTAAACATTTGAGCAGTAACTAAAAACATCAGTGTCATTAGTGCTGTTCCCAGGCCAAAAGTCATAAACACAGAGCTGCACCAGCTACTAAGAAGCAGAAAAATGACAGCTACTGCTGAACCGAGGACATGCATGAACATTTCTTAATGCCATTTTCAATTTTCATTAAAAATAGCTAAAAAATAATTCTATCTTGTAGGTTTTCTACAGTCAAATTGCCAGTGCCTTCAAAATTTCCTATCAGTCAGCACAGTAGCATAATATGCCCCTCAAACATAAGCTGGGACTCAGCTGTACTGCACTGGTTTGAAAACCACATGGAGTTTTTTTATTGATTCAAACACATATCCCCTTGATCCACCAGGGTGAGACCCCACCTCGAGTACTGACTGACCTGTGGAGTCCTCAGCATGAGAAAGACATGGGCCTGTTGGAGAGGGTCCAGAGAAGGGCCATGAAGGTGATCAGAGGGATGGAGCACCGATCCTGTGCGGAAAGGCTGAAAGAGTTGGGGTTGTTCAGTCTGGAGAAGTGAAGGCTCCAGGGAGACCTTATTGAGGCTTTACGATACCTTATAGGGGCTTATAAGAAAGATTGGGACAGACCTTTTAGTAGGGCCTGTTGTGACAGAACAAGAGGTAATGGTTTTAAGCTAGAACAGAGTAAATTCAGACTAGATATAAGGAAGACATTTTTTACAATAAGGGTGGTGGAACAGTGGAGCAGGTTGCCTGCTGAGGGGGTAAATGCCCCATCCCTGGAGATATTCAAGGCCAGGCTGGATGTGGCTCTGAGCAATGTGATCTAGTTCAAGATGTCCTTGCTTACTGCAGGGGGGTTGAACTAGATGGTCTTTGGAGGTTACTTCCAACCCAAACTGTTCTATGACTCTATGATTAGAGACCATCCAAGGCAGAAGTTGGGCTTGTTTTTATATACCATTAGAAAACACAAGGTGAATGCTTGCATTCAGCCTCAGTATAAATAATATCCATTTCCAAACATATTATGATTAAGAACTTTCATTTTTTGAAAACATTTCAATGTGTGCCTTTCAAGCACCCATTCAAGAGATGGTGAGATCAAGGGGTTTGCCTTTTTTTCTATTTTTTATATAGCAGCCATAAAATCATTTAGCATTCTCTATGTATGTTTATTTAATCTGTTACTATATTTCCTTTCACACTCCTGTATCATATTGTCAATAAAAAAGGGAATGAAAGAAATATGGAATTCTGAATCTTTGCTTTAAAAGTAAGATTTCATACTAAGCATACTGTATGCAAAACAACATATCCAGAGGTTTTAGAAACCAGCAACTTCAGGGAACCCTTTCATGTCAGTATCTTCAATGCAAGCAGGGATTTGGGAGGACTTTTTAATTCTTTTTTTCTTTCTCTAGAAAGTTCTGTTGCATTCAAAGAGTGTGTGATTTTGGGGTTTTTTCTTTTTCTTTTCTTTTTTTTTTTTTAATGAGAGGAATTGTCTATAAAAAAAATAAAGTTAACAGACTTTTATTATGCCCAGGAAGCAATCTGCGATGTTGACACAGTTCTTCCTTAATTGTCTAGCTTTAGAAAACTATTTTACACACAAATCAAAGAAATAGCAGCAGAGGCATGAGCCATGCTCTTAATTCACTACAATGCATGCTTTTATGAGCAGAGGTACACTTGGAACACAAACCCTAAGGTTTTATTCTACTATTGCCATTTTCCATTATGACTGTTTTAGCTAAAGCAACTAGATGATCTTAAGGTCCTTTCAAACCCTAACTATTCCATGATTCTAAGTCAAAACATGTTGCATTTAAGACATATTTTGCATGCAAAAGTAGTGTTGAAAAAAATTAAAGAAATCAAGCTATTAAAAGCAAGTCAAAGCTTTACAGCTCTTTATTGCTACCAGTTTATCTGCACCGAGCTCTTTCCTTCTTCTTCCAAAGCCTACGAGCTGCAAAGTTACACATCCAGGACTAAGCCCAGGTGCCTTTAGCAGCACAAAAATCCTGAGAGGTGATGGAAGGCTTCTCACCTCAAAAAAAAATAAAACACATTTTGTATGGAATGTCCTTCTGTTCATCATATTCCTCAAACTAAACACTGACTGCTTCATGAATGCATACAGCAGCAAACCAAATTCGTGAGTCTGAGAAACCTTGCTAGTTCAGTATGCCTGGTTTCAGCGATAATTTTACTCTTGCTTGGGTACTCCTGCATCTTCTGTATAATTAATGATATTACCTCTGATAGCACAGTGGTTTTATGCATCAAAAGCTCAATGGACATCATGCAGCAATCATGCTACACCTGCCATCTGTTCTTCCTGTTCTCCATTTGACAGCAAAATCGGTTCCAGGCTTCTATAATAACCCCTAGAATATTTTTTACAGTATTAGACATTATTGTACAGGGTGTTCCAAAGTTGACTATGGAAAGATAAGGCAACTGTACTGCCACTGCTATTATTCAGGGCACTTGCATCAACACCAGATTTTTTAAAATAATTTACAAAATTACATTGTTGTATAACAAACAGTGCTAACATGATTTGAAATCTAACTCATACAGCAAAACACTACCTTAGGCCAGAAGAAACAGCGTGCTATCCAGCATTTGAGAGGTCTGCAAACAGGACTTAACAATTTTTATCACTATTCACATCCCCTTTAAATTTCATGGAGATTAATTAGAAGGTGTCGTGGTTTAAGCCCAGCTGGTAACTCAGAACCGCAAAGCCACTCTCTCACAACCCACCTCCCCTCCCTCCCCCCCCCCCCCCCCCCCCCGCCTCCTGGAAGGATGGGGAGGAAAATCAAAAGAATGTAACTCCCACAGGCTGAGATAAGAACAGTCCAGTAACTAAAGTATAACACAAACCACTACCACCAATAATAATAATGACAAGGGAAATACAAGGGAAGAGAATGCAACCGCTCACCACCTGCTGACCAATACCTAGCACGACCCAAGCAGTGATCTCCCCCTTCCAGGTAACTGCCACCAGTTTATACAGTGGGCATGACACGCGGTGGTATGGAATACCTCTTTGGTCAGCTTGGGTCAGGTGCCTTGTCTCTGCTTCCTCCCAGCTTCCCCTCCTCCCTGGCAGAGCATGAGACTCAGAAAGTCCTTGGTCAGAGTAAACATTACTGAGCAGCAACTAAAAACATTGGTATTATCAGCGTTGTTCTCAGGCTGAAAGTCATAAACACAGCACTGCACCAGCTACTAAGAAGGAGAAAAATGACTGCTACTGCTGAACCCAGGACAGAAAGGGCCTGAAAATAAGTACACTTGATCTACACAGAATGCAGTATGCTACATACAGCTGCTTATTTGCTAAATCTCAAGCAGGAAGTGTCCATACACTAATGTTAAACCTGAGAAGATAATTAATTTTTATCAAAAGCTAACATAGCATGAAAAAATACCTCTTGATAATCATGTTTCTGAACAAGCAAGCAATTATGCAGTCAGACACAGTGGCTTTCAAGATACTTAAAAGCTATTTTTGGAAAATGAGAAAGGTTGGTTTGGGGTTTTTTTTTTGCCATATTGTTGTGCACACCTAGAGGCACAAATTTATAAGAAATCTTACAGTTCTCATGAACTACACTTATCCATTTTCCCAGTTGCAACTTAAGATCTAGAAGATTTTCTCTCTTGTATTATTGACACTGAAGCTCACACCATTTTTACATTCTCAATAGTTACATCACTCATTTTTCATGCCATTATTTACCTTTAGCATAGATGATTTTTTTGTCAAAATAAAAGAATTAAAAGAATATGCTATTTTTTTCGATGTTAAAAATTTTAAATCATGATAAACTTATGAAAACAGAAAACCTATGTCTTTCTTCACTGAATTATGATCAAAGCAATTATTGTATCTTGGGGTTCTTCAGCTTCTGGACAAATATTCCAGACATAGGAAAGGTAAAAGACAATATTTATTCTCTGTCCTATGTACACTAGGCCACTTACAACAAAGTTTATGTGATACATAGCTTTTAAATAGGTCTGTTCCCTCTAATGCAGCAGAAGTTGAACACTGCAGTAGCCTTGTAGAACACTATCTTCAAAACCATCTCTTCAAATGTAAGTTAAAGCCTAAATATCAGGAATTATCTATGATGATAATGAACATAATGAACAATAATGAAATCCAGTGCTGTACTTCTTTAGAGGATGCATCCTCCTGAACATTTGCAGCCGCTTAACACTAAACTGCATAGACTTAGATTTATCCAGCTAACATTTATTGGGACTCTTTCTTGAGACTCAGAGGTCATTCCTTCTTGCATCACAGCAACAGATATCTAACTCCAAAAATTCCACCAGACACAGAGGATAAACTTTTCATATATAAGCCAATATATATGCTTTCCTGCTTAGACAGTGGCTGAATCAATTCCATAAATAAATGCAGAAATAAGCTCCACTTTACAAACCAAATTCCCTAAGCCACTTAGCAATTGCTTCTACATGAATACCGAAGCATCTGTTAGAAAAAAAGCACCTACAAACCAAAGGAAAAAAAAAACACAAAAATGCTGGGAAGGGACTCTTCATGAGGGACTGTAGTGAGAGGACAAGGGGTAACAGGTTCAAACTTAAACAGGGGAAGTTTAGATTGGATATGAGGAAGAAATTCTTTACTGTAAGGGTGGTGAGGCACTGGAATGGGTTGCCCAGGGAAGTTGTGAATGCTCCATTGCTGGCAGTGTTCAAGGCCAGGTTGGAGAAAGCCTTGGGTGGCATGGTTTAGTGCGAGGTGTCCCTGCCCCTGGCAGGGGGGTCGGAACTAGATGATCTTAAGGTCCTTTCCAACCCTAACTATTCTATGATTCTATGATTTGAAAGTGTCATATACCAAGTATTTTAAAATCTTAAAAAGCCAATACTTTTCATATACTCATATACATATAAATGTGTATATACTGAAATATATGCAACTATGCACCCTATATGTGGATTATATCAGTTACATTTTATTACATATCATGTAGTAGAAGCTGCTTGCTCTTCAGGTGCAAGCTATGGCAAGTGCTACAGTAGCTCGAAGTAAAGCTAATTAATGATGATTATAAAAGGGCTTTTCTGAACTGTTTGATTCTGAACTTTTTGTGTGGCAAGGGAAAACTTTGCAACACGCACACACATACCCATTCCTCCTCCTCTTCCTCCCCAAGAGGAGGCCTAAATGTTAAAAGGCATTGGGAAATAAATGCAAAGTCTGAGGGAGGCTGATCTACCAGATAATATTTGTCAAAGTATAAAATAAAAACCCACTTCTGAGTCCAGTGTTAGCCAGGGTGAAGCATGCCAGGGGAAGATGACTCCTGAATAGCTGGCAAGCACAATTGCCCTGAGTGCTAAAACAGAGGCTATATTCTGTGGCAGAAGCTAGCTGAAAGCCAGAGAAAATACAGAATGTTTTATCAAATGGTGAAATCCAAAACACCAAAAAAAAAAAAAAAAAAAGAAAAAGACAGAATTTCTGTGCATCTTTAGATGAAACCATGGAACCTAATAACACACAGAAAATGAAAAAGAGTTATTCATTACAGACTGCACATCTCATGTCTGAGCAGATAGGGTATTTTGAAAAGTTCACAGATAACTTTTCTAATGCATAGTATTTCTCATTGACTGTCTGAAATGCAACACATCATAGTCACTGTTACCTAGACACATAGATGATACTTTCAACGCACGGAAAGCAGTAAGACCATGAAATAAAACACAGTTAATGGCATGGAAAGTACAATAAGACTGGTTTTCTTAGGTTAACTTGAACTAAACAACCTAATATCCTTTACAATTTCTTCTACATGCATGAAATTTTAACTGTCACTTCCTTTATAATTCTCAGGTAAAAGCTCTTTTTCTGGACTACTTTGCTGACACCTAGTGAGCCTCGGCTTAAACAGCTTCAGGCACACAAGCCCCTAGGAAAAAAAAAAAAAATGAGAGGTGGTAACAGAGCAGCTATTATTTTCATTCCACTTGCAGTAAAATATTTTATATGTCCATGTCTGCGATTAAGCAGAGTGTGGAATCATATCAACTCAGAGAACACTGTAACACTGATGAAATGTAAAAATGCGCAAAGATGGTAAAAGAAGAGAAGAAGAAGTGATGGCCAAAGTCTTTCCTTCTCGGCCTAAATACCTTTTACAAAGATGCCTGACTTAAAGAACCTTGCCGCTGGTTGTGACTTCAATCTTTTCCTTTTTGTGCTTCACATATTTAACTGGAATAACTCAGTGACTGTAACTTCCAATTAATGACTATTTTGTTGCTTGTTTTTAATGCAAAATATAAACTACAAGCAAGTCCTTATAATTGTCTTAAAATTAATTCAAATCTAATCCTATTATTACAATAGTTTAAACACATCACTTTATCCTTGGCTTAGTTTGGGAGAATGCAATTTCACACGAGATTCTCAGCTTCACTGAAGTGGCTTACTATTGCCTAGGAAACAGGCATCAGTTAGATTATATGGCATTTTCTGACGTCAAGAAATTCCACAGCTTATAGTGGGCACAAAAGCAGTTAAAAAAAAAAATCAGCTTCCTGTTTTAAATTGAAATTGAATAGCTGAACCTAATAGTGCCTACCTGTGAGAACAATGATGGATAAGATCACATTTTACTTCCCTGAAAAATGGCTCTAAGTGTTCATGATCATTAGTCTTGAGCAGAAAATAAGGCATCACCTACTGCTACCCACTGCCATGTAAATTAGTCTTGCAAAATGCACAGAAATCTGGATGCTTAAAAACACCTATGCAGAGAGAGTTGGACCTCTCTAAATTTTCAATAGAACAAACTTAGGTTTAATTAGCATAACTTCACTGACGTAAAAGAAGCCACTAAAATAAACACTAAGTAGTTCTTTCTGTCATGAACAGAGATGCTAAGGAATGCACAGGCTGAATATGATTACAGAACACTAGAGAATACACTATTTTGTAATGAAAGAAATTAGCTAGTGCCTGCAGAGTGTGCTTTTCTTATAATGCTCACGACAGTAGATGCATTTCTCTCTTCACACATTGCTTAGGCTGTCCACTGTGCTATCAAAACAGTCACTACTACTTTCTTTTCTCATAAGCCTGTTATCTGGGCTTAGGCACTTCAGCCAGTCAGAACTTAGTCTTGCATTTAAATAGTAAGTACATTCAATCTCTTTCTTTCTCCAAGGCACAAAAATCAAAATAAATATTTCCAGCTAGAGAAGAGACCATACCTAAAATTCTCTGGGTTTATCATCTTAACTCTCACATTCTGGCTGCTAAACTTCTGACACTAAAAAGCAGATTATGTCTAAAACAGTTATAACTATATGTCTATAATTTGGTTTTTTTGCACATAAGATTACCAGTCACCAGAGAAAGATAAAACTGTTCAGAAAAAAACATCATCTTTCTATATAATTTTCCTTCACAAATATTTTAGGGACAGCATATTTGAGCATTAGACCAGACCTTAATAAAATCGCCACATTTAAGCAGCTTTTTGAAAACTGCAATTAAGTGTTTGGTTAGCTACATCTAAGTGCAATTAATTGAACTTTTTGACTTACAGATCAGACATTACCACATGATGCATTTTGCCTTATCCATGATAAATTTCAGACTTAAACTCTACTACATGACTCAATAAATAATTACTCTAAAGTTCCTAAGTAAATTATTTTTCTGCTGCTAAATTTCAAAGAAAATCTCTGTCATCCAAAGGCAAATTAAAACTTTCATTTTGTGAAAAAAAAAAAAAATTATTAAATGTATACTTTTACTCTATACACACTTAATATTTTTCATAATTCACCTGGTTTGGCCTAAGCTGCAAAAGACATGTCTTTTTTTAAAAAAGATGTTATCAGTCAATGACAAAAAGCAGACCATTCAATTTGTCATTCGCTAAGATGTGTGTGAATTATAATTGATATATCCAAAATTATTACTTCTACATTTACACTTCAGAACAATAATTATGGATTTTAAATAGTATAATTCAGGAAATAACACATTCCCACTGGAAAAAAAAAAAAAAAAAAAGAAAAGAAAATGAGAAAAGAAACAGACCAGGCAAGGTTATTTTATCAAACAAGTTCAGGAGCAGAAATGCTTTTATTTGAAATGCTTTCACCCCTTAGCCTTAACCTGGTTTAGATGAATGGCAGAAACTCCTTTGTTCTCATTTCAGTTGTCTTGATCCCTCCTCAGATCTCGCTTATCTCTACTTAATGCAACGAAAAACTTATTGAGAAAAAGCATGGAGATGGTTTTCATTGAATGCCACATTGCCATCACTTGTAGAACCCACAAGGTGCAAGATACAGTAACAAGCACCAAAGGCCTGAACTGACTATACATCCACATGCCTTTCACTGTCAGAGGCTTTTGCAAATACCAGCAATTTAATCCTTGGAACATACCTGACTACCATATTCCCAATGCACCAATACTAGAAAAACAAAACCAGTATGATTAAATTCACTGAGAACTACATCCAAATTCCAAATATGTTCAGTTCCTCAATATAAACTGTTAAGTGTTGCCACTTTCTGTACAGCCATAGACACTGTGAATCTACCACTCAATAAAGCCATTGAGACAATTTGGAATGGTAATAGAATTCTCAAAGATTTGATATGATAACTGAAAACACATAAGCCTGAAGCTTTCCTGTCTAGCGTGAGAAAAGCACAAGCACACGATACATGTCTAACGACCAGCACTTTCATAACATATTGCCAGTCTTTGTAATTGTTTTATAGTTCAGTATATAGATGGCATAAGGGATAAAGTAATGTATTTTAATTTTATACAAAAAAATACATTAGAAAATTTACAAATTTTCATCACAATGAAGCTGAGCAGCAATGCCTTAACTGCACTAAAGGGACAGGCACACCTCCTCTTTATACAGAATACATTTTTGATTCATTTGGATAAAAGCTTCTGGTAAAAGCACAACAGCTCAAAAGCTGGAATTGCAAGTCACTTAACCCTGACGTATTTAAAATACATGCTCTTAACACACACACGCATAGTTAGGGAACCAAATGCATGCCATCTTTGGTAAAAAAAATCTAGCAGAAATAAATCTACAGAGATACTGGAGAGAGTCCAGTAAAGGGCAACAAAGATGGTGATCTGGAGCATCTCTCCCACAAAGTAAGTCAGGAAGAGCTTGGACTGCTCAGCCTGGTAAAGAGAAGGCTGAGGGGAGATCTTATTAATGTGTATAAATACTTGAAGGGAGAGTGTGAAGATCAAGCCATTGCCCCCTGCCTTATTGCAACAGACCCTACTAAAAAGTTAGTCCCGATCTTTTGTATAAGCCCCCTTTAAGTAATGAAAGTTCATACAAAGGAATTGATTTTTGCAAATGATGACTCAGAAAATGGAGGTATATTGAACACATCTTATTTCACAAAGTATTTCCAGACACTCTTTGCAAACACACTCTTGTCGCAATCTTATACAGTGCCAGTAGGCTTCATCAACAGTCAACCTCTACTTTCTGAGTACCTACTGATCAGATTAGAAAAGATAAAGTGATCCACTCTACAGTGTCCTTTCCAAACTAATCTACTGTTACTTTGCTAGAATCACAGTTCATTCAGAACAAGTGAGGTATATAGGAACTAATTCAGTTATTCAAGTCAGTGGGGGAGAGACTTTGGGGGAGGACATATATATTGGCTTTCATACCTGTGGCACTTTATCAGAGAAACTGAATACTCAGTTATTTGCAGGCAATTCATGTAAAAAGAGTGTTTTAAGTTACAATGCCTTCTATTGAACCACGTTAAGCTCTTTTCACAGAATGTTACAGTTTTCTAACTCCTTTTTTTGGTGTAAATTTCTTGTTCAAAGATGATACCTTTTGAAAAAAAGAATAATTGTTTGTACATCAGCAGTCAAACATCTGTTGTTTCTTGTGACAAAACCCCATATCTCATACCCTCTGACATCAAAACCTAAAATAACTACTTCAGTTTTCAGAGTGATTGCAACACAAATAATGGCTTTACTAAAAAGTTAAAGGGCAGTATCCATTTCAAATCATAGCCTTAACTGAAAAAAAATTTAACCATGTTGTTCTTCCCATTCTTCTCCTAGCTTTTCCAGTGTTGGTTTAATAGCTTCTTAGTTTGGCTATTTGTTTTAAAAATTGAATATGCAAGTAAGTACCAAGGTATTTCGATTTTGATGTGCAGACTTCACAGGCAAATTTAGATTAGCAACATGGATTTGTTGTTTAGTTTAAAAAAACAGATTTTAATTTTTGTTTTTCTATATTAATATATAGACATGCGTAATATATAATCATTTACACTGGGTGCTTCATTATAAGAACAAAAGGTACAGAAAAAAGGTAGTTGGAAAAGACTGAGAGAAAACGCATATTGAAAATTAAAACATGCCAGGAGTTCCAGTAAAATGTCTGTGGTTCCCAAGGTGTACATGTCAAAAACTATGTCTTTTTTCTTCATCAGTTTAATAGATCTTTAATTTTATGCATCTGATAAGCAACCTGTCTCCTATGAACCATCCAGCATTGTTTTTTCAAGCCTTAAGTATGGCTTGAATGTTTTCAAGACTAAAACCCTTCAGGTATTTGTATACAACTAAAAAACACATAATAGGGAAACATTGACTTTTCTTCAATATTGGTTTAATTACCAAAAGAATTTAATGAAGATAATTCAAAATAAGAAATACTTCGTAATCCAATTTATATATGTACCATAACAATGTACTTTTGATTAAAAAATCCTTTTCAATGATTCCAGCTGTACTTACCCTTAATTTGCAGCTGAACTGCTTACTGTGATAATAACTTGGCCTTTTCTCCTGCTTTATAATCTCTGAATGTGGAATAAATCACAACAGTGAGAATAAAAAGTTCAGTGTGAATGACCTATGAGCTAAAAGTCTTTCTGAAGAGAAGCTCAGAAAACAAAACCTTTCTACACAGCATAGTGTACGTTTTGAAAGATTAGGTTGCTTATTTTAAAATACTTACAAAATTTATGAGGAATTTCAAAGGATTCTGATGACACATTGATATCTCACCTTTATTCAGGAAGTTATTTTACTATAAATTTCTAAGATAAATTTGTATAACATTCTCCAAAATAGATGTATTTATCATGCCAAATATCAGAAAGAAGAGAATACTTTCTGTATTCCTGCATTTTTCCAGACCCTTGATTTTACAGTGCTGCATGCTTAATAATAGTACAATTTATGTCTGTGAATGATTTTTCTCAAGTAATCCGTTCAGTACCAATAGCAGAGCCAAACATGGAGAAAGTACATCCAGTTCTTGTGTCTTGCATATCAGGGCTGGTTATTTTACTGAAACTCCTTTCAACAGAAACATTTTATTACCCACTTCTGTTATGAAGACGAACAAAACAGTTCATTTTTTCACCTGTTTGAAATCGTATGTCAGGAAGCAGCAAGGGCAGGCTACTTGGAAAGAAAAGTGGAGCTGGGAGCCAAGAGCCACAGCAGGGTGGGCAGGGCCAGGCTCTGACAAGAGCATAGTCCCATGGCACCTGAACGAAAAAGGAGAGCAGGTCTGTGACAGCAGCCAGGGCCAGCTAACATATCGGTGACTGCCAGATGGGACTGTAATAACAAGGTAGATCTGAGGGCATGCCAGAAAGTTTAGTCAGCAAAGCAGAGCCTGACCTGATGAGGGTAACCAGAGTGTGCCACAGATTAGTGACTGCCAGGGAAGCCTGCAGTACTGAGGCAGGTCTAATTCCAGCTGCAACAAGTTGTCTCCCAGCCCAGGCAGCGGGATCGCTGGCAGAGCAGAGTTGTGCACTCTGGCCCCCAACATGATACTGCATGTCAAAAGAGCTTTTAATTGAACTTTCCCTTGCCTCATCAGTCCATCCTGCTGGTGGTTTTGCAGACACCTAAAAAGCCAACGCTAAGCTTCTTAAGAAACCAGCTAGTGGAAGAGAAATAACAGTTACTGCTAACATTAATTTCTTCACCAATCTAACAGTCTTTGGCATAACTAGGATCACCAGTGTGTATTTATTTGGGGACTACCTCTTTCCCAACAACCCTCGTAGAAAAATCATACTTTGAAAAAAATGTGCACAGTTCATCCACTGAAAATTACCACAGGGTTTGACATCTCCATTGCATCTACAGCAATAACGGTACAACAACTCCACTGTTTCAAAGGTGGCATTTGAAGTTTATGCGGCTTGAGAATTCTCAGTGTGAATGACTTGTACAAGGATGAACTATCTGCATCTCCTTCAGAGAGGAAGGTCCTGGTGAAAGACACAAGTCCACAGCAACTTAGAACTCCACTGAGCATCTGGAGGATCTCCTGGAAGTCTGTGCATGGTGCTCCAAGGCCCAATCATACATTTATTTATTGTCATGACTACATTAAAAAAAATTTCCTAACAGAGATTTCCATGCATTTCATTTGCTTCACTGCGAGTTATTAAGAAAAAAAAAAAATAATTCCAAAGTGAAAAGATAATGGAACGTCCTCTACACCTAGAATCAATGTTTGATATAAGTTACGTAGCTGGTTCGGCTGTCGAAATAAATGCTGAAGTCTCCACTAAAATACAGTTACTCTGTCATCCCTTATTTTTACGGCTCCATGTCCAGCTGGAGACCTGTAATGAGTGGTGTCCCTCAGGGATCGATGCTGGGACCGGTCTTGTTCAACACCTTTGTTGGTGACATGGACAGTGGGATTGAGTGCGCCCTCAGCAAGTTTGCCGGTGACACCAAGCTGTGTGGTTCGGTTCATACACTTCGGGGAAGGAATGTCATGCAGAGGGACCTTGGCACGCCTATGAGGTGGGCTGATGCCAACCTGATGAAGTTTAACCATGCCAAGTGCAAGGTCCTACAGCTGGGTGGGAGTAATCCCAAGCACAGCTCCAGTTTGGGCAGAGAAGATATTCAGAGCAGCCCTGCGGAGAAGGACTTGGGGGTGTTGGTTGATGGAAAAATGAACATGAGCTGGCAGTGTGTGCTTGCAGCCCCTTATGAAGATAGGCTGAGAAAGTTGGGGCTGTTCAGCCTGGAGAAGAGCAGGCTGCGTGAAGAACTCATAGCAGCCTCCCAGCATCTGAAGGGGGCCTATAGGGATGCTGGGGAGGGACTCTTCATGAGGGACTGTAGCGATAGGACAAGGGGTAACGGGTTCAAACTTAAACAGGGGAAGTTTAGATTGGATATAAGGAAGAAATTCTTTACTGTAAGGGTGGTGAGGCACTGGAATTGGCTGCCCAGGGAAGTTGTGAATGCTCTGTCGCTGGCGGTGTTCAAGGCCAGGTTGGAGAGAGCCTTGGGTGGCATGGTTTAGTGTGAGGTGTCCCTGCCCCTGGCAGGGGAGTTGGAACTAGATGACCTTTAAGTCCTTTCCAACCCTAACTATTCTATGATTCTATGATTCTTAAACACTAGCTTTAGGGAAGAGATATATTTAGCGTGCTTACTTAAGAAAACTAATCGATGCACCCTTCAAATTCCACATGTTGATTTGATATAAAATTAAAACCAGCTTCTCCATTATGGCATTTACATATGGAAGAATGCAACAGATACATTGGTTCATTCTGCTTCCTCTTCTGCAGCACCTGTTACTGCAAATGACTAGTGGTCCTCTAAGACATGTGACTTACTAGACTCAGCAAGAAAATTACCCTGGCTTTTTGATGATTAAAGAAATGTGCTTGGTGTGTGAAGCCAATAGTGTTTACCTAAATGGAGCTGCTAACATTTCTTCCTTAAGATGGGTTTCTACATGAAGTTTCCTATCAAGCTGAGACGCCAAAAAGACTGCAGCAGTAAAATCACAACATTGCAAAATTAGAGCAGAAACAAAGCCAAAATTAATATCATAAAGCCTTGATATCATAAACCTTGACAAATCTGATGAACTAGCACATGAAAAACTATCCAAGCATTCTTACTGAATATTTTCTTCCTATCCATTACATATTTATAAGTCACGAGCCAGATAGAAAGGAATTTTGCAGCTGTCAAATGTTTGTTTTCCTGTGTAACACCATGAAACTGTTCTCCAAATGGTGAAAGAGGTGTAACATTTTTCTAGTCTCATCTTCTTTATTTAGACGGCAAGCAAACTAGAAGCTATCATCTAGAAGATAAATCTTAAGACATCATCTTGAGGTTTATTAACTAATATGTATGAGCAACTGGGCTTAGCTTTCCAAAGATATGCACACATGCACACACACGCAAAAGAAAAGCTTTTCATTTAGCAAGTTGAATGTAAGCCCTGATACAAGGATATTTATGACTGAAAAGTAACAACATTCAAGTCAATGAATCTTTATTCAAGATAAAATCAAGCACACAATAGTGAGATGGGAGCATTAAATATTTGTCATTGTTTTTGAAGACATCAAAGGTAGCACTTGAATCTTATTCACCAAACTTTATACCACTCTAAGATTTAGCATTCATAAGCCTATCATAAAGGTTTATTGAGAACAGTTTTCTAAAAATACTATAATGGAGTCTATGCCTTAGAAAATATATTTTTAGAAGTGATCCATTGTACATCTAACTACATATTGATGTTTATATTTAAAAGCAGAAAAGAACCCTTAGAAAACTCTTTTTTTACATTACTTGACATCACACAGAAGTGCTACCCCACGCAGTACCCAGTGCTCTGGAGGCTGAAGGGTTTTTAGATCCACAGCAGCAATGAAATTCATATCTGTTCTAATGGTCTTTTTGTAGACTGGACATGAATAAAGACGTGGATCTTTTGAAGCTAAAAGGACAGAAGAGACATAAGAACAAATGAAATTAGGTTGTAAAACCAGAGCCCTAATGGACTGGGCATAAGGCAAATGTAAATTTGAACTAATTCTCTGATACAGAGATTACAGAGTTTAAGTATATAAATGTTGATCTTCTCAATCTAGGACGCATATTGTCAATGGAAACCTGAAAGCAAGCATTTTTTTTTTTCAGAGGTGGCAGAGGACAGCTCATCTGTAACGGGTTTAAAAGGTTGTTAACACCATTAGGACCAGAAGGTAGAGAACTTTCTAAATATTTGGTGAAAAAAAAGCCTATTATTAAGGAAGGTTGAAAGCTTATTTTATATGGAAGACTCATAAGTCTCCCCCATTGAAAAAGATTCAATATGCATACAATGAACAGCAAAAGTCTCACAAATCCCTAAGGCCCAAAAGTCTTCCATGCAGTTGAATAAAAAGTTGTATTAGATTCTATCAAAATAATACCCTTTACAATACAGTTACTTACTGTTATTCTCTGCATATATCCTTATAACTGGCATCATCTCAAACAGCACCTTGGGCTTTGATTCAGTCAGTCTCATGTTTCTTCTGTCCCAACCAGCTCCTTCCAAATACAGCCCATACACATAGACACCTTCTGAAGGAGGACTTGTGATATCATCCTTCATCCATTTAGTGACCTCATTGCACAGCACTACACTGTCAAGAGCCCATCCTTTGTTAGCCCTTGTTATTTCCTGGCCAAAATGAAATGAAAGTATGCAGGTTACATTTTTATGAGCCATTTTTTCGCAGCATTTATTAGGAAAAAAAAGACAAACAAAACACACGAAAACACCACTAACACACACAAAAAAAATCAAACTTCCTATGATATCCATGTTTACAGGAATTTGACTTCTGTCTAAGCTTTTGATGGCATGGTACTACAAAAAGACTTTCAGTATTTTATCCACTGTATTTTATTTTCAATCTTTCTATTATATGCAATATCTTAAGAGCATACCAAGTAACACAAACTCTGAATGCCAATGGTAGCTGGCTTTTGCAAATATGAACATTTCAGTTTTCATGATATGAGAAAACATTAACTGGATGTGCTAAATAAAACAGTTCTAGTGAAAAAAACCAAAGTGTTTAATTTGCTGCATATTTTCTGGGGTTTCGTTCCTCTTTCTGTACTTTACTTTCATTAACTGTATCCTTAACAATGAGTAAGAGCTCGCTCAGCTCCAAAGCTACATATAGAGACTGCAAAATCCCCAGAGAACACTTGAAGATAGAGATGCTTAAGATTCAACATATTCTTCAAACTTAGTCAGTTAGTGCAATGGACAACTGTAATTTATCTTGCTCAATCCCTTGCTGTCTCATGCCATTAAGTTATGCCAGACCTGGGAGTTATCCCAGTCTTGTAAATATTTTCCAAGGTCTTTATTTGAAGTAATTTGAATTAATATTTTTCCCGTACTGCACTTAATTAGCTGCTCTAAAAGAACAGGAGGGTTACAGTTCAATGATTATTCTGTTTTTTCATCTTTCTCATTTCTATTTATTCTACTATATATCAAAATTCCAGAAAATCACTTTGATTTTACTTGGGACATTACGCTGTTTTGTACCTACATTATTTTTTCAGGGAACCAGAAAAGTTCTTCGAGTTCCAACTGTTTCAGATCCTACTGCTAAACCATTTCTACAAGCTTAGGCCCAAAAGAAAATCCCAGTTTACTGCTAACTTGAAAGATCTCGTTATGTTATTCAAAGGCTATATGCCTGCAATTTTAGTACAAGTAGGTCACCAATTAGAACTTCAGCTTGACAAAGGTTACACCACCTAGACCTCAGAACAAAAGGAGAGATTTTTCTTCTCTGCAAATCTTCATTCTCTCCTTGAAAAGTTAGCTTTTTCTGAGGTCCCTCCTGAATATTGTTTCCTAATTTTACACATTCCAGACAATTGTGTCCAATGTCCCTCTACGCTGATGAACATAAGTATTGCCTTGTTTAAATTAAAAACTAACTCACTTATCAAACGCAACTAGCATGCTGATCAACCAACACACTCACCAATTCGACAGAGACATACACTAACAGATACATCAAACTTTATACATAGCACTTATTAATAAATGAAACTCTTTCCCACTTCATGAAGAGAGACAGAATCAGCTACTGATCTGCAGAAATGTAATTTAAGGCTAATTCTAAATAGCTGTTCTGGCAAGTCTGCAGCCAGATAAATAATGAACACAGAACAAAACGGAGAGAAAAAAGGAAAAAAATTCATGAGCTTAGCAACTCTTCTCAGGAATATCTCAATAGTAACATCAGACATTACTTCTCCAGTCTATCCTAATAATGTTGTAAGGTAGCCCATAATGCACGAAGCTTGGTCAAAGTAGGAAATATATTTTAATATATTGGTCATTGATATACAGAAAAATGTATGGATATTTCACTCAGGAAATACTAGACAGTTATGCAGTCATGTATCTTCCCTGATGGCATGATGGAGCCATGCGTATAACTCTGCCTTTATCACAATATTTATTTTTGTTTTTTAAAGTGTATCAAACAATAAGCAGAGTGAGACTTGAAACACAATTTACCTGTCTCATTGCAGTTAAAAATCCTTGAGGATTAAAAAACCCCGTCATCCAGAAGCAGTTTGGTCGGCTTTCAAAAATCCACTTGTAAAATTGGTGGTTTCTTTCTAGAAGCTCAGTAAACCAGAAACCAAGAGTACTGGAAGCCCAAGATGCCTAAAAATAGTAAACAGGATATTCATTTTTTAGTTTTATTCAAAGGTTTAAAAACATCAAATTCATCTCAAGAAAAGGTAATTCTTCACGTGGAAGTAAACATCAATCTTAACAAAGCATATTTAAAGTTAATTTCTCATATCTTGACTTTTAACCAGATAATTGTTGCATCCCACTGAAACCTGAAGCAACTTCTTGCTTTGTTCAAATTCATGCCTATGATTCCATTTAGACATGCTTAATGCTTCATGTGTTAATTGTCTATTTAATGATGTTTCTGCAAAATTAAATACCAGTGAAAACTAAGAAGAAATATTATATACATGTCTTTCTAAAGCCAAGGTCTATGCATCAAGATAATAGGCTTTCTGCCAAAACTATTCATCTTTTTCTAGAAAAATCGGGTAAGGAAAATTGAGATTAGACTATGTGAAAATTTGTGATTATTTTTCTCTTTGAATACTTGTATCACACTTGTGCTGTGAAGCATCTGTTTTGGTCTAGGTTTTTGTACCATTTTATTTCGTCAATAAAAACAAAACAAGCAAACGCCAAAAAAAACCTCCTCATTTTTCTTTTCATCAGTTGATCTAGTTGTTCCTGAATACAATTTCCATGGGGAGAGGCTGAGAGAGATGGAGAAGAGAAGGTTCAGAGGAGATATTATCAATATTTGTACCTCATATGTGGAGAATTGAAGAAGATGGAGCCAGGCCCTTTTCAGTGATTGGGGAGGAGAAACAATGAACACAAGATGAAATGTGCTAATTTAATTTAAAGTTAAGTTTTTTTGGTTGGTTGCTTGCTTGGTAGTCAGTTGGTTTTTTATTTGTTTTTTGTTACTGTGAGGGTGTCCAACACGGGAGCAGTTTTCCCAGAGAGGTCGTGGATCCTTGATTCTGAAGAATCCTGGCAAACCTGATCTAAGAGACCCTGCTTTCAGAAGTGGGGTTGAACTACACTATCTTCAGAGGTCCCTTCCAGCCTCTACTGCTTTCTGATTCTAGGACTACAAGTCGGAATCTCAAAGAACAGCAACAGTGTAGCTCACCAGCATAGGTGTTATTTTTTAAAATCAATCATCGGATTTTAAATTATTCTCTAATCTCTAGGTTTTTTTATCCTGTCAGCATGCAACAAGCTGTCAAAATGGGAAATATCTGCATCTCCCACATCCTTTTCCGTTTTTATAAATGAAAGAGGGCTTGTCTTGACTGTGTTTATTTTAGCCCAAAATCTATTCCAGGAGTGGCACAGTCCTGGTTAACACTTGTGTTTGAGAGAAGTATTTACTGTGTGCCAAGGAGTTTAATCTAGCTCAACAGATTTGTTTTGTAAGGAAAAAATAATAGTGATGTACACCTACTTTTTTCCAGCTAGCAGGAACCTTTCCATCATACATGCAATCTAAAGCATCCCTCAGATTTTCACTCAGAACAATTGTCCCATCAATTGCAAGTTTTAGATCATTCAGAGTGCTTCTCACTAAGGTAATAACTCTCTGCATTTGTTCAATTTCTTGTCGCAAAAATATGTTCATAGGCTGAAATGGTCCCATGTTCTTTAGTTTCTCTTTTACCTGTAGGTAAAAAAAAAAAGATCCTTCAACAGAAGTAAAAGACAAAAGTGGCTTGATATCAAGGCTAGGCCCCAATACAATTTATAAGACGTAATACTTTTATTTAGGAAGTTATAAATGGTCAATTTGGCATCTTACTTGAATATTCTGCAAGTTTTTTTCCAAGAGAGATTTATGGTGCTGAGACTGGTTATGGTTTTAGTCTAGCTCACAATTTAGACTGTATACCTTTCTATGAGCTAACACTGTTCAAACAGCACGTTAGGCTATATCCTATTTCAAGGATTTCAGCTTTAATTCCGACAGTTCCCACGGTTCACTTTGCACAAACCAATCAAGAGCAATTGCCCCAGCCACTTTGCCTCAGCATAGTAGTGCTATTTATCAGCAATGCCAGAGAACTATCACAATGCCAGGCAGTCTTCTATTCTAATAAAACTTGTTAATATATTTTTAATCAAATGTGTAAAGTAAGCAAATTAACAACTGTATGGACATAACCAGAATTTTTGTGGTAAATATGGTCATTTGGGAAATAAGTGAACACATTATGTGTAGCTGATATTGAATCCTATACAGGGTAACAGCCTCGTTCTTAGTAATATGCATAACCTAAATTTATCAGTATTTTGCTAAACAAAACGAATTTGAGTATTTATCACCATGTGAAAAATTTAGTGCTCCCCATTTACATTTATTAATATAAACTGAATTTCAATTTGTCATTTCTGATCAGAGCTGATCTGTCCAAAAATAGCTCTTGTAAACTTAACAGGGCTAAGTGCTTCTACACAGTGACACTATATAACATATCTTTATTAAGCCACATATCTATTCCTGGAGATGTCAAGTAGAATTTTAAGGGTTGACCTAACTACCATGAGATTTAGCCCGTCACTGAAGCAATACCCTTCTGAGAAACTCAGCAAATTGCAATCCTTTGCAGACATCTGGTTAAACCTTTTGGAAGGTCATAAAGCTCAGGCTTCTAGAAAGACAGTAGGTCAGAAACTTCATCAAGTGCAAACTTTTGGAAGGCAGCTAGATAGTCAGTATTCCCGGTTCACATAGATTAACTGACTTGTTCAGATAAAATTTATTATTATTATTCCATTTGAGGGAAGGAAGACTATATAATGCAAAACAGGATACAGAAAACATAAAACAACAGACCTAAAACATTAAGAGAGTCCATACTCATGAGCATAGCATACCACGCATAAGGGAAACTTACTCCTCTGTAAAAACAGTGAAGAGGGTGTTTGATTGTACAAGTCTCCTCTCTCTTTCTCATAGCTCAGCATCCTGACAGAAGAAATATGGCATTTATAAGCCACTTAACCCTTGCATAAATGCCCTCATGCTAACTTCCATTAAAGTGTGAGTGGAGTGTCAGAAGACTAAGGATAAGAGATTTAACTCTCCTCAAGAAGGAGATGGTAGGCAAATTAATTAATAATACCTCTTACTGCCTAGATGAGCAGACTACTTTGAGAATCTGTTAAAATACAAACATGGGTGTGAACTTTTTCCTAATGACTCATTAGGGTGATTCACATCCATTTCCTAACAAAAGTGTTGTAAATGCTTTATTACTGACATAACTAATCTTACTTACCTACAAGATTTTGCAAACATAATGAAACACAACAGTTCAACATCTCCCAGTACAGATAATATAGGAATCTTAACTAATTTACAAGCATTTTCTTCTTGCTTATTTGAAACTCATAACCAGCCTCACCTGGGAAGAACTATAATGTTAGCATCCTAAAAATTCTGGAGCTCTAAAGGGCAATTAAGAACTATGGAAAGACTCAGAAACAATACAAATTTTTCAAACACCCAAACTGTAGTCTCCAGAATGAGGTTACAGAAAACAGTCAACTGTAGCGTCCATGTATCTAGCCATTAGTAAATGTATTCTAACTGTAAGAAAACCCCCTCACCTTGAGAGACATTCTATCTTCAACACAAACAGAATGCAAGTTGCTCTTTCAGACAAGAAATGACCGCAAGGCAGCAGACATCCATTACAAATATAATTACATACTGTTATGTGTTAATATGGATCCTGAGACACTAACACTAGGCTTCAGTCAATGAAACCTATCATTTGACAAGCTTTTTGGCATTCGCTTCACTGACAAAGAAAGCCACCTGAAAATATCTTCAGAATATAACCTGAATTGCAAAGTAATACATATGTTAAAGCTGTGGTACTTTTAGAAACTCAAATACACTTGCAACACGACCTCAGTTCTCTACTGTGTCAACAACCTTAGTTAAAAGCCGATGGTGCTACCTCCCCTGTAGTGCAAATGAGAACTTAAGCATTAAGTGGTTTAATATTTTGAAAGAGCTCTTACAGAAGCGCTTGGGTGCACATTTAGTGACTTCATCATAAATGTTAAGAGCATGGTCAGACTTCTTCAAAATGTGTTTTTGAAGCATTGTCAGTATAAATGGATTCATACATGCTTTTAGAAAAATAATTGTTACTTTTTTTTTTTTTTAAGCCACACAAAGCAAGATGGAGCAAAAATTTTTGACAGAATTTCATTAACTCACTTCAAATGGTACATAATCAGCTGGAAGTTTTTCTAACATATCATCAGCCATTCTGGTGACAACTGCCTCTCGGGTTTCATCTCCTCCACCAGTGTTATCTTTAGGCTGAATGCTGAGGATGATGTCCAATACATCCTTAGAAAGTTTAGTTTGGTAAGTGATATCCGCATTAGGGTGCAAACCAAACACCTCTGGTGTATCATAAGCAGGAAGGCTCTACACAGAAAAAGAGCACAACAGGAGATAGACTTATAAGCTAATTATTAAAAAAACAGAGACAAAAAAATTCCACACAAACCCCAGAAAAACAAAAACCAAACAACACAAACAAAACCAGCCAACACACGCACAAAACACATTGTAAAGTAGGAGACTAAATCTCTTCAAACAGTCTTAGGGCAAATAACTTGCTGTAATCTGTTTGTCATATCACAGCCCAAATCACAGCAAGACAAACAACAAATTAAATTTTAATCTCTATACACTATTTTAATAGTCAGATTGTACCTTCATATATTTACATCTTTTAATTCTGTGAGGTTGTACCCAATGTCTAGAGTCCATTCTTTGCCCTCTTTAATAAGTGTATGCCTTCAACTATGTCTCTCAAGCAAATCATATGATAAAGGAGAGATTCCTGTCATGGCAATGATAAAATTGATGGCAACAATAAGGTGTCACTAATAGATACATAGACTATTAGAAAGCAACAAAGAGTTTGTGAATAAATGACAAAACAGATAGTCAGAAGTAAAGTCAAAATACAAAGACTCAGGAACTTGTTAGATTCAAGTGAATTGTTGGGGGGAGGGGGGGTTTGTGTTGAAAAGCTTTCATTTACCAACCTGTATGTACTGAAGGTATTGATCCACCGTAGTACATTTAGGTATGTTGTATCCTTTGTAGAAGCTGAATTCCTGACTGAATGTGTTTTCACTGAACCAAACCTTTACAAAGGTATTCATGAGTCTTTTGTCATAGTCATCTGTCACACGACCGCCATACTGAATCTCACCTATCATGTAACAAACAGTACTCCAGGAGATCCCCTAAAAGCAAGCAGAAAGCGCTGACTTTAGCTAATCTTCTTCTCACCTATTTACACCTCTGTTAGTAAGAACAGCTTTCATACCAAGTCCTGCATCTCTGTCTGCTTTGGAGGAAAGTTATTTTCTTACTACTCTTTTTTCCTAGAACCCTCAATTCCCAAAACACCTTCAAGGATTTCTCAAAATAGAATTCATTGACAACTAATACAGGAGGCTATTCTGGCATTTGGGCAAGAGTGATACAGCTACATTCCAATCATGCTTTCAACTTCACTTTAAAATGCCAATCACAAAGTGATTTTCCACAGACCTCTATATGACAACTAAGCACACGACAGTGAGAAATGTAAGAGGAACTCTTATGCAATCATTTAAAGCCACTTTCTATTTCTTTGCGCTGCCAAGATAGGTTGGAGGAGCCAAATCTTATTATTTTTACTCAGATTTAAACAAAAGAATATTTTAAATACAGTGGTCCATTTTAAACTATTTAACTGAATTACCATAGAAAAGAAGGTCTCTACTTCTGAGATTTACACTTCTGATGTTTTCAGGCGAGATGTGTGGGAGCGATTTTTTTTTGAATGTACAAATTAACATAGAAATTTAACATGCACAGGATTAAAAGTCTAATTTAAGCCTGTTCTTCTACAGACGTGTATACTTCAAATGTCAAATGCTTGTGGAAAGAAACAAAAGACTAAAATCTTGGTTGTGTTTCAGTTATTTGGAACCATGTTTATACATTTCACTACTACATAGATTCATCACCCGAATCTACCTTCCGCACAAAAACATTAATTACCTTCTTGGCATCCGTGCCATCCAAGTGGTTTTGAATGAATTGCACAGTAGCATTGAAATCAGCTTGATTGAACTCATAGGGTATATTCCAACCCAGAGATCCAAACTTGCGTCTTTCTTGAACAGTGGAGTGTAGAAAGGCTACAGCATACAACATTGGCTTCCATTGTACCATGTCACTGACATCTAGCAAATCCTGGCTGACACCTGTTGATATTGTAAGTGGGCTTTATAAGAAACACAATAAAAGTACTTTTCAAAACTACTTCAAATCAGTGCTAATACATCACTTCTAAAGATACTCAGTTGGCTCTCTACTTCTCCCAAAAGTAAATTATTGTCCTACAAAGTGTTCTGTGCTGAAGAATGTTTGTAGCATGTTATTAAATCTCTCAAATTAAAAGAGTAAACTTTAAGGGAAAACAAAAACAAAACCAAAAACCTTCAGTGATAGCTGAATTCACATTAAATTGCTTTTTGCACTATTATAAAATAAAACCTTTATTTTATAAAATGTAAAGATCACTTAACAGCCAATGAAGATTAATATGTTGCTTTTCTGTCAAAAGACAAAAGAAGATTAAAAATGTAAACACTTCAAATTGAGATATGAGAAGGCAACACTTCAGAAAAGAAAAAGCGTTTCCTATTTTACTGTCCAATTAGTTCTGGCAACAGAACTTCATCAGATTTTCTGTTCCTTTTAATTTTCAAATTTTCTAACTCAAACCAAGGATCAAAAGGTGTCCTGGCATCACTGTGATCAGTTCCTCATACTAGTTTACATCTACTACCAGTGGCTACAATGTGACCACACATTAATACCAGAGAGTCCAAATACATGCAAAATGAAATTTAAATCATTACCACTCCAGCACTCACCACTGTATGTTCTCTTTAGTCCAGCTCTGAGTCCTCGTGGTGGTTCATTGGTAAATTTAATAGACATTTGAAGAAGGGTGATGGGGAACTGTTTATGAATGTCAGTTGTAATCCACAGTCGAAAGTTTTCATTGACAGTCTCTGTCTCTATCACAGTGTCCATCAACTCATCCAAAAAGTCTAGTCCAAGGTGGCAGTTTTGTAGAAGTGCCCAACCTCCCTAGTTTAAAACAGCAGAATATGAAATTATCAACAGTGCTTACAAAAAAAAAACAAACTTAAAAATCACTCTTCGTTTATGCTGTAGGTTAGGAACAAAGCAGACACATCTAATATGTGGAGAAATATAGCATGTATAAGTGCTTATCAGAGCTGTTAAAAGGGGAAATAATCCACAGTCAATTTTGGACCACTAGCTCACCAAACCAAAACCAAGGCCTTAGTCATCTGATTTCATGTACATTTCATTTCCAGCCATGGACCAGTATCCATAGTAAAGGTGCACATGCAAATAAAAAAATATTTTTTCTCCAAAGAAAGCTAATGTGAGAGAAGATATGGGTTGCTCCTTCTGGAAGCATTGTTAGCTTGTTTGGTTTTATCATCTAAACAAAAGTTCTTCACTTATCCCACCTGTTCTTCTCAAGTAGTCCCTACCTTTGCCATTTCAGTACATTCAAAACATGTCTGGACATGAGTATAGTGCTGATAAACACATAAATCTTGACTTATATAAGGAGGCTCCAAAGTAGCTCCATACAGCAGGCTGCTAAACCTTGTTCCTCACAAGGGTCACAGGCTTGAAAAATAACCAAATATACATACTTAGTTAATGTACTGCTATCTATCAATAGATTCCAGACTTTCTCATATGAAATATCATACTTCATATAGACATCTCTCATACCTTGCCATTAAGAAGGTATGTGAGACAGTGAGGGAAAGTACTGTATTTCTCTTAACAAAAGGAGCTCTTCTTCCCTGTCTTTTGAATTACTTCTCATCTGATCTGCTAATTAGCTCTCAATGTGAAGTTGTCAAATGAGAATCTGAAGCACAAGTCAGAGGAAAATTCGTTATACAGACAGGAAAAAAGCTCATAACATGGGAGTGCAAGTTAAAACTGTTCACATGAGCAGGCATAGCAGTACTACCACCTGATGGGCAAAGCTAAATTGGGATATCTCCGGTTTTACCCTCATACAGGAAATTTTATTCTTTAATCCTTGCATGTTTCACCTCTAAAATGCTTGTGCTATCAGATTGTCTATCCCAATTTAAAATCCAGACTAGAGAAATTCAAAATATTTTGCTATACAACTCTTATTTTCTTAAGGTTATGAAAATATCAATAGTATATTTGGAATTGATCTTCTTTAACAAAATATGTTCCTATTACTAAAAATACAAAACTAAAAAAATGCTTTTAAATACTTGCTGAAGAATATATACTATCCATGCAATCCAAGCAATTCAGCTATTTTCATCAGTCCACAAGCTAGAACAAAAATTCTATATTACATGAAAAAAAATATTTTCTGCACAATATCAAAAAGCTTTTTATAACTAATTAAATGACTATGAAAAGACAATTCCATTGCTGAGGACATTTGCTTACACAAATAAATACAGCATTAATTACCCACCAAACCCATATTTCGTGACAGGAATTTCATTTCTAAGTGCTTAATACAGACACAGAGAAACATCCTGATTTTTTTGTTCCTTACATGAGCCATTGTCTGCTGTAGAAGTTTACGAGCATGAATTTCTTGCCCCTGACCCATGGAAACATAATGTGTCTCTATCTTCAGTCTTTTTCCCAAGGCAATAATTGAGTCCGTAGGATCAGAACCCATGGAAAGAAAGCATATGAGAGGAGTACGTGGATCTGACTCTTCCCATGTTTTCTCCAAGTCCAAGATGACTCCCTCTGCATATTTCTCCCCCATAGCGTCAATAATGTATTTTCTTGCCTATATTAAAAAGGATAAATTTAACCTGTGATGTAATCATTTAATGCTGTTTTCTTCCCAGTGTAAATACAACCCATAAATAAACTGACGGTTACTATAAATTTATATCAGAAATATAAATATGCAATGAACTTATTTTCACATGTTAACATATCATACTGAAGGCATTATTTTGAACTTTCTAAGGCCAGTTAAAACTTCAAAAATAATTAATCTATTAAATATATCTGGATGCATGGTTATAATATCTTAATTACAGTATAAGAAAAATAATAACCTTACTAAACCTTTCAAAAAGTTTTAACGATTTAAACATTGCATCTCCACTAGGTAGGAAAACTTCTAACCTTAAAAATCTAACTTTCCTTGCCAAATACTTAAGAAAAAGTGAGGAAAGCATGGAAGATATGCTTCCAGGATCTTTCCAACCTTCATGCTTAAACAAACAATGAATTGACAGCAGTGATGATGAAAATAACTGCTGCTAAGAAGATTGAGAGGACCCTATAGAAGCCATCTCTGTCATTCGTTATGTATTTCAAAAATTGTTATTGCTCCTGAGAGTTAACTGAGAAATAGAAAAGGCTCTTTCAAACAGACTGAGGTCACATTTCTTGCACTGTTTCCCACTACATTGCTTTTGTCTTAGAACAATCTTCCCATTAATAAGTCTGGGTTACTTTTCAGAGATATAAGATATTTAGCAGTTGGTGTTTGATAAAATACCAGTTTTCATAAAACTGTCAGAAGATGGAAGTGTATCTTTCCCCCATTAACAGAAATGAGGAACCAGGTTTGTATTTTCCATTTCAAACACATAGCACACATCTGTGAAATTCATCATAGAGTACCATTTAACCTTCTATTGACTACAGTTAACTGATAATTGCCAAGACTTTCTCTGAATCTAGTCACGATATTTAAAGGTTTGCCTCCATAAAATTAATACCACACATTTAGTGACGCATTCTGACTTCAGTAAATTTCCAGCCATTGGTCTGAAATCGTCAGAAATTGCATAACTTTTTTTTTTCACTGAAGAAGAATATGAAGATTAAAAATAGGTTTCTAGAAGCTGATTTTTCCTTAAAGTGGATCTAACCATTTAATAAACTTTAATTTTATATTTCTGTCCCTTCTAAATAGATAGTCTTAAAATAAATATTTTGAACAGACCTTAATATAGATTTTTTAAAAATATTTTACATCACCCTAACAGGAAGACACTTCTGCAATTTGAGTATTATCAGCAAGGACAGCAAAAAATAACTTTTGAACTGATCAAGCAGAACTGAATAAATACATACATTTCCAGATGAAATCCAATCTCTCTATAAAATCACAAGCTAATATTCGTTCAATATATTGGGATACTTTTGCTAACACTGCCCTTAAAACTAATACATAAATTGTCTGAAAAGAATTTCAGAAAATGTAATATAAAGGTCTATTACAAAAAGGAGTTAAAGAATTTAGCATTAAATAAAAAAGTACTGAACTGCAATCCTGTATCTATTATTCTAATGAGAATTTAATAGACTATGTTGGCTACATATATTTACCTGAGCTATAGTCCTGTCAGGACACCAAGATCTGATAAGAAGAAGATGTCTGAAGCAGTCCAGGGATTCACCATAGCCACTAGGAACCAGTTCCTCTTCAGGATTCTCACTGTCAAACCAGATTTTCCACTGTTTCTCTGCTCTAGAAACCTACAGTTATACCAACAAAGGAGTAAATCTCACTAAACAGATAAGTCACAAAAAAAAAAAAAAAAAAAAAAAAAAAAGTTTTCATATTTTAAGTACAAAATTGTAGAATGCAGCAATGCCCTTAAATATTCATATTCTGAAAAAAATTAGCTACTACTCAGTATTTTCCATTAATGATATAATGGCATAGAAAGCTAGGCTCAGACATAGCTTTGAGAACACTAGGTATCTATTTACTCCCCACTTGACTGCACAGAAAGTATTCTTCACATAATACCAGTTGCTATTTACTTAATCCATTAACTACTGTACACTTAAGTCTCCATTAAGACTATCCATACAGGTGTTGAATTTACTGAACACACTTTCCCTAACTCTTACTCCATATAATCAGATAAATGTTGGAACAAGCATCATAAAACATAGTGTAAGAAAGCACAGCAGAAAGACAGTCTAACAATCGGGAGGAGGTTCAAGTTGCATTATGTGAACTGAAAAACAGCAAGCCATATACCAGTTTTGAAAGTATTATATTGCTATGGGGTGTGAAATGTTGCACTTTCTTCGTATTTTCAGAGGGGAGGGAGGGAAGTGTTAAATTTTTTTGTCAATACAGGTAGCTAAGAAGTTAAGGCTACAGCTGTGGGTATCTGCTGTCAGTTTCATTCTGTTCTGTAAAATAAAGCTGTTTCCCACTACATGCCTTGACCATTACTAGACAATCACTGTCAAACAAGAGATTCATTTCAAAAAGCTTTTACTTACTTGGTCAAGAATATCTGAAAAGTGTTTAAGCTTACTAAGCTCCACCAAGTTCAGCCAAGTCATATCCAGAATCCATTTAGCTGGCTTACAAGGACAAGCTTTCAGGTCTAGGGAAGCACCACCTGCATGAAATTAAATATCTTGGTTACATAATATAAATTACTCTAAGCTTTCAAGTGAAGATACACAGTGCTTTCATGCAGTTAAGACTAAAGCCATGAACTCGGCACATTTAGCTAAGAGTCTAATATTCTTTTAAACTGCTAACATCACTTTTATGTTCCTATTTGCTTGCTTGTCCTCCTGCAGTTATCAAATAAACTCTACTCAAAGCTGTATTTGTTAATATTAAGTTCACTGCTACAAATCAGAACTGCTATACAATGTTGCCGGTCACCAGAACAGAATAATAAACATGTATTCTTTCAATTGACTGGCTTCTCATCTGCAAAAGGAAGCAGCAAGTGGCTAGGAGATAAAACTGCAGCTCACAAAATAATACATATCCTCTACTTAAAATTGCCGTGTAGTTCCAACCTTTAATAAGTGTCAGAAATTCTTCGTGTTTCACTCTGTTTCTTTGTATATCAATCTTTAATGTAAGTAGTAATGTGAAAAGTAGTTTGTGCTCTTCATAAAGTCCTCGGGCAGCATATTTGAACACTTCATATGTCATATGATCAATAATATTACTAATCCTCTTGCTAGTTATAGGGCTTTTGGTAGACCTGTTGGAAGAAATGCCTGCAATTGAATGTCACTTTACATAGGTTTCATTAAAGAGAATATTACATAAAAGACAAAAAGACGTAATTTAGAACATTCAAAACATAAAAAATTAATAGATCTCAAACACAGAATATCAGATAGCAAGCTAGCAACAACTTTCACATTGAAGGACCAACAAAAACAAATTCATTTCTAATCATGGTTTCTGCATAGCTGAAAATCAGAACAGTATAATGTTTTTTAACTACCTAATTCGGAGGGACTGTAGGCACATTTAAAGTTTCTTTGCCTTGATAACTAACAGACAAAGGCTTATAGGTATTTAAACTGACAACTCCTGTCAAGATTGTAACAAGCAACATGCTTCTTTCTGACATTAGAAACAAATCTTTGTCATACTGCAACTACCTCCAGGACGGGGTAAATATAAATTCTACGGATTGTTAGCTAGATTACCTGGCTAGTGAGTGGTCAAAAAGCACCAAAAACTGCCGAAGTGAAGTCTGGTACATCACATTGACCATGCTCATCTCAGTAATAAGGAAGTACAAGATGCTACCTCGAGCTGCAACTGAAGGACAGGAAACAAGACTGTGTTCAAAGTAGAAATGCAGAGCAGAAAAACATCAACTCTTTACAAGTACAGTGAGTTTAACACTAATGTTAACTGAAGATCCTTGAGTTGCTCCATTCTTTACATGCCAGAAAAATAATTAAAACATTTATTAATCTTCATTCATATATCAGAAAGAAAAAACCTTTTCTATAATTAATGCATACTATGTAAAGCCCAGATTGCAAATATGAACGTACCTGGAGAGCATCTGGATGGTATACTGCAACATTCACATCATCAGTAGAACATATAAAAAGTGCAATGGTTTGAAGTACTATTTGAGTATCCAAACAAATTTCTCTATACAGACTTTTACAGGAGTCATATAAAATCCAAATAAACTATATTGATTTAACTTAACCAGAACTGATTTAATTTATTTTCAACAATCATTTATCTTTAAATACAAAGGTTTTACAAAGTCTGCAATGATTTTTGGTATGCTAACTGTAACATTTTACACATTTTGTAAAATACAGGTGTAACATTTTATTCCAGAAATCATTTTTTCTTCTTCAGTTTTTTCACTTTTTCACTTGTCACTTAAAAGTCACAAGACTAGTGAAATGTGGTGACTATAACATTTTAAGGATCTATGATAGAATAAACAAATCATTCATTCAAACAGATACAAAAAGCATTTACAATTATACTGACACCTGAAAGAATGTCAACGTGTGAGCAATGGGAAGTCTAGGGAGACAATAGAAAATCCCATTTTATAAATTCCACATGAAGCATAATATTGACTATTTTCTCCACTGTAGCTCAGTATGCCATTTGCTAGATACATTTTACTTACAAGAAAACACAAATCCTTCCCACTTATTATGGTCTTTCTGATCACGTCTTATTATTTCTTCTGCTCTAAGTATTGCTGTTATAACTGTATGCTCCAGTCATTTGACTTTCATTACTACCTTCACTCACCAGGTCTGTACTCTTCCCGGGCTGAGTTGATCTGTACTTCAGTTTCAGCAGAAATTTGCAGTTTTTGTGTTACTTCCTCTGCAGTCTTCTTAGCGTTACTCAATACAATTATTAGATTCTCATCATCTGCCAGAGAGCCCGTAGTGCTTGTAAGTCGGAACAAGAGATTATCTTCTAGGTCTTTAATCCTTTTTTTGTTCATAGTCACATCCTCTATAAGATCTGTTCTTTCTTTCTCTAATTCCTGTTGGAATACATGGTAATATTCGGGAAAACAGAAGAGTAATTGAAAATAAAAACAAAATAAAGCAAGGTATTTAGTTTTAAAAGTAATTATCCTACTAAAACAGCGTAGAGTCTTTGGGAAAAGAATTTCTGTGGTATTTCTAATGGGTATTTCTGAACTGGCTACATAAGCATGCATTAACAAATCATTTCAACAAATACTATGGAATGTGTTCATATCACGCTCTAACAGAATTAGAAGTTCAGAATAGTGATTGTTTTTCTTCTTTCTGTTTCAGAGAATGACAAGTGCAAGCACCTTTCCAGACACAGGATTTTATTTCACTCCATCTCATTTATTTCACATCCTAATTTATGCAGTGTTTTCCAATCACCGTATGAAAAAATATAGCCTCAAAAATAATGAGCATCCAGAGTCACCAAATCAAGCACCAAATATTTCAAGAAATACATCTAAAAATACTCCTCCATCAAACAGGGATAACTTCAGTCTCCCACTGAAATGCTTCATTGTCTAAGAAAAGAAGAACGTAGAACTCACACTGAGTTGCTTCACTAGAAGTATTTAGTTGGTTACTTTTAGTAATACAAACTGGGTGGTTTACATATCTACTTTGTTTTCCAGCAGTCATATATGAAAGGTGAATACCTGTTAACAGCTTTTCAGAGATTAAAGGCCTTTCAGTTCATTCTTATGCTACTCTTCAAATTAAATTTTAAAACTCATTACAAATAAATCCCTCAGATATAAAACTACTCTGTTAAAACAATACAGAATATTTTTCTACAGTGAAGTAAAAAGCAAGAAAGAGAGAGAGGGTGAATTAAGTCTTTCATACGATAATATGCATCTGATGAATCAACAGTAAGTGAGCCAGTTGGTAGAAATATTAGCTGCATCTACAGAAGTACTTATTCACTGTTTACAAAGGGCTGGTAGACAGTTTTAGCTAAGCTGGAAGCTGCATGTTCATCCCACCTTTGCCAATTCCACTTAGGCAGTGAAGACAGGCTGTTACTATTTCAAAGAAACAGGGACACACTAAAACATATATGATCTCTCATTTAGCCCTAGAAGCATTAAGAACCTCAGACCTTAGCCAGGGATTTTACTCCACCATTTGAGTTGCCTTTATTTATACAGATTTGCAACATTGTTGCAGCTTTTGAAATTATTTTGCTTTCCATCGTTCTGAACTAGTGGTTTTCTCACTCCCACATACCGCTAACGTTCCTAAGTATTTCAAACATTTAGTACTTGTAAAGAAAGTCCTTTTATCTTAGAAAGGAAATTTTAAAAAATTATCTGCATCTCATTATCAGATTTAGGTTCTTATCTTGTCACTGTACAAAAGGCATATTGAAACATTATCATCAGGTAAAAAAGATCTATTGGGGCTGTTATCATAGAATAATGCAAATGTCATATAACTTAGAAGATGTGCATACAGGTTCAAAATATTCAGAAAAAAAAATCATGAAAAAAAGACCAGTAAACTACAGTTAACTCCATCTCAATCAACCGATGCCTAACCAAAATAAAGAAAAGCAGGGAGCAATTATGAAGCAACACAATCATTATGCAAGTTTGACAAAGCAGAAACAATTTTTAAAAGTATAGCATTAAAAGAATGTTAGCATACAATTAAATATAATAATTATTATTTTGAGAAATCATTCTGAGCCAAATTAAATTTCATGTTTTGCTAAGTTCAGTTTAAGAGGTTAAACATATTTTAGACTGCATTGTATTAAAAAACAGAAAGCTAAGTTTTCTTCACAAGAAAATCCCAAGAAACAAGTTGGAAACAGAATAACCCAACTAAAGCAAGTGAAATATCTTGAGATGAAAACCTTAGTGAAACATACGCCTATCTAGCTTTTAAAATACTTTTGCAGATCAGGATGAGTACACAGTTGGAATTTTTCTGCACATCTTCAAAAATTTCCAGTCATAACATCAAGAATAAAAAACAAAACAAAAATAAAAAGAAAAAAACCCCAAAACTAAGCCAAGTTACAGTATACATAAATTCAAGAAATTTGCCAAATTTCTTTTACCAAACAGGCTATTTCAAATCAAGCTTTATGGAATTCCTTTCACAAGCTGATTTCATTTTACAGGCTGTACCAAAGAATGCTAGACCTTGTTAATCATATTCATAAAATGTATGTCTTGGTTTCAGCTGGGATAGAGTTATTTTTCTTCTTAGTTGTCACATGACTTTTATAATTCTATCCCAAAATTATTCACAAGTGCAAGAATTTGCATCAACTGTTTCTTACAAAACTTGAGCCTTTTTCCACCACAAATCTTGAAATATGAATGTGAAATTCAAAAAGCCATAAACAGTACTTTTATAACTCCACTATTAACCTGACATACCTATTTCTACAACACTAAATAAGCAAGGCTTTTTTAAATTACATAACAGTCAATACATCAAAACAATCGTATCATTAAAGCAGTCTAAGTTATACTATATTCAGACATAAATCAAGTCCCTTAAATCAAATTATTCCAAGAAATAAAGTAGCATTAAATTTATACTGATATACCAGATACCCCTTGACGTTTTTATGCTTAACTCACATCTTACAAATTGTTTTAACATTCTGGTGGCAAGAAGAAATCAGTACCAGTATTCTTATCAGTAATCAGTCAATTCTTTGAGTTGTATGCCACACAGTCTTTACCAGTGGGTATACCACACAATACAGCAACAGGAAGTTAAACTTTGCAGAAACTTTAAAAGATGTGCTGCAAACACTCCGTATTGAATAATCACAATAAAGAGTTTCAGAAAGTCAACCTGTAATATGGGATTAAAGAGTAATAAATTGAAATTAAACTAAAACCTTCTACAGATGAATATAATATATATAGCCAGGAAAAAAAGATACAATTAGTTATTTTACCTGTTTCTCTGTGAGAATGACTCTGCCTAAGAGTTGATTTTCAAGACCTTTCATGGTCACAGTAAAGTCAATGATGGATGTTCGAGCACTAATTTCAGGAGAGTAACCTGGATTTGGCAGTTTTGTAGTGATGTAAAGTCTGAAGCCTTTCATAACATCTACTTCCTTATCACCAACCTTCACCTTAAGAAAAGCATTAAAAAGAAGTCTTGACATCTAAAGAACCAGTACACACTCTTTCAGGTACTGCATATAGAAACACAGGATACAATTTCTGTTCAAATGTGTAAAAATCCAGTGTTAAATTATACCTCTGATGCAAAGTATTTGTTGAAAATAACTATGGAACACTTTAAATTACTCATTCACAGATAATATTAGTCTTTAAAAATTAACATAAGCAAGTGGATAAGGAACTCTATAGATTAAATATATTTACTATTTGATATCTTAAACTCTACTTTTTTTAGTATTAGCATTAATCACAATTAAATATTACTTTAATCTTTCAAAGTCATATACTTACAGGAAGTTTTTTGTTGAGGGCAAAAGGGTTATGTCTGTTTGCACTTATTTGTTCATTTGCTCTATTTTTACCTTATTGGCTGAGCCTGTTTTAATGAAGTTTCTTTCCAAAATATTATCAAGTGCTGGGTCTAGCTCTTCTCCAACATCTTCTATCAAAAGAGGTCTTCCCAAAGAAAGGCTATCTTCTAAGTGGTTTCTAAAATACTTGTGATTCAAAGAAGTGATCTAAAAATACAATTACGGACCTCTATATTATATTAATGCTCAGTTACCAAGATTTTTATTTTCTATTTAAAACTTATTTAATTTTATTTATATTACTGATAAAAACAATGATCCTATGGTTAGACTAGGATTGAGGCAAAGACTGAGCGCAAGAAAAGGTAGCATCAGTGCGTCATACTCTCGAATCTCAATGAAGGCAAACTCATCTTTTTCAACTATAAAAGTAGAAGCAAAGCAGCACTAAGCACTTACAGTTTTGATCTCCAATGAATGCAACTAAACCAGAAATGCAGAGGAACCTTTTATCTCCTTCAATTTTACTTTTGATGACATCCCCAAGTCAAAATGCAGCAAGGTCAATTCCAAAATTAGGGTACCTTTTTTTTTTCCTCCCCCCTTAAAAATTAGAAGCTTATATTTAATGAGCCATTAAATATTCTTTGCTTTAAAAAGTAGCCTTCAGCACAATTTTGATTGTCAACATCTACACAAAGCACTTTCAGCTTAGTTTGTTTATAACTTTACAGTTAAAGTCTAATTATCATTTTTTAACATAACTACATAACTATCTAGGCAACCATTAAAGGGTTCTGCACTGAGACAAGAATCAACATGAATGAAAGTAATTTCCTAGTAATATTCTCAGCTATTCTATTATCACCCTTCAAACTCCTCTTTAGCTTTTTCAGGGACATCTTTTGAAAAAGCTGGTTTATTGGAGTAATCATAAATGTAGCAATTACAGACTTTCTCATATTTTCCTGATTCACTGAATTGATGTATCTTGCCTCAGACTGATGTTGTTGGAGTACTGTCTTCCCTGTACATTTGCAATACATTTATCACTTGAAATCCATGCTAAAACAACACAAATTATCAATAATTCTGATTAAAAGATGATAAAAATATGTTGTGCATCTTCAGATTCAAACATATATATGAACTTGTATTAATCAGTTATTTGGGTTTTGTAATGCTTATTATAGTCTGTAAACATGCTTCAACTCTTACCAGACATTACTCATCTGGCCTATTTTCCAAAGGCAGATGTTTCGTTAAAATAAATTCTTTAAAAAAATCAAGACATTGGAACTAATAAGCTTCAAATGCACGTTTTCATACCTAGCCAAATCTCAAATCTAATACATACCAAAATATACCTGAAATATCCTTTATATCCAGCCTAGGCAGTTTAAATAAAAGGCATTTGCTAAGAATAATTTGAATCACTGAATTATGATGTTTTGCGAGCTAAGAGTTTCTAGGGATTATGAAAGCACCAGCACTCCTGAAGTTCATTTCTGCCTTCTTTATTTTTATTTCATTACCTGAAGTTCATTTCTGCCTTCTTTATTTTTAATCCAAATTTTACCCTGTGCCTGTGGATCAATTAATAAAGGATAACGAGATGCTTTAGTGACAATGATTCCATTCTGTATGGATAAGTCATCATTTGGTAATCCTTGTAGGTTCCATTCACTGATAGTTGGTGCATCAGTCAACATTTCTATGAGGTTCAAGTTGCTACTAAAGGGGATTTTCCGGCTTTTCATTTCCTTCTGCCAGTCATTTAATAGCAGGCTGCGGAACTCCTGGTTAAAAGGACCAGAATAGGACAGAAAGGCTGTAGCCAAGAGTGCATCACCTTAAAGAGAAAAAGTGAAACAAAAAGAAATAAAACATTACAACTTTGCCTAGTCTACTAATGAATGAGCTGCTTCATTCACTAGTTGTCGTATCTTTTGGCTTGTAATTGAAGAACACATTTTGGCCCACAAGACTGAGTTGTCATCTTTTTCCCTAAGGCTTATTACATAGGAAGAGAATGCTACATTTCAGTAGACGTCATGTCTACTTCATGTTACTCTTTCTTTACAGTGCAACTGTAGTAATCAAGAGATGGGCACCTGGCAGCCAGGCAAGGTCAACCCAACACACAGATAACACTATTCCAAACAGATCCTGTTAAAGCAGGACATGGTAGAATAAACTTACTTATGAATTTCCAGTTCCATCATTTCCTTGCACAATAACAAAAGCTAGCTTAAACCATATTTTTGGGGGGAAAAAAAGAACTTTTATTTAGGACTACTAATTAAGAACAAATAAATTACAATGATTACTACTAGTAATAAGAAATTGTAATAGACATCATTATAGAGGCATTAAGTGTGACAAGTTTTAGTCTGAAGTTGCCCCCTAAGTTACATGACACCACAGTTTGGGGTTCTTTTACCTCTGAAGTAAGAATGCAGGATTCAAACTGAAGAAGATATTGTACTTTTACAGAGTACTAGTATCTTTCAGACTTTTTCAAGTTATCTATACAAAACCATAAGTATATGTGGCAGGTATTCTGTAGTTTTTAGCAAGTTAATAATACACATACACATCTTATACCAGCAAATAAAATATAATCTATCTACTATAATGCAACCTATACAATAATACATGCTTCTTACAGCATTTCAAGACAAAAGTCAGAGAAGAAATTTCAGTCCACATTAAAGGATATGATAAATTTAATTTACTTGATCTAACTAATAAATTATTTATTACAAAGTACTTTAGTTTCCAAGTGAGTATATACAAAATACAAATTCACTTCTAGGAAACAAAAGTTTGATGAACATTAATAACTGCATTTAAAAATATTGATTTCTACATATAAATGTCACTGCCTGAATATCAGTCTCATCCATATGTATTCTCAGTTATAGACATTTTATTGGTACTTGCTAACATGACACAGTCTTTGGACTGCTATCTGGAAACATCAGCAAACACAAAACATCAGTGACCCAGGTACACACTGCATGCTATAAGTGTCCTGGGTTCAGCAGCAGCAGTCATTTTTCTCCTTCTTAGTAGCTGGTGAAGCGCTGTGGTTTTGACTCTCAGTCAGAGAGAACTACGCTGATAACACCAATGTTTTAGTTGTTGCTCAGTAATGTTTACTCTGACCAAGGACTTTCTGAGTCTTCTGCTCTGCCAGGGAGGAGGGGAAGCCAGGAGGAAGCAGAGACAGGACATCTGACCCAAACTAGCTAAAGAGGTATTCCTTACCACAATAAGTCATGCCCAGGATGTAAAAACTGGGGGCAGTTACCTGGAAGGGGGAGATCACTGCCTGGGTCAGGCTGGGTATCGGTTGGAGGGTGGTGAGCAGCTGTACTCTCTTCCTTTTGTTATTTCGCTTATCATTATTATTATTGGTGGTAACAGTGGTTTATGTTATACCTTAGTTACTGGACTGTTCTTATCTCAACCTGTGGGAGCTACCTTCTTTCGATTCTCCTCCCCATCCCTTCGGGAGCGGGGGGGAGGAAGGGGTGGAGTAAGTGAGCAGCTGTATGGTTCTGGGTTTCTGGCTGGGCTTAAACCATGACAACACATCAAGTTTAAGCCCATGCATAACATACGCAATTTCTGTATTTTTTTTTTTTTTAATATGAACTTACCCACTAGCTTCTTAGTTTGCATGGCAAATTCTTTACTCTGCTCTGTCCACCTCTCTTTTTCACCTGCTAAACCACTTATCAGACTTGAGGCAGTTTGCATTTTATGACGACAACGCTCAGCATCTTCAAGTAAAGTCTAGGGAAAACAATGCACCAACAAATATGGTTTACAGTTATGTATCTGATAGGCCAGAAAAATCTTTACATCTAATTAAACCAGTAGTTAAACGACATCTTAAAATTATATTCTCTCTTATATCACCATGCAGATGAGGGGAAATGGGTTGGAAAAATACATCAGGACAGAATAATAACACCTGTCATAAACATGATTCAACTTGTTACTCTGTCTGCTCTTAACTTTCATGTTGGCATACATCTTAAAAGATATGCAAACTGCCTGGTACTTATTAAGTCTCAGAAATTCTGCCTGGAATTTCAAACACATTATACACAGATAACATCCATTAATGAAATTTGATGTTACAGTAGTAGGCACTACACAAATAATCTGAATAAAAAACATATTAAGGAGGTAGAAGGGAGGGGGTGAAAGGATCACAGATAAAGGAGAGAGATGGGATCCAAAGAGTCAGTATCCAAATAATATCTCTCTCTTATCCTCCATCCACCAACATCCTTTCCAAGAAATAATATTGAAATTGAGAGAATGCATTCAGTTTTTTTTTTTTTAAAGTGGCAACTTCTTTTCTGTAAAGAGCAGTTAACCTGTTTTTCTCTCATCGCTTTTTCATACTCTGCCTGTACAATATCTAATTCTTCTTGCTTGTCACCCAATTCTTCTTGAGCTTTCTGCAGATCCAGCATAGCAGTGTTTAGCCGATTCTCCTGGATTGCTAGATTAGCCTATGAAACACACAAATATAAGTGTATTCATACATACAACATCGCAAAACAGTTGATATAATGTATCTCAAAGAGTTACTGTATTACATTTCAAAATCAATCTGCTCAATAGAGATTTTATCATGCATTTGAAACTTTTTATTTGAATTTTACAACAAACTGACTTCTTACTGCAGGTAGCTGCAATCAAGCAGTTGGTCTAACATTAATAAGAAAAAGCAATTAGAAAAGCCGCTGGGAATACCAGCCGTTCTCCATGTGACACAAAACATTAGTTTGTGAAAGCGACTAATGCCACTAGAAGCCTGTTTGACTTCTCCAACCACCTTGCTTTGTCTAATGAAAAATACTACCTCTAACTACAAATCTTGCTACCCTTTCAGTCATTCTTCTTTATTCTGTGTTAAAGTCATGCTTGACCATGTTCTTCCTGACTTTCATTCTTGCCTTTTAACAACTATTAATGCTGGGTTTTTTTTAACAGCAGTGGCACACAGACTCTCTGTACAATCAGTCTTCTTATGAACTGAGATCCAGAACATTAAAAGAACCAGATGTTGAGTTTTTGTCTAATTAAGTTAAAGCAACTGCAGTAGTGAATTAACCTAGATAACAGCTGCCCAAGTCAGAAGATGCCCAGAGACATAAAACTGCACACTCTTTCATAATTTTGACGACTTACAAGTGGTAGTACATTTCAGATATATTTTACTGTAGACTTATCATCATCATGATAATAAATTCATACAGAGGCATGCACCATTTAGAATAAGGCAGCTGATGTTTCCAGTAGATGAAATCCTCAAGTGCACACAGGTGGGAAGAAGGAGTAAACGGACGTTGTATAACTCCCATTGATTAACAAACTTACCTTTAAAGGTAATACTTCTTTGTTGATTGAAAAAAATACAGCCATAGCTTTGGTCCATGAGCAAAGGCCAGCAACATTCCCACATACTCTCTTAGCTGTCTCAATATTGTAGTCCACCATTTCAAAATAAGGGCTCAAAAGTTCTACCACTTCTTCATTAATTGTGTCCTTTGGAAATTGCTGGAAAAAAAAAATATCCAATATATCACTGGTATCCTGCTTGAAATTACATTTTTCCTAAGATTGAGTAAGTAACTATCTTCAAAAAAAAAAAAAAAGCTTAGCTCAGATTCATAAACATGCATTCTACAAGACAGTCCTTTCAAAAGGCAAGCCAGCTATCTTCTACTTAAGTTACCTTATCTCATTATTGGAATGTTTCAATTTTAAGAACTTATTTTGATTCTCTCCTTAGAAAAACATTTTTTCCATTTTAATTCCTAAAAGCTCTTCATTTTCTCACTCAAGTTCATTTTGATGGCCAAATATTCATTATAAGTTTGCTCTTTAAAGATTTATTGACAAGGTATAATGAAAGGTCATCACTGACAAATTCAAAAAAATAGTTCCCTGAAGCACAAATAGATTTGTTTATGCACAAGCAATGAAATGCTGAAGCGCTTCAGTAAATTAGAAATCCTTAAGGGTGGGTGCAATGTGAAGGTTACAACAAGTGGCATCTATGGAACTACCAACCATACGAAGTTGGCCAAACCTGCCATCTGTAGTTTCCTGCTGGACAAGAGACAGATTAAACAAACTCAGAAACCAGAAGTAATATCCAATGGGGCAGGATAAGGTAGGATTTATTCTGAGTAAATTAATCATAATATTATTAGTTTAAATTTTTTACAGGTATTTATTCACCAGTTACTCTTCCTATTTCTCTAGATGCATGCTAGGGAGTTGAAATTCCCAAATTTTAAAAAAATCTGATATCGTATATCCTGATAATCAACTATACTTTTGCAAGCCACTGCACAACTTGAAATACTGAAACTTAATGGAAAGTTGGGTACCAGAAAAAAGATATTCTCTATCAGCTTTAATGAAACAGATAAGTAATGGCTATTCAAACCGAATGCTTAAAGCTTTGAATCATTTGTCTCTGAAAGTAATTTCATTGCCTTACTTAGGAGGAACTATAATTGATTTATGACTTGACTTTGCCAGAAGGATTCAAGTTTATTTCAATATACTTATTTCTAAGCCCTTAACATTTTTGATCTATTGTATGTCTGACACCCTTTGCACATTTATTGTCCTGTGAACACCAGTAAAAAAACTGTCACCTATTTCCTAGTATTAAGAATATCAAAAATGTGGCACAAGCACCTGTAGGTTCTGTAAGAAGTTCCCTGCTGTCATCAGTTTCAGAGATTCTTGCCATGATGGGATGGTACAACATTTTTCCTGATTAATTTTCACATTGTTCACTTTCCTCTGGAAGAGCAGTAACACACAGTCCATGATACGCATAATGAGGTGAGGAGGTCGACCCAGCGTGCGGACAGTAGCAATATCTGCAGGTTTTATTGTCTATTAATTTAAAACAAAGAATAGTAATAATTGCTTTACCTTTTAATAAGACCAAGACACAATCTCGCCAACTGTACTAATCTATTGGAGAAGAAAAGAATATATATTCATATTATTTTTTATTGAAACAATGGTAATTGGTGAGGAGCAGGCCTGGTCCTATAACTTGGATTAGAGGTTTTGTTTAATTCACAGGCAGTTTAATCAGCCTGAGTACAATAGTGACAAACAATAAGAAATAGGCTATTGCAGGTGTTATGACACCATGCTTCTAGTCTAGCACATGCCTCCCAGAGAATTCATAAAGGAATATTATTATTTGCATTTATACTTCAAGAAAGGGATTGCAAATTATTACAGATCATTTTGGTCACCTTCCTTCTGCCTGCCTTTTTTTTCGCTTCAATATTTTGCTGCTCACTGGGTTCAATGTGGACCTGATAATTCAGCAGATCTGTGTGGAAACTTTAACCAGTGTTTCTTTGTGACCTTTTGGAAGTTGAGGTGCATTTAATGTGTTATTTTTAGTGCAGGGTAAAGTGCAACTAGTTTTATTGAACTTTATCAATTCTTACATTTTAAAAAAGTAATCTCACTATATATTTAAAAATGCTTGTAAGCTGTTCTGTACCTACCTCTCTCAAAATGTCACATTTAGTAGTCCTAAAATATATAAAAATTGAGTGAAATAACCAGCCACAGGTTTTCTTAGCCTGGAAAGTGACCTTTATATTTATGAAATATTTTAATAGATATTTGTCTACACTGCAAGCAGAATTCCATTACAGGAATCCCTAGCTGGAAATTTGTAAATCTGTAATTATCACAATTTCATTTTTCGAAAGATGCAGTCCTTCACAGTCTCATAGAGATAATTTTCACTCTTAAAGGAATTTCTGAATGAATGCATGCATGTTGAGAATACAGACATGTATGCTGATAGGCTTGCTTTTATGATAATTTTCCCATTTAGGCACAGAAAAAGCAATTTATTATAGCAAATGCATGAGTTTCAATGCTAAGCCAAATAATGCTAGTGTAGCCTTTCGTTAAAATCAGACTTTTTTTTCTTAGAATCCTAAATTTCAAGAAGAGCAGTACAGTTTTGGTTTCGTAACTTTAGCCAAAACCAGAAAGTCAGCTGTAATAAGATGCAGGACAGTACACTGGTACTTTTTTCATATTTGAGACATTGCCCAATTAGCATTGCTTGTTTATGCACTTGTCAGAATGCTTGTCCACCTTTGGGGTTCTTGTTGGAGAGGTGAGGGGGGAGGGGGCATGTTTCTCCTGTAGCTAAGTACCAGGAATTTATGATCCAGACCTGCTCTCTTACGCCACTTTCATCAGCTGTCATACCATCAGCCTTCATTTAGACATTTCCCCTCTGCCCTTCAAGAATAATGGCAGGCAGAGTTGTTAAGCAACTCTCCCTCAAAGTGAAGTCATACATTCAGATGATCCATGAAAACTTACTTATACTAGATTTTGAAGACTTTGATTTGAAGGAATGTCACAATAGTCTTTAACTATCACAATTGTTGGCAGCCCCTCAAGTGGAAAGGAAAACCTTGTGATAAATCTATATAATCATCTTTGAGGTTTTTCTGTCCTTCAATCTTTTGTGGAGATGCCAGCTTCCTGCTAACTGTTTAGTCAGCTGAGCAGACATAAGAAACATACTATACAAGATGAAATAAAAAATCTTTTTTCATCACTAATGATGCATCATGTAAAGATATGGGCAGACCATTATCACTCTCTTAAAAAGCTTTACAAAAAGAATATGTTGGAAAAACATGAAGTCCCATGATGAACACTAGAAATCTGAGTAATGCCACACTGCATAAGAGAAAAGAAATTTTTTTGCTGATGGCAGGGAAGAGTGGACCAGAACATTTACTTAAAATGCAATTCAGTGATGAAAACTTAAAACAGGAGGCTTAGATTTAGATGGGCTAACAACTGTTTATACATGGAAGACACTTCACTCACTGAACACAAGTTGTTTTATAACGCTATCATCAGTTACTGGTCTAACGACCTGCAGCACATCATATATAAACTATAGTTTCAAATGAAAGTTAAAACTTTACCTTTTCTGAAAAAACTGTCTTTTTTGGGCATGGTACTCAGGTGGAAAAAAAAAATAAAATGGTACCTAAAAAGCCTCAAAACATGTATATTTATTTGCTTATATTTTCTGTCAACTGATGAGTTATGCAACCTTATATTTGTTTTCAAATAAATTCATCTTCTTAGCAGTAAAATAATGTTATACATGGTCCAAGAACTAACCTGTAAGGCTGCTTCTGCCTCTTCCAAAGCAGGCTTAGCAGCTTCCAACTTCTCTTCAGCAATGGCTTTGTCAACTGAGATACTGTCTACAATAGCTTGAGCTTTGTCTTTCACTTTCTGAACTTCACCCTTTACCTTCTCAGCAGCCTGTGCTTTTACAGTAACTTCTTTCAACACCTAGAACATGAGAAAACCCACATGCTAAATATTAAAGAAAAAACCTAGTTGGAAGAATGTATTCATTTCTGTTGTAAAATTTTATCTATTGAATTCCAGAACCAGAAAACTCAAACAAGATTTCTTTTTTCCCTGTTGCAAGTTTCTAAGATACCTTTTTTCCAACACTTAAATTCCTTTTACTTGCTTAGTCTTTTCAAAGTAGAATAAATAAAAAGAAGGGGGAAAAAAATCAAGCAGCAATGCACTTTGAAGACTGCACATACCATGTCAGCTTTTACATTGGCAATTTGAAGTTCCTTTTCTTTTACCTCCAGCTCTCTGCTTAGAGCAGCCACCGACACAGAGGCTTCTTTCAATTTTTCTAATCCAGTATTCACTCTGGAGTTGAAAAGTAAAATAAGAAGCATGTAATTCCCTATGCAATTTAACCTCCACTTTTCAAATTATACCAGTAATAGAATAAATCAAATCAAGCAAAGACCACTAGCAAAAGATGTTTTACACCAAAAATGAAACTTGGACAGTAACTTTCACACAAGTGTCTGATGTCTTCAGAATCAGAAAGTGAACAATGAAGATTAATATGAAAAGTATCTGTGGCTTGAAATTTTACCCACTTTAGCTCAAATAGCGTTGCATAAAAATCCTATGTGTTGGGTCCATATATGTCATCATCCCTGTGGCCTGATACTCAAAAGACTGAATTTGATACAGCAGAAAGCATTTTCTGCATACTAGAATGCTGAGAAATATCTAAAAATCACTATTTCATGCTTGAAAATTATATTGAAAAGGCTAACAGAATCAAAATACTGAAATTGAGAGGAACCAAGAACAACAGAAAAATAGCATGAGAAAATAGATAACACTTTTCTCGTTCAGCCTTAAAATGCCCCTTCGGGAGTCCCTTTTGTCTATCAGAAAGTAAGTCTTTACTTAGGACTTTTCAGATAAGTTTAAGTGGGTTATACAGAGGTTGATATTTCAAAGTCTAAGCAGCACTTAGACAGCTAAGCAAATACAGGAGAACAGACACAGTAACACCTGCCAAAGCAATTCAGACTAAGCAACTGAGGTTAAGTGAAACAAATTGACACACATGAACTAAACTAGTACATTTGAGGCCTGGGAAGGCAGAAAACAAGACTTTCAAAACTAAGTTTTTCTTAACAGTGTTACCAAATGATGCACTAAATGTTAATTTTACATTCTATTTTAGTATTTCTGACACGAAGATAAATCTGCAAATAGACTTCTTTTAATAAAGCATCTGAAAAGGAGAAAGGATATATCAAAACTACTTTAATGATCTACAACTAAAAAGCTCAGCAGCCTAAATTGGGCTCTATGATCACAAAACCAAAAATGCCAAGGGTGATACTTAAACATTCATATCTGGAGGATAAAACTCCTGATACAAAAAAAAAAAAAAAAGAAAAATTTACTCTCTGGTACAGTAAAGGCTACTGTGAATATATTATGAAATTATGTGTAGATGTTTTCTTTTACTCATGAAAAATACATGGAAATAATTTATATTCACCTTTTTCCCACTACCTTTCTTTTTCATAGATCACTACCTTTTTTCCCGTCCAAAAATACAGTCTTTAACTTATATACCAAGAGCAACTATAATGTTTGATCAAGTTACATCTTTACACCATTTTAGGAAATAAAAAAAGAAATCCTTTTGCTGTGCTAAGAGACAAGCCATGCATTGAAATGAAGTATATCAGAATATACCTATCTGGGGAAGAAAACTACCAAAAAAACAGCAGCAAACTGAACAGTTTACCTGTTTGCTAATGTATGCACTTCAGCATGCTTTTCTCTGTATGTGGCTTTATATCCCTGAATAAAGGACAGGTAGGATTTAGGAGTCACATGTGTGGAACGTCTGTATCTCTGAAAGTAATCAGAACACTTGTCTGCCACTCCATCCTGGAATGAGCCCATACACTGCACAATTTCCCTCTTTGTATCAGCAGTGCAGTCCATATCAAATGAGGACAGGAAATGCTCAGATACTTAAGAAAGAAAAATATATGTAAGTAAATTTTCAGGAAAACCTCTTAGCTTATAAACAAGGTAATATAAAACATGTCAACATGTATTACATCAGCTTTCACCAAGCTTCTGAAAACCCAATCATCTTTATTCTCCCACTGTCAGATTCCTAACATTATCACATGTTCTCAGTAAAAGTATGGACAAGGATCTGGTATTCTTTCACCTCCAAATTGTGCAACTACTTTCTCTCTCTCAACCCATTTAACTGCTAGATACCAGGGATTGGGTGATCACAGTCTTTCTCTGTATGCCTGATCATAGGCACAGGCACTAATAAAATCTTTCTTTAGTAGTAATTTGCCACCTTTACTAATGCCTTTAAGCCATCTTCCAGGGCATTTTTCCTTCAAACTGTGTTTGAAACCTTTCTTCTGTTAGAAATATTTCAACAGCCTAATACAGCAAGATATAAAGAAGAAAAGAATCTATAGCAAATTTTAGAACTAAATAAATTTATTCTGCCTGTGTGCTGGGAATTTAAACAAGTTCATGACCATGGATCAGAGAATTAAGTACCTGCAAAGACAAAACCTACACATACCTTCCACTAGGGCATCCTTCGGCCATTGACTGAACCAATCTATAGTGCATCCAGAAATAAGAGCAGGGAACTTCAGAGCCCTGTTACGGAATTTTTCACCTACTGGTGAAAAGCAAAGAACCACATGAAGGTTCTGACGAACTCTGGTCATGAAGTAGTCATAAAGAACATCACTGGTTGGAGGTTTACGTGAATGTTCCTTTCTGAAGACAGGTATAAGGTCACTAATGATCTCATCTACTTCATCACGTGCAAATAAGTTTGACACCTTTGAGAAAGAGGAAGATTTTTTTCATGCTTTATGAGATGATCCAATATAGAGTGTATAGCATAAAGTTCATTTAATACATAGTGCTTCAGGAAAGTACATACATTTCAGACACTGAAGCTATTAGGGCCATCCCCATGCCCTTAAACAAGAACTTTGACTGAAGTGATTCCATCAAAAAATACTGAAATCTAACTTGCTGTAAATGTAAAACCCACTATCCTGAATGAAAAAATCCTGAACATGCAAAAAAAAACAACCCCAAAACAAAACTAAGAATCCATATACAATGGTTTTGCTTTCTTTTCTTCTAATAACTAGCAGAAATTACTCTGAAACACACCCATGACATAATAAATAAATAAACAAATAGAAAGTATTAAAACCATCCCATCCATTCTGGACATAAATTTATCATACAAAATTTGATTGTGCACGAATGAAATATTAAACTTAACTGCCGTGGTTTAAGCCCAGCCGTAACTCACAAAGTCACACTCTCATCCCCTCCTTTCTTCCTCCCACCCCGCTCCAGAAGGGATGGGGAGGAGAATGGAATGAATTTAACTCGCACAGATTGAGATAAGAACAGTCCAGTAACTGAGGTATAACACAAACCGCTGCCGCTACCACCAATAATAATAATGATAAGCGAAATAACAAGGGAAGACAACACAACTGCTCACCACCCGCCGATCGATACCCAGCCTGACCGAGCAGTGATCTAACCCTTCCGGGTAACTGCCCCAAGTTTTTACATCCTGGGCATGACATGCTGTGGTATGGAATACTTCTTTGGCTAGTTTGGGTCAGGTGTCCTGTCTCTGCTTCCTCCTGGCATCCCCTCCTCCCTGGCAGAGCAGGAGACTCAGAAAGTCCTTGGTCTGACTAAACATTACTAGCAGTAACTAAAAACATCGGTGTTATCAGTGCTGTTCCCAGGCGGAAAGTCATAAACACAGCACTGCACCAGCTACTAAGAAGGAGAAAAATGACTGCTACCGCTGAACCCAGGACACTTAACAGACAGTTTTATCTTTTTTTAAGCCTATTCTCATATCTCTAACAGCTTGCCAACTCATTTAAAAGGGTTTGACTTCAACAATTTCTCTGTATAGGATGATGATGCTCATTCTTAATTTTACAATAGCTTTGTCTCACTCTAACCTAATATAATTGATCAAGTCCACTTTTTATAGTACTGCAATGATGAAAAGCAATTGTGTTTTAATTTGTAAAAGTATGTCCCTGAGATATAAAAGAATACTCAAATAAATTTGGTTACTTTACTTCACTTCAGAATTATAAAATTTTAAAAGCAGAAAAATTACCATGAGAAGGCATCTTACCTCTCCTGATGATAAAACATTGTTCAGGTATTCCAAAAAAGATTCATCTTTGATCTCATTGTCTGTAAAGAGAAAACAGATGCCTTTGCCTTGCAGTCCCGCTGTTCTGTACAAGAGTTTCAGATCTTCCATCAAGTTTAAAGTGTTGTACAATCTACAAAAAAGGACAGCTGTATTAACATTCATTCCTTTTAAAAAGACTTCCCAGTTAAAAGAAAAAGGACAGGTAAATTTAAGTAAAAAACAATCTCTTGGAATGTAGGATAAAATGGTGCCAAAGTCTGGGAATTTTAATTTAGCCACCAAAAAAAGCCAACACCAGCAACAAAAAAACACTCCCCAAATCTGAAGTCTAATCATGCTGTTTCTCCTTTTCTTGAAAAAGTGAAAACTCAGGTATTGCCTCACAGGATTCTGTCAAGTGCTGGGTGCAATAAGATACTTATATTGGTTGATTAAAAACCTCAAACTAGTGTGCCCTTTGGTGAAAGTCATCAGTTTTACAACAAGGAAAGACACAGCAGCAAAGATAAAAGAGAGATTAAAAAAATTTAAAAAACACCCTAAAAATATTAGACAAGGTGTGGTGGGTTGACTTTGGTGTCTGCATAGCTGTTTCTCTCATGTATTCTCACTTCCCTCTTCCAGGTGCTGTTCCTCAGCAGGTTTGTTTTCTCCTTCTTAACTGTGTTACCCCAGAGGCACTACCACCATCACTGATAGGCTCAGCCTCGGCCAACAGTTCGTCCATCTTGGAGCCAGCTGACATTGGCTCTATCGGACACAGGGAAAGCTTCTGGCAGCTTTTCACAGAATCCACCCCTGTAGCTGGACTGCTACCAAAACCTTGCCACGCAAACCCAATACACATTGTTATGCTGGAATGATCTCTCTGGATGCATAAAGGACTGCAATAAAAGCTGAGATTTCTAGGATGCCCACTGGGAATTTAAACAGAGAAGTGGTTCCATGCAACTTCATTAAGAGTTTCTCACGTAACCGCAATGATCTCATGGATGACCTGAAATATCAAAACCTGTATTGCAGCTCCTCATTACTAGAGAGGAGCTCAGGAAATAAATACAAGTGATTTACAATTGATGATTAAGAAGATAATTTTTGTGCATTTCTACAAAGATACCACAATCACCAAGATAAGGTTCCATACATGTATTTGTAAATAAGACACTTCAAATTCAAAGATACCATTAAAATTAGAAATAGACACAGAAAAGACACAAATATTCTATGTGCTTTTGTTCCAGCTGCAGGGTAAAATAATGATTGGAAGAGTTATTAATTTAACTACTCAAAAGTAGACAAAAGCCCTAACCCAAAAAGACACACTTCAAGTTAAATTTGAGTTAGCAGTATGACTATCATCTACCTTGGTGACCTAAATGGAACAACTTAAAATCTTACAACTATTATCTTCTATCAACTCTACCAACTATTATCAACTCACCAATTAACAGAGAGAAAATAAAACGTCTGTTCAAAAAGGATCCAAAATTTTTCCCAGAGGCATTTTGGCACAAGTTATCAGATGTGTTTCAGATAAATAGGGTTAGAAAAGTACAGATTAAACTATCAGTCAGATGGGATTCTGATCACACTTCTACACTTGCTTGTTGACCCTGGAGAACTACACCTTGAGAACTTCAAGTGGTTTGCAAGGCAGGATTATGTTTTGTCAGTATCTCTGATGAGCCTTCCCTAAAATCATGTTTACTCAAATCTTTACTCAGTCTATTCTTTATGACAGCTTCTTGAATTCATCTGGTGCACACATGAGATTTACAAGCTTTCAGGTGCAAGGGTTCCCCAGATCTTTTGTGGACTTTCTTCTTTTCCATGGGCTTTATATAGATCCTCTGGCAACTTGAAGTAGAAAGCTACACACCACTTCAATATTTTACCTTCTAGTTGTTTCATAAGTCTTTGTGAATGATATACAATTTATTACTGCTTCTTTTGTGAACTGCACTGTAATCTCTCCTGAAGCCATTCTTATTTCTCAACAAAATCCTCACCAGAAGGCATTCCTATGTGTGAATCTACAATTTCTGCTGCAGCCAACACTGCTGCAAAAGAATTAAAAAAATTTAGCTTCTCTACAATGACACCGTATTTGAGGGCCGAAAATATTTTATGCACATTGACTTGTCCTATGGACACTTTGGGAGGCACTCATTCTAAAATATTCAGAAGAGTTACAATTTATTTCTTATATCTTTCATAAGTTATTCTGCAAGAAACCATGTTTGGTTGAACAATATTAAATAAAGCAGATAAACTTGGAAAAGACTCCCAAAATACTGACATATACATGAGATCTACCGAATTAATGGACAGGGACAAGGATTTCACATCCTCACACAGGCATTATTTCAAATATTACAAGATAAACTCATAAAGGCATTATGGATAGATACCACTTACAACTACTTTCAGTACAGTTTAGTGTACTGTGTAAAAAGACATAAAGATAACTTGACACTGCCAATAGTCCTTCCCATTCTGTGAAACACACAAAACAGTTTATTATTCCAAAGATGGTAATAGCTCAGACTTAATGTAGAAAATCACAGAATTATAGAATGGTTCTATAATTTTAAATCAAGCAAAGTTAATAAGTCTCTAAGGATTTCACATCTTTCCACTCTAGGCAACAGTATTTAGCCTGTGTTAGCTTGTTCTTTCTCCCATTGCAGAGACTGGAAGCCTGTTTCATTTTTAGGAAGAATTTAAACACAAAGTACTTATCTACTTATATTTTAATTAATGCTCACCTTGTTAACATTATCTGGAATGTATCATAGCCAGCTATGAAAGATGCCAGTCTTGTCAAGCTCTGTTTTCCTGATCCACCAACTCCAACTAAAAGAGCATTTCCACGAGGAGTGCGAATCACCCGAGAAATCTGTGTAAGATCAGTCATTTATTGCTACAATGTGTAGAATTTACACACCTAAAAATCCTATGCTACTGAAGTAATGTATTTATATTAGAAAAGTAGAACCAATTACATTTTCAAGTTTTAATTAAGGAAATCTATATTATTATTAATATATTCTCTGGACATTTCCGCTTTGCAATATTTTTTGTAAACCTTCCAATAGTATAGCAACCGCTTGATACCATCCTTGTGAACTTTCAATTAACAGTGGAATTGCATCTCACACTTCCACAAAGCACAAGTAAATCTCAACTGTGATTTGTAAGTGATGTGCTGCCATAGCATGACACATTATTAAAATTGGGAAGGAAATAATTTTCCCAACACCATACTCTCTTAACAGATTTAGTAAGACTCATTTCTTCAGACCCCTTTATTGTGACCAGGAAGACAAGCTCTCCCAGGCATGTTAAATTCAGGACAAACAGTCTCCTGTATTCTCTACAGCAGGTAATAATACTGACTTTATAATCAAAATTCTTAAGCTTCTAGTTTTCTTGATTATAAAAATGCACAATATCAGTATGAATATTTGATAACAGCAGAACATCTCCCAAGTACATCTCCCTTTCTTTTCCATTTCATCATTTCTTTTAAAGGAAAAAGCAGTAGTTACTTCCTGCTCCACATTTCAATTCAGAACAGTGCAACATAAACAAACAGACCCTTTGCAATTCAGAGCAAAAAAAATTTCAGCACTGTGAACTGCATGCAGCACCTGACCCACTGTCTACAGCCAAAACGAGGCCAAGAAATCTGGAAACAGCTAGATGTTGTTACCTAATACTGGGAAAATATGCCTTTAAGCACAGGAGACAAAATTACTCCATACCACATCAGTTGCACATGGACAGGTACTCATAACATACAGAAAAACCTACATTAATTTCCAGAACAGCATGGAGCCACTTGACCCTCAAAGGCAAGGTAACACCAACCAGCTGGTTAGCAGCTGGTCTCTTCTGCACAAGTAATGACACAGAGTATTGGCTCCTGTTCTCTTTATTATCTTGAACATCTGATGCTCCCAGAGTTACAGTTACATCATGCTAATAAGCAGCCTGGGATACTTATTTAATTGCCTTTTCTCTAATGTACTTTTTTCACCCTTGTAAAAACTTGAAAGATGCCTATTTCTGCAGCTGCAAACCCATATATTTTACGTATTGAGGACAATGTACTAGTTATTTTTCATAAGTTAATGCTTTATAAGCAAAATAAAAACAAGCATGAATGTTTACTCTAGGCATACTTAGTATTTAATCAGAGAAAGAAAATAGATTTGCACAGCACACTTGGAATGTTGCTGATCACTTCAATTATGGCTATTAGATGTTGCCAAGCAGAGTAAATAAGCAGGTTTAGCTTTATTCTCTGAATAAGATATTTCTTAGCTTTAAAAATTTTCCTAAGGAAATCCATAGGAGAACATGATCCATTCTGGAGGAAAGACCTTCAAGGAAAGGGACCAATTTTGTGAAATTAGCATTATCCACAGCCAAAATTTTGACAACTGAAGATGCAATGTGTTTGTCAGCTATAATTAAATTTTACTTGCTTTAATATTTATTATATTGTTAGGAAGGTACAATCCAATATTCAGGTTTTAATAATTTATGATAAGCAGTACAGCTAAGAAAATTGGGGCTGTTAGGCCTAGAGAAGAGAAGGCTGTGTGGAGACATTAGAGCAGACTTCCAATATATGAAGGGGCCTACAATGATGTCAGAGAGTGCATCTTCATCAGGAACTGTCTTGATAGGACAAGGAGTAATGGGTTTAAACTTCAACAGGGGAACTTCAGGTTAGATATAAGGAAGAAGTTCTTTACTGTAAAGGTGGTGATACACTGAAATAGGTTGCCTAAAGAAGTGGTAAATGCTACATCTTTGACCAGGTTGAATACAGCCTTGGACAACATAGTCTAGTGTGAGACATCCCTGCCCAAGGCAGGGGGGCTGTAACTAGATGATCTTTAAGGTCCCTTCTAACCCAGACCATTCTATGATTTTATGATAACGTCATGGTGTAACTGAGAAATAATAATTATAAAAAAAAAAAAAAAAAAGAAGAGGTTTCTCCTTTGTATGAAGCCTATTCTGTGTTGGCAATCATATCAAGCTGTGTTATGCTCCAAACCACATTCAAAGGAATTTTAAAGTAGGTAAACACACTGTCTATCTACAAAGAAAATTTGGACTGCCTTTATTTATACTCAGCTGTGCCTACTCCTTCATAAGCAACCAATTGTGTTCTAACCTGAATTTCATTTGACTCATTCCAAAGAGAGAAAGGGCTTTCAGAAGAATTAGCAGGAAGAAAAGCTGAAATAGTGTTAGAATATTGAAGACCATGATCTCACCAGACATATAATATAATTATAAAAGGATAGTTCTATCAAGTACATTTTCAGAAAAGCTGAGTTTTAGTTAGTGACAGACAAAATATTTGCTAGCAATAAATAACTTGCTTCAGTTTTAGAAGTAATTTACCTTGATTTGTGCATACCTCCACTCATAGGTGATGAGAGCAAGTGAACAACAACAACAAATGCAATCTAGTAAGCCTGTACCTTGACTAAATGAATCATAGCATCCTCAAAGAAAACCATGTCCATCCCAGCACCACGGACATTCCCATTATACGCTTGCAAAAACTTATTTAAACGATTCCGCAGCTGATGAAAGGAATGAATTGGTTCATATACTCTGGGAATATCTAAATTAGCTTCTTCTGATTTTTCACCTACAACAAAAAGCAGGTAATAAAATCTTAGCAGTTTAAATGATTGACAAAGGCTGAATGTGGGAATGAGTAAGTGAAGGTAATTAGAATTCCCTTTAATCACCCAGAAGCAGGATTATTATACATAACATTACATATTAAATGTATATATGAGAGTGCTGCCTATACCCTGCCTCCAAGGAATGGCAAGTTCATCTGCTTAATTCTCAAAGACAAAACCAGAAAAATAAAGGAGCCTTCTTTCCCTACATCTGAAATTTGAATGATGAAAAAATGAAATTAACTTAAATTCCAGAAGCAAATGTAGACCCAGAGAATCAACGTAAATAAATACTGCAGTTAAAAAAGTTTGTGAAGGAAAAACACTCTAAGTTGATTAAATGATTTCACTAGTGGGGGGGGGGGGGGGGGGAAAGCCTATCAAAATTAATGATTACCTCAAAAAAAAAAAAAAAAAAAAAAGACAAAATAGTATATTCACTGTGAAAAGGCACACATTTGTTTCAGCAAATTATCTGAAAGCAACAAACTTTTAAATCCTCACCACCCGAAGGAAACAAGGAAATAGTACCCCTGTCTCATCTTTCCATTCATAAGCCTTAATCATATTTAAAGGACACCACTGAGAAGAGCCCAGCTCTGTGTTTCTTTGTACCCTCCCTTTGTATTTATACATTTTGAGGAGATCTCCCTAAGTCTTCTCTTCTGCAGGCCTAACAGTCCCAGCTCTCTCAGCCTTTCCTTATGCAAGAGTCCTTTAGTCATGTTTTTGGCTTCTCATTGGACTGTCTCCAGTATGTCCCCATCTGTCTTGTACTGGGGGGCAGAGATCTGGACACAGCACTCCAGGTGTGGCCTCACCAGTGCTGAATAAAAGGTAAGTATCGCCTCCCTCAATCTGCTGGCAATATTCTAATGCAGCCCAGGACGCCACTAACCTTTTTTTTCCCTCCACAGCAGTATCTTATGTTCATCTTGGTGTCCACCAGCAACCCCAGGTCCTTTTCTGCAAAACTGCTTTCCAGATGGGAGACCACCAGTATATACTGGTGCATGGGATTTGCACCTCCTACTGTTGAACCTTACAAGATTCTTGTAAAGGTCCCTCTGGATGGCAACACAACCTCTAAAATATCATCCATTCCTTGTCCCGGTTTTGTGTTATATGGGAGCTTGCTGAGGGTATGCTCTTCCCCATTATCCAGATCAATAATGAAGATGCTGAAGATGACTGGACTCGGTATTAACCCCTGGGGTATGCCACAGGTTTCTGGCCTTCTGCTAGTCTTTCTTCCAGTCTCTGGGCTCAGCCACTCAGCCAATTTTCAGTCCATCTCACTGCTTATACAGCCCATGTATCATCAGCAAATAACTGACAGACTTCAATAGAGGAGTGCCACAAGCAGACATCATGGTGGTTTTTGTTTGTTTGGTTGGTTGGTTTTTCCTAAAAAAATTAGTAGGCATAGTACAATTTCTCTTTTATTTACATACAAATAGCTCCATTAGTTTAAAGACTTCATGATCTATATGCTGCAGGATTTATTTTTCCAATTACAAGTTACCATAGGTCAGTCATTACTAACAATCAGCTTTGTTAAGCCTCCTCTTAGTTATCAAATAAATATATTAATCACCGTATTATTTCTAAGTGATGGAATTAAAATAAATTAAGTGCTTTCAGTAAAATAAACATTTCTCTAATTCTTAGTAAAGTACTGGAAGCCAGTGGAAGTAGAAGAAAAGGGACAAAAAAAAAAGCAGGAAAAAGCAAGCAAACTGTATTGTATTTAGAATAGTATCTGCAAAATCTTTTTCATTTTAATTTTTTCTCTATTTCCTTATTGCACATTTTGCTTTTACAAATTAGCAGTGGTCCAAAAAGAACCCCAAAACAACCAACCAACCAAAAAAAAAAAAAAAATCACCAAAATCCAAAACATTTATATAAATGGGGCTTTTTTTACTACAGAACAACCAAACTTCTCAAAATAAATTGGTTGTTAATTATCACTCAGCTGTCCTTTGTATTGCATTCTATGTATGCCTGAAGTCACCTTAATTTTAGAATTCTCCAGTTCTGTATTGTTTCTGCATGTACGAACACCCTTTTAGATTTAGATCTAACAAAACTAACCAACTTCTTATCTTAACCTGCAAAAATGCTGGTTAAAGAGAAGTAGCATTCCAAGTGGAAATAAGTTTCTTACAAGTTGAATAAGACACTTAAACAACTCAGCTACTGAGGGGGAACTACTAAGGAATACAACAAAGAGTTAAATTGTGGTGATGTTTTTATAGTCTCAAGATACAGAATCACAAACATTAAATAACAATGACAAAACTGATAAAAAAACACCTTTGAACACTTTGATGGTCTAAAGAACACTAGCACAACTAAATTTCTGTGAAGCTAAGATCTAAAAGTTGATGTTTGAGGTACTTAATTTCAAGTCTTTGTGTATTTATCTCAGGGACAAATATGTTTTTACTGTACAACCCAGAGACAGAAGGAGTATATGTAAATGTATCTCTAACTTGAGCAGAGGGTTATTTGAAATTGATGTCAGATGTAATTTTTTAAATATTTAAGAGCTCAGAAATCCAGTTCCCATTCTTACACTTCTATCATAATAGGTAATACTAAATTCCATTAAAAGGACAATTAAAACAAAATAACAGTTGTTATTCTTTTCACTCATAGCCAAAACAGGAAGGGGTTCTCAAGGCTCTGGCAAACATATTGAGGACAAAACATACCCTTTCTAAATGGGGGCTAGATAAAGTTTCATGCTAAATGGCACATTACGTGGCAGGTACATTTAAAGTGTAAACAGGAAGCAAGTAAATTGGAAAAATACATGCTTCTTTTAGCACTTACTTTTCAGTTCAAAACAATGGTGTTCAGTACTTCACTATTGAATGGATTTAAGGATCTATTTTACCACTTTCTCACACCACTTTGTTTTTTGCTTCTATTTTATTTCTTCCAATCAAACATTTCCTATCCTTTACTCTCTTTTGTCACTGTCTTCTGACTACTGCAATTATTCAAGAAGATATTTAAATAGCTTTTGATCACTCATGCCAACCTTTTATTGCCTCCACTATTCACCATTACAGTGATGTGAATACAGATAATTGAATCATCCAATAGCTTAAATTAATGACCTTCCCCAGAACCTAAAAAAAAACATTTTCTGTTCTTTTTCATCAAGTAACAAATATTCCCCAGTCATTTAGCAAGGTTAATGACACAGTGTTTTCATTTAAAAGTCACAAAGATATTGTTGTAAGCCATATGGGTAATTCAAAAGGTTTTTGTAATATTCTGAAGATTTTCAAATAATATTCATTTGTTACAAAATCATGTATCAAGTATTTCCTAAATACTGGATTAGCCCAGAGCCAGTACTCTTTTACCAGGTTTCCAGAGGATAGTGGTTAGAGTGTTATTCTTTATCTAGTACTGTAACCCTACCACTTCAAGTAATTCATACCACAGTCTTTCATCATTTTAGAATAATTTAGACTTTTGCTCACTATTTGACAGTTCTTTCTATCTGTCACATTGATGGAAATGGAACCAAGGCTCTCTGATATAGGTAACCTGGATACAAATATGGATTTAAGAGCCCCATTAATATAATGATGTGCCACAGCTGGTAACAGACTACCTTCAAAGTCACTGGACAGAACAACCACCCTTAGTGCATAAACTTACTAGATATTTTTGAAGATGTATTTCTATTAGTGTCTATTTTATCATATTCCCTTCCCTATTCTTGCCATCTCCATGGTTATCAGAGAACAAATTTACCAGTTTTTTCAGGGGCATCCCTTAAGAAGTCAACAAAGAATGCATCAATGTCAGAATCCAGCAACACTTTTGATTCTTCAAACTCCTCCTCAATAAGTTTTACCACAGCTGTGTCAAACCAGTTTACATCTTCTGAAGTTGTAAAACGATCAGCTAGGACACATTTACATTCGTGCTTCCACAGTTTTATCAGCACCTGTACATATATATAAAAAAAAAATCAGTCTGACATTTTTATTTATTTTAAAATCATACTAATGCTAGAAAAGAAACTGTAGTATGTTGGGGTTTATGTAGGAGAGATATCTTGAGCTTCTCATTCTGACCAAGATTATTTTAATCTTACTTTCAGCTAATGTGCAAGAAGCCTTTCTCTAGCATTCTGAACTGGAATTTATTTACCAAATTAAGTTTTTACTTCCCTAGCCCTAAAACCATATCTATACTCGATAACATATATTTATGCACTTATCAACCACTTTTCTAGCTGGTCATTAAGTAGAAGGTGGGTGGAAATAATAGCATGATGGCATGAATAATTTCATCCCAAACATAGATGTCAGTCCCAATAGTATACCCGACATAGTTAAAGAGAAGAGAAAAAAGAAATTAAATGCATAAGTGCTCATATTTTTCCTTCTCCAAATATACCTGTGTAGTCCTTCAATTTGGTCAGAGAATGGAGAAGGAAAACCTGCCAGGTTCTTAATCCTGGCAGCAAAGATTTTGATCCTGCACTATTACTACACAGTAGTAGAAAAATTTCCAAGTACTCTTTGAAGGCTTCTTGTTTAAACCTACAGCACTCTGTACAAATGACACACCCTATGTCAAGTCTCAGAACTAATATGCAAGTTTATAAAATAAAATTTTGAGCAATTGTCTGTTATACTCGTAACAGAATTAGAATTTAGATACATAATCGTCATGCTGAATATTTTTAGCTTCAGAAATTAAAATAAATTCTAAAATACAAATTTTAGGTGTAGTAGAATTCAGAAGCTTATTCAACAACAGCGGAAGTACATTAAACATGAAGTGATTATATAACCCAAATGTATAACGAATTTTCCATTTCCATGAATGTTGCTTTTCCAACACTTCATGTTTCAGTGCTGAAAACACTAAATGATTATGGTTTTTCTTAAAACATTTAAAATAGAAATGATGTGTAAAATGTTGAGCTTTTCTGGAAGAACGGTGGATTATGAAAAAAAAAAAAGAAAAAAGAGGAATAACTGTGACTCATTACTGCTACTTCCTTTCAAGCTGTAAGCCAGAAATCGTTTGTTAAACAGCTATTAGGCAGTGATTGAAAGCCTCAAGACACTAGTGAAGAGAGAGGAACTTTTAATCAATATATACACATTTTCATTATTTTAAAATAAGTTCACTTCTTCTCTTTTATTTTTTGCTCACTTCATTCAAAAATACCTGGAATTTGTCAGTGTTCCAGAGTTTGAGGATTCCATGTTGAGAGAGAAGTGAGACACAATGGAGAAAATACAACTGTTTAGTACTATAGGAAAAGATAGGGAGGAAGAGCCAGCAAAGGGTAAAAGAAAGAGTGATGGATATTTCTGGTGAGTGTTTATCTTACCAACCTCAAAGACCATGTGATGATGATCAGGAAACCAGCTCCAAGAGACATCATTGCATTGCGAGGTAGCAGGCTCAACCATTGTGGGCATCCCCACAGAGGCAACATTGACCTTGGTGATATGAGGGTCTGCATCCCAGCATTGCATGAGGATCAAGCTTTTATGCCAGTGAAAGGGCACACTTGTTCTGATGTAGGGGCCAACCTACATCAGAAGGAGCAGCCAGCTACACAAAAAGGGCCTCTGGGGGTCGGAACTTTTAGGGGATTTTCAGGAAGGAGCCATCGCGGACCATTATTTCATGTGTCTTGCAACTGGTATGAGACTCCCTTTTGTAAACAGCAGTGTCAGCTCCCCTATTTTCAAGGTTATGTTCCCACAATCCATGCCAAACAGTACTTTTCTATTTTTGTATGTTTCACCACAGACCATTATCTAGTGTCACTGACAAAGTCAGTAATAGAATAACCAGATAGAAGCAAACTCTCTTTTGTCAAAAGAAGCATTTTTTTGTTGTATTTATGAAACACAGTTGTTTCAGTTGGCACTGCAAAAGTTGAACTAAAACACTTCACCTCAAAACAAGCTGAAAAACTTTTTAACCAGAAATGCCAAGAAAACAGACTCTCCACCCTCTTTGCTACCCTAATTATACACTAATTATAACAAAACCACTGATGTGCTGCACTTACCTTCGGTTCATTGATCACTTCTGATGTAGTATTCAGCATTCCTTGCCAAATCCTTGAGAGGTCTCGAAGGTTGAAGATGTAATGGAATTTGGCTGGCGTGGGCAACATTTTTAGCTTGGTAATCTGCCACAGCCGGCGTGTCAGTGGAACCAATTTGGCTACTGTTTTATTCACATCTGCTGAAAATCCCCGCTCACTACAATAATGCCCTTGTCCAATTACACCTGTGGGGAAAAAAATTGCCAATTGAAAGATTAGTGCACATTAATGCAAAATCAAAAGCAACAATCTCCCTAAATTTCTTTTTCACTTTTAATCCCAAAACTTTTTCTAATTTGTTGAAATGTCTTTTTAGTCTTTATTCAAATCTTGATTCACCTGATCTTAACACCATTCTGCTACCAGCTCACTGGATATTTATCTCTGAATTAACTGTTTGTTAAAAATTATCTTTTTTTTTTTTATCAAAATACCTTCCCCAGACTTTGAATAGCCAGTCTTTTCTCTGAGACCAATGATCCTGTCCTTTGTGAAAGTCTAGTCTTTAGTTACTCATTCTTAGCACCAGTAGACCTTAGCAACTCTCCAGCATCATCACTACAACTAGGAATGTCCTTTATGCCACTCTTCTAACACATTGCATAGCAATAGATTCAAAGATGTGACTGCACCTGAAGAAAGTATTGATTCATGAAATTGCAGGTGAGTAGTGATTACTGAATGAAAATATGCTAGGAAACAAATTAGAGGGGTATTAAACCTCAAATTTATTCATAATGTTTATAAACAAAGGGATAAAGAAAAATCATCTACCATTTTCAAAAACATGATGGATACAAAGCTAATTCTCCTTTACCAAAAATTTTGTCAATAGAAGAATTAGAAGGCAGAGTACAGTTGAATACAGAAAATTGTCTCTTGAGTCTCTGTGGAATGTCATTGTGACCTCCCCCAGGGTGTATCATTGCAGCCAAAAACTGAATGTCCACAATGTTGGTAAATTCACCAGGCTTTTCCAGGTTATACAATCCTTTCTGTTCCATCAGTTGCCTAACTATCTCATTAGTGACCTGTAAAATAATCAGGTATTATATAGCAGAATATTATACACACGACTAAACGAAATACAAAACACACTTATGCACTTGAAAGACCTAATAAAGACTGTAAAATTATTTTCTCAGCCAAATTCCTGCTTATTTGCTTCAGGAGGAATATGCACTGTTAGGAATAAGCATATTTAGATTGTTCTTTTCATTGGTAATGCCTGTGGACAAAAATCTTGGAGTAGAGGGGAATCCCTGGCTTAGAATTAATCCTTCATACTTCAATCTATTCGTGCTTGTATGCTGCATGATTTCCAATACTGTTATATTGGAAATACTTCTTTTTAGCACAAATCTTCCAGTTGTTCTAATCAAGCCTGAGATAATACATCCTCAGTAGCTGCATTTGCCACCAAATATTTTGATGAAATTTCCATGTTTAGCAATCACAAACATGGTTTTTCAAGTTGCAAACATAGAATTACTTCCACAGAATTCCATAAAACTACTTTCATAAAACTGTTACTATTTCAATTATTGTCCACACAGCCAGTTTGTTATCAAAAATTTATGTTCTAAATGGGGGTTTTCTTCCTATTTGTTTTTTATTATTAAAAAGTGAGTGTTGGTTAAAAATATTAAAATCATACAGGCTTGTTTTAAGGACCACTCAAACTGCTTCTTGTAGTCAGCATATTTATTTTGAATGAATTCAGGACAATATAAAACTTGATGGGTTCTTTTAGAACCTTTAAAAATTAAGCACTGCATATGAAACTTACCCGCTACTGCCTGAGAGAAAAGAGAAGTAATTTTTAAAGCGTACCAAGGAAAGAAAGAAAATAAGAAAATATCTTTGGCCTTCTTTTTTTCTTTTTTACAAACTAACCTGATCTCCCCATTCATTTATTATGGGCATATTCACATCATCAATGAAGACTGTCATCTTTTTGCCTGCAGGAGGACCATAAGTTGTGCCCATGCGCTTCTCCACATAACTTTCTATTGAACGCTGTTAAAAAGCAATTGTTAGCATAGTTACAAACAGCCCTTCTTTACATACAAGATTCAAATATTTAAGCATATTGATGATTATGTTACACAGAAATTTACTAAGGAAGGTTTAGACAACACATCTACTGTAGTTAATCGCACTAGTTCAACTAGAGTGCCTGAAATATCATGCCATACAGCATTAAGTTAGTAACAGAACAAATGTCTAATGTAGGTGCCAAATAGTTTCATAAATTTGATACTATTTCAATTTATCTGTAAAATTGATAGTTACTAGTAATAAATAATAAACTAATAATCTGTCAGAGCTGAAATACATGAATCTTGAAGGCCTTTCCAGCACACATCAATGTACTTCATAAAAGCATGCAGTGATAAGTAAATTCAGAAACATAAATAAACTTGATGAAATAACTTTACTTAATACTAGACTTACCACCACTTTTCTTCCCATCATCTTTCCATTACTCCATTTTTCTTAAGGTCCAGATTTTATTTATTCTATACCAAGTGAAAGTTCACTTAACCATGTGTTGTTATTCATTAGTGCAAATGTAAATATCTGCATTCTTACACTGCGCTTAGGTTCCTGTACAGCAGCCTGGAAAGCCTTCTTACAAAAGTGGCATCAGTTAGGCCAAGAAAGTCAGAGTAATTTGAACATGCATGGGTCGTAACAGGCAATGCTTCCGTCTAGATTATTGTCAGATACTTGATTGTTAGACTTGCACATCTATTCCAGATTTCTTTACCATTAACAGGCTATCCACTATCATCAACAAACTTGTCATATATTTTATAAAAATAGAGGTACTGACACTAGTTTTTGTTTCTATAGCCTGTTCAATAGAAGGAAAATCACTAAGTAAAATAAGACCAAAATTACATGCTCAAATGTTAAACATGTTAACAGTTTCTACTATGCTATAGAACCAGATGATAGATGATGCATCAAGCCTATAGACAGCACTTCTGATTATAGTGTAGACAGTGCATCAGCTTGGCATAACCATCGGGTTAAAAAATCCTGAATTAGCTCAAACTATCTGAGTAGAAATTTGGATAGGTAGTACTGTTCAGGATTTAAGTGTTCATAGTTCTATTTAGAGCAGCTGCACTGCATGTGTTACTTATTTAATGAGTAATTTACAGAAATTTAAGTTGCAGGCAGCACACAGTTGATAGATTGTTGTGGGTAGCATTTTACTTGGCTTCTAGTGAAATCTGAGGGAAGTCACCAACAGCTCTACCCAGTTAGTGAGAACTGATACTTTTGACATAAAAACATTAAATGTGATGAAGAAAATAGAATGTATAGTATTGTACTAATTCAAGAACAGCTCAATAATAACCGAAGAAGTTGAAGAGAACATGGTTTTTACAGAAGTCTTAAATCATGTCATAAGACACTTAGTCCTTTTGAACAGATGCTTTTTTATTTCTGCACTCATTTTCAGTTAAATAAACTGCTTTCAAAGGCATTCTTCTGGCAAATTCTCAGAACAATGTCTGAATCCAGTCACATTATATTAAAAGGTGAATGACTACTATACCTGGAAAATTAATGGAGTAGTTGCAGATGAAAAGTTCAAACTCTTAGCCATGTGGCTTTCAGGGTTATATTTTGACAAAAAACTTTTAATTATAACAGTTTTTGCAGTTCCTTGCTCACCAATTAGTAGGACAGCCTAGACAAAAACAACATTGAAATGAGAATAAACGCAAGAGCTGGGTGTCTTGGCAAAGCCTCAGCAATCCCATTTAGCTTTTAAACTGAAATGAAACTAGAAAAGTTATGTAAAGTGCATTCTCAACAAGGGATATGTGGAAACAAAACAGTTAATGTCTCATAGGCTTTTGTAGGCCACAAGTTAAAAATATTTGCAGTGGTCAAGTCAGTTGGCACAATTTAACTAACTGAGCAGTGGATTATTCATAAAAGGAGTTGATTGTTTGGAAAAGGATGTACTATCAAGAGCCTTCAGTTTCTTTTGGATTGTGTTATTTACCATATCCTGCTTATCTGACATAGCTTTGGTACATAAATTGCGTAACCGAAAGGAACATAAGCTCCGTAACTGCCCCATGTGGATGGAGTTTATATCAGCAGAGTCAGGCACTCTACTGCCCTGCGTGCTGTTCCCTCTCCAAGTGACATGAAAACGTTGCTTCACTTCTAACCTCATCTCAGATGCAATTATGGTTATTTCCACTACAAAAAGGATGGGTGAGTGGAAGACAACAATGTCTGGAAGCAATGAGTATTCAAGGGATCAAGCATATTCACATGAACATAGCTCTTGGAATCACCATTCTCTCTTTAAAAAATTATTCTTCCCTTTCAGCAATATAATACTTCACTTTTAATTCAAAAACCTGATAAAAAACTGTTAGCACTATTTAGACATGAAATATAGAAGTACCTTGCCCTGTTTCTCAATGGTTTTGATAAGGAAATCCATTCTCACATTGTCAACATTAGGCACAAGTATAGAGCCATATTCTGGAGTGCCGCTACTGGGATATACATACTCTTCAACACATGTATTCCAGTGCACCCATTTACCTAATAAGAAAGAAATGAATGTTTTAGAAATACAAGGCATCATCACTTCTTTTATTTTCTACTGAGTTGACTCATCTGTCAGTGTCCATCTCACATACTGTAATATCACTCTGTAAATTCAGACCAAGTTATAGAATCATATAATCAAAGAACCTCTCAAGTTAAGGCTTACTCCTCTTTCTTACATAAATTATGACAAGGACAAGGCTTGTCTATTTTAATTCACTTGACAATTCATACACACAAAGTCCATGAAGCTTTCTGTAGCAATAAATCTACATTCTGATTTCTCACAGGAAACAGGGAGAAAGCTCTATACAACATCATGAGTAAAGTGTACCTGTAAAACAATACTTGCTAAGGAACACAAAAAAAGGTAAGCTACAAGAAACTTCTAAATTAATTCCGTAAAAGAAGCATAATTTTAACATTACTTTAAAGTTTCACCCCATACCACCCATATGGGTCACTAACCGTCAGATGCCACATAATAATCAAACATGGTATCTTCACTGCCTTCTGGGATATAGGGAAGATCAAGTTTTATTGTTGCATGGTTTTGAAGCCAGTGCTCCATTTTGCATCTGTCTTCCAGTTCTAGTAATGCTCCTATACTCCACATAAGAGAGAAGATGTACAGCCTTTCCAAGTGTTTTGGAGTCAGTTCCCCTCCTTGCTCCTGAAGGATTAAGGTTTTTATTTTTAATTGCCTGAAAATTCTACTTGATAATCATAGTAACATCAGGTTAAAAGCCTTCGGTCATGTTTAAATTTACTGATGTCTTTATCAATAAACAGGCTGAACCAATATCAAATAGACAGCAAAATATAGAAAAGTACCCTGTAAGCATCAGTTTTAACCACCCATTACAGCATTTAATCCGTTTAAATTCTAGTTTAAAATCTCATAATAAGACACAAAAAAAACCTGAAGGAAAGATGCAATCTGATGCATGCTACACGTCAGTGCTTAACATCAAAACCAAATGTGAAAGAAGGCACATCATAGCTATTACTTTCTAAAGAAAAAGAATTCCTTACTAACATGCATCTTCATTAATATTCCAAGTTGTCAAAGAATCTCCTTTCTACGTAATCTGATGATTTAAAATTATCTCCATTAGATTAAGTAAATACAGAAAAAAAATCCACACTACCTTAGGTGGGATAAGACCCTGCAGCATATTAATGCTCTGCATAATCACAAATGCTTCCAACATTTTAGCCTTGTATTGCAGACACTGAACGCTGAAGCGGTATAAGTCTGGGAATGAAGAAGAATACAGCTGACGTAGAATTTCAGCTTCTTGGAATGAGCGTTTTTTCAAAAATCCCTGTCACAAAGCATGATGAGAAAACAAATTTAGTTCCCAATGCAAGTCTCAGTAAATTTAACTCTAGTAATTGAAAAGGTCCAGTGAGCATGGAAAACTAATTTCTTGGGGAGGGTGGACGGGGGGGAGTGTATGAAGCTCAGATTCCCTGCCTGTTGGGAAGTGTTTAGCTAGCAGAAGATCAAACTTTACCAAACTATGTATAATTCCTACTGGCTCTTAAACATGGACACTGAAGAAAAAAGTACTTTAAAGTTTTCGACAGCATAAAAATAATTATTTTCAAATTTTTTTAAATCATAGTGGCTGTTTAACACTGCAAAGAAAGAATTTCATATGTATTGAACACAAGTTTGATTCATTCTGTGCAGCGTTAGTGTCTACTAGTGATACAGGGTACCCCAGAAACATCTGGCAGTTGCAGAAAAAAGGGATTTCAGGAGGGGATGTCTGCTGATATGTGTCATTTTTATTGAGCATCTCAGTTTCTGCAATGCTGGATAAACAAAACCTAATTGAAATCACCTATTTCTCAAAATCATAGGACAGGATTTGGTTTTTCATGTCTTTAGCTCAACATCGTAACCTGCTTCTATGAGTTACCCAGAAGTTTTCTCTCATCTGTGTCACAGAATGCTTCTCATTTACATCCCATGAATTTATCTCTTACATGAAATAAATTCATCAGCAAAATGCTTGCAGATTCTTCCCCAAACTTCAAACTAAAATTTGACACAAATTGAAATTAAATAAATTTAATTTAATCATAAGAGAAAAAAAAAAGGTGGTTGCTTTCAAATGTAGGAACAGGCTTCTCAGTGAGATTTTGGAGTCTTCATCTCAAAGTTCAATAGGACATAGTACTGAGCTACCTACTCTAGCTAACAATGCGTGAGGTGCGTTCAACTACACAGTCTCTAGAGGTTCCTTCTAACTTCAAATATTTTGTGTTTCTGTGATTCCTTTATACACTTTGACCTTTATAATATTTTGGAACTCTTTTACTGCTCAAAATAAGGAAGATCTAGGACGGATTACAAGCAGTTAGATATATAAAAAAGCTTCCTGGAAACAGGCAGGTGGAAAACAAAGTGATAAAGAATGGCAGAACTACTTAAAATAGACATCTGGAACTTCACCAGCCGTTCATAAAATATTAGGCGTAAGTAGAAAAGTTGGTAAGATCCAAAATAGACTTAAAGAGAGATGTACTGAAAAAGACATCAGATATTTTATTTAGTAGTTAAATTAAACAAAAAAACAAATAAATGCTTTTGGCTCAAATGATAAATAACTATAGGTTGCAAATTTATGACAAAATTTTTTTTTGGGAGGGGGCAGGGGAACAAGAAAGGGATGTTGGAATGGTTGTTTCATGGCTGAAATTAATAAAATTTGTTTTGTGTTATCCAAAAGCAAAAAAACAAACAAACAAAAACAAAACAAAACAACCCATGATCTGTTTTCCTTTTGACTGTTGCTGCCATCAAAATAAATTAAAGGCATAACATCATGGATCAAGTGAAACTACTTTCATGAAACACTTACTTCAACACAACTAAATTTAGTCTGCATATCACTTTAAAGTGAGGAGGTAAATCATGACTGATAAGGCAAAATAAAATGTTTTTCTTTGAGGGTTTCTAGATTCCTGAATCAGCCTGTAAGAGTAAATTCTTTCTTCTTCCTTGGTCTGAAGCTGCACTAGAGGCTGCCTTGTAATTGATATTTTGACAACCAAGTTGTTCATCAACTGTATAAAATACCTTGAATTACAAATGTTCCCTAAAGTGAGATGTCCATGTTTTCAAAAGTGTAATATGTTGACTATGTTCCTGAAAAAAATGCATTATTCACTCTTGTATAAACTAATACCAGAAACATTGCTGTATTAAATACTGACCTATAAATTTATACAGTGTAAAAGGTGTTTTACAGCAAAAATTCACAAAATTAGGTCCTAAAGTAACAACAGTGAAGTGTTAAATAAATAACCAGTAAACTTCCAGTACCTAACCACTTAGCTATCATACCTCAAGGATAGGGCTCCAGCTGAGAACTGATGAGCTCATGAATACCATCCCATTCCTTGAAACTGTTGCAGGAGAAGCATTATCAATATTATGAGGTTCAAAGACTATTTTGCAATTTGGTGCCATAGGTATTCGATCTCCATTTGCCAGAGTTAGAGTTCTGTTATCATCCAGAACAGAATTAAGGTTCTCAATCCAAATAGCATCAACTGGACCATCAAGAACTATCCAGATATGGTCACCTATAATAAATAACAGATGAAAATGCCTACTGAGGAAGTTTTAGTTTCTTTCAAGGACCAGTTCATCTCTCTGCAAACAAGTTTTGAACTAATTACAAATTCATGCACACAGCTAGAATCTCAGCTTTTGATACAATTACCATTTCCATTCCCAATTTCAATGACTTCATTTCACCACCCACTGATAAAAATTATCCATTGCTCAGTATATAAAGTTGCACCATCATAAGTCATCAGTTTGCAATAGTTTGAAGCAGTTTTACAGATCCAGTCTTCAACATACTAATAAACCAAGTTTATTCCAACTTACATAAAACAACATAAACAAGACAGAAACTACAGATCTATTTAAAACCACCATTTGTTTGTTTCCAAAGACGTGGTGTGTTGTAGTGAGATTAAATGAAAGGAACTCTTGAAAAAATCACTTTCGTAAGTAAAAGAGATCTGTTAGGAGAAGATTTTTGCTGTTTGTTCTTCTGCTTATAGACTTGATCCAGCTCCCTTTGCTGTGTATTGCTAGATAATGCTTATTCAGAGAGGGTCTCACTCTCATCTGCCTTTAGAGCAAGCCCTTATCATCTAGGTCTAGGTGACTTGGTGCATTGCTGCATACGAACCAAGAAGGCTCCAGATGAGAAACCTTCTCATTTCTGAGGCAAGTAGTTTTTTTTGGAGGCTTTTCATAGCTACAGCACAGGCCTCTCAGGCATGAGATGGTCTGGAATTTACTTCATAAGAGACATTATAGAAGTGATGCAAATAGTGAATCTGAGGAAGTCACATAAGTGCGGTAATTTTTATTCCACATTAAAGGGAAAAACAGAAAAAACAACAGCTAATGCTATGCTACATTATCAAGGGTGTTACATTTCTAGATTTAAAACAAAACCAACAAAATCAAATCCTAAAGTATTTTCTATTTTAAAAGTATCCGTATCCTTAAAAACTAGGAAAGACACAAAATTTAGGATTTTCATCGCTTCTTTTCTTTATTTTAGTCCTTCCTTAAAGGCCTAATGATAAGGTCACATACTAATATTCAGACAATACAAGGAAGAATCCACTAGCACCCAACTATCTTTTAGTTAATGCATCAATCTAAGAATATATGCTAGCATTACTTCAGGCAGAAATTGGTTGCCTAAATAGAATTGTCTAGTGCCATTTGACATGGACTATGGTATGGGCAGGGCTAGCAGGTATGATACAAAGGAAATTCATACCCTTCTAGTACAACACCTGGAGACCACGTAGAAATCTTGACAGCACCAGCATTTTTTTATGGTATACCAGTGTTGGGGGAACTGGCACTCACCTTCCCTGGGCTTCCATACAAGGGCCTGTCATTTGAAAGACAGGGATCAGCAAATTCAGAGAAGCAGTATTTGTTACAATACACAGTTTGAACACAAAGCATATAGAACAGATACTGTACAACAGACAGAAGTTTTTGCAGCAATACTCCAATGTTTCCATGTAAGTAAAAAAAAAAAAAAAAAGTCTGCTAATATGCTTTAGAGAGATGTCCTGAATCTCAATTGTTTGGTTTGTTTTGGAAGGAACTGTTTTTCATTCTACCTTTTTTGGTTTTTAAAGTTTTTCTCCAGAGCGTTGAAAATATTCCATCGGTCCAATCATTTGTTGCGACATCAAGACGACCAAACATTTGTGCAGCAGTTATAGCTTTAGGATTCATTCTCATTTCACGATGTGGCTGTCCGCAATCTATGAAGGCAGATCATTAGTTAGTTTGGGTGTTTATTTTCAACAGTCAGAGAACTTTGACAAATTCAAAATCATTACACCCAGATGTATGTTTTAATATGTATTCATCATTATAAGAGGTTATATATTTGCTTGGAAAATTTATCTCTTGCTGTACATCAATATTTGTTAACTGCAGCCATCAAAATTTCAAGTACAAAAAAGTTCCAAAACTTCTGAAAGTACAATTCACATTTCATGGATTCACTGGGGACAGAAAAACAGCAAGAAAAAAATTTATTCAAGGTTTTGTTTAATATTTTGCAGGCTTAAAAAACAACAGAGCTTTAAAGCCTTTTTTTGGATATATATTTTTAAACCCCAATGACTAAAAACCAGAGAAATGCTCCACATGGTTGATTATTGTTTTTTCCTGCTGTGCATTTGTATACATTTTGGAATACACAAAGTATATCATATTGGCATATCCCTGCGAAGTCTCTTAGGCAGCCAAATTCTATCTAGCTGTATTATGATCATATAGCCTTTATATTTGCCTCATTAAAAATGGTTTAAAAAAATCCTATGCCAGACATATTTAGAAAGCCTAATATTAAAAATTACACGGGAACCAATAATGTTAAAAGAGCAAGGTTAAAAAATGGCTTCTCTTAAAATTTTAATTGTAATCACAGCTCACTGACATGCAAGAGAGAAGCCTGGCAAATCACTGTAGTGATTTACACTAGAGTTTTTGAGGTTATACCAGAAGATCAGCTGGAAAAAAGTACTGTGGCAGCTTTATCTTGGTAGTAGTTCACGTCTCACTGCTACAGAAATATAGGAAAATAGTATAAAACTACTACGTGCTCTTTCTGCTATTTTTTGTCCAAAATGGAACAGTCATTTACACTGCAATATGGAGCTCACAGTGCTTCTTAAGCACACTAAGTTACTGCATAGATGAGAGACTGGCTGAGTAATATTTTACAGAAACTATCCATTTCTGGAAAGTTGTATAAGCAGCCCACTGAAGCCTGTGAAATGGAGTAACACAAGCTTACATCAAGAGATGCGTTCTTTCTTCCCCAGCTATAAACTTTTAATGAGATCAAACAGAAGTTCTACCGATATATTTGTTTATAAATACAGAGGACAAGAAGACACACTCCTCAAGCCTCCAGCCAGGACACAAAATTAATATCTGTCATGGATTCAGCAGCAGCAGTCATTTTTCTGCTTCTTGGTAGCTGGTGCAGCACTGTGGTTTTGATTTTGGACCTGGGAACAGTGCTGATAACACCAGTGTTTTCAGTTACTGCTTGGTAATATTTTGGCCTGACCAAGGACTTTCTGAGTCTCATGCTCTGCCAGGGAGGAGGGGAAGCCTGGAGGAAGCAGAGACAGGACACCTGACCCAAATTAGCCAAAGAGGTATTCCATGACACAGCACGTCATGCCCAGGATGTAAAAAACAGAGAGCAGAGACCCAGAAGGGTGGGGGTACACTGCATGGTCTGGCTGGGTATAGGTAGTGAGCGATTGTATTCTTTCCTTGTATTTCTCTTGTCATTATTATTATTGGTGGTAGCAGTAGTGGTTTGTGTTATACCTTAGTTACTAGACTGTTCTTATCTCAACCTGTGGGAGTTGTATTCTTTTCGATTCTCCTTCCCATCCCCCCGGGAGCGGGGGGAAGAAAGAGGGGGGAGTGAGTGAACAAAACTGCGTGGCTGCAAGGCTTAAACCATGACAATATCCTTGAAGATTTTGTTACTGCCTAAACCAGAATCTCCTAGCAACAACATAGGTCAGAAACAGTTATTTTTTACTGCAGATAAAGACACTGTCTTGTGAATCATGTTCAAAAAGGGCTAAATATTTATGACTGGGGAAGGTTTCAGCATAACCTCAGCCAAACCTGGGAGATTCTTTAATCACTTGCTCAAGCTATCTACCCAGACAGTGCGCATCTTTCTCAGTGTTTCTAGAATAAGAACTTCTGATATAAGTATAATAACATGGAATATAGTTATATGTATTATACGACTTCCAATGTCAGACGTTTTCAAGCTTTTAAAAGGTACTACCACAAAAATAGTGTCATACAACACAGTTTCTTCCAGTAATATACCCTCACAGTGAAGTAATTTGGGCTTTCTATGAAAAAAAAAAAACATGGCTTAAAGTTTAATAACAGTTTACAACATAAATATTCGCATACTTGTCAGAGCTTTCATTAAAGTGTGGATGCAAACAGTTTTTCCTGCACCACTAGGTCCTAGTGTCATCAATCCATGCCTTACTTTCTGGGTTTCAAAAAGTTGGATAACTTTCAGTTTCCAAGGAGGATGGCAAATAAGTCCAGCTTCCTCCACCTATAGAAAGGGACAGAAAACCAAATTACAAGTAATTTAGAGCACAAGATATTTTGATGCTTTAAAAATAAATATATATATAAATCTTAAGCAGAAGACTACTTTCTTTGCAAAGTTTTTGTGTATATAAAAAAATATTTGGAAAAAGAAGGGATAGATAGAATCAACTATGTTGGAAAAGACCTTTAAGATCATTAAGCCCAACTGCTACCCCAGGACTGCCAAGACCACCAGTAAACTGTATCACTGAGGTCCTCATTTACACAGTTTTTGAATACTTCCAGGGACAGGGTGGGCCTCCTCGGGATGCTAACAGAACTGGCTACGCGGGATTTGGAGAAGGCTGAGGTTCTTAACGACTTCTTTGCCTCAATCTTCACTAGTAAATGCTCTGACCACACCACCCAAGTCTTGGAAGGCAGACGCAGGGACAGTGAGAATGAAGACCCTGGGCCCACTGTAGGAAAGGATCTGGTTCGAGACCATCTTAAGAACCTGAACGTATACAAGTCCATGGGACCTGATGAAATCCATCTGTGGGTCCTGAAGGAGCTGGCAAATGAAGTTGCTAAGCCACTGTCCGTCATATTTGAAAAATTATGGCAGTCAGGTGAAGTTCCTGACACTAGAAAGAGGGGAATATAACTCCCATTTTCAAGAAGGGCAAAATGGATGAGCCAGGGAACAACAGACCAGTCAGCCTCACCTCTGTCCCTGCAAAATCTTGGAGCAAATTCTCCTGGAAGCCATGCTAAGGCACATGAAAAACAACAAGGTGGTTGGTGACAGCCAGCATAGCACCACTAAAGGGAAATCCTGCCTGAGCAATTAGGTGGCCTTCTATGATGGGGCTACGGAACTGATGGACAGGGGCAGAACAGTTGATGTCATCTTCCTGGACTTGTGCAAAGCGTTTGACACTGTCCCACACGACGTCTTTGTCTCTAAGTTGGAGAGACATCAATTTAATAGGTGGACCACTCGGTGGATAAAGAACTGGCTGGATGGCCTCACACAAAGAGTTGTGGTCAATGGCTCAATGTCCAGCTGGAGACCAGTAACTAGTGGTGTCCCTCAGGAATTGGTGCTGGGACCGGTCTTGTTCAACATCTTTGTTGGTGACATGGACAGTGGGATTGAGTGCGCCCTCAGCAAGTTTGCCCATGACACCAAGCTGTGTGGTTCGGTTGATATGCTGGAGGGAATGAATGCCATCCAGAGGGACCTTGACATGCTTGTAATTGTAAGGTGGGCTGATGCCAACCTGATGAAGTTTAACCATGCCAAGTGCAAGGTCCTACAGCTGGGTGGGAGCAATCCCAGGCACAGCTACAGGTTGGGCAGAGAAGAGATTCAGAGCAGCTCTGCAGAGAAAGACTTGGGGGCTTTTGGTCGATGAAAAAATGAACATGAGCCGGCAGCGTGTGCTCGCAGCCCAGAAAGCCAACCATATCCTGGGCTGCATCAAAAGGAGCATGACCAGCAGGTCGAGGGAGGTGATCCTGCCCCCCTACCCTGCTCTCATGAGACCTCACTTGGAGTATTGTGTGCAGTTCTGGTGTCCTCAACATAAAAAGGACATGGAACTGTTGGAACAAGTGTAGAGGAGGGCCACAAGGATGATCAGGGGACTGGAGCACCTCCCGTATGAAGACAGGCTGAGAAAGTTAGGACTGTTCAGCCTGGAGAAGAGAAGGCTCTGTGGAGACTTCATAGCAGCCTTCCAGTATCTGAAGGGGGCCAGTAGGGATGCTGGGGAGGGACTCTTCATGAGGAACTGTAGTGAGAGGACAAGGGGTAACAGGTTCAAACTTAAACAGGGGAAGTTTAGATTGGATATGAGGAAGAAATTCTTTACTGTAAGGGTGGTGAGGCAGTGGAATGGGTTGCCCAGGGAAGTTGTGAATGCTCCGTCACTGGCAGTGCTCAAGGCTGGGTTGGACAGAGCTTTGGGTGACCTGGTTCAGTGGGAGGTGTCACTGTCCGTGGCAGGAGGGTTGGAACTAGATGATCTTAAGGTCCTTTCCAACCTTAACTATTCTATGATTCTATGACAGTGATTCCACTACTTCCCTAATCTGTTCCAATACCTCGTTACCCTCTCTGTGAAGAAATTTGGTATTCAAAGATGTATTCAGAAAAATAAAATAAGAAAAGTAATCTTTTTTTTTTTTTTTTTTGCATCATCTTATGGTCAAAACATTTTTTTTTATAGTTAAAACATAATTTTAAGGAAAAGCCAAGAATTTTAGAAATGCTTTTGCTAGCAATGTCTTCCATAGCCATACAGCATTTTCAATTGCCTCTCAGAATAGTTGCTTTTTTGTGATATCGATTTGTATTTCTAAATTCTTACAATAGTCAAAAACTTTTTGTAAAACATATTGTTAATTCTCAGTGCACAGGCAGAGCTTTGAGTAACCTCTTAATATTATCCTTCTAAGAAAACACATGATGCATTAGAATCAGATATCATATGCTCGTTTAATACTTTTTGCTAGTTTCAAGCTCTAAAGAAGTTATCTCTATAACCATTACTTTATGTAATGGTATTGCTGTTGCTTGTGAAAGTGACTCAGCTGGAAGTGAGCAAAATAGATTTTAGCCAGTAGAGAAAAGCTAGAACTATTTCTTAAGGATTCATAGAGCACCATGTTTTCGACAGTCAAAAGAACTTCTAAAAGCTCAAGATCATGTTATAAAAGTGAAGCTCTCAAAATAACAACTATATTTTAATTCAAGTATGATTTCTGTTTTTAATTATGTTTCAAAAAAAAAGTAGAATAATATTATCAATAAAAAAAGGACTAACTTTTTACCGATAAGACAAAACAGTTTTTAAAATTACTGTCACAGCCAATTGTAACTGTGGAACTGGCACTACCACTTGCTATATTACTCACATATCAAAGCTCATGACAGTTCAACTTATTTATCTCAATCTGCAAGGAAGCCAAGAACAGAAGGCAGCACAAAATAAATTCATCAACAGCAACCATGAAGTATATGCTGCCGCTAACTTCTCATCGTCATGAAGACCACCAGTGCTGAAGCAGTGGAGCTTGCAAAGCACAATGAATACATCAGATGCACCATTTCCATGTGTACATTTACACCTTAACAGATCTCATGGCTGACCCCAAACAAGTCAATCTGCCTATCTCCCCACTATAGAATATAGCCTTCTGACTTTTTTCCAGAGTCCACATATATACAGTAATACATATCCAAAATCTAATGATGCTACTAATGGAATGTATCTGAACTGATTTCTTTCTTCACATAAAACAAGGTAGTCATGTTCGGTATTCCAATGCCATCACTGGAGGTTTATCTTCTCTTGACAATTTCTAACACTCATGGATTTTACAATAATCTTATAGATTAGATATTTCCCTTATCAAAAAAGATGTCCACAAGTAGATTTGACATATTCTCAAAAGATCCTATTAACAGTTGTACATATGTACTGGATCTGATTGGGATGGATCTGGGTTGTTTTCGCCATCTTACTATGTTTTATAATTGTGATCAAAACAATGTTGATAACGCACCAGTGTTTTGGCTATTGCTGAACTGTGCTTACACAGCATCTAGACAGTTTGTTTCTCATACGGCAGTCAGCTAGTTTGTTTCTCACACAGTCCAGTCAGCTAGTAGGCTCAGGTGAGCAAGAGTTTGGGAGGGGATACATCCGGTACATCTGACTCCAAATGACCAGAAGGATACTCCATACCATAGAATCACAGCGTGGTTTGGGTCGGAAGGAACGTTTAAAGATTGTTTAACTATACTGATAGCACCATGCTCAGTAATAAAATTGGAGTGGGCATTCTCCAAAGTAGCCATTGCTCAGAGACTATCTGGGCATCAGTCTGCTGTGAGCAATTGCTTTTGCATGATTTTTTTCTTTTTTCCTTTTTTGTTCATTTATTAAAAAATTTATTAAACTAAATAATAATCTAACTAAACTGAACTAAATAGTTTATTAAATGATCAAGACCCCTTTCTTTGCTCTCTTTTCCACTTCCCTCCCCCCCCCCCCCAACTTGCTGAGGAATGTAGACATGTATTTTTCTAACAGGTCACAACAAATGACTCACAAGAAAATCACAGGACACCACAATCACAATTCAATGACACCTTTGAAAACAAGTTTAATGATAATCTACCAGTGGTAAAGATTTATGGAAAAGTTTACTTTTCTTCTAAAGTGTAAAACATATTATTACCAGCTGGGTAGATTCAAAAGCAATGATTTTCTTGGATGTCACATACTGATAGTTATGCCACAGCAGCACAGATCAAGACAAACATTACCTGTTTATCAATGGCAGCTTCCAGTTCAGGATAGCCTATTTTATCAAGCTGGATATCTGGAAACAGGTCTTCAATTAGACTCAGGAATAAGGGTTCATCTTCATCAATCTAGTAAAAAGCGGGGGGAACGGGAGGAGAACACAGATTAAAACCTATCTTATTTATTCTAGCATGTTAAAAAAAAATAAATCTCTAACTATATCAGAGCTAAAGAAATATTTGAAAATGCAAGAAAACATCTATTTTAACGCTCTAGGTACTAAAGACCTAGCAGGAAATGTGATGTTTCCAGTAATCAAAAGTTACTGAAAATAAACCAAATGAATTTATTAGAGTAGGTTTTAGCAATAACATTTATACAAATAGTAAATTGTTTGTCTAAGGTGTAGAAAAAACTAATAAAGGAGATGAAGTACCACAGCAACAGAAGAGGTTTTGTTAGTTATTTAAGACAGATGTTATTCATTACTATGAATAACAGATTATTTCAAAAGAATTACTAAATACTCTAAGATAAAGGTTCTCAGGAGGTTACTCCATAAACTTATATTTGGTTGCTTATTTCTACAGGTAGCAGGGGAAATATATTAAAAAAAATCTGAACAATTCAAGGTGTTGTGGTTCAACCCAGGTAGGCAACCAAGCACCACAAAGCCTCTTGCTCGTTCCTTCCCAGCCCCATACAAGGTTCAGCAAAGAAAATTAACCCAAACCCAGCCAAAAGCAATACCCAACACCACTGAGAGAATGGAACATTTCCAAGCTAGCTTCAGTGTAAAGGCAGCATCCAATCTTCTAGTGATCACCTCAAAAGATTTAAATAGTATTTCAGAGAAAAACGTCATTCCAAAGCACAATTTAATTAATTTATCAGGTGTCCTGGGTTCAGCAGTAGCAGTCATTTTTCTCCTTCTTAGTAGCTGGTGAAGTGCTGTGGTTTTGACTTTCACCCTGGGAACAACGTTGATAACACCAGTGTTTTTAGTTACTGCTAGTAAAGTTTAGTCAGACCAAGGACTTTCTGAGTCTCATGCTCTGCCAGGGAGGAGGGAAAGCCGGGAGGAAGCAGAGACAGGACACCTGACCCAAACTAGCCAAAGAGGTATTCCATACCACAGCACGTCATGCTCAGGATATATAAACAGGGAGGAGTTACCCGGAAGAGCTGGATAGCTGCTCGGGCTGGGATCAATTGGCAGGTGGTGAGCAGTTGTATTGTCTTCCCTTGTTATTTCCCTTATCATTATTATTATTGGTGGTAGCAGTAGTGGTTTTGTGTTATACCTTAGTTACTGGACTGCTTTTATCTCAGCCAGAGGGAGTTGCATTCTTTCTATTCTCCTCCCCATCCCTCCAGGAGCAGGGGGAGGAAAAAGAGGGTGAGTGAGAGAGCAGCTGTGTAGTTCTGAGTTACAGGCTGGGCTTAAACCACAACACCAGGACCTTGGAACTTACTAGTTTAGACAAGTTCATGTCTCTCAGCACACGCATGACAATGGTGGACTCAGTATCTGCAGGATTTGCTCTTTTTGCTGCTCCTAACGTTCGTAGTACTGACAATATATTCCGCAAGCCAAAATCATAATGCACCTAGGAGATATGCAAAGTTTGGAAAAATTTTCCCTGCATCAGCAGGGATAAAGCAATTCTTTTTTATCATTTAAGATACAGATATGTATGAGAAGTGGTACATGTGACACAAATGCCTCCTAGAATCCTATTCTTTGGCTGTATGACTATGGGCGACTTCATTCCCCATCTCTGGTAAACGATAAGGTGTGACAGAAAGAAGAAAGGTAATCAAGTGTTTGAACCAAGATAAGGTTCTCAAAGACTATTAAGTAAACTAGCAGCATTATTCTGCAACATCTGTGGATCTTGGAAACTGACTTTATTTGAGAAACAGTTAAACAAGCACAGACAGCACAAACCAAATGCCTCTTCATCCACTCTAGAAAACCAATCAATATATAAGCGCTTTATTTGCCTCAATCATCACCATTCATTGAAGATAAATCTTAATAATATGCAGTGTTTCGAATTACTGACCCATTTTGCACAGATAACTTGTAGCAGGAGTTAATCCTGCAGAACAGCAGATGGCTGCACCACTAAACCATGGTGTCATTTAGCTTACTTAGTGGACATGAACATTTTCATTTTCTTCACATAGATACTAATAAGTTGTGACATCATATATAAGTTTTCTTGAAGATATTTTTCCTCATATGAAAATAATCACCTGCTTTGACAGTTGTTCTTCACACAGTTTGTACAGTGTAAAGAATTTCCTTGCCAGCACAACATTAGCAACGAAACCACAACTAGCCAATTTGACACGAATTATGATTTGACGATCCGGAACCATCATAGCCACTGAACGGAAGTTAATCTTCAAGTTTTCAGGAAGCTCTTGTCTTCCAGCATATCCTGGATTCTGGAGAGAAGAATAGGTATGAAGTTGACTGCACCTTGCAGAAACAGAAGAATCAGCAAAGAAATGTATAACCTGGTTTGACAAAAAGCTTTTTGGTTTTAAATCACACTTGTATTCGTCTCATAGGTCCTGTTTTTACTGACTACTTCTCTCTATACCTCTGTAGCCATTTTTCTATACTTGCAGCGAAAAAGCATACTTTGGGAAATAGAACATAGCATGCAGAATTAATTTAGCATTTAGGTAACAACTTGTTTTTACAATGCTGGCTATATTTGTTAATTGCGTGTGCTTGATGTCATTGAAACAAGACCCTATAAATTGGTTTGGTAGTAATGCTCAGTGTTCTCAAATTCTCAGTGAGTTCTAACAGCTGAGTAACAAAAGAATTGGCGAATACATTTAACATACCAGGTTAAAAGTGATTATTGTGCAATCATCATTGGCATATTAGAAACCTACTGAATACCTACCATAGTAAGAAAGATGCCAAATTCAGGGTTCATTTCCACATTATCTCCATCGGTAAAAATAAAGCTTTTTCTACATTCCTTCTTGCATGTCAACACAATTGCAATTTGCTGTGCAGCTACTGATAGTACTGGTAAATCAATACGATTGAATTCATCAAAACAACCCCAGGAGCCAGACTGAGCAAGACCTTTGAAGAGAAAGACAATGAAGCATCTGACCAGTATGTGGTTAACCCCCCTTTTTTTTTTTTTTTTGTACTTCATAAGCCAAAATTCAGGGTAATCTACCTTGAGGATGGGGTGGGGAAGGGGTTTATTATTGAGGGTTGGGAAAGGGACAAGGAGAAGAGTTTAATTCTTTTTTCAAGCAAGAATTCACAAAGTTCCAGAAGTCCTTAAGCTTGTCCAGTACATTAAATCCATCATCTTCTGCTCCTTCTCTCAGTATCTTGAATATTTTCCTGTTCCTCCTTAGCCCCTCCAAAAAAATCCCTGTAATCAGCCTATGAAAATATGATGGGTTGTCAATAGTCTATTGAACAGGTTAAAAAGGAAAATAAAGTTGCTTTCACCTGGTAAGAAATTAGGAGTCAATCTGTGTCAGAACTGCATTCTTTCATATATTTTGGGGAAAACAACAAAAATCACCAACATAGTCACTTGCAACAATACAACAGTCAAGGACCTCCACTTGATCTCTAATTCAACATCTGCCATAACTGACAGATAGCAGTTTCAGGCACTGAAAAAAAAAATGTTGTCTGAATCTAACTTCAGTGAGCTGTGCCAATTGTTTTTAACATATATAGTGCTTTTCATGCACTTCCTTCAACTGATAAGAACTTTGACATTTGAAGGATACGAAATATTGAAACCAGAATCAAATACCAGTTCAGCAATAAATTTCACAGCTTTTTCTTCTTGCACTGGCAGTAGTTCTTGATTATTTTAAGTGTCTTTATGTATGTTTTCATAAACTGTCTTATGTTTTCAGACATTTATGTTTCTTGGAGACAGTATTGCAAATATATTTTACATTCCTAACAAGATATTAATTATTTTCATTTATTAAAAGGCTGAAAACCACCTGCTGTTCTTACATTTTTAACCCCAAAACTCACCTCGTGGTGAGGCCACTCCAATGCTGTATACAGTGGGACAAACATCTTTTGACTGGTTAATTATACTGCACTTAATGCACCCCAGAATACAGTTGGTCCTTTTGTCAAATATCTTACCTTTGAAGATTCTCCCAAGTCCTCGGAAATCCATCTGGTCTGAACAGTTGAAGACCACTACATATTTTCCAAGGCACCGTCCCATGTCTTTGATGGTTTCAGTTTTTCCAGTTCCTGCAGGTCCCACAGGTGCTCCACCCATGTTCATGCCTAAAGCTTGAGCCACAGTGATATAACATCTAAAAGACAACAGGCTGTCATCACTTAATGAGGCTGCAGCATACAGTTTTCTGTATAGCAACAGAGGAACTTACTCAAGTGTGTTACCCAAGGAAAGTCTGGTTTTAAGGACTCAAGAAAACTACTGAAATGACATGCCTCTAATTACAATTTTAATCAGTAAGAAGGAAAAACTTTCACTCAGCCTTTGAAGTAGATAATATTGTTTGCCTCTTCCCACATAAAGTGGAAGAGCAGATAATGTTCAATAAACAACCACCTGAAGCATCACAAGAAGGGAAGAGAGAAGATACAGAGATGCTGACTAATCTACTTTGGTTAGCTTAGTTCCTGAATTACTTTAACTGAAGTAGTTCTGAACTACATTATACTGAGGAGTACAATAATGAAAGACAGTTAAGCCTTCCTTTCTCAACCACCTTTAAAATTAGATCATACAGTGAATCCCATTTGCATAAATGAAAATTCTATGTCTAATGCAGTAAAACAGCAGCTAACAGCTGTATCTAAAGAGAAGCCTTGGGATTTGCTGTATGCAATAATTAAAAACAAAACAAAAGGAAACACCCAATGCCCTTATTTTCCAATAACAGCTTATAAAGCATTCTTTTTATATTCCAGTTGGGTAGGTAGACCTCTCTGTTAGTAACACTACAATTCCTTCAACGTCTTTCTAGATTAAAGATCTCCTATCCACTGCAGCTGTATAAAATTTTTCCTGTCCATTCTTCCTCAGCTATTTTCATTAGTTTGCCTGTAAACACTGTATCACTCTCTGTGTATTGTATCTGTTGAATGTACCTGATCCTGAGGTACTAGCCTCACATACATGAGAGTCAGAGTCCCAATACATCATATCTGTGGGGATCATGCAAGTATGTTGCAAAAATTAAGCTGGAATTTATTCATGCTGTAAGGCACAGAAACAAAAACAGTCACATATTCCATGCAAAATTATTGTCTTTGGCTGCAAAGGATATACTTTGCAGAGATCTATTTTGCATCCAATAGGGATAACTAAATTGCTCTTGTAAAAGCCTAGTTTTGGCCGCAAAGAATAAAGGAATAAAATCAGTCTTTCTCACCTGTCTGTAAGAGGCGTTATGACAAGCCTCTCAGTACAGCCTAAGAATTCATTCTGGTATGTGAAACCCACATCAGTGATCTTAATCATCATTTTATCAGAGTCTTCATTAAAGTAAAATCTACATTGTTTCAGCCACTCGAAGTCTGTAGGACTCTTGATATGCATGCAACACTAAGAAAAGTGGGGGAAAAAAGGCTCTGATATTCATGGTTAACATTTACTTTTGCAATTATCTCATCTAAGTAGCACTGCAATCACAATGAAAGGCATAAAGAATAGCTAGTAACAGAATAGTGGAGACGCTATCTGTCTTAATTCTTACCACAAATATCCCCCTTTATTCTGGTCTTGTGAGACCCCACCTGGAGTACTGCATTCATCTCTGGGGCACTGTGCATAAAAAGGACATAAGGAGGGCCACAAAGATGGTCACAGGTCTGGAGAAACTCTGCTATGGAGACAGGCTGAGAGAGCTGGACTTGTTCAGCCTGGAGAAGAGAAGGCTCAGGGGACACCTTATAGCCGCCTTTCAGTACCTAAAGGGTACAAAAAAGCTGAGGAGGGGCATTTTACAAGAGCATGGAGTGATAGGGCAAGGGGGAATGGCTTTAAGCTCAAACAGGGCAAGTTTAGATTAGATATTAGGAAGAAGTTCTTTACTGTGAGGGTGGAACAGGTTGCCCAGAGAACTGACTGCCCCATCCTTGGTAGTATTCAAGGCCAGCGTGGATGGGACTTTGAGCAACCTGGTCTAGCAGAAGGTGTCCCTGCCCATGACATGGGGGTTGGAACTAGATGATCTTTAAGATCCCTACTAAACCAAACCATTCTATGATTCTACAATTAAAAATGATGCCCTGCAGATTGTAGCTAAAAATTACAGTTTACATAAGATGATTATAACTAAAAACAACTGTTTTTACAAAGAAAATATAGATCCTACCTATCAGCAGTGGTAGTAATTCTCACTAATGACTGAGGAAAAATAAAACAAAATAAAAATCTCAGTAATTCTTTTTCCAGACAGCTAAATCTCAGTCACGTCCAGAGCTTCCTATAGGTAAAAAGGTATGCTAGATTTTGACTGTTTAAGCAGTGTATGCTTTCATTTTCCTAATGATAATGTCCTGTGGCAGCATGAGGAGGTGTGAATAAATAAATCCGTTAATAATAATTTGAAAATACTGAAACTAGAACTGAGGGGATAGTAGCTTCAGCCAACTTCAAACTTTTTCCTGTACTATAACTCTACATTCATTTTATTTACTCTTTGAAACTCACAATGTAGTCCAGAGAACAGACAATTACTTGTAACAGAATGTATGAGGCAAAAGAAGTCTCTTAAGTGATTGTGCAATAGAGGCATCTAACTTAAGTGGGTCAACACAAAGCATTATAGAATTCTGCTATTGCTTGTGGGGAGAGAAAACACTGAATTACTTCAAGAGAAACTAAGACATGGATTGAGCAACATCATCGTTTTTATAATACTCAAGGTCACATAATCATCATAGTCCTGAAATTACATGTTTAGCTTAAGAGTCATGAGTTCACAGGTATAGTAATATTTTCTTCTGGTCCTTTCATGTTGTTTTATATGTGAAAACCACCTCATACCTCATTGTAAATTTTTCAGTACTTACCAGACCATCAAAAATGTCCCTCTGATGCACATGAATAGTGATTAATGTCTCATATTTAACTCGCTCAACTGAGCTAAGGTCTTTTGTAGTCATATCTATCAGCACGTTTAGAAGATCCAGGAAAAACTGGTTCGTCTTTCGCATAATTTTTTTGTCATAGCTGGCATTAGTCAAAGCTGCCTCTGAATCTCTTGTCCAAATCATTTGGATCCCCAACAACCCAACCTCAGGAAACATAAAAGTATCAATATTCATAATCTTTTCTCTTTCACCTAAAAAGTACATTCACAGACACAGGTAAACTAAAGAAAGCATCCTGCTAATATTTGTAAAAAATTATATTTTCCTGCATCCAAATTGAGGTCATTCATCCCATGCATTTGTTTTGTGTTCCAACTCCATTAGTAAACACATAGTTAAGAACCCACTTCAGTCTTGTAGATACTGTCTACAGTGCACTGCTGATACAACTGTTCAATGTAATTTACAGCATATAAATACCATGTATTATTAATACACTTTATAATTAATAACTAATTAGTGAAAAACAAATGCTTTGATTTAAAATACTTCTTTTAATAATTCACAAACTCTTTATTCTCTCTCCAACAACATTCTTGATCAGAAGTGAAGAAGCTTCTACCAAGAGAATAATTTTCACTCAACACTACTTTCAGCCCCAAATCTTTACCAGTAAATATATTTTCCTGAATATATAAACAAACATAAAATTTGACTAATGAAGGAAAAGTAGTAAAGTATTCAGCTTGTGAAGAAGGTGTTAATTCCAGTACATTAATTTATTACAACATTATTTTGGAAAGAAAAAAGAAAAATTAAAAAAAAAAAGGAAACAAAAAAAAACACTTCAGGGTAAGCTTTCTGCTTTTGGTTTCAGATACGTAAAGTGTAATTTAAAAGGCTAAATTGATTCAGATTAATTTAAATTTCAGGTTTGCATTTGTAACACTGGCTGCAATTTTGACTACAAAACCAAGAAAAACTCCATTAATGTACTACATATCTTTGACCAATTATCCATTGATTTAACAATTGTATTACCTGGGATGGGTAAGTAGAAAGAAACTCAGTCAGCTGGAAATTACTTTCCTCAATGTGCTCAGCTGCTTGGCGAATAACATGATGCATTGACAGCTGAGATTCCTTCAACAGAGAATTGAGCCAAACTTCCACATTGCCCTCAGCCATAACAGGTTTAGTCAGCTCTACAGTCTCACCCTCTCGTGAGCTGATCGACAATATACGATCATATATCTGATAAAAGCAAAGCAAGAACATCTTGTATTTGCAGATTTATTGTTAGCTTTACCACAACTATTTGATTTTCCTGACATCACTTCATCAAATTTCTTTATGTAACTAATAAATTATACCAACCATTTCAAGTGAAATGTAAAAACAAATAAATCATTACTTTTGGTGTGCAGAAAGGCTTTAAACAAAAACACTGTCTTCTGAACAAGGAGACAAACCTCAATACATTGAAAATTCCTGAATTTCACTAAAGTTTCAATGACAGCATCCGATTTCCAGTCACAATAAAGGAAACCTTCACTCATTACCGGTGGGTTAATATCATAACAAAATTTGCAACCTTACAATAGAAAATTAATGGAAACACAAAAAGAATATGATCAATTACAGGAATTTCAAATGAATGATAATGTAGACATACGCAGGAAAAAAAAAAAAGAAATTTTTTTTTCTTGCTTTCTGTTCCTGTGAAAGGTATAAGAAAATGTTCTTCAAACAGTAGGTTTGAAGGCAATATTAAGAATAACTCAAACAAGTGAGAGAGAAGGTACATTTTTGTTACAATCAAAAAATGAATGAAAGTGCAATACAGGCAATCTAAAGACACATACCCACATAAAGAATAAAAAGCTTATTTGAGAGAATGATAGCCTACATTAAGCCACAGAAGACAGTTCAGTACTGGGTGGGGTTTTTCTGAAACCTAAGCATTGGTGCAATTTTTTGTTTGTTTTCATATTCTATATAGAGTTTTCCTATTATGTAAATGAGAATATAAAATTAAATCTTCAATTTAATTTTATATTAAATTTAATAAATAAACAGCTGATGAGCTTGTTAAAACAGCTGAATGCTCTATGCACCCAGGTAGCTTTCTTATTTAACAAGTATCACACATTGTTAATTTGAAAGGATGAAACAATGAGGTGTGGGCAGTACGTACCTTTTCATGGAACCTAACAGTTTTAATGTTGTCGAAGATGTTCAGCAGATGTGCCTGTATGTTGTGAGAGTCTGATGCCTGGCCAAGAATTTCTAAGAGAGCAGGATCTGACACAAAGAAGAATCGTGGAAATAGGAGGCGCTTTTTCTCCAGGTACCTGCGTTTAAAAACAAAATTGATAGGAAGTGGGGTGGGGAGTTGGTAGATGGTAAGTGAATACAATTAGTTTATACATCCTTTACTCTTTAAAGCCTGCATTTATCACAATCTATAGTTGCGATTTTTAGCAGTGGTAATGACAACAATTCTTATCCATCATACCTTCACGTTAAGCATCTGCTTTAAAGCTACTCTTTCAGCATCAGAAACCATTTATTGGAAAACTTTTCTTATTTGTTATAATGTAAGTATCAAGAAAAAGAAAAGAAACAAAACCGAAATAACAGGCTTTTACATTAAGTCTGTTACATGCTATTTAGGTCTCTCATACTGAATTTCTCCCAGATTTGTGAAGGGTCTGAATCTGACATACAGATCCTAGGCTGCCTTCTGTATTGAAACCATGCTGGATCATGCTTCAGTTTCCACAGGGATAGAGTGATAGCTTAGTTACAAATTAAATATTTCTTTATAGTTGTTAACAATGACTTTGGAGTTGGTGTATCATTTTGATAATTTGTTTACTCAGTTCAACTGAATTTATACTAGAAGAGGAACATCTTTGCAGAGTCCAAGGGCCAGTACTCAAGCCATTGCTCTTTCCCTAGTTATACAATTCACAATCATCTGCCCAAGGCTGTAGTCTTGTAATAATCTTACCCTGTAAGTGATTTCTGACAGATTTCAAGCTGTTCTAGTAAATGAGGTAGTAACTGTCCCATGATTTCATCTCCAATACAGCACTGAACAACATTGGGTGTTTCATGAGCTCGGGTCATGATTCTTACCCAGGATTTATCAATGTTAGAGAAACGCTTTGCTTCCTGTTGAAATATGACAATGAATGTGGAAAGAAAGAAAGAGACGGAGGAAGGACAAGAGAAAAGGGGAAAGGTATTTGATTGCAGAATTGACATCCAGTAATTTCAACAGTAATCTCATTAGTAATCTAATGTCCAACTTCTACGGACTTTTCAGCTTAGAAAAACATAAATCTTACAGTTTACACAATACAGCTTTATACTTGACTGCCAAGCCTGCTGTCTACTTTCTCTTTAAAGCATTCTTAAAGAAAAAGACATAAAATTCATGCTTGAAGTGCATGCTTTAAATTAGAAGACTTTTTCTCTAAAAATGAAAGTTACTTTTTATTTTTAAAAGCTATTTATGAAAGTTCAAGATAAGGATTCCTATGTACTGCTAGGCACAAAACTTATTGGTTAACAATTTTACAATAAAGAAATAAATCGATCAACTAGCTCACACAATGTTATTGTTCTAACACAATATCTGTTTACCTAACTTCTTAGCAAGACCAGTTTTGTTAAGTGCCAACAAAAAAAAAAAAAAAGTTTATGTTACTGCATGAATTACGACTACAAGGTTAAATTTTATAATGTAGAAAATCAAATTGAAAAAAGGCATGTTTGAAAACCTTTGGAAGCTGCTTTGCTATGTCACCACCAACAAAAACAGCTTCTAAATAAATCCACAAGTTCTGTACAGTCATCCAGTTCTCAATGATATCCGTTGTGCTAGAAAGATAGTGCACCCATTTCTGAATCTGTATCTTGAAGGGTGTGTTATATCTAAAATAAAAAGAAGACACTTGCTTTATTTCAAGAAGGAACAAATCTCTTGAAAGCCAGCACATTACTCATAAGAATGAGGAATAATTTTGCTGCTTACAACTTTGTAAAGTGAAAGTATAAGAACCTATACTTGACTCAATTCAGCCAGTTAGCAGCTATAAACCAAATCAGCTCCAACATTCTGCTTTGCACAGATGGTGCATAGCACAGCTCTGACATAAAGAAGCTAAATAGGAGCAAGATTTCAATCTTACTCTAAGTCAAAGTGGTTTCATAAAAGGGCTATACAGGCCTCTTGAATGCTGCAAGACTCCTGGAGGTCCTTATCAGCTGAACTGTTGCTTTTGAACATCTGCCTGATGATCAGGTTCTGTGTGCAGGCTTTGGCATGTGGAACCAGACAAATTGAACCAGATAAATTGAAGCTCATTTTAACAGGGATTTTCAGCACCTTCAGCATGAGGCAATGACCTATCACAATGCCAGAGTAGCAGTGCCTGTAATGCCTGTAGTATGCCTGCCAAAACCAGGCAGTGTTCCCTCTTATGTTTGTCATCACTTTCTCCTTCAACGAAAATTATCCAGTTGATTATTCAAGAAGTCTGAACTGCATCCACATGCTCTCAAAAGAAGTCATTGGAAGTATAAAGACAATAACAACTTGCCCATGAACAGTTCAAGGACAAGCAAGCTCTTAGCTTTTATCTAGATATTTATTTGCCTTCTCCTCTGTGAAACATAGGTTTGTTTAATAAAACAAAGTCTCTTGCTGATATTTTTATGTCTCCCACTTTTCATGTTACCTGTTATTCAAGAGAGAGCCAAGAACCATCAAGCTGTCCTCTATGGTGGCAATTATTTCTGACGCGTTGTCACCTCTTAAAAGTAGTTCCCCACGGGTTTTAAAATTTGTGAAGACAAATGTTTTGTTGTCCCATTCAGCTATCACTTGTTTTAACTTCTGCTCAATGTCTCTCTCCTTCACAGCACTTATGCAGATATCCTTTTAAATAAATAAGATGTCAAAACAAGCCATGAATGGTTCAAGTCTCTATTACACAAATCTAACTCATTTCCTTTAATCCTAGTGAGGCTGATAAGCAACTATTTATTAAGTGGAAAGATCTACAGACGCATAAACACCATAGTCAATAATCTGTATAACACATGACCAGCTTTGGGGAATAAAATATTAATACAGTGATTACTTTTAGTATCTTGAAGTTGCAAAGCAAGGCACCCTCATAGATTAATTCCTGGGCCAAATTGCATGATTTAAAAAGAGGAGTTGACACCACGACTTATTTGTGTCATTTTATACAGAAAGTTGCATTTCTCTTTTTTTTCTTTAGAAATACTCCATTTTCCTTCTTACTACTGTTACTTCTGTACTATTCAAGCAGATTGTTTTGTTTCATGCGTCCATTTCTCTTCCTTTACAATACCTCTATTTCATCTTTATATCTTAATAGTGGAGCTTCCATTATATTCCTCAGTTTGAATGTTTCGCTTTCCACATCAAAGTTCTGGTCAGTGAGATCTGCAATCTGTTTCCAATGCCGAGGCATCATTGCTTTACTTGACATACTCTCAAGCAGTGGGCAACATTCACTGAAGTCCTCAATGGTCTTCTTTAGGTCAGAAAAAGCCTGCCATTCCTTTACACCACGAGGCAGCTTACGGCATCTATGTAGAAATAATGAAAGCTTTTTCCAAAAGTTTCAAATATTTTTTCTGTTACCCATTTAACCACAGACCAACCACATAGCTTCCAAATTCAGGTTGTCTGTATTCTGCATATAAGAAAATCTGTTTCCATTCTATTTCATTGGCTGATAGCTGTGCAGGCACTTACAGGCTAACCTTTAAGGAGTGTAAGTGCATAATTCTAATATGCCTCGTCCAAGCTATCTTCAAAAATAACTGAACTGCTTTATATCTTGATTTCACCTTTTGGTGTAGCTCATGATATGCCCTGTTCTGTACTCTAGGGGGAAAAAAAAAAAAAAAAAAAAAACCACACCAAAAAACCCGTGTTCCTGAGAATATTAAGGTTTAATTCTTTAAATCATTTGATTACTGGTCCAATGAAAAGTTCGGCTTCTATGTATGCAGGTATGCAATACATCAGATTTTGTAGGAAAACTCTTCAGCAAGTCACTAATTTGCCTTAGACATCTAGGGTGAATCTGTGTCATGAATAATACTGTTACAATAAACAAGTGAAATTTCCTTTCATGAACAAAATAATTTACAATTTTAACATACATTCTAGTCTCATAAAAAGAAAAAAAAAATAGCCAAGAAGATCTCTAAGGAACAATAACCCTCAACACCTAGAGTCAAAAACTAGCTCCTTTATATTACAAAGTTTATAGTGGATATATTTATCAATTAAAAATGTTATTTTTTATTTTTTCATGTTCCAACAAATAAATACATTATTGGTGTTAATTATTATAGTCATATATCAGAAGTAACAAAATTATTTTAGGCATCTTTCCCACAGCAGCAGTTTCTCACCTGGTCTGAAACTCCAGGAGTTCACAGTTAATTTTTCCGGTGTCTAATTCTGACCAAAGAATATCATAGTAGCCACTGACTGTGTCAATTACATTGTTATACAGATTATAAAGTTTCTGTAACAGATTCAATTGCTTCTTTATTTCAAGCAGCTGAGGATACCGAGTTACAGGCAAACCAAAAAGATCTTCCCCACCTGTGTATGTGATATATTTCTGAAAAAGATTATCAAAACGATTCTAGGAAAGAATGAGAAACAGATTAAACTAAATTAAACGTTCAAGATTTGGCATTATGCTTAGAGCTGCATTAGTGATTAAAGTCTAGCAAATACTACAAAGGTACACAGGAAATTTTCAAATCCTAACTACTCTATGATTCTATGAAATACTAACAACTTACACTGTTGACAGCTTTGTCAATGATTTTCACAAGTAAAGTAATTTTAGTTAGCTTGGGGGCACATTAGAAGCTGACAGGGAGGCCATTTACTCCATGTGGCACAGTGATAGAACAAGAAATGCTTGCACATTGAACAGGTGGAGCATGGCATGCAAAGCAAAGAAAGGTGGATGTAGCAAATTCTACCCCTCCAAGTATGCTGTGCAATTCTTTTACTAAAGGGTTGAAGTAAGGGTTGCTATATTTTAAGAGGCAAAGAATAACAAAATTTATTTGTCAACTGTAATGTGATGGAATATAGTAGGAAGCCAAATGAATAGCACTATGGAAAAAGAAAAACCATTAGAAGCCATCATTACAGTGATAGAGATTAATCATGGTACAAACAAAACATTTCAACAGGGAAAATAGTGAAATTGGCAGTTTAAATGGAAATCTTTAATACTATTTAAAAAAATAAAATGAGAAGGGAGGGGAAGATTGGGCAGAGTTGTATTCATGACAATAAGACACAATAATGAACACAAAACCAGAATATAACCAAATACACTAAACCTGAGAGTAGGCTGTTATCAGGATACTTAAAAATCTAGTAATTATTACTCATTATTTAGCTTTTTATTAGCTCCTAAAAAAACCTAATTTTAACCAGCATTCCTTGCAAATGCATAGAAAAAAAATACCAAATTAGCTCTCATTAAGTTAAAATAGACCCTGCAACCAATATACCGATGAAAATTAGTTCAACTGCTGATTTGTACTCAGAGCCTACAGGTGTTAATTTACTTGCAATAACTATTAAGCAATGCTTTAGAATTAACAGTACCTGAAAAACAGTAAGCCTGTCACTGGCTTCCTGAGGCTGTAAACCAACTACCATTGGCCCATTCTAAAAATAAATAAATAAATAAATAAATAAATAAATAAATAAATAAATAAATAAATAAATGAATAAATAAATAAATAAATAAATAAATGAAATGTGAATTTAGAGGGTGAATATAGCCACAACTTCCTTCTAGTCATCATTTTCTAAATGCTAAATTCAGAGATTTTTGTGGCTGCAGGTTTACATCCCTATGTCAGATATACCTGAACCAAGAGATCACAGTTATCTACTAGAATAAGAACTTTTTTTCTTTTTTAAAGATCAAAGAAGGCAATTTAATTGTTCTTTTCACACAAAAAGTTCTAACAACAGTGTAAAGGCTAGGCAAGTAAAAATCAGCATTACTTAGAAGATGAGACAAGAGTGGTTCAGCTTGACTCATATTCTACTGAGAAAGAATTTAAGAGCTTAAGTCATTCGTACTTCTATCCAACATCAAAAAATGTTTCTTGCATTATAAAACAATTTCTCATTAGTCCCAATCTTCACATTGGCTCCTGCCAGCTAGCTGTTTTATCTTAAACCCTAAATGTTTCAAGTCTTAATCTTTAAGAGCTGTTACCAGCATTACATACTTTAGTCACATACAAAAAATAAGCAAAGCCTGCCCTACACTGAAATTCAAATACCACATTAACAAGAAAAATTTACAATCTTCAGACAGATGCATATCCCTTTAGTCAGCTCCACAATATTTCCATGTTCCCACTGCTCCTCAAAAACTCCTCTAATATAATAAACCACTTGCCTGATTATAATCTGAATAGAACTGCACACAGTCTTCAGTAAAAGTCTTCACAGTGCTAATTAGCTCTCCTCTGAAGTTTGGCTGCAAAGCAATGAGCTCATTCTGTACTTCATTTGCACGGACTAGCAGTTTTTCCCAAGTGTAGTGCAAAGTGTCCACCTTCTCTGTCTCTTCCTTGGCCACAAGAAGACCATATTTATTCAACATAGCATAGGATTCCTGTCAGAAGGTTCAATCAAGATATGCAAAATGGTAACTGAAGTTAATTTTACACATATATGCATGTTAAGATTTAAAATTTTTAAGAATAGAGATTCATATGTTAGGAAAAGAAAATCTCATCTTTATGCATAGCAATTGGCAAAACAATACCAAACTGGAAGAAACATCAAAATTAAAACTAGCTAGCTCTCCTTAGCAACTCATCTTTCACATAGCATTCACGTAGCATTCTGCTTTCTGATAGATTATTTGTGTTAGTGCAATCTGACTGTCTGAAAAGCTACTTCCAGTTAAAGTACTTCTGAAGTCTACAGATTTTAGTTTTATTTTAATTAGAATACTTTTCTGATCCATATCATCAGTTACCTGCTATAACCCAAGCTGAATATTATGGGAGGTGAACCATGAGAAAGCATCTAAGCAGGGGCCTTCAAGTAAGTGAAGCAACCTTCTATTCTACAAAGACCCTTAAGCCCAGCTTCATGTTTTCAACAAAAAAAATTTAGGAAATCACATCAAGAATTACCACAACTAAGATGTTGCAACTATTTCAAATGTTATAATCATTCATCATTCAGAGTGAGAAATCTATTTAGAAATCTACTTAATGTAGATTTGTTTCTTCTGAACACTGATCTTCAGTTGTATCACCAACGTATAAACGCTCTACATACTGAAACCCTTAGTCAAGTTTCACAGAAAACACAAGTGGAATTCACTAATTCTAAATTAGTATAGTGGGTAGAAATTAATCTTCTGACATAACAGTCCATTTAAAAAATTTTGTATAAAGTGGAATTATTTTCATTTACCTTTTCCAGTTTGATCAAATTGCAATTTGCAAAACTATCTGTCTGCCACCCCACTATGTGACAAATACATCACATGGCAAATCAAAATATGTCTTACCAGGAATTTCCAAAATTGTAATTTCCTAAGAGATTACATTACCTATGAAAATTTCACAGAAGATTCCAGATACAGATATGCTTTGCTTTTTACCACAAATTACTTGTTCCATTTTTGCTCCTTCACACAACTAGGGAGACCCTCCCAGCTTATAAGGCTGAGAGATACATTCTTTCTTAGCTATACTCTTCAGGCTACGGAAAGTCTCTATGCACATTTACATTATTTGCACATGCAAGTACATACTGCATACAGATACTAGAATATATTTATTGAGCAAGTGAACTTCTTTAAGGAAGTCAATTATTTATGTTTATTTCAGCCCATAATATAGCTGATAAATCAATCACTCTCACACATACAATCAGCTTCTTCGGTAGTTTAAACAAAAAAAAATACAGAGAGGAAAATCAATAAATCTATGCTTCTCATACACAGACTTCTTACACAAGAAGTACCAAAAAGCTCCAGAAAGTACCAAAAGCTTTCTTGCATAAAATATCTGTATCCTCATCTTCCTCTTAACACAATCACTCAATTTCTGCACTATTCACTAAACAACCCTCACCTCAACAAGCCGACATTTGTCCTAATCAGAATTCCATACAAAAAAGGTTTACAGAAACACAACAGATCTGCCACAGAATATTTAACACATATTTAATCATACCTTTTCAAAGTTAAAGCACTGTTAAGCTTTAACCCAGAAAATAATTGCTTTCTGTTGAAACAGCATCCATACATGCAACATTCCTGTTAATTACCTCAATAGGCCCAACTTGAGAGTCTATGGAGATCTGTAGTTCTCTGATCTCTTTTAAAGCTGCCATGGCTATTCTTATATCATCCAGATCCTTGATGTGGCGATTTAACTTCTTGGCAGTTTCCTCTATAAAAGTCAAAATTGCTTCCATCTCTGTTTGGTATTTCTTATTACAATGACGCCCCAGCAAAGTCACCCAGGCTTTGGTTTCTGCTCTCAGTGCTAGTTTCAAATCAGCTAAAAATATTGACAATTAATAGATACTTAGATATTGCAGATATTTTTTAAGATGTACTTTTAATCTTTTTGTAATATGTGTTCTCTTTGGTCCCAGTTCTTTTCTCAGACTCACTACCCATGTACCATATACAGAAAAGCATGAAATCTCATTGACACCTTTGAGTGGTTTATAGGATTGCTTCAATTCAGGATTGTTTTTCTCCTCTATCTGCTCAGAATATGTCATCTTTCCTATTGGAAAGACAGGGCTGGACTCCACACTTGTCGTCTTGTTCATACATCATTATAGAAATTTCTGTCTTATGCATCACTAACAAATTAGTTAATATTTTTTTCTAAGTCTAAAATCTTCTCAAAAACTACTCTTAAAAAAATTAATAATGTGAGAGGGAAAAGCAAGAGTCTGATGGAAGCTGAAGAAAGAGATCTGACATCAGATGAAACCAAACAGTCCGTCAACTATTTACTTTTTCTAAGTTTTGTCTGTAGCATCAGTGGAACCAAGTGGCAAAAAAATTTTAGGGAGAAAATTGAAGTCTTGCGGAGTTGCTGCCCAATTTTGCAACAATCCAGTCCATTTCTCTAGTTATGACATAAAATACAAACTTCTTCCTGTCAGTTCTCAACAGAAAAGTAAAAAATCAATACCAAGATAAGCATTATATAACGTTCTAGCTTTTCAACACTGTTACCTATTCATTCCCTGTGCAGAAATCACTTGTGTCCCTTTTTACACAGTGCTTCTTCCTATGCTTACCTTTCATACCTGATGGTCTTTTTGATTTATTAAATATCAGAACTACTTCACGTCCACTGAGTATCAACTGCCAGCTTGTTTCTCTGGTTCTTTGCCTTATGATATAATCAAAGACAGTTGATTGACACTTTTTCCTAATGAAGAAGTCATTCTGCTCCCTCAGATTTGACATCCACTGCGAAATCATTTGCATGCATTTCTTACAGTCTGTCACAGTTTCTAACTGTCCTTGCTGTTATACTGGTGTAAAAAGCTCATGCTAAATTTAGTCAGGTGATGTGTAACCTGAGCTATTTGATTTGAGGCCTGGCTTTTATGACAAAAAGGGAATCAGCAACAACATGCGTGCTTCACTTTATCAGCTATGTTAACAAGAATGCTTTTCAGCTGTCTCATAACCAGGCAAGGAGAAAAGCAACATAAATCAAATGTAGCATGTTATTCCTATAAAATATGTACCTATGGGGGTCAGTGACAGAAGGACAGGCAAACATCTGCCATGCACTCTGTAAGTGAGCAAAGTATCCAGATGGGGGAAAAAGACTCCTGCTGAACCCCTGCATTAGTGGGTTTTTTGCATGCATTTGCAAAACAGCAAACAGCCATTTCCTCTTTCTCCATTCCATCAGAAAGTATACATCTCCAGAGAGAAGTGGAAAGCTGAACTATACCAGTGTACAGTGCAATAGCTCCCACGCAGATGTATTCAGGCTCAGAACTGATTTTCAGTTCCAAGTCTCGGAAATGCAGAATTTCAGATTCAAATTCAGACAGTAATGGGTTTCCCATCATTAATTTATCAATGGTTTCCTCCTTGTCCCTCTGCCATATGTGGTGGTAACAACTAAAACTCTCCAAAGCTGCAAGAACTTCCTGAAACACATTAGAAGTTCAAAGAAAGGTTCTCAGTATTGCTTGTATAGATTACATCTAATTTCTTAGCATCTGCTTGTTGGAATACAATAAGAAGTCTATGGTGAAGCAGATTGCATCACCTCACTAAACAGAAGGCAGCTGGTAAATTTATGCTAAAGCAAATTCCATTAGCAATCACAAGCCTTGCCAGGAACTGTATGTTAATCGCATTCAATTTGTCAAATCAGTTACATTTTTTTCCAATGAAGTGATTCTTCAGTCAAAATCCTAGGAAAGAGTGGGAAATAAAATACTCCATTAAGACTAGGATAGAGTACACTTGTCCTTACCTACCACTTATTGAACTAGGAACTGAAATGTGAGCCCCAGGGCCCAAAATAGCAGGAACAGTTATGAGATGAAATTTATTACATGTATAATGTTGGTGATGTTAACATTAAATTGTACACTCTATTCAGGTATCTTTGATTTTAATATTACTAAGGAGTGTGCAACAATTATTTATCTGGTTCTCAGGAGTTTGGGAAATGTCAGAAAGTTAAATCATTGTCACTTCAGCTAATTAAACAAGTAAATGAGAAGTGAATGCTACAAGTGATAATCCTCATAGTGACTTACGTAAATATAGTGCTTGCAGACATTTAAACCTAGCTAAATAATAAGTTTCCAATTACAAAATATTGAGTATTAAAATACCAAGGTAACTATCTACCATTATCAACTGCCCTTATTCTTCAGCACAAGCCTCATGTCTTTGTGCTTGCTATACTTTCATACCACTGAAGTTACGAGGTTTGGGTCAGAAATTTTCACCTGGAAAGGCTCCACTGCAAGGCTGGACTGGCCCAAGGAGGAACTGATGCAGAGTTCCCCAAAGAAATATCAGTTCAATACCTACAGTTTGCTAGAGAGTGAATATAATAAGGGGAAAGAAATTATGCATATCCCTTAAGCTACCTCGTAACCTTCAGTAACAAATCCTATGCAGCACTTTACAAATGCCAAGCCAACAACAAGTTTTCCTCCAAAATCTTTCATTAACTATTCATAATGGGCCAGAAATCATGCTGGTTTCTTTAGAATTTCTATGTGAATGAAATTGCATTTAACACACTAGCACAATTGCTACCAGTTTTATATTAAATACATACAACTCAACTAGATCTATAGTTATTTTATGATGTTTTCTGCAGTTGCAGAGAAGTTATTAATCAGATTAATTTTTACTTTATGTAATATTCGAAACCTCAAATTTTTTGAACAGAGTACACAATCCATGTTACACTTTCAAAACATATTTTCAAATTTGCAGCCACATGTTTTCCATCCACCATCCCACATTTTTTCATTCGTATGATTTATCACCGATTTAAATGCCTACCCTTATTGCTGAAGGATGTTAAAAGTAATACATTAATATCCCTTGGCTATTGATATTAAATTAACATCTTGATTGTCTTACCCTTTTTGTAGAATTGATAGCAGTGCTGAGTAAAGAGACTAATTTAATAATTTCTTTGTTCTCTGAAACACTCTTAAAGTAGTTCTGGCTTTGCACCGGATCAGGCAAATTGAGTGATGATACATCTGACAGACACTCTATAAAAACAGATTCAAATTCAAAAGCAGTTTATAGGAGAGATATATTGTTCAGGACAAGCAAATTCTTATAGACAAAACCTAATGACCTATTTTTCAATAAGCATGCAGTTTAAAGTTTAATGTTCTTCTTAATCAAAAAAGAAACTAGAAGTCTAGGTGGCAAATATAATTGCCACAAATTAATAAACCTCTCCATTTCAAGAAATTTGCTTCATCCAGGTACTCTATCAAATTTAGGACAAGTTCCACTCCAATCTTTCAAATACAATCTTTCTTTTTCTCTCACCTCTCCCCAAAGTTTATCCTGTATACTTCACCCAAGTGATTTACTGGTGTGTCACCATTGAGCAAATACTTTTTCTTTTTTTTTTTAAATAATGTGGGATAGAGCACAACTGACAATTTGAAATACAAATTAACATTAAATCCAAGAAGATGACCATAGCCAATCCTCAAAAGGAGAGAAAAATAGAAGGAAGGTCCACTAGTTAGCAAATGCCCACAAGACTGAACTTGCTATCTTTTCTTATTTCATCTTGTGCAAGAGAAATTTTTAGTTTTGAAAGAACAATTTTATTTCTTAACCAGTTCAAGCATTTCTTTCCTAATATTAAGGTGTGCGAGAGGGAGCTAACCCAAAAGGACTCAGTTTATTTTTAAATACCTGAAGTGCAAAGGACAACAATTAATTTGGTTTGCTTCTAAACCATTTCAGACAAGAAACAAACAGCAACCAAAGATACCATCTTAAACTTCCTTGAACTAATACCTTCAATATCTTATTTCCATGTTTGATCACAAAACAAATGAAGTTCAAACCCTTCAAGAAATTTCAGTCTATTCAATCCTTTACATAATCCTCTCTCCAGTAATGCTGCAATTGATATAAATATTTCTATGCAGTACTAGGTTGTGTTAAAGTTCAACTTACCCTTTGAATAGGGATTTCAGCACAGGTTTTACGATGCCATTTGAACGTGCCATGTTACAAACCATGATGACAAATCATGAAAGATGTTTTTTGTAGTCATAGTGACTATAATCATTCTCCAAACTCATTCACAGTTTCTACTGTGCTGGCAAAGCTGACACCCCAGCAGCTTTTCACATGCTTCAGAAACCTCAAAGCAGTACAACACTCTGAGATGCACAAAAAAATCCCCTTACTCAAAACCACACAAAGACAAGTATTCTCAGGTAAGTCTTGTTTCTAACCACAAAGAGAAGCGCTGTCATTGTTGTTATACCCTATTTCTTCTCCAAGGTAGTTTAAAATCAATGAAGTCTTCATTCTACCACTTTAAATGCATTTTGTGTTTAATATGCTTTAACATAGTTTGTATAAAGCAAATTAACCTAACATTTAAATTGAGTGATGTCAGAGTTTATAATTACCATGGATATCTTTCATTCCAGAATCTTTCGTTCCACCATCAGAATCGCTGTCTCTGCTCTCACACCGCAACAAAGCCACTTTTTTCTCTAACATTTTCTTCTGAGGAAGAAATAAAATTTCATGTACTATTCACAGTAGTTTTGAAACATTAGCTTTAAGTGATGCTGTTAAAGACACAAACCTTTGATATTCTCTCCATGCTCCATTGTCCAACTCCTTTCATGACATTCACAATACTATGTACAGCTTTATTAAGCATCTTCTGTACCTCATCCAAAGAGGGTAACATGATGATATTAGGGATAGATAAGTTAATACTAGTCCTAATTATAGGATGGGCACTTTTTTTTTTCTTAGAAGCATTGTGATTTTCTAAATGAAAGACAAAAAAAATAATAATTTAAAGGCTGTTCACATTTTTTTTCAAGATGTCAAACTGTGCACTGTAAGGATATAAATCAAAATATATATATCCTAATGTTGAGTATTAAGTGCAATTCCTTAAGAATTCCTTAAGAAGAAAAGGGTTCCTGAGTAATTTACAAGACATAAAGTCTATAGCAGCAAAAGTGAAAACTAAGTGCTTTGCTATTTCTTTCCAAGAAGCTCCTCTTTAACTTGTTCCATGCAGTTAAACTCTGATTGATAGCGGAAAATTTTGGCTTGTATTCCCTGTCAGCATATTTAATTGGGCACAAAAACTGCTTAGAATCTCGTAATATTCTATGCCTTGCATGCTACAGAGACCAAACAAAAACGTCTTTATATTTGTTTCTTAAAAGTATGGAACAAGAAAACACTTCCGAAGAGCGTTTCATAGCAACGTACAAAAAGATCTGAAGGCAATTAGTAAGAGATACAGTTACGCACCTCTTTCTCTATTGCTTTCTCATACAGTTTTATGGAAAAAACAAGGTCAAGTAAGTAAGTAGTTATTAAGTCAGCTCCAAGCATAACATCTGGCTTCAGAACAGTACAGTCAGTCCTAAGAGAAACAGCATTGCAATGACACATTCCTAGTGTCATATGAAAAAAAAAAATCCTTTGAAAATATACCATGTTATCAATGGTGGTTTAACAAGAGAGCTTATTCAAACTCCCTTTGTTTTCCCTTCTTTTAGGTATGTGACTTTTTTTTTTTTATATAGTTTGGGGATATTACATTTACAATTTTTTTCTTTTTATGAGCTAATAAGGCAAAGTATTGTAATATGGCCACCTAAGAAGCTGACTGTGGAAGATGCGTGGATACGCTTGCGTATTGTCTCCAAAGTGTTTCGAATGACTTTCAAAAGGGCATCAATATTGCAATGATTGAAGTAAGAAAGCAGTTCATTGGCTTCTTCCTCTAATATTTCTAAATCTGTTCTCTTTCTCTTCACTGGAGAAGACAGTCCAGCCCATATCTCACTGGAATTGTGGGACGAAGTCAAAATTTTTGATCTTCTTTCCTCTTCTGTTGCTAAAACATCATATATATAGTTAGTTTAATCAATTTATGGGACTTAAAACACAATAAAGCAACAGCTCCATAGGTCTCTGAAAAACTGCCATATTTTACAGAAGTGTAGATTATACTCATTTGTAACCTGTACCTTGGTGTAGAATTCCTTTCACTCCTATCCATCTTCTTTACTCAGTACAAACTGACATGATTTAGATATCATTTCTTATATTCTTTCTCTAGGAATTAAGCAAAGCCTGCAAGCTATAGCATTAACATTCCAACATGCAATTTAGACTGATAATATTGATCTGTTTAGCAGATTATAAACTATTGATAGATGATCCGTTATTCAGGCAAATTCAAACAAAAGTCTTTAGACTTTAGATACTGATTGATCCTTCAGTCAGCTAAGCTACAATAACCCCCGACACATACTATCAGCATGCAAAATAAACATAACCGCAGGGCTACAATAAAATCTTCTTACCTGTATTTTTCCCCCTTACTTCACCAGTGGGTACAACTGACTTATCTTCTTTACTGACCTGTACCTCAGTGTCAAGTAACATGTTAATCAGCTCATTAACAGCATCTTCCACCAGTGAGCTTTTTAAATGTAAAGTCCGAGAACCTCTTATACAGAGCTCCTGTTATCAAACAGAAACAACACATGTTCTTATCTTCCCAGTTCTCATGTCAGTTTCACAGTCACAGAAGCCTTCATTAACACAAATGTCAAGGACTCAGATTTGTGAAAAACAAGATCAATATAGAACATTATTTTTAAATTGGTTTGTTCCAAAATATTTACTGTTGAATTTTTTTGTTCAGCCAAAAACATCATAAATGTCTTTCAAAACCACTGTGGTTTTTTTCCTAAATCGCATGGCTCATCCATAGCTAATATAATGAGTCAGTGTTTATAAAGCCTAGCTCCATTAAAGGGCTCGCAAAAGTAAGTGCTTCTTAATTTTCTTAACTTTCCAATATAGATGTACAAGATTTATCCTTTCTTTTAATATTGCCATTTTACATTACTTGGCTGTGTCAAAGGAGTATTAGCCAATCATATTTCCCATTTATAAATAGATAGCAGATTAAAAAAACCTACCAAAATCTATTAAAATAAATAAGAAAATTAGTAACTGGGGGATAAGGAATCAAAGAATTAGGTTTAATAAGATTTAGAAATGTATTACTGTTCAGGGGGGGTTAACACTCATGGTAAAACTTATAAAGTATGCTTTAGCAAACCCAAACTTTTAACTATAATTGCCTTATATTTTTTTTATTCCTTGTTATCTCCTATTTCTTTAAGCTCAATCAAACCTGGTTACCTCCATTTAATTAAAAATTAAAAATTAATAATTGGAAAAATTATGCCATTAGAAAGATTCAGTCACTTCCAAATTTTAAGACAGAACCTTTGATCTTCCTAATGTCTCAGACTAGTTGAAACAGAAGGGATATCTGATTTGCAATATCACAACTACTCCTAAACAAAGTACTTTGAGGTTTTTTCCACAGTCAATTTTTGCTACAGGAACTCAGACACCTGTTGTATGATAGAACTTACAGTCCCTTCTAATTAAAAACTATGATCAGTTTACAAACGCTGTTACTATTTTCTTTGTACCCATAACTAGGTTTAGTATACCACTTGTTCTGCTAACCCAAATAGATCTGCTGTTGTGGTGTTGTAATTGCTGTGTAGCAGCTCACATTTTCTTGCAGATTAAGCAGTACCAGTTGTCGCACAGCGTTGAGAAGTTTTTTGTTTTCACAGTCACATATTTTTACTTCATTTAATGTAGTACCAGCCTACCAGGAAAGCATCAAAGACTGAACAAAAAAACTTTACAAAAGTGGGAGACTTACAAAATACCTGTTCACTGCATAAAATAGTAAGTTTTTCTTTGTATTTAACAACGTGAGCTGTTACACGGAGCAAAAGAGGAAAGGCCAAAAAGCTAAGTACAGTAAGAAAAAAACAACTTTAATTTACAGTATTTATTGCTACAAGAGGCCAGGGATGTGGGTTATCTACATGATTTTCTATAGTTTTTACTAAAGCAAAATATATTTCAGGATAAAACACAAGTTAGACATTATATCCTGAAATGCCAAAATACGTCACCATTGCCTCATAAAATCATTCTGGCATTCAACTTTATTACTAGCTTAATCAGCTTTTTAACTGACTAACAACTGCACAGTTGATCCTTCTCAACATAACAGTGTTTTGATGGGGTGAAGGAAGGGGCTATTTCCAGAATAACTTCACCCAAGCACTTCTGAGTATATTTTGCACATCCCATTAGTAACTCAGGAGAGTTTGGGATTAACCAAGATAATCAGTACACAAACATTTGTATAGTATTTACTCTCCCAGGCAAAAAAGTGCACTTGTCATAGAGCTATTCACAGGCATCAGATGGGCAATTCCCTTATTTAAAGCAATTGAATTAAATAACAAGCAACAATGACAAAAAAGATGCTATCACAGAGGGACATTTCAGTTGAGTGATATCAAAGCATAAAAGAAATATCATAGAGTATCTGGCTTGAAAGTAAAAAACTCAGAAAAGAACATCTGAACTCAGACCTCTTTGCATTTGATATTTTTGTTCCTTTTTAAGGTTGCATCTAAGCAAGTGAGGATTCCTTTATTTCAGTTTCCTATGCATGTTTCATTAATTCTGCACTAAGTTTATGTCATGAAAACAGGAAAATATATTAATTCAAAGCCATCAAACTCCTCTTTATGAAATTTTTATCTAATAACCTTAGTCTTTTGGAGAAATTCCTCACAGCTCAGTGGTTCATCATCTGGCAACTTACAGAGTGGCACTCTAGTCATTTCTTGAAGGACAGCATCAATACGAAATTCAACCAAGTCATTCACTCGATCAAGCAATAACTCCAGACCAGCTTTTGAAGCAAACAGAAGATTTAAGACAAGCTTAGAACTTTGAAAAATACTTTTTGCAGTACTCTGCTTGAACTTTTACTTCAACAAACGGTCATATTTAATTTTGTATGAGTTCTACACCTTAACCAGTTTATTTCAAATTTTTAAACTTTTATAGCAAGGTTCATCACTGAAATCATAATTAATTTTTTATATAACATATGCACCCTATCATATGCTATCTATATTCTAGGATATAACTGGCAAAATATTATAAATGTGTATAAGATCAGCTCATATGTATATGCATGTTAAAAGTATATGTATTTCAAACATAAAGACATTAAAATTCAATTGAGGTCCAGGAATACTTCTCCTACAGCTTGAACTCATTACCACTTGGAGAACATACAATAGAAACTTTTGACAAAAAAAAATCTATCCTTCAAAAAAAGTCAAATAATAGTTAACAGAAAACAATCACTAAAATTTTCAGTTTAATAGCAATTTGCTTTCAATGCAGATATTCAAATACCAGCAAGGTGCCTGTTCCAGACTGAAACTACTTATATTACTCAGAATTAAATTGAGTGTAATGTCAGGTTAGCATCCAAAATGCATTTTAATTTTTTATTTCAACTAATGAAAATTCCCAGTATAACTTCTTATATCATTTCAAAAAAACAAAATGTATTTGATGCAGTAATTAAGCTGAATCAAAAGGAACTTGGTCTCATCAGAAACAACACGCATCTCAATGCAATCTTGTGATAATCTTTTGAAAAGATAAGCTCATCTGTTTCCAAAGCTATTGCCCAAGATGTGTATATGTTAGTTTTAAAAACATTGATGCTAAAAAATAAGGTTAATATGAAAAGCTGTTGAGCAGTGACAGTGCCAACACAGTTGTGATATTATTCCAAGAACTTCTTTTAGAATCAAGGAATCATAGAATAGTTAGGGTTGGAAAGGACCTTAAGATCATCTAGTGCCAAAACCCCTGCCAGGGGCAGGGACACCTCACACTACACCATGCCACCCAAGGCACTGTCCAATCCAGCCTTGAACACCGCCAGCGATGGAGCATTCACAACTTCCCTGGGCAACCCATTCCACTGCCTCACCACCCTTACAGGAAGGAATTTCTTCCTCATATCCAATCTAAACTTCCTCTGTTTAAGTTTGAACCCATTACCCCTTGTCCTCTCACTACAGTCCCTAATGAAGAGTCCCTCCCCAGCATCCCTATAGGCCCCCTTCAGACATTGGAAGGCTGCTATGAGGTCTCCACACAGCCTTCTCTTCTCCAGGCTGAACAGCCCCAACTTTCTCATCCTGTCTTCATACAGGAGGTGGTCCAGTCCCCTGATCACCCTTGTGGCCCTCCTCTGGACTTGTTCCAACAGTTCCATGTTCCTTTTTATGTTGAGGACACTGGAGCTGGGCACAATACTCCAAGTGAGGTGCCAGGAGAGCAGAGTAGAGGGGCAGGATCACCTCCTTCGACCTGCTGGTCATGTTTCTTTTGATGCAGCTCAGGATACGGTTGGCTTTCTGGGCTGCAAGCGCACACTGCCAGCTCATGTTCATTTTTTCATCAACCAAAAACCCCAAGTCTTTCTCTGCAGAGCTGCTCTGAATCTCTTCTCTGCCCAGCCAGTAGCTGTGCCTGGGATTGCTCCCACCCAGCTGTGGGACCTTGCACTTGGCATGGTTAAACTTCATCAGGTTGGCATCAGCCCACCTTACAACTACAAGCATGTCAAGGTCCCTCTGGACGGCATTCCTTCCCTCCAATGTATCAACCAAACCACACAGCTTGGTGTCATGGGCAAACTTGCTGAGGGCACACTCAATCCCACCGTCCATGTTACTGACAAAGATGTTGAACAAGACTGGTCCCAACACTGATCCCTGAGGGACACCACTCATTACTGGTCTCCAGCTGGACATTGAGCCATCCAGCCAGTTCTTTATCCACCAATTGGTCCATCTATCAAATTGATGTCTCTCCAATTTAGAGACAAGGATATCGTGCAGGACATCGTCGACCCCTTTTCACAGGTCCAGGTAGATGACGTCAACTGTTCTACCCCTGTCCATCACTTCCGTAGCCCCATCATAGAAGGCCACCTAATTGCTCAGGCAGGATTTCCCTTTAGTGGTGCTATGCTGGCTGTCACCAACCACCTTGTTGTTTTTCATGTGCCTTAGCATGCCTTCCAGGAGAATCCGCTCCAAGATTTTGCCAGGTACAGAGGTGAGGCTGACTGGTCTGTAGTTCCCCAGCTCATCCATTTTCCCCTTCTTGAAAATGGGAGTTATATTCCCCTCTTTCTGGTCATCGGGAACTTCACCTGACTGCCATGATTATTCAAATATGATGGACAGTGGCTTAGCAACTTCATTTGCCAGCTCCTTCAGGACCCACAGATGGATTCCATCAGGTCCCATGGACCTGTGTATGTTCAGGTTCTTAAGATGGTCTTGAACCAGATCCTCTCCTACAGTGGGCCCAGGGTCTTCATTCTCACTGTCCCTGCGTCTGCCTTCCAAGACTTGGGTGGTATGGTCATAGCATTTGCCAGTGAAGACTGAGGTAAAGAAGTCATTAAGAACCTCAGCCTTCTCCAAATCCAGGGTAGCCAGTTCTCCCGATAGCTTCTGGAGAGGGCCCACGTTGTCCATAGCCTGTCTTTTATCTGCAATGTACCTATAGAATCCCTTCCTGTTATCCTTAACATCCGTAGCCATGTTTAGTTCTAAGTGGGCTTAGCTTTCCTAACCTGGTCCCTGAAAGGTAAGATTAGGAAAAGTCTGAAACCTAGGAGCTCTTTTGAAAACCAGTTATCATTCCTTGTATTCAGAATACACAGAGTCTTTTGCCCACCACTTTATGCTTGGTCTAATCCTAACTGCCATCCCTTCCATATTAGTAAAAGTTTGACAATTATGTGAGACAAACAAGGCATTTTAAAAAACAGAGGTTTCATAAAGGATAGATGAAAATTCTGATTTCTTTCATGCATAAGCCAATTAAGTTAAACTGTATAAAGGACAGTAAGTTTAATAATATAGCTTGCATTTATATAAAAACAAACAAGCTGAAGTTAATTGAAAGAGGCAAGTGACTTACTTAACTTGTAAAAAACTGAATTAATATATTTCTCAATATTCAAGGATGCCCATGTCAGTAACATTAGACCTGGCTGGATAGCGTCGTCTACATTTGCTAACCGAGAAGCCACCAGTTGCTCAATAGGGTGTTGTATTTTCAGTTTAATTCTTCTATATTCTGCCAGCATCATCTGATATTAACAGAAAATTAAAGCACTTATTAATATACAATTATTTGAATGTCTCCACATTGTCCTGGGTTCAACTGCAGAAGTTATTAAACTGGGCTTAAACCAGGACAGGCTTACACATATTTATGATAATTTAAATTAAGAAAATTCCTCTGGATTTACTGATAGGAAATATTAAATTAATTCTTTATTCTGCTTTGCTTATGCATGCTGATTTTGCTTTCCCTATTAAATTGTCTTTATCTCAACCCACGTGTTTTCTCTTTTAACCTCCAAATTCCCTCTCACATCCCACCGTGTGGAGTAAGCTAGTGTCTGTGTGATGGTTTCCAATGCATCTTTAACCTGCTGATCTAGTCTCACATTTTGCATAACACAATCCTTGCAATAACTTTGACTTAATGTGTCTTTTTTTTCTCATTTCAGAATCAATTAGCCCTTTGAAGATAAAGTTTTCTAAACACCTATCTTTGAATCCTCAACTTCAGTCATCAAGAACCTTGTCTGTTCATAGGCAGACAAACTGACCCAAAGAATTTGAAAGATGGGGAAAAGGGAAGTTTGAGCTTCTGTTTTTAAACTATTCCACAAATATCTGTTTAAAAAACACTGAAGCAGCAACTATGCCGCTACTTGCTGGATGCTTTACATTTTTAGGGGCATACCACCTGCTCCTTCCACTCTGAAAACAAAGTGTAAACAATGTTGACTCCAGTATTGGATAAGAGACAGATTGCTTATTGTTTAGAAAGCAGGCAACAGAGAGAAGCATCTTGTAATCCTCCTTTCCTTCCCAGCCTCATCTCTTTCCCAAGTTCTGTAGAACTTCCCTAAACCCATGCATCTTGGAAATGAGTTCACAGAAAATACAAAGTCCAGAAATTCTTTTTAAAAGTGTCTCAAGAAGTCATAGAAATAAAAACCAGGTTTTCCAATGTTTTCTTAATGCATAATAGTTGAAATTCATATTTTCTCTTCCATATGTATAGAACCTAGACATCTTAATGTACATTACACATATATAAAATAACTGAAAAAAACCCACGTGCAAATTGTTGACAATCTTCTTAAACCAGTCTCTCTTCTGTTGAATAACACTTGCAGAAGGTGGGATATCGAGGTGCATATAAGCCATGCAATCTGTTTCTCTGATTAAAGTTAATATTTCAGGATCAAAATTCACAAATAATTCTCCTGTTTCTGGTGCTTTTACCAAGAGAAATGCCTCAAGTCCTCTTTTGGTTAATTCAATCTGCAGGAAACAAAGCCATCATTCCTGATCAGACAAGCTAGTACAAAAAATACTTTGTTTTGGACATAAATATCACTTTGGCAGATACTAAAATGAAATACTGCTGACAATAAAGATTGATATTGTATGAACCAAGAACAAATCTTCATATCATAAAAAAGTCTGTATGTACTCAAATGCTTAACAATCAAGTTAACTGTCCTTTTCTCCCACAGACATTTTTCTGCTGGTTCTTGTATATCATAAGGTGCATTCCACAATCCAACATCAAAAGCAGAGTCATGGACTTTTTTAGTTCAATCCTTTTAAATCTGAGCTTTCATTTCATTAAAACTTATTCTACATTCTGCTATAAGGCTGCACACAACCTCTTTGATGAACTAAATTATTCTTGGATAACTTTTTCAGATATCTTTTGAATCTTTTCCTTTTGCTTGTTTTCCACTACCTAGCAGATACACCACACACCAGTCTTAATGGAACTACCAATTACATTCAACCTCTAGGTAAATTTTTTAAAAAGACTAAAATTAATATTTATTATGGATTCTGGGTTTAATTCTTAAACAGAAGGCCTAATCACACTATTGGTTTAACTGCCCTATTTGAATATTAGAATATCATTTGTTTTCCATATAATTAGAAGGGACAATATTCATAAAACACACACACATGGACAATTTGGCCTATACCAGGAAGAAATCATGCCTTAGGTAGGAAAATCTTTCCTACATGAAAAAGTTTGCTGCTATTCCTATTTACCAGTTGTCATTTAGCTGACATAATTTTATTGTTCTTTATCTACTTATCAAATTTCATGTATCGCATTACATTGAGATGGAGCTTGTTTTTAAGCAATAGTTTCAAATCCCATTGATTCCTTTCAGCGTACATTTTTCTTTTGTATGTAACAGTCTGAAGATTTGCACCCTCTTTCAATGTCTAAAATTCAGTTGACTCTACTGCTTGCTTCAGCTGTATCTTGTATTATCACTGCACTTTACACAGCGTTTTTCAAGAAATCACATAATCAAATTCTGTCAGTGAAGTTGTCATGCTCTGTCCGCTAGCATCAAAGTCACTCAGCACAGCCACCTTAATTAAGAGCTTAATGTATTTTTGCACAGTTCCCCAGCAAATCTTACTGCACTTGTTGTTATTCCCATTATCTATCTCTTCCTCTCATTTATGGCTTTTTTCATAGAATTTTCTTTATTGAGGTAATAGAAAACAGTAACAGAAGCAGAGGGTACATTGAAAGCACAAATCTTACACTGCCACAAAATTACAAGAAATTTCACACTTTCCAGCATTTTATTATTTTAATATATCCAAGTTGAACATCATTTGCTGTAGCACAGAAAATAAGAGTTTGAAATCATACGCTAAAAAAAAAAAAAACAAACAAACAAACAAAAAAAACATAAACAAGGTGCTAACCATCCAGTGACAAACAGGCAAAAGGAGGGGAAAATGTTCGGAAATATCAGAAAGTACCACTAAGCTTAAGTATTTCCATTTCATAGAAGAGTAAAAAAAGTAGTAGGAGCTACAGGAATATTTCTGTTTCTTTGGTAATCCCCACAGCACGTTGCCCAAGCACACACCAGCTTTTCCTTTCGTTCAGAAGTAGAGCAGGAGCTCCACCTTGTGTTCTGTGATGCTCATGTCCACAGTCGTCTGCGCTCCTCGCCTCAAGACTAGAGGAGTACTAAACAGTAGTCTTGGGGTTTTGCCACGTGTTAGACAAGTGCACTGATTTTAGAACGGATATACTTATCTTGTATTTTCAAGGCACGTATGTTAGTATTAAAACATGAAATTGTGTTCAAATCTACCTCCCTTTGTTCTCACCTAATAAATATAAGTTTGGAGCAGGCTAAGCAAGTTTATATGTCTGGCAGTGTGATTTGACCCTGCTATAGGAGAAAGCAGACCTACTTTTAGCATAGATCAGAATCAGATCACAGATCACTAGGATCTTACAAAGGAAGGCACCAGTTCAGGGGAGATGCCTTGGATGCTACGGTTATTTTGTGAAAGATGGAAGGAGAATGCATGTGACTGCTCCATCAAGGCATGATACATGTCAGATAATCTGACCACTAGATCATTAAACCAAAGGACACAGTTGTAAGCTACCAATGAATCTTCATTATACTTTTCCATAATATTTTTCATTATAACTGTTTAGTTATAATGAAGTTTCAATTGCTCCTAAATTCAGCTACAGGCAGTACAGACACTGTATGTTATAAAATACCTTTTTCCTTCTTCACTTAGGAGGTATCCTGAGTCTATAACTCAGTGTACCTGACTACTGGTATTAACCAGAGATTCCTTCACGTTGCTCTAACCAAGCATTTCACTGAGGCCTGAAACAAGCGACATCCAATTTGGACTGTAAATCTAGATATCAGTAGTCTACCAACAACAATATCCACCATATTCTTTTTAAGATATCACGATCAAAATCAGCTGGTTTACCTGCTGAAGCCATCCCCTGTGATAGATCACTTCAAACTTCACAAGAACTTTTGCTACTTTGTTGTAGTTGCGGATTACGCGCTTGCCATCTGGTGTTTGTAGAACAGCTGGGTGCTGCTGGAAAGACTCCATGGGCTCCTGGATCCTATGGAATAGGTGGCGTGCCCACAAGATTTTACCAGCTATTGGAGGCAGATTACGAGCCAGCGGAGGGTCATGCTTCTGCTTAGTGTAGATCTTACAGACTGTTTCTATGTCATGGCCGTAGCTTTGGAGTATTTTCTGATACTTTTCATCAATGCCAAGATCTGGGATTTGTAATCTGCTTAGAAAAATAATAATCACTTAAAAAATTCCTTCAACACTTCTGAAATTCTCCTGATGCATTGTTGGAAAATAGTTGTTCCAGATTCCTTTGCATTCTATAGAAAATAACTACTTTAGCAGCTAAATTTTCACTAAAGCTTGAAAAAAAAGCTGTCACAACCTGATTCTAAGCAATTGAGATTTAGATCAAATGATAAAAGTTTCCAAGTAAGCCTACACATTTTCTGTTTTGTCACTGTTTTCAAACACTGAGCTAAAATTATGTGCAGCAAACTGTAACCAATACACCACTAGCAGTCTACTCCATTAAGCAGAGTATAATAAGACTGATGTAATAAAGACTGGGTCTGCATTGCAACAATGTGAATTTATCAAGAAAAATTTCACTGTTTCTAATACAAGCATTTATTCTCTCCTAACTGCATTGTGGTTAACAAATTAATGTTATTGTTAAAGGACAAAGGTAAGGTAATTATGCTAGCAGCCATAAAGTATTCCTGCACTTATGTTGGTTTTGAAAAATTAAATACAAAGTCCACTTATGCTTTGCATTTTCTGATACAAAAAAAAATGTGGGGTATTATTCAACCACACTGCTAGAAATATATCCCTTAACAGAGCTGGACAAGTGAGAGAAGGTTAAGCTGTTTTTTGTTTGTATTTAAAGGAGATGTCTCCTGCTCAGCCACCCCATTTCCCATCATCTTTAAAGTATTATTCCATTGCCGGGCAGAATTCCAGCAATCTAGATAGGACATACTACCTTTCAAATTTCTTCAGGGTACTCAGTGCTCTTTCAATGTTCAGAATATTTTCTAAGGTGACGTCCATGAAAACCCTTAATTGATCCTAAAAGAGAGCAAATAATTTTACAACAGAGAACTAGATAAGGCACACACCTCAAACATGTCAGATATTATTTTACAGGATTTATCATGTACTATATTGGAACATCATTTATATGAAGCTAAGCCCAGTAAGCATCAATTTCCCCTTCTTCCTCCTCTCAAGAATTAAACAAAATGCATCCAGCTTTCAAGACATTGTCTTTCTATGTTCCCTCTGTGGCTGTGCAACCAACAAAAGTTTTTGTACCCTCAGATATTCCATCATCTTTTACAGATACTCTTTCCTTCCACAAACTTGTGATTTCAGAATCATGAGAAAGTTAATTATTTGACTTATTTGTGCTATGCTCCCAGTCACCCAACAAAATCATCCGTTTTTGTGTTAAACTTGCTATCAAACTTCCAAATAAAGTACAGTAATAAAAATTTTTGTTTTCATAAGGATTCATCTGTAAATTAAAATATTTGAATCATAAAACCTACATGAAGGTCATTTATCTCTTTGCAAAACTCTTCATAGTCTTGGTCAAAATCAATCTTCCGTTGATCCAAGAAATTGTAATTTCTTTTCTTCATGATGTCCACAATGCTCTAAACAGTGTCACAGAAAAAAGAAAATCACAAAAAAAATGTCTTACCACAAAGACTTACCACACCAAAATATTTAGTACAATGGGCTGCACACATTCTCATTTAACCTTTGCCATTGGTTCCCATTTATTTACTGAGCAATATAAGCAAATTGCTTACATGATATTTTCAAGGTGTTGCAATGGTCAGATGAATTTCATTTATATTACTTACTTCTGTTTTAAGTCAATTAGAACTGACAGAAAGTTCAGATTCTTGCTTTTCCTCAGATATTTGTTATCCATTAAACATTCTCTTATGCAGTTCAACACAGAAAAATCTTTTCACATTAGCATTTTCCATCTCTTTAAATTAGCTGATTCCATAGAAAAACAGACGGTTTGAAAGACATAGTAAGAAGCAGCATATCACCAGCCCGGAACCTATTATTCCAGGATTCTCTTACATGGCTTCTTTCCACTCAAAAGAAAGTACATCTTAATCAGCATCACCCTTGAGCTGAACTGCTGTTCAACATCCTAGTTGTTTATCACAGTACAGCTACAAAGCTCAGTGTATTTTCAGCACAGCAGACTTCCATCATTTTATTATAAATCAATGGAACTCCATCTTTATTGTTTTGCTGTAAATAACATTTCCATCTTTGCCTCTAAAAACAAGCAAATCCCTGATAGCAACTAAGTGGTAAAGCATAAAAACCTGCAACATAATGACTTCCTATTGTAAACATTTTCCAAATCATGTAATGAGTCACATAACTGTAGCTATGGCTCACATCAAATACTTCAGTACTTCAATTTTGTCACTATTAAAAAAGTACAATCACTTTCTGCCATTTATGTGCATTATCTAGAATCTTCCATGTAGTATTTTCTACCAAAGAATGTATAATTTCCCCTCACCTGCCTACTCCTACCCACCAAACAAAATTGATCTTGTAGCAGCCTTCCAATAATTGGAGGGGGTGTACAAGGATGCCAGAGAGGGACTCTTCATCAGGGACTGTAGTGATTGAACAAGAGGAAATGGGTTCAAACTGAAACAGGGGAGATTTAGGTTGTATATAAGGAAGAAATTCTTTCCGGTGAGAGTGGTGAGACACTGGAACAGGTTGCCCAGAGAGATAGTGAGTGCTCCATCCCTGGCAGTGGTCAAGGCCAAGCTGGACAGGGCATAGAGCAACCTGATTAGTGGAAGGTGTCCCTGCCCATGGCAGGGAATTGGAACTAGATGATTTTTAAGGTCCTTCCTAACCCTAACCATTCTATGATTCTATGATTCTATGAACTAGGTCTCACACAAAGCTCTTACTTTAGGACTTGACTGCTGCAATGGATATGCAGTATACCTGCATACAGTTTGCAGACTGCATCACAGCCTGAACTAACGGTCACAGGCAGCTTTTCAAATACGAATACCCCAAATAAATGTCTGTGTTGTGGCCTACCAATAAAGTATTTTCATAGCACAACCTGAAAATTCCCAGCAACCTGAGCTGTGGAGAAAAGCTGTGCCTGCTGGCATAGCTTTAGAGAGGAGGTCTTAGCGAACAGAGCAAAATTTAGAGCAGCACACACCTTTCCTGCCCATGTGGAATAGTCTTGGACTAACCTAGCCTTCCACTTGTGCCAAGGTTTCTTCTCAGAAGACTATTGAAGAGAACAAAGAAGAAAACTGACTACTGTGAAGGATGCAGTCAAGGAATCAAAACCGCAGACTGCAACAGGAAAGCTCATATTTGACACTACAGTTATTAAACTAAAACAAAGTGACTGACTTATGGTCATAACAAAAAGAAAATGGACAAGGTAAAGCAAATTAGAATGCCACAGTTGCCTGTACTGCCACTGTATCACATGTGATCTTTAAAAGCAGTCTACAAACTCCACACATTGAACACTTCTGATTTATTTTAATATTTACAATAATTATTTTCTATTATAACATATAATTATCATAATTATGGTAATTAAAATATTTTTATGTTTTATGCATGTAATATTAGAATATATATTATAGTATATAATTACCATAATTATGATATTTATTTTTAATGACATAAGATAACTCAGGCTCAGTAAATTCTTTCTAGAAAAGAAAGTTAATCTTGGAAAGAAGGAAGGAAAATAATATGATTTAACATACTCATATTCTTAAAAGAGATCCTTGTTGTTCAAGTCTTACTCCTACTAAATAAAAAGACCAGGAAAGAAGCCTGAATAGTAATACTAACAAGCAAAAGGATTTTGCTGTTGCTGGAGAAAAAGCCTAAACTTTAAGAGCTCTCCAAAGCAAGCCAGCTAAGTCATTTCTCTTCTTCCCCCACCCTAAAGATAGCCATCTGTGGAATACTTCTTTCTGACGTCATAAAACACAAAGCTGATGATTGTACTCTGGATTTAGAGTACAAATTTTAAGTAAATTTAATAATCTGTTTTGTTGGAATTAAGCTCACTATTTCATAGAAACATAAAGTGCTTTGTATTAGAAGGGACCTTGAAGATCATCCAGTTCCAACTCCCCTGCCACAGGCAGGGACACATTTCCTTAACAAAAAAGTCAATCTGAGAGTCCAAATTTTGGGGGGTTTGTATTTAGTTGGTATAGGTTTTTCAAATTACTTATTTCAAGAAATCAAAGTTATGTTTGCTTGCATTTATGCAGCACAGAAATTGAACTGGGATTTATTTCACCCCATACTGCAATTTTGACCACGGTACACTTTCATAGTTAGCAAAATGTTCATAAAGACAGAAATGTTGCACTTCTCAGTTTTTCTCCTGATCATAACATAAAACCATGGTCCCAATTTCTCAAAGAAACGAGTAAAAACAAACCTCCTTCAGATGCCCACCTGCCCCTTTTCGCCTTGCCTGCTCTCTTCCCCAGCAATCCCACAGTTACATCACTAAGTACTACTTGATAATTTTAGCACAACTTAGAGTTAGTTTTTCTCATGATAAATACATTTCTAATTTTCATAATTATTTGCTGTTTAAAGTTCAAGTCAGACGGACAGGATATCCAAAATTTACTGTGTACCTCATATTTTGTGATCATTCCTTCCAATCCCTCTATCTTAGACTCCTGTAGAACTGAGTAGGTTTTCACAGTATTGAAAACATCTATTATCTTTACCAGACGTCGATGAAAAGATTCAAATTTTCCAAAGATATACACCTCACTAAAAGCAAACTGTCCTTCAGCTGGATTTTGTTCCAATTTCTCTTTTACCTTGTGAAAACAATTCTGATATTCCTGGAAACAAAGAATTAATTAAAAAAGAAAAAAAAAAAACCAGAAAAAAGAAGTTAAGCATATAATAAAGGGCGCAATCATTAGGTAGAACACTTTATGAAGACAGATATGTTCCTGTCTTGATAGCAGGTAGAATTTTCATCAATAAACAATCACTAGAACCATAAACTCAGTAGCAGGATTTGTCTCTGAAAACCAACCAGACAATACCATTACAGGATCACACATTTTATCAAATCAATGAACTGCACATTTATGTATTTGTACATTCCATCCTTAGTTAGCATGAAATCCAGTTTCCTCCATTTTATAGCAGGGCTTGATATGTTTACTGAATATCCAAGATGACAACCCAGATTTCAGTTTTCAGAGACGGAAAATAAAGATTGTTTGCTGAGCAGTTTTATTGAGTAATAATATTTCAAATTTTTCAAAATCACTTTCCAGAACAAAAACCTTTCTAAAGTTAGCAGCTTCCAGTTTTCATTCTGCATTCTTAGTTGATCACAAACCTTACTTCAAATATATTAAAATCAAATTCTTCTTACACAGAGTTTTCATAGTCAACAGATTTGCTTGAAATGGTTTCTTTCAAGAAAATAATCTTTAAATTACAATGGTCATTATTTCTTTATCAAGTATACATATGAATAATCCCACTTGGAAATATTAATAAAAAGGGCCCAGAGTTTCCTAAATTTGTTAAATGATTCAAATTTTAAGTTTTAATCTAGTGATTTTCTGAAAGCTTTTGGAACTAACCAGACTGAAATAAACTAATCCTTCACCATATTTCAATGCAGCAACTGAATCATTTACTATGTGTTTATAGAAATACACAAACTTACTACTCACTGCTTATGCTAAGACATCATATAAATTTACACTTATTTGTACTAGAAGCATGCAAGATTTGCTTCTTCAGAAAGTATCAGGATAAAATTCTAGTCTTCCAGTCACATATTATTAAAGAATCAAAAAGTAATAGTAGAGAAAACCTAATAAGAACCTTCTGAAATCTACAGGGAAGTTATCAAAAGGACAGAACTAGGCTCTTCAAAGTAACAGGGGCCAAGAGGCAATAGGCATAAATTGAAACAGAAGATGCTCTGACTGGATGCAACCTGCAATAGCTGAATTCTCAGTTCACTGAATTACCCTTTCTAAAGGTATAACTTATCCACATATCTTTGAAATACATTCAGCTCAGTAACTCTATCACACATCCATCTTCATCACATAAGAAAATTTCTAAAGAAACTCAGGCATGACGATCCAAGTAATTCTCATATAAGCAGCATAGTTAAGTTAGGCTAACCATCAAAATCCTGTTTCTGGAAGATAAGCAGACACTGGTCTAAATTCCCTGTTAGCCATAACATAAATTCTTCAGTTCCTAAGGGTATTTTCAGTTGCTCCTTTTCAGACATTATAACATTGCTTCCTTGTATAAAATAGAGTTTTTCTAACCATGTGCTCCTAAATCACCTTATATTGTTTTCCATGTGCTCTCCCACCTACCTGTTTAAGTCTAATGGCTGCTTGTAGCTTTTCCATAACACTCTCCTGGGGTTGATTCCAGATGGTGGCTGTATTGTTGTTTGTAATGTAAGATTTACATGCTGCAATCATCTGATTGGTCACCTAAAAACAATTCTCATCTTGTGAAAAAAACATTTAAAGACAAAGCAGAACTTGCCCTTCTTTCAGTCTCATCCCATGCCTTTGACTCCACTGGCCTAGCAGTACCAAACACCAGCCACAGAGAGTGTTTCCCTTGCAATATCAAGCCCCCAGACCATTACGCCATCAAAATGTTGACTAACTATGCTCACCTTAAACCTAAACTCTCTCTTTGTACCAACCCTGAAATGATACTGAGAACCACAAGGTCATCAGACTGAAAAGAAACACTTCTGAAAGCAAAGGTAAAATCAAGAGACTGTGATCATTGAAGAATAGGTTGTCCTTCCAACTGCATTTCCTTCTTTATGCAAACATAAGGAGGTTTAAGGGCTACAAAAAACGGTTCACCGCAGGCAAAACTCATTGTAACAGAAAGTTCCTCGATCAGTTCATGTCAGGGTTGAGAATAGTCCTGGATCTTCAAGAAGTCTGAAAAAATTCTTACAATTCCAAACTACAGACAATGATATAAATTGTAACTTTGAATTAGTTTTATCACTATTTCTAATTCTTTAGACATTCAAAAAGCAGCATTAAATTAACCAAAATGCTGCCTCTTCAATTGTTTGCTCCCTTTACGTATTCTATCTCTCACTCAAGCAACTACACACAGAAAAATCCCTGAAAATTTCCTTTAATGCTGTAGCACCAACCTTCACAAACAGCGAGGATATCTTTTCAGATGTGTTATAATATTCAGAGATACTCTGAATCATTTTTATTGCATTTATGAGTCCTGGAATAGCATCCACCATGGACACCTGGAAAGAAACAGAGTCTGAACTGTAGTACTTCTGTACTGAGTACTTCTGTTGCCATGCATTAGCTCAACATTTAATTAGAGAATACAGGAGCATTACAAACACGGTCTCCTTAACATTTCTGCCTCTCTTTCCCTGGACCTGTACTACTTCACCCTCCAAGCTCTACAGTTCAATTTTAGAGAAAAATTTTCACTAGTTTTGGCTGGAAATGTTCTGATAACAAGTGGAATTTGATAAAGACACAGGTTTCTCCAAAAGTACCACTTATTTTCACCAAAAATTGCATGTCTGTACACTCTTTTACTAAACCTGATCTAAGCTTGTATTTAAACCGACTCATAAAAAAATCGCATTAAACCTCATAGCACTCATTTGAAGAAAGGAACTACAAACAACTTTCCTATAGTAGCAGCATTTAGGTCATAAAAATATTAATACAGTAGATGAAGTGTCTCGGAGGAGCTGATCTTCTACGCTATTCTTTGGGGTGCAGGTCCACATGTGCTGACAAGAGAGGCAGCCCTTGGGAGGAGAGGCTGGTCCCAGCTGGCTCCAATGGCCCCACCGCAAGGCACAGCTGAACTCCTCAGCCACAGGTGAGCACTTCAGAGAAAGCCTGAGCAAAGGCAAAATGCTGCCCGGCATCCAGGGCTGAGGGGAACCTGGTGAAAAACAGCCCTGCGAGCCCTGAGGGCCGCCAGGCCGCAGCAGGAAAAAGTGCAGGATGAGGAGCCATACAGGCTGACTACACCCCCCAAGTCCCATCCCTTTGTGCCCCTCTGAGGAGTAAGAAAAGAAGTCAGGAGTCGAGGGTGAAGTGTTGGGGAGATGTCTTTCTTTCTCACTACCCCTATCCATTTTAACTGTCAATAACTTGAGTTACTGTGTCCCAAGTCAAGTGTGTTTCACTCATTATTATAATAGGAAAGTGATCCTCCTGTCTTTGAAAAAATCCATGAGCTTTTTCATGCTATATTCTCCCCCATCCTGTTGAGGAGTGAGAGTGAGAGAGTGCTTGGGCCATAGCCAGTGTTAACCCACCACACCATTATAATTCGCCAATACCCTGTATGGTTTTCAGTAACTCTTGTGTAAAAGAGAAATGCCTTTTGCTAAATACATCATTTCAAGACCCCAGCAATCCTGTCTTCAGTCCATGAGTAGGCCAGACAAGGATGTTTGAAGTAGGTCCTCCTCACATCTGGATTTCAAAGCAATGTCAGTTTTGTTCTGCTGACAAACTGGTTCTCAATATTTAACTGATAAATATCAGTGAGGAAAAGGTACACTCTCCATTCCTCAACGGCTTCCACCCCAAGTTCTACACTCTCCTCAAAACTAAACATCTCTGAAAATATCACCACTTCCTCCTTGTTAAAAGTCAGTATAGGTCGCACAAAGCAGATCAGGTTGAACAGGCCCTGCACAGTGCCAGTAGCAAGCATATTTACTTTAACTGTGGTTTCTATGGGTATCATAACCAACCTTTCACCAGAGAGACTCAGATATCATACTGGAAAACACTGAAAGAACACAGTGTTCTAATAGCATGCAATAAGCGGAAACAGAGCTGCAGCATGGTTGCCCAGAGCACTGTTTAGGAAAAGTATGGAGAGAGAAAGAAAGGTAGCTTGGATGATCAAAACTTTGAATCTTCATAGCTACTCTTCATGTGTCTCTGACTATAAAGATCCATACAATCAGTTGAAAAGCAAGTTTTAATAAAAGCAATAATTTGCCACCTATTAACGTATAATGGGACAGTAAGAATCCTTCCTCCTATCTTTTGCTTTAGGTTAGCTGGTTTTGTTTCCTACTTGTTATGCTTGTAATGTCCTGTTACTATGCTACAAGAAGGTCATTTAGATTTACACCTGAACATTTACATAACTGTATTTGTTTTCCTAACCCAAGTAGCTGAAAATTGCGTTATAGATGTTTGGATAAGCACGACCTGGCCACCAACACAAAGACAAAAGCCCAGCCTTTGTCTTTAGCATAGCACTAGGTTCACTTAGACGCACACCTTTTTTTTTTTTTGAATCTCAAAGATTTCACTTCCTCCCATAGCACAGAATCCAGTCTCATCATCAGACCAAAAGCTGCATAAAAAGCACAGCAAGAAAATAACAAGTACTTTATTTTGTAGTCAGAAAGCCCATCAGGCCACTTTCAGCATAACTGAAAAAAGTGTCAAGCAGGAGATGCATACCTCAAATGCTATATATGTAGTTTCCAAACTGATCCTACAAAATACATTAATTTTAGTGGCCTCACAAGATTTATGTTAAGAATTAAAAAGTTCTGCTTACAGGATCACTATTGTATAATGGGTCATAATATTTTTCCAGAGAATAGAGGTACTTCACATTATCTTTAGCTTCATTTGCTGCATCTGTGATGCGAATATCCAGCGCCTGCCAGTTCTAAGAATAAAAAGTTGGGAAAGAAAAATAAACCTAAGCTGTTTTGTTATTAGCCTTCAAACACATTTGAAAGTACAGATCTTTTACTTGAGAGTTACTTGTTTACCCAAAATGAGGAGCTGACCCTTTTTTTGCTTCAATTACTTGACTTTAAACATAGTTTAGACCACTCAGCTCAACAGATTACGTCAGTAGTAGTGTCAAGACAAGCTGCTCTAAAATATACAGACATCATCTGTTAAATATTTTTGCTTGATGGAGTGATGAACATTTGTTTCATGTCTTATTCACTTATTTATCTATTTATGATTTTAACTTTGTTGCGTCGATGTGAGAAGTTATGACCCCACAAGCAGTTTTGAGAGGCACTGTAAAAGCATGAAAAAGTGGTAGGACTTTTTGTTTTCATTAAATACCCAATTCATTAAATCAATTTTTAATTTAATAGTCAACTTTTCAAAGATTTATAAGTTTTATTTCTGTTGAACCGTGTGGATGCAGAACATTATCAGACTTTAGACAAAAGGGATTCTCAGTCTTCTCCAGTAAGTTAAGCTAGATTTAAATTTTTTCTACTCGAGAAATAAGAAAGGGCAAAGAAAAAAAAAGCCAAAGATGTTTCTATGTTTCCCCCACCATGTTTTCCCCACCAGCAATGTTACACACACTGCCAAAATGAACTACAGTATACAGAGTATTTCTAGTCTTTACATCCATCATAAGTCAAAATAGTAACCTTCAGCAGCTTGGATTTAGCAGCAGTGAGTACTCCAAGCACTGCTTTCACATCTGGGCTCTTCAGCTGGTCTGTAAGGTAGTTGAATTTTGACAATCTCTTTTTCCAATAATCAAGCTCTGCTCGCGGTCCAAGGTCATCAGCTTCCTTTCTCAACTGATCATTTTCTGCAAGAACCTTTTATCATAGAATAATATTATTTAATGATATTAATATGCATGGATACTGTGGATTAATTCATAATTTAGCTTCCAGTATTAACCTTCCACAATAAATTACTCAACTCAGCCACCACCTCACATAAGAGGCCTTAATTTTGATTGGCCTTTTTAGTTCTGAGTCAAAAAGGGAGTAGTATCTCAAGGACACTGTTACAGAAAAATCACATTTTCTGCAAATAACCTGCAAAGTATGTTTCAAAGTGAAATTTTGACCACTGAGAATAGTGTACACTGAATTATTGTGTTCCTTTTGTTTCATTAAATCTGCCAAGAATTACTACTTCAAGAGAAGATGGCTATCAAAAACAGGGTCTAAGCTTCCAAAGACACACGTATGCTCTATTATTATGCTATATTATTGCAGAAGTAAAAGTGGACAAAATGCCAACAATATGTTAAAACACAGGGATTGATCACATCTAATTATATAGAAAGGTAGCTTATACACCAACAGGATTAAACTCATCATCTGTCAATATGCAGATGTTGTCATATTTTGCGATTTCTCAGTATTATCACCTGTTCAATTTGTTTGATCCATCCTTTCATGCAGATTTCTATTTTTTCAAGACCATTTGTGCTGTTAGCAATCATCAAGTAATCTGAAGGTCCTCTTAGAGCTTTCAGATCATATGTTTCACAATTCTTCAGATTGATCTAAAACACAGGTTAAAAAAACCTGAAATGCTGAAATGTTCATGACAAATAATCCAGGAACTTCAAAAAGTAACTGACTGCCCAACTTAATATTCCCACTTCAGTTTAAATTAAACTGACTTGAGTCAGAACTGAATCTGGAGACTACCAGCCTGGCACCTGGTACTCTCATGCTCTTTCCTTCACAAAGGCTGAGTAGAAATTAATAGCTAAAGCAACTAGTTGTCATGCATTAATCATTCTCTGCTTAAGAGTGGACACAGCCATTGGAGAGTCAAGTAATTAATAGCTCAAATAGTTAATGGCACCAGAACAAACAAGAATAGAAGCATCTGCAGAATTATTAAAGCCACAGATCAACATAAAACAGATGACAACAAACAAAAGGGTTGGTTTTGTCCAGTTTAACAAAAGCAATTTTTATGAGTATTCTGCTGCAGCAGTTAATTCAAGCACTCCAGAGCAAGAGACATTCTGCAGCTAGCTCAATGTCCATTTGCCATGTGAACATACTACCTTTTCTAACAGACTTTGCTGAGTTCCTGATAGCACACTAACAAATGCTTTAAGAGAATAAAGGAAGTTCCGCTTAATACATGAAGCTAGTTGAGGTTCAACAAGTTCAACCCAGCCATGGTCCACAGTCTGTAAGGCTGGAATGAAGATTTCCGATACCAACTGCTCGACACTTTTTAGTAAGCCATCTCGACCTACATTCATCATATTAAAATTTACTTCCTGTAAAAGAAACACAGTACAAGTTAAAATAGAAAACAAAACTTTGCCATCGTTGTATTTATTCCTGTCCTATTGCCTTGATCACCTCAAAAATTACCAGTAGAAGAGCCTTTCACGCACCACCAGCACAATTCTTGCTAACAGGGGCTGCAGTATATGCACAGGATCACAGTTTGTCATACAAAACTGAGGAAACAAAGATCTGAAAACACTTCAAAATACAATGAGAGTATAAGAGACCATTATTTATAAAGCTCAGCTTACATGAGTGAAAAAATTATTCCAATCTGCCACTTCTAAAGCTATCAGAATTTTATTTTTTAATATATTCATATATATACATATATATAGACAGAAATGCACTTAAAAGGCTTAAATACCAGAGGAATTATGAACTACAGTTAAAACTGATTTGCAGTTGCCCAAAGATTTTGGTCCAGAACGAATACCTTAATCCAGTTTGAGAGAGACATTCTGAAAATGTCTCTTCTGACTTCTAAGGTAAATTACATTAATCTGCCAGCCATATTCTGCTTCATTAGAAGGTACCACATGATTTTTTTTCAATAACATAATTTAACACCAAACAACTTGTATTGAAGTGTCACACAATAGATGTGTCCTCACACATACCAGTTTTACTTTACAGCTTGTCTTTCCTAGCTTTAAGGTATCCTTTACTATCAGCAAGGGCTATATCATTACTTGCGAAGAAGTTTGATTTACACATCTTTCATTTGTATATACCAGTTTGAAAGCACTATTAATAAGCAAAAACATCTTCAAATGTTAAATAGTATGTAACTGGCTGAAATCTAAGCCAAACCTTTCAAAATCATAAAAAACAAAAATTAAGAAGTTATCATAAAAATTTAAAGCATACATGTGCAAAAATCATAATAATCTGATGATGACACCAGCTCACCCACCCTTTGCTCTTCTATTTCTTGCCTACCTGGGCAAAATACAGTTTTGAAGAGGTTTAGAGGTTTTGGTTTGGTTTTTTTCCCCACCCCTAGAAGAGATGGCGGAAGTTAAAATTTGCTGGTTTAGAGGTTGTACTTGAAAGCCCCTATTTTAAAGTGCATTGAAAGTTTTCCATGACACTAAATTCTCAGTTAGCCCATCATTCTTCCTTTAGCACTCTGATAAGTTACAGCTGTGGGACACCTTACATTTTACTTTGTTCTCCTCATTACTGCAGCACTTGATCCAGCTTTGTTCACTTCAGATTGTCATAGATTTAAGGACTCTTTCATGAGTAAGAACTTGCTTGTATATAATTTGCATATACACTCTCAAAATACAAAGCCATACTTGATTGTTTTTTTTAATTGATTTGCTAGCACTTACTGAGATTAAACAGCTTATTATTTAGGTATTGACTAATTACTTTGTTATTCTAGATTATCATAAATTTTCTTCCTTAGCATCATTTCTTCATAGCAATGATACTCTTCAAGTTGCAACTGTTAAGTAATGTTGGAGTTTTTCCCTTCCCCTCCTGTCTTGCCTTGTGTTTCACATAGCCAAACTGTGTCCTTTTGCTCATTCTGTCGTGTCAAAGGCTGCCTTATTACGTACTGAGAGCAAATACCCCAAGATGAAAATTAAATAAGATTATGTACAGTGATCAGCAATCACTGACTCTTACCTGGTGGATATTCTCAGTTGTGATGTGCTTAAAAAGACTAGATCTAATGAAGAAAATGCATACACCAGTTAAAGCAACTTCTTTTCCCTCCGTCACAAATACTATAGGTTTCTTTTTCTTTGTCAAATGAGATGTCATTCCTGTTTCTGGAAGGCCAAAGTGCTCTATAGAGTCAAATAAAAAGAACCATTTAAAGCCCACTGATTATTTATTCAAATGAAAGTTTTCTAAATGAACAGTTCAGTCACCATTTGTGCACCTCTTGAGTCCCAGCCCCTGTGAACCACCCATGGGACTACCCACTCACAGCATGCAGCATCCAGAGTCCTCACAGCACAGTAAGAACTATTTAATCTAATTTTCTCATTCTCACATCAAAAGCCTTTTATTTCTATTATTTATTTCTTTTCTATTCCTTCTAAGCAAAGTTCAGGATCACTGAATATGCTGCTCCCACATTTAGGCTGTCGGTAACACTTGTAAAGAGTCAGCAAGTAGCAGCAGTGTCTTGGGTTGAGGTGGAAGGGAGGAGGGAATAAATATCTTAAATTGTGCTTTTGGCCACAGTTCTTCTCTGATACTAGTTTTCTAATGTTCCTTTTGTTATGGGTTCAGCAGCAGCAGTCATTTTTCTCCTTCTTGGTAGCTGGTGCAGTGCTGTGGTTTTGATTTTGGGCCTGGGAGCCGTGCTGATAACACCAGTGTTTCGGTTACTGCTTAGTGATGTTTTGGCCTGACCAAGGACTTTCCAAGTTTCATGCTCTGCCAGGGAGGAGGGAAGCCTGGAGGAAGCAGAGACAGGACACCTGACCCAAACTGACCAAGGAGGTTATTCCATACCACAGCACGTCATGTCCAGGAGGTAGAGCAGAGAGCAGAGACCCGGAAGGGTGGGGGTGCACTGCGCGGTCAGGCTTGGTATTAGGTGGTGAGAATTGTATTCTTTCCTTGTATTTCTCTTGTCATTATTATTATTGGTGGTAGCAGCAGTGATTTGTGTTATACTTTAGTTACTAAACTGTTCTTATCTCAACCGGTGGGAGTTGCATTCTTTTGATTCTCCTCCCCATCCCCCCAGGAGCTGGGGGAAGAAAGAGGGGGAAGTGAGTGAGAGAACAGGCTGCATGAGTTAGAGAGGCTTAAACCACGACACCTTTACAGTAAAATTGTGTGCATACACATCTTAGTGAGACACTGCAACAACAGAAAGATCAAAAAGTGAATTGCTGATACCAGTACTTAGAGGATAACATCCAAAACAATGCAAAAAGTGCCAGGTCCCTTACCCTTTCTTCTTTCAGGCATGTGACCATGTGCCCAGAGATCTCTGTTTTTGGATCAGGTGGCCACCCGTAAGTCCCCCTCCCCACCCTATAGGCTTTCCCCAGATCTGTGATAACATGTGGGCACTGGGGAAGGAAACGGCATACGAGCAAAAGGGCATTCTGGGATAATGGCCCTGCTACACATCCTGCAGGCCTCCTGGGGCCATTGGTAGCAGGACCACCTGGATGGATGGTCACGTGCCAAGAAATGTGAATTGGTTCTAAGGAAGACTGGTGGTGTGACAGGGAGGGGCGGAACACCTGTCACTGCTCACCTAGCATTAAAGTCATCTTTTTGACTATTGAAAACCATTGTTCAGCCCCCCCAGGCAAGAGTTGCTGGGCTCACAAGGGAATACCTTGCTGCTGCATACAAGCAATATGTAGAAGTGCATTGACAAGCTTCAGTAATTTTATCAATCCTCATTTCATGAACAAGGATTGGTGTCCAAATACAACCAAACTTGACCTGCCTTAAGCCTCAGCACATAAGAACTTTACTGGTTGCTTTTTCCTTGCATACTTGCTCAGCACAACTATTACATGCTGCTGGAAAGCCCAAGTTTGTTTACCTGTACCCGTTGTCTCCACATCTTGATAGTAGAACATCAGGTGACGCAGACCTCCAGGGGCCAGGAATTTGTCAATGCGCTCTATCTGTTTGAGATCATGCTGAGATTATGCACAGCATATCCGCTATTAAAAGGGTTTTTTTGCATGAAATACAGTCACAGAATTTATTGTACTAACCATAACCACTGGAAAGCAAAATATCTAATCAATTTCAAAATCATTACAATAGGTCCTGAAAATAAGGACACTTTTGTTAAACTTTATTACAAACTGCTGAGAAATACCTTTTTTAAGAGAAAACTAGAGTAATCTCAGACACGAAGTCTGATAAATATCTCACAGAATATGGCAATATTGATTCTAAAGCGCCCTATGAGCTTCACTATCAAATTCATGAAATTACCTGGTTGCCATCAAGAATTGCATCTTCTACTTCTGCTTTGTCCAAATTCACACAGCAGGCAATGGTGTCCAGTAAGTAGTCATGCCTGCCATCCAGCCTAGCACGTTTAGCTTCCCTCTCATCCTTGAGCTTTTGCTGTTACAAAACACAAAGTGGACAATGAATAATTCACAATCTGTTTTGAAGACAAAAACAAAAATTCTAAAATTTCTTTTAAAAGGTAAGGATTATTACATTCCTCCATAATTATGGTTTATATTTTTAAGGTACACAAATTATTTTTTTATAAGCTACCCATTATGATTTTACAGTTGACTCCCTGAGTTCTATTTTCAAATTTAGCACAAAATCTCTATAGTCAGTCTTTTGTGCAATATTATTTGCTGAAAGCCTGGGGGAGGGGGAGGAAGAGGGAGTGCGAGTGGAAGGGGGAGTGGGAGTGGGAGCGGTATTTTATGTGTACAGCTCCGTCATTCTGCAAGTCACCTTCAACACCCTTAGTCTTTAGTCTCAGATTTTCAAGTCTAGTCACGTATGATAATCAAGGTAGGATTCGGACCCATCTTTGTTATTTGTGGAAGATATTGTAAGCATTCTCTAATAAAGACAGATGCTGCTGGGGGGAACTGAGGTTTCATACATTATCTCTTTGATATAATGAGAAATAAAACAAGCCACAAGCCTCAAGGTACACAAGTGTTTACAAATGTGCTTAACTATAGTTATTATACCATTCTTCAAGCAGTATGCCTACTCTTCTAATTAAATTGAATTCCCATATGTAATACACATCATTACATTATAGACAAAATAGCCTTCTGGAATAGTTACTGGTATTGTTGTGCTTGTGGATTACAAGATTTAATATCATTTCATTTTCAAAAGAAATTTAGAATTATCTTTCATTGACAGTAAATTCAATCTTTATTTCCCCAGTGATTATGAAAAAAATCTAGTAACTCTTTAAAGTACTCATAAGTGATTTATCTACAAGCTTCTGCAGAGCCAATAGGACTTGCACAATACACTTTATACCCTTATGTAAGCATCTTCCTACTTTCTGGAGGAATTTTCAAATATTTGGTAAACTCAAAATTACTAGCACGCTTTCATAAATGCTGCATGCACTGGAATTTTTTTTCCATGTGAAAAACAAACATACACAGACACACCTGATGAATGCAATAGCAAATTAATCTGTGCATGTACTTCATGCTATTTTACGTCTGTCATTCCCTAAAGCAGGGACCACTTTCCCAAAAGTGGAATGCCACCACAGGACTGGCCTTTCCTACATGTTCTCAAATCAGCATAGAAATTTTCCCCCTAGTTAGGCATACAAAAAGCAACCATTTTGGGCTGAATCAGCTTCAGACTAGATTATAATAGTAGAAGCCTAAAAACTGTTGTTTCAGTAATTTGAGCACAACTGGTGATGTATCTTTAACATAGAAAAATGCAACCAATACTCTGCTAATTAGTTAGCTTCTATTTTATCTAGCAAAAAGCTCTTTGCTTTACCTTAACTACAGAGAGTACTTCTATATTCTGCTGTGTTTCCAATATAGAACTTCAGATATATTGCTACACAAGGTATTCATCTTATATTAGTCACCAGTTCCCAACTCCACCTATACAGATGGCTCTGTGATATGTTCATAGTCTCCATTTCTTCTACAAGTTGCTGTTCATGTAGGCTGAAATCACGAGTTCCTTCTCAAACTGGGAAATCATGCCCCAATGTTTGTTTCAGTTCTTTTAATGTTTCTAATCCTTTAATTGCAGTCTCTCAAGCTCTATAACAAATACAGTAGCTACTGTCTGTACTGTTCACATAGCGTTATACAATATTTTATGCCTAAGTCCGTAACAACTGCTTGTTGTTAATATGTCACAAGATTGTAAAAAACCAGTTAACTTAAATTCTTTTAATGAAGTTTACCAAGAGAATCCAATGAATTTTTAACTCAATAGTAAAGGTATAGTTTTATGGTTATTAAAGACATTAACTTGCATTTATCACATCATTTCTGAAAGGCATTTGCATTGTTCTTGTGGACATCCAATTGCAACAAGTTACATGCATGTTTTCCTTGATATTTGCTACAATGCAATTTAAGAACACATCCTGCCTGTCTTGCTTCCACATTTTGATGATCTGCCGTTTCTAAGATCTTTGCCCCAAATAAAGTGTTCCCCAATCACAAACTCTCACTTTTCACTTGTTGCAGCCAGATGAAGACAATTCTGCCTCACTTTTAGGATTCAGTTGTCCCCATAAAAGTAGAATAAACCTAACTTCAATGCTTTCAATAGTATGTCATTAATTTAAATATTTGAAAACACTCAAACTAGACTGGAAGCTGGTCAAAAGATCAGTTTCCTTTTGCATACCACTAAAAAAATAAATTTTAAAGATATTCTTTACTTAAGATTAGGAATCTCAAAGAATGAATTGCAAGAAAATGTTGAGCTTCCTACCTCTCATTCTTTCCCTTCCCCCCACCTTTAAGGGCCAGACATAAATAAACAAAAGGCTCATGGAGGAACAAGTAGATTTCTATTCTAGATTTGTTTCCTTTGTGATTTTTGTCCAGTGATGCATTCCAGCCCTTCAAGCCTTTCGTATCAACCAGAACGTTAGTAAAGGAATTCACCAACCTGTTCCAAAATTCAGTCTTTGGACTTCAAGGTACTAACTTTAACTACCCCCACGTCTTGCTTTAAACCAGCAATGTATTCATGGCCTAGGAGTTTCTGTGTATTTCTATTTTACATCCTGCAGGATACACTACAGAAGTACATATCCCTAAACAGCCTCTGTACAAAAAATAAATAAATAAAGAAAGAAAGAAAGAAAAAGCAGGCAATTTTATGTAATTCAAATAAACGGTATTTAATAAAACATTAGAAGAGTAAGATTTGAAGATGAAAGGATTGCTAAAACACATAAGCTATCATTTATGTAGGTGAGAGAAGGGTTGATGGTAAATGCAGTAATGCTCACATGCAAACCCTGAAAAGTATCAGCAGCAATTCTGATCAAGGTCAAAAAACAAACACTCCTCATAATGCCCCATGATTTCGGAGGATCCAGGTGGAACAGTAGTGACAAAAGAAAAATACTTTCTCACTTAAATACATGTGAGGACTGGCCAAGTTTTTAAATTATGCTGCTTTACCTCAGTTCTTGATATAAAGAGCAGCACTGCCACATTTATTTTTGAATTTCTTTTCCTCCTCTTAGTTAGTTGCAAAGGTACAAAAGGCCATATGATACAGTCCCACAACAGATGCAAATCCAAAGATAAACTAATTAACTGAAGAGTACTTTTGATGATTAATCCACTTATAATAAGTAACTTGGTTTATGCTACATAACCCCTTAATATTTCTAATACATAAATACAAAAAAATTAGCACAGAAAACTTATTAGACCTCTTCACCTGAAGCAGCATAAAGGGAAGATTCCTAAAGCCATTTTAACACACTCTTAAACCCATAGACATCACATCAATCTGAAACAACAAATGAGGATTAAATTATGTTTGGTTGTTGCATTTCCTAACTATCACAAGGGTGTATAAGTACATCTATTTAAGCAGAATGTACTAAAATATCAGAAGTCAGAGGTGCTAGGGGTCCTCCTTTTGAAACAACAGACTTGGAAACCAAATATTGACTATTGCCAACTTCTCCATTACAGTGGGCAGTTGCTAATGCGTCTGCAGACATTCTAAACAGAGTCAGCATGAATGTTTAGTATGCAAGTCGCAACTGCACAAGTTAAAACTTGTTTCCAAGCACAGTTTATTCAGCAATGCTGCACTTGGTTGTCAGAATACCGTGCATTACTGAATTTAGACACACTCAGATCAAAGCCTGATGGATGAGCAATACACTTGAACTTTATTAGGAAGTTCAATAGTAAAAGAGTAAAAAAGTAAGAGTATGTTACTGCTAATTTACTGTCTTACCCAAAATCTATCTAATCAACATGGCATTCATCTGTCTCTCCTTTAACTTGTCTCTCATTTTAATGTTTTATATTGCCTAAGTATTGCTCATTGATTTTCCTGTAAAAGTAAACTGCAAATCATTTTACACTTTCCAAGCACCCTGAGTTTTCAACAGACACACACCTTTTTATTCACTCTTCTCCAAAAAACAAATACCCTACAGAATTAGTGCAAACCCCTTTTTGGCTCTTAAGTCTCAAATATCAAGCGCAACTTTCCCATTTGTTATAACACTGCATTAATTCAGGAATAACTTGTTCGAATAACCAGTTTTTAAATTAGCCAAAGGGTCTTAGTGGCTTTTATATTTTATTACTGCTTCTTAGTGCTACATAGTGTCCTCAAAACTCCATTCCCATTTTACAAGTAATGGAAAAGTGAAGATAAACATCAGTTTTCCTTGGTGGCAGAGGTCACCCCTGTTTTGTTGCCAGATCTGGCATCAGACTCTTTATTGCACTGGTCTAATGTTTGTGAAATTATACTGTTACCAGACCAGTGCAACAATATGGACAAGATACAAGTACCAGTAGTCAAATGCATAAGTATCTCGAAACGCAAGTCTACCTCTCAAAGCCTTGATTGATACCCTATCAATTAACTTATAAGACCAGCTACACAAAAAAAAAAAAAAAAACTACCTCACATGACAAATAACTGTCTCAGAATATGTTTTGCTTTAAAAGGCAAAGTTTATCTATTTTTATGTAATTAGAATACTTTTTGAAACCAACATCACTCACCTAAACCATTTCAAAACAGTTTTTTTTACACCCCCTGCCCCCCATTTCATACTTTTATTCAAACTATGCAGTTACTACTCTCTACCTAGTCCAAAGTTCAGTTTTGCTTACCTTTATAACTCTGCCAATGCTCTGTTTCCAAAGTTGCTTTCTTCCAGCTCTAAACATCATACTATTTGATACAAGCATCAAGTACTGTTTTTCAGCAATAAGCCTTAAACCATGGAGCAAACTTCTTGTTTCATTATTTTGTGCTCTCCCCTCAACCTTTTGTTCTTATTTTTTTCGTTCCTCATCTGTAGGAACACCAAAATAACTCTAAGAAAATACAGAAAGGCCCTAAAAGTCAACAACTATTAACCTTAGCTCTGTATTTAAAATTCAGTTATAATGTGCATTTAAATTATTTGAAAATTAAATTGGACTCCTTTAGAAACTAGGTCCCTAACCATCACAGTTTACTGCCTATAGATCAGGAGTTGTAAATTACTGCCACTAAGCACAGTGTTGTTAAGGTGATATTGTTTATATGCAAACACCACTCAATACAATTCATCACGTTGAAGGGCAACATAACCATTTGCAAAAGCCAATTTTATAACTGTTTATCTGATTTGTGTTTAGCTTTCTTAAGCAATACTCCTGTCAATAGACATTTTTTTCCTTATCACAGATGACTGTTTAAATATATAGCAATAATATTCAAGCAGCTTTCAGATAGCTTTTACCTACTAAATTACCGAGTTTTCCATTCATATTTTTATGCCAGCACACTCAGTCTCAGTTATCTTTCAGTTACACAACGGTTACTTAATACTGGGTTTTTTTTTCCCCAGTAAGGAATGTGGAGATTTTTCTTCTTAAAATAGGCTTATGTTTTCCACTTCAGTGACAGAATCTAATCTGATGTCCTCTTAAAATGCCAAGAAAAGCAAACTAATGATCCAATATTAGGAACAAGAAAAACAAGATGGTTTACAGCTATTTCAGGCTTAATATGTCCCTAAATATTTCTGCTTCCACTCATACCAATGTGAATCATGTCTAAAATCACTTGACAACCTCAATGTTGATAAAAATCTCATGAGTAAAAACCATTTTCCCCACATTATCTAATTTTTCCATGCAATTTTCCCCACCTACTATAGTCAAATCTGATTGTGTATACGTTTGAAAGACAAAGACTGAAAAAAATTGCATTTAGTGTAAAAGTAAACACCCATAGCTTTTTCTGAACCCTAAAACATGCAATTAAATATTACATATACAGTTAATTCCAGGACATATTCAGAACACCAAGGAATTATTTACTAGCCTAGACATCTAGTCCAACCCTCTAGTCCTTCATGAGATCCTGCCTAGCAGATCCCTGAGGAAATAAAAAATCTGCTGGCCTGAGGTCCAAGTCTGTGACACTACTGGTTGTCTTGCTCACTTCCCTCAGGGTTTTTAAACTCCACAGCCACATTATTGCTGAAGTCAAGGATTCCCCCAACCTCCCTGTCTTCAACTGATTCTTTCGTACTTGTGAGTGGCAAGCCCAGCAGAGCTGTCAGGTTATTTATCATCTGCAAAAAGAAATAGTCTTCAACGAACTCCAAAAATCTCAGTCATTTAAGTAACTTGGAATGTGGAATTTTACGTGAAGTCAGAGGCTGGCAAAATTGAAATGACTGGGAATCATAATAGGGAATATTCTAATCTGTGAAGTAGACCCATATATGTGTTAATATCAAATAATCATAAATCATTAACTTACACAGAAAGCCTCTTTACAGCTGTAATACATCTTCAGTCAGCTCTCAGCGAGAACCTTTTAAGTAGACTGCATTTACAGTGCTAGATGATATACTGATCTTGCTTAGAGTCATGGAAAGATTTTGATGTTTACGGAAAGCAGCTTCCTGTGGTCTTCCAACTCATTATGTGTTAAAAAAAGAAAACTGAAAATAATGAAGTGGTTGAGACAGTACTTTACTGCCATTGTCAGGTCACTGTTGCTCTTCAGTCAGCAGCCGGACTTCCAGCAAAGCCAATTTAGCACACCATTAATACAACCAACCCAGAAGGCTAAGCAGCAACCTTTTGGTCAGCAACCAATCTGCATTGCTTCTTTGCCTTTCAAGTCACAAAAACAAATAACACTCAGGCTTAAGTTTGTCATAACTGGTAACTGCTGAAACGGCTATAAAAATATCACTTTAGGAATATTCTTTACATCCATAAGAGCATTAGTTTGAATAGTGCATCATGGCTGTGCAAACGGGCCAAATAATCCAGGCTCATTTTAAAGATTTTTGAACAGAACAGCTCCTGCTGAGGCAAGGTCATGTAATCAATAACTTAACAAGGACTACTTGTTTTATCACATTATTAGATTTAACATAACACAGAATAGTTGAGGCTGCAAGGGACCACTGGAGATCATCCAGTTGAACCTCCATGCTCAAGCAGGGTCACCTAGAGCACATTGCTCAGGATTGTATCCACATGGCTTTTGTGTATCTCCAGGGAAGGAGACTCCACAACCTCTCTGGGCAACCTATTACAACCCTCAGTCACCCCCATAGTGGAGAATTTCTTCCTCATTTTCAGGTGGAGCTTCCTGTGGTTTAGTTTATGCCATTGCCCCTCATGCTACCATCTGGCTTCACCAAGATGAGTGGCTGCATCTTCTTGACACTCTCCCTTCAGATACTTATATACCTTGATTAGATCCCCCCTCGTTTAGACTGAACAGACCCGGCTCCCTTAGTCTTTCCTCACAGGAGAGGTGCTCCAGACCTTCAATCATTCTAGTAGTCCTTCGCTACACTTGCTCCAGGAGCTTCATGTCTCTCTTGTACTGGGGAGCCCAGAACTGGGCACAGTACTCCAGGTGAGGCCTCATAGGAGCTAATTAAAGAGGAAGGATTACCTCCCTCACCTGCTGGCAATGCTCTTCCGAACACAGCCCAGGATACCATTGGTCTTCTTGGCCACAAGGGCACACTGCTGGCTCATGGACAACTCATTGTTCACCACGACCCCTAGGTCCTTCTCCACAGAGCTACTTTCCAGCAGGTCAGGCCCCAGCCTGTACCAGTGCATGGGGTTATTCCTCCCCAGAGGCAGGACTCTCACTTGCCTTTGCCGAACTTCATTAGGCCCCTCTCTGCCCATCTCTCCAGCCTGTCTAGATGCTTCTGAATGACAGCACAGCACTCTGGGATATTAGCCACTTCTCCCAGTTCTGTATCATCAGCAAAGACTTAGAAAAATATTTTTATCATTTGAAATAAGTTTTCTTGCAGTTTTAATCAGCTTCAAAACAAAACAAACAAAAAGAAAACCCTGCTTTTTTACCCTCTATTTTACTGTTGATCCACAATCCGATCTGTGATTTTAACACCACAGATGGTCCAGGAGTCTAAGATCCATGGTGAAGTTGCATTCTTTTTAATAACGTAATACATACATGAAGGAGGATATGCAACCTTGTGTTATAACTCAACATTGTCAGATTAATATTAGCCTGTCGTGTGTCTCTGGACACCCTCAACTATATTCAGCTCCCTACAAACCAGTAAGCCAGATTTGGGGTAAATCACCATTATGCAGATCAGAAAAAAAACCATGAAGAGCAGAAACAACTGCATCAGAGTGAAGCTTTTTAGGTTAAAATATTAAGTAGTAGTATTATTTTAGGAATTATGAAAGTTCATTACTCAACGTCAAAAGATTTTTTGCTAGTGTCACACTGCACAGCTTCGGCAACACGGTTTCTTTTACTATGGGTAATTACGGGTAGTAGCTAGCTACCATCTAGTGGTTAAAAGCTGAAAGAGTGCATTACTTTTATGCTAGTTTTGACGAGACAAGTCTATATAAAATTTGGCAACTGAAACTGGCCTTTACAGAGATGATCACTTACACATCTCAAATGAAAATACACACTGAATAGAAGTAGAGGAACTTAAAGAGAAGCATATCCTACTCTGCTGTATTGTCTTCATACAACTGTAATGATAACAACCAAAGCTATTTCTCTCTGTCACTGCAAAAGTTCATTGCAGTCTATGTCAAAAAGCAGATTCGGCAACTCTTGGGTTAGAGTTAGAAAAACATAACAAACATTTGGTACACATATGTATGTATATATGCACACACCTGCCATTTCTACAAAGTAGCTCACAGATTCCTATACAACATTGTTCTATAGTGACAACATTACATTATAGTGACAACATATAGAGACAACACTGGTACCACTTGCAATGAAAGTGTAAACGACAGTAGTCAGTAGCTGCTGTCTAGCATTAAACAATTAAAAGATTCTTTGCAAGCTGTTGTATGGCAAACAAAATATTACTGCAATAACAGTTCATGGACTAATTAACTTTTTTCTCATTTAACCTTAGAAGTAAACGTGGGTTTTTTTCTCCCTGCAGGCCACACTAGAAAGCTAAAATAGGGTGCCCTTATTAACTTGGCAGCATATTTTTTAATTCAGCATTTTTAAGATTAAATCAGGATTGCTTAATATCAAGCCATGCATCCTAAAAGCAAGCTCTAAACTCAGATTCGTACTCGTACAGCTCCATATATTTTTCATTAATTGGTGCTAATTTATACTTTCAAAGTTCAAGGACCAGATCTTCAGAGATTTCCCTGGTGTGTTTAGTTTTTTCCTTAGGCAAATGCATAGTCTATCTTAGAACCATTGTCTCATCAGTCAGCAAGGAAGGCTAAGAGTCTCTTTATTTTCCATATTGTCAAAAGGGATCATCTCCCAGGTCAAACTGTATATTAACCCAAAGCTTAACCAGAGTGGTCATGAGATTTAAGCTGTTCTTTAGCTCCAGCTACACACAAAATCTTGCCATGATTTACCACTTCCTTTAGAAAGAAATGATCAAGCCTCCTATGGCCATATATCTCTACATATCAGTAGATAAATATTAGTCAAAATATTAATTGACTTGAAAACTGTTGCACCCCTGCGAGACCTAAATTAGAATACAGCTTAACTTCCTTTTCAGTTGCCTATGGACTGTTTTAGAGTTCCAAATTGCAGTCAACTCTCTGGTCCAAGTTGAAAAAAAGAAACAACTCTTGCAGTTTCATGCAAGAAATCCAAGCCACCTGCCTACTAAAACACTGCACAGCAGGTATTTTACCACTTCAAGGGTTCTCCCATTGCCCTGAATTCACACTGAGCAAGTTAACTATGTCTCTGGATCACTATGTAAACTTGTTCACAGTAGAAACACAGTTGACATTTCTTTTGATCCCTAAGAAAGGGATTCACTTACCTGTTTTACAAAAGGCCTAACATTATGTCTATTTTTAGTTTAAGCAGTTATGCCTACACAGCTGGGTAGCTAGCACTATCAGAACACCAGATCCAAACAATAACACTGAAATCCTGACAGGCATCAAGTACTGTGTTTGCTAACAAAGTGAGGCTTGTACTCTGATCTGCAACCCTAACTATTCTATGGTTCTATGACTGCAACCAATCTGTTCATTCAGGATTCTAAGCCACGTTATTTTACTGCCTCAGTGGGTCACAGTTGTATCTTATTAGTAAACATCTACAGATTATTTCCTCCCCCCCCCCCCCCCCCCCCCCAAAGTGTCATTCTTGATAAAAACAAAGCACCTGCTTCCACCTCGCTCTTTGCTATCTACACAGCTACAGGAAGCTGCTGAACCAGAATTCCGCAATGGGGCAGAAGTAGCCAACATAGAAACTTCTCAAATAGTGACTTATGAAGCTTGCCAGCAATCACAACAGAGGACAGAAGTCCTGAAATAGATAATACTGGGAGGGTGGGGAATGTTTCCTGTCTTAATCGTTCTGAAAGGCATTTCCCATCTAGATGAAGACATTTATACATTCGATTTCAAAACCATCAGAAGATTACTTTTAATAAGCTGATCTCCAGTAATTAGCTAGCTGTAAAAAGGCTGTATATTCACATGTACATTTTTATAGCATTTTGGGTGTTTTCACTTTACACTCCAGTACTGAGACTTTGGCCATTTGCATTAGATAGAGACCTTTCAGAGATACTTTCCTGTAGCTCAGTGGACCTCTTGATGGAGCAAGGAGCAATCTGTCAACTCACTACAAACACATTAGCATTAAATCTGATTATGTCACCTCTCAGAGTAATTCCTCTGTATTTAACATATTCATTTTTATATTAAAAATATAGTTCCACTCAAGAGAGCAAAGCCTCCAAAAGTCAAGGCAAATATATCTGTGTCAGGAGGAATTTAATAAATCTTAATACCATACAATCCTCTGGGTATCCCAGAAACACAACAGCATGTGAGCCAAGCTGTTATTTCTCAGAAGTGTTGGCGTTACCATGCCCTGTTTTGTTGTGGAGTTAAACTGGACAAGCTGCAGCCTTTTAGCAGTTCAACTGCATGGAGCCAGAAAGCAAGAAGCACCATCCCCTTTCCCACTGTTCAACCCTAGATCCTCACCCTGACATGCTCCTGGTATTTTAAATGCCTACTCAGAAACCTAAGAGCAGTTATTTGCCAATAACCAAGCACATCCCTTTACATAAGTTTGGTGTTACAATAAGCATACATTTCAAATTTCAATATTACATAAACAAATAGTGAAACCATTCAGCTCCACAAAAATGGCAATAATGCAAAGTTTAAGTTATCCTGGGCTTCCAGGCTATACATGGGCATCTAGCTCATGCCTACATGGCACACATTCCTATTGCATCAAAGAGGAATTTAATGCTTGGCGATAAATGAAACCTTTCTGGAAGCAGCAGCACCACAACTACTGCCTGCAGAGACACGTGACAGAAAGCAGGAACTGTTGCTGAGCAACAGGAGCTGTGCCATTGCTGCTTCTTCAGCTTTCCATTTCTCTCCTGCATGTTCAGAGTGGAGGAGATGCAGGATGCCCTGTAGCTGCCAACCTTATTAAACCTCTTTCTCCTTCTGTGGCACATTATTATTTGTCACTAAATGTTATTATTCTTGATGTGTTTGGAATACAACACATTGTCTGATCTAGATTGACAGAGATCTTCCTAATGATAAATATTCTGCATATTAATTGCCATGATGACCTAATTCTTCATTACCACAGTTCTTTCTCAATAGGAACAGGAAGCATTTCCTGTGCCTAGTAAGCAAATTTATTATTTGGCTACAGAAAACAAATCAATAGGGACCTGTGACATTCTTTTAACTAATCACAGCTTGCTTGTGCATAAGAAAAACCCTTCTTTCCCATCTAAACGTTTGATGTCATGCTTTGTCCAAATATGTATATCAAATGCAATCCATATTTATATATTGCTTTACCATCACTGTATTCCAAACAAGACAGCATACTTGACTTTTTGTTTTCTTTTGATTAGAAAGGCCTGTCAGAAAATTAAAGAAGTCTACCCATGGTTCTTACGCCAATGCATTGGTTCCTCCTTCTATTGCTGCATACTCCTCTAACTTCTTATAGTACCCTCCTAGCAACGAAAACAAAAAGCAGCTTTTCCTATCCTCCAGCAGGTTAGCTATCATCAGACACTGTTAAGATTACTTCAGCCATCTTATACTCCAGTAATAGCTGTCCCATGCAATTTGCTGTGCGCTTGGATGTTCAGTAACTGTATCTAATGGCTTTTCTGCCACCAGCTGCAAGTGGATACTTTTTAATCTGATCAAAGATATCCAATCATCACTTAAAAAATATAAAATAGACACACAAGTCAAAAAAATTTCTCCCTTTACTACACATTAAAGAAGCCATTCCACTTGTTCGTCCACTCTTTCTTTCCAGTTCCTACACCTTAAACTATCACCTGCTGACTTTGCATGCATTCTCAGAAAGACAAGAATTATGCAGCTTTCTGCCCCTGTTCATTTTTATGTACATTGCTGAATGCAGGAGTTTCCTTAGCAATGACTCCCTGGCTTATAACTGCTGCAGCATATGTACATGAATTCAGCGACTTACAGCAACTTACCTATGGCACAGGCTGAACATGTGATTTCATTTGTATTTGGTTGGTTTGAAACAGAAATACCTAGAAAGTTTAAGGATAATTTCCTATCAGGACAATACTAAAATTATGACATATAGAATTAGAGTGAAATTTTATCTTTTGGAGAGGAGAGCATTTTTGTTCTTTCAATAAGGCTTCCACCAAACAGATGCCACTGTCTTAATCATTTTCCCATGTTTTCACTGATACATCAAATGTTTTTCCCTGTTTACACTACTCTACACCTGGTATTGAGCAATTCTTAGCGTCCTAATTTTGTTTTCCTGGGTAAGTGCCAACACTGGAGAGGCATTTATTACAAATCTCCCATTATTACTTCATAAAGCCACTGTACATCTACCAGGGAGGCAATAAAAAAGGAATCTTTTCATACAGGCTATTGGGCCTGAACATCCCCAAATTTAAGGTAGAATTAAGGTAGAAGCGTTGGTCTGTTTAATAAAAACTCCCATTAAGGCAGGTCACCCTGTACAATAGCGACATAACTTTCTGCTTTCTTGTTCTGAGTGGTTAAGCTGTAAATTGCTCAAGTATGGAAAAAATCCTCCTTCATTTTTATCTTCCCCAACCCCATTCCCAGCAAAATATAGGCTGCTAAAATGTAGGATATTTTTGGTCATTGAGAAGTTACATCATCAAGCCTCATTCTAGAGAATGAGACAAAACAAGACACATGTACTTACTAATTACAGACATAATTCCCGAGTTGCATAAGAGCAAAAGTTTCCAGCCCATGTAGATTTCAAATATTATTAAACTGCACACATTTTAGAAAAGTTCCAGCTACTTGGTCTCATAAGCACATATTCATGAAAGCAAAATGAAAAAGCTTCAAATTCTGAACTGAATTATGCTATGATCGAAATTCAAATGAATGTTAATAAAGAGGTAGAGGCTTCATTTTTATCCTTAGCTCCATATATCAGCTAATTAATTATATTTTCTTAATTTATCCCTTGCAAACCAAATAATGTATTTCTATGAATGTTTAGGGTATTCTAGATGGCTTTGTCACAGCATTTGGCTGATTCTCTTCACCTGGAAATTTTGCTTCAGTAGGAGACACCTGCTGGTTAACCAGCTACTGTTATGAGCGAGAGCCATGATGACCTGTACAGAAATGTCAACTCAAATGGCTTTCAAATGTGTGCTGGAAACTACTGAAAAAAAAGTTAAGAGTGGAGTGTGTTTGTATTGCTGTAACATCACGTAAATTTAACAGAACCCCCACCCATCCCGGAATCTACTAACTTCCATTAGTAGCAAAACACCACACTGCAGACTTTCTTGCTCTTAGATACACTGAGGACTCAGCCAAAAATGCAGGGGGAACAAAGAGTTTACAAAAAAAGAGTTTCATTAAACGTTAACACTTGAAATGGTGGTGTATAACTGTGTGTCCCAAGTCAACGAAGCTAGGAACAGGATAATAATCGAGGTAGAGTTGAAAGCCACAGACTTCCACTGCGAGGCAGGAAGCAGGATTTGTCAGTACACTTCCTATTACTCCTCCTTTTTCACGGCGTGTCTCAGCAGCATCTTCTGACACTGCTACTGAAAGAAGAACCTGAAGTGTTTCCATACCTTAAGTCTTGTCACAAGACAAGTAATTAACATTATAAACAGCTCCCTCTTGTAACTACAAGAGCTCAGGGTTTGTTTCTAAACAATCGTTTCTTTCACCGCAAACAAACATACCTTCTCAGAGGAGGCAGCAGGAGAAATTACCCCGAGTTGTCTTCTACCAACGTACACAGATATCTCGGAACAAAAAGGCGCCCAGTAACCGCTGTGTCACCCAGAACGAGCTTATTATTGCAAACGGCCGCTGAAACCTAGTGCCTCGCTGGGACACCCCGTCCCCACAGAAGCCTGGTGAAAGCACTGTAACTGGAGAAGAGCCGCTCCAGTGCTCCGTGTGCCACGCAGGTTCCGACCGATGGGAAGTTCACCCACCCGCACTGTCTCCCCTAAGCACGGATCCCTCCCAAGTCGCCTTCAGACATGGGAGCTTCCCTCCGCGGCCACGGCCTCTCTCTCCTTCGTGCTCGTTTTGCCCACCACCTCCCACCCAGCAGCGCTGCCGGCACCCGCCGCACCTGTGCTTTCGTGCCGCTCTCCGGCGGTGTCAGGGTCTGCCCCAGCCCGTCGCGGCGGCGGCCCGGCCCGCTGAGACGCTGCGCCCCGGGGCCAGCGGGACCGGAGGCGGCCGGGCCATGCCGCCGCCCCGCCGCTGCCTCCATCGCCTGGAACCGTTGCCATGGCGAGGAGCCGCCACCACAGCCCCCCGCCGTTGGGCTGTGGCTTTTTTAACTTCCCTTTCCAGTCCGCGGCCAGCCCCGACTCCCAGGGAACACGGGCTGCCGCGCCGTCCGGAAAACCGCTGCAGCCGTTGCTAGACGGGAGTCGGCATCACCGGGTCCTTCCTGACGGAGCGAAGCAGGAGCTGAACCCGCACCGACTCCAAGTTCCTGGGTCCTTACAGACCCGTGGGGGTCCCCGGGCCGCCCCCAGCCATCTCCTCGAGCAGCACCTGCAGATCCCACAACAGCCACCCTGTTCCGTTTATTTTGTTAGGGACAAAGACCTGAAAAATCACACCTTGTTACTGAGCTAAAATTTGTGTCAAGTGCAGCCTTAGTATTCAAGGCATAGCAGAAATAACCTGACCTTTAACATCGCCTTTTCAGCAGCTCCCAGAAGCATGTATTTATACAGTCCTCATCCCCAGCACTACTGAAGAAGATAGGAGAAATAAAAGCTTTGAATGCTGCTCTTTTAACTGCACAACAAAAGGGCAATGAAATTCAATACAGCTAGATGCCACAGGTGCACATAATATATCTTTCTCCTAATTGGATAACACAGTAAGGGTTGTCTTCTTAAATTACCAGAGAACATCCTTATTACTAGGTTTCCAGTACTTCTTACTTTCAGAATGTAGAAGTGAAAAAGAATAAAATCTGTATTAGACATATTGATCATTTGTCTATAAATCAAATGTGTTAATAAACACATCAATCCCCAAGGAAATTTCTTTCTCCTTAACTTCTCACAGAAGATACAAGTCAGGGTGGTATTCACTCCATAGAAAATGGTTACAACGCATACATGAAAGTACCGAAAGCCACCTAGGATTAAATATACATGAAGGACAGAGTAAATATGTATGACTTGACACTGAGGCATCAGCAGCTTTTGTTCACCTGGAATCTATGTCAACACATCCATGGGAGCGTGAAAGCTGAATACTAGGAGAAAAGCACAGATAATTCAGGAGCAAAAAAAACTCAAATTCTTTCCAGGAATGCATAAGAAACCCAATATCCAGGCTGGAGGTAGGTATTTCACATTGGAATGTATTTCTTTTCTGCTCCTTTTGATGTAATTTGAACTGTGGACCAGGGAACCTCTTGCTAGCCTTTCATGGAAACATGCATACACTCGGCTGCAAAAAACCTGCAGAAACTCCATGTCTCAGCCCAACAATTCCTAAGCATTCCTTAACAGGGTTTTTCCACCTGCTCATAAAATCTCTGTAAGACAGAAACTACACAATGTCTCGGGGGACATGGTCCAGTTCTCATTTACCCATTTCATTATTTTTTCTAATATCAATTATTATTTTAAATTAAACTTTTTCTCATCTGCTCTTCAGTGATTAGCTAGGAAAAAAAATGACCTTTATAGAATCATAGAATGGTTTGGGTTGGAAGGGCCCTTAAAGATCATTCTGGCTCCAATCCAACTGCCACAGGTAGGGACACCTTCCACTAGACCAGGTTGCTCAAAGCCCCATCCAACCTGGCCTTAGAACACTGCTAGGGATAGGGCAGTCACTGCTTCTCTGGGCAACCTCTGCCAGTGCCTCACCACCCTCACAGTAAAGAATTTCTTCCTAATATCTAGTATAAATCTGCCCTTTTTCAGTTTAAAGCCATTCCCCCTATCACTACATGCCCTTGTAAAAAGTATCTCCACACATTTCTTGTAGCCCCCTTTAGGTACTGGAAGGCTGCTATAAGGTCTCTCCAGAGCCTTCTCCTTTCCAGGATGAACAAGCCCAACTCTCTCAGCCTGTTTTCATAGCAGAGGTATTCCAGCCCTCTGGTCATCTTCATGACCTCATTGACTTGCTTGTTCAGCTCCATATCCTTCTTCTGTTGGGGGCCACAGAGCTGAACACAGTACTGCAGGGGGGCCTCACAAGGGCAGAGTGGAGGGGCAGAATCATAACCCTTGGCCTGGTGGCTATGCTCCTTTGTGTCTGCTGTCGAGTAACGCTGTAGACAGATAAGCCCCACACAGCTGTTTGCTCACTTTCCCTCAGTGGGAAATGTCTTCTCCCTCATTTTGTTCTCTCTTAGAAACAAGCTGTTTCAGCTAAAAGCTATTTATTTCATCATTTTCTTGATATTCATCATTTCTGTTAATTAAGATTTTCCAGTTTGTTGGTAGTGTTGCCAAAATCTGACATGCAAAACTGGACATAAAACTATTCCAGTGGCCTTAAAAGCCACAGAGCAGAAAAAGATGTTTTCCACTGATGGTTTGAACATAAACTTATAAAATGCTGCCAGATAACATTTACTCTTTTTGCTTTGATTTTTTTCAGTATTCACTTTGACAACCATGGGATCTCGCATATCATTTTCTGATACACTTTTGCATTTTCATATTTATTCTTTATACTTGTTCATTGACTTTTCCTTCCTTGAATATGAAATTTCTGAGTTTTGCTTTCATGCTCTGCTTCTCTAATGAAAACTAGTTTCAGTTTCATTCCCATCCTATGACCCACATATGGATCAGCTCTCCCAGCCTGGTACTATACGTGAATACAAATTTTCAGTGCCCTTACAAACAGCATCCTGGAAAGGTAGGCTCCTTGAAGACCTCGTACAGTATCTTCTCAGAGTTCCTCTGAAAATAATTTACAGCTTGTCTTGACTGCAGTCTTTCAAATTGTTGCTGACCTCCATTGTATCGTGTCAGATCATACACCTTGCTTGTTAAAAAAGTGTAAATTAGGAAAAAAATATGAATTGTGAGAGATGTTTCAGAAACTTTGCTAAAAATGAGGGGCATGCTAAAGGCATTAATTCCAGATAGGGGAATGCATACCTGTCAAGCAGCTAAACTATCAAAGAAGATAATTAGATGGATTTGACCCAAATTATTTTTTTAATCCACATGGCACATTTTCTTTCCTATTCTTGTCCTCTAAACTGTTAGAAAATAATTGCATAATTATTTGTCCTAGTAATCTTAAGGATTCTTCTTCCTTCACTTTTAAGGAAAGGTGATGTGTCTGATATTCTTCAAGATCCTGAGACTCTGCCCATCATTAAGTAGTGCTCAAAAAAACTGATCTTGTTTGGGAGATTGTTCTCAGCATTCAAAGATGTATTTGGTTTCCTGTTGTCTTGAATAGCTCTTAATGATTTAAACATTTCACAGCATTTCTTCAATCTGATGCTTTCCTATTCTTTTTATTTTTTTATGGTCTCATCATAAATACCATTTTATTAAGACCAAAGAAAAAGGCACTAAGCATTGTGATTTTACCAAGGCTTCCCACTATTTGTTTACCCCTTGCTCATTCTGCATGACCCCTGATTTTATGCTCTATAGGCATAAAATCAGGCATTTTGCTTATTATAAACATCTCCATATTTTGTGTTCATCCTTTGCATTAATATTCTCTATATGATTATATTTTAACTTTCAGGACAAACATACCTTAGTGAAGGCACCTCACTGAGATTTGAATGTCATTAAGATACTGAAGGTGCCACTGTAACACAGAATCACAGAGTAAGAGAAGCTGAAAGGGACCTCCTGAGAACACCTAGTCCAAAACAGTAAAAATAAACAGCCCACTTTGGTCATCACTATGTGACCTAAATGATTCAATGATTCGATGAGGCCCACCCAACCACCCCAAACCCTCCCACCGCCCCCCCCCCCCCCAAAAAAAAAAAACCCAATAAAAAATAAATAAAATTATAGTAACACTGGATAATCCCAGGTTTTATAGTTTTGCATAAACCAGCCACTAGAGGGGGAGATAATCCCAAACACTCAAAGGCATCTAAACTCTCAGAATTACTTTTGAGTCCGCTATGACCACGACCACAAGCCCAAAATCTACTTTCTTTTCTAACATCCAAGTACTGAACTACAACGAATAACACTGAGTTTCTTGTTATTATGTTGTTCAGCAGATAAATCAGGAGTGCCTTTCCTTTGATGGCTCTGTTTATTTATTCATTGATCAACAAGTCATTTTTAAATTTCTCTGTAAATTTATTCAATTTTGACACTTTAAGCTTTGGCAATGTTCCTTTAAATAATCCTAAATTCATAGGAACTACAGCAATCTTAAATTTCGTAACTATAGCACACAACGAAGCTACGACACGTTGCCCACATGGAGTAGTACCCTTATTAAGGCAATAAAAAAGCATATTATAAATTTTAGCAGCCAGATTGTGACACTTATAGTAAATGTCAGTTTATTAACCAAACAGAAAATCAAGCTGTACAATCTATTGTGATCATGAAAAAAATCCTAGTGTTTTGTTAGTGGTGATAGTGATACCACCAACTTCTCCACCTCTGTGTCACTCACATCTGAGTACCCCTATAACTGTTGCTAACCCACAGTAGTCAAGATAATTTGTATATTTTGTATTGTATCATGACATAATCATGACCAATGTTTCTCCAGAGAAGAGGATCACAGTAATTATCCACATCTACAATGCTAATAGACTGTCAAACACAATATAGTGTCTGGTCCTGAGAGTTATGCAGAGTCAGGTTTGGGCCTTGTCTAGGGTTAAACGACGATATAGGAGGTCCAAGAGATTTTCCCCAAGGATGGAGAGTCATGAGTGGCAGGGTGTGAGATAGTATGGGCAAGTATCAAGGCCAGTGGGCCCCTCCAGTGCTTTGGAACTTCACCAATGAACAAGTGCAAAATCCAGAAAAATTAGTAAAACACTTAAAGGAGGTGTGTTGTCATTCTGGTCACACCAGAGATGGACAAATCATGGCAACATGCTGGGGCTTGGCCTATGCTTACAGAGCTCTGTTCAACACCATCCAGCATCTTCAAAAGGAAAAAAGTGTCCCTGGATCTGAGGGTGGAGTAATGGACAGCGCAGCTACTCCAGCTACAAGCACAGTAGCTACACCACCCCCAGGGACAAGTACAGCCACTACTCAAACTTCAACAGTAATGGACAGCGCACCTACTCCAGCTTCAAGCACAGCAGCTACACCACCCCCAGGAACAAGTACAGTAGCTACTCAAACTTCAACAGTAATGGGCAGCACAGCTACTCCAGCTCCAAGCACAGCAGCTACACCACCACCAGCAAGAAGTACAGCCACTACTCAAACCCCAGTGACAAGTATAGCAGCTACCCAAACCACGACAGTTCTTTTTTTATGATAAAATCTTCATCTGAGGCAGCCAGGGTCACACTTGATTATCAGAGGAATTACTTTATATTTTAACTTGTTCAGCTAATTTCTGAGGCTGAGTTGAGACTGTGCTATTAGAGTTCTGGAAAAGCAATCTGTCAAGCAAAACTAATGAAGATGTGCCCCAGCATAAATGTGTACATCCACGTACCAACTCCAGGAGTTCCCCGGTCTTACTTGTTCCCCCATCCATGAGAAAGGGGAAATGGGAGGCCTGCAGATACTGATTACGCACAATATAATTATAACCAAGGTGAAGAAATTCAAGAGCATTTTATGTCACAAATTGAATTCTTATTATTTTTTTGTTCCTTTTTCCTGAGTAATGTAAGCACCTGGAACTATTCTATGTTCTACTTGGAGATAATCCAGTAATTTACAGAGGGACGAATATTATTAAACAATAGGCATGTATAGATATAAATACATATTATAAGAATATATTCCCCTGGGCATGACTGTCAGGTAACAAAAATTAGTGTATATTTGTTTCTCAGAGGAGGAAAAATAAATATTGATGAAAATGACAGATCAAGACAAGAGGTCCAAACAGTAACTATAAAGAGAAATTATAGTTGAGATACAGACCAAAAGGACAAGAAGTGGCAACTGGAAATAGAAAGTGTTATGGTCAACTTTAGAAACAGTAATTTTTTAGTAAAGAAAGTTTGGGCTTACAGGGAGACAACTAACTCATAAAATATACTTAAAAGAAGAGAAAGGTAAACTAACCCACTGTTGGAGTTATAAATCTGATTTCTTTTTTAAAAGCAACCAATGAAAAATTTATTCCATTTTTCTGAAGGCAGTAACTTTCCCATGCCCTTTAGTGTGGGCATGGGTTACATTGACTAAATTTGATGTGGTAGGAGTGTGAAGCCTTGTTAGCAATTTAGAGAAGCAGCACTGCTGTGGGAATACACAGTGTGGCCGCATGCAAAGAGTTGTGCTCAATGGCTCAATGTCCAGCTGGAGACCAGCAACGAGTGGTGTCCCTCAGGGATCAGTGTTGGGACCGGTCTTGTTCAACATGTTTGTCGGTGACATGGACATTTTGATTGAGTGCGCCCTTAGCAAGTTTGCCCATGACACCAACCTGTGTGGTTTGGTTGATATGTTGGAGGGAAGGAATGCCATCCAGAGGGACCTTGACATGCTTGTGAGGTGGGCTGATGCCAACCCTAGGAAGTTTAATCATGACAAGTGCAAGGTCCTCCACCTGGGTGGGAGCAATCCCAGGCACAGCTACAGGTTGGGCAGAAAAGAGATTCAGAGCAGCTCTGCAGAGAAGGACTTGGGGGTGTTGGTTGATGAGAAAATGAACATGAGCCGGCAGTGTGCGCTTGCAGCCCAGAAAGCCAACCGTATCCTGGGCTGCATCAAAAGGAGCGTGACCAGCAGGTCGAGGGAGGTGATCCTGCCCCTCTACTCTGCTGTCGTGAGACCTCACTTGGAGTATTGTGTGCAGTTCTGGTGTCCTCAACATAAAAAGGACATGGAACTGTTGTAACAAGTCCAAAGGAGGGCCACGAGGATGATGAGGGGACTGGAGCACCTCCCATATGAAGATAGGCTGAGAAAGTTGGGGCTGTTCAGCCTGGGGAAGAGAAGGCTGTGTGGAGACCTCATAGCATCCTTCCAATATCTGAAGGGGGCCTATAGGGATGCTGGGGATGGACTCTTCATGAGGGACTGTAGTGAGAGGACAAGGGGTAATGGGTTCAAACTTAATCGGGGGAAGTTTAGACTGGATATGAGGCAGAAATTCTTTCCTGTGAGGGTGGTGAGGCAGTGGAATGGGTTGCCCAGGGAAGTTGTGAATGCTCCATCGCTGGCAGTGTTCAAGACCAGGTTAGACAGAGCCTTGGGTGGCATGGTTTAGTGTGAGGTGTCCCTGCCCATGGCAGGGGGGTTGGAACTAGATGATCTTAAGGTCCTTTCCAACCCCAACTATTCTATGATTCTATGATTCCATGAATACACTCTCCTTTCTCTCCTTACTGGGTCTCTGCAAAGGAAGAACCAACAGCTGGAGGAAGGAGATGTGGTAGAGCAACAGGAGCAGCAGAAAAGTGCCAGAAAGACTGATTCAAAAGTGACCGTGCTCAGAAAGATGAAAGAAAGCCTTGAAATTAATGTTCATGAGGGGTGGAGATCCTTGTAATTGGGAAAACTGTCTGGTAGCTGGAAAGGCTAATGTTATAGAATTGCTTTCCAGCTGCTAAAGAAAACCCTTGGAAAAAATGAATTATATCAAATTTTAACAGAGGAAAATATATTTAAACATCTACATGCGAACAAATCCCATCACTAAAATCTCAGTCCTTCATTGCTGAGAAAGGTCATACCAGAACGAAGAGCAGAAAGTACTAGCTTGAGTGAAACTCAAGAAACCCTCAGAAAATTAGGATTTAACTGGAGATAATTCACATAAAGTCACAGAAAGGATTTAATCTTTGACAAATTTTAACAATCAGATGGCTTTCGAAAAACATAGCTGTGTAACTGTGTTCCTAATTTACCTGGTCTTTTAAAGCACTTTTGCCTTACAACCTCTTGAAAAACCTCATCAAAAACCTCTTTATGAAGTAGATAATTACATATTGTAAGGGTCAGTTAATTGCACAAATAAAGGACTAGCTTGAATAGGAAAGGCAGAGACCAGCAGCAAAAAATAAGTGTTTGGAAGAAAAATATGAAGAGCTATGTGCATAGAGACCAGTAATGACTGGGAGTGACTTCATTCCTCGCATGCATGTCTCTGGCCAGGGCGAAGGAATATGGCTGTAAGGGAGTGGAGTCTGCTTATGACACATAACTGGGCAGAGAGTCAGCACAAGGGAAAAGAGTCATAAACATCAGAAGGTCTTGGCCAGAGCAAGAGCAACAGGATATGAGTTACTTGATGCTTTAAATGGAAGAACTGGTGATATTAAAGACCGGACAATAAAAACATCATAGCATTGCCCCAACAGTGTGCTTCTTACAGACATTTTACTGACCAAGTTGAGTGAGGGAGTGGGACTACTGGTGCTGAGGTAGGGAGTTCTGAATTATTGAGCACTAGACACAACTCAGGGCAGATACAGTCATCTCTCATTTCCAGCACTGTTTCCAAAACTTTTTCGAACAATATTACAGATGTAAGCTTGGGGTTTTTTTTTGGTTGTTTTTTTTTTTTTTTTTTTTTTGTAACAAAGGCAGGGCAAAAAAGAACATTGTGCAGGAGTCCGAGCAAGTTCTCACTGGATGCTTTGAAATAATACTTACTGTATCTAATACCACTGTTTTACACAGATGAGCCTACATCAAAACTGAGGAAGGTGTTAAACTAAAAACTTAATGTTAAGGATGCTACCTTGAAGAGTCTATATCTTTGGCTGTTTAAAACTACATCTGCTTGCTATTTAACAACTGGGTGTAGAACACGGCAGCAGACTTTTTAAGGTTCATCATTGTGCCACAGAGGCCCCTTTGTTTCTATTTTTAGAACTTCCAAATATTTATTTACACATTTCCTGTGAAAAACATACCTTCTGTAATACTGATTCCTCACCGGCCCACTCCTGATTTATTTTAGAATCCCCCAGCTGATGGGGGACAGGTGGGTAAGGGCTGAGAGCAGAGGAATGCTGCCCTGCCTCTGATGGCCATGGAAGCTATGCAGCTCGCCACCCCCAGACAGCCCTCAAACGTCTTTGGGAAAGAGGCCAGCATGACTCTCTTGGTCACCAAAAATGTTAGAGACCTACAAAAGACTTGAGGTGAATCAGTTTTTGGTCTTGACCGGCTGACATAGGCCACTGAGAAGCTGTTGCTGAAGATTCCCATGCCTCAGAGGTTGTTTAGGATTGAGGGAACAGGCACACTTCAGTGCAATTATGCAACACTAATTTGAAAGCTAGTGTGTAGTTTCTGCTGTTTACAAACTTTTCCTACAGTTCCCATTGTCACTGTATCTGGCTATAGAATTTAAATTCAATTGTTTTCTTAACAGTCGGGGAATTACAGTTTGGATTATCACATTTTGGATTAACACCTTGTAAAACTAACAGAGTCTAATCTGCACCGACGTCTGTGATGTTTTGTGTGTGCAACACAAACCAGTTTATACTATAATCCCTTCTCTTTCCTGACCATGGTGGTACAAAATCCCTCTGTGCTGAGTTATGCTCATCTGTGTCTCCTGATTCAAAATCTTCATCCTCCCTAGTCTTGCAGGAGGTTGGAGTAGCCATCAGAGCTGTCATGGAGCTGCCCTGACCCAGCCATGCAGGCACAGTTAGGCAGGGCAGTGAGCAGAAAGAGACCTCTGGAAGCTTTACTCAGTGCAAGCCATTCAGATGTGGAACACTGAATTCCATTAGTGTGACAGAAGTCAACCCAAAGGGAAATACTCTAACCCCAAAGCTTTCTTTGGGAAATGTGGACAATCTCAAAGATAAATGCTATGGAAAGTTGTGGGTTTAGAAAACAACGAGTTTTAATGTTGAAATTCTTCTAAAGCACTGCTTGCAAATTCAGCTTATATTCAGTGATTCATGCAATGTATTGTGCTTACCAGTGAGTTTTTTACCTATAATGAGTATAACATATTGATGTTTTTCCAAATAGAAGGATGGGATAATTCTCTAGGGAACAAATCCCAGTACAAATGCAGGCAGCTGTTAGTCCCCAGTATGTGGACATGCATGTCACACCTGCCTCAGCTGCGGATCATGGCAGCCACCAGTGAGGTGAATCAGTATAAATTGAGGCTTACAATTAGGCCAGGTCCACTGGGAGGGTCTCATAATCCTGAACTCTCAGACTCCTCACTCTAAATCTATTTAGAACTCACACAAGCTCCTGTTTCTGGCTCCTCCTCTGCTTCTCCCGTATCCTCTGCAAAGCTGTCTAAGGGCAGCTGTTTCCCCTGCTATGGTGGCTTTGTCCCTTGACAAATGACTCAAACTTCCTGATGTCTTCTCCCCTCATGTACAAGATTTCAGTGCTCAAACAGAAGTTCTGCTGGCTGGCTGTGCAGTCCTACATGGCTTTCTGGGACTGAAAAACTCCCCTGCTTTCCCTTACAACTTCTCCCCTTAGCAAGCATGTGGAGACGGCAGTGAAAGGACCTGGCGAGAGGAGGCTGTGAGGTTCGAGAGAAAGGAAAGTTGACAGATTAATAATGGTTGATCGTTTTCCACGTGTCTAGTGGGAAATGAAATTTTATAGAAAATATTTTGTGGAAAACAGGAGGAAGTCATTTGGGGAGGGAATAAAACACTCAATATCATAAAAAAGACGGAGCAGGAAAGGTTTCCTTCCTCATATATTTCACAGTTCCCATTGAAAAGAAAGCATCTTAGATGCTCCACACCAACAACTGTAAATACACTGGAAACAAAGCATTTGCTGATATTAACTTCCCACATTCATAGGACCTTGTTCTGTGTCAAGAGTATAAAACACTGCCTCAAAAGGTAAATTGTGTATAAACATTTTTACAGTTTGCATTTCTATGACTGTTGGGGTTTGCTGGGTATTTTTGGGAGGGAGGGGTTGTTTTGGGGTTTGTTTTTGGGTTTTGGTTGGTTGGTTTTGTTTGGTTTTTTTTTTCCCAGAAACCCTACTGTTAATGTGCACATTTCTTCACCAGTCTCTAGTATTCAGAGTGCTAATACAAAGTACATAACCATAGCAAAACAAAGCTTACACAAATAGTAATTGTCAATTCTTTCTGCTATTTTCCTGTTAATTTATTCCTTCAGTTTGCCTTATAGTTGTTGCTATTAAGATCACTTCTGTTTTTCTACTTGAATAATTTGTTTTTCCCTCAACCAAGACCTCTTTGAACATAAAAATTTAATGTCGGTAACTATAGTATGAATTTCTTATTATTAACCAACTAAGATCTTCTTTATTTGTCTGTAATATAAATACATGTTAATAATGCCAGTATAGCTTTAGGAAATTACTATTATAACAATAAAACAATCCACCAAGTATAACAGTATGTTTCATGTCCACAGAATAGAACCTGGGGATAAAGTATAAATGCTTGATTATATTAATATTTTATATAAAGTGTTTAGAGGCCATAATTTTTTGTATAAATGTTCTTGAATATTAATGAAATGTTGAAGGCTGATGAGCAACTCACATGAAATACTAATGCAGAACTTAAATCCATGGGTAATTCCTTTTCAGAATTTTCTTTGATTTTCCAGGACTAGACCTATTCTCCCAGTGCACATGCAAAACTATTCACTGGGCAGCAATATATCAAACTGAGGGGAACACAGGTTTTGAATACGAAACCACTTAGGGTTTAGAAATACTTTTATATGAAAATAACAATCCACAGCACATTAATAAGACTGAGAATGCATATATTGACCATACAATTAAGAATCTGATTCCAGTGTTTGTGACTGACAGAAATATAGAGTAAAACAGAATTATTCTGAAGCCTGACGTCTGTCGTATGGCTCTGTGTGTCAGACTGACCAGAAGCACTGCTCTTGAAACCCCATTGCTACATAAAGCCCCACCCAATGATTTGATGTATTCTAAGAATCTGTAACATGCAAGATTAAGAGGGTGGTCAGTAATAACAAAGTTATTTTGACTGAGTTCATATAAATTGTATCATACTAGGTTATTTCTGTTTTGCAACTACTACAGAAGGATAAAGCAGTCTGAAATTTGCTCAGCTTCTGTTAAGCTTTCCTTATTGTTCTTTGGTTGGGACAGGAAACAAAAACTGGTAAGCTATTGTCTCAAATTGCGCAAGCAATTACATTCTTTGAAAACCATTATCTGCATGAAATCTTTCATGGCAGGAAATTACAAACAGAAAGAAATTCTTTCACAATAAGAGAAAAGCCCAGACCATTTTCAATACTTGTTCTAATGTACAAAATTTGCTGTGAAAATTGATTTGGTTGCTGCTGTGATTCCAGATACCTGTCCTGACAGTAAACTGATTCCTTTAGAAAGAGACATTGAGTATTAAGTAAGGAAAAAGAGAATTGTCTGCAATCCTAATAGCTGAATTTTCTATCAAAAGATCTGTGATTTCTCACAACTGATCACTGAAGAGAAATATAGACAGAACAGAACAGGTGATCATACATGTATTTCTAGTTCAGACTTGAAATCAGTGTTGTGAAACAGTGATAAAAAATGCCTAACCATTTATATAGCATTTATGTGTAAACATTTGCCTAACAAGAATAATGGAGTAGAAACCTTGGTTCACAATGGCACAGAATGAAAGTCAAGCTACCAATGGATATTATGTTGTGACTCACTGCAAAGGATGTTAAGTGGCAAAATAGAATTTAGAAAATGCAATAACTTAGATTCTAAAAATTACCTTTTTTTGAGTGGACTTTTTAAAGCCATATGTTTAAAATGATTCATCTGTAGGCTGGTGACTCGTGCGGAGTGACTGACTTTTTGAAAAAGAGAGAAATACAGTAACCGGCATTTTACCACCTCAGTAAGAGGCAGAACAGAAACACCTGAGAGGAACGATACAGGAAGGAAGTCATCAACTGCTTTAAATGCTATTTGTCATTAATGAGCCAAAATATGATTCTTTATGCTAAATAGCAGGATGGCAACTATTCCCATCCTTTCTCTTTCACCTTTCCTTGCAAAATTCACCTTTCATGGTGCCAGTTCTGGAAGCTGCTGAAATTCATCAGTAACTCCTCGTTCTATAAAAGGTTTGTATGTTAGATGCATATAATATACTTAGCACAGTGAATTTAATGAAGGGCAAAAACCACACCAGAAACATTATCAAAGCGATTGTCCATAAGTATCTGTAGATGATCCTTCCCTCCCCAAAATACTTAACTTTTAGCTCCATTCAAAATGAGTAGACAACACTGAAGTGAGAGGATCAATGAGGGGTTCAGGCTACTCTGGACAGTTGGAGGCTGTCTCACCTTCCTGAGCTCGAGTGGGGCACCCCAGGAAACTCCACGTTTCTGAAGAAAAAGAACTTTGCCATCTCCAGAGCTGGATCACATCCACATCTACCATACTGCAAAGGCAGTTACAGCTACTCACATGATACTTTTAAAATAATAACAACAAACAATAAGAATGCCATCCATATAAAACGTCTCGTGTATCAGCTTCATAAAATTGGTGGTTTTTTTCAAAATTGAACTATTCCTTGCTGTATCAAAGAAATGTAAGTATTTTTGCTCTTTTTTTCTAAGCTGATTCTCTAAAGACGGCAAAATGAGGAATGCTGCTTTTATATAGGACTCCTGGACAACCTCACCTCCCTTTCTGGATGTAATCATCTTCTTCTGCTCTTTATGTCCCTGTCTGCCAGTATCTGCTATTACCTTTTTAACAGCACTGCAGATTTCTAGTAGTCATAAATTACAGTCTTTACACTTAATTGTGACTTCTTTGATTCATCTGTGTCAATGGCATAATTTATATCACCTTTTTTGCCACCACAACGGTTGTCTCAGTGTCCAAAGGAGCAGATATTTTGTCGGGCTTTTTTCATACCCAGTTATCAAGCTAGGATAAAACCAAGAAAATTATAATTTTCTGTGCCACCTTTTCTTTTCCTTTCCTTTTTGTTGTCTTCCAGCATCCTTCATGCCTATTACACTATATAGCAATTCTTTTTAATAATTTATTCTATTATAATTCAAAGTGTGTCAACAAGTTGCAGTGCAGGCAACTAAGCTAATTCTGAAGGAATGCATGCCATCTGCTTGGTCAAACTCTGCCGGCAAGAAATGTCTCTTTTACACCTGTATTAATCATGATTTAGTCATATGTGTTCTGCCCTCAAATATCAGGAGAGGTATGCCTTTCCATAGATGTAATTAACTTGGTCTTGCCTGTGGCAAAGCACACAGCGGGTATGTTAATCTCTAAGTGTCTGAGCTGGCTAATTTGTGCCCTTTCATGATACTTCCTGGACCTGGGAGTGCACACTCAGAAAATACTACATTTTCAGGTTATGCTTCTGGGCTTGCTTGGAGAAAACAACCCCTGAACTGACACTAAAATAAAAGCTGATTTCAGTGCAGAAAGCAGCATTCAAATGCTTGGAGTACCTAAGTCCTGAATGTATAAGTTATCAGGCACATTTTTTGTTTTGTCTTATACAAGCTTCCAGAAGAATATTGAGTTAGAAATTTTTACTCATTTTATGCTTGGAACCTCTTTTTGCATAAATACAAAATTACCCCAATATTTGGGAGATAAGGCAGCAAATAAATAAATTCTTGAGCTCCTCACCATAAAGTGATATGATATACAACTATTTATGCTATTAGATATGCTTTGTTATGACTGATCAGAAACGTTGGCAAAAGTGTAAGTAACGGGTGAAAAAGATAACTACATTGAGATGGCTCTTGTCTTCTGTAACTGGTGTCCACAATCTATGCCTGTTCTGTTCTTTTGACTTACTCCTGCAGACCACACCAGTGCGGACATGACAATGTGAAGCTTCAAGAAGTTCAGTCATTCATCCGTCTATCCATCCAGTACAGTGTGTGGCTCCACTGATGGCTGGTACAGCATGGGGGACTGAATGGGGAAGAGAAGTCAGTGGGTATGGTGCGGGCACTGGCACCATTACCACAGGCAAAAAACTCCTGGAACAAATGCTCTCACAACATGGGCTTACACAAAATGTGCTATTCAGCTCAGCAATGAGGGAGCAAACATCTCATTGTGATGAATATCCACTCAGTTGGTATAGGAAAACTTGAAAAAATTATTGGAATAAAAATCCTAAAGTTTAAGTAAAGTAATTAGAGCCTCATAGTTCATTCAAGAGCTCAAAAATACAGGAGATAATTCTGATAACGGAAAGTGTGAGTACTTTTCAGAACGACACAGCTCCCTTCTCTGGCCCTCCTGTCTTCTGGGCTGCAGAGAAATACAGCAGATTTTTTTAATAGTAGCAACTTTGTACTGAGGTGCTGGAACATCAGCGGGAACACACAGATACAAAGGCAATTTCTGTCCCACTTTCACCTTAAGCAAGGCTAAAGTGGTTATTTAATTTGCATATTTAGGAAATGATTGTGTCCTTATGCAACTACAAATATCTATTTACAAGAAGGCTTTCATTCCAACATCCAGAGAAAAATTCTTGTGGGACAGTAATTCCACAGGCTGTGGAATATTATTAACAGGGTTAGGCACAACTAAGAAGGTTTGCTTATTTCTTTAAGCTATTAAGCTAGACGGACACATATTACAATACATATCATGTAATATAATTTGAAGAGAAAAGGAGAAACTGGAGAAGGGGCTGTACATTTGATGTACATTATTTCAGAAAACATGGAGATAAAATAAAAATTTCAGTACAGCATAACTATTTATTTAAACAGGCCTCTCATTTTGTAATTATACTACAGGTCATAATTACTGGTTTAAATATGATATATCTATAATTTATCGGAGAATTATGTATCAAATATTATGACCAGAGGCTTACATGTTATATAGCAAATATCACTCAAATTCTCTGCTTGCAAAAATGGAACAAAACAAAAGTAGAACTATGAGATAGGTAGGTAGGTAGGTAGGTAGGTAGATAGATAGACTTACAGATATGTATGTGCATACCTATATACATAGTACTTGAGATCTATCGAACAAAATGCTTTCTAAAAAAGCCACATACTGAATTTCCTTTGTTAAGATGTCATTGCTTTGTGGATCATATATTTAGAAAATATCTAGAAAAAAGGGGGGAAATTATGTAATTCTGGTGGTTCATCCATGGGCATATGCAAATAAATGTAGAGGTGGGCCTATTTGCAATCTGTTGTTTCTGGGGCCAGTAGGACCCACTAGATCGCCCACCAAGTAGGTGCTTGGATACTTCCTGACCTGTGGTGGGCAAAGGAGTGCTCTGAAAACCAGGCAGGGTCACTGAGAGCAGGAGGAGGATGTGCAAGCATCAACTCAGCTGAGGATGAGCAATTTTGTCCCAGAGCTGTAGCAAGTGGACCGCCACACAGCAAAGCCATTGCTTAGGTCCAGGCTGGAGCTGAGAGGTTTCATGTGGCAGCTGCAGCAGCTTGAGCCTTGCAAAAACCCATGTATTCTCTAGACCACCTGAGGATCTTTGAGTGGAGAGTATAGTGGTAACCAGAGGTATGAACTGAACTTGTGAGTTTACCTAGGTTTTGGCTGTGTTGCATTTGTGGACAAAATTTTGCCCTGCCACATCAATGCCATAGGAGTTATTTCTGTCATTCCTTTGGCTATAGGCAGAGCTGGTGGTGCTTAGATGTAGTAACTACTGAAGTTTTAAGCTGAATATTCGTTATTCCCTGTTTTCTTATTTTTCTGTGTTTGTTTCTTTGGATTGCAAGCCATCTCATGGCATAAATCAGCAAAACGTTTAAGCACCAGCCCTGACTGAATTCACTAAGATTTGGCATTTGCTTAATGTTAGGCCCATCAGAACAGCTCAGTCCCACAGCAAGCTCTGAGCAGAGCCCCTGTGGCTATGTCACACAGGACTCAATACCTCCATGGTGTGAATCACAGAATTTTATATTCTGAATTTCTGCTGCAGTGAGACCTACAAAGAACTTAATTCTGCAGTGCTTTTATGATAGAGTTCATTGCCTGTCTTTTACTGGAACCAGAACTACATGTGTGTTTCCAAATGTACTTAGTTCAATGAGTATGTTCATGAATAAAAAAACTGGCTGCTTGCTACTGCATTCCAATACAGATTGTAAGCAAATAGACGAATTAAAGTGAATTGGAGCTTTCAGTCCCTTCTCCTGTGCAGCTATCCCTAGTGAATTTAACTGAATAAATGAATAAACCTCTTCTTTTAAATGAATGTTGGAAAAGAGAAAATCTTGAAAATGTACCAGTGATCGACCATAGTTCTCCTTTATTCAGTAGCTCCTAATTTACTCTGAGGCTATAAATGGACCTCTGTGTGTTTCAAAAAGGACTCTTTGAAACAATAAGGAATTCACACAATTCTATGAGGTCTAACGATAAATACGTTGCAAGACATATGGGATGGGATTTCATTTACCCTATTGTCGTTTTACATCTCTCCAACACTTACTAGTGCATGGAGGACTTTGTATCTCCATTATCTGTGGCGCTGTATAGACCCCGTTACTTAGTCAGATTGTTAAAAAGAGATTTAGTGTAATAATGAATAATAACACAAAAAATTTACAACATGACAGAGGCACACTGTGTTTCAGGGTTGTAGGTGGCAAATCTTCAGTTATGACACCCAGATAATTGCTGATGACAAACTGTGTATTCTGAAGCTGCTGCACTCCCACAAAGGGACCTTTGTTTGGCCCTGTGGATGTCAGCAAGACCTCCTGCGGCTCTGCTGCCAGCACACTGCCAGCACTGAGCCCACACTTCCAGCGAACACTAACCCACCCTCACACAGAGTGAGAAGTCAGAAGACCTCACACCGAGAGTGCACAGAAAGCCGCAGTACACAAAACTTGGAAGAGGAAGTTTGCTGGAGCCCCACAGACCATTATTTCAAAAAGATAACCTGAATCTGCCCCTGTGCTCATGACACCACGATCTAGAGGCAATTCCGCAGCAAGTAAACACAATGCTCTCCAAACACATCAGTGCATTGCCTGACCGAGCTGAGGAGACTAATCCTGTTTCTTCCGAGTTTCACTTCCAGATGACATTACCCAGAATGGTATCAGAAAAAACCAACATTTACAAAACCAGGAGGCTAAAGGCAAACTTATTCCTCAAGAACACCATGCTGATGTCTCTCAAGTGCGTATACTCAAGTGGTTTGATTTTCAGCAGCTCTGAGTGTATGGCAGTTTCTACACAGGGGACTGCTGTGTATTCTGCTCTTTGAAAAACAGGACACACACATATGTATCTGCATATATATATCTCTACACAGACATACACACTTGGGAGTCTAATTTCCTGCTTCCAGGTGCAAATATTTTGACTCCTGTCTTTTGTACCCACATATCCCATGACGTGTATCTACACAACATACATACGCTAAATAAACACATAGCGCTGCTAATAGCCCAAAGGTGTTATTTCCCATATAATAGACACTATTTGCTATGCTGTATAGAATGCCTGCCCTAAACCCCATGGTTGCTTTGTATGTGTGTTGTAGGGAATCTATCTCACAAGGCTGAGGATGGGCACCATGCCATCCTAACAGATGGATCTGACAGCCAGGAGACCATGTATGTGCATCCAGTGTGGGTGAGACCGATGGGATCCTTTGCCAGGGCGATCTAAACAGCTGTCTGTTTTGGCTATATCTACTCCAAGGAGAAGGATGTAGGCTTACATTACAATTATGCAAGCACAGAGCTTGGTGGGGGAGCGTCACCTGTATAAAGAAAAATCCATTCAAATAACTACAAATCAAAGACATCCACTGCGAAAAAGTGAGGCAGCATTATGGCGCTCCACACCCCTTTGCCTCCCCTCAGGAAGACCAAGCAAAACTCGTCATGACAAGTTAATTTGTCTGAACATGTATGCAAGAGTGCAGAAACCTGTTGCGCAGGCTTTCTTCCTGTCCCTGAGGCACATAATATTCAGTAAAACAAAGACTTAACCTTCAAATACTGTGCAGACACTGCTCTTTTGTATGGCATAAAAATCTGCTGAATAAAGGAACAAGTCCTTTCAGGACAAAGAGCATGAATTTAGCTTATGTCTTATAAAATACAATTTAAAATGCCCTGAGAACAATTAGGTAATTGCATGAGTAGAAGTTAAAATGCTACTTTCAAAAATTATCCCCTTATAGAATTTGCATCCTCAGGTCAGGCCTGTGTGTTCGCACAGGGCTGAAGAGAAACACCCCACAAGCTGTATTTATAAAGTGCTCTGAACGACTGAAGCACAATCATTGTCATGCATTTCACTCATACCCACACTGAGAAAATCTACATAAAGATAAAGTCTGCCATCTAAAAATAATTAAGCAGTACTTCAGCTATGGTCTTGAACTATTTTTAATTCAAGTTTAGACAGCGATCAAGGATTTAGCACAATACATGGAGTGACCAGTGCAATTAGATTATGGAAAAACATACCTCAGTATAACATACACATTTTTAAACACTTAGCTGCCCAGCAAACCAACAGAAACAAAAAGAAGAGGGAAAGCATAGTGACACAAGGGTGGATCAGATGCATGAGGAAAGTGATGAAAGTCCTTCCTACATAAAACTTTAGGTGACAGGTAGAGCAAGGCAGCCGGGCAGCATGAAAGAAGCTGGTATAAGGTGTTGTCAGCAGTTTTAAACATATCCATCAGGTTTTCTTGTAAAATAAAAAGCCAGATTCCTGTCCTTACAGGCATTAAAGGAAAGTTGGTAACAAAGTTGCCTAGAAAGGCTGTTTTGCTCCATCCCCCAGCAATCACCTAAGATGGATGATACTTTCCAAGGAGCATCTTCCCACCACGAGTACATCGCCAATGAAACTTTTCTGCCTCCTCCTCCCACAACAAGGGCTCATGCTTCCAGGACTGATCTATTAATTCTTATTTACATTTAGAAATACAAAAAAAAAGTTAAATTATAAGCCAGCTGTAACCACCCTGTTGAAATGGCAATTCATTACACTGGCAGCATGGGAAACCAAGGAGCAGTAAGCCAGCTTCCTTCCTGCTCCAGACTTTTCAGTAGCTCTTATTGTGTTTTGTTTATTGAGTTAATCCTTGAGAACAGTGAAAAAGAGGGGTGTTTTTGGAGTGTGCTCAGTATTAAAGAACTCAGGCGTAATGTGAACATGTTACACCAATGCAACTTGGCCTGAGGGTGTAAGAAGAGGGCAAAGGTGACCTAGAGGAATTTCATGCCTTCTCATTTGGTGTATTGGTGTAGCCGCCAACATGAGCTACCCACTACCTCAAGGGTTGTTCTGGCTTTTGAGGACAGCTGAGATATTTACACATTGCAGTCGGCCTTTGTCTTTTTTGCCTCCTGTTTGTGAGGTATGGAGTTGCCACAAGAGTCCTGCAGGCCCATTTATTCCTTATAGAGGAAATTTTCTCAGGAAGAGAGTTGATCCTTACAGATTCACTGTGCAGATTCATTAGGGCAATGCAGTCACAAGTGTGCATGTGCATATAACACATATTTTTATGTGCACCTTTTAAACTAATGTACTTCAGAAATTTTTGATACCTGAAAAACATAGTCATTTTAGTTCTCAAAGTTTCTGCAAACCTCTAAGTTCAGGAACATGCTGTATTATTATCCAGATGATATCAGTACATTAATATCCTGTCTTGTGCCATCTCAGATATTTTTTATTTGGTCTTTGAAGCCATTTTATTATGAACGCGATTCATCAAATAAAAAGTGATTCTCTCTATGTACCCTTCAAAATTCCTAGTGTTCTTCAAAAAGAAGGAAAAGCACAATCCAAAAGGCATTACATTTTTAAATATATTACATTAATACATATAGTGCCTTATTGGTAATTACAGAACCTGCTGTCTATTATAGACCTTGTAGACACATAAAAATTATTTGAAAAGTTAATGTTGAACCACGTATTACTACTCAAATTGGAAATTCATGGTTACATTGGGAAAGACAAGTAAGGAAATATTTCCAATCAAAATAATTCACATAGGCTAAATGATTGTACCACTTAGAGATTCAGATAAATTGCTTTTCTTTTGTACATGGACTTGTTTTACAGGCTACAAAGCAGATATGTTAAGAACAAGCTAGTGGTGTCCTTCTTTGATGTTTGATTTCACTCTGCATACCTAATTCCTAAAATATCTTGCATTATTCAGTAAACTTTACTTCAAGGGATTGTTCATTAAATTGCGGGGGTGGAGGGGGGAAGCGTATTTTTTCTAAATTTCCCCGTGAGTCCAATATATTATTTCCATCAAGAAGATCTTCATTAATAATGGGCACTCTTGTACTTTCACAGGCATCAGGATACTCTCATTTAAAGGATAGGCAAGTTGGAAAGCTGTGAAATAAAAATCTACCAAAGTGCCTGGTAGAAAAATGGTTCTTTGGAAAATAGAGAGTGCTCTGTAACATTGCCTTTGCTTCCCCCTCACAAAAGAAAAAAGCAAGCTTGCAGCTCATTGATGCTATTGTCCAGAATCTTTATTTTATTAATGCCTGTGTAAGCACTTTCTCATGGGAAAATATTTTTAATAGGCTGCATATGGCACAAGTAATGCTCTCATCACTAGTTGAATTGCAGTGGAAGCCTCAAAATGTAACCAGTATTGGACACTGGTCGTGGGTGCACTAGCACCTTCGCACTCCCCAGTCCCAGAAATATGCTCAAAGGACCTCTGCAAACTATATTAGAACAGTTCCTAGGACTGTTTCTTTTGGGCAATAAATCAGACTCAGCTCCTGAACTGATTAAAAAGGAAACAAAACCACAAAACATTGTGAATGAAATCTTTCTTACACTTGCAAATATGAGGGTTTTTTACTTTCCCACTGTGCTGCCCAAAATTGAACTAACTAGAGGATAAGAGAAAATAGTGTCAGAAACAGGAAAGTGAGTGATGTCACATGGTATTCTCAATAAAAACACTGAATATTAGAACCATATCAATTCATAATAATAAGAACAGTAAGTGTGTGCATTTCATGTTTAGCAGAGTTTCAAAAAACTTAATCTATTTTCCAGACAAAAAACGTTTTTTTTATATATTCAAGGGATTTGTAAAAACAAATCATCTCTCTTCCACTCAGCAGTAAGAGAAATGGACACTCTGCTACAGAAAAGAGAGGAAGGAAACTGGAGTTAGAATTAAGAGTGAGCATTATAACTTAGAAGAGAACTTGTAAAAACATATTTATTTTCATATTTTATTTTGAAAATATTGCATATGTTCATATTGAAAAAAGGCAAAACCACCTATTGAACTTTTTCATAATTTTTATCCTGGTACTCATTTTATCATCTCCAGTTGCCATTTTCCTGACAGGACATTGTACATCAATTAAGAATGGTAGTAATTTCTAATGGAGTGGAATAATTTTTAACAGGAGCAAAATTTTGAATACCTCACTAAGAGTATCAAAACTCATAAGGTACCAGATGTTCATCAGTAGGCTCCCTGTGTAGTAAAGCTTGATCTCATTATAAAATCAGGCAGCATGTAAAGAGCCCTGAAATGGTGAAAAATTTAAAAAAGATAGCTCATCAACAGACTGATAGGAGTGTAAGTAACGTTATACAAATTAAGTTCACAGTTCTTCTACATCAAAGAAACTATCAAAGCCAAATCAGAAAGGAAGGAACCATTACCATCTGCAATTCAGATCATCACTTGTGGTCCCACTAAACTTAAGAAATGTAGGAGAATCCTATTATTAATTTGTAACAAGAAGTGAAGCAGTACCACTTACCCTCTTACATATTTTGGCTCACATGCCAGAAGTTATCGAGAGCAGAGAACACTAAAGTGTTCTTAAGGCTGGTGTTTAAATATCCTATTCTGGGACTGTAAAGGAGAATGGGCACATGCAGTTCACCCTTCTTTCTCCTCTTCACTTGCCAGGTAAGAACAGATAATGCTTATAGTATCTTTTAAGCTCACGTCTAGGCATGGCAGCATCAGCCCAGTCAAGTCCTCTGTCATGAACACCGGCTGTCTGGGAGCATTATCACATAGCAAAGCCCTCCTGCAAGCCCTGAACCTGTAAAAATGAAGAGATTACCCCACATCATGACCCTGCTCTGCCTGACAGGCAGGACAGTATAACAAGTATCCTATGCCTTGTAAAGCGCCTGAAGTAGATCAAGTGTGGAAAGATGGGAACTTAGAGAGGACACTAATAGTTGGCCAAGTCTGTGTAATTAAGCTACTTGCAGTATTTCACGCTAGTTTCAGAGGTTTTGCCTCCCCATGTGTTTGTTTTTTTCTGGATGTGCATTGCTGTGCATCGGAGGGACAGTAGAAAGAAAGCAGATATTTGTTCTGGAAGGGTCCTCACCATGTACTGTTAGACGGCTAATGAGCTGTTGTGAGAAAACACTTCTTTGCTACAAGAGGAAAGTGGAATTGTTCACCAGAGTGCCTCCATTTCACAGTGAGAATGGCTGAGCTCTTTGCTGTTGCCATCAATTGCTTAGTGCTACTGCACCCACGAGACTAATGTAAGAAGCCTTTATTCTGTACTCTTAACAGGGCCTCTTTTCTGGACATGAGAGAAAGTACTAATTTAGGTATTATGGGCAACATCTCAATGGTGTCAATAAAAAGTAGCTAAAAGTGCAAGATCCATCTCTGGGATCTTTTATTAACTGGTAGAAATTGCCTCTACCTGGAACTTTTACATGTCCATTTGATCTATACCTTATCAGATGTCATCTAGCTCTACTGTGATACAGATACTGTTAATTAAAAACTCACCAAGGAGTAGATTCTGACAGCTGCTAACTCAGCAATGAAAAACCTGTTCAAATATTAATAGTAATCAGTGAGCAAGATCACCTATTTATATGCTGCTCCTGTGACCTAAAGAAGCGGCAGCAAAGGGAGGAAATCTTTACACATATTGGTACTTCAGGATAGCTTATTTTTGGACCTCTTTAGACATCTCTTTTCAGCCTACTCTCAAATGCACCCACAGTAAATCATATAACAGAAAAAGGTTCTGTGTATGCTGGAATATTTTACTGTTTCTATAGGAACAGTTAAATCACTGTACATTTTATAGTGATATTGTTAAATCAATATGCAGCCATTAAAATGGCATCAATCTTTGCATGGCTGTGATTGTTCTAGTTTTAAAAGAAGCCTTTTCACTGCAGTTAAAACTCCTTCCAAAGCAACATAGTATAAAGTGAAGAAAATATTCTGGTTTTACAAAAGGAATCATGCTGATACAAAAACTACCGTATAAATTGACATGTTAGCACATGCGGCAGAATTTTTCATGTGAAAAAATTCTTAGATAAATTCCTTCAAAGAAGAAAAGAAGCAAGTCACAGAATAAAGGGCACTTAGGAAAAAAGGTAAACTGAGGAAGAGAAGAGAAAAGAGAGAAGAGAGAAGAGAGAAGAGAAGAGAAGAGAAGAGAAGAGAAGAGAAGAGAAGAGAAGAGAAGAGAAGAGAAGAGAAAAGAGAAAAGAATAAGAGGAGTCCCTGTTCAACTTCTGTTGTTCTTGTACTTAATTTAAATGAGCAAAGGTGTTATACTAAGACCACAGTTATCTACTCAATTCATTAGCAATTTGAAAGAGAGAGATTAGTAGAATGTAAATCTTCATAAATTACTTAGATTAATGCATGTGCAGGGCAGACTAAATATTTTAATGGTGCATTTCATTCTGTAAAATTACAGGTCTGGGAGGTACCTTAAGAGGTCATCCAATTTAGAACACCCTCCCAAGGCAGTGAGAACTAAGCCTGGTTTACTGTTTTTATTTGTTCATCCTTTCCCCAAAACTTTATATGTTAATGGAAGTACAGATTCATGTCAATACTTCTTTAGTTCCTTTTTAAATTACTGATTTATTTCTAAGCTTTCTTAATTTGTTGGTATTATCATATCAGAAGTAAAAAAAAAAAAAAAAAAGAACTTAAGAAAATGTAGTACTTAGTCCTCCACCAAGCTTAATGTAATAAATCCACATTTTTGTGCAAATATAAGATCAGGATATAAGGTATAACAAATGTATTTGTGTTACATGAACTTCTTAGATGTATTGACCATAACTCACAATTTAAACTGAAGTAAGATTGTCACCAATTTGTATAACTCTAATACTAGAAATTATACTACTACTGCATAAATACACAGGGAAATGCTTAGCTTGAGATAAATGATGAAATATGTTCAGGTTTTAGTACACCATCTGATACGAAACATTAAGGAGCAACAGAGTCCAGGAAAAATAAACAAAATTGTCTAGAAACATAATATTGTACACATAGGAATGCATGTAAAAATTTAAGACCATTTAATGTACAGAGAATGATAACTACAAATACAGTCAAACATTGATTTGGTAAATGGCACGGAGAGAGTAAGAAAGACTCATACCTCTACTGCTTCTCTAATGAAACAGAGAAAAGATATAACCTACTTAATTAAAAAGGAGTATGTTCAAAACTAATCAAAAGAAAAAATTATGGACCTCATAACAATTTAAAATAACAATTTTATAGCCATGATTTTCTAAGGATGTAAGAGAAATTCAAGTTCTACTGAGAAGAAAGTCTTTTTAAGCCCACTGATGTTGCTCGGAAAAAAATTAAAAAATAAATGTTAAGACACAGTAGACTACTTCAACTGGTTTGAAGAACATGTGTGTCTGAAAGCTTGTCTGACTTTTCCAGTTGTACCAGCTCATATGATCAAAGATACCATCTTTTCCTTCTTAGTTTTCCAATTACCTTTTATCACCCACAGGTACAATAGTCACAATGCACATATATATGTTAAAAGATAGCGATACTTGTGGGTCAGGATTTAAGATAGCAGTATGAGGCCAGAAAGGAAGTTCCAATGTTGGCAAAATTATTATTTATTTCCCTGTAGCATTTGGTATCTATTTATTGTTCTGTGAACAAGACAGGGGACTACATTTCAGATCAGAATTTTCACTCTCTATTGCACATGACTTGTGTTTAGCAAATACAGAAGAAACCTTGCATTGTAATCATACTGCTCACAATTTCATATGAAAGCCACCAGTCACTGAAAAAGCAGGCAATTCTGTCGTTTATAACTGTTAATTTTATAGAAAACACGTATATCAGTTGGTTGCATGTTTACCCCAGCACAGCAAACTACTTTTTCTCCCCACCTCGTTTCCCACCCGCTTACCCAATTTGTTTATTCAGTGTGTTACGAAAAGCCTTCTGACAGCCTTCTGAAGCAGTTCTCCAACTCTAATGCTGGTCCTCAGCTTCAGCTTCCACTACATTCCTCCACTGGTAAGACACTTGAAAATAGTTTTGTTTCATCTATTCATGGTGTTCTGACTGGCCTTGTTCACAAAACCTCAATACTAATAAAAGCAAAATTTCATTCTTTGGGATGTTTGCAATATTCATTTTTTTTTCACAGAACAGTTTATTACCTGGTTTAAAATAATTTTAAAAGCGTATGAGAGGTGAAAATATTAATACTATTAGATACATGAAAATATTAATATTTAGGATATAACTATTTTGTGAACATCATTTAGAAATGAAAATACAGCTGTTGAATCAACAAACAATAATATGTATAAACATGTTACACGGAACAAGTGTGCCTCATGAATGAATAATGAAGTTAATTCATTTCATTACGTATGAAAAAGGAGGAAACTAGATTTTGACCCTGCCATCTTATTTCCATCTTATGTTATATATAACAGATTTAAAACAGTTACATTTATCAAATACACCACAAGATACAACAGTGAAGAACAAAACCCACAGTGAAGCATAGAATTTCAGAGCTTGTGAGCGCTAATAATCCTTGCAGCAGATAGGGTGGAGTGAAATGATTGGAAATACAATTTTTTAATGAAATGTGATGAAAGTTAAGCCAGTGAATTACAAATAAAAAAGAATTAATGAATAAGATAAATAAAGTACTTCATACTGTGATTTTAGCATAAAAGTTGGTCTGGGCTCTAGTTAGTCATGGAGTGACACTTGCTGGTGAAAGTAGGATCATAGTATATCTTCTCCTAAAGGTCTTGCAATCCTAGTTTCTTAAAGCTTAACATTATCTTCATTTGTAAGAAAGAAAATATTTTTATGGCATGACAGATTTCTCAGACCTATACAATCCCTTCTGATATTCACCATGCTAAAAGGGGCAATCAATTATATCAGAAATTATTACTTTTAGGTGAACTAAAACTTCAGTAAAACTAGTATTTCTCCCAAGATGGCTGACTGGACTTGCTCCTTTCTTGTAGCACAACAATAGGTTTTATGTTGTATTGTTGTTAGACCTGGTGTTTAATTATTACAGAAGCTTAAAAGTTAGTCCCCACAATCAACAGCAGAAATAGACAAGAATTCAAAGGAATCAAATTCCACACAACAGACATGAATGGAATGCAAGTAAAGTGATAAAATGTAGTATGGATTGCATCAAACTCAAAAAAAAAAAAATTTTATGACAAAAAGTAGGGGGAAGGTTGTCATAGCAGCGGTATTGATTAATGGCTCAACTGGCAATCAAAGTCTATGAAGAATGTTCTAAATGAGTAGACAGAGCATGAAGCAACAAGTCACCATGAAATACCCAAATGAGGAAAAGTTGCTTTTGTAATGAAATGGCTGCTTGTCATGCAATCTCTATAGTGTGATAAAGATGCTAAAATTTCATATTTGGTTACAGGACACAATTTGGTCCAAATCTTCACTGCATGCCTCAAAGACAAGTCATCACATGGGCCGTTGTAGTTCCAGTGGAAGGCACCTTTGTAAAGCCCTTGCAGACATGACAAATCAAAAGCTTCTTAAAAGTTGTGCAAATTTCCAAACTATTGGATAAGTGTCTAAGTCTTGGGGAAACCTGGGCAAATACAGTCAGCAGGTGTCATGCAGGAAATACTTCTATTAGGTGAAAGCAGTAAATAGGAAAGAAGTTCAGGCACATAATCAAAATTTTAATTGTTTCCTGAGATCTAATACAAAATCTTTCACTAAGAAGTATTGACAATTTAAATTTTAGGCCTTAAGTAAAAATATTAAACATTTGATTTATAACTGTAATGGGTATCTACAGCATCCCACTTGCTGCTGATCGGGCTACTCTACTGTTATAGATTTATTGTCAAAAAGTCATTTCCTACCTTTTATCAACATGAGCAAGAAACTCAAGGTGGTGAAACTTCAAGGTTATGCACTAGTAACAGTGACAGCTGGAATGACTGGATGTAGCTTTCTACCTGTAGAAGGATTATTCTGGGTTATTAACTTGGACCAAAGGGCAGAATCATTTTAGTAAAATGCAAAAATAGCTTGTGTCCTACAATTATGCTGAAGCCCAGAAGATTGTAGGCGTTTCTTGGGAGTGCTGCCAACTGAATACAGCTCCTGTCCCACATTATCTGCTCCTCCTCTGTGAGAATTGAGAGGTAGTGATACAGAGTAAGCCATGATGAGCATGTGATCTGTAAACTTGCTTCAGGTTCAAACTAAAGAGCCCTTTATTCCAGAATGAAAGCATGCTCAGATGATGCCTTCAATCTTGTGCGCAAGTATTGGCAAAGGGGCTAAGGACTAGAAAGATTTGGAAGCTGAAGTTCTGTCTTTAGAAACAGCAGCTGAGACCCCAGGGGGAATGTGGAGCACCACCAAGAGACTCCACGGATCATGAATGGTCTTGCAGTTGCTGAACATCTTAGGAAGCAACTGGCTCTAACTGCGGTTAGCATGCTAACAGCAGTATGTGCTGGATATTTTTTAGGGTCAGCATCAAAAACTTACCAATACTATACCCAAGAGTTCCACTCTGAGTAGCCTATGCAATTAAAAATAGGAAACTGGGACTACCCGTGAAATCAGCTGCTAAATAGGAAAAAGAACAAAGCAAGCACATGAGTTGCAAAATGCTGGCAATAGTTGTATTCTGTTCAATTAGCTGTCTGTAGTACAATGGGGAGAAGGGGATATACCAAGTAGGATAAAGGAAAATAAAAGAGGACTTGTCTTCTAATTCAAAAATTGGAGAGGATATAAAAAAATAAATCCACTTTATTTACTGTCCTTTATCCACAGAGCATTGCTGCAGCTGCTGTTTTTTTGGTGCTGAGAGCTGAGCAGGTTCTCAGGCATGGCAAGGAATTTGACATTCTAATTATGAGCAAAAGAAATGCCAGGAAACTTTGTTCCACATTGGCCAGTTCTCTCCTATCTCAGCAGCTCCTGGAAGAGGGCAAGCCTGGCAGTTCATGGCTTGGGCCCTCGCAAAATTCATTAAAACTAAGCAATGTGAGGAATAGCATCTGTTGCTACTGTCTAGCTAATAACATAATCAACCAGGATGAGAATACTGCCCAACTGGTACTAAGGAATGATAAATCCTCACCTAGAGGTTGACCTCCCTAAGCAAAACCATCACTTACAGATCTGAACAAATCACATATTCTGTATAGAGACCACAGGCAATAGTGAGATATCTGCATAAAGTGAAGGACATGCTAAATGGATCAACCTGGAGACAAAGCCTTTATAAAACCAAGGGAAAGGAGTAAATGTATTGTAAATGTATATACCTGGAAATAGTGAATTAGATTGCAAAATGTGGCTTTAATACCAGAGATCACCTCTTGCAACAGCTGGTGGTACTAGAAAACCATGCCATGGGTCTCAAGACTCCTTGGGAATTTGGAAAGCATTTTTCTGAGCAAATCTATTCTTTCCAATCAAACAAATCTGTGGGATCTGTTTGGGTACTCACACAGTCTAGATCCACTAGAACAGGCTTTACTGGCGACCTGACTGAAAATCCTGGATGTCTTGGAAGTGCCTCGCTATTGAGCTCTCAAATGAACCTGGAAATCCTTAAGGTCCAGTTGTATCACCTGGCTGAAAAAACTACATTCCACTTTCAAAGCAGTAGAGCCAAGCAGGGACTGAGCACATTCTTGGAGAACCATCAACCCATGAAGACTTATATCATATAAAACCAAAAACCTTATGAGTTACATAGGTTGCTATCAAAACTAACTCCCTAGCACCAGATGCAAGAGTACGGTAAGTATTTCTTTAGAAATGTCAGTTTTTAAATGACTCAAACTGCAATTCAGTTCTGTGTATAGAAAAGGAATTATGCATTTGTGGTTTGTTTGTTGCATAAGCAATTACTCAAATTTCTTCAATTCCTGTTATAAGATACTGACTGACAGAAGTGATACAGACATAGGCATCCAAGATGCTTTCAAATCTGGCCAACTCTAAACTGGCATACTGATGGAGTTACATGCAACAAGTACACAAGCAGTGATCTGATTTAAATGTCCTCTTCTAGGAGATAACTTTTGAAGCAGGATGCCATTTGTTTTAAGCTTCACTTTTGATAGACTTCATTTTGTTTAAGTTCATAAATTACAATTCTATTTTCCACACAGCTTTTGTGTGCTGCTCTATGCCAATCTTTGCACACTGTTGTGACAACTGACTATAGGCAAGCCAGAACAATTAACAGACTATTATCATTAAAGCAGAAGGATAATTGTTAACTGGACCTAACACTGCTTTGATACTAAGTGAACTGTTTTCTCATAAATATAGTACGGGGTGTGTCAAAACCCTTGGTACAAATCAGTGACATAACGTAAGGCTATCTGCTGATCTATTGGCAATCAGTAGTGTAACAGCTTAGCTTAATTGGTGACCTATTTTTCTGAGTGTCCATCACAATGATACAAAGCAGCAGTCTGTGTTTAAAGATATACATTTTTTTCTGTATGTACAGTACATTGTTGTCTGTGGACATGCTAGTGCTTTTTAGGCATGAAGGACAGAGGTTGTCCCTACACAAGCTGTCTGTATAACATGATCAAGTAAATTACCACTGATGCTGTCATTGCATAAAATGTCATGATGTTGGAATACTGTCCAGTAGTAATCATACACACACAGATGTTGATCGTCTGGGTAATACAAGTTTGAGAGGGGCCCATGCATGAGAAAAAAACTCCATATCCCTCTTCTTTAGTTATCTGGAATCATATCTTAATCAAAACCTAGTCTTTGAAAATTCAGGATGACAATGTTAGATGATAAAGAATATATAATTTAAGCTGTTGTAGAGTGAGGACCACACTGCAGAATATCAGAAGGAATGTTTTTTTACAAGCAGAATAAAGGTCATGCCACCTCAAGGATAACTGATTAAAAGGAGGAGTAAATCACCCATAGAGGCTTTAGCATGCATTGTCCGACTGTTAGGATTTCTGGATATGATCCATCTAGGCTGTGAGCTTATAATGAATGTGCATGCTTTTTTCAGCCAGGCACAGTAAGTTCAATTCTTTCAGAAAGACTGAAGCACCGCACATATTTACGCGTAGGAAATCTTGGACAAATAGGAAAATACTTTTTGAAAGTTCAGTATGGCTTCAACGTTAATGCTAGTGATAGAAAATCTGAAATTAGGGTGTGCATGTGTGTGTCCATTTATGTGTATGAATACTTCCTCATGGAGAGAACAAGTTTTTCTAAAAAACTGGATAGCAAAGGCAATGGGATGACTTGTTTGAGATGCAGCCACATCGTTCAGCCACCAATAATTGTACAATAATGTAGCATTATGAGTGTTTAAGTGTAAAAAGAAAAGCCAACACTTCATTAGCCTGAGGTTAGTCAACAGATGGTGTATAGACCGCCAATAGTCTATAAAACATCAGACGGCTGGTGTAATTTCTACACATAACAGAAGTGTCCCTGACATTGACAAGTCAGTACATGCCATATAGCAGAACTGGGAGCTGGATTTTTATAGAGATATCACATCATTGAAATGGTGAGAAACTAAAAAAATGTGGTTTGGCTATAAATAAAATCAGGATGGTTAACATTTTTGGTAAGTGATATGTGAAAACACACAAGTTGGTCTGTAGGTTATTAAAAACCTGCTTGATTCTTTGCTTAAGTTTGACAGTCATGACCACATAAGCAGTAAAATTTCAGTCATGGTGACCATCAAATGCTGTCTCTCTACAGGCTTTTACTTAAGTGCACTAAACCTCTCCTTGCAGGTGCTGAGGATCTGTGAATGTTATGTCCTGATGGCAGTACTGCTCTAAGTTCATAAAGAAATGGAACAACATGGAAGGTCTTACCAGTGGAAGTATGGAAAATTTATTTTTAAGTAGGCTGGCAATATTTTACAAACGTGATAGGTGGCTCACCTGCTATCAGATATTAAAAACTTTTACTGTTTTTCAGAGAAGTAGAAACAAAAAAATGAAGGGGCAAAGGCAGAAGTTCCAAAAGCTGCCAGAACTCATACACTGAAACTAGAACTTGATTTTACAGTATAAGGAAGTGGAGCACGTAGGCTTAGCGCAGCTCAAGACAACTTTTCAAAAAGACATGGATGCTTCTGCGGGAAAGAGGGAGATAATAATGATAACAGTTGGAAAATGCCTCGGTGCTAGTCTGCAGATAAAAGAGATGCATCTGGCGCTTGGAGAATAATTTGAAATTGACAAATGTTGCTATAACAAAAGCACCATTTAGATCAGAAAACAGACAGCAAGTTGGAGGTAGTACACATTAATAACTTTGATTACTTTCCTTAACTGCTACAAACTTAAAAGAAGCACTGTCATCTTAAAAGAACAGTAGCAACTGGTATGGTCTTCTCTACTACTTACTGCGAATGCTTCTGTCCTGTTGTACAGATTTGGAACCCCATTAAAGCCTACTGCAGGAAGATAATGTTTGTAAGAAGCAGTTCTTATAGGCTAAAAAGAAATCCACATGCATTTTCTCTTCAAGCGTTTTCAATGGGGAAGTCTTGAACTCAATTTATTGCATGTCCTGGGTTTTGGTCTATGAAATTTACAGTAAAGCTTGTCAACAACTGAGAAGATAACTCCATTGTAAAAACCTGAATGTGAGGTGGGTTTTGCATTCTTTGGGGTGGGTTTTTTTTAATTTTTGTTTGTTTGGGGATTTTTTTATAATCATCTAAGCCTTTTTTGGTTCTGAGCAGGGAGACAACTCAGACTGACCACCAAGGCCAGTATGATCTCCTGTCTGGTACCTTGTCCAGACTAATGAGTTCCTAGTTTACTTCTCCTGAAAGCTTGCAAATATCAGTGATTCTAAATCTAGCAGTTGTCCCATGCAAATGGGGCAAACTTGGTTTTTGTTTTCTTTGTTAAGTGTACAGTGTCTGCTGCAGGGAAAGAAATCAAGCAGTATCCAGCCTGCGTACTCCTTTAGGGATGAAACAGGAAGTGACATGACACTTCTCAGCCTAGACACTGAAGGTTAGACACTAGGCAAGCTTCTTTTCTCACAAGGGACCTTTTTTGACAGCAATAAAGATATTTGTGCATTGATATACTGATTCAGAGTGACCATTCAACAGGAATAATATATTAATATTAGGAAATATAAGGAAATAGAAATATTTCCAATATAAGGAAAAATAAAGGTCATTCAAATAAAACAACACTTCCCTTATGGCATTTATTTTACTGCAGTGTAAATCTTTTTGAACAATTCGCTTACGTAGAATTAAATGCTTTTATACATGTGTAAGAAGTAGATACAGAAATTAAGCATGATTTCATGCATCTTTAGTTTTTAAAAATCATAATTTGAATCTTGGCCTTAACACTAGTGATAGTTGGCAAGCCACAGCACCCTTAAAATAACTTTTACATGAAAAATCATGCTTTTTCCTTTCCTACACTTACCACTGCAATTACTGCAGAAACACTTGCAGGCTGACAAAAAATGACACAGGCAAAGTAGGAGTTGAGGATGGAGAATATGGCTAATCCCTAATGACAGGCTTCCAGAGTAGGTAAACTCATGCACTCACAGAACTTTTCAATGTGGAACGTTCTCTACATAGACAATTCATACCTTGGTTGTTTTTTTTTTAAAGTTTCAAGCCTAAAATGATAAAGAAAAACAAGACTAAGAAACTTCATTTTGTAATGTCAAAATATTAAATCTTGTATTTGATATCTAAGGTGGATGCCTGGAAATGAAATCCTTGTTTTATTACAGTGTGTTAAGTAATTCTGTCATAATGTCATTTTTCTATCTTTGTCTCTCTCTTTTAGCTTACATCCTGAACATTAGCATGAACACAACCGTATTGCAATAGTTCTCCTGAATGCTGCAAAGGATATGAACATGTTTGGCTGTCCAAGGTTTTTCTGTAAGGGCCATCTTTGCTGCAAGTGAAGAACTCCAAATTGCAGCTACTTGATCTCAATCACTTTCACAGTTATGAGCAACTCTCGTAGTGGAGGACATGCCTCAGGGCATCCATGTGTTAGAATAAAACAAAATCAGCATCTCCTGCAATTCAGCAGATGAAGGGAACAAGGGAAGGAACAAACTTCAGTCACATAACCTTCAGTATTGCTCATATGAACACTGGCTTTTTAGCACCCACTGACTAATTGTACGGTACGCTGGACGGACAACTAATTGGAAACAGACTTTCAGTATCTTAGTTTCAATAAGTAATGAACAGTCTTCTGAAGCTTTTTTTTAATGTTGCACAGCACATCAAAGTCTTTATTTATATTCAGAAAACAAATAATCTTGAGCACCTCTTGCTGTCAAGTCACTGAAAGCTCAAATAATGGAGATTCCAGGAAGCCTATTTTTCTTTACTCACTATATTAATTCTTCCCATTCACTCATTCAATTTTCTTACATTCTTATGCAGCTTTTTCTGTGCAGGTGTACAACATCCTATTCCTACTTCCGGGTCAACTCACTGCTTGCTTGTGAACAGCAGCATTTGTCCCAGTCATGTTTTTTGCTATGTGTATGGTGCTAGGCCAGCTAAAAAGGAATTCACATTGCAGACACTTCTGACAGTGGGGTGCTAATTTGGAACTTTTTCCTGTGCTCACTGTCGGGAAGAAAATCATTAAAAAAAAAAAATCTTTTCAAACTAATCTCTTCTCTACAACAGAAATTAGGCAGAGGTAGTAGCACAAAAGCTTCTTCATGAAGCTGTACAACTTTGGACAAATACAAACCTTAGGAACCTTGTGGATGACTTCCCCATCATCTGACTGTGATAAATGAACAGAATCACATTTGTCTTGAAGTTACCTTTGCTTTTAATACTTATGAAACGTTTAAGAGTTTAATTCCTAAAGTTACACTTCTGTATTTCAACTGTGCCAACAAGCAATGTCTCTGACCGTTTACCACCAGCATTTGAGATGTGCAACTCTGCTTTATCCATCTGTGCAACTGCTAAACTGCCTGCTTTGCTGCTCTCTTTTCAAACTTACCTCCATGCAATCTTATTCTGGCAGTTTAACGTGAAAAGCATGACTGTACTGAGACGCACCTTAACTAAGTACCAGATTGCATTTTCCATCATGAGCTGTTTGTGTATTTTATGTTAATGGGATTGGTCCACAGTACAACATGTTTTTAAGTGTCCCTATGATTACGGAATACAGCAACAATACTGATTGCAATTATAGAATAATAGAACGGTTTGGGTTGGAAAGGACCTTAGGGATCATCTAGTTCCAACCCTGCTATCACGGGGAGGGTCACTTTCCTCTAGACCAGGTTGCTCCAAGCCCCATCCAACCTGGCCCTGAACTGCCAAGGACGGGGCATCCACAGCGCCCCTGGGCAACCTGCACCTGTGCCTCACCACCCCCGCTTCAACGCCTTCCAAAGGCCCCTTTCCTAAGCATTTGCGCACCTTATTATCCCTTCGAGCCGCAAGTGCCCCTCCTTCCACACCATGGGCAGTGGGGCTCTCAGCGGGCACGACCCGAGAGCCGCCGATCCGGCCGCAGCGACCTCGCACCGAGCGGCAGCAGCGTGGGGCATGGACCGGGTTTTTCAGGACCCCCCCAGGCTCGACCTCCGCGCACCGGTAAGCCCTGACAGCGGCGTTGCAGCCCCGTGCGAAGGCGGAAGTCAGTCGGAAGCGGCTGAAAATAAACAGATAAAATACATACATACATAACTAAACGTACCACCGACCTCCGGGGACGCCCGCGCCCCCCACCCCGAGCCACCCCCGACGGACTCCCCCGGCAGCCGCGTCTCAGCCAATGGGGTGGGGACTCGGCGGGAGCGCTGACGTTCCGCTCCGCCCCGCCCCATCCCGACCGGCGCCGGACGCAGCCGGAGATTCCCGATCCCCCCCCCCCCCCCCCCCAGCGCTCCGCCGCCCTTGTTCCTCGGGCGGGGACTCGCTTCCTTTCCCGGCTCCCCCTTCCCACCCTCCTCCTCCTCCGCCTGCCAGCCAAGATGGAGGACGGTGGTTGCTGCGGCCAGCGGCAGCACGGCAGCTAGCGCAGCTGCTGCTCCTCCGGCTCGTTCCTTGCTCCATCGGAAAAAAAAAAAAATAGGGAAAAAAGAGGCTGGAACGGCTCCTTTCTCCGCCCATCGGGTGCTGCCTGCGCGGACTGCTGGCCCTTCCCATGCCGTCGTCGTCGTCGCCCTCCTCCTCCTCCCGCGATTGTCTGCGCTCCGGCTGCCTCCCGCCCGCCCGCCCTGACTCCCTGCATGCACACGCCGCCTCCTAGGTGGCTGCGGGGGGTGGGCGCTCCCGGAGCTGCCATTCCGCACATACCTTCATGTCCCTGCGCTCGCCGTGGCCGCCCGCCGCCGCCCCGCATCGCTCGCACTCTCCGGCTGCCGCCCTAACGGCCGCTCTCGCCCGGAGGTGAAGCCGGGATCCGCGGAGGGGGCGGTGGGGTTGGCGGTGGGTCTCGCCCGGAGGAGCCGCCGCCACACGCAGCAGCCATGAGCAGCGCCGCTACCGCCACCTCCGCCGCCACCACGGCCGGCAGCGGCGCGGGGGAAGGGGCCGAGGAGGCGGCCAAGGACTCGGCGGACATCGCGGCGTTCTTCCGATCCGGTGAGTGCGGCCCCGTACCTCACCAAGGAGGAATGGGGGGGGGAAGGGACAGCGGCGAGGCAGCGGCTGGAGGTGGCGAGAAAGGTGGAGGGAGCAACGTCCTCCTCCCGGCGCTGGGAGAAGGGGCGAGGGCAGCCGGCTTTGTCAGGTGGCCGCGGGGAAGGCTCGCCCTCGGCAGTGCCTATGCATGCGGGGCGCCGCCGCGCTTCCTCGGGGAGGCGGCGGTGCGGGGCTCGGCCCGCGCAGGGGGGCCTCTCCGGGTGGCAGCAGGGAATGGGGAAAAAGCCGTGACCCCTCGTCCCATGCCGGTGGCAGCGGGGCTTCCTCTGCTGGCGGGACGCCACCCTTGTCGGCAAAAACGATGCGTGAAAATGGGTGCGGTGGGCGGCCTGGTGTGGCCCGGCGGGGCGGGTGCGTGCTGCTGCCCCGAGACGGTGCTGCCGGTGACAGGTGCGACTTTCCTTCCCCATGGCGGCCCGATAACGGGCGCGTTACCGGGGCCGAGCTTCACCACCTGGTGCCGGGCAGACCCGGTGCCCCCGATAACATCCCGCAGCGGGACGCGAGCGGCCCTCGATGCCGGAGGGCCGAGGAGGGTGAGCGGGGCAGGGGAGCGGCGCGCCGCATGGCTGCGGGCCGCGCTGGCCGGCCCCCCCGGGAGGCGGGCGTGCAGGGATGAGGGCATGACACCGCTATAAAAGGCAAAGCGCCTCTGGTCGCGCTCCGCCGGTACCGTTCTGCTGGGTGGCTGCCGAGGGCCGGGGTGCGAGAGGGCAGCGCTGAAAGCGGCTGTTCACAGTGAGAAGGGAAAGAAAAAGATAAAACCCGAAGCCCCCCGATCAAGGGTGTCCCTGCCTCAGCTGAGGCGGGGCAGCAGCGGGGGCCGGGCGGGAGCGGCTCTTGGGCGCTGCCGGGCTGGGAAGCCAGGCTCGGTGCGGAGGGGAAGGGGGGGAGCCTGTTGACAGGCTGCCGCGATAAAAAAATGGAGGCCGCCTTCTCCCTCGGTGTTTACTCTCGGCACGCAACCGGGCGGGGAGGGCGGCTGTCTCCGCCACCGAGACACTGTCCATTGGGGAATGGCGGCGGGAGTGGAGCGGAGGCAGGGCTGCCCGGGACGCACGAACTGTCGGCAGCGGCCACGGAGCCCTGCCGGCAGCCGGGGCGGCGGCGGCGGCGACTGAGCCTCCCTCCGGTGCCGGCTGCCCTCCCCCGAGCGGCGGCGGCTCCTCCCTCTCTCCCTCGTTCTGCTCCGCCCGTGGCTCTGCGCCCCCCCCCCCCCCCCCCCCACCGTGGAACCCCCGGCCATCGCTCCGGGCGGGGCGGCAGGGCAGGGTTGGTCACTTGGTCCGTTCGGATGCCTAAAAAGGAGCGGCGAGCAAGGAAATTGCAGACTCACCGCTGGAAAGATGAGGGGGATTGCCGATACACTGTATATTAAAAAAAAAAAAAATAGAAATTATAGCAGTGCTGCTAATAATGTGTTAATTGGTTTTTAAGGGAAGTCCATGAGGGAAGTGGGAAATGGCATAATCAGTGCTGCTTGTGGTTGGTGCTTGAGGTTGGAAGTGTTTGATTTAATGAGGGTGAAGGAGGAGGTGTGATTTGCAGCAAGCATCCCTGGACCAGGATTTGGAGCTGCATTTGCTTGGACAGACGGTCCGAACAGGGGCTGCATCCTTTCTGAAGAGCCTGGTGCTGCCTCGGCAGCCTGTTTCACGTGATAGTAATGAGTGCGAAACTCCTAGTCAAGTCAAGATGCTGGTGTTGGTGGGTTTCATCATGGAAGAAGGACTGAACTTTGATGTTCTCAGGAAAAAATCCCATTAAAAGCAAAATGATGGATTGCAGTAGTAGATTTACAGTCTGCCTACTGTAGTTACAAATGGGTGTGTGTGTAGTAATCTTGCAGTTTTAGAAGACCCTGCCAGCTGTATTAGTAGTCAACTTCCACATTTATGTGTGGGTGGAGGGATGACACAGAGTTGATAAGCTTGTAAGTGGTGCAGTGATGACTTCTGATACTGATAACTTCTCCTAACAGGGAAGTTGCACTGAGCTTAGTCTTACAGAACCAAAAATATTAAACCAGTAGAAGGACATGTTAAATGCTTATCAGAAATATCTTGGAGCATATTTAGCATTCTCATTTCCGTATTTACATGTGGAGGTTATCTGGTTCAGCCTGGGCTGTGACATATGCTGGAAAATGTTCTGGCATCTCTCATGGGTGTTTGATATTGGGAAGAGCTCTTTAAAGTCTGCCTCTGTATATGATCCGCTTTTACAGGGAAAGGGTCTATTAAGAGATCTCCGGTGCTTCCCACTGTTTGAACAGGAGGCACAGGGGTTTTTTTCAGTGAAACACAATGGACAGAGCAATCAATGAACGAGCAAAAAAACTTCATTTGGTGTACGTGGGAGCAGACAAAATAGTTTTCTCTTTACAGTATTTACAATGACAAATGCTTCCTTTTTCCTGTCACTTGCAGAGAATGTCAGCAAAGCTGTAGCTGTTACTTAAAAGAGAAAATGAGTAAAAATGTTACAATGTATTCCAGCAGGGGGAAAAAAATCAACCCAAACAAACAACAAAAACCTGCCTAAACAATCAGTTCTAATCTTAGATTAGTTAAATTGGTCAGTTGAGCTGCCAGCAGGGTTGTTGGCTTTCCTCCTGTCCTTTTGTAAGACTGAGCCTCAAGTAGAATTCAAGTAGCCTAAAGAACAGAGTTTCATTATTTGGAAAATGTTTTGTTAGGATATTGAACAGCAGCTAGGTTCACATCACTTGAAATGTGTACATTTCCAGTTTTCACTTTGGTTATGTAAATGTAAACTCACTCTGAGTTGTTGTGGAAATAAGTTGCAATTGAAATGTGAAGACAGCAGCTGAACTGCAAGTGAGGTAGTAGTATGAAAACATAAAGATTGTGTGTCTTGAATTTAAATGAGGAATCCCTTTATTGGAATTGGAAGAAATTGAGGCAACTTGCTTTCCGTTACCTATTTGGTATCTAAGTCTCATTATTTGAAGTTGAAAAGGCAAGAGCACTTTGTTAGATATGTCACCTTCTTTGCAGCAGGATTAAAGGTAAAACTTGCTAGGAAGTAGAGCTGAGAGCTAAGCAAAGTGATTACCTTTCGATGAAGAAAATTGAGAGGTTGTAGGAAGTGTCTTTCTATCTCATACCTAAATTGGAGGTCAGAGATGACCATGAAAACTGACTGAAGTGATACGTTTTGAGCTGAAGATGCATAGACAAGTATCTCTTCTTTTCTTATTAAAAAGTGCACTGGTGTGACTTGAAAGGACTGGTAAAGTCCCTTAGAATTATGGAAAAACAGACTTATTACTTTATGAAAACCCAGAGGTGCAGAGTGTAAATGGCTGCATAGAGGCATGTTAATGCATGAGTTACTATAGAGGATCTATTCTGTTTGAAAAAGTTATTAAGAGAAAACTTTTCAAAATGTATTTAAATTTCAACTGAAAGTTTTTTGTATTTAGAATGGCTGAAAATGTCTTAACATGAGCGAAGTTGGAAGGGCTTCCATCAAATGGCTTACAGGGCAGTAATTGTACAGAAGCTTTGTTTGGTGGTTGTTCTTTTGTTGTTGTTGCTGCTCAAGTCTTCATCTTTGTAGGTTTTGAGTTCTCAGTAGTTTGGGAAGGGTACTGTCAATGGATGTTTTTAGGAAGCAAGAATGAGGGCTGTCTGTTAAGTTTCAATTGTGCTGTTATAACAGTGTCCTGCAAACCAAAGAATTTTTGCTAGTTGAAGTTAATCAATTTTGGTTTTGAGCATAAAGAATAAAACTGTTTTCATCCTAGACAAAAGAGATATTGATCATGTATTTTGTAACTAAACTTGCCTTTCTGGGATGATGGAGAAATCTGCGAGTACCAAAGTGTGCAGATAAAAAGGCTTGTAAGCACTTCAGTCAACTCTGGGCTAGACAGTATAACAAGTGCCTTTATAAATGACTCTGGTAAGTCTTCATGGGGAAAAAAAGCCCAAACACTGTAGTTATCAACTGATAACTCTTCACAGTTTTGCAGTAAAAGCAGGTGTTATTTCCTGTAAGATTTATTTACTATGAGTGGCTTCTGCAAACTGTGCAGAAGCTTCATTAATTTATGGGTAAGTGATACAGTTTTAAAGCCATGGAGGAGATCTGTGTTGTCACCACCTATTTATGAGAGCGCTTTACACATTTCCAGAAGGAGCACAATATAGATCAATGGGCAGGGACCTTTTGAAGAGAAAGAAACGTTTGAGAAACAAAGATAAAACAAGAGGCCCTAGAAGTCTTGTCACTAGTGTGAATAACTACCCAAGTTTTGCCAGGTCAAATCTGAATATAACTTGTACTTCATCACTTAATCTGGGAAAACAAAAAGGTGGAGGATTTTCCATCTAAAACTGAATCTATGCAGGTGGCAGCAGTCCTTGCTCGGGAGGAGGGCTAAGTCTGTAAAATGGATGTGGGTCTGGAGACAGAAGGATGTCCTGAGTAAAAAGTTCAGTGTGCCACCTCTCTTGAGGTGAAGTCAGAGAACAGACCAGTAGCCAGGACAGCTTTGAATAGCGCCCAGTTCTAATACTGTACAATTATTCTTTCCCTCCTTCTTAATGTAAGCTCAATGATAAGAGAATTTAAAACTTCATTTTGAGATATATGTAGGCACAAAAATGTCCATGTGAGTATTTTAGGAAAGTGGGATGCTGAAATCTATTGTGATTATAGACCTACAGTTGAAGACTTCTGCATGTTTTAGTGACTTGAGACTTGGATCATCCTAGGTTCAATCAAGTGTGCCTGTAGCAGCCTAGGCTAATAATTGCTTGAGTAGCTGAGACCATATAGCAGTTATTAATGAGTATCATGAAAATATAATTGATTTTTTTTCCTTAAATCACAACAAATAATACTGTAAAGTTAAAAACCAGAAGGTTTAATCAGAAATTTGCAGTTTCACCTTTACAGGTATGGCACCTATGTTTTACTTCTTTCTGATTGTAGAATCATAGAGTGGTTTGGGTTGGAAAGGACCTTAAGATCATTTAGTTCCACCCCCTGCCATGGGCAGGGATGCCTCACACTAGACACAGTTGCTCAAAACCTCATCCAACCTGGCCTTGAGCACTGCCAGGGGTGGAACATTCACAGCTTCCTTGGGCAGCCTGTTTCAGTGCCTCACCACTCCCAACATTAAGTATTTTCTTCCTTATATGTAACCTAAATCTCCCCTTTTTAAGTTTGAACCCATTGGCCCCTGTCCTATTGCCATAGTCCCTGATGAAGAGTCCCTCTCCAGCATCCTCGTAGGTTCCATTCAGATACTGGAAGGCTGCTATGAGGTCTCCACGAAGCCTTCTCTTCTCCAGGCTGAACAGCCCCAACTTTCTCTGCCTATCTTCATACGGAAGGTGCTCCAGTCCCCTGATCATCTGCGTGGCCCTCCTCTGGACTTGCTTCAACAGCTCCATATCTTTCTTATGTTGGGAACACCAGAACTGCACACAGTACTCCATGTAGGGGTCAGGCAGTACTCCAAGTGGAGTCAGTCATATTGTTATATACTGTTGGCTTGCTTGCTTTACATTAGTGACCTGTGTGATATTGGCTGGGAAAGTTTACTGCCTGTAGTAGGCAACCTTAAAAATGCTACTGTAGCAGAAAGTCTCTTGGGAAGAGGGGAAGAAAAGAGAGAGAGGGGGAAGATTACATGGAAAACAAAAAGCAAGCATATTGTTAAAAGGCAGCAAATTTTTTCTTTTGTGCATATTACTAATAAAAAACACTCTAGTATTTAGATCACAGGCAGGTAGCTTTCATATTAGGCATCAAACATGGAAGAGAAGCTAAGTTTTTTGCTTAAATCTGTGAAGCAGAGCAGCGATGTATGAAGTTAAGACAGATGAACCTTCTTCGAACAGCACTATCTCCTTGATGTGTCGCAGCTAACTTCCAGGGAAGGTTGTCAGTGCTGTAGCTGTGTGGCTTTCTTGGCACAGCAGTTGGAGTAGCTACAGAGTAGTGACAAATGTCTAACAAAAATAATCTAATAATGAAGCCAGAAGTGAAGTGTTGGCAGGCAGCACTGGTGGTATGCCATGTGATATCTCCATGCTGTCCTCTGCAAGTATTGATTCTTGGCCCTGCGGCTGTCAGGGGCTGAGGTGTGTTTGGGGGTTCTAAGAAATGGTCAGCATGCAGAAAATGCAAAGTATGAAGCAAGTTGCCATTCTTTCATGCACCTTATTGTGACAACAGCATTTGTATAAAAAAAGAAGTAAACAACAAAGAACTTAATGTGTTGTGTCAGCTTTTCAAGAATCTGTTAACTCCAGTTGATTCAGTCAGTAAGAAGGTTGCAGCAGTATCGCTGTTTTGTACTGGTTGACCCCAGCTGAAAAAGAAGTGGGTTCTCAAGTTTTGAATCCAGTTCCAGCAGCATCCAATTTAATAAGATGATAAAAGTTGAGGCAAAGTGATGTTTTAAAGAAAATGCTATAGAAAAATGTCATAACTTGATAGGTCCTGGTATGCAGAAGAAAAATAACTACAGAAACAATTAAGTTGCAATGGGGAAGTTATGCTGCATATAGCATTGTTGGATTGATGTTTCTTGGAGCAATGAAGATGGGCGCAGAGCACTGTAGTATGAAATGTAGCAGCTGTTGTGCAGCTTGTCTTAGAGTACAATAGCCAAACTTCTCTGGGGATAGCAAAGGATAGAGAATGTTAGAGGTGTGTTCGAAAGAGTCAGAGGCAGTAGTTATGAATATTCCTAAGGGGAGGCCGAGATTTACTTGTAACACCTGTGAAAGCTGACAGTTGATAAACTAAGTGCATTTGGAGATTAAGGTAAATGGGAGTTAGAGAAAAGCCAGGCCCATTCTTGGGAGTATGCTTGAGCTAGCGTAAGTGCTGGTGTGCTCAGAAGGGAGCTGACAAAAGTAGGAAGAGACGTGGTACAGCTGAGGTTTTCATTAATTGCAGAGCTTGGTCACTGTGTAGACAAGGTGGGTAGTAAATGTTTCTCGGAGAAGTGATTTCTTTCCAATTAAAAGTGTCCCACAGCAACATAGCAGAAACAGGTATGAAATTTCAACATGAAATATGTGGCTTCCAAAAACTTTTCCATGTATAATGATCATCTAGGAAAAAAAAACAAAACCAAACAACTGAACAAAAACTTGGAAAGGATTTCCTTACCCAATATAAAGAGACAATATTGCTACTCTTTTTCAATTAAAAATAGAAAAAACTTCTGGTGTCAACAAATGGGCCTGTTTAGATGCAGACTATTAGGTCAGTTTATTAATAGGGTGAAACTGCACTGTGATTTTGGTCTGCAGCTTCAAGAAGGAGGTGAGAGCATTGAAATGGCTGTTTGTGGTCAGCAGATGTTTAAAATAGGAAAGACACGCTGAAACTTTGGAGTTGCTCTGATGTTTGAGGGATACTCTTCTGAAGGTAGGTGATTTTAAGGAAAACAAAGAAAAGAATTTTTATGTATGTTGTTGAGAACTAAGTCTAATTTGAATAAAGGCTAATGGGTAAAATAAGAATGTATTAAAGGTCATAGCAGGCTGTTTTAAATCTAATGACTAAAATGGTTGCATCTACTTGGTTGTTCTCATAAAGAAATTTGCTTGATTTAGAGAAGCATCTTTGTTTAAATTAACATTTTTCTTGATGCAGCAAAATCAAAAAGTAGACTACTGGTGAAGTAATACTGATGATCTGCAAAGCTGAGTCATATTCCTTCAGGAAGGATACTGCTGTTTTGAGAAAACAGATCACTTACCCAGTAGTGAGGAGGAGGAATTGGAATGACAAGGAACAACTCAAGTGCGTTTAGCAGTAGACACTACAGTACATTAAAGCATCTGATTTTCAGCCTCTAGAGTAGGTTGTTATATTGATATACAGGGTCATAAATGAGTTGTGTCCTCAAAGTTTCACCAGACAGTCTGAGTGACAAGGCTCTGCTTTAAGGATACAAAGACCTTTCCAGTGACTTCTCTGCCAAATACCTGCTTTAACTTATCTGAAACTGGAGCTGTTGATCCCAGCCTCCTGTAGTTGCCCAGAGGAGGAGGAGATGGCCTAATTGTCTTTGTGCATTTGTTTAAAAAATAGCGTTGTTTTGCAAGGCTATTGAGTGGAGTCTTCCCACATCATTAAGTCAAATTTGTTTCATCTCCTGTGTCACTGTTACTGCTGTGCATAGCTGGCAGTAGCACAGGTTAATAAAAAACACTGCAGATATGTAACAGGTTTTCCTACTGAGCAGTACAGAACTGTGCATCTTGCTGGTGCTTTGGATGTAATGTTTTATAACCTGGGCCTTACTGAAGTATTGCTGTTTTGTAATTAAGGTGTTTTGGGTTTTTTTAATTAGGAGGAAAAAGAAACCTTTACCGGAAGATGTGAAAATTCCTCAACTTTTTTTGTCTCTCAGGGCCTAAGATGATAAGGAAGCAAGATGTAAATGGTAGGAAGAAAAGTACAGGCTTCCAGCACTCAAAATATGCCAGTAATTTGCGTTGTTTGATATGTTTTATAGTATAGTTTTTCAGCAGAGTGCTTAGATAATTCCTACAAATCCATGTAAGAGGTTAATGTTATCGGCTTGTGTAACAGTCATGAGTCTGAGATTCAGGAAGGTTTGTTTTACCAGTGTACACGGTGATGTATGTGTGGCATGTATACACTGTCAAACTCCATGTAGCTTAGAAAACTGAGGTTGCACAATGAATCTTAACAAAAAGTTGGAGAAAGTATTCTGGGCAGCTGGGGCTGAAAGGGGCTGTTGTAAGTAATCCCGATGCGTTCCAGTTGTCTGTGAAACTACCCAGAGCTTAATTACTCATGTTTCCTTGTAGTCTTAGTGCATGTATGAGCAGTAATAGTTATTCGTGAGGTGTCTGCAGATTGTGTAAACAACCAGTAGTGATTTTTGTGGTTAGCTTCCTATATAACTGTTTAGCAATTAGAGGCTGAAGGGTCTAGGATCATAGTGAAGTGAGATTTCCTAAGTGCTAAAAATGAACAGGGAAGTATACTGCAGCCAGTGGGGCTCACAAGGACATGTTAAATATCTGCTTGTTTGTATGTAGTCCGTATCTCACTTCTTGCATAAAACAATGAATTCAAATCCCAAACCTTTAGATTTTGTACTGAATTTCTGCTTTTTTGTGCATCAGTGAAACCTGCAGCCCTGTGAGATACTTTGTCAAGGCATTTGGTCAGAGTATTTTCACTAAGCTTTGTGGTGGTCACTTAGCTGGTAAATAACTTTGAGGCTATTAAACAATGAGAAATGTTATCGCTGAGATTTCTTGGAAGAAGTCTCAAATGTTGAAGTCTTGGGGATTGCTAATTTTCAGAGCCCAAGCAGATGTTAAATGTTGGGATGAAATGATGTTTCTTAAAACTTGGCACAGATAATAAAAGGTGGATGCATTGAGAACAGCAGGAGAATACATCAAGAACGTCCCAAGAAGAGAGTTAGTATAAAAGGAGTGTTAAAATAGTAAATGTTAACTTGGCTAACCTCTTATACTATGCAATGGACTTTGCTGTACCCTTTGTTTAGACTTGGCTGTGCGCTGTTGGTGTAATTTTGTACCAGCATTAAGGCTGTAAGTCCTTCACTTTTCAAATGTTTATCATGCCACTACCTTTTGGACATGTTGGGTTGTGCAGCATTGAGTGCCAAGATTGTATCATTTTCTGAGATCATAAAAATGCTCCACCCTTTTCTAAAAAAATTAGGCTAAGGTTGAAATGTCTTGGACTTTTGTAATTCTGGAATTAAAGGAATAGATATCTGCAGCTGAAGGCACAGAAAAAAGGTAGAAAGCTGTCAGCAAATCAACATGAATTGAAATAGAAGTTGACTGAATTGTCCTGTTCTGCGCAAAGTCTGATAGTACGTAGTGCAGTGAAGATCAGACTTAAGAAGATGTAAACTCCTGTCTTTACAGGCCTACTTCTGTCTGTTGTTATAAGGAGATAAAACAGGATGTTTTCTCTGCTAAAGAAACTGAATAGCCATGATTTTTTTTTTTAATTTAAAGTTTTACTCTCCAAGCTTTTATCCCTTTTTTCATTTATTTATTTGCTTTATTGATGTTAGATAGCAAGTCTGTTTTCGTTGGTCCCAAGATAATGGAAATATGACAGTTAGAGCAGTAGTTTAATGCTTTGCACAAAGAAATGTGACTTCAAGGTGTGCAAAGGAAGCTTTGCACACCTCGAAGTCACATTTTGTGTGCCTCAGGTACTTGTTTTCTGCAGGTAAGGTTAGTTGATGAACTTGCCATGGCTTGTGAAGTTCAGAGAGGAAATCAGTGCTGTGCATTGCCTAACTGATGGGGATTAGGTGAGCCAGACTTCTGCAAAGACAACAAAGACAAGCCAAATTAAAGTTTATTAGGACAGTGGCACTTTTTCAGATGGAAAGATGAAATCCGCCACAATGTATTATCTAGTAAGTATCTGATTGGCTCATTAGTGCTTTAAATTAAATAAATAAATAAATATTAAGATACCGGCTTCTCCAAAAGTAGGTGAAGACTGTCTTTGGAAGGAAAACAAGGATGCTCACTTGACTGAATTTCTTGTCTTGGCGGCTGAGCAGAAGGTTACAAACCTGAATTTAATTTCTGTTACCATTATGGAAAAAATCTACTCTTTTGATCTATTGAATTATCAAGGCAGGAGAGCCAAGTCAAGCCAGATTATAAGAAAGAGATAAAACATGGTTTGGCCAGGGTGATACATGCAGAAGTTAGCCATGACATGCTGTTACCTGTCTGTGCAGAAAGAGTGATGTCTTTTGTAGTACAGTGTCAGATTTGCCTGTTCTTAACTCAGAACAAGGGGACAATTCTGCCAACAATAACCACTCAGCATGTGCATGTAAACTTTTTTTTTTTTTTTTTAGCTTGGAATCAGATGCATCCTTCCCTAGCCAAAGGGAAACATTTGAGAAGCTGTGACGCATTTACCCACATGAAGGAAGGAAATGTCCGAAAGAGTCAAAAGCTGAAAATAGATCAGTTTACTGAGTTGAACTCTGGGTGGGAATTGAAGAACTAAATATACATCTAAATTTGAGCCTTTGTGACTTAATAACTGAGTAGTGTAACACTTTCTGGGTTTTTTGTCTGTTTGTTTTGTTTTTTTTTTTTTTTTTTTTTTGGTTGGTTGGGATGTTTCATTAAACTTTATAGCAGACATCAGGTGAAGAGGTGTGTTAGGCTTTGTGAGGTGGCTTTCTGGTGCCTCAAATAGGCAGAGCTGAGAAGTCTGATCATCTCTTGATGGTGATTGTTACAGCACAGTTTAACTCCCTGGAAAAGTAGTTTGTGGATTGGATTTTTGTTTGTTGTGTTTCTTTTGAAGAGCTAGTAGCTACTAGAACTGTGAATTTAAAAATTGAGTATATATTTTATCCCCCCAGCTTCTTCAAGAAACAGTAAATTTGCTTCTGTTGACCTGTATGTAAAAAGTGGCAATAACCTGAACATTTAAGAGTTGATAGTTAGCTGTCCAAAAAGGCTTGCTTTCTGCCCTGCTGAAAACCTCAGTTTAGAAGCTATCAACTTTCTGTTGTGGTAAAGAAAAAAATAAGCTTGTTGGAGTGTTTAAAATTTGTGCAATGGAAGAGAATGTTGGAAAAACTCTTCATATGTTAGAGTGCTCTGTACTATTCTCCTTAGATGACAAAGATAGTGCCATGAAAATCAAGCAGATTTTCCTTCTTTCTCCCTGGAGCAACACTGTATGTTTTGGGGTCATTGGAGGCAACCCACACAATACTGCTGCCTGAAAACTGGACTTCCAGTCCAAGAAAGCAGGGCCAGTGCAAGTGACTCTCTGGTTTAGCGTTTGCTGGCTGACGGTGAAGAGTAGGTCTTTCATGCTGCTATACCTAATTTGAAGCTTTACATTGGAGAGGTGAAATGCATATAGTTAATACTTTGACTTTGTCAGAAAAACAAATGTTTCTATTAAAATAGATATATGTACAATTATAGTAAATGTAATAGGAAATTATGGGTAAAAATAGTAGCATTGATTAGGCTGACTTCAAGCAGTAACTGTCTTCCCCTCCATCCCCCAAGATGGGAGGGTTAGTTCTGTTCTTACATTTAAGACCTTCCCTCTTCTTACTATGTTCTCTGCTGTAGAGTGTTTGCCTTTTTATACTTCTGTTTGGCAGATGTATAAATAGTTGTGCTTGTGTTTGCCTTTTTTTTTGTGTGTGTTTGTTTGTTTGTTTTTCCAGAGGAGCCTGAGAATGTTTTGGAAGGTTGTTTTGAGCGAATTTGGTGTATTTGATTACTAAAATAGTATTTGTTCCAAGCAGCAGTTTATGTATTAAGCACTGACAAGTTTGTAACAAAATGACCTGACCTACCTACAGTCATGGATATATAACAATATGCCAATTTAAACTTTTTATTTATGGAATAAATTGCTATATAGCAAAGTGTGAAAACTGCTGTTTTTCAAGTTTTATTTTTCTAGAATATTTTTTGAAGTGGATTTGTTCATGTTCCTGGCCTCACTGTGTTAACTTACTTCTAGAAAGTTAAGGCTGTAAAAACCTTTTGAGAGACCAGTTGGTTAGCTGGGCAGCTACGTAAGCTGTGATGTTTCTGCTTGTAGGCAAGTTCATGACATAGAATCTGAGCAGGACGTGACTTGTAGTTCGTGTCCACTGAAGCAACAAGAGTGGGTACAAAGAGCAAGAAGGTGCTGCTCTTCATAATGCTGTAAATAGCCTGTAGGCTGTGACACTGAAGTGGCAGAGCCCTGCATTTGAGTGTGGAAAGGTAAGGATGGATGTATCTTGATACTAAGGCAGAGCACTTAATGGGTGACCTGAAGTTGAAGACAACTGAAGTTGTCTGGGCTGCCTGTAGTTAGTTCTGTTCTGTGCATATGCTGCACCTTTTCTACATGTTGATATAACAGAGAATAAGAGGAAGGTATTTTGTGGCCTTCAGCAGCCAACATAGTATCTGAGGCTTCAGTTTGTTTCTTTGTGTAGTTTTTTTTAATACTTTGTACTCTGGCTCGTGCTCTAGCTACAAATCTTCAGAGATGGAATGCAAAACTGGCTGGTTTGGGTTCTGCTAGTTTGATGTGACTTGCTTAACGGTAGGAGAGATGAGTGTTAGAGGAGGGATAGACATCTTTTTCCAGAGTGGCTTTTCACTGTGTTAATTGTTGCCTTCACTTGTATGATCCCTTGTTTTGTTCCTTTTCCTCAATAAATAAGACAGAGGTCTAACAGACAATAAGCTCAATCACTAGGCATCAGTGTTCATCTCCATAGGAGGTCTGTTATGTGTACAGAGATGAGTAGGGGGTCCTGTGGAAAAGCCTGAGTGTTAGAGCATGTGTGCTACACTGACAAATAATGGTCCCACAGGCAGCCTTAATGCTGCATTACCTAGTTTTTGAGTGCTTTTTGTAGCAGTTTCAATCAAGCCTGATCCTAGCTCAATTTAGTCATTGTTTAGTGTTTACGTAAGGTTTTCATTAGATGCCTTAGTGGATGACAGTAGATGACGTTGGTTTTACCAGGCTGCACTGGATTACTATGTTACATCAGAGTTATTTTGGGAGTAGAAATGCATTAATTCACTATATAATATTAGGCAAGGCAAGAACGTAAGCTGCATTATTACATAGATATGTTGGGGAAAGCATCTTTTCAAACATAAAGTAAGTACTTTACTTGGAGGTGACTTTTTTTTTTTTTTTTTTCTGGACAGACAATCTGAGTGCACTCTACTGTTAAATTTCTTGGGGTTTGATTTATGGCATTCAAGCATCATGCTAGTTCTGCCATGATAGTAAAAACTAAGTAGAGGAAGATGTCGAAGATCAAGGAGGAATAAGGAAACAAATGCTTAACTATCTTTCATAAGCTTCTTCATAATTAAGATCTAAAAGACAAAGTATGTTCAGGTGAGGAAGTTTTCCACAGCATAATAGGCAAGGTTTCACGTGCAAAACCCATGTGGAAGGGTAGACAACACTGGAGAACTTAATTAGAAACAGATATATATATATATATAAAGTGACCTAAGTTACTACACTTTTTTTAATTATTACTTTTCCCATCTGTGCACTGTAGTAAGCATTCAAGTGGAAAAATTGCTGTTTTAAGAAGAAGCTTTCTGAACTGAGCTATCATGTAACCTTTGAGAAAGGACCCACATGGAGATGAAGGGGTGCTTCTCCTCAAGATAGTAAAGAATGTTATTGCTGTGTAAAAGTCTCCTTCCTTCTGTTTTGTGGAATAAAAATTGGCTGAATATATGCAACAACTGTTTCCATAGTAAACTAAATCTCCTAATGCAGTGAAATGGACTCCTTACTGAAAGGTGGCTAGGCAGATAGCTAATTGTGTGAGACAAAACTGTATCTCCATAGTGGAATCATATGTCAAAGGTGACAAACACCTGGAAACATCAGTTATATTTTAAACTTCAATATTCATTTTTTTTCCAAATGCTCTTGTTGGAGATTGGTTCTTGTAGCTTTTGAACAGCATACGGCATAAGAGCAGTATTACCATCCACATTAAAAACACATATGAATTAATTCCTTTTAAGTGGTGCATTTCTCATCCAAGCATCCATTCTTTTTAAAGAAAAATTGAGAATAAAGATCTAAGTCAAAATTCATGTTTCTGTTGTGCTGTTGATATCATGGGGAGAGTGAGGGAGAAGCGAGCTCGTGGTGGGGACTAGTCTAACAATTTTTAACCAGCGAAGCAGGACTTCTGTGTGAATTGTTGAGCATGTAGTAGCTGAAGTAGACATCTGAAGAATAAGCTCTGTTATCCTTATCTTGGTTCTGCCCAAATGTGTTCAAGTTTGGCACTGAACTGAGATCTGGTCTTCAGAAGTCAGCAATACTTGGCCTAGGGGCAGGCGGAGCATATCTAAAATGATAAAGAATGGAAGAGAAAATTGCGAATGGATAAGATAACTGACAGAATTCAGGCTAAGGGCCAGTTTGCTTATAGAAATACTGGAAATCGCCATACTACTGATGTACTGCAAGAGCTGCTGTTTCTTGTGGTTAATATCTTACAGCAATACTGAAACAGAGCTAACAGTCATACTGATGTACACAGGCAGACTAATAGGTCCAAGGGAGCCTGAATTTTTACAGGGCATTTGACAGGAAGTGCACTGTTTCCCTGAAGCAACTACTGACTGCAAGGCAAAAGAAAGCTTTTCTGGCTTTAAAGCAGAGCACAGGAAGGATGAGCCTAGGCAGAAGAATGGGAGGGAGATAATGAGTATCTGATGCAGAAGACTTAGGATTGCAAGTGTGGTGAGGTCATGAAGAGAACTGACCCTTGAAAGGAAGCGGGAGGGTGGTTGTCTTTTTATATGCCATGCTGCCCAGATGTTTGCTTTGCAGGGATAATGTGCTCAAATTGAAGACAAGCTGTTAATAGGCTCTGTCTGAGATAGGTCTAATGTTTCTTTATTCCCTGAAGAGAAGAGCAAGAAGCAGGAAAGGAACTTGCATATAATTCCTTATTTTTGTACTGTGAAGTACAGTCTTGATGACATAACTCAGGAAAAAGTTACTGTTAACCTGTTACTGTTAAGCTAACAATGTACTGTTTGGGTTCCTGTGGAAAGAGCAGCTCAGTTGTTCAAGGAGGTCACTAACAGTCTTAGCTCCACAAGGACCCCAACACATAAACAGGTTTGTGGTTAGTCCCCTTGCCCCAACCTCTGATCTGACAGGAGTACTGCAGAGGTTATGTATAAGAGGCTATCCTGATCTCTAGAGATTTGTTGAACCTTATCTCTAGGTAATTATCTTGTTGTGTTCAGATGAGATTACTAATCACATCTTTTAATTAGAGAAATGTCATAGCTGTAGGAAAATAAAGCTATGTGGAAACATTGGTGGTTATTTTGCTGACAGTCTGTTCTGCTTAAGGAGGCTGATCAAAACCTCCTGCATTGGCAGATGTATGCTCTCAAATAAAAAGGAATTGTTACTGATTTCAAGCTGAGTTCTTCATCTTTGTGGTCAAAAGTTGTTACTGGTGAAATAGTGACAGATGTGAAACATAAATTGTCTTGTATTGAACCTATAAGGAGGCAGCTAATTCTCCCTAATTTTGATTATTGCCTTCTAATAAAGTATGTTGAAGGAAAAGCCAGCATTGTTAAAGACGGGTTTCCAAAAAGGGCAGTTCATATATCTGAGTAACTGAACCAGAAATAAGAAAAAATTTAGAGCTAACTTGAGTTTACTCCCTGGGTGAAAAGTAATTTCAAAGTTAACATATTCTGAGACGTTGCTTTGACAGCAATCTTGTATCTAATCCTGCAGTATGCAAATATGTCATTCCCTGTGATATTTAAAATGCTTATAACAGGCTTCAGTTTAGCAAAGAAAGTGAGTGTGGTTGAGCTTTTTTTTTTTTTTTAATTATTTTCCCAAAAAACATCTACTCAAGTAGTTGCTATCTGTGTGGTTTATCTCATGTTAACAGCTTTCAAGCTATCTAAAATTAGGAATATATTGCTGTAAGAAACAGGCAAACCACAACCTGTGCATTTTGCTTGCTGCCTTTAATTTATCATTGTGTTACTACTGGGTGTCCTGCATTTGTGGCTTGTTTGGTCAAGGTTTTGAGTCCATTGAAAGTATTTTGGTCCATGCCTTAAAATGAAAATCAGTACTGTGACATTTCAGTCTGGTGGAGGAAGCTGTCAGCCGAATGTATGAAATTATTAATTGTCTGATAGCTTGAAAATAGTTCTTAATCAAAAGCATAAGTTTTATAAAGATAGGTATGTATTAATGAGGTAGTTTTATATTTTCCTTTAAAACTGGCCTTGTAAAAGGGAGGCTTTGTGATGGCATCTTATAAAAGTAGAAGAAATGGTTAGTGAAATGGAAGGAGAGATGGAAAGAGGCTTGTGTTTATGTACAGTTAAAAATAAAAGACTTAAAAATACTGTAACAGAAGAGTCATACCGATATGAAGAAAGAAAAGTATGAGGGTAGTAATTTATAGCAAATATAGTGCACAGTTCTAAGCAGGATCACAGAAGTCCTTAAGACCCTACGTTTTTTATTTTTTTTTATATATATACACATATGTAACCTGAAAATAAATATTGTTGCACCCTTTGTGCTGCCAGTGGTTCCCCTGTGAATGTGTTCTGGTCTGACTTTTAAGTTGTAGGTATTTCAAAGGCTAGAAATGGTTAGTCAGGTGTTGCTGAGGTTTGCTTCCTGATAGTACTGCACTTTTTATGGCTCTTGGGGTATCTGTGGTTGTTTGCCTATTCCCCTACTTACTGGAGCTTGTGTGAAAGTTTTTCCTGAAGCAGCAGCTGTATGCCAGACTTCCCGTGCTTGGTAGGGAGAACCTGTGGTCTGACTGGCTGTGTGCTGAACAGAGTTGAATGTAGGTTGCACAACTCGAAGTCCTGAGGAGAAAGATCGTATGAGTGTTCTCTAAAACATTTTTAGTTACTACATTTCAGCTTTTTCCTCAAGCTTTCAGAGACATATCTGAACATAGCCTCAATTAAAGTCTTGTCCTTTAATGAGGGAAGTCCTTTGCTTAATGCATAGCTGATACCTAGGAACATTAGGGCATCAGTCAGGATCCAAAATTAATTGCCACTTGGGACTTATAGTGCCTTGTGGGCACTGGGAAGAACATTGTCTCTTTCAAAAGCCTTCTTAAATGGCCAGCTTTGAAAATGAGGCACATCCTTATTAAGTTGTGTGAGTATTGAATATTACTTCTCACTTTGAAACAACAAAAGCAAATAAATATTTTGTCTGTTGAAGGTGATACAACAATGGAGGAGAACTGTAACATCCTTACGTGCTGCCTCCTTGTGCTTTCTTGCCCTTCTGCCAGCTCTCAAATGCAGGAGGAAAAAGCCCAAAGCTGGCAAAAGGGGAAGAGGGCATCTCGTTCCAAAAACAGTGACTAATGTGCCAGCACGTGGTAAAACAGTATTGTTTTAATGTGGCTAAGGCCATGTTCTTTCCTTTGTATTGAATTTCTTCCTGTTTAAGAACATTGTCTTTAAAATACACTTATATCAGCTTGAATGGTAGGAACTTCATGCTTGTTGCTGCAGTATCTATATTAATTGGCTGGTTCAGCTGTTTAGAGGAGTTAAAAAAAAAACATTTAAGCAAGCATTGGCTATGGGATAGCAAGTCTATTTGTTAGCAGAGCTGTTAAAGCATACTAGATGCATGTAGAGTTACTGGAAGGCAGAACTAGGGAGGAGCTGAAACTCATCTTGCCTTTGGGAGCTCAGCAGGGGAGGAAGATCCAGCAATCAGGCAAAACTGTGCTAGATGACATTGATCCAAACATACAGCTGTCAGTTATATAGCCCAGATGAATGTAAAGGAACTGACTGATGGGTGTTAAGGAATTCGGTGGCAGCTTTCATGGCTCCTCACATTGTATCAGTTAATATAGAAGATTAGGCTTCATTTCTTTGATTAAAGGAAACACCTAATTTTCAGTAATGCTTAAGCTAATATCCAGACATTTCTGTGACTTGAACTTCAAAAGTAAAATTGGAGGTAGCTACTCTACATGTTCTTTCTGACTAATTTCTGACTTGCATTGGACTAGTTGTGGGCAAGCAGGGAAGGGAGAGCGCTGCTTTTTTTCAATAATTGTATAATTAAATTCATTGATGGTAGGCCAAGAATACTGATCACAAGGGTTAGTGCTGAATCAGAAGGAATACTTTAAATGGCCTCTGCTGAACAGAGACATAATTGCCCTCTCTTTCCCCTTCTTGGCTTATTGGATGGCTGAATTACTCATTTCATACGTGACTTTGAGTGTGACTGGATCTGTGAATCAGTGTTTGTTGGAGTTCTGCATCTGGCTTATGTTCTGACTTCCCTTTTATGAGCTGGAGAGGCTGTCTCTGTTAATACTAACTATAGTGAAAATCCTTTTAAACTCTCCTTGTTATGAGTGGGTGAAAATGTTTGTCAAACACACAAATCAATAATTGCTTATTTGCCTCACTGCTCCTTTTCAAAAGCTTCACTGTCCTTTTCTGTGTTTGCACAGATAATCAATGTCTGTCCCCAAATGATAATCGACAAGGATAGATAACTTTGGGGCCTTTACAAAGTCAAACTCCAAGTGCACCTCTCTGAAACCACTCTTGCTTATTGCATTCTGGCCTTTTTTTGCTTGTTTTTTCAGCAGCAGCAAGGCTTATGTTGCAATAGCTTATATGCATTTAGAAAAACTTGATGATTATTTTAAAGCTAGTCACTAGTTTACCATGCTGCTGAAATGCCTGGAGCTTTGTGCTTGACAAAATGGACAAGTAAACTGAATGAAGACTATTAAAAGGGAGATTAAACACTTGTCTCAGTATGAGGAGAAACACTGCAGGTAACTTGACCTGGTTGACTTGATTAAGTTTTCATAAAGAAGAGACTGTCTTTTTAATGGCCTTGTCTAACATGTCCATTTTGTTCTGCTGTTGTTGGCTGAAATTGAAAATTAAAATGAGGAAAAAATACCTTCATGATTACAGTTTTCCCTTGGGACCTCTTTCAGTTGTGGCTTTCTCATAAGAGAGATTGTGGCTTCCTATTTTTTTCTGCGGCATGAAAATTCAGATTTCTGTAGCCTGTTTCTAAAGTTAAGAACATTTTAGATACCAGTCCTGGAAGATGCAAACAACTTCCAGGTGCCTGAATTTGAGGAAGTCCCTAGTTAAATCAGATTGCCATCTTGATGTGACCTTTGCCAAAAATAACTGCAGTGGTACATGCACAAACTGTCTGTATAGTGTAGTATGCAGAAAATGAAGCCATGTGTTTTAATGTATGAGATTTGTTTGCTCTTTTAGATTTGCATTACTGTAGGGGGAAGGCAAGCTTTCAAAAACGTCTCTTCACTTTGATTGCTGTTCAGGTCAGTGGCATCTTCCTCCACTGGAGGGGACTGCATGACAGACTTGAGCTGTTCGCATTGCTGCAGATTAGTGGGGTTCACTGTCACAGGGTGACTTGTTTCATTTCAGTGTTTGGCATTGTCATCATTAAAAAAAATACTTTTGGTACCATAATTTATGCTGCTGAAAAGTTTGCTTTTTGATACTTGTTGTTACTGTAATTTACATTAGCTATGTCATAACAAAATTAAAGCTTCAAGCTACATTGTTCTATAGATCTGAAACCATAGATGCAACATATGTGCCCAAACCTTAATAGTGTGTGCAGATTGTTTGGATCTCAGTGACCTAATGGCAAGAAAGTTTCTTCCATGGACAGAAAGTAGGGGTGGGGAGGAGATGACTCTACTCTGCATTCTGTAGGCCTGGAACTACATATAATCTGTTTGGGTATCTAAGGCCTTTTAATGGCTGTTTCCATTAGTACTTCAGGTTCAGATGAAAGTGTGCTTTTGAAGCACATGTCTTGATTGTCCCATTTTACAGTTCTTTGCTCTCCATTGTGGAGCATCTCAGGTGCACAAATGGGATTCCTTTCAAATGAAATTGACTTGGAAGACATGCTCTAGTTACAAATAGATATTAAGTGCACAGAACCGGAGAACAGCCAGTCGAAAGTAAAACTTCCTGCAAAACGCATAGTTTGGCCATTGACATCTCTGCACCAAGGTTTTGCTGTATTGACTCTCTTCTATTGTACTCATGACAACCTAATGTAGAATCAGCCAAAGAGGGCTAGCAGGTAAGCCCTGAAACTCAGTAGATGCTCTAAGGAGGTAACTAAGACCTTGTACTGACAGAGAGTTAATTTACTGTGTGAACTGAATGATCTGAAGAAGTGGATCATGCTTCAGAGCAATGGCAGCTAACCTTTCTCAATATCAAAGTAGTCCTGGGGCTGCAAGGACTTGGAAAGCTGAAGGTAGGGAGGAGATGACTGCTCAAGTTACAGGTGTGAGATATGCAACAACTGTTGCAGTTACAGTTACTTTTGCGACAAGGTGCTCAGATTACCTGACGGCACTGCCTAATGCAGGTCCCAGTTCTGACTGTGACTGGTGCTTCAACTTTTGAAGAACTTTGCATGTCTAAAAGCACAAGTTGGTCACTAATGCTCTAGCGGGGTATGGACATTCAAATTCCTCTCTGCTTCATGACTGGATGGAGGGTGTTTTCTTCCTCCCTGCATTTGGTGCTAGAGAAGACATGGTTGAGGCACGAAGAGAACCATACACTTCCCAATCCTTTGTCTGAAATGTTGAGCTTTTTCTCTGTAGCGGTGCTCAAAGCCAAGAAACAAATGAAATTCTGTAGGAAGAAGACAGCTGGGAGCAGGCATGTGAACTGTCTCTCATATCAGATAGGCTGGAGAAATCCTTCTCACCCCAGAAGCTGCTACAAAGTTATTCATTCAGAAAGGGAGTTCAGTGACTAAATTGTCTTCAGTAATTGAGCACTGGTCATACCTTTTGAAAAACTTGAAATGTTATTGTAGAATTCATCATTAGTTGATGTACTTTTGCAACAGAACAAAGAAGTATATCTCTGTCCATTGGATAATGTTATCCTTTCACTGTGCCTCTTCTGATGGGCATAAATTGTTAGCTCTGAATGTTTAGATAAGTATTGGAGTTGAATGCTAAAAATTGGACTAGCATCAGTGTAAGACTTAGAGATCAAGTAGCCTTGCTGTGATAGCTAGATTTGAGTTCCATGCCCTATCTGCCAGAATTTTCATCTCTGTAGTAGAGTTGTCTGAGAAGAATATTTTCTGAAGTCTGCTTCATTGCAGCACCATTGTAGCTCAGTTCAAATGCTACTTGCTTATGGGTTTGAAAGGTTACACTTTAGTGGAGGTGTCAGCACTCCTGTTTGTCTTCTCTATGGGTGGATTCTGGAGCAGGAGCACACAGGTTAACACCAGAAGAAAAGGAATGTTGGAAGCTGTGGGCAACACTGATCAATTCTGATTAAAAATCCTGGTGTGGAGCCCTTGTACTTGATGGAGAAGGACTGAAGGGCTTAGTGAAGGTCACTGCTGGCAGTGAGGATTTTAAGGGCTGCTGCCAACTTTAAAAAAAACCTTCCAAGACCTTGGTTCTTTTGGCTGATGGGTGTGTTTGCATTGACCAGGAGGGGGTGACTGGAGACTAGGGTGAAAACTTGGATTTCTGAAGACTTGCTGTGATTGAGTTCATTTGTTTTCACAGAGTTGTCTGGAGAGATGGTAAGCTCTGCAAGATAAGCAAGACACCTTATTTTTTGATCTATCATGAGTTGTAAATTGATATTATCACATTAAATTAGAAAAACTTTAAGCTAATTTAATCTCAAAGGCTTGAATTGATGACTCTAAAAAAGTCCTCCAGTCCCTCAAAGCTCAAGGGGTAAGGTTCCTATTTAGTTCTGATATAAAAAGACTTAGCATTGAATTTGAAGAACTGTCCAAGTCTTTGGCACTGTCAGTGAGATTGTCTGCTCATTCAGAATTATATACATTCTTGGCAATACATTTGCATCTTTCAGATTTGTGTGCAGTACGTCTTGTCAATATTAAGGCACTAGACGCAAGGTAGCATTTTTTCCTGGAGAATGATGCAGGCCTTGGTCCTTCATCAGTTCTTTCAGTGCTTCTACATCAACAACCAGTAGCCATCTGTTTCTTACTGGACTTTAACCTGAACCTGTCGACTCTAACCAGATCTAGTTGTACAGTTTTATTTTTTTAAAGGGAGGCTAAAGCACAGTGTGACTTTGAGGGTAATTGATAAATGCTTGTGTTAATAGACTTAATTTGAGTTTTGGGTGAGTGTTACTGAATAGCATTTGTGAAAAAAAAATGTATATAAGATGACAGTATTACTAGTGATTTTGTGGAATAAAAATGTCATGTTTTTTTATCCCAGATTCAGAGGTGTGAAAGAACATGTATGAATGGAGGGAAGAAGTATTGTTTTAGGAAATAACTTTGCTTTCCTTGGTTGTTGCATTTACAGCTTGGGCTGTTGGTTTCATAAACCTCCTTGTAGAACTCAGCCTGGACTTTTGTGTGTGTTGTCTAACAGCACAGTTACAATTTGAGGTCATGTGGAACTTTAGGTGCATCTTTTTGTCTTTCTTTCTCAGGGAAAGGAAAAGGTTGTGACTGGAAGTCAGTCTGTAAGCTCTGGGGGAATGTGGCATGTATGGATAAACATGCCTGGATCTCCTTCAGAAGACAACAGACTAACCCTGTCTGTTGCTGTACCTCTTTGTTCAGATAAAGTGAAACAGTATTTCTGAGGTGTGCTTAAATATCAAAAAATCCTGTGGCCTGGAAAGGGTACCTCAGCCTGTAGTATATTCTGTCTTGTGTGGCTCCCTGATGTCCTAAACTTCAGTGTGTTTTTGTCTCCTCTGATGGATACACATAAGGAGTTGTAGCCAGTTGCGTGACACTGTTAATAGACTGTTTGTAAAGTCAGAATTGTCAGGCATGCTTGAAAGTGCTCCCTACAGAGTCAGAATTGCTATATTTGGAGTTGTGTTTAGAAAGAAAAGAGGAGAGAGAGTACTTGTGGGGTAATGTTCTTCTTTCCTAATACAGCCTCTTTCCCACACTACCATGCCATTTTGCATTGAATGCTATGAGGGCAGAAGTCCCCTGGTGACAGAGCTACTGCAGACATGTATGTTGATACCAAGCAAGAGATCTCAGAAGAGGTTTTACTGGAATATACAGAGCTCCCGTGGGAATATTAGCTCAGTTAGGCTGAATTCTGCCTCTCCTCTGGTTAAGTTCTGTTACAGATTGCCAAGAATTTGTTGTTTGTTTCAAAAGTATCCCTTATCCCCAGTTGCTTATTTGACTAATAAGTTCATATGGATAAAAGCCCACACATTGCTTTCATGTTAGTTATGAACTCAATTGAGAGGAGCAATTGTTCCTCTAACTTGGTTACTGTAGCACAAACACATTTGCCAAGTAGTAGTAAAATGACTAAAGCAATCCTTTAGTCATCTTTCATTTTGGATGATAAATTGTGGACATGAGTACTCATTTCATGTTACAGTGTTTTGCTGGTATCCCAACAGGTGCTGTTAACTTCAGCACTTGTTATTAGCAGCTGAGATTACTGTCTCTCTCTTTATATTTTAAGTGTGTTAAGCTACAGGAACATGAAGAACTCCTGTCCCTGAGGGTCAAACCCAGTGTGCATATGTCCCATCATCCTACCTCTGCTCGTGACCAAACTGATGCCCAGGAAACACCCTGCAAGTATAGGATAAACCTCTGTGGAGCTTCTGCATTGTGTTGTCCCAGCATGTAAGTGGGTCTTCCAAAGGCAAATGATATTTTTGTATTTTCAGTGACCTGCAGAGTTCTGCTTTTCTACTAACTTATTAAGCGTCCCCTTGGGCTTGAGTGCACTTTTATAGCTTGGAAATTCAGTAGTAGGCAATTTCATAGTATAGTGGAAGGGACCACCTCCTCCTCCTGCCTTGTAGTTTTGTTTGATAGCTCCACCTCCTGTGTTTTTGGGAGAGTTTGAAAGCAATTAATTTGCCCTGTCCACGCCACTCATGATTTTATAAAACTTTCTCGTGTTCCTCAGCTTTTCTATGTTGAAGAGTCCTACTCTGGTTAGCCCTTTTTTGTGCAGAAGGATTTTTTATTTCTGCATGTTGCTCTTTGTTGAACTTCCTCTAGTTTTTCCACCCTATTTGAGAAGGTGAAACTAGATCATGCTGAAAGTGTGAGCACGTAGCAGCTTTGTACAATTGCACAGTGTTTTTAGCATCATTCTCTCTGCCACTCATTCTGAGCATTTAATCTGCCTTTTTAATACTTTTCTCCCTATGTGCATGCTTTCGTTTTTATTTACATTGAGCATATCCTTGAAGATACGGTGACCAAAATACTTAACTTGTAAATTAAGCTGAGGCCACTGCTATATCAGAGCCAGTATAGTTCAGGCATTAGATGCTGAGTTAAAAAACATCCCCATATAAGAAAAATGTAGGCTTTTTGATCTACAGCACCTGTATTTGGTGATAAAATGACAGTGCTTGATTAGCTGCAGGTACTTAAAATTCAAAGCAAAGTTTGCTGTCTGTTGTTTTTTTTTTTTTTTTTTTTTTTTTTTTTAGGTCGAGTATGTCACTAGCTTTGGAAAATGATGTGTCTGTGCAATACAAAGCAAATGAGAAAAATACACTCATAAACTACTAGTAATTTGCCTTTATTTTTTCTGGGAGGATGGGAGGAGGGAGTGGAACTTAATTACACAGGAAATTAAGTGGACAGGATTCCAGATTTATAATGTTGTAAAAGAATCTGGAATGCATGCATAAAATACTATATTGGTTCATACTTGCTTTATCCTGGATGTAGGATGCTTTATGAGGAAGATGCAAATAAGTAGCTGTTTCTACTTTTAAATACTTGTTCACAAAGAACTTGAAAATGAATAAATCCATTATTATCCTTAATCATACTGTGGTCCTCATAAAATAAGGTTAATGCTATAGCTGCTGTTCCAGTTGCAGAACAATATTTCTGGATTACACTTGAGTGTGAATGCACATAGTTGCACAAAGGGAAATGCCCTCTCTTTGGTTCTGTGGTAATTGGGGAAGCTACTGGTCATGTAAGGGAGAATTGTTAAAATGTAGTCTAGATTAGCTCCTACTAGGCTTGTGGCTTAATTCTTCCAGGGCTGCCTTTCTTAAGAAATACTTGCTGATACCAGTTGGACTTCCATGTTCCTCCTAGTAATAGCATCCTAGAAAAACTTGTTTATGCCCCTGCTGAAATATGCATGTATCCAAACAGTCAGAAGACTTTCACCTCAGTTAAGAAGCACTTATATCCTGAATTTAAAGTAGATTAGGTGTCATTAGGTAGCACAGTTATAAAGGGGTCTGTTTGTTTATTGGTTGATTGTGATTTTTTTTTTTTCTTAAATATTTGCTTAAGCTTATAACAATGTTTGTAGCTGGGTTGGGATTAGCAAGGGTAAACTTGGTGTTATTTTATTTCACATCCTGTTTGTTGGAGTTTTTATAAAAAGGGATTTAGCTTAATTAGATGTGCCAAATAACTCAAAATAATGCATGTAGAGAAATGTCCAGTAAATGATACTGAGCATTCTGGTTAAATACTTTTAAAGTGAGAGAGTTGTTCCCTGATCTTCTGGAGTAAAAGCAGTATAGCAATTGCTCATATGAGTCACGTGAGTATTGTGGTTGTTGCATTTGTTTTGGGGGGGGGGGGGGGGGGGGAGTGGGTCACCTCCAATTTGCAATATTGCTGTGGGGGTGTCTTTTAATTACAATAAAACTGAGAGACAAAGGTGTGCCCTCTCAGGAAGGGTGTTATAAACAACTTAAGAGCATAGGGATGAACAAAAACTTGGTATATGTGTAGTTCAGCATAAACTGTTATTTTCAATGTTATTTCAGTAACAGAACTACTGATTAAGTCTTTATCTTCACAGCACACTGACATCATCTCAGTCAGGCTTTAGCTGTTAGTTGAACTTCACGGTTACCCCTAGCTGTACTTCATGGAAATGTAAGCAGCTTTGTTTAAATTAAATATTAAATTTTAAATACCAAATGAGGTTAGTCATTTGTTGACATGGTTGGGTACTTTCCAGAGGCAATAAGCAGTCCTGTAATGATATATTGGCTAGTTGTAGTTGTTGAAACCAAGTCAAGCAACTAAAAGGTTGTTATTGATCAAGCGCAATGTATGTAGACCAATTTGAATGCTATTTAATTAAAGTAATGCATGTACTGTCTTTAAAGCACTGTCTGTTAAATGGAATTGTCTTAAATGTGGGTGGGCCCTACATCATGGCAAGTCCTTCTCCGTGGCCAAAAGAGCATCCTTTTTGAATTGCCCAGATGTGGGAGACTGGAGTGTAGCAGAGCTCTCAGAACAAGTCCAGAGGTTGGATGATTTAATAAAGTGAACGAAATTCTCAATTTTTAAATGTAGTCAGCCTTGAAATTGAGATCTAAAAGGAACAAATGCATATTTAAGTGGTAGGTCCCCAAAGGGGAGGGGAACAAAACCCTGTGGTGTGAAGACAGAGCTGTGGAGTTGGGTGTGTCTTGCTCAGTTCTGTATCAGGTGTCTTGCTTGGAAATTGCATGGGCATACCAAAAGGTTGCAAAAGTTAAGATTGGATAAGGACTTCTGCTTATTTTTACTAGAAAGTAATGGCCTAAAAATTCTCTGTATCAAGTAGTAGTGTTAATTTCTAATCTGTTGTTAAGTATTTTGTTACATTGCAGGACCCTTAAATTTGGTCTATAGATATTAATTTAATTTTGCTTTAATCTGATTCGATAAAGCTAGCCACTTTTTTTTTTTTTTTTTTTTTAATGAAACTTGTATTACTCTACATCTTCTGACACAGGTTCGTGGTAGCTTTGTCACACTAAAAACCAAACTAACCAATTAAAGGGGCCCCATGCATTGTGGGTCCTGAAATTATGAACTTGCCTTTTTTTCATGTTCCCAGATGTGAAAAAATAGGACATCCTTAGTGGTTGTCCTTGACCTACTGCTTAGGATGATAGCAGTGGATATAATAGTTGGTTGTATTAATTGCACAGTGACTTAGTGCAGCCTTTCTGGCAATGGCATTGCTACAGCCAGCGCGCAGATAACACTGCTGGGTGGTTAAGTTCTCATTTAATGGGAGTGGCTTAGTCTGCACTCCCAGCTTGGATTTGTAGCAAAAATGCTAGATTCTTAGAACTTTTGTAGTTGGGGCAAGTGCTGCTCTTACTGTTTTAGTTTTGGGTTTTAGTAAATGTGTTTTGTAGTAAAGTTTTAAAAGCATTTGATAGCTTTAATGTTTTAAACATTACAAATTGTTTCTGTTAGTTTTAAGATAGTTTAATTTTTAGGTATGATAATTATATTATTGCCCCAAACCTGAAGATTCAAAACTTGGAAGTGATTTTGAAGTACACGAGAAATTGTATTCAAGTCCAGAAAATAAATTTACTTTCTCATTATTACCTCTTGTTCACTAATCTGTATGTTGGCTAGACTTGGCTAAAATATGTATTCTACTAAGAAGCTTATGTATACTTAAATAAAACCAAACTGTCCATAACTAAGAACTTCAGTAAATTTAATGTAAATATGTGTTTCAATTACTTTTCTGAAGGTTCAATTTTAGGGCAGACTGCATGGAAAAAAATAAAAAATATATGAAAACCCATGTAGATGTTTTGGGTTGCAGGTTAAAGGGATTCACAGTGATTTCATATGTAATAGTGAAAGCACCAAAACCAAATAAGTGATGCGTAACTGCTGTTTGATTTGACTGGCATGTAGTCTAAGAGTTTGTTTTCAGTACCAGCTCTTTCATTGTGGTGTTTGGAATCCATCTGAGTTTAAGGCAATAAAACAAAAAATACCACAGGATAAATGCACGTAAGAATGGCAGTGGTGTTGGCTAAGGGAGTACTACAGCTGAGTAAAGTACCAACGATTTCTAGTAGAAAAGGAAAAAATTAATACAGACAAGAACAGAGAGAAGTACGAGCAAGCCATTTCCTGACATGATGTTAAAACGTGAGGGACAAATGTTTAAAAAGAGATTGTGTTTGAATTGTTTCAGACTGATCTGTTCCCCATGTTCCTTTGGGATTAAACAAAACCAGGTAAGAATTATTGCTCATTATTGTTACAGAGCTCACATTTCTTTTGGGGCAAAAAGCTGGATATGCTTAGAAGATATTGCAGTGTGCTTTCCTCTTGAAGCAGTAAATAGTTTTGAAAAAATTTGAAGGGTAAATACTGTACCAGGAATACCAATATGTGATGTTCTCCAGAAAATGGCATATTTAGAAGTTTGAGAGTTTTAGTTAAGATTCAGAGTACTTCCTGAAAACAGATAGTTCTCTTAAAGCACAGAATGGGGGCTTCTTTGCAGCATTGAAAAGTGTGCAGGTTTTTTGAATACCTTACCTTTGTTTTCCATTGGAAAATATTGGCAATGTTCACAGGGCTGACGTGCTACTGAGTGAAGTTTTAAAACATGTTTGTGAATGCTTGAATATAATGGCTATGAAAAAATAATAAATGTGAAGAATTTTTATAAAAGCTAATTATATTTTTATTTTACTTCTAGGGAAGGTGAATGTAGTGTGAGATTCTGAAAGTGACTTCAATAGTTGTGTAGCAAAGGATTCAATTTATTTATTTATATTCCAGATAGTCTAGTGGTAAGCTTTAACAAGACATTTTTGCTTAGCTTTGGGTTAGTTGATCAAATAAGTTGATCAATTTCCCACCCCTTTTTTATCCTCTTTATCTTGTGTGGTTGCTGCCTGATACAGTATTAGTAGCTGCCATAGAGCAGTGAACTCACAGCCACTAAATGATTAACAGTGTTTTGAAAATAGTCTTGAAATTGAAGAGGCATTTCACTCAGGTGAACTGGAATAACTGCACAGTTCATTTGGCTTTGTGCTTTTGTTTTGTTTTTTTTTTTTTTTGGTAGGGGCAGGGATGCTCAGAAATTTCATTTTGGAGAGTCTTATTTCAAAGCTGCTGGTAAAGTACAAAATAAATTGGGCTGATGTGAGAGGCAGGATATCCATGAAGTGGTGGAGGAGGCTGTTTACTAGGAGGAAATTGTATTGTCCAGAAAACAGATTGTGAAGAAGTGGGCTTTGCAATTTGACTCACTTAAATCAAAAGCATGTAGAAAACAGTTAATTTGTTGAGCTTTGACAAGTGAATGGAGTGCAAGTGTTGCATTTTGCTTCAGCCATGACTTTGTATTCAGGTTTTTTTGTTCTTTTAAATAAAGTAGATACATTATGGTGCTTAGGAATATCTAGATCATCTAAGATAAAGCTAAGTATTTATTTTCCTTCTAAGTAAAATAAGTATTTAAGGACCAGAAATTTAGAGAAGCACATATGTATATATTGAGGTGTTTGTGTATTTTGTTTCTTTACTATGAGAAATGTGACAGCTGAGGACTTACAGGTTTGAGAAGTTTTAGGTGCTTACATAATGATGAACTTACTTACACTTATGTCTTTATTTTCCTCAGACTAGTAGCTAACCATTTGCAGAAAGGGTTTACTGAGGATAGTCTTAACTTGTGGGACAGTATTTGCTTTGGGTATGAAATGATGCGAAAGAATAGAAGTTGACCCTCCAATAGGGATGTTGCCTTGTGAGTTTTGTAGCCAACAGGAGAATATTTGATAAAACATTGAAGAAACCCCATTCAAAGAGAAGGCTTAATATGTGCATATGTCAATTACCCAGACAAACTACCATACGTATTAAATGGTGGGTCGTTCTTCTAAGTTGATTCTTGGGAGCAGGTGGAAAGTAGAGGTGCTAAAACTGAGCAGGGACATTCGTTGTGACCTTGTAGAGAAGGAACTTGAAGATTTCATGAATGCTGTCCTTGAAAATGACAGTAAAATGTGCTAAGTTGGTGTTTGCCCAACTTGGACTAGTTAAAACCAGGAAGACAAATGCTTGTTTGTTTTTTCCTATTGATATTGAAGTAAAACTGGTTGGAATTGGGTAGTGTTTGGAGGGGGACCTCACATACAGTAGGTCTGAACAATATGGGTTTTAGGTGCTGCCACAAGTATGTCTTTTAGTTACGGGCAATACAAGTTCTGTGGACTCATCTAAGATGGATCTGGCAATATGCATTGCTTGTTCAGATGTTGATTTACACAGATCTTTTGAGAATTTTAAATTGATTTGGGGGAGAAAGATTTTTTCTTTATAAATGTGTAAAAAACTGCTAATTCAGAGAAAGGTTCTGAAAAGAGATTCTTGTATAACTGTGAAGCTGTACTATTAATGGAATCTGGATAGAGTAGGTGATAGACATGCAATGTTTTTTACTTTTAAAAGGTATTACTTCGGGGTAATTTCAAGTAGCTGAAGTTGCTCAGGAAATAGCCTTTATTCACTTTTAGCTAGTTGTTAGAAGACATACTGGCAAAATGTGGACATTCCTATACATAGGAATAAGAAGAGACCAGATTGTAATTAAAAGTGGTTCACACAAATCAGATTTGTAAAAGGTAACAATAAACTAAGTATGTGCAAAGAGGAGAGAAGTAACCAGAGGTACTCTGGAAAAGCAAGGAAACAGGTTTGGCTGGTCTGGGAGATGGTTCAAAGCAGAATTATTGCTTAGCTGAATTTAAGAAGTAAGTTTTCTGTGAAAACAAAGTGGAGTAAAAATAATTAGATAATATTGCTGTGACTGTGTCTACGTGTAAGAACATGCAAACTGGTATTGATAGAAATAGGAGGGAACTGACAGAATACAGCTAGAGCTATCCTTGCAATGAGTTATTTTCTTAAATTCTTGCTGTTTGAAGGTGGTAAGGTAGAGCAAAAAACCCAAACAAGACAAAAAAAAAAAAAAAAAAAAAGAAACTGCAAGCAGCTATGATTTCACAACCAAAATAACTGCAGCTGTGTTTTTATGACTGATTTTGGAGTTTTGCATCATTCTGTAGCATGTATTTTTCTGTCCCACCAAAGAAAAATGCTATTTAAGGAGTAGGACTGTAGAACACCTGATTTCAGTGGGGTTTTTGTTTTGTGGTGTGGTTTGGGTTTTTTTTCTTTGCACCATTTTTTTTTTTTTTTTTTTTTTGGTGTCTTTTGTTTGTGTGTTTTTTTTTTTTTTTGTTTTTTTTTTTTTTTTTTGTTTTGTGTGTGTGTTTTGTTTCATTTTTTTAAGTTTATATGGATGTGCAAACTTGAAATAGGGTCAGTGTAGCCAGTATGTAGAAGAGTAACATGTAACTGAAAGCAAGGCTGATAACTGCCTAAGAATTTTAGTGTGTTGAATATCAGTTTGAGCAGCTCCAAATGACATCAAGCAAAAAGAGGAGAAGTTGTGTGTGAGGGCTTTTGGGCAGTCTGTAAGCAAAGACTAAGAAACACAGCAGAAGGATTTTTGTTGTCATTAGGAATATTAGTACCTGATATTTTATAGGTAAAATAAGGTTTTATAGGTAAAATAAGGTTTTATAGGTAAAATCATTTTGGTGAGTACTTTAAACAGAATGTTTTGACCTTCGTCAAACTGAACAATTTGGGCTTAATGATGCTGGGCAGTGTAGGGCCTGTCATTGACTTTACAAACATGAGCAGCTTTCTGGGCCCCTGTTGGAAGGGTAAGGAAAGAAGTAGAAATTTGTAGCAGTCTTTGGTAGTTTGTAGCCAGGGAAAAATAAGTATGTATTACAAAAGTAAAGTGGTGCTATTTCAGTTCATTAATAATTTCTCTGGATTGCTCAGTCACAGCCTGTGATCACAGCATTAGCTATGAAATGAAAGTGTATGTTGGAGTTTCCAGGCTGCTGAAATTGAGCTGAGACAGTCATCTGGCATTTTATGGACTACAGAAAGCAGGTGCCGAGATGCTTCAAAGAGAATAGATAGTTACAGGGATGTTGTGATAGCTCTTACTTTTCTGAGCCACAGTTACCAAGTTTAAAATGAAATTTTGAAGCACTACATCCCCAAAGACACACTGTTTCCAAGCCATGCAAGCTTTTCTTTTCTGGGACCACAACTGTTGCCAGGTGTTCCCTGTCGCTGTTACTCATCTTGTGCTATTAGGAGTGTGGGATTGGTACTTAATGTGTTTTTCCACTTCAGAGTCCAGTCATTTCTAGGAGACATAGAAGCTGCTCAGTGTTTCAATAAGCTGTTGGTTAGATATTGTTAAGCTGACAGGAACATGTGGAGGGGAAAATGGGAGAGGAAGGCCTTAATTTTGAAAGGGAAATGTAGGCATACAAATGAATGCATTTCTTGCAACTGAGAGATATAAGGTGTACACATTTTATGTCCAATCACCCTAGCACACAATTTGCCTAGATTTTCAGCTTGTAGCTAAACATGCAGTTTTGTGGCAGATGAAAATGTTGATGAGGTTATGTCAGTTCAGATCATGTATACTCTGTGCTCAGGATTTAAAATCTGATTTTGAGATTGTGCTGAAGCTGAGCCATGTACACAGGTGGCCTGCTGGTTGCTCAGATGCATGTCAAAGTGGTTCATGATAATGTTACTATTAAGAAATACTTTTTCTATGCTGGCATGGCTAACACTGTATGGAAGGGAGGTGTTCTGGCTGACCATGGAACAGGGGGGAGGCAGCTCCAGATTCTCAGGAGTTTAAGGAGAAATGGAGCCTTGCAGGCTTTTATGCATTTCTGATAATTTGATTTAGATTAAAACTTACTTGACTAAATGATGAGTTCTTACTGTTTAATGAGCTCTTCCTTGTCTCTTCAGTTAGATATAAAATAAGGGAGGAGAATTTAAGCATAGATAATTGTCTGTTTGGCACACGGAGGAATGAAAGTGTAGACCTGACGAGGATATTACAGCAGTTCCTTAAACAATTTGTCTTAAACGAAAAGCAAAGGCCATAATTTAGCTTGGAGAGTACAACTTAATTTAAGCCATATGCTTTTTTTCCTTGCCTTAACACAGAAATGCATAACATTTGATACAAAAGACTGCATGAGTTTGCTTCATACAGGGGAAGTGAGTCTTTCTAAGGATGTTTTTAGGAGCCATTTTGCGTATTAATAGCAAAGTACTTAGTCTCTTGACTAAAATATTAACTTGCTTGAGCTGAACTTGGTAGTGGATTTTGGAATGGTTACTGCAGGCTCCTACTGATGCAGCAAAAGCTGCACAGACATCAGGCTGTGAGTTGAAGATACAAATTATACAAGATGTCATTGGAAGAATTTGACTGTCAGTATCTAGGTGTTAAGATGAACAGTGGGAAGGAAGTCAGTAGTTTTTCAGATCCAGGAAAAAGGTAGGAAATGGTTAAAGAGGAGATTATTATTATTATTATTATTATTATTATTATTATTATTATTATTATTATTATTATTATTATTTGTAGCCAGATAGCTGGCTTTTTGGAATAAAGAGTGTGGTCTCCCTGTCTCTTGTCATGAGAGGGTCTTCTGCCCACCCCTCAATTCTGTTGCTTTTGATTGTGTCAACAGAAGCTTGAAGATTGTTGTCTGGTAGCTGCTAGAGCTCTCTCTAGTAAACTTGCTTATGATTCAAACCTACTTGGTCAAATAGGACAAGTTGCTGGAATTTGTAGCAAGCTGCACTCGGGAACAGTCAGTAGTATTCCTGAGGCACTTTGAGTCCTTTCCAATGGGATTTTCTATGACAAGGAAGGTTATTATCTTCTGGATTGTTGTTAAGCATGTGTTAATTGCACTATGGTGCAGACAGGCTACAGGGAGTCTTGATGGTGCACCTAAGTTCTGTCTGATGGAAGGCACGCTGGAGCTGAAGATGCAAGTTGTGTAATCATAGCTAGTGGTTTCTCAGGAAGAGAGGAGGAATATGTGGGTGGTGTAATGAAATACCTGGTCAACTCAAAGTACTTTCTAGTTGTTTTGTTGTCTTTAGATAGTTAAATGTCTGTAGAATCAGATGCCATTAGGTACCAGTTTTGATTAGTGGTATTCAGTACATGTTATCCTTGATTTGAGACCTCACTTGGAGTATTGTGTGCAGTTCTGGCGTCCTCAACATAAAAAGGACATGGAACTGTTGGAACAAGTGCAAAGGAGGGCCACGCGGATGATCAGGGGACTGGAGCACCTCTTGTATGAGGATAGGCTGAGAAAGTTGGGGCTGTTCAGCCTGGAGAAGAGAAGGCTGCATGGAGACCTCATAGCAGCCTTCCAGTATCTGAAGGGGGCCTATAGGGATGCTGGGGAGGGACTCTTCATGAGGGACTGTAGTGATAGGACAAGGGGTAACGGGTTCACACTTAAACAGGGGAAGTTTAGATTGGCTATGAGGAAGAACTTCTTTCCTGTGAGGGTGGTGAGGCAGTGGAATGGGTTGCCCAGGGAAGTTGTAAATGCTCCATTGCTGGTGTTGTTAAAGGCTGTGTTGGACATAGCCTTGCGTGGCATGGTTTAGTGTGAGGTGTCCCTGCCCGTGGCGGGGCGGTTGGAACTGTATGATCTTAAGGTCCTTTCCAACCCTAACTATTCTATGATTTTTTTTCACCTGCATCTTCCTGTGGTAGTAGTCTGGTCATGAGACAAAAGTATATGCTATGGTGACCTTCTGGAAGGGCTTGGCAGGGGATAAAGTAACCACTATAAAAATAGGATTTGGGTGGGAGTAGTGTGATGCTTACACAACAGGGAGGCCGTTTTGCATCTAGCAGAATTTTATTTACTTTTGTTTATAAAATTTCTCAGCAACCACAGGCTTAAGGGGTATTTTGGCTCTTTTGAAACTGGAAGAGATGCAACAGGGTTGAGGTTAAGTCTGTACTAATTAGCATGGTTTGTTTCCATGTGGGTGATGTCTTCAGTCAAGGTGTTTAGTTCTAAAAGGACAGGGTTCGCACCAAAGTTTGGCTTGGAATGGAATCTGCTGTGGTCTGTAAGCCATCATCAGATAGAAATTCCATAAATTAAATACTGGTATTTCTGTGTGTAAGATGACCCTCAAAATAACTGAGCAGCATATGCTTGATGATGCATGTATTTCGTCCATTCTGGACCAGATCTTGATCATACTGGTTTTCTTATCTGTGACACAGTTTACTTGCAATCCCCAGTAACTCATAAGCAGTGATACGAATTACTATTATTTTGAAACTGCTGGTTGAAACAAAAAACTGTTAGTGTGAGAGTAAATAAGGAAGCTGCCTTCCTTTGTCTTTAAGATTGTTTGCTGTTACCAAAGACTGTGTAGGTCTCTTACAAAAGAGAGCTCTGACTAAGTGACAGGCTGAGAAGCTTCTGTAGGTAGAACATGCATGTAGTTTGGGAGGCAAAACCTGGTTTAGTTTATGGAAAGAAATTTAAAACCTAAGTCTTAGTATCTTCAAACTACTGTGATTTGGAATGTGAAGATTCAGCGCAAATCAGAAGTTACTTAGAAATACAATACTGAATTTTACTGGCTGAGTAGATTTGAGGCATATGGCTTGTCATGGAAGTGTTGTCACATCAAACCTTGGGTTGCATGCTAGATGAAGGCACATAGGGATACATGAGGTCTGAGTTATTGGCAAACAGCATGTTAGAACTGCCTGAAATGCTTTCCTAAATCCAAAGAGAAGGCAGTATTCAGCAGCAGTAGGTCTGCTGAATTTTATTAGGCAATGGAAATGTAACTTGGTCACTGGGGGAAGGGGGAAGCTACACATTTCTTAGCTATGATAGAATTCTCCATCCAAGATTCTTACGTCAGTGATAAGCATAGCCAGGAACAGCTGTTAGTGTTCTTGCTGCAGATAGCATCTCCTGTCTCCTAATCCATTATATTGTTAAACCTGGAAACTAACAGTGCACTTGAATAGCTAGAAGCACAGCCATTGGATTAAAAATATGCCTGAACTGTTAGCAGTTTAGAAACTCTAGTGCAGTGCTAGTGTGCATTAAATTGTTTTCAGTAGCTTAGTGACAATTATCAAATCAGCTTTCCCAATGTTGCAGTTGAAATAGTAACAAGGCAAAAAACCTACTAGCAAATGGATAAAATGATTTAATGTTTTTGCCTTAATTCTTTTTAAAAGGGTTTTCTTGGTTTTAAAGGCATTATTAAGCAGATGTGTAGTCTTCCTGATATAGATGGTTTGGCTACTTGGAGATCCATTCGATTGACTAGCAGCCTTCCTTGTCTGAGTGGTACTAAAGATTTGGCAGTGTGACCAAGAGAAAACTTGGTTTTCTTTAGGGCTTTGAGAAGTCTTCCCCTATTAAGTGACCCACATTGCATGAAGAAGTTAGCCATGGGCCAGTTTTTCATTGCTAGGATAAGGTAACTTCAATCACACTTTTAGCTATGTGGAGCATACTACTGCTTGGTTTATTTGGTGAGTACCCTTAGAAAAGACTCTTCTTCGAGGCATGCTTACTTGAATAAATTGTCACAGCTCTTAATTTCAATGCCTTATTATTCATACTGCTATTCTGATATGGCAACTTCCAGGTGATTGACTGAAGACGTTTGGGGGGGAGGGGTTCCCCCCTTTATCCACTGCTGTTTGGATTTGTTTTAAACTTTCTGTTCTTGGTCTCATAATTGAGTCAGGATAGGGATTTAGCTGGAACAAGTTAGCCTTTTGTTGCATTGTACAGGCCAGGATACTGAAGCTCTTAAAAAGAATGATTTGGTTTAAATAGATACACTTGCAATGGCAAAATGATACTTGGTGAAAATCAGTGTAGGGTTGCTACGCTCCTATAGTATGATGAGACAACAGCAGAAATAAGAAGCAGCTAAGTTTTATATTTCTGGTTAAAAAAAAAAAAATAATGAAAACCCCACAAACCATTGTCACTTGAATTTCTGGCATTATGTTATGTTCCTAGAATGCACAAATGAAATGGAAATTTATGAATAAAATTAAGACCAGAGCTGTAATTTATTTTAATGGAGGGGAAATCTGAATATATACAAAGGATATTTTTAGAATCAGCTGATCTTAAAAAGCTGACATCTTTTTCTATATCAAGATTATTTTTGCCTTACGAAGTAATGTGTTGTTTGTAGAACAAGCCTGGTATGTAAATTAAATTATTGAGTGTTCTGTTGCACAAAAATTTTTCCTTTCCTCCAATAGAGAGGTCGTCTTGCAGACTTAATACAGAGTTTGCGTGTGAGGGACTTTACAATTGCTGTAAATAAGATTTTCTGAAATAAGAAAGTTTTTAGACAAAGTAGGAGAGTACAAGTCTGAGGTCATATATTAGCTTGCACAGTGTCTTGAAAATACAGGAAAAATCAAGAAATAAAGTAGTTCATGTCAAATAGTGAAAGTCACTAGTTTGTGAGCCTAAGACTAGCTAAAAATGTGGCAGTAACAAATCAAAAGCAAAGAACACCTGAAACAACTGTCATTTCACAATTTAACTCTTTCTGCTGTCAGTATATTGCCCAGCAGCATCAGTATATTGCCAAGCAGCAAGAGTGCTGTGTGTCGTGGTTTAAGTCCAGTCAGCCACACAGTTTCGCTCTCTCACTCCCCCCACTTTCTTCCCCCCGCTCCCGGAGGGATGGGAAGGAGAATCGAAAAGAATGCAACTCCCACAGGTTGAGATAAGAACAGTTTAGTAACCAAAGTATAATACAAATCACTACTGCTACCACCAATAATAATAATGACAAGAGAAATACAAGGAAAGAATACAATTCTCACCACCTAAAACCAAGCCCGACCACGCAGTGCACCCCCACCCTCCCGGGTCTCTGCTTTCTGCCCTCCATCCTGGGCATGACATGCTGTGGTATGGAATAACCTCTTTGGTCAGTCTGGGTCAGGTGTCCTGTCTCTGCTTCCTCCCGGCTCCCCTCCTCTCTGGCAGAGCATGACACTCAGAAAGTCTTTGGTCAGACCAAAACATCACTAAGCAGTAACCGAAACACTGGTGTTATCAGCGCTGTTCCCCGGCCCAAAATCAAAACCACAGCACTACACCAGCTACCAAGAAGGAGAAAAATGACTGCTGCTGCTGAACCCATGACATTATCCACCCCTTATTCCATACCATTCACGTCATGCTCAGATCCCACATTTTCAATATACCATCACATGTATATGTATACATCCACATACACAGAGAAAGGGAGAGAGATCATCCCTTAGTGCATAAACCAATCCCTACAAAGCTGCTGAGTCCACCCAGTCCATGATGTCAGGCTCCATCTTTTGTAACAGCCTTTCAGAGCAGGAGAGGCTGTGTCCAGTGTTCACACTCATGAATAACCTGGGCAACAGTGTCCATTGCTAAGTCCACCCCTCGATCATGAGTCCATCTGTATGTTGCATCTCTACCCTGATGGCCTGAGGTGTCATGGGCCCACCAGGCTCAAAATAATTCATCCACCCCTCCAGCAGTTTCTGCAGCTTGTTGTTGGGGACTCCATACAGCTGCCTTCCATCTCCAATGCTTCCAAAGCACTGGAGGGGCCCAGTGGACTAGATACTCGCCCATACCGTCCCACACACCCTGCGACTCATGGCTGTCCAGGCTTGGGGAAAATCTCTTAGTCATCCTAGATTGCAGACTAACCCCAGACAAGGCCCACACCCCACTCTGCTTAACTCTGGGGACCAGACAAAATGGTTGTGGGTAAAACACACTCTGTGTGCATGCCACCATGCTGATCCCCATCACAATCAGCAGGCAGGTCTCAAGGGTACCCAAAGGCCATTCAAAACCGTCAGAGTTCTCAAATGATGCTGCTGTGCTTGCCGGCTCTCTCACCACCAGCTGCTCTTTGTCTGAGTCCAGATCTTCCTCCTCTGCCTTGCTGGGAAGTGCGGCGTGGTCTCCTGCATTCTCCTGCGGCTTGGGCTCATGGGGCTCTGCGGGCAGCTGCTGGGGAATGTTCTCGGGCACCGCGGGGCTGGGCTCGGCTACGGGGCTCGGCTTCTCCACCGTCGTCTTCTCCCACTGCTCGGCAGCTGCCGGGCTGGGCTCAGCGGGGGGGCTCACCCCTTCTGCTACCTCCTTCCTCTGCTCGGCAGCCGTCGGGCTGGGCTCGGTGGGGGGGCTCGGCTCCTGCTCCCCGGGTCCGCTCCCCCGGGCCGTTTCGGCAGCCGGCGGCTCCCGAGGCAGCCCCCCCTCGGCTCTCCACAGCCTCGCCAGGATGGTGAAGAGCAGCCGAACTGCCAGGTACACATTCGCCCCCCACTGCTTCCGGAGCCCGCCCGTATCACAAGCCATTCCAATAAGGTACAATGAAACAAGAACCTTAACCCAAAACCCATATCTGAAAAATGCTAAGATAACAAATACCGGCTGTAAGTAAGGTACAACAGGCTGAAACCATGAACGCAAGAGAACCAAAAGCAACAACTTTGAGAGCCAATAAATCAGCATTGTGACGAGTGGCTATTAATCCTGTCGTTATCTCAACCCTTAGAGCCCCACGTTGGGCGCCAAAAAGAGCTGTCGTGGTTTAAGTCCAGTCAGCCACACAGTTTCGCTCTCTCACTCCCCCCTTTTTCTTGCCCCCGCTCCCGGAGGGATGGGAAGGAGAATAGAAAAGAATGCAACTCCCACAGGTTGAGATAAGAACAGTTTAGTAACTAAAGTATAACACAAATCACTACTGCTACCACCAATAATAATAATGACAAGAGAAATACAAGGAAAGAATACAATTCTCACCACCTAAAACCAAGCCCGACCACGCAGTGCACCCCCACCCTCCCGGGTCTCTGCTTTCTGCCCTCCATCCTGGGCATGACGTGCTGTGGTATGGAATAACCTCCTTGGTCAGTCTGGGTCAGGTGTCCTGTCTCTGCTTCTTCCTGGCTTCCCCTCCTCCTTGGCAGAGCATGACACTCAGAAAGTCCTTGGTCAGACCAAAACATCACTAAGCAGTAACCAAAACACTGGTGTTATCAGCGCTGTTCCCAGGCCCAAAATCAAAACCACAGCACTACACCAGCTACCAAGAAGGAGAAAAATGACTGCTGCTGCTGAGCCCATGACACTGTGAAGACTTGGCTCAACATTTGCCATCTGTTCTCAACCCAACACCTTCAGTTTCAAGGTACCTCTTTCATGCTTGACCTCTTCTCCCTTACTTCCTCTAGCCTGCCCCACACCTCTACTGTTTCCATGGCATATTCTTCTCTTGCCCAGATGGAGTCACATCTACATATGGCCTTTGCCTTGGATGCTGTTGATTGTGTTCCTGGTGATGAACAGGAGCACAGCAACTGGAGGTGACGCACTGGTCATAGAGTTTAACTACCATCCAGCACTGCCTTCTACTCCCATTTCTTAGTCCTGGCTCTCGTCCCCTCAAGTGTAGAAAAACTGCTGCTGTGTCTTTCCTTTCAGCTTAACAAGCCTATTAGGCACTTGGATGGCCTCATTTCAGCACAGGGGATTCATGTGCGGGTGGACTCTAAGGATCTCCTAATGGTGTGCTGGTTTGAGGCCTGTGAGGCAGTCCAAGGGAACTGCATAGCCTTGTGATGTGCAGGCATGATGTAATTCTGTAAAGAAATAAAGAAACCGTGTGGCCCAAGATTTTACGCTTTTTATACTCTTCCTATAGGTCTCAAAGGAATATTACTTAAACTTCATTGTTTTAAATTTCTCACAAGGTGTTGAAAAACTACACTCAAATCTTCCAAGTTGTATGCTGCTCAGCTCTAGTGGGCTGCGTTTAGATATTATTTCTCACCAGTTTTCCCCAGCCTCTGGTCATCTATTATCTTTCATTGCACCTTCCTTATTTTTTTGTGCTTATAGGAATAAAAAGAATCTTTACAGCTTTTCCTCTCTACTTGAGGAATAAATGGGTTAAATACAAATTAAGCTTTCTACCAATGAGGTAATTATTGCATCTTTGTAGCAGTAATGTACAGTTGCAAAAATTGAACTATGAAAATTGTAAGTTGAATACTTGCAGTCATTTGCCAGGGAGAGCTACAAGTGCATTTCAAGCATTGTTTTGGGGTTATTGTTAAGTGTCCTAGCTGAAGCCACCTGCAGGGAAAAATATTCCAAAAGCCTCCTTTTGTGACACTGGCAGGAAAGCTGTTGGCAGGATTTGGTTAGCGTAGGAGACAAGAGTGGGGCCTCAACTAAACCAGCTCTTGTAATTTAGGGTGGCAAGAAGTCTTAAAGCTGATTTGGCACTCAGCAGAAAGAGCCTGCTGAAAAAGAGGATAAAAAAGGATCTTCACCTTAGGCTGTAATTCAGTTTGCAATTCAGAAGCAGTGCCAGATTGAGCTTCCTGGCTGCTCAAGCTTGGTCCTATGCATACTGGATTTAAACAAAACTGAGTCAGTATAAGACCTTCCCCTGCCCCCCCCCACCATCTTTTCAGCAGATTACTCTCTGGCTGGATCAGTTCCCTGCTGCTTTTCATCACGCAGCTGCACAAATACTTCTGTTGGCACAACAGTGGGAGCAGTGTAGGGGCAGGAATGAGCAGCTGGGGACACAGGCCCTTTTGATCAGCTTAGGGATCCACCAGCCACAATCTGCATCTTTGCTCTGTTTAAGAAGAAAAGTCTCATGGTGGGGCTTGTCTGAATGCTGCCCCTAGAGCTGGGAAGCTCTAGGAGGCTATGGGAGTAGTCCAGGGTTTTAGCTTGTACAGGCTTCAAAAATATCCACGTATTTCAGCTGAATCCCATTTTAACTGGAGGAGGCTGGACATCTGAGAATGCCATATTGCGTTAGTGACTCTATTGTGCCTTGATAATGGGTTGACATGCCCTCTGTAAGAATCGCTGCAGCCCTTAAATGAAACTATCTGAGGCATGCAGAGGGTATTTCTAATTCAGACTTGGTCATCTGCTGCAAAACGTCCACACATGCTCATAGTTCCTCTGTAGATAGACAGAAACTTAGGATTCATTTGGGTTCTTTCCTTTTGCTTATCTAGCTGGAAGCTGAATAGTTTAATTGTGTAGACAGCTTAACTGGTCTGAGCATTGATAAGGAGTAGAGACTTTTTGGGACTGGAGAGCCTTTGAGTGGAGCAGTTAGAAGGTATCTAATTTCTTCTTGCTTTAAAAGTGCTTGTAAGCAGTACCTATTTGGGTGAGGTCCTGGCTGAGTTCAGGTAAGCAAGATATCTGTTACTTTATCAAATTATGCATTCAGGTAAGATTTCTTGATAATTGGTGTCACCAGTAGCTTTAGCAGGGACAACTGGCATTAATTTTTTTCACCACCACTTGTGTCCAAATGTTGTATTGCCATTTTGTTTCTTTAGCATTGTCAGGGCATTAGGGTTTTTTACACTTTTTCTGTTAGTGTATTCTTGCTTTTTGCATTAACTAATGAGTGGAGATATATCAAGAGATGAAGCTGAAATCAGAACAGTTTGGTTTGTCAACTGATTATGGAGAACTGACATGGCTGATTATGGAAAAAGTAGCATGAGAGTACAACACCAAGGCACGGAAAGTAACCTTACAGCAATGGAGAGCTTAGTAACACCAGGTCGAATAGAAGTAATATGTAACATGCAATGGGCAGGAATATGGCCAGTCAGGTACCCAGTGAAGAGGCATCTCTCAAAAAAGAACTGTTTCCAACAAGTTGCTTGTGATCATCAAAACGGCTTGTTTAATTGCCTGTTGATGGCTGAACTGGAACTGTTGCATAGCTTTAGTTGGTGCTTGGGAACTCCCTGAGAGCCAGTAGCTGAAGCACTTGCATTGCTCTCAAAGGGCAGTAACTTTCTGGAAATAGGTTTTAGAAAGAATGTTCCATGTAAATTTTAAGTGGACTCTTGAAAGGTATCCCTACAGTGATGCAATATGTATTTTAAGAGACTGACTCACTTTTGAAATACTGCCAGCATTCTGCAGAAAGGAAGATCTGAGTAATATTATCAGTTAGAAAATATGTCTACGGGGACAGTTAATAGCAGAGAAATTCTTTTCTCTGTAAAATGGAAATAATTAGGGTGTGGTCTGAGGATGAAGCTGTATCTACCAATGTACTTAGTATAGCAAGACAAAATGCATACAAGATTGAACTCCTTAGTGTTACGAGAAAGCTACATGAAACAAAAAGAAAAACTGTGTCAATAGAGCTAAATTCTGAAATTTAGCTCAACTTTTGCCAGCCTGAAATGGAAATGAAAGGGCAGTTTTATTTTTGCATGTTCCACATTAAAGCAGGAAGTATAACTAATGCTATCATCACTATGTGTAGTTTTAGATGTATATATTGTCTGTCCTTTTGCATTTACCTGAGCTTTGAGCTTAAGCAGTTTTTAGCTCCCATGTCTCCTTATGTTTTTGAATATTATGTGGAAAAAGTACACAGTTAGTGAATGGTTCGTGGACAGTACTTTTGACTCTGAGGCCTTATTTTCAATTGAGGATAGGAAAGTTAGAAGGTGTTGGTTCTGTACTTAGTGACCCAGAACTGTATGCAAGTTGTTATTAACAAAAAGGAGAGTTGCGATGACCTTATTCCCTCTGATCAGATACTTTCACATCTTCCTTATTTTGTGCTAACATCAGCTTAAAAATAACTTTTAATGAGTAAGCTTTCTTAGGCTGTAGATCAAGGAAAAATAGATAAAAGTTATTTGTAATAATCAGACTGGTTAGACAGAAGATGATGGCTGCTGATGGTTAGATATGTATTGGTCAAGACAGTGAAGACTGGGAGGCAAGGGGGGCAAATGGATGTTTATTCTTATTTTCCCTGCTTGTTTACTATATCTGTAGTTCATGGCCTGTATAAAGTTCCTTGAAATTAGAATAGTCTTCATGGAGTTGTGGATATTTTGGCATTGAACTTCTTGAACTCTTATGTGGTGGTATGGAAAACTGAAAAGATAGTAGTCCGTGTGTCAAGATTTCCTCCTTGTACATGGAAATGTACATAAGGAGGAAAATAAAAAAGCTGAACCAGTGTGTGGAGTGGATCGTTAAGCTTCTGCACCAAGATACTGATTTGGCAATTTTTCCTGTTCTTTTTCCATTTGTATCTGTGTATCAGCCTCCTAAATAAAATTCTCCAAAATCTTTGTTCTATTTGGAAGCTTATGTTGACATTAGGTTTGAGCCTGTTACCGTGAAGAGTCACTGGTAACAGAATCAGTGCTCCCAACTTTCTTCAACACGATAATGATCTAGGAGCACTATGAGAACTTGACAAAAGCCACAGGAATAAATGTCGTGAGTGCTTTAAATTGTCTGGCAATAGTAGAAGTTTGTCTCTTCAGATGGGCAGGCTGACAATAATAAGGAAAGCTTCCAAGAAAAAACGCATCTCAATTGTTTGGGTGTTTCTTTTGATCACTTAAGTGCCAATACATAGTTTGATAGGGTAGGCCATGTCTTACATGCAGTATTTCAGCCTAGCTTGAGTAGATTAGAGCTGAATCTGTCTAAATAGCTTAATTTTGCAAGCCCTTGTTTGGACATATCATGAGAGGAAAAGTAAAAACCAGTTCTTAGGATCTTTTAAGTGTGAAAATAAATCTGTAAAATGACATAGGATGAGCTAAACAGTGGTGGCTACTGCTACCTGAAGAACTTCTATGCTTAATGTTAAGGTGTAAACTAAAACCATGGAAAATGCTAACAGTTCAGAATGTACTGCAGTGTGAAAGACATTTAAAATCATAGTAGAAGGCAAAGACTCAAGTCTCTGTCTGGACTTCGCTGTGTGCCTGGTGGGTTTCCATTTGTGTTGTTAGACTTAAGCTTGCTGCTGGATCTGCTGGCTAATAGGCACATGTGTGACAAAGCTGGTGACAATGGGTCAAACTCATGGCTGAAGGTGACTGAGATGTTGGAAGTCTCTGGAGCAGTCAGTATTGACGCAGTCAGGTGAATAAATGGCAGTTAGAGAAAAATGAGATAGGTCAGGGTCCCTTTCCGTATGGTTTGTAGTCTGTGTTATAAGAATCTTGGATGAAGAAGCAGCATGCAAATTTGCCCCTGGCAGAAGTCTGGTTAAATAATTTTTTTTTTTATTTACTTTATATTTATACTGGAGTTCTCTAGTTCTTGCTGTTATGTATGCCTCTGGACTCTAAGGTCTGTTTAACGGCAGATGGCGAAAGTATGAACCTTCTTTCTCTGTACGCTATATGCATATATATGTCATTACTAATCAACAGAGTTATTGTCAGGACTTAAATAGGATAGTTTAGAGTGCAATTCATAAATGAATCCTGTTTATCAATTGAGTGTGAGAATATGCAAGAAGGAGGAACTTTGTGACTGATAGATATAGGCAAGAGGTGAAAAATTGTAAGTTCATAAATGTGCTTTCTACCTGATCATAACCAGTAAATTCAACCTTACTGAGTTTAAACTTACAATAAGGCTGTAATGTGTCCTGTGTAGCTTGTTATTAGGAGCTTTCTCATCTTTGTATGCATCAAAGAATTTTAGATTAAATCCGTTGGCTTAAAAAATATTGTTGGTTGCTTATTTCGGTTGGGAGTTTGCTATACTTCACCAATACAATCATTAGACAACCTATACAATGCCTAGAAAGGTGCGTATTGGCTACAGGTGGATAAAAATGCAGTATAACAATTGTACCTGTTCTACAAGTCTTCACCCTCCTTTATAAATGAAAATTCTTGCAGTTGTACTGTTGTATGATTATTTCTCTTTTCCCCTCAGTGAAATTTCAGAGGTTTCTCAGCTACAACACAATGGTAAGCCATGGAAAAAAACCCTCTCTAATAATTCAAATAGAAGCTGTTGGGGGTGGAATATATTTGGGTGAAGCTCAAAGATAGGTGTTTGATTTTTCTTGGCATCCTTTTTCTCATGTGAACTCTTTGAAATGGAGTTTGTTTTAACTCAGATGTATCTTTGTATAAGAATTCATCATGTTTAAACACCTTTCTGGATTGCCTTTGATCAGGTCTTACCCTCTCAGCTGACTGGTGGAAGCTGGATGTGGCATTAATCTCTCTGTTCCAGGAGTTAGAATATTTTTTTTTTCCAAAGCTCAGTTTGTCTTAAGCAGTTTTGAATTCCACAAAGTCTGGGTATGAGCTAAACCAAAACCGGTTTATTAGTTGTTAAGTAAGTGTTAGAAAGGAAATCAGTCAGTTCAACTATTGACAGTTATTTTGGAGAAATGTGATTTTTTTTTTTTTTTGACTGGAAGGCCTTTTTCGTCAGTGCAGGGGCATGAGTGAGATGCTCCAGTGTGTCAGAAAGAAATGAAATAATCTTTCAGCTCATGGCAGCATGTTTGCATGGCTGTTAGCCTGTCTAAAAAGATAAGCTCTCAGTAGGTTTGCTTACAGTACATGCGTCATTTCAGAAATTAGTGCAACTGGCATAAGTACCTAAGGCATAATGTAGACCAGAAACAGAGGTGGACATAGAGGCTAAACTGGCCTCTTTGCTCCTGATCTACTCAATATTGCCAGAATTGTTTTTAAGTTATGTTACAGGTTGTACTGTGTGCTTAATCTGTGAGTGTGGAATGAATCTGCATAGTTGTTAAGTCAGCCTGTTTCTGGATGATGTAAAGTCCTTTAAGTTGACAGTTCAGAGAAGAGTCTGTACTTAAAAAATAGGGATCCTTTGTTAAGGTTAGGAAATGAGGGCAAGAGTACAAAAAGGTTCAGTGTTTGACTGACATAAAGACATAGGAAAATATTGTAGATTCTAATTGAATTCCTCTGCTTATAAGGAAAAAAAAAGGGGGGGGGCAGAGGTAGGGCAGTGCTGAAACCATATCAGCAGATCTTTACACTGTGAACATGACATCTTGAACATGGGCTAATATTTGATATGGTAGAGGATACCAAAGGCATTTTAGCTTAGAAGTTTTTAAATTTAACTGCAGATTTCATTAAATGTAGTAGAAAATTTGTATGTATGCAGAGAATTTTTTCATGCTTAAGAAGCTTTCCTTGAAAAACTGGGAAAGAATTATGTAGAGCTTTGTAAGCGTGCACAGAATTGCTAAACATTAGTAATACATGCCAATCTGATGTGCAGAGCATGTATGTTGTGGTTCTGCATGTTACATGTTTCAAGACATTAAAGAACTTTATTAGTGTAATTTTTACCTCTAGACTTAAGTTCATTTTCTCTGAGTAGTGGTTTAAGACAGAAAGTTATGCTTCACTTCATCTCTGTTACAAAGTATAAATTTTGCCAGAAGAGTGTTTCTGGGGGAGGTGGAAGAGGAGAACTTGTGACTTGTTTCTGGACTACACCTTATGCGTTTGCCGTGAGTGGACAAAACGTTCCTGTTAGTTTATCTCCTTATCTGTTTAAAAGAAACCATACTGATTTTTCTGAAATGAATCCAGAAATGATCTCTTACTGCAGTTCAATTTAAAATTTCCAACACTTCCAGGGATGTGGCATTCCCTGGTTTCTTTGGGCAACCTATTCCAGTGCTTCACTGCCCTCACAGTAAAGAACTTCTTCCTAATATCTAATCTAAGCCTCCCCTAAACCTACCCTCTGTCAGTTTGAAGACATTCCCCGTTGTCCTGTCACTACATGACCTTGTAAAAAGTCCCTCCCCAGATTTCTTGTAGGCCCCCTTTAGGTACTGGAAGGCTACTATAAGTTGTCCCCTTCTCCAGGCTGAAGAAGCCCAGCTTTCTCAGCATGTCTTCACAGGGGAGGAGCCCTCTGATCGTTTTCGTGGCCTTCTTCAGGACTTGCTCAAGCAGGTCCACATTCCTCTTGTGTTGGTGGCCCCAGAACTGCACACAGAACTCCAGGTAGGGTCTCACCAGAGCAGAGTGGAGGGGCAGGATCACCTCCTTTGACCTGCTGGTCACACCGCTTTTGATGCAGCCCAGAATACGGTTGGCTTTCTGGGCTGCAGGCACATGCTGCTGGCTCATGTTGAGCTTCTTGTCAGTCAGCACCCCTAAGTCCTTCTCCACGGGGCTACTCTAAATCTCTTTTCTGCCCAGCCTATAGCTGTGCCTAGGATTGCTCTGACCCAGGTGCAGGACCTTGTGCTTGGCCTTGCTGAGCTTCTTGAAGTTGGCATTGGCCCGCCCCTCCAGCCTGTCAAGATTCCTCTGGATGGCATCCCTTCCCTCCAATGTGTTGTCCACACCACACAGCTTGGTGGTGTCAGCAAATTTGCTGAGGGTGCACTTAATCCCACTGTCCACAGTGCCAACAGAGAGATGTTGAACAGCACCGGTCCCAGTACTGAACCCTGATGAACACCACTCATCTGCTTTGCATGTAGTTCAAAGTATGGTCTAGTGGGTGATGTTAATTTCCCAAGCTGAATATTTTTCATCTCAGTGGAATAGAAATGAAATGCCAGTCCAGTTAAAATATTTTTGTGAAGGTTAAATAATACCTGTATATGTAGAAAATCACATAATATGTAGATGTAGCTATCTGAAGCTTAAGTTTCACAGATGCTAGAAAAACTAAGTGCAAGAAACAAGGTCAGCATTTATAGCATTCTTACAGTTGACAAGCAAGTTTACCCCTAACACATTTTTAAGGCAGGTGTAATAATAAATGTTGGAAATATTTTAGCTGGACAGAATTCGTATTTCCAGCTATGTAACATCTGCAGAAGGGAGATGCATTTCAGTGGCAAGTGAAATTGATTTTTTTTTTAATAAATTGAATAAATATTTGTAATTGATTTGGTGAAAAAGCTGAACTCTTTGATGTAGATCATTGTGGTTTGTCCTGTTTTTGGCTGTGTGGTACTTAGTTGCTGGCTGGGGTTAAACCATGAAAAGCTTTAATGGAAAGGAAGTAAAATTAAGTCAGTTACAAGTGGAAGAGAAGAAAAGCTAGATGATGGAGAAAGTCCTGCTGAAATAGAAGATTCCAGGTATCCAAAAGGTGGAGGTGCCTAACCTGTAAGGATGTTTTGAGGCATTTTTCATTTTAAAAAAGATACTCTATGTTGGGGGCTGGGCTGTTGTGCAGGGCTGACCTGGTAGTGTGCTGTCAGTTCTCAAGGAATGCAACATAAACTATGTGTTTAGTCCCCCATCAGATGAGCATTATGGATGTGGGTATGGTGATTTGTTGGTTTTTCATGTTTACACTTCTGTGGACTTGAAATGGATCAGTTCCTCTAATGATATAACTAGAATGCAGAAACCAGCAGTCTGATGTGGCTATATCTGTTAACTAGCAGTTTACAGTGTAAAAGCCCATGCAGCAGTGCCATTGGAGTAAGTGAGGTGGGCTCCCTTCCTTTGCTGTGGGTGAGAGTTTACAGTTACTGCGTTGTAGGAGTTGCCATGTGATGATTCCTTTGAAAAATAAAACTGAACAGTTTTACACTAAGATGATCTTTTGAGAGGGTAGAAAAAGTTGAGCGTTGAAAGGAAAGGTGTGTATGTTCAGAGCCATAATAGTATCAGTTCACTGATTTCCAAAATCTTAGATAAGGAAATTATTTTTCATGGGTGGTTTGTTGAATTCATTTCCAACCTGTAACCATGTATTCTCTCTGATAAACAAACTTGCCAGATTTAAATTAGTTCAGGTATTTGCTTACCTACAATGAAGAAGGATTTTCCCAGTTATTAAGCTGCAGTATTTGGAAGGCTGAAGTCTCTTTCCACTTTGTAACTTGGCAGGAGGAATATGAAACTATTGGAATGAAGTGCAACTCAACCTGTTGTATTAACTTGAAGTGCTGTGTTAAGCAGAAGCATCAGTGGAATTATGCTTTCTGTGATACCTGTGCTGATTAATGGCGATGGAGTTAGGAGTGGCAGCATCAGAATTGATCCAGCTTGGGATACAACTGATGTTTTACTTATAAGAATGCAAGTAACTGGTCAGAACCGAAGCAAACACTCAGTTTAGCACCTGCCTTAGGTGATCTTTATTTAAAGAAGAAAGTAGTTTCACCTATTTGTCTCAATCCCTCTAAGAAGCTGTTTAACTTTTCTTCCAGTCAGGGAGTAGATGTGTTCCTAGAAAGATGATTTCTTGTGGGCTGTAGTTTTCAAGCATAGCATTTTTGATATAACCATGTTACATTTATTGTATTTCTCAACCTTCCAAGTAGAATGCTTTATTTGTCTAAAAAATAACTACAATTCCCTGATCAGGCTATGACTGTATCTGTTGGATTTTTGGCTTGTTAAACTTAAATATGCAAAAAAGCACAGACATTTCACTCCCCCCTCCTAGTATTTTCTGTTTTTCTTGGTCAGAATGTTTGCAAATATGGAGAGTTGTTGTTCTTTCTGTTAACCTTTGTCAGAAGATTACTAAGGGGCGGTAGATGCAAATGGTGAAGTTGTTAGGTTTGCTTTGACAGGGCTGAATGATTTTATGGTAATATATAATGTTTTGTTACAACCTTATATATGACAGGTCGACCACCCATGTTTTTGAATTCCATGAGTCTGGTTAGCTCAAGATTTAATTTTTAAAAATTTTGCTGTAATAGTCAATAAAAAGAATGTTTGGATGTTCTCCGTGTACTTATAATGCTAGTAGATAGATAGATCTCTATCACTTCTACAGAGATCAAATTATAGGCCTATGATATTGCTGGCATCTTTTCCTGTTTAACAACTTGCTTGCTGCAATGATCTGGACTTCTAACAGGAAGGCTAATAGTGTGATAAATAAGTAGAGTTTTCTGAGATGATTCACTTGAAAAGGAAAATAATTCAGAACTTCGACTGCTAATACGCAATCCTATCAGTGACTTCATTAATAGGTTAATTTAATTTTGTTTGCATAGAGGAGCTCAAAGTTTGGTTGCAGATAGTCCAGTCACAGAGATTACTCCAGCAGAATTAGAATTAAGTTATTCCATCATACTGAAAATAGTGGTATTACTTATGCCACCATTTGCTGTAATTGTTCCCTGTTTTAAGGATAAGCTACGTTCTAGGTGGTTTTCAGCGAGCAAATAAGAATATAAGAATAAGAAATACATTTTGGAAATGTATTTCTAGACACTCCACAGTAACTGTAAAAAGTGGATCTGTAGACTGGGATTTTTGGAACAGGTTGTGAAAATTAAATGGAGATAAGGAATATCTTGGTGCACAGTGAGATGGTCATATAGTACCTTCTTCATCAGGTCCAATGATAAATTAGACTTTAGCAGCAATCAGTTCAAAGGAAAATCTCCTGAGACAGTGAATTAGGTAAAGTCCAAGAAAGTTCATGATATCGGTTTATCTGTGGGAAAAATGCCAAGTAGTGATGCAAAGGAAAGCAAAAGTTCAACCAGAGTTGAAATAAAAGATGGACACTGAGGGCAACAAGGAGGGCTGCTGCATAGGAATAAAGAAGGAAAAGGTGTGTGTGCTGCTGAATAGGGTGGTGATTTTCTTACCATTGATGCACATGAGGCTGGTGTACTCAATGCCTTTTTTTCCGTCAAGACCTACCAGGTCTTTGTATCTACAGACAGGGTCTGGGGAGAAGAGCAATCAGGGTGGAAGATGTTCAACTCAGGTAGCTCTGGAAGTCTTGAAGCCTTGACCTGTGCAAAGTTCACATGATCAGGTGGGCTGCATCCAGGAGTACTGAGAGATCTGCTTCACATTAGAATAGCCACACAATCATCTTCAGAAGGTCACAGTGTCCAGAGAAGTTTCTCAATGACTGGAGAACAGTAAATGCTTCACATGTCTTCAAGAAGGGTAAGAAGCATTACCCAAGGAACTACAGGCTAGTCAGCTTCACTTTGATCCATGGAAAAATCATGCATAAAGTCCACTTAGAAGTCAGTTGTGGGCATGCGAAGATGCTGTTGTTAATTGTAAATAGCCATCATGAGTCTACCAAAGGAAAGTCATCTGACCAACCCAGTCACTCTCTGTGATGAAATGACTGGGTCTGTCAAGCTGGGATAAGGCAGAGAGCAGTGGATATGATTTACTTTGATTCAACAAGGCTTTTGGCATGGTCTCCCCACAGCAACAGCCTTGTATTCAAGGTGGGACACTGATGTAGGTAGGTAGGCTTCTTGTTGAATGAAAAACTTCAAGAATCTGCAGGCTCAGAGGGTAGTGGCTAGTGATTAATTCTGTACCTATTCCAGGTGGAGTTTCTCTGTTCTGCACCCTTTTCTGTCTCACACCTTGATCAGCGACCTGGTGCAGACACTGTAGCCTCATTTTCACTACAAGGGTAATTGAGCATTGGAAAAGTTTGCCCAGAGGGGCGCTGGAATATGGCCCTCAGAATTTTCTGAGACCCAACTGAATTAAACCCTGAGCAACCTGGTCTGACTTCTGAAGTGTCCCTCTTTTGAACAGGAGATTTTACTGGGGACCTCCCAAGGTTACTTCCAATCTGAGCCATTCTGTATTTGGAGCTAGGATACAAGTTGCACAGAGCCAAAAGGAGCTTCTTATTCTTTCAGGGCCCTAAAATGTTTCAGGTGTCCTTGTAGAACTTCCCTAAGAATTTTTCAATTTCTTGTTTCCAGTTACAGGCTTCCATTCACTTAAAGGGTGCAGAAAGAATTTAAATGTGCACTAGCATCTTAAGACCTTAAAGTATAGTTAGTTAAATACAGGTCTAAAGATAGCAGTAAGGACAGTGTGAAGTACTGGCTGATGTTAAAGTTTTGTTTCTGCAGTTGGATGAGTGAAGAAAATTTCTCGCTCACAAAACTAAGGCAGAATAGAGAACTCACTTCTACTTTGGCATCATAGACACTGCTGCAGACTGCTCCTGGCAAAAGGAAACAATCTTAAGAAAGAAATGCAGTGTAATTTCTGCTGCAGGTGAAGAGGAAATCATGGACTGTCTGTTATGTCAGAGAATTCTTGTATTGCAGAGAAGAACTGTAGGTGAAGACATAAATCTAAGTATCTTGTTTGGTTAAAGGCAGGTGTCTTGAAGACTATCCCATTTAACTGCTTACAGGTCTTTCTATCCAGTATACCTTCCTGTGCAAGTTTAAGCTACAGAAGTCTGAGGCTTAAACATGAGCTCTAAGGACAGAATAGTAAAACTGCAGTTAATGGTTGTGAGAAAGGGGAACTGAAAATCCCAAACTCTGGCAACATCACAGCTCTGATGGAATTTGGGTGGCTTTATGCATGTAGGCCTCTGTGAAATTAACTTTGCAAACTGCCTGAAAGTTAAGCGTGAAGAATTTTTCCTAAGGTGAAGCATGGGAAGTGTAGTACTATACGTTAGAATTGATTTTCAGGTATGCCAACACTGAACTAATGTATTGTTTTTTTGAGCAAGAATATACTGACAATTAAATTTAAATAAGGTTTAATATTAAAAAAGACTTGAGAATGAGAATTGCTTCTATGACTAGTGAATAGTTTACCCCATACTCCAAAATCCAAATCTCTCAAGTACTCATGTGAACTAAAAAGAGTGATTTAAAATCTGATTAGGAAAAAATTGAGCTTTAAGTTTTTTTAACTCCGTAAATTTAGTCCTGCAGTGATACTTCAAGGAAAAATAGAAAATGCCCATAAGATGTGGTTGTATGAAAGGGTACAGAAAATGAAGACAGATGTCGGTTTATAACTTTATTATTCTACCATGTGTGCTTTTGCTTTCTGTAGGTATGCAGGCTGTTTAAAACAGTTTGTACATTTGCAGGGAGCCTTGGTGCCCTGAGGAACAACTGACCTGCTGGTGGTGGTGTCTCAGGCTTACAGGCAGGCACAGCTGGACTCTGTCCTCCCGGTCCCCATGGTGGGAGCGCCGGGGCTGTGCCAGGCAGTTGTTGGGAAGAAGTCAACAGTTGCAGGCCTGGCCCAAATGTGCCTGCAGTTGCAAATGAAAGAGTTCCCTATGTAGCCCCTGTTTAGCTTGGAGTTAGGTAGTGTGTATAGACTGTTTCCCCCCACTGCAATTCTTTGGGGGATAATTGTTTCTTTGATAGGTTTGCCCACATGATGTTGGCAAGGCCAGTGCTATGTAGCGCTACATAGATACTTACTGGCCTGTCACAGTGAGCTGCATTCATGTTCAGCAATAAACCCTGGCATCCTGTTAAAAGTTGAATTGCTTACATAGTTGGCATAGTCTTACTGAAGTAATTGCTGATGTATGGAGCAGTGTTTCATGGTAAAACACTCTTTCAAGTGCCTGAGTCATGTTAGAGGCATGTTGTCTGGAAATGGCTAAAAGAGATTCCTTGTTGATTTTCTTTGTTCTCTCATTTCCTGAAGGAACAACAAGGGGGGTTAGTAATTTTCTTTTTGTGTAGCAAGCTGACATGGAATTGTGTTGGCCTTCAACTAGGACGGCCTATGTGCTAGGTCTGTTGGGAAAGGTATACCAGTGCTGCGGATTGATGTGCTTGCTGTGACACAGGTCAAATATCTTCAAGTTTGTATAGCTGTCAGTGACACACTTTCTAATGCAAAATGCCTCCCTGATGCATGTTACATGGTGTGCACAGGCAAAACAGGAAGAGGATCCTGTCATTCTCAGTTTGCTTAAAAAAGCTTTTCTTAGTCATTTCACTCACTTTTTTTTATGAGGTAACCTGCTCTTAGCTGTTTTAACAAAATGATGCTGCTTTGTTTGCAAGTCCTGGAAACAAAAGGCAAGGCTCGTGAAGTACTGGTAAATATATGCAGAAATCTGGAAATTAAGTAGTTTTGCTGTACAAGTTGTTAAACAAGTCTGTGGAAGACCGGTCCTAATAGGGAAGCTGGAATCTAATCTGTCTGCCCAAATGCTTCTTGTCCAGAGCAGCAGCGAGTAGTATTCCAGATTACAATAAGAGGGAAAGGACTGTCTTAATTTGGGGTCATAGTCCTAAAGGTTTTTGAATTCTTTAAGCACTGAAGTGGCAATGTCTAACGTAAAGCAAATAAACATATTCCTTTTTCCTTGGTGTGAACATGGTAATTTAAATAATGCAGTGGCCAAATTGGAATTCAGCTTTTCTGCAAGCATTAAGTCGACAGCCTGTGAATATGGCTTAAGCTCTAGCCCAGTAGGATTTGGTAATTCACCAGAGCTGTCATGGAGTATAGACACTGAGTCAATTTGCCTAGAAATGCTCCAGTTATGACCTGGATTTCTTGTGCTAGCATGTGTGTGCTACTGTGACACACTGTCAGTCAGTCTTGGAAAATGGCTATTAAACTGAAATATTTGTATTGCTCCTAATGTCTTGTCTTTGTCAACCCAACCCAGGTGAACCAGTTTCTTTTAACTGAGTGGAGTAGTCTCTCATACCCATAGATGGCATTAAGAATTTTAAATCCATAGATCATACTGTTATTCAGGTATGTTAGCTTTTCGATGAGATATGGTGAAATAATGGAGCACTAGATATCTTTAAGGTGAAATGAAGCAGAATATTTTGTTCTTCTCCACTGTAATTTATCTCACATTTTATCATCTGGTGCTGTAGGCAGGAACTGTTGCTCACTAATGCCTAGTTTGTTCTTAATTAAATTGTTGATGTAGAGCGTTATCTAAATCTTCGGTGTGTATAACACTGAAATTATACATTTATCAGACTGTTAATAATTCTTGAGGTTATTTGTTTAAATCTGAAGAGTAGTAACTAGACAGAATATTGGAGTGTTGATACGGGTTTTTAAGTTTTGCTTTGGAAAGGATGTTCTAGTGGTTTAGAAATCAGGACAAACTTTAAATATATCACTTCAGTTTTAATTTTCTAAGGCAGTGTGTATGTCAACTTTCATTTAGGTCATGGCAATATCTTCAGGAGGATAAGCATTTCAGAAACTGGGATGTGAATCTTCATGTAAATATAAGCAGAGATGAAATGATTAAGGAAATAATCATAGAATCATAGAATAGTTAGGGTTGGAAAGGACCTTAAGATCATCTAGTTCCAACCCCCCTGCCAGGGGCAGGGACATCTTCTACTTTGTTACATACTTATGTGAAATATCCTTACTAGCAAATTTGCATGCACACTGAAGCTTTTTATGTGAGAAATGTTTCTTGTACCGTAATGATTGGATATGAGGAAGAAATTCTTTACTGTAAGGGTGGTGAGGCACTGGAATGGGTTGCCCAGGGAAGCTGTGAATGCTCCATCGCTGGCGGTGTTCAAGGCTGGGTTGGACATAGCCTTGGGTGGCATGGTTTAGTGTGAGGTGTCCCTGCCTATGGCAGGGGGGTTGGAACTAGATGATCTTAAGGTCCTTTCCAACCCTAACTATTCTATGATTCTATGATTAGATAGTGGAATCCATTGAAACAAAGCACAGGATTGAGTTTACAGATTACCTGAATTAAAAAAAAAAAAAATAAATAAAAAAAAAGATTGCAGACCCTTGAAGTTACCAGCTCTGAAGGTGGTAATAATAACTGAAAATTGCTTGTGGATGTCCAGCTAGTGTTCAGCTTCTACAACTGAAACAGGCTTATGTGAGACGACTGGGCAGAAGGAAGGTTGACTGTTGATTTTAAATTACATTGTGCATTGCATATTTCAGGTTCTCCTCTTTGTGACATACTGTATGAAAGGTGGCTTAAGTCCAGACTCACAGGTGATAAACTCTGTTACTCAGTTTTATTGGAATATCATTGCCTAATGTACAAACATTAAAAAATTCAGATTATTAATCTGAAATTTGAAGTAAGGAATTAGAAGCCTTGGTTATAATTGTTTGCTTGTTGTGGACAAATATATTCAAGTTTAATAGCTTTTATCTCTAGTAGTGGTCCTTTCTATTGAGTTTTGCAGCAACAAGATTTCTAGTTCATGACTCCAGACTTGTATGTAGCTGGGGAAGAGACTGTGTTTTTTAAACTGTCCTCCGATCTGGGAACAGTTGTATTGGGGTATTACACAGGATTAAATAGCAATCATTGTCAAAGCCTATTTTGTAGTAAATCCGGGCAGAGCAACTGTTAAGCAAACTGACAGTCAAGCAAACTGTACAGGCAGAAGATAAGCACTGACAAAGATGACTTGGATATTGAACATGTATTGTACCTTTTTTAATCTGACTGCTCAAACAAGACTAGTTGAAAAATGTTTTGACTTGAAAACAGAGTTTCTTGGAGAAGATAGAAACCTAGCAGTTGTGGAAACTATATCAAATTCACTGGGGTCTTGAACTCAGGTTTGAGTTTTTGAAATCTGAATGATTTTTTTTTTCTGATAAAGGGATAAGGTTTTAATTTGCTTTTGTTCCCAAGCATCATTTAGTTTAGCCGTTCTTTTGGCCGCAGACAACAGAACATGCATGTTGGGATATGAACAATGTGTTCCTATACAACCAAAAAAACTGGTGTGTTGATACTGCTGAATGGTAAGCCACTTTCTTGAACTGTCTTGTAATGGCATGTTACTGTATAATATTTAACATTAAATTGAATGTGTAGCTATAATATTGTAGACTCTTCTTTACTTTTGTTAGTTAATGATCTCCTAAAATGGAGAAACAGAAAACGTAGCTGTGGTGGGTGAAGCCTGACAGTGCTTCTTGACAGTGTGTCAAAGCAATTCTGTATTCTTTTACTCTCCAAATAGATGTGGGTAACACTTCATGTTTTAGCATGATGTAAGTGATAATGGCAGCTATGGTATTAGGTGTCAATCAAAATAGTGTGTTTGTAATATTAGTCATCTGCTGAAGGGAGCATAAATGCAGATACTGAACTCATTATGAAGAAGGGATGCCTGTGGTGTGTTCAGGATGAATAGCACTTCCAAGTAAAAGATGATTATTCTGGAGATAAGGATGTACACAGATAAGCTAATGGCTGCCTGTGTCAAAATAACATTGCTCACCTGACAACTATTTGTTCAAAGACTAAACTTTAAGCTAGTAGCAAAACAGTTGTTTTCTCACTCTAAAGCTGCTATTCTGGAGAGTGAAAATTCAAAGGATGGCATTGTAGCTAACTAGTGTAATGTAGTAATTCTGTCTTTTGTGATTTGATCCATAATCTCCAGCAGCTTTCCAACAAGTGCTCTTGTCTGCTTTAGGTTGTGTTATAACGCAGGGTTTTCATGGTACTTCCCTTATAAAAAAAGTCTTTCCCAAGTAAGACTCTAGCTGGCATATGACATGCAGTTAGCTTTGCTTGGGCTTGCCACAGTAGGTTAAAATTCAAGCTCACAGCTGAGCTTGTAATGTGTGGTACTCCTGAATAGAAATATATGGGTGCAGCTGGTTTATAATGTAGCTCATCTTCAGTGTGTTTGATAGGCTGGAGTTTCAGATCTGGATCAGCTCCCTGGTACTAGAGGTAATTATCATAAAATTCTGTCTTAAGATGGCACTGACACTAGAAGGGAATATTCACTAGACTATGCACTTGATAGTGGAGTTGCATGGAACTTGACAGAACTTACTCCTTGGCTTTTTGCTGTGTATAGTGATGTGTGCACACATGCATATCCCCTGCAGTCATTTCATGAGCTACCAATAACTGTTTGCACACCTCTGTACCAGAAAATTAAAAAAATCTTCTGAGTTAGCACTTTGAAGGCTTAATGCTTAATGTGGAGTGTCTTCTTTTTGGAAAACTATAGGTAACTACAAGTAACTTCGCTGTATATTTTTGTGGTTAAGTCTTCTGGCTGCCAGTAGTTACTTCCTGCCTACCCTAACTGTATCATACTGCATTAATATGGTTGATAGAAGGAGTTACAAAGCCTGATATACTTAAGCTTTGAATTCAGTTGTAATCAGCTGGTAGGTGCTGATAGACTAATAAGTAACAACACTGGGCTGTGCTGGTAAAATAGAAGCAGACTGCAAAGCAAATAATGAAGGTAACCATCAGCTATTTCAAACCTTAGTTCAACAAAACAAAAGTAGGAAATCACAGTAAAATTAACTGTCACATTTAATTGCAGTACTTTGTGAGAAGTCAATTTTTTAAACACCGGTATCTTTAATGTGGAGTAGTTTCCCTTAAATTGGAAAGATAAAAAAAAAATAATAATCCAGTAAGGTTAGGGAGCTTATATTCATGGAAAGTCATTGAACCAAGAGCTTAAAGAATGACAGTTCAAAAACATCTGGTGATTACAATGGCAGTCAATTACCCAAAGCAGTCAAAAACAGGCCGTGTAAAAGGATGGGATTCTCACATCTGCCAGTGACAGACTGCTTTGTAGGCAACTTAAGTTTCTGATACTGGCCATGTTTGGGAAGCCTTTTCGGCTCCTGTTTTTCTCATACATCCAAACCCACTTTAGCGTGTTGATTTTGATTCTTAAATTAACTTTCTTTGTAAAACAATTACTTCATAATAAAGCTATCAAGAATGCAGGTAGAGATGCTGTGTTATGGTGCTGTAACTTGGATCCTTAGCGTCGTCATATGTATTGTTTCTTAACGCATAAGTGACAGAGTAAGTCCTGTTAGTTCAAAATTTTACTTCTTATGAATCTCAAGTACTTCATGTTTGTTTTCCCCAGATATTGAGGTGGTAGAACAATTTTCACTCTATTTTGAAATCAGAGCAGTTTTGTTGCTGCAAATAGTATTAGCATTGTGACAAAAGTATATCCTGCTAGCTTGCTTGCAGCTCCTACTTTGAAGTGTTACAAGTCATAGAGTTTGTGTTTGGTGCTTAGTTACTGAGTTAAGAACTAAGTGGGCTTTGGAAATGTACTGACTTGAGCTAACTGGGATAAATTTGTATACAATTGAGTTATATATGGTAGTGGACTAAGTCTTTCTTCTGACCCTCATGAGAACAGAAGTATACTGAGTTAGAGTATCTGTTGGAGGAAAGTGTCTCAAGACATCTCAAGTTGATGTGTGTGTACTTCCAATTCTGTTAAGTAACTTCTAAAGAGGATTAGTCCTCCCATGGTAGTGAAGATAAAGTACAACATAAAAACTGTGTGCATAAAGGGCTTAGTAAGAATGTGCTTGTATGTCAAATGTACTCGGTGATGCTGGTCATACATACTTGGGCTTAGTTAGGGAAGCATGAAGGTAGGCTGTTATGATGTATCGCCTATCAAAACTTTTGGGGGGAGTCTTTTTATGAAGACGTTGAGGTCCAGGTCTTGAAGTCTTCTGACTGGATACTCTGTAACACTTGCCATACTTTCTTTTGTGCTTAGTCCAGAATACATCCGTTATCTGTCTATATGCTTTCAAATACCCAAATGACTTGTGCTGGAAAAGGACATGATACTGCTTCATGTTCAAACTTTCTATAGCTGCCAGGCTAAAAAGATTCAGTAAACCTCTGACATGACTTAATTTCTCAGGGGCTTTTGTTTTTGTTATAAATAATGGTAGACAAGAGAGTTTGGCAGTTTAAATGGGATGTCAGGGTATTGGAGCTCAAAAGTAAATGTGAAAGCTGCTGCATGACTTGTCTACAACAAACATGGCTCTATACCAAAAGCACTTCTGTAGAGAATGCTTCTCATTTAATAATGTGTAAAAATAAAAATATTTGCCAAACTAAATAAAGTATAAACTGTTGCTGTGATGTACTACTGCCATAAAGTTGTGTGTTAACCTGATGAGATGGTGTAAGGGAATGGAGAATAACAAAGACAAAAACAGCTAGAGAGAAATGTAATTTCACATTTGTTACTGTTCTACAGAAGTTAATATTTCTAGTTAAGCTTTCTAGGTCATTTAGAAGTATACCTATGGACTGCTAATTTGTTTTAGAGTTTAAAGTCTTCCAAGACAACTTTGTGTATCTTTAGTGATGTAAGGAACCAAAGACATGAAGGCAAAGGTGTTGTTAAAGTCTTACCTAGTGCTTTTAAAATACATTGTAGACTTCTTAAGTAATGTATTCATATACATGCCAAAATACATTGCTGCTTTTTAATGCAATTAAAATGCTAGCTCCTATTGTTGTCTCAAAGAGCTCTTCCAGGAAATAATATGCATTTAGAATTTTGTGTAGTGAGTGAGTGTTGTAGAAGATGAACAAAACCATTCTAATTGAGCTTAAATTAGGTTGGTTTTGTGAACTTAATGAAAACACTATAACTTACAGTGCTTGAGTCATTGTCGTCATCCTGATTTGCAGATGGTATCTACACCATACTCTGTAATGCTTGCTGAGTCTGAGCGTGTTCTTCAAAGGCATGGATCAGAAGTGCTAGGACATGCCCATGTGATGAATACCCTTGTTGAAATAAATGGAAAACATTTGCTACTGGTGGTATTTTGCAGGTAGTGTTACAGAGGTGGATGGCTGGATATATTTGGGCATATAGCATCTTTGTATTGTCCATGCTTTAGAAGATTGAAGAATAAAGCTGATGGATGAATACTCACTGCCTGTGCCTACAGGAAAGCAACCGTCTGCACTTTCTTATTTTAATGAGGGCAACCATATCAGGGTCCATAAATTTGATGTTAAAAATTTGAGCATGAAATAGAGAGAGCTTACAAGTATTTGACTGGATTTATTGTGCTGGCAAGTAGTAGGAAGTGGTGAGATAGAGTCAAGTTAAAACAGCTTATGTCCAGTTTGGTCTGTAAAATGAGCAAGGTTTTCCTATGTGATTTTTTTTTTTTTAAGATTGATTAGTACACTTCTGAGTATAATGCAGTGCCCCTACTTCCAGGGAACCTGTTATCAAAGAAATTTGGTACTATTTTAATAGGTATCATTTTTTTGAATCTGTATGTGAATATTAAAGCTATAGAAACAAACAGCGCAGTATCTGAATGTCTGTAGGCTTCTGTCCTAAATGGCATTAGGACCTACTTGCTTTGTTTTGTGTATTTCACTATTGCATATGCTACATATCTTTAATAAAGATCATTTTCAAACTAATTTACTTATGACTTGAGGATAGGTGAGCTGGTGAGAGATTCTTTCCTGGTTTCCAGTGCTGATTTTGGGAGTGTGCTTCTGACCAGAGTCGTGAATGCTGCATTTATAGTAATGTGTATCAATTTACAGAAATAGATGAAAGTGAAGGCAAGATGTTAATCTTGTTACAGCAGCATAGAAGGAGCTGAATAAGTGGAGTTCATGGAGAACACCGAGCCCTAATTTATGTTAAATTTGTGTTCTTTGGTAGCTCTGTTAAATGTGGCTCTAATGAGATTCAGACTACTTGCCTTTGTCATCTGAAGGAAATAATCTGCTAGAACAAATTTGATAAGTGAAGAATGAAACCTCCCTTTCTTAGTTGTGACAATCTGCAAAATCCTTTCTGTGGGTTCTTGAGTGAAATCCATTTGCAGAGCCAAGCATGGAAAGGGTCTTCTCGTTTCTAATGAAATTTGCCAGAGGGATCAGATAGGGAGGATTTTGACCAGGGTGAGGAGAGGAATGTTTGCGTGATTTCAGATCGCTCATGTTTCTGCCTTTCTAAGGTCTGGGGGATGGATCCAGGGATGCAGCATGTGGCAGCACTCCTCCTGAGTGCAGCGATGGCTCAGCCCTGCACAAAGCTGATGATGTAATGTGTGCTGTGGAGCCATGCTGTCACCCGCTTGCGTGCCGCTCAGACTGTGCTGCGCTGTTTCCCTACCACCCAGCCTGAGCATCACTCCGTTTTGCCTCAGCAGAGCAATCACTTGTTCGCTTTCCTTGCCTTCCATTGTCTTAAACCTAGATTTTTAATGAATGCAGCCTGTGGGTTAAGAGTACACACACACCTGCTCAGAGTAATTCAAGCTATAATTTCTGATGGAATCCTTGAGCAAATGAGATGGGTATTGGACATATCTTTTGGCATTTCACGCTCATCTTGCTTTCCCTTTTAAAAGCAGGGAGGGAGGGAGATAGGTTGCTGTTAGCAACCACTCACATATTAAAAGTGAAATACCCAAGCTTTGATTCCCTGTGAACTCCTGATCACTATTCCTTTTTATTTTTTTTTTTATTTATTTTTTAAATTGGTTCATTCTAATCATAGAATATTTTAATCAGTGTTTTAAATAAAATTGGCTTGGTAAGACGATAAAAAGAGCAGGAAGAAGCTCTGATGTAAAACTTCATTTGTCTCCCTCTAAATGTTTCTTACAGTCACACATCTGAAGCTAAGGGCAGTGTAAAACAAGCTCTCGTTGATTCTCTTTCTCTGCTGTTTGACTCCATATGCACTTGACTGTTTTTACGATGTAAGGTGAAGGAAAGTGTCTTCCCATTCCTCCTCACATTCGTCTATTGTATGTGCACTGTAATGTAGCAGAGAAGCTTGGATTTGTCCTACATTTCTGTGTCTTGGTGCTCTTGGAGCTCAATGTCCTTACAGCTGCAAACTAATAAAAGGGGAATTCGAAGGAATGAGCGCTCTTCACAAATCCGGTTATTTGACATACACCTAGTTGTAAACTGCTAGTTCTGCCACAGAAGGAATATAAAATGTCATGGAAATAAAAAAGGGAGGAGGGAAGGAATGTTCAACAAAACCCGGATGTTTAAGTATTAATGTCTCCAAGTATAAATGTAACCTAGTTTAATTTTTGCATATGAATCTCCTAAGGTGACAGAAGTGTTGAGAAAATGTGTGCATATTAAAAAAAAAAAGTGGAGGAAAAAAAAAAAGGGGCAATAAATGCCTAATTTTGGAGACTATGAACGATAGTAAGCCCAAAAGCAGTACTATGTGCTGTAAAAAAGAATTTCTTTTGAAGAATATGCAGTCTGGTTTTGGTATATTTGATTGATTTCAGGACTGATGGAAATAGTTCTTCCCATTGTTGCTCATGATAAAACAATGCAGGCCAATTTTTCAATGTATTTTAACTTGCTTATTTTTACTGCCCTTGCTGCAGTCTTCATCAATTTCAGTGCGGAAAGAGATTTCTCCAGATGGTGGTTTGGAACAAGAGCCAAAGGACATGATCTAAAATGTTATGTTCCAGCTGTTGCTGCGCAGAATTTAGAAGCTACTGCCTTTCACTTGATCTGTGTTTTTTGAACAGAAAAATAAGTAAAAGTGCTTATAGACTTGTTGCTAAAACAACTGCATGTTAAACCAATTATTTATAGGAGACTGGGTACCCTTCTTATAGCCCTGACAGTGTAGGCCCATTCAGCCATGAGTGTCTGCAGCAGACATCAATAGGGAAAGTATCTGACTGCCGTGAGAGCACTGTGCTGCTGCTGTATTTGAACACCACTACAAGAAGGTTTGCCACCTCAGCAGGGCAGTGAACTTGACTATTGCAGCGCTTGGAGATGGATGAGCAGTTCCCACCAAAACAAATGGACTCGCAACAACATTGGTAGGACAGCAGGAACAGACTGAACATCCCAAATGGATAGATAAGCTTAAGAGCACAGTTCCCCTCACTTCAAAGAAGGGAAACTGATCAGATTTTGATCATCTTATCTTAAGTTTCAGTTGAAAAATGGACGTTTGTACTTTGGCGTGCACATTTCATAAGATCAAAGGGGATTCAGATTGGAAAGGACTTCACTACAAAATATAGATAACTCTGAGGTTCCTGTTACTCGATTAAAAGGAGACTGCAGATTTTTAACAGAGTGATTTAGGATTTGGAGGTTTCCTCAACTTATGTTCTTAAGGCAGCTCTTCAGCAAGTTTTGCAGTACAAACCTGAGGTAGCTTGTTTCCAAGTAACTGCTCTTTCTAAAGTGAGGAATAGATGAGTATGTAAGCTTTCATGAAAAAGATGGTCACTCCATTGGGGAATTTGATCTTGCTTGAGTATTTGCTGACAACTACACTAGTAGCCTTTTCTTGTCCCTCATCCCTTTGTATGTCATTGTGCTCACCGCCATAACATACAGACAGGAGAGGTGCGTCCTGGTGTCAGGATATACCACAGAGCTGTTAAAAATAAGTAAGAGAACATCTCACACTTGACAAAAGTGCCAAAAAAAAATATGCAGGTAGCTTAAGGAGCTACTAACCTTCTAATGTATCTCATTTTTTTACTGCAAGTGAATTTCTCAGCTGTACGGTTCTGTGGGGCCCTGGTTGCCATGTGGTAGCACTGCATACCAGCTCAGTAGTGATGTGGTGCAATTGTCTGCATCGTGTATGGAGAGTGCATAGAGTGCAAAACAAAACGGGAAGATGGAGGTTGTTCTGTGAGCTGTTGTGATTAAAGTGAGGGTTTGAAGGCGTAATGTTTTCTGATTTTGAGCCTGGCCAGAGCTGAAGGGAGTCAAAAGTGTACTCATGTCATAGTCCTGGTATTGCTTTAAATTCAAGGGAAGTTCAGATTGGATATGAGGAAGAAATTCTTTACTGTAAGGGTGGTGAGGCACTGGAATGGGTTGCCCGGGGAAGTTGTGAAAGCTCCATCCCTGGCAGTCTTCAGGCCAGGTTGGACGAAGCCTTGGGTGTCATGGTTTAGTTGGGAGGTGTCCCTGCCCATGGCAGGGGGGTTGGAACTAGATGATCTTAAGGTCCTTTCCAACCCTAACTATTGTATGAGTCTAAGACTAGGTTCTTAACATCAAATTAATAGCTGTTAGCTACAACAAGTACTTTTCTTAAGATCATGACTTTGGCTGCTGGAAAAACACTGAAATCATGCCCCTCTGGTTTTATTCCTCTAAGTTGTGTCCTTGTTGGAATCACTTGGAGGTTTTAGAATCTGGACCAAGAAAAAGTGAATGAATAAATGATGAATGCCAAGGTTACTAATGTTGTACAGTGGATCCGTATGTCAGTTAAAAGAAGCCTGCTGATAGTTCCTTATTTGGTCCTAAAAAGAAAGATATATGGTCTTAAAGATGACAGGCATACCTAAAATTTAGTGTTTCTGTGGTAAATTGCCATTAACCGTTTGAAACTGGTCATCTGCAAGCTCATGAAGCTTCAGAGAAGAAATGAAATTGCAGTCCTTGCCATAATTTTCCTGAATTCTCTTGCTTTCTTGCAATGTGGAAGATGGTGTGAGATTGCCGAGCAGCACTGAATATAGGCAATGTCTATAACGGGAAGCGATAACAGTGCAGTTGGTGAATTGACAGCTCTGATTGCTCTATGAATCTTTTACTTGCATACAAAAGTATGAATTCATAGTTAAGCCTACCATAAAATTGAGATTGGCACTTAAAATACTTGAGTTAAAATCAAGAAAAGCTATCAGTAATCCCATACATGAGCTAACTTTAGTTAGCTTTTGCTTCCTTTTGCCAGATTTTTGGGCTGTATTCTCAATTAGCGCTGTTTTTTTTTTTTTTTTTGGTGGTTTGTTTGTTTGTTTGTTTTTCATTTTTTGATTTATGAAACTTCACTTTTCTTACTCTACCTCAGTAGTTCGATTTCATTTGTAAACCCAAGAACTTCTGGAGGTCAGCAATCATTTCTTACAAATCTGATCGAAAGAAAGAGTAAAATGGTTCTACTGACTTAATCTGTCCTTGTTTCTGTGTCACTTCAGAGTAACAATGTAAAAGGCTTTACAATGGCTGCTTGTGAATCTCCTCCTATCATGCTTAAAATTATTTTTCATGGAGTAATAGCATATTTAGAAATTTGCTCACTGTCCTATTTGAAAAACTCTCCATGGCAAAATGGGAGAATAGGAACCCACTCTGTACTCTCTTTCTCTTTCTGGGCGCTTGAAAAACATGGGAGGTGGTGTATAAATTAAATTGCAGCTGAAGTTTGCATATACGGTTTTCACTGATAAGAAAGATGAATAAACTAATGAATTTCCAGAATTTAAAGTCAATGTCATCATGTTGTGATATGGGGAGAAAAAAAGGCAAATAATGCAACCTTTATCAATCTAATAATGCACAAATTTTATTATACTTGAGCTTCTTTACTCCTTTTTTTTTTTTTTTTTTCCTTTTTACTTAATTAACTAGAAAGCAGTTTCTTTCAAAATGTAGCTAGGATAGCTTTGCTATTAAAGGGAGGAATAGTTCAGATTTCAGTCATGTAGTTGGTATCATTCATGCTTTGAAACAGAAGAAATGCTAGAGACTGAAACATCTTGGATTCTTTTTTTGCTTAAATGCTGACAAGCTAAAGTTTTGGGATTGTTCCAAGGGGAAGCTAAATCAACACAAAGGGACCAGTGGATGCAAGGAGTTGTGCAGAGCGGTTTACAGTTCCTGCTGCCTTACCTAAATGCAGAAAAGTGCTGCGTGGCTAGGAAATGGTCTCATCCCCACCCACAGTTGTTTTATCTCTCGTCTTCTAGCAAACAGTTCTTTCTACTTATGACTAACCTAAATCATTCTGATTATTACCCAGCTGCCTTATTACCTGAACTGTGACTTTAATGTAGCAGTTCTGAGTGTGGCTATCACAGTTTCTATATGGCTTTTTTCCCCCTTCCTACAGAACGTAGCGTAGTGTGTGAATTTTTGAGCAGAAGCATATCAGAGCAGGTCCTTTGAAATGAAGAGAGTACTCTGTTGGAGTACTCACTGAAAGAGGTTTCTCCAGTCTGGGATGGGATATCTGTCAAAGAAGAGGTGGGGGTTAGAAGGCTGGTGCTGGAGGAAGCAGCCTGGCAGATAAGGCACTTTCTTGCTGTCAATGACATGACACAGGCAGTCATTCTCCTGAAGTCCAAAGAGGGCCTAAAGCATTGATGTGTTCTGTGTTGAGCCTGTCTCTTTTTGTTTGCACCTGTGAAAAGGTCTTGTTTTCATGTTGCAGGGTGAAAAGCAGTTGGGCTCTTAAAGGTTCAAGTTTTCAGGATGAGAGCTTTCTTTTTTTTGTACATGTTTGTTCTAACCTTGTTTCAGAAGTTTAAAGTCAGTTTTGTGTGTGATAGCAATAGATGAGTGCTTCATCAACTCTCTTAGAAGAGAGGTGTTGATCTTAGCATCAATTTCAGAGTCCTTTTACTGTCTTAATTTCTGTTTCAGTAGTCAGTGTTTGTTGCCATAACTGAACAATGCATATCACTGAAAATACTTTCAAAAGTAACAGAGTTTTATGTTCCCAGGGTAGCAGTGCATCTTTGGGGAAGCTGTTTCTGTTTTGTATCTCAGTTGTGTAATCAAGTTATTAACTTAAAAGATGTATTTAAGGCAATTTTGTCTGCTTACTTTGTGTGGCTGACTAGTTACTGATCAATGCAGTGCAAAATGATTAACAGAGTTACCTTGTTTCCTGTGCCAGAAGGATACCTCAGCCTTAGACTAATACAGCATTAGCCTTGGATGCATGAGCTACCTACCGTACAGGGCACCCAGTTTCTGTTACTGTTCTAAAGGTGACTTGTTTACTGTATTTCAGTGTCCATGGGAAGTTTCAGCAAGTTGGGTAGCCAGGGGAGCACCAGAAGTAAAGGAATTCTCTGATTTCCAGGCAAAAGGTGGCCGCTTTTACTGGGTTACTCTAGTCCTGCGGGGCAGGTGGACATGCAGCTCTGCAGCCAGATCTTCACTGTAGGATTTGACAACAGTTGCAGCCCAGTTGAGAGGGGGCTCTCCTGGCCATTTGGATAAAGGGCCTCAGAAACCCCCTGGGGGCAATACCTCTACCCAGGAGTGCTTCTTTTCGTGGGTCTTTTAATCTGGATAAATTAATACATTGCAGCAAAAAGTTAGTTTTGTACAGCGTGAGAAAAAGGATTAGTACAGACAATATAATTTCTAAGATTTGGCTGGCTGATGGTGTCTTCTGGCTCTGAAGCTGTGGGGGCAAAGAGGAGATGGTGTATTTGTGGGAAAGACTTATTTGTTTTCCAGTGCAGATTCAGAGCAGCCCTGCAGAGAAGGACTTGGGGGTGTTGGTTGATGAAAAAATGAACATGAGCCGGCAGTGTGCGCTTGCAGCCCAGAAAGCCAACCGTATCCTGGGCTGCATCAAAAGGAGCGTGACCAGCAGGTCGAGGGAGGTGATCCTGCCCCTCTACTCTGCTCTCGTGAGACCTCGCTTGGAGCATTGTGTGCTATTCTGGTGTCCTCAACATAAAAAGGACATGGAACTGTTGTAACAAGTCCAAAGGAGGGCCACGAGGATGATGAGGGGACTGGAGCACCTCCCATATGAAGATAGGCTGAGAAAGTTGGGGCTGTTCAGCCTGGAGAAGAGAAGGCTGTGTGGAGACCTCATAGCAGCCTTCCAGTATCTGAAGGGGGCCTATAGGGATGCTGGGGAGGGACTCTTCATGAGGGATGGTGGTGATAGGACAAGGGGTAATGGGTTCAAACTTAATCAGGGGAAGTTTAGACTGGATATGAGGAAGAAATTCTTTCCTGTAAGGGTGGTGAGGCACTGGAATGGGTTGCCCAGGGAAGTTGTGAATGCTCCATCGCTGGCGGTGTTCAAGGCTGGACTTGGGCATAGCCTGGGTGTCATGGTTTAGTGTGAGGTGTCCCTGCCCCTGGCAGGGGTGTTGGAACTAGATGATCTTAAGGTCCTTTCCAACCCTAACTATTCTATGATTCTATGATCTGTATAAGAAGTTCAGATGGCGTTCTTTTGTTTCTTTCTTGTTTTCATGTTTTAAAGATCTTAGTCGTGTGACAGAACATTTCAATAACTGCTCTGTAATAACAGACTCTTCTAGTAGAAGGCTGTATATAACTCAGGGGAATTGTGTAATCCTGAAAGCTTCATGGGTCGGGGGAAGCCCTCTTAAATTGAAATGGACTACTTAGTCATGTGTTACTTAACCTACTGAAGTTGTATACTAATTAGTATAATGTGATGTTCTTTCTTCTTGACTGGTAGTTAGGAAAAAGTATCTGTATGATGTATGAGACAATAGAAGGGCATATACTACCTATTAACAATGTGGAACTGTAAAATTAATATTCGTTTAGTAGGTATTGAAAATACCAAAGGTGGTTTCCTGGTTATGACTAAAATTGTCTTTAAAAGATACTAGTGTAGGATTTATTATTAATCTCTATATTTTTCAAATAAAAATGCTTTATTAGGTGACGTGGATAGCGAAAGGAACAGAACAAATATGTGCCATACATGCACGCACATCGTGCTTTGAAAAGAGAAGTGTGTGCCGTAGGAATGAAAGCCCACTTGAATTCCGTGCTTGCCAAATGCAGGCGTGGGTTGTGCTCCTCCACTGAGCCCACCCCACCGGGAGCGGGTCTCCCACCGGCACCTCTGCTGGCTCCGTTGCTGCCGGCGTGGTGGGTGCCGGGCTGCGGGCACTGCCGCAGCACCGCGGCGCAGGAGCTGCAGCCGGCCGGCCGGGAAAGGATGACATCACCCTCAGGAACATGTGATGCAGCCGGCTGGCGCGGAGGCTGGGAGCTGTGTAGGGAGAGATTGGTGCAGATATTTATGGCATTTCATTTGAGTGCGGCAAATGCCTTTTAATTTATTTTTTTTTTTAATGAAATCCTCATAGTAGCAAATGTTCTGTGGTGGAAAGGCTTTAAAAAGGGAGGGGAGGACCCACCCCAAGCCCTTAAAACCTGCTTTGTTGCTGCTTTTTGTGTTATTATTGCTCTGTTGGAGAGAAAAAAATATGATAGTTTCTTGCTGTATTCACCGTCTCTGCTCTCCAGCATTCTTTCATCAATTGTAATCCCCATAGTCTTTTCAGTTAAGCTTTAACACTGCAGAACTGGAATGAAAATTGGCTGTTTAGAGCAGCAGGAATATGATAATCCGAGGCAGTCAGCCTGAAGGATACGCAGATCTGGAACATGAGCCAAGACCTAGCATATTTACTAGGGTGTTTACCTTGAGCAGCCCCTTAATAGTCAAAGAAACATTAGCTAAATATTTCTTGCTTTTTATATGCCACAGGCAAAGTAGAATGTGCAGCTAGTACACATCATCTGAGGTGAAGTAGTTCAAAGGCTTAGAAATCTGAGCAAGCAGGTTGTGGTAACACCAGTGTCTTGGGTAATTTTGTGCTAAAATAGACAGCAAAGAACAGCAGTAGTTTCTGCATGCTTTTTAGGTGAGGAGAAAGTGTTTTATACCTGTAAATTTACTGTAAAGAAAAGGAGTTGCCATGGTTGATATGATAGCTGAGCATGCTAAATTGGCATTAAGCTTAGGGTGGCTCAAAGCATGTTAAAAAAGTTTAACTCTGGAAATGTGCCTATATGCAGACAACTAAAGCCCAAGTATTTCAAGATGGAAAAAGGTATTTGCTGTCCTTTGAGATGAGTTCTTTAAGCCCAGGGTTTTTGTTGAAATCTTATTTACTTTAGTCCATACTAAATGAAAACTTAATAGGAACAAAACCTTAGGCAGTTTAAGTAAAAGGTTGATAACCCATATCCAGTACTCCAAAGGAAGGACTTAGCACAACGCATTCTTTTGCAGCTATCTTAGACTCCTATCTAAGAAACAGCTGTGTACCTCTACTGTTTTGTCAGTCTGGAGTTGCTGTGTAATTGCAAAATACTGTCCATCGTGTAGAAATGCTTCATGTAGCATGCTTACCCAAGGAACCACTTTTCTTGGTCAGCCCTTCTGAGAACTTGTATCGAATTTTGTGTTTGTTTTTGCTTTATGGTGTTCATGGAAAAGCAGGAAACTGATCAATGGCTGGAAGATGATTTGTTGTTTTCTTTTGTTTGCTATCTGCGTGTGCTGAGACAATGTCCTGGTCAAACACTTTAGTTGCAGTGAACTGGAGGCACCTATTGCTGACAGATACTTGTCTAAATGCATTTTTTAAAAATCCCTAGCCATGGATAGTCCATAGCCTTCCACAGGCAATCCTGTGTGCTGCTTCACAGTTTTCTCCTTTACAAAACTTCAACCACCTGAAGTAAATCTCTCACTGTAATTCTAGCCAGCTTACTTTTGCCACCACAGGACTTTGTGTTTTGAGGGCTTCTACCATGTCTTCCCTTACTTCTGCCGACTAAACAGTGTCATTTGGTTTAGTCCTTCCTCATAGCTCATGACATGTAAACACATGGCCATCTCTTGAATGCTCTGTTTTATGTGTCCTGGGTCTGTTTTGAAGGGTAGTGCCCATAACTAGATATTGTAGTGGCACAGAAGTCTCAGTATTGCGGGCTGGAATAGAAAACCTATGATGTAAGTTAAATATATAAATCTTGCTTATATTACTTGATGACATCTTGAGGTTTTAGCTGTGAAGTGCACAGCTCTTTTCTTAAAGCTCAGAGCCTGAGACAATGTGTTTTTGGGAGGCCTGGAAATTTTAGGGGGTTTCGGTTGTCTTGTTTTGTTGGGTTTTGGGTTGGGGTTTTTTGGCTGGTAGTTGTTCTAAAGATACCCACTGTTATTAGCTTGATACTGCTTGTTTCTGCTGGAACATAAAGTAAAAGTGGAATTAAAAGCAACAGAATGAAACTGGCAGTTTTTATTTACTTGACTGAAAAGGCTACTTCCAGTATCCTGTTTTCTACTGAGCTTTTCTAACAGACCATGCAATTTGTGTTAAGCTACTCAAAGCAATGACTTGTTCATTAATATATTTTAAAAGTTTAGTTTACTTTTTTTTCAACCTTTTATGGTAAGATTACCTTAATTCCTGTAATCATAACCTTCAGATTATATCCCAAAGGTAAATGTTTTACAATGCATTCATTAAATGTAGAAGCTGACCTTGTCTGAATTTCTGACTGAATTATCTTGTCTTTTCCTTTCTTCAGGGTTTCGCAAAAATGATGAGATGAAGGCTATGGAAGTATTGCCAATTCTAAAGGAAAAAGTTGCATACCTTTCAGGTACAGTTATTTTCTTGTGTTGTGGAATGCACGACTGTTGCCAGTCGCATGTAAAATGGTATTTTACGTACTTTTAAATGTCATTACAAATGTCATGGAGAGCTAGGGTAGCACCTATTCCAGTTGGGTATCCCAAATATAACATGGGTATTGTGAAAAGATGTGTAATAAAGAAGATAAGTATATTGTTGAATGTGGAACATACTCCTTGTTGTCATCCTGGTCATGTCCTATCCTCCCTGCATATCCAACAACATTATTTAGAACAACGTAGAACAATCTGCCATATTGTAGTCATATTCCTTCTCTTCTTTCTGCTTTACAGAGGTGGCTTTGTTACTGACCTATCTGAAGCACTGGAGAAATATCTCTGTTGCAGAAATCAAATTTCATTGCATATCTTCTAAAGCATATTTACAATCTTCATGGTGAAATGAGTTACCATCTAGTTTTAGCTTTCTCCAGCATATACCTTGAAGTTGGTTCCTTAACAAGGAATAGCAGAGAATTTAAAAATGGGGTTTAAATGAATGAATATAGCAACATATTCTTGCTAAGTTACTTGCTAAGTAACTTTACTTGATGGAATGATGGCTTGAGGTGCTTATTCTTGTGAACCTCATTTTGTTGTGACTTTCTTGAAGTAAGTACTTCCAAATATATTGGGATTAAACGCAATTCTCTTTGCTGTATTATTAGGGTCAAATGATTTAGAGGACAGGCTCATATTTGAAAAGGTTTTTTTGTTAAATAATTTGTCAAGAACTCCAAAAATAAAGCTCTTATCTGTAAATATTAAAACACACAAAATGATCCCTGAAATTGCACTCCTTAGAGATTTGCTGTGCATGGATGCTGATGCTTGCAAGTACAGTATGTAGTTTGCAGTACTTCATCCTGTCCACTCTGCTGAGTCAAGCAGAGGGGGAACGCAAAAAAAGATGTTTTGTTTTGTTTTTTAAAGGTCCTGACAACTGCAATGAATGATATAACAGACTGCATAGATCAAATTTCCCTGCTTGTATAGGAACTTATGCTTATGAATTGTAGTGCTGATGAAGGTTTGCCTTCATATAACTATGAAGTATGAATAGAACCCAAACGCAATTTTTTTATTAAGTTAAAACTGAAGTCTGTTGAAGTACAGGTACTCTGACATCTCTACACATACTTGTATGAGGAGAGCACTTTCTCACAAGCTGCAGTTACCTTGATTTCATGTGAGGAAATAATGACTTGAAAAGTTGTCCTGCTTTTCAAACATCCCACTGTTTAGCTTTACTGAAACCCTTTGAAACTAGGTAAAAAGGCAGTTGCTGAAAAAACTGAACTACTTGGCCTTTTGGATTTTGATGCCATTTGGAGACCGTTGACAAGACTGGTGTTAGTGATGTGCACTAGACAGAAATGATTCATGTTGGATGACTCATGTGAGTTGATCAGCTGTGCATATGACACATCTTGGCATAAATAGAATATCTCAGTATTCTGGGGGGGTTACAGAAAAAGAAAGGAGTAAAAGTGGAAGTCTTAGTAATGAAAGTAGTAGCTTCATATGTTTTTGTTAAACCAAGACAAATAGGGGGTTGTGTTGGATAAAGTATTGTGAGACAGGAAATTCCCACCTGATGCCTCATACATTGTTGCTTTTAACATTCCTGTTTATGTATGACACAGGAATATCAGGAACAAAGGAAATGAAGACTTACAAAAGCTTCCAGCGTAGCTGATAAAAAAAAAATACAGGTCTCAGGGACTTTTTTTTCTCAATATTTACAATTTTGGCATCTAGTTTAAGACTGGATAGTGAAATTCTTTTCACCAAAAATGGAGGCTGTGTTGTTTTCTTCATTACTCATCTAGACTTGACCTGAAATTTGTGCAACAGACTTAGTCTCCAGTGTACAGAAATTTCAGATTAGGATTTATCAGAAATTAAAGCACTATACTTGAAGAATGGGTTTTGTCTGTGGTGCATGTGGAACTGGGAGCCAACTGAAGTGGCATCCAAAATGACATGAAGAACATGGGTTTCTTTCCCGTGCCATGTTTGAAAATCGCATGATACAGGAGTTGCTGTATGGAAAACGCCTGGAGACTGATCTGAGGTGATTGCATGTAACAAGGCATTTGTTTAAAATGCTTATTATTAAAGACAATTCAGATCATGGTTTTCCCTGCTAGCTCCTGCTTTTTAAAGAGGAATTTTCACCCTGAACAGTCAAGCACTTTTTTTCTGGGGGGTTGGAAACAGTAGCATTTACCAGTCAAAATGTGAATTTTTAAGATCTGTGGCTGATGACCTGAAACACGCTGAGGACAGCGTAAAGGGCTGCAGCCAACTTTCAGCTAAGTTTGGTAGCTTTGGAGCCCATTAATCACTCTGGAGCTGAGCAGAGGCCTGGGCTGTTGTAGTCTCAGTGCTGTCTCTTGTGGTTCTGTCTTCTTTTTATCCTGTCACTTGTTATGTGTAAATAATCAAAGCTGTCTGCTTGGCAACTGGGACAGGATGGTCAAGACTAGACTTGCCTCTCTCCGTTTAGAGCGAGACAACTCAGTTGTTTTTATTCTCATGTTCCTCTTAAGAGGGTCATGAAAAATGACCATCTTAAGAATGTTAATAAGAATATTAATTTCCTTTTATGTTTAGGTTTCTGGCATTTCAGCTTGATAGAAATTCAAAGCTGCTTTTGCTTCTTCTGAGTTTCATTCGGTGCCTCATGGGCAACATCTCCAGTGCAGACAAATCCCTGGAGACCTTGACAGTTAGGCTTGGTGTCTCAAGCAAGCACACACAGACTGTGTTGGGGAGGATAGTGATGAATTTTTGAGTGCCTGGTTTCATTAATTTGCTTTTGGCCTTTCTTTCTAAAGGTTTTTGTTTTTGGTTTGGTTTGTGTTTGTTTTTGTGGGTTTGTTTGTTTGTTTTTCTTATACTTTGTTTAGTAACACTGATTTGCAATGAGAAATCATTCAGGACAGAGGATACTGTTTTTCTGAGTTTCCATGGAACAGGAGAAAACAGTTACACATCTGTGGTTGAGAACATATATGGGAAATTTAGCTTGTAAGAATGTGTCTGTATTATTATACAGGTGTTGATAAAGACAGCCTACTGACTTGAATTTAGCATTTAGTAATGGTAACATTTTGTGGTCACTAGAAGGTACTGGATATAAAATAGCATTTTACTGTTCAGCTACACCAAGTTAAACAGTAGTGCATTGGACCGTTCTGTGCAGTTTTGTGAATGAGGCAAATACATGTAAATAGAACTGCTCAAAGCCAGGTTTTCTGCCTTACATATTAAGTGGATTCAGAATTCCCTGCACTGGTAACAAAATTAAAAGCTATAACTGACAATTCAGAATCTGCACATCAGAACAGTATAAAAATTATAAATTAAACGCTCAAATAGTATACATCTACTCATCTGGTATATCATTTGGTGTGAGATACTGTATGCCTGCACTCTGTGCTAGTAATGAAGTTAATCATAGAATCATTTAGATTGGAAAAGACCCTTGTCTTTTTAACGATCTTTTTAAAAGATCATCGAGTCTAGTTGTAACCCAGCATTGTCAAGTCCACCCCTAAGCTGTGTCCCTAAGCACCACGACTACGCATCTTCTAAATACCTTCAGGAATGGTGACTCTACCACTTCCCTGGACAGCCTGTTCCAGTGCTTGACAACCCTTTTGGTGAAGAAATTTTTCCTCATATTCTGCTGGTGACACCCAGGTCAGCCAGATATTGATCAGATGGCACTTCCTGCTTCTTTCCTCATTATTCCCTGTAACTGGGAGGATAGAAGAGAGCAGTGCTTATGCTCCTTTAACCACTCATCCCAAGGCCCTGAAGTCTGTCTTGATTGCCCTCAGACTTCGTGTTACAACTTCATCACTGCCTAAGGAAGATCAATAATGGGTAATAATCTGAGCCCCAGGGAGGCAGCATGCTTCCCTAGGAAGTGGATCTGGTCTGCATAGGGGGCTTTCTGTTCCCTTCAGGAAGGAGTCTTCTATGATCATGACCCATGTTTTTTTCTTTATGGTCCTCATTACTGTTCAGTTCCACTTGCAAAGGCGCATACCTATCATGCAAGAGCACCTGGGCAGGTGGGGCAGTCATAGAAGAGATGCACCTCCTGCTCTGGGCAGGAACTTGTTACCATCATCCCCATCCCTTCAGTCAGGCAGAGAAAGGATGGCGAATTCTCCGTATCATGTGTCCTATCTGCCTGTGGGGCCTGCCCCAGGGTGGTAGGGTGCCATTCCAGTAGTCTCTGTTGGGCTCCCTGACGCTCCTCAACCTTCTCCCCTCCTCCAGGAGCTCTGTCACAAAGCAGAGAAGCTCCTCTACCTAGGCACATGTCCCGGAGTTGTGCTCACTTTTGCTGTACTGGCATCAGATCAGGGTATACAGCCTGCAGCTGGACACCTGGGTGGGAGCATGTTCTCAGTGGACCTCTCTCTGGGGTGCTGCGTTAGTTGTGGTGGGTGCTGAGTATCCTCTAAATACTTGCCTACAAAGTAGTGTAGCTTTGAATTTAAATTTAATCTGTACAATTGCTGATTCAAAAGTTAGATACATAACAAAGCACCATTGCTGGAGATGTCATGCTGCCAATCAAACTTAAATGTGACTGTAATGTCTAAGTGTAATGCTGTGCTATTCTTTGTTTAGATTTTTATTTGACAGATAGTTCCTCATTGTAGGAATTGTGACAATATGCTGATTGACACTCCCAAAATTCAATTTGAAGATGGCCTCTAAGTGACAGTGCTGATATTTAACTTGATATCACTTCTTTAAGTGGATATTAATGACACAGTGTAGGACTTAGGTTTCCCAGAAGTATTCTGAAGATTAGATTAGCAAACAAGAATGGTGTTATGCTGTGGGGTCTTTTAATATGTTCAATTTTTCAGGTGGCAGAGATAAGCGTGGAGGTCCCATTCTGACGTTTCCAGCTCGTAGTAACCATGATAGAATACGGCAAGAAGACCTTAGAAGACTAATTTCATACCTAGCGTGTATTCCTAGGTAAGTGACGGTCTGATAAGCTCTGAAGCTATAAATAAAATAAATGGATTATGTTGAAGTACATCCACAATCTAGGAGACCGAATCTGTTCAGTCTTCTGTACTGAAGACTGCACATACAACTCAAAGGCTTTCAGTACTTCCATAATTAGAAACATGATGGTGATCATTCACAATATGTCTTGTATGGGGTGAGGTCAGCACAAGATTCCTAACTGTTTTGTTGTATTAGGTAAGTTACAGTGTCCTGATACAGCGCAAGAATAATCAGAAGAGAGGTGTGTAAAGTTGCTTATACAAGTCTCAGATAAACCTGTGGGGAGATCACTGAAAGTACTGATACCATTGTATTATTGACAATCTATGAATTACAATGTGCTATTTAAATAAATCAGCAAAATAAGTCAAATCCAGTGCTAGTGCATGTGTATATATACCCCCCATATAGTTATATATATTTTTTAAACAAGTTGTGTATTTTTTTATATATATATATGTAAAAAAGTTTATTCACACAGAACTTTGTTCCTAGTAGTAAACAAAGGAGGGACATAAATGGTTGTAAATCCCGTATTTTAGGTCCATTTTAGAATATGCCAGCATTTGGTGGAGATTGGAGCAGTGCTGACTGTGCTTAAATTATGTTTGCCTGTGACCTCAAGGACACTCAGGCAAACCTCAGGGAGCAGTTTTCACTACAGTTGAAAAAAATCCCATGGACAACATCCCTGAATGCAATATCTTCTGTATTTCTGTGATGTGTTAATTTATAGGCAGTCTCCTTTGAACCTGATGTAATCAGAGGTCAGTTTCAGATTGACAAAAGTGTTTGCATTAAAGTAACTTCTTGTTGATGATGTGTTTAGCCATAAGAGCAATTTTTGGTAATTATATTATTCTAGTCTTTATTTCACTTTGAAGTGTAGGAGTGTTTAGTACTTAGGCTTGAGATTTTTATTTCTAAAGTAATTTGACTTCACATTTGAATATTTGAGATGTAAATAGCAAATAGGCCCAAGAGAGTTTTTTAGAGATAATCCAGCAAAGTACAGTGGTACTCTGGCAAGAAGATGCATGTTAGTTTAGCATCAATAGATTAAAAATGGAACGAAAGTTAGTGCAGGCTTTATATCTCTGCAAGCATGGCAAAGCTTCTAGAATAAAGGGAGCTTTATTAAAAGCAAGACTTGTTTTCATGCAAGTCATATTTTAGGAACTGATCATGCACATCTTGCTAATTAAGAAGGCTCAACTGGTACAAATAGCCCCAAACATTTAGTCTGTTAATTATTCTGGTCAATAGCTATTGCAGTACTGTTACTCTACATGGCTGAAGATTCACAGGTGTGAGTTGTTTGACAAGAGATCTGAACACTTAAGGCGATTTCAGTCTCCAATTTTACTAATTTAACAATTTATCTGATTTAAAAATATTGGTAAACTTAAGTCACCAATGTTGAGTGGACCAGGTATTAGCGTAGTTCAGGCTTACCTAACAGGTGACCTTGGCTGACTGAAGCCTCCTAGAACTTTTTTTTGTGATCCTTGGCCAAAAGGGATTCATCTTTTGTCAGATGATGGGGCCACATGATGGGAGGACACATCTACATTGTACCACATGATGAGAAGCCAGTCCACTTTCTATATCCTAGTAGATGTATGTATCATGTGAACTAGTGGCAAGCACTCCTCTTCACTCAATGCTCAGTTTGCACGGTAGGATAGGGGTGGGCTGAGCAGCCCTCACGTAATAGCATGCAGCCTTCAGTAATGGGTGTATCTTTATAGCAGTAGTTGTTTTTGTCCTTTAATCTTGTGAGGCTGTTAGAAAACATTTTCACCATGGTGAGAAAATCTTACATTGTAGTCTAAATGTATTCCAAGCTACTCAGTGTATTTTTTGCTGCCATTTCTGGCATTCCTGTGGCAGGTGGGACAGCCAACATTTATCTTGATAAACTTTTTTTTTTGAATGATGGTAGTTTTTTGTTGTTGTTTTGGGTTTTTTTGTTTGTTTAGTGTGTTTTGGGTTTAAGTTTTTTTTAAGCTTGAAAAGAAATCCTCTTCTAAATAATCTGCATTATTACTTCTTTTGTAAGCTTTTCTGCTTTCCTGTATCAGTCATAACTCATGCTTCTATAGTGCGACCAATGAGATTGTGTAAAGTATGGCAGTGAAGCTTCCTGCATCTTGGACACTCTGAAAACCTCACCACGTGAACTCCACAATTGCATTTATATTAGTCACACCCCTGAAAATGACTCACATACTCAAACAGTGGACATTCAGTCACTTTTGATAGTCCACTGGCTATGATGCATTGGTTTTGAATTACTTTCCTTTCCATCTTAGCAAAGTCTCGTAGCAAATTCCACTGGAACAGAACAAAAATTTCTGGTGTTGGTGGTGATTGCCGCTTTTGATCAGCAGTAAGCACTAGGTGTACTAAAGGTATTGATGAAAAGAAATTAAATCTGCCATTCTCAAGAAGTTGCCAGAGAATTTGGGTATAAGGTCTGTTGACTTTTGGACAGCAAAATTGAGCTCGGATTTGTAGTAACAGGTTTATGCGGTTTTCTTCACAGCCATAAAATGCTTTCTTATCCATTAACCTTCCACAAATTGATCCTGTTACAGAAGGAATTGTGAGTAAAGGTTTTTTTTCACCTCCACAGAGTCTTTAACTCTCAGATAGTAATGAACTAAATTGGAGACAGTTTAAAAAAGTTGCAGAAGTGGTAGGTAAGAACAGTATGCCATCTTCTGTCTTTTAGGGGATCCCCCTCAGTCATTAAAGGCATGAGTATTGGTCATCAGTAAAATGAGTGTGTTCTGAAGATCAATTGTAGATGAATTATATGTTGCTGCTTCAGTAAATTGTGTTTAATTTGTCAAGTGAAGGAGAAATAAGACTAAGATGAATCATTGTGAATATAAACAATGAAAATGAAAAAGGAGACAAAGACAGATTATCAAATCAGTAACAGGTGTGAAGCTGTCACCACAAGGAATTTGGCAGGGGGATGAGAGAAGCTTCCTGAGAGGTACCCGAGATCTGTTGTACATGTCGGCTAGACCCTAGGGTGTAGCTAAGAAGACCACGTTGATTAGGCAGTGTAGTGCAGTGTTTGAAGTTGAGTGTTTGTGTTTGAAGTTGTAACGCTTGCTTGATAACCTTTTCTTCTTTCTCCTGCAGTGAGGAAGTATGTAAACGAGGATTCACCGTCATTGTAGATATGCGTGGGTCAAAATGGGACTCCATAAAGCCTCTGCTGAAGATTTTACAGGAATCCTTTCCGTGTTGTATTCATGTTGCACTGATAATCAAGCCAGACAATTTCTGGCAGAAACAGAGGACTAACTTTGGCAGCTCTAAGTTTGAGTTTGAGGTAATTTCCCCTGTGGTATACAAAATTACATTAATTTCATGGTTTTAAGTTTGCTCACTACTAATCAGCACCTTGAAAACTCTCAGCTAAATTATAAGTGAGAGGAGGTGTACATTAGGCCAGTGATGGTAGAGGGAATGTGGTTTTCTTCATGTAATGAGGCTAGGTAGTTGTGCATGTTATCATTTATATTCTTTTTCTGAGCATGAGAAAGATGGAGTTAGTTTTACCCCTAGTGGTAAAAAGTTAGGTTTCATGTTTGTTGTCTTGGTCTGCACTATGGTAATCGTAACAACAGCATCCAGAGGAAAGCAGCCAACTGAACCTTGCTGTTATCCTCCTGCTGCTTTACAGTACACAAAGTCAAAACTTAATAAAAACAGAAGTCAAAAGAGTGATTGCTGTTTTCTCCTTAGGTGTAGTGATGTAAGAAAGAAAGAAAATATTTCTCTAATTTGGGGAGATACCTGCAAGACATGAGGCTGGTCAGAATTAATACTCGAAAAGAAGTCTGTGAGAGAAGTTATCTTGTGAACGTCAGGAGCAAAATTATCAACTCTTACAAAGAGTAAAACAGAAACTTGAAATAAAATTTTGTATTAATTTCAGTAACAGCATATTTTTCAATCTTTCATTTTTATTTTTTTAGACAAATATGGTGTCTCTGGAAGGCCTTACCAAAGTAGTTGATCCTTCTCAGCTAACTCCAGAATTTGATGGCTGTTTGGAGTACAACCATGAGGAGTGGATAGAAATCAGAGTTGCCTTTGAGGACTATATTAGCAATGCAACCCATATGTTGTCCAGACTGGAGGAACTGCAAGATATACTGTCAAAAAAGGAAATGCCTCAGGACCTGGAAGGTGCTCGCAATATGATAGAGGAGCATTCACAATTAAAAAAGAAAGTCATTAAGGCCCCTATTGAGGACCTTGATGTGGAAGGACAAAAGCTGCTCCAGCGGATACAGAGCAGTGATAGCTTTCCCAAAAAGAATTCTGGGTCAGGGAATGCAGACTTACAGAACCTTTTACCCAAAGTATCCACTATGCTGGACAGGCTGCACTCAACACGGCAGCATCTGCATCAGATGTGGCATGTGCGGAAATTGAAATTGGACCAATGTTTTCAGCTCAGGCTGTTTGAGCAGGATGCTGAAAAGGTAAGGAATTGGGGGAGGGGAGCGTAAATGGACACTGTTTGATGGACTTGAAAGAAGTACCAAAAATAACTGCAAATAGTAATTTTTATCTTTAATCACTAACCTTTTAAATGAGAAATAAAGGATTTTTTTGACTGAGAAGTGGCTGTTAGTCTTCCGGAGCAAAGGGGATGAGGTAGTAATTCTAAGCTGTAAAGAGCACTGTTCTCGCCAAAGAAAATTTTAAGTGGTAATGACATAAAAGCTTTTTCTTTAGTAGGATTTTGTTACAGACAGATACTTTTGCATGCATCCAGTGTAGATGAATGCTGTATGCTTTATAAATATAGATGACTAAGGATAACATTGGTCTCCTTTTGAATGACCCTTGGGATTTGAGTGACAGGCAGTTGACAAAGTCTGAAGAGGCTGACATAGGAAACTGCTTCATTGATGAAGGATTTAAAGTCCCAGGCTAAAAACTGATGGATCTCTTTTGGCAGTGCATATGTCGTTAACAGGGGATTGAGTGATCTCAGAATGTTTTGGACTAACCTGTCCCTTCAAATGAGAAAGCCCTTGATTGTCATGGAATTTGAAGAGGGAATGTGTAAGGCAGTGCACTTACAGTTGATCTCAAATAAGATCTATTTTCATCTAGAATGGTTTTGCAGTCACATTAGTAACTAGTTACCATGGAACAAATAGCTTTAAGGAAGGGTGGGGAGATTTTCTCTGAAGAAGAAGTAACTGGACTATGCAGTGAAGTGATAAGTATGATCTTTGTCAGACTTCTCAGTGCTTTATGTAAAAATGCCTGAACTGCATGAGACCAAAGGTCTGTGTTAAACCAGTATCCTGTTCTCCAGCAGTTTTCATATGTAGATGCATGGGGAAGAGTAAAAGCAGAGCACTCATATATCATACTGCTTTATCCTTCTTCTTCCTGTCTTTTTATCCCCTGTTCTTTCCCTTACCCTTATCATTTCTGCTCAGGAACTTTCTTTACACTACTCTCAATGTTTTCTGCTGTGTTTAAGAAAGAAATAATTTTAAAAAGAAATAATAATTTTAAAGTAAGTGTTTACTGAAGGGGTATAGCTGAAAATAGTAGGGGGGTGTAAAGAGTTGAAAAAAAGCTGCTCAAGTGAATTTAGAGTTAGAAATAGTTTAGAAAATGACAAGGTGTTCCTCTTTCAGGCCCAAAATGCTTTTTAGCAACCTTCCAGCCACTTATTTACAGTATTTGTTCTTTATTACAGCATAAACAAAAAATTTTTTGATGGTGCTTACATTGTATTGAAAGCTATGTTCTTCATTTACTCACCTCAAAGTTGTCTACGTAACCTGGACTGACTCTTTTTTGGGAAGGGGAAAAAAAAAAAAAAAAGAAGTTATTAGGTGGGGAGAAATAAACATGGGCATTTTGGAGGACTGTCACAACTCTTTGCCCCAAAAATCTGGGGTGGTTCATAGAATCAACTAGGTTGGAAAAGACTGTTACCCCAGGATTGCCAAGACCACCACTAAACCATATCACTGAGGGCTCTCATAGTTCAGGAGAGAGACAGGCAAAAAAGGGGCAAGGTGGAAGGGAATCTGATTGGAATTGTCATGTAGGTAACTGAAGGCAGCAAAGTCAGACTGCCTAGAGAAATGTGGTCACGAGTAGGACCAGTTATCTAGCTTGAATAATGTTTTGACACATCTTCACTGCACTCTAGATAAGAAATCGAAAATTTTAGGAGTATGTGATCAGCTGTCTCAGTTGTCCTGAGATACTAAAACTTTTTTATTTGGTTTACTGTCCTTACCATGTTGCGCTCCGCTTGTAATTTGATCTGTCGTGTACCTGGGTGGAATAATGGATTCAATAATACTGCTCTGTTAGCCAGCATATTTTCAAAAAAATCTTTAAATGAGTACTTACTGCTTATTGCTACCATTTTTTCCAGAACAATCTTTCTCAGATTATCCAGAGGGTAGGAGGGTCTTTGGAACTGAGATACAGAAAGATTTCAAGACCGTTGTGGGGGCTGTGGGGAGGTTGTGTTGAACTTAGCCTTTTTCTGTGTTGCTCGGTCTTTGAAAACTTTGTCTTCCAGTGCCACTGTTAACATATGTACCTCTCTTGATGATCATTGTCAGATAAGGTCTTTCCTAAAGTTTGTTTGAATATTAAGTTATTTTTTATTTAATCTCAAATCTGTCTGGAAGAAGGCAATGTGTAACTCTGTGCTTAAGTACAGTTTTTGAAATTTGTTCAGCAGTAGAAAAGCTGCTATCAAATCTGCTGTGAAGTTATGAACTAAAAATATTAAACTTGCTGCTGAAATAGTTGATCAGCAAGAATGAATTTATATTTAATTTCCATGAGTTTCCATTTCCATTGTAAATTACTAAACTGCTGACATAAAGAAATGCTGACACTAGAGAACATATAAGCTTGGTAACTCAGGGCTGTGCTCCAAGCCTGTTTGTTTACTATGAATTCTTTGTAGTAATGAAGATTATGCCTTTATGATTATGAATTTAGTGTAGCTTGTTGAGATAACCACTCATATTAAAGACTTAACAGCCTTAGATGTTTGGTCAAAAGAGTCAGATTTCAGCAATGATGTGGTTAAAATGTAACTTACAATAGAAAGAACACTCTGTTTTCATGGCCTGAGACTCTTTCTGTCTTACATGTTCACAGATTTCTGGCATTGTCTATGATTTTTACCATAAAAAATTAGTGATTTATTCCTCCTCTTCCTACCTCCCCCCCCCCCCCCCTTTCCCCCCTTAATATTTTGTTGTAGATGTTTGACTGGATTACACACAACAAAGGTCTCTTCCTGAACAGCTACACTGAGATCGGAACCAGTCATCCCCATGCAATGGAGCTTCAGACACAGCACAATCACTTTGCCATGAACTGTATGGTAAGAAGCCACCTCACTTCACTGCATTGATGTGTTGCCTATTTGCTCTGTGTTAAGGTTGAATTCATAAATCTTTCACTTAAATAATTCCTTCTGTTACAAGTAGTGCAAATTTGTATTTGAGCAGATTATAAAACACACAGGAGGAGAATAAATGGTAGCAAAGTACAGAGGTACTGTAAGCAAGCAACAAAATTATTCTGACAGCTGGAGATATTCAGTACAACCTCAGCAGCATTGTTATGTGTCCCTACTTCTAGAAACTGGGATGTGTATTTGAATACTGCTTTGAGTCTTGTAGGAAATTTCAGAAAATTTTATGTAATATGGAATTTTAGTGCTCCATATGGAAAGAAATAGCTCTTGGGATCTTCTGAATAGATTGCAACTCATACAGAAAGTTCTGAGTAGTGATCAACAGCTGAGTTTGGTCTAATAGTTTTCCATATTTTTAAGAAGACACACTTCTTATTTCTGGCACAGTAGAATGGAGCTAAAACAATTTTTTTGTCAAATATCGTCTTAGTGTGACCTATCAGTAGGCTGCAATTAAAAAACTTGGATTTTAACTGACAGTGCAAGCTGCTTATTTTCAGTTTCATGAATTCCTGTTTGAACATGGGGGCTAAATTCTCAAGTACATTTTAGGTCCTTTTCGCTAGGAGGATTGAAGGTGTTTAAATAACTTTCGGAGTCTGGGCCTAAATCCAGTCCCTGGCTGTCAGCTCAATGAAGGAAGAACACTACCAGTCTTGTTAGAATTTAACTTCCTTGGCAGTCCAAAGATGGGAATTGAATTAAAATATGGTCAAAGCAATCAACTCTTGCAAGAGGGTATTTTTATAGGATAGAACTGTTAATTGTGGAGAGTGGCAAAGTAATCTTACCTAGGTTATGTGTCTTGCTGAAATAATGAAAAGACGAGTAAGGCAGATAGAATTAGGGCAATAGAAACACAAATTCTTTCTTCTTTTCACATTTTCTTCTTTTGCAACTCAGCTGTGTTTGCAGAAGTGTAAAAGAAGAAAATCATTATGAACCTTTTGAAAAGAGTAAAGCCAGTGCTGGGGAACAGTGTAATGAAGTTACATAATGTAAGATATGAAGGTAGCTTTGCCCGTTAGGAAGTTACAGGTGCCTTCCCTTCACAGGCATAGGAATTGGTCCTTTATGGAGTACCTTGTTGTTGCTCGTTGCTCTGCATATGAAGCAGAGCAGACAAACTCACAGAAGGACAGTAGATGTCATTGACATGACTTTTGGAACTTAGAATTTTGGATAGCCTCCAAGGCAATTCTTTGGCTTCCGCTCTAAAGGTTAAATTCTTCTGTCAGCCTGTCCTGGTATTAGTTACTGTTGTCCTCTTTTCTTCAAACTGAATGACTATTTCTGCCCCCCTCCCGCCTCCCCTCATCCATACTTCCCATACTGTTCAGATGCTATCAACAGTAGGAAGCACTTGAGCAATGTAGCATAACCCTTCCTGGTCTATTTTGGCTCTTTTTGTTGTTAATCTTTGTTTTGCTTGTAATAGTCAAAGGCATTAATTATAGAGGACTTTTGCTCAGCCTGTGCAATGCTTTCCTGAAGTATGCAAGGAGCAGCTTAAATTGGGCAAATTAAGCAGTCCACGTATTCAAAAGGAGAAAAACAAGCTGCAGTTTTTTGATGTGTTTCTGTAGCATAGTCCCTCCAAACAGCAGTTCCTTAGCAGAGGATATGAAAATACAAATTCAAAGTGATCAGTTATAGAATGGTTTGGATTAGAAGGGACATTAAAGATCATCCAGTTCCAACTCCCTACCATGGGCAGGGACGCCTTCCACTAGACCAGGTTGCTCAAAGCCCCGTCCAACCTGGCCTTAAGCACTGCCAGGGATGGGGCAGCCACAACTTCTTCTGGCAGCCTGTTCCTGTGTCTCACCACCCTCATAGTGAGAATTTTTTCCTAATACCTAATCTAAATGTTCCCTTTTTCAGCTTAAAGCCATTCCATCTTGTCCTGTCTCTACAAGCCCTTCTAAAACAAACAAGCAAAAAAAAAAAAAAAAACAAAAAACAAAAAAAAGAAAAAAACCCAAACAAACAAAAAACTTCACAAAACAAACAAACAAAAAAACCTGCCAAAACCAAACCCACCCAAAAACCAAACCCCGATAATGATTTAAGCAGTGTTCAGATTTTCTGGGTTTGATCTGGTTAAAATGGCAAAATCTTCACTTGTAGGTTAGGGGTAAAGATTAAGCTGAATGTTATGTAAAAAAATGATGTGAGCTGATTTGAATTTTGGCAGGCCTTAATTTTCATTAGCTTTTAACTGGAAAAATGTCAAGCAATCTTAACTCCTGCATTTTCAGCTTCTCCCTGACCTCTCTTCACTTACACTCTGTGCTTATGCTATTATTTATTCATTGTTCCTGTTAGTGTAACTCTTCAGTAATCAGAGTTGATTTAAGATCTCTTATGTGAATGCTGTAACACTAGAGATGGAATTTTAACTTTTAACCCATATATAGCCATGCACATTTATTCAGTGGGATGGGGTAGAGGAGGGAATGACAGTAACTAAATGTAAAAGTTTGTTATATGTAGGAGATTTTGAAGGCCTTTTGTTGTGACATTAATTGGACTCTAATAGATCTTGCTTTCTAGGCAGTTTCCTTAGGCTCACTTTAGGTGGGGAAAGGCTGTTTGAAGGATAAATGCTACCTAAGCAGCTCAATGCAGCCTCTTGCACTTGCTCACAGCTTAACCCTGATAACTAATGTTGCAGCTGTTTTTCCCAACTCATTGTGGTTGCTGCAGGACACATGCTTCATTCACAGCAGGTGCTACCCTCTGTCAGTAGCTGGTTCTCCCATCTCCCCTTCCTTCCCAAGTAACAGCTTGGCTTTCCGAAAGGTGCAGGAGGGCAATGTCTGCAGCTGCTTGTGTCAAACTGGGGTGAGAAAGAGTGATGGCCTTTGGGTGAGATGCCGAAGTTTTAATCTAGTTTTCCAGCGCAAAATGAGCCACCTGGATGTAACCTGTTGTGAAAGCTACTTAGTTCCTGTCGTGAGCAGGAGTTCATTACATCAAGGGCAAAGAGGATTTGCTGAACGTATCTTGCTTTCCTTGTAATGGCTTTCCCACATTTTTAGAATCTGATTTTCAGTATTACAGCACAAAGTAGTTGGAAGTTTAAACCAAATGTTGTAAAGCAAAGGTGAAGAATACATTTGGGGAGGAGATTTAACTGTACTTTCAGCAATTTCATTAGCAAGCGATGTGTCTAGGAATCTTGTGTATTCAGTATGTGATAGGCTCATGTGGTTGCACTTCAAAGTAACAGGAATAAGCTCATGAAAGTCTTACGTTTAATCACAAACTGGTTCTCATTGCAATTAAACTGTCCCAGAAAAAAGCTGGATAGGTGCAGTGATGTGCATTGAAGATGGACATAGGTTTGGTTACCATTGCTTAACACACAGATTGATGTGGCTAAAAAGGCTGTTTGTCTGAAAGATAGTTCACATGTGCAGCTGTAGGTATGTGACCTGCTTTTACTGAATTTAAAAATCTGTGCAGTGATAAATGTCAACACTGTGTCCTTATAGGGTAAGTAGATCCCATGTTCCCTAACTTGGGGAAAAATAAACTCACAGTGATTCCCTAAAGATGAGGATGGATTTTCGGTACAATTTAAAAAGCCCGCATTCAGCAACAGTAAATTGCTGTTGTCAAGTCCTGAGATTTATTTGAGTTGAGCAATACTCAGTTTCAGTTTAAAGTTCCTCTTTGTATGACTAAACCAGTGCTTCACTTCTCAAAAGAAGTGTTTAGTACCTTTTAAGGGAGAAACTTGCAAGTAAGGCGTCACGAGAGTTGCAAATACAAAAATCATCTCAAGTTTTTGAACTGCAAAAACAAAGTACCCATGTCTATACAACTAATCAGCCTTGTACGCAAGAGTGGGAGACTGATTCTCTGTTTGACCACTCTTTTTACTGCCATTTTCCACATGTCTGCTGGGACACAAGGGAAACACAAGCATTTTAAATATATATGTTTTTGTAACCACAGAGTTGTCACTTAAGATATACTTAAGCACCATATGAATTTTAGAATGCCCTGGGTCCTCTGAGGCCTCAGCCAATGAGAACAGGACCATGAGTTGTGAATTGTGTAGTCTTCCCTAGATTGCATTGAAGTGCAGATTTTCACAAAAGACTGTGGTGAATGGCGAACAGCAGTAAGTCCTGCTAGGGGGAGACATGTCTGGTTTGTGGGGTTTTGTGTTGCCTGTTGCTGTTTGGTTGTTTTGTTTTTGTTAAGCTAATAGATCACTCAGGTAGGGCTTTCAGTAAAATTAAATAAAAACAGTTAAACTGTAAAATCCATCAACTGTCCAACCATCCCTAATAGCCAAGGTAAATAGGCACAGGGCAGTAGAGTAGGTTAAATGTATACAGTCAAGTTTTTGGTGTAGCTCTGAATAACCATAGTTTAAGCAAATCATGGATTTGTGATATTCTTGAAGTTCAGGGAATGCATAGCTGATGATCCTGATCAGGCTAGGAGATTGAGTTTAGGAAATCCACAAGGGAATCTTTAGACATAATGTCTGGATGCCACCAACCTGAGAGAAGACTGAAAAGGCAAAATGAGTTCACACTATTTTCAGCTTATAAGGAGCATTCCAAAGTCAGCAAGATGAAATAGACTAAGCTAGATGTGCAACCCATAAGAAGCAGGAAGCAAATAAACATATTTTAAAAAGCAATCAGCTGGTATTAATACAGCAACAGGTATGTTCATGTCAGTCGATCCGGAACTAAAGGAACAGATAACGGTGTTACTGCAAAGAAGCGAATCTTATTTCACTCTTGATATTTGTTGGGGGTGCGAAATTAAGATCAGTAAAGAAATAGCTCTTACTGAGTTGGTCTTACTAGAGAACTGGGTCCAGTTTAGAGCCCCATACTTAATGTTGTAAGGGGGAACATCCAGTTGAAAGTGATGTGGCTGTGAGGAGAGGTTGAGGGAATAGGCAATTCACTATGGGAAAGTAAAGGTAAGTGGTGAAAAAGGGAAAAGAAGGTGGTGTGAAAAGGTGGTGAAATAAGATTCCCCAGGTCCATTATGTAGAAAAATGTAAGAAAGAGATGATAAACTTAAAGAAAGTTAGAGTGAAATTATACTTAACTTGTTCCATTGCTGATTGCTATGGTTAAATAGGTACCTGAGAATATTTTGAGGATCCTTATAGATGAAGGGTGGGGTGAACATTTTCCTTAATTGTAGTCTGGATGTTGCTGAGGTTTGGTTGTTTGTTTTGGGTTTGGTTGCTTGTATGTTTCCAAGGGAAGAAATCAAGTCATGCCTGCAGCCCTCATCTTTGAAGTTTGGATTCCTGAACTGAGAGCTTTACTGTTGCTGCAGAAGTGAGATGTTAGAAAACATTAAATCATTAAAGCAGGTGTTTTTCATACATTAATGCTACACCTTGTCTTGGAGGCCATTTGTGTGTGAAGTGGCAGATGATTTGGAAGTTCCATTGCCAAGATATTTCCATCATGAAGGAATAGTTGATTGCTGCTGAGGTGACCGTCTCGAGAGGGGATGCCTGCAGCGCGCCTGATCGAGGGGGGGAGGCTCTGCGTCCAGGAGCTTCAACTCCGAGCAGCAGCAGGCACTGAGGGAGCCTCATGTCCTCGACAGGGCTTACCCGGGAGCCGGCAGCTCAGCGGACGCGGGGAGCTGACTCAGAGGGGGCGGTGCCAGGAGGAGCAGTACCAGCCCTGAGTGGTTAAAAACCTGCCCAGGGGCGCGACGAACAGGGCGGGTTCGAGGCAGTTTGCGCGGCAGCTCGCGCGGCGGTGAGCGCTCGCCGTATGACCAGGGCCCGGTCTGGGAGCTCTGCTCTGGCTGCCCCGGCAGTGGCCAGTGTAGGCACCCAGACAGAGCCGATGAGAGGGGAGGCTGCAGTGCAGAGCTCGGGGTGTAGCGAGCGCCTGCACTGCTCTCCTGAGGAGAGGGTGTGCAATGGGCAGGGCTGCACTCTGTGCTCCCTGGTGGAGGTCCTCCTGCAGCAGGGGCTGAGCTGCGGGACGCTGTTACTGGGCTGAAAGGTGTCAGGGAAGCTGAGACAAAGGTGCACTGCTTGCTCCAGGGCCAGACTGTGCAGGGGCCTCAAGAGTCTACTGTCGCTCATGCGGGAAAGGAGGCTGCTGACCCAGGAAGCTGGGAAACGGTAACAGAAAAAAACAACAAGAAAAGGAGGAAGAGGACAATTAAAAGCAAGGGGCTTCCTCCTAAATCTGTTGTCCCCACCCAGAACTGCTTTGCTGTCCTGCAGGGGGCTGATGAGGAAACACACTCCCACCAGGAGCAACCAGCTGATCCCCTGGTAAAGAAGATCACTACTGGTGCTGCCAGGAAAAAGCGGAGGGCCGTAGTAGTAGGGGACTCTACTCTGAAAGGAACAGAGGCTCCCATCTGTCGGCCTGACCCAGGCTCAAGGGAGGTGTGTTGCCTACCAGGGGCTCGGATCAGGGATGTTGCAGAGAAGCTGCCTGCTCTAGTTGGTCCCACTGACTATTACCCACTTCTAGTGATCCATGTGGGTGCTACTGATATAGATAGCAGTAGCCTGGAGGACATAAAGAAGGACTACAGAGCTCTGGGAGAGGTGGTTACAGGCTCTAGAGCTCAGATTGTACTTTTCATCGATTCTCCAGGATACAGGGCAGGACCTCAAAAAGGCTAGGAGGATTGGCCAGGTTAATAAATGGTTACAAGGGTGGTGCTATAGTCAGGGGTTTGGGTACCTTAAACATGGAACTCAATTTAGGAGGCCAGGTCTACTGGGGGCTGGTGGAGCTGGTCTGACAAAGAAAGGGAAGAGTGGATTTGGGAGTAGGCTTGCCAGACTGGTCAAGGATGCTTTAAACTAGATGTGTTGGGGGAGGGGAGCATCATTCCATCCCAACACACCCAGTCAGTTGCCAGCATCTCTAGTAAACGTTCAGAGCAATGTAGAGATATTGCAGCTGCTCCAGCCAATGAGCCAGCTTCAACTGGAGCTCGGCTCAGATGCCTCTATACAAATGCCTGTAGCATGGGGAACAAACAAGAGGAATTAGAGATGTGTACACGTCTACGGGCATATGATATCATAGGCATCACAGAAACATGGTGGGATGGTTCCTATGACTGGTGTGTTGGAATGGAAGGTTACAGGCTCTTTAGGAAAGACAGGCCCAGTAGGTGGGGAGGGGGAGTTGCTATTTATGTTAGGTATAGGCTGGGGATTATGGAACTGTGCCTGGGGAAAGGTGAGCAGTTGACAGAGAGCTTGTGGATGAGGCTTAAAGGGAGAACAGAGATGGGAGATATTATTATGGGGATCTGTTACAGACCACCTGACCAAGAAGACTCCGTGGATGAAGCGCTCTATAGACAGATAGGAACAGCCTCACGCTCACAGGCCCTTGTTCTCATGGGGGACTTCAACCACCCTGATATCTGATGGAGGGATGGTACGGCCCGGCACAAGCAATCCAGGAAGTTCCTCGATTGTGTGGAAGACAGCTTCCTTCTGCAAGTAATAGAGGAGCTGACAAGGAGAGGTGCCATGCTTGACCTTGTCCTCACCAACAGGGAAGGGCTGGTTGGAAATGTGACGCTCCAGGGCAGCCTTGATTGCAGCGATCATGAGATGGTTGAATTCGAGATCCTCAGGACAGTGAGAAGAGCGTGCAGCAAGCTCACTGCCCTGGACATCAAGAGAGCAGACTTTGGCCTCTTCAGCAACCTGCTCAGTAAGATTCCATGGGATATAGCCCTAGAGGGCAGGGGGGCCCAAGACTGTTGCTTGCTATTCAAGGATCACCTGCTGCAAGCTCAGGAGCGATGCCTCCCTACTAGAAGGAAGTGCTTTAGGAGGGCCAGGAGATCTCCTTGGATGGATAAGGAGCTGCTGAGGAAAATTCAAAGGAAAAAAGAGGCTTATAAAAGGTGGAAGCAAGGACAGGCGGCCTGGGAAGAATACAGGGATGTTGTCTGGGAAGCTAGGGACCAGGTTAGGAAAGCTAAGGCCCACTTAGAATTAAACTTGGCTTGGGATGTTAAGGATAACAGGAAGGGATTCTATAGGTACATTGCAAATAAAAGATAGGCTAGTGACAACGTGGGCCCTCTCCAGAAGCTATGGGGAGAACTGGCTACCCTGGATTTGGAGAAGGCTGAGGTTCTTAATGACTTCTTTGCCTCAGTCTTCACTGGCAAATGCTCTGACTATACCACCCAAGTCTTGGAAGGCAGACGCAGGGACAGTGAGAATGAAGACCCTGGGCCCACTGTAGGAGAGGATCTGGTTCGAGACCATCTTAGGAACCTGAACGTATACAAGTCCATGTGACCTGATGAAATCCATGTGCGGGTCTTGAAGGAGCTGGCAAATGAAGTTGCTAAACCACTGTCCATCATATATGACAAATCATGGCAGTCAGGTGAAGTTCCCGATGACTGGAAAAAGGGAAATATAACCCCCATTTTCAAGAAGGGGAAAATGGATGAGCCAGGGAACTACAGACCAGTCAGCCTCACCTCTGTGCCTGGCAAAATCTTGGAGCGGATTCTCCTGGAAGGCATGCTGAGGCACATGAAAAACAACAAGGTGGTTGGTGACAGCCAGCATGGCTTCACTAAGGGGAAATCCTGCCTGAGCAATTGGGTGGCCTTCTATGATGGGGCTACGGAAGTGATGGACAGGGGTAGAGCAGTTGATGTCATCTACCTGGACTTGTGCAAAGCATTTGACACTGTCTCACATGACATCCTTGTCTCTTAAGTTGGAGAGACATCATTTTAATAGGTGGACCACTCGGTGGATAAAGAACTGGCTGGATGGCCACATGCAAAGAGTTGCGGTCGATGGCTCAATGTCCAGTTGGAGACCAGTAACAAGTGGTGTCCCTGTGAGATCGGTGTTGGGACCAGTCTTGTTCAACATCTTTGTCAGTGCCATGGACAATGGGATTGAGTGTGCCCTCAGCAAGTTTGCTGATGACACCAAGCTGTGTGGTTCGGTTGATACATTGGAGGGAAGAGATGCCATCCAGAGGGACCTTGACATGCTTGTGAGGTGGGCTGATGCCAACCAGATGAAATTTAACCATGCCAAGTGCAAGGTCCTCCAGCTGGGTGGGAGCAATCACAGGCACAGCTCCAGGTTGGGCGGAGAAGAGATTCAGAGTAGCCCTGTGGAGAAGGACTTGGGGTGTTGGTCGATGAGAAAATGAACATGAGCCGGCAGTGTGCGCTCGCAGCCCAGAAAGCCACCCGTATCCTGGGCTGCATCAAAACAAGCGTGACCAGCAGGTCAAGGGAGGTGATCCTGCCCCTCTACTCTGCTCTTGTGAGACCTCGCTTGGAGTATTGTGTGCAGTTCTGGTGTCCTCAACGTAAAAAGGACATGGAACTGTTGGAACAAGTCCAAAGGAGGGCCACGAGGATGATCAGGGGACTGGAGCACCTCCCGTATGAAGATAGGCTGAGAAAGTTGGAGCTGTTCAGCCTGGAGAAGAGAAGGCTGCGTTGGAGACCTCATAGCAGCCTTCCAGTATCTGAAGGGGGCCTATAGGGATGCTGGGGAGGGACTCTTCATGAGGGACTGTAGTGGGAGAACAAGGGGTAACGGGTTCAAACTTAAACAGGGGAAGTTTAGATTGGATATGAGGAAGAACTTCTTTCCTGTAAGGGTGGTGAGGCACTGGAATGGGTTGCCCAGGGAAGTTGTGAATGCTCCATTGCTGGCGGTATTGAAGGCTGGATTGGACATAGCCTTGGGTGGCATGGTTTAGCGTGAGATGTCCCTGGCCCTGGCAGGGGTGTTGGAACTAGCTGATCTTAAGGTCCTTTCCAACCCTAACTATTCTATGATTCTATAGTTCAAGCTTACTACAGTCTATCTAGAGGTGCCAGTTATGACACTTACGGACCATGTCACTGAGGAGTTTGTTTTTAATGCTGAATGCTTAGTAGTCTTTGTGTCAGACAGCTACTGTTTGAAATCTTAGAGTTAAGAAAACATTTCCTAAATGGGTTTGTAAAAACCAGGGTACCTGCCAGCTTTATTTTGTATTGAGTGTGACAGAATTTCAGTTAAGTTGGCTGGCTGTCACCTGTGTATGTGCCTTTAAGGCACAGAGCAAAGAATGACATAGTGCATTACAGCTTGTTTTAGACTACTAATCTGTGTTGCCTTACTGAGCAATACTTTTTTAATATGTACACTCCCTTCAGGAGGGAGTACTGAGTACATTCGTATACTTCCTATATATATTGTAATGTTCACTTTTTAGTTTTGTTACAGTAGTCACATGTAACACAATGAAAGGTATGCAGTATCCCTTTAGCCTTTCATTTTTTAGGCAGCTGATACACATTCTGAATCTTGGTATTTCATGCAGATTCACATGATGTAAATGAGATGGCTAAAGAAGTCCTTAGAAGTTATTACCTGATAGCTGTTGCTGCTTTAACTGAAACCAGGATGTAAATCCATGCAATAAATGAGATGTCAGACCCTGGGAAATGAGCACCAGCTTGCTTGGAACAGCGCTTCTCAAGCAGTGCACAAAATATGCATTTGTCATATAATAATGGCAGTGGATCTGCCCTGTCCTTTTAGAAAACTGAATGAAATTTGTTAACCTTCAAGGATCAGTTAACGACAGTCCAATCATAGTGAGCTGCTATTTGAGATTTTTTCCCTCTTTAATTAAATCTGTCTTTTTTGGGTCATTGCGTTCTAAAATACTGAAAGTTAAACCTTTAGTAGATATATCATGTAATAAGGAATGTGATAATTGGAGGGAAAAAAAAGGTTGTGATTATTATAAGTTTTTTTTTTTTTTTTTTTTTGAGGAAAGGAATGTGGTATGCATAGCTTGGAAAGTGTTCAGCTGTCAGGATATTAATTAATATTCATACTGCTACAGGGGCTATTCTTCCACACTTGTAAAGCCAGATTGCCGTGGGAAAATGAATACATTTTAACCACAGCTCAGTTTTGATTTGCTTGACTTCACATTTATTGTGCCCTGTCCTTCATATCTAACTGATGTTCCAGAATTTTCAAAACTCCTTTATTATGATATACCAACAGATCCAGTGGTAGTCTAAAATAGCCTTTATTCTTTTCTTTTTTGACACTTATTTTTTCACACCCACCGTCAAGTCCATGTAATGACTTTCTGTATTCATTTAGAAGTCTTACATTTATGCTACATACACTTCTATAGGCCTAAATGCTCTCCAGTCTTAAAATTTGTTGGAAATAGCAGTTTTGTTCTCTTCCAGTTACTCAGCTGTGCTTAAAAGGAGGGCATAGATGTGTAGGCTAACCTAAAAAGTTAAAAAGTAGTATTATGCAGGCAGGAAAAGCAGGCAACATGACACGTATGTGTTCCGTTTGTTAAGTGGACCAGCTGAGGTGTAGGCTGTGTTAGGAATGCTCCCGCATGCATACAGTTATAATTAATAGATACCTGTGCCAGTTACCACTCAGACGAGTCAGCACAGTGAAGCCTGGAGGAACTGCAACACTTGTGCCAGCCAGTCAGTGTCAGGCTCTGGGCAGTGGCTTGATGCCAACAGGTAATGGTTCCACCTCAAATGCTCAGCATCTGTGCAGTGGTGGGTGTCCACATGCCAGTGTTATTCCCTGACCTCTCTTACTGTTAGGGGTATATTTGATTTTGGCATAGGCTGCCCATTACATCTCTCGACAGTAATGGAACCATACAGTTTTCCTGCAACTTCAGGTCTTATTCTTCTATCACCTGTTAATCTGTGGCCTTCAGTGAGGCTTGTTGCGGTCAGTTCTGTCTTCCCTGGCTCACTAGAGCCAGTTCTTCAACCTTTGGTCAGGGAAGGTTGACAGATAGCTAACTACTGTGTGGTATTTCCTGCATGCTGGCATTCCAGAAAGCACTGCATGGACAAGGGAAAGATATATTTCACTGCAGAATGTTGAGATTTTAATGGTGTTTGTTGTTTTCTTCCCAACTATTCTGTGTGATAGTGTTTAGCAGTTTGGCTCCACATGTAAATTTTAAGGATATAGGCAAGAATGAGTGCAGCTAACAGAAGTAGCAGCTAACAGATGTAGCTAATGGATGCAGCATTTTGTGCTGCATTTCATGCAGCAAGTGCCCACAACTCTGCTCAGAATAGCATCCATGTCTTCAGCAGTGGTGGTGATGCACCACAGGACACAGTCCCCAGTGCTGGACCAACTGTCCCTGTAACATCAGAAGCCTCAGCCTAGAGGGAGCTCCAGAAAGAAGACACAGCTCTGCAAGTCTGGGGCTGCAGGAAATGTCTGTGGCCTCTTCCCAATGCTTGGGCAGCAGGAGGTGGTTTCCTTGCCCACAGGAGGTGTGCGGTTATTTAGGATCAGTGTCATCAAGTAAAGGAGCTGCAGGAGGAGGTCAGCAGTCTGCGCATCATCAGAGATAATGAGAAAGAGATTGACCGGATCTTTTCCAGCACTGCGGCTCCAAGAGCATAAACCACCAACTGTACTGAAGAGAGAAGGGTGAGGCAGTCTCTGCCTGTCTATTTGGGAAGTGGAGACTCCCATGATGATGAAGGTTGAAAGATAATGACTTCTGGCACTAGGAAGAGCATTTCTGCATCACTTGAAGATTTGCAGCTATTGAATAGGTTCACTGACCTCATGGCTGATGAGGAGCTGGGAGCTGTCAAATAAAGCGTCTGTGATATCCGAGTTTGGACTGTACAGGAGCACCAAAAGGAAGAGGCGAGTGATAATGGACAACTCCCTTCTGCAGGGAACAGAGATTCCCATCTACCAACCTGAGTCATTCTCTGTAGAAGTTTGCTGCTTGCTGGGGGTTCAGATTTGGGACATTGTGGAAAGATTGCCAAAGCTTGTCCGGACCTCAGACTATTGTCCCCTGCCGCTCTTCCATGTAGGCCCCAGCAATACTGCCAGGGGTGATCTGGAAAATCTCCAGCGTCAATGCATGACTCCAGAGGCAGTGGTCCAAGGGCATGGGAGTCCAGGTGGTTTTCTTCTCAATCCTGTTGGTTAGAGCGTAGATGGATCATGCAAGTCAACAGCTGTTTACATAGCTTATGTTGGCAACAGTATTTTGGTTTCTGCAGCTGTGCAACTGTCTCCCTGAGGATTAAGGACTTCTATTTGACTAAGTGAGGCAAAAGGGCTTTTGCCAGCAGGCCAGACAACCTGGTAAGAAGACCTTTAGGTTAAGAATGATGGAGAGGGGAGAGGAGGACCAACATTCAAGTGTGAAGTGGTGGACTGGGTTGGTCTCAAACTAAAGCCAAAACACAGCCATGTACCAGCTACTAGGAAGAAAAAGAACTGTTACAGCTGAAACTAAGACATTTGACAAGTAAAAAGTCTGCTGTGATATGAACAAAAAGGGCATTGTAATCCAAAACAGGGCTAAACTGGGGTTGCTGCATGTGTACATGCACAAACTAGAATGTGCCTACAAGGACAGCATTATGTGGAAAGCTCTTGTTCCCTTTCTGAGAAGTCACCATGCTGCTTCTTCAAAGCACCTGCATGGCATGCTTGTGTTGTACAAGGAGAGGCTGAAAGATCTGAGACTGGTTACCCTGGATAAAGGAAGGCTTAGAAGGGATTTTACGTAAAAATGTAAATATCTAAAGGGAAAGAGTAAAGAAGACAGAACCAGACTTTTCTCCATGGAATTCAGTAACAGAACAAGAGGTAAATTGGCACAAGTAGAAATACAAGAATTTCCATTTAAACATAAGAAACACTGGAACATGTTGCACATAGAGATTGTGATCTCTCCATCCTTAGAGATTCTCAACACCCCACTGGACATGACCCTCAGTAACCTGCTCTGATTGAATCTACTTTGAGCAGGGTGGCTAGACTACATAATCTTCAACCTCAACAATCCTGTGATTCTAAGAACTTTATTCTAGGTGTATGAGAGTCAGCCCAATTGACAGAAGTGTCAGCTTAGCGTTATATACATGTAGCTCTGGAGGAGCTACTTTGTGGTGATGAAGTTGTTCTTGTTCCTGGCTTTGCAGGAACCAGAAACTCTTGATTGAAAATTAGAGTGACTAAGAGCCATCAGTGAGTAATGCTGATATGATAGAGGATCTTTTTAATCTTTGACCTTATTTGTCTAGTTTTCAGTGTTAGCTCTGAGGCAATATAATGACAGGAAAATTATAAAAAAAAAGCTGTTGAACTTCTTAGAGCTCAGAGTGCTGTATTTTGATACTTAAGAAGTAGAAATACTCTCAGAGTTGATGTAAAGATTTGTATAGTGATGTTGCACACATGCATACCATGGATAGATCAAATGTTTACTAATTATACTTCAATTTTCCTAATTTATGTGTGTCTGAAAGTCTTGACTTCAGCATCTGTAAACATTCCTATTGAGGCAGTTGCAAAATACAATTAGCTTTTCCTTTCTACTGTAATAGTGGATCTTCATGTAATATGTTGTTTAAGATGACCACTAACATTACCTTGAGACTCTTGTCATTTCAAGTTGTCCTTTTCCCTTGTCAATAATACAGATAGGATAATACATTATATGCTTAGATTTCAAAGTTAGCTGTGCACAGACCTGGCAAATAAACCCAGTCTATAAGCAGTACTGTAATAAACAAGAGTTTAATAAATGTCTACTCTGTGTTTAAGTGGTCTGTTAACTTCCACTAATTTTTCCCTCCTTCTTCTCCATAGAACGTGTATGTAAACATAAACCGCATCATGTCAGTAGCAAATCGCCTGGTCGAGTCTGGCCATTATGCTTCACAGCAAATAAAACAGATTGCTAGTCAGCTGGAGCAAGAGTGGAAGGCATTTGCTGCAGCCTTGGACGAACGGAGCACGTTACTGGATATGTCCTCCATCTTCCATCAGAAAGCTGAACAGGTTAGTGAACAGAAGTTTCTGTGTTGGAATGATAGGTGATACTGTTTGCTATTGATTTAAATAGAAGTGCAAGAAAGTGATTGAAAAAGTTGACAAGAAAGAACATATTTCTGCCAATTTCAGCTGATACTCAAACAAAAAATTGTTTTTAGGGCAGCCCGTTGCCCTTATATTCTCCACAAAATGCCTTCACCATATCAATGCAAGATAAAACTTAGCCAAATTAGCTATATCAATGAAAATGAAGTGGACGTGAATGCATAACTATATGAAGCTTTTAAGTTGAAAGAAAGGAAAACGTTTAGTACAGTCAATATTGATGTAATGCTTTTCCTACGTCCAGAAAGCATCAATTGCTCTATTATCCTTACCACTCCACCCAGTCAGTCATTGAGTGTCAAGATTTAACTCATAGTAATTACTTGCAGAAAACTAAGTTGAACCGGCCTGAAAGTTGAGAATATAATTAACTGTCTTCTGAAACTGAAATTGTGTGGGAGATGTTTACTTAGTATCCCATAAGAGATTCCTTCTATATTAAACAAAAATTTTAGCTTTAGGCCTATACCAATTATTTTAATTAAGTAATTAACCATGTGTAACTGCCAGAGAAGAGGTATATATAGGAGAAATAGGAATAAATATCCCTGAGTTAATAGTCTTGATGGTGAAAGCATGTTTTCCCCTCAAGGGAATTCAGTTCTGAAGGAGTTCCTGTGTGTGTGTTGTTGAGTCACCCACTGATAATATAGATTGTCTCCTCTGTACATCTCTGGTGAATTTGGGGAGCAGAGGTTCTTGGATCATTGTGTCTGACTGAAGCTCGGGTATGCTGTATGACTGCTGTAGATACTTTTCTTCACATTTGCTTTGCTAAACTGGATCCAAGAAAAGGTCTCATCTGATACAAATTTAATTTGGAATAAATGAAGAAACCACTTGGGAGTTGATAACTGCAAAAACACAGAGAGGCAGCGCAGTTTAAGAAGTTTCTTTCATGATTTCTAATACACATATATTCAACTTAGAAATGTGAACTTATTTAGATGCAAATACACATTGCTTTTCATTGTGTTAGCAACATTCGTTTGACTGGCATTAGATGACTAAGGTAAAGTATATAAACTAATGCCACTATCATAAGTATTTTTAGCAGGTTTTACAGAAAAGCAACATGAAAAGGAGATAAAGGAGTTGTTTTGTGATATAAAGGTTACCAACCAGCTTGAAGTGTTTGATAAGACACAGTGTGGTACCTTGTCGGTATTGATGCTTTTCTAATTGCTTGGGTTATTGAGGTTTACATTTAAGCACTGTCAGCCATACATGTAAGAGAGAGATGGTGAAACATGAACAGACTGGTATACCCTGACTCAAATACTGTTCTTTTTCATAAGAAAATGATACTCATCAGAAATCAGGGGACTAAATGTTGTACGTGTGCTGTGCAGCTGTGCTAAGAGTCAGTATTACCTTCTTTAAATGTGAGTTGTAAACAGGAGAAAAGAGAAGAAAAGAGTGAGAAAATAGTGCAGCCTTTGCTGGGATTAATTTAATTTTAATTGCTTCTTCTGCAGTTTTTATTTTATAATTTACTGTGATGGATTGTCCTAGTTGTTTTGTAAGACTCCTGACTCTGATATGTTAGCTGTTTTCATTAACAGTGGAGAGTGAGTTCAAGCAAAGAGAGCTTGGAATGAGAGGAATGACCCCTATAGAGACTGGTGATGCTTGACCTACATAAAAAGATGATTAAAAAATAAGCAGCCAAAGAAATAATGTGCCCTCCTTGAATGCATGGGTTCCCTTGCCAGTGTTAGGTAAGCGTCGCTGTCTACTGTCAGACACAGTGAAGGCTGCACCCAGACACCAGTGCCTGGCTGGTGCAAGAGGTCTCACATGGAGGTTCTTTTAATGTTCAGTGCTTAACATTAGAGATTTTTAAAGCTACCCCTTGATGAAATGAAAATTACAGAAGTATCTTAGAGTTAAGTATTCTATCACTCTTCCTCCCAGTTTTCAAACAGTGATGGAGTACCAGAAGTGGTCTGTGGATTACTTTTTCCTCAAAAGACTACGTGTGCTCCAGGAATTAGGATACATATGATGAGAGAAATGGCTTGGTCTCTTAAAACTTTGAAACTTGAACGTTACATGAATGGAGACAAATTTAATTTACAAATACCACATGTGTCTGGCTGTAGTAAGTTTAACAGCTATGAAAACTCCTAGAAAAACAGATTCTTTTTCTTCTTTCCTAGCATAACAAGGGTATAAAATTCATGCCCCCTAGCTGTCAAAAATAAGTTGACAGAACTTCTCCTGTGCATACAGTTATGATGGCAGTTTCTTGTCTGTCAAGACAGCTTAAGCTTCAGTGATAACTTAAATTGTCTGCAGAAGAGATTCTGTTGCAGTATCCTTAATTTCCCCTGAAAGGCTTGACTTGAGCAGCTATGCTGCCACAGCTGTGTGCTTAAAGTTCAGTGTTAGTCCTAAGAGACCTTCGCTTAAGTTGTAAATCCCTTACATGTTTGCTGCTGTAGTAGCTTACCAAATGGATTTAGTGCTTCCCTGGGTGTAAAAGCTAGTGCTTTGGGGACAGAGGTGTGAATTTTCTGTGCTCTAATACTGCTTTGCTTCCTTGATGATGTCTTTCCAGCAAAAGACAGCTATGAAGTGTTTCAGTGAACGACTCACCATTAATTTTTTGGGTATATGTGCACACACATGCAAAGTAAATTCCATTTTCTCTGAGGATTTTAAAAAGGTGAAGTGATACTTCATGACACCATGAGTATCTGCACCGGGAGTTGGTGTGTAAGAGCTGAGGGTCTGGACTTGAAAGTTTGTAACATGTTTTGCTTCTTTGCGTAGAGAGCACCTTAACTGGCTTTCATGCATCTGAAATGGAAGTGCAGGGTGAAGTAAACTTTTCCTTAGCTGCTACGTCAAAAAAAAGGAGCAAGAGTGAACTCGGAAGCATCAGTATTGCCAACAGGTTAATTGGTTCTGAAAGCTGTCAGTGTACAACTAAGCCTGCCTCTCTGTGAATGGCTTAAAGAGTTCCATACGCCTAAAAGCACAAGTATGGTCAGACTTGAATATTTATTTCTCTTCTGATATAGTCTTCATTTTGGTCAGTTGAGAGAGAAATACATGAAACATTTTTAAAAAAATAAATGAAATTTTTTCAGTGGCTGTCACACAGGTGTCTTCCACTGAATAATTACCAATCAGTAATTACCAACATGTAGTACTTATTGATAGAACCCAAAATCAAGAGAAGGTTTTTTCTCTGTTGCAGTACATGAGCAATGTGGACTCTTGGTGTAAAGCTTGTGGTGAGGTGGAGCTTCCCTCAGAACTGCAAGATTTAGAGGATGCTATCCATCATCATCAAGGGATATATGAGCATATTACTTTGGCTTATTCTGAGGTAAGTGTCTTATTTGTTTCCTTGGGTTGTTGAAAATGGTGTAATACTAAGTTTGGATCATGAAGGGACATCACTTGTTGCATAGTGCATTAGTTGGAAATTCAAGTGCCAGGCTTCTTTTTTTAATTTAGTATTCTGGACTTTGATACTACTGTTCAAAAGTTAAGTGGTAAGTCTTCCCCTTAATCTTCTGAAAGAAATTTAAAAGGCAAGATGGAACCATGTGTGTTACAAACAACTCATACAGTATATTAAGTATGTTTTCGTTCACATTTGTATACTACTACCTTTCAATAGCAGAATTACGCTATCCTTAAAATACTTAACTTGAAGGGAAGCTAGCTAGTTATTCTTTGGGAAAGTATTGTGTTGGCATGGATTGCTTTAAGTGTGTTTCAAAAATCCTGCTCTGAAATTGCCTTGCAAAAAAGGCTTAACCATCAAAGGACGTCACTTGACAGGCCGTAAGGTAATATACTTAGTTCTGCCAACCTTAAAGACACTTAAATGAGCCAAGCACCTATGTAGTCAGCATTCGTAAGATTAGCATATCCTATGCTGCTGCTCTAATCTTGGGTTCTGCATGCAGTGAAGTAATATTTCTCAGTATTTCTGATGGTTATATTTACAACTTAAGATAAAATGCGTATTCTAAAGGTGGCCTAGAAAGCAATGACTGAAGTTTCCCTTGTTCTTCAGATTTGGAGTTCTTTCAAGTGCTTTAGTTAATTAAAATGAGAAATCAATTACGTGTTGACTTCACTATTAGCTAACAAGCATTTTGTGTATTTCCTGTTGGGCTTTTTGTGTTTTCTTTTGCCAATGTTGTTCTCAGCACAGGGTAAAACTATTTTTGCTGTTAAATTAGACTGATTTTATTCTGTGTTAAATAGATAAATTTCTGTTCTCATGAAAGTTGCATAAAATTATGTATTTGATTAAATCATGGTAAAAAATGATCAGTGGCCACAGAATAGCTTAGTCTACAGTTTGTACCTCCTTTTAAAAGTAGGTCATGTAGGATTGAATTAATGGTTGTGATTTATGCATTACATTAAAGATAATACTACTATCTCATGAACCAGCTCTGTTATGGCAAGTGGGTCATAAGTCTGTTCACATTTCATTTAGCAGTAAAGGAAGGTAAGATTAGTGCTGATGATCAGTCCTATTGTTAGTGTATCAAACCTGGTTTTTTTTTAATACCTGCCATCTTAAGGCCTGCATAAACTTCATTACTATGAGTCAGATGTTCAGAGTTCACGAGTTGCTGTTCTTTTGTGTAAAATACAGATATCCGCATTCCTGATATCTTGCTCTGTCAACGGATCTAATAACATACTAAAGCACACCTCTGGTGATAAAACTTCTGATCTTACTGCACATACCTGGTTTAACTCATTCTTGAGAACATGTTTAGTAGGAAGGTTTCTCTTCATTATAAGCTCTCTTCATTCAGAGTATCCCTCTATAGAACAAGGAACAGAGACGTAGCACGTTTTTAGTACATTTATGTGAAAAGAGGCAATCTGGGGTGCATGCTGTGTGGGAGTGCAGCGAGGGATAAGAAGGCTAGGGCTCTTCAGAATAATGATTTTTAAGCACTGAAGTTAAAATAGTGGGATTTTTTGTTTGTTTGTTTGTTTTTGGTTTGGGGTTTTTTTTATTTTTTTTTTTTTTTATCAGGGATGTGACTGGATTGGAGCCTGCTGTTAAGTGTAAATAAGTACTGTGGATTTCCATGTTAAATACTGTTTGCTTCCTGGTGATGTATAATGAAAATTAATTAGATAGGTAGATTATAGAATTGCTCTGGCAAACCTTGAAAATTTGTTTAGGATTTCAAAGCTGTAGCTTTTGACCTTGGGAGAGATTTTAACTAAATCTTCATTGATGCTAGTAGAAAAACAAAGGGGGGGGAGGGGGGGAACAAAAAAAAAAAAAAGGCCTCAAACCACAACCAGTCAAAAACCCCCACATAAGATTATATGCCTTTCTTCTGATTTCAAGTCATTGCTTTTCCCATCTGGTAAAGCAATACCTTTGTCTTTAGCAACCAGAATTGGTACAGAAAAAATAGTTGCACTTGTATGTACAAGTCATGTTCCTTCTCTGGATGGAAGGTTTTATTTTGCCTTATTTAAATGCACATTCTTTTTTGAAGATTGATGGAATTGTCTTTCTGTGTAATGATATTACGGAACTATTGCTTGTCATTATTACTTGTATGACTTCATTTCTGTTGCAGCATGGAACTCCTTTAATTTTGTGATGAATGAACAGCGGGGGGAGAGAGGGGGGGAACACTGGAAATTACAATGCTTTGTCATTTCTTTTAGAGTACAGTGTCTTGACAACACGACTTGGTTGTGAGTTTACATATGTAAATGAAGTTATGTATCTTGCTGAAATCCTAAGGTAGTCACATGCTGGGAAGGAAGAGAACTTTACTGTGTGAATTCCAAAGAAGAAATGTGCATGATCATGTTTGTAAAGCTAATAAACTAATCAGATCAAGGGGCTGTCACAATTAATTATTTTCCCCTTGAATTTTGTGAACTCTAGATAGATAATTGAAGTCCATTATCTTGAAATATTTGAAAGACGTGTGCTAGATAATTGTCTTGAACACGGAAAACAAAAATCATCATCATTATAACTACTACGGACTCTACTTTTTTTTTTTTTGCCTGACTTGACTTTATAGGAGCTACTTTTCCAAGCATCTTAATTCTCTGTGTTGATACTTATAAGAGAAATGGAAGAGCTTGAATTGGAATTGAGAAATAAACTCTCTTGTAAACTAATTATTAGTAAATAATTTTTATTCAGATCTGTTTGACTGCTGAACAGCAAATTTAAAATGTGCCTAGACTGAGTGAAAGCTGTTGAAAATAGCAACTGGGGGAAGGTCTTGACAAACTTTCGGTTTCTGACATGGTGTTGATTTGATGGATTCAAACTATTATTTATACTCCATTCATGCTGTTTTGGATGCATCTTTCCTGCCTGTTAGATGAGCTATTAGGAAAGGTCTTTGCAAATAGCTGAATGATACTGAACTGTAACAGTACTCTGAGCTTCATGCTAAATGTGACAGAATAAAACACCAATGGGAAGTGCTTTCAACAGCCTTGGCAAGTGCTAAATGTTAATAGTGACCAGATAAGATAGGGTTGGTGACAGCCAGCATGGCTTCACTAAGGGGAAATCCTGCCTGACCAATCTGGTGGCCTTCTATGATGGGGCTACGGAACTGATGGACAGAGGTAGAGCAGTTGATGTCATCTACCTGGACTTGTGCAAAGCGTTTGACACTGTCTCACATGACATCCTTGTCTCTAAGTTGGAGAGACATCAATTTAATAGGTGGACCACACAGTGGATAAAGACCTGGCTGGCTGGCCGCATGCAAAGACTTGTGCTCAATGGCTCAATGTCCAGCTGAAGACCAGTAACGAGTGGTGTCCCTCAGGGATCGGTGTTGGGACCAGTCTTGTTCAACATCTTTGTCAGTGTCATGGACAGTGGGATTGAGTGTGCCCTCAGCAAGTTTGCTGATGGCACCAAGCTGTGTGGTTTGGTTGATACCCTGGAGGGAAGGAATGCCATCCAGAGGGACCTTGACATGATTGTGAGGTGGGCTGATGCCAACCAGATGAAATTTAACCATGCCAAGTGCAAGGTCCTCCAGCTGGGTGGGAGCAATCGCAGGCACAGCTCCAGGTTGGGCGGAGAAGAGATTCAGAGCAGCCCTGTGGAGAAGGACTTGGGGTGTTGGTCGATGAGAAAATGAACATGAGCCGGCCGTGTGCACTCGCAGCCCAGAAAGCCAACCATATCCTGGGCTGCATCAAAAGGAGCATGACCAGCAGGTCGAGGGAGGTGATCCTGCCCCTCTACTCTGCTCTCGTGAGACCTCGCTTGGAGTATTGTGTGCAGTTCTGGTGTCCTCAACATAAAAAGGACATGGAAGTGTTGGAACAAGTCCAAAGGAGGGCCATGAGGATGATCAGGGGACTGGAGCACCTCCTGTATGAAGATAGGCTGAGAAAGTTGGGGCTGTTCAGCCTGGGGAAGAGAAGGCTGTGTGGAGACCTCATAGCAGCCTTCCAGTATCTGAAGGGGGCCTATAGGGGTGCTGTGGGTGGACTCTTCATGAGGAACTGTAGTGAGAGGACAAGGGGTAACGGGTTCAAACTTAAACAGGGGAAGTTTAGACTGTATATGAGGGAGAACTTCTTTCCTGTAAGGGTGGTGAGGCAGTGGAATGGGTTGCCCAGGGAAGTTGTGAATGCTCCATTGCTGGCGGTGTTGAAGGCTGGGTTGGACATAGCCTTGGGTGGCATGGTGTAGTGGGAGGTGTCCCTGCCCCTGGCAGGGGGATTGGGACTAAATGATCTTAAGGTCCTTTCCAACCCTAACTATTCTATGGTTCTTGCTTTTTTTCTTATCTGAGTATTTTTGCTGTAGTTTGAATCAAAGAAGACAAGGATTAGAAATGACTCATGTTTCTTGTCAGCATCAGTAGTTGAACACAGTTTGGAAAAGAATATCTTTTTGTGCTGTATGAGAAGGTTTTAAGTGTTTTAATCAGGATTAAGTTTGCCATAACAAGAGTTTGTCTTTGGTTTGCCAGTAACAGCAATAATTAAGAAGTTGTACTTGTCAGATCAAATCACATCCTAAGGTTATATCTGTTGGTCTGAGTGTATTCATCAAATTCATATTTACCTATAGAAAATAACCTCTCTGTTCACCTTTACTGCAAATGAAAAGAGATAAGTTCCTGGAAGGGTAAGTCCGAGGAAATGCTTAATTTTAGGTGCTTTGTTGACTACAGAAAGAGCTGAATAATATTTATTCTAAGTTGTGCTTGATCTGTTTAAAGCAAACGAAACAGAACACTTTAAGGAAAACTACTCTTCAGGTAACTGAGAAATAGAAATGTCATTTGTTATGTAGACTGCTACTTCTTAAAATTATCATCTTACATAGGGGGAGAAATATGTTGTGTATTTTGTTTGTTGGTTTTTTGGGATTTTTTTGTTTCCTACAGCAGCTGCATGTAGTCATGCCTGGAATAAGATGTTCTCTAATGGTGCTTCTTGACTTCTTAAAAACCTCTAAAATGGAGAGAATGGGTGGGAAATTAAGTAAGTCTAAGACAAATTTTTGGCAAGACAAGTAATTCTTCGTCCTTTCTGGTGGTCAGGTGAGCCAAGATGGAAAGTCACTGCTTGACAAACTTCAGAGACCTTTGACTCCTGGGAGTTCTGATTCCCTCACCGCTTCTGCCAACTACTCAAAAGCAGTTCATCATGTTCTGGATGTCATCCATGAAGTGCTGCACCACCAGCGCCAACTGGAAAATATTTGGCAGCATCGAAAGGTCCGTTTGCACCAGCGGCTTCAGCTTTGTGTTTTTCAACAGGATGTTCAACAGGTAGGCTTTGTTTCATGTTGCCTAAATGCCTTTGTACTCTATCCGCCTGAGATTTGAAGCTAATTGCATTGACAGGTGGGTTTTGATTGCTAAACCACATGTTCTTTAATCCAGCAATTTAATAGTTGCATGGGATTAACTGACTGATTCCATGTTCTGTGTGTTATCAGAGGTTATTGGCTGTTAAAAGTAGAAATTGCATTTGTAAGATAGCTCTACTTAAGGTTTGGTTTTTGGTTTTTTTTTCTTTTAAATAAATTTGTTTAAGTAGATAAGGTGGAAGAGATTTTCATTATAGGCAGCTGTTCTGAGCTTCTGCTGGAAGCTGACATTCACAGTGCAGGTAAAATTCTGGACTCGGTGTCAGAAAGATTTGTAAGAGTAACATGCAAAAAATAAGTGTTATTTTGTAACAAATTTTTAGTTTCAAATCCTTAATGATACTTAACCGACTTAATGGAGTTTCCTTAAAACCTGAGGGTAGTATACTAAGGAGGTGTAAAAATGACAAATAAAATTATTTTCTGACAGTGTAAAATTGTTAAAACCTTATTATTTAATTTTTGATGTAAAAAGAGATATATTGAAAGATAGGCGGTTATCCAATTTCTCAAAACTCGTGTGATGAAGGTTGCCGAAAGGTGTGGAAAATGTTAGTTGGAAAAAAAATAAATAAAAGAAAGCAGAGTCAATGTTATGAACAGTCAGAAGGGGCATAGAGAACCAAACTGGAAACACTATTATGCCATTGTATAAATCCCAGAGGCTGTTCATAAAGATAGTTACATAAACTAGATAGACTACATAGCTAGTCAGGTGGGTCCAGTGTTGGTACTTGCATGAGTAGTCATTGAAGGGTATTTTTTGAAACTGATGAGGCACAGCCCACAAATTACCTCTTAAATATAAAAGGTTTCATAAGGAATCTTCAGAAGCTGAAATTAACACAGTGGTTTGCTTCTCACAGGGAAAAATGTAGGTCCTGTCAGTGGCAGCCCAGTGCCAACAGGTGCAGAATGGATCTTGGAACTTTCTTCTCTAGTTTGAATTCAATTCAAGTAGGACCTACTTAGGCAACCTAGGCCAAATAATCTCCCGAGATTATTTGCCAGATACATAATATAAATTCTAGGCCTGTAAACCAGGCTGTCAGCAGGGTATTTACCAGGGGACGATGTTCATTAAAAGCTTCAGGCTTACTGTGCTGTTGCTACTCTTTGACTTTATTATCTTGGAAGTCATAAAATGTCTGTAGGAAATACTCATTTTCTGCTTCTCGGAGGGGAGGAGTTAGCTCTGAGACTGCCTTGTTCTTTGAAGTTGGCAAATAACCCTTTTATTAGGCTAAAGTCATTGTAAAGTCACCACCAGGTTCTTCAGCAAGAAGCTGGATGTTCCTTCTCTGTATGAGACCTGCTAGCCCTTGGAACAGGTGCATTTAGCATCAAATACTCACAGGTTTGAAAACAACAAAGTAGACACCTTTACCTAGTTTTTTAACTTCTAGTACCAAGAGTGTGTTATCCAAATCATGCGTGTAGATTGCAAGTATATGCCAGAAGTTTTCAGTGTGAACCAATTGGCTCAAGAAGCTTGATCCATCTGGACTCATTATTTAGAACATATCTTTACCTACTGGTTGGAGAAACTTACGTCTTCATCTTTATGCCTGTGGTTTCTTTATGTACTTTGCAAGGCAGACCTTACATTAAGATAGCAAGATACCCTTTTGACAATTTGAAGCTATGGTCTTTGGTGCTAATGCATCTTTTATCAGCCACTTTACATTTCCAGCTAGATCTTACGTATAGCAACGTAGCCCCTGCTTACCATGTTCCTAAGCCCTTCCCTTAATATCCAGTAGTTACCACTCCCAGAGACAGGTTTGCCCTTTGGTTTATCCTGTAATGGCAGTTAACATCCATGCTGAAGGCTTCTGGAATTTTGCATGTGGAAGTATAGCTTTTTGTTATGTTACTTAAATTTCAGATATTGGTGTATTTTGGGAAGTGCCTTATGAATCACAGTGTGAATTGTGGTTAATGTTCCCTTTGTAATACAACTTTTCATACTTATACTTCAGTGCAGATCATGCTGTAAGACAGTGACAAATTAATCTAGTAGCAGGGAGCAGGTTACTTCAAGATAACGGCCAGCACGTAATGGTATTTTCCTGGAACAGCCTTGCTTTGGAAGATTGTAGCTTACTTGGCTTTGAAAATCCATCAGGGGAAAAAAGTGATCTTGAATAATAAGGACTCTATTCTTGCAAAACAAACCCAAAACCTTAACTGATCATCTAATTCACCTGAGAAATGTTAACTTTTTCAACTGAAAAATTTTTGATACCATTCAGTGCATAAAATTACTTGGGTTTGAGGTATTGGTTAAATATATATTCAAGTCAGTTAAGGAATGTTTTATGTAGAGCTTCAAAACAACTTTTTAAAATACTTTTGTTTTCATTTACACATTCTCTCAGGCTTCTTTAGTCCTTACTCAAACCTTAAAAAATTCAGTTAAGATTACCTAGCATGATTTAGAAACTATCATGAAAACGTGGGGTTGTTTTTATTATTGTCTGTAAAGTTAAATGTGGGTTTGGTTTCCTTTCTGGGTTGTTTGTTTGTTTGTTTGTTTTCTTTCAAAATAAACTAAAGTGTGGATGTCTTCTGCTGTTTATAGTTAAACTGCACATAGTGGCAAGCAACCAAGTACACTGTGAGTTAATCTGTCCTTAAGCATGAGTCTGTGATTTCTTCCTTCCCCACTCTACCGGCATAGTTTTCTGTTGGGTTAATGAAATAAATCAGTTCATGGAAGGCTAAAATGAGTGACAGCTGAGTTGGAGGAGGGAACTGGCTGTGTAGAGCTTGTACTTCATTTTGCGTTATTTCCACTTTAGAAAACTGTTCAGATTTTTAAGTCTGTCTTTATGTTCAGTACTGGGAAAGTGTTTCTTCTCCGTTCTGGATAAATGTTCTGCTTCTGCTTCCTTGATCTGCCTCCCTCAAAGACTCCCATCAGAGTTTTTATTGTAACAGTCACTTGTTTCAGCCTTGACTAATGAAGGGTGGGCCAAGAATGCTTGCTACTTGCTCAGCATCAACATAATACTGATGTCACTGGGTGATTCCCTTGTGGCTTTTGAAGGCGGTTCCACTGTAGAAAAGTTCTTTTGGGGGGAGAGTGTTTCCACAGTTTAACTACCCGAAGATTAGACATGCAGAGATTTCCGTCTTCCCCTTCTGAATGTTCTGCCAGCACCAAGTAAGTGGTGGGAAGCAGGAAAGTGAGTGTGTACAAAGCAGATAAAGGGGTGGGTAGTAAGGACTGGATAATAATGCATGAAAGACTGGTGAAAATGAGAACGTTGAATCTGCAAGAAATCAGGTTATTTATTTCTGCCAGCAGCATATACAAACCACATAATTTACAGTCATGAGCAATAAATTTTTCAAAATGAAGCTATTTTTCCCATAGTAGTTTCTTCCATCATCTGTTCAGTATTGGTGCTAGAAAAATAAGCATTTTTCTAGATTCTATATTGGGCATAACTATGGTTCTGCTGAGACTGCAGTTAGAGCTTAATTGCATCGTTAAAGCAACTTGTTACAGTGGGGGATAATAATATTCACCCTTTCATGGAGAAGTATTGAGCCTCCTAAACTCCGTTGTATTACTGAATCACCGGAGTGAATTCTGTATGCTTTCTGCATTAGTAGAAGAGTCCTGAGTGACTTTGTATGATGGTTTCTGTACCTCTTATCTCTCCCACGAAGTAAATGCATCAAATAAGGTTACTCAATGGCTATTACCAGTGCCAGCTGATGGCATTGTCCTTTGGATAAAGTGGTATGCAAAAGATCTCACTTTTGCAGGAAGCATACCTTAACTTTGACTCTCTCTTTATGTGCTGTGAAATTCTTAACTAGAGAGTGCTTTCTTGGTTTTGTTAAGAATCAAGGTAAGAAGGTGTGACCACTAATAAGACTTGTGTTCATACAGATTTCACTTAGGGGCACCAATGTTTCTCTAGTTGACTGGTTTATGTCATGATCTGTGTACTGGATTTCTATGACAATTTCTTTTCTTGAGAAGTTACTGAGCATTATTTAGAGCAAAAATCATTCTTCCCTGGGCTGCTTTCTGCTTTTCATCGCATGCTTTCTGGGACAGATTTTGTTGTTGGTTTCAATTGTTAGCTTATAACTGTTAGTAGTCTCCAGAGTCCAGGCTAAATCTGTCATCCAAACATGTCTCTTTTTAGCTATATTATAATGAGAAAAGCAGAATAATGTCCTGAAACTAGTCAAGAGCACTGGTAATATAAACTTCACAGATAAGCGAGGCCATGTTTGGCTTCTCACTCTACTTTCTCTGATCAGTACTTTACCTTGAAAGAAGCAAACAAAAACTTACATTGACCTAAAGCACAATGATACTCTCTTGGCAGAAGTTACTAGGAAAAACAAATGTTGCGTAACTTGGAATATGGAGATTTAGTGAAGTGTTGGTGATTTGAGATGGCTGTACTATGTGGTGTTATAGGATTGTTTGTTGTTTTGAAGATATCCAGTAGGAGAGAATTTGCAAACCAAAAAAGAATCTAAGGGTCAAGATAAATCAGAAAATCACACCACATTTTTCTACTAAAGAAAGCATGGATGTTTTGTATGGGAATAGTTTGTGAGATTACAAGCGTATTGAGTGTAGCCATGAGTTGATGTTTCAGGAATGGTTCTCAAGTCTGGAAGGAAAAAACCCTCACCTAATTTCAGAAATCAGAGTAAAGGAAAATAGTAGCTAAGGAGAGAAATTTTCAGGTTTCTGACAGGTATATTCAAACCAAAACAAAATACTCAGGTTTTAACATTTATCTCCAGCATTCTTTTTTGTTTAAGTGAAGTATTCCAGCACTACATAAGTCCTGTATTAAACTCATTAGCTGACTTAAGAAAATTGCTTGTATACAGTTGTCTTTAAGTCTGAACAGCATTCTCGAAGCTCTGAGTATCTTCTAAAAGAATTAAACACCATATGCATGCTAGCTAATGAATGAATTAAGATATGGCTAATATGTATTAGTTTGGAGAGAGACCAGATGTTTTTGTTTGTTCACTCATTAGAAACTTGGTATGTGTGCAGTAATCCTTGGTGTTAACTGGCAGGAACTAATTACATGTACAGTTTTTACTATTTATAAAGCTGTTAGCCAAGTCATTGTGGTAGAAGCTTTAATGTCCTTAAAATGCCTTCCATTCCTCACTTTTTCAGATATAAAATTTGCAGTACACAATATGTCTGTTTGATGCTTTGAGGAGATGCTTCTTCAGAATTTGGACAAAATTCTTCATATGCTCTGAATGCAGACATTGCCATTCATCTCATAATGATTTAAACTCAATTGTGTTAGTTAATTCTACTACTGAATCTTTCTTCTTGACTTAATATGTAGTAGGAGAAGCAACTTCTCAACTAAAATAAAACTTCACTGTTATTCACTAGCATTGTTGGGGAATGTGCAAACTCCAGTTGTGTTACATTGCAGAAACATGTCAGCTGGCTGCATAAACGGATTCTAGAGAGAGACCCTCACAGCGGATCTAGCCACTTGCATCAGGTTACTGTCAAATTGATGAATGTGTAGAAATAAGGTTGTCCTTGGTAGGCTTCAATATAAATGTATAATGTTAGATCATACAATTTAGCTAGTTTGAGCTATTTATTGTCTTGAGAAAAGTTAATGAGATATATTTACTGTCCTTCAATGGCAATGTTATATTGTAACCAACATTACAGTTCATTGTATGCAGTCCCTTTACAGTTTCCTAGTTTCTTGAATAGTTGTCTTTTTGTTGCAACATTCAGTGCATCCACTCAGAATTTTCGTGTGTGTCTCTCTCTGTACCACAGGTGTTGGATTGGATTGAAAACCATGGAGAGGCTTTTCTTAGCAAACATACTGGGGTGGGAAAGTCCCTGCATCGAGCTAGAGCTTTGCAGAAACGCCATGAAGACTTTGAAGAAGTGGCACAGGTAAAACCAATCACATGAAGGGATGTACACTTGTCATTCAAATAAATGAAAAATTCTTGCTTTGGTACCGAAGGGCTGGGAAGAGGGAGCTCTGGTACAAAAAATTCAGTTCTAAGAATGGACTATTTTGTTTCTGTTGCAAGCTTTTATTTAATTTCTCCTTTGTGCTTCAGCTTCAATGAGAAAAAGACAAACTTTCACAGAGTGGGAACCTTGAAGCCCAACAGAGCTGCCGCTGCTATTATTTACTGCTGTTGCCTTGAAAAGCATGCTTTCAAATGTTTGAGTCATAGAAGAGCAAAACCTCTCTTTTTAAAGTAACTCAGTTCCAAGAGATTGTAGGTTTTAAGCTTTTGTGTGGCTGATAAGAGAGGATGGAGATTAATTGATAGCCCTCATTTCTGACTTTAAGACTGGGGAGCTCTCAAATCCCCACAAGAGTCTGGTGGGGGGAAAGGAGAAACCACTATTTCCATAGGAAGAGTCTTTTTTTAGCCTTAAGCAGGACTAATGATAGAACTTCAGAACATACTTTGCTGTGAAAAAGATTCAAGCTGAAATAAGTAGAGATACTAAGGAATTTGGGGAGCATAACAAGAGGGAGGTTAGTTTGGGTGGCAGACTTGAAAAGGGGACGTGAGGTGAGCAAAACCCATGAGAAGCTGAAGGTTAGAATCCTCCCCATTAGTAACGTGCACTGTCTGTCCAGCCTTAATGATTGGTAAGAGCAAACATCTCTAAGATTCATTAAGGAAAACCTCATTAGGGTAGGGTTGATAAAGTGGTCCTTCAGTCAAAACAGAAGATACATTATGAGAAAATTCTGAAGTGACATGCAGGATTCTTCAGTGACACCTACTAAAGTGAATGAATCAAAAGTATGTTTACAGATTGACTGTTTAATGGGTGATTATGCTTTAAATTGTATGTTTATTATAAATGTGGCCTTAGAGCACTCTGGTGGTTGAGGACTTCAGATAGCTTCAGAAAACTTCCTCAATATTGATTTCCTATAGTATCTTCCGAAATAATAAGCATCTTTAGTTTTGTATATATACATGCTGGGTTTTCCATATGCATGCCTAATAGTTCATTTTTAGTAAAATCTGTAATACTTTTCATGTGGAAATACTTATTTTTCTGAGCCAGACAAGCAAGAATCTGTTTCTGTAAGACACTTAACAAAACCTGAATGGTCTTACACTTAATACTGTGTTATTTGCACAAAGAAGGGAAAAAAGTTTGAGTAATCAAAGGGGATGAAGTGTGTAGAACTGTTAGTGGAATGTAAACTGTTTAAAAAGTGTCTTGTTAATTTGTATTATATTTTAAAGTAGAAAGCTGTAAAGCAAATACTTAGCAAAAGCTTCCTAAAACTTGAGCGTTACTAGAGTTTAAAATTGTCTCTTTAGGGGATGGGTAGAATTTCTGGTTTTGGAGATCCTGAAAACTTAGACTTGTCGAATTGCTTAACTGTGCTACAGGGGACTATCTTCCACTGACAGAAGGGTGGACAAGATGATCTAATAAGTTTTTTTTTTTTCATCTGTAGCTCTTGAATGTGTAGTGACTGCCAAGAGAGGCACACCCTCCGAGTTGTTTCTCTTACTTGCTCTACAGCTGAATGTATGCAGGCCTCAAAAGGCATTCCTATTGATGGTGTTGTAAGGAAGATTATGCTCAAGTATAAGACAGCAATTTGCTGTCCTTACTAAAGCATCAATAACTTTTGGCTTATTTATTCTCTACATATATTTCTGGTTGGTCCAAGTCTTATGTTTTGGTTTGGGGTTGTTGTTAGTTTTTGTTGTGTTTTGTTGCCTTCTTTTTTAAATAGGACCCTAGGCATAATCATGGGGTTTCAGTCAGCTCAGCAAAAGCTGAGAGGAAGCAGTGTAAAGTGAATTGTTGGTGGCATGGCAATATTTTATCAGATGCAGGGAGCCAACAGTAGTGTTGAAATGTTCCTGATCAAAGGCTAACTCCTAATTTTAAGGGGTGCAAAAAATATCATTTTTTCTTCCCTTCTGCTTCCTTCCTCATCCTTTTTTAATGTCAATGGGGTGCCAATTCCTCAGCAGCATTCAAAGAGATGTTAAAATAAGTTGTGTCTTGAATACAAAAGATGTTCCAGAGTCAGTGGGCTGTGGGCTTAAAAACTATTCCCTTCAAAATTTGTGTGAAATGGGGGCGTTTTTCTCTTAATTTGACACTTTTTATTACCGCTACAGGAACGCTAGGTAGTTAAAACTCAGACGACTAATAATCCTCCTTAGGTTTTGGTAGCTACACATTCTTTGACTTGCACCCACCATTGTAAATTGTGTTTCTCTTTTCATGCGAAGCCTTTCCAGTTTGCTTTATACTTACCTTATTTTTTTTCTCCTTTCTTTTTTCACCTCTCTCCATGATCATCTTTGTGTCCATTAAACCATTTAGTCAAAGCATCAAAGCTCCTAATCTTCATGTAACTGATTCACTTCTGTGCATAGATTTTCAGCTTAGAAGCGCTGGGTGCAGATTAGTAGTATGATTGTACTTCCTCATGCATTTTTGTATGAAATTCTAAGTCAGCTTTTCCAGTTGCTAATATGATCAATGTCTGTTTTATGACAGTAGTCTATTCTCAAAAAAACTAAAAGGTGTATGGCGAGAATTATAGTGAATCTTTTTCTACAGATAAGTTCTTTTAACCATGTGCAGACAATATCTGAGCAAAAGAACTCTTAAGTCTTCTTGGTGCAAGAGATTCACCAAAAAGATTCTTCCAAACCTCATTTCAATACACCTATCATTTCCCTATGGCCACCTGTTCTCACCTCCTTTAAGGTTAGAAAAGAATGATATGTATTTGAACTGGTTCTTAACTTTACCCATGAATGGCTACAATACATCAAAGTAAAGGTCAATGCCTTAGAGTATCTTGTGGCTATCAACATATGCATAAAGAAAAGGGATCATATGCTTAAAAAGTTACCTTTACGTTCCCTGTCGTCTGAGCCTATGTGATGTCTGGAACTGAAGGATGCATTAGAGCCAGTGTTTAATAGTCACTGATGGACCTTTCTTCCCTCAGTTAGGCTAGCTACTTTCTGAACCCATTTATACTCTTGGAATGTATGCCAGATCCTGTGGCAATGAGTTATGCAATTTAATTGCTCCTTAGATTAAAAGTACTTTTGCTTTTTCATTTTAAGTGTGTTGTCTGATGCTTACACATGATAGCATCCACTGTATTTAATGAGTAATCTATCTTAATTCTCTCTGCCTTTAATGATTTGTGTACCTCTGTTAATCTTCCTCCATCCTTGTGTGTATCTCTCTTCCCTCTCTGTAGTGTAATAAACTCCAGTTTGAATGAAATTCAGTCCATACCCTGACTCACTTCTGCTGCCGTATTGTCAGTAGTACTAATTTCTGCACTAGTCTGTTAAATTAGGCTTTGACTTTTATATGATTGTGTCACTTCATATGCTTTGGAAAAATAATAGTGTTCGTTTTTTCTGAAGAATATGAAGAGAGGGTTTCTCAACAGGAAGACTAGGAAAGCAATAGGATATGTTGTTGGGGTACCTGGTAAACTCGCCACTTTGGAGGGTCTTTCAGCGTTTTGGGAAAGAACGTCTATTAAGGACTCAAGTACAGTTGATCCCACCTTGCAGTGGGAGGGATGGACTATAGAATGACTAAAAGCTCTTGCCAGGCTGATTCTTTCCCTGGATTTGGGGAGGGTGTGCTAATGGAGACACTCTGAAGAAGTGTTAATCTGTTTCAAAATTCTTATGTTGTATTTGTCACTGTGAAGCCTCCTTTGTCAGTTAAGAAATTGGTATAAACAGCTTCAAGAGAGAACTCCAGCTCTTTCTGCCTAACCTTCTGTTTTTAACTGGTGGCTGCCCCTTGGGACCAGCATTTTCAAAATCTTCACATTACTACTTTTTTTTCTTTTCCTCCAAGCATCGTTCCGAAGTAAACAGAGTTGGAAAGGGCAGTAATTAGTACAGTGCACCTATTTGTTACAGCTTTTATTCCAAAGTGCAGTTATTATCTAACAGGATAAATATTTATATTATATTTCAGCTCCACTTGGAAGAGAAATTTTAGTGATAAGGCATGTGTCTGCTGTTAAGGTTTGAGAATTGCAACTCCTTTTGCAGCAGCATCCAGGTTATGATCATTTGTAAGTACAGGCAGTTCACCATCCAGTTTACAGAAAGAGAAATCTGATGTGCCTGGGCCTGTGTTACACGGAAGATAGTCCTGGAATTCATAAACAATGCTTCACATGGGAGATAAAGTTTTCATTAGAATGGGAAACTTCTGTTTCAGCCATCTGCAGCTGGGTGTGGCTCTCTGGGTTGATGAAGTAGTTGTCTGAGGAGTGCCTTAAGGCTCTTCAGCCTTGCCTCTTGAACACGTGTGAGCTGCAACCATGGAAGTCAAAACACCAAAGCACAGATTAGAGGGTGTTCTGGGCCAGCATGGCCTGAGTCAGTGATCTGGAGCATTGACTAGTGCACTCCCCACCAAAAAGGGTAGGTTTATCTTGGTCTCTGCAGGCTTTCCCAGGGAAACTGGGAAGGAGATTTCTACCTGTCCATGCAATTAAAAAGCTGAAGCTTACGGAGGACCTAAGATGGTCATAGTCAAAATCAAGGAACAGCATGGATTTAATCCCTTACATAAAGAGGTCATAATAAACAAAGGGGGAACTCCCCTGTGTCATGGTTTAAACCCCTCACGCAGTTCATTCACTCACTCCCCCCTCTTCCCCCAGTCCCAGGGGGATGGGGAGGAGAATCGAAAGAATGCAACTCCCACAGGTTGAGATAAGAACAGTTTAGTAACTAAGGTATAACACAAATCACTACTGCATGAAAGCTGCACTGAGTCAGGTAATCTGTCCTGGGCTTGCTGGTAATTTTCTTGAGACCCTGGAGAAGAGCTTTTATTTCCTGCCCCTTAGTTGAGTTTTTGGGCCAAGCTTGGATTTAACTTTCAGGGATATTATAATGTTAATTGGAGGTGTGATACTATATTTATGGCAAAGAAAAGTGCATTTGCATAAGCTTAATTTGTCTTGGCAAATGGTGTTTCTGACTGGTGTAATTGAGGTTGGAAGGGCAGAAGGGAAAAGGGAAGGGCACGGTTTATACTGTCAAGGTTTCTTTTTTATAGTCCATGGTTCAAACTTATCATGAGACCTGATGTAGTGACAAGCAAAGCTTCTTTAATGTAGGCTTGGCTTCAGTCTGTTTGCTGCAGAGGTAAACATCCTTCTATGCTTTCTTGATGAGTCTGTTTTGAGAACCATTCTAAGGCATGGAAACACAAGGTTAGGCTCAGAAAGAGCACCCACATTTTAGCAAATGTTTGGAATCAGTCCTGGTTTGAGTAAATGAGAAAGATATATATGCAGACTGCAAGTTCTGCACTTTAGGAGTTGTTAAAACGTATCTTTCTTCTCTGGACCATAGCTCTTCTAAGTATATCAGGTACCACACTTCCTTCATTCTGTTTTCTGCTTTGACCCAAGTCTCTAATAAGACTGCTGATCTGCATTTGTTAATCCTATGATGTATTGGGACACTGTTCTACTCTAACACTTAGCCATAGCTGACTTCTAAATTTTCCTCTGTTGCTGCTGTTTCACAAATGATGGATGATCCACTTGACACGTCAATTTTGGATACTTCACTTCTGTAAGGATGGAGAGAAATTCTATTCTTCTGTGCCTGGTCACTTTCCACCTTCCTGCTGGATGTGCAGATTTGATGTTAAGCATCCGTACCAGCAGCTAGGACTTTCTCACCTCTCTAATAATGCCCATCTGAAAAGTTTTCTGGCCATGTCTGTAGTAATTTTTCCAGTATTGAAGTAACTAGACACTTAGACTGATCTTTATTCTAGTTGTGAATATAAAATACTAATTCCAATGAAGAATAAATAGGCTCCCAAAGTTCTGGATTGAGGCGATGTTTGAATAGACGTAAATAAGGAGCCAAGGAATGAATTTATGCACAGTTAAATGAACAAATATCTAGAAATACAACAAAATCTTTAGTAATATTTGACTACTTTAAAAAATAGATGAAAGAAAAATGCATTCCAAGGGTCTTTTTGTCCTTTCATTTTCATTAGTGGAGTGGCTTTAAAATACACTGCCTGAATTTCCATTTACTTAAGCCTGTGAAATGAACTTATTTCTCTACAGAACACATATACCAACGCAGATAAGCTCCTAGAAGCCGCTGAACAGCTCGCTCAGACTGGGGAGTGTGACCCGGAGGAAATTTATCAAGCTGCTCATCAGCTCGAAGATAGGATACAGGATTTTGTTAGGCGTGTGGAGCAGCGCAAGATCCTGCTGGACATGTCTGTGTCCTTTCACACTCATGTTAAAGAGGTAAAACTGCTGCTAAATTGTGGTCATAGCATTAAGCCGCTAATTGTCCAGTGTTATTTTTATTGTTAGAACCTTGCCATAGGAAGTCATGAAACCACTATTGTACAATGAGCTTTGGTTCATAATTCACTGTGGATTGGGGGCTGGGGTAGGGTGATTGTTTTGTTTATTTTTTAATGTTTGGTTGGTTTGGTTTTGGTTTTTTTTTGGGGGGGGTTGTTTTGTTTTTTTTTTTTTTACTTTCAAGCAAAAGCAGTTTCTGCCTCCTTTCTTGTGTAAGTACACATGCTTGTTCAGTCACAGGGAAGGGGGGAGGGTCAGATCAGGGAACTGGCGCAGCTAAAAGGCAGGACTGTGGGGAGAGATACTGTGCACTTGTGTTTTTGGTTTTTCAATCCAACCAGCTCTCCAGTACAGTTAACTGATTTGTCAGACACAGGGTGAGACTGACACAGTTCAGGAGACTGAAACACATGACAGAAGCACAAGGCTACTTAAAGCAATCCTGCTGCCCGGAGAGGCTATTTTATTTCTGTTTTATACATTACATTTTGATTCTGTATATTGACGGTTCTTCACAAACTAAAGATATCTTACCTGATAATGACAGTGGTTTGCCTCATGTTTGCAATTTTTAGTCTTCTTCAAAGGCTGAAGTAATACACCAGGAAAAGAAAATTGGAACAAGCTGCTCAAAGAAGTTGTGGATGCCCCAGTGTTCAAGGCCAGGTTGGATAGGGCCTAGAGTGACCTGGTCTAGTGGAAGGTGTCCCTGCCCATGGCAGGGGGAGTTGGAACTAGTTGATATTGAGGTCCTTTCCATCCCAAACCATTCTATGCTTCTATGAAACACACTTAATTTTCAGCCAAATCAGTTTTCTGCTCCAGTTCAGAACATAGATCATATGAATTTCTAAGCTCATGTGAGAGGTTGGAATAAGCTAGAGCAAGAAATATGACTTCAGTAGGGGATTTTAGGTTAAAATAGTGGCAAATTTGAACAACTGTACATTACTTACTTTCTGTTTAGAGCTCGTGTTAAATCTCTTTGCTCAAACTAGGTGAAAATATTAAGGGCTTCTGGATCACAGCATATCAGATGTCTTCCTTCCCTTCACCCTACACTGAGAAATGGTTTGTTCAGTGGGGAAGTATGGTATTCAAAGTAGCTTCTTCAGCAAAACCTTGTGGAGGATAAGGGTGGGAGTTTTTAGTATATGAAACATCTGCTTTGCACTTGAAACAAACGCAGAAGGGAGTTGGTCTTTGAAGGAGTTCAGAATTGAATTACTTTTTAGCTCCAGACATGAGTACATAGCTCCCCCATCAGTTTTCTGTTAGATACTTCCTTGTCAGTATTCTTCCAGGGCTCTGCTTGTTTAAGCAAAACATAAATGCTGTATCGTAAGCTCTTCTTGGGGGACAACTTTTTTTGTTGCGCTTTTCTCAAGCACATAGTGCTGTTCCATTACCTTGCTACCCTGTTCCATTACCTGTTGTGAAGTATGGGAGCAGTCCTCTGCTGAAACATGTTCATTGTTTCTGTAGATTTCTTCATTACGTGTTTTAATTTGCATTAAGTAGAGCAACTGGAATGGTATTTAAATGGATACAGTTGGTTCTTGTGATAAAAGACGGAGACTGTAAAAGGATTTGCAAGGAAAGAGCTTTAAAGAAATCCAAAAAAAATGAAAGGAGGACTCATGTGCAAGTCACTGTTGAGTAATTCTGGGACACTGATCCAGATGTGCTGGAATGTTGCCACTGCTCCCCTAGATAATAATGTATTGGGGGGAAAAAAAACCCAGGATACTCTGTATCTTGATTTATTTCTTTGGGAAAATGGATATCGATGTGAGCCTGTAAGTACACACAGCTGTTAGTTACTATGGCAGCCTCTTTGCAGCCTGGACTTTTGGGGAAAAGGTACTGTGGCTGGTGTACACATGTTGATTTTTGTTTGTCGTGTGGCTGGCCTTTATACCTAATAAAGCAGGGAAGATTAAAAAGAGTACTTACTTATGTGAGCAAGTCTATCTATTTATTTGCATTCTATTTAAGAAATAGATGAGAGTGTGGTTCATATTTAGTAGACTAGTCCTTTGGTTATGGTGCAATGAAATAGCAAGCTCAAAGCTGTTTTGTGCTTTCTGTATTCTGATCTGTTCTCAAGAGCATGTTTGTTATCAAACATGCATGTGGAGTGCTGAGAAGGCATCACAAAGCAGATGGAAGATAAAAATGCCCTAAACCTGAAAGTCATCTGTGCTTTGTTGGCAGGAGAATTGCTCTTCTCCTGCAGGATGTGGGAAGTTACTGATAAATTACTGCATACCTGTAAGCACGTAACCTTTCTGCTGTATGGGGGAGTGAGAAATTAATTACTCTTAGCTAGTGAAGAGAGGAGTTTAAGTAGTAGGATAATATGATACTTGTTGAACCAGAAAGAGATGTTTTAGTTGCTAAAACAAACAAGCAAACAAACAACAAATCCCCCTAAACAAATAAAAAAGCAAAACGCCATCAACATGTCTTGCCCTTCAAGTATTAAGGGTGAAATTTATTTCTTGTGGGTTTTTTTGTGTTTTCTTGGTCTAAAAATAGGCATGAAAAATAAAAACTGTGTTTGTGTGTGACAGTTTGGAGGGAGCCACAGAGCTGAGAAAAGCTGGTAATGTGAGTAGTTAGCTGTTTTGAGGCTTTGGAATGTGGCTCTGATATCCATCTGATCCCTTGAGTTTTTTGAAGAAGGATGTTTTAGTGTGTTTTATTCTTTTCCTCAGAAATACTGCGCATTGAATAAATGCTCTTCGTCTGAATGAGAGTGTTCCAATTCTACTTCTCCTGTGTAGCTTTACATAACCTTTACGCTTCACACAGAATTTGTATGCAACTTTTCCCAGCTTCCCTGGGAAGCGTCAGCCCTGCAGTGTCAGCACAGTACTGTTACTCTGTTCACGCTTAGTAAATCAGCACAGTTTCTGCTTTCAGAGGCAGCTTGCTTGCTACAAAAGCAATAGATTGGCTTGACATGTCCTGAATGTAACAGACCTTTGCTATTCCTGCGCACAAAGCAGCTGTGTAGTGTGTGTGCAGCAGGCTGTTATGATGCACATTGGAAATTCTGGCTGTCTTTAACATTTCCAGAAGTTCTGTAGCCAGGTGATTACAAGCTGGTAGAGCTCCCTGTAGCTTACAAACATAAGAAAACAATATATAACTGATCAGATTTCTCACAGGACCTCAATAGACCACATTTCTTATTGGGGAAAAGAAGGGTGTATTCAGGGAAGCTAGAAATACGATGTTAAGTAATGGTGTCACTGTTGCTTATTTTGCTTAATGGTGATCCGTGGAAATCGGTTGCTTGCTTATACGTAAGTTGTGATTCCACGCTATAATTACTAGTTTTTACATTTTTAAGATTGTGAATGTTGATTTGTATCTGCCATGCAAACAGTGACAAATTTCAGTCTATAAGGCAAATTTTTCAGTAAGTGATGAAACTAAGCCATGTGCTGGCAAGGTGTAAAAGTGTTTGGGACTGTAAATATCCCCATCCAAATCTTTGCATTGAAACTGCGTCCTGGCAAGTTCCCGGCCTGAAGATGGAGAAGTGTAACTGAACACTGAAACTGTTGACCATTGCAAGACAGTTAATCCCTAATTGCTTTTGTGACTTTTGACATTTAATAATAGGGAAGGGTAAAGTGGAAAAAGAAATTGCACAGATAAAATGTTTCCAAAATAAATGGTTATCATAAAAGGTTGTGTACAAAACGTAGGGCAAAACTCATGATACTTTGCTGTGAAATCTGTCACCAAGTAAAAATGAATAGGATTTTGGTGCAAATTCACATTCTTCCATACACAGATACAGACACACATGCACACACTCTCTCTGAAATGACTCCCTCAGCACCTATGAGTGGGAAGGCTGAAATCCTGGCCAAGCCAGGTGTTTGTAGTAGTGCCAAAGTAGAGCAACAGATATTTTCCTGGAGTCAGCTGTGGGAATACAGAGCAGGCTGACTGTATGTGGAAGAGAATGATTTCTTAAGAGCCTGTTGGTTTTTTGCATATAACCTTTTGTGTGTATTCTGACAAGTTGATCATAAAACAGCTCAGAGCGCTTCTTATGTATGCACAATATGTTTCATGGTGTTACTAGAAGATGTCTATCTTCTTTTTTTTCATCTTACTCAAACTAAACTTTGCACCAGAATAGACTGAGGCTGAAACAAAGAAAAGGGAAGTGGAATTGGCTGGGATTTCAAATACAAAGCCTCACTGTTCCTGAACAAAAGTAATGAAACAGTGGTCTGTGAAGCTGCTGAAGCTGAGTCCTCTGAAACTGAGATGTCATATTGTTTGGAGGATGCCAGCGCATGAGAAGGCTGAGGAGGCCTTGGGCTGGTCATAATGCTGTTGATTCATTAATATCAAGCTATGATGCATATGTATTTGATTCAGTAAACCTTATTGATAATGGTTTTGCTTTGTCTCACAACTTGCTGCCAGAAATATGCCCCCTATTGCATACATCCATCCAGTATGGAAGGGTAGACATTCATGCAGCTTTTCATTCATTTCATTCCAGTGTGGACCCTGAGGTGACACCCCTTCTAATTACCCATCACTCTTGAATATTTGAGTCTTATGTGCTGATGGTCTACAGGTTGAATTTGAATGTCATAATAAGGCTGCTCTCTTCCCTGTGTGCCCTTTCGAGGCAGCACAGCAGCTTTTGGATGCCCCCATCTAAGCATGAAGGCTCTGTTCCTTGGACTTCTGTGCACCTCTAAGTTTTTTTATTGTGTTGTTATAGCACAGCTCAATTTGGTGCGTCTGGCAAAAGTACGTGAATCATAGAATGGTTTGGGTTGGAAGGGACCTTAAAGGTCATCTGGTTTTAACCCCTCTGCCCTGGGCAGAGATACCTTCCACTAGACCAGGTTGCTCCAGGCCCTGTCCAGCCTGGCCTTGAATGCTGCCAGGGATGGGGCAGCCACAGCTTCTCTGGGCAATCTCTTCTAGTGCCTCACCACCCTCACAGTGAAGAATTTATTCCTGGTATCTAATCTAACTTACCTTGTGTCAGTTTAAAGCCATTCCCCCTTGTCGTGTCACTACCTGTCCTTGTAAAATGTCCCTCTTGAGATTTCTTGTAGGCCCCCTTTATGTACTGGAAGGCTGCTCTAAGGTTTCCTAGAGCCTTTTGTTCTACAGGCTGAACAACCCCAACTCTCTGTGCTGTCTCTGATCAGTACTTTGATATGCCAGTCATCGTGAATCTGGGAGTTGAGAAACATTTTTAAATCTGAGATAGGAGAAACACATTCGGTGGCAGCACACTAAACTGTCTTGTGGTTTACTGGTTCAGTAGAACTGGAATCCAGTTACCCTGCACAGATTTCCTCTCCATTTTTTCAATACTGATAGCTACTTTACTTGAAAAAAGGGATCAAATTTAAGTCCAAACATTACTGAAATAGCACTAAGTGCTTGAGAGAAGTGAGGCAGAAATAGGCCTTTGAACTGTGTAAAGCTATGGTATAGACATGCTTCTCTTGTTCAGTTAAGAAATGGGAAAAGTGCTACCAGGGTTGATGTAATTTTAGGAAAATGTGAGCAACTTTGTTTTGCTTCAAGGATGAATTTGTTTGAAATAGGAAATTGAGTTTGTTATAACTGTAGATTAGATAGGGATATTTTAAGCTTTTAAAGATAATTAAATCGAATTTTCAAAAAAGATGTATGCATTTAGTATCTTAAATGTTGCTGGAAGACAAACTCTAGGGAGATTAACATCTTTTGGGTTTTTTTTTGTTTATGTCCTGAAAGGCAAAACTTACAGGCAGACACACAAACATCAGCCACTTTCTATGCCCAGATCTACTTGTCAGGGAATAATACTATTGCAACATTTGGCCCAGTACAAGTAATAGCTACTTCAGCAACTGTGCCTCTGGTAATAAACATACTGCAACAGTGTATGTGCTGGGTGGAAGGGGCAAAAAGAGGAATTGGCAGATTTACATCCAGAAGCTGTGTGTGTTTTGTGTCTTAGCGTGCTGAGAAGGCTGACTACATATCCAAAAGCCATTATTACAAAAATGAAAAATAAAGTAAATTTTGAAAGAGTGTGATGCATATTTTACCCTAATATGAATAAGGTATTTACTCAAAAATCACTCTTCTCTGATTATATTCAGCAAAATATAGTAAGGTCTTATTTAGATGCAGTCTTTCAGGAGATTGCAGAGATGGGACTTAAATGGATAGAGGCCCATGATGGAAACACTGAAACTTCCAGGATGTTGCAGACAATTAAAATAATACCATCTCAGTGACTAATGGCATGCTCCCAAGAACTTAGGAAAGAGGTAGCACAGGATGCAGGCTCATTCAAGCAGATGTTTCTTAGTCTGTGCTAAATTTAGGTCAAGAAAAAAAATCTGCTGGGTGAAACATTTGCCTGTCAAGGATTCAGAGTTTGATTTCCCTCTCCAATTTTAATTCTGATAAGATGTGAAGAACAGATGAAAAGAACAGAAGAGCCACCTTCTGTGACTGGATTGAGTTAATTTATATGCTTTTCTCACTGTATGTTAGTGCTGTGTTGCTGCTGGATGAAGTTTTTACTGAGGCCACAGGACTCGGTGGTTTGTTTAGGGATCTTCGTGCTGCTTCTTTTACAGAGAATAGAAAAAGACATGCATGGAAGTTGCTTAAAAATTCACACCAAGAGAAAGTTAATGGGTTTATAATGAAAACTTTGTGGGTTTTTTTTCCCCCGCTGGATTTTTGTTGCCAAGCTCTCTCTTATGGAATAATGTGTTACCTCAGAAAATCATCGCACTATAAAATCTGTAGTTCTGCACTGCTGATCGTGTATGGGTAAGCTCCAGTCTCTGATCCCCCTGCTGTAAACTGTTTGCTTTCTTTTGGCTTTGCTGTGCAACCTTGTACTGTCTTCATCTACTTCTGTATCCCAAGGTGAAGGCAAATTATGTAATTTCCAGTATTTCCAGAGCTCATTCTGGTTTTAAGCTGTAAAGAAGCCAGGTGACTGTTGCTACCCATTATAAATTAAGCTCCTCTCAGTAAAATGTATGAAATTCTGTCCAGCTTTAATAACCTGACAGCTTTGTTCATGTGTGGTGGCTTTATTCTGACTTCTGTGTATAAACATCAGAATTATTTTGAGCAGAAACTGTTTGTCAGAAACTTACTTGGTGGGAAAATATAAAAAGCTTATTTGGTAATGTATTAGAGTAACTTTTGCTAAGGAACTGTCACAGGGCTGTTTTCAGAAATGGCTTAAATTGTCCTACTTTCAAGAGTGTATGAATCACTGCTAGGCTAGTAATGCATACTAATTACTCTTCTTCTCTTTCTGCGCATCGGTAAATATTTTTCTTTCCCAAACAGTGGGCAATTCAGCTAATGAACTAGGCAAACACAGTGTATTTTTGAGCCTTTTGGTACCTTGGGGGGCAAGATACCGTGCTCACAGCCATGCCATGCTGACCAAGCACTAAGCCAGTCAGCATAACACTTTGTTGTGCTTGTGCCTATGTCCCTCTGCTCTAGGCAGGTGGTGTGGCTTTGAACTGGCTATGAAGAGGGAAAGGTCTGCTTTTTCTGTGTTAGCTTGGTCTCCAGCATCCAGGGTGAGCTGTAAGGGAAGTATTTGCACACATAGTACATCACCAGCCCAACACTTCCAAGTTGTATTTCTCCTGCCGGGCCCTCTCCACCCAGTTGTAGAAGTGGCTGAAGTGTATGTGAAGCATAAGAAATGCAGAGGTGAGGTGTCCCTTTTGCAGGTCTGATGCAACCCAGCTGCAAAAGATGTATTGGAGAAAATGGAAGTAGTTTTTAGACCTGTCTTGAGCTGCAGTACAGGTGCTTGTAATGGAGCCAGGGGGCAAACTTGATACAGTCTAAGACACTCAAAATGGTTTTAATCCCAGTTTGCCTGTGATAAACATCTCTGGATATTGAGCCTTTTATAAAGAGGGCAGTAAACATGGAGTGGAGAGGTATTATTTCAGCCAGTACTGAACACGTTAGATCTGCAGGCAACAACAGTGTGTTACTCTCAAGTATATTTTCACAGTTGCAAGTTGCACTGGTTGTGTGTACACGCCAGCTCACTTGGAAGGTCTCTAACGTGGTGCGTTATTATTACAGTTCAGATGCAAACTTCATACTCTGAGGAATAAAAACATATCCTCTGGGCATTGAAACCTGAGTAGAGTTTTCAGGTTGTATTGTCAGGCTTCTTGCTCTTAAGTTTCATTCGTCTCAAAGTGAAATTTGCATTCCTAAGTATGCATTTGGGAGGTGGAGGTCAGACCATAAAACTGGATGCTGCATTGGGTTATGCTGGAATGAATGGTGGCGAGTACTTTTGACCCACTTGGTGAGTTCTATTTGTGCTCCTTTTAATAAGACTGCTGTGGCTTGAGCTTGTGGCATTTACAGCTATGGAGTTGCATTCAAATCTGTGACAGGCATTGTCTTTAAAGCATATGAGTAGTCAGACTAACAGTGTGTATGAATAGGCAGTTCTGTTGGGGCGGGTAGTGGTGGTAGATCTATAGAAGTCTGGTGAAATGGCATTTATTCTTCTCAATTGTGAAAATGTAGCTTATAGCTTAGTTAACTGAAAGCCTGCCTCAGGAGACATGTATGGCTCTTAAGGTACAAAAACTAACATTTGTTTTATATTTGTTTTTAAAATAAAGCTTCAAAGGAACCAATTAAGATCTAGAGTACTTAACTGAATTTACTGTTTTAATGTATCTCCATTGGTAGTTAGGAAACCTTTATTGTCGGAACATTATACAAATGGCAGCATGAAATGTGTGTTTCTGTCGAAAATGTCAAGCAAAGAAATAAAACAGAATTTGTTTTTCTGTCATTTGAGATTAAGTCAGTTTTGATTGTTTACTGTCTGTATTTTAACTATGTTAATCTTTTAATTAGGTTTAAAGTTAGCAAAGCCTATTTGTACTGAACAGTATAAAGACTAAAATGTAGTCGAAATACCTTAATACTTTAAATCAGATCAGAGTTATTCTTTCAGAATAAAAACCAAACTCTAATCCTTGGTCTTGGAATCACAGCATTTGGGATGTGATGGTAAAATAGAGAGGAGGTATCCGGTTTGAATGCTTCCTGTGAGAGTAGCTGTTTCACTGTGCTGCTTATAGGACAGTTGCAAGAGACAGCCGTGTTCCCTCTCTTCCAGCAGTGTTTTTAACAGTTGCACAATAGATAGTTAATGGTTTGCTGATGAATAATTTTCACACGGAGCTTAGGATGCAACAGCTTGTCTCATAAAAATGTGAAAAGAACACAGTAGGATTCCAGTTACCAATAGTGATATAGCTAGCATGTACCAAGGGATTTTTGTGTAAGCTGTGGTGTGTGGGCAGTTCTGAACAGGACTGTGTGCATGTTAAGGGGAAATGTAAATTAACTGCTGGAATTAATTATCATTTTTGTTGTAATAGTATGAAATTGAAATCAAGAGGGTAAACAGCATAGCTGTAGAGATCATGATTGAAAAATAACTTCTCCCATCTGATTTGTCTCTGTATCTTGTTTTCTGAAATGCCCTTTTCTTTTTCCTTTTTTTGAAGGCCACTGAAAAGTGTTATGTTGTCTGTGTGCATGTGTCAGCCTGGCAGTGTAAATTTGATGGTGGCTACAATACATCTCCCTTCCTTCCTTCCTTCCTTCCTCTCTTCTCTCAGGGAGTGTTACCATAGCATTTCCCTCCCAGGGACTCTCGCAGAGCTGCAGATGGGATTCTCGCTATGAACTGTGCACTGCTCAGTCGGATACGCTCAGTACTGTAGAAGGAAAATGGGAAAGAAAGGGTGACTTAGCAACACGAGTAAAGCTTTCCTGGTATTTCCAAGAAGTGAAAACCTTATTTGAAACAAAGGCTCATTTTCATTAAATTGAGGATGGGATTTTTCTATGCAGAGAAGCAAATCCTGTTTCTTCTCTACCACCTCAGTCTGTTTCCTCTTGTCCAGGGGGACTGATCTGAAATAGTGACTGCCTGATCCTGAGGTTTAAGTTTCTTTTCTTTTTTTTCCCGTTTTCCTTTAGCTATGGACATGGCTTGAAGAGCTACAGAAAGAACTGCTTGATGATGTCTATGCTGAGTCTGTGGAGGCTGTCCAAGACCTAATTAAACGTTTTGGTCAACAACAACAGACCACTCTGCAGGTTACAGTCAATGTCATAAAGGAAGGCGAAGACCTTATACAACAACTAAGGTAAAACAAATTCTTATTTAAATCTCTTCTAGTGTGCATCTGACTCTGTGAGGCTCTTTCTGTTTTGAGGGTAGAGGTGATGATGGCAAGATGAGATGTATAACTAAAACTGGTGAATGTTAGGACAACAATGATGTTTCATGCTTTACTGATGGTCTCTAACCCTCTGTTTACAGGAAGCTCAGCTTATAAACACTACCTCTACAAGAAGATTTTGTTTACATAAACTACCTTTTTGATAGGAGCAGCCATATGCCTTTGTAGTCTGACATGCAGGGCTCTACAGCATTCTGCGTTCTGAGCAGCAGTCTTTTTAGAAAGAGACACTTGAAACTGTTTTGCAGACTGATGAGTAACTTTATTGTAGTCAAGGCCATCGGTCTGCAGTCCATTCAGACTGATTGTTCATTCAGTAACAATCTAAATAAATTTGGGCCCCAGCTGCACTGGTACATGCCCCCTTTTCAGGAGCTGATATTATATGTGAATTTGCAGGTTTTATACTGAAGTAAAAGATTAAGTAATAGGGTTTTTATTATTATCTAATTTTGTTTTTTTTTTTATTGCAGGAAGGTTCAGTAACGTAAATAGTTATCATATGCCACTTGATATTAATTCAATAAAGGGGTTTGTCTCTGTTTTTAAATTTTATTCTTCCTGTAAACAGAATGTCCTTAGTCAAACCTTAGTTGCATTAGTCAAAAAATTAAGTTATTCTGATTTCCTAATGTTTTCTCAACTACAAAAACATATTTTGGACTTTTATTAACAAAGGTGTACAGATTTAGCTTTCATGTAATATGGCTTGCCCTGGCCTTATCTGAAACAGTCTTCATTTTGTGGCCACATATAGCATCCAAATTGCATGTTTTATTGTTGTTGTTTTTTTTTTTTTTTTTAAATGCGCTTTTTTTTTCTTCTTCCCCCCCACCTTCCCTCTCTCTCCTTTAAATAGGGATTCCGCCATCTCTAGTAACAAGACCCCCCATAACAGCTCTATCAACCACATAGAGACAGTCCTGCAGCAGCTGGATGAGGCCCAATCTCAGATGGAGGAGCTTTTTCAAGAACGCAAGATCAAGCTTGAGCTGTTCCTGCAGCTCCGCATATTTGAAAGAGATGCAATAGATGTGAGTGTCTGCTCTTGGAGTTGCACCGCACTTATCTTTTATCTCGTGTAGGACCTTTTGTGCTGAGGTTGTTAGGTAGTTGCATTGGCATGTGACTCAAATGGTGAAGAGACATCCTTCTTATATGAACTAAGGCTTTTGTCTTGTATGTGAAAGTGTCAAGAGAGTGCAGAGCTGAGCTTTTTGATATTAACTCAAGCTCTGGTTGAGTCCCAGGGCATCTCTGAGCAAGCATCTTGTAAAATCATAATGTACCAGTTGTTCCATCTGGTAGGTTTGGTTCGAATATCAAGCTATTTTGATATAACTACTGTGCTCACAGTTAATACGATTAAGATTTGCAAGACGGTTTAGTAAAAACTCTCTGTGCTGTTGCTTTGTAGTAAGACCTCTCTTCTCTTTCTTTTCCCAATCAGCCTTCTTTTTTCACTTGGCAGCTACAAGTGGTGTTTGGAATTCTATTTTGATCTTTAGGGATGTAGTATGGACTGTCTGGGGTTTTTTTGGAATTTTTTTTGTTTTGTTTTGGTTTTTTTAAGATTCTTTTTCACCTCTGAAAATAATGCAAAAGCAGTTATAGTGCCATCCCCCTGCAAAACTTCAAGAAGTTTTGAGTCTGGCCAAATTTTGGAGGAGGGCTTCAGCTTATCAGTTGCAAAGTTTCTGTTGGTGTGCAGGGACATGAATGCAACCAGACATGAAAATGCACATGGAGCAGTTTAATAGAAATGCATTATAAAACTTCAGCTAAGTTGGTATGACTTCTAAAGCCGTAGTAGTACTGCACACAGTGCTGTACACAGTGACTGAGTGTGTGCCTTGGAAGGTTCAGGGTTCTCCATTGGTAAATGAACCTGTTTGAGTATATAATGGCTTATCTTCAGACTCTGGAAAACAGGAGTTACAGTGATAATTTTACCTCTTCACCTGTATGTAGTAAAGGCTGCAACTGTTGGCTAGGTATGAATGGTATAAGGGCAAAGAGGCAGCTGGCAGAAGTGTTAGTTTCTCTTGTTTTGGTGGTTATTTTGGGGGTTTTGTTTAGGTTTTTTTGGGGTTTTGGTTTGGGGATTTTTTTTTTTTTTTGTGGTTTTATTTGTTTGTGAGTGGGTTGGTTTTGTTGTTTTGTTTTTTTTGTTTTCTTTTTTCTTAAAATCAGGTTTAGATATTATTGCTTAAGTCTGGTTTAGCTAAGCACATTATTACGTGCAATGCAGGAATAGACAGACACAGTTCCTTGATCTGTGCCCACAGAGGAAGTGAGAGTGTGTACTCTACAGTAATAACAACTCTGGTGTAAAGGAAGACTAAGAAGGTTCTCTATTTTGCAATTCACACTAGTCTGCAGGGAACTTGCTACTTTGATTGTGAGAGACTAGCTCTCTTGCGCATGCAAGGGAAAGATTTTGGCAAAATTGTGATCGTAATAATTAGTTGGATGACTGGTATATGTGGGGGAACGTGAAAGGTGTTGTCAGCAATTTTGCAGTCTCTGCAGAAGTGATCTTCAGTGTTTGATGTCTGTGTCATGTTCTCAGAACACTCTTACTGAGGAAATGGCAGCTATGGGGGGCAAGGCATACCAAGAAAGAATTAGGTTAAACATTTGAGTGAAGCTCATGATTAAGGTATAGCTCTCTGCTGTAGGTTACATAAAACACGATTCTACAATAGCAGAAGGCTGGTTGCAGGAGCCCTGTTTTGCAGATGTGTTCTAGTCCTTGAGTGCAGGGCAGCATCTGTATAGATAATAGTACTCCTGTGTATGTTGTTTGATGATGCCCATAGGATTTTGCGGTGGAAAACTACAAACTGTGACTTGACAGGTCCTGTCAGCTTTTCTAAATCTGACACTTGCCATGCTTTACATTTTGGAACATACAACATAAAGCAAAGTACTGATTACCTTATTGAAAGAGTTGATATGTTTTGTTTATATGGCTTGGAAACAAAAACCATGGTTAAGATTGTTAAGGAGTCCTCCAGGGAACAAAATGACCCTGGTTGCAGAGCATCTTCAGCAAAATGTTAATTGCTTTGCTGTCTCTGTACCATGTCCTCCTCTGCTTCTTCAGCAAAGTATGCTTCTGTTTTCCCTCTCCCTGAAGGCAGACATCTGTTTGGAAACTTCCAGGAAGAAAATGCAAGTACTAGTTCCAGGTCAGTTGTTTGAAAGCAGAAGCTCAGCTTAAGTACTATGATAGTGAGGAGGAGCCAGATGCCAGCTAGGAACTTGTTTTTGTTTTGACCTCCTCCTTTGTCAAGAATTTTTCATGACTGGTCCAGTGAATGAAGACTTGTCTGTAGGGCCAGTTCACTCAAGGGAGCATCCTCTGAGAACAGTTTTTCTGAAAGGCAAGTAGTATTTCTAGCTTGTCTCACTGCTTGCAAAAGAGCACTGGGTAAAATGGGACAAACGGCTCTGCTAGCACTGCAGGATCTTACCGTGCAGCTGTGCTTCTGGGAACTGTGGGGAGATTTGTTGGCAGGTTAGTCCTCTTCTTTTTGTCCTTACTCTTCCTTCGTTATTCACTGATAAAACATTTTTTTCTTTAGTTGCTGTCTTTATCCTACAACTTCTCAGGTTCTCCTGGTCTTCTGAAATTGCTGTTAACTGCAGCACTGTCTCTGTCCCGCCCCTTGCTCTTGGCAGTTAAATTTGACCTCCTCTATCCTCAGTAGGTTTTCAAGTGCCATTGGTTGTGAGCTATTTGAAGGACTCTTCTGTGAACACCTGTATTAACTGAAGGCAAGAAGGAGCAAAATAATGTACACAAAAAGTCCCTTTCTATTGTGATTAGTAGCATAAGGAAGATGTGTATGGACCTAGCCAGTGGGAAGATAAAACCAGAGGCAACGTATTCAGACTCAAATGTGTATGTTTCATCTGTGTCTGTACATTTTTGCTTGTCTGTAACTTAAATGCCTCGAGGCCTATGTCAGGGCTCCGCACGAAGCATACCACACACTTTTCAGCTCACAGCTTTATCTCAACTCTATTTTTGGACCATACTTACAAGATGCCTGTTAAGTCATACAACTGAAAAGGCAAGGATGCAGAGTGCTGGATCACAGAGACCTAACTTTTATCCCTTTCCCATTTTCCATTTTTCTTTCTCTCCAGCACATAATATTTTCCTGTTCCTGGTTAGCACTCAGTTGGTACAAAGAATGCTAGTTAGACCCTTCTGAGAAGAGACTTGTGGTGCTTTCTTTCCCACTCAGTGTGAAAGAGTCGGCATCCCTTCTGTGTTACACCCTGCATTGTTTCCTGTCAGTGTTACCTTTACTTTTGCTAAAACCTAGGATTGTCAGGCAGCTCAGACTCTGCACTAGAAACTTCTTGAACACGTGCTATGGTAAGTAGTTACCCTGTGTTTATGCTGGGTTGTCCATTTCTTGAGAGCAGTATTCATTTGTGATTCAGTTACTTTAGATGTCTGTTAGTCACATTCATCTTTGTTCTGTTTGTTTAATGCTAATTGTCTTACCAGAACTTTACAAACAGAAAAAGGATCCTGCTCACTCTAAAAGTGTTGCTTGTAAATCAGAACTTCAGGGGAAGCACTGAAGAATGTGGGCAGAGGACGACTTAATACATGTTATTTTTGTTTTAATTCTACCCACCTGTGGTGTTCACTGACTTCCTATCTTTTGAATGAATGTGGGACCGTACTGGCATTATGTATTTGAACTGTGGGCTTCCTGGCCTTTTGAAGGGGACAGGGAATGTCTTGCTCTTGTACAGTGTTTCAGACTGCTTTAAACAATGTGCAGGTCAAGATCTTAGCCTTGGGTTTGCATGAAATAACGTGGGAAGAAGTTGTAATTTTTACTGTTGTTTGTTGTTGTTCTTTGGAGGCAGCATCACTGAAACTTTTTGGCTGAGGTGACACATGGTGTTTACCTCTTAGAACTACCTGTCATTCCTATCAGGTACAGGTAGTGATAGTGAATAGCAAAAAGAGGTGATGAGACATGTTGGGCATAGACTCAGTGAAAGGGAAATAAAGGGAAGTTGTAAACGGGAAGCCTGTGTGTGTGTTTAGAGGGGAAACCACTCATAAATAGATTGTGCATGTGATGAAAGAGAGCACATGAAAGAGACATAAAAGAAGCTTCAAGCAGTGGCTAAAAGCCTTGTCCTGTACATGTTTCCTGCATGCCTTGTCCGTCAGCTTTTCTGTTTTCCATGTTACGATTGAAACGTGAGTTTCTGCTTGTTTTCACTGTGTTAGAGCTGGCTTGTCAGAATTAGGTATTGCAAATAGCTACCCTAATTGGTGTCTCCCTTCATGGTATAGTGCAAAGCTTGAATACTTAATGAATCAAGTGTAACTCTTGCAGAGCACCTTTAAAACAGGAAGTAACTGATGCCACAATTTTAATAATAATTGCATCTTTTATGGCCTTCAAGAAAGATTGTAGCTGACTACAGAAGCTTTATACAGATGATTTAACTTAGCTTTCTCCTCAGTTCTGTTTTTTCAGAAGGCATGTTTTCCTGGAACTTTTCTGGTAGTTTAACTGTCTCAGTAGCTTCAGGGCTCTGATTAACCATTTGGAAAGCGTAGTGGCACATTCCTTTTGCTAACTAATGACTTTGGTTAAATAGTTATGCAGTCAGCTACTTTGTTACTAATGCTTGTTTGGACAGATCATCTTTTTGTTGCATCTTGCTGCACAAATAGGTGATTTCCTGTCACTTAGCACCATTCACATCAGTTTGTCCTGCTCCTAAAATTGTAGAACTCTTGAGTTAAGCAATGCACTGTGGGAGTTTGTGGCAAAACTCTGCTGAAAATCCTGAAAAAAACCCAAACCCTACAGCCTTAAGTGTGTCAGACAGACTTGTTTGAAGTAGTTGATGCATCAAACTTGCGCCATAAGAACCCAACTACCTTGATCAATGAGGATTGTAAGCACTATCTGTTAGACTTAAGAACAGTTTTGTATCCTAATTAAAAGGAGTATTTTACATATCAGCCAGGTTTTGCAGTATGATTTGGAAAATGCACTTGTGTGAACAGGCAAGGAGGACTTACTGTGATACATGTGTTAAAAAAAGCAACTTCCTCATCTGCCCTCTTTTTATGACAGAGAGTAGAATCCAGAATTAAAGTGTAAACTGAAGTTGTCCTGGTTTCACCTGGAACAGAGTTAATTTTCTTCCTGGTAGACGGAAATGTAGCTGAATTATTTCAGCAGCAAGTTCAGCTCTGATATTACAGTGGTACTGTAATAAAGTAGTACTTTTTGGTTTTGCTCCATTCATTAGATATCCTGCCTTTTGTGACAAGTAACGCTTCTCGGTTGTCTGGCAGAAGTCAGAGGCGCTCAGAGGGCCTGTTGCTTCCTGCTCACAAAAGTGTAGAGCTGTCTTGTTTGTGAAAGGGCTCAACACTGGCATAATTGAAAGCTCAGCTGGCTCTTGATGTGTGAATTAATACTGGGTGCTGACTGAAGAATTGAAAAGATGGTTTAGGTCAACATTTTCCTTTAAAAGTGGAATTAGAAGGATTTTCCTTTCATCTGTTTCATAAGTGTTGTATTGATGAAGGCATACCTTAAACAAGGCAGGGGTACCCTCACTAGCGCAAGCACTGGTTGAAGGAGAGCTGTAGTGGTTCTTAATGAGAATCTCTAGATTGTTTGCTGAAATTTAAAATCCATGCTAAAACAGCCTATGTCCGAACTGTGATCAATGAACTCAATCCACACTGAGCAACTCCAGTTTCTGACCTCCATTGTAAGCGTGACATTGGAAATAAACGTATGTTGTGTAATGGGTAATTGAACATTGTCTTCCTCCTTATTTCCCCAGATAATTTCAGACCTTGAGTCTTGGAATGATGAGCTCTCTCAGCAGATGAATGACTTTGACACTGAAGATCTCACAATAGCAGAACAGAGGCTCCAGCATCATGCAGACAAAGCCCTGACCATGAATAACTTGACCTTTGATGTCATCCATCAAGGGCAGGATCTGCTGCAGTATGTCAATGAAGTGCAGGCATCTGGTAAGATGGCTCCTTTGTGCTATTCTAGGCAGTAGCTTTGTAAGAATTATCCAGTTGTCTTTCCATGGGATTTGTGAAAATAGCAGAGGTGCTCGTTATCTGTAAGTCAGAGACATTGTGGTCATTACTTTTTTTTCTTTATACTTAAATCATTTCATAGCGCTCATGAGAATATATTGTTATTATGGCACATAATTTTTAACTAGGAGTGAGCAGCACCTGAAGATGTTTAGGTTTTGAAGAAAGGGCCTTCACTCAGGAAATCAGTAAAACTGGAGTAAATAGTAGGGGGTTAATTTTATAGTTTATGGGAGCAATGCAATCAAGCCAAAATTTCCCGCTTGCAAGTAGTATGGCTGTCTTTTTGTTTCTTGTGCCCCTTCACTTGATGTTTGTAACTGTATGCAGTCACATAGGGTAAATCTTGGGCTTCTTTAAAAAAAGAAAAAAAGTTAATTAATAATAAAAAGTAATAATTTTAAAGAGTACAAAACCCAATGCTTATTTAACCAAACACTCAGAGGATCAAGGTGAACTTTGAGAAGGAACTGTAAAAGTAAAATGTGGAAAGGGGCTATTTGTCTTCGAAAGACTTGCAGGTCATTGATAAGCAGCGGGCTGATTACAGGTGTTGAGCTGCTGTGTGACCGAGATGTAGACATGGCCACCCGAGTGCAGGACCTGCTGGAGTTCCTGCATGAGAAGCAGCAGGAGCTGGACCTGGCTGCTGAGCAGCACCGCAAGCACCTGGAGCAGTGTGTGCAGCTACGACACCTACAGGCTGAAGTCAAGCAGGTATGCAGGGGATGTGGGGACAACCCTCCCACCGAGCTGTCCCACACCTCTTTGTGGGGTCTGTTCCCATAACAGAATTACTTTCTGCTCTCTGTATCAGGTCTTGCTCTTGGAGGGGGAGGGACTTTGAATTGAGCACTTAAGAAACATCATCCTCCATTAACATTAGGTGGCGGTTTTTAATTTGCGTCAACTGTCCATGTTTCTTCTTGAGTACAAGTCATGTATTTGAAGTGTGGAGCAATTTGACCTGATGTTAAACCTATACTTCTTTTACCTGTATGGTGATTAATAAAAACATTCTGTGAGAGGCCCTGCACACTTGCCTAACCCTCTTTGGTATATTGTTTGAAACATCTATAAATAATGATAATATAACATCAGCATGGTTTACTTTCCAGGAGAAGAAAACTAAGTTTTGCTTCTCCTGGCAATAAAGTAGCAAGTTTTTGAGGTCCTTTTCATAGAATCATAGAATAGTTTGGGTTGGAGGATACCTTAAAAAGTCATCTAGTCCAACCCCCCTGCAGTGAGCAGGAGCATCTTCAACTAGATCAGGTTGCTCAGAACCACTTCCAGCTTGGCATTTATCTTACCTGATAAACACCTAAGCTTTTGGTGAATTTGAGGTGCTTTTGGCAAAACCACTGAAGTAGGTGAAAACTTAAAAAGCAAACAAACAGAAACCCTACAAGAAAGGTAAGAGTTTTTCATCTGTCTCGCACTTGGCAGCATCACAGATGTCTACTACAATATGTTGCATGAGTATGGCCCATAATGGCTCCCAGTGCAACTTGCCCCTTTTCTATTTGTTATGAGCTCTTACAAAAATTCGTGTACCTCATGAGACTGTGAATGAGAACTCCTGAATTGCCAAGTGATATAAAAGTCCAGTTTGCTTTGGAGAGGTGAATAGAACATTTCTAAAGTATTTCAAGGCAGCAGTAGGTTACTCTGTAATAGCAGACCCAAAGTTTCAGTATGGCCTTGAATAAAGGAAAGGCAAGGAACCGATAGTATCTGCTTTCAATGCAATCTAGGCATTAATCAAATATGCAACCTTCTAAACTTTCTAGTTCAAGCCTTTACATGCTCTACTGAACTATCCTGTATCTGTTTTAGCACTTGTTCATCTTCATAAATACAAATTGCAAATGACTCACTTTCATATGAGTAATGGTTGAGATGAAGTTATTGCCAAACAAGATGGTTTCTGTATTGGGTTGCATACTATCTTGAGAATGAAGGAAAGGAGTGCACATATCCACAATAGACTACCTTACTTCACTAGCTTTATGTGTGTGAGCGCAAGTTAAATTTGACAAGGAAGACACACATGGTTAAATGTGCGTTTGCAGAACAAATGTTCTCTATTTTGGCAGATACAAGCAGATGATGAACATCATGGATGTTGAGGAATATCCATGTTGCACGTGTGGTTTGTTGGTGATTCTGTAGGATCTTTTGACTTTTCCTAACCACTACTAGCCCTGACTGAAACTCAAATTTAGATTTTTAAGAAAACACTGGAAAAAATTAGTCCATCTTAGAATAAAGCTATAGATAGTATACTGTTCTAGCCAACTGCCTTTTTGTAATGGACTGAGACTTAGGAGAAAAAACAGATTCTGTTTTGTATTCCTAAAACATGTCTTTATCAAGTGAGATATTTGTGTTGAATTAAATGCCATTATAGGCATGAATTTTCAATCAAAATTACAGGAACATGTAGATGACAAAATGTTCATGTATTACAAAGTCTTCTTCCAGATTTTCATTGTACATCTTAATCTGCAATACTTCCTTGACCAGAAGGTCTAAAAATTGAATGGAGCTAAACCTGAATGTTATACTGTCTCTTAGGATTTTTTTTTATCCCTTTTGGAATGCTTTAGGGCTGGTAACTCCTAGTTTTGTGATTTCAGTTGCTTTTTCAGAAAACCACATTTATTTTAGTTTTTATTAAGCAGCACAAAGCACGTTCTCCTGTTTCTGCAACACTGGGAAAAACATAGCTCAGCAGGTCACAGCAGGTGTCTTACCTGAGAGTAAATGACATGGTAAACCTCCTCTTCAGTCTGTTTTGTTTGTATTTTGTTGCCTGAAGCAGTAAACACATGGTTTTCCAGTTCAATTACTGTGATTTTCTGCCAAATTTGTTGTTAATGAACTGGGTGTAAGCATACTTATTATGTAGATGGGATACTGTCTCCGTAGCAATGATTTCAACAAGATTTCCATTTGAATCTTTCCTGCCAAACTGACATTACTGCTACTGTATTTGTACATGCACACGTATGAAAACTACAGAGTTTGTAGTCATGTGAAAAGGTGAGACTGGAATACTGCAGGAATTTTACCATAGGGTTCATTACTGGGATTACTGAATGGAGACCAGCAGGCTCTCTTCTGGATTAGTTTTTTAGTCAGAAAGGAGTCTCTTCACTATTAAGTGGTGAAACTTGGAGATTAGTGAATTCTAATCATATAAGAACAGAAGACAGATAAAACATCCAGACTTACTTCTCCCCTTACTAATGTGCCCATTCTGCATTTATGGCACTGAAGTTCTGTAGATCAAACCTCAGGAGTAGGAGGAAGCAGAAGGGCCAGAAGACAAACAGAGATTTAAACAAAACCTGCAAAGAATTTGCTTGTCAACTTGATGTGTAGTAGGTGCAGAAGGGACAAAAACAGATAGAAGATTACAGTGAAGGAAAACCTCAGAGGATGGGGGGGAAGAGGATGCTCACTGAAATAAGAAGAGACAGCTGCATGTGAGAAAAACAATGTGGGAAGGAAAATGTGACCTTATGCACCACAGGGGCATATGAGTAGGTAGAGGCAGAGAAGTATTTGGCGGAGTATCTGTCTCATCCAGAACTCCACTTGCATGTTTGCCAGACAAACTTTTTTTCTTTAATCACCTAAACTGTAGGTGCTAGATTACTTATTGCTGCAATCACCCCCACATACCTCATAGAATGAATGCTTTGCTCTGCTTAGCCTGCAGTATCTGCGTAGGTCAGAATCTCTACCAAGCTCTGAAACCAATGCAGTTGAGTTTACTATGCTCATTAAGTCTTTTCAGTGCAATATCATCTGCTGCCCTGATCATGGTGTATGTTCTTGGATATATATGTATGTATTCATATATGTACAACAGTGAGCAAATACTTATACCAAGTACAAGCCTGTACCATCAGGAGTAACTTGAGCTGCTTTGTGTTCTCACATACAGATCTTGTAGCTTAGTGCAAACACAATCCAGTACTTGAGCTCTGATTCTCCCAAAATACTACTCAGGAAGAGCATCCTGGCACTCTGTATTGTGCCATATGGATATGAAAACATAGCTAGGACTGCAGGCTGAGGCAAGTATGTTTCGTGGTCACGTACAGTTAGAGTCAAAAAATCAGTCAAGAATCAACTTTCTCATCCTGTCATCATACGGGAGGTGCTCCAGTCCCCTGATCATCCTCGTGGCCCTCCTTTGGACTTGTTCCAACAGTTCCATGTCCTTTTTATGTTGAGGACACCAGAACTGCACACAAAACTCCAAGCGAGGTCTCACAAGAGCAGAGTAGAGGGACAGGATCACCTCGCTCGACCTGCTGGTCACGCTCCTTTTGATGCAGCCCAGGATACGGTTGGCTTTCTGGGCTGCAAGCGCACACTGCCAGCTCAAGTTCATTTTCATGTGCCTCAGCATGCCTTCCAGGAGAATCCGCTCCAAGATTTTGCCAGGCACAGAGGTGAGGCTGACTGGTCTGTAGTTCCCTGGGTCATCCATTTTCCCCTTCTTGAAAATGGGGGTTGTATTTCCCTTTTTCCAGTCATCGGGAACTTCACCTGACTGCCATGATTTGTCAAATATGATGGACAGTGGCTTAGCAACTTCATTTGCCAGCTCCTTCAAGACCCACGGATGGATTTCATCAGGTCACATGGACTTGTATACGTTCAGGTTCCTAAGATGGTCTTGAACCAGATCCTCTCCTACAGTGGGCCCAGGGTCTTCATTCTCACTGTCCCTGCGTCTGCCTTCCAAGACTTGGGTGGTATAGTCAGAGCATTTGCCAGTGAAGATTGAGGCAAAGAAGTCATTAAGAACCTCAGCCTTCTCCATATCCAAGGTAGCCAGTTCTCCTGATAGCTTCTGGAGAGGGCCCACTTTGTCCCTAGTCTGCTTTTTATTTGCAATGTACCTATAGAATCCCTGCCTGTTATCCTTAACATCCCAAGCCAAGTTTAATTCTAAGTGGGCCTTAGCTTTCCTAACCTGGTCCCTAGCTTCCCAGACAACATCCCTGTATTCTTCCCAGGCCGCCTGTCCTTGCTTCCACCTTTTATAAGCCTCTTTTTTCCTTTGAATTTTCCTCAGCAGCTCCTTATCCATCCAAGGAGGTCTCCTGGCCCTCCTACAGCACTTCCCTCTAGTAGGGATGCATCGCTCCTGAGCTTGCAGCAGGTGTTCCTTGAATAGCAAGCAGCAGTCTTGGGCCCCCCTGCCCTCTAGGGCTATATCCCATGGAATCTTACTGAGCAGGTTGCTGAAGAGGCCAAAGTCTGCTCTATTGATGTCCAGGGCAGTGAGCTTGCTGCACGCTCTTCTCACTGTCCTGAGGATCTCTAATTCGACCATCTCATGATCGCTGCAATCAAGGCTGCCCTGGAGTGTCACATTTCCAACCAGCCCTTCCCTGTTGGTGAGGACAAGGTCAAGCATGGCACCTCTCCTTGTTGGCTCCTCTATTACTTGCAGAAGGAAGCTGTCTTCCACACAATCGAAGAACTTCCTGGGTTGCTTGTGCTGGGCCGTACCATCCCTCCAACAGATATCAGGGTGATTGAAGTCCCCATGAGAACAAGGGCCTGTGAGCGTGAGCCTGTTCCTATCTGTCTATAGAGCGCTTCATCCACAGAGTCCTCTTGGTCAGGCGGTCTGTAACAGATCCCCACAATAATATCTCCCACCGCTGTTCTCCCTTTAACCCTGACCCACAAGCTCTCTGTCGACTGTTCACCTGTCCCCAGACAGTGTTCCATACTCCCCAGCCTATCCCTAACATAAATAGCAACTCCCCCTCCCCACCTACCGGGCCTGTCTTTCCTAAAGAGCCTGTAACCTTCCATTCCAACACACCAGTCATAGGAACCATCCCACTATGTTTCTGTGATGCCCGTAATATCATACGCCCGTAGACATGCACACATCTCTAATACCTCTTGTTTGTTCCCCTTGCTATGGGCATTTGTATAGAGACATCTGAGCAGAGCTCCAGTAGAAGCCGGCTCATTGGCTGGAGTATCTGGAATATCTCTGCATTGCTCAGAACGTTTACTTGAGGTGCTGGCAACTGACTGGGTGTGTTGGGATGGAATGATGCCCCCCTTCCCCAACACATCTAGTTTAAAGCATCCTTGACCAGTCTGGCAAGCCTCCTACCAAATCCACTCTTCCCTTTCTTTGTCAGACCAGCTCCACCAGCCCCCAGTAGATGTGGCCTTCTAAATTGAGTCCCATGTTTAAGGTACCCAAATCCCTGACTATAGCACCACCCTTGTAACCATTTATTAACCTGGCCAATCCTCCTAGCCTTTTTGAGGTCTTGCCCTGTATCCTGGAGAATTGACGCAAAGACAATCTGCGCTCCATCCCTGGCATTGTTCAAGGTCAGGCTGGTCAGAGCTTTGGGTGGCATGGTTTAGTGTGAGGTGTCCCTGCCCATGGCAGGGGGGTTAGAACGAGGTGATCTTAAGGTCCTTTCCAGCCCTAAGTATTCTATGATTTTATGATATGAATTTTATTAGTGACAAATACAGATCATGATGTACTGGCAATAATAATCAGCTGAACCAGTATAGCACAGTGATAATTACTAGCTGGGCAGAAGTTGTATAGAAAAATTGTACAGATGACAGTGAATAACCTGAATTATGTCCAGCTTTACTCAGTATTTGAAAGATTTTGACCAAGGTCATGGTTATCAACTAGAGAGAGCTTGCAAGAGAACAGTGAGAAAATTAAGGCCGTTAACTTCACATGGGACAGATCGAAGAGACTGTGGTCAACCAAGAGAAGAGGAGCCTAGAGGAGGGAATTGGGTCATGGTCTTGATGTCAAGAGGGAGATTTTTTTATTTTTTCTTTTCTGCCGATTGTGGGCAGGAGAAATTAAATGAGCCAAAATTAAAGCAAGAGGGATTTGAGTGTTAGACATTAAAAAGAAGATTTATGGTGATAAATATGTCTGGTGAAAGTGTGGGATTGAAGTCTTGAATAACAAACAAGGTGCAGATCTTAAGCTTACATGTTCCTGCTGTTGGAAAGGAGTGCACAAGGTGCCCTCCTGAGGCTTCTCCCCACCCAGCGATTCTTGTGGTTTCAGTAGAAATGTCAAAGGCGGCACATTCTGAACACCAAAAATCTTTAAGCAGTTAGAAGACACTCGATCACATTTTTCTCGACATTAATATCCAAAATTATTTGCTTATGAAGTTGATGTCTTTAATTTACATTACTGACATTGTCTTTTAGGCAACTAGTGCTTGTAGCTTGTTCCTGTTTTCCAGGTGACAGAACACAGCCTTGTTCAGAGTATAAACTGGAACCACAAGCATGTAGTAGTTGACTGAAAGATATGAGTTTTCAGCTAAGTGAAACTATAGTGAATATGTTTATTGAATATATAATTCACTGTAAATATATAATCAATAAATTGTTTTGTTATCAACTGTGGTGTTGCATATGTCCCTAAATGTTTTTTCCATAGTGATGATGCTTTTCTTGCTGGTTGGTAGTGGAATTGCATATTTCATGGTCTTCTCTTTTGTTACAGGTTTTGGGCTGGATCCGAAATGGAGAGTCAATGTTAAATGCTGGGCTTATCACTGCTAGCTCTTTGCAGGAGGCAGAACAGTTACAGAGGGAGCATGAGCAGTTTCAACATGCAATAGAGGTAAAAGCACCATTTCAGTGACCATAGGCGAGAAATCCTGTATTACAGTTCATGGGTCTCTCTAAATAGCACTGTTGGGTTCATGTTACAGTATTTTTAGTTTAGGAAAAGCTCTTGGAATTGTCTTATGTCAAAGAGGTAAAAACACTGGGAAGGTGGGTGTCTTGTTCATTTTGGAGCTACAATTTTGGGTGAGCACATTGTCTTAGTACCCATTTGCATCTTTGTAAAGTGATAGCTGTTCACAGCAATTTTACCGAAAATGGTGTTTCACTTTGTTAGAATGCAACGTATAATGCTAATCATTAAAGTTAAGAATAAATGGAAAAGCCAGCATCAGGTTTGGCTATTTTTATATGGTCCTTTAAGGTTTCACTGAAATTTGTGTGTGGTGGTGTGTCCATCCTTCTACCATAATTTCAAGCAAAACTTACCGGGTTGGTCATATCTCTGCCAAAAAATAGGTAGAGATATTAAGACTGATTGAAGTACAGTATTATTAATTTATATGCACTATCAAGGGAGTTACAGTGATATTGATTACATGTAGCATATATTTTTTAAAGAATTTTTGTTTCAAGATTGATGTTATGATTTTCTGGGAAAACTGTTTTCAGAAGTACTTTGTCTTTTAGTAACTCTTTCATGTTTGTTTGCTGTTCGGTGAACTTTATGCTTCCCATTTCTTTTTACAGTTTGCACTATATGTACCCTCATTTTGAGAGCTTTGGTAACTCTTCAGTATAAAAATCATGAGACCTCTGGGTGTTTGTCAGTTTAAGAATAAATGACTAGAAAGCTTAAATTCTCTGTTTTCTGGGTCATTTTGTACTCAGATATAATAATACTTATTATAGTTAGGGGTTCCAAATTTTAGGCAAGTGTATGTTTAGATAGTATATGCTTATAATGAATGTAGAATTTTCTTTTTATTGTACTGAATGTCTGTACCTTCACTAGTTCACTGCTGATGTGTAGAAGGCTGCAGTAAAGCTGTGAGAACAGTAATAACAATCAAGCCAAAATAGGATACATCTTTTTCATCTTCTTTTTCCTCACCATGAAGGGAAAGAAAATCAACCTGAAATTCATAATTGTAACAAAGTGTACTGCAAACATAGATATGCTGTGTGTGGCTTCGTGCTAGAGAATGGCTGTTGCTTACAAACTGCTAGTCATTGTTGATTTGATGATAAATCTCTACAGGATTTATTTCCTTTGTATTTGCATAGTGAAGTCATGCAGTGGCTAATATTAGGCATTATTTTTAGTTGTGTATATGTATAGAGGTGTCATTGACACAGTGGAAATGTGAGCTGAGGTCTTCAAGAAACTATGCTGAAATGCCCCACTGAACTTCTGAATTTTCACCTCTTGTCAGAAAACACATCAAAGTGCCCTGCAGGTTCAGCAGAAGGCAGAGGCAATGCTTCAGGCTAATCACTATGATATGGATATGATCCGGGAGTGTGCAGAGAAGGTTGCTTCCCATTGGCAACAGCTGATGCTGAAGATGGAGGACCGTCTCAAGCTTGTGAATGCCTCTGTTGCCTTCTATAAAACTTCTGAACAGGTACAGAAATACTACATGATTTGTGTCTGCCTTGGCTAATTCTGAAGTGTGGCATACAACAGCATTACCTAAAAAAATGGTTGACTCATTTTGGTTGTGTTTGCTAGTTTAGTAACAACTGCAGTTACAAAAAAACCTTGCAAAAACAAATCCTCTGACCAGCTGCCTTAGAAGGAGAAACCATGTGTTGCAGCCTTTCAGTTTATAAAGGGGTTTTATAAGACACAGTCTTTTTACCAAGGCCTGTAGTAATGTGACAGGGAGCAATGGTTTTAAACTGAAAGAAGGTAGGTTTAGATCAGATGTAAGGTTGAAGTTTTTTACCATAAGGGAGGTGAGACACTGGAACAGATCACCCAGAGAAGTTGTGAATGCTCCATCTCTGAAAGTACTGAAAGGCGGGTCAGATGAGGCTTTAAGGAAACTCATCTAGTGAAAGATATTCCTGGCAGTGGCAGGAGGGTTGGACTATAGAAAGGACCTTTAAAAGGCCCTTCCAAGGCAAATCATTCTGTGATAAATGAAGAGTATACAAATTGTACTAACTGCTAAGAGTCTGTAGCGTAATTGGTCTGGCTACACTTGCTTCAATTAGCAAACTTCAAAGGAGATACATTAGCAAAGTGCAGTGATTGTTTGTGAAGGCTGAACTCTTCATCTGCCTCTTCTGTCACTCTTCCTTTTATATTCCTCAGATTCTTATTTTTAATTGAGAAAAGTCTTGTAGAACATTTTCAAGATGAAACTCACTGTACAAGTGGTTAGTTGGATTTCCGCTTGTTTCAAGAAGTTTTGCTTACACCATAAACAAGTTACACAGGTTTTAAAGGAAATACTTCAGATGGCTAATTCTGATTTTTGTGGGAGAGTCTGAAAAATCAGCATCATCCTATTTGTCTTTACAACAGTTAGGAGGAATGTTGCTTCCTTTGCACTCATACCTTAAGCTCATCCTAACTATTCACTTACAGAGGCAGAGAAAAAATGAGCGACTTTAGGGATAGCCTTTTGAGGTACTTCACTTAAGCAGGCGAGTGCTTGCAAACCTATAGCCAAAGCATGTTGCTTTCTCTTAAATGCCAGTCAAAACATGTGAGAAGCTAAGATATAGAACTTATGGTGAATAAAGAACAGGCTGGATGACTGCACGCAAAGAGTTGTGGTCAATGGCTCAATGTCCAGCTGGAGACCAGTAATGAGTGGTGTCCCTCAGGGATCGGTGTTGGGAGCGGTCTTGTCCTACATCTTTGTTGGTGACATGGACAGTGGGATTGAGTGCACCCTCAGCAAGTTTGCCCATGACACCAAGCTGTGTGGTTCGGTTGATACCCTGGAGGGAAGGGGTGCCATCCAGAGGGACCTTGACATGCTTGTGAGGTGGGCTGATGCCAACCTGATGAAGTTTAACCATGCCAAGTGCAAGGTCCTACAGCTGGGTGGGGGCAATCCTAGGCACAGCTCCAGGTTGGGCAGAGAAGAGATTCAGAGCAGCCCTGTGGAGAAGGACTTGGGGGTGTTGGTCGATGAGAAAATGAACATGAGCTGGCAGTGTGCGCTTGCAGCCCAGAAAGCCAACCGTATGCTGGGCTGCATCAAAAGGAGCGTGACCAGCAGGCTGAAGGAGGTGATCCTGCCCCTCTACTCTGCTCTCATGAGACCTCACTTGGAGTATTGTGTGCAGTTCTGGTGTCCTCAACATAAAAAGGACATGGAACTGTTGGAACAAGTGCAGAGGAGGGCCACGAGGATGATCAGGGAACTGGAGCACCTCCTGTGTGAAGATAGGCTGAGAAAGTTGGAGCTGTTCAGCCTGGAGAAGAGAAGGCTGCGTGGAGACCTCATAGTAGCTTTCCAGTATCAGAAGGGGGCCTATAAGGATGCTGGGGAGGGACTCTTTATGAGGGATTGTAGTGATAGGACAAAGGGTAACGGGTTCAAACTTAATCAGGGGAAGTTTAGATTGGATATGAGGCAGAAATTCTTTCCTGTAAGGGTGGTGAGGCACTGGAATGGGTTGCACAGGGAAGTTGTGAAAGCTCCATCCTTGGCAGTCTTCCGGCCAGGTTGGATGGAGCCTTGGGTGGCATGGTTTAGTGGGAGGTGTCCCTGCCCCTGGCAGGGGGGTTGGAACTAGATGATCTTAAGGTCCTTTCCAACCCTAACTATTCTATGATTCTATGATTCTGTATATGTAAGGGGTAGATTGGTTTTCCATGGGTTTGGCTTGAATTTTGATACTTTTTTTCATTTCTTACTGAATTATATTCAAGTTGGACTCTTTCCCAATAGGTGTGCAGCGTGCTAGAAAGCCTGGAGCAAGAATATAAGAGAGAAGAAGACTGGTGTGGGGGAGCAGACAAACTGGGTCCCAACTCTGAAACAGATCATGTTACTCCCATGATAAGCAAACACCTGGAACAGAAGGAGGCATTCCTAAAGGTCAGGTTTGACATTTTTTGTGGTCTTCTGTGTTTTGGCAAGCATGCAAATGCTCACTCTCATAGTGCTGAAATGTATGTTGAAAGCAACAGTGCCCATTCAAAAGCTACAGGTATGTCCCAAACTGCAAAGACGTGGAAGTGCTATATTAACTGCTTCTGACAGTGATTAGGAGGATACTGCCAAGTGCATAAAATTGGAGCCAGTTTTATAAATATATTTCTGTTGAACTTCAATAGATGTCAGGTTTCCCACTGTGACTGAAGATGAATTGGGGATTGCTGCTTTGATAAACTGTCATCTGAAGAATGCTTGAAGGCTGCTGCTTTGGAAGAGAAGTGACAGTCACATAGTGCCATTCCTGCCTGTGCATCAGAGCAGCTCTCTGATGTACTTGGACTACAGTAGAGTACGGAAAGAGGAAACTGCTGGACAAGCATCTCAGAGTAGTTGGATTTGAGTAAAAGTTTGGAGATAAATGAAAGATATTCATTCCAACTAATGTCCTGGTGAAGAAGCTTATTGATCATACTGAATGAATGTGTAACGGATGCTTACAGAGCAGTGTTACTAACCCTGTAACCAAAGGCTTTTTCCAGCACCACCTCGAAAGACTACTAAGAGTATAAAAGTTATTTTTATTAAAAGCCTTTTTGTTCTCGGTGCACAGATGAAAACATTAAAAACATTAGCATAGCTCAAAGAACACTATCAAATAGATCTTTCTGAAGGTGGCATGTGGGTTACTAATCTTTGTTTTAAAACAGTGTGAGAAATGGCTTTGTGTCTTTATTACTGGGTAGGCCCATGCTACCTTTATCTAACCTTTTAAAGTAGTATTTCTTGTTCTGCTTATTAAATGTAAGGCAGCCAGCCCGTATGTCTCCATTAAGATGAAGAAGACAGCTGAGCTGAGTGCTGGCAATACAGTGGCAGGGACTGAAAGCTCTCAAGGCCTTGTCTTAATATTTTAAGGGCATGTCTCAATGTTTTAAGGGCATGTCTTAATATTCTAGCACTTTTGGTTTCACTTCAGCAGAGCATTTACTTTTTGTTCAAAGTACTGGTAGATGTTTTGGAATATCCATGTGAATACATGAACATGTGCACTCTGCTTACGCAATAAGTAGCTTCAGGTGGCACATGGCATATACACAAAACAAACTTCTGTGAGCTCTGAGTCATGCTTGAAAGCTCTAGAGCAGACAGTTGGTTTCCAGGATCTTCAGATAAAAAAGGAATAGCATTTTGTTTGGGTTTGTTAGGTTTGTTTTTTTTCCTGCCATATAAGTAAGGATTAATTGCTATTTGTTGGGAAAACTGTCTTAATGGTTGGGTTGGCTTACTTATAGAAGGATTAACAAGCAAAGTTTTCTAAAATTAGAGAGCACAGGAAGCACACAAAAGTGGGTGAGGAAGGTCCTTCATCTGTTTCTGAACGTATATTTGTGCATCTTCAAATAAAGTAATACCCCTGACTCTCTAGGCTTGCACATTGGCTCGGAGGAATGCTGATGTCTTCCTGAAATACCTGCACAGGAACAGCGTAAACATGCCAGGGATGGTGACACACATCAAAGCGCCTGAACAACAAGTGAAAAGTAAGGGGTTTGTTGTTTCTTCTTCTCTTTTTTTCTTCACAGAATGTGATCATCATGTGCTGTGGTGTGTATGATGATGATGGGGGGTGAAGCCTGCCCAAGTGGAAAAGGTTCTGTCAGGCTTAACAGGAAATAATTAAAATTTCTCATACACTTTGAAGGAGCTGCCAGATGTGAAATTCTCTTATACCCAAATGAAGTTGTTTTTGAATTTATCTGTCTTCTGCTTACATTTAATCTTCTTTCAATCTGAGTCTCAAATGTGTTGCTTTTGTTGAGACAATGAGATAGTAAATTTCAACATGATAATGTTTGGTCTGAAGCCAAATAGGAGCTTAGTCAGTCTGTTAGTGTGGTGCATTCTGCAAGTTTGTTGGGAGTGCCACCGTGGTACAAGATAATCCCTTGAATGATGCCCTTGGGCCCTTCATATAGTTGAATCAGTATTAAGGAACTTCATGAAGTGTCAGATAACTGACATGATGTTTAAAATAAGATGTGTAGATAGTTAGTAGCTGAGATGAGGCAGGAAAGAGCTATTACATGGGGCTTGGCTTTTGCTAGGATTAATTCAATGTAGTGCAGCCTTAACATGTGCTGTGGGGAGTGGAGTAGAGAGAGAAATCTATAGGGCTTTCAGGGAGAAAAACGCAGGAACTAATAGGCTATACATAAGTGATGGGTGAGGTAGGCAGAAGGGAGGTCAGAGAGACTCAGAATATTGCATTTTACTAATTTATTTGCCAGTTGTATTCTGCTCAATGGATTTTGATGCTGTGACTGAATACTCAGGCCATGCTAGAGACTCAAAACCAGAGATGTCTAATTGTTTAATTAATTGCTGTTTGCAGCTACCCAAAGGGTAGGATGCAGATGCTGAGGATGGAACAAAAACTCAGAGGAACACGGCAATAGGACCAAAGGAAAAAGTTGCAGCAATGAAAATTCTGAATAGATATAAGGAGAAAGTGTAACAGCATGAGCGAGAAAGCACTGGGTAGAGCAGGTAGCGCAAAGACTTAGTAGAATCTCTGCTCTTGGGAATTTTTAAAACTCAGGTGGAAAGCCCCTGCAAAACTTTGAAGTTAGTCCTGCTTTTAGGAGGAGATTTGAACAAATGGCCTCCAGAGGTCACTTCCACTCTAAATTTCTTGATGACTCTAATAGAAAAGAACATGCTCACTGCTTGACTTTACTACAAAGGGAAAACATTTTGTGTTAAAGTTACCCATGTATCTACCAATTCTGAAATTGAAAATCTCCCTGTTTTGAATTTTTTGTGTTGGAAAGATAATAGGGTATTTGCCATACTTTTCACTCTGAGGAAATAATTGGATTGTGGCAGTTGAAACTTGGAGCACATAGAGCTGACAAAGGATTGTTTTTCCTCTGTCCCCATGGCATCAACATTTATAGAACTGTACAAGACAAAATCTCAGTGCAAATGCTGGCATTATCAATAACTGAAGAAGGGTTGCTAACATTTGTCACTTAGCTGTTCTCTTAGTAGTAGACAAAACAGAGCAGAAATACCCAGGAGGTTGTAGCTACTTTTTTAGTACTTACTAAGTTTAAGAAAAAGATCTTAGGGGTTTGTGACAAACTTTTTAAGAATTCAGTTTCAAAATCTGTGTAGAAACAGTCATTCTGAGAAAGGTAAATGTGTTCAGGAAAGAGTAGAAAAGTCTCCACTAAAGTCCTTAAGAATAATTATATATCAGAACTGCAGTGTTAAGCATGTTCCGTGAACATTTAAAATCCTAGGTGAATAATAGATGTTTAAAAAGCAACAAAAGTCCCCAGGCAGGCAAAAAAAATAAGTTATGTCCTGTAATACTTTTTCTCCCATAAGCCATTTAATATCTTCTGAGAATTCAACATGAGTCAAGGTAAAACTGGCAAGGACTGCTTGCTTTTAGGTCTCATTGGTATGATAATAGCTGACCAAATGATTTCAAAGTTCACTCTGATTTTCCTGTTCACATATGCATGTAAGGAAAATCAAATCTCTCTTCATCTTCTTTCTAAACTGATAGAGAAAAAAATAATAGTGTGTTTATTTCATTTTGGTGAACCAGAGTTTACATGTTCTGTGGGACTCATACTCAGGTGTATGCCTGAAATGGCACATCAGACTGGGATCAGTATATAGTATATGAAGGAACACTTTAAAAATTTAAGTAGCCCTCGAGTTTCTGCAGAACTGCTAAAACCTCATTCAGTGGTATACTTGATCCTTATTCCCAGCTGTAGAGTATAATATCTAGAAAAGCAATGTCTCAGTCTAAGCAAAGTTTACCAGAGCTCATGCTTCCTGGGAAACAGGAATCATAACGGTACTGACCTCTGAGAGTTGTCCTTTTGTCCTTTCATATCAGTGTAAGTAATTTCCTTGACCTGCAGTTAAGAGTATCCAAATACCGTATCAGACACCGTGCCAAAGCTGAATTTTAGCAAAGAGTTGTGGGCTGAAACTGTGCTGTGGCAGGTGAATTCAGTTGGTGACAATTGCTGTCAGCTCAGGAAGGGAGCATCTTCATCTTTGCTTCTGCTGCTAATTTTGTGTGCTTCTTTGTTAACTCCGTCTCTGATGTAAGGGCTGCAACTGAACCTAGTGTAAGAACTTGTCTAGTGGTGCTTGTATTCTTAGATTGATAGAGAGTGCATAGAGACAGCTGAAAGCTCTCTGAGCGCGGAGAATAAGTTGAAAGTTTAGGAAACAATCCTAACAAATGTTGGAATCAAAGAAAATAACAACAGAAACTTGTTCAGAAGACTTCAAACAGAGCTTCTTGTGCAAACCTAGTAGTAAATATTAGGTTCTATAGCTTCCTCTAAGTATTTTATAGAATGTTTTTATTTTCCTTCAAGTCCAAGGAATTAATAACAGTAACCATAATGGTGCCCAGCCAAATATCTCTCACTGCCTTGCCATCTGTATCATGTCCTGACAGAACAAGTGTTGTTCCAACTAGCTAAATTCACCTTGTTTGCTCTTTGTCAGAACTACTTCATTTGCGTCACTCTCAAGATGTCTCTTTTTACATGGTTTGTCTTGTTGGGTGTTCTGCATTGTATAATGATAACTGTATCCTACCTGCAAACCACCCCTTGAAATCTGGCATGTATTCTGAGTGTTTTTGAAGGTGGCTGGCATAATGCAGAAAGAAAACTGAGAAAACAGGCGAGGCTTATAGCAGATCAGCTCATGGTTTGGCTAAGGAACAGGTCAGTTAGAATGTATTTGAGGGTAGTCTGCCCAGCAGGAAGAAAACCTTGGCTGCAGGGACCAGATTCCAACCAAAAAGCAAGTCCTGGGTGATCTCAGTACTCTGTGGCAAGTGGGAGTACGGTGTTTCCAAGCTGGAGGAAATTGGCAGTGATGCAGACTGGTTTCATTATCCTCAGGGAGACTGTGACAAGTGTTTTTATTGGTCCCAGATCACAAGCAGATGTAGGGTGTGATGCTTTTCCCCTCAGTCTCCCTTTATTTGAGCTTCCTGTCAAACTGTTTCTTGGAGTTGTTAGCTTTTGGGGTGCAAGGCATGGTGGACCCACACAGTGGGGCAGAGGAATGCAGAGGCATTAAGAGGCCTAGCACCTGATAGGCTTCCTTCATAATTACAGAAAATAGCCAGGTGTGGGTATAAGTAAAAAAGTGAGTAAAACATGGTTGTGAAGAATGAGACTTTTTCTGTGGTCCCTTCTGCTTGTGATAGATGTCCCCTTGGGTTCTTTGCACCAGAGACATTGGGCATCCCCATTTCTGTGCATGTCAGCTTGCCGTCTGGGTTTGCAATAGCTACAAAGCCTGGTAGGGCTGCTGCGCTGGGTGAAGCAGTGGGTAAAGTGAACTTCACAAGAAACTGCTAGGATTTCTTCATTTGAAGGAAAAACAACAACAAAAAAGCAGAGTTCAGATAAAATCTTATGCATATTGTAAGAAGCCTTTGCTATCCAAGAAGAATTAAAAAGTCAGACATACGGAATTGCAGGTTAACAGTGGAATTCGGATGTGACTTCTTAATGGCAGGCAGTTTCTTATACTCAGGAATAGACTAACAAATTGTGCAGCTAATTATTTGACTACCTGGAAATTCTCTCAAGGCCCAGTGAAAACTTGTTTGAACAAGTCAACTTGATTATACTGCTGCTATTTTATTTTATTTTTTAGGGGAATTACAAACTTAGTAATTGTGGGGTTTTTTATTACTTAGGTTTTTCATAAAATAATTATCTGCTTATGTTGAATTTGTTCTTGTAGTGATCTAAGTTTATATATTTGCCTACATGTATTAAATTATTAAAATATTTTATAGGAGACTGGTTTATTCAGCAAAGTTTTGGGTATTTTCTTTTTTTCATTATGATTAACATGTTGCATTCAGCATGTTCTGGCTACTTGTGCATGCTCGTTCTTTCGGAGGAAATGCCTTAATGAACCGTCTTTATCAGACTGTACTTTCAATTCTGTGCCAGTCTGTGTAGGAAAAACACTTGAGAGAAAAAAGGTGTCAGTAGTATGTTTTAATTGCATCTCTAGTTTCTTTGTGTAAACAATAATGAAAAATAAGCACAATTTCATGAATATCAGGAAAAAGAGCAAAACTGATAGTAACCAAAAGGGTAAGTGTATTGTAAGTTCTACAATATAAAGTACTTTAATCTGATTGTTTGATATTTCAAAATTGGTTGCTGTAACCTCTTTTGAAACTGTTTTCTTTTCTTCAGATATCTTGAATGAACTCTTCCAGAGGGAGAACCGTGTACTGCACTATTGGACCATGCGTAAAAGACGTCTTGATCAATGCCAGCAATATGTGGTGTTTGAAAGAAGTGCCAAGCAGGTAAGAGTTTTATTTAAAAAAATCCTCTTCAGTGTTACCAAGGTTTGACATTCATTGACTTGTTCCACAATAACAAATTTGCCATTGACTTCAGTATGTCAAATGGCTGAAAGATGAATAGTTAAAATAGAAAGTAACTGAAATCATTTGCTTTTACTTTAATACAGAACAACTAAGTCCATTGAGGCAGGATGTCTTTACTGCTGTAACTTAAAGATAGTGTTCTGCTTCTGCCAGCTTGGTCTGGTATCTGGGAATCTTGTTTCTGCAAGCTTGTGTTTGACAAATGTAACACCTGTTAACTTTTACACACACCCCAATTTTACCAGGGAAATAACAGGCAGCAACATTTTTCTCATGGGGGGGGAGGGTGCATGTGTGTGAGGGGAGGAGGAGGAGAGATCTAATTAACTTGGTTGGCAGTTCTAGAAAACTGACATGTTGGATAACTCATTAAACAATAATAACTGAACGACTTCTGTTTTGCAGTTCTGTGTGTACTCAGTTTTGTTGTTTCTTGCATGAGAGATCCACCCCTCTGGATTTTCTTGAATTTCTCAGTCTGGAAAGAGCTATTAAATAACTACCACAAACACAAAAAATCCCATTCACTAATCAAAACACAAGCCATAAAAATAATTAGGGGGTTCCAAGGCAGAATTAGTGACTGAAATGATCTACAGTGTTTTTTTCCTTTTTTTTTAAACTGGATATAGGGCAAAGAAAGGAAGCTATTTGTTCCTGTTCTGCAGAAAAGGTGAAAAACAATGCCCATAGCATGAAATATAGTGAGATCTACTTTAAAGGACTCAAAACCCTAATTTTTTCTTTCCGACAGCCAGTATAGTCAGAAGCTTACATACTAGCGGTCTGTTTTGATCTCTTAAAAGATTTCTGAAGTCCGTCTTTCATGCTTTCGCAAAGAGAGTAATGCAAGATAAATCTTGAGTGAAGTCAAAGATTAATACCCCTTTAAAACAACACCATCACCCCTTCCCCACCCCCCACCCCACTTTTGAATACCTTAACTCCAACCTCTGCCAAGCACATGACCTACTTGCTTTTGTACAGAGATTACTGGCTAACAGTGTAACCCTGGAGATAAAGATCTGTCAGCATTTTCATTGTAAATCCCATTCTTCAGCAGTCACCAGTTCAGTCACCATAAAGTAAAACCAGCCTTATAGGGACTCCAGACTGATTACCCAAAAAATTGAAATGTTGATGTCTTCATCTAGATTTTTGTTTGGAAGTTGGAAGAACCAATACTTTCAGAACTCAATGCCCTGCAATGGGAGCAGATACCATAGTAGTTTGAGAGGACAGTAGTACCCTCTCAAATCCTTCCAGAGCTAAGGGCTCACTTGAGGACTAAACTGATTCTCCAGTTCTTGTACAGTGATATGTCTCCATCATACAGTCCTGATCCTCACATGAAATGAGAGCAGATCTAAACTGTAGAAATTAAGATCAGTGAACTTTCTGTTAAATTATGGCTCTAGAAAGCTGCCAAAAAGTTACAAAAGGGTAACATTTGAGAGGGGAAGGTTTTCTGTTTATCATTCATCATTGTGTAATAAACCCACCAAAACAATGTGATTAAAAAGTTAAAAGCAGGAAGTATAAATGTTGTTTGTAGTATCAGTGATAGCCATGCTGCTTGTCCATATCAGTCTTTACTTGCAAAGATTGGCATTAGAATGACAAAGGGTATCACACAAGTGGTTGGTTGAAATGTCCCTTTTCTTGACAGTAGTCCAAGAGTAGTTGGTTTGTTTCCATGGGCGACATTTGAAAAATACTGTCCCATCTCATCATGCTTGCATATGCACTAGCATGCTAGATAAAATGGCATCCTAGCTTTTACATTCAGTGTTGAGTTTTGAAGGCTTTCACCTTAGTTTTTGTACCAAAAGGGAAAAGCATCCTAAATAGAAGGAAGAAAATCAAAGTTGTTTGATTATCTTTTGATCAGGTTGCAGCCTTAATGAACTTAAATTGTGGTGGAATTATAACACAGATAATGCCTTTTCTGATGCAGCGTAAGATTATGCTCTTGGCAAATACATATCTACTATCCACCAAGATTAAGCTTCTCCTGTTCTTGGTAATGTGAATAGATAAAAGCATAAATTGAAAGCGTGAGAGGTAAAAGGAAGAATGAAGACCCACTAGCAACCTACTACTTTTTCTCTTGGGGTATTGAATTTTTGTGCTATCTGCATTCACTGAAGACACAGAAGATACACATGCATTTATTTAACACATAGTCCTAAGAAAGCTGTCTTAACCTTCTTGAATATCTGATACTGGCTATATAAAGACGAAGAAGTTTCTGAAGTTGATGTCTCTCTGCGTACTGCTGTAGTAGCCTGTATTTAGACATGCAGAACAGCTTGGTGATGTCAGTGCTCAGTTACATTTTTTATTTTTACTATTACACCTCAGTTTGAGAGTACTCCGTTTCTGGTAGCCAGAGAATAGGATCCCTTGCAACCCCTGAGTTATGCTTAAAAGAGCAGCAAATATTAATGTTAAGGATCATCTGCTGCAAGCTCAGAAGCGATACATCCCTACTGGAAGGAAGTGCTGCAGGAGGGCCAGGTGATCTCCTTGGATGGATAAGGAGCTGCTGAACTGGGGACTCTAAATAAGGAACTCTGTCTGAGGACAGATGAGCAGTCAACAGAGAGTTTGTGGGTCAAGGTTAAAGGGAGAACAGCGGTGGGAGACATTATTGTGGGGATCTGTTACAGACCGCCTGACCAAGAGGACTCAGTGGATGAAGCACTCTATAGACAGATAGGAACAGGCTCACGCTCACAGGCCCTTGTTCTCATGGGGGACTTCAATCACCCTGATATCTGTTGGAGGGATGGTACGGCCCAGCACAAGCAACCCAGGAAGTTCTTCGATTGTGTGGAAGACAGCTTCCTTCTGCAAGTAATAGAGGAGCCAACAAGGAGAGGTGCCATGCTTGACCTTGTCCTCACCAACAGGGAAGGGCTGGTTGGAAATGTGACACTCCAGGGCAGCCTTGATTGCAGCGATCATGAGATGGTCGAATTAGAGATCCTCAGGACAGTGAGAAGAGCGTGCAGCAAGCTCACTGCCCTGGACATCAAGAGAGCAGACTTTGGCCTCTTCAGCAACCTGCTCAGTAAGATTCCATGGGATATAGCCCTAGAGGGCAGGGGGGCCCAAGACTGTTGGTTGCTATTCAAGGAACACCTGCTGCAAGCTCAGGAGCGATGCATCCCTACTAGAGGGAAGTGCTGTAGGAGGGCCAGGAGACCTCCTTGGATGGATAAGGAGCTGCTGAGGAAAATTTGAAGGAAAAAGAGGCTTATAAAAGGTGGAAGCAAGGACAGGCGGCCTGGGAAGAATACAGGGATGTTGTCTGGGAAGCTAGGGACCAGGTTAGGAAAGCTAAGGCCCACTTAGAATTAAACTTGGCTTGGGATATTAAGGATAACAGGCAGGGATTCTATAGGTACATTACAAATAAAAGGCAGACTAGGGACAATGTGGGCCCTCTCCAGAAGCTATCAGGAGAACTGGCTACCCTGGATTTGGAGAAGGCTGAGGTTCTTAATGACTTCTTTGCCTCAGTCTTCACTGGCAAATGCTCTGACTATACCACCCAAGTCTTGGAAGGCAGACGCAGGGACAGTGAGAATGAAGACCCTGGGCCCACTGTAGGAGATGATCTGGTTCAAGACCATCTTAGGAACCTGAACGTATACAAGTCCATGTGACCTGATGAAATCCATGTGCGGGTCCTGAAGGAGCTGGCAAATGAAGTTGCTAAGCCACTGTCCATCATATTTGACAAATCATGGCAGTCAGGTGAAGTTCCCGATGACTAGAAAGAGGGGAATAGAACCCCCATTTTCAAGAAGGGGAAAATGGATGACCCAGGGAACTACAGACCAGTCAGTCTCACCTCTGTGCCTGGCAAAATCTTGGAGCGGATCCTTCTGGAAGCCATGCTGAGGCACATGAAAAACAAGGTGGTTGGTGACAGCCAGCATGGCTTCACTAAGGGAAAATCCTGCCTGACCCATCTGGTGGCCTTCTACGATGGGGCTATGGAACTGATGGACAGGGGTAGAGCAATTGATGTCATCTGCTGGACTTGTGCAAAGCGTTTGACACTGTCTCACATGACATCCTTGTCTCTAAGTTGGAGAGACATCAATTTGATGGGTGGACCACTCGGTGGATAAAGAACTGGGTGGATGGCCGCACGCAAAGATTTGTGATCAATGGCTCAATGTCCAGCTGAAGACCAGTAACGAGTGGTGTCCCTCAGGGATCGGTGTTGGGACCAGTCTTGTTCAACATCTTTGTTGGTGACATGGACAGTGGGATTGAGTGCACCCTCAGCAAGTTTGCCGATGACACCAAGCTGTGTGGTTTGGTTGATACCCTGGAGGGAAGGGATGCCATCCAGAGGGACCTTGACATGCTTGTGAGGTGGGCTGATGCCAACCTGATGAAGTTTAACCATGCCAGATGCAAGGTCCTCCAGCTGGGTGGGAGCAATCGCAGGCACAGCTCCAGGTTGGGCGGAGAAGAGATTCAGAGCAGCCCTGTGGAGAAGGACTTGGGGGTGTTGGTTGATGAGAAAATGAACATGAGCTGGCAGTGTGCGCTCGCAGCCCAGAAAGCCAACCGTATGCTGGGCTGCATCAAAAGGAGCGTGACCAGCAGGCTGAAGGAGGTGATCCTGCCCCTCTACTCTGCTCTCGTGAGACCTCACTTGGAGTATTGTGTGCAGTTCCGGTGTCCTCAACATAAAAGGGACATGGAACTGTTGGAACAAGTGCAGAGGAGGGCCACGAGGATGATCAGGGGACTGGAGCACCTCCCGTATGAAGATAGGCTGAGCAAGTTGGGACTGTTCAGCCTGGAGAAGAGAAGGCTGTGTGGAGACCTCATAGCATCCTTCCAGTATCAGAAGGGGGCCTATAGGGGTGCTGGGGAGGGACTCTTCATGAGGAACTGTAGTGAGAGGACAAGAGGTAACAGGTTCAAACTTAAACAGAGGAAGTTTAGATTGGATATGAGGAAGAAATTCTTTCCTGTGAGGGTGGTGAGGCACTGGAATGGGTTGCCCAGGGAAGTTTTGAATGCTCCATCGCTCACGGTGTTGAAGGCTGGATTGGACATAGCCTTGGGTGGCATGGTTTAGTGGGATGTCTCCCTGCCCATGGCGGGGGGATTCGGAACTAGATGATCTTAAGGTCCTTTCCACCCCTAACTATTCTATGACTCTATGATTCGATAACATAGTTAATAACATGGATCAGCATGATTCATTATAGCGAGAATGTAAGGAGCTGGGACATGGAAGGGAGGCAATTTTAGTTTGCCATTCTTAGTTATTGTCTTTTACTATCTATACATGCAGTAATTGATTTAACTGATACATATCACTAGTCCTTCTCTGTTGCAGGTTTAATTTCTAGGAGTACATTTAACTACAGAACATAACTATTTGAAGCTGGAATATATCAGCTAAAGAGTGAAATGATAGTTAAACCTTATGTGCTTGGGAAGTTTATCCTGCACATTCGGCAGTATTATGTACCTTTTTACAAGTTGGAGAATGAGTATTTCTGTCTAGAAGTGTTCTGTGTTGCACTAAAACAGTGATTTCTGCTCAGCTGGGGAGTGTACTAACAAAACTGTAGACATAGTCACTTTGAACCTTTCAATAGTGGACTCCATAGTCTGTAGTATTGGACTTCCCTGAAGTATTCGGATTCATGTGTCAGTTTTTTAATTCTTTAAGCATTGCTTCATGATCTGAGTGAATTATTTCGGAGTTACAAACTGTTTGGTATTATAGAGGTATTAAATGGCTGCCATGAGTGACATAGAGTAAAATTTACCTGTGGCTAATTTGTATTTGTCAAATACTGATTAGAGATCTTTTCTGTTGGCAAAAGTATGTTGCCTTCTCTCTTACTTATCCTTCATTATTGCTTTTTCTAGGCTCTGGAATGGATTCATGACAATGGAGAGTTTTATTTATCCACACATACTTCCACTGGCTCCAGTATCCAGCACACTCAAGAGTTATTAAAAGAACATGAAGAATTTCAGATCACAGCAAAGGTAAAATAAATAAATAAAGTATCTAAGATTTAAAAAACTTAAACCAACCCAAATTCTCCCCTGTACTCCAAAAAAAAAAAAAAAACCAAAAAAAAAACCCAAGGATGTGTTGATCAAGATTTGCTTACTTGCAGTGGCTTTCTGTCTGTATTTCTGCTAGGAAGAGAATAAACCAAAAGACAATCAGAAGATAATCACTGTTACCAGAGCTCCAACAGCCCTATGTGCTGTTGATTTCTCATAACAGAATTGTAATGAGATAGCTTAAAAATGTTTTTCAGAAACTTATAAACCTTGCAGGGCCATTCACTTCCACTTTTGTATGCTCATGTCTATGGATTAAACAAGAGGCATGAATATAAACAATTTATTACTACTGAAGAAAACTGTTACATGTTCTGTGAACAGTTTCATATAAAATGTTGTGCAGAGAACTCAATTCCGTTTGACCAAACGCTAACCTTTAAGACACTTGCCAGGATGCTGGCTCAAACCTGAATGACTGATGTAGTAAAGATGCACATAAGAGCCTGAACTCAACAGTGAAACACAGTTATCCTTGTCCTGACAATACAGTGAGCTGCCAGTGCAAATGAGAGCTGTGTTAAAGCACAGTGTGAAGATAATAGCCAGGTCTCTGTCAGAGTGAAATGGTAAGAAGTGTTGGTTGATGATAATGGTATTGAAAAATTTTCCAGGTAACTTATTTTACAGAAATTCACGAAGTGGGACCAAAAGAGATAAAGTTGGCATTTGAGAGTGAGATTGCACTACACATATGGTATGACATGAAGGAAGAGCCTATATAGCTCAGATTGTGTGAAACTGAATGATATGACAAGGGATATCAATATGCTAAAATCATTAGTTTTCTTTTCATTAACTAAATATACCTATATGGTTGGGTTTTGGGTTTTTTTGGGGGGTTTTTTTCCAATGTTTTGCCTTATTTCCCACAAAGTCTGACAAACAAGGGACCTCTGAGGACTACATCTGATGAAAAAATCAGATAATCATCACTTATTACTTAGATACCACATTATGGATTTAAATTTTCTCTCTTTAGAGTCCAAATTTCAAACTTCTTGCCATTGTTCCAGATGTTTTCTGTTGCTCTGAACATCAGAATAAAAGTTTTGTTTTAAAAGGACATCCTTCAGTTTGGCCAAAATGCCGTTGTGACATCCTGCAACAGTGAGAAGTAATCCATCTTTTTTTCTGTTTCCTAGCCAAGCAAGGTATCCATTCATTATTTTCCACAAATAGGATGTTTCTTTGTTATTTAGGCTTTTTGAAGGAATAATAAGAAATACCTGATACTAGAAATGAAAGAGAGAGACCCTAAGCCACAGAAAAAATGATGCCTACAGCATCTGCAATGCTCCCAGTGCCACATCCTTTTTATGTGGAGCACTTTCATGTAAAAATATGCATCATATTGTCACTGTACCTGTGTCATCATCTTATTATGCAAAGCTCAGAGAAATAAATAATAAAAGAGTCCCATTCATTATGAGCAGACCTTGTTCACGAAAACCCCACCCAAAACCCACATAATAAAAAAATGCATAATGGTAGCTACTACAAAAACAGCTTACCGAACAAAGCTTTTACCACATTCAACCCACCTGTAACAATATTACTTTTCAGTGATGCTCTTCAAAACACTGTAATTCCCAGACCAAATTGTATTTATTATAAAGGGACATCATAAACTTATGAATGACATTCCACATTTAATATTTTACATGCTACATAAGAGAAACCCATCTAGCTTGCAGTGAACATCACAGATAATAGGCTTTCATCATGATACAATGATGCTGAATGGAAGAGCACTTTCAGCCATACTATTCATTTTGCCTCTTGTTCTTACTCAGCCTATCGTTATCATTGTGAATGCTCCATCCCTGGTGGTGTTCAAGGTGTGCCAAGTTGGACAGAGCCTTGGGTGGCATGGTTTAGTGTGAGGTGTCCCTGCCCAAGGCAGGGGAGTTGGAACTAGGTGATCTTAAGGTCCTTTCCAACCCTAACTATTCTATGATTCTATGATTACTTCTAGTTCATTTAGGATATAAAATACATCAAGGCATGTTATCATTCAGCTGTGATTTAATTAGAAGACAGTAGAAAAATTAAAGCTTTGCTTGTTAAGTTGCTCATTTTATTAAAGTAATCTGTGATTCTGCTATAACTTTAGTGCCATGGCAGCATTTTGTTATTCTACATATCTTGAAGCCTGTGGAGAGATGCAGATGTCAGTTGTGAGGCTTACCAGTTTTCCCATGTGAAAGACTGAAAGACAGGCAACCAGTGCAGGACTGTACTACCTGATCTTATGTAGCTTTGTCTGCCTCTGTGCTTTGTTTTGTCACCTGTTAAAACTGTCACTTGTTTCCACCTCTCGGCTCTCCAGTCTTCATCGAGAAATAGAAAAGCAATAGAAAGAAAGGAGGTGTTTCTTTGTCTGAAAGACCACCTCAAAAAAGGAGACTTAGAGATAGACTTGGTCGTGGTTCATGTGGGAAGGGAGAAAAGAGAACCCGGAAAGACCAGGGATCACTTTTGCTTTTCAAACCTGGATTTCCTTCCTTCTGAGTTTAGCTTCAGCTTTTGTTCTGCTGGATCCCTTCCAATACACAGAGCACCACTGCCCCCCTTGTTTCCTCTGTCAGCAGATGACGTGGGTGCCCCTTTTGAAAGGATGTTGTTAGTGCCACTCCCTTGGCGTTTTGCTACCTGATGGGAGGATGTATTAGCCCTTGCTAATTCCATAATGAAAATAAATGCTTGGATGAGGGACCATTAGGAAAGAAAAAGGAATAAAAAAAAGAAAGGACAAGTTGATTTTCCAATTGTCAGGAAGGAGTCAAGTTTTTATTGAATGTTTTGGTTAACTCCCGGTTACTAAGGGCCTTGTCAGTGCACTTTACTCAGACAACACACTTAATTCTGACATGGTATCAAAAAGAGGTGAACATATAAACTCATCCATCGTGGATGATTTATAATTTACATGAAAGAAAGTGCATAGTTTTAGGCAGCTTGTTAATTGGGAAAATCTGTTACAGATTAGATGGCGGCTTCTTGTTCTCTTAGTTTCAGTGACTGTGTCAGAGCAAAACATAACACTAAAAAGGTCTGAAGAATATAGTCTTAATCTGTTGAAGTTGTTGAATCTGTAAGGCATATAACAAGACGTATTCCCATCTCAACATTTCAGTGGTGACTGAAGGAGATAGATTGTTGAGACTGTGGACAAGGTCCAATACCAGTGCTTCAGTGGTAATGAACAAAATATCCTCTTGGGCATCAAAACCCATTTGTATTGATGTAAGGAGAATACCCATGTGCTGAAAAGCTTGCCTAGCAGAATTTAATCTCTGTGTTAGATATAAAGGACATTTTTGAAAGAAAAACAACAGACCTGCATCTAGTCACGTAATAATAAAACCCAAGGAAACCTATATTCATCTTATGATATTTTTATTAAGGAAAAGGTACCTGTTTAAAGGAGTTCTGGGAAGAGAGAGGAGAAAGCTAGCTCCTTTGATGGCGGCTTCAACTGCACTTAGTAGCAGGTTAAGCAAAATGACCCCCTTCATGACAGGTAGAGCTAGTAACTTTTCGATATTTTCCTGTTTTCATAGCAAACCAAAGAGAGGGTGAAGTTGTTGATACAGCTGGCTGATGGCTTTTGTGAAAAAGGGCATGCTCATGCAACAGAGATTAAAAAATGTGTCACAGCAGTGGATAAGAGGTACAGAGACTTTTCCCTGCGCATGGAGAAATACAGGACCTCTTTAGAGAAAGCTCTGGGTATTTCCTCCGATTCCAATAAATCGGTAAGAGATATTTGAGTGTGATGACAGGCAAACAAGCTTTGCTTGCATTTAATTTAGCAATTGTTTTCTCCTGTCTCTTTCCTTAATCGATTCTTTCTTTCTTTAATAAAGAGCAAAAGCTTGCAGCTGGATATAATCCCAGCCAGTGTCCCAGGGTCAGAGGTGAAACTGCGTGATGCTGCTCATGAGCTTAACGAAGAAAAACGAAAGTCTGCCCGCAGGAAAGAGTAATAAATCTATTTATTTTTTAATCACTGAGAATGCATAAATCAATCTTCATAATGAAACAACTGTCATGGCTTGTATGGCATCTTAGAAATTAAATAAGTGGTAAAAAGAGAATGATATTACTCAATAGCTCCTATTGCCTTTTATTCACATGCTTTTTCTCACAGATAATTCTAGCATGTCAGAATCTTAAACTTTCAAAACTGTATCAGACTTCTAACATGCTTTTCTTCTTTTTAGAAATAATGTGAAATGAATGTGTATGGGGAGGAGGGAAGACAACAGTTAAATGACTATAACAAGTCTAAAGCATTTGAGAAAAAATTCCATCTCCTTTCCCCTTTCTTTTTGTGCTGGTTAGTAATGGAGGGAGGTTACCTCTTATGTCTCCTTCATCTGTTGTCTCTCTTCACATTTCAGTTCTCAGATTTTTCTTGCAGCAGTGGAAAAAGCAAAAGCTGATGAGGAGAAAGATGTATTCTGGTTATTATGCATTCATAATGATCTAACAGGCTGAGATTTGATTATTCTTTCTGTTGTCACCTAAGGTTCATTATGGCTGAGCTAATTCAAACAGAAAAGGCTTACGTAAGAGACCTCCGGGAATGCATGGATGTAAGTTTTCTTTTTTTCTCGCTAATCTTTGAAGACAGGATTCAGTCCATTGCATTCTCTTTCTTTCTGGTTTTAGCCACTGAGCATGTTTGGTTTGCAGTCGTAGGACCAAATTAAGTATCTTCTCTGCTATTAAGAAAAAACTTAGAATTACATCTGATAACAGCTACTTCAGAATTCATCCTATATATTTTGCTTTTTTTTCATACTAGGTTTCAGCATTTGCTTCTTTCCCAATTCACAAATGTGGGGTTTTTAGTTTGAGATAGGGGAGTGAAAAAGGAGGGGCTTACTTAATTTGCTTTGCTAGCAAGAGAGGAGAGCTTGTGTTAATTCTCTTATTATCTGTATCACATGTTCTGCTACTAGCTGACTTTTTGAATAGAAATTCAGAGAGATTCCATGGAAAACTGCCCAGTAATTGTTATGCTGAAGCAAGTAATGTTCAGTGTTAGCTGTTGCACAAAGCATAAACTCCTAGACTGCAGACATGACCTTGATAAGGAATATCCTGAAGCATTAGAGGTTGTCAAGAATGCCATGCATTTTAAATGCTGAAGTCTCAAGGGACTATGTTAAATTGTTAGTTTTATAACATGGATTTTACTGTCAAAATCACAAGGTATATTTGACGCAACAGTCACACTGCCACATTGGGCGATGATGATGCTATGTGATCCTTCCACAATTTCTTTCCAGGAATGCATGCTTACAGATACCTGGGTGCTTCTGTTTAGAGTTTGTCATGACTTTTTATGCATCTTTTTTGTTCTGGGCAGACATATCTATGGGAAATGACAAGTGGAGTAGAGGAGATCCCACCTGGTATTGTAAACAAAGAACACATTATCTTTGGAAACATGCAGGAAATCTATGAGTTCCACAATAAGTGAGTGATTTATTTTCCATTTCCATATTACTGCTAAATCCAAATGATGACCTGAGGGATTTGCTAATGAAAATCTTGTGCGTATGAATAATGGATGCTTTTCCATAAAAAATAAAAATAAAAAAAGCTAAAGGATTTCTTCTTGCATTGCTAAATTGTTTCAGTTTTTGCTTTTTACAGCCAGGTATGTGTGCCATTAGAAACTGTCTTTTTCAGTCTTGACCATCTTTTAGCTTTTTAGATATTATTTGGACACATTGAAATTTTGCTACAGGTTTTGCAGTTGTTCTAAAGGGATGGAAACCACTGAACACAGATACAGCACAAACATTAATTTAAGACTCTGTCATTCCTTCAGAAACCTCATTCCTGATTCCCAAGTGCAGATGCTAATGGGAAAGAGTAGGGCTTCCTGCTCTTTCTTGGCTCTTTGAATCTTCTGTGGAGATGCCCCACCTTTGTAGTTGGAGCTTGAAAAAAGCTTGTGGAATGGTTCCTAGGCAGATCTCTGTGCAGGAATCTTGCTTGGAATCTTCCCTTTGTTAATTCATTAGCCTTTGTGTTGGCTTATGATTCTTCTAAGTAATAAAGTACACCTAGCATATTCCAGAACCTGATTTTACAGTCCTTTGTATGCTCTGTGTTAACTTGAGCATCCAAAAAGCAAGTCACCTCCTTTTTCTCTTGAGATGAAAGCTAAACTTCTTTTTAAACTGTGCTGTCTGTTTCTTTTCTACCCGTAGTATATTCCTCAAGGAGCTGGAAAAATATGAACAGTTACCAGAAGATGTTGGCCATTGCTTCGTTACTTGGGTAATGAAGTCAGACTTATATTTGGAAGTAATAAGGGGGATAATGAAGGGATAGATTCTGGCTGTTGGGTCCCTTTTTAATTTGTAAAATTTGTAAAAGTGCCCTTTCCTTCAAGTTTGAGTAAAGATGTGTTTATCTTTGACTAGGTGAAGGGGTAAATAAAGGCACCGCTGTCAGATGTCAATGCTTAGATGCTCTTCAGGTTTATGCAAGTTGCCTAATCCTGCATTCATGTTTGCTTTAGTATCTTTGTCTTAGTTATGAATAATCTACTTTGGCACACACTGCTGTTGTTTTCAGTCTTAACTTGCCTGATGCTGCCAGCTTGAATGGGAGAATATTTTTGTATAGTTCAATTTCTTGAAAGAAAAGATACATTCTCTGATAACTGTAAAACAGAACTGATGCTCTCTGATAACCTGTGTAAATTTGTATTTTGTTTTGCAGGCAGACAAATTCCAAATGTACGTTACTTACTGTAAAAATAAACCAGATTCTACCCAGCTGATATTAGAACATGCAGGAGCATACTTTGATGTAAGTATGTTGTACCCATCTTAAAAGTGTGCCTTGGCAGTTTGAATCATGTACTTGCAGTTGTGCTGAATGCCTAATTTCTCAAGAAAATGCGAGTTTCCTGGTACTAATGCTGCAATTTAGTGTCAGCTTAAGAAAATCAATCTTATATCTCACATGGTTAACTGATATTGCTCAGTTGGTCTCATAAAGCTGTCAAATCAAATGTCAAAAGCTGCTGTCACATGTCAGAGCAGTTCAGAATGGGAATGGTTTCTGGCAGCAACAACTGGGACATGAATCTTGAGTTCTCACAAGCACATTCTGCAAATCTTAGCATTTTGATGTGCTTAGTTTGCATTGTGTGTAATATGGATTGAAGTCTTTGTTAAATTCTTGGAGCACCTCTAAATTGTAATTGTATATAGTGGTAACTCAGTTGACTGCCATTGTTCAGAGCTGCTAAACCACCCACTTTGCTTATTTAGTCCCAAGGTTACTTGGTCTACATGTAACACTGTTTAAGAAGGGACCAAATCGTAGCAGCTGTTAGAGGTTTTAGGGAGGAATTTGGGCCACACTGAATAAATTTTGGTGGCATGTGTAGTTACAGAATATTCAGAGTGCTGCATTTTTGTTTCCTTCTCCAATGTGCTGAGCCACTAGCTGTGTAGTGACACCACAAATTTTGTTTAGAATTATTTGGAGGAGTAGAGGGAATAAAAAACAATCAAACAAAAAAACCCTGAAGTTCTTGGAATTAATTTCAAAGGTCTATCACTGAGGAGATGGGGATTCTAAACATTGTAAGGTAAACCCTTTTGTGACACCTCCGTTAAACTTTCAGTCTTTGAAGAAGTTGCAGGAAATCAGGAAGATATGACAAAAAAAAAAATCACAAAGGGCTCTGGTAAAACTGTATTAGAAATAAGTTCTTGTGACCATCTCCAAAGGAGCATCCTTTGATCCCTCTCTTTTCCAGTATATCCAGAGCTCTCCATCCCCTAATCCACCTAAAGGGGATTAGAAGTGTGAAGACCTAATTCTGTACACAGATAACTTCAAGAGCTTCCATCGATACCACCACTGGGCCATGTGAAAATGACATGTGTATCCCATCTTTGAAATTTCTGATACTGTAATCATGGTTTGAAAGCACATAGTGTTGCCTAACTTGCTATTTGAAATTGTGTCATTAAAATATATCAGATACTGTGGTAAGCAGCAAACATCGAAGCTGTGTATTTCAACCATGATCAGTACTTCAGATCTATAATTATACTATCTAATTTTATTTTCTTCCTTTAGCTTTGTGGAGGTGATTCTTTTTTTGTTTGTAAGTGGCTGTTTTCTTTTTAAGTGTTTGTAACCTCTTTAGTTAGAAAATGTTTATTCGTGCTCCCTCTTGTGGGGGAAAATGCTTTCTGTGACAACACTTAAACTGGTAGGTGATGCTAATAAACTTCTACTGTAGCCTTCCTGTGATAGTCCTGGCTGTTCCCCAGAACACTGAAATTTGTTTTCTTTTCTCTCTTGATAGTGACAAAAGAAATAGAGATTTTAATTTAAAAATTAAAAAGACATTGCTACATGTATTTAGGTTTATTAAAATGCTTCACAGGTACCCTTGGAGGTAATAATCTTTTGTTTGTACAAAGTGAGTAGGCAGATGCACAACACAACTATTTGCTATGGCTGGAATAACTTGTCATCCTGTCCTTTTTATGTCTCCTTGCTAAAATAGAATTTGTAGCTCGTGTATCTTATTGCATTATAGCCCTCAGAGCAGTCTATATTTGAGTGTTGGTGCTCACAGTCATCAAATGTTTGTGGTTTTTTATGTAGGAGATACAACAAAGACATGGACTGGCCAACTCTATCTCCTCTTACCTTATCAAACCTGTCCAGAGGATAACAAAATACCAGCTCCTTTTAAAGGTCAGTATTATTTCAAAGTTCTTAATCTGATTCTGCTGCTCTTTAGAAGGGAAGGCTCTTGCTGAAATCAGGAGGGCTGTTTTTCTCTGCTCTCTGAGACTCCAGCATCCTGAGCAGCCTCAAATATTGCTGCAATGCTTTTTAGGAGACTGAAAATGAAAGAAGGCATAAATAAGGAACTTTTTGTCTGGATTCCTGTAAATCAAAAAAGATACGTCTCTACTAATGTGTACTTAGAAAACATAATTTGCATTTCCAGAGAAAAAAGTAATTCATGGCCATATAGACAGGCACATTTTTGTAATCGTCTCTGAAACAGATTCTGGCAAGCCATGAGCTATGTTTGTGGTATTAAGTAATATAAAATGCATAGAATTTATTTATACATAAAGCCCAATACTGTAAAATACCTATAAAATATATGTATGCGTGTGTGTATATATATACACTGAGACCTGCAGAGCTGTTGCACAAACAGTTGTTACTTGTAATGTGCCTGGAAATATCAAGTACTAGCTTTTAAATAAATAAAACCTGTAGTTAGAGCTTTCACTCAGTGGACAAATGTCTTGTTGACTTGAGCAGCAGCGTTCTTGAACTGTGCTGGGTCCCTGGTAGGTGGCATTACTTGTTTTGTAATAGCTTCCCAAAAAAGCACTGTCTCTCCCAGTTTTACTTGAGAGCTGCCGTGGATGATTGTTTTTAAAATTTATGAAAAACACTGCAGCTATTTCAGGTAGTGTTGGATGGAAAAAAGTCTGTCGATTTCAACTGAAACATATTATCTGTCCTCCCTTTGCAGAAAGGTGCAACTGGGTTCAGTTATAACTTGCAGAAATACTCTAGGCTGTGCTGTGCTGTTTCAGAAATTTTTGAGTATTGATTCAAACCATTATGGTTTTAAAACTAAATATGCCTTAGCCACTACATCATTGAAGTGATGGGATAGGTTGGTTTTACCAGTGTTTGTGGAGCCAGGTGGCTTTGCTGCACAGTAAAATGGATTTATGCGGTGGTGACTGGGTTTTCTTTTTCCTTTTCTTTTTTTTTTTCCTTTTTTTCTTTTTTTTTTCTTCCAATAAGAGGACATGTAAAACATAGAAGGATGGAGAGTCCGAAACTTGAATGATAGCTGAAACATTTTACAGTCCTGGAAGTTCTGCTTGTTTTTCCAAACGGCATTGAAGCTGCTTGCCTTCTGTGCCTCCTGGGGGATATTTAATTGCACTCACTTTTCTGCAGAGTTCTCATGCAAGATTTAGGTGTGATGATGTAGTGTTTTGTTGTGATGGCAGTATTGGCAGTCAAATAAAAATAGTGTAATAATGATAATAGTAGGAATCACATGGCTTTCTCTTTAAAAAGGAAATTAACCTGAGGGAATGAATTAAGTGGGCCTTTTCAATAATAGAAAGAACATAATATGCCCTTCTGGTTACGTAAGTTACATTTTGTCTTGATACTGTTCAAATGCTCAAAGGATGTGAGGAAATTTGATTATCAGCTCAGGTGCTGTTATGTTAATACCTGTGGGATGTTGAATGGACAGGGAACTGCATTGACCTAAATTCCGCTACAATAATTTAGCATATTCCATTCTTTTAACTTCTATCCATTAGTTAATGCTTCTTTGTATTCTAAAGTTTTGTCTGTAGGATGCTTTTAATGGTGTGAACACAGAATAGTGTAATTCATGGAATACATGAGACGGTGTAAATCCTCTTATCAGCAGTAGTATAGAACACATCTTTGGTGCAGTGGAGCAGAATGACATGGGAGGCAGGCATCATTTTGTGCTGTCCTGCTTTCCACCATCTTTACAACTTGGCAGCTGCATTGTTCTGAGCCTCCATGTAGTACTGCATCTGATATCTGTGTCTGCTTATCAGGAAAAATGTTGTTCTTAAAGCAGCTTTTAAAGATTTCTTATAAAGCAAATGATCTTATTTGAATTAGAGGTGATTAACTGAAACCTTGAGCTGCTCCTTGAAGGACAGATCATGATAAATACTAAGTATGCTGACATGTCACTGGCAGGGTAAGAAGTTCAAAAAGACTGTACATGCCAAAGCTGATTCTTTGCTTATTAGAAGTACTATTTTGTTGACTATTATATTAATGTAGAAATACATGATGAGTACTCACATCTGCTTATCTTTTTCAGGAGCTGCTCACGTGCTGTGAAGAAGGTAAAGGTGAGATTAAGGATGGTCTGGAGGTGATGCTTAGTGTGCCAAAGCGAGCCAATGATGCCATGCACCTCAGCATGCTGGAAGGTAGGATTCAAGCTGGCTTTCCAGTTAAGTTGTGTGCTGTAGATTAACTTTGTTTAATAACATTCTGTTTCACTGTATGTTGAAGATCTCAAGAATGTGAACATTTTCTTAGCTCTGGGTTTGTATTTTGTGTACATTTTATTTGCAGGTATGTAAAATGCAAACTTATTTAGGAAAATTAAATGTGACAGACAACTGTTACTTTTAAAAATGCTTTTTTATCCTGATCTATAACTTTGCCACTGCAGATTTCAAAAATATGTAGGCTAACGAAGTTTTCCAGTACAAGGATACACACTGCTACATAGTGAGTGTCCTTGGCTTCCTTATGTGAGAAGCATAAGTATATTAGAGGAGAATTTGCTGATTTATGTATCAAATAATTGTCTCCAAGAAGTTTGTCGTTTTCACATCTGTTCACTGCCTATTCCATAACAGACTTCTGGTTGATATGAAATATATCTTCTGGCAGTAAAATGTCAGCATAAGCCAATTTAGCCTGAACCTTAGCCAGAACAGCATAATCGTGCTCATGGCAGCCAGTGAAGGTTGGATGTAATTGCTTCTATGTGCTTGGAACAACTTTCTGCCAAAATCTGTTTTGTAATTGGCACATATTCATGTATGATGGTGCCATCATACATTTAGTAATAAAAATGTTTTTCTTTGACATTTAAGTTTTTTGATAAAAACAGAACCACCTTACCTTGTAGTTGCTGAATAAAGACTTACAAGTGCTTTTAGTCAGTATTTCTTTTCTTCTTCTCTGCCTTCTAGTAGTAAAATGGAGCTGGTCATGGAATTCCCAGTATTATGAAAGTTACTCATCTTGGTTTGAAGTGTGATAGGTGATCATGTGAATGCTCAAAATAACTCCTTTTCCTTGATTTAAAGCACTGTTGGTCAGTTTGTAGAATCAGTTCCAAATGCTTTGTCTAGAAGATGGTGTTAGTATAGATGCTGACCAGATTTGGTAATAATTTTTTAACACTGGGAATGCAATTGGAGAATATCCCAATCTTTTACATAAGATGGTTTTCTAACAAATCATGAGTGTATTTTTAAGTTGTCCCATGTTAGACGAATATAGTGAGTGAGCACATTTCCTCTTTGTGTCTCTGGAGGATTTTGAATGAACATCCTGAGGCAACTTTCCTCTGCCTCTGTCCATACTGTTGCCCTGTTTAGAACAGTGAGAACTGCTATTTTCTCAAGAAGGATGGTGCTCTTCTGTTCAGAGCATATTGGCAAGCAGTATCTATTTAAAAACCAGTTTAATACCACTCAGAATCTGAGTATGGTAGACTAATTTTTATTGTCCTGGGTCTCCAAAGCTGTGTATTACACTGGGAGACAACTGTACCAATACAAATAAAGTAAAAATGTTGATATTCTTAATCTTCATTTTTACATTATGTTTCAAGCTAAGCAATCCAGCTGCTGTTTCTTCATTGTGGCTCAATGCTGGAGTGCTGATCACATGGCAACATCTCCAAGGTGCCATCTTTTTTCATCCCCTATTGGAACATGTTTGTGTGCCCATTGCATACATGGTAGGGAAGGTGTACCACCAGCAAAGGTGGCATCTGGGAGCTTGCAGAACAACCTGATGTGCTCTCCATGTCCTTGCAAATTGTTCTCAGTTCCTACAGTGGCAGAAAGCTTAAATCATTTTCATCATGGAAGAGGTTACCAGAAGCTGACATAGACAGATCTCTCATTCGTTGGTGAAATACTGCCAAAAGAGTTGATAACTTCTTAACAGTTGGATGTCTAAATTTAGACCTAGACTTGAGCTACAGTTCCATTTAGTATTTTTAAAATGTTGAAATCAAGTCTTGTTTTTAGTATTGCTTCCTTAGAATCCCATCTTTTGCAAACTGTATTTGGGGAAAAAATCACATTACTTAGTAGAAGCTGTGCTTTCTAATTTCCTCATATTAACAACTTTTCATGGGGAAACTTTCCTCTCTCTGGGTTTTTAGGCTTTGATGAAAATATAGAATCTCAGGGAGAGCTCATCCTGCAAGAATCCTTCCAAGTGTGGGACCCAAAAACACTGATTCGGAAGGGACGAGAGAGGCACCTTTTCCTTTTTGAGATGTCCTTGGTTTTCAGTAAAGAAGTAAAGGACTCCAGTGGAAGGAGCAAGTACATCTACAAGAGTAAATTGTTTGTAAGTATGGGACAACAAGTGATCGTATTTATGGAACCATCTAGATTTTATTGTGGCTAAATTCAGATGATTTAAATGTACATGAAAAACATGAACAACTCTTGTAGTGCACTGAAAGAACAGCCTTGGAATGTGTAAACTGAATATTACGTTTGTTGCTTTGCTATGCTCTTGAGGAGAAAGAGTAGGCCAAAAGCAATTCCTGAAGTCTGCACATCAATGTATGTCAGGTCAAAGGAAAATCAAGATTGGGCTGGACTGATTTTGTCTTAATTGTGTGTATGATTGCTAGTTCTTTAAAGCTTATTTGCATAAAGCAGAAGAATGGAGGGACTTGACATGCTGCACTTGTCTTGCTTGTTTACTGCTGCTGTTGTAGCGATAATCATGTTAAGGATCTGTTTTGGTGGATGTCCTACACATACTGATCTGGAAGGCAAGAACTCCTTGTTACGGAAAAGTTCATTCCAGAATGTTCACTGAGACTAGTAGTCTTAATGATAATGTTTTGTAAATAAAATGATAGCTCTTGTGGCCTACTGAAAGGATGTAAAGATGGAAGTTTTTTCCATTCAAAAAAAATTAAAAACTTTGCTCTTGCTTTCCTCATCTGTAGCATCTATGCTTTAAAAATATGACTGGAATTCATAGTTTTACTTTCCTGTCTTATTGGATGACTTGGGTGAGAGCAGTATTCACACTCCATAAATTTAGGTAGCCAAGTGAGAAGACTGTCTCCCATGGCTTGATCTGCATCCCTTAGAGGCAAGATTAGCTTTTCTGCCAGACAGGTTAGAAGTGCTTGTAATTACTTTACTTCTCAGTATCATGGTCTAAAAGAATAATTCTTCTGTTGGTCCTATTGGGATATATGAGTAAGTCTAGGCAGTATAAATACTGAGACTTTTCTCCCTGCTTCAGCTCCTTTTCCTTCATTCTTTTCCCCTTCCCATCTCTGTGTTCAAACTGGTAAAGCAGGTTAGTTCAAAAAAACTCTTTTTTCCATATCTTACTTTGCATATTCTGTCACTTCATTTCCAACGCTTGCTCTTCTTCCTGATGTAAGGTAACTAGCAGGTAACAAACACAGCTGCAGCTGTTTTGTTGATCACACCTTTCTTTGGTGCTCTCAAGAACTTGAAATACCAAAAACTTCTGGTTTACTGGAGGGTAATATCAGCTGCTAAGACATTATGTGGGAGGAGAGACAGAGCTAAAAAATCAGTCCTGTAAGCTTGTCATGTCAGTTCCTCTGGCAGAAATGTAGTCATAGCTTCAGGTCCTAAAGAAGCTGCTGAAAATCTTGAAGACTCTCATTGTGCTTTGTTTTTAAAGTACAAGCATTCTTTTTGCCTTCACATCCTATTTGGCAAAATATCCTATAGTGCAGCTTACTCCCATAGCAATTCTTACAGCTTGCTCTTTAGAAAATGCTTTCATTGAGGTGTTGAAAGCATGCATTTTGATTTGAGCCAAGGATCTTTTTGCACGTTACCCTGTCTCCTACCTCTGGAAGGTGGTTTTACTAAAGCGTGGTCCTTCTCTTTATTTTGGGTATGGTGACCATCATGGTTTCCACAGCATTAGAAGAACATGTTAATAAACTCCTTTCACAAGAGAGAAAGTGTCCAAAAGCAAATGCCTAAGGAGGGCTATGGAAATAAGGCAAGTAGGCAAGCAGGTTTTATTTTGCCAGAATATTCTCCCAGTCACCAGTAACTGTCAATTGAGGGGCTTCCTCACCTGAGTGTGATTTTTATGTGTTCAGTAACTCGTAATGGATTTTAGTTGTTCCTTGTAAAATTAATAATATTCACAAGTGTATCAAGACTTCTGAATTTACTAGGCTTTAAAAAATAAACCATGTTAAAAATTCTGCTATCTTGCCCATTCAGACTTCATATTGGGAAGTGCAGTAGGGTATATTTTATTTGAATTACATAATGTAATGTTGATTTGTTTTACAAGCTTTTTAACACACACAGGAGTTGTTGGTGAGTCAGGTTTAAAATGTATCACAGGCTTTTAAGTATTTCAATGAAGAAGAGTCTACTTTAGTGAAAAGAGATGACAAAGCTGAAATGTGTTGGGTTGAGGACTTTTTTAGGGAGGAAAAAAATCAACAACAATTCAAGTTGGCAGACAAGTGAGAAAAGAAAGAAATTACTTTTACTTGGGTATTGTGTATCCAGCATCTCTGATAATAGGCTGTATATGTGCTAGTGATGAATGTATATAAGGGGAAAAAGTACAGCTTCCAATAATGTAAGAATGCTTAGCAGCTGTCTTCTGGAGTGAGGGTTCTTGTAGTTTGAGCTGTATTTCTTAGTTGGTAATTTTTTTGGAGCAGAGTCTATATGAATTGTTAAACTGGAAACCAATTCACATGATTGAGATGTTATTCCAGTTGGAAGTCAAAACATTTTGGATGAAAATTAGCTATTAAGGTCTGACATTAGAACATTCCTAAAGACTGATTGTTAATGTAGTTGTCCCACAAAATTCTCAAGGGAAACTACATTTCTGATTTATTTCATCTGTTTCAGAGGGAAGGAAACACATTAGGAAAGGATTCTTTGGCAGCAAAGAGATCAGAGTTTTAGGAGATATCAGGAGAATTCTTCAGCCTATCTTATCTGAGAGAAAACATAAAAATCAATGTCTTGAGTTTTCCCTGGAAATCAACAAGAAGAAAAGCCAACACTTACTTTTTATCAAGCACCTTTTTTTAGAGTTACAAAGTTTTTATTGTGAAGTCAAAAAAATAAACAATTTGGTATTGAGATTATAAACGCTATTGTTTATCATTGCTTTACAGGAAAAAAATTGTTTAGCTTGCAGTTTTTCCTTTTTTGAAGAAACCCCACCACTGCCCCCAAAATAAAGTATCCTCTTGAGCATGAGTTAACCTTAAGCCTTTAAAAATCTCTTTAAACAGCAAAGCTGTTTATTTTAGAATCAAGTATTTTAGAGCTGTATTCATTTAGAATATTAGCATCCCTTTGTGGCTTCTGAGAAAAAATGCTATGTTATCCTAACAAACTTTTCCTAATTCCAGACTTCTGAACTGGGTGTCACAGAACATGTAGAAGGAGATCCCTGTAAGTTTGCTCTGTGGGTTGGAAGGACACCAACTTCAGACAACAAAATTGTTCTCAAGGTAATTTTGGCAGATGTGCTTGTACAGTGTATACTAACTCTTGTGGTGGTTGTTCATACTTGTTGGGAAGGCAAGAAGTCATGATTTACCCTGCTTTGAGAGGGACAGCTGCTGACAGATAATTTTTTCTTTGTGTGTAAAGGATGTAGTATATATCTAACTCGTGGCTTGACAGCACAGGGTAATCTGTGTGATCTACTAAAGGATTAAACAAACTTACTATCAAAAATAAGTGTTGGGAGAGGTTTGATTCTGTAGGCTTTCTATAGCTTAAGACTGCAACCACTATCTGGCAGAGCAACTGATAGGCCACAGACAAATCATGGCATCAGTGTTACATGTCAAACTCAAGCCATTGCTGCCTGTTGGTGATGCTGGTTTTCATGGTCCATATTTTATTGCAGAAATTGAAACACTTCAAAAGACTTTCTTTCTCTGGGATACAAATATTTTTGAAGATACTTGCCTTTGGATGAGTGTATATAATGCCTGTAAATGATATATCTGGGAAAGGTACAGGTTCAGTAGTGTTCCTTGCCTAGCTAGGAGAGTAGCTAAATCCATTTTTCCTGTGACTCTAGTATGGAACCTGAGACCTATGGTTTCAATTGAAGAACTTTTTTGTAATGCCATAAGCAGCTAACAGGTAATTTCACAGACAGGCTGAGAAAGTTGTGACTGTTCAGCCTGAAGAAGAGAAGGCTGCGTGGAGATCTCATAGCAGCCTTTCAGTATCTGAAGTTCATCTTCCCATTTCACAGAATCGTTGGGGTTGGAGGGGACCTTTGGAGATCACCTAGTCCAACCCCACTGCCAAGGCAGGGCCACCTAGAGCCGGTTACACAGGTTAATACATCTACTATTAAACTTACGTTTTCACATTTATTTTGCCACTATAATGCTATATAATAATGCCACTTAAAAATGGACACTCAAATTTACATGTTGACACTTTAAATTTATATGTTTTCCTAGTGAATTACAGACTAAGAAGAGCTCACATTAGTTTTCTGACAGCAGTCAGTGAGTGCAAGGAAATTAAAGGTACCATCACTGAATAATGCAATTTGTTCAGTCCTGATACTCCCGTGATTTCACAGACAATGCTTTGCTGCCTGAAATGATCCTCCCAGGGTAGAGTAGTATAAGGGGTTTTATTTAACAGCTGTCTACATAAGATCACTTTAAGGTGTTCCTGTTCTCTTCTTTGCTTAGTGCATAGCATATTTAGATAACTTGTATGGTATATGAAGCTTTTCAACAATTTTTTAATTTTTTAAATTTTTTGGGTTTGAAAGTTGGAAACTAGCGCTTTCTTAGCTTGTTAGTTGCCTAAGTAAATTCCATCAAAACCTAAATAAAAGATGTAACAAATCTTTTGTGTTGGCTTCTTTCCTAAATGTTTTTCTTTGTAAAAGAAAACAAAAATCTTTTTCTGAACTGTTCATCTGTTCCTGCAACTTTCTCCATCCCTTTAGTATCCCTGCTTATTAAATATTTATAGGCTATTAAATATCTATAATATATATTAAGCCGATGATTCCAGGAGACAGCAGTTAAAGGAAGTAGGAAGTTATTTGTTTTCTGGATCTGCAATAATGTTTATATTTAATAGCATTTCAGATGTAGGGTTAAACTGGATTAAATAATCATATGACAGGTTTGGCAGCTGGATAGCAAGTCTTTTCTATGGTATCTTAAAAGTATAGATGATATCTTGCAGGCAGTTATTAAAATACAATCCCTAAATTAGCTTTCTGCTTCCAGATATGTTTCAAAAGTGGAAGGAGTAATACATGAAATGTGTTGTGAAAGTATATGTCTTGCAGTATAAGTTATTTCTTTCTTTCAGTGTTAGTAGATTACTATGTGAAATTATAATTGACCTAAAACATAGCAAGAGTTTAAATTACCAGTGTTCAATCTGCTATTACTAAAATCCTTTAAAGAAGTCGATCTACCCCTGTCTCTCGTGAGATACGTACAGGGCTTTAACCTTCAAATTACGACAGAGGAATCTGAATCTAAATGAAAATGTTTTTTAAATGAACAATATTAATGATGTTGAGAAGTTTATAGTAGTGTTAGCAATTCAAAATGAAGACAACTAGCTTGAATTTCCTTTTTTCTGTGCAGGTTTTCAGAAATGATTTACAAAGTCATTCTTTATGCCTTCCTCTCTGTGTTTATTAGCTTGACTGTATGTGTGTATCTTCTCAACTTTAATAGTCCCTTGTGGGGGTTTTGTTTCTTTTGCATATCAAAGGCATCCAGTATAGAGAATAAACAGGACTGGATCAAACACATCCGGGAAGTGATACAAGAAAGGACCATTCATCTGAAAGGAGCATTGAAAGAGCCGATCCACATCCCCAAAACCGCACCAACAACAAAACAGAAAGGAAGAAGGTAAATAGTATTTGAAATAATTAGAGAACTCTAAGAACAGAACAGCACTCTTTCCTCTGTAGTGTTGAATTTTTAATAACTTTTGGTGAGTTGGACAAAAGCAAGAGTCATTTTGGCCAGCTTTATCTTGTAATTAATTTCCAGTTTCCTGCAGGGCTGAATTTGTTGAGATTTCTGCTCAGAACAGTACTTGACTTATGTACATTCAGCCATTACAGAAGGGTTTTGGAACTACAGTATAGGATAGCTGTACATTTTAGATTTTTACAATTTTGCATGTGTAATTCAGGACCTTATTTTCCTTTTATGGTGCTTAAAATGTGTGACTGAGTGTTGTTCTGCTTGCTAGCTTTGGTTAATGGCTATGCAAGTTTCTTGCCGTAGTGCTGGCTGGTAGGTTATTGCCTTAATTCTACATGATGTAGGCTTCGAGCAAACAAATCTGTTCTCTTAAAGCATAGAACAGTGCTGAATATTTGATTTTTGTATCAGTTAGTTTGTCTGGCTGGTGTCTGTTGGCACACTGCCTAGGTGCCACTTCTTTAGAGTTGCAAGTAGGTAACCAACATATTACAAACACAGTGCAAATATGGTAATGAAAACTGAATTATTTGCAGAGACGGCGAGGACCTGGACAGCCAGGGAGATGGTAGCAGCCAACCTGATACTATTTCGATTGCTTCACGAACCTCACAGAACACGCTAGACAGCGATAAGGTAAGTTTCCCAGACGTGACTCTGTTCTGAGAGCAAGTGATTCATCCCTTAGTGTGAGTTAGTGCCCAGGATAAGCCCTTAGTACCTTCAGAGAGGAGGCATGGAAATATTCTTAAAAATAGCTGTATGCAGTAGAGAAAATATCTCAATGGGGAGCAGGAATGATTTTAAATCTAATAGGTCGTGAAGGAATTACGTTTGTTCCAAATTGAAACCACTTTGATCCCCTCTGTTTTGCAGTTTTTTCAAAGATTTGACCCAGTTTAGAAAGAAAGCTTTATTTTCCATAAAATCTGGTACTTATGCACAGAGTTTTTCTTGATACTGGTCTCAGCCTTTCTGAAAGCATATCATCTGCTTTTTGTATTGGCTTGAGGTTGGTGGTTGCCACCTGGAAAGTACTATCCAGTGTTCATGAGTTAGAGAGTAAGAGTGTTCACTTTCTGCTAGTAGAAATCACCATATTAAAGGGGAGTAACAGACAACACTATCATTTGATACTAGTGCTAGTGTTTCGTTTCCTTCATCTCTGTCTATAGATTTTGGCTGGGTTATCCCATAAGGGTAACTCAGCCAAAGTTTATCATGGGTGGAAGAAAGATAGGCATCAAAAGAATAAAAATTCTTATAAAACACATGTGTGTTGCTTTGGAATCGAAACATTTCTGACAAGTGAGAAGTGGTAGGACCTTGGGGGGAGGTAGAGATGGATAATATAAGTTTGTCAAACAGAAGAATGAATCAAAACATAGAAGCTGCAAAGCAAATTACTTGAAAATGTGGTTAGGGATTTCTGGCCTATTACCTCATTTGGTAGAATTGTTCTGATGAAACATTCAAACTATGCAGGTAAATTACCAGTATATTACAGCGCAGCTAAGTGAACAGCTTTTCAGAGTAATATTTTGACCATTCCCATCATTATCCAAAATAGAGTTAGTCTATTTTTTGCATGTCTCTTAAACTCTATGGTTTGGGGTTTTTTTTTTCTGTGTAGAGTGGAAGACAAGGGAAGTGTTAGGTGCATAACGTTGATCCTGTATTTGTTAAAAATAGCCTGTGTTTTGACCTTTTGCATTTGTACTGAAGTTGGTCTGTAGTGTTGGTGGTGGCTTCTTTAAGGATGTCTGTGAGGAAAAAAGTCTTTTGATGACTCTTTACTGTTTTATTCTTTGCATTCTTGGCTATTTAGTGACTTACCAAAATTGCATTGTGTATGCTAGCAATCAGTTAAGGTCATTTTTCATGTGTTCTTAAGAGTTTAGGTAACTTCCTCCAAAGCAAGAAATGCTGTCTCTGATTTCCCTGATTATCGACTGAGACATCAAACTGTGTGCTTGCAGCCTGGCTGGGCTGTGCTAAAATTGAAATGAGATGATACAATCCATCTCTGCCATGCAAGACCATTGCCCCTCTTCACTTGTTGGTGATGTAGTGTTTACTGGGGAATAACGTGGATTGTTTCCTCTTGAAATATGGTAATATTTCATGCATCATGTGAGAATTGCTAAGAGTTGGCCAACTGAAATGCCCTAAGGATTGTCTTCCAATCTGACACAATCTTACCAACAACCTGTTTGACAGGAGCTATTAGTTAAAAGAAGGAAGAATGGAGATCACTTTTAAATATTTTCCTGACAAATGAGGTTTTAAATTTGGTTTGTGAGCAGAGTGTTGCTTTTGAAGTATCTTTGAATTCTTACATTAGTGTATTAAATTTTTGTGAGACTTTTCTTTGACAAGAAAAACAAACTAAAAACTGGGACACTCTGGATTTTACTTGCGCTACATATAATGCATGTCCAAAGAAGGAATTCACTGTTTGTGCACTTTTTAGAAGTGTGAATTAGCAGAGTAGCTTTGGTTAATATTTCTGTTACATGGTTTGGTTTGTTAAAAGATTCCTTATCTGTTTAAAAATTAATAAGGAACAGTAACAGGCAGAAAGCCAGTAAAATCTGTAGGATATTTTAACATTCTTGCTCAAGTTCTCAAGTTTGTGTTGAAAATTCATTAGTTGCAGTCCATTTGGAAATTGACTGTTTTCTCTGTTTAAAAGCTTGAAGTATGTATGGATATTGTATAGAGCAAACCAGTTTTACGGATTTTATGTACTGTTGATATAGTCAGCCAGATGGAGCAGTGGAACTCCTCGGTCAAATTTGGAGCATATTGCAAACTGAGCTGGGATTCCAAATTAAAAAACACAAAAAATATCAAGTAATTTAAAGCAGCATTAATCAAGTGGTAAAAATGTTTAGCACTGTATTACTTTTTATGCCATTGCTGGACATTTTTCTGTTCACATGTCCTCTACTGTGATTAAGAAAAGATAACAAATACCAAACATGTCATAATAATCAACAGCCAAGTAAAACCATTCTTTTATTTTTGCAGACAGCTGATTCTTTTAAAATAAATGTTTTGGTTAGTAGTACTATGCTGTTATGGAGGGAGAAGATCAAGAGTGAAATCCTTTATCTACAACTCAATGCTCTTTCTCACATCCTCAGAGATACACTCTGAAAGAGCTAAAAATCCTTAGCCTTGGTAGTAAGTGGTTAAGTATTGTTCAGCTGAGCTTCTTGTATCCTGTTTTCTGACATAATTGACATGTAATCGAAGATCAGAGAATAGCTTCACAATTAGCTTTTTTCTTCTCCACCCTGGCTTTTCTGTTAGAATTGTAATTTCTGAGTCTTGGCTACACTGTTACATGTTGCTTTTCAGAAAATGACTAGGATGATGCAATAGACCATATGTTTATGAAGCTGACATCCTTCCCAGCTTTGTGTCATCTGAAAATTATATTGGAAGGTGGGATTAGAATTCAAAATCATCTTGGCAAATGGGACAAATTAATTGGCAAAATATCATGCTATTTAATAGGAACATGTTTGAGCTTATATGAATAGGCGGAAATAGGTAACTAGTAATGAAAACAGTAAGAGTATTGAACAGCTTTTGAGAAGACAATCTAAAAGATAAAGAGGCTCACAAGCTGTTTATTGCTTTAAATGTGATGCAATTACAGCAGGGTGAGGGAGTAGCAGCCTCATATTGGCTTGCAGAAATAGGGTGCTGAGCTGCAGGATATGAAGTCCTTGTTCTTTACTCAGCACTTGTGAGGCCTGTATTAGATGCCACATCTGGTTTTGAGTACAGAATTTTAGCAAATTAGTGGTCCATGGAAAGAGTTCCAGGGGAAACATAGCTTCCAAGGCAAGATAAAGAGTTGGGACTAATGATTCTAAAGAAACAGGCAGGTCTTCAAGTGTGTAAAAAGCTACTACACAGTTACAGAACAGTCTTTCAGTGAATGGGATGAGATCAAAGGTTTTTTCTTTATTAAAAGATTGCAATAATTTTTTTTATGGTTATGAAAGTGTGAAATCTTTGAGCAGAACAATTGTGAAGGCTGGGGAATCTCTATAGCTAGAGATCTTTGAGAACAGTTTGGGTAAATGTTAATAGTGGGTCACATAGATGTAGTTGATCATGCTCTAGCAGAAGAGAAAGAAGTGGACTAGGTAACTTAAGATCCCTTTCCAGCCTACTTTTAATATCATGGGGTATGTCTTCATACTGTAAGACATGCTAAATACATCCATGGCACTGACCTATCATGGAGTATTGTAAGGTATAATGGAGTACAGAGTGAAATAGAAAATTTTCTGACAGGGAGATTTCTAGTCTATCAAAGCATCTCAGTTTTCTAAGTACTGTTATTGTACCCTTCTCAATAAATATTTTGCCCATCACTTTTTACAGCATTCCTTCCATTCAACTTCTGTAGCTGTGTAGCCAGCATTTGAGGTGGCTAACAAATAAAACAGATGACACTTGACCCTTTCTTTCCACCTTTCAACAGTTCCTAACCTCAGAGCTTGCCCTGATTTTCACAGTCTTTTTAACTTGATCCAATGCATAGGAAATGGGGAGGCTGAAGGACACAATATAGGTTTGGTAGATTTTTACATGCTTGTATTAAGTGACCTGGTAGAAATATGAAGCAATCTAAACTACTGTTTTGGTAGCTGAAAAGATGAGAGACTTTTAGAAGAAGAGCTGTTATAGGTTGTTACCCTAAGTAGCAGAAATCATGCTAGCTGCTGTGGGTGGTCAGTGGAGCAATATATTAGTTTTAAGAAATTGTCTTTTGTGCCCAGCTGGTAACACTTTTTACTACTGTCTATGTGAAGTTATATTTCATTCTCATGCTGCTTTAAGCTTGTGTGTAGTCCTCTGGAAAACGGAAAAAGGACTGAAGCAGCAGGAGACAACCAAGTATTTAGTTCAGCCAGCTGAAGAGAAAAGGTTCCCATCAGTAGAAAGAAATGCTAGTAAAAAAACAGACATTGCTCTGACTTAACACCTCTTTTCAGAGTCAGAAACCAAGTCTTGGGCAGCTACCTTGTCAAAGCAAAATACACTGTATTTGAGACAGCACTTCTGTGTCTCCCATTTCTTTTCTCCCACAGTGCACTTGTTTCCATTTTAAAAGGGGGGTTAAAGATTTTCATACTTGAAATAATTGAGAAATCTTATTAGTTGCTATCTTTCCTTTCGCTTCTCCTTAATGTAAAATATCCATGGGACAGTAAATTTAATTTGCAGTTCTGAGAGGAGGTTATATGGCCTGATGTAAAGGCTGTTCTAAGTGGCAAAATTCTTGTCAGTGGTGATGCTCCTAGGTACCAGTGGCAGGTGAGCTCTTGGTGTGTTGTCTCTGACTTCAGCAAGCCTACACTAACAATCTATTCAGCCAGTGGTTGTATTATGGTTTTATTTTCTCTCTCTACAAGCAACAGTGATTAAAAGGCCCAAGAAAGATGAACATAGATGGTTAACATTTATTTAGCAACAGCAAGACACTATGTCCCATGATAAGCTGTTTAATTAAACGTTGCACCTTTTTTAATCTGCGGTTCTATTTCTGTCTGGCTTTTGTTTCTCATCTCGTCTCTGTCTCTGCAGTTTCCATGTTTCAGACATAGCCTCATTTATTTTTATCATGCATGATTAATTCAGTTTACATAAAGGGTTTCTTGAGAAGGATGGATAAAGTATATAAAGCCCTTGTTCAGCCTAAATTTGGATTTAGATGGTTTGAAATTCTTTTCAGTGCAAATAATTCTCCCAGTTCTGCTGTGCCTCTTGCTCTTCCCTCCAGCTAGCCTAGAGAGCCTTGCCAAAGCTGTCCAACAACAGCTGTTGAGCAATGTGCTTAATCAGAGACACTCCTTGCTGTCCAACTGCATTTAATCAGTGTGAAAGATGAAACTGCGTTCAGAAAGTGTGTTATGGAGAGAAAACGAGCAATGGAAAGCAGCACTTCCTAACCATTGCTGTTGCAGGGAGAAAGAAGGGTGGTTATCCCAAAGGAGGGGAAAAGTGGTAAATGCTTTTTTGGTCAGTTCTCCATAATGATGTTCTCTACCCAACGCACATCTACATCATCATTTTCAGTGTGTAGGAGCAGAGAAATCGCACACCAAGTTGCATGTAACAGCAGTAGTGCATGTTTGAGGATGGTGTGTAACTAACAGTTGCATGCCGGATGTGTCTTACATGCTATACTGATGTGTGATTGAATATTGAATTTCAGTCTAATACTGACCAGCTAGGATATCTGATTCCCACACAGTCTGGAAGACTGGGATTTTTTTTGTACTTTTATAGCTTCTGACATAGCCACTTACAGCCTTTGTTTGCTTTTTCCTGTAGATTAATACTGTATAAAATACTCAGGGAGCATAAAATCTGAGGATTTTTTTTTTTATTAGGGAAAGGTGAAGAAAGAATGTCGATATTAAAGCCAAAAACATGCAGCCATTGCACGGGTCACAAAGTGTATTTTAATCTTTCTTTGTAGGAAGTGAAGGGTCAGAAAAACAAGCAGAGCACCAAAGCTATGCTCCTGTTAGGTATTTAGGAGAAAATACAAAGACTGCATGTAGTTTCTGGAAAGTATCAACTTGTGTTGTGGTTTAACAGTCTTGGTGCTTGCAGACTGGGATATGAACTCTCCAGGGAAAAATTTGGTCTGCATTGGACACCTTGTGAAGTCATACTTTATCAGCTTTTCTGTTAGTCCCCATCAGGCATACAGATGGTTTCAATTGTTTCTGAGTTTGTCTAAAGAAAGCTGTAACATAAATCAATACCAGAAAACAAGGGAAGGCTCTTTACTTTTTCCCCTTTGTCATAGCTTTGCATGGACTAAAAACTAATATAATATGGGGAAAGAGTGTAAGGGATCAGGAAATTTTTTAATAAGGGAGAAAGGAGCATGTTTTGAAGATGTACAAACACTCTCCTGTAATTTGGGAATTTGGGCAATCTGGAGAGATGTAGTAGAAGCAATGTGATTAATATTTAGCCTGAAACTGAGTGCCCCCGGTTTATCTTTCTTAAACAGTGGATGTATGAGGGGTTTCTGCCTTTCTTGGCCCTTGCATTCCCCAAAGAAAATTTTTCTTCTTTGTGTGCAGACACAAGCAAGGGTAGCCGGTAAGATTAGCAGGCAGATACCATGGGAAAGCTCTGGAGTTACTGCAGACCATCTGCTAGGAGTTATGTCCTGTCGTTTGTTGCAGGCTTGAGGAAGAGAAGTTTGGAATTAGCCTTTGAGTCTTACTGGGGTTTTGCTGGTTTTGGCTTTTGCTTTAAAATTCTTGCTTGATAACAAATAGTGTTATCCTAGAAAAGTTCCTATCTGGTGCTTCAGTTCCAGGCTTATAATGAAAACCAATAAATAAGAAACATTGCAGTCTCTTATCTCCTCCTTTTCCTAACACTCATGGGATGTAGCTGCCAGCTATGTAAGAGCCTAAATGTAATAGTCAAAAATAACGTGGCAGGAGCCGTTCAGTATCTTGGTATAGCACATGCTTTTATATTTGCTGTAGTTGGAACTCACAGCGTATTTGTCTTCCTTTGTCTGTGTCGAGCATTGCAGGATTACCTCGCTAAATTGGAGTTTATTGGCTTTGTCCAAAAATGACTGAATTCATAGAAGTTGCATACTAGCTGACATCTGATATGAATGTTGCACTGAAGCAGCCTGAGCTATAGAAATATTCACACGCAAAAAGCTGAAGTAGCCTGGAACACTAGTGCTATATGGAAGGAGAAAGAATTCCCAGGCTGTTTGCTTAAGTTGGATGGGTGCTCTGGTGCTGAGAAATCTTGGGAACTTTGCAAAGTACTGATAGTAATTTTCATTTCATGTCAAAGCAGATGAAACAATCAAAGAGGGAAATTGAAGCTTAGGCAAAGTAATTCTAATGACGTGTTTTGAAGAGGGGGAGGAAAAGCCCTGAGCTTGCATGCTTTTAATTCAAGTTTGTGTGTTTTCATTTGGAGAATCAGTAAAAATGTGAAAGTTGTGAGCCTGTGTGGATTTTCTAGAAAATAGTTAAGATTTGGGAATCTTATATGGAGAACCTCATGATGATTTTGTATGGTGCGTCCTCGATGATTTTGTGACCTGCTTGCATAAACTGTGAGTGGGGTGGGCAGTAAGCTCATTCAAAAAAGGACCCTCTTTCTGCCTTGAATTCGGAAGATAACAAAGCTCCTGAGTGACTGTATTTAAGTAATATTGGGCTTTTGGTGCCTATTATCACCCATAAAATACATTCTGAAGCAAATGCTACTTCAGCTTTCAGGGTAAGGAGCAGTCTAGCAAGAAAAACCGCTTAAACCCTCCACCCAGCACTGCCACAACCGGTGTGCCTTGAACATAGGCAGAGACAAGCAGAGTTAGAAATCAGTTCTAAAATGCCAGAACTGCCTGATTTTGAAATGGTCTCTTCTTGATGTGGAAAGCCTCAGGAGCTTGCTATCTCATCCAAAATATGACTCCTGCCAGGAATCCTAAATAGGTAACAGTGCGTGACGGGTGGTTTGATAATGAGCGTTCATCTGGCTTCTCCCCTTGTTTTTCCCCTCACAGTTGTCTGGTGGGTGCGAGCTGACGGTGGTAATCCACGACTTCACCGCCTGCAACAGTAATGAGCTGACAATCCGCCGTGGGCAGACAGTGGAGGTCCTGGAGAGGCCCCATGACAAGCCCGACTGGTGTCTGGTTCGAACCACAGATCGGTCCCCAGCTGCAGAAGGCCTGGTCCCCTGTGGGTCCCTCTGCATTGCTCACTCTCGCAGTAGTATGGAGATGGAGGGGATTTTTAACCACAAAGGTAAGAAATGATGGAAATGAAGTCTAGTACTCAGCAACACAAGCTTGGGGTAATGGGGAGTACTGTGCAGATGGGAACTTTGGTGTTCTTGCACTGTTTTGGTTTCTAGTTTTTAATTCATTAAAACACAATGCCTTTAGCGACTCACAGCCACGCTGTCTATTCCAAACTAAGCAATTGGCAATTCTCAGTGTTAAGTGAAAATGTGGCTGAAGATAGGGAAGAGATATAAGCAAATCATGTCTTGGTGAAGAGAGTTATATATAATGTTAGATCAAGTCGCAGTGATAGGAAAATCTGTATCTGTTGTGTGCTGAAAAGGGGAGGGAAGAAAATCTCCAGCATGCATTATCCAGTGGTTCCTGAGAAATCCTGCAGTAAGAAATCATGACAACATCAGGCTCGGAGATAGAAAAGGGAAATGTACCCATCCGTTTGCCCTGACACAGGGATTGGCTGTTTGGACTTTTGTATTTTACTTAACTGAGTTTTCCAGAGTAGCAGTGGCACACACATCCTTTTTTCCCAGAGCAGCTCTGAAATCTTGCTTTGTTTTTTCAGATGTGTGAAAGAATGTGCCTCTGAAAGGTGCAAGAAAAATCTGGTAATTTTTTTGAAAGTTTTTAAGGTTTTGGTGTGCTGCAATCCTCTGGATCTCTGTTATTAGAGAAAATGCTTCCTTGCTTCACTTGAAACTACTCGAGTTCACAGCCTGTGAACAGAAAGCAATATGATTAAAAAGAAACACCAGAAAAACAATTCATCGGGAGGTGTTTCATCACAAACTGGAGGAAAAGATGCATTTCAAAAAGTTGGTTATTGCGAGTAACAAGATTAACAGGAAAGTGGTGTTTGGGAAAACTTGGTCTCCAAAACTCAAACTGCTGGTTTTGGAGAGTTTTTTGTAAATATAACCACAATGTTTTCAATTTTTCAGTCCATCCCAGCTATCACATGACAATTTTCCCTATTTTTATCAGCCACTGTGTAAATATGCTTGGCTAAAAGAGGGGAGTGGTTGTGTTTCTTACATTAGGAGTATGCACAGCAAGAACTTCCTGAATGCAGGGTGACTGAGGGGGAGTCTGAAAGACTTAGCTGTATAATTGGGATACTTTTTCATCCTCTTGTGTCCTATAACAGTTTGGATAGCAAAAGTTTGCAGTTGTGATGATAAAATTGGAAAACGTAGTTGCGTGTCATTGAAACATTTCTTCCTTTGGCTAGGGGTGAAATCATGGAAATGTCAAGAGGAATTATATTTTTTTAACAACACAAAATTGAGAAATCCAATTTCCTTTGGAGCTATGGGACTTCACCTTTGAATGCAGAGAATTTTATTAGGAGAGGCAGATTGTACTGGATAATATATGTTATATGAAGAACATTGAGCCTGTCAGACTCCTAAAGGACAGACAGAGCTGGTTTTGTCTTTGAGAGGTTACTTTTATTAATCAAACCAGTGAACAAAACCTGTATTGCTTTTTTTCCATTAGCATGTGTTTGTGAGAAATGGGGCAGAGCATTGTAAAGTTGCTTTGTTTCTCTTTGACATGTTGCTTTGAAATAAAGAGCATTAATTAATTACATTAATCATGGAGACTGGAGAAGGCCATTGCTAGAAGGAGCATGATTTGCAGGGTTGAATGCAGCCTTAGCAGTGACTTCTGTCCCTGCTTCTGCCACAGGCTTCCTGTGGGATGTAATGGCATGCTGTCTAAACCCGAGCTGATAAGAAGCAGCTGCTAATAGTTTATTCCCACATTACTGGGTGTCAGACTTTAGGAGCTGGATGTTTGATTTGTAAAGTTTCCATGCCTGTGACTGAAGTCACTGTGAACTGTCTTGAACATGAAGACTGTTATATAATTTTAAGTAATCTGGGGTGGGTGGAAGGAAAAGAGGCCCTGAAGAACCTTAGGCAGGGTACTTGAAACCACTGGATACATTTGACTTCAGTCTTTACGTCAACTTTCTATTGCTTGAATGAGGTTGATAGTGTTCATTTCACAGAGGGATTACAAAAATTAAGCAAAATTAGTGGAGTGCTCTGATTTTATTTTTCCCCCCATAGTGAAAAGTATCTCAAACAATCCCACAAAGCAATTATTCATTCTCAAGTGCTGCATTTGATTAAAGATCTTTAAGGCATTGGGGAATATGCTAATCAGAAGAATGGAAAAATAATTACATCTTCTCAGAATTGTTCATTGTGGACATTGATTGAGGTATGAATTCCTAAAAAATAAACCAGAACACAACCCCCATAACAAAGAACAAGTTAATGACTTACATAATTGAAGGCAGACCATGTACTTGAGTGGACAGTTTTAAACTGTTGTATTTCCTGGATTTCTAGTACTTGATCCTGCAGCTCATCTTTTTAATACAGATTTTTTTTTTTCCTTTTTTCGCTATAATTCATTAAAACTTGCAGAGTTTTTTAATGACTCAACTAACTAGGATATTGCCCTCTATAGTTTTTAGGTCTGAAAATATATGTCATATGTGAGGCTCAGAGTGTGAGCATCAGCTCTGACTAATTCTTTATAGTTCATGGGCTAAGCCACATGCAACAGACACAAGTCTGGAATCTCTGCATATCTGACATCTCAAGCTGTTGTGAGAGGCTCAGGGAGAGAGGCTTTATGTAAATCCAAAGGAAAAAGGGAGGTGATCACCATCAGAAGTGGTGGGGGTGGCTGCTTGGATGCTGAGTGCTTAGCCTATACAAATGGCTTGGTGAAGCAAAGAGTTTTGCCCTCCTTTCAGTATATCTGGACACTACAAATTTGGTCTTTTCGGCAGTGTTTGTCAATACCATTTGCTGTTTTGTCAGTGCAAGTTGCAAAGCCACAGCATATCAGATGTAAGGTTCAAAGTTTTGAAATCACAGACCTCTTCTAATTTATAGCTGGTTCTTAAGTTGTGTGAAACCACATCTTATCACTGAGTACAGAAATGTTGGGGGATATTTAATGCCTTTAATCTGAAATTATCATCCAAAGTAGGGTAACAAGAAAGATTATTAAAGCAGAAAGTATGTTCAGTGAAGCCTAGTTCTGACAGCTCATCTTGGTCATTCCTTATCTGTCCCCATATTCTCTGTCAGTCAAGAAAGGTAATGTCATTTTATTCTAATGTTAGAAGACAGCCCCAGAAAATGACCCTCGTCACTTGGCTGCAAGTGTGTTACTTGTCCTCTAAGAATGTGTATTACTTTAAATATCTAACCAGTATCGGTGGTTAAAAAAAGATATCATTTGCACTATCTTCAATCTCTAAAATTTTATTGTCATAAAGGTGACAAGTATTTTGCTAAGAGGATGGGGAAAGCGTTACCCAGAAAAAAAGATATTCACTAGTGGATAGTCATTTAGGGGAAGGGTTGATTTCAAGTTTCAGACCTCTTGCTCGCTCTGCTTGAGATCAGATCTATTTTTGTACATTATTTTGGGTCATTTAATCAATTTGATGTGCAGTTTACAGATGAGTACATTTAAAAAAATCTGAATCCCTTTTATAACAGGGGAAAAAAGACAAATAAGTGGGTAGTGAAGAGGCTGAATAACAGTTGGTGCACTACAAAAAATAAATTACTAGCTTTGGAAGAACATGTTTTTCACAAGTAATACAGAAGGCAACATTTTTTTTTGCAATGATTCCCCACATGTTATTGGGTGTGGGGAAGAAAGCATGTTCCTGTTGTTTTTTTTTTTCTTTTTTTTTGGTGCTTTTCCTTCTTTTAACAAGTGTTTCTTTTCATTCAGTCGTACGTCCTTTTCCTATGTGCAGTTCTCTTTCCTTTGATTGCAGGGCATTTACACATGGGTAAATCATAAAATCATAGAATAGTTAGGGTTGGAAAGGACCTTAAGATCATCTAGCTCCAACGCCCCTGCCAGGGGCAGGGACACCTCACACTAAACCAAGCCACCCAAGGCTATGTCCAACCTGGCCTTCAACACCTCCAGCGATGGAGCATTCACAACTTCCCTGGGCAACCCATTCCAGTGCCTCACCACCCTTACAGTAAAGAATTTCTTCCTCATAGAGCTTTGGGTAAATATAGGGCAGGGGACAGGATTCAGTATAATGAAATTAAACTTGTAAGCTCAGAAAAATTGGCAGGTATTTTAAATTGTTTGCGAATATCTTGCTTGTTTAGGTCATAAGTTCACTGTTTTATCTGACTTTATGAGTATTTTTGAAGTCTGAAGATTTTGTGGTAGTCCATCATATCCCTTCTGTAGATGCTTCTGTTTAGACAGCTACAATGGCTCCAACAAGCCTTTGCTCATGAGGTTTTTGGGCACACATCTAGCAGATAATTTGTGTTACTATCTGTTTGGTTCAAAACTTTGCCACTGGGAACTTTTGTTTACCAAATAATTAAATTTGTATAATTAAAATTGTTAAAATTTTATGAAATGCGGTGGCAGCAATGCTGGGGAAGGGCCTAGAGCTGAGGGAACAGGGGGTGTTTAGTCTGGAGAGAAGGTGGCTCAGGGGGTCCTTATTGCTCTTTACAGCTACCTGAAAGGAGGTTGTAGGTCACTGTCCCAACTAACAAGTGATGGGACAAGAGGAAACAGTCTCAAGTTGCACCAGGGAGGGTTTAGACTGAATATGAAAAAAAAAGTGTTCCCTGAAAGGGTTGTCAAGTGTTGGAACAGGCTGCCCAGGGAAGGAGTGGAATCGCCATCCCTGGAGGTACTTAGATGATGTGTAGTTGTGGTGCATAGGTTTAGGGATGGAGTTGGCAGTGCTGGGTTAACATTGGACTTAATCTTGAAAGTCTTCTAACCTAAACAATTCTATAATTCTATGTCTGCTTGTTTCATACATTCTTATAATCCAGTTATCTTGTATAGGTCTATTCAGATCTGAAAGGTAAATGATGGCTTACTAACATGGTGACATACCACACACCACTTCAGTACTGAATACTGGCTTTTGATTTCACTCTCAGGATACTGTCCTAACTGGTGCTATAAACAGAAAAATGTTATTTCTGCAGTATTTTTTTCTCCCAACTGCAGTGTCTCTCAAGGATCTCCCCTAATAAGGAGGATTTAATGGCTGACATTTTCCAAGACAAAGATTTACAAATTTGTTTAAAGAGCTGTGTAGTAAGCCCTTCTCTCTTCCTGCAAGATGGGAAGGAGTGATACAGAGCAGGTATCATAGGTGTCAGAGCTCTTCTTGACTTTTTGTTCAGGAATTAAGAAAAAGAGAAATTGCAGGGGTGAGCTAGAGATCTTCTTTCAGAAAAGACAAATATTTTATAGTTGAGGCCACAGAATAGGATAAAAGAGAGTCTTGAATTTGTTACATTAAATAAAGCTTGTTCTTGCCCGACTGGAGACTTTCTATTCAGAATATTGTTTTTAGATGTAAGGAGAAGTGGAGGAGAGTAAAGCTAAAATGTCTTGTGTATGATCAAGAGCTTTGAAAGTTATGATTGAGAAATTGAGTGTTCCCATGTTGAGTCCAAATACTGTTACTTAGGAAGAGGATAGCAACAGCAACAGAATTTGATCAAATAAAATGGAAGTCCACTTTGAATAACTGAAGAAGGGCTCCCTGTTTGTAATGGAAGAAAAGAACAAGTTGGGCAGCAATTGTTTTTTTCTACAGAGGGAGGCTGTAGAAGGGGAGGATTTGCTGTTTTGAGATTGCAAGCAAGTAAAGCTTGGGCCATGTGTAAGGAAAAAGGATCCCCACCCATGGCTCAGAGCCAAAGTGCCTGTGGGACTGTCTGACAGCATTTGCAGCTGCAGGAAATGAGTTATAGTCCAGGCCAGCAGGGAAAGTAACTCCTAACAATGAGTAGGTAGAGTACTTGCTTTTTCCTTGTTGCCTTGGGGCCATGTGGCAAAAGGTGGGGACTGTAGTTTCCAGGGCACCATAGAGAAAGGGATCTGCTTGTGCAACACAGCTGGACACAATCACATGCAGGTGATATTGAGGAACATGTTGTAGTTGTACAAGATATTAAATGTTTATCTAAAAATTCTGTTTCTTGATGAATCAATTACCTCCTCATAAAATTTCCAAATAACAGGCTTCCCATGCAGATAACCAGCTGATAGAAAACTTTATGAGGAGCTCATGGGAGGCAAAGCTGAGCAGTCAGTGGACCTTCACACTCTGCTCATCTAAATTAGCAAAAAATTGTGGAAGCTGTGCTGCAGTGTCAGTTCAACTTATTTATCAGGCAGACTTGAGCTTGAACAGAAGTGCGCGCATTTTATTAAGTTCACCTGAACCGTTATAGTTGTTCTGAAAGCCTAATAAATCATAAATTTCCATGTAATTACAAATATTTTGCCAGAAAGCATTGTTAGTTCTAATAGCAGCAAAGATAGGTTGAATTTAAGGGCTGTGTGTGTTGTTTTTCAAACATATTCTCATGCTTTAGTCCAGGTAAATAAAATAGCTGCAGTATAAAATAAACCAAGAATTCTCTATCCTGACCTTCCCACCTTGAGGTTTTACTTGAGTTTGCAGTTAAAAATGTGGTTTGAGCATAAGTAAATTTAAATAAAATGTCACCAATTGGCTGTGGTCTATTAGATCATAATCTTTGCATTGAGCTTTATAGCCAAACTACATCAGATGGTCAGAGTTAATAGCCAAATTCTAATTCAGCATTGAATAAACATTAAAGTATGAATTGCTTCCTTGGCATTGTGCAGTCCTAAACTAGATAAGGAGATTCAATGAATCTCACCATTAGAATTTCTACAAGAGTTCTTTCTAAGCCAAGTTTACATGTGTTTTATAGGATTAATTTGTGTATAAACCTGCTTTTAACTCCTGCACTATTCTTCTGTCATAGCCTAGCTCAGGAAGACCTGTCAGGTATGTCTGTATTTCCCATGCTGACTCTATTTGTGGGCATAAGTATATGGTTAATTCATCTCTGGAATTTTTGTACATAGGTAATGAAAGCTTTTTGCCCTGCTTGGGAGCTCAGTATTACAGCTGACAATAAGAAGAAATTTTATAGTACTGGCTTGAATGTACTTTTGGTCCCAGACAGCTGCCAAATATATTTCTCTTGTATATCACAGTTGGAACGGAAATCAGTGTGTAAAATGTATCTGCTTCAGAACAGATGTATTTGCACAGCTGATCTTTGGGAGGTAGAAGGTGGATATAAACCAGCAATTCTGATGGCTTTAGGTTTCCCGAGAGAGTTGTTATTTTGCTTGCAATTAGCCTTTCTCTGACAGCACTTTCTTTTGCTAACCAAGGCATTGAGGTAGAACAGAGTACAAACTAAATTAATATCCTGCAAATGTTGCTCATATGTTTCAACTGAAGAAAAACATCTTGGAGCGGTGTTTATTTTCCTTAACTGTCCCTCGTCAGGTGCAACAAACTGTGATAAAAGTTGTCTCAGTGTTTTCAGAATTACTTGTTGAGGGTGTCTTTGTTGCCTATATTTTGCTTTGGATTAAATAAATCTTCAGAGCTAGTACTCCAAAGAGCGTCTAAGAGCCACCCAAAGAATTTCTCTTCCATTTCAGTGCATAAGTAGCTTGGCAGTGTGGTGATGAACAGGATAGTGGAGCTAGGGATGCCTATTTGGACAGAACTTCTAGAGACATGGAGTTGTCTTAGCTATGTGGTAACTGCCTTGCCCATGACAGAAGACAAGAAGCTATTGGTGTATTTTTTTTCTGCAGCTGGGATGGCTGTTCATTTCCAAGGACTATCTGGGCAATTTTACCTGATGTGTTTTCTTTCTGTCACAGAACTGTGTAATATTGACAGAGCCCATAAGGTCTTCTGTTATTTTTCCAACTCTCTAGTTTTCTGGCACTTACGCTGTTACGGCTTATGTTCTTAAACTTGGTAGGGGGAGGAGTATTTATGTATTTTGTGTTTAATGGAGAGGAGAAAATTGTTGAGAAGCAGGCTAGAGCCAATGTTCTTGTGCACCTTTCACAGGACATCATCACATTACATCAAATCATCTATCATCATCACTGCTTGCAGATGGAAGTAGAAGGATTTTACTGACTTCTTCCAATTCAGTTTTTATGAGGCAGCTGCTGAAAGTGAACTCCCATTGACTTCATTTCACTTTTCCTGCCATCATATTGTACAATATTAGTCTGTTATGCATGCTAAACTAGAAATGTTGCATCACTTTTAATGCAACTTTATCAGAAGCTTTTTGACAGATGCATTAGATACCTCAAGTTTGGTTTCACATAACTGCTTCATAATGCAATGCTTTGCTACTATTTTGGGTGCATATTCAGTAAGAAAGATTTATTCACAGAGGGGGTGATGAGGCATTGGAACAGGTTTCCTAGGGAAGTGGTAGAATCACCATCCCTGGAAGTGTTCGAAAACCGTGTAGATGAGGCTCTCAGTGGTCTTAAGTAAAAGCTCAGGCTATGGGATCCAGTGCTTGCTCACTTCATCATTGTAAGACTTTGCTGAGATTGCAGCCTTCAGAACTGGAGCAACTTATTAGCAGTAATAGTATTCTACTACTTTTGTTCGCTGGTTTTGGAATAACAAAATCTTACTCTGTTATTGAATTTGTTGGGGTAATGATAAACGTTTACATTTCTGTAATGATTTTTATTTGAAAAAAGTATTTAATCTATTTTGACAGTTTCATCTTTCATGTAGGAGCATTTTATTATTTTTCTGATGCAAAATGACATTCTAAATGGCAGAAGTGCAGAAGAAGATTGCATTGTTTTGTCAGATTGTGAGCTTTTGAAAGATAGTAATACTTTTTTGGAAAGTTTAAGTTTTTAAGAATACTAACCTCATAGTGTTGTCGGCAAGTGGCATGCATATTGGGATATCGAGTCTGCTTAGGTCTTTTTATGTGCTTCAGGAAGTTAACACTATTACCAGTCTAAAATTCAACCTGGACTGTTACGTGGACATGACTTATGTTAGGCAGTACTGAGCAGAGACAAAAGGAGGAACGGTCTTAGTGTAACCCTTTGTAACTAACCAGCATGCATTTGTACAATTTGAATTTAGCAGTAGGGGAAAAAGAAAAGTGTCTTGGTCAGCAATACCAGCCAGCATGTAACCCACACAGCCTGCAGAAGCAGTTCTTCCAGATGCATAGGTATGGAACTTCAGAATCAGTATTTCTCTCAGGGAGAACATGTCCACTTTGACAAGCATTTCTTTCATTTCTAATGACCTAGTTTGGTTACTAGAATGGTTAATTTTCCTTTTAAGTGACTTAAAAGAAATTAATTTTAAGTCAAGACCATAATTGAATATTCTGAACACTACTTCTGAATATATTCTTACCCTTTCCTTTTGTCTTTGCATACATTTCCAGTTAAGATAATTAGCCAAGGGATCTGTGTTTAAGAAAAGTCCCACCTCCTGTATGTTCAGTTACAGCTGTTTTGGAGAATTAAACCTTGTTTTGACCAGATTTTTTTTTTTTCACGCCAACAGGCTGATTCCTTTTTTCTTTGGAGTGTGAAGGGAAGAGAAAGAGTGTTTTAAATATGGTTGAGAATGAAATAAAAACAGGAAGGGGGTAACTTGGATAATAAAATTAATGTAAAAAAATAAGTGTTTCATCAATATGTCTCATTAGGACAGCAAGCATTTCTCTCTTGGAACACTTTTTGTGTTTTCTCCAATGTAGAGATGAGGCATGGCATATTTCTTCTCCCCTCCCACCCTCTCTAAGTAGTGAATATATGTGGAACAACATTCTTTACACTCATCCAAAAGATTTTGTTTGAATTATCTGAAGCTGGTTTGTTGTGGTTTTGCTGACAGTGGCTGGGATCCTTCAAGCTGATTTGGCATGCTGCAGTGGTGACTGTGTTGAGTCAGAACTTTCCCAAAGCTTTTCCAGATAACAGACGGCCAGGGACAGTGAACATCTCGTCATTTCTTTGAAAGGCCTCCTCATTCCTGTGAGTGGTATACAGGCTCAAATTCCTTGGCAGAATTTCCAATTGCATGGCACAGAACAGTATGAAAAGCTCAAGAAAATAATAGCCAAATGACTAAGATGGGAGAGAGTTTACAATGTCATGTGCTTTTTGATATTCTTTCTTACTGTAGGCTTAAGCAACAGCTAAGGCATGTTCTGCAACGCTGGAGACAGGAAGGACTTCTGTGACTGAAGAGCTGGATAAATGAATCATTTCCCAGTATTCTTAATTAAAGCCTGAGTGGTTCAGTGTCTTGCTGTCAGTTGCTCTTGACAAAATGCTTTACCCAAGATGTAGAAGGGAAGGTTATTAATCACCCAGCTGAAAATATTTCTTTACCACCAGTCAGAAAATACTTTTCCCAGGTTTGCCAGCTAATTAGGTGACTGGCATGCTCTGTTAGAGATGGTTGTTGGTTGGGGTTTTGGGTTGTTTATGGGGGGGGGGGGGGTTGTTTGGTTTTTGGTTTGGTGTTTTTTTTTTTTTTTTTAATTGAAACATCCCCGTATTTTGAAAGGAGTTCTTGGAAATCTCAAATTAAGGATGTTCACACAATTCATTGCAAAATACAATTTCTGACTGATTCAATTTAAAGTGTCTCTGGCAGCTGGCAGCGCTGGTAGCAAAGAACAGGAAACAGCGCACTGAATGTAAGTCCAAAGAACCACTGTTGTAATGATTCCGCTCATTGCAGTCCAGCAGTGTTATCTGTGAGACTGAGGAGCAGCGAGGCTCTTTTTTTGGGAACAGGATGATCTTTGTATGTGGAGCTGAAGAAACTGGATCCTAGTGGTGCAGCTGTGCTCTGAGTTTTTAAACTGTGGACACATTGTACACTGAGGAAAAGGCAAAGTCAGGCTCCTTTCACAATTTTCATCATAGTGTAGTTGCTCACCTCTAAGATTCAACCTCAGATTTATTTATTGATGTGTTTTTGCTCTTCTACAGTTTCTTGATTGTGTTAGAGTGTTCTGATGTGAATGTCTGTGTTTAATGTGTCTAATCAGAGTGTCTAACTTGCCAAAGATAGGTTTTTATATGCAATGTCTGCCCAATTTATTTATTTATTTATACCAGAAATGCCTATTGTAAATAGAATTCCTATTGGTTTGTGCAATGTTAATTTAGTTCAAGAATTTTAATAGTTCTGGATTTATGCCTGGCTTTGGCTCCTAGGTCTGGGTGGTCTTTAGTCCTGGAGTTTTGGAGAAGTTTGAATCTTCTCTCCCACATGCAGAAACATGATTCAAAATTTTAGGAACTGTGCACTTCTAGGTGATGAAAGCATTTGTCTCACAGATCACTTCCAAAACGCTTTTAAAATTGTGACATTCAGATGCTGGCGGAACTCGGTAAAGAATTCACTCCTCTGTCAGTTTCAGCTATCTTGTATACATTTCTCCACTCTTAAGATAAACAATATTTTTTTTAATACAGTACTGATTTAAAAATACATAAATTGCCTTTGTAAATGGAATGTCTGGAAAACACAGGGAAGATTCTGGAGAAGACGACAGATTTAATTTTACTCGAGAACAACAATTTTATTTAAGATTTATTTAATTACAATGTAAGAATTTAAAGCTGGGATTTTTTTACTGCTATCATCTTTGAACATGCCCCTTCTTCCCCAGTCCGTGTCCCGTCCCCTGTCCCCCGTCCCCCCCACACAGAAGAAGGTAATTATTAAGGGAAAAAGGCTGGTTCTTTGTCTTCTTCTTCAGACTCCGAGGCAACTCAAAATAAGTGCTTAAAAATGAAATTTCTGATTTTGTTAGCTTCTCTTTCTTGTTCTGCTTATTTTTGCCAAGAATGGTATAAAATGTAATGGGGCCTTTCAGAGATTAAGTTGGAATACTGTTTATCCTTGTTCTAATATAAGTTGTTGCTTCTATTGCTATGCAGATGTCTTGGAGTATGATAAGTGCAGTCAGTTTAACTCCAGTTGTCCTCTTAAACAAGAGAAGGGATACGTATTTCTATTCTTACATGCAAGACTAGTAATAGTACCCTCAGATGAGGTAGCACTTCCATAGGGAGGGTAATCCAGTGGCAAACAGAGGTTGCAGATGCTGCAGTTAAGAGCTGGTACCTGTGAGAAGCTGATTCCTTGGCTGTCAATGGCAGAGACTTAATGAGCTGTTACTGCTGTGCTGGGGTAAGCTGAGAAAATGTTAATACCTTACAATGGTTTTGGCAGCCTGGCATTGTCCATCAGTAAGCCCAGAGACTTACTTAATTGCAGAAAGCTCATCCCATTCCTTCACTGTAGTAATAGATATGATGTTTAATTTCTGTATTTCATACAAAGTATATGGTACCCTACCTACTGAGGATATACAGTGCTCTTCTGATCATTTTTGTTGTTGTTGTTTGGGTTTGGGGTGGTTTTTAGTTTCTTTGTTTGCTCACTGGGATGTAGTCTTTCTTACAAAATCCTGCCTTAAAAGTGAGAAAGCTCTTTTGCCTGGAATTTTAAATTCTTCATGAAATGGCCATTAGCAAAATTTTCACCTGACCACTTACTTTGTCACTGGTTTAAGTAACTGAGAAATGTCTTAAATTGCCAGGGGTCTGAAGGGCCTTGCTTTCAGAATTCAATTCTTTGCTTTCAGAAATTAAGCTGAAATTATAAATTTTATATATATATAAAAATATTTTATATATATTATATAACAAGTATAGCCAAGAAAGCATTTCTGCTTTTTGCAGGTAAGGTGAAAAAAGAAACAGTTCATTTTTACTTTAAAAAAAAAAAATACAAAGCCCCATTTTAAATGCTGTCAAATGACATGGCATATGAGCTTTTTTTCTTTGCTAATCTGATCAGTTTGTTGTCCCATTGGACTGTGGCATATGAATATTTAAGGAGGAGATGGGGCAGCTCAGTGCTGCTGTGCAACATGCCAGCAATCCAACCATTTCTGCACTGAGCTTGTGCTCTGTGCTCTGCTGTGGTTTTGCCTGAAGGTGTTCTCCATGTAAGCATATTCTTGCCTCCAGGAATAAGATTACCTGACTGGCTCGTTTTTACCAAGGATGAGTTCCTAGAAAAACTTGTTAATGTGAGGAGCTGCAGGAAGAGCTGTCTAGCAGAGAAGGAGAGTTACTGTAGAATAAGGCTCTGGAATACAGAAAACCTGATAGAGCTAAAGGACAAAGAGAGCTTTGTGGTACAGCCTGAAGTAAACCATAGAAAGACATTAATAGGCTGCTTGTTTGGGCTTAAAATTGCATATATTGATATAGGTCTCTGTTTCAGATAGAAATTGAGAAAGCCCCTGCATGTTAAATTAAGAAGTGTTGGGTTTGTGATGTAGAAGTCACCTCCCTTTTGCTTATACTTTAGTAGGAGAAGCTACTGGTCTGAGCTTTATGTCTTGGACCAACCATAAGAAAGTTGTAGGTATTATTCCACTATATGCATTGATGTTTTTCAATCAAATTCTTGCCTTATATCCGCAGTCACTCTGAAGGACATTCATACGGAGCCTGCTGTCTCCGCTCCAGTGTTCCTGTGGAGCAATTGTTTTTCACAATTATATGCACAGAAGACAGCTGCATAGCCATGGTCCTTTCTTCCTAACCACGTAATGTGCAATTTTATTTATGTAGAGGTTCATGTGGTCGTTTCCTCTCTCCCACCACCTTGATTTACTTGTCAGATTTGTCTTCAGAGAAGAGAAGGGGTCAAAACAAAACCTAAAAATAACAGTGTTTGATTTGAGTAGGAGCGGGAGAACTTTTTGCAATAGCAAGCTGCAAATGATGTGGTTCCCAGAGCATTTAAAATATCTTCCTGTAGATATTATTGGTTTTATAAGGTCAGTCTACATGCAGTTGAAAAGCAAAATAAAATCAACCCTGAAACAGTTTTATGTATAATTTTTTCTGTATTTTAGTCAGAAGTTTTCTTACATATGGAAATCACTTTTAAAGCCACACTGATAAAATCACTACCTTTTCTTAAATTTTAGTTAAAAGATGTTAGAGTTTAACTACAGTAAGAATGGTTGGATATTCTTTAGCACACTCAGTGTATGTGGGAGCTCTTGGGGAGTAGAGGAAAAGGATTGTTTCATTTATTTTTTTTTCTTACTCAACTGAAAACTAGAATCATTTTCAGATGTTCTACAATTTCGTGAAGGATAAACTAGCCTCAGTGGAAGTCTCACTGTAGGCGGCGACTGTAAAGATCACTTTACCCTGAAGAAAGAGGGTTTTTTCTGCTGTCCCCCCACCCCCTCTGGAATTCAGTGTCATTTAAAAGTCATCTTGGGTCAGCAGAAAAATGTTCAGGAATTGGAATTAATGGTTTCAGTGCAGGAGGCTGTGAGGGGGAAGCTGATTGAGAATTTAGGGTGGCTTTCCTTAGAAACATGAAGAAAGCAAAACCTCAGTCTCAGGTGGAGGGTGTGCAGAGCTCTTTAATAGTGCAAACAGGGTAACTTGTGTGTACCCAATTTGTGATAAGTGCTAATGATAAGCCTTCTTTGACTCTTGGGACTCTACATGCTCTGAGTTCCACATAAAATTCCTATTTATCCTTCAATTACATACATCTGTTTGTTCTGTTATGATTTGCAACCTCCTCACTCTTGTATATTCTTCTTCCCCCTACTAGCTTGTGTCTTTTACAGTATTGTTTGTTCAATCTCATTTTAAGTCCCTTTTTTCATGACAGCATGATGAAAGCATTTCATTTCTGCTTTTAAAGAAATTTAATCCTTGCTTTGGCTTCATAGCTCTTTATCGAATGAATGTAGCTTTTTGCATGTCCTTTAAAATTAGATGATGAGGTGTTCGGGGGAAGAAACCAAACATCTTTTCTAAGTTTGTAAAACATTTAGCTAAAAAAAAAGAACCCAGAAATGAATATTTATGGACAAATGCTTGTGTGGCATGCTAGGTGAAAAATGCATAGATAAAAAATAAAATGCACATGGTTTCAATTTACTGAACAGGAAGATTGCTTGATGAACTAGAAATTTATTTTGCAGAATATGAGCTTAGAGGTGAAAAGATCTGAAATGCAGTTTAAACCAGTGTGAGATCTTCAACAACTTTATCAAAATGTTTGGGTTGTTTTACTTCTCACTAACAAGGCTTAAGAGGAGATGAAGGTAAGGCAAAATTTGCTGTTTGGTACAGATTTTGTCAAGGAAAATGGAAGTTCCAGGGCAAGCACTGGATGGTGTAGCTGACCAGAAAATGTCTGGCTTTTTTGTGTCTATGACTTTTGCTAAAGCATTGAAAACTAACTATGCACTGCAAAATAAAAAAGAGGCGTTAAAGTTTGGTTTTCTGAAATCCAGTTACTGTAAAGCATAGTAGAGGTACTAGACTGCATCTTTTCTTAAAGCTGAGAGGAAGAATAACAGGCTTGCTGTATTTTTTAAGATCATCTTGAGCCTCAATTAGGGTAGTTACGGTAGAGTGTAATCTGCTGCATCTGGCTATTCCCACATGTGAATTTAAAGACTGGAACTGTGCTCAGTGAGTCAGAGGAGAGCATCCCTAGAAGAGAGGAGCTGCTCTGACGGCAGGGCAGGGGGCTAAACCAGACTGAGAAGATAACAGCAACTTCCTCAGTCTAATGGCATTGCTTGTAACGTTATCGGGGTGAACATCTTCAAGAGAAGCTGTAACACATCCCTGGGGTGTGGGCAAGTAGGTTGTTTGTAAGCTGTGGGTATCGGAACAGCTAACTCCTCACCATGCCAAACAGGATTAAACAGACTGACACTCTGGGATCGCTTCACTCAGTAAATCCTACCTGCTGCAGCAACGGGCAGCCAAGTGGCTGTAAATACTGGATCCTGGATTTAGGTATAAATCTGTGCAATGGAGATATAATGGGCTGGGGGAGAAGGGTTGGTTGCTTGAAGGATGTTTTCAAATCATAGGAGTTTAGTGGGATGCTTTCTTTTCTCATTTCTCTGCCTTTACTTTCCTTCCTCTGACCCCAGTCAAAAAATGCAGAGTATGACAGAAAAGACTTGTATGGGAAAGCAAGCAGTTACAGAATGAATCTGCTCTGTAAACTACTGGGATGCTGTACAGTAAGCTCTTTCAGAAAAAAAGCATACAAAATGCATGTGGTACTTATTCATATTTTTTTTAGTTGAACTGTGGAAATGAGAAATGGTACTTGCTGTGTGACATGTATTTAATGGTAGTAATTTGTTTTAAGAGTTTAGCAGAAATTTCCTTAGAATGTTGCTGCTAAACCAAAAAATCATAGATTGTTTAATATCTGTGGCACTTCTGTTAAATTGTTGTTGAGAAGTAATGTTTTGGGGAATAGAGCTTGGGAAGAAAGGGTGGTTGGGAAATAAATTGGTTTGTGTGAAACTTAGAGACATTGTTGATTCTGAAACTTAATGTGGAGGAAAGCCATGCTGTTTCAGGCTCAGCTGGAGGAGAACAGAGATAACGGTAGGGATATTCGTGTTAAACCCCGTTATTGGTGGGTCTTAGGGTTAGGGTTAAACAATACTTGTCGTTGGCATTTGGACTGTTGCTTCAGGACAAGTTTGAGTCTCATATGTAGCAGTCTGAAATGTCTGCAGGACAAAACAGTGCTAACCTTCAGTGTCTGGTGCTGATGCACCTGTCAGGAAGTTTCCTTTTCATATGCAGATTGATTGCAGCTAAGCTCAAGTCTTATATACCTGTTGCTGTATGCTCTGTGCATATAGTTAAAATAGGCAAGGCAAGTTATAATCTCTGTTATTTGATATTATCCAAACTGCTCTTACAGATGGACTGAGAGGAGAGGGAGGATGGTTAGAAGACTTGCAAACATGAAATCAAGGATGTAATGGAAAGTAATCTTATAGGGGACATCTGAAGATAGCGGTCACATATCTGTGGGATGTTAGTAACTGAGTAGTTCCTGAAAAGATAATGGGGCATCGGAGTACCAGCCAGAGGGAGTTAATTTTAGCAGGCTGTCGTCTCTGATCCCAGCAGTGGAGCTGTGTTCTCAGAAAGCTGCTCTGTAGCCCGCCCATGCTGCCCAGTTACTTCCAAAAAAAACAATTATTGCAGTTTTTAGAAGTAAGCAAATACAGAGTAACCAGGAGGGAGGTGAGGGTGAAAGGAGGGAGTCCATTACAAATAATAACTGATGGGCAGAATGCTTTGTGGCAAAATATTTTACAGCAAGTGCTTACCAAGAGCTGTGACTGCCTAGTCAGCTGGAGGTCTGTTAATAGCACAGAGAGAGTCTTTTCCCCTTTTCCATTCCACTGTCTTTGTTAGCGCTTATTTGCTTCATTTTGAGCTCTTGTTGCTGCAGCGGGTAGTGAGGCTCAGATCTCCCTGGTTTTTACTTCCGAAGAGTTTTTAGAAAACATGTTTTATAAAGTGCTGGGTGTAGTCAATCCTGACCAGCGAGATGCTTTCCGTTATTACCATAAATTAAGATCATAGACGTGTGTGAAGTCTTGTTTGGCAAGCATACGTGGTTTCACAAGCATTCTTCATTGTTCTCTTTCTGGGTCTTAAAAACAGATGTCCATGTGTACAGAACATGTTGTAAGTAGGCTCAGTAGCCTTTCATAATAGGTTAGCAAAGCTTATTTGCATGCCCCAGTATGACTATGCCATCTCTTGAACTGGAAGGAGTAAAAAATTGTGTCTGTGTTATTTCTGGCCACTGCAAACTTAAAACTGGTGATTTAGGATTTAGGTAGAATATTCAGAATATACTGTAGTGCATTATTTTATTCATAGAAGACTGTAACTGAGACTTTGACTTTGCTTAAAGAATTTTTTAGGAATTAAAAAGTTTGGTTTATTTTTCATTAAAATGTTAAAGTACAGCAATTAATAATTATGTACTCCTGTTTAATTAAATTATCTGGTCCCCTTCTCCCCTCCCACCCCCCCGTTCATGAAGTCTGAAGGAAGAAAAACACATTCAGATTTAGGTATATAGAAAATAGGGCTTTGAGTAATGAATTGGCAAGAAACTACTGAAACCAATAAATAAGTATTGTATTTTTGTCTTTATCTGACATCAGTTGGAGAAAGCAGTGGTGATGGTAGGAGGAAACCAATTCTCATGGTAATTCCACCCATTCCTGTAATTTGAAAATGCTCTGCATTTGAGACAAGTGTGGATATATATCAAAGTTGTTTATGGTTATCTGGCTGGAGAGAGTGTTGAATAGTTTCCGTCTGGAACTGAATATTTGAAATAACATCTTTTTTCAGTTACCTTATGAGCTAGAAGAAACAACAGGATGTGTGTGTTTCAGTCCCTAAGTGGTTCATGCGAGTCTGTGTTAAACTTGGGAAATTTTGAGGGGCAAATCTCATGGATAAATAGATCTACATAAACAATAGATCTATATAAACAATAGATCTATATAAACAATAGATCTACAAAACCAAAATTTATCCTGAAATTATTAACCATCTTGGGGCTGGGTTTTAGAGAAGGAAAGGTAGTTGTATGAGTAGAGAGAGTTCTCATTGGGCTTTGAAGAAATGCATTTATTATATGTGTAATAGATTACTTAAAGGAAAGTATGTGAATGAAACTAGCTTTTTTTCCCTCTCCCTTTCGTAGCATTTTATGATATATCAAGCCTCAGAAATAATTCATCCATAAGGCAGGATGCTTTTACTATAGAGTAATTGTTAGCAAATGGTGACCAGGAGAGGATAAGAGGCCTCTGAGGACTGGCCTCAGAGGATGCGGTGGGAGAGTCCATATTACTAATGGGTTGGTGTAATTCTTGGCGTAGATCCACCTCTACATTTTGAAAGTCTATTCTTTTGGAATACAGATGGAAGCTGTTAAGTATGTGCTGTGTGTGCTTTTCCATCTCCATGAAGAGCATGCAACAAAAATCCTCCTGAAACTGAGCTCATGTATTAGCAATATAGTTACATATGCAAAGGTACTACTTTCCTGACCTCTGTGTCCTTCCTCACTGTTCTTGGAGCATGGTTTTTTTGACTCCTTAGGTTGCAGGACTTGCAAGAGAGTTAGATGAAGGTACCTTTTCGTGACTAGTAGAGACTGAACTACCTATCAGGTACTGCCAGCTTGTTTACCTTGCACTTGCACATGTGGTACAGCTGCTTCTCTTGTGTCAGCACTAGCAATCACACCGGCAGCCAGGCCAGGGAGTTGATCCAGCACAAAATGTTATATCCTTCCATCCCTTCCACCCCCAAAAAAATGAAAGTTTTCTGGTGTAGGAGCTTATGCAAGAAGGGATATTGATGTTCTTTCATGACTGCCGTCCCTACTCGTGGTCCTGAACACCTGAGTGTCAAGTTTTTTGCTCTGAGCTGGTAAGCTCCACAGTTATCTGAACTACTCATAATTTTTGTCTCTTACAACTCTGATACATCTTTTCAGTCACTCACATAGCTCTCACAGGTTACCTTTGTGAAATAGGCCGAGCTTTGTGAAATAAACTAAGACTGAGCAGCAGCGTGGATCAAATGTGTGCAGAGTTAGCCTCAGGCAGCCTACTGCCTCTGGTCCTTGGAAGTCTGCTCCCTCCACTGCAGTACTTTCTGCTCTGACCTTATATAAGTACTGCATTAAAACAGTAATTTAAAATGGGTCTATTTGCCCCAGCTTCTTCTCAAACTAGCTACTCAGCTCCAAGTTTTGAAGATATTTTGAAAGATGCAAAAGGAAAACATACACTCTTCTGAAGAAAATGTAGTTAGGTTTATAATGCAAGCTTAATGGAATAAGGATTTATAATGCCACTTCTGTAAGAAGAAGAAAGTAGTTGTATATAAACTTTTTTGGATTTTGCTAACTTGACTGTATTCCTTTGTATCACTAGTAAAGCATATTCAGAAAGTTAAGTAATTAAGAACTTTTAGATTTAGCTTCAAAAAAGATGATAGGAAAATGACTAGTCAATACCAAGAAGGATTCCTAGGCAGACTGACACCAGAAGGAATATTGATAAAACTTTGAAAAGAAGGGTGGAGTTTGATTTCATACTAGGAAAAATGTGGCTGCCTCTTTAGGTCCTTCTCACATCTCTCATAATACCTGTAACTAAATATCTGATAACAGCAGTTATGTACCATGTGCAAAAGTCTGTTCTGAATGGATGGGCTTAAACTGAGCTTCAGAAGAACTGCTTCAACTAATATTTCAACTTAATTTCCCACTTGCTGTGTTACAGCTCTGTTTTAAACAAATTACTTCAGTGAGGCAGCAGCACAAGAATGAGATATCACATTACATAATTAAAGTTTCCTCTAGGTGCTCATTGTGAGACTAGTAATGAGCAATGTGTTCATAATCTGCCTTTGAAATGTGGCTACAAGCAGCTGTAACAATCTACTGAATTTGCTCATCTAGGCCAGCGCTGGCCTTTAGCGAAGGTAATGAGAAAAACAGAATTTAGGTGGTATAAGTATATTCAATCCTGCTTTGAAAAAATGACATCAGTAATGTTAACAATCCTTAACCTTTTGTTTGTTTATTTCCTTGCATTTGAACAGGGGATTGTATTCCTTCAGTCAGTCTTCCTGAATGAGTGATTAAGAAAAACCCCACCACCCTACATATTGGCTACATATCATCTCTTCCCTGACGAGAGCTTCTTAGAGATCAGCTCTCTGGATGCATTGTATGAAATGCTGGGGAGTTGATGAAAAGAAGAAATGTTGTAGGGTGTTTTTTTTTTCAATAGAAGAAGGAATAGAAGCTAATTACGTTCCTTGTTTCCTCTAGAAAACCTGTTTTGGCCCTGAATTTAGGCTTATGGTTGAGTCTGTAAGTTAAAAAGATGACTCGCTGTAGCAGTGATTACTGTTATGATACAAGTTTCCCGCCCCTCATCCGCTTCATTTCTTATTAAAGCTAATGATAAGAATTCTGTTTTATTTCCTTTCAAAAGAAGTTTGTTCTTTTTCTTTGCCTTTTTGTTTCCTTTTGATTCGTACTTCGAAACCAGTTTTGGACAGCTCTCCTATGATCCTATCACATAATTTTCATATGGACATTTAGGTAATATTAGATGGATGGCAGCTGGAGAACAATTCAAAGTATAGAGATTTAGATCACATCACCTTCCTTCTGAGGCTTTATTGAGAATAATTTAAGGAAACAAAACCACTGGAACAGTTGCATGGCAAAATGAAGCTTTTTGTGTATGCGATGTGGGCTTGATCATGCCAAAAAGAAAAATCAGCAGTGCATATGTTAGTCCTGAAGAGACTGTAATCAAGTTAACAAACATGACAATGGTGGATTGCATTTTTAGTATTCAGTGTATTTTAATTGTACATTGTAGCTTGCATGTTTTAAAAACCATCTATACCAAGGTGTTATCTTTCCCCTTTTAACTCAGTCTTTATTAAAGATTGATGAATTTGTGGAGGAGTATCTTCTCCTTTCCTAACCTGTTAAGATACTTTGTCCTGAAAAGGCATCTCTGCAGCAGTTTGGCATTATGACTTTCAACAGCTATCTGCTAGTCCACCTGGACTGTGCATCTGTTTAAAAAACCTCGCATTTCCAGTGTGACTGACCTTTCTTAAAATCATGTGTGCTGTCATTGCATTGCTCAGGTTACATTTCCATCTGAAGACATAAAGTTTAAAACCAGTTTCTAATCACTGTCATCTGACTCTGCTCTTGAAAATGTAGTTATTGAGGTGGGATTGAATTCAGAGGAAGTTGTCTGTCATCACCTACAGTCCTCTAGTTTTTGCGGTGTGGAGGCTGAAAGCAGTGGCATGACTGCAAGGGCCTGACTCGACTCATTAATACTCCAGGTAGTGTGTGCACTAAAAAGGTCAAGATTTTACAATGCCAGGCAATGTTAGTACAATTAGTTTCTAGCACTATCACTAGTATGAATTAATTGGATAAGGAGGAAACATCTTTTTTATATGTATGAATTTTGGAGGACTTCCTTTTGTCGCTGTTTTAGCCATTCCATCTTCCCTCCCAATTCCTTTAATTAGTTTCTCTATTTTTTGAGGGCTGAAACAATATATAACATTTGGAAAGAGAAAATGACCAAAGTTATTGTAATAGCCCCAAAGCTAAATCATACATTATTAGTAAGCTTATGGCAGAGTTCCTAACTTGAGATTGATGTGTTTGTACAGCTGTTGCTAAAACTGTGGCTCCAAACAATCACTAGTTGTTCTACTGAGCTCTTCTGCTTTGAATCAAGAGGGTGGGGGAAAGAAGAAAAGACTGTTAAAATTGCTGTTGGGTTACTATGTGTATTTAGGCTAATGTATAACTTCAGTAGGTAAGGAGGAAACAAGTTTTGGGGTTTTTTTAGTACAAGCAGTCTAATAACTTGGGGTTTTCAAACAAGTAAAATTTGATAAAGTCATTATTTCTTTTGTATCATTTGTTCCTGTAACCCAATTACTATTATCTACCCTTTGTGTTTCAAAGTAGGACTCACCATATATTCTCTCAGGTTTACTAGAGAATTTTTGGAGGTTTTCTCATGCGTTGGAATTTTTTAATGTGTTTGGAAAAGAGAGATAATTAAATAAGTCTGCTTTCATCTTCTAGAGGCTACTCATGTAAATACATGGCAGATCTTATACTTGCTCAAATTTTTATATTCCTCTGGTCAAAAGAAAAAGTAACAATGTTGGTTCAGCATTTTATGTAGATTTTATGTACGACTGTTTTTTTCTCTTCGTAACTGTGAGGCTTGTTTTTATCACACTTAAGGTAGTGGAAGTGGATTTCCTCCCTATCTATATGCATACTCTCAATTTCAAAAGTGCACCGGTAGAACTGTGCGTCCCCTATTTCCTTTTGAGATCAGATTGCTCAAACTTCCTTGCAATATCTTAGTTAATATGCAGCCTTTTTATTGGAGTAGTGGAGGATGTCTTAAAATCTGCGTGAGATAAATTCCTTCCATTGGGATGCTCTGCGTTGCTGAACTTTTGCGTAGGAAAGCATGGCATGTGTTTCTTTAAATAACATCTGAGATTATGATTCTTCCTAATGCAATTTCTGTGACTTGCTTCACTCCCTTTCTTCCCCTATGGCTTTCTCTCCCTTCAGTAGAACTGAGGACTTGCTGAATGCATCTTTTTTTCCCTTTGGCAGTTCTGTTAGCTATATTGGTATGGACATTTGTTTCATATCTGTTCATAATCTTCCTCTTCTGGACTGATGCACACAGTGTATCAGATAAGCTGCTGTGCTGCTTCAGAGCTGTATTTCTAGGACTGGAGTTTATCTCTTTCCAAGCAGAATAGATAATTTTTTGCAGCAAAAAATAAAAGTAGCAGATGATAAAACCTTATAGCTTAGTAACAGATGAGCAGAAATTAATTGTGCAGTTGCCCCAATTAAAATCTGAAACTGCTTATCACAAATCTTGTCAGTGGTAGTTCCCATTTGCCGTATATAACATTACAGCTCTCCACCAAGAGCAGAATCTTTGCTGCTAACATCACACAGCATGGCTCTTCAAAAGTAGGTTGTACTCAGCATGCATGAGACAAATAGCTTGTCAGCAGTCAGCAAAACTGTCTAATGTCTTAAGCACCAGCACTGCCTATGAGGCCCTGGCCCAAAGCTTCTGCCTTCACTCTTTCCCTTCTTTGGCTCAGAATTCTCTTCTCCCCACTAGCTAGCTGCTTGGTTTTGTCAAAGGCAGGAGTGCTGTAACTTGGAGAGGTCCAACGGAAACTCCCACTGCCAGCTCCTACTGGTTCAGGAGCTGTGTTGTGCCCTCAGCCAGCTTCCTGTGCTGAGATCTTAATTTAACCAGCAGCAGCAGTAGTGGGGAGCAGCCAGGAGGAAAGGGCTGTGTGCAGGTCTTCTGCAACTCAACCTAGTGTGGAGGCAACAACCTGGGCGAGTCATCCGTGGCATTCACCACTCCTGTTGCATTCCTTCTCCTGGAGGGAGGAGTGGATGGCTATGTCTTCATCTGATCTTCTAGTTTGGTCTTCCTAAAGTAGTTGGATGTTGCTAATGCTAGACATCTGGCAAAATAGTATTTAAAGACTTGTTTAAATACACATCTCCAAAACACCAATACGTCAAAAATGGGTGATGTAGCTGAGATTTTATGAAACATCTGAGTGAGAAATTGATCTTAAAAGCTACTGTATTTAAATGGAAACAGGGAAATTATATCAGTGCTGTGGGAAAACTCTCTTTCTAGTATAGAAAAGCTTTCTCTTAGTTACTATCTCTGCACTGAAGAACTTTCACAACTATTAAATGAAAGAAGGGTGTCACCTTAATATTCTTAATTACATCATATGTGTCAGCCCCTATGAGGGAGTTAACTTCCTATTGTAACTTAAATCTGTCAGTGAAAATCTTGCTATTGTAGGTCTGCAGATCAAATAATGTTATGTGCTCCTTCATGTGATGGCGCCGTCTGGCCCAAAGAACTCAATGGACATTGCACACAAGGAGGAAACTTTGCCTGAAAATTAGAATGTGGACTTCTGTTCATTCGCTCTTATTATAGAACCATAGACTGGTTTGGGTTGGAAGGGATCTTAAAGCTTATTTAGTTCCAACCCCCCTGCCATGGGCAGGGGCACTTTCCACTAGACTGGGTTGCTCCAAGCCCCATCCAACCTGGCCTTGAACATTGACAGGGATGGGGCAGTCACAGCTTCTCTTGGCACTCCGTGCCAGCGCCTCACCACCCTCACAGGGAAGAACTTCTTCCTAATATCTAATCTAAACCTACCCTCTTTCAGTTTAAAGCCGTTCCCCCACGTTGTGTCCCAAGCTTTCTTGTAGGCCCCCATTTAGGTGTTAGAAGGCTACGTAAAAGAATGCAAGCTCCTGTGCAGTTAGTGCTTAGTAGAAGTACACCCTTCCTGGGGAAATAATTCTATGAAAATGATCAGGACACTTGCTTTGATCTGTAGATGGGTAAGAAAGGGTGGTTCAGTGGACTGACATAGAGTGAAAACTTGACTTAGAAACAGCTCTGTATAACATGAATTTGTCCTTGGCACGCCCTGCCACGCACATGGATGTAGCTGTATTTAAATCTGAGCACAGGTGGTCAAAAGAGTGGATCTGAAATCAAGATGTTGCCTGTTAAAATATAAGCTGCGTGCAGGGAAGCTGAGACTTAATCTATTAAAAGCTTGTGGTTTTCACAAACTGTGAAGCTTAAGTTCAGCGGTATGAGTAACTTTTAATGCTTCCTACTTGTGACACAAAATATAGTTCTCCCCAAAAGTAGTAGAGAATAACAGCTTATTGCAAAGAATGAAATATCCCACAATACTACTCTCCCCTTCTGTAGTGCTGCCTTGCGCTTGCAGTAATGTACATGATTTAGGTTTGGGGTTTTGTAGCCCTGTGGTCTGAATTCCTGCAAGCACAAAAAGAACTGCTTCTTTTAACCTGAGAAAGTTTTTTCTGGCACAGTATCATGCCTTCTTCCTGCCTAAAGAAGATTAAAAAAAAGATAGAAACAAGTGTGGACGCAAGACTGCCCAGCAGTTGTAAGAGGAGGACTTTTCCCCATCTAAATCTTGTTGGTTTAGCTCCTAGATAGCAGTTGATGTGTTTACAGATCTCTCTGTGCAAGCTACAATGCATGTGAAATTATTTAAAGGTCTAAATATAAACCCTTGATTTTACATTTACAGGATAGGAAAGCAGGAGATGATATTAGAAAAAAATAATGGTAAAGTAGTAATAAGTGTATTAAACCCTTCAGACATATACCACTAATTTTCTAACTCAAATTAACAGTATGGGGGTTTTGCCCTAGATCATAGGGTTTTGTCATTATTTTCTCTATTGCAGTTGCAAATATGTTTATTAGATGACTTCTCTCAATTTCAGAAAGATCTTTAAAAGTTATTAAGATGACAGTGTCTGTCCTTGGGGGGGCGTGGGTTTTGGGTTTGGGGTTCTTTTTAATTACATATATGCCTGTGGACCAGCTTAGTATCTCATTAAGAGAAACTGAAGAGTATCTAGTCTCAAGTTTAAAATTCCAGTCTATCTGATATGAACAAAATCAGCTTTTGATGATGTGGAAGACTTAATTATTGAATACATTAAATACAAGAACTCTGGACTAGTGTCTGTATCAGTCAAAAATAATGCAGATAATGCATTAATCAGGGAAGATATACTAAGAACTCTTTGTTTACACACTGAAAATATTACAAATTGTATTCAAGCATAGTGCATAACTTGAAATAAAAGGCAGGAAAAGTTTGCTGACAGAGATGGAGGAGTGTGTTTGTTTCACTCCAAACACAAAGGTAATTGAAGGATTTTCTTCTGCGCATTGAGTACTAGCTTTCTGCATTTTGTGCTTTACTTTTTGTCTTAAGAAGCTGGTTTCATGAAAATTATTGCACTATTTCTCTATCATAAGTGAAATCTGCTTCTCGAAGGGCATGGTGGAAATTTCCCATTTGCAAGCCTGATAACACTCAAGCTGCATTGTCTTTAAATGGTAATTGCTTTAATGGTGGCTTGTTAAAGCTGAAACACCTCTAATGTCTTTTGATGTATATTCCAGTATTGGAATACACCAAATACTCAGTGAGAGTAGTCTAAAGAGGATACCCAGCAAGACAGAAATAAAATTCCTAACACACACAGAAGTATCTGAATAGTTTTGTACATGCAGATTGATCACCTCCTACTTCAAAAGCTGTTCCTAGGCAGAAACTGTGCCTCTTTGTGTCCACAAATAAAATAAACCTCATGCTCTTTTTTCAAGCTTTACCCATCTCATGTAATAGCAAACAATGACTGTGTACACAAGCAGGGGTTTATGGCCTTTTGTCATTAGATGCTTGTAAACTATTTTTGGTTCTTATGACAGCATGTTATCTTGGCTTAGATCACGGCATGTTTGTGGGTAGATGCAGGCTTGGGAGATCACTGAACTCTAGCTGTTTCCAGGTGGCATATTAAACTTGCGAATGCATAACTGTAGATCATGCTCTCTGTGTTTTGACCTAAGAAGCAGCTCTCATTCCCAAATATTCATAACATACCTGTATGAAATCTTATTGATCAGCTGTTTAATTGCTCTGTGATGGATTTTCTGGGATTTTGGTCCTTAAAGTTGATGGTGGATGGAAGGTCTGCAGAGGCGGCGTGACACACTAGCTGAGGTTACTAGATTTGCTTTGCTCCATTTTCACTTGGCCATTCTCTGTTTCATATCTGGAGATGGCGAAATGTTCTTATTTGGTAGTTTGGAGCATTTGGGATTTAGAGGTGCAGAGCAGGCATCAAAACAAGCTTGATTAGATTCCCTAGGTAAAGGAGTCATTTTTTTGTAGCCCCTTGCACTAAAACTCTAAAAACAGTGATATGGAAATAGTTAATATGAAGCAGTCTTTCAAGTCATCAACTAGCTTTAACATGGCTGATTTATTTTTTAGAGGAAAAAAACAGTTTATTAATAGCAGATGTGCATGTTTCTAGTGTTAAGAAAGCTGGGACTCAAATGAGAATTCCCATTTCCTTTCCTGTTTCAAAAATTTGCCTGTTCACTGGAGGTAACTTTATCTTCTAGTTTGAGGGGGTCAGAACCCATGCTGCCTGCTCTTTTTCTTTAGCTTCAAAAATGTATTTATGGACTCTGAGTGAACTCTCTGACCTCACCGCCAGAGCAACATATGTGGTTTTTACTTTGAGAGAAATGGCAGTTAAACGCCTTCTTTTCTGATTGTGGCTATGGATTATAAAACAAAGCCCATCCGTTAGGTTTTTTTAAATGTTCTTATTGAATTACAGAGCTATCGCAACTTGAGCAAATAGCAATTTTTAAAAATTTGATGGTTTCTTGTGGGATTTCTGTTACTGTGTATGATCATTATATGTGTGTTGCCTTTTTTCTCTCTCAAAGATGGCCATCTGTTGCATTTATCCTTTTCTAAAAGGGAATCTGACACTCACTAGAAAGTTTACTGTACTCGAAACACAGTTGGGGTTAGCATACCCCAAATTTATTCCATCTGTTTTGGTTTTAAAAGTCTGTGTTGTTCTTGGTTTAATTTTGAATACTCCTTTTTTCCTCTTAGCATGTTTTAGTGATAAAATGTTCTTGAACAACCCTAGAAAACCAATTTGCTATATAGTCATAAAGGAAACAAAGCCAATTTAGTGTAAACAATCCCAAGCATGGTAATTAATCAAACCAAGTCTCTATCCCTAATTATATAGATAGAAGTAGCACAGTGATAGGGCAGAGGGAGATAAGACACTCCCATGTTAAAGTTCTCATAGTGGAGGTGCATGTTACTGTTCTCATGATGGAGGTGCAAAGTCTTTCTGTGCTCTTGAAAATGCCTGCATTGGATATTGATATTCCCTAGTGCTTGCATCTGGCAATGCCTTTACATAAATATACAAACTTGTGCGCCTAGAGTTCTTTATGACTGTGCCTCTAGTATTGTAACTGCTCTCCTGAGGGAGAGGATGGGAGTAAGAATTGGAGAATCTGGACTGCTGTCAGCTGGGATGGGATGGGAAAATGGATGGTAAATGGTCTCACTGAGAAAACACTGGCATGGAATATTTGTAGCTAGTATTAACATTGACCTGTAAGGCTGTAGGGATGATTTCAGCAAATTTAAGAAGGGGTGAAAAATCAGCTCTGATCTCTGAAGGGGCGCGTGGGTTTTGGTATTCCATTCAGGTTAATACTGGTGATATTAAATCTCTTTTTTTTTGCTGTTGTTGTTTTGTTTTATTCTTTTAAAAACCTTTTTAAAAAATTTGATGTTTAAGCTGATATATTTATGGCAAAGCAGTTTTTTTACTCATTTTAAGCATTTCCTTCTCCCCCAGTGCTTTCATGCTCTAAAGAGGCAAAGTGGAACAGTGCTATCTTTTTAGTGTACTACTTACACTTTGTCCACTTTTATGATTCCCTGAAGCCCTAATAATACTTCAGTAAGTGCTTCATATTAAATCATGCAGAAGAGAAGATGAGAAGCAGTTACATGCTGCATGCCAAATGAAAACTAATGCTACGTGGGTGGATATGGCTAAAGTATGTGCTGCGAAACATGTCTGGCTAACATTGTTTTGCCTCTTAGATCCTCTCCACTTGAGCAGAGTGTGTGTGTTTCTTCCTGCTCTCTTCCCTTCTCCTGCCCACAAACTCTTGGCCAACTTCGGTTAAGAGTAGGAGTGGTACAGCATAAGTGCAGTCAGGCAAAAATACTCATCTTCTGCAGTTTCAGGGTCTCTGCATTGTACTGCTTGGTTTTAGAAGAAATTCAGTAGTTAAGGATGGGTGAGAATTCGAGGAGGTGGAGCACAGGTTTTCTATAAAGAAAAATGGGTTTATTAACTGCAAGCATGTTACATGCTGAGGGATAGGCATGTTTATGTAACAGTAAATTTTACGCAATCAGTTTTCGTACCACCACACTCCCCTTTCCTTAGAAAGGAGTAATTGTAAAGGACAGAAATGCAACAGATACAAAAATACAAAACAGTACGTAGTGATCTTCTGTGTAGACTCAGTTGCCTTTTTTTTCTTTTCCTTTTAATAAACAAGTGAATGTGCTCTGTTTTGTTTGTATATGAGGAACTTTTATGAACCGTTATTGGGAGGAAAATGTATACAAATGAAAGAGAAACTTGGCTGAGTGATTATAACATCTTCAAGCTTGGGAGTCTTAAAACCAAAGCATTTAATCTGTGCTTCAAGAAACCTATTTACAAGAACACCAGGACTGTTTTCTCCTCTTTTGTGTTCCATTTACCAAGTGGCAGAAGGTTATTTATTGAGATACCCTTCAGCTGATGTTTGCTATGATTTCTGAAACAAGGCATCTGATAAAGAACAAAAGATCTGTGATTCAATAATGGTAAAGTTAAGTTTGGTGAATAGGCAGTCAAACTGACTTCTTACAGAGGTTTAATAGGAGATTGTTTGGATTCCTGTGGAGAGCTTACAGATGGTTGCAAGTTTTATTTGGAATTTTTTAATAAGCAGACTACTTTTCTTTTCTTTAATGAAGTAGAAAAATCTGTTGTGAGGAGGATGCTTGATGGCTAGTAGGCTTGCTTCTCTTACATATGTGCTGAGTACCCTTAAGCAGTAACCCAGGGGCCTTGAGGGATACTCAGATTGCAAGTTGAAAACCATTGTCATAGATAATTAATTTCTTCCTTATGTTTCCTGCTTCAACAAGAAAATAATGTGGTAATTCTGTAGCACTGCTATCGCAAGATTTAGAGACAAAGCCAACTGGTATAACTCTGCATCTGCTTTTTGATAATACCCATTACTTAAAGTCTTGAAACCAGGTTATTGGCATCATAGGAAGTGTCCCTACCCATGTGCAGCACAGCTATAGCTGTGGCTAGAGAAGAACTCTGTAGATGAATCCTGATTCTGGGTGGCTTACTTCAAAGTGTTAGCAACTAGCCTGTTAGACTGAAGTATGCTTTAGAAATTTTATCTTCTGCTTTATAGAAATGTGTTGAAAGTGGTGGTTAATAGCAGTGATTACATATGTGTTCATACAGTATGAGCTACAAGAGTTCTTGGCATCAGAGCCAATGTATCTTGATGGTCACATGCCATTTGGGTTTTATTAGAATAGAGAAAAGTCTTGACAAACAGCCTGGTAGATCACAATTTTGGATTGCAAGGAAGGGATGCCCTTTCTGGAGCAGCTTGAACAGTGAAGTTAAAATAAAAAGTCCTAACTTTATATTCACATTATATGTCTCTTTCCCCATCTCAGTTCGAAACCATAATTTGTACTTTATGGAAATGGAGAAAGCTCACATACTTGTGTGTAAACAGTGCATTTGGGTGTTCGCAATGAGATGCATTGCTACATCAGTGCGACCATATTATTCTACACAATTGAAACTACCTCTTGTCAGACTGGCAATATATCTGTTATGGTAAAGCTGCCAGAAGAAGTGATCTGAACATCTATGTCAAGGTTCAAGAAGGAACCCAAGCGCTGCATTTAATTCCCAGCAGTAGAAACATTCAACAAAACATTTGTGTCATCTTCCTATAAACCATCTATTCACAGAAGTGTACATACAGGAAAAAAAGCAACCCATATTTGACAACCCAGGAGAGTCTTGTTAATACTCTAGTGGTAGATAACGTTTGTAGGAGTGGTATTATGAAAATGTGTCCAGAAAAAAAAGTATGTTTTCAGGAAAAGAGAATTGCTGGTGGAGGAAAGCATTGTGCTGCATGAGTGATAAAAAGAAAAATAGGAGTCTCACAATAGCTAACCAGTGGGTGTTTATCATAAGCATACAGTCCAGTTCAAGTGACAGGACCCTCAGTTTGAAAGTAGTATTGACCTCATGTGCATATAACTATGGCTTGAGAAAAGTGTATGCTGTGATTACAGAACTTCAGCTGAGAAATACTGCTGATGCTGGTATTTGGGCAAATGGGCATTTAAACGTTGATGTGCTGTGCCTTCTTAAAAACCAAACAAAACAACAGCCAAAATTCTGAGTAGATTTAAGCAAAAGAAAGACATTTAGCAGTTTTCTGAATTCTTCTTCCCCTTTCCCAAGGTTGGGGGAAATAAATCAATAATGAAATAAACGGGAGCATTTATAATAAAATACAGTGTTTGAAAAATAATTTACTTATCTCACTGAGGCAATTATTTTTACACTTCACACCCATGCTCAAAGCAGTATACATGAAAATGTAAACAAGCATATCTTTCTGTAAATTTAGATGATATGGAAAGTAAAATCCACTATCAAATAAGCACCAGCAGTGGTAAGTTTGAATTATAATTGAGGCAAGAGTGACTTTATGAAGCTTACTGTTGTGAGCATATAAAAGCTGCTTGTGTGTGGGTAGCCACATGCAGCATGCACACCTATGATTGTGGTGTTGTTAAAGGCCAGTTTACTTCAAAATAATGTGGTCGATTCATCCATAAATCCAATTTGGTATCCATTATTACATATGTCATTTTCCTTGTTACTCACCTAGCAGTGTTTCAGCTTTTAAATGCTCCCCTAATTCTTCTTCCAGATTCCCTTTCAGTCTCCAGCAATGATGCCAGTCCTCCTGCTTCCGTAACGTCACTTCAGCCCCACATGATCGGTGCACAGAGCTCCCCGGGCCCCAAGCGCCCTGGCAACACTCTGAGAAAATGGCTTACCAGTCCTGTGAGGCGTCTTAGCAGTGGAAAAGCAGATGGACATGTCAAAAAACTGGCCCACAAGCATAAGAAGAGTAGAGAGGTTCGTAAAAGTGCTGATGCGGGCTCCCAGAAGGACTCTGATGATAGCGCAGCAACCCCACAAGATGAAACTGTTGAAGAGGTGAGTGTTCAGGGCAGCTTCCCAAGACTTGGGTTTATGTTCTTTGGAGATCTAAATGTTATCAGGTGCTGTTGTCTCCTCAATGGACTGTCCAGCAGTTGAGCAAAGTGGTATGTGCCATGTGCTCATTCTTGATGACTGCTGTCCCCTGCATAAGGACTGTGCCAGGCAGTTTGTGCCCTTCTGCACTGAGTGTTAGTAAAGCTCCGTGGAGAAAGATCTCTAGTTGAAAAAGAGAAATGGGGGAGTGAAAAGTTGTTCTTTGGCTTTGCTGTCTTACCCCACTCAGGAAAGCAGCTTTGTAAGTAAAGGTGCTTCATGTTCAGGGAATAATCAGGTCATTCTATGTTTCCTTTCCTTTTGTTGTTGAGGAATTGGGGAAAATACAGGGAGAGCTGCTTAATAACTGCTTAAAGCTGTTAAGCAGTTGAGCAAGAGTTAGAGCACAGAAAAGTTACTGGCCCTTCAAATCAAAAGGTAGTAACCAGTGGTCAGATAATAAACATGGCAGTTCTCATTGCAGGGAAGGAAATTGTAAACTATTCCATGTATTGCCATCAAGGATATCTACTGAAGGTTTCTTTTCCTCCCACAAACATGTGCCCATCCTTCTAAGCCTGGAACTCATGTATGAGCAAACCATGTCTCTGGTTACTTGCAGACAGAGCCAAATTCTCTTCTGTTACAGAACTGTGGTTGAGGCTGAAATGAATATCATCCTTACTGCTGTCAAGGCCACAGCCACTTGCGTGCTATACAGTTACTCCCTTTTACCAGGCTTGAATCTCACTAATGGTTTTGGTAGTTATCTTACAGAAAAGCAGTTTCAGTTGCCCAGTTAGTTGTTTAGTATGATTTTTTTTCCTTCTCTCTATATATTTTGCTGCAATCTGGGAAAATCAGTGAAAGTTACAGTGTAACAGCAATCAGTGAAGTTACACAGTAAATGTAAGGAAAGAAAATTCTACACACTTGACGGCATGGCAAATTGGGATACAAGGTCTGGGAAGAATTATTGGCCTCTGTCCTTGAATGTCAAGCTGCAGAAAGAGACCGTCTGTAATGCAGTTGTAGCATTGTTTTGGAAGTATATGCAGTTCTGTGAGTAAGGGAAAACCTAAGGCCTTTTTTCTTTTCTGCCTTACAGTCAGAAAAAAATGTTATCCGTCTATGCTGTCTTCTTGTAAAGATAGGTGAATTATCCTGCAAGATCAGTTACATTAAACTTTAGCTAATTGAAATCATAGTTCCTTGTATAATTGGAAAGGCTGTCTTTTAACGCAACTGTAAAAATTATACAAGCAGTCTGCTCTCACTACTTTAAGGGGGAGGGGGCAGAAAGGATAATTGACAAAATACTTCATGTTGTAATGGGGTTTTTTAATACCCTTTAGAAGTCTCATCCAAGTTAGAGGAACATGGCTCTTTACAGAACTGAACTTGGAAAGCAAACACTTTCCTGTAGTAAATTTTAGGCTGAATGGCTTGTTCTTAATATCTTAATCCATCTACTTTTACCAAACACTGAAAACTACCTTTGGCATCTGTTTTTCCCCCACTATGTTGAGAAGTAGCAGTGTGTGTGTAAGATCATCTTGATTTGTTGGGAGAGGGGTGAATCTACAGAACAGACTTGTGTAAGACAAGCTTGTAATATCAAGCTTTGTGCTGTTGAGGAGGTAACAGAGCTCAAATGTGTTGATTTTATTTACAGAGAGGCAGGAATGAGGGGCTGAGCAGTGGCACTCTCTCCAAGTCATCCTCGTCAGGAATGCAGAGCTGTGGAGAGGAGGAAGGCGAAGAGGGAGCTGATGCTGTACCGCTTCCTCCTCCGATGGCAATTCAGCAACACAGTCTTCTCCAGCCCGACTCACAGGATGACAAGGTAGGAGGGAGAAGCAGGGAAGGCTTTGCATGCTGAGATAACCTTTGTTTGCACAAATCTTTCTTCTTTTTCCAAATGTCTGTAATGTATGTAATACAGCTTTATGGTAGATGAAAGGACTCACTTAGGCTACCTCAGATATTAAGAGGGTCTCCTGTGGAAAGAGTGTGGATTAAATGCTTCTCTCTTTTTCCTGCACAAGCGCAGAATTGTTTCTACTAGCACTTTAAGCGTGGAAATGGGCTGCTTTGCATGTGTGCAGGCCTGGTTACATCTGATTGACTGATGCCATATTTAATGATTAGAATGTTATCATTTTATAATCCTACCTTTGGGTACTGAGGTTAAAATTCTGTGTGCAAATAAATTTTATCTGGAGAAATTAACAGTTGTGCATATCCTTTTTAGATCACAGGCTGTTCACCAAGCCCTACTATTTTGGATAACCTCAGTTTAGGGAAAAATGATTCCTATGTGCATGCCTTAGCAGAAGGAGCTGTTCACATCAACTCTGAGATGGTTTTTTTTCATCTTGGGTTTTTTTTAACTTCTTTTTTTTGGGTGCCTCAGAAACAGGTGTACTAAGAAGTTAATATCCAAATAAGGCTAATAATTATTGTGGTTCAACCCCAACTAGCTGGCAACTAAGCCCCACACAGCCACTCACTCACTCCCCTGCCCCAGAGGGATAGGGGAAGAGAGAAGAGTAAAAGTGAGAGAGCTGGTGGGTTGAGATAAAGACAGTTTAATAGGTAAAGCAAAAGCCACGCACACAAGCAAAGCAAAACAAGGAATCATTCACTGCTTCTCATTGTCAGTCAGGTGTTCAGCCATCCCCAGGAAAGCAGGGCTCAATCATGTGTAATGGTTACTTGGGAAGACAAACGCCATCACAGCTAGTGTCCCCCTTTCTTCTTCTTCCCTCAGCTTTTTATGCTGAACATCACATCATAAGGTATGAAATATCCCTTTGGTCAGTTGGAGTCAGCTGTCCTGGCTGTGTCCCCTCCCAACTTCGTGTGCGCCCCCAGCCTGTTTGCTGGTGCGGTGAGGAGCAGAAAAGCCTTTGCTCTGTGTAAGCACTGCTTAGCAATAACAGAAATATCCCTGTGTTATCAATAGTGTTTCCAGGACAAATCCAAACCATAGGCCCATACTAGCTACTATGAAGAAATTTAACTCTACTCCAGCCAAAATCAGCATATAATCCAGCTGTTTTTCATAAACAATAGCATGTTACAACTGAGGGTAAAAATTTTGCATCAGTAATGCAATTCTGGATGCAGGTAGCAACTGCATGAAGGAGACCTTGCTTGCATGTAGTCTGTTTTTCTTAAATGTTATGATATTCATACACTGAGATGGTTTATTTCAATTTTCAACCTGGATCAGATGTTTAGGGGATGAATATCAGGCCTGGAAATAAAGGTTTTTAGAATGGAAACAGTCTGGACTTGTGCAGCAAATGCACACATCGCTTCCCATTTTGCTGCTTAAAATTTTTAACCTTTGTAGTCTATAACACTGAATATGATTAGTGAATTTTGTGGCTGGTTACTCACTGTTCTCAGTTATGCAGATGTTGTTGATAACTTTGGCTGATTTATTTATTTCTGTTCCTTTGTTTCTTTTAAAAACATTGCCTTTCAGTGGGGATCCCACTCATTCCTGAAGCTATCATTTGTAGGATCAAAATGGCTGTTTCCCATGCTCTTTGTGTATTTAATTCCTGCATATTTTCTGAATTGAAAAAGTGTAATATAGGAGTTGGGGAGTTATTATGTTGGGAAATATTCCTGAAACAAAAGAAGCAAAAATAGGCCAGCCTTTAGACCTGAGAGAATATTTCAGTCACTAGAAAATAATAATCTCAGTCTGAGGCTTAGAAATAGAATAAAAATCATGTTGGTCAAAATATGTTACAGTTCCTGCTGATAAGCTGTCAGTTTTGCATGTCCCTTATTAAAGAAAAAATTATATGCAAGTCTTATAAAAAGTTCTTCAGATAAAAATGGATTTTGCTTATGTAGGTCTCTTTACACAGCACAACAGTTATGTGAAGGAATACGCTTGTAAGTTGGTGTCTGCGCACTTTTGTATTTCTGGTGCAAGGTTAGACCCCTAACAGAGTAAGGGGCTTTGAGTAGCTTTCAATCCCCAGTAATTTGACTTTCAGTTCTTAAAAGGTTAACAAGCACTCCCCACAGTAAAAAACAGTTTTTAAAGTAGCTTAAACTGCATCTTAGACAAGACTTCTGAGAAGATAAAATTTGGTAAAGTTAATATAACACCATAATTTCTCAAAACATATAAATTATGCTGTTTCTGTCGTACACTTTTTATGTAATATCTGTCCTACTGCTTGGTGGGAGGCAAAGAAGTCCCCTCATGTAGCATCCTGGGAGATTGTGAATGCCTTCCTGAAATCCCCACACCACGACATTCCACCAGTTTCCAGTACCTAAAGCAAATGCTCTATTGGAACACAGAAGTGAGAAGCCAGAGCGAAGTTTTACCCAGCAGAAGTCAGTTGGTTCTTTTGATGGAGTTACTGATTAATAAAAAGCTTGCAAACAAATTCCCAGTTGTCTGCCTTCTGGGTGTAGTCATCCTTCACATTCCTGCCATGCTCCGTGGTTTCTTGGGTTGCTCAGCTCCCCTGGATCCCAAGGAATGTCTTCTCCTTTCTGTGACCTCAGAGGTTTGGCTTCCATCTATGCCTCACTGCAAACATTTTCCCTCTCAGCACTCCTTGTCTACACTCCATGCTGGAAACTCTCTGCTTGCTGGGTTTCTCCTTGCCTGCCCAGCCTGCGTGGATTCCAGCAGCATCTTATACCTGAGTGCTCCAGTTGCTCTCTCCACTTTTCCTTGTTTTGTGGGTGTAATCTGTTCCCAGAGCTTCATTAGGAAGCTCAGCAAGCACACTTCATCTATGCAGCTCCTTCTTTTTCATATAGTATGTGATATAACCACATGAACTGAAACGCAACCAGTCCTGAAGTTTTACCAGCAGTCACACCCCATATACTCCATTAGAGCAGTAACAGAGAGGAGGGAGCTTGACCACAGTGTGATTCCAACATTGCCAGTGTTTTGTAAGGCTAAGCTGAGCTCCATATCCGAAGTGAAAGCCAGCATACAAACACAGCTTTGGAAAAGCTGGTCAATAGTCAGATGTCAGGGGCATACAGTTGCCTAAAAGATAGGCTCGCTATGGAATTGCTCAGGTTTTGGTGTGCATGCAACATCATGTGCTAGGTCGTGCTGAGTTGTCTGATATCACCAAAAAACATAACCATTTTCTCCCCTAAGAGCTCATCTGCACAGTATGCATTCTTGCCTTCAGTAGAATCATTGCACACTTCATGGATTTGCATTTGATGGCAGTTTACAAGATGTTTGCATTAATTTTTGGATAAGCAGTATTAAAGTCTCAAGATCAGTTATGCTAATGTGAAACTAATTATTTTTGCTTTTTTATTTTCTCTTTTTGTAAACTCTGATTCAGCATTATGTTGACTTGTGTTCTGTCTCTGCTTTGGCTCAGTTCCCATATCTTTCCATTTAAAGTTGTCTGTATTTCCTTTGCTTACCCAACCCCTGTTTTCCTTTCCAAATAAGGCGAATACGAGACAAACTGTCCAAAATCTGCATATTCTTTTTTGTTGTTTTATCGACTTACAGGGAGCCTTGTTACACCCACGCTTGATTAGAGCAGAACCTCTTGTGTTAAGTCATTATATGTGACATTTCTGTGTCCAGTTTGTTGGAAACATTTGCAGGACAGCTTGCCCTGTGCTACATGATGTTCACTGTGCTGTTTGTAATATGAAGTCAGGTTCATATTACACCCTGTTTCCACTTTCCAGTTATTCAATGATAAATGTAATATGCAAGCTCTGTTTGCAAATTACTGAGACTGAATTTAATGACCCTCTCCCAGAATCCTTTACTGTGAACACGTTTTACCTTCAGTTGTATCTATAAGCTGGCATTTTATAGCTTGTGAGGCCAGAGATCATCTGTGTTCTACACGTACCCTTGGGGAAAATGGATGGCACAAGGAATGGTGAGCTCAATTCCCCCCTGGGCAATATACCCAAGCTACTTTAGAAAAGTAAATGCCCCTGAGTTACTGGTGTATTTTTTCTTAGCTTAATGATACTTTCTCCTTTATTTTGAGTCGTCTTGGTTCCTGTTACTGTTCTGCAGTTGTTGTTTTGTTTAACAAGCAATAAAATGTTAACAAACTGTTGTCCGTTGGGTTGGCTCAGGCAATTTTTGTAGCTATTTATCAGGCATTATCATAATGAGCAAGATGAAGGATATTTCCTTGACTTCCATTGCATGTAGGAACAGGAATTTTTATCCCAGAGTTTAACTTCTGGGGGGTTACTTAAAATTTCCAGTGCCAGTTGCCCAAGTTGAAATGAATGATCCTGATGTTATATTGTGCTGACAGTTATTGTTAGGTACTTTGTCTGACAGAGAAGTGAAGGAAATCTCTTGATCCTTGAACAAGTAGCAGGCTAACCCTGGGATTCTTCTTCCTTTGTGTCATTACACAGACATCTTCTCGATTATTGGTGCGGCCAACCAGCTCCGAGACACCCAGTGCAGCAGAACTAGTCAGTGCAATTGAAGAGCTCGTCAAAAGTAAAATGGTGAGGCTGACTGGCAGATGCATGTCTTTAAAGAAGTTGTTTCTTCAAGTCCCTACTTGGTATTCGAAGAAAAGCTACATACATTTGACTTGTAAAACTTGATGCTCGTTTCAAAAGTCACTTTCTGGGATGGTGTTTTGTGCGCCCTCTTTTGTAAAAGCACTTATTGAAAAGGTAAATGGTTTTGTAGAGATACAAATAGTAATAAATGAGAGAGAGAAGAGTAGCAGAAAATATGTGCTGTATTAGCAGAAATTCAACACAGTCTTTTGTAAAAGGGAACATTGGTAGTACATATGTCTTTCAGGCAGCCTAGCGTGGATATAACTTAATGATGCATGCATGCCGTCCCTGGTGGAGATGTCCTCATTTCATAGTTATAGCCAAGGGTCAGCTTCCCCTGGTTTTTGGGCCAGTCATATCATTATTGGGTTTTTACTTTTTGTAGGGCAAAAAAAAGATTACAGCTGAACCCCACCCTGGTGAAGTAACTGTATCTTGCATTAAAGGCTGTATCACATGCAAGGAAAATGTGATACGTAATTGTAGCTTAACCCAAGATAATGGGCTTGAATTAAACAAGTCCAATAAATGCTTCATGGAAGCTTGTTCATATTATTTCTCCCATGGCTTCTCCATCAGTTATGCAAACAGAAATCCGTGGAGTCCATGCAAGAGAAAAAGTGTGTCTGGCGGAAGAGACAAGGACTTTTTCCTAGGATCTGAACTGTCATGAAGCTCAAAAGCAGCATTGACAGTGTAGAAGCTATTTTCTTCACTAAGTCAAAATTAGTTAGTTAGTTAATGTGATAAACAAAATGTCTGACAAAGAATGCCACTTCTGTTTTGTTAAAAAATGCAGGATCCAAAGAATCTCCTTTAAAAATGGCCTACGTACAATTGAAAGTAACTTCCATATGCCAGAACTAAAGTATGACAAATATAATTTAATCCCTTGCAATAAGCATGCATCTGTGTAGCTTCCACTACAGAAGTACATACATCCTGAACAAGATAGTCTGACTTTTAGCCCTTGCTGCTCAAACCAACTGAACTGCTTTCTTTTCGTGTGAAGACTGACATAGCTCAAATGTGCTTCTACAAGATCAGGTTATCTGTCATGGAAAGCCAAGCTGTTGGCTCATTTCCTAGACGCTTGAGACCTCCTTTGCTGAGATACGTTACAATAATTGATCTCACGTAGGTTCCCATATACAGCTGCATGTAAATGTGTCTTGTGAGCAAAGGGGAAATAAATCAGTCTTGATGTCTGTCTTGAACACCTTCTCAGGCCCTGGAGGACCGTCCAAGTTCCTTGTTGGTAGATCAAGGTGACAGCAGCAGTCCATCCTTCAACCCTTCAGATAACTCCCTGCTCTCCTCTTCATCACCCATAGATGAGATGGAAGAAAGGAAATCCAGCTCCTTAAAAAGACGACAGTAAGACCACATTTTCACTTCGTTTTTCACAATGTTTTGAAGAGAGAAACGAACTGTTTAAAAAGATGTCCATTTTGAGCTAGCAGCAGAAGCTGTTAGTCTTGAAAGCAGTAGGACTTGTGTTAGGTGTCAAGCATGTGGTTATATTATGCAAAGAAACACTTTTTGCTCAAACATTAGTTGAGGTTTCAATTTCCTGTGATTTTTAATCATACCTGTGACTTCTGTCACATGTCAGTCTCAGTCTTCTTCAGGAAGATACTGATCTTTAAATGTTCAGAGGGCAATTTGGCTTCAAAAAGATGGTCTTTCCCCTTGTTCTGTTTCACCACACCATGAATTTCTTCATGTGGTAGTAAACTGTTACCATAGTAGAAGAAAAACATGACTAGTTTCAAAATCATTTAAAACTGTGGGTAGAAATAACACTTTATACACTTAAGAGTCTCCAGGCCACTGACATAATAGCATTTTATTTTAAACAGTACTTAAATGTTTAATTTTAATGATACATGTAAGAAAACATCTGACTTTAGATAAACAGAACCAAGTCTGCTCCAGTTCCAAAGTCAAAGCAGCATCTTGCTTAGAAAGAATTTGCATTAACTCTTCTGCTTATCAAACATGTGTGACTGCAAATGTGTAAAAAGTTGCCATTAATCCTCTTTAAGAATCTGTTTCATATTTTTAATGAAATGTGTTCACCATTTTCTTTCCATTGTAGCTATGTCTTACAGGAATTAGTGGAGACAGAACGAGATTATGTGCGAGATCTGGGTTACGTAGTTGAGGTATGATGTTTTTCATTCTCTTGATTTTATTTTTTCTAAAAGTGGTGCTGAACAGTTGGGTAGCTTGAACCTCACTTTTCTTTTTTTCCCCCAAAACAAAACAGGAAGAAACTGAAAATGTGAATATTTGCGTTCTGAGTTTTTCCTCCTTGAGGCTTTTTTATGTATTAGGAATATTGCATCAAATCTTATTCCCTTTTTTCTTCTGTTACTGTGTGCACCTTACTGTTCTTCTAAGGAGTATAGTTCTTTGTCATTTAAGATCACTACCTCTGGCCTAATGGTATCTTAGACTAGATGGTTCAATTTAGCACAGGTAAAATAAAAAAAAGCAGTGAGGCTCAACACAGAACAACTATCCTGGATTTGGAAAACTTGCTTCCTCTCCTACTGCTGGGCTTCTTTTAGGTTTCCTAGTTTCTCCTTCTGTAAAATGAAATAGCATCACACATCTCCCTTCAATCTTCAGCTACCAAGAAAACTCACGTGGAAGAGTAGAGAGACTGAGCATGACAGTTAGTTTTCTGCCTAACAAGGTTCAACTCATAAATTCTGTTTTAGGGAAAGGAAGATTGACATTGTGATAGTCTTACTGTATTTAAAGGGTGCATTAGAAGGCTATGAACAAATGTAATTTTGTAATTAACAAAATAATTCCTGGCAAAAATGCTAGACATCAAAACATAAACTCTGCAAACTAGGGAGACAGCCATATATGCACAAGAAAAGAGAAGATAGGAATATAACAGAATGTAAAAGGAGATTCATTGCAGCCAGAATGCTTGAAAAAGAATTGATGTTAAATTTTTTTTGGTGTTCAGTTTGCTCATACTGCAAGTAGTAGTCCATGAGGTGCAGTCCCGTATGCAGTGCAGCTGCTTTCCTTCTCAACACACTTTGATGTAGGGCTAGTGTGAATGACTGAAATAACAAACACTAAGCAAAGGAGTGCAGAAGCCAGTTTGGTGACTCTGGCATTGACTTGGTAACCGCCTTCCGTAGCAAAACACTGCAGCTGCTTCAGACAAGAAGGGCTGGTGAAGTTTCCTCTATGCTTTGCGCCTGTTCAGGCAGGCTAAATTAGCTAGGGCACTAGCACTGGGCAGTGACATGTAGGCAGCCTCAAGCCAGTTTGTGATATTTTGTGTCTCTGCTCTATGTTATGACATGTTACAAAACAGTTTTTTTGGTTTGTTTTTGTATCCCAAACAAGCTGGTGTCATGAGCAGTTTGGATGGCTTCTGGGAAAAGGGGGATTAAAAGGTAACTCACTTTTTAAAGTTAAATGTTCACAGTGAATTTCTTTGGACTGTTGCAGGGTTATATGGCACTTATGAAGGAAGATGGCGTACCTGATGACATGAAAGGAAAAGACAAGATTGTATTTGGAAACATTCACCAGATTTATGACTGGCACAGAGAGTACGTATAAACTTGGAAACCATCTGCTGAACAGTTCTACCTAAAAAATACTAGACTGACTTTAAGAAATCAGGGTTTTTTCCCCTGAAATATTCAGATAGAAGGTAAATACAATTGGTCTTCTGCTTTGAGTTGTAGATACAAATGCTGATATGAAGATTTGCTTTAAACAAGGATGCTTATATAAAGCAAGTGAGAATTACATTCTCAGTTGAGAATCTGTAGTATGGATTATATTATGTAGAAGTTTGTACATTGTTTGAGGCTTTGTTTTCAAAAATGTTTTCACGAAGAATGCAGTCTAAACAATTTGTTAGGGGTTAGCACGGCAATATGAGCACCTCAGACATTCTCACTAGGAAGGGGAAAAGCTTCAATCAATAGACGAAATTGAAGAATTCTATTAATGAACACGAACATTTTTTCATCTTGGTATGGATTCAGTGTGTTCTGTTGGAAATCTATATTAAAATATTACACCATTAACATTGTCATTTTGGGCATACATTAATATCCAGAGCTGCTGCTAGGGGACACAAAGTGGATCTTGCAGTAAGGCCACTTCACCTTGCAATTACTTACCTGTTGCTATAGTGTGTGCTATCAGAAAGAAGTACTTATTCTATTTATGTTCAGCTTCTTTTTAGGAGAGTTGGAGAAGTGCCTTGAAGATCCAGAAAAACTGGGATCCCTGTTTGTTAAGCATGTAAGTGCAGACGTCACAGTAGTGGGTGAGACTCCTCCCTCTTCACCTGAGGAAGGAATTGGAAGTGCCAGAAATTCATGATGTTTAATTTTAGTGAAACAGAGTACCCTTTATAGCTTTATACGAGTCCCTGTTTTTCCACTTTTCATTTATTTATTTATTAAAAAGAATGACCATGTGATACATGTGAATACTATAACACTTTGGAAGGGAATCAGGTGAACTAGTTATCTAAAACCTAGATATCAAAATTGAGGATACATTAGACATGTCACTAATCAGTCATTTTGGCATCTCTGTGTATAAAAACAATTTAGTATCTGTTTAAGATGACGTCTCAAGGTACTCCAAATCAGGCAAGAGAGCAGAAGGGAAACTTGCCTGCTATATGTGATCATTTGCACAAGTGTACAAAGACTGAAGACAGACTGGATTAAAGCAAATTTAATAGGTTTCAGATTTTCCCTGTGGTCTGTGTTGGAAGTCAATACCAAGGAACCAAATATTAATGGAACAGTAATATTGGAAGCCTAATTCCTGGACTAATGATGAGGAATGAGCTGTTTCATTTCTGAGGGATTATTAAAAAACAGGCAGGAGAGAACTCTGGCAGGGGAGAACTCTGGCTCTGGTAAAATGGTAAACCTGGAGGAAGTAGCTCTCCCTGGTTTCGATTGATGTTTTACTTTCTCCTGGTATATTTGCAACTGAGTTGTCTTTGAAAGGCACCCTTACCACTCCAGATGGAAAGGCAAGCTGTGATGCTATTACAACATCCTCTAGCAAAACCCTGACTATCAGCTTGAACATGACAATTCAGTTCCTGCTCTTAATCCATGTTCTGTGTCCTTTTCAATTTCCGTCTCCTTTTTTTTTGCTTTCCATTCATCTTTCACTGGTCAGTACTCCATGGGTCTCCAAGCACCAAAGCCTCTAACAGCAAACATGGTTTTTGGGTGAAATGGTTTAGTGTGAGGTGTCCCTGCCCATGGCAGGAGGGTTGGAACTAGATGATTTTAAGGTCCTTTCCAACCCTAACTATTCTATGATTCTATAAACCAGTCCTAGCAAAATAACAAGAAAGATTTTAGAGTAGGTAATAGACACATCTGGCATGTCTGTGTTTCTTAACCAGTAAGGTCTGTAATCAAGAATGGATCTTAAAAGCTGAAGTTATGCTCTCTCTCTTAATTTGTTGCTTTGGTGTTTAAATCACATGCACAGAATATAGAATCAAAGTTAAAAAATGCTAGTGCCACCATTTCCAGGCTATGTTACCTACGTCCCCACTCGAACTCCAGTAGAACAGCTCATACTAAATACGAGACTTGAGAGGTTTCTCCTAACTACTCTTACAGCTAAACAGGAGGGGGTCATTATTCTTTTATATTAGAATAATAATCATATTATTAAAATTAAATTTAAAATATTCTATTTCAAATGCTCCATCCAGTGCTCTTGCTAGAAGAAAACTATTTTCATACTTAATTTTATTGTGGGACCTGCTGAGCTATCATCTCTAAACACTTGTTGTTCAGGAGTATTTATAACTGTGGCAATTTTTCACTTGTGTTGCCTTTCTAAAATCATCATGATATTCCCAAATAAATGTGTTTTAAATCTGTAATTTCTGCATATGTAGCTGCTTCTTTTCCTCAAAAGGACCTTTTTAAGTTCATGCTTCTGAACAGCTGTACTTCTTAAAATAATACTCCATTTCAATCTGGCATGGTTTTTGTTCTTGATGATAATGTATCATTCTGTATCTTTGCTCTTTTAGGAGAGAAGGTTGCACATGTACATAGTTTACTGCCAAAACAAACCAAAGTCTGAGCACATTGTCTCAGAATACATTGATACGTTTTTTGAGGTAAGTTCCTGAGGAGAATATATGTAAGGTGAACAGTGTGTACAAATCATAAGTGTTACCAGATCTGTTGACCAAAACAGAAACAAGAAAAAGGCAGTGCAAATCATTGTTACTGTTTTAAATTATAATTCCTTGCCATTTCTGTTCTGATTTCTCAAGTCTGATACAGATGGGTTAATCTCTACCTCCTAGAGATGGGTTCATCTCTACAGGCAGAAGCTAAAGTTAGGTAGAAGATATTTATCAGTAGAGTCTCATCTTTACAAGCCGTAGCCCAGGCAGTTAATGGTGGTAATTTTGGGCAAGCAAAGATCACTGTCAAAAATAGACTGTATTAAAACCTGTGACTGAAAAATTACATTTCACCATAGTCTTTCAAAAAAGACATGGAAGATGCTTGGAAAGGGGAATACTTTGGAAATAAAGCTGACACAGATAAGGGGAACGGCTCCAGCTTTTGCTAGCTGAAGATTAGATTGTGCTCTGACTTTTGCCAGTTTCTTCTGTTAGCCATTAATAGTGATATATCCTGCTGTGTTTCTAGCTCAACAAAATTGTTTCTAACTGAACAAACAAAATATGTTTGTTTTGCAATCCTCAGGATCTAAAGCAACGCCTGGGCCACAGACTTCAGCTCACGGACTTGCTAATAAAACCTGTGCAGCGAATTATGAAATACCAGCTGTTACTAAAGGTAAAGTGATGTTGAGGTGAATGATTTAATATGTGTTAACAGATATGCTTTCTGTTTGAAATATTGCTGATGCTTTTCCATCTTCCTGCAGAACCCAGATTTATAAGCAATGTCGTGTGCTTATTTGATATCTAAATATAAAAAATGCAGTAAACAGCTCGGGCAGAATTTTGCTCTTTCTTTTTAACTGTTAAAAGACCAATGACTTCAAGCCAGTGATATGGAAATGGTTAGAATTTGTATCAATGTCATATGAAGGGGAGAGGGATCTCCCAACTGTTTTCAGATGTAAATGTGATATGAGTTGTTGGGATTCATCCCAACTTTTCCGTCTACTTCAGCAACCATTTTAATGTCATGTAAATGCTTACTGAAGAGCAACCATGTATATCACAGAGGTCATTGCCTTAACACGTTGTATGAGATAAAACAGTGAATAAATCTGAAAAAATAAGAGGGGGGAAAGCATCACAGCAAGAAACTTTAAAAAGAAAATATTTGGGTTTGTCTTCTGCAGACTGTCATTCTCTGACAGAAGATAGCAAATTAAGATTTTTTAAGCTTTCTCTCTTCTGATTAGTGAGAAGAGTACTCATGTTGTTGTTTGTTCGTTTGTTTTTCCTTTTTCAGGACTTCCTCAAGTATTCTAAAAAAGCTAATCTTGACACAACAGAACTAGAGGTACTTTTGACACATTTTCTGTTAGTGATTTGAATGCTCTTTGCTTTGAACTTCTCATTTTGACAGTCACTTTACTTTTTGATCTTCTTGAGAATGTGATTCTAAGTGTTTACTTTTCACATTTCTGTTCTAAAGCAACCATAGCAAATGAAACTATTTTATGCTGCTAACTCATTTGAAAAATGAAGTTTTGACTTTTTATTTGTCTTGAACAGAGAGCTGTAGAGGTCATGTGTATAGTACCAAAACGGTGTAATGACATGATGAATGTTGGCCGCCTGCAAGGATTTGATGTAAGTTGGCTAGGATTTTGCTTTGAGTTCTTGTCAGGTTCTTCAGAAATTAACAACTAATGTTGTTGGGAGAAGTGAAGTGGGGTGCTCCATCACTATCTGGTTAGCTGGGGCAAAAAGCAGCGAGCAAAAAATCACGTCTTAGCCCTGCCAAGGACTTTTTTGTGGGAAACTACCTGTTGTGTCAGTCACACTAGGTAAGTCCCTCTGCAAAATCTAGCATTACAGTTCCCTTATTGACTAATGACTAGCAAAATAGTGAAGTAATCAGTTACCAGCAAGTGAGTAGACCAGACTTCAGTAACATAGACAAAGGAGGAGTTACTAAACTCAGTAAAGCACCTGAGGCAACTATAGTGCTTCTCCTTGTTTTGCTAAGTCTAGAAGAGATGGAAATTAGCTATCAAAGCAGTATGCATCAGCCAGACTATACTCACATATGCTAGTTTCAAAGCCCTTTCTGCTCTGTGATGCAAGTATAAACTTGATTCTTCCTCTTTTCGGCACCCTGGAAGACATTGGAAGAACATAGGAGTTACTGTGGGTGTTGCTGAGAAAAGAGAGATGAAAGCCTTAGTGTTACAAGCCTCCAACTGAAGCTTGAATTGGAAAGGGTAGAGTGGTGAAGTGAATTTTTTTTTTCCTTGATGATGTTTGTTTTCTGAGAAAGGGCACAAGAATATCTTGTGGTAGGAGGAGCAATGAATATGTAATGGTCAGTAACACTCAAGAAATTGGGAAATGTACAAAGCTATTTCGGCATGAGCATCTGCTCAGAAAGGTTGGTTGGGAAAGGAAATTAAGAACTGTACTAAATGTGTTTCTGCTTACCTCTGTGTTTAGGGTAAAATTGTCGCCCAGGGTAAGCTCCTGCTCCAGGACACATTCTTGGTTACAGACCAGGACACGGGACTTCTGCCACGCTGCAAGGAGAGACGGGTCTTCCTGTTTGAGCAGATTGTCATTTTCAGTGAGCTGCTAGATAAAAAGAAAGGTTTCTCCATGCCTGGATTCTTGTTTAAAAACAGTATCAAGGTAACTGTTGTGTGTGAGTCTTTGTGCCCCCTGTGTCCCCTGCACAAACTCTGCTAAGGTAACACGCTGATTCAGTGAGATGTCAGTAGTGACATCTAGATGTGCCATCATAACGCACAGGGAGGTATCCGTCCTTTCTTGAAATTATGTGCTACCAAATTTGTGCTCACTCTGACGATAAATGGAAATCTTTGGATCCCAGTATTCTGATGCTTCCCGGGTGAAGCATACCAAAACAGATGTTCCTGTACAAAGCTGGACAAGCATTCGCAGAGAATTTAGTCTTCAGCTCTGTGCTGTATGTACACCACATTGCAAAGTCATTGCAAATAAAGATAACTCTTTACATATTCCTTCGTTTGAGTTTCGGCTGAAATCAGTCCAAATGTGTAGGTAACATTTATAAGTAGTGTCACCTTCTTAGACATGTCAGCTCTTCCTCAAACAAAAAGCATTTACCCCCACTTCAAGCTTTCCCTGAAACAAAGACTAATGATGCTAGGGCCCACCAGCCCTCCTCATGAAGCATTTTGGGTGGACTGTGCTTCTCTTAATTCACCTCAGTGCTACTTCTGCAAGCTGAGCACCCTGTTTAGTGCTGGCTAAACAGCCTGTTCAAGGCATTGCTGTATCTGCAGCAAAAACCTTTGGCATGGGCCAGTGGTAAAGCTCCATAGCAAATTCAGCATTTTAAATAACGCATAGGGAGAGTGAGAGACAGTGGAGAACATTGGGCCATAGTGACCAGATGAAGATTGTTCAGGTGTAGTGTTTCAGTAAGATGTACACTAACCCTTAGTTTAATGCAGTCCTTCATTTCGTGATATTATTTAACTGAAAGAAAAGAGTGGTCACCATTTGAAGATCTGACTCTCAGTTCCTAAGTAAGATAATGTAGAGGTATGTTTCTCATAAAATACATGAAGTAAATTCTCTTTTTTTCCATGAAGGTGAGTTGCCTTTCCCTGGAGGAAAATGTGGACAGCGATCCATGTAAATTTGCACTAACATCAAGAACGGGCGATGTCACGGAGACCTTTATTTTGCATTCTGCTAGTCCAGGAGTCCGCCAGTTATGGATCCATGAAATTAACCAAATTTTGGAAAACCAGCGCAACTTTTTAAATGGTAAATGTTTTCTTTTCACTGAAAGTTCATAATTGAACAACTTTTCATCTGTTATTTCTTGGCTTTGGAATGTTTCGCAAGTTTCCTTTTTCCTGAGCTAATACAGAACAGTTGGGCGATATGTGCCGCATTTCTGCTTCAGAACAGATGCTAGCATTTATTATGAGAGTGGTAGTCTGCATTTACACGGTGTTCTCTTGGTGAAATTTTCCAAATGTTTTGTAGGAGTGAGTCGAGATTGGCATCATCCATTGAGGTGGAGAGCTTGTGTACTCCTTTTAAGCAAATGCGAGCCTTTATAAGCTAAACCTAAATGGAATTTTAAGCATCTAGTCAGAATGTTTTGTTTGTGTTATTTTGGTGTCCATTGTTGTGTCGTACTGTGGCAACAACATTCAGATTCTGCAGGAGAAAAGTAGAAGGCGATCGTGTCTGCTGTGATACCAGAAGTTTCTTGCTATATTTTTGTATCCATCAGTTGTTGCCCCAATGTAGATTTTTTTAAAGGGTTGTAATGGGTGGAACAGCAAGCTGAGAATTTGGAGTCACACCTGTTTTTTCCCAACTTAGCTGCTGACTGACAGTGTGATCCTAGAGGAAGACATTTCTCCCTGGTTTCAGATTTTTCATCTTTAAAAGAACAGGTCATGAAGGTGTGATATAGAAAAGTGACTTGAGGTCTATGGCATGACCAGCATTGCTAAGAAAATTTGTCTTGTTTGAACAGCACTCCGTTTCTGGCTTGTCTGTTTTAAACTGTTCCTGTTCCCTTTCCTGCCCTCCTTTCCCTGAATGTGTCCCCTCCCACCCCCACTGCAGCCTTGACGTCCCCAATCGAGTACCAGAGGAACCACAGCAGTGGTGGAGGTGGCAGCGGCAGCAGCAGCGCTAACAGCAGCGGCCCCAGCAGCTGTAGTGGCGTCCCCAGCTCCAGCCGTAGCCGGCCGTCCCGGATCCCACAGCCTGTCAGACACCATTCCCCAGTCCTGGTCTCCTCTGCAGCCTCGGCCCAAGCAGAGGCAGACAAGATGTCAGGTATGTCCATTCACAATCTTTCCCTGCCACACTACAACACCTCCTTAGAAACTGGTCTGAGCCAGCCAGACAGGCACCCTCCCCATGCAGAGCCGGATGGTCCTCAGAAAGACGCTGAGCAGATTCCCAAGATGAAAGTTATTGAAAGTCCCAGGAAGACAGCGGGAAACATTTCTGGCTCATCTGACGGAGCCCAGAAAGACTTACGTGGGAGCTCAGAGGACAGTCGATCAAGAAACAGCATAGGATCACTGACGCTTGGGAAGCCAAGGCCAGGAGCCATCTCACCAATGAACTCTCCTCTCTCCACGACTTTCCCTTCTCCTTTTGGCAAAGAAACCTTTCCACCCAGCAGCCCCCTGCAGAAGGGCTCCTTTTGGAGCTCCATCCCAGCATCCCCTGCCAGCCGCCCTGGCTCCTTCACTTTCCCTGGGGACAGTGACTCCCTCCAGCGGCAGGTTCACCGCCACTCTTCACACAGCAAGGACACAGACCGCATGAGCACATGCTCCTCGACCAGCGAGCAGTCAGTTCACTCCACCCAGAGTAATGGGGTAAGAGCGGAGCACCTCTGTCCTGCAAGCTCTTCTAAAACCTTCCCATGCTTTCTGTGCGTTATCATCACTCTCCATACTAACTTCTGGCTCTCCGGTGCTGTACTACTCTGAAATAATCAACTGTTTGAATATCTTCTGCGCATTAGAAGAACAAAATTGTCTACCTCTCTGTGTATGTATACATACAAACGTGGGTATGTACACAGACACAAAAGCAACTGCTAACAATAGATGCAATTTCTGCCTCTGCTGAAAACATAGATCACTGGGCTGATACTTTACTAACTTGCTCTCCTTGCTTTTTTCGTCTCTAATTTGAAGGCACATAATTAACATGCTGAAGCGTGGCAGCCAGAGCACCTTGGGTTATGCAATGCAGCCAGCACTTAAATCTGACTTCAGGATTTTGGCAGATTGTCTTGGGGCTTTTTTCCCTTTCACACACAAATCCGCCACCATTGTCCTGTTGAGTTTTAACTTCGTGGAGACATCTACAGTATGTTCCCTGGGCTGCTTGGTTTTATTTTTCATAAACTTTTTTCCCCCTCCCCTCCTCAGCCTTAGCTGATGTACGACATTCTCTTTTTAAGTCCTGTGTCGGATCAAGGAAGCTTCCTGCAAACCACTCAAAATAGGCCAACAAAACATAGCTAAAATAATCCTCCTTCTACTACAACCAAAACAAATAGTGGCTCCACTGTTCTGCAGTGTAAGAAGAACTGGTTTAGGGCATCTGGAGTTTCAACCTTTGGTATGCACTTGGTGTGTTTGTGTGGAAAGCTTGCGTGTCAACAGAATCCACATTCTCTGTAATAATGTCCACCAGGAAGCGCAACACAGCAATCACAGGGGCAAGTGCAACTGTAAAGCAAAACTTTCAGGGCACTTGCTGTGGATGGGGTAGGCAGGCTATGGTGCCATTCCCTTTAAACTCACATTTGATTGTTCTCTCACTGAGTGTTGTGTTCAGGAATATTTGTTTTTCCACTCTCTCACCAATGGTATGCAGTACCAATTTTGCAAATCACCTAACTTACCGGACCTTTTGTTAAATGCATGCATTTCTTTGTAGAACTGTTTAACACACAGAGCTTTCTTGACTTCTTAGTTTTTACACTTTTATAATAGCTGCAGAAAAAAAAAATTATGCTTTGCATGTAACATATTTTTTATCCTGATCTTCCTTCAGCTTTCGATTTGGTTTAGCTCTGTCTTGTGTTTATCCTCAGTCTAGTAAAATGTGATGATAATATAATATCTGGGGTAACTTGAGTATTTTGCTATTACTGCACAGTATGTAGTATCAAGATGGTGGTGCTTTTTATATTCAGAGAAGTCTTGCATAGTATTAATTGATGTCATTCCATTAAAAAGAAGGAGAGAGGGAGAGACAGGATGGCGCTGCATGTGTTCTGCTTCGTAGCTATGTTTCTTTTAGTTTGGTGATTGAGATGGGTCATAATTCTTCATTTATAACCTCATTTCTATGCCGTGCTTTAGCAGGATTTCACACCACATTCAACAGGCCAGGGAAAATGGGTTCTGAGGTTTTATTTTGACTTAACCATTTGCACGTATTTACACGCACATATGGTTAAGGTTGGTTACTTAGGATAAGTAACTTCTAAGAAGAAGAAAAAGGAACTGGTTTTGCTAGTGTTTCAGGAATATGGGAGGAATTTTTTTAGATTTTGGTTGCAAGTACTCCTCTAATCCCATGATTGAGGTCAATGGTGACCAGCAGAACTTGCAGTAGAAAAACATTAACTGTGCAAGAATAATTACCTCCTTGCAAGGCAAACAAAAAGGCTGTCTTTCTGTGGTGAGAATAAATTCAGATATAAACACATTCACAAGAACATTTGACATTTAGTAGTTACCAGACACTTGTTTATTTAACAGATTTTACTGTCCTTGTTGAAAATAAGAAATATCCAGAGTTTAGTATGACCCTTCAAGACTTAACTATTAAAAAGAAATTGTTTATTACAGGAAGGTCAGTTCTGCAGTTACACAAATTCTGCTGCATGCTAAGTCTGAAAGAATGAGTTTGAAGAAAAGCAGCTTTCTCTGAACAGAGTTGTAGCTAAAAGAATCTAGCAAGTTGTAATCTTAATTTAAACAGTGGCTGAAAGTGAGACTGGCTTTTTGGTTCTGCTGTTCCTGGTTTGCCTGAGTCATGGAAGGGGCTTGCTAACACAAAAGATAATGCAGAAAGTCTTGTAAGCCAGACAAAATGAGTTTTCTCACTGGGAGTGCAGCATCTAGAATTGACATAAATACCCTTTAGTAAAAATACAGTTCAGGACGAAATCTTTCACTCTGTGGTAACATTTGCTTCATCATCCTAACAGCGGAAAAAAGACAGGATGGACTTGAATCACCCACTTGAATAAAATAGTCCAGCTAGAATAAAATGTACAGACTCACTGAAAACCCAAGCATCAATGTACTGAGCATGCTTTGAATGAGTATTCTGAGGCTGTTGCTTTCCAAATGTCTTGGTTTCTCAGCCAAAGCACATGAGCCAAAGCTCATGGGGAAGCACAGGCACCAAGAGATGTAGTGGCCTGTTCAAGGCCATTAGCAGATTGGAAGAGAACTTGGTTTTCAGAGCTCCCAGTGTACCATGCTGTCCACTGATTCCTGCTGCATCTCCTCAACCCTGAGGGGAGAAATATTTGACAGTTTTGAGAATCCTGTTTTTAATCCTCTGTGCCAAGCTTTCCACTCACTATTAGCACATATGTGATGCTAACATGTGGTTATGTTATGTAAGTGGTAGTAGTCTCCAGCTACAGCTGGGTACTGATATGCTTCTTCAACTCAGCTACTACTAGGCAATAATGAGCCCTCATTAGTAGTGACCTGACACAGTTTGAAGTAAGAACAAAGACAAAAGACAGGCACGCACACACATGCATACTTCATGCCACATCATTAATAGGTCATCCATTTTGGTTTTAACTTCTTTCAAGGAGGAAATAACTTTGGGGAATAGGTGCTAGGAAAGACTAGTTGTATTTTTTGTCATTGAAATTTCCAGTGTTTTTGAGGTATTGATTATGATTTTGCAGCTGCACCTCTAAGACCATGAAAAACTGTCCTACATGCTGTGCTGTAGTTTTGTTGCCTGATAAAGATGTGAGGTTTGGTGTCTGAGGTTGAAAGGAAGAGATCTATGTATCTCAGTTGAGATCTGTGTATAAACTGACTCTTCATTAAAGGAAGTAATCTTGAGTAAAAGCAACTGCAGCAGCTATGCATGAAGGTATTCAAACTAATTTGCACAAGATAAATAGATGCAGGAAGCTTTAAAAGAGAAATCATGGATCTTTCCATTGATTACAGCTTAAGTTATGTGGACTATGCAGGTAACATAGCGGGCCAAGAACAGTCTATCTTCTCCATGAACTTTAAACTTGATTTCCCCCCCCCCCCTTCTTTCTTTCCGCTTCCAATTGACACTTGCAGAGTGAAAGTAGCAGCAGTAGCAATATCTCCACCATGCTGGTGACACACGATTACACGGCAGTGAAGGAGGATGAGATAAATGTCTACCAAGGAGAGGTCGTGCAGATTCTTGCCAGCAACCAACAGAACATGTTTTTGGTGTTCAGAGCCGCCACTGATCAGTGCCCCGCAGCCGAGGGCTGGATTCCCGGCTATGTCTTGGGGCATACCAGTGCAGTCATCATTGACAACCCTGATGGAACCATCAAGTGAGTGCCTGGGTGTGTGGAGAAGGGGAGGGAGAAGAAAAACTTCCCATTTAGACAAAGCTTTGAACCTTTTAAATCAAAAGTTGATGTGATCTTTGAGAAATAAACGAACATCAAGCAGAATGAGTACTTGAGAGGTCCCTTAGCAAATTTCAAATACAGGCAAGCAAGCAAGGGCGCAGAAGCACATGATCTTTATGAAAAAGCTGTAGTAGTGCAGTCTTCTGGGAAAAGATGATAAAAGAATACATGCTCTAAGAGTAGCAATTTTTTCTGGTTTATTTAATAGAATGAGTTGCTAGGCTAGACACCTTTGTTTAGGAAGACAGGGAATGTTTGTTCCATGTGAAATGAATTTTAGAGTTCCTAGACCTAGATCTCTGCTTTGAGCTACAGATCTATTGAAAATGACAGATGGTGCTAGAAAGATCTCTCTCAAATCTGCAATGGGAGAAATTATGTCAAAGTTCTTAGCACTAAATCATTGCTTAGTTTGATTGGCAGTTTGTATTTTCACACATGAAGTTTACCACTTGAGCAAGAAATGGTATTTCTTGGCAAGAGTTCACTAGCAGCCTTCCAATATCTGAAGGGGGCCTATAGGGATGCTGGGGAGGAACTCTTCATTAGGGACTGTAGTGAGAGGACAAGGGGTAATGGGTTCAAACTTAAACAGGGGAAGTTTAGATTGGATATGAGGCAGAAATTCGTTACTGTAAGGGTGGTGAGGCACTAGAATGGGTTGCCCAGGGAAGCTGTGAATGCTCCATCGCTGGCGGTGTTGAAGGCTGGGTTGGACATAGCCTTGGGTGGCATGGTTTAGTGTGAGGTGTCCCTGCCCCTGGCAGGGGGGTTGGAACTAGATGATCTTAAGGTCCTTTACAGTTCTAACTATTCTATGATTCTATGATTTCAAGAAATACTGAACTACAGACTGATCTTATTAGCTTGCTTATAATTTTAACTATGGGTTGCATGTCTTATGGAATAGTTCATGTATCGGTATACTTTAAGACAGTGAGATAACATTTTGACATACTTTTCCAATTCCGTTTGAAACTAGAGAGTATAGCACATAAACTGGAGTTAAAAATTTCATCAAAGTTTAATATTTGGTATTCAGGAAGTCAACGTCTTGGCACACAGCACTCCGTTTAAGGAAGAAATCTGAGAAAAAAGATAAAGACGGCAAAAGGGAAGGCAAGCTAGAAAACGGTTACCGCAAATCCCGAGAAGGACTTGCCAACAAGGTTTCTGTAAAGGTAAGTGTTATAAAGATGTAGTAGTTTCCAAATGAAGTTGTGTTGGGATATCATTAGAAGTAGCTTCTGTCAGAATTTTACATGAAGGAACTGGAGACAACAGTGGTTTGAAAACGGGAAGATAGACACTTTGAACCTGCAAGCATGACATAGCGTAAGGATACTGCAGAAAGAGTAGAGCATGCAGAAATTCTGGTATTCAGATGTTTCTTGGATCTTTGTAGGCACAGTAACTTCAGCCCATCACTGTGCTTTGTTTTCTACCATTCTTTCAGGTGTTATAAGGTTATCAGGACATTAATTCTTTAATTTCTCCTTTCCAGCTTCTCAACCCCAATTACATTTATGATGGTAAGTTGCTTTAACTTTTAAAAGTTGTAGTAAATATAATTTGATAAAAACATTATTCTCTATGTTTAAATTTGCTTGGTATTAATTCTGTTGGGAATTGAGTGGTTTTTATCAAAATATATATGTGCTCTTTCTGGATAAGGGAAACAGTTAATGCAATTAACTCATACCTATTTAAGATGCAAGGAACACATTTTTGGTCACAAGTCCAAAACAACATAAAACACAAGGACCGTATGCCATGTTATATATGGAGACTGTATGGAAGTTGAGCATTGCTGAGTTTGCAAAATAACAAGGCCAGGAGCTGGAGCTGCTTCAATTTTAACCTTGCCCCCTAGGGAATATTCAGGACCTCTCCAGTGCAGAGGCTGATCAGGACAAAGACACAGTGGCCTCCTGGAGTCAGAAGCAGACCAGGTTTTTATTTTAATACGCAGAGCCAAACTTCTGGAGTCCCTCCTGTAAAAAAGGGAAACCACTACCAGGTGTCAATGGAGGAGTGATGCTTTTTGTGTTCCCTTTTGCAAGCTTAGCTGGATATAAAGATAACCTAAAGATATAAATATAGTTGAGCACATCCTTAAATATTTTTCACTCTAGGGTTTCCTCAGCTTGCCATACACAGGGTGTTTGGTTCACCACAGTAGGCTTCAGGGTTATCCATGGCATAGCGGTAGTCTTGTGTCCAAGTTCATGTGGAGAACACTTTGCCAGCCCTGCAGAGCCCCAGCAAATGGCTTAACCACAGGTGTGCTCCAAGGGTAGTGGGATAGGTACACCTTGGAAATATAAAGTACTGTACTGCTTTGTCTAATAGAAACAAGAGAGTGCAAGGAGTAGAAAAGCAAATTTGTTAACTTCAGTTGACCTAATGCCATTAATTTTATTTTTCCAGTTCCCCCAGAGTTTATAATACCATTGAGTGAGGTAACATGTGAGACAGGAGAGACCATCGTGCTTAGGTGTAAAGTCTGTGGTCGCCCCAGGGCTTCAGTTACTTGGAAAGGTCCTGATCATAACACACTGAGCAATGACGGTCATCACAGCATTTCGTACAGGTACAGTAATTTGTGTAACATTCAACAGGAACTGTTGAAGCTGTTTTATTTTCTGTTTGCATCCTTGGTTCAGGATAGCTTTTGGCTTTGAGGCATAAAGATACGGTTGCCCTCAGAAATATTTCACAGCTGAGATTTTCTGGAAATGTTGTGTAACTTCTGTGTATGACTGGCATACCCAAATGTCATATTCTATTGATCTTTAAAACCAAAACAAAATCCAGCTGATATTTCTGATTAGCTATCGCAGAAGCCATTGTGATTCTGTCACACTGACCTACTTCTTGAACCAGAACAGTATGCTGTCGCATGCCAGTGCTGTGAAATGCCATCCTGTCAGTCTCTTTATTTCCACTAGTAGCGTACCATCATTTTTGAGGAATGTGACTGCTTTCAGATCACACTACAGTATTTTACAGAGGAAAGCCTCTGGTTCCTACTGATGTGGCAGTGTCAGTGTCTGTGTTGAAACATAGAAATTAACATGCTTTGTTTGTCTAGAGAGAGATAGGGCCTGGGAAATAAGAAATATTAACATTGTCAATCTAAATTTGTCTGTATCTTAAGATCTGTAAAATGAATATAAAGTTAATGGCTGCCATTGTGTTTTCCAGTGAATTAGGAGAGGCTTCACTGAAAATCATTGGCGTCACTGCAGAAGACGATGGTATCTATACATGTATAGCTGCAAACGATATGGGTTCGGTTTCATCTTCTGCCAGTCTACGAGTTTTAGGTAGGCATGCCTCTTGCTTCTTTTTAATCTTTGGGGTCTTTTTAAGTCTGGTACCCGTAGTACAGGAAAAAGAAAACCCCAGCTCTCGGGCATCTTTCTGTTAAAGGATTATTATAACAAACATTTTTACCTGTGATATATTGCTTGTTTCAGAAGGAACAGAAGCACTTTTAGGATGTATCTAATTAGAGGTTCATACAGACAAGATGCCTACAAGATTTCCTGGAAAATAGAGCTTTTGGGTTTTTTTTTTTCAGGTAGCTGATACACTAATCACTCTTTTTTTGTTTCCCCAGTGGCAGGTATATTATTGATAATGAGACATAATGTAAGATACCTATTCTTTTTGCTGTTTCTTCCAACTTGCCAAGGTTACTCATTCTTGTACAGAGTTCCACTTCACCTGAATTAGTTCCACTATAGCATTTGCATTGGCCATGCTCCTTTGGCGTGTAATCCAGTTTGCCTTGCTGCCACCCTGTGTCTTAATGCGCATTAACAGGATGGGATGATTCCACTGGTAGCATCTCAGGCAAGGAAACTTTCTAGTCAGGGGAGTAAAAAGCTCTTGATGAACAAGAATCAGTGTGAAACCGTGTGCTTTAGGGGAGCTAGTGTAATGACTGTCCTTCCTACACCAGTACAGAAGCCCAAAACTGTGATTATGCCAGAATCAGTCACAGAAGTCTGGCAGACTAAACTACCATCTTTCAGCCACAGTCCTTGGTCTTACTGATCTTCTTCAAAAGCAAGTGTTCACTTTTCAATCAAAACTAAATCAGAATTTAGTATCTCTTAGTTACTCTGCAACTGGACTCCAAGAGACAGGCAGTTGTATTTTGCTAGCCCTTTTACTCACCTCTACCAATACTTGTACAAAGCAGCACTGGCCCCAGTTCTTCCGGGGACATCCCACCCTTCATTTCCCCAGTCCATAAGAGCAAAATGGAAGCTCCAAGGCTGTAGCAAGAAGTAGGGTTTCAAGACCAAACTATAAAGTCTTATTCAGTCCTTCAGACTTGAAGGACTTGCCATTTGATTGTAGTCAATTCTTGTGCATTGTCTTGTGCAAAGAGTAAGTAATACTCTTTGCCTTCTGTTGCTGTAGTAGTCTTTTTAAACCATGAATGAATTAGTTGATTACAGAAGTAATTTTCTTTCCGAGCTGCAAGAGGACAGACAATCTGAGGCCATGAGTTGCTTTTCAGTATGAGCATACTCTGTTTCAAAAGGAAGATGATAGGGGCCAGTAGTTCAAATGAGGCAAATTCTTCCCGAAATCTATTAGCAAACTGAATATGAAGTCCAAATATTTCTCCTTCTGCAAACATCTGAAACAATACGTTGGCTATATTGATAAAAAGTTAGTTCTGAGGAGGATCTGAGTTTATTGAATCTTGGCTACACTATCGTTCTCTTTTTTTGTAGGTCCTGGAAGTGATGGAATCATGGTAATCTGGAAAGACAACTTTGATTCCCTCTACAGTGAAGTGGCTGAGCTTGGCAGGTGTGTTCTGTATGCTGATCTCCAAAGCTGTCTATGTCAAAATAGTAACTTCTCTTTCAAAAAAATTAAATTCTCTTTGAAAAATACTTCTCATATGAGCCTAAAAGGCCAGAAGTACATTGGATTAAATGGAAACGAGGAAGCAAAAATTCTGCTAGCACTAGATGGCACTGCATAAACAGAAAGTATTTAGGATGAAGTGGTGTCATAGATTAAGGGGTTGGGTTTTTGTTTGTTTTGTTGTTTTTTTTTAAGCATGCCTTAAAGTGACTGATGCTGCTTCTGTAGTGAAGCTCTCCTAAGCCTTTTTTTTTAGGGTAAGAAAATAACAGGCAGAAAAAGTCTGAAAATGAGCCAGAGAAGTCCTGTAAAATATACGTTTGTCCAATTTAATAATGACCTTTGAAAAGCTGGTTACTACTCAGACTTGATGTCACTGCAACTATGATGAAACATATGTCTTATCAGGAGATAATTATTTACGCAGACACATTTTGTAGAAGATGCATGCACCAAAAACTGGTTTATGTCCAGAAACTGCTCTGTGAGGGTAGCTTATTATAGATCTAAAATTAGATCTCTCGGAGGATATCTTTCAAGATAAAAATATATCCTTAATGCATCTCTCGGTTAATTCTTTCCTTTCAATACTGTATTCCAGGGGCAGATTTTCTGTCGTTAAGAAGTGTGACCAGAAGGGAACCAAGCGAGCAGTAGCCACTAAGTTTGTGAATAAGAAGTTGATGAAGAGAGACCAGGTTACCCATGAACTTGGAGTCATGCAGAATCTCCAGCATCCCCAGCTCATTGGCCTTCTTGATACCTTTGAGACCTCCGCCAGCTATATACTAGTGTTAGAAATGTATGTGGACTCTAACATTATCTGTAAAATGCAATCTCTAAGCTGACTTTCTGGGGCATTTGTAGTGGTTTATGTATAAGGAACTTCTAAATTTCCTAGAAGTTTGAAAACACCTAAGTAAAATATTGCAGTTGTCTAATGCTGCTGTTAAAGTTTAATACTCAGAAAGAAACAAGTTGGGATATTCAATTGATAGGTAGATATTATAGTCTGATGCTCCAGGAATTTTTTAATATCAGGTGGTTGCACAAGTGAATTAGGAATATTGTGATCTGCTAGCTTTATATCAAATCTCCTCTTCATACCCTAGACCTCTGTCTTCTAGGTGCTGCAGGCTACAGTTATTCCTATAGTCTGTGGTCTGTTAGGTTTTTCTTTCCGTTCTCATATACGGATTAATCCAAAATACAATCCTTGTCATTCCAATAGGGCTGACCAGGGTCGCCTTCTAGACTACATCGTGCGATGGGGAAACCTCACAGAAGGGAAGATCAGGCTCTACCTGGGAGAGATTCTGGAAGCTGTGCAGTATCTTCACAACTGCAGAATAGTACATTTGGACCTAAAGGTGAGCACTGAATGGGATTCCTGGCAGTTTGTGCTATTCCAGGAATAAAAACCTCCCTCTTCTAGAAAACTTGCAGCTGGGAGCAGAACTGTGAATTGCTTTGAGACTGTGTGGAATAGTATGGATCAGGGCTCCAGCCCCAAATGTGTTAGATCGCTCATAGTCCCCAAAGCAAAAACTTTGAATTCCCTGTGCTTTCTCCTTAAAGCTTGCTGGCCCTGTGTAGTCCTTTGTGCTGGAAATAATTGCTGACAGGAACTTTTTGTTTGATTTTTATTTATTTATTTATTTGTTTGTTTGCTTGCTTCCTGAGAAGTTTGCAACAGAAATCCATTTCTTTCTTAAGAAGCATAGACTTTGTTGTGAGAGACTGCTCTTTCCTCTGTTCCTGCAAATCTGTTTCACATCTTTGCACTTTAAGAGTTGTAATAACTATGTGAATGGTACCTTTTTGGGCCTCTGTTCTGCCCTTTTGAATTTTACTGAATCCACAAGGATTTTATGCATTCTAATAGGAAAAGCTATATAAGAAGATCTTAATAAGAATATTAATTAAAAACTTATTTACACTTTTTCTTTTCTTCCAGTCTTAAAATGCAAGGGTTTTGTTGTCTTTCTGTCATAAAGCAAATAGAGCAGTTGCTTTGTTCACCCCGTATGTGCAATTGCTCTTCTTCAAGCTTAAGTTCGCAGACACAGATTCCTGTGAAACTTTGCTGAGCTGCTGTTGTAAACATCTGCAGTATTATCTGGCAGAACTCTTATTTCCTGCAAAAGTGATAGTGCCAGCAGCTAAACCACATTCATTGCACACTGTAGTTGGCAAAAAGCTGCCTGCCCATTGATCTAGGGGTAGCCTTGGCAGGACTGCCTAGGAGCTGGCCTTCAGCAGTAGTAGCTTGCAGCAGTTTGTTATGTTCTTGAGCTGACAGCACTGGCTGGGAAACAGTAATGTTGGAGCATTAAACATGTGTTAGACTGACTTGAAGAAAAGACTTTTTAACTTTTGCTTTTATGTTTTCTAGCCTGAAAATATTTTGGTGGACCAGAGTTCCACTAAGCCATCAATAAAACTGGCTGACTTTGGAGACGCGGTCCAGCTCAATACCACGTATTATATCCACCAGTTACTTGGAAACCCAGAGTTTGCAGCTCCTGAAATTATTCTTGGAAATCCTGTTTCCCTCACTTCAGATGTTTGGAGCATTGGAGTGCTCACATATGTCCTTCTTAGTGGCGTCTCTCCTTTCCTGGATGAAAGTGTAGAGGAAACTTGCCTGAATATTTGCCGCTTAGACTTTAGTTTCCCAGATGACTACTTCAAAGGAGTTAGCCAGAAGGCCAAAGATTTTGTATGCTTCCTACTTCAGGATGACCCAGCTAAGCGTCCCTCGGCTGCACTGGCCCTCCAGGAGCAATGGCTGCAGCTGGGGAACAGCAAAAGTGCTGACAGCATTGACATATCCAGACTGACTTCATTCATTGAGCGGCGAAAACACCAGAATGATGTTCGACCCATCCGTAGCATTAAAAACTTCTTACAGAGCAGGCTCTTGCCAAGAGTTTGACCTTGCCTGAAGTTCTCTCTCATTCTCTTTCACCTGCCAATCAGACTGGAGACGGACTCCTCCTGCCAATCAATCAGACTGGAGATAGACTTCTCCTGCCAATCAATCAGACTGGAGATAGGACTCCTTTTGCCAATCAGCTGTTGACTTGAATTTTGAGGAAAGCAAACCCCGAGCCAACCAGCTGCTAGCGAATGTTCGTGTGCAAACGCATTCCAGGGGGACCTGCGCAGGGTGGCGTGGGGGACTGGCGATGCAGACTTCACTGGGGTGGAGGATGATAGCACTGTACTCTGCAAAAAGCAGTCACGAGCGATACAGTAACAGTATTTTATTCAGGTTTCTGCAAAAAAATTAAAAAAAAAAATAAAAATAGTTTTTTTAATAAACCAGAGTTGAATTTTGCAAGTGAACTTAACTACCGTTTTCAAGATTTATTCAAGGAAGAAATGCCTGTGTTCAAAGCACTGGTGTTAAAAATGAAACCATGCCTGGAGAAGACTCACCAAAATGGCTGCCCATTGAGACGGCCTCCATTTATAACATCTGGTTTTCACTTGGTCCTAGAGCTTTCCAGTTGCCTCGCCTGTATGTATCTCACGTAGCAGTGCACTGAGATCAGACTCTGCTTTTAAGTGCATCCAACCTCAAAGTTTTTGCATACAAATAGAATGAATTGTTTTGCTCTGATAAAATGTAGGCCTTACTTGTATATAGACTGTTACCTGCCTTCGGTCTGTAATTTTTTTTCCCTCTCCCCTTATCCTTTTTTTTCCCCCATCCTTCCTAAATGGTGGTATACCACTGTGCGGGTCTTCAGTTTGGGTCAGTACTTCACTGTCCCCTTAGAAAAGGACTTTGGGTTGGTGCCCAGCTTTGCTGATCCGATTGTCAAGCAGTATACAGCAGGATGAAATACTGTAAATGCACTCATTTGGGATTTTGTTTTCTTTCATATCATGTGCAATGTTGTGGCTTTAACATTTTATGCAACTATTTATGAGGACCTCTGTTGTAACTGTAATAAATATATAGAAAAAGCACATACTTAGTACGGTGAGCTTTATGGTTTTGTTTGTGTGTTTGGGGTTTCTGGGTGGGCAAGGGCAGGTGTGTTGTATCACACTGTCATTATTAGTTTAAGATGAGGGTTAGCATAGAATTTAGTCAAGACTAGGAAGTTTTAAGGTTTGCTCAAAAAAGAGAGGGAGAGATTCATATCCCAGATCTCAAAACTGGTTAAGAAGTAGGGTGACACTTTTTAAAATTTATTATTATTATTACTATATTCAAAATGCCAAAGTCTGACTTCCCCAAAATCAGTCTCAACACTTACTGCTTTTTAGACTTTTCAAATATGTGTTTACTTCTTTCTGTGAAATGAACAAATGAATTTTGTGCTCTTTGGTGAAGAATACATTCAGAAAGTAGTGGTCAGATGAGAATCTGACGTGTAATGTAATTGTCTTAGTAACTGTTTTTAAGATTGAAGTAATATTAATGTGAGCTATTTAAAAAGGCAGAGATGGTTTTTTGTGCATCACTGGCTTCATATGGGTGTGTTGTCATCTATGTTTGTGTGAAATGCAGTGTTTAAAGAAACCAAGCCGACGTCCCACAATAGTTAGATGTATGGGTCTTAAGCCATAACCTAGCTTGGGTTAGTTTTGAGCTTTGCGGCTTCCACTGTATTCTATTTATTCCTTTTGTTTGTTTGTTTGTTTGATTGATTTTTGGGTTTGTTTTGTTTTTTTTCTTTTTTGTAAAGTTGTACAGAAACTTTTTAAGAGAAAACAACTGACTTCAGAACTGGATGTGTATTCCTACCAACCTCATATCATTATGTTTGTGTATTATTTTCCTTTATTGTTTTAGTCAAATTTTTGCTTTATTTTGCATGTATATTTCTTTGTACAGTGACGTTACATGTTTACACAGTATGACGTGATGTAAATATTTTATTTTGCCATCAGTTATTTTGAAAAGAATTAAACATATTTGACATATTTGTCTGATCTCTTGCTTTCAGGAGTTTGAAAGTTTAGGTTTGGTTATGTTTTAATTGGGCTCTGTATTTAAAAAGAAAAAAGTACATTATTTTATTGCCATAAAATTCATTTTACATTGCAATGATGTATCTTGCTTTCATGCCTTACAAAATAATATTTGCCTTTTCTCTAAGTGTTGATTGCTTTGTAGTGTCATGATTGCTTTTATATAAAACATGCCTAACTCTCTAACTGTGGAAATTCATTATAGTCTTTATTAGCTAGTAAATTTTGACCAGCATAGTTTTCTACCAGATATTCCCAGTTGAAGACCAAAGGATCATATTTCAGTTTAATATTAAACTGAGGAAGAGATTTCCCACATCTTTTAGGCATTCCAGATTCACTATGAAGAAAAGTTACTTTCCACCGTAAAGACTTGGGGTTTGCAGCTGAACACTTTTTTGCATCCTATAAGGGATGAAGTCAGTACTTTGCGAGTGGGGTTTGGGAGCGCAGAAGTTCTCCATTGCACACAGCTGAATTTGAAAATCATTGTGCAACAGTTAAGCAGAAAGCCTGGCTAGATAATATTTCCATGGTCAGGAAAGCAACCTGCATTGTCTTCCTAATGGGCAGAGGCCTAACACATGCCTGGCAGTGCTCTTGAGGAGTAGGGTGAAAGAGCCTGGTTTTCTCCTGTGTGAGTACAGAGGTCACTTAACTAAGTCGTATTAATTCTCAGACGTGGGGCTATTAATGCGTTTATGAACAGGAGGAAAAATAATTGGGCTTTTTCTGTCTTCAGATCCCAAAGGATGTTTAGGCCAGATGTCCTCAGAATGTCCTCCAGCAAAAGCATCTGGCTTCCTGAAAATATTCCAGTAAGTGTGGAAACCTGAGTAGCAGTAGAAGATACCTGAAAATGTAATGGAATGTTCTTTGCATGTAACATACTGCATGATATTGTCAAGAAACATTAAAACCTCACTGCTGAGGGAGTCAATGTAGGACTGCATCAAAAAGAGAGGGGAAAAAAGCAATGGCTGACTCTTGAGGTTAAGTCCCATGGTCCCCAGAATCATAAGATAAATGAAAACAGGAATATACTTAACCTTGTTAACCAACAATCTTGTTGTTTGAGGAAAGGTGTAGCTGAGGTACTTGAGCAGCCAGCAAGTTGAGCAGAATCAGTGAGTTCAGAGCCCGTGACCATGCAAGTAAAACTTGGATCCCCTTTTCAGTACATCCCCCATGAACATTAATTTTCTCTCACTGAATTTTCTCAGCTGCTTTGTTTCCTAGGCAAAGCTGAGGTATTAGGATTGCCTCAGGGAGAGATTGTTCTAATGGAACTGAGTATGGTGGAGATCTCCTGTATTAAACAAATAGAAGCTGACTACTGCCAGCCTTCATTTTACTACCCAGATAGCCAGCCTAGCTCCCCAGAGCTTTTCAAAAACTCCTTTTGCAGGAGTTTTCTTGCCAGCTCCTGGAGCCATCAAGCTCATTTCCTCTCATCCTGAGGGAGGAAACTGTAACCTGCCTTGGACTTGATTAAGCTGAAACTCTTTGTTTTCAAACACTGATTTCAGTGACGCTAGCGCCCTCAATTCAACGGGAGGCTTGTTCCCGCACTGAAATCATGCATTAGGAGTACCTCCAAAGATTACTTGCAGAAATCTCACATTAAGCTTCCTGAAGACTCACCTGGCAGCACCAGGAAATCACTCAGCAGACCCTGAACTCAGTCTCTGTGAAGGCTTGCTATCTTAAGGGTTATCCCCAAATACTGAGGGAGAACTGGCAGCAGCTGGTGGTTTGCCCTGTTCCACTGGGAATCTGCCTAACCCCTTCTGGTTGAATAGCAGTTTACGTCATGCATCTTGCCTGGTTTTATGCATCTTGACTGTGTGTTGCTGAAGACCATGTGATCCCTTGAAATGGATGGTTCTTCAAGCTCTCAGGCTTTTCCTTCGGTGATGCCAAGATCCACTGAGTATTTCCAGAATGATGTAATTTAATTTGCCATCTCTGAAGACTGGTGGTGAGAGAGTACTTCCTTCTTTGGTGTTGGAGCACTCTCCTAAGACTTGGAGGGTTCTGGACTCCGCTTGCCAGGAAAACGAAAAGCTGAGAAGCTCTACTAGTCCCAGTTACAGGAGTTAATGCATCCATTGGTTTATTCTGGTTTTGTTGCTATTGTTGTGAGCTTTGCTAGTAGACAATCCTGGACAGTTCATATTGATGAAAAAAAGAATGTCATGAAGTATTAAAGGGAGGCTTTTAGGATGGGGTGTCCTGAGGGTAACTTGATCACCATCAAAAAGTGCCCAAACATCAGAATTATTCACTGCTCTTGGAGTTTAATGGAGGTCTAAACTCATGTCTTCCAAAGACCTTCCACAAAGTAAGAGGGGGTGTAAATCTGGTGATGATTGCTGCCTTTACCTTGATACTGGATGTGGATGACAACCGTGGATCTTACTTTGCTTTTCAGACCTTGTGAAGAGCATAAAGCATGCTGTTGTACTCCATCCCACAGCCAGGTGTTGAATGGTTCCCAAATCTAAACTCTAGTCTTTATTTGTCTTTTTGGATTAATTACTAGTTATTCTAAATGGATCTGATTTTTCACTTAACTTTTAACCATCCATTTCCTTTACAAGACTGCTACCTGCTCAATAGTCTGTTACTTTTTAAAATGGAAATATTATATTCTCTATTTGATTAACTATGGATATAGTATGAATACTTAATAGAGTTTAAGGCTGCAATAAGGGTTAGCACCTCTACTGAGGAAGCCATCTGCTTGCTCTAAGAGGCTGTTTTCTCTCATCCCACTATCTAGAGAACTTCTAGGTGTGAAAAGCCTAACTGAATTCCTATTACATTGGTGGTCATGATATGGATGAGGCAATCATCTGATCTTGCGATAACTTCACCTCTTGGCAAACTTCTTTTCTTGCAGGAGCATGAGAGAGAGGTTCAGGTCTAATAATTGTTACTTCTAATGTTGTTTTCTTTCAGGTAATTTACTTGGTTTTTTAAAGAGCTTAATGCTGTGCGTTGTCTCTGCCAGGACTCAAGAAATTAATGACATTGTTTTCTTTTCCATCTAGCACATTTCAGTGGTCAAGGGGTTGCTTCATAACTCACACAAAACCTCAGCTTTGCCCTTTGTTCTGCAGAAAATCAAACCTTTCAGGGCAATCTTCATACATGGTGGTTGTCCAAACTAAATCATCTAATGGTGTGACCCTGGGGAATCAATCTCACTGGTTAGCTGGCAGTTTCATGACCTGCTAGAAGACTGTGATGGTAGGTCCATTACCTCTGCTGAGAACATTTTTCACTGCAACTTGAGCAGCAGCATTGAAAAATGTCCTTGTGATTTGCAGTCATTGCTGGGAGTTGCATTTGCACAAGGGCACTGCACTGTCCTTTAGTTTCCAGGTACAATGCTTCTGTTGCTGCTCAGTAAAAGTCTGAGGTACACATTCAGTTGCTCTATGAATGTGTATGGTGTTGCCTGGATTTATTACATAGTATGGGGCATGTATGCAAGCACTTACAGCAGAAAAGAAAACTGGTCATTCACTTGCAAGGTTTAAAACATTCTCCCTATGTTGCTGTTTGCATGCTGCAAATACTGCAAAAAGATGTATGTATGTGGAAAAGCATACAGATTTCTTCAAGGTATGTTGACTGCACATACAGTTCTTGGTGGTTCTTTTTTCTGAATTCAGGGGTTGCAAACTAATGTCATGCATAAAATGATTACTTGCCCTTTTCTTTCTCTGTAAGTAGAAATATAGTAGTGATGAAGAAAGACATAGGTGATTATTTATATTCACGAAGAAAGGAAGCCTAGATTCCTAGAGTTTTGTTTAGAGTTGGATATGGTAGTTCATGGGAAAGAAATTAAAGCTTTTTCCATATCTGAGTTACTTGTGGTACTCATGACATGATAACAGTTCAGCTTGTTCTGCCTGATGTCTTGGAAAAGACAAGGGTGCAATGTTCTATTCAAGATAGCAATTCAAAAAGTACTCAGGGAGACTGGGGAGAAATAAGAGAGAAACAAGTGAAAGACAGCAGGTAAACACAGAAAGGAGATGACAGCATATGTCTAACCAGGATGCTAATGGCAAGTTCGCCTCCTTAGGAGTAGCATGGGCAGTACTAGACTTCAACTGTGTATCTGATCCTTGCCACCACCTGAGTCTGACTAAGGGAAGTATGGTGCACCTGCAGAAACCATGGCATGGCTGCATGTGCTTGTTCTGCTCTTTGATGCAGAACTTTACAGTAAATATCTAATTTACTTAATGTGTGTTTCTCCATACTGATACAATTTACTGCCTCTGTACTGGCTGTAAGTTGCCTGTTAGTAGGTCATGACTGCCTTTAGAGAGCGCACTGCCATCCAGCATTTCAGCCATGAGAAGTACTTTGCAGCCAACTTTTCAAGATTTGTGGAGCAGAATGGGAGAAATGCTGCAGAGGGTGGTAACCTCTGGAGATGGGAAAGAGGAGGACTGGCTTGGAAACACTGAAATACGCATAACAGTAATCAAGATTTTTATGCTAAGAAGTATTTAGAATAATTTCTGATAAGCTAATGGGTCTTGTGGAGGCAAGATAAGAATATACTGAGAATAGATTGCATCCCTTCAAAACAATTCATGGTGCAAGCTTAAAGCATTCGCCTAGAAGTATCTGTTGCTTGTCTTGGAAGCTAATATTCCAAAGGGACTTCAGTGATAAAGTTCAGAAACAGGAAAATGCCTTTATTTGGTATTTAATAAAGATATTGTAAGTAGCTTTGAGTAAGAATGTTCTAGGATAGTCAGTACATTGGCCAATAAGTCTATGAGTCCTTTTCATCCTCTGAAGAATTTATGGATAGGTAGAGATGGCATTTGTTTGTGAAAGCAAACATCTGTTTCTGTTGGCACACTGTGATTTTTCCAGTTGTGCGTGATTAGGGAGGTAGTGCAGGTACTTGATTGAAGTTGAATCTTCCTCTTGAGTCTAATGTTTGGTTTGACAAATCATAAATATATTTTTCTCTGTTACTCAACTGCAGCACTTGACAGGGGTAACCTCTTACAAGGCCTAAACACCATCTGTTGGTTTTAAACAGATAAGAAGGAAATGTTAATGCTCTTTTCCATTAGTTCAGATGTGAACTCTTTATGTACTTAAGTGCTCTATGGAAATTCTATGTACTTAAGTGCTCTACAGAAACTCTATCTGCTTTACAAATCTATTCCTAGATAACCTGAGTATTTTTACTAGCAATCTTGCTTTTCTATTTCCTAACTTCTGTCACGCATCAGACCCTGTATCAGCAAGCAACCATTGTGATAAGCCATTTATAATTGAAATGGTGGGATTTTTTTCTAAATGATCCCTAAGCATTGAAACCACATGTGCATGCTGTGGAATCTAATACTGTGAAAGCTGCAGCCAAAGTTGTAAAGGGTTTTTTTCCAGAGCCTTTGTATTACTGTCCTGTGTAATGCAGGGTTTTATTTTCAATGGTAAAGTTTGTCAATGTCAAACACTGGCTTATTGCCCAAGTCAGACAGAGAAGTATCAACTTGTACCATGTTACTTGAGCTTCCTCCTCTGTTGCGTTTTAGAGGTGCAACGGAAAAGCTTTCCAATTGGATAAAAGGGTATTAGATGAAGAAGACATCTCTGTGTAAATGTTGGAGGTCTCCTATAACAAAGTAGTATAAGGGTGGGTTGTCTTGAGTAACAACTGTAGCAATTCTCTTATGCTGTAGTGCTGTCATGGGGCATCTGCTTCCCCAGCCCTATTGCAGGTATTTCTTGTTATCAAGGCTGGGGGCAGGGGTTCAACATTTCAGACTTTCTCCAGCCAGTGGCAATGAAAACACTGTTATTCCATTGTAGAGAGATGTTACTCTGAAAGGTGTTGCATTTAGCAGGGATTGCTGTTCTAATCTTTCTGCTGAGGACACAGTTCCCAGACCTCTGTTTGTAGAACCCTGGGGAGCTCTGCTGGAACTGGTGTTCCAAGATATCTGCTCATATTTTTCCAGGTTCTTCCCTTCTGCGCATACTTGCAGCTTTCCTACACCACTCTGTGAGAGGGAAGGCAAAAGGGCTCTTTGCTAATTATGGAACAGTTAAAAAGGTCTCTCCAAGCTGCTCTTGGCAGGGGAGTGTTCAAATAGTTGTTTGGGGGGGAAAAAAGAGGAGGCACAAATGGCAAATCATGAGAGCTGTGTGGGAATTCTTGCTCTTCTGCTGACTGCTTATCGTCAGTTATGGTCATGGCTATTAGATGGGCTACAGGGGCAGGGCTTTGTGTCCAGAGAACCCTGTCCTATAAACGAAGGGCTCGGGTGTTGAGAGCGGTTTTGTAGGGAAGAATCTAAACACAGGGAGATCCAGCACTTAAGCAAGCTATGTATAAAAATGTATATGTGCCAACATTGCTGCCCTACAGTGTTTTAAAGCACACTGCATGTCCTGGCCTCCTTTTGAGGCAACCAAGCAGACATTACAGGTTGGGCAGAGAAGAGATACATAGCAGTCCGGCAGAGAAGGACTTGGGGGTTTTGGTTGATGAAAAAATGAACATGAGCCGGCAGTGTGTGCTTGCAGCCCAGAAAGCCAACCGTATCCTGGGCTGCATCAAAAGGAGTGTGACCAGCAGGTCGAGGGAGGTGATCCTGCCCCTCTACTCTGCTCTCCTGACACCTCACTTGGAGTATTGTGTCCAGCTCCGGTGTTCTCAACGTAAAAAGGACATGGAACTGTTGGAACAAGTCCAGAGGAAGGCCACGAGGATGATCAGCGGACTGGAGCACCTCCTGTATGAAGATAGGCTGAGAAAGTTGGGGCTGTTCAGCCTGAAGAACAGAAGGCTGCATGGAGACCTCATAGCAGCCTTCCAGTATCTGAAGGGGGCCTATAGGGATGCTGGGGAGGGACTCTTCATGAGGGACTGTAGTGATAGGACAAGGAGTGACGAGTTCAAACTTAAACAGGGGAAGTTTAGATTGGATATGAGGAAGAAATTCTTTACTGTGAGGGTGGTGAGGCACTGGAATGTGTTGCCCAGGGAAGTTGTGAATGCTCCATCGCTGGTGGTGTTGAAGGCTGGGTTGGACATAGCCTTGGGTGGCATGGTTTAGTGTGAGGTGTCCCTGCCCCTGGCAGGGGGGTTGGAACTAGATGATCTTAAGGTCCTTTCCAACCCTAACTATTCTATGATTCTATGATTACACCCTAAATCAGTCCTCGAGACAGGCATATCTCAGCTTCCTGTTTCTAGCAAGACAGCTGACTCCACACTGGAACTCCTATATAAAAAGGCAAAACTGCTTTAGCTGTTCATGACAGTGGTATTTGGCTTATCAAGTCTATCATTGCAGTTAGGCAATGGAGGGAGGATAGTAGCAGTGGTCTCTGCTTAGATTGCACTGTGAAATCATGTCCTTGGTTCTGATGAGGTAGATATGAGGTATGGCAGCTGGCTAGCATGTATTTGCCAGACACACTTAGGCTGCTTATTTGAAATGTTTTGATTAATTCTATAAACAAGACAAATCTAATGTTACATTTAGAGTGAAAAAAGCTTTCAAAAACTATAGGCCCTTGAACTGAGACCCGGGGTGTTCAGTTTGCAAAACCCGCTACCATCTGCAGCCTTAACTTAGGCCTCCTTCTAGTTTGACTATACAAATGTCTCGGCTTCTTTCCAGTTGCCCATCGGCACCTGACATATTGCGACTTAAAAGCAGTGGCTCATTTCTGGCTGAGCTCCATGCTGGACTTTATAACAGCTCTCTGTATTTGCTTATCGAGCACAAATTATTTTACTACTGGGTGTAGCTCTTTATGAAGTCTGTCTCCTGGAAATATTGCCAGTGGAAGGAAGTATAGCTACATGATATTTAGCTTACTATAAAGCTGTTGTAGTCATACTGTTTGACTCATACTAGTACATTTTGTGTTAGAGTAATGCTTGCAGGTCAGTGGAGGAAGGACTGTTCCTACTATTGCTTGGGGAAGAAACAAATGTAACAAAGCATAAAGAATCATTTGCTTGCTGTTTTTCACTTGTGATACATAACTGATGGCAGAAAAGAGTCGAGCATTTGACAATTATATTAGACCTAATAAAAAAAACCTTAAAAAAAGAAAATCCACCCACATTGTTCTTGTATGACCTGTAGAAAAGGGCTTCTTTTCTACACCTTCTGGAATAACTTACAGTAGATGGAGAAAGTGGCAGAATACCCTCATCTGATTCAACCTTCTGAAATGCCCTGAAGGTGAAGTGTGTTTAGGATGAGATTCTTGTTAGCCAGAGACCCCAAGAGCTCTTCAGTGCCTCAGAGCTGAGGATATCTATTTAGCAGCAGCAATTGTTACGGATTCTGTTCCTCATTGGTTTCCTGCTGTGCCTCCAGTGTGTCAGATTCCTTTTCTCACAAAAATGGAAGTTTAGATGGTCTCTCTTTCATTTCTCCTTCCAGACAATTTGTCATGAATTTATGCTGTCACTGCTGAGACAAGTGTATTAACATATGTAGAAACCATTCAAGCTTTTCAAACAAAACCTGTGACATAAGGATCCAATTATGTGACTGTGTAGTTAATTATTCTTTTAAATGTAAAACTCCACATTAAAATTTGGTGGCAGCTTTGAGTATCTTCAAACTGTCACCCTGAAGTGCCACAGAAAGTAGCATTATTCTGATGTAATGTAAATCCAGATTGTTCAGAGGAAATAAAGACATGATCCTCCTTCTCCTGAACTTAGGAGAAAGATTTCTGCTTTGATGTTGTAGTGCTATTCAAAATTCACAGCTTCCTTGTGTAAAAAAGATGCAAGAAGCTGAAATGAAGCACTGAATCCTGTAACATGTAGTGATCATGCTTGGAGTCCAACCTGCCAGGGTGGATCAGACCTCTTGAACTACGCTGTATGGGCTGCTTTGTGTGTGCCCGTGGGTGGCATATGGGATCTCTGTATGCCTGACACACCAAGGGTACAACAGTTCTTGCAGGGCCATAGGATCTCCAGAAACCCTATAAACAGACAAAGCCAAATTTCACTGAGGGAGAATTTCTGTGGTGGAAGGTATGTCCAAGGAAATGTATGTGCATGTATATATTTGACAAGAAGCCATATGGGAACAGCCAGGAAATGTCATTTCACATTCTCAACACAGGCTATTTTTTAAAGAAAATGGATGTCATTTATTTGTCAGAGAAGTAGAAATCCCCATACTTGCAGTCTAAACAGTAGTATGCCTAAAGGGGTAAGGCCCATTAAAATATACAGAATGAAAAGTCATTTAATCCTTTGTAAGGAAGGTGCTGACATCCCTTGCAAGTAGGAGGATTCTGTCGTTATTGTCCCCGACTTCAAAGGGAGATGAGAGTGCTACTTGTCATCGCAGTGGGGGCTGTATATTCAGTTGAGTCTCCATCACCATGGTATTTTCAGCATCTCTCAATTTCAGTCATTAAGGTTCACTTTACAATGGAGAAAGCTTCTTATTTCCCTTCCCCTTTTTTAACAAGCGGTAAAAGTATTTGCTGAAGATGCGTAATATTTTGGCAACTGCAAAAATGAAATTTCATCCTCTCAATTCATGTCCTGTGTCCTAATTAAAAAAAATTAATATCATCCTTCCTTCTATGTTGTGAAATACATAGTGAACTATAGTGCATATTAGCTTAGCAGTAGGTTGATTTGACCTGCAAAATGAAGCAGTACATATATGATTTTCAGCTGTCAGCATGGATGATGATTCTGTTAGGAGATGGGGAAGAGAAAGTGGCAAATAGAACCAGGATGTTTATCTTTGCAATTCAGAATAAGTGAACTATCAGCTGCACAAAGTGTCTTTCAGAAAGGAGCATCTCCTGTTACTGTTGCTTTTAATGTTAAAGTTATTTAGATCAATAAGCTGCATTATGAAACAGGGCATGTACATGCCCAAGGTATTGTCTCATCATGATTTTTCCATCAGCACTGTTGCTCCTCTGTGCACAGACTACTGCTTTCCCCTAATGGCCTTGGTTTTCACATCTGTTTCATTTTCTTGCTTGTTGCTAAGACTCCCTCTGAAGAAATTTTGTTCTTTTCACTGATGACATTTGATGGTTTGGGTTGGGGTGACTCCTTCCTCTGAAAAGAATGAGCTCCTTTTTCCCCTCAGTGATTCTGCTTTGCTGTTGCAGTGCAAAACAACTCATCGATGATGACTGCTGCGGTTCTTAGCGGAGGTGGCAAAAAGTGGCTCGTTCCTCCTACTTCAGAAGAGAAGCCCAGGGAAAGGGGTGCTCTGATCTTCAGGGCTGTAGTCTCAGTGAGTCACTCACAGCACCCAGCTCTTAAAATGCTTACTTTGATTTGCAGCTGTGCACTTTTGATACCAAAATGTAAATATTTAGTCACTGTTGCAAGGCCAGGCACTCACACTAGAAAATGAAAAAAAAAGGGCAAATGCATACAAATAGGCCGTGCCTTGTTCCTTCTGACAGCAACTTCTTAGAGCCTGAAGGAGAAGCAGCTGAATTCTAAGTCTTTGCATATTGATTTCAAAAGAAAAATAAGCCATAATATATATATGGACTCATATTCCAAGTATGAAGTATCTGATTGTCCAAAAGCAAAGTATGTCGCAGATTTTGTAACAGAGATTCCTTTTCCCATGCCTAAGCCAACGCATGAGGAGGCAACTCTGCACAAAAAGACTGCCTGATGCTTCCAGAATCCTTATCTGTCCAGAAAGTAGATTTTAGTGATGCTAATCCCCTTATTAGTCTTCAGAAGGAAAAGGATAACCTGTTGACACACTAAGTAACCTGCTAGGCACTTGCACAGGACAGCACCTCTCCTGCCCCCAACCTATCCAGCTGCAGCAGCAAGTTGCCAATGACAAAGATAATTGTTCCTAAAAGGGTGATTTTCCCCTAGGTAACAGATTAGAGGGTAGGGCAACTACTTACAGGAGAAGTGGGGTTCATGCAATCAGAGGTTGGTGATATTTGTAACTTTAGTCTACTTCTGATAGAAAGGGAAAAAGTGGAAAGAAAGACAAAAGGTGGCTGTAGAGCCCAGTAATAGAGATGAAACTGCCTGCAGCTCTGGGACAAGCTCACGGAGTCATGGCGTCTGTGAAGTATTTGTGTTTAAAGCCTTCAGATTGCTGGATCATGTTGTGTCACATCATGTCTGGGTTTCCCAGCTGCTGTTGAAGACCACGAGTCCCCCTATCACTGGCAAGCAGGGAAACAAGCGCATTGAGCTGTGGTGAAGTCAAATGCAGACCTCGTTTTCTACATCTCTCAGAACCACAAGGGAATGTCACGGGGAGGAGTGGGTGTCTGATAACACCCACCACAGAGCGTGGGGGTGGACAAAAGAAATTTCCTCATCAGCTTGTGAATGCGATAAAATGTGCAAACAGGCAGCCATGCAAACACCAGCTAGTTAGTGCAACAGCTATTCTTAGTCTGTGGACTGCACTGGCTCAGGTGCTCGCTGCCTCCAGTGCATCAAACTCCTCAGCTTCCTTAGGTTTCTCTTTCCCTTCTCCCCATGACCTTGCATAGACCTTTTAGTTGTTTGTAATGATAATAATAGTAAAAAAAAGGGCACGGGATGTGTGTGTGGAATTCATCCTGTATTTTTGTATCTTAGTCCAGTTCCAAAGCTCAGGTGAGGCATTCCTGCAAGGAAGGGGTGCAGAAGGTCCTGGTCTGTCGTCTTCTCCTTTTGGAACCTTTTTTTGCCTGTTACCTGATCCTGTTGGAGCAAAGATGACATCACTTTCCAAAACCCTTCCAAGTTCCTAGATCCCTGCCACACAGAGTATTCAGGCATCGCAGCATTTTCACCATGCCCTGAAGTTGTAGCAAAAGATGTGGAAAGGGAAATCTGCATTCCAGCAAAAGAAGAAATGTGAACCACTAATTGAATAAACTCTTGCAACTCTTTTCTGTTTTGTTTTTTCTGTTTAAATCCATCTGTAAGGTGGAGCAGCAGTCAACGGAAGAGGAATCTGGCAGGGCAAATGGTTGTTTCTGCCTCTGAAACCTGTAGATATTTTCAGAGTGGGAGACTGCATTTAGTAAGCTTTAACTTGTAGTTCAGTAAGATTTAACTGCAAAGTTATGGTATTGGGATATATCTTCCAATGGTGTAATCAAGAAGCAATTAATAGCTGTAGACTGGTCTCATCTAACTAAAAACAATGAGTGAGGAGGGAAAGGAAAGTATCCCTTGAATTGCCCTTTGCTTGGTTTTATTAAAAATGCCATATCTATCAAGTGATTTAACCATGTCAGTGTTAACTTCTCTTTTAGAGAAGGGGTGATTATGTGGACCTCCCATTTCCATTTCACAGTCAGAGTGCTTCTACAGCAAGCATATTGATTGCATGAGAAGTAATGTTAAATACTCAGCTATCAAACATGACACTGGAGTTGAAATGAAGAGGTTGTGACTCTCTGAGAACTACCGCTAAGACAGAGACCACCACAGGGGTGGTACATCACAGTTCCAAAATCACCCTGCAATCTCCGGTCTTCAGACAACTTAGAAGATGCGGAATGAGGGAGGCAGCAGTGTGGCCTTTACAAATAGCTGAGTTATGCTCGATTCTCTGGGTTTTTTTCCTCTTGTGGCTTGGATATGGAGAAGAACACACGGCCTGAGTGACTTCGAAAACTGCAACGGAAATGAAACAGGAAGCCAGATCCTTTCACAGCTTGTTGATCTGTGAAGACACGCTGAGTCTGTAGAGACTCTTTTTCTACCCCCAGCAAAAGAACTCACGGGAGTGAAATCCAGCTGTGGGGGGATCCTCTGGAGAGGAGATGCAGACGCGACATGACAGAAAAGCAAGCAAGAGCAGAGACCTGTGCACTGAGCAAGGAAAACAAAGCAGAATTAACCGCTCCAAGAGAAGTGTTGGTAAGTTAATAGAGCTGTGCTCTAAATTTTGGCATTTCACCAAGCTGGTGATCAGGTATAGAAATGTCCTGTACTGCAGATCACAGCTGCAAAGGCACTATTCTTACCTGCATGTTGGACTATACCTGCCTTTGGTAGTAGTAATAAATGATGATAAGCAGGGAAATGTTTCCTGACTGTTAATAATGGACTTGAAAAAAGGAAGGGTGAAGCTCTCACTAGTTCTAGGAGAGCTAGGTTTCCTACATTTACTGGGTTGGATGCTGTTGCCTTTGTTTCAGCAGACCCTTTTCATGCTCTTTTTGAATTGTTTGTGTTCTTTGGGATGTGATTATAATCCTGACACTGACCTGCAGATGGGAGCAAGAACATGGCAGTTGCTTCTGCTGATGATTTGGTCTGTGGGTTAAACAGAGATGGTTAAAATGTCTTCACACTTGCTTAGCACAACTTTCAGCATAAGCTTTTGCTGTAATTGCTATGCAGTCTCTTGTGGGTGCAAGCGGAGGTAGTCACAGTCATGCCTGCTGCTTGGAGATGCCATAACCTGCAGAAAAACCTGGAGGTTCGTGTCATGGGCAAATTCATAACGTTTCACTAAAGGGAAGGAAGTATCATAAATATCCTTAAGCAGTAGTAGTTTGCCATCAGCCTTGTTTGAGCATTACAAACATTTGCAAAATGCCATGACCAGAAAGTCTGGAGGAAGAGAATCAAACTTGGGCTGCTTCCAGTCAGAGCTCCCTGGAGCTCTCCCCTTGTCCGCATGGAGCTGCTGCCTACTTGGAGGCGAAGCAGGGGAGGCATTACTTCTGCAGAAACATATTGAATGCATGGTCCAAGTAAGGCTTTTTCTGGATCCCTATATTGTTTTCCAAAATACTTAGGGGAAGTTCATACTTTCTGAACCCTCATAGCAGCGTGTTTCCACTTCTGTACAGTCTGTAACAGAAACTGCCTTCCAGTGAGCTGCTGTTCCCCTTTTTGAAGTTGATCCCAACACAGACCTAGACCCAGACCTAGACCTTGCTCGCTCTCCTTAGAATTATCCTAACTCATATTCAGCTAGCAGGAAGGGCACAATGTACCAGTCCAACACAGGGTGTGGGAGGCTTGCGTGTTACCTGGCCCAAGCTCACTGAAGCTGCCTGCATCCCAGGTCGAGGAGAGGCTTGCAGAGGAGGGAGGCAGGTAAAGGCTTTCGTAAAGGTTGTCTTGTCTCAGCAACTTCAAGGAGGGGAGACAACATTCTCCTGCCAAAGCCCACAAATGGGAAAAGGTAATAGAGAGCTCTCCGTAACTGGCTCAGGGAAGAGGTCCAGAAAGAGCTTATGGAGGAAGAAAACGCGTATGGACAGTGTCAGTTAAAAAAATGCCTCAAGCAGTTTCAAGTAAATGATATCTTAAGTTTGATTGATTGCCAGGGCTTATTCCCAGCAAGAGCACATGCAGACGGGCACACGCTATTCTCTAGATTGCACTGAAGTGCTGAATAAATTTCCTGAGAAGAATGCACAGAGCTGGGAAGTGGGAAGGACTCATGGATACAGGGGTTGATCTGCAGTGTTTGAACTAAGCATGTTTCATCTCTCCTCTCTAGTGAGTCAGCAACCAGATAAACATTAACTTTCAGGCCTGTCTGCACAAAGAAATCACCTATTAAATCCTCAGATCTGAACACGAGTTAGAGAGGGCAGACTGAGGCATATTTGGGGTTGGCTGAAAAGCTAAACTACCAAGTGACACCAACACTGGCCTGGCCAAGGCAAGAAGGAAGCTGGGAAGGGAAGCTGAAGTATGTGGTAGCTGCAGGAAAGATGTGGCTCAGAAATAAATCCCAGGTACCTTGGAGCCTTTGCAGGTGGATGCTGTGTGAGCTGTATCCTAACAGCATCTCTCAACTGCCCCTCCTGAGACACAGCTGCGTTAAGCTGCAAACTGCATGTCCAAAAAGCAAGCACCAGCCAGCTGGTGCTGCAGGAGGTGTAGAGATGGCACAAAATTCCAAAATGGGTTTTTCAGTGGAGCAGCACACAGCATGACAGAACTGACAGCTTCAGACTTCTTGAGCCAACTATTTACTTCTGCTATTTTTAGCTGGATTTTAAGCCTAGATTTTCTTTTGCTTAGATAAGTGTGTTTGTGGCTTTCTGTGAGTGCACCTCAATGAGTGTTTGGGATACCAACATTTCATAGGTTTTGCCCATTTTGTTCCTTGCCCTGATTAACTGAGATGGACAGAGAAACAATCTGGCGTTTGTGACAGAGAGCAGGAATCTCTTCACTGTTTCACAAAAAGTGTCGATTTTCTATCTCGAACCATTTTAGTATTTTACATTTTAGAAAATCAAGCAAACAAAACATAACAAAACAACCCTGTAAATTTGTCCTAGCTCTGTACTGGAGCAAACTGCTTGTAACTCTGTAGAAGACTTAAGTTTGCGTCACTTGTTCAGACCATTACAATTCCCTTCTGTTTTTCCTGCAAAGTCCCTAAGGAGATGGAAAATATTTGTTCCTTAATATGTAACCAGAAAATAAATTACTGAAGTCTATGCAAATTCCCTACATACAGCCAGGGCAAATTACACCTGGAAGGCTGCTGTATGGGAGGGTACATGGCAAGGGTGAATTTCCTTTTGTACAAATGGACTTCATCATGTTAATGAGCGAATCAGTGAGAAAAATCAACATTTAATGATAGGAGAAAAACACAACAACTTTTCAGTCATTAGTTGTATTGAGATTTCATGGGTAGATTTCAAACAGATGATGATGGCGTTGGTCTCCATTAAGGGAACTGCTGCTGTAAAATGTAAAGTAACTGCGACGCCAAAGTACGGATTATATCTGATTGATAGAGGAGCTGCAGGGACTCCTGCGGAAACGGAGAAATCCACTTGTTTCTTAAGCTGAAGGCAACCGGACTGACTGAAGGCAGTCACCGTCAGCAGAGATGGGTGCCGAGGGTCAGCCTTCCTCCCCGAAACGGGGTCCGAGCCCACCACGCTGTCTGAGGTGCCCTCCCACCCCGGCTTCACACGGGCCTTTCAGCACCGGGTGCCGGGCCAGTGCCCGGGCCGGAGAGGACCTCGGCTGATGTCGCCGGCAGTGGCAGCGCCCCGGGGCGCAGGGACGGGCCCCGGACGGGCGGCTTGGGAGCGGGGGGCCGGCCCCGCGGGATCCCCGCCCCGGGCGGTGTCGACGTTGCGTCTGTAGCTGGGGGTTATCCCCGGGGAGGCAGAGGCGGGGAGCGGCGGAGCGGGTGAGACGCGGCGGGGGGGGGCTGGTAGGGTGCAGCAGGGTCCCCGCGGTCGCGGGGAGGGGTTGGGTTCATTTGTTGCTGCTTTACTTTTTGTTTTCCACTTGCCTGTTTTGGGGCCGTTTTCCCGAGGCGGCGGTACCCGGAAAGCTGCTGCTCCGCCGGTCCCCGCGACGGGGCGGACCGTGCTGAGCCTCCCACAGCTCCCCGTTCCCCAGCATCGTTCCCCACCGTCCCCTGGGGTGCGGCGGTGGCGCGGCCGATCCGCAGCGCACCTGCCCTGCGGGGCCGAGGCGGCTGCGGGAGGCGGGAGCGGCCACGGGATGTGTCCGGAGAGAGACTGGAGGGGCGGGCAGGTCCTCCCGGAGGAGCTGGACGTGTTTGGGGGGGGTTTGCTTTATGAGCTGGTGTATTCTGGGCGCTCTGCGCTGATAGCTCGAAGGGACGTGGAGACCGTTGTGGACTCTAAACAACAGCGCTTGCCGTTTTCACATCAGGTGTGCCTTTGGGGGGTTGCTATGCTTTAGGTATTTTTTGTTTTGTTGGTTGTTGTTTGTTTGTTTTTTGTTTGTTTGGGTTTTGGTTGGTTGGTTTCTGTTTGTTGTTTTGTTTTAGGTTTTTTTCCTGAATTTAAATGTTGCAGTCTGGTTTCCATCTGCATCAGAAAGGTAAAGGTTTAGGAAAAACAAGACTAGAAATGAGCACGTGATTTATGAAAACTTAGAAAGATGGACATGCACCTCTTCTGACCTGCTGGCTGGTACAGTTGCATGTAGTTCTCTGTGTCATGCATGGCTAAACATGAGCCAGCTTGTGCGGAGGCAGCCAAAAAGGCCAACAGCATCCTGGCCTGTATCAGCAATAGTGTGGCCAGCAGGGCCAGGGCAGTGATCATCCCCCTGTACTGGGCACTGGTGAGGCTGCACCTTGAATCCTGTGTTCAGTTCTGGTTCCCTCACTACAAGAGAGACATTGAGGTGCTGGAGCGGGTCCAGAGAAGGGCAACAAAGCTGATGAAGGGTCTGGAGCACGAGTCCTATAAGGAATGGCTGAAGGAACTGGGGTTGTTTAGTCTGGAGAGGAGAAGGCTCAGGGGAGACCTTATCGCTCTGTACAACTACCTGAAAGGAGGTTGTAGTGAGGTGGGGGTCAGTCTCTTCTCCCAAGTAACAAGTGATAGGACAAGAGGTAATTGCCTCAAGGTGCGCCAGGGGAGGTTTAGACTGGATATTAGGAAAAATTTCTGCACCAAAAGGGTTGTCAAGCATTGGAACAGGCTGCCCAGGGAAGGGGTTGAGTCACTGTCCATGGAGGTATTTAAAAGATGTGTAGATGTGGTGCTTAGGGACGTGGTTGAATGGCAGACTTGGCAGTGCTGGGTTAATGGGACTTGGTGATCTTAAAGGTCTTTTCCAACCTAAACAGTTCTATGATCTGTCACTGTGAAGTGGTCTTTTAGATTGAAGGTACCATACCCTGTCAGCTTGCTTTTCTGCTTTACATTTTAGGATACATTTCTGCTTTGATGGTTATTAGTCCAGCTCTTATTTAGCACTGGCTTTCATACTTTCATTCTGACTGGTTTGTCTTTTGGAGGAGCTGTACAAACTGTGTTCAGTTTGTACTTTCATTTTCTGCAGTGGAGAAAGAATGAGATTTCTGTGGTATTTAGTGAGTGTTTTAAGCTAGTGTGGTCCTAACTGCTCTATTGCTGGTATGTCCAGGTACAGTTATTCCCAAATCCGTTCTTTGGCGCACTCCAGTTTCTGCAAGTGATGAAACAAAGAGGTAAGGCATGTCAAACAGGAAGAAATGACTCATTTGGGTTTTAAGGCTCAGAAGGCTTCTCTGTAGTCACTGAAGTTTGCTCCTTTAAGAATTTAATTTCTTTACTGCTGGACAAATATTTTCACTCTACATTGAAGGGGGCACCATACAGTAAGAGCAAAAGCTGCAATTTTGCATATCTATGCAAAATACTACCAGGCAAAGGGTGTTAGAATTTATATTGAAGAGACAAAACACCATATTGAATATAAATGCTTTTATGGATAAGTATCTGCACTTGGGTTTGGAGTCCTGAAAAAAGAAAAAGAAAAATAAAATCTGGGGCTCTCATAGTTTTTTGCCATTGGGATATAAGGTTTTTTATTTTGTTTAGCTTTTTGGACAAGGTTGCCTGACTAGATGGTGTGGATTTCCAGTTCAGCATCAGGACTTTCTGTCCACCTTGTTTCTTAGATACAGCTTCCAGGTTAAATCCTTGCATCCTATCTACTAAGGACATGACAACAAATGTTAAAGGGTTTTTCAGTAATGTCTGCAGTTTTTTCTTCAGTTCAATGTCTGAAAAAGATCAACCTCAGATGATTACCCAGGCAAATGAGACTGAGATTTTAGAAATGAACTCTATGCTGTACCTCCTGACCTCGTGCAGCTGAACTGTGGGAGTCACGTTGACAAACTACACTAGGGTGATGAGTATGGTTATTTAGAAAACACAAGGGAGTAACCAGTGCTCAGGAGTCAAAAGGTTGTATCATTGCGATGGGAAATTTGTGGGTGTGATTAGAATTGCTTAACATTTAACTCATGGAGCTTCATAATTTTCTCTCAGTTTAGGCTGTGAATTTTAGTTTTTAATTACCCTTGGGTCACATTAGTCCTATTCTAATGATGGTTTTATTCAGGCAGTCTGAGTTCTAAAGGAGTTAGAGTCAAGCACTATTTAGAGTCAAGCACTCTTTAAAGTCAAGTGCTAATCTGAGTTGCTGTCTGACATCTCACTCTGAATCACTTTAGGGTCTGTTTTCTGCTTTGAGGGAATTTGGGGAAGCACAGTGGACACAGGGCACCCTTTCTGCGCTCCTGAGTTGATAGAGCTGAGGTGGTGTGCTGCACGTAGTGGTAATGGGGGACTTTGCCCATGTGCTCTGTTGCTGGGATTCCCAGCATGGCGAGCACCAGCTCTTCTGTACATGGTTGCAACACTGGGGATCAGACATGACAATGCTGTGCCTTCCAGAAAGATGGAGAGATAGTTATTTATTAACTAAAATGTCAGTGGTTTATGATGGACGAATGTCAGGACTTGTGTGCTACAGCCGCAGCAATGTAAAAGCAGTCAAGGAGAGTTTTAAGAGTGCAGTTTGTAGCTGGGATCTTGCGCAGGTTCTTGGGTGCTAGAGAGAGTATAGCTTGTATAATACAAACTTTGGTTTGGTGTAAGTTTTGATTATTTCCCCTGAACAGTATAACTCATGATTGGGCTATCAGTTGCCTGATCATATAAAACCATCTCAAAGTTTTGCCCCAGAATAAGTGAGGGGAAAAAGGGGGCAAAAGGTGTTACTTTCCACTTCTTGAGAAGGCTCCAGTGAAGGCAAACATGTTGTAAAATACTACAAAAATGCTGCATGCTTTTCTGAAAAATTCTTAAGTCAGCAGCTTTTAGTTTTGTTTCAGCCTTACTCTGTCTCTGCAGCTTCTTCCCATTTTTTCATTGCTGAGGAGTGATACTGTATATTTTTGGCATCCTCAGGATCCACAACCCAATGCTTGGGGTTTTTCTATAGCCTGTGTGGAGGTATTGGATGATTCTGACAGATAGAGGGTGTGTGTCTCTAGCACCTGTCCCCGTGTCATCAGTTACACCCCACATCCATGCAGAGGGATGTGGCTAGCAAGTCAGCTGGTGCTGCCCACACATTTGTTTCCACAAACACTTCCCTGAGGAGAAGGCTATGGACTGAGCAGAAGAGTTGTGTTGTCTTCTTTGAGCCACATCACGTTAAGGTAGAGGGCTGAAAATACAGGATGATGTGACTCTATATGCTCAGTCTCTAGTTCTGTCACTAGCTCTGCCTGTGGTCACGGGCAAGATCTCATCTCAGGTTCCTTGTCCATAATATGTTGCCAAGATTTTCCATAGTTTTTTGAGTGTTTATCATTTGTTTCCAGGGTGGGTGAATGGTGCTATGAAAGTGGGAAATACGTCCCTTAGCATCAAATTAGTGCCTTGATATGATATGTGAGTAGGGCTTCAACTGTCATCAGGTCTGCTTTAGGGTCTGTGCAGCAGAGTAGCATCATGGCAAGGTATCAAGTAGGAAGGTATCAAGTAGCATCAGGGCATCATCTTGCCACTGCTCATAAACCAGCTGCCACTGGGAAGATGCTGGCAAAGTTTTTAAATGCTGAGATTATGCAAAATCAGTCTTTGTGAAAACTTAAATCATAGAATAGAATCATAGAATAGTTAGGGTTGGAAAGGACCTTAAGATCATCTAGTTCCAACCCCCCTGCCATGGGCAGAGACACCTCCCACTAAACCATGTCACCCAAGGCTCTTTCCAATCCAGCCTTGCACACCTCCAGCGATGGAGCATTCACAACTTCCCTGGGCAACGCATTCCAGTGCCTCACCACCCTTACAGTAAAGAATTTCTTCCTCATATCCAATCTAAACTTCTCCTGTTTAAGTTTGAACCTGTTACCCCTTGTCCTATCACTACAGTCCCTCATGAAGAGTCCACCCCCAGCATCCCTATAGGCCCCCTTCAGATACTGGAAGGCTGCTATGAGGTCTCCACGCAGCCTTCTCTTCTCCAGGCTGAACAGTCCCAACTTTCTCAGCCTATCTTCATACGGGAGGTGCTCCAGTCCCCTGATCATCCTCGTGGCCCTCCTTTGGACTTGTTCCAACAGTTCCATGTCCTTTTTACGTTGAAGACACCAGAACTGCACTCAATACTCCAAGTGAGGTCTCACAAGAGCAGAATAGAGGGGCAATTCTGGTTTCAGGTCTGTCTGTGTGACAAAGATATGTCCTTCCAGTGCCTCCCAGTTCTGCTCTGAGCACAGCTCCATGCTGTGCGTGTGCCTATTGCATTTGTCTGGGAACGACCTGCAGATGTCTTTGCTGGCCTCCAGTTCTGGTTTCATTTCGAGTCACTTCCTGCACATGAATTTCAGTTGCGATATGCTTGCCAAAGGCTGAGGCCTTAAAAATAGGGGATTTCATGTCACTGTAGAGCTTTAAAAATGACACTGTTGACTTCCAAGGCTAGAGACTGTACAGTACTCTGTATTTAATTTTCTTAGTTTACAAGTGATAGTAAGCTGTGCCTCTGCCACATGCCAGCCCCTCAAGAAGAGCTCAATATGCAGGATTACACTTAACCATATTTTACAGGGCTGCATGATTTGTGTTTTATGTAGACCTTGCCACATAACTGTCCAGTTTTTAGGTAGTTTGTCCAAGTGCAGAGGTGTCAGGGAACTATGGTCTCTTGGTCCCTGAGACCAATGTCCAGAGTGCTTCACTTGAAGCTTCTCTTGGCATGCCAAACATGCATTAATGATGATAATACTGTGTTTTTACAAGCAGAGAGCTTCCACATGGAATATTCTGGGCTCTTGAATCACATTTTTCATGAAATGTTTGTACAAGCTATGACTGAGTAATGCTAACTAACATTTAAGTTACCTTGATGCAGTCAGTTTTACCCTTCAGCATGCCTTTTGTGCTTAAGATTTTGTGCAAGAAGTGCGTGGTATTCTTAAACAAGGCAGAGGACTCCTATGTGTGTGAGCTAATTAAATAAATGCCATTTTGAAACTGTTGCCCTTTAAAAGATAAAGAGAGAGCAGGGTTTGAACGCCCCAGCTACTTCCATTAGCTCTGCAGAATAAAGCTGACATTTTGACTTTCATTGGGCTGGACATTGAGAGGCAGGGGAAAAAGAGATGCAAGACCCATTTCTGTCACTTGCATTCAGAGTGTTGGCTTTGATATTTTGCTTTCTGTTGCCTTTCCCTTCTGCTTCTGATGTCTCTTGGAAAGAGAGAGAGAAACAAGTAAAACTCCCGAGCAAACAAATAAAGCAACTGGAATAACCTCTGCTCATGCCTAGTAGGAAGGGACAGGCTTTGTGATATGACACACTTCCAGGAGATGTGAATTATTTGCATTATTAATCTTAAATTATATGTGATTATTATTCCATATGAAAAATACACAACTCTGCATGGCCTGAACACAGAGTCTGGTGCACTTTTGGAGAGGACTGTGCTCTGAAGACAAACATAAAATCTGTGTTATGAGGGTACAGCAGTCAGACCCTGTATGGAGCTGTGAATGATGTGATACATGGATGGAACCTAGTCAAAGCTGGCTGGCTTTCAGAGCAGTGTCTTTACCTGATGGCAGATGTGTGCAGTGCCTGTAAGAATCAACATCTGTGTCTGATACTACTTAGACAGTTGGCAAGCTCAGATAAGTTGATATTTTGTTTGTCATGGGTTACTTGATGATGCTGGTTTTCCAGCTGTCACTTGGGATGACTGTTTATCAGCAGGTAAGAAACTTAAAATTCCTTGGACTGTCCTGTGGTGCGTGCCTACCGAAGTGACTGGCACTTCTTGCTGCTTTCCCCTCTGGCGTCCTTCAGCAAAGGACACTTCAAGGTGTCAAGCCACTCTTTAGGGATGAGCTGGATGGGAGTCACCCAGACACTGGGTGCTTTGTCCCATGAGCACTGCCAGGGGACTCAAATAAACAGCTTGTTTTCCTCTATGCTACTCACATCGAGATCTTTCCCATACGGGTTTTTGTCAACATTCTCTCTTGCTTGATCTCTCCTCATGTACAGTTGTGGGGCTTCTTACTGGTAAGTAAGACTTCAACCTTTTTTCTGCAGTTATCTAGACAAATCTAGCTTCAGTTATCTAGACAAATCCACAGAAGAACCCAAGGTATTTATAAGACAGCCTATCTTAACTTTACTATCTTAAACTTTAGTGTAAGAAGATGTTTAGGAGGAAAATGTTTAATGTTTCCTTTACTCCGTCAGCTTGGATTCAGCATTGGAAAAAGAAAAACAAAAAAGGGGGGGGAAGGCATTTTGTGAGTTGTGCTTGTAAATGGATAAACCAGAAACAACCATGAGTGACATTAAGGGTAACTCAATGTGCAATTCAGCAGCAGGCACAATGAGAATCCTTAGAGTGGGCTTCCTTCAAATGATAGGTTTAGTGCCTTTACGTAAGTTCTGTTTGAAGTGTGCAGGTGTTTGAAGTGTGCGGGCATTAAACAGTAATTCTGCATGAGGATGGGGTTTTTCCACATTAAAAAAAATCATCATATTAGCAGAAATTTCAGATGCTCCTTCTTTAAAAGGAGATTATTCCTTTTTTGCTCAAGAATAAGCTTTAAAAAGATACTCAAGTTTTATGGCATGAAATGCTTTTCATGTATTTCTCTAGACTGTAAGTTTTTTGAAGGCTTCGCTCATGTTTTTTCTTACATAAATGGAATGTAGCTGAGCTTTATTCATCTGAAGGTCCTGGATGGGGCACTCAGTGCCTTAAAAAGGAAGTTGAATTACACAGGAAATCAAGAATTGAGCTTTCCTTTTGTTCTTGTAGGCGTTCGGAGAGAGGAAAATGGTATGTGCAGGCTAGAGCGTTTATTAATATCTTGATTATATAGATGAAATGAGTTTTGTAAAGGTAACTGTAATAGGTTATATTTAGCTAAGCACACAGTTGGTAAGAATGCATTATGCTTGTTGCTACAGGGTAGGAATAAGTAAGTGTCATAACTGGACAGATACATTAACACCAGCAGTTTAGGTCCTGTTGATGATCAGGGAGTCGAAAGAATGCTGCCAACCTTTCTACTCTGTTTTTCCTGAAACATCTTTGCAGAAAGAGGACAAGGGCTGAGAGAGCACTTGGGACTCCTACGCGGGATAGTTGTGTAAATAAAGCCTTTCTTGGAATTGATGTGCCTCAGTGTTACTGAAACTACTTCATTTTCTATGCAATTGTGTGAATCTAGTTACAGTTTGGGGCTGGGATTCTGTTTTGGCTTTTTTTGGAGTTGAGATCTGATCAGCAGACATGGTTGAACTTTTGATAAGTCACTGATGATTACCATCTTTGCCTGTAAATGATTTTCTTTTTCGTCTTATACCAAGTAGAGATCCTCATCTGTAGTTGTTTTGTTAGAATAGGTGAAGAAGGTTTGCTTAACAAGTTGTCACTGCTTTGCTCTGAAAAGGAAAGGGTTTGTAATGAAACAGTTACTGGATTAAGCAGTGCTTCCCACATATCTTGGTATGGGTTTGATCTGTTTCCAGTAGTTTTGAATTTTTTAAAAATCAGGTGAGGTGCTGATAATGAACTGGGAAATCAACCACTCTGTAGTTGTTTGGCACTACTTAAAAAGGCACACCTCTCTCTTCTAAGCTGTTATGGGATGTAATCTACTGTAGGTATTGAATTTGTATCATTAATAGCTTTTTGTCTGTGTCCCTCTTGGCTCAGTCAGTTGAGATGCATGTGCACATGCGTGCATCTGTTCTAATGCCTGCTCTATAAGGATAAGTTTGCTTTTTTCCCTTAAAAAAGGGACTTAGCCTATTGCATAATATACCTTGGTACTAATACTACATAGTTTGTAAAAAAGTGATGTGCAACTGTGAAGATAGCTCTGCAGGCACATGCTGAATGCAGGCTGAGTTGGACCTCCATGCCAAGCTTTGCATCTCTCAATTGAGGGGTTTCTCTTCCTAGATCTGGATCCAAGAGAGAAGGGAAAAGGAGCGGTACAAGTAGGCAGCAGAAGGGCTGGAACAGAGGGATCCCAAATTCTGTCTCTCTTTTTACAGGAGGGTATACCTCATTTTTGGGAACTAGGAATACAGTGTTGTATGACAAAAGTATGAAATTTGGCCACTTTATGGTAACAAGTACTATGTCCTGCTTTCAGTACCAAAAAGACTGCAAAGGGGAATGTCCTGAAAAGAAGTTATACAGTCAGCTTTTAAGACACTCTGCTATGTTCCTGATTGCCTTCTTAAGGGAGGGAGGAAACAAGTAAAAGGGTGAATGTGCCATCAGACACGCTGGAATATTGGATCATGCTTCAGTGCTGCCTACAGTGCTGCCTGCTAGTTCCCAGGCTGGTCTCTTACATTTTTGCATTTCATCAGTTACGCATTTTTAAGCTGGCAGCCTCCAGAAAAGTTGTGAGGAAGTCAAATGTGGAGCTAATCCGTTAGAGACTCTTCTTGAGTCACTTGTGAAAGAAGCAGATGTTGCAGATGTCTCTTATCCATGTTTTTCTGGTCCTTTTTTTATTTGGTTGGTTGTTTTATGTTTGTTTGGGGTTTTTTTCTTTGTTTTTCTTCTGCATGTCTGTTCGGGGGGCGGGTAAAAGCTTAAGGTTTAGCAGTAGCAGGAAGTTGATGTGGCATGAAAAGAAAACGTGGTGTCCTACTTGTGCTGAAAGATAAACACTGCTCCTACTTTTTTGCATCAGCTCCTGCTGCAGCTCTGTTAAACCTCAGTTCATTCAAATTACTGCTAAGATCTGTATTAGAAATCCCAGGGCTCTGTTCCCCTGCATGGAGAAGAGCTGTGCCTCCCTGTCCTAACAGTGATGCTTGTGTTCAGTCTTCAAAAAGCTGTGAGCCCAGCAGTTGGCTGCAGCACATACCAGTTGCCACTGTCTCCTGAGGAGCAGGATAAACTCTGTCCATGTCCCAGGGAATGGATTTGGTTTAAAAATCTGTGGGTTGATTTTACTCCCCCCACCATGTGTTATTAATTTAATTGCTCTTTGGTTTCTGGAGGATTTTGGAGGGGGCAGGGAGGGGGTGGAAATATCTATTTTAAACTGCCCTCTTCTTTAATTCATGTCTTATTTGTGATGTTATTTTTACCAGCAGCACTTTGCGATCCAACTGCTACTTCTGAATGTCATTTACTTGAATAAAAAAAAGTCATTCCATTTCTAAGTGTGACATCAGCACTGGAAGCAGTAACTGAATCACAAAGTGCTGTTTAAACATCAGCTTTCCCATGACAGGAGGGAAAGATTATGAAGTCCAGGACATGAGGTAGTGTAATACAAGGGTAGCAAAAATATTCAAAATTGCTTGTTGGCAGATTTCCTATCTTTACTAGAGAAATACCTATTTATAAATCCCCTATATTAAATAAAAATGGACGAACAGTATTTGGTTATCTCATGTTCTCTGACATCGATTTGTGGTTTTGATTGAAATCAGTAAACCAGTGCTTCCCAGTGCTCCTTCAAGAACAGTTGCTTGTGATCTGTTAACCATATACCTTGAAAGGGGGTTGGTTTGTTGAACTCCAGTAGGTTTTTTTCAGTATTAATACCAGCAAAAGCTTTTTTTCAAAAGATTGCTTGATTCAACTTAAAAGCTGATGCAGATCTCTCATCTTTTGCCTGTAAAATTGGTAAAGGGAGAAATTTTTCATTCACATGTATTTCTGGTACTTTGTAAAGCGAAGTATGTAATTTTAACAGATAGACCAGCTCACTTTTTATAGTCACAGTTTGTTCAAAATCAAAAGAGGGACCATACAGTCATTTTAAGTAATGTGTATGCATTTTAAGTAACTACTCAGTATGTGCAGGCGTAACCCCCAGTCATGCAAGGTACACACGTTATTGCAGCCTGTGAGTAGAAGCTAACAGAAGATCTGTCCATCATCTTGACTGTTCACAGCATATGGGTTTTGTGTAAATGGGAACTAGCACCCCAAAAGCTCCTATGATTACCTCTTTAAAGTTTCGTAACACCTTGTCATTTACAGCTCTTAACCTGCTGTTTGTTCATGGGAGAGATGAGATCTGGGTCTTGCCTCAGGAGAACTTGTACATGACATCCTGCAATAAACCTTCTTCAAACAACAGAATACTGGAAAAGGGCAAATAGCAGTGCTCTGTATATATGCAATAGTGCTTGTAAAAAGCATGTGCATAGCTGTTTGTCTCATTGGCAGGGCTGGGATTCATATGTAGCTCTTTAACTGGATAGTTGTCCACAGTGTATGGGCTTAACTTCCTTGGAAAACTTCAGCCACTCTTAAATTTCCTGTTAAAGCCAGTGGGGGCAGAAGTTCAGCTGACATAAAACTATGCTGAATGAATAATTCCCTTTGTGGACCTCTCTAAAGAAGGATCTTTTTAGCCTTCTCTGGGGATGCCTTCATAAAAAGTTAAGTTCTCTTAGGGTTTTTACTAAATCAATAAATAAGTTAACAATAGAGCAGCTGCAAATCATCAATTCTGGGAATTTCCTATACTCAGATTGCAGCCAGAGGGTAGATTTCTCATTTAAGAAGCAGATACTGCCATTGTCAACTATTCAGTCTCCAGGCCCTTTCTCAACTCTAGGTGTTCTTGTCAACAGAAGACAACCAAAACCTTCCCTAACCCTGGCTGTCATGCCAAGAGAGTGACAGAAATGTGTCCTGGTTTATGTCTGTAAGGAACAGTGAGAGCGCACCCTCTTTGTGATGGTCTCCTGAGCTTTCCACCAGATCCCCGGCGAGAAGCTTCCTCTGGAGGTTTTAAACTGATCTTAATGTAACTTGAGGCAGGAACATTCCTTTAATTCTCTTGGTAGTTGTATGACGTTTACTCAGCCAGTATTGCTTTATATGGCCCGTTTATAAACTACAATTCCCAGGAATCCCTGGTCCTTGAAACCTTGTCTTAGTGACAAAGTAATGACAGTATAGGTGTCTGGATCAGCACATCCTGTTACTGAACAGTTGCTTTGGTATCAGTCTTCCTGTGACTCCATTGTAACTATATATCTAGCCTTCACTAGGCGGAGGAAAGCCTGCAAATGTGAACCATGTGCACCCAAACCCCTAGAATCTTGAAAAACTAAACATATAAAGTATATACATAAAGTATATAAAAATAATTCTTGCTTTTTTAATTTCATGTTTTCTGTTTCATTTGGAGATGTATAGTATTTGGATAATTATTCTTTCTGTAAGAAAACAAATAGAAAAAAGTATTACAAAACAGTGACAAGCTTTTTTCCTCTCCTTTAATGCGTTTTAGGAAGGCATGAGGCGCAGTCCTGGACAACAGCCACCAAGCAATCCTTGTGCCTCCTGTGGCAAAAAGTGAAAGTGCAGCTAATGCTAAGCATGTCTTTCCTTGTTACTTTTATTTGGTATTGCAGAAGGTTATACGGCTTTTTAGCACAGCTACTGAAACGGTAGGTTTTTATTATGCAGACTTTAATCTTCCATGCTCTTACTTATTTCAGTAAATATTGACTTTTGACAACTCCTCTTTGACACCTGTTTTATTGTTTTGGGTTTCAGGTGGAGCAACTACGTTCAGAGAAAACTCATAAGTAATCTTTTTCTTGTCATTCCATATTAATTAATCCCCCTCCACTACCCTTGAGATGCAGAGCAGAAGGTAACTAATCTATGAATTAATCTTGATTTAGGAAATCTCAGTGTGCTGACAGAAGTTGATCTACTTGGGTATAGTGTGAGAGAATGGAAAGGCGAAACACAGCAGGCCAAACATATGAGGGAGGTAAGAGCTGAATTTTAGTATCTGCATGAAGATGGGGAGAAGTAGTACCTGGGAAAGGAATAGCATTCCCAGTGCAAGCAGCTACGAGAGTCCGTTACGCTGGCTGGTCAAAAGAAAAGCAAAAGAAACAGCACAAACACAGATCTAAACTGGCAGCTATATCATGGTGGCCATTACTGGAGGCAGCGTGGCAGGGGTCATGGTGGGAGCAGCAGTGCCCTCCAAAGGTCCTTGATCAGTGCTTTAAGTTAGAGCAGCACTATGGTATCGTAACTTGTGATGGGGATGGGCCTCCAGGAGCAACACATGTTTTATGGCTCTCTGTTTCAGCTGTGTTAAGCCTTAGTCACCAAGATAGGCTCAAGAATGTGGGCTGGATTTTTACTTTTCCCAAAAAACTTCTAGCTACAGTAGCTATACCGATGTTAAAGTAGTAGTACCTGTTAAAGCAAGTTTAAACTCAAGCCCTGTCAATCAGCTAACTATGACATTATATTCTACTATCGTCATGGTGTGGCATTTCAGACGACCACAGGATAAATGCAGCACCAGGTCTGTACTGCTGATTATCTGATGATGGTGGGAACACTCTCTGTGATATGCTGAGAGAGATCAAAAAGGAAGAAGGGTCAGGAGATGCAGCAATGAGAGACACGAACTGGCCATCCAGCGCTGGCAACAGCTGTGAGGTTGAACTTCAAGGTGGTGCCCATGACTGTTTCATGGATCAGCCTTTCAAGAAGCCTTTAAGAGAGGAAGCCACCCTTGCCTTTGTCCTGAGTAGTGCACAGGATCTGCCACGTAAATGTTGCTTTCCAATTTCTGTTGTTCTCTGGAACAGGAAGCAGCACGTACTTGTATTCAACATCCTTGCATGAATGGCAAAACAAAAAAAAAGTTATTATACTTGCATCTACCTTCAAAAAGGGAAACTACATAAAACCAAGGAAGTATGTTAAAAAGAAGCTAAGAGACTTGAGTATTTATGGTCAGTGCATTTGACATATATATGGATTTAGGTCATGGCACTGGAATCACAGAGCAAATGTATACTAAGGACTTAAGAAAGGGTAAAAGGAAGCTGATATAGCTAAACAGCAGCAGAAAGGAGTTATGAGAGAAAAAAGAAGATATTTTTCAGAAAGTGCAAGTTGCATCTGAATGATGAATGGAGGAAGCATCCAACTTTTCCACAATAAATGCAGGAATACAGCAACACAAAAAGTACCCAGAACAGCACACAAGGCCCGAAGTGATTTGGAGGAGCAAATAACAAAAGATAGCAAAACTTTTAATAAATTTGCAAACGCAAGAAAGTGAACAAGGTTAAAGCTATTATGGCAAAGAAGTCTTTGCAGACCTGCTCTGATTTGTTTGACAATGTGAATGTTTACACTAGCAATAGTGCAGAGACTGGAGCAAGTCACTGGGTTTGGAGAGAGTGCAGAATGACCCTTAAGGGACAGTGCCAGTTTAAGGTGTTTACAAAAACCATGGTGTTGGAACATCTTTGTGTATCTAAAATTTACAAACACACACTCTCATCCCCCTAGCTCTCTCTTATGAGTAGTTGGAATTGGACTGAAATCAACATGGGTTTTGTCCAAGGTTTACAATTTTTATTACTATTTTTTTTGGGGGGGGGGTCTTCTTCTAGGCATATGAAGAATTGTTTTGGAGCTGTCATATCAAATACCTGCGACAAGTCAGGAGGGATAACTACTGTGTACTAAGAGCGGTGCTTTTTCAGATATTCAGCCAAGGCATACCTTTTCCGTCATGGATGAGGGAGAGAGATATATTAAAGGTAAAAAGTGTTTCATAAGTGAACACAATTCAAGTAACCTTGTACTGAAGAAGGAATCTTTGTTCAGTGTGAAAACTGACATGTCAGCTATGGACATAGAGGAGAATCATCAGAATTGAAAGAGAAATTTTTCAATCTCTTTGAACTACACTTGATGGAAAAAGTGTCCGGAGGTGGGGAGCTATAGCTACTGCCTGTTGGGGTAACTGCGCAAAGTGGAAAGTGTCTGTAATATTAAATACCTCACCAAATCTGGATGCTTCCAGCTTTTCCAGAGCATAGGTTATATATTTTGCTGAGAGCATATTTTTTTCTTTTTTGGTTAGCCCTGTATTAAAAGTTTCTGAAGGACTTGGCAGTCAAACGGAGCCTCCTTCTTAACATTTTGCTGATTGAACTGTACAATCAGAGGATAGAACTACATTGTAAATTAAAATGTGTGTAGACAAGTTTATATAACTTTATGTTCTGCTTCTTGTTATGGTTATAAGTTGCTTGTCTTCATTTTTTTTTCCCAGCTCCCTGAAAAGCTGTTGTATTCTCAAGGTTGCAACTGGATTCAGCAATACAGTTTTGGGCCAGAAAGATACACAGGTCCCAGTGCCTTTGGTAAATTGCGCAAATGCATGGAGACGTTAAAGACAAACGTGAGTATGTAGGAAATGGTTGGGAGGAAAACAACAATGAGAAATGGGTTAAGAGAGAGTTAGGAAACTGCTTCTGGTTACATATTCCTATGGCAGTCATCCTTCTCCTCAGGTCTAGAGACCTGAACTACTTGGAAGGCCATCATCTGTCCTGCAGGGGAATCCAGTTTTCAGGGATCCACTAGGCTAAGTACTCAGGGTTCCCCTGCAAGTTAGGGAGGCCAGCCTCCCTAAGGTGGTCTTATGTTTAAGCTGTAAGGAAAGTCTTCAGAATGCCTGAGGAGATGGGGGATCTGTTTCTCAATTTGGTATTCATGGGTAAGTTTTTTTTTTTTAGTTGCAGTTCACAGTTTGTTGCCACATCAACATGTAAATCATAGATGCACAGAATTAAATGAAATTCTTTTGAATCCCAGTCACTGAGTCATAATAATGTCTATTGCTGTGGTCTCAAAAAAACTCTCAGTAGTTCCAGATGATTCTTTTCAGGCGCTGTGTTCAGGACTGGGTGCTTTAAGCTTTCTGATTTGCTACCCAGTCCAACATTGTCTCCTGGAAGGTCCATTTTGTGGGTGAAATCACTGGCTTTTGACCCCTCTAGAGCCACAGAGCGCTCAGGACCTCTCATTATCAACTGTGAGGAGAATGAGAAATTCTCACTGCATTCATGTCCCTTACATGTCTTTGTCATGTCCCTTCTTGTGCAGCCAACTTACCTTGACCTCATGAAGCAGAACACACTAATAACATACAAATGTGTACAGTTCATAATACCATTCTGGATGGCTTATCCAGTTTGTATAGGTTCCTTCTGACTGACACACTTCTGAATTTGGCTCAGCACTTCAAGAATTCAACCTAGGAAAACTTTATGATCTTAATGATCTTTTCCAACATAGTTGATAACATGATTGTAATATAAATGGTACTATAGAGGAAAATCACTGAATTTTGGAAACTGTAAGTTAAAAAACAGGTCAGGAGACATCACTTCATCTAACCTTTGCTTATGGCTTGGTGTGTGTGTTGGATGCACCCACTTCTCTGTAACTTCCTGAGGTTCTTTTGGTGGTTATGCTCTTTTCAGACTCTTTACTGACAGTAATACCTGGATTTTCTACAGTGGTGGTGGGGCACTTTTGTATAGGGGGATTACATTTGCTTTCTCATAGAATATCAGTATCTAGATGCTTGGAACTGTCTGTAATGAATAGGTTCAGCTGGATAAATGGAAACTGAAATGTGTAAGGCTTCAGATTGGTCCATGGATCTGAAAGACCCACCTGCATATTTGCACCATCATTTGGCCACAACAATGGTATAATACAGACTGGCATTTTTTCCTGTTTAGAATCCTTCATATTCAAAAGAAACCTTAATAATTAGATTAATATTCTTTTGTTTGCTTTCCAGTGGATTGAAATAATTGCTACTAAAGATCATGAAGAAAGAGGAAACATCTGTAACACACTCTTTTCTGATGAGAACAAGGAGCACAAAATGTATGAAGCCATAAAATTCATCATGCTTTACGAAGTTGTGGAAGCCTATGAGAAGATAAAGAACAGGGAAGAACCCATACACAGCCTCTTCAGCCTTCTCTTTGCTCGTGATTCTTCATCTGACCCTTTGAGTTTCATGATGAATCATCTGAACTCCATAGGTGACTCTCTTTGCCTAGACCAGGTAATGATATAAATGAAAAATAAATCACAAAACTTCCTCCATCTCTGTGATTAGATGAATATATCATACATCATCCAGGATTGTTGGCCATTGTTTTCTGGGAGGGTGGGTTGGGGGGAATGGGAATGTAGGGAAATGGATTGAGGATGCTCATTTGCCTTTCAGAAAAAAGACTGTAGTAGAGTAAAACGGGGTGGATGATTTTTGAAATGCTTCAAGTTATCACTGAGACTTCATTCAGAGCAATGATATTTTTGATGTGTAAAATAATTTCAGATTATTCAGATTTGTCCTGTTGTTTCACTTTTCCTATCTGCTCCACCATGCCAAACCCTCTATTATTGCTTTATTTTTTTCCCTCTCCTTGCTTCTTGTTAAATCTAATGGCTGTTAAGAGTAGGTAATGAAAGCTCTCTTAAATGTTCACCTAATTTTATCTTTAGCAAGGAGTTAAGTATAGCCAGCTAAGCTCCACACTGCCACTCTGCAAATAGTTTCACCTTCCAGTGTGAAATTATTTTTTACAGTCAATTTCAGTTATCAAGTTAATGGTTACATGTTGCAGTCACCTTCAGGAGCAGTTTGATTATAACTGGACAAGTTCCTCTGTCTGGCTATGCCCAAGGATATGAGGTTTTCCTAAAGCATTTTTCCAGACTAAGAAGTGTCAATGGAGATGCCAGTTCTCAAGTTTCATATAAATGAATTACAAGGACATTTTTAACTTTTACTGTTTTATTTCCCTCATGTAGAAAGTGATCACAAGGTGGCAGGCTTCCCATTTTTTAAGGTGTATCTATTTTGATAATTGCTAGTCCCTTCTTGCTCCCTACTAAGCTGCAGGAGCTGACTGTGGGAGCAGGTTATGTATTGTGTCAGGTGAAGGAGGGCTGTTGCCCAAGTGTGAAGCATTAATCCGAATATCCTCTGCATGGAAAAGAGCAGTGGTAGGACTGTTGGAACATTGAGAATACCCTCAAATTTTGTATTTTCTTACTCCACTTATAAAATGACCCCTTTTATTCCTTGTCTACTGTTTTGAAACTTTAGCTTGAATTATCTTTGGTTTAGTTTTCTCTGTGTAGAAATAGGTGTCTTACAGACTTCTTTCATCTTTAGGTTGAACTGTGTCTTCTTGGATACTTACTTGAAGTAAAGATAAGAGTTCACAGACTGCATAGGTTTAATACTGAGGAATTTCAAGTAAACTATCCAGATGAATACCGAAGGGAATGGAATGAGATTTCTCTCCTGACTGAGGATGACCGCTACTATCATATCCCCGTTTTCAGAACATGAAGGACCAGTGACTTTTTCCCTTTGTATTACATAGTGAGTGACCAGTTCCAGTGAATTATGTTTCTAATCAGTAGCAGTAAGATTTTGAGAATGCTCATTAATGATTACAAAATGATTGAAGGGTTTATTGTGTAAACATTTTTCTTTACTGTTGCAGCTCAATTCACCATCAGCCAGCCATAAAAACTATAAAATATGTTGCTATACTGTCTGGGGGAAAAAGTGTTGTATTTGAGGGTTGTCAGACAAAAAAAGATTGGACTGCATGACAAAGAAGGCAAAGGTAATGCTGGGGTTTCTATCGCTAGCCTGAAGGTTTACTCTGACATCTCTGGATGGGTTAAACTCCAGTTCTTAAAGCAATTACTGCCTTTCCCTTGTCTGTCTCTAGCTAGGGAGCATGAATCACAGAGGAAGCAACTCCTGGGGTCCTGCAGTGTGTACTCCAGGCTACTAAACTTGCACTGACTTGGGGCTAACTAGGATAGGAGGATGTAAAGTAGAGCCTCTGAGTAACTCCTCCTCATCCCATTTGGCTTTCCTGTTGTTGGAATGCTCCCTCCAGGGATGGACAGAGCAAGCAGCTGCAGGCTGTATTTATTTCAGAAATGTGAAATTCAGCTGTCTGCACTTAGCGCTGATACCTAAAGGTGAAGAAGTGTTTCACAGGGGGAAACCCTCTCAACACACTCAAGAATACTGTGCTGGATGAACAGAAGATCTATTTTGTAACTGAGAAAAGTACATAAGCTTTCTCAGAGCTAAGAAGGGCAGTATTAATTAATACGTAGCATGTAATAGAGTTAGACCTGTAACTGCCTACGTTTTTTGTCAACTTGTAAATCCTTTCAGGGCTGATTTCAACGTTACCTGCCAAGATTTCCTTTGCAATTCATGTGAGAAAGCTGTGCGCAGAATGCATTCACAAACACTGCATTTTCAGAAAATATTCATTTTTATGCATTATTTGAATTCAGCAGTGTGTATGCATGTTTTATCCTCTGACTATATATTAATCTCCTTGCATAAGATGGCTGTCTTCAGTTTAGACCTCAATGTTGGAAGGAAGTCCGTCCAAGACATCTAAATGAGATTTACCTGAATACGGGGAACATTTTGCACACTTCTGTTTTCTAAAAGAATCAATTGTGTTTTGATTATTTAAAAAATAAGAGACCTTAATTTGAAGAAATATGAAAATAATACAGCAGATCTAATAAAATATTTGTAAAAAGCTTTCAATCCTGTAGGCATCTGGGTGTATTAAAGAAAGGGGGGTTTATTAAGGAACAGAGATTCCCTTTTTCCTTATCCTTGAGATAAGGATAGGCAGGTTTACTTTTTAATTCCTGCAGAAGAATATACAAGCCAGTAACAAAAATGTGAACAGATTCTGCAGGAGATAAAGCAGTTGCATGAGGTAACTAAATGGTAATGCTTGGAGTGCATGGAGAGTGCTTGATTCGTTTGGGTAAAGGAAAGCAATTTTATCCCTTACAGTCCTCTTATTCGTATGTATGTGTATATATATTTATAAACACAAACACCTGAGTTCTGGGTTGTGATGGGTTTGTTTCCTGAAAGTTTTGTTCAGTAATTTGTAGCTTTTAATTAAGAAGGCTTCATATCTTTAATAACTTCATCTCATCAAAACCTGCTTATGAAATACTTTATTTATTAAAAAACTTTTTTTTTTTTCACTGAATGAAATAATTCATCTGTAGATTTGGTTCTGCTCTGCATGGGGAAATGTGTTAATACCTCAGTAGGGTATTGCTATCTATTTTGCATCAACAGTAACATTTACAGCTATGGATAAACTTGGCTATATTTTATTCTTGTTTTGGTACAAGCAGATACACACAAAAAAGGATGTATTTTTTTATAGTGGGCTTTTTAATGGTTTGCATATTATTTATTAATAGGAATACAAAAACATTACAGCTGAAAGTGTTAAATTGTCAAAATGTATGTTTTTGTAATTTTGAGCATATTAATAGTGGGGGTTAATAAAGATCTAACGCAGACAGTGTAATTTCTCTCGCCAATTTGGATATTTGCATCTGAACTAGGTCACCTTGGGCTCTCTGCCTTGTCAGTGGAAGTCAATGGCAGTCAGCCAGAGAGTGGGTCTTTACAGCGGTCTGGTTTTCCTCACTGACTGTAGTGGGAGCTGGCAGTGATCAGCATGTCTTTCTGCTCTAGATGTTTAACGTTAGGTGAGATTAATTTTGTCCTCAGAATCCAGAAAGGACATGTTGAAACAGATCTGCTGGCCTATCAGGTGTCAGAGGTGCTGGCTGAATCATGACAGAGATGGCAGTGGGATGTGAGGAAAGAGGAACTTCAGGTGAAGCTAATCACAAGTCTTACATGTAAACGCAGAGAGAGCTCTACATAGGATCTTAAGAAACTCTGAGACTATTTTGGGGCTGTACTGAGTTTTAATCAGATTCTCTGCTAATGTATTTTACATACTTGTAAAGCTAAAAAAATATTTTTTTACATAAAAGAAATATATGTATATAACATGTATGTATGTATACATATATACAAAAGAAAACCACATATATAAGAAAATAATCCTGAATAAGGTGCATCTGAAACTAACTGGTACTATGGAAATGACAGGTGCTGCCGCATCTTTTCCAGTCAGTGTCACAGACGAGCTTGCTGTACATATCCAGAAGCACACAGTCATTACCAATGCTTTTTAAATGCAGTGTTTCAGGCAGCTAAAGTTTCAAGTCAGGATGTGTTTATTATTTATTGCTGTTAGTTCAGCAAGAAAAAGAAAACATACTGAAACCTCGGCAGTGGGTTCTTGTTTTCCCCAAACTTGAAAGTGTATGTTAAAATGTAACATAGCAGCTGAAGGAATTTATATCTTTTATTATCATTGAGAAAAAAAAAAGGTGGTTTTGAACGTCATCTTTTGTAAAATTTGCGCCACGATGTATGAACCATGATCCATATTTCTTTTTAACTCCAAAGAAAAATACTGGCAATCTCAACGTTTCAACTTTAATGCTGAAACTGCTTCTTGTCCAGACTGTGGCTACTAAGTTCAAGTGTATTAAAGATCATAGAATCATAGAATAGTTAGGGTTGGAAAGGACCTTAAGATCATCTAGTTGCAACCCCCCTGCCATGGGCAGGGACACCTTCCACTAAACCATGCCACCCAAGGTTCTGTCCAATCCAGCCTTGCATACCTCCAGCGATGGAGCATTCACAACTTCCCTGGGCAACCCATTCCAGTGCCTCACCACCCTTACAGTAAAGAATTTCTTCCTCATATCCAATCTAAACTTCCCCTGTTTAAGTTTGAACCCGTTACCCCCTAAAGAGTCAAATGTCTCCATCTGAGCCTATACGCAGAGATTCTTAAGTCAAGTTATGACCCTCCCTGGCAGGAAAGAAACCTTTATTTTGGGCCTAGTTTTGTGAGAGAGCAGAATTTGGGTCTTTGAGGATTCCCTTGAAATCATTTGGGAGAGGAGACTGTCATGGAGGCTGGGCTGGAGGAGTGCTGCTGCCTCACTAAATGGCATTCATTCCTGCTTGCAGCATCTTTCATGGTTGTTAGTCCAACCCTGATTTTGGTCAGGGATGGAGCAGACAGTTTTGCAGAAGACTTTTTGGGGATTTATCAGAAAAATTCCATGGAAACCCACGCTCCCCAGAGCCTGGGGGTGAAGTTTCTGTCGGGCACCGGAGATAAAGGCAGAAAAATTATCTCCCTTGGGCTTGGCTGATTTGCATCTGTCTTCAGGAACCACAGAGCTCTGTCAGTCAGGGCCAGTGGGTGAGGAGGATGGCTGGGGCATTGCTGGGATCTGTGGCACAGGATTTTATGCATGTTGGTCAGTGCTGGTGGGAAGGAAAAATGGAAACATCAAAGAAATAGAGTGGGTCCTGGATGCTTTCATTTTCCAGCATATCCCAGCTTTGCATAATTCAAAGGTTAATGCCTTTAGAGGGCAATTAACCAAAACATCTTCCTCTTCAGTGAAGCATTTGGCCATACATCAACTCTTAACTGAAATGTGGAGGCAACTAAGTTGAATGCACTTGTGCAAGTTGTGTGCAGCAGCTGCTGAAGTCATATATTAGCATACACAGCAGCTAATAACTCTACATGTCTTTTAAGCTAAGTTCTCATGTTCAGATGAATTTTCCCCAGGGCAGTAATTTTCAGGATTTTGATACACTGCATCTTATAAATGTTGGAAATGACAAGCCTTTGAGTTTCCAATGACAAATACAGCATTTAGCTACAAAGGATTTTGTGTTATTTTTATCTATCCAGTAGATGGCTTCCAAGCATTAGAAAATGGAGTCCAGTAAGCTCAGTTCTCCTGGCAATTCTTTGTCAGAGCTGCCCAGATGATGGTGGTGGGTTGGCCCCAACCAACAGCCAAGCACACACACAGCTCCTTGATCACTCCCTCCCACCCCAGTGAGAGGCAAAGGAAGAAAATGGGATGAACAGAAGCAAGAAAGCTTCTAGGCCAAGATAAAGACAGGGAAATTGCTTACCATGCACTGTCATGGGCAAACCAGGCTCAGCTCAGGGAATTTAACTTGATTTATTGGCAAGTAGCGTAAGTATCTAATTATGGATTTGGGTATTGGGAAACAAAGGATGACAAATGTTAAAACACTTCGGTGAAAAAAACAACCTTCCTTTCCTAGGCTCAGCTTCACTGCAGACTACTCTTCTCTGCCTTGTTATCGCCACAGGTCACACTCAGTCCCTTCAGTGAGGCAATGAGCTGACAGGGTGGGGGTAACAGTTGGAATGTAGTGATTTCTCCCTGCCTCTCCTCTTTTCTCACTCTTTTCCTGCATTTCAGTGTGAATCCTTCACTGGATGCAGTCTCCCCTTCAAGGGTGTACCTTCTCCCATGTTGGCTTATGGTAAGTTCTAAAACCCTTGTTAAATTACATGTAAATTACCAATTTTATAAAAGTCTATTCAGCTTTAATAAAGCTTCTATCCATGCTACCAGAAGGAAAAAAAAAAAAAAAGTAAGTCTGTTTTTGTTGTCTTCCCTCTTTGCTCCTTCAATGTCCTATTACATTGTCGTGGTTTAAGCTGTAAATCATGCAGCCCACTCACTCACTCCGCCCTCTTTCTTCCCCCCTACTCCGAGGGGGGGGGGGAAATGGAGAGAAGAATCGAAAGAATGTAACTCCCACGGGTTGAGATAAGAACAGTCCAGTAACTAAGGTATAACACATATCACTGCTGCTACCACCAGTAATAATAATGACCAGGGAAATACAAGGGAAGAGGATACAACTGCTCACTACCCGACGACCGAGCAGTGAACTGAACTCTTCCGGGTTCCTGCCCCCAATTTTACATGATTGTATGGAATACCTCTTTGTTCAGTTTGGGTCAGGTGTCCTGTCTCTGCTTCCTCCTGGCTTCTGCTCCTCCCTGGCAGAGCATGAGACTCAAAAAGTCCTTGGTCAGACCAAAACATTCTAAGCCGTAACTATAAACATTGGTGTTATCAGCGCTGTTCCCAGGCCGAAAGTCGAAAACACAGTGTGGCACCAGCTACTACAAAGGAGAAAAATGACTGCTGCTGCTGAACCCATGACATACATGCACCTGTGTTTCTACAGGACATGCATTAGAATAGAGCAAGAAGTGCCTGGAGGAAGAGGCTGAGAAGACAGGGGTTTAAAATCAGTCCTGGAGCCATTCTGGACCTAATGCAGGAGTTACATGGTACACGGGAGCTCAAGTAATGACTTTATGGTTCATTAAAACCAGGTTGGCAGCAGTGTGTGGAAGAAAGTATGGAAAAGACATGGCTAGGAGAAGTGAGCAAGTTCATGTAGAAAGTTCAACAAGTCCATGGATACTTTCTAACTGTGTGTGAACTGCCAGTCTATGACTGGAGATAGGAAAATTTTCCACTGTAATATCCACAGAAAGTGTACTTGCTGCTGCTCTTGTCCTATTGCCTGAAATATGACACATAAATAGACCATGACTACTGTAATTTAAGCTTCTTCATCCTTTTGAAGTAGGGGAGTTCACTGCTGTGAGTGTTCTCAAGAAGTGTAAAAGTATTTCTTGCCTTTCCTGTACTGATGACTTCACTTAAGACTTCCTCTTGTTTGTGGATTGTGTCCCCACATTTAGCTGGCATTTACAGTGTTTCTGTTGCTGCAGCAGCACAAATGTGATACAGCCAAGAAACACTTTAGCCTCCTTCTGCTGAAGTTTTGAACGAGACATGAGTGAAACCACATGCTCTTCTTTAACAGGCTGTGAAAAGCCCACCTAATCAGGGAGTATGACTGATCAAATTGCACCACATAGCTGACTTCAGGGTCATCAAAGGTATATTCAGGGAAAGGTTGCTGAACACCCTTATTAGCTTTGTCAGGTTACCTCTGAGCATGGGAGCTTGAGTCCTCAGTGATGGACATCTACACCATATTATGTTATCTAAGTAAGGTGAAAAGTGGGATTCAGACTTACAGACCCTAAGCACACCCAACAAGGTGAATTTCTTCACATCTCATAGGTGCCATAGCATTTAGTATGAGCATAACCCCAGAAACCTGCAGATAGAAATACCTGTAATTGAGACATTCCCTTGAGCTTCCAACAAAGTCACATGGACACAAGTAAAACTGTGCAGTAACTGCCATGGGATGTTCTACCTTGTTTACTAGCACAAAGCATCTATAGGTGTTTGACAAAAGATGTGAGTAGATTGTGTTGACTGGTTTTCGTTGCCTTTGGTTTGGGTATTTTTTAAGAACCCATGCAAACAGCACTAGGTATTGGTTCTGTTGTGGGCAGCTCCAAAAGTGTTTCTATATAGAAGTGCTCCTTGAATTACTCAAAAGCAGGAAAAAAAAAGGTGTGGCAGTCCTAACAGTAGGAAGGTTATTACAGAGGTATTTGAAAAGGGGATCAAAGGCATTTTTTCAGACTGTAGGAGTGGCTTAATTGAAGGACTTCACAGCAGCATTAGTCAGAAAAGCTGGTTGTAATGTTTGGTCTCCCAAGTGTAATTCATCTAGGGATACAGCATACTGTGCAGAATATGATACATTGTTTGATACACTTAAACAAAATTAACCAACTGATACTTTCATAGCAGTAGGATTGTTTAGATTATCGGGTTAAATTGGTAAATTAATATTTCACCTTTTTTTGGCAGTTTAAAACATTTATGCAAAGTAATTTGGAGACTTTTTATTAGAAAACAGGAGTTCTCAAATGGGGAAGAAGAGTTTGGTCCCATACCTCAATTAGAGCACACATTCCATATGTATACCAGCACCTCCTAGGTGGTGTGTCTCCAGATTTAGCAGGGCCTAGTCTCTTGATACACCCCAGTGACAGTTTACCTGGATGAGCTCTTCTGCCTGGGATTGGATAGGATCCACAATCCCAGAACCTAGGCCCAGATGGGAATACATGACATTCACTTTAAGCCTATTGCCCAAGGAAGGCATGCATCAAGAGAGCAAATGCTGCTCAAGTCCCTTCTACACACCTGAGCTAAGAAAAGGTAGGATGTTACAGGATTATGTCAGTATTATACAAGTGAAAAATTAGGTTTCTGTCTGAAAATGCCTCTTCTGGCAGACAGAAAAGTACCAGCTCAGAGTTTACCAGCTGTTCAACCTGTTCTTTTCCTGGCATTTCTTTCTCAGTGTGTTTAAATTCAGTGGTCTTTGAATCATTAGGTTTAAATGTTGAGTATGGACATTGAGCTAGACTTGCATAATTTCATTCTAGTTCAAAGGAGAGCATGTTTTTCAGGAAAGGTATTAGATTTAATCTTAAAATAATTCAGTGAGCTAATCCACTGCTGAACTGTCTCGCTACATCTACCAATCATTGAATACTGATACATCTTCTTCTGTTAGGCTGAAAGGCCAAATAACAAGTATTGATTTTCCTAACGGAGTGTGATCAAATAACCCTTAAATTTTGTCTTGGTTAAACTGAAGAGATACCACTCATTTCAAGGCTCATCTTCCATCTTTTAATTTCTCCTACTATGGGATTATGAACTCCACCTTATTGTATTCCAAATACTAGCAGAGGGCTTAGCATTTGAACCAGTCTCACATGAGCACTGTATAAAGAGAAAATAATAGGAAAAGCTCACCTTCTGCCTGGGATTTCTCTGTCTCTAAACCCAGCAACAGCAACAAGATCTACCTGTTTGTTTCCCAAAATCTTGGTTTTTAGCTGAAATGTAAATGAGCATTTTCCACACTCTAAGGCAGAACCTAACCCTAACTGTAAGGTTGGTTTGAGATGCAGAAGACAGACCTGCCAGCCAGTGCTGTACCAGACAGTCTGGTAAAATGAATAGGGGAGCACCAAACAGCAACAGTATTTTAGGTCTGGGAGCCCACAAAGCCTATAGCCACCGCTCTGCACTTTAGCCAGTTGCAAACCACTGGGGACTGAGGGAATTTTCTGGGTCCTATGGCTGGGACTACGGCTGGTTTTAAGCATGACAGCTGTACATACACAGCTAGCTTATGTACTTGGTATGCTTTATGTCCCCAGATGATGTGTGTTACCATAGGATCTTTCATATAAATAACTGCAGAACTTTGGACCAGGTAAATTAAGGTCAGCTAAACCAAAGCAGTATTTCCATGTCCTTGCTGATATAGGGCAAATCAGGATCATAAATGTTGCTCAGCTTTTAGTGTGATCTGAGCAAGTGTATCACACTGTAGGCTTGTGTTTGGGTTTTTATGATTGACAGATTCAAATAAAGACACAAGCCTAAGACAGAAAAATGATCTGGCTTTGGTGGTCAAAACCCAGGTACCCTGAAAGTCAGAGAGACAAATGAAAAATCTGGAGTAAAACGCAGAGGGATGTAAAACCAACAAAAACAACAACAAAGATGAGTTACCTACTGCCAGAACAGAGTATCACTGCAACTGAGTAGTTTTCCCAAAGGCAAAGAGAAACAGAAGCCTGTTGTCACTGTAACACTCACCCTAGGCACCAAAGTTGTGCCCTGAAGGGGGAGGAAAAGGATTTTCTCCAACGCTACAGAAGTACCAGCATCTTTGATGTCTTTGCACTCCCTACATTTCAAATACTGGTAGGCTACTGGACTGCTACACTGTTCAGTATGGTGAATCAGTCTTGAATTACAGGCAGAGTCCTTACACTAACCCAGGAGATTTAAGAAAGCAACAAAAAACTTTCCATTGGAAAAGCTTCTCAGCAAGAGTAGAGATAAGAAAGTTTCCCAAGTCTTTCTGCAGGACCTTGTAATTCTTGCTCCACCGCAGTATTTCAGTAATGAAAACTGTAGGCAAGAGGTGAGGATATCTGTATGAACAGGCTGAGCTCCTTGCTGTGAGCTGGTGTTCACCAACAGGCAGGTGGCTAAGACTTACGAATGGTTGAACAGACGATAAGAGCATCCGAGTCTGGCAGCTCCAAATATTTGCAGATGGTATCAGAAAACAACTGGCAGAAACATCCTGAAACTTCTTCCTTTCATGAGTTAACATAAAGTTATTCTACCTGTACAGGCTTTGGACATTTGTTTCAAGTGTAATACGAATATCAGGTGCATGTAGGAATGGAGGATTTGCCTTTAGAGTTTGTCCACACATATATATGCACAATGTACATACAGCTGAAATGAATACCATATGGAGGAGTATCTGTGGAACTGTAATACAGGCACACAGTGTACCTGTCCTGCCTTTGATTCCTCTCAGCCAGCCGGTTGGACTTTACACCTTCTGTAAGCTGACCCACAGCTTCTTTGAGGCTTGTTCTCTGCTTGTGTGAAATCTTTTCCTTCTGTTTAATTTCTTTTGTTTGATGTAGCTTATCTCAGTAACCCAACAGCTTTAAAATTAAACGTGTCTTGTAGGGAACATTTCCTTCTTATTCATGCATGGTAGGTGCATCTCTCCTCCCCACAAAAGATTCAATTCATAGCAACTGCTAAACCTAAAGCAAGAGATGGGAGAAGGTACGACAACTCTTTGCTAGGTTGATATATACGCTCAAATGTTCATTATCTTCTAGGTGAGAATGAAGAGCCCAGAATCTTCTCGTTGAAAAATTCCACAGAAAGAACTAATGTTTTAGATAAAAACATGCAAGGTTTTGGGTTTATGTGGAGACTAATAAGGCCTGCAGAAAATGTCAAATTAGAAACAAGTGACTTCCACTGCCCACAGTAAATTGTGACTACAAATACAATCTTTGTTCAGATATTACACAGATCCATTGGAGCAGAACAGGATGCAGCAACTGCAATGAACTTCATGTAAGCGGCCTGAAGGTAGTACCTCAGGGTACCATCCTTTACGCTTGATCATTTCTGCTCACTTGACATTTTGATGACAGAATAAGAGGAAAATTCCCCCTTTAAAGATATCTCTCTTAGTTCAGTGTATCTCATGGATCAGCTCTTCTATAAAAAGATATTTTTTTTTAATTCAAAATTTTCTGTATATATTGAGAAGGCTTAAGAACAGTACCCACAGTAAAGGGTTTATGTTGTGGCTGAGACTTATGGTCTATTTCTTGGTGAAAGGCAAGCGTATGTTGCCAGCTACACTCTGAGAAGAAAGAAGAAACAGAATTATACAGTCTGCAGTGCCAATTCTAGTACCATAGATGGCTGAGGGTTAATGGACAAGGGCTTCAGTAGCCCTGGTCTTCCTCGTCGAAGAAGGCTAATGCAAGGTCAAACCAGAAATGGAGAGCTGTACCTTTTCAGGGAGCATGAACCTAATACAAAAGACAGAAGGTAGCATTAACAAGTGGGAGCCTCAGGAGAAGCTGGTCAGCTGGAAAGTAGCTGCACAGCAGGTATAAATATATTCCTTGTTTCAAACGAGTATTTGCAAGGGCAGCTGCATAGAAGCAGCTCCAAAGGCTTGTTCATAAGGTAGACTTATGAACATCAGCTGACAGGGATTTGTTCCAAATGAACGGATCTAGTTATTTTATTAATGAACTGAAAAAGATCTTGAGGCTGATCCGCTGACTCATTAGAGTAAAACGCCACTTTATTTCTTTTAGAAAATGGTAAAGGGGACTCATTAAATTGAGCAGTGTAATAAAAGCCACATAGTTTCTTGATTTTTGATACTAAACCACAGTTTTTATGGTGGAGCTTGCGTATTCTTGGAGCTCTTTGTAATGTTCTACTGTTTCAGTAACCCAGCTGAAGGCTGCTTCTCTCGATGCCTTGACCCTAATGGCACACTACATCACAAAGTACACGACTAAAAAAGGTACCTCTCATTAGATTTGAAGCCAGGCTTGCAGGTTTGCCACCTGTACAGCTGATGAGGGTGGTCACTTTGTGCTCCTCAGTGGGTGCACAGATGAGCTTTTACCAGATAACCTAGCAAATGTGATGGATATAGACATGTCGGACTCCCTGTGTGGAACGTTACAACTCACCACTTGACTTCATCTCGCACTTCTCCTGGCATCTTCACATGGTGACTTTGCTTCTCACTGTTGGTCTTTCATCTGTCTTATTACTCTCAAGTGGTCAGGCAGATTCATGATCTTCCTCACTAAAGAGGAAGTTGCAGCATTTCAAAGGAGAAGTTGGTGGCTCTACTATCAACTGCCTGCTTCTCAACTGAGAATTCAACAAGCCCTATTAGTAGAAAATTTCCCCTGAAGAAAATAATATGATGTTGCAGGCCTGAAGCTGTTGTGTAGCTCATAACCCAAGTACTTCATCATGTAATCCATCTCATGTGCTGTTTCACAGCTGGGTTTGGGTAACTTCAGAAGGCTACTGATAGCAATGAATTAATTCGCACTAAGTCAGTTTTAGCAGCAGCACCAGTGACCACAGTGTTTTATGCAAGCACGTCACCTTTTTTTCTGCTACCTTATGAAAACAAGACCCAGTTGTTTTCTTCTTTTCAAAATAATAAAAATGCATCTATATTTTGCAGATTAATGCAAAACCTGTAGTAGTAACTCTAATTCTAAACTTTCTCTGCAAGTTGAAAGAAAACTGAATATTCAAGTGATCAATAAAGAAAATGCATATTTGATACTGTGAGTGGAACAGACAGGGCAACCTCCATGTTTCTTAAATTTCTGTCTTAAAAATCTGCTGGAGTTTTGCATTTAGTATCATTACTTAGTTTCTGCCAACCTCTATTTCCTCTTCCTTTTTTAAAATATGGAAACTGAAAAGGAAAAAAGACATGAAACATACAAATTATTCTGCATTATTAATTTATTAACTAAGCCATTCTTGGTCTAGCCACCGGTCAGTAGGAGGTATTGTCTTATCTGACACATTAGGTGATGAGAATGCTAATTTACTGAGAACACTCTAAAAAAAAATTTCTATCTATATTTTCCAATTCGGAGACATGAACTACTCTTTGTTTAATAATGAAAAATAATTGCTACACCATACGGTAACTTCTTTTAACAAACATTTTTATCAAATGCATAGACAAGATCTGTATTAATTTTAATCTTCATGCACTTTCAAATGTGCAAGCCACGTCTGTTCAGAAAAACTGTAAAGCAGGTTTTTAAAGGTGGCTTTGTTTATTCTTTTTGTCAAGATATGTTTTAGTTGTATAGGCTGGTGCACTATGAAAATGTGACAGTTTTTTAATTTGCAAACAACTGTAATTTTTACTAATGATGTGTAGGTCATATTGACTTTTTTCACATGTTCCATTTTCTGTTCAGGGGACTGAAAAAACCCACCCATTGCACCAAAGCCACAACCTACATATTTTTCTCAGTCATTTAAAAAAGGAACATAGCATGCTGGAACTGCCTTTTTGCTTAACAGGCAGCAGTATGCTAATTTGGAGCTCATTTGGTAAAATACAGTAGAAGATATATCTTTCTAAGAATACACCTCTAAAAACTATCAAATTCAGGGATGCTAGAGAACAAAAACCCACACAAGTAATATGTAATTACAGAAGTATATAATGGATATTGTATTGCCCGTCGACTTTTACTGGTGGGTTTTCCCCATCTATTTTCTTCTGAATGGTATTCCCCATCTATTTTCTTCTGAATGGTATTCCCCTGTAGTCACAAGCAGAATTGATGAACCAAAGCTTTCTAATCATACTCCTGAAATCTTTGGAACAATTTTCAAGTAGTGCACTGTAATTAGTCTGGCAAAGAAGACAACTGCTGGCAGGCATCAAGATGCACTAAATAAGGTAAGCGCATTCAAAATTCTTTTTCACGGTGTTTGATTGGGTTTTTTTTGTATCAAAGTCTGAGTTGCTACCATCTTTTACCAGAAAGTGCCAAGTATAACAAATGTTTCAGATCTACAAAATATGAGCTTTTGTATTACACTGAATGTCTCTGTTGTGTATTTTCATGAACTTTTTAAAGGACGCTAATGTTACTTCAGGTAAAAATGAGTAAAAAAACTAATCCAAATGAAACTGTATGTAAGAAGTTCTTACCTGTAAACTTAAAGACTGAACATTCCACCTCCTTCTCATAAACAGCAATAATAAAATAGAGCAAAAAGTAATAATAAAATAAAGTGAAGTCTTGAAGCAAATAATGTGTATGTCAGTCAGGGACCAAGGTCTAGTTTCCTATATAACACTTTTTGCACTGAACATTGATGCATTTTATCATTCTGCATGCATATAACTCCTTCAGAGTCTTCCAGGTTGAAAGGTTTTGCTTTGCAAAGATACTTAACTCAGTTCTGAGTTGAAGAAGTCAGAATCCCAAAGTACCATGTGCTGCTGCTCTTTCACTCTGTGCTTTGTCACCTCTTTACAGTGTCAGCCCAGAGAAAATAGTTAAATAATTCTAAGTGCTTGGGTCAAAATTATATGAAACAGCAATATTTTTTTCAGTTTGGGTATCTTCTAATGCACTTTTTGCTGTTTGTGTGACTTTTTTAAAATCTAGATTGGGATTCATGCCCTTGTTGTAATGATAAAGTTGAACAGTTGTACCTTACACTTACAGAAGGATATGGGGAGTTTACAGTAATAAATAAACCCCACTGAATTCATTCCAGGTTGAATCAGCATCCCAGATATATGCTCTTGCAAATCTGTGAGTTCTAACACAGAATTGCATTACAATAAATTGCTCAGTGATCTTCATTCACACTTACATGATTTTGCAGGCTTAAGCTGGGTACCTTAGGGTTGAGAACTGAAAATCTCAATTTTTTTTTCAGATAGGCTAAATCTTTCCTCTCCCACAGCTACAGGAACTATAGAGCCTTCCCATGGGACATTATGGCAGCAGGAGATCTAGATTTCTAAGTGAAATAATCTGAACTATTAATAGATGAATTGCAGGACAAAGGGCCTGACTTTGGTCTTTTGCTGTAGGCTTCAGTGATACTTAGCTTTCTACTGACTTTGCAGATGGAAGTTTGAAAATACAGGTTTTAGGTGCTTTAGGAGAAATACAAATATCTTGGGTTTACATGTCTAAATTCTGCTTAAGCCCCATTCTCAAAAAAACCCATAAAGAGTATCGTGATTATTTTGATATCTTCAACAAAAGTAAACAGCTGTTCTGTTTTTTATTCTGAATACATCTTGCTTGATCTTAATACACAATGACTTTTTCTGAATGTCAACATTGTTCTTTCAAACTAACTACAGAAATTCAACAGAATCCTCTCCTTAGCATCTGTAATTTCAGTTTTTTTGCAATTTGTGCACATATATTTATTATTTGCCAATACTGAAAAGCAAGACAGTACCTCTGCCCTGAAGACTTTGCAAAGAGAAACTGTCCTCTGTTAGCAAATACAGCATTGTCTGTCAGTGGATATGGGTGATCATATATGGCCCAAGCTCTAAATGAAAGTAATTATGATTAACATATTATTCTCATGATTAACATATTATTCTCAAACGTCAGTGCAAAATATTGGAAGCAGGTGTGAGCAAAAAAAAGTAAACACTGCATTGTTGTTTCATCTAATGCACTTAGTTTATGTAAATCTGTTGCTCAGAAATGTTACCTACTTAGAGCAAAGGAGACTAATTTGTCTAGTTACACATAGAACTTGGAACTGAATATACAAATCACAAAGCAGTCTGTCTTGTTTGAGAGATCTGTTTAAAAATGGATCATCATAGAAAAAAAAACCCAGTGCATCATTGCCACATTCTTTAGAAAGCAAACTTCAGAACTTTATGCTCAAGTCCTTTTGTTTTTTGAACTTGGTAGTACTTGTAAAAAAAAGCCACAGCGTTCAGTTCCTAAGACACTGTTTCATATCTGCAAGCTAAAACTATTATCTGAATTTCTGCAACCTGGGAGGCAATGACTAATACACTACTCTTTTGCCACACTTGATCTTGTGAAATGTGTCATGGAACTTTCAATTATTTCCAGATAATATATATCTGGTATATCTACTACATATCAACACTAAACACCAAAATACCCCTTGCTAAGAAAATAAATTTCATATATGATTGCAATATGTTGTTTACAAGAGGCAGAGAGAAACACAATTTTTAGAAGTAATTTACATAAAGGCTGGACTGACACATGTCCCCTTGAATCACCTTTATCAGTTCAACTATGGAATATATCCAATTTGAAGATTATGAACTTTTCTCCTTGTTCTTGTGTGGGGAGCACTGGGCAGAGACTTTTCTGTTGGATTTATTTATTCAGCTAATGGCATCTGGGATATTTTTCAGTTAATGCAAACACAAACTTTGAACAGGAAAACCTCTAACTTGGGTACTTAGTTTTGGTCTTTTTGTGATGAAGAATAAAAGTTTTAGTTGTGACTGACATAAGTCATGAGGGTTATTTCAATCTATAAGCAGATAAATACCAAATGAAAAAGATTGCACCCATTTGTTTTTTTTTCAAGTTCATATGGCAAGCATTACTGTAATGCAGTCTGAAATCATAGAACCATAGACTGATTTGGGTTGGGAGGGACCTTAAAGATCACCTGGTTCCAACCCCCTCTCATGGCAGGAACACCTTCCACTAGACCAGGTTGCTCAAACCTCATCCAGCCTGGCCTTGAACACTGCCAGGGATGGGGCAGCCACAGCTCCTCTGGGCAACCTGTGCCAGCGTCTCACCACCCTCACAGGGAAGAACTTCTTCCTAATAGCTAATCTGATCTACCTTCTTTAAGTTATTGAACTCCGAAGATTCACTTAACTAAGGTACTCAAGCTTAGCAAAGCACATACTCCACATGTAATTTAAACTGACATCCCCTTGCTTTACAGCGTGATGAAGCCTCAGGCTTCCTTCACCTGCTTCAGTGCCTATCTGACATCATAGCATGGTTTTCACCTAGTAATTCTTGAGAAAGGAAATACAATTTGATATTTAGGAGCTTTCTGTTGCAGGGAATCAGTTCTAAAGAGAGCAAGCATAGAATTTGCAAAGTGAATTTCATAATTCAGGTACAGTTCATGTATTTAGCAGTGTCATTTTGTTGCACACTACTTTGCCCATCAGGAAGAATTAGGTTTAAGTTGCAACTTTAAAGCTTTAAAACTTTAATATAACCATTCTCCTCTGTAGTTCTCCGAAGAGTTGTGAAATGGTCACCCAGTACATCTCTCTCATAAAGTTGATGAGAAAGGCAAATGTAGGTAACAAAGAAAGAACCTAATCTTAAAAATCAGGCAACTGTAATGATTATTAAATGCTACTCATACTGAAATATTTTAATCAGAGGAACATGGGAAATAGTTTGGTATATTTCAAGTAGACTGTTTGACCACCGATAATTCTTTAACGGCCAATGTGAAACAAGAATGCATTCTGAGACAAATCCATCTGTTAGACAATTGTTTAAACAAAGAGATTTTACAAAACTGTCCATCAGTTTTACGTGACTTCAAAATTTCAGGATGTTACAAATTACTTATAATTGTTAATTCAAATTCCTTTGGTATGAACATATTTGTAGGTATTTCCCCCAGTCTTGGCATCGCTGGTATTGCTCAGAGAAAGCATATTCTTACGAGGGAAATGCCAGAGAGACAAACACTTTTCCATTTTCTGGCTCAATTTCAAAACAAGTCCAGAGGAGGGCCACGAGGATGATCAGGGGATTGGAGCACCTCCCTTATGAAGATAGGCTGAGGGGGTTGGGGCTGTTCAGCCTGGAGAGGAGAAGGCTGCATGGAGACCTCATAGCAGCCTTCCAGTATCTGAAGGGGGCCTATAGGGATGCTGGGGAGGGACTCTTCATTAAGGACTGCAGTGAGAGGACAAGGGGTAACGGGTTCAAACTTAAACAGGGGAAGTTTAGATTGGATATGAGGAAGAAATTCTTTACTGTAAGGGTGGTGAGGCACTGGAATGGGTTGCCCAGGGAAGTTGTGAATGCTCCATCGCTGGTGGTGTTCAAGGCCGGGCTGGACATAGCCTTGGGTGGCATGGTTTAGCGTGAGGTGTCCCTGGCCATGGCAGGGGGATTGGAACTAGATCTTCAGGTCCTTTCCAACCCTAACTATTCTATGATTCTATGAATATCCTCCAAAATGCTCAGACTTCAGTGGTCTTTTTTTCTACCACAACACATCTTTCCTACTTTTTGCTTTTCTATTTCATTTTTAATAGCATTGGGTACGCTTAATTCTGAATAGTACGTAATTTCAAAAGGTTTAGCATTTATTCTCTCTGTAGGTTTCTAGCCTGTCCGGAGCTTCAGAAAGGTACATCAGAACTTGGTGATTACCTTTCCATCCTGCCAGGCCCTTACAGCCTCTAGCAAGCTCCATACACTGGCTGTCACATATACAGGCAGACTTGCAGCACTGGGCTTCCTCCCCAGTATCTCTACGCGGAGCATCTGACAACTGAGAAGCACCCTCCCCTATATTTAAGGGCTCATTATTGTCTCCGAGCTCGGGGAGTTTCATTTAACTCCTTTATTTCACGTGAATTCGAGCAGCGGGTTCCATTTTACCGGAAGCTCGCCATTTTACCAAGAAAACACCAACAGAAAACACAGAAAAAAAAAAAACCAACCCCCCAAAAAAATCTTCGCAGACCCAGGACGGATCATGTCGGCGAGGGGGTGGGAGGGTGCCGTCCCCCCACCTTCTCCGGGGGCATCCCGCAGGAGCCCCCCTCACTAAGCCGTACGTCGGGTCCTGCGCCCACAGAGGCGGGGTCGGTCCCGCCCAGCACCCCGCAGCAGCCCCCGCTCCCACACGCGTATACCCGCCCCAACACCGCCGCGCCCGGGCGCCGATTGCGGCGGGTGCGAGGGCAGCGGGCTCAGCGCTAAGCAAAATCATGCGCTTCTTCTCCCCCCGCCGCCCGGCATTGGTCTCGCTCGCCCTCCCCACGCCCCGCCAGCATGCCCATAGCCCTACAGACGGGAGCAGCACCGGCTCCCCCCGCCACCAACACGCACGCCCTGGAGGCTGAGCCTCGGCACTTCGGCACGACAGCTCCGGCGCGGAGGGGGGAAAGGAAGCGCGGGCGCGTCCAAGCGCTGTTTCCGGCGTGATGACGCGCCTGCCGCGGGGGCTCGGCGGCCGCGACGCGGAAGCAAGCGCGGAGCTGCCGCGGGGCCGGGCGGGCTCGCCGCTCTGGCCTTCATCGCTGCGTCGGCGATGAGCGTGCCGTGCGCTCCCGTCGCAACCGCGGAGGTGCGCGCTGAGCGGAGGCTTCTTCCTCAGCGAGCCCCGGCATGAGCGGCGAGCGGCGGGCGGGCGGCGGCGCGCTGCCTGCCCGACATGGCCCCGGCGAGCGGTGTCGGGGCGGACGGAGGACAGCGGAAAGGTGAGGGAGGCCTCAGCTGCCCTGCGCGGTGTAGCAGTGCGGTTGGTGGTTTGCTGTGCAAGGTCTGGCTTGTACTTCTCGAGGGAGCGGGGCGGGGAGTGAAGAGGAGGAAGGGCTGCAGCTCTCTTTCGAGCTTTTCTCTGTGGGACAGCTTGGTACCTACCAGGGCTGTAGCGCGAAAGGACAGTGATGAATGGGAAGGAAAGATATGTTGTGGCAGGTTGGAGGCTTTTAATGGTACCGTGTTGTAGGTTTTCAAGGTGTATTAGTGGGTATTATCAGTTCTGAGGTGACCATCTCTATGTAGTGGCTTGCCAAGGAGATGAGTTTGGAAATAGCCTGGGTGCTGTGTTATTTTACCAAACTAGTCTGGATTTTTGTTCCCGGTTTTGAATAATTTAAGCACTCTCAGGATATAATATTCTGAAAGCATGTACTCTTGTTGTTTGTCAGAGGTACTCTTCATATATTTCTTCATTCTTCAAAGCCAGGATAATTTTCAAAGGTGGATGACAGAACCAACGGGAGTTCCTGCGGGTGCAGAACAAACACTGAAAAGAGTGAGTGTTGCCACACAGCTGATGAAGCGTGAAAAGGAAGTGAGTGTTCGTGTTCCTTCTAATGAGCTTGGTTCAACAAAAGCAGCTGCTTACCATGAAGAGCAGTCTCCATCGGAGTTAAGAAAGGGCTATGTATACAGAAGTACTGAGAGACCTGAGAAGACAGAAATTACTAAATCCCTTGTGACAGATCACGATGAATTTAGAAACTGTGAACTATATCTACCTATGTCTAGTAATTACTCAGCAGTGGAGTCATCTGAGGACAGGTGAGGGTTATTTTTAATGTATGTATATCAGCAGCTTTTCTGTAGAAAGGGAGGGGTACTTTTGGTTCATGACAGTGAATTTCTTGGCAAAATTTCATATATGTTAGAGGGTTAGTGAAATAGGTCTGAATGTCAGATTTGAACTCTGAAGGCCACCTTATTTTTATAGTTTATTAATCTTCTTTCGCCATGTACGGATATATAGGGCAAATATATAAAACTATATTTTGCCCATAGTCCTTTCCCTTCTGTCCAGCTTAGTTGTGCTTGCTGTCATCTGAGACTATTAGGTTTAGGTAGTTGTGTTTTTTTGGTGGTGTAACGGATTTTTTTGTTGTTTGTTTTCAAAAAGCAAATACCAAGATACTCTTAAGTAAAATATCATGTATAGTCTTTTTTTCCTTAGTATCTTTGGTTCAGCAGAATCTGATTTACTCGTTCAACAATTTAAGTGTTTGCACACAACACTATGCACTATTTATTTTTTTTCTTTTGTGCATGCATGCTTTCATTTAATTATTCTTTTCCGTCTGCTGTTTTATTTGCACTCTATTGTTAAATATTAATGTAAAGATTAATGGGAAAAGGCTTAAGTTTCCACTTTCTTGTTTCCACAGATTTACTTAACTATATGCTTTGCTAGAACAATGTTAAGATGCACTTTCAGCTCTGAAATGAGAGTGTCTGGGCAGATGGATTGCACCTCAATTTCAAAACGACTTAGTTAAATTGCAGTACTTTGTTATGCTGGATGTTGATCTGTCAGGTTCTGGATCTACGGGTTCTCTTTTGTAAGCTCCCAGAAAGAAGATGAGGTAATACTGCAGAGGAACATGACACTGCTTGCTCTGCACCAAGCTTCTTTTTCGAGTAACCTTATTAGTTTACCAGGTTGAGCACTTTTTCTCTTTGTGCCTTATAACCTAAATGTATTTGAGGATGTATCCTTAAGTAAGGCTTCCCCCTGCCCTGCCACCTAGTGTGGGAACTCTTGTAGAAGCAGGTTTGTTCATGCTCAGAGAGGGACCTTGTTGCTTTAAGTTTTAAACACTTAGCTTATAGATGAGCTAGGCTAGAGATTGCTGCTGTCAAATACTGAGGAGTTTGGGTTTTTTTATACCGTTTTCAAGGTCGTTAATTATTCCTGAAATTCTTCACAAACCTTATTCAGCCTTAATCTCTGCTGAGAAATAAGATTACACATGCAAATTGGGGTTTGTCCAGTGGCACACTGTAACCAGGATAAGGACTTGGGAAAGTATTTCTGTGATTTTACTTCTCAGCGTGTAGTACTCTTTTTATGAAGTCCTGTGCTTAATATCTACTGCATCTGTTGTTTCTCTTTTAATTAAATATTATGTAGTATTGTTACGAGTCAGATTTCAAGCAGCTGCATGACTGCCCAGGAAGCCTAGTTTGACAGTTAAAGGTTTGAAACTTGAGTAAAAACTAAACTGTAGTCTCATATGACTGCACAGTAGATTACAGTTTCCTGGACTTGTGCAAAGTGTTTGACACTGTCCCACATGACATCCTTGTCTCTAAATTGGAGAGACATCAATTTGATAGGTGGACCACTCGGTGGAAAAAGAACAGGCTGGATGGCCGCATGCAAAGAGTTGTGCTCAATGTCCAGCTGGAGACCAGTAACGAGTGGTGTCCCTCAGGGATCGGTGTTGGGAGCGGTCTTGTTCAACATCTTTGTCGGTGACATGGACAGTGGGATTGAGTGCGCCCTCAGCAAGTTTGCCGATGATGCCAAGCTGTGTGGTTCGGTTGATACGCTGGAGGGAAGGAATGCCATCCAGAGGGACCTTGAGATGCTTGTGAGGTGGGCTAATGCCAACCTGCTGAAGTTCAACCATGCCAAGTGCAAGGTCCTCCACCTGGGTGGGAGCAATCCCAGGCACAGCTCCAGGTTGGGCAGAGAAGTGATTCAGAGCAGCCCTGCAGAGAAGGACTTGGGGGTGTTGGTTGATGAAAAAATGAACCTGAGCTGGCAGTGTGCGCTTGCAGCCCAGAAAGCCAACTGTATCCTGGGCTGCATCAAAAGGAGCGTGACCAGCAGGTTGAAGGAGGTGATCCTGCCCCTCTACTCTGCTCTTGTGAGACCTCGCTTGGAGTATTGTGTCCAGTTCTGGTGTCCTCAACATAAAAAGGACATGGAACTGTTGGAACAAGTCCAAAGGAGGGCCACGAGGATGATCAGGGGACTGGAGCACCTCCCGTATGAAGATAGGCTGAGAAAGTTGGGGCTGTTCAGCCTGGGGAAGAGAAAGCTGCGTGGAGACCTCATAGCAGCCTTCCAGTATCTGAAGGGTGCCTATAGGGATGCTGGGGAGGGACTCTTCATGAGGGACTGCAGTGAGAGGACCATTGGTAATGGGTTCAAACTTAAACAGGAGCAGTTTAGACTGGATATGAGGAAGAAATTCTTTACTGTAAGGGTGGTGAGGCACTGGAATGGGTTACCCAGGGAAGTTGTGAATGCTCCATCGCTGGCGGTGTTGAAGGCTGGATTGGACAGAGCCTTGGGTGGCATGGTTTAACATGAGGTGTCCCTGCCCCTGGCAGGGGGGTTGGAACTTGATGATCTTCAGGTCCTTTCCAACACTAAGTATTCTATAATATTAACCTATGTTTGTCTTCATACTTCTCAAGGGAAATATATGCAAATGGGTTAGAAATGTTACCTTTTTTTTTTTTAAGTAAGCTGGTTTGGATGAGAAGAAATATAGAGTCATGCTATACTGGTGTATTCTTTGAAGTTTAATAGGAGTAATTAATTACCAGCTGGCTACATTAAAGCCTTTCTTGCACTCTTTCTAACTGCTTATCCTGTCTTAGTTATTTGGTAGAGGTGGTTATGTGACATGCTGCTCAGAATCATGTTTAAAGGAATGCGCAGTTTGTTTTTTAACACTCTATGAACCTCCATTCTCAACATTAATGTTTACACCCTATATTTGAGATAATTTTCTTGATAATGCTAGGCTTTGCATAGAAACAATATCCTTTTAGGCCCTCATTTCTTCCCTCATGGTCATAACTTGACTTAAGAATCTCTGTGTGTAGGCTCAGATGGAGACATTTGACTCTTCAGACAGCAAAAAAGACCATATTATTCAAGGAGGAAATATTTGTCTGGATTTCCGTAAGCCTATAGCCTGCAGTTTGGATTGTGAGAATTTTTGATGTCTTTGAGTTTGTAATGTTCACACCATCTGCAGATAGCTGGCTACTTTTCATTGTGATATTCTGTCATGTATTGTGCTCGTTATTAGGCAGGTTGCTCAGCCTTGGTGGAGCATAGCTACAAAGCTCTGGTGATTAATGCGTTCTTAGTTGCGTGCGTAGGTTGTAGTATTTGTATACTCAGCATATAGGATCTTGGCTTGTGTCTTTTGCAAATTTATTTGTAAGATTTACAGATATAAAGGGACTTTAGTACTCTGTAGCCTCCTTACACCCAGCAGAAATTCAGGTAGTGATTTGTTACCAATGTAGCTGTCATATATGAGGGAGGTGAATAGATGGAAAGTAAATTGAGTTGAAAAAAATTGGAGAAAGAAGTATTTTACTGGTGGCTGAAAATGGGGGAAAAGGTAAGTGGCTAAGATTTGTGCTGTTACATGAAGCATGTGTTGATTCTTATTGCAGTGAGGAGGACATGTATCGTGATGCAGAAGAAATAGAGAGAGAGAGAGTATTACTTTGTGGGACAAGCTCTTCAGGTATGTTCAAACTTCTTGTGGTGTTTCAAATACAGTATTACAATTCTGTGTGCTAGTTCGTAGCACTAATTTTTGATGATTTGACACCCCTGTTCCCAAGGATTTTTGTGCACAGATATCTCTGTGTGCACTAGACGTTACTTATCATGACTGAACACATTGTGCAGTTTATTTCATGAAAGATAGGTTTTATGTAAAACTAGTTGCTCTTAGTATATTTTCCCCATGTTTCAATAATTATTTTGTAAGAGAATGTAAATCTTTTGGAAAGCAGTCATATAGCCTATGTTATGAGTGTTGTGTTTGAAAATTACTGACTTATAGTCCTTATAGCAGCATCTGTTGCTGGGATCCCTTGATAACCTTAGTGCTATATGATTTGGAATGAAGACTGATGGGATTTCAAGAGAGAACTGTTACTTCCTCTTTCTGCTGTTGTTTCTGGCTTCTTCAGAAAGGTCTATTACCTTTCTCTCCTGACAAATATTTTTCTGATTGCTAAGAAAATGAAGAGTACTTAAGTAATTTCTACACTTTGCCAATTAATATTTTGTTAAGAGAGGAACAGAGGAGCAAAATTATTTTTCTTCACTTGTCATTTTCAGAGCAAGCTGGCTTTTTTCCTCTTGGCTACTATTAATTACTTACTGCTACCAGTCTCCTGTGGCACCAATGCTATTTTAAAGTGAGAGTGCATTTAGAAATTAAGTTGTTCTGTTTCATAGTTCTCTTCCTAATGTTACTTACTCTATTTTGACAGAATATAAACTAAGTGTTGCCCCTGAAATGGACATCATGGAGTATTGCAGAAAAGAATGGAGAGGAAATACACCAGTAGCAAAAAGGATGAGAAAGGTATCAGTTTGCTTTTTTTTTTGAATTTTGTTGGGCCTTTTGCTTTCGTTTGTATGTTTTAGCAGGTGGTTTCCTATAGGAGCAACCTTTAAAACGCGCAATGCAATAACAATGTTTTCCAGTGTCTGGTCTTACAAATGGCTGACAACTGTGGAAGATAGTTTTGTTCATATTCATTCAAAATGTGTTTTTTAGTAAGGCTACTTGTTGATAGCATAGGATTTTGACAAATACTGTTCTTCATTACTGGCTTCAATTGAAGTTCTAGATTTGGTTTATTACCATAAAATGGTGATTTTGTGGGCTGTTGAAATGGCAGAGCAGATCACCAAACTTTTTGGCAGAAGGCAAGTAACTGCAGTTGGTGAACTGCATGATTTTTAAGATGGGGAACTTTAATGAATAGGCTCAGTTTTTCTTAAATATTTCTTGGATTCTTTCTTTTTTTGTAGGCTTTGTGCTAGTTTTCTTTAATTAGTCTTGAGCTAGAGTGGTAAAAAGTATAGCATAGGGTTGGTTGGCTTTTTTGTTTCGGTTTGCTTTTTTAACACAATTTTAAAGTTTAGTGGTATGCAAGTAAACCTGAAAGTACTTTCCATAATTTGAAATATCCATATGTCACCTTCAAGGGATTAGTAAGAGAAATACAAATGAATAGCTGAAGAGACATGCTGAGCTTCACAAGTTACATTTCAGCACTAATGCTTCTGCTGAAAGTGTATGTAATGGGAAAAGCGGGGAGGGGTCAAATGTCCTGAGTCATGTGTCAAGATATGTCAAAGTAAACAAAAATTTTCCCTGAAGCAGAAACAAACTACATGTGACATATAATGTGTAAGTACAATCACAGAATCTGCTAGGTTGGAGAAAACATTTAAGATCATCAAGTTCAACCATCACCCCAGGACTGCCAAGACCACTACAAAAGTATATCACTGAGGGCCTCATTTACAGTTTTTGAGCACTTCCAGGGATGGTGATTCCACCACTTCCCTGGGCTGCCGGTTCCAATGCCTCATCACCCTCTCTTTGCAGTAATTTTTCCTAATATCTGATCTAAACTTCCTGTGGCACAGCTTGAGGCCGTTACCTCTTGTCCTAGTACTTGTCACTTGGGAGAAGAGGAGAAGAGATGGACTCCCACCTCACTACAACCTCCTTTCAGGTAGTTGTAGAGAGTGATAAGGACTTTGCTGAGCCTTGTCCTCTCCAGACTGAACAGCCCCAGTTCCCTTAGCTGTTCCTCACCAGACTTGTGCTCCAGATCCTTCACCAGCTTTGTTGTCCTTTTCTGGACCCTTGCCAGCACCTCAATGTCTCTCTTATAATGAGGGGCTCAGAACTGGACACAGTATTTGAGGTGCAGCCTTGCTAGTGCTGAGTACAGAGGGATGATTGCTTCACTTTTGAATTTTCAAAATGTGTAGTGGGTCAAACTATTTTTTTTTATCCTAATAGCATTAGCATTTGGATACTAATATTCCTATATCTTTTATGATACCAGTGCAAGACTTTAAATGTTTTATTAATGCTTTTATGTTATTTGGATTTTGTGGGTTTTTTTTCTAGGGTTATGAAGCAGTTGCTCAGAAGTTTGCATCTATAAGGAGAGTACGAGGTGATAACTACTGTGCTTTCAGAGCAACTCTTTTCCAGGCACTAAGCCAAGCTACCCAGTTACCAAGCTGGCTGCAGAGTGAGGATTTTACTATGGTACGTGTCAAGCTCTGATCTCTGACAGTAAAGGAATGATGGTTCAACCTGTTTGATAATTTTGTGATCTCATTTCTCTGTTATGCTGTATATAGGCACTTCATAATATCCCCTAAATTGCAAAGTGGTAATGTTAAATTTTATTTGTTTACAGTGATTTTTCCAACTTGGTATTGAGTCCAGGTCCAGTATATAGTGTATAAATGTAACTGTAGTGTTGACTGTAATGTAACTTGTTTGTCTTCATCTTGCCTTCTTGTTCTTCGTACTGCATGCAGTATGTCAGTAAGGTATTTTCCACAATACTGCTGGCAATAACAAAAGTATAGACAACTTATTCCAAGCACATTTGAAAAAAACAACAGGTTTTCAAATTTATTGCATGTGTTCTTAGGTGCTATATATGGTTTCTCTAGGAAGTAGATTAACAAAATGGATGTTGTAGGCTTTCCAGAATCTGTGCATTACCTGTTTCTTAAATGTTACTTAAAGCAAGTGGAAGAACAACCTGATATGAAGAACAGATCTTACGGAGCATTGATGGATAAGCAAAGCAATGTGTCTTCCTAAAAAGTAGAAGAATATTCCAGAAATTGTCTTGTGGCAACAAAGTCTATTTGATGATATTGGTGAACATGGAAACATATAAGAAGCTGCCTATACAAAAGTGGCCACCTTCAGGGGAGTAAGGTTCCAGTTGTCCAGGCGGTTGCTGGAAGTGTAAATGATGAATGTCTCATGCAGACTCTGTGGAGGCTAGCAGTCCAGGATTAATAAATGAAGATAAACTGGGCTTGCAACTGCCAGGATGTCCTTCAAGAGAAGTGTAAAAACTTAATTGAGCAGGTGTAGCATGTGAGCATAAAAGAGGCAGTTCAAAGGCTAAAGTATGATCTGTCAATCAACTAATGCCCAGGTTGTTTTCTTCTTTATAATAGAACCTGTCCTGTAGTGTTTTAATTATGTTCCCTGAAAAGAAAACAGTTTGTGTGTTCTGGGCAAAGCAGTTTACACTCCACTGAGAGTTCTGGATTATCTGGTGGGTATCATCACATCTTTAACCTTCTCTTCTCTTGGTTTAGGGACACTTTCAAACATGGTCAGTGTCATCTGCTGCTGGAGTTTTATTTTAATTAAAAATAAAGCAATAGACCAGTATTTGGCTGTTTTCCAGAAAGTGTTATATAGAGCCAGCTGTGTTAAATTATGGCCATCTTACTGTGACGTGTTTAGAAGAACAGATGGTTTAGGGATCTTTTAAGGTGCAAAATGTTAAAAAAATAAAACCAATAAAATAATGTGCGAATTGGTGGCTTATCCTTTCAAGACTTTTGACTTATGCTGCCTTCTCTTCTCTCAACTTCCAGCTTCCTGAAAATCTGCTGAGCAAGTACGAGTGGATCAAGCAGTGGCAGCTAAAACAGAAACTGAGCAGGAAGATGGGAGAAATAAGTGATGAAATTAAAGACTATTTAATACTTCTGAGGAAAAAGGTTGGGAAATTTTTTGTTTATTTTTGGTCACTTGTAAATAAGAAAAATTACCAAGTTTTTTGAATGTGGTGAATTTATAGAGCTATAAAAAAAAAAATTTTTTTTTTTTTTTTTGTGGTCCTGCCCCTCTACTCTGCTCTTGTAAGACCTCACTTGGAGTATTGTGTGCAGTTCTGGTGTCCTCAACATAAAAAGGACATGGAACTGTTGGAACAAGTCCAAAGGAGGGCCACGAGGATGATCAGGGGACTGGAGCACCTCCCATATGAAGATAGGCTGAGAAAGTTGGGGCTGTTCAGCCTGAAGAACAGAAGGCTGCATGGAGACCTCATAGCAGCCTTCCAGTATCTGAAGGGGGCCTATAGGGATGCTGGGGAGGGATCCTTCATGAAGGACTGTAGTGATAGGACAAGGAGTAGTGGGTTCAAACTTAAACAGGGGAAGTTTAGACTGGATATGAGGAAGAAATTCTTTCCTGTAAGGGTGGTGAGGGACTGGAATGGGTTGCCCAGGGAAGTTGTGAATGCTCCATCGCTGGCGGTGTTGAAGTCTGGGTTGGACATAGCCTTGGGTGGCATGGTTTAGTGGGAGGTGTCCCTGCCCCTGTCAGGGGGGTTGGAACTAGATGATCTTCAGGTCCTTTCCAACCCTAACTATTCTATGATTCTATGCTGAAGTAGTTTCAAAGGAGTAGGTTTTGTTCCATGTTCATGTTTTTTTTCCAGGGTAATGGAAAATAATTGTGCCCTTTCAGTGTTCATAATATATTACCTAGCCCCATCCTTTACCCCGTTTAAACTCTGGAACCTATGTAAAAACTCTTCAGTTGTTCCTATCTTACTGTGTATGCATATTCTCTTTTGTTAAAGGCTTTTAAGAATTTTTTTAAGGCAGTTTGAGGGCTGCTATGAAATGCTGTGTTCTGAGTAAATGAAATGTAAAGAATATGATGGATGTAGGATTTATGATACAGGAAGTAAAAAAGGTTATTACCTCGTTGATTATTGTCCCATGACAGTACTTGTTTTGCCACCTTGCAACAATTTCCAGCATCCTTTTCTTTTGCTTTGCTTAGGCTGATTTTGCTTGAATTAATCTTTATCTTGACTTGACCATGATAGGACTACAACTGTGGCAGTATTCTTGGTGGTATTTAAAAAGGCACAAAGCCTTTCATAAGTTAAATTCAGAGTGCCTGCACTGAATGTCTGACAATTCACAAGCAGCTTTTTGCAGCTCTTTCACAGTGACTGCTGTTGATAGATGTGTGTGATATTTTTTTTTTTATATAGTGGAAGAATATAAGTGAAATCAAGGGTCCTATTGAGAAACAAGAAGCTTGTGATAAATTGTTTAAAAATGAAGAGGAGGAATACAGTCTTTACGAAGCTCTGAAATTTTTGATGCTCAACACTGCCATTGAATTATACAATGATGGTAAAAATGGAAGGAGAGTTCCTGTCTTCTCATGGTTGCTGTTTGCACGGGATACATCTAGCAACCCTTGTCAGTTAATGCATAATCACTTGAATCATATCGGTCACAGTGGAGGCCTCGAACAAGTAAGGAGAAATTGTTCTTACACTATTATTTTCCTGTTTTGGAGTTTTTAGTTTCAAGTAGTTTAAGAAATCACCAAACTTTCGTTGGTCTGTCAAAATTTAATGGTGTACTGTCTGGTCTTTTGTTGGAAAAACATAGCAGAACCACTAGTTTCTAGTAGCAGTATGTAAAGGCCTTCCTTTTAACACTGATTTTTGTCTGACAACTGACACTTAGGTAGCATAGTATCATAGAATAGTTAGGGTTGGAAAGGACCTTAAGATCATCTAGTTCCAACCGCTCTGCCATGGGCAGGGACACCTCCCACTAAACCGTGCCACTCAAGGCTCTGTCCAGCCTGGCCTTGAACGCAGCCAGGGATGGAGCATTCACAACTGATACTCTATTAATAGTAGCATAGTCTCAATCATTAGCTTTTTAAAAAATATAATGATAAAAACTAATACTCAAATTATGAAGAGAAGATGGTGTGTTAGTACATGAACTTGGTGAATTCTGATAAATTAATCACAGTTGCTGCCTTATACATTGCAGAAATGGTATGCATGTTACAAAAAAAGCCCCAAACCAAAATGTAGTGGTTAATGAGCTGAATAGGCAGAAAGATTTTAGAAACATCTTTTTAAAGAATTCCATTGAGGATGTTACCAAGTGCGGTACTGAAGTTAAATTCACTACTTAATTGCAGACACTAGAAACGTGGAAGTATTATGTTTTGTTTCTGTTTATTGGCTTAAAAATCTGATGATTGTAGTATAGATGACACAGGTTGCTGTTACTGTTAAATAAGTAACCAATTGTTGAATTTTTTGCTGCCACATTTAGTCAATAAGTAATGTTGTCCGTGTGTTTGTGTTGACTAGATTTATTTATTTCAGTGCTGCTCTTTTTAAATTGTTATTTGTAACAGGATACACTTGCCACTGTAGCAGACAAGATAAACTATTTTCCAGCTTCTCTTTCTGAATTCCTTCTGATACCAATGGGCTTTATAAGGACTTCCTGTCTGCTTTTTATTTGGCTGGAGAGTTCAGAGTAGCCTATGAAAGGGAAAGGTTCATTGCCTGACACTTATTCTTGTCTGGTTTAGTGAATTAACAGGATGAATATTGATTTGAGAGAATGTCTTTCTGCCTGTTTGTGGCAGTAGGGAAGCGGGATTCTCTGTGTAAAGTAGCTTTTCTTTAGGACTAATATCCTACTATGCCATTGGGTCTGAAGAGCTTCATATTGAAGGTATGGTGTCTTACAGGTATATGATCAAGATGCTGAACTAGAGCTATACTCTTACTTCATTTTTTTTCCTTGAAAAAATAGATCTGATGGATACTAATTTACTGTTTCTATGAGAAGAATCTTCTAAAGTATATGTGCAATTTTACACAATGTATTTCTGCTTTTTTCCAATGTAGGTGGAAATGTTTCTCCTTGCTTATGCTCTGCAGTATACCATCCAAGTGTATCGGCTGTATAAATATAGTACTGATGAGTTCATCACACTTTATCCCAATGACCCAGAGGAGGACTGGCCTGTGGTGACTCTCATAACTGAAGATGATAGACATTATAATATTCCAGTCAGAATGTGCCAAGAGACTATGCTGTAAACACGTGATTTTTGGCAGATGCTGCTTATTGAGTTTTCCAGTCCCATTTTGAAACAGGATGATGATGAGATCTACATTATTAAATCCACAACAACTTTAAATCCATGTTTTGAAAGTTGACATCTGAAAGAAAATATCAAATAGATATTAGCTTAGAGTAAAAATTCTGCAGGTATGGCTTTTGTTGCCCATAAAAATAGGAAATTCTGCAATCCTTTTTTTCAAGGGCTTACTCTGAATAGGAATGCAAACACTATAGATTTCCTTGATTTAAAAAGCTAGGTGAGGCTCTGTGGTCAGGCATAAAACTGACTGCCTCTACTCCCTGAATAATGAGATAACGATGAATTGAAATTTCTGGAAAAGAAAGCTGGCAGTGTCCTGACTGTTATCTGTAATGCCGCTTAGAAGCAGTCTGTCCAAATCTTGGGTCATGGGAAGCAGTGTAATTCTTTCACAGTTGGAATTTTATGCCTGCCATAGTTTATGCTATGAGAGAGATGTTACTGAAAGTTTTGTAATGCTTTGGGGGTTTTCTGCCATGGGTATCTCTTACTTAGAAGCCAGTTGTCTGGTACACTGAAAATTCAGAGCTCTTCCCTTTCAACCCCTTAAGAAGATCATGGCAAAGAGAGGTGATGATAGAGGAGTATAAAAGTTGTTTGTTAGCAGGTCACAAATTCAAACCCTACACAGAATTCCCTCTTCAGGTACGATAGCTAATAGCAGATAAGCAGGTGCCTGCTAACTTCTGTGTGTCTTCATATTACTGTTCTTGTAATGTTAATTCTCACTAATAGCTGCTGTGGGGGGGACATGAGAATCCTTGTTTGTCTGGAGAGTGCAGTAGAAGGAAGTCAGCTTCTGGTGCAGCTTCTCCACTCTTGGGAGGAGTATATGGGAAGTTCTGTTTCTGCTTAGAATTACTCGTTATGTTCTGAAGTGAGTACTGAATATATCAGATGCTGGGAGTGCCAACATACCTAAAAAAAACAACAAAAAACTTATCACCTTTTAGCTTAAAGTGTAAATAACGCTCTGCAGGTGATTCCTGCAACAAGAGAGTGGAAGTTGATTTAGATGAAAGGCTGTTCTTAAAAGGCCTTATTTAAAAGGGATAAGATGATAAAAACTACTTAATCATTTATGTATTCTGGAGGAAATGACATGCAAACTTCCTGGCATGTAAACCTTCAAATTCTCCCATTTTGTTTTACTTAAAATTAATTTGTTAACTTTTATTGTGAAAGGTAGTTACACAATGGAAATGTGTATTCATTATGCTCTAATATGTGTTTTAGACTTGTCTTACTGTGGGGTCTGTCATGTTTTTGGTGTTATATTTACCATATTGTCTTTGCCTTTCAAAACAATTAGTTTGATCTGTTAATAAAAAGTTCCTGGGAGCTACAAGGGAATAAAAATAAACCAATTTATGTAGCAGTGTTTTGTTTCTCGGTTTACGGCTGGTTTTTTCTCTAGCTTTGTATTTTTGAGTTTTTAACTTTGAAATCCTTGTGCAAGTCAGTTATTTCTTAAAAGCTGCAAACCATAACCTATGTAAAACAACAAATTACTGTTCAGGGGTTCTTTCGAGGCTGGAAGGAGGGCAACAAAGTTGTGTGGTAATGTGTAGGAATGGTTGGCTGAGGGTAGAGTGATGTGCTGAGCTGATGATGCAGCAGGCATAGTAGCAGAGCTTAGACAAGAGTGTTGGGTTCAGAACTGTAACTTCATTCAGACAGCTGAGTCGAAGTTTGGCCAAATTTACACTGTGTGGCACTGGCAGCTCTATTGTCACAAACTTATCAAGGAGGGTGAAGAGCAAGGTGGAAACTTTTATCTTGCCAGAATGGCAGATATGATCATATATCCTGTTTTAGGTGTGAGAGGGAGCTCTTGCACTGTGCATCGAGCACAGGCCTCAATTCTTGTGTTACTAGTATTTAATAGCGGTTGTTGCATAGCTCCTGCATCTTCTTCTGTTCTGGATGTACTTGCCATTTGTATCCTCAAGGCAGGATGTACCTAAGAAGCAGGATAGACTATTCATGACTTCTGTTTAAGTTGATGGAACAGCAAAAAAACACCCTGAGGTGTGCTCACCAGCTGCTGCCTCCAGAGGATTGTTTGCACAATTTGCCCCTTTTTGGAATTGTGTGATTTGGGGTTCTTCTTTCAGACACTTGCCCACCAGGTCTGTGGTGGGATCTATTTCATTTGGGCTCTTGCAGCAGACAGCAGCGGCAGGGGGCTGCAGGAGGTAGGCAGCCTCTGCTCACACTCATCAGTGTCAAGCTTTCAGTCTGATGAAAACCCAGTGATTTTTTTCTTTTTTGATTGCTGAAACCTCACCCCCCTCGTTTGATGGAAATTATAGTATTGTGTAGGCTGAATGTGGAAGGTCGGTCCGTGTGTCTCCCTGCGCTTGCCTTTCTCGAACGAGATAATTCTGCAAGTGTTGGTAGCTTGCTTGGAGGCTGTCCCTTGTTAGACCTGTGTGCTCCCGCCCATCTTTAACTGGGGGTGAGAAAGAGAAGGGAGAAGAGGGGGAGGAAAACAAAGGCACCCTTCTCGGGGCGCGGTGCCGCGTTTCCCCTGCGCGCCGCACCGCTCCGTTCCACTGGCAGCCCGGCCCGGCGCCTGCCTTCGGTGCCCGCGCGGCTCGGCGGAGGCGCCCGGGCGCGGGCCCTTCCCCGGTGCTCATGGGCGGGCGCTGGCCGGCAGGTGTCGTTGCAGGCAAAGGGAGGGCCCAGCCGCCGGCCGGCTGTTGTGTCGGCGCACGGCACGGCCGGGGCAGCTCCGCCCCGCACCTCACCGCCGTGTGGTGGCGCTGGTGGTGGCCCGGCAGGTGGTGTGATGGCGCCTGCGAGTCTTTACAGCCACTGGCAGGGGAAGTGCAGCTGAGGCGTGTGTGTGAAGCAGGCAGTGTTTCTGGGGCCACTTGCTGCCTGGCACAAACGCGAGGCGGTGGTGTGTCAAGGGTAGTGTGTGCGCTGAGAAACAGCGGGGTTGAGCCCTCAGGTTGTCCAAGAGCAAACAGAGTAACCTTTAAAATCATTGAATCACAGGCTGGTTTGGATTGGGAGGTACCTTAAAGCTCATCCAGTTCCAACCCCCTGCCATGGGCAGGGACACCTTCCACTAGACAAGGTTGCTCAAAGTCCCGTCCAACCTAGCCTTGAACAGTGCCAGGGATGGGGCAGCCACAGCTTCTCTGGGCACCCTGTGCCAGCGTCTCACCACCCTCACAGTAAGGAACTTCTTCCTGATACCTGATCTAAATCTCCCCTCTGTCAGTTTAATGCCATTCCCCCTTGTCCTGCCTCTAATTGTCCCTGTAAAAAGTTCCTCTCCAGATTTCTTGTAGGCCCCTTTAGGTGCTGGAAGCTGCCCTAAGATCTCCCCTGACCTTTCTCCTCTCTGGGCAGAACAAGCCCAGCTTTCTCAGCCTGTCTCTATAGTAGCAGTGTTCCAGCCCTCCGATCATCTTCATGGCCTTCCTCTGGACTTGCTCAAGCAGGTCCACGTCTCTCTTGTTTTGGGGGCCCTAGAGCTGGATGCAGTACTCCGGGGGGGGGGGGGGGGGGGGTTGTCTCACAAATAAATCTGATAATAATCTTCTATTACTGCCTATAATGTTGTTCCTCAATGCTCAGATGACAGACGTTACCTCTAGCTGAAAGTGACATATTTACTGCATCCATACATTAATGGATGTAACTGTAACAGGCTTTATCTTTAAAGGTGGAGCACTTGCTGGACTGCTTCTCTCTTTGTGTTTCTGAATGTTTTCTGCCCCAGATTTTTAGTTTTGTATAAAAGTTTAAGAGAAACAATAAATTATGTTGAGCAGGCAGGATATACAGGATGGGTCATAAACTTGCACATTCTGTCCATTTCACTCAAACTTTATAGAGCCCCTTTCTCTGAGTGGACTGTTTTTCTTTAAGTGCTGTGTAGCTTTTTGGCCTCTGTTCTACAGCAGAAGATCTGGGTGTTTTGCTCAAAGAGTGGTTCTCTGGAGCTCAAAAAGCTTGTGTTATAGCCTGCTTCTTGCCCTTTCCAGGCAGGTCATCTCTTGCTTCCAAAGTTTGGCTTCTGTGCCAGGTTATAATAAACATCATCACGAATGCACTTGCATTTTGGAGGACTGCGTTCCTTTTTTCAGCATGCCAGCAAGCACGAGTTAACAGCAGTTTCTGTTCTCTCATCTGAACTTGTCTTTTGAATTTATGTTGTTGAACAGGGGAGAAGAATCAGTAATAAAAAATATCCTCTGGGGTCATCATTTATCCACTTGGTTAATAGGGCTGAAATGAAAGAGGGAAGGAGACTTTTACAAGTAAAACAGTAAGAAGACCCCCAGACTTGTGGGAGTTAGCAGTTTATTTTCCTTGTATTAAATAGCACAGTGGCAGTCCATGATGTCTCCTCAGACTCTCATCTGCTATTCAGGCCCCCTAAGGTCATCCCCAGAAATTACGCAGCTGGGGTGTCACCGGCCTTCTGCCCCTCCTGCAGGCATTACCACAGGGGGCTGGCATACAGTGCTTATGTACTAGCTTTTAGTATCTAATATTCATATTACTTTTAGACTATGGAGTGGTTCCATGGTGTTCACTTACTGATGAGCCCTCTGTAGAGCTCTCTTCTTTCAGATGTGCTGGGTTCTGTCCTGCCAAACCATGCTACAAACACAAAACCTCTTTTAAATAAACAAAATAATTGAGTGTTTTAAAGGTTCTAGGTGTTTGGAAAAAAAATATTAAAGAAGTTAATTTGGAGCAATGCTAAGGGCTGTTTAAAGTAAATCTGTGATGGCTTCCACAATCACCTAGTTTGTAAGACATCCAGATGAAAGGTCCAGGTGTTACTACATCCCTTCATCACCCCATCCCATGAACACTTCATTCCGATGTGTCTGCCTTCCTGGTTAGAAGACGGAAAACAGCAACATGGAAAAATCAAATAAAGTGATGGTGTGAAATTTCCTTTGAAGTACTAGTATAAAAGGTGTAAGAGCTGTGGTTGTGACAGTGGTCCTGTTGCACTACAGAGGCTACCTCGTCACTGTGGGGCTTGCCACTGACAGACCTGGCTCTTCAAAGAAATGTTGTACTGAATGGTGTGTGAATTAACCACCAGCTTGTGGTAGGTAGGCTTGGCATGAGCAATCTTATTTTGGCTGTAGGTTTGGAAGCACTGGCTCCAGATGCTCCTCTGCTCATGAGACACAGGAAGATGTGCACCTTTTAAGTCACCTAGAGGAAGGAGACTTCCTATTCAGAGCTACAGAACAGCCTGTGTAGAGCATTAATTACTGCTTGACTTACCTCTGGGTAGTATATTCCTTCACAACCACTTGTAGACATTGGTTTTCATCCCAGTGGGTCTCTGTGCCATGTCGCAGGGACTGGGAGAGTGTTCACCATGGTTGTCTGACACCTCGCTTAGAAGTGCCATTGCAGACAAGCCCTGCCAAAGGATGATGGCAGTGCTTCTCTCTTTGAGCCATACCTTTGTTAGTTGCAGGATTTTTTCACCTGTCTGTGGTAAATGAGCTGTTTTCTGTTCCTTAGAACAGAGCAGGTTGGCCCTCAGCAGCAGCTACACTATAGACCTCCGGCAGGGTCATGTTCTCCCACACCTTTTTCCCACCGTCTATCACTGATTATTAGGCACAAAGCAAATGCTGTGCAATACTGCCTGTGAGCGGGAGGGTCTCTGTGATTGAGCACTCTCTTGTCTGAGGTCTGTGTGTGCCCTTTGGAGAAGCAAACTGGTTTATACTTCAGTATACCTAATTGAAGGAAGAGCTAATCGTCCTCTTTACTGATGGAGGAATAGTCAGGAGGGTCTGCTGATGGGAGGGAGGGAAAAAAGGAGGAAGGAAAGGAGAGGAGACTTTCAAGACTACAAGCAAAGAAGGTGAACTAATAATGTGATTTGCCGTCATAGTGCATGTCTTGCATTTAACTGCTTGTAGTCTGACCCTTTCTTGTTTAAGGAGAGGGGAGAGAGAAACAAAACCTTTTTGGTCCCTGAAAGAGAAGGCTTAGTTTGAGAAAGTCAAACTCTCCTCATGTGACTCTGTTTACACTTTGTGGCCATGCTCAGCCTCTTCAAGATGAAGCAGTGTGGCAGTAATCCTCATACCCGTTTTCAGACAGGCCCTGGCCTTCCAACCTGTAGGGATGTTGGCCCACATGCCCTCATGGCAGGCACCCAAGACCAGCAGGCAGAGAGGCAGAATCTTTTCCTGAGTCCTATCTGATACCCCCCGGTTCTTTTTCCCTTTCTATTTTCTACAGCGTGGCCTCCTGCCAGGCCAGCGCCCTGGGCAGAGAGAGCCAGGCAAGGTCAGGCCATGCTCTGTGCAAACGGCCATGGGGAGGCATCGGTGGGTGCCAGCAGCTAACGAGCGTGCGCCTGAGAGCAGCTAAGGCAGTTACTGTTTGCTGACACCCTAATTATGTTCTCGACCTTCCCGGCATTCCTGGTCTCTGGCAGGAATGTCATGAGACATGAGCGGATATTTTCTCCAGCTGTGGCTGGAGAGCACTTAGGGGGAGCTGGACATGGCAAAAGCCACAGCCATTTCAGGGGTCTCTGAAGGCCACTTGGACAGCACCACAGAGGGTCAGGAGAAACAGACCTGCTGTTCCCAGCCTCATCACAGGGTACACTGTGTGGAGGCCAGGGGACTACCAGCCCTGCGTGCATGGAGGCATGTGGCCACAGACAGCAGAAGAATGAGAGGGTACACAGGGAGCCACAAGGAGAGGAGACAAGATGAGGTGGGCAGGATTTAAAGGGCTCACAAGGTATGTGGGACCTCAGGGCAGGCCAAGCTTTATGGATACATGATGCTGGAGATTGCAGGATACTTAAAAATACAAAACAGTCTGTGAGACAGTAATTTTGTGGGCTGGAAAAGCTGTACTTCTCTCTGAGACCATCATTTGGATCTCTTCTGTGGTCCAGCGTGAGGAGAGGTGAAGCAGCAGAGTCCGGGGGTGTCAGTCACAGGTATGAGCAAAGCCCTACCATTATACCTCTCCAAGTCCTTTTTAAAAGCAGTGGCTGCTCAAGTGTTTAATCAGGAGAGATGTTTAAGGCTGTGGTCCCATATTCAGCCTTCTTGCTGTGTCTGGGTGGCTCATATTCAGTCATGCTTGAGTACCCAGGGGATGTTCAAAATCAAACACTAAACATTTTTTGGCTAAGGAATGTTTTTACAGCTTCGTAAGAACAGCTTTGGTGGCTTGCCAGATGGCTGGACGAAGCATCTTCTCATGACATTTAAGTTTGCCCTGGCCTGATGAAAATAATGATCTCCTTTTAAATACTAAGTGTCTATTTAACAGGAATGCTAAAACTTTTAGAGTTGGTATGGAAAAAGTATTCTGGCCATTGTATTCTCATATCAACACCACTTGGAGGCGTTGTAGAAATAGCGAGCTTGTCTTGCATCATTTTATGGATACCCTTGGATTTCATTGACTTCAAGTTAAGACGGTTGGCAGCATCATGCTCGTAATTCACAACCAATTTGCCCGTTGGATTAATTTCTCACCAGGAGGTATATTTTGCTTGTTCCAAATGAGAAGAGGACTTTAGATCAAGTCAGATTATCAGAATTAATGAAACAGAAACAATCAGAATCATTAATCATATGCAAACTGTTAGAACTTTACTTAAAGTAATTAGAGTATGAAAGCTATTGGACAATATTGTAGCACAGATCCCCCCCAAAGAAAGCATAGATCATTCTTTTTAATAATGCAAAACCGTACATCTCTGTAAATACATAAACAGCACTCAATTTTAATGCAACATGTACTTTTATACTTTTTACCTTAGCAGTCATTTAAAAAATGTACGAAATTTTAACCTTCATTTTTTTTTTTTAGAGTTTAAAGAAAACCCACATGTTTAAAGCAAAGCAAAATAGCCATTAAAAAACAAACCAGTAGCTTTAGCATGTGTACAAATTACAGAAAGCAACATTTATTTTGAAAGAAATCAATTGGAATTCTACAAGTATGACAGAAAATGATGCATGAGGTAACATTTCATTTAAAGTCTAGGATCCCTGTACTGTAGTCCTGAATGGTGCTCTGGCTTGACACCTACAGTCCTTGCAAAATTGACTTGTTTAAGTAGTTGAGGATAGCTATTAGGCACACTGCTTTGCATAAGGACAGCTTTATCCTAAAAGAAAGAATCTGAATCTGACACTGAAAGATATTCTGAAAGAAATGGAAACCAAATGATACCTCTCAGGTGAAATATGCATTTGCCTAGTTTTCAGATTTGCCTTCAAATTACAGAAATTAACTGAAAAAAAATGGGCCTTTTTCGCTCCAGAAAGGTATTTACAGAATTGACTTTAATCCTAATGCAACTGCAGCATGCCCTTAAGTGTAGCCAGCTACTGCTCTTGCCTCTTTCAGTGTTGTAAGCCTGCTGAGAACAGGACAAGACATTGTCCTGCAGAATATGCCATGGTCAGAGGACCACGTCAGGAAAAGAGAAGGCCCCCCAATGTCCCTTCCACTTTTTCCCAAGCAAGAGTCTTTAGACTTTGGGCTGCCCTATTTTAGGATGCTGCATCCAGACACTAGTCCCTGCTCTCAATTTTAAAAGTATTTTCATGAAACTAAAACCAAGTCAATTTTAGAGAACCTAAAGGCACAATTAGAACATGCAAATATGATTTCAGTATTTTTAGGCATTACTGTGGTGCTGTTCCCTGTACTATCCAAGCATCTCACCAGCATTAGTGAATTCTATTCTTTAAATAGCACCTCTTGCTAAAAGAATTCACTAATATACCCTGTAGTATATCTCTACAAATGGTGCTATCTGACCTCACATGATGTGGTCAAAGCTATCTTGAAACTTGGTTCAGAAACTGCATCTCCTTTGAGATGACTGAGAGACTTTCTGGATATTGCCTCTATACAATTTAGTTCTCCTCCATGATGATTTCCTGCTGTGAAGACAAAACAATCCAAATAGTCCTCATCTTCTACTCTGTCCTTCAGCTTTTGCACAACCTTCGTAGTTTCTAGAGTGACCTTGTGCCTGGCCCTGCGTAAGTATGCAAAGGTGGAAAGAGCAGGGTATGTGAAGCTTGCTTCTCCATTGCAAAAGCCATGACAGTTTGCTGTCATTTGTGCCCCTAGCACTATAAAGTTCGTCTTTATCTAGTAACTAGTATCTAGTAACACTGCCCGATAACCTTTAAAGGCCAGTGAACCTTTCAGTAAAGATGATCAATATAGGGGTTACAGCTCTCTCTACCCACTAGTATGGTCCTAGCAGGGTGATGCAGTGTGGGGGGATTGAAAAAGACACTTCAATTCCTTCATTTGTGCCTCTTTCTCTCTCTACATATACACACTGCTCCACACTCACTTGCTCCTCAGAGACTCTGAAAATCTTTCTGTCCAATACGGATAAAACAAGGCTTTCCCAAAGCTTGGGAACACTGGGAGGCTGTGCTGCCCAAGCATCATTAAACACATTTCAGCCATGCCACTATTCAGAGTTGAGTCCTTGGTCACCACTTTGGATTTCTGTGTCCTGTGGTAGCAACATGCTCTGCCAGCATTGCAGAACAAATAACGCAAGCAGCACAGAGGGCTCCAAACACTGCCTGTAATCCCAGCTTCAAGTCCACCAGCAACAGGCAACAACTATTTCTCCTCCTCCTCCCAACAGCCAGCTCTGGGAAGGATCACTGCCACAAGCTCATGTCCAGTGGAGAAATGACAAGCCATCACACCACATATTTCTAAAGGAGCTCTGTGCTTTCTGCCTCAAGTTACCCTCCCTTTCAGCAGATGAGCTCTGGGGTCCTCCAGCCATGCCTGTGTCTCTTACCACAAACCCTCCACAGGTTCCTGGCTACAAAAACCAAAGGTAGAGGCAGCAACACCAAAAACTTATCAAAAATAACAAAGCAGTGACAGCAATGTTCTGAAACATCAAAACCTGACATGATCTAAGCTTGACTGCCTTTATGATGGTGGTAGGGTTTCTGCCCAGTTTAACAACACAGGTTAAATTTTGCATCTTGTGCGTTTCCTTTTGAAAAATGTACAAGATATTGCAGGTAGATTTTTATTAAACCTAAAGTAAGTGAAGTGCACTTTAAACTATGTTAGAGAGTGATCAGATTTATTTTAAAAAGCTTACTGATGGTCCTAAGTAAGGGTATGTCATCTACAAAAATGCATATGCACCTTCAACCTCTATAGAGGCTTTGCTTTTGCGATTTTGTGGTGCTTGCAAACTCTGCAGATAGAATCATTTGATCTAAGTAACCAGTAAACTTATAGCCTGTAGCCTTGCAACTGTTTCATTATAGCTCAGGAAGGATTTTTTGTTTATAGTAATAGCACAAAGAAAAGCAGAGTTAAATTAGTGCTGCTTCAGAGAGCAAACTACAAAGTTGAGCAATGCATGTTAGTTCCAGGCTCTGCTGTTTTCTGCATGTGTACATGTACTTTACTTTCCACCAGGCACTATTCTCATTAAAAGTTAATGCAATTAAAATGATTTTTTTTTTTTTTACGGTTTGCCTTTTTTTTTTGTCTTTGCTCTTATGTTGCTTTTTTGCTGAATTGTGGATAAAGCTGTTGTTCCAATTTTAAAATACATCCTTTCCTAAGAGGGGAATTATATGCTCTCATTTGTAGATAGGCCAAGCTGTTTTATTACATAAATGCAAGTCTTTACTTTGCATTACCTTGATTGCAAAGGAAGTTATCAGAAAGGGTAGATTTTTTTTTTAATGCTGAATGATGCACATGAAGAGAGATGGGAAGAAGCAGGTAATAGATGCAATTGCTTGCTAGTTCCAGGCGGTTTTGCTTAGAGAGTTAATTAGAAAAGTGCAGTACAGTGTTCAAATATTTCATCTGCAGATACAATAGCTTATTTTTGCTTTGCCCTCCTTGTGGGCTCCCAGGGGGTGGGAGGGTACTCTACAGCTGGCTCTGCAATATGAAAGGCTTGTCATCAACAAAAGAATCTGTGCAGCTCAGATTTTTGCTCAGATATCTGCATTGTTGAGCCCTAGTAGGCACCGTCTCTCAACCCTAACTGCAAGCCTAAAAAAAGCAAGCATTCTTAAGTCCCTTAAGAGGAAGGGACCTCTCTAGGTTCCTGATTGAATCAGAGAACAATTTAGGTCAGAAGGGGACTGCAGGCAGTCATCTATCCCCAAAGCAGGGCCACCTTAGGCATTGGATCAGGCTGCTCATGTCCAGCTGAATTTGAAACTTAATGGATTGTCCCTGTTAATCAGGCTCTCCAGCTCATTAACCTATACATTTAGTTGTGAAAATACATGAAGTCTTGTGTTGCTCAGTGCTTCAAACTGTTCTGTGCTGCTCTGGGGATGCAGTACTAACTTTGCTGGAAAAGTTTGGGTCATGGACTCATGGATCCTTAGAAAGTCACAAAGTGACTGGAGTTAAGTAATGAACTTTAACTATTTTCATTCTTGTTTTTAAATGGACTCCCAGCAATTCCTGCTACTTCACAACTCTCCTTTTCACCTTAACAAAAAGATGAGTAAAAACCAGTCCATCAAAGAAGAGTTTTGTAGTAAGCTACTTTTTAATCACAGCACTACTCAACATTCAGTCAGCGTGACAATTACATTTTCCTTTTCAAAATGCCAATAGACAAAGTAAGCCTAGCAGGAGCCTTCAGAAGAAAATAAGGAAACATCTGAAGATGAACTAGGAATGACAGAAGATAAGGATGAGGAAAGACTAATAAATTGATTAGAGCAATGACAGGCTTGGTAATACTAAGGAAAACTATCTTCTCAGGGCTACAAAGACAAAAGAACACCTAAAATTATATGCCAGTTCTCCTGTTTTACTGAGATAGAGTGGATATCTTGATGATGAAATGCTGATACTGAAGCTCACTCTCAAACAGTACAATTAACTTGCATAAGCTACAGCTAAAATGCCCTTCTGTGCAAGTACACACTCCAAGCCAAGCTTAAAGCTTGATTTCTCTGCCCCCATATTTTGTCTTTGGCCTTTTTGTTCAGAAGGTGCCAGTTACTGAGGAGTCTGGCAATGGTTTTGCTGAGGAGTGCATCTATGCACTGACAACTGAACTTGGCTCTCCAAAGCATATCTATGCAAGCTGTTCAAATCCAAGCACGGAGCCAGGGTTCCCCTGCACCCTACACTCCCCTGCTGCTCTGCACTGCTGCTACAGGTCAGGGCCATGCTTGGATGGAGTTTCCTGCTAAGCTGACACTTCTGCCTCCTTTCAGGACACTGTCAAGCTGCAACTAAACATAGTGTGTTGCAGGCTGCAGAATAAATGTGGAGCTCCTCTTCCCACTGGGGCTCTTACATAAGCTCCCCCAGGCTGCTCTGCACTGCACCCACTCTCCACAGGAGCTTGCTCCCTTAAAAAAATACGGTATTCTGCACTTGAATTCTAGTAAAAAAGCAAACATGAACGAGGGAAGGGAATCCTAACATTTTATGGTTAAGCTGGTATTTGGGAAATGCCAATTTGATACCAAAATTGAGATAATTTTGTCTTGTGTTTAAGTGATGTTTATGTGACATTTCCCCAATGCAGCCCTGCCAGTTACTCAGAACATGAGCTATGTAGTGCCTCTTTTCTGCATGTTATAAAACCTGCATGCCAATTTATTTCTGCTTGAATAATCTTGTAAGATGTTTCATACTCTTCTCTCTGATGGCTCCTCCACTCAGAAACCAAAATACTCAGAGGTGGTGTCTCATGGGTGCACTGCTCCTCACCCTTCAATCCTTCTCCAGGGCAGCTGAAAGGTGAGGAGCACCTCTGCCCTCTGGTTCACACCTCTCCACACCATGCTGTTGTCTTTAGGATGGATATACAACACCCATAAGCTCTGCAACATGTCCTTTTTCTCTCCCACTCCAGCTTACCGATATAAATCATTCTTTACCTACTGGTATAAGGCCTTCTGAAAGGGTGTTTTATTTATGCCTTTATGTAGCTTTAATTGAAATTTTTCTTAAAAATGGCTTAGTATTAGTCCCATATTAAGAGCATGTTTAGATCTGAATTCTTGAGCCAATGAACCATATAAATACTGTAATTAAAATGCCCGTGCAACACCCTCATATACACACCCATATACATATGAATGGTTTTCCAATACTCTAATGGCTACTGAAACTATACCCAGGTAACTCCTAGCTGCACTCAAATCTGTGCTGATCAGACCACAACCACAAAACCTCAGTGAGAGATGGAGCTGGTGCTGCCACCTTGCCATCCCCTGCACTGTCTTGCATTTCACCAATGATGCCGGCAGTGGGGCTAAGATGCTGGAGCCACAGGATGCCCTGTTCCTGTTGCCACCTTGCAGCCCAACACTGAACTATGCCCAGCAACTCTGGCGCCTGGACCTGCAAGCATTTTTTCTCCCTTCTGTTTAAGCACGAGGTGCCATCCCACAAAAGAAGGCACTCTCGCCTTCAAAACGTTTCTGTTCATGGCCTGCCCTGAATCAGCTGCATTCATCAGCTTGCCCTCTGTCTTGGGCTGCTCCCTCTCTGGCTGCAGATTCCGCATAACATCGAGGAAGAGCCAGATATAAATCTCTCCTGCTCAAAGGAAATGTTTAGCAGCAAAAGAAGTAGAAGACAAAAGACTTCTCTATTACTCACCGGATCCTCTCACTCAGGGTGGCTCTATCTAACAAGCAGGCAACTGAGTGCTCCTGCCTCGAATGGCTGTGCCAGGGGATGCCTGGGAACCTGCTGGTGTGCCCAAATGGCCTCAAGCACTGGCTGGGAAATGCAGAGCTTTTTCCATCAAGTCCATTGCTTGGTAAGCATGAAAGGCCTGCTTAGGGAAGTGAGGGGGGAATAAACCCCAGTGTTTCCTCTTAATTCTGCAAAAGGAAAACTCAAGACAAGTTACCACAATTTTATGTACAAATTAAAAGCCAAGGAACATTAATCCACAGTTTATGAGTGTTCTTATGAGAGTTCTGCTGTTATTTCCAGCTGTGAGAACTGTTCTGAAATTTAAGGTGTAGGATGCAGATCAGCTTTGTTCCTCTTTTTATTGTATCTTCAATTGTATAATTCAGTAATTCTCAAGAAAGTCTGGAAAGGCCAAGTCTTCATGTGAGTTCATCGAGATGACTGAGCTCCAACTCTTCAACACAGAAACTTAATACGTTTCTATTGTAAAATATTTATAGCAGAGATAGCCATTTCATAAGCAATAACACAAGAGAGCCATTTTATTAGAACTCAGATGAGTCCTTTTGGGAAGGAAGAGGTACAGGACAGGGCACGCACCAGCATCTGCCTGACAGAGACCCTGGAACCAGTGACAGCCTGACTGGACCTTCCAGACGAGTTGGTCAGCTGCCCGTTCCCAGCCAGTAACCCATCAGAGTGGCTCTTTAACCAGCCCAGCTGAATTTGCCACAGACTGGGAGCTGGAGCACTGAGGTTTCAGGTGGTCACTGCAGCTCCTGGCAACAGTACCCCAAAGCACAGCCAGGGGCAGCAGGGGACATGCTGATCACCCTGCCTGTCCATGCAGTGAGCACCCAGCCCAGCCTGGCACAAGGGGCTGCTTTGGACTCACTCATTATGGACATGTCAGCGAGTTCTGTTAATCCAGCAGAGCAATGTAAAGAAATAAATGACCTGCAGGAAGCAGGAAGAGATGCAAAGCACACGTCCTTATGTCACTGCTGGAGTTCTTGCTCAAATCCTACCACTCCTGTGCTCATTCATCAGTATCTTGCAAAGTAAATTACTATTAAGGGTTAACCATACAACTGAAAATGCATCTTTTGCAGTACCATTAATTTAGCCCTGTATGACCAATACTTCAGTTCCTTGTATTTGTTCATCTTCTATCTAAAGCAAAAATTTCATGTAACCTGTTTTTTGAAGTTTTACTTTTTGGTGCAATTATTACCTTGAAGCTACATCGGTAATGCTCAAAATTCTTCAAAAATACTGCCGTTTGAATTTTAGTCAAGAAATATTACACAAAAATAGTTTCTTGCTTAATCTCTACAGTTCCTGAAAAACTGCATCTTGTGGACTTGGGTACAAACATACTGGAGAAATCAAAACCACTTGAATAGAGAAGACCTCAAATGGCCACTGTAACAGTCTATATACACATTATATACATAGGACTGTTTGAGAGAGCCTGTATTCATGAATGTGTACAGTATACATACTGCACAAAGTTATTTGTCTAAGTCTTTTTTTTTATTTTTTTTTTTTTTTAATAATTGTCAGAAACTTGTGGTGGCAGAGAACAAGAACAAACTTGTTGTGGCACAGAAAATATGTGGCTACTGGATTTATTCTTACCCTCCTAGTGCCACTGCTCATTAACCGTGAACTGATTTTGCAAATCTGTCATTCAACACACTAATTTCTACTTTTTTTCCTTATGGCATTTGTACATGTAACAAATTGGTACAAATGTTTACAATAAAATGTAAAGTTCATTGATACAATGCCTTTCATGATGGCCGTAACTGGATGGCCGTAACTAGCCAACTCTGTAGCTTTTTTAGAGATGTTTTTAGCTGAACTTGGAAAAATAGGAGATGTATTGTAGCTTAAAATAAATGTACATAATATACAATATATATATTTATACACATGTGTATGTCCACATACACATATATTGATATAACATTTAAAGTAATGTTTAGTTTTGATCAGTTCTCTGAGTGCTGGGACTACCTGGCAAATAAATCTAGAAACAGAATTTGTCCACAATTAAATAATAATTTCCACAACTTAGAAAAATATACTTTGACTAAATAAGGTTTAAATAAACTGATTTATGGATATAGCCTGGAGGATAACAATTTCCAGACTGTGGCATGATTAAATCTGAAAGACCCCGAGCTTCTACAAACCAGAAATGAACGCTGCCCTGCAGCCAAATGCAGAAGTATACAGAAATATGAGCTGCTGCTGCAACCATTACCAGTGGCACCCAAGCTCTCTCTGGTCTGGTCACCTTTTATATATGTTTCATTTCCACCTGATGCAGGTCACCCACCCGACTTCATGCTCTGTGGTTTAAGGCCCACTTCAACCACAACCACACAGCGCCGCCGTCTTCCCCAAATACAGCACTTGCTGACTGATGTGAGCAGCTTCCCACTTCCACACAACCCTTGCCTTGAGAACTAACGTATATGATCACAGTCCCTAATGAATGACCTGGAGGACCATCAGTACTTGAGCTTCACCATACAGATTTTGATCTACTGCATAGGTAAATACATTACAGCAAAGCATAAACAGATGTGTGCGTGTAAAGTAGATGTACATAAACACAGTGTGTGTGAGTATGTGTACATCTCTATACAAAAAATTTCATGGAGCTATGTGTAGTAACGTGATATACCATGGTATCCTGCAAACACTATCTGATCTTTCTTTTTAAATATACAGGCACCAGAAATAAGTAGAGCAAATCAACCTTTCAACATTAAAGTTAAATCAGTGGACAAGAACTTTGGTAAAGCTTGTCAATATTTATTTCTTTTTAATTCAAATACAGTCAAAGTCTATCAGTTGCCATAACCCTCTTCACAAGAGGAAAGTGCATGTCTTTTTTTCTAAAGAAAATTATACATAAAGTGGGGCTTAATGATTCAAGAAAATTCTGAATTAAATGTTTACATTTGTCAAAAGACTACTATCTTTCTGATGGAATGAAAGCTAAGGAGAGTTCTTGTCCTGTGTGCATTTATTGTATGCATATATATATAAATATATATATGTATGTCTCTGTTTATGTACCTGTGTGTGTATATACACATCCACACACTTTTAACATGAGAAAAGAACCTGGTTTTCTCCACTTTGTAGGTAGAGACTTACATGTTCCTCCCTGTCTTGTACCCTGTGCAGTATAAGCTCTAGTGATGAAGCCAAACAAAAAGATATAGTTTACCATAGTATATTAGTTTATGTAGCAAAGTCATTTTCAAGCAAGTAAAATAAAGCTCTGTATTCCAAACTTCTTTTCCTTTGAATTTCTCATAAAGAAAAGGAAGGAAAAGCAAAGAGGTGAGGGGGTAGGATTCTGGCAGTAGCACTGAGCCAGTGGCACGTGTGTGTATGCGAGCGTGCAAAAGCATATATGCACACACACACATGCAAGAAAGCAGGGCTTTGGTTGACAAATGTAGATTGTCCAGAGAAGGTGGATGCATAAGGAAGACTCTACAGTGATGCAATTGTATCTTTTATGGTTGCATGGAGTGAGAAAACAGATTCAATTGGAAAAAAAGAGAAAAAGCAAAGACCTCTTTTTAGGTCCCTCATCAGTGAGAGCATACTCAGTATGCTAGAGAATTTATCTGAAACCTTTTAAATCAAGGCCTCTTTATTACAAAAATAAAAACAAACAAACAAAAAGTATGAGAGACAACAAGATGCTTGAAGTGTCACTCCAATCGTCCCTGCAGAGAACAATTGCATCCCATTTATTATTCATTCTCTTCTCTCATTTCTACGATGTCTGTCATTTCCTCTGTGTGAGGCATGTCGGTCATTGCAGAGTCTTCACCTTCTGTAGCTGTTTCATTCTCATTCCGCTTCTTTTTCTAGGTTGAAACAAGCATTCAGAAACCTATCAGTAAGTTGTGCATGAACAGTCCTATGGACTTTAGGCACTGGGAGAAGTGAGGTGCTAATAATGATTTTTTTTTTATAGTATGTTATTAAAAGCTAGAATATTTGTGTCATAGTCGTGGCTTGTCACTAATAACTTGGCTGACTTAGAAGGTTTCCATAGCGTTCTGTGGCTCAGCTTTCTCCTTTCTAACATAAATGCAATAATAGAGGCATTTTTTATGCTAAATGACAGCCAAAACAGGCTTCAGCATGACTAGAGGGAAGAGAGCATCTGGAATCTTTTATATCACAGAATTTTTATTAAAATAAAAAAAAAAAAGGAAAAAAAAAGAAAACAAAATAAAAACATGAAAGAAGATAAGCTGTGCTAGGGGGGAGACAGAGGTGCCCACCTAGTTTCTCAAATGTCAAACTTCAGGAATTTTACAAGATGTGAGCATTCTGGCTTTTCTTGGTGTTGCTGATCCACTGTGATCCCCACATGACCAAGGCCAAGGATATTAGAGTATTTTTGGCTAGCAGGAGCAGGAGGGCATTCAAAAGTCCTATGATTCATCCAGGATGTCCTGGATTAGTAAAGCTAAGAAGCATTCAGCTCCACTACAAAACAAGTTGAAGCATCTGTTCCTTATTACCTGTTTCTCAGCAGGCTGACTAGTTTTACAGAAAACACTTGTATAGCTGACAAAAATTCCACTCCAGGTATAATTGATTCAGCTGAGTTAGGCATATCAGAGTTTCAAAATTTCAGAGATGTCTACACAGCACTTGATTTGCAGCTCTGAAACACTGCCCACTTATTACCACTGTAGATGAAAACAAGTTGTATACAGGTACTGGTTGTCTCTGCCACTGTCATGCTGGCTGTTGAGACAATGCTGTCAGCTACATACTAATTCTGCTAAGGGAATAAATTAGGTTGGTACAGTTATTATTACTACTACCTGCACTCATCACTGCAAAAAATTAAGCATCATGTCCCTGGCCAGAAATACTCTATAAGCTACTACCGAAACAAGAGATGAGGAGGTTGTTGTGCAACCATAGGCCAAGAACAGCCATTTCAGTGTCTACAAGTTTCACTCTTTGGTTCTCAGGAAGGGCATGACAGACTAATCAAGACAGAGATCAGCTACTTCCATTTTCTTAAGAACTGTGTACTCTTTGGTCTATTGCCATGGACTGCACACTGTTAATGCGTATCAAAATTGGGTTTAGTTTGTCCCAACACAAAGCTTTTAGATATTCCATATCTTCTGCATATTTTTGCTAAGAACAGAACCAATGGGCATCTTAGCCCTTAGTATGAAGTCTAATTAAAAAAGAAAAAAAGTAAATGCATAAGTTATATTTTCTGCTCCAATCTACAGAGCCCTTCTGCACTATGGAATGCTGTATAAACCACACCATTTCTGCTTGGAGTTGGACCTGGTACTCTGCACAGTGCCTCGAACACATAACTGGAAAGACACAACATGCAGGTAGTGTGATATACCCAGTCACCCAGCCAACATTTATCCTGTGTTTGCCTTCATTTAATGAAATATTCCTTGAAATCCATGTATCACTACTGCTTTGTACATACAGAATCATAGTGTGTGAAATAAGTAAAAGTATGCCTATGAGAAAATCTCACTTATTTGTAAGTTCCTATCCTCTACTGCTGCAGGAGTGTATCTGGTTTTAAGCCACTTGTTTAGATGGCAAAAAAACCCCTAAGCAACTGTACTTTTTGTCCATTTCCAGCAGTGCTGGTTTTATAAAGAAATAAAAGTATACATATAGATATATATACACACACACAGAATCACAGAACCAACTAGGTTGAAGAAGACCTTTAAGATCATCAAGTCCAACCGTTACCCCGGGACTGCCAAGTCCACCACTAAACCATATATACATATACAGATACGTATGATAAGTTTGGATGAGTAGTTTGTAAAAAAGCTATGCTGTATTGCAGTAGTCGATCTACAGCACAAAATAAGTGGCGGTAAGGACATGTTATCCATGATATTTATGAGGAGCAAGAGGTTAACTTCAGGCCAGCATGTGCCATAGCCTCAATGCCCACTAGCAGCTGGAGGAAACCTTTCAGTTTTATTTCAACCCATAGAGTTCCTAAGTTGCACATTCTTGAGACCGCACCAGGAAGCAAACCAAATTCAGTAAGTGGGGATGGTGGGGAGCTACATTTCAAAAGTGAACTCTTAATCTGAACTAAAATCCACTATATTCATCAACTGCTTTCATTCTACCCTGCAGAGTTTTATTCTTACCTGTTTCCGATAGACGTAACAGGCTGCTATTGCGACCATGGTCGATTCTCCTACAAAACCAGCTAGAAGGGATCCTACTCCAAGAGTGGCTCCATGAACTCTGTGGGTGCCATAAAAAGAAAGTAGTCATGGTTATGTGAGAACGCATGATTTGTCATTATATTTTCCCATATAGAACCGATTTGTTGTTAGAAATATTTCTTTCACAGACATAATACACACGCAAAGAGAATAAATGGTAAAGTTCTTTTTTGTTTCTTAATGGCTTCACTGTTTAGTAAAAGAACCACATTCTGAATCAAATTACGGACCAAGAATTTGATGTCTTGTACAGAGTGCTGCAGAACAGGTTATTTAACTTATAAACAAGATATTCTTCCATTAGCTTTATTAACAGTGCACTTAATAGCAAGGAAATAAATTCTCTTTATGACATGATTCTGCCTCTTTGACATCTGCATATTTTTTCAAAAGGGATATCACTATCGTGCCTGCCTAGAGCAGTCACACTTGTGAATTTGTAAACGTTTCTTTTCCAGATATTGACACTATTTAGGCTTTATATTATAGATAGTATTTGGAGAAAATGTTCTGAGCTATGCAAATTCAGTTAACAAGTGACAGGGAACAGGAATGAAGAGGAAAGCTCTGTGGAAAATAATGATTTACCCCAAGTAAGGCAGCACAATGAGACTAGTGATAAGGACGATAATCCGCAGCACTGAGCTGGGTGCCAGCACGAATGTCTTCTTCAGAGTCATCAGCCAACCCGTCAAGTGTGCTCTGACAGTCACTGTTTGTAAACAGGGGAAGGAGAAGGAATGGGGAGAAAGGAAGGCAGAAGTAGTAAAAAGTCAGTCATCTCATATGAAGCTTTTTCATAGAATCATAGAACCATAGAATAGTTACGGTTGGAAAGGACCTTAAGATCATCTAGTTCCAACCCCCCTGCCAGGGGCAGGGACACCTCCCACTAAACCATGCCACCCAAGGCTCTGTCCAACACGGTCTTGAACACCGCCAGCGATGGAGCATTCACAACTTCCCCAAGCAACACATTCCAGTGCCTCACCACCCTTACAGTAAAGAATTTCTGCCTCATATCCAATCTAAACTTCCCCTGTTTAAGTTTGAACCTGTTACTCCTTGTCCTCTCACTACAGTCCCTCATGAATAGTCACTCCTCAGCATCCCTACACGCCCCCTTTAGATACTGGAAGGCTGCTATGAGGTCTCCACGCAGCCTTCTCTTCTCCAGGCTGAACAGCCCCAACTTTCTCAGCCTATCTTCATACGGGATTTGCTCCAGTCCCCTGATCATCCTCGTGGCCCTCCTTTGGACTTGTTCCAACAGTTCCATGTCCTTTTTATGTTGAGGACACCAAAACTGCACACAACACTCCAAGTGAGGTCTCACAAGAGCAGAGTAGAGGGTCAGGATCACCTCCCTCGACCTGCTGGTCATGCTCCTTTTGATGCAGCCATGCAGCGAGTACTGTTCAGAAATAACCAGGGTGAAACTTGTGTCTGGTAACTTTGCACGTTGGGAAACCCTACTAGAAATGAAGATCTTGTATCCAAATTGCTTTAGGATACTGATTTTTGAAAATGAAAAAAAAAAAAGGCGAGTTACAGACAGCAATCCTTCCTAAGAGCTGCTGTCTTCAATCAACGTATTAGATGGTCTATTTTGTTTTCTTCACTAAAAAATCTTATCCCCTTTCCTAAAGAGAAATCATACCAAAGAAAATTTTCAGGGTACAGGGTATAACATATAGGCACAAAAAAAATGTATCTACATGTACTTCTTCTTATGCTTGTAGTTTACCTTATTACAAAACTGTCTTGTCATATAATTAGAAAACGCTACATGATGTAGCATTTAATTATGGAAGTTTGAATTTTTTTTTGAGGGGAAAAATTTTGATTACTGCTGTCAAGCTTGTCTCTCAATTGACTGGGGGCATTAACTTTTGTTCTATGTTGTTCATGCTCTGATGATATCTGAAAAAGTCACTGAGTCTGGCAGCTGACAGGTGACTAATGGAGGTGATGATACTGTGGAGGTGGTCCTAGATGCTATTCCAAATAGTTAATTTCAGTCTTGGCATACGTGTCGCTATTGCCATTCATGTGTGTGTTCTTGGTCAGCTACAATAGACAGAATTTAAGCTTCACTTTGACAGTCAGAAATCTGCCTAATGACAGACTGCTCTTACTGCAACATTTATCTGGTCTATGAATGTAAATGGTCTTGGTCTCTTGGTTTCAATAAGAATGGTGTTACTTATGCCAGGTATGCATTTAGCCACTCTTGTAAGTACAGCCATGCCAGAATCTATGACCATACCTCACAGCTGGTTTGATTTTGAGGTTACAGAGTTCTTATTTTCTTGTTTTTTACCTGGAATTGGAAAGAAGGAGAAGATGCGCAAAGGGACAACACACAGCTCTGCAAAAGCTAAGTCGACTCCGATTATGTCAAGTAAAATTTTCTCTGACACGTTTGGCGTCCAAAACATCACAAAACAGAGCTAGGAAGAACAAAATTAAGCAACATTTATATTTCAGAAGGGAAGATCAACAAAAGATAGGCCTTCCTGGTTTAAAACATTTGTTTACTGGTGGGTAGATAACTACTAATGATAAATACACATATATTTATAATTAGCTTGCATTCAAATACAGAGTATACAAGTGTACGTAAGATGGCATGTTAATTTCAGAAGCAATTCCTACTCTTCATGTTCTCACATACCAAGACTGACACATATAGAAAGAATTTTTATGGTGCATGCAAACGGTTGTACTTGAATGGTCTAATTGTTACAAAAACAGTAAGAAACTTCATTTTTATAGTACTTGTACATATTCCAAAACAGATTAGCAAATGTAACTAAAGTACTCCAAGACCGAGAGATCCAACCTAAATCTAAGACTAGGGGTTTAAATGCACTGCTGATACTAGTACTGTTGGTATGTAACATACCTGATTTAGCAAGGCAAAGGTGTCCTGCAGACACAGTATGCTCAGGCCACAAATCCACTAAGTCTTGTTATTTTTATTAAAGAGTGTGCTGTTTAGTCCATATATGAAAGGAAAACACCCATAACAACCCCACAATAAATGGTACAGCAGTAAAATATGTTGTTTAATATTTTGGTCAGTTCTGACACAGGGCTCCACTCAGAGCTGAGGGGGCTGCTGGCAGCTGGCAGGTCCTGCTTCACTTCAACGCACTCACTGAAGAACAGTGCTGACAGCCCCTACAAGGTCTTTCCTGTCAGAAGGGGTACCTGACATCATTTCAAGTACAACTATTTTGTTATTTAACTTGGTTTTGCAGTTAAAAAGGTAATTTTTCCCTGTTATTCTCCCAGCTGAGCAGATGTTAGGGAAGTGAGCTGACTGAATTGGGCAAAACTTGGAACCTTAAATGCTCTGGCACTCCTCTTGCCAGGTTACAAACTGGTATAATAGGTGAAGTATGTGCACTGGCTATAAAATAGTACGACTCTATAACCACTCTCTTATAATTTAGCTTATAAGCTAGCATTGTAGTATCTAGCTTTTCTCTTTTTATCCAGTTGTCATATCCCTGCGTGTTCAGACAACTTTTAAAGCTAGCCTTTGAAGTCCTACCACCTCCAAGACAGCTGGGATTGCAATCTCACTCTTTGATTGTGTGCCACAGATAGCCCTTTCTGTTTAGCCTACAAGCACCCAGATGCACAAGCTTCCCAAGGCTTGTGACCGAGTGGCCCATGGAAGGTCTCATGTTCTGACCACCTGTGCGGTCAGAACAAGACATGTCACCTTCACGCAAAAAGGTTCATCTTCAGTTTTCTTCTCTGCTTCTTATGGTAGAAGACACCATTTATTTTTCACAACTGAATGTTTTACTTGACTAATTTCATGCTGTCTTGCAGTATATCTCCATCACCTATACAGGGAATAGTAAGTGGAAGAAGGTAAGAGCAGAAGGCAAATGAACTGTGCATGGATTCTTTTCTGCTTTAGCCAACACTTTCTCTCCCTGCCAAATTACTTGTACAAGGTACACTGGAAGCAGAGGGGACAATCTAGAGCAGAGGCTGTCCAGCTGAGAATCCAGTTACTAAAAAGTAACCGTACAGCAACAGAGCAGGGCATATTTTGTCAAATCTTTCTTTAAAGTCCAATAAAGAAAATAAGACACAAGGACATCCACTCTTCAGTTATAATTTGCTGCTTTCATAAAAGCAAAGACCTTTACGCTGCTTGTCCTGCACAGTGCCATTAGCATCCTACTGAGCAGTATAGGTAGGGCTGCTGCAAGAGTCCATGCATCTATGCTAACAGTGGAGTCTGACCTCTGCTAGCAAAGGCAAATAGAGCAGTCTTTTCCTTCTGGCAGAGTACTCTAACATGGTTAGACAGGCAAGCAAATAAATGACCAAAAGCATTGTTCTCAATCTTGCTCTCTTTGAAGTTAGTTTGTGGCCTTAATAAGAACAGAGTCAATCACCATCCAGCTGCTACGGGAGGAAGGTCAATTTTCAAATCAGGGGTAATGACTTATGCCCACGTGGTATGCAGTCATTCCTCCTCAGCTGCTGCAAATTGCAGTCTTCCCTGCTCCCCACCCCCCTGATCAGCAGGGTCAGTGCTGATAAATGGCTTCAAGAAGCACTTCTTATATAGCAGCTGGTGGGGAAAGATAACAGTGACTACTAAACTGAAGAACCAGCAGTTTGAGGAGGTGAGGCATGGCATCAGAAGGACCTTCTATTTCTGTCTCAGCATGTTTCCATCTTTTTTGGTTGCAATGTTGATAATTAGTTCCATTTTGCTAAGAGATTCCTCTCTGTCATCTTATGAGCAGATGATATTCTCATTGCCCACAGGGAACAAAGCCTCAGGAAAAGAAATGAATGCTTTGCATCATGCAAGCCCTATGCAATTTAACTTCTGGAGGACTTACAACTTGGGAAATTTCTCTATTATTTCAAAGACAAATTAAAAATGTAGTGTGTGGGGGAAAAATAAGTTCTACTTCAGGAAAACAATGCCACTAAAGGTGCAGAGGAGGGAAAGATATTTTGGCTGCTGATTTTATTACAGATAAATCATACTGGAAATAGGATGAAGTCTTAGCTTTTTTATGATGCTGAGTGGTCTTTATAGTGTTTGAGAAGGTAAAAACTGATAAGAAAGGAGACCAGAGCAGATGATAACAGATGAAATGATGCCAGTAGTACGGTGAAATGGAGAGCGTGGCATGCAGAATCAGAGAAGCAGTCTACTGGATCTTACTTGGAGTAAGAGGTGCTAATTTAAAGATTTTTAGGAAATGTTTGCACACAGTATGTCTCCTATCTCTAGTTAAATGCTGTTTCCCCCTCCCCCTTACATCTTTCTGCATGTCTGCATGGTTAAAAATAGAATAAATAGGCTTGGGTAAGGTTACAGTTCTACTCTCATTTAATCTAATCAAAAGGTGAAGATGGAACAGTAAAAGCTTCCACACAGGCTAGCAACACGCACGCATAATGGTACTGCAGCTTCAGGTTGCAATTGCAGATGGCTGCAATGGCTTTGCACAGTAATGAAGATTGTACTTGGCAGCTCTGCTGAGGTGTTTTAATGCTGTGGGGGTAAGGATCTTTCTTGTGAAATTGTAGCAAGAGTTGATTTGATTTTCTGCTGTCTTAGGGTGGAAGTGCAGCACAGTATTGAAGGATAATTTTGCTAAAGCCTTTGATCCAGAATTTTAACTGAACAATGTTGAGTGCTTTAAAAATACAGGAAAAAATTAAGATCGAAACATGACAGTGGAATGCTACAGAGAACATGCAGGCCTGAGTAAAGTCAGTAATATTATGGTGGTGTTATCTCTGTGTAAACAACAGTATACAAAAGCATTTCTGGAAGTGTTTTAATTATTTGAACTGATCTGAAGGGCTATTTGTACTACGTAGATCAGTTAAAGTCATACTACCAATTTGGAAGACTTCAAAGAATCACAGAATGGTTTGGGTAGGAAAGGACCTTGAAGACCACCCAGTTCCGACCCGTCTGTCACAGGCAGGGGCACCTTTGACTAGAACACTGCCAGGAATGGGGCAGCCACAGCTTCTCTGGGTGACCTGCGCCAGTGTCTCACCACCCTCACAGTGAAGAACTTCCTCCTAATGTCTAATATAAATGTCCCCTCTGTCAGCTTAAAGCTGTTCCCCTTGTCCTGTCACTGCTTGACTAAATATGTCAGTAATTTATGGCACCGTATGATAATCGGCACAGCTGTACGAGAGCAGATCAAAGCCCCTGTCTCCCTGCTAAAGGTTGCTGGGTGTTGCCTCAGAGAAGGGTACAGGGAGCAGGGCAAGTACAGAGTAAGAGATGCCTTTCCTGGGCTGTATGGTCTGAGGTGCTGGCAGTTACAACTTCAGGAGTTCAGTAACTGTGGTGCACCTTCATCTGATGCAGTATTACGCTGCGAATGCAACATGTATTATAGGGCTTTTTTAATGCAGTACTGCAGTTCTGCATTAAAAAAAAGTCAAAACCCCTTCTCACTTGTGGTATAGATGCTCTCCATCAGTAGGTGTGCTTACTGTCATGTGGAACCTTGCTATTCTTAGCTAGCAAATCCAGTGTCTAGGCATATTGAAAGGTTACACATCAAGAAATTCTACTACTGACAAGCCTGAGAGAACGCACAAATCTTTGTTTCAGTAGGGGAAGTACACTTCAGGCATCTGACTTTCACGAATGATTGCAATTAAAGACTGTTCATGTGATTTTGTTTCAGTTGCTGCATGTGTGAGTTTGAATGCTAGTAGTTCTTGAAAACTACCAACCAGTCTTTTCATAGGCTCCTAGAAACTATTTCCATTTATTCTGGTTGCTGACGGGTTACTAAACCTCAGAGACCCACTACATAATGCATTATAATACACTATGCTAACAAAGACTATTGTCATGTGTATAGTAATCTGCAGGGTGCTAGGCTGATTTGTTTTTCAGCATTTGTGGAAAGCCGCCTGTCTTTTGGGACATTCATTGATAAATATAAGGCACAAAAGAGTATTCCAGTGAGCTATGAATAACAGTAGAGTATTTCTAGACTTCAGTGCAGTCTCCAGTTAGAAGCAGCAATGCCTGATGACAAAGATGTGATATGGCTCTATGTTCGTCAGAAAGAAGCTATGGAATCCAAAATAGATTAGACATATACTAGCCTGGAATGAGACTGAAATAACAATATTTTACCATGGGGAAGCATACTGTTAACCTGTTAAACCTGTTCCTGGAATGAAATGCAGTTTATATTTTTCTCCTGCAGAACAACTCTCAGCGGATGTTTTCTACTCTTTGTTGAGCTTGCTATGTTTGCAGAAATATGGCTGTCCAAGACAGGTGTTCTACTTGCAGAATATTCCTCTGTGTATCTATTGAGGATTTCATCTTAACTAATTTAACATATGCAGTATTTGTGACCTCTCTATTCCTACTTATGCTGTATAATGCCCAGTGAGGGCAGAGAAAATCTACCTTACACCTTCTTACCCATCTTAGCTTTGAACTACACCACAGATCTTTGTGATAGTATCAGCTAAGCATATCACTTCTGTTAATATGGAAGAATACCAGTCATATGATTTGCCCTTTGAAGTGGGCAATAAACAATTCCAGTTTTGAGGAGTTCTAGCTTTTAAGACAAAAAAAAAAAAACACCTCAAAACCAAAAAACTTGCCCAAATGAAGGCACTGAAGATTCCCACAGCCTGATGCTCTGTTGGGATATATCACAATGACTGTGCTCACACGTCCTGTAATTCTGAAGCGGGCAGAAAGTGTGCCCTTTTCTTGTGTGGGAAATACAAGGTTTTCAAGACTAGGCTGGCCAAAGCCCCAGGGAACCCGCCCTGACCTCACAACTGACTCTGCTTAGAGCCAGAGGCTGGACCTCATGAACCGAGGCCCTTCCAGCCTGACAATCCTGTGATCTTATGAAGCAAAAAGCCCTGGATCTGTGTGCAGACAAAATGTCAGATGGCAGCTGTGTTTGAAAGTGGTTTATCATAATGCTGATGACTTGAATCACCAGGACGTTCTCTTATAGCAACTATCCCTTAGGCACACACAAGTCAATACAGATTTCTGTGAACTTTGTGTACTGCAAAGGTGGCGTAAAGCTAGAAACAGCCGTCATAAAATCTGTCAAGCAGCAGGGGGAGCAAAAGAAACCAGAGCCTGCCTGCGGGGAAAACAAACTTCACATCTTGCAAAATAACTGATTTATACAGACCCAAGTCTCCTGCCACCAGCTTTCCTTATAGTTCAGTGATGGAACTCAACATTCTTCAGAAACAAAGCTGTGTCCAACACCTGCACAATAATACACTGACTCTCTGCCAGCATTATTAACATGATGCCACATCTGCTTTCCTCTGAGCTGACAATACTTAGGTGGTATTTTTCAGGCTGGGTTGGGTCACTAAATTAAGGAACTCATTACATCTCCTCATTGAATTACGCTGCTTTATTTTTTACAGAAAGCAGGATATTTTCCTGGGTGCAGCTTCATATTTAAAAAGCTCAAACAAACCAAAGCTGGCAGATTCCTAGGCTCTCTTTGAAAACTGCAGACTTCACAACTTTGCCTTTTTCTTCTGTCCTGAGTTTTCTCCATCTCTTGCTGCTCCCTATTGTGATTAGGGTTTGAGCAGAAACATGCTGCAGTGAGAGTTTTTGACCCTTCCTTTTCTGCTTGCTCCAGCCACTAAGGCAGAATAGACTCTTTGTGTGAAACCTGAACAATCACGAAGGAGACATTAGTCTCCACCTCACTGGAGCAAACAGAAAAGCTTTGTTCTGGGACAAAGGCTCAGTGCAGTACATGGATGGGATGAGGCCCTCGTGAAGATTTTATAAAGTTCTAAGGCCTAGAATCTGCCTGAGCAGGCAGCAATGCTTCCACTTGCATCTGAAGTAGTTTTTACTGAAGCAAGAGCTAAACTTGATCGTGAAAAGGTAAAAAGCTTTTTGAGTGACTGTCTGCCAGTATGTCATTTTCCAATTGTTACTTGTGCGCCGGCAGCCTGAAGCTAAAAGAAACTATCTGGGAGTTCAGATACAGGCAAAATCAAAGCAGTGAAAACAAACTCATTCACTGGATGAGTGGTATTACTCTAAAAGCTGTCCTTGGCATCTATATAGGGTATGACAGTGAAGTCAAAAGAAAGTGGATTTACTCCCGAAAGTTTATGCTGTATTTAAAATGTGAATATTCTAGATAGGACTTGTGCAATCTCCTAAATACAGTGATGATACGTTGAGAAAGTTGGGGCTGTTCAGCCTGGAGAAGAGAAGGCTGCGTGGAGACCTCATAGCAGCCTTCCAGTATCTGAAGGGGGCCTATAGGGATGCTGGGGAGGGACTCTTCATTAGGGACTGTAGTGAGAGGACAAGGGGTAATGGGTTCAAACTTAAACAGGGGAAGTTTAGATTGGATATGAGGAAGAAATTCTTTACTGTAAGGAGGCACTGGAATGTGTTGCCCAGGGAAGTTGTGAATGCTCCATCACTGGCGGTGTTCAAGGCCAGGTTGGACAGAGCCTTGGGTGGCATGGTTTAGTATGAGGTGTCCCTGCCCATGGCAGGGGGGTTGGAACTAGATGATCTTAAGGTCCTTTCCAACCCTAACTATTCTATGGTTCTATTATTCCATGCTGTAAAGAAGCAATTGATGAAATAAGAGTGGGGGGATATGGGGGAAGTCTGTCCCTTCTCTATTTCCTTTTTTTGTATGCTCATGAGAGATAATGACACCCTGAACTCAGTCATCCAGGGAATTCTGGATACTGGCACTGCTGGCAGCAGGGTTTGTATTCTCTGAAAGGGACCAGCTTCTTGTTGTGACGTTCCTCCTGTGGATTTTGCTGCCTCTCAGTCCTACTGTCCCATGACTCCAATAAAGCCAAGTTGTAACCTTTGATTATAAAGCAATGTAGAAATGTAAAATAAAGACAGTCAACAGAAGACAAAAAAATTAATGAACATTGAACACAGATCCAGTGGCCTTTGCAATGGTTTAAACTTTTGGCTGTTTTTTGATCTGTGACAGGTCACAGGTATATACAGTGGCAGCAAAATATGGTTCTTACACTCATTTCCCTTCATTTATCTTTTAACTTGTGAGGAAAACTACATGAAAGGCTAAATAATGTTATACAGTACTTCAGTTCTGAAGAAAATGCAGTTTGTACTGTTTCTTAAAGCCAATTGCTAGCCATGCCTATGCTCTTTGTTATAAAAAGATATTCCTGAAAGCAAGCAACAAATACCCAGAATGGAGATACATGCTGCAGTAGCTACTCTCAGTCTGAGGCTCTTCAGCACTACACGGGGCAATTTGCTATTCTCACAAGCAGAAAAGGAGATATTCAGGGAAAATCTGTTGAGGAGAGCTGTAAACATGACCTTGGACAGGGAAGGATGAACTGCACAAGGTACTATAAAGTACAATTGCTTTAAATTTGGTGGAAGGGGGACGAGGATAGGCAGTAATAATTTATAATCTGATATGGTGGGATGCATTGAAAAATATCAATTATTATTCAAACTCTAAAGTCACAGTCCATAGTCAGACTTCCTAAAAAAACCCAAACAAAACACACAAAAATCATATAACCTTGGTCAGCTTTAGAAAATAACAGAGGCTCACCCTGGTTAATGTAACACAACCCACTTTAAGAAAGTTGGCTCTTAAGTAATCTTCCATTTCTAAATTCTAGTGCAGCAGCTGGTAACTGATGTGCCAGAACTGCAAAGCTGCGAAACTCTAGCTTATGTCCCTGGTCATGTTTGTTAAAACACAAGCATCTCAAAAGCTGAAAAGCATTACTGCTATCAGAAGTCACATTACCTTTCTGATCCAGAATTGAAATTCTTGATTTCTATAAGGTAACTTTGTCTGTGCAGCGTTATAGTGTGAGCACACAAACACTGACAGACTCACAGATTTCATTGTTTACATGACAGAAATCATCATGATGAATCCTGTTTTCCTTGGTATGGCTAAGCTGTTTCTTCTAGGAAGGTAGAAATGCTATAGTAGCCAAATCCTCCAGACAGAAGAGATTAATGAGGTTTATAACTGGGTGTCACACATTATTCTCCTTTTGCAGGAAATATGTAGAGCATCTGAAAGGCCAAGGCTGTTGAAGTATGACTTGTCTTTTTCAGACCCTGATGCTATGCCCTTGATCATGAGTCACAAATTCAAGTAAAAAATGAGGCTTTGTTAATTTCAGTCCATTTGGAACTACTTGTTCAGCTGCTGGACTCTCCTGCACTGTCACTGCACAAAGACTACATCTTTGGCTCTCTCTTCAGTATTAAATACTCTTATATTTCACCTCACCACGTTCAATTCCCAACTTGAACTTGATGGGCCACCTTCTGAATGTTTGCTGTCAGTCATCTATATAAAAGTTGAGATGGGCAAGTGGGAAGGCTTCAGTATTGCATACAGTTAGGTGTAAAGCAGAGGTATCAATGACTAAATTAAGGACCTCAAAAATCACCACTTCGTTCTGAAAATGCTTTCTTTAGCTTGCGAACTAAGAATTAGCTCACAATTAGCAGTAGCAGCCTGGAGCGTATATAGCTATCAAAGCTATATACGTGGTAATAACTGTCTCTCAATGCAGAATAAAACTGTGGCATCAGTCACAAGGAAATAAACAGTATTTTTTCTTGCTCCCCTTTCCAGCATCTGAACCACTTGAAATCATGGGATGAGGTCACAGATACTTGGCTAAAGGCCTTTTAAGTGAGAGTGAAGGAGGAATAACAGATTAAAAGCCTTGATAGTCTCCTGCATTGGTCACAACTTGCAAATCACTTTGCTGTACTCCAGGTTGATCTTTACCAAACTTACGTGTGTACACATTCTCATTCTGTTTGCTCAAGTTTATGAAGGTGAGGGCATGAATACCTGTATTCCTGCGTTTTCTTGGTATCTGACATCTGATATTGATTCACAATTGTAGTGGTAACTGACCTTATTTTCTTCAGGAAAGGGGGAAAAAAAAGACCGACAGTTTTTCTGAAAGTATGTTCATGTATACTGCTTGTGGCAAATTCTATTTTAAAACGCTTCTTTGCACACCCTCTGGCTACAGTGAAGCTGCCTAAGTCATCTAAAAATTAAAGCTCATGTCCTGTCAGGCCCTGAATGCAATTTACTGTCTCTCAGGCTTGAAATAAGACCCTGCAGGTGTTTTGTCTCCAAAGACAGAAACAAAGCGAAGCGCATGATGCTTCTGTAGGTATCACAACTCATTGAAGTGCATTCACAGGAGCTGAATGTCAGCCTGTGTGGGACTCCAGACACCAACCAAGCTGACACCCAGTGAGAGCTGCATACTGCAGAGAACTGCTGTGCAGTTATTTAAGGGACACTGGTAGCTATGGGCACTACTCTTCTGCCTTCAAAAGGTTTCACCAGTGAAGCAGGAACATGTTCCGTGGCATTTCTTAATATGCAAGCCTAATTGATGCTATCCTGATGCAAGTGCAGGATACTTAGTAAGACAGCGGTCAGTCTGGCTGCAGAGATGCAAAGAATTTTTTAACTTCTTTACCAACAGTTAGTTTATGTCTCATTGTTTAGCAGGACTGCATAGCTGAAAACTCACATACATCAGTGGCTTATTTGTGCAAGAGCTTTACTCAGGCTACTTTATCATCTGGAAAATGAACTTACTGGTAAATGCAGAAAGTGATATGGCATATTTATTAAACTAGAGATTGAAAATTTGAGAGCAAATGGGCCTGTTGAAAACTGGATAGTCTTTGGTGCCCCTCATGGGAAAAATCAGCTATCAGACTGATGGCTGGAAAATAAGGTTTGCTGAGTTCAACCGTAAATTAAACAACTATTGGGAAAAAAATATTTGCATAGCACCAGGGAATATGTCAATACAGCAATGCTACTGCAATAATATACTGAGTTGGTATGAATATTCTGTCTTCACTCATGCAGGCTCCAATTTTATCTGCCAATGCCTACGTTTCACTGGCTGGTGAAGCCTTGCTGATCAAGAAGACAGAAGTCACCTCGTGGTATCCACTTGGTAGTTCCTAGTTTGGCATAACCAAATCCAAAGCAGAGTACAAAACCTTAGGCATCTGGAATTGCCTTTTAAATAGACAAGGCTTCTCAGCCTGAATAACACACAGCTGCTTCTCTTCCACAGCGACTGACTCTACCTCTCACAGAATTAAGGAATAAGTATAAAGCAGCAACTACTGAGTCCGGAATTCTGTATTTTAATTCTTTGATAAACGGAATTGTCCCTGTTACAATGGCTTCCTTGTTCTCAATCAGGGTTTTCTTCTTATCTCCTATGCGCTTGATGATTAATTACAGAAGATAACCAAGCAGATGACTGGAGATCAGGTAAGTAATGGGATGGCTTGCAGCAAATTGTCATGAGATGGAACCAAGACTTTTCTCCTCTCTTCTTCAGGCTGAAACTGAATTATTCCATTACAAGGACCCAGCAAAAGAAACTCTGCAACTGCTGTTTTAAGACTGTGATGGGGTCCCTTTATTGAATCTTGCAAATTCAGTAAAAGAGCTTGTGATCCCCAGCAGTCTGTCCCATTTTTCTGCCCGTGGTTGAGGGAAAATTAAGATGCACAGGCAAATGTTAAACGCTACAGCTTAAAACTTTTGATTGTTACAATAAAAAAACCCACTTACCTATAACTACACTGTGCATATCACTATATACTTGTCAGATACATATCCATAGATACACAGACTACACATTAATATGTAAGATGGATATAACTATCAACTGGTGGTAGCTTATGCTGCTGTGCTACAAGAGATGAGCACTAGAGCTGATGCAATGCACGCATGCTGCTCAAGGGGCTGATAACTTCCAGCAAATAAAAGAAACAAGACAGTTTGCCAATAGTTATTCCTTAAACTACAGATGCTCACCAGCAGGAGCCCTTAGAAATCAGTACATGTTTTTCCCCTGGCAAACGAATAAGTTGAGATACCAATCTAAGTATTGCATTCTGTTTACAAAAATATATAATGTTTTCTTACAGAATATAAAAAATGGCCTAATGTATAATATAGAAAGTAATGTTGTAAGTATTAGAAACATTTTAAAGCTACCATTAGATTCCTCAATTATTGACAAACCTGACCGTAAAGCAGGTGACATTTTGACATGTATTGACACTCACATATTCAACAATCGGTCCCAAACACATAAATCAGTAAACTGACCAGCTGTTTGCTCCTGAGTACGCTAAATTTAAACTTTCACTGAGACTTAAATCTCATGTAGGTTACCCTGGCATTTGAATTTGGTTATCACAGTACAACTGATGCATATGGATTTGTTCAGCTTAAGTTCCTAAGCCATCACTTTAGTTGAAACTTCATGGCAATTTTTTTCTCTTAAAAAAACCCCAAAGCAACAAACATACCAGTTTGTCTGTGGTTTGTAACAAGTAACTCTGAAATGTGTAGGCTTTGCATAGACCACACACAAGGGTGTAAATGCAAAAAGCTTTCTCTCCACTCTTTCAGGCTCCTTTTGGAATAGAATGGAATGAAAAATTACAGGGCAAACTCAAACATCTGGATTTAGTTTCTTAAGCGGAGTCCACTAATTAAATGTAAGATAGTATTCTACACAATTAGCTTCCCCCCTTAATCAGTTTGTTTATTCATGAAAGCTGCTACTTTCCCTGTTTGTCTGCAACTATGTGTCTGTTTAAAAAAACCCAAAAAGCAGCACTGAAATTCCTTTTATAGTAGCACTGGTGCTACTGTACTTAATGCTGGAAAGAGCTTTGAGCTGTTTCTAATAAACAGATGTTAAAATGGAGGAGCACTGTGCAGCTCTCCTGCTGCACATTAACTTTGTGACAGATGGATGAACATGGCATGGTGCGCACAGCATGTCACCCTTGGCACTTTCAGCCTGTATAATTGGTAAGGGAAAGCCTGTTGCGATGCATGAGCACTCAAGAATATGAAGATATGAAAGACCATGTGTCTTGACATGTGACCTGTTAACTTTAGTTAACAGGAATGATGCAGCTAATGAGAGCTGGTGTTTGGAAATGTATCGCTAAAAGGACCTTGGTCTGTCTGTCCCAGCTGAGGCAGCTTGAAGAGGAAGCTGAACAAAATAGCATAACTACTGCTGCAAGTGCTGATTGCTCCTTTCCTGATATAAACCAACAAGTAAGTACAGACTATTCAGGGTAATTTTTAATGACAGTGAGCTAGGGAGCTTCCACAGTGGTGTCTGAGAAATTGCTTCGTCTGATCAGCACCTTGTACACTCATGCAATGATCCTGATTCAGCCACACAGAGCTGGCTGTGCTTTTACCCCAAATAACAGCAACTTAAACGAGGGTGTTTGCAGCTCTTGTTAAGACATCGCTTGCCTTCCAAGCTGACTCCAAGACATGAACAGATGCCACCACTGCCAGTCTCCTCAGAGAATAAGATGTCCCACCTTCCCCAGTACTGCTTTCAACTCAGGGCACACAACCTCACTGACTTGTGCAGGGTTTGCGCACAGATGTGTTTATGAGGGCACTGCTGTGACCCCCACATGCAGTGGGCAGCAGCAGCTGTAAGTGAAGGAGCTTGTGTCCTTCCAAGGGAGCCCTCTGTCCAGCACTTTCATAGACCAGGTACCAGCATGAAATCAACCTGGAAAACCTTGCAGCTCAGAGGCAGATGACCAAACACTAATCAAGTGGCTGCCAGCAGCTAGCATTAGCCAGGGAAAAGCATTTTAACTGACTGCAATTTCTGTGTCATCACAGAAGACTTAAGGAAGAGCTCAACTGGGAAATGGAGACAATTAGAAAAAACAGGAAAGAAAGCAAGAGAAAGGTAATTTGGCAGCTGCTGTGCTCTACAGGCTGCCTTGGAAAACCCTGGAATTCTGCACTGTGATGTGTCTGAGCTCAGAGACGCTACCCACTATCCTAAGAAAAACCCTCACTGAAGCACAGCCTATTTGCTGTTACTCCTGCTGAGCAAGGCAAGGTTCCCTTGAGTAGCTCACTCCTCACACACCCTGCCCCTCTACACACAGCTCACAAACGAGGGACTACTCACTCCTGAGAGAGCAAACCTTTGCTGCAATGGATAAATGCAGTAATTTAGCACCCAGACAAATTATTTTGGGATTTCTGCACTGTACGGAGGCTGACACATCCCACACCCAAAGGGGTGTGTGCTATAAATGCACCAGTTTTCTTTCCTGGGAGTCTGTGTCTTCACTTAGTGCAGTTGATTTCAGGGTTGAATTGTAGGGTCATCTAAACAGATCTCCCATTGAATCAAAATGTTTAGTTCTTGACAGCCTTAGCTGGCAATGGCAGCAAGACTGGCGTTTGGAGCAGCACCTCTACTTATATATAGGAAGGAGCATTTTTTCCTCAAGTGCCTAATGGCAATGAAGTAACAATGGCAAGCAGCATTATGCACACTTCTTCAGCTGACAGTAAATAACCAAGCATGCCAAATTTTCTAAACTCAGAACCAGTTCCTTAACTGTATGGGCAAAATTCTTCAGCTGAGTCCCTCATCTCTGCTATACAAATTTTACATTCATTTACATAGCCACAAAACAATGCTGTTGGAAGGAGTCACCACTTATAATCAAAACCACATCAATATGACTAATCACATCAGCTCTCTTACATATTGGGAGTCTAATGGCTTCTATTTACAGCCTTTAAATAAAGCAGCTTGTCTGCACGTTTTTCACTAAGCAATACAACTTATTCCCATTTTTTGAAGAAGCAGCTTAAATACCCACCTGATGCTTCAGAGCCATGAGGCAGAACTTATGACCACACTTGGCAGAACACGTTTGCGTGCTGTCCAGTCAGTCTGGGAAGGCTCAAGTGCAGTCTTTCAGATCCCATGAACACTAAAAAAACCCTCCAAAGTTATGTTTCTTAATATAACTATGCCTTTTTTTTCTGCTCTGACCCACTATCAACAAGGGTGAAAAAGTGCTTCTGCTGAAATAGTAGGTTTATCGTACTTGTGCAGGCATGACTGGTCTGTGGAAGGAGGTAGGCCATTTTTCTTCCAACTCCATGACACAGCATGTCTTCAATGACTGGGAGGTTTTTCCCAGGGTTTACACGGTGAGGGTACTTTCCTGCATGGTTCCTGCTCATACTAAAAGTTTCACTCTTATTCCAGTGGTTAATGGACTTTATCTCTCCATCTTCTGGAATCCTTCTATAGATCATCTACTGGAGAATGGATTCACATGATTAATATTTGACTTGTTTTGATCTCTTGGTCAGCCTGGGAACCTGTTTCCCACTTTCCCCAGAGAGCAAGATGTTACCACGTGTGATGCTACTAGTCCAACTGCCATTCACTGCAGTAGGGCCTCTCCAGAAAACCTCAGCAATCACCAATGGCCATGGGAGCTCAGCTACAGTAGCTATCTGACCTGGCTGTGACAAGCAAATTGGAAGTCCAGTTCCCTAGAACTGGTGGCACATGGTAATTTGAGTCATACCGATGCCTACTGAGCTTGTGCACTGAAGCATTTCCAGGCTCAGGCCCTTGAACCAACCTGAATCTTTAGAGCTCATGTGTCTGTTTTTCTGCTCTGTTGACAAGCAATCCTAAGAATCTGTCAGTAGTAGGCAAAAATAGAAACAGGACAGGAAAAGCTATGGACCTCAAAAGTGTTTCTGGAATTTCAGTGCGGGCAAATCTCTCATGATGAGCTTAGGAAAGATCTACCCTTGAAGTACTACGGAGAGCTTCTGGGAAAAAAATCCTGCCGTCACAAAGCCTACTGCAGTAACGAAAAATTACTCTGCAGAGCGTGGTGATGGAACGTGAGAAGCCCATGATCTATCAGAACTGGAGTAAGCTGATAAATGCCCAGAACAGTGAAGAAAATAGTCAGTTCAGAGAAGGCTTTGAGACTGGAGTACTAGTCTCAGCTCAATTTATAAAGCGGAAAGCTTTCCCCTTTGTGGGTCTCTAACAACACTGACAGATTTCAAGTGAGGCTCCAGCTGTAGAGAACATAATCTTGGCCTGGCTCAGCACACACGAGAAAACCTCAGGGCGTGTGATGGTAGATTACATGAGAGCTGTGTCTGCACAGACAATGGCCAATTCAGTGAAGGCACAGGTCTCCCTCCGTTACATGCTGAAGGAAATACAAATTAGCGCCAGAGCTGCTGCTCTCTAAGCCACATGAAAAGAGTTCAAGCTTAAGTCTAGGAAATTAATAGACAGAAGAGATGCCACACTGGCTCATGCAATTCTGCCTTTGATGGTGGCAGTTGTAGCTGTTTAAGGAAAAAGAATAGGAAATAAAGACTGGAAGAAATCTCCTAATTCAGCTATGAATGGATTGAGTTGCTCCATTTTCAACTGTGAAATCATAGAATCATAGAATAGTTAGGGTTGGAAAGGACCTTAAGATCATCTACTTCCAATCCCCCTGCCATGGGCAGGGACACCTCCCAGAGTACAGTATCCCACTTTCCCGGGTTGTGAGAAGGGGGTGGGGATGGTTAAAAATACTTCAGGTTTGTGAACTGTAAGGTTTCCTTTGATGTAAATTAGTTTCCCTTTATGCACAGGCCATGTGCAACTCGGTCCAAAAGACTCTATGCAAAAAATTGAGGGTAGAGAGAAACGATGTCAGCCCTCCATTACTCCACAGTAAATTTGTGAATGTGGGGAGAAGACAGTTACAAAGCATCAAGCATCCAGATACTCCGTGGATGTACACAATGCTGGGGATAAAGAGAAAACCTGTGTGGGGTATGAATTTTTTTTTTAGTTTTTATTATATATATATTTATTATTTTTATTCATATTAGATTCAATTTTAGGACCCTCAGCAATTGTATCCTAAAACAATTGCAGCATTTCCCACTTACTTTTCTACTGCGAGGAAGGCCTTTTTCACCAAGAAACTTATTTTCAAGGTTCTCCTTGGCTTTTGTTTGGCTACTGCAGGTACTGAGGGGATAAGCCGTGATAGCCCTGAGGGTCCTGCCCACCCTCTGGAGCTCCCCCCACCTTGTCCATGGTCCCAGACTCCATGTCAGCCCTCTGGGGCCATTAAGTCCTGCCCAGCAGTGATATCAAGGCATGACAAGCAAGGAAGCAGGGATGCAGTGGATGAAGGATGCCCAGGGACAGGCTGCCATCCCATTGCACATGCGACAAACGCAGTTTTTTATTTTCCTGACGTGCTGGTTGCCAGAGTTTTTGATCATTTTAAAAAAAGAAAGAGAAGAAAAGAAAAGCAGATCTCCAGTATCGCCTTGTGTGGAGGCTGACTTGAAATGAAAAGTAGTGAGAATCAAATAAAGTAACTCTAGCCCTTAAGATATCTAGCCTGAGCTAATGATAGCTTATTTTCTTGGTAGTCCAGTACTGTGACCATACTCCCTCCTCCAGATAAAATCAACAGAGCTTCATAAGAAATGACAACTCACCTTTCTTGAACTGCTATTGCTGTTAGTATTAGGGAGACGAGATAATTTTCTGGTTGAGATGAAAGGCAGAGAGTTGAACAAAGGTTTCTTACCGTTAAGGACAATGCCATGCAAACAAAAGTGAACTTCTTGATATGTGTTGCTGTGACAGTACTGTTGGTGTTCACCAATTTATTGCTGGGGTTATTCTAGGGTAAGAGAAAGAGATAATGAGCATTAGCTTGGCTCCAGACTGCTGTGAGGCTGACAGCACCAGGGTCATGTGCTGGATCTGACTGTCTGTGCCTGTGCATGCCTGCCTTTGCTTGTTTGCTTTTTAATCTAGAGCTTTCTGAGTACTTTGTACCACCAAAGCATATTTTCTGCTTAAGCTGACAGCAACTGCTCCTATAGTCACAGAGGGCTGAGTAATATCCCTTTTTCTAAGGAATAAGTCCTATTTAACAAATTCAACTTTGAAAAAGGGTAGTAGCTCTTTCTGAGGAAACTCCACATGATTTTCTTTTTTAACTTACAGTTTGTAGCATGTTTTCACAGGAAAAATAGGACTTCATTCCCTTTTGCCACAGAGGGGTACCAAACCGATACACCAATGAAAACACCCTTACTGATTCCATGAGACAAGTAGGTAACACAAACAAAGCTTCTGGAAGAGCTGGCTCCATTAATGCCATTTAATGAACAGAACATAATTAGGACTATTAGGTGTTCCACCTTGAACATGGACTCTGTACTCACATGGCAGCGAAGTTTTATTTAAAATGACAAAAGCCCTCTTCCAAATGTCTAATATTGCAAATGAAGCTCAAGATTTAAAATTGCCCTCAGGGAACACACATAAAACCAAACTAAATGGTCTGTGAAAGGAGAGGATGGGATATCAAAAGCAGGGCACCATTAGGATCCCCATAATAATAATTTTCATTCACCCTGGAGCTGTTTGAGATACACAAGTATGTGCTCACACTGATAAAACCTGTACCATGAGATGCAGTACAACCTTTATTCATCCTTGATGGAACTCATGTAGAACAGCAGTATCTGTCACATGATCAGCCTCCTTTACTGAAATTACTTGTAAGAGAAAGAGGAGCTCATGCCAACACAGTTTGGGAGTGGACAAACCAAACGTGAGACCTGTGAAGGGTATACCATTTCACACACATTCAAGAAGCTGATGGAATTGTGCCATTTAAAGCTTTTGTGGTGACCACAATCCCGCCATCCAAAGCAGTTGCTAAGAAAAGGGGGTCTCATTCATTCCTACCCTGCTGCTGCTAACTCTGCTCTTGCTCTACTCCATCCTTTGCTCCAACTCTTGACCACATACTCTTTGTTCCTCTCTCTTGCACACTATTTAGTTCTTGGATCAAAACACTATGCAGATTATGGAGCAAAAACAGTATCCATTCCCATCTGTTATGTGTTTATAAGTCCTCTCTCAGCCAATGGTGTTGCTCTGAATCAGACAGCATGGTCTATTAAGAGTAATGGCATTATCACCATGTAAAACAGGAATCAGAGCACAGAACTAGGATATTCCTGTTTTCTTTCAGAAAATCAGCAGGAAGCCTTAACCTGTGTACCTGCTAAGCCATGAGGTTGCTCTGGATACAGAGCCTCATAAAAGGCTGAAACAGGACCCTGCATCTCTCTTATGAATGTGAACAGAGGTAACGATTTCCCTGTGAAGATAAGAATACGACTTCTCCAGTAGAGCCACTGAAGAGGGGCATGCTATCTGGATCCCACATCCTATCAGTCTGTTGAGACAATGCAGTGTGCTTCTGATGGCCATCAGCCTTGCCAGCTTTCTGAGCAACTGACAAAAGAAAACGGGAGTTTGCATGCATACAAACTGTTTCAGCATCTGAAAATCACAGTAAAGAAGGCTTTACAGAGTCTGGAAATAAAAAGTGCTACTACCCAGACTCTTCTGAGAAAGCCTCAGCTTAAGGAAACAAAGGTTTCGAAAGGCAGGTGACATGAGAATGGCGTGTGACCGAGGGTAAAGCAATTCTCACAGCGATCTAAAAAACCCACTGTGGTTTCTGGTTTGGCATTTATTGTCTGAAAGGTACGGGGGAGGCATTTGCACACATGGTTGCCAGAATGAGATATCCTCTATACTGCTGCTACCTCACTTAGCACATTTTTTTGCCAATTTGCTCTCAAAACATACAACTACAATCCCCATCGTGTATTTTTTCTTCAGTTAGATAAATGGTATATCTACTTGTGCTTTACTCCAGCTTTTTCTTCCTCACATTTGTTCCACAAGAGCACGATGAGAAGTGTTTTAACTGAAATAAACAGACAAACCATGGTCTAATCCTGTCACCACTAAAGTTTTCAGCACAGCTTACACCAGCTCAACAAGACCTGAATTTAGGAGTCTTAATTGCTGTTAATTTTACTTGGCAATAGTGCATTTGATTGTGGCTCATAATGGATGAGGTTAGTAGCCCCTGTGTTTCCTGTCACAAATCACTTTTATCTTGCAATTCATTGGTTTTGCATCTGCAGCTCCTTTTCAGCAACATGATCTGGCTGCATGTTGTATTTTATCTCACAGGTCAATTTAGCTGTACACAGGCAGACTAAGAAGTAATGACTGATTTGATTTTTCTTTGGTTTAGTTTTAAATTCTTGGAAATATGGTGGATGATTTCAAACAGGGCTTGTTTCAGCTAAGCATATTCCGGAGCAAGCAAACGATTTCTTCATCAGTATCTGGAGCTAGAAAGTTCAGTTACTAATTGGTAAATAAAGGGAAGGAGAGGATTTGGCATTTGAATTAAGTGTCACAGGTCATGACTGTTCTTTGCACAACTTATGGGCTTGTGAATACCAGTTCTAAAACAGAGCAAAAAAAGACCCTAAACAAAATTCATTTTGGTTATGTATTTACTCTGTGTTCAGTTCCAGAAGCAATCCCTGTATTCTCACATAATTACATGATCAATGCTATTAAAATAATGCATGTTATCTGTGTTACTGTCAGTCTATGAAACAACCTTTGCTAAACGTTAACATAAGCAAATGAACCTAAACCCACTTGAGAGATACCACAGAACTGGGAGCAGAGATGAGAGCTTGCTTACTTACTGATGGACACTTCGTGAGAAATCACTTCATTAGCTAAGTAGCTACATCACAGTAAGTAAGTGAGGATTCTATTTTTAATCCTTAAAAACACAGCCCCTATGTAGTCAAAAGATAGCTCAATACCTTGTAATACAGAGCTAAGGTTAAAATCGTAAATCACAAAAGAGCTTGAAGCCACCTAAACCAATATTTTAACTAGGATTTTTAAACCTTATCAGTGGGACAAGGAACAATAGGTATCAAAAGCAAAGGTAAAGAGAAACAAGACAAGACAACAGATGTCCATTAATACAACCCTATTTAATCTTTGTTTGGTTTACTTTTTAAAGAATCTGTTACACTTTGTTATGGAACCATGAACTAACTTTCTTCATATTTGTTTAGCAGAAATCCCTCTGACATCATGGAAGCCACCCTTAAATCAAAATGTTGTAACATGGAAAGAGGAGGACCACACGAGAGGTATTTATTACACCCCTAACACAGGCACTCACCTTGTCAAAAGCAGGGTATACTGCTCTGATCTCTGTCAGCCAGCCATAAGGCATGTGTCCCACAGGATACGTAGCTGTCAGGATTGCCACTGCCTATGAAAAGAGACAGGGAAACATGAACATCCAATCTTTGACAGAACAATTAAATTAACATAGGTTGCCACTTCCTACCAAGATCATCACCAAATTGACCTTGATACAGCGAGAAACCATGCAGATGACTGGAAGCTCTTTGTTTCAGGAAGACTGTCCCAGGGGCCATCACTTGGCCTAGTATTTAAAGCTTATAGAATCATAGAATAGTTAGGGTTGGAAAGGACCTTAAGATCATCTAGTTCCAACCCCCTTGCCATGGGCAGGGATACCTCCCACTAATAAAATCTTTTGTGCCATGAAGCTATGTTACTCAGCTTTATCGTTTCACCATCACTCTGGTACCTCGGGATTATAGTTAACTTGAATTGGTATGTGCCCCTCAGCCAGCTAAATACCTCCCTCAGTGCTCCTGAGTTATTTTACCCACAGATGTCAGAGTAGCAGAATGCCTTACATTACTTCAGATGCTTTGGTAGCTTCGGATCAAACGTCATAATTTTTATTTATATATATTTAACTTGGCTATTTATAAGTAAAACCAGGTTTAAGACAGACTACAGAAGAGCAGGCCTCAGTGACTGACTGTCTTTGGACATCAAACTGCTCTAGGGCAAGAAACAAAAAAGCTACCCTCTCCTCATTTTGGTGCTCATCAACAAAAACAAAACAAAAGTCATTCCAGATGTCCATTTTTATCATGAGAAACAACTCACTGCCTGCAATTTCAAACAAGCCCCTTTTTTACTTTTACAACTACAGACCAAGAAGTACATCAAAGACGCAACCACACACACACATATTAGGTGTTTAGGGAGCTCTTCCTGCAGATGCTTTTACACATGTAAAAAGCATTACATTTCCTAAATTCTGTCCCCACAGCTGTTTATTTGCAGTCACTGGCAACTCCCAAGCGACTGAAACACACAGTATCAGGTATGACAAGTTAGTGCTGACAGAATGTTTGCTAGGCATCAGCTGCTCGAATTTTCCTTTCCATTTAGTATCTTACAGCTTTGTCTTTCCTATAGGAAAACTGACGGCAAAGGTCCTCCCACTTCTTAAGAGAATAGGTCAGCTCATGGTGATCATTGGAGAAGGCTCTGCACCACAATCAGAAGCCCGGCTCCCATCAGCCGTAGGAGGCTATTGGAGTGATTTGAAATTCCTCCAGAGAAACGGTGTGCATTTCACATCCCAGCCAGGAGAGATTTTTTTTTTCAGTGTGCTTCAAGACTGTTTCAAGCTTCAAGGATAGAGAGAGCACTAAACAGAAACGTACTTAAGATACCTTTTTTCTTGTCAGCATGGCTGGGAAGAGAAACACCGAGGTAACTCCATGTAAGTGATCATTTGCAGTAATGGAGAGCACTTTTCTTACCTCTGTGGCTGCAGAACTGCCACCTAGGTCCCGGGAAACAAAAAGGTTGACAATGGGCCTACTTATTCTCTGAGTTGCCAAAATTAACGCCAAAGGCCACCAGAAACTCAGCATCTTCCTTATTGTAGCCTCTCCCTGCAACACATAGGAAAAAATAAATAAGCAGAAGTGGGTTTGAAAAAAATCATGCAGAACTGAGGCAAAAGCACGGAGAAAGAATTTTTGCCTTCACCACCCGCTGTCAGTTTGGTACCTTCATTTCAACAGTTTTCATGACGAGCCTAAAATATTTTCACTCATGTTAGTAATACTGATTCACGAGAAGCTGTGTCATGGATCTCAATAGATAATGCATAAGGTCCCTATCTGCATAATTTGTTCTGGCTACCAGAGGAAGATGTGAAAACCAGTATCACATTCGAGGAAAAAGAGGAATTTTGAAACTTTCTTCCCTCTGAAATAAAGGAAGTTCATGCTGTAGTGGCTTACAGCTCAGCATAGAGACGTTCAGTAGGCAGCACATCCATACCATGGGGAAGCATTGCCTCGTGCACTGTCTGGGATAGTTTTTACCATGCCTCTTTAAGTGAAAATGTTTTTTCCTGCATGATGGGGAGAGGAGGACCTTCATGTACAGTGGTTTTAATACAGTATTATAACACATAGAGCAAGTTTTAGATTGTTCAAAAAAGTGCACAGTACTGAGACATACCCCCATTTCAGGCCCACTTCTGTCAGGAATGACGTTATGTATGTTCCTGTAGTATCCGAGGCATAACGTGGTACATCGTACAAGTGCTCCCATGTATAAGGACAAGATGGGGATCAAGAGAGGCTCCCTGCACTCCAAGTGACTGTGAAGCAAAATGGCTACAAAAACAACCTGCAGGGCAAACAAATAAATGATTAGTAATCTGTCTGTGTGTTTCTTTAGCATTATCTCTTGCCTGACACCCAGATACTACAGTACCTATATGACTTTAAGCCTATGGCATTTGAAACTTTAGTCAGGACCCTCCTGCATTCGGTCATACAAATGAGAAGAACAAGAGTTAACATCATACAGAAGCTCTATTAAACCGTACTTGAAGGTATGGGTAGGTGTCAGACTAGGAGCCATAAATAGGTTAGCATGAAAGTCTGGCAAGGTCTGTCAGGAACCATGTGGCTGTCATGCTTCCCAGGAGAATGTGCTATTCTGATATACACTGAGGCTGGAAACATGATTCTAGGGTCAGCTTGTAAGCATTACTTCTTTTTTGCAGGGTGTGGGGCAGTGGCAATTAAAAAGTCGGATACTTTAAAGTATTCACTCCAGCATTTAGAAGCAGGAAGTCTTACGTCATCCTGCTTTTCTACTTTTTTGAGTGAGATTTCAGTATTTCATCATTCTCTTCTCAGCTATCTGAGCACATTGATGCAAATGAAATGGAAAATTTTGAGCTAATGAACAGCTCATAATTCAGTCTCCTAAGATTAAATTCCCAGTCCAAAAAATGCAAAGGAATTAATATGACATTATTCTCTTCATTAAGTACAGAGCTGATGGTGTGCCTGTTGAATTCCAGATGTCTCTGGATTGGTGGCACAACTGAAAAGCCAACTGTGTTTGGTGCTGTGAACAGCAGAATCAAGGACAACCCTGCTGTGACATGCTGGCATGGCAGTGAGTTACAAGACATACAAAACACGTTCAGAAGCAGGTTTTCTCTCCTTCATTGCTAAAGCTCAAGAAATACTTAAGAAAAATCACACTGTGCAAATGTTTATTAGGCAGGCCATGGTGTTCATGAGGGTTTGCAAAACTGCTGTTCTGAACCCTACAAAAGAATCGTTTTTCAGTAAACAGGAGCAAAAGCAGTCACAAAAAGTGTGTATGTAAAGTGAGCCAAAGAGAATTAGCTACTGCCTGTGCATCTATTGCTTGTGTAGGGAGAGGATGTAGGTGTAGAGAGTTCTGGGGTGTGGAGAGTCACAACTTCTTGTCTTCTGGATTTGCTCTTGCTCTGTGCAATATTTTGTTTAGAAAAGATGACAGGTGTCTCATTCTGCACAGTCCTGGCACCCCACTCACCAACCACTGTTGAAAGGGCATGTGTGCCATGGCCAAAGTAAGAATTGGTTTCTGTTTTTAGCTGTATATGACCTGACACGCACCTAGGGTCACAAACTTTGTATGGTCGCATCATAACAAGAGCAGACCCCGAGGGCTAAGGTCATGTACAGTAATTAGTATTATCTTCAGGGATTTAGTCCAGTATTGTAGAGGGGCAGACCTGCAAAACACGGAATAGCAGCTGACTGAATGATTCAACCTGGTTTATGGTTTGCTTGTATTTAGTGGGAGGAAAATGCTATGGAAAATTGAACTAAGTGCTGCTGACTTCATGTTTCCTTTGATGCTGTACTGTTATTAGCCTCTTTCTTACCCAGTCATTACACCATTAAGCTGGTAATGGGGCAGTACAGCAACTGTTTTACAGGTGCTGGGACTCTTCATTTAGTAATATTTTTATATATGCTTTAAAAAGAGGGCGGTGTATTGGTTCTCAGATGCTGCAACACTGGCCAGCAGCAATGTGTATGAATGTTGTTTTTAAGTGTATCTATCTAGTACAAAGCAACAAGATAATTAATATCTCCCCCACAAATAAAAGTTGAAGCAACATTTGGTCTTCTCTGCATCACCCAGGATCTATCAGCACAGATCTCTTCCGCTGCAGTTCTGAGCCTTCGCTTTTTGGACCAGTAACAAGAACAGTGCCATTCTGGCACTCCGAAGATGGCTTACACTACAGTATTTCACTGGATCAGACAGCATAGGCAAAACTGACAAGTGAACTGGAGAAGCCTTCATTCACTTCCCCATCTACAAGCCCCACTCAGGATTTCAGTGCAACTGTGCGATGCATGTCACACATGAGAATGCACAATATGTTTCAGCCATTCTGAAACATGGTTGTGGAGGTGCTGTAAGACATAGCCCTAGCCCAAAAATCCTGGCTCCCATCTCCCGACATAGGTTTGGAACTGACCTGATCCAGTCAAGTGAGACCAGCCTAAACCACAGCTGTCAGTAAACAGCCTCCACATGATGAGCAAGCAGACAGAGAACAAACCACAAGATTACTTCCTCTGGTGTGTTGTTCACGATAGAGAAAGAAGCCAGTCTTTGTGCAAGGGAGAACCTGCTTAGGAAAGCACCTAGTCCGTAACACAACAGAAACAGTGACTGCTAAGCGAAGTCATTACCTGAGCTATGACATCTGAGATGGAGGCACATCCCACTAGGAAACTGTACTTGTGTTTCAACAGAATCCCAGCATGGGTCCATGCCTGAAAAAACACAGAGGAGAGTTTGGATAATGATTATGGTATTTGTGAATGATTTCAGGTCCCAGAATACTGTTTTCTGGTTTTTACATTGTACACAAACAACTTATAAAGCTATTTTCTACCAGCAGTATTTGGTGTGAACCTGGGCAAATGTTAAGCTAATAATACAGAGAAAGCACTCCTGCATTCACTTCCTTATAGCCAGGGCTGACAGGGAGAATGTGAATAACTTTATAGACTGCATAGAAATTTCTGATCAGATCTAATAAGAAACTGCTCCTTCTTCATCAAACAGGTGTTGCACAGGATGACTTATCATAATAAATAATTCAAGGGAAAAAAAATGTTTATTATCATTCACCAGCTGGATGCACCTCTGAAGTGTAATCCTCACTGGCCCACTGAGTTGTACTGAGTCCTGTGTGTATATATATATATATACTGGCAGAGAAAACTTAATGATCCAAGTGCTTTACATAGTCAGAGACTGTTTCAAGCAGACAAAGTGGTGGAGATATGCTGTGAGAGGGCTGTTCTATACCAGTTTTACACAGAAGTAGAGGCATTAAAGACAGATGTTCTATTTCTATGTTGTGCAGGCCACAAGCAGTAAGCCTGGTGATGTGGAAAGCAGCGGCCCACCCCACTTGTGGGTGCTCTTTCTCAAGCATTCGAGATATGCTGGACTTAGCTGTGCTTGTAAATATGATGATAAGAAATATATTTGCAACAAATGTGCTTTGAGAAAATACTGAGCTTATTCCCTGTGAGCTCTGCAAGTGATCTGATCAGTGCTTTCCAGCATGCACATACAGTAACTCTAATGGGACAACTGAAGTTTTTACTTTTGTTATGAGCTCTGTATGCCCAACCAGATGCTTCTTCCAGGTAGCAGGGGACAATGTGTCCAGGTATATCCAGAGCTACCACTTGCAAAAGACACACCTCCCTTCTGCCCACCTGCAGCTTCCCATCAGGTAACAGACTTTGTGAACCAAGGTCACCAAAGAAAAAATAACCTGAATATTAAAATTCAGTTCTGTATCAGGCACTCACCATGGCATCCATAAAAGGGAAGGCAGCAAGATAAAGGAAGGCCCTCCGAGTTTTATTTCCCACTGATTCATCCACATGGTGCAGCTTGTTAATAATGTAATACCCCAAATCACTATATGCTGTAGAGACACAAGAACGGAAATGAATAATAAAGGTTACATATGGGCTCTGGGTGAGATACTCAGAAGTACCTGAAAGGCTGTGATGCCTAGAACATGCATCTACTTAGTAAACAGCTGCAGGGGCTCCAGGATATTGCGATCTCACCAGCTGCTGTTTCTGACTAAGAAGTGCTCTCATGGTTCTTTTTCAAGTAACCTTTGGTAGAAGAGTGATAACAAATGGCTGGGTCGGGACTTGGGTATATTAAGTGCCACATCTGTTTGCTAAATGAACACACTGGTACTCCAAAAAAATCTACTGGTCTTTCATTAACTCAAGGCTCTTTGTTAGAAAAACTTTTCACCAGGCATTGTGTATTTCATGGGATGCAGTAACTTATAAATACCAAAACCACCTATTGGCACTGCATTCATATGACATTACCTGTAAACCTGCCTAAAGCTGTAAAAGAATACTATGAATTGTGAAATGATGCAAAAATCACACTCATTAAGCCTCTCCCTTACTCTGCCTAATGATCACCTCTGCTGGGACCCGTTAGGGCACTGCACCCTTCGCTGTACAGTCCCTGGGCAGCTCTGAACAGCCTTAGTTTCCTTCCCTATCTACAGCCCACATCTCAGAAGCCAGTCAGAAGAAAAACCACTGGAAGTCAGGGGGTTGCCACTTCAGACTGCCAGTATGTTATTTCACTGTCTTGTTTCAACCCAAGACAAGAATTTTTACTGTTGGGCAACACATCTCTTGCCAGGTCTCTCTTCCCAAGGCGTTGGGTTAAAGACAGCACAGATGCAGGGACTCACCACACAGCTCTCTGAAGAACTCCTTATATCTCTGTTGGTACCCATGTTATCCAGCTGCTTTAATAACCCCTGAGTCCTCCCAGTGACCAGGAATAATGAAGAGCTAGCTATGACTGCAGTCTCTGAACTATGGGAACTTATATGCACAGTTAAAAATAGTCCAAATAGTTTTTAATCTTTTATAAACTATGTCCTAGATCTGCATATTACTACTTAGTTTCCTCTATACACTTGCAATAGCTATTGAAAGAGTGATTAGTTCATAAAGTCAACATTCCAACACAAGTAATGGCAGAATTACTTGCAAATAGGGAACCTTACCTCAATTCTCTCCCACTAGTGTCTTTTCTAATTATTTCAAACATTGACATCTATCTGATTTTACATATATAACAATTCTGTTATAATTGTACAGACTGTCATATATGGTATTTCAGGAAAGTTATCATTTTCATGCATGCAGTTCACATAATCAGATAGACAAATTCTAACATTAGTTGCCCAATTCAATCTTTTTAGCCTAAAACTCTCTCCTAACTCATAAAGAAGTGTTTGGAAGCAATTAAAGAGGGGTTTAAGTCCTCATTGTTTTGTGATGGCTTAGCGATATAGCAGGTAAATGGTTAACAGGACTGAAAAAGTCTTTTCAGTGACAAGACAGTGTAAACAAGGTAGTAAAATAGAAGGGGGTAGGTTTGACAGCACTGGGAACAGGCATGAGCCTCATTCCAGATATCCAGGATTGCCCAAAAGATGCTAAAATGTTAAAAACTCCACCTTTTCCTATGCTGGTCCCTATCTAAATGTCTTTTATCTGAACTATGACTGTTAGACTTGCAGTCTCCCAGTTCACCCAGACATCCCCAGGTTTCTTAGCCATCCTTCTGAGGCACTCCTAGCCTTGTTTCCTTTCGAATGGGGTTGGGGAAGAACTTTAAACCAGGACTCCAACCTTTCCTCAGTTCAGGAAGGCCAGTTTAGTTCTTGAAGTGTTGATGTGCTTGTTGCAGTCCAGCCACACATCAAGAAAAGCCCCTTTTTATTTTCGCATGAATAACCAAACACAGATTTTTGCTCAGTATTTTGAAAACTCTGTTATCCATGGATTTTTGTGTGGTAACTCCCTGTGGAAAGCTGCTTTTCTGGCAGGGCAGTACATGGATGTTTTGGAATTGACTTATTTGAATGAAGAAGTTTGGAAGACTGCTGCGAGGGTCAGACTCATCCATCTGACTCTCAGGTTCTGTTGAAGTTGCTTTATATTTCTCCTGCACAAAAGCTTAAAAACTGCTGCAGGAAACCAGGAAACACAGAATCAGGGGTCAGAGGCTGAACTACTCTCACTTCTAGGAACAGACAGTTCACCAGAGGGCTGTAGTTTATTGGCAGAGCGCTCTCAAGGGACTTGCACCACCACAGCCCACAGCACCACATTTCTAAGATTTCTAGAGATATCAGCACCGTGCTCTATAAGAATCATAGAATCATGAATGGTTTTGGTTGGAAGGGACCTTAAAGATCATTCAGTTCCAACCCCCTGGTACAGGCAGGGACACCTTCCACTAGACCAGGCTGCTCAAGGCCCTGTCCAACCTGGCCTTGAACACTGCCAGGAACGGAGAATTCACAACTTCCTTGGGCAGCCTGTTGCAGTGCCTCACCTGCTTTAAGATTCTTTTTTATCTCTCCCATCCAGAGAAGAAGAAAAAACAAACAAAACCCCCCAAAACTCTAACTGTACTTTCTAATGTGATTTTGATTTTAAAATTGCAATGGGAAAGCTTAATAGCTAGTTTTAAAAAAGCCAACTGTTCCACATGGCAGTGAAAGCACACAGTCACTCTTGCTGATGTCCAGAAACATTTTCATCCTCAGAAAGAAGGACTCAGCAAGAGAGATTTACTGACAAATATACAGGCATGTGTCTCAGAGCTGTGAATAAAGCAATTGCTGATGCAACTAGAATTTAACCTTGGCCAACCTCACAAACTTATTATGAAGCATAGTACAAAATTAATAACACAGACAACAGAGCTGAAGAGTATTACATGAATCTAAAGCAGATGGCTCTTCCCATTCCTTGCATAATTTCAACCAAAACAGAGTAGTCCAACCCCAAGACAAGCTGCCTGTTTGCACTCCTCTAATACCTTATATATTTTGACATGTCTATGGCTTAGTTTTGCTACAGAATCTAAGCAGGAATTCTTGGTTTTGACTTTTCCAGTTGAGTTTTAAGACACAGAAGCTTAAGAAATGACACTGAAAACTGCATACCTAATTGGATCCCCTCTTCTTTACACTGATTTCTCTAACAAGGTGATTACCACCATAAATGTCAGACATTCTTAAAACAATTGAACATACTCTTAATGATGCCAACAGTTTCAAAAAATAGCTGCACCATAGTCATTCTGGAGTTGTCTACTACCCAGCATGTTACACTTACATCATAAAGAAAACAAAAAGAAACCCTCATAGGAAGTGATACCATTTACTTCCAGACAGTTACATATGTCAATATTAGCTTTGCTAGAGGGGAAAAAAAATCCAAAACTGTTTTGGGGTTAAAATGTGTTCTCTTTAGATGCATTCCATTTCATATTACACTGCCAGTTACAAAATGAACTGGGAGACCTGACACGTAAAATATATTCTGCTGTCAGTAAGAAAGCCAACCCACATGGCCAGAACTGGTGCTGGTCAGGAGTTTGTTCAGCTAAGTGATTTGGGCAGATAAATGCTATTTATAAAAATATAAAAATAAAAAATTGAATAGCAAATCTTCATTTGGAGTCGGCAGAGGGTACATAAGATTCATTTGTCTTTGATTAGCGTTGTGATTTTTTTTTGCTTATAGTAATAAATGAACTAAAAAAAACTCCAACAAACCAAACCAGATTAGGAGCATCTCAGGGCAGTCTGATTACTGCAATTATCTTTTTCTGTGCTCAGCTCTAGTTCCAAAATTACATTGTTGATTTTCACAAATCTATCTATGACTGTTGGTCTCTGAAATAGCTTTCGGAAGGCCAACATCTTGTAAGTCTCAAAATTAGCCTGTTATAACTCAAACTCAATTATTGCAATCCTAAAATCCACAACTGCTTTGATCATAGTCTTTCTTCCTTTTTCCTTTGCCCTGAATACCTTGCTGATAAGAAACTATCCCTGCTATGGAAGAAGGGGCAGGGACAGCTGGGGAAGCATGCTGATGCTTTAGCAATGGCCATCTGAAGATGCTGAAATAGGACACATTTTCAATGAATGACATTTTACCATCTTTTAGAATGAAAGAAAAAATGCAAGCCTGGATTATATTCTGCTTTGTGTTACTGTGCTATCATCCTTTTCAGAGCAAAATGTTTAGTACAGGCCACTACAGTGGGCATACCAGAACAAGACTGACTGGAAAAAAACCTCAGGTTATCATAAACCACTCTGTTATTATAGTAGTGTCACTCTGAAAGCGGTGGGATTACACCTATATCTCACTTGTTATGCAGATCTTTCACGTAATGCAGTGACCATGTACGTAGGAAGTTCAACGTAATCGGTTGAATTGCTAGCAACTGCTCAAGATTTCCCCTGCACAGTCTGTGCAGGGAGTGGCCCATGCCCACTAGCCTGTCAGTAATAAACTGGCACAAATCACCCACATGTCTCAACCATCCAGCCTGCTATAGGTTCGCCTGGGTCCTAAAGTTTTTAATCAGGTGTAGTAGGCTCCGGTTAAGGATGTCTATTTAAGCAAAGAGGATTTTTCCTCAAAGTCACTTCTGCCTTGTCATTTCCAGAACCTCAGAGAGCTGTGGAAACTAATATTAAAACACAAAAGGAAAGAATCTTTCTCAGTATACTATTTCTCAGTAAACTAGTGAAAGGCGAACAATGCTGATTTATTGCCAAAAAAATGTGCATGTCTTTCATGACACTAGTGTTAGAAGGACTCAGTACGAGGGGGTTACCAGCAACATCATGAATTGCATCATGTTAGCATAATGTTATATAAATGATTTCTTTCCTCTGTCAAGCTGGCAATTTAGTAAGATGTCACAAATATGCACAGACAGGCTTAGAGTCTTGAATCCCTTCTCTTACAGCCAAATATTCCTACCAAAAGCCAATCTCTGAAATAACAAGATGCTTTAGACCCTGGCTACACAGCAAACTTCCCACCAGGAAACCCTAACTGGTGGCAATAGCTGCCCTCAAAGTAGCACAAGGGAAGGAAGGCAGCATTACTATCTTCTACTTCCAGATCGCAACTGAAACAGCAAATTCAGAAGTACTGTCCTGACACAGGTTCGCAGCAGCATTTTAAGTGGGATGAGAATATGGTTTCAAATCCCTCTGGTCAAGGTCAACTTGTTTCTTGTTTCTTACTGCCACCTGTACAGGGGAGTGACAGGAACTGTTGGTAAGGACTTTGTGGATATTCATGGGAATGTGGTGTGGTGATGACTGAGGGACCCAGAGCTGTGAGTTGGAGTGGTTTGGCTCAGGCAGTCACTCCCACTGCGTTAGCTGCGGTGGGGAAGTAGTTGTGGGGAGCTGGTGCTGAAGCAATTAAGCATGAGTCAGGTGCGAGAAATGTTCTGTTTTGATAATGTAACTATGCAGAGGCTGCTGTTTGTGAGGAGTTGTGTGTGCAGACTGCAAATAGTCTCTATCACAGTTGGAAATGTGGTGATTCATTGTGGTCACTGTGTTTCTACCACCACTTGTTTTCTTCCTTCCAAATTTCAGTACTCCTCCTTATTTCATTGTGCTTTTTGTTCTGTGTTCCTCCATGGGCTTCAACAGCCCATGGCAGACAGTCATGTCATCTTCCTTAGCCCAATAGACATGGCATATGGAAGAAATCCAGTCCCCTGAGCACTGTTTGTTTCTCTTTTTCATCTGCCGAGCATCAGTAACCTGCATTTGGGTCCTCTATACACAGCTTGTGATAGGCTTGCAAGTCCGAGGAGGCTGCTTGTCTGTCACTGAACTCCTTCTCTTCCTCCTGCTAGGCAGATTCTGCATCTGTGGGTCAGAGAAGAATAATCAGGACTTGAAACAGGTTCAGAGAAAACTTGGAACATAAAACTTGGCAACATCACCCAGGCAATTGGTGCTGGAATCTGACTAACTCCATTCTCTCGGGCGCTCTGCCAGTCTCTGCTGCGGCCTTTGCATATTTTCAGGCATAGACAAGTTAAAATACTAAAAAATATTTTGCAGTCCGCCACCATAAGCAGCTGAAAGACTGTGTGAAGCCCTTTATTCAGGACCTTAAAGCATGGAAAGTACAGCCTTCTTTTTTCTTTCTTTCCCCAGTATCTGCAGAGAGGGCATTTCAGAGGTTCTGAACTCAGCAGGGCTCTACTTCCTGGAAAAGGCAAGAAACTTATCTGGCATGCTTTCCAGTGGTTGCCCCAAACACCTCCCTTCAATAAGAAGTCTCACACAGAAAATCCAGCTATGTCCTTTCCCTGGAAACTGAATAGCTGTTCTTTAAATTTTCTTAAAATCTATCATAGCTTAAAATAAAATATTGGATGCCTACAAATTACTTCTTTATCCAGCTGGCAAAGCCAAAATCTTTGACCAGCACTGACAGGAAAACAAGTGAGCAACTACAAGAGCAGCTATGGGGGCTGAAGAAACATTCCAAGCAAAGAAATATGAGAGCCAAATGTACAAATGGCCCAAAGTTTATATTACTGACTCAGTAATGCAGCCTCAACTGTAAACATACTGAGCGATTGACCGATTGATACCAGTGAATTAAATTTATTCAAATGCATGAATTCAGCTTATAAAATTAGCAACAGCTTATCCCTGGCCATGGCTAGTGAGCTGTTACTGTAAGCATTTATTATGACTGTAACATAAAGGTTAAAAGCCCAGGGCTGCTGTATCAGTCATAGAATAGAAGACATGATGGTCAAACAAACTGGAGTGCTTGGGAGGCATATAAAGCTGGTGAATACAGCTAGCAGCCTTTCAAAGGGTAAGAGCAGGAGGCATTTGTATTTACCAGATGAATCTTGCACCTATTTGGGCAGGAACTGAAATAGTTAATCCTGCTCTTGAGATATTAACAGCCTGAATAATAAATGGTGTCTCACTTAAAAGCCACTCTGTAATTTCACAGCAACTCCAGCTATCACCATCACACTCGCATTTCCCATCTTTCTGCAAAGGAATGACCCCCTTCTGCTAGTCAACCAATTCAACTCTACTGCCTGTCACCCAACACATGCTTCCATAGGTTGTTGAATTATCTCCTTCCTCCCTTCCCTTAGAGCTCCCAGCTTTTGGTATTTTACCTGTTGAATGCAAAGACTCCTTGCTTCTTCCCCCAGTCTCCTGTTCCTCCTTGTTGAGGTCCAGAGGGTTTGGCTCTGTAGAATGGACCAGAAGGTCCAGAGAATCTGGTGCAGCTCTTGGAGAGGATGAAGTTGAAATCTTCCAAGTCACATAGCTTTGTATTGCTGTGGTTGATGCTTGGGTTGATATCCCATTTCTCCAGGCTCTCAGAAACTGGCAAACCCTGTGGCTGTCTTACTTTTTATGTTCAGTTCATATCTGCTTGTGTATTTTCTTTGTTCCAGAGTACACTCAGGGAGCTGGTCTCAGCTTGGTGTAAAGTGCTTTTAGTAATTATTTCTCTTACAGATCAACTATTCAACAGAAGTGGGTGATGACTAGCACTAGCACTGGGTTATACTGATATTTTAATGAGGATGCTGGCACCTACTTGCTTAGAGTTTTGTACTGTGAGATAAATAGTAAAGGGATAGGTACAGAGGCAGCACACAAAAATTACCAATGAGTTCTGACAAACAGACCTACCTAGAAAGCCTAAACCCATTCGGGACGATACTGCTAGTTGATTCCTAACAGTAAGACTGAGCCATCAGCTTCATGCAACCTGTCAACTTTGCCAAAGTTTTGCTCACACACCTGACGGAAAGAGAGCAGCAGCATGTTTCGCTGCCAGGCAGGAGAGCCCTGAGGGTGGAATCTGCCACGTAACCTGTTTAAAAAGTAATAAAAATTGTGTGGATGGGTGTGATACCAGCCCGAGAGATTTAATCTCTTTTGCATCTCCTGTTGCCCTTGCAAATGAAATCTTAAACCTACAGATTAATCAGTTTGAAAAACAGGCAAAAGAAGCATATTAAGACATTAATTAGATGTGAAGTGACCTTACCTATTAAGGTATGAAATACAGCAGCTACAGCGCCAGCCACAACCATGCACAAAACTGCTTTGATCCTGTCTCGCTTGCTGTTCACAAACACCAGACCTACATTTTTGAAGTCACTCATCGGACCTGTGAAGAACTTCATCAGGGAGTATGCCAGCCCATAGCTGGCCAGCATCTCCACAGCATCTTCCTTGACAGCAGCAATGCCCCGATTCAAGGCCTGTTGGTTGAAACACAGAAAGAGCAAATAATGTAGCACATGTGGAAGTGAACCAAAACCAATCTTCAGCAGCTGGTTTCTGAAGGACCAAGCAAGTTTAGCTCTCATCTTTTTCATCCTGAGTTGGACCTAATTTCTCTGGGTTCAGCAGCAGTAGCTTGTGATATGTGACACAGGCAACTTCATAATTCGATACGAACAGTAAATTCAAGTCAAGCAGACTTGAAAATAAGGTAAATATCTATTTGTGAAGTATATAATGGAACTCCTGCTACACCAAAAGTCAGTGCCTTTCCTTTTTACAGTAATTTTATGACCTGCTAATAATCATGGATAGTACAAGACTATTTAAATTCCATTTTGAGGCCTCAGCCCTAAAGCAAAGCAAAGTCCTTGCAGGCCACCCTCACAGGTAAAAACTCTGACAGTATTATATGCTGAAATTTCAGCTCAATTCATTTTTTTCAGTGTAATGACCTTTTAATTATATCCCACGTAATTGTGGACAGCTGATATCATCCTGTGATGTTTATTATGAAACTAGGCCAAATATGCATGTGCCTAATTGTTCTCCTTTCATGAATTTCACAAGGCTCCGATCCTATATTCATTTATATCTCCTTGTACCATATTTAAAAGAAATACAACCAGCACATGTATTTCAAGACATTCAGGTTCAACAAACCTGCTAATTCATTCTAGGTCTGTATGTAGGAAATGTCTCCCAATGAATCACTAAGAATTAGACAGATAGTTTTTATAAGTAAAGTGAACCACAGAAAAAAATGTGTAACATTGCTTTAGATTCCAGCTTGCACCAAAATGATCCTAAAATATGGAATAAAAATGACAGAATGATAAATTTTATCTTCAGTGTGACAGCATCAATCATCTGGTACACCCAGCAACTGTTAAAACAAGACTAGATTCAAAAAGCATGAAGGATGAAATATGACTTGTTGGATTTAGTTCCTATGGGTTACAGCTGATGCGTGCTGACAGGGCCATGGCACTGAGGCCAATCTGGAACATCTCACCAACCCACCCTCCAAACTTCAGGCAATCCACTTACACTGCAGTTCTAATACTGCTTTTTCTGGATGAACGAACCAGGCAGAGTACCATCAGGTAATCATGATGAAGTTTTCCTATTTCAAATATAAGCATAGTCTTTTTGTTGCAGTCTTCTGACTTTTTTGCCTTCCAAAGACCATATAGGCAAACAACTACCACTGACTTCAAAAGAAACCTCATCCCCATAGCAAAAATGAGCTTTTTCCTACTGTTCTTTTCCACTATTTCTGTGAGGAGTGCTTAATTTTCCCAGCTAAAACTGCACTGTCAGCACAAGAAAAAGCTGCAGAAAATATCAATTTCTATCAATTCCTTGGTATCTGCAAAATCTCTCTCTTGCAATGTGCTTTGACTTGAACACCTGAGGCTCCAAATGTTTTCATATGTGCCACTCCTGAAAATACTGTATGTTAGATATGAAATATCTGCAGTTGATACATGAACCTTTTCTGGGCTACAGATAATTCCATCTATTGCATTGATAAGGGTTAAAATTATATTTAATCTGCAGATGCCAAAACCACTAGAGTGTGCATAAAACTGTATGCAGTTTGTGAAAAAGACTGTGGCCTTTGAAATTAATAGTCAAGTTTAGCTGTCTTTTGTGATGATGCTTGTTATAATGTTGTAATCCATATCAAGGTGTACCCAGAGTTATAATCTTTGCATTTATATTTCCTATAGATGCTGAATCTCCCTGCTGCTGTTGCCAGTGATAGGCAAATAGCCTTAGATTACACCAGATAGAGGGCTTCTTGATCATGGCTTTCACTTCCTCTTTTGTCAACAGTGAACTATTTCTGGCAGCTCCAATTTAGAGAGGAACAGCTAACCAGTTTCAGGTAGTCTGGTTTAAAAGCCTTCTGTCACATGCAAACAGCTGAATTATTTCCAGCACAGTTTCACAAGCACAAGCGCTTCCTTCCTGCTACAGAATACCAAAGTATGTGGAGGATGGTAACCCAACTTCTGACAAGGTCCCTGGGATAAACATGGCTTTAAGAAATCACATTCTGTCAAGAAGCACTGTGATACCACTGCAGAGAGACAAATCTTCACCAAGCACAGTACTCAAGCCAGTGAAAATAGCTCTGTGTGACTTGGGGTATCTAAGACATGGCCCTGGGGTATTTAAGTTTTTCCACCTGAGGAGGACAGACAGAAAGACTTGAGCAGCTGTCCTTCTCTCCCTCTCTGATTTTACAGGCTGAACTCTGATCTCTTTTGTATGAAGAAACGACAGCCAAGTAGATACTTCTGAGTAATTTTCCCCAGAGACACACTGTGTACAAGGTAAAGCAGACTGGCAAATTCCAAAAGGGACTTTCATAAGAGGTATGTTACCATTAATTTATACTCCTGTGGAATGGCTGACATGAGGAAATACTCTAGAGGCTAGGCCTGAAAAAGCAATCCTTCCAAATACTTTGGAAAGATTCTTAGGAAATGAATTGTTAGTAAGGCTGTGTACAGATGATTTAGCTTCTGTAGCTTTCTTTTTCCTTTTTCAGTTTAAGATGACAATGCAGAAGGTTCTTCATAGTCATCTTCCAAACACTATATAAGAATTTTAGTAGCGTTCCTACCCCACATACCTTAGAATATTTTCGCTACTGAAGCTGCTGATGTCATATCTGGTATCTTTCAATCCACAAGAAATCCCAAATACTTCATAAAGCATCTTTGGAGTGCAATATGAAAGACACAGGCATTTCATCTTCCATGGCATGTCAGCCATGAAGTTGGCAATCTAATCTCCTGTTAAGTTTAATTTCCTGTTCAATTTCCAATTAAATCTCTCACAAAGTAAGAAGAATATAAACTAGGGCAAGGTCTCAATTTTTTTATCGGACACTATTTTGTACAATTTTGTGTGAAAAAAAATCAATAACAAAATATCATCAATAGCATTTGTATTCCACGTTTGTTTCATACACAACAGAACATATCTCTAGAAAGGTTTGCACAGCTTGTCAGTAAAATCACAAAGAACTAGGTAGTAATAAAAACAACTGTTTAATACAAGAAGTTAGCTTGATCACACATTTCAGATGTCATCCTACTTTCAGATGGCTTATTCACATCAAACTTGAAGGGAAAACTAAAAAATCCAGATGCTGGATACAAAAACTGTTGGTGATGGTGCCTTCTCCTGAGATTTTAATGAACAGCCAACCTAATGGAGTAGTAGGTGAAAATGACACAGTAAATTGCTGTTCATCAAATGTGATTAAAACAAAGCCACTGACATTGGTGACTCCTCTTTTAGAAATAACAGAAAAAAACCACAGAGTAATTCCAAGCTCAGCACAATCTGGTAGGTACATGAACAGGTTAGTTGAAGTAAGTCTTATTCCTAAAACACTTCTCAAGAAGGCAGACACCAAGATCTACAGCTGGTATTATGCAATGTCTTTTTGTAACACATTCTGTTATTGCTAGAAAGATAAAATCTTCACTAGAGGACCAGGTAATAACCTCTTGAGCCTTTTTATTAAATGAATAATTGTGTGCTGTCTCTAATGTTCACTAAAATCAGAGAGAACTAGCATTTATATAAACTCCCATCAAAAAGATTCAAGTCAGAAGAATACCAAATAATACACCTAATGACATTTCAAGCCAGTAACCACGTCCTTACAATTGGGTACTGCAGCTGGCTTTATCCTCTTAGAAGGAACATATGAGAACCCTATCAGATTCCTAGGACATGCATAATGGATGAATCCAACAAACTTCTCTATGCAAAGGCAGTGATTTAAAAAGCAACAATTGTGAGAAAAATGTCAAGTCTAGCTTGTCCTATTTTGCATGAGTTTTCAGCACTATTCACTAATGTTGGCAGAAAAGGTTTGGTTCCCGTCTACGGCTACACATCTCTGCTGCCAAAAATTCGAAGTCTGTCCATTAAGTTGGTTCTACAAGTTTGACCATTTCTGACATGATGCTCCCAGAGACTACTGGATGACTGATATTGTATTTTTTATTGGATTAGGCTTATAAAAGCATTAAAAAGAAAACATTGAGAAAGCCATCTGTATTGTATATGTTTTCTCCTGTTTTTAAAAATGTTTTACTACCTACATACTGCATAAAATTTAAATATTCTATATCTAACTAGAAGGGCACACTTTCTACTTCATTTGAAGTTAACTATTGACTGTGCAGTCAATACTTGACCACTGCATGTGTTCCAAATAAAAGCAAGTAAATCCAAGAACTGTAATTCTTGTCAGTCCTCAGCTTTGCTAACCCTGGAAAAGCAGACTGTGACCTAGTGGAAGCTGGCCTGTTCCTACAGTTTTTTTAAAGCTGGGATTCTGCCTAAGATGTTTTCAAGTCAGTTTTAGCTAGTTACCTACCTAAGCATGACATCAAAAACTCACTCAATTTGGCACTATGTTCGGTTCAGTGAACATCTGTAATATGTTTCCCCTCCTCCTACCTGCCCTCTCCTAAGAAAATGGAAAAGAGCCAAAGTGTTCAGTTAAAAACCAACCTGATGCAGGGGACAGTCTTTCTCCTGTGTCAAATACTCTCTCTCCCAACAATTGTTGGCTGAGCCTTCACTTACTAAATCCTGTCACAGTGAAATCTTTGGTATGGGAGGTACCAGCTAGCTCCTGCCTCCCATGTCACTGCTGCAGGAACTGCGCTGCCAGAAGGACACCTGACAGACCTGATGCTCTGTACGCATGGCATAATCAGACCACTGTGTCCACGCTACCTGCTGGGCGATATCACATCTGCATCTCTGCTTCTGGATCCATTTCTTGTAAAGCCAAGAGCTCCTGGTAGGCAAGTTGAGGGAAACAGCTAGTGCTCTGACACAGGTGTGTAAGACTTCCACGGACATAGGCACAAGAGCGGAGGAAATGGAATAAAAGTAGCACACTATATTTATTTTGGCTCAAGAAGATTGCACATACATAGTGTATGAGGAGATAGCCCCGAAGGGGTAGAGGGAGTCTGACCTTGTAGCTTGAAAATTATTACCTTTTTTCCTTTTGTTGTTTGGGTTTTGTTTTGTTTTGCAACACTTTTACCCTAATTCAGTATCCCTAATTTTGCTTCAGCATCTGTTGGAGATCACGTGTCAGATGACTGAAATGCCATCTGAGGTCAATTCCTGTTAGCCCACTATTAAAATACTTTACTTCCTCCCTGCTCCCTTATTAAGGCTGGCTGTCAGGGAACTGCTAGTCACCCTTGTCCACAGCGCTGCAAGTGCTGACATTGCTTCAACCCACTGAAATAATCCCAGCCCCCAGCAAGAGACCGTGTCCCAAAACCATGGTCTGAAGGAAGAAGAGATGCCCATCCTGAGAGAGAGACACCTAGAAAACCCAGTGGTACATGGCCTGTCTTTGGAGAGGCCATACCTGGAAAAGCATCAGGACTGCCCTGAAAATAAGAGCTGAAGTTCTTGTGTCTCTTGCTGCTTTGTCATCCAAAAGAAACTGCAAATGCAGGTGTCATGGTTTTGTCTTAAAAAAGAATTAGCGTACCAAAATTTCAGTCAAATTTACCCTGCATGCTTAAGTAATGAGAATATGGCCTAGAAGAAAGCCCATATACCCTGTGAAACAAAAACAAGCCATGAAAACTGAATGCAACCAGTAGCATTTTTATTGCCCATTCACCTTCCTGAGCAGCAATGCAAAGCAAGAATAAACATTTTTGCAAGATTTCTACTGTTACTTGAAATGCCTATTACTCTGACCATGACCAGGATCTTGGTTTTACATGTTGACACTATCCACTCACCATCCGATATCAAAGCTGTATGAAAGTGTGCCATGGGAGAAGTTTAAATAAAGACTCTAAACCCAAAATAACATCATTTCAGAGCACTCACAGCTTTCACTTGACCTGGGTTATATCAGGGAACAGCACTTTTTAACAGGCACAGCCAGGAGGCACAGGAATAACTAGGGCAGCAGTTACAACAGTGAAAATCAGTGAAAACAGAAATCTTTCCCACTGCAAGAACTAAGGCAGAGGAGAATGTGTCAGGGAGCTGGAAGAGTATCTATTGGATGCCACCCTAGGGCACCTACCGCCTTTGTGTAGATTCATGAACAACTGGCACAACAAGGCAGAGAATAATATGAAAAACACAGGAGACTGCAGAAGATAATGGTGCAGGACCATGGGAAAGAAAACAGCTGCAGTGAAGCCAAAATGTGCCTCATTTAAAACTACATTTAACAAAGTGCCTGAATATTTATGACAAGGAGAGATCGTGGAGGGGTGAATCAGTTGCTGCAGATGGTTGCCTCCCCAGAGGACGTGGAAAACACCGATCCTGAAGCCAAGAGAGCCATGAGCCATGATGGGGGGAAGCCCTTCAGGACACATTCCATGGGTAGTGCTTATTGAACAGGATGTCCGATACCTGTATGAAAGAGGCGAAACCCACTGCCATTTCCACTGATGGCTGTGGAGAAATCCATCCCCTAAGGTGAGACCATAACCATTAATTTTTCCTGGCCTTTTTTAGGCAAGCAGTGCTTGTAGGGGCACAGAACAGAAGCAATATGAGCACGTCAGAGATACTGCCCTGCAGTATGGCTTTCTTGCTGTCATCTAGCTGATGCTGATCAATCATCCAAAATGTATTTAGGTGAAACTCACAGGGGCATACTTTGGTCTCAAAACAGCATGCAAGTGTTTCATTCAGGTTTTCCCAAAGCTCATCCACAAAGGTGAAAAGCATTTGTGATTACATTACAGGAGCATGATAAACTCCAGGCTGAGGTTATTTGTCTTCAGATCTTCCTCACATGGAGGCCAGTGATTCATTTCCTCTCAAAAGCTATTTCTGTTTCTACGTCTATGAGTATAGACAAATAAAATTGAGACATAAATTGAGACACATAAAATTAGGAGGTCAACTCCCTGTCTCTTCAAAATGCCCTGTATGCCCTGAATGCCCTGAATAGCTATCATTTCTTCACCAAATTCCATTTTGATTACTTTTAAGTGCTAGAAAACACTGGGGAGGATACAAATGCGTATCATGTGTATCTACACACGAAGAATATTTGCCTTAATCACAAGTGACAGAGTATCTGCATCAATGCTCCTTATTTTCCCACAGAGACAGGCTCTGTTCTCTTCCTCAGATTATCTCCCCAAAGTAAAAAGTAAACTGATTTACTACCAGTCGTATATTTCATAAAAATCCCATTTTCTCATGTTTATAAATTAAATCTCTGCAAAGACTGTTCTAAGACTTGTTCGTATGCACACAGCAAATTTAATCTACACAGGTCCCATACCTGTGAAGTCTCTCATAACTCTGGCATATTGCCTTTTTATTAGCATTATCTCAGTTTTTGGTGAAATACTCCTCGTGGCTCTCTCCTCCTGAAATGGAGATTGCCACTTTCTCCATGATCACACCTTCTCACTAGGCTCCAAAGCACACAGACAGGTTTGGGTTGTAAGGGGCCCTTGGAGGCCAGCTTAGAGCTGCTGCCCCAGGTTGAACATCTGGGATATGTTGTGCAGGAGACCCCATACCTTCCCAGGGCAACCACCCCGAAGGCCACCCTCACCCGGAACCTTAACATTTAACCAGAAATGGCATCTGAAGATCCATGGCTGTCTCCTTTGCATACTGAAACACACTCTCAGGCTAGCAAAGTTCATGCTGCTAGCATGTGCATGAATCTTCATGTCCCATGTTTGCCCCTCCTTTCCTGAAGGATCTTTTGCCCCATTGCTTTGTACCGCTTCTCCTTGCTGCTCCGAAGACTTGCTCCATACCTCTTCTTGTCACTTTCACCAAGGATTTTGTCCTTGACAATAACTCAACTATATTTTCACCTCATGGCATGAAATGATTTAGCTCTGCTTGCCTTCCAATTTTCACTCATCCTGTTCCGCTGTTATTGGCTTTTTCATATATATAACTTACAGTAGAACAGCATTTTTCAGTAATGTAGATGTTGTACTTGTTTCTTGCATTGCACATGAAGCGAGGCTTTTGCTTTCTCATTTGTTCACATATTATTAAGCAGTATTTTTTCACACAAGGTCCCCTGACACTCCCAATTACAATATCCTGTATTCAGTGTAAGTCCATTTTTAAACCCCTAAAAAAATCAGCCTAGGCAAAGGCCTAAATTATCAAGAAAACAAAACCAAACACAAACCCTCAGGCAAATACTGCAAAAATACTTTTGCCAAATGCAAGGACAGGGGAAATCAATGAGGTTCGTCCATGGCTTTGTAGATTTTATACCCACTTTCCTTAAACTTTGATGCTAAATAAACCCTAAGGCATTCAGCATTTGGTGAAAACTTCTGAAATTTGGCAGAGGATGCCGAAAGTGCCTTTAAAAGGGACCAAAATTTGGCCAACCATCTGCAAAGTATGAGTTGCAGGGGTTCAGCAGAACTTCTTAAACTACTTTGCCTGCACAGAAATATGGTTTATATTTCAGCTGTGCCCAGTCTACTCCTGGACATTAAAATTAGACCAGTGAAGGTCATGCACCACACAACAGAGGCTGTATAGGTTCAAGTCCTTACGGTACCAGGAGACAAGGAAACACTACTTATATTATTTGCTCAAAGCAAAAGGGAAAGTACTTCCCTTTCCATGGACTGGAGTTGCAGTACCCTACAAAGACTTCCTTCTCTCAGGAATTATGCAGTGAGTTATTCTCCTATCTTGGCTTTTGTAGAAAGGACCCTGGAGGACAGATCTGTAAAATCTACTTTCATCGCAGCTCTCTTACTTCTATACACTTTCAACTCTTACTTAGTGATTAAGATCCCATGCCCTCCTACTTGGAAGACAAACAATTGGCATTTCCTCTCAATTTCCTTTCCATGTGGTATTTAAGGGATGTAATAATTATACCCTGCAAACTCTGTGAGAGCCAGTAATCAAGTTTAAGGCTGTCAATACTGCAGCAAAATATTTTAGTATCCCATGTACTACTGTATGTACCCCTTCATGGCTGCTCTAGAGAATACCCTCCTGCTGCTATCATTTAGAGTTACTAACTCCGCCACAGCCAGAACTGGTAGTCAGCTAGGAGAGGTGTGTTACTTCACTGGAGTATGGCCATGCAAACTGGTACTGGGGTTTGGAAGCCTCCCAGTATGGATGTCCTGTGAGGGTAAGCTTCTGTTAGTTCAGCAGCTGACCCCTTTGGGAAATGAATCCTTAAGACACTTAGTTCAGTAGCACATGTCCATGCTGTTTGATTGCAGAAGATCATGAAGTTCAGCCTCAGTGACAATGTACAGGATGGGACAAAAATGGTTTCATATAATAGGGCTGTAAGGGAAGCGTTGAAAATGTTAGAATGGGGGGGGGGGGGGCGCAATCTCTTGTTGCCTGCCTCTTGCTCCCTCCCTCTGTCCCCCAGTGTAGCTCAAATTCATAGGTAGCCAGCAGCAGACCAAAGTAAGCGTAGCCGGCAATCTGCAACCCCTCTATTGTAAGTGGGGCTCCTCTAAGTCATTCAGAGCAATCTGGAAGTGTCATCACATGTCTGCTAGGCAAAATATGTGAAGCGACCGAGTCTCTGACACTTAATGAACATTACTTGTACATGATGAAAAGTTAAAGCAAACTGAAGCAAGTGTCTGCAGGTTTCATTCATTCAGCTTGGGTAAATGTTCTCTCTCACTGCAGTCAAGAGAGGTAAAAAGCCTGCTGAGCAAATGCACAAAATTCTTGACTTGTCATATGGCTGGGCTTAGGAAGAAGGCAAATAACTGCAGGTTGGTCTTCCATCCTCCTCACTACTGAACTATGTCAAAAAATAAAAGAACAATTTATAAAGTTCATGTCAAAGCTACCATGATTACAAAAATACACAGAACCATTAAATAAGGTTTCTGTACCTGACCTGAGAAGTGGGAACTTGCCCAGCTGTCCCTGAACATGTAGTACAGCCCTACCTTTATGTGTACTTAGTGCACTATACAATTATCTGCTGTCCATTAGCTTACTTGTAAAGCATTTACCTCCCCATGTGGCCGGGCACTGACTTCTTATTTATGTTGTAGGGCTTTGCCCAACTTCAGCGGAGCACAACATATTTGAGGTCTGTGATTTTCATCAGCTGTTGTGTTAGGAGCGGGGAGCACGGCTGCTTATGGTCTGTCATTAAGCAGCTGTTCCCTCCAGCATGCTGCCGGCTACACAAAGCAGTTTGGGCTACACAAAGCTGAGTTTGTTAGGTATGAGTGCCTGAGACTGCAAGTGTAGAGCTGCCAGATTAGCTCATGTCCTGATTGCTTAGAAGCGACAAAATAGAGGGCACCCAGATCACCAGCCTAAATACAAACTTGGTGTTTCCGCTGCGGGAAACACCCATCATAAACAAGCCCATAACATTGGTAAGAAAGCCTTTCATTTGTATCTATCTGTTTTTCTTTCCCTTCTATTCTTATTCTTTGCACCAGTTTTATTAGGATGAGGTTAAAGTTATTCAGTTGAATTGGAAACAAACCATGGATAGTGATAGCGATTTCCTTTCTCTAGGGCTGGTGAATTTATTGCAAAACACGCTTTGAAGCGCCTCCAGTTACTACAGCACTTTCCAATACTCCCATACCTCCAGAAAGCAATGGTCTCACTAAACCAGTAATTTTGTCTCTAGAATTTAGCAGCTTAAAATAAATGGAAAATGGGTGATAAAGACAAGGGAGTGGAGGAAGACAGAAAAAATAAGTAGACTTGCTCCAAAGTGAACTTTTTCTCTTGAACATCTAACCTTCTACACCCCCAGCTTGAGTTTTGAGAAACCTGAACTTCTGGTTCTTGCAGGTGGTGTGATAACATTGGCTAACGTTTCCTGTTAAAAATAGCTTGAACGGCTCTCTCAGTATCCAATGACATGAAGTCAACAGGTGAACTCACAATGAAATTATTGCCCATGGTTTTTTCCAAGTGGTGGGTGTATGGAGTACAGGTAACTGAAAAGTTTCTCTTGAAATCATGCACTCTTTTTGAAACAAGGGGAAGTACAGTTATATTTCTACGCAAGCAAGGCTGAAAATACCCCCTCTGACCTAGAAGAGCAGGAGGCCATGGGAGAACCTGATTACTGTTGCTTAAGTGATTCCATGGCAGCTAGCAGCTGTTGCTGTTATAATAAATGGCTTTCCTTGATAATGGAAATATGGGTAAAACACCAATTAATCTGAAATGCAATCAGGATAGATATGCTCTATCCTTACTGGGTTCAACAAAAAGGGGAGAACTGGAAAATATATCAATGCTTCAAGCTTTTCCTCTGTACCTCTTGGCAACATGTAAGTTATAGAGGGAGACAAAAAGGCATTATTTCTGAATATACTGGGACATACAAACCCTTGAGCCAGGGGTTCACTGGAACAGTTCACTGGAACTTCTAAATACCTGGCAACAGTCAAGCCTGATGTACCTTCAGCAAATCCTTGGCTAATGCTTCTACTCAGAATTCCTTAAGCAGTACCCAGGCAGCTGTCTCCTCAGAGAAGAAGAGACTTGGAAGCACCAGGGGAGTTGTAGCAAGCCCTGTAACTTTTATTTCTATGTGTCTGGCAGGAATGAGTCTTAACCAGAAGTGCAGTCACAAGTGAGTCACATATTTGTGAGCCAAATATGTGGTATCATTTGATGCCTAATCTAGTTTCAGAGGTGTCTACCCTTGGGCTCACAAAATCCAAATTCAAAAGATGTGTGTATATATATATATTTAAATCTTTTCCAGCTGAAGTGGTGATCAGACACCCAGTGGATGGGCTCCTCCACTGAGGAACTGTAAAAGATGCCACAGTAATCATTAAATGGCTTCAGCTGGTTAACAGCATCTCTAAAGACACCTTCAGCAACAGAGCACTCATCATCATAAGACACTTCATTTGTAAGCTCAATGCTCTCATCCTTGTGCCTATCTCAAACTTAACTCCAAGCTCAAAATTATCTTTACTGACATCCTTTCTCATTTGTGCACTCCTTATGACCTGATGCAATGATTCCTTCTTATCAAAAGTGATTCTTTCAATAACAATGAACATTTTTCTACTAACCCACTCCCTCTAACTCCTTGACTTGAATTGCATGGTTGAAACATACCAAGTGTCTCATGATGGTCTTTTTGTCTTCTGTCTTTTTCAGCCTTGTACCTTGTATTGTATCTCGTTTTCTGGTATTGAAGATTTCAGCAAAGGATAAATTGTAATCTGTTCTTTTAGAGGGATAAGTGTGGTAAAGAATTCACTGGGTAAGACAAGCTTATAGGTCATACCACACTATCAAAGCAAGCTAGCTCAATTTTTCAATCCCCTTAGTTGAAACCTATTAACTCATTTTCGTTTATTTTATAAAAGCAGAAGACCCTGACCTGTTAAGTTCAGTAAAAACACCAAGGGGTTCTCAGAAGTTTAAGTGAAACTGATGCTGAAACATCACAGTGCAACAGGTAATTTTGCCTAGTAGGTTCTCTGTCTGAGTCACTGATTTTAAATAATGGATTTCCTTACTCCTGGATTTCAAAAGCGGCAAGAAATGCAATGTGATAGACTTATCTACCATTCTTTCACGTAGTACTCTACATTGTGCAGAGGTTTCACTGTGAGAACAGCCTCCTGTCACAGTCCCTCTACCTCCAGACCAGTCTTGTTCTGTTTTCTTAATCATTTAACACCCCATTTCCACTGAGGAGATGCAATTTCTTTTCTATCTTCTCCATAGCTGGGTTTTTTTTTTTTTGTTCTCTTGCTGATGGGCATGGAAATACACAGGATTTAAAACATTATTTCAGCATAGCTAAAATTTATCTCTGAGGTGCTTTAATGTGAAATACAAAATTGGCTCTGGATGGGGATCCTGCCAAGATTCTTACCAAGTGGGAGAGAGTCGAGTATCACACTACTGCCAGTGTGGGGATTGAAAAATTGAGCTGACTTGCTTTGATAGCATAGTATGGCTTATAAGCTTGTCTTACCCAGTGAATTCTTTACTACACTTTTCTATCTAAAAGAATAACAGATTACAGTTTATCCTCTGCTGAAATCTTTAATGCCAGAGACAAAATACAACACAAGGTATGAGACTGAGAAAGGCAGGGGAAAAAAAGACTCTCATTTGCAAAGCCTTGGATGCACAGGTAATAAAAGGACCTGTGGACAAGTGCTGCTATGTGGACAAGTAACCATAGCAGCCTTCCAGTATCTGAAGGGGGCTTATAAGGATGCTTGGGAAGGACTCTTCATTAGGGACTGTAGTGAGAGGACAAGTGGTAACAGGTTCAAACTTAAACAGGGGAAGTTTAGATTGGATATAAGGAAGAAGCTCTTTACTGTGAGGGTGGTGGGGCACTGGAATGGGCTGCCCAAGGAAGTTGTGAATGCTCCACCCCTGGCAGTGTTCAAGGCCAGGTTGTACAGAGCTGTGGGTGACATGGTTTAGTGTGAGGTGTGCCTGCCCATGGCAGGGGAGTGGAACTTCGTGATCTTAAGGTCCTTTCCAATCCTAACTATTCTATGATTCTATGATTCTAAGCTGATGGACTCTGCAACTAGCTGTATTTTCCCTTAACAAAACTTGAAAACTTGCAGGGGGTGCAAAACCACAAACAGTATTTTTCTATCATAATCTACCCGAACTGCTTGCCTTCTGTCTGACCATACTGACAACTCTGGTATGGTGTAGCAATAAAGCAGGAAACAAAGGACACAATTCAGCTCAGCTTTGGTTTCTGAAACTACGGGTGTAAATAGCTTATGTTCTATTTGGAGTGCTCAGAAAAGTGTAGCACAAGCAACACTACTGGCTTCATCCTTAGGGTTTAGCACCAGTGTTTAAAACCTTTGTTGTGAACATATTCTACCCTCATTCATCTGTTTACTTAGAAACACTGTTTTTCTACTGAAAATAATATCCTCTGCTCATCATCACATTCCCATGGTCTCCAGTACTGGTAAAACTTCAGCCCTTAGAGGCTGCTGGGCTTTCTTTGTTCAGGTTTGCAGGGCAGTCAGGGAAAAGCATTAAGTTCTCCCAAAACAGACCACCAGCTTGGACTGCAGTGGGCATACCGTCTTGGGGTAAATATAATGCTGAAGCTCTTGTAGTGGTGTTTATAATATTAGAATACAAAATCTCAGATGCATGCATGCAGCCAGCAGCACACAGTGATCCTGACAGAACTCTCCTTTTTGACTTGCATGGTAGAAAAACTGAAATGAGGATATCCCAGCAACTGTGGAATACTTCTCAGAAGTAAGTGCCAGGAAGGCACAAAGACTACTGAGTCTCCAGATGCAGGTCAGGAAAAAATTAGTCTATGCTGGTCTTGATGAATAAATTCTTTCCGACATCAGGGAAATGAGGTCCTGGAACATGCCTTGTAGAGCAGAGCAAAGGTCTGAAGTATTCTGAAGCAGTCAACACTGTCTTAAAACAAAAGCTGGAAGGTATGCTTGCAAAGAAAATGAACATTTCTTTGAGATAATGCTGTGTGATATTTTAACTGCTACTCCCTCTGGCCATGTTCCCTCTGATAATCTAATATGCTTGTTCTGGGGAGGGTACATTAAGAACATTGCTCATACTAGTCACAGGTCTCAAAGGAAAACGTATAACTGGAGCTAAAACTAGGCTATATTCTGCTGGAATGCAAGAAGTGCTCTAGCTTAGAAACTGTGTTCTAAGAGCTCTAGGAGTATTGTGGGATGGTCCTCCAAAGCACTGTCATATGGGAATGGTGATTCTAAAGAGACAGATGGTCAAAACCAGCTTACTAGAACTGTAAAAGCACGGTTCTCTACTCCAGATATTTAAGACGTTAATGATGCTGCACAGCATGTAAATTTTTTAAACGATCTATTTGAAACTCTTTGTCTCAAAGAGTCAAAACTATGGCTGTGATAAGAGCAAAGGCAAAGCAGGTGTCACGACAACTCTCTTGAATAGTATAACCTGAAGGTTAAATGATCTGAAAAGATCCCTTGGGTCACCTCAAATTTACTGCAGGCAGAAAATTCCCCAAAATTGGTTACTCTACCATGATGCCAGCGTACAGCAGGACTCCTAGCCCACAAAACTCTGGAGCCAATTCCCAGAAAAATGCACCTCTACACCTGTTGCTAGTGGGTAACATACAAGACCCAATGAATTCGTCCCTTGTGGGTTGATCTAACAGCAACAGATCCAGCCTTCTTTAGGTCGTCATGCACTTGACCAGAAAGCAGTAGACGGTGTCACAGAAAACAGCTTCTCACTGCTGCCTGCTCCCAGACGCTTTAGACCTTTCCCATGCTTTCCTCCTCTCACCCTCTCCATCCTTGGCTGCATCCCTGGCAGCTCAGGCATGGGGCAAGGATGTACCCTGTCCCCTGCTTGCTGGCTGAACCAGACCATGGTGGGCTCCCACTGTTCTTAGGTCTCATCACAGATAGCTGAACTAGCTTTAAAAGCACTAAAAATTGCCTCTTGCCCTGCCAGAGGGTATGATCAGATTGCCTTAAACATAGCAAAAGGACTGTATTTTCATAAACTTCAAAGTAGAGAAAATGTATCTCTTTATGCATATTTCATTGTCTGTGAGGCAACTTGCTACTTCTTGTTGTCTTTTTGGAAGACCTGCCTTTATGTTTCAAATTCATTTTAGTGTTTGATGTTGGAGAAAATCCTTTCTTGAGGCTACAGCGGAGGAGGACTATTGCTGTTATTGCTGTCTGCAGATTTAAGCTACCAGGGGTGACTGATTTGTCAATTCCAAGCAAGAGTGCCAAAATCTTCTAGTAAGAACTGAGCTGTAATAATACTGTAACTCAATTAACAACCTCTTAAACAAATACAGCTAAAATCTGGGTGGATTTAATTTCTTTTCTTAACTATATGACTTATTTCACTCTGAACAAAAGAGAACCACTCAATTACACATTCAAATGCTGCAAATTCCTTTTTGCAGCCAGTAACAAAGCTGCTGCTGTTGATCAGAAGGGCTTAAGGAAAATAAGGTATTTATTTTTATTACAGAGCTTTCATGATGTCTTCTCCCAGGAGACTATCTAGATGCCTTTTAATAAAGATGCCTTTGAGGAAGGAGATGCTTGTCATAGTGGTATCTAGTGGATTAAACCTTTTCTCCCTGAAACTGGGCAGGGATTTATAACCGAAGAGCCTTGAATTAAAGGCATTGTAAAATTAAAAGGCAATTCTACTCTGAAGCTCTGTTGCATGCTTATCTTGAAACCCAAACAGCATATGACAATGAGTAATAGCTGAACCTCCTTCAGTCGTGGTATTTATCTGAGCTCCAATTTGGGGATAAACTCCTGAGTCCCGTTTGGGCTAGCAGAACTGTGTTCCTCACCACTCCCAGGCTTTTTGAGAAAGATCTACAGCACCAATGGATGTCCTGTCAGTAGAGGTAAACCCCAAATTTTTCTGCTAAATACCAGATGGCTATGGCAAAATGGACTGGTACACTCTTCATGTTTGTGCAATGAGATTTGCAATGCAAACACTCAGATTAGACCATGTGGAATGAGATGGGGCTCCAACCAGTAGTATGATAATAACCTGAAGCATAAGCTTCTTTTCTCAGACTCATGTTTCATGAATGGCAAGTAAATGTACTTAAAATGCTCATTTATGCAAGGTGTAGGACCTGATCCAGTAGCCTCTGAATTAGGTGCTACTCAAAAAGTATAATTTTGCCTTGAGGAGCAACCTTCCTTGAGTACTTTTGCTTTCCCAGATGTCTCACCAGAAGACATGGAAGGATGTAACGACTGTTGAGACCTCCCCCTCTCATCTTGTCCAGCCTCACAAACTTAAGCAGATGAAAGTATATCAGCAATGAAAAGAAGGAACACTACAGTTCTACGTGAAGTGGTGATGCTAAGCTTGGCTTTGTTGAATTTAATATTGCTTTTAATATTCCAAAGGTAATATATTTTAAAGATTGCTATTGACCATGCTACCTGTGATCATGACAAAAGTCACATCTTGTTTTGCATGATTTGGACATGTTTCTTTTATAGCTGTTAGATGAAACAGTCTTGAAGTTTCAGTTACGTAGTAGCCTTTGCTTTCTGTCCTAAATGCCTATGTTGGACATTTAAGGGGTGTTCACAAAATCTTCCATACAAGTTTAGATTTCAGAGCAATGTTTATCTGGAGTATTTCACAGTTTACCTTGTGCTATGATAAAATAATTGTATAAATGCCATTTATTTATTTAAATTTTAAGATGCTGGTTCAGATTGGGGTTACCATTCTTCTGCACAGATTGGAAGAACTAAAGTGGCTAAAAGCACCCACAAACTCAAGGTGGCTTTGTACCATGTGTCTGTACACTGTGAAGCAAGCCATGGTGCCACAGCTACAGCACGGGGCTGTGCAGTGGCTGGTGACCGAGCCAGTGTCCATATGACTCTGGAAACCTTCAACAAGGGGCTTTCCAACTTTCTGATTCCAGGCCGGTTTGTCTGCCTACAGCAGATTAACAAGCTGCAAAGCAAGCCTACACTAGACCTAGACAAAAATACCTTCATCATGTTGGTACTAAAGGGCATTTCAACAATGTGTCTTTAACTAGAAGACATTTTTCTCTTTTCTGCTCCTAAAGAACTTGATGTTAACATCATACATTTGTTAGTTATTTCAGTGCCAGCATTGTGTCATGCCACAGAAGATTATGATTTCCCATCAGGACAAATTAGTTTGGAATAAATAGATTTTAAAAGAGGAAAGTGAAATCTAGGTCGGTGCAAGAATGGATATTCTGTTTTGAAGCCATACATACAGTCTACATCCTTATGCTTCATGAATTAACATTTTTGTACATTTGGAATAAGATTTATTGATTAGGTAAAAGTCAGCTAGTTCTTTGGGATGCTCAGCTATGTGAATTCAGTACGCTTACCAAGCTCACCTGCTCACCAGGAAACGTGCGATAGGAAAACAAATTGTTAGCAGGGAGCCAGCAAACCCTATGGAAACATACAGGCAGTTATGTCTGTGCTGGTAGATGTGGAATGGAGGGAGAGGGCAGGCTTGCAAGATGCAGTGAGAAAAGGTTTATTAGGTTTAGAGGAAGAGACTTGAAGACTTCAGGCAATAAAATACTTACAAGTATGGCCCTGGCAGACACTCAGTATCTTTCCATTTTCCACTGCAGCAGACCCCTGCATCTCTATCAACAGCAGTAACTACAAAGGAGACTGTGAAGTCAACTGAGGGAAGCAATGCTGCATGTCTATTGCAAATGCTCTTTTTCACAGGCCTGTTTGGCTGTACAAACACATTTTATTTTGGAGGCGACAGTGGATCTCACGGTGGAACGCTACCAAGTCAGTGGGAAGCAGAACTGCTGGTTTCAGCTCACAAAAAATCCCACTCTGCTGCGGATGCCTTTGCACAGGTCTGTGGGAGTACTGCTGGCGCTGGTACTCCAGTGCATTCTGAGCACGTTACATACTTTGCCCACATCAAGTAAACAACCAAGCTTGCATACTGCAGCAGTGAAAACAAAAACAAAGAAAAGGGAGAAAATCTTCCAGCAGTGCTTATGTGGGAGAAAAAGTAGCGATGAACACTTCAGAAAATGGCCAATGCAGTAGAACATTCTCCTCCTCTTACCATCTCTTGAAATGGTTCAAGATATAATAAATTCAAAAATCAAAAGAATATCCCACCACTGTATTTTTTGGCAAATACAGCAATGTTGAACACAGGCAAAGCTGAGGATTGAAGCTGTGCTCCGTGAGATTCCTGCAGGGTCCAGACAACAACAGCAAGACAGGCTACACTTCAAACCTTCGAAAGAAACCAGTGCATGAAATTGCAGGGGGTTTAATTAATTTGTCATGCTGGCGCTTTGTACAATCTGATTAGGTAACAGCATCAGATATGGTATCACACAGGAGAAGATTCATCAGACTGAATAATTACATGGATTAGAAGAGGACCTCTGAAATGCTTACAGGGCTAGCTCAAAGAGAAATGCAGTCAGCAGCGCTGAAAGGAGATGCAACTGCCTCAAAGGAATTCACTGGTGGGGCACCTGAAGATCAAGCTGATATTCTTTAGCATTTTCATTAATTTTTATTCACCACATGACAAAGACGATGAAAATACAGATTACATATGCTAAGGATGCAAATCTAGTAAGCACCAGCAGCACAGATGACTTTGAAACTTGTGTAATAAAAACGGGATGAAAAAAGTGTAAAAAGCTAAGCCAAATACTGGGGACTAATAACAAGAATTTCTGCCGTGAGCCAGGATCTCAACAGCTAGACTGGGTGTACACACATGCTGCCAAATGACTGACCAGCAGGGCAATGCAGCCATGGAAAAAGGCAAATGCAACTGGAGAATGGGTCTGGTGAGCCATTTCTGGTACAGACTGAGAATTATTTTTGCCGGCTTAAGGCCTTGTTAAGATACCAGCAGGAATAGTTCTGCTCCGGATCAAGGAGGCTTTCAGAGCATTCCCAGTTCAGTGCGAGGTTACTAAGCTGATCCGAGGGTACAGGGAAACCTGATCAAGTGAGAGGAAACCAGAAGAGCTTGTTTTCCCTAGCAAAGGGAAGGCTGAGAGGCTGCTGTTTCAACATAACCGTGACGGAAAAAACAGGGAAGCAGAGCTATTCAATTCAGAAGATGATGCTGGCATTATAAGAAATGGGTATAAACAGGACTCGGATACATTTTGGCTGTAGTTTAGAAGGTGTCTCTCTAACCACTGAAAACAGAAAACTCTTTTTCCTCCTTTAGAGGTAACGAGGGCAAAAAGATATGTGGCATAATCCCTCTCGGCAATATATAACTTGTGCACTTGAGGGCAGGGAAATGTGACCTGGAAAACCAAAGGAGTGGGTGCCTGTGTCTTGTTTTTCAATTATTTCTACAGGTACTATTGCTGCTTCAATCTCGCATCCCATTTCATCTCTTCTTTCAGTAGAACATGCAGCATGAGGACGAGAAAACACCTCCAAGCAAGGGGGCTTTGCGTCCTTTTGCAGAGGATGCTCCCAAGGACAACTTCAGCAGAAGGCTCAGGCTTAGTCACTCGAGGTCCCGTCCCAGTGGTGTTTTCCCTTCCTTCTCCAGCTGTTTGCTAACACAAAACAGCTGGGCCAGACTCTGAGGCAGCATGTTTCAGTGCTACTGAGAGCCCAGTATGTGTGTGCAACAGCTCTACTACATAGGGGGAGGTTGTTGGGTTCTGGTTTTTCTCATAGTCCTGCCTTGTGCTGCAGGTTACCCTGCACTATGGTTACAGCTTCCTCTTTGTCTCCCTGTTTCCTGCTTCTTTCCAGCCAGTAACGGGGCAAATTTACAGTCTTTCAAAAAAAAAGCCTGTAAGAGAGGGATGGGTCACAACCACATTGCTCCTACTTTCCTGTGCTCCTGACCACCGCAGCCCCAGCTCCTCTTTCCCTGCACACTGCATTTACGTCGCACCAACCTGCCAGCACCGTTCAACACTGTTATACTTGAAGGTATCACCTCTTTTTTTTTTCTTTAATCATTCTGGCTTCAGCATTTACTAGCCTTGCCTCAAGTTATCTCCTTTAGCATCAGGTAGACCAATATTTTATCAGCATTACTGGTTTTACTTGACTACATGTACAAACAATAGATGAATATATATTACAAGATATAACGGAGATAACTGTATGTGCGCTGCAAGACAAGATAATGTGAAATTTGATTAAGGATTTTTGTTGTACTTTTTAGAAGTAAACATCATGAGGACTCTGTATTCAATATGATGCTCAGGCTTGGAAGGCTGTGAAGCTTATTTTAGTAAAAGTGGGACAGGTCCTGTGTCCTTATTCCTCTTCCAATACATTTAACCTGCTCTAAAGTATAACTTTTAGAAAATGTATATACTGGGACAAACTTAAGTCAAAATGCCTAGCAATAAAAGTGGCTGCATTTGTTTTCTGCAGCAGCTGCAAAAGTTTCAGAGGTGAATTCCAAGCATCCTCTCTGACTTCAGAAATCCTTTCCAACAAGCTTCTATATGAAGAAGACAACACGGGAAAGCTTCAGGGAAGATTCTTCACTGCCTTCTACTTTCTACAGTAGCTTCCATCTGGATAAACTGAAAAGAAGAAAGCTCTCCTCCTGAGGTTATAAGATGGAGGAGAACTGAAATGGAAAATGAAATAAATCTTTCTGTTTTGACTTGTGAGTAATAACTGCTGAAGCCAACCTTTCCGCACAGAATGCTCCATCGGTTTATGTGGCCAGGATGTTTTGCCACCAAAATCTAGGTGGAGTCAATTGAAATCTGCCCTGTGGGTTTTGCGGTACGTTAATATGTTTTCTAAATTTAATATACTCCAAGGCAGAAGGCCTTCAGAATTCCTGAAGATAGCAACTCTTGTATTTTTTTCCTTTTTCTTTCTTGCCAAATAGACCCAGATGGAAAGGTTTCTTACAGTTTTCTCCTTCTTCCTACCACAGGCCAGTCAATGAACCAAAGTTTATTCACTTTGTCCCTGTGGGAGTGGCATTCATCTGTATGTCCAAGAGAGCAAATGACTGCTAAAGTGAGGATAAACATCCTGTAAATGTCTGGAGGAAGAAGGAGCAAACTTGGACATCTTTTCAGTAATTAAAAACTGAATCTGTCTTCTCCATTTTTTCAACGCTTTGAAGAAATATGATGAGTGGTGAGCAGTTCACTGGGGAATCATAAACTTTAGTCCCTGCATTCATTGCTGAAAAACTAATCAGCAGATGAATAGTTTAAAGAATGGCACTAAAAGTGACAACAGGAAAGGCAGAGCTATGATTTGTCTGGCAGCGTACTTCCTGATGACTAAGTACTCACAGCACACGAGTGGAAAAATCTGATACTACACATGAAGGCCAGAGGCCATAGTCCGAAAAAACAATCTTCTATAACAAGTAAAAGGTCATCAAGACTTAAGATTTCATTTAGCCTATGAAGAGTGTCTTCAGTTTTTCAAGGGCACGAGGGCAGTCATGACTTCAAATGCCAGACCTGAAATTTTGATACAGCCAATTTGGCAGAGGATGAATGAAAACCTACCATTCTACTCTCTAAAGCCTAAACAGTTTTAAAAGGTATCTGATAGAGAGAAGAGGGCATTCACTTCTAAGTGAATATGATACACTGATCTAAGCAGTCACATGGGTTCTGCAGAAAGAAAATGCTTCCCCCTCTGGCTAGAGAAGTTGAGTGCTGCTTGCCTTCTGTTTACAGGTGGCACTTTAATGCCAAGAGACAAAGGGTGATGTTAATGAAAAAAAATTAAATAAAATAATCCATCTGCATTTGAGTAAAAGCTCACAAACAGAATTATATTACGGATTCTAACGACACTTCCAAAGGCCTAATCTGGGAGCCAAACCAACCAGTGGGGCTAAAACCACTGCTACGAAGTTTTGTTTAACTAAGACTGAAACTCAACTGAACAATTTGAGCAGATATGAAATGGAAAAGGAGGTGGTTTGCCTCCTTCCCTAGTGACTAGTCATACCTTTACAGGCCTTTCTGTTAGAGGTTAACCTCTCAAACCTCTCTCCCTTATTTGCCAAAGAAAAGTCAGGATACAAGCTATTCCCTAGAAAGCTAGTAACTTTTTTTTCAGGATGGTCAACAGAAAATAATTCACATACACCATGTTAACCCTAAGGAACTGGAAGCCAAACCACAGCCTTATTTACAGATGCCACAGTGTTTTCTTCTAATCTCCTTGTTCCTCAAGGACCAGACCTATGATGATAGGGAGTGCCTCCTCTGCATTTGAACAGTGCTTAGCATCACTGCACATACTTATTTTTAAATGAGGACAACATGATAATTGAAAATACTGTTTCTAGTCTTTTCTGATGATGGAAAGGAGACAAAATAAACAAAGATCTGAAATGTACTGACTGAAATTTGGGTCTGTGGCAGTGACAATACTATAGCCAGAGATGTATCTGAATAGTTTCATGTGTATGGGAAGTCCTTTTCAAATTAGTAGGTCCGACCCCAGTCATGACTTTTTCAGCATTTACTATTTCTCTCACCTTGAAATAGGAGTAGAAATCCCTCAGAATAAAAAATCAAACAAACAAACTGGGGCACTACAGCTTTGAAAGGTATCTCCACCTGCTGTTTCAAAAAAGCCTGTCACTTGTCTATTGTCCTATTCTATGGTGAAGTATAACAGATAACCTGATGCTCCCTGAAGGCAGCAATGAACAATTGAGCTCATTTTATTTCTACAGCACTGTATGGCCAATACGAAGCACTAATAGTTGCTATGTTTGAAGTTTCGAACTACATCCTTTTATTCATTCATCACCGTCCTCCCGTGCAGCTCTGGTAAGAAAGCTGGAGGCAAAGAAAGGGGAAATACGGTATTTGGGATTTTTACTGACAAACTCAGACATGCATGGAAGAAACGGTTTTGCCAAGTTTTCTTACACTCACTCTTTCAAATCCAGTAAATTCTTTCAACCAGCAGTACCTATAAACTTGCCATACCTGAGTTAAAAGTAAAAAACCAAAATATACCAGTTCTAGTGCTTTAGAAGCACTGAAGCAAGAAGAAAAAAAAATCAATATCTGATACAAAAACATCTGTTGATTAGCTTAAAAAACTGAAGTTTGTATTTTTTTAATCCTTTGAAAGGCATGCTTCTAATTTTTGATTCTGGGGTGCTGTCAAATTTGGAAAGATGAACTGTTAGTAAAATCTCAAAATTCAAGAATGAGCATTTTAGGAAATGCCAAATATAATAAAGTTTGATTACAGTGAATGCCCAATTTTTTAGTGTTTACTTTGTTGTCAACAAGCCTAAGTATGACATATCCCTGTATTTATTAATCAAATTACTTCACCATATTACTTCCCTGAAGGGCTGAATTCCAGTGCTAGAATAACTGTACTTTCTTACTGTGCAAAGGCATTTCACTTCTGCATTTGCATTTGACTGAACTGGCTTACTTGTCCTAAGACAAACCCTCTCCTTCAATCTACACATCAAATGAAAAAGAGGCATGTGCACCAGTGCTGTTATTAACTCCATTAACTGGATGGTGTCTGGATGGAAATCTGGCTTAGTGTGTTCTAAGCTGACTCTTTCGATGTGTTTCTTAGTAATGTGCTCAGCTGGGATTTCCTAGTAAGAAAAGACTTACTTATTTGTTTCCTGCTTATAGCTTAGATGCTTGTTAGAGGCCGATCATTAATAACTAACTTGGCAGTATCGTTACTTTCTGCTGCTGGCTCAGTACATGATTCAGCTACCCTACCAGCAGAAGCCAAACTGAAGCATATAATGATGTGATGTTAATTCTCTTCAGTGAGACAGGTAAAACGGAGAGGTTGAAGGGGAGCAGCTTTGGGAAGTGGCAGCTATCCAAACAGCTACCACTGCTGCCTATTTCAGACTTCTCTGAAACTACTGCGTTGGTAGAAGGCAATGCCCTGAGCAATCCCTCCAAAGCTATTGTACTGTGCTCCATGAGGTATTGTGCAGCCCACGTCTGTATGATGGATATAAATTTCCCCCTGAAAAAAAATAAATCTTTCACAAGCAAGGGAATGAGGAGATATGATTTCTAAATGAATGATTCATTGTTGGAGGGTGCCGTCTTGATTTGCTGGAGTTGCTACGATACCGCAGCAGCGATGCCAACTTGTCATAGCCCTTAACGCTCTCTGGAAACATAGCAAGCCAAAAAGGCATTGCTGGGAGAAATTATGTATTTTTAAACAGGATGCATGTATTTATCACAAAACTATTTTCTATCTCTCACCTTCCCCATAGGCTTGAAATTAGCTTTTTTTCCCCACTGTAGGTTCTGGGGCAGCGAAGGACATAAACAGGAAGGCAGCTTACATTGAAAAAGATGGCAGGATGCCCCAGAATGGTAATTTAAAAAACTCTCTTGCTGCGCCTGCCAAAGCTTGGGTTTGGGCCCTTTTTTTTTGGACAAAAAAAGAAAAATATTGTCAACAACTTACTGCCGCATTGAAAGCATATGTGGCTTTGCTGATTCATGTTTAGCTAGGAAAAGTAGGAAAGCGTACCGCATATACCCTTTGTGGAAAAGCACAGCAAAGCTATATAAGAATAAAGCCAGAATTTCTTTTGAGAATTCTTGCGCTTAAAAGTTTAACTGCAGTAATACTAAATCTGTCTTTCAGAAGCATAAAAACTGCATATAATGCAAGCTGACACCTTGAAGTCCTGCAGAAAGGGCTCCTGCAGAAAGCTAACAGTACAAAACAGGGATGAGCACTAACTGAGTAAGGTTATAGGCAGGGAGAATGAAATTAAGTACCAGTATGTAAATGTGGATGCAGCAAACTGGAGGAAATATGGAACTGAACTGCTATTGCTGTTGAAGGAAACTTGGCTCCTATTGGAGAAGAGCCTGTGACGGTCCTGGGAAGATGAAAGCTCTGGAAGAGGAAAGCCTTATGTCACATCCTTCCCATGGGCTGCAGACTTTTAGAGAAAGTGAAATAACAAAATTAATTTAATTAATAAACAATGCCAGCAAGTTATTTCATAAGGATCATAGTTATAGAAAGATGACAGCCTCTAGGTAAAGCTTACCTAAGCACATGTCTCTGTTGCAAAACCAACTCGTTTTTCGGCAAACAGCTACAGCGCAAGCTGCTCCTCCTTTCTTTTGAAGTTCTCCTTAGCCCTCTTACATTCAGAAAATAGAGAGTACTACAAAAGTGGGAGTTCAGAGAGGACTGCTATTAAAAAGTCTTCTGCTCCTACACCATGTCCTTACCAAGTCACAAAGTACAAATAAAGCAAGTGGGATGGAAAACAAATAGGAAAATTGCTTGTATAGAAGAGGCTAGATCAGGGAATAGACACCCAGCCTCTACTACCAAAAGGAACTGAAATTATTTTGAGCTTTTGTTTTTACTTTAGTTTTAAAGAAAAGAAATATTTCTTTCTGAATTCATGACTGAACTGGCATAAGAACCGTCTCTGGGTGGTTCTTCACCAAACTGAATACCATCTTGCTTAGATGCTCACTCTTCCCTGCTAAAGACTGGTAAGTGGTGTCTGCTTTTAAAGAGGTTGTGCTCCTTGACTCACAGGTCCATCATATTTTGCTTTCAGTACATACTGACAACTGGCTCAGGTTGGTTTTGTGGGAGGATGAAGCTCCACAGTATGCTTTTTTCTTAAATAAAATATATTTTAAAATTGCCATTAAATCTCCCTTCTTCACATCACAATTAAAAAGTCTCACTAAGTTACGGTAGTAGTCTCAGAAGGACATACATGAGCTTATTTACATAAATGACTTCTCAAAAAGTAATTAAAGGTACCTGCTCCTTTCTGGTTGTTCTGTAAGATCATCTATGCTGATTTCCATTAAGAGATATTCACTATGCTGACCAATACTGGCTAATTACATACAGATACCTATGAAGTTAATACTATTACTATTAATGTCCACATAGGATTCGTGTCTTTAATTCTATGTGCCCTTCCTGAGCCCTAATCTTACTGTATTTTCTTCAAAATAAGAGACTTTTATCATTTTATTATTGTTTCCTACCAGTGACTGACTGGTCAAAAACACCCAGTTAAAGTCTACAAAATGACCCAACTATAACATACCACTGCCATCACACTGAACACATATACTTCAAAAGATACAGCTTTAATCTAAATAAATGGAATCTGCCAGTGACTTGTCATTTTGGAGTTTGCTTTTAAAGCTGAATAGGCAGATGTTTCATCCTTGGGCTGAAGGAGGATATTCTCTGTCCTGTTACTTCTCAGCCTTTCCCCCTTGGTATTGTAACTTCTGAAGAAACTGCTGAGACTTCCTTTTCTTTTGCTGCTTGATAGTAGCAGGAAAATAGAGAGGTTAAAAGAGCCATAATACTTGAAAGGGGATTCAGAGGATACTTAAAAAGACTTGAAAGGAAGTACCAGCAGTGTCAGGAGGAAAGCACACTCTCTGAATGAACAGACTGCTTCCCTATGGCATCTCCAGCCTCTGATTAGGCTTAACCCCATGGAGTCTTCTGGAAGGAGCCTAAGGGCTAATTAGAAAAATGATGTGAAAGATGATGTGAAAGCATGAGAGTCTTCCCAGCTGGTCTTTATCCTTTGCTTTCCTTCTGAGGGGAACAGAAAAATAACAAAAAGAAGGAACACCAGTCACGTAGTAATGGAGCTACATTTGTTACGGTGGTTATTCTGTTGGATTTGTGTCACAGCCCCAAGTACCAAGCTGAATGTAAGGAGGATGCAGTATTAAATAAGGGTCATTCCCTAAGAAGCCATCCATTGGAGTTGTGTGTGAAAGGCTGCAGGAAGAAAGCAACTCTCAGGCAAAGCTGTGCTGTTGCTACACCTTTTCAAATACAGTTCGGGGGGAAACATCATGAATGATGAAACATCACTCAGGAGATATGCTGGACTGAAGTGGGAAAAAAGATGAAATTCCTTCCCTTGCTGCAAGTATTCACAAACTGTACCTTGTTTTAGTCTCCCTTGTTGATAATTCTCACTGCTCTCCCGTGACACTGGATTAATTATGAGTTGGGCATGATGTCTGAGAAGTAGACAGCAGTGCAGTGACACAGCAAAAATAATTAAAATAAAATAAAATAAAATAAAATAAAATAAAATAAAATAAGGAACCAAAATTGATATGCTTGCACCAGCAGCTGAAATACAAATGATAACAGAAGAAACCAACAGCACCTTCCATGTAAGCTGCACAGACTGTGGAGTATATACCTAAAGGTAGCTCCACCTACAAATAGTTACTGCTGTAATTTATTACATTACACTTTGCTTAACAGGAACATCCTTGGACAACAGCAGAAGTAAGAAACAATCATCTTCCTTGGTCTGGCATTTCCGTGCAGTCAAATCATGGCTGCTGCCTAACTAAGCCTTGTTACTGGGTACACGACAAAGGAGGAGAGAAAATAAGTGACAACAGCTGTCCCGGAGGAAAGACCTGCACCTTTCAGCCAAGCATCTTAAAACACTTCTGTATTCAATCCTATATATAAGGCAAAGAATAAGATGCTAGTGGTGGTCATCACAACTAAAAGCTTTAGCATGATGTGGTCCCATGTCACTCATCTGAATCCTGAATATCACAAGGGTAAGGATGATATAACCAAATTGGTCCCCATGTACAAAAGAAGAGCTGTGTGTGCAAGGACTTCTCTCCACCAGAAAGTGACATCTGCTTCTCTTAAGTTTAATTTAAATGCTATTTTAATAAGTAGACATTGTAGCTTTTTCACTGCTGAGAAGAACACAAGTCTCAAATACAGGACCTCAGATAATGCAGATGTAATAGAGATGTGCCTATTTGTACGGATGTGCACATTCAGTTGGCAGCGGGAAGAAGCAGGCTATTAAAACCAAAGATCAGCAAGTGACAGTATCTTGCTAAAGGATGAGCTGTTTAACAAAGAGAAAACATGTCCCAGAGTTTTTAAGGATGTTGTCTGAAACGCTGAAAGCGGGTCCAGTTTCTCGTACAGCCATGGTCTTTTATGACCTTGTCATATGACCTTGTATGACAGTGTCTTTGCAACGTGCACTGAGAATTAGAGTATGCAGAAACCACATAGTGGAAAACGCAGCAGTAGTATAGAAATAAAGAACACCCCATGCCGATCTTTAGTGTGTGTATTTGGATACCTGATTTTTATATGCAAAAGCTGGGATTTTCAGAGAATGATGGGAGGCTCTGCACTGTGGCAGGAAGAATAAGGCACCTTCATGAGGAAAGACAACTGAGTTCAGTCTACAAAACAAAAAAGGTATGCGCAAGCCTCTGCAGAATACAAGTGCAATGAAATTGGAGTTCATGAAATCTGAATTATAAATTATTTTTTATATATTTCACAAACTAATGCTAAGCAGTATGAGAGCTTTCACACAAAGAGGATGATCCTCCTTACGTCAATATGTGAGCCTCAATGTCCACTCCAGTATCACGGCCAAAGACAGACACATACTCCCCACTGGACAATCATCCTTCAGCACCAGCTTCTAACAAATGTTAGCAACTGTGAGAAAGAGCTGCTAGACTAGGTGGACAACTGAGTGGGCACTGATGCATGACTAGAGTGACACTGGCTTCTCTGGTTTTAATAACACACATTTACTTCTCATTCATACCATTTAAAATACTACTAATATACCTCAGAGGATACTTATCAATATCTGAGGTGTGCTGGGAGATAAGAGTCCTATGCACAAAATACGTATCTAAGTTTAAGGAAAGTAATCTGTCTTCTGTGAAGGTATTTAAAAGAAGAAAATCTATATATGGAATGCCAGTCAAAACAATTGTGACAAGGAAAATTACAAGCCCAGATCATTCAGCATTTACAGGGTTAAGCTTTTTGGTAAAAATTATATTAAGTCACACTCTTACATCTGAAACCTTCAGATATTTTCTGAGGTGCTAAATCAAGTCATTTCTACGATACACATATAGGAATGAATAAACTGACATCAAACAAATTGCACTAATTGATCTGTTGTTTTTTTCAGGTATACTTGAGTTGATGCTCCAGTTGGTGGTTTTCCTCAGTGCATTTAGGAGAGAGAGGCTTTTTGCCAAAAACCCGCCAGAGAATGCAGCACCCAGCTGCTATGGGCTCAAAGCAACAGGCAGCCGAAATCCCTCAGCTGATTCCAGGCTGAAGCATTTATTACCTTGCCAACCTTTTCTTTATTGTGTGCTGTTGAGCCCAGGTATGGTGGCTTGTTCTCCTTCAGCAAGCAGCAGCACCAGGCTCATTTTGGTCTCTCCTAAGAAGCTGGCTTCTCACTTCAGGGGTGTTTCATCACTGAACAGCAGTGACCATCCCACCAAGCTGTCCACCATTACTTTTGCTGATCTCCCCCTTCAGCTCCCAGTGTAAATCTTAAGTCATTTCCCACAGGAAGAGCACAAGGCACACAAGCTAAAAACACTGCATGGATAAGTAGTCCAGAGAGTTCAAGACAAGGAACTACCTGATCAGAAAACACTTAAAAATAAGCCAGGTCCCAAAGGACGAAGAGACATAGAATCATAGAATCAACTACATTGGAAAAGACCTTTAAGATCAAGTCCATCTCACAGTCTCCGTGTCCCAAAAGCAAGGTCTTTACCAGGGGATTATGTTTTGCTGTGTACCCTACCAGGACAGCGTGTGACAAGAAATCTCACTGTGAAGTAAGTGTCATGTCTTGCTCAGTAGCTTTTCTGGCAAACTGTAATACTGTATATGAACAACCACTGCTCTTTTACCTAAAATATAGGTTAAAACCACCAGCATCAGTTATGGAGATGCTGGACGCTGCCAGGCCACATGGCCACAGACACCGCCTCCACCATGTCAGCTTCCCTGGCACTCCTCCTCCTCTAACCCAGCCTTAAGTCAACACTTAAATACTTTGGCTTCAATCAATATTGGACCAGGTCCTCTATCACCAAGTGAACTTGTTTGCTTTCTTCTGGAGCAGCCTCTGCATTTGCAGAAAACCTGATTGCAACAAACCTAGATTTAGGTGGAAAAAATAACTATCTCATGGCCCATAAGGCTGCAGGCTACAGGAAGATGCCTTCCCCTGCACAGAAGAAGGAGGAGAGGTTGGCCCTCTGCACCTTTCAGCCCATGTGAGAGCTGGCCAAGCACAAGAAATCAGGCTGCACAGAGGAGGGAAGGAAGGGCCAGAGATGGAACACCATAATGTGGGCGCTGTAATCAGTTCTGGTCCAAATTGAGTCATGGGGGGGTGGTGGTGGTGTTAAAGAGCAAGACTGGAAAAACACATTGCAGAGCTATGCTATGAAGAATTTGAACTAATTTTCTTCTAAATTGAGTGGACATGTAGTTAACCTATTTACACTGTCTCATGCTCCTATGATGATACTTCATTAAAACTTTTTTTTAATCTTTTTAAAGTATTTTAATTAATAGAAATGTCAGAATGTTTCAGGTTTTCCAGGGGAAGTTTATGACTTGTTATTATGCAGCTTTAATAATTTAAATGACAATGTAACAATCCAGGAATGGAAGAAGTACGTTCCAGGAATGCTGCAGTGAATTAGTAATCGTGTTCTGCTTGTAATTGCTGATTATCCCCATGAATTCTACCTAGACTAGTAGAGTGAATGTTTTTTAACTGAGGAAAAGAAACTTGGAAATAGTATTAACTTCACAAAAGTCAGATCAACAGTGGCCTTACACTGTTTCCAACAAGGTTTTGACTCTCTTTATCAACTATATAAATAATTGCAGAGGTTCAGCTTATGGAGCAAGAGAGCCAGGCCAGGGCAAGAACCAGGTGCCACTGTACATGTAAATAGGGGATCCCGTTACCAGGCACTGCCATTGCAATGTCAACACAAAAACTGTCGTTAGGGGAAGGAGAACAGCTAGTGGGGCTGGAGAAGCAAGGCAGCTGGAGAGAAGACAAGGTAGCAGAGCCATGTGTGACCTGGGCAGTTTGTGCGTATGCCAGAAAGTATTTGAATGATGCATGGGACACACTGCAAAATAGCATATGTTCATTTGGATGTGGGTTTCCTACTGACTGCCTCATTCACTCTCATTTCTCCTTTGACAACATTTGTTTTGAGAAAAGAATTTGTGGTTTGGAGGGGTAATAAATACAGCATTGGCATAGATTTGAATGAGCAGATGCTGGGTTTCTTGCATAGCAGGCTGAGAGGTCAGATGCATAGTCACCAGGCAGTACCAGTAAGAAAGCCTGACAAAACAGGTACAAATAGAAAAGAAAATGTTAAAAGAGGAGTCCAAGATAACAGATGGTTACAATAAAACAGAAATAACAAAAATTATTTCTAAAACAGAATAAACAAAAGTTAAGAAGGAGACTAACAAGAGAGAGGGTATGCAGTAAAGAGCGGTCAACTGCAATCTAGACAAAATGAAAGAAAACAGTAAGAAGAAAGCAAAGGTTTAAAGCTTTGCCAGGGAGTAGTCAGGGCAGATGATGAAATTAATTTCACTGAAATGGAACAGATGTCAATAGTGAATTCAAGAGATTATTAATGACGTGAAGACATTAAACAAGTCAACTTTTGCAGATGAGCAGTTCACAGCACTGGCACGCCAGCAGCTTGTCAGAGTTGATAACCAAGGGCCATCAGGAAAATGCAAGAGAGGTAGGTGAAGGTGCTGAGGGATGGTGACCAAAAGCATGGATGAGTAGGAAGTACAGCAGGAAAAGCTGCATGGAAATAGGAAAGATGGCTTTAGTAAAACTCACTCCAGATAATGTTGGACAAAATACACAATTTGGCATCCCAGGGTGTGACATAAGGACGTGCTCACCTGAGACCGGATCCATAAACTACAGTTGGTGCCTTTTGCTGTTCTACCTCTGAGCCTCATTCAACCACACTTGATTGGTACCAAGTGCCTTCAAACCTGACCATGAAATAATCTGTTGAGGCATGCACAAAGCTGCTTTGAAGTCAGCAGAGCACCACAACTATATGCTCATATGCATTGTGCCAGGACCAGACTGACACTGACCCATACAGTTTTACTTGTAGACTGCTTGTGAGACACTGCTCAAGTACGTGGTGCATTCTGACTTTCAATTTTTAAATTACAATATGGCAAATCTAAATAATTTGTGAAGATTATGGTTATTACATTCTGTGAAGAAAGCTGTTGACTTGATTATCCTTTTAGAAGTATTTATCATGCTTGGGAGTTAAAGTGAGAAACGTCATGTAATTTATCATAATTATGGCAGTATTAGGAGGTTCTAGATGAATATTGTTCTATTTCTATGATTGTGTTTTTCCTCACTTGAATGGAGATGCCCTGTGGTATTAAATCTGTGATGGTTTTGAGGCAGGAATAAAAACACCTCACAAATGCAAAAGCTTCCAGATTCTTGGAGCTGAAACGTTTGTGTTTGTGCTGAAAGACCAAGTTTTCAGAGCCCTAAGACAACACGTAAAATTGCATAACCTTGCCTGACCGATACTAATTCAGCTGTAGGTTGTCCAAAGAGACAAAAAACAAACCATGATCTTATGAATATCAGCTTAAGCCAAGATGGAATGGGAATTAAGGTAAAATAGCAGAAATAGTGTAGATAACATCTTTATCTCCTGAAACAAAATTTCACAAAAGAGAGTAGAGGAGATCATCCTTAAGTGATGTTAACACTGCCTAAGTCATGCCATGCTAATAATTAGCTTGTTAACTGTTGAGAATGTCTTGTTATTTGAACATGCAGGTTTACCTATTAACAAATACTAACTTAAAATCTGACTCTGAAGTATCAGCCATCACTGATATCAGCACCTGAAAGAGAGAACAAATAAACAAGCTTTCAAGTTTGGATCTGCTTGCTGCTATCCCACAGCTCCTCTGTGTCCAGTCAACTTTAGCGTCTCAACATTTTTTATTAGATGGTGATCAGACTTATGAAGTTTCCCAAGTTTCATGCTCTCCAGAAAACTGAGTTTGGATGTGGACCTGCATATCTTTATTTTCCTTTGGTCTGGGGTAAGTTTAAGGGAGAACCTTCTTCTTTCCCCTCAGTCGCTCTGAGACTTGTTTCTTTCACCCAAATCCAGACTGTTAACATAGAACAAAGTAGGAACTTTATGGTCCAAATGTCCAGTGAGAGCTATTCCTATTCCATATGTCTGCCTTTACATGCACACACACGCACAACCATCCTTATTTGCTGAAGTACTAGACTTTCCATTTTCTACGTATTTGCCAGTTGGTGGTTTGTAAGTGCAGGCGCAGATATGGCTGAGATACAGCACAGAGATTTTGCAATTTATGGCTGCACAAGAAATAAACAGACTTAGACAAAAGAAAAACTGCTGTCCATATTTCCCAGCTTTGGAAATTTTTCCTTTTGATCATTGTTTGCCAGGGAATTTGGGGACATTTAAAGTATTTGGGGACCTTCACCGACATAGCTTTGCCTTCTGCATCATTTCTTCTTTTGAAAATAGTTGGCAAGATAAGTTCTTCCTGATAACCAAGGGTCAGGTTTAGTGATCTTCTGTGGACACCCTTGCGACATCACTGCTTGTAACTGCAGCCAGATATGGACTGAGGAGATCATGAAGATAGCAGGAGAGACTGCGCCTACAAACAAATGGAGCTTGCTGTATGATAAAGGTGCTTACACAGAACTCGCAGTCTCTGAAATGCAGCTCACAAGTTGCACTGTCCCCAAACAGCCTCAAGTGAGAAATCCTTTCTCCAGTACAGAGAGGCCAGCATTCCTGCTTGCCCTCAGGAAAGCACAGCAACAGCAATGCTGCAACACCACATTTATCTGCCACAGTCAGCATCAGCAACACAAACACCGACCTTTCTTTTTGGTGTGGTGGGTAAAGGGGGAAGGGAGGTCTTTTGCCTTCACATATTACTTTATGATGTATCTCTTCAGTCTGAATGAGCCCCTCAGCAGTACCACCAGGTGCTGGATGATGGCTTCAGAGCTACCTCACTGTACCCAATTTGGTATGCCAGGTCTGTAGTGACCTCCACATTGGGATGCACAGCTGCCAGGCTCCACAGGAGGCTCCACGACCCCTGCCACCAGAGGACAGTCAGGACCAAGTGCCTGCTACTCAGCTGCTGCATCCACAGCAGGAGATCTGTTTTCAAGGTGGTACATTTTTCTCAGTTCACTTCGTTTCTTCAGCTCAAAAACACTGACTTGAATTTTGGCAAAGGGCAGTTCTCACTGTTTCAGTGAAGAGCAGGAGGCTGGTGGTCACAAACCGTTAAGTGAAACTTGAAGGCAAAAAGGAGGAAGCAAGACTCAACTCTTTGGGCACAATCCAAATATGTTATTTATATTTTGCCTTTTAAAGTCCACTTCTGCTGTCAGATACAGCCTCATTCTGCATGCAGCAGCCAGAAATACAAAATGGCCTGGAGTTCAAAGCAGGAAAAAATCAATGCACAGTTTTCATTTCATCACGCATACACGATTGGCTGGATTTGCTTCCTTTTAACAGCCTGCAGCCCAAGGATCGTATTTACAAACTAGTCCACGTTTATTTTTAGGTCAGGTAAATATTCATTGAACAGGAAGGTGGAAATTGAGCAAAGTAGCAAGTGGCTTGCATCACACAACTCCAGCTATTAGACAGGACAGGTGAAATGATGAGATTCATTAACAGAAGGAAAATATGAAAGCAGACTTCTTAATTGCGACACATGTTCAGCAGTGAACTGTACTTGTCATGGCATTTGTTTACAGCACTCCTGTCCCTAACTTTTACTTCCACAGCTGATGACCTAACAAATAGGCCAATTATTTAAGAAAAAAATAGTTTTAACCTAAGTTCTGGCTTGGTTAGTTGCACACTTACACTGAAGTTGTCAGAGAGAGCTTTGGGACCCAGGTGAGAGCAAGAGGGTCAGTGGTGGGTCACCCCTTGGTGGTTCCTGGTGATGGCCGGGAAAGTGAAGGGAAGAAGCTTAGGTGCCATTTCAGTAAGAAATCCTGAGATATGGTGTGGGGGGGAGGTGGTTTTTGTGGAAGCAAGGGAATTTCCTTAGGATTGTGAGGTTCTCTGAGGCATGTATTTTATGCATTTTTCATCTTAAAAGATACAGGCTGCAGAGCTACGAATTACCCCAGTGCTGACATCTAAGCTGAGACTCCAGCAGCATCGCTGAGACCAGCAATATCCCAGTAAAGGAAGCAGTGAATAAGTAGCTGTCCAGTTTAACATTAGGTCAGCTAGATATTTAGAGAACCCATGTTTCCAGAAGCAGCATGACTCAGATACATGTGATCAAGAGCATCTGCATAGAAATTGGAGGCAGATGTTTGCTAGCAGGCAAAGTGCAAACTTCAGAAGCAATGAGCTACATCCAAAAGGTGGGCCTTTAGGTTTCTGGAGGAAACAATCTTTATTCGACTACTGCCGCAACAGCAAATATGGGATTACAGTTACAGTGCCATATGAACTAGAACAGGAAATTTTTCCTTTTTTTGCTGAGTATGCCTGTACATGTGTGCAGGTTGTATCATCTCGTCACCTGCAACTTTATTTCTCCGATCTTTTTTTCTGAAACATAATACAACAAATGATGCTGCTTGCTCCCCATGGCTGTTGTATAGCCTTCCCACTTTTGAGCGGTTTGTTTGCTACCTGTTACTGAACGGGGCTAGACTAATGCTGTTTTCTGTTCCTGATATTAGTTCTATAAATACAATTGAGACAATAAAATATTGAAAAATTGGTTCTTTACCCATCTTCCAAAAAGGAATGAAATGTAGCTTCAGAGTAGCCTGTTTCATGGTCCAAACTAGCCTTCCTCTTTGTTTAACTATGTTAAGAAGGGGTATAGTCAGCTGTATGTTTTGTCGATCTTCTCTAAGTAACATAAACATTTATCTGTATAGAAAATTGTGGAAAACAGAACTATTCACATAGAGTAATTCTCAATTTGGAGTTTCAAACAGAAACTATGCACTTGCCTGAATCGCAGCCTTGAATTTAATCGTTATGGAATTAACATTATGGGGGATCAGCTTTATTCCCAGAAAACATCTCACACTTATGTATAGTGAGAATCAGTTTTTGGCTTCTCCAGGTCTGAGCTTGTTCTTCCCAGGAGATGCTGTCTGGATCCTCCAGTAGGCAAAAATGACTTCCAATGGAGGCATTGCAGTCCACACTCCTTCGGTATCCAGTGAATGCAGAGGCAGTGGTTTCTTCATCTCTTCTGGGATCTCTTCTGCATCTTACTATAATGATACTAATGATTTCTTCACAGAAGTACCCTTCAGTTACAAATAAAGACCAGGCTATTGGAGCAGTAAAAGAAAAGAATATCCTTTGCCTCATTTTGTTAATTTCATTAAAATCTGTGAGCTTTGGTTACTGCCTTCTACAATGGACATCCTTCAGCCTCCTTAGGATTATCTGGTCATAATTCTTAAGTAAAGATGCTTTTTCACTCACTGCTGCTGTGTCTTTTTCTGTCAGTGATGAGTCCCAGCTACCTTTATTGCTGTCTTCTTGTTCTATGGCAAACAAGCCCTAGTGACGCAGTGGGTACAAAACAAAGGTAATAATACGGTAACAGGTGTTTCAAATACTAGCTTCTCTATTCTTTCCTCTCCTTCTCTTCTGAAATACCACTAATACGCAATAAGCACTCAGTAGTGATCTCAGCTCTACATTACTGGAAGTAGAAGAAGCTGAATCAGGTTACATGAATACACAGATACCGCTAACTTTTATAACTGCACTAACTTCTGACAGAAGCCGTGGAACTGTTAGAGGCTTTGATGCTACAAGAGAAATTGCAAAGGCACAGGCGGTGTTTTTCCATGTAGGTGAAAAACTAGTGGACCTTCACCTTAAATGCACACTGGTCTGATGGGTTAACAGACTGCTGTTTGGAGCCTTGCATTTTTTCCTCTCTCCTGATCTTTTCTTTTATTGTCTGAGTAAAGGGAGATTTGCTTATTGGCATATCCCAGGCTCTTGAGTTTTATTCTGCTTTTTACATAATAAGTTCTTTGTCTGGAAAGCAAAGCAATGTGATGACTATAGCTTTTGTTCCAATGTCTGGGCTGACTTTTGGGCCATTAAGACTCCTTTCAATTGTAAGATCTCGTTCCCTCAGGCTTTTTATGTACTGGGTGATAAAAGAGTTGGAAAGCAAATTTATTGCCTCTGTTTCTTAAAGGCTTTCCTTTTCATGCTTGACAGTGGTAAAAGGACCTTTACTGCTGATGCTATCGGGTTTCTCCTCAGTGTCATATTCTTCGGTGTCATTAACAAGATAAGCTATCCTTTCCTAAATCTCCTCCTCCTGCTCACTTTCAAGGGCCATATTTTTGCATGGCTTCAATGTTAATGTGGAGAAAGTTCCCACTGATCACATGGAAACTCTACAAGCTGTTTTGGATTAGAAGTACACTTACTTACAGGTCATGGATCTTCAGTTATCTTTTCTGTGGGTATCAGATACTACAGACAGCCAAAAACTTCCCATGAGCAGAAAAGAACTGAAGATGCTTTTATGTCATGTGATAGTCCTTTCTTTTTCCTAGACTTCTGTCTTTCCATTTTCAGTTTGGAAACCCACCACAGTGCCTGATACTCAAATCCCAGTGAGGAAAATTTCTGCTGACTTCACAGTTTCATAATGACATTGAGCAATGGCTGACATCTCTCAGCACAGGCTGCAGCAATTTCTATTTCCAGACCATCTTTATTCTGCTTGGTTAACAATGATACAGCAAATTTCTAATTCACTACCAACAGTGAATACAACAGATCACTATTTTAAAGAGACTGTGGAAAGAAAAAAACCACCCAGTTCTCCACTTTCTAAGGACACTGCTACCTTGCTATGGCTATGGGAAGCATGATAACTCTTCAAGAAGCAAACATATTCAGGGATATGCGAAATCTGCACCCATTTCCCTATACAATGAATAGACATGAAGAGTGATCATTAGAGATGAAAAGGAAATAGTTATATTGCAGAAAGACTTCCACCTTTCCGAGCTTAGGATGCAATTATAAAGCAAACAGATCTGCCACTTTATTTGTGGAAGAATGAACTCTGCTCTGATTGAAAAAAAATATAAAGGTTAACAGCCTTTACAGAAGCCAGAGAATTCACCTCTCTGCATGTTCAGCAGTGGCAGAGTGAGATAAACTTTTTGCCTCCCCCTGTCACTGGCTGCCCCATCCAGCATGGCTGAACAAGGAGTAGGGCCAGATGATGGCTGTAGGTCAAAGCAGGTACAACACACCTCATGGTCTGGTCATTTGCTTCCATCTGCTCTCAGCAGAGTAATTAGACCATGCTCAATCAGCGCTTGGACACCCGCAGCACATGGTGTAACTAAAATGAATGCAAAAGCCCCCAAGTCAAATAAAGCTCCCTTTTCCTTCAACCTCAACTCATCCAGATGAAAACGCTTTATCTCTCAGCCACAGAAGCAAGCCTCTCACATTTCAGCATTTGCTCTCCTTACAGGATGCATTATTCTAGTCACATCATGAAAACATTTTAAAATCACATTTTAATTAACTAGTAATTAACACTAGTAGGGCTTCTTACTTGCTACATTTATGCAGAGGCCAACAAATGTAATGCCTGCACTTCTAAAATGCCACATTTCTGAAGGTACTGCATGCATTTTATAAAACTTGTAATATATGTTTTCTTTCAGTATCTCATTGCTGTATTAATGGTTGCTTTGTTTTCAGAAGGACCAAAGCAGCAGAATTCAAATGGACTGAAATATACAGACAGACTTTTGAAGTGGCAGCAGGAGTTAAGCATTACCCTCCTGTACACTCTTCTGGTACACTCAGCACAGTCTGGATGCTTCCCTCTCCAGCACACTTTTGGCACTCATATTTTTTACTAAGAATACACTACAGCAGCAATGATTAAATAGATCTGCAAATTACAACGCCAGCCTTATATTTGGAATGCTGGGAGAAGCCATAAGCAATGAGAAATCAGAAAGGTATTTCATATTTTGAGATCGTCCTAAATCAGGGTCAATGACAACCACAAAGCAAACATTGACACTCAGCTTTGATTTATCATTAGCATGTGAAACAGCAAAAATGAACAGATAATCTGTCCTGTGATCAGCGATAAAATGGCATTGCCAAACCCTTCCAAATTTTGTTTAATGTGTTACCATTGAAAGCACTTCTTTATGAACCTGAATATACACTGTCTTCTCTCATTATTTTTCCTCATTGGATTAAGCAACCTCTATCCCCAAGCTCATCCTTCTCCTGTCTCATCCCCTGCCCCCTACTCATTCTTCTGCTGGAGCAGAAAATGAACAGAGCTTCATTTGTCTTCTGGTGCCAGCAGCAGCAGCAGCAGCAATGTCAGCCCAACAGAAGCAGCCACCCTGCCTCTGTGGCCCCGGGTGAGGGCACACATTGTGGTTTTGGGAGTCGTTCATCCCAATGAACTGCCATTCTTCTGAGAGAACAGGGCTTGTGGGGGTCTCAAGTAAGCAATGCTTTATTTATTTATTTAATCTAAGAAAGAGATTCAAAAACCAGTATTCAGTGCCCAAGGCCAGGTTGTATGGAGCCTGGTCTAGTGGCAGGTGGGATGGAACTGGATGATTTTCAAGGTCCCTTCCAACCCAAACCATACTATGATTTTATAATTCCATTTTGGAATGACAGCATATTCAGAGATATTTAAAAAATTGCTATGAGAAAAGAAAGCATTCAAAGTTAGAGCTTAAGCAGCAATAGCAGGTTCTCTTAGGTAATCACAGGACAGTAGCATCTGCTTTCATGCACCTCCACTCAGGGTCTCTCATTCCTTTTTGTGTATATAGGGATCATATATTGGAGATACACACACATATATACATAATATATACACTTATATACAAAATAATATTTGTTTGTACCAAGTTCTGCATTCTCTACTTCTTCCCATCACACAGGGAATGGAAACAACTTCCAAGGTTGTAGGCTTCAGTCCTTTGCTGTGCTCCAGGCATGCATGCAATAGCATGTCATTCATTAACACAATCTTTAAAACAAGTAGTTCAGCTTCTCTGCTCTTGCTCTTTCCAGAGCCTCATTCTTCTGGTAGTCTGGAGACTTTCTAATTTCCAGATTAAAAGTACTCATTGTCTGTTTACAGTCAGGTATTGCTACCCAATGTGCTCGTTTACAGTACACTAACATCTTCCCTTACCTACTCACAGGGAACAACTTTATTCATGCTCTTCCCATCTTTGCTTGGATACAGGAATCAAAATTTTTCAGTTTCTCCTTCTCAGATAGGATGATTAAAAAAAAAAAAAAAAAAGAAAAACTAATACCTGGGGTTTCTTTTGCTTAATCCTTAGAACAAGCTTGAATTGACCTTAGGCATGTAGGGCCAGAACCGTGCAAAGTATTCCAGATGAAAATCTCGCTTGGGGCATATATTATCTCTACTGGAAGAGAAGTCATCAGATAATCCTGCAAGATCTCCTATCTTCTCATCTTTATGTCATTCTTATGTATTTCATATTCTTCTTTCCCCTCTCCCAAAGTAAAAGGGGGCCCATCATGGTAATATTTCAGGCAGTCTGCAGTGCCTAGGTAGGGAAATACTCGTTTATATCTGTTAGGAGATCCTGCTTTAGTAAATTTACAAGATTTGCAGTCTGAACTCTTGAGAGTGTTAGGCAAGCTAAAAGCTAACTACTACTGAAGCTGTTATTTCACTACTTGTTTATTCAGAATACTTTATCCAAGTTGCGTGTTTTGATTCTTCCCCTTGTTGGCTTCCTTACTCTCCTCCATGCTTCTGCTTTATTTTTTAATTTGCTATCAACCTCTGTAGAAATGCTATCAGCAATTTCTGTAAGATGGGGAGATTTTTAAGAAGAGGCTAAAGATCAATATTGACTCAGCAGAAGTTTAATTCAAAACATGTGATGGGTCTGACTCACACAGTGCTATTCATCCCCGATTTAAAACAAGCCTAGTAGTTTAGTTATGACCTGGAAATGTCTGAAGCCAAACCATGTACAGCTTTTTAAAAAGTGTTTATAATGTGAAGTATAGTTCTAAACATCTCCAGAGTCCCTTGAGTGATGCACAGGTTCAAAATGGACATGTTTCTGTCTGAAACCTACACTGAACACCTACTCCACAACACCTGGACCTCTCTGCTCAATGCATTTATGCCTGCATACGAATGACTGAGCTTGGCATGCTTCTCCCACGTTTCCTCAAATGACTGAAAGAATACACCAAAGAGCAGAACTGCTCTCTGATCCAACAGAAGCTTTGCTGAGGTTAGATTCCCTCAGCACTCCAACATCTTTATCTCTGGCCCTGCAGGTAAGAAAACATCACTGGTCATTGCTACAGCAATGAGACCTATATGGCAGGATGAGCAGGCATGCAAGGAATGCAGGCAATGTTATTCTCTTCTGTGATCCAGAAATTGGCTTTAAGACTTGGTGACAGAATAATCACCCTGACCTTTGTACGCAACATCTTAAAAAACCCCACCAGTGAGGACAGCAGGCATTTACCACATGCCAGCAGACACCAGCATGCAGGGAGAAAAACTTTACTGCTTCTCTGACACAGCATCGTGCTGAGGAGGAATTCAAAACAAGCCACCGGAGTGAGGATGAGCAGGAACCTCAGGTCACCATCAGTGGCAAAGCAGCCAGCACTGAGAGGAGAAAGGACCTGAACCAGACTGACTTGCACCTGGTCCTGACATGGTGGTACATGAAAGGAGAATTATGGATAGCTGGGTAGCACGTTTCCTGGTACCGCAACTGCATGTCTGGAGGAAGAAGAGGAGAGCATGTACCCTTTGCTAGATAAAGCCTTGCACCTTTACACAGCTCACATTCTTCACTCGAAACCTGGTTGCCTCACATGAGATAAACACCTGTGCATAAGCTTAACTCAGGCCTAAATTCAAAGCCCACATACATCGCAAAGACTTCGAGTTAAGTATTTCTCTTGCTGAAGTGGGCAAGTGAAGTGAAGCCTCTTGTTTGCAAGGAGTCTGTCAGAGGCAGGCGGTGGGTGCCTCGCTGTCATGATTACAGGGGGCTGCTTGCCTCCAAACAGCAATGGGACATGCTCTGCAGACAGCCCCTGGAAAGGACAGAAAAGGAAAAGTAGACATGACAGAAGGGAAGCTCATATTTGAAGATTACAGACTTTTCTGGAAAGAAAAAGGGTATCAAACAGGTGGCAGGGTGAGAAGCAGGAGGCAGGGAAGAAGTTCAGGAGCTGTCCAGGGCCACAAACCACAGCAGTGCACAGGTGGCCCCAGCCCAGGGTGAGTCCCAAAAATCCCCAGTTTCAAATAAATATGTATAAAGATGCAAAAAAAGAAGAAAAACCAAAAAACAGGGTAAAAGATGAGATTGATGATGCTCAATCCTGTTGGGTTCAGCTTGGCAGGCTGCAGACACCACACTGCTGGTTATCATGCTGCACCAGTGCACTGCCATGCACAAGAGAAAAAAAAGGACTGAATTGTGTGCGGCGCCCTATTTTTATATCCTGTTTCCTTCTCAATGGGATGTTTTCTTTCTTTCACAAAGGAATCACAAAACAAAGGGGTATACACAGAAGATTTGAGGTTATAGAATCTTATCTGGCCAAAGCAGAAAGAAGAAAAACGTAGAGGCATTTGATGCTAAATGTCATGAGACTGTAGAGGCACTATTCTTTATGGAGAGCAAATTACGGAGACTCATGCTTGTAGTGGCCTTTGAAACCAACTCCCAGAAACTGCAATAATAACCTCTTGCAAAACGGCTACCAATCTTTTTCTTTCATAACTATGCCAAGCTGTGCATCCCTCACCCCTACGCTGTGTCAACAGCAAAGTGAAACAGTGCTTAGGGTCCCCAATGCTGTGAGTATGTCAAGAGTAAAAAAAATACTCAAATACCCTTTGTTATTATGGCTGCAGATATAAGCACTTCCCTGTCCAGCCCATTTGCTTATTTCTTGCCATAGCACTCCATACTCAGAGTTCCCAAGAGATAAGTCAAACTCATCCAGAAATCACCATATTCATACCTAATGGTTTCAGGTGCTGCTACTATTCTTATCTGCTCTTGAAAAAAGGTCAAGGATATTAGTGACTCATATTTTTTCCTCCATTTATTTCTATAGCTCAGCTCAGGTTATCCTTTATCGCCATCTGCACGAGTATTGCTTTAACATTCTTCTTTGTGCTGGTCACAGAGAACCTGATGGCCTTCTCATTAAGTTAAATTTACACTGGCATGAATCTTTTGTCTACTTTAGACTTAGAGCCGGAGGAGGGAGGAAAAAAGCATCTAGTTCGTTATTCAGCAAGATAAGAGTAATGAAATTATGGCCCTGCAACAGCTTTGTCTGTAAGCATCTCAGCCTTTCTAGCGTAGGGAAAAGCTGTCATGAGCCGAGACAGTCATTTGCTGGACACTGGGACTTCTGGGATGTGCTTGTACTTCCGAAGCCGAAGTTGTCAGTCTTTTCCCTTTCAGGCAGCTTCCCTCTTGATCTAAACCCCTCTCTCTTACTACTCATTTCCCCTTTCCCATCAGTGGATGCACAGTGAATACAACAGACTCCACATCTGCAGATTACTGCAAATACGACCCAACCCTTGGAGCTCAAGTCACAAATATGTAACTTAACATGAGGTTTTCTTGACGAAGTCCCAAGGCAATGATTGTGCCTTTGCTAGATATTTTCTCCTTAGTGATGCAACCACCCACAATGCGGTAGGAGCTTGCAGCTGACAAGAAAGGCATGCCGTGATTTGGAAAAGCTAGCCCACAACTATACTGGCCTTTTCCTGACAGCGATTCAAAGCTCACCAACAGGTCAAGCCTACAACATGAAAATGCTAAGCAGGCTACCTGCTGTGATTTCTCATAAATTCATTACAGAGAGAAACATTGGCCTCCACACAGTATTAGCAGAAAAAAAGCACACTACTTATATATTAGATCCAGAAGGCATTGCTGACGAAAGCTCTTCCCAAGACTATCACAATACTGGAGCATGTCCTAACCAGTAGACCGTTGACTGCATCTCAGAAAGCTCATATGAGAACAAGACTGTGAATGCTGAAAGGTCGACATGCTTTCATGCTTTGAAATAAAACACTCTGAAGTAAAATGATTGCCCACAAGTATATAAAGAACAGTGGTGCAGGGATCAAGAGTACTCTCAAGGTCACATTTTGAAAAGATAAAATCCATCTACAAAACTATTGATTCAAAAATAAAACAGCATTTGCACATCTGACCGCTACAATGCAATGTAACCAAAGGTGGCTCAAAATATAAGCAGTATCAGGTGCATGTGCAATTACCTAAGTAGCTCCATGCACAACTCGTCCTAATTTCCTTAACTATTTGGCCTTGCATATAAGCCAGCAAGTAATCAAGACAGTACTTTAGCATCACATGGTGTATAATACTCCTATAAAGGTAGTCTCCTGCTCATGACACAGGACATACATGGGCAGTGCATGTGTGTATTTGAGAAGTACCTGGAAGAAGCATTTACCTGTAGCAAACAGAAAGCTTTTTGTGGGTGACTACCTTCAGTGTCTTAAGCAGCTGAAAAATATTTCGTGGTTTGTACTTTCTTTCTCTTTTAAAGCAAATGCTTAAGATTGCAAAATCATTACGCCCCAACATAACCACAGGGGAAGCTGACAGAACTGTCAAACTAAGTTTGGAGCCCCACATTGCCAGTTGCTTTGCACTACCAAAGTGCAGAGAAAAATGACCAGAGATGTCCCCATGACTGTACAAAATCAAGGACAACTGGGGTTATTTTGACAGGCTTCAAAAAAATATGAGTAAAAGGGCAAAAATTAGAATTTAATAAGCAGGATGATCCTAATACTCAGATCAGAAGATTTATTCCCCACCACCACAGGCCATACAAATGGGGAAAACCTGCTACCCTTCCAAGTACATCACCTAGTATATCCACTTCTGCTGGGTAGAGTTGGTAGCTGGTTTGAACTCATCTCCTTAGCTAGCCTCTTGGGCTCAGTGGGTTACAAATAATTCTAATGCTCAAAGTCATCTGGAAACCTTTTCAAGTCTAAATTGTGTTTAACTAACCCCAATCTCACTCATTGCTCCTGGCCACATTCTCCTCCACAGCACTGACCTAGCTAGACACATTTCCCTTTTTTCGTGACCACACTGCATACAAGTGCAGACAGTTATCAAATTCCCTTTTTTGTCCAAACTATAAATGCTTCACTTCTATAACCTTTCCTCTTACATAAATGACATTTTTTCCCCTCTCACCAGAACTGAAAATGTGAAGTGTCTTCCTGCCCTGTAACGCCACTATTAGTTTTCTTTTCAAATAGCCTAAATGCTCTTTAATTGGTAAGATGCTGACAGAGGAAATGGTAATGACGGACTTGTGCAAGAGTCTGTCTTTTATCTGCAGGATGGTGGATCTGAGATCTAAGGCTGCCAAGCTCTTGAAGCATGTTGGTATGTTACAGCAGGAAAAGCCTTTGCAATGAGGAGGGAGCTGCTGGAGGTGGATCAGAGCTACCTCACCTTAGCTGGCTATGGCTGCAGGAACAAGACCTGTTGCTTGCTAACAGAGAGGTTATGAAAATAAGACACTGGTCACCAATCTTCAGCAGAATGAAGGAGAGGTAACGTGGTGTGAGTAGTAAGTGAACAGGAAAAACAGACCACCAGAATCTAAACATAAATCCTGTATTTTCAGGGAGGTAGGTGTCAAACACCATCATTAAAAAAAACGGGAAGAACAGCGGCTGCCACATGGTTGCACCCCTTATACCTACACACACTGCCCACCTGATTCCACGAAGGAAAAATATCAGTCTTGGCTGGCATGCGCCAATGCTTTCTTTGGCCAAAGCAGGTGAAAGCCATGCAGCCACACAGACCAAAGGCCAGCACCTGAAAGCTCAAGCATGGCCTGCATCTGACACTAACTGAAGCACAAAACACATGTAAGAAGGCTAGAAGACAGACCATCTCCCTTCCAAAAGCCTTTCAAATGTTATTTGTCATCAAGCATACTAGTCCGTGCTTTGGTGCCATCAGCTTTCAGCACCACAAACCCCTGTACCTTAGGGAATATTTACAAGGAGCTGCAAACAGGCAACTGAAAAAAATGTAAAAACAAATATGCTCTCCAGCATGTATGGATGTGATGTTCTCTGCACCTCTGGTCGAATGTTTTCTGGGCTCTGAAAATTGAAGAAAATTGGAAACAATTGCCTTGTCCACCCAGCAGCAATGCAGAAAAGCTTTGTGAAGCAAATCACTTGAAAATAACTTGTGTCTTGCAGTTCATTCGCCTCCCACGCTAAAAGCTGAACTCTTGCTGAACCACCGCATCAGTAAAGCAAACTGGGCATGCTGGGCAACAGCAGCCACCCTTTCTCTAGCAGCAACACTCCTGCCAAATCAGAAACAGTGCATTCTTTGCATCATTTTGGGGAAAATAATTAAATTGGCTCTTGAGATTTCATGCCACTGTAGCACTTTTCAACAATCTGCTCTTAACTCTCCAGTATTTTTCCTTTGTCCTTTTCCAGAATGCTCTTGAAAAAGCTATGGAAATCAACTGTGGTTTTGCAAACAACAATGCTGCACTTCAGTCCTCTTTGGAGCCGAAAGCTTGTTTAAACCTGAAATTATTCTTAGCTAATGCTTCATGCAGGCAATTTTATCCTGCGCTACATCAGAAGGTGAACTAATCAAGAAAAACTGTATATGCAGACAAAATCTAAGGCAAAGCAGCAAAGTCGCGTGGAAAATCTGAAAGAGAAGTGATACCACAGAGGAGACAGAAGATGGAAGAACTGCACAGCTTTGCTGTTTCAGACACTGAAGCTCATGGGTCATTTAAGTCTCTTGCTCTTACGGCAGTTCTTTTTTAATTCTCCTGCTAATGATTATCTGAAAAGGCAGCAACGGTGTCTAAAGCTGTAGCTATAGCAATATAATGTCAGTAAGAAATCAAGCAAGCGGAAGGAAGCATAACCTGATGATCTAATTGCATATTAACACTCTGTTTCCCTCTCCCCAAAATACACAGGTTTCCAAGTATAAATAGAATGAGTACCAATAGCTGGTTAGATTAGCATCATTACAAATTTTCCATTACTTCTTTTAAGAAACACATGTTCTGATATAACATTTAAACTGGAATTGAGCTCTGCAGTAATACATGTTATTTAAAAACACAGATTTCTGAAAGTAGCTACAAAGCAAAATCTGTTTGCAATTGCTCAGTTTTATGCAAGGAGGTTTCTGCATGAGCTGGCTGATATATTTAAATTTGCTATTTATACAGCAACTTACATCCATGTTTTACAAACATGAAGGAATAAACTTTGTAACTGCCTTGTGAAACACACCACTATTTTAGAACTGACAACATTCACACAAAGAGATAAATGTCTAAGTTCAAGATAGGAATACAGAGAATGTGCACTTTCAGAGCTGAAGCCTTGCGTTTATGCCTTCTTTGCATATAAAAAGTCACTTATCTTCAAACAGTCGTAAGATTGGTCATGTCATATAAGCCACTTTATACAACTGAGATCTCCACGCAGCAACAAAATGAGCAAAGATTAAAAAGAAACCAGTTCAAACCAAATCAAATGAAAAGAGAAATAAGCTTTCTTGATTTTGTGGACATGTAACAAAAAAGAAATCACAGAATCAACCAGGTTGGAAAAAGCCTCCAATATTATCAAGTCCAACTGTTACTCCAGGGCTGCCAATGAACAAGAAAACCCCTGAAACAAATCAGTTAGTTCAATCCACAAGTTTTATGTAGAAGATTTCTCTCCATGACACAGAATATGGTGGTTCAAACCCCTTTCACAATTTCAGTTCTGAACCCATTTTTTCAAATTAGGCTTGGGTATCTTAGAATCATAGAATAGTTAGGGTTGGAAAGGACTTAGATCATCCAGTTCCAACCCCCCTGCCATGGCCAGGGACACCTCCCACTATTTTCATTTTCATCTATCCTTCCCAATGCTGTCTTAAGTCTACTAGATTTTCACCGGCATAGGGAGGAAGACCCAATTCCCTTATGTCTGCAATATGCACAAGTATTTGGCTGTCCCCGACCCTTTTTTAGTGAATATCCACTGACAGTGTGATTGCAGTATCTTCAGAGAAGGCCCTCCAGACTGGAGACTGGGACTCAGGACAGCTCAGCAAAGTGGTAAACGCGATACATCAGTTACTCTTCTGATAGGGAGTACTGCTCCCATGCCACAGACCTCAAAATTTTATTTTCCAGAAACTAGATTTGGGCAAATATCATCTGAACTCACAGTTTTGAGATTAATTAATCTACTTCAGAAATAAGTAAGCGGATGGTTGGTGTGCGGCACAGGGTTGTTTATAGAATCATAGAATAGTTAGGGTTGGAAAGGACCTTAAGATCATCTAGTTCCAACCCCCCTGCCAGGGGCAGGGACACCTCACACTAAACCATGCCACCCAAGGCTATGTCCAACCTGGCCCTGAACACTGCCAGCAATGGAACATTCACAACTTCCCTGAGCAACCCATTCCAGTGCCTCACCACCCTTACAGTAAAGAATTTCTTCCTCATATCCAATCTAAACTTCCCCTGTTTAAGTTTGAACCCATTACCCCTTGTCCTATCACTACAGTCCCTCATGAAGAGTCCCTCCCCAGCATCCCTATAGGCCCCCTTCACCTTCCATTCTTTCCTCGAATAGGATATCTGTGCAGCTATACAGATAGCCAACTACTTCAGACATGCTTAATAGGTATCACCAAATACAAAACCTGCCAGTTTTTAACAGTAAAAGTCTGGAGAAGTCTCTAGAGACTGACACAGCCATGGGAGGTTGGAAGCAGTGGGAGTGGGAAGCAGGGAACTGAGGGGGGGCTTGTGAAGGAAGGAGAGGGTAGGATGAAAAAAGAGAAGGTACTAACAAATAAGGCATAACACAGATCCTAGCTCTAAATTATGTATTTTATACAGCAGCAACATGGAGCACTGCAGGGGACAGACACTTCATTTGTTGGTTCATTCTCATCATCTGTAGTATCATCTGAAATCTTCTGCAGTGATAGCCCTGCTGCTCTTCATAACCTGTTTACTTTGTACCTGATGTGCTATAAAATGCAAATATATATTGGTTTAGTCACCAGGACAACGTGTCTGTGTTACCTTTAAGAACATCAGAGCTTTGTTGAGATCTGGCTTTTATCTGCAAATGTTTTATGAGATCTTTGACTTCTTCCCAGATCTCAGCGTGCATCACTTTTTGTGACTCTCCAACAAATGCTCTGCGTGACTGGGGAATGCAATGCCTGGTATCTAACACCCACTACAACTAATATTGACATACAAGCCTAATTAATCACTTAGGTAGTCTCCAGAATTGTCCGTGTGGCCTACAGGCCACTTAGCACTGGCTTCAAACCCCCCAGTGACTGGCAGATGACTGTTGAGGAGTTAAGTCCATAGGGCTCAGGCTGGCATGCAAAAGGAAGTAAAGCTGGACTGCTTAGAAGAAAGTCTCTGGAGTCAATACGGAGGGACAAATTCTGAGAATTGCTACTTCTTCAATACCATTTCATATTAATTCAAAAATGCTGTGTACTTCCCATTTATGTAAAACAAATAGAGCATTTCCAACAGCATCTCCTACTAATAATGTGGTTGTGGTAATAACACACCATCACAGTTTACACCAATTGCAAGACCTTGTTAGCTTTCTTGTTTATACAGCGCTAAAGTCCTGCATAATTTAAGCGAGTCCCTGACCTCTCACAACACCAATAACAGGCGCACTTTGCACTCATACATCACCTTTCATCTCGGAGTGCTTCTGACACGTGAATTTTCATTTCATCCCTGTGATACACAGGTAGGTGTGTAGGCACACTTCAAAGGCAGGCGAACTGCGCCACAGAAAGGTTACACAACTTGGCCCAAATCCCTGGTGAACAGCTGGGAACGTGAACTCTACCACTGCTTGTTCTGAATGTCCAGACAATAACACTTACCCCAAAAATGAGCTTCATGAAGCATTAATCAAAATGTTTAACCCCCTGCTAGGTTTGCAAATAGCATGAGCAGATGACAAGCTCACTAATACTTTTTGATACATTATTCATGACTTGCTCTCCTTTTCTGGCAACACTAAAAACAAAATACAAACAGAACCTATTCAACTACAGGGGAAAAAAATCAAGAGTTTGCTTTTCAAGCAATTATTGCAAAATAATTTGGAATCCAAAACATTTAGCTTTTACAGCTCACCTGTTTGATCCCAGCCACTACCCTTTGCACAACGTATGGCAATTTCTGTGCAGGACCAGAGCACCCGAGTGACCTCAGGAGAAGGCAGCAGCAGGACTTTGCCTGCTTGGTTTTCATTTCCAAGGACCTGTAAGCTGCTGAACATGATGTCTGCATACGTAACAGTTATGCTGGCAAAAAACCTGCCCAACCAACAGCTACTGACAGCAATTGAAACTAATGATCCAGAGCTGGCTATATGATAGCCAGAAAGGAAAAAAACCCTCCTACTGTTCCCGTTGATAATTAAGGGACTACTGCAGACAGAGCCCGAGTTCAAAATACTGCTCTTGGCCTGGCCTTTGCCACCCTGTGAGCAGCAGAGAGTTACCAGCCACATTCGCAAATTGTAGCGCAATTGTTAGCACTGCCTAGGGCAGATTCTGTGCTTCTGAGAAAGTGTACTAAATGCACACCTCAGCTTGCCCCTCTTTTAGCAATGCCAATGCAAATGTACGCATACATTGTGAATCAGCCCACCACAATATGTGAGTGGCTCTGAAACTGTGTTAAAAGGGAAACTGAAGTGGGTGCTGATGGATTTCTGAACGCATGGGGTAATAGTGGTATTATTTGCTAGCGAGTTGTTTAAGGTTGTGTCACATGCTCCCATCTATTGCATAGGAGCAGTTTATTTATTGATTTCCAACCAAATATATCCAACAACATTTTCCACGGAAGCTGGGATTTTTAATGCCACCTCTGCTCTCCAGCAGCGGAGCTCTAAATAAAACACTTATTACTGTGAATCCCAGGTAACACATTGAGAGTCGAATGCTGCCACCCAGCATAATGAAAGGGAGATTCTCTCTTCTGGTGGCAAGTGTCAAGCTCTTGGGATGAAAATGACTCGGGTGCGTATATTTGTGTGCGCATGCATATACCAGGAGATGAATAAATAAATAATGTGCAAACACACACATATAGACATATATTGATGTGGAGAAGGAACATTCAGCCAAAATATTTGGGACTATTTCTATGAACACCTTACTTTAACAAGAAAGCTTCATAGTATTTTGTTTCATAAAAGCTATGTAGTACTGTAAATAAATTGTAAGGGAAATGGGTTGCAGAAGGAAATCATGGAAATAGATTAGAAATTGTTTATACCCCTAATCTTCTGGGAATTTACCTGGTCATGCCTCAGGACTACCTTTTGCGGGGGAAGAATCAGATATTTGTCTAAGAAGATTTTATGAGGTGAACAGACGAGGTTAGCTCACTAGATTGGAGTAACTCTGTAATATAGCTTTGTCCTAAAGCGTTATTGGATTAGGGTCCAAGGGTCAACAGGAGGCTCTTCACTGGCTATAGCAGTTCTGGAAGTGACTGCAGGAGCTGAGCTTGGTAGTTACAAGGGGCACTGCTCGAGCATTTTTCACTTCCTACAAACTAAACAGAATTGCTACAGCAAGCATCTCATCTGGGGCAATGGTGACAGTCACAAACTGCGTTCTACAAATATTCTCTAGCCTTACTGCAGATTTTCCTTGAAGTATGAAGAAATCTAGAGGCAGTCCCGTACCAAGGATCTGGCAGTTTGCTGCTGAATAAAACTGTTCAACACCTAAAGGACCCTCTCAAGGCAAAAAAAAAAAAAAAAAAAAAAAAAAAAAAAAGTGAGATTCTCTTTGTTTTTCACTTTTCAGTCTCAGGTACCTCACAGTATTAGATATTGTTAAAAAGGTTCTGCTTTGACCACTCTGCTTCCAAATACTCTTTCCACTTGAGATATGACAAATCAGAAGGGTTTATGACATACAGCATTTCTTAAACACTTCTTCCCTGGTCAAGCAAGCTCCATTCTCTCCCTAATTTTTTTACAGTCATCTCTTACTTCTGACCTATAGTCCTCTTGTCTCTTTTACAGTATTCTCCAAAGTGGGTAATATTGCTTCATGCAAAGTTTACTTATCATTCTTAGAAATCTTTTTTATCTGCAGCATATGTTCACAGGAGGAGGTATGGCAGCGTTTTCAGAGATATCTGTTGGCACACCCCTTCTTCTATGTCGCTTCCATTCAGCCCTGCCATCAAAATTATTACAATCTTGTAGAGCAGAAAGGTGAATGGTTCAGCAAGTCAGTATATTTTCAGCCACACAAGTCCAACTGTAATGCCCTACAAGTGTAATCAATGATTCCATTCCATTTTACACAGAAAAATAAAAGCCATGTCCTTTTGCCTGTAAGAGGATCTCTTCAGACCTGAAGTAACTTTGTCCGTGCCTTGGTTTCCTGATTTCCATGTATTTAAGTCTCCCACTAGGCTGGTACAAAAAATATCTTTCCAGGTCCCACTCCTGAGCTGGGGTTCTCTGCAGGAGTCACCCTGCTTGCCAGATTTTTCCCTTTTCAATTAAGCACCTCCCCAGGCTGCCATCTGAGACAGGGAATAACCCCAGCTCTCCCAGAGGATCAATCCTATGACTCGGCTATCAGATAAAACACATTTTCTGAGATATTTTGTCCCTAATGCCATCAAAGTTGCTTAGGTAAGTGCTTTCATTTATCATCCACATGTTAACATCCCTTCCGTGTCACTGGTACCCAGCCAGCTAGAAGGCCCCTCTCTTACAAAACTGTAACCTCTTGCTTGCTCATTGTTTAAATCCTGGTCCAGAGCACACTGAATCCAGGAGAATGTTTTTCATGGGCTGACATGGATTTTCGCCTCAAGCTGACCTTGTATGAAGCAAATGCCATACATACACCTGTCATACTCAGTTTGCTGAGTGAAGTGCTTTCAATTTAACTTCTGCTACATGTTATTAAGATGGCACAGTTATTAGCATTTATATCACCTTCTCCCTTGTCATTTCTATCTTTAGTTTTACCTCCCCCTCACTTCTGAGTATGATTTATAGAAGACTGACTTAGTAGAAAAGTACACAGTTGTTAGACAAGGATGGAATTGCATTTTTTAGTATCATGGTTTATTTAAAGGACTAAGAAGCAAAATAAGATTAACACAGCCCTGACAAACATATGATTAACATTAGCTATTTTTTCCCACTGTAATATTTGTCCTTTCACTTTCCTCTTCAAAAATGGGAGGAAGTACTGCTAATTTTCTAGTATGTTTGCTCAAGGAGCATGGGAGCAAGTGCCTAATCTGCTTAGAAAACAAAATATCAACAAAACCAAGTGACTTAGGATAAGGATAAAAGCTATCTGGGATACAATACTTACTGTGGCTGCCCAGCTTAACACTCGTAAGTACTAGAGTATACTGTCCTACTAAAACTGTAATGACAGGCTCTCTCCAGCGCAGCCGGGACCTTACCTGCCATAAATACCAAAACAAGAGAGCAGAAATTTCCCCATACCACAGTGCTGTGGCAAACAAGCACCATGCCTTGTAAAGCTTGGGCAAAGTAGGAACGGGTATGTCAAGCACAAAGCATGTTTTCTGTGCAAACGCAGCAAGCAGGGATGAAGAGGCTGAAGCAGGTGGGCTGCATGTAAGGGGATCTGACGGTAAGTCAGGGTATAGTGGAATATTTCCTTGTCCCCTTGGCAGGAGGCAGCCTTAGGTCACCAACGCCGCTAGAGAATTTCAGCAGGGCTGAAGTACGGTGACAGCAGCTCCCTTTGCTGCGCACCGATCCTTCCAGGCTTCTGCCCTGCGCCCATCACCGCGGACTCCCGGCTCACAGCATGGCAGCGGAGGAAGGAGCTCAGCCAGAGCCTCACCTGCCCGGAGCCCCGCAGGGAAGCCGCTCCCTCACCGAAGGGGATGCGGAGCGGCTGCCGCCCTCCTCTCGGGATGCCGCGGCGGGGGCTGCCGGCGGTGGGGTGGGGACGGACGAGCTGCTGCGGCACCGGCAGCGCGGGGCGGGGGGTGCGCGGCGCCCCTCGATTTCCCCCAATCCTCCTCTAGCACGCCGGTCCCCGGGCTGCGCGGCGCTGCGCTAGGGGCTGCCGCACCTGAGCTGCAGTGTGAGCGCGGGGCACAAACCAGAACCAGCCCTGGCGAACGCATGATGTAATTTCAGATTATATAATCCTGAAATACAAGGGGGGAAAAAAACAAACCAAAGAGCAAGCCAACCACCCAGACCCGCCGTCCCTCCCGTGCACCGGGCGGGGATGCGGGCAGCCCGTGAGATCAGCCGCGATGCGCCGGGGTAGGACGGCGGGGCCCGGCCCGGCACAGCCCGGCTTTTCTTCCCTTCCTTCCCTGGCGGAGGCGCCGAGCCCGGCCGGCCCGGCCCCTGCGGAAGGGCAGGCGGGTGAGCGAGGGTGTCCCCGGAAAGGCGCTGCCTTACCTGCTCCCCGAAGTCGATGGCGATGTTGGTGATGCCCAGAGGGACGAGGAACCGGATCAGGGGCCAGTAGTTAGTGAGCGCTGGAAATTTCACCATAGTCCCAGCTGCGCGGTGACCCCCAGCGCATTTGCCGCGGCAGGAGACGGCGCGGGAGGACAGCGGGGGGGCAAGGATGAAAGGGCAAAGGAGGAGGGTGCGTGCGTGTCCCTGTGCGTGTGTGCGAGCGGGGGGGGCGCTGGGGGAAATAAGGGCGAGGGAAAGGAGCGGCAGAGCCCCCAAAAATAAAGCCGCCGGGGTAGCGGGCGGGACCCGGTCCCTCCCTGCCCGAAGCGGCTCGGCTCGGCCCTGGCGGATGCTGTCTGGGCGGCGGGGCGCGTTGTGCGGCCGCCTTAGAAGGAGACCCGAGAGATCAAGTTCATCCCCGCCGCCCTCCTCCCACACAACAATGATCCACCGCCGCTGCCGCCGCCGCCGCCGCTGCCGGAAAAAAAAGGAGGAGGGACACCGCCGCCAGCCACTCGTGCGGGCAGCGCTGCCATCCTCGGAGCGCGGGGGCCAGGGGAAGGGCCGGGCCGGGCCGGAGCCTCCCCCCGCCTGACGCTCGCCGGCGGCGGGGCGACGGCCGCGGCGCCGCGCAGGAAAACACCGCCCTCCTCCCGGCTGCCGCCGCGGTGCCGCTGCAGGCCGCGGTGCCGCCGTGCGGGTCAGGCCGCCGCCGGCGCAGGTCCCTGTGCGGGTCCGCGGTGCGCGGTGCGGGGCCCAGGCGCCGGTCACCGGTCCCTGGCGCGGGCTGCCGGAGCACGTGGGTTTGACACACGCTCGGCACACGGGCCGGCTGCCGCCGGCGGCCGCGAAGGGGAAAAGAGCGGCACCGAGCGGCTCCTCCTGGCGCCCGAGCGGCCGCGCTGCGCCCCCGGCTCGCGGCGGCGGCCGGACTGCGCCGGGCACCTGTCGGCACGCACAGACCGCAGCGGTGGGTCCCGCTGGGCGCAGGAGGGATCCCCATCTGAGTGACCCTCGCCGCCGTCATGCAGCCGGGGGCAGCGCACGGCCTTTTCTGAGGTGGGCATCGGGCCTCTTGGGCAGTAGGGCACTTGAGCTATCGGAGAGGTGGGGATCCCTAACAAGGCATTAAGCAGGATATCCGACCCACAGCTCTTCTTGTAGAATCACAGAACCGTAGATTGGTTTGGGTTGAAAGGGACCTTAAAGCTCATCCAGTTCCAACCCCCTGCCATGGGCAGGGACACCTTCCACTAGACCAGGTTGCTCAAAGCCCCGTCCAGCCTGGCTTTGAACACTGCCAGGGATGGGGCAGCCACAGCTTTTCTGGGCAACCTGTGCTAGTGTCCCACCACCCTCATGGTAAAGAACTTCTTCCTTATATAAATCTGCCCTTTTTGGTTTTTTCTCCTTCTTCTTAATATTTGTCCTAATAATTTTTCCTAATAATTTATTCTGGTCAAATACCTGAAATAAACAAATGATGAATGCAGCATCCTTGTTTTTCAAAGTCTCTGCCTGCGTCCTGGACAAAAGACTGCATATGTGGCTGCAAGGCAGCTTCCAGGAGGGTCCTGCCTGACTGGGCGCTCAGGTTATGTTCTGGCCCACAACCTTGACAAACCACGAGGCCCTTGTCAGCGTAAGGGGTGGTGAAAAGAAGAGAAACCAACCATCCCCCTTCTGAACACGTTGTGTAAGTTTCTCAGCTTTTTCAAACTCACTGGGAGGATCTCAAGGGTTTCATTGTAATTGAGTTTCTCTGGGGCATTTAGGTTTGTGGTGTCACCTTGCCACCTTCAGGGAAAGTTGCCAAATATTTTGGGAAGGAGGAAGACCCTTGGGGAGTCAGATATCTCTATCTGATGCTCAGAAAGGCAGTGGCCAGCAGAGGAGTGGTGGAAAGCCGCCTTTGCCCAAAGACTCCTGTATTGACATATTCCTGTGACCAAGAGCCATTCCACATGGTTTGGGGAGTTAACAGGAAGTAAGCTCTGAAAATCCCTGATGGGCAGACAACAAACTGTGGGGTGGGAGCGTGAGAGCCCCTGGTTCCCAAAGTGACTCAACAAAGTGAGCCCCAGCTGGAGGTTTTCTTCCCCTCTGCAGCTGGAGTTTGTCTCACTTAGCAGCCTTTAAGCTGACACAACCTTCTTTGTGGGTACTCAGAAGCAAACTCAAATAGTTATGAGAGTGCAGACTTGCCTTCATCCTGTCGATTACTTAAAATGCCATGGGCATGGTGTCCTGGAGACAGTGGAACAGAGCAGTGCAAGCAGGAGAGGACAATAAACTGGGAGGAAGCAAGAATTGTTTGTCATTGCCTAAGTGCATCTTGATTTAACAGCATCAAATCTTCATCACCCTAAGTAAGATCTAATCATCTCCAGATGGACCAGTGGTTGGTCCATCAGGCAGCTTCAAACCACATCTGTGGTGGGGAACATTTGGTCCCCAACTAACCACACTAAAGTTGGATTGAAGTAGAAACTCTCCTGTAGGTGCAAGGGCCTTATGTCAGCGCCTTGTTTTACTTGTTTGCATTCATTGAGCTGAATTACCAGCTTATTTAAACATTGCTTACATGTAAGTTATAGAAATGCATAGAAGACCTGTGTAGTACATCCCTTTCTTTGGAGCAAGTCTCGTGGCTTTTGAAGACAAGGCTGGCTATATTTCAAAGCCATTTAATTCAATATTAAATTCTGTCTTCCGGAAACTGAATTTGGTCTTAGATAACTTTACTGCCGGTAACTTTTCTTTCTGATAGGACTAGATTTCACTGGGAGTGAAGTCATTCCACATTGCCGTGGGTCTAAGAACAATTTGTAGCTAAAATTATGGAAAAATATTGTTTACAACTCTATGTTTTTGCATATTTTCCTGGCAAGGTGTCCCTATTTTGTTTCAGTTTAGAGGGATCTTTTTTTTCTGTTTTAGGGAAAGAAACCTTTAGTGCTGTTCTTGAGTCAGAGAAAAGTAAAAGGGAAGCCCCAGAGCCACTTGTAAATACATGATTTTAACTTGCCGTTGAAATTCTCAGGTGAGTTGATGTTTGAGGACTACCCTTCCTGGCAAAAACAAACCACCACAAAATTAAACTTCCTGAATCAAAACATTTGGACACGCTGTGTGTGTGTGGGTCACAGTGCTAACTATAAAACATACATAGTGATTAATTTCTTTGTCACAAAGTTATGTTCAGTCCTGGAAATACTGATACACCTTAGTAGTTTAATGGAGTGTGAGGCGTATCCAGTGTGGGGGTTTTTATGTGTTCATAAGGTAGTTGATACTTTTCAACTCCAGTAGATAATGAATCAGGCCCCTGACATCTGTAATTAATTTCCATGTGATGGGTCACTTGAGAGCTGTGGTGAACTTTTTATCATCCTGCTGCCCAAAGCAATAGTAGAGTTTTATTTTAAGAGTAGTTTACATTTTACCTCCTAACATTTACTGGAATGTCCTGGGCACATGTTAACCTAACTGACGTGTAATGAAATCATTAAACTTGTTTAATAAACTCTTAGGCTATGGCTTAGAGTTGTCTTTTTGCTTCCCATTCATGTTTTCTCTTTATGGGATGAATGTGGTTCTTGTGTGCTTCTCTTTCAGCCAGGTTCATGTTTGCTCCTCGAGTTCATTACAGAAACAAAATTGTGTTTGGAACCAAAGAACAAGGATGGTTTCTCACATCTTGAAGTCAGTAGTTTGCTCAGCTGATGAGCTGAGGAAATAGGTCATTTTAGCTGTCTTAGGCAAAAAGCAGCAATTAGTAATCATTTCCTTTCTAGCATATTTTCTGTTACACTACATTTCTTACTCATATACCAAACACTGTCTGTTTGTTTAGAGGAATAAAAAAGACACAGAATGGACAGCAGGAAATAATTAGCCATAATCTCTCTGCTTTTGAAAGAAATTATCTGGTCCAGGAGTATCTCGAATGGAGGCTTCTCACTGGAGAAGTCCATATGAATCAAGTACAGTGCAATATTGTGTTAGAGTATAAATAATGACGTATCAGAAAACTCCCATGTGCCTGGTAACAAAATGCGTCTGTGACTGCTGCTTAAGCAACAGAGTCAAAAGTCAAAAGGTGTTCCCAGTAGCAGATCATTATCAGGGCAGTGCGTCTTAGCTTTACTCATGCAGTCAGAAATCCAACACGTGGATCAGCACATGAGCTTTAAGACTTTAACACGTGTTAGAGTCACAGTCCTTTTCTGAACTTAAAGGAGGTCCCTCACCACAACTACATGATGAGAATCTTGAGAGGACCCTGCTGTGCTATAGCCTTGCTTCAGAAAGATGACTGGTTTCTGTTGGGGCTACTGCTAATTATCTCCTAGAGAAAACAGGTCTTGGTTGGTTGTGTTTGGGTTTTTTTTGTTTGGGTTTTGTTGTTTTTTTCCCTTAAATCACTGTACTTGGTCTTTCCATCCCCAGTTGGCAATTCAGCTGTCACCCTTGCTTTTTGGAGGTACTGGCTCTCTTCCAAACCTTGTTTTCTACCTAGGATTTCTCCTTTTTTTTTTTCTAATTGTAGTCTAGTGAATGGGAAGCAGTCTTTGTATAAGAAATTCGGTTTCATGGGTAACATGGATAACAAAGTCTGTGAACAAGTCGTTCCAAAAGAGGACAGATTAACTGGATCTCCCGGCCTATAGAATGGCCAGGGATTCTGGTCTCTGAATAGTACTGGGCTGGGACAGAGCAGATGATGACTGTCTTTCCCTGTCTGTTGCCTAACAAAGTGGAAAGACATCTCCACAGTCATATTCTGCTTCTGTAGCAGCCTTCTAGTACCTAAAGGGGGCTTACAGAACAGCTGGAGAGGGACTTTTTACAAGGGCATGTAGTGATAGAATGAGGGGGAATGGCTTTAAACTGAAAGAGGGTAGGTTTAGATTAGATATTAGGAAGAAATTATTTGCTGTGAGGGTGGTGAGGCACTGACACAGGGTGCCCAGAGAAGCTGTGGCTGCCCCATCCCTGGCAGTGTTCAAGGCCAGGTTGGATGGGACTTTGAGCAACCTGATCTAGTGGAAGGTGTCCCTGCCTGTGGCAGGGGGGTTGGAACTAGGTGATTTTTAAGGTCCCTTCCAATCCTAACTATTCTTTGATTGTATGACTCTATCTTGAGTTATTTCTCCCCCTGCAACAGCTGCCTCTTGCAGCTATAACTTTTAATTTGGAACTGAGTCTGATGCATATCTCCACCTCTTTATACAACAACAATTAAAACAGTAGGATTGTAATTTTAAAATGCTGTCAAACTATGACTGAATGTTGCTGCAGAAATGCTCAGAATGTGGGTCGTGCACTTAGAGGAAAAATACTGATTCTGATTTAGTGCTGAGAAATAAAAAGCAAAAATCATCTACCTGCTATTTTTTTTAGAGGACTGGCCAGGCACAAAGCTCAGTTTTAAGGAATCATTGTGACCCAGCTGAAGGTCCCCTCATTGAACTGGCTCCCCAGTTCTGCAGAAAGCCTATTCCCAGGAAAAATGTATGCCTGACCTCTTCTTTTCCTGCAGGGCAAAGCTGAGCTCTGTGTACAACATTTTGTCTTCCTAGGTGAAAACTCAGCCTATGCCACTGTAATCACTGTGAGCTGTGCAGAAAGCCTTCATCTCAAAGGGTTTGTGGAACTCCTCTTGTCTTACTCCTCATGCATCATCCCTAGGATCAAGAGGCACTGTTCTTGGGCTGCATGCCTGGCCATGACTTCTAGGCTGTGCCTGTTCATAACTGGAAAGAGTACAGAAATGCTGCAGGAAAAGTCTATATAAGATTTTATTCTGTGAGTGGCTACAGTTGAATTGAAGAATCAGACAACAGCCAAAGGAATTGGGGTTGTCAGTCACACAAGTATCCGACTAATCCGATTCCAGTTTAGCTGCAGCTCTGTGTGAAGAATAAAAATGGTCTTTACATTCAGTCTATCCCCCCTCCCTAAGGACAATCTGCTTCAGCTGCAGCTGGCTTGTCAAGTTAGATGATAAAAATGATGCCCCTGCAGGAAGCCCATGTCTTTCTTTTTTGGCTGGCACAAGTGCACTGGCAGCTTCAGGCAAAACTGTTTCCTGGCTGATGAAGAAAGAGAAGCTTGCTATTAATGCTTAATAGACCAAGAGCAAACGAAGATCATGTTTCAGTGGCACGAGGAGACCTGGGTCACTCAGAAGTGCCTGACTCATTTTTCAGGTGAGAATCAAAGCACTGTCTCTGTTGACCTGCATCAGGGGACCAGTTTGGAAGATGTCTCCTGTCACAGGGCATCCGGGGCATTGGCTTTTTCCCCTGTGTTTGTACAGCAGTGTCTGCTCCACTGCTCACTCAAACTCACGAGCTGGAGTAATCTCAGCTGTGTGTATGATTCGTGGTCCTGAACATACTTGCCTTCTGGGCCTGTGTTCTGAGTCTATATCTTCTTCTTATGAGGCAACCTGGGGCATGTGACTCCAAGATGAGGAAGCTGATGGGAGCAGCTGGTCTCAAGCTGCAGGCTGCTGGCAGGGAAACATGGTGATGCTCAACTGCAGCCCCACTCACTAAGGCAACACTGAGCAGATTAATCCCAACAGATCCTGCCTCAGTATTGGAGTTGCATGAATGTGAATACTGCATTGCAGGAGGCTGACTGGATAAGGCTCTGCCCAAGTAAAAGATTTCTCTTTCAAGTGCTTGTAGTGTGGCGTCTGGGATCCTGAGGGACTTGAGTGCTTAGGAACCTTGTATGCTACAGAGGAGCTTGCATTGTCCTCATGTAAGGCCTGAGGCTCTGGCATTGTTTCATGATCAGAGGGACGGAAGTTTTCTCATCATCAAAGCAAACATGCACAAATGTTGTGTTACCTCAGCATGAGAGAAATTAAGTCTTTAAACATTGGGGGGGTTTTGTCTTGTCTGTAGGATTTGCCCCTGTAATTTCTAAATTATGGATTATTAAATGATTATAACATATGTGTTCAAAGATTTTGATAGAAATGCAATAATTTAAAATGTTTTCCAGGACTTATTTGTAGTTAATGAACTAAAATCTATTTATATCTTCAATATGCTTTGGTTTGCCTGGAATTTAGAATCCATTTTTTTATGTACATTTGGTATCTTTACTACTTTGCTATTACCAAGCATTAGGACATACTAGGACTTTCTGCAGCCTGGTTGCTTCTCAGTAAAACATCTGCATGTAATATAACTTGCTGTGCTACATACAAAAAGTAATAAGCACACAACCTTACCAGTAATGCAAACTTGAAAAGGTCAATTTTTATGGCTTTGGGTATCATTAAAATAGTAATTAATATGGGACTTTAGCTGTCTGTGGAGATTATTGGTGTAGTTGAACATGATTTAACTAAAGCTTGTAGGAGGTGTTGGTGAATTTGTGTTCCAAAATCTCCTATGCTATTTCCTTTTATGATGTTGAGTTTAGTAACTGGATTAATTGTTGAGAATATCTTTAACTGTTTCAGAAATATGCGTTTATGAGCTTGCGATATGTCACCCTCTCCAGTTTTCTTTAGAATGGCATCAGCCTATCTGTATGTGTCTTGGCAAGTACGGCGTCTGTGTTATTGTAGCTATCATAAGAACAGCCTCTGTACAGAACCCATGGTAATGAGTAATCTAACGTATTTGTGAAAATATAGTAATGTACAAATGCCTCAGCATTATTTGTTAGTGCTTGTATGACTGAAAATGCTATAGCATATGCATACTAAAGCCAGTATATCCAGTACTGGTATAAAGTTTTATCTTTAAAATGTACAGTGCTGCTCTTTGATGTCTTAAGATACTCCTATTGTCTGACCATCTAACTGTAATATTTGATAAAATTAGCTTATTTTAGAGAAATGAGATTTTGTTCCCAACTTCTTTTTACCCACTGGGAGCTTTTATGAAATATTTGCTTTTTGGAATGAGCATTCTGTACTTTTATGATAAGGATGTTATTCAAGAGGGTACAAGGCAACCAATTTATGAAACTATACAAAATCACTTTTCAACAATTTAATTGCACTTAATGCCTGTCAGACCCTAAAGTGCTTTTGAAATCTGAAGTGTTCTTGTGATAGATGCTGCAATATCAGAAGTACCAAGGGCAAGAAATGTCCCTATTTTACAGATGTGCAAAAGAGAAGGAAGCGAATGGCCTGTGCAGGTTAGGCAGAGGGACATGTATCCCAGACCTGTAACTGACCCTTTTGCATCTTCTGATTTTCAAGTTTTTCTGCTGAACCTAAATGAAAAAAAAAAAACCCAAACCAAAAAGAACTGGTTCACAGGCAGGGAGTATAATCTGTTGAGTTAGTTGATAAATATTTAGAGAACAAGCAGAACTTTATAGCCAAGTATAGTCTGTTATTTGTGTGTGGATAATGTCCTTATCCAAGGTCTCAGACATCTCTTGTTCTTTAATAAAGATGAAGTTGTGTCACTGTCTTCTCTTGTAAAGAATTAAAAGAAGAAAAAAGAACCATCTTCATCTGAAAGTTGAAAATATTTCTTCCAAGGCCTGGATATTCTGGATTCTTTAAAAAAAATCCCAAAACCCAACCAAAAAAACCCCAAAAAACCACAAAACAAAAAACCAAAGCAACAAACAAACAAGCCCCCCCCCCCCCCCAAAAAAAAAAAAAAAAAAAACAGAAAAAGAAAAAGATAAAGAAGCCTGTATAATTGATAGAAGAACATAAGCTGCACTCACAAGCCAATTAGTATCTTACATGGCTTTTCAAAATGCTTACTCCTGAGACATGGATTGGCTCTTAATCATATCTCCTTGTCCCCACAAGATGCTCATCTCTTCTAATAATGGAAGGATAGACACTGGATAACTACAGGAAATCTCTCCAATTTTCGTTCCATGATTAGAGAGACAAAGTCAATATTGGCCTATCCAAATGAAGGCAGTCGGTGGGTTGATGAAAAATAAATGGTAAAAATCTAAAAGCAATTCAACTCCATCAATACAAAATTTTCTCTATTTATACTATTTATGACTACTCAAAGAGGCAGGATGGTCAGGTCCTCTGAAAAAAGGAATGAAAAAGTTGATGGAAAATGGAAGAGAATTCGATTTGCACAAGCCTTTAATATTGGAATTGCATAGTAGCTGATAAATTTCAGCAGAATATCTCTCAGTGATAGATTTTGTTATTTTGAACAAATGTATTTGCACATATAGAGATGAGTTTGATATTTAAAAGCACCTCAAGTACTTCCTTGCACTTACATTATTAAACCTGTTAAAGGAGTGTAGAAGTCTTTTATTTCAGAGGATGCTGAATGACACAACTATTGGCATTTTTCCCAAAATTTTTGCTGTAATTTCTTTCTCTACTTTAAAAACATCATTATGAAGGGATGGAAGAGACTAGCACAGTACTGTCTGTCATTTGCATGTGGCAATGGAACATCTTAGGTGAGTGCCATATTGTAACTGCAGCTGGCAACTAGGTACCTTGCAGCTGCTCCGTCGCTTCCTCCCCTGCCCCAGTGGGATGGAGAGAAGAATTGGAAAAAAGGTAAAAATCCATGGGTTGAGATAAGAACAGTTTAGTAATTGAAAGAAAGTAAAACAGAATAACAATAACAGGAAAGAGAGAGAGAGAGAGAGGAATAAACCACAAACACTGCCTCCCCCCAAGTGAGGAACAATACAATTGCTCACCAGCCGCTGACTGATACCTAACCTGACCTGAGCAATGATCGGTCCCCTCCAGATAACTCCCCCCCAGTTTATATAGTAGGCACGATGTACTCTGGTATGGAACACCCCTTTGGCTAGTTTGGGGCAGGTGTCCTGTCTCTGCTTCCTCCCAGCTTCTTGTGCCTTACTGAAAAGCATGAGACTGAAAAGTCTTTGATCAGGGTAAGGAAGTGCTACTGAGCAACAACTAAAACATCGGTGTTAGCAGCATTGCTATTTTAAGGCTTTAATAGTGTAATGTAAGGTCAATGCTTATTTAATGATACTTAGCTAATGACTTCTTAGTATCAGTGGTCATGTTGATGTCACTTTGCTAGAAAATTGTTTTACAATTTGAAACATTGCTTGGTTAAAACTTAAACAGGGGAAGTTTACATTGGATATAAGGAAGTTCTTTATTGTAAGGGCGGTGAGGCACTGGAATGAGTTGCCCAGGGAAGTTGTGAATGCTCCATCGCTGGTGGTGTTCAAGGCCAGGCTGGACAGAGCCATGGGTGGCACGGTTTAGTGGGAGGTGTCCCTGGCCATGGCAGGGGGATTGGAACTAGATGATCTTAAGGTCCTTTCCAACCCTAACTATTCTATGATTCTATGATTCTATCAGCATTGTTCTCAGACTAAAGCCAAATCACAGCCCTGCACCAGCTGCTGAGAAGAAAAAGAACACTATCCCAGCTGAAAGCAGGACCATAGGATTATCTCAAAATCTCTCTCTTCTGGAGATTTCATTAACAGGATCCGTATTCTTCCTAGGACATGGAAAACTAAATGTTTTCACTTAGGTTTTCAAACTTCTCAAATGTTTGCTTATTCTTTGGGTGCAGTGCAATCAGTTTACTAATCCACTCAGACTCCAACTTACTGCCTAAAACAGGTTGTATTTATATCTGGATATAGTCAGGCAATCGTTTCTTGCATGCTGGCGGAATGAGACTCTTATTAGCTGAACCACATTGTACTAAGATAAGCCTAAAAAAAGAGCACTATGGCATAGTCTTTTCTGCCTATAGGAATTTGGATTAACCTGTTGGTATCTTAAACTACAAGAGAGATGTCATATCCAATGGAATAAAATGGAATTGATCTACTCAGTTACTAATGAAAGTAAAAATTGTGTGCTGAATGGATTTCTTACTAAAACTAACAAGTGTGTTGTCTCGGTGATGAACCACAAGAAATTTGGTGTAGACAAGCTCCAGACCCACCAACATATTTAAGTAATCGATCACCACATTTCCCTTTCCTTTCTAGAAAAGAGCCTTCCAGCAGTAAATGAATACTTTGAGAAGAATTGCATTAGACCTAGGGCAGACTGTGAACAAAGACTGATTTGATGGATAAAATCCCATAGCAGTAATCAATCTCCCTGACATCCAAAACACATCACAGTCACTGTTTGAAGTACAGCAATATGACATAAACTCTGTGAACCAGAGCTCCGAGAAACAGAATTAACAAGTTTGAGCTACCAAGGCCTGGTCTAGAAGAGGATAGTTCAAGTAGCCCTAGTCCCTCAGGTATAAGGGAGGGAGAAAGAGGTGGAGACTTGTCATCCCGTTTTGGTCATGCACTGCTCTTTCTGACGTCTCAGCATCTTTTAGCAGACTGGACAGGGCTTTCACCTGTGAAACTGAAGCACAGATTTTTCTCCATCCTCCATCCAGCAGCCACGCCATGGATTGATGGGAAAAGTGGGTGAAAGGAAGTAACAGAGAAACCACGTATGTAAGGGTGGGCTTGGTGTGTTTGGAAAACCTGTGTTATTATGGAAGGGGTCTGGGGATAGCTGGATCAAGGTGGTCAGATGAATCCCACCCTCTGGGTGCAGGGGAATGGGGGATCTGCTAGAAGCAGCAGGGGGGAGCACAAGGGAGTCAAACAAAGCAAGCCTTGCACATGGAGCAGAGCTTCTTCGGTCAGTGCAATGACAGCAGAGGGCTCACCTCATGTTTTGCCTGTGCATGTGGAGCTCAGTGGTGAAAGCAGTTTATGCTGTGCTTCCTTGCTTCTGCTTTAAGGGGTATTCATTGGTCTAGTGGGCTGTGAGTTTACAGCATGACAGCAGGGTAAATCTTTGATTTTCCTCAAAGGCTCTGTCCTTTACTGGATGTAATGGCATTGCATCTCAGGGTCTGGGAGCTGAACCTGAGTAAGTGATGAAGCTTAAGCTCTGCAATCTGGCAGGGCAGGGAAGCAAAAGCATCTCACAGGGATGCAGGGAAAGACAGTAAATTGTGGGCATCTGTCCAAGAGCGTGAAAGCATCTGCAGTGGGTCAGGCTTGCCTTGGTGATGGGTAATGATGCTGTTTAAGATCAGCCCTGTTAAGAAAAATAGATGTAAATTTGCTGAAGGAAGTTGTGGTGCTTGCTGTACTCTGCAGTTCAAAATGGTGGAGTTTTGTTGGTCATGGGAAGGGTTTTTTTTTTCCTTGTTAAAGGACAGGAAAAGACTCCATGTAAAAGGTTACCTGTCTTGAAATATAGATTTTGTGAGAATATCAGCCCTCAGGCTCGTGCTGAAAGAGCTGTACTGCACTGCAGTGGTTGCTGTAACAAACAGCCAGCAGTGAATGCAGTTAGCAAGGGCAGCTGTTGATCTGTACAGGTACCAGATATTCCAGGCACCACGGTTCAGTGCCTGAATGGTAGGGAGGCTTCTCTTCCCAGGTGAATTACTTGGTGCAGTCCTCAAAACCAAATATCCATGAAAGGTAACAGAATCACCTTCCCTTCACTGGAGATCAGCATGGTCCCCCGGGACAGGGGAATAGCTTTCTAGCTACTCACCATGGACGGGGTCAGAGTAGGTCAGGACTTTTGCCAATGTACTCTGAAGGATGTTAGTCTCATCTGCTGTTATTTTTTCATTTTTTCCCAAGTTTGTGTTTTCCCAATAAAGTCTGGTTTTCCAGCAAGTAGGAAGCTATTTCCTATTTTTTAATGAAATGTGCTTTATCAAATGCTCTTACAATCCCCAGATGCCTAACTGATGATCCGTGGAGAACTTGGAAGATTTTCCAAGACTTTTTCTCCTCTGGCAAAAATTAACTGAAGGCAGTCAGATGCTTAAAGAGTGTCAGGCAAGGACAAATGGATGCACCGGCAAACAGCAGAGCAGCAGACTGCCTCATGCTTAGGAAACACTTGTTCATGCTAAATATGACCAGTAACAACTATGCCTTGAGCCTGACAGTTTTTTGGTCAATAAAATGGAAATACATAAGTAAATGAAGTGTCTATTGTTTTTAATTTTTCTCAGACATTATATATGTACCTATTAACTTCTGCAAATGCCAATGGAAAATATGTTAGGTTTTTATAAAGGTGTAATGGATCTCTGTGACCTATTAGTGCCAATAAGAAGCGCATAGGAAAAAACTCCATGAATACTGGTTGACATGAAGCCCTGGGAATATAAAGTTAGAATCAGTGCTACTTGATAAAGATTAATCTCCCTGTTAAGTTTAAGCATTCTTTGATTCACAGCATGCCAACTGCACAATTTCTTTTAATTCAGGCCTTTGCTAGTGGAAGATGTTACAAATACCGAGATGTAATTTGCCAGCCCCAGGTTCCTGCCATGTGATCTTCCAGCTCTGGGTTGAGCTCCTGGGGTTTCAAATATCCCCTGGGCAAAGTGATGAGGTTCATTACATGCACTGAGCTGAAACTGCATGAATAAAACACAGTCTTTAATGTTGTAAGGTGCTGTGCTTATCTATTTTGACAAATTTAGTTGAATCTTAATCATTTATATAGCTCCAGAATGTAAAGTGATTCAGGTTTGCAAAAATAATTGCTTTTGTAGTGTGAGAGTGAACACATCATTGTGCTCCTGGGGAGTCATTGTGCTATCAAAGGACAAGTTAGGACCTGTCACCAACAAGCCAGCAATTGCTCCTTGTTTCCGCTGGGTGGTATTTTAGTTTTAAAACTCAAGTTTTAGCTTAGAAAAACCACCCTTTTAATCTTATTTCATCATGCATTTTTGCAATGCATGAGGCATTTTAATTATTCACTTAATAGTTACCATGCTACAGTCATTTCTCTGTGTGTGAATGAGCACGAGTGGAGGAAGGCAATGCAGTGCTGTGGGATTCCTCTATCACTGTCTGTTAGTGTCCCGCTGCTGGTGGGTTCTGTGGCATTAGTGGGAGTCAGGATGAGCTGAGTAAGCATTTCTTCTGGTGCTTTTTTGCAGAGGTTTGCTAGGCTTTGAGTGTTTCTCCTGGGAATGAGCATAAGGACTAAACTGGGTAAGGAATGTTCTGCACTAGGAAACAGCAGTTCTTTACTATGTTTGAAAACTTTAATGTGACAGAAAATCTCACTGGTAGCTTCATGCCAAGCTTTTATGTTGATAAGAAGCAGTTATGTGCAAAGTTAAATATGAGGCTGATCACTGGCTCATAGTGGTCAGATGCCCAGAATCTGCTTTTGGATTCTGTCTGATGCTATGGTTCAGTGTAGTTTAGTTCAGCTATAGCGAGGAAAATCCATACTTATGAAGCTTTGGTATGTGTGTGCGTATAGGCAATTCTCAGACAGACTTGCTGCTTGATTACAGAACTTGCCTTTAACTTCCATTATTTTATTTAATTTTCTGAATTATTTACCTTGAAGTCTTTATGTATAGAACACAGTATCACTGAGGTCATTGGAGACACAGGTGTGCAACTGCTCTGAGCAGACAGAGCTGAGATATATTTTCTGAGGTTTTGCTTGTTTCTGAGCCACCCTTCCTATCCTAACTAAATCATTCTTCAGAAAGTGAACTTTATTTTGTTATTCTGTCAAGCAACACTTTTGTAAAATAAAGAATAGCATGTATTTAAGATTTCCTTTTCAAGAGCAAATCAATTGAAGCCGATAAGCAGTTCTCTATTATCTGACCTCAAATTCTTGATCTTGGTATGAGTACAGAAATGTTTATTAACATATACCAAACCACTGCATCTGATGGGATTCTCACTTCTTCCAGCTGGTTAGGTCATTCAGGGATGCTAGGTTTCATGAAAGAGTCTTTATTAATGTGAAACTTGACTAAACTTCTTAGTTTATTCTTCAATAGGTCTGGCTTTTCAAGTCCTACCACAATTCATTGAACAAATCTTGATGCTCTTTCCTAACATTTCATTATCCTTCATGCACATCTGGACATCTCTGAAATGCTGGAGTAAGCAAACAAACCCCAGGATATTTTATTTTTATTATTGCATATGTATTGAATTGAATTCCTTCTGGTACTTCTGGTATTTAAGCAATAGCACACATTAATTGTAGTTTCTGTTCAACTGTTGACCAACAAAATACAGATGAAGATGTTTACAAGTTTTTCCCTGAGGGATGCTTTTGCTTTGTTAGCATTAAGTTAAGGTTCGATTCTGCCATGATCAGCAGTTACTTTGGTTGATATTTACAAGCATAACAGTACAAACTATTTTAAAATGAACTTCTCTTTTTCATTATTAAATATGCCTAGGACAAACTTAATTTGTTGAAGGATAAATATATTTCTAGTTCAGTTTGCTAATGTAGCATAGGAAAATTCTGTGATAGCTGTTCTTGGTAGTAATCTTCCAATTTTGGTTGCATCTCTGGCTATGACTGGAGGCTTGACCTCTTGTGGCTGTCTGGACCAAAGATGGTAATCTTCCCAGAATATGGGTGAACCTAAGAAATGACATCTTTTTAGTACATGAAATTGTTCATTCATCCCGGAAGCTCCATGGGCTGTTAAAACTGCCATGAGGACATTTGATCTGGAGTTGTCCTTCAGGTGCTGAAGCTCTTCTGAAGTTTTCTTCCATATAGTTTTTGCTGGCAAAGTCTCAGAAAGCACTGAGCATTTTTCAGCCACTTTTGCAGGAAAGCAGGCAATACCTTTTGTTCAGAGGTAATGGAGTGCAGTGGATAGGACACAGAGGAGCAGAGGAGCTGCCCCAGGGCAGGGTCCTCTCTAGTTTCTGAAAATTGAGCTCCTTTTCTGCGGTCACAAGTGTGGCCCCCAAAACCGGTAACTTAGTGGAAACTTGGTCCGAGTGAAGTCTGTAAACATTTTGTACTGTAGAAAGAGGGTCCACCGATTCAGTTACCTGTGGTTTCTCAGTGCAAGTCTGTCATGCTTCCAGAACAAACAGGTATGGGACTTGAGGAAGATTATGCTATACCCATCTGTGGTTTAATGCAGATATGGACAGTACAACCTCAGATACACAGCAAAGGGACTGAAACAGCTAAACTCAGGGTAGGTGGATGAGTCCAGCTGCATACTTCATTGTTGGGTTTATTTCAGCCTAAGGCCATCCTGCACACAGATTCAGCTGGTCAAACATAGTGTTCCTCTGCTGGCTGCAGTTTGTTCAGCAGCATTTTAGGCTTCTTGTTTGACTCATGAAGGTATTGGTGTATGCCTGCGCCATTTTTCAGCACTTGGTTCTCATTCAGCAAATCTCTTGTTGCAAGGTGGCTTCCAGTGAGAGTAATTTATTTATTTGACATCTCAGAATAAGTGAAAATACTAATTTTTCTGGGTGCAGTGTGAAATGTAATACATTCATTACTGATGGACAGCCAGTGGCTGCTCTGACCCTCAGCCTGCGGAGGCAGCCTTCAGGAGGGGCCCTAGCACAAGGACTGTCTCCTTGATGTTGCTATATCAAAGGTAAATAGTCTGAGATTTGCTCATTACTGAAAATGTTTTGTGAATATCAGTTAATTGAATGGAGATTTAAATGTGCTGCTAATTTTTAATCTTTTGGCAATTAATTGTAATCCATCCTGTTTACACTTCCACAGCCTAAGCAGGAACAGTTCTTATTAATCAATACACCGATTTGCTATTTTACCAAGGAGGGAAGCAAGGATTTGCTGCCTGCATGCTTTATGCTGGGACTCTATGAGCCTGTATCAAAAAGAGTCTTGAAACTAGAGTAGCCTTGCAGTTAAGCAGATTAACAGTGATTTCTTCAGTCTGGCAGCATGTGTCTGTAACTGACTCTGCACTTTGCAAGATGATACTTCACAGAACAAATGCACTGTCAAAGTTAATTACTTGCATTTTATTTTGCAATTTGCCTCCATGATGACATCCTGCCAGTAGTTAAAAGTGCTCAAAAAAAGATTTTTTGTGCTCTAGCTGGTGGATTTTATGAATATGTGAAAATGAACTTTTGGAAAAGAAGTATGAAGGGTTTATATTTGATTTTTCTTTATTGGTTGGTGCTGACAATGGAAATGCTATTTAAAGCTTTTGGAGACTTTGACCAAGCTGGCAAGTTTCAGTAGTCTGTCAGCTGTCTTCACCTGATAATGTCTCCTGCTTTTGTGGTGAATCCATGAATGCGTGGAAACCTCTGTCTGAGCCGTGACAGAACTGTCATCATCACAAGAGTGACCATTGTTTCATGTATCACTTGTGATGGTACAGAGGAAGATTGTTCTTCAGAACAATCAGTGGAGTCTGCCAGAGTGCTTATCTGTGAAATTATATAAAAGAATTTGAGCTGAAGCAATGGCAGTGAATGAAGTTAAGGTGCTCATCTGTCTGCCAGATAACATTTCTTACAAAAACAACGCACGGACCATTTATTTCATAGCTGCCAAACTGCTTGGCAAGGGGTTCAAGAGCAAAACCTGCGTATTCACAATGCTTTTTGCCATCTTTCTAGAGATGGGGACCTCATCTACTCAAGGAATGAGATAGATAATGTCTATAGAAAAACTCTCACCAAGGAAGCAAGGTGATTTTTCACTTTCTGCCCAGATACCAGCTGAAGACAGCAGTCATTCAAATACTCAACAACAATGCGAGATGGTAAATACATGGTAGCAATTATAAACACAGTTGTAGCATTATAAGGATTACACTCTATGTTGCTTATCTCTCAGCAAAACTTAAAAAACCAATACGTAGAAATGCTTTCTTTTCAGATGGAGGATGTAGTACACGTCTACTGGGACAGGATAATTGGTTCATTTTCTTTAGAAATCTGAAAAGGAGCTTATACTAATAATCATCATCATCTGAATTGCTGAATAATTGTGTTGTGCTTTTTATCTGCAGCTAAAATCAGATATGCTGTTTTACAGTTGTGAAATCTGGATTTCATGTGTCCTGACAACAAAGGCTCTTTGGTACTGCAAGCCCCAGAGGTTATTCCTTGACAAAATAGCATCACATTGATGCAGGTGATGTCAAAAGATAATAAGATTTTAGTGTGTCTTGTATGTTTTGGCTTCTTTCCATTTATTCCAGTGGCAGGGAACACCTAGGCTAGTAAATGACTTACTAACAGAACAAGAGGATTCATTGAATGTTGGGTCCTTAGCTCTCTCAGGATCCCCAGATGGTGAAAGCAGATAAGCTGTTCCAAGATATGGCTGAGAGGGGCTGAATCACCTTTTCGAGGTTCATGCTTCACCCTGATGATTATCTACAGATGAGGGAGTCTAGCCATGTTAATCATCAAGGGCAGTCACACCTTTCTCTTTGTAGTGGGGCATTACACCTACATCTCGAATCTGAACTTTCTTTTTATTGGTATTCTTAATCAGCAAGTTCATACTCTACCATGGGAGGAAAACTGGCTGGGGAGAGGGTGGTGACAGTACCTGCTAAATCTGTGAGGGAAATAAACTGGGCTCTATGATGAATCTCATCAGCTTGTTGCTGCTTCTGGAAAGTATCCTCAGTCAAGTGGACAGCTTCTCACCGCCTTGTTTTTTAATGGGGTGGCCACATCCTCCCCATTTACCCCCCACCACCTTCATCCCTTGCAAAACTGCTGTTGACTGTGTAACCCTCAATTACCGGAAGCAAAGACCCATCATTACATTTCCATCACACTGTGCAAATACTAATTTTAAAACGCAGAAAGTCCTTGTGTTGTTGCCTAACTACATTCTTTGTGAAGGAAGCAGAGAGGCAGGGGTTAAAATTTAGGTGACTGATGCTGCCATATTGACAAGCTTGGTTTCTCTACTAGTAAATTTCAAAGTGCAGTCCGACTGTATCCTCCTGACTCTCCCAAGACAGTGAAGTAACATTCATGAAGATCAACACTTAGTAAGAAATAATGGAGCTTTTCCAAAACAAGATGCAAATTTTGTATTGTAGTTTCAGTATTTAAGAAAAAAACAGGAAAAAAAATAAAACCAAAAAACCAAAAAAGCAACATTTATAGATCCTAGCAGGTCAATTGCCTTGCCATTAAAATACGGAGTCAACACCTTGCAGTTAAAGTGAATGCTTTCTCAGTGAAGCTGCGCATTGATTTCTCCAAAAACTTAATTTTATTTTTTTACAAAAATCTTCCTTTACAGATCTGTCCCTTGTCAACATATGGCTATAATTAGCTGTTCAGTCAGAATTGTTGGATAGCTTCAACCAAGCTTCAAGAAGCTTCAACCTCATAACTAGAGTCAGAATCTGGATTGATTGCAAGATGCATATAATTGTAGAAATCTTATAGCAAACTAAACATGTGAGCACTAAGCATGTGTGCTTCATTTTCTGTCCCATTGTGGCTAGAAACAGAAATTCCCAAAGACATGGGCCTTCAAGTATTGCAGTATTTAAACTGAAAAAGCAAAGCATGCATTTTAAATCAATTATTTTCTAAGAGAGGAAGTGATATTTTTCTTGTATATTCAGTATGGTTTTTTTTTTTTTTTTTTTTTTTTTTTAATTAAAAATAGTTAGGGATGCTATCAATCCTATCAAGTCTGTGAGGTACTACTTTTGCCTATGGATGCCTGCTTCATACCTAAGAGCTCCATAAATTGCAATAGTAATAAAAGGTAATTGTATAAGGTGACTAAGCAGGGGACCAGGTGGGACAGAATAGTCTTTCCTGAGCTTGTAATCTGAGAGATTTTTGTTGTTTGTTTGCTTTTAATTATAATTGTGGGTCTAAACTTACTATCGACCTAAGCATATATGTTCTCTGAAAATCAGTGAAAGGGAGTTTCTTTTGTTTTTTTTCAGTGATGAATTTTCTCCAAGACTAGAAACCAGCAAAGAAAGCAATCCAGACCAGAACAATAGTGTGGCTGGAGCAGTTGGTAGAGTTCTGTCATCAGCAGGTAGAATATTATTTTTCTTTGGGGTGTAGGCATGGAAGAAGGGTAAACTACTTTGTTTTTCCATTGCGATAAATTTTCGGGAAGACCTGGGCTCCTGGAACCTCTTTTTTCACAGTCAGCTTTTGGGATTTACGGTAAATTTAGCAATCAGGAAGTGGAGTCATCCTTCCTGACTTATGATGAAGTGCAAATATCAGCTCTTTATTCTCTTGAAGGTCATAGAATGTGAGAATTGCTATGAATGTTGTTTTCTCACACCAAGAAGAATAAATGGAGTGTTTTCAACTGAAAGGCCACTAGGTTCACAAGACACATTATCTCAATACAGTGTAAAAGCTGTTGCAGTTGTGTATCTTTGGACAACTTTATGCTTCACATGGTCTCTTAATATTTTGAACAGAAATAGATTTTATCATCTGTGAGTAGCATGATGATATTTATTTTTCTGTTATTAGCATAGACCGTATAATTATTTAGTGCTTTTAGTTATGTTCTGGTTAATACTTTAGGTTCAAAAAAAGTTGCTAACCTGAATAAAATGGAAGAATCCTGGTATGAAGGTTTGCTATCCATGCAGGATATGAGTAGTCAACACTGGTGTACCAGCGTGAAACTGGTATCAGAAGTCTTCCTGTATGACAGTACTTCTGAAGATTCCAATGTTTGGAATAAGAAATAAGGGCAGTATATCTAGTAAGATCTGCTAAATAAATCTTGAGTTCTTAAAGGTTACTAGTGAGCAATCTACTTAAGCTTAATACTTGTGACCTCTTTGACAACAAAATCTCTTCTAGGAGGATCAGATACACAGCTCTCTTTGGTAGAGGCAGCGAAGTTCAGTGGTAACTTGGTCACTGTGTAAATGTCTGGCATTTCCTTCTATTCAAGGAAAATTGTATGGTACACATTTACTCTCAGGACAATCCATCAAGAGGCCTGTGTAAGCCAAGGAGTGTATGTTCATGTCAAATATTTTACCCATAATACTTACTTTTTCATCCTGAAGCTTAAGTGTAGCACAAAGTGGATATGCGTGGGTGTGTAGGGGAAGAGAAAGCTTTTCTAGCTGAGACCCACATGTCTGGAATTCTCTCTCCATAATCATCAGCTGGCAGAGTAAATATCCTGTGTGGGATTCTTCACAGGAAAGCTCAATATCTCTTCTTTTTCTTTTTATCATGTTTTCCCTGTAATTGTTATTTTCTGTGGTTTTGACATAAGGGAAAAACGGGACCGTTTTTTCTGTTCAAAGTGTCTTTCAAGAGCCACTAAGGTACGCTAACATACTTATTTTTTGCTATGCAGTTCGATTAGTTGTTGATGAGATTCCAGCCAGTAGTTACTGAGGAAAGAGGAGCTTTCCAAGAAAGGTTGATGTTAACTATTTGAAGGAAACTACAGCAGTCTGAACATTCACTAAGGTTTGAACAGCCATCTTAGTCATGTCTCTTGCATTCTGGTTCCCTGAAGACGTCTGGAGAGTGTCAGTTGGTCAGCTGGTGATGTCCTCCACTTCTGCTGACGTAAACCTGGAGTATGGTTGCTGAAGTTGCTGCATTTTTGTGCAGTCTGTGCTGTTTAGATTCCCCTTCTAATCCCTCTTCCATGTATATTTGCTTTGAGGAGGAACATGAAGAGAAGAAAACCTTATTCTTCTAATGTTTTCCAGTCTATAGTATGAATGACATTAAGACTTGGGGTTCATCTACTGACATGGGGTAGGCTAGGTTGCTTTTCCTCTTGTAATTAAGTGGCAAGGTGAGTGTGTATTGCCAAAAGCACAGCTGCAACACAGGGAGTGGACTGAGACAGGCTAAGAGTTCTGTTTTGCAGTCAGGCCAGACTTATTTCTGGTGGCTTTGGCTTGGTCATGTTTCAGAAACCTCATTCCATAAGGGTTTTTCCTGCCTTCAAAACCTCAGTTGTTTTAGCAGCAACAATAACAAATTATAAATGTCTCCATCTGTAAGAGAACTAACGATCAAATTTAAAGGCTCATATTTCCCAAGTCATAAGAGAACAGTGTACTCTAGTGCTCTGCAGACATTGTCCAGAAACACTGCTTTTGGGCCCTGTGGAGATTTCTAGAGAGTGCTTGTGGGTACAGAATTTCACAAAATAGCCATCCTTACAAGTAATGTAGAAGTAGAATTGATTCTAGGCTTGTTTCTAGGCTGCTTTTCTTGGTTTCCTTACAGATGGACAGGTAGCTTAAATATAAACTTAGCATTTTACCTGGCATGGCAGAACTGAAGAGTCGACTGTACCACCATTTATAGTTTGCTTCCAAAACTAGTCCACAATTAATTCTGTAGTTCTATAGCTAGTCTCTATCATAACCTCAGTTACATGTTATAAGGTGACTTAAGCCCTCAACAGCTTATTTTCTGTTCTTTACATTAGCCTGCAGTGAAACCACGTTTGTTTATGAGTCCAGAAGAAGAGAAGTTACAGACCCCACCCAACTTCTGACTTGAGGCACAGAGCCCTTCCAGGGGCTTAAAACCAAAGGCCTTCGAACTTAAAACCTGTCAGTCAGATATTCCTTTATAATGAAAAAAAAGGAAAAAAAAGGAAAGAAATTCTTTGATTTTGCCTGTGTTCCCTGTAGAAATGACAGTTACAACAAAGTAGTTGGTAGGGAAGAAACAGAGATGAGGTATACTTCATATTAGAATAATTATTTTAAAAATATAGCAGAAGTTACTTAATTCTGGAGTTCTGTTTTCATTGTTTTTTACTGCCAAATGAATCAGAAAGTAAATGTGTAATTTTATTGAAAATATAAAGTAAATCCAGATGATCATATACAGTAATGTCACCAGAATCTAGTAGGAGCATGTTATCCTGTTAGATTTATTCCTCTGAACACAACCAAACAGCTCATGCTGAGTAAGACTGGGGCTTCCGTTCAAACAGCAGTGGTAAGACTGTGGGTCTGGAATCTCCTGTACGAAGGGAAAATTTTAAGACTAACACACATAAAGTCTGTGCAAACATAATACACTGGGCTCTTTGTGCTTTAGAAGCATGCAACCATTTACCTTGAGGATTTTATTGTGCTGCATTTGCAGCTGTTCTAAGGAATTTAAATTAACTTTATCTCAAAGTGAACCAAAATTGTGGCTAGGAAAAGTTGTGACTGTCTGGGAAAAGTTTTATTGGGATTCCACTTGGATGGGGTGTATGTTTGTCTTTTAACCCAAGAGTCAGGTTGTAGTAGCAACCTGAGAGTCTTCAAAACTGGAGACTTCTGTCAAAAGGAAACCGGTTCTGTGCTTGAAGGGGAGACTGAGATGATTGAACCTGGAGCTTCACTAAATAAAGTTCCCCCCATTATGTTTTCTGGGCCAGATTTTCATCCCCATCTCTGTTCACTCAAAGCATGTTTGCAGTGACTGGGCTCTCTGTGACATACTCTGGCCAAAGGCCAGATGCTGAGCAATGAGTGTCTCTCTGGTTAGTCTTAGGTCATGCCAGTCCTGCTCCTTCAAGAGTCTCCATCTGCAGCAAGCACTGACAGGGAAAGTTAAGTCTTTAACCCTAGCATGGTTTAAAGTGTTTGAAAATTAAGTACTTTATATTTGATCAATTTAAGCCCCATGGATTAAAGAAGGTGTAAAAGAAGCCTTATAGTCTTGAGGATAAGGGGGCCTACAGGGATGCTGGGGAGGGACTCTTCATTAGGGTCTGTAGTGATAGAACAAGGGGTAATGGGTTCAAACTTAAACAGGGGAAGTTTAGATTGGATATGAGGAAGAAATTCTTTACTGTAAGGGTGGTGAGGCACTGGAATGGGTTGCCCAGGGAAGCTGTGAATGCTCCATCGCTGGCAGTGTTCAAGGCTGGATTGGACATAGCCTTGGGTGGCATGGTTTAGTGGGAGGTATCCCTGCCCCTGGCAGGGGGGTTGGAACTAGATGATCTTAAGGTCCTTTCCAACCCTAACTATTCTATGATTCTATATGTGATGATGAAGTGAAACATCTGGCATAATCTGTTATTTGTAACTTTTGGTTCCTCTGACCCCTGTGATTTTTTGTGTGAAAGTGTATGGTTGTTAAATAATTAGAAACATTACAGTAAGTGAAATCATTGGGGTAGAAATAGAGGTGTGGGGACTGCTCAGGCAGTCTTTTTCCATTCCTGTCTACAGTTCCAGTTTGGTTCCTTGATTGTGTGCATCAATGCAGTCTTTAATTGTACTGCCACATCCTTTATTTATTCTGAGGTGGGATTGAAGATCAGCTCTCCCATGACAGCTATGATCCCAAAGTGGTTGTTGTGTCTGAGACAGTAATAAAAACTGCATTTATTTATTCTGTATTATTGTTTGAATCACATATTTTGTCCATATACATGTATACATAATGTCCAGACTAAACCACTTTCCACACAGAAAAATTCCAATAAGTCACAAAAAAAAACACCCCAAAAATCCCTTATTGAGATAAGGAGCTTTCAATAGCCAGACAAATTATAGGACATGATCCTGTAATTTATCAGAACATATTGACAGACTTTGCAATCTCCTTTCCTCTTGTGGGGCCCGAGTGAGGAGCTGGCACATCGGGGCGAGGGGATACAGCTATGTCTCCCTGTGGTAATTAACAGATAGGTGGGGCTTGGGCAAATAGCAAGATGTTGAGGTGTGTCTGGGCAATTCAAGGCTCACGGGAAGCTGTCACATAGCTGCCTGACTTCCTCTTATTCCCATTCCCTTCATAATGCTAGACCCCATTTAGAGCATACTGTGCCACACCTGCTGGCAAGATCTTTGTGAATTTTTCTCTTGTGTACTTTGAGCAGTGTCTGTGCCATAAATGTTAATTCTCATAGAGACTTCTATGAGCCATACAAAGGGCATTACCCTCACGATAAAGCTGATATTCAAAACACAGAGAAATTGAAGTCAAAGTTCTCTGGTAACTGGAGTACCAGGTGTTAGATGCCTAATACTGTACAATGTGTTCAAAGCATGGCTCCCCCCTCTATGACTGCATTGGTAGTTCTGTGTTTTGAGCATTTTTAAGCCAGACTGAAGGGTCTCCTGTGAGTGCCTGGAATTAGAGCTTTTGAAATTTCTGTCTTGGATGAATGTCCTGTATCCCATGGGGGCTGCGTCAGAGATGGGCATACAATTTCCTTGGCCAGCAGTTGCCTGAAGCAAGAACACTCAACCTCAGTGTGATTTTCCTTGCAACTGCATCTTCTGACTGCTCATCATTCTTATTTCCAGGGAACAAATAGAATCACTAGATATGTCTGTGAAAGGTTCATTATACATAGTACAGATAAAATCTGTACTACAAGTGCGGTTAAGTTCTGTTCTACAGCTAAGCAGTCTGCTCCGAGTGCATAGATTCTGACTAGTACAAAGTCTTATATATATTGTCTGGATTTCACAATGAGTGTAAAAGCTGACTGTAGTCCCATCCCAGAAGACCCCAAATCTTGCTGGAAAGCACTGAGTATGATTTTCAAAAAGGAATAGATTTCTTTTTCTCGTTAAATCAGGCAGAAAGACTTTTCATGCTTCTTAGAAATGATATAATTGATTCTGATTCAATCTGAACTGCAAAAGTATGTAGGTTGAGGAAGAACCCAGTATGGAAAGTGCAGCTTAAGTCTTTGGCAACTGAGGGAAGAGTGTTAAAAGGGAGATATGTTGGCTTGCTTTCTCGCTAAATAGCATGGCTGTTTGCCTTACAGTACCAGACAAAACTTGTCTCTGTTTAGAATCTAGAAAATGGTGGAGTCAAGCCAAGAACATCAAAGGACATTTCTCATAGTGCACCAGCAGCAGTGTGAAAAACCAGAATTAAGTGATAGCAGAACAGAAGGAGGCAGAAAACTTAGACAGATCAAAATAGAGTATGAACAAAAGCTCCTGGCTTATAGTAGGAATAAGTTGAATTAATTGTGTCTTAAAGATGAGCTTCTTGCAAGTTAATTATTTTAAAGTTCCTTATGATGAACAAAAGATCAGTGTTTTGATGTTGGAGATATATAGTCCTTTGTTTTCAGATATTTTTGTACAAGAAGTCTCATTCTAAGTTTACTCTAGGTCTAAAAGCTGATTTGACACTGATCAATAGTGTTATTTTTTCTTCTGCTTCTGGTTCTTGCCCAAATCAAACATTTTTTACTTGACAGATTACACAAGAAACAGAAGATGACTCTCTCCTTCATCGGTAAACAGAAGCCTTGTTTCTTTCGCTCAACATGCCCTTCACTACCCCTGTTTTTCTTGCAGCATTTAAGTAATTGGTAATTATGTTGCCCCTGTTCCCCTTATATCCCAAGATGCTTTCTGCTGTGGTCAGGTCTTTCCTGCCTCATTTTGGAAAACAGGACTATGACTTCATCATATTGTGTAATAAAGTTTAAATTAGTGCAGGAAAAGACTGTACAAAATAACATTTTTTAGTTCTGTAGTAAGCTTAATAAACTGAAAAAGAAATAGAGGTCACTGATCTAAAAAGTAGTATATTTGCAAAACAGTCTACATAACTGCTTTAAAAAATACATATCTATCTTAGAATTAATTGCTCGGTATATAGATTGGGTGCATATATATTTTTCTTTTTTCGCAAATTAATGTTCGTTATCTCACAGTGCAATTCAAAGTATGCTGTGAACAGATCTATGTTTGCATGCTTCATGTGGGTAGAATGTTTTGTTTGGTGGGGCTTCCACCACCACCACCAAAAGGAAGACCTTTGCTTTACAGATGTAGTGAACAATAAAGCATTTATCCAATTCTCATGCAAGTATGGAAAAGCACTTTCTTAAGTTGTCTAACAAGTGCCACTATGAAATCCCTAAAAAAGGTGAGCATTACAATCTGCTCTTACGAAGGGGTAAACCAATTCGAAAGTTTGAGTTACTTTCATGTGATTGCACCACAAGTCAGCCTGCTTCTTCAATGCCCGCTGAAATGTACTTCCAAAAATTATAATTGTTTTCTTTTTCAGGAATCCATTCTAGCTCTAAATTTTGAAAGAAAAATCACTTGTTTTAGGGTCAAACTCATTTTCAGATTTATGATCTTTACATAAAAATCCCATACTGACATTTTGTACAACTGATGGTCTTTTGACAGTTGTACTAATAAGACAGAAACTGATGATCTGACAGATTATGAAAATCTTATTTCTGGTTATAACAAATGATCCTTGAAGTGGTGTAGAAGTAACTCTTTCTTCAGTGTTTTGGAACAAATTGTTCACTAATTCTCCTTTAGAATGAGAAAAATGTTATTTGTATATGAGTTCTATTTATTTCCATTCTCATTATGCTATCATCTTCACTCTTGAGGGCCCAAGGGTGTGGGAGCATCCTCATGTGAGCCTGGTCACAGCTATTTAAGGCATATTAATGTGCTCAGGGCCCTGACAGACTGGAGCTATTCTGTAATGCACCCCAGAATATTTAAAGGAAATTGCTTTGCATTATTCCTTTGTTATCTTGGGTGCACCTTCCTCCATAACAGAGCCACCAGTATATGGAAATAGCACAGATAAGACATTCTTCTTTTGATATACTTAATAGAGCCCCTCCTCCCCAAAGCCAAGTAACCATCTCATTTTACACATCTTTGTGGTGCATTTTCATTAGGTCTGTTTTTGCCATGAGGCTAACATATTCCTTAAACACCATAAATAGAAAAAACAGATATAGATAAGGTGTTTCATTGTGAGTTGAAGATGATTTATGAAAGCCAAATTCTGTAGTATGTAGAGCACTGGCAGGGCAAACACTAAAATTTTTATTTAGTCTGGATGCTCCTTGTTACTGAAAGACCCTTTGAAATCTGTGAGGGAGGTACACATGCAGAGGAAAATGTAGAACTGCTGACATCTTACAGTGGGCTGGTGTGAGGAAGGAGACAGAGGCAGAGTCCTGACTCTTGTGTCTGAAGATAGCCTCACAAAGCTGAAGGGGAGAGTGTTCTGTACTATGAAGCTAAGACACTAACTTGAGAAATGTGTCACACAGGGAAGAGGAGAAACTCCTGTTTCTCTTGATAAGAAGCTGTCGTAGTTTAAGTCCAGTCAGCCACGCAGTTTTGCTCACCCACTCCCCCCTCTATCTTGCCCCCCACTCCCGGAGGGATGGGAAGGAGAACCGAAAAGAATGCAACTCCCACAGGTTGAGATAAGAACAGTTTAGTAACCAAAGTATAACACAAATCACTACTGCTACCACCAATAATAATAATGACAAGAGAAATTACAAGGAAAGAATACAATTCTCACCACCTAAAACCAAACCCGACCACGCAGTGCACCCCCCACCCTTCTGGGTCTCTCCTCTCCGTCCTCCATCTTGGGCATGACGTGCTGAGGTATGGAATAACCTCTTTGGTCAGTTTGGGTCAGGTGTCCTGTCTCTGCTTCCTCCCGGCTCCCCTCCTCCCTGGCAGAGCATGAAACTCAGAAAGTCCTTGGCCAGACCAAAACATCACTAAGCAGTAACCGAAACACTGGTGTTATCAGCACTGTTCCTAGGCCCAAAATCAAAAACACAGTGCTGCACCAGCTACCAAGAAGCAGAAAAAAGGACTGCTGCTGCTGAACCCATGACAGAAGCTTCAAATTGAGTTGTGAGCAGCTGAAGTGGAAAAATGAGCTTATTGGTGGATAAATGCTCTCCATGAGCAGGTCAAAGCCTTCTGTAAACACGTTCATGTTTCTGTAGATGTGAGCCAAGCAATTTCTTGGATTTTTTGTGCTTGAAATTGAAGCTTTATTTGAAACCCCATGTGTCATTTTCTTATCTTTTGGTGGCTGGCCTGCTTATCCTTGTATGGTAATGGCTGTGCAGTGAGTTTAAAATAATGTTGGAGTTTGACTGGTACAAACATACTTCGGTTTACACCCCACCTTCATGATGCTGTACAGTCATGAACCTGTTTGATAGAAACTTGTGAATAAACATTCAGTGGAGAACTAGTATAAAAAAACAGTGTGGAGTTGGAAAAAGGGGGTTGCAGGAAGCCCTGAGCAGCTTCTGGGGTAAAGAAAAATATCCTAACAACTTGCCAGGGGCTAGGTTTCTGATTCAGTGAGATAATTTAGTACGTATCTTGTATGTCAGTTTATGTTCTTGAGGTTAGTGGAGAACCTACACAGATGTCTGAATTCTTTACTTTTGTTTTAACTGAATGAAAGTCAAAATTATGTCTTTTCCATGCCGTTAAGTGTTAAAATGCAATGATTCTTTTTTTTTTTAACTGTGAAGTTTTGCTGGTTTATTACTTTTAACGAGTTGACTCTACATTTGGATGAGTACCTGACTTGGCAATGAGCTGAAAAGCATATTATGTTCATTTTTTCCCAATTTCTCTGTTTTTTCTCCTTTATATTATGAAATTCTCAAAAGCATAATTATCAAAAGCCAGAATTCATGCTGGGAACATGGATTGCCAGTCATGAAACTCCCCTTAAAATGTTACAAGATTGCTGTTTATCATCTGAACAGAAATTTACTCTGTTCTTTTCTTAACTGGGGTTCCCAAGGCCCCCGGTGATATTTGTTGTGCTTGTAGGGACAGCTCACAACAGCTACTTTCTGTCACCTTAGGTACCTTAAAAAAGATGCCAGCTCTCTCATTACAGTGTTCTACAGTAAGCTGGAAAGCTGCTGTTCAGAAATAGTTCTGTAATTATTCTGTTATCTTGCACTATCACCAATGACTAACTGTCTGAAACTCCTTCCCTGGAAAATACTGTTTCATTGACATCAAAAGACCCATGCTATGAGGGTAATACTCATGGTGATTTCTGTCCTCCTGACTTGATTCTAGATTTCCAGAACTTTCTTAACTTTATGGAAAAGAATCATAGAATCATAGAATAGTTAGGGCTGGAAAGGACCTTAAGATCATCTAGTTCCAACCCCCCTGCCATGGGCAGGGACACCTCCCACTAAACCATGCCACCCAAGGCTATGTCCAATCCAGCCTTGAGCACCGCCAGCGATGGAGCATTCACAACTTCCCTGGGTAACCCATTCCAGTGCCTCACCACCCTTACAGTAAAGAATTTCTTCCTCATATCCAATCTGAACTTCCCCTGTTTAAGTTTGAACCCATTACCCCTTGTCCTCTCACTATAGTCCCTCATGAAGAGTCGCTCCCCAGCATCCCTATAGGCCCCCTTCAGATACTGGAAGGCTGCTATGAGGTCTCCACTCAGCCTTCTCTTCTCCAGGCTGAGCAGCTCCAACTTTCTCAGCCTATCTTCATACAGGAGGTTCTCCAGTCCCCTGATCATCCTCGTGGCCCTCCTCTGGACTTGTTCCAACAGTTCCATGTCCCTTTTATGTTGAGGACGCCAAAACTGCACACAATACTCCATGTGAGGTCTCATGAGAGCAGAGTACAGGGGCAGGATCACCTCCCTTGACCTGCTGGTCATGTTCCTTTTGATGCAGCCCAGGATATGGTTGGCTTTCTGGGCTGCAAGCTCACACTACCGTTCATTTTTTCATTGACCAACACCCCCAAGTCCTTCTCTGCAGGGCTGCTCTGAATGTCTTCTCTGCCCAACCTGTGGCTGTGCCAGGGATTGCTCCCACCCAGGTGGAGGACCTTGCACTTGGCATGGTTAAACTTCATCAGGTTGGCATCAGTCCACCTCACAAGCATCTCAAGGTCCCTCTGGATGGCATTCCTTCTCTCCAGGGTATCAACCAAAACACACAGCTTGGTGTCATGGGCAAACTTGCTGAAGGCGTGCTCAATTCCACTGTCCATGTCACTGGCAAAGATGTTGAACAAGACCGGTCCCAACACCAATCCCTGAGGGACACCACTCATTACTGGTCTCCAGCTGGACATTGAGCCATTGACCACAACTCTTTGCATGCGGCCATCCAGCCAGTTCTTTATCCACAGAGTGGTCCACCTATCAAATTGATGTCTCTCCAACTTAGAGACAAGGATGTCATGAGAGACATGGAAAAAACCTGCAGTGCAAAACACTTCATCTGCAGGGCAGTCTCCCATGCAATGTGATGAAGCATGCAGTGGCATTGACAAGCGCATAGTTTAATGGAAGTTTGTGTCTTAACGTTTTACTGGCTTTTATCTTGGGGTGATCAGACTGGGTGCTCCTTCTCCAGAACTGAGCCCAATTCCTGGTGGTGCTACTGTCTTTATCTATTTTGTGTTTTAGTATGTGCCATGTTCCTTGGTTCCTGTTGGCTCTGGGCACCTGGCCCTGCACATCAGATGTGCTTAGTAGAGAGAGAAAGTAACTTCTTGTGTGGTGTTGGGAACAAACAGTTTCGGAGAGTGAGGTTTCAGTATGGTGAATAGTTTCTGTAAAGGAAAGAAATCAAGTACTTCATGTTCTCAGATCTGTTCTGCTGAAAAGCAATGATAGCTTTTGTTTGAACTATCATGATTAAACTGTTGAAACTAGAGAAATTTTTTCATTCTGAAAAACAAATACATAAGATGAGAAGTAAAAAAAAAATGTATTCTTTACATTGGGCTACTTGTAATATCTATTTCTTGTTTTAAAAATGCTGCCTAAAATCATTCTGACTGGGATTCTGAAAGCATAGTCACATTTTCTTTGTCTCCCATTTTATTATGTACTGCAGAGTTTTCTACTTCATTGCAAATAGTGTAGCTGTAATGAAAAATGGTAGAGGTGCTTTCTTCCAATGTCCTTTGTTTTTTCTTTCTCATTCCACATTCAGAGTTGAGTGAATTTCTTTGCTATTTTTTAAAGTTCTTGAAGGGCTTTGAATGTTTATAAAGTTATTTGTAGGTAACAGCTGATTTCTGCTCAATAAACTATTTCTCCCCTCCTCCTAACTACTATTATAAATTTAATTTAAAATGAGTAAAGCTGTCTGTGTTCCAGTCACACTGCTGGTCTGTGAAGGGAGTACATGTAGAAGTATGTTAGGCAAAAGCCACAAAACACACAAATAAGTTTTGGTTTACAGATGTTCAATGCATGTTGTTTGCATTTGAATGAAGGACTAGAACCTTAAATATTGCTTAGTTAAAGCCTTCATTCTGGCTCCATATTGATAGTTTGGAAATACTGGTCAACAGCTGCTTACTATTGCAGAGTAGAATAACTCACTTTGGGATTTTCTGTTTGTAAAAACTCTTTCTGTGTTAGGAAGCAATTGATTTTGTAGCTCTCTAGCTGTCTCCTCATAGTGTTTTATTGTCTGACTGCAACCTTTTAAACTGTCATTCACTAAAGTTGAATAGGAGTCATGAGATATAGTAAATCCCAGAAGTACACACTGTTGACTGCTTTGTGTTGAAGCATTGCCCTCCCGATTTGACCTTGCAGTTTTACATGTAAGAATGTAATCTCTGAAAACCCTTTCCTCGATACATGTAATCAATTTGCACAATATGGTTAGATAGCGCATAACCCCAATGCATATGCCAACACATGGTTTTAGATGAACTTGTCAGGAAGTAAGGAATTTCAATTTTGGATTTTTTTTTCTTACTGTGGTGTTAAGAGAATAATTGACATTTAGCACTGACACCACTGTTTTCTGCTGTTTGGCTTCTGTGTGAGTATATATAACATCTTTAAGAAGGTATGTTTCTGTGCATTATGAAAGGAAGTAACCTATAAATTGTGTACTTTTTAAAGAATTACTTTTCCTTGAAAAACTATAGGATTACTTAATTCTTGGTGTGGCATTTATTCTAGGTGAATAAGTGATGATGCCTTCAAATGCTGTCACTGTGAATCAGTTGGAATCTGCAGAAACAGTGCTTAGCACATTCACAAATTATATTTATCAACAGCCGGAAGAAAAGCCAATTTAATTGCAGTAGATGTCTAGTTCAGGATGACAGACTGCAGAAGTTTGGCTCAAAATGATAGATAGCTTCTTGCAGAACAAACCTCTCTCTGATTCATTTTAGATATTTCAGGCTTTTATCTTTGGGCACAGAAAAACAGGTTTTTGCTGTGCCAAAATTTATCAGACTGAACAAGACATGGGTTTCTATGATATCTGACTCACAGATTACGATATATTGGACTGGGATTTCAGGTGTGGTAACCTGATTTTTAATTCACTTGGCGCTTGAATCCAGCTGATCATCCTTTAAATGAAAATACAGAATTATCTACTTAATACTATGCTTGATAGTGTCAATGGTTTATTTTGCCTTCTTAACAACCTCTTTACATTAAAAAAGGTAGCTTAGTTTTGAGGTTGCTTTAACCACAAAGTCTGATGCTACTCATTAAGCTGAAAATGAGTAGCAGCCATTTTGAAAAGAAAAGCAAACTTTTGATAAATTATTTCAATAGCAGTGTAGGAACCATGAAGCTATGTTCTGCAATCTCAGCAAAAGGTGAGGAGAACTTAATTGCTTGAATATCTGCTTTGTAATCTGCAGCTGTTCAAAGCTGTATAACCTTTACCTGAGCTATACATCAATGCCTCTCCTACATTCTTGTGTTCTGCATATTGCTCGCAAGTACTTAACTGTGAGTCTGCTCAGCAGAGGCACAGGTGACCAGGGCAGGAATCTGTAAATTGGATTTGAGTTTTCTCAAATTGAGCATTCATGGGGCAAATTGGTTCCACTCAGTTTCCCCTCCTTCTGTTATCTTGGTGGCTCTGTCCTGACAGAGTTGATTGATTGTGGAATTGTGCTCTGGCTAGGTGAGTGGCAATTGAGCTGACAAAGAAGTGTTTACCCCTGCTGGTAGGGAAGCATGTTAGTCAAAATCATAATGAGCTCCACTGAAGGAAAGGGATGGCAGTAAATCACAATTTCTTGTGCTGTACTTTTCTGTTTGGAAGTCATTGGAATACCCAGTCCATGTGTAAAGGAAAATAGGTTCTTTCTTTCTTTGTCTTAAAGTCAGATTTCAGATCACCTTTACTGTTAGGGTGCTTTGCAGCATTGCTGGAGTGATAATGATGTTGATCACCTTTGCTTTTTTTTTAGGGGATTGCAAACTACTTGCATAAAAACATTTCTAATTCTATGGAAGTAGTATATGCCAGAGACATATATTTTTAATTTGATGCCCCTATTTTTTTGTTTATGACAGTGATGGGTATTCTGTCAATTTGAAATCATGTTGGAGGCTAGTGTAGCAATTAACACTTGAAAGATGAAAAAGGGAAATATCAATATTTGTGACTAAACCCTGAAGTCTGAGAATTTGACTACTTCAGCATGCATGCCACTTCTCTATACTTATATCCAGCCTAAAAATGAATAAGAGGGGTTAATGAAATCCCCGCAAGTAGACTTTAGTAAGATCTGAACCTGTACAGACGCTTCATTTGCCAGGCAGACTGGCCAAGGCCTCAGCAATAACTTTAAGTGCATTTAGAAATGCAAAATATGAGTTTTATCCTGCAAGTGTTCATTCTCTGCTATGCTAGCTGCAATAGCTGAGCTGTGGAGAATCCCTAGACAAACTAAATGTTGGACATATTCAAGAAGTGCTCCCTCTATGCAAAAAAAAAATCAGAAAGGATTAAAATATTCAAAACAACAGGCTGAACCTGAATTGTTTTTCAGAGCCTTTTTGGTAGCTGGAATGAAACAGTAATATTCAACAGAATTTGTTAAGGGTATATTCGAATTTGGGAGATTGTAGGAAAAATAAGGAATCAAATGTAAATCTGATTACAGTTCCTGAAGTTAAGTATGCAGGAGATTAGTTTCCTTCCAGACAGGTAGGAACTGACCCACTATCCCTGAAATTTCTGATTAGACCGGCCAGTCATAGAATTAGTGCTGGTTCTTCACTGAGACCCTCAAGTTGTGCTGTTGGTCAAGGCAGCAGAGTAACTCTGTCAGCTCATGGAGTGTGAGCAGGTACCATTCAGAGAGGATTTTCTCACCTGCCTAGCAGGTTTTGGGATGTATGCTGAGAAATAAGATTGCTGGTGTTTTAAGTTCAGCGACTTACATGGTGGTAAGGAGTTGTACTTGAAATATGACCCAGCATCTCCTTGCTTTTCACTTCTTCAGAAGCCAGTCATGAATCTCATTTTCCTTAGACTAAGGGGAGAAAAAAACACCTTGGGAAAAAAAAAAAAAACAACCCAAAATAGCTCTGTGAGTGCCATTTCTGAAGAGAGAAGGAGAGAAAACAGACAGATGCACTTTGTTGACCCTTCATTCTCTTTCCGCATGCTCTCCTCCCACAACAGCTTAGATAATTAAGCTCCTGTATAATTAAAACTTGGTCCAAGTCACACTAATTCTGTTTACTGGCCACAGTGAAGGATATAAATATCTAATCACTTCCTTACACAGAGGCTGCTTCCTGCTGGTGGTTTGCAGTTGCAAGGGACTCAGTCCCTCAGGGAGCAACCTGTACAGCTGCTCACCCTCTGTGAAAGAGCCTTACTCCAAAGTGGTCCCCTGCTATGATGGATTCATTTCCAAAAATTTCCTTCTGTTTTTTCAAAGGCAATGATGTCATTTTCCCTAAACAAACTGCATAGAAAGGCTATTGTCAATGAAGACAAAAACTAGAATTAGATTTATAGCATTAAATTAAAAGGGGAAGAAGAGACAGTCTTTTGAGCTTTTCCCAAGGGACTGCTTGTCCCAAGGGACTGTTCTAATGGGCAATTGAAGCCACAGCATCAAAAAGCCTGAGAGACAAATAGATCCTGAGCATAAATCCACTGAAGTAATAACAATGGTTAATTGACAGCAACATAATTAATACAAAATGTTCTCTTCTCAACATGGAATGCAAAATGTCTACCAGTAATCCTCAGAGCATGTGTAAGTTAAATGAAGTTAACTGCCTGCAGTAAGATTTCGTGGGCATCTGACACCCTTCTCTCTCTGTAGGAAGGAATAACTGGGAGATGGAAAATGGAAGAGAGGAAGAACCTTCCTAATTACCGTCATCATGGTCTTGTGAAGTTGTCGTAAACAGCAAGCTTAAAATATGTAGCTACTATTGAGCTCTAGTAGGGTTGACATGGTTCTGACTGTTTGGGGAGGGAGAGATGTACTAACAGTTGCACAACATGCTTCCAGACTACCTGTGGGGGAAGTCTCAGAGTTAAATGGCTAGTTTTCCCAAGACACTGAGCACCCAGAGCTGTTATTCTTGCCTGCCTTGGGCTCAGTGGCTCCAAGAAGTTAGTCCATGAGATTCTGCTTCCTCTGTGCAAGAAGAAAGGGCAGAATTGCAAACCAAATGAAACTAAATAGATGCACTGCCATCACAGCCCTTCACCTTCACTGGCAGTTTCAGGGATACCCATTGCTTTACTCAGCGTTTAGAGTAAATTATTTCTATCTTTTCTCTCTCTCCTACTTATGAAAGAGGAGTGCTGCTGTAATCAGATAAGGTCTGACTCTATTTTCTGATGTCTTACCTATACAGCTGGGTAAAGTGCCTGGGGGTGAAAGATACTAATTACATGAACAAGGCCTTTAAAGCTCTTTAATAAAATAATTGTCAAGTGATAGTGAATAATGTAATGTCTGTCTGTACTGAAAGAGTGACATAAAATAGATCAGTCCTGTCAAGATGTACAGAGGTTTGCTGTGCTTTGGTGTTTGAAGTGAGTTTGCTTTCATTTGGAGTGTTTTAAAAATACTTCCCTAAGCTATGTGGGGATGAAGGCTCGTAGTTATATACTTAGTCTGTGACATTTGATATGTACTGATGCTCCAATTTTGTAGAAGCGTTGGCTTTTTCTAATTTTAGTTACCTGGGACAATAATGACAAAAGTAGCTTTAAAGCAGTGCCGTATTAATAATACCTTGAAATTTATAAAAAGCTCTCTGGGATACAAGCTAGAGACATGTCTATTTGAACCAAGCCTGTGTGAAGTAAAAGCAATTTAACAGAAATGAATTTAAAACACATCTGTTTTGGTTTTACTCATTCTCTGTAACAGATTGGTACTGACCTAAAGGTGTCTCTGCATTTAATTTCTGGCTAATGTTGGTTTTTTGTAGAATCAATGACTGAAATAATTTTGTTTGAATCTGGACCACTTAGGGACCATTAGAATTTATTTGCCTTGTTCTCCTGTATTCTGTGCCTTTGCGTGCCTGCCTATGTTTCTACAGTCTGTTCATCACCCTCTACAAGGCCGTCTAACATCTGTCATGATTTTTCCTCCCACCTTGTGGAGGTGGAAATGCAGCAGATTGCCCTGTGGGTGCTTTTTTTTTCCCCACTTATTTGTAATTATTACATGCAGTTTTCTAGAAGAGACAAAGCAAAGGATTGGAGATGAGGTTTGTGTCCGGTGTTTATTTAACAGACTGAATGTGAGACTTTGTCTCCTATACAGCCAGAAATCCTTCCTCCCTGGCCCCCTTCTTCCTCTCCCCAGGAGATACCCATGAAGTCAGAAAGGAAGAGTGACCTGCTCCAACTGTCAGCCAGAAGTTGCAAGAGGTCTTTTAAAATAAGGCTGCTATGCTGTCTTGTGACTACTCTTTTACCTACCTCAGCTTCAGCTCCAGCTCCACCAGCCTTCCCTCTTCTTGTAATTGGTGTTCTCCAAAATCCTGAATCAGTGGGTGCAGTAATAATGCTCTGTCAACAAAGAGCTGTGTGTCATCTGAGTATTGTTAGTAAATATATGTTATCTGGTCAAGTTATCTGACTGTTAAGCACTGAAAAATGCATGTTCACAGGGTGCAGTAGATCTAAGGTAGGGATACCGTTCATCACCATAAGAAAGAGTTTAAGCTCTTCTAGTACATTACTATAGAACCCTGTTGCCTAAAACAGGGAAAACAGCTTCTGCTTAGTAGAGTAAGATAATACAGAATGGACCATAAGACAGAAAAACGTGCTTTGTTCTCTACCCAACAAGGAGAGAAGTTGCTGCTAAAAAAAACTCTGAGAAAGCTGGTGAGGTTTCCACACAGATTCCATTTTATGTGTGCTTTCTTGTATATTAAATAAATATTAAAGTTTCAAAAATTTTAGTTCAAAAATCCACGTTTTGAAGCCAAATACTTGGTTCAGCCTTAGGCATGGTACCACAACTGTTATCTCCATAATTAACCATTGCACAACAACTGTGTAAGAACAGTAATTAGCCTTTTAGACGTTTTTCCCTCCTTTCAGAACTTTCGGGTTCTACATTTAGTTGTCTTAATGTATTGTTTAATGGAAATAGAAGACAAAATGCTCCTATATGAATAACAAGAATTTTCAAGCTGCAAAGAATGGGGAAAAAAGAGTAAGAAGTTATTTTCTGAGCCTTTTTTAAAAAATTGTGCTTTCATCATATTAAAGACATCATGCACAACCTCTAAAGAAGCACAAATGCTATTTCTGAGTCCTCATCACTTTAACCAATTCAGTATAAAATTCAGATTCAGAGAGAGTGATTTCCAGAGATGATGAACCTAAAATCCTTCTCCCTTCTTTTCTTTAGCTTCTGTGGCAATTTAGACTACCCTGCATATGTAATACTGGTTGGAAATGGACACGTTTGTAAAGTTATTTTTGAAAAAGCTGATTTCGGTTTAATTATATTTCTTAGCAAAATGAGAAATTTCTTCTGAAGATGAAAGAGTGAACTCAAGCCAAATGTGTTGACTGGAGTCTTGGCACAGGAAGCCAACTGGCACACTTATTTGGGTGGTTTGCTTGTTGTTTGTATGGTTATCTGGGATTTATATGTTGCAACAGGTGGATAGAGATCACTGTCAGTTAGTGACAGGTACTTTGGCTGTGTTACTTACCTAGTTATTGTGAGTGCCACTATTCACGTGGATTAGGCTAGCATGATTATGATATGACACAAAGACCGTGACAACCATTGCAATATTTACTCCACCCTCCATGCCAAGTCTTGTTACTTTATTTATTAGAGACTTGTAGATCTTTGCTAACTTCAAAACGCAGTATTATCAAATCTACAAATTGCTGCTGTTCCAACAGTTCAAGTCAAGCAAACAACAACAAAAAAGAACTTAAATGAACAAGGGAAAAAAATTGCCCAATTGAATGAATAATTGAAGATTTTATTTGAGTTTGGTTCAGAGAGAGAGGGATTTGAATCTAGTGAATAAAGGGCAGCAGAAGAAATGGCACTTGAATAAATAATTGATAAAGTCTCAGCAGCAGTCCTTTTGTTGCTGAAACTGAGGGAAATAAGGAAGCAGTGCTTTTCCACTCCCTCCTCATATGGACTGCAGTGATTTATCCTTTAGGCAACTGCGTAACTGTGATCCGAAGGAGGAATCTCCAAAGGTGACTGCAAGGGAAAGGCAGTTGTTTGCTTATCCGTCTTTTGATTTGGAAGACACATGGCGTGCACTAGTTCTGTTGCAGAAAAGGGAGTGCATATTTTCATTGTGTTTCTCCAGGCAAGCTGATCTTTGACCTGCAAATTAGAAGTAACATGTACTGTGAGATCAAATTCTAAGTGTTGTCTCTGCTGCTCTCACTTGGGAAGATAGAGATGAGGTCAGCAGTCACCACTTATACAGCAGTTACTACTTTCCATACTTTTATTGCAGGATCTTGCCTAGGTTAACCAAAATCATGATGTTGAGAAATTGCTTCAGTTCAATATACCTGAGATTGGCAGTGCAGTTAGGATCTAAGAAATGGGTTTCCATGCTGCCACTTAAATCACACAATTATATGGCCAAAAGCGGTTGCCTTCAATTCTGATTGTGGGTTATTCCCTTATGTCTGACAAAGGGAGTGACATTGGCTCCCTTATGTCTGACCTCTTCTAGAATAGGTATGAAAAAAAGGTTAAAGTTGTTCCCGCACTCCTTTGTGTTTCCTAATGGTGTCCACATGCATTAAGATAATGTTTTGTTTTGTTTCCTTATGCTGGAAAATTTGCTGTTTGAACTCCCCAGGACTCAATTTATTTAATGCGCATTTTTATAGCCATCTCTAGAGCGTGCCACATGGCAATAAAATCACCTAAATCACTTATGGCTACAGTTGTCTTGATTCAGGTAGGTAGCACTATTTTCTCCTGTTTCCTGCATGCAAAGAATGTTTTATTTGCTTCTGCATGAAATTCTGCCAGGCTCCTGTTTTTGCAATTGTGCAGAGAAATGAGATCAAACCTAACAGTAGACTGGAAAAACTAGGAGAGTAAAAAACCGCAGCACACTGGCTAATAAGTGATGCAATGATAGTGTGATTGTTGGCTTGCCCAACTGATTATATCCAATTACAGACAGCTTTTACTATGGACTATGCTAGAGCATTAATATTGTGCTCAACTTCAATTGCACTTTTCCTGGAGTCAAAAGTAGAATCAGAGTATTTATGAAGGTGCATTTGACGCTATATGGTACTGTGCTTTTCAGAAAATCAATGGGAAGACAGCATCATTGTCATAACATTTGTCATTATTCAATTGCAGTAGATAGGCAGAGAGGTCATTCCCCCTGGTGTGTATCTAGAGATGTTAATATACATGTTCCTTAGGCACAAGGAACACCCCTTAGAACAAGGGTCCGTGAAATTATTGCCATCAAGCTGCTTAAAAAAGCCTTTTGAAAGCAATTGGTGTCAGGAAATTAAAACTTCTGTCACTATAGCAGTCAAAAAACTGCCTACAGATTTCAGGATTACTATATAACAATGAAGGCTACCCATGTCTGACAGATATAAGAACTGAATGTTTCCTCTGTGAGGATTAGATAGCTTAAACCAGTTCATTAACTCATAGTGAATATCTAATACATGTGATTTCTCCCTGTGACAGGAAAACAAAATTCTAGAGTTTTCACAGCATGTGTTTCAAGAGCTTTCCAGGGCTGATTTTGTCCCAGCAGGACTCCACTGTGTAGGATGTTAGCTTTGCATTTGCAGTGGGCACATATATTCATTAGGATCTTAAACTAAGAATCTTTAATTACTGGTTGAAAATACGTCTTTAAAAATCCAGTTTTCTTGGCTCTACGGCTTTCTAAGACAGACAGGACCAGGACATATGAACTATGCAGTGCTCTGATAACCATAAACCAGCAAGCTTACAAGCTCAGCTTGGAGAAGTGAATGTATTAACAGTCACTGTTTGTATGGCTCTATTCACACCTTTGTGATTTATACAAGAGGTGGTGTTTTAACTGGAAAAAATAAGTCAGCATCTAAAGTGTTGCTACTTTTTCATTGAAAGAAAGGGGATTGAAGTCCTTGAGTCAAAACCTCTTTGTTGCTCTATTTATGTAGGAATACTCAATTTCAAGCATGAACAGAAGTGGGCGCAGCATTTCTTATCCTTCAATGCACTTGAAAACTTGGAAGTGGTTAGGAGACTAGAACTGTTTAATTGGGTTTCTTGTGTATGTCTAGGGTTGAGCATACTTGACAGCAAGTATTTTGACACCCAGACTATTGACCAGTACCAGTATTACAGAAAAGCTACCCTTTTAATCATTTTGCTGCTGATACTGTGGCATTCAGGGTGAAACAACTGAAGCAGGCTGTGGAGTTGCAGAAGAACCTCGAAGTACTGAACGGCTGTTGCAATTTCATGTAAACAGGTATGAAGTGATGCTCAAGGGGCAGGAGGAGGAAACAACTCCCATCCTGGACACAGACCTCTTTGTCTTCCCACATTTCTGATGGACAGCATATAGACATTGTTATAATCACCTGTATTATTGTCAGCTTAATGCACAGTTATTGTCAGAGTCCAGAACAGACAGCACTGAACCACTGCAGAAATCCATAGTATGCCTATATCTGGTGCATTGTGTACAGTTATGGTATTGCTTCTTCCCCTGTACTTCTCTATTCTACTTAATCTTCCCACAAGCCTACCTCCAAAAGAGGTAATAAAGCTGAAGGAAAAAGCGTCAAAGGTATGTAATGACTTCTATACAGGAAATCATCTCGTAGACTTTAACACTTCAGGCTGGAAGGGAAAGAGCTTATGAGAAATAGACCTCACATGTAATATTTGAAGTGTCACAGACAATGTGAGTGAGGTTTGATTGCTTCATGACCCCTCTGATGCAGAAATAGGGGACATGGGATGAAACTGGCAGCACTCAGGTTCAAAGCTGCTTATTAAGCAGTAGAAATGCTTGCCACAGGATGTTATTGATCCTAAATGTTTTACATAGGTTCAAAGAGAGACTGGACAAATTTGTGGAAGAGAATACTATCCTCTGTTATTAAATATTAGTTGTATGTTGCTCAGGAAGCGTGTCTGAGCTGGGAGTCATTGGAAACTGCATGTGTGGTACAGGTAAGGAACGCTCTCCGCTCACTCTGGTTGTACACTTCTCCCAAGGTGTGTGCTTCTGACCCAGTCACTGAGACAGGTCCAGGTTTCGCCAGTGTCACTGTCCCTTCATTATTTGAATGCAGCCTGTTTGTCTTGCAGGCATAGCCAGGGTCACTAAGAGCTAAAAGCTTTTGGTAAGGTTCTAAGTTAAATTCATGCAACCTGCTGTACAGGGACATCCATATGTGAAGACTGGACTTTTACCCAGCAGTTTAGGAATATTCAGTAATAACTGTAACTTTAAAGACTATCTGTTGCCTCAATAGTGGGTATTTAGCTTCAAAGCTTAGCATACTGCTGTAAGCACACTTCCTTGGAGACTGCAGTTGTAGATGTAGTCTACAGCTCACTGGCTCAGCAGCACTGTGGCAAACTAATCTTTTTTGGTTGGTATTAAGATAAAATCAATGTACATAAAATATGCCTCAGTTTTCATCAGATGGTCAAGGAATTTGTAAAATTACTTTTGTTTCCAGAGAAAACCGTTGTATCTGTAAAGGAGATATTTCACAAATGTATTCTGTGAAGATTTTCGCATCCTCAGCAGGGAATAAGATATTAGACACTCCAGCCCTGTTACAGAGGGGAGACAGAATGCTTATGTAGCATGTGGGAGGTGTGACTTCAACTTAAATAAATTAGATTACTCTTGAAATGAATCTGGGTCTCACAGCTAAGTACCATAAATATATAGTTACCAATTTCTTGGTTTTCCTTTTTAAAAACACTTAACTGATTTTTCATTGCAATTTTGAGCAAATGGAAAAACCCTGTCTTATAGAAACAAATTTTATTTTTTACGAGTTCTGAGTATGAAAAGGGTTTTATAATTAACAACTTTTGCATAATAATGCAAAGCCACCTAAATTCCAGCACAGCTGAAATGTAGTAATGGACAACTTTAAGTGTAGAGTTCTTGTTGGAGTGTCATTTTCAAATCTGGTAGGAAACGTTGTGCCCTCATGTGATCAAGTGAATGAAATAATCGGTGTAGAGGTTACATTTTTGTGCTAATGAGCTGTCACAAACAGGTGCCGAAGCTTTGAAGGGCAAGTTTTATATCAGTCTCAGTAAAAGGTACCATAGAGCAAAGAGACGGTTAAAGAGTCATAGAATCATAGAATAGTTAGGGTTGGAAAGGACCTTAAGATCACCTAGTTCCAACCACCCTGCCAGGGGCAGGGACACCTCCCACTAAACCATGCCACCCAAGGCTATGTCCAGTCCAGCCTTGAACACCGCCAGCGATGGAGCATTCACAACTCCCCTGGGTAACCCGTTCCAGTGCCTCACCACCCTTATAGTAAATCATGGAACTAATCCCACTAGGCTGGTTGCACCACCCTTCAAGGAGAGAGGTGAATGGCAGGAATTACCTCCTAGTCAAGCTGTCAGAGGTTTCTCTCCCCTCCTCTCTTCCCCAATTTTTAAACATTGCAAGTACACACACATTGCTACCCTTTTTCTGCTTTTATTTCCTTCATTTTCCTACTTTACATAGAGCATTGGAACCACTATAACCCATCAAATCCCTGATTTTTAATAAGTTGGTTTCGAGTTCTCTCACAGTATGTCCATGCTTTTGTTTCCTGTATAACTAAGTAACGCAGTAGTCTTTCATAACCTGGTAGAGACTTCTTTACTGCCTTCCCCAACCTCCCTAGCAATTGGGAAAGGAAAAATTAAGCTTTTAAATGTTTTTCCTTTACCCTTCTACCACATGGCTGCAGCTTTTTATAGTCCCAGCCATCACGTCACCGGGGTCTTTTAGCACACTGTCTTTAGCTTGGATCAGTGCTCTGTAACCCTTTCTTATAGAAACGCCCCACCACTTTCTGTTTAAAATGCCAGACTGTATAAAAGTACTCTGCATTTTTTGGTGTAGTAAAAACCCAGAGGCCTTTGAAGTTTAGAGAAAACAGTATCTTCCTGCAGAACATCACAGCCAAGTTTCTGGTTGCGCCTAAGTCTCTGTGTTACAGGGTTTCTCACTGGGTAGAGAAAGAAAATGCTTTCCTTGGGGATCCTTTTTTTTGCGGCTGGTTCTTGAGGATGGTAGAACTAAGCATCTGCAGTCCTGAAATAGCCGTGTGGTAGTAAGTGCTGTGCCTGCTGCCTTTCCAGATGGTCTGTACGAAATAGCCATAATGATTCTCTTTTCCTTTCAGCTAATGTGGCATGATACTTAGAAGCTATGATTTTTGTCTTCCTCTGGCATATCCTAAACTTCCAGATTTTAAGCTGCCTGAAGGAGGGTTTTCTTTGGAAAGATAAGTGTAGACTAGTCAACTTTTTATAGCTGAAAAAAACCCCTAGTGCTAAATATGTATTTGATAAACAAAAAGGAGAACCAGTAATTTGGTTTAGTATCTTGATGAAATTGGGGTGAAGCTTCTGTAACTTCCCTGATAAAGCTCCAGAATTCAGCATAAACTTGTTAACTCTCAGGAGCAGGTAGCCTAATGAGCAGTGCAAGGAGAGTAGATGCTTGCCCAGTCTTTATGCCATCCAGAGAAGACCAGAGAGTGTGAAATATATCCACTTAGGGTTATATTTACAAGCATATCATTCTCCTACAGATATTTCCACGTAAGTTCAATCTTATCTGCATGGCCTTTACTTTAAAATAAGAACACATGAAGAGAAGAAAAAGCTCTTACTAATTTTTCCCCAGGAGCATAAAAGGAGCTTCAAAAATGGCATTTATGTCAGGTCCATTTATGTGCCTTTAACATTTGAAAGAAGCCCCAGGCTGCAGGATTATGGTTCCCTTATTCATAAGACTTATTTTGCTTCATGCAAACAGTTCTTACAGGGGCCCTGGGGGCCCTAATCAGCCTTAACGACCTTGACCACCTTCACCTGGGGCCACCCTCTGCCCGTGGCTCAGGAGCTTCAGCTCAGCTCAGCTCAGCTCAGCTGTGGACCTTCAGTCCTGCTTGAGCTGCTCTACAGGCATTTGTCACGCTCCTGCCTGGCTATGGACACTGTTGTTCCTGACCTGTGGACTAGTGTTCTAGTCTAGTCTAGCCTAGCCTTGACCCATACCCAGGTAAATGCCTGAAGTCTAGAGCTTGGGCTGCCTGCTCCATGTATCCTGCTCTCTGGCTGGGGCTGTGGGATGTCATCCTGAGGCAGCAGCCAGCCCTTACTTTGCTCCAAAATCCTACTTTGTGGATAAGCAACAAAATTTTTGACCTTATTAGCACTCTGATAGCAGGGGTGTTTGGCAGTAGCATATCACAACCCGCTGCCTCTTGTGCAGGTGAAGATATTTCTTCATTTGTATTGATGTGTGCATGGTAAAAAATGAGCTGCAAAATAGCAATAATAAAAAAGTTGCCCAGTGTACAAGTTAATTACATAGTTCAGATTCACTGTGTTTGCTTATGTATGCATATATGAAGATACAACAGCTTGAGAGGAGGTAATCAAGCTCCAACAGATAATCATAGCTATTTGGGGTTTAGGCTTCTTTAGATTGTCAGTTAGATAGCTGATCTGTAATGATCACACGTTATCCAGGATGCAGGTGGCAGGACACAATGAACTGAGGGTTATGTTTGCCTTTATCTGGAGTTTCAGCATGTATCCCCATGTGTTCTGGAGTCTAGGGTCTTCTTTGGAAGACAGACCTGAAAATCAAAGGGATTTGAGAAGCCTGAGATTATTTTTCTCATAGTCCAGAAATTGTCCCTGCAGACTAGAATCTAGTATTGTGTTGCCATTGCTTGTTAAATGTACATTGGTGCATGGGATCTTTCATTTTGAAAGAGGGCACTGCTGCACTGCATTCTAGTTTCCATCTTGAAGACAGTCTTTAACTTTACAGCCTCTGCTCCCAAAACTTTGTCATAAAATGAATAATAATAATAACAGCAATAATAATCTGAAAGACCACATGTCATTTCATGGCTAAGGGTTGAGTTTGGGGCTGGATGTTAGCAGGATCATCACTTCAAGATGTGAGCTGCTACCCTGAGGCAGCAGCTCTGTGTTCATAGGTCTATGGCTCAAATCTCTACGTGTGTGTGAATCTAAAGCTCCCACACTGAGGATTGTTCTCTTGCAGCATCAGAAGTTAATGTCTGTGCTAGTCTGTGAGCTAGCTTAGGTTTGGTTGGTCTTTCTGATTGACTTTTCTCTTAGTAGCACTTTGCCTTGTCGTGAGCCTGCTGTAGGTAAAATTAGGGTTAATTCTCTTACTGTACACTTGAAATATTTCAGCTCTCTTGTTCAGCTGAAGTGGCCTAGCACACTCTTCCCAAATAAAAATGAACTAAACCACTTCAGTGCTGCTGGGTTTCCTGTAAGGGGTTGATTGGAGCCTGTCTGGTTGTTGGAGGTGCTTGTGGCATGTGGTGGGGAGCCAGACAGGGGCACTGCTTCCTGGCAGGGGCAGAAACCCAGCTTGGCCCTGTTTGCCCTCTGCTGTGTGACCTCAGCTGCTGCTAACACTTACTTGAACCAGCACATGCGTGTCGCTGAGGTCCAGGGCTTGTAAGGACTGGGCACCTCAGCAGTTAGTCCTGTAACCGAGTTCTTGCCTGTAGGTAATAGTCCTAGGGAGGTGGGAGTATAGCCTCCAGCTACAGCCAGGCTTGTGTAACTTTGGCCTCGGGGAGCTCACAGCTTCGCCTTGTTGCATGGTTTCAGAGGGGATGGTCACCCGGAAGTGTCCTATGTAGGACTTAACTCTCAAGATTAGCCAAAGTGGTGGGAAGAAGAGAGTTACTCTTCATAATGATCCCTGTTTGGGGGAGGGGGGGGAATCCCCAAACTTAAAGTCTCATAATCTTACATTTGTGATTTTTTTTTTAATTATTATTTTTATTTTCTAGTGTTGCACTAATCCTCCTATGAAACTTAACTGGTTTATCTTTACTCCCAGCCTTTTTCTCACCTTCTTTCAACCCTTTGCATTTGTGCCCTTGGCCAGTTTGATGAAAATCAGTTGTTTCACTTTGGCTTTACCTTAGGAATTGTTATTATATTCTGTATGCCCGATACTGATATTTCTGTCAGCTGTTACCTCTGTCAGTCATCAGAGTAGCTTAAAGCTAAAATGTCTGGTAAGCTGGTATGTAATTTTAGTCTTCAGGTAGTTTCTCTCTTCCTTCAATCTTGCTGTACGTATTGGAAGACAACCAAGAGAAGCTTGTTTGGTTCGGTTTCTAAATTTTCAGTCATTTATCACTGATATGACTTGGGAAACAATGTACTCATCTCTACTACTTTCCAGCAGTACTGATATGGCCTAAAATAAGCAGTTGCAGTAACACATAATCACTGAATGGGCTGCTTACCTGGACGTGTTTTCTTGTTCTTAAATACTGTTTTCCATTTTTTTTTGATTCTGTGAGTGACTTCCATAAAAAAAAAAGGTTGACTTTAATGATTCTGCGGGAAGGCATGCTGAGGCACATGAAAAACAACAAGGTGGCTGGTGACAGCCAACATGGCTTCACTAAGGGGAAATCCTGCCTGACCAATTTGGTGGCCTTCTATGATGGGGCTACGGAACTGATGGACAGGGGTAGAGCAGTTGATGTCATCTACCTGGACTTGTGCAAAGCGTTTGACACTGTCTCACATGACATCCTTGTCTCTAAGTTGGAGAGACATCAATTTGATAGGTGGACCACTCTGTGGAAAAAGAACTGGCTGGATGGCCGCACGCAAAGAGTTGTGGTCAATGGCTCAATGTCCAGCTGGAGACCAGTAATGAGTGGTGTCCCTCAGGGATTGGTGATGGGACCGGTCTTGTTCAACATCTTTGTCGGTGACATGGACAGTGGGATTGAGTGCGCCTTCAGCAAGTTTGCCCATGACACCAAGCTGTGTGGTTCGGTTGATACCCTGGAGGGAAGGAATGCCATCCAGAGGGACCTTGACACGCTTGTGAGGTGGGCTGATGCCAACCTGATGAAGTTTAACCATGCCAAGTGCAAGGTCCTCCAGCTGGGTGGGAGCAATCCCAGGCACAGCTCCAGGTTGGGCAGAGAATTGATTCAGAGCTGCCCTGCAGAGAAGGACTTGGGGGTATTGGTCGATGAAAACATTAACATGAGCCAGCAATGTGAGCTCGCAGCCCAGAAAGCCAACCATATCCTGGGCTGCATCAAAAGGAGAGCGACCAGCAGGTCGAGGGAGGTGATCCTGACCCTCTGCTCTGCTCTTGTGAGACCTCACTTGGAGTATTGTGTGCAGTTTTGGTGTCCTCAACATAAAAAGGACATGGAACTGTTGGAACAAGTGCAGAGGAGGGCCACGAGGATGATCAGGGGACTGGAGCACCTCCCGTATGAGATAGGATGAGAAAGTTGGGGCTGTTCAGCCTGGAGAAGAGAAGGCTGCGTGGAGACCTCATAGCAGCCTTCCAGTATCTGAAGGGGGCCTATAGGGATGCTGGGGAGCGACTCTTCATGAGGGACTGTAGTGAGAGGACAAGGGGTAATGGGTTCAAACTTAAACAGGGGAAGTTTAGATTGGATATGAGGAAGAAATTCTTTACTGTGAGGGTGGTGAGGCACTGGAATGGGTTGCCCAGGGAAGTTGTGAATGCTCCATCACTGGCGGTGTTCAAGGCCAGGTTGGGCATAGCCTTGGGTGGCATGGTTTAGTGGGATGTGTCCCTGTCCCTGGCAGGGGGGTTGGAACTGTATGATCTTAAGGTCCTTTCCAGCCTTAACTATTCTATGATTCTATGATCTTTTTGGGCTTTTCTTTTAATGGACCTACATAATGCAGTAATTGAGTAAAAAACCTTTTGGTTCACAAACAGCCAGAGTGACCAGTGCTGCTCATCTCTTGTTTTTTTCCAGAATTGAATTTGGCAAGCAGGATGGGTGTCTGTGGGAGGAAAGAAACTGAATTAAATTTGGGGAAATACAGGATGGAGCTTGAAAGGGTGTGCCCTCAAAGATGTCTGCACATGTGTCACACTTGTGAATTGGGTAATTGCAGATTTAGTTTCCTGTCTGTATACATGTGTGGGAGCAAATGTACGGTTTGTCTGCCATAAGGGAGATTGATGCACTGAAAGCATCATCATTTTCAGGCTGTTTTGAACCTAGCGCACTGGAAGGACTTATGCTATGGTGAGAACCACCATGGTGACTGAGAAATTCCAGTCTTGTATCTGTCTACTAAATCTTGGTAATAATTGTGAACTTAAATATGTTTTGGAACATAGTAGTGTCAATGAAGCTAGGATATGCTGGTGTTTCTTGAGGGCTGTTGTCCTCAGGCCCCCGTTGAGCTTGGCTGACAGCAACCTTACTCCACTGTGAGTTATAAGTACATCCTTGGTACTGCCTGTGTCATCCTTGTGGAAAAATACCCCTCCTAAATACTCTATTTTTCTTGTTGATACTGCCACTTGGATAGCTTGGATAAATCTAGAAGCGTAGGAGCTGAATGGAGGAAGAAAGAGAGGGCACATACGGGTCAACAGTTGGTGACACTGAGGAAAGACTTAGAAAGATGATGAGGTTTTCTTGTAAACAGTTTGTCTTGGTAGTTAACGAAGAGAATAAATTTAATGCTGGTTTTCATGTTTCTATTCTGTATCTCCAGCCTCCCACCTGGTGATGCTCATCTTCCATTTGGAGCCCTTATGGTTATAACTATGAAAAATAAGCTATTTCTGATACACCAATAAATATGCTTGCTTGCTAGATCTAAAAAACAACTCCCTGCAATTATGATTGTGGTGGCTGCACATAATGAATGAGAGTTAGTGGTAAAAAGTTTTGCTGTCATAACCAACCTTTCAAACTGTAAAATTTCAAAATAAGCACCACACTTTGTTTCCAGTTTGCATTTCGGATACTTCAAAACATGTAATTCAAGTTAAAACTTACTTCTGCCATGAAAATGGATGATATGGCTATTCAGTGGAATAACATTGGGGTTTCTTTTGTTTGCTGTGTCTACGTGTTGTGCTCAGAAGGCACAGAGGACTGAAGTTAGCCTCTTATTTCTCTGTCTGCCAGGCTTTGAAATTAACTTAGGAGTCAGTATCTTTGAGCTCTAATGAAGGGTTGTTGTTGTCAGAAATGCAGATACAGCTAAATGTGTGCTAACCTTCTCTTGCCTTTTTATTGCAGAGTGGAATTAGGATGTGCTACCCACAGAACTTGGCCACCTAGGCATGCATTGCCCTTTGCCTTTCCTATCTGAAATGAAAGTTTAGAAATGAACATTTTTATTCTAAGATATAAGCATCCTTCCCTGGTAGTTATGGAATTAATTTATAAGCTAACACCCTGATACTCTCCCATGGCTGTGAAATCTTTGAAGAAGTAAAGAACATGCAGAACTGCAGTTGTGCACTGACTTACTTCCTTGAGGGGTTTCCAAGCTTCTGCAGAGGTTTTGGCAAGCTGGTATACATTTAAATTTTATTACTATTTTTAATAGAAATTCTTTAATGATTGGTATGGGGTATTAGAATGATATGCAGAAAATGCAATTGTTGCTAGTACAGGTATGTCTATTGTTGCTAGCACAGGTATGTCTGTTGTTGCCTGCATCATGTTTGCTAGGCTTGGTATGGGCCCTGGAGGGGTTTGGCTTTGAGCTCGATCTCTGTTCAGACTCACCATACATGCCTAAGACTCTGCAGTTCAAGGGCTTAGGCCCTGCTCCTCAGGATTGAAATATACACTGGGAAAGCTCCCATCTTAGAAAGTGATTTATTTCCCATAGGAAGTGGTAGGCTGCAAGAAGGAGTTTAGGGGTTGGTTTTGTGTTTTTTTTTTTTTTTTTTTTTTTCTAAATAACTTGAATTTAAGCTGTTCAAGAAAGACATAAGAAGTTACTGTGTCCAGAGCCTGCCTCAGATCTTCCACTGTTATTCTAGGGCATGTTCAATTCAGAGCTGTGCCTCTTCAGTCAACCAGAACAAGGATCCTTCTCTAGAAACAAGCAAGTTGCCTGTGCTTCCTGGTAAGGAAGACCTGTAGCTCTTAAAGCCTGCCAAAACTGAAGGAAGGGGACTGCAAGAAGTGTGTCTTGGTCCATCCTGGTTCCTCTTCGCTAGTACCTTGCATTTTTCCACTTCTGTGAAAATGTCACTACTTTGGTAGCAGCCTGGTGGCTCAATTTGACTGGTGTGGTTCTTTTAAGCCTTAAAGTCATCCGATCAGCATGAATTGATCTGTTTTCATACAATCATAGAATAGTTTGGGTTTCAAGGGACATTCAAAGTTCATCTAGTCCAGCCCCCTGAACCGGGATATCTTCAACTAGATCAGGTTGCTGAGAACCTCATCCAACCTGGTCTTGAATGTCTCTAGGCATGCGACATCCACCACCTCTCTGGGCAACCTGTGCTAATATTTTATCACCCTCATTTTAAGGAATTTTTTCCTCATATCCAGCCCAACTGTCCACTCTTTTAGTTGAAAACCATTGCCCCTCTTCCTGTCGCAATAGGCTCTGCTATGAAGTCTGTCCCCTGTCTTTCTTATGGCCCCTTTGAAGAACTGAAAGGCCTCAATAAGGTCTTCCTGGAGCCTTCTCTTCTCCGGGCTGAACAAGCCCAACTCTCTCAGCCATTACTCATGGGAGAGGTGCTCCATCCTTCTGATCATTTCTGTGGCCCTTCTCTGGACCCTCTCCAATAGGTCGTTGTCTTTTCTGTATTAAGAACTCCAGAGCTAAACACAGTACTCCAGATGGGGTCTCATGAGAGCAGAGTGGAGGAGCAGGATCACCTCCCTCAACCTGCTAGTCACGCTTCTTTGGCCCAGCCCAAGATACAATTGGCCTTCTGGGCTGTGAGCACACACTGCCAGCTCATATCCAGTCTTTCATTCCCTTGTCCTTCTCCTCAGGGGTACTCTGAATTGTGGCTAAGAGTACAAAAAGCTGCCTGTGTTATTGTCCATTACCTTACTGATGCACAATAACACCCTTGTGACAGATCATGACAAGGGATGGAGGGGAAGGGGTCTACCAAAAATAGTCGGTCTACATCAACCGTATGCTGTACTCAAGCTGTTCCTGCACAGGTGTGAGTGTGTTGCTCCATGGTTATGCACTGTTTGATATTCTGGGTGGGTTTAGAGGAAATGGATCTATCTGGGCTCAAAAAGTGTTCTTTCTGGGTAACTGTGATTTTTCAGTGGAGTAAGAGAAAGGAGTTAAGATGAAGCAGTGGGCCTCTGCAGTGAAACAGTAATGCTGGGAATGAAATCCAAGGGACAGATCTGGGGCAATGCAGAGGGTCCTAGGCACACCTGGAGTCAAAGTCCTTTCTATGACAACTTAAACTCCTTTAGGATTTGTCTATTTTAAACATGGGAGATCTAAACTTCATCTATTCAGGTTCTGTGGATTTTGAGAAGGATAGATCCTGTGATTTCTGGAAAATGCAGCTGTTCAGTTGAGTGTGATGCTACTCGCAGTTTATGATACCATGTCATTTCCTGGCTTGTTTCCAGGAACTAAAACCGGCTCTCCCAGTGGCTGAGAACTTGAATGTAGCCAGTGCTGTAGATGGGGTGTTAGTGGTCTGTACTGCCAGTCCTTAGGCTTAAATTAAGTACTTCTGAAGCAATCTCCTTTTTAAGGCTGAGGCTGCTTTCTTGTCTGCCATCTCCTGAAGTTCTTATAACATGAGGGTAACAAAATAGTAACTGAGTGAGTTTGCTTGTAGTTCTAGTCACACACACATACATGGCTTGAATATGCGCACGTGTATGTATGTACAAATACAAAAGTATTTTGAAGGGTAGGTGTGTAGGTTTTCTCTTGCACTGAAGACATGAGTTCTGTATCAAATTTGTCCCCTTTCTACTGTCCTAATAGCTTTTATTCTGGGTAGTACTGGTAGCATGAGACAGCAAAGTGAGGAGAGGAGCCAGTCACTTGTCTATGTGAGCTTAGCTCCGAGAAGCTTGAATCACAGCTGACAGATGATATTTAATCAGCCAAGTGAGGTTTTTTCCTCTCATCTTCCTCCCTTCTTCCCCTTTGGCTTTGCTGGGCTGAGATCTGTGATTTGATCTGTGCACATTGGTCTTCTGCTTTTCCTTTTTTCCTTCCTAAGTCAAAACACAGTCTTGCCTTGGCATGTGACTCTTACACAGGCATGTCTATACCATTGCTTTAACTTCTTTAGAGAAATGGATTCCTCTAAGTAAGCAACCTGTTTTACACTCCGGCTGGATACTTTCCGCAGGTTTAGATTGTGGATTTCTACTTTGTCATCCCTTATGGCATTTCTTCCTGAAAGCGTAGACCTGCAACTTCCTTGATTCGATCCATATGGGCTTTATGTTTGTTTGGGGGACTGGTGACAGGAGAGCAGAGATGAAAAGGAGCTCATGAAAACTCTAATATTTAATATGCAAATTACACAGACTGAAACCAGTCACTTGGCACTGCTTTCCTGCAGCTCTGGAGAATCAGTTGTGCTGGGGCAGTTTCACAGTACCCTTGTATTTTTTGAGTCTTGGAGTGGTATCTAGGAGATCTAGCTCTAGCTAACATTCGTGATGTCTCCAGTGGAACCAAACTATGACACCTTCTTCTGTTTAAACGTGGTGTTTGTTTTTCCTTTTCTTTTTTCTTTTTTTTCCCCTGTAATGGAATTTTCCATTCTGTTGCTCCTCGCAGAAAGTTTACCCTAATCTCTGCTTCTTGAACCAGATGAAAAACAGGAGGAAATCTGACCAGTGGACAAAAGAGCCAATAGAATAAATATTTCTTACCAGAGAAGGCAGCTGGTGAGATTTAATAACTGCAGGTTGTAAGGGCACGGTTTGCCTTGGGCAACAAGGGACTCTGTATTCAGGTTGAAAGGTTTCTTGAAAAAGAAATCATTAATGCAAATGACTGACTGATCTGCATTAGGTGGCTATACTGTATGCATCCTCAATGCATGGCCCTGAGTGGGAAAGTAAGAAATGGGATTCAGATATATTAATTTTGCTATTGGATTTCTGAGAAGTTAGGGTATTGTAATTTGTCAGGACCTTCATACAAGTACAGTAGTATCTGACTTGGAAAACCAGTTGCATCTTTGGAGAGGAGGTGGCAACAGCAAAGCATGAGCAGAGCTGCTAATGTTTAGTTTCTTCGACATTATGGGAAGGAATAAAACTGGGTTTGAGGTTCCTTAATATCTTGCTGGTGAATTTAGGTAGCACATAGTGATCATGACAGTTACTAATGAACTAAGAATTTATCAGCAGGGAATATTTTCTTCTCTCTCTTTAATATCAAAATGCTTCTTGGTCAGGATTTTTCTGTGCTTAAGATAGCTAGTGTGTTGTTTTGCACTACTGTGATTATGGGTAAGGAACTGAGGAGTTTTATTAGTTTCCTGGCATGCAGGTTGGAAATTCTTTTTCTGCTCTGATGTTGAATTAAAACAAATGCAGTGTGTGAAAGCCTGTCTGAAAACTTAATGAGACTTTGTTCTGCTTTTGGTCAAACGGCTTTGAGGGCTCTCTTCACTCTCTTGGCAAGGGCAGAGGAAGAAATATGGGCCTGTACAGAATCTTAACCCCTTCTGGAAAGCCTAGGCAGAGTACTCATGTGAGGGGCAGAAACTGCTGTTGGTAAATCAATCAGTAGTTGGTCACTTGCCTGAAAGTCAGTGCTTTCAGTCAGCCTTTTTGATGAGGCTGTTGGTAGTGGCCGTCCTGGTGGGTTATGCTTTTTGGCAAGTGTGTGTATGTTTCTCTAATAGCTTACCTTAGGTGATTGGTTTGCCTAACATACAGTTAATCAAAACATTTTTAAGACTGTATTGTTTCTGCTTCTTCCTCTTTCGTGCAACAAAATGCATGGCTGTATTTATTTTCAATGCTTTGTGGTTGAGAACAAAGCCTTTCATGTAAACTATATGATTAGTTGCTAATTTGAAGTATATCACTTCAAGAGTTTCAGATATCAATGGATTTTTTTAGCAGATACCACTAAATTATGTTGTAGGTTTTGTCTTCCATCAAGCATGTGAGCTACGTTGGGTGCTGGTACAGAGAAAAAGAAAGAGCATAGCCATTGAAAAAGGTAGGATTTATCTAATGGACAGTGACTTCAGGAAAAACAGCACTTCTCAAAGGTGATGTTATGACTAGTTATTTTTACAGAATGGATGGTTATAAGAACGTCTAGAATATATAGAGAATTCTAGATGTATTCTTTATTCTGGGGGAGACTGGGTCCAGTAGCCCAACAGAAGGGAGGCTGCTGCAGCTCCATCACCCTGGTTCCAACCAGTCCTGGGGCTGAGGGTGTGTTCCCAATAGGCACATGTGCATGTACACGCACACCCTGCACGCAGAACCCTGAATGTGTACACCACACAAGTGCCTGGCTGACCACATAGATCAACAGGCAGGTACACACATGGCACCAGTGGCCTCATCCTGGTCTCCTCTCTGGCTGAATAAGATGAAGGTCTCCTAGTGTGACACATTAATACATAATTATATGTATCCGTCCCTCTTGAGACATTTATATATTCACACACACACCATTAATGATATATTGTCAATTTATTATATATCATTAGTATATATTAATCACTAGAAATTATAGAGTTTCTGCCAGTAATTACAATTAATTAATAGTAATTATAATTACATGTATAATTAAGTATGCACACACATGTACAGTGTGGCTCTCTCCAGCAGCTGAACTTAGGCATGTGGACTAGCAGGACTAGTCCCTGGACCCCGGTCTCCCTTGATTTGGCACATGGACATTTGAGCCCATAATGCCATCCAGCTGGTCTAAACCTATACCCATGCACAGCTTGTCAGAACACCCTGGGTCATTCTGATAACCAGACCCCCATGATCTTGTCATTAGAGGGACACAGGTGCATGAGGGGGGTGTCATTGACCCCAGGCCTTGTGGCCTCACAAGCAGCTGGCTAGGAACCCACTGGTCCATCCCTAGCCACCTCCTCCAGTGGCATCACTCTTCAAGACAGACAGATGTTGGCTCCCAGGGTGCTTCACCTACTTACCAGCAAGCCTTGCTTAATATTTGCTAGTGATCACATGCTCACTTGCAGACTCGTATTAGTGCCATTTGCTGGTAGTTAGAGCGCTGAACACACACATGAGCACACACACACAGAGAACAGTGAGTTCCCTTCTCAGGAAAACAGAGTTTAATGACAAGACAGGACAAACTGTGCTGGTCAGGTGCAGGACAGGCCCAGAGAACTGTCCTGACAAGCCATCTACTGACATGTGATTGGCCTTTTTGATTCCTTTATCCCTTCATTTTTTCATGCTTGTTTTCCCCCTCTCTCCCAAAACCCTATAGTAAGACCGGTGCAATCCCCAAATGCTGTTCCTTCGCATCCCATAATGTACCCAATACCCACAGGCAGAGCCCAAAAGATGCTCTGCGGAGGTGCTCCTGTTGTCCCTCCTTGATGGGACTGAAATCCAGCAAGAATAAAACTGCCATTGCTGTTTCTTAAATATTTTTTTTTGTAGTACTTCAGAGTTAGATGATGTGGGTGGGGAATGGAGGTGGGCGCTGAGGCTACGAAGACGGGCAAAACAGGGCTCACGACTGAGTTTTATTTCTGGTAGAGAAAAACAGGTAGAACCTGTTAGTGGTTGGTTTGTTGGGCTTTTTTTGGTGGTTTGTGTTTTGGGGGTTTAGATTTTATTTTGGGGGGGTGAGGGGATAGGGTTTGGGGCTTTTTTTTGTTTGGTGGTTTTGTTGGTTTGGTTTGTGTTTTCTTTTAAAAGCACACCAAGTGCTATAAATATCCGTGTTTAAAGAGGATCTGTCATCTCTCATCACAATTGTAGGCATTCAGCTTTTTAATGACTCCAACCCCAGTAACACCAGCCACATGAGAAAATCTGATGTGTTCAATTAGCAATTGCCTTTGAAAAGCTTTACTTGGTACTCAGCCACATTTAACAAGGAATGCAAGTAGCAGAAGTAGTGGGTTTGGTTTTGTCTCACAGCTGAACTACTCTTACCAGCAAATTGTCTTTTCATAACCTTCCTCATTTTATTTCACCAGAGAAGGAAGAGGACCTGTAGAAAACAGCTTCTTTCAATTACATAGCTCTGATTCCTTACAAGGGTGTGTCTCCCTGTGCCTTGAAAACAAGAATTCTGGATTAGAAGGGGGAAGATAAAAGAAGGATGTTATAAAGTATTTCAAGGTGATGGTTTTCTTTTCTTATTACATTTTCTGGCTTATGAAAGCAGGTCTTCAGAATCTGTCTTTCAAAGTTCTTTTTGTAGAATTTATAGGCAAATTTTCCAGTCTTAAAGGAAAAATAAATGTTGTCATATAGTAGTGCTGTGATATCCAAATGGGGCCGCTTCCTAAATCACAATATCTACCAAAAGTATCACCACTGCTTGAGTTAATTGACTGACATAGTAACAGAGGTCTTCTGTGACCAGGGCAAGACATGATTGGTTACTTTATCAGCAGATGTGATGTGGTAAGTATGTAAGTAAATGCGGCAAGATGTGGGCATGGTGACTTGCCGTTGCAAGGTGTTAGAAGACTCAGAAGAGCATTGGTCCAGTTTGATGCAAGCAACTGTGTTCTGTTTTAAAGTTGGTAGTAGCAGCAGTGGCTTTCTTTTCCTAAAGTCATTTCACCAATGCTTTTCTCAAGAAGCGGAGACTCCACTTCTGCCCAGCCTCCAAGCTTTCGACTTTGGGCTTGTGTTTGACCATTTGTACTTTGTTAAAATCTGGCATTTGCTTAAAGGGGACTGTTTGTACTAAGCACTGACTTAGTTCATTCTAACTCAAACCTTTGTCCTTCTTCCATAACTGTAGTTCTTAGTCCAGGAAGTTCTTAAATGATGCTACGACACTTACCTATGATTATGAACACTGAACAGTTCTTCTAAAAGGTTCTCCTACAACTCTTTCTGCCCTATTTGGGGACTGTTACACTTCTTAAGAACTGCAAGAACCTGTTAAACTGAAGTTCTCAAACACCCAGGGAATGGTCTTCCCAGCAGAATGCGATTTAACCTATTCAACTGGTATGAAAATTTTCAAGTGTCAAGATTATTCCCCCTAATAACCTGGGAAAAAGTGAGCAAACAGTAAAGGCTTACATGTGAATTATCTGATTATTTTTCTTCTTTATCTAATTTTATATGCAAATTGACAGCTCAAGTGTGCTTCCCATCCCCCCCAAACTTTTTTTTTTTTTCCTTATTTCTGGAAATCAGTATCTTCATGTATAAGCAGACAAGTACTACATATGTTCTGTGTGGGTTTATTATTGAGGAGTGAAAATGGTTCATGGGAAGATCATGTAAGGGCTCAGGGTGAATTTTTATACAAAAAAAATCATACATCCATCAGACTGTTTGCTAGTGGTAGCGGTATCTGACCAAGGAAGTCAGTCTAACTCCCCTTCCCCTTCCATTCCCCCACCTTTGTTAAAATATTAGAATGCACCTCATCAAGACTTAATCTTGTTTTCCATTAAAACAATTATTTCTAGTTATGGATGGCAAAGGAGATAACCAAGAACACCACATGGAAAAGATTAAATTTATGCAATTGAAAAACTTGGATGACCCTTTAATGGGAAGAAGGGATGGTGGTGGGAGAAGAGTTAATGGGAAGGAAAGCAGCTAGCATTTGATGAGTATACACATACTCATGTAGCCCGGATTACCCGGCACAATATGCATCTCCTTTGCACAAGATTTGAGCTAGAGCTTGAAGTCAAGGAAGGATAATATTGGCAAGAGAAGACTAAAGGCTAAATTTTAGGGCTACCTTGGGCTTATTGAACGGCGTCTGTTGCCCTCTAGTGCTTCATCCTGCACATCTACTTCCAGGAGTTCAAGGGGGATCGTATCCTGGTAAGACTGCAGCTGGAGCACTCTGTGGCATCGGGTGAACAAGGGATGGAGAAAATAACTTGTTTGTATTACTCTTCTTCATATGCGATCGTGGATATGATTGTGTAAACAGAAAAACAGAAACTGAGCATAAAGGCTAAAACGAGGTGTGTCTGCTTGCTGTAAAATCTTGCCTGAATGCTGTAATGTGTTTATGTAAATTTGTAGCAGCCAAATGAATGCAAGCTCTTGAACATAGTACTGCTTACGGCAACAGCTGAGCATGTGTTGAAATGCATGGAAAACCATGTGGGAAAGCTTACTAAATATGTACCCGATTTAATTTGGTTTCTAGCTGGCATCAAAAATCAAGGTAAACTGAAGAGCTGTTAACTTTTACTAGACTAGAAAGTGAGTAGTGTTCTGCAGGACAAGTTCAGTTCAAGGCACTTGACCAGAAGTTTTTCAGTGTGCAATTGAGTGATTTCATCTGCGTTTTCCTAGGCTTCTGTGGCCTCCCTTCAAAGGGAGGGTGCAGCGTGCAAACAGATTTACAAAAACTTCTTGCATGGCTGAAATGCTGATATAGGAACTCTGAAATGTCCTCTATGTACAGAAATTGAAGAGATCTGAGCTCCTAAAGTGGACAATGAGGCTAGGCCCAGGTCACAGCTGAGAACTGAAAATGTCTGAAGTTTTTTAGGATGCTAGCAGAACTCCAGATGTACTGTATATCATGTGCTTTTCCTCCACTCCCAGACGAGCATTCCTGCCAGAAATCTTGCTTGTTCATAATCTTGAATAATTCCATGAGTGCACGTGTCTATAATAAGATTTTATTCTTTTTTTTTTTTTTTTTTTTTTTTTGTGAGTTGCCACTTAAGATACTGTGCTGCACTCACAGGATGTCTTGTTCAGGCAAGAAGCTTTATGTCCTGTTTCTTCTCTATTCTGTCCCTGCAGTGGTAGCCAGGCTAGTTATGAGGAGACCTGTGGTGTGCCCTGCCGGCTGAGCAGTATTTGTTTGTTGATATATATTTTGATTCTAAACATTCTGTTACCTGGAAACAGAACAAATTCTGTGTGTTACATGATCAGAAAAAGACTACCTTTTTGTCTTGTGGTTGAGGCCAGTCGGTGGGGATCACTAAGATATGTCCAAAGTGATAGTTTAACACAAGCTGGAGCTTCAAAAGCAGACAAGTGCATTGAATTCAAATTCTTACTGGGTTATGATCAAACTTCACTTAGAAAAAGAAAGCAAAAATCAGTCCCTTGCTTGCCACTTCTCTTGTACACTTTTAAATTATGGTACTGATGTATAATGTTCTGACATATTCTTTCCATTGAAGAGGAGATTGGAACTGTAGTGCCAAGTCTTACTTGTGGGCTAGAGTAGTTATGACAAAGATTCTCGTGCCTTAGAAAAATGTGTTCATCAAAGAGGTGTGATAGGAATCTGCGTAAGTCGGTCTAGACAGTCCCTGAGCTATTGCTGTTTTGGTGACTGTGCTGATGAGGAAGCAGCAACACTTACAGCAGTGCTATTCAGTAGCGACCTCAAGGACATTTTCAGTAGATTCTGAGTGGAGTCTTGGGCAGCTGGGCAGATTTTTACTTAGTGTGAAATGACCTTTTGTACATAGTGGAGAGAATGGTATGTGTGAAGATGGACTGCCTTTCCTGACCCTGAGGGTTATTCTGTGTCTGAGGGACTGCTCAGCAGAGCTTTACCAGTGCTACTACAGCTCATAAGTTTGGGGTTTTATTATTGAATAAAACAGATCCAAAGTGGTGACACAAGGTACAATCAGGTCCAGAGCTCAGTGTGAAAGGTTAATTTATAACTTTTGTGCCATGTGCACATAACCCTCTTGCTAAACTGGAAACTAGATTAGGAAAACTGGGAGACTTGCAGATCCCAACATGAGCAGAGCATCACTTTCAGAAGCTGAAATGGACCTTTCCTCAAACATAATGGCTATTCTCTCCTGAACACTTCATGCTGTATTGGAAGATCTTTACGTTTTAGCTCCTGCAACAATTTATCTTCATGGATCAGATGAGTAATTGAACCTGGCCTGCGTCCAGCGCTACGTGTTGGCTAAGGCCAGCAGATGAATTTGCTTCTGTAGTGGGCAATCAAGCTGTTAATATAGAAAAGTTTGGATAACAGACTAGAGAAGATATTAGTAGGTGAAAAAACTCAATTCTTTATTTTTACTGTATTTTGTGAGGGGTGATAAAAAAACACCTTGTGAATTTGCGTTCTAGAGGCAGTCTTTTGCTGCCCCTCAATGTGTAGACACTGCATCCTTAACTCTAATTGTAAAATAGTCCTGAAATTACTTCTGTTATTCATTGACTACAGGAGAATAGTGTTCAGTATGTGTACAAAAGAGATACCTAATAAAATATCAAGAAGTAAGTTCTCACGTTCTGATGATTCATTTTTCTTGGGGTGGGGACTTTTTTTATGATATATACTTGATCTACAAGTATCAGATTTATCTTGTCTGATGAGGAAAGTGTCTTTTATTTGATCAAGTATATTATAGCTACTATTTTGGTGCAAATAATTAAAAAAGACAAAAGGAAACTCAAAGAGTAGGATCAAAAGACTCCAAGGCAAAAGAGTGCTTACACAGTGCAGCATTGCCACAACATTGAATCTGAAAGATAACTGCTAGCTGCCTACCTTTATGGACACCCATGAAACTTCCAACTGATCCTCTTACAACAGTGAAAGAGAAAGGGCAGTGATAGCTGCAGATGATAAACATGCAGGGAATCAAGGCAATGGCAGACCCTGCTTCCAGGTATTCCTAGGTAGCAATCTGCAAAAGGGAGATAACCTCAAGATAAGAGATTCTGTCACATTGACTTCAATGCTCTTTTTAACTACAAATTATTTTTATGAAAGCTTTTCTGTTGAAAAAGCTTATATTCAAAAAAATCTCATTCGTGAGTTATAGGTAAGTTTTTGTCACAGATGGTCTCTTTCTGCATAAACAATGGGTACTTCACATGTGTTTCTTTAAAAATATCTGTTCATACCTAATCCGGTTCTGTTACAGTCTCGCATACACAGTTACATTAAATTAAATGTTACATTTGACTTGCTCAAGTTTCAAGTCAGACTAGCTCTGGTCTGATGTAGAATGGCAGTGTATTTTAATAAATCATAGAATCATAGCATAGTGAGGGTTGGAAAGGACTTTAATATCATCTAGTTTCAACCACCCTGCCAGGGGCAGGGACACCTCCCACTAAACCATGTACCCAAGGCTATGTCCAATCCAGCCTTGAGCACCGCCAGCGATGGAGCATTCACAACTTCCCTGGGTAACCCATTCCAGTGCCTCACCACCCTTACAGTAAAGAATTTCTTCCTCATATCCAATCTGAACTTCCCCTGTTTAAGTTTGAACCCATTACCACTTGTCCAAGACTACTTCGGGCACCACCTAATATGTTAAAAAAAAAAGAAAGGAAAAAAAGGCATAAAGTGTACTTTGAAGCTGCTGGGATGAAGTTTTCTTCTTGGTGAGAAAAAACTAGAAGTAAAAGCCAACCCAGGCTTTTTCCAAGGCTTGACTTTCTTGACTGGCTTTGTTTGTTTGTCCTGCCCTGTCTTCTGTACAGCTGGTGAGTCAAACATCAGGAAAACTTTTCCAAGTACAACAGAAAACTTTTGGCCAGAAAAATATAAGTAGATTCTTGATTAACAGGAAGAGATACTGAATACTTGCGCCATGCAATGCATATTTGTGATAACCGGTTCATCACAATTCGGTAGGGCTGCTTTTATTGATAAAGGTTATTCATGAGCTAACACAGAGGCTACTTCTGCTTTTACTTGTACATGTGGTTCTCTAATCCCAGCATTTCTGAAATCCTCTTCTTGAAGACAGGCATGAACATCAAAATGCCTTTAGCTTACAGTCAAACATAAAAGGTAACTCACTCCATTGCAAGAATGAAGATGGCAAACTGCATATGTGAACACTGGCACATGTTCCTGCTAATGAAAAATGTCTGACAATTGCCTATTAGCTCAAGATGCATTTTTAGGGGGAGGAAGGGATATTTTCCAGGCAGTTCATGTTCAAGAGAAATAAGGTTCTGCAGGGTCTGCTGACTGCACGATACCCTTTCCATTTTAGGTGGCATGTTGTTCTTGGCCTGGACACGGTGACTGAGCAAAATATTGCAAGAAGGTAAATGAACCATGTAGTAATGATTACAAAACTTGTCTCTTTGCTGTGCTTCTCTACCTTGCGTGCTGCTTGCATCTGGCAGTATGGAGCCTTACATAGCTATGAACTCTTGCACGGACTGCATTTGAATTATTGCTTCTTTTCTCAAAGGCACTATCTTTTCTAACAGAGGTTTGCAAAGATTTGGTTTTTTTAGACTTTTTGGAGACAAACTGGCTGCTTGCCAGCTCACAAAGGAGCTATAGCTATCCATTAAGACTGTTGTTCCCTAAGTGCACATAGAACCAGATTTGCTTGGGTGGGAAGACAGTGCTGATAACAGTAACAGTTTATATTCAGCCATTCTTATGTCAAAATCTAAGAATTGTTTTTAGAATGTATTTTACAGAAAAAGGCTGTCTACATTGAAGCCACTTGCAAGATCTGCAGAATTTATTTAGTGACAAAGTATCAGTAATTGCTGTGCTCCTTAATGTAGTTGCTCAGTAATGTATTGTATTGAAATAATGAGGCTTTTATTTCAGATAGTACTTTTATGCCAGCCTCAGTATAATGCGAACTGAAAACTTACAGTTATGTGAATAAATCAGAGATGCTGCCAAGTAAATACAAGTGAAGCAAATCCTTTGTTCTGATCTCATTATTTCAGTTTTTGCTTTGAAATGCATGGATATAATTGCTTTAGATTAGGGTATTTTTGTTAAAACATTAAGTGGTAGTTTTGTTTTGGGCATTTAAACAAATTTAAAGTAAATAAAATCAGTGTGTGGTTTTGAAAGGCACTAATGAGTTGTTCAAGACAATATAGCATCCTTTTTTAAATGAAAAAAAGTCAGAAATGCACTTCATAAGGTACATTCAGAGCACTGAGCTGTCACAAGCATAAGCAATGTTTATAGAAATGTGTTCAGAAATTTTCTCAATGAACAGCTAAAATGTCCAGTGTACAAGTAGCTGTTTAGTGAACTGAGTAGGAGCAAAGCATGGGCCAGAGGAGTTATAGGTAGGAGGTAAAGCCAGTGGTTCCTCGTGAGTGAGACACAATGCCTGGCTCTTGTCAAGGTTCATCTTGCAGTTCTCACAAATAAAAACTTCTATCGGTATTAACAAGCTAAAATTCCCTATTTCTTTTCCAGTCTTTAACAGCCTGACACATGGTTTCAGTGGAATAATTTTACACCTTTTCTGGAACACGTTGCCGTCTGGATATAAATTCAATACTGGACAAGTTACCTTATAGGGGAAGATGGTGTCTAGTAGGACAGGTTTGGAATTGATGAATGACATCACTGAGCAATTAGACTAGCTGCGCAGCTGTGCTGATATCATGCAGCTGACTGCTTTAAATTAATGGCTGTGCCATTAAAGTGTAATGATAACAACAGAGACCACAGGAGATGGCTAAAGGTTTTTCAGATGATATGATGAGAGAAGACATAAATATTTATTGCAGTGCTAGTGCCTTGTGCTTTCCAAAGAACACAACAATAATTTCTCTCCTTTCCATCTGGTGTTGTTTTCAGTGGTATGTTAAAAAGCACAAATGACTTGTCACTATTTTGTTAGTAAGAATTATGAACATTTGCCCTGTTTCACCATTTTAAAAACACTGAAGTACTTAAAGTCTAAGTCCAGGCAGCTGGCTGAATTGCTTTGCTATACAGAGGCTGACACAGGCAAGTAATGTAATGAACAGGTACAGCTGCAGTGCTCACTGTATTGCCTGAATTACGGAATTGGGCATCTTACATTAGGGAGAAAGAAAACTGGACTGCCATGCACACAGCTGTGGGCTGGACCAGTTATCGAACTGCAGCTGAAGTGACATGAATGAGACCCAGAAAGACTGCAGTTCATATGAACACATACTTCACCAGGCAAAGTCCTGTTTTCAGCAGTTTACCAATTCAGGAAAAGACATACTGTGGGATATTACTTGGATTATAATATATTCCAGAAGTGGAGGGGATCTAGAGAAATGACTGAATGCAGAAATATCAATGTTGTTGGTAACTTTCTCCCCAGAGTCCTCTTGACATACTAAACAAGCTCCTTATCCTGCATTAGTCAATAACTATGACCATGTCTGAAACATGTTTTGAGGGGGCAGAGTAAACCCCTTTTTACTACAAGAGATAGAGCATGGCTTGTACTTAGCGCAGAGTGGGACTGTCATGTGAGTTGCATAGGTTTCATGAGTAAAGATTACCCATGTTTGACTCATGTACAACAATTTCTTCATAATTTCTTCAAGAAATTGAATGTTCTCTGGGAAAGCCGATTGCCCTCAGTCCTGCTGACAAAGGAAATACTGACAACTTTGGCATAAAGAAGGGTGAAACTAATTTCTGTGGGAAAACCTAAAGAAACAAAAAATGACTCTAATTTTTCCTCCTCATATGTCTTATCAGCCGCAGTATAATGTAGAAATTAAAACTGTCATGAGTCCAATGCTGTTATGGGACTGTATAACATTTTGGTGTACCTTACAATTGTTTCAAGACCTTCAGGACCATGTTGTAGTGATTGTATTTAGTTTTGACTTGATGTGGTGTTCGTTCATACATTCTGTGAGCTTTTGAGGATTGGAAGCCTTGTGCGTGAGTGATGTCCTTAGATGGTTAGAGCCATCCCATAAGACTCCTGCTGAGCAGAGCTACCCCATGCAGAGGAGAAAAGCCTTCCCTCAGCACCTGAAAGAAAGGAAAATCTGACTTCTGTGAGGCATTTTCTTTAATTTGCTTGAGAACCATGTAAACTGTGGCAAATATCAGTGATGTTTGGAAGGGGAGGTGCAAGCTGCCTCTTCTGGTCATAGCTAGTATAAGGTAATTCTACAGGTGGTAGTGGTGGAAGAAATCCTGGACAGAAGTGAACAGCCAGGCAGACTCCCTCTTCTGTGCTGGTGGTTTGTTTTGTTTTGTTTTTTACCCAGGCTTGTGTGCCCTGATGCCATTTTACAGATCTTAGAAGATGCAGCAAGATGCCATTGTATAAAGTAGCAGCCCAGCAGGGGAACAGGTGACTGACTGACTAACAGACCTGTGAGCTCATGTGCCTAATAAGAGAAGCTTTTACAAATGTTAGAAGAATTAACCAAAAGAGAAACATAAATGCAAGTTTGGGTGCTATGAAACCTATCTGATTTGAGAGAGCAGCCTGCTGCTGATGTGGACTCCTGTATGTATTTCATAACTGTTTCAAGATGTGAGACATCACTTCACAGTTGAGGTACAGAAGTAGGATGGAAAGGGACTGAACCAAGATGCAGCTTGCTAGCTTTAAACACGATCACAGTGCCAGGGTCTAACCCACTTGCAGTGGTAGTAGTCACCTTGCAAAGACAGATGTTGTGGGCAATTACTTGGCAGCACTGAGGTATCTTCTGTCGTACCTTTTTGGCTCTGTGGAGGGAGCTGCTGCACGAGAGGAGTTGTCTCTGGTCTATGTGTAAGATGTATATAAACTTCTATCAGACCGTGGATAATGTCTGTGCTTGGACTTGCACCTTACTTCTAGTTGGTTGTAATTTCAAGCTCTGTGTTGGCTAAGTTTCTTGGTGCACTCATGCAGCTTTGTGAGTTTTGTTTAGGTGGGGTCTCCTTGGGGTCTTGGCTTGTTTGATTCCCCGCCCCACCCTCTAATCTGCCTCAGTTAGAAACTGGGCTATACCAGTGTATTCATCACAAACTGTAATGGTAGCTCTGACCTTTGGTAGCAAATAAAATCTGAATTTACTCATGATGTGACAGCATAGAGTTAAAAAGCTTAGGGTTTATTTTGTTGTTGTTGTGTTCCTCTCCCCTTTGCCATTCTGTAGTGCATTTGAATTTGTTAACGTGAAAATTTCTGCAATACTCTGGATGAGTGACATGAGTGACATAAGTGACAGTTCTTGCTGATATAGATATTCATGCTTTGTGAATGGAAACAGGGTTTGACTTCACTGTGCAGTCAGGAGAAGACTGATTTTATGTTTTTTGCATCAGAAGATATACTTCAAAGGAAAAAGGGTATTAGTGTGACACTGACTGTGATACCAATTGCAGAAGGTGGTGTATTATGCTAAAAAGGAATTCCCTACATTCACTTACAAGAGGTAACGGATTCATCTTGTTACCTGATGTCTAGATGATTCCAATGAATTTATTTTCTGTGGGAGCCTTCAACTCTTTGTCTCACATACCTGGGCTGTTACGTATTTTTATCTCCTTTGCTGTTCACCATGGTTGCATGTGGTGAATCATCACCTTCATATGCTTAGAATACTTTCTACTGCCATGGTTAATGGTCCGTTCTTGTTTGTTCCTCAGTCACTGCTATAGCACTCAGCTCATGACTTTGTCTATATGATGGTTAGGAAATACTTGAAGCACAATCTGATATATTTTGTTATTGCACGTACTTGGCAAAGGCTTGCATCGCTATCCAAAATGTTTCTTGAAATTATCCAAAGGTTACACAAAAAAAAAAAAAAAAAAAGTTGTTACTGAATACTGTTCTCTGGCCTATTTTTTGTGACATTGGTTGACTTTCTTCTGTACTTTTGAACAAGGGAAGGAAAAAGAGGAATCCAGTGGTATGTTGAGTACATCAGAAGAGGTCATCCTCTTGATTTGCTTAGGTTTATAGCCATAAGAGACTTTAGAGAACATGACCCTGTCTCAAATCTTCTTGTTGCCCTGTAACTTTCTACTGGTCATTTGGCTTTCCTTTGGCAAAAGTAATGGATATGTCCATGGTCCTTTGTACAGCCTTTTGTATTTACAAACTGGGTGTTAATGAGTTAAATATTTTTGCTGTTTTGGTATGGTCTTAAGGTGGTAAAAGATTATTTTCATTTTCAGTGAAATCAAAAGAGATCACTGTCATGGGCTCAGCAGCAGCAGTCATTTTTCTCCTCCTTGGTAGCTGGTGTAGCGCTGTGTTTTTGATTTTGGGCCTGGGAACAGCGCTGATACCACCAGTGTTCCGGTTACTGCTTAGTGGTGTTTTGGTCTGGCCAAGGACTTTCTGAGTTTCATGCTCTGCCAGGGAGGAGGGGGAGCAGGGAGGAAGCAGAGACAGGACACCTGACCCAAACTGACCAAAGAGGTTACTCCAGACCATAGCTTGTCATGCCCAGGATGGAGAGCAGAGAGCAGAGACCCGGAAGGGTGGGGGTGCACTGCGTGGTCGGGCTTGGTTTTAGGTGGTGAGAAATTGTATTCTTTCCTTGTAATTTCTCTTGTCATTATTATTATTGGTGGTAGCAGTAGTGATCTGTGTTATACTTTAGTTACTAAACTGTTCTTATCTCAACCTGTGGGAGTTGCATTCTTTTCAATTCTCCTTCCCATCCCTCCGGGAGCGGGGGGAAGAAAAAAGGGGAAAGTGAGGGAGAGGACGAGCTGCGTGGTTAGAGAGGCTTAAACCACTAAAATCACAAGGGAAACCCTTCCAGGAACAGAGCCCAGCCTTTGCAAACCTCCCAAACACTGCAGGTGTTACTAAAACAAAACCTAGGCTAACTTGCAGTGCTAGATGAACTGCTGACAATAAAATCCAGATGTCAGGCTAAACTGTAATTGAGGATATGGCAGTGGAATAAGTGATGGGGGCGATTAGATGGACAACAGGGTGAGTTTTGTCTGTTATTAGTGTGCATGTTGTTTATTAGAACTGGCAATATGAGATTATGAAGTGCATCGCTTAGGAACATTTTTTGGCTGAAGTTTGACACAATAGGACAAGTAAAATCGTACAGTAATTTACTTGAAGGACAAATGCTTGTGTTCTTGGCCTATATGGTGACCCCATGACCAAAACTTTCCATATGGGTAGATATTTCATCTGTCAGGCACAAAGCAGATGTTTGGAAAAGAGAAGTGTACAAGTGGTTTCTGTGCGTGATTAGTTGTTTAAGCTGATTGGAACTAGCTGGGTATCTTCATGGTTAATCTTAGGGTGGTAGAGTTAAAAAGCTAATTGCAGCTCAGTTAATGTCTGGTTTATATGATGAACTGATGTTTTTTTTGGACACAATTATTCCCTGTAAGCTTAAGAACTTAAAGAGGTTAAAATTTATTACATATATTCATAAATATGTACATTTGCAATATTGAGAGGAATTCTTGCCTGGAAACTTCTGTGCCTGAAGAGAACAAAACTATCTTCAGGATATTTTGGAGTAAGAGAAGCCTCTGGCATTGAGATATGTAGATAGAAAACTTTTGAGAAAAAATGCTTATACTGTAGGCAGTATAGTGCAAAACAGGAAGTAGAGGCTTGAATCCCAGTTTTAGTTGTGAGCTGTTTAATGAAGAGAACGGTTCCAGGAGAAGGTCTGTACTTGCAGTCCTACTATGTTTATAGACTTATTTTGTCTTCCTAGGCAGTGTAAAAATGTTTTGAAAAACAAAGCTACTGTAAGTTTACTACTAGCTTAGATATTAATGTTCCTCATAACTTCTCTGAATCAAGGAATAGCTGAGGTTAGAAGGGACCTCTAGGGAGGTCATCTAGTCCAACACCTCTGCTTAAAGCCAGTCAGTAAGACCAGATTGGTCAGGACATTATCCAATGGGATTTTAAATATCTCCAAGAATGGAGGTTTTACAGCCTCTCTGGGAAACTTACTTCAGTGTATGACCTTCACCACTGTTTGTTTAATGTTTAATTGGATTTTCCAGTATTTTATTTTGTGCCTGTTGCGTGGAGATCTGGGCCTCCATGGGCTGCAGGTGAATGTCTGCTCTGGTGCCTGGAGCATCTCTTCCCCTCCTGTTGCACTGACCGTGGTGTCTGCAGAGCAGTTGCTCTCACAATAAACATGTTATTCCAGAGATGCTACCACCACCACTGGTGGACTCAACCTTTGCCAGTTGCAGGTCTTAGAGCTGGCTGGCATTGGCTTTATCGGACATAGCGGGAGTTTCTGGCAGCTTCTCATGGAAGCCACCTCTGTAGCCATGCTGCTACCAACACCTTACCTTACAAGCCCAATACAATTGATAAGATCCTTCTGAGTCTTTTTCAAGCTAATCTGGAGATAACTATTTTCAGCTCTCTCATCTTCTGTTTGTATGTCAGATGCTCAAGTCTCTTGGTCAACTTTATGGCCCTTCTATCCATTTTTTTACAATATGTCCATGCTTCTTGCAGTGGGGAGCCCAGGCCTGTATCTAGCACTCAAGATTCAGCCTTAAACCAGTGCTGAGCAGAAGGTAAGGACCACCCCTTCGAGACCTACCAGTGACACTTTTGCTAATGCAGTCCACGATGATGTTAGCTGCCTTTGTCACGAGTGTGCATGGCTGGCACTCATGATCAACTTGGTGACCACCAGGACCTTCAGGGCCTTTTCTGCAAAGCTGCTTTCCAGCTAATTGCTCCCCAACCTGTACTGCTACATGCAATTGTTTTCTACCTAGTTGTGAGACTTTGCACTTCCCCTTGTTGGATCTCATGAAGTTCTTGTCAGCTTACTTCATCACCTTACCCTTCATACTTTTTGACCAATGTGTTGTCTCTGTACTGTATATCAGGGTGGTTAAATCCCTGTGAATACCAATGCATATTTAAGAAAAACAAACTTTCATCCCCATCTCAAACGACACTGGATCATAATGATGGATTGTGCTGAACATGGCCATTCATTTAAAATCTAGAAATCAAGTATCTAGGCAATGCAGTAAGTGTACATTTACTTTCTATGTATGGCTATGGGTAGTCAGAAAACTAAGGTTATCCAGCAGGAACTTGTTTCAGTATTTAGCTACTTCAATCTGGAATTCTATCAGTCTACTGTGGTAATCTGGTATTGTGGAGTATGTATTGAGTGTTGTTCAAACCACAGAAGTTTATATCTACTTTTATGTCTTGAACAGGAAGCTACATTTTTTTGTTTGTTTGTTTATATCGGTATTGTGGCTGAAAGATGCATGTGCTCATCACAGTGAGCTTAGCATTATGTGGGGTCTTTGAGAGGACCTGAGAGGTGGTTACAGTATTCCTTTGTTAGCATAATGCTCCTGTGTTAAGATACTTGTAATATATTCCTGTTTTAGGATAATTCAATGTAGAAAGGACATCAGGAGCTCATCCGGTCTAACCTTCTGCTCTGTGGGGAGTGAAGCAGGAAATTGAAGGTGTAAATAGAGTGGAAAGGAAAAATTCAAAAGTAATTACAAGCAATTTGGGCAAAATACAGGAGTATTCAGATAAAACTTTCATTCCTTGCTTTATATGTGAAAGCAGATGTTTCGTCTGTGTATCCAACATAGATAAACACACTATCCAACACAGCTTGATTACAGGGGAGGTGATTGTGATGGAAGAAGTGTTCTCTAACTTCACAGAAGCTTCCATGAGAGCTTGGAGCTTAAGTCAAAAGTTGGTTTCTGTCTTTGCTATTGGCAACTGCGGTATCTTTTTCTTTTTTTGTTGAAAACAATTTATTCCACTCTTTCCACAAAAATATTTTGAATAAGGGAAGACTCAAGGACTAAGAAACACTTTTTCTTAGGCAAATTCATTTGCTAAAAAAAAATAAAGTAGAGAAAGTCTTATTTTCTGACCTACCTTTAAGTAGATATGTATAAAGAAGGTAACTTACAAATCATTCCTATTAGTACATGCTGCTGCCTCACACTTGCAACTTCTGTGTGTTCAATTTCCTTATGAGTTTGCAGCTTGTTTAGTTTCCTGAACATACTATTTCTTGTCATCTCTTTTTAAGCTACGATGCCCTGTATGTAAACCATCTAGATAAAAATCAGCACCCTGAATGAGGTTACTGGGGGGAACTGTGCATTTTGCTGTGGTACTTGTGGCAAAATGACAAAATGTGCAACCAGGCTAGTAGGTGAAATATAACTGTGCCAAATATTTCCTTAAGGAAAGTTTATTTTAACGCTCTTTTAACACATACTTAGGCCATCTCGGCAAGCCATGCACTTTCCTAATGCAATTATGAGAAGGCTGTTTGGTTAAATTACTAGTGGCTGTCTAGACATCCTACTGGAATCTCCTGAGTTAGCATTTAATTAAATGGAGGGAATTTCTATGGTTCTAGACAGAAATATTTGGCTCAAGTATTGTCTTGTTGAGGACGTGGTTTTGGGGAAGAACTTACAGTTCTTATGGCATTAGCAGAAGATACCTGCTTTTGGGAATTAAGGACTGAATGGAAGAGAGGAACTGGAGTTGTAAAGAGTACCACTTTTGTTACCACTTTCAGGGATAATTGTGTTCCTGAAAAGAAGTTAGGGTTGTACTAACACGGCTTACCAATAAATGAGAACTTCAGAGAAATGTTCATGGTTCTCTGTTGCTGTCCATGATTATCTCTCTGCTTTTGCCTCAGCAGTGTCCACAGTCATTTAGTCTTGAACCCTTCAATTTTTTAATTTTTTTTTTTTTTAGGACATAAACCATAACGTTAAATAAAAGCAACCTTTTCAAATCTTACAGTGCAGTTCAGAATGAGTTATCGTTCTGAACTGTTATTCTCCATGAGCTGCTATTCTCCATCTGCTTGCATCTCTGGGACCTCTTAGCAATTAAGTTAGTATTCATGTCATCTGCTTTGTTTATTTTCCATATTTTAAAGTTAGGTCCTTGGGAGCAGGAGTACTGCAGGAGTCCTCACCCTGCTGTTGCAGTGTCAAGTTCAGAGGATCCTGATTCAACTTGGGCACTCAAAATTCTACCTGTCAAGTGTAATTACTGAGATTATTTCTGTAAAGGGGGGTGGTGGTCCCTTGACTCAATGGAAAGTTAACAATGTTGAATATTTTCTTGATTTGTGCCATAAAAATGGAAATATTGACCGCTACATTTTTGAGTCTAGAACTGAAATTAAATACTATGTTAAGTATTAGCAGATGCTATAGGGGTGAACAGAACAGCAAAGGAACCTCTCATGGACAAATGGTGGGATTTAAAACTAAATAAAGCTTTGTGTACATGCCATCATTTTAGCAGAATGGCTGGATTTGCTGATGAAGTTCTTAATGGAACACTAAGTCAGAAATGGACTGTCTCATAAGTAAAAGAAAAAATTATTATTGATGTCTGTCATCCTTTTGAGAAAAAAGATAAAAGCAACTCTGGGTAATATAAATGATATCTTCATGTTTGTTTATTGTAAGAAGAAATAGCAAGTTTTTGGGTTTCTGTTGTGATTTTTTTGGTTTGTGTTTTGTTGTTTTGTGTTTTGGTTTTTTTTTTTTTTTTCTGTAAACAACTATGTATACGTGTTATGGAAGCATGCAAACAGTTCCTTTCATGTCAGTGGAATTTCTTTCATTAGTGTGACACTGATCAAGGACTACAGCTTTTTATGTTGATCAAGTTATTTAGTGGTTTGCATCAGATTAATCTTAATCCAGCTCTGCAAAATCCTCTCATTCTCTAACGTAAGGATTACTCATCTCTTATCAGTGATCTCTCTCTTACAGGAAAAGATGTATCCAGTTGCCAGAACAGACTGAATCACAAAGATGACTTCACTTCTGAAGTGTTAATGAGTTTTTAACGACCTTAAACTGCTTCCAACATGATCTGTAGCTTCCAAAACATAAAATGGAATCAAGGCTAGGGCTATGATCAGGATATAGAGTTGGAGCATCCAGTTTTAGGTTTCAGTACAGTATACATGAGATCTTAAATCCAACTTTTATTGCTATATATTTTCAAAATTCTCTATGTTAATATTCTTGTCTTATCAGGGTGTTTGCGGAGGCAAGAGCCCAAACCACACAATACAAGGAAGACAGCACAAGTAGACCCCATGCTTGAAGGAGTGGTGGGTTGACATTCCCAAGAAGCTTCTGACTTCAGCAGCAGAAGAAAGGTTTGTTCTCTTCCATCTGAATTTACAAAATTGGTACTGTGTCCTAACAGCCAACACAGGAGAACTAACTGTTAAAGGAGACATCAGAGCCAGCTGGGCCTGAACATGCATTGATACTAAGAGAAAGTGGTGGGCATTAGTGGTTGGAGATTTGTTTTTACACGAGATGGAAACACCAAGTTGCCAGTCAAACATGTCAGGGAAAGTCCTGTATATTCCTGAGGCACAGAAATCTACAGATCCAGGGTGTTTTAGAGGAGTGCTAAAATTCATCTGACCTTCAGATTGTTACCCTTCATTAATTGCATGGAGGGCACTAATGACACCACAAAGTGAGACCTAGAACAAATCAAGAGGGACTATGGAGCTCTGGAGGCAAAGGTGAAGGATGCGAAAGCTCAGGTTGTATTGTCCTCATTCCCACTCATGAAGGGAAAAGGTTCAACAAGAATGGATGTCTCTCGGGAATTAACAAGTGACTGTGTGACTAGTGTTGCAGAAGGTGCTTTGGCTTTTGTGACTATATGTCTCTTTCCAAGGAATAACAGACAGGATTCATCTGACAAAATAGGTTAAAACTATCTTTGTCTACAGACCTAACAACCTTGTGAAAAGGGCTTTAAACTGGATATGAGTGATAGCAGCTTACACTTAAGAGAAGGAACAGAGGTTGGGGTGACAAATACATGGAGCAAGGTGATGGGAGAGAGCTGTCAGGAAGGGTGAAGGTGGTCATAAGAGGACAACCTCAAGCACTTGAGTGCAAGCAAAGTGGGAAACAAATGAGGCACAGGAGGCTCTGTATGTGGATGTAGGGCTGTGACAACACTGAAATAACTGAAACATTGAGGAACAGATTGCAGAACTGCATACAGCCTCTTTGGTAGGGATGGTTGGGAAGGGAAGGAGTGGCAATCACTTTAAATGAAGGAGTGCTCAAAGAACCTTATGTGAGATCCTGATGTGAAAGATGTGTTTGAGCAGTTTGGAACACAGACTTGTATCTAATTGATGCTGGGTACTGGCCCTTCAGAATGAAAACCAGATGAGTTTTTGTCCTTTAATAATAACTAGATGCTTTAACTGCCAAATGTAATAATGGCAATAAGACTCTTAGACCATAGCAATAGCAGTTGCTTGTGAAAACACAAAATCTGATGTGACTCCAGTGCCACATTCAGATTCTTAACTCTGTTGTACTTTCCATCTGTATCTTGCTCATATTGCTCTTTAGAGCTGACTGTCCGCAATGCTGTGAGGAGAACCCATCTATAGGGTTGCAATCGAGGTGCCATTGACAGCAACACCTTTTGTGGTTTATCTAAAATAGAGATGTTCTGATTTCACACTTTCTTGGTTATGTCTGTTGGTGAAGCAGAAAAAGTGTTAGCCCAGTAGAATCCTTTTGCCAAGGTAATGTAGGAGTTGAAATGGGATCAGAAGTCTCTTGGTTACTTCCCCTCTTTTCATTCCTACTGAGTTAGTGTACGTGAATCTGCTTAGTGAGTTGGTGCTGGTTAAGTACAGCTGGCTCTCAATGAATAGAGGTCATAGTGCCAAAATCTATCCTGCTTCACATTGGTATTTTTTCCCCACTCTTTCTGGAAAAAGGAGGAAATTTCCAAGCAAAGGGGATATTTGCAGAATGTTTTGTAGTTTTTGCTATACCTTCCTTTCTGGAATATTGTAACAAATGTGTCTAGCAGGTGCAGACATTAAAAGGTAAAATTGAAAAGAAAAGCTCTAGTAACTAGTAAATATGTATTTCAGTTTAGTTAGCACTTGCTCAAATCTCTGACAGCTGGAATGAGAATGCCTTATTAGGACAAGGTGTAATTTTCATGTCTGTCTCAGAGCTGAGGTTCGTTGTAGAAATGGGACCTATTATTCAGTCTTATTTCAGTCTCACTTGCTTTTAAAGGACCGCAGCTTGCAACTATAGGAAAAGTAAGGCGCTAGAATATATTCTTCTGGGAAAAACTGGTAACAGGTTTCTGACACAGGAGGCTGAAGACTTTTCCAAGGATTTTTTTGAAAAAAACCCCAATTCATTATAGTCCTGCCACCAAAGTTGAGGTGGACAGATCTTTGAATAAGTTCATTTATTTGCATGACCAACTAGACTGGAAAATTAGTACATTTTAGAAACAGTAATAACATGAGAAAAACATCAACTTTTACTGTGCTATATAGTGCAAGGTTTTCTGCTTTTATAGATTGCTTTGTATCTTGGTGTTCAGGGAAGATGAATCTTCAATAACAAAAAAACTTTTTTTTTTTTATCCTGTTAACGAAATATGTTATAAAAAAAATAAGTCTGAATTACTTTCTAAATGAAAAGAATTGGCAAGAATTTCACTAGTGAATGAGGACTTGGAAGTCTAGTCCATTAGTAAGAACTTGCCCTGCTAATTAAGTCTTTTTTTTCAAAGTATCAAAACCAGTAATTTTTCTTCTATGTCTCTAATGTGTCTGTAATATTGCTTCTTAAGGAGTAAGAACTGCAGTCTCCTCCTGAAATCTGAAAAGTGGAATTGTGACTTTCTTTGTACGCTTGCACTGGAGTCAAAACTGTTGTCTTCGTATTTGTGTTACTATTTTGAAAAAGCTGTCAGGGAAGGGACTTCCGTATTCAACAAAGCAAGTGGTTAAGGATATTTAGGGAAGGCTTACAGCTGATTTTAGGAAACAGGTGTACTCCTTTTTGTCTTGTGTCTTTTTTTTTTTTTTCTAATTCATGGTTTTCATAAAAATAGTTTTTAACAGTGGAAGACTTGCAAGAAAACTTATTTTAAAAGTTTTCTGAAACATCTTAGTATGAAAGCAAATCCAAGTTTAGTTTCTCTGTAAGTTACAGGCCTTGTAAGTCTATTTCTTAAGAGGCACAAATGTGATTCCAAGTCTACCCTAAGAAAGCTCTTCCACAAAAGATGTGAGAAAAGACTGCTAAGAAATAACTCTAAGGTTTTAATAGTTCATTGGTGAAGAAGTAAAAGCACTGTAAAAATGAAGATTGTTTCCTTACAATAATGATAAAGTAATTTAAAAATCAAAGACCAAAATAGTTGCCATATGACTGCCATCCATAATTTGTCTTAAATGGAACTTTAGCAAACTATGAACGGGTCTTCACCATTTATTGTACACATATTTGGCAATGCCGTAATTTACATTATATATTGCATATTTACATAACTCCCATTATCGCCACAAATGGATTTCACCTTTTATTTTAGAGTGCATGAGTATTGGTGGTAAATATGTAGCTGATTTTGTATGTGTAATTGTAAGCATATGTATTGCTATATGTTAGTTGATAACCCAGACCACTCAGTAATGTGATCTACTGTTCAGTCTGTTTTCATGATTGCTTGTTTACAGGTGAACTTGTAGGAAACCTGCTTACCCAGACACTCAGGGAATTAGGAATCCAAATAACCACCATTTAATTTTGTCTGTTTGTAATTATGATGATCTGTAAGACCAGCAGATTCTTCCTGGGGGTGGTGAAGATTAAAGGCAGAGAAACTGATGCATTTTGCCCTGTGGGTTGTGAAACGGGGCTGTTGAAGCACCTCCTCCTCTAAGAAGGGTGACCAGTGCATTTAATTCTATTCCCAGAAGGAACACAGAGAAAATTCAGGATGCTGCTTTTAAGGAGGCAGACTTTAACAGTAAGCAATTAAGGTGGGAAAAGGCAATGATTACAGTTGAGTCAGATTTAATGGCCTTCCTGATCTTCCGTCTGGGGTGATGAGAGAGAAAGAAACCTCATGAAGTCAGAATTAAGATGCCTTTCAAGTATCTTCTGTTGTTTTCAGTAAAACTGAAATTTCTGATATCTGGGAATACCTAAGGTGTATCAGCTGAAGTCTGCCTGTGCCTCCAAATTTTGTACTGCCTACAGTCTACCACGAGATGGCAATATTATTTCTGTGCTTAGTGAGACAGGAGTTGATCTTTTTATTTTTTTGCTAACTATCAGCCTTGTGTTAATGGGAAACGCAAATGGAGATGACTTCCTTCTTGGTAAAGGCTGGCATGTGTAATGCTCATATATCTTATTAGATCAATTAAATTCTGATCCCAGAAATTATGTTTAACTGATTTTGATGCTGTAGTCAAATACATGTCTGGTGATACCATGCCAACTTTGGGTTCATTTAGTATCTGTTCTTTAGAAATAACATTGTACCTTTATAATATGGGGCATGTCCCCCTGTAAATGAAAACCCAAACCACTCTGACCAGTTCGGTCCATCCTTTCACAAATGTAACTCGATTTCAGGTTTGAATTAAATATCTCTTTCTGTCCTCAGACTTCAACATTTGTCTGGTTATCTGAGTTAGCACTTGATGCTGAGGTGTGACTTCTAAGAATTTCAATGACTGCAGGGTGCAAGAGTCATAAGCTGTAAACTGTTCATAATTTTTTTAATAGTGCAGTTTTTGACTGCATGTTGCAAAATTAACTGTGGTGTCACCTTGGCAAAGTCTAATGCAGAAGTTCCAAGAGCGAATAAAAGAAATAAAATATTACTGGATATGCAGTTATCTTTGGACACTCTCCAGGCTGAAGACATTTTTTCATTGTATATTAGAGGTCTCGGTGTGAGACCATTTCTCTGGACCCACCACAGGGGCCCCATGAGTGCCAGACCCAGAGGGGGAGGAGAATTATTGTCAAATACTCAAGGAAACCCAGCAAGTGTGGTCTCATCACCACATAAATCCCCACTTAATCCAGTTTTGCTGCATGGTCTCTTTGTCAGGGCCTCTCCTTAAAGCTCCAGTGTCAAAAAATTGAAATCAGAACAAAAATGTATGTGAAAAATGGCCTTGGGCAAGTGGATTTTCAACTCTTAGTGTGAGGGCAGTACATTCTTACTTAAATAGATGAACACTGGGTAATTAACTTCATTATTGTCTCATTTAAGAATAGCTGGTTTATTCTGGGTTATTCAAAGTGTCATGTATCAGCATGGATGTTGGTCATCAGTAGCTACTGGCACTAGAAGGTCTTACATCAAGAATATCAGCGTTGCATTTGAAAGCAGAAAGAGGACCAAATTATTGAAGAGCTGTTTTGTTTTGTATGAGTTACAAGGATCAGAAAAACCTCCCAACCTCTGCTTGTATCTGCAACAGCAAAGCGGCATTCCTCCCCAGGAATCATCTCTTAGACAAGATGACTGGGTGTCTTTCAGTAACCAGAAGGTGTTTACTGTCTTGATCCTGAGTACCAAGAGGTGCACCGTCTGCCTGCAGGTCCAAGAGATCCATTTTTAAGCTTAGGCTCAGGCTCTCCTTTTCTGAATTATTGTTGTAGGTGTACTTACAGCAAACCCGTCCTCAAACCTGTCTTCAGCCTCATCTTCTGGAGCAATCTCAGACCTATGTCATAGCTTTGTCTCAGGCCCTGCCTCTTGCTACTCCTGACTAGACTGCCTGAGTAGACCCTGGACCTTGTTTGATATACCAAAGAGTGTAGAGTTTTAAAACTGGCAAATGGACATGAAATGAAAGTTCTCAGCTGTGAATCCATCTTGCCTGCTAATCCAGTGCAGGATGAAGTTTTTGATCAGGCAGGACACTTAGGCTTGGCAAAGTTATGTGCTTCAAAATAAGCTTCTTCCAGGTAACTTTCTTTCATTCTACATAGATAAAGGTTTGCAGGTTTATTGTATTGTCTTCATGCATGAATCTCAGTTGGTTCAGACTCTCCTGCAGTGTAGCTGATTAGTGACTCCAGTACCACACGGCATCTCATTAATACAGATTTTACTCCTGGTATCATTTCTTATGTCTGTGAAATGCTATTTCCTTGATGAAAGTACCTTAGTTGCTTTGTTACGTTTCCAATGCCTTAGATGGTAAAGAAATGGATGCAACCAGGATGTCATCGGGTCAATGACATGGTTTAATCTGTAAAACACATGATCAGAGATTCTATCAAACATGTGATTAGTCTCTGTTTTATTTTGCTGTTGGCAACAAGGGGAATCCTTTTGTGGTCCTTCCCTACCTGTCAAATTGAAAAGAAGCAGCTTCCCCACCCCAATTTCATTCTGGCTTTGGGTAGCTTTACCTCTTCTCTTAATGGGCCACCTGTGACCATTCCAAAATACCAGTTTCATCCACCCGATTGGAGAAGTCCAAACATTTTGTACTCCTTGCACCTCCCCAGATATTCCCTGGAATCACTCTCTAGAAGGTGTAGGATAAATGTTTGCATGCATTCTTTTAAATAAAAAAGCTTTTTTACTGTTTCATTTTGGGTGGGGTTTTTTCCCCCTATTCGTAGTATGTATCTATGTTGTATACTCTGCCCTTAGCAACTGTGGTTTTCTCAGCACACTCACTCTGAGGTGTTCCACGTATATTGTGTGTAGAGCTAAATATAGCAATCTTTCAGTCAATGAGAGCACTACTGTTGAATCTTGGGATGAAAGTATAAATATAGGAAACTGTGTACTTGATTTGCAAAACTGAGACTAGTACAATTCTCTCATTTCTTCTTGCTCTCTTTAAGCCTTTCCAATTTATCCTGGAAAATAAGAGAAAAGCTCTCACGATAGCAGTGGCTGGCTTAAAAATTGTGCTTGCAATCAGGTTTGAGTGGTGCCAGTCTGCTCTTCTATTTTTATGGTTTTTTTCAGCCATGTTTTCTTTAGTGCAATGTGAGAGTGACTTTACATAAGCAGGAGAGAGGGATAATAGGTGCTGCGCTGAAATTCTTAACAAGTATCCGATGGCTCTTTGTGAAGGTAGTTTTGCCTTCCTGAAAACCAAGGCCAGTATGGTTCAGGAAAGGGAACCTGGTCTGGTATCTCCTGAGATATCAGCCAAGTCCCATTGTGGAAAAGCTGAGGGAAGAAAGCACACAGGGAGAAAAGCATTGTTACAGGCTCTGTGCAAAAACTTTTCTAACTGATCTAAAAGTGAAGAAACCAGCAGCAGTAAAAACGGTAAGATTGCTAATACAGCAGAAACAACAGAAGCACCCAATGGTGACTTCAGGATTTTTGTATTCAGGAAGGGGAGAACAGAGGGATATTCTGTAGTAACTGGCAACCTCCTGGTTTTTCTCTAGAAATGGAAAAAATTAGACAGTAAATGCGTTGGTGCAGACAGCTTGCTGGTGTGACTTGGAAATGGAATATTTTGCCCTAATGTTTAAAACCAAACAAAATCCCCAACACCTTAGTGTGATGGGATACTGCTGTGAGCGTAACTGCAAAGCTCCTTGCTTAGACACCTGCTTATTGATTTTGGGACAGGAATAGCATGGCCTTCTGGGCTACAGCAAACTTTACATAATCCTGTTTGTGTCCATGGAAGTCTCTTGGCATCTTTTCTATGCAGCTTGTTTTTACCTTGTGTTTTAGCTGTAATACAGGTTCCTTTATTGGTGAAGTTCCACTTTCAGCTTCTCTTCTCCCAAATACCCTCTCCCCTATCAATCTCAAAACTTCCCTCCTCCAAGGGAGTTGAACCATGAAATTCTATATACAACTCCTGGATTTAGAAAACAGCTTTTGAACCTCCTGAATCTTCCTAAATAAAGCGCCCCAGGTAATTACTAGCCTGTAACCTGTTGTGTTTGAAGCAAAGTGACTGGTGATGACCTTTAACAAGAATTTGCTAGAATGGTAGTATCTAATGTGAGTTAAAAGAACTCAATAGAAAGGAGACTGACAGGAATATGAAGTTAAATCTTGGTAAGCTAATGAAACATTCATTGTAAAGTTCCTCTAACTTCTTGGTTTGGTGCAATGCTTGCTTTCTCCTGAAGGAATTTAAATGACAGAAAATTAGCTGCATTTAAATCCACTTAGAGGTTTATTTCTTGCTCATTGTAACTGCAACTTATGGTTAGCCCTCTAATAGCATTGAGGTTATGTGTTTTTCTTTTATACTGCAGTTACTAATCATCATATACTTCTTAGAGAAGAATATCAGCAATTGCAGTCATTGGCAAACCTTCATGCAGGGCTATGTTTTTTTATTAATTTTCTTTTTTTTTTTTTTTAATAGAGGAGGGAAAGAGTCTGATCCTGATAATCATCCATCAGCTGGTGAATGCTGAGGATGTGCAACCCCCTGCTTTCAGTTCCCTTCTTAAACATTCAGGGGCTTTTAGCATACCATTCTTTCTGGCTTGTACAGCACCTGGTGGGATGCTGCATCCTACTGTGCTGTGGAGTCAGTCTAAACAGGCATCACGAATCAGTGGAAGTCCTGAAGAGCTTCAGTTGCTTTTAGGCTCCCAAAAGGGATTAAGTGTGACTCAATAGCTGAAACATAAATACATGTACTTGATAAATGACTTTTCATAATATAAAAAGGTATGGTAGGATGCAGAAGCTGGAAACTAAAGCCATGCTACTGAAGACTGAAAAGAGTCTATTTAACAGTGGAAGAAATTAACTTTTGGAAAAAGTGATGAAAGTATAGTGGTGGCTTCTGTACCAACAGACTTATCCATTCAAGACTGGATGCTTGTCTGAAAGGCAGGATTTTTCTGATTTTTCTAGGTTTAGCCCTATATCCCATACCTAGACATTTTATTGGACCAGTCTTTTTTCTGCCCTTTATGTATGAACACTAATGCATTGAGAAAACTGTCTGCTCAGTACATCATCTTCAGTTCTGTTTTTGATTCAGTTAATATTGCTTTGGTCCCTAAGCACAGGGCTGATGGAGAAAATTGGCCTGCTCTTTCCAAAATTTACAGTACTGGTTGAATTTTGAACTGACATTTGACATTCCTAAAGTGAAATTTGGAAAGGTGTGGTTTTTTTCTGTGACATAGATTCTATATTTGTTGGCTTTAAACATAACTGGAGGCAAAGTACTGAAGCCTGTGCTTCTTTGTTGTGTTTTTGATGAGGAAAAAGATGACAGTTGTCAGGGTTGGGGTCAGGATATCATATGTTTTTTAAAGACTTCTAATAAGAAAAATTGTAAAAACGGCCTAAAAAGGAAAAGTTTGGGTGGTGAAAGAAATTTTCTAGCAATGCCAGTGACTTAAAACAAACTGCCTCTGGAAAAAGTCTTCTATGAGGGGTTAGCATTGGGTTTTTGCCGCTGACAGGATGGTTTCTTTGTCTCCATTGGAGAGCTCACCTTTTCCATTTCCCTCCTACTCTTCCAACTCACACACACCTTTTCTTAGTTTCACTGGCATTTATACAATAGTCAGTTTGTTTAATACTGCACGCAAGCACTTCTTGCAGAAGGTAGCTGAAGGTATGGGTAGTGTCGTGCAGTATTGAAGTATCTGTTTTCAGCCTTTCTCTATTCTAACAAACATCCCTGCTATGCTAATGATAGTTGACAATAGTTGAGAAGTTACATTAAATAAATGGGTATTTACTATGTATGTGATCATAATTGTCTTTTGCCTTCCATATTTCTCAGCAAGTAGAAATACATTAGAAAAGTAGAAGCAGTAATCTTGAAACCACTGCATTTTGATACTTTTGGCTAAAAATCTAGAAGTGGTTTAACCTTGAAAAATATTAAAAGTTGAAAAGAGACCTGCTGGAAACCAATATGAACCTTCCAGTCTTGATAGCCCAGATTTGTAATACTAGTGAATTTTTCAGTGATCAATCTTAACTAAATGGAGTCTCTGCATTATGTGTGGGTAAGTGCTTTACTTCTGAACCATAATTCTAGACCGGACTGAGTTGAAGTTGGCGTCATTCCCTGTGCTCCCCATGATATGAAAGTACACCATATATTTTAACTTTTTAGTACCTTTTGCCAATGAAAACAAAAGTTATAATTAATAGTCTCAGCAGTTTTGCTGCCAAGGGTTCCTGACCACAATTCTTAGTTTGTTTTATGCTGCAGATGCCTACCTCTGAATCTCGTTAGCATTTTTATTCCTTTCCAATGGTTAAAGACTACTGCTGTCCAAGGAACTAGCCCTTCTTCAAAAATAAAAGAAAATAAAGCATGGCCGTTAAAGAGTTAATTTGCTCATGAGAAGATATTTTTGAGAAAAACTCTTTGAAGGAGCTAAGATTCTTGTTGAGGCTAAAGCACTGTATCATGTATCAGTCAATGAACTGTTCTAAATTAATTTTGACAGTAGAGTTATATTGCATATGGAGTGTGTTACAATACTGAAGAATGACTCTACAAAATAAATGTATGGGTTAGCAGGTTGAGGTCTTATCTCTTTGCTCTCGGGAGCATCATTCAATTAGTTGACTTAATAATCTCAACCCTGTAAGACTGGTAAAATCTCTTCTATGGTGATATGATACTTTTTAATTATTCAAGTATATTTGTGTTTCTAAAGACATGATCTGATTTCTGACTGTAGAGGTAGCTTGTAAAGTGCAGCTCTAATGCAGAATCTTTAGAAAAAAGTGATTTTTCTTGCCAAAAAACCAGGTCCAGTCTTCTAAAAAGGGATTTTTATTTTATTTTCATTTTGTATTTGTAGAGTTAGACCACACAGTCTGGTTTTATATTATTGACAACTGAAATTGGCTGATGGACTTGCTTCTGCTGAATTTGATAGTAGACAAGTGTTTTCCTACCATGTAGAAATGTTTAATTTTTTCCCCTGCTTTGCCTTCACGGCTGTCTTGCTACGGTAACATAAGGTGGATATTGGTGTAGCAGGACTCTAATGTCTTCTTCAGCTCTTTGCTTTTCTTCCAAAGAAGCTTTTGTTCTGCTTATATAATTATTTTTTTTTTGTAACCAAGTCTCCTGTGGAAGGCTCCTTGTGGGTGGTTCAAACACTGTATCTGATCAGATGCTGTTTACCTAAGGCATCTGATTAATGAACATATGTCTGAGTGGGATAAATACCCTAATGAGTGTCTTGGATAGACGCAAATCTAAGGAAAGGATTCAGGCTGTCATTCTGTAGTGCTTAGTGACTGAGCTAAGTGCAATTTCAAATGGAAACCTCAGAGTTAAAAGATCTCTCTGTAACTTGTTATGTCTCTTCCAGTATTGCCATTTCTATATTTTCTCTACTTTTTCAGAACTGTAATGATATGAAGAGATCTAATTAAATGTCCTAGTACTATTGCAGCATTCTGTGAGTACTTGATGGGTCGCAGCAGACAGCAGCTAAATGTGTCTGAAATTTAGCTTTGTCACCTTGTTTAAACATGATTGTTCTCCTTTCTGTGTTGCTTTGTTCATATGGTAATATGCTATTTCTATGCAATCTAAATGTTCCTCTTACTCATTTTGTATTTATTATACTCCTCTATACTGTGTCAGCTTTCCCAATAGGAGAATCTGAAATGCTCATGTAATTCTATTTCTGAAACCCTTGTATTCAAAGGGAAGAAATCTTCATAGAAATAAATTTCCCAGATTAGAGGTAGTTAGATGTTCTAAACTGGACTTCTGCTGTCAGGACAAGTATTTCGGTTTTTGCATCTCATTTGAATTTCAGAAGTAATTTTTACCATATCAAGGGTGCTGTTTTGAATCCTTGGCAAGGTGGCCTGAGTGTCAATGGCTTATTCTTGTCATTGCCATTAAGCTGAATAAGAGGGGCAAAGTTTGTGCCTTGTTTAGCCGCCAAACAGGGAGTGCATTAATAAAAAATTCCCAATTTTCTGATTTGCAATGTCAAGTGGACCAGACATCCAGCTGTGACAGTTACAGCAACAAGTAATTCCACCTGTTCTGAGAAGTAAAATATTACCTGTGGAACAGCTGGGCAGCTACAAGGACAAAATATAGACAAGATTATTGATCTTGGTCTGTTATGATTTGTAAACCTTGAGGATATTGGTTGCTTGCATCTTTAGCCATATTTTCTCCAAGCTTGCTCACCCCACTGGGCTTACATCAGCAGAGATCCAAGAACTAATGTGATAGATGGACTGAAGCTCTGTCAGTGAGAGGGTTGACATCATGTCTTAGCATAATTGTGCTGGCTCAGGTGCAATAGCAATAAAACTGGTAGCATAAGGCAATGTAGGTAGCCAGCATTGAAACCCATGCTTCAACGTCATCAAAATTGGCATCTGATCTGAAGGCAAATTTCTATATGCTGCAGTGTATTTCCGAATGTGGGAACAGGGGTGGTGAATAGAGGATTGTGCGGGTCCATTTCATTATTACCGTCTTTAAGAATATTCCTTCTTTTTTTTTTTTTTTTTTAAAGTAGGAATTAAAGTCAACATTGCTGTGAAGGGAGTTCTGCTGGTGCTGCAACATGAGTGTAAGTTGTGGGAAGACATTAGGACATGAGTTACCATCTAGGGTTAAAGTACCCTTAAAACCATCAACTATAGAAGAAATCTAAGTAGAATAATGGAGAGGCTCCTGCTCTTAATTATCCTCTAATGGATCCTACTTCTAGGTGTCTTGAATTGCTGCAGGAAGAGCATCTGCTGGTAGAATGTCTAGGAGAACAGCCTCCCCTGAGGTGTCATGAAGCATTTCTTAGCCTCTGATTTCGTGAAGCATTTCTCAGCCTCTGAGGCGGCTATGCAAGATATTTCAGGACTGCTGAACTGCACAACAGACTTCCTCTAGTCTGTGTCAAGAACCAATGAACAGGAAACTACTTATTTTCCATATTATGGTTTGTGTAATAAAAAGCAGGCTATCGACATCTTGGCAGCTTTTCATTGCTAGAATGTTATTTTGAGCAAATAATCACTAAGAAAAATCTTAAACTTTTTTTTTTTTTTTTTTTTTTTTTTTTTTGCCTTCCCCTGTTTGGATAATAGGAAAAAAGTAGCAAGAGAGAGCAAACATATTAACTTGCATTGTAAAACACTGAAACCACTTGGAGCTATAAGCTTTATGTGTTACCACAGCTTCTTGCTATAATTCTTTCTCAGTGTAGTGGTTTACCTACAGACATATATCCAGCAGGACCGCAAGTCTATAGGCAGGAGAGCTGGCAATCAGAATGTTCTGGGTAGAGAAATCCCTCTTTGTGTTTGTGTGGAAGAACTGATGGGACATGCTATGCTGTGGAAGGTAAAACTGGAAAATTAAAACCTGTCTTTAAACAGAAATATAATCTACTTCATCTCTACTAAAGCTCACTACGATTCATAAGCACACAGTGAGATCTCTTTGCTCCTGCTCATTGTTGTAGTTTGTCATCCAACAAGAGCTGATGTAGTCCATGCTGAACTCAGCATAACTGCAGTTATCTTTTAAACTCTAGTGGGAGTAAGCGTATTAAAAGTCTCTCAAGTATACTCACAAGATGAGCTTGCTGCAGTACCCATAGACCTCGACTGTGTTCCTGAATGCTTCAGTCTACAGCAGCTACAATGCCAGAAAAGTTTAGAAGCAGGCAGTCAATTAATAACCCATGTGGCAAATATATTATCTTGTGTTACAAAACTTATAATAAAATTATAGGTCTGGCTGCTTTCTCCCACATAGAATCCCAGAATTTTTTTGCCTTGAAAGTAATCTCTGGAGGTCACCTGATCCAACCTCCTGCCTAGAGCAGGGTGAATTCAGATCAGGCTGCCAATATACAATGTAGAATGAAAAGATATGAAACTTCTTCATGAAAAGAAATGTGTAATATTGCCTATTGCACCCATAAGTAATTGTTGAGGTTGTTCTGAGTTACCACCTCCGGGCTGCTTTAATGACAGTATGTTCAATTAGTCACCACATAGCAAGCAGCTGCCACTGCAGTTTTACGAAGCTGCAACTATTGTTTAAAAACAAACTAGCAAAGAAAAACCCTGAAAAATAGCTTGGCTTTGGTTCTTTGAGTTCAGGCTTTCTCTGAGGTGGCTTGACATACCGGTACAAGTAGTGCTGTGTAAGTATAGCAGCATGTGGTAGCACCTAACTGGCACAGCCTTCTTGGATAAAAAACTATGCCCTTATTGAATCTGAGGAACTCTTTGCAAGCTCTTTCTGAAGCCAGCATATGGAAAAATTTGCAAGTCTAATGTTGGAAAATGTTTTTTTCCTTCTTGGGCATGAGATCTTCTTGTGAGTTCTGAAAGGCATGTGTCTGCCACCAAGTCTGCTGGTCTGAAAGAGGGGATACCCTGCCAGTCTACGTAAAGCTGCTTTTCGCAACAGTCAAGTAGCTAGCAGGGTGTGGTAAATACTAATAAAAAAGGCCTAAGAAAGACTTCCATCAAAACACTCCACTAAGTATTTTGGAGGCTACACAGAGGGAGCCCAATGCTAGGTAAATTTTTCTAACTGTTGGAAGAGAAAAAATTAATTACAGTCCCAGTCACAAGCTGAGATCATTTATTTAAAGGGAAACACTCAGTGCTATGGTGCTTCATAATTTATATGACTGGGTATGCTTTACACAGCTGGACTTGTAATCTGGCATTTACTTTAATGCATAATGTTATAATGTTCTTAAAAGGAAACTACTCCAAAGAGGTAAGATTAAAACTCTCTTGTGGGAGGTGGTGGCACTCTTCACTGAAAACAAGCAGTCTGATTTCTTCTGCTGCTGCACATCCTGGTGGCATTTTGAAAGCTGTTCAGCTCAATGATGTGGGTATTGCATATTAGTTCCTGTTTTGATCTAATAATATGAAAGGCAGAGCAAAATGTGGTTTGCTAGAAGTGCCATGACTTGTGGAACAGTACAGACAAAACTGAGCTGCTCTTGTTTCTGTTCAATGCTGGCAAATTCTTCCTGTAATGGCTGCACTTAAAGAGTGAACCTACCCTTACCAGTGGGCTAATGATCTTTGCTGGTTTTCTGCCTTCTGAGCACATTGTATCACAGATAAAACATTTGAGAATCAGTTTTTCATGTGGATTCTTATATAGAGCTATGTATTGGCTGAAAAAATGAATAAGCATAGCCGGAAGCTGGGAAGTCTACAGAGGAAATGCACAACTGAAGTGCTGCAGGAAAACGCCAGCCGTCTTGTCGGTGATAGCTAGTTAGCAGTGTCTATAGGAAATCTGTTCTTACATTCTCTATCTAGCTCTTTGATACTAGGGCAGATATATAGAACTACATGGTCTGTAATAGCAGAACAAGCTTGATCCAGCACAGACTGAGAATCTGACAGGCTCCCAAGAACAATTACATCCCCTTACTGTGAATTCTGCTGTTATAGGTATTATGGCGTAAGAAATGTAGCTGAAAAAGTTAGTAGTATGAGTCCCGAAGCATCTAGATGACTAAATATCTTGTACAAACCAATATAGCAGAATGACTATTTTATTATTTTATTTTTTTAAGAAAATAATGGTGGTTCATGATTAGCAGTGCACAGCATGTGACTCATTCATTACTGTGACCTCAACTGTTGAAGCCACAGAACTGGCAGGGCTCTCTGTGGAAATACCTGGAAGGATACCAAGAACCAGGGCAGGAGTATCCTGTCCACTGTCACAGCTTCCTGTCAACAGTCAGTGAACTCACAGTTGAGAACAGATGTTTGTGGCTTTGTACAGGGCTACTGTGTATGACTATCATAACATCCTTACTGAAGATGAGAAAGGAAAGAAGGATCCTGCAAAGCTGGATATCACTTAAATGGTAGACCGTATATAAGCATGTAGGGATGTAACTTGAGGTTCCTATGTATTTCAGGCTTGTTTTTAAGTTTCTCATTTCTCATTCTGCAAGGTGAATTTTGAAATAGGAAAGCTGCTCACCATAATAAAATTAAATTTTTATCTGTTGTGCCATTTTGGAGAATATATGAAGAGGTTCTAACTTCTCGGCAGCTCTAAGGTATATTTGTTTTGCTAGCAATTTGCTTATGGTGTTTTATGATGGTGTAATGACAGAAATTGGTTGGTCTTATCAGTGCAAACCTTTTAGGAATGAGATCACATTTCATCAGCTGACTCGCATGAAATTGAAATGTTAATTTACTTTTTTTGAAACCAAAATTGCTACTTGAAATATCTGGAGAATACTTACTGCACATGAGAAATGCATTCATCTGTTGAGATAGAGCTCATTAAGGAGAAAGGAGGAGAAAGCAAAGGCCAACACAGGACAATTTCTTTGCACTTCCTCCCTCTTCCCTGTTAAAGAAGTTTGACATTTCAGTGTAGACATGATTAAAGTATTCCTGGAGTTTTAACATCTGCATTGCTGAACAAATACTTGTGATTGAAGTAGACTGAGCAAAAAAGCCAACCTAATGCAACTCCATAGTGCTTGTTTCACACAATCTGTTACTGGGAAGCAGGAATTAAAGCTATAGAAAGCTCCATATTTACTGTCTATGTTGTAAAAATTGGATGACGTTCTTGCATAACATAATAGACGCTAATATGAAAAACTAATAAAGAAGCTGTTTACTGGTTGTTCTCTTGTTTTAAAGCAGTTGCTTTAAAAATGTTATGGGAACTGAGGGGGGAAATAGAAATTCTATTGTTGTGTTAAAGATGGGTTCTTTAGTCCTTCATGTTTTTTATTTTTAAAGTACTTATTGCTATTCACTTTCATCATAAATAGTTCAACAAATGGCTTCCTTCTGCAAAATGGAACTGAGATGGGCTGTTAGTGATTGTTGAAAACCACATTTTAATAAAGGAAAAACATTAGGCTAAATAAAAGCAGTAAATTGGAACAAAAAACCCTGAAGCCTTGAAGCTACCAACCTTTATATGAAGTAAAGTTTTTCAGCCACCACTCTGTTGCTAGTTGATGGAGTCCATATCTCCCCAAACTAGCTCCCAAGTTACTGGAATATCATGCTAAAGACCATGCTGAAGTCAAGGTATGCAACATTCACTGCTCTCCCCTTCTACACAGAGTCATTTGCTGCCTCCTGGAAGGCAGAAAAATTGGTCAGGAATGATTTACCTGTGTCAGGTCTATGCTGATCTTCAATTGCCACGACTTTTCCCTGAGTCACTGTAAAGTATGATTGCACCAGTTCAAAAGTTTTAGGATCCTCCTTCTCAGCGCACATTTATGCCAGCTTCTGCTAGAATTCTGCCAGAGTTGGCCAGGCTCTTGGTGGTGGCAGGCAATAGAATGAGAGGCAATGAATGGGCACAAATTAAACCACAGGCAATTCCAACTGAACATGAGGAAGAATTTCTTTCCTGTGAGGGCGGCTGAGCATCAGAATAAATTGCTTTGAGAGGTTGTGGTGTCTCCTTCCCTGAAGATTCCACAACTCAAGAGCTGTCTGGACACAATCCTGAGTAATGTGTTTTTGGTGACCCTGCTTGAGCTGTGAGGTTGGACTAGATGACCACTAGTGGTCCCTTGCAGCTTCAACCATTCTGTGATACACTGCTGTAGAACAGCAACAGATGTCACACTAATTATGGGGTTGTCACTTCTACTAGGAAGAGGTGTCTGGCAGAAGTGGAAAAGGAGAACTCTGAACAGCTTCCTGGGTGAAAATATTAGAGTGGAAAAGTGTAGCTTCGGCATCATGAGCAGTTAGAGACACTTTGTGTATAAGCCTGTAGAGAGAGACAAGAAAAACATTGCACACAGATGAGGTTTTTCATGGTTTGTTTTTTTGGGTGTTTTGTTTTTTTTTTTTTTTTTTTTTGTCTGTTTTAAAACTGCTCAGTAGTTGCACGGAGTATTTAAATAACTGACCAAATACTTAAAAGCTGCTTTGGTCCATTGCAATTGCAAGTGTAAAGCAGAAAAAGAATGTGTAAGGCACTTTTGTGTGTTTCTCTGCATAGTATGGCATGAGTGTCAAACAGGGGATGTTCTGTGTGGGTTTTGGAGAATGTGCCTTGGGGAAATGTCACACGCTGTCCTGTCTGGAAAAAGACTATGTGGGGAGCTTCTCAATTGCAGTAGGAGCAGCACAGTCCTGAAGTGTTAGAGTGTGCCTTAGTTTGGTTTGGCTTAGAAGGGTGTCTGATGCAACTTGATATTTCATAAAATTTCAGTAGCATATACTGGGTGTATTTATCCCTGCTTTTGGATTCAAAACAGAGTCAGAGAGACTTAACTCAGCAGTTGTGATGTTAAGTTTTAAAGCTGTTATTCTGGATATGGTGCTTGAAGTGTACTATAGGGAGATTTTGAGGACTGAGCAAGTCATTGTTGATGGCTAATTGCATTTTACTTTAATTGACTTTAATAGCTGCTGCATACCGTGTTTGCATTAAAGTTTGAGAAGGCTTCCAGACAGACTTGCTTCTGCAACATACTAGGAAAATAGTAGGGGATCCAACACTTCAAGGAAGAAAACCAAGCAACTTGTTATTGTAGGCTATGTCACTGTGGCTTACTAAAGTTGTTCCTCAGAAAGGAAGTTGCTGAACTACACTAGCTGGCCTTATGCTGGCATTTGTCAGCCTTATGAAGATGTCAAGAAGTTGCATTGATTTAGAACAAACAGCAAGTTTATAAGCACTTTACTGTTCAGCTTAAAATGTTCTTGGTGGTTTGGTTTTCTGTTTTTTGTTTGTTTATTTTGTTTGGTTGGTTTTTATTTCTTTAAAGAACAACCAAAATAACCTGTTCTTGAATATGAGTATGGAGAATAATTCTCCTGAACTGCAACAAGTGATCCAGTCTATCTCTTCAATTTCTAACTTCTGTGAACAAAGGTAAGCTAAGAGTGTGTCATGGAGTAGATGGAATCAACCTACCATGAAGTTACAAGTTGAAAATGTGATGTCAGTCTGCTTGTAAATTCATGCCAGCAGGAGCTCTGCATGGTTCGTTAACAAATAATAAGATAATTTAGCCAAAGTGTACGTCATGTTACAGTGTGGGATTTAGGTATTATGCACCAAAAATGGAATTTATGGGGAAGTAAAGCTACAAAACTATGGCTACCAGAGCATATGCTGGGAAAAAGATCTCTGTAAGCATTAAGTATGCAATAATGTGCTTGTACTCTTCAAGGCTAGGGCAAAAAAGCTGGAGGTGTACTTCTTTTGAATGAGGCCAACTGGATCTGTCATGATATGTGTCATCCCATTACAGGAACTACCTGAACCTGTTCTGTTCCACTTTAACATAGGTGACAGAAGTGCATACAATCTTCTGCCTCAGTGTGTTGTTTTGGTGTTTCCTTAGTTTAATTAGCAGCAGAGGTTGTGGGTCAATACAAGTGACACAGAGCTACATTAAGTAGTTGCTACAAGGCAAGAGGAGCTAGCATAGGATTCTAAGAGTCAGAAGCTATTTGTCTAACCATTAGGAATAGCATATAATTCTGACAGTTTTATTTGCCTTGCTAGGGGAGGTTTCAGGTGTTTTATTTTGCTTTTACATATGTCAGGAATACTTCAGTTACTGTGCTGCTTTGCTCCTGTGGCATAAGCATTCTGTGCTCTTTGAGAAACTGCTCAGCCTTGTTGACTCAAACAAATAAATGCTTTAGTTTGAGAAAGCATGACTTCTGTTTTGAGTTCTCTTGGCTTGCATTGATATCAAATAAGATGGATGACATTCTTAGTCATATGGTTTAGTTTTAGGTAGTCCTGTGAGAAGCAGGGAGTTGGACTTGATGATTCCTTCCAGCTTGAGATACTCAATGATTCTATTATTCTATTGAATTCACCAAGGATACTTAGTTTTGCTGTCACTATTTTTTTTTTGTGCTTGCATCTTACATAGAGATATACAGAACTCTGGTTTCTGGGTCAGAGAAGTAGGTAAGTCCTTAAATGCACTGTGCTCTATATAGCAATTGTATGTGAAAAAACATTGCCAGCCTTCTTGTAACAATTTTTCCTTGACATATTTTGAAACTCCTTCTGTTTTGGGCGTTTGTCTTTAATTTTTGGTGGGGCTTGGGGGAGAAGTGTGAAACTGAAATTCTGCAAGTGTAAAAAACCAGAAAAGTTGTTTGCTTGTGTGTTCAGCTTTTGCAAGCTTTTGTTTCAGAAAGCTTCTGTAGGTCTGACAGATGGGAGCTGCCAAGGAAGCAGTCCCTGTGATGGAGATGTAATTTGCCACCCCTACCTTTTGTGGGCATTCCTGTCACCTTCATTAAATCCAGTATTTTGTGTTCGTTGGGTATTTCCTAGCCTGGAGTTTGGCAAGAATTTTTCCATGTGTTTGTCTCCTGATATAGCCCTATAACACTTGTCTGTGTTTAATTCTTAGCTTGGTACTGTTTTCATACAGTCAAGCTTCTTTTTTTAATTATAATCAACTCTTGTTTGCTGAAGATTGTGTGATGCTGAAAAATCCCCCAGGGAGGGAAAGCCCAAGTAACATGGGTGCTGCAGTACAAAAGTGGGGCCTGGCTGTGTCCATTCTGAGATCTGCAGAACAAACTGAGCTTGATGGCTTCTCAGTCCTTGGGGATGTGGGGCTGTCTCGCAGGTTGAATGCAGTGTTAGCTAGAGGGTGAGTGTGGGTATCAGTACTGAACTACATCAGTATGGTGAGTGCTCCCAGAGCACCAGAATGGGATAGACCCACTTACCATGTTTTGAAGAGGACGATTCATCTGGGATCATCTGTGCTAGCTAAGGCTCAATTCCAATTGAATTATCCTTGTGTTGCACTCCTTCATGCTCCTATGGCAGGGAAGTTATCATCCTAGAAAGCAACCTCAGGTTTAATGGGACCTCAGATACTAAAGTTAGCTGTACCTTTACACTGTAGAAATTAGTATGAGCTGACCTTTGGATATGGGTAGTTGCTTTTATATAGTGCTATTATTCAGCTGATCAGTCTGTAGGCACTCAGCTTTGAAGAGCACCAGCAGCTTCCAGAGCATTGACAGGGAATGTCTGGTCTGGTGTTTGAACTTCTCTATTTCCATGGTCTTCCCTCAGGATATAGTTGATGCTTGGCTAACTTGTGGTTTCTAATTTTTTAGTACTTATAGCATGCAGCTAGAGCATTCTGTTGCTTCTTTTAGTCTCATGATTGCTAATGAAAATTTAAGTGATGTAGGTGCCACACCATACAATACTGCTTTGATACATCTTAATTTTCTTTTAGCTTGAGGGTGCAAAAAACTTTGAAAGTGTAATGCTAGTCATCACGGTTTTTGAAAGACTCCCTGCTGGATGCAGTGGAATAGTAAAACAAAAAGAGCCAAAAAGCACAAACTAATCCCATTGTTGTTCAAAAGTCTGGAAATTTTCTGTTGTGATTGTACAACATGCACAAAATGTACAGTTCAGTGTAATGATTTTCTTAAAACCTGTTAATAACTTGGTTTGATCAACAAAGAATGGAGTCAATAGGCAGTCATGAGAAACTGAATGGCCCCACTGTATTTGGTTTGAGATTGTAGGTGCATCTTCTTATGCCAGGTATGAAGACAAACCATCTCTGCAGGATGCAGCCACTAAGTATTTACTCAACTGGCCACTGGATGCCAGTATTGCTCTACAGAAACTGGTAATCGAAAGCTTATTTTTGTGACTAATATTGCAATGGCTGCTCCAGGGTCACAAGCATTTTATCACTGGTTTTCTAAACAGGGAGAAAGGGTGGGTAAAGTGCTAGAATGAAACATTACACTTCATTTTACTTTCTTGAGAGGCTGAATACAGAGGGATTGTTGATTTGTATTTGACCTGTATTAAAGTATGTTAGATTTTGGATTCATCCATAGCAGCATACTTTGTAATGAAAAGAACATCATCTTTGCAGTTGTCCCTTTTCAGACTGTCATAAATCTGTTCTGTTGATGGTCTTGGCTACTTTGAAATGGCTTTCAGAACGTAGTTTTCTTTGCTAATCCAGGACTAAAAATCCTCATACTGCCCAAACAAATCTGTAACATCTGTGGCAACTTTAAAAATCCTGTACATGTGGGCAGAATTTCAAGATGTGTAGGACTTCTGAATTTGAATACAGTGGCTTCTGTTCTTTTGTCTAGGAATTTGTACTTGAAGACACAATTTATTGACTGTCCTTATAGTGATAAGATATTTGGCAATGAGATTCTTCTAATCTTCTTATGGCTATCAGAGGTTTAAATGAGGGTATACATTGTTTGCTGGGGGTTTTTGGGGGACTTTTCTTTTCATTGTTTAATTATTTTAAGATTTGCCTTGTTCTGGTGAAGGTTCAGAAATGATGAAGTTGCCAGCTTGGTCGCGATTACCACAAAGATTAGTGTGCAGAATACTCAAAGGACCACACCACTGTTCACCTCATGCTATATGTTCATTCAACAAGGAGGCACTAGATTTGGCAAATCTAACAGCTATATTGAAATATTTGAGTGAGAAAGTATGTTTTCCCTGTCTCATGTCAGTCCAACATGCCATCTCATGTGCAGGAGCTAGCATGAAAACTCATTACAGCCCAGAAAAGCAGCCTCTGGGTAAGTAATCAATGGATGAAATGGAAACCACAGTGACCTCATTATTCAGCCTTTGCCTTGCCATGCTTTTGCTTTGTTCCTAGGCAAAGTAACAGCTTTTCCTCTAAAGTATGCCTTAGAGATAACATTAACCTGGAAGTAGCTGGTTTTAGTACTGTGGGAAAGGAAAATCACTTCTTCAAAATTTTATTAGCTGATATGGAGAAATGCACAAAAGAAGTTTCTGTAAGATCCTTGGTTGTAGGGGAAGTGAGAAGCTGTTTAACAGCATGGTCCATTTGTTGTGTTTAAAGGAAGGGTTGTAAAAAGAAGCTTGTGAGGCTCTAGCCTAAATTTAATTAGGGTTACTGTGCTGTTTAGCTTTCAGTCTTTAGATCACAGAATACTGGCAGGGATTCAGAGGCTGAAGTAACTGGATGGCTCATTCTCAGAGACCAGAAAACATTGTTCTGTTCATTAGCCAGATACTCTGACTTCTGTTCCTGGTAGTTTTAATGTGTAGTGCTTATTAGAACTCACTCACTGTGAGGGGCCATCCACCCTCTGGGATGTGTAGCTGACAGGGTTCATGGCCAGTTTAGAGATGGTGCAGCTGAAGGCAGCCTTTGCAGTGCGATGCCATTTGGCTTTTGACTGCAGCCCTGGCAGTAGGAGCCCCCAGTTCCCGCCAGCTAGGCTATGGTGACTGGCTGGCTCCCACTTGCGGCAAGAGATTGAGTCTAGAGTCTGCAGGAACCAGGAGTGATGCAGGCAGATTCATACTTGGGGCAAAGCAGCAGGAGGGCCCTGGAGACAGGGTTTGATGAGCAGCATGTTTTCCATGTGTAGTACAGGGAGCCTGAGAAGCCTGTGGTGTGAACCAGGAGTTGGTTGTAACTGTGACATACTCTCACGAAAGCCTGGGATCTTTCATTTCTGGTTCAGAAATAGTCACTTGAGCATTTTGTGAGACCTTCTGTTCTTCTGTTTCAAGGAAGATCAGAGCAAAGTAGGTAGATAAGGTTTTTTTCTCATGTTTTGCAAGAAAACTAAAAATCAGGGTAAGAAATAAAATGTACAGGAAAAAAGGGAGAGGGAAAGATGTATCTCTGCAGTCCAGGCAAAAGCTGGAACCCAATGCAGAATATGGGCTCTCTGGATTTAGCAATGCTCTGAGCTCCTGGAACTTTTGCAGAGGAAGTTCTGAGAGGGGGAAGAGGCAAAATACTAGCCTGCTTTTTGTCAGCCATGTCCCTGATGTTCAGTCGCATAAGTTCTTTCGTAAAAGCATTATAATGATTTTCTGAAAGCACTTAGAACTAAGACTGGTTCTTAACTTGCATGAATTTGGGACAAGAAAAATATTCTAACCAATGTGTATGTACAAAAACTTGAGGCATTTTTACCCATTTGCTTTCAAAATAAATTTTAATTAAAAGTTTTAAGTGTTCTTTACTGTATGTGATTTATTGATTTATTTTAGAAATACTTTAGGAAGCAGAACAGTTAAAAATCTATGAAGTACACAGAATGTACTGGAGAATACAGATGTTCTTCTGTTTTTTCTTGCTGTCAATTAAGATGTAGACAAAACCAAGGAAACATGACTGACAACACACAGTCCTTTAGTTCTTGGTGTATTTTTTCTTTTTCAAGCTATTTCTGTTCAAATAATTCTGTTCTTGTCTGACAATAGAAAAAACCCCAACTTTTCTGAAGGAGCAGTGAAGAGCTAATCCATCCATCTCTGCTAAAATGCCCCAAAAGCAACAGCCCTTAAAATATGCCGCATGTCCCTACAACTACTTCATGGAAACTAAAGGCTGACTTTTAAATTTACCAGCATTTCCCCAGAGGCCAAAGGCTTGGAGCAGACATTGCTGTTCTGCCTCAGCATTCTTCAGCAGTGCTGAATACCACTTTGGCTAAAAACTTGTTCTGTTATCAATCAAAATTCAGACAGTAATAAATCAAACAATGAATTTTTTGTGTGGATAATAAAGGGTCATATTTATTCTTTTGAAACTCAGAATGCAGAGATTTCCATGTATAACCCTCCAAGCATCAGAGGGATTGAGAAGTTCTGCCACACTTTGGAAGACTTGAAGACATTTTGTCTACCATCTCCAAGGACTGGAATTCATAGGTATCACTGTTAGGTTTTGTGATACAAGGCTCATCTACACACACAGGGGAACACAGAGAGATAATGGAATGGGGAACCCCAAATAACCAATCCTGAGCCCCAGCTACTCCCAGGCTCATCCCAGGAGCCATCATCCCATCAAAGGCCAATCCCTGTAAGTTTGGAAGAGCACAGGGGCCAAAGTCAAGGAGGAACTCATATTAAGGACTCGGAAGAAGGTGCCCATCAGAGGAAGGTGACACCCTATCAAGGCCTTTCCTAGGGCTGTCCCAGGAGAAGTTCAGCCTCAGTGTCATGGTGTGAAACTCATCAAGAAAAGTAGATTTTCTTTCTCTCCAGAGCACTATTGCTACTGGTTGTATACAAATTCCCACAGGAAGCAACCGAGGAAAGGCTTTTGGCACATTCTGAAAAACAAATGAGAGGGTTCTGTTATGGGGAGTCTGAATGTGGCAGTTTGATAGAGGGGAGGCTGCTGCAGCTCCAAGCCTCAGTAGTGAGACTGAGCCTGTATTCCCAACAGGTACATACAGACAGACAAGCACCCGTATACCACACATACTTACACATACACATGGGCTGGCTGTACAGATCAGCATGGAGAGACAGACGTAGCACATATAAAAGCACCAACAGCACCAATGTTCTCATCCTGCTCCCTTCTTTGACAGAGCAGGGTAAAGATCTGTTAATGGGAAATATATGCATATGTGTGACACGGCTGGGAACCACATTTGAAAACTCAAACAGTCACATGGTGTGGTCGACCACATGAAAAGGAGGGATAAGGAAACGCTTGGCATGGGGCAGGGCTCCCAGTGGTGTAGCTGAGAGCAAAGGGTGAAAATCAGAGACACTCTGCAGAGGAACGGGAGGAGTAGGCTGTGTGTTAGTTCAGCTACATGCAGAAATATATGAATGTATGCCTTTTGACCCCTCTGATCTTCTGGATGGGGATCTTTCTAAATCTTAGAGAGATGTGGGAGGAAAAGGTGGAGTGTTTTGTTGGGGTCACTCTCATAATGACTCTCTCTACTCTGCATGTGATGGATGTCCCAGCAGTGGACCCACACCTGTAGCCAGCAAGGCTGCTATAGGAGTGATGGACAATTGTCACATCCACTGTTCAACCACCAGTAAAAGCTTCAGTAGTGGCCAATAGTGAGAAATGGAAACAAATGTGACTGGGCCCTGACATCTGGCGATCTGCTCATGGTGTTTGGCCTAAAGAAATGTATGAACATGGTACTAGTTTTGTCTGGGGTGGGAAAGAACAAGGAGATTTGGGCCAGGGGCAGAATACTGCTCTCTTTCCTTTCCTTTCAGCTCATGTGGGGAATCTACAGAACCTGTTGGTGGGTTGTTACCCCATTCTCATAGGCGCAAGGTTCTGAACTTGCAGAGAACATGTGGCAAAAGCTGAAGTGAGCAGGTGGAACAGCAATGAAGTACACACAGAAAAGCAGGGGAGGGGAAGGAAAATTTCTGCATAGGAAAACAGCCCAATATATCTTGGATGCTACTGACAATGTGAAAATGACACCAGTTCTGGCTTTGAAATTGCTAGAAATACACATCTCATGATGCTCAGAGAAGGCTATTCAGTGACCTCTGGTGAAGCAAAGAAAATCTGAAGAAAGGAAACAGGGTTTTTTTTTCATTAAATTTCCCTTTTCCATGCTTCTATAGACTACAGTATGTAACTAATGTTTATTGGCCATCTGTTGTAATTAAAAGCTCAACCAGCACAGCTTTCAATCCTGTTGTTCATCTTTTCTGAGCACAGATGGTCAAGGGTTTGTTTCACCTGCACTGTAAAATAAAACAGGCTTTTTGTGGAGTTAGTTTAAATTTTCACTGCAGTCTGCTGGTTTTCCTTTAGAGATTTGAGTAATTCTTCCTTCATTTAGTTTAAAGCACTGTCCTTTTCAGAAATTACAGCTAACTTGTACTGCATTTCAGTAGAAACAGTTTTGTTTATGCTTAAATGCTAAATATTTTGTTCCTTTAATCTTAAGGAAATTAAATGCAATGTATATTTGGGAGAAAACAGTTTTAAACAAACCAGGAAAGCAGGTTTGTTGAAGAAATCCCTTTATGATTAATTCACTGATAACATGAACCTATTAAACATATATACTAGAGAACTTGGGTGTGTTTATACAATGGGCTGCACTCATCTTTTCTTTCTCAGAAGTATGGTTTTAGCCCCTGTGCTGGTCACTTCAGAGTATCAAGTGGCAAGAGGTACACCATGATAACAATCCTACTGGGATGGAGTTTAAAACCTCATCAAAAGTTAAATAAAACAATCCAGTGCATTTCCACACTGATTTAAAGTGATGGTTGACCTTACAGGAGAAAGAGTTATAACATTCTAAGCCTTTACAACCCCTCAGCATTTCTTCTTTGGAAGGCAGAAAGTTCAGTGTGAACCTATGGTTGTCTTTACTTTTTCTGTCTCCTGCATCCCTTGACTCCTATTTCTCAGATACATGAGTTGTTTTTTTAGGAACAATAGACAATGGGCTGTCTTTTTTCTTTCCTTACATCAATTTAATTGCATATGTTTTCCAGGCAGGACCACTGCTAATTCAGCAAGGCACATGTGCATGTTGCAAAAGCTCTTGTAAAAGAATGATTGAGATTTCACATTTCTGCAGAAGGCAAACACAATAAAATCCCAGCAACTGGCCCACATTTGCTCTGCTGTTCTGAAACTATAAATGTTTTATGGAAACACTGCGATTTATATGTACATTCATACTTTAAAGAGAAGAATAGGTCTTAATCCACTGGGGACTTGGCTTACTAGAGATGTGAATCCTCTGGCCTTTCCGCTCCTGCTGTGTACAGCTTTCTGCAATACGGGATGGCATTCACACCAGAACTCCATTTTGCTCCAAGGCAGATGGGCAACTGATGGGTGATTGCTCTGTCACTAAGTAGGCTGCTTAAAAATACCAAATAGTAACGTAGTTACTGCAGTATGTTTCTGATTAAAAAATGTCCATTTTGTATTCTTCATCCCAAAACCACATTTAGTAATGTCAAAAGAAGCATTGAAGTGATCTTCCTTAAATAGAAAAACCCAAGAAAATGTGCTAGTTTTGATAGGTTAGCATCCAAACTTTTGATACATAAACACTATTACCAGTCACCTCATTGCTGAAAGATTGACCTAGCTTGTATGGCGGAGGATCTACTGGTGTAAGAGTGAAATCCATGCCATCATTTAAGTGGCCTAATCAGACTGTGTCCTCTGGCTTGGAAATATTGCAGTGGTTTGGTTTTGGAGGAGATTGTTTTTCCTTTTTCTTTTTTTTTTTCTTCTCTTTGCTGAAGAGCTTGTGAAACAATTATCAAATAAAGACAAACAGCTGACAGTCCTATTCTTCCATTAAAGCATGGAAAAATGTAGCCATCTGCCTTTCTGCAAACTGTAAGAGAAGAAGGGGAAAGCTACGCTAAATATCTGAGGAATGATGAAGTAAGGCAAGCTGTTCACTCTGATTTTCTGTGTCAGCTACATAAGTCATCCATCACTATTACAGTTTGCAGCTGGGGATATTGCTGGGTTCTGACATGAATTGTAATGGGAGATGGAAACATCCTGGTGAACTGTCTGGCTCATGTAGTTATGAGGCCTCTGCTGTTACTTTATGTTGTAAATGCTTCTCTGTTGCTGTTAAGGAAACTAATATAGTTTTAAACAAAAGCTTGAGTGACTTCTGACTCTTGGAATGATCTAGACTGGCAGTGCTGGGGAACAGTTGGTTGAAGGTCTTATCCAACCTGGTTGACTCCATAACTCCATGATGACCTGCAGTTCCAATTTTAGTTAGGTTTAGGTTTGGTTTTTGAAAGTTCTTGGGAGTGGAATGTACCTTCTTTGTGTTTTCCTAAGCATTTTCTTCAGCCCACACAGAGAGGAGAGCCTGTAAGCAGAACCTGAATTTGAGAAGAAAGGGATGATCTGTTATTGCCCTTCCCCACTAAAATGGTCACCAGTAGTTCAAATATTCCAACATTTCCATTTCTTCCTTGATCTTCCATTCTCTTTTACCTGTACCCACTACCTGTTGGTTTTGTTTTGATGGATTTTTTCCTGCCTCCATTTCTTCCCCAAATCCTTCTTCTTTTCTTAGTCCCCTGCCCTGCCTGGACATTTAACTTTCAGTTTTGAATTCCAGCCTCTCCTGTTGTGTCCTGGCAGTTTTCCCTACCATCAGCCTTCCAGACACTGTCAGAAGAGTCTAGGTCTTGTTAGCTCTGGGGTCTAGGAACAGGTGCTGGTGTCAGAGAGGTAAGCCCCATCTCTCCTGGGAAAAGTAGAATGACTGACATGTAGTATTGTCTTTCCAAGCCACTAGCATGCAGCAGCTTCACTGCAATGCAATAGCAGTGTTTAGAGTATATGATGTATAGTTTAGTAAAGAGAGATAGCCTAAACAGAAAGAGTACTTGGAAATCTTTCAAACAAAGTTTTGAATTTCAGGGTTTTCAAAAAGTTCATAAATTCCTTCCCTAAAATTCAGAGATTTAACTTTTTAGTTGCAGTTTGCATAGTACATATTTAGTTTTGGTAGCTTCATTTTACTGAGAAATCTGCTGTGCTGCTTTTTTAGGAAACCTTTCAATCCCTATGCTCCTATAAATATTTGCTGTCTATACCAGATATCTCTGCTGGGTTTTCTCATGACTTTCAAAGTATTCTGAGTAGGCATCAGTGCAGTTACTTTATGATCTATAGGAGAAGTTATTAGTGTTGTTTCTGGCATAACAGGGTCCTACTTTAACTGTAAGACTGGCATACCTTTAACAATCCTGGGGTTTTTTCTTAACCTTTTGAATACTACATAGTTGATGTACCTTTTGTCAGTTTTAATATAGGAAGTATTTCTTGGGATAGCCTCACTGTATTAACAAATGGAAAGAGAATTTTCTTTCTATCTTGAACATGAAGTATGTGCTGTACTAAATAACTTGTATGTATACCGAGTGGCTTTTTGTCTTTCAACCAAGCCTCCTGTTCATTGTTATCTTTTAACCAAGCCTCCTGTACATTGTTATCTTTTAACCAAGTCTCCTGTTCAGTCTAGCACTTGCATTACCTAGAGTATCCACTTTCTCTTTTCCCAAGCCTTGCAGCTTAACCACAGAGCAGACTGTTTTCCAAGAGTGTAAGTGTGAGTTGTAGCTACTAGCGATAAATTATCTTTCCCATAAAGACATAGAGGGAAGGAGGTCAGCATAATTACTTGTGTCCCATGTTTAGTGTCCTCAGAGTGGGCTAAGCTAAGGAAGGTCATGAGGACTTAGAAGCCTCACAGAAGGTCAGGTGGTAAACTTGACTATGATCCATGTTTTCTCTTTGCATGACACCACTTTCCCGTGACCAGGAAGACCAAGTTCATTATAGACATTTGATTTTTCTATCTGTTCTGTCAGTGTAAGAACAATGTTCCTTTTTTAGAAAGCTTTAAGTTTTATTTTTCTTGGCTTAGATTTGAGGTTCAGTTTACAAAAACAATAAGCTGCTCATTTTTTATGGTAGTTATAAATATAGAATTGACTATTCATAAATCTAAAAAAGGCTTTAAAATACAACCTGATTGTAAAATAAAGAATGGAAGGGATTTTTTAGTTTAAGCATATGGTCTTCATTTCATGTATGCTTACATCCCCTACTCCACACAAAAAAAGCTCAGCTGACCCATTGTAAATGATTCAGGTTATTTCCACCCTTTTGCATTAAATGCCCTCAGTGTGACACACTGTAAAAATCTACCTACTTAGCAGTTATTGGGAAGAAGTATGCTCATGAGAAAGGCCCCAGTTTTGATTTAATCACTGTTGACAGAAGTCATTATCAATACTTTTTAAAGTTTGCTGATAGTTAATCTTAAGCCAGCAGGTTAAGATACCTACATCCTGATGCAGCCGCAGTATGGGAGGTTAGAGGACTCTTCACTACTCTGTGGTGGGACCTCATTGTGTGACTGAGGGTAGGGGCTATGTCACCAATACCAAACATTCTTCTGTTCACTTTTAAGGTTTTGAATATTAAGTCTGGTACTGCTGACAGATCTATATCCCCCTTCACTGTACAGTAGATTACTGGGCATATAATTCATTGATAAAGAATTCTAAAGTTAGGGTTCATACTTTTCCCATGATCCTGAGACAGGGGTTCTTTTCGCCTTCTAATACACCCAGTACACAGTTTTCTCTAGCGAAAGTGTGGAATAATGGTCTTTATTTCCTTCAATAGAATTTGGCATGTGACATCATATGTGTACTGACTTGTAAGCTTTCAAATGCAAGATTTAATGCATTGCAATGTGTTTTAATGATTTTAGAGTACATCATGTTATGGAGGTTGGTAGCCAGTCTGGACTTAAAGTTGCAAATTACTTTCATTAATTGTAAGGTTTCATTTCGTTGTTCTGTGCTCCTGCCCTGAAATACTAGTATGCTTTTAAAAATAGTCTAAACTTGCTTGATGAACTGCACCCTAATTATAACAGTAGCTGCACGAAGCAGCTTCACAACTAGGGTGAGAAGTCTTTCAAGCCTGCAGCATGTCTTAGTAAATCTAGCTAGTAAATCTAGCTACCAAATCTAGCTACCTACAACAAAAGAAAAATGAGATTGTGAGCTGCATACTTAGTTGTTTCTATGTTTTGAGAAGATACTGCACCAGCAGCGTAAAGATTAGATCAATCAAGTTCCCTTCTGTCTTCTTTTTACTGTTTATTGTTTCATTCCTGTTAAAGGTCTGTAATTCTGTGACAACCCATCCCTGGTAGAAGGCCACTGTAGTGAGCCTGCACTTCTTGGCAGATTCACTGTGTGGAATCCCAGCTTAACATTCACTGTGTGGAATCCCAGCTTAACACGGAGGGATGTACGCAACAAAAGTCTTATTCAAGAGCAGAGACAGCTTTTGTCACAACCCTTAAAAACATCTAATCCCGAAAGAAGATAGACCAGAATTATGATTCCTTCTGGCTACATTCTCAACCTATACCCAATACTGAGCTTTCAGGTTCAGGTACCCTCTCACTTGCAGTCACCCTGATTCTGAGTTTCTTGGATTTTCTGACGTATGATGGTACAGTCACAAGAAGATATATGAAGTTTGATCTGTGACCCAGTGGTCTGAGCTTTCTTTTTGCAAACATGGGTGTGTTCCCTAATTTGCGTTCCCTATTTTGTGGGAAATGAGCTCAAGTCCTCTATCTGCTGGTGTGTGCCATATGCTCCACATCATTTTTGTAAGATTTGTCTGTCTCTGGGACCACATGGTAAGGAAAGGGAGTTAACCTGTTGCTTCACTTGGCATGTGATTTTTGCTGTGAATTTCTTTCCAAGGCATGTGAGGCATGACTGTTTTTCTGCTCTGGGATTCAGTTGCTTCAAAGGCATGATGATACTCACTATAGCTAATGCTGAGTCCCTCATCTTTCTCTATTTTATATCTTAGAACCAAAAGTACTGGTCGGTTCTGCATACTTTCCTCGTATCCTTAAAACATTTTTCTCTTTCACAGAAATATGTATTATTCTTCCAGGAGATATTTTGCTGGAATATTCCCAATCATGTCATGACAGACTAAAGCAAACATCACTCAGCTGGAAACTCACTAAACTTGGGCAGTTTGTTTTTTGTCTGGAAAGCACCTGCTACTTTATGTACATCTCACATAAAAGTAATTTTACTAACCATTAATTTAGAATCATAGAATCATAGAATAGTTAGGGCTGGAAAGGACCTGAATATCATACAGTTCCAACCCCCCTGCCAGGGGCAGGGACACCTCCCACTAAACCATGCCACCCAAGGATATGTCCAATCCAGCCTTGAACACTGCCAGCGATGGAGCATTCACAACTTCCCTGGGCAACCCATTCCAGTGCCTCACCACCCTTACAGGAAAGAATTTCTTCCTCATATCCAATCTAAACTTCCCCTGTTAAAGTTTGAACCCGTTACCCCTTGTGCTATTGCTACAGTCCCTAATGAAGAGTCCCTCCCCAGCATCCCTATAGGCCCCCTTCAGATACTGGAAGGCTGCTATGAGGTCTCCACACAGCCTTCTCTTCTCCAGGCTGAACAGCCCCAACTTTCTCAGCCTATCTTCATATGGGAGGTGCTCCAGTCCCCTGATCATCCTCGTGGCCCTCCTTTGGACTTGTTCCAACAATTTACTGCTGCTATAAAACTTTTAAACTTACTCCCTTTTACATAGATGTGTAGCACCAGCCTTTGATTACAGGTTGACACCAGGTAATACCTTCAGTAATTATAAATTGTCTCTAAGCCCTGGAATTGATTATTTTACCCTTCCCTGAAAAGTTTCCTCCTGCTCTGCAATGCCCATCCATGCATTCATACATGCATTTGGGGAGCTCAGCTGCAGGATCTGGGCTAAGTTCTGTTTTATATGCATATATATACACACACACAGAATAATGAATATTTTGGTGAAGAAATGCTTAATAGTTAAAAATGTTTAAGTTACATAGCTTTCTGTTTCATACAAGTGTGTATCATCCTCTCCAGAATGGACAAAATATTGAGGTTCTTCTATAGGCAAGTAAATTTGGAGTTTATAGTTACTCAAATAATTTAAACAGAAATACTGAGGTATAGTAGTGAAAAAGGATGCCACAAATTTGCAATGATCCAAAAAGGTTGTGGTGTTGGACTCAGATGTCCTAAGATGAAGATGGTAAGAATCCCCGACTCATCCCCAAAACTGAATCTAATCAGTACTGCTAAAAAATTTGGCAGTCAACTCCTGCTTTCAGGTTACTTTCCAGCCTTCTGGCAGCTGTGTCTTCTCTTCATCCAAACCCATGAAAAAGACCTGTAATTCACTGGCAAGCTTGTTAAATTATTTACATGTGGAACTTGGGGTACTTGAAAGGTAATGTTATAGACATGCTATTAGCCTAGGTGATAACGTAATCCATCATGCTCAGTGTTTCCCAGGGTTAAATTTTTCTCTCAGTTTTCTATAGTTTCTTGTAGTTCTGTAGTTTTTTGCTAAGATTTAACAGTTTGCAATTTTCTATTTTGGAAATCTGTTTCAAGTGGACCTGGGGCTGGGGAAATGAGCTGAAGCTTATCTGCTGAAGACTGAACAACGTCAAACAACAAAGGAGGTGATATCTTCCCCTTTCTTACAGTTTAGCGGCTTTGTACTTTGAAGAAATAATATTTAATAGGAGGCTACCTTTGTATTAAGTATACTTCTGCTCATCTAGGGAGGATAAAAAATCCCAACTTGTTTAAGATCTATGAAAATTGCAACTGAATCAGGAGCAGACAATTGCAAAAGTTAAGTGATCGTATTTCATATGTCCAAAGCACAGTTTACTAGACTTGGAATTACTCTACTGTATGAAATACAATGAGAATATGAACACTGATTGTTAACTGGTTCTTACAGTGTTGATATGGTTGTAACTTGTCTTTGGAAGGTGGGGATAATTCCACTGCAGGCTATGGATACAAATTAGTTTTCATGAGCCGCTTGTGTTCTAGTAATAGTATTCTATCCTGTATGAAGAACAAACAAATAATCATATCCTTCAGTAAATACAGCCCAAGGCAGTGCATTGAACAGCATGAAAAAAACAGTATGTCAAGTAACTACTCTGTTAAGGAATACTGGTCGCTCATGGCTGGCTTGGTGAGCATCCTATGGAAAACAGTTAGTGGATGTAATGCATTACAGTACCATATATACATATGTGTGTATATATATATATAAAAAAATAAGTAGGAAAACATAGGAAAAAGCAAATTACGATCGATTTTGCAATCACATTGCAAAATTTTAAAATCTTGCTTGCAGATGCTCATAGATATACATACTGCAGAAATGTGGGCGCATACCTTTTGAAAGAGAAAAATTCCAAAGATAAAATAGATTTTTTTTTTATATAGTCATTTAAATGTTCTTTGAATTTGTCTCTAAAATTACTAACTGGGTTAAACTTGGAACAAAATTCAACTGCAGGTTTATTTTCTTCTGGGAATAAAACATGAACAAACTGTATAACTGCTGGTAGGGTCTGAATTTCAATCACTTGCCAAATGTTCCTAGGGCAGACGCTTCTAATAATGATGAAGTGAGTGCTCCATTAATTAAAACACGTTTGTGCCCTCACTAGACAAGCAGTGTTTAAAATATTCCCGCTGCTTGACATTGTCATGCATGCATGCTGACCATTAACATGTTCATTAACAATCTGTATTATAGGCAGGGTTCTGCTTTGGCTTTAAGAGATCTGAGATGCTATTCCTGGAATTTCTCTGCTGCTCAAGGTTTATTCTAAGCCTAAATTTAACATTTCTTTTTTGTGAAAATTCACGTTAGTGCAACATCCAAACTGATAAGAGGAACCAAGAATGTGTCTGATTTTAGAGCTGGAGTTTTGACAATATTTGTGCTGGAAGCAAGCTTCTGTTACTCTGGCTTCTGCATTACTGAACTTTGTTTTTCTTTTGTGGCTGGAACATAAAGTTCATGAGTCGGTAAGGTTCGGGAACACCTGAGTCTTTTCAGCTTTTGAGAGAGAAACATTTTTAGATCAAAAAGGTTTCTTTATTTCCACTGCTAATAACTCATCTAGAAATTTTAGTTTTATCTTGTAGTTTCAGGTTAAATTAATAAACATTTATTGATGTTGCTTTGATCTTTTGAGGGAGTTATTTTTAGCAAGTAAAACCAATTGTTATTATAATCTTAAATGCAAGAATGGTCATTCTTTTAATGAACGTGTATTTTCTTTAGTGTTTTGAGTGTCTTGTAAAAATTGCTCAACGTTAATGTTTCAGTAATACAGTGCTTAACATTCACTTTCTAGTCCCAGCATTTGCACTAAGCTGATAGACCATGGCAGTCATTTTTGGCTAACAAACTCAATTAAAATAATGTAATAAGAAAAAAAATTACTTACTGAATCATAAATGTTCATAGCGATATTTGGAAAAGTGAAAATTTTGGAAAGATGAGACAGATCTAAATGAATTTTTAAACTAATACTATTAAACATTTGATTCCCTGGAAGTTGTCAAATGATCTTCTTTCAATTTTCCCACAGTAATAGCATGGTTTGATACAATGAAAGAAACTGCTGGGTTTGGGGCCAGAGGGATGGTACCCTGGTGAAAGCGTACAAAAAATTCAGTTTCTGTTGTTTGGAGTGAGTGAATCAGTAAAAGATCTTGGTATATACTATGCGATTTTGTATCGTGATGGCTGCGCTTTCACATTTAAAAAAAAAAGAAATGTTTTCTAGTATTCTGTTCTCAGAAGTGGTAAAATTGGTGGCTGGTTATTCAGATTTCAGGTTTGTCAGATTGGTTGAAGCCAAGAGAAAGTTGATGGTCACTTCTGGTGGGTCTGTCCAGGGTGCAGTTGGAGGGATTAGCAGCATGCAACAGTAACTGCTGAGAGAAGAAACATATCCAAGATGGGATTTTATTGTATTTCTACAGTACTGTTAACGGCAACTTGCATTTCATGGCATAGCTCTAAAAAGTACAGCACGGTCCCAGTACTGAAAGGACAGCTATTGGCTTCTGGCAGGGCTTACTGACTTCAGTTATGCTCCACAAAGCCCTTCATCCATGTGGATTGGCCGGCTCATAGAAGGGGATTTAAAGTACATGTTTCTCACTTGTTTGTCTTCTGAAAACCCATAAAAAGGAGAAAGTTATTCAGAGGTACTCAAATACTGGCAAGATCACAATTTTCTTTATTGTGTGTTCTGCAGTTCCCCACACATGTCAAAGATGGGCCCAAGAATCAGAGCAATGGTTCAGCGGGTTGTCAATAAATGGCTTTTGGTGCTTGTCTTAAATGATGCTGATCTCAGTATATTAAAAAAGAAATCAGCCCTGCTGCTTCCTTCCAATAAAAGGAAGAACACAGGGGGCATGCACATTCTGTGCAGTTCTTCTGCTAATTAGAGGTTTGAAGGAACTGTACATGAAAAGCTCCCGACTGAGCCTACTGAATTCTATGTAGCAGCCTTATTATCTAGTATTAGTGTTAAATGTCCATTTTCTATCATGCCCCCATGCTGGTAAATGAAGATTTACTGTTTGGGCTTCTTATGTTGGCATGATTGCACAGAATGCTAAGGGAAGACAAAAATCCTTTTTAAATGAGCTCAGAGCAAGCAAAATCTATTCCAGTTCCCAAGTGCTTGGGACTATTTTGGAATGTGTTTTTGTGGCTTCAGCAATAGTTAAGTAAAATTACCATGTAAAATTTTAGCTGCCTATGGGACTCTTGACAAGGAAAACCTATGATATGTTTTCTCCTATCTTCCCTGCTGTTTTGGGGAAAGAAAGGATGTATGGGGTGGAATTAGGAGAACAGTCTCCAAGATACACTTCTGATAGGGTTACAGCTTAAGGATACTTGAGAATTTCTTTGCTTTGATAAATAAGCCCATTGCTTTGTCTGCAAGTTTTCACATGCTTTACTTTCCCCGTATATTTACATAGATTTTGATGTTTATATGTATGGGGCCTGGTTGCTTGAAATATTTGTTATGAAGCAGATAGCCTTCTTGAATTGTAATTTGTAATTGGATTGTATGACCAGAATATTCAGTGTGAGATAGTGTAAATAATGAAAGACATGTATAGCAATACAGTAGAAAGTCTGAAAAACCTGATATGTGCTTTTGTTTACTTCCTCTGGATTCTTGTGGAATTTTTGGTGTAAAGCGTTTTGGTGTAACAGAAGCTACAAACTAGATTTGATAAATATGCTGCAGAAAGTAACACTGCTGTGTTACTGCATTGTTAGTATATTTGTTATATAAAAGGTCAATATTTAACACTGCCTTTAAAGGAGAACCTGAGGAAAAGACAACTCAGAACAGTGCTTGTTCTGAGCCATTGTTTTTGTTTTGCTAGTACTTGCAGTAGAGAAGATGAGTTAATTACTATAGGAAATTCAAGAGCATTTTGCTCTGTTGAGCACCTACTACTTCTATTCTCAAAGGTGATCACAGATTTTTGATTTATACCTAGGAGCTGCCAACCTGGTTTGCTTGGGTACCCCTGGCCATGAAAGCCCAGGAAGAAGAAAACAGGTTTTCATCCTGGCCTCGTTTATTCTCTTAGCAGACCCTATGTCGTACCCGGGCATTTTAATTGATTTAGGGTGTGAGTATGAGGCTGCGTTTCCTCACACTCTGAGTCAATTCAAATCTGTTTAGTTGTTCACCTCCTGACAACCTGTGTCAGGCAGGTCATTGTCAAACCCCATCAGCAGGTGGGTTATGATTGCCTATGTTGCCCGTAAAGCCAGTACTTCACACGGGTAATTCAGAGCCATCTCCTACCTGTGTTTCTCATGCCTTTTCAGTTACCTCTGCTGCTGAGTGCATTTTGACAGGAATTTTTCAAGCCTATTGGGCTTGAAAAAAAAAGTAATTTCACTTCTAATCACAAGGAAGCTTTCAATCCATTTTGAGAAGGGTCATCCACTTCTGAAGTATTTCTTCCCTATGTCCCACGCAATGCCTATATTGCCATAAATTGGTAAAGTGTGCCCTTTGTGTCTGTTGCTGTATGCACTTAGCCTCTAGGTAAAGCAGTTGGGGCTGTTCATGACAATTTTTGCTATCTCCATCTTTCTTCAAAGGCATTTCTTTAATCTCTTCACTTGTGATTATTTTAGCCTCTTCACCTTTTCTTTTCCTCTCTGACGCTAGTCCTTTCAGCTAGACCTGGGCTGAATGGGCTTCAATTTTACCCATTCACCCCAGGAAATTTCTAGTTCAGATGACAATGTGGCTCTTGAGATTGTTTTGGAATGGGATTTCTTCTCAGAAGATGTTCAGTGTTACCACAGGATAAATGTACCTATGTTAAGAATTAGAGCAAGATTTCTTTGTGAATAATCATATGCTTGGGAAATGCTTTGTCTCTGTATGTTTGCAATATGCCCTTTTAATTTTCTTCAATCTCTAAAACCTCTGAGAGCTGAATACTGAGCAAATGCCGGGATATATGCACTGCCCTAAAAGGTACTTCTACGTTTAAAAGTTTCATTAAAGGTTTTTGGTGCATATGTAAACTCATGCAATTAATTAAAGCACATGGTATTTTATAAAATAGTCCAGAGTTTGGGAAACAAATTTGGTTTTGGTGATGCAGTTATGAGACCTGAAGGGAACCAAATATGGTCCTCTGGTCCTGAGACAAGTTTGCACTGCTGGTGTTTGAGAAGAACATATTCCCTAGATAACTCGATTGATAAGATTCATGTTAGTCCCTTAACTTTGTCAATTACCTCTCAATGCTAAACCACAGTTAGTTATCGCATCAAAGTATCATTTATTTTTCTTTATAAAGTCTTTTCCATCATCTATAAAAGCCAACAGGCATCTTACAACTACGGTGCTGAAATGACCTGCCTTTTGCATTTTATTTCAAATGAAATTTCTGTCCAATATGAACTTGCAGTTTCCTTTTAACAGTGGAAACACCAGCACCTCATAAAGGTTAACACTTGTCGGTCTGTAAATGAAATCAAGCTCCATTATTATATTATCTATGCCTGTGAAAGGGGAAATAATTCACTGTGATTTTTTCTCCTGTATATTACCATTACAGTGAATATAGTCCATAAATAGTCTCCATATGGCATCAGGTATTTTCACCAATGTCCTGCAAACTGCAAGTAATTTTTCCAGGTGATGTCTGATTTAAAATTACATGTAATTTTCAGTATTACACCCATGGTATAGCAACTTCTTTAAATTAACAGTGTAAAAGTAAATGGACCATAACAACTTTTACAGATCCTTTTTCTAGGGGTATGTGCATTCCCACTTGGACACTAAATAATAGTTTCTCAGACTGACAAAGGTTTTGACATTGTAATATATATAAAGTTACAGAGTTACAATAGGAAATTTTGGGATACTAACCCAAAACAGTAGCCTGAAAGTTAAGAAAGAAATGAGCCATGTAGATGCAGTGAGGTTTTTCCTCAGCTGTGACTATTATGAGTTCCTTAAGGCAGAGATCTCTTAGGTTCGAAATGAACACAGTGCTCCTAATCTCCTTCACTATTGAATTTTGGACTCAAGGAAAGGCAACCTTCATATTTCCCTTTTTTTCTTGTTGAAGCTTTTAAAAACCTGCTATTTTCTGATGTTTGCCTGAAGTAAAGTGTTTTTTTTATCACATTTGAAAGTCATACAATGCTGTTCAATGTGAAAAGCTTGGTCCCTTAGCTCGAAGCTTTCAAAACTTTCCCCTAATCTGCTGTAATTCAAGACCTTCATAATGGTAATTTTAAGAGGCTGTTTATCTTTCAAAATATTTAACTATTCTGTTCATCCTGCTTGAATTTGAAATCACTTAAGATAATATCCTGAGAGTGTTTTCAGAAAGTTTAATGTCTTACGATGAAGACTAATCTGTATATAAAAGCGGATGCATGCTGCCGTTTGCTCCCTTATCTTCCTTCTACCTTCCCCCCCTCACAGTGGCCTCTCTGGAGCTCCTGGCAAACTGGATACAAGTAACATAAGATGCTAGGTTTCTAAAGCATGCTTAATTTTTCTTTCTTCTCAGGTGAATTGCTTCACATACAGGATATTTGCTTGTACAAATAATTCTGCAAGATCATTTAGAGAAAGGAAAAAAATCAGTTAAACTAATGAGGTAAGGTTGGCCAGAGCAATAGCTCTGAAGGCAAATGGTAGAAAAGGATTGTCTTTTCCAGGTTATCCTAAATGCTGAATGAGGGCTGTACTGTTGTTTCCAAGCTTCTGACATCTTTCAAATTGTAGTGATAAATTCAAACCCCTACTGGTATTCTTTTGGGAAAAAGCTGTCAATGAAATGTGAGCTACCAATCCAAAATAGTATATTTTGAACCTGGGAGCCGAGTTAAATTAACATCATGGCTAAAAGACATATACAATAATCTTTTCTGTTGCCCGTTTTTTTCTCAGCTGAGGCATTTGCTGCTTAATTACATTAGACTTGTATGCATAAATAACTCTGCAAGGTTAATACATTCTTTTCTAGTAAGTATCTGGACACTTTCCCACTCAAAACTACTCAGTGTTCTCATAAAGCCCCTTTCCTCTCCCTTCTCCTTCCCCTCTGCCATCCAAAATGCCTTAGGATATTGTTCAGAGAGCAAAGGCATCTGTGTATCCACAGGCATTGAGATTAGGCAATAGCTTCCAGATTTAAAGCCCTGCGATGCTGGCTTTCAGTTGATAAATACAAAGCTTCTAGTTTGATATTTCAGTCCAGATTCAGAAGACATGCCTTTGCCTTGCTGCATTTTTATTGCAAATTTTAACGGTAGTGATGGAGGAGTACTAATTCTAAAGAAAACCAACATTTGCCATACAATCATAAGAATTGTTCAGAAGGACCAACAATATCAACTAGACTGCTCTCCCTGCTCAGACCAACACCAACAAGGCTAGTCAGGGACATGTCCAGTTGGGATTTGAGTATCTCCAAGGGCAGAGACTTCTGCAGCACCACGACCTCCTATGAGCAAGTGCATCACGCTTATAGGGAGGTTTTGGTGTGTGTGCGGTGGGCAGAAGGGGCAGCCCTTGTGAGGAGAGGCTTGTCCCAGCCGGCTCCAGCAGCCCCACTGCAGGGCACCCCTGAGCCCTTCAGCCACGGGCAGGCGCCTCGGGGAAAGTCTGGGTAAGGAAGGGCAAACGGTGCCCGGTGCCAGGGCTGAGGGGAACCGGGTGAGAAACAGCCCTGCGAGCCCGGAGGGCAGAGGTGGAGAAGGGCAGCAGGGGCTCCATGCACACCACCGAGATGCTCCTGCAGCACTTGGAGGTATTTCCAGTCCCCACCACATGTCACTATCTGTATTCGGTAGAATACAACAAAGTGGTTAACTTTTTATTCCTGTCTGTATAAGGCCTAGGTTCTCCTTAGACAAACTCCACAGATCCTTACTTTTTCTCTTTGGTGGGTATCTTGTCTAGAAAACTATCTGACCTAAGTGTAACAGCTAAGGGGTAATCTATGCCACTTGAATACATATGGGCAGTAATTCCCAATCTTACTTTGTAACATGCATTCCCATGCAGAAATGCAGAGGTACCAACTTCAGTGGTATTTGTGCTGTGTGATGATTGATCAGGCAAATCACACCTTTTTTTCACTGTTTTTTTAAATGATGGCTGTTTACATTTATATCATGCTGTCCAATTTTTTTGCCTTTTCTGAGAAATTATTTGAAAGATGAAAACAATGGTAACAGGTAACCCATGGAGGAGAAAGGGTTTTCTGTTTAAAAACAGACCACATGAATGCTAATTTTGACCCTAAAGTATGTTTCTGGCAAAGCAGATTAGCTAAAATGCTGTGTTGTTTTCCTTTAGTACGAGTACTTAGACATCTTAATCCCATCTTTGACGCTGACAGACAATATCTGGAAAAAGCCTAATAAACATGGAAATACTTCAAACATTTTTTTTTTTAATAACAGTGTTAATTTTGGGCCAACTCTGGGGCAGGTTCTATTGTGAGGAAATCATCAGTATAAATAGTGATTTTTAAATTCTTTTTTAATATGTGCTCTATCTGTATCATTCCCCTGTCATCTCTATCAGAGGTTTATGGAAAAAAGATGGCTGATTACTGCTGAAGTTCTGAGATGAAAATCGTGTTTCATAGGGCTGTATTTCCACGATTCAAGTTGGCATTTTGCACTTCAGTCTTCATGACAGCTATCTTTTCCTCACCACCCCATCTTCTAAACTTTGAGCAACTGAAAGTCCCATGCAAACTGAGCTGAGGCTGCTCAGCTATGCTGAAATTGTTATGTGCGTGATGTGGGATCAGCTCCCTGCTTCCAGGTGGTCGTGGTGTGAAGCTGCAGTCAGGAGAAGCATGCCCTGGATGGCTCCTGAGCAATGTGCCATCTCATCTGCTTCAAGGCCTGCAGCTGTGGCAGGCTGGTGGACTGACCAGCTTCATCCAGCCTATGTCTTTCAGGAGCTGAAGAGAATGTATGCACCATGATTTTTGTGATGAAATAGAGCAGGTAAAGAATCATTAATTATATTTTTTACACTCTTAGTTACTGTGATAACAAAATAGTTTTAGGAACCTTTCGAGCATGCTCTCATGTGTGGGTTTTAGTTTCTTCTTCTGGTTTTGGGCATTTGCATACATCACAAGGAATACTATATGGTTTTTTCCATGTGTGGTTGGGGTCCTAGTCACCTCAGTCCTGGCATGATACAAATGTAATTGAACAAACAACTCCTACCTTGAGATTGGTTTAGTATAGGTTCTTCAGGGCCAGTGCACTGTGCATCAGTGCAGGATCTATGACAGAGAATTCCATTTAAACATCACAATACCCTGCATTATGGGCTGTGGTTGCTACCACCTGCTCCCCACCTGCACAGACTCAGTGAACTTGGATGTACAGCTGATAAAAAATGCTTAATCTCAAAAATGTAAGCCTGCATACAGGACTGAATGTAATAAGAATCTTCAAAACAAGGTGTGTTTTCAACCTCCTTTGTTTAGGGTGAAGTGGATGTGTGAAGCCCTTGGCATAGGGTTTGGTATTTTTACATGTCATGTCTCAGAGAACTTGGTAGGCTCACTCAAGCAGTAAGGTAGATGTAATCTAGTAGCAGAGGTTGACTTCCGTTCACATGCAGTCATACTCCTAACTGGAAGTCTAAGAAAACTTGCACCCCACTCGTGAGCTAAAATTGCATACCCTGCATTGTTTGTTGCTCAAGGCAAGGAAACTGCAGTCCTCCAGTTGTTTCAGGTCCAAGTCCAATACAGCTGCTACAGTCAAAAATACCGGTATCTGTGTAAAGAAAAGGTAAATGTGTTTTATAGCGCAAGTCAAGAAAGTTAAATGAGAAGTTCCTTGCTACAATTGTGTCACTTTTTTCTGTTACTGCAGGATATATTCTTCATTTTCCCCTAGGAAACCTCTCTGTAGATTGCTTTTACTCATCTTCTATTTTGTGCTCTTGGTTGCATGAGAGCTGCAATTTGATGCTTGTCTCACTATCACTATTTTTTGTTAATAGTTATGTTTATTCAAATGTAATAGTGTGTGATTGCAAACAAGACCTTCCAGTACCTTTTCTCGATCTTGTGAAATCTAGCGACCTGCATGTGTAAGCTGTTCTGCTTTCAGTTCAGATGTCTCACTCCCCATTTGTGGGGACAGAGAATCGATCCCACTGATCTGACAGCAAGCAGTATTTATAACTACATAACCTGACTTTGTGGCTCTGCTGAATCCTTTGTGTCAGGAAGGCTGATATAAAGGATGGTTTTCTTCACTCCATTTACATTGATGCTTTTGTCTGTGCTTTCACTCTCTTGCCTCTTTCCTCCTGTCAGTTCATTTTGGTCCTGTGGTCCCATAGTTCAGACTCGAGTATTGTCCTTCTCTGTAGCCCTACATGCAAAGTCAGAACTCCTTCCAGTTCTCTTTCAATTCCTAGCCATGAGCTTTACATATGCAAAATGGATTAAGTCTCAGCCTTTTTAGAAAAAAAAAAAAAAAAAAAGGCATGTTTCTTTTTTATTAAAATAAAAAAAAAAAGAAAGAAAAAAACAACAAAAAAAAAAAGGGGATGTAGGATAGGGGCAAAAACCCCACCTGTTCTTAGACCAGACTACTTCTTTCTGTTGCTGTTTCCACTGCTTCCATTGCTCACTCACTGCAAAGATACTGATGGTTTTACTTTTTTAATTCTCCCCCCTTTTCCTGTGCAGGATGCCAAGCACACTGGAAGGAAGGAGAGGGAGAAATAGTGATAGCATTAACTATGATCCAAACAGGGGAAGTGCTTTACAGAAGTGATAAAAAAAAAATTCAAAGACAGTTATGTACACAGAGATCTGAGTTAACAGAACATCTTATCATGTCTCAAACTTATAGTAAGTTATGCTTAAGTTACAGGAACTGTTCGTATGCATAAAGCTTGGATAAAGTTCACTTGCTGAATTAAGGATCCAAGTTCTCTTCCCTATTGAAGTAAACCAATGCTCTCTGTAAATGATAAAATAAAACAACACAAAAAGGAAACTTAGTAGGAACAATGAGTACTTTATATCTTGCTCCCCCCCCCCCCTTCTGTCTTCCCTTAAATTTGGCAGGATCCTTCAGGAATGGAAAACATACCTTAACATTAACCAGCATACATGAAGGGGTTTCTCAGAATTTCTGCTGTTAGTAATCTTAGAGCTAAACTTTGAAAGGATTTTAAACTCATGCATGCATACAATGTTCACTTTCACCTTCCTAATGTTTATGTTTTAGTGTTTCAATGAGCCCAAAGTGCAGACAAGATGCTGCTAAGAGAAATAAAACAAACAAAACCAAACACAACAAATAGTTGTGCATATAAATAAACTGGATAACTATGCAGTTGCAAAGATTATTCTTTCTTGTTTTTATTCAACAGCTGTGTGGACACAGTCCTGAACAGTGTACTCTAGGTAACCCTGCATGAGCAGGGGGAGGTTGCACTAGGTGATCCCCAGTGATCCCTTCCAACCTCAACCATTCTGTGCACATGTACGTTTGCTCATGTGAAACTGAGGAACTTAAAAAATGTGGTCTTGAAGGATATTTTTAAAGTAGCTATTCAACTTGGATCCAGTTTTGCATGCATAATTATATACATACATGGCCTGATGGCTATCTGACACAGGTTTTGTTGCCAAGGGACACATTCCATTATTTGTAACACAAACTAGCATAAATCTGCTATGCCTAATCTTGGATTTACATTCTGCAGTGCTTGAAAACCCTTGTCATGGAGGAGGAGACTGCTGTGTTAGGCTCTGCATAGATGCAGGACAAGTAGATGTTTCCTGCTCCCAAAAGCAACCCTCCACAACCTATTTGGATGCCTGACAGGATTATTTTTTAGCTTTGTTGCACCTTAGACTTGGGAGTTTTTTTCTCAAACATCAGCTAGCATATTGCTTTCATTGCACGTTGCTGAAAATGCAATGTTTAAGAGGTTTTTCATATTGTAAACCCAAGCCTTGTGCTTAGTAATAAAAGGCTTTCATAATATTTTGGTCTGCCTCGTCAAGAAAACTTCTGGAAAAATTCAATGTACGTAAAACGGTTGAGGGGTGTTGCTGCTGTTGTAACTATTGCTGTTAGTACGTGTGATAGTGTTGAATGAAGCACAGAATGAGTTTGTTTTCCTTTTGCAATTGGATTGTTAGAGCTTAAACATGAAGCTTGAAACTATCGTAGTTGAGCATATGGATAGCCAGAAGGTATCAGTGCTCATATTTACGGTAAAAAAGAAGAGTGAAGAGGCACTAATGAATCTGTGAGTATTTGAGTTAAGGAGAGAAGGAAGGTGTATACAGGGACACTAACACCACTCTAAAGCGGTGAGCTTGGTGACTTCACAGCCTCTACGGGCAATCTGTTCCACTCCTTCGCTGTTACCATATGCAGTTTGCAGTTGTTTCAATTTATGCTCATTGCTTCCCATCCTCCCAATGTGCACCACTGCAGAGCCAGACTCCACCTTCTCAATGACCTCCTTGTACGCATTGGAAAAATGCTACAAGGTCCCTCCAAAGCCTCTGTTTGGGCTGAACAAACCCTTGTCCCCCAGCCCTTCTCACAAGACAGTGTTCCAGCCTCCAAACACTTGAACTCGCTTCAGTTTGTTGATGTCTGTTCTGGACCACAGACCCAAAATCAGACACAGCTGACTGAAAATGAAATCACAGAGGTGCCCTTCTGTCCTGGCTGTGCCCCCATTAACACAGCCCAGGATGCTGCTGTCCATCCCTGCATTCAGGGCACACTGCTGGCTCACTCCCAGCTTGTGCCTGCCCAGGTGTCTGGGTATCTTCCCACACTGCTGCTCCCAGCCCGGCAGGGGCCAGCCTGTGTCTTTGCACCAGAGCTTCCCACTCAGGGCCAGCACCTGGTATCTGTCTTTGTTTTAGAAACCTAGCTGAGAAATAAAATTTGAGTAGTCTCAGTGCAATTTGCATGCAATTGCTGTATCATTCCTGTAACTTTTGCTTAGCAAATCATCATGATTATATGTGTATTAAAATGTTATATATGAAACTACAGAGATTTTATAGTGTCATCCTATCTATGTTGTGCTACTTAATTAATATTGATCAATCTTTAAAAGTCAGATTAAAAAAAATAATAAGAGAAGCTAAAAAAACCTAAGCAGGAGGCAGGAAAGTGCGATAGTGAGGTGAGACTGAAAAGTTGAAACACAGACCCAGAGCTGCAGCTGACCGCACCCAAGGTCCAGACAAGTGCAAATGATACATGTGGAAATGCAAAAGCATGTGGGGTTACATTCTTGGCACAGGTTCCCTTTCTGCTCATGAATTTTCAACTGTTTGATTAAAGAGGATGTTTCTTGAATACCCATATATCAATATGCATCAGTTTGTTACTATAGTCTAAAGGGCGTCAAGCCACAGAAAAGTAATGAGCGGAGACAGTGAAGTTCCGTAGAACCTGCTATAGACATGAATCTAGTGTTATCTCCTTCAAAACCTCTTACAGGATTTTTGTTGTTGTTTCTTTCTTTCTTTTATCAGTCTCCAGATCCTACTAAACAGGAACAAAAAGAGGAAGAGGAAGTACACGGTATCTGCTTTCTACAAAGCAGACTGTATTTATTTGTTTAAGTGAAACAGAATATCAATGTCTTCACTGTTTCTTAAAAGCAGATTTAAGCAAATCAGCCAGGCAACCAGCCAGGCAGAGTGTGCATTTTTAGGCACTGACTCAAAGACAGTGTCAAGACATATTAAGCTGAGTGCCTAGAAACAATATATATGAGATTTTTAAAAAGAATACTAAAAGGTCATCTTGCCATGGTTGTGGCTGATTATTTGATACAGGATGAAGAGAAATTGCATTGTAAGCCATTAAATGGTGATAAAAATGCTTTGAAATACTGAGCTAATACAGTAACTAGGGCTGGATGCCATCTGATGCTAATTCTCAGACACTTCACAGTCATGCGTTGCCTGAATCTAGTCTTTAAAGAAGCAGATTCAAACCACCACCTTCCCAGAAAAAGTGTCGTTTCTTAATTATTGTGCTGAAAACTTGATTAAATGATTGTACATCTCAGTAGGAGATTGCTTTATATTACCAGGATGGAACAACTATGTTGATTTTCCCCTTTGTTTTAATATGTGTGTGCAGCAGGACAAATGAAGCATATCACCCACAAAATATCATTTATATGATAATTGATTTTGTTCTCAAGCTTGACTGCTGAGATGGAAGCAGTGTTTTCCTCAGCTTTGAGAAAAGCAACATTCAAAGGTAAAGTTTAACGGTTTTCATGGAAAGATGAAACAAGTTTCCTTTTCCTTTTTACTCAGCACGTTGTCACTTATAACATAGTACTTATACCAGTTGAATAATATATCTTTTATCTAATGTATTTTTCAGGGCATACTAGCATTCACAGAAAGAAGTTAGTCTCGGTAGATGGTGCTGTTGTGTCTTAAACGACTTCTGGGGCGAGACGCAAACGCTGCCCGAGGCAATAGAGGCGCAACGAAGGTTCTGCCTCTGGAGTGATTAGAGATTGCCTTAAATAAGTTGGGGTTTGTTGTTGTTAGTTTTTTAAATTAAGAATGTGCAGGAATGATTTGTTGAGGTCGTATGTAGTGGTAAAACCTCTACCAAAAGAAAAAAAGCTACAGAGTAGGTCATATAGTTTAAGGGTGAAATGGACTCTGTGTGAGATGGATAACTGCACTACTAAGCTGGGGAATAAATATTTAGGTGTCTACTGAATTATTTGTGCTTATAGCCTTTATTTGCCAGTTAAAAGGTACAACCGTGCCTTATCTGTATTACACTTTCCCTCAGTCTATTTGAATGACAACTCTTGCACAGGTTACATGAAAAAGGAAGTTGCACAGCAGGGTTCTGCTAGTAAGTGTATAAAAACAGTACCGTGCTGCACCGGAGTTGTCCACTGTTACTCCAGTACCTGATATGCAGAAATCAAACCAGCAGATTTTCTTTCAGGCTTGAAAAGAAGCCTGAAGACGTGTGTCTGCAAACATAAGACTCATTTATCTGCCTCAGCTTTTATTAGAAGCTTTTTTTCGCTGGGATCACTGGATTTAAATAGTGCAACAGGCTAATGGTGCAGTCTGAGAGCAGCTCTGGTCACTTCTGTTATGTTCCCCAAAGCTATTTTTGGCTTGTGCACAGCAGATAGCAATTCCTGGATCCCAGTTCTGCTGAGCCAGCTGGGCCCTTACAGTCTGTTTACACTTGAGAGCTGTGCTGCTGAGAGGCTGAGGGCTGTAAGAAATATAGGCTCTCTCAGGATAGTGGGAGGTAAGGCAGCCCTGAGACAGTGGAAAACTAGGGCAGCATTTACTTGCATTCCAGGTCTGGACCAGTCTTAGCCACGTTAAGTAGCCTACATGAAGGATAAACTGAAGGGATTTGATCTGTTTAATGAGCAGCAGCATCTCTTTTAAACAAATAGATGTAATTAAAATAGCAGACTGCTGCCCCACAGCATGCTTCCAGATGGCAGCACGATCTTTAGGACTGGGTTTCCCTATGGTCTTTTTTTTTTGTAGGCAATCCTTGGATCAAAAGAAGCCAAGTTACTGTGGTGACCTAATGCAGGATGGATGGAGATCACAAACACAAAGCGTCCCTTTTGTCAAGTCCCTCCTGCATATCCTTTCCATCCTGATGAGTTGATAAAGTCGAGCTGAGCTGAGTTGCCTTAGATACTTGGCTTACTCCTCAAAGACATAAAATAGTTGGTTTTATGTCACAACTCTCTGACTACCACCCCCTGTCATTAAATCCTCTCTTTGCTATATGCTACTAAGTACACTCTTTAAGCATTTTTCTTAAGGCCAGAGAGGATAGTTTCAGAGAAATGTATTCAGACAGAGAAAGCACTGAAAACTGTAGACTTAGCTGTTACCCTCAAACTATAAACAGAATTTGTTGTTGTGATGCATAAGAATTTGCACTGGAGGAGTGATGACATGAGATGTTGTTTTTCTCTTATTACGTATTTAACATATCCTATAATTCTTATGACTCTTATAAAACCAGAAACAAATGTATAGCTTGTGGCAGGAGAAGTATGTGGACATGCAGATATGATATTAACCTGAACACTTTATTTCTTAAGTAGCTTACATTTTTATGGAGAAAAGCTGCTTTACAACCGATTTAGATGAAGATTAACTTGTTTAATGTTTAGCTTCATTCCCAGTACAGCAGTGAGTGAACTCTATTTAGTCTGAGAGGAATGCAAGAGCTCTTGTAAGTGTTTTGACTGAATTTGAATATTGCAAATGATAAGGGACAGAGACTCTTGAAAAAGAGTCCAAACAGCCAGCTGTTTACATAATACTTGAATCACTTGGTTGGACTACTGTCTCCTTATCTACACATGCATAAGACTATTCCAGCCTTCTGAAAGGTCTTAGGAGCCTGGATCCCAGTCTCCAAGCTCTATAAAAGACTGAACGCACTTAACTGGGAGCTGAAATGAGACTAGCCACAGACGTTACAGGATATATAAATAGATGATTGAATCTAAGTCTGGGTGTAGCGCATCTCAAAGCCTCAAAGAAGACTCTGGGCTGTATTACATTCACAAGTTTTATAGGAAGCCTGGTGACATAAACCAGCTTGCAAATAAAACAGGTTAGCAGAGTCTTACATCCATTGGTAAAGCTGGCAATTCTCATATTGATTTCTGTAAGACTCAATGCATCTCCAAAGTATCTGTGACTGATCACCTCAGTTAGGGAATGAGACTGTTCTGACTTTAAGCAATTATTCTCTGTGCCTAAGAGGGGTGCTTTGCTCGTTGGGACCTTGCATGGTGTTTTAGCTCATGCTTATGCTTGTGATTGCTCTGCTTGCACCCCTCTCCTACAGACGCAGAAGCTGAGTAAGACAGATGACATTTCTTGAACTAGAGTAATTTTCATTTTGTTTGCTGAATGGGGGATGGACTTCTTCCTCCATTTAAATTTTTGCAATTCTGGAGTATTTCTGCAGGATTTTCTGATAGAAACTGCTAAGCCTCATGCTGGGACCTACTCTTAAGGACTAAACCCATCAAATGTCAGTTGAAGGCAATCTTATCCACACCTGTTACTCTGCCTAAAGTTTGTGACCTCCAAGAAGAAATCAGGAAGAAGCAGATGTCTGCCTACAGGAGGTTATGCCACTATTAGGAGCTACCAGCTCCTAAGAATAGGTTTCTACTATCAAATACTTTGCTCCATGAAGAGCAGTAACAGTCTGAGCTCCACTCTGAGACTTCGTGAAGGATGCTTCTGCCTAATAACCCAGCCCAGGTGAGCTATTTCTGGACAGTCACAACCATCCCGTGACAGTTCTTGTTTCCTACATAAGGAAAAACCCAGACTGGAATACTTCGTGAATTTCTGCTGAGTCAGTTGATAACATAGGTAGCTTTTCCTTGGGATGTCATGTTTCTTTGTCAGTTGTGTTCAACATCTGTTGCGTTGTTGTTACTGTGGTGGCTTGATGAGAAGGCAAAGGTCAGTATTCCCTTTGTGGGTGTCCTCTGTCAACACTGCAAACAACACTGCAATGAGCAACTGGACCTCTCCTTTGAGTTACCTAGGACGATTTGTTAAATGGCTAAGGAATTGTCATAGAAGGCAAGCAGCTGCCCTGAGGTATTTAAAACTAAATTTACTTCTAAACCATTTCATTGAATTTGGCACCCTGTCCTCTTTTTTCTTTTTATTGCTCAGGAGTATTAGAAAACACATGTATTTGGCATCCCACAGTGGCAAATGGAGCTTCATAAAAGGTTGAAGGCAACCCTTTTTTGTGCTTCTACAATGTATTTGTACAAAGATGAACAGTGTAATCTGTTTCATTATGAAAGGCAGTGGATTTTTTTGTCTATCTTTCCTGCCCAGAACATTCTTTTATCCTTGTACTGGTGTTCCTCTTAGGTCCCAGTTCTGCAATTTGGTACTTGCAAATTCTTCTTTCTGCCTGTTTCCACAGAGAAGAGATGAATAAAAGGAGAGAAAAGAGAGGAAAAGGTATGGGTGTACCCAAGAGGTGACCGTAATAGTACAGCCTGAGAAATCTTCAGAAGTGTTTGAGACACACATATTTATGAGGTACCCTCATGAATCACTGGTGTTTATAAACCTAAATAGCTGTTTGCTTCCTCTTTATCATGTTGATTTTCCAAGGCTAATCTGATGTGCTGTCCATTTGTAAAAGGAGCAGCTGGGTCACTATTTTATTTTGGTAGCCAGCCTTCCAAAGAAAGTCGTTTGAACTAAAAAAAGCCCAAACCACCAAACTATAAAAAGGGGAGGGAGGATGAAGCTGGGTATGTCTTTCAAGCAAGTTGAATCTGTTTGGGCAGTGGAGTAACTAATCATTTAACTGCTGTCTTCCTTTTGTGCTACTACAGGGAGGCAGCTGTTGAGTCTGCTTGGCCCTGCCATCCCTATGGCATAGTCTGGAAGGCTCAGGTGTGATCTCCTCAGTCCCCAGTAGGTTTTTCATTCTCGTGTCTGATCCATGACAGGCTCCTGGGCAGGCAAGATGATTTAAATCCTGAGTAGGAGGGAAGGTATAATGCAGGCCATATGTCAGGGCTGTGAGCGTAGAAGTGGGTGGGTGAGGGACCACGGTGAAAGTGGAGAAATAAGCACTGAGTCAGCAGCAGAGATGATTGAAATTTATCCAAACATATTGCCTAAGATTCTGGTAGCACCTCCAGTATTACTAATGATGAGGTTGGGAGGTTTGGAGTTCTACTGATTGGCAGCTGCACCCTCGGAAAGGGACATGGGAAAACTTTCTCATCTGTCAGGATCTCATTATTTGCAAAGGAGTCTGGCAGCTCTAAGGTTATGTGTGTATAAATCAGGCAGGCAGAAGGGGAAGCAGACACTATTTTTATTTTGCAGTGGCACAGGGGGAGAATTGTCACCCTGGAGTCTGAGCAGCACAGCCGCTGCAAAGTGCTGAGCAAGCATATACCGTTCCTGAGCTCCTTCTGTCCCAGCTCCTGCTCCCTGCTGTTGGCTCTGGAGCGTTCCTCCTCAGAGCTGCATTCCTCCTCCTTCTGATTCCTGAGAGAGGCCAAGGCAGACAGCAGCGCTTACCTGTCCACCTTCTGAGCTGCATGGAGTTGAGACCTTGGCTGCATTAATTTCTTACATTGTCATGTCACTGCTTCCTCTCCCAGACCCAGGAGAGGCTTGGGGGGAGAAATCAAGCTGGCCTCTGAAGTGGGAATATCAATGCGAGAACTAGATAACTCTTTTAGGAACAAAATGAATCCAGAAAGCTGTTCCAGGCAGTGCTGGGATTTGGAGCTGCGGTTACTAGCATCTCATGAAGGGCTCTCCTGCCAACATCTTCACTTGGGTGTCAGCTGGGTCTGAAAGCAGACTCAGTTTGTTTTATATTTGTTTAATCAGACCTGGAAGAAATAATTGAGATACGTATCAACTTCTAAAAGTTTTTTCTCATTTCCAGCTTGAGTGCTGTGGATTCAGGTTTCTTGTTTATATTCAGATGCTGTAGTGAGTTTTAAGTTGTGTAGTCTTTCTTAGGTGGCTGATTCAGTTTACTTGTCTGGCAATGTATAATACTTCTTCTAGGTCTTTAACCTGGGTTTCAAAGCATCAGTTTCTAGCTACATGGACAGGATACATAATACCTTCTCAGAAATTAGGCAGGATCTGAGATTCTTTTTTAAAGGAGGAAAGTAATGCAGGGAAGAAGAGGTGGCAGAGGAAAACTATTTTGGTATGTACTATTGCCAAGCTGCGAATAGGTTCTCCAAAGAGATTCTGAACCTCCATTTATTTAGAATATTTTAAATGAAGCACTGCAGGAGATGGTAAGGGATGAGAAATAGACCTGATTTCTGAACCTTTCTGTAACACGGGCTTGTTGATTCCCCCTGCAGGTTGGCCTAAGGGGAGGCACAGAGCAGTGTGTCAGTTCACTTGAAATCACAGATCCATTTAGGAAGTTTCAGGTTGCACTGTGTGGAGAGGGCACATGACCCGTACCTCTCCCATTTGGATAAATTAAAACAAAAGGTAGAAAAACTAGATGCTATCTTCAGCAATGATGCTGTAAAACATAACCTCTAGCATATGTTGGATAGACCTCTTGAGAACAGCTCCTCTCATCTACCTCAGAAGCACTGCAGGAGCAGAAAGTAATCTGATTTTGCATAAATTCAGCCAGGAAGTGAGAGCTTGCACTGTTATGTATTCTCCCTCACTCTCCCCTTATCTCCCTCCTTTTCCCTTTCTCCTCCTCCCTCCCGATCTCTCTCTAAGTGGTAATTAATTTTGGTATATCACTCATTAGGATGGTGTTCTGTATTTTCCTGCTTATAAGCCAAAAGCACCTAACACTTGTCTTTGCTAGCCCTGAGGTTCCTAAAGTGCCAGAGAAAATGTGGAGTTTAGTAGCTTCTCTCCTTTTGCTTTTTTAATGTACAGAGAGATTTTGCATCTATGTACTCTTCCCTGACATTTTTGTGCTTGCAGTGACTTTCCATCCAAATGGGAAGCCATAGGTCCATTCAGCATAACCTCCTTTACTAGCCTTTGGAAAAGAAACTGACAAGATTTAATTACAAGCAGGAGGGAGAGGCACTGGGGGAAGGAATGGTGAAGAGGTCTAGGCAGGAGAAGGGCAGCAGGGATAGCAGAACCTCTGTACTGCGTTGCGCTAGGGCTGGGACAGTGACTCTTCAGCTCCTGACATAAGGCTGTTTCGGGCTAGTTCCCCCAAGCAGGTAACATGCTCTTTTATGCCCATGCTAAAGAGCAGTTTTGTGAGAATCACATGCAATGTGAATGCATTGCTTTTGTAGGAGAAACAGCCAAATGTTCAGCTCTTCCCAATCCTCAGTATAGCTTTGACTCCTTTCACCCCATTATCCAAATTTCTTCTATACTCCTTGCTGCTGCATGGTGATTGGGCCTCCTCAGCACTCTACTTGACTGGTCATTACTTTCTTTTCCCAGCACCAAACAGTGTCCATGTTCTCCTCTCACTGTTTCTACCACCCAGCATCCTGCTGCCTGAAGTCACGCACATATCTCACCTTCCCACTTTCTCTCCTATTTTCTCTTGTAGCTGTGGTCAAAGACAGAGATCTGTTCATACCCCTCTTTCTTCTCTTTTCTGGGGGCATTTTCAACCTTTTTCTCAGGTTCTTGGGCTGAGCAGTCTAGAGCACTGCTGTAGAGGACCTGGATGAGTGCAGAAAATGTCATTTACATCAGCTTATTCTCACTGGGGAAACCTGCAAGTTGTAAAATATATGTAATACAATAAATACAACTTTATTGTTGCCTGAGGCCTGAAGTGAAAATGAATTCTTCGCATTGCATTTCCCCCTTTTGCCCAAGTACCAGAGGGCACAGAAACCTAAAAAAAGGATGAGTGTTCTTTTTCCATCCCAGGAGGTGAGGAGAAGACAAGGGGGCAAGCCTAAAATATATTGGATTTGCATGAATTAGTAAGTTTGAGAGGGGTTTCTGCTGAAAAGGATGCAGAGAAAGGTGGTAGCAGTATGCAGAGTCCAGGCCAATTAGCCCTCAATTTGCCTGGGATGAGCATATCCCATGGTGTGCAGGAGTTCCTTCCTTGGAGTGCAAACATTAAAGTGGACAGAGAAGAGAAAGGGACAGGAGATGATTTTCTGCAAGTGCTCTGCAAGCTCTGTCACAGAAAAGGCTTCTTATGAGTTTCCTGGGAGCTGAGAAACAAAAGCAGCTGCTGAAGAATCACTTGTAAAGGAGGTTCCTGGTAGAATGTACTTAGCTCTCCCTATTATCCACACTATTTAAAGAGTTGAAATAACAAACTGAGCAGAGTGGCAGAAAAGTTATCGCTGCTGTTAGAAACAGGGGTGGATTGATGCATGACTGGCAGAAGAAGGAACAGATCATTGCAGGTAGCAGGACCCACTACAAAAAAATATCATGGCTCCTGATCCTCTGAGCTGACACCGGACCTTGCTGCTAATCCAGGATGGCAACTAGGTGTTTTTAGCATTTCTCTTCAGCAGAAAAAGAAATAAGTTGTCATTACAGTTATCCTGCAGGCAGGAAGGCCAAGAGACTATTCTTTTAAAAACTCCTTTGAATGTAAGTTGTACCCTTGTTGCTGCCAGTTGTATTCTGGCAGGAGAGTCACACACACATGTAACTTTGTGATAGTGTCCAAAGATTTCACATGTCAGAGCCCTCTGGCTGCACAAGTGAAAGGGAGACTCTTGTGCTGCACGTTAAGTCCATAATGAGAGACGTGTGTGTGCAGAGTGGGGGGCATATTTGAGGAAATTACAAAATATTTCTTGAGTTAAGTATGTTTATGAAGCATTTCAGTCAGGAACAGTTACACACCAGTGATTCCCAACCACATTCAACCTTTCTCATAGCACTGCATACTGCTTTCTTCTGTCTTCCCTCTTGACAGAAACCCCAGAATACTGTTGCTGCCCCTGCCTTCCTCCACTGCTGTCAGTTTGAGAAAGTGCCAGTGGAAAGACTTAGATAACCAGCCAAGCAAAGCATATTAGTTTGGTCTCTCATCTCTAATGCAGGCGTTCGAGCCAGAGAGGTTGTTTTAATTGGGACCCACTATTTGAGATAAAATGATTTTTTTTTCCTGGAAAGCAACTGTGTTAAATTTGAGATTAACACTAAGATTGATTAAATTTAATCTGGACCCAAATTTAACTTTCTATCACTCAACAGTGACTTCCATAACAGAGAAGAAAAAAATTGAAGCAGCCAGAGCATGGGATATGTCAATTTCAGCTATTCATTCTTAGGATATTACAGGAGGCCAATGTGTTTGGACAGTGAAAGGAGAGAAACAGCCTGGTTTAGGAACTGCTAAGTATCCCCGAGAATTCCTAGTACACTTTAATTTTGGGTGCTAAACTTCCTGAACATCAGACCCGTAAACTATAGAGTATTTCTACGTTACTTGCAGTATCAAATGAAAAAGTCTAGAGTTCCTATTCTCTTGCTGTTTTGTTGTAGGTTTTTTTTCCTATTACTTCATTGTAAATGATTAAAACCTGCTGGCAATCTCTCCTCTCCCTCCTTTTTTATTAATTCATGATGAATTCTGTTTTCTGGCTGACATCAGTACCCTGTCATTGTTCAAAACTCTTCCAGTGCTTGGTTGGCTTCTTGCTTGCTTGCTGAAAAAAAGTGTTTATATCAGGATATTTGGAAAGCAACAAAATGTGATGTTATGGGGTGGGGGAAATTGTTTTGATTCTACAGAACTTGAACTTTGAGATATTTACATTGTCTAATATGTGACTCTTATTATGAAAACAATGCAGATTGTTCTGGTCTGTTTTTTCCAGTCATTCTTTTGTTATAGGTTTGACAGTGTAATAATATCAGTAGGATGTAGCATTCTGTGCACACGCTGGGGTCAGATGTCTAGCAAACTTGCTAGAGGGTAAAATATCTTTGAGAAAGCTCTCAGATATTCCCATGTTCCATTTTTGCTTCCGCACTTGAGTTTCATGCACATCTCACGGTCACCTGCTGCTGTATGAAACTTCTCTCTGATTATTAGGTTTGACCTTAAAGATGCTTTCTGTTAAAGTCTCTGTATCTGAAGTAGTCTTTCACATGTGTCAGAGTCTGAATCCATATCCATCCTAGATAAGGCGTGAGCTCTCATGCCAGTGAGAATTCAAGCCCTTTGTTAAAAATCTTTCTACTGCAACGATGACTTCTATTTTTGTGAACACACAATGAAGACATTAAAAACTAAGAATTTAGATACCTACAAAACCAGAGACCATTCTGAATCTCATATTTCCCTACAATTGCGTGTTTGTTTAAAGACACCAAATGTCAAACTGGTAATGGTTTTGCATGCAGAGCAAGGGAATATGGCTATTGTCAGAGATAGGTGCAAAGTTTTAAGACATGAAAGGATGATTTTCACTTACATACTGCTCCCAGTGCCAAAAAGGAGGCTATTCTCTACCAAAAAAAAATAATTAAGAAACTGCTGATTGGAGGTTCCATCTATTAAAAGATGTTCCCTCTACAGTGATGTTTGCTTATACTAAAAAAGGACTTCATATATCATGAACTTACACTAATTGCATGCAGTCTAAGAAAATTTCCAAAGAAAAGCCAACAAAAACTGTGGTTATGATGATCCATGACTTACTGCATTGATTTACGTTTTGGTCTGTTGCACACAGCGCCTAACAAGAGATTGCTTGGAGAAATGAAGTTCTGAATAATGCCATTAATAAATCAGGGTCTTTTGCTTCGCATGTCATATAAGAGTTTGGTTCCCAAAATGAAAAAATAAGATAATGGGGAGTCCTGCCTAGTTTGTAACAACATTTTCCTTTCTGAGTATGTTGTCAAAATGCTTGAGCATCCTAAGTCACTATGGATTTGATGTTGTTTGGCAGTAAAGGAAAAGCAGCTTTCTCACTGGATGGCCAACTTAATTTAGAATGCATTACCTACAGTCAAATTATCTGCCACATGCTGAGAGAGTAGTTGGCTCTATGGGCCATCGGTAAATCTGGGCTTTATGATCTTTCAAAATTCCCTTTCTGAGATGTTCTTATAAACAGCTACTTTCTTCTTTGGGTTTTCAAACTGAGGGTCAAATATACTTCACTGAATATCTATCTTTCCTTTTCTTTCTTTGCTTAACAGAATGCTATCCCTCTTTTACTGTGTCCAGCTGGCACATCCTCAGCATGCTGATTTCATTTAAAAAATCACTGGCCATTGTAGAAGCCAGATATAGCTGAGTAGCAGTGTTTTGCTCATCATATCACTCTGCTGGCTGAACTGTTCAAAGGGCCATTCCTGAAAACAGTGAGTACTTCTAGAGCAGTGAGAGAAGACATGAAGTGCTTACATCTGTGATGTGCCTGAAGAGTGGGACTGTGCTTTGACAGGGCATCTGTCATCCCATGGCTCTAGGATTTGAGCAGGTTCTTCAAACATACTGTTATGGAGGTTCACTTAAGCTAAATAAGAATAGTTGGAAAGAAAGAAACTGGTAAGTATAAAGATAAAATAGTCTCAGGTAAAACTTCCACAGGAGAAACTTTGTGTATAAAATGAGTCATTCATTATCTTCCATTCAGAAAGAGCCTGTCACCTAAACAGTATAGAGAAAATAATAGCTGCAGCTGAGAGCACGGGACCAATCATGCAATGGCTTGAATGTTGTTCTTGGCTTTTCTGAGCTGCTTTGAACAAGTCACCTCCTCAATTTCAATACCTTCTCTGCATTTTAATCATATGTGTTGTTTAACTCCAGCTGGCAAATAAGCCTCACACAGCCGCTGACTTCCTGGTGGGAAGGGGGATAGAATATGAAGGGTGAAAGTGAGAAAACTCATGGGTTGAGATAAACAGTTTGATATGTGAAGCAAAACAAGAAATTCATTCACCACTTCTCATTGGCAGTCAGGTGTTCAACCATCCCCAGGAAAGCAGAGCTCCATCACACATGAAGAAAACAAACACCATCACTTAAAATGTCTCTCTTGCTTCTTCTTCCCCCAGCTTTTATTGCTGAGCAAGATGCCATATGGTATGGGGTAACAATAACTAAAACATCCCTGCATTATCAACATTGTTTCCTGCACAAATCCAAAACCTAGCCCCATTCTACCTACTATGAAGAAAATTAACTCTACATGACCCAAAATCATCTCAGTAAGCATCCAAGATTGCTGCTTGTCTTGATTAAACATACTCTTTATGTTTTGAAGAAGGTCATGTCTCTTTCTTCCCTTTCTAAACAGTCTCATGCCTTTGATCTTTCCTCATAGGTCCTATTTTCTGACTGTTCAGTCATACTCATTGCCCTTCTCTGGACTCCTCCAAACAATCCATAAAAATCTGTAACTGCAGGGACTCTAAATGGGCATGTTACTCCAGCTCAGGCTTTCTCCTTCTGAAGATGGAAGAGTACTTTCTAAGGGTGAAGAAGTGCACTGACTAGGAAAAACAGAAAGACTGTGTGAAGATACTGTAGACATGGCTATTTTCAATTATCTCCTATGAAAGTCTTGGTCACCAGATTCTAATGTTAAATCACCAGTTGTAAGCATTGCTGTCACCTCACTCAAGCCTTATTTGTGTAGCTACAAGCACCCTTCATAAGCTTCCTTTGCCTTGCTGTCATCTTAATGTGATGTTCTATACATTACATTACTTTTTTTGGAAACACATGCAAAGACTAGATTCATAAAACTATTTTGGCTATATTAGGATCCAGTGAGATTGCATTACCTTCTCTTGTACAGAAATAGTCCAGAGATTGACTAGTTCATCTTGTAGTAGCCTCCCACGTCACAGGAAGCTCCTGGAACTGTAAGGCAGCAGGCATCAGTGGAAACACCAAGCAACTGCAGTGCCCACAGCAGTACATGGCTGCATAAGTTGCGCCATGTGTACTGTTCCCCTCAGTGCTATGAGTATCACCATTCATTCTAGAAGTTATTGGTGACTCTGTTTTACCAGATAGTCCCATCTCTTGGGCCTCTGTACCCTATTAAGCAGGTCACACATTACAGTCATTGGTGTTTGCTTGAGTTTCGTCTTTGAGATGTTAAATACAGTTTTGCCTCCACCAAAAAAAGAAATATTGATCTGAAATTTTCTGTCTTGGTGCCTTGTGCTGCATTGTTTCAGGACTAGCCAAAACTTTAATCATATCTAAAAATAGAACTTCTGAAGAATATACTTTGTAGTATATTAAAATTATGGTTAGGTTGGTTTTGTGTTGATTTTGTTTGTTGTGTTGTGTTTCAAAGTGTGGTCTGCCATCTCTGGAAAAACGTGTATGGCTTGAGCCTTGACAAAAATTGTCTGCTTGCTCTTGGTGGAGGCTGGAGCTGTTCTGTGCTGCCTTTTTGGATTGGGTGAATCTGGGTAGCTGGTCACCAAACAGCCACCTTTTCCTCTGCTGTCAGTGAGCATCTGAAGCAGCACTGCCTCAAATGCTGCCAGTGAGGAGAGCTGGGGACAGGAAAGAAGTTCCTGATGCTGGAAAAGGGAGCAGGACAAGCATAGTGTGGTGGGTTGGCGTTGGCTGGACACCAGGTGCCCACCAAAGCTGCTTTATCACTCCCTTCCTCAGCTGGACACGGGAGACAAAATATAACTAAAGGCTTGTGGCTTGAGATAAGGACAGGGATATTCACCAGTTACCATCATGGGTAAGACTTGACTTGTGGAAATAAGTCTAATTTATTCCAATAATATCAGGCTAGGATAATGAGAAATAAAACCAAATCTTAAAACACCTCCACACTACCACCCTTCTTCCTGGGCTTAACTTTACCTGTGATTTTCTCCACCTCCTCCCCTCCAGCAGCATAGGGGGATGAGGACTTGGGGTTGTGATCAGCTGATCAGTTCATCACAGGTTGTCTCTGCCACTCCTTCCTCCTCAGGGGAGGACTCCTCACACTCTTCCCTTGCTCCAGCATGGGGTCTCTCCCACAGGAGACAGTCCTCCACCAACTTCTCCGACATGAGTCCCTTCCATGGGCTGCAGTTCTTCATGAACTGCTCCAACATGGATCCCTTCCATGGGTGCAGCCCTTCAGGAACAGACTCTCCAGTGTGGGTCCCCCACGGGGTCACAAGTCCTGCAGCAAACCTGTGACAGCCTGGGCTCCTCTCTCCATGGGGCCACAGGACCTGCCAGAAGCCTGGTGCAGCACAGAATTCCCATGAGGTCACAGCTTCCTTGAGGCATCTCCCAGCTCCAGAATAAGGTCCTCCCAGGCTGCAGATGGAGATCTCCACCATGGACCTCCGTGGGCTGCAGGGGCACAGCTGCCACACCATGATCTGCCCCAAGGGCTGCAGGGGAATCTCTGCTCCAGTGCCTGGAGCACTTCCTCCCTTCCTTCTGCACTGAATTTGATGTCTGCAGGTCTGTTGCTCTTACAATATTCTCACTCCTCTCTGCAGCTGCTGTTGCTGTTGTGTAGGTGGGTTTCTGCCTCCCCCTTCTTAAACATGTTACTTCAGAGACACTACCACAGTTTCTGATGGGGTCAGCCTCGGCCAGCAGTGGATCTGTTTTGGAGCAGACTGGCATTGGCTCTGTTTGGCATGGGAGAAGCTTTAGGCAGCTTCTCACAGAAGCCACCTCTGTAACCCCATGCTACCAAAAGCTTGTCATGCAAACCCAATATGCTCAGAAAGCAGATGGGGAGCCAGACCTGTGAAGGGGTTCCAGTAGAAACATGGGCTACACTTGATCTGTAGGGGCAGGATGGAAGCTGGTAGAGAAAAGGATAGGGGCTGGAGGGCAGGGAGTTCTAAGGAGGGAGAGGAAACTGAAGAAGGTTTTATGGCTTCAGGAGGGATGTAGCATTAGGAAGTAGAGGAGTCAGGTGCTCTTTCTTGCTCTTCTCCCTCCTTTCTCCATTTTCTTGAATTCATCACCTGAAAACTGAATTCAGCATCATCAGGTGTGAAGTCTGGGTAAGTGACATTCCTGCCTTCCACTGAGCTGCATGGGCAGGTGCCCTTAATTAAGTCTGTATCCTAGTACATTAAGGGACAAATCAAGTTTATATATGAAGATTGCAGTCAGTGTAAGCTTATTTATAAACAACAGCAAAACTTTTCATTCCCTAGCTTTAGCAGGTTTAAAATTTATAAGGAATTGTAGTTCAGAGTGTACTACATCTGATAGAAAAATAGCTATTTTTACACTGTGAGTACTTAGTTTTTCACTTGGATACTTTTTAAATCTATTGTTTTAGAAAGATATTTTAGTCTTCAGTTCTTACCGAGACGAAGTCCAGAATTTCATGGTGTAAATAGGCATCACTAACTCAAGGCTTGCATTTTTAGGTTTAGCTTTACCACAAAGTCCTGTTTATTCTTCTTTGGGAAATCTAGATTCTTGTTTATATATACAATATATAACCTCTGTTCCTTAAAAATAAACCTTAACCTGTTACCATCATGAGATAAACCCTAACATTTGAATTTTCTGACTTTGAAAATGGCTGGTAGCACAATTTATACTTGAGTACATAGGAATGAAGCTGCACCATTTGGATTAAAGAAGTTAAATGATAGCCCAACTGAAAATTTGAAGTTGGTTATTTTGACAGATTATCTATGTTGGAAAAGTGATTAGTGAATGGAGGGAAAGTAAGGTGGCAAAAATCAAATTGAGTAATTTATCCTAGTGTTCTTCGGTTTTCTATCTTTTATGTAAGTGTTGTACATATTCACGTACCAGTGAGATGGAGAAACTTCCTTCAGCAACTACTACTGCAGTTCACTATGTCTACAGCTAGAGAGGAACAATACTGGGGGTGCCAGTTATGATGCTTCAGGGTAGAGGGAATCAGACTTTCAAGAGAGCAGGGCAAGAGGACATCAGCATGTACCTACCCTCTATGAAAATTGATGCGGTTTTGAGCACAAGGCCTCTTGTAACTCTGAATATTGAGGATGGCAAATACAGTGGAAAACTAGCTGCGTTTGGTACGGCAATCAAAGGGTCAAATTCTTTCCCCTGCTGCTCTGTGGCAGTCTGCTGGGCTCCGCCAGTGAAACTGAAGAGGAGGATTTGGCTTGCAGCCTGGTTTTAATCTGCACGTATGGTATCAATTTTGGAAGCATTTTCTGGTTGTCCTCACAGTTATAAAAGGGTAGAAAAATATATTTATTCTCTTCCCTAGTTAAAAACCAGACTTTTGTTAACTCATTTGTGTTAATTCTTGACCTGAAAAGTGCAGTACTTCATCTTTGGTTTTGTCATAGCACTAGCCTTTCTATTAATAAGTACCTCTGCTGTCTATCCAAAGTGAAAGGCTGCTCTGGAGAAATCAGCTTGCCACAGTGGATCCCAGCTCTCTCCTGCACACATAGCTGGTGCTGAGTCCATTGGGACACTAACCAGTGGATCCCCCTTCTGACCCTAGGCACTGGTGTCTCCTGCCCATCAGCCTTCTCCCTCCAATTTCTTAGTATGTTCATGCAGTTGCTTTCCTGAAGTTAAGGAGCATCATGGAGCATGGGATGTTGGCAATAGTTGTGTACACTTCCAACCGGCTGCTGAAGAGGGAGTATTTCCTCATGCTTACCCAGATTTTCAGCTTCTGTGATGAGCGCTGCAGCCATCAGCCATTGACAAGTGTCTGGCCCCATTAACAAGCTCTGGCCCTCTTAGAGCTCCATCTCAAGCACCATCATACCTTTCCTAATTGCTGGTTTATTATAAAGTTTTTCTGAGGTGATTTCAGGACACATTCCTTGCTTTTTTATCTCTTCTGCAATGTTTTATGTCACCCCTTTCTTTGAAGTAGATGCTACTTCCTCCTGCTTCTGAGAAAGACCAGCAGCTCCTGGCTCTCCCCAGAGCACAAGACTGCAAGAAGTTGCCTGTAACAAGGATCTTGGCTTTCCTGTTTAATTGCAGATACCGTTCATATTTTCTTCAGAATCTGGGCAAACTTATGCATGAGAGGTAATTAAGCCCTTAAAAAAAAGAAGGGATTTTTATCTTTGTTTTTTCCTGCTTTCTCATATAATTTCTAGTTTTTCACCCCTCCCAATTGCTTCTTTCTTTGTCTGTCTTTCCCCTCTCTTTTTGCACTCCTCTACTTTATTTTTAACTCTTTTATCTACCTTGACACTCAACACCCAAGATCAAAATTCCCATGTGGCTGTACAGATCTATTACTTCTTGACTCTTGAAAATCTTCTGTAGCATAAAATACTTCAATAAGTAGCATATAATAACCATTTAAGAGGCAACTGAACAAAAGTGGCAGGCTGTATGTGATAAACTTAGCTTTGGTTGTACTACTAGGAAATACTGGAAAACTAGAAGGTGAGAAAATGAAGCAGGGAGATGAACCAAAGTTGTTTGTGCAGGCACAAAAGGGCAGCCCTATCATACACCAGGCAGTAGATAACACTGGCCACCTTGAATTTCTGCTGACAGCTGTCCACATGTGCCAATGTTATTACTGAAGGTTAACAAATCATTGGAAGTTCTCATTATTTCCAGCAAATTGGCACTGCAATTGCTTCTAGCAATTTCCCAGGGCACCTTTATCCTGTAACAGCAGCAGTTCATAATCAAAATAGGCAGAAAACCAGGAAGTCCCTCATGCTTTCTAGAGCACACTGCTGCTCTGGTACTTTATATGGAATATGTGTTATCTGTGTTGTGTAGGTTTAGATTTCTGTCTTGTGAAAGACATATCAATAAATGCTGAATTAACCAAAATTAACCTCCTAACATAGCTATCATGAAAACAAGCTTTAACATCTGCAGACTAGTATGACTGTGTCTGTATTTCAAGATCTGAGAATGCCTTAAACAGGTCCTTCTTTAATATGATGAAAAGTTTTTGGCTACCAAAACCCACCAGCTGATTATTACCATCATGGTCTTATCTTAATTTGGTTTTTTTTTTGGTTTTTTGAATGCTGAAGATGAGAGAGATCTTATTTTGGAAATACATTCCCAGTATTCAAAGCTATTGTGAAACTAACCCAGGTTTTTTACTTCATACCTCCAACATTAGCTTTTTTAATGATAAGTCAGTCATGCAATTGAAAGAATACAGGTTTCTGTGTCGACCAAATTTGTTCTGGTTCTCTAAGACCAATCACTATGACAGTTCAAGTTCACTTAAGTCTTTTCCTTTGCGCATCAGTTTGGTCATGGCTGTAAGTATGGAGCTGTTTTCATGTTTAATTTTGGATAGTGGTAGCAACAGTGGGAAATAATAGCTAATCAGGCCATTGAACACAGTCATGCCAGATGCCTTGTGTGTCTGGGGTTTATCATGCACCATGAGACAAGCCCTGGCCATTGTGTGCATCACAAATTTAGATCTGCATGACACAATTGACAATAATTTCTTTGTAACACTGGGATAGGTTTATGACATGTTCAGAACCTCAAGCTGTATTGTACTGCATGACACCATCAGTTTTAAGGCACTGATTTGCTGAATCTCTGCATAGCTTGCATCCCTAGTAGGTTAAACAAGGCTATAGAAAGTTTTCCTGGGGTTTAATGATTTTTATGCAGGGAAGTTATGACAACATATTTAAAATTTTGTCCTGCAAAAAACTGAGTTCCAAGGCCAATTAAAATGTAAAGAAATTCATAGAAAATAAACTTAGGTAATGCTTTCACACATTCGGGACTAGATTCATCAACCAAAAATTATTTGAATGGATTTGTGCAATGAAAATGACATTTCTGTACACAGTATGCTTTGACCTCTTCACCCTTGAATAGATTACAAGAAAGCCCACAACTGTGCTAAACAAACACGGTTGTTTGGTTGTACCAGGTTTTTGTTCCAGCAGTGGAATTAATTAAAACAGCATGTTCTGTGTTTTGCCAGCAGGTCATCAGTGCTTGTTTGAGTCAGGCCTCTGACCTTTATTTTCTCTCGCCAAGTCTGCTCAATTGTCTCATTTGGGGGACTGTTAAAATGTGTAGCATTACTAATGCATATATCTTCACAGAGTGCTCACTGGTCTTTGGTAATTATCAACTAGTTTATTTGATAGGGAGTCAGTTGCTTAATTGTAAGTAGCTGCTGAACAGTATGAAATAGAAAGATTTTTCCTTTACCTAAAGAAAATTTAAATGCATTTGGAAACCTCTTGTTTATTTGAGCTATGTTTTTTATTTTGATAGGATGGTTGGGAGGGTCATCTCAAGCAGCTGGTCGACTGTGTTTGTTCCTAGTGAACTACATAGACTTGTAATTCTCTAGTTTGATGTTCTGGTTGCTTTTATAGGTGTAACTGAAGTTAAATTCTTCTACAGTATTACCCCACCAACATCTCCAATAAAATGTGCTATTACGCTCTACATAGGTTGGAAAATGGTAATCAATCCACAGAAATCCAGCTCAGCATTTCCCAAACCTCTATGCTGAGGCACTCTATTTGACCCCCTGTTTTGGTTTTGGCACTGACCATAAGCACTTTTAGTCCATACAAGTCTAAGTATCAGGCCAACTCCTATGTTAGGGTTACTATCCAGGATGAAGAAATTATACATTCTTTGCCTGCCTCCCTCACTTTGTAGATGTTCTCAGGACAGACCTAACCTATGAGAGTCTACAAATGCAACAGTGGTTGCTGTTCTCTTTGTGCTGAGCAGGAAAGGGGGGAAGATGAAGAGAACTACAATGGTTCTCTTTTCAGGAAGTGGAAACCTGATTCAACTCTTCTTGGCCTGAAAGGGGCTGAAATCTGCATTTCCCAAGTAATTTGCCAATTGTTTCGGTAGTGAGGCATGCTGCAGGGTGACATTTGTGACAGCTTCAATCAACACCAAAGGACACCAAATATTGTGAGCTGCAGTGCAAGAGGTAGGCATGGCTGTCTGTGAATGACATGGACATTCACCTGGATGAAGGGAGTCATGCTTTAAACTTCCTACTCCAGAGCCACTTACTACTTAATTTTGTGTGCCACCTCTGCCATTCACCGTGCTATACACCTCCCTCAGGAGAAACCTGTGGTCAGTTCTTGGGAAGAGGCAGCCATCTGCTTCTAATGCAAAGCTATCTGAGCAGCAGAGCTACAATAAATAACTTTACTTAAATGATCAACAGAGTGTGAAGAAGAAAATACAGATAATTTTGTATGAATAAGTGAAGTAGGAGGTGCTTTCCTCTTTTGCTTTTCATCAATGCCACTCTCATAATTTCAATAGACTTAAGGCAATATTATTTCTTTCACTGATTAAAAAAACCATACATATATACAAGATTTGTGTACAAATTTTGTCATGGTTATTGAAATTCGTGATATCATATATATCTGTAATAAGATCTGATAGCCAATTTGCAGTGTACTTGGTATGTGATGTGTGTTTAGATTTCACCTAAGATGAAAGAGCTGCTCGAAGGAAAAAAATATTCATGAGAAAAAATAGTAACTGTTTTTGAAACTTACATTAGATTTTTCTGATTTCCCTGTGCTTGAATGAAAACTTCTTCAAGCTGGAAAGAGTGGTATAGCAGTTGGCTTACCTCAGACTGGGAACGACAAAGGGGGATTTTTGTGTTTCCAAGTTGTGAATATTTTGCAGTTGACTAGAGTCAGAGAGGAGGCTACAAGAACCTCACCAACAGGTAGGTCTTTTAGCTGTTCTTCTCTTTCCTGTTCACAGGGAAAGGTGATCCTCTCAACATGGTAATGAAAAAGAGGCCAAGTTCTTGCAAAGGAATTTTGCACATGAACAGTGAATATATGCAAGGGCTCAATGGTGAAATGCCAAGATCTATATCAGTGTGCTAACTCCACTGTTATTACAGTAAGCAGGCTTTTACAGCATCAAGATCCACAGCATTGTAAACACACACCAGACTCCCGTGAACGAAAGTGTGGTATTGATTTTGGTGTACTCTGCTGCACTGTTAGGGACCTTAACAACATGCTGTTACTTGACACAGCATGACAAAAACTTACTAAAAGAATCTATTTTTCCTCAGTAACAGTCTCTGTTGAGAATTTTTCTTAATGCTTCTTTTGATCTCCAGTATCCTGCTCAAACACAGTGTCCGGCTAAAAATAAAATCTTATTGTCTCATAGGAGTGTTTCTCTTCTAGAAAAATGTTAATACCTTGTCTCATCATTAAAAAAGACTTTCCCTCTGGCCATACTGAGACAAGATTTCTTAGTAACACCTACCGGCCTCTGGAACACTGGGTCAACCCCGTTTCGGGTTTTGAAAAAAGAAGGTAAGGTACCACAGCAATGATATGGCTCAGTATTTCTTTTCCCCGTTCTCTCCCATCCTGCCTATTTGAGCTGGCAACAAAAGGAATCTAAAGTCTGCCTTCACTGTGTGATGCAATGATGAAGTTGAACACCCTGGATCTGTTCTGAGCTTGCTATAAAGTTGTAAAGTGTCCACCATCCGTCTCTTCAGGGGAACCTTTCTGCCCAGCTCCTATGTGCATCAATGGACAGATCTGTGTATTGGCTCTTGACATCACCTGCCAGTAGTATTGCATGAGATTATTTTACTAGAGATTGTTAGCAGTAAAATGAGTTTGGGAGTTTAGCATTGGGAGGGAATACATGATGTGAAACTGCAACATGTACCTGAGAACAAACCTATACAATTTAGAGTATCTAGTTTATTCAGGCATTTGTTATAGCACAATGAATGCAATTCATTTCAATGTCATTTCAAAAGCAGATAAGCAAGTATGTGTGTTACTGGAATCACTCAAAGAATGTCTGAGTTTTGAGATCATTCACTTCAACAGTGCTTCAGGAGTGCATAAATTACAACTCTGCAATATAAAGTTTGGAATTTTTTAAAGACAATTTTTTCCTTTTCATGGAAAAGAAACACAATTAGAAGACTCAGACCTACCTGCTACTGAGATCATGCTGTGTCCTGAGATATGCAACAGAATCATAGAATCAGATTGGTTTGGGTTGGAAGGGACCTTAAAGGTCATCTAGTCCAACCCCGCTGCAGTAAGCAGGGACATGTTCAACTAGATCAGGTTGCTTGGAGCCCCATCCAGCCTGACCTTGGATGTTTCCAGGGTGTTAAAAGTTGTGATGCAGTTCTGCCGCACTTCTTCACTCTCCTGTGCCTTCTGAACAGAGAAGCCCATGAGAGGAGTCAAGAATAGTCTACAGCTTTCACACTTAAATTTCATAATAATTATAATAACATTACTTTGAAGGAAGATTATTACTCCTGCCTACCCTTTTCCAATATACTTTTGTTATTTTCTCCCTGCGCAGTACCACTTTCCAAATAAATATTTTCCCTTTCTATTCATCAATCATTACGTAAAATATTGTTCTTCCGTCCCTGAAGACCCATGCACCAATGTTAATCATATACAAACTATTTCACACAGCCATATTGTAAAGTAACTAAGTAGTATGCATGTCAGGAAGTGACAGACAGTACAAGCATTCAGCTACTTGCTTATACAAGGTTATTGAATTAATCTAGACATGATTAATGGTACTAGTTACCTCATTAAAGATAATTGAAGGAGAATCTGGTGTTCCAGTGCTAAAGATCTACAAACCCACAGTTTTAATAAAAGCAATTGCAACTGCAAATAACATCGAAATGAAAAAAAGAAGTGCTGAAACGTTATCTGTTTGCAGAATTATTTGGTTAAGTTTCTTTACTGGCTAAGTAATCCATCCTGCAGGTCTTCGAAAGGAAATTAAGGGAACAACTTCACAAAAGTTTTAGGAGTGCAGTAACTACATTTGAGTGCTGAGTTCAAGACGTGTATGGAGCTCCAGAAGAAACCATCCATACTGACCCGTCAGAATGCCAAACATGGGACCTATGGGCAACTGAGCCAAGAAGAGTCACATGCTCTGCTCTGCTGGCATTCACACAGACCTCCTGTGAGCACTCATGCTGTGCAGTGAAATCTGCAATGACAAAAACTGTATCAGTCTGCTAAGACTTGTGTTCCTCATCTGTTCTCACTGATGAGCTGTAAATATCCTCCAAGCTAGTTGTACAGTACAGTACTACAGTTATGGTGGTCAGGTTTCTGTTAAAAGTACCATGTAAAAGAGCTGAGAAATGTGAAACAGATGAAAAAGTTGTAAAACAAGGATGGGATATAATGGCTGATCTCATGATAACTTCAGAAATTGTCAGTGCCATAAAGTGATGTGTTAGTCTATGGCTTTAGGAAAAAGCATAAATGTAAACCAGGCTTTCTATTTTTAACTATTCAGCTAATGAGAATTTGACCAGGGTGGAGGCATTTCATCTTAGAGCAACCTGCTATTTTCACTCATTTTCAAAAACAATTGAGAGTTTTTTATATTGTGCAATGGCTTTTCTAATGTAACATGTACATCTAATTTAGCAACTTGCTGGATCATTAATCTCTCATGGCAATGTCATTCCTGATACACACTGAAGCAGATCCCTGCTCTTCTTGACTTGATCTGAGTTTCCTGCTTTGGCTACACACTGTTCCCTCTGTCCTTGGGTCACCATTTTCTGTGCAGCATTCCTTCCTGTGGGCTGGATGATAGTGTGAATTTGCACTGTAGTTCTTCTGAGATCAGCGAATGTCTCCCTCCTCCCAAGGTTAGGGACAATGGCTGCTTTAACTAAGAGGGTGGTAGGAACTGAGAGTGGCTTCAGCTTCCCTGTTTTCCTCTATGTAGCCACAGGGCAGAAAGGCAACTCTAAATCCTCCAAAGTTTTACAGGGGAACTGCAGGTCTCAAATATTTCCCTGTGTATACAAGAAGGGAACGTGCAGCTAAAATGTGTGATGGTAAATCCCTTTGTTCACATTAATGCTATTTATTCCTAGCACTGTAATTTTCCCTTTCTCATTTTACCTTCTCCTATTACTCCTCCTGCCAGCTGTGAACCACACAGGCAGCCAGCTTCAGAAGTTTGACTTTGTCACATTATCAAGTGTGTGTCACAGCTGAAAACGCAGCTTTTCCCAAAATATCATTGCCTCAGCTCCTGTGTTATAGCCTCAGTTCCTGTGGTATAGCCTCAGTAGGTCAAATGATCCATTCAGGGTATTTGGGTGCTACTTTCAGTTTTGAATGAGCCAAGACCAGTTATCACAAAATACACTACAACAGATTTTGTTTGCTTAAAAGTGGCACAGTAATATCCATACTAACAAGAGGGGTTGCCATGAGGGGCATCTTAAAATGGATGGACCACTAATCAAAAGATAATTAAAACAATTAGCAAAATGCAATTTTGAAACTGTATCACTTTCAGTAGTGTTTTTTCCTGACTCTGTTTTCTCGTACCATAACACGTAACAAGAAATAAATATCCTAAAGCACAGGCCCATCTGCAGCCTCAAAAAAAGCAACTAATGTGACAGAACAGTAACTCCAGCTTGGGGGGGGGGGGGGGGGGGGGTTGTGTTGTTTAAAGCCCTACATAAATCAAGAGGAGGCCCACAAAGGGGAGACTGTTTGGTTTCAGAGACTGGTCTTGATTTTCTGCTTAGGATAATCAAGATCAGAACTCCATCTCTAATTAAAGGCAAACAGAAAATATGCAGGATTTTCACATACATTCTTTTCATACTCATAGTTTAACATGTTATGTACACAGTATTCTTTTCCTTTAATTCAACTTTCTCAAATTATGTGCAGACAGCTTCAGCTGCAGGGAAAGGTGGGAGTACCTAGGATATCTAGAATTTAACTATTTCACTCCTATACGGAAGGACCTGTTTCTTTATCAGAGGTATTCATAGAAATGTGGTTTCTATTCTCAACAGAAAGCCTCAGTGATTCTGTGTGATTTCGTTGTGTGAGGGGTTTTTTTTTGTTTGTTTGTTTTTTGGGGGGAGGTGTTTTTTGTGTGTTTGATTTATTTTTATTTATTTTTTTTAAATGAGTATATCCTAGTGAAGAGATTGGTCTGGCTTCTTTGAAGAAAGGCTTGCTTTTAGTTTTAATAAACATAGTGTTTTTTCCTTGACTGCTTTTGTTGCAGCTCTCCTTCTTTTTGCAATGTTTTTCCATGGAAATGTCATTCAAGCAAACGAAATTTAAGCAGGATGTGGATTTTGTCACTTTGATAGTGTTGTAGTTTCCCAGATGTAAGTTTTTCATTAAGAAATTAATATTGGCAGATTGGGTATTACAGTAAACTGAACAAGCTCGAGTATGCGGTAGGACCACATCATTTTGCATAGTGATGTTCAAGTTCTCCTCTCTCCCTGCACAGTGAAGTCTGGGGTTAATTTACATAAATTCTTAGATTTCTAACAGCAGCACCCTGTAAGCTGATCTATTCCTCATGCTTTTGGCTCTCTTTCTGAGAAATATTGCTGACACTTCCATCACTGACTCAGTATAGCCCAATGAATCAATGTGTGATGTCTAGTTTTTAATAGATGGAAAGGTTTCTGATGATATGTGGTTGCATTTATTTATGTGGCAATAAGATAGATGAAGATTAAAGTTTGGCTGAGATAATTCTACCCTAAGATCCTCTTCACCTAATGCTTGGAGAACACTTACTTACACAACTTGACTTTGTCCAATAAATATGCTTTCCACAATTAAAGAAGCTCTGTGTGTTGAACCAGGTGCCGAGGGTCAGCACAAACTTCTGTTAGGCCAGTTGTCCAGAGTGGTTTAAATCGTAAGCTCCTAGGAGAGACAATACTGAAGTAATTTCCAGTCATGCAGAAGATTCAATATCTCCAGTAAAACAGCTTTCTCAGGGGGAAAAAAAGCATTAAAAGCCAATTTCTTTGAATAAAAGAATGAATGCCCTTCTTCACTGGTGTAAGAATAGTAATAGCTGTGTAAGAAATACTGGAACATATTTTTATAATGACTGTTTATTTCTGTGGGCTATTGGTCTAGTAGTTAGAGGTTTCCTGTACACCATTTTTATTAATGTGGGTATTTTGGGGGTATGTATTTTTAACAAGTTTATTTAAAATAACAAATGCTCACATGCACCACTCACTTGGTTAGCCACCAATGCATCCTTGGTTCTGCCTTCTTCTCTTCTATTCATCTGGATTCCACCATTTACTCATAAGAAAAGTGAACAGCAAGAGAAGGCTGAAAATGCAGGCAATTAGTTCTAAAATGATTCATAAGGACATCAGTGCAGTGGGAAGCTTCACCAAAATGCAAATAAGCTGCCCATTCTTCATGCAGTGCTGTCGAATTGCACCCCTTCCACAAGACCATGTATCTTCTGCTTTCTGACTCCTCTCAGTCCTTCAGCTGTTGCAGCACACAACTATTCCTACTTGGTTTACTAAGTTACGGTGACTCATGGTGCTCTGCTTTCCCTGCACCACTGGTGGCCTGTGGGTCTTCCCTATAGGCATGACCTCAGTGCAACTCCTCCTTTCATTTTGCTGCACCATAGTCTGCTGTCTTCTGGGCAAGATGGACTCCCTGCAGGCTTTGGTTGCAGGCACCAACTCATCAGCAGGGATGGGTTCAGCTGAAGTCCAGCGCTGTTCCTGCTCTGTTGCCTGCCTAACTCCATTGTAGGGATGGTTTACCTCTCTGTAAAGCAGGTTCTGCACTGTCACAGGTCACAAAGAGCAACATTTTAGTGGCATGAGAATGACCCCATGAGTACCTCAGCCTGCATAGGTGGTGGATGCCGGCAAGTGTGCTTGCAGGCCAAAAACCTCACAAGTGTTCCAGCTAATGAAGGTTGAGTAAATGTTACAATATCTTTAGGTAGAATAAGTTCTAATTCTCTTTGGCTCTTAGAGATGCAAACTAAAGCTAGGTTTTTTTACTACAGTACTCATCAATAAGAAATTAAATTGGCAAATGGGTAGAATTGAGTTTCTTAAGGATTTTTACTTCTTAAAACTGACTCTAAGCAAGTTTCTGATTTACATATTTGGGGAAAAAGAAGGCCTTCTAACAAGTAGCATGTTACCTTTTTTATTACAAGGAATCTTATTATTATCTCATTTTTTACAGATTATCCATAGCATAAAAGTTTAATCCAGAAGTATGTAAAAACTTTTTTTTTTTCCTCTAAAATTGTCAGTGCACAACCACTAATTTTAAAGTAGCTGGTTTGTATTTTGATAAAGATTGTTACAGCTTTTCTCTTTCAGCTGAAGAGTATTTTTACTTTTTCCTTTTTCTGTTTTCAACGAGTGTAGAATATTGTGAACAGTTCAATTTTTTTCTGCTTATGTATTACAAGAAATGTTATCTTAATTATTCAAAGATTTTTTTCAGATATTCAGTCTTCTCTCTTCTTCTTTCCTCTCCTCTCCTTTCTGCAGTTTTTGACTCTGAGTTTTCTGATCTTCTTAGGACCATTTTCTCCATGCTTGTTCCTACCTGCCAAACAATTATCAGTGGTTCCCTAGAAGTATTTTGATCTCAGTGCCTTTTTTGTGCTAACTGCTGGGTTTGGGAATTTAAGCTTCAAGCATGGTAATCTAAAGTTTGTTTCCAGTCTCGATTCTCCTTCTATGGCATGTTGCTTGATGCTGCCAATTTGCTTAACCTTAACTGAGATCACTGTTTGGTCTTGAATAGCTGAACCCCTTGTGAAATCCAAGACTGTTGAGTGTTTCCAAATACGAAAGAGGTAGTTACGTATGAATTTTACTCTTGAGGGCATGCAAACTGTTTTTTTTTTTTCAGTATGAGCACATGGAGGGATGAGTGTTGTCCTGTACAAAGCAACCACACTGCCTGACCTGCACTTTTACTGAAGTCCAAGAGGGAAAGTAAAGTTTGTGGAGTTTACACACCCTGTGGTATTGAAGTCTGTTGATAAAGTAAAGAAGAAATAAAACTGAAGAGTATGCAATTTTGAGTCATTTGCTAACTGACTATAAAGCTACAGAAGTCTATTTATCACTTCCACCAAGGATATAGCAATTCAAACAGGCGAGAGAATGTGGCTGCCTGTTCCTGTACGCAGAGCCTATAGATGGGTCAAAACTGAACATAAATCAACAATATTGAGCTGCTGGGTGAAAGACAAAGCCCATAGTCTGAGCGAGAAATGGAGCAGTGGCTGTGTATGAAGTAGCTGCCAGCACGGAACGGGACATGCAAGTTCTGTTAAGGTTTTAACTTGGATTTTATGTGTAGTTCTGGGTGCTGCACTTAGAGATGCTTACAAGTTAAGGAGAAAAAATCCAAGACCACTTGTGAGGATGATCAGGGCTCTGAAGAGCATTTCTTTCATGGAAGGACAAAATGTAGTGGAGTTTTTTTCCATTCAGAGACAGAAAAACTGAGGGGGTGTATAGAAACTGTGCTCACTTCATGTCTGTGGTGAGTGGAGAAAAATCTTGTGAGGGGCAGCAAGGAAGATTCAAGATTGATACTAGGAAAAAGTTTCTCACAGCAAGCATATGGAAGTACTGGAGAAGCTGTCTTCATCACTGCAAGTCTTTGCAAGTGTGTTAGATAAGCATGGGCCAGGAACAGTTTATGTAATCCCTGCCTTTCCCAGGTTACCTTGTGAGACTCTGCCTTGAGATTTCTGTTGGAAGACAGCCTAAGTTTCTTCTTTCCAGTACCTGAATAATATTGCATGGGGTTTTGCTTTTTTCCCAGACCTTGCAGGGACATAGCCTAAAAGCAATGATATCTACTTAAGCACCCAGTACTGCTGCAATTTGTTAACTGTGCCAGGTTGTTTTTTTGTGAGAGCTTCTAATTTTTACAAGAATTTTATAAATGTCTTAGCTAAAGATATACAATTACCAAAGTTTAGCAGCATCTTCAGGAAGGCTTGGGAAAGAGACAGTCATCCTGAATAAGAAGAAACATTTCTCTAGCTGCTGGTGTAACTTTTCAGGGCATGCCAATCATGAGGTACCTTATGAGGCCAGACATTTCTCCTCCACCTACCCATCTGAAATAATGAAGCGCTTAGAGAGAGCTCTCGACTGTTAAGCCTGATTTCTTTACATTGCCTAGCACTTTTCTAACTGTTTGAATTCAGACTTGTTCTTTTAGGTTTTTTTTTTTTCAAGGCAAAAGAACACACATACTTCCAATTAATAATGATGCAATAATGAAGCTGACTTGCACTCTTCCAACAAACGTGGTGTGTGAGCGTGAAGGGTTAGGAGTCCTAGGGTATTTGGGGCACATTTTTACTGAATTGCAGGGGCCTCACAGTAGGCCGATAACTCAGGGGGCCAGGTCAGTGGTGAGATAGCTTCTTTAAGTGTTAGCCAGAATTTGTTGGCAAGCAGTAGGGAATTGGATAGAGGACTCAAAGGTCAGATGTTGTTCCAAGTTTGTCACAAGTATGCATTAGGGAACAGGGATGTGGGGGTGGACAGGGCTGAGACACCAGATTTAAGCAGGAGACTGGTGCCTGACACCACCATGCAATGCAGACAGGAGTGTGGATAAAAGAACACAAAACTACAATGCTGTTTTTCTTCAGACTTCTGAAATAATGAAATAACTCTAGGGCTGCCCACAGTATTTCAACATTAGCCCAGCTCTATCCAGTACAGAAAACATGATTGCATACTTCAATAGTTTTGAGGCATGTCTGCTGAATGTCATATAGATTCCTGATGGTGCAAGTTGCAAGCAGGACAGATTTTATCTGCCTACAAAGAGTGACATAAATTCTCTAGGTGCTCTACAAAATCAGACCGGCTGTCTTGCCCAGTACACTTTCTCTTCAGCAGCACAGATAACTAGTTGCTACTTAGTGAGACTGAGCAAGCTTAGTCATTTGATTTGGTCCACTCCCATTACATTGCACCATATCCACCACTGTTGGATAGGAGATGTTACAGAGTGCATTCCCTCCTGGTCACTTTCTGAACATGGACCTACTGTCAGTAGATTTGTATTACCCTTTCTGAATTCAGTGGTGCTAGCTGTTTTCATGATCTCTGGTGCCAGCAAGTTCCACAAAACTGACGTGAAGTACAGTGTGAGTTTTCATGAGAGGGATTCCTGAGCCTGCCTTTAATTTGCTTTCCAGAAAGTCTTGGTTCCAGCACCTTGGTCACTTCAAACTAATAGCTCTGAAGCATGTGGAGCTAGGGGTGGAGTTTTCCCTCTGCCCCTCTGTTTGCACATATCATATACTTTGGGGAATTTTTTAAAGGTATTATTTTAAAGTTTTGAAAGTTGGGGGTTTTAACTACTCAGAGGAACACACGTACCTTTAAACAGGTAGAGAAAAATTCTGAAGGATTAAGTGGTTTTGGTTTTGTCATACACATACAGACTTACTTATGCATATACACAAACCCACATTTCCCTTGACCTTCTTAGTGATAACTGCAGCAGGCCAAAAGTGTAAAATCTTGATGTGCTGCACCTTGGAAAGCAAACTCTTCCTTTCGGCTGCCTTTGGCTGGAGAGAGCACAGTTAGTGAAACAGCTCTGCTGGGCTGAAAATGCTGCCAATACAGATGACAGCAGCACTGCCTCAGTATAAATGCTTTGTAGCTTGACTCATACCTTGCCTCTTCAGACATGCTCTGTACAGCTCCCTTCTCCCCCACCTCCTTCTCACAGCCTTCCTAAGATGCCTTTCCCTCAACAGGGAAGGATCTTATGTTGAGGGTAAGCATATAGCTCCACCTATTTTCCTTTTTGTTTTACTTTAGGTTTTACGGTTTCAGTATTGTTTCAGCATAATATACAATGTATTGCAGAAACAGTAATTCATCCAACACTTCTTTAGAAGTTAAAATGTTCAGAATCAAACTTAGTGCTTTCTTTTACCCATATTCCTACTGCACAAGTCCGCTTAGGATGTGGGAAGTTATAGTTGTTGTCATACTGAATTATGTTAATAAGATCATTTAAGAGAATTCCTTCTGTCCACTTCTCAAATTCTTCAAACTTATCAGGAGTGGTAGAGAAAAGCAGGAAGGGTGAGATACCATTTACATTGCTTATTTATAGGCTCACTTTTTTTGTTTTAATTTTTATTTTCCTTTTTATTTGCTGTCTCCTAGCTTCTTGCTGAAATAGCAGAAACATCTGTCTCTCTTCCTTCTTTGAGCAGAATCATTTATGAGTCCCAGATTTACCAACAGTATCAGTTACAGCCAGCAAACCTCACTCTTGGTCTTATTAATTACTTTCCATCTGCTTTTCCCTCAGGCATCTTGGTTAGCAGAAAAATGCTGACAATCAACAGTAATGGCTTCTTGAGTTAGTTATTTATTAAGTCAAGCCTTTTCCAGATACAGTTTCAATAAATACATTGTGGGATTGGTTTTCTTTTTTTTTTAGGAAGTGTCATCATTGAATTGGACCTAGTTGAAAAACAAAAATTGCAAAAAATCCAGAAGCTGTGGACAGTGTGGGAGTGGGGTTTATTAATATTATTATTATTTTAATTTTAAACTGATTGATGGTCTTAGCATCTGCTTTGAACTTTTAAGCTGAAAGCGCCACTTGGATTCTGTAGTTGTTTGCTCAACTCATGGAAAAAGTAAAGCTCCAGAAGCAATTGCTGTGGGCAGAAGGGGATGGTCCTACTGGGCTTTGGGGGTTTTGATCTTGTCTCATTTTTTTTTGTTTAAGTGAACATTTATATTCTTCTTTTCCCATGACTTTTCCCTCTTTTGGCTAGGTTGCTCCCTTGGTCTCCTACTGGGAAAGCAGCATTGAACTTGCAGTGCTGAAAAGATGATTAATGGTAGGCAAAACTGTATACAACATGCAGTTTATTTGGGGGGGAGGAGCGTGCAGTGAAATGCTGCATTGGAGAATTCTAGGCAAATGGTGTGTGAAATTGTTGACAAATTGCCTTCATTAAGCTCACTAAATGAACACTTTCATGAGAACATTGGCTTGATATCGCCATGTATAATTTAACTTCTACTTGAAATTGTGTGTGCTGCTATTCTTATCTTTAAAACCCTTGCAATAGCTTTAACATCCTGATAAAGCCAACCATTGTAGCTGTCTTCACTGTTTAGTATATGGGATGTGAAGGAAAATTGCTGAGGGTGACTTCCATGAGTGATTCTGAATTATTAATTAATTTATTCATTATAATGAACCATTCTGAGCCGGTCACTGCAGTTCATAAATGCCAAGAAATGGCTTTAGAAATGCCTTTAGTTCCTCAGAATCTTTGACTTGTTCCCTGTCAATGAAAGGGGCAGTAGAAAGACAATAGTCACAAAAGCCTCTGTTTTAGCAAATGCAGCCTTGGATGCTGCTTAACCTTGTTGATCTAGAAAACTTTCAGGGAAAAAAAATGTCTTTAAGGTAGCAGTGTTGATCCAGCACATTCACTGGCATTCAAGTAAGGTCAGTGTGCACTACACACTTGCCCTACCAAGCTGAATTCAGAGCATCAGCCTAAGTATGCCCCACTGGGCAAACGATGAAGTGTAAAGACATCACAGGGAGAAATGCATAGACTACTGAGACTTCAAAGATGAAGGTCAGGCCATGGTCCAGCGTTCAGGTTTGTACCACACAGCGTATGTTTTTTACCAGGTTTTGCTGTAGTAAAAGGGAAAGTATCCATGCAAAAAGCTGATGGTGTGAACTCTCTACCTTTGATTAAGCAGTTGCTTTAGCTGCTGCAAAGGAGTAGATGACAGTCAACCTGTACTGAAAGATGATCCATACAATGAAATGTAGAAAAGTCCCTGTCCTAAATTAAATGTATACCATACAGAGAATGGCGTGTCTAGATACAAGGCTGTCTTTGTGTTGAGGACTGCTGGTAATTTTGAACAGGAATCATAGTATAGGAAGAAAAATGTTACATAAATATATTGTCAAACACTGATCCACTTGGGATAAAACCAGATGTGGCTGGTCCTTAGAGCCTTGACAGCAAGGAGAGCCTGGTTGGAAAAAGCTGTCATAGCGGAAGAAGATGAAAAGTGCACCATATAAACAAGAGAATAGGAGGCTGGTTACCCTCATCTTCTTTTATCACATCATAGTGTGAATTCTCAACTCATACTCTTGCTTGGGGAAACTCCCTTTCTTTTCATTACAGCCAGGTAAGCATGGGTACAGGAACACCTGGGAACTTCAGAAGACTTCATTTGTAACTTAACTTTTTAGTGTGGGAGAGATTGGGAATGATTGAATTATATGGATATCCACTGCTATGAGCTGCACTAAAAAACCGCATAAGCAACCGTGGACAGGGAAGAGTCTGTGTGGTGCTCTGTAGCTGGCCTCAGGCAAAGGCTGGGGTACCTTTAGGGTACCTTTGTGGGCCATTAAGCTCCCCTGTCTGACTTTAAACTAAAGTATCTTGAGGAGAGTACCTATGATCTCTTTTCAACAGAAACTGGGATGTATGAATAAACATATAGTAGGTGATTGTCACAAGCAGTTGTTAAACATCTGTCTACATCTTAGTTCAGATAAATAAAACAAAGCCCCATAGATCTGTGAAGCTGCTGTTAAGGCATGTTATTTGGTTTCTTTTCTTACTTTGGGATGAGTCCGAACGCATCTTCCCCACTACCACAAATTATGCAGTTTGGTTTCCCACATTTAGGAAAATCTCAGATGATCTCCATCACCTTGGTAAACAGTTTCCCTTAATATACTGTCTTCCCTGCTGTAAAAATCTAAATATTCTATGGCTGTGATGGGCTAAGGCTAAAGCTCAGGAGGGAGATGCCTCTGAGATTTGAATTTGACTTCTCCTGTTTACTAGGCAAGAACATGAACCCTATATTCTTACAGCATGTAGTTTGTGTCTGCACTGATCACCCTGTTGTCCAGAATAGTCTGGAGTGTCCTCTCGACTGATCAGTAGCATCATTGACTATAGAGTACATTGGCACTGAAGTGGGTTTTTGAGTCCTTTAAAGAGGCAGCATATGGATGTATTGGTAACTCTGACATCCTGGTACCTCATAAATGGAGTGCATAAACTTTGTATCTCACTTTTTGTGGTATAGGATTTAGAGCTGATCATATAAAGTAATTTTTCTAAGGCTGGTAAGTCCAAGCTTCCTCTCTTTTTGCAACCATATTAGAAAAAAAAGTGACTTTAAAGAACTGTTGATATGTCCTCCATAGCAAATCGGCTAATGATTGCAGCCTAATGCAACATGTGAGAAATTTTACAATTAGCAAGTTACAAAATCAAGGAGTGATAATGATTATGTCAATCCACTGTGTTTAATCTGGGAGTGTTGGGAAAGAGACCAGGAAGGAAGAAACAAGAATTATGAAGAATGTCACTGTTTGTTTCTTCTAAAAATGGCTTTACACTAAGACTCATAATCCTCCAGCAAAGGGCTGTGGGAGTTTAATATCCCACTGTCCTTCACCTATTTGTAATGTCCATCCATTGCCCATGAACTTTGTGTGAAGCAGAAAGTTTTTTTCTCAGATGCCCACCACTCCAGTGTGTCAACATACACCTGCATTTATTGATAGTTTAAGTGAATATCTGGCACCTTGACCAGACATGGCTGAGGCGTAGCACTCAGGTTTTAAGCTGTTTTGGTGACAAAGTTGTGACTTCTGATACAGGAGGACACACGACCTCGAAAGGTAAAATCAAGTACCCCCAGAGCAAAATGTACCAGAAGAAATCTGTTACAGGCTTTTAAACTGTTCATGGCCATTTCTATGGAGGTTGAAAGATGTCAGCTTTGGAAGCAGACAGTCTTAATTTAAGTTATTAATTTTTATATTCTTTTAAACAGTATTATATTAGATTTTGACATACAAAGAGAAGGCAGTGAGGTGGAAAAAAAGCATCTAGAGAGAAAATATCCAAGAGCCTTAGTGATAGACAGTATTTCAATATGGGATCTGAAGTTTTATGTTACCCACTCCTGTACTGACTGCTATTACCATCTGCTTGATCTATTTGATCTTGTGTCCTAGGGAAAGGAATGACTTAGGTACTTGATCCCAGCTCCTGTAATCTGCCAGTTGATATGAAGGCTTCTGTTTCTTTCCATCAGATCCTGAAAACAGGATCTACCCTTGTCTGTTGAATTCTTTGCACTGTCATCAGGTGTCTCTTGAAACCAAGTCTTGTGGTAGTGACACAGACAGACTCCTCCTGGAGCCATCAGTAAGGAGTACGTTGTGTGCTGAAGGGCAGAGTTTTACAAAACAGAAGTATCAATGAAAATCAAATTGAAAAATTAATGCTTCAGCTGTTGGCTCACTTTGTAATAAGATCCCTAGAATATTGCTCTTAACTATGAAGGACATGTGCAAATGATTTAATATGTATGAGCAAAACCATTTAGAATAATAGATCTGAATGTTAGAAATGAAGCAATGACACTTTGTTTCCCAGAAGCAATTGATTGATTTAATTAAGCCAGAAATTAGACCGTTAGATGATGGCTCTTATAATCTCTGGAAATATCAACGCATGCTAATTGTGCTGGCTTTACATGGGGATGCTGTCCTTATGGCAAATTTCCAAATTAGTCATGGACAACGAGCAAGGCAAGCTGTCTGTGGGGGATGAAAAGTAGAGGAGGCAGGGGGCCTTTTCCCTGGACTTGATGCAGTATATGCTAAAATCACTCTGCTGGAACATTTGTCATAGGCAAAGAAAACTTGCTCTGTTACTAAGCGAAAAGCTTCCTAGCAGAGGACAAGACTGTCCTGTTGTGCAAGGGGAAGTGTACGTGCTCTTCATGGGCTGATGCTCAAACTGTTCCTTTGCACTGGGACAGCTGCCATTCTCTGGGTTCATGCTTGGTGTTCATACCTTAGCTTTTTTTCAACATTCAAATGGTGACGTTTACATAGTTATAACTTCTCCTGCACTGTAGTGTAGTAGTCCAGCTTACGGTACTGAAATTGCTTCTTGTGCATGCTTCTTCATGCAAGAACCCATTTTTCTCAGAGTACTACACTACTGTTTACAAACCAAGCTCTGGTTCTTGATTAAGAGTGCAGGACATGGTGATAGAGTGGCATTAGCGTTAGTATCAACAGAGGCAACATTTGTTGGCTTTGTCTCTGGGAGATGGCATACAGCTTGCTCGCTGGCTGCCTTAGAGGAGCCGTAGTTCAACTCCATCTGTGACTTGGATGACTCAGTGACTGGGCAAGATGATTTTGCCAGGCCAGTGAGGACTTCCAGGGGTATCAAAGATGTTTTTTTTCCCCAGTAGGCCTTGTGAAGAGCTATCCATGAATTCTTCAGAGAAAAATGGGAAAAGTCAAAACGGATATGAAAGAAGTCCAGGCTGGCTGTGCAGTGAGGGAGTGACACTGCCAAAGGAAAATAAAGGCATTTTGTCTGCAGGCTGGACCACTCAGGTGTGGTGTCTCAGAAAGTTCTGAAATACAACTAAACTTTCTGATAGAAACTGGTTGAAACTCCCCTTTATGGGGCTGAAGTGTAGAAATGCCATCCAGAGGGACCTTGACATGCTTGTGAGGCGGGCTGATGACAACCTGATGAAGTTTAACCATGACAAGTGCAAGGTCCTCCACCTGGGTGGGAGCAATCCCAGGCACAGTTACAGGTTGGGCAGAGAAGAGATTCATAGCAGTCCTGCAGAGAAGGACTTGGGGGTGTTGGTTGATGAAAAAATAAATATGAGCCGGCAGTGTGTGCTTGCAGCTCAGAAAGCCAACTGTATCCTGGGCTGCATCAAAAGGAGAGCGACCAGCAGGTCGAAGGAGGTGATCCTGCCCCTCTCCTCTGCTCTCGTGAGACCTCACTTGGATTATTGTGTGCAGTTCTGGTGTCCTCAACATAAAAAGGACATGGAACTGTTGGAACAAGTCCAAAGGAGGGCCATGAGGATGATCAGGGGACTGGAGCACCTCCCGTATGAAGATAGGCTGAGAAAGTTGGGGCTGTTCAGCCTGGAGAAGAGAAGGCTGCATGGAGACCTCATAGCAGCCTTCCAGTATCTGAAGGGGGCCTATAGGGATGCTGGGGAGGGACTCTTCATTACAGACTGTAGTGATAGGAGAAGGGGTAATGGGTTCAAACTTAAACAGGGGAAGTTTAGATTGGATATGAGGAAGAAATTCTTTACTGTAATTGCCCAGGGAAGTTGTGAATGCTCCATCGCTGGCGGTGTTCAAGGCCAGGTTGGACATATCCTTGGGTGGCATGGTTTAGTGTGAGGTGTCTCTGCCCCTGGCAGGGGGGTTGGAACTAGATGATCTTAAGGTCCTTTCCAACCCTAACTATTCTATGATTCTATGAAAGGAAGAAAGAACCGGGAGGGAACCCATCAATGCTGAACAATTCAAGAGCCACAGCCTGTGAATTTTCTTAGGATGTTTTGCATTAACATCAGTCTGAGGCAGAAGAATGAAACTGGTGGCTGCAGCGGTAAAAGACCAGAAGAAAGTTGGTTAAAGGAAACACTGATGAAGAGCAAATATAGAGAGAAGTTAGTGGAGATTAATGCTGAGGAGAAAAAAATGTGTGGAAACGTGAAGTTGCTGCCTTGGGAGGGAAGACACTAGAGGAAGGAAGTAGAAAGGGAAGACCAGAAGAGTGGAAGAGAGCTTTGTTGAGTAAACCATATAGGGTAAATGGGGCGAGAGGAGCTGAGACTACGGCTAGCCAGGTGTGCAGAGAGGATGTGAAATGACACGTCAGTGCTGTGTATGTGGTGTGGCACTCTATGGGTAGTAGACCAAGGTCAAAGTGGGAGAAACAGTGCTTATAGGGATGAAATGGTCAGAAGCAGCTTGTCTAATGCAGCATCCTTTGGCCAGCACCCCATGATCCCAAGGCACCTGCTACTTCTTGGGAGAAGATACACACTGCTGACCAAATACTTTATTTTTCCCCAGTATTGATCTCTAAAGGCTGTCTCTAGGCAGGGGTTTCCAGAGTTTGGCCACATTGTTGCCTGGGGAGTGCCCACAGTGTGTTTAGTACAGGCAGCCTGGCTGCAAATCCCTCCTTGTTCTGTTTTTCACAGAAAGGAAACCTGGCCACGCCAGTGCAAAATGTGCTGCAGCCAGGATCCTGAGAAGAAGGACAGCATAGACACAGCCATAGTGCTTGGAAAATCTTCCATTGCCATCAGTGCTTCTTTTAGACCAGCTAACAGCAGTTTACTTAGCAGAGCTTAGGCTTCCAACTGTAGATGTCAATGAGATGAGGCAATGTATCTTCTTATGTTCATTCTTTGCTTAGTTCCTGGAGGGAAACCGAACAAAAAATGCCTACATTAAACTTGCAAGGTCAAACATAAGCTATGAAATGCCAGGATTATTTCTGCCTCTGCAGTCCTATTTTGCCTCCGTTGTGCTCATGCATTATAATGCCATAATTTACATAACAGCAAACCACTTCTGGAAATCAAGTGGCTTTGTGGTGTTGGCTACAACACCAGCCGTGTCTGTTGTGGAAGGTGCATTGTGGACATGAAAGGGGAATTCAGGACAGTGGTTGTGGTGTTGCTCACAGTCTTTCTTCCTGTGTTTTCTAACACTTGAGATTTAGGAGTTTAACCTTGTAAACTTACTGTTCTTTTCAACAGATTTTACATGTAATGTAAAACATGCTTCAATGCATCCTGAACTTTATTTATTGTTTTTGTTGTTGGAAGAAAATAAAAATCAGGTCTAAATGAGAATTTTTTCCTGTAAAACTGGGGAAAAGAAAATCAGCAAAAATGTTAAAATCCCAGGTTAGTTAAAAACTTTTTAAGATTTGAACTAGTTGAACTTCTGACAGAAGTTTAAAATAAAATTGTATCTTTATTTGATAGAACTGCCTGTATTTTATCTGTTCTGTGATCCCATAAGCACCTATCCTAAGACAAACTCATTAAAGTCCAAAGTGTCCTAGAACTGGAGCACCACCTGGATTAAATGCATTTTAACCAGATCCTTTGAAGTCACTGGGGGACCAGAGCCTTTGCTTGGCTGGAGCAGCCTGACCTCATGCAACGGGATGCTATGAGAGCTCTCAGCCAGCAGAACAGACTCTACTGAATGCTATCCTTAAAAATACAATCTGAGCTACCCTTAGATCTTTCAGCTGTTTAGAAATGTAGATCAAGTCACTCAGAATTATACTATGGCCACAAATGATGAAATGGCACAGGTCTTATTACAAAAAAGCCATAACCTTTATCTATAATGATGAAGATAATCCAGATTGTTTGGGTTTTTTTTTCCTTTAGAAGGTAGATGGTATTAATGGATCATGTTGTAGTTAATAAAACAATATGCTTTTGATAATCACTGTAAGTTGCCAGCAACATATTAATCAAATTTCTTTTGGACTCTTTTTCACTTTAGAATGCCCAAAAGCAGTCAACACAGATATTATCATGGAGCATTCACAAAATATATGCAGCATATGAACATGGTGATGTAAAAGTAGAGTTAATTAGAAAAATATTACTTGGCTGCTGCTCTCTTTAAAAGGATACTATTTTTTTTTCAGCATTTCATTTAAAGTGTGAAAACTAATGCCTAAAATGTCTCAAGTAAGAAAAATTAAAACTTCCTATACCAAATCGGAAACTACTCTTAGTTTTGTTGCTGGAATTTGAGGGCCAGGAAGACAAATGGCTTTTAAACTGAAGTTTGATATAAAGCTAGTTGGAAGTAGCTGGATGGTTTTGATTTTTGCTCATTGTTATTTCAAAGAGGAAAGCTTGGACTAAAATGGAAGAAAAATATCCACCAAAACCAACTCGTGGCAAAAATTCCAGAGCCAAAATATTTAATCTTGGCATTGCTGTGATGGTGCCTTATGGAAATAGTTCAGTTGCTTTCAAATTTTTTATTATATTTTCTTTATCCAGAACCCTTTGTTTGGCTACTTCTTCCAAAATCGCTGTGGTTTTATTCATGGAATAGAAAAATGGTGCATCATGAGACATTTAATGCACCGCAGAGGGGGGCCCATAATAAATAGAGATGTCATACAAACACTCCCAGGAACGACTGTAGCAACACATCCAAATAGAAACGTTTTGGCCCACAGCTTTCTTGTTCTTCCCTCAGCGCTGAAAATTTCCAAGTTCCTCTTGCTGGGACTGGATACAAGTCTAAGAAAAATATATTAATATCTCCTCATGAAGAAGGAAAATGGCAATATAGGAAGGAACCTCTCATATAACAGTGAATCTTTCCCAGTCTTACAAAACTGGTAGTTGACAGTACTCCATCTCCTCCCCTTGACTCATATTGCTTGTACTGCAAGGCAGCAGACACAGAAGTTGTCCTTACAGAAAGCACTTGATCTTTCTATCATTGAAAAAAATGTCAGAACTGATGTGCTTTCGGTTTCTTTGCACCATCTTGAAGGCTAGGGTATCTTAAAGGGTTATTGTAAACAGTTTCACAAAGGAATGAAATGACATGGTTCAGGCAGCTTAACTCAGTCACAGCCAAGAGACTTCTGCCAGTCCTTTGTATATAAATAAATCTGTAGTTCAAGTACTGACCAACTGGAAGACAGAGATAAAAAGGACTACTACATAACTTTGCCAAGAATGAGCAAAACATCTCTGAAACTGTTAAGATAAAATATCTGCTTAAGTCTCATCCACAGGCACCATGATGGTAGTAAGTCCCAAACCATGTGGCTGGGGATAATAGCCCTCCCAGAGTCCCACAGTGAATCCCACAATGAACCAAGCATTTGGTAAATACTGAAGTGCTATAAAATGACTCAGCCCTAGCTAAAACTTGTAGGTCCTCTTTGAACTAACATCTCTCAACTTCTCTTTAGGCATATGAAGCTCCAGGACTGGCTGTCCTAAATGCTTTGCATAGAACCCTTACCAACTGTCAGTAGTATATCTGTGATGAATACATTTCTGCTGAGAGTTTTGTGTCTTTGTATCAAAATGAGTGCGGTACTTCTCTGCTTCTCCATGTGCCCTTCATCTCATTCTCCTCTAGTAAGAGTGTAATGGGATGTGCAGCAGAAATATTCATTCCTTCATCTGAAAGATTAATTCAGATATCATAAAAAGATGCTCTTTCCTCTCTAGGCTTTTTTGGTTTTCTGGGATTTTTTTAGGAGAGGGGTGGGGTTTTTCATCTTCCCTTTTTGTTCTGGTCATGTCAGAATATTCTTGGGATTTATGCCATAACCTTGACAGAATGGTAACTTATTTGTCCAGTGCCTTTATTCTTCACAGGGCTCCCTTGACAGCTGAACTTCCTGTCTCACAACACACCAGCCTAAGCTATTCTTTATGAGCAAAATACTCCTTGACATAGGGAGTCATTCTAGTTGCGGTGCATCATATTTTGAGTTTGCAGGGAAACTGCTGTACTTCTTCTCATGGAGGCTCTGTTCTTTCTGAATCACCTAAAATTATTTACATACAGCTAAGCACTTGGGTCTACGTGAGATGATGTTTCCAGTCAGTCTGAGAAATTTCTCTCTGATGTGCAAGAAAAGTTGCTGCAATAAACATGCAGCCCTCTATGAGTAAGAAGTCAGACCGCTGGCCTTCCTGACCCTCTGACTCACAGAGGAAAACTTCCAGGTGGTTGACTGCCATGGGATGCACAGCACAAAACGTGCCAGGAGGAGCTGAGAGGATGCTGAAGGAGTCATTTGCAGGGGCTAGTCCCATCACTGTAGTTCAGGCTAAGATTAAGCGCAGCTGGGCTGCACATGGAGTGGGGACACATGTTGGCTTCAGCCTGTGTGTGCTCTTCTACAGCTGGTGACTAGCTCTGTACCACAGTGCTGGTGGAGAGCAGGACAGCATGGCTGGCCATGCTAGCCCAGGTGTCCATCCCCAGGTCAGGTAGGCTGCTGTGCCATAGAGAGCCCTAGGGTTATTCCTTAACATTCTGTTCTCCACATGTTAGTTCCTAGCAAGTGTTTGGGGTGAGTTTTTCAAACCCTGTAAGCCACATGGCAGGAAAAAAAAAGCTTGGTTGTATGTCTTTTTTAGCCGTCTATTGCTCCGTATGTGTGGCAAACATTAACCTTGCACTGTAACCTTTTACTGTTTTACCAGAGTAAGATTCCTTCTTCCCCACCCCCTGAACAGGTAACTCTTAAAGAGAAAACTGAGGATGTTAAAAGCAGACACTTGTCTCAAAGCCTGCCTGCCTTGGCACAGTAGAAAGATTGTTTAATATCAGTGGTTAGAAATTAACCTTTGATAACAGAAAAGGATAATTTTAGACTAACTCTCATTTTCCTTCAAAAAAACCTAGGGTGGTCAATTGATGAGTCTGACCCCAGAAGACAATCAGACCTTCACTGATTTCTGAGAACTAATGAGTGTATGTCATCCTGAATCAGGACCAAAACTTTTCCACAGGGAGAAGCATTAATGACCAGTAACTGATGGGATTAGAGCCTGATTAACACTGCCCAATTACTTGTCTGTTATCTGTGCTGCTGGCACTAATTTCAGCTTCAGGTAATTAGCCCAGTTCTTAATTAAAATGCACACTTTTTTTTTTGTTTTTGAGTTCACCTCCGACACCCAAAACCTCAGGTTTTGGAAACTTTCCCTGTATCGCTGTCAGTTGCTGATGCTTTTGCCTCTGCAGTTTCATATGCCATTTGCATATGTTGACAAGGATGTAATTTGCTCAGAATTATCTGTACATGCAGTAATTGTCTTGTGTGTGTTATGATATATTCAGGAAGACAGGCTTTTTCATACATAAGATCATAGTATGGTGCAGGGAAAACTCATCTCCTGGTTTAAATCAAGTCAGGATTAAAGCAGTTCTGTCTTTTTGATAAGGACATGTAATGACCTGGCAATCAGTGACCTGCATGCAGAGGAGCAGTATCAGCAATGCAACACATGAACCACAATAGTATATACTGGCAAATTGTTAGTAAACAGCTATAAACTTTTCAAGAGCATTCTATAACTAATCCTGGAGAGTCCTAGTCTCACATTAGCACACCATAGACACACCACTCTCCAGGCTGTGTGGGTTACAAGCCCATATCCTTTTTCTAGGAGTGCGGGTCCCCCTATTCACACACACTTCCTCATTTCAGGTGTAGTTACGTGTACTTGTGCTGCTACTTGTACTAATGTATGTGCCACAAATACCTCCCCTGCACCTGGGGTGTGGATCCCATTTGTCACATCCCAACCTGCTGCCATACACAGAGTCAGTATGATCAGGCTGAGGCCAAAGCAAGATGCCAGCAGGATGACTGTTGGTGGTGTCAAACCAGGTTGGCCTGCTGTTCTGCGCCTGCTCCAGGGTGTCTTTTCACCTATTGCAAGCTTTCATCCTTCTTTTTCACTTTTCCATCTGACTCTATTCCAAAAAACCTTTGGTAAATCCTAATTACCATTTAATCTGAGTAACAGTTGTTTTGAGCAAACTTCATGGTTATTTTTGTTGGTTTAGTGTTAGCCCTTTGGGGGCAAGCATCCTCTCAGGACTGGCATTTTTGGTATTAACCTGCTCACTGGGCAGCTTTCTGACAACTTTTGTGAGCTGCACAGGGCTGGAGGGGGCCGCCAGGGTGCCACCAAGCAGACAGCCCCCAGTCCTGCCCTGGACGTCTTTGTCCCCTCCGCAGAGCCCGTTGCCCTCTCCGTGGAGCCAGGGCTCGGCCGGGGGCCGTCCGGCGAAACGCAGCCTGAGGGTGGTCCGGCAAACCCTCGGCAGAGCAAGGCCGAAGCGCGCTGAGCAGGGCCTGGGGCAGACCCTTGCAAGGCGAAAGGCGGGGGGACCGGGCTGGTCCCCGAGCTGTTCCCCTGGGGCACCGCCGGCGCTTCATCGCGGGAGTTAGAAGCGGAGCCCTGAGGCCGGGTGCTGTGTCTTTAAAGGCCGGGGCCGGCTCTCGGCTCCATCCTCCATCCCTCCTCCATCGCTCTGGTGCTGGGCGCCGGGAGGAGGCGCCTGTCGCTAACAAAAGTCTGCGGCGGCAGTTCCCCCTTTCTTCCCTACCCGGGCAACAAGTGGCTGGCGGCAGCCTCCCGTGGGAGGCGGCAGAGGGGCTGCGAGGAGGAGGAGAAGAAAGGAGGAGCGGCGGTGAAGCACCGGAGGAGCTCCAGCGCCGGCCGCGGGACGGTGGAGCCTGCGTTCGGGGGCCGTCCCGCTCGTCCTGCTTGTGGATTATAATTGGAGCCGCCTTCCCTGCCCTGACTCCCGGCTGGGAACTGCATTTTTGATTCCTTCCCATCCCTCCCGCTTTTTTTTTTTTTTTTTTGTTACTTGATTTTTTCATTTTTGAGGCGGAAAGGGAGGGTATCGGGGGCCCGAGAAGAAGCCAAGGAAGTTACAGGGCTGCTTTGGGCATGTCGCCGTGAAAACTCCTGCAGGCTCCCCCCCCCGCCTCTCTTTTCTCTTCCACCGTCCCCGGCTCCTCTCCATCACCCGCGGTCGCCAGGAGCCCCGTGGTCGAGATGCTGCACGGCGGCGTGGGGAGGCGGCGGCGGGGAGCATGAAGCCGGCAGGATGGGCGCGAACAATGGCAAGCAGTACGGCAGCGAGGGTGAGTCGCAGAGGGGAGAAAAAGGGGTGTTGGGGTAGCAGGGGGGTCACTCCGGTTGTGGGGGGTGTCAGGGCGAGAGACGCCGCTGCGGGGGACCCCGCCGGACAACCCGCCTGGGCAACTGCCCCCTTCCTTCCCGGTCTCCGCAGCGGGGACCCAGGACACGGCCCTTAGGCTCCCACTGCGCTGAGAGCCTTCTAATACCCTTAACTCAATTCATTTTAAAGAGTGAGATGTAACTGCTGTTTCAAACCACCGTGTAGGGGCAGCGGCGTGGCTTAAAATGAGGCAGCTCAGTGGGTGCGGCAGCGTAACTTTGTTAAAGAGCAAAACTCTTTAGAGTGCTCTTTGTAATCCTTTTCTATTTGTCTTTATATCCCAGAGTCCTTATATTATGCAGTAGGGTATATGACTGCTTCCTGTCTGAAGAGAAAGAAAAAAGTTAACCCCGGGAAGGAGGAAGGGGGAGAGTTAATGTTCTCCAGCTGTTACCCATAGATTGTACTCCTGCAATTTTGCTTCAGTGAAACTTTAGTGGGTTTGGGTTTAGATGTAACAGGGCCCTGTTCATTCTTGTGGAAACCTATTAGTCTCGCTGGAGTTGCACTGGGGATGAATTTCAGCTGCTTTGCTGCTGGTGTGAAGGACTACTGGAACAGTCAGCTGGTGTCAGGCAAACCAATGGACAGTATGGCAAGTTTGTCTTCCTGCCAGCTTGGTTTAAGCTTTCTTCAACTTTCAGTTGTTGTCTTCATTGTGTTCAGACAACTCTATGGGATAAATGTCTTCCCCTCATGCTATTGTGCAAAACTATAGGATCATCACATCTCCCTGTTTTGTTGTTGTTGAGGGTTTGTGGGTGGAGTGAGGAAGATGGTCCTATGTTCTGTTCGGTTCTTTGGGAGTCCAGAAGGCAACTGCTAAAGAACACACCTCCCTCACATTCTAAATATGCATGAAGGTGGTGAAGAGAAGGGGCAAACCACTGCTTCTTCAATGGATTTTGCAGTTCCTTTCTTTTATTGCTGAATCAACTCTGCTTTTGGAAGAGGTGAAGAAGTCAGAAGGTTTAAACTAAAACTGTTTTCACTGTTGTGGGTTTTGCTCACTTGATGCCATCACTGTCATGACTTCTGCATAAATGTGGTGAACCTGGAAGCTGAAGTCAAAGCTTCTCTGGATTTCTCTTGAAAGGGGAAATTTTCATCTGTTCCCAGAGTTAAAAGGGTTGGTATCTATAATTCTGGTCACTTGCAGAACTGAGGGGTGTTTTGCTCAATGGCAGAAAGGCATGGCTGCATCCCTAGGCTTTCCTGTGAGTCTAGAGGAATATTCACTTTAATTAATGTCCAGTTTTCATGTAGGAATGTGATGGACACTGAGTCTTTGGCAGCCCCCAGTGAAGTGGAGAAGAGCTTTACTGTTCCAGAACTACCTGATAGGAACTGTGAGGAAGAGGATGCTGCAATATGATTTTCTTAATTCTTTTCCCCATTCAGAGGGAGGTTGGACTGTGGAAAGACAGACCATATGTGACAAATCTTTGCAGTACAGACCATTACCACGGTTGAGAAATTGGTAATTACTTGTTTAAAAATAAAATAAAATTAAAAAAAAAAAAACAAAACAAAACAAACAAACAAAAAACCAACCAAACAAACAAAAAACCCAAACCAAAACAAACCCCAAGCCCCAAACTCTGATCTGCCAGTTTAGGCAATTTGTCCCCTACATCATTAGTGCTTTCATGGATCCAGTTTTCCTGGTAGCTTCTGTGTGTCATCAACTGCTGTGAAACTTAGAGAAGCTCTTGTTTGCTACTTTCTTTCTGGGTTCTGCAGAGAGCAAATCTAAAGCTGATAAAGGGAGTCCTTTTCTTCATAAGCTACTGGGGCTTTTGGTGCCTTTGACAACTGAACTGTTCGATTGCCATAAAAGGTTGTTTTTTGTTGATGTGATTGTAATCCCAGGTGGAAAGGCAGTGCTCTGAGGAAACGTCTAGCTCCTGTGTGCTTTAAGAGCAACCTGAGTGGGTTGAAGTTCATGGAGAGTCATCTGTGGTTAGGTGTGTGGTACATTGTTTTCAGCTTGGTGGGCTCTGCAGGCTCATGTTGTTCTATGGCACACTGTTAGCTGAGCTTCTTGGATGCTGTCTTCTCATTTGGTGCTTGCTGATATCTTGGGTGAGATGTCAGACAACTGTGAATTACTTTTTAAGGTGGATGTTGTTTTTCATGCAGTCTTTGCATCTCTTGTGACCCTGTGGACCATCAGGAGTTTGCCAGAATTGATTCTCATTTCAAAGATGAAGAGATAGACACATTAGAGCAAGACACCTCTTCTAAAACACTAGATAACCTTAGTTAATAGGAAATTGTTGTTTGTGGATTGATACATTGTTACACTTACCAGTACTAGGAAGTTCTTTCAAATTGACTTGCTGTGTGTGTAACAATCTCGGTAGCTGTATTAGTGTTTGTAACTAATCACATAAAATGCACTGTATAGCTTTAATTCATTTATCTGCTTGCTTGTGCAAGGATTTATTGAATAAGTTTTATTGGAAGATACAGCTGTCCAGTTGAGAGGGACAGGAGAGCTGGATGTTTGAGGAGTCTGAATTAATTTGTTCATGGAGTCTGATGGCACCCTTGATATGTTTTCCATAAATTTAAGTTTCTAAAATGGGCTCAAACTTGCTTGGAATGAAGTTTCAATGTGAATAAAATTGCTTCTCAGAAAAATCATGTCATGCAGATGGGATAAGAACACACAATCACTTAAAATGCAATCATAAGATACCCAATTTTGTCTACAGGATTTTACCTCTTTTAGAAAGCAAATTGTGAAATCCAAGTTTTTGCTATGTTTCATTTGGCTTTTTAAAATATTTCTATAAGGGAGATGATTTCTGAAAGCTTGTTTAATTAGAAAAAAAAATATGAAGCTTGAGATTTCTGGCTTGTCATATTGTGCTGTAGATTCTGACTGAAGTGTTAAAAAACTCAGAATTAGTCTTTCTGACTGTGTTCCAGTAGTTGTGTTTGAGTAGCATGACTGAAGCTAATAGATAACTGGAGCAAGAAATACATTTGATCATGGGGTAGTGCTTGAAGGCTTTTGCCTATGCAATGGAAATGTATCACCAGTTACCTAAGCAAGAGTGCTTACTGCTGCCTTAGGATGAATCATTCACCTTTGTCATTTGTTTAGTTCCTGGCTTGATTTTTAAATAAGAGGAGGCATGCCTACTGCATGGCTGGTAGTGGAAGGAGTATTTGTTGTAGAAACTGGCAAAAAACCCCATTGATTTACTTATTTTTGTTGTTGCTCAAGGACCATTTATTAGAATGCATTACCAAAGAGAGTTGCAGTTAACTAGATAAAACACTATTCATCATCACAGATGAGGAGGTTGAATTGAAGTATATTGCCCCTTGTTGCTGAGTTGATTAGACACCCAGGCAGTTGTTGTCTGTACTTTGCTGCACAATTTTTCTGTAGCAGATTAATGCAGGCTATAGAGCCTGCTGTTGGAGTGAGAAACACAGAATTGCAGAATCATTGGGGTTAGAAAGGGTCCTTTGGAGATCATCTAGTCCATCCCCACTGCCAAGGTAGGGCCACCTAAAGCAGGTTACAAAAGAATGCATCCAGGTGAGTTTTGAAAGTCTACCCCCTGTCTTTGGGAACAGGAGACTGGACGCTGTCCCTCTTGCCACCTGCGACAATTTTGCATCCACAAGGGGAGGATGTTAAAGTTACAGGCTTCTGTGTGATAAGGAAATAGGCTTTGTAACATGAGCTGGAGGAAGAACTTGTGTTCTTTTGTATAAGAGGAAGATGAAACATTGAGGTGGAATGGCTGCTTTGCAAAATAACCAGAACTTGTCAACACTTGTTTTCTTCCCAAGTGACTTCTTCATTAAATTAAGAGACCTAAGATCCAATCAAATTCCAGAACAGCTAAATAATAGTACAACATTTTGACAATACCAAAGTTCAGGCCTTATGAAGAGATGTCTTTTAAATGAATCAACTGTCCATATTGCTGCAGTTGATGAATCTTCTTTTGGGTATCTCCTGTACTTTCTCCTTCCAGAATCTGGTCTAGAGAGGGTTGGTGACAGTGTGAAGTGGCACTGGTTGATCAGCTAAAATGTATAATGAAAAACTTGATTTGACAAAGGAGCTTGGTGCTGTGGATAACAGAAGGTGGCAAGTGAGAAGTAGATGAAATGGCAGCTTAGGCAAGGAAATCAACCTTCCTGAATCAAACTGATTATTTTCTTTCTTTTTAGATCTAAATATTTGTGAAGATTTAGATGGAAACTCTTTGGGAATAGCTAACTCTGTTCTGGTTTTGAAAATTCTTCTTCTCAAACCTTAATTTGTGTCATTTTCTGGTCACAAATGACTTGAAGAGAAAATTCCTGTGTGGATCCCAGTGTCATGCTAATGTAAATGCCAGTGCTCAAACCTGCCTGTGTCATGGGATATAGTTGCTACAAAGCACAGGCAACACAGTTCACAAAGGAGGCTTTAACTGGGATGTGTGAACTGATGTACAGTAGCTGGAGCTTGCTAGAAATTGCCAGCATGTAGCACTGTGGTGAAATAGGTCAGCCTGTGTTCTTTCAGGAGAAGGTTAAAGGTTACTTTCTGAAATCCCTCCCTTCAGCAGGGGGAAATGGTTAATGGAGACCTAAAATATCGTACTTATGTCCTCTTTCTTGAGGGTGTGTGGACGCAGTAACTCTTTACCAGTGCTGCTTTTGATTTCAAACTGGTTTTCTGCTAATTCAGTGATGGCAAGTGTTTTGACACATCAGGCGTTGTGTAAGAAAATGTTTTAAATCTAAAAGTTCTGTTATTCAAGACCCAAAAACTTTGGCATGTGTTAGGATTTATTTCCCCACAAAATGTTGGTAGATTATCTTCACACACAGTGCTTATGTCAGGTGTGAAACACAGTGTGACATCATGGCCTTGCACTAGAGAAACAGTATTAGTGGTGGGTCAGTGATTTTGTTTAGAGTGTTGAATCATAATTGATATTTTAATGAAGGTAAAGAGAATTGGAAAGACACTAAATTAGCTTTCACTGAGTTAATTATGAAACTATGAGACTCAATTCCCTGCCTTCCCCAGGTATATTCTCTGTGTGCTGCATCTTCAGCAAGGTCAGTTTTTGATTCTGGCATATATTTTTTGTTCCTTCCCAGAGCCAAGTGGAAGAGCCTCATCAAGTTGGGTGCTCAATGACTCCTAGACTGTGCAGACTTTTCCTCACTTTGTTTTGATGTCTGAGTTACATTTACATGTTACTATCTGATGTGTAACACATGAAGTTTAAGTCTTTCCTGCTGTTCTGATCTTTTTCCAGGTGATCTGTTGAGATAGCGTATCTTGCTGCTCTTATAGAAGGCTGTTCCAGTTTGGCTAGTCTTCTCTCATACACCTTCCCAGTGCTTAATAGTTGCAATTGAACTGTAACACAAGACTGTTGCAAATATTATGGCGCTGCTCATGGCACTTTGTTGTACCTGTCTTGTGCAATTCTGTTCTGCTTTCTGCTGCTCAGACTGGGTTGGTTCTTGCACTTTATCTGTAGCTGGGTTTCACTGCATTCAGGGAGCTGAGAGTTGCAGCAAGATTGGGGCAGGAAATACAGCAACATTCAAAATGTCAATCCTTTAAGCAGTGTTGGTTTTTGAAAATGAATGTGCACTCTGACAGCTGCCAACTGCTGCTAACCAGAACTAACCTTCATAAATGCTGCTTATGATATTTTTTCTAATGTAACTTTCAACTCAGTAATGCAAAAGGATTGTGTGTGTGTGTGCGTGTGCGTATTTACTCAGCTTGTCTCCAAAAAGTAAATCTACTCTAAGCTCAGTGCATATGTTGCTTGTTGTTGTCCAGATCACACAACAGGATGGGAGGAGGGTCAGACATGGCACTTAACTGAGCTGCTGTGCTGCTTTCAGTTTCTTATAAGTCAGTATTTTCTTCTTAATAAATGAACTGCCTGTGTGTGTGTGTGTGTGTGTACACAGCCATATGTGTTTATATACACCCACACAAAGTAACATATTTGTGGGGGATTTCAGCTTTAAAAGGTTGCTAATGTTATCTGTAGCTTTCCAGAAAGTAACTCACTGCCTCACATGCATGTTATTTCATAAAATGTTACTCTTTCATAAAATGCTTCTGGAGGAAGGCAGAGTATTTTGTTTTATTATTTATTAATAAGACATAAGCTGACAAACTGTACTCTAGGGGGTTATCTTTGACCTGGATAGTTGCTTCAGCCTGGTACAAGATTAGCTGGATGCTCTTTCTTTTGTACATTAAAAATATAAATAAAATAAAATTGTTAACTGGATGCTAGTCAGAGGCCTGGATAAATGTTGGTGCTGGTGAGGCATGACATGGAAAGCTTCCAGCAGACCCCACTCAGGTAAGGTAACACGAGTCCAAGACTTGCACATTCTGGTCGTTCTTTTACCGATTCCCTGCAGGCTGGGAAGGAAATGAAATTGCTTTGGTAACTTTCCTAAAATGAAACTGTATTTTTGTTTTCTTGAAAGAAAGTCCTTCTACCAAACTGGACTTCAAAGAGTCTAAGCTGAAGTTGATACTGTATCATTCCTTGCAGAAAAACATCAACATGTGTTCAGAATTGCGTCTGAGCTGCTAACCCAAAAAAATCTCCTCAGTGAACTTTTTTTTCTGGCATTTTCAGTCCTTTGGCTACTTCTGGATTCCTCACTCCTGTGAACACTCCCTAACTAGGAATTAGTTTGCGTCTTTGTGGGCCTTGTTTGTGTTAGGAGAGTGATTGGCAGAGGGCAGTGAATGACATTTGAAGGCTGAAATGCATAAGTGGTTTATTTCTGCTCTTTGTTTTGTAGTGAGCTATGCCTGTATTTTTTTTTAATACAGTACATGTGTTTTGCTGAATTAGGGCAACTACTACATGAAGGAGTGGAAACATTCAAAAGTTGAAAAAATGGGTGTGGGGCTGCCAGTAGAACCTGTTCCTCCTTCATAAGGAAAAGAAATATGCAATACTTTCTAGGTATATAGATGTACAACTTGTGATAGGATTGACATGCTGAGGGACTTTGGTACTCAAGTAGCATTTGGGTTGAGTCCTAGCAGTGTTCTTGTAGCTGACCATGAGGAAAAGCTATTAGTTCTGTCTGATCATACCCTTCACTTTAGTTCCAAGTCTACCTGTGTGCCTTCTAGTGTAGACATCACATTAAGGACAGCTTTATGCAAGCCCTCCTTGGAGGAGCTGAAGCACAGAGAAGGTGCTGTCATCATCTTGATGTTCTGATGTAGGTGATAAAAGAAGTTTCTGTTATTCTAGATTGTACCTCTTGTGTGCTTGCCACTGTGGTGTCTCTGTCTGTAGGTGTCTGTTCATGCAGAAAGAGAATTCAGCAGGGAGCCTGGCCATTCCTCTCAAGAATTAAGGACTGCATATTGACCAAAGTGAGGGTCTTCGCTCCAAGAAGCTCTAAAGCAGAAACAAACAGGACTAAATTGTGCTAATCAAAGAAATACTCTTGTTTATATTCTATATACATGAAGAAGTGCTGTTGTGATTGTGTTACATAGACTGGACTGTAGCAAAGCCTGGAATAGGCATGAACAGCTTCAAATACTGCCTTGAAGGAAAGGCTCGAGTTGGCTGTGTTTGAACAGACCTTTAAGGAAAAGGTTCCAATCTATGCCAGTATCCAAACTCAGCAAAACTAATTTCATGGCAAAGTAGGTCTCTTCACCCTACATGATTTTGTGACCTCTACCTTAAACAAGTAAATGGGGGAAAAATTGTTATTGGTTTTTTTTTTTAATTGTTCTTTTTTTCCTATATGCATTTCCCATGTGGACTACCTGTCCATGCAAATGGTTGTTTAACTGACATATCTGTATTTATCTGAAATGGGTAATTACTGTCAGGAGCTGCATGGCATTGGAAATCTTTATCCTTACTGTGCCCAACAGCAGTGTTTGCTGAAAATGCAAGCCCAGGTTTCATTTATGTGCATGGGCTTTTAGTCAGAGAAATCTAAAGTGGCATAGCAATTATTGCTCTAATTTTAGTGGATCTTTGCTCAGCAGGAAGGGTTTGTTTTCCAACACATCTGTTTTCAGAATTGAGATATGAAAATGCACAACATACAGCAGCTTGCATTCAGAAACAGGTGGCATAATGACTCTCTTGAGCTGAAGTCGCATTGTTAGACTTGTGTTGCCATCATGTCCTTGCTTTAATAGTGTGGGTGGTAGTATAGTACTTAACCTGGAGCTCTGTATTCCAGGCAGGCTGTACTAGTAAACCCTTCCAAAGACCCTTCTCAGAATAGAGAAACAGGTACCTCTCTTTCATGCCCATGCTTTGAATTGGGAAATTCCTGTCTACAGCACATAAATTTGTCACATCAACATCTTAAGTCATGTGTCACTTTTCTTGGAGGCTCGTGTATGAGTGTATATAATGGCTGCAGGAATACTATACTGAAGTCTTCTCAAACAGCATACTAACTTGGAGGAAGGTGTTTAAACACTTCTTGGTGAATCTATTTTTAAAACAACCTTCCTTGATTTCCTTCTTTGTTCCTGTAAAAACACTAATGAAATTTGCAGATGATATAAAAGGAACAGTTATGAGGTCAGATATCTTTTGTTTCTTTGTTTTTAAGAGAGAAAAGGAACAGTAGAAACCAGAAACACTAGCATAGTATCAGTTACAGTCAACTAGGAAGAACCCATTTTGATAAAGAGTTACACTGCCTTGTTTGACAGTGAAAGGAGAATTTTGATCTAGTTGTCACATTACAAGTTTAATCTTGTCAGTTCATGAGGAGCCTAGACTTTCATTGCTGTTAAGACTGCCCTCATTGTGGAGAAGCAGGCCATCTCTTTAAGGCTCTGATATTACTTTGTTGCCAGATTGCACACAATACTCTTTCTATGTAAATGTGACTGCATGGGATAGAGTAACCTGCAGGTGATTTCCCCCTTCTGACTTGTGTACTACTATTCCCCCCAAAAATTACTACTCTAAAGAATATTTAATTAAAATCCTACTGCTGAAGATAGTAAAGCCATTGTGGGAACTGATGAAAAGAAGTTGCATGGATATGAGAGCTCCTTACAGTTCTTGAAGTTCGTACAATGAGATATGTTGTTGTTTTGTTACTGGATTAGTGCTGGTAGTACTTGATCCAGCTTACCACTGGTGTGCAAGACAAAAGACAACAGCTGGTCACCAACAGAATTACTGAACAGATCATCTTTTCTGTAGTAGCTACTTAAACATGTTTCTATCCTCCTTATTCCATTTGCCTTCTCTCCGACAGTTTATAAGGAAGTTGCTTTTGGCATTAATGTAGTCATAGAATAGTTTGGGTTGGAAGTGACATTTAAAGGTCATCTAGTCCACTCCCTCCGCTGTGGGCGGGGACATTTTCAATGAGTTCATGTTGCTCTGAGCTCTGTCCAGCCTGACTTTGTATGTTTCCAGGGATGGGACATCAACCACCTCTCTGGGCAACCTATGCCAGTGTTTTGCCACCATCATTATAAAAAACCTTCCTTATAAGTAGTCTGAATCTGCCCTGGTTCAACTTAAAGCCATTCCCCCTTGTCCTGTTGTAACAGGCCCTGCTAGAAAGTTTGTCCCCATCTTTCTTGTAAGCCCCCTTTAAGTCTTGAAAAGCTGCAATAAGGTCTCCCTCGAGCCTTCTCTTCTCCAGGCTGAACAACCCCAATTCTCTCAGCCTTTCCTCATAGGAGAGATGTTCCATCCCTCTGATAATTTTTGTGGCCCTTTTCTGGACCCTCTTCAGTAGGTCCATGTCTTTTCTGTGCTGAGGGCTCCAGACTTGGATGCAGTACTCCAGGTGGAGTCTCACATAAACATTTAAAACTAAGATGATGGAACCAATAATCTATTGCTGAATGTATTGTTGATATTATACTACTATGACTCATGCTTTCAGAATTTTTGTAACTTTAGGATTTACTAAAAGAGATATAAATAAAAGCCTCGGAGCAAAAGGATTTAAATTCCAGTTACCCATGCTAGCATTATGTTGAAACTAACAATATGCTGTTGTATGTCAAGAAGATCTAGTAGCTGAGCTTCCTCCTTGAGTTCATGTTTGATTGTACTCTTTTTGTAGCCAACAAGCTTGAAGGTCCTCATCTGTTTTTATCAGGGTTTGAGAACGTAGGTGCTCTAGTCTCTTACTGAGGAATTGCTCTCTTGTTCTGGAACACTGAATTGCCAGTGGAGATATGTACAGGCAATAAAATTAAATTACGACATTTTCCAATCAGTCTTGGCCATATCTCTGTCTACTTTGGAGCCTGAAGTATACAGACTTGCAGACTGAAAGTGACATCTCTGCAGATCTCTAATTTGACCGACTGCTCCAAACAGAGTTAACTAGAGCAGGCTTTTCCTAGACTGAGGTGAGGCTGACCAGCCTGTGGTTCCCTAGATTTCCTCCCTGTACTTCTTGAAGATAAAGGGTAGTTTTTGCTTTTGCCAGATCCTCAAGAACCTCTCTTGATTGCCATAATCTTTCTAAGGTGGTTGAGAGTGACCTTGCCATGGCATTGGCCAGGTTACTTGTGCCCCAGAAATGTATCCCGTCAGGGCTCATGGTTTGTGTCTGTCCAGTTTGTTTAAATGTTCCCTAACTTGATCCTCCTGTACTTCTACTGATTACTTATGTTTACAAAAGGTACTACCAGGCTTCAGAAGCAATAGAGTTCAGCCACAGCAAGTTCTGGCAAGTTTTAAGGCCGTCTTACAGTAGCTGAGTATCTCTAAACAGTGCTCTGTAAACTTGCTTCTGCAGCTGGCTTGGAGTTTTTCAGCTATAATTTATTTTTACCTTATTATTAAGTTTTTTTTTTTTTTAAAGTCTGTTTCCACTGTGTAAAGAAACTTGCTCTTTCTCGATGACTATGCTTTCTCTTGGCAAAGAACAGATAAAATAGAAGAATACTCCTAAGAGTTGTGGTGGTAGAATCTGGCTCTGGATGCTTTTTCGTTTTGTTGTTATTTCTGGCAGCATAAGCAGTCTGTGCTTTTATGAGAAGCTTCTTCAATGGAGTTTTGCTTGCTTCGGAAGGAACAGCTAGCCCAGGATCACATTTTCTTGCTGTCCTAGGAAATGAAGAATATTTCTTTAATTAATGAAATTATATTTGTGTTAATAATTTCTGCAGTTTTCAAGGTGGTGCAGTCATGACTGGTAAAAATGCTTGAAAATAATCTGTATTCTGCTGGTGTAAAGATTTGCTTCTTTCCACATACTCTAGAATTGGATCAAAAAGGATTTAAATCCCCCATTTAAGTGATGGTGCAAGAATTAGATAAATATTCAGGTTTAGAAGAAACAAATTGTAAATGAAATAATAAAATATGATTGTCTTAAATATTCTTCTGAAAACAAACCCAAATGTTACTAGAAAAAACAATTTTTAATGCTCCAAAGTGCTAGTAGATCCTTCTCCATTTCAATTTTTTCATTTAAAACTAAAGCTGTGTACAGCAGTGTTTTGGGTATTTCAATGTCTTAACATTACTTAGTGATGGATTTTACATTTTTGTTTTAGAACTGAAAAGCTACTTTTGGGTTAATTAATCTGTTAGCGTTACCTATTCCTTGAACATTTGTTCTGTGTGGGAGAGGGGTAACTTCCTAGAAAGATGGAAGGTTAAATGCTTTGTGGCATAATCAGATATATGAAAGATACTGGGATCAGAACTGTATCCATGGTACCTGAATTGAAATGTTCAAACGCAAAAGATTTTTGGGGTGACTTTTTTAAAGCAGTTTTTCTTTCCATTTGTATATGTAGACTACGCAGCATAGTCCAGGATGAAGTTTTCTTTGGCACTTACTAGGCATGAGCAGCATATTTTACTTATGTCTTAATTTCTCTTGGGAAATTATTGCTCTTTATTCCCCTGTGGGTGTACCTTTTGTTGTACTTTGTGATTGTCTTTATGGAGAAACATGAATGCTTGTTGTGAGTATTTATTTCTCTCACCAGGAACTGCTGGAACAAAGGTGAATGTAAGATTTGCTCTTCCTCAAACAACTACAAATTTTTCTCACTTTGACTCTGGTTTCAAGAGGCTCTATGTCAGAAGCTTTCTCATATATGAGAAATTATCCAACTGTGAGTGGGCTTAGGGTTTATCAAGAGGCAGCACGGTAATTGGTAAAAGGACAGGTTCTCTTCTATTTGGTTGACCAGGAATATATTGATTGAAATATTGTGTTGATTTAGGGCTTTGGTAATTATGTCATTTGCTTCGCACCATGAAAGTACATGATAAGTCAAGCTGTATTTCTGTTTGAGAGCTGGACTAGAATGACTGCCCAGCATCTTAAAAATGGTAAACATTTCTCTCATTGTGAGTCAAGTAATGAAGTGGAATTGAACCACCTTATCTCTTACCATTTTTTCAGCACAGGAAGAAATGTTGGCAGCAAAAGTTGAACACAAGCAAGTGTTGCAGACTTGTTCCTTTCTGGGTTTCCTGCTTTCGTTTTGCTAGGCCTCATTTTCTATAGAAAATAAACTCATGCCCTTCTGTGGATAAGATCTCCTCCTGCCCTTCCCCCCACTGTGTCCTTCACTGAAGTGTAGGGTTTCATCATTAAGTCCCTACAAGAGCAAAAACATTCCTCGAAAGTGAAGTTTGGCTTCCATGGGATTAGAATCTAAACCAGAACAAGTCTAGTCAGACACAGGAGCCTTTGACGCAGCAGAGTTGGTTGTTAGCGGTTGTGTGGTTTGCCTGTATGTGCTTTTGAAGCACAGATTAATCCTTCCTGTGTTTTCTTCAACTTTCTTCCTAATTGAGATATTGGCAGTTGTCTGAAAGGAATGTGGTAGGTAGGACACAAAGTCGGGTCTATTTGTGAAGGCAGATAACTGCCTTGTTTCTAACATTAGCCATCCACAGTTTTGAGGAAATGTAGGACAAATTGTAAAGGATTCTGAAAATTTAGGAGGTATTTTCAAGCCAAGGCCACATCTCTAACTATGCACTTGAGAGAAGAAGAATCCTCACACAATCTTGCTTTAACACTATAGATGCTGGTTTATGGGTAGCAAGTGGAGTGTTGATGAAATCCCTGTGTATTCAGTAGAACTCATTCTTGTAAGTTTTTCTTTGTTAGTTGAACAAATCCTGTACTTATTGAAGGCTGAAAGTGGTGGTACTTGGCCATTGAGCACCGCTGTGAGGAGAGCCTTCAAGTCTGCTGGCTCATACCCAAATTTTGTGCAAGATGAGCCCTTTATCTTTCATGATAAAGTCTTCCAGTAGGTACCATTCTCCAGAAATAATGTGCCCAATCTAGTACAAAACCTCTCTGTAACAAATACGGTAGATCAAGCCCACCTACTGTTATGTAGTAATCTAGCCTTGCAGCTCTAAGTGGCTGAAGAGGAAGGCTGTTTTATGTACCCAGGAAAGGAAGGGCAAGGTGGGGAAGAGTATAGTGTCTCTGGAGTTTCTCAGTCTTTCACACAGGTCCTTAACTAGTAGGCAGCATGACCACACTTAAGCAAGTGTGCTGTGTTCTATTTTCAATTTTACACGACAAATCCATTTTTGGTCTTTGCATTTTTAACCTATAGCAGTGCTGGTAGTGCAGGGTGAGCAATGTGAGAGCTCAAGGGCATATGCAAAGAATTCTCAGGGTTTTCATTGATTTCTTATCCGCTTTGATTTAGCATACTCTCCAGAATCTGTATGATAATGATGTGATGCTGCCCAGTGATACCTTAACACTCAACTTTTTCCAGCTGTCCTGTAGGCCTTCCACAATTCCTTCCATCTCTCTAGAGTTTTACCTTTACACAGAAGGAGGTTTTATAGGGTCAATGTATATAACGGAGATGCATATTCACACTGTGCAATGTTGCTGATATTCTGGACTTTGAGTTTAACATTGTAGTATTGCATTATCTTGATGGCTTCAAGACCCTATTTCTTCTTAGTATATATGCTAAGCTAATGGAATTCCTAAAATTTTAAGCTCTATAGAAGTCCAGTAAGAATCCTCAAAGTAGTTTTCAATCTGGATCTAGTAAAATGGCTTTGAAGAGTTAAGTCTGGGAATACAATTTTCAGTGTTCTGTGATCAGCATTAACTTTTGTGATCCAAAATGGATGGCTTCTTTATGAAATACTCCATGTGATTAATGGAACTGTATTGTAATTATTTTAAGAAAATGAAAATGCAATATTCTGATAGGACAGTCAAATGTGCTAATTTGTACCTTAAGAAAAGCAACACAAATAACCCACTCAACAGTGATAATGAAGTGTGTTAAGAAGAGTGGAAACCCCCTGTACTTCCTTGAAACTGGCCAACCCCTCTCAGTTGCACAGGAAATTCATGAAGTCCTGGCTACCTTCTGAAATGCATCAACTGAGTCCTGATAATTCTAGTTCCCAGCAGACCAGAGACCAACTAATTACACTTTTCATAAGCAGTTTACCATAGCGTTTTTGTAGCTTCAGCAGAGAAGGAAAGGAAAAGATATGCCTTCTGACCTTCTTTTTTTTTTTTTTTGTCTGAGACTGAGAAACAAAATCTGTGGCAAAATCTGTAATCGTAATCAGTGCTTTCTAACTAAGTTGGGAAGAATATCATTGGTTTGATTTTTCTTGAAGACTGACTTGTTACAGTAGACATAAAAAAACCCTCTTCTGAAGAGAAAACATCAGTTATGAGCAGTAAATCTATCTGTATCTTATGTTTTGTAGTTGCTTTGCCGCATAAATGAAGATTTATTCTGAAGTGGAATGGATTTATGATTTGATAACATTGTATGGAGAGATAACACCATTTAGATAAGTGACACAAAGGCTTTCAAAAGTATTTTTAAAGAAGTCTTGCCACTCCAATTACTTCCAGGTCTGTCGTGCAGTGTGAACTGCTACAAAGCCCTGCAACAATGTTAGGATTAGGTAAGAGAGACGCTCTCGTTTTTCCAAGTTGCGCTTTGAATGCTTGAATGAAGTTGAAAACAGAACAGGTAGAGTGTCTGTCCAGGAGCAGCCAAAGGAATTTAAGTTTGTAATTTTGGGTCAAATCTGCTATCTCTCTTGCAAGATCTGCCTCTCATATTGTTTTGCTGTAGCTGAAAGCAAACTTCAACCTAAGATCGGTCTGATTTGCCTTACTGTATTCTGAGAGTTCAACATCACTGTCTGTCTCTGATTCTCTGGTCAATGGTTTCACCATTAATTCCATTGCCTGCTGCCTTCTTAAGTCTGACAACAGTTCCTCATAGTCCAATGGCCACTGTCAAAGTAAATGAAACCTTGGTGTACTCCTATGTGGAGATAGTTGACTGGTTGCAAATGCTGCTCGACTCTTTGCAGCTCAGCTAGGGTGTTTCCTGTACTGGTGTAGTTCAGACTGTCCAGAAGTGTTTAGCATGAAGAATTTTCCCTTACGCCTTCTGATCCCTTTTGAGTAAATTGTGAAGTGTCTAAGAAGCTATTCTTCCTTTGCTTAATGGCATAGTTTTTTCCTGAGATGAATGCAAGTGTTTCTTTTCTGCTGTGTAGCTTGAGAAGTGTGGGAGAGTGGGCACTGCAAGTGCTTGTGTTGTTTTGAAAGTGCTTCTTGGGCTCCAGACAAAAAGTAATGTCTGGAATATTTCTGTTTATTGTCTGTGAGAGGCACAGGAAATAAAAAAGGCCAACTAAATTATAGCAGGCAGCAAACTCCTCTGAAGCAAAGGAAAATTTAGGAGTGACAGAACTGCGTCTTGCTGCCCACTGGGTCTCTGTTGCGCATTTCTCATAAATCTAGTGACAGAACTGGATCAAGGCTCCTTCATTCCAGAAAAGCAGAGGGGGGAGTTGTAGCCAGAGGTTCAGAGCCAGATTATCACGTAGAAAAGGGAGAAACCTCTCCTCCTTTCTCCCAAAATCTCCTAACTCTGTAGGTGAGTTCTCAGGTAGGTACCTGAGCCACAAGCAAGTTCTTAGGCTGGATTTTCTTCCACTTTCACTTAGTAGGACAAATGGTTTTGATTTCCTTTAGCTTGTTAGAGTTGCAGATAGTGGAGGATGTTAAGGTCAGATAGTCTGTCCAAGTGTGAGCAGACTGATGTAAAATACTGGATGAATCTGTACTGTCTCAACTATTTGGGAATCTCCAGCTTTGGCTAAATTTCACCTATATTGCTGTAAAGATAAATGACCTGCCAGGTTTGCAAGTCCCCCTGCCTCAAGGCAAAGTTGCTCGTATTTTCAGCCTTCTGTTTTCTTGCTGCCTAAACTGTCCAATCTTTAGGTTAAACAGATGCACGAGGAAAAAAGTATAAAATTTAAATCTGGGCATTTGTCCACAGTAAGCAGACTGGAGTGGCTGCTTCTTTGGATGTTTAATGACAATAAAATAAATTACTGCAAAGTAACTCTATGCCTCATTTGTAGCAAAGTAACACCTATCTTAAAATGTTGCTTGCACATATGTGATGTAAAAATGCTATTTATATCTTTATTTTTGGTTGATAATAACATCAAATAGTGATTGATTCCTTGGTGTGCTTTCTGCTACCTGAAACGTGTACTTGACCTGTGGAAGTGTGCTGCTGTGGGACTACTTGCCTTCCTCTATACCATGTGGATGTCTAAGTGTTTGTCTTTCAGAGCAGTACCTTTTTATGTGGCTTTCCATGAGGGAAAGAGAGTTTCCATGAGACTTTGAGTGTTGTGCTATTATATTTCTGTGATAGACTTTAATACTGAGTCTTTGCTCCTACCCTAAGAAATGCTGTGTATTGACTGTCCAGGTGATGTTCATCTCTCAGTGCTGAGAGCTCAGGGTTTGTGTACTGACTTTGTGTGTGTCCAACGAGTCTCGATTTTAAATTAAAACATTAATGGCAGTTATTAACAGTGGTAGAAGTAGGAACTGGAGGAAAAAGGCTGTGTGGGCAGGATTGCTCGCTGTAAAGGTGTTCCTGAAAGTACCTTTGCACAGAGTCTGAAATACATATACTGGCTGAAAAAAAAGAGATCCCTTTAGCCTGGTGTCTAATAACCCTCAGCAGCCCTTACTGAATCCTGAAGAAATAATAGTTTAATGGAGTCAGATGAAGAGTTATTTGACAGAACCTTTAAGCTAGATTATTATTTTTTTAGGGGTGGGACTGATACCAGAAGCAGGAATGGAAGATAATGTGTACGTGCTTTTCTTGTTAGGTCTTCACTGCTCCTTAACTGAAATATTACAATGCTATTGACTACAGTACTCAGAAGTGACAAGCTGCAGTCACTTTTTTGTGTTTAAAGATTAAATCCTGCAAATTGTCATCATGCATGCGGTTATCTGAAAGTTTGTTTCTGGCACCTTGTGGTTGAGCCCCAGAGCAGTAGCAGCATGTGAAATTTCATTAGAAAACATGTTTTTTTCCTTGTTGTATGAAGCTGCTTTTCTAGCTCCACTCCAAAACAGCAACCTTGTTGTGTGATGTGTTAACCTAGTTGTGTGAATTTCTCTCAAGATGATGAAATTAATTGAAGCTCCATGATTGTGTTGAACTATGAAGGACTGTTCTAGGGTTCTGGAAATTCAATTTTGTCACATGTACAGTACATCCCTAGCTCTTGGATTTATGGACCATAAGAAATAAAGCTGCCTTTCTCCAAGCTTTTTATTTTTCCTGCCTAACCATTTTTATTGTTCATCTGTTTTCAATAATTCTCAATAGGGATGGGTTTTATAAACATTTTCACATTAAAAGCTTTGAAGCATATTGTTGTTTGAGTTCATCTTACCCTGAAATAGCTTTTTCTCAAATACTTTACTTTTATCACATGGGACTGCTGTAGCTCCAAGCCCTGGCTTCAACATGATCAGTCCAACTGGGACAACTTTCACCAAGCGTGACTGTCTGCAAGTCTCAGCCTTTGTTTGCTTGCAGAAGGTATGCTTGTTCTTCTGAAAGTCTGTAGTTCAGAACGAGATTACCTTTCAAATGGAGCTAATGAGAGCTAATCTACCAGCTAGGTATAGCTATAAGCCCTTTTAGTTTTAATTAGATTTATATGGGAAAACGGCCATTTTTAAATGTAGTCTATGATGGTTTTCTTGAATCAGGTAAAGTACCAGTGGAGAATCCATTTATTGCTGGTATAAGTGTCTAAACTGAGGTCTTCATCCATGAAGAAGCTTTGCATGGGAAGAAATGCTGTGGCTAATAGTTATTGCTTCCTCAGCAAAAGCTTCTGAAATTGATCTGGCCTGTGAATATTAAATAACTTCTGCAAAATTCCTTTATGGACTTGAAGCTGTTCCAGGGGTTTAAGAAGAATAGGGTTACAGGGTCTATGTTTTTTCCTTGGTATGGATAGAGGACAGGCAAATGGACACATTTACTATCTGTGATTATTGGCTGAATCCTGCAAAAAGACGATTTTGTAGCCCGATAACGGCTCTTACTCGAAGCTGCATAACTTGCACATCTCTGTTCGTAATTATCTAATCCTGCTTAGGCTTGCTTTTCCTGAATAATGTTTTTTGTATGGTGAGCATTTCCTGAAATGCAGGACTAATACAGGACTTAGATTCTTTCCCATCACAAGGTAGAGTGCTCTATATCTAAAGAAACTGCTGGTAGTAGTGGCTTAGTTTGTTGGTTTTTGTGGGTTTTTTTGTGTTTTTTTTTTTTTTTTTTTTTAAACTTATTCTGCAAGTCTTACTTTTCTTTAGCCCTAATGAAGTCTGTTGCTCTTTCCTAGACTATAGTCTTCAAAGAATAATGCTAAGTACTCCAAGTATATTAAGTACTTCACTAAAAGCTGAATACTGCGAGCATCTGCTGCTCCTCTTGAAATGAGTATTCTTGTTACTGGCCCGTTTGTTCATGCTTTGTGTCTACTGGCAGTAATAGCTCTTGGTAGCTGAATGTCAGATACCCGCAGGCATGTCAACATGGCTCTGCTTCCTGCACTGGGAAATCTGTGTTAATACTCCGGATTAAACAGCAACCAGGACCTGGAAACCCTGACTGTTCCACATGCCACAGCCCTCTCCTTCTTATATTAGCAAGCAGCTGTAGAAGGTGATTCTAAGTGGGAGAAGACCACTTCAGGGACACTTGCTCTGCAGAAGTGTAAGCAGAGAAGAAACCTAGCCCAGAGGAGTTTATTGATCTGCATGTGATGAATTTTAGGTATACTGTAATTCTGGAAATACAGAAGCAATCCAACTACTCTTCAGTTAAATGACAGGCCTCTATTAGAAAGTTAAAGGATTTACATGTTTTATCAGTCATAGATTCATACAGGAAATAAAATTCAAAAAGATTTAATAAAAAATTGTAGGAATTGTTAAGCTATATTCTAAAAATATAATAGAAGATGTGGTTCTCACTTCGTATACAAATCCAAAGTTGTTAAGAAACATATGAAAAATGACAGCCTAAGTAGATATAACAGCGTGCTGCCAGTGTGACCAGGTCTCCAGAGATGTTTTCCAAGCAGGCGTTCAGAGTTTCTGCCACCAGAAAATTGAGGTAAATTTTTTGCTCATTTTAAGCAGGAATTCATATTTCTTTTGGTTCTGCCTAGTTATGCTTTCTGTTAGAAGGTCCATGCATTAAGGCTTGCTTTTATCATGAGTTTTCTGTTTCTGTTCATATTCTTGTTAAAACCATCTGCAGCAGGCACAGGACCAGAAGCTTAAGTAGTCTGTCTAGGCTGTTTAAGTACTCTACTATTTGAGCTAACAGCAGTCTGTTAAGCCCTGATAACAAATCATTGCTATTCCCAGAGATTTGCTTATTCAGTTGGACAATTGACCAATCCATCAAACATTGTCTGATAATCATGGTTGCCTCTCTATTTTTATTTTATTTATTTATTTTTAATGTAGTTTTGCCTGAAAATCAACATGGTGAAATTGGCAACTACAAAGACCCCAATATTTCCAAACATGAAAGAGAGCTCTATCTTATTGGTACATTTTTCTGAGGCAGGGCTGCTAGGCAGACAGAAGAATTACAAGGAGTATTTAGCATTCATTGCAACAGTTTTCATGTCTATACACGTGTCCTTGGGTAGCTTTGAATGAAAATGGTGTTGCTGAGCTCCTGAAGGATATGTAGACTGTGAACTGTTTATAATATTAATTTTCACAATAACTGTTGTATAGTAAACTTTAGAGTCTTTAGAGCAGTCTAGTTAAAAATTGCTATCCTTTAGTGAGGCTATTGGAACCTTTAACATGAAAGAAAAATAAGCATAGAGATTCTTAATGTTAAAAATAAAATTTGACAATGGATTACAAAGAGCCATAGTGACTGCTTCTGAGTGAGTTTGGAAACCAGGTGGGATATACCTGACATCAAACATATACTACAATCCATTATGAAGTCAGATTGTAGTTAAAACTTTCAATGTTTCTTTAAGAATTTTGACTCAAATGTAAGTACTAATTGAATGAAGACTGGTATATTGTGAGGTACCCAACCAACACGCATCATTTACCAGTACAGATGTAGTTCCATCCTTTTTTTGATGAAAGGATATTGGGAGGAGGAGCTTTCTGAGATGACATCTGACACCTCTAACTACTGGCCCTAAATGTACTAAGTTTTTGTATAAACAGATGTGTTTCTTGGTTATAATTCAGCTGTGTTCTATCTTGCCTGCCTGCCACAGTACTTCTCTACTCCAGATATAACAAGCTAGTAGTGGTCTTTGGTGGAAACACGTTCCAGAAGCCTCATCTAAACTGTGGGTGTACAGAAATAGGTGTTTGCTCAAGATCATCAGGACTCCCATTGCCTCTTGCTTAGGTAAAATGGAAATCACTGGTCTAGTCAGAGCCACAACCCAGAAGATACAGTTAGTGTTGGTTTCAAACAAATGGACAAAAATAATCTGTTGTAATTAATCTTGACAGTAGAAACTGTGTTCAGAATGTGTACCAGCTTTCAAGTTGTCTTTAAATATCTTTTGAAATCATTGCAGTCATAAGAATCTTGACAGCCTTTAGGTAGTTGGGCTTTTGTGGAGAACTTTAGCCTTTATGTTTTAAAAATGTCTGTCTCTTCAGAGTTTCATACATATGCATACAAGAACTTAAAATCTAGTATGTCATATGGGATTCAACTTGAAATTTAGGGTTTGGTTCTCATGCCAAGTTTGCATTTATAAAAGACACAGTACAACTTATAATACCATGCTACAGCTATTGCATAAAGAAGAGAAACTTTTAAAAGATTCATAATTACTGTAATTTTTTTGTTTGAATGTGCAATATGCTTGGGAAGACCTCACATCTTCTCTGTAAGGTACTTTGTCTGGAAACTGCTCAATTTAATGGGTTTTCATGGCCAGGTATACAAAGTTTTCCATACATTTGGAGTGCTACTGTGTTTGTATACCAAGATCAGGTATTCTTGAAAATATGGATTAGACTTCAAGCAAGGAGCTTGACTTTTATAGCATATGTTATTTTGGCTGCAGGTATTATTGCTGGTATTGATTTGTTTGTGGTTTTGTTCTGTTTTTCTGTTGCTGTTGTGGGGTTTTTTGTTTGTGCGTTTTTTTTTTTTTTTTGTGGATGCTTAGCTTTCGGTTTTTACATGTGCAAGAATGAATCTTGGCTGACTAACTTAAAAGTTCAAGTTTGGCTTTACTGGGTTTGACCATAAATCAGCCCTATAAATTTTCACTTGACCTTGCGCTCTTGTGGCAACTGAGGGTTTTTTTGTGTGGTTTCTGTTTGTTTGTTTGAAGAGATCTGTCATGTATTAAGTGTCTTACTCTTCCTTTTTTCTCCAAATGTCATCAAAGAAAGTTTAATAACTGGTAGTTCACAGATAGGAAGCTGTAGGGGTTTTGTAATGGTTGTCATTAGGTTGAACATGATGCTGCTGGGTTATGTTTTCAAACTGTTTTTCTTTTTATCAAGCTGAATTTTAGTGTAAATTATATCAAAACCAAACCTACATCAGTTTTAATTCCCTAATGAAAGGAAGCTCTGTGTTGGATTCTTTCTTTAATGCTTACTGCAGAAATGGGTTGTCTTCCAAAAGACACTGTCTTTTCTACTGACTAGTACCTGCAGGGTCACCACAGCTTTTTGCTACCTCATCTCCTTTACCCCTACCACCTCTAGTCCTCACAAATCTGTCTCCTAGGACAAGGCATTAGCCTCTGAGCATGCAAGTGCTGATGCCATTGTAGTCCAAATTTTCTCAAGTAATGAGGCCAGCCTGTGCAGATCCTGCCTGTCACAGGCCTTTCAAGGGCTTAAAGAAACAAAATTCATCAGGTTACCTGTGTAACCGATTAGCCCTCTTTCAGAATCCCCTTCCTGTCTGTGGTGGTAATCTTCCATTGCAGAGGGCCAAAGTTCCCTTTTCTATGGGGTAAAAACTGCAAGGAAAACAAAACTATACAGCAGCAGTATCCTAGTAGCCTCTCAGGTTGGGGAGCAGATGATTATTTGAGTGGAGAAGGGAGAAAACATGTACTCAAAAGGACATTACTGAGTCATGTATTTGGCCTGATTTTCATCTTCTCTATTTCTGTGTATTTTTACAAGTGAGAGATCAAGCACAAGTCAAAATCTTTTGTCTGAGTTTACATTTGTCTTGGCAAAGGTGTGTTGTTTCTAGTTGAAATGTAAGACAATTGATTACATCTACTGCATTAGCCTTGCCCGCATAGGTTTAATTAAGTCCTCAGATACAGCTTCCTGTTGGGAGGGTGGGGGGAATGAGACTTTTCTTCAAGTGAACAAAAGTTTGGCTGATTTGAAGAGTATAATAAGCTGTTTTCAAGAGGGAGTTACCACAATGGAGATGTTACTAGTGCTGTTTCCTCAGAGATCTGCCTTGACTAACGTTTTCATTATTGACTTTGAACTAGATGAACTTCAGCAATTTATGCATAACGATGGGAAACATCTCTGTTGCAAAGCAGCTATAACATACACAGCAGTGACAGAATGTGTGAAATGGCGAAAGTAGAAATGGCACAAACTCAATGGTGAAAAGTGCTGAGTAGTGCAGGGAGAACATTACAATAAAATTTTGAAGTAGGCATCTCATTGATTGGATAAGGAAAAGGATCAAGGGTGTGTTGCTAGAGTCTAAACTGACCATGGATTGTCGGCATGGCATAGCATATAGCTGAAGGCAGGGAAAAGTCTACTGTACATCAGGGAAAGTATTTTGGATAAAAGAATACTAGAACTTGTGTAAAAGATCTTATTTGGAGGGCCACAATGGCAATACTGATTTAAACCAGAACATCTGTAGGAAATTGCTATTAGAGTGCTTGGAGAAAGTGGGAACTCTACCTTCCATGTAGACTTCCTTTAAGAATGTTTTGCTCAGGACTGTGAAACTAGAAACTAATTTTGTCTCCCAGAGGTCGGATAGATATTCTAGGCAGATGTGCTCTACTCTCTGTGCTTCTGGGGACTCATCCTCAGTTCCTCTACAAATGTTTGGAGGGACATAAATCAGTTGGGGGGGGGGGAGGGGGGAGGAAAGGCTGAAACAAGGAGTTGTGATGTTTGATCAAGACTGAAGTTTTAATTATCATTCAGACTTGGCAGAAGTGGTAGAGATTCTATGTTAAAGCAAGAGGTCTTTAAACTTATGATGGTTTAAACCTTCTTTGTAACTTGGGGGAAAAGTAATTTTCTAGGTAAAAAGACCTAAAAAAAATCCTGACTATCATGCTTGCTATATTTCTATCTTTCTTCTGGGCCTTATAATTTTAAGTGTCTAGGGAAATGTGGTTGCATGGCTACTCTGACCTTCTCTCAGACTCTTTTCCGAATACTGGCTGCACAGCTTTCATTTGCCTGAAGACAGTCAACTATAGTTTTCAGTGTTCTTGGCTTTTGTACTCTGGGATGCAGACTACCTGCTTTATACTGATTTTTAGGCATGCAATGGTCTGAAATGTTAGATTCTTGGTACAATAGAACTTCTTACAAAGTCATTACTGGGCTGTAGAGAAAGAGCTGCTGTGAGGCACAATATCAGGCCTCTGTGTCTCCCAGTCTGCCCTGCTGTGGGCTTTGTTTCAAAAAACAGCTGTTTAGTTAAATGCCAGGACTCTTGCCAAATTCCAGCATGATGTAATTAAAACATTATCCACAGGCAAACTCATCAGTCAGTGTTGATCAGAAACCTGATGCACTCCAGGGATTGTGCTCTCCAGAGGGTGTTCTTCCAGTTTGAAGAGAACCAAAAGGGTAGCAGACTCATCTGCAGTACTGTGAAGTTTTCAGTGAACTGAATCTCTTCCTCCCGCCTGTGCAGGAGAAATAGCAAGTAGCTGCTTGTAAGCACATGGCTCACTCATCTGTCAGTTACTAATACTTTCCTTATTTTGACAGTGCTGTCATGACAGTCCTCCTATTTCAGTGCACTGTATCAGTGCAGACTTGTTAGATGAAGACAGTGACATGGCCACCTACTTTATCCCCTGATTTTTACAACTTTTTAAAAGGCATAAATCATTGTGGAAGATAGTGTGTGTCATGACCCCACATTCCTTTGCAGGGATCCTGTTATGTGTCACTTGGCAGTTTGGTTTACCCACTGTGATGGGTACTTGATCAACTTGCAGAGAAGTTTTTATTCTCTGCTGTTCTCAGTGAAAACTATAAGATTAACTGCTTGCCCTTGCCAGCAACAGGAGAAAAAGCTTTTGCTGGACTATTCCAGAATTGAAATGTTGATTGGGTTAGTTGTTCCTGCTGCTGGACTTCAGGAATAGAATAAAATTACAGTCCTACGTAACTTGTTCTGTGTGTTGGATGAGTCGGATTGGTATAGAAAGACATTTAAGCAAATAAATAGCATTCAGTACTAGTTGGCTGGATAGATACTGGCCTACCTCCTGGCAAACTGCTTGGTTCAGAGGGAGCTTCATCTGAGAGACTCAAAGGGGGAGGTAGTTTTAAAAAGATTTCAGGAGCTTGAAGGGCGCCTTGGAAAAGTGCCTGTGGATGTCACTAGGGAGTAGATGGAATGCAAGGCTGTGAAGGAAGAGCTGTTTGGCTGGTTTGTTTCAGTTGACCAACTGGTAGGATGGGCACAGTAAACTTTGAATAAGTCTGAATCAACGAGTCATACCTCCCTTGTGTGAGGTAGTGCCTGGGGATAGTTTTCACTGTTTTGATCTTTAAAGTGAATAGTGCATGCAATGTGAGCTCTTGCTGTAAGATATTTTTTATCAGTGGTGCCTGTTTTGGAAAGAGAGACTGCCAAAACCTTTGAGAAAGGTTATTCTTTACTGTTATAAGCCAGTGGAGTGGCGTAATGAAAACTGAGTCTCGGATTTATCCTTCTGAAATACGGGTAGTTTTACATAATGTAAGGTCACCCTGGTGACAGATCGAGCTTTACGTGATGGATTCCTCCACAAAGGTTCCTTTTCAAACAGGTATTTATTAATGGTTGTTATCTAGTTTTAAGGTAAGAGAAAAAGACAAGGGTGTGATAGTAGTCCTTTCTGAAGGAGGTGTGCTTTTCTTCAGGCTCAGGTATGGTAACTCTGCCAAAAAGACGTCTGCTGTCTGGCATTGTCGGCCAGAGCTGGGAGGTAGATCAACCTTTCTGTCTGACCCAGTCCAGTGGATGCATGCTCAATATCCATCTCTTCTTCTGTGTGCCAAAGTCGATTTGCAAAAAATCTTCAGTAGTTATATATCTTTTAAAATGCCTTGGATATTAGATTAAAACTGTATTCAGTTATTTGTGAGTGGACTTATTTGCTAAAGATGTTTGTCATTAATAGGTGCCTGTATCTACAGTTTCAGATTTTATGGTGATGCTTTCTGAAGATGAATTTTACTGCTGTAACTCAGATCATTTTTCACTTCAACAAAAGGTGTGCTGCATTGCAAATAAAGTCAAGGAGTGTTGCATCTTGAGAAGTAACCAGTGAGACAGTTTGCTGTGAGGTGCTCACTGACATCTGAAATGGAGATGATGAATTTCATAGTAGTAATACTGGTGTGGTTGTTGCATTGAATAAATTCCATTTATGAAATGATCTTAAAAATTGAAACACTGTTACATTTCTTGATTATATGTATCTGTGTCTGTGCATTTATATGCAGAAATGAAGTCACTTGCTGAGTTTTCAAGTCAGCATAGATGTTCAAATAGCATTTATTCTTTGTTTTAATCAAGAATTGTTACTTGTTCCATGCTGATCAGTTGCAGCAGGAATTTTTCGAGAAAAGAAAGTGGTGTTTTACTGTCTAAAACTTATATATTTTCCTATGGCAACTTCTTTTTGGTAGATTTTGATTTTTTTTATTTCAGAGGTGTAGAATTCAGTTAGCACAGACATCTATTCCACTCTGCAGGAAATATAGGAGGCTTTTTAGAAAATATTGTTTATATTGCCTCAGCTCAGCTACCCAACATTTAAATTTATCCCTACTTGTTTTCTGACATAGACATGGAATAAGTTTTTTGTTGTATTCTTCACTTCTACCTTCCTTCCCCTACAGACTGTTGCTCTTCAGGTTTTGAGTAAGAAGCAGCTTGTGAAGTTTGCTGCTGCCTTTGACAAAGGTTATGACAGGCAGTGGAAAAACAGGTGTGATGATTTTAAGTATTCTTGCCTCTGGTTGTGCATTTAAAATGAACCTGCAGTTATTGGTGCAAGTGGAAAAATCAGCCTGTTTGGTTTAAAATGCCTCCAGAGCTGGCTTGTGCTAACATAGCAGATTTTTTTGCACTCAGGCACATACTGTGCAAGAATGTAATCTGCTCCACTTGTGTTGCAAGTATGGCTTACCACTGATGCAGGTGAGGCAATAGCTGAGGGGAGGGTAATCATAACATGGACTGCTGCTAAGCTGGGACCTGGTCTGGGTACTCAGTGTGCTCCCTGGACAGAGTTAGTGGGCTTGATTGTTCCAAGATGGTATAGGGATGGTATAGGGCTGTGATGGCTTTCCTGCAGCTGTAGGGCTTGTACCTATGTTTTGAAAAGTGTTAGCCTTAGATTCCCTTTACTGAAGGTAAGGAGCACCCAAGGAAATACTTGGATAACGTTTAAGTGAGAAATTGCTGCTTCATCATTAGTTTTAGTATGTTGTATAGTTTTGGAGAAGTCAGCCTTAGTAAATGAGTGTAAATTAATGTTTCAGTACTAATACATATCCCACTGGCAATTGTTCCCTGATACATGGAATTATTTTTGAATTTCAACTCTATTATATTTGGCAGTACATACTAATGAACTGGTAGAGGCGTATCTAAAAACATTCTGAAGGCTCTTTCTGTGTTAGAGCAGTGGTTTAGTTCATAAATTTTTCCCCAAGTGTAGCACTGAATAGCATAGTGGAGAATGGAATAAATCAGCAAAACTTTTAACTGGGTTGGACAAGCAGTATTGCTCCTTGTTGTCACAGTACAGATGGTTTCTAAAGACTAAGTTTTAAGAGGAGTAAGTCAGGTTCTTGGCATGGCATGCAGCATTTCTCAAACTGTTATTTTATAGTGGCATTTAGTTAAAACATATGTTAGGAAAAAAGAAAATCATATGAGCAGTTAGCAGCTCTCCTAAGTGTAGTTAGCAAAGGATAAGCTGTCCTTTTAAGAGGATATTGTGGAAATGAGCACTGGAGCAAGCTTCCTGCACCTGTGTCTCTTTGACATCAGCTATGTTTTGATCTGATATGCAGTCATTGGCATGCCAAGACTGAGAGATGCAGGTGTTTCCCTCTGGCTCATGTAAACTATATGCTTCCTTGGAAATTAAATGCAGCCTGCTATTGCCTACAACCACAAAAGTAGATGCTTACTAGTTAAGGAAGTGCTTAGGCATGAAAGGTGCCAAATAGGACTAGACAAGAATCTTCAGAAAGGGGAAGTGGGAGGAGATACAAAACTGTCGTCAATTCCCAGGACATGAGTTATCTGCTCCGTGTTCAACTTCTCCATACAGAATTCCAGACTTGCTCTGTCTGCTACCAAAAACTTACTAACATGATAGTAAGTTTTATTAAACTTAATTGCTAGGAGCCATCAGACAGGTTGGAGCAAATGCAGGAAGATGCAAAATAAATCCCAAGTGGCTAAAGTGTAAGCCATCTCTACTCTATGCCTGAAAGTTGCTTGAGAATGTTTCTTGTCAGGCAGATGGCGGTCAACGAGTTGGAGTAGCTCTCACAGAAATGAGTTAGCAGTGATGACTGCTTTTTCAGCAGAATGAAGCTAACCAGAAAGACTGAAAGAACTGGGCAAAGTTGAGTTTGCTTTTTCAATGGCAAAAGCATTCACTTATGTTTGGATACTCTGTCCTAATAAAGTTCTGCTGTTCTGGACTGTACTTAATTTCATTTGGCTCATCAGGTCACATCTTTCAAAGTCACCAGGAATAAAGCACTAAGCCTTAAGGAAAGCCAATTGGATCATCTCCCTTCATTGCATCACGTAAGTAGAACAGTCAGTTTCAGGATGATGCAAAACCCATTAAAATGAATAATTGAGGGGAAGTTTATTCAAGCAGAGAATGAGAAAGAGCTTGTAGATAGTGTGCTTGGACCTTAGCCTGTTGACCACAGAGCCTGGTCTGTGTTTTCCATTAGCCTCAGACCAACTGATGGCTGCATTTGGATTTCTAGTTTCACTCCACTTTTACCAACCCAATTCTTGACAGCATTTTTCTGAGGTAATGAACTGTTTCTTCTGTAATCATTGCTGTTACAGTGCCATAGGCAATGGTACTACTTTGTGTCCTCTCTGAACTTTCAACAACTGTTATTACAAAGCTTAAAAGTATTTTTGTTTTGTTTTGGTTTGGTTTTATTGTGTTTTTTATCATTTGAGAATTATTAATTATTATTTTTTATATTGCTTTGGTGGAGCTTCTGTCAGGTTTTACCAGTATTGTTTAATTAAAACATATGCGTTAAAGTAGAATAAAGAAGCAGAAACGATTTGCTAAGGTTATACTGAGTGTTTCAGCATATGCACATGACATTGTAGTAATGTGGTGAAGATCTAGTGTCGAATAATATTAATGAAAGTATCATGTACTCTTCTGTCCCCCTGTTCTGTAGAGGTGATGGGTTGGGTCAGAGGAAGAACCTTTACATTAGTAAATGGACATTGCAAGATTTAAGTGGTTTAGGGCAGGATGGGGGGAGCTGGAGACCAGCCTGGCTGCAGCATTGTTGAGGAAGCGAGTGATGGCCCTTGGGGTGTTGAATTGGGGTCCCAGGCAGGTGGGGGGAGGCCCAAGGGGAGACTGAATGGGCATGGACAGGCAGGGCTAACAGTGCCCTCCAGGCTGTAATGGCAGTGACTTTCCCCTGGCATGCTTTTGGGCTCCCAGAAACCATCAAGACAAGAATGTCCTGAGCAAGAGACTGTTGGAACTGTCATGTGTAATGGCCACCAACATACCTACTGTATGTAAATGTGACTAAGGCCTTTGGCTTTCAGTGTCCTGGGCAGACTCAGTCTACACCTTTGTCAAAGGCTTGTGTGACTCAAGACCTAATCTACTTCTCATTACCTTTTCTTGTTTTGCCTTAAATGCAAGAAATCCAGGCTGGTTAAAGACCTGTGTGAGCTACTCTGGCTGCACCAAACTAAGGTTAAGCAGTTGCTCTCCTTGTCTTTCTTCCAGCTGCTTATCTTGGCTCTAGCCAAGGCAGATTAGTGGCTGTCGTTTTGTTTCTGCTGTCTTTACTTCTGCTGATGTACTCTAGTTTCAATATTGTTTTCCTCTGAGGTGCTAAGACTGAATGCTATAAGTATGATTTATCATCCTGAAGAACAGAATTTTTTCTGTACTGCAGGAAAGAGGACTGAAGCATGTCTTTTTCACAAAGATATTAGATAAAACACATTGAGTTACTCTGTTCAATCTGAGCTTCATAGGTATACTTCAGAAGGGATTCTATTATCCTCGAACTAGAACTGAACAATCCTTATGCCATATGGCATGCATGCTACTAAATAGCTAGAATGAAAAAAACTTCAAAATTAATTACTGATTAATCAACAGGGTCGATATTAGCTACCTTTGTTTGTTACTTAATGTGTCCTTCCCCTACTGAATACCTGTATTAATTATAAATAACAGGGCCTGGTGAAGGTCATAGGGAAGGCTAAATGGTGTCTTTGTCATTTTGTTGCTAGTCTGTTGGGATATCTTGGAGTATGCTATACTTAAAATAGATGAGGAAATTCTAGTGTTTTATGGCTGATGTATTTATATTTAACTCTTCTGAGAGTTTCCATGCCATGTTTCCATGTTCTCTGAAAGGAAGGTTTATGTGGAAGACAGCTGAAATATAGATAATGCTGCAGAAGAAATGAAAATGCTGAATTGGCACTGAAAGCCACATTATTTCTATGGAGAATTTCTATCCTGCTCAAAATTTGAGTATAGATGAGCCTCTGTGTTGTTTTGGAAAGGACTGATTCCCATTGTTCAGGCAGTAACTGCAGCAACAAATTGTTAATATGCAGTCTTTATACAGAATTAAGACCAGAAGATTAGTAAATTATGCAGCTTAAAGTACAGGGATTTTTTAAATAGAAATAATGGAATTATTTCTATTATAACATGATCTATAAAAACTGTGTTTAAATAAAATCAGGCAGGTACTGTGTTTTGTTGTTGTTGCTGTTTTGTTCATTTGTTTGATTTTTTTTAATTGCCAGATATCTGTGGTTAGTGCAGTGGTTAGCAAAGGATAAGCTTCTTAAGATTTCTTCCTCTTTTTTCCCCCTGAAGTCTGTAAAATTCAAAGTTGATTGTCAAATGTACAGTGTGAAGCCTTAGTTTGATTCAATTTTCTTTTGTATGCACAGCTTCTCTCATAGTCTTAATTGTTTTGAAGTTTGTTGTGAGTGCTTACAAGTTTGGTTTCTGAACCTGGTAGTCTGTGGCTCATAACTTTGCCAAAATTGATAGTGAATAGAAAAAATAAATACGTGTTTCACAAGGGTGCAGGTTGTCTCCTTTTCTTTGACTTTAAGGTACAACTTTGTATCACTGTATGTCTTTTTCACAAATTTTTTTAATTTAGTTTTCATAATCCTACAGTTTTTCATAGTCTTTTACTTGCATTCTTGAGTCAGCCACTTCCCTTTCCCCCTTCCCCCCTCCCTGTATCCATCAGTGAAGAAAAGCTGGAAGTGACTGTGCTTATCTAAAGGAGTAAAATGATTCTTGTCTGTTTTTCCTTAGCTGTCAGATTCCTTTGTTCTTCTTTAATTGAAAAAGTCATCTTAGACTTCCAGATCTGTGTTGTCACATGACAGATTTTCAGAGAGGTCATTGATTCCAGAGTACTTGTACACTCTCTTTATAAAGGTATTTCACTTCCTCACCTCTTTATTGTTAATTCTGACTTAACTAGCTGTCAACATTCAAAGCTGGGAGCGATTGTGAGATTGGTAATTGCAGTGTTACCATGTACTATGCCAAAAGTACTGCTCTGCCGCAGCAGCCATCTCCCACTGTGGGTTCCTTCTGCTTCCACTGCATCCAATTTAGCAGTCATGCAATGATAGGAAGAATCTGTTTAGTTTGTTGATCCAGCTGAGGACTAAGATGAAAAAGGAGTTACTACTTTAATCAGATCCGCCATCTATGCTATGCACAGTTGTACTAATGTCTTATCAGACCATGAAAGTAAAACACCTTCAGAAGAAACTTCTGTGTGAATGCTTTCATCATGGTAGCAGAATTTGGTTAGATTTCAGATAATAGCATCAAAACTAGGCTATGGGAATACTGATACCATGGGAGAGGTTTTGGAGATCTGTTACATGACTTAAGCACATGCATAAGCTCCTATCTGGGTGGAAAGACTTGTATGAAAATCTAGTCTTCAGTCAAGCTTGACAGATTGCAAATTGCCTTCATAGAATCATAGCATAGTTAGGGTTGGAAAGGACCTTAAGATCATCCAGTTCCAACCCCCCTGCCAGGGGCAGGGACACCTCCCACTAAACCATGCCACCCAAGGATATGTCCAACCTGGCCTTGAACACCACTAGGGATGGAGCATTCACAACTTCCTTGGGCAACCCATTCCAGTGCCTCACTACCCTTACAAGAAAGAATTTCTTCCTCATATCCAATCTAAACTTTCCCTGTTTAAATTTGAACCCGTTACCCCTTGTCCTCTCACTACAGTGCCTAATGAAGAGTCCCTCCCCAGCATCCCTATAAGCCCACTTCAGATGCTGGAAGACTGCTATGAGGTCTCCACACAGCCTTCTGTTCTTCAGGCTGAACAGCCCCAACTTGCTCAGCCTATCTTCATATGGGAGGTGCTCCAGTCCCCTGATCATCCTCGTGGCCCTCCTTTGGACTTGTTCCAACAGTTCCATGTCCCTTTTATGTTGAGGACCCCAGAACTGCACACAGTACTCCAAGTGAGGTCTCATGAGAGCAGAGTAGAGGGGCAGGATCACCTCCCTTGACCTGCTGGTCATGCTCCTTTTGATGCAACCCAGGATACGGTTGGCTTTCTGGGCTGCAAGCACACACTGCTGGCTCATGTTCATTTTTTCATCAACCAACACCCCCAAGTCTTTCTCCGCAGGGCTGCTCTGAATCTCTTCTCTGCCCAACCTGTAGCTGTGCCTGGGATTGCTCCCACCCAGGTGGAGGACCTTGCACTTGTCATGGTTGAACTTCATCAGGTTGGCATCAGCCCACCTCACAAGCGTGTCAAGGTCCCTCTGGATGACGTTCCTTCCCTCCAGCGTATCAACCGAACCACACAGCTTGGTGTCATTGGCAAACTTGCTGAGGGTGCACTCAATCCCACTGTCCATGTCACCAACAAAGATGTTGGACAACACCGGTCCCAGCACCGATCCCTGAGGGACACCACTCGTTACTAGTCTTCAGCTGGACATTGAGCCATTGAGCACAACTCTCTGCATGCGGCCATCCAGCCAGTTCTTTTTCCACAGAGTGGTCCACCTATCAAGTTGATGTCTTTCCAACTTAGAGACAAGGATGTCATGTGGACAGTGTCAAACACTTTGCACAAGTGCAGGTAGATGACATCAACTGCTCTACCCCTGTCCATCAGTTCCATAACCCCATCATAGAAGGCCACCAGATTGGTTTGGCAGGAGTTCTGCTTAGTGAAGCCATGCTGGCTGTCACCCACCACCTTGTTTTTCATGTGCCTCAGCATGCCTTCCAGGAGAATCTGCTCCAAGATTTTGCCAGGTACAGAGGTGAGACTGACTGGTCTGTAGTTCCCCAGCTCATCCATTTTCCCCTTCTTGAAAATGGGGGTTATATTCCCCTTTTTCCAGTCATTGGGAACTTCACCTGACTGCCATGATTTTTCTAATATGATGGACAGTGGCTTAGCAACTTCATTTGCCATCTCCTTCATGACCCACGGATGGATTTCATCAGGTCCCATGGACTTGTGTACGTTCAGGTTCCTAAGATGGTCTCACACCAGATCCTCTTCTACAGTGGGCCTAGGGTCTTTATTCTCACAGACCCTGTGTTCATGCTCTCTGCTGCTGTGCTTGATAATTTGGAGAATTTGCCTTCACTTGTCAACTTTTCCCAAGTGGTGTTCTGCAAACTAGTCAGGCTAAGAACCAAGTCCACAAGGGAGGCTCAGAGCAAGGATCAGTGAAATCTTGGTCAGCCAGGGAAAGATCTGATCAAGTTAACAATGAGTAGTGTGTAGTAAGATTTCAGTAGAAAAGAGAAAAGTCAGTCAGCTATTGAAGAGCTGTTGAGAGCTGGGAAGTAGACTGGGAGTACAATTTGCTTTGGATCCTCCTCATGGATGAGCAAGTGAAGTTTTGCAACCAGCCTGACTGGATAACTTTGCTTTTAGACTTTCTTTGGATGGAGAGATTAGGCACGACTGGGAACTCAACACTGTATTTGAGAAAAGGCTCTGCGTTCCATGTAGTCTGAACTATAAGTGTAATATCGTAATCTGTAATATCATAATCTGTGAGACTGATGCTGCTTTATAAGCTGTAAGCAGGATAGCTGGACCTTGTTGCCTGAACATTCACAGCTAGTTTTGACTGTGAACATAGGACACCTGTTCATGCAGCAGTAGGACCTACTCTATGTTTTGGTGAGTGCATTGGATGAAGTTCTGGGAAATGGATAAAAATTATAATTGACAGTATTGTAACTTTTGTGCTTTAAGTGAAATGAGCAGTAAAACTGATAGTGCAAGTTAATATTAACCTTTTGTGTTCAAATGCTGTGACTAGTTTGTGGAAATATAAATACAGATTTTAAGTGTTAGTAGTATCTTTGTGGAAGACAAACATATTTGGTATCTCAACCACTTTAGGTTTGGTATTGAACTGAATAGCCATGGTCTTTTTTAAATATAAACAATTAGAAGTTTGTTTAAATAATAGTGTAGTTGGGGGAAAACCAAGTTTGAAGCAGCCTTTAGTGGAGAACTTGGCAATGAAGCTATTTTCTCAGAGATCAATTAAAGCAAAAAAAAATTATTTTGTTTTGTTCCATTTTAGTATTTTGTGTTTAATAATTATTTTGGCTGTTGAATTAAAATAGTACAGTTATGGTTAGACAGTGTACACTAAGGAAGCATTATTTCTAACTAAATTTTAGAACTGTATGTCCTGAGTAAATTTTCCTCGTGAAACATGTTGGTGATTGGAAGACAACTTGTAATGAAAACTCCAATATTGGATGAATGTAGCAGTTTTGAAGGAAACTCTGTGATTGGTAGGAAGGCTAATTTTTATTTCCCTGTTTCAGTGGTAAAACAGAAGGCTACAGAGTAGGAATGGCTTTTGCAGTACTGTCTAAGCCTTTTCAGTAAAAGGTTGTTTTTGAAGACTTAGTCATGAGACATCCTAGTCTTGTTAACAAGTAAAAAGAGATGTTACAGATTTCTTGTCTTCTTTCCACATTTTGAGTTCGTGCAAGAATTGCACTTGCATTCTTTCCTTCTTAAACATCATTACTCAAATAATATTTACCTCCTAGACTGAATTGTTTGTGTTTTTACCACTGTTTGAAAAGTAGACCATAACACTTGAGGTGCGTGCAAATTTTGGCTGTAAATTAGAATTACCTTTTGGCACACAGGCTGCTCAGAAGGCTTCAAAGAAAGGCTACCAGAGTAGTTTGACACATATTCTTTATAGACTCAGCAGTGGTATGTGCTTGCTGTTCATCACCCTATCGTGAAATGCTTTTATAAGCAGAGATGTACCATCTTCAAAAATCATAGAATCATAGCATAGTTAGGGTTGGAAAGGACCTTAAGATCATCCAGTTCCAACCCCCCTGCCATGGACAGGGACACCGCCCACTAAACCATGTCACCCAAGGTTCTGTCCAACCTGGCCTTGAACACCGCCAGCAATGGAGCATTCACAGCTTCCCTGGCCAACCCATTCTAGTGCCTCACCATCCTTATAGGAAAGAATTTCTTCCTCATATCCAATCTAAGCTTCCCCTGTTTAAGTTTGAACCCATTACCCCTTGTCCTCTCACTAAAGTTCCTCATGAAGAGTCCCTCCCCAGCGTCCCTATAGGCCCCCTTCAGATACTGGAAGGCTGCTATGAGATCTCCACACAGCCTTCTCTTCTCCAGGCTGAGCAGCCCCAACTTTCTCATCCTATCTTCATAGAGGAGCTGCTCCAGTCCACTGATTTTTATCCAACCCAGGAAAGATCCATGACCCGCCACAGTCTTCCAGTGTTTGAGTGCCTGTCTCTGCCCCTGGTCTTTGCCCTCGTCCCATGGGGAAAACTGAATGAGCACCCCTCAGGAAACGCCGCAACGGCCGCCCAGCGCACCCTGCTATCGATGGCTGAGCCGCGGGCATAACAGCCACTTGCTATCGCTGCTGCGGAGACTTTAGTAGTCCCATTTGCAGTTCTTGGTTAACAAGGCTCATCAGTGAATGCTGAAATTCACTAGAAAAGGGGCCAGTGTCATCAACTGTTACATGGTGAGGTGAAGGTACAGGAGCAAGACAGGTTATTTCAGAAAACTAAAATATCTGCCCTGCCTCTTATCAGTCATTAGATGAATCCACTTGAAGGCTTCATTATGTCATGAGGTTTTCAGCCATTCTGAAGTCATAGTGAGTTTTTTTGGCACCAAGATGTGAGTTATGGATGTCAAAACTACAAACCCAGTAGACTTTCAGCACAGCAAGTAGATTTGCTCATGCAGATGCAAATTCTTAAACTTAATCCAGCCTTTCTGAATAGGCTTGCCTTGTTAGCTGTAAACATCATTTTGATAAACAGTTCTGGAAAAACTCAACCCCATACATACATTAATATGTAAATTTTTTAAGCATTTTGCAGTATAATGGACAAACCTTTGTTTCTTATTAGCTGTGGAACTTCCACTGTTTTATTTCTATCACAATTAAATCGGTCTTAATCTCCTTTGGTATTACAGATTCTCCTTGCAAATGGCTTGCTGAATCTTGTAACGCTGATTAAAAAGGGGAATATTAATAGGCTGTGTCTCAAGGCTTTGCTACCCTGGGGCACCTGCCCATGGCTGAAGGGCTCAGTGGTGCCCTGCAGTGGGGCCGTTGGAGCTGACTGTCCAGCACTGGCAGCCCCAGCTGCTCTGCACAGGGAGGCACCCAGGCAGACACCCTTGGTCAACACCCGGGCAACCACACTGAGTACCAGTGCCTAAAAATACCAAAAAATTACTAAATTCACCTGAGGGTGAATGAGTCCCTTCAGGAGGTACTTCAGCGCACTTGCTGTGTTCTGCTAGTGTTTGCAGGGGGGTTTGTAGCATGCTGCAGTACTTGAAAAGGTGAGGAAGACAGAGACAGGAAAAACAGCAATGAAGGCCAAATTGGCCTCTGTAGCCTGAGTTGAAATTTAGCTTAAAACTGACAGAAATGCTTCAGAGCTAAGTATACTATTTTGTAGCTAAGTTATGCCAAATTTTACAGCCAAATTAAGTCATCCTGGAAGTTGAAGTTATAATCCACATTATAACGTGAAAATGCTTGTAGAGATTGTACTCTTGAAAGTTCTAGCAACTACTGTCCCAAAGTGCCAGGGCTACCACATGTGTGCAAACTCCATCTTCAGTGCACTCCCTTTGGAATAGTCAGATTATTTCATTTCCTTAGGGTTGGAGTTTGTGCAGATTACTGTTTTGTTTGCGTGTTTTTTTTTTTTTTTTTTTTAATCATACCCTGACAAATGCTGGGTGGAATGAAATTTGGAGCCCATGCATGTTATGTTGGCACCTGTTTTATTTAGATTTTAGTGGAATCACTTGAGAGGCCTACTCCTAAGCTCTTGAGGCAGAAAGACAATATGGGTCACTAAATTAACACACAACCCATCCTGAAAGCTGTTCAGTGAGTGACAATGCTATTAGGTAGCTACCTTCAATGTTAAATCAGTGGTAGTTTGTTCAGTAGTGAAGAGTTAATAAATGGAAACCAGTTTTATCTTATATAATTTCCACTGGTAGAAATGTGAAGTCCAAGGTGAATGATTGTCCGCAGCGTGTAGTCCAACTTTGCTTTTACTGTGGATAAATGTATTGATATATTGTATCTTTAAAGGATGCCATGTGTCCTCAAAGCCTAAGTATCCCGGCAGGCTGCTGCCTTGTGTGGGGATACTTGGAAATCTACTAGGAGTCTCTGATCTCCGGAGGTGCAGATTGGAAACAAGACAGATTTGAGGGTTTGGACACTTGGACCGGAATAATGTGTGTTGTGGAAACAGGAGAAGGAAAAGAGATTTTTCTTTCCTTTTGCATAGTCTTTGATGCTTTGAGGTTTGGATTGTTTTTCATGCATCTCTTCTTGATGTGGTTGGTATATACTTGGTTAAAAAAATCTTGTCTGAAGATATAAAAGAGAAAGTAATGATCATTAGGTAAAAAAGCTGTATGTATATGCCCTTTCATGTTCAGAAGTTGAATTGACTAATGTGATTTGTATAAGAATTGATGGTTTGAATAAGCAAATCACTGCAGTATAATGCTTTTGGACAATTAAAAAGATTAATGGCTCTTATTATTCTGGACTTTACTGCTTTTTTGCCTTTTTTTTTTTTCCCCCTCAATTACTATGTTTTCTTTTTCTGCTTTGGCATTTTGTCTAATGTTTCACTTCAGCATGGATTTGGCCCCACTGTCCATTTAACTCCTGAGGTGACTGTCACTGCCTGCTGAAGGCTGATGTTATTGGATTAAAACTGATGTCAAAAATAATACTGCTTTTAGTTTCCAAGAATTCAGCCTGTTTGTACGTGATCTTAGAAGAGCATGTAAAATACAGCACAATAATGCCCATGCACCTGAATCCAAAGAGCAAATGTGCTGAAAAAAATCCCAGTAAAACTATTCCAGAGCAGAGTGAAAGGGATTCACTGACAGGACACACCATCTACCACACCAGGTCAATTTGCCTTGCGTTCCTTACAACTTGTATCACATAATTCAAGCCGCCTCTGTTTATCTGGCTGGATGTACATGAACAATGAGGAAAATAACAAAATGCAACAGGTGGAGGTCACATAGTTAGAAATGTGTCTTGTCACATACTGTTGATACTATGACAGGCTTTGCATATGTGCTTTTGAAAATGTTTTTTTGGTCTTGGACAGTCAGGCTGTACTTTCCTGCAGAAGTTTAAATTGCACTGCTTCTGTCCTGACTGATTTGTGACACTTTTCAGCAGTGAGTGTGACTAGCAGAATCCAAAGTTTGCTTTTCATTGGTCCATGCTGCTTCCAGTGTTTATCAAATACTTCCATTTGGCTAAGATGCCTCGTATGTATTTATTCTTGATTCTGTCCTGCAAATTTTAAACAGCCTGAAATATGTTGATAGAGGTGTTTGGAATGCCAATGGGATGTCTGGGGGGGGGGAAGGGAAGATTAGCTATGCAAGTAGCAGGGGAAAGCAATTGGTTTTTTTTTTTTTTTTTTTTTCAGCAATATTGAAATCTGGAGCAAGACCACCCAGTTCCATGCACAGCCTTCTAAGTAGTGGTTCATTGGATAGTCTGTAGTGTCTCAATATACATAATTATTCTGGTAGCAAAACTGAAGATGCAAACATTTTTTATAAAATAAATAAGCCTAATATTTTAGTCTGTTTGTGATGGGCAGAAAATTGGACACATTATTTTAATACTCATAACACCAAAAGAGACCAGGTAGATTTAATAGGGATATAGGATTATTGAGTACAAAGACATCTATGACTTAAAAAAAATCCTTTGGCTACAAAGAGCTAGAGACAGAGACAGTGTTCAGAGGAAGTATCTCCCATATACTTGCATTATTCTAATTTTCTTTCCAGCAGGATCAAAATAAAATATGTAGGAGATAGTATAATAGGTTAGATGGCCGCAGTCTTGTTCCTATGGCTGTTGTAAGACTTTGGCACTAACTAGTAGATGGAAAAGAAATATCCATGATCTTGTTTCTTCAGGAGCAAGTCAGAGACATAATTTGAATTTCAACTTAGTAGCTTCTTTGCAGGTTTGGCGAAGTCCGTGCTACCTTCACTCCTGGTGTGAATTATGTTGTATTGTAGGAAAATCTTTCTTCTCCCATATCTACCTACTACCATAGTAGAGTTTGTTTTCTTTTGGATTCCATCTTCTGGCTTAGAAATAAAACACTGTTGAAAGTACAAAGGAAATTCTAGACAATGGCAAGTCAGAAAATCATAGAATTGTTTAGGTTGGAAAAGCCCTCAAGATCATTGAGTCCAACCATTAGCCTATAACACTGCCAAATCTGCCACCAACCCATGTCCCCAGGTGCCACATCTGCATGTCTTTTAAATACCTCCATCACTTTCCTGGGAAGCCTGTTCCAATGCTTGACAGCCCTTTTGGTGCTGGAATTTTTCCTCATATTGAAACTAAACCTCTCTGGCACAACTTGAGGCCATTTCCTCTTGTCCTATCGCTTTTTACTCAGGAGAAGAGACTGACGCCTACTTCACTACAACCTTTCAAGTAGTTGTAGAGAGTGATAAGGTTCTCCCTGAGCCTCCTCTTCTCCAGACTAAACAACCCCAGTTCCCTTAGCCACCCCTTGCACTTGTTCTTTATTCTCTAGACCCTTCATTAGCTTACTGCCTTTCTATGGTGCTCTTCCAGCACCTCAAGGCAGATAATACCCTGAGAAAAGCACTGCAGAAAAGCCTGTCTCGGAAGAGCTCAGGTGAGCTGGGCTTGGGAATTCATGCTACTTGCTGAATGTTTGGAAGCACCATTCTCATATACTAAGTAATAATTTCTTTCTTTCCTTTATCTTGCAATATGCTTCCTGAAAATACTATGTGGGCATCAAGTAAGGCATGGGAAAAGTCTTCAGGTGTTTTCTGACTTTAGGGTTAGATGGTGTCTCCTCTAGCACAGAACCTCTGCTTGAAACATTTGCATTTAAAAGTTCCTGATTTGTTGCAGGATCATCATCAAAGCAAAATAAATAAGTAAATAAATCTTATTCTTAAGTGTGATATCATATATTTTGATTTGTGTGCATTGCTGCTTGTCCTGTCACTGGGCAACTCTGAACAGAGCCTCCACACACTTTCTTCAGATATTTATATATATTGGTAAGATCTCACTGAGCCTTCTCTTCTCTAGGCTAAATGGTCCCAGCTCTCATCTTTTCCTTTTAGGAGAGATGCTCTAGTCCTTTTGTCTTTATGGCCCTTCTCTGGAATCTCTTCAGTATGTCCCTACCTGTCCTGTACCGCAGAGCCCAGAACTGGGTCCAGCACTCCAAATATGTCTCACCAGCTCCGAGCAGAGGTGGGGAAGTATCACTTTGTTGTGGTTTAAACCCAGCTGGCAACTCAGAACCACATGCCCAGTCACTCACTCCCCCTTGCCCTTCCTTCCCCCACTCCCAGAGGGATGGGGAGGAGAATCAAAAGAATGTAACTCCCACAGGTTGAGATAAGAACACTCCAGTAACTAAGGTATAACACAAATCACTGCTTCTACCACCAATAATAATAATAATGAGGGAAATAACAAGGGAAGAGAATACAACTGTTCACCACCTGCACCAATGCCCGACCCGAGCACTGATCTAGCCCTTCTGGGTAACTGCCCCCAGTTTATATACTGGGCATGACATGCTGTGGTATGGAATACCATTTTGGCTTGTTTGGGTCAGGTGTCCTGTCTCTGCTTCCTTCTGACTTCCCCTCCTACCTGACAGAGCATGAGACTCAGAAAGTCCTTGGTCAGAGTAAACATTACTGAGCAACAACTAAAATCATTGGTGTTATCAGTGTTGTTCCCAGGCTGAAAGTCAAAAACATAGCACAGTTCCAGCTACTAAGAAGAAGAAAAATGACTGCTACTGCTGAACCCAGGACACACCTCCTTCAGCCTGTTGGCTGCATTTCTTCTAATGCAGCTGATGGTGCTGTTGGCCGCCTTTGCTATATAAGCCCATTGCTGGCTGATGTTCAACTTGGTGTCCTCCTGGATTGTCAGATATTTCTCTGTCAAGACATCTTCCAGATGGTCAGTCCTCAGTACTCACTGGTACATGGAGTTTTACGTCCCCAGATGCATCACTTGGCATTTCCTTTATTGGACTAACTTTCTGAGGTTCTTATCAGCCCATTTTTCTCAGCCTGATGAGGTTCCTCTGAATGGCAGTAACCTCATGGTGTATCAACCATTCCTCCATGTTTTGCATCATCTGGGAACTTGCTGAGGCTGCACTCTCTCCTATTATCAAACCCAAGTTTTTGGGAGAATACTTGGATACCCTTACGTGTTAGCTCTTGCATGTGAGCATGAGTCTGCAATGGCCAGATCTAGGTGATTAGAGGTGAATGGTTTTGTTTTGCACTAAAAGAATAGATATAGCATCTGCTATTGTATTTAAAACAAACTGAAAATATACTAGAAAGTATCTCCTGCTTCCCTCCTGCCCCACGCACACAAATGGAGAGTTTCAGAGTAGATGGCGAGGAAGAAGGCTTGTTTCAAGCCTGTATACAGCTAGAGAAGGCACTAACAATATCATAAAACATCAGCAGTATAATTGCAGGAAGAACTGATATCCAACCAAAACAGTCACCACTATGTATCCTTTTATCTTAATTTCTAGTTTTAACTTCTCCCAAGGAGTTAAAATGTTTCAAAGTTCAAGTAGATTTAAATGGCAAATATTAGACTTATAGCTGGTATTTCACAGTTTCTATGTAAGTATATAATTGTAGGTGTTGCCGTTGGATGTATTGGCAGTCTGCACCCTGCAGTGCCTAAAATATTTCTATTGTGCTCTTGGAGGCTTGCTTGTACATGATGTAAATAGAAATATTATTGATGTTAATGAGGGAGGTACGTAGACACAGGAAGTATTCACCTTGTAAAAAAAACTATGCCACAGATGACCAGCCAGTAATTCTGCTGTTGTTTGATATCGCTGACTTCCTTTTCCACTATATATATATATTTAAGAGGAAATCCTGTTTATTTGCTTTGAGGAAATAAATTTTTCCAGTTGGTGGTTTTTTTTGGGGGGAGGGGGGGTGTTGGCTTTTTTTTTGTTTTGGTTTGTTTTTTTTTTCCCCCATGGTCATGGTTGGAGTTTTTTTTCCTTACTATTAAGTAGTGCTGATGCTATTTGAAAGTTTCTCTGCCTCTGCAGTTGCAGTGCTTGGTACATGAAGAGTTGCTGGCAATGGTGATTCTATCTAAATATGTTTCTTGTCATTAATGATTTGATTATTAGCTATTGCAGATACTTCAAGTTCTGTGGCTTCTTCCTTAGAAAGAAACTATTTTACACTTATTCTTCTCTTTTCTCACCTGCCTTTGTTCTACCCTTGTTGCCTTAGCTGGAGAGCTATTTTGGGGCAGTCATTTCTATGAAGACCACAGCCCATTACTTCAACTCATGTCACAGCTTGAGGGCAATTGAAGTGACATGCAAGAGGCACTGCTTCTTGGGTTTGCTTAAATTCTTAAAGGAATGTGAAAAGCAGTTAGTGAATCACTGAAAATACACATCCTCCCTTCACCCCACCCAACTACTAGTCTTAGCTATTTATTTTCTTACTTCTTTCTGGCCTCTTTAATATCCTTGCACTCCACAATCATCTCAAATCTGAGCATGTTAACTTAAGCAACTTCATGTGGGAGAATGATTCTCTAGGGCTGGCTGACGGATTAAGTGGCAGTACCTTGGTTGTGAAGCAACCTACATTTGCACATTCTCCAGTCATTTCCTATTAAAACTTAAATCCTTGTTCGGTTGTGGCACCTTTAAAAAGCAGACCTGCTCCTTTACATCTAAATGTTATAAAAACCAGGCATGCTGTAACCCAGAACCCCAAGGAATGCTTGATTGAAATAACAGATCAGAAAAGTCTCTTGCTAACATTTCTATAATTATAGGTTTACTCAAGTGACAGAAACATGGTGTCTGCTAGCTTTCTGCATACAGCCTAATTTTGGTTGAAAAATCAACATAGCTCTTAAAGGCTTCACTGATGCAGTGTTTGTGGGGATAGATAACTTCTTAAAATGTAATAGATTCATTGCCTTTCTTCTTTCTAGAGTTATCTCATGTATTGCTGATTGGTTGGTCTGGTTTCTGCTGTGGAGCAGAATATATTCCCTGGAAGGAGTAGTAAACTGAGATTGAGTAGAATGAGTGAGGGGAAACGGAAGTGACTCATTCTTAGGTGGTCACAAGTAAACAAAAAGAGAACTTTGCTTTAGCACCCTCCATTCTTCTGTGGTATCTATCACAGTTAATTTTTATCTTTGTATGTGGATTTTTTTCTGTTACCAACATGTACCTGGCTTGCCATACCACATATAGGTCTGAAGGCATTGATGTGGGAAATGCAGGAAACAGTCTTAAGAAAGGAGTAAGAGAAGAAACATCCATTGGTTCTGATTTTCACTTAAAAAATGAAAAATGAAGAACAGCAATTGTAGAAGTTAGTTTTAAAAGGGTGTGTTACATCAAGCAGTGAGCATGGTGTAGGAAGAAACAGCAGATACTTTGCTATCATTTTTCACGAGACCAAGTGACTTGAATACATGGTGTGAACACATAAACCAGAAATTTAAACTCATTTAACAAATTTTAACCCTCCATGTTGATGAGGGTCAGTGTCCATTTGTCCTGATCTGTTAGAGGTATTTGAATGAGAAAACTGATTGTGAAAGTCCTCCTCATGTTCTTAATCACAAATTTTTCATTTACAGTGGAGCTTAGCAAATACGTAACAAGAGCTCCTGTGACAAAGAAGGCTGTTTGCAGTTCTAGTACCCGTAAAGATGCACATGCTATGAGCTATAATGCAGTTAACTTCTCCCCCACTGTGTACAAAATGAACATCAGCTGCTTTAAACTTAGTTTAAAGCTTCCTGGAATTGTTCCAGGTTCTGATACAGAAGGCCTTTCTATTTTGCTGTTGATACTTACGTTTGTTCTCTCTCCCACCCTCTCCACCTTTTTCTCCCTTTGCAGGCAAAGGCAGCTCAAGCATCTCATCCGACGTGAGTTCAAGTACGGATCACACACCCACCAAAGCCCAGAAGAATGCAGCTACCAGTGAAGGTAGGCAGCTGGTATTCATTACCCAGGTCAGGTTCCCAGCATAATCCTAGTAATTTTCAGAGAAGCAGTGCTGCCTCCGTGTTCCTCCTGTGTACAGGACTATCAGCATATAGAAATTAAAAAACAGTTCTTCAGAAATTAAAAACCTTTTCCACTACTATCTGCTGTACTTCCTGATTTAACCTTGTGGCAAAGGATTTAAGATACTTCTGCAGAATGAAAAGGTAGAGGGTTTTGAGTAATTTTGCATGTTACTTTTTCAGCAAAAGCTTTTATACTGGCAATTTGATGTGATCAGATTCTGAACTTATTTTTGAAGAACATACCTAATGGAAGCTTTTTGGCATAGGTTCTAGGTTAAATCTCTGCCTCTTATTTTCATACTAGGAACACCATGAAATGCAGGTTGTTTATGCCAAGTTTTCAAGAGTTTAGCTACGGACATGAAGAGCTGACAAGGATTTAATTAGATCAACACATGGCACCTAAAATTACTGGTGTGTGTGATCATCCAGCGCTAGATTTTCAGTGACTAGGGAAAGAAGCTGGTCTTACATGTCGGTATTAATACAATGTCATACTAATTGGCCTATGAACAGAGAAATGCTGATCCTTCCCTGCTGCCTTCTTATGTGTGAGTAGGTGTGCTCTGTTAAATGAAAGTGTATTGGCTCTAGTTTTTACAAGTGTCTTAGAAGGCTGAGAGGAAATCATTAAATCTATATGTAGCTTAATGATGTAAGCTGAAAGGATTTTTTTATTTTTTTTTAATGGTAAACTTATATGCCTTAGCTAGCATTTCTGCTCAGCTCTGTCATGGGAAGTTGGCTGAACTTGGTAGTTGCCAAACAATAATTCTGATTTCTTACACTTCTGTCCTTACAAATTAAGTTAAAAGCTCTGATTACTCTGTCTGGCTTTATTTCTTGTGGTTGAAAGAAATCATGGACTTTGGATAGCTCTAGTTTGGCAAGTCTGACTACGACTGTAGAATCTGTACAGTAAAAGCAGTTAATGTAGGTAATAAAAGATTATACAAATCACTAGAGTTTATTGTTAGGCATGCATCATGCCATATCACTAATGAAGATCAGGCACCTGAGAATCTTGAGAGATACTGGTTTAGAGTCTCTACTTTTTAGTCTATGCAATAAATTTAACAATAAATAAATGCTTAATAAAGTTAGGTTGAATAGTATACTTCATGTTTCTGTAAGCCTTAGATTCAAAAGATTTAAGGTACCAAAAGAAAATGAATTGCCAATCTGCAAAATAAATGTAGGAAATGCATAAAAGCATTTTAATTTCTCTGTACCTGGGGATGGGGTGGGGTGGTGTTAGAAACCACAATGGAATAGTGGAAACTCTGAAGTCAGTACTTAACAATTGCTTTAAATTTCTGTTTTACTTCAATCAGTACAGCATGGGGTTTTTTTTTCTCTTATTTTCAAATCAGATAATGTGAAGCAATCCTTTGCTAATCTCTAAGATTTATGTTCTTAATCTAACCCATTGTAGAGCCAGTGAATACTAATGTTGACCCTGAAAATCTTCACCACTGGTTTGCAGCTGATTAATTCATTAGTGAAGGGAGGCTTAAATGCAGGCCAGCAGATGATATAGTAAAGATGTGGTTTTATCAGTTCTCTTGCAGTTTCAGAAAGAGTTCAGAGCAGTGGAGCTGTGTATTCTAAACTTAGAGACAATTTCAGATGTAAGCCTAGGCTTTTTTTGATGTCCCATAGGAAAGTGTGATCTGACAGACACTTTGACAACAGCTGAAGTAGCCTCTTAGCCTGTGCTACTACTATTTTCCTATTAAGTGTTTCTGCTGAGAAGTTACTAATGTGGATCTGTTTAACATAAATTGCCTTAATGCGGATTGTTGTATAATCTGGCAGATATTGAGTGTTGTAGCCAGGCAGCATATGAGTTGCATGAAGGCAAGTAAGAGTAGAGACATGGAAGTGGAGTTAGGGAAAAGCAGAGACTTTTGAAGCCAGTGCTGTTACTGAAAGGCACATTTATCAACTGATGCATGTCTGGATCTTTTACTTAGGCTGCCTCTTTTCCCCATGTACAGGAGACTTATGCTGTAGGAGGATTCAGCTGAACAGAAAGACTCATACCTTCTGCAAGACAAGCAGATTTCTGTGTTTCCAAAACTAAATACCTTTATACTATTCAGTTATAGAGTAGTGTCTAGGGACCAGCTAAGAACAGAAGCCTGATTGTGTTTGATGCTGTACAAGCAGTGGTGGTTATGTCTTGTAATTGGGGGGTTTACATAACATTTTATAACTGTTAGTTAAATTCACCTTTATAGCACTCCATGCTCTAATATTTGCTTGCCATGATACAGTAGCACCTGCCCACCCTGGATACTGGTAAGCGTATCTTGCTCTTCACCACGAGACTGATATACTGCAGGGACAGAAAGCTCCAATTCTGCTCTTTGCTGTAGTCATGTATTGTAAATGCATAGCACTGTATGATGTTCTATGGATGAGCCATGTGTTGTGTGTGGCAAGAAGTATTTGTCCTAGGTATTGGGTGGGAAGGTCTACGAAATATTGCAGGTGGACTCTTCACCTTCACCGGCATGTGAAATGGCCTTAATTGAACAAGCTGCAGACAGCTTCTTTGCATCCTTTGAATTTCTATTGGCAGCTGAATTCCTGAGTGCCCAGTTCTGTGAAGACCATAGAATTTTTGCATGAGGCTGAAGGCCTTTCAAGACTCCTGCTTTCCAGCTTTGTGAACAGACCTAATTCTTTCCAGTTCTGCACAGCACATCTTCTGTTTCTGTAAGACAGTTGACACAACACTTGTTGAAGTTGAATCAGTGAAATGCCTTGAAACAAGTAGAAAAGAAATCTGTGGGACTGATTGATACAAGTTCTGAGGTACTCTACAGCAGAGAAGCAGCGGTGTGAAGTACTACTCAGGCAGGTATGGAGTCCCAGGGATTGCAAAAAGATATCAAGCCGGACTCCTGCTTGAAAGAACAAACAGACTGAGGAAATACCTGACAGCAGGTGTTATCTTGACATCAGTTTGAACAAGTAAATGAAACACTCTTCTTCTTGTCTACTGCAACCATTATTTGTCCTGTTTCAGTGCTGCGATGTTTCTGTATAGGATGGGTACGAGAAATGGATAGCAAACTACTTGAAATGGCTTATGTGATGTTTCGGTCCTAGGTATGCTGTTAAGGCAAAATCGTTAAATCCCTTGATGAAAAAGGGAGATGCAGTTATGGCCAAAATAAGGTACCCTCCCTCACATTATAGACTCTGAGCATCTGTAGGGTTGTGGAAGGAGATTTTGTGTTTCAAAGAGGCAAAATGCTCGTCATGCTATTAAATGTGCCCATGTGAACTGCTCATCGTCTGCCAGTGAAGAACAGACAATTTGCATTAGTATCCTTAGCCAAATAATAATGACGACAGTAGCTAGCAGATCTCACAACTTCCTAAATTCAAATTTGAGATACCAGTGATGCATTTGAGAGGGATGCAAAGGTGAGTCTGTACTGGTGCAGAAACCGGATTCCAGTCACTCTCATTGTGACTTTCTGTGCTTCAGTGAAGGGCAGATGGCAAAAATAGATGCCTGGTCCTCTCTTTAAATCAGAGGATGCTGTAGGGACTGTTTGGCTACAGCTTGGCTCAGAAGGAAGCATGGTGGACTACAAGTGTGCATGAGCACTGATAGGGATGCTGGGGAGGGACTCTTCATGGGGAACTGTAGTGAGAGGACAAGGGGTAATGGGTTCAAACTTAAACAGGGGAAGTTTAGATTGGATATGAGGAAGAAATTCTTTACTGTAAGGGTGGTGAGGCACTGGAATGGGTTGCCCAGGGAAGTTGTGAATGCTCCATCGCTGGCAGTGTTCAAGGCTGGATTGGACATAGCCTTGGGTGGCACGGTTCAGTGGGAGGTGTCCCTGCCCCTGACAGGGGGGTTGGAACTAGATGATCTTAAGGTCCTTTCCAACCCTAACTATTCTATGATTCTATGATACCTCTACTATGTCTCCTTTTCTGAGAATACAGTTTTCTTTACCTTTGGATATACACTGCCAGTTACTTCTTTTCCAGTCTTAGACATTGTCAGCAATTCTTTGCCCCATCAATCAATTACAGTTAGAAACTTGAGAATGCATGAGTTTTTGCTACCCCCCATTGCTTTTCTGGCAAATGAAAGACTAAATGGATTTTTGTGGGCTACTTAAATGCAATTCGCTAGACACAGCCTCAGCTGGAATATTATTGTCTGAAACTTGATTTAGAAGATTAGACTGAATGTTTTTGTATGGGCTTACCTTCATCAGGGAGCTTTCTTCTAACACTTACCTGCAGAAAGTGGAATGTTCTGTCCAGGCTGGATGCTTCATATTGACTTGACTGTTTTTCAAATAAAAATCAATACTGTTTGCACTTCATGTATACGGCTCTTAAACGGTAATCCAGAGGCAGATTTAAAGTGAGAGCCTGTGTATATGAGCTCCATGTACGAGTTCCAATTTATTTCTCAGTTTCTATAAAATCACTTTGAAGGATTAGGCCTGAAACAAACCACTCTTTTAGCAGAGTGACTCAGTGCTGAAATACCTCTGAATATACCCTGTTAAATATTTGTATTTTGAGTTTTGCTGAAATACAGTCAGGTCAGCTGCTGTATTCTGCAGAAGTTAAAAGTAGTTCTGCTTTTAGTGATGTTAACTTTCAGTGACCTTCAAAGGTAAGCATTTAACTTTTTTGTTTGCTTTTCTTCTGCAGTAGTCTGAGAATTCTAGTCAGGCTTCCTCATATGATGTTCATGTACCCATAATATACTTAAAAAAGCCTGTGTTTGGAAAACAGGAGAATTAAGAGAACACAGCTTTTTCACTCATTAGCACTACGATGCATGATTACTGTGGAGATCAGGCACATTTGTTTTGGCAGTACCTGTTTGTATGCATCTCAACAGAAGAGGTGCTTCTCCTGAACTTTAGGTGTGTACCAGAAAGTTGTATTCTTCTTTCTTTTTTATTTGGGTTTTTTAGTGGTTCTGGTGGACTTGGCAGTACTAGTTTAACAGTTGGACTTGATGACCTTAATGGTCTTTTTCCAATCTAAACAGTTCTTTGATTCTCGAAGAAGCAGACTCTATAGCCTGACTGGAATAATTACATTCATTAGGAACCATTCCCGTCATTAAATCATATTTGGGGGTAACCGTGTGAAAACACAGCATTTCACAAATATGTAATGCTTTAATTACTCATGTAAGAGTGTTACTTCATACCTTGTGCAAGATGATACCTGGCTAAGATTGATCAAGATGTGTTGCTGTGGTCCTCGGCATCCTTTTATGGTGGGTCTTTGCCACTGAAGCTACTGAGTGCTGCTGTATGTTATGGTTCTGCTGTCTATTGTCTTCCCCTGGCACATGACAAGTTCCAGAGAAAAGGATGTCTGTGAATGAGGAATTAGCCTTCTTTAAGCACTGGTTTTCATTCTGCTAAAGTCCTTGAAAAAGAGCAATCAAAAAAGCACTCCCCAAAAAACAACTAAGCAAAAAAGAGAAAACAAGCAAACACTGCAAACCAATCCATGAAATGCCAAGCAAAATCCCAAAACAAACCAACACAATAAACCAAACATAACTAAAACCAAGCAAACAAACCCACCAAAACCCAAACAAATAACACCCTCTCCAACCCCCCAAAAACACCCCACCAAAAAAATAAATCCCTAACTTCTCCCCCCCAAAAACCGACAACACAGGTCTATTTGGGTTGTGTGCCTTTCATTTCACCTTACAAACGAGGGAATAAAGTACACATTATAGGATATTTTCAGGGAGGATGTTGTTCTGTTGATTTCTCTTGGCTACACGATCACATTTTTTTAAAAGGTTGGGGGTCTTTTGGTTCTCCAAGTAATTCTTAATTTGCTCAATGAATTTAAGAGGAATGGTCCTTGTGTTGTGCACAGTGATGGACGCTACAAAAAATCTGGAAAGATGGAATGTGTCTTTTGCTACTGAATGCTTTTGGTATTTAAAATAGTTTCTGCTGGAGAACCAGCTCCATCTGAGATCCAAGTGAGTGCAATCCCGATCTTAATTCAAAGGAAGATAAAAATCTTAGGGAACCAGTTTGCAAATAGGCAACCGTTCTGTGTATTATGGTTCACATAACAAGGTAGGTAGCTATGTTTAATATACTGGAGTTCCATTGATGCTTTTGAGTAGTTTGTCTATCCTCTCAGGACATTGAGCTCACTGTTGCGTCAAAAGACTTGCTGAAGAGGTGCTGTTTTCCACACAGTTTTTCTTGATGATCCTTTTGGCAGAAAAAGCTCTTTAGATCTTTTGATCCCTTCCTACACATGATACCTGCTAGAAGATCTTTTCCTGCTTCAGTTCTTTCTTTTTTTTTTTCCTTTTTAGAAGCTTACTGATGCAACATCAGAAATGGAAACCTATATATGCTCTTTTTGGATGTGTGCAAGTATTAGGCATTATTCCTAAATATTTTGATGGCAGTTCTTTTGCGTTTTTCTCCGTCCTCATGTCTTTCAAGTGACTTAGTGGGAATTTGGGCTTTTGGTTCTACTGCTGAAGTATTGTCTAAGCAGACTTTCTGTGCACTAAACCATGTCTGAATTTGATATGAATGCTTGAATTTGCCCTTGCTTACTTGAAACTGGGCTGAGATTCAGTTGGCTTTGAGTGAACTGTAGCTGTTTTGAGTTGGTAGTGAAACTGGAAACCAGGTGAGTTTCCTGGAGTTTTGTGTTACTCTTCTAGCAGTGGAGTTTTCTAGAAAAGTGAAATGTTGCATTACTAAATGTGCCAAAATAAAATCATTTGAAGCCAAAAAACTGGGGAAGAGTAAGGGGGGATGGAGGCTTGACAGTTAATAAATCCAAAACTATAAACACTTTGGCAGAATAAACAGAACTCACTATTTAAATTCCTTTAACCAGCATATCTGAATTCATATGCTAATATAATCACCTTGAGCAATATGTGGAGGTACAAAGTAGTATAGAGGTTGTTCTTAGGCACTATTTTTCTGTCTAACCACATCTTGTTGCATTTTAGCTATCTAATAAGCAGTGTTCCTGCAAAGCTGTTCTGCTAATTACATCAATACCATTGCAATCAGCATTTAAATCAGAGTTCAAATACAAGGCAAAAGTAGTTGGGGCATTGGCAAGGTTAAAGCTGCAAATTGAAACCTTACGTTATTCTGGCTAATTTGTACCAAAATGCTATAGCCAAATGTTTAAAACTTGCCCAAAAAATACTAAGAACAAATTGGAAAGGTACATAAAACTTCAGTCTTACTTGATCTGCTGCCTGAAATGTGAGACCTACCAGAGCAAATGCACTTACAATGCAGTTAAAGAGAAATGATCCCAATCTAAAAACCTGGAATTAGCTATTCCAAAGTAAGCTCTAATGCTTGGGAGGGGTGATTACAGTTTATTCTATCACCTGTAAATCTGATTTTAAGGAATCCAAGATCCCAAATGTAATTCTTTCAGTAAAATGCTGTACCAAACTACTTAAATATTGTCATCACGGGGACGTTCTGACCCGAAACTGTTCTGTCTGTTGTTGCCTATGTCTGTTTGAAGTAGTTTTCCTCTATGAAAAGTGAAGAGTCATCTTGAAGTATCTGATGATTGCCCAACATTTGGTAGTTTAAAAAACATCTTCTTGACTGCTAGACTGTCTCTTAAGACCACTTGAAGAACATATACAACCAGAAAATGCACATTTAAATGTCACGTTTATCCCTTTTCCAGAACTTATGAACTGACACTAGCAAGTTCCTCCAGATTAATTCTAGGACTTGATTGAAATAATGAAATAAAATTGGAACAGCAAGTTTTGCTTTTAACTTGACAATCCCTGTTAAGATGCTGTAGCTTAAATTTATTGTCCAAAATACCTTGCCTTATTTTCCTGTATCTTATCTTTTATGTCAGCTCGTCAAACGAACGTATAATTTTTAAGACTGATAACTGCCAACAGAGCCAAAACGAGCAGCACATTTGAGAAATATCTGCTTGGAGTTGCTGACTCATTCTGTTCTTCTCTTTTGGCTACTGTACTGTTCTGCCCGCTGCTTGAAGCTTTTCTCAAGCTACTGAAATTTTGCCATCTCTATGTTTCTGCTAGCATTCGTCAGATTTCCCTTGAGAAGCATGTACTGAAATTGGCTGATGAAAATGGCAGTTCAGGAATAGATAATGGCAATTCTTACATTCTTATACATTCTGGCTGTTGGATCATCATGGGCTTAGACAGCTAGAGTATACTAAGCTGGAAGTATAAGCAGAAGTTTTGAGTATGAGTATGATCCGGTGATTAGCTGTCTACATATTCCTCTAGACTTAATCAGCCACACTTGAGCATATACCTTGTGGTGTGGTGGTGTGCCTGCGGCATGCTCATCAGCTATGCATTGTGATTTTTCCTTTCAGGCTACTTTTTACAAAGTGAATGTACAAGTGGGAAGAAGCTCAATGGCTTTACTGGATGGCTGTAACCTGTCGCACTGCTTCCAGTGACTTGGATATATCATAAATCTCCATTGTACATTACTATCAGTCTCAATAGTTAAATTTCAGTTTATTCCAGTGCCTAGTCTAATCTGTGGTGCTTTTAGTTTTCCCTAATATGAAGTCCATTTTTATCTTTTATATCCAAGAGAGTGAAAATTTACATCACTTTCAGGCATTCATTGTTTGTGGGAAGTCTTTTACTTTTTCATTACAAGTAAATAGGGCTAGGTGGAAGTCTCTGAAAGACAAACATTAAGGTTAAGACAGCTCAAGGAGGTGGCTGGTAGGGACAAACTCCCCCCAGATGTGTAAGTTGTGATTTGCTTAATCTGAAGATATTAGTATGTTTGTGTAGACATATATAAACATAGACTCATGTAGACAGTATGTAAACATATTTTTTTTAATTTATTTATTTAATTTTTTTTTTTTAGGTTTTCTTGTTATTTTTTTTTCCCCATAGCATGCCCTTGGCAAGATAAACCTCTGTATGCCTTGCCAGGTAGATGCTTGACACGCATTAGAGCAATAAAAACTTTGCATGACACCTGAAATCTCAGAAACTATGCACTGTGGAGAGCAGCTATTTACCTCTCACGAGAAAGAACTTTTATTGTAGTTTTCCTTATGGAACAGAAACAAATGTGGTCTAAATTATAAAATCATAATTGGACTGTCTTCAGTGTGCTCTAAATTGGGAGACTATGTTTACTTGGCCCTTCTTTATTGTGGGCTGGGACAAACCATTAGCTTGAACTCTGCTTTCTGAAATCATCATACTCTTTGACCCTTCTGCTTTTCTTTCACTTTTAAAACATGGTTTTAGTAACTTTTTGTAATCTGTGGCAAAATTACAGTCCAATCTGATTTTAACTGCAAGTATATTTTCTCTTTGCTGTTCCAGTAGCGTTAACTTCCTCAAATTTCTCTTAATGTGCTTGTAGCTCAGATTCAGTTGGACTACACATTTTCTATCCAGCCTTGCATTTGTCTTTGGAAGGCTTTTGCAATGTTAAGCATGTGAAAGAGATCAAGGATCTGATCTATCTGGTTTTAATGGGAGATTTTTGTGGATCTAGCTAGAATTCACAATACTCAGGTGTCAGTTGATGCTGTTAATTTGTCAGTCCACCTGACAAATGTATTTTTGGGGAAAAAATTCTCGATGAACACTTGTTTTTCTTTCTGCTGATATGACATTGGATGAATGATGAATCTGATTCTGTCGTTCTGTATTTAGTAATGACTCTGTCAGTGTTTAATTGAGAGAGACAGACTTAGCATTTAATGAGATCTGAATATTTTGCTGGACTATGCCAAAAACATCAACTCCAATGAAATCATATCTGAATCAAAATAACAACGCTACCATTCAGTCACTGGGTTCAGATTTTACCAATCATATTAAATAACTCTTTGGGATGAGGGAGAACTGGTCTCTTCTCAGCTTGATGTGTTAACACTTTCATACATTTCTAATTTTTAAATGATTTTTGTTTAGGATGTGCATTTTTGTATGAAAAAAAAAAAAATTAACCCAAAATACATAGGAAGCACCCCCACCTAATATTTTCTGTGTTGCTATGATGACACCTGTTTTTTTGTTTGCTTGTTTTAAAATATTGCTCAAGAAGAAGACTGGGAGGCTTCAAAACTAAACATGAGATTCTATCATAAGAAACTATTTGTCATGATTATTCACAGATGTCCATTTTTAATTAGTCAGCAGACAAATCCTGATGCAAACTGTAAAAGGCTCAGAACTGATGTCATGTGCAGAGGCCTAAAGGGGAAGCACAATTTGGTGATAAGTAAATATTCAAATTATTAGCATAACGTTATTATCTTTCATTGATGTTTTGACTCAGAACTTTAAGTGGTTCTCTGCTGCTTAAATTTTGCATCTGCTAATTTCTTAGAAATTGGAACATAAATTATTAGAGCAACTCCTTAAATAATCTCTGTCTGAGAGAAAAATCTTTTCTCATGTATCCTGGAAATTAGATGGGCATAGAAGGACAACATGCCATGAATTTGTTACTGTTTAACCCTTGTGGGTTATAAATTAGAGCAATCATGTTGAAATATGTAATAGTCTGCACTATGTAAGAGAAGAATAATGAAACTAAACAGTAACTAAAATATTGGCCAGTTCGAGGGAGGGGGAAGGGGGGGAGGAGCAGGAATGTAGTTGGGAACTGCAAGGAGGAGAAGTAGGTGGAGGACACTGAAAAAGATTATAATGGCTGCAAAGTCATAAAAAAAATCAATGTGGTTAGAAGTATGAGCAACCAAACCTTTGTATCCTACCGTTTATTGCTCAATGTCACATATTACGCTTATAAACAGCAGGCTCAGATACTACTGGAAGGACGAAGTGTTTCCTTTGGGCCCCTTTATAGAATTTTGTCTTTTTGTCTCAGTGGTTAGCCAGACCAGGCAAAAGAAACAAGCATTTTGTTGTGGATGATTTAGTTAACAACAAATGTAATCACAGTGAACCTCTGGAAATATGGCGGCTGCAGGGAAAATTGATGTATTGTGTTACACCGGTAACCAGATAGGCTTTCTTAATTCAAAAGATAACTCAAACTCTGTGTGAAACTTGTTGTTGTTTATCTTGGGGTTGTGGCTGGAGTTCTAAAAAATAGTTCAAGTATCAGTCCCAAAAAGTTTCTTATTGTCCTGGATTAAATTATGCTTTTACTCTTGTCAAAATCCAAAAGTAAGTGCCACTTACTACTAACAAGTCCTAAATGAGGCCATTTTTCTTTAAAGCTTTGAAAGAGTTGAGTCAACGTTTGAGGAGGTTGTGGGACCTTGCAGATATATCCCATCAAGAAGTTTCATTAAAAACAAAGTATTTGACTGCTTGAGCCATTCTTGAATGAACTTATTTGCACTGGAATAGGGTTCTGGCAGATTAAAAAATACATCTACTTAAAAGTTGTTGTTGGACTGGAATAACTCATCAAGAAGTTATTCCTTTGTTAGAGGGATATAAAAAATTAACATCCCTAGAGCTAGTAATATCATTGCACAAAGCCTCTATGAAAATGAAATAGCTGAAACTTGGGCAAAAATCTGAGGCATATTTGTCAGCTCCTTCTAATCTTATGACCAAGGTCATCTTTGGTGTGAAATATCTGTCTGTCAGTGATACAGGTCTCCATTTATGACCTGACACATTTCTCTATAGCAAGAAAAATGTGTGTATTTTAGGTGCTAAGGTGCTACTTGTGTGCCAGGGGGTGGAGAAGGTGGTTAATTTATTTGTGTTTGCATTCATCTGCTTGTGTTCAGGAAACTAAGTTCAAGATTGGATGAGCTTTAACTCTTCTTATCTGTGCATGCATTGGAATTTTCAAGGAACTTGGCATGGGAGGATACTCAACTGAAACATGTATCTAGTCCTTACCTCGTTACACACTGTATTGCAGTAGTTTGTGGTTTGTGTGTTTACTTATTAGAAAAGCTAGAAAAGTTTTGTTGCCTTGGTTGTTTCTTGAAAGTTAAACCAGTAACATCAATTCTGTTCTGATTTTGAGTGTGTTTTATTACTAATGTTGTTCAAGTATCAACAGACAGAATTTGTTTCTCCTTGGACAGTAATCTTCTTTTCAATTCTGACCTAGTTTTGTGGACACTCTTCTTGTGGTCCATTAATGACTTACTCAGCCCAGAATTAATCTTCTACAGGGTTTGGATTTTTTTTTTATGCTCCTGGGTTATTTTATTGACATACTAGCTTAACTTCCTCATTTGTACATCATATCTGTGTTAATTTGATCCAAATGAAGACTACCCCTGTCTCCGGTTTGTCAGACCATCCTGCGCAGAACTCTGAAAGTGTGACATGGTGGCCTTACTCACCAAGTCAGATTCATTTAGGATGATTCATCTTAATGCGGATGTAAGGATTAGCTGAAGATTTTGAAGCTTCAGGTATACACTGGTCAGCCATTGCCATTTAACACCTGGAAGTAGTAGAAAAATCAGCATTTCCTCTTTTTCCTTGAGGAAAGAATTGTCGGCTGACAGAACAGGCCAGGGAAAATCAGGTGTTTAACTGTGTCGTACCACCTTGTAAATGCCATTGTCTCACATATCCAGAGCATGATAGTCTTCAGGTAGAAGCATTCAAACCATGAATCACTTGATGGCAAAGGCTTAAAAGGAAAAAAAAGTTAAGTTTATACGTAGGTGTCGAAATTCATAGTTTTTAGTGTTTGAACATTTGTATGTCGTATCTTGGGCCCGAGTGAAATATTGTATAGGAAGTGTAAACTGGTTTGTAATGGTAAATCTTAAGTTGAAAATTAAGCTTCTGTGCTGTATAATGCTAAGAAGGTAGAGTTAGGTTTCATATGTAGGGGTAACACATGATTAAGCAGTGATAACAGACATCGAGGCAGAGGTAGGCCATTGGATTCCAGTGCTTGTGTCCCTTTACAAAAAGCTTCTTGTGGAAGCAATAACATAATCTTGATAATGAAATTTAGAGAACTAATAAAAGGAACCTTGCAAATTCTAGGAGACTAATAAAACAGCTTGTGATGTTGGATAACTTTGAGTTTGTACTCACTGCAGAAACCTTGAAAAAGGTCTGCGTCAGGATGGTTGGATTGTTTTGTTTTGGGCAGTAATGGCCTTCCTCATGCACTGGTTGGAGCTTATGATTGTAGGTTTGTAGGTATGTACCAACGAACTCAGCTGAGCAAATACATTTCAGCAACAAAGAATGGCATGAGTTAGCTAAAAAGAAAGTCCTTGTGTTTACTTGGAATGCAATAGAGTCTGCTTTCTATTGTACATAGAACACTACCAGTTCAGTATTATAAACACAAAATCATTGTTTTATGATTACATAAAATAGAATACTATATACGCAGAATAGCATATTACAATTACACATGCTTTTAACTTCCTCATGAAGGACACCTGATGGAATAAAAGTTGAGACTAAAATTTGTAATGTTTAACTGAAGTTTATATTGGAAATGGTATAGTTCAGAATTTAATTCCTACTTCTCTCATTGGAAGATCTTATAGAAAATACTTAATATTTTTTTCTAGTATGGTGCTCAAACATTTAAAACAGCAAAATCCTTTTATTTCTATGTGCTCTTTTGTGGCAACAATATCTCTTTTCATGGTCCCCAGTTTTACCATTGCTCTGGCAAGCTTTGGAAGATACCAGTAACCAATATCCTAGAAACCTGTTTGATGATAGAAAGGCCATGGGTTTAAAGACCTAGATGCCTGCCACTTCCTTCTCTTGTCATGATCAAAGCTTGTTTTGCTGGGCACTGTGTTCCCTCAGACACATGGGTGGTATCAGACCCACCCCTCTGAAGTACAGCTCCTAGAAATGCCTTGCTATTCCTTATTCCTACGCCAGTATTCCATTTTCTGAATGTGAGATGAAGCTTTCCTCATTGCCAGCTTTTTGTTTTCCTGAATATGGTGGCCAGGCTGAAATGATGTACATCGTATTAGAGGCTGCTTGCTGCCAAATTTTAGTATTTATATATATATATATATATATATATATATATATATATATATATATATATAAAATTGCTCAAGCTGCAAACCTCCAAAGCAAACACAGAGAGGAAATAAAAATTAAATTGGTCCTCTCCAAGGATGTGTTAAAGTATGGCTGCACTGAGGTTTACAAGTTGAGGGTGAGAGGGACCATTGATTGTGTGAGAGTCAGAAGCCACTGGTATGCATAACCCCTATCTGTTGCATTGCTTGTCTGGGGCTGGAGTTGCTTAGCATGAAGACCTTTAGGTTTTTTTAATGATTGCTTGACAAATGATTTTGCAAAACCGTAGTTAACTGTGGAACCATAGACCATTCTTGGCAGTTTGCATGCACAGGATTAAAGGCAAATGAGTCACCAGTTTCTCTGGCCCTCAGAGCTGTGCGTTTGCTTCATGTAATGTAGTCTAAACATCTCAGCTGAGACTGCACCCAATTCTGGAGTCTTCACTTTTGAGCATGGTATAAGATTAGGTTGAAGACCTACTTTTTGTTGTTCTTGGGTGAGAGGACTGTTTTTGGGACAGTGCTTAGTTCTGTTGTAATGCTGCTTTCCTCCTTAATGCTGGCTTTGGGCTGGCCAGCAAGAGAAAGCCTTGTCTTCTGACAGCTCTTTCTCAGCTGGCATGAGAGGCAGAGGCGTGAAGTAGTAGCTGACGGCTTTCTTGAAACACCTAATGGCTATACCTAGTCCATTTTTATGTGGAAAAACTGGATGCAAGTACTGCCTGCAGGAGATGAAAATTAAATAAATTGCATGACAGAAGCTTGTGAAATTGGAACGTAAACCTGAATCCTATTTTATCCAGATTTTCATTTTTTTTCTCTCTTTTTTCTTGTTTCTTTTTCTATTTTTTTTCTTTTTTTTTTTTTTCCCCTCAAGTTACAGTATTTGGATTTTGATAATATGCCCTGAAATGTTATCCCATATTTTATAGTTATTCAGAAAAAGTTTTTCAACAAGTAATGGCAATCATAAAGTTATTAATATACTTCCACAAGTAGAAAAAGAGGCTTGATTGCCTTCTTCACCAAATATTGTGCATAGGAAGAATGAAATAAAAACCTTGCCTGTTTTTTCCATAAGATTGAAAGGGCTTCAGGATTGTAAACCTAATATAAGATGTCATCAGTGATTACCATGTCCTATCTGCTGCTTGCTTTGAAGCTTATTAGATTATTACTAGCAGTTAAACTGTTGTCTTACATAATTTAAACGTCTGTTTAAATTGTTTTGAGAAGCAAAACTGTAACTGAGTATCTCAATCTTGAGTTGGTCTGGGGGAAAAACTTTGAAAATGAACACACCTGTAGTAGATGAGTTCAGGGATTGAAAATGTGTCCTGTTTATCCTGCTAATACAGAGGAAAGCATCTCCTTGCAGTCTTGCAATATTATCTGCTACTGAGACTTTACTACTCTTTGTTGCTCAAGATGAGACTTGCAGAGAACAGTAAAGCTTTCCCAGAAGAGTTCCTGTGGTGGGAAGTTACCTGTGTCTTGTCCTGCTGCAAATTATCTGTCCCATCTTTTGTAAGTTTAACCTTTGTACAGGTCTTGTGTGATTAATTTCTACTGATAGGCAAACATTTTTCCATGGCATCCCTGCTAAATATGTCTATTTAAGTTACTGGTGAAACTTGGATGTAATTGATCAGGGACATAATGTGGACCTAGAAGGGAAAGTAAAAGAATTATTGTCTGTGCTTCTTGATGACTGTACAAGGACTGACTGCTTGCCAACATGGTTAGCAGAGTTGAAGTAATGTATTGTGAATATCAACTTGTTGATCTGCAGACCTCAATTTTTCCATGGAGTAGAGTCCTATTGTGAACTTAAGCTTGCTGACAATAGGCTTCCTTTTTTTCAATCATTGATAGTGAAAGTTCTGAACTGTCAGTTGGAAACATCTGATGTAATGAGATGTCTGCTGAAAAAAGAGCTGTTCTGGGGGGGAATCAAGGAACTTGCATGTTTTGGAACATATTCCTCGAAGCTGCCATTTATCATTTCAGACCATTTCTTCACCCACGAATGAAGCAGGGCAGCTATTTGCCATCAAAATCAAACTTTAACAAGATGTAAAAAAGTGGGGGTGTTCATGTTTAAATGATGAATGTTAAGTTATAATCTTAGTGACTCATTTAACTATACTTTGTCCTATATGTAATAAACTTATTTCTAGTTTGAATGAACAGGTATGAAGTATCAGTCAGTTTGGTACTTGATGACTGAATCAAGGCTTTGACTTAAATTGTATGATGTATCAAAAGCTTGGAGCAAAAGGCTGACACAGAGCATGTGCTCTACTTGCTGGTTGGCTGTGGAGCAAAGCTGAAAATAGAGTAGGAAGGGGGCCATATATTTTGTAGTTGTACTTGAAAATGCTTAACAGATTCGGCAAAATTGCTTTGGGAATTGCATGATCATAAGAATACAATTTCTTCCTTAAAGGTCTGTAAACTACACCATTAAAATTATTGCAAGATATATTCGCTAAGGGAGAAGACTTTTAAGATGAAAAATGTCATGCCAATGGTCATGCTTTTTCATTGTTTTTGTATTCTTGCTCTTGCCATGTTGTAGATATGACTGTTGTAGATAAGAGTGACTTCTACAGACTCAACTGTATTTGTAATTGTAGAAGTCACATGAAAGCCCTACGAGAAAGGAATTGTGTAATATTAGGTAGGTTATTTTTCATAATCCATTAACTTAATTAGAAAGGATCATAATGTGGTTGTGGTTTACTGAAATGTCAGAAGATAAAATAGAAGCTGAATTTCATCAAAGTTAAATTCTAAAGTAGAATAAGGATTTTGCTTTGATTATTTTTTTTTTTTCCCCGAGTTAAACGAATTGCAGTGGTTAGGCATTTAATATTCAATTTTTTTCTCCAAGCTGTTAAAAAAATTCTCCTGCAATTGAAAAGCTCTTGTGATATAAATAGATACCCAAGCATGCATATTTGGTAATTGCTTCCTGGTAATACCTAAAGCAATTAAAGCAAGCATTGGTATTGTATGAAAGATTACTTTGAAAGATGGTGTAAAATAAAGTGTAGCTTTTTAATCATTGTAGCTTTTGCTTGAAACACAGAGTAATTTTTTTATTCCTATTAGTGGATGTATGCTAGTTATACGGTATGTATTTATGTATAGCACACAAATATTTATAGTAATTTCATTAATATATAAAAACGTAAATGAATGGAAGCGCTTCAGGCTTACAAAAATGCTACTAAGTATCTGTTTTAGACAGTTGCAGAAAACTGCTTAAACTATAGAAAATAAACATTTGTTTTCTAGCTTAACTGAAAATCATTCAGAGATATAAATTTTGCATGATGAATTTTCACAAAAATAGGTTTTTGTATTTAGCTAACATCATCCTATGTCAAGTAACATGGCTTGAAATATAGTCTTTTGAGTCTGCTTTTTTCCTCATCTACCTTACACATTTGTCCTGCATACATAAAGCTGTAGTGAGAAAATTGTTAACAGTATCGAACTGCATTTTTTCCCTCTTTTTTTCCCTGTCTTATTTTAGAGGCTAACTTACTGCTCCATCTAGGTAGACTTGATAAATGGAATTGTTCCAAGGCTTGTGTGTGAAAACAAGGCAAGGATAGACTAGAGGGTTGAATATCTGCCAAAACAAACTTGAGTGAAATAGCTGAGTTCCTCTGGTGCTGCACTTTCTGACACCATGGGGCTTTTTAAAGGTATTTCCGTTCTCAGAGATATGTGGTCCATTGGGCGTTGCGAGAGGCAAGCACCTTTGTAACGAATGAAACTCGTGTCCTGCAGCACTTAGGTGGGATTTCAGTCATTTTGGTAAGGAAGAAAGGACTGAGCTAGGCCGGCTGTACTGTTTGACACCATGGAAGCTGGAGCTCTTTAAAGGAAAAACTGCTATTAGATCTATAGGTGGCAACAAGTAGTACAAGGTCTTAGGAAAGCAAGCTAATGTAAATGAAGTTTTCTCACTTCTTTTACATTGGCATTTCAAATGCCTCCCTTCAGCTTGCAGCACACTGAAGTGGAATATACGAGCTTCTCTCTAGATAGAATCCTAAGTACTTTGAGTTTAAGCTGAGCGTTTACTTTTAAGAAGCATCTTGGTAGTTGATCTGAGGGTTTATGTGTGTATTTCATTAGAAGTGTAATGTTTAGAGTAAGTTTGAGAGAAAACAAAAATGAACAGAAATCCAGAAAACCTGAAATGTAATGGAGTTCTCTTAAAAGATCTATATTTCCTTAGTCCAAAATAAAGTTGAAAAGGGAAGATGAAATAAGTGTGTCTTTGAACACAGGAAAACATTACTGCACAGAAGAAAGACTTAAAACCTTGTCCACACTTGCTATGGATGAGAGAATTAGACTATAATATTAGATCAAACTTTACTGTGTACACTGATAGCCCATGGTAAGTTCTAGTGTCTATGTGGGCATGTAAAGGAAAGAAAGATTGATCTCTATCTATGGGATTCATGCTAAATAACAGCTAACACTGCTGTGAAATCGAAGAACTCAAGATGGGAAGGGACTATTGCTGACCTTTTGCAGGTTCTACCCCTTATCTGCTCTCATGTTGGATTTGTTCACAAATGAACTTTTTCCTTATGATAGTGCTGGTGCTGGTTTCAACCTGTAAATTGGAATTGGATTGTCATTTATGAACTAAGTGTATTCACACTGTGGACAGACTCTGCCTGCCTATGTGAAAGGTAGCATCTTTCCAACTTCAGTACAAAATTCTGGATTTTCCATTTAGAGAATACTAGCCTAAAGAAAACAGAGATTTGAATTGCCTCACAGGCTGGAAAAGCATCACTGACAAGGTAACTGCCAAGGTTGTTCTTACGGAAATGGCCAAGAGGTTTTGTAAAAGGTCTCCAGGAACCTTCAGTATTTCTGATCTACCTGTTCTGCTGTTGAAGCAACTTTTATAGGTGTTAAAACTATAGTAAAATCTTGCAGAAGGGCACATGGGGATAAAAATTATTTGGCCTCTTGTCATAGGAACGTGTGAGATAAAACAGAACTTAGACATTCTTCTGGGCATGGGAAAAAGTGAAGTATATGAAAACACATTTAGGAAATTCATTGAAAGCATGATGCATAGTAAATAGATAAATTGTTTTGCTAGAGCAAATACCTGTACATAAAATGAATCGCTGTTTTATATAGACATAAAGGTCAGGAGGTACCTTGTTAAAGACTCCATTTCAGGTAATAAAATGTGCTTAGTTGCTGTATTAACGCTTGTCAGCTGTGACTAAAACATGCATATATGTGTCAGGAGATTAACTTCACTATGAAGTTTGATAGAGGAGTTTACTTCCCAATTCTGGATGTTGACTGTCAGAATTTCTTTCTCTATTACATAGAAGTCCTTCCTTAAACATTAGGATGAGAGGATAACTGATTTAGGAAGGGACATCAGGAGGTCGCCTTTAGATTCCTGTATAATTATCCTGGCTTTTTTTCTTTTCTCTCTCTTTTTTTTTTTTTTTTTTAATGATTATTGTTTAGTAGTTTTGTGTGAGGTTTTTTGTGGGGTTTTTTTCTGAAAATTCTTTTCTGAAATTGAAATTGGTTGTCACTGCAGAGTATGAGTAGTAAATATGGAGAATGCATTAAGGTAAATGGAACAAGCTTACTCTGAGGAGAAAAACAGATAATAAAAAACACAAGACGTTCTCTAATGTTTCAGTGTAGAGAAATGTTTAACAATTTCTGTGAGATTACTGCTTGAGAAAGTATAGCTCTGTGTCTAATTTTGAAACTGTGAGGCCTGAGAGAAATCAAGATGAGGTTTGACATGAAAAAGTAAAAAGGTTAAGTTAAACTTCATTTTCTTATGGAAAGCACTAAGTGTTTTTTGAAATATTTCAGGTGCAAACCATGTGATGCTGTTAAAATAAAATATGGGGTGATCTTTTAACAAGATAAAGTATAATTAATTTTAACAAATAATTTTGGACCGATTAAGAGGAACAGATAAGTTTCTTACCATTTGTAGCAGCACTTAATTGTGTGCGTTGAAGTTGTTCAATCATCAAGATAAACTGCACAACACTTACATATAAGCATGACAGAAGTTAAATTACATCACTTGGTGTTTGTGATATGTGCTGCTGATCTTCAACTTTTTTTTTTCCCACCTTTTTCGTTGCAGCTGATCAACTATTTCTGTGAAGGTTAATTGGGAAAAGTACCTTGTAATCATACTGTGATGTTTACTGGAGTTTTGCTGTTTATTTCTCTAGCTATGGAATACAGAGTCCCTGGCTTGAATTAGGGTAATGTTTGTCAGAAGCCTGTATCCTTGGGGGATCTGATCCAAATTATGGAACATTCAGTCTGGGTGTGTTTAATGAGACTTGTTAGAGCTCAGCCTTTAAAACCTTCGATGTCACTAGGAACATGACCTAGGATCATTTGCAGAGGTACTGAAGCTGATGGAGAAACTGCTTCCTAATTCCCCAGTGTCATCCCTCTACTGCTTGCTCAGATGCTGTGGTTTGGGCTGAGAAAGTGGAGAAAGAAAATAAGCAAGGGCGAACAACTTGTGAAGAACAAATCCCCAAAATCCTACATTCCCCACATTTACTCCCCAAACCTCCAAACTCAAGGGTCAGATACTGGATGAGGAAGTGTTTGTGTTTTACAGCCACCTGTGAAAAGGAAGATGGACAGCTACCTGAAGGGGGAAGGAGGGTAAGAATAAAAGTCTAAACAGTAAGAGTCCTTGCATGGTCAGGAGGAGTGTGGGACAGGATAGGAAACCTCCAAAGTAGATGGCTACTTGGTGTCTTCTGTTTGTAAATGCCTATGAAACCCATTGGCCACCTCTCATTCCAGTTGTCTGCCCTCCACTATGATATATGACAAGTGCTGTATTTTAATTGTCTGTTTGCTTGAATAGCAGAGGTCTGTGTAGTGGACAAGAAGGGGATGAACAGTCATTGAAACAAGCAGGTTCCAAAGAAAGACCACAATGTAAGATTTTACTTTAGGATGGACTTTATATATAAACTTAAAAGTGGTATACTACGTAAGTTGAAATAGCAGCCACAGCTCATTTTGACCCATCAGCTCCCTTGTCCAGCTGAGGAGGTGAGTGACAGCAGCTTTGGTGGGCATCTGGCATCCAGCCAGGGTCACCCCACCGCAGATATATCAAGAAAGCTTTGGGGTGGGTTCCATGTAACACTTTTCATTTGTTGAAGAGTTCATGTGGTTGCAGTGATGACCTGTCTAACAGTTAAGTCATTTTGGCATAGTCACGTGTCCTGTATTTCAACTTTCAAATTTTACCTTACATGCAAGAACAGGTGAAACCACATTTCATGTATGCAGAATGCTGGCCTATAGTTTTAAGGACTTTTCTGGGGGGAATATCTAGACTTCTGGTATTAGGATGCTGATCATAACAATAGAAAACTCCTGTTGTGGATTTAGCTGTGAATAAGCCAGTCCATTAATAATCTCACCACACAGTTCTTTGGGCAGTGTGCCTTGTGCATGTCACATGTGCACTTCCCTATTGAATGAAGAGTAAAAAGCCAGTATTTTGTCTTGTAAATGACTACTGTATAGTTCCACACAGCAGAAAAGAAGAAAGCCTGATCGGGCTCTGCTGTTTACTTTCCAACTTGAGAGTGCTTGACTTTACAACCTCACTAGTATTTTTAAATGCAAAAAAATAAAAATGGATTATTCCAATATTGCTTAGTCCAGCTGCATAGAGGCAGCTGAATGGAAGAGTTAATCTCAGGCTCCTGGCATCTAGATTCAGGTCCCAGTTTTGCTTCAGACCAATTCATGTTACCCAGTTTCTGCCTCTTCCCAGATTTCATATATGAGCCTATAACCCAGAAGGTTATAGGCTTATATATTTGAACTAACTCTTAACATACTTTTAAAATATTCTTGCATTTCTTAAATGCTACTTTTTTTTGGGGGGGGGGGCTACCTGAACCTCTGTGTCTACCGTAGTTCATATGAGTTCCTACGACCATCAGAGGTTAGTGTGTGTGAATTCGTTCTTCCTTCCAGTTAGGTCTGATTTCCATAAACTTAGGATCCCTTTTGCTGTAACCTCTTTAGGTAAGAAAAAGGCAATTGGTTTGTAGTTTGCCTTACTACTGAACTCAGGCCAAATACTAACTAATGAGCATAGCAGATGTTTCTACTTTTGAAGGCTTTATTTGGAAAGAACTTTATTAACCAATTAATCCTTCCTCCCAGGAGATAACAGGACAGCACTGCAGCTGAGATCTGACAATTCATTACATAAGAGAAGAAAATATTAATGTTGACCCTTGCTATGTTGACAGTAGGATTTGAATCTAACTTTCTGCTCTTTTTGCTCAGAAAAACACATCTAAAGTAGAGTTTTCTTCAAATCTTTCAGCTACTGTGCTACAGTGTGATGCTAGCCACATTTTTAACAATTTGGAATACAGTGAACCTGATTTTGTGTGCAAATCCAGGGTGGCTCCATTGATTTATAGTGTTATTCCAGATATTTATTCATCGTACTGTGAGATTGTAATCTGACCTCTGGTTTTGATGAGCAAACAACCCACGTTTGATTTGGTTTGCTATTGGAATAGGAGGGCTTTGGAGCTGAAAGGTTATAGCAAGTTCTTTCTCCCCCTTTGTTGATGAGCTCACAAAGGCATTCATCTGTAGTTAATTATGCTAAGCATGAGGGAGGATGGCTGGCTTGAAGGTTTTTACTGGGAAGTGCAAGGAACTCTTTCCAGGCAACCTCATTTCTTAAGTTCCTTGTGCTTCAGTGGATGTTCTCCTACATTCTCTTCCTGGCAGGAAGGTAAATGTAGCAACTGTGAGGACCTGATGGATAACCAGTGAACAGGAGGTGGTTGTAGTTGTTTTTAGTCATTTTTAGTAGTACTGTGAGTTATGCAAGAAGGTAATGAAAAAGAGAATGCAAGCATGGAGATATCTTCATAGTCTTTGTTTTTTGCAGCTCTTCCCCAGGGACTCCCTCTCTGGATGAAAGGAAGCTCCATTCCTTGGTATCTTGTCCTGCTGAGCTCATGAGAGTGAGTGACAGCTTCCACAGACAGAGCAGGGTTTTGCGTGACTCCTCTCCCTCCTTTTGTGCAATCACTCCCTTAAAGCCCACTACCCAGTCTTTACTGCAGACACTTCAGTTCCCTCATCCTGCACCCAAGAGTTCAGGTTGCAAAGATATTTTGACGACCTCATGCAGGTGGTCTATGTGTCAAGAACTTACGACCTTGAAAATTGGTTTCCTTTGATCACTCTCTGTTCCATTGTTCAGGAAATATGCTCAACTATAAGGGGCGAAGTCAAGAATGATGTAATCGTCATGGAGCCATTAATCAGTACAGTCACTGTGCTTTTCCAGGTGGAAAATTGTAATAGCCGTTAGTTATGCTCACATCTGCATAGAATCTGGACAATAAATTATACACAAAATCAAACATCTTCTGAGTGAACAGCATTACTGAGGGCATGCTTCCAGAAATCAGAAGAACCAAACCCACTTGATAAGCAGGTAGTTGCATCATTGCTACTGATTGCTTGCAGATTTCTGCTGAGGCAAAAGACTAGAGCAATGTGGGTTCACAAACCAGTTTGTTACATTGAGCCACCCACTTAATAGAACAGTCTCCTTAACAAGCTTTTTTCTGTCCATGCATACATCACAATCTCTCTAGCTTATTCATTTCACCTGTAAGATTCAGCAGGAGTTTAAATGTCACTAACTTTCCAGGGCTGACTTCTTAATTTCAGCAAATCCTATGCTTAGATGAATGTAGGTATTAAATAGAAGTGTGAGCTGTGCTTCAATTTCTTTTGATCATTAAAATCATTAGATTTTAAACAATAGGCTGACATTTTTAGAGAGCAATTTTAGGCCAAATAGACTATTCTTGATGTTTAGATAAATTTGATTTAGTCCATACAATCCATATGTCTGTGAGGCAATGTGGATTTCAAGTCAATTGGAAAAAGCACTAGAGCACTTAAACCTAATTTCTAAGCAGCAAAATTGCTTTACTTTTGTAACTGGACATGAGTTCTCCTGAAATAATCCCCCTGTAATCATTTGTGTGCTGATTGTTCCTGTACACAGTGTGGGAGGACAGTGCGGGCAGTAGTCCCTTCTAGCTGAAAATTCAGGAGCTTACAGTGCACATTGTGGTTTTCCCATGCAACGCAGAAGTGTCTTAAAAAAGCTGTGTTGATATGTGCCCTGCTCAGGCTTGTGGAAAGGCAGAGGTCTTCTCTTTTGGTCTTTTCTTCTGTGACAGGATGTTCTGGCTCTGAACTGGAGATGGGAAGAGTAGAACCAGACCTGGCAAAAACTCGGTCTGGTGTTTGTCTGTGGTCATTGTACACAGAGGCTGTTTCAGGTTAATACCCTGTGTGCCAGGAGGGTGCATGCAATTGGATAGTGTTTGTAAAAATGGGATTTCTCCCCCCACCTCCTTTCTAAGTTTGCTTTGTTCCAGAACATGGTAGCTGCTTATAGGTGGTCTAATAAGAACATCTAGCTGTTTTGCTTTCTTCTTGCTCATACATTGGACTGAGTTTTTGTAACAGGGTGTTTTTGTAACAATTTAAATTGTGACTGCAAGCACCTCAGGTCTGATCTGGCCTTATTTTCTGAACTGGTATATGTATGGGCCACATACTGATAACTTAGTGTAAAGAGCTTTTGAGCTGCTGCTGTTCTTGTGTGGCTTTTGTTTGTTCATGTGACTTAAGGTGGGAAGGAGGGTCTTGACTTAAATGGCTGTATTAATATTTCACTTGTGTTAGATGTTTTCATGAGGTTGTAAGTGTACTGGAAGGCAAGAAGAAGCTTTAAGATGAGTTCTGAAGTTGTTTAGCTGAACTTGGAATATCTTTCTTGGAGCAAGATGGAGAAGGAAAGAATAGTGGAAAAAAGGCAGCAACTGAAGGGGGGGGGAAGCTGGATGGGTTTTACAACCATAAATGGTAAAAGTAACCTTGCTCTGCTGCCAGCAAGCAGAACGATGGAATAAGGTTTTGATTTACAGGAACAGCTCAGCAAGGGCCTTGTGGAGTGCTTCATGCCTGCTATAAAAATGTGATTAGCTATAAAATGGGAGAGACTTAACAAGAGAATTTAAGCATCAGCAATAGCACTGTTTCAAGTAGAATGTGGATGCCTGCTTTTAGAGTTCTGGGAACAGAAGCTAGTTCAGAAAAAGCGAAATTTTCCAAGAGAGAATATGAATTATTTTTGCTTATTATCTGAACATGTTTAATTCTGGTTCTTTGTCCATCTGTTATGAAGTCTCTAAAACTAAGCAAGATTTATCGTTATAATTATTTCTTTAGATAATTGTCTTCCAGTAGATAGGCTTACAATAAGCTGCTTGAGGGCATAGAGGTAGGCGTGAGATGCTTTCCTTTAGTTTCCGGTATTCTGCCTTGTTGTTATATAGCCTCTGTGGTCTCTCCCTACCTGTACATTGCAGCTTTATGCAAGAAGGTAAATTAGTCAGCTTTAAGCTCACGTGGTCAGCTGACCAGTAAAACTTCATAGCTGTGGACAATAAAAGCTGTTTTGCACTCGGCTGTTCCCCAGTCTCCAACCCTGGGGTGATGGAAGCTGAAAGCTCAAATGTAAAGCTCCTGAGCAAATGACTTATCGCCAAATGTGTCAAATAGTGTTTTGGGAGTGGAAGAGGAGAAATCGTTGCATTTTTGGATGCCCAGTGTCATTGCCTTGGAGGACTCCACTGGAGGGAGAAGGAAATGAGAATTTCTTTCGGCAAAGTGAAACATCAAGTTGACTGTGAAGAATTAGCTGTCCCTGTGAAAATCTAGGGCTAATCGTTTCCTTTAAAGGATTCACTTTTAGTCAATGGCAGAAGAAGGTGGGACTCAGTTGCATACCACTGTGTGACTTAAGATGAAACTGCATACTGAGGTTATCACTCTTAATTAAGACACACTAAGCCTTCTTCATTTCTTTTAATTGCATCTCCATAATCTCACTAAGGTTTCAAATAATTCAAAGCCAAGTAGCATAAAAATAAACACATCCCTGAAAATGTGCAAGAAAGTAGGATTAAATTATTAATGAAAATTATTTTCTTTAAATTATGAAGCAACTCAAAGATTGTAGGACACCAGTGTGTATAAAGAATGTATAAATTAGTGTATTAATTAAGCTATTATTTTTTGTCTTTTCAAGTCAAATTGAGGCTTTTTTAACTTCTAACGAAGAACAAAACATTTTTATCTTAGTTGTTCATATTGTTTGTCTGGTGACCGTTGATGTAAATGCCATGTCTTTATAAAAACTTGAAAGATAGGATCTGAAGTTTCTTTTTTGTATTTGGAGCTATCAGAATTACACAGCTGAACTATTGGAATTAATCTGGCATGCATAAATTCAAAATAGCAATATGCTTTTTAAGTGCGTTTAACAGAATGCTAATAAATACACTAATTTAAACTTTAAACATACAATTTGTGTAACTATTGATATGGGTTTGCCAGTATTTCAACTGTGTCAAGGCTTTTAAACTGCACAGTGGTAAAACTGTGTTCCAAACTATCTGGTGGACATTATATTCAAGAGAACAGGGATAAAAGACCAGTGCTTTTTATCCCCCCCCCCCCCCCCCCCCCCATTTTCTTTTTAGCATGCAGGGGAAAAAGCAAATCAGAGATCCTGAATGTCATATTATGGAGTTTAGTAATTTGAAGAGTATTTGCTTAATAAAACCAAAATGGTTTAAAACTTATTTTTCAATATATTTTCACTGTAGGATCAATAAGCAATGCTTTCAAACTAGTTAGCAGTAGATCTCTTTAACTGAAAAGAGTAACTAAGAAGATACATAAAGCCAGTTCTGGAGAAAGGGTTGCTAAATATCTCAAAGAAACAAAGATTTCTTTTTTCTCCCCTGCAGATATTGTGTTATACATTAGTATAATGATATACTGAGAAACTGTTGCACTGTAACAATTATATGGCTGTCTAAGTATGCTTACATCAGGGTTATGATATAGATGCAGAATGCAGAGTTGAATTTGGAATACCTTTTATTTGGCAAAAATTTTAAGTGTAGCTTTCCTCCTTGGATTATGTACTCTTTAAATACTGAAGGTTGAAAGAGTTAAAATTAAGTCCAAAAATGCAAAATTGGTTGCTGAGTAAACTATTTCTTAATTATAGAGAAGCCATTTTTCATAGGATCGGAGTACAATTCTGTTTTTAACCAGGAACAAAAGTTGCAGTTGAATACAGGGCATTCACCCTCAAGGAGGAAAGTATTTATTTCATCAAGTTCAAGTTTCCAGGTTAGTGGTGTTTCTTGGTAGTTCAGAAGCAGGAAGAGCTTAAAAATTTGGATAGTTGCGCTGACTCTGAAGACTTGACTTATTGATAACTGAAGTGAATGATTGGCTTTGCCAATTGATCAGGCACTAAGGACAGTGATCCTTGGAAACTGAAAGAGAGCAAAACTGCATTGGTACATTCCAAGCAGATGCAGGATCCTATGGCTGTATATGGTGAGAGATTAATCCTGTCAGTATCTGTATATACACTGTTGCTGTATGAAATCTCAGTGTATGCCCCATATCCTGTACAAGGCCTTCTACTTGCAAACCTTAAATGAGGATGCATCCACTTAACAACATTTTGGTTTAGTCACGCACCTGCAGAGAAGAATGCACAGCTGCATCTTTGGTTTTGTTCTCCACCCCCCACTGATCATTAAGTTGTGGTGGGAATATTGTACTTTTCATTTTGCCTTTAAATGAAGAATTACCTTGAAAAAGATAGTCATAGCATCACTGTGCGTTACACTAAGTGATTTCTTACTATTCTGTGGATGTCCTGTACACAACCGTAAGTTTGATCATTTCCTACCGGGAATGTAAAAACTTAGCCAAGCTTAAGAAGTGTATTTTGTTGCTAGTAGTGATTCCTTTCTTTCCTCTGTCAAATTATAGACATTAGGTAGCATCAGGTCAGACTTCAGGATAGGGAGGTAGCTACTAAAAACCAGAGGCCTTATCCAAATTTGGAGGTGTACAGAGCTGCAAAACAGAAAATAAGGTTCGTGAACTGTGATTAAAATCTCCTTGCCTTCACTGTCTCCCCCCACCAATGAAAAGCTGCTAAGCAATTCAGAGCTTGACACCTGTACTTCAGGTTTACTATGAGTTAGCTTTGTGTGGTTTGGTCTCCATGTCTGTCTGAAACACATAACTGTCATACTATTGTAAAAGCTGATTTTTCTCTTGCATTCATGGTGTAGGGTCTAAATACAATCTCTCCCTGTAAAAATATTCTGTGTCTTCTCAGTTATATATGTATCTCTGTGTTTTATTTCATATAAATTAGTGGAGTGCACTAAGAGCATGGGTAGTTCAGTAATTCATCACTTCTTGGTTTTTCTCAGGGGTTAAAAGAGCATCTCCTCTTCTAAAAAGGGGAGAGCATGAAGCTTCCTTTGCTCCCTTTCTTCATCTGACAAAGACGGCTTGTCACCAGTGGAACCTTGACTAAAGCATGATATTTGAACAGACAAACCTATTGACTGAAGCAGGACTTTATCAGAGCAATAAAACCTGACCAGAGATGTTCAGCCGTATTGTTCAATTTCATATGTTTATTTTTCCAATGTTGGCTATGTACTATCTTGTATCCTAATTTTGGAGTTCCTGCATGTTAATATTTTGATGCTGTTAGGATCTGAAGAAACCATCTGAAAGCGGCTTTGTGTTTGTAGTGGGTGGGTATGTGTGGTATTCTTAAAGAATTGGGCCCTTTACACGTTAAGGAGGAGTCTGAAAGAGGTACTACTGGTAGTAGTAGGTAAGCAGTTAGCGGCTCAGTGCCTCATTTACAAATAAGGAACTTGCCTTTCTTGAGAACATGCTCTTTACTTCCCTCTATGGGCTTATAAGTATGTGGAAAATGCATTTTTTCCCCTGTACCAGCTTATTTGCAGGTACAGGACCTTTGGTTCAGTGTAAAGTAGAGAATTGTTACCAAAAGTTTAGTCAAACTTGTTCAGTGATAAGAGGGTCAGCTGTTGTGTAGGCTACATCTTGGAGTGGTGTGTACTTCATCAGCACTTGTCTGCTGAAAGGTGCTTCTTTGCTGATGTGTATGTAAGTGTACCACTATAATTGCACTACAAAATGTATGGCCAGGTACCCACTGGCAAGCCTGTTTACCTGTTTAATATGTAAGGAAAAAAAAGGAGTGATGATCACCTTCAGGACTCAAGAATATGAAGAGAATCAGCTGCTTCTGATGCGCTCCTAAACCCAACAGAGAATTGGTTGTAGGACAGATGAGGTTTGTAATTATCCTAAAGTACAGCTTTCATCCTAACCTGGTTAGCATGTGTCCTCTGGCTAGTAATCTGCCTGTAAATAGTTCGGAATTAATTCTGGAACTGGCACAGAGTATTCTAGGATGTGGAAGACTGTTACAAACTATGTAAAAACTACTCAGTGTTTCCACATGCTGAGTTTCCTTCCTCTTGTCTTTCCCTCTGGCAAGCACACTCCTGCTTTCAGGTATTTAGGCTTGGTGTTGAGAAATAGAATGTAAGGTTCTTTTGTCTGCCTTCATGTCCTTGCCTGTGTTTTTTCCCTTCCTTAAATCTCATATGCTTACTGTACTTAGCTGTGGCCTTTTGGATCCTTAAACCACCAAATTTTATTTATTCTTGTCTGCATTCCATTTTATGAAATTTATTTCATTTCCTGTGCATATCTACCTCCCCCTCCTTTTTGTTTCTTCCCCTAATCTGCAACTTTGTGCTGTTTCTCGTAATCCTTTGTTGTAAAGCTTTGAGAAGATATACAAAGCCGAGTGGGCATAATTACTTTAACTACTACTTCTCACCACCCAAGTCCCTGTACTCCACAGAACCAAACCTTCTTTAACAGACGCTTAAACAGGTAACTGTGATCTAATAGTCAAGGGCAAAGAGTGCTTTTCAACTTTTAAAGTCAAAGTTTAGTCACTGCTGGTGCTTGAGCAGAGGGAGTCTCTCTTCTATGGTATTTCTGGTCCTTGCCTCTCTTTCTTCATCCATTTTTCTTTTTGTGCAGGTTTTTGTGAAGCTACATAGAGCCAGAGTGTTGCCTCACCACCGTGGTTCTACTTGGTTTCTTTTAGAGATGGCAGTTCTGTAGAATTATAGGGGACACCTCTAGGTAAAACTTTTCTCAATAGTACAGGTTCTACAGTATAACTTAATTTTTGGTTTCTTCTTTTATTTTTCCTGGTTAAGTTAAGCATCATCCACGTAAGTATACACCACTTTCGTGGCTGCAATGAAAAATTGACTATGTCTAGTTGTTATTACTCCAGCAGTGATGTATTCTTGTGATAGCTGTAGAGAGAATTGACATCCAGTATGAGTGCATTCCTTTTCTTTGGGGTCACTTGTCACATGTATGATTTTGAACTGGGTACACTTCAGAAGGGAGTGTTGCCTGGCTTTTCTTAATAATATTTGGAAATACTGAGAAGAAGTGGTTGTGGTAAAGCCTCTGGAACACCCTCTTCTGTCTGTAGAACTAAATCCATGGGCCTAATTAGTAGTCTGGAAACATGTGCCAGTGTCTTCAGAATCTATTCTGTGGAATTTCATACTTAGAAGAAATTACTGTATCAGTTATTAGTCCAGCGAGTTTATTCTTCCTATTGTAAACTTATAAATTATATATACTTTTGTATAGTAAACATCTTATGACAGTCAGGTGAAAGGGATAAAAACACTGAGAGACCTTAGCCAGACATGACTTGTGGATGGTAGTGTTACTTGTAAAATTGAAATGACAGGAAAACTTGTGTGCTGCACTTTCTGTTACTGCATTTTTATTAGTCATGGTCAATTTGGCTACATTTGAGGAGGAGAATATCTCTAGGACTTAGACACAAAGATTTAGTCCATCAACTTGCCATGATATTTTCTGATGGGGGAATACTTTAAGTCTTTGCTTAAATTGCTCCTAGAAAGGGTAGGAGTAACAGCTTATTCTGGGTTTCTAGCTGGCTGCACTTGGGAAGTTTTGCCTGGAACATCTTTGGTGAAAATGGGATTGTCTTCTTCCCTGACATCTAGTAGAAAAGCCACACTTTATGATTATGTTACCTGAAAAGTCCTACTAGTAGTAGAAAAAGCAGTTATTGCATTGCAGTGAAATGACAAGCAGAGAAGAGGTCTGTAGTTAATGTAACCTCCCAATTATTTTCTGGACAGATGCACATATTCTGCTTTTCCTGTGACACTAGCTGATCTATATTTTATGACCTTCTGTGCTCAAACAAACCTGTTTCCATCTGTCAAGCCTTTGCCTCTGATACCTGTTGTCCAGGTTATTCAAGTCTTTCTAAAATTAGACTAGTGCAGGCATCCTTTACAGTTGCTCTGATATGAATGCAGTTAAGGATATTTACATCTGTGTAGGCACAAGCTTTGTGAACAGAGATTTGGCTTGTTCTAGATAATCTTTGTCTGCATGATTACTGCTTGGTGGTTGCTTAAGAACAACTTTGGGACCAGCAGAGAAGAGCCTGTATAAAACAAGCACTACTATTTGGTTAGCAGAATTCAGCCTTTAAGAATATTTAAGGGGAAGATTGTTCTTGCAGAAACTAGCCTCCGATTTGTGAATTTCAAGAACAGCGTGATTTTCACTGTTATTCAATAGATAAGAGTTTGAAAAATGTTCATGTTACTCTTCCAGGTGCTGGGAGAAAAGTACTTTTCCTGTCCTAGGCATGCTTGTGGTGCCAAATGTGAGCTGCATTAATGGTGTTTTCTGGACAAACTACAAATGCTTTGAAGAGCTACTTTCCTGTAAATGCGTGTCCTTACACACACTTAAATTTCATCTTCTTTGTAGATTGTTGTTTGTGGGTGAGGGGAACAAGACCCAAACAAAATAACAATTAAATATCTTGGTGATAATCAGAAGGTTCTAATTTGGAAATGTTTTCTCATTTAGAAATTATTGCTTTCAGCTGTGAAAATAACTGGCTTTCCCTGCAAAGAGGGAGGGAGGATGCATTTAAGTATTTATAATAAATATCAATTGTGTTTTGTAAATACAGAAAAATAATTACTCCTGTTTTAAGTTCACACAGGGATTCCATAAATATTGCTTTCATTTGTGAATGATTTATTTCATTAGGTCAGGCCAGAGAAGCCCTTCTTGAACACAGAGCTCTTAGCGCTGAAGCTGTGCTGACATCCTTTCTGAGTAACCTCTTCAGAAAGAAAATACCTTTGGTGCTGTAGGTAAACAGAAGCCTCAAGGCTCTTTTATTGGTTACATTGACATAATGTAGCAGTGGTAATTCTCTCACTGCTGGTTAACTGCAGAGTGCTTGGTGAGATTTGCAGTGTTTGAGTGAGAACTGTCAGTCTATCGGAAGATGGAATATTTCAAAATACTGCCAAACAGGTTCATTTCGTATCTCCTACTTTCCTTAAGAAGCAGCCTGTCATTTATTCCTGCTACCTTCTCTCTGTGACAACAGCTGCTGCTCAGGCTTTTTTCTTAGTGTAGTCAAAAAATTTAGACAAACATACTGTGGCTCAATGAAGTGGTGACTTGGTAATCAGAGTGGAAGTCTGCAGTGAGTGTGTGGTATTGGACAGGTGGACAATAAAACTTGTTGCTGGCATGTTGCTTCCTCTAACTGCTCAAATGTTATTGAAGGGCAGCAAAGCTTTCTTTAAAGAGGCTACATGTGCCACCCAGTGAGAGTTTCAGGGCTCTCTGGATCTATTCTAGTTTCTCTAAGAGCAAAGGTCAGAGTACCATTTGCCTGGTTTCTTCAAACTCCCACACACCCCACAAAAGTGAGTCCAACTCAGTGGGAGATCTCCTGTGTGTGCCCGGCTAGAAAGCAGTGCTACCCGCTGGGCCCCACTGCAGTGTGGAAATCCCCTGCCCTGCATTGGGAGGATAAGCTTCTAGTGGGAAAGTCCAGTGTTACCTTGGTTATGTGATCATTTCAAGCAACAGGGCTGGAAACGTTTTGATGTTGGGGCTGTTCTGAACCAGAACAGGTAGGTATTGTGCCATGTACCTGCTGCTGGCTGGTGCTGGTGGTGGCTTTGCTTTAAAGAAAGGCAGTAGTGTGTTTTTCAAATATAACTTGTCTCATGCCAAAGAATGGCTTAGTGACAGTATCCTGTGAAAGATGCTTTAATCTGGTACTGCTGTACTCAAAGACTCATAGAAGTAGTGACTATTAACATACTTACGTTGCCTAGAAATAAACCTTCTATTTACACCATTAGCTTTAAAGGGTATGCATCTATGGCTGCAAAACTTTATCAGATCAACATTGACATAGAGTAAGTTGGGGGTTGGGGGTGGGGGGAACGAAGACGTGAGCACAATCTACTGAATGCTAATCTGAAAGTTTCTTTTAACTTTTTATGAATTTTATGGCACTGGTTGATATTACTAGAAAAATATTTTTCAATCATTTTTCTATTTGTGTTATTCCGCTGTGTTCCATGCTCTGGTTCATGAGGCACAATCAGTTGCTTTCTATTTTCCTCTCATTTCTTTTGGACCAGTTTGTTTTGGAAGGTGAACAGGCTGCAACAATTAAGCAATTACATTGTCAGCTTGATTTGTGCTTCCTATTCAGATTAAATTCAGATCTATGCGTGTAACTAAGAAGGAAACATACATGCCAGGAAAAGGAAAAAAAGTTGAGCAGCTTTGACATGGAACAATAAGCTACTCTGCTCTTGTGTCTTTCCTAGAGGAGACTAAGAGATTTGACAGAACGGTAGGTTCTTGGGAATCAAGTGTTTTGTGGTCTGGAAGCCATCAGTTCTCTCCCAAATCTCTCTTCAGATAATATTCTTAGTGAAAATGATGGGACTCTCTTGTGGTGGATTATCAACTAAAACCTGCAGTTTGCCTCTGGGGTTTTAGCTCAATTTAGAGTCTGAAATTTGAGACTTTTTTTTAGTTCTTTGAAGAATCTCATTTATTCATTACAGGAGATTTGTAATGGACATTGCTAATGGAAAGTGAGGATATTTATTTTCTGATTAAGGGGTCTTGTTTTAAGATATCTTCGAAATACTGGAGCAATGTGTTGTTATTTGGGTGCAGCTTTAAATGATAATTATAGTTGACAGCTGTATCTCTTGGATTCCTGGAAACAGCATGTTTCACTAGAAACTGTGACAAAGTGTAATGGGATACTCATATGAAACCTACCATCAGATTGAACACAACTGTCAAGGAGTATAGGGTGAAAAGCTGAAGAATTCCAATGATACAAAAGTACTTTAAAAAAAAGTCTTACAAATCAATGAGCACTGGTCTACATTCTAGGTTTCAAAACAGGCCTTGTACATGAAGACTCTCAACTCAGACTTGGGTGTTGAAGTCATGTCTTAGTTGTATGACTAGAAAATCATTTTGGTTTAAATGAACGATATTATTTTAATAAATGAAATGCTGTATGTAAAATGCTTCAAACGTGGCTTAGCTTGGAACCTATCTTTATGCCTTATGCTGTGAAGTTAGCATTAGGTGTTTTCTAAAAGCATAGCAGAAACTTGTAAGGGTAGAAGAAATGTTGTTTGGGTTGTCATCACTGATGCTTTTCTCCTATGGTACACAGCACAATGGGTGCTTTTTTTGAATATGACAGCAGATACCAGTGCAGCGTCAGCTTGAGAAGAAATTAAATTTGTGTGTGCTTTAAGCAGAAGAAACAGTTAAAAATATTGTATATTAATAAACAAAGCTTTTATTTTTGGATCAAGATGAAGACAATTTAATTGTATTAATAACAGTTCTTCTGCCAAACATGGCACATTGTAATATAAAAAATGTTGCTTGCCTGACTTCTAGCTATTGGTGTGACACAAGTTTTGTTCTAGGGATGTTCAAAATATTGGTCCATGGATCTGGGGGAAGGTCTAGCAAAGTACCTTTGCTTTTTGCAAAAGTACCTTTGAAATTTGCAAAATTGATGCAAAAGACAGTATCTTAAATTATCCTTCACTGCAAATGTGGAAGTTTAGAAAAAGGAAATGTTCTGAAATGACTGAGATTACTTTGGCAGGATTAGCTGTTGTGGAACATGAGAGAAAATTTTAGTGGCTGTGGCTGTTGTTTTCCTCTCTGAGATCATCTACAAGTTGTGAACTCCTTTCTCATTCACGCTTGCAAAGGATTGTTCAGTGTTTTACAGAAATTGCTGTACAAGGTGCTATTCCCACAAAGACCTGTCCTGTATGGGTTTAGTCCTACTTGGAATGAAGTCTGGCTGTAAATTCATTGGTTTCAGTGTGTGTTGCTTAATGTGGAGACCTATGTTACTAGATGTGCATCAGTCAGATGATACTCTCTACCATATATAGGTTGCCTGAGAATATGTGCTTTAGGAAAAGTAGTAGAAGCTATCTAAATGTAATCCTCTGGCTTCAAGAGTCTCAGTCCTTCATGTTGAGAGTGCATACCTGCTCAAAAGTTGGCAGACAACTGAAGTCCAGTAGCACAGCTGTCAGTCTTTTGGCTGATAACCAATATATGAAGTTATTTGGTTCAATTTTGTTTGTATTATCCCAGTTGAATTCTGGGCTTCCAAGGCATTACTTTGATGTGAAAGCAAAATTTGACCCTTACTCTGAGGGTGATGGCACTCACTCTGCAAGAATTAAGATGTATCTAAACACTGGCTATGAATTTTATAGCTGTATGAAATAAATATTAGATGGAAACCATGAGCGTTAAATACAATAGTGCCAGAAGAAATGTACTGTTAGGCAGAGAGATTTATTCTTTCTAGTAAATGATATTTTCATTCCCTAGGAAGGCAAATTATATGACTCAGTAATAAGCTGTGATTTATTTAACAATGACATATAACTTAATTCTCAGAGGTGTTACCTCTGGAGTCAATGGAAGAGTCAAGAGGAAGAGTCTGTGCACATTACTTTGTTAACCCAGCAATTTCCTAGATGTTGGTTTATTTATTATTATAATCTTTTACCAATAGATTGGTCTCCTAACCATCAGGTACCTAAAAGAATGTACAGTATATTTTGGCTTTGGGCACTAAGTGCTAGTCTTTTTTAACGTATTAGATATGATATACCATGTCGAGCACTGCTTTCTGGGTGCAGTAATATTAGTCTGTGTTCTTCAGCTGACACAATTGGTTTTGCTGTGTTTTGAAGTGGCTGAGCAGTGCATTGCTAGCATGTTTCTGTATATGTAAGCTAGGTAGTGACCAGTGGGCCTGATTTCACTCTTTCTCACACATACACACTTTTTATCTGATAGGTTTATTTGTGTTTATGCAAAGTAGATGTAACGTAATGAAGTTGGATAGTTGTTTCTAGTCATTTTGTGAAGGTACCAAAATAATAGAACAAAATAGTATATAATGGTTTTATGGGGCTGGTGGAGTTGTTTGGGTTTTTCTGGGGGTAGGATGGTGCCTTGTTGTTGTTAGGGTGCTATCGTTTGGGTGGTTTGGGGTTTTTTTGAGGCTTGAATATTGACTGAACTTGAAATAGTTTAAATTTAGAGAGGATTGTTATGGTTAACTTTCTAGGAGCTACTTAAGAGACTTTAAAGAGAACCATGTTAACGAGAAACTGAAGAGTAACCAAGTACATCTGTTCAGTAATGCGAATGGCATGAATATTATGGGAATTGTTCTGGACAAGGATGGTGTAATTCACATTTAAGTATTATGCTGCATTGCTGTATGATCAAACGCACGATACGTATGTGAGAAACAAAACCTGCCCCATTTAAAGATTAATCACACATTTTGCTTAGGGGGAAATAAATCGTATAGGGGTTCATACATTCAAACAAATTGAATGGATATGTTAGCACCATAGCTTTCTCTGTGTCTAGGACTGCTGAAATGGCACAAGTCTACACTTTCATGTTTTATTTCCAGGTGTTACTCTACATCATGTGGTCATTCCAACTATGTAAAATTTAACAGTGAACATTAACCCTTTTGGAATATTGGTGGATGAGTGGATTTTTATAATCATAGCTCAAATCAATCTATTACTTTTTCAGCTGATGAAGCGTATGTGCAAGCTTGCGTACTACTTTAATAACATGTGTCTTAATTTTCTCTTTTATTATATATATGAATATTAAGTGTAAGAAAACAGATAATAGAAGTTATAGTAGTTTTAAGAACTTAATTTAAAAGCAACTGTTGCAACTGCTGCATGTATTTAGCAAACTAAAAGGTAGTGACTGCTGCAAATTAATACCCAAACTCAAAACAATAGTTAGATATTCTGGATGCGTTTGTCAAGAACCTTCTGTTGGCAATAGTAAAAAAAGTTTGGAGGAAAAAAAATAATGATTGTACCAAGTTCCTTTTCTTTTTTTTTTTTTTTTTTCCTTTGTCTCCTTATAAGACTTGTGATGTGCTTGTGAATGTTTAAGTGATTCCCTTTCAAATTGGTCAGTTGTGACAGCCACTTAACAGTATCATGGAATCCCTTTTCAGTGTTATTTTGAAGGTGGTAATATTTCTGGTTGTATTTACTGAGAAATATTATTGACCAGTCTTTCTGGTTCATGAAGACTGGTATTTCTCAAACTTGGAGAGCAGTACTCAGTCTTCTTAAGATCATTCTGTAAATGCTTTGCCTCTGTGATGGGAAGAAAGGCCTGGGTTTCAGTGTTGACATAGATGCAACTAACACATTTTAATTTAGTCACTCACAGATTGAGCATGCATTTTGTTTCCAAGTTCTTCCTGGCTCTAGGAGGAGTGGACTTTGCAAAGCTGCCTCAAGGCAGAAGGTATTTTGCATAAGTAGGGAGGAAATTTGAGGGAAGATAGAGGCATTACCTGCACTCCTGATATCGTTCAGTTGATGTGGGGTTTCAAGGAGACTGGGTGCTTGCGGACTGCAGGACTAAAATTTGGAATCTCCAAACAAGTCTTAAAGTGGTGCCCAGGAGGATGCTGCAAAACCAGATGCGCAGTTAGTAACAACATGCAGGCTGGCAAGTTGCCTTATACAGATAACATAAAACTCAGTTCTGGGATGACATAATTACTGGTCAAAACTCACTTGCCATGTGAAAATGAATCAGTGATAGGAATGCTCAGTGGGCACTGTAAGATCACAACATTAATGAAACATCTAATGGATGATCTGGAAGTGGCTGAGTTGGAGCAGTTTAAGAATTCTAGGAACTGAGCCTTGAAAGAGAAAATAGAATGATAAATCATCTGAGGAGAAAAGCATTCAAAATGAGAATAAAAAAGTAGACCATAATTCTCAGCAGGTATGCTTGCTGCATACACAGTATTAAACCCCAACATTTAGTGTTGATTCAGAACAGGCTTGTTGCAGTATAATCATATTTTTATGATCTAACTAATACTGTTATGATCAATGGTTTCCTTATGCTGAAATACTCTGCAGTATTGGCTGCTCAGCCAGAAGTGCAGGTGAATGAAGTCTGAAATCCAGACTCTTTCTTCTATTCCAGTAAAAGAAGCAGCAAGAAAGTAAATGAACTCTTTCAGTGCCAATATATTTCCACTTGAATACATTTAGATTGGTCAGTTGTTAGCCTTGACATTGAGTTTCAAAGTAGTTGGTTCATTTATCTATGCCAAAAGTTAAGTCCTTGACATATGTTTGTAAACTCAAGCATCCAAGCATCATTTGAAATATTTTGCCCCTTAGTTCAATGTCATAAAAACATCTTTACAAGCATTAAGGTTGCAATTAGTCAGTTTAGAGATTTGATGATTGTAAGAATTCACCTGAGGGCTTGTTTTATTATAGAATTTAACTATTTAATGACTTTAGATTGCTTTGAAAATTCTAACCTAACTGTGCTGCTCCAGTGCAGAATTAACTCATGATTTAAAAGCCACCTACTGTTCTCAAATACGGAAATGTGGTTTATTTCAGTACTGCCACTACACCTGTTTTTATTTATCCTAGAATAACTTTTCTGAGTTTTAACCCATCAAAAGCTAACCCTAACTGGTAATAGATAACCCATCTGAGAAATAGGGAAGGTGAACTGGAAAGAAGGATTCCTCCTCATAGTTTTGACACCTATGTTCTTTAAGGAGTGTGTTTGAGTTCTGTGTGAGTTGATCTGGTTCTGTTGTCTGTAATTTTAAATCTAGTTCAGGTGCAGCTGGTAAACACTGTGGCTGTAATGAAATCTTCTCAAGTTCCATATTAATGTTGTTGTATGTGATGAAAGATCGGGATGTGGGGCAGGATGGATGAAATGGAAATAAATTCCATGTGTCTGTCTCGCCCCACCCAAAGGGTGTGATTAGATGAGTTTTTGTCCCTGGTAGACCTCAGTTTTTTTACTTGCCCTGTGTTTCAGGAGGTTTCAGGAAGGTGCTCTGTATGTATGTTGCTGCTAGTTAGAATTCAGCGCTGTGTTCCTAGTTGCAGAGTTGTTGAATATAATTTTGCAGCTGTTTGTTTTCTGTATCTAAACTGCTTTCTCTTTCCCAGACATCAGTAACTCTCCCACTAGTGAGCTACTGTTTCTTTTGTTACATATGAACAGGTTTTCTGACTGGTAGGATGCATTTTTCATGAAAAAAAGAGTTCTTTGTTGTCCCAAACAAATGCAGATTTCAAATCTCACAGCACAGATTTTTATTTGAATTTACATATTTCTTGTCTGGTGGCAGTATTCAGCTGGCATCTGTGTTGGGCAGCATCTTATTTTGTGCTGTTTGAGTGACCAGTGTCTAGTCCCAAGATGTTACACATAATTGTCAGGATTTCATTCAAATCTTTCAGTTGAATTTTGATGGGGCACTGCGAGATTTTTTGTAAAAACTAGCATCCGTCACAGATAAGCTGAATTACAATGGATTTTTTTTTTTTAAGGGAATTAAGATCCCTGTGTGCCTTTCTAGACATCTTTCTGGGGAATCTATTGCAAATATGTAAGTTTGTAAGGAAAACTAATTTTCTAGTCAACACTACCAACTGCAAGCAGCTGTCATGTTTTTTCTATGTCTGCAGCTGCCTGTCTTGGGTAACCAGATGATTTTGTATTCTCACCTGTTGTTTGTGCATTTAAAAGTCCTGGCTGCCACACTAACTCCAGCATTCTTTTTCCTTTGGGGTTTGGCTGTAAGTGGTCATCAAATCATAGTGGTCAGCTCTTGAGATTGATTAACTGATTTAGCTGTTCAGGTCTGAAATATATTAAGCAGCACGATGTTAGGCCAATCTCCCTACACATTTGTCAGGCTTGCATCTCCTTCCAGAAGAAAGACATTATTTGCTTACGTAGTACATCAGATGGCAAATATGCCTGGGTTTTGTGCTTGGAATGGCTGCAGTCTTGGAAGGGCTGAAAGAACAGTGGGAGCCAAGTGAATTACCCAGAACTCCATGGGACTATCTTTTGCAATTCATCGAGGAACAGGAAATCAGATCCGCAAGGCAAGAGGAACTTTCATTGCAAGAGAAGACTCTTGAGGAACGATGCTATGCCATGGCAATAAAGCTACCCGCAGCACTTTTTACTTAAAATATGAATTTGTTTCCAAATAGTTTCATTTTGGTTTTGTTTGAGCTTTTTTAATTCTTTGTGTGTTTGGGGTTTTTGTTGAGTGATGGGAGACATAATCTAAGTTCATTAAGGATATACAGATGTAGATACTCCATGGCAGATTACACTTATCTAGCCAAAAACATATTAATAGAAAAGTTTTTGTATCCTGAGGCAGATTTTGCCTATTTGTTTGAAACAGAACAGCTGTCTGGAAATATGCAACTGGTTGAAATCTGAAGTGAGGGAATGATTCTTTTTACTTCACTGCATGCCAGATCCTTTGTATTTATTTCACTCTTTTTCATTTTCCTCAGGTAAAATGGGGAGCTGCTTCTAAATTTTACTTTTTTGTTTATCCAGTGTTTGTGTGGGTTTTTATTAAGGACAATTTTGTATCATGTTTTCAAAAAAATTACGTTATCTGTACTGTAGTGATACTACATTATCCTTTGCTCCTTCCTACGGAGGAAAAACTAGCATATTAATACATTGAAACACCAGTAATAATTCCATCAACTGAATTATTATTATGAACAGAATTGTTGGTCAAATTAACATAGCATAGAAATATATGCCAGAAGATATCTTGAGTTTCACAGGAAGTTAAGTCAAGAATGTACCAATACATGCACATCTTTCCCAGTTGTTTTGGTCTTAGGAGGAAACCCAAAGATAAATAATTTAAGTAATCTTAAATCATTTCTATGGTACTTAACATCTCAATAGCACATAATATTTACCCATCATGATGATATAACTTTCAGAGATTAAATAGAAAAATAGTATGGTTGGAGATAGAGTTGAAATACATGGCTGTATTTCCTATTGCACTCTCATTTGTGGCAGCAATATTTTAAACAAGCAGCATGCTGTTATTGATACCCGTACCTTCTTGCTGGCAACTGCTTAAATATTAGCATCCTTTACTATCCAGCTTTATGTAACACTCAAGTGGAACAATGGCAACTCCACAAATCTAATGATAAAATATTACAGGAAAGCAGACTGGGTTGTAGAGTGGATAAATGAAGGACTTAAATTTGCTAAACAATTTGCAGATGCTAGAAGCACAGGGGATTAAAATGAGAACAGCAAATTTAAGAGTAACTAGTACACACACCGTGGGCCAAGTTTGCAGAGGCCTGTACTTGGCATCTTACATACTATTTGGTTACTTCCACCCACAATTGACTTGTTGAAGCAAAATTGGAGCCACAAAAAACAAAATGTGAAGTCCTCCTACCATTATGTGCTGAGGCAAAGAGTGCCTGTATCCATAAATCAGGTGTTTAACTATCTGCAGTAAAATGAAACTACAAATGATTGAAAGCTTCCCTCTTGCTCCCATGTGTGATGGAAGTAATGATTTTTGAATGTTTTTATGCATGGAGTAGGCAGCTCTGAATAAAGACGCCTTGTAACCTTACAGAATAATTGTCATTTCAGAACTGCAGCTATACAGTATTAAGCTTGAATACAGTCATGGCAGAAAAAACCTCAGGTTTTGCCATTCACACCTGCACTTAGAAGTACAATTCAAATCCTTTTGCAGAATAAAAATCTGGAAACTGGCTTTCAGAACCCTGATTCCAAAAGTGCTGTTGGGGTTCTAGGAACCACCTGCGGGGATCTGCTCACTGTAATGCTGAGCAGTGTCAGCTGCTTGAATTTCTATGCATTCATATATGGTAAGTAGAAGCCTTTTCAAAAATTGAGATATACTGATTCCTTGAGCCAAGGGACAAAGTGCATTTATATTATTTGTATCTTGAGACTTGCAATAAAACTGAGTTACTGATGTGAGGTTTTCTGGCTGCAGATATCAGACCTTTACTAAAGTGTTTTCATTTGTTCAGGCATCTTTCTGGGAGATCACTGACAGCTGGAATATTCCAAAAGTGAGTCATTTATCTAGATAGCTTCCAAACTGTAGTGGTTGCTCCAAGACTGCAAATGATGGAAGTGGAAAGTCTGTGAATTTGGGAATATTTTGGAACCCCTTGGTCTGGATCTTCTTCCCTCCTCCCATTTCCAGTAAAACATTGTTCTGTCCCTAAAAGCAACACTTTCATTGTGAGTGTAAAATACAGAGTTCTACATTTATTTTCTGGTTCAGAATAGCACAATATATCAAAAAATGTTATAGTATAGGTTTTTTGCTAAAGGTTGTAAGAATCAAAGAAGCAGATAGTAGTACAGTAGGATGATACCTGGAAGTAAGTGCCACAGCCAGTTTCAGTCTATTCCAGGCTCACTTGGTCAATTTCTTACGTATTCCTTCTAGAGTGACTTTGTGCTTAATCGCATGTGCTGTAAGCACCTTTAATTCATAGATGTTACAATAATTGCAGTATGAAGTTTATTACTCATGGGACCCAGACCTCAATATGCAATAGCTGGTAGAATGAAGTACTGAGTGGAGTGCAGTGCTGCATGCCTGGCGTAATAGTTGCCTGGCCTTTACCTTTTTGTTAATAAAAGCTGACAGGAGGGAGATCTCTTGGTACTTCTTCTCACAGAAATCCTTTGGACAGAGCTGACTGTAATGCAGCATAAAGGGTAGAATCCAGCAGGTTGGATGGGATAGACCTCAGTCCTAGTTTTTTGATCCATTGTGTGTGTCGGTGCAGGACTTTGCATTTGTCCTTGATAAGTGTTATGATGTTCCTGTTGGCCCATTCCTCCAGTCTGTCTAGGTCCCTAGGGATGGCAGCTCTGTCCTTGGATGTGTTGATAATTCTCTCAAGTTTTGTGTGATCTGCGAATCTGGTGAGCCTTCACTCTGTCAGCTCCTCCAAGATCATTGATAAAGATGCTAAACAGCAGAGGTCTCAGGACTGACCCCTCTGGTGCTTGTTCCTGTCCAGGGAAGAGTACAGCAAAGTAATCACTACCCTCTGGGAGCCAATCGTCCAACCAGTTTTTTTCCCATTTAGTTGTCCAGCCATTCAGACCTTGACGTACAAGTTTGGTTGCAAGAATATTGAAGAAGATAGCATTAAAATGGCTTAAAAAACCCCAAACATCACTGAATCACTGAAGGCAGTCAGGTAAGTTTCTTCTTGGTAAAGCTGTGCTGACTGTTCCCAATCATTTTCTTATTTGTGCCCAGAAATGGGTTCCAAGGGGGGAACCACTTGAGCTTTGAAATCTGGGTCCCTTCTCAGATAGCTCAGGTAGCTTGAATAAGATTTAGATGGATCCAGTTCAAGCAGTTGTTAATTGCGGGACAATTATTCTGCTGCAGATTCTCATACCAGGGACATTGCCATGTAAAGATTTTCATATGCATCAAGAGAGCTGAAAGCTCCATGGATTTTCCTGCTTCTGGTAGCTAGTTAACAGCATAGCAGGCTTGAATACTGAGCAGGCAAATTGTTTTGACACAAAGCATCACTCCAATACCAGATGCTAGGTTGACCAAAGCATTCAGTGGAGTGTCACATTAGAAGATGCTTTTTGCAGCGCAAAAAACAACCTTTTGATGAACTTTCAAAAAAAAAAAACCAAACCAAAAAAAAAAAAACCTATTGAATGTGCTGGTAGATTTCTAATGCTAAATAGGTGTTAAATATCTGGCAGAGATGTTCCTACTGCCTTCCAGGAGGCATGAAGAATTTCCTCAGCAATCAGTTCACTGCTATTCGTTGTAGTCAGTGCTTGGCTTTGTCAGCTTTGTTCACCCTTTCAAGGTTTAACACTACTGCTTGCTTGCAAAAGGACTGCTTTCCAGCAAAGGCATCCAGGCTTGCTGCAGCTTCTGCCAAGACCTCTCTCAATGTTCTCTTACGGTTTTGTTCCAGCAGCACTAGAAAGGGGAAGTATTCACCCTTCCCTTCTTGCATTTTAAATGCAGCCCAAGGTCCTGGAAACAATAGATTCTTGGCTGATCAGAAGCTCCTTCTTTACAGTTCCTCTCCCTGGTTGCCTGTGCATCAGCTGTGTGCCCTCATGAGGGTGGCACCCCCATTCAGCTGTGGCATCTGGCAGCCCTCCAAGCAAGGCTGTCCCACAAAGCCAGTGCCCCTAAAGCCCAACTAGCTTTCCAGCCACTTCCCTATCTGCTCTGTCAATTGGGACCTCAGGGCTGATGCCAGTTTTCACCATGGTGCTTGTGTGCCTGAAGTAGGAGTTAATATTTCCAGCAGAGATGAGTGATTTGCTTAATTTGACTCCTCTGCAGGCCCTGTAGTCTGTTATATGGTTGTTTTGTTTTTTTAAAAAACATATAAGTGAGAGATGACTTTTTATTTTTTATGCTTTTGATTGCTGTTGGCTGGGTATTTGCAGCTGCCTAGACACCACAACTTTAACAATTTTTGCTGTGGTTTATACAGATTGACGTATCCTGGCAAGGAATGTAAGCCACAGAAAGCTGAAGATGAAACCAAGCAGGGTCTATTAAACTGGTAGCAGTGAACAACTTAGTTGCAGTTTAAAATAGTATTAAATTTATGGAAGCCTCAGTTACGATGTTCCATTTTTCACTTGCCACCCCAGCACCTAAAAGGAAGCCTTTTTACATATACATGGTGCAAATCCCTACACCCAGCTCTTCCTGCCCCTAAACTTGTATTGTGACTACGTATGCCTTGTAGCATTTTTGCTGCTATAGGAAAATGTGGTACATTCCTGAAGACTTACTCCATTTCTGCTTTTCTTCTAAATTTTGTATTCAGTTGACTAATTTAAGTCTGCATTTAATTGGCAGAGTCAAGTTTCTTTACTAGGGGGGAGAGGTCTTCTCTCTGTTCAATTTATATTCTTATTCTAATACATCTAGCAAACTTTTATAAAAGCAAACTTCTGTCTTAACTTCTTACACGGAGATGAGGGTTGGTACAAGTTTAGAAAAATGGGGGGTCTATACGGTCTGTGACTATAGATAATAGAGTGTGACAGAGGACGAAATCTTGCTGTAAAGATACAGTGTAAGACTACTCCAGGAAAAAAACTTTCATTTAATTTTCAGAATTTTCAGCTGTTTCCTGCCAGTTGAAACTTTATTTTTATTTTGACTTTTAGCACAGTTTTCCTAATACTTGATGCAAGAGAAAGCATTCATTTCACAATGAAAAGTGCCATTTATTTCTGAAAACTGTCAACTATCTTGCTGATTTCTTAAAATTGGACAAATTAATAGCTGTTATACCAGTCTTCTGAAAGACACTCATTTCAAGTGAAGCACATCTTGCCAAAGTACTTCCACTAAGGCTTTTCCAGACGTTTTTCTGTAAAACCAAGTTAACATTGATGCATGTCAACCAACTGTGCTCTGAGCATGTTTCAGAACTGGGACCAGTATCACTAGGGATGGAGGGAATGCTTTTCAGTGTCTCTTCACTTGCAGAGCAATTTGGGATTTTAACAACCTTGATTTACTCCCATACAGATCAATCCGTTTTTGGAGATGGATTAATTGCATGTGGAGGAGAAAAGGCAATGTAGAACAGTGCTTCAGGGCTTTTGTTCTTTAGCACTAGCACATGTTATTTCTTCAGCTGGTTTGTTTGTTACTTTTTTTTACATATAGTGATGAAAAAACATTCACAAGGTTCAAAAGGTTTGCAAACCCTTTTTGCAAATTACAGTGTGTGAATGTCATAGTGGCTATTGTAATAAAGGTGGGCAAGGATCTTAACGGCTTTTTCTGGAGGAGAACAAAGAATTTGAAAGGATGTCTTGGGACACTGGGACCAGCTGCTCTGCTGTTGGAGTGACTGCTCACGCAGTCCCTTTCAGTAACTTGTTGAGACCTTTTTGAAAGCACTTTCTCCCCTCCTTTCCTTTTCTGTGAGAGATTCTTTCAAAGCTTTATTTTTCTGAGGATCCAAAATATTTCTTCATTCAAAGCCTAAAATTGTTTAGGGCTAAAATGCCTGATTGTTCTAAAGCAACACCCTTTAGTTAAAACAGCTTTTATCTTACTCTTGTGTCTTAGTTATTAGGCTGCTCCTAAACGGTCTTCATCTGCAGTTCTTTCTGGATGTCTTACCTTTTGATTTTATTCTTTTTTTTTAATTATTTTTTTACTTTTTAATGTATCTCAAGAACTTATCACTAGATGCTTTGATTTTTTGAATTCTAATTAGACTTGATGTTTTGGCAGTTCCTGCATTATCCTTGTGCTTCCTGACTGTTACCAGTGCTTCTTTTTTTTCCAATTCCCTAACAGCATCTCCTGTATTCCAAGCAGGTGCCTAGATGTCATCTTTCAAGGAAATTAGTGGTCTCTTCTTATAGACTTCCTTCCCTCCACGGCACTCCTCGTGGGATAACTTCCGGAGTTCAAGCACTTCTGAATCTGCGCCAGCTTTCCTTCTGCTCTGTTGGCTGTCTTTAAGTAGTTATTTTATTGTGGCATTACTTGTGCCTTTTTGATCTGAGCACTCCTCCTGAGTACAACTCCAGGTCGATTCATGGCATGTCACTTTTTCTTGGGTGGCTCTATGAGCTTGTTGGCTCTAAAGTAGATGGGATATCACTTTCTCAGGGACCTATGTGATCACAGAGCTTTGGGAGCTGGTACAGATTCACTGGAATTTTCAGCAGACTCCTGCCATTGACTGGGCATAAATGTGAGGACATCAGTATTTTTCAAAAAACACACAGAGTATTCTAATGATACTGAGTTAATCAGAAAAAAAAAAAAGGAAATTGACTGACTGGAGGTGTGAAGTTCATTCTGGATTTATTGCATTCCAACCTGCGGATTCTGGGTTCTCACACATTGGAATTCAAGCCTAGTCGTGCACTTTCAGGTGCCTTAAGAAACTTGTGACAGAATGATGTGTAATATAAGTCCAAAAAAACATGTCAGCTTTTAACTGCTTTGGACCTACCTGTCTCTGTTGCTCTTCTTTAAAAAAGCTACTATTTGTGGGTATTGTGGTGTCAGGCTTACAGTTTTACCACTCTAACTCCTGCGTATTAGGGTACTGCCAAAGCCATCAGGTTAATCCTGTTAAAGATAACTTTCTGAAAAGCCATATTTTGAGCTTGGACTGAATGGTCTCCAGAGGTCCCTTCCAAACTTGGTCACCCTGTGACTCTGTGCCCTGAGTGTGAGTAAATAATATCCATTATATTTTTCTGCCTGTATCATCTGGCTGCTAGAAAGGTTACTCAACCGCATTGCTTCAAATTGCTAATTCAGATGTCAAAGTGGCACCCCCTGCATTTCTTTACAAATAAATCCTATGATCAAATTAGCTATCCTCTTTTAATTTTAAAATGTAATCAATGATTTTGTAGTATTCTGTTAGTTGGGTGGTACCTTTCCAGTTTTATCCATTCTGTAAAAGCTGCTCTATGTAAAGCTAGTTCTCCTAGTGTCTTCTGAAATGAAAGCCAAGGAGAAGAGACACGTTTTAGAGGACCAGGTTGTACAAACTGCTAAAGAGAGTGATTGTATGATTGACTGGGGGGGAGGAAGAATAAATTTGTCTTTTATTTTTTTGACAGAAGGCACCTTTTTTAGGAAAAATGAAGCAACAACTTAAGTTGCAAGTGGTATGCAAGATCATGCAGTCCTCCATCCTGCTTCAAGCAGATTCAACTAGATCAGCTTACTTCAAAGATGAAGATTCCACAGCCAAGCCACTGTCTGATCACTCTTATTGTGAAAAGAAAAACATTTTTATATTTGAAATCTTGTGGTTTGCTACTTGTGCCCATCACATCTCTTCCTGTCATTGTACACCTTTCATGAGAGTCCCTCTGCATCTGCCACCTGCTACAGCTGCCTTTTGTAGGTCCTGTGTTCCATGTACCGGCTCACCTGGTTCTCCTGGGTGCTCACTGCAGCTTGGACATAGAATCATAGAATCAACTAGGTTGGAAAAGACCTTAAAGATCATCAAGGGCCTCAAAGTGAATTCAGCCTTGCCAGTGGGCTCTGACAAGAGCTGTGTAAATGGGGAAAAGCAGTTTTCCCCACTGTGCTAACTCTATTGTGGCTCATAGAGCATCATCTATGAATAGCCACCTTTGCTGCGAGGGTGCACTTCTGATGAAGTTGAACTGATTTGGCATTGGGTTACCCAAGTCTTCTCCAAAACTCCTGGCCTGGCCATGGGTGATGTGATATCCTTGGGGCAGGACCTGGTGTTTGCATTGAACTTGATGGGATTGCATTGGCCCATTTTTATTTTTTCTTCTCCCACCTCTCCTATCCCCAGGACATTGGCTATTCACCCTGGACCAGTACTGTCCAGGGACTTGCTGAAAATGCACTCACTCCCTTCATCCAAATCCTTACTGAAGCTGTTGAATGGCATTAGTCTCAGTATTGATGCCTGAGAATTACTATTAAATTATTTAGCTGGTTTAACATGGCAAATTGTTATAGTCTGTGTAAGTACAGGTGAAGCATAAGAACAACTCTGACGTTTCCTTGTAGCTTACTAGGAAAGTATGGAATTGGATTTGATAGGGTGCTGTGTGCTTGAGGTTGTTCTTCACTCTTTGCTGCCTTCTTGGGGAAATGAAGGAAACTGTTCATCCCCACCCTGCCCAGCCATTTTTCTTCCTCTTGGAAAGAAGACTGATATATACACACACATGTGGTTCTTTCAAATCTTAGGCAACAACTTGTTGCCTAACATACTAGGCTGAGTTGTTCGAAGTTGCTTAGAGGGTTGAATCACACACACACACACACACACACACACACACACGAAAAGAATTGCAAGTTTTAGAATGTAATTGTTTTAAGCAAGTAAGCTGCTCTTGTTCTCTGTAAAATGTCCTCATAGAAAATCCCTCCACCCATTTCCATGAATTATTTATACAAGCTTCAAGTTTAGTATTTAGTTTTAGACAGAAAGGGAGCTGCAACTGTTCTCACAACTTTTGCTCTAGAGATCCTGCTGGTTTAGTCTTTTTTAGGCTTAGACCTCAGTGCCAATTTCACCTATATGAACAACCCCTCCTGTAAAAATCCTAGTGAAACCTAGGAAAGTTTTTTCTGATTTGAGGTAAACTGTGAAAGCCAATCTGTATACAGTTACAGGGGCAAAGGTTTGTTTTATCCAGGGGGAAATACTAAACATGGAGTAGAACTGTAGGCATATTTTTCTTGCATGTATTCAAGGTTGTTTAGGTGTGTGGTTCAAGACAGTAATTTGAGGAGCGTTAAGGTGTGTGGTAGGTAGGAAGTCATATCTCAGTTAGGCTATGTCTACAGTCATACTGACAGAAACAGTTTTGTGCAAGCTGCTCTCAGTCTGATTTGGTATGCCCACGGACATCCAGGCAGTATATACCTACGGGACAATTGAAGTGAGATTTTTTTTTTTTCATACCACCTCAAAAACAATTTCATGTGATTAAGAAAAGCTCAGTTGAAGTTTAGATGATTGAATGATTGTATCAGCTGGTGTAAAAGAAATGCAGTGGTGGGAATCAGAAATGAAATTTGAGATGATAATACATGGTATTCAGTTCTCTTCATGCATATTGTCTCAGCAATAGCTGTGGCTTATTAGAAAGCTCGAATTGTCCCGATTTTTGCCAGGCTGGATTGTGTCACTGCTCTGAATGACAGTTGTATAGGGCTTGGAATGGGTGGAGTATGTCAGCAATGCATTTTAGAAACAAATGTAATTTGTAGCACTCTTTCAAAAATGTTTAATTCTGTATATAAATGTAATATATCTCAATGCACTGGGGTTGGAAGAGATGATTTCTAGCACTTAGAAAGGTGTGGGCTGTCAAACCTCATGGCAGCATAAAAGCAGCCCTCATGATTTGGTAGACCTGATGAATCAGAGCAAACCTCAATGAACTGTAAAGTTTAGAGTTTAAAATCTGCATGTATGGATTTAATTTCACTATTTACTTTTGTTTGTGAAATATTGGCTGTTGCAAGTAGTTTAAGAATATTAACTGTGTGTTAAAGAATAGATGAAATAATGACTTGTCTGAGAAGGTTTTGAAGACGTACCATGTAGTCTCAAATCCTACTCCAGAGCTACCATCATCCACATAGTTGCTTATTGCTGGCTTTATTAGCAGCTACCTGGGCAAACTGAAATTTTGTCCCCTCTGTTGCTTGCTCCACCCCTCTCTCCCCCCCTTTTTTTTCCCAAAGGAAGTGGGGATATGTGCAGAGATGTCACTAGCAAATGTAAAGTGGACAATTGCAGATCATGCAAGCAGGGAAATAGGGTCAGTTGTATGTGATTATATCCATCCTTGAAAATGTTGGAGTTAAACAGTCCTACTAGCTCGGTGTTTTGAACAGATACAGTAGAAGGTGCACATAGAGGGAACAAGAGGTATGAGATGTAGTGTATTGCATTGGTGTTGGAAGGAATATAATTCTTCAATTTCCTCTCCTTTGTTCCAGTGTGTTGCTGAGTAAAACACAACATTATTTTTTTAAGTAAGTAATTTCCTTTTCTCTCTTTCTTAAAATAATTGTAGCAGAGTATGCATGAAGAATATTTCTGCTTTCTATCTAGGATTGTGATGAAAAATGGCAATGATGTATCGCATCTGTCCAGGACGGCGGTGGCAAGAATTACTCCTGTTGTGTGTAGATGGGTCTTGGGTTATATGGGAAGTGTTTTCTGCATCAGAAATAGCTCAAATTGTCTGGAACTTCCATGCAAACATTCATTTTTCAAGACAGTGAACCCGGTGGACTTTGTAGTAAATCAGTAGCCTACTCCAGGTTGAATCTAGGTATGACTTTGGCCTACTGCCTGAGTGAGAGACCTGGAACACTTCAATTTATGCGTAGCAGTAGGAGTTCCTGTTATTTCTCTCATCTGTGTGAGGCTGCACAAAGCTTCATGAAATCATGTTACCTTGCTCAGAAGCAAGCTTACAGGCTGTTAAAAGTAATTTCAAGAAACGGATCAGTCTACATTGGTCTACTCTTCTGCAAGTATCATATATTTTTTCAGAGCTGTTTAAAGGAAACAGATATTGTTCTTAATTCTATTGAAATTCCAGGTGGTTTTCCTCATGTTAATGAGAACCAGAAAATTTGTCCTGGAGACACTTTATTTTTGCTACTGATATTCTCCCTCCATGTTCAGGAGAATTTTCAGACTTAAGGAGTATTATAATGGGTTTTAGAAATTACTAAATAGGTGTCTTATTTAGGGTTTTGTTTTTCAGCTTTTTTCTTACCAAAGAGCTTGCAGTACAAAGACAAGAACTCCAGATGTTAAGAACTTGCGTTCCCAGTACACTGGGGAAATAAGGACAAGCAATCAAGAAGCTGATGAAAATAAGAGCTCTTTGTAGCACTGTCGTGAAAGATGAACTCTTGTCTGGTCACACATAATGTATTTAGTTAGCTAATAAAAGAAACCTTTCCTAATATCGAAAGTCAGCTCTGTCTTGAAATTTGGTAAATCCTTTTCCTAATATGAGAGGTGAGTATGCAGGCCTCTGCAGAAGTTCATTTAAACTGTTCTTGTTCCCCAAATGACTTTCTGCATTTCTTCGTCAAAAGGCCATGTGAGTAAGCCTCTCCCAAATCAAGAGTGGAAGAGCTGATGCCACAGATTACAATGTTCTTACACCTTTGTTTATGCATAGTTTGGGGCTCATATGTGCCCTAAAGGGTGTGGGGGGGTTACTTTATTATTTCTTTTTCTTCCCTGTGCTCCCAGGGCAGCAGAAGAAAAACACAAGCTGGGTGTAAGGGATGCATTACCAAGTTAGTGTAAGTGTTTGCAATATACCTTTCATGTAAAATTTCTGCTGGCCTGATGCACTAGAAGATACTTCTTTCTGCTGCCAGGACAATTGCTAGTGTCTCTTGTATCCTGTAGGCAGAAAGGGCTACCTGTCACTTAAGACAAACTGGTGTTCATCTAAGTAGGAGGTTCACAGAAAAACTATTAAATACTTGTGTTGCTGTATTTCTGAACGTAGTGGAGAAACTTTGTTGGGGTGGGAGGAGGTATCAGTTAGCTTAGAGGAAAACTTGTCCTGACAACACTGTAATTCTGGGGTGGCTTATCAACTCTGACCATGTGTCACATTTCACTGTACTCTGTAAGAGAATTACTTGGGAAAGGTGGAGTAGGATGGGGTGAAGAACAATGCCAAGGTGAAAGTTGGCAGCCAGACACCTTATTTAATGTTTTATTTCCTTCATGACCCATTGTTGTCTTCCTTGACCTTGGTTTGAGCTTTTAGGCCCTGGCAACAGTGAGATCAGATTAGGTTGACTACTATACTGTTTAAAAATCAGTAAACTGATAAGTACAGCAGTCTTCAGGGTAGCTTTCTAACAAGATTTTCAACCAAAAACCAATCTGACAGATGGTCTTGAACAAAAACACTTCATTGTTTCACTCTACTCTCTGCTACAATAGCATAAAACTTCTAGCGTATTTCAGATTTATCTTTCAAGGTTAACAATCACTGATTTGTCCTAAGCACTATTTGTTAATGTCAAAGGCTTTATAAATTCCATCTTTATCCCATTGATTGCTAGAAACTAACATGTTCCTTATTAAAAAAGTAAGGTGTAGATGATATTAATTAATCTTACCATAAATTACTATCTTGTATGTAATATAATTTTTACTTATTCACCCCCAGAAATATATGAAGTTCTGCTTTTCTACTCCAGTGCAGTTACAGAGTTCTGTCGCCTTGATAAAACTGAGAGCTGCTACCTGGGCAGTAGCAGCTACTGGCAGTTCCCTGGATTTCCAACAACACTTCACAATATGAGGGGAAGTTAGCTAACTAAGTGATAGGAGACAAGTGTTTATCAATGAGAACTCCATGTTAGAGTTGGGGAGAAATTTTTGGCAAGTGTTAATGTCTTCAATATCACTAAAAGCAGAGAAGAATGAAGACTAACTTAAAAAATATAATTAATTTTTAAAAATGAATAATTTTGAAAAACCAAATAAAGTGTTTGCCAGGTTCTGTGACAAGGGCTTGAAAATGCTCAAGGCCTGTTGTTAAGAAGCCTGATGCTGCTGTTACAACTCCAGTTTTGCAGTAAGCTTGGGTTGGCAAATCTGTTGAACACTCCTAGCCTCACCCTAAAAACTTCAGCAAAATAGACATCTTGAATAATAAAGCAGTAAGTTCTTTTCCTTTCTCCCTCCCACACCCTCTCTATTTTTTAATTTTGCTTTATGTTTCTGAATGGAAATTTTTTCCATGTGGTCCCTCTTCCTGCTATGGGTTATGTGGTAAGGGAATGTTGTAATTTAATTAAGTCTTGAATGCACTTTCTTTTTAGCCAACACTGCAGTGACATTTCTTCACTTGTAGGCAGTGCCTTTTAATTGATTCACAATAGACTCAGGATCTGAAGTGATGGAAATTCTGTTGCTGATTTCCTCATTCATCATGTGCTAAAGCAGTGGGCTGGGTGCTAAGGCCCATTGATCTGTCATTGTTGGGACATAGGCTTTTTCCTAATAGATTAAATTTTTTCCAGTATCAATGAGTGGACATAGCTAAACTAAGTCTTAACTTCTGTGAAGTGGTAATTCCTTGTACTGGGTTTCTGTGGCAAGGTTTTGGTAGCAAGTGGAATACAGAGGTGGCTTCTGTGAGAACCTGCCAGAAGCTTTCCCCATGTCCAACAGAGACAATGCCAGCTGGCTCCAAGACAGATGCAATGCTGGCCAATGCTGAGCCCTTTGGTGACAGTGGTAGCACCCCTGTGATAGCATAGTTAAGAAAATTAACCTGTGCAACAGCAGCCAGAGAGAGGAGTGAGAATCTGTGAGAGCAACAGCTCTGCAGACACCAAGGTCAGTGCAGAAGGATGGGAGGAGGTGCTCCAGGCACCAGAGCAGAGATTCTCCTGAAGCCCATAGTGAGGCAGTCTGTGCCCCTGCAGCCCCCATGGTGGAGGAGACGTCCATGGTGGAGGAGATGTCCACCTGCAGCCCATGGAGGTCCATGATGGAGCAGATATCCACCTGCAGCCTGTGGAGGACCTCATGCTGTAGCAGGGGGATGCCTGAAGGAGGCTGTGACCCTGTGGGAAGCCCACACTGGAGCAGGCTTCCAGCAGGATCTGTGGCCCCAAGGAGAGAGGAGCCCATGCAGGAGCACTCTGTTCCTGAAGGGTGGCATCCTGTTGAATGGACCCATGCTGGAGCAGTTCATGAAGAATTGCAGCCCTTGGGAAGGACTCATGCTGGACAAGTTAGAGGAGGGCTGTCTCCTGTGGGAGGGACCCCACATTGGAGAAGGGGAAGAGAGGAGGAAGGAGCAGCAGAGACAGCATGTGATGAACTGACCACAACACCCACTCCCTGTTGCCCTGGGCCACAGGAGGGAAGGATGTAATAAAAACCAGAAGTTAAGCCTGGAAAGAAGGGAGGGGTGAGGTGAAAGTGTTTTTAAGATTTGGCTTTATTTCTCGTTATCATATTTTGGTTTGAATGGTAAGAAATTAATTTCCCCAGGTGTTTTGACTGTGATGGTAATTGTTGAGTGATGGCTCACTCATCAGCTGTCTGTGATCTCCTTTTCCTTGTCCAGCTGAAGGAGAGAGAAGGTGGGCACCAGGGATTAAGCCAGGGTCAATCCACCACACTCCTTAACAGATAAAATAAAACGTTTTCCCCTGCAAGACCTAGGCACTGCATGAAACACATTGTCTCCATCTTGTAGTCCCTTGGGGAATTGGCACCCTGTATTTTTGCAGCATTGAGCTGCAGCTTCCCAGTGGCCATTGCTAGAGGTACACAAAGAGCTCCAGTTGGAGGTTGAATGTAGTAAGCTTTCCTGGCAATTTGCAAAACTCAAGTATACAAAGCAAATACTGGTGTACAGTCTGGGTGCACTGGCATTCTCTGCTCCTCCACTTTGAAAGCTGTACTGTGCCAGGAAGTCTCCCTTCTGAGATGATGCTAAATGCAGTGGCTGTCAAAGTAAACGGTTGCAGAGAGAGAAGTTGTAAGAGAATCTTATCCTGTATTATAAAGAATATGATCAGGCACAGAGTATACCAGGCCACTGATGCAGGTACTTGGGGCCTGCAGGGATTTGTGTGAAAAACACCACGCTTGCTGTTTCAGTCAAAGGCCATTCCCATGATATTATGTCTGGTTATGTTGTAACCTGGCAGTGCCAGTATGGTCCTGGTTTGACATGTGCTGTTTAACTGTTAAAGGTTGTGCAGTTTCTCATTGTTCATAAGAACTTTTCCCATTCTAATTCTTCATCCTTTTTGTTTTCTCATGGTGCACCTCTTGTTCATATAGTTCTTTAATGAAGAGGTACTGTGTCTTCTGTTTCCATGGAAACACTCAATTAGAAAAGTAATTTGAAGAGATTGAGACACAGCTGCCAAAACTCTTAAAGAGACAGGAGGAGGGGTAGTGGAGAACAGGGCTGAAGATTTGGGCTGGCAAAATGCAAGCATTGCCTGTCTTCTGCCAGCTATTTCCTAACACTCATCTGTAAACTTGTATCTGACTGTACATCTTGCACCCATTTGTTTTGAGCTACATCTGTAATGCATTTTAAAACTGTAATTGAGTCCGCTGTTCAGCATATGTGATGTTAATGCTTGGAATGTGAGAATTTTTGTTGTTGCATTGTTTCTTTCGTATGTTTTTTACCAGGCAGTGGCCAGGGCACTGAGGCCAAAAGGGGAGGGGAGACGAATTGCGGCATCTCCCTCGTGCCAGTGCCTCACATATATGCACATTGAAAAAGACTTTTTTTTTGTCCTTGCTTTGCTATGGAACAGGGTAACCAGATACCTGTGATTCAATGGATCTCAAACCATTTATAAAGGAGAAAAAAACCCAAACCAAACTGAGTTTTCTGGTAGTCACATTTAGTGATCTGCCTGTCTTCTTTTGGCCAGCTGGAGGTAGTCAGGAGTTGAAACCTACTAGAAAAAGAATAAAGGGAAACTAGAGTATTAGATGTATATTTTCTTATAGGTGCAAAATCTGTTGTTCGCATATAATAAAAACATACCCCTACTCCAGAATCATCTCTATACTTAAAAGTGCAACTTTGCTACTGCCTTCCTACTCCCCTCCCAAAAAAAGAACCCCAAACAGCCACAAAAAAATCCTACATGCACAAAAGTAAACCAAACTAAAAACAAAACAAAAAACACGCACACACAAAACTGTCCCCCTGCCTCCCTCCCCCCCAAAAAAAACCAACCCGCAACCTAAAAACAAAACTCAAACCAAAATCCCAAACTCACAACTCCACATAAAGTCCGCCCTCAATGTCCCACTTTTATCAGAGATGCTTTGGCACAGGAACATGTTAGAAATCTGGCCTTCTTTATGGAAGGCAACTGCTGAAGCCAGTTAATATTCATGGTTTATTCCTAGTAAGATCTTCAGCAAGATAATCAGGACAGACACTTCAAGCCTCTTGGCTGGCAGATTTCCAGCCTTCTTTGGAGGCAGCAGCAACTTCAGGTATATTCCCATTTGCTCTGCCTCTGCTGTGCTTTGTGCAGCTAAGGTATTAGATCAGTATGGACTAGCAGCTTTCCTTCTTCTGGTTGTGTACAGCTTAATTGTCAAAGGTTTGCATGGTGATTGATACATATTTCTGTGGAAATGGATTTGGAAGTACCTGACATAGGGATCTCAGCCAAAGTAGCCAGTGTATATACCACCAGCTGATTCCCAGGCAACTTTTAATTAAGGATTGTATGGTCAGGTTAAAAGGGTGTGGTTTGTGTTCCTTTTGTGCTGTCTGGGTACTTACTCAGCGGGGTTGCACTTGAAGCACACAGGCTGGAACTCAGTTAATAATAGCACCCTTGAATGCATAAGGAGAGTGAGAGCTTCATGACCTGCAAATTGAAGTGTCTCAACCAAGCTGCATGTTCTTAGATGCTTCCCTCATCCTGCCTCTAAACCTTCATGAGAATAAAGTAATTTGGGCAATATTTTTAAAACCTTAAAAACTTAAAAAATTTATTTCTGACTGTTCAGGGAATTCTGAGGCTCATGGAAGAGAAAGGCCCTAAGGAAGGCAACAGTGGTTTTATGGTTGTTCTTAACACTGTTGTTGAGTTATTGCATGCTAAAGGAAAGCAATTTGTTTTATTCAGCCGTTGGGGAATCAGGATGGTTTCTGGGTTAAAATAGAGTAGGGAGAAAAATGCAGAAACCTTAGAGGAAAAATGACTTTGTTCTGTGTTCATGTCTTTACAGCAAATGGGCATTAGGTTGCCAAAGCGGAGCAACTGCTGCAGTGCATTTTGGGATGCATCGTCACTCACTTTGTCACACTATCAAACTGCAGTGTTCATTAATATTTCAGATCTGACTGATATCTCATAATCGATAAAGCTGCAGTGCTTGAGGCCTTCAGGAAATGCTTTGTGGGTTGTCAAAACTTCCTAGCTGCTTTCATTGTTGAAAGTAAAGGCAGTATAGTTTAACCTTTGAAATTCAGTTACCTGAAATGGAAATCCTGTAGGAATCTCCTGTGTCTACCTTTTGCCAACCAGGTACATGTTACATTTAACCTCAGGGGAAGCAAGGATGCTCCACAAGGTGATGCAGTATAGCATTGCAAGAAAACAAATACTTTGTGTCACTGAATGAAGATTATATTAGAAAATCATCATTCAGGTTGAGTAACAGGCAGTTTGTGACTAAGGTGTTGCTGTCTTTTTGCTGTAGAAAAGATGGGAGATCAGTCTTTTTCTGCTTAGGCTGTCATGCAAATTTCCCAGAGAACAGTGTTTCTCAACATTGTCTTGGTGAAATGAACAGTCAAAAAAAATAAAACAAATAACCACCCCTAAGAAAAAAAACCCACCCCACCCCCAACAAAACAAACAGAACCCAAAACAAACTCAAAAAAACACTCATTAAAAAGCATCTGCAAGAAATGCAGACTGAACTGGCAAACTTAAAATCTTCTAAAGGAGACTGACAGTATCATGTTTAACACCATATGTTTATATAAATGTGGCTATGTATGCATATAGACCCTTATTAGCCAGCGGCTCTGATTAATATTGAGCTCTTGAGCAAAGTGTTGACTAGCGTGTGTGGTTAATTAGATGTAAGCATCTAATGAACCCCTGTCAACACTTGCTTCATATTAAATGGTTATCTCTATTACAGAAACATGTTGCTACAGTTTTCTTTTAATGCTGGAGTTAGAATATATGTATTAAAACTGTATTTGTGGAGTAAATTTCAGGTTTACTTTGCTAAATGCTACCTGCTTTAAGGAATGTTGATCCTATAAAGTTTCACAGAATATCAGGTTAGAAGAGACCTCAAGGATCATCTTGTCCAATCTTTTCGGGCAAAACCACAGTCTAGCTGAGATGGCTCAGTAGCCTGTGCAGCTGAATCTTAAAATTGTTGGGAAATCCACCAGTATGAGGGAGAGATGATTCTAATGGCTGATTGTTCTCATTGCAAAAAATTTGCCTCTAGCATTCAATCGGAATCTCCCTGGGGGTAACTTGTACCCGTTACCCCTTCTCTTTCCTGTGTGAGTCGTCATAAAAAGGAGTTTTAGTTGCTTCCAATAATAACTATAGTTAGTGCCACTGGCATTTTTTGGCAAATGGTCATGATCTGCTAATGCATCAAAGTCTGGACTGGACATGGAGAGACTGAAGTGTTACCAGCCTGCATAAGTAACTTTGCTTTTCGCAGTTTCTAATATCCCTATATTTCATATAGACAATTGATGTAGCTTGGCATTAGAAAAATGTAGTTTCTGGTCTGATGCCACACCTGCAGCAAAGCAGGAACTGTGCAGTGGTTTCCTGTAGTTCAACCCACCCAAATTTTCAAAAAACACACGTCTTCCACAGACACAACCACTTAAATCACAAAAAGCAGATACCTGCTATGACCACATACTTTTATAAATGCTGCCAGTCTGTTTCTGTGATGTATCTTCTTGATAGCAAGTACTCGTTTTTCTGCTTGTAGATCTGTAAGTCTTTGCATATGTATGGCAAAAGCCATATCACGTGAGCTGCCTGCTTCCTGCTCCTTCCTTTTTATCAGTGAGGATTGTGCCAGTGTCAGTCTTCCAAGTTTCCTTTTCCCTTGCTGGTATTCTGATTAACTCCAGCTCTGATGTTTTGGGTTTGTTGTTTTGTTTTTTTTTGTTTTTTTTGTTTTTTTTTTTTTACAGTGTTTATTACTGATGTTTTCATAATGGAGAGTTTATGGCCTGAAATTAATTGTTAGATGATTTTATTTAGTAGAAGTGATTTTCTGCAAACTTCCCACACAGTTTTTGGGAGGCTCCAAAAAACTTTATTGCGCTGTATTCATTAACTCTTCCTCTGCTTGTGTGGCTGCAGCATCCTTTTGTGGGTTCTTTGTTATAAAATAATAAAGTACTCTTTTTATGTAATTAGATTGGTTTGGGGGTGTTTTCTAATAACATTGTATTTAAACAAAAAGACTGCTTTATGCAATACTGTGCACTAGCTATTTTTTTTAGTTCTCACTTTTAAGGACAAGTGAGGAAAGCAGCAGGAGCCAGACTCTCGAATTCTGACTTTGAGCTCATTTTCAGCATCTGGTTTTAGGATTTGATCCCTGTGAAATTTAATGATGTCCTGCTTCTAAGGCTGCCTTTCAAATACACCTTGTGCTGGTTTTCCTCTCTTCCCATTGACATGACTGAGAATCCCCTTAAGCCTTCTCTGAATCCTGAGCGGTATGGGGAAATAAATTATGAACGAGACTTGTAGCACAGGAGTCTTAAAACTCTTTGCAGCCATTTTTACACTGTGTGCATGCCCTGTTTATCTCTAGGATCATTTTAACTAGCACATGCCTACTATTTGCTTATAGTGGAAACCTGAAGAAACAGCAAAATAAGTAATTGGCAAATACAGTCCTACATGGCAGCAATAAACCAGAATTATAACAGTGAAAAACATGAAGCTTAAACTGGTGTAGAATGGCTTTTTGAAGGGAAGTTTGTAGATTGTCAGTTCTTGAAGTCTATTCTTGGTCCTCAAAGCAATTTTTTGCAGGTACTGGAAAAGACATTGAGTTTATCTGGGGAGTGACGGTTGTTGTTTAAAAAAAGTCACGTGTTAGAAAAGCAGGCGCCACAAAACAAGAAGACTTGACAGTTCCATCTGTAATGTTTTTGCTGGCAAAGTAAATCAGATATCGTTCCAAGGTCTGTACAATGCATGCAGCAAACCTCTAACAGTGGAAAGAACTTGAGAGTTTAATGTGTTCTGGCTTCATGTTACATAAACAGGGGTCCCCATGGTCCTATATTGATTGGGCTTGTGTTCCACCACTGTTTTTGTGGGTATATGCTAGCCCATAAAATCACATTTTTGTTTTTGCCTGCCAACTCTCTTCAATTGCTTTGTCTATTAGGCTGCAGTGGTAAGTGCTACAGCTGGTGTGCTTGAGGGATCCAGTGCAGAATAGTCAGACCACTAAATTTCAGGCTGATGAGCCTGGGAGAAACCCTTGCAAATTGATAGTATGATTAAATATGTGTCATGAATTGTTAGAATTACTTTATGCTATTTTGAGAATGACTGTGTATTCCCTGGTATCAGCAGAGGCTAACATCACAAGCACTACAAATACTTTGCAGCACAACGCTAGTAGCCATAGCCTAATAAAAAATCTGCTGTTTTTAACCCAAGGGTAGTCAGATGGGGAGAAAATCCTGAAGTGAAAGATCATGTTTAGTATACTCCAGTTATTTCCCTCTCTTAGCCTTCATCTTTTGTTTTTTGGTAAAACTTTTTATCATCCTTGCATGTGAGTGTGGAACATGAAGTTTTAGTGAAATTGGAAAGCCTTCCTAGCTTTCTTGACTGATTGAATTTTTGGCTACACTGTAGGATTTAGGAAACCATCAAACTTGTAGGAATCTGGTTTTTTTTTTCTTTAGCAGGCAGCAGTTTAACTTAATAATCCTTGTACAAAGGAAACTGTAGCTTCCATTGTCAACTTTTATAGTTATGTGGTGCGTTTAGACTTCATTAATATACTTACTTAAAATAAGGTTGTCTGACATCTGTGTGGTAAAGGACTCTGCAAACTGGCATCCTTAAACTCAGGATTTAGTTTGTGACCTTCTGCTTCATGTCATGTAAATCTCTACATCTACATCTTTCTGATGGTCACAGACTGTTAGTAGGACCTGCTGTGATAAGACAAGGGACAATCGTTTTAATCTAAAACAGTCAGACTAGATATGAGGAAGAAATTATTTACAATTAGCATGGTGAAGCACTGTAACAGGTTGCACAGAGAGGTGGTAGATGCCCCATCCCTGAGGACATTCAAGGTCAGGTTGTATGAGCCTCTGAGCAACATGATCTAGCGGAATATGTCTGCTTGTTGCAGGGGGCTTGGACTAGATGACTTGTAAAGGTCCCTTCCAACCCAAACCATTCTATGATGTCCAGAAAGGCAGTGTAAAACTTTTGCTTAGTTTTTCACTGTCTTGCAGTGCTTCTTTGACACACACAGTTGAATTTTCTTCCCTATTTCCCTTTTGAATTGTCTGCAGCAGTTTCCACTAGCTTGTGCCTGCCTTTATAGTTAGTTTGATAATGAGGATTGGGCTACACTTTGTATAGTAGGGTTTAAATTTAGTAAGGAGTGACAGGGTGAGGAAAAGGAGAGTCTTTTTATTAAACTTTCTTGACTGTCACCAGTGTCTATGTGAGCAAGCTGCTGGTAACTAGTTTTACTGTCAAAGTAATGACAGTAAATGGTGATGAGCTTATTTTCCTAGGTAATGAAGACATTCTCTTGCTTTCAACTGTTGTTGATACGTAAGTTGTTATGGTTAGCATGCTTATTTCTCTGTAGATTTTTCCATGCCAGTCTCATTAGGACTTTATTCCAAAATAATACATTCTCTTCTTTCTCTTTGCGAATGCACCAGTCGGCAAGTATTATTTTTTTCCTATCTGCAGCTTCTGTCCTTATGATCCCATATTTTTTGACTGTTTCCACAGTGGTTCCATGTGCTGTGCAATGTGGAGGTGATGGTGACTTGACAGAATTGGACTGTATTCAGCATGCTGTTCTGCCACAAGTTAAGCAAAGATTCCTGAAGGTTGTTTGTGTGGAAGTTATGAACAGCACATCTTAGCACTGTGTATCATACCATTCCATGAGGTCAAATCTTTCTTAAACATCTCCTGTCTTTTAAGGAAAAGGAATTTTATTGACTTCACTGTGAAATTAGTGCAATCGTAAAGTTGCTCCAGAGTGAGACAATGCCATGCAAAATTGAACCGTGAAAACGTCATCTGAGTGCAAGTGGCAGCTGCCGGATCTTGGGGCCTATTGGTAAAACAGCTGCTTAAGCAAACTGTGGTAGAAACGTAAATATTGGAATACATTAAAATTAAACTAGTGGCAAACTTACTGGTGTCCCTATTGGTGTAAGTGCTATGTAATACAAGTGAGAATGGTCTCCCAAACAGTTTTTAATTCACATGGGAAAGGTAAAGCTGAGGCAGGGAAAAACCAAAACATCCACAATTAAACTTCCATTGCATTTAGTTTTCTTAATGATTAGTACAGCCTCTGTAAAGATTCTGTCTTTTGGTTGTCAATTTCCTTGTAGGAACTCCTGTTGCTTCCTGCCTTTATTTGCCAGATCTTGGATGGCTTTACATATGATAGCATGGGGATGCTGAACAAGACAGGCCTTCATGTGAAACAGTTCAGTCTTAAGATCTGGGACATGTTTAGTCCTGGGAGGTTTTAAGTGTCTTATTTTTACTTTCAGCTTACATAACTTTGGCAGATCAAGGCTTCTTTTAATCCCCGTTGAAACACTGTAAAATAATTTTTAACTTATAATTTTACTAGAAAATAACTTTTAAGAGTTGTATAAATTTTGGGCACTTCCTTCACCTGAAATTCTCTTTGGACTTATTTTGCATGTAGTCTTAACATACTTTCTTTTGTTTTTCATATGCATCCCATAGCTGATGTCTAAAGTGTGATAGCTACTATCTACCACAGTGGTGTAAATTTGTCAGCTGTATGTTGCCTAAAAAATAACAATGTTAAATTTGAGAATCAAAATTTCCTCAATTATCATCCTGATGTATCATTATATTATCATAATATCTATCATCAGAACACATTACAATATATTTTTATGCAGTATTATATAGTAACTTGAAATACATTATTATACAGAAATATTTTTCTTTAACAATATTCGGGGTTTTTTTTTCTGCTATTGTTCAGGTAATTTTGCCAGGTGGGTTAAGTCTGGTTTTAGTTGAGTAAATGAACAGCAGGACAACTTCTGTCAGTTTATCATGATCTGAAGCAAATCAAGGGGCTCCTCCTGAATAAGGAGTGTTTATTTTTGCTTCTGCGCTTGGAGGGAGATTTTTGTCTTTAGAACAGAGGTGTGTTAGCCCTGCTTTTAAAGTCTAGCTGAATGAAATATATGGTGCTTATCATGATTGGTCACCATGTGCAAACCAGACCATGCCTAAACCGATCATCTCTTCATCTAGAAGTAACAGATGCCCTTTTTGACAAAGGCTTATAATTGTGGTGAAGAGTTTCACCACTAAGCTTGGTATGTAGTTTATGTTTGCAAAGTGAAGGAGTATGGCTTCTAGAAGCACTTTGCACCCCTGCTGCTGTGTTTGGTCAATTAGTTGCAGTGTAGCAGCTGTAGCAGAAAGTTCCCTAAGGTGGGCATCATCTTTATTTTTCCCAAAGTGGGACAATTTGCTCTTATAAATGAACACCACAAAAATTTCCTACTTGTTTGTGGGACTGACCCACTGAAAACACAAAACACAAGCACAGCATATTATCATTATATCTGCTGCTGTGTCTGAGTAAAGCAGCTAACTGAAGTCCTTTGATGCTACAGAGAACAGGCACAGCTGTAAACCAGCTGAAAATCTGCACAGTGACTACTGCTGCTGCACACCCAGAAGGCTCTAGTTCTATTGTACCAGGCAGAATCACTTCTAGAAAAGTCTTTCCATTTCTGGAATTATCTTCTGCCCTGGCTTGTGCCTGAATGTCCTCCACTGGGACTATGTGATCTGGAGCTTGGCTTCTGTAGGCCAGCCCTACCTCAGAGGTGCCAAACAGGGCAGCATCTGGGTTTTGGAGCTTAGGGAATAAACTGCTCAGTGTCTCAGACCCTCCTTCATCTTCAAGGACATAAAGTTAGGATTATTATTACAAGTAAATGGTCCAGCCCTAGGTCAGTATTCTCATTTCTCCAAAGAATATTTATGGCCAGAATAATTAATCATTTAAGCAGTCAAAAGTGACAGCAGTTATTTGATGGAGGAAATCACACAAGGAAAGAAAAATTGGCAAGAGGTTGTGGGAATACTGAAGTGGCCTTCTGCGTTGTTGGAAGTGACAATTTTGTTCATTGTTTCCCTTGGACCGTCCTTCATCTTCTCACTAGTCAGCTGGATAGCTTTGTGCCTGCTGTGTTTCGGAAAGGTTGGGACACAGGGCTGCGCGATGATCACACAATTGTGCATGGAGCTTCGGCTCCTGTATTCTTGCCGTAGAACAAAAAGACTATTGTTTCCAGCCTAATAATAAAGCAGGAAAAAAATCACAAAGGCCTTTCCTCTAGATAGAAGGCTGGCTTAGCAGCAGGCGGGAGAGAGCTAGCAAGGAATTATCTGCTGGAAATGACTTCTCCAGTTTGCATTTTCGTTTCATCTTGTTTTACTGATGGCTGGAGAAGATACTAACACAACTGCAAAAAAACTCAGGTAGGATAGATTTCTGACTGTGAGATGATGATATGAGTAGGCTAGCACTGGAAGTTGGGGGGAAAGGGGATGGGTTCAGGCTGGGTTACAGTTCAGATTTTAGAATCATTAAATCCCATTGGAGGAGTAACCATGCCCTTGTGTATGTGCATTCCCCTGACAGATTTAGGGGACTCTAGACACTTGTTAGAGCAGCATATATCAGTAAGAACATACTTAACAACTTGCCAAAGTGGAATAAATAGTAGTCATTAGTCCTTTCTGAGAGGCAGGTTCTGCTGAAGTAAACTAGGACACGAAGACCCTTCCAGGAAAATCTTCTCCTAAAAGTTATTGATGGAACAAAATAGTTTGATCGTCAAATCTAATTTTTATGGGTTAGCACAACGCTGAAAAAGGTGGCTTGGTAGGTTTAAGAAATAAGGGTGACTTTGTTTTTCTTTTAAATGCTATCAAACCTACTGGATATTGCAAGTGGTCTTGCATTGCCAAGTAAGCTAGAAACATGTTAGTGTTTTTCCCTTGTTGATGTCTCCAACAGAAAACTAGACAATACTCATGCTGATGCTAGGTAAATAAGCAACGTATCCTCAAGGCTCAGAAATGCTACTTAAATGGAGCCAATGTTATAATGGCATAATAATAAAGAAATTCAACTTTCTAGAGGAAAACCTGGAAAATGGATATGCCCCATTATACGCAATGGTGGTGATAATACTTCATTATAAGCACTTTATTAAGACCATAACTAACTTTGCCTATCATATGTAACAAAGTTTTACCACACACTTTGTTCAAGTATCACAAACAGTTCCTGCCAGTGCAAAGAGAGAAAGTGCTTGGCTATTTAAACAGTACCTACTGACTGCCTTTTGGCAGCAATGTTTTATAGGAGCTGCAGCTGATCAGTGTTATGCCTTGAAATAGAGTAATATTGTTTGAAATGCCCACTACACTAAAAATTTGTTAGCTTTTTTAAAGGGGAAATCTTTCAGAATAATTTTTCCAGTGTTCCTTCTTTCTTTCCCCTTTATATCAATTTAGGTAACGAAGCTCTTCATAGATTTTAGAGAAAAGGAGTAGTTTTGGATGCCTTAATCTCTATATGCTGCCTTACCTGAATATTCCTGCCAAATGCAGTAGAGCTAGCGGAGTTTTAGGTAATCGATAGCAGGCTCCAGCTGAGGGAAACAAAGTAGCCAAGACAGGGAGAAAGTTCATGCTGAAATTTATATTCAAACACTATAAACTTGTAAACAGAAAAGTTGGACCCATTCCAGGAAGTAGTCAGAAAACCATCTGCAAAAGAAATTTGAGGTAGAGATTCACAATACTGCCCTTGAGATAGTGAAATGAGAAAAGGAAAGGTTTTCTGAAAGTGTATCAGGAGGAGGAGTAGGGCTTTTCTTCTGGAAGGAGCCAAGATTGCTTCTCAGTTTGCTGAGGTGTCATCTCCAGTCCATCTGGAGAGCAACAAGCACTCTACAGACAAATAGAGGATGCTGTGGCTGGCTTACTGCAACCTGCTCCCCAGGCTGCCAGAGAGTTCTGGTCCGTCGCTCTTGGAATGTGATAAGCCAATTGATGACAGGTACCTGTTGGTGCTGTTTTCTGGAAGTAGAAGTCATGAGGTATTGATTTACTTCCCTCCATAAGTAGGAGGCCAAGTTGTCTGGTATCCTCATATGGTTGTTTTTGCTTCAGTGGACTGCTGGGCATGTTTCTGCAGAAGAATAGTAAGTTCTGGCATCACTTCCACCCTTACCTGTAGAGTGGCTGGTCTGTGCCATTGGCCCTGATGACTCTTCAGGAGAGGCCAAGTTAGTTTCTGAATAGGATTTCTGTTTTGATTTGTTTTTTATGTTTTTTGACAACTGACTAGGCTGAGCAGCATAGTTGGAAAGAATAGTTGCTTGGATTGCCTTACACTGCTTTACAGCAAAGATTTTAATTCCAACTCTATTAGATCTGACAAAGGCAAGATGCTAATCTTTTGTTCTGCCGAGTTCTTTCAAATTAGATGTGGACTAATGACCCTTGTCTGTTGGCTGAACTGGCCGTTAGTTTCCTTTGATAGTGGTTTTCAGGAGTCTGTACAGTTTGTAACTGAACAGACTGCTCACGAATGCTGATCTGCTCTTCTGCCCCTAAAAGACAGTTTGCCCCTATTGTGCTTTTACACCAGCAGGGTTTCTAACAGGTTCAACATGGTTTAGCTGACTTAAGAAGGTACCTGTCTTTTTTTGCTCTGTTTGTCTTAATGGGAAGCTTTATCTGCTTTAACCTGAACTTGAATATAATCATAGGCAGGTACAGGGCAGTATTTTGTCCTCGTTAAGCTAACAGTAACTCCTGCTATTGTTACCTTTCATTGCCTTTGAGTATTTTTAGCTGGTCCTGTACAAGTGGACCACGTAGAATCAAGTACTTAAACTAAGAGTTCATGGCTTGCAAAATGATAAAGCAAGCCAGTGAACTTGAAAAACTGCTAGATTTGACACTTCCTTTTTAACATGCTTTGAGTATTGCTGTGGAAATCTACAGTTTGGGTTGGTTAGTATTGCATTGTGAGAAACCATAGCATTTTCTTTCTACTGTTCACATAGTAACTGTTTTGATAAATTACTGTGTGATCAAAAGCCCTGGAGTTGAATATTATTGACTGAAACCTCATGGGTTTTCTGTATGCATATAACAAACATATTTATCCATATATAATATTCAATAGCTAGGCAGGCAGTTGTTCCACAGTGAGAAAGGAAAGCAAGCAGTTGAACAAAAGCCCTGCTGTCATTTGGCAGTGCTATTGTGAGCAAAATCTATAGTTATGTTAGACACAACTAATGTTTGGTATGTTACTGGCAAACTACTTATTTTATTTGTGATGGCAGATCCCTAAGTGTCTGGATGCTGCAGCACACAGCCGTAGATGTAGCCAGAATTCACATACACACGCTTCTGCCTTAAAGCACTTTCTCCCTTTTCATAGAGGTACAGTTTAGGATCGAAGCTTCTTTTTGTCCTGTCATATTCCCTTCTTTGTCCATATTCTAATTCCCTGGCGCTTTGTGTGCAGATAACAGAGGATGAAATCTCTGCATTGTTTTAGTCTAAATTGAGTACTTTGTTTATATTTTAGGGCCAGGTTGGTTATTTTCTAATGTTTTCCCAGCATCTCTGCTTTTTGGAAAGCTTTAAGAGCCATTAGTGACCCATGTTAGTAGTGGTTTTGTAAAATGTTGACTTTAATTTTATTTTCCTTTTTCTTTTTTTTTTTCTTTTTTTTTTATTTCTAAGGTCATTGGAGTCTCAAAGTTCACACAACAGCACTGAAAGTTTAGAAGTGTTAAAATCCAAATCCTGTAATTGTCTTTGTACTTAGATGGTAGAAAATAAAATCTGGTTAAAAGGAAAAAGAGAAAAGAAGCTTTTTCAATTTGTAGCTTTATTTTTTAAGCTATAAACACCAAAGACTCAAATTCTGCTAAACTTACTTAAACGTGCTAGTACTGGGTGGTGTCTCTTGCACTCAACAGGAACTGCATACAAGGGAATGAATATAAACATCAGCCTGGTCTCCAATCCTAACCTGAAATTTGGCCTAGCAGCAGAAAATCCCCATTTCTCCAAAATGATTTTACAGGATGGGCCTGATCTCAGGCTCTGAGAGATTAGGTGACTCATTCAGTTTTCCCCTTAACCATACAAGTTTGTGCATCTTCACATCTTTGTGACCCTTAAGTCAAACAAAACTAGGCATTTCTGGCTGCTGCTTTTGTGTTGTAATGCCAGTCAGAAAGCAACAAATTTCCGGGAGTGGCAAGCCTGTGAAGGTAAATGCTGCGAAGTCCTCACAGCCTTGATTTGAGCTGCATATATGTACACTGGTGTTTGTAAGAAAAAGACGGGCTGTCCTGGGATGCTTGTAGGAGAGGAGGGAGTTGCTGTTTTGAGCATGTAACAATTTGTAGCAGTAAGATTCTTTTTTCACAGTTTTTTGCTTTGGAAGTTCTTCTCTAGAAGAGAGAGGAAAACAAATGTAATCAGAAAGCTGCGTTAAAGGAAGGGAGCAAACCAGTCTGATTTTCAATAACCATATGCTGGAGATCATGGAAAGCAATTGCATATAGAAATTCTTCCCTAGGCACTGCTCCAAAGTTGAATTTAATTCATTTTCTTGACAGTTCATGGAAACTTAGGATGCAGCTTTGCATGACACTGGTTTAGCTGCAAAGCTGTGCTTGAGCAAGGATTTTGCCTTTGTTTTGATCCATAAAGTCAAATCATCCTAATCCAGCTAAGTAATGCAAATTGCCCATTTCTCATCTGTGACATACCCAAACTATGTACACCTTTTCAATCTACAGTATCACGACATGTTGTGTAAAGCAGCATCCTTCTACAATTTTTTTACCAGTCTTGTACCATTTCATATCTACATAGCTTCACTGTCATGTTCCCCAGTTATTCTTCCCCATCTCACTTCATTGTGTCTTGGCTATAAAAGAATAAATTCTCTGGGCTACAGCGTGTGCTTGTCTACCACACTAAGAAGTGGTGCCATAAAACATCATAAATACTTGAATCAGGAGAGTAGGTATGGGTGGATAGCTTACAGGACAAAGGAAACTTTCAGTAGAAGAATATTTTTTATTGTGTGCTTTGTTTTAGTGGAATCAGAGCAAATTAGGAGCTCTTCTGAAAAAATGTGTGGTCTTAATAAGGTATACCTTGATTTCTATAGTTAGGTAGTCATTTTTTGTCTGGAAGGCTGGAGCTGCTCCAGACAATCATTTGTGACTTTAGAAGGAGTTGGTTCCCTGGAAACATTTGGAAGTTGCTCAGCTGAACTTATAGCACATCAAGGGCTACTGCAGGCTCACTGGTGCTGGAGAGGGACACCCTGACAAATGAGAAGGTTTCCACAGCCAAGAGCTATAGCTTTAACCTGAGTAGCAGAAACTGGTGCTCAAATAGATTAGCAGTGCTTTACCTAGCCTTATCTTTCATCGGTCCAGGAGAGACTTGTTGCCATATTAACAAATTCTTTTAGGACTTTGTTTTGTTATTTATCACAAGCTTGGCAGAGCATCAGACAAAACAGTTCTTCTGTTCTCCCTGAGCTATTGTTCTTTCCCTCTAATCTTCCCCAAAGTCTATTAAAGGATACCACTTCTCTTCTGCAACTTCTGTCAATCATTTCTAAAATAAAAATGCCCGAATGCTCAACAACCCAAACCAAACTAAAACTGAAACACCCTGGCCCCTAGCCTGTCATGTCTCATAATTGTGCGTGCATGGTGCCCTATTCCAGGGCTGCATTCCCTGTGATGGAGTCACCTTTGAATATGTATGTGGTTTAGTAATCTTTAATTCTTGACTATTTCATCTTAGATAGCAATAGAAGTGTGATTTTTATATGACTGTAATTTGCACTGGTGTGTACACTTACACAGAAAAACTTTCTGTAGTTTGTCACTGCAACATCTTTCTGCCAGTGGTGCTGGATGTGCACATCCCATTTCTAGACCCACACAGGGTCCTTTTCACACCTCTCATGGCTGGAGACTGTCTTCCTTGACACTCACTATCACTGCAGCTACTTATCTCACTGTATGAATAAATAGAAATAGATGAGATTACCCTTAGAGGCAAGAAAACATTAATTAACAGCACTCAGCAGTTTTCAGAGGAGACATAACTTTGCTCCACAGGGAAGAGCATTCCTCACTAACTTCATTATTTATGCAAACCTGTTAAAAGACTTGAACCTGTGAGATGTCTGATGTGAATTGCTGTGGAAGTCATGGGGAGAGTTACAGCAGCTGTTGCTTGCTTGCAGGAGGTATTAAGGGTCCTTGTAGATGAGGGAAGGAGATGCTCATGTATTTATTGTCAGTTAACAATGTTAATGTGTAACGGTTGGGTTGCATGTTAAATGCATATTTTAAGCAAAGCAGGAGGTGGATTAATCTCCTTAATTAGAAATCTGGTATGGGAGGGAGGGAGGAAAGGGTTCTTTTGAGCAGCAACAAGTTATGCTGTTAGCATAACTTACTATACAAGTCTGGTAGTTAAATCTCACAGATCATAAAAGTGACAGTTAAGGCCAAAGAGTTGGGAGACTTATTACAGATCCTGTATTTTCCTGTGAGTGCAGAAATGTGGTCATATCTTCTTCTGAGCTTGCTAACTTCAACAAAGCTTCTACTTCTACAAAGAGCTTGCTAACTTCTGTTAGCTAAGTGTACAGTAAGTGAGTTTATCAACTTAGTATAGTTTGAGTGGCAGCTGTCAGCAGGTAGGATAGAAATAAATAAATAAAATGCATTTGTAGTGAAGGATGTGAACTTTATGTAGTGTTAGGTGAGTGTGGGAGTATTTGCCCTCGAGATGACACCAGTGAGAAGAGAAAGTAGGGCTAAATCTAAAACTGATGCTTTTGTGCTTAGCTCCTTTCCCAGGAGCGGATGCTGGTGAGGTCTGCAGAGATTGCTCAGCCTTCTCTCAGGCTTCATAAAGTGTGTAATGCATCTGCTTCTAGAAGGTCTTCAGTGGGCTTAAAACCTGAGTTCTCCAGGAAGATTGGGCTGGTGTTTATGCTCGGCCCAGGTCTTCCTATAGTGCTGCAAAGGTGTAAGGCATTTTTTTATTTTTAAATTCTGTTTTCTTTTTTTTTCCTTAAATTCTGGCCAAGAAACTTTTCTGTCAATCAGTATTTTCATGGAAGTCAGGGGACTGCACAGATCATGATTATAGCAGGCAGTGAGCAGCTAAGCTGCTTGCAAATAGTTTTTTCTACATCTGTCATAGCACAGACTGACAGACATAATGAATTCAAAGTCTTCTGTATAATCCAGTTCCACACTGCTTGAATCCATGCCTTTTAAAAACATTGTGTATTTCAATTTCCCATCTTCCTGTTTTTCCAAGGAGTTTTTTAAACTCTGTGTCTACATGTGTGTATATTTAAAATAAAAAACTGCATGTACACACATTGTATATGTTTAATTGCCTATGCTATCAAAATTCATCAGTAAGATTTGCCAGTAATACATTGTGGAACTGGAGACAAGGAAGAGGAGGTGGTTTGCACAGAAATGCCTTTTGCCTTCTGGATGGGCTTAACAATAAAAAATTTGGATGCAAAGTTATGGTACTTGATCCTAGAGTTTAATTCAAAGGCATGGCCACAGATAAAGCTGAGCATCTTGATTCAGAGAGCATGTCTGTGTGTTGCTGGACCAGGGTCTTGGTTTTCCATTCCCTTTAATCATTTGAAATTTAATGAGGAAATATAAAGGACTTAAGTAGCCTAATATTTTCAGAGATGATGTCAAAGGCACTGTTCTGACTATTGACACTGCTTCTGATAAGATTTTTTTTTCCTTTGGAAAATGCTGACTTTTTGGAATCAAAACTTTTTAATAGGAATACACGTGTCTGAGGAAGCAGAAGTACCATCTGTTTTTGCAATGTCCCGAAGTTCAGTTGCTAAAAGTATTTGCCTGAAACATGGAAGACATGCATCCAAATCCAATCTCTCCTTGAGTTAGGCAAATCCCAGTTTTCAGAAAAACATCTTTGAAGGGATATGTTTTTAACCTAGTGTGGAGTAGAATAATATTCTGTTGACTGAATGGTTTCCTGTGACTTACTCAGTATCCGGGGCAGAAAGAACCCCTTGCAGGAAAAAAGACACTGCTAAATGCCTCAGCAGAGGCATGTTGTACATGGTTGGCATTCAGTGGGTTTTCAGCAAGGCTGCAGATGTGCAGCTCCATGGCAGCAGAGTTGAGCCACCGCATTCTGTGGTGCGCAAGAGGTGCAGCACTGCGCAGTAAACCTTAGCCATGACTTGTTCCAGTGGTGCCAGGAGCTGTAGAGGTGACTGTACCCCTTTCACAGATCAGAAGAGTGGCTGCTGACTGCTCCAAGATGATGGACTCTGCAGGGAAAGCTGTCTTCTTGCAGTGTCTTTCTGCTGTTTCACAGCCCTCAGAATCACAAAGACAAATACCTTTCATGTGCTGGTGGAGGCACAGGCCTCTGAAGCCTTTCTTTGCAGTTCGAAACAGTGTTTGCTAAGAGCTCAGGTTCTCAAACAGATGTTGTTTGTACATGTACTACCAATATACTACCAATTACCAATATACTACCAATGTAGAAAAACTATGTGTATTTCTACAGAAACATCCATTACAGGTAATAATCAAAGTTAATAGCCTTTTGTCTATTAAAAATCTTTTCTAATAGCATCAGGAAGCTCTCAAGTGTGATAAGTATATGAGGGGCTGGATTAGAAAATTTAATTTATTGCTGAAGTAGAAGTAGAAGGCTTTGCATTCTAACCGGGTAATTCATAAGCTCCCTCTACCCCCTGCAGACATGGTCTGTCAATTTTTGAAGGTGAAAAAGCTAGGCATTACTAAATTAGGGTTTTTTTTTCTCAGTAAGAACCTCATTCTTGACATTAAATACAGGTCTCCCAAGTAACGTTCATCAACAAATGAAATTGAGTGAAAGTAGGTTTGTTTGGAACTGAGAGCAGAAGTTCTGCATGTGCAGCAACCTGCCTTTGAAGAAAAAGAAAGCTTCAGCTGTGGGTCTGGACATTTAGGATCCCTGTCATACATACTCCACTGCACTGTCTCAGGGTGATGACTATGAAGCTGTCCATCTTTCTGTGCTAGTCTTGACAGACTGTCCTAGACCTTGCACTTCTGATAAAGCAACTCTGAGCAGTGTAACTCATTCCCTAAGCTGTGGCATTACTGAGAATATGTGAGGCTTCCTGGTTAACTTAGAGCAACACAAAGTCCTGAACTTGTGCCACATGGACTTGTAGTTTGAAGAAAACAAGACTCTGCTAGGATAAACACAGAGATGTTTTCATAAAGAAGGTTTTTAATTAAGTCTTTGATTACAGGTTACAATATGAATCACCAGGTGATCAGCTGCACAATGTTCAACTAGTAGCTAGCTACCAGTGGTATCCCTGGTATACCACTTGGGGACTGATACTGGGGCCAATATCCAAGTTAATAACCTGGCTGATGGTATGGAGTGTGTTCTCAGCAAGAGTGTTGTTAATACCAAAGTCAATGGAGGGATTGATATGCTGGAAGGCAGGGGGGACATCAACAGGCTGGATAAATGGCCAGAGCAGGACCTCAAGAGTGTTTAGCAAACACAAATGTCGAATCCTGTACCCGGAATAAGCCTATGCAACAGTACAAGCTAGAGGACAGCTGACTAATAGTCAGCTTTGCAGAAAAATGCCAGAGGGCAGCCGGTAGACATAGAGTTGAAATTGAGGCAGCAGTGTGTCCTGGCACTGGAAAAAATACAACAGCATCGTGGGCTGCATTACCAAAAGGGTGGTCAACAAAGTGAGGGAAGTACTAATTTCTCCCCATTTTTCACCTGTGAAGCCATACCTCCTGTGCTGTGTTTGGTTTGAACTCCCCAATCCAGGAAAGACACTGGCCTAGTGGAGACAAGTGAAGCACCATCAAAGATGTTCAGAGGCTGGAGCACTTACCTGTAAGCAAATGCTGAGAAAACAGGGCTTGTTTTGCTTGCAAAATAGTCCTGGGGACATCTTATTGCTGCCTACAATTACTTAATTGAAGAGTGAAGGTGACATGGAGCCAGAATCTTTTGGCCACGCCAAGTAGGGTGGGTTAACCTCAGTGTGTGATGTCACACTGGCTGGCAGGTGAGTATGATCTTGACTGTACTGTTGTTTCCTCAGCAGCAGAAGTTAAATCTTACTGCTCAACTCCAGTGACTGTTTCCAATACTTGTGTAGTACTGACTACCCCAAAAGTAATTTAAGCAGTACCAAAAGGTATATTCAGTGACATAGCCATAGAAATAGCAGTTATATAACATCTTCTGATATTGTCATGCTATCAAAATGGGATTGTGCAAATTCAATTAATGGTCTAGATAGTTCCTAGGAAGCTTTTAACTTCCTTGGGTGAAAAGAAGGCTATTATGTTGGTGTATATGTGGTATGAAAGGATACCTCAAACGTAAAATCTTGATTAGAAATAGAAGTCCTCTGAAAACACTGAAATAACTTATAATTGATCAGACCTTATTCAAGTTAGGTTAGATTTAATGGATAAAGTAATTAGGCTATTTGCATACGGTTGACAGTCTTGTAGCTAAGCATGCTGAAGCCAGCAGATTTGCTGAGAAGTGAAGTGATGTCATTTTGCCAACGAAGGGGGGAGAGAATGCCTTTTCCAGCAAACCACTGAGTGTACAGACTATTCAGGACAAATCTGATATCCTTCATTCTTCTCAGAAGGGATTTGGCACCTTGCTGCTTATGCTATTCAATGAGCTCAGTGGCCATGAAATTTGCAGACTTTGAACCTCTAGTAGCAATAGTATGACCCAAGTACATGTGTATGAGGCTCTACAAAATCAGAAGCTACAGAGAGTTCTGGCTGAAATTTAATCAAAAACCCAGCTTGTCTTTACTGTTGTTCAGATCAGTAAATTTTCTTGTGAAATACCTCTCGTAATTATTGATTTTATTTAATTTTTTTTTTCTTCTGACTTGGATTCATTCTGGAGTTTCGGCAAAGAGTTCCTGTCACCAACAACTTTTGTGCTTTGACTGTGATTCATTATTCATTGCATTATGTAGCTGGGTGGGTTTCGGGGCAGTAGGGTGAGGTTTTTGCTTTGTGTGCGTGTATATTTTTGTCTGGCTTGGATTTTCTAGGGGGCTGGAGTGGGTTTTCTCTCAGTTTTATTCCAAAACTTTCATTCTAGCTCATGTCTTAACAATGTGCTACTGTTGTATAGTTATGCAAGGAAAGAGGAGAATGAAGGAATTTGGGGGAATAGATATCTAAACATAAACATTTGATGAACTTCAGGCAAGACAGCTTTTACCCAGTCCTTCATTCTTCCAGAGAGGAATGAAATGGCAAAGGAGCAGCAGGAGTAGGGCCATACAGTACTAGTAGCAGTCATCATTCAGTTCCGAAGGAGAATCTTGCTACATACGGCTCTCCAAGCAACACAAAACCATCAACTACTTTTTCAGTCACAGTGATATGACTGTTATTAAATCTCCAGAGTAAGTTGATTGCATATACTCAGTTAATCAGTAATTGTTTTGCATAGGAACAAAACTCAGGGCAGGAAACTTGGAGTCAGATCTGGACTTCCTCTTCCAGAAGAGGAAGACGAGTGTGAACAAACATGTGGGTAGGGTCATTTCTAATGTATTGAGAATGGTTTAACTTTAAACCTGTTTACATTTGACCTATTAGGCTGAAGACATTCTTTCTTCATTAGTCTTGGCTTGAGAAGATAAACTTCTCTGTTTGGAGATTAAATGAACTGGAACGAGTAAGACCAAATTGCTTTTTCCAAATGTTTATGGACTGTAATAATGCATGCATGCTCTCTCCTAGAGAATGTCACCTGCGTATTTTTTCAGTTGCAGTTTATTTTATCTTAAGGGTTTATTAGTATCTTGAAAGTGATGGCTTTGTCCTTGTTTTGAATGTTTTATTTTAAGTGCCAGGGCTCTTAAGCAATATTTTTCAATAGCATTCTGCTTCCAATAGTTCTATAAGACCCCTTCTAGTTATAATTTATTTTTTTTTCCCCTCACAAGTTCATTCCCATCTCTGAAAAGCCTTGTGGAAGTTCTGGCAATTTTTAATTCAGTTTCGTGATCAATTCTTCTATCTTAACATTTTGCCCCATTCATGTCTTTTCTGATATCCATCCACTTTGTATCATATCTGTATGTGTGTAGTGGAAAATTCACTCTGCCTGTAGAAAGTCCTTCCCAGATTGCTGTTGTTGCTCTTTTTAAAGCTATCAATGAGGCAGGAAGTAGGTTCTGTAGGAGTGTTGATGAAACATGGAGCCTTTTGCCTTTAGGGTACTGGCTCACAGTCACAACTTGTGTTACAAGCAGAGGGTGATGATTAGTGTCACATGTGTTGCCTGCCATGTTTGTTTGCTATGCTCTCTCCTGTCTGATTTTTAGTGGAAAGATGGCCAGAGTGTGGAGAAAGATAACAGAAAATTTTGCTTGCTTGTCAAATTGGCACGAAAACTGTGGGAAGGAGGATCTAATATATGTTGGATGACTCAACAATGAATTTACGGCAGAAATACCACTGAGGAATTTCAAGTTAAACTGTTGTAAGCTGTCCTGCGATTCCTTGTTAAGTTAGATTACCTGAGACCATGCTTGCTTTACAGAGGCTGCTTGATTTTGTCTAATTAGTTCTTGAGTAATTGTTAATATACACTGTATAGCAAGCTGATTTGGGAGAGCTCTCCTGAATTTTGCACTTCAATAAGAAATCTTGTCACTCCCTTTGCTAATTGGAAACCTATTTGCCCTTTCATTCACCTTACTCTTTAGCTTCTTCCTCTGGGTTGTGTAAAACTGGGATGAGGATACAAGTAGAGCAGGTAACAAAGAAGTTAAGCATAGTGTTTCAACATGCATTTTCTTAATGAATTGTCTGAAGTTTAACATGCATCAGTTAGTTGCTTCATGTAATACTAATTCTGTCTAAGCTTGCTTATTTGAAGTGCTGAACAGAATACCTGTAAATGACTGGACACCTTGAATTCCCACTTAGGGACTAAGTTAATCTCTCTCCCTGTGTGTATGTTTTCTAGAAAAGTTCCATGCCACCACGAATGCATTATGCAACACACCAGTCACGTTTTGGCTGGGGGTTGTTTTCATCCAAGATACCTACAGTTGGTGCATTTTGCTGAATTCAGTTGTTTTCTCTTGCTGATTGTCATTAAGGCTGTGTTGGTTGCCTGCAGTTAAATTAAAGAGGACATGACTCAGCTGCCAAACTGCATAACCAGCATGAAGGAATAGAGTTTGCAGATGAGTAACCTCTACTGACTTCGTGAAAACATAGCTTGCTCCTGGCTGTCTCTTTGTTTTTCAGAGTGTTGCAAAAGCACTGCCAAGGTTGTTTAGCTTGTTCTGTTCCAGATCAACACTGTGTCACTGGTGTTCTCTTGCCAGCGTTATCCAAGTTCAGTTATAGTAGTAGAGAAACATTAGCTATAGAATTGTAAAGCCAGTTGCAAACTCCCTAAAGTTCAGATTTCTTGACTGGGCTTTCAGTTCAGGTCTGCTAATTTGTTAAGGTCTACTTTTGTTTTAGGAAAAAGATTCCCAGAACATATGAAAACACATTACGCTAGGAAATAATGGCAGCAATAAGACTTTTCCACTCACAAATGAGCATGTTGGCTACTCTTGTCATACACATGGGTTTAAATACAAACCAGTTTTAAGTTGCCCTAATTCTCTATATATGAAGTATAATGAAACTTAAGTGAAAACAAAACCCTGCTGCTGTTTGTTTTGTTTGGATATTGCCAAAGTTCGAAGCATGCTTTTTCTTCCTCCTTTCATAACTATTTCAATAAAGTGCAGACAAAATTAACTAAGACTTGCTCTGTCCCTCTTTGTAAGTGAAAACAGGCAACGCTGAATGTTCTGTCTATTGTTAAGGTATGCACAGTATTAGCGTAGTGCAGAATATTTTGTTCCTGCTGTGGAGCCACTTCTTGCAACCTCATTTTTGGGGAGTTGAACATGGAAGAGTGTGTTTAGATTTTTTTTTTTTTTTTTTTTTAGAAGAAAGAAATTTGCTTTAGAAAGAACAATTAGAGTAAGTGCAAGAAGGCTTTGAAGGTAGCATATGCACGGTCTGATACCTGAAGTACTCAAAAATAAGAGTTTTAGCAGTATCCTCCACCTATTCTACTTTTTTTTCTTCTTTCCTCCTTCTGTCCTATTGCATCTTTACCTGAAATCACTGTTCTGACCAAAGGGCAAAAATCAGTCTACACTACATACTGACAGAACCTAAATGCTTATCAAGCAAAGTATGAAAAAACTTAAGGTGTTGAAAATACTTGCTTCACTATTTAGCCAGTCGTATGGTGTCTTTATAATAGTTTTAATTTGTCCTCATACTATTAATGCCTAATTACTCTGAGCCTTCTGACCTGGGCCCTTTCTGCTTTAGCAGCGTGTTAAAAGTGATGCTTTGCATCAGCAGTACCTCAGGTAAATTTCTTTCAACTTCTTCCAGAGCTGTGGATTGGTACTTGGGGTATGTTGCTTAAACTTTTTGAGGATGAAGCTCTTAGCTAAATGAGAAGCCATTACCTTGAGCTTTGTGAGTCAACTCACAAGCTTGAAGAAACTGTCTTTTAAACTGTAGACTCTCTTTCATTACTTCTGATAACTTTTGAATTTCCAGAGTTATTTTTGTCTGCCTTTTCCCTGAGTTTTATTTCTTTACTCATCACCCTTGTGTCTGTCACCCTATGCTTCTGATTCTTTTGAAGTTGCAAGTAAATTTTTCCACAAATATTTTCTTTTCATTATTGTCGTGAGTAAGAGGATATAAACCCGAGTTACGTTCACTGCAAGTGCAGGAGCCTAGTCTTAAACCAGATGCTGTGCTGGAATGGTGCAGTGGAGAATCAGGCTCAAAATAATGATTGATTTTAATTTATTGTAAACATGGGATTTTTTTTTTCCAAGCAGCAATTTTTTTGGTTAAAAAGTACCCAGAATGTCTGAATTGACTCTAACATTACAGCCATCCAAAACATTCATAATAAAATCCAAACCAGCTCAAAAGTACTTGGTTTTTAGTGTTTCATTATAAACCTTTAACTCAGCCAAGGTTAGCAACCCTCTGAAAACCTGGCCAGAACCGTGAGGGAATCTAAGAATGAGAGAATCTAGGTTAGTTTATTCTTTGTGGATGGAAACATGTAAAACTTGACGGTTTTACGTGGTTTCAGCTTTTTAGCCAGGCAAAAATTCGAAGTTGCATTAAGCTCCAAGTGAGCAGTGCAGCTAAAATGAGTGGCCTCCTTCCTGCATTGTACCTTACAAGGTCCTCTCACCTTGCCTGAGCTAATTCAAGTGCCTTGCACTGGGTCTGTGAAGAAGAGGACAGTGCTCATCACTAATCTTCTATGTGGCACAAAAGATCTCTGTAATTGTAGTCTTTATTTGGCCTTTAGGGCCATTATTTCAGAGCACAAGGCGAACAGGAGAGAGAACTAAGGGCATATTTTCCAAGAGAGGACAATGAGTTGACCTTCACACTGGCAATGCTCTTTTTTGCAGTATGTGTCCTCTAGTTTCATGGGACATGAGAGGGGAACACTTCTTCGAGCCACAACTCCGACTATATAAGCAGAGTGAACTAGCCAGGCACATGAGAAAAGCGATTTTCTGTCTCCAGCACAGAGTCCTCCTTTATCCCCAGCCTTGGCACGCTTCTAGTGGGTCCGAGGAAGAGGGGAAGAATGTGCCCAGTATGTACGCTTAGCTGTGATCTGGGGAAAGGCTGCTCCTAGCTGAGGTAGTGGAATGTTTGACATCATTAAGTGTAAGATTTGGTAGTGTTTCTTGTAGTCTTCATCTTTAAGTGTCAGGAATGCATTAATGGGTGGGTAAATTCATTCCCAGAAGGACTAAACTAGGGTGATATGGGGCCCCTTTAGTGCTGACAGCCTGTTGCTTGTTCAAAGGCTAACCAAAGCTCAAACAAGCCGAGTATGGAAAATACAGGTGGGAAGGGTGCTGCCCCCACTTGCCTCCTACCTGTTTGTTTTTCTGTGTGCATAGGATGTCACAGGATTTATAAATGCAATGGATACTCTTATGTGGGTACCCAGTGGTTTTCTTCACTGGCCTTCTAGACTCATTATGGTCTATGTTGTGTGGCCGCCTGTGCAGAGAGATCTTCTGTCTCAACTTCTTTGTAACAACTGATAAATCTTTACTTTTTAATAGCTTCTATTGTAGCTGCACTGTAGCTGGGAGAACTTAGGAAGTTTCACAACAACAAAAATCATGATTATGAAAGCATTCTTTCAGTAAGATTTGGACTTGAAACCATTCCATATCATAAATCACCAGACAATTCAAAGTACAATTCAATAGCAGACAACTCAATAGGAGACAATTCAAAGTACCAGTTATGTCGAGAATTATTTTGGGTGCTCTGACATTATTAGTGCTAAAATTGTTTTATTGTCTCGGCCAGCAGAAACTCTCAACAGACCTATTTGTTTGTGTGTGAGTCTTCGTTTGGTTTCTTTGCTTGTTTGGGTTTTTTTTGGTACATTTGAAGCAAGCTCATCTTCAGTGCTTGTGTCAGTAGTAGTCATTTGCAGACTCATAGGACAAAATTAACATCTGGATAGAAATGCAGAATGTGGAAATGAAGTGTGATTACAAAACATCCTGGGAAAATAGTTTGCTTTATCAGATGAATATAAATATTCTTCATAATGAGAATGATAGTTTTAGACTTATCACAAATATTGTGGCTCAGAGAGAGTATTAGAAAAGCAAAGTGTAAGTCATGAAAAGTCTCTGAAACAGAGGTTGGTATTTCTGATCTGGTTCTCAGTATTTAGGCGCTCCTGTGTAACTGTAGGAATGGACAGAATAATTTTTTTTTATGTAGGCAAATTATTAAGAGAAGAATATGCTAAACCTGCTTTGCTTGAGTACTATTTCCAACATGAATCAGCTCTCCACAAAAGCAAATTCTGCTTAGTGAAGCTTAAAACTATTTTTACAAGGTCACTTAACATATGATTAGGATTGATGTGTAAAGCAAAAAAATACAAGAAAAGCAGGTGATAGAGGCTAATAGCGAAGTGCTCCTGTCCTATCTCCACCGTCAGGAAAAGGAACAGAGCTGATTTTCATTCAGACCCTTCAGCAATCTTATTTTCATTTCTTGTAAGACATTGCTATTTATAGAAGTGAACGCCGGATCTGTAGTGTGTAGTCTGCCTCCAGGCTGCTCACGCTGTGAAGGTGTGGACAGAGAGGACTGTAAAGTTTTCTGAGGTGTGCCAGGCCGCCTTTTACAGAGGTTCCCTGCCCTCCATGCAGCCTAAAAAGCAGAATTTCCCTCTGTGCCGGAGAAGCCTGCAAGTGTGACTACTGATGGTCCCCTGTTCGGGGCCTGCGGGCTTGCCTGCTCATGCCCTGTCAGGCATGCACAGCAGGGGGCTGAGCAAAAGTACTTTGCTTCTGCGCCAGGTATACGGACAGGGGACCGGCTGTTGTGCACGCGTCTTCCTTGTCGCTGGAAGAGGTTGTGTAGGCTGAAAGCTGCGTAATTCATCTTAAACAGCAAACTGGTAGTACCACTCCTGAAGGCTGTGAGTGTGGGATGGTGACCTGAAGTGAATGAAACTTTTCTGCGAGTTCTTTCTGTGCTGCCTGGATCATTATGTTATGCATTATAAACACGCTTCTCACCTTCAAGCTCACATACGAAGTGAATCTGAATTCACATGAGAAACTGAAGCTTTCCATTTACACGTTAGCTAGTGGTCCTAATTTTCCTGAAATGCGTATAAAAATATCTCACTGGGAGCTCGAGAATGTGTTTTATTTAAACTCCGTTTTTCACTCCACAGCTTGGTTTTGATGGGGGAGGTGGTCTAGTGGCGTTCCAGTACTATTGGCTCCCTCTTGTGGCTGACATTAAAAAAGTAAATAAAAATACATCAAATAGTTCTAAAATTGCGGTAATTTTATTGTACAGGTTTTAACGCCTACTAGCGATAGTAATTTGTCTGTATCAAAAACCTTTCTAAGCCTTTCCCTGGATGTCCTTTAAACGTTTAACATGAAGAGGGGAGGCAGGTTATAAAAAAAGGCTGCAATTAAGCAGTAACAGTTTATTTCAGGTACAGGCAGTCATTTACTACCCAAATATTAGTGTTTGAAGTGTTACATAATACATTAAATAGAGCCTGCAAATACCACTCTATATATGAGGCTAGCAGTAACTTTTTTTCCTACACCCCCATTTTAATTTTTAAACTGGAGGGAAAGGTCTCTGAGATGACTGTGCATTTTTGCACTTTGCCTTGCTTGATTTTTTTTTTTCTTTTTTCCTCTGTAGCAACTTATCAGGAATATTTTTTTTCCTAATGTAGATTCTATAAATTAGGATATTCTGCCATCTGATCTCTGCTGTTAAAGGCTTAATTTTTGCAAGTGGCTCTTAGTGGCCTGGCATGGTTTTTATTCCTTCACGGGAACATGGGAATCTTTGCTCTTACTAGCACATGCTCCCCAGGCTGTTCCAAGGCCCTTTTTCACATGTCATTAAGCTACATAATCAGATATTTATTGAACAGATTACACTGCCTTTGTTCTTAAAATGAAGGATTGAAACCACTTTGTTCATGTGGTTTTAGAAACAGTTATTCCCCATGACTAAAGAACTTGTATGCTTAAAGAAGTTGTTAAATGAAAAGTTACATTGGTTGTTACAGGGCTCTTAACTTTTTTCTGTATGCCAGTTAAGTTACATTTAATGTTAAGTATGAAAAGAACAGACTTTTTTCTGTTGTCTTCAGAAATTAAAATACTTAGGAAATTAAAATACTGAGGAAAAAACATTTAGGAGAGCTCTTAACTGGAGTCACTGCATTTAGGATAGTATAACTGTGGGATTGATCATGGAGTTGAATTGAAAACACAGAGGTCTTGGTCCTCATTCTTCTAAGATACAGTGAAAAAGAGACATACGTATCTTTCTTAGGGCCATTCATTTTACTTTTTGTCTGGAACCTGCCCACTGATGTTCCCTTGTTTTGTTCCACCTGGGTGCCTCTTCTCTTGAGTCCTGCAGGCGTTGCTGGTTACATCTGATTCCACCAGTGACAGCTACTGACCTGGCTAGCTCTGAAATTTGTTTGAAACGCCTGGTCTCCTGAGGCACATCCAAAGCTGGCGGGAGCTACAGAGGAGAAGGAACATTTACTCCTCTCATGTACCACTGTTCTGTATCAAATGCACACCCCCTGTGATGTGTCTGTAGATGCCAACATCAAAAACTGTATGGCTCACAACTCAGTAGTGGCAGCAAGGAGAAAGCATCACCTCAGTTGTTTTAATTCTTCAGGGTTTGCTTCCCTGTCAGCTGAGTTATGGATCCAGCTGAAAATCTTCCATCTTGTTCCAGCTGGCCAGTGTCCACCTAGAGCAGAACCATAGGTCTGTCAATTGACTGACTTCAGAAACTACTGAATCTCCAGGGGCTGTAGGAGACAACTGGTTAATGATTTGAAAGGATTTTGGATGTGCAGTTATTTGGAAAAGGCCCAGTTGTTTTAACCTCTAGAGCCCATTCTCAGAGACGTATTTCAGCTTCTGATAATGCCCAGACATATGGGTGTAAGTGTGAGTAGATGCCCTGAGATGAGTAGCAGTACTTATTGCTGCTGCTTAATGAGCTGTGAGGCCTCCTTATCCTGGTAGGGAGCAAACCACAGGTTCCACTAAAGTGCTGCTCCTGCTGGTAGACCTACTCTCTGTCAGAGAATGAGGCTCCCTTTGGGACCATTGTGCAGCACAAGATGCTAATGCCAATGCTTCAATTTGGGAAGCAAATGAAAATCAGTTTCTAACAACACTGGTAAATGTATTTTTAACCATATATGCCACCCACAAGAGAGTTTTTGTTTTAAATATCTTTATGACTGTTGTTATGTGCTCTAACACATTGTCAAAATCAGGATTAAGCCTATAAAAAACCTCTTCTGACACTTTTCTTTAGAGAATTATTTTTACATTCTGTTAAAATAGGAAATGAAGATGAAGATTAAACTCTTAAGAACTTCTCTTTATTTTATCACAACTTTCAGAGATATGGTGTTTCTGTGTTTTACAGTATTTCACAAATCACTGGGCTTGGTGTTTATGCCTAGCATCTAAGGAAAATCTAGATACACATATATAGGAAGTAAATTCTGACTCATCACCCAGACTTTTGATTGTGTAATGCTAGACAAGCCTTTTAAATGCCAAGCCAAGTTACAAAGTGGGCTTTGTCAGACCTCGGATTAGAATGAATGTTCCTGGCTCTTTGCTGATTATACTATCAAAGTAAATTCTGAAGCCTTTGACCTTGGTTCATAATTTTCTTATGTCAGTAATGTAGCCATCTGTTGGACAATAATAGGAAAACATCTATTGTGCTTTCTATATTTTTGTTTTTCATGGTGCAATGGGTTTTTTTTCTCACATAGCTCAACAGTATCGCATACTGCTTCACACTTTGGCACATGTAAGTGCTGTGGTAAAGCAAAGATCTAGGTCCTAACAGCATTTATATATTCATATTATGAGCTGCAATGCATATGTCTTAATTTCATGATTCAGGCTGTATTGTTTTTTCTTTTTTCTTGCTGCTTTTTAAAACTCTTACATCATTCTGTAAGCAGCCAATTAAAAAGCTGTTCCCCCTTTTGCAAGCATACTTGTGCTGTACAGATTTGTTTGATACAGAGCACAGCTTTTGGAGCTGTCAGATGTATAATCAGCAGGGGTATGTTTCCCCCAGCTCATTCCTGAGCAGCAAGTTGCCAGATTATTTCATAGCCTTTATTATTATTATTGTAACTATTATTATTATTATTTATTTTTAGTTTGTATGCTTCAAACTGTCCACTGGATTCGGAATACGTGAAGTTATTTCCACATACAGATGGTCCATGCCTTCATAAAAGGCCTGCTTTTTCCCTTCTGGATTCCTACAAGTAAATTAACAAATGAAGCTGTAAGCCAGTAACTAGCCAGCAGTATGCTCAGACTCTCTGGTCTTTTCCAGACTCCCCCTGCTTTGCTCTGTTGGTGGCGTTGGGCTGTGCTCCACATTATGCTGGTGGGGAGCTGGATTTGCAGGGTTTCTTCTGCCTTTGCAAGATACTGGCAGTGTTTCTTTTTAGGTCTTATAACTATGCATGTCTTCAAAGGCAGCCAGGCCTCGCAGAGTCATAGAATCATAGAATAGTTAGAGTTGGAAAGGACCTTAAGATCATCCAGTTCCAACCCCCCTGCCATGGGCAGGGACACCTCACATTAAACCATGTCACGCAAGGCTCTGTCCAACCCGTCCTTGAACACCGCCAGCAATGAAGCATTCACAACTTCCCTGGGCAACCCATTCCAGTGCCTCACCACCCTTACAGTAGAGAATTTCTTCCTCATATCCAATCTAAACTTCCCCTGTTTAAGTTTGAACCCGTTACCCCTTGTCCTATCACTACAGTCCCTAATGAAGAGTCCCTCCCCAGCATCCCTATAGGCCCCCTTCAGATATTGGAAGGCTGCTATGAGGTCTCCACGCAGCCTTCTCTTCTCCAGGCTCAACAGCCCCAACTTGCTCAGCCTATCTTCATATGGGAGGTGCTCCAGTCCCCTGATCATCCTCATGGCCCTCCTCTGGACCTGTTCCAACACTTCCATGTCCTTTTTATGTTGAGGATGTCAGAACTGCACACAATTCTCCAAGTGAGGTCTCAGGAGAGCAGAGTAGAGGGGCAGGATCACCTTCCTCAACCTGCTGGTCATGCTCCTTTTGATGCAGCCCAGGATACCGTTGGCTTTCTGGGCTGTAAGCGCACACTGCCAGCTCATGGTCTTTTTTTCATTGACCAACACCCCCAAGTTCTTCTCCACAGGGCTGCTATGACTCTCTTCTCTGCCCAACCTGTAGCTGTGCCTGGGATTGCTCCCACCCAGCTGGAGGACCTTGCACTTGGCATGGTTAAACTTCATCAGGTTGGCATCAGCCCACCTCACAAGCATGTCAAGGTCCCTCTGGATGATATTCCTTCCCTCTGGCATATCAACTGAACCACACAGCTTGGTTTCATCAGCAAACTTGCTGAGGGTGCACTCAATCCCACTGTCCATGTCACCGACAAAGATGTTGAACAAGACCGGTCCCAGCACCGATCCTTGAGGGACACCACTTATTACTGGTCTCCATCTGGACATTGAGCCATTGAGCACAAGTCTTCGCGTGTGACCATCCAGCCAGTTCTTTATCCACAGAGTGGTCCACCTATCAAATTGATGTCTCTCCAACTTAGAGACAAGGATGTCATGTGGGACAGTGTCAAACGCTTTGCACAAGTGCAGGTAGATGACATCAACTGCTCTACCCCTGTCCATCAGTTCCATAGCCCCATCATAGAAGGCCACCAGATTGGTCAGGCAGGATTTCCCCTTAGTGAAGCCATGCTGGCTGTCACCAACCACCTTGTTGTTTTTCATATGCCTCAGCATGCCTTCCAGGAGAATCTGCTCCAAGATTTTGCCAGGCACAGAGGTGAGGCTGACGGGTCTGTAGTTCCCCAGCTCATCCATTTTCCCCTTCTTGAAAATGGGGGTTATATTTCCCTTTTTCCAGTCATCGGGAACTTCACCTGACTGCCATGATTTTTCAAATATGGTGGACAGTGGCTTAGCAACTTCATTTGCCATCTCCTTCAGGACCTGCGGATGGATTTCATCAGGTCCCATGGACTTGTATGGTACCCTCTCTTGTACTTTAGCAAAGAAGGGCTGTCAAGCTGGGTCCTTTCCCCAGGTGTTGGGATGAATGTAGATAGAAGCTACATCTGGGCAGTCTCATTGGTATGGTTTCTGCCTTGGATGAATTCTGAGTCTTGGGGAAAGCCAGCAGGAGCCTTCAGCCAGTCTGAGAATGTGTATGTGGCAAAGTGGAGCCTTTGTCATCTTCACTTTTCTTCCCCATACCCCTTTCTGCTATAAATAGATTTCAAAATCTTCATTAATCTTCACCGAGTTAGCTTGAGGTTTTGGGTACTGTTATTAACAAATCTGTTGCTGTAAAGGAAGTCCATGGATTAGATGTCATGGTCCTTTGCAAACCTTGGTCAGGGGTAGCGTTCTTCTTTGACACTGTGAACACAGATAGCTCTCCAGCATTAGTGACCTCTCTGATTTTTGCCAGTATATTTTATTAAGATCTAATGAGAGACTGATGAGGTACCATATGATAAGAGCTTCATGTCAGTGATTGCTGGCTGTAGGAGCAGGAGTTTTTGCATTCACGCTGAGACTTATTTTCCTTTGAGCTTGAGACAGGTTTCAGCTGTTGATAGTGCCTCTGAGCCATCTATTATACCTGTGAGTATAATATCCCCTCCAGTGAGGACACTTTTGAAGCAGGGAGTGTTTGGTGTGTCATGGGGCTGAGGGAGGCCAGCACTGTGGCTGTAGAAGCAGGCTGCCCCTTGGGAACCAGTGAATTGCAGACAGCTAGTCCCTAGGCACATGTTGTAGCAAAGTGAGATTGCCCTCCCTGCCAGAGGCCATGGTAAGGTAGCTCATCTGCCACACACATGTCATGGCATCTTGGGCTGTGGAGGGGGAAGACCTGTTGGTAGGCTGCAGTGTGTTTGAAGGAGATCAAACCAGAAGAGCAGATTCCGCTTCTGTGGGTTAGTCACTGGATGGTGATGTTGCATGGCACTGGGCAATGCAGGGTACAGGAACAGCCAAAGCTCTTCAGATATTCCAGAGCAGCAGCTGTGAAGTCGCACAGGGGAAGGCAGCACTCTGCAAGAGCAGATGAGAGAGAGGATGCACACCAGCTGCACAGCATCTGTGTTGGAGTTGTTTTGCCTCCTGGAACTGAAGGCTGCAGATATTATTGAACTATAATATAAACTAAATGGTACTCATTCCTTCTCTGTAAAAGTTAGCAAATGAAATGTTTTGAACATATAGGAGATGCCCTCCTTATATGCTAGCTCCTGGCTTAGGCAGTTGAATAGCAAGGTAATATATTGCCTTTATTTTCCCTCCATCATTCTTTCATTCTTTGTAGTTACTCGGAGATATTGCTCAAGTGGTTGCAAAGACGATGGCAAAATAATTTTTCTTAAAAAGTTGAAACCAAATTCCAGCATAATGATAATTATTTCCAGACCTAACTGGTGGTTGATTCTAAAAGAAGAAAACCCTCTTTGAAGATGTTGCAAAATATCTTCAAAGTTTCTATGAATTTAGTCATTTTTCAAACCAAAAGAAGCTGTCATGAGCATATTTTACCTCCTGCATGAACAGGAGCCACAGACCTGTCTTTATTGACAGTACGTCTTTTTTTTAGAACCCTAAAAATCAGCTGAAAAATGGATAGAAGGAATCTACTCCATGAACTGTTCCAGAGCTTCATTGGACTTGATTTTAAAAAGAAAATAATCTTGTTTCCAATAAAAATACCTACTGCAATTTCCAAATGTTATACATAATTATACGTTTTTTATCCAAAGTTGAGTGGTCCCCTATCAAATCTGCTTTTCCTGCTGACACTCGTAAACTGTTATCCTGGACCTTCTCCTTAAGATAAATATCTTAAGATGCTTCAATTTCCTAGTCTGGTGAAATGTGTTTTAGTAATACTTGTGGCTCTGATTGATCTCTCTCAATTTTTTCCACACTACTTGTGTTGTGGACAGCAGAACAGTGTGGTACACTGGCAGAGATTGTTAGTACCAATAGAGTCAGTGTTATTTTCCTGCTGTGTATTCCCTTATCTACATACCAAACCACAACTCTGTCATGGTTACTCATGGAAGATGATAATTTAGATTATGTGCTTTTTCCACAGAACAGGGGGATTAAAATCTAGTACCTTTACAATTGCCTTCTGGCTGAACAGCAGATCCCTGGAATTGAAGTCTGTAGAAGATGCTTATCTTGTACCTATCTTGTAACAGTATTTGTAGGGCTACCTTACTGAGTTGTATTCCATGCGCATCTCCAGAAGGTTATTAAGATATATGAGAGGCAATGAGGTAATTGTAGCTTGAATCCTTATGAGAACCACCTGCCAACAGCTGCTACTTTGTCTGATGACAGAGACTGGGAACTTTCAGGATTAAAATCAGTATTTTTTCTGCACCAAAGAGTTGGGCTCTGAGATGAACTGTGGAGGTTCTCTGTGGAGATGTGGAGTAGGGACTTATAAAGGATGTAAAAAAACCCAAAACAACTCCCCAAAACAACTGCAGAAAAGCAAACATGACAATGACAAAGGGAACTGCATCTTATCTTGCATGTCAGAGGGTATGCTTGTACATGTGATGTTTCCATTTGCATCTGAATACGTGACGGTAACTGCAGTCAGCACTTGATTTCCCTTATGACTTTTAGAAACGCTGTTGGTTTTGATCAACTGGAACAGTGTCTTGGCACTCACTTATATCTGTACTGCAAGGACTCCAGAGCAGAGGTAAACCTAACAGCAGAGCAAAGGTGACTGAGCTGGATTGGTGGCAGCACATTGGCAATAACTCACTTGGGCTCAGAAGGATGTGCAGCACTCATGAATGGGTTATGTTAGCTTTGCCAGGTGGAAACTGCCTCTTTGGCTGTCACAGTACAATCCACTCTCTTCTGGGGTATGTGGATACTACCTCAGTGCATAGGCATCTAAAAATGTAGAAATACTGAGGTTAAGTGTTAACAAGTGAAATAAACACTTGAGGGACAATAGAACAAGGAAATAGATGAATGAGGGAGAGAGAATTGGCAGAATATGTCAAAGTTTCTTTCTTTAAGCCAACAAATTGTTTTTTTAAATGTTAAATAAAACAAAACAATCACATAGTACATTTCTTTTACAAAAATAAAAAAAAAAATGCATTTTTGGGGTAAGCTATGTCTCCCGAAGGGATTTAAAATCTTACTTACCACAGTCTTATTTGACAGTTCAGTCAGAGTTTGGCCACAGCCTGATCAGTATGGTTAGCCAAGAGCATCACCAGCCTGGAGGACATTGTTGATATTTGATGCTTTAATAAACAGTCTGGGGGCTGTGAAAGGAAATATAAACAATAGAGAAGTTTTTAGTGTAAATACAAGCACAGAAAATAACCACATTCCTTAAAGACCTTGTGCAGGATGAATCATTTGCATTGCTTAAGTAAATCATGCGGAGTTGAGGAGGGTCTGTCTGGCAGCATTAAGTTAGTTAGGGATGGAAAACAATTAGAAATTACTGTTGGCAGATGAAAGTAAGGATGCTGCTGGCTTGGAGGGCAACACTGAGCTGTATCTTCCTGATTCATCTTTGGCAGCACCCCACTTTGCCATGGGCAGTGTGCTTTGAGTTTTAGGGGCAGGAGTTGTAAGGAGCGATAACTTTTTTTTTGGACCAAATAATATAATATTTGGGGGGAGGGGCACACAAACTGTTGGATGCACAAGCTGTTCTATAGATCCAAAATAGCTTCAGCAGTCTTCACAGCTCATTAACAGCTTAACAATTGTTTGGAGTGTAGATAGACTGTGCTGATCCAGGCACCTGACAACAGATGTGATGGGTGACTATGAAACAGGAGGAAAGGTGGACAAATGCTGGGCTCTTAACAGAAAACAGCATGACCTGAAACTTACACTGCCTGTGGATTGCTGAAAGGCTGTCTGGGAGGAGGGAGAGGAGTTAGAAATAAGACCAGTATTCCTGTTGAGTCTGTAATTTTGTTTATCTTATGTTTTGGTGTCCAGTAGAACCTATATGAATTTTTGTTTCCAGATTCTTCTCCAATAGGATCTTACACATTTCTGTAAAGGATCCAGACTGTGCAAACACAGGGTTGGTGTTTTTTTTTCTCTAGTAACTGGATATTTCTGGCCTTTATCAACTGTGAGTTCACTCAGGCATCTACTGGCTGCGCTTTCTTACCCACACAGTTTCCCTGAGGGCATTTTGTCCACCACATGGCATGTATTGCTCATTGGGAGACACAAGGCTCTGCTCCCATCATCTTGGTGATTGTGTTGCAAGGGGGATTTACTGCCATGGCTGTGGAAATATGTTGGAAAAACATTTTAGCACAAGCACGGTTTAGTTCCTTTTGTCACATATAATTCTGATATTGTCTGAATTTAGCAAATTGAAGGCTAATTTAAAGTGTGATTAGAGACAGTGGAGGACTTCAAAGAAAGGCCAGTATGGGTTGTGGTTGCAGTTCAGCTTAGCTGAAGTGAACTGAATTGCCACTTTGCCAGTCAAGGGTGGAATATTCATTCTGCTTTTTGACCATCTCCTCCTTTGAGTTATCCAGCAGGCTGTACAGGGACTGTACCTGTACTTTGGTGAGCAAAACATTTAAGCTCTATTCTTCTCTCATTGACATTCATGTGAATATGACCTGAAACTCTTCCCTGTGTCATGCTATTTTTTCATAAGGTGAGCTCCAAACACCTGTCTTATGAACAAAGTCTTCCAGCTCTCCTTATTTATTAAGTCTCCATTTTCTTAAGACATAAATGAATGTCATGTGAAATAATTTGACTGTTATAATGTTACCTCATTATGGAGTTGAAAAACAAAGTCAGCAATCCCACCTCTGCTATAGACAGAATGTTGTTATCGTATTGTTTTACTCCATTATATTATTTAGCTAATTACGTGCATCTTTAGTTGGTTGTAATGGTCAAGAGAAACTTTGCAAGGAGAGCAGATACAACAGAGCCTTCTTAACAGTATCAAGCAAGAAACTGTAAAGGTGCTGCAAAGGGTACTGCTTTATTCTAGAGCATCTTTAAGAAGGGCTGGTGAGATACCCAGTCAGTAGAAGCATAAAATGTAATTTGATGTCTTAAAGTCCCCCTCAGAGCTGGAAGAGTTTGTGATAAGATGTAGATTGGTAAAACCTGTGGTGGGAGCCTTCAGGTCTAGTTTCCAGTCTCCTGCAACTCCCAACATTTTGCCCCATTTTCTCATTACTTTGACCAAGGCATTTGGTAATCATTGATCTTTGGGTAAGTTTTGTGCTGAATATATGCCTGGTTTCAGTTACAGCATTAAATAAATGTGTCTCTGTTATTTGCTTATGTGTCCAGTCTAAAAAGTTCATACAATGGAGCCATTTGTAGGGCAGAAACAATTATTTGTAAATAATGTGAAGCTTTACTCTAGAATCCATGGGCCAGTGTAGAACATGTGCTTGCTGAATAAGACGGGATTTAAGTATTTTGCTCTTAGCTTTTTATGCACATTTTCTCTTAATTCTACTGAAGCAACTGGGACTTTACCATGTTTCAAGAAACAGAATTTAAAAATTATTAATATAATTTGAATACTGTTGTAAAACATGTAATTTTCTTTGCAGTCCCATTCAACATGGGAGCATATTTTATACTAAAATGAGAAGGAAGCATGAAGATTAAAAAAAGGGTGGCATAAATGGTTGCTTCTGACAGTTGTCTAAACTCACTAAACAATTGAATTCATCTGTGAGTTACAAGGATAGTGTCTGGAGTAGTTATATGGCAACAGCATGAATACTTAGGCATTTCTCTTTTGATAGTTTGCAATAGTTCTATACTATTCATTTAAAATACATTTGCTTGAGAACAAATGTACAAAAGTATATTATTTCATACACCTTACATATGAAAGTATATGAAAGAGTGGTTCAGAATGCTGAGAGTGATTCAGAACCTATAACTTCATCTCTTTCCCAATGTCTGGATATTTTGTTTTTGAAAGCAAAGGTTAAGCACTGAAAATCCTTTGCCAGACATCTGTAAGTACCTTCAGGTTACAGTTTCATTGCCATGAAGTCGGGTCTCCATAGGTCTCTTCAAGTAGTTGATTTGTGGTCTTTCATCTTTGTGCATTCTTGCCATATATACCCCAGTTGCAACATGCCTCGCAAGTGATGAAGGCACAGTGGCTGTCATACCTTGCATGAGCTTATGACAGCAGAGTTGCACATCATGTCTCTGCAGCAAACTGGGTTTCATTGTGACCCCAGGCAGAGAACTCTCCAGTATGTGAACTGTGGAGCTTCAAAGGGCTGCTTTGGCCTCTTAAAACTGGCTTCATTTTGGCTGCAGCACAAAATATCCCACCTGGGGTTCAGTGATCCATTTCTTCTGGCATGCAAGAGAAGAGACTGTGGTGCTGCCTTCCCAAAATATGTGCTAGAGCCAAATTTCTGAGCAGCAGGAGTCAGCTGTGGGAGTCATGCAGTGCGTTGACACAATAGGGTGCTCTTACAACTAGAGCATTTTGACAGTCCAGTGAATGATGCAGCTCCACATGGAGTTGCATTAACTCAGCTGACAGGGTGAAACCTCCTGTGTCTGGCTTGGCACTGAAGAGAATCTATCTTGCAACTCCCTCCTATGGCGTGACAGGTTTGCAGCATCCAGAAGAGCAGAAACAAGATTCCCTTGAACTAAAAGTGTTCTGCAAATAGTGAGAAATCCCTTGGAATATTTCACCTTGTCTGTTGCTCAGAGCTTGAATTAAATTCTGCAGAACTGCATTCTGTAAGAGTAATTGCTTTCAGTTCCTCAACACTCTCGATTTTGGAGAGCTTTTCTGTCCCCGTGTGTGCCAAAATAATGCTGTTGTAGTTCCTTCAGCTTGGCATATAGTTTCTCTAGTCTGAGTAATCATAAGAGAATGCGTAAACCTGCGAGCCTTCTGAATTACTGGAAACACTGGAAGCCTCAGGTAATAGAGTGGAGGAATTTCTCAGGAGCTGGTCATGGTTTTCTTTCCAGAGAGCAGGAAAGGGTTGGTTTGTGCCCACTGATGACATAGTACAGTTCAGAGATAAGCCCATCAATACATTACTTTGTGTGCAAGTTTTGTGTGCTCTTAGAACTACAGTAACATTTACAGAAGGAGGATGCAGTGGCTTTGCATTTTTTCCCCTTCAGAGGTACAATATTCATTATGAGCAATCAAAAAATTTTCAGTGGCTGCTATAGCTGGCTGAAATGTACATGAAAGGATCAGTTTATGACATTAAAAAAATGCGTGTATTTTACAGCCACCTACATCTTTGAAAATAAGGTAAATTAGAATTTCCATAGGATAGATCCTGAATTTAAGGCAGCGTCTTGGGTGAAGCTACACCATCGTCAGTCTGTACGTCTCTTTTTCAACACTATCAAAACCAGTGGTGAGACAAAAGGGCAGAAGGTTCAGTAGTAATGAAGTTATGCTCCCAGGAAGTTTCTTGCCCTTCATTATTTCATGACAATCCATAGGACTGCAAAGATTCATCCTGCATATGACAGCATTTACTACCCTTCAAATATTTCTGTACTTTGGCAAAATCTAAACCATGCAGCAGCCAAGCATCTGTCTTATTGTGCTGTATACACAGTGCTTATGCTCAGCCTCTACCCTGCAGGGGCAGGGGTGTTCTTTTTGCTTGCGCAGCAAAGCTTACTTCAAACTGCACTTGTGGACCATAAATTGCTGGGTTTTACGCTTCAGCCACACCAAGCTGCAGTGGAAAGTCAAGATTACTTCTTTTTGGTCTGCTGGAAATGTTACAGTGATAGAGAAGATTATGCTTGCATCTTGCATCATCATTCTCTTTCCTATGCCCCACTGTAGAAGCCCCAGCAATTGTAAGTCTGGGTGTAGACTCTCAAAATGAGCATTCAGAACTGGTGGCTCCCAAAAACCTGAGCACTTGCGCTGAGCGTGGAAAGCTTGGCTCCACACGGAATTTCCAAATGGCCAAGAACTCTTCCATGTGTTCTTGGGAAAGAGATGTAAATAGCATCCCTGAAAAAGTTAATGGTGCACTAAACTAGCATATAAAGTTTGTGGAGTTGCCTTTAAATATGCTAAAGACATTATGGCTTGAGAAAGAAATTATATGTTTGCATGTAAAGAACAATAGTGTCTTAAAACAGAAAGTAGACTTATGGGAAAATCCAGGCTGTGCACATTTGAGCTCTGCAAATGCTGTGATGAGGGCAGAGTCAATATGCCCTAGAGCATTTCTGAAAACTTCAAATGGAAAGATTAGGAATAAGTACAAAAGGATGATAGTGTGTAGGAGTACAGTGTAGAACATTATAGAAATTTAAACTGAACAAAGAAATACAGAGACCTATGATCAGCTTGTACCACAGTTCTTGTCTTGTCATTAGACAGAATTTGGGATAAATTATCATCTCAGTATACAGTGACTCTGAAATTGCTACTAACCCGAGTTTCAGAATTATTTTCTGGACAAATGCTAGTCTTCCTCCTCTTGTGTTAGTATCTCTGCTTCTCAGATATGGAATATTGAAGTAACCAAGGAGGAATGCTTTTCTTGGTCAAGAAAAACTTTCCTGGAAACAAGGAGAGTGAAGGCATCGGTCCAGTTTCCAGCAGAATCTGACACTTTCATTGGCATTTTTTGTCTTATTTAGGGCATGAAATATTCCAAGAAGAAATTGGACAAACTGATTGAAAATGAAACACCTGATTTTGGTGCTAGGATCTGAGTCAGAGTTATTGGTGCTATAATAAAGTTTACTGTTTGAGAGACACTATTAAAGGTAAAATTGAATTTTCACCATACAGTTTATATGATCATGTTTATTAACATTGCATTCCCTAGAGTCACTTACATTTTGTTTAAGTAAAATACGTAAAAAGTTAAATGCTGGTCTGGCTGGGTTAAGGCAGTTATATGTTAGGGTCCTTCTTTTCCTTATTACATTTTTATGGAGATCAAAATTTCTGTGTAGGAGTGAAGGGCTGCATTCAGGAAAACTTTGTAGTTATCTCAAATCGGAGTGAAAATGGCAATGGTTTTGCCACTTTTTTGTAGAGGCAATGATTTCAGGGTGCTCTGCAGGGTGAATATGAACTTAAGAACTAGCAGAATTTGCAAGTGTAAATATTGAGATCCAGATTAAAACATGTTTTGTACTGACATTGAATAGATCTCATGCACATATGGAAAATAAAACCCCTACTTATTAAATATTTCTAAGTAATTCTAGCCTATCACATAAAGATTGAGTCTGAATTATTTGAAAATCACATAAACCCACACAATGGTGTCTAAATTTTGAGCTGTTGATAAGTTTGTGAGTTTCTCCTTCTAAGTCTGGGGTTTTTTTGTATTTAAAAAAGGAGGAGCAGCTTCAATTTGAAATTCTCTGTTCTCAGTCTTGAACTCTTGATTCTTTCATATTTGCAGTTTTTAATATATATGACTATAATTTAGCATAGTATGACTTGTTAAATAAAACCTGTTTTTTTTATTTCTTTTCATGTAGATGGGATCAAATGGACTTTGCTTGACAATGCATTGCACTTTCCATCCAGCTACACAGGAGAGGCTTGCATGCAACAAATGCTTAATTTCAGTAGGCAAAGTGAAACTTCTGATGCTGCAAACTGAAACTCTAAGCATGTCTGTTTAAACATACATTTTAATAAAAAGCATGCTGACTAAAACTGCTGTACAACACCATCTCTTCCTGCTAAGAGGCACACACTCTTGGAGAGTCAAACTCCAAGATCTTGCATGCCATTGTTTGGAGTGTTTTGGTTAGACACAGCTATTTGACTTTCAATCCAGCACTCTAGACCACGCACCTTTTGGCTTTGCTTTCCTTCTTGTTGCTGACAAGGAAAATGTTTCCAGGCTGAGGGTAGAGCGTGGGGCTTTTTTGGTAAAATCTGGTGGGTAATTTGACTCAACCCGTTCCAGGCTTTGTAGAGTTACCAGTGTTTACTGCATAAGCTGGGATAACGTCTGCTTTTTTCTTTAGTAATTCTCTTTCTCAAATCAGTTCTGGACTGCTTCCTTCCTGAATGCACAAAGGTGATGGAGGCTCTGAAAAGCCTATTAGAGCATATAGAAGTGGGAATATAAAATGGCAAAGGAGATCTACTTTGGAGCTTTGTTACCTGGGGGGTTTCTAAGGTGAAGAATAACAAGTTTCCCTTAAGCTGTGACTTGGTTAGTCTCTATGAACTAGACCTGGGTTAAGAGAAAAATTATAAATTTTGAAAAGAGGACAGGACTTTCCATGAACTAGGGGAAATTACTGAAGTAGCCCATGAGAGAAGCTTGATGACCTATCTGCTGCATAAGCAAGAAGGCATAGTCCCTGGGTGAGACAGGTTTGCTTTTTCATATTAGAAGATCAACTGCAGGGGGACAACACCTGTGAAAAGGCTGTGGGCTTTAGGGCACACAGGGCAGTAGCTAACACGCATACAGCTTTTTATCCCTTGTTCTGGGTGGCTTACACTATTTGAATAGATGAACTGGGGGGGGTTTGGGGGTGGAAGCAGCGTGTGGGTGAGGAGGTAACTGCTGCTGGAAAGTTTCAGAGATGTCTCATCATTAGAGATGATAAGACTAGTGCAGGAGCAATGGTATGTACTATCTGCAACTTTTGTAAGAGACTAGGTAGTGTGCTCTGTTCCACAACCCATTCACAGTAGGGAAATAAAGGTCTGATAAGCATACGCACATGCATGTACTGAAGCAGAGGTCTTAGGTGGTACTATGACGAAATGAGGAATATTATGAAAAACACTGTAAAAGGTTATGGCAATAGGCAAGGATCTCTTAAGGTAAGATCTTTCGAAATATGTACTGGTCATGGAGTAGGGTTTTATTAGTAAGCATATTGTTAGAGTCATCTCTTGCATAAACATTCAAGTCATATGGTCAAGTGGACGCTAAACAATACAACAGCAGTCCTTCAGGAAGAAATGCCAGAAGTAGCATGAAGCTGAGAAGATGAAACTAGTCAAATAAAGCAGGCAGAGATAAACACACTAAATAGGAAACTATTTTTAAATAACCATGCAGAATAAAGATGACCATTGCCTTAAATTGCAGGAGTGAGGCTCAAGGCAAGTGTGACTCAGACATAGAATCATAGAATAGTTAGGGTTGGAAAGGACCTTAAGATCATCTAGTTCCAACCCCCCTGCCAGGGACAGGGACACCTCCCACTATCAGTAGTGATTTTTACTTTTTTTTTCCCTGTAATTAAGTAATGGCAGGTAACTTGGGAAGCTCTTCATTGAGGTATGCTATATACCTTTGTGTTTTTACTGTTGGTGTGTTGGCAGTGGTCTCAGCATATGGGACTGCATGGGTTATAGCTACCCTTGTCAAATGAGCAGGGTTATCAGGATGTGGTTGGCAGGGTTCTGCCTGCTCTAATAGGCAGCTGAATACTTTTAGCAGCTGGCAGCCTCAGCTTCTACAAACACGGTAGTTGGGCTTTTCTTCTGAAGGTTTGCATGAGAAAGATAAGGATTCCAGAAACTGACCTTTATTTTTTTATGCAGAAGAGTCAAAGAATAATATTTTGATGTGCGATATAGCATTCCTGACAGCAGTATAGCAAATTCTCTCAATTTACATCTGTTTTTTGTGTCTTGGTTATGCTTCAGTTGTCAGCCCAACCATAGTGATTTGCTTCACTGATAATGTATCATATAAATCATTAAAGGTAGTGGTGGTTTTTCATGTTATGGCAATGTGCCTCCTTACTACAGGTACTGTATTTCTAGTGATTCAGACTGAGCACCCAAACATATTTGTAATTGCTTTTCTGATGCTACGTCATTAATGTCTTTGCTGCTGGTTAGTTCACTTCCCTTTTTCTTAATGCTTGTACTGCTCCATACAGGTGTTTGGTATACTTAAAAAGTTGTAATAATGGTCTCAGATGATACCTATTCCTTTGCAAGTAGCAGAAAGAGAACTCAGTTCTTAGGTTATTTATTCATTTATGTGGATCTTCATTGTTCTTAGAGTACAGCTGACCATTTCAGAAACAGCAGTAGTGTTAAAAAAATTGTATAACATATATGAAAACTGAACTCTGATGAACTCTCTGAGTTATGTGTTTTGTTTTGCTGCTTTTTCATTAAGTTGCTTTCTTACCTTCTTCCTCTAACTAAACCCTTTAAAAACACCTTGGTGGAGTTTTCTTGTTTTATCAACTACAAGCCCAATGTGTTCTCAGCACTACTGTTAAAGTACTGTTTTTGATAGAGTTGCTCATTATTGCAAATGTGACCTTTCTGCACTGGTAAAATTAGCGCAGCCTTGAAGGTCAGCATGAACAAATCACTGAAGCACCTTCACTTCAAGCTGACTTCTCCTTCTCTGGGGTTAAACCACTGCACAGGTGTGTGGTACCCTGCCTCTTGGCACACCCTCTACCTCTTACACTGCTTTAGCAGCAATCCAGCTCTGCTCCAGAGCAGTGCTCGCAGCTGTAAGGCAGCGAAAGCTGCTGCACTTTGGCCCTGATTAGGGCTGATTGACGTTGTAACTACATGCTGCTAAAAGAACATGATAACACGAGTACACTCAAGGAAGATTAATCACATTTTGGCAGGGCAGTATTTGATGTGGCAACACAAAACAGTACAAGCCACGGTAGTGCCTGAGAGCCTTTCTGTAGTACTCTGCGTTGGAGTTGGGGAGTCTCTAGTTACTGCAGAAGCTCAGGCATGTGTGTGAGTGCAGAGATGCTGAAGGGGGAAAAACGTATTCTGGGAATACCGCTGCAGAGTTATTCTGTAAATTGTGCAGTAACACCACAACTGGAACTGTGGATTAGGCTGCCCAATAACTGTCTGCAGTCCTGGAGCAGATATAGTTACTTATCTAGAAGATCATTCTTCCTGACCACGATAGTGCCCTTTTGCCTTTTCTCAGTTGACAACAGCAGCTTTTGCTTCTTCATTCGCTGGAAATTAATTGCTTTTTCCACATCAGGCATTCCCAGGTTGGGGCTTCTGTATGTGAGCTGCTTCTGTGAGCCTGTTCCTCAGCCTCTCATGCCCTGAAGAGGGGAACTGTTTCTTCTGTATTACATTTTTTTTTTCCTCTGACAATAACAAGCAATAACTTTTAGATCTTTTTAGTATTAAAAGTATTGCATTATTTCCTTGCCCTATACTTACTACAGTACTGTTTACTCAACTTGAGGTTTGGCTAGCTGGGTAAATATTCCTCTTTCTTCCTTGACTAGATTTTAATAAAAGTAGTGTCAAATACCAACCATTTTCTGGCTGGTTTTGTCCTGCAGGACCTTTTGCGGAAATAAAATTTCCCTTGCTTCCACCTGAGTTCTTGTATAACACTGCCGGTGGTCAAGCAGGTATCTCACATCTCCTGTATGGTTTTTACAGATGGTCTTTGTCTGAAATTTAAAAAATATTATGAGAAAACTCTGTTAACTCTGCAGAACTCAGAATTTGCTTAGAGTGATGCTAGCTTGAGCCATTGGCCAGCATGAAGGTTGTTTCCAAAACTTTGTCTTAGAATTATTTTCCCAGTTCTCTGACCTTCAGGGAGCCCGTAGTGCAGTTATGGTACTAGCAAGCTGAGGAGCTTGTTTATGCACTACACACTTCAGTCTTGAGTTAAATATGTTTCTGTGTGTGTTGCCTAGGGTCTACTTCACTTTTGTGCTGTTGTCAGAAAATGCCCATTTCCTGATGTTTTTCCTTTCCCTTACCTTCAGACATGTTTATTAGGAAGCCTAATATTTACTCACTTAAGCAATTGACTGCACATTAATTTTTAGTCCTCAGTGCCAGATTGCCTGTTTACAACTTAACCTTTCCTTGACCCAGTTCACAGCTTACTTTCTTGACTTATGGCCTTCACCAGTTTTTCACAACCATTTGGCTCCAGCTGTTCTTATAAAAAGAGACATTTAATTGCACCTTCCAGTCAGCCTTAGGGCTTGAGAACACTCATCAGTTTTAATCATGTTTGCAATACTCTATATTGAAGAGGCAGCAACTCTTAACACTTTACAGTATAATGTGTTTTCCATTCTATGTTTATTAGAAGTGCTTATATGACATTCTTACAGCATTTAAAAAGCCATGTGGGAGAGGAAGGAGTGAGATTTAAAGCAGTGGTGGAGTGGAGCAAGAAGTATAAGCATTCTGAATAGGGTAGGGGGAGAGATGATAGGTCTTGCTCTGCAAATGCTGCCATCCACCAGCTAGAGATTGCTACCATCTCGCATCCATTTGTTTCGAACCTGTCAATGGTTAGTTTGATTTGTCTCCTCTGCTCTCTAGTGCAAGAGAATAACTTTTTAGTGCCACTTGTGACTGTACAGATCTTCATCATATCCATTTTCAGTTGTCTCTTTTTCCAACTGAAAAATGTTCTTTTTCAAGCAGAAGCTGTTCCTTATTTTTGCTTGTTCTCAGTGTCGTCCTCTGGACTGCTTCTGCTTATACTGAAGTGTTTTGAGAGGCGAGGACCCAGGACTGCATGCCATACTTGACTTGCTCTGTGATAATGATTGCTTTTTCCTGTTCTTTGTTCTTTCGTGAGAGTTTTGCTTTTGCTTTCTTTTGTTTATTTGTTTGTTTGAGATGATATTTGCTTGGAATTACAGTGTGTCTGTTGCAATCCAAAGTTCTTACTCCTGAGTAGTAATGGTCCGCCCAAACTCCTTCACTTGTATGGAAAAGTGTCTATTTATGTGTGCATGCCTGAAAGTTATCCAAATGAATTTCATTCATATCTGAATTATATTATTTGACAATGTAATGTTCAACTAACAGAGTGTGATTAAAACTTTTCTGCTGTTCTTTGGAGTAAACCCTCATCTTTACCTACTTGAACAAGTTTAATGTATCAACAATCATATTCATTGTTTTCCTATTAACCGCATTTTCTAGATTACTTATGATCATATTAAACTATCAGGATCCTTCTTTTAATAGCCAGAATGGCCATATCAGTAGCAACTGATAACTTTTACTTTGTTTCCTTTTCTTATAAATAAATAGTTGAGATCTTCCCACTTTTCTTTTTGGCTGTCCATTTCCTTCAGGACCTTCCAGGTAGGCATTAATTGAGCATCTCCTGGAAACTCAAGTGGGCTATATCCACTTTTGGTACTTTAATTTTTTGGTTGAGGTTGCTGCCTGCACACGTTTTGTTTGCCAGCTTACAGGTACCCTAGATTTCTGTATTTTGGCCCTCTGAGCTGTGCAATGGGGTAAGAGGCTTTCTGGCTGAAAGGCCAGTTTATACAGCTCAGTAACTGGGCAGCTTCTTGTTTTTGTCTGTCGCTGATGGAACTTTAGTGTATTCCCCTCTCCAGCTGGACAGGTTAAAACCTTGTTCTGGGTTCAGCAGAAGGAGATGCTGGTATCCACACTGTGCAGTTCAGCAGGATTGTTTAAAGCAGTATCAGTGGGAACAGTTCCAGGTTAGTCTCTGCAGCACAAAAGACCTACTGTGAGCCAGATCTGTGTCCAAGATGTATTCACATTATGCAAGTATTTCCTGTTCAAGATGGCTATTAATCAAACCAGACAACTCTTTTACGGCAAAAGCTTTCTATAAAATTCATATTTAGGACATGGCGTAAAGTTGCTCCATAAAAAACAGTTGTTGATGGTATAAAAGTAAAAAAAATAGAAAGAGGATTGGGGAGTAGAAAGGCTGCTTCTGGAAAGTAGAATGGCATTTTGCTCTTGTATGATCTCATCTTTATGCTTTTCATGATTAATTAAGAGAACAAGTCCATGAGGAGTGGCTAAGGGAACTAGGGTTGTTTAGCCTGGAGAAAAGGAGGCTCAGGGAGACCTTACCACTCTCTACAGCTACCTGAAAGAGGCTGTAGTTAGGTGGGGATCAGTCTTGTCTGCCAAATACAAGTGATAGAACAAGAGGTAACGGCCTCAAGCTGCACGAGGGGAGGTTTAGTGTGGATATTAGGAAAAATTTCTTCACTGAGAGGATGATCAGGCATTGAAACAGGCTGCTCGGGGAAGTGGTGGAATGACCAGCCCTGGAGGTTTTGGAAAGGCATGTAGGTGTGGCATTTAGGGACATGGTTTAGTGGTGCATTTGGTAGTGCTGGGTTAACAGTTGGACTTGAGGATCCGAAAGGCCTTTTCAAACCTAAATGGTTCTATGTTTCTGTAATACATCATATTTCTACAAAAGATTACTCTATTTATTTAACCTTGAAAGCAGGTTCTACAAGAAGGGGAACTTGTGATTTTATTTCAGAGATGCCTTGTTGAGACTGTAATGCATCATGCTTCATGAAAGATAAGTTACTTTACTGTAACTTGACAAGCGTCATGAAGTTCCCCTACAGGATGTCTGCTAATCCTATTTGGACATGGAAACTATATTAGGGAGTGTCGGTAACCTTGGCTTACAAAGAGCAAAATGCATTTTCAGCCTGTGAGTGACTGGTGCTTTTCTCTTTCTGCGTCAAAACTTTGCATTTCAATGAATAAAGATCTCTGAGGTGGTGTGTGACTGCTGCATAGAAAGTAAAGCAACCACTGAACTCAGAGGACTGAGTTATCCCTGTCATATGATTAAGAATTCCCTAATTTAGAAAATGCTTTTCACTTCTGAAGTATCTTCTCAAGAGGCTTTGTTGAATAAAACAGCTGCCACTTTCCTGGAAGGCTTTTTCCATGCTGCATTTCTGTTCTGCGCTCCAGTGACTGGTGGTTGTGCAATGCCTCTGCCTACCAAGAGGTTTTCCTTGCACCCACCAGCACTGTGTTCCCTTCTGTTGACACAGTTCAGCAGCACTTTACCCCCAAGATAAAGGTCAGCTACTCTAGATCAGTCCTATTCTCTTCTTTCAGAGGGAGTTTCATACTTGAAGTATGATGGAGAGTTTCTCTGGCCCAGGGCACCTCATATTAAAGCACAATTTCAGTCATAACTGACGGTGAGGAGGCGTGTGGCTGAGGAAAGGGGGAGCTACATCATTCTTCTGTTTCCTTTCCTTACAGCTGCTGTGGCTTTCCAGGCAACTAAGCTTTCTTTTCATTAATAGATGATTTCAAAACTCGGTCTGGGTGTTGCCTTGTGTAACAGAGGGTGTGTGATGCAAATTCTGGAGAGGAAGGAAGAACAGCAGTCCTCAGGATAAATAGCCAATTGGCTGCAGGCCACAGGACTGTTCAGGTCTTAAAGTCTTGTCGGAATTGCAGCAATGACAGAACTGATATGTAAGATCGTTTTTCTGAAACCATTAAAAGAAATCCATCTATGCTTGGTACTTGACAACTCTCTGGAAGTGCAGTCAGACAGCCAAGTGTGTTTGCTTGAAGACCTCAGATGTGTTTTATGTTGGCAGTATTAGTTCTGGATAGAGCAATGTTACAAAGATATATTTTGTTCTTTTCAAAGTTATTATTTAATCCGTTCTCTAGGGATAGCATGGTCTTTTTAAACCCCCAGCAGTGAGTTTTTACGTTCCATCTTATCTGAACAGACTGTATAAGGGCCAGTGAAGTGTTTAAATGCTACCCTGCCTTAGTACACAGTGACAGGGAGGCACTTATTAACTGATGTGTGCTATGATGCAATATTTTTGGAAGAAAACCAGCTCAACTTTATGGTGAATTTTCTGGGGGTATAAAACCAAAAACTTTTATCTATTCCTCCAAACAATTTCCTTGCCCAGCTTTCATTTGAACTGAGTCAAGTCTTGATCTCTTCGTCCTGCTCCTCCCCCCGTCCAATAGTTATAGCAGAGATTTCCTCTCATTAAATGAGCATCAGATGGAGCCCACCCTCAAATAAAAATCCAAACATTTTGCTTTGTTTTGGACAAAGAAGTTGGGGAGGCATTTAAGAGACAGGACAAAGACAAATAGCCTTTCTAAATAAACAAAGGATAATTGCTCTCGTAAATGTGGGTCCTCATAATTTAAGAGCAATAGTTTATATACTTGGTAAGCCTTATAAACAGAGAGGGGAGACAAGGGCTGAAGTTGTGGTCAATAAAAGGTCCAGCTCAACAAGGCCCTTGATTGTTAAGTTGTGTATTTTGTGAGCCTCCGCCAAATTTCCTTGTGAGTAGCACTGCACAGTGTGTGCTGATAGAGGCAAAACCGAACAAGTTCATAGCAGTTTGAGAGTGCTGTGGCTGGGGGAAGTTAGAGGCACAAACAGACCATCCTGTGGAATGCAAATCTCTGTCGTGCTGTGAATGGGTTGTGTTGGGGTTTGTATGTGGAAGGCTCATACACAAAGCTTAAATCTTACCTATTTAGTAGATAGAAAACTAAAATGTGTCATGTATTGGCCAATGGTAGTGGTGGTAAAAGCCTTAACTCCATCCTCACCACAGGCCTCTGACAGTAGGTAACTCCATGTTTTAAGGGAGGCTGGTTAATCTACCTGTTTTGATTTCTCTTTTGTTTTGTTGTTTTGCTTTTTTTTTAAGTGACATCAAGTCTTCCTTGGTAAGATTTCAAAACAGTTAATGAGTGAATGTTAAGCAGTCCCCTCTTGGACAGACTTTTGTTGTGATTATCTACTTACTAGCAGAATCTTCAGAGCATGTCTCAGCTTGGATATGTTCTGTCATACAGGCAAGCAAAACTTGAACTGAAAACTGAAACTGTTTCAAATAATGAACCCTAGTTGCCAGTTTTTTCAGAGATGTTTACAAGATGCCTGTGAAAAAACTGTATAGTAAAGTGGTGTGTCCAGAAAATTGTATTTCAATCTGCTATCATCTCTTAAGGTGTTTGAGGTGTTTGAGAATGTGAGGTTACCTGCAATCTACTTACTTTTTCTTTTTCTTCTTTTTTTTTTCTTTAAACTAGAACACTTTTTATCTGCATATTCAGATTTTGTCTTCTGCAGCTACTGCTTGTGATGGTGGACAAGTTACACCTGGCTCTGGCTGCATGGTTTTTACTACTGGTGCTGGGAAATAACAGATTGCATTTCAGCAGCCATATATGAATGCCTATAGTAGCAGAGCGATCTCAGGACAGAGAAATGCAAGTGTGAGCACAACTATTACATGAGTTGCTTACTGCAGTTTCCAGTATGTCATATTCCGCATCATCCTCATGGGATATCTAACAAAGGTTGGTGGCACCATGTGATCATGCCAACCTATAATATTCTTGTGAGGAAAGAAATCTTTCTGCAGCTTTGTGAACCTCATTTGACTTTAACATACTGGTACCAGAATGTGCAACTGCGAGTAAACAGACCTCTTCTGCAACCAGGCTGTGCTTGCCATCTGAGAGCTGCTTTTCAGGCTGCTAAATTATTATTAGATCTGATAGAAGTGAGCTGCCAATGCTGTGGTGGGGAACGGAGGAGCAGTTAATACAGTGGCATGCTCACGGATAATTGGTATAATTTAGGTCAATGTAAGAATGCAAGTGTACTTATAGGGAGCATGAAGCCAAGATGCTGCTATGTTCTGTTCAGCTGTCAGAAGACAGGGAACTCATTTTCTCCAAGTGATGAATCTGTCACATGCAGAAGCATCAGGTCGGTGGCTTAAGCTTCTCAACCACTCTGACTTGTAAAAATTGCCCAGATGTCAAAGCACATGCTGGAGAAAGTCTTAAAAATGTGTTTGATGCAGTGTTTCTTTTGGATGCAGCCTTTTGAAATAAGCAGAAAATGAATTCTTATCAAGGTTGCCAAGACATCCGGCAGCATCTGAATTCACTGTAGGTTAGTGCAATAGTTATAACAGCTTATTTTAAAAGATGCAATTAAGTGTAAACTGAATTTCCTAATGCAGTTTATATTGGTTAAAACTTAAGAATAAACATCTGGCTTCATCCTCTGGCTCCACTCATCATTATCTCTATGACATTTTTGACAACAGATTGTGCAGTGGAGTTGTGGCTTTTGACAGAGAGCACGCAAAAGGGAAATGAGTGAAACTGCAGCACTTCTACATCGTCATGCTGAAGCCAGCTCAGTGCACGTCGTATCCTCTGAAATCACTATGCTTCCCATAATTTGGGAATGTGTCCCATTTCTGCAGCATGTGTCCCACAGCTGCAGCCACCCCTGGCTCTGCATTTCCCACGGTTGGGAGTTCTGGTCCTGCATTAGTGCATCCCCAGGCTGTATCACCTGCCTGGTTGCTCTGGAGCTCACCTGAAGACCAGATACAACCCAAAATCATTCTCAGGGTTTGTTGCATCTGCACTTGTGCCACTCTGCTGAATGGAGAGACACGTTTAATAAGGGAGAATTCAGTAAAAAGATGGGTAAGAGCCTGGAAAAGACTAGTGTAGTCTTGCCTCTCATAGGTTAGCACAATTTCAAGTAGCATTGCACCCAGAAAAGTGAGAAGGGGCATTGCCTGGCTGAGTTACAGGGATGTACTGGATGTACACTGGAAGCTGTTTTCTTTGTAGTGTACGTTTACAGTTACAATATTTCAGTAGCTTAGAGTGTCTGGAAGTTTTACAGCTTCTATCTATATGTTTTCTGAGCAATGACATCACAAAGTGTCTTAGTTTTAAACATAGCAGGTGAAACCTGTGTGTCACTTATTGTAAAGGTATATCAAATACTTGTCAGAAGAATACTCTGTGGCTTAACTAATTAGTTTTAATTAATTTTAGAATAATAAGCTAAATTTAGCTCAGTCTAAAAAGTGGTGTGCCTCTGATATTTTATTTTTTTTGGTCATATATATATAATTCTGCAAAGAAACTCATCTATTGTAGCGTGCCAGCTCGTGATCTTAAATATTTAAAGGCAAAAACTAATAAAAGGGAGAAAGCTAATAGCGTAAAAATCTGTTTTAATTGTGTGATTGAAATATCTTCGTGAGGAATTTGACACCTTTTCCTAGAAAAAAATGTTTTAAATAATTCCTCTAATTGTACTCATTTTGGTTCCCAAATTATACTAGGTGTATATTATTAAGTTTTCCCTGGCACACACTTTTATAAATGAAAGGTAGGCTTTGAATTCAGTCATAGCAGTTCCGTAGTTCCCAGTACTTTCCAAACTAAGTGAAAATGTTCAGAGCCGCTGTTTCATTTCTGGCCATCTGTAATTATAGTAATCTGACTATGGACATAGCTAAATATAGCTATATATGGAAATAATACACATACATGTATGGAGAGATAATTATATTATACCAAAGCTGTGATTCCCTGCTGGAGAACCAGAGTCTGAATCAGCTGCAGTCCTTGCCAAGGCAGAATATGATCCCTCAGTGCAGGTGTTCAGCATCTTCCTGTTGCTCCACTATGCATTGCTACTTGTGCTCTGCAAATCCACAGTGAGATCTGGGTTGGTTTTGGAGTTTGTCCCCGCCTTTTCTAAGCAATGGCTTGTTGCAGCTGGTTAAACAACAATCTTTAATCCCTAGCTTTATTTTGAAAGTCTTGTCGACACCTGCTATAAATCAGTTGCCTCATTCTTAGGAATATAACAGAAACAAACAGCAGCGAGTGATGAATCACAGCCATGTATGTGCTAGCTCATGTGGAGTACTATTCAGTTCACGTAGTTTAAACTAAAATTAGGATCAAAGCAATTTAATAGTGACATGAAATTAATCAGTAGTCAATAAACTGCACATTTGGGATCAGTACCAGTAATGTCATAGATAAATCACAACCCTGAACACTGAATTAATGTTGTTAAACACCTACAGATAAACAGCTTTAACTAATCCCCAGAAGTTCTAGTACCTCTTTCACAGGTACACAGAAACACTCACACTCTATCAGCACCTGTGGGTTACAGTCTCCCCTTGCCCCGTCTGGGGTGCATCCGTGTTCTGCTCTCACCTCATGGAGCCTCATGTTGCTCCTTGCAGCTGGTGAGGCAGCACCCATGAGCTCACATGCTCTCCATGAGGTGTGGGTCACTGCCTGCAGCAGCCTGCCGGAAGGCAGGTGGCTCATGGCCTCTGACCGTGAGTTTTCTCTATCTGACTGAGGATTTTCTTCCTCTTTAAGGTGACTGGTTGGAGGGTGATGATTTTCTTCCCTTTTAATAGGATAAGCTTTGGGAAGCATCCTCTGGTTTTATGCATTTTATTTACACATGCACACCACAGATGGTCCACCCACATTCCTATCTTAAAAGGTGGTGTTACCCAGACCGTTTGACAAGATGTGTTTCTAGATCTCATTTTGATATCAGCAGTAATTTTACACTGCACAGGTGGGCCACAGAAGTGCACCCTCCATCCCTACCTTTATGTACAGCAAGTCTGCTAATAGCAGTTCAAGTGCAATGAGATTGCTTTGTGTTCTTGACATTTTGAAGCTTTTCTGTAAACAAAAATCTAAATTCCCTTCAAGGATCAAATAGCTGCTCACAGAAAGGCTTGCTGCAATGTGCTGCAGGGACATGAAGCTTTGTTGTGTTACAAGGACTTAAGCGATTTGCCAAAGGAGCAGGCTCTGCCAGCTGTAGTTTCAGCTAAAATAACTTATTCTGCCTGAATTGTTCCCCAGATACATGTGCACTTGCATGAAACTTATTGTACTCGGTAAAGAAGACTCAGTAGCATCACTGGTGAGTGCTGTAGATATAAAATGAAGTGACTGATTGCCTGGGGTGTGTAAAAACCATGGCTCAGTCCCAAGGCAGGCATCCTACCTTTATTTCAGGAGAAGGAAAAGCTGATGTCCGTACCTAATGATCAGCCTTCATGGGTGGAGGCACGGCATGTCTCTCTGAAGCCTTTACTTATTGTGTAGTTTTCAAATGGCTTCTGGCTGTTTTATAACATAGCAGGTCACTTAGGAATATAGGCTTCTCTCTTTCCAGAGTTTCTGAAATAGGGGTTTCTAAATCAACAGAGGCTGTTCAACATAAAAGCTTTGTGAGTCAAGTATTAGTTCAGCAATGTATGTGTTTGTTACCTCATTTCAGTAAACTCAAAGCCTTATCAGGTGTTTTACTTAAAGAGGAAGGATAGTCAAGACCAGGTTTTGTTCAATAAAGGAGAACTGTGAACATGTGAACTGTCCAGTCTGTCCATCAGTCTTGCCCTCTGCTAATGAAGACCCTGGGAACAGACACCTTTCTGTAAGGTATGAGCTACTTTCATGCTAGGGTTAGATGCAGTTAAACCACAACCTGATGCTGTAGTGGTAGAATTCAAATACTGCAAATGCCGCGTGTGAAGAAACTTGGTGGAGAGACAGATCATTGATATCTGGTTTTCCATCTCCAGGTTGATGTATAGATCTCCCATTTCAGCATGCCGTGAACAAAAGAGTCATTTCACATGGTATGGAGATGCTCCTAGAGAGAACTTAACTCAAATGGAAGGACTTCTGTGCTTTAGTACCAGTGCAGAAAGTCCTCCGTAAATCACAAGCTGCCACGTGCACTCCTGCCATTGAAAATGTCCTGCTTCAGAAGGAGCAATGCGTTTGTCACCTCCATTTCATTCCATGTCCCGTGTCAAAACAGTCAGTCTAAACTGAACATCAGGGATGCCTTGTGATGCAGACACCTATCCCCACAAACTAAAGGCTGATCAGGAACTGGCAACAGATTTCACTGTCTTCCAAACTGGATAAGATATTAAATAGTGAAAGCTTCAGTGTTTTGTACTAGTTCTTGAATCACCCTGAGGGCTACAGAAGTATTTTTCACAATTGTGTGTAATACCACTTTTATTACTTCTTGAGCTCATGCATTCTGTAAATGAAATTAGAATGAAGGAACAAGTATTTGTTGCTATAACTACATTATAGTAGCTTAGTAGCCCAGTGTTTGCAATCTCATCTCACTTCTTAATTCAGCATTTCTCATTCTGACACTTTCACAGTGTCATGTTACTATACATGGCACATGCTATAAATAGTCATGAATCCAGTATGAGTGGACTGTAGCTCAGTATAATGAAATGAAGGAAATACTTTTCAGGAAATTACTGATGTTAGAAAGTTCTCTTTGCCACAAATAGAACAGAAAGACTGAACCAACCCCAGAAGCGTTTCAGTTTTAGTGTAGGGTGAGACGCTGACTGCTCTGAGCTTATGGTAGCGACTGGTACTCTGCACATCCCAGGAAGTACTCAGCATTGAGATACTATAGCATCAGCCTCTTCACTTGTAAATCCACACAACTGGAAAATATAAAGTCACTGTGGATTTCTAAAATGTATCCTAATTATATAGGATAATAAATTATTTCTGCCTCCTTGTTAGAAGTTTTAAAATGTGACTTTGTGATCTCTCTTTACTGGCTGTGCTTCATGTTTCCAAATTATACTGAAAAATGCTAGAAATGCATTTTTATAAATTTCATTTTTGTTACTCTTTCACTTGAAGTCTTGTGCAATTATGAAGGAGAAGATGAAGTCATTGCTATAATTTGTTCACCTGAAACTTCAGTACCCATTGGAACTGTAGCACAGTATTAAATGCCTTTTCTAGAACTCAAAGCTCATTACATGTACCTTAATTTACATCACACATCCTGTAAACACAATCTTGTCATCACTTTGCTGCTTAAATATAATAGTAGTACACCAACTGGGCACTGCTTTTCTCCCTTTGCAGCTTAACAGAGCATAACTTTCATGTGTGCTTTGTGTCACAGTCTAACTTCAGAAGTTGGTCTTGTAAGGAAAAACGTCAGTTGAACCGAATGTAGTCAAGTGTGAATTCACTAGCATTTCAGTGCCAGTTTAGTAGGTCAGGTAGTCCTTGTCCCCAATGTTAATATAATACATTCCACCAAGAAATCTGTAACATCTATTCTGCAGAGAATGAGGGTTTTTCTGAAGACTATCAATGGAGTATGCTGCTTAGCAGTTCCAGAACTGAGGCAAGCAACTGCTGTCTTTCAAACTCAAGTTCCAAGATGTTCATTGTATTACAAGAAAAAAAGAGAGCATCTTAAAGAGTTCTGTTTACTGAAGCGTAACAATCTTATCAGCCCTCATAAGCAGGGTTTAGTGTTATTGTGGATCATGTATTCTGCTGTGAACTTCATCCTCTTTTCTCCCAAAATGAATAGTCTGCATATTATGAATCAGAAATACAAAATCTGTAAAAGTGTGTACTGAAACAACCTTGGCAAAGTTGTAGCAAGGGCATTACTTCTCAGCACAACAAGGTGTGTATCTGTGCCAACCTGATGGAAAAGAATAGCACAGCTTCCCTGATAAAAATAAGTATTGATTACTCACTGTGATTCCATCCTTCATTTTTCATGCACCTGGCAAATTCTTTCAGGAAGCGTTTTACTTCTTTGTTTTAGAAAGGCAAGGATGGCTGACAAATCAGGGCTGGAAGATGATGAAGAGTGGGAAAGTTCTTGGGTCATCTTGTCTAAACAGCAGTTTAAAGCAGAATTTTCCTCACAGATGAATTCCTCTCTTGTTTTGGTCTGGTTTTTTTGGGGGGTTTTTTTGGTTTGGGGTTTTTTTTTTTTTTTTTGTTAGTTTTCTTTTTGGTTTGAGTTTTTTGGGGGTTTTTTTCGGGTTTTGTATTTGGTTTTTAATATCATTTCTTCCTAGAAAGCTCGAGTAGATGTCAATCCTAACTCACCCTCTTGGCAGCCTATGCCTTGACCTAACTGTGTACTGCAATAATTTTTAATCTTCAACTACAGTGTTTTCTCTTAGTCTCAAACTTTGCTGCTGCTCTTTCTTACATTCTTTCTCAATTACAGTAGCCTTTCCAACACCTCTGTCTTCTACCTTCATACACTGATGGTAATGGGGTATTAGCATACACTTTTTTGATCTTCAGCTACACAGGTCACAATGTCTTAAGCCCTTCTCTTGGAGTTTGTGAATTAATATATTTATGAGGAGATTTTCACAAGGGATTTCTTTAATTAGGCACAATTTGTTCTTCTATGCAAGGCATCAAATAGAAGAGGCTTGATGATTTCAACTGAATTACTAATCGCAGAATAGTTGAGTTTATTTTGTGGTTTAAGCCCAGCCAGTAACTCAGAACCATGCAGCCACTCCCTCACTCCCCCTTTTCTCCACCTCCACTCCCGGAGGGATGGGGAGGAGAATTGAAAGTAGGGACCTTTGGAGATTGTTCCACCTCTGTCTCAAAGCAGGGTCAAATACATCACATTGTTCAGGACACTGTCTTCAAGGATGGAGACTTCACACCACTCTGGCAATCTGATCCTATGCTAGACCACTCACTTTGTATAAATAGGAATTTCCTGTATTCAATCTGAAACTACTATCTCTTGACCATTCCCTGGATACCACTGAGAAGAGCCTAAACTGGTCTCAATACACCCTCCCTTCAGGTATTTATACACATCTATAAGATCCCTGCTGAGCCTTTTCCAGGATAATCAACCCTAGCTCTGTCAGCCTCTTCTCATATATCAGATGCTCCAACCCCTTGATCCCCGCTATGGTATTCCTATCCATTATGTCCATGTCTCTGTTGTACTGGGAAGCCCAGCACAACAGGTGTGGCCTCACTGGTGCTGAGCAGAGGGGACTTGCTGACAACTTTCCTGCTAATGCAGCTTAGGATGATGCATTTGGCCTGTGAAGACCAATGTGAGGGCACATTGCTGGCTTTTGTTCAACTTGGTGTCCACAAGGACCACTGAGAAGTGTCTGGCTCCATTATCTTTACAGCCTCCCTTCAGGTATTTACATATGCATTGATGAGATTGCCCTGCCAGATTCACTTTTTTCTTGGACTTTGTAAGGAAAAGGGCCTTTCTTTTTTGTCAAGATGCCAAATACTTCTTGATTCCAAGTGCTGCTGCTGTCCTGTCTTTAAGTCTACTCCTCAAGATATCACCATAAGCTAGTGATATTAAATCTGACAATAAATTTGAAATTGCATATAGCACCAGAAATCAGTGATGGTGTTTAATATAGTTAGATTAGGTTAATATGAAAAATAATAGGCTGAAGAATTTAGATAATGCCAGAGTTCTTGCTTTGAATAATAAATAATTCTTTCAGCAATTGTATGGACTTAAATATCACATTTTCTTTTTCTGCGTATTGATTTTGATTTAATGAAATCAAAATGACATGAAAACAATTGGTGAATAATTTTGCTTATCTCAATTCAGTAAATTAAAATCACAATATATGAAAAAAGAATAACTACAGTCAGCTAATATTTTATGCACAATGAGACAATTATTTATCGTGGTTTTCAGTAGACTGGGAAGTTATTGAAGTTGCCATAAATACAGAGTGCTGAATTCTTGATTTACTTGCATTTATGTACATCTGATACTCCTTAAATGTCAGAGTACCATATGCTATTGCGTATAAATAGCAATCTGCAATTTATACATCACATGTCACCGACACAGCAAGAAGGACCTCAGACAGCAGGGCTGGGTTTCAGAGGGTGGATAATGCACTGGTTTTGCAGTCGTAAGTACCATCTGTTTTGACACAGTCTGGGGATGCTTCACACTGGTGGTCAGGAATCCGCGTAACTTAGTGCAATTGGCCTTGAGCCAGTCACATTTTTTAGTAAGAGAAAGCTGCCAGTGGCCATGTCTCTTTCCCAGCTTAACTCCTGAATTTCCCATAAACAAAATTCTAATCCTTCTGGTTCTGAATAAGCACTACATCCTTGCTTAGAGAGTTGTTGCATGGATATTGCTTGTGTTTGTAACAGAAGAGGCGGCTGCTGGCTGTCACTCCAGGGCTCTTACGATGTGAAGTGTTTATTATGGAAAATCCCTTGGTTTATGTATCTTTGTTAGAGAGGTGTTGGGTAAGTTCGATTGTGCTGGTGTCCTATGGTTCTGCTTTGGAGACCTACCTTTCTTTTCCTTCATCCCCTTCAGAGTGTTCTCTTAACCAGGTCCCAAGGGCAATTTGTTGGGGAACTGGCTTTGGCCAGCTCTTTGCTGGCTTTATTCCTTTGTCTGTAAGAGAAGTGGTGGCACTGTGTATTTGCAAGAAAAGTAAAACTGTGAACTATGTGAAGTTCTCTACCTTTCCTTAAAAAAACCCTAGAGACCAGCTTTTTTTCTCTGTTTGGCCACATGTCAAAAGGCAGGAGGGATGCAACCCTAAAAACGAGTTATTCACCAACAAAATGAGAGAATGCTTGCCAGGATGCTAGCAGGTGCTTTTGAAGGAATCTCATTCCTGGGAAAGAAAATAAACTTTGGAAACTGAAGTGTAAATGTATCTGAGCTGATCAGGAGCAGGTGTTGCAGGTTGGCCTTCAGTTGCATGCACAATTCTGCTGATTTTCTGTAATCTATTGCCATTCTAAAGACAAGGCAAAGCTCATGATAAAAGCCCTTCGAGTCTGCAAAAGCATTAGTCTGGGAGTAAATACTGCTGCTGATTTGTAAAGCCTGGAACTCTTGCCACCCTGGTGTATTACTCATACACTATTGAAAAGAGCTCACCTCTCTCACCCTGGAGCAAGCATTGACGTGGTAACTAACCAAGAAGTTTTTACAGAAGAAAGCTGTCCTCTCTTGTCTATTGGCAGCAGTTTTTGGTGGTCTTTTATTGTCAATCCCTTACTAATAACTTAGCTGGTAGAGGGATGTGTTATCTGCATTGATACATGACTCCTCAGCTGTGACACCAGGTAGGCACTTGTAAGTATCTCACAGGACAATCCACAAGGAGTTGGGCTGAACCAAGCTGAGTTAGGATTGGGTTTACCTTCTCATTTGGTTTTGGGTGGGCTGGGGGGGGTTTGTTGTTTGTTTTTTACCTAGAGTCCTCTTGTGCTGTGTACAGTTGTGTCCCATAATTTGGAGGGCTGTCTCTTTAAAGATTATTATCAAAAGTTATCTTTATAAAGCTTGAAGGTTTTTTTAGGAAGGATATTTTGACTATTCTGACTTAAATTGATTTAATGAATCTTTAGCATCTAAACTTGAGTGTTAAGAAAGGAGCACAACTTTGGCTTTAATTCTTTTGCTACTATTCTTTCTTCTGTTTAGCCTATTGCTTACTATTTATGTCTCCAGTTTTGGAGGTCACATCCTTGAGTCCTTGTTAATTTCAAAGTCAATCGTAACTAAGAGTTATGCGCTTTTACAATGCCAGTAGTTGATTATGAAAAACAATGTTCTTTTACATTAATAATTCACTTGTGGTGTATATGCTGGAAACAGTCATCCTTGGGGGAACTATTTGTCTGCTGTAGTGTTTGCTACCACCTGGATGCAAGTCATCTTGATTACACAGCAAAGTGATTATATTGTAGGCTTTCCCCAGAGGCATACATTCCTCTGCTTTGTATATTATTTTCAGACCAACACACATCTACAGAAACTACATTTCAGGGTTCTGCAGGTCATCTTGGTTTTGATCCGCAGGAACAACTGGGGATTTAAGAATGTTTTCCTCCCATAAATTTATGTCCAGCAAGTTGAAGTTTTGTAATAATGTACACTGATACATCTTTTATTCCAAATTCTTACATTTTTGAGAGATGAAATAGTGGAACAGCTACACCTGACTGGAGCAGCTGGGTGGATTTCTGCATTTTGAAACTGGGAACCATTAGGCTTTTGTTCCAGTTTTTCATATAAATTGTAAAGATAAATAAATTGCATCAATGCAAACTTCATGTCAGCATATCATTCAAAGCCAGTAGGATCTTTTTGCCCCTGCTCAGTGTCACTCTAAGTAACTGGCTCTGACCATCTGTGTATAGCTTGAGAACCAGTATTGAGCAATGTGTACTCATCTATATTTATGTAAAGTGGGGTTTAAACTGAAAATGAAAATCAATACATAAAGAAGTGGAACATGTAAATGTTGCCTAGTTAGGCAGAAAAGTGGTATACCTAACAAGATTTTGACCTTGGAGTATGTCAGAGTAACTCAAAGTGAAAATAGAATATAGTTGTAAGCCTGTTTCACTGAATCAGGTTATTCTCTGGATGAATTGAGATGGTTTTTTGTATTCATGAAGATGAAGATGGGGTTTCTGGGTTAATTAAGACTTTTTTATAGCCTGTCAGGTGGAGAGAGAGGATGGCAGGTTTTTAGTATGACCTTGAAAGCAAACTTCTTATCTTTTTTTTTGTGTTCTTATCTTAAACCTTTATGTGCAAGTATAGAAAATGCTTATATATAAGCATCTTGTAAATGCTTATTTCATTTTAATCACATTTGGTTTGCACATTTCAAAGTAACTTATTGAACAGCAAAGAACAATATCCCCATAGGTATGGCAGTCCTGAAAATGGGGGACAATGACATGCAATGTGTCCAGTCCGTTGATAATCTGGTCATGAGAACCCAGCAAGGCGCAGCATGTTTCTCCCCTGGGTGCTATGGGTTAGGCTGGGAGGTAGTAACTTATGATTTAGAGGAGGTGGAAAGGAGGTTATTCACTGACCACCAGTGGGTTCCTCTACATTAGCATTTTTGTTCATAGTCCAAAGGTCATTTTTGAATTGACTCTCCTTTAGCCCATGCTTACCATATTTTAGTTGCCACCACAAAGTATATGAGCCAAGTTACTCTCAGGTGAAACTAAAGCAACAAATATGTTTTGGCAGGGCACCTAAAGTGCCAAAGGCAGCCCCTATTGAGCATTCAGGTTTAGGGATGAAATCAGACTTTGTCCAAAAACTAACACCCAGTTCCTAGGCCTGTGGATGTTAGGTTCCAGCAGTAGCACGTTTGTTCCACAGGGCTCCTCTTTCTGGGCTGCACTCCTTGCTGATGCACACATAAATGAGCTTAGCTGGAGGAGCTCCATGGCACACTGCAAAGAGCTGGGAGAGGATCTGACCAGAAGGGGTTTAAGAAGAGCTTGTACTTAAGTGTGTATGGAATTCATTTTGGGTTAGATATTTACTGAACATGGAAAAAATGCACTATCCCATCTATCTCTGTGCAATTTCCCAGCAATGATGCACTGACAAACCCTCTTCTCAGAAGTGATGTGCTGGCATCATCGGTGGTACCAAAGGCAAAATTAAGATGCTTTGACTTCATAAACTAATAAGTGGAATACTTTTTTCCTTTTTTTTCCCCTCTGTTTTTGTATTTTTAGTTCTGTTCAAAAATATGGGGATAAAATTAATTTGTGCCAAGTGGCAGGGGACAAAGTCAGTAGGGGGGAAATTAATTTCAGGTTTTAACAAATTAATTGTAAGGAAGAATTATTTGCTTAATAAAACTATAGTGCTTACTTCACTTGCAGTGCTGTTTGACTTTAAGCATCTAGTGTGAATATGCCAGGAATGCAAGATCAGGTCTTCAAATGTATGTGGAGGAGTTTATAGAGTAAAGAAAACTGGAGCTCAACATCACAGGGAAGTTACACCAGTATAATCCAAGGTGTAAAATGTCACACAGAAACTACTATGAAATGGCTTCAAATTTAAGTTAACATATCCCTCTTCCACATGGTCTTGTAACAATGCCTCTAGTCTTGTACAATAGGTACAGTTTGTTATTACATTCTATGGGAGGTTTTTAAAAACTATAAAAGGTTATTTTAAGTTCTGTGAAGCCATTCCTTCCAAGAGCATGTGGATGTGATTACTTCATGAGCTCCAAAGCTGCTCATTCTTATGCTGAAAAATCGAGCTTTGTTGCACGTCTTTACTCTCAAAAGGAGCGTTGCACACCTACAAGTTCTCACAGCATAAGAAATAAGTTTTTGCCTTTGACAAAGTTTCTTTTTGTTCCTTTTACTTTACTTTTCAATCTAATTTTCTGTTTTGGTAGGAATAAATTGTCCAATGATTGGGAGACAGTAGCTGTAACCTATCTCAGGTTTATTTAGACTCTTCCGTGTCTGTGTGGGAAGCAAGGCACAAGCGAAATACTAACTAAATTAAATCATCATGAGGTGGCCACTGAAGGAAAATAGTGTATTGCATATGAGTATCTGTCAACTGTGATGATGTTTCAAGAAAGACCCAGTAGGGATCTCTGCTCTGCTACACTTTATTCATTAATAGGTTGCTAAACTTTCCATCCCTCTCCAGAAGCCATTTGTTTGAATTGAATTGAGTCATAAAAATACCAATGTACAGAAGAGTGGGCTAAAACTTGTGACCCTGGACCTGCAGTATATTTGAAAAACTGAAAATGAGCACAATTTGAGGAGGTTGTTCATAACTCAAAATGCTCTTGGAAAAAAATAGAAGATTAAGGAGAGAGAAAACATACCAGTCTCTCAGGATCCAAGTGTGGGAAAGATGAGTGGTTTATATAAACATGGATGAAGAATATAAATGGCCAGGCAGCTGTATGGCATGTTGGAATCCAGGCAATATGTCGAATCGTATGCTGAATGCATCATCCTTCCAAGACTGTTGAATTCTGGAAGGTTGACATCATGGTTTCTATGAAACATAGGTGGGAAGGACTTCACTTTATCCACTGCTGGTGCGGTGGGGTGGTGTGTGGTGCTCAGTTTGGAGCATTGTGCTTTAAGAGAAATGCACACAGATTGGAGAAAATTTAAATGAATAACTAGGAGAAACTGAGAATATTAATAATGGGACTAGGAAGAAAGGGCTGAGGCTTGAGCAAATGCATGTGAGAAATCCCTGCAGGAACAGTAGAGACCTCTCTTTTTTTGCAATCACTAAGAGAGGGTCAAGAAAGAGCTTCTTGTGTGAGTTGCGTAAGAGGAAAAACTTAGAAATTTGATATGGTGACAACACTGGAACAGGCACCTCAGTGAGCTGAGTAATGTCGCTGGAAATGAAGAACAGGGCAGACATGTACATCAGAAATGGTTTAAGTGTACTTGGTGTACTTGGAGAGAGACAAGAGAGCTCATTCAACTCAGTTTCTCATTCTGTATGTTCTTGATTGTAAAAGGTTGCAAAATCATGTAGGTATCTCTACTGAGCAACCCTTTCTGTCTGGTGTACTTTCCCTCTGCAGCCCTGCGCAAGTTTGCATGATGAGTTTTGTCTCAGCTGCCTCTTTGCTGTTGTGGGCTCTCTGATTCCTCCGGGACTCCCAGAGCTGGGAGGAACTCGGGTCAGTAGGGTGACTTAGCCTAAGAGAAATGCCAGAGGATGTTTGTGATGTGGAAGATGCTCTTTTGTAGGTATCACTTTTTCTCGGACTTTGTGCCCAAGGCCTTAGAAAGCAAATTGCCCTGTTGCATCCTGCTGTCCTATCTAACTCCTTTACCTAATCTCCTCTAAGGGCACACAGCCATATCTGGCATCTGTCTGTCAAATTCACAAGTCTCTACTTAAATCAGCCTGCACTGTTCCCCCCGTATAAAGCTGTCAGCTGCTTCTCTTCCCTTTTGCATCGTAGACTGTAGCTGCTACAGCCTTTAGGCTTCCACTTTCCCCAGTCTCTGTAAAAGGAATACTTCCTTGGCACACATGAAGTTGATGGTATTGTGGTAAAAATGTGAAGTCTATACTCACATTGCACTTAGTAAAATATGTAATATCTTTGTAGCACTGTTGTTGAAGAGATGTTAAGTGACATCACTGTACTATGCGTAAATGCTTCATGCACACATTATTTTGCATCTAATGTTTTGGCAAGAATACCAATTGCTTGTTGTTTTTCTAAGCTATACTGACTTTTCAGAGCCTGAACATAGTCTGGTTTAATTCTTGCCTTAGTTTTGCTAAATACCTCAGTGGTGATCGCAGATCAACACGAAGGATCCTATTTAGTTGTCAGATAAGAATATGAAGTTTGATAGATGTTCACCCAGGTTCTCGTGTTAATTTCATTAGCTTGAGGAGCTCAGTATAGTTTCGCTTTAAGAAAGGCACAACCTCAATACCATAGTGGAATGTGTGGTTGAATGGAGTCATGCTTGAAGCATGGAAAATGGTTCAATCATTTTTTAAAATGTCCGTGCTGGGGTCTGGACATGAAGTGCCCCATGTTAATGAGTATCACTGGTGAAATGATGGAAATACATCATTTCTGGTTCTGAAATCAGAGACTGCATATTGTTGTCAATGCCAGAAGGAACAGAGACTAGATCTTAGCTTAAATGATGTACATTTAAAGGCTCTTTTCTCCTAGATGTATATATTTACTGGAAAACAAACGGGGGAGAGAAGAAGAATCTTTTGAAATAAACCAGATTCCTAATGGAATAAGAAAACTCCCTCCAGTGCATTTTCTCCCTCTTTGTCAGCTTTTATGGTTCTTTCTGGCACGCATCTTTTGAGATTTCTTTAAAGATTGGTAAGAAATTTTCTCTTACATCAACAAACAATTTTCATAGCCTAAGCAAAGCTTTAATAGAAAGTGTCTTGCACAGAAGATTGGTAATCACGGAGGCAAAGGGGTGGAAGAGGTCATAGGAAGTATAAGGGCTGCTTTGTAATCTGTTTTTTACTTTCTAACATCACCAACATGTAAAGCTGCATTTCAGGCTTGTAAACAACTGGGATTTTTCAGGAAAAGAAACTCTTGTATAGGGCTTGTGTGTGTGTAAAATGTATATTAAGAACTGCAGCCAGTAATTTCATTTGCACTTGCAGGGCTGTGTTTAGTAAGGTCATACTGTCATTAAGTTGCCCTGTCTCAGATTGACTCAGCCTGTTAGCTAGCACTCAGGAAATGGTGAAGAACAAAATCTGAAGGAAACCCTCAGAGGTTCAGACAGTGCTACAGGAAGCCCCTCCCAGAGATACTTGAAAAGCCTGGAAAATGTACAGTAGACCAAGTGTTTTGTTGAAGCTTTAAATGCTAGCAAAAAGCTTTCCAAGTTTTTTCTGGCAAAAAGCTCCTGGACTCACCTGCTGGTTTTTCTTTCTCCCTTAGGGGTGTACAACGAACAGTAAGCGGGAATACTTCTGTATAGAGTTCAGCTGAGCTACCAGCAAAATTCCTGCTTGACAATATGTTGCATTACGCGCTCAGCAAAGCAGTAACGCTCTTTTGGCTCTCCTATTAAAACATAATGACAACACTTCAGTCTTCCCCCAAAATACTTTGGAGTGGGGAGACAGGGTATGTGCGTGCATGTGTATGTGTCTGTATGGAAGTCCATGCCTCAAAGGTGGAGAGAGCAAGTTTCACATGATGCACATTCAGTGTGGAAGGTAAAGGAAATACAGGATGCACATCTGGAACTGCTATACTAATGAGAGAATTCAGAGAGCATGAAGCAAGCACGAAGCATACCCATAAAACAGAAGGTCAAAACTTTTTTAGCTCTAGGTCTAAGTTAAAAACCACATTTTGGTAATTCATTACACACCCAGAATGTTTAAGGTATTGATTATTCACAGGGTGCCCAGGATCAATGAAGAAATGCCACTTTTCATTCAAAAGGAGTGGAAATTAGCAGTATTAGCTTGGTGCTTTGATCACGAGGGGAGTGGGGAGAATCTTGGAGTACTATATGCTTCTTTATACTTGAGAAGGAGTGGAGAGCAGGGAAGAATGTAGCCCTGCAGAGATTTTTAGGTGTTTTCAACAATAACTAACTGACTAAAAATGTATGTTTTCAAAATATGCTGACAGGAGGTAATCATTCCCACAGTACTAAAAATCATGTATAGCAGATGTTAAAAATGAATTTTATCCTTTTTACTTTATTTCCATCTATTTTGTGGTGTAGAAACAAGTGTTAGTTCTGTGGATTTCATTTATATCATTATGTTTTACCTTTTTGTGTTGGTTTGTGTAAAAAATGAACAACAAACAAATGAAAAGCCCTAAACAAATGAAAAAATAAAAGGAAAGGAGAGGAACTCAAAATGCCAAATATATGTAGTAATGGAACATACATCCTGCATTTGAAAAAAAGTATTTTGTTGGTTTTTTTTTTTTTTTTACATTAGAAGCACCCTTGTCTTAAAATTTCAAGAAAAGAGCAAAAAGTAAAGGCTCTGAGTCTGCCACATCTTCTGCACATGTTTAACTTCAAGCACTGTCATCGGCTTTGGTGGTAGTGTGAGGGAGGTCAAGAGTATGCTAAGTCCTTGCAAAAATTAATCTAAGGGACTGCTGCCTAAGTGGTGTGTGGATTCAGTGCTTGCCTGCAGGAGCCTGGCTGCTGCTGGTGATTTGGTTTTCTTCTCCCCAGCTGTAAATCTCATTTTTAAAATACCGGAGTATACCAGATGCTTTCCAAATAACACTCCTCGATGCAACTATTTGCAATAGCTGCCAGGGGGTATTAGGACGTCTCAAAGGGGACCAGAGTGTCTGCAAAACCAACTCTGTGTTAAGATACAGCTCTTGCTCAAAAATACACAAGTCCCTGGGTTAGGTCCAAGTAGCCATACCATAGACTCAGAAGCCTTAAAGAAAATGTTTTTCCTGTTACTTGCTGACATACTGAGTTTCTGTCTAATTAAAATAAGATACAGAAGAGGAAGAAGGAAGGAGCTGGGTAGTGTAGGTTTTTCCTTCAATATAAGGTGATGATTTTCATCTCTCTGCAGCTGAACTAGGTGATCCTAGGCCAGCTGCTGGACTTTGTGTCTTGGATTCTTCAGCTAGACTGTTGTGCCTCTCTCCCTTACAGAGACACTGTGGAAATGCAGGCCTGTGGTTGCTAGTGTAGTAGCCAGTGAGATCAGTTCATGCCTGTGCTGGGCTAAGTATAAGCTTGATGGGGAAATTCATATGTAATACACTGATCAAATTAATGTAAAATGTACTTAATTTTAAAACTCCGCCTAAACCCAGATCTGGCCAGTTTTCTGGAATGCTTTTCCGGCTCTATCCTGCTTAGCCCATATCTCTGCTGTCACAGTCACAGAGCTGTAGGGTCTGTGTTACTTAAGGAGATGGTGCTGCAGGCTTACCTGAAATGCCTGAAGTGGTAAGAGAAGATGTGATGTGAAGGAAAGCTTGGTGCTCTAAAACCACTGATCTTACTCCATTAATGATATTTGTTATTCTACTGGGCAATAATTGTGGTTCCTATATTCATCTCTGGGTGGTTCTTTCCCTCATAAAGAATTTCTGTTGAGATCCATACTGACAGGTGTGGGCTTAAACCGCGACAACGATCTGCCTAGGTCTGGTGAAAGAAGTAGCATTTGTCTTGTGAGCCTTTCTTTGGCCTGCCACTGAATGGCTGAAGGAGCTGAGAGGTGAAGGACCACAGTATTCCTCCCCTAACAGCTAACAGCTGCCTGAGTAGTGCCAAGGGTATGGGCAGTTACTCAAAAAAGCCTGTGACCCAAATATATTCATTTCTTGCAGTATTTAGTTGGGAGTATGAAGAATTAAAGCCACTGGACTTCCATTGCTGTCTTTTCTTCATTACAGGGCTCATATGTGCAGCCTCTTCTTTGCTAGCATGGCTCTGGCAGTGCAGTTAGGGGTATATCTCTGTTGTGTACCCAGCACTAAGGTGAACAGTGTTGTCAGAGTATATGATAAATTTTGAAATCTGAATTTCCTCACTTTCACTGGTAAAGATGACTGCTTAACCTCCAACAAACTGCAAAGCCCATCATGTTCCATTAACAAGCTGGCTAGTGGGTCACTGTGCTGGGCAGGGAGGTCTGTGTCTGCCCACCGCTTACTGAAATCATGCGTTTTGTCTTCCAGACTCCGACCTGAGCATGCGGACACTCAGCACACCCAGTCCAGCATTAATATTTCCACCAAATTCCCCGGGTTTCCAGAATGGCAGGGGGTCGTCAACGTCTTCATCTTCAGTCACTGGGGAAACGGTGGCCATGGTCCACTCGCCACCTCCAACCCGTCTCACGCATCCTCTCATCCGGCTGGCATCCAAGCACCAGAAGGAACAGGCCAATATAGACCGACTGCCTGACCACTCCATGATCCAGATATTCTCCTTCCTGCCCACCAACCAGCTGTGCCGCTGTGCCCGTGTGTGCCGCCGCTGGTATAACCTTGCCTGGGACCCTCGGCTTTGGAGGACTATTCGCCTGACCGGCGAGACAATCAACGTAGACAGGGCTCTTAAAGTGCTGACCCGGAGGCTTTGTCAGGATACACCCAATGTATGTCTCATGTTGGAGACGGTAATTGTTAGTGGCTGCAGGCGGCTCACAGACAGAGGACTCTACACCATTGCCCAGTGCTGTCCAGAACTGAGAAGGCTGGAGGTGTCAGGATGTTACAACATCTCCAATGAAGCAGTCTTTGATGTCGTGTCACTGTGCCCAAACCTGGAACACCTGGATGTGTCAGGTAACATGAAATATTTCAGTACAGATGCCTCTGATTCTAAAAGCCTCATGCTTGTCAAACCCCTGGCCCCACAACTGCACACTTTCTCTTTCTGTGTTGCTTTTTGAAGTAGGAATGCCAGTCTCCTAACACAGCACTGATGACACAGGCACCTCTAGAATCTCAATGCCCCAGATGCCAGTAGCACTTCTTGAGTGGCCAGACTTCCACTGATGGAGCCGAGCTAATAGAGATGGCCCATCCAAACAGCACAAGTGCTTCTTATAGGTTTTTGCACAAAGCCCCCTTACAGGGGCCCACGTTGCAGTCAGTGCTACATCATATGGTGAAGGAGAGTTACTTCAGCAAAAAACTTGCTTTATCTTTTTCACATATATATATGATTAATAAGCAGATTATATATATACATAATGTATATTTCTGTAATCTGATAAGTGACTTGAGAAGGAGTTCAGAATCAGTGCTAGGCTTTTGTCTGGGTATGAATATCAGTTGTCATCCCAAACTTCAAGGTCCCCTTGCTTCCATTGCTGTTTTAATGAGACTTAGCTAGCTTAGACTCCTTTTTTTTATCTTACTTTTTCAGTAGTGCCTATATTTGCTTAGTGGCTTTCTCCTTTTCCTTTCACCCAGTTATCATGATTCACTGCAGCTGTTTAGATCAGCAGAAATGTTATAGGCTATTTCCCTCAGACCTGCTCTGGCAAAAATAGGTATTTTTTCCCAAGGTCAGCCACACAGAATTTCTCTGCAAATAGGCTGGCACTTGATGGAAAGGATGCAACCAAGCAGAACACTGAGGTAAATGTTATGTTCAGTATTATTTTTGTGATCTCACTTGTTATCAGTCTAATGTTGCTATTAATGAGCTGGACCTGATTTGTTATTGCAGAGGTGTTAATAGCAGCAAGCAGAATAAAGTGGGGAAAAGAAACAATGCTATAGAGTTACTGGTACCCAGACAAACTGATTTTTCCAAGGCTGCTTATCTGGTGTACACTGATTTGCTTTCTTTTTTCTGCCTTTTATTTTATTTTTAACTGATTTATCCTTCACCTAATATTCCTAGGATGGCAGAATGTCATGGAAGGCATCAAACCAAATAGCAATGTCAGAATTATTAACTTTTTGTGATTGGTCTCTGAAACAGCCAGGTCGTAAGGAGCCTCTGCAAGCCTATTCACAATGACCTTGCAAATGAATTACTTATTTTCAGTACATATTGACATTAGTTCTGTGTTTGCACCCTCACATTCAGGTTGAAGAATCTCCAATGCTAGGAGAAAATGTACATGCTTGTGTGTTTAAGACCTAGAGCTACACATGCTTTTGAAGGCTGTCTGCATCCCTGTCATATTTATGCTTTTCTTACTACACCCTCTAGGGTGGCATGGAGAGTTGAGGGGCTCAAACATCATGGACTTGGAGAAACAGGACAAGTGGAATTGCTGAGTTGAACTGCTTTGGCACACCAGTCTATTGACATCCTGAGGGTACTTAGAGGCTTGTAGATGGCTGAAAATGCTTTAGTCCACAGCTCCTACTGATAGATATCCTGTATAGCAAACGTGACTTTTTTCAAAAGCAGGGAAAAGGAAAAGATGGTACCAGATCTTGAAATAGGTTCCTTTAGGGTCTATCTTCACTTGTGGTTTCGCCAAGCCAGTTACTTTCAGAACTGGAAGACGGTGTCTGGCCCTAAGATCTCATCAGTTTGGTCCAAAGTGTGTAGACGGCAAGTAAAATACCTGTCTTCCTTGAATTCTGTCTCGTCAGCAGGACAGGAAAGCAATTTTAATCTCACATTTTTTTAAGTTGTCCTTTCGTTTTGGGGCTGGCAAAGGAAAAATCGTGGGTTTGAACATGCTCAGAAGTCAGGGTGTTTGGGTAGACATGACTTTTGCTGCATGTGCCTGCGTATGAACTGAGGATAATTGATCTCTGGGGACTTGTTTTGAGTACACATTTTTTCATTCTGCTGTGAGTAATTTTGGAGGATGTTTTGGAAGCAGCATTCCCTTTTCCCCTCCTTCTGTCTGCAGTTAGGAGGACAAGTCTTGCACCTACACACTCGAGCAGTTCTCAAACCACTCTGAAGTGGTTCATTCATTTGGTTTCATACTGAGCAAGAGAAGTTGGGTACACGTGCTGGGGGATGATGCTATAATTGTAGCTAGTTAATTAAAACCCAGTTCACAGTTGTATATCTAGCTGAATCCCTCTCCCCTTTGGATGGTTACTTGGCAGCAGTAACGTACCAAAATCTTTAATGTCAAAACCAGATGTTCATATTAACTTTAAGAGTTTTCCACAATGTAAGTTCTGTCATTTTCAGCATCCACTTTGTGGGCAGGTCTGAGATATCTCTCAAAGTAGGTTGAGCTTGACTGCAAGTTATTATCTAACATGCTGGCCAACATTTTTTTTCAATCTGTTTGGAGGTTTCTCCTCCCTTTTAAAATCAGTTATACTTTATGGAAAATCCTGTTACAAGATTTTGTTTTTGCATTTTTTATTATTTAGGACAGAAAAATTGTCGCAGACCCAGGAACCTGTCATTTTGCCTAAAAATCAGGCAGTTCTGTATCAACATGAACTTTTTCTGGTGAAACCATTTTGAATATCCTTCCCAAGAAATGTTTTACAGTGTAGCCAAAGTAACTAGACAAGGCAATACTGAGCTTGTCAAAACATTGATTACACACTGATGTATGTGACTGCAGCCCTGCTGTTAGACTTCTGACCCATTCACTTTTTAATTTCAGTCATTAAAGCATTCAGCCTTCTTGGATCCTCAGCAGACAGAACATTCTCCTCAACCTCGTGCTTCCTTCCTTCTCATTTAGCCAAAAAAGTTTTTTATCACTACCTGAGAGGACCTCTAGGCATCAGCTGCAGAATTTGTCTGAATAGACATTTATGGCTAAAACTATTAGGCCTTGATCTCTAGCAGATCTTCCCTCCCTTCTTCCTTGCAGCTGTTTCTAGCCATGCTAATGCTGTGTGCCCAGCTGAGCTTGGCGCAGGAAAGAATTCCCCTTCAGAAGCCTGAGACCGCCAGTTTGCAGTGCAGCAGAAACAGCACTTTCCAAGTACAAAAGCTGTCATTCAGCACCATGCACAGAGTGGAGGTTAAAAAGGGAAGAAAGCTGTCAGTGTGTTTTTCCCTTTAATCTAGCTCTTTATCCTCCCTTGCAAGGTCTGGCCTTTGTCCTCTAGTCACCTCTGTTCATGGCCAGGCTTTCTCATTTGAAACAGTCCTTTTCTGCATCTGTCCATGTCCTTCCATACCACTACCAGTCTGCTGGCTCCTGCTGACTCTCCCTATTCTCCTTATGTTACCCGAACTTCCACCCTTCTGCAAGCTCATAGCCTTGCCATAGTTTTGCATCCTTCCCAGAATGCAGGATTCACATCTGTCCTCCAAATGCTTTTTGGAGGATGGGTGGAGTCTGTCTTTTTTATAATGGAGTCGGATGGTAAAAGAGCCTCTGATGTTGCTTTGAAGACTCAGCCAGTCAGCCATGACTGCCTCTGATCAAAAAAGCTGCTTAAGTTGTCATGTAGTACCATTTTCTCAAATTGTCAGTGGGTTTATGTTGCAGAAACAAATTGTAGACTGCCCCCAGATAAACCTAGGACAATCCTTTTGCATTTGGGATATGAACGAAATCGATCTGTCACTTTGCTAGTGCTCAAAATCCCAAAGCAACCTCACTGGCTCCGGTGGAGTGTGTTATTTTCTCTGGTGCTGGGACACATCTCAGCAAATCCAGACTAGTCAGTCAGGATGATTCTGCACTTGCAGTGTGAAGATACCGTCGTCACATCCAGCATGCAATTTTATGCCCAACTTGCTGTGTGATTTGTTTTTACCGCTTGCTTAAATTTGCTGTGTTTTTCCACTTAGGCTGCTCCAAAGTAACATGCATCAGTCTGACTCGTGAAGCCTCCATCAAGCTGTCTCCTTTGCATGGGAAACAAATCTCCATCCGCTACTTGGACATGACAGACTGCTTTGTCCTGGAGGACGAAGGACTGCACACCATTGCCGCTCACTGCACTCAACTGACCCACCTGTACCTGCGCCGCTGTGTCCGCATCACCGACGAAGGTCTCCGCTACCTGATGATTTACTGCACATCCATTAAGGAACTGAGCGTGAGCGACTGCCGCTTTGTCAGTGACTTCGGCATGCGGGAGATTGCCAAGCTGGAGTCGCGCCTCCGATATCTTAGCATCGCACACTGCGGACGGATCACAGACGTGGGCATCCGTTACATAGCCAAATACTGCAGCAAACTGCGCTACCTCAATGCGCGGGGCTGCGAGGGCATCACGGACCATGGTGTGGAGTACCTCGCCAAAAATTGCACAAAACTCAAATCACTAGATATTGGCAAGTGCCCTCTGGTCTCAGACACCGGCCTGGAGTTTCTAGCCCTCAACTGCTTCAACCTGAAGCGCCTGAGCCTGAAATCATGTGAGAGCATCACTGGGCAGGGCCTGCAGATTGTAGCTGCCAACTGTTTTGACCTGCAGATGTTGAATGTGCAGGACTGCGATGTCTCCGTGGATGCTCTGCGATTTGTTAAACGACATTGCAAGCGCTGTATTATAGAGCACACCAACCCTGCCTTCTTCTGAAAGGACGCCTGACACCTGTTGTTACAATGCAGTATTAAAAACACTGATGTATAAACACACGCTCCCATATTCAATAACGCTGTCTTTTCTATAGCTCACGGGAGTCAGCTTTTCTTGTATGTTGTGGGTGAGGTGGGTTTCTAGAGGACTATTTTGTTTGCTTTTTGTATGATCACTTTTCAAGGTGTGGTGGGTCTCCATGGAGAGGCTGCCTTAATGCAAAAGCAATGAGTGCTCAGCATCCCCAGTGGGGTGCCATTTCCATTACAGCCATGATCTTGTCCCAGGCTACAGTAGCTACCTCCAAAGGAAATAGCACATAATCCCTCCTTTGGAAATGCTACTAAGCTGTGTCAAATACATCTGAATTCCAGCTGTGCTCATGGAGCTGACTATGCAATATGTGTCTGTGTTCCCCGACTTCTTTCAATATGGCTGATTAAGCATCCTCTTGTCTCCAAGTAGTTTGTCTTTGGTAGTCATCCACTTTAATCCCTCAGGAAATACCGGGTAATGTTCTTAAATATACTTGATTGAGGCAGAATATGACCTGCTGGCCATTGCTGAGCACTCTGCTGAGTGAATCTGGAGATCCATGCATGGATTCTCTTGGAAGGTCCACCTCCACGTCACTTGTGCATCATTACTGCTTGCCTTAATTTCTAAATCTGCCCTCTCCTGCATGTGTAGCACCACCTTCTGGTAGCAGATAGGGACTTCTGGGTCTGATAAGTAATGACATATTCACCTGAGTGAAGGAAACCAGCTGAGGTATTGGTGGCCGGGCAAAGGGAATAGCCAGCAATCAGCCTGGGAAGCTGCTGTAATTCTGTAACAAGCTGAGATAGCACTGTAGTATACCAGGGACTCTCTGGGGCATGGTGGAGCAGCTTGCACAGGGCAGTCCCAATTGTTGTGCTGTGTGGCTGCCACCAGAAAGCCGGTCTTTGTTCCTTCGCTATACTTCTTCAGCAGCCACGGCACCACTGCAGTGAACTCTCCCTTAGCAAACCAGGCACATGAGTTGAGGTAAATTCAATACGTGCCTTAATGCACATAAAAACCCGACCCTTTCCTGTGGCCTTCATTTCAAAGGATAGATGGCTGATCTCAAGACTTCAAAGATATTAGCCTGATGTTAGACAACACCCCTGGGGACAGAGGGGCTTAGAGTGTCATTCACGTTAGATCTAGATTTTGTGAACCTTGTCTGTGTGTGTTCCCTTAAGCTGGAGAAACAGCTGCTGTTCAAAAAGAAATTAAAACACCTTTGTTGCCCTGCGACACTGGGAGCCCCTTGTACTCTTGTGGTCACTCTTGTTCATTGAATTGCTCATGGAAGAGCAAAAGTGGTTTGGAGGTTCCCACATCTCATTGCCTCCTTCCCCAGAGCGTGTGGTCGTTTCATGGTTACTTTCTTCACAATTTTTTGGCAGCCATTTCTCTGCGTTTTCACATGTAATAATCAGATCTGAAAGCCAGACATGTTAGGGGTGATGATATTTTCAGGCAGGCCCCCTGCGCCTGACTGACAGGTGAATTCATACTTTCAGCTCAAGCACTATAAATGTCTCAGTAGAGAACATAAGAAGGGAAGCACCGTGTCTGGTTTTCATAAGCAGTAGTTCCATCATCTCCAGACAACACTAATAAAATCATTGATATGAAGTGAAAATCCATATGCTGGAGAAAAATACATAACTGCTGAGGAAATACTTGTAGCAATGCTCTCTCAAATTTCAGAAAAGCAATGGTTTGGACATATCCCTGCAGAGGGAACTTGTCCTACTGTTGCACAAGTTCCTGTAACTTATGTACATTCCTCCAGTTCTGAGTTTCTTAACATACAGGATGTCATCAACTCTGAATTATGAATCAGATTGTACTAAAGCAAACAGGGCCGTGGAAAACGAATTTGTCACTGCTACTATTGCTGGTCAGTGACTAATAATGGGTGATACCGTCCTTTGGCCAGTGAATGTTATTTTGGTTTTCCTTTCTGTGTTTTTAAAAGTGGAGATTCTTCTCCAGCAAGTAGTACAGTATATTTTATCCGAGCCAGCTACGCTCTCTGTCTCTTTATCTCAAAATGGCCCCGAGGATAGTTAAATGTTAAACCAATTCCTGGGGATGGTGGGATTTTGAGCCATTTGCACTCATGAAATATAAGGCCTCATTAGCAACATTTAACTGTTTATTAAAAAAAAAAAAAGGGCTACTTTTCTGGCTATGCTAAATTTGAGTGAATAGTGCTACATGGTTTTTAAGGTTTCTAATGTTTAAATTGGCCTGTACTGTACAAATCTCACTATAAAGCCTTAATTTGCTACCAAGAAATAAAGCGATATATTGGTAACTGATGAGCATGCATCTTCATTTGCACTAATTGGTTAACTTCTGATGAAAAAGGGAAGATTAAGTACTTGTAAAACTTTTCTTGAAAGGTAAGTGCATGAGCATGTCAGCACATCAGGTAGGTGAATGACTGTATTAAAAAAAAAAACAAAAAAAACAAAAAATCTTTGCAATAGATTATGACCTTGCCTACCTGTCTCTTTAAATTTTTATTTTCCGCATGTGGAACTTTTTGACCTGAAACATAATCAGTAACTGGAGGTGAAAGTAAAAGAAAAAACAGTTTATAGAAAGCACATGTATAAAATTTCAGGAGGGCCTCTGCACTGGTTTATTGGCAAGTTAACATATTTGATGTGAAAAGTAAAATTAAATACCTGAAAGGGTAGAGCACTTTTTAGTGCAGTGTTGCCTTTTGAATGCTCAAAAAAAATCCCTCTCAAGAGGGCACTGGTGGCAAAAGAGTAAAGGCAATTTCTCTGAGCCAAACATCTTTAATGTTCATGATCTTACATGATCTAAGTTGGCACTCTGAGACTGCTACTTATTTCAAGAAAATCTGAATTTAACTTATTGATACAGCTTGCCTGTTTTGACTTTTAACCTTTTGCCTGACGTTTACTTGCAAAATGGCACGACCAGAAAAGAAAACTGAAATAGTGCATGTGGAGCTGAGTTTGCTAGAAATGTTGCAACATGTGACTGCTGTGTCTTCATTCCAGTTTGGAGTTGGCAAAGACTATAAATTTCCTGAGCAAAAACGTTGTTGATTCTTGAACCATAAAATTCAGGCTCAGGCAGTGAGGCTTATTCTGCTCTGCAACAGCATATGGTGATCTCATCAAAGAAAGCAGTGATGAATCACATCAGTCAGGCTGGCATGTTGCTTATGTCTTCGGAAGAACTTGTGTCCTGTTGAGGGAGGTCTCTTAGAAAAGACACCTCTAAACTAGCATGCACTGCAATGGTAGCCAAAGCTCTGTGTCTCAGTATTCATCTTTCTCATTCCTTGGCTTTCATGAAATGTGGAACTGTATTTTCCCATTAGCAGCATAAGATTGATGTGAAGTGCGACACTTTTGCTTTTTTGAGCTATGCTCATCTGGCTTCCTACAAAATGCAGAACAGTTTCTGTTGGGTGCCTTGGGCTCAGAACTGTGGTCCAGACTGTAGCCTTCAGTAGTGGCTTACGTGGTTTATGAAAACTGCTAGCCTTTGAACTGGGAAATTAAAAACCTAATTTAGTAAAAGACCTAATTTTAGCACTAAGCTTGAAGCTGGTCCAAACTCTCATTAACAGAAATGCGGTGACCATTTGGACTGCAGAGTGGCTGCCAGCGTTCGTTTAGAGGGGAAAAGTTCTCTGACAGAGTTGGTGCATGGCTTCTCTTCCCATAGCATTCCCCAGGAAAGCAACCTGCTCGTTTTTTTCTGATTTTGTCAATTTAGCTATTTGTGCTGAAGATTCCCAAGCTGGGCTTTGAAAATGTTAGTGGAAATGGTTCATCTGGTTCTGTAAATAAAGCTAGGAGGAAATGTCACTTTGCTCATGTTAAACTCCTGGTGACCTTTACTTTGAAAATGGTCCATTGCTCTTCATCTCCTCTAAGGCCTTCAGAGTGAAAGACTGAGCCTTGCCAGGAGGTCAGCTGTGGGGCAAGGATGTGTCTTGCTGAGCTCCTGTTAAAATTCACCCACAGTTAGCTATGTTACATGTCTTTGAACATCTCCAACTCCATGACCAGGGAGAAAAGGGGCACATTTAGATTTCAGGACATGTAATCTGGCAAGGCTGAGATTTGGCAAAGCTGAGAGGCGTTTATCACTCTGGCAGTGTGAAGGAGGAGGTAACCTGAATTATATGGAAACTGCCTGGAAAGACAGCGCCGGGTGGAAAGGTGGGGTTTTGAGAACTGGGACAAGAAGAAGGATGAAAGAAATTTCTTGGGCAAGTGGGACTGGGACTGAGGTGGGAAGAGATGGAATGATTTTAGCAAAGAAACTGGGGCTGGTGTTGAGAGGTGGGTTTGTATGACTTGTTGGACAGGGAGAGCTGGGCTAGAGAAAGACTAAGTACTGAAGAGTGAAGTCTGGGACAGGAGCAGAAACTTGAAGAAAATTAACTGAACATCATGTAAATACAGTACACTCCCTTGGCAAAGGCTTTGAAAAAGGCTGAAAAATTGTTTCAGTGAGGGTGGCTTCAATTTGAAACAGCCCTTAAAAATGAAATAGTAATTTTGCATTTAGTGCGTCCGATATCTACCCTTTTTATATTTTGTGAACACAGAAAATCTTTACAGGCAGAACTTCCACCTTTACCAGCAAATGTATGCAGAGGCCTGAGACACTGTCAACCTGTGTATCTTGCTCCTGCCTTGACACTTTTGTGCAAGGCAGTCTACTGAGAAGAGCAATGTAAAGCGGGTTTGTAAAATCTATTCTTCCTTTGTCTTTGTATTTCAGCAGCACCTATTGTTCAGCTTTGCTAAGCTGCAGGCACCAGTGTGGAGCCAAATTCATGCCCTTTCGATGGCTGTTAAAGGGCATAATCGTAATGATAGGTTCAAGTTACTGCCGGGCAGCAGACATCAGAATTCAAACTTAGCTTACAGAAAAATACATTTAAGTGAGCAGCATTACTGCATGCTATTAAAGAGACTAAATCAGCTTTCTCCATGAAATAGCTGGGGGATGTTTATTTTCACACACCCCTGCTGTACAGCTGTATGCTTCAAAGTAGGTTTTCCCTCTGTTTTGTTTTTGCCTTTAAAAACTGGGCAGAAATGTTGGGTCACTTTTCCCTAGTTCTCTGGGCAATCACAGAGGTGCATCTCAGATTGAAACTAGTTAAGTGAAATCTTTTCCAACTAGGCTCTGCTCCTACAATTACATATATATGTATAGATATATTATGAGTGCAACAATCCAGTTGGCCATAGATATGTCAAATTAAACCAATATAAGTTACTAAGCAGGCACCAGAGAGAGAATGAGAGGGACCAGAAGGTGGGAACTTTGGAAAATAATAACCCCCCCTGAGCTTTTATAAATGACCCTGATACTTTTAATGCAGAACAGCAATCTTAACCATTCCTTCTAGCACTAAAGATGTGTTCTTTGGGTTAGAATAGATTAATTTTCCTTTGTTTTTTAAAGAAGCATTGCATGCTGTAGATTCAAGCTGACAGAAATGGTAGAGATGGAAAAAGTCATCCTCTAAGAGGAGAGAGAACACAAAAAGGGATTTGTGCCAAGAAGAATGACTATTTTTAACAGTTTCATGTTTCATTGTCTGTCTTTGATGGCTCCTGCAATGTTTGTTTTTTTTAAATCCAGTTAATGGCCATTCTTGAGAAGTTTCTTCAGTGTACTCAATTCACACAATTGCCTCAGCAGATAGACAACGCAGCTTTAGAAAACAATTAGCTCCTAGCTATAAAAAGTGAGTGTAGCTAGTTTATTGTTTATAAGCTGCCTTATCACGTGTTTTCACATCTTTATACCCTAAATAAAAAATAAAATTTTCATTATCAGGACAAATGAAAAAGATATTTCTATATATTAATTAACAACAAATCACATTTTGCTGACACCTAAATTTTGCTCTGGTTGTCTGTTCCTGGTTTATTGTATGCTGTGAAAAAACTTTGAAGAATAGAGCTTACTTCTGGACTTGAATTACACTGTATTTGATTGCTCAATGTTCATGTATCTCATGTGTTCAGTTCTGGTGTCCTCAACATAAAAAGCACATGGAACTGTTGGAACAAGTCCAAAGGAGGGCCACGAGGATGATCAGGGGATTGGAGCACCTCCCATACGAAGATAGGCTGAGAAAGTTGAGGCTGTTCAGCCTGGAGAAGAGAAGGCTGAGTGGAGACCTCATAGCAGCCTTCCAGTATCTGAAGGGGGCCTATAGGGATGCTGAGGAGGGACTCTTCATGAGGGACTGTAGTGATAGGACAAGGGGTAATGGGTTCAAACTTAAACAGGGGAAGTTTAGATTGGATATGAGGAAGAAATTCTTTCCTGTAAGGGTGGTGAGGCACTGGAGTGGGTTGCCCAGGGAAGTTGTGAATGCTCCATCGCTGGCGGTGTTCAAGGCTGGATTGGACATAGCCTTGGGTGGCATGGTTTAGTGGGAGGTGTCCCTGCCCCTGGCAGGGGGGTTGGAACTAGATGATCTTAAGGTCCTTTCCAACCCTAACTATTCTATGATTCTATGATCCTACTGTTGTCGATGTATGTTTTGTGACATGGCATTGCAGAGTGGCTACCTGTATTTCAGCATGGAAAGAGAATAGCACATGATATATGTGACATATAACAGCTGTCAGAGCTCAGATCTCATGTGTGGGATCTGCTGCTGGAGGGTCTGAAAATACTGAACTACAGTAGTGGCGATATTTTTGTAGTGATTCATTCCTTAACTGCATCTCCTATTTTATTCAGCATCAATTACAGGAGCAAGCTGTTCAACACCTGCTTTGGCAGTAATAGAGTTGCAACCTTTTCTCCATACTGTCCTTTTCCTTTTCTTTTCTTTTCTTTTCTTTTCTTTTCTTTTCTTTTCTTTTCTTTTCTTTTCTTTTCTTTTCTTTTCTTTTCTCCTTTTCTTTTCTTTTCTTTTCTTTTCTTTTCTTTTCTTTTCTTTTCTTTTCTTTTCTTTTCTTTTCTTTTCTTTTCTTTTCTTTTCTTTTCTGCCCTTAGAGTTACCCAAGCTCCTGCGAGAGTCTGATTTGTTCTGCCTACATAGTCATGGACAATACAAATGACAGATATTAATAGAATGAGTAAGGCCATTTACTTGGCAGGCAGTCCAGGTGACGGACTGAGGAGATTGATTACAAGTCAGTGACCACTTAGTGGCCAAATCTGCCTCACGTTTCTCTGTGGAGGTGAGAAGTCCATGTGTGAACACCAGTAAATGAGATGCTTTCTGATGTTTGCTCTTCTAGTGATATGTAGAACTACAAGATGACTCTGTTGGGAGGGGTCGCAAGGGGGGGGGGGGGGGGGTGTTCCACATAATCAAATCATTAATATCCCCTTTGTTAAAGTAGCATAGTAGAAAATCAGGTATACATCTATCATGAGCCACAACAGCTTTCGCTTATTGCCAATATAAGACTGATCTGCTGGTGACTTTTCATAACATAGCAGGTCATCACTCATCACATAACGTGACACTGCTGGGGCAGTAGCATGTTCGTTTTTCTTCTCTCTGGCATTGTATTCCAGTAATGGTGGTGTACTTAGAAATGACCCAAACCTTCTCTCACTGTGTTTGTCCCCCAGGTGACAGGTAAGTTTTGGTGGTTTGCTTTTTAATCCCCCCTGAACTCCCATCCTTTCTCCTCTCTATCCCCAGCTGACAGGCTTGGGGACATCCCAAGGGCCCTCTCTCAGCAGGATCTGGCAGCAAGGTATCATCTCCGCTGCTGCCACCTTCCTACCCAGGCTGACAGCTTCTCTGCCTGCTGAAACTTGAATCCTTGATGGTGTTCCCTCTGAAATGTGGTTGCCGCTCCCTTTTCCTTTCCTTGTGTTATGCTCACCGCAGAAAGCTCTTTCACACTGGCAGAGCACCAGCGGTGTCACTGGGGTGGGGTCTGCTGCATTCCCCAGGTCCCAGAAGAAAGGGAAAGCTCAAGCAAGCAACGAAGTGCCTGATGTGTGACAGTAACAGCAGAGCAGTGTAGCTGGGGAAGGGAAGGAGCAGGGAGGTACTTCATCTGTCTGATTTCTGAACATTGGTTTATTTTTTTGTAAGGCAAATTGATGAAGGTACAAGAGGGCTTTGAAGCCTGAATTTTGGAACTCATAAACCTCTGGCAGGTTAAATCTGAGAGCATGGTAAAGCAGCCTTTCCTTCCCCTGCCAAAGAATAAGAAAAAGCAAGGGAAAGTTGCATCAAAATGACCAATAAAGAGAGTAAAGGAATTTGGAGCTGAAAGCTGGACTGGAAATGGTAATGTGCCATCTCTTGCTTACAAGGTATTTTCTCCCACAGGAGTCAAATATGATCCTGTGAAGCTGAAAGGTAAATTGAATGTTACCATGAAGATTCCATATACTGAGCACAGGGATAAATGTGGCAGTAGAGAAGAAGTAACCAAACTTTTCTACAAGAAATCCTCCCATGGGCCCAACAATACATGGAGAGACCTGTCAGGCTGGAGTGCTAGGGCACTAGAAAAAGTTCAAGGATGGATTCTGTGTCTGGCATCACAGTGTGGATTAGGATGCTTCATCTGGAAATCCTAAGGTGGGATATAATGGGTATAACAAAGGTCGCTGTGTCATGGATGGCTTAAGGGATGAGGGGATTGAATGTTTACCATGACTACTAGCTACAAAACAGAAAAGTTAGAAGGCATCAAGTTAGGCCTTCAGGTAAAAGATCCATAGCAAACTAAAGTAGTTCTTTGTTTGCCATGTGTTAAAGCCTTGGATTCTTGCCACAGGGTGTTGCAGATTCTAAATGTTCACATCATTTCAGAAGAGACTGGACTAGGTTGCAGAGAAGAAGTCTGTGTGCAGCTATTAAATACAACAGACAATCTCTGGCTTGGGAAATGCCTGAGGCATGAAGTGTTGGAGGCTGGCAGGACATGCTGGGGAAATATGCTTACTTTATGCTTGTGCTTCTCTCTAGGCATCTGTTTTTTGGCTACACTCAGACAGACTGTTCAGCTACATGAACTGTTTGTCAGCAGCCCTTCTCCTATTTTGATGTTTTTGTCAGCTGATCCTTGACACAGAGCACATGCTCCTTGCTTGCGGTGCCGTTGGTTGGAGTTGCTCAAGTTCCTCCAAATTAAATATTTCTTGGCACCCTCTTCTCTAAAATCCTTATGCTCCAGAGTGAAAAACCCAAAGTTTCCAGGAGCTAACATCCCATAGACTCTCATGGGAATAGGCATTTGAAATTTTGCTGGGGAATGTGTACGCTGCCTATTCAGACCCTATTGCTGCAGGCTGCAACATAAGCATCTGTATCCGGAAGAGAGAGAGCAGGGTAAGGAGAGCATTTTGTGCTCCCTCCACTCCTGCAAGTCAGGAAGCTGGTCACAGAGATATGCTGCTTTTTCAGGTCTCTCTCACTTCTCATCTACAGACAGAATTTGGTAAATCAAGAAAATTCTGGATTTCTTTAATATGGCTGCGCTGCACCTTTGTAATCAACCAGAATTTGCTTGTAGCATCTGCTCAGCCAGAGGAGTTTAAGCCTCTCTGCTGCCCTTCATTAATTTTTTAAATCGCCTGTCAGTTTTTATAATCATCTCAGATGTAAGAGGCTGTAGGAGGGCAGTTGCCCACTCAGTCACGTATTCAGCAGTATTCAAACAACCGGCTCTGATGCTTGACATCAAAATCCAATCTCCTTTAGATGCCAGGAAGCCAGAGCATGACCAGCGAATATAGATCTGGTACAAACTGTATCATCACTAAGCAGCAGTTCCAGGGGGCCATGATTCCCAGACTCATCTGGAGAAGGCAGAAATGCTGTCCTGATCGGCACTGCAAAATCTCTTCTCTGCTTCTTCAAACCGTTTGCCTACTTCTGGCCCTGGGCCCACAAAAATACCCAAACACAGTGAGGAATATAAACCAGCAAGGGTCTCAGCTTTCATAATATGACTAAGTTGTTTTGATTTAAGAGTGCTCATCTTGCCAAGATTGGAAAAAATGAGTCCCATTCTCTTCACGGCTGGATGTCAAAGTACACCCAGGTTTCCAGGCAAATGCCCCAATTGCACTCACTTAAATGAACAACCGGACCAAGGCTTGAGTGTTGGAGAACTTAACTCTTTAATATTAGTTTTAGGGAAACCTGAAGAAAAATAGGAAAAAGACCATTATCAACCTAAGTTAAAAACAGAGATAAGAATATGGGAAATTTTATCTTTTTCTAATCATTCCCTTCTGAGGGAGACACGTTTAGCTGCTCCAGGTGCTGTTCTGTAGGGCACAGAGCATCGGCAGCACCTATAAGCAAATGAAGAGGAGGGAACTGTAATGCTACAAAAGGGTAAAGTCCTTGCTCTGCACATATCTGAAGTTAAACCCAAAAATAAGGGGTAAAGGGGCATGCAGAATTGCTTTCCTGACCTTAGAGTACTGAGACGGTATTTGAAATTATTCTGGACTTAACTTAATTTTCTGCACAGAATTTGTCAACAGTGTTGCAGTACTTCATGAGTTAAGAGCATTGCTCAGTTTGCTCCTTTAGTGCACAGTGTGTGATCAAAAGGTAGAAACAATACTACTGCTATTTAGACATATTCTGGGTCTTCTCTAGGGTCATCAATAACTACTCCTTGCTGCATAATCTCAGCCTGCTTTTTTTTAATAAGGTGTTCTTCCTGTAATACCTTTACAGACTGATGCAAATGTAGACTCATATTGGAAAAATCATAGCAATGTAGAGCAGCAGTTTGCATGAGACCTGTCACTGTGAAGGAGACACCATGTTTGTGGATTCCTGGCACATTTGCAGGCGTACATTTATTCCTTATTGGAGCAGGAGTTTCAGGAAAAGTGTTAGACCAAAGGCTCAATTTAGTTGTCAAAACACGAGTACTGGATACCATTAGAGATGTGAAAGGGTATCCGAGACATCTGCAGAAGGCTGGTAGGGGTGAGACAGTCCCCAAGGAAGACTTGGGCAGAGGGAGGCCAGGCAGATGCCGTGAGGCATCTCAAATGCCTTTAGTTGACCTTACTGGGGCAAACATGCTTCTCAAAGTTACAGGGCAGATGTTTGTGGTTAAGGTCAGAGAAGCTGTTCCCTGGGCCACAAACAAAACAAAAATAAACCAGAAATGAAAAGCAAGTATAGAAAAGGCTGTCATGTGAGGATATGATTTTATAATGCTGGCTGCTCAATTTTGTGCAAATATTTATTTTTCTATAAAGGATAATTTGGGCTTCCTTTTCAAATACAAAATGTTTCTGATGTTTAAAAGAAAAGATGTGGGACATCTTAGGTCTTACTGCCTGGGCTTTGCTGACGATCTCTAAGCCCCTTTCTGGGATTTGAAGGAAGAAGTCATCTCAAACTGCAGCACTGGCTCCATCCCCAGCTGACGGGAAGGGGATGCTGAGTTACAGACTAGGAATCACTGAGGAAATCCCTATGCCTAAAATAGCGGTGAGGATACAATCCTGCTCTGCTTTTGGTTCTGTCATTTAGCTGCTGAAGAAACAGCACTTCATGTTGGGCCCTGAGGTCATGTGAAGTAACATGCACCAGTTACACTTGCAAATACATTTGGGCTTCTCTCCAGCCCTACACAGGGAATGATGCATAGCTCGGTGCACCTTCCCAAGGGCACTACAAGGGATGAGGTGTTCAGCAAGAACTGCAATGTCTGACTTCTGGCCTTGAGCCCCAGAGCCTAGTGTGGGAGAGCCCTAGCTCATCACCTAACTAGGAACCTCCAGGAGGGCTCAGTATCCTCTTCTTCCCCCCTTTTGTGCACATTTGTCAGTGTAGAGCAGAGGGAGGCAACGATGAAGACCTGAAGCAAAGCTGTGTTTTTGAAGCTGAGACCATAGTGCAAGCTCCAGGGCTGAGGGACCATTGCTACAAGTGGCTGCATAACATCTATTTGCAGCATATCCAGATGCTTCAAGACGTTGCAAGTGTTGTCCTGGGTTTCTTTTCCTGCCTTATGTTCTACAAGGCAATGACAATTTGCACTGCTGCCTGCTTTTCAACACTAAATAATGTGCTATTGAGTAGTCTCTGTTCTGTCTGTTTGTTCCTTAGGTATTTTTGCTTTAGTGGGTTTTTTTTTTCCTTCTTCATCTTCCTTGCTTCTGCAGTGGCCTTCTCACTCTACCTGCTTCATTTTCATTTAAAATCAGCATATTTTCTCTCCACCTAGCAGATGCCCTGAAGGTCTCTCAGAAATCCTTCATTTTGTTTTTTTTTACTTTTCCCTCAGAAGGCAAAACTAGGAAGACTTTTGCCATAAACCATTAACTGCATGTATAAAAAAGGAGCTAGAGCCTTACTTTCCGTGATTTCAGACTATTAAGTGCTGAAAGTTATCCCTCAAATGTTTTGGTTGGGGTTTTTTTTCAGTAGCTACAACAGTTGATAGATCCTTTGCAAGTAAAGACTGGTTTGTGTGGAAAAATCTGGTGGCTGATGACAGCATGAAATTAATTTTCTTTTGTTTTGCCCGTGAATGTTTTGCTGTAAAAGAGACATCCTGCATCATTACCTAAGGTGAACGATTCATCTGAAAATCCTAAATGCTTGTGCTGAATCTCTGTGTTTGTGGTAGTCATCAAAGGCAATATCAGCTCTGGTTGCTAAGCAACAGTGCCTGCTTAAATAAAAAGGTAGGGATGCTTTTTCTATCCTCATGGCATGCAGAAAGATTATCCTGGTTTATTTTGTAAGAAGGAGGTGTTAATGGGTTTATTTTGCAGAGAAAATTTCCCATCTCCCCTTCTTCATCCTTTCTAGTAAAAGTAAATTCTCTTCATGAACAAGGTGGTCAAATTTCTTTTTCAGTTAAGTAGTTGAAATTACCCTAAGTAAAGCCACATATTGTCACAACAGTGTTAGATTAAAAGCTGGGGCTCCTGTAGCAGTCCGCTGTCATATTGGAAAGTTTAAATTGCTAGGAAAAATAATGTCATCCATGACAAGATACCTTATATTTAAAATGCCAAATAGCAAACATAACAGATAAAAGAAGTATTCTTGTTGCATGGCTCCTAAGTGTTCATGTCAGTTTTGAAAATTAGATTCTACCACTTATATTTCTTTCATTTTGCAAAGATGGTCTGAGGGCCTTCTGCTGCCTGTGTCTTGCTGAGAAAGACAGCACCGCCGAGAGCAAGGAGACTTCTTCCAAAGACCTGCTGCCTCCAGACAACAGTCCTTGTGTGGGTCCTTGCCATCTGAACAGCCTTTCTGCTGCTGGAGGTGTGTTGGTACGCAGTGGTCCCTTTGAACTTTTTGTTTTTTGATGAAAAGGAGCGCGTGGTTTTCATCAGATTCACTCAAGACAAGGTTCAGGTGAGAACCTGGGAGGTTCAGTTCCAGACCGATGAAGAGTTTGTGGTCCTGTGTCATAAATAACTCAATATCTGTGGAGTATTACACACAGTTTTACAACCGTGGGGACTCAGACTTCGTTGCTCACCCAGTGTGAAAGCTGGGTATTCAGTACATGCACTCATCTTCATCGTGTTTTCTGCATAGTGACATTAGTTAATATCACTGCTCTTGATTTTCCTGGAATGTTGTTGTGTTTCCTCATAGCCTGACCAGACTCAAAACACAGAGGACTCTCTCATACTGAGACATGTAGTTATTTCTTGGCCTCCTATTATTGATAACATCTGTCTCGGTATTATAATCTAAGTTCTCTGCTGCACTGGCAGCCAAGAAATGTGGTGCTTCGGGATCAAAAATATTGCTGGGTTTGTTTCTTGAAAAATTTTTCTTGTAGCTCAAACTATTTAATTCCCCAAGAATTGTGACATGAGATCAGTTTCACTGACACAGAACCAAAGCAGTTTCAAAACAATCCTGAAACATTTTTTAGATGCTGGGCTTTTCATTCTGGGTTGGACAAAACCTGTGTTACATTCCTGTCCTTCCTAGTCTAACCTGTCTCCTGACCCGCCTCCCTCCAGAAATGTCTTCAATTCACTGTTTGAACAAAAACACTTAAAATCAAATCAATGAAATGATAGCAGCTTCCAAAGAAAACATTTGGAGTTCATCAGCATGTATCATTTTACAGGTTTTAGCATGATTCATTTGGATGTACAGCTCTGCTCTGTGAACGCTTTTAATATTGTTTTCTCCTAGTTCAGAATAAAACAAAATTTGAAACCAGCAGTGTTTTACGGGGGAAATGGAATTTGCAGATTTGTATTGGCTCCTTCCAGGAGACATGGCTTGCCATGCTCAACCTCTCACCATTCCTTTTGTATGGGTAACAAACTGTAGCACACACCTCACCAGGGCAAGACCAGAGTGATCCATAAATGAGCCCTGCAGAAAGGTCAACTGCTAGTCACAATGGCAGAAAATGGGATCAAAAAGCTGTCAGAGTTTATAGGTTTCTGCAGAATGGGACCTTTTCCTAGTAGAAAACAAACAAATGAAAACAAACAAAAAAACCCAAAACCCCCAACTATGATTACTTTTAATATCTTCTCAAGCCCCTCTGTGATCCTGATCCCCTGTTAGCCCAGCAGTGAGCTGCCGGTCCCATTCCATGCTTCCCCACGATCCTGACTTCTCCTGGAATTTGCTAATAAACCCAGCTAATAAATCTCCCGGAGTGGAAAAAAAAAAATCACAATCTGATAAGACGGAGGTAATGAGCAGCTGAAACCTGACTCTGCAGCAGACTGGCTTTCCCTGCCCTGGGGTTGAGCCAACACACAGCTCGCTTGAGCAAGGGCTCCATCTGCGGGAAAAGGACCAGCATCCTGACCGAGATGCCACGTTCTGGTAAGAAGAAGAGGAAAACCCTCAGGGTTTCTCCTTTTCCGAATACACTGTGAGTTACTGTGTTGCTAAAATGCATTGCCTGCAAAACCCACACACAAAAATTATCATTCTGAATCGATGTTCAAGTACTGAGCAAAGCAAGCCAGGTGCAGAAGCAGAGATGCTGACGGGTAAGGATTTGTTTTCTCTGATGTTGTTACCACACCTTTATGGCTTGCCTGAAACCACTCTCAGTACAGGTTATCTGAGCATTTCATGTATGTGAGCAAACTGGGAACGCTCCTGCAAGTGGCCCTGTGTGTGTGTGTGCCAGTGGTGTACATGCTGCTCCCTCTCTATCTCCATTCCCACTCTTTAGTTTGCTGTTGACATATATACAAAGAATGGGCATTTGGTGTTGTACCTGTCAGAAGGAACATGTCTTCTGCACGTGTCCCCTGCTGTGGCCAAGCCTGTCCAATGTCACTTAGTGGCAGCAGCAGCAGTCCCTAGATAGCTTTACAGTGGGAGAATGGCTGACTGTTGATGCCGCTGGCAGTGCCTATCAGGGTGAACATTTTCTCACAGCTCTTGTTCATGACAATCCAGCTGGCAGTTCCCTGTAACTTTTGTTATTACCTCATGTAATTTGCCTGCGAGCTGTCATCCTTTGAGTTAATATACGGCAAAGTGCAATTCCTCTGTTTGGCAAGGGAGAAACATGGCTCGCTGATAGCTGGGGTCTCTTTGGCTGTTATGGAAACAATAATGTTTTGTTTCTGAGGACAGAGAAGTCCAACCCATAGCTGTTGTTTGTTATTTCTGTCATCAGCTAATAAAGGGTCCTGTGCTTTACCATGCTGGATGGCCTTAATGGGATTTACTTGTTTCCCAGTTGTTTGTTAATGAGAGATGAGATTTTGTTCAAGGTCCCTACATATGGACCTGCATTTTGCAGTTTGGGATTTTCAGGATACTCACCTGGCTTGTGAAAATTATTCTTTTGGATCTGAGAGGCTATGAATCCATATCAATGAACTCTTCACATGGGAATCCTCCCACAGGTTGGCAAACAGCTTACTATGAACCCAAGATCTAGTGACTCCAGGTGAAACACAAAACACTGCTGTAAATTTGCTGTTGCAGCCTGTGTAACAGGCTTGTAGCCTTTCTTGCTTTGAAATAAAAATCCCAAACGTATTAGGTCAGTGTACTTGTAGCCCAGGCAGCAAGATCTGGAGCTAGCATGACTGAATGCACATAGGATATTCTGTTTTCAAACCACATCCTCTCCTAGGCAGTGCTGTGCCGGCTGTGTAGAGCCAGCTACGACAAGAACAGGCAGACACCCTGCCCATCCCCCTGTCCTAGGAGACGGTGTTGCTTCTCTTCCCTATTCAATTCTTCACTGGCCAGCCTGGTGGTGGTACAGGTGGCCTCCCACAAGCCATGGGTCAGTCACAGAGCAGGATCTTACACATACATGGAGGGGCCAAGCCAGAGTTTGGTTCTGGGAGGGCTGCAGCATGCATTGCATTTCCATCCAGCTATTTCTTCAAGCGCACTGGTGACTTGCCCAAGAGTTGGATTCTGAAATGAAGCTTCCCAGGCCTTTGTTTCAAGAGAATTTTTCTTCTTTTAAGCAGATAATGTATTTCTACTAAAACAAAGCTAAAAAGCTGGCAAGTAGCCGAGGCTTGAAAGTGGTAGCTTTTCACCTGAAGTATTGGCAGGAAGCTCTTGTGCTTTAGCAGCAATTCTTTTAACTCCATGGATTTTTACAGCTGACCAAAAAATGTCTCCTAATTATTAACTTTATGCAATTCCCTCTGACTTTAATGAGAAAAGGTCTTTCCTTGCTTAGTAAGTCAGTTTCTGAATTATGCTGTATATTCTTTTCTGGTTTGTTTTCTTATGAGACTCATCACAGAAGAGGTAGGAAATACTTTTACTGCTGTCCTGCTGTACAGATAACTGCTTGCTTACCCTGTAAAACACCAAGGCTATAACCATTAGCAACGTCACTGCACCATTTCCCCCCTAGTGTTACTGAAGTAAACATTTCCATAATAGGTATTGCAAAAGCTCCCAAGGGAAGAAAAATATGTATTGTAATGCAGGAAGGTTTCCTCTGCTCGCTTTAAGCGATGTTAACACCATGTCTTTGCCTTCTGTGATTAATTGTGCTGCTTTTATTGTGATTAGCACATTTACCATTAGGCTGGCCAGCTGTCAAGCTAAATTCAATCACGGCAGACAAGCACTAACTACCTTTGTGATTTTACATTTCTGGCTGGTCATCCCAAGAAAATACATGGCCCAAATCTCCCAGCCCTGCTTATTCCAGGCAGAAAAAACTCCTCCCTGTGCAACTAATGGCATTGGCTTAATTAACCTAACTCGAAGAGGGCATCACACAACAGCAGAATTGAATCAATTTTCTTTTTTTTTCTTTAAAGAACAAATTGTATGCAATTTAGATAGTGGAATTGCTTATGTACCTGATATTCAATTACATTGAGCTCTAGAGAAGAAAACACTTATCGGACAAATTGGATATCACTTTGCCTACTTCTGAAATGTGCACATCAGTATTGATGTGCAGCAAGAAGCCAGGATGCAGGGGAGAGAAGAGCTGGTTTTCTTAGAGGTCTTTGCATCACTACTTACCCCTGCACTCCTACAATGGAGAGAGCAGACCCAGCTGTCACCCAGAAGTGTCATTTGAAAAGAATAACCAAAAAAACCTTATCCTCCCCCTTTTATGGTGTTGGAGACTGCATTCTGTGTTTTAACTGAGGCAATCCTGCTGTGACTTGAGAAAGTCTAAATCAACTACATTAGGTTCCAGCTCCTGTATTATGCAGCAGCTCAGCACACACAGTACACATATGCTTGCTTTTTCTTTATGGACCACCTCATCTGGTGCTGCTTCACTATGTTGCTCCTGTAGTTTTTGTTACAGCTGCTAAGTGATCCAATTCTTCTTTGGAAGCAAAAAAGACTGGGGAATGTGTAGGACATAGTGGTTTATCGAGGTCAGGTTTTTTTTCAGATTTCAAGGATAAACAGATGTGTGCATGTACACTGGAAGTCCAGTCCAAATTTCATATGGAACTCCCTGGTCATCAAATAACCCAATCTGCTTGCAGATTGCAAAGCCTTTGTTTCAGAAATAATATCAATAAAAAGGACTCCTTTGTGGAAAATTGACCATTCCACGATCACCTGTAGCAAAGCTCATATCCAAACTATCCAGCACCCAAATATCTGTTTAAAACAGCTGGTTTATGGGGACAGGGGAGGCAGGCTGCAGCACAGCTATTCATAAGACATTGTTGTCTCTTGCTGTCCGCTAGTTTATCTCTTCCTCTACTAAAACTTGAGCTCACCAAATCAGTCTCTGACCACGGTGCATGAGAGAATAGACTTTCAATGCCAGAACAGCAATTACCGTCTAGGTCTAACAATTTTGTCTTCTAGAGAATTAACATAAGGAGGTTGAAACAGCCTGAAAAGCATAGTATAATTGATGTGGCACAAGTATTTCATTGTCCCAAAGTAGCTGGTGTACATGTCACTGGATGTTTACAATTGTTGCTTGGTAAAATGTTGTTAAGACCTGAATTCATTGCAACAGGGACAGCTGACCTTCTCTCTGACACTTAGAGATGTCTGACATGGTTTTTAAGTAAGCCACATGAAAGCATTTTCTGGGTTAAACAAGCTAGAGTTGTGCCCTGTTTGTTAGAAAAACTAGCTTTTTTTCCCTTTTGGTATATGATGCCATTACGATCTTCTAGATTCAGATTTTTTAATCCTTTAGCTTCCTCTGAAACCACTAGCCAACCATAGGGAAACGTGTATGAGATGCTTCTGTTCTTTTTTTCTCATGGTCAGCATCAGACTCTGGCTCTGAGCTCAGGTTCCTACAGTTGGATTTCTATATTACTTAGTCCTTTATAAATTAAACTTGCATTTAAATATACAGTGATTTAATGGAGGCTCTCCAGAAAAATCTAACCTCTTCTCTGTATCATTGCTCTCTTCTGCTCTAATTTATCCTTTAAACAGTGGTAGGCAATTCACTGGCATAGATCTTTGGACTTTACACTGCAGAAGAGGGCAAATAAGTGACTGCTTACACATAAGTATAGTTATCTGCTTTTCCAGATACCATTAAGGCTAATTTATCTGACTTGCAGATGAGACCAAAGAAAGGTGAGACTGTGAGTGAGAATGGATTCTATTTAATAAAGTGGAAGAGAGAGTTTAATCATAACACACTTCTGCTCTGAGGATTGTAGCATTCTCAATGCTCTGGGTTAAAATAGCATTATTGCTTGCTTTTGTACAACAGCAGCTTCTCCTGCTTTAGTTTTGCAGAGGAAACTTCTGCATTACTGCCAATGCTGTGATAGTACGTACAGCATAGATATGGACTCAGCCCAGAGCAAGCATGACTGCAGAGCAACAACATACTAAAGTAGAGGAGGAAAGGTTGCATAGAGGAGCCAAAGTGCTGATGTTTCTATAATTAATAATCACCTACTGCCTGTTCTGATTTACCAAATGCTACTGAAAATAATGATATACCTTCAACATGATGAATTTCTCCAGCTCATCTGAAAATGTCTTTATCTGTGCATTTTGGCTGTCCTCCACTTTGGCTGAATAGAACTGTTTTGTCATTGTGAAACCACTTGAGAATTTGAGTTGAACAGGATGAAAGGAAAAACAAAACTCTGACAGAACAAATGGCAGCTTGGTTTGAAAGAGACTCCATGTAAGCAGAGAGGCTCAGGCTGGCAAAAGCTAAAATGCTACAGGGTCTCAGGTTTCTTTGTAAAATCCAGATGATTTTTTCCTTTTCTTTCATAAAGGGAGGCTCTATAAAAAAGTTGGGGATTTTCTCCTTACCAAATCTGACCTCAAAAGCTTAAACACTGGGTTTATATTTTCTTTTAAGATCTTCTGAATGAAAATCATCACATTTGAATGTATTTCAAACAGAGTTTCAGTACACCCGTGTGTTTCCGTAAATGTTTTCCGGGAAACAGTAAATCTGTCTTACTGAATCTGCATATGGTTTTCTATACTGTATCTTTACTTAGCAAATTAATTGTATTCAAGCCAGCATCGAATGCTGGATTCGTATTTAATGCAAGTTTAGTATCATCCTGGAGATTTAGAGTGAGGATGCTGTTATATTACATTATATTACATTTAGGTATGCTTTAAAAAGCCCTGTTGAAGAGGCAAGGCTCCTTTTGTGCTATGCTGTGTATGCACAGCAAGGAAGCTGTATATTAAAATTTTAGAAATCTAAGAATCTAAACTCTGATTTAACCACATAAAGGGTGAGAGGGAAGCAGGCACAGAAAAGCAAAGTGAGTGAAAATTCCTGAGCAGAGTCAGGCTGGAAGCCCAGGTTCCTGTTTGCCAGTGCCCCCTTCCATAAATAACTTCGTTTTTCCTGCACGACCATGGCCACTTACTGATGCAACCGAGGAGACTTTAGGCTTTATCTGTGATTTCTTCAACCAGTTGATTCACTCTTTCAACACACTTGAGGTTTTTTGTTAATATGCAAAATTGTAAATATTTTGTAAATATGTAAATAAATAACTAGAAAGTTGTCCTGGGTTCAGCAGCAGCAGTCATTTTTCTCCTTCGTAGTAGCTGGTGCAGTGCTGTGTTTTCAGTTTTTGGTCTGGGAACAGCGCTGATAACACTGATGTTTATAGTTACGGCTTAGACTGTTTTGGCCTGACCAAGGACTTTCTGAGTCTCATGCTCCGCCAGGGAGGGGGGGGAAGCCGGGAGGAGGCAGAGACAAGACACCTGATCAAAGAGCTATTCCATGCCACAGCATGTCATGCCCAGGATGTAAAACTGGGGACAGGAACCCGGAAGAGTTCAGTTCACAGCTTGGTCATTGAGTGGTGAGCAATTGTATTTGCCTTGTCAATTCTCCCTTCCCTAGCAAGGGATCCCAGCTGTTTGGCTTCACTGCCTTCTAGTTCATGACCGTCGGCCCCATTGTCCCAGCATCGGAGCAGCCAGGTGATGATGTGCTCCCCTGGCTGACAGGTAAAGTCTTTTCGCATATTCCGTAGCTCAGTTGAGGTCCGAGATCGGGAAGTCACCTCTTCTTCCTCTTCTTCTTCGTCATGTGATGATGACTCCTGATCAGATGCTGTCCCAGGTGGTGAGTACGTTGTTTCTTCATCTTGCTTTGTCTTTATTGCCTCTTTTTTGCTTTTCCTCCTGCATACAGGGGCAACCGATATTGGCACTGGGAGGTCGGGCTTGGTATTAGGTGGTGAGAATTGTGTTCTTTCCTTGTATTTCTCTTGTCATTATTATTATTGGTGGTAGCTGTAGTGATTTGTGTTATACTTTAGTTACTAAACTGTTCTTATCTCAACCTGTGGGAGTTGCATTCTTTTCGATTCTCCTTCCCATCCCTCCGGGAGCGGGGGGGAAGAAAGAGGGGGAAGTGAGTGAGAGAGAGACTGCGTGAGTTAGGCTTAAACCACGACAGAGGGAACGATATTTAAAAAAAAAAAAAAAGGTTCATCAGATGATGGACATCAAATGACTTTTCAATAAGAATGGAAGTACACCCTAAACAAATTGCAGCCAAAAGGAGGGAAGCCAGGAAAGGCATTCTTGTATTTTTCAAGCTAATTCCCACCCCCTGTCCCAATCAACAGTTTTCTGCTTTCTTTCAACTGATTCAGATTTAAAGTGAGAGAAATTTCTGAGTTCAAGGAAAAGAACAAAGAAGCTGTGCTGCATTGTGTATACTAAGGACTTCAGAGTTTTTACAAGCTTTCTTGCATCATATCCAGAAGGTATTGGATAAGCTGTAATATGGAACATGGTGAAAATTGTACACACGGCAAAAAAAAACCCACAACACTGTTCATTTTGAAGATGTGAGTTATAAATGGATGCAACATTGAAACAGGGATACTGCCTCTAAAAACTGCCCAGTTTTTTTATATGTAATGAAGTATTTAAGAAGATACCCTAAAGTAGGCTTAAATATTAATATTCCACTTCACCAAAACATAAGTTTTCTAAAACTGGATGTGCTGATCATCCCAAGTGTCTATTTTTAATTTACTGTCAATGTATTTTTCCCTCAGGCTCTACTTTTAGAAGTAGCTTCCAGCTCTGTGGTGTTGACATCTAAGAATCTTCATAACAATATCTATAAATAGCAGAATCAATAACATGGTTCTTTTGGGTCATGGAAAGATATGTAAGGACTATTATGCACCATGTGGTTAGTACATATTCCTCATTGCAAACAAACTGTAGGTGAAGAGATATTCAGGCAACAAAAACTAAGTTACAACTAAGTTATCACCCTGTATTCCAAGAGATTAATTTTATCATACATGAAGAGTAAACAAAGAAAGTGGGAAAATAAAAAAACCCAAAATGCAGATACAGAAATCCTATTAGTTTGGAATCTCCCTTTCATTCTCTTTGGTCTGCCTTATGATGTCCTGCTGTGAAAAATTCAACATTTTTCAGGTAGCTCTGTATTTTAATACACACTACAGATTGGAGGGCTAGAACCACACAATAAATCAGTTTTCCTGTGTGTGATTTCCTTGCTTGCATCTGTTTCTCATGGAAAAATCTTTTGGTAATGGAGTACTCAACAAAGCTTTATTTCTTTACTGAGGACACACTCAAAACTATACAAGCAAGTTTTTATATGGAGGAGACAACTAATGATGGACCTGCTGAGTGTTCTTCTGTCATGTTCAATCTGGTAGGAAGACTTTGAGAGAGTGTTTATTTTAATCAGTCCTACATGTGAGGGAGAGAGAGGAGTAGCAACCTGCAGTCTGTGGTGGGAATTACTGATAAGCTTTGCTGCGTTGCTGTTGGTAAATAATGTGACTTGGGCAGCTCTCAGTGTGTAAAGGGGCCTCCCTGGCAGCAACCAAGGTAGTTCACAACCCAATCTTCGTCCAGACCAAAACATTTTATGCTTGCGTTAAAACAACATGGTAGAGTTAGCTACCTACTGTGACAGTATTTACTCACCCAAGATAATTAGACTTTCTCAGAGTTCATTATGAGGAAATCAGCTTGCCTTCACCATGGATGAGGCTCCAAATTTAGTACTAGGACAGGGGACTTTCCCACAAAGCTGAACACCACAAGAAGCAGACTCACCTGGGGGTGCACTGTCCCCTGGGCAAGGCAGCCACCAAGGCTGGCATGAAACTGGAAAATTGAAAGGTTCTCCTGAGTGGAGGAGAGGCGAAGGGAAAGCAGGCTTGCACTAGCTGTTAGGATGTTGCTTATGAGCAGTAATGGAGAAGTTAGAAGAGGAGATATAAAATGCTAGAAAACGAAACAGTTATAAAAAATAAGATGAGGCATAAACCACAATGTTTGCAGCTAGAAAATTTAAACAGTTTCTTAGAACCAGAACTGTAGCCTCAGATCATGGCCAATTCTGACTTGAAGGGATCATTTACTATGGTCTACTCAACTATTTGACCCTGTTAAAGTGATGGCTGCTATGTATACCAAGGGCAATGAATAGTCATGAATCATATGGCTTGAACTTGATTCTCCCAGTCTTCCTTATGGTGATGATTCAGATGATCCAAAACATCAGGAAGCCACTCTGATGGCTACATGCATGGACCACCTTGGGAGACCCTATGGACTCAACTGTGTCACTTCTGCTCTTGTGCTTGGTGTAAAGCCAATCACTTCCTTTAGGGTCAGGAAGAAAATTTTCCCAGGTCACAGTGGCTGGGACAAAGCAGGTTTTCCACCACCCTTTCCTGCATGGAGCTCCAGCTGTCTGCACCATCTCTTAGGTCCACTTTTTTCAAGGCATCTCTCATCTAGGCAGGCTCCTCATGCCCTGCTTCCATCTCAACTCTCTCTCCATGCCTCCAACATCTGCCTTGGAAGAGATCTTTCTCTTTCCTATATTGTACTTTTATCTCAATAAAAATCAGTTTAAATTTTATTTGAACACTATCAGTTAAGCATTGTTTCATTATAAGAGGTTTGCACAGTCAATATAAACCACTGTCTGAGCTTAGGCATAAGAATCTGTCTGGTAGCGCCAAAATGTCATGTGCTTGCAAGCATTATGACCAGGGGTGGGGGAAGCTGCTAAAGCTTTCCCTCAGTTAAGGGAAGAACTATCAGGATATCAGTAGAATTAACTTACTGTGCTCTGATGCCCGAGGATGAGGATGGAAGCACCATAAACCTATGTATATGCCATGAGGATAGCAGCATCAGGCTCCTCTGGAGAGCCTCTCCACTCTCACTGCAGGTAGGGAAGGAGCTGAGCCCAAGTTTAGGAGGTTGAGTGTCAAGCAGGGCTGTCTGCTAGGTTCATCAGAGTCCACCTCATTCAGCCCTTTTCCGGGTAATCAAGAGGCCTCAAACAACGGGAGTATCTGTGTCCTCCTAAGGGTTACTGGCAGAGGTTTGTTCCTGCCTTCTTACACATTTTCCTTTCAATGAAGGAGTGGAAGATATATCAAGTTTTCCATTTTGGACAGCTGGAGGATGTCTTCTAAAGGAAGCAATTCTGTATTCGAGAACAACATCCAACGTGCAGCAATGGCATTTGCTCTTGCCAGGATTATCTTCAAAGGATAAAATTTCCCTTGAACTTGAGGAGGAAAACAGTCAGTGAACAGCAGAAGATCTTAGTGGTATGCCTGTGTTGAATACCCAGAGGCATCTCAATCTGACAACTGTCAGTTCCACAGATTTCAGCTTTCTTAAGCCAACAAGGCACTGGGAGGGAGAAAGAAAATGTAACAGGGGTTAGCAGGACAGTGCTGGGCACAGACACTGTGCCAGCAGTGAGCTATAGGTTAGACATGATATCAGGACTATATTCCCACACTACACTGAGCATATGGTACATCCTACAGTGAACCTTGGCTGTTGCTTTCCCCACCCAGAAGTAAGGGATAGTGCAGGCAGCACCTGAGACCCACTGATGCTGGTGCTCAGGAGATGGTTGTGACACTGCGAACAGATTCAAGAAGAATAGCTGCTAAGTGTTGTTCACTGCCTGATTCTGTTCAGGACTAATCCCAGTCTACTGCAGCCTGTCTGAAGTATCTTCTGCTAGGCCTATTTCATGTCACTCCTGCTGTCCTCCTAGTTATGTCTGCTCAGACACGGCATCTCCTCTGCATGTAGACTCATTTCCAGGTGGGAGTTTGTTAAGTGCTGCCTGTGTTCTCTGGAAAGCTGCAACTGAAGAGGTGAGGCTCTTCCCCTTCCACTGAAGACAGTCAGCCAAAGAGGCAGCCTCTGCGGCTGGTTGTGCCCCACAGTAGGGTGATGAGGTGTGAGGGGGGCCCAGGCACCAGGGGGAGCACCAGCAGCAGAAAAACTGGATTGTGAGTTGAGGGAGTGAGAGAATGTTTGGTCATCCTTACGCTTGGAGCTGCTAATGAGGTAAGAAAGCAGTCTGTCCATTGCCAGGGAGCTGCGGCATGAACAGGGTCCATGTCACCTGGGGAAACAGAGGCCAATACTGACATGTGGTTCCTTAACCACAGCATTTAGCCTATCTGGATGATGCTTCGCAGGAGCTTTTCTGACCTCTACCCATTCTATCAACAGGGTGAAGGTGCAAGATCTGAGTGCTAGTTTGATCTAAATGGTGAGTTTAAAGCTGTCCTATCATGCAAAATATGCGCCTTTCAGTGTGTGAGGCATGGTGTCTCTGGGGCTTTTCTTAAAATGATGGGTTAAGAGCTGTCACGAAGCACAAGAGAATTTGGGAAGAGGACAGAAAAACTAATTTCTCTTTATGAATGACTGGAAATGGTGGATTGGTCACTAGGGGTTGTTACTTACCATGCGTTTGTATTTTTTAAGAAGTATTTTAGTTGATAAACAACATGAAGCACACTTTTCCCACTGGAGTAAATGGGTGTTTTATTAAATATGTAATACCCAAATTTATGTCCTATGGACATGATCAACACTTGATGTGAGGAAAAATGTTGAGTGGATCTCTTAGAACCTCTTGTTTCATGGACAAATGCCAAATTGTCATTAGCAGTAAAATGGGATGTGGGTAAATTACCTTAACATCCGGGAGTGGGTGATAGCCCAGATGTGTTTAGTGGGAATGAGCACCCCACCCCAGCATTCACTGAATGTGGCTTGAAATGTATTGCTAATATTTGCCCATCTACAGAAAAGTCGCCATTTCAAAGTTTAAAAGCTTGCACAGATTCTTTTCTAAAGTTCATTAATACAAGCTGCATCTGTCTGGAACAAGGAACAGCAAAGTCTAACAAGAAATGCCACCCAGACTGAGCAAGTCTGTGCCTGGATGATAGATTTCCTCATCCTGCTAGATGAGCAGATCAGACACCTGCTGCGTGGTTTGGGAGGCTATGTCTGAATGGACAAAACTTGTTATATTTAAATTATTTGGGCCTTTCCTGCATTTAGTTGCTTTCTTCATAAGAAAGATTAAAGAGTCATATCCAGGGATGCTCCCTGATAGGAGAAATGCAGCTGGGACTGAACTTCTGTCCTTAAACTGGACTCTGGCTACTATTAATTTTGTCTGGTTGCATGAGACTAAACAAAGCCAGGTATGTCCGTGCACCTACACTGGAGGAATTTGCATGTTTGTGTCTGATGGTAAAAATATTTTTCTTATTCAGGTTACTGTGAGGTGTATAGGCTGTGGTGGACAGGAGAGAGGACAGCTGTCTGTTCTCCAAGCCCTGACCACAGCTCTTGGGGGAAGGAAGGAACACCTTCCTCCAGGGCAGCTCTGCTGGCAGGGACCTCTGAAGCAGAACAGAAAGGCAAAGAGGGGCTGAGACATGCTGCAGGCATGCAAAACAGGACTTGCCCAAGGGCCCAGCCTGCAGCAGAGAGCAGGGCCAAGGCCAGCCCCAGAGGAGCCTGCTGAGGCTGGTTGATTCCCAGGCAGCTGGCAGGCAGCTATGCACTAGGTGAAGCCATACTGCAGAGACATGGCAAAGGGGTAACACCACTCACATTCAGTTTGTCTCTTACAGTGGAATTCAGTTTTCCCTCTTTGAAGACTTAGCTGCTACCGTTCAACGTTTTGAATTCTAGCAGAATTTGGATGAGGAGCATGTGATGACTTTGATATGCTCCCTTAGAAAAACAAGAATTGTTGGTGGTCTGACCTAGAAAATGGGACCTGTGGATGAATTATTCAAGATAATTCTTGCTTTCATAAGTTTGGCTGTTGCTCTTCCAGCTTCATGTGTAGGACAGTGCAAGGTGGTTCTGTCCAGGAAGGAGTTATGGAAGCTGGAGGAAGTTCTCTAGGTCACCAAGCCACCTCTATCCAAACCCCTTTCATTCACCTTAACTCTAGCTCTTGTGGTGACCTTGGTGCTATTTCTGGTGTCTGCCCAATGCTGGTCTGAATTCTGGCACTCATACAGGCTTGCCAGCATGGACCCGATTCAACACAATTTGCTCGGACTGCGGTTAACCCAAGTTCTGTGTTTGGCTCCACCCAGCTTCTTACTTCTGTAAACGTGATTTTATGAGGCTTTTACAAATTCTCAATCAGATGGACAGCCCCTTGAGCCCGCTGCTTCTGAACTAAGGGAGCAAATCGTAGTTGAGACAGGGTCAAATTCAGGTAGAGTCTGTACATGTGGACACTCCAGGGGAAAGGGTAGTTTCAATCTGTCAGGCAAGAACTCTTTCAGCAGGAGGATGATCACGGGTTTCTACATGCCTGCAGGGTAGTTGACTGGCCACAGCAGGAAAGAATTAGGCTGCTGATTGCTATTTTACTGTTATCTGCAGGTTATCTTTGAAAGGTGCTTCTCAGGAGCCCATCTGCTAATGCTTCCTTTTTAGTGTTTTGCCATGCAACTGGTTCTAATGTATGCATCACCTTTAATTCAGGCATGGTTGCACTCTGCAGTGTATTGTAAGTATGTTTTTTTAAATCCAGGAGAAATGTCAGTCTGGGAGATTTATGAATGTGGAAAGATCCAAAACCTCATTTCTGATTTAAATAGAATGAAATACAAGTATTACCAGTTTTCAGAGATATCTCTGGTGTCCTCTCTAAAGTAGCAAATTAAGCCCTGAACACTGCTTTATCTCCTCTTATCCAGCAGCTGACAGGTAATTCTAGGAAGTGGTAACTCACTAGGGTTTTTTTGAAATTGTTACGAGGTTTATGACAATGAATTATTTTATGTGAGAAAAACAAGAAAGATGAAACGTTTTCAAGAGCATCCCCATTTCTCTTCAGAATATCTGCTAACAGCTCCTATTTTTCAATCATCAGGAAATGTGCATAATCTTCAGTATGTAATTACTGGAGTCACGGATCTGACAGATAATAACTAACAATTTTCAAATCTAGTCCACTAGAAATCTTCTGTTCTCTTCGAAACACCTGTTGGGGTTTCAGAAGAAGTATGCTCCTAGGTAAAGTAACACCTGTTTGTATTGTCCTGTGCTGCGGTACATAGATTTGAGGTAGATTCAAATATTGGTAATCATTCCGTGAGTACATCGTTTACAGATAGAGATACAATAAACTAAGATATACTGTTGGTAAGAACCCCAAAACATTACCAAGCACCTATCGAGCAAATCACTTGTCCTTTCCTCAAAGTTCCTGTTGCCATGGAGAGTGCAAGTTGCAAAGCAATTCCTGAGCAGCTATTAGCAGTTTGCTTTGCAGTCACTATGGGTTCAATGGTGTCTTATGAATGGAGTAAAAAAAATCACTGTCAAACTGTTGTGGCTTGGTGTGAAGTGTAATTAGACTGGCAGAGCTCAATAAGCATGCTGCCTATTTCACTGCAGTGCTGTTTGAATTGCTAAATTTGATTTACACACCAGAGCAGGCTAATACTGATGATACACAGTTTCAAGCGGAGAATATGTGGAAAGAAAGATTTGCTTTAACATTACATGATTTGTTTTAACAACAAATTGAAGTTTAAATGTAATTCCAAAAGGGAAAAAATCAGCATCCAGGGAGTTATTCTGTAGAGCTCCCATAATATTAGCATTCCGTGCTCAAGAAAGGGTTTATGAGCAGTTTTATTTTGTTTCTCTTATTTTTATTATTGATACTCAAAAGGGGTCTTGAGTGTGCTCAGGGGTCTCTGCTGTGTTTGACTCTCTAAACTATGTGCTTCTAATAGTAATCTGTTATAAAACTGTATATTTTTACTTTAAATATTTTAAAACCTTACACGTACAGTAGTGACTGGAAATGGGTCTGTCATCGTGAGCCTTGGAAGACTGCATTTCACCAGTCTGGGATAGCAATCTTTAGTTTAAGCAACCAACACTGACATCCCTGAATGAGCATTACCCAATCCCTCCTTGCTTTCAAGGTGATGCAAATGCCTGGGCCATTCTACACACACTTCTTGCTGTTTCTACTGTGTTCCAACAGGAAAACTTCAAAGTTGCCCTTATACTGCCTGTAGTCCATTGTTTTACTGCCAGCTGGGACTAATGCAAGAAAAATGGTAAAAATCTGACTTTCTAGAGGTGAAGGTGCAAAATCTTCAGTTCGTGCTACACCTTGAGTCTCTCCAACTTGTAGTTTTAATATTCTAAAAGGATGGTACCTTAAATAGAGGGTTTACATGAGGTCTGATTTCCAATGTTGTCCCTCTGCTTGGAACTTCAGGCAAGACCTCCCCTGTCACAGTAATGTAGTTCTCGGGCCGAGTCAACAGTGATTTTCTGCTGTCCATTGAATACATGCTTCTCACATAACTTGATTAATTTCAAAGTTTAATTTAAAAAAAGAAAGTTTAGTTGTTTGGAAGAGACATGAAATTCTTCTTCAGAAGAGATGCATTTTGTGTCCTCAGGAATGAGTTAAACAGGAGAGGGAAGGGTATTAATCCCAGTCTTCCGACACCACTAGTAATAACATCTCAATTACCTCCATACAGTCATCAAACTCCCTCCTAAACAGGTTGGATGTTTTGTTGTTGCTGTTCTTATTGGGAGGCTCCTCCAGTAATTCACTGTGCCACTCTCAGGTAAGACAAGCAGGAAAGCCAGGCATGGAAGAAGAGGAGGGGGAATGCCCAAGGCTTACATGAGCAGCTGGGATATATGGAGCTTTCCTGTGATTCAGACAAGGGTCTGGTGAGAGCTTGTGGGTCAGAACCAAGGGAAGGACAGGGTGAGTGGCAGTGTGTGGGGAGAATACTGCTGACCATGGGGTCAGGGTGAGGGAGGGGATGAAGCCTTCCTTAATCCCCACAAGGGCACATGGGAAGGACAGAGCCTGGCACTCCTGGGGCATATAATCTCCCTGTCAGCTGCTGAAGAGCAACACGGTGGGACACAGACAGTTCCAGAGGTTTACACAGGGCGTCAGGGGCAACTTCATACAGGGCCTGGATAAGCCAGCCCAGGGGGTCAAACTGATGGTCTGCTGCCCCTGTCATGGAGGTGTTCACTGGTCGGGGAGGCACTGGCCCATGGCAGCCTTGGCTATAGTGAGCAGGAAAAACTGGAAATGAAGATCCAAGGGAAGGAAGGAGCATCACAGAGCCCAGAAGTGGGGCACCAGGTGAGCAGCCTGCAGCTTGTCCAGGGAGCAGGAAGATGGGGTAATACAGGAGTAGCTCTGAAGGGTGAAGGAGGTGAAGGGAACTGCCAGGACTCTACAGATCACATCCTTCAGGTGTGAGAATGGCTCATCCTGATACCTGGGGAAATAAGCAGATGTATCAGCAGCACAGCTTGGCTAAGCCAAGAACTTATGGACAGCAGGAGGCAGAAACAGGGCCAGGCTTCTAGAGATATTGTCCAGGCATGCAGGAGTAGGGTTAGGAAAGTCTAATATCAGCTTGAACTGACAAGGACATCAAGGGTAAGATAAAGAGCTTCAGTCTTTGCATGAGCAGTAAAAATCCAAACAAGCTCTCTGCTCGGGGTGAGTGATTTTGTGGCAGTGGAACAGAGAAGGCTGATGTCCCTAATGCTTTCTTTGCCTTTGTTGTCACTACCAAGGTCTCACAGCCTTCGTGATTAGTGAAAGGGCTCAAGAAGGATAGGAACAACAAGCAGTGGGTAGAGACTGAGTCAGGGATTATGTGGAAGAACTCAGAGATCAGGGAGGTCTTTGGTGGCTGTCAGAGTGACCTAACCAGGCTGGAGGAATGGGCCAGCAGAAACCAGTTCAAATTCACCAAGGACAAACACCAAGTCCTGCTCCTGGGCAGGAAGCTCTGGTACAAGGACACAGGCTGGTCCTTGCCTGGCTGGGAGCAGCTCTGTAGGAAGGGACCCATGGGTATGGGCAGGCACAAACTGGGAATAAGCCAGCAGCGTGCCCTGACTGCAGGGATGGCCAGCAGCTTCCTGGGCAGCCCAGCACAGGAAAGATGTGGAGCAACTGGAGCAAGTCCATCAGAAAGCCCCCAAGCTGGGGCACTTCCCCTGTAAGGGGAGACTGAAGGATCAAGTCTTGTTCAGCCTGGAGAAGATACGGCTGGAAGGGAGGCCTAACAGCTGCCTGCCAGGACTTGTAAGGGGGTTATCAATAAGACAGAGCCACCCACTTCACAGTGGGGCATTACAGGAGAAAGAGAGAAAATGTGTGTAAGTTGGAACAAGACAAGAGGTAGGGTAGAAGGAAAAACTTCTTCACTCTGGGGACAGTCAAGAACTGCTGTGAAACTTGCATCCTTGCCCTGAGCAACCCAGCCTGACCTCAGAGCTGTCCCTGGAGATTGGACTAGATGTCCTCCCCCAGGTTCTTTCAACTTGAATTGTTGCCTGTGACTTATTCTATGAATAGTTTAAAGCTACCTTGAACTTCCAGCTAAATTTATTTGTGATCTGTTTGCATCCATAAGTTCTTTTGCTTCTCTAGGCTTGTTCTTATCCTGAAATAAATTTTACTTTTCAATGTATTAACTGAAAGCAATGACATCTCACAACTTCTGCTAAGCAGAACAAGCTACGCTCTTCTAATTTCCTTATGTGAAATAGAGCTTGTACTCCTTTTTCATCCTAATATCCGCTCTCTGCACCTGTTCTGATTTGAATTTATCTATCATGCATGTAGGTGGTCACAGCACTGCAGTACTGCACAAATCCAAATACATGGACAGTGAGGAAATAGTTCTATCCTGCACTCTTGCTACAGGAAGCATTCTGCTGGACAACACAGCCACAGATGTTGGTTTTTTACAACCACAGCCTGCCTATACTAATCTTGTCACTGTGTAACTTTCCCTGACCTTGCTTTCTACATGCAAGAATACATAAATGCAGACATATCCAAAATATTTGTCATATAAATTTTTCCTACTATTATAAAGGCCTTTCTGACATTTGCCCTAAACTTTTCTCTCACTACTGATTTCCATTACTCTTAATTGGACCATTTTTTTCCCCCAGAATCTGTTAAGTGTTCTAGACTCAGGTGTCCTTCAAATATTTGCACCTTAGTATTGGGATGTGAATGAAAAAGATTTCTGTACAACAAAACATATTCATATAGTTCTCTATTTTGGTTTTAGGATCTTGTAAAAAGACCATGGAAATACTCTTTTAAGGCCAGAGATTGCAAGCATCTAAAAGGTGTGAAGCGTAGCCGTATCAGAATACTGATCCCGGAATGCTGCCTCTCCTTATACCACAAGTGCTCTCTGAGATACTAACTCTGATCTCAAGTGGGTCGTGTGGAGTTGTGGTCCTTCTGGGAAAGCGGGCTTCATTAAGTGGTAATTAAGAACAAATAATTCCTAGCAGTAAAACAAGTTTCCCCAGTCATAGCTTCTCTCATCTGTTTTTCCACAAATTCCTCCACTGGGAAATTGTTTAAAGATAATCTAGAATGATCCAGAATTCTCATAGTTTCTCAATGAGATTGCCTGTCGTAAATTGGTAATTTGCCGTGCAGGAGATATATTGGCTTTTTTGAGACAGCATTTTGTTGTCCATGGCTTATGTTCTGGTTTTCACAGTAACTGCTTAAAGGGCAGTAAGTCATGTACAGATTCAGTAAGTGTAAATTTTTGCTTGTGAGACTGAAACACAGAATGCTGGGCCCTGTGTAGACTTCCTTGGCTGGTTAAATGTTTATGAATATATAAGTAGCTCTTAACTTCAATGCTGAAATTATTTCTGTCTCCCTTCCAAGTCTAGTTACAGAAGCCTCCTGTCTCTGGTCTTGACATGTGAGCTGCTTATGAAGGGAAGGCACGTAGTGATTCCAGCACTATCCTGTTGACTCCTGAGAGGGCATTTTCCAGCCACAGCTTTCCAGCCACTGACAAAATAAGTAACATTTTTCAGTCCTTGGTTACAACTTCTTTTTAAATGGAAAGATGTTTAACTGTGTACTGGGTGCAGCAAGTCCCAAGCACAGATTCTCCTGAGTCGATGGAGATATCCCAGTGGTGCAGGTATTTCCCTGTAGCCTGTGGAGAGACCACAGTGGAGCAGGTATCTCCTGCAGAGCATGGAGAGGACAATGCTGGAGAAGATATCCACACTGCAGCCTCTGGAGGACACCACACCGCAGCAGGCGGATGTTCCCTGATGGAGCTGTGGCCCGTGGAGGACCCATGCTCCAGCAGGTTTATCCTGAAGGACTGCAGCCCATGGGAAAGCCCTAGGGTGGAGCAGGGAAAACTGTGAGGAGGAAGGAGTGGCAGAGGAGTTGTCATGGACTCACCACAGCCTCCCATGCCCCATCCTCTGTGCTACTTGGTGGAGGAGGGAGAGGAACTGGGAAAGAACAGGCAAAGATGAACCTAGGAAGAAAGGGGAGTGGGGAGGAAGGAAGATTTTGTTATGGTTTAGACTTTTTTTTGTTTCTCACCATCCATGTCCATTTTAATTAGAAATAAAATAATTTTCCCCTGTTGTCTCTTTTTCACTTGTGTCAGTAACTGGTAAGTGATGCCCTTCTCTTTATCTCAACCCACAAGCTTTTTCATCTTATATTCCCCCTCCTGTCCTGTTGAGGAGGGGGAAAGAGCAGCTGGTGATGGTCTGACAGCCAGACAAGGTCAACCCACCACAAACTCTTTTAAGCAAGCTAGTGTTTTCAGAGTCATTTCAGCCCTACTTTTTCATCTTGATCTTCAACAGACTTAATTATTAACTTGGAATGTATTTCCATTTCCATCTGATTAAATTATGTCAGAATTTTTGCCATGAGACAAAAACAGAGAAGCAAACCTTCCAGAGAAGCAAACCTCCCAGCATTGATTAGCTATCATGATACAGATGAATACTGGCTCATTTTTAATGATGATTCATTACCTGGCAAAATTAAGGCTCTGCACTATTTCTACTTCAGTTTCCATTAGGATTTATTATTATTCCAGAAGTTGTAATGTACATTTCTCTTTTTATTTAAAAAAAAAAAAAAGAGAAAATATATGGAATGTCTATGTCCTATAGTTAGAACGGTACTAGAAATTCACAGGCTGCTAAACTGAGCACCACTGCTTGGAAGGTAATGTCGTTTCTGTGCATAGGCCCAGCACCAGCACACTGCAGATCTTAGAGACTAGACAGTAACTGCCAGACTCTTCCCCTGTCTGTGTCATACTGTGTCTGACATCTTGCACATCCATGTGAGAGATCTAAAAGAAGAGCTCACATCTTCCATTATGTTTTGCAGAACACTTATTGGACTTCCTGCTTAAAGGCAGGGGACAATATATCCCTTACTTTCATACACCTGAACTGAGCTAAGAACAAATAAAAACAGAAAAAGAATACTTGACTTGTGTCAATAATCTTTTTTTTTTTTTTGGAAGAAGATTGTTCAGTTTAATCCTCATGAAAGTGGGAAAAATAACAGTAGTGGATTAAAGCCAGAGTTTAAGAAAATACATTCAATTTTTTTTTTTACTTAAAAATGAGTTTCCTCACCTTTCAAAGACATAAGAGTTAAACTGCATTGTATACACCTCAGGTACAATCTGACAAATGGTCTTATAAACCAGACTATATAAAAAGCAAGAGACTTATTTTTTTTTCCCAGAAAAATGTATTTGTGTTTTAGCTGATCATATAAAAAGCATTAAATTTAAAAAAAATGTGTATATATTTTTTCAAGTGTTAATGGTTTCACCATTCATCGTAATTACATTCCAAAGTTGTGCAACATCAGGGCACATTATCCTTATCTATGTAGCACAGTGAGCATAATCTTTACACTGAGGTCACTCTCATGACTACTTCCCCAGAGCCGTTATCCCCTGATGAATCTTCCTGAGGTCTCATGCGGTTGAATAGATGCAACAATACATAGCCACACTGAAATCTTGGTGAGGTTAACTGTGTTGGGTGAACTAAACTTCTGTTTCTAAATGCAGTCAGTGGTAACCACAATGTCCTTCCTGCCGAAGATTCTCCTCGATTGCTCTCTTCTATGTCTGTGGCTTTATCATAATTCAACACATCCCAGTGTAGATTCACAGCCCTCCAGCGCTTAAAGACTCGATAAACAGATGCACCTTCATGTACTATCAGTCCTGAAATTAAGAAAACAAACAGTTTGCACAAAATGACAATGGATATGATTTTGAGAACAGAGATATAACACATTGTGATAAATCTGGCAATGGCTAGAGCCTATTAAGTTGCTTGTAACTCTGATAATTCAAATAAATTGTACATATGCAATATAACCAGTTATTTGTGTGTTGAAGATAAGGATGCAGGAACATGCAGAGGAAATAAAATCGATCTGAATGAAAGTTCAGCATAACTAATACTGGAATAATCTGATCATGCCTAACTAAATAAAGTATTTAGATATAAGTAAATCAATTTAAAAGAACCTTACTAGCAGATTTGTAAATTGACTGTTTACACTGTTATCCTTGTTCATGGTAAGTACTTTTTATTTATTAAGATTTGTACTCGTTTGAGTAGATTTTTAGGTAGGTTAGGCCTTCTGTAATGAACAGAATCGTCTTAAATTAATTTAAGAATGTTTGTAGAATTCAGTACAGCTACAAATCTGTTTTCACATTCTTAGTTCAACTTAGGAACATAGAAGATTTATGAAAACCTGAAACAGCCATAAGTATAATGACTTCCCTGTCTTGCTTCAGTTGGGCAAAAAGAAATTAAATTTTATTAGTAACTATGATAAGCATGACAAGGTTGATGGGCTTTCCTCTTTCTCCTCAAAATTCAGTAGAAAAAAAGTTGAGAAACATCTTTTTTGTTAAAACCCAGGAAATATTTTAAAAGGTCATTCAAGGAAAATTCAGATTATCTGGAGTCCTCAACAGATCAATCTGCTTATGAACTTCCATGTAGCTAATATTTGTGCTTATTGTATGCATTCAAGCAATTTGTTTATTTAAATGAAAACCTTGATTTTTCATATATATGTACGTATATGTATTTATACACACCCTCTTCATATGTAAGTATTTCAAATATGGATTTGCTGGGTAGATGCATGGGGCTTCAGCCTTCTTACTTGATTTTTCCTCAACAAGCCTGGTAACTTATATAGTTCTGAGCATTGTCACAGGATTTCTCTGGCTCCCTGCTTTGGGAGGACAGCAATCTGTCTAGCCAAAAACATTTACAAATTTTTTGTCCAGTGTGTTTCTTGCCTAATATTTTCCTATACATGGGCATATCTAGCCTGGTGTCACAGGCTATAGTCCTTTATCCCAAGAGATTGTATGTCACCTGTTCCTACACAATGAAATTGTGATTTAAGGGTCTGAGGGCTCTCAGCTTGATTAACAGAAAGGAGACATTTAAAGAAAGATGACAAAAGCAGAAAGAATGATAAAAATATTCATATGAACAGCAAACCTCAGATTCAAGTGCAATGATTTGCAGATAGCAACGCCTACCCTAACACATTTTTAAAGATTGTTATACTTGAAGATGGACAAACAAAAATATTGCTTTCAGAAGGACATGATAGCAAATGTAGCATCTCTAGGCTTTCAAGTTGCCTAGATTTCATTGAAGCATCTAATACAGCAAAACTGACGCAATAGAAACTTAATTAAATGTTAAATATTCTAAATGCATTTTGTATCAGCATAGCATTTTAGTGGTCTTGATCACAAGATGCCTATCTTCATCTTCTCAGATATATGTAAAGTAACCTGTCCTAAAAATTTAGCAGTTGTGTTAATACATAAATGCAACTTTAAGACTTGCTATACTGCCTTAAAAAGGAAAAAGGATAAGTGTGTTTGATCAGATACAGAATGTACAAACCAAATAAGCCATGATTTTGTTGATGTGACAAAGATTCCCTTGCCCCCCCCCCTTTTTTTTTTTTGAAATTCCTGTAGAATAAAAAAGGAGATGAGCATAATTTTCCTTCTACCTGTCTCTGGATCATAGTATCATTTGGCCCAATTTCCCTCAAGGCTGTGATGAAGCAAAATTGAGAGAATCTATCTGCCCCAGCGTAAAGATTTTTGACACCTGCCTGCACTCCGCTGGAACCTGAACAAGATATTTCAGAACAGAGAAGGAAGCAGTTGAGAAAGGATCATTTCAGTACATGAGGTACATTTAAACAGTCAAAGGTATCTTCCCAAAATTATGACAGAAAAAGCTGTAGGACAACTTCTTTTAGGGAGCTTTTTTTTACTGTTTCTGAGCTTTCAGGATTTACTGAAATTACATTTTCAAATTTTTTTCAACAATGGCAAAGATGTTTTCTTTAAAATGGAAGCTGTTAGTCACATATGCTCTAAAAGAGCTATCAAACAAAGGATCAAATACTGCAAGGCTTAAAATAAAGTTTCCAGATTTGGCAATGCTGAAGGAGAAAAGAAGCATTTTCGTAATTTCTCCCATAAAAAGATTTATTTACCATCTGATAAAAGTACAGATTGAAAAAGAGATACATAGAAGAGGCAAAAGAATTCCAATAGATCTTTCATCTCTTTGAAAAAATATTTTCCAAGGACCAAGAGAAAAAAAGCTCTAAGCACTGATGGTTCCAAGACCAAAAACAAGAGGAAAACTGGGTAAGGTTTAAATGCTGGAGATTTTCCAGGTGCAGATTTCTGATGCTCAAGAAATAAGTTGTTAGTTGCTAAAGTGATATAAGGAAATGGCAGAATCTCCTTTTTCTTAAGAGATTCACAGCAATGAATGAAGATATGAGAGAGGAAGACAAGGATCAAGGATAAATCTATGAATAATACTAGCTTGTTCCAAATGCCATGATTTCAACAACACAGAGGATGTAGTTGTACAGTCCTGGAAGGCGGGCAGAAATTACTTGTTTGATCCAGATGATCTCAAGAGGAAGTGCTAGAATTCACTACTGTTAGCTGTTCTGACATTCTGTCCAATATCTACAAGGAAGAGATTTGGGATGATGAACCTGGCAAAATGTCCTAAAGCTCTAAAAAGACTTTAGATTAATGTCTAAGATGTAGGGATGGTAATAGGATCCCAACAATAGGGTTATGGAGAGATCCTAATTTTCTCCTACTGCCAAATGCTGTGACATTCTTTCCCTCTATCCCAAGGATTTCTTACCCTGAGTCGCAAGACCACTAGAAATTTTTCATACTGCATATCTTTACAAGCAGGCAACTCGTCTTAGTTCATTCAGATTTGGTGGCATTAGGTTCCAGTGTTGTCTTATTTATTGCAGTAATCCTACTTATAATCATTGAGTAATAGTCCTTCTAGAAACATCATGAACTTTTACTAGGTAATAAAAGACCTTTTCAGAAACAAACTTTACCACTGGACAAATGTCATGTCTTAATACTATTCAAGGGCCCACAGATAGAAGAAAAATGCAGTAAATGCTCAAAGCATTAGTGAAACATGTCAACTCTAAAAATAGCAATATAACTCTTTCTGAACTAGTAAGAATTATATCTAATAAAAAAAAAGACTTTTTGAGTAAAGAAATATTAAGTGCAGCTAGATGTGATCATTATAAGTTCAGCTTATACATTTTTACAACTAGGAGTTACACAAACGTTGCTAGGCATGAAGTTCCTTGGCAGGGAAGAAGGAGGCTTTCAGAGGGCTATTCACCCCTCATATTGGCTCCCATCTCTTACTCACTTGCCACAGTACTACTGGCACCACTCATTTTTGTATTGTAATGTTACAACTGCTTTTCATGCTGTAAAGGAGCTGCACTGTTGTTCTGGGATTGCAAGTGACCTGTTATTTGTGAGACATTTTGTTCATTTTAGAACCATTTATGGCTAGTAGTTTTGATTATATTCTGGTGAAAATAAATGCATCAAATTATATAACTGCACTGTTACAAGAAATAATTGCTATGTCTACAGAGAAGAATGGCAAAGGCTTGGTGTACTGTCCCCCTAACAAGGGGATTATATTATGCATTTCTTTTGTATTAACTCATTAACTTACTCCCTTGGTAATTCCAAGCCACTGCAACAGCTCTGGGTTTCACAGACAGTAGTTCTTTCATTAACATGTTCAAGGTTTGCTTCAGAGAACTGCTGCTGCCAGCAAGTTTCAAAGAGAACAGCTTTACACCCAGCTCAGATGCATGAAAGTACGGACTAGTGACTTGTAGGGTTGAAACTGACACTGATAAGTAAAAACAATCCTGTTTGTTAGGAAGAATTCTGGAAAAATTTAGAACAAGGAGAATAATGGATACCAATAAAATATGTACACTGGAATGAATAGAGCATATTACATTGGTGATCTGTAATCTTTGGAAAGTTTCTTTTGGTGAAAAGGAAAACAAGACCAAAAATTAAAATACAAGTTACATGCAATTTACTTGATAAGAAAGAGGGTGGTATGCTACATATGGTATAGAAATCAATCATTGGGAAAACAAATTTATATGGGCAAGTTTTCAAAGATATCATTAAAATGTGTCAGTACCTTTAGGATAACTGCTTTTAAAAATAAGGACAACAAATCATTTCAAAAAGTAGAGATATTTACACATCACAAATGACCAAAAATATTCATACTGTTTATGCAGAGCTGTAGGGAAGCACAACTGAAGGCAGTTGGAATAAGTCCTGCTCATACCAGCAGTAACTCTAGCGCTTGTCTTAAAATATGTGCTGCACAGGAAAACCCATATGTCTGCATAGATTTTTCATTCAAATAGAGATTCCAATGGGAGTATAGGTATTCACTCACTGTAAATCTCATTGAAAACCTAGAGAATACCATTGATGACTAACACAAATGAGAGGAGAGTACATACTAATTTAGAACTCTGGCTGGCTGTAAGCATTACAAGCTTCATGATATAAGAAGTTACATATAACATGCAATGGTAAAATCACATGTTAATGTCTTTTGGAGGTCATCAGTACAATGCACAGTGTTGTGGTGTTTTTCAAATCATTCATATATAATAATTGCATCCATCTGTTAGAGAACCTTATTTGGAGGTTTTAAATTGAAACTATCAATCTAAAATCTTTCATTTTAGAGAAGAAAAGAAAAAAATAAAATTGGATAAAGCTGAATATATTAATAAATATTTTCTGACTCAGATTACCTGAAATTGTATGCAGAATAAGTACGATGAAAGAATCTGGATCATTAGAATTCTAAAATTAACAAACCTCCTTTATAAAGATCACTGAATTTCCAGATACAGTTTAGTAAACTATTAAGACATACCTGCACTGAAGTTCATCATCACAAAACAGTGCCCAAATATGTTTAATTATAGTCAGTCTTACATAAAAAATTCCATGTATAATTTATGATGGGACAATAAAATATGCATTTATGCGACTACAGGTAAATCAGTTTATCTGGTGGGTGAAAAGCCACACTTCTACTTTGCTCCTGCATGGTGCCGGTTAGGCTAGAATCATAGAATTATAAAATCATAGAATAGTTAGGGTTGGAAAGGACCTTAAGATCATCTAGTTCCAAACCCCCTGCCATGGGCAGGGACACCTCCACGCTAAACCATGCCACCCAAGGCTCTGTCCAATCCAGCCTTGGACACCACCAGCGATGAAGCATTCACAACTTCCCTGAGAAACCCATTCCAGTGCCTCACCACCCTTACAGTAAAGAATTTCTTCCTCATATCCAATCTAAACTTCCCCTGTTAAAATTTGAACCCATTACCCCTTGTCCTATCACTACAGTCCCTAATGAAGAGTCCTTCCCCAGCATCCCTATAGGCCCCCTTCAGATACTGGAAGGCTGCTATAAGGTCTCCACTCAGCCTTCTCTTCTCCAGGCTCCACAGTCCCAACTTTCTCAGCCTATCTTCATATGGGAGGTGCTCCAGTCCCCTGATCATCCTCGTGGCCCTCCTCTGCACTTGTTCCAACAGTTCCATGTCCTTTTTATGTTGGGGACACCAGAACTGCACACACTACTCCAAGTGAGGTCTCATGAGAGCAGAGTAGAGGGGCAGGATCACCTTCCTCAACCTGCTGGTCATGCTCCTTCTGATGCAGCCCAGGATACCGTTGGCTTTCTGGGCTGCAAGAGCACACTGCCGGCTCATGTTCATTTTTTCATTGACCAACACCCCAAGTCCTTCTCTGCAGGACTGCTCTGAATCTCTTCTCTGCCCGACCTGTAGCTCTGCCTGGAATAGCCCCAACCCAGGTGTGGGACCTTGCACTTCACATGGTTAAACTTCATCAGGTTGGCATCAGCCCTCCTCGCATGTCAGGGTCCTTCTGGATGGCACTCCTTCCCTCCAGCATATCAACCAAATCACATCAGCAAACTTGCTGAGGGCTCACTCAATCCCACTGTCCACGTAACCGACAAAGACGTTGAAGAAGACCGCTCCCAACACTGATCCCTGAGGAACACCGCTCGTTAACTTGTCTCCAGCTAAACACCGAGCCATTGATCACAACTCTTTGCTTACGGCCATCCAGCCAGTTCTTTATCCACTGAGTGGTCCACCTATCAAATTGATGTCTCTCCAATTTAAAGAGAAGGATGTTGTGTGGTACAGTGTCGAACGCTTTGCACAAGTGCAGGTAGATGACATCAACTGCTCTACCCCTGTCCGTCAGTTCCATATCCCCATCATAGAAGGTCACCAAATTGGTCAGGCAGGATTTCCCCTTAGTGAAGCCATGCTGGCTGTCACCAACCACCTTGTTGTTTTTCATGTGCCTTAGCATGCCTTCCAGGAGAATCTGCTCCAAGATTTTACCAGAAGTTCCATAGTCATGTCAGGTACATGTTAGTTCAGTACCTTCCAGTCCAGAGGTGTCTTGAGCCTTGGTGGCTTGAAGGGCAGCTACATATCTGCATGTACAAATTTATTGAAGGGCTGTCTTCTAATTGTTTACATTCAAGACCAGGCTGGATGTGGTTCTGGGCAACTTGATACAGTTGAAGATGTCCCTGCGCATTGCAAGGGGGCTGGACTAGATAACCTTTGAAGGTCCCTTCCAACCCAAACTATTCTATGATTCTATATAGTGAAATACACTAATATTTCTGATCACCCACAGATGTTCTTGACTGACTTTGAGATTAATCTGGTTTAGGTGTCTTAACAGTCAAACAAATGGAAGGAAATGGAAATAGTTCGAAATAACTGGCTATTCCAACTTGTTAACGCATATGAAAGTAAATTTTTTTATGGTTGTAATCTTTGTAGAAAAAAAAGCCAACCAACCAAAACCAACAGCAACAAAAAACCCCACAGAATTCCATATAAATAAAACATTTACAATGCCTGAAGCACATTTTGTCTTGACTTAATGGGTTTTTTAAACAAAAGCAAAAACCTCAATATTAAGTGTTCAGACAGAAAAACTGGCATTCAGGAATCAGCATCTAAGTGAACATGTAGCTGAGCCCTTTGTTTAAAAGCTGAGCACTTGTCCAGAGTATTGAGGCCTAGATTCTGTTCATTTTCCTGTCTGAGAAGATTTGGGTTCACAGAAGAAAGCCTGTGCCTTAAAATATTTCAGAGTGGGCTTCTCTTGGAAAAATTACAAAATAAACAGAACTGCTGATCCAGCTGAAATATAAATATTTTTACAGTAATGGGATGGTTTCAATAAAAGATGATATGGCTTTATGGTTGGAGCAAAAGCCTTGGTATTAGGAATCACTCTGTTTCTTTGCACCTTATTGAGCAGAATTCAACACTGTCCTGAATTCCTGTGTATGAGATTGTGATAACATCAACATTTATCACTCAGAAATCTCAAATCAGACATCAGATAACATTTGCATTTTCTTGAACTGTAATTCTGAAAATGTGGCTTGATGTTTACTGCAATTATTAATTTTTCTCTGCAAATAATTGTAGCTATTTTAACAATTAATTCAAGTTTGTTTTATCAAATACTACAGGCATTTCTATTTAAATATTTTCAGAAATTTCAAAACTGGTCAAAATAGCTTTGCAGTAAATTACATTTTCTTTTATAACATTTCAGCTAGAGTTAAATGACTCATGACTTTTTAATAATAAATTAAGTTACTATAGTTGGTACCATTACAATGCTTCATAACTGTTTATGATGTACAAAGAACTCATGCCTGTCTTCTCTGTCCTCTGTTACTAGCACAGTGACCTATATAAGTCTGTGCAACTTAATTTTGGGTATTCAGTTTGATGACATCCTCAAGGGCTTTTCTGCGCTTTGTGATGGTATACACAGTGGCACCAGTAGAAGACTTGACAGCACGCAATTTGACGTATTATTTTAATCATGTCTTTTGTCATTTTCATCTATTTAACTTCCTGAACTTTGCTAGCTGCCTATTTTTTTTTTCAAGAAATCAAAACCGATCCTGTTCTTACCACTAAGATCTTGGGGAGACACTGATGAATCTGAGAGTAAATCTTTGGTTCTTTTCTCTTTGCAGGATTTGCTAAAGGTATCTGCTGAGAATCAATCTGCAAAGAACTGGAGTGATCCACTGGAGTGACCAATTAGAAAAATAGATATAGTCACAGTCTTAAACCACAGTCTGTGCTGTTTAAAGATTTTGAGCTTACCTATGCATACTAGATCCATAAAACCATACATTCCATAGCAGATTTGAAAAAGGATGTCCTTTCTTTGCCATACTGCATAAGGGCTGAAGGCTGACCATAGAAGCCAAGTCACACTTGCTACTAAGAACAGAGATCCTAGGATTACAGCAACCATCTGCACTTTCTCAACCAGTGTTATAGTAATGCTTTGCCACTAAAAGAGAAACAAAGTCGTGTAAGATAAAAATGTTATTTTCTGTGATAGCACATTCAACTCCACTTTTTTCCTGAAATCAGAAATTGTTTTAATATTTATACATATCTTCGTAGATCTTTACTAATATCCTCAATACTAACATTTTTTTTTTCCTATTTCAATTTTAGTTAAAGTGAAACTAACAGTTGCTTCCCCATCCCCTCCAGCATCGCTATTATCACCATCTAGCTGTGAACTTCAGAAGAGTTAATAGTTTAATCTCTGGATTGAATACATAGGAAAACAAAAAAAAAAAGAAGAAAGATTTAGTCTTAGAAATGGAACTCAGTCTTCCATATATTTAGGCTAATGTACAGAATAAAAAAATGTTGGGAAAACAATCTTAAGTATGCCTTATGTTAGTGTGACAAGTTAAAGGTGACAACTTTCCTTTCCATCTCACCCCCCTAAAGTCAGAAGCCATTTTCCATTTTCCTACTGCTCATTAATGAAGTTCCAGACGTACCACCAAAGTTGTCTTTCTCTGCATAAATCAGTGTTAATAGTACAAAAAGACACCTGCAGCCTAGTGTGGAAGCAACCTGAAGGCTCAGGAGGAGCCCTGAACACAGGTAACACAAGCATTTCTTTTTGCTGCACCTCAGTTATGTCCACCTTTCCAGGAAAGGCTGTATCCTCCATATGTGAGGTGACCAATTTATGGTGTGACAAAATTTAAATATAAAAGAATATGCTTACTGATTCTGTTTAGATTAGAATAGAAATAAAATTCTGTTAAAACAAAGTCACAAAAGCAAGACACAGCATAACGAAAGAAGCATTCTAGATTACCCTCAACATATACGGTCTTTCATGGCCATAACTGCCTATACTAGCTTGGCAGACTCCCCAGTCTCACCCCATCACCTGTTCCAAAGCTAGTATGCAGACCCTGTAGCCTCTCACCTTTCCTGTTCCTAATTTTGCCTAACATGCCTGCTCCCTTCTACAGTTGCTATAGGGAGCAGGTGGAGGAAGCTACTCCAGTAAGGCCTTTATGACCTCTTTTCCCACCTGGCAATAATTTTTCCTTTTTCCTGTTACTTTATGAAAGCTTTCTCTTTTTACCAACAGTTGGGTACTGTAATTCAATTTCCTGCTCAAAACATGGTCATTTTTAAGCTCAGACCAGGTTGCTCAGGTTACAGGCTGAAAAACTCTAAGTATGGAGGCTGTTCAGCCTCTTTGGGCAACCTGCTTCACTTCTTGACTGTCCTCAGGTTGAAAAATATTTTTCTTAAAAAAAAAAAGCCTTATATCCAGTCTGATACTCTTTTGTTCCAAATTATGCTCTCTTCCATCAAGTACACTGTGAAGAACCTGGGTGAGCAATGAGGTCCCCTGACCTTTCTTCCCTTACAGCTTTTTCCATTAATTTCTCCACTGTTGCCTAATTTGCACATCTGGTGCTGCATGTCTTCTCTTGTTGCAGCCTTCTGAATATAATAGTATCAAAAAAAAAGCTGTATAACAATTTGTAAATCGTCTATCTTGAAATACTCTCATAATGAACTTATTAAATTCATACAAGCTATTTCATTGAACTTCAGGGTTTGGAATGGGGCTGTTTGTATTAAATAATACCTGTTTATGGTAAAGCAACTATGGATACTCATTTGCTTTATTAGAATTTTTTATTATAAAGTCAAGGAAGATCATTAATAAGTGATGTATGACAGAATGGTGTGAGCATCTTATGACTCAGATATTGTTTGCTTACAGTATTTAAATGTCAGGGGTGAAATTCATCAAACTGTCTTTGGACTCTATAGGGCTATGTTGACAAAATTATTTTTTATTTCTCAGCTGAAGCTGCAGAGTGTGGCTTAGCAGAAAACTGTCAAAAATGCAGTTGGTTATGTATCTCTTTCTATCTTCTGTTATTATCAGCATGAGACAGACCTGTAATGAATTTGTTCAGAATGCCTGAAATCAAAGTACATTTACATGAAGTAAAACTTCAACTGTCACAAAATATTAAACTGGCAAATTCATGGAAGCTGGCAATAAATCGAAAAGACTGTAATATCACTGAAATAAACAGAAGATCTTTCACAGTACAATTTCAGCAATGCAGAAGTGCCTAGACTCACTTCAGCTTATTTTAATTTTCTTTTTTTTTTTAACTTTGATTAGTCATAACTATTCTGCAAAGGCAGCACTGAACAGAAGATAAAGTAGTCTGAGTATTTGGGATAAGCAATGCAGCATGCACTTTGGATATAAAGCCCACCCCTTATTCTGGCGTTGTCTGACAACCAATTTCTATTCCTATCTCCCATTCAAACAGAATCAACCACTCCTACCATCTTTTTCCATCTCATGAAAGGTTTTGTTGGTTTTTCCCAAACTTTTTCTTTCTAGCAAAGCTTGACCTTAAAAAGTCCTAAGAAACATAGATATGGATCTTTGCTTTGTCCTAGCATCTTCTCAAGAACGTGTTCTGGTTACTTTGCTATTCTCCTGATCAGATGAATTGCCTGTCAAGAATGCAAGCAATTGAATCTCTCAACTTCAATAAATTCACTAATAACAAAGAGTCAGCATATTCGCATGTTACTAACCAGGAAGGGGAGCCTCCCCAGTTACTGATAAAATACACAAGAGTCCCACAGGCTGTAGCTCCTTTGCTTTAAAAAAAAACAAACAAAACAAACCGCGACAAAAAAGAACAACCAAGAACCCTAAAATGGGTTTGGATGTTTTCTTCTATAACTCATCTACTTTGGCCTTTGTGGTGTGGTGTTTATCGCCTTTCTTCTACAAAAGAAGCTGTAGTCCTTCACCTTCCTGATATTAAGCTCAGTAATAACCAAACAATGTAATTTTAGGAAATTTTCCTCCCTGTAAATTAATCTGTAAATTAAACTAATTGATGAGATGCCACAGTTGATAGAGGAAGGACTGTGAGCATAAGATGGAAGACATTCAGGAAGCCCACACAGTTTTATGCAAAACTGCTAACCTTCCTCCTACTGCTAGGCAGCCTGCCATAAGAATCCAACACCCTAAGAGTGATGAGGTGGGATGGATTGGTAACAAGCTCCAACATGGGATCAGTTTGGGGACCTTGGTTTCTGTGTATGTCCATCCTGAGTGCTAATAGCAAGAAGACTATGGATGTTCTTGATGGCTAACTTACCTCAACCCAATCTTCCTCCTTGTTGCCCACCTCCAATCAGTTTTGATTCAAAACAGTCTGTGATTGCCTCTTGGGAAATAAAGTTTCCCCCATAACTTTTACTGAGTTTGAGTACAAATTATAAAAAGCTAACATGTTACTGAGACAGGCATATTTTTCACATAATGAAAAAGTTTTCTGTAGTTATGAAGTTATGCACATTTAAATAAGTTTGGAAAGTTCAGTCCTTTACTTAGTCATAGATAGTGTTAGCCATTAAGGCAACAAGAGGAACTGCATAGTACTGTATCATTTGGTGGCATTGCATTTCATAACAAGGCTTGTGAAGAGGAACTGGAATTGTGGTCACACTGTTTTCTTCTACCTGAAGTCTTACTCACAGCATAGCTAATACATGTGAGTATACACTCTGACAGACACCCAGGAACAGAAGACTCTTTTTCTAGGATTCTTCTTATAGTACCAAAAGCCACCTAAACTTTGATTTCTCACAATTGTTTACCTTATTGTATGCATTGTTACATGTAGTTTTAATCACTTCACCTTTTAATGTCAAATAGCTTACAATAAAAAGCTCACCAAAATAATGTAGTAAAAATTATTCAGTGATAGTTGAGAATTTCCATTTAGAATTTAACAGACTGAATTATTTAACATTCCAAATTGAATGATCTCATTATGAATGTGCCATAATTTAAATCCATTATTTCCATGAAAGTGTTTCTCATTTTCTTCATATAACTTGTCACAATTCATAACTGCTGGTGATTATAAATTATGACTTCCTAATTTGTTTTGTCATTTGCTGACTATATATTCTATAATCAGTAACAGTTCTTTTAGCTAAGTATTTTGTAAGTTAGAAAAGATCTATACAGCCTTTTAGTGCCAGCTTCTGTAAAGCACATAACACTAAAAAATAAATATTATGAGAAAGATTACCTTTTTTGCTTAAAAACTAGAAATTGAAAGAAAATGTTACTTTGTATCTAGACAAGTATAATAATATTGTGAGCAAATTTTCAGGTTCATTAAAAAGAGTCTCATTTAAATTTTTATTAATTGAGATCCCATTGTATGGGAACACATCTTACTTTAATACACAATGACAGTGAAATCTTCCTTTGAAAATAGTCCCTTCATAAACAAAATATAATTTGTGCTTCTGATTTTAACGTAATACTGTCTGCTTCTTGAAAACTTCCTACACTTTTACTTCTACTGACACTTCGTTATGTTTGGCTCTTTTAATCTTTTATTTACCACAGGTCTTCCTTTCATGAATCATTTCGGAGTCTAGTACATTAATGTTAGACTGTATTTCTAATGCTGACCCCAGAAACACTGCTTCTCGTTTCTTCTAAGGGCTCTTTCAAGCAGAAATACTGCATAATTTATTATTTTTTGAGGTTGAGATTTCCAGAAGTTGAAAGAAACTTATTGCTTTGATGGACTAATTGTTAAAGAATAAAGTTAATACAGTAATATGCATGTCCTTGTCAACATAAAGATGGATATAGTATTCAAATATTTGTCATCTTTAAGATAAATCAATATTAACCTTTTTTTTAATGATGCCTTGGAAAAGCCTATTGATTATCGTAAAATACATGGCAGAGAAGTGATATGAGTCCTGACTGAGACTGTACTTGTACTTAGAGTACATTACATAAAAAATGTCTGCAATGAAAATGCTGGTCTTCCTATATTCTTAATAAAGAATATCAAATTTCCTTATGGCTCCCTGAACATGCACCAGCTTTAACTGCCCTTATTTGTAATGCAACAAAACTCCTTAAACCAAACAGCTGTTGGGGGTTAACCCACTCTGTTCTCTCAGAAACACGGCTTATTACAGATAGTGCTGACTGAAGCCTCTCATTCCCTCTAGTCATTTTCAAATGCATATTTTACATAAAAATAACTAAAAATAGCTGGCAGTGACCTATTATAACATGATTAATCTGAATATATATCAATTATATGACTAAAAAGTTTTTGTTGGTTTGCTCTAATTGCCCTGATTGCTACAATCAGACAGCTCTGACAAGAAAAAAGTTCTTTCTTACTGTCATTCATTATGCGTAATGGGTTTGCAATCTGTGTACGTATGAATAAAACTCTTACAGAAGCAAAAAAGGATGATGATTTAGGTCCAACAAACCATTTTTTGAATGCCTGTTCTCTACCTTGTTACTAGTCTAGATAATTCAGTTTTCTAACATGTTTTGAAATAAGCACATATTGACTATCTGATTTAATATGCAACCTGATTTAATATTGTTAATTTATTGACCAGCCTGGATAGAAAATAGTTTAGAGTATATACACACACAAACGCTTGAAATACCTCTTTTTTTTTTTTTTTTTTTTTGCTATAGGCAACTGGGTTTATGTCTTTTTTTAAAAAAAAAAAAGAATCAATGCTACAAAACTTGCAGCTCACCATTAATGCTTACCTATTTTGATAAATTATTAATACATAGACTGCATGTAGTCATAATGCCCATTATCTTTTCATATATCAGAGAGCTCATCGGTACAGATAGTTTGGCTTGTACGCAACTTCCCAGTCTGACTGAAAGATTGCACCAGTATTTCACCTGGGACATTCTGAGAGCATAACATTTACTGTGGAGATGCTGTACATCCGTGCACCACATAGCAATTTAGTTGATAGTTACTGCATCTACAGATACAGCAGACGCAGCTCAGATTTCAGAGTGCCCAGACACCTGAACATCCTGGGCTATGTACAAAATCTTCACATTCTATTACTTTTACCTTTCAAAATATTACTCTTCATTAAGCAGAATAGTTTAAGATTTTATCTTACTATTTTTAAAATCATGGTAGAATCAAGATCAATTTTTTTATTCCTGATTTCTGCTTTTCATTAAGAATTGCCTGTCAATCCACCAGGATCAAATTCTGCCCAAAATATATATATCACAAAATACTTAAAACTCATGGTGTGTTGTAAAGATGCATCTGTGAGAAGTATGTAAGGTTAAAGTGAAATACTCTCAAGTCAGCTTTTAATTCATATGAGACTGTAACCAATGAAGTTTAGCTTAGCAGCTTAGTTCTTCAGTATTTTGAACATTACATGGGCATGTGTGTATTTGGTGAAAGCCAGTGAATGAAAATAACCACTCTATGTGAATACTGTTCCTACTGTAAAAAAGGAACTGTTCAATTTCTGTTGCAACTCTATTGGAAATACCGAGTTTCACTGCAACATAGCTGTACTCTTGATAGCCTTATCTGAAAATTAAATATGAATGAATGGAGGGAATGACAGCCTGCCATGGTTGTTGAATTCTCTGCAACTTAAAGATGATGTTCAAAATGAAACTGAAAAATTAGCTCAAGCATAGATTTTCATGTTACGGATTGGTCCACATTCCTTAAGCACACTCAGAAAAAAAAAACCCACATTTATTCTAATTATTCAAAGAACATAAGTCTCATCAAGATTATAAACCAGCTGTGTGAAGGAGGTATTAACTTTTTTCATGCTGACTAGTCACTTAGGAGGGTATTTTTCTTTGGACACAAACAGCATCAAAAGGGTGCTGGGGTTGCTTTTTCCTTCTCTCCCGGGAAAGGTCCTGTTTGTAAATTCTAGCTAAAACTGCTGAATACTTTTAGCTGAAAAAATTTTGAGCATGAAGCTAAAAGATGTGTAAAAAATTGCTCAATATGGAGGTACAGAACAAGCTTCTTTCACACAAATGCCTTAGCCACCCGTCAGTATAAAGAGATCATTTATTCTTGATTGTTTCTATTGATGTCTTCTTGTCTGTCTTATTGAAAGCATTCAAGTATTAATTCCCGTTCATTTATTGAAACTCACACTTCATCTGCTAGCTGGACTTTCTGAAAGTGCTGGCTACTCTTTCCAAGTAATTTATTGGAACACTTCCATTTCCTATACAATACATAGATGCTCACTGAAACAAAGAGAAAGCAAATTAAATCGATTCTTCTATTCACATCACCAGAGGGATAACTAGGGAGACGATTTTAGTATGCTACAAAGCATCAGGAACTATTTCTGACACTGTCCTCTTTCAGTGGGTTCTGGCTGCTGAAAAAACCTCCTCTGTCCAGTCTTCTTCCTATGGGTATATGGCAATGATGTGCTTCAGTACTGAAGGGTACAACCTCACCAGAACAACTGAGTACAACTACTGGCCCCTGACCTTTTTGAACAAAAACTAATTCACAGAATGGGATCAGAATTTTCATGTGAACATCTGGAAAATGAACATGAGGGAAGAGACAATCCTTATTTCATGTGCTTCTTTGTAAGATACAAGCTGTAGGAAACTTCAGATTTTGAGGGTAACAAAAAGACTAAAGAAATATATCCTGAGTGCAGAGGTAAGCTTGTTGCGTTGCCTACTACCTAAGCAAGATTATGTGTATTTTGAGTGAAGGTTAAAAGGCAGGATGACAAGAATATCAAGGTAAACAAGGTATTACCTACTTGCATGTAAGCATGAAGAAGACAGTCCTGTGTTCTGGCTTGTACAAAATCTGTCAGAGCCTGCTCTGAAAGTCAACTATAATGTAATTTATTAGATCGGTAAATCAATTAGATTGACTATGGAATCAATTAAATTAGCAATAAATCTTCACTTGAAGACAATTTGGCCCTAATTTTAAAATCTTAAACTGGGCAAATGAGTATGGTAAATAATATACTGCTTGAAACTTTGTCTGATTGGAAGGATTAACTTATTTATTAAAATTGTTTCATATATTACATATTGTGCATAATTAAACTTTGTTAGAAGATGTGCAATACATTTATAATTCCAATAATTAATATCATGTATGTTTAAAATTATTAACAATAATTATTTAAAATATTACGTTATTAATTTAAAAATAAAGAGCAACATTTTAAAAGTAGATTGTCTGTTTTTTCAGGTACTGCTACATAACCACAACTACAAACTAATAGGTACTGTTGTTTGAATCAGTAATCAATTTTTTCTGATAGTTTGGGGTAGCCATGATTTTAATCACCCAGTTACTTTTGAGACTCCATTTTTAGATCTGAAAATATATAAGATGTAGTTCTTAATTACAGAAGTGGCAATTTAGATACTAAGTGCCATCAAATACAATAGCTATGTCTGTAAAAAAAGAAAATAGTTGCTTTTCCAGTATACACCATACCAGAAACTCAGTATTTCTCTCTAACTATATCATGAATATGTCTGAAATCCCTTAGAGTAATTATGTTAAATTGCACAGTATCACTGATACTTTTGAACACTGAAAACACCCAGTTTCTGCCTTGTTATAGTGTGCATCCACATTCATAGTACTACAAGAAGCAATGGTTGCAATATCAAAAACTGTAATATCCATTCTTATTATTGTGTTTGAACATCACTAAACTATAAATTGTTCTTGGCTTAATGGTGCTTACAAGTCTTACACATAACCCATGTACCATCTCTTGCAGTACAAATACCATCATAAACATAAAAATACCCTCAGTTTCTCTCAAATATAAGAAGTACCTAAAAGAATGAAAGGTCCACATGGAAAATACTCTTACCAAAGAACCACTTCCTCATCTGCACATTGTTGCTTTTCAAGCTTATGTTTATAAACACAGTCACATTTTGTTGTCTCTAGACAACAGTCCTTATGTTTACTAATTACACATGATGGAGGTATTGGTCTTCTCAGAACAGCAGCTCTGAGATTGCTCTGTCCTACAGCCAGCACTTTTTCTAGACTCCTTAACAATATTAACAACTGAGCTCTGATGAAACTAGTTTAGAGCACTCTTGGAAAAACAACCCAGTGGTCCTATGGGATATGTGTCCTGCAATAATTTGTTACCACTTGGAAAATTTTTTGCACATAGGCTGCTGGGTTTTTTGACCTCTCTGGAATGAAACAGGCAAGAAGGTCTTCAACTGGCTCTGATTCTGCCATTGCAGTAAGACAAGAAGTTCTAATACCCAAAGTTTGTGAGCAACTCATCCTTAGAAGAATAATCCCTAATGAAGAAAGCAAGGAGCTTTTCTCCATCTCAGATGGAACCCTCACTCACTCACTAGACTCTGAGAAACATCAAGACTGCAAGCTGAGAAAATGCAAAGCCCCTAAAAGTAGTGATTGCAGACAGAGCTAATGGAATAAATACATCTCAGCACTATGAAATGGCTAGAATAAGATCTCATGGCTCAAAGCATGCAAAGAGATAACTGGCCTGGACAGCTGGTAAGGGGAGGACATAATACTCTTCTTCACGTATGTTTGCCCTGTCAGACCTGGCTGATTATTAGTAACTTATCCAGCATCCAACTCTGAAGTATAAAATACTCAATATGGCTCAATATCTGAAGAAAATATATGAAAAAACCCCAAACAACCAAACCCAAAACCAGGAAAATGTACAGTATTCTAACAGACACCAGACAGCTTTTGCTATGCTATATTGAAGAGGACCATTTCTGCAGTTATTGATCATAACTCATACGGGATTCTTAGAGAGAAGAGCAATTGAAGGAAGGAAAGCATCATTTCTCCCAGGGAACTGGGAATGTCCGTGCTGAAGGAGAAAGGCTGGTATTTTTTTGTGACCATGAAAACAAGCCTTGGCAACTTTCCAATAGAAGAATAGCTTTTAGAATGTCACTTTTGAATGCCTGCTCATGGTCTACTGAAGTGAAGCAGCTCACGCTCTCAGCCAACACGTTAACTCAGTACAGTGGTGGAACTCTCCAGCAGGCAGCTGCACAACACCCTGCAGAGATGCTGAGTGCCACAGACAGAGAGTAAGATTGCAGCCTTCAAGCACATAAAGAAATTTTAAGAAAGGGCTTTGAAAATAAACATGAGATGTAAATTAATCACCCCTTGGAGCAACGAAAATTCCCACATGAATTTCAGTTTATAAATAAAGTTACTTAACTTTTTCAAGTAATTTTCTTGTTAATATCATAAAACATATTCTACAAAGCCCTCTTCCCCTTTAGTGGGGGCCTACAGGAAAGATAAGGAGGGACTTCTTATCAGGGAATGTAGTGATAGGATAAGGTTTAAGTTTTAAACTGACAGAGGGTAGATTTAGATTAGATATTAGTTCTTTACTGCGAGGGTTAGTGAGGCACCAGAAGAGGTTGCCTAGAGAAGCTGTGCTTGCCCCATCCCTGACAGTGTTCAAAACCAGGTTGGATGGGGCTATGAGCAACCTGGTCTAATGAAAAGTTCCTGCCCATGGCAGGGGAGTTGGAACTAGGTGATCATTAAGCTCCCTTCCAACCCAAACCTGTCTACAATTCTGTGATTCCCCTGAAGTGAATGGAATTAGGCCTTGATTGCCAGAAGAAAAAAAGAAAAAAAAAATGCAACTCCTGTTGAAGCAACTCGCTAGACCAAGAATCTTCCTGACTTCTGTCACAATACTGGAAAAGGAGCAGTCAGCATAGTTACTGAGGGAAGTAGAGAAATAGTCACAGGTTTAATCTCATAGTCAAGGGTCACTTCCTTAGGGATTGATAGGTCAGGGGTAACAACGGTTCAATACTTAGATAACATGGCCAATTCATCAGCAAAAATAGGAAAGGGTGAAAAAAAAGGGACAGAGTGACACAGGGACAAAGATATGGCTTCTTATTCACACCTCAGATATGTTAATTCTGTCTCAGAGGACAAAGCACTGTGGAAATGCTAGAAGATTTTTAAGAAAACAGGCTTAAACCTGTACCTCTGAACCCAAATAAGGAATAAAGAAACCTTTTGGAGGTTATCCTGAAGATCTGATGCATTAGAGATGTACAATGAAGACAAAGATTCACTTATGTCATGTGATAAACACCAGGAGTAACCTTAAACTACTGAAACTATCTTCTCCTCAGAAATAGTCCAGGCTAGAAGACTGAAGTCCTTGGATCTTGTAGGTCCTAATTGCTGTGGCTAGGTTCACAGCAATTATACCAACAACATCTACAAAAGCATGAGGGAAAGGCACAGAGGAAAGATAAGTTTCTAAAATCCCCACAGCCATAAACTCTTTGCAGTGAACACACAGCAGATTTTCCATAGATTTCTGAACACATTCAAGTACATGGTGAGTATATCCACTCTCAGTGGAGAAACTGAAGTACACACATTTCCCTAGAATAACCATCAATTTCACATATTTTCTAGATCTTTTATCCAAGGCTATAGGAAGGAAAGACAGGCTGGAGTGGAAGATTTTGAAATCCCCAAGATGCTTTTTATAGTCTCTCTCCTTATACTGAGTAGTGGATGATATTAAGATCTTGCCTTTAGGTTTGACACATATCAGAAGGCATCTGTAATTAATCAAATTTCTATTTGGTGCAAGCATCCAGAAAGCAATGAGATGATAAGCAATACTATGTAAATGCTGCCTGAGGAGAAAGTGACCCTCTTTATTAAGTCTCAGGAGGATTTGAAGTCATAATTGTACATTTAAATACAGGCAAAGCGTCTTTTTTGGAAGGTGATATCAAATGATTGGAGTTTCTGATGATTTCTGTGGTAACTAAAGCAGGAGGCTATGTGGAGGACAATGTTGCAAATGCAGGAAAAGGCTGTTAAGTGTAAGGCTCCTATATTTGTGTTATTCTGATGCAAACCAGTGAGCTCACATCAGCTGTTATGCCGATTCCTTCAAGTAAAATACGTGATATTGCTTTCCTCCTATGAAACAGCAGCCCTGAAATTGAGATGCAGAATTTAGTCATCCTAGGAGGAACACAAAGTGCTGGAAGTAATCACAAGCAGATATATTGTAAATTGCAAATTGCTCAAATAATAGCAATGAAAGATACATAAAGCATTCGATTAAGAAATAGACTCTTTGTTCTTGCCTGGTGAACAGAGGGAGCTTCTTTAGCCTCAGAGAAGCCATACTGAAGTTTACCCTCATTTTCTCCAGATACATTTTCCTGGGTGCTAATTTTATGGAATTTGCCTTTTTCACTACTATCTTTGTAGTGTTTGGAATAATCTCTTCGTGTTAGCAGGGTAACAAAATACATATGAAGCTCACAAGTATTTCATCTTGATAGTAAGGTTTGTGATTTTATGACACTACTAAGGAATTATTTATTTATTATAGCTGTTCTTTGGGCATAAAAGACAAGGAAAAAGAACCTTAGCTCAAGAAATAGCCTCCCTCCAGTAATATAGCTTGTGTGGGTATCAGTACAGTGTATTCCTGTACTGGGAATATGCTTGTCACAGAAATGGCAAAGTTTAATGCTCCCATAGAGGAGAGACACTGCCAGAAAAATATACAAAAAAGTGGGGGTTGAAGGGAAAATAAGAGGAAAGCATGTGGCTAAATCTGGAATACTCATTCTCCATCAGCTTCACTCAAATGTAAACAAAAGTAGCCAGATAAAAAGAAATTTAGAAATAAAGAAAATATAAAAAATTAAAAATAAAAAAATAAAAAGAAATAAAGAAAAAATTTATTACATAAAATTATAAACTCACAACACAGGCGCTCTCACACAGATGAGTTCTTCAAAAGAACTAAGGTCAAAATGTTCTTATACTGTTGCAGTGTTAGCAGGAAAGAAGATGGGGCTGTTCACTGAACACTGCTGAAGCAATAAGAGTTTTCAGTCTGAATACCAAGCATCCAATTTGAATCCATGTATGGGAAAAAATATTAACAAATCTAAGTGCAATAGATGCAAAAGCTGTCTCCCCAGCTGAACAATTTAAGATAGAAGTTAGCATGACTACCAATCATTTGGATGAAGCACTGAAATGCAAACTGACCAACATTCAAGACCAAGAAACATTAAAAGGAATTTTCAAAATGAATTTAATAAAACTTTTCTTTGACAAATTTCAGTTGTGGAAAAAACTGCAGTGGCACTTCACAGTTAACACAGACGAGAAGAGAACTGGAAGAGAACTCAGGAGGTTATAGTGCTCAGGGCAGGCTACTTACACTGCCAAATAAGCATGAGCTAAGGAATCATAGACATGAGGTATAAAAGCAGCACACGATCACTTATTAGCAAGTTTTCACACTAAGAGATAGAAGCAGCATGCTGAAATAACCAGCACTTAGTTACAATGTTTTTAACTAATCTCTGTTGGTAGTAATTAAGGACCCAAATAATCAGGATTTTGGATGCAAGATAAAAAGATGAAAATTTGCATTTGAAAACTCAAAAACCATTCATTGCTAAGTAAATTTCATCAATTTTAGGCTAGAAGGTGAAGCTATTGGAAAAATACCCAATCAGACAAAAAATGACAAAAACAGTAACTCAAAGGCTCCTGAATGCAGGTCCCATACTGTATCTTAAGCCTTGCATTATTTACTTAGATATCTTAAGCACTTTTGTTTACTTAAAGATCCTAAGCACTTAAAATGGCAGTAACTATGTACATGTAGCAATCTACGTAGCCATCATGCAGCCATTCACAATGCCGTTTAATTTTGGAAGTATTTTTCTACTGCAATCTGTTGTAAATACATAAATTATGCTTATAATTTCAGTAATAACTTTTATTCAAGATATTTCTTCTGAAAAACAACCTTGCACCATGTCTCCCATTAATGAATTTCCCCCATGAAAATCTTAGGCTCAAAGAATTTACCTTTTTAATTGAAGTAGTTAAGCCACTATTTAATATACCAAGATAATGACATTTTTCAAATCTATATCCGTATCTATATCTGTATCTATATATCTATATATATCTATATATTGATATAGTTATATAGCTATATATATATCATTTATCTGTATTTATCTATACCTGAATCTATCTATCTTATCACTAGATCAGGATGGCACTTGTAATTAAGACTTTATTTCAAAGTACCATTCACAGTTTACATTGTACTAACTGTTGCTTCACACCATTCAAGCACTCAAACTGCTGTAAGCGCAGCTGATACATTTCACAAAATAAAAGAAGAAAACAATTGCTTTTTTAATATGCTACAGGAAACAAAAGAGGAACATATGAGGGGCACACGCCCACATAGCTTTAATGCTCTTCTTTTTTTAAAAAAAAAACATGCTCTGGTTTATTTATTTTTTGTAGGTGCTTGACTACCTTAGTATAAAACAAAACTACCTAAGAGAATGCAAGAGAACTAGTTTAAAAACATTATCCACATGTTAGTACAAAACTATTTTCTATGATCTAATCAACATTTCTTTGCCTAATCTATTTTTTACAGCTAATCCCCTATTTTAGACAGTGAGCATCAGAGTGGCTTGTCTATCTCCCTGCAGGGTAGAACTGATGCTCTGACAAGAACAAGAGATTTCCTGAATTCTGCCAGTTGAGATGCCAACTTTGACCAAATGTTCCATCTAGCAAAGCGGGAAGACACAGAGAATCAGGAAAGGAGATCTCAGATGTTTGCTGGTGGCACTCCAATCATTGTAGCAAAATCACAAATATTAGCTACACCTTCTAGATCACTGCTTCAATTTTGATCCATTCCACCCAGCCAGAAAGCATAGTTTTTGCCATACAATGTTAAAATCTTAACAAGACTAGGAATAACCAAGTTTCTGAACTGAATCATAGCTTTCAAACAGCTGGTTTCCAAGTTTTGGCAGTTCTGACCTAAATCTCCCCCCCACCACCACCCCTGCTCCCTCTCGATTCTTTCATAGGGCTCTCTAAAGCAAAATCAAACTGCTTCCCCTTTTGAGCTTCTATTTTCTGTGCACTTAACCCCTTTCTACTTTATCCTTCCAATTTCGATTTTTTACTCTCTTTATAGTCTCCCATGATCCTTCCCGATGGCTTCAGCTCCCGTGTTGATGATCACTTGGATATCTTAGATTAATATAATCTGTTTTCATTAGACTTACAAGTATGTTTCAGTGTCAACAGTATAGATACAGGCGTATTACTTCTCACACTCTTCTAAACATTCAGTTGTCGCTACTTCTAGAGAGAAGGTAGTAAAGTAGATAGACCTTTTGATTTGATACACTCTGAGTTGTTTCAGTGACATGCACCAGGTAGACGCTGGTGATTACGGTCAACAGCCATCCATTGTTTTGATTAGCTTTTCACACGTCTATTTCTAGTCTTTTGTTATTAGATCTTCCTTATCCCTGCCCAACTATCACTGTGATATCAATGTGATAGAACCATTTCATTTGTTCATATGTTATTACTTCATGATTTTCAGATCACTGGTACTGATGATTCTTCTTCTCCCATTCCCTCTTAGCTGTCATTAGTTAGCAATTCTCTCCATCCTTCTAAAGCTTGAAGAGTTTTGTTCCTCCTTTCCGCTATAATGTCCATCTTGCACTCCTTCAGTTCTGTATGCTAACAGCCACTTCTTTTGCTTCTAGGATGCTAGAAATGCACTAATGGCCTGCTCACTTGCTCCATGATGAATTTGTTCCCTCCTCTGAATGACTAACCAAATATGTTTCTCAAGCTCAACTGACTTCCGCCTCCACACCTTTTTGCTGTCTTTATTTTCCAACTCTCTACTCCTTTTATCCCTGAGTCCGTGCATTAACTACAAGAAAACAGAGAAAACATAAGACAACATGAACTTCATTACCCCTTAGCGTTTTCCTGCTGGTACTTTCTATTTTTGCATTTCTGTCCTTTCCGTCAGTGGTGAAATTTTCACTGTCCTCTCTTCTTCTATAATTGCTCTACTCTGCATCAGTGACATGATTCGGTCCTTCCTCCTGACCTACTCACACCAATTCTCTTTGTCAGACTTTCATTTACCTTCAGTTCTTTCCCAGAAAGTACACAGGCACAATAGATAAACCCCACAAATTTGACACCCTTGGCCTCTCCAACGGTCCTGCTATTTCTTCATTTAAACTCATTAAGTATGTTACTTAGAACTGACTGTAATCACTGTTCATGTCACTGAAATCATTCAGAGTGTTTCAAATCAAAAGGTCTATCTACTCTAGTTTTCTCTCTAGAAGTAGCCAAAACTAGATGCTTAGAAAAAAAAAAAAGAGTGTGAGAAGTACAATGACTATGTCTATGCTGATGACTGACAGACCTGCTATTCTGTTTCAGGATTCTCTCTCTTCTAGAAATGAAAATATTTATCTGCTTCTACCACCTTTTGTACAAATCTTACCATACATTTAAGTTCATTAAAATCTCTGGGATCTTCACAGCCCAGCTTTCCTCAAGTAGTATGGATTTCTCCTTCAACCCGTGAGGATTCTATAACCCATTATATTTAAATATCTTTTTGGATCTTCTTGTTCACGGTATTTCTAAAGCTTGCAGGTGCTTTTTATATAGCATATCTAAGACTATTCTTTTATGAAAAATTAATTTTTCATCATCTCTTTCATCTTATATGTGCATTATTGTAACACAGCTTTTAAGCTCATGACAAATGCAATTTCCTCCATGACTACAAGACTGCCCCACTACTTTGACCATGTTACTGCCCTCCTTTCTCCACTATGTTGGTTCCTCTCTTCCCCATCACATCAAATAAAAAAGACTTGACTTGACTTTTTAAGTTCTTCCAGGCTTTTACTGACATTAATTACTTTCTAATGGCTACTCAGACATCGACTCTCATCTCTGTTCTGTTCATGATAATTATCTCAGCCAAGTATTTAATTTTCTAACAGCCATTCTATACTGCCTTCACATTCAAAGAGTGCCTGCAAAGCTTCATTATTTTCTTTTCAAGAGGTATCTTAAAACTCATCCCATTTGAGATGCCAAAAACTCAGTGATAGTTAAAAATGGTTAGTGTACAGAGGTCACTAGTTTTATATATCCTCATAGACTTATCCCATATCTCTTGTTCAAATTTCTTTGCATATTGTCCAAGACTGGGACAAACCTTTTTCTTTGTGTGCACTGACATGTTGAATAGCACAATGCATCCACCTCAATCTTCATTACAGTAACAGCAACAACATTAATAGATTGTTGTTAGTACATAGTGTAGTTTTAAAAGCTCTGTTGGATATTTGAGCCTTCTCCCTTTCCCCTTTTTAGTTATGCCTACAAAAAGTAAATGCTTTCATCCAGCTGAGCATAGTCATCAGCAATAACTTTTACTGAACATTTATCACATATTTTTTCTGTCCACTGGCCTCCATACTGAAGTATCTAAAGAACTTTTCAACATAACACGCATACATGTGCATGCAATCTGCTACAGCGCCTCCTGCTCATGCTTAGCTAATTGATGCCAGTGATATTACTCAGACAAGTGAGGACTACTCACATTAACAACACTTGAAAAATGTGAACCTCTAACTGACAAAAACTGTTGAACAGAGTAATTTTTATGCTGAATGTTAGTAACACAATTTGGACCAATGAAAACCACTGAACTCATGAGCCACATTCCACCTCCAGTAACTTGTTTAAATAATGTCACTAAGCACAACCTTATTTTTTCGTCTATATTACGAATCAGACTTAACAATTATTTGTTTTTTTGAATAACTGGTCTTTGATTTTTCTGATGTCCGAGAAGGTGCTGAATTGTCATGAAATTAGCTTTTAAATTAGCATACCAATCTACTGTATTGCTTTTGGAATAGGTCCAGCTCATTTGAAGTACCAGAAAATAATGTTTTAATGAACAGAAGCACAGGGCACATTAAACATCTAACATATTACCATTTTATGGCAGACTAGAGTAACAGTGTCGAAAAGGTTATTCTTTAAGTATCTTTATTGCTTACTTTTATAGAAATGATGGGGTTTAGCACCAAAGTAAATTTTCTTAACCTTTGCATGACTCTATTCCACTTTAAAATATTATTTCTTAATCTTACAAGAGAATTGACATTCTTCAATATACATTCATGCAAGCCTAGTGAACTGATTTGCTGATAGCTTAATAATTAAATATCACCAACAAAAAATAAAGCAATCAGTTTATATTTCCTTTGGGAAGGAAATCTGTACAAATTATAAAGCTTAACCAATATAAAAAATATTTCTGCTTCTGCTTTCTTTCTCTTTGTTAATTTAAAATGTAATTCTAAGTGGATTTCATTTCCAAGTCAAACATGCTTATGAAGACAGGCTAAGAAATTTGGAGAAGAGAAGGCTGCGTGGAGACCTCATAGCAGCCTTCCAGTACCTGAAGGGGGCCTATAAGGATGCTGGAAAGGGACTCTTCATTAGGGACTGTAGTGATAGGACGAGGGGTAATGGGTTAAAACTTAAACAGGGGAAGTTTAGGTTAGATATAAGAAGTTCTTTACTGTAAGGGTGGTGAGGCACTAGAACAGGTTGCCCAAAGAAGTGGTAAATGCTTGATCCCCGGCAGTGTTCAAGGCCAGGTTGGATGGAGTCTTGGGTGACATGGTTAAGTTTGAGGTGTCCCTGCCCATGTCAGGGGAGTTGGAATTAGATGATCTTAAGGTCCTTTCCAACCTTAATTATTCTATGATGCTGTGATTCTATGATTTAAAGTTTTCCCCTTCCTTTTAAGTTTTTTGAAAAAAACCTTCCAAAACTGCCCAAAGCAGTATTTGTTCCATCTCCCCTCACTACAGTTCGGGGGAGAGGGGGTTTAGTTATTAATATAAACTTGCCTATTATTGGATCAAATTCCACCCTGCCGTGAGGAGAAAGTCCAGCAACATGAACATGTGCTTTCATTAATGGACTAGTGCAAGGTTAAATATATCTTTCTGATGTGATCCTGAGAAGGACACTGAAAAAAATTTTAACTTGCATTTCCCTGTGAAACACCATATCAAACCTCATCACTTGTTTGTGTGCACACCTACCACAGTCAGCCCATCGGTTTACGGCTTAAACCACGACAACTCGTTATTTTTTCCTGTGTTGAAAGTCTATGTGCTTCCAGGATTGGATTCTTACAAGTGATAAGTAGTAGCTGCTGAAATATGCAAAGTGACACTGGAAAAATTTCTATTGAAATAGTCACTTACCATAGTAAATTTTGTTCCTTGAATGTACTGCCTCCAAAGAGGCCCCCCTTTGGGATTACTTTCCCTGCCATGAAGCAACAGAAACCATAAAAAATGTTAGATATTAAATGGAATATTCGACTCTATTCCAATCTTCTGGAAGAAAACATGGAAAAATCTCCTACTTCTTAACTCCCTACACATTGTTACATTCCATAAATACAGGAGGTAAAAATAAACCTGAGGAGCTGGTTTAAATCTGCATAGACAATTCACTGGGAAAAAGTTACTTTGGTAAACAGCACCCTTTTTCCCTCTTATGACACTGCCTACACAGATCTAGTAAGTTAAAGACTGGTAGAGACAATCCTAAGAACGTGCGCTGGGGCAGACTGCTATTACTCATAGAAGAGTGACTTATTACTGTCCAAACATTGCATCTAATGTAACGCATGAAGTCTTGCTTGCTTGGGAACTTTAAGTACATTAGCTACCTCAATAAAGAAGTGGTAAACTACTCCTATATCGAAATGGTCTAGCCCTTAGATTTTATCAAATCTGAAAAAGTAACCTTAGAAAAACTTGTGTAGTCAAGCAAATGCTTCAGAACTTGTCCAAAAGCTTAAACCAAGACGCCTCTTAAAAATTGCCAGTACTATTATACTCAACAATATGAGAGGAGTGAGGGCATTTTAGGACTGATCACCCTCATAAAAATACACAAACAACTGCAGTTTTGAGCCTTCCTTTTAGATTTTGAAACTACAAGAGGAATATGCAGTGTAGGAGAATGAGAAAGGTATTACTGCATCTCTCCAAAGAGATGCATGACCTTTTGGGTGTCAGGAGTTGACCAGAGAAATTCATGTCTAACGTATTATTTGAGTATGCAACTCCTTTAAATCTTTTTTTATGATATTTTGTCAAGAATAAAAAAGGACAGACTAAAATAATTTACATTAAAAATTAAAGACAGAGTTAAGAATAAATCAAATATTTTTTAAGCTATAGAAGAAGAAACATGTATCTAGTCACATCCTATCCTGTGTATCTGCAGCAAAAAAAACACAAACAAAACAGTGCCATAACTCATGAAGAGAATGGCATTTAACTTTTGGCTGTTTGTTTTTTTTCTACTTCAGTCGTAGCTTGGCTGAACATTGTTGTCTACTCTGTCATTTACTGACACTTTCTTTCTTCTTTGCTTCTGTTTTCCAGAGAAATTGAATTCAAACTGGGGCCTGATTCTGTTCTCCACAGATAGGTGTCTAGTGCCATTTCAGATGTCTTTTAATATCCCACTTGGCCTCCAGCTGTTCCAGAGTCTCTCATAAGTTGTGCCATATCTCTTGTCCTGTATGGGTATTTTGGCTACCTTGGGACATCTCAGATAGTATTAGATGCCTCTTTGCAGGCAACTGTGTCGTATCTTTAGAGTCAAACAACTATTTTCAGAGACTACCATTGCAAACTGTTGCTAATATAACCTCTGCTAGGAAAAGGATGAGATTGCTGTAGAGGAGACAAAGATTTTTAAAGGGTTAAAAAAAAAAAGCCAAAATGATCAAACAGAATTCCATGCTAAACCACCAGATAAAGTCTATGTAGAAGCAGAATCTACTACCTTTATTTTCTGGAGTGTTCTACAAATCCATTACTTTTTTTACATCATAAAGATCCTATCTAAGAAAGCTCATCAAAAGGTTTGTTTTGTGGATTCATAAAGAAAAACCTTCAAGTCACAGCTGTCTCCAAAAGTACTTGTATCTAATCTGAAGAGCTGCAACCAAATACTACAGACATCCTCTATACCCCAGGAATGCTTATCACGTTCACACAACTGCCATTACCATCCAAGCATGTCTTTTCTGTAAAACTCCAATCAAACTCAGGCACAGAAAAATGACCTGAGTGCTCTTGCCTTCAAGAGCTCCATCATCTCTGAGCTCACAAAATCAAAACTAAAACCAGATACAATTATCTTACTAATGTGTTCCTCAGATGTTATGAAATACAAATTCTGGGATTGAATTTTAAGCCTCTAAAGAATTCTGATATGCAAAGTGGTATTAAGATTTCCCTAACAGGTTTGCTGAAGCTTTGAGTTTCCCCTCCCCTCTCTCCAAACATGCTACCACTATAATATTCTAACTTCCAGCTGCATATTGTGATGGTGTTAAAAGGGAGATGTGGAAAATGTAACTGCACATTTAAGCTTCTGAAACAGCTGTTGGTGGACAAAACTTAAAGAACATTTTGCTACTCTGGATCATGCCAAGACTGAGAAGTCAACTCCTTTTACTTTTTTACAGTATATGAATGCACAGGCAACAGTTTTCCTTGCCTCCCTCCTCTGGACCTCAAGCTGGAATGAATGAATGAAATCAACCTCTGACTGAGTCTTTAGCAAACTGTAAAGACATTTAAAGTTTAGAGAGTGAATCAGGGAGATTCAAGTTGTTCTGTCATGTCTCAGGATGATTTATCTAGTTACAGAATTTCAGAGCCTCTGAAGACCACTTCTGTGGCAAGCCAAATGCTAGAAGAATATAACAATCAAATGACTGCATGTTTTAATATGTCTTAACATGCTAAAATGATCTTAACAATTAGCTTCAAGTGGGTGTTGGTGTATTTTCCAAAAACCTTGAAATAAACCTAAGAATCATTGTGGTTTTAAAAATTACTGGAAAAACATATTTTTAAAAGAAAAACCACCCAAACAAAATAACCCAAACAAATAAAAAAACATATTACCTGGCAAGGCTTTTTCATTTTAATTGCTATAACATGGTATCTGTAACAGCAGAGTTCACAGGTCCATGATCCTCTTTCACTTATCCACTTTAACAGGCAAAGCTGATGTGTGTATCGTACTGACCCATCACAGCGGCAAGGATTTAACAATTCACCCTGAAAAGGCAACACAGAAACATTAATTTTAAAGGAATCTTTTCTATACAGGTATATTTACTACCAAAATATTTACTGGTCTACAGCAATGAACTGGTCTCAATTTCAATATGTGAAAAAGCATGTATTTTTGGCTACAAAAATAGTCACAAATTAAACTGTCTTAAAACCATCCAGGTGCTTCTAACGAGACAGATAACTGTCTGTGCACGTCTACATGCATAGGTGAAGTGAACGATTACTGTGCACCGAGCAATAGAAGCACTAGCCCTTTCAGATACCTCAGATAGTACGCAAAGTGGTTATGCATTTCTCCAACAGTTATTTGCAGTCATCACAAGGAAAGAAATGGGTGACATCACAGAGAACCCTGCCCTTGGAGCAGGGCTCTGTGCTGTACAGACAGCCCCAAATGATGTAACTGAACAGTTCCCCCAGCAGTGCACCTATTCCTAGATTATAGAGATCAGCTATTCTCTTCTTTCTTTGAAAAGATTTTGCTTGGCCCAACTACAAGCCAAACTATAAAGCGCTAGTTATGGAACCATTGCTGATATTGTGTATTGTCTGCAATGTAATGATGCAATGTAAGCTAACACTCTCATTTTAAAGCCGAACAGAAACCTGAGAGATTCATACTGTTCAAAGTCCCTGAGGGGAGAGCCAGCGAGCGCGACGGCACGAAGATGCACAGTGTGCGAGCCACCCATCGCAATCTCTGAATTCCCCCAAAGCTCTGCGCCGACTCAGAGTTGCCCCAAGCGTTTGTCACAGCTGAGGCTGGCTGCCCGTTCGGCCGCAGATACGGCAGAGGGCTGCTTCTACACGGCATGTCTGCAGGGGGCTCTCCCCCAGGGGCAGGCAGCGGCTCTCTGCCTCTCGGTCCGCGGGGCGGGGGCCGGGCTGGAGGCGCCGAGCCCTGTCCGTGGTGCTGATCTCTGCCCGCCGCCTCCTGGAGCAGAGGGTGTGGGCGAGAGTGGTCGGTCCGTCCGCTCTGAGCCCGCCCGCCTGCCCGTCTCTCCTCACCTGCTCGGGGCCTTGGAAGCAGATCTTGCAGATGGGGCCGGCCCCGCCGGGGTGGCTGCCGCTGCCGCTCTCGCTGCTGCACACCGAGCGGGTCTCGGGCTTGTCGCCGCCGGCGGCCCCTGCCTCCGAGCCGCCCCTCCGGCCTTCGCCGGTGCTGGGGCTGCCGCTCTCTCCCTCCTCTGGGGTGTCCCCACTCGCCTCCCCTGCTCCGGCCGGCAGCTCCAGCGGGGCGCCGGGGTCTCGCTGCGGCTCCGCGGGAGGGAGGACGACGCTCCCCCCGGCGCAGCTCATGGCCCGGGGCACCCTCTCACCCGGGGCGGGGACGGCCCAAAGCGACGGATGGCGGCGGGGCGGGGTGGGATGTATGGAAAAGAGTGGCTGGGGCGCCCTTCCCGCTGCCAGCTGCCGGGAAGGTGACCCGGCTTGCCGAGCGCGGTGGAAGAAGGCGGCAGGCAGCCAGAGCCGCCCCGGCGGCGTGTGCGTGTGAGTGATCGTGAGTGTGGGGCTGCAGGGGGGTGTGTGCGCGGAGGGGGGAGAAGGGGGGCCGGGCCCGCCCGTGTGCCTGGAGGCGGCGGGGCGGAGCGGGGCTGAGGAGGGGCAGGGCCGGCCGGGTCCAGCCGCCAACGGTCGCCCCCGAGCGAGGGACCGTTAGCCGGAGCGAGCCGCGGCGGGAGGGGAGATGAGGAGGGGAGGCGCGAGTCGGGCACCGCAACCGCCACGGTCCCGCAGTGGCCGAGGCGCCTCTTCCGCCCTGCTCCGGGAAGCCGCCCCCCCAGCGCCCGCCCGTCCCCGCCAGCCGCTTCCCTCCCCTGGCACTCAGAGGGGCACCTGCCCTCCCTTGTGCCCTCCCCCTCACCCGCGGCTCCGCGCACGGCTGCCCGCCCCGGCCTCGCGTTGCGCGCTGTCCTTCCTCCGCGTACCCGGCCTCGGCCCAGGGTCTGGCCCCAGCCGTGGGCAGTGGCAGAGGGTTTCCCTCGCCCTGCCCGTGCACAAACGCCGATCCCGCTGGCGGTCACGGCACCCCGGTGCCCACAGGGCTCCTCGGCCTGTCGCCCTAGTGCCTGGGGACCCGGGCCTTTAAGGGTTGATGACAGATCTTTTCACTGTATCGGGGGTTTTTGCTGTGGAAGGTTGCACTTGTGAAAGCTCAGCAGAACAAGTATTCAACAGTTGTTCTTTGGGTGTGAAACTGTAGTCCTAGTCTTCCGTGGCTGTGTTTTTTACAGTTTTTTTCCCCCAAACTCATTACATCACCTCATTTTCAAAATTAAATCTGCTAAAAGCATCATGATCAAATACCTTCTAAAAAAAAAAAGCAACAACCAAGCATTCAGCGGTTAGAAATTCTTTGAAGTTTGGCTGGGGCTGCTAAAGGGAAGCATGTGTGAATTTCAGCATCGAGTATAACACCAGCGCACATTTCATCTCGTGAAAATGACAGCAACTGTCTGCGCGGGGAAAGAGAGAGAAGAAAAAAAAACCCTCAAGAAACAATTGTGAAGCCATATGCTCTCCCATAGCCACATTCAGATCCAGAGGGTGATGAAATCACCCGTCTTTTTCACTGGTTGCTTCATACATAGTCTCAAGATGAGGGTGGACCTGGATGAGCTCAGCTGCTGCCTTCACCAGCCATGTGTTGGTAGTAGTGGCTTTCTTGGTGTGGACATTTTATCAGGACACCAAAGAAGAACACAGAACCGAAATGGGACTCCTCAGTCCTCATCATGTATCCATCTCTCTGGAGAAGCTTGCTGATCATACACGGTTATGATGTGATCTCTCAGCCTGGCTGGAGACCAGCTCAGGCATTATGCTACTTGTGGGAAAGCAACAGCACCCTGTTGCAGGAGTCTGATGTTCAAACTGACTGGGGCAAGTTGCAGTTAAAGGCCTTTTGGTCCCCCTGCGGTCAGCATCTATTACGGAGGCCATGTGATACATACATTAAGGACAAAGAACACCACCGCTGCATACATCTTTGCTCTAAAAAAGTGCATATTCAGATATGAATAGTGGAATAAGAGATATCATTATACACTTTCTCATCAATGACTAATACCCATCTTCATGAAGCTCTTTCTTCTGGTGGCTCTGCATTAGCACTGGCCATTTAGCTCGGCATTAGGACAAGATGCTTCAACCCGAAAAATACTTTTGTTCACAAGGTGGTTGTTGAGTAGGTAAGTAACATGGATTCATCCAGATTTAGTAATGTAAACCAAAAAATGTCACATTGACATTGGCATTTTGACGAGCTACAGACACGTATAAGTTTTTTCTTAGCAAATAGAAGGGGTTGCCAGAAAGACTAAACAGAATTGGAGACAGAATTAACCAAATAGAAGAAAATTCTAAGAAAAGAAGGGGCAGTCACAGCCAATGAAAAACCAGGAAACGTCAGAACACACAGACGAGTCCAAAATACCAGGTAGAAGAGAACTAAGGCAGCAGCAGAAGGAAAAGACAGTGGAACTAAAGTAGTGAAGAAGTAAGTGAATGCTAAAATATTACTCATCTGCACCAGAGGAATACAGTATGCCCTTGCCATTTGCTGTATGTGGGGGTTTATGCCATTTTTCTTTCTCATCCTTTTGTTTGTCAGCAAAAATTCAGTAAATAACATGGCTTTTGGAAAAGATATAAAGAGAAGATAAAAATGTCAACACAAAAATGGAATGACTCCCTAGTGACGGAAAGGAAAGATAGATTTGACTATAAAGAATAATAGAGTGTGTTAAGAAGGTCAATCCTTTCTACTGAATCTTGCCCAAAATAAATGTGTAACGACTTAAAATGGAAGACATCTAATATGAATTAGAAGAATTTTTCTTTCACATGTATGTAATTAATTTGGAGAGCTGATTGCGAGTGGGTATTTCATAGACATGAGTTTTTTAACACATCACCTGTTTGCATATCTACCAACAGCTACTGGCACAGTAGCTAAAGCTATCTATCCCCATGTTTCAGAGTACATGAGAGTTGTTGGGCATGCTGGGTGGGGGTGGGAGGAGATGCCGGCAAAAGAGCAGAAGGGGTGGAGAACATTCTATAACACAGCCTCCAACCGTGGTAGCATTCAGCCTTCTGCTGAGTGAGAGAAGGGGACAGGAGCCAAAACCAAAGATGGAAACAGAAAGAAAAAAGATTTAAGGCAGGAAAGGATATTCTGCTTCGTAACAGCAGTAGTGTAGGTGGTTGGTTGGGAGAAAGAAAAAGAGATAAGCTGAAAACAGGAAGAATTAATTTGTGATTAAGAGAGTGAGCCGGCGCTGATGGGATTTATGTTCATGCACAGCTTTGCTGCACACCCCTTGAGCAACCTTGGGCAAATGACCCCAAGTGGGTTGGACATAGTCACCTGGTACCTACACACAGGCAGCTGGTCATACTGCCAGCCAGGTGTCCAACAGCCTCCCGAGGACTGTGGCACCCAACATCTCTTTTGGGAATAGTGGGACATTCAAACTGGCACTAGACTCCCAGTTGCAGGCACATCTCCCTTAGTCTCTCCCTCTGTCTTGTTCTCTATGTAAAACTTAAACAATGTTTGCTTTCTCTGTTCTTATTCCTGCCTCTTCCATAAGAATCCGCAGTACTTTACTGGCAGATTCAGGCCATATTTGCACAGTCTTGATCTTGGCTGAGGTACCTAGGCATTATAACAAGACAAATAAGGAGCAGTGATACAGATAAGAATAAGACTGAAGCAATAAAGCTGTGGGGCAGGAAATGAATAGAATTTTCAGGAAGCAATGGAAAAGGCAGAAGAATCACAACCCCTGAGGGAATGGAAGTTGTCTCTCCTCTATTTTCCTCTCAGTTCTACTCCAGGTATGTTCTTTTTCCTACTACGCCAGTTCAGCACTGTGCAATTTTACCTCCAAATAAAGTAATGGAAACTCAAGCAAGTATTGTGGTATGGGCTTTTTTTTTTTTTTTTTTTACCTGAAGACAAAGAGCTGAGGTAGAATATCCAGGAAGGAAAAACAGAGGAAAGTGTTTGAACGGTGGGAAAATGTTCAGGGAATGGACAGAAGAGTTTGGGGGGTTTTAAATTATTATCGATCAAGATAAACACTTTAATTTTTGTGCAAGGAAGACGTTGCACAGGAATAATGTATGCAGGTAACATACTACTCGGAGGATGTTAGAAGAATGGAAGCACTGTGCTACTGCACATTTAGAAACCAACTCTGTTTGTTTTTTTCTCGGAAAGTTCCATGATGCATTGGCCTTCACCATAAATACAGTGACAGAACAGCTCAGTGATGGGGTTGTTCCATTTTGCTGCTTCCTGTATCCCTGAGCAAAACAAGATGATATAGGTTTAAAATATTAATAAAGAAGTAAAGAAAGTAATTGCCAGTGTACTAAATTCAAAACAATATGAGACAGTGGAAAGTGAAATCTACTTAAATAATAATACAGGCATATAATTATTCTATTTACTGAATAACGTGTATATGTCCCCTTCAGAATAAAACTCAGGATAGCAGAGATCACCTGTAAGCAAAAATAGGGCATTTCAGCTGTAAGTAAATGCTTCAATTTAATTCTAAATGCATTTTTCATTTAATGCAACATAAAACGTGCTTCTGAGTAGTATCCCCACCTGTCAAATTTCCATGTTCAACTTTATTAGTCTAAAAGATCTGTGCAGATGGTTAATAGCTCTGCTATTGACTGCGTCTATTATTTGCTGGTTCACTGAACGTGCCTGATGATTTTTGTTATAAACACATGGTGATCCTGCAGCTGAAGCTTTTATGATTATGTCAACCAATTAAAACCTCATGCAGACAATAAAACTATTTTCTACCAAAAATCTTTATTTTCACATTGCTTTCTTGTGTTTTTGGAAATGCACGCCTAGGTTCCTATCTAACCCGGTACTGCTAAATGCTGATATATATCCACATAGCAAAAGATCCTGTGGGAGTTGCTTTTAAGTTGAGCTTCTGCCACTTGGCCCCCACATCAACTACAGCTCCTGCCATATCACAGACCGTGCCTGACCATGGCCACGCTAACCTGGGACCACCCATGGGACCACGCTCCATTCTGGCCTTATCCCCGTCCCCAGTGAGGTGCCTGATGCCCAGGGCTGGGGCTGCGTCAGTGTCCCCCTGCTGCTCTGGCTGCCAGGCCCTGCCATCATCTACTCAGGGAGCCCCCAGCACTCCTGGTACAGGAGCCCATGGTGCCCTGGCAGTTCTCTGTAACACCTTTTCTTCTGTACTGTCCAAAAAATGGTGGTTGGCATTCTTTTCTTTTTACAGGGGACTAATGAAAGCATGCATCTGCTAACTTTTTAATGTGCTTTCATGGATGATTGCACAGAATTTAAAACTTTTTATTTTCATGTAATTTTTATTCCTCTAACATTATCGCACCATTCATAATTACTATGTTTTACCTGCTGAATTCCTGTGTTACTTGCCAGTGCACTGTTTTTCTTCCGAGCTGATAATTTATTTTTAAAACATTTGAAACTAGTTACGATTAATTTTTCTCCACCATGAAATTCAGCTTCCTGTGAAATATAGTCTCCTTTTTGATCTTTAACTCTTTGGAAGGGAGTTTTAAACATTTTCCCATTTAACCATTGTTGAGGGGGAAAAAGCTTAGTATGACTGCCAGAATGAGGTAATCTTTGTTTGCAAATAAATTTAGATCCTTGGTTTATTTTGGAAATAGATCAGCTGCCACGGATTCTAGAGGGCAGCATCACTGAGTTCAGTTTATTGAAACAGAAATGACAGAATGTCGATTACCTTTTCCATTACATGTTATGTGAACGAAAGCTACTGTGCAAAGCCAAAGTGAATTTATTTTAGTATCAGCTGTACAGATCCCTTTTGATACGTTTACAAAAAAATTAAAAAATAACATATATATATATATAAGCATTTTCCTTGGATTGCCTTGTCTGTAAGGATCAGAATGACTAATATGTAGTACAAGCAACCTCAAACCTTGAAAAGTAGTGTTGAGACGTCAAAAATGATATAACAGCTTCCCAAGCCCTTGCCCCTTGGCTTTTACTTCATTCTGCGTGCTTCCAGTGTGTGTCTGACAACTTAAAAAGTTGCAAACTGTCCAGTGTTTGTAGCAAGGCAGTGAAACGTGGCTTCTGCTGCTGAAATGCCTTCTGGGGGATACCACCATGATCTGAATCCTGGTGTGCTCAGCACTTCAGTACAAGGCAGGTCACTCCCCTAAGCAGTAGCATGCAAGAAGGAAACATGACAGTGAGTTTGCGATGGTGGGAGCAGGAACTCATCATACCTACACCATGGTGTCAAAATTCACATCAGATACCCATTAAATGAGAGTGGATGTTTTTCTTGATAAACCAAGCTACAAAGGGCAACAAAATATGTATTTTGATTAACTATTTTACTGCTATTTATGTGGTGAAAGGTAAATGGCATGCATCCAGATTTAAGATATTCATTCTGGGATGAAGCAGCATTGGTCTGGTTGTTTCTCACACCATAAGCAGTTCTTAACTGTTTTTTCTCCAAAGGCTCAATCTCATTCTGGAAGTAAAAATACGAGCCCCTGTGATTTGAAATAAACAGCAGATCTTCCACCCTTGATGCAGCACCGGTTGTAAATTTCTCTGTGTGGTCTGAGCCATAGAAGGTATCACAGCTATGATGAATCAGTGTAACTTACAGAATTACCTCAACTAGTTAGCGGTTTCTGTGACAAAAATGCAAACTGCCAGATTTGCCTCTGGACTGAGTTCTTTGCAGCTTTACCACAAAAGACCTATGGAAGTTATCAGTTATATAGCTACTAAAGAAGAGACTAACTCCTACAGATATGAAAATTTACTTCATAAGGGGATCCAAAACATAGATGTGAGTTGATGGAAAAGCTGGAAATAGAATTTATAATTTCAAGGCTGCAGCTTGAGTGCATTTTTTTGTGAAATAATCCCTCATTCTCTTCATCTTGCTACCCACCAGCCTTCTCAGAAATGAAAAAAAAAACCCCAACCAAACCAAATCCTATCTCATGAGATTGCCCATGTGTATTGGGAGCCAAAATTCTGCTTATTGTGATCAATTTTATAAGAAAATATGTAATCGTCACCACAGGCCACACTGGATCAAATTAGGAAGGTGTTACATCACTGAAGAGGGTCTTCTAGTTCTTATAAAATCCACTGTATTTGCTAGTTAAATACTCTCCTTTCAGGAAGACAGTTACATAAACCAGAATTGACATCTTTTATACTGCTTAAAGGAAAAACAGTAAATACCCCATTCTTGCTGATCCCACAGTCCTGCCAGATGACTACCTTATCAAACTGCGATGTTAGCTAAATCTGTTGGTTTAGCTTTTTTTATTTAATTTTCTTCATCTGAAGACACTTGCATAAAATGTGATGTAATGCAAGAGCACGTCATCTGGTGTGGGAAAGGAAAAGGAAATGGCTGGTTTTGGTGGAAGATCATGACTGTTTAACCAAGGTCTGTGGCATGAAATCTATAATAAAGGAAATGTAGGATTTCCTGTGCATTGGTGATCAGTCAGGTACTGAAGGATAGTTTTATGGAGGATCATTTACTTATGGTACTGTGATATTTTGCAAGCAAGGTAGGACAGGGCAAGGACAGAAAAAGGAACCATGGATATGCCTACAGTGTGGTAACACCCAGAGCTAGTGTGTGACAAGAGTTATTGTCTTTGATTGAACTTCTTTCATGCATGAACTCCCAGCACACCAAGCACACAAAGGGTAGGGGACAGATCTGTTAGGTATCTGCTTCCTCCACTGCATGCTTTTTGCTTTCACTCTAGAAAGGCATGCTAGGTTCTCACTAGCAAATATAGCTTCCTACTCAGTCTGCAAAGTCACTGCAAAGAGAAATTGGACAAAATATGCCAAAGAGCTACAGAACTGTGGTTCATTAACTGCCCCTCCTGGTGAACTGTGCGTTGTCCAACCTTAACCTGCATGCTGAATTAAATAAAACCTGCTGCAGATATGAAGGCATGTATTAACTACAAATGTGATCCTTTTGAAGCACAGCTGCAGGAAAATGGTAGACTGCAGATGAGTCCTGCAACTGGTTTGAACACTCCCTGACTGCTAAAACTACAAAGTGAAACATGCCTGAGTGATAATGGACATTGTGAAGGCACTGGGACAAGAGTGGCTTCAGATCCAGTGGTAGACACTTTAGTGCTCATCTGAAATCTGTGTCCTTTGGACACAAACTATCATTGCATTCCTCTGACACATTCACACAAGAGCTTGCAGGTATGTCATAGGACCTATAAGGAACCCATGCCCTTCTGCGGCAGCATCTGGAAGTCTGTAGATCAAGCAAGATACCAAAGGGCATTCAAAATGTTACCAAATACCTACGTGCACGCAGCTAATTAAACCCTGAATCAAACACCCAGAGAAATACGAGTAGGGAAAATCAGACTGCGTTTAAGTACATCTCAACCTCTCACTGTTTCTCTAGACTTCATGAGAACTACAGTATTACCACTCTCACTTCTGTTTTGGCACAGTTCCTTTTCTCTCTGTCACTTAGGGTGGTGACGGTAGAGAAAGAAATATGTGGGAAATGTTAAACTGGATGAACAGTTCCTGGATTCCTGGATAACACTTTAAAATATTCCTAGATTAAGCCTATTGCTAATCATGAATCTACAGTTAGTGAACTTGACCCTGTTCTCCTGGTAAAAAAACTTCTTTCTGGTACAATTGCTTGAAACAGCAAGCAATTGCTTTCTTTTGTACATTTGATTACTAATTTCTTACCAGAACAATGAAAACCAAGTCACTTCTCTCCCAGTGCTCATATTATAATTTCATTTCTGTTGCCAAAGCATGCCTGGCTTCTGCTTTGTGTAGTTGATGTGCAGCTGTGGTAAGAAGCCACAAATAGCAGCACAGTGTCTTTAAGAGCTGTGCTGTCCCGGGTAAAATGACCCTGCAGGGCAGCTATTCTGAGGGAGCCATCCTAACTGGAATGTAGCAAATCATGTGATGAGAAAGGTGCAGAATTAACCAGAAAAGTGTTCTTTTTCCAAACTTTTCCCATTGCAGGAAAGAAAGTGGCATTTGGCCAACATACACAAAAGAAATTTGTACTCTTTCTTGCTAGTTTGAAATGCAGCCATAGGCTGCTCTAGCTGAGTTATATATTTTTGGAGGCATGAGGCAGTATGTAAGTATTGTACCACATGTTGCTCTTAATTTTTTTGCCTGCTGTAATACATGGGCATACTTACAAAGCAATCAATCTGTAGGATGCCTTCAGATTAATTAAAAGGGTTTTTTTCATCATTTACTCTAACTAACAGCTTTGGTTTGGGTTTTTTTCCCCATCATTTACATTAAGGACATGGCAAGTGTTTAACTGAAGAACTTTATACACTCAAGAAAGGAAGGGAAGCATCCTTGAGCTGCTCATATTAGAAACTAATTGCTATTCTTTATTGAATTAGGTTCCATGAATATGCATGGCAGATGTGTCTGTCTTCAGGTGAAATGGGGCAACCTTTATAAGGCTTACATGGCTGGCTGTGAGCTTTTCAAATTCTGCATGCCCCAGAACCTCCTATCTCTTTTTAGCCAAGTGTTTGAATCACAGCACTACGTGAAAGATAAGCCTGGCTGTTCAGTTAAAGTATGAAGTAAAGTGTTTGAGTGTGTTACTTTAAATTTCAGCCCTGCTTTCATCTGAGAGATGCTTCTTCTGACAGCATCATCTCTTGAAATTGGCCTGTCCTTCTTTACTTGTAATAAGCATTGCCAACTCTCTCTTGATAACATTTCAATGAGTGTAGAGTGAGTTGGATGATTTGGTTCAGAGTAAATCACAATACCCAGTGATTTGTATCTTTTTATGTCTGGGTCACGTTCACCTGAATCACCAGGAAAATAAGCTTTAGCATCTTTAATAAAAAATTTCCCTTGGGACATATACCCAATTTGCAAGACAACAGCTGATAGAGATATGAAAAGTTACCAGCTAACCTTAATTAGCACTTTAAAGGTGGAGATCCTGGGAACAAAGTTCAGTAGTGTAATTAATTCATCTTTCTGCCTATTTCTGTACAAAGTTCAGTAGTATAATTAATTTATCTTTCTGCCTATTTCTGTTCTTTATCTTATTCCCACAAACATTCCCACAGTAACATGTAACTTTGATATCAAACAAAGAACATGGAGCATATATTCTTATCCAATTGCAGGCCATTATTGACTTCCTATCAAATTTAATACTGCATTATGAATAAACATGAAGCTGCAGCATGAAAATCTCAAGGGGATTCCAGGGCAAGTACATGAACAGAAGCCTGTTGTAACTTCACATATTCATAGGATCGTAGGTTTCAACAAGCCAGAGAAGATCAAGGTCTAAATGCTAAAATGCCCTGCCTCTGGTAATGGTCTGTCTTTCAAATAAAGTTTACATGGCTTATTTCTACACTGGATCAAGCCTTTCTGAAATATATGTTCAAATGCTAGTCATATGGCAGATCTGCTTGCGCCCTACAGCACTAGATTTGCTTTCCTAAGTCATTCTGAGTTTGTTCTTCTTATAGCTCTCAACCACACTCCTTTAATCTCATCTTTGATACTTAGGGGAAAAGTTAATCCAAACAAAGATTCCTTTAGCTAAGTGTTTCCACATGATTTCCCTCTATTTATTTATTTATTTTTCATTAATACACTGGCTTCATTATAGGAGATGAAAAATTCTAGTGACATAGAGTTTAATTACTGTGCTTTTTCTCAAGGGATCTTCATTGTAATCTGTATCACTACTATTATTGCCTTAACTAATAACTAAAAGAGGTCATGCTCTAGGTTAATAGCCTGCAGCTGCAATGTAGAGAAATCTGCAGTACTAAATACTGCTATCTAAACAAAGTAGATATAGCGAATAGTGCCATCCAATGATGGCAAGTCTTTGCACACAGATGTTGACATTAATCTCAAGTGCCAGTTCATTTCACTCTACTTGGCTTTATTGTATTTGCACCTACATTGAAAAACAAATCAGGCCTGGAAACAGCATGTCAGTCAAATAACTCTTTCAAGCTGAGGAATTTCTGAAGGTGTCCAGCTGGAGAGAGAGGTGTCCAAACCAATGAATTATAGGTGGTCCCAGCCATCTTGACAGTGTTCACTTTAGATACTTTTGCACTCACGGTCAAAATAGACTTTGTGAAGATTTATTCATCTGTCTGTTCAATGGCAAATAAATCACAAATCCCACTTCAACTTCAATAATACTTTTAAGTTTTTAACAAGGACACTGACGGTGTTCTGCTATACTTAGTACTTGTAGAGTACAGCATAGTTGGCCTGCATTTCCTTTCCTGTCAAAACTCATAGCTAAATATCTGTACATATCTGCTCTGCTATCAGAAGGGAGCTTATAGTAAAAACTTCATGGAATAAAAGAATAATCCACCTGTATCTAACAGGCTCGTCTTTCTCATTCAAATCAGTTCTCACAGTCTCTTGTTTGTGCCTTCACAATACATTATTATACATATAAATTACACTTTGTTGTTGCATTTTCATCTCATACATGAGAAATGGATGTAGGAAAGTGCAAGAAACTGGAAATTTCAAAATAAAACTTCTGTGCCCACTAGAGTTATCCTTTAAGGTGGTGGTTGTTGGGGTTTTTTGGTGGTTTGGAGGTTCTGTTTGTTTTGGTTTTTTTTAATTTAGCTAAGAGAATTATAGGTTTTTTGCTTTAGCATCCTTGCATGTTTTAATGTTTTCTGAGGAAGAACTACCACCTTTTCTTTGTTTATACAGGTATTTTACAATCCACAGTTCCAGCCATTCTACCTAATGGTGCATTCCGAAACTTACTGAGATGAAAACGTAAGACTGTTGGAAAAGTGCTGGAGAATGGCACTGAATTATGAAAGAATGAAATAAGAATGTAAAAAATAGGAGCTAAGTTGGCTATGGAGAGAGAGTGAGATATGCTTCACACCTGCTACCAATGGTCCCTAATGAGTCCTGACACTCAGATGTCCCACAGTTCTGGACATCAGCTTTGACAGTGATCCCTATGCAAGCATAAGACCCCTGTTACTACAGGCATCTCTGCGTGTGTCGAGCTCAGACTAACAAACTTTGCATCTCACTGCTTCCCCACTCCCCTGCTCACCTATGGCACGTGTGGCCTGGTCAGAGCTCTAGCCCTGTAGGAGAGACAACTCCTCCAGCAGCTGGTGGGCAGACATAGACCTTACCCACTGCACAGTTCCTGCTCCATAGCAGGAGAAATAAGCATGAAATGAAAATAAGAAGAGCACTGCACTGCTGATTTTCCTTGTCTTCTGTTTTTGCTATGTTTTACAGGTTTTATTTTGTTATGTAAAAAGCACAACTCATTACTGTTTGCAGACAGTTGGTTTGTCTGCTTTGTTTTTTTCCTGTCCTTCCAGAAATTATTCAATGCACACAAAACTGTGATTGCCTTCTACCAACAATTATACCAAAAATTATAAAATTGCCATTTTGGCAATTGTTGGAAAAGAGCAAATACTACAAGAGCTGGTTTTGTGTCATGCTTTGCAATCAAGCAAGCACAGAGACTAACATAATGTATGTGATCTTATTCAAGTAGAGATTAGCATTCTCATTGTCTGAGAAGTTCAGAAATTCAGCAAAGAGAAGAAGATATCAAGAGTATCATTTTCTTGGGCAAAGTACATACAATTGCAGTGGATTATCCATTAAAGTCATTGTACCTGGCACAGAAATGAACACATATGGCATTGCAAATTTCCCTTGCCCCAGATCCTAGTGTAGTATTATTTATATGAGTACTTTCTAGTTGTAAAAATTAGACTGTCAATATCTGGAACTTTCACCATATGGAAAGAGTCACTTATAACTTTACAGATGTTGCACAGAGCACAGATGGCCACACACACAAAAATGGTGCTTTGTAACAATTACATCCCCGGTACTTCAGGTACCGCTATCTTGCCTTTAACCTTCAAAATGTGCACTCTACTATCACTGTGCAGCTATTAAGAGTGTAATTAAATTTTCTGCGTGTCTATGATAAAATTTTAAACTCAGCAATAGCAGAAAATGAGAACACAATACAAGGTTTTATTTCATAGCTTTGATCTGACAAAAGTCACCATACTTACACCCTGTTGCAACAAGGAAAGATGGAAAACATCACAGTTTACCTGAGAATGTAGGTACCTCACCTCTTCATCATCTTGGTGCCTTCTTTTTACCAGTGAATCTTAAATGAGAACTGATGAACCTGCCTCTACAAGGTCTCAGTGGTGTATTCTCAGTCCCATTCAAGGACTCATACAAAGGGTGTTGAATGTCCTGCTTGCTCACTGTGGAGTTTGAAAACCCTGTTCTCTCAATGGCAGCTGCTCTCACCATGTTTGATGTGCCCCACCCTGTGAGTAAATGTACCTCATTGTAGCTCCATAGGCTTCCACCATCACCAGACAGCTGATTGACTTAATTACTGTTACTTAGCTTTGTTGGCCGAGTAGTCAGTGTTAGAGCAAGTATAGCAGCACCTTTGTGTAGTAGGACACATACCAAACTGGCTGATAAAATTTCAGCACTGTTAAACATTACTTTTCACAATTTATGGAACATGGATGGCATTTCAGATAATGGGAAGAGTACACATGTTGTGAGCTTTAAAAAGAAAGGGAGAAAATGTAACCAGTCAGCAAAGCTTCTGTTTCTGGAAACAGAAATACTGGAACAAGTAACTAGACAGACTTCTTGGAGGATAACAAGGAGAGAGTAAAATACAATGTCAATTCTTTTGTCGGAGTAGATTACATCAGAATAAAAGAATCCACTTTCATTCTATGGTAGGTAACAGATGCTGCAGACGAAGGAAAAGCAATTACTATTGTATTTCTTAACTTCAGAAATGTTTTTGATGTTGCTCATTACATTCTTCTTAGCAAATGAAAAAACACGATGTAGATGAGTCTAGAAGAGAACAGACACAACCCACGTTGGAAAAGTCATTCTCAGAGACAGAGAGGCTATTGAGGGGCACAGTCAATGTGGAAGTTTGTACTGAGTGGGCTCTGTGAAGGTCCGGTAATATTCTTCAGCAAATTGGTTCCTTGAAAATCTGTGCTGGTGTCGCGGTTTAAGCCCAGCCGTAACTCAGAACCACGCAGCCGCTCTCTCACTCCCCCCCTTCCTCCTCCCAGTTCCCAGAGGGATGGGGGGAGAATAGAAAGCATGTAACTCCCACAGGTTGAGATAAGAACAGTTTAGTAACTAAGGTATAACACAGACCACTGCTGCTATCACCAATAATAATAATGATAAGGGAAATAACAAGGGAAGAGAATACAACTGCTCACCACCCACCAACTGATACCCAGCCCTACCTGAGCAGTGATCTAACCCTTCCAGGTAACTGCCTCCACTTTATATACTGGGCATGATGTGCTGTGGTATGGAATACCTCTTTGGCTAGTTTGGGTCAGGTGTCCTGTCTCTGCTTCCTCCCGGCTTCCCCTCCTCCCTGGCAGAGCATGAGACTCAGAAAGTCCTTGGTCAGAGTAAACATTACTGAGCAGCAACTGAAAACATTGGTGTTATCAGCGCTGTTCCCAGGCCGAAAGTCAAAAACACAGCACTGCACCAGCTACTAAGAAGGAGAAAAATGACTGCTACTGTTGAACCCAGGACACCTGGTAAGGGTAAAGATACTAAATACCTCCCAAGACAGTGGTATTTGCATTAACAGAGCTTTTAAGTAACAAACTAGGGAAAAACAGTATGTTGAAAAAACACAGGTAGGAAGCTGAGTATCCTAACCTCTTAACATCCATTTTAACTGGTTGGTTTGGTATTCAGGAGCCTGAGCAAATACATCTCAGACCCTCCTAAAGGTTCATTTACCTTAATGCTCTGACTTTAATCATAAGAAACAAAGCAAATATAAGCAAAGCATAGTGTGTATATGTCTCTGTTGCAGTTTCCCAATTTCTGTTAGCTCTTTAAGGCCTGTTTACAGGTTTTGTAGGCTGGAAGTTACATCTAGAGCTGATAGCTTCTAATGGACTCGTGGATTTGTCAAGCTTCTTGTCAACCTGCTTGTAATTTTGCCCTGGCACCTTTCAGAATTATTGGCATCTACAGTGAGGTCATGTGTGAAAAGTATTTCCTTTTGTTTAATTTTAAATCTGCTGCCTGATACTTTCACTGAAGTCATTTAGACATTATCATACAGTAACAGAGGTATGACTATCTCAGGCAGAGGTGCTGGACTTACTGCCACTTACCCAACTGGCAAGAAGTATCAATTGTTCATTTTCTTTTCCATGGTAGAAATTAGGGAATATCATATGAAAGTAGTGGGTAACAGTTTCAGAGCAAACAAAAGGAAGTGGTTCTTCACACCAAGTACTTACACTGGCTGTGAAGCTCCTTTCTATAGGATTTTGCAGATACTAAAGCTTTTTCACTGGTTTAAAAGGGAATGAGTCTATTTCATGGAACAGAAATCCCTTGAGGATAACTACACAGGAGTGAGGCTTTGCCAGGGGCTGGTATCAATCAATGCACTTTCATAAACTTCGAATCATGACTCTACATGGCAAATGTAGGACTATTGCTGTTTATATTTGCCATAGCTTTTGGCTAAAGTACTAACAAACCACCATCACAATATCAAACTTTTACGTTCCAAAAATTCCTTCCTGCTTATAAGAATATGGTGTTATAATAATTGTAACAACATTCAATAATGCATAATTAATCTTTATTTCTTCATGAGGAACCAATTTTTGCTGTTACTTCAATAAGTAGCTACTTCTCTAAGAATGGTACTCTTTGGTTTCATTTGCATGTTTTTGTTTGGTAATATTGACAGAAAATATATAACTCAACAGGCGTAGGAATATCAGAACCTGGACCACTATAATTGGTAAGAAATCCTAGATCATTAACAAAAAAAAAAAAAAAAACAAGATTTTGTATCAAGAAAGAATTTATCTAAAGCTGATATACACTAAAAATCTAAATGTGACTGACATGAAGAGAAATTGCAGCTTTCATTGTTCCCACACCCTTAGACACTGGTGTTGTGAAAGGGTCCCTTATAGGTATTTTCTTTTGCTTTTCCTGCACACATGTAACATGACTGCTAGGAGTGCTGTAGATCCTGTCTTTTTGAATGGACGCTTAACTGTTAGGCATTACACCACTGATCTATCACGTATTTCAGCCTAGTGGCCTGAGGTCATTAAAAAGACATTACATTAATTGTTTTGGATCAGCTCTCCTCGTTAACCGTCATCTGACTAAACCAGGACTATCCATGTAAGGGTTTGCAGAATCTGCTTTACACAGCTCCTGCATACTAACCCTTTGAAAACTGCTGTTGTCAAATGCTGTTCCCAGACAACATGGAATAATTCAATGAGAAATGATGGATGAAAGCCAGATGACATAAACATGAAGTATCGATTATTTTTTATTCCAGTCTTTGAACCATGTGTTAACTGCAAAAAGATGTGTAAGGCTGGTGAAAATGTGGAAATGCAGTCTGCTGGGCTATTCTCTACACAGATAAAATCCATATAGAACTAAGACATGTGTCTTCATTTAATCCTATAATTGCCGGAGGCAATTCATAGGCCCTCTCCAATTCCCTTCACTTCTCTCCCAAAATTCATGGGCTGCAAAACCTGGCATGTTTTCTGTTCTGCCAGTTAGAGAAAGACTTGCAGAACTTCAATGCTGTGACTAGCAATACCATCTCATGTTACACCAAAGGTACAATGTTCTTCAATGCCTGAAGAATGCTGTACTGTCAAATTGCACCCTAATGGAAATATCCGTCTTGGTACGTCAAAATTCAGTGATGAGTTCTTCCCATTTGGCAGATTTATGTCAAGAGAGCTGGATGTAAAGGATGCCATTCTGACCTGACAGCGTTTTACACAGGTAGCAAGGACTAAGGTGAGCTTGGTCTGAACACTGCACTTGTAACTCTTTCACTAGGGAAGTTCTCTCCCATTTGCAGCAATACTGAAAACTAGTATAGAAATGGGAATCAAATGCTTTTACCAGACATCTAAGCCTAACATGAGCAGAATAAAGTGCAAAGCAGTGAAAGTCTGAAGCAAAATTTCTTTTTGTATTCCTGAAAAAAACCCCCTTCGTTTTCTCCTCTCATTGTCATGGGTTCAGCAGCAGCAGTCATTTTTTCTGCTTCTTGGTAGCTGGTGCAGCACTGTGTTTTTGATTTTGGGCCTAGGAACAGTGCTGATAACACCAGTGTTTAGGTTACTGCTTAGTGATGTTTTGGTCTGGCCAAGGACTTTCTGAGTTTCATGCTCTGCCAGGGAGGAGGGGAGCCGGGAGGAAGCAGAGACAGGACACCTGACCCAAACTAGCCAAAGAGGTTATTCCATACCACAGCACGTCATGCCCAGGATGGAGGACGAAGAGGAGAGACCCAGAAGGGTGGGGGGTGCACTGCGTGGTCGGGCTTGGTTTTAGGTGGTGAGAAATTGTATTCTTTCCTTGCATTTGCTTTGTCATTATTATTATTGGTGGTAGCAGTAGTGATTTGTGTTATACTTTAGTTACTAAACTGTTCTTATCTCAACCTGTGGGAGTTGCACTCTTTTCGGTTCTCCTTCCCATCCCTCCGGGAGTGGGGGGCAAGATAGAGGGGGGAGTGGGTGAGCAAAACTGCGTGGCTGACTGGACGTAAACCACGACACTCATTTTACTCCTCTTTGTCATCTCACTGAAACAGGTCTTCTCACATGCTTGCAGAACCTTTTTAATGAAACCTCTGTATCAGTGACCCTTTGAATTCTGTTGTTAAATATGGTTTCAGGTCAGCATGAGGGGTCTGCTTGTGCAAAGCTGGGTTTATTTTAATAAAAAGAAAATCTTGTGCTTCCCTCATCGTGTCTTCAAGGTCTACAAGCTGCTGTCACCTCCTCCTCCAAGTACTGCTTCTACAGCATAACCCACAAGTCTTTTCTTTTGCTGGCACTTGCTGCTCCTTTTATTACGCTCCCATAATCAATATAGCTAAGAAATGACAAGTATAAAGGTAGTGAGCCCCAGGACATCACTCAAGCATTAAGATAGTGCTATTTGGGAAGCTATAGAGAAGTGGTGTCCGATCTCATTGAACTGCCTGCATGAGAGAATATGGTTTAGCAACAGGCCTTGTGGGCAGGCTCTGTGCAGTCCTTTTATCTGTTCTTTAGAGCTGCTGGCAGTTATTATGATCTCTTCTAGGTTCCTACCCTTTTCATTCTCACTCCAAGAGCCAGATCACTTAGTGTCTTGAACACATAGACATTCAGGCAGTCCTAGACCTCTTCCTCCCTCCCATTCTGCTCCCATCAACAGGCCCTCAAGCAGAAGTCAGCTGCTTAAATGAGATGGCAACCAAGAGGCCATTTTGGCATCCTAACTTGGCCAGTCTGGCCTGTGATCGCCATCGAATCACAGAAGGCTGAGGTTGGAAAGTATCTCTGGAGGTCATCTTATCCAGCCCCGCTGCTCGAGCAGCCATGTGTCTGCCCAGCACTGTGTCCAGATGGCTGTTGGGTATCCCCAAGGATGGAGACCCCACAACCTCCCTGGGCTGCCTGTGCCAGTGCTTGGTCACCCCTACAGTGAAACAGTGTTTCCTGATGCTCAGAGAGAACCTCCTGTGTTTCAGTTTGCAGAGGTTGCCTCTGGTCCTGTCACTGGGCACCACTGAAAGGAGCCTGGCTGTGTCCTCTTTGCACCTTTCCTCCAGGTACTTATGTACATCAATAAAATCCCACCTAAGCCTGTTCTTTTCTAGGCAGTCACACCTCTCAGGTTTTCCTCATGGTCCCTTCATCATCTTCATGGTCCTTCATTAGATTCTCTCCAGTATGTCTATATACCTCTTGTATGAGGAGCTCAGACGTGGACACAGTATTCCAGGTGCACTTTTCCTTGTCAAAACTCTTGAGGTTTCTGTCAGCCCATTTTTCCAGCCTGCCCAGGTGTCTACTGATGGCAGCACAGCCCTCTGATGTGTCAGCCACTCCTCCCAGTTGTGCGTCATCAGCAAACCTGCTAAGGGTATGCTCTAAGAGTGTGCTCTTGTGGGTACTCCTCATCTTATCCAGAGAAGATAAAAGAAGATGAAAGATTAGCAAAGTCTTTGAAACTGTGAATCCTGGCTTACATGCAATTTTGCAGCTGCTTTGATCAGTGGTTTTATTTACAACTCAGTATATTCTGACCATGTTCTCTCAAATGGAGAAAGGAATTGGGCCCTTTTTTACTATACTCTTTTTTTCATCTAGTTTTTTTAAATACATTAAAGACTTTAAATACATTACAGACAGGAACATATATATGTAACTATATAAACATGCTTTCTGAGACATGCAGAAGGAGCTTCTAGAAGCTTAAAAGACAATATTAGGACCTCTACTAAATCTCTGCAATTTCAATATGTATAAGATTACAGAAATAACTGTAGTGATGCTGAGAATTAGTAGAACATATCATTATTGCTGTGCATTTGTGTCAACCTGCTTAATTCAGTCTAAGAGTAACACAAATACTTGTGCTAAGCCCAGCTATAGAGACAAATGCCTAATATTTTTCTCAGAACAATGCTTCGGAGAGGGCTGTTTGTTCCAGAAATGAAAATCAATATTATTAATTTAAGTTCTGTAACTCTCTCTGCTACCTGGCTTTAAATCGACACAATTTACTGAGGGAATAAAAGCAGATGTTTCTTCCTCAACTTTTCTTCCAACTTTTCCTCATCCAAAGGGAGAAACAGAGTCATCACAATCAGTTTACCTACATCCCTAGACGTGGCATCATCCTGCCAGGAAACAAGCAATTTCAGATGAATTATAAGTGATCCCATAGTTCAGATAATAAAATCTCAAGTACTTTAAGGCAACTACTCCAATAGCAATAGGAAGAAGAAGGAAGCAGTGTGATGAATAATTCTATCTGAATGCAACTCTGATGGAGCTGGTTACTCATAGCCATTCTGAAAGGCAGCTTTTCCGTTCTTAGCAATGAGACTGCTTACAAAGTAAGGTCAAACACCACTATAGGGAAATCAGTTGCTTTAAGGGGAATGAGATTAATTTAATCTCTTTTGTAAGCTATTAATTTTAAATAATTTTCTCAGCTCAAACCATGTTTTTACTAGTGCCTCTTCTTAAATCTGTTAGAATATTGAGATGATGACTACAGCACAGAGAGGAAGTAATATGTCTGGTTTTGTTTGTAAAATAAATGCTTTCCAAAGCTCTGCATGTGAATCCTGGAAAAGAATGGGTTTGATTTTCCCTGGAGAAGTGGGCTGAAGCATTTTTGTCAATAGCCATCCTTTTCAGATAGAAACCTAATTCATTTTGGCCCTGTTGAATGGTTTCAGAGCCATGCACCCTGGCAGCAATAATACTGTCAGCTTTACTCTCATATTAAATTCACACTTGAGGAGCTGTAGATGATGAATTTCAGATTGCTCTAACCCTTGTTGCTGTTTACAGATTTTGAGAAAACTAAAGCAACAGCTGCTTCTGAAGGAAGTTTATAAAGTATCTATCGATCGGAGTCTGTTGATAAGGGTCTGAGCCTTGGGGTCATACAGTAAAACATAAATATATATATATGCATTGTACCAATTAATCTACAGGTAGCACAATGGCCTTCCTTAGGGCCAGCTTAAATCAGATACTTTAACTTTCTCTCTTTTTTTTCTTTTAGGTGTGTATATGTACTGCATTATATATGTAGTTCTGAAATCCTTAAAGAGAACTTATGTTAGGGCAAATTAAATAAACCGAGGAGGGATCTGGTAATCGAAGTCCAAGACAACAAAGATATTGAAGTAAACTTCATTTTTAATCCTAAACTTTAGAAAAACAGTATCTTTCTCCAGTCTGGTATACACTGATCTCAGTGATGGTGGCGGAGGGAGGGGAGGGGGAGGCAATTTCTGCACCCTGCATGTTCATACAAAGTCTTGAACATTTAAACAAGAAGATGTGCCTATTCAGCATGCAAGCACGGCTGCTCAGCAATGTGTTCCTTTTCCCTTCTCAATAAAAGCAGCAAACTCCCCCAAATCTTTACAGTGTCTGTTCAGCTGATCTGTCCACCAGAGATTTCTTTAGAAATTAACGCTACAGTTTACTACTGGGGAATTAATTTCTCAGCCTTGCCTCACTATAGGAACATGGCTGCATCTCAAGCAGGTTCTACCTTGAGGTTTTATTTTCCTCCTTAGGCCTCTTTCTTTTCCTAGAGCTATGCCTTGTTCCTCATTTACTGGACCCAGCATTTAGGCAGAGCACACCTTAAAGTCATTATGATGAATGGTAAAAAAATGTTGGTAAGCTTCAAATTGCCAATTAAGCCTAAATTAAAGAGCCTTACAATATTCACTATTTAATATGGCTTGTTGGAGAGAAGATTAAAATAAATATGACAACATTGTTGCAGAATGATCATGGAGAGGGTTATGATTTGTTTCAGTTTTGAGAAAATTAGACTCAGTGGGAGGAGAAAAAAATTCCTCAGCCATAGGAACCAGCTGTAGCACTAAAACACAGACAATAAAATCAATTCCCAATTAAAAAAAGAATCGTAAGCATGTGGGGAGATGTTCTGGGGAGATGTTTCCTTGCAGTTTAGGGACAGAATGTTGCAAATATGTAAAGATTGCTCTTTATTTGCCGTCAAATTCTAATTGGACATCAGAAAGTCTTCTGAAACTATCCCCCTAGAACCTTGAAATAAGCAGAGTAGATGCTTCATACCAACTTCATGTCTTTCCTTTTACAGTACTCAGTCCAAGCTATGATGCTACCTCACAAATCCAGCCATCACAGACACAAAGCCAAAGTGTTTTCTACTCATTTTAGGCCTAACATGATAGAATCTGGCTTCTTACCAGGGTATTGGAAATACCTGGAATTACTTTTGGAAGATATAATTTTCAGCTGTAGTACGGATTAAAACTGAGAACACTGCAACTAACTCAACAGAAAGTAGAAAGAGAAACAAAGAGAAGACTTTCCTGAAAGCACCAAATTCAGGTAACCTCACCACAAGCTAGCTTCAAGCACTGAAGAAACCTGAAGCACACTTGATTGTCAAAACCTATGTCTTAAGCCTGGAATCAGCCAGGTTCTGTATACACCATAAGCGTAAAGATTCTGCAAAGAGAGTAAATGTTTCTTAATGTTTCACAGGTGACTGGCGAGAGAAGCTTAGAACCAAGGCCACATGCAAATGCTGCACTTGCCAACCTAATGGAAGTTTTTCCTATGCCCAAGAAGGGAAATGTTGCAAGCGAAAATAAATCACAGAAGAAACAAACAGAAAATGTTCCTGTACACGGAGATGGCCCTAAGCAGCATCAAACGTAAGGAACCTACTGATTAAGTTTCACACTTGAGTGCTCAGGTTTGTCACCAGTATTTGTGGCATCTAAAAGCAGTGATGTATAGGTACCTCGGGCTAAACTGGTAAAATGCAGCATTCCGGGATTAACCATCACTGCAGCACAGTAATAAGGATCACAAAACCACTGCATCACAGTTCCTGCTGAGCATTTTACAGCACAGTCGCTCATTCCCTCTCCTCAGCCTGACTAGAGTCAGAAATGGAGCATTATCAGGACAATACTAACTCAAGAGTTGGCCCTCGTTTCGTGGTTTTCCCCCTCCACACTTTAGCAGTATGTGGCTGTTTCTATTATTTCCTGAAACAAATACTCTCTGTGTGTAGAGATGTTGTTAATGGCTAATTGTATTCATGAACTTGTAGCAGGGAATGCACTTCAGCATGAAATACACTGTATATCCTGCATTTATTCTTAATCAGGAAGTTCAGCTTCTAAGGAAGTGTGCTGATACATCTCCTTTATTTTTATGTCTGGCAGCTTGAAAAAAAAAGATTGGCAAGACCTCAGTCTTTACTAGACTGAGATTTTAACTCCTTCTGAGCCTTGTGTTAGGGGAAGATGAATCAGTCTGAATAAGAAATGTGTCCTTATCCTTCACAATGTACATATGGAGAAACCTGGTGGCCCTCTGAGGGTGGAATTTCCCAGCAATGGTATCCCTGATTTCAGATGCAGCAGGAGTTTGAAAATGCAGATAATTCCAACCTACCCAAACCTGAAGGGCTGTATCGTAAGATTTCTGAATCTGCCATCTAGACTTGCTGATCATGAGAACTTCAGTTGTAACACTGAAGTTGATCCATGTCTCTGCATCTCTTGTGGCTTATGCGTCCCTAGAGAAATGTACTTGCACAGGGGAAATCTATTTAGTGCCCTTTTCAAGTCAGGACTTGTGAAGCTCTCAAAAGGTACTCAAAGCCCCCCAAAAGCCACTGAATTTTAGCAATTTCACTGGAGCTGTGCTATCATTTACCAGCTTGGATGTCACGGTTGAGAGAAGCGGTTAACATCATCTTTTGTACCTTCTGTGGCACATCACCGTTAGTGTTAGATTAGAAAATTATTTTCCTTTATGAAGAGGACATCAGGGTAACTCAGAGAAAGGGATCTAATACAGATTCTTCTGAAGTCATGGGGAAATCTGCTATCAGTTTCTGTGAACTTCACATCAGACCCTCAGTTAGGAAAGAGTTAAAGGCAGCAAAAATGGAGGTTTTCCTTGCTGTGGTGCAGTGGTAGATCTGCCACATGCTGCAGGCACTAACTTTTTTTATTCCTCTTTTTTTTGATTAAAAGATTAAACGAAATTTTGCTTTGCAGAATTTACATCTTGGAGCATAATTTTCCCCACCACAATTCATGTAGGAGTCTGGCAATATCTGCAGTATTCGCTTGAAGCTTGTTTTGACTTTTTTTGAGTACAAGCTGGAAAATTATGATCAACAAGTTGTCATATTCTGACAGGGGCACAAACTGTATTTGAGCAACCCTTAGAATGTGTCTTTTAGTCCATTAAATTAGTCCAGTTCATTAATTTTTATTTGCGCAGAAATCTAAAAAGAAAGCTACTATTAATACGGCAAGTGTTTGCAGACAAGTTTTTATATAGCTATTATTTGAAATAAAAAGGATGGGAAAACATGCAAGTCTTCTACCTGTCAGTTATGCACAAGAGGATGCCCTGTGTTTCTGTGTTGGAAACCATGCAAACATGTTCCTGCTGCCAGTGAGTCTCGCCAGTTACAGTAAAGAACTGGAGGTAAAGTGGAAGTAAGAGTTGCTATTTCTTTCCAAAAGATTTTCTTAAACAAACTCAAATAACCACCATAAGAGTGGAAACAAGCCTCTAATAACATGTTAAGCTTTCAAATTGTCGCTTTTGGCCCTGACAACACGCATAGTAATTTTTAACTCTGAAACTTTGGGTTCGGCTATTTTTCTAAGTGGGTGACTGTCTTTATCCATAGGCATTCATGAATAGACGGAGATGTGCTTATTGTACCAGATGGGGCCATACAGCAACTTAAAAACTCAGAGAACCATTTCAGTACTAGTGGAAGTTGGCACAGACAATGACATTGTGTGCTGTTGTTACCTATCACTTAAAAGCAAGTGAAAAAATAGCTGTGCATATTTATATATGTGTATATATAAATGTTTATGTAAGTGTACCCCGCATCCAGAGTGAAAATGAACATTTTATTCATTTTGATCACAAATAATATTCCATCAGAGTGAATGTCTTCAGGCTACTCTATGGGTCCATAGGTAACTAGTCTCCAAAGAGAGGCCAAGAGACAAAAGTGCACATTAGAATACAGGGTCAAAAATGATATGGTGAAAAACCTGAAGTCATGTTTAACTTTCTCAAACAGAGGAAAAATCTTATTCCATGAAAGCATGTATAGTGGCAGCCAGAAGGGTTTCTAGGAAAACATGCTAAATAATATATGCTATTTTTAAAGACTCCTTAAAATATATATATAGAAGATGCTCTTTTCAAAGCTTGTTTATATAAAATTTAAATTCAAAAATTGGTTTGGGGAACAGTAACTTTCTGCAGAATTATGCAGGCAACTCAGGATATGGACTGGTTAGGACTGTCAAACTGTAACTCAGATCTGTAGTGTGTATGTGAGCAAATATGCAACTCTACATGTATACACAGCTGTATATATTATGCATTTCAGAGGTGATTGATTGGAAAGCATCTGGGGACTGAGAAGGGGAAGCTGGAACACACAGTGTTACAGTGGTGGCAAATGGGCCACTCAGCTGAGAAAATGCAGGAGGGGAATCAAAACTCAGAGTGCCCCATACAGACCCCACACAACTTACCCTGAGGTCTTTCGACGTTTAGATAAAAATAATGGGAGATATAGGAACCAACAGCTAATTCCCTTCTGCTTGCTTAGGGCAGCAGCAGGTCTGATTATCTGATAGTGCTGTTTCCACTGGATGATTTGCCCTGCTTCAGTCATGCAGCCACCTCAAACATACATGATCATGCATTGCCATGAGTTCTTCTTAAGGCACAGGTTGGAGGAGGGTACAAGGAGCATATAGACAGTGCAAGTGCTTGCACACAATACAAACTGTTATCCTCATAGCTGCTCCTAAAACAAAACCACAGCTCTAGATAATATGTGCTTTGGCTGATAATCTTATTAGTATTTATGGGAATTACTGTGTAAAGTTACACATGGTGTTCTTTGCCAAAGGATCAATTTAATGTTCTGCCCTTAAGGTGCATCATTTGTCTGAATAGTTTCCTCTTTATAGATCTGGGCAATATGAGACTGCATTTTCAGATATTCCTGGCTGGGATCCGGTCCAAGATTCACAAATACATTGATTCAGAGAAGGAAATGAAGGAGATGGAGATGAACGAGGGAAGTACAGACCTGAGAGTCTGTGTCAGATAGATTGAATCAGTCTTCTATTACCTGCATAGGAGGGACTATATCAATCAAAGATATGTTTAAGAAATGGTTCTGAATCACTCAACTCTGTTTCTAAGTAACCAGGAAGCTTACGTTACTGTGATGTTTATCAACCTTCTAAAATTCTTCTTTAGAAATATGCTTATGATTGTGTCTGCTACTCACCAGATTGGCACCGGTCAAAATGAACCTTGCTTGGGTGTCCAAGCAGGCTCCCTTCTTCTTCCCATCCTATCGTCTTCAAGCATGAGTTTCATTCCCTTGGATTTTGGATCAGTTAATCTACTTGGGGACTCTTCCTCAGGATCTTTAGTGCCATTTTCACTATTTCTCTACCTGAAGCGGAACGTCATTCAAGAATGGAGCCCCGCCTGTGTGTCCCCACTGAAGCTAACTGACCATCTTCGCTTTTCCCTTCTAAGTTTTTCTCTCAGCTAAGGCTGTGAAAGTCCTGAACCTCAGCCTGATTTCCCTCATTCGCACAGTGCTAACAGAGCTAAAACAAGAATAAAAACATTGACAAATTCATAAAAGGAGGAGATATGCTGATACATGCAAGATATTTGCAGGGAGGGAATACTGTTAAGAGCTGCTATAACATATACCAGTCCAGCTAGGTCTGCTCAGAAACAGACATGCTTTCATCAGATTCGCTGATTCTTTCATACAATAACATCTGCAGATTACATGATTTTACTGGGATTTGTCATGCATTCTGCTAGAAACCTGTCTGCTTTCCGGCTGTTTTTCTGCCCAGCTCCAGGGTTGCTCTCCTTGTTGATGGCACGGGGAGAACGGCAGTGCCTGATTCTCAGTGTGCTGAGATCCAGAGTGACTTTTGTTTCAATGGCTCTAGAGTTTCTTTCCATTCATAAAAGGAGAGACAACGTTTCACGAAGAGATATTGTTAATGTTCATCTCTGCACAGGACCACCCCAGATCTCACCATAACCCAGCTGCCCATCAGATGCAGACATTAATTCTCACAGCTCAGTTCTCCAATGTGTCTCACATCCAGCTCTTCAAACTGGGGCAAAAAAAGCAGAATTCGGTTCTTAACTGTTTATGAAGATGCGGGTGCACAACCAACCCACTCAAGAACTTTCTATTACTAAGGGAGAAAAAACAAGAAACAAAATAAACATGCCAGCTGTTGCTAAATGGTATATGGAAAAATCAAGCCTTTAAGATGTATCTGTGAGGTGCAACTGAGCTGTCTGTAATATATACCACATGCCGCCTGACACGGTGCCAAGGCTTTAAAGAATCCTCAGAAAATTAAAGATGATGCTTTTCTTTTTTTCTAATCCTTCTCCCGCTCATGTTTCATAAAGGATCAGCTAAAAAGGGTTTTCTACCATTTTAGCGTATGTTAGTGGTAAGGGGGTAATACAATCTCTTCTCCAAACATATGATATATTTGGTATTTATACCTGCAAGGGTAAATTTCATGCCCGGTATTTTCTTTCTCCACAGGTATTTGCTCCTTTACATCTGTGTTGATGTTGCCTAACTAAGAAAGGATATCTTGCAGATGAATGTGTATTTCTCCTCTCACTAATTGTTGTTTCCACCAGAGCTGCATATCCGTCGTTTGCTGGAAAGTGAACTGTTTCCACCTTCTGGAAACTGAACTGTCATTAGATTTAATCCTGTGGCACTTTATCCACACTGTGGCTCCTGGAAGGAAAGAAATTGCTTTAGGATTGAAAGAGCAGGACAGTGATACATAGAAATACCTATAAGCTCAAGGTCTGACTTCAGCTAGATGAGCTTGAAGCATAAAAAAAGAGTTCTTTCAGAAAATACATTACAGCATCCTCTCTTTGGTCATGAAATGGCATGAGCACTGTTGTTACATGTATGAAAAGGAATGAGCCCTGCTGTTACATGTGTCTGCAGTCAACTGGAATTAGCAGAATGGAAAGAGCTACTTAAATTCTGTGTACTGATTACACAGCATCCCAGAAACCACTGGAAAGGCTGGCAGGCAGGGGGGGAAAGGAAAAGTAAGTGTGCATGGGAGGCCTGGTAAAGGAGAAAGAGAACCAGGTAAGTTAATCTTGATTAAAAAGCGTTCTTATTCATTGTTAGGGCTGTATTTCCAACCTGTTGTTATTGACTTTCATGAATGTAAATGTGTACTTTCATGTACTGCTGGGAGAGTCTGTCCTGTCTCTCAGTCCGAAGGAACTTGCTCTCTTGATGATGATGGATGGAGAGTAGTCTCTCATGGAGACTGCAATATATCCATACTATTTTCTCCCGTAAGTAATGAGCTCAGCTCAAGACATTTGAAACCTATGTCTGAAACTGACAAAAATTTTGTACTTCACTAAACTGGTCACATTGTCAGTGACGGGTACATCCTGTAAAGCATCGGCAAATGTTCTCAGGGTGAACACTTTCAGGTTGCCTTTAACTAGCAGACTACTGCAAGCAGAGATGCTTTCTGGGCTGTTTTCCTACTCCCAGCCATCTGTTACAATGGCATCCAGGCAGCTCAGAAATACTTGCATTTGTTTCATTGATGTGTATGTGCCAATGCAGTAATAATAACAGGTTGACATGGGCAGGCTGTCATATTCCTGCAAGGGCCATTTCTCCTATTGGAAGTCTTAAGGAAAAGACTGCCAACTGCCTGCCTTATTTCCCTGTAAGGCACTTTGGTACCATGGTGACAAATGCACAGAGAGGATCAAACATTGCTTTGCTATCAGATGAGAAATAAGAATCCTTTCAGGCAAAGAGGAAAAAAGAAGGTCCATACCATCAAAACACTTAAAAGGTGCAAGAACATCTTTTCACTGCATAGTCTGGCTGTGAAGCCCATTTACTATTATTCCTGGTTTTATTTGCCAAGATAACGTCCATAAAATCTATAGTTGATTTGAAAAATAAATAAAGAAAAAAATCCTGAAAAGGCTGCTCTGCAATGGCACTATACCAAGAACAATGGTCTCAGGAGGAGCATTTAACAAAAGATCAGTCAAATGGCACTCTATATATGTGTCAGTCTATATATGTGTATATATATGTGTCAGTGAAACGCTGGGGTAGGCCACATGTGCTATTGAGCAGTGCACATTAGAAACATTGAACACGAGAGAATCACCATCATATATGCATCTGAGCAGAAAAGCTCATTGTTTGAAGAGAGTCAGCCCTGTGGACCAGGAGTGGTTTACACTGTTTGGATGTTAACTGTAGCATGGGTACAGATGCTCTCCCGCTGGTCCCCTGGGAACTTTTGCTCTGGTCAGGCATTTGAGCAACTTCTCCAGGGAGACAGGCATCCTGGTGGAAGGAAAGATCTACTGCCTTTGGTTAGATTTGCCTTCCATTTCATGTTAGTGTCCTCTTGCACTAAATACAATCCATTGAAAAAGGGGACCATCTACAACAGGAAGAAAGCAGTGGTGGATGTGGGTTTATAACTGGAAACCAACAGCTGGTTTTGTGGCAGCTGAGAGGACAGCATGGCACTTGCTTACTTGGCACCAAGGCAGTGAAGCTTGATGCCTAGGGAAGCTATTTGCAAGTGCAATAATGAGCCCGAAGTTATGTGGGTATGCTGGTTCCAAATGGTGGGAAGGATAGGAAGGTAAGCTTAGAATAAGGGCTGACTGATACGTCAGAATGATATGTCCAGTACATCTAACCTGACCTTTTTCTGAATACTTCAGGTTTCCTGGGAGAGACCCTGGGGGCAGGTTGAGGTCCTGAGTGACAGTGTGTGGATGAGTCTCAGGGTAGAAAGGAGGGATTTATGCCTGTCAATACCAGAAGACAGGAGTAATTTTGTAAAGGACAGATGAGCTATACCTTAACAGAAACAAAGCCCGTTTGCTAGTGCAGGAAACCAGGGCTGAGGGAGCTGACGGGCATGGAAAATTCTCTTTTTACAGCTCGTACGCTCATCAGAAGGGATGTGGCCAATACTCACTGGGCCTCTGAAAAGTCCAGAAGGGAAATAAATAGCACAATGACAATGGATAGAAAAAAATCAAACTGCCTGCAATGCTATTATTGAGTGACAGAGCAAGGGCAGTACTTGCAAGTACATCTACATCAACACTAGAAGTCCAAAAATGGCATGAGGGAGCCAGAACACTTGGCATTAAATGGCAATCCTGATCAAACCTGCACCTTGGGAATGCAGTGGGAGGAAGATAATCAATGGTAGCTCTGCCATGCTACCCACTTTACAGGAATGATAGGGTAGGACATATAGATGGGGGAGTGACAATGTACGTGAAAGACTTTATGAACTGTAATAGAAGAAATATATCACAGGAAAGAGATTCAGTGTAGTATCCTCGTGGGTTGAAATACTGTGATGGTGCTAACACCATGATAAAATTTATGAAACGCAATCTCAGGTCAGAAAACCTGAGAATTTATGACTGGTGACTCTAGTCTTAAGTTACCTCTACACAGAGTGAATAAATGCATCATCAGGATAAGACACAGAAAAAGAATTTTCAGGAAGCACTTAAATAACCTTTTTCTAGACTCCCCAAGGGGCGTGGGATCTGGTTCATGATATACTAGTGAAAGGGCTGCTCCGTAATAGCACCCAGAGTGCTACTAGGTTTAACACTACAGTGGGAAAGAACAAGCCAAATAGCATCAAGCCATAGCTATTCAATTGCAAATACGAGAGCTATGTAGAAATGAGGAAATTGATCAGACGTATAAAGACCAATTCAAATGCCTTTCAGGAGCCTGGAGACTGTTCAAAGATACTATATCAGAAACCCAAGTAGATGTTATAGCATAAGTGAAAAAGAGAACAATAAAACCCCTGGACTGAAGCAGAAAATAGAAAAGACTTAATAGAAAAGTCAGGTAGGTTACCATTGGGAAGGGGAAGTCAATACTTAAAAATGGAAATACTCAAATGAGAACAAGAATGGCCATAAAGCAAGTCAGATCAAATGCAAACAGGAAATCTGGAGGGCTAAAAAAGAACACCTTGGAATGGATGCATTGCTTTTGATGACAGAAAAAAGTTATGTAAACACTCAAAGGCAGGAAGCCCTAGGAATTGTGAGGTAGTTGGATGACCAAGGTGTAAAAAGGACATTCAAGAATGAAAAAGCCGTGGCAGAGAAGCTCAGTTAATTCTTTGTTTTTCTTTTTGCTGGTGAAGATGGTGGGGAGATGCCTGCTCCCGGCCCTCTCCATGTAGCAGATAGGTCAGAGAAGCTATCTTGATAGAAGGTAAACCATCAGTAAGCATTAGCAGAGACAAGTAAGTCCATGTTAACAAGTCACCAGGACCAGTTGATGTTCACCTGGGAATCAGCTGGGAATGTGGCTGTGCAACTTATCCCATACCTTGGCCTGCAATGCTGCACTGCCATGCACACATCTGCTGGGATGAGTGCCATCCCAAAAAACAGTGCAGAGGAGGTTCTGGGAACCACAGACTGGTGAGCTCCCTACCACCCCTGTAAGAGGGTCTCTGTTTTAGAAAAGAGGATCTTAGAGCATGGGATGGACACAGCCATCTGGGAAAGAGCCAGCATGGCTTCTGTAATGGAAAACCTCTGCTCCAGACTGTAGGACATCTGTGGGAGTGTCAATAAGCATGTGGATAAAGGAGATCCAGTCGGCCTCATACGTTTTGATTTTCAAAAAGTATTTACAAGGTTCCCTGTCAAAGCTGTTTAAAGATGCTGAACTGCCTTAAAGGAAAGCTTCTTCTGTGGATTTAATGTTAGAAAGCAAAGGATTAGCTTAATGGTGACTTCTTAATGGAGTACTGAAGGTCTCACCTAAGAACCAGAGCTGAGATCAGTTTTTTTCAATGACTTCATCAATTTTCCAGGAAAGTGACACTGAAATCTCCAGAACTGTAGAGGTAATGAGAATCTTTCCAGTAGCAAAATGCCAGCCTGATGGCTAGGACCTTGTAAACTGTGTGTCTGTATGGTGGGAGTGGGGACAGATGGGCTTCAGTGTAGATAAATATATGTTACACACCTAGGGGGAAAATCATGTAACCCACATGCCTATGATGCTGAACTTGGAACCTGAAGTTATAACTCAAGAGGGATCTTGGAGTCATCATTGACAGTTTTCTGAAGCTGGCTTTTGCTGGCTGCACATTTAGCCAACAAAATGCGGGGAATCATCATGAATGCATAACCACAACTGTCTTAAGTAATGTGCACAGTCCTGTTCACTGCATCTCAAGAAAGGGCACAGTAGAGTCAGAGGTGGTTTAGCAAAAACCAAGGATATAAGAACCTGTCTTTGTAAGAAGACGCTAATAATGGAGGCTGGGGTTTCAGTTTGGAGATGTGGAAGGTTATTTCACAGGCAACCTATGAAACTTTCCACAGGCAGCTGTTGATTCAAAGACAAACTCATGGACCACGAAGAGATAACAGAGGCAATAAGCAGGAATGCATCATCAACACTGCTATTAAAAAAATACGATTGCTGAGGAAGTATGAGGAGAAGGGATCATTGAAAATGGCCAGGCTCACAGACTACTTCTTACCTTGTTTTGTATCATCAGCAAACTTCATCAGGGTACACCTGATCCCATCATCCAGATCATTTATGAAGACATTAAAGAGCATTGGGCTGAGAGAGGGACAGCTGATAAAAGCTCTTTCTCCCTTCTTTACAGAGGAGTTTAAAAATACAATCCACACACATCCTAGAGGTCCCTCCTGCAGGAAGGAGATGAGGGCTGGATTTACTTCCTTTTGCTGTTGTCGTGGTTTAAGCCTTGATAACTCACGCAATTTCGCTCACTCACTCACTCCACCCTCTTTCTTCCCCCCGCTCCCGGAGGGATGGGAAGGAGAATCAAAAGAATGCAACTCCCACAGGTTGAGATAAGAACAGTTTAGTAACTAAAGTATAACACAAGACCACTACTGCTACCACCAACAATAATAATGACAAGTCAAATACAAGGAAAGAATACAATCGCTCACCACCTATACCCAGCCCGACCAAGCAGTGCACCCGCACCCTTCCTGCTCTCTGCTCCCCTTTTACATCCTGGGTATGATGTGCTATGGTATGGAATAACCTCTTTGGTCAGTTTGGGTCAGGTGCCCTGTCTCTGCTTCCTCCCGGCTTCCCCTCCTCCCTGGCAGAGCATGAGGCTCAGAAAGTCCTTGGTCAAACCAAAACATTGCCAAGCAGTAACTGAAAACACTGGTGTTATCAGTGCTGTTCCCAGGCCCAAAATCAAAAACACAGCGCTGCACCAGCTACCAAGAAGGAGAAAAATGACTGCTACTGCTGAACCCATGACAGCTGTAGGGGAGGGTTTGGCATTCTAGTGGGGACTGAGATAAGACTCATGATTCCTGTGAAAAACTGCTTCAGTGACACTGGGGCCTCCTGTGCTCTTCATGGCTTTTCACAGTGCCATGTAAAAGGAAAGAAGTTAATCCAGCTATGCAGGAAAATTCTTTAAAGGGTTCTTGCAACTTTTCTGCCACGTTTCCCTTTTCTCCCAGTTGAAAAAAGAAAAATAAAACAAGATTTGGAGAGTGGCGAAGGTGGCACAGAGTTGCTATTGCCAGCATGCACAGAGACTCCACCACCACCAAGGCAGGGAACTGCACTGCGTGCATCATTGGTCTGTGCAATGTTGACTTTTATTTGTCTGCAAAGCAGCGTGAGAAAGATGAAAGCAATCCTTTGTAGCCTCTCTTCCAAAAGGATTGAACCTCTTCCAGTGCTGCAGTTATGCATTCTAAAGAATATAAAGTTCAATGGGACAGACTAGTCCATTAAGACAAGAGCCTTGAGTTCTTCCCATTAAAAAGGAAAACAATCAAAACCTGAAGTTTGGACTCATCATTCAAGCTGCAGTATCAATGCACTTTAAAGTAGACTGTAGTAAGAAAATGAATATACCGCTCCCTTGCCTTGGCACTCCTCCAATCGCATATTAAGCCTGTGGGCTTGTAAAGAACAGACTTTCTACATAAATATACGTCACATGTAATTCGGTATGTGAGGCTGATTCTTTGAATTAACATATTAATTTCAGTCCCATTGATCAATGATCATGTCCCTTGTTGTTCTGTCACTCTCCCAGGGATGTTTGCCTGCCAAAAGCAGCCATCAGTAAGCAAAATGCGGCTAAAATGCTGCAAAATATCTTAGGCTTTTGTTCTTGACTTCAGCCCATATTTCAGAAAAGGAGACTTTTCAGTGGGGTTGAGGGGTTTTCCTGTTGATCCCAAGGATAACCAGGCTCTGGGCTGGATGGATAGCACTTTCTGCTTTCTCCTTCCCAAGAGTCCCCATACTGTCTTACACCACTAGAAATGATGCAGAGGAAAAATTATGATAGTGGACAAAGTTCTACTGCTGAGCATGGAGCCTGCTTACCTGCTCAAATAATGGAAGATGCTATCAAGGATGTACAAGTTCAGTACACATGAAAAGGCCCTAGCAAAAGGGAGCACATTGGCACTCGGTCCACAACGTTGTGCCTACTGTGGTAAGGTATTTAGTGCAATTCCCATGCAAAAATAAATCATGCTGACCAGATGGATCAGCGTCGCTCTTGATACCTTGCATGCTGCTCTTCTTCTGTTCCATCATTAACTGCTTTGGGCTTGTTTAACTACTAATAGCGTGCAAAAACGGTTTTGATTTACATGGCTATCATCTCAATATGAACATTTTAAAGTTCATTATCATTTACAGAGTGTGGCTCCAAGTGAGATAAAAACTTGAGGTCATGAATATTGTTAATAAAGCTCTCGATGCTGATGAGCTGGACTTCTGCATTTAGGAGCCAAATAAAAAGCAAGCCTAGGTGAATCAGCATATGCTACACTACTGAGCTAGCTAGATCTTATGCAGCGGTGCTATTAATCATACAAGATGTCAGTACTGGAAGGAGATAAAGAGGAAAAAAGGGCATTTGTGAGCAGGCAACAAATCCAAAAGCTGTCGCGGTTCGGCTGGGGGAGGTGCACTGGACACAGAGGTTATCGTCCCCTTTAGGATTACACAGGGTTTATGACTCCTGGATTCGGACCATCCGGCCTGTTTTTTTATTCCTCTGACCTTGCACACAGCTCTGCTTGGAACGCAAAGGCTAACCCTTGTTCCCTCTCAGCTGAAAAACCTAGAGGCTTGACACTCAGCTGGAGCTTACACCTGGCTGTGGGTAGGCTGCAGAGCAGCAGTGCAGAGGGCAGGTGGAGACACTATGCATGAAAAGAGGAGGACCACAGGGGCATGGCTGCGAGGGTCCCACAGCGCGGGTGCCCGAGGGAGCGCGTGAGCTGCCAAACACAGGTTCCTCCGGCTCCGTGCAGGAAGCCTCAACGCTTCCCGCCCATATGGTGCCTGAGCTAGCATTATAAGCATTCGGCTTGCGCAAACTACCAGCTCAGGGAAACGCAGCAAGGCTGCTCCTAGCAAATGTGAAGTTCTTCATCCACTTGCCCCCACATGCCATCTGCCCGGAGCAGCGGCCATCTGAGAGGAAGCTGGAAGGAGTTCCAGGGCGAACAGACTAGTGAAAGCAGGGAGAGAAGAGTGGAAGCTCTGTCCTCAAGAGTCCTGCCAGCTTCATTTGCCAGCCTGGCATCACAACTGGTGTCCATGCTTTCTGAAACACCTGCCTTGATACTGCTCGCTGCAGACTGGTTTTCTGTCACAGCGGCAAATAGCTTGGCCTGTCAATCAAGCACTCCTGTGTCCAGAGTAACATTGACGCTTCAGCTGAAATGGGAAGGGTGACTGGTGTGAAGTCCTGGCCTTGTCTCCCTGCTAGGCAGAAATGCAATCACAGTGGATGAATAAAGGTGAGGAGGCCTTTACCACAGTGCACAGACTTGTGTTTTTCCAGCTGTAGTTTTTCCTTGCATGTTTTGCCCCGTTCCCTCTTTTTACCTGCTTACCTCAGGGCTCTTAGGGAAAATTTTCCTTGTTAAAATCTTTGCTCACAACCCAAGTACAGATTCAATCACAGATTCAGGAATGTCAGATCATCTGCTTTCTGCACAAAGAACTGAGACTCAGGAGATCCAGCATTAGGCAGCAGCCTCCACTGGATTCTCCCACAACCTTTGCTGGAAGCAGAGGTGGGATTTCCTATACAAGCCTCTTAGCTCTGTGGTGTGCTTCAGGTTTCTCCAGGGCTGCAGGAGAGATTGTTTTCCTTCTCACAGACATATTCTGCAGTGTAACAGGCTGTGATGGAAGCTGGATTTCAGTGCAAGCTGTCAAGGTACAGGTACAAGGTACTCCCAATAAACTGGACTGAGCTGCTTCTAGTCAGCGGGCTGCAGTTCATTTTGTGGTGGCTCACTTCTGGAGACAACTTATCCCTGTGACAGAAGTGTTTTTGCTTTTTCATAACTGTACTACAGACCACCAAAAGAAATGGCCTGCCCTGTTGTCTTGTTGCTGTTGGGGGCTATATTTGACTTCAAGGAAATTTGTGTGTTTGCTAATGGATGTGGACAGGAGTTGGCATTTTCTGTGAGGCTGATGTGCTGTCTATGAAGTTTTACAGTTCTGATCAAAACTGTAACAAAGTTCTGGATGTAAGAAAGAAATCTCTGTCTCCCAGTGAGGCACTGAACTCAACTATAGTAAAAGCAAGCAATGGTTCAACTATTCTGAAGCTATTCTGCATGTACCAGGTCCTTGCAAAGATGAGCATCTTCCATAACTGAATGGATAGGAGACATTGCTGAAAGCAAGTTTAAAGATTGCTTCCCAAGGGACTGATCTGATAGAATCATAGAATAGTTAAGGTTGGAAAGGACCTTAAGATCATCTAGTTCCAATCCCCCTGCCAGGGGCAGGGACACCTCATGTTAAACCTTGCCACCCAAGGCTCTGTCCAATCTGGCCTTGAAAACCGCCAGCCATGGAGCATTCACAACTTCCCTGGCCAACCCATTCCAGTGCCTCACCACCCTTACAGTAAAGAATTTCTTCCTCATATCCAATTTAAACTTCCCCTGCTTAAGTTTGAACCCATTACCCCTTGTCCTATCACTACAGTCCCTCATGAAGAGTCCCTCCCCAGCATCCCTATAGGCCCCCTTCAGATACTGGAAGGCTGCTATGAGGTCTCCACGCAGCCTTCTCTTCTCCAGGCTGAACAGCCCCAACTTTCTCAGCCTATCTTCATACAGGAGGTGCTCCAGTCCCCTGATCATCCTCGTGGCCCTCCTTTGGACTTGTTCCAACAGTTCCATGTCCTTTTTATGTTGAGGACTCCAGAAATGCACACAATACTCCAAGTGAGGTCTCACAAGAGCAGAGTAGAGGGTCAGGATCACCTCTCTCGACCTGCTGGTCATGCTCCTTTTGATGCAGCCCAGGATACCGTTGGCTTTCTGGGCTGCGAGTGCACACTGCCGGCTCATGTTCATTTTTATATTGACCAACACCCCCAAGTCCTTCTCCACAGGGCTGCTCTGAATCTCTTCTCTGCCCAACCTGGAGCTGTGCCTGGGATTGCTCCTGAATCAGCAGAGTTTCTCTGTATTTGAGTCTCCAAATACAGGACTTATGCAGACAACAGATAACATGAAGAGGAAAGCAATCAGGTGATAGCATATACGGTGTTAAACAACGATACCAAGCAACTAAAATCCTGTTTGGAAATAATATAAATTATGTCATGCCTATGTCAAGTGTCAGTGGAGTCAGAGCCCTTCCAAGAAGCTAAGCTTTTGTGGAGAACATCCCCAGTGTTGTGTGTCCCTCCAAGCTGTAGAATAGATCTTGGTCCCTACTGTAAGATTTATTTTTCCTTCTGTCTGGACACATTTACTTCTTTCCTGCTGTAACCTTGACCTACAGATAAACTCCGGGTAGGACACCTAGGAAGATGGACAGACGTGCAAGAATGTGGAGGCTTTTTGCAGCATCATTACCTTGGTCAAGGAGGAAGGCAGTCTTTTGAAACCTCTGGGATACTCATTCATAAATTGATGCTGTTGTATTAATGAAGGAGTTCAAGTTTAGTCTTCAATAGCTCCATAAAACAGTCATAGCACAGTAGAGAGGAAAAAAGCAAAAGCCCTGTGTACATGATGACTAAGAACTAAGAGAATCAAAGTTAAAAAGGAACTAAATCAAAGAAATTACATCTATTTGAGAAGCAGCCATAGCAGAAAAATGCTGGCATAGCTATAGCTAATATTTTCCTGAAGCATTTGGTTAGTTTATACTAATAGCTCACCTGCTTCTTCAATGGACTGTAAGAACATTAAGCAACTACTTTGTACATTTTATCCTCTAAAGATCCACTGGGAATCATCTTGAGATTGCAAACCTTTACACATCCAGTATGCAGGGGTCTTGGACTGCACAAAATGTCCTCCCTTTATCATACCATGATTTTCTTTTCCTCCAAACCATGCAAGCTGTGCTGCAGATTTCATTTTTTTGCTCTGATAACCTTTAGAGCTGCTGTTAGGCAGCTAATGACTTAAAACAGGGAAGATAATAATGTCTGTTCCTGAGAATATTCTGTAGAGATTCCTTTTGAGACAGTAGCGAAGCGTTATGAATTCCTTGGTCATGCAGATCTCAGAAGCATCCCAGTTGTAATCGGTACACAATAAAACTGAGAAGCAAAGAGTTAATTGAAGATGCAACGTCTTAGCAAGAATGGAATGCTGATGAGGGAGGAAAGCCCACAGACTGCTCTCATAATGTTGCTTTTAAACAAAAACGCAGAGTGGGACCTGATCAGGTGCATCGAGGGAGCCTTTTAATCTTCTTCTGCTGTTTTTTTGTGTGCAGGTTTGGAAGGCCTAGGGGAAAACTGTTCATAAGATCTACTGACCACGTGGGCAGGCAGGGCACGGTTTAACTGGATGCTCTTGACTCATGATTTAATGGATCTGTATGACTTTCAATCCTAGGCATTGTGATTTCTTGCCCTTGCCATTGGACATCAAACAACTGAGCCAGTAAAACACAATTACTTCCTCACAATCACTGAGCCAGTAAAATATACAAAATAACAGAGGATTTATTTATTCTGACTGCTTGAATGATTTGCTGTTAATAGCTGCAGCTGTCACAGACAGGCATATAAATGGACTTGGAAGTTCAAGAGCCTGCATGCTGGAATGCCTGGCTTAAGCAAGCATGCAAGAATGTGAGCTGTGATCTGCTCCTGCTGACACAAACTGCAGGAAGACAGACATCTAAAAAGTTATTTTGCTATTAGATTTCCTTTAGTTGGTTGCTAGAGTTATCGAGGGGCTTCTTTTACTTGGAGTTCAACCTTGCAGGAGGCCTGGTGCCAAGGAACAAAGCATAGATTTGGGAGCTCTGAAAGCTACTAGACAGCTTGAGATACCCTAGGAACAAGGTGATATGAGCAGCAGTAAAACAAGTGCACAGTGCAAGGGTATCTAACCATCAGCAAGAACAGGTGGATTTCCAAACTACTCAGTGCTTGGTGACCTCCACTGAGACATGATAAATGTTTGAGGTGGGCTGACTGCAGTTTCTGGCACAAATTTCCCATACACACAACCCTGACTAACTTAGGTGTGCACGTACAGCTTTGGCTGCAATCCCATCCAAAGTACCTTACCTATTCTTAATGGCTGTACTGGGATCGCTTATTGGAGCTATGTCACAGTACAGGAAAAAAAAAGTGGATGATTCATGGGGCCAAAAGACTTGAGTCATTTAAACTAAAAACTTCAAAGGCATTTAGCTGATTTCTATATTTAACTGCCTAGTAACAAAGAATTTGAACAGCCAGCCTATTAACCGAGAAGTGGGCACCCTCCTGCAAGCACTTAAACCTTCAAAACAGTTCTGGTTAGTTACCTGGAAAGCACTCGCTCTTGGGAGAGAGCACTGCTCCAGATTATGGCTGAAGATTGGTACCCGGACTTTGCAGTAAGGGGAGATGTTGCATTAGATCCTGTTGATCAGCTCTTGGTAGCTCCTTGCTGTAGAATTGTGGCCACAGCTGAGCTACCTAATCCTCATTTTGTGTTCTGTAAGTGGTGACGGGACTAAGCCATGACTGCTCTGCTCCTCCCCTCTCCTATAAATTGCCGTTTTTCTGTCAGGAACTGTGCTGTAGGAAAAACTATGGTGATTTAGGTGTTGGAATCCAAGTCAAGGACAAACCAGGATAACATGCTTTCTCTCATGCAGCTATGGCAGGCTTGGCTGAGCTAAGCAGACAAGTAAGCAAACAAAAATAGACTGAACAAGGAACTATGGGACTTCTCCTGACACTATTCAGTCAATTTCTAAAGCATACGAGTATAATGGACAGAGCTCTGCACCTTACAGGTCACTGTTCCCTTCTCTGTGGGGCAATGAACCTTCTAATAGCAGGAAAGCAGATGCAGCTGGCAAGCGTCCTACATTAATGATGAAGAAAGATGATGCCATCTACTAGGCACTTCAACGTGATCAACTTAACATGTATCATCTGAATAAAGTTAACAGACCAGGTTTATCAATGGACTATAGCCAGTTTCAGGTAATTTCAGTTGGTTTTGCTTAACACTTAGTGAAAAAAAACAAACCCTGAAACAGTTCTTCACCTGCTGTGTTTTAGAAGCATGCACTCCATCAGTATAGTTTAGTTAGAATATGGAAACTTGAAGGGCAGGATTTATTGAAATACCGTGACTGCAAGGAATTAAGTATGACTGCACCTATGAAAGACGTCAGAAAATGTCTGGATTTTGAAACACCTCAATGAATATTTTATCAAGATTTTCAGAGCATGTAATATAAGCAAACACACAGTTGCCCTACCTGTTAAGGCATTAGTGGTGCTTAGTGTAGCAGAATTTTGCGAGACCAATGGCACTTCTTGCCCAGGAAAATGAGACTGCTTTCACGTCTGTCAAGAGCAGAAATCTAAGGATGGAAAGCTACCCAAACCAGAAAAAAAGAAGCCAACATACCTATAGATGACTATATAAACCTTGCCAAACCATTAACAGCCGTTGGCAGGGATAGGAAAGGTGAAATTGGTTTTGTGTGGTGCGATTTGGTTGAAGCGCAGTAATGTAAGGTAAATTTGCCTTGAAGTTTACAAGCACGCCCTCTTCTCTAGCTTGAAAGAGCCAAAGTAACAGATGAAAGTGAGGTAAGGACACCACGGTTGGGCCTCAGCAGATTATTTGGAGATGCACCTGTGTGTGTTTGCAGAGCCTGACACTAGTGTGCTGCACAGGCCAAAATCCCCCCTGGAGCACAGCAGCCGATGTGCCACAGATTGCATGCTCAGGCAGCCTCCTTTCTCCCTCCCAGCTTGCTGGAAAATGTCCCCAGAACTGAGTGCTATCCTGTCCTGCAGTGCTGTTCTTCCAGGGCTCTTACAGACTCTTCTGAGGTGCTTGGTTTACCCCTCTGTTGTAAAAATACAACTCCTGTTGGCCTGGTGACAATGCACTGAGCCGCTTTTGTTCTGTAAATTTCTATCTGGATTCTTCCAGGCATGCTTTAATTATTAAATAATAATTTAAAAATAAAGTTTCTCATTGAGCTGGCAGATTAAAGAAAGAAATGTTCCACGGAGAAATGTATCCTGCTGCAAATTTCATTTTGTAAAATGTTAGTCTATTCTTTGAGGCCTCTAGAGCTCTTAAGAAATGTAAAGATTTCCTTTGTTTCCCCTCTTTAAACAATAGCATTTCTTGCCGCTAATGATGTTATTCAGGTTACTGATTGTAAGTAATTCCTACCCAGACCTGTTTCCTGAAGATCCTTCAAGAAAGGAATGTTAATATATAAAGTCATCTGATGATGTGAATATGCACTTCTGAGTCTATAAGCACATGATGCAGGAAGAGCAAACCTTTTACTTCCATACCCAAAGTTATGGAATTTAACACTGTAAATTAACAGCAAAGATAAAAAAGTCGAAAAATCCAGTAAGCGGGAAGCAGATAAGGATCCAACATGGGAAGTGTAGTGAATGTCAGAAAATGTCTCGAAGTCAGACAACCCTTTTCCTTGCATCAAAGAACTCTACAAAGGCAAAAAGGTTTGTCTGGTAATGTCATTATTTAAAAGCTTGTTCAATGACCCACTTTTGCTTTTGGGAGTCACATAACTACACTGGAAAAGTGCAGACTACTTTTAGAAGAGAGTGATTCTGACTCCCTTCCTGGCCCAGCTCGCATTTATTCCCTCTGACTTCAGTCTTGATACCCTAGACATATGCAGAAATCCTTCTCCCAGAACTGGCTACAAGTCTCCTGTTAGTGTTTCTGCAGCTTCTGAAATGCCAGTCTGCTGCATCTTATGGAGGGTAGTTTGGGATGTGGTAGGAGAAAGAAGCTTCCTCTGGGTCAGATTCCTGAAAAAGAGATGGTCTGGTTTGCCATCAGTTCGTCATCTTAACTATCCAGGCTCTGCCGGCTGCTGAGGATTCAGGATTTGATGAAAGCCTGGGGACTGCTACTCTCCAGCTGCAGAACAGCACAGATGGACTAAAGCAATTGACCAGTAAGACTCAGACCTTTCAAGATATACATTTTATTTTCAGTCAGGTGTGCCCTAAAGCTTATCTCTAGCCTCTCATCTATCACAGGTCATAACAGCATAAACCCACTTGAGTCTCTGAAGCGCAGTGTTCCACCAGCAGCTTTACGCAGATAGTGTGGAGGAAGATGACCAAACCCCTGAGCAGATGGAGCCCACAGCACAGGATGCCTCAGCTTTAATAGTTCAAAAATAACTCTTAAAAGTTATTGTAAAGAATCTTACTCAGATGCCTCTCAGCATCAGATGTTAGCTGGGCAATGGCCCAACTTCTTTATGTTTTAGCCCCTTGACCTTGTGGAAACCAATTAGGGATCAATAACTCACTCTTAAAGGGAGTGCTCACTTTAAATAGATCTTTACCTGTTGACTTGCAGCTTCAGTGTAAAACATCTAAATAGCTTATTACATATCTGAGCCTCCCGTGTCTCTGTCACTCTACATCCTATATGCTTCTCTCTCCTTCCTAACCTCTCCCTTCCAGATAATGGGTACATCTTTTTTCCTATAGTACCACCTGGGTTGCTTTTAGATAATTTAAGTGTACAGAACAGATGCACTACTTCCAAAAGGAGATGGTAGATACTCTTACCAGCTTCATCAATCCTTTCATTCTGCTGATTCATTCTGCAATAACCTGACACAGCACCAGGACCACTTCAACATTCAGATACTGCTGGATGGACAGGCAGGCAGAACCCTAACCCTGTCCAAAACACATCTTTTCTATGCTGTTTCTCAGCCTTTCCCAATATGCATGCATCAGCTTGAAAAGGGATCATCTCCTCTGAGAACAGCACACCCACTGAATTGCAATCATACTATGAAATTCTTGTCCCAGAGTACCCACTACACCCAGAGACTGTCTCAGATCAGGTTGGTTGCCTCTGGACTTTACTTCCTTCTCATTCAGATCCTAAGAGCCAGAAAACGCGAGGTCAGAGCGGAAGAGCACAAGTGCAAGGCTAGCTCACAGCTGGAAGCAGGTCCTTGATGGAACCATCATCATTTGGAATTCCTTTAGGAAACAAAAACTGCCCTTAGCTATCCTTTGTACAATCTTTAGGATTTAGTCAGGGAGGTAAAAGACTAAACTGTAACACTCTGAAGGGTATTTAGTAAAAATACTGTCAGATGCTTTGACATAGCTGGGAGTTACCTACAAGCTGTGCAGACTGCAGCACTGTTGCTGAATACTGCAATCTGCATACTGGTTCCTAGCTACCCTTTTGCTAAGCAATGCTCTTCCTGGATCCACATAAAGATACCAATAGCAGTTCATCTCAGGGAAGCCCAATGCAAGTGCTAACTCATGTTAGTGGCAAGATCTGCCTTCTCACTCTGCATGAATGAACTCTTACTGAGCTTTATTTTCATAGTAAACAATTCTGGGAAAGGCTTCCTATGCCCTCTGCTGGTTTTCCAAGGCACCCAATTTCAGCTTAGAATTAAAATCTTCCTGTAAAATACCAGCAGCTTCCATACTTCTCCATTTTCTTCTGACTAAATTGCAGGAAGATGTATAGGACAGAATCATATGTACATATGTGCCTCCTTCAGCTACCCCGTGAGCTGGCAAATGACTACCAATTCTTATTTTTGCTTACTTGCATTTCTTTGAGAACTAGACTGGGAAATTCAGGCAATCCCCATCGTTTTATAAGCAGCAGGCTTCTTTGAGAAAGTGTGCACAGAGAACAGAAATTTCCTTTGCTTGCCCTTTCACACAGCAGAGAGCAGGAAACTCAGTGTACCTTCAGACTGAACCTTACAGACACAATGTCATCTGTCATCAGATCAATTATCTCCTTGTAATTCTGCCTTCACTGTCAAGACTCCTTTAACACCTACCTCTAGGACTTTAGCAATGGTACTAGGTTATGCCTGCCCAAGACTTTTCCAGGATAACTGTTCTGTCTTTGATGTAAGTTTTGGATATTCCACGACTGTTTTCTAAAAGCTCCAGACTAAATAGCAATCGCTCTGATGCTCACTGCTGACTTAGACTGGTATTCAAAGCCACTTCAGCAGGCTTCAAGTTAAGATTCTGATTAAGAAATCTAACCCTTCTAATTCTACATTTTTGTGGCTTTTCATTTTGCTCCATGTGTAAAGACAATCAAATTTGTCCATGAGCATAAGGTCCTTTGATAGTAATCTCTAACTTCAAAGAAAGAGATACAAGCAGTTCCCAAGGGCTAGATGTTGAGACTTGACAAATACAAGTAGTATATACCCTCGGTGCCAGAAATCGATACCATAACTGCAAGTTGGGCCAGGCTATAAGTGTAATAAAGGATACAATGTCTTAAGATCCACAAAGTTTCAGTCACATAATGAAGACTAGATCTCCTTCTAACTTTGACAGTAAAGTCAAATAACCCAGACAAAATCCACTAGAACAAATTGAAATGTGAGCATACATAGGATGCATCTCCATTGTGAAATGATTGCTTTCCTAAGAGTCCCATAAATATACTGCCCTTTCAGAAGCATTCATATGCCAACACTACTACTTTTCCTGAATTTACTTCTTAGAAAGACCTTAGCAGATTATTTTAAGAGGTCAAAATACAATGTTAATTGACAAGTCTCCCCATCATTCCCATTGATATTATGCACACACCATTCACAAGAGAAGCAGAAAACTTTATATTAAGGTCATGCCAAGGAAAGTCATTACCAGGGAATCCAGAGTCATCCTAAAATGCAGCAGTGCAATCTGACTGTAACCACTTGCAAATGCCTTAATGATGAATGCATAGCTGAACAAACAGCAATTTGCCTGTGGCATCATGCACTCACAACACCCGGCATGCTATAGCTAGGGGCTTCATGAGCAAGTCTACACCTTTGCGTGTAAGTGCCACCTCCTTAAGTGAGGTCAGAGGAACCGATAAGGTCATGGAAGCTTTAAAACACGTGCAACACTAGGACTAACACCAGTGCTGCTGCCTCAGCTGTTTAACAGATTTTGTCTACACCTGCCTGTAACAGTTCATCTACTTCAGTGGGAAACCATGCCTTCATTTTAGCCAATACATGTCTCCTGGGGTTACCTCCCTTCAGGAAGGTCATATGAAACACCAGTACTCAACAGGAACAACCAAAGCTGAAATCAACAGTAAATTTAGAGTTTTAATCAGCAAATCTTTAAAAGATCATCTGAAATTTTGATTCACATTGATCTACATGTTATGGTACTTTTAAGCAGGTTTTAGGCAGAAAAATTGATTAAATTCAACATAAAACAACTTCACTGCAAATTATTAATCCAGCCCTGAGATGAAGCGTTAACCAAGTACAGTCAGCTTCTGAGGACAGTATTAATCCTGGAGGTTCTATTTTTCATCAGTGCATTTCTTCAACCAATTACCACTTAACCGTCCCACAATCTCAAGTTTTCACCTCTTTAGTGCCAACAAGATAGTCCAAAACACCCAGCTAACTTGCACATGGTACTACCAGTGAAAACCTTCAACACACTGCATCTCAGCCTCCCAAGCCCAGGATCTTCTCTTGGCATTTTGCAGAATTGGAAAACGAAGATACTAAGACAAATGACAATGTCAACTGCCCCACAGTTAACAGCTGGGACTACTTTGCCACAAATCCCATTTAAGATATTTTATTTTTTAAGTTAAGCCAACCATCATCTCACTGGAAGAGACAAGCTCACTGTTCTTCTTCCCATAAACAGGAAGGCACACCAGCATACACATCCCATTTGATAAGTACTGAGCCCATTTTAACAACAGAATCCTCAAGCCAGAAGCCATTAAATCTCTCTTTCCAGAAAACAGTTGCATGCAGCTCTCTTGGGAACTCAGAATCTGACTTGCACCCGGAAATGCATCTGCTTTGTAGCATTGTTACTCATTCCTGTCTTGAGCAACCACTTTGACTTCATCCTCTGCAGGTACTGCATATCACGCTGCTGAGCATAGGCTGCCCCTTCAGAGAGAGAGGAGGAAGAGAAAGATGGGTAAGTGTAAGCAACTGTCCATTTACAGCAGCAGTCAGTTACATGCTTTCCTTCCCCTATTCGCAGGTTTCTTTTCACTTCTCTCTTGGGCAAAGTCAGTTCCCTCTATGAATATCCACAGCTGTGATTAAAGGAAAAGGTTGTTTTTCATTCCAGTACTGGTATAGCTGGGTGCAATTTTTCCATTTCAAAACTGGATATAGACCACATCACTGCTCCCCAACTGGAAAAGTATTCTACTGTCAAAGAAAGACTGGTTTATGTTAAATTATTAAATAGCAAGAACAGTGGTTTTGACAGCAGAAACCAACAAATCTTAGGAAGTCATGGAATACCAAAACACACATGCTAATTCACTGAAAGGCTTGCACTGAAGCTGCAATGGATTTTAGACACATACAACTTCCTATAACTTATTCTGTTTGGATGTCAGGAAATGAAAGGGAACTAAATATAAAGGATACTGCATAAAACCCCAAATGTGAAACAAACTCAACCTATTTAATTGCAGAGTGATGACTTCCTAGAACTTCTTCCTCTGCAAAAAACCCACATTGTCACTCACCTGTCTGACTTGTCCAGCCCAAAGCTCTGTACTGCTGCAATACCCGACCCACTGTTTTCTTGTGGTTTGCTACAGCCACTGCTCTTGACAGACCAAATCGTTGCTTGTAGTATCTCATTAAAGAACGATGACCCACTCTTGCACCTGCTCAGAGGAGGGGACATCTTATTATGTATAACAAAGCAGCTTCTAAAATGTAGGACTGAGCATATTATGAAAACTGTAGAAAACACCTGTTCTGAGGAATGCTTTTAAAAATTCTTAAAAGGTTTAGGACTATTAGGAACTCAATGTAACTACCATAAGAACTGCTGTACAGCACTCTACCTTGAAGAAACAAAACCAAAGAATGCTGTTGTTAAAGAGGGCCTTAGCTGCAAACAGCCAGCCATCAGAAAACTGTATTTTAATTAGGGGAAGAAGCAAACAGGCAGTGCTGTTTCAAAGTGACCAGGGAGGTAACTTGCTGACATTCAGGGAGTCTTCTGTAACTACATAGTTAGCAGCACTTTTCAGAATGAAAGGATTGAAGTCCCATCATACAAAACCCACCAAACCAAACAAACAAATATAAGGAAGGAAGCAAGAGTGCCAAATGCTACAAGGCAAGAGTAAGGTTTTTGAAATAAATTAATTTTTCTGAACTAGTTTACTAAATTAGCTACCAGCTGCCTCCCTGAAAAATACCTACACTAGATAACTTCAGTTAGAGCTTCTCCAAGATGCACTGAAACAAGATATAGAAACATCGGGAGTGAGCAAAGGAACCCTCTGCCTCAGTCCACATACACATTAATGCTGGAAAAGCTGAACTACTTGGTAGTGAAAATGATGGAAGATGAGGACAAAACCCCAAAGACAGATGCAAAATTACTGTCTCTCAACAAAGGAAAAAACAGTGACCTATGCTGCAGGAAAAGGCTGCAGCTATGAGAAATGCAGAAAGTACGCAGTAACACAAATACTATGCCTGTACTACCTGAAGGAAGGATCAACTCCATGGTGTCATCATCATAATCCAACTCTCTCTCTGTTGGGCGCTCTCCAGGCACCTCCCCATCTTCCCCATCCTTGTGATCAGGGTAACTGCTCCTGTGGAAGAGTACAGTGTTTGTATATGGTGAGCAGCCACAACTATCCAGAACCACTATGCAGAATTGCCACACACAGCTACAGCAAGCCACAGATACCGTTACCTTTCACCTACCTTGGTTTGAGAGCTCTTTCCAGTAGCACCCTGCCCTGAATACAGGCTAAAGACAAAGTTCACCCATCCTCCACCTGGTTCTGTGTGCAGAACTCAGCACGGTTCTACTGCTGCACACTTAACAGCAAGATAGGCTGAAAAGCCACCACTGTGCAGCCCACCTGCTCTGCACAACCATTGAATGAGTGCCCCAAGAAGCTCCACTAAATCTATCTGTCACCATAATAGGAAGCATTTCTGATCAAGATGAACACAGCTTAGGATATGTTATGGGAAGTTCAACAAAATGCCTTTAAATCTCAGCAGTCCTGTTTAACTCCCGCTACTTAAAAAAATCCACAGTAGGTATTAAGTCCATAATCCACCTAAAAGGTAAGAGACAATTACCCCTTTTATGGTCTTTGCTGGTGCACTGAGATCTAAACTCAGTAACAGCAAACAGACAAAACAGAATTCAAAATATATTTTCACGTAGAACTGGCACTAGTGGTCACAGGAGAGCATAAGCAATCATGATGATACGCTTACCTAGAAAAGTGATGCACCAACTATGCAAAATAAGCATCAGAACCAGAAACAGGATGACATGTTAAGAATTAATAATAGTTTCTGATGCAGTATTCAACTGTCCTTTTGTCTGTCCCAGTCTGTGCTCCACTCAAAGAAAGGCTTTCTCACCTAAAATCATAGAAGTCCGCAAATTCCAGGGCAGCATCTCCATCTGTGAAGAGTTTGCAGTGGCTTTTATCATTCATGTGGGCCTGTACTGCTTCTGTAGAGTAGAAGGATTTCCCTTTTTCATTGCACCAGATGCAGATTTTCCCAATGCCAACTTTCTCTCCTGCAGAAAACATTAACACTTCTATTGGTCTGAACAGAGCCTCCCTTGTCAATAATTAACATTTCTGTAGTGTGGCTTTCCAGCTTGCACACAGACAGACCGAGCAAGAGCCTTTAGCCCTTCATTTCTACAACAGCCTTGCTGTTCCTATGCCTTGACCATAGGGCTCCACCAAGGACAAATCTGTGCATTTAAAGGTTCCTTATGGCAAGGTATGGATCAAAATGTATTCTCATAAACAAATTTCATACTTCCAACAGTTTTTCATCTGATACTCCAAAATTATTTTACTCCATTATTTGTAAGCTTCAAGATACATTTTTTTTCTGGCTTTTAGCTCTCTTACAATGAGGCAAATACTTGTGACCCATTAGTAGTACGTGTGCACACTTTAGTAATAGAGTTTTCTCCTAGATTTCATGTAGTTGGACAACTTTCTCAGCGTTAGAAAACTGATACAGGTAAAAGACCATGTTTGCTTAGTGAGGTTTTCTCTCACTCTCCCCAGAAAGACTGTGGTCTTGTTCATGTTCAAAATAGTGGACAGCACTCAGATTTTTACACTAAAAAAAAAATCCCCAAAACTTTTAATGTCATATCCAAGTGAAAGTAAGTAATAAAAAAAATGGAGAACATTTGCAGGCATACCCAGGTACTTGATTAGTCCTCTGAGATCCACAAGGTACTCTATATCTGGAATGAAGAAACTGTGAGCTTTTGTCATATGTGCCACATTTTTTGTGAGAGATCTGGAATGGTGGGGACAGAATAAGCAGTCTGTGACTGGTATGGCCCCAGCAGCAGGAGTGCTTTCAGCTTCTGCCTGTCTCTCCTCTTCTCCTCCCACACTTTCCATCTCTTCTTCAGAGCCAATCTCTTCATCAGAATCCATATCTTCCCAGTCTTTAAAAAGAAGTTTTAAAACAAAATTATTTATATGAATAGGAGTACCAATTAAGCTAGAAAAAGTTATTACAGAAAATACAGCATTTTCTATTCTTACAGTTAAGTGCCACACAGTCACTTCCAGGTGCAAGAATATACAACTGCCAGTAAAACACCTTTTCTTGTGAGATGCATACCAAAGTCTGTCATAAAAAAGTTGGCAATTCTAGTATTCTTTCCCCTCCATTTTCTCAACTATGAACACTTTATTGCTGTTATGAAGCCTTAAATTTAATTCACCACAGCACAAGAATGTAAACATGGCTCATTAAAAACAATAGAACTCTGCCAGAATCATGCAAACATAATTTCCAGCAGTGAGGGGAACCACACTCCTGTTCATACACCTTTAACAACAAAGAACAAAGCCAGCTGTCACAGATAAACCATGTGTTAGTATACACCAAGAAATACTAAAATTTTACACAATTGCAAGATTACTGCAGAGCTGATTAAGGGATAAACAGAACAGCAATCTGATTATAGTTCCAGAGGGCTCTAGAAATCTGTTTTAAGGAGTTCAGATCTGGGGCAGTGAGCATTTTGCAGTACTCTATTCCTACTGGTCCCCTTCCAACTGCCATGTGCACAGTGTCTGTGAACAGAGAACACGGTGCTCCCCAGTGCTGTAGGATGATAATTAGAGAACTTTGCTATAGGAAATAGCTTAGTAATTTTAAAAGCCTCACACTGAATTAACAGGACTAGCAGGAAACATTCCGGGACAAACACTTAAAAGGAAAAAATTAACATTCAGAAACCTACCAGGATTTCAGCATTACAATTTATGAATAACACATTAATACAAAACAGGTGCAAGTTGGCTCCTTTTTAGACATTAAAAAGCATGTTCAGGGGTATATGTTTCTTCTCCTCTAGAACAGATTCCCTGAACTGCAACTGAAATTTCACCAGCATAGAACTGCTGTAACAGATGTAATAATATGACACAATGGTTTCAGTAATGGAGCAGGCGTAATATGGTCCCACTCCATTCACATCTGCCCCCCTGCTGCAGCTTAATCACCCCACTGGGCTGCTCCGAAAAATGCGTTTGGAGCTGCATTGTAAACTACAGCACTGAAAGCATCCAGGTTACAAATAAGCCTTTTCTGGGAAATCTTAAGCTCTGATCTTTTCAGTTGTCTCCTTTCCAGGATGACCTCCAACAAAGACCTGTCTTCACACAAGTGGCGAGGAAAAAGCAGCAGGAAAAGGTGGCTGGCAACTCCTGAACCAGTTGTAATATAGATGCCAACATACTGAGAAGCTATGCCACACAGCGTAAGGCAAACCTTCTCCACTGGTCTTGATAGGTAGAGAAAAGCAAAACCCGACCCACTTCCTTCAACAGATCACTGAAGTGATTGATGGGATAACAGCAAATGATCACGACTGGATTTTTGTTCATCTATTTTTCAGAAGCAGTTTTAGGGTAACCTTTTATGTTAGCCTTCCTTACAGGAAACTGCCCCTGGATTCTCACATGGGAAACAGTGCTCAGATTAGTAACTGCTTATATTCAACCTTCATACGCATTAATATTTTGACAGCTGGCAGTTCAGACACTTACACAGAGTCCCTGACAGCAAGCATGGGCCAACCTTAACTCCTTTGTTAATTTCTTGAACAGGAAGACCTTTGGTGATGGAAAATGTTGTACTACTGCAGAAATATAAAGAGTTTTTTATGCAAAACCATTTAACCCAAGCTATCTCTTGTCAGTATGTTTATTGACTTACCTTCTTCCACATCCTCTTCTTCCTCTGTCTGTTGGTTGGCCAGCTTCTTCGCTTGCTGTTCAAACCACTGTAGCCGTGGAGGTTTTTCCGATCGTTCTCTACTCTGTGATAAGCTGGCACTTCCCATAGAAACAGGAGAGCTACTTGCATCACTAGGAGGCAAAGGCATCTTCTTTGGAGAGGAAGATGGCTGAGCTCTGATGGCTTGCTGAATAGCTGCATTCATTTCATCTTTGTTTACACTCTCTGGAGCCAGCCCCTTTTCCAGATTCTTTTCATTTAGTATTTTCACCTTCTTGCTGACAGCTTGTACAGCTTTTTTCTCCAAATCTAAGTGCTTCTTGGACTTCAAGTGATTCTCGTAGGCATTGAAGGTGGAGAATCTCTTGCTACAAACTGTGCAGTAAGTGGCAGTGATTTTGTTCTGCTCCTCTGCCACTGCTCTCTGTGCTAGGACTCTCTCTTGGAAGTTCTCAGCTGTGACAGGAGGCATGTCAGCGACCTTACGCTTCAGGTTGTATCTATGCCAATCAGTCTTGTAATGGGCACGCTGAATGTCGGCATCCTTGAAAGCCACGCGGCAAGTGATGCAAGTGTAAGTTGCCATTACTAGAAACTGGGAGAAAAAAAAAATCATGATAACAAAGGCAAGTAACAACCACAAAAAAAACCCAAACACAACATCCTGGCAGCACCCATTTAAGGCAGCATAAGATATACAGCTCTTGTACAGAATTAAATTTATTAGACAACTACTCTGCTGTCCTGAGATCCCACTTGGAGTACTGTGTGCAGTTCTGGTGTCCTCATCATAAAAAGCACATGGAACTGTTGGAACAAGTCCAAAGGAGGGCCACAAGGATGATCAGGGGACTGGAGCACCTCCCATACGAAGATAGGCTGAGAAAGTTGGGGCTGTTCAGCCTGGAGAAGAGAAGGCTGTGTGGAGACCTCATAGCAGCCTTCCAATATCTGAAGGGGGCCTATAGGGATGCTGGGGAGGGACTCTTCATTAGGGACTGTAGTGATAGGACAAGGGGTAGTGGCCTCAAACTTCAAAAGGGGAAGTTTAGACTGGATAAAAGGAGGAAGTTCTTTACTGTAAGGGTGGTGAGGCACTGGAATGGGTTGCCCAGGGAAGCCGTGAATGCTCCATCGCTGGCAGTGTTCAAGGCCGGACTGGACAGAGCCTTGGGTGGCATAGTCTAGGATGAGGCATCCCTGCCCATGGCAGGGGCTGGAAATAGATGATCTTAAGGTCCTTTGAAACCGTAACTGCTCTGTGATTCTACGATTATCAATCAGCATGCTATGTACTGAAACCAGGGCAAGGGGCAATGGAAGAAAAAAGAAAAGACTTTGATACAGTTATCAGAGATTACTCATACCACAACAGCTGCAAGAGGATCCCAGCTCTGGACTTAGCACCCACTGTGCTCATCCAGCATAAGACACAGGATGAGAGGATTCCCAGCCTTGGTAGCAGCGCTTCAAAAGCTCTCCACTTTTTACTGAGGATCAGAACCTAATGTTTCTTATCAAGTTTCTGTAATGCCAATTATAGGCTTTTGAGGAGACCAGTGATTGCTCCAGAACAAGGGTAAAAATGGGAAAATGCGCTTTCAAGCCCACTTCTCATTTTCCACAGCCTAATCAAATGGGAAAAAAGCTATCACATTTAAAAGCAAAACCTTTTCTGCTATTTTGGTGCACTGCATGTTCTGTCAACAAAACTTCACACTACAGAACTGTTAATGGGGAGATATGGTCAGCCATGCCTACATGTAGTGCCTGAAGCCGCTCCCACTCCTGATCTTCCTCTGCTTCCCATCATTCATCTCAGCTGTGCTACTTGAGCTGTCACAGAAGAGCTGGAGGGCAGTGACCTGTCTCCTGATACTGTCCTTTCCAAAGCCACATGTTTCCTTCCTTCCTTTTCAGTGCTTAATGAAACTTGGCCTTTTCTTCTTTTTAAACAAAGTTGGTGGAATCTCTTGAACACTCTGAAGGCAAAGAGCAAGAAAACAGGTTCTAACTGGAGATCACTAAGCCACCCCCATCCTTTTAAGTGATTTAGAAAAACTGTGGTTTAATCTGAAAAAAACCCCAAACTACCACATCAGGAGGAGGAGGTCTGAAAACAGGCAGAGGAACAGCAGCCCTCTGAGAAGCTACCAATAGGGAGAAGCAGCAATGAAAGACACAAATATGCAGAGTTGAAAGGTACCTTATGAAACGCTTGCTCCCTGGAAGAACTGGACTTCACTGCTGCACTATCCGTAACCCTACAGTGACAAAGAACACATCAACAGAAAATAAAGGCCATGATATTTTATTTGAAATAGTGTTACTCATCCTTTCAGTGTAACAGATGCTCTTTGTTTCAGAGGAAAATATATTCTCTGCCTTCCAAAGGCTCCTAACTGCTCCCGGAAGCACTGCCCTCCACCCGCAGAGCTCCCTATCCCTTTCCTAGTCCACGCAGGTATTTTACTGCCACAAATCAACGGACACTGAATCATGATGTTAATCACAGAATCCTTAGAGAAACCTCAGGGGCAGAACAGTCTGATCTGGTCTGTTTTGGCTGGGGGTTGAAACTAGCTGATCTTAAGGTCCTCTTCAACCCAAACGATTATGCAATTCCATGATTACAGGCACACAGCTGCTACACACTAGACTACCCTGGGGTTAATTGAAAATGAGGAAACCCAAAATAGACCAGAAGAGGTATATAACTGAGAGGATCTAAACGCATAAACCTCCCTGTCTGACTACCGAGTGGAAAATTAACGTTTACCACTCCAGCTGTGTAAAGCAGAAAGAGCCCCTGCAGAGCCCGCGAGGTTTCAGCAGAAAGAGCCCCTGCAGAGCCCGCGAGGTTTCGCCAGCTCTGCCCCTTACCCTGGGGCACTTTCACTCACAAACCCAAAAGCACTGAGGTTCAGGAAAACAAGGCCCGCGGCACTCACAAGCCTTTAGCCCCAGGCTGGTACTCCCCACAGGGCCTTTACGACGCCTGGGTTTAGTCGCTTATATGTGAATCTGAATTGATCCGGGGTCCGTAAGACTAACCCAAGACAGGCCTGAGCTTACCAGCCGGACACCAAAAATGCTCGCACCGCTTACACGCGGGAGACAGGAACGACTGAAATAAACTGAACCAAAGCAGCTCGGAGCCTCCCGCTGCCGACAGATGTGATCCGGACCGGCACCACCAGGAGGGTCCTCCCCACGGGAGCCCAATCCGCACCCCTGGCCCGCGCGGCCCACCCGCTGCGGCTGGGACCGGGCCTCGCCCCCTCCCAGCCGCCACTCCTGGTTAGAGCGGAGCGGAGCAGAGCGGAGGTGTGCCGGGCCTGTCCTGGCCGCCTCACCACGGCCCCTCCCGCCCGCCAGCCCCGCGGGACACACACCTGCCACCCGTAGGGCGAAAGACCCCTGAGGGCCGCTGCCGCCGGAGCAAGAAGACGCCACGCTCCGCCAGACAGATGAACAAGACCTCCCTCTTCCGGCAAGGAGGCCCCGCCCCGCGCCGCTCCCGCCCCCTGCTGCTGCCCCCTGCTGCCGCGGAGGCCCCACGGCTCGCCGTGCCCGCTGCCCCGCCTGAGGGAAATGGAGGCCCCTGGGAGCCGTGTGCCGCGGGGGCTCCGAGCCTGCCCCCGCCGCTGTCCTGCTGAAACCCAGCTGTCCTGCTGAAACCCAGCTCTCCTGCAGCCTGTCTCCTGAAGTAGAATTATAGAATCAGATGGGTTGGAGAAGATCTTTAAGATCATCAAGTCCAACCATTACCCCAGGACTGCCAAGACCACCACTGAACCATGTCACTGAGGGTTTTGAGCGCTTCCGGGGACGCTGGTGCCACCACTTCCCAGGGCAGCCTGTTCCAATGCCTCATCACCCTCTCAGTGGAGCAATTTTTCCTAATATCCAGACTAAACCTCCCCTGGTGCAGCTTGAAGCCGTTACCTCTTGTCCTATCACTTGTTACCTGGGAGAAGAGACTGACCCCCACCTCACTACAACCTCCTTTCAGGTAGTTATAGAGAGCGATAAGGTCTCCCCTGAGCCTCCTTTTCTCTGGACTGAATAACCCCAGTTCCTTCAGCCATTCTCTATAGGACTTGTGCTCCAGACCCTTCATCAGCTTTGTTGCCCTTCTGTGGACCCGCTCCAGCACCTCAATGTCTCTCTTGTAGTGAGGGAACCAGAACTGAACACAGGATTCAAGGTGCGGCCTCACCAGTGCCCACTACAGGGGGATGATCACTGCCCTGGCCCTGCTGGCCACACTATTGCTCATAGAGGCCAGGATGCCGCTGGCCTTGGCTGCCTGGGCACAACCTGGCTCATGTTCACTGCCTGTCAGTCAGCACCCCAGGTCCTTTTCCTTTACATAATACTACGTAATGTTGTCAGGCGGGTTCAGTGGGTGCGAGCCCAGGTCAGGCTGGGAACAGGCATCAGCAGAAACCCTGCTAAAGGGGGTCTGGTGTTGTCCTTGTGGGGTTTGGTCATGTTTTTTTCCTATTTTGGGAACAAACATACAATTCGATATGATGAAAGATAAAAACTAACACATATTTATTAAATGGTTTTACAAACAATCAATATAATAATTCCATGTTTACAAAATAGTAATCAGGCTAGGTAAAGTGCTGCAAAATACTTTAAATAAAGACATTTTTGTAATTTTCCAGTTTCTGGTTACCTGGACAGGTGTTACTCACAGACTGTTGACGCTGCTCGTGTGCTCAGAACAGACAAGGAGACTACAGGGAAATTGTTCAGGAGGCTTAGACAGCCTGGAAAAAGTGCAAAACGAACAAAACCCAAGTAAAATGAGTATTTCTTCAGATCCTATTACTTTGGGTTAGCATCATTTCCCCTCCTCTGCATGGAATATGTTTTTTTTTTTTTTTTCCCTGAACAAACTGGGGAACAGTATGTAGTTGTGTAGTACGTACACACAGAAAGCCACGTGTGCCGAAAATAGGTGCTTTTATGCTGGATTTGGCACAATGAAAGCCACCCACTGGCCAAATGGTGATCCCTCTGTCTGTCACTCAGATGTACTAACACAAGGGGAAATTTCATGAGTACGAAGGACTGAACTGCATCCCACAGACACACACTCCTGACACACACCATAGGGATGTGTGAGGAAGCCACTGCATGGCAAGGGAGGGGGAGCACTTCAACCCACTATTGCAGAAATACATGACTTCCTCCATTTACTGCTAGGTGAGAGCACAGCAGGTAACACAAGCAGTACCGATTCCACAGCAAGATCATACTCTGTTATCCCATGCTCATATGTCCACACCTTGATCTACGCCTTCTTGCTGCCTGTGCTGCCTTTTGACTGGAAATGGCACACCAGCAGGCTTTCCATGGAACATATGCACGTTTCAAAGCTTGCTTGCCTTTCTTCTTGCCTGTGTATTCGGTTTTGGAAGATAAGAAGGTGGTGATGATAGTGCTCGGTAGGAAAGATGCTGTGGACCACTGTGACAGGGGCTTTGAAGTAACTGCCATTTTGTGGCAGCTGCTAGCATACAGCAAGGTGAAGGTTTCTTGAGGGGTTTCCACCTGAAGGCAGTGTGCAAGGGATCTCAGAAAGGAGAGAAATATTTTGTGTTTTTTGCTGTCAAACTGCTGTCATTGGAATGTATTGTGTCCAAGCAAAGTATTTCTTATGTGTGCTTCTTTGGGAGAAAAGAGGTGATTTCCTGAAGAATATTAAACACTCTTCCACTATCTGAGGAAGAATACTAAATGTTACAGTATTAGCTCCTTCCCATTACACAGTATGTAGAGGCTTGAATGGATTTGACTACCAGGAGAAAATAAAAATAAAATTCTAAAGATACTTAAATCTATTTCAAAATTATGCCCTTAAACTTTAATGATTGCTTGTTCAAGTTTTGCTTTGTTTTTCTTTCTGAAAAAAAAAGACTCGTACCAGAGAAAAATCAATCTGTCTTCTATCTTGAAACCAGAAAATGGATCATTTACAAAAAGTCCAAGAAACTCCTCCAACTGCTCTTCCTTCTTGATCTAAGCTATTACCCGAGAAGAGTGCCCCTGCATTACGTATTTTTATGACCACAAGTATTCTTCATAAACAACAATAAAGTGCATGCTGTTATAATGCCACCACTGACAGCCAGCTAGTCCATCCCATCAATCCGTTCCAGAAAAGCCTGTGAAGGTCTGCTCCCTCCCTCCCACCTCTCCCTGTGCTGTAGCCTGTTTCCCTCTTGCCACCAGTATACTCTTGTACAAGGAAGTACACAGTTGTTTGGGTGTCCTACAAAGTTTCACCAGCAACTTGGAAGTTGGACTCTTCTGACTGTATAGATTGTCCTAATCATGCAGCAAGGAATAAGCATTTTAACTCATCTGAGAAATTTAAATGGCCTTTAAACTTACTGATTTCCCAGGAAAAGCTTATTCTTGTTTTTGTTTTTCAAATGGGAAGGACAGTCTGGGGGAAGCTAAAAAAGAAACTTAGCAACCAATGCTGTGGAAGTCACATGGCCATGTTTTTTTAATTAGTTCCAGAAACCTGCTTTTAATGTCAAGATGATGTAATTTCAAAAGCTGCATCTTGGATCTGTATCCAGCATCCACTTAGTTCATAATGGATTTGACAGTGAAGGCACAGGCTCACTTTTTTGACTGGCAAAGGACAGCAAACACGGTTAATATGCATTACTGACACAAACGCACAAGCAACAATAAAGTGTCAAAAATTCTCAGCATTTTCCATTTCGCTGCACTCTTTTTGGCCATCTGCCTGTTTTTCACCTCAAAATAAAATAAAATAAAATGGAGTTAACTTTAAACACAGGTTTACCTACACATACATGTTAGTGGAAGAATTTTATCATCTGTTGCTGTACTTTCTGAGGGTCCTAAATGACGGTATTCACCTCTTCAAATGCCAGCAAATGGAAAATCACTTTCAGTAGTAGTAGCAGCTGACATGGTCCCTCAACTTTTGCTAATGGCTTACATCACATTAAAAAAAATAGCTTTACTTCTTCCTATTTCTTTGATTACAGGTGAACAAAAAAAAAAAAGCCCTAGAAAAAGTTAAGTTACCTGCTTTAAGTTCCTAGGCCATTCACTCAGCATACATGGAGTTTAAACTGGCAAATGATTTGAACAAGTTCTTTTTTTGTTTAAATTACATGCCAAGAAGAAGATTCTGAGTGTCTCTGATATCAAATGACCTCACCAAATGCTTTCTTAATAAATTCTTAAAATACATTTTTAAAATATTCACCTTGCAACACAACTTTTGTTGCAAGTAATGACAGCTACCCTGGGGAAAAAACCGAACCCCACAGAATCTGGAATTAAGGAAGTGGCACCTAAAAATACCTCATTTTTTTTTTTTTAATCAATCTCTAACTTATATTCCATACAATTTCTCCCCTCACCTGCTCCCAACCAGAAATGTGGTTTGGTTTACATGATACCAACTTTTTAATAAAAAAATCTGGCTGACTTCAAATGGGCAATACTGCCAAGGACCAGACTCTACCAAGGAATGCAGCAGGTAGTCAGTTGAATAGCATGCCACTTTACAACTCTACAAGCCTAAAACAGCAAAAAAACCTTGGAAATGCATCACCATATCCAAAATAATTTAAAGGTTTTAAGAATGAAATCAATTTCTTTGATAGTGTTGCACACATATTTAAACTAGAGTTGTGCTGGTTAATGTTTTTCATCTATATTAGATGTACCATACATAATGCTAACTGCAGGGGTTCATACTTTTCGGTATGATTGAAAGAGGTGAGATTTAGTTCAATCTCATGGCAATTCTCTGATAAAGTACCCTCACTGTGTGAATCATTAATTGTATTACATGGTTGGCAATCAAGGGCAAATAAACTGCCCATGTGGAAAATTTGGCTCAGGACCCCAGAATACATGATTAGCAAAAAGATAAAAAAATCCTGTCCCCCCAACTCTTTTGAACAACTGACCTCCAATACTTATCTGCAACCGAACAGTGGATAGATAATTCATTTCCATGCTATTACATCGAAGTATAACTACCAGAAACATTATACTATCAGTATCAGCTGAAATTTATCCAGTTAATTCACTCTGCATAAGAGAAATTATTATTACAACACATCTAAAGGGATAGTTAAAGCTCACAGCTCAGAATCTTCGTTTTTTTTTTTTTTTTTGCATTTGATTTTTTTTGTGTGTGTTTTATTTTTAATTTCTTCTATGTTACCGGCTGTGATTTCCAGGTTAATGATTTCCAAGCAGATTTGAAAGGAAGCCTGAAGACTTCTTCTTTTCCTGTGATTCTGCTTCTTGGCCTTGTGAAAGTCCCAACTCTTTCTCAATCTGCTCAAGCTCAGACTGGTCAAGCAGTTCAAAATCATCAGCTTCCTCTGTGTCTGTTTCCTCGCTCAAACTGGGCGCTGCATGTGAGGGACCTTGCTGCACAGACTGCAACTGGTCTTTGATGGCAGCAGACACCGCAGCTGCGATGACATCCCCAGCAATTCCACTCATTAAATTAAAGGTTTGGTCACTGGTCAAAGGCAAGGAGAGCCCCGTAGTGGACGGTCTCTCTTTACTCTGTCTGGAAGCATGATCTACCTTGAAGTATGTGCGTTCCTTTTTTTGTTTCTGCTGGATGGGCATACCGATGCTGGAGTCATCGTCGTCATTTGTTCCGGCACCATTCTCTAAAGAAGGAAATTCTGAAAGATCTCTAGCAAATGCTTCTTCATGATCGCTAGGTCGGTCAAAATCTATTACACGGTTAACAGAAGGAAACAGTGTTAGCAAACACAAAAGGCCTCCCCAAAAACCAGCCAAATGTAAAAATGCTGACAGTGTTCCTTTGAATACATTTACTAATCCACAGTCTAGCAGTCCTCTGTAGGCTCAATGGGTGCTACATCTAAAATAAAATGGTTTTGAGGTCTTAAATCTCATACCACAAATCACCTGGCATCAACCTAACACAGGAAATTATGTGAGCAAAATATCTTTCTTAAATGGTATCTAGCTGTACATGAAACCCATATAAATCTTTACCAGAGCTAGTTCTAAATAGATCAACCACATAAAGTCCTAAGATTTATAAGGTGACAACAGGTCTCTCAACTCTTTTTCTTCACAATGTATTAAATTAGAAATATTGCAAGCTTTTAATATACTCGTAGAATTAAAAAAAAAAGAAACAACACAGTTTATCTGTGTAAATAAAGATACAAAACCAATGTAAAGACTCAATTTATAACTTTTTCTTTCTTGGCCAATGCTTGCATTAAATAGGAAATGGGAAATGGAACCTCTACATGTGACCAGGATTGTTTCATGTTTTCAAGAGGGTAAAAGCAGAATGTGAACAAAAAAAAAATTATACTTAAACAGCTGCATTAATGGCATGATATTTGTTATTAGAAATGTGTAAAACATACGGTACAGTACATGGCCTGTGGAAGAGCCCTAAATGAGCATAAGGGAATAATACTCTGATCTAGTATCTGAATGAGGAGGTAAAAAATAATCACTTTGAACTTACTTTCTATGAAAACAAGCAATAGGAGCATTCATAAGGGCTAAGGAACTGAATCCTAAAAATGTCTCATGTCATTTTCTCCATTTTCTTTAGGAAAAACAGGCTGGGAAGGTGAGGAGGAAGGGTTGTTCTGTATGCAGAATGGTGGCTCAAATGCACAGAGCTTTGACACGAGATGAGCCAGTCCTTGGATGCATCCCATCTGATCTTGCACTTGTGTGTATGTCCCATTTGCTGAAATGCTCCGTGGGGGAGAAGAGTGGATGTTGTTTATTTTTCTCTTAGCAATGCCTTTAACACAGTTTCTCACATTATCCTTACAGCCAAATTGGTGAGCAGAGTGGGTAAGTGAACAGTAAAGGAGAGTGCCAAGGTCAGATAGCTATGATCAGTGATACAGGGTCCAGCTGGAGGCCAGTTATTAGTGGTGTCTTTCAAAGCTACTGAAACCACCACTGATCAATGTATGTTAATGACTGGGATGGCAGGATGGAGTGCACTCTCAGCAAGTTTACAGGCAGAAAGGAACTGCTGTAGGGCAGGTGTCTGATATTCTGGGAGGGCAGTGTGCCCTCAGAGGGACCACAACAGGCTGGAGAAATGAACAGGCCGAAAAGAAACATCATGAAATTCAACAGCAGCAAATGTGAAGTCCTGCATCTGGGGTGGAATAACCCGTGCAGCAGTACAGCTTGGGGCAATGAGACAGAAAGCAACTTTGAAGACAAAGACCTGTGGACAGCAATTCAGTGGCATGCCCTTACAGCAAGGAAGGCCAACCACAGACTGAGCTCTACGAAAAAAAATGAAGTGAAAAAGTCAATGGAAGCAACTTTCCCCCTCTCTTCAGCAGCTGCGAGCACCCATTTGGAGTACTTCATCCAGTTTTGACCTCTCTAGTACAAGACAGACAACGAAAGAGTAGAGTGAGTCACCCGGAGGGCCAGCACAATTACTAGGGTGCTGGAGAACATGAAGTATGAGGAGATACTGAGAAAATAGTCTTTGTTTGGCCTTAAGAGAAGATGGAAAGGGAGTATCACATACTTGTCTTTAGCTACTGAATCAGAAGATAAAGGGAAGATGGGGCCTGACTCTTCTTAAAGGTGCACAGTGGAAGGAGAGGAGTAAATTGACACAAGCTAGAACACTGGAAATTTTTGACCGTAAAAAAACTTTTCCATCATGAGGGTGAGCAAATACTGGAAAAGGCTGTCCAGGTGGATTGCTCAATCTTTACCACTGGGGGTGCTGAAGTTTCAAACTGGTCACAGCCCTGAACGACTTCATGAAGTTGGGCCTGCTTTGAATAAGAGGTTAAATGAGATGAACAACAGCTCACTCCAACTTCTGATTCTGTGATCATATAAAACTGTCTATTTAAAACTTGAAATATTAACAAAATAAAGTATGAATTTGGTCTGTATAATGTCATTAAGTAATATCACCTTACTTTTCATTTACAGTGAACTTTTCCTGGAAGAAAAGAAATGCAAGACAAGCAGAGTAACAAATCCAGATGCACAGACAAGATTACACCAAATTACAGATGTCCTTAATTCAGGCAAAGTGCTCACTGAAAGCTTGGTTAGTAAAAAGAACTTAAAGATCTGGTCAAGATCAAGACAAGTGCTTGAGGATCTTTTCCTAGTCTTAGTCTTCACATCCAATTTAGGCTTATTGCTGGCTGTCTTCACTAGATTTCTAATAACAAAACTTAATAATACTTTCTCTAATTGGCTGTTGAGCAGTTCAAAGTATTACTTTTTCTTCCTCAGCTTTTATTTGCGTAGCTCACCCACAAAAGCTTTGGTACTAAATTAAAAGGTTTACTTGTTTAAAAGCTTTGGTGGGAGAGCTGAATCTGGCACTTACTGAATGCGTCTGGTTTACCCACCACTAATAACTTATTTAGAAATATTTCTTATACATCACTTATACATCAACTTACTGATGTACTTTATTATTTTTAAGATGAGGCCAGTTCCTACACAAGAGGTATCCAAAATTATATAAAACGCTGGAATTAATGTTAAATTCATTGTACAGGAAAACAAACAAACAAACAAACAAACAAACAACAGCCACCCCAAAAACTTGTCCTCAAATTCTCAAACCATTTTCAGATAACTTACATGACTGCAACTCATCGATGAAATAGATGAACCCATTACATACCATCAGATGTGTCTGTCTGTGGAGAATACCCTTCAGATAAGTTAAAGGTCCCATTATCGGTCCAAGATACTTCCGATACATCTGTGTCAGACACTGACAGCTCTTTGGCAACAACTGCAGGATTAACCTACACATAAAAAAGGCCCATACATGGTATTCTTATACTAAAAAAAAAAAATAAATCACACTGCAGGAAGCCAGTGCTTAGACACTGAAAAAGAAGTCTCTTACATGTCGTAGCAATATAAATCGCCTCCTATTTAAGCTTTACTTGCAGAAATATGAAAATAAGAGTAGGATACAATACTTAGAAGTGAAGCATTCCTTTCTGTAATAACTGATAGCTGTATTATACTAAAGCACAGAAAATTCCAGTTATTCATTCTGAAATTCCTACTGTAAAGAAAGCAGAATGAGCCTGCAAATACAAAATACACGTATAAATGTAAAGAAATACATGAACTTGGAACAAAACCTAAGCCCATTATCTATAACAATCAGAAATTAGCTAAATAGAAAAATCATTTATGAATTTATCCAAAAATATTAAATTATGTCAGCTACAAATTTTTAGCCCATGGGATAGAATTTTTTTTTTCATAATACGAATTTTTTTACAATACGTTCAAAGGGATCACTCTCAAAATCAGGCTCTAATCACTACTGATCCAGTACTGCCTAAGAATTCGTATAAACCTGAACTTTTTTATACCAACCAGTGTTCTGACTATAATGGAAAATCCTTTGCCATACAGTTATTTAGAATATTATGACAGAAATATTATATTAGTGTCTTCTCATACATATTTAGAAAGATATTTATAGGTAATATACTGATTTGCACTCTCTCTGGATATGACCAGACAAGTTATACAAAAGTATATGACAAATTATGCAGGTTTTCTATGAATGTTTCCCTTTATATTTTGATACAAATTAACTGCAATTTCACTGTTGCAAATAAAAATAGCCAACTTTGCCATTAAATTCTAGTTTAATCATTCTACAGCCAGTACAAAGTAAACAAGAGTCTTAGTTTAGTAGGCCAAAGAAACCATTACCTTGAAGGCCAGAAGTCACAAATGCTGTAAGGTAATTAGTGTAAGCCTAAAGATAGAGACTATGAATCACTTTTAAAGCATACTGCTTAGTTCAGGAACACAGCCTCCTGGGCAGGTTAAAGTCTTCCACAGAAGAACTGAGACAGTAGTCTAGATACTCTCCATTATCTATATAGATTTTTAAAAGCAAGACAGGGCTGACTGAAAAAGAGTCACCTTAGGACACAGAGCTGATATGTCTAATTCACTGTCATCTTCTGTGGATTTTGTTTTTGCTGTTTCTGAAAGAAAAGAAAAATATTTTTTATCCTATTCATACCAATGGACTTCCAGGTTCTGTGTGTGTTCTCTGTCACACAGCTTGCGCAGTACTGTAAACTTTCACCTGCTGACACAGTGCATCATTCATGTAATACGCTACTAAGGTGAGGGAAACGAGGCTGAGAGGCTAGATATTGAGCAAAATGTATTGTGCAGCAGCCAAAGCAGTAGACAGTCTATTGCTCTGAAATACATTCTAACAGATTTATTTACCTGCGCTGTACTTACATCAGAAGTCTCTGTTGTTGCGTGTTAATGCAATTTTCTACATAATTGCATGTAACTGTCATTCACAGACCCCTTCTTCTTTGCACCCATTTACCCTGCATTCACATTTCTGTGCAAATATGCATACAAAACATCCTCTGAGGTCTGGTAGAATGTTGTCCCTTACAGGTGAAAGGACACTCTGTCTGAGAATAGGCTCATGAATATTTTAAACCAATATAAACTGAAAAACACAGTCATATTATTCTTGGTTGCCTATTTTTGCAACTTTCTGTTTCTTCTCTTGTGCCATTACAAGGATTTGTGAATCCATATGATGAACCCAAGTGGGAAAGCAGAGTCGGGAACTTGTCTGGGTTAAATTAAACTGGAGGGTGAGAGGCAAAAAAGAACAAATCTAATCTCAACCATTTTCCCAGTGCTGGCTTATGAAACTCATGAAACAATACTCTGATCTCTCTCTCTGCTAGTTTCACTTAAAAGTAGAACAAAGTGAATAATATATGAAAGAAGATTTTCAATGCATTAGCCCTTATTTCAATAACTACTGCATTACATGTAAGAGAAGGGGAAAAAGTAGATGGTTTCTCTCACTGTGTCTAGGAACAGCACACTATGATATGTGGTTACAAGAAATGCATGTTTTAAAGCAGAGATGAAATCTACTGATGTAATACTAACTAAAAAGGGTAGGCTACCTGCAAGTGATGTGACTACCCTACCAGGGTTTGATTACCGAAACCGTAGAACACACAAAAAGCAAACTAAAGGTAACATTGTTCATGTAAGTATTTTTCTTGAAACAGCTTTAATAACTAAAATCTCAAAGTTCCCAATGTTACAAAGATTTCAGGCAAGATATCTGAGAGTTGGTTTTAAACTGATTTTTTCCCTTGGTAACTAAAAATTTGGATTGTTTTGTAGCTACTATCTTACAGCAATTCTTAAATGGCTTTTGAGTATTTGGGGAAGAAAAATTCTTGTTGCTGTTGGGAGTGAAAACAAGGTGGATTTAGATACCGGAGCAGAGTTCATTCTCTGAGAAAGAATTCTGCTATGTACTTCTCTTGTGTTCTTGAGAGAATCTCTCTCCTGGGTACATTTACCTTAGCTAAACAGAGACAAGCATTGCCATACTTACAGCAAGTATTTTTCTCTAAAAACCTAAAAGAAGTACATTTAATCAAGTAGGCTGAATAAAATCTTCTCTGCATACAGAAATACATTAGTTGAAACTATACTTAATTACTCACCAGATCTCTCCTTTTTCTTCTGGTTGATATATTCCACTATTCCAAAATCTAGTTTCAGCAGAAGAGTCTTAATTTTGTTATACACTTTCTGTCCAAATTCATTGCACTTAAGGAAGGGACATAAAAAGGCACACAATACTGTGATAAAAATGAAGACAGAGAGAAAAATTGTACTGAAATATTGCTTTATGTGAAGTTACTCAATAAAGCTTAAACAATGCATTTATATATGTTAACTACTAATTTTACATAATATTATTAGCTTTACATTAAAATGCATTGTTAAATACTGTTCTGTTTTCAGCTGGGATAGTTATTTTTCTCCTTTAGTAGCCGGTGCAGTGCTGTGTTTTGGCTTCAGCCTTAGAACAATGCTGACAACACACCGATGTTTTAGTTGCTGTCAGTAGCGCCTACGCTGATCAAGTACTTTTCAGTCTCTCATGCTCTGCCAGTGACTCTACCCCAGCTGAAACCAGGACAAAGGACCATGTGAGACAAACTTACTGTCCAGTCCAATTTCTAGGAGTCACTACTACTCGCTGCAGAACATACCACTGTAGTCATATCAATGGACACATTTTTTACTTCTTTTAATGCCCAATTTATGATTATTGTAACATTTATCTTTATCTCGAGTTAGTCTGATTTTGGTATCTCTACCTGAGAATCATGACTATGTAATATGCCAGAATGAAGATGTTGAAAAAACTTGTAAGCTATGTTCCCTATGACAAAAAACACTTGTCAGAACCTACATATGTACGTATATGTATCACAGAACCATAGAATAGTTTGGGTTGGAACAGACCTTAAAGATCATCCAGTTCCAACCCCCTGCCAGGCGCAGGGACACCGTTCACTAGACCAGGTTGCTCAAACGTGGCCTTGAAATGTTGCCAGGGATAGGGCAGTTACCACCTTTCTGGGCAACCTGTTCCAGTGTTTCACTACCCTCATCATAAAAAACATCTTCCTTGTATCTAATCTGAATCTCCCCTCTTTTAGTTTAAAGTCATTCCCCCTTGTCCTGTTGCAACAGGCTCAGCTAAAAAAGTCTGTCCTCATCATTCTTATAAGCCCCCTTTAAGTCTTGAAAGGCTGCAATAAGGTCTCCCTGGAGACTTCTCTTCTCCAGGCTGAACAACCCCAACTCTTTCAGCCTTTCCTCATAGAAGAGGAGCTCCGCCTCTCTGATCATCTTCATGGCCCTCTGGCTTGCTTCAACAGGTCCATGTCCTTCTCATATTAGGGGTCCCAGAGGTGAATGCAGTACTCAAGTGGGGTTTCGAAAGACTGAAGTAGAGGGGGAGAATCACATCCCCCAACCTGCTGGCCACGCTCCTTTTGATGCAGCCCAGGTGTCGTGGTTTAAGACTAACTCACGCAGACTCTCTCTCTCACTCACTTCCCCCTCCTTCTTCCCCCTGCTCCCAGAGGGATGGAAAGGGGAATCGAAAAGAATGCAACTCCCACAGGTTGAGATAAGAACAGTTTAGTAACTAAAGTATAACACAAATCACTACTGCTACCACCAATAATAATAATGACAAGAGAAATACAAGGAAAGAATACAATTCTCACCACCTAAAACCAAGCCCGACCACGCAGTGCACCCCCCACCCTTCCGGGTCTCTGCTCTCTGCTTTTACATCCTGGGCATGCTGTGCTGTGGTATGGAATAACCTCTTTGGTCAGTTTGGGTCAGGTGTCCTGTCTCTGCTTCCTCCCGGCTTCCCCTCCTCCCTGGCAGAGCATGAAACTCAGAAAGTCCTTGGCCAGACCAAAACATCACTAAGCAGTAACCGAAACACTGGTGTTATCAGCGCTGTTCCCAGGCCCAAAATCAAAAACACAGCACTGCACCAGCTACCAAGAAGCAGAAAAATGACTGCTGCTGCGGAACCCATGACACCAGGATACAACTGGCTTTCTGGGCTGCAAGCGCCCACTGCCAATTCATGTCCAGCTTTTTACCCACCAGTATCCTCAAGCCCTTCTCTGCAGGGCTGCTCTCAAACCCTTCATCCCCTAGCCTTTATTCATACTAGAAGTTGCCCCAACCCAGATGCAGGACCTTACACTTGGCCTTATGTGAACCTCATGAGGTTCATATGGGCCCATTCTTGAGCTTGTCCAGGTCCCTCTAGATGGCATCCTGTCCCTCAGGGGTGTCAACTGCACCACTCAGCTTGGTGTCATCTGCAAACTTGCACATTTGTGTAAATACAAATAAATAAATACTCCCTATGCAGAGACCAAATAATGAACAAACCACGTACATACATGATGATTGAGAAAGAGATTCTACTTACGCAGGACATAGGAGAGGACAACTCCAGGAATGTAACTTCCCAAGACAGTGAAAAATGTACATACGCTGCAGACCAGTAGGCAAAACTGGCAAAAACATTAAAATTGGCTATTAACACTTCTACTGCTTAAATGGTTAGATAATTTTGCAAAAGAAAAATGTTACATGCTAAATGAGATCTAGAATGTAGTGGAAAATTGAAGGTTTTATTGGTTTTGGTTTGGTTTTTTATATTAGGAAATCTTTAACACTGCTGGTGTAAATAAGCACCAAACAGTTCATTTCGGCTAATTAGGATATACCCTCTCTTCTGTTATAAAAGTATGTTCATTTTATTCATTTACTATTAAGATTTAACAAGCTCATGGTTTTTGCCAAAATTATTAGAAATTACTTCACTTTCATTGCACAAAAAAAAAAAAGCTAAACAGCTGATATGCAGGAAAAATCCCAAATCACTAATTCAATTATTGCAATGCATGCATGCTGGATATTTACAAAAGCAAAAAAATCTTTCTTGTAAATACAGATCTCTCCCGTTGTGTCGCTTCAAGAAACTGTTTTCTCTTACATGTTGGCAAGAACTCTTTTGATGCTTGTTGGCTACTCCAGCATCCCTGTTAATGACAAGACTGAGCTGAATTTTCTATATAAAACCTGGAATTTGGCCTCTGCTGTGACTAAGACATACAGTGCATCTTCCACAACTGCACAATGCTGAGTACAGAATTCATCTGTTGAAAGTTTGCGGAAAGAATTGATTTGCTTTTGGAGCTGAATTGCAATAAAATGGTTAATTCTCCAGCTCAGTCTTTCCAGTAAAAACAAAACAAAACAAAAATCAAACCCGCCAACTATATCATAGAATCATAGAATAGTTAGGGTTGGAAAGGACCTTAAGATCATCTAGTTCCAACCCCCCTGCCACAGGCAGGGACACCTCCCCCTAAACCATGCCACCCAAGGATATGTCCAATCCAGCCTTGAGCACCGCCAGCAATGGAGCATTCACAACTTCCCTGGGCAACCCATCCCAGTGCCTCACCACCCTTACAGGAAAGAATTTCTTCCTCATATCCAATCTAAACTTCCCCTGTTTAAGTTTGAACCTGTTACCCCTTGTCCTATCACTACAGTCCCTAATGAAGAGTCCATCCCCACCATCCCTATAGGCCCCCTTCAGATATTGGAAGGCTGCTATGAGGTCTCCACGCAGCCTTCTCTTCTCCAGGCTCCACAGCCCCAATTTGCTCAGCCAATCTTCATACAGGAGGTGCTCCAGTCCCCTGATCAGTCTCGTGGCCCTCCTTTGGACTTGTTCCAACAGTTCCATGTCCTTTTTATGTTGAGGCATATAGAACAAAAATTATCACAATTAAATATGGGGAATTCTCCTCTATCATGTAATGCTTGTGCAGGTATTCCTGAAGATTAGTTATTTGGGGAAATGTATATCTAGGAACTGTATATTTTTTGTTTTGGTTTTGGAGTTTTTTCCCAGTTGTTATTAAATTGTGATGTCTTAAAGTTCCTTTCCATGGAATGACTGGTGAGGTTCCTACAGCTGAGCACTTTCACTCACTGATGACCTACCTGTGATCTCCATAGCAAAAAATTAGCAGAAACTTATAACTGAATGTATCATAATGTGGCTTGGCTTTGTTTTTCTTTTAATTTTTCTCACATTTTTATTAAATAATATTGAACATTTAATATTACTTGGGAGTGCTTACCTTGCCAGGGTTTTGTTCCTTGAAGTGGGACATTTCTTGAAGAAATACAAATAAATTCATCAGTGCTTCTGAAATACACTGATTTATCCTGGGTCTGTAGTCTTGCCTGGAATTGATGACTTTCCAGCTGAGTAAAACAAAGAAAAATACCCAACAGCTTTGGTTATAGCTCATATGAGAGTTGAAACTGGTTGAAAACAACATATTGTAAAGCTATAGCCTTCAGCAATCCAATGGCTACTGCTATGCTACAGAAACCTGTGCTTGTTTCCACATATATTATATTGGGCTAATTTGATCTTTTTGAATATTAAGAAAGTATCTGTTCAGTAGTAGCAATGCTCAGTCCATATAAGCAGTAATGGAAGAAATTACTGCTTATTCATTCTGGCCATATGAAAATATTGAGTTCAAGGCACGGTTGTCATCTAAATTAAGAAACCAAAGCCCAAACTTGTTTTTTAATATTATTTTTCCTTAAAAATATATATATATGTGTGCTTTTCCTTTTCTAATCTTTGTCCTGTTCTGTAAACTATGATGATCCATAAGAGGTTGTTACCTAACTTCAAAACTAAAAAATTGCTTTTGAAGTCTTGATGTTTATACTAATTTCCTTACTGAACTTTTATTTCTCTATTGTATTGAAAGGACTGTTTCTAAAGCCTAGCTTATGATCAGTCAGTCCTTTTAATAAAATTTAAAAAACCCTGTACTGAAGAACTTGCTGAAAAACACGAGAAAACACATGTATCTAATTTGGGTCTGACCAGCTTAGACAATAACCAGTTTAAATTATTACATCATGTACCTTTTTAGAGTAGACAAAACATCTACAACAAAGATGTTTTACGGAACAACAAATGAAAGGGAAAACACACACAGGCCAGTCAATGTCAAATCAAACTGGTACAAAGTATGGATGTACCAGCATGCAATTACTGAGGAGCTGAAGTAAGTTCTGCACTAGTTTTACTATCTTCCACATAATTCCCTGCTCAGTACACACAGCTTTGATCCCAGTGAATGCAAGTAAGCCATAAACAATCCCACAGTCATTTCATTTGGATACATAATCCATTAAATGTCCAATGCATCACAGCATTGATAGCAAACATTTTGTCACAGGCAGATCAAATTACAGGATAAACCAAAAATGACATTATGAAAAGAATGAATGTACAAGGGTCAGCGTGCAGCAATAAGGACGTACACATAGATCAAACTGCGAACTCCTATTTCCAAATAATGACCCTGTTCTTTGGCTACAAAACCACACAAGGCCCTGATAGCAGTTGTTCTTGTTATTCAGAAGACAAATGCCCTTGAGATAGTTCCCTGGGACAACTTCAACGTTAGCAAGCATCAGTAAGTGACTGATGAGACTTTTGCTGTTCAAAGTTTACCCTGAATGAACTTAGTGTTCAAAAGTAATATTTAAACATTTGGTTTAATATCAGGAATAACAAGATATAATTTATTTTAGAGTGACTCAAGTGACTTAGTGTAAGACTACCAAAAAAAAAAATCATCTATCCTCACTTGTAAAAATACCTGTAGTAATTAAAAGCTTCCATGTTAGTATCTGTTCCACAACAGATTGCTCAGTCATTTTTATTCGCACACAATGTAAAAATCAAAAGCCATCATGAGCATTTGGACTTTTTTCAGTTGAAAGCTGGTTAGAACATTGCTTTTGTCTACCTTCTCTACTAAGGACACATGCACAACCTAGCTTTGCTGTGCTGTACTGTAATTTATTAGCTGTGTTTTAATGTTCATCTTTACTAGTAAGGTGCGATGATGTTTTAGGCACGAACTTGTAATGTCTCTCATTTTTTGACATAAGGAAAGCCATGCATAATTTGAAGTTTTTTTAACACATATTTGTATTTTGGTGAGCCAGTGGCAATATTGATGCACATGTAACAGCTGTGATAGCCACACACAGGTTATCAACACTCCTGGCTCACAAAGGTGTTACTCTGGAGTTTTGCTCCTGGAAGTGACAGACGTAATGGTGCATACTTAACATTAGAATACTGCTTTTAATTTGCTTAACACCTAACATTTTTTGAAACAGATGTGGATCTCTATACAGCAAGTTTAACCCAACCAAAATAAGCTTATTTTTCCTCATAAGGATCTTGCAGATGCCTTAGATTTACTTCACAAACCTTCAGGAAGCCCCAAACTAAGTCTGTCTGTTTTAATTTGTTTTGGTTTTTTGTTTGTTTGTTTGGTTGGTTTTTTTTTAAGTGCTTCAAAGAATTTTGCTCCCTCATGTTATTTTTACTTTTTCAGTCTATAAAGCAAAAGTGTACAGTACAGTAATGTTTTTATATGGGCATGAGTTGACACCTCACTTGCACCAAGAACTGCAACACAGATCTTTCGATCAAGACCAATGGTTTATTTACACAGACCAAGGAGATAATGGTTGAAGGAAAACCAGATTTGAAATCTGGAAATTATTTATTTGAAAGTTACATCTATAATTGCACTGGACTGCAAGAAGATATATTGATTTTTTCAAAAAGGATAAGCTTCTGACTTGCTTCTCTCTGTAGGGCTGGGGCTGTGTGCAGATTCTGCACTGAAAGGGAAGCAGTCTATCAAATGGTTAACATGCAAGATATACTAACATAGCACCGAAGGGGTGGTTATCAAAAGGTTCAAGTGGCCTAAATTAGGCAGAAGCTTTGATCAATGAATCATGATACAAGTAAAATAATGTACCCCACACTGTTTATTATAACATCAAACAAAAAGTTTGGGATTATATTATTACTGCAGGTTTCTAGTAACAGATTACCAACAAAACTAGGCAAATGGTAAGTAACTATATACAGAAACATCTCTTTCACTTCACTTTATTTCCCAGTTAAAACAAAACAAAAAAACTCAACCCAATAAACTATAAATTTTGAGTTATATAAATCCCAAAATACATCACTTCTGTTATACAGACTATGATAAAAGGAGAAAGCAAACTTTGAATTTCAAATTCAATGTCTTGGCAAAAAGAACACTGAACTTAAGTTCTCCTTAAAATCTCTTTAAAACTAGCATTACAGCCAAACTCCAGACATTATGTCTGACATCCAATTCAGCAAGGTCTAAAGCCACTTTTTCTCCCAGTTATAAATCTTTGCTCTCATTTCTCCTAAACACACCAGGTAAGTGGATTTTGGGTTTCTGTTGAATTGTACACTTTGGTCAACGGCTGACCACATTTAAACTTGTGAACTTTTAGATACTTATATTTAAGCCAGAAATAAGGGGTCTTCCACATACACAAGACCCGTTTCTATTCTGCATTGGAACTGTTAAATACCTTCTTTTCTGTTGCACTGCAGACGTATTGACTACTTGGAAGCAGCTTTCCTAACATAATGGAGGTTAACCACCTTCTCTTATTTTCAGATACACAGTCTTCATTTTTGTAAAAAGTCAGGAATAATTTTGGTCAAAAATGTCTAGTTAAACACACATCTTAAACACACATGGAGAAACTTCATCTTTCTCTATGCGTATATTTAACTACTGTACAGCAACTTCACCACGAGGTGGTGACACAGCAACACTGGTATTAGAGCAAGGTTTGGGAGCCATTTCATACAGAACATAAATAGCACGCAGGAGGGATTCATATTCAAACTATCGTATGCATAGTGGAGTGCAGAGCATGAGTTACAGAAAAGCTAGTGTTTCTGCTATAGTGTAAAACTGACTACAGGTAAAACCCCAAATTGTTGCTGTATTCCTGACTTTATTATAGTATAGTATTTGTAGCACTGCAGTAGTGTGATTTCCTTTTACATTATAAAATATTCAGGGTGAAGGTTCCCCTTCCCCCCCTTCAGGAAGAAACTAAACACAATTTAAAATAGTGTATCTGAAATTCATAGAATGAGAGTCCCATCTCTTGGACTAGATGACCTTTGAAAGTCAGAGAAAATACAACACATTTTCCAGCCATGCCTGGCACTAAATGCAATTATTTGTCTCTGACAGAGAATGTAAAATAAAACCATTAAATAATTAGTGGAGAACACTGCAGGTACACAGCAGGAGGGATTCGCAATGTTACACAGAACTCTCTGTCCACCTCCCATCCACAACAGCAATTTCAGTTCCCATCCTGCCCTGGGTTCAGCAGTAGCAGTCATTTTTTCTCCTTCTTAGTAGCTGGTGCAGTGCTGTGCTTTTGACTTTCGGCCTGGGAACAGTGCTGATAACACCGATGTTTTTAGTTGCTGCTCAGTCATGTTTACTCTGACCAAGGACCTTCTGAGTCTCATGCTCTGCCAGGGAAGAGGGGAAGCCGGGAGGAGGCAGAGACAGGACACCTGACCCAAACTGACCAAAGAGGTTATTCCATACCACAGCACGTCATGCCCACTATATAAACTGGGGACAGTTACCTGAAAGGGTTAGATCACTGCTCAGGTAGGGCTGGGTATCGGACGGCATGTGGTGAGTGGTTGTATTCTCTTCCCTTGTTATTTTCCTTATCATTATTGGTGGTAGCAGCAGTGGTTTGTGTTATACCTTAGTTACTGGACTGCTCTTATCTCAACCCGTGGGAGTTACATGCTTTCGATTCTCCTCCCCATCCCTCTGGGAACTGGGGGGAGGAAGGGAGAAGTGAGAGAGCGGCTGCGTGGTTCTGAGTTACGGCTGGGCTTAAACCACGACAGTTCTTTTTGGTGCCCAAAGTGGCGCACGAAGGGTTGAGATAACGACAGATTTGACCAGAGTGTGTCTAATCATATTTGTGATAAGCATTCATTGTTTCGGATTAATAGTCACTCGCCACAATGCTGATTTATTGGCTCTCAAAGTTGTTGCTCTTGATCTTGGAGTTTCAGCATGTCGTACCTTACTTAAAGCCGCTGTTTGCTGTGTTAGTGTTTATCGGCTGGGGGCCTTGGGCTAAGGTTCTGGTTTCACTGTACTTTATGGTAATGACTTGTAATACAATAGAATCAATGATCATGAAACTGATCTGGCTTGCGTTCCCAGTGTGGTCACCATCTCTATACTTTGGGAGGAAAATAATATAAGGCTTAAGCAATTACACATCTTTTTTCCCCTCCTTGGTGGTCAGCCTATGAAGGAGACATTCCCACACGCCCTAGTGACAAGTACAGCAGCTACTCAAACTCTGACTACAACAGATAATGCAGTTACTCCAACTACAAGCACAGCAGCTACACCACCCCAGTGACAAGCACAGCAGCCTCATTTGAGAGTTCTGAAGGTTTTGAATGGCCTTTGGGTACCCTTGAGACCTGCCTGCTGACTGTGATGGGGATCATACAGAGTGTGTTGTACCCATGGCCATTTTGTCTGATCACGAAAGTTAAGCAGAGTCGTGTCTGGGTCTTGTCTAGGATTGGACGACGATATAGGAGGACCAAGAGATTTTCCTCAAGGCTGGACAGCCATGAGTGGGAGGGTGCGTGGGACAGTATGGGTGAGTATCTTGTCCACTGGGCCCCTCCAGTGCTTTGGAAGCATTGGAGATGGAAGGCAGCTGTATGGAGTCCCCAGTGACAAGCTGCAGAAACTGCTGGAGGGGAGGATGAATTATTTTGAGCCTGGTGGGCCCATGACACTTCAGGCTATTAGGGCAGAGATGCAGCATACAGATGGACTTATGATCGAGGGGTGGACTTAGCAATGGACACCATTGCCCAGGTTATTCACTAGTGTGAAACATGTGCTGCAGTTAAGCAGGCTAAATGGTTAAAGCCTCTTTGGTATGGAGGACAATGGCTGAAGTACAAATATGGGGAGGCCTGGCAGACTGACCACATCACACTATCTCTCCTGCTCTGAAAGACTGTTACAAGAGACGGAGACTGACATCATGGACCAGATGGACTCAGCAGCTTTACAGGGATTGTTCCATGCACTAAGGAATGATCTCTCTCTCTCTCTCTCTGTGGATGCATATATATGTATATATATGAGATAAAAGTGATGGTATATTGAAAATGTGGGATCTGAGCATGATGTGAATGGTATGGAATAAGGGGTGGATACTGTCCTGGGTTCAGCAGTAGCAGTCATTTTTTCTCCTTCTTAGTAGCTGGTGCAGTGCTGTGCTTTTGACTTTCGGCCTGGGAACAGTGCTGATAACACTAATGGTTTTAGTTGTTGCTCAGTAATGTTTACTCTGACCAAGGACTTTCTGAGTCTCATGCTCTGCCACGGAGGAGGGGAAGCCGGGAGGAAGCAGAGACAGGACACCTGACCCAAACTGACCAAAGAGGTATTCCATACCACAGTACGTCATGCCCTCTATATAAACTGGGGACAGTTACCTGGAAGAGCTAGATCACTGCTTGGGTCAGGCTGGGTATTGGTCAGTGAGTGAGGAGCAGTTGTATTCTCTTCCCTTGTTATTTCCCTTATCATCATTATTATTGGTGATAGCAGTGGTTTGTGTTATACCTTAGTTACTGGACTGTTCTTATCTCAACCCGTGGGAGTTACATTCTTCTGATTCTCCTCCCCATCACTACAGTAACTGATGGAAGGAAGGGAGAAGTGAGAGAGCGGCTGCGTGGTTCTGAGTTACGGCTGGGCTTAAACCGTGACACATCCCCTCTGATAATTAGCAGCTTGAGAAAAGCAGTATACAAGGGTTTTGTCTTAAGAAAAATGAAATTTTTATGGACAGGCTACTTTCCTTAAAGAAACGCTGCTTCTAGCTTTTGAAAACCATTTGCAGCATTAATATGTGTTTCAGGAGTTGCCTGTTTATGCTTGAAAACTACTATTATGACAGTCTTCTGAATTACAAAATCCTTTTACTTACTCCTACCCTTTATTTAAAATTGTTAACAATCAAAGTGGTACTTCATGGAAGCACAAACAGAAAACAGGTAAGCCCGATGCCTGCTATCAAAACAGGGCTTAGAAATACATAAGACAAACATAGATTGCTAGCTTACTAATTTTAATTTAATAGCAAAAATGGGGGGGAGAAAATGCGAGAGATGAAAGCATAAGCTACAACAAAAATGCAAACTACTTTCATACACACTAACCACCAATATAAAGAGGAGATACAAGGTGGCATACTGGGACAACTCATAACAAATGGAAAAAACATGCAAGTTATGCAGAAAAATGGCACACCTTGCAGGGAAAGTTCTCTGGAACTGCTTCTCTTGGCTGTTAATAATGTTTTCTTTTGCAAACCTGAAAAGATGTTGAAAATAGAAGCTGCAGTGCAGATGAAATGTACTGCTAGAGGTTTAGTCCAGTGGTCCACATGGAGCGCTTTGACAAAGAAGTAGCCAAACAAGAAATGTGGATGGTACAGATGAAGTTTGTTTCAAGACATTACAAACCCACTACTAAACTTGCTTTGCAAAAGAATACTCGGCAGATTCTTGTAGGCCACAAGACGACATGAGACACCTTTATCAGTTCTATTACACACTTTTCTATGGAACAGGGGCTACTCTGAAACCTTATTCTGATCTTGGGCTACTAGTGGTATAAGAAACTCAGCTTGCTAATCTTCAGTGCGACAATCAGATGCACATGCTGCCTCTTCTTGTTCACACCTCTCAACATCTACCAGCCCCGATAACATCTGTCCCTCCTGGCCCTGTCCCCAGAGCCCACTTGAGAGGCAATGTTACTCTGGGGCCAGAGGGTTGGAACAAGGGAGCAGAAGTAAGGTTCGTGGTGAAGGAGGAGTGAGAGGGAGAGGAGGTACAAAGTATAGTTGCATGTACAAAAAGACAGAGAAGTTATATCATGCCCTTGGAAAAACAGATATAAACGTTAAATCCGTGTTAGATCAAAAGCTAACAGATACATAACGGTGCATACTCCAGACAAATTAATTTTTCAGTGATCACATTTAAAGACAAAAAGGAAAAAAAATACATTAAGTGATGTAGATGATGAATGTAGAGTTCATGACTGTGACACAAAAACCCACTTCAGCATAATATTAGTGGAATTACTTACAGTACCTTAATAAATAGCTTAAATATGAGCCCTGTACTTTCTGCAAAAATAGCTTTTGGGACTCTTGCTCAGGTGCTCCTTTGAGGATATAACCCATCAACTCTCTCTGAACACTTTCAAAGGTTTTTGTGCATAATTTAGAAAGAATAACGTTTCATGCTCCCATCACTTCCCCCAGGTTTGATATAAAGAACTACGTCTATTCTAAAACTACTGCTATCCTTCTGACAACCTGTATCATTTCTAGAACTGAGCAAATACATGAACTGTTACCTAGTAGCTGCAAAAAAATAAAACAACAAACCCAGACCAAACCAGAACACCCTCCCACCCCAGATGCTTCAACCCATCACAGTCACGAACTCTGGCCAAAAGAGTCATGGCATTACATTCTCCAAAAATGACTGATGGTGTCATGCTCTCATTTTGTATCTAGACATCTGCTCAAGCAAACCCTGCCACATTTCTCAGAAAGGTCAGCAGCTCTCAGGTTACTGGTTTAAAGATCTCTTTGTGATGTACTAGATTTTTTTTTACTATGTGTACACGGTTTTATATGTATCTTCAAGTAGATGTGCTACTCAGAACTGCAGCAGTGACAAAGTACACCATGATGTGGTGGATCTGAAGGACTGCACCTACATAAATAAGTAATTACGAAGCTTCTGAACCTTCCTGATTTCCCAGCTGTAACCACACATGCTTTAAACCTGTGCAGACTCTGTAATTTTAAAGGTAACTTAGAATGTAAGTTACCTTTAGAATGTTAGTCAAGGTGGAAGAACTGAAAGTTACATTCCCAAAGATACATAAATCAAAATATAGGTAATATAGCTATTTTCTAGTCTTTCTAGAGCTTATAGAATGATGCAGCTATAAGAGATGCAGATGTTTGTCTAAGGACAAACCTTGTAGGCAACCAGGAGTTAAGTATGAAGCTTGACCAAATGAGATCAAGTGTGCGAACTGTCAGCAAACCCAGTGAAGCAGGTTTACCTTTTCAGAGCTTTCACAGGTCTCTGCTGTCACGTCTGCTGAGGAATCACCACAGTGCAGAAGGGAATGGTTATAATGATGCAGTGACCTTTCTTTGAAACAAACATTTTATACCTTAAGCTCTATGCCAAAAATATATTTTAGCATTTTAAAATTTGTCTTCTAAATTATTCAGGTACAGAGATGGTGAATATAGAATAGCATTTAGATAAAAAAGTTGTGAAAACATTTAAAATGATTTGTTCGCATCTAAATTTCAGCTGACCACATAGTCAAAATGAAAATAACCTTCCCCCCCCCCCCAAAATACAAAATAGTGTAAAAAGCATATATTACAATGAAGTCTGTTGAAGAACCAAAGGCAAACCCTCCAGGAAACAATGCAATATTGATTAACGTTATTGTAATACAATGTAACAAATTTGTGAATGTTATGTGCCCAATGCGTAAAGATGGAACAGCGTCCACTGAACTCACAGCATAGCATCTTAATGACCGATGTGGCTATTTTAAAAGTTGATTATGTAGAATTGTGCTTTATTCTGTGCCACTTTTGGATCCCATGCAATTTTTAAATATACTAAAATAATTATATTTGTGTCATGTGGCTATGACAAAGTCAACAAAACTTGCTGTTTAAATGAATCACTGGGGCACCAGGTAAAAACCCTGCTGGCTTCAAAGAAGCCCACAAAAGAATGCTATACCACTTAAGGAATGAGGAACACAGGAAGCATCCACAATACACTCTCTACTCAAACTTCAGAGAGAATCTTCCACAACCTTTTTCCTACAAACTCTACAAAGCTTTTACAATAGACGTCTCTCCAGCTTATAGATATCCGTATGCACTTTATTTCCCACTACTAATCTATAGGTGCCGCACAGGTTTAGGCTTTCACCAGCAACTACTACTACTGCGACAAATAGCCTTCAGCTGATCACATTTGGCATCCCTTCAATGTTAAGGTCTGGGCACACTTGGAATCTCTAAGATATACAAAGTTAGACAGATACTGTTTTTAAATTGAAGTTGGAGAATGTAGTCATCAACCTTAAAGAGTAACTAACATTTCCCAATTCAAAAAGTCTCCTTTAATTATCATCCCTCCTGTAGTCCAAATACATAATTTCTAAGAACTAAATGAATTCTGTTCATGCTGAGCAATACCGCTCAAGCTTTTAAAGTGTTTTCTTTCTGACATCATCTGTCTTCATGTGACACTTCAGTTTTGTGCTTTTTATTAACAGTGAGTCAGTCTAATTTGCTGTTACTGGTTTTTGGGTTGTTGTTTTTTTTTTTTCTCCCAGGGGAAGGTATGCAATAAAAAGCTGAAAAAAGATCTCATTTCACAGCTTTCAGTAGCATGCATACCCCTTCTATTTCTGGACCAAGAATATTACTGGTAATATTACTGTATAAGAAATATGTTTAAATCATAAGCCCTTGATAAGGCTGGATGTAGTTTTCTCAATAGACTGCACAACAGACTGGTCATGACATGTGACTTTCAACAAAACATAATACAAGCAACCTTTCATCCCTGACTCTATACGCTTCTTGCACAGTGTGTTAACTAAAGTCATAATGATATTTTCTTCTCTTCAAATGGCATGGGAACTTTTTATGACTGGTGTGTTGCTAAACAATGTCAGTCCCATACATGAAGGGTTGTTTCTTTTTGCTTATATTACTAGTCAAGAACAAACTTTTCTGAAGATGAAAGCAATCCTATTGGTGTGAAAATGCACTCAAGTGTTCTGCAAAGAGGGAGGGGAACTCACCTTGTCCTACAGGTTGCTTTAAAAAAAAAAAAAGGAAAAAAGACCATTACTGCCAGGATTTTGAGGGGATGTATTCACTTCTGTTTAATCATAGCATCAGCCATCTTATAAAGTCTTAAAAAGGATATATTGTCTTTCTTTAACTGATCAGACTGGTTAATTCCAGCTTTATTGAATGTGATTCCAGTACACAAGTTCCTTGACGCAGCAGAGTAAATGTCACTTTTCACTGAATGTCCTATGAAAATAAAACAAAATAAACTGCAACTAAATTTGGGCCATTACATTAAACAGCTCCTTTACACAGACACTTCTAAGTAAACTGATAGGTCAGCTCTCACGGGAAACCCTTCCTTTGACCTGTACTCCTGTCCAGCTCCCCTGAGAACACCAGCTACTCCAGTTCGAGGTCATTCAAAATGTGAAATGTGATCTGATAGCCAAGTGCTATCAGTCCTAAGTCACAACACTCAATCAGCATAGATTTTTTTTTTTTAAAAATGCCTCTTTGCATGATAACTGGGTGTTTCAGTGCCATAAAAACACTACTATAGACTTGCTTTCTTTTTAACAAAGACTATAATGCTATTGCTACACACTGCTGCCTTTTTACCAAGGCAGTACAAGGGCTGGGATCTTCCAGGCAGCTTCCCATTTATAATAGAAAATGGTGATGCAAAAGAGACATTTTTATTGTACTTTTTGGTCAGAAAAGTCTTGTTTCTATCAACAGGAGCACAAAATTTTGTTTGCAGAACTTTTAACAGCTCTGCCCAACTGTTGGAATTCTGTCACATTTCTTTTTTTCCCACAAAGACAATTCTCTTAACCCTTTTTCACAAAATCAGTTGATTTTCCTCCTTCAGCCTCCACATCCTTCAGCAGGGATATTCCTAGTTCAAGGCCTCTCAAAGTCAAACAGCTAGGAAAGACGAGCTGAGCATTCCTGAGTAGCAGAGCAGCTGCACAAAAAAGGAAAACTGGATTTTCAAGTGCCAGACAAAGAATACTTTTAACCTGCAAAAACATGAAAACAACTTTTTGTGTAGCATCACAAAAAGGCAGCTTTAACTCTTCTTGTGTGGAACTTCATTCTGATTCTCTTCAGTGGGTTTTAATGTAAATTGCATGAACAGGTGATCATCTACTTTGATGCATTACTGAGAGCTCCTGGCACATAACCTGTTGCCAACATTTCTGCACTGAATTCAATCATAAAAGGAAATTCAAACACTTTCCACTAGCAGAAGAAACAAATATTTTTATAATTAAAGTTCAACATACCTTGAATAGCTAAGTAATAGGGGGATTTGACTTTAAACTGAATCCACATTTTTCTAAGACCAAGCACATACTGAGAAAGTCCATGCACTATAAGATTGCAGTTCAAAATCAACTTGTTCAAAACAACTTAGCTTTCTCTACATGGGTTTTTTTTTTATTATTTGGGTTCCTCGCCTCACCCCGACTCAAAACGTTTCTGGCTGACAGTTTAGTGCACCAGCGCGCCACCTTTTTCAATACGCAGGCAACAGTGGTTAGAACACAGCAGACATTGTTCCGATAGAGGAAGTTACACATCAGCATCTCGTTGAAGCACCTACAGCCATGTGCTTCCACCACTTCAGGACTGATAATTCATAGCACCTTTTATATATTCTTGACCATCATTAGATTCCTCATGAGTTGCCTTTTTTTAATAAATTATACCAACTTACACAATACTATAAAGGACCTTGTGATAAAGAATTAGGAGGGGGAAATACTGTCTTTATGCTAAACTTTTCAGTCCTTTACCTTTGACCACATCTCTCCTCACTGTTCTTGACCTGCTACTGCCCAGGATCATATGACAAAACAAAAAAGAAGATATGAGTGGGTACCTAATCTTCACAACTCCTAGCTTTTTTCTGGCTTTACTAAGAAGGATTTCAGCATATGTTCCTTTGCTTATCATATATATAAATTCACATTATGACTAACAGACTATTGACCAATGCCACATCTTTAACTATGATGTTATAATGTTCATGAAATATACTTGTGACGTAATATAAAATATTTTATGAAGTAGGACATGAACTCAAGAGAGAAGGCGTAAGAAGTATTTGCTTGCATCTGAGAAGGAGCTACAAGGAGTGCAGTGCACTGAAACCAACCAGTGAAAAAGCTCATTCCACAGCTTCTACAAGACCACTACCCTTAATTTTTAAAAATATAAATCAGTAGCTTTGATTCAGTGTACCCTTAAAATTGCCCCATTATCTGTGCCTTTACATTACTCTCTCTTCTTTTGTGATTCTAAAATGAACTGCTCCAGTACAGTTCCCATACAGCTCCAATATAGTTCAAATAGCTCCTCCTTATACTGCCTCTTGTTTAACTTGGATCAAAGTATTCTGACCTCCACCAGATCTCATTAGCACTTCTGTAGGAATGTTCTCCAGTTATATCCTGTTTGTTACCACCCAGACAAAAAGGCAAATGAATTCCACAAAAACCCTATTTTTGATTAAACTATTTTCTCAAACCTTTTTGCTCAATACCAAAAGCACAAAAGAGTGGGGGACTAGGATCAGGGTTAATTAATTTAATGTCAGCTTCAGAAATAATAAATGAGAAGAGCAGGCCCTATTATCACACTTTTCCAGGTTACTGCTTTGAAATATTCATCCTTTTAATTTAAAACAAACAAACAATCTTTGATTCATTAAAAAAAAAAAAAAGAACTCTTATAGGTTTAGGCCTAGTATTACTTAACTATTTAACTGCCAAAGCTTGCTACAAGCCTATATAGAAAAAAACCATGTGAACAAGTTAAGTTAGGTATTACAAAGCTTGTATGTTTTGCACACCAGTTGCATCCGTTTACATGTTGGTGAACACTGCTGGTTTTTTTTTTGTTTTTTTTTTCATAAACCCAAATTTTATTTTTTTTCCCCCAAAAATATTTTTCTCCTCAGCTGGGAAGATTTTCTCAAGGAAACACTGCACATTCTTTACAAAACTGATTCAAAAGCACAATAAAAATATGATTATGATCTAAAGCCTCTTTTTTTTAAGGTGTCATGCATATTGCTGCTTTCCTGTATTGAAAAATATACACTTCAACAAAGTGGAAATCCAGCTAAACATTTTGTAATGAAAAGCATTTAACACTTTGGTGGCTATCAGTAATGAGTCAACATTTCCTTAAAAGAAAAAAATACCACCTACTACTACAATTACTTTACACAGAGCACAGCTTAGATCCCTGCAATTGGAAATGCATAGGTGACCCCACCCTTGCAGAGACCCAGTTATGCCACTGGGGATCCATTCACCCATGCTCATCCAGTTAGGTGACCATGCCTGCCCAACAGACACCAGAAGGGTCTTCTGTATTTCATCTATCATAGAATCATAGAATAGTTAGGGTTGGAAAGGACCTGAAGATCATCTAGTTCCAACCCCCCTGCCAGGGGCAGGGACACCTCCCACTAAACCATGCCACCCAAGGCTCTGTCCAACCTGGCCTTCAACATCTTACAACAACACATTGGCATACATATTGGAAAAACATCCACAGAAATGTTCAAATTTAAATCTAAAGCCATAATGAAATGCTCACTTCCGATTTGTATAGTACTTAAACTGGCCTCTATATTTTGTCATTTTGTTAACTAAAAAAAAAGCCTATTGCCACATCCATGACTTTTTTTTTTCCCTCTCCCCCCAATATCAAATATTTCATGAACATCAGTTTAGAGACAACATCTTGATTAGCATCAAGACAATAAATTGCAACTATGGAAAGACCACGTGGACTTTAGGAATCCTATATTATAAACTCTGTCATTGCCAAACATTAATAACATCTACATTTAAAATATCTATTTTTAAATCTATTTAGCTAAGTTTAATTAGCACATTTATTTCATAGGAATGTGCCAGATCATATTTTGAAAAAATAGTATTTGTTAAATTGTTAATAAGTTTTAGAACCAACTACTTGCTTTTTGTCCTGATGGTTTGTTTTATAAAGTATTTAAGATAAAAATTAAACTTCAGAAAGACAGGCATACCTCAAAGGGACACAGTGCCCTATCTCATAGTAATAAGTTATGGTTCTGCCAGTAATGTGGCTCCATCTCAACTATTTGTGTCTCTGACATTTTGAGGCTTGTAAGCTGTCCCATGGTTGGGAAAAGCGACTAGGTAGAAACCACCTCGTGTTTTCTTCCCTGCAGCTTTAGTTTAAGAAATACACAAGAGCTGTACAAGTTAACCTCTCTGCAGACATTAAGAAATCTTAGGTTAGCATTAGAGGCGAATCCCCAAAAATTTGCCAGGAATGATCTGTTACAATGCAGAGAAAACTGATCTTAGGCTGAGAACTCAGGAGTGCACACAGATTAATTACATAAAGCCCTGGTCTGTACTGCACTGCACTGCATGAGAAGGCCATGAGAATGAATGTACGGTACCTTTCATCTTGTCCCAGATCCTCACTGTCTGGCATTTCAGATGTAAAAAGGAATTCTCTCTCTAGCAATCTAGATAATCCAGGCAATGATCTTCTAGTCTGTTTTGTGTTTTAGAAGTGACAACCAGGGCACCTGTCCGGTTTGCAGCTGAGAAGAGCGCTCCTTGTTCAGAGAGCAAATGTTTACAAGACATCCTAAGTGCTTGCTGGTCTTGAATGAAGTTCAGAGCATTCAGCTTTGATTGGCCAAGGCTATAAATAAACAAGTCGTGACTCACCTCACACACTATGACAGGGTGTTTAGTAGCAAGCACAGCCAAAAGCAAAACATTTGGCTTTTTTTTCTTCTGGTCATGTGAGGGAGGCTCACCACCCAGTTAGTACATTTTATTTTTCTGCTTCCACTGGAAATCTGCCTCAACATCTCCCAGTTTTCTCAGGTGTAAGTGAGCAGCAAACAAAATGATAGGAAGATAAATGACACGAACTTAAACTGCTGAAAAATCTAAGACCTTATTCTAACTGTAAAAATATGATTCCCCCTCCCCAAAGTGTCAGTTACAAGCTGACAGAAGAAGCAAAATTATTCTCCATTGACTACATTCATAGAATAAAACCCCCAAACTTTGGTTACTTTTTTAAAATAAGGATCAGGAAGATGAGCTTTAAATAAAAATTGCATTGTTTTCAAGTTCTGATTCCTGGCTTGACTGCTACAAGCAGTCTTAGCTATCACAAGGATTCCAGCAAACTGTACTGGAAGAGTCCTCAGAATGAACATATGCCACCGACAGAAGGAGGCTTTCTGCCAAAATACCTCAAATGCCTCTGTGAACAATCTGAGATGAATTGACAAATTCACTTTCCTCCTATGGCTTTGTGCAGCATGCATGACAGGGATTCTGTCACTCCAGCTACACCAGCTATGTCTCTACTAATTTTCAACACCCCCAACCTTATCTATGCTGATAACGCTTTGTCACACAGCCCAAGACTCCAAGGATCACATATGTACATTGTTTAGCACACTGCTCAGCACTGCTCCTTCACATGGCTTCCTTCTTCCATTAAACAGCTTGACTTATTGTTCTTCATATATTTTCAAATAAATATTACATCCAGAGATATCTGCATAGAAATCTTTTTTTTTTTTTTTTTTTCCAAGAAAGAACCCAGCAGGATTTGGACCTGCCTCTCCTGCATGGGATAGTACAAATTGTCCTTGGAATGGTCAAAACAAATTTAAAGTTAAAAAAAAAAAAAAGTAAACCTGTAACAAAAGGTATGTCAGATTAAAAACAAGCACCCCATACCTTTGACTTGGCAAACTGCATTTGGGGCATTATGGGTAATGCATCATTCCCTGGAAAGATGACTTAACTTTCAAACCTACAAGGAATTCTATCAATTTTGTCTTATTTCATTATAGAATGCTTCAAAATGACTAGGAAGATCTAGATAAAAATTGCAAAAATTCCCTAAACCATAAAATCACAGAGCTATTACTTTAAATTACATGGTTTATATTTACTATGTGAGTATCTGAATTAAGAAAATTCTCAGGAAATGGTGAGAAAAAAACAAAACAGGAATGCTGCCTACTTGTGAACTACAACTTCTTTAACTCTACTCCCAACATTCCAGTTAGTTCCTTTTTCCTTTTCCTAATCTCATCCAGTCATCTGCATTCATAGCTTTCCTCAATCTTTCACAAGACATGTTGTTCCTGAAGCAGTATAATCATCCTGGACTTTAAAAAGGAAAGAGGGAGAAGAAAAACAGGAGTAAAGTCCTATGTCTGGATCACGCAAGGCAATATATAAATATGTATTAATAAATGTCCTGCCTTACTCAACAATTTTCCATGGTCACCTACATGTGCATATTCCAGTCTCATCTTCTCTTTTCTATTTCTTTTTCTGATAGTTACAGCTGAAATATTTAGAGCTAAATTTCCTTCAAGCTTACCCTGAAAAAAGAGCTGCTAAATTAAAAAATCTTAATTAATAGAATTATTTATGTGACAGCTTCATTTTCCAATTAAAATTCTGAAGTTCTCTAATTAGGAAACGCACCAAAAGAAATAACTGAACTCTGCAAACATACAAAAGCACCATTCAAAATTTAAATGTAGCATCAAAGATGCAAGCAAGCAAAACTAAACCCCCTGTGGAATTTGAGTTGCTTTTGTTTGTTTACATCCACTGCAATATAGTTTTACATAGCCACGTGTATTTACTATGCAAAATGCCTTTTTACAAAATACTCATTTGTAATGCATTTGATGATTACAGTCAGGAGCTGAAAAGCTTTCAGTATCATGTCTATCCATGTATTTCAGCCTTGGAACTTGATGCATCCCTAACTCTTCAGTATTCCTTTGGACTGTTCCTTTCTTTGTCACACTCCGTACACAGTGTTCACTGCTACAGCAGAAAAATGGTTCACTGTTTACTTTTACAATTCCTCAGAAATCTTCCCCACCCTCGGTGAGGTAAGGAGTATAATAACACCTTATTTATTTATTGATAAGCAAGTTCTGGAAAGATTAGGTTCAAAAACGTCTACTAAATGAGTAACTGAAATGTCAAGGACCTGCTAACTTGGAAGCAGAGCATTTATAAAACACTTCAATGCTCAAAAGACTAGTTTCTACTGATATCATTGCTCACCATTTTTGCAAATCAGACTTCAGAACAGCATGAGTGCATAATCAGCTGAACTGCAGTCACACTAAAAAGACCGACTCTCCAGTAAATTTGTCTCAATTTTTTGATGATTCTGAATTCTTTTGCACCTGAAGGAACTAAGAGCTTGCATTGGCCCATCTGAAGGTTTCCAGCAGATCAGGCTCCAGGCTTTTTCACCGTCGCACAAGATGGAATGACCTCTCCCAGTACGCCTGGGTGGAACAGGAGCAGGTGAGCCAAAGTAGTATACTGAATTAGGCCAAAGGGCTTCTGGCATCTCCTACCGTGTCCAAAAGTGCAGCCTAGAGAAAATTTGCTGCCCTCTCCAAATAGTCTTCCAGGCTCCAACTTGTCGCTCATAGGTTTACTCAACCAACAGTTATGTCTGTTTTTTAGCTCTGAGTGGATTTCCATCCTGTGATAGCATCTACAGCATCTTGTGGCAGGGACTTCGCCAGCTTAACTACATGCAGTTTGACAACCAAAAAACCAACCTAATGTCATTTGCTTGGATCTAGCCACTTCAACTTGTTTCTGAGAAGTCTTATACTGGAACAGGTAGATGACAGCCAAGTTTCTTTAGCTCTTCACAGCTCTTTAGCATTTTTTTTGCAGACCATTATCATATTATTTTTAATGAGACTGCAGAATTGAAAGGTTTAGCTGCCTAGGAAAGAGCTTGCCTTATACTAGAATTGCTAAAAATACTTTTAAAATATTTTTAACATGGAAAACTCAAAGTGACTAGAAGTGATAGGCTGAGAAAGGAAAAGCGCTTACCCTGCCCATGTTATTTTTCAGGGAGGTTCTTACTTCGTTGCTTAGCTGCAACTAACACTACAACTTTCTGGATTGCAGGGGACTTTGGTCAGTCCTCCCTGTCCCTTTTAAGTTCCTTCTTGCCACCCCTGAAGCCTCAACTTGCATGACTAATCCCTGCTCCTCTCAGCAACCTCTTTGCTTGTGCTATCTTCCAGCCTTGATATGTTTGTCACTTCTCACATAAATCATTTTCTGAAACTTTCCCTCGCCTTGGCTCATTGGTTCCTCAACAGAAAGAACCCCTTCCACCTTACAGAAAGATCTAGCCCCTACCCCGGTTACTTCTGAAAAGAACATGAAAGCACTTGACTGTAAACAAAAGGAAAAAGGTACTGTCAATCATGCTCTGCTCTTGGTCAGCTCATTCAGCTTTAAAAGCCTTATTTCGATTGCATGTTTCATACATACAAGCTGTTGCATGTCCTCAAACATCCTCACTATTCTTTTCCAAACTCTTCCTATGTTTGGTATAAATGATTTAAGGTGAGAGAGACTGGAAATGTACACCAGTATTCATGGTGGGCATACTACCGATTTACACATTTTGACCCTTTCTGTGAGTTGTTCCTCATGCTCTGTTGGCCCTGATTACCACAGTTTTACACATAACTTTCCAGAGCACATAGCAGTCTTTATTTTATTTGGATAACTTTAAGAATCAATCCTTCTTACTTCTGTTCATCTCCATTACCCTGTTTTTCAATTACAGAGACCTCTTCTAGACCTCTCTCAAAACTTCCTTGATAGCTGCTAACGTCTCTCTCTACCACCAGGTACTAAGACACCCCCAAAAATATGCTGGCACACAGATCAGCTGCTAGTCTGACATGGTGCTTGATCAGGGAATCTGACCAGATTTGCTCTTGCTGAGTACTGATTTGGACTGAACATGTATCACAAGGATCAAGTAAATGGCCTCCCCTCCCAAACAATATAGACATCTATGTGAAATTTTCCTGTTCTTGGCAGGCACAAAAGACTTCAGAGGCAGTCATCAGCAAAGGAAGGAAAATAAAAGCTATGTTCTTGCCAGAGACAAGGAAGCAGCCCTAATGAGTAGCTGAGAGGATCAGAAAGAGTGTCAGATTCACTGTTTTCCCTACTCAGATACTGCTCGAGCGCTTCAGCAGGTGGGTAAAAGGCACTGTGCTGTCCATGGGGAGTATGAAGGGCATGATCTGGCATTGCATGGTAGATGGTGTACCCCACCCAGTCTGCAAGCTTTCAAAGATGTTTAGTCAGCCTGTGGCACGCCTTAGCTGGTCAGGCAGCTCCAGAACTAGTCACAATCGCTGTCCCTTCTATGTCTCTCCTCATCTAAAAGGAGAGCAAGATGGTGTTCTAATTATTCAGTCTCACTTCTAATAATGTGGATGAAAAAATAATGAACACCATACTGGGCACTTAAAGATATCCGAAGAAACCATAACTGACTCATAGCAAAAAAAAAAATCACACTCCTAAATTCTACGTGTAGTTCATATATCCAGAAGGAATGAAAAGTCTAGTATTTTACTTTTTGTAGATGGTTTATGCTGATGCTATTTTCAGCAAGAATGCGTGCTTTAAAATTACCATCACTGTCAAAGGCATGTTTAGAGTTAAAACTAATTTGAAATGCACGTTTCTGCTACTGAAATAATTCATATTAATAACATACATAAAGTTCCACCCCTTTTTCAATACAGAAAACAGAATATACTGGTCACATTTGGGGTGTGTGTGTTTGTGTGCAGGTGCATGTACATTTATGTATTTATAAGTATACATTTTACTGTATTTCATCAATTTGAAGTGCACACCCAATTTTCCCATATTTTCAACATCCAAATTTGCTGAATGGTTCTTGTCCCAGTTCTTTCTGGCTATGTAAAGCTGACTTCAAATTGCAAATGCTTATTATATTTACCTAACTTTGAGATGCCTTTGTACACCATAAGATATGCACAGGTAGCTTGTTTTATAAGAGAGGGAGCCTTTCATACAAACATGAATGAAAAATCATCAAGACAGACCTATAAACATGCTTAGATCTTTACAGGAGTATTATAGCAGGTATAACCTCAACCTGGTAAGTTAAGCACTGCCCTAAAAAAACATTTAGACACCTATTACATACAAAATATAATTTTGTATTTATCTGTACCTAGGAGTAGGAATGGCAAAAAAAATAAATTAAAAAAATCTTTCCACGTTTAAAGACTAATAAAAGCGAAAAAATAAGTACTCAGGAAATCTTTTTTTCTCTTCACGGAATCCTGCACACTAAGCAGAACTCTTCTTTGTACTTGTATGAAATAAATAATTGTTAAAACAGTTTTTAATTCTCAGGATGCATATTCAGAAAAAATACTCCCAAACAAAACAAGCAAACAAAAACCAAAGCCAAACACAAACACCTTCCCTCCCCTCAAAAAAACCAAAACCCACAAACAAAACAGCATTCAATTTTGACATTAAAAAAGTAATGCAACATTCAGAAAGCTCACCAAGAAATTACATGCAAGAAACATTTACTGGGCAAAACAGAGCACATGAATACGTATGTTTAAAGAATCATAAAAATTTGAATATTAAAGCAAACTGACTATCAACAGACACCAAAACCTGATTTGTATCAGCAACAATGAATTGTCATGATTTGGTTTTAGTGTTTCATCATAAAGCACACATAATAATATTCCATAATGCATGAGAGTATTTCCAAGTTTTTTAAGACAAGGAGAAAGAAAGATTAAAGAAAGTAAGAGACACTTCAACTGCAGTTTCAAAGCAAATTACTACATTTTAGTCACATAAAGATAGCAAATCTTCCTCTGGTACAAATATGATAGATCATGCTGGATTTGTGTGACAAACACAGAAGAACTGGAGACAGGGCGGTAGATCTTACCACTAAGGGTGAAAATCTCAACTGCTCTGGGACATTTTGGCCATGGGATCTTGCCTAAACAGCTATAAAAGAAAGAGATTTTGGAAGGAATAAAATAAAATAAAATCACATAATATAACACCAAGCATTTATCTGAGCAATTTCTAAAGATAACGAAATATTTTGCCAAATTTTTCAAGAGACTTTTTATATACTGTTTCATGAAATTATTTTGTTTACTATAATACATTTCCTATTTGTCCCAAGACCTACAAGAGTACTTATGTACTTGTTCCTTTATAATCATGGTCTGTAATTCAGTAAAGTCACAATAAAATGCAAATTTTTTCTTAGGCACACATACTACTCAAGATTTCGAAACCTTCCCCGCCACCTGTCTCTTTTGGTCTGTAGCAGTCTGAATGTTTTCCTTCTTAGCAATTGTATTCTCCCCCACTGAAAAGACATGAACTATATGAAAGGCAGATCAAATAGCAAGGTGGCTATATAATGAAATCAGCTTTCGAACAAATTGGTCAAGACATTAAAAATTATTAAGAAGACATGAAGACCTGAAAATCTTTTTCACAAGTGTCAATACAAAGAGTTAAAGCACAATCCTTAAAAGTTTATTGTTTTCTAATGTAAGAATTAAATGCAGCACAAAAAAAGAAAAATAGACTGCCAAAAAGCTAACAAGAAAATTAGAATATTTAGAAAATAATTCTGTACCTAATTCAATGAAGAATGTAAGAAGACACTCAGCTATGTAGAATCTTTAAGATAATTAGGACACCCAGAGCCACATACTGACAATGCCTGTGTCTGAAAGCTTTTGCTGGTAACCTCATGGTTTCCTAAAACAGCCCACCACTACTTTATGGCTGCCATCATCCTGTGAAGAAGAGGGTATGAGCTAATTTTCTGTCTAATCATATAATTTATTCTTTGGTGCAGTGTAAGAAAATCTCACCAGAGAGGGCTTAGTGCAATCACAGGTCATAACTAGATCTAAGTCCAGGTCACTGGTTCTGAATGAGAAGCTTAAGGAGGAATAACTGCAGAACATCAAGTACTTTATAATGGAAGCACAGCACAGTTATATATTATTAATCATTTTCATGACATCAACCGTGTTCTTATGTTGCAGCTCAAAGTGCCAAAATTTTTATTGATATTCAGAATTGCTAGCCAAATGTTTTCATACTAATTATGACTCATCTTGATTCCTTCAGGGCCACAGCTTTTTTCAATGCCTATATAATGAAAGTGAGACAGATTACTAAATTATGCTGCTAATTTATCAACTTATTAACATCAATTTATCTATCTGGTGGTTTACTGTGTGATAAGAGATAAAAGTCTCTTAGAGTTCAATATGCCTGATGATAAAATTACAATCATATTCTCTTGTTTTGAAGAGAGCTTTTTTTCCATTAGAATTGTCTTTATTCACTCTCATTGTGGTAGCTTACAAAAGTGTGAAACCGTGACAAAAAAAAATACTAAATCATCACTAATACAACTCAGTTTCAAGGCCATATTTTTGTCTCATAGAGCAACTGGCAATTTGTAGGCTACCTGACAGTACTTTCCAACTCCAACACATGTAACAGCACATTAGCAAATCTGATATAATGACAATAATGAAACATAAATCTCTATAAGCAAAATTTAAAGTATTTGAAAACTAAAACAGTAAAGGAAGAAAAGTAAGAGTGCTTGCCATTTAAGAAGGCACGTATTTGTGTATGCTGATCAACCAGCTTGTTAAAAAATAAAAAACAAACCACATTAAAAAAATATAGGAACCTCTTGTCATGGTTCATGTTACTATTTGATCTTGCATGAAAGCCCTACCAGCTGGAAAGAGAAAGCAGACACAGAAACTTATTAAATACTAACATCAAAACTTGAAGAAAATAGTCCTGCACAGTATCACAGGCACCAATGCAGAAGGGCAAGATAGGTAATAATGAGAAATAGCAGCAAGAAATATGTTCTACAAAGCAAAGGTATGCTTCTCATGATGGCAATTCATACATGTACACAACTGTAGATTCCACAGGATGGTTAATTCTGAGATCACTGATGAAAACAAAAGTGATTTTATCCTGGAGTGACTAGCGTGCCCAATTTCTTACCAGAGTTTCTCCAAAGTAAATACTTGTCAAACCACAACCATTCTGCTCTTTTAACATCCAGCCCTCCATGAAACAACTGCAAATTTAAAGCTATGAAGGCTGTTGAAACACTATACAGTTTCACAGAAAAGGCAAGGGGACTGCCAAGACTGCAAAAGACAACTCAGCCCCCTCCGGCAATTACACCTACTACCAAAAAACCCTACAGAGTTAAATGGCTCTTGAGCTAATACAAGTCAAGAAAGGTTCAGACCAAGAATGATGATCAATGAAGACCTGCAACTTAACCCATCTGTCATCAAGGGCATATGCAGATTTGTGATTTAGGGGAATCCCCTGAACTAGCTGGGCAAGTGCTGCCAGACCACTTAGCCAGCAGCGCTGAGCACCTGATAACCTTTGCCCTGCCTCGAGAAGATGACAACAGGCGTGACATTTTGCTGAGAGGCTGACAGCACTACTGGGAAGCCAAATTAACTTCAGCTACCTAGACTTCCATCTCAGAGTAAAAAAATGCATAAATTTTCCTTTCCATGTTCCTTTATTATTAATTTTTATTTAAAATCACTCCCTTCCACAATGTGGGTCAGAACACATGTATATTACCTTGTTTCACGCAACAGCAGCTCCTATCACTGTTAAAACTTCTTTTCCCCTCATTTTTCATAGATATCTAAGGATTTCTAAAGAAATCTTTTTGTTAAACTATAAAAAAGACATTTCAATAGCACATTTTCTGCCAAAAAAATGAAAAATTAAGCATTCATTATAGAAGTTACTTACTCACACATCTTTTATCTGTATAAATCTGTAAAATTTTATCATAGCTTTTGCTGTTTTCCTTCAGAATCTTGATCTCCAAGATACCTATGAGAAAGCATCCTTTGCTTTGAAAAACGTTCTGTACTGATACACAGATCATAGAATATCTCAAGTTGGAAGGGACTCATAAGGGTCATTGAGTCCAACTTCCTGGATGTTCCTATAGATGTTCCTATAGAGGAGGGAAGTAGAAGGGTGAGAAGAAAATAACACTAAGACTTTTACTTTAGTCCAGTGAGGTTAGTTTTTCTTACTGAAAAACAAACACACACACCACACATGCAAAAAAACACCAAACCTCAAGACTTCGTTTGGGAAATATTCAGAGCACTTTAAATACATCATCTTTCAACTGCTTTTCAGGTATCCTGATTTTCCCTCCAGCTCATTTCAGGAACTGACAAAGAAAGCCCCTGAATACTAATTTCCATATGCTAAAGTTGTTCTTTACCAAGCAAAAAAAGCCTCTTCAGTAATTTTTTTATTTGACTATTGATGGATGAAATAAATATTTTCCAAGGTACATCTGGAAAGGTTTTGAGCAAAGTATTTGAAACTTTAACAAAAAATACCATTTATGTGTCCCTTTCAGAAATTTTTTTATTTTTTTGTTTATCATCGTATTAAGGAGTTTTCAGCTGAACTCTTGTGTTTTGAGACTTTGATTAAAACACACAGTATATAATTCAGCTAACAAGGTGGGACAGAAGTTGCCAAACTACGCATCTTAGGCAAATTGCCTGCTTATGGTGAACTCACAATGGAAACAGTTTTGTTCTTGTACAGCCCTGGCATGAGAACTTCATTCAGTAATTGTTCAGACACATTTAGAGTCTTCTCTATCAATATGCAGGACAAAAGTCTTACATGCTTTTGTCTCAGTTTTTGTTCTAAGAAAACATAAACATAAATTTGGCTAAAAGTTCTTAAAAGTGTTTTGAACTATTTTTTCATAAAGACCAGCCATGCATGCCTCAGATATTACTTCTCTGGTTGATTTTATTACTCTGATCTCATGTCTAAATACATAAAAGCAAGTTCTTAAGGTACACGTTGACCTTGCAGCTTCTGCGGAATGTGGTGGTAGAAACAGACAGTCTAAAATTGGGAAACAGCTATGTCAGCTTCTGGGATTTCTCAGACTTTAACATCTGTATACAATTTATTAACAATATATACACAATGCAGAAATAAAGAGATGTATTTATTTCAGTCTTACTAGGTCACTTAACTGAATAAAAACTTAATGCTTTTAACGCTTTTAAGAAGAACAGCTATACTGGGTCAGCCAAAGTTCCATCTAGACCTGTGCCCTGTCTTCAACATCTGCCAAAATTGAATACCTGGGGATACTTAACCAACAGAATAAGAACATGGGAAAATATGTTTTTAATGGAAGTACCATTACAGTACCAACCTCCAACTATCTGCAAAACTCAGGGACATTCAAAGCCAGAGGTAGTGATATTTATTTAATAGCCTTAAATTAATTTTCTTTGAAGAACTGTCCTACAATTTATATTTTTAATCCACATATAGTTCTAATGTTCACAACAATCATTACCAAGGATTTCTAAAGCTTACATTCTTTTTATTTTTCCTCAAAGGCATGATCCTTACGGTGTCTTAGAGACCTCTCTTATATTTCCCCTTAATTATCCCTTTTCTCTTTTGAAAAGTCCTATCTCATTTACTCGTTCTTTATATTTCAACTAATGCCTTTTGTAAGTTCTGCTGGACTACAGCAATCTCTGCTCAGCTTTCTGTCACAGTCTTCTTTCACTGTCTGAAATTTTTAATACAAATTTTTAAATAATGTTAATATTTTACCATTCAAATTGTAAGGGCAAAGTATTCAAATATTTGAAACAGATATTTCTACTACTTTCATATTGGATATTTTTATATTCACCATGAAATTCTCTTAAGCATTACTGCACACTATGAAGTGACCTACAGTAACATTAATAGCCACAGCTACTTCAGTGATCAGTTCATTGTATTACGAATCCAAGCGCTTGGTGAAAAAAAGCTGAACTTTAGAAAGAGCCTCATTCTCCAGACTTAAAATCTAAGCTAGGAAAACGTGTGTGTGCCATATCGTGCTGTGACCACAACATTCAGGTGGATTTGAGAGAACTTTTATGGTTTTGTGCTGCAGTAAGTATTTCTTTCTGAAAATTTTTATTAAACTAGTTTCCTGAATATGTCTGATTACCTGCATTCAAGGAGTGGGGAAACCTGCAGAACATGAAAAACATAATGAACATATGCTATCCTCTATTTTCCTCAGTGTAAAAATAAAAGACAGCTCTATAGGGCTGATTTCAAGTGTTATTTAGACTCTAAAACAACTTTCAAAAAAAAGAAAAAATAATTAAGGTATGAAATAAATTTCAATAGGTAAACATGCAACATCTCTTCTGACAGTAAGAAAAACAAAAAGAGACTCAGGGAAGGAATATCATACTTGTTTCAAAACAGCTAGGCTGTTTTACTCAACTGTATGTTGAAACACTTCAAAGAATATAATATGTTATTCTGCTGATAGGCTCACATGCTTCAACAGAACTGTGTGCCAGGACATTCCTTACTAAATTAGTGACTAATCAGATGCTGTGCTGGGAAACACACCCTCAAGTGTTACAACAACTCAGGCATCTGCATCTGCAACATTAAAAAAAACCCCAAACACAAACAACAAAACAACCAACAAAAAACCTCAGGGACTAAGGCTATAGGTTCTTATGTCCTCTGTAAATAACTTCTATCACGTGCTCTGTAATCTAATGCTTGTATTTGGCAAACCAGATGCAATAAAAGGTCAAACCCCAACTAATATATAAACTCAACTCTACTAATTCTGATCTCTCTCCTAACACTGTTCTAAAAATTCCAAGAAATGACATTCTCCTCCTTCCATGGCAATAACCAGTAAATATTTCTAAATACCTCGTTTTGTTAATCATAATGTTTCTTTCTCCTTTTATCAAGTTCTCAAATTAACTGAATTTGCTTGCTTCCTTTTCCATCACCTTCAAATTTCCAATATGCTTTATAAGTTGTTTACTGTTTGAAAACTTGACAGGAATTAACTCAATATGATGGTAGGAGACCTGCACATATCTTCTCCTTGTGCAATACAGTGTTTTTACAAAACTGAAAAGTATTTTCTATATTCTTGCTGCTTACAAGGGGGCAAATTGCATATGGAAAACTGTGTAGCACTATAGAATTTTAAATCTTTTGGTTTTGTTGCTGAGATCTAAGCTAGTGCAAATTATTATTTGAATAATTAATTTTATCAACCCACATACAACAGTACAGAAAAGCAAGCTTTTTAAGCACAGAAAACAGATACAGATTCAATGGCTTGGGTTGCAGGTTCTAGAAACCTTTGCATTGCCTGCAGAATGAACTAAAAGCTGGTCTCATGAAGCTGAAATCAAAGTCAGGGACAACTGGCCCCAGAACCGTTTCTGTATATCATATATGTGCATTCTCATAATCACATTGATGCTAGTTTGTGTGGCAAGAAAAAAAAATCTGTGACTGGCAACAACAGAGACAAATGATCATGGAAACTGGGAGGCAAATGACTGATAAATATACCTATGGCAGGCTTGGGCATTTGATTCAGTAACTTTTTTGTGCGGAACAAATCCTGTTCTTCTTCTGAAAATAATAAAATAGTAAAAGCAGTACATCTGCTTACAGGAAACAGACAATTTAGACCAATATAAAAACGGGGGAATGATATTTGTACTTGCAGGAGAAAAACATTTTTCACATTTTTGTGCTTGGCATAAGCCATACCATTTGCTTTTCACACAGTCTTTAGTATAGCGTGAAAATAGAGAACATGGTTAAACTTGCTACCTTTTTTTATGGAGTTTCTTATCAAATATGGTTCAACATGTGTTTAAGAAAAGCAATTCCAAAATGAAACAGTCACATTTTTAATATATCCTAAAAGCAGTCTCTCTATTTAAAGTAACACTGGGGGCTCCCTGAACGCTATAGTTTATAAATACCCTTTAAGATGACAAGTCAAATGACTTCAGGATTGTAAGTTATCTCTCACAGTTGTTCAACTGTTAAAATGGAAAGAGGTAAGAATAGAATAAAAATACCAACAGTGAAAATGTTTCACATGCAAGGGAATAAACATAGGCAATGGGACACATGACCATTTTAACATTAATTTTTCCACTTATATTTACTCCCTACCCTTTAAAAGGGTCAGTTGTGCAAACTTCTCTCCGGAGGAGCAATTTGAGGTCTCTCATTCTGTTCAAAAGCTCCACACTGATCAGAAATGTAGTCTTCCTCTACTCATGATCTGTCTTGTACTTGTTGCAACAATATCCTGCTAATTTAGGCATTAAAAATAATTTGAGGCAACCCACCAAGTTATATAATAAAGAACATTTTAAAATACATAAAAAAGGTGAAAAATATGAACATTACATTTGCAAACAGAACAAATCTCCGAGGCATGCAAACAATACCCTACAGCTCTGTGGCAATTAGGCAGACTGTTCTTGGGCTAGGCAGTAGTTAAATTTATGCTATGGTATAACCCTATAAGGAGTTACAGGAAAGACGTTTTGACTCTATGTCAGTTTTCTGTTCTCTTTAACAGGACTTTAGGTACTTTGCTCCTCTAGAAAAGTATTATTGCTTGCTAACCAATTCAAAGATACAGCAATATGCAGCCAACCTCTACCTATCACTAAGTCTGCCTAAGCTCTTTGAAATCATCTAACTAGAATATAACCTTGCTAATCTGAAAGTTGCACTAAAAAAATGATATTGTTTATAGGACTGGACTTCTTTCAGTCTGTGCTGTCTGCAAAGTCACGGAATACAGTACTTTCACTTAAAAATGGAATTAAAAGATTACGCTCCAACCAGGAACCTAGTGTTAGTTCTAGCGTGCTGATATGCAGCTACTTTTACATAGTTAAAACCACAAACTGCGAGACATTTGACATGGATCCCCACCACAAAAAAACCAGAATACCAAGCACTGATTCAAGAGTCCTTATGGGTTAAGGATAAATATTCAGGTTGAGGGCTGACAGAGGCAGGGGGTGACAAACTCTTCCATTCAGAATGATGCAGCTGCATCCAAGTCTTCTCCTTTCCCTGTCTGAGCTGGATAGGAAGGCTTTTGCTACCCTTCAAGAGACAGTTCATAACTTGAGTCTAAGTTCAACACGTAAGTTGAAGTACACCTGTCTAAGAACGAACATTACTCTTATAAAATGTCAGCCAAAAAGTACATCCAAACCTTTTGGATCCTCCAACTGGAAGGATCTTTACCTCGGATATGAGGGGTCTTTGTCACTTTTCCCCACGTATACTTTATTCCAAGTTTTACTTTCTTACAGAAGAAATCAATCAATCAATGAGGAAAACTATCAATTCCATCCTTGAACAGGTTTTCTTATAATTCTATTTAGGCCAGCAGCCAAAATAAGAGCATACCCTTCTACACTCTGCCTCTGAAGCATGCTATTTATAATAAATGTTTCATAAATATAAACAGGTCAAAAAAAGAAAGCAAGGGCTTTATACTGAAAGTGAAGTAATATTCAGGTTTGACAGCAATATATTAAGTATGCTTGTCAGTAGCTGACAATTTCCAAACAGCTTTGAAAAATAAACAGGGAAAGGGTAATAGATGATAGGCTCAAAAATGGTCAGAGAACAACATTTTCTTAGATTCAGGAGGTACCCCAATATTGTCCCTTTTCTTTTAATTCATTTGATACTCTCTGTGGTGGGGCTGTACCCCACAGCAAGCAAAGATTAATTGCTTGCTTCAAGAAGGGTCCCTGAAGATATGATCTGAGATGGGTTGTACCAGCACAATTCCTCTGCAGTTTTTCAGATACAGATTTTCAACAGAGATATTCACAGGTTTAGCAGGTCAACCCACAAAGATGAGATAGATGACTACTTTAAGAGAAACTTGCAGCTTTCATTGTATGTCCAAAGTGTGGTCCACAACTCAACATAGAAGACAGTATGTTATGTTTTCCCTGAACTTAACACTTCTAGAGCTATCTCAGCTGCTGAGAAATACTGCTGCCAATATTGCTGTGTCAGTAAGAAACATGAAAATATTAAGTGAAAGGCACCTCCAAACTCTCCTGCTGGAAGCTGGAAAACTTTGGCAAACGGCACACAATGGCACGGTAAAAATCAGCAGATTCAACTGGAGCACCTGCCATACTTGCTCTTATCTAGTACAGAAGAGCAGAGCTAAGAACTTGTTCTTGAAATAAAGTTGAGAGAGGGACAAGTGGCATGGGGGAGCTTCAGACAAACACAAACCATTTTGGCCATCTTCTCTTCTGAATCTCTTTATTTTTAAGTCACTCATCTCCTTGACGAAATTTTCTGTATTCACTTTATCACTTTCCTTTCAACCTCTATTAGCTTTCAGTTGTTGTTTTGTTTTCTTACTGCTGGAAACAGCTGAACAAAGAAAACCATAACACCTGCAATTTTACATATCTTGTACTTCATGTTTAGTTAATACTGTGATAAAAAGAAATACTTTACCATTACTATAAACATAATAATGAAATGTATGTGAGACAGCCTAAATGATGCAGGCAGCAGTAGGGAGGCCGCTTTTATTCCCCAGTGATTAGAATGCAGGTATTATGTGACATGCCAGCAGGTGTGACACAGAATCACCAGAATTAGGTCAGCTTAGAATTAGCAGTTCTCAGGTTGTTCACAACATACAAATCCACCTGGCTGCACTCACAGACACCTGCATTTTCTACACAGCAGATTCAGAAGCAAAACTCTCATGAGTAATTGAACAGTGATTGCAGCTCCATGCTTCAAAAAATTAAACACAGAATAGAGCTGGCTTTTCTATATGTTGAAAATTGCTGAAGAAAAACTGCCTTATGATTAAACAAAAAATGATGAACAAAGGCTGTATTTCCATCCTCCCATCATTTTGGAGCTAGCATTTTTCAGCTGAGTGTAACAGTTAACTTTTACCAACGAGTAACAAAGAAAATTAATTACTGAGTCACTTTTGCACAGGATGCCGCATACCCTGTGGTTTGCAAAGACTGCACTTATGTCAGGTATTTATTTCACATATTTAATCATGAATGCAGTGACTTCACTTGAATAAAAGTATTTCAAACCTAGTTTATTTAAGCGTAGTAAAAATACACGCCTCACTGTGCTGGTGCCCAGATGACTTTTTTTCAAATATGAAGGCAAACTAGCAAAAGCATAGAATCATTGAATCATTTAGGCTGGAAAAGACCGTTAAGATAACTGAGTTCAACCACAACGCCAGGCATAAGGATTTTTAGAAACTTCCACATGAAATCTCCTTCAGATGTTCCATGAAATTACTTCTGACTTACCCAATGAATATTCATTTATACCCAAGAAGTTACACACCGAACACTTAAAAACCAATATGCTTAGAAATGACTATTAAAATCTCCTGTGAGAGATTAGCAAGACCAAAAAGCAACTGTCAAATCAGATTATGTGACATGTTCTTCTGTATCTTCAAATCTTAATTAATTATTTTTATAAAAACACTATTATCAGAAGAAAAAAACCTCGCAGGGGTAAACAACAGCAGTCTTCTGAGTGACTCCCAAGTATCTCTGTGCAGCAAAACCAAAGCATATAAATCTTTCAGAGCTCTCTAAATAGAATAAAAAGTTTAAAATAGTTCTTAGTAATTTTGACTACAACTAGCCAATGGGTTAAAGGAAAAGACAGGATTGTGGGACAAATGAAAAATAACACATTTCTCAAAGAATTATGGCTTATGAAGTTAAAATAGGGCTATCCAAGCAATTTCAGATCAACTGATTTCACCTATATATTGAGATACTGACCAAATTAGTAACACAGCTGAGAAGCTGTTAAAGCAGTAAACGAGGATTATTCAGCATTCAAATAAATAAAGGAGGCATATTTCTTCTTAAAAAGTAGATAGCCCATCCTAAAGGAAAGGTGGAAGCAAACACCACAACTGGTGCAATGCTTTTGAAAACTTCCCATATGACACTGCAAAGCAAACTGCAAAAATAAACCTTATGTGCAATCAGTCCCCATAAAATAACTTGAGGTTTAACTGAAAAGCCATACTAAAGGGCAGGTGTTAGTAGTGCCTTGTTATATGAGACTGATATGCCCATAGCATTTTCATTCAGTATCTGCACTAATCCTTCAGATAAGTGAGTGGCAATAGCCTGGGAGGAGTGGCAGACAGAATGAGGGTTCAAAGAGGAGCTCAAACTGGAAAATGGCATGGAAAAATCAACCAGCCAAACTCATTTGGGATGTACTATATTTAACAAGCCAAATGCATGAATGCAAAATGGGAAACAGCTTGCTAACCAAGCAGCGCAAAAAAGGTGAATATTCCTAACAGAATATAAGCTACTCAAGTTATTTTCAAGAATCTTAGAAAAAATACACCTATGCCCAGGCTGCATTTACAATACATTTATGATATAAGTACAAGTCATCTCTTTTACTGGATAAGGCCTTGGTTTGAGCATCATGCTAGGAGGAATACAGAAACTCAAACATGAATGATAAAAGTTTCTGAAAACATAAGTCAAGACTCAGCAAATATTAAATTGGGCTGATGGAATACAAACTTGTCAAAAGAAGTTAAAGCAGCCTCAGTGAAATTCTGCTGGTCCTTCGTTTCTGCCTTTCTTACTTTCTCAGAAGTTGCTCTTTTCTTGCAGCCATGAAAATGTTTAACCTTTATTTTTTAACTAATAGGGTCAGAAGGCAAATAAAGTTTACAGAAAGTGGTATGCAATATTCGTTTGGTGCTAGTACAGAGACTGGACGATTCCAACATTTTCTCCACATCTCCTTCATGCGCTCCCTATAATGAAAGGCTAGTTGAGCTGGAGATGAGGAAGAGAGGAAAATGTCTTGTGATGGCTAAGGCAAATCATGTTCTGCCAAAGTACTAGAGAACCATAGATGGTAAGCCTGACTTCAAAAGTTTGCAAACCATTCAGTGTAAAAAGAAATCACTTATATGCAGCACACATTATTTCTGCAAATATAAGGGAAAAAAAAACCCAAATCAAAACCCAAACAAGCCTAACAAACCAACTATTTCTACCAGTGAGATATATAACACCTACAAACGCTGCACCATCTCCTTTGTGTTAATGTGTTAAATGGTCTTCAGACTTTAAATATGACACTTCTGTCAAAGTAACAGACTTTCTACTGAAGTTTTATTATTTTTTGTTCCTGTATATATTCCAGCACAAGCTCATACAAATATAGAAGCTGAAATGAACAGAACAGTAAATATTACAAAATGCTAGGAGTGGAAGTCTGAGTACACTAGATGCCTTTAGATTACATTGAAACAACCGCAGAAGGAAATATTTGCACTCTGAAGCCGATTATTATTTATTTATCTATTAGACTATATTCTGCCCTCTGCCTTCCTCTATGGCCACAAAGTTTTTTTCTGTAGTCTGTTACCAGATTTCACTCAGTTGTGTACAGCCAAGTGAAGAATGGATCTTGCCTGGATGATGAAACCAAGATTAAGGGAGTGTACAACAGAAACTGACACCAACAGTCCCATGTTTCAGTGCTGATTGGGGCACATGACTGGCCTCAGTTTACGTTAGCTTTGTTCCTACTTACAACATTGAGGAAATGGATTAACAAGCATAAAACAGGAACATAAAACACAACACATAAAACAGGTTGTAAAGGATTACAACCTTGATTCCATTTATATTGCCTAATGGAAAAAGATCTCATTTCCTAATCTGCTCATCCGCCAGGAGATCTCTTCACAACACCTTAAAGGACAGAAAACTTTATATTTTTTCTTTTGAGATATGATTAAGCAGCATACCCTGAAGGTCTCAGGAGTGATCTGAATATACAACCATACTCAGCTGGAGATTCACTTCAGAGAAACTCCTCGCAAACACAAATAGATAGAGGTAAATCTAGTCGCCATACTTGTTTGTTGAGCCCTGCAGTTGTTATCATTGTTGAATGGTATTTCAGCACGTTGCTGCAAGAGTCAGCTTCTTATTTGTAACCATGAGCACTAGTCAATGGCATCTTTAAGACAGACAGGCCTTCAGACCAACAGGGAGTAATGACATAAGGGTTGTAAATGTAATTACTCTTCTCACCACCATAGACTTCCTGTATATATTCAAAGGAAACAAAGTGTCACCAATAAGGTACAATGTACCTGACCAGCCTACAGCCATTTCATTTAGGACAAAATGAATCATGTTATATATCTCACAAAGTAGTTCAATTCTTTCTCCATTGAACACAAAATAAGGCTAGAAAGATGATGTCGTAAATCTTTAGGCAAATGACTTGCAGATTGTCTTAAGCAAATCCAGAAGTGAAGCAACAGAGATATGTAAAGCCTCAGATATAATAAATGAAGCATGGTAATTAGATGAAAGGGGGAATTGTCTTGCTTATCTTCAGTGATAACATGAAGAGGTTTTTCCATTGCTGCCAGTGACATTTTAAGAATAATTTTGCACAAGTGCATTATAGAGCTATATTTAGACACAAAAGAGTTTTTTTCTTCTTGGAAAAAAACAATAACCTCACATTGTGTGAAGTCCATTAAGCTCTGAGTGGTGGTAGTACAAGATCTGTTCTTCAGAACGCACTAACCATTGCAATGCACATAAATGTCTATAGAAGGGCTGATGCAAGTGTGGAATTTATGTAGATCAAAAGATTAATTTGAGTCTTGGAAAGTTACGACCTGAATTTGAAGCTGATCTGTCACAACAGGATTTAGCACCTGCTCACCCAATAATGGATGTAGTTCCCTACGAAGAAGTAACACACCCCTGGAAGTGACTTTGATGGCTCTGGGAGTCTGTAAGTGTGACTGCAGTTAACTGAGAAAAGGAATCCATAAAGGAGGGACTGGAGGAGCAGGTGGCAAGAAACAGGAACATCCTGTATTTGGACAATGAACTCTATGCGTCTGTAACTTTTTGTCAGTGAAAGCTATTATCTTAGAAATATCCCAGCTGGCTGAATACTGAGCTTCAAGAAAGCTTCAATATTAACCCATGGTTTTCAAAATCAAGTTCGAAATTGCTTCAATAACAGCTGCCAGTTAAAAGCTGTAATCAAGTATCCTTTTTTTTCCTGTAATGTTCCTGTTTCTTCTACAGAAGTCTAAGTCTTGATCAGTCTGATCATATGGACAGCAGTGGGTAAAACATGCTATTCAGCGTGATGCACCTTTTTATTTTTTATTCCTCTTCGGACCACAAAAGAGCATACAAGATTACCTGGGAGGAAAGCCCTGCTGTGGGAAGAAAAAGTCTTTCTTGCAAACTACAAGACCAGAAGAACCCTTTCAGGACTTATTTTCATGGTCTAAAGAACTATAACCAAGATGTTCAATGTATAATAATGCACTAAGTACTATACACCTACTGCAGTCTGCATGGCTGATGCAGCGATTTGTGTAGTAGGGTAGCTTAACACCATCTTTGGTCAGGCAAGCCTCTTCCAGAAGTCAGTAACTTTAATTTGTTTAAGAAAATGACAAAACATAGAAGCGGCTGAAATCTAGCCATGCAGAGGTTCCAGTTTTCACAGCATTAACTTCTTTCTTCCTGGCTTATTCTCTTGAGTCACACTTCGATAACCACTTTAAAGGACTGTTGCTTAGTCTCTTCTCAGGTTGCAACTGATTTCTCCTCAGGCTTGCTATAAAAGGATTATTTTGAATGAATATTAATTTGACCTCCTCAGGTTTGACCACACAAGAAATTAAGATGTGCCACAATTTCTGTGCATATTCTAATACATATACTAGCACGGACTAGAGAAATGTCAGGTTTCAAAGAAACCTTGCTAGGATAGGAAGAAATAAAACAGCTTTATAAAGAAAAAGAATAATTTAACAAGTGACCTCCACTGCTCCTTTAACAGTTGTTACCCATTTTTAAGGAAGGTAATGTGTGTGGCAATGATGTGGGGCACTAGAACTGGTCATTTATGTAGTCAAACCATCAAAATAGCTCTTGGCACAATTTTGGCAAATGCTAACTAGCACTTTTCCAAACAACAACCCAATACAGTTTCAGAGTTGGCACAGACCAGGAAATCCCTTCCAGCCTGCACAGTGCCATTCTGCATGGACCATAAGGCAGTTAAATGCTGCAGACACAGATTTTTATACCTGTGGGCCATGACGCCAGAGAATGATCACAAACCCATTTAATTTATTAGAATAGGTATTGCCTCACATTCAGAGTACCACAGATCTACTACATTTTTTTCTCTGTATATTATTTATGAGCACGTGATTCACTGCTGGGTAGTGTTTCTTTGTAAACAGACAGTATGGGGACACATTTGATACAGCTTGCTTATATAAGACAACATGAAACCAGTTTTTCATATCCAATCTTGAGTTTGGGTGCAAGCAAATCACCCAGCCTCTATATCTTATAACAGTTCTAATTACAACACAATCAACAGGCATATTTATGTTAGGATTCAGAAAAGAAGAAAAGAAAAAACAAACACCCACCCACAATGCAAACAAATGCGAACTCTTTATGTGAGCTTACAAAAGTTCTAAATGAAAGGGTGCAGGAGGTGAAGTTTCATTTATGTTAAATAACCTCTCCTAAAGCTGCCTTAACACCAGAGGACTGTGAAATGTCTAAAGCAACTCTATTTATAGAGAAGGTATGCAAGAGCTGCAAAACAGTAAAGACTCATCTCCACTCTGTGCAAACTATCAGGAAACCTACTAAAGGACACGCATGCCTGTCCTGTACTATGCTGCAAAGGCCATGCTACCAGAAACCTTCCGGGCTTTCAGAGAGCCAACCAGCTTGTAGATGAACATTGATCTCCATAAAAATTCACCTGGATTTCTGGGAAGACTTTCAACAAGGTCTCCCATCAAATTACAGAGACTCAGAAGTCATGAAAGGAAATTTTCTGGTAAAGATGGAGAATAACTGCAAGGAATTGCAGAACTTTAATGAAATATCAAGTGATTTGCTCAAAAAAAGGCAAAAGAAATGTGAAGAGATTCAGAAAGTAAAAAAAAAAAAAAAAATCTTAAAGTCACCTGGGCTTTAACATGAAGTTTTCTACTCAGGATCATAATCTTGAGTTAAAAAAGCCAACCAATATAACTGATGCTGGAGAGTATTAACAGAGAGTGATTGCTCACAATTTCTCCCAACAAGGTAGAAAGGGATTAAGAAACTATTACACAGCAGTAAAAACCCACAAGGCTGAGTTCACAAAACACACAGTTCAGCTGTGGATATCTGTGCTATGGGATGTTGCAAATAGCAAAAGTTTGTAAGAACAAAAAGAGATAAATCCGTGAAAAGGTCCACCTAGAATAGCTTGCTTGGGGGGCTGTGGAGGTTTTGGGAAGGACATCACTTCTGGTACCTGTAAATCCTTCAACTGGAAGGTGGCGGAGGCTGGGAAAGTACACCATTTAGAAGTACCTTAGCAAGCTTGTCCTGCTTTTATGTCCAAGACCATGTTTCTCCTGGTGGTCTGCCTTCAGAGAACAGATACTGGGCTAGACGGACTTAAGGTCTGACTCTGCATTCTCACCATTCCAAAGTATTTTACACAGCAACATCCAACACTTGCATTTTATTATCCAATGGTATAGTTTACAGTGAGCTTATCAAATTCTCTTTTCCACTCTCTGCATTCACTTCCCACTAAACAGCAAAGTCCAGGCCAAGATTCTGGAAACCTGAAAACTTGAATCCAAGATATTTACAGTACTATTTATAGTCTTTCATGAAAATCAAGTGTTCTGTTTTGGGACCCAATGAACTGGGAAATGAGGAAAAAAAAATGTCTCAAACTGTAGAATTATTTTTGTTTCCTTCCAATCCACAAGCAATTTGATTTACTTTTTGTCTTCCTCTTTTCAAATGTAAACAGACAAGTAAATTCAGATGTCAAAACCCCAAAAGATAGTAAGTTTAATGTAAATTTCTCTCACAAAGAACAGTAGGAAAGAATGAAACACAGATCACATTAATCTATCGTGCCACAGTAATGGCTTCTCAGTTAAACATCTGCATAGACTGTAGGTCTACAAAGACACAGATAGTAGCACTAGCTATGGTAAAAGAACCATTTTATGCTGTCCAGCTCATGAACTAACCTGTTATCAGCTCCATACAGCTTCAGTTCGTGTTTGTAAGAAAGCCTGAAAATATTTCATACCTCTAGAAGCTCAGGAAGGGCTGCATACGTGAACTGCTTTCTGTAAATGCCACAATATCAATATGAATCTCTAAGCAGAAAACAAAAACCTGCATCTTCCCTTTTCAACTTTGCATTACTGGTTCTTCAGTGTCAGGGTGTAATATAATAGATACGCCTCTGAATGACATCAGATATTCAATAATTCCTGGAGAGTTTTTTACAAGAATAATGCTCTAAATATACAGTCTTTTATTCTGAAAATGGACTGTCTGTAAACCATTTAGAGACATTGTTTACACTGCAGATTAAATCAATTACATACTCTACACTAGTATTTGCTGTGGTCTGAGACAGCCCAATGGCAAGTCAACAGACTTCACAATTATTAATTTCTATTCCTATGGCTATCAACTAATATTTGTTTGAAATTATAATGATCAATTACTTGTCAGCTACTACAGAGATAAAACAAAATGTCAGCAAGCTCTCTTGCTTCTAAACAGCACTGGCATAATGATGTTCTAAAAGAAAGTTACCTCTTCAATAAACACAGTATTTTTCCGTAATAACTAACTTAAAATAAAACACCAATTCGCAGAAAACACAAAGCATGATGACTCCACTGTGAGAAAAAGCATTTCTGAAAGTATTTTGATACTTAGAAAAGATAAGGTCAAAATAACTCAGTTCTTTTTTAACTAGAGGGAAAATAGACTATTTCAAAAATCCAGACTAACGATGAAAAATAAGATATTAAATAATCAATATATTAAAAATAATGTACCTACTTGCCAGTGATGATCCTCCAAAGCTGCGCACCTGCAATTGTGGGAATGTAAGATGAAAAACAATGCACTAAAACAGAAACAGTAGTATTTTTTTTCTTTATTCATACGGAATATTCAAATTTGGGACAAAATGAATAACAAGTATCTGTAACAGTCAAAATATGAAGAGTATATTGACTTTGAGTAACACTTCTTGAATTGCTTTCTATAAACTTAATATACCAGTTAAAATGTAAATGAAAAAAAAAGATCAGTGTCTTATATTGCTACATTTTCACAGTGAAGGAGAAGATAACCAACATAACTCACACTTTAGATCGAAACTGACAACCACTTTCTACATTCCTTATGAATCTGCAATTGTCTTGCCATCTAGTGGTTGGTTGGAAGTGTGAAGAAGCTACACAGAAGTGTTACAGTGGGAAGAATTTCTCTCTGGTTTTCTGCCTTCTTTCTTATTCCCTGCTTTTTGGAGTGGCACATCATTGATTTCAAGACACTACCCAAAGATTTTTACAGAATTACTTCAAGAACCTGACTGTTCTTGAACACTGTGTATAATGCCATCAAAGGTAATAATACAATAAAAAGTTAACTATAGTAAAATAATCTTGTTCTGTAAACTGTGAAATAGAGGTCCTCCTAGCCTCATCTCTATGATAACTGGTTAAATAATCCCACAGAAATGCTAGTGAAACACAAATGAAGATGAGATGGTATTCTTACTCTCTTAGCTTGGTCAGTATTGGTACATCTTGGATTTGGTCAATACAAAAATACTAGCAATTGCAGCTAAGAAAATTTACATAAATCACCACCTTCTAGATACTGAAGTATTTCAACATTAGTGGTGATTTATACAACACAGAGCTTAAAAATCAAATTCTGCTAAGCTTATAATGCTCAGGCAGGAAACAGAATGGGAATGAAGACTCCAGAGAAAGCAATGAAAATAAACCGTGCTTCAGAAAAGGTTGCAAATAATTGCTATAACTTAGAGGGAACAATATGATTTTGCAGTCAGAAATGACGTGGTAGTTCATCCAAGTGGAATACCAGGCTTCTGTGGCACTTATTTCCTGCTTTTGTACTATAGTCAGGTGATTTTTCAAACACTTTGCATCAGAATTCAACATCAAAAAAAAGCACTTATTTCAAAAATATTCCTGATAATGAAAATTACAGATTAATGACAAGCATTTTACCCAGGAAATCTCAAGATGATAACTTAGTACAGGACAGTAATTAAATGAAAAACAAAACAAAAAAGTCCCACCCAAAAAACCACCCAACCAAACCAAACCAAAACAAAAAAACACCCAAAACAATAAAACCCAAATCAAACCAAAAACAACCATCCCAGCCAACAAATTCAAAATCCCTTTCAAACTTTGTTGCATTCACATAAGACATGTACAAATACATGCTGCAAACTAAGCATTACGTGAAGTAATAAAAAAAATACTGCTCATTTATTTCAACAACGGTAAAGCAGGTCATATTGGGTGTCCCAACCCTTCCAATAATGACGTGATTCAAGTAGTGTCAGAAGAAGTATGAATTATAGAATGGTTAGGGTTGAAAGGAACCTTAAACATCATCTAGTTCTAACCCCCTGCCATGGGTTGGGACACCTTCCACTAGACCAGGTTCCTCAAAGCCCTATTCAAGCTGGCCTTGAACACTTCCAAGGATGGAGTATTTACTACTTCCTTGGGCAGTCTGTGCCAGTGCCTCACCACCCTTACAGTAAAGAACTTTAATGTTCCAAAATGCTTAGGAAAACTTTGTATTTTAAAAAATAATGCATTTTCAAACCAAGCAGTTAAGAAACAAGAATGACTGTTCACTGATACTAATTATACTCACATTAAAACAAATCTCCTAATGCCCTTTCTGTAAAATATAGGAAAACTACTTTGAAAATGGTCATAGATCATCATAAATATATCCTCTCTGAAATTAGCTAATACTTTTACAATAAGCATAATACTGAAGTGGATTTAGTAATGAACTAACATGCTCTGAATTGCAGGTGTTTAAGCAACTGTAAACAGTAAACTGTCTTACCTTTTACCCTCGAGAATACCAAATCCTTTATTATCTGAAGAATGAGCACTCCAAGCATTATGAGAGAAATCAGATGATATACTCTCCAAGTGGTCAGTGCAACAAACCTAGAATGTCAAGAAGAAATAAACGCTGAATACTTTTAAACTTATTGGAAGCATATGTAAACTGACAGCAGCTACTAGTACAAGGTAAAAGCAAAAAAATTAACTTAAAAAAAAATAAAAATTGAGGATAGCCAAAACTAGTAAGAAGCCACTGTCCAAGCCAATGGGTCAAACGAGAATACCAACAGAAACAAAATCATACAAAGCTGTGAGGTTTCCAAGAAACCTCTCAGATTTGGGAACGGGGCAACTGGCCACCCAACTGGTTGCTGCTGCAACTAGTTTTTCTGCAAAAAAGAGATGAAAGTGAAAAGGAGTAGCAAGAATTGCCACCGGAGGAAGCCAGGGGATACCCTTTGAGCACACTTGGACTTTTTTTAAACAAAATTGCCTTCCACATGTGTCTACCAAGTTCCAGAAACAACTGCAGTTTTGGAAAACTGCTCCAGTATTCCTTGCAATCCTCAAAATCCAAGACGGCCCCAAAGAAAATGTCCTTGCCACTGGTTTTCACATTTACCACAAACTCATAATGCCTGATCACCCTGAGCAGATCAGGACATGATTTCCAATATGAACACAAAAGCTCACTCTGAAAGGTTTTCCTGAATATAAGAGGGGTTTATATCTGTGCAGAGTTTGAATTATAAGACTAGTATATAAAAAAAAAAATAAAAAAAAACAAAAAAGAAAAAAAAGTATGAAATCTGTACCTCTCTCTAATTTCAGCCAGCTCAAGAAAACCAATAGAATAGTTAGAGTTGGAAAGGACCTTAAGATCATCTAGTTCCAACTTTCCTGCACGGGCAGGGACACCACACACTAAATCATGTCACCTAAGACTCCGTCCAACCTGGCCTTGAACACTGCCAGCGATGGAACATGCACAACTTCTTTGGGAAGCCTGTTCCAGTGCCTCACCACCCTCACATTAAAGAACTTCTTCCTTTTATCTAACCTGAACTTCCCTTGTTTGAGTTTAAACCCACTACTTGTTGTCCTATCATTACAGTCCCTAACAAAGAGTCCCTTCCCAGCATCCCTGTAGGCCCCCTTCAGATACTGGAAGGCCACTATGAGGTCTCCACGCGGCCTTCTCTTCTCCATGCTGAACAGCCCCAACTTCTCAGCCTGTCTTCATACAATAGAGATGTGTAGTGAAAAATGATTACAAGGTAAGCTCTTTCAAAGCTGCCCAAGCATAGCTCATTAAATCAAAACTCCTAAGAGCTTTGCAGCGTGCTGTTCCACTATTTTTCTTGGTAATAAATTTCAGCATTAAAAATTCTTGATTCTGTTTAAGGATTAAATTCAACTGCACTGAAGAGTTTGTTTAGCCTACTTATTTAACTATTTAACTTACTGATAATGGGCGACAGGGAGAGATGTGACACTGTATAAAAAAATCAAATTACGACTTTTTCATACAACTTCTAGGCATCAGAAGTTTATAACAAATACAGACCTTTAACTTCGTGGTTTTAATACCATGCCTATCCTATAGGTTCTTCATGGTGCTTGTGCATTATTATTTTACAGAATCAAACACTATGCCCCGACTTAGCGACTACCATTGGCCAGTCCTCAACGGTTTCAAAGAAATACATCAATACTGAAACTTACGCATGTGCGTTTGCATGCATATGCATACATACACACACATTTTACTAGTTCTTAAAGACCAGATGTTTACTAAGAAGGCTTACCCTATTTTTCAAAGAATACACAGAATATGTTTAACCTACTTTATGCTCACAACTAAACCATACTCCTAGTTTCACTGCAATCACAACTGCTACCTGCATAAAACCCAGCTGCACTCATGTGGACAAGGATTAGGAAACAAAGATTAACAAGGTAGCATCCTCCTTCTGCTCAATAGCTTTTGGGGAAAAAAGTGTAATCTACTTGGAGCAGCTAATGTAGTCACCAAACAAGGGTTCTTCACTTATTTGGAGATCTTTGAATTGTTATGAGTAGACTTCCAGTGCTATAACATTATTAGCTGTCACACTCCTTCCTCCCCGGCTTTGTTACTGTTTATTTAGACTGTGCTGTTTGCAAGAAAGACTTTCTCTTATGAATTCATTTACAGCCAGCGTGGGTCAGCCCTCAGGCGCTCCAGCAACAGATTAGAAACACTGTTTGCGAGCCATATGTCAGAGATCTCTCTTCCTGAAACCCTTACTGGTCAAAAGCTGGTAAGGTCCCCTTATGGATTTTTTTGGCATATGTCTATCATAAGCTTATCAAAAGGTTCAACATGCTGGGATTTGAAAACCACTTATTATGCTAACAGTGTGAGGATTCAAAATTCTTATAAGAATTATCAACACGATGCATAGCAACCAGAATAACAAAAAGTTTCAGTGGTACTTTCACTTATAATTAGGAGTTAGGGCTTCCCCCCCATTCTTTGTTAAGAAAAAGAACAGAGTTTACTGAAGTATTTCTAACACACACACATATATATAGCAAAACTGAAAGGCTCCAGAATTACATCATAGTGCACTGCACAAAAAACATCTGTTTAGTAGAAGAAACAATAGCTATGCTTACACAATAAAATTTATGCTCTCTTTTTAAGATATAAATAAAACAGACCAAAGTTCAAATTGTTTAATTTCTTCTACAAGTGGCATGGAAGCAAAAACCATTACCACAGATGTAAGTTTCTCCCCCCTCAAAATTCTACAGCATTTTGAGAGATATGTTGGGGTTTTTTATTTTGGTTTTGTTGTGTTTTTTTTGGGTTTGGTTTTTGTTTTGGGTTTGGTTTTTTTTTTTTAAGCAAAGGTTAAAAAAATGTATAGAATGATGATTTAAATAATTACTTCAGCAGTTAACAGGGCAGCTTGCATGAGAAGGGGGCAAGAAACTCTGCTGTAGCCAGTATGGGACTGCATCAAAATGGTCATGAGGTGCCACAGGATTAAAACAATACATGTATACAATGCAACATACAAATGTGAGATTTGGGGGTGGGGAGTGGGGGAGGTAAGGAGAAAGAAAAATACACCATTCTGAAACTCCAGTGAGAGCTATCCTACTTTCCGACCTGCTCTTCAGCATTTCAGTCACCCTCATTTCTTCCTACCTACAAACAATTAGAGTACAAATTGACTTTCTTAAATCCCATAATGTAACTTTCCTTAGCAAGTGATAATTCTTTATTTTTAGTGTCACACAAATAAATATGCATTGCCATTAACCTCTATTGCCTATTCAGAAGTTGCTGAAATCAAGTGTAACCTTTTCAGTATTTTGGCAACTTCCATATTTTGCTGAAATGTTCAAGAACCATGCCCTGACTAATAATAATAAAAAAAGAATATCCTTTTGACAAGGTTCCTATAGTCGTGAAGGTCAGTCTGAACGAAAAGATGGAACAACAAATGCAGCTGAAATCCCATGGCAAAAGCAAGTCTCTACATTGTAGAAGAGCAACACAGTAGAAGAGCAACGTATTAAAACTCATCTGGTTAGAGAGCTTCTTTACTTGCTCCTGGAGGTGATATTATCTAATATTGCACCACCTAAAGATAAAAAAGTTCTCCAAGGTACCACCATCAGCTATTGTGACACATTTATTGCCTGAATGAGTGATATGCAGACTTTACTTCCTTGCTTAACAAACACTTATTTACATCTTAAAATCACAGCCTAAAGTCTTCATAGTATTTTTGTGGAGTTCTAAATAGCACAGATTGGTATATACTTGTGCTCTTCTTTAACGGTAAGGTGAAAATTCATGAACACGTTCCAGACATAGTTTAACATAGAACCAGTCTTCTTCCATAAGACACACGTCAGCAAGCATAGGCTATGATATAAACTAGATGGAGAATGGCTCTCACCAGTACAGAACAAATATTTCTAGTGCATTTTGAAAATGCTTAACTGCTAACAGGGTTTTTTTTTTGGTAATCTGTTAATTTTAAAGATATATCTACTCCTGCTCTTACAGGGGACTGCCCGACATTTCAGACAGACACCTACAGCGATGGTGTTTATGTAAGGAAAAGATTTGGTCACAACCCTTTCCTGTGGCCACTGTTTCCTGCTTGGAGCTGAAGGTAGACCGTTCTCCCATGCTTACTGCTAGAGTGATCAGCACGAGTCTGGTTGCAAAAAATTCTGATGCGCACCTCAAGCAAGAAGTCTGGGGAAAAGGAGGTGGGTTAGTTTTCTTCTAGATAAAGCATTAAATGCACTTCCTTAAGAACACTGCTGAAATATGCTGCAAGCCAGTATCAAAAAGCTTGTATTCTTATTACTGGCTCAATCATTTAGTTTCCCCTCTTGTGAATCAAGAAGCAATAATATATATTAAATTCTACTGTATTGTGAATCAAGAAGCAATAATATATATTAAATTCTACTGTATTGTATTTAAAGGTAATATAACACCTTGACTCTAACTGAAAAAACACCCCAAAGCAGATTTGCAAAACCTGCTTTTTACACATATTAAACATGTGAATTAATAACTATGTGAATTGGCTTGAGATGTAAATGATTTTTCATATTAAGCTTCTGTATGTATCAAAATGCAGTTATATGTAAGCATTAAAATCCAAATGCTCAAATATTCAACACACCTGAAGTCCAAAACTCAGTAATTCAGTATTTTTCCTGCTGTTCCACCTTGGTCTGAGCCAAGGTATTTGCATATGCGTTCAAGAATTACAGTGCAAAAATCATTTCCCCATCCCTACACAAAAAGTGTAAATATACACTTAGGACAGAACAAGTTATGCAGGCTTTTTTCACAGAACCTATTTATAGAAGAGAATTTGAGAGACTTACTGTATTTATATGGTACTTAACTGTCTATTTGCATATCTGAACGACACACAAAACTGTTGTAAGCTGATTCCCCGTCTCAGAGAGGAAAACATATTACATGTAACAAAATATATTTACATATGGGATCTCACAAATTTTAGAATAACCAAAGACTTTAAATATTCTGTCTAACAAACCTGTCCCCTACAAAAAGCATAATTTGTTGAAGAAATTGATTCCAGAAGCATTCACTCTACATCTTATGTTAATCCAGCTTCATAACATGCACACCACCACTTCGGGTGCCTGTCAGCTTGAACTCAAACAGCTACGTATCTGTTTAGCTGAAGACATGGGAGTACTGAAATAGAATACTTCTTAAAATACATATATTGAAAAATGTTTAAAATCACTTTTAGTTTAGTGGAGAAAAGTGTAAGTTTCTGTACAGACATAATCTAGGAAGAAAACACCTTAAAGATTTTTCTAAGTAAGAATGCCGTTCAAGAACTTAGGATATCTCAGAGTTTTAATAAAAAATTTCAAGCACAATGGAATGAAGAACCAGAAAGCAGTTGATATGTGACTTATATGCTGACTACAAATGAGTTTTGCATTGGATAGTGCCCAGCAGACTAACAATTCTATCATTAAATACATAAAAATAAAAAAACCAGAAGAGGCATGATTATTATTCTAAACTTGCAGTATTGTCTTTAATTCTTTCTTTGTTAAGACAAAGACAATTCAGTCATCACTTTTTATTCAAGAAGTTTATTTGTCAGGTTTTATTCAAAAAATTAGGATCATATTTATTCAGCCAGAAAGCACAGATCAAATCAAACCTGGGCAGCTCTTTAGAAAACCTTCTAGAACTTATTAGGAATAAATATTTTGGAATAATAGATAAATCTCTTGCATCAAGAAATGGATTCCCACAAACTTTACTACTACTTTGACAGTCAACTGTAGAAGCGGTAGTTCTCTTCGAGGTCTGTGCACAGGTTGCAGGGTAAAAGGCCAAGGCTGCTGGACTATTCTAACTAAAGTTAGTACCACACAGGACACAAATTCAAATTGTTTATTCTCTCTACCCCAATGTCAAGAAACATTTTAAAATTATAAGTCTAAATAAAAATGAAAGTAGTACAATTGTCTAAGCAAAACTATTAGAGCTTTAAAATGCTTTGTAATTGATCACCAAAGAGAAATCTGCTTACAAGCTCAGAAATTTGGAAGTATATTGGTGTCTGGGAAATAGAATCAAGTCAATAATAAAATGTCCTTGCAAAATTATCTCACGCTGTTTGCATGGATACCTCTTGGGGAATGCAGCAGTTAGAATCACATTTCAACATTTGTGTCTTGTGGATCAGATTTGCTACAACTCATTGCATTCAGATGGGCATATGAAATGAAAAATTGAGAAGGAAGTTTAAATGACCTAAACTACATAACTTCTGAGTCTACCAAGACATCAAATGCTACAGTTGGATCATTGAAAATAGGATGCTATTTCTATGAAAGTCAAAATTATTTTGAATTAAACACATAACATCAAATAACGTGGCTTCCTTTATTCTTGCAGAAACACAACCAGATGACCTTAATTACCCTATGCTCTGGCAAAGTACAGAAGAAATCTTAATCCCATTTTCTCATACAGTAGCAGCAGTTTGATGTTAAACAGTCCACCTCTACCATGGTGCTCTAAATCTCCTTTGCTTTAATGCTCTCATTAGTCCTGTAACATCTACCACAGAGCATAGCATATCCCCCTAAAACTTCCACTGTTCTCAAAATTCTACTTACTATTTAAAAGGTCTCATTATTTTGAACTAATACATGAAGAAATTATTGTTCCTCTCATAAGACAACTGCTTTAGACAGAAAATTAGCAAAACAGAATAAGCCCAAGCCAGGCTGCTATTTTTCTGTTCTCCTCTGTTCAGCATTTCTATTTTCCAGAGTTCTCAACTTGGATTTGGTCCTAAATTGTTCAGTAATGCTTGCTTTCCTTCAGTTCCTCAATTATCCCATTTGTTTTATTTTCTGATTGATCCTGTTTTCATCTTACTGGTTGGAAAATGCTGTAAAATGTCCAGGCTTTTATGTAACACTGTCTGGTTCTTAAACAATGTCAATTTTCATTCCTGTAAATCAATCTCAGGCAAAACTCTGCAAGCTGTCACTAAAAAGCTCTTGATTGATTTATTCTCTCATACAATGAAAATATTCATTAGGTCTGAGACCAAACAAAACCAAAAATAAATCTGAGTATAGGTAGTGACAAAAGACACTATTTTTAAGGGTACACTTGGAGAGCACACCATAATGTCTAAGCATACTGTTTAAATCAAAGAATGAGACTAGTATTCCAGAGCTGATCAGTTAATTTTTTCATCCAGTACTGTTACACTGTTGACAACAGTCCTGCAGTAACACAGAAATTTGAATATCAAAAAGCATGTAAAAATCCCCAAAGAAAAATTCAGACTTGGGCTAGGAATGAGAACAGCAAACAGGGTAATGCAATAAATGTTCTACAAGGAGACAGAAACAGAGAAAAGGTCTATTACATCTTAGCCTTTCCACTCCTTCTCTTCCCAAGAAACCCTATGGAAATCACTCATTTGGAAACTGGTGAATAGATGCAACTGATGCATCTATGGATGACCTTGCAAGACACATTAATGTGTTATGTTTGAAACATCTACCTGCAAATATAAAACATGCATTTGAAACAAATATCTGCAAACTACAAAAGACATAACAGCATGGAATTACTAAAAATAAACTTGTCCTCTTGACCTCATAGAAATATTCAAGATGACAGAATGGGAGAACAAAATGAAAAGCTGACACTATTTTCTCTCCCTCATACACACACACAAAGTAATAATTAGGCTAGAATACTAGCTTAAAATCCAGGATTAGTCCAGAGTTTCTCTGCTCTTGGGCAAATTATTCACTTTTTTAGTATTACACATGTAAAATGGGGGGGGGAGGAGGAGAGAATCTTTTTCTCATGTGGTATTTTGACTTCAGTTTGCAAACTATCTACAGCAGAACATTAGTACCCACATCACACTTCAAATGCCTAGGTGCTAAATGATATATATTTAACCCTTGGTAATTTTTAAGATTCTCAGTTGGGATCATTTGGAGTGGAGGGGGTTAAAGCTGTTCATAGTTAATAAATAATAGAAGTAACAAATGCTTCTCCAATAAGAGATATTTCTTTTTTTTCTCCTTTAACTGCCAGCCTTGTTTCCATAGAATTTTATGGAACGTTAGTTCACTGAATATGGCAGTATATATAAAATCTAAATTGTATGATAACTAATATTTGATACATTCAACCAAAAGAGTCAAGTAAAGCACATGGTGTCAGCTTTTGCAGGGTCTGAACTTCAGTGCAGCCTTTATGCTAGGAATCAAAGAGAAGTGAAAAATGGTGCAGTACTGCCTAGTCTAAAAAGGTCCTGATCAAGAGCTAGTTGCTTTAAGTCTTGTTAAATAGTCCAGGATGGTCTGTCAGGAATATTAAAAAAAATGAAGGAAACAATGAAATTAAATTAGTAAATTTCTTGTACCTACAAGAATATTACTTCAGTACTAAACATGGAAGATGCATTTATATACAGTAACATGGTTAAATGATTTTTAAGAAGAGGTTACAATTGAATATTAAAAAACAAACAAACACCCCAAAAAAAAAAACAAACCAAAAAAACCCCAAACAACAACAAAAAAAAAACAAACCACAAAGGCCAGAGGACTTTGTGACACTACAGAAATAGTTGACCCTCAGCAGCTCCTACTGCAACAGTTTACACATGAAATGTTTTGAATGGCTGTCGTGGTTTAAGCCCAGCCATAACTCAGGCAGTCGCTCTCTGACTCCCTCCCCTTCCAACCCCCCACTCCCAGAGGGATGGGGAGGAGAATCAAAAGAATGTAACTCCCACAGGTTGAGAGAAGAACACTCCAGCAACTGAGGTATAACACAAACCACTACTGCTACCATCAGTAATAATAATGATGAGGGAAATAACAAGGGAAGAGAATACAACCATTCACCACCTGCACCAATGCCCGACCCGAGCAGTGATCTAGCCCTTCTGGGTAACTGCCCCCAGTTTATATACTGGGTATGACATGCTGTGGTATGGAATATCATTTTGGCTTGTTTAGGTCAGGTGTCCTGTCTCTGCTTCCTTCTGGCTTCCCCTCCTCCCTGGCAGAGCATGAGACTCAGAAAGTCCTTGGTCAGAGTAAACATTACTGGGCAGCAACTAAAAACATCAGTGTTATCAGCGCTGTTCCCAGGCCGAAAGTCAAAAACACAGCACTGCACCAGCTACTAAGAAGGAGAAAAATGACTGCTACTGCTGAACCCAGGACAATAGCATGCATACAAGAACTAAACTAACTGTGAGGGAAAACACACTCCCACCGAAATTAAAAGGGATGGGAGGAAAGAACTATCACTACTTTTCCAACATCTAGAAAATTGTAAAATTAAAACTTCACCACCCCTTCCTCCCTCTTCTACCAGCACTATTGCTGATCGATGGAGAGACTTCTCCCCTCATCCAGTACAGATCTCAACACTGAGAAACACAAAGAAGCCCTACACACAGGGAGTGATCCTACCTCTGCATGGCGACAGGGATACTTGCAGACACACAACAAAGAAAGATGAGCGACATGAAGCAGTAACTGGGTAATGTTTCTTCAGCCTAGGCTCCGGCCAGCACAAAGCCACATTTGAGAGACTTCACAGGCAGCAGTTCCCTGGCCTGAAGCAGCAGCGACTGAGTCATCACAAACCAGGCTGACCAGCTGGATCTCAAATGAGAAAGGAGAAGCAGCAAACACACTGTGCTGCAAATGCTTACGATGCCAGCATCAAAGCAGGAAAAGATGAAACTAGATTCAAACTGTTTCAATTTCTAAGTGTCAGATTTCATAGGTTTGCCAACGAGATCTTTCCTGTTGTTCTTAAGTCGCAAATCACAAAACCTTACTGGCCATCATACCTGCTTCTACATATGTCCTGGTTAGTCTTCACCTGTCAAAACTGCCTGGTACTGCAAAATTCCTGCTTTCCCAGCAGCTATCACTGCATGTATACATATATATCTATATAATCAGCTAATATTCCTTGTGATGCAGAAATGTATTCTGCTAAACACTGTCCCTGAAAATTTTATCTGAGCCATGAGGCAAAGAAACATTAAACATTATGACTGCTGAAAGAACAGATGATCTTTAAAGCATGTGGAAAATGACAGCAAAACCATGTAACTTCCTCAGTGAAAGGATTTATGATGGATACCTCAGAGCTAGGTGGATAATAAAAGTCAACCTAACTTAGACATCACACACACTGCTCCTGGGATTAAAGAGGATAAAATGATTTTGAAAATATTTGCACAGAGATACTTTCTTGTGCAACGCAAAGCTTCAGAAAGTTCTCTTTCCATGACTTGGATCTCATGTTTAAACATCACACTGTTACAGTTTTAGAAAACTAAGGGGAGTTTGCAATTAATCTGCCTCTTTGCAAGCAGGCATACAGCAACATTTTACATCAGAAAACAAAAATCATAGGCATCACCAACATGTAAGATCAGGGGAAAGTCCTGAAGAAGTTTCACACAGAAGACACTTTTTTTAACTTACAGAAAGAAACGAGAGTTGCTGCAAGCGCAGTGAACACTTCCCTAGGTTAATTTCTGGGGTTTATTCAACAAAACTGTATCTGACTAGGAAAAGCTTAGTCGAAAAAGAGAACTGGTGCACTGCAGCAGCATTCCCGGTGTTCCCACTAACTAGGCCACCAATGTGGAAAAGCACACACACCCTTAATAAACTCTGAGGTAATGGACCACGGCAACAACGCAGGGCTGACTACGGCTCAAGGCCTAATTTCAGGTTTCAAAACTCCGCACAGAAACGCAGGCCCATCGCTCATCTCAGCTGCAAGAAAAGCAACTTCTCAGCAGGGCGTGCCGCAGCCGCCCAGGTCAGCCTTCTTCTGGGGCTCCTTGCTACTATATGAAATAGGGGGAGAAAAAGGGGAGAGCAGAAAGGAAGCACACAAGAAGCCGGTAACGCAGATGCACACAACCCAAGGGCTATACCCTGCCCCAGAGCGGCTGCCGAGCGCACGGGAGAGATGGCGCAGGTGAAGGGGAACGCCAGACCTTCCCGTGGAAGCGCGGGGACAGTGGGTCAGCTCCCCTCAAAGGACCAGGACGGGGGAAGCCATGGGGGCAAACAATCCTCCCGGAGGACGAGCGCAGGGCTGAGGGGTGGGAAGAGATGGGAGGCGCCCATCAGCGGGAGGGGAGGCGGTGGGAGGTCGGGCTGTGGCTTTCCTCTCCCGGAGGGAGGGTTTCCGACCTCGACCCCGCTCCCCACCACGGCCAGTATCGCTCACCAGAAGAACAGGTTGGCGCAGACGAAGCTGCCCAGGCTGTGGAGGGGCCGCTCCCAGCTCAGCGCCGCCGCGATGCAGCAGCCCACAGCCAGACCCGTGTCCCCCAGCAGCGCCGCGGCCCCGCCTGACAGGTCGGCCGGCTCCGCATCCCGGGCCGCCGCACCCCGCTCCTCGACGGCCTCTGTCCGCTCCCTCCCGCCGCCGCCGCCGCCGCCGCCGCCAAGCTCCCCGCCCGCCTGCGGCTCCGCGCCGGGGGGCTGCGCGCTCGCCATGGCTCGGTGGCGACCGCCAGGCTCCGCGGTGCCGGGCGGGACTGAGGCGGGGCTGGGGCGGGGCGGGCTGCCGGGGGGGCGGGGTCCGCAGCGCAGCCGTTAACCACCGCGCGCCGAGAGGCCGCTCTCCCGGCAGGTGCCGCGAGGAGCTGCGCACGCGCGTGGCAGGTGCCGGCGGCCGCGCTCGGTGGGTGCGCGCGCGGGGAGCGGCGCTGGCGGCCGCAGGGCAGCTGTCCGGCCGCGCGGCCGCAGCGGCAGCGCCGCCCTTGGCCCCGCCCCGCCGCGGCTCCCGCCCCTCCTCGCGCGCGCTTCCCCGTTCGCGTCCCGCTTCACTCTCCCTCACGCACCCCCCCTCCCCGCACACCCCCCTCACACCCCTCCGACGCCCGTCCTCTACAACGCCCCCCTAATAACCATCGTGCCACCCTTATGACTCCGCCTCACACGCCCCTCTCGCCCCCCCCGTACAACACCACCCTCCACAATACCCGCACGCACACATCACACACGCTGCGCGCACGCCTCGCATTCCCGTCCCACCTGTACGCCCTTGGAATGGCAGGTGGTGGGCTTATGCGTGGAGCAAGTGCGCCGGCTGCCTGTGCCTTCTGGTGGGTGGGGGGCTCGCCCAGGTTGCACAGGTGACCAGGGAATGGTGTGTGGGGGTTTGGTTCCCTCCTGGGGAAAGCTGGGAAGCCAGTCGATTTTTCGGTTTGGGAGACGGTGTGGTGGTGAAACCTGCCAGAAGATGTTACTGCTGAAACCCCTTCTTCATCTCTTCCTTGTGTATGTACCACAGCCAAGCAGCAGCCTCTCAAATCCTAAAAGGAAAGGAAGTAAATTGTTGCTGTCACAGCGCTAGGAACTTCTTCTGAGACCATGAAGGAGGCTACAAGAGTTTCATGTCTTCCATCCACATCTTAAGTATCCAAGAAATGTACTTGAAAATCCGTACTGTGTTGTCCTGTCATCTCCACTGCTACATTCCTGGCCAGCCTCAGGGTCAAGGTGGGAGCTTGACACTTCCCTCTAATGTGGTCGTAGGCATGATAGCTAATGTGAGTATTGGGGAGCTGAGTTCTGAGAGCATGCCTGGTGAGAAATGGTGCTTACCCATTCTGCTGCTGAACACAAACAGCCAAAATTGGAGTCAAAAAACATGTCTCCACATAAACTGCATAAATTTAAATAATTTTAGTGTAAGAGCAAAGTAACAAAAATAGAAGAATATTTTTGGATTGGAAATTAAGATCTGTTTCTAGCTTAATTGAGTACCCCATTAGCTTGAGGTTTTTATAGGAACAGGAGTGATTCTCACTTGATACTACTTGAAGGTCAACATGCCTTGTTTTCTCTGAGGTAAAAGAAGACAAAGTAAGATCACAAAGTTGACAGTGGGTTGCAAATCTGCGCTGTGTTTTCACCAAATGACCTTGGGAAGGAGTTACACTTCCCTGATTCCACCTGCTCTATGCAGTGTGTGAATTGTACCAGAGAGGAAATACACAGGACGGTATTCTACATAACCAATTAAGACTTTTCTGAAGGACATCTTAGTTTTATACTAATTTGTTGTACTACTGTGCTCTTACCTCTAAGAACCAGGCAGAATAATGAGCCCGGCTAAAAAGTGATGAAATATTGTCTTTAAAGGTCTGAGAGCAAAAGGAAAGAGAGGCATGCTGAAGCAACTCAAACACACGGATAGAAAAGAAAGGCTCTAGGAAGTAGTTGCAGCAAGACTGGAGAAACACTTTGTTGTTTTGCTTCAGTTTTGTGCTGATGAATAAAAACTGCCCTGGAAAGATGGTCGAAACAGGGTGTCCTCACCATGCTGGAAAACAGGCAGATGCCTCATATGTGTGCTGGTGGCTGCTTACGGTTACTGAGCTCTCCTGGTGTCACTTGAGCATGCAATGCTTCTCTAGGGTGAGTGCAGTGGCTTCCTGCAGGTACTGATTCCCTGGTTTGGGGAGTGGGAGAGCAGGGAATCTTATCAGTCAAAACAGCATCTTCTTACAAGAAAAAAGGGGTAGCAAAAGGAGTGCAAATGAGGGAGTTTTTCCTGTACTTATCCTCTTTTTTCAGGTTAGTGTAGGGTGCTGTGTTACCTGTACCAAGCTGCTGTTCTAGTGAACACTGTCCGTAATTTGCCAAAACTACCCTCAGTTTAGCCAGTGGCAGATTGCTTTCCCTTGCTAGCATTCAGTTTTTTCAGGCACATGGGCTGTCCTGTCCAGCATCTAAGTCCAGCTGACTCCAAACAGTTACTAGGTAAGTCTGCAGAGAAGTCAGGTGTTTCTTACGCACTTTTGAAGTGACCATGGAATAGTTAGCCCCAGAAAGCACACTGTGGTTAAAATGTTTAAATTTTGGTTTGACCAGCAGTAGATAATGGCAGCAAAATCCTATGGCCCTAAGGATTATAACCATGGCAGGTTTCAGGTGATCCTTCTTTACCAATACTACACTTAAAAAAACAACCAACCAACCAAAACATTTGAGGATGATTGTATGCTCACTCCCCCATAGTTTATACTCTGTGCTGTACTCCCAGTCACAGGAGATCACAGAAAAGGGGAGATGGAATCTGGGAGGGGAGGATGAGATGGGATTTCAGTGAGCAGGCTAGATTACAGATATGGGAACTCTTTCAGATTTTGGTTAAACTTGCATCCATTCTAGATTACTGGCCTCTGCTTTCCTGACCTATATCATGAAGGATATGAACAGAAATAAGAGAAAAGTTCTTCCAGAATAGGTTTTGAAATTTAGCTAATGGCAAAAAAAAAAAAAAAACCCCACAACAAAAAAACAAAATTTCAAGTACTGATGGATGTGAGCTCTCTCCTTTTTACACTGTTGATAGTTCTTGGGCTGGGTTTATATAAATGAGCTTACTGAAAGCACTCTGGTATAAACATTAGTGTGAGAGAAGAGATGGATGATATACTCCCAGCCATTGAAAATTTAGATATCTTTTTCAGAAAAAGATAGTATGAAATACATTGTCTGTCTTTGATCTTTTTTCATTTTGATGTTTTGCCTGCCAGGGTTTAAAAGGTTTATGTGCAGTTTATGAGTTTGTGCTGGGAAAAACTAGGACTAGCACCCAGTGCACAGTTGCACATGTGAGCTGTAATGCCCAAATTAGGTTAGGGACTGCACTTCTGGTGTCAGTGTAAATGATGGATGAAAACTGAGGAGAAAGCTTTGTAAATGGTTGTATCAAAGAAGCTTATGATTATCAAAGCATTCTAATGCTTCTGAAACATGTTTGAAAATTCTGATGTCAGCATAGAGCAACATTGCTGAATTCAATTGAGGATTCCAGCTCAAAATGGTATGATTTTTCTTTCCCCCTTTAAAACAAAACAAAACCAAAAACAAATGAAAAACAAAACAAACAAAACCAAACAGACAAACAAACAAACAAAAACCCCAACCCCGAAAAAAACCAAACCACCTTGTTTTGGTGGGAATACCCATCAGAGCTACTTTATCACTCTCCTCTTCGACTGGACAGGGGAGAAAAAAATGTAGCGAAAGCCATGTGGGTTGAGTGAAGACAGGGGCATATCACTCACCAATTGTGGTCATGGGCAAAACAGACCTGACTTCTGGAAATTAGTTTATTACTAATGAAGTCAGAGGAGCATAATGAGAAATAAAACCAAATCTTAGAACACTTTCCTCCACCCTTCCCTTCTTCACTCATGACTTTACCTCCCCCCCACAGTTGTGGGGGTTGTGATCAGTTCATCTCATGTTCTCCCTGCTGCTCCTTTATCCTCAGGGGAGTACTCCTCACACTCTTCCCCTGCTCCAGCGTGGGGTCTCTCCCACAGGAGACAGTCCTCCACCTACTTCTCCGACATGAGTCCCTTCCATGGGCTGCAGTTCTTCATGAACTGCTCCAACATAGGTCCCTTCCATGGGTGCAGCCCTTCAGGAACAGACTGCTCCAGTGTGGCTCCTTTACATGGATACGTCCTTCAGTAACAGAGTGCTCCAGCTGTAGTGGCTGCAAAGCTTTTGGTTTCACAATATTCTTACTCCTCTCTCTGGCTGCTGTTGCTCCAGCTCAGTAACTTTTCTCCTTCTTGAATATGTTACCTCATAGTCACTAACACGGTCACTGGTGGGCTTGGCGTTGGCCAGAATTGGGTCTGTCTTGGAGCCGGCTGACATTGGCTCTGTTGGACATGGAGGAAGCTTCTGGCAGCTTGTCACAGAATCCACCTCTGTAGCCCCATTGCTACCAAAACCTTGTCATGCAAACCCAATACAAACTACCTGGTGGTACAAGATGAAAAATATAACAGGAGTAACAAAATTATATGAATGTTGCTGCTGTTTCTTATCAACAAATGTTACTATTTGGTGATTTTTTGTTCCTTCACTGATAGGTTATGCTTCTTCTCAATCCTTCTTTAGGACCTGAGACAAAGGAATTTAGAGAAGAAAATGTTGATAAACTCAACAGCTGTGGCCAAGCCAGTTAAGAAACCACTTAAACCATTTGTTTTTTTTAGCCCAGAAATACTATTGTACAGCAATCTCGTAAAATATTTATACAATAATTTATACAATAGGTGTTCAACACCAAGCTATGTTGCTCTTTTGTCTGTTTAACAATGCCATGTAGAAGATCAATGATTGATTTTTATCAGATCTAATTCTGGACCTAATTACTATAATCTCTTAGATAGCATTATCTGCTTGAATATATATGGTAGAGTCAATGATGACTTTATAGATTTAGCTCCACTCTTTGGTCAGCTCCATCTGAGAGGAGGCCAAGCAGGCCAGCAACTTCTTCTAACCCAGCAATTGTTTAGACATAAGGTTTTAGAGGTTAGCTCATGCAGGAGCTGTCATTGGCAAGGAAGAATTAAAATTGCTTGGTATCAGCAGATTTGTACATTAGTCTTTTGGCTTTATTTGCAGGGACAGGGTTCTAAGCAAAACTATTAGTCTTGTGGTAAAGCTATACAATGCCCTGACTATTTATTGTGGAGAAGAAAGTAATTATATGCATTTGAATATTACAGTGACTTTATGAACTTAGTTTTTAGATGCATGCTACATGGGTGATTCATCAAGAGTTGATGTTTGGCACTGTGCTTTCTTTAAAAGCTGTAGTTCAAGAGATCATGGCTCTCAAAGTGGGAAGCAGCATGAGGGACACAGAACTGAGAGCAGTTGAGCGTGGGCAGAGTATGTTTGCTGTGTGAGTAGCCAGAATTGCATTCCCAGCTGCTGTCAAGGAGAGGGCTACAAATTGTGGTCTCCACAGCTAAGGCTAGATGAGGGCAGTGGATGTATCAGTGTGCTCTGGCAAATAGCAAAGAGGTAATTTCAGTTGAGTGTACAAGGTAGAAATTCTTGGCAATCTGTGGAGAGGACAGTTAGGTGTAATGTTGGGTTTAGCAAACTGTCAAGTTTCTAGTGGGGGTGGGACTAAGGTAATGCCTAGCTAGAGGAAACTGGATTGTGGCTCCATGCCTGGAACTGACTGTGGTCGCATGTAGGGGGAAATACTCTCTCAGGAGGGGGCATGTATGAAAAAAGTTAGGGAAGTGTCTTTCAGATACAGGTCCCTTTATGTAGGAATTTCCCAGAGTGCGTATAAGATCCTTCCTTATAATTGAGAAAACACATCTTGAAGATGGGATTTCATCAACATCTACTGGTTTTTATTTTAATTTTGACACAGTCAGGTGGGAGGATGTTTGTGATCTTATTGTTGGTCATGTTGGTAAATATCAGGAGTGTGATTCAGGGCTGCAAGGTGTGTGGGAGTGACTAGCAGCAAAGGAAAAAGAAACTGAAAAAAAAGGAAGTAATCTAAAAAGTTTGAAAATTGCTGCTTTAAGATACAGAATAAATGATTTCTTACAAAAATGAGTAGAAAGGTGGCAAAAGGTTTTATTATTAATTTTTATTAGGGGGCCGTAGCCATATAAAACACTAAAGTTAATAATTTTGTTACTAGGGATGGATTTGAGATCCTTTTAAATGTTTTCATTAGCAACACAATTGTGAGAACAGTGTTTTGATGTGTATGAAGCAAAACTAGGTAGAATAATCCTCAAGGAAGGACTGGATGCTCTTATGGGTAGGAGTAAGAGAAATGGCATGTAACAACATGGAATAAAATATCATATGCTTGGGAACTAATTTCAAGAACTAGTTGGAATCTTGTAAGTTGATTAAATTTGGTCCCTTTTCCTCCTGTTTTATCTTTGTTGTGCAGAATTTAAAGGATGTTTCTATGAACAGGGCTAGTGAGATTGTGAGATACAGGTAAAGTACTTTCAGTGGATAAGAGTCTTAGACTGTTGTTACAAAGCAACAGTAAGGTGTATAGAACACCATCCCCATCTCCTTTGTTTTGTTCTCCTATCCCAGACTGTTCTCTTCTGGTAAGAGCGCAGGTAAAATCATGCTGTAGATGGAACAGCTCGCTGTATAGTTCACTTCTTTGGACCGCTGCTGCCCTCTTCTGCTTGCTTCTCGTAGCTGTTGCAGTATGTGTTTTTGACATGTTGCACCAAAGGCCTTGTGTCTGTTGTGACGTGTTGTGGGAAGTTTTCTCAGTGGATTCCTTAAAGATTAAAATTTATTAGATGTTTGCTAGTGATGCGAGTTTAACTGGCATTAACAACTTAGGAGTTTGAAAGAAATAGAGGTAGATTGATTGAACGTCCCATGAACTAATTCCAAGTGCACCTCCCCACAATCCGCAGCCACCTTACAGCCCTTTGTGTGTATGTGTTTGTGAAGGTATGGTTGTGTCACAGCATGGCTGGTAGCAATATTCCTCTGTCATCTGATGGTGTGAAATGCAGTGGGTTTCTAGGGATGGCACCACACAGAATTAGTTAAATTTAGGTCAGTGCTGTCAACTTTGGTTTGTATCCTTCTGTATTTACTTCACAGAGCTGTAAATGATCTGGTGTGCAGGCCCTGAGAGAAAGTCTGTCAGCATTGAAGCAGCTGCTATAGTTCTGCCCAAGTGCTGTAAAATGGACTTTGGCCAGCATGACTTGCAAATGGTGTGGCATGTCTATGCTAGGTGTTTGTACTGGTGCAAACCCGTGTGTACCTGTTACAGCTGCATGCCTCAGAAATGTGGGGCTTGAAACCTAGGTTTCTGATGCAACACTTCTTGGGTGAAGCAATTTCCTCTGCATAGGTTGTGTAATTAAGTTTATTAAGAATTCTGGCACCATGTCAAAGGGATCTATGTGCATTACAAGGCAGAGGGAAAGTGCTAGACTGAAGCCTGAGGACATAGGTGGAATTGAGGCATGGCCAGCTTTAAGGCGTGCTAAGAAGATGTTACCCAGTTGTATTTCCATTGCAGCTGCCACTCCATTTCTAGGCTGGACTGCACAGTTTCTGCCCAGCCCTGGCTCTCAGAGCATGTCTGGCCAGTGTGGTCCTGGGGCTTTCCTCGTTGTGACTGTATTAGACCAGGCATAGCCTGAGTGTGTGGGAACCCAGTGTGTGCTCCCAGATGGTTTTTGACAGGGTCAGTGTGACTGCCTGGGGGTAGCAGATCTCTTGGAGCTGAGTGAGTGGCAGCACCACAATTGGGGCCCATTCTGGTTCCAGTCCTGAAGACAGGGATGCATGGCAGGCAGCTGCATCACCACTAGGTTGCAGGGCCACATAAGCTGAGCACCCCAGTGGCAGCAGAGCAGAAACTGCTGCTCTTCATTCTCTCAGAAAATAAGATATTGTCAGATCCTGAAAACTACAACATGCACAGTAAAATTCCACTTCTCTCTGCAGGGACTGAGTAAGGCAGGGGTTTTCTCCCAGAACACTTTAGCTCCTATTACTCGATTCTCTATGATTTCTGATGCACTCAACTTACAGAGTGTAGCAGTTGCAATACTATGGCCTCTCCAGAAGTACAGATCTACTCGTTTATAAGTAGTGGTAAGCCTCTATAATGTTCTTCACAAACCTTTATTTCAAAACAAGAATAAAAGGAAAAATGTATCCTGTGAGCAGTTCCTCTCCTCTCTTCAGAGAAACTCAAATGTGACCATAATATATGTCAGAGATAATTTCTGTCTCAAGCAAGAAATCTCAGGTGTTCTTGGAATAAGCTTTCCTGAAGCAAAATAATTTGCAAGAATAGATCATCTCTTCAATCAATTTTTTAAAGTTTTTATATTTTGAGGAACACAGTTCTCACTTCCAAACCCACGTATATATCAACTATGCAGTATTTATTTTTATAAACTGTGCATTCTTGCTTGTATCAACAATTATGAAATATTTTACTTGCCTCAACAACAGTAATTAAGATTTGCATGGCAGGTTGGCAGAAGTGGCATGAATGAAGAGATGCTCTTAGATGTAAAAATGAACATGAGCCGGCAGTGTGCACTCGCAGCCCAGAAAGCCAACTGTATCCTGGGCTGCATCAAAAGGAGCGTGACCAGCAGGTTGAGGGAGATGATCCTGCCCCTCTGCTCTGCTCTCGTGCGACCTCACTTGGAGGATTGTGTACTTTTCTGGGGTCCTCAACATAAAAAGGACATGGAACTGTTGGAACAAGTCCAAAGGAGGGCCACGAGGATGATCAGGGGACTGGAGCACCTCCTGTATGAAGATAGGCTGAGAAAGTTGGGGCTGTTCAGCCTGGAGAAAAGAAGGCTGCATGGAGACCTCAGAGCAGCCTTCCAATACCTGAAGAGGGCCTATAGGGATGCTGGGGAGGGACTCTTCATGAGGGACTGTAGTGAGAGGACAAGGGGTAATGGGTTCAAACTTAAACAGGGGAAGTTTAGATTGGATATGAGGAAGAAATTCTTTACTGTAAGGGTGGTGAGGCACTGGAATGGGTTGCCCAGGGAAGTTGTGAATGCTCCATCGCTGGCGGTGTTCAGGGCTGGGTTGGACAGAGCCTTGGGTGGCATGGTTTAGTGGGAGGTGTCCCTGCCCCTGGCAGGGGGGTTGGAACTAGATGATCTTAAGGTCCTTTCCAACCCTAACTATTCTATGATTCTATGTAGCGATAGGCACTTCTGTGTATTGACTAAGAGCAAACATCCCTCCTAATGGTTGACAGCATTCAGAAGTAAGTCAGGAGGTAAATGAATTGGGACTGGAGACATGGTGTCAGCTTGTGACCCTAAAGATGACTGTCACCTTGTATATTCCTGGTTTTTTTGACCAATTAATGTTGATGTGTTAGGGACTTCTCTGAATATGTTTACAAACAGCACATAGACAAAACTGAACTTTCTTGCTGCACTGGCTGAAATGTATAAATTACGTCATTCCAAGAACACCTTGCGAAGAGCAGCTAAATTCTTTCTAAATAACTAGCATATGGATAAAATCAGAAATATTACAGTCTCAGATACTCAGTGTGTTTGTAGCTATACATACCAGAGCTATAGCTCTCCCATTTTTTTTTGTCTTAAGTTACCTTTGCTGTGAGGGTGGGAACATTAAATTAGTAGTGTTATTTAGCAAGCCTTTAAGGACTGAGGGGTGGTGTCATAGAGTGACTAAAAGGATCTGCCAGTTGGAGGAGGGTGTAGGATTTCTCATGGGATGCCTTGTTCTCTATAAAGGCTACATACACTTGCAAAGGCAGCACATGATGCACTACCATGCTGTGGCTGGCTAGTAAAAACAAGCCATCTTACATTAGGGCTACACAAACAGCAAAGGCCTGACTTGCGTATTCCTTGTGGACTGGAATTACTCAGCAGTGCTTCCTCTGTCCTGTTGGTGTAATGGACACATATCACATGGTCAAGGAAACCTGCCCCATCGAACTCAAAGCACATGCACTTTCCAAGCAAAAATATATATACACACATGTAGCCTACACTGTGTTCCTGGCTTTGCTCCTGAGAAGACAAACAAAATTAGAGCTTTGTTTCAAGTCCAACTCAGTATGAAGTAGAAACATAGCACACCACATATATTTTCTTTATTGCTGGACTTTTTTTATTTCCAGTAAGTAGGCGTGATTCTTTAAAGGCTGAGGTTTTTAATAACAGTAAGGTTTTTCAGGTTTCTTTTTTTGCTGTGGACAAAAAGATACCTTTGATCAAAGTTTTGCCTTATATTACAGTATTTCTGTACAAAAATAAAAGTCCAAAATCAGCTTATTATTAGCTGATATTCCCCAATTTATTTACAGGGTACTGTCAAGAACCTTCACCAGGCAACCAGGTGAAACAGAGAACTCTGTATTAAAGCAGGTGCATTGTATAACTTTGCGTTCTCTAGTCAACTGTGAAGGGCTCTGACCTTTGGCAGTCAGTCTGGGTTGGCAAGTCCAGCCAGAATTATAAAAGAGTGATGTCTTTAAAAGAAAAAAAATTAATATTAAAAACTCAAGCTGACATTATGGAATATTGAACTGATAATTTCCGTATTAGGGTAGTCTATAAATATTCTCAGCTACATCTCTCTTTATAATACAGCAGATACAGAATGCAGACTTCTGCTACCTATACGGTAATACACATTTGCAATAGTAAAATCAATGTATGAAAATTTTGGAATTTGTTAATAAAACTGCTTATAAAGTAACCATACAATTGTAACAACTATAACTCTGAACTATTAAAATGTACAGAAGGACTGTTTACATCATTGCACATACTTACTCCCTTTGCTTCAAAAGACTTCTGAAATACAGAATAAAATTAATCCAATTTTTCTGACAGCTCACATACACATGCACAGTGTGCACATCCATGGAAGCAAGGGGAAACAAAATGTTGGTGTTCATCAGGAAGGCTGCCAGCAGCTCTCCAAGAAATATACCTTGCTCTTCTTCCCCTTCCCACATGTGTATAGGCCGGTAGATTAGTGCAGAATGGATGAATGTAACTTTGTTTTCAGTGTTCTGAAAGGTCAAAAAAAAAGACAAACTTCCTCTTGACTTTTATCAGGAATTTTAGGTCAATACAAGTTGGGTTTAATATTGTAAGGCACTTATTACTGCTTATATCGCAGTGGATCAAGTCTTAAGGCATTTGCTACGTCAACTGAAGATAATAATGCTTTGGAAAGTTTTGAATGAGCCAGCAGTTCTAGTATGTAACTATTTCAGCTGATTTTCCCGTCCCCACCCTGTGGTCTTTCTAAAACAATGTTTGAAGATATTTTCCGTGGAAACTCTGGTTCTCTGTTAGCTTGTCAACAGACGCAATCATTATCATCAGGTCGTTTTGAGGCCAAGCAGTGATACGTTCTATTTGGAGCACTGTAGAACTGGTTTTGTTTTCACCTGGAGCTGCCCTGACTTCCATGACTACTCACTGATCGAGAGGTGCTGTAGCGTTTTTTCACGATCATACTGATGTAGGCTTTCATCAGCTTTGCAATGTCAACCACCTGCCAAAAAGGTATAAAGAGCAAAGTTCTTAGTAAGGGAACAGCATGTGAATGAATTTCTTTAGACACTAATGATATAAAATAGTTGAGCTTTCAACAAAACCCTTTTGCAGTTAAACAAGAATACTCAGCACTTCTACCTATCTCATTGTGTCTTTCCTTTAGCTTTACAGGGATCTTGAATAGATCTGTAACATTTAGAGCAATTACTTAAATTATTAAGTAGCCTGGCTATCAGAACAGGAAGACCACAATAACAAAATTCCTTCTTTCTCTCACCTCACTAGTTTCAAAAAGCAGTTCTCTTTCATCCACCATGATCTTGTAGGTGTTGGCAAGCGGTGCACCAAATGACAAGATATGTTCATACTGGAACACCTCCAGAGGCCTTCCTTCCCCACGCTTGTAGACAGACACTGCATCAGCGCTGACTCCAAGCCACAGCTCTTGTGGGAATCCCCCTTCTTTACACTAGAGGAGAAAATGTAAGTTAGTGGTTAAAGGGAACAGCGAGAGCCACGCAACCCTTACTGTTAACATTCTTGTCTGTAATGATTTTTTGACAAGTGCATACTGCTTATTCCTCTTTGAACACAGTCTTTTATACTTCTCAAACTTGTTTGCAACCCATCAGGCTAGCATTCTGTCCCTCTGTATTTTCTGGTTAACTAGTAGATTTAAATAGTTGCAGTGCTTGCTAACAGGTGTATGCTTTTAATATCTGAATTTTTTTTACATCAGCTGTCTGAGCATTGTCATCCCATGTTTATGGTTTCACTACTTTGTAATGAAATCATCATGTATACAGGATAAACTGTAGTTCGAGTGTTCAGGAGGTCTTACCTCTACGTCAAAGAGCGTTGAGCCATAGCCAGGCCATTCCTTAATCAAAGCCATATACTTTGCCATAGCCTGCTCCTGATTCATCCTCTGGAGTTTTTTCCATTTGTCAATAATACTAGTCCTGGCAGCTGAGATTTCTTCTTTGACCCACATGTCTAACATCTGATCCTCCTCAACCTTCTGTTTGCTGATAGAGCCACTGCGAAAACTCCTCCGCAGTGTTCCTTCAAGAAAGCTGGCTCGTTTCTTCTCAGCCTTCTCTGCTGCAGTAAATGTTTTGGTAGACTGTGTAATGCGAGACTTCAGCTTTTGCAAGGGATAGACTTCCTCCATTTCTGGCACAGTGGTATGCAGAGTGTAATCTCCCTGAAGGTACTGAAGTCGCAAAGCTGCAAGGACCTGGAGAGTTTCTTCAGGGGCAGGGTAATGTCCTCTAATCACTGCTTCATGAGCCTATAAGGGGGAAAAGGTAGCTTTTTATGTACAAACAAGTCTTTGAAAGGACTGAGAGAGAAATAGGAAGTCTGTTTACTGCCAGGCAAACCCAGGATCTGAAATAACCGATCCATTAAATAAATCAAAAGTGGTAAATCCCTTGGCAAATGTGTTGAACAGGGTTTACTAGAACTGCAAGGTAACTGAGGAACTTGCTAAATGGGAATGACTGTTGCCAGTACAGCTCCTGGTGAACTCACATACATAAAAGTAACTGAATTACTTAAAAAAAAAAAAAAAAAAAAAGAAGAAGAAGAAAATGTAAAAGCAAGAACATCAAAATCTGACCATCTGACTGGGAGGAAGCCATCTATGTTCAAGGACATTAGAAAAATAGGTATCTAGTTTTACTTATTGCTATCAATGATCTGGCTCCGAAGACTGATGTTTCCAGCCAAACAAGCAAAGCCCTGGGACGACTTTGTAATAATCCTCACTGAGAGGAAAGCAGTAAATAGATCCCAGATAAAATCAGTAAAACATTTACAGTCTGTAGCACCAAGGATGAGATTCTGAACAAAGACGTTGCTTTAAAATCCTAGCACTTGCACACCCATTCAAATCTTCGGAAATGGGCAGCAGCTAGGATTTTTTTATTTCATTTCATATAATACTAGTACAGGAAAGAAACATGCCTCATGTCTGGAGATGCAGGAATTGCAAGCAGTTTAATAAACACAAAGAAAGATGATCACATCTAAGTAAGAGCTGGTTCATTTAGGTGTACACTTAGGATGGAGACAGATGTGCCTTTAAACATGCAAGATAGTTTACATGAGATTATACACATGCAGAAGAAAAAGCTATTTTGTTGAAGTGGAAGGACAGTATTTTAATGAGGAAGAAAATCTTTCAGTTCTTCAGTGTCTCATGAGTTAAAGGATTCAAACTTTAAAATAATGGAGGTTACAGAAACTGTTGACAAAAGGGAACTTTGTTCATTGGCTGAAAAAAGTTGATGACTGACATCAAAAGCAGACAATTAGGAAAAAAGAACAGAACTGATGCTAGAATGTAATAAGTCACCTCTTTAAGCTATTGCTATAATATTAATTGTAGAGATTGAATGTGCCCATGCTTTATAACTGAAATACTATCGTCTTGGCAAGACAAAGTATTTGGCTAAACACCAGTCAGAACAGAACGCTGCATGAAAACAATCTGCTTCAGTGAATGTGCTTGTTTTAGCTGTCCATACAGAGAATCATAGAATCATAAATAGTTAGGGTTGGAAAGGACCTTAAGATCATCTAGTCCCAACCCCCCTGCCAGGGGCAGGGACACCTCCCACTAAACCATGCCACCCAAGGCTCTGTCTAACCTGGTCTTGAGCACCACCAGTGATGGAGCATTCACAACTTCCCTAGGTAAACCATTCCAGTGCCTCACCACCCTTACAGTAAAGAATTTCTTCCTCATATCCAATCTAAACTTCCCCTAAGATTGAACCCGTTACCCCTTGTCCTCTCACTACAGTTCCTCATGAAGAGTCCCTCCCCAGCATTCCTATAGGCCTCCTTCAGATATTGGAAGGCTGCTCTGAGGTCTCCACGCAGCCTTCTCTTCTCCAGGATCAACAGCCCCAACCCCCTCAGCCTATCTTCATACGGGAGGTGCTCCAGTCCCCTGATCATCCTCGTGGCCCTCCTTTGGACTTGTTCCAACAGTTCCATGTCCTTTTTACGTTGAGGACACCAGAATTGCACACAATACTCCAAGTGAGGTCTCACGAGAGCAGAGCAGAGGGGCAGGATCACCTCCCTCGACCTGCTGGTCACGCTCCTTTTGATGCAGCCCAGGATACAGTTGGCTTTCAGGGCTGCGAGTGCACACTGCCGGCTCATGTTCATTTTTTCATCGACCAACACCCCCAAGTCCTTCTCTGCAGGGCTGCTCTGAATCTCTTCTCTGCCCAACCTGTAGCTGTGCTTGGGATTGCTCCGACCCAGGTGTAGAACCTTGCACTTGGCATGGTTAAACTTCATCAGGTTGGCATCAGCCCACCTCACAAGCATGTCTTTGCCTCTTAAACTAATAATGTAATGTAAAATATCCAATGCAGAGCTCTCATGGATCTTCTTCTTGCTGTTTGAACTTCATCCCAAAGCAAAGGCATTAACTGGCTGACTCTTCTCTATGTAAAAACAGCCAGTCAGAATGGCAATGTTTCAAGGCCCAACTAATGCAATCAGTTGCCCAGATCTTTCAGCCAACAATAAGTTCTGGATTGAGCTACTCTAGTAGGCTCTGGAAAAAGACATTTGGTAGTCTCATGATGTAATATGATGCCTGAAAAGCCAACCTGTGAACAAGGAAGAAATAAATACTCTATTACAGTCAAGATGTTGCTGATCCTGTGGAAGGGAACAAGGCATATGAAAGTTGGAATATGTCATTTCTGGGTCACATCAGGCTTGCTTACCAACAGAACATCAGTGTCTTGACATTGCAAATAGTCTTACACAGAAATCACTATCTGTTTCTAGTGCCCACCTGAAAGAAGCTGTGCACTGGAAGAATTTTTAGCTATTTGAAATATAATATAAAAGGAGAAGGTCAGTCAACAGTAATAAATGCCATCAGTGAGAGTTTCTGAGCAACTACAGGACTTCATATAATAGAAATCGAACTGTTGATATAGTCAGTTTTCATCATAAATCAATTTCACTTACATTTTGCAGTATGTCCTCATTCTGAGCTCAGCACGTTAAGTGCATTTCTGCTCATCATAGCAATTTTACAGTTACTGCTGAGACTGGACTGATTTATTTTACTATGGTGCCTACATATGAAATCAGCTTTTGATTTCAAAGAGAAAAAGCTATTATTAAATTAGTTCTGTACAGTTGCCAACATGTGTCTCTAATATTTAATTTGCTTGCCAACTGCACATTTTTCACTTTATTTCTTGCACTTTCTTAAGGAAATGGTTTCATAAGAGTTTCAAATGGTTTCATTTCAAAATGAGAAGCAGCTATTATCCTATTTTTTTATGTGGCTTAGACCCAGTTATTAAATTTTTTACTACTATACATAAAGCAATTCACAAGTAGTAAAGAAGTAAGAAAAATCATAACACTAGCTAACTCATGTGTGTTTCACTTGTGTCAGGGTAAGCCTATTTTGACCACTGAACTACTTTATTTGCACTTGATGCTCGAATAGTAGTGCATTTAGTTAAACAGAAGCATAATCAAAAGTCTCTCTGTGCTGCCTAGATCTCTTGCTTTTTTACTCCTCTTAAAAATGCCTCAAACCAGAACGTCTGTTCTTTACCTGCTCAAACATAAAGGCAAATTCCACGCTATCTTTTGGAACATTTTCTGTGTCCAGGAAGCAGTAGAGCTTAAAGTAGAACTTCCAGTGCATCTCCCCAGCTTCAGCAGTGGCAGCAAGCCTGCACAAGTATGTGAAGAAAAAGAGATCAGATCTATGACATCAAGCTCCTTTCTAAATTGACACCTGAAGAATCTAAACAAGGCATTCAGCTGAATTTTGCTTTGTTACATCTGGTATCAAGCTGGTATCGTTGCCAGGAGTTAAGCATTTTCCACAGTTATATCTGGCTGATGTTATGTGGGGTGGTGGTAGTGGTGTGTATTTAGAGCCTACATGAAAATCAGAGACTTACAAATGCTGAGTCAGTTCTCAATCAACTATTGCTAACCCAAATTCTTTAAATAAACTTTTATTTGTGGCTCAGTCAGTTGTTGATAAAAGCAGCACTATTAAGTCCTGTTATAAAATGTAATTGCACAACAGTTCAGGCATTCCTTTTTCCTCCATTATTATGTAGAAAAAGGAGGCCGATTACCATGCACGTAACGTAAGGATGACAAACAGGTATTTAGACTTGTATTACATTTTCTTACTACAGTCCTATGGGTGGTTTCAGTTTTACTGGTAAGAAAAATGTGAGCCATACTGTGGTGACTTCCATGTGAAGTTAGGTAATAGGTAGTAAGGATGGCAATGACTGCCCAGAGTTCAGTTCTCCCAGTGCTGGGCAGCCACAATGCTAGTAATGGTGGAAATATTTGTAGTGGTAGAAAATATGGATAAAATAGTGATGAGAAATATCACTCTACTGGTGTCAAGACACAGAAAAACCAAGCACAAGTAAATAGGTGGCTAATTAATTCCTTCAAGAAAAAAAACAAAGATGCTTTTGTTCCAGGAATGGCCACGTGTGTCATTCAGCTGCATCATAACAAACAAGCAAGAGAAAGAAAATTTCCAGTGTCAATAATGCTGAATTTATTTGATTGCTACTTGTGAGAGTGGAGAGAGAGAAGCAGAGACACACTCACTTTTCAAACTTTGCCAACACATCAGCCACAATGATTCTGCTTTCAATTGCTTTATCAGTGGTTCCATTGTATTCAAACAAAGCAAACATGTTTCTGCTATCCTCCATGGCCAAGCCGCGAATTAACTTTTCAACCACCTAATGAAAAACAGCACATGCAAAAAGCATAGCATGGAAAAGCAGCACCACAGAGTAAGACAAATAATTAGAAGAAAATTCAGAGCTAGGTTTTACATTAGGCTAAAAATGTTGGTAACATGTTCTCATCAGCTGATGACCTGCTGTCAAATCCCACTTTAATTTTTATACTAAATAATGTTGATTCTTTCAGAATATGTATGTGCTATCACCTAGCCTCATACAACTCCTGTATTTCACCAACCCAGCAAGAGTGTTCCAGTTTTAGAAGGCAACCTGGCTCTCAAACACACTAGAATCTAACCAATTTATTCCAGTAATGCCTCTACTGAATTGCTTAGTTTTTCCTGCAATTTTTCCTGGAAGAGGGAACTACAGTTGGATAATTCTCTGCAGAATAAAGACAGTTTATATAGCAGGGATTTCTTCAGAACACACTGGGGGGTTGGAAGAACAGCTCTGTAAGCCCTCCCTCCCCTGAAAGGAGTGACTGGTAGAGAAGCCCTGAGTGTTTCCAAAGTTTAATGCTGCACTGCTGTCTGGAATGGGTACGTAAAGGGACACACCGATTTTGTGCCAAAGCTATTCTGTCACCACTCTCACCTCTCCAGCTGTAGTGTGCGAGTTGATTGTAATCTTACAGGAGCCCCCACCATGGCAATAAACTGTGGATGTCATCTCCTGCCTGCTGATCAGAGCTTCTATTTCATCCCGTGATGGTACAAACTCCCTGCATTTGGTTTTCTTCAGGGACTCATATGTAAAAAGTGCATATTTCTCCATTTCAGTTCCTGGAAACTGGTCACGAACCCTGTGAGACAAATATAACTACTTTAAGCTGCCAGTTTGTGAAACAGAAAGTTTTCTTATTTGAGAATGTTTGTTCTTCCTGAAAGTACTTCTGTATCCACTATGCTATTTTATTGACACGGTCAAAGGTTTATGTCCACTGTCAAGGAAAGCGTTTTAACTTGTGATGTACTGTGGGATAACTTAGATACTTTCAGCATTTTGTTCTACAAACCTAATGGAAAGAAAAAAGTGAACTTTTATCATTAGCTACAGGAATCATGCAGTGACTCAGATTTGACAGAAAACAAACTATGAAAATTTTGTAATCAACTCCACTTTTTGTCAATAATAGTTCTTGTACGAAGACTAAACTGCACTCAGGTACTACACTAAAGAGCAATAAAACATACTTGACTGCTCCACTTCGTGGTAGTGTCACTTAGGATACTTGATTTCTATCCTGATTTTCTTCAAGATTCTCTCTAGACCTTACTGTTCAGCAGTTAATATTATAAGTATTATATTAAAGTTGTCAGTACTCACAATTTTAACGAACTCAGTTATTGAAAACTGTTGAATTTAGGTGACTTTCAATACAGAGTGTTTCTACGATACTGCCAGTGATAAAATACCAGATTCTTAAGAGCTACTAAGGCTTAATTGTGAAAAAATACAGTGATTCATGATCTACAAGGCATAAAAAGATTATTGCAGTATTACAGAAATGCTGTAAGATGCAATCTACAATATTGAAACCAGCCTATAAATGTCGTATCAGCTACGATTTTTTTAACTAGGAGGCCAGTTTGTGAGCTGAATTAAACTGAAAAAGTAATTAATATTGGATTTTTTCATTTTAACAATATAACAGAATTTTAACAGTATTACATGAAGTGAGATTTTTTCACTGATCTTACTTTGGTTGAATGATGTATCTTTAATACAAGCATTTTACAAAGATTTATAAAATAATCAGATTTAGCAAAGTGATTGAAAAAGTCCATGCTCTGCCAAAAATACACACAAAGCTTTTAAATTACTGAGAACAGCTTGTTGTTAGTGGACTAAGTTTACTAATGACACATTTTGCATTCTTCTGCTGCATCACAGCAAGAGGAACTCCACATTCTGGTTAATGATGAATTAGATTTGCAAACAGACATTTTTACTTCAGATACATCTTTAAATAAGATAATGTTCTTTTATGTGCATGATGCATATTTCATAAAACTAAGATAAGCAGGATAAAGAATTTTAAGCAGGTTGATTTGGACAGCTGAGAATGGGACCTGGGGGCATGGGCTGCAAGTCATTTAAGCAAGTTTATACAATTACAGAAAGCTCCCCTTTTGTCAATGGTAACAAATTGTGCACTCAGTTTTGTGGGATGTTGTTTGATTCTTCAAATGAGAACAATTCCACCTAGATCAACTCACACACGCATTTACTACAACTTCTTTTTAGATTCATTGTTTGGCATAATTAGTTCACTAAGTGAATGCACCTTCAAGTGTCACTTCAAGGTAGGTATCTAAACACTGTTACAAGTTGTGGTGAATAGAACAGTGAGTGAATAAACTTCTTTTCTTGCTTTAAGAATTCAAAGGTTCTTACCTTTTGAGATGGAACTTCAGATATTTGAGGATGCTGCGACTCGGCAGAAATGTGCAACTCATGCAGGTGAGTATTTGCCAACTGTAGAGGTTCCCCACGCTTCCAGGGTTAGGCACTTTATTGGTCTGCTTGATGAGCTGACAGTAGAGCTCATCTCGAAGAGGTCGTAAATCATGTCCTGTTTGGAGGATACCTTGGATTATAGGGATGGGATCAGACATAGACTCCAGCTGCTGTAAAGAATTAAATATCTTGATGGCTTCATCTTGCAGAGTTGTGTAGCCTTTGTCTTTCAGCACTACAAAAGAAAAATAGGGAGGAAGGTGTTTAGACTGAGATACAGCAGAGAAAGCATTCAGGCTTAATATAGGAATTGCTTAATGCTGTTCTGTGACCCTCTACGCAGGATGTTAGAATGGGTCTTTTCCATTTCAAATGCATGACGCATACTCATTTTATGAGTTAATTTGCTATTGAGATTTGTTCTGAATTTAATGAAATCCCACTTTGACATTTTTGACAACATAACTTAAAAAAGTCTGTCTTGCTTGATCAGAGTTTTTTTGATGGAGAATCTTCCTTCCAGAGTGCCTATCCCTTTCTCGCTGCCACAACAAAGTGAAAACCTAATCAGATCATAAGTGAAGTAAAGCATGACTTTGTTATAGCAAGTTACAAAGATACATGGCATCACTCCTGTCTACAGCAGTAGCACTTCAATTAAACCCAATCAATATTGCTAAACTAAATCGTTGCTATGATATTGACACTTGCATTTTGAGTGCTGGAAAAGGTGATGATTGTTTTTGTACTCCAGGTTATTCAACATGGACTAACAATTTTTAGTCTACTTAAAAGAACCATGCAGTTCTTGGGTTCAAGAGATGGAATAGATTGTTCTGATGTCTGAATCACTCAGACCTACCAACCATCAAAGCACAGAATAGTACAAATACATGTTATGAAATTTCTAACCTGACATATTATTACAGAAAATAACTAGAATTCAACTGCAAGCCAAGGCAATAACTAAACATCAGTCCATCTGTGGAGCTACGTTTCGTATTGGGAAGATTTAGGCAGGACTTCCACCTCAGAAGGAGCTAGATGTTCCTGTCCATGGGGAATAGAGAGCAACCATGCTACAATCCTCTGTGGGACAACCTGCTCAAGTGCCAAGAAGATCAGAACTGTGCCTTTCCACATAGGAGGAGGGGGAAGAGAAGGGAAAGATTTCTGTTAGGATTTTCCTTGTCATTTGAGCAGAAGGATATCACTTGAGTTACCAGGAAGTCTCACTTGGAATAACTTAGCTTTCTATCAACTTCTACCTTCTTCTCAAGGATGAAACTTCTGACTTAAGTCATATCTTGTTTAACATACAGTCACAAAATAAGCAAAATCATTCAAACACACCAAATTCACAGCCATCAACAGCTCTGAATGATTTGTTCAAAACGGATTTCTAAGTTAGCGACTGAACTAAGGATATTAGAAGACATGATTACACCTATTTCAGGAGTAAATGGACCATTACTTTTTAAAACCATGTGCGCTCAAATGTTGTTTCCCATAAATAATGCTTCCCACCACAACTGATGAAACTCACACTTGTTAATTGAAAGTTGTGGCTGTTGCAGCTCCCCATACAGGTAGGAAGCAACAATGATTTGAGGAGAGTATGATTCAAGGACACTGAATGAATTTGGTTCAGTTGCTTATTTCAGTGCAAGGCTTTTCAAACTCAGTCTTCTTAGCTGTGTTGCTGAGGGTAATAAACATATTACAGCAGCAAAAGCAACCTTCTGTAACACTTGTGCAGGAGCACCTCAAGCACATTGATCTGTGCTAGACAAATTGCTATTCCCTACCTCCCAGCAGAGAACAGGGAAATCTGTCTATTTCTGTTATAAACATGTATTTTGCTTACTGTTATTTCGCTATAGCCCACTGAGAAAAAAATCCCATCCTCTGGTTTAGTCTTTTATAAGGCAAAGTGTTTCTACAATTTAAAAACTTACAGTTTAGATTGATGTCCCCATATGGCAGTGGCAGTAACGGCGAGTGCAACGGATGATGAGTGTAACGGAGAATAGGGTTTCTCTTATAAATCTGTTCAACCACATCAGCATTCAGGCAGTTTTCCTATTCGGGTAAGAGAAAAAGCAGGATTTTGGGTCCAGCATTAACAGTTTCATAATATTTTTTTAAGTGTGTTTTCATTTTACACTAAGTTTTAATTCCAGTTATGAAATACTGGAGTAAAACATCTGTATTCAAGTTTTATTGAAAAAAAATTTCTCCAGCATAACTAATTGGCCTTTTCAGTTACAATCTACAGTAGCTACCGTAACAAAGTAGTCCAGAAAAACTGCTGCTGTAAACTTGATGCACCCACTCTGACATCTAAATTCTGTTCTTTGACCAAGTTTGACAGATGTGTGACCACTACCTTGTATCAATTGTGAACTCCCACACGTTTGTCTACTGATCTGAAGAACAGCATTTGTAGTCTTGGAATTTAGGACTTGATATTTCTTTTGTATGAGAGAAGAGGTGGCACTCTAAGGGGAAAGGGTGATAGCAGTTCTCCCCTCTTGCACATTAGCAGAGATCTCCAGGACATTCTCTGCCTATGCATGCAGTATCTCCAACAGGACCATAAAGCAGTAAGCATTAATTGAGTATGTTTCTCATCACACAGAGACACGAGATGCTTAACCCATACTATCACAGAAGAAGAAAAGAACCATAAGTAAAAAATAAATCACAAGAGCTGTCTAGTCCACATCCTGGTGTGCTGCTCACTGTGGACATGGCCAAACACGTATGCTAACTCATGAACCTGCACACTATGCTCTACTGCCAGGTATAGGAATCTCTGTCAAGTTACACAAACCAGTAAAACTTGTTACTGCTTTCATGGAAAAAAGTTCCCCCTCTTGCCCTCCAAGTTGCACTTCATACCTTGCTCTTTTACTCTTTAGATAGAAATTCATTTATCAGGTCAGTGAATACATCCAGGTTCCACAATTTCAGTCCATGCCACTATGTGAATAATTCTTAGTTTTCTATTTTATTGCCCAACATGCCAAAGCCAACATAAAAAGGATTTAAGCAACCATTCTTTCCCAATCCACATTCTCCTGTTTGTGCCTACCTTAATATCCTGAATAAGTTGCTGAGTTGGGGTATCAATTGGCGCTTTTGTGTCAATCACGTTCTGGATGGCACTTGACCACCGGGTTGCCTCATTAAGCAATTTTGTATAGAGACGGTAACAATGTTTGCGTCCGTATACAGTTACATTCCAATAACCTAGCACAACAGTAACAATTATTAATCATAGAAACCATATCTATAAAAATACCCCAAATTCTATCTGAAAACCGCTGTAGTCCCATTAGACCCCAAGTACTATATTGTGCATCATGCTGGCAGTTTTACAGGAACTGAGAAGATGCACAAGTACTTAAGTATCATAATACAGATACTGTGGTGTTAAAGGAGATTCATTCCTTTAAAAAAGCGTAGGAGTAATATCAGAGTACAACCACCATCATGCGGCCTCCTGTTTTATCCAGTAATCTTAGCAAAAGTGACCATAAGATAACACTATGGAATACTGTCAGCTACTTGTGGCTTATGGGCCCTACTTCTCCAGTCCTGTCTGTAACAGGAAAAACTGAGACAGTCTTGCCTTGTACGTGAGAGTCTGTCATAGTCTGTGGCACATATACAAACAGGTAGAAAGCATCAACTACTTCTTCTGTAAAAAAGTCATTAATTTCACACCAATGAGGTGACAACTATGGTAGGAAGATCATTTCAGTTCAAATTCTCTCTCTGCATCATTGTATGGGCTTTTTATGAAGCAGATGCAATTAAAGAAAATCTTTTTCATCTTTCACTAGCGAAAGCCTCTTTGAAGTGTCAGTGACCCCAATGAGATTATATAGGGCTGTCAACAGTCACTTGTTATTTGCAAATAGCCACTTCCATGTTGAAAACCAGTTTTGAAAATGCACAGCAGAGCTGCGTCAGGTACAGGATGTAGGTTAGCACAAAGAGGACTCCTACCCTAGATGTCTCTATAACTTGCTCCACCAAAGTTAGTCCTCATAGTTCCTCAACACATAAAATAGTATGTGAGGAGAGTGCTGCTCTTGTCTTTCCTCAGGTCTTTGATGTGTAAACGTAAGTGTTCACACTAACTCAGCAGCAGTGTTAAGTCTGTGACAACTTGGATGTTGACGAGAACAGATTTTACTCCCGTACACATTACCACTGCTGTTTTTCCCAGGAATTCCATGTAAAACGCCTCAGTGACCTAGGAACTTGATTTTTTCATCAAGCTGCAACCATAATAATCCATTTAAAACATTTTTATGCGCTGTTTGTTGCATGACTAAGTAGTAGGACAGAAGGTATCTGAGTTCATGTTTGAAGAAGAGCGATTACCTGTCTCTTTGAAGATTTTCTCATCAGGTGGGACCACTGAACAGAGGCTGTTCAGAACCAGTGTACCCAATTTCAAAGCATTTTTCTCTGAACTCTTGTAGTAGTCCAAAGAATTGTGTGTCAAAACAAACCAACGCTTCTTTAGTTTTAATGACGACATCTTCGGGTTATTCTTTACTTCCTTGTGTAGCCATCCTGGTAAAGACACAATTTGAATCACACAGTTTTTAAAATAGAGTTGCACGGAATCAGGTTGCTAGAAGTTTTATAAAAAAAAAAAATAATCTTTTTTCAACCTAGAAAAATGCTTTTGTCATCATTACAGTGTTTTCTTACATGGCACAACAGGAGTATAATTTCAGCTATATTAATTTGTGAGTAAACTCCACCGTATAAAGATTAGGCTCCAACACTCCTGTGCTGGCACATTATCCAGATTGTATTGTGGGAACAATCTCTTTGAACCTTAATAGATGTTATATACTTTGTTACTGCCCCACTCTTTTCTTACCCCTCACAATGAATTCTTGTCCCTCCACTCTTGTGTCCCCCTTTGACCTTTGGAGCAGGGTTATCCAGTGATGCATCTCTTCAGGAGTGTCAGCATTACAGTGAAGAACACGATTAGCAGTGATGATCACAAATGAATTTGGTCTATGAAAGTAAAAGAAGATTGAAAAAGCCTTTACAATCAACATACATGCTGTTTATACCTCACTCATCATAACCATAAATATTGTCCATTGCCTACATTTTCTATTCAGATAAAATCCATCCACCTCTAAAGTATTTATTTCAACACCACTAAAACTAAAAAAAAAAAAAAAAAAAAAAAAAAGAAGAAATAAAAAGTAAAAGGCATTTGAAAAGACTTGATTATGTTGGATTCACACCAAAATGCCAGGGCTTTGAATGGTGGGAAAGTTTACATTAAATTTCAACTTGTCCTATCTCAAAATAAATCTATGGTGAGAAAATCCTCCAATCTTTAATCAGCTTTGGATGTGAATCAGAACTCTAATTCAGGGTCAGGCCTATTTAGAGTGTCTGCTTCGGTGGCTACATTAGCTAAAACAAACTACAATTTACAAAGGTCTATAGTCAAGCAGCCTGTGAACAGAATTACTTTTATTTTTAATGCAGTGCAACCCAATTTGCATAAGTATAATCTATTTTTAATGAGTCTGGCTTTTACCCAATCCTACACCAGGATTCACTGAAGCATGAAGAACTAGCCCAAGTGAACTGTGCTGACGGCTCTCTGGATTAGAGAGGCAGGTTCTTCAGCCTACCAACACTTGCTTTAACCCTTTACCTTTATTTTTTTCATCCTGAAACACACAGATTTTTAGATCTGTGAGATGCAGAAAATGGGAACTATGCCGTCCAGGCTACCCCATGCTCTAAGGTGTAAACAAGGGTAGATCAAACTATTAGGAGATTATGGTCAACAAAAGCCAACCTTTCAGGCCTCCTTCTCCTTCTCCTCAGTTTAGGAAAATTATAGAAACCCTGTTCTTGGGATTTGTTCTGAACACAGGTTCACAGGGCTCTCTGCTCAGCTTCTCTCCTTTGAGCTTCCACTAGTGGGTTATATGTGTCAAGATAAAAATAATCTGTATCAGTCAGATTAGTTTCCTAGTTGAAAAACCTTCCATCACTGATTTAGATTCAGAGAACTAAAAAAAAAACCAACCCACCAAACCCAACCCAAGAAAAAGAATCTGTGTGAAAAATGCTTACAGGAGAAATGCCATTCCAACTTAAAATTTTGAAAGCTCTGAACATTTGTGTTTTATTGTTTAGGAAACCTCATCTTATAATCACTGTCGCTTGAGAAGTCGAGGCCAAGGACAAACCAGTAACTTAAACCCAGCTGTTTCACACGTGTGCAATGAGACTGGGATGAACTCCTACTGTACAAACAGCACCTCATAGCCAGTAACCTTATATGTACAGTAATTGACTGAACCCAGATTACTTTTTATCCCCCAAAACAGTGGCTAGTTCAAGAACTAAGAATATCCTGACGGTCATTTTTTATGCTGCATTGTCTTCTTTGTTACAAGACATTTTTATTCTGGGAAATAATTCTCATCACTATAGAATACAACATTCTTCCATGAGAAGCTGAACAGAAAAATGTTAAAATGAATTTCTCTGCTTATTGTATTGCTAAATGACTCAAAAATAAGCTGCTCTTTTCCATGAGCATTACTTGTATAAGTGAAAGAAATATTTAACCTTTCACTTTTGGATCACTTTAGTAACTGAACAGCTCATATACAAAGCAGTGTCAAGGAAGTTAGTAAAGCCCCAAATTTAGATTAGATATTAGGAAAAAATTCTTCACGCTATGAGGATGGTGAAGCACCGGCACAGGTTGCCCGAAGAAGCTGTGGCTGCCCCATCCCTGGCAGTGTTCAAGGCCAGGTTGGATGGAGCTTTGAGCAACCTGGTCTAGTGGAAGATGCCTCTGACCATGATAGGGGGATTGGAACTAGATGATCTTTCAGGTCCCTCCCAGCCCAAACCAGTCTATGATTCTATGATTCTGTGATTCCTATTCCATGTTTTAACATGTGGTGTTTAGTACTATGAAAAGGGAAGCAATAATGAATGACTTTAATGCATGGTTGGTCGGTAGAATATAGAGATTAAATTATAAAGCATCCAATTTTGACTAAAGAAAGGGGAAAAAGAAAGTCACCAGGCATGGTTCTGACTTACCTATCTGGATTGTCAGCAGCACAGACAGAATCAATCAGTCCTACATCAAGCGTACCCTATAAACACCCAGCCAGAAAAGGAGGAAGAAATTTACTATTACATTACTCACAGTACCCTTCTCAGAGATGGGTGAAAGGAGCAGCAGCTAAATGAAATGCAGATTTGGGTATCAATTCCTCTTAACCATTAAAACTGCTAAGGGTAAAACTAAGAGACTCAGATAAATAGTTCCAGTAAAAGATTATCTCTAGTCAAACTGAAGGCAGCTCAAAAACTGCTCTTTTCTATGCTTTCAAATCTGTTGGAATGTTTCACCTACAAGTACCATCCCAATGTGAATGGCATCCTCTCAGAACAAACTTCTGAAGCCATTAAGCAGAAGTTTTTATTTTCCCTTGCTTGATATTAGGTTCCAAATGTATTCCATTTATTCCCAGTGTATGTTGTACAGATCGATAAATGCACGTAATATGCAGGACCAGAGAAACCTCATATTTTCAGCGCTTGGGCTCTTATTTTACTCGTTAACCGTAACTTTGCAAGACTTCAAACTCAAGCACAAACTGTGTTTTGGTAGGGAGCTGTACCATAAAAAACCACCCCTAAAATAACACTCATTTTTCATCAAGGTGAATGATGGGTGAGGAATCAGAAGTCACACTCTCTTCTTGCATATCTACAGGACCAAGGGTATGGAGCCTCCAGCCAGTGTCACAGCTATGACCACATGTAAGGAATTCTAGGCTGTGACTCTCAGAAGCTTTGGCTACCACAGTGCCCCTGTTTTCTAAAACTATTTGCTCTGAAAAGGTCTTCAGATTTAGACTTACCACAGCATTCTGTGGATTTGCCTGCTCATCATGCATCTCTCGGATCTCTTGCTCTGTGGACGCATGAACTTGACTCAGTACACTAAACCACTGGCTGTGGAGAAAAAGGCAGCAGCGTAAGTAAAACAATGCTCCTGAACAAGGCTTCTGTCACCTTTGTTCTGCAGAGTTCTAGCAGGTTCTTCAGGTTTCTGAAATTGCTTAAGATTCCTTTTTGTCAACATGCAGAAAAGCAGCAAGGCTTTATGTCAGTTCAGGTAATACTGGGTTCAAGCAAGCCCCTCTAGATCTCCCATCCAAGTTCATGCCATGCCCTTCTTCCTCAAGACAAATACCTTCTACAAAAAGTGGCATCTCTGAAAAACTGGCAGTAAGCACACTGAAATATCTGAGTGCTTAGAGATTATTTGTAACACATTCCACATACTTCATCTGGAAAAAAAAGAATACATTTCACAAAGCCTTTAATGGGAAACCCAGCCTTCAGATTATAAATTCTGCTGCACTGATAGCATGGCTGGTAATAGTTTCTTACAATGATACTTCCACAAAGACCACCCAAGTCCATCAAATTGTCTGAGAGGGGGAAAAGAATAAAACCCCCAAGCAAATATGGCTTCATTTTTTTGTTCCTTATGGAGCACTGGAAGATCCAGCTACTTGAAGGACCAATGAAGTTGTACCAGATCTAATGTGTGCCACTCCAGTGGCCTTGTGTACATCCATAACAGGAAAAGTGGCAGAGAGGTTTCCAGTACTCAGCCCCTAGTGCTAAGCAGCAATTGAAGGATTTAATTCCAACCACACCTTCTGCTTCTGGGAAATCTCTACCCTTCTGGCACTTGTATATGATAAAGCTCAACTGCTCTAAGCAATCCCACTGAAATCTGAGGTCAGAGCTTGGCCTGTTTGGCAGGTTCCTGAATGCCATTCTTTGAGATAGGAATTTGCCATTCTAATGAAAACCACCTGGGGCCAAGTTTTCAAAGGGCTGAAAAGCCCAGCCTTTAAAACAGACTACTCGCTTTTCTGCAGACGCCCCTCCACCACCACGAGGATGAGGAAACAAATGCAAAACTACTGGATTTAAATTTAAATCTGTCTTTTCCGCAATTGCTTGTAGTCATAGAATTTAAGCCTAGGACACTAAAATGCTGCCTCCTTAACTCCAGCATTCAGAAGCCAACTGTTCCTCATACTGTAGATAATCTAGGAACCAAACTGACAAAAGAGCTTGATAAAACCTGTGTAAGTCTGTCAGACAGCACCATCACTGCCACATCCTAAATCCTTTCTATCAGCTTATGCTTTCATTAGAAACAATCCAAGCATATGAAGAAAAACAAAGACTTAGAATGACTGATAATAAATAAGATGAAAACACTTAGTTCTGATTCTTTTGTTAAGACTCAGAGGTAACAACAGAGAGGTTTGTGCTTAGCACTTACTTCGCTGCATGTAAGACAAAGTCATTGAAAACCCTTCAAAAATGAGGGAAGTGCCATCTACAGAGAAGGAATCATCAGCTGAAGAAAACTAAATGTCAGCTACCAAAAATTTTCCACAAATTAAATTCAGCTTTCTTTTTTTGCGCTCAGGAATTGCAAATGTATTTAATGTCAATCTTCTATTTAAAAACAGAGAAAGACTTCATTTACTAATAAATTATTATTGGATTTTAAAGAACAATTCAGAGTTTTCATCATTTCATGTCTGTGTAAACAATGAAAAAGAATTAATCATGGTACTTGGCAAAAGACAAAGGCGGATCTGACTCTTCTTTTGCTTTCTTCCCTCTCAGGACCTACTTTGTCTTTCAGCTAAGTCCCAGAATGCAAGAACGGGGAAAAAACAGACTTGGGGGTTGAAGGGAATAAACCTTCAGTAATGGCTGCCCACCAAAGCATTACTTCTCAAATAGATTTCCATGGTCAGAAGAGTAATTCTTCTTTTGGGAGGATGTGTGGGGGTCACGTTTCTCTTGTTTTTTCCCTTAATTTGAGCAAAAAGCAACCTCAGATCATGATTTAGCCCACAAAATACTTTTTTCAATAGTAGATCCAGAACCACCACAGTCCAATAACTGTGTACTTCACTTTAAATAATGCCAAACACGAACAAGACTATGACTTAAGACCATTTGCAAATCCTTACAAACCTCCCTCATTAAAAGCTTTTGGGATGACTGAGGAAACAGAAATATGAAATACACTGGTAAATACACTCGTCCTCCATGTTTAAGAAAAAAAATGAAAGAGATGATGACAACAGACAAGTCTTTATGCTGATAATTTCTCACTGGTCCCTAGGGCATGTACACAAGCCTAATAAAAGAGACTTCAGCTAGGCCTTCATTTTAAAATAAACTCACATCACACAAGAATCTTAACAAGAACTGCTGGAAAGCTCATAAATTGTTTCAATGGTAATTTTAAGGATGTCTAAAAAATTAAGAATGATTCTGCACTGTAAGCACTGCTAGATTTATACTTGGAGTCTTGTGATACAGGTAGGTATTGTACCTTTAAAAGGAACAGAATACGAAGCAACTTCCAAGGCTTCACAGCAAAGTAGCTCAAGTGATGTTGACATAGGCATTCTGTATTCTGGCCTAGGGGCAGCAAGGCAGTGGGTAATAAGCTTTGATTACTAAGTTCACTTTATTCAAATGCCTGATTTTTATGGGCAAGCATATTATTATCTCACATGAACTGTAGTGTAGGATTTTCTTTAAAGAATGCACTAAAACCGATCTGACAAGTCAGGCTTGCTCCTCACCTGCCAGGCTCCCCCTGCAGTTTGATATGGATCCTTTAGCAAGAAAAGTAAGACCCTTCTTCAAAAGAATCAGCAGAAAGGGAAAAACTCTCTTGCATGCTCTTCTTATTCATGAACATGCTTTCACCATAAAATCCAGTCACCCTGTTGCAATTTTTATCTGAAAATATTTTAGGCTCTGCTTAGGCAAACAGATCCCAACCCTGAAGAACAGTACTTTATTTCAGACAGACTGCAGGATCCTGAATACTGATTTAATCTATGCAGCTAAACACTGCAGGATAATGTACAAGACAAGCATCAATAGCTGATGGCTGCCTCTTTACAGACATACTGTGTTTCAGAAAGTTGCTAGTAATAAATGGATAACAGCCAAATTTGGGGAAAATTTTCACTGGCAGTCTAACTCTCCCCACTAATATTCTGTCATGGGTTTTTTTTCTCAGCAGGCCTTTCAAAAGTGTTAAATGCAACATGTTTAACGCAGCCTGAATGTTTTGTGACAGTGGACAAATAAATGACAAGCACAAGTCAGACTGGCACAGAGATTTCATACCTTGCATCCTCAGGAGACTCAGCAATTAAGTGGTAGGTCCTATCGCCCATTATTAGATCAATGCCATTTTCTTTTCCTGTATTATCAACAATCTCTCTGAAAAAAGAAAGTGCAAAGATCGAGCATTACTGGTTGTCAATGTCTGGAAAATTCTGTTCTGCCAAGAGGCTCACAAACTACTGGCGCTTAAAATAACAACAGTCAGCCTTAAGCAGGTTCAAGTGCAAGGCTCACAACGTGGTTTATCAGACAGTATTAATTCATCAAACTGTAGCTGTGTTTTCTGCCTATTTCTGTACAAATATTCTAACTATGATTACTGTCACTATACCAAGTTGACTACTCTGTTATTGTTTTAACAAGAGATAATGCCTGTAAAGAAAAGGCATTATCAAACCTCAAGAGAGGCAAGGATGACTGAGTTGAGAAATGGATATATTTCCCAACTGGATGCATACCCAAGTAATTTTTGGAGTGCTAAAGAGAAAGCTCTTGAAGATTAAAACCAAAAAGCAAACAAAACCTGGATTAGTGATTCTGTGTGGTTATGAGTCAGCATAAAGACAATTCCAAAGATGGCTTCCAGAAAAACCTGATCACTAATCTGCTGAAAAATTACATCTTTCTGATGTATAGCTTGGACATCTAAGTATTGGTATATTAAATAGTCATGAACCACAAAGCACAAGATTTTTAAGGCATATTTGAAGTACTACATCAGGTTTCCCTGAAGCTTAAGAAATCAACTTGATTTCTTTTTTGCTGTTTTATTTGTCTGAAGCTTATTATTTTGCTAATGAGCCATACTTCCTTATCAGCTATACCATTCTGTTAAATCTCTATCCTATAAACAATATATACAAGCTCTGCTTATCAGGCTCATTAGGACAATTTATCTGCTATTTAAACAAAAATCTATAATTCTGTTGTGTTTTCTTTAATTTGGTTTCCTTCCCCCCCTATGTTGAGCAGTGTCCAACAAAATCCCTCCCTGTTCTGTGTTTATTTAAGATTTATTTAATTTGCACAGGGTCCCTAATATGGAGTGGTGAAATATGGATGTTGGACGATGTGTTAGGAATGCACTCAGTGAATATTAAAGTTACGTACAAAAGCTATTGCTTATTTCTCATAACATGCAGCTCTTTAAATACAAGTACCCTCTCTTTTAGCTATTTTATACACAAATAGTCATTGATTGAACCTACAGTTCCAGTTAGGTTCAACAACCTTTGACAATTTTAAAGGTACATTCAGGAATGAACTTCAATAGGGCACAGCCAGTGAAACAATGTGGTGACAACAGAAAAAAGACAGTTTAAGCATATTGGAAAACTATGCTAGATACATGCTATGGTACATGAAACAAGAGGGTAGAAACTTCAGTGTCTATTCAGAGATTTGCTTGACAGCCAGCAGCCCACTGGTTTTACAAGAGCAAGTCAGGATGCTCGCTGAAGCTATTTACTTTGCCCTCCTTGAGATCAAGCTCAAGCCAGGACTTCCAAAGAAAAGATTAATGTAAGCTTTCAATTTAATTCAAGTACTTTGTTAAATTAACAAAATAAAAAGGATAGTTGCAGATTACAAGAAGCAGAGTGGAATGAAGTGCTACAGCCATTGCCATTTTTCTCTTCCTTTGAAGAAAGCTCAGGCACACTTTAATACAGAAATGAGACTACCAGTGTTAGCACACTCTAATTTTTTAAATTTGTTGGATAATACAAAGTTCATAAAGCACACTGACTGTTTAGAAGGAAAAATACCATCCCTTAGAAAACTGTTTTTCAGGAAGCACAGATTTTTAAGGTGCAAGGAACTTTAGTTACTTATCTTACCAGACGTAAGTTAGGTTTAGTATTTTTTTCTAAATTAATATACACATTTTAAAGACTTTTCTACCACTACCACAATTATTTCAAACATAAAAAAAAAAGTCATCATAAATGCACACAGAAGATACAGCTTTGACCAGCACTAACTTAAATCTATTCAGGGCCTATTAATTCCACCCTCTTCATTCTAGGTTTGCCTGCAGCTATGGACTTGGCAACATGCCCCAATTTGCCTTGGGAATCATTACAGACTAAGTAGGGCCTCTAGTCTGGGAGAAAGCATAGATGGGTTCATTATAGCAGCAGTTTTCTGAAGTATTTGGCACTGGCTTAGTTCTGAGCACTCTGGGGACTAAAGAGAGAGCCAAGTAAGGACAACACTTGCTTTCAGTAACTCCATCACACACGCTTTCATGCTTGCATTCACACAATTTGAAGGCAGGCACTAAACATCTTCCCAGATTAAGGCTCAGGAAGTATTTAGGAGGAACTATGCCTAACATACAAAACCCCATATAAACCTACTTGGCTGTCCGGATATCCATGGCACCCTTTAGCTTTTCTTCACTGTCATTTTCGAAGTACATCAACCTGGACTGTCTGAGAACAAACCATCGTTTCTTCCAGTTCCTTCTGGAAAGCGTAGATGATCCACCCCCCTTTTTGTGAAGCCAACCCTGCTTAAGTGCTTCCTGCTTGGAACGAAACCACAGGAAGGTCTCATCTTTCAGGACACACCAGCGTCGCTTCCATGTGTTTATTAAGCCACCTGGCAAGAGAGACAGATGTGAATTTATACCAAGGTAAGAGAAACAATTATAATGTAAAACAGAAGTGGTGACCAAACTAACGCTGGGAGATGCTGACCAACGATGCTACACTTAAACTGAGTCCCTGCTGTAAGCCACAAAACCAAAGATCTTACTTTTGCATATCCTTAAGGCCACCAATATTGCTGTCTACCTTCTAGATTACAGTAAGTCTCTACATAACAAAAACACGTATGTAGCATCTATATAATTATATATACTTATACATAACATATATAAAAATAATAAATTATTAAAAAGTCTTACTGCACTTGAGAATCAGATCTTTAACACTGTTTTCAATGTATCTCAGGGACAATCTAAGAAAACTTTAGTGTTAAACTCTGTCCTCTCTCCAGGTTATTTGCGGGTAACAACATTCAACTGAAACCCACAAAACCTGAAAATGCCACACTTAAGAGTAGGAAATACACTAAGGTGAGCTCAGTCACACCAAAGTGTGGCTACAAGGTAGCCAATACACCTTGCACTGTAGTTACATCACAGCCATCAAAACCTGAACCAAACCAGTATACTCCTGTCATTCCACAACTTACTGTTAACTGTGTCAGAAAGTAAAAGCCCTGCTAGTGATGCCTGCGTTATTTTTCACATAAACATAGCTGTGCCCACATTCATCACTGTTCCTATTCCAGGAAAATCAGTTACACTATAGTGATGGGTACCAAAGATTCATCTAAATGGTAATTTACTATCAATCATCAGAAGGTAAGACCGAGAATCTTAACCAGAATATTCCTGTGTATATTCTTTCAGTTTCTCATGCCCCTTTGCCACACATCCCCTTTTTTGTTTCTTTCAGGTCCAAAATGAAAGCCAACTGAGGTCAGTAAAACTGGGCTGCGAAACAGAATGCTGTCTATGTTACAAGGTTTTGGGAGCAGGAATCAGTTTTCCTCAAAGTTTGGCACAACTTGACTGTGAGTTATTTTATTCTATTTATACTGGATATTCAAATGCTTACGAGCCAGCAAAGATGTAAAATGAAACAGAGGCAGCCCAAAGTGTTGACGTTCCTTTGCACAGGGACAAACACTGCTAGATGTAAGCCGCTGCAAGTAACTTAATTTGAGAAGAGCTGAAATTTAAGTTACTTTTCCACCCTCCTTTGAAAAATAAGAAAATAGCTTATCTGTACAGGAATTGGAGTGCAAGGTATAATAAACATTTCTGGTTATTTTGTATATTTAGAGAATTCTGATTCACCCAGTACCTTTCATGTACAGAAAGCTGTGAAAGTAGGGCAGGCTGACACAGCTATAGACTGAATCCCTCCGGTAGGAAAGTTCATCATCTGTATCAAACCTGGAGTCAAAGTCTTCTTCACTGTCTTCAAACTATAGAAAAGAGGAAATAAAGGTGAAATGATCTCTCAGGGTAGGGTTTAGATAAAACTGGTTTAGGAGTCTTCAGCTAAAACATCTTATGATGTATTGGAAGGACATGATTCCTCATTGCTTTTTGTCCAGTTAACGAAGGAGTACATCATAGTAAGGTGCAGCTTGAACTGTTTGATTATACATTAGCCCTAATCTTATGTAACAAGTCTATAAACCAGCTTTGTAACTGCTCGGGAAAGTTATCCCCTTTGCAAGAGCATGGCCAAGTTATGCTACCTTGTGCAACCTCCTTCTACCACTGATGTGCTGTGAGTAACAGTTTAGAAAAGTCTTGAAAAACAAACATATTCCACAAGCTGCAGTAATAGCTTTCCTCCACCCTCACCCCAAAAAATCAGAATTTCTGTTCGGTATCAAACACATCCAGAGTTGTGCAACAGGAAGGAGTCCTCAACAGAGACAGTTAAAAGTGGTTTTGTCTTAGGCAAGAACTGTCAATTTATCCCAATGACCAGGATGGCTCTTTGATGACTGGTTTTCAGTACATCAACTATATATATTTTAGTGTAAATGTTTTCCTTCTAAGTGAGTTGGTGTTGCTGAAATAGTTTTTTACTTTCCCAACCAGTCTCACAGAAGTATTCTGTGAGTAGCAGGGGAAATTATATTCTTCTGAAAAACATTTGCAGGAGTAAATCCCATAGTATACTACTCAGTAACAACACTGAAAAACAGCTTCTCAGTATGTCTGCCTAAATGATTTTAACATTTGCCATCATGTGAAATTTACACTCCAAGTAATCTTAAAATACAACTGGCATTTCAGGGACTTCTGTAAGCAGTTTTATTCCTCCATACTGTAGCAACTTGCATGCATAACGGAATCTGGTTTTTATTTCCTGAAATCAATTCCCCACCCGGTACCTTAACTCCAAATACACACAGAGAAGAATTTTGCATATGAATTATGTCCAAGGCCATGCACTGAGCTCCTCACCAACTAATGTGAAGTTCTGCATTAAAACAGATAGAACCATATCCTTGCATAAGCTTAGGACTGCAAGCACCATCTGAGCTGCTTCTAAATCTAATGCACTCACCCCAGTGGCATCTAGATGGCAACAGACAACTACGTCCATACACAGTCTAAGCAAGTCAAACTGCACAACGCAGACATTTGTAACAACAGCTACAGTGATTCTAAGGCTGCACAGTGGGAAAAAAAGTAAATCAGAAAGCACATACAAATTATTAGATAATAAAAACAGTGATACTTACAGAAGACTGAGCTCCTTCAGAACTAAACCGGTATGCTCCAGAGCTATTGTACGTTCCAACTGAGCATCTGTAGTCTGGTGACCACTGGCTACTGTGTGAATTAGAGAAGGTCACGCTGCTACCAGAAGTAATAGCACCATCTTCATAATCATCTTGGTCATAATCATAGTCTCCATCAGGAGAAATAAGATCCACAGAATTTGGGGGTCTACATGATACATTTTCTGGCATGCAGTATGTGGATTCACCACTTGAAGAGTTGTGGAGACTGACTGTATCATGGGCAGGAGGTATAAGCATGGTGTTGCTAGCAGCAGGAATTGTTGGCACCACGGTATCATTCATATAGGGATCCTCTTCTGAGGAGTCATCGCTTGTTCTGATGCCACTGGTCCTTTGATCAGAATGGCCATGCTCACTTGGGTTGGGCGAATCCTTAAATGCATCATCATCAGCTTCAAAGCCCTCATCTACCTCCTCCTCAGGATATGGCTGGCTGAAGTTAAAATTGGGTTTTTCACTGCCGGCATTTCCAGTCTGTTCAGTCAGCTCAGCAGGATATCCGCTGCCTGCAGAGAGAGACCTCTCGATGTTTCGGACACATTCATCAATCTCATCAAAGTTCAGAGATTCCAGGAACTCCTGGGCTGCTCGACATGCTTCATCCTCAAGCCGCCGGAGTTCCTCATCTCGAAGCTGCTGCAGCCTCTGTAATGAAGCCTCTGTCAAGGACAGCTCCTGCTGCTTCTTCACACGCTGCAGGTCTTCAATTTCTTTCTCCAGCCGCAGGATTTCTTCCACCTGCCTGCTTTCTTTCTGCTTCTGTACCTCTTGCTTCAGCTCTGCCTCCTTCTGGGCTTTCTGAATGGCAGCCAGTTCCTGCTTCTTTCTCTCTTCTTCAGCCTGCATTCAAAATAAAATAAATTAAAACCCCTTTAAAATAAAGGACTTCAATGCAAGATTCCTTTTTTTACACTTATTTATTTCAAAAGCACTATGCTCCCACCATGCTGTTCCATTTAAAAAGACCCTTATCCCTACATCAAAAACAAAAGGAAAGAAAAACTAAAGCATGATTACATTTGCTCACAGATAAGGGAAGGCTCAAGTACGTGCAGAAAGCTCAGTCTTTGCCAGAAATTAAATGAAGCATGAGGTGAAAGAAATTTCCATGCAAACAACTGTATCAAGCTTCCTTTCCCTTTATCTGCCAACTCCTGTAATAAGTTTAAATGCCACAGATGCCTTTCAGTTTTTTAATGGCTGGGTTGAGATACTCAAATAAACAGGATGGCTGAAAGCATAAAGCATATAATTTACCTGCTGGGCAAGACGCTCTGCTTCTTGCCTTTGTCTTTCCCTAAAAGTGAGGGAAGAAAAGAAGTTAGTATATCAAGCTCAACAGAAGCTCATCACACACCTTTGCTAGGGTGATAGCTCAGTTTCCAAAGATCATCTGCCATATGGAAAAGACAGCCAAAAATAAGGTCACTAAGAATACGTTTGTGAATATGAAATTACCATGATAGCTACAGGCATCTTTTAGCACGAGAAGCAAAGGTTTCCAAAATCACTTGATAACAAATAACCTGAAATAATGGTTATTCAGACCAAAACCTGGTATGGCACAGACAGGAGAGTGGCGCAAGACAGCATACTGCACCTTTCTTCCTCCTCTTTTCTTCTTTCCTCCTCTTGTCTCCGCTTCTCCTCTAGTCGCTCCCTGTAAACACGGCGAGCAAGCTGGCCTCGCCGCTGCTTCTGAAGGATTATGGCTGCTTTCTTCAGGCACAGGAACTTTTTCCTACCGCTGAATGCCCTATAGTTCTTCTGTATCACAACCACACAGTAGAGAACCTTTCTATACCGCTTCCTGGGAGAAAAATAGCAGATTTCTAAGGAAACAAGGAACTAATGAGCAGTGGCAAGAGGTTTTGCCATGGTGATTTGCAATAATGAGCCCATGACAGTAAAACAATTTATTAGTTCTAGTTCTATGATGGTTTCCCCATTCTCCTGCACATTTTCCTCCCTTTGAGAAGAGATTCTCTCATTTCTATGTCAGCACTGTAAGAAAATGCACATTACACCTGTCTTACATGTTCTTATGCCCCTGACAAGGAGATGCTAAAAGGACAGCTCTGTGTATGTGCACCCTTGCAGAGAAAGAATATGCAGAGATAGTAATCCCACAACTCTAAAAACAAGTATTATGAGCTGCAGGATAGCTCTGTCATTAAAAAAAAGCAATACAGTTTTTAAGTAACATACTGGAGAATATAATGACAGGACTAATATACACATGAAAAGAAATGACCTCATCATGCAAACAAGTTTCCTTAAACTGTCCTCAACTGATTTGTAGAAAAAGCAAAGAAATAAATATATGGATGAGCAATTCCACCTAATACATAATGCATGAAGCCAGGTAAACAAGTGAAACATCAATCAGTTACCTCATGTCATGGTTCTTTAAGACCCAAACTCTTTCCTGACCATGCTGAAGCAAAGATTAATCAGGATCTCAGCTGGTGACTTGGGGCAGCCCCACTAGGTGCCATCCAGCTAGAGTTCCTACCATGGATCTAATGCCACGATGCAATTATATGGATACTGGCTGACCTGAAACTTTCATATCATCCTATTCAAACTCCACTGTGTTTTATTCATGGGTCTTGCAAAGATACCAGCTGCTATTTTCAAGAGTCAATTACAGGATTTGGGTGCCTGGTCCCTAGAAAAAGTTAAGTATTGCACCAGAAGGATTTAGCTCCATGACGCTTCACCCATTTATTTTAAAGCCTGTTTATTCATATTCTTATCTAGTCACTTACCGGGCTGCATAACCTAAGATGTGTGCTCGGATAATCATTGCTGCCTTGCTGACTTCCACCTCTCTCTGTTTCTCCAACTTGTGTTCCAAGGACTCCCGGAGAAACACCTACATGAGAAAACTTCTGGCTTAACAAACTGCAGAAAGCATTGTATATAAAGGACAGCAGGGTGATGCCAATGTCAGCCCAAGCTGCAAGCCTCAGGTTTGAATCCAGGGACAAATAAACCATTTCCTCAACAGAGAATCAAAAACCAAAATGTATTCCTCTTAGAAGAAAATACCTGCAGATGATGCTCTAACTTTGGATTTCAATGGAAAGAGCCTGATTGCACTAATGTGAATTTTAAGTAGGAGCAGGGTTTTTCCAAAAGCAACATAATTACTAGATTCATTAAACAGCCTTTTCCCACCGCAGAGTTAACACAGGCCAAAGAACCTGTAGGACTTAGCTTGAACTTCCTGAGTTGAGAGGCAGAAATACCACCCGATAATTCAGATGTTTTACAGTAACATCACCACAGTGTGGTGATGAGGAAAGTGTGTGAACAGTAGGGGCTCTGTTAAGGGAGGAGGGCTGCAAAAACATCTAAAAGCAGGAATGCTTCCTGAAAGTGTTTTGAGTTTTTCCTTGCTGTGAAAAAACCCAAAACAACCAAACAAAAACAAAAAACCCCAAAAGCACCCAAAAAAAAAAAAAAACCCAAACAAAAAACAACAAAACCAAAACCAAACCCTGGACTTTTTAAGGTGTTCAAGTAGACAAAAAAGGTAGTTTTTTCCTCTGTGTTTAGGGAAAAAAAAGCCCATCATCAAAGCCAATGCAGCAGCGTACCTGAGGAGAGGCACACTTGTGAGTTTTGAATGCAGCTCAAAAGCAACTACATTTTACCACAAATCACCTAATACTAAGGAACGTAAAAAGTCCCACAGAAAGTCTCAAAGTTCCAAGATACAAGTTGCACCGAGCAGCTCTTTCTGGATCAAATTTTTACTCATGGACAAATCTTTTTCCTTCCACTCAGTGGGCAATCCTTCCATGCTCTGCACACACCGGCTTTAAAACCACAACAAAATTCTGCTTCAGAAAGGCATTCAGTTATTTCCTGAACAAAAATGGATGTTAAGCCCATGTTAAGCCCAGGCTTTCCTGAGCAGGTGCACTGCAGCTTAAGGAGTAAAAGACAAGGAAAAAAACCACTCTGAAACTAAATCATCACAATGTTGTAAATCCCCCTTTTAAATAATGTGGGAAGGATAGTGCCCCATCGTCCCATGTTCGGTCTGGAACCAATGCCCAAATGTTCTCTCCTACAATAAGCTGTTCATGAAGACTCTTACAAATGTGCAGGCAGTTCCGGAGGAGGAGGACCCCAGGCCCCAGGAAGGGAAGTTATAACAGAGCTCTGGCTCCTGCCAAGGTCCTGATGAGCTGGTTAAAACAATTTCAGGTTCTGATAAATATATGTCCCTAAGATGCCAAAGTACTGCTCAGGGTCCATGCATGAATACCATTAATACACTACATCTGGAAGTATAATGGGAAGCACAGCCTAGATCTGCAGCCAAATGTTATCACTGTATTATTTGTTTGCCATTGTCTACAAAAATGGGATGAAAGATGATTTCAATTGACATCAGCATATTTCAGATTCTATCTCTTACAATAACTGTAAAACAAATCAGATTTCCCTCTGAGAGTCCTTAAGTGTGCAGAAGAATGAAGGAAACCCTCCAAATGATGAAGGTGTGGGAGACAAGGATGAGGAGGAAGGGCACTTCACACAGAAATCAATCAGATTTTACAAAATATTACTGCTACCTTATGGCAATGAGAGGTGGTTTTCTTTCCCCCCACAATTCCAACAATTGACAAGAAAACTGCAAGTGTAACACGTAATTCAGCAAACTATTTCTGGATCTGTTTTTTGTCTTCTCCAGACCTGGGAGTGCCAAAGGAGTTACCCAGGGGAAAAAAAAGAGACAAGAAAGCCATCTGCAGAGGCCTGGGGGATGATCCTTGGCAGTGGTGGTTTGTAACGTACTCTCTAGTTCTTTGCACCACGCGTTTTTAATATTTAGGAAATCTCAGATCCTGCAATGGGGAATCTTCTCCTGAGTACAACACGCTTTCACATCATGTAAGTCCAAAAGCACGAATTCACAAGGAGGGAAACTCTGCACACAGCTGTTGTCCAAAATCAAACTTGCAAAACAAGCTTTAAGACACACCTGGATTGTTTAATTTTTCAAATTAAAATACCATTATTTTAATCAAAAGTATTTAATTTTTTCTGGGGGGGAGAGGGGAGCAGGGAGGAGGTTGTGAGCAAAGTTCAGGTTGTCCAGTAGGTCCTCTGCAGCTGTGCAGTGTAAACCCTGTCCCCTCAGTTTTGTAAAAGCACCAGCCCCACAATATGCACAGCCAGATTATTTTACCTTATTTTTTCCAAGCTGCCACTCAGTGCTTGTGTTGTCATACAGACGGAGTAGCACGGCACATTTCTCATTTACATCTTCGGGCAGAGTTAAGTTTCTCATGAGGACCTTATACCTGTCAACCCAAAAGCACTTATTACTTCATTTAGGAGACAAGTTTTACCTTTGCCAGATTATTTCTTTTTCTTATTAGATGTTCACTTTGTTCCCCAACATGGGAACGCTGATTTGGTACCTGTGACTCTCATCTGAAGTGCACAAGTCAGTGTGTTTACCTTTTATAAAAGTCTTGAAAGGGCCTCCGGACCGGGAAACCAGCCCTCCGAATCCTGACTGTCTCCAGCATCCCAGAATAGCGCAGCTGGTTGAGCACCACTGTCTGATCAAACTGGTCTGGCATCTATAATGAAAAGGTTCAAAACAAAGGTTTAATAGCAGTGGTTAGAGATGTCAGGGGACATAAACAAAGGGCAGATTACATAAATCTGAAATGCACAAAGGCTAAAAAGTGGCTACACAGTGTCTTAAAGGCTTTAGCAATTCTGAACATATAAAAATGTACCTACAGGACTGAATTAAAGGGGTAATTACACATTATCACTTCCACAGCCACAACATTTACAGTCATTTAATCTGATCGGCTCATTCTTTCCATTTCATGTGTATTTGCAGGCCACTGCTGTGCAGGAAGAAATGACAGGAAGAAGCACATGCAGCTAACAGGGCAAGCTTGACTTTTTGTTTCTTCAGCAACTGAATTTACAGTCCCTGTAGATGATCCCAAATGTTGAAGATACACAAATACAGTGGTGTGGTAGAATTTTAGGAAAAAAACAAACCCACAAGGGCAGAAAAGATTTCATTTTTAGTATAGTGACAATTCATCTACTATGAACAAGGATGCCAAATATCAAATTAGCTTTATTTCAAAGAGCCTCTATTTGCTGCTATTCTGAACAGCAGAAGTGTTTTCATCTGTAAAAGGAAAAAAGAAAATATCTGCTTATCTGAAGTAAGTTTCCCTTATTTTGCATGCAGTTCTTTCAGCATCATTTTTCATTTAGAAAGCAGATAACCCCATAGCCACTTAAGTCATGAAAAACCTGAGATTATAGATCAGTCTGGTCCTTCCCTTTGGAGCCTCAGGAATCCTCTTGCTCCACTTCAGAATCCCCCAAGTCACTTGTACTTTCACCACGTTTTGAGGTAAACCAGCCACAGACACAGAAAGCTACTCAAGGCAGTGCTAACTGCTGCCTTGCAAAATGTCAGCAATCCCAACTGTGAAATAACACCACATGTAAATGCCCCATTTAATTTATCAGCATAATCATCCACTTTAACCCACCAGCTGACCCTGCTGCAGGGTCATTTGCAGAGCTGGAGTACAGTGCTTAGTATTTTGTAAGAAGAAGTTCAGAAGGTGGAATCTCATGGTTCATATAAGACCTCTTCACCTGATAGAAATGGCAACAAAATCAAGCCCTGAGCAACTGCAAATAAGAGGGCTCTCTTGGTATTTTTTAACTGGCTTTAGAATCAAAATAATAGAATAGTTTGGGTTGGAAGAGACCTTCAAAGGTCATCTAGTCCAGCTCCCTTGCAATGAACAGGGATATCTTCAATGAGATTAGGTTGCCCAGAACCACATCCAGCCTAGCCTGGAACGTCTCCAGGGATGGTGCATCCACCACCTCTCTGGGCAACCTGTGCCACTGTAAAAAACTTTTTTCCTTGCATCCAGCCTGAATCTCCCCTTTTTCAGCTTAAAACCATCACCCCTCATCCTGTCGCAACAGACCTGCTAAAAAGTCTCTCCCCATCTTTCTTATAGGTCCCCCTTTAAATACTGAAAGGCCAAAATAAGGTCTCCCCTGAGCCTTCTTTTATCCAGGCTGAACAAACCCAACTCTCTCAACCTTTCCTCATAGGAGGGATGCTCCATCCCTCTGATCATCTTCATGGCCCTTCTCTGGACCCTCTCCAATAGGTCCACATCTTTCCTGCACGGAGGACTGCAGAGCTGAATGCAGTACTGCAGGTGGGGTCTCACCAGAGTGGAGTAGAGGAGAATCACCTCCCTCGACCTGCTGGCCATGCTCCTTTTCATGCAGCCCAGCATATGATTGCCTTTCTGGGCTGTAAGTGTACATTACAGGGTCATGTTGAGCTTCTCGTCAACCAACACCTCAAGTCCTTCTCAGGGCTGCTCTCAATCCCGTCTCTGCCCAGCCTGTAACTGTGCCTGGGATTGCCCCAACCCTGGTGTAGGACCCTGTATTTGTACAAAAGCTTTGCATTTTATTGAATGCTTATGACAAAGGTATTGCTATTGCTGGGTATTGCCAAAAGTGTTTTCCGTACATGCTCACCCCATGGCAGCCACAAAGCCGCCCTCTGAATGTCTGTCCACACGCTCACCTGCCAGCCTGCTTGTTTTCAGGTAGTTGATGTCCGACAAGAAAGGGAAGTAATGAATACAGATGGAAGAACAAATCACAAGGAAAAACACTCACTTTTTGCCTGTGCAACCCAATGCTGATGCATGCCACAAGCAGACACAGGTCAATATATCTTTTTTTGTTCAACACCACACCTGCTTTAGAGTTTTTACCCACCCAGGCTCAAAAGGTGATGTTCTTCACAAGACTTTTAAACAAAATAGGTTTTTTTGTGTGTTGCAGTGGGGAAGCAGACACCTGGATGGAAGTGATACACCAAAGCCAAGCAAAACTCTGGTGATGTGACAGAAGTGTCTCTCACAAGGGAACACCCTGCACTTTGAGAGCCAGGTGGCTGCTGCACCACCTAATCCTGTTCTTGCCAACCCCAGGCACTTAGAAAGTCAAAAGTCAGCCCCACAGCTGGCTTGAAAGCTCCTGTTACTTTAAAAGGAAAAACCTTTCTCTTTCCATCCCTGTCTTGAGTCGCAGAAGCCGCAACAACATTTTCACAACCTGTTTCCTGCAGCTATGGAAGTGAGAAGCAGCCTTGCTCTGTCACCAGCAGCTGGGACTGACACACAGTCACCTAACTTCAGATACCCATATGTTTAAAGAAAAGCATAAAATGCTGTAAGAGATGTTAACATGGTTATCAAAGCAGGGCAACATAAGTACCATCGCAAGTTTAATTACATAAGCCTACTCTTCCACTTTACATAACTAGTTATTTTTAATTACAGACACATGAGGCTACTAAATTGGAGGGTCAAATCCTGCCCTGGCATATCACTGGAATTACATCTGCCACAAGTCTGGATGCCTTGAAGAAACTAGGGATGGTGGCAAGAGATGTACCACAGTCATCTCTTACACTTTTCAATACTGAGTACTAGAAGATACCTCCTTCACTTGGGGGTTTTTGACCAACCCATTTCTGCAAATTCCTCAGCAAGAACAGCTGCAGCCAATCACAGAGGGAACTCAAACCCTAAACACTAAAATGCATCCAAGGTTTTCCATGTCTAACGAAAACAACCAAAGAAGTAACAAATGCAGTCCTGTGCACACCACCACAGCATCATTGTATCCACCTTATGACTTGGTGATACATTCATCTGTGGATGAAGAGGATTTCAGGCTCAATGGTATAAACACTTGCAGGCAGGGATAATGTCCGGTCAGCAGGACTCCTACTTAAAAAAAATCAATTGCATGTGCATTTATTGACCCAGAGTGCAAGTGCTGTATGAACCCCACTATTAAACTGCAGACACTTATAAGACAGAGAGTGATGACCATCTCCACCTGAACGATGCTCAGAGCAGCACTGAACAGTTCAACTTGTACAAAATCCCCATGAAAAGGGTTACCTTTTGTCTTGTCTCTTTACTGGTGCTCCTTCAGACTTGCTGTGGTAAGCAAGCTAACTGTTGGATTTATACTAAAGTAACACAGGACAGGACTCATCTCTAGGGTCTGCAGAATTTTTACCAATGTTGCTGTGAAAACTGGACTTGTTTCACAAATGAACACTTGGGAAGAAATTGTATTCTGTAGGAAAATTTCAGGTAGACAAAAGAACCATAACTGATTGTAAAAGAGGGCACCTTGCAAAGTAAAAACCTGAATTAAGTGCTAAAAGTAAGACTCCTCCAAAGTATCATCAAATTTATTAAAGAGAAGGCAACAGAAAAGGGAGTCAACTGATAGATGCCAAAATTGTCTGAGGCACACTACCACCTTCAGATCAACTCCATTTTCCATATATATTTCACTTTTATCAAGGAATGGCAGCACTAAACCACTCCAACACACAAAATTGCTAGGCAACAGCTAGAATCACATGGGTCACAGCCACGTTTGGGCACTGAGCAACATCAATGTAGAATTAATAGCTACAAGTCAGGTCTGTTCTACTTGATAAAGGCGGCTTTTTGTGGTGCGCTTCTTCATAGTACAACTTGTAACTTGTCATTTCCTGAATACAAGAGTCGCCACTAAATTTCTGCCAGACAGCACTGAAGCCGAGACTTTAATGCTGGCAAGACTCCAGCTCCTAAAGCTGGTAAATGGTTGCTCTGCTCTGTTGTGAGCATCCTAAAGGGAAAAGCTGCTGCCTGAAATCACAATAAGAAGCAGCCATTAAGACAGACATCTAACATCTACACATAATCTTCATGATGGAATAGTTGCTCAGATTACAATCTGACTGAGGCTTGAAAAAACACCACTCCTTTTCCCTGGACAGCACCCTTAGTGAAGACCCCAAGCACCCAAATAATAAGCACAGAACACAATATTTTCTTGTTCTGTGCATCATTTGCTCCCCACCCTTGTTGTGGAAATCCCTCTTCCTCCCTGAACTACTGGCTGCTGCAGAAGAGTACAGGCACAGAAATGACAGACCACAGCAACCTCGCAGATTTTACTGGAGGCAGGTTGGAGGAACTTCACAGGGAGATTGGTTGGGGAGAAAAAGAAAGAAAAACACCCCAAGTCCCTTGTTTATAGATTTCTCTTTGAGAACTTGAGTTGGACTATGTCAGCTTTGCTAAATACTAGAAGTGTTGGATTTCCTGTTTTACGAAAAGTGTTTTGTAGAAGACAGGTATAGAGAAAGAAAAGATGAAAACCAGGTAAAAGGATGTGAAAAAGTAATTTTTTATTTAAAACCCAGTAAGTTTTCTCAATGTCTTAGTTTTTTAAATCTTCTCTTTTCCTCCTAAAATGAAGTCTTGGCAATTTTACCCTGGCGAAACCAGCAGAAATGAAAGAGGTCAATCTTCCCCTGCTTTTTACAGTGGGTTTTGAACTTTTTTCACATCCAAAATAATACTGGCATTTCTTCACAAATAGGGGGACTTATTAAGCCAGGTCTTTCTGAAACATTTCCTGTGATCTTCTGATTCAGTCACCAGTTCCACGAGTTAAAACCAATGCCAGGCTTTCCTCCCAGACACTTTGAAAAGTGTGAATAAATTAACTTCTAATATATAACCAGATAAACTGATAAAAAAAATTTTGCATGCTCATTGTTGGCCTTTTTTAAACTACATCATGTTTAGCAATTCTTATCCATACATACTGCTTGGCAGCCTTTATTTGCGCGGAGGATTCAAGCCGTTAACCTGAAAGAAGCAAAAGGGAAACGCCTGCACCTACACTAGGAGAATGCACTGTAAATCCAGGACAGGCAGGGTAACCTCCTTGTTAAGTCCAGAGACTTCAGCTGCAGTGCCATGTTGGTTACCCTCCTTCCTCCAACAAACCGTTTTACCCCCTGCTCTTCCACTCTTCTATCACAGTTGCTTTCATCATAAACATTGATGGCATTGTCTTATTCAACTGCTTCAACTTCAGAACTGCTGTGCTTCCAGCACAAGGAGCATTAAAAACCATGTGCATCCTGCCCAAGGACCTGGAGCATCACGTCCCGCTGACCTGAGAGCATTTGAAGGTAAGAAACCCTCTATGGTCTTCTCCAGCACACAGATAGCTGTAACTGTAACAGGCTCAGGTCAAAACATATGCAAGTTTGATGCCTGCTTTGTTTTTGAAGACATTCCCTTACTGTCCCAGAGTACATGTGTCCACAGACAAACACCATAAGAGTATAGGAGAATAAAACCCAAGAACATGGCAGACTTGAAAAGTTTATTTGGTATTGCTGCTGCATAGCACTGACAAGTCTAGGAATATTTGGATAAACATACATAACATGTTTTGCATGTCCAAAATTCTGCTGGCCCTTATTCACACACTCACCCCAAAATCCCATTAAAAAAACCTTTAAAAATTACTAATGCTGTTGGTGTAACTTGCTAGAAAAGTAGCATGGCTATACTGCAAGAATGCTTGTGCCTCAAAAAATTCTGCTGCAAACTCCAGGACAGATTTCACTGCAAAACCAGTAATGATATGCTGGCTCCTTTATACACTCTCTACAGGTCTGAACGTGAAAGTTCTGCATTTAACAATAGCAAGCACTTACATGATTAGCTGATCTTCTCTTCAACTCCAGCTACTGTACCTGACCTGTGTGACTCATAAGACTGAGTATTGCAGATAAGAGACAGACTTCAGAACTAGCCACTCTCATGCCACAGGTTAAGAGTTGCCTGTGCTAAAAATAACATTGTATAGAAGGAACACTGTAACTTTAGAGTTCTTCTACTGTACCAGAACTGTCAAAGGAGGAGACTCTATAAATGAATGCAAAAATGCTTTTGTATTTATACTCAGTGTGTCACCCAGATTACTTTACAAGCAAGGGCATCTCAAGGATATTTTTAAGACAGGATTCCATTTAAGAACTATGAAGCAGTACATAACCACACTGACCATTTGCACTAGTGTTTAAAGGTTTTAACTAGGTCAAGGCGCTGCTGAGTTACATCCATCTACAAAGATGCTGTAGCCATATTTCTGGTCCTGCTTGTCTAAATATAGCAAGCATAACAGTTGGAACTAGCTTCATTGTTGGAGAAGAGATGCTGAAATGATTCTGATGGGCTTGCTGTGATTTCAAGTTTTCATCCACAATGATCAATAAACTCACCATCTACTTTTATTAATTACTGTCACAGTACTCTTCCATTTCAGAGTAATCTTTTTGTTTGGTTTGTATGCACAAAATACACACCACTTTGTATGTGCAAATACACAACCACTTTGTGAACCTTCCTTTCTAAAGGTATGTAGAATTTCTCCTAAAGGCAGACAGAATTTGTCTACCTCTCTCAGCCCAGAGGAACTCTACCCCCTCAAAATGACAATGTTATTTCTGACACACACTTAAAACTGTATGGAATAGGAGGATCGTTAAAGGCACAGGCTTGAACACTGGATTTAAGTTTTCTAAGGCTGTGTTCAGAGCTATCTGTATGACTGCCTAAACTTTCAGCTGAAGTTAGCCCTTGTTGCTTGAATACATCATTCAGGAAGCCCACTGAAATTCATAGCAAGTCCCACAGTCTGTCCTAGAAGAGCCACTGCAGGACCATCCGTGTGAGACAGACAATTAAAAGCATTTGGGAAAGAGAGATTTAAGGTTTGAAGCCACTCTGCCAGGGCCTCAGCACGCTGACAGAAGGTGCAACTCACAGCACAGACCCCAGCTGGAACTTTTCATGGAGCCTCTTTCTCTGCCTGTGAGTAATCTGTTGCCATTTTATTCGAGGTCATTCTCACTAAAGCCTCCAGTCCCTGCAGACTAAACCCCAGTCTGGCCTCATTCTCCCCGCATTGTGACTGGTCAGCAGGCTTCCTCCGAAGAAAATCAATCAGGCTGTCTGATAGCCACAGACATACCATGAAGAAACATGCTTTGAGGTACTAATTGCAAGGACAGCTGTCCTTCTTTACCAACCCCGTGGTCAAGACAGCCAACACCATCACCACTATTCATTACAATGGTCAACCACCATACACACCACTCCATTGCTCCATGTCTGCTGGGGCTGCACATGGTGAAACCCTGTCCACATCAGCAGCTACATCAAATAACTTATGTGGACTGAGACCTCTCCCTTATTTTTATTTTATTTTATTTTATTATTTTATTTTATTTTATTATTTTATTTTATTTTATTATTTTATTTTATTTTATTATTTTATTTTACTATTTTATTTTACTATTTTATTTTACTATTTTATTTTACTATTTTATTTTATTATTTTATTTTATTTTATTTTATTTTTCCACTGTGCTTTCACTGTTCCATGCCAGGTTTTTCATCCACACTTTCAGGAGATTTTTTGTTATTTGTCAGTTTATTAGCAAGCTGGGCACGTAAGTCTATTTCTGTACTTAAAAGCAGTAAATCAAGTTTTTAGGATGGTTCCTCTAACATGATTTCTCCAGATAATGGTGTTTAGGATCAAGCATTTATTGCTGAAAGATACTCGGTTTCATCAGGGGATAGAAACTTCAGATCAAAATACTTGAGAGAAGTGGTTTGAGATGAATTTCATCTTGCATGGTTGAAGTCTGACATAGTTGTAAAACCTTTTCTTGCAATAACCCATATAAGAACCTAATCCAGTGTACTTCTAACACCTAGTGTAGTGTTACTACAAGTAATCTCACACTTGAACATGTGAAACCCTCCATGTAGTTAGTTTTCACTGAAAGGGTAACACGATATCAGTTCAGTTCATGCTGAAATAGTACTGCGGATAATTGTGATCCACATTATCACAACTCTCCTGGCTTGCCTTGGTGACACAAAACTGAGCAACCCTTTTTCAGACTGCAGCTCCACATACAGGTGGGGAAGATACACCGATATTGCCTCCTCTTCTCTATTGCAGGTAAGTAGAAAGGAGGAGGTGGAAGAACATCACTTCCACATGAGCACAGGAGGAAGTTAGTATCACACTCCACAGAGGGACAAGAGACCTCAACTCATAGAGGATAGAAAGGAGAGCAGAAGAGGACTCTAAATCCAAATCTCACTTTATTCTCTGCTTCAGCCCTGGGCACTCTCCTGCTGCTTCTCTAGATCTGGTCACGCTCTATTCCTCTAGGATCCCATGCCTGAATACCATTTACATCTTGAGACTCTTTTGTTTTGGGGCATTGCTTTGAAGAGAATACTAAAATTTCTTTGATGATTCAGAAGTCAGTTTAGTGATTTGTGAGCTAACCTGTGCTCCTCAGCTACGTGGCTGCTACTGACATCTGACAATGTAGGAGATCGCTACACTGGGAACTATTTAGGTAACAGCCATGAGAATAAAGATCTGGCTTTAAAAAGGCAGTAAGGGATTTCAAATAAAAGCCTTGAGAATCTCATCAATGAGAAAGCAAAGAGGCCTTCACCGTAATCTGTGATTAGCTATACCAAGAACATATGTTCAACCATTTCTAATATAGAACAGATAAAGACAGAAAAAGCATGAAAATCAAAGCAAGACAATTCCAAACCAGAAGGCACATCTTTCTCTCACTGAGTGTATTCACTGAAAGAGCTTACCCATGATGGTGGGACTGTCTAAAGCCACCAGACACTTCAAAGAAAACACAGCATGTCCTCCTCCTTCCAGGAGGTGTTCATGCTTTCTTTAGTTTGCCACACAGTGGGTTAGACTACAACATCTATCTACTCCCCCTTTAGCACTCCTGTTGTGGAAAAAATACTACTTTTATTTATGTGAAGAAGCTTAGTGCTGACTTCTGTAACCTTTGGTACTGGGACTCCCAAAGACTAACTCTGCACCAGAGAAGAACAAGACACACAGCTACTCCTGCAGCACATGATGCAACCCAGAACCATGCTTCCCACATGTGAGCTTCACCTTGGCAGGAAGAAAGTTCATCAGTTCATTACTTATGCAAGTATTTGATGGTCCACTGAGGAAAGTTTGGCTGAGATTTTACTGTGGCTCACTGTCCATGAAGGCATAAGCTGTAGCGTTACGGATTAGCTTTAAGTCATTACAAAGCCTTCACACATTCTCCATGAAATACTAAAAAACTCTTCCACATTATCAGCTCCAATTGCCAAAAATGGGAAAACCCTCCAACGATCATGTATCACACCTCTGCAAACTGTACGGTTTAAAACAATAAAAAAGTTTGAGCTGTCTTTAACTGACTGAAGTGTGAAGCACAGGTGTTTGTTGTATGGCCATGAAGGCCAGCAGCTTCCTCAGCTAAAAGTCAGAATCAGATTCAAGCAACAATAAAATGTTAGCACTTGACTGCACCCCTTTCTCAATATTGAGGCCACAGGCAGTTTCTCTTTCTCCAACACATTTTGCCCCTGCACATGGTTCATTCCCTCAGTGGCCCATAAAGACGCCTACAAAGCACAAGGCTGGTGTAACACGCAGACAGACTTGCTGCTTGGTGCTTTCTCAAGCAAAGAAACATTCCAGTGGAATTCCTACACTGAAAAAAAAAATACATCTGGTTTTATAAAATTATCTCCTAAGGAGCCCCTTTTCCTCTCCTTCTGTATCGAGCCTTTTGTTGGAGAGCTGTAATAGGAAATCAGCCAGGCTTAAACCACAGCCAGTATCTGATATGTGTAAATGAGAACCGCCACCAAATATTCAGCCGAACAGCTTTGGGTTGCTAGGACACCGGAGGTCAGGCAGCACTGAAAGGGCAGATTATTCCCATCCCAGCGCAAGCACAGGGCTCCATTCATGGCAGGGCTGCTGCCTGCATGGGTGCTGCTGCCCAGCACTCCCTGAGCATCCCAGCCACCCAGCTCTCTGCAGTGACCCCTGCCAGTGTGCATGCTCCTCAGCACCAAAAATACCCCATCAGCCTGCACATGGCCCTTGATCTTTTCCATCATTACTGAGGGCTCACTTCAGCCTGGGGGAGTGTGGAACACTGAGGGCTGCTGGAGAGCTATGCTGCAGTAGACTTGCAGTGCGTGGTCTGGAGATCTGCATAAAACTATGAGGAAACCCATAACACTGCAGTTAAGATTAAGTCTAGAGAGGGGAAATATCAAGTTTATAGAAGGCAATGGGGATCCCTGTGATCAGCACAGGCATCCACCTGTCTGACAGCAAGAGTTGCACGGTGGCCCAGATAAATGGTCCAGCTCAATCCCATGTGATCAGTGTGTTAATTGCTCCTACATCTTTTATCTCAGCACATCTCAGATAGCATCAGCCTAACTTTGGCATTTTTCTTAGAATTTGGTTCTTTGAGGTGCTACTCTTTAATCCCTATACATTTTTACGTTATAAATTCACCACTTGCCTTGCAGATGTCCAACCAACTAGATAATAAGTTATCAAGACTAGTGTATGTGTGTCTGTGTTTCCAGGGAAGGAACAGAAAATGAAGGTAGTAATTTGTTCTTGTATACGTTAATTTCACAGAAAAAGAGAACAAGTATGTTCTTGGAGTGCTTTGTTGTAACACAGCAGTCCCATCCCCCCATTAAGAGTTGGAAAGCCTCCTACTTGAGGTCTTTGATGTTTCTGAGAACCACATCAAAATCAAATTAGATATTTCTGATAATTCTGAAATTTCCACCCTAAACCAAGCAAAAATCCCCTCTATATAATATATGAAGAAATCAGTAAGCTCAAGACGGAGGGCCTCTGCAGACCACAGCTATATGCACTGCCAGAGAGGCCACACTAAAGGCACAGCTGAATAAACAGCACCTTGGCTAGAACAGCAGGTACCTCCTGTGCTAGTATTGCTAGTAACTGTATTTGGTAGAGCTAAATTCCCACCCCCCCTGCCCCCATCATCTCATTGCTATAGGTTATACACTGGCAATCATTGACATCTGCAGTGAAAGTCACCATGTATTTTTCTCTCACAAAAAAACCTGCACAAGCTATTTCTTTGTTGCAATTCCTATACATCTGTGAAATAAGAGTAAACTATAGAGTAAATTAACTTTGCTTTATTAGCATGATTGAGAGCTACCCAACGTGGATGATGAGAAGCGTCCCTTAACACCAACATGGTTATCAAACTATTAACTGATCTAACCACACGCACACATATATAGAGAGAAACAGAGAGAGAAAGAATAAATTATAATAGACAGCAAAATTACATCAGGACCTAAGTGATTTAACATTTAACCACCTTCTGATTGATCTAATTGCAATGCCACTGTTCATCTCCACAAAGACTGCAGAATTCACAGGCAGGGTTGCTGGTCAATAGCCATTTGTTTCACTAAGGCTAGTTCTATCTTTACTTAGTTACTTGAAGCACACATTTAATTGACTCTATCCATTCTTAAGATGATCCAGTAGTGAAAAGTTCTGCCCTTACTTATGATTTTACACTACTATGTGACATTTAAAAAGAGTATGTCTCTTTCGGCCCCAGAAATGCCTTTTTTTCCTATCCTTCTTCTATATTTTCTGATTATGGTGAAACACTGCTTGAAACACTCCATGACTGGTGAGATTCACTTCCCTGCGGACGTACCAGCAGCACCATGTTGTGCTGGCACCAGCCAGCAGCATGGACTCCACACCACTGGAGCAATGGATGCAACAATTCTTCTCTCCTTTGCACAGATGACTTGCAACTTGCAAATTGCTGGGCATGCAACTGTAAGGGAGCTGCACATACACCTCACTCCTCTTCAAAGCTGTGTGACAAGAGGCACTGTGGCTCCAGGCACTCTGTTATATGCTGGCTAAACCAGCATAAAACCAGCAATGACTTAAACAAAACATTTAGATGTGTGCTTAGAGCTCATCGAGGCCAATGAGATCTACATGCCCTTTAAAAACTGGGCTGATTTGAGATACTCTATGTTGTGCATGCCGGTGGTCACAGGGAAATGGCAATTTTGGATGGCTGAACAGCCATTTCTTCTCTGAGAAATTCTTAGGCTGGCTTAAATATACAACAAAAGATAATCCTTAATGTCTGAATCAGAAAGAGACACTGAAGATAGAATCAGTTTTCCTAAACTGAAGATAGATAGAATCAGCTTGCCTAAATGCAATTTCATTTGACATGCAAATTGTTTGTGTATATTAAAAACTTCTGTGAGCCTAATTTAAGTGCCAAACCACTTTTAACAGTAATCACAATTTCTCCCTGTGAAAGACTACTTAATTAATGAGGCTGGACACTGTTTCTTCTTGGGTAAGTATGCACAAATGGTGTGGCTGGCAAGCTGCAGATGGACATCCTGGTCCTTTTCATGCTGAATCTGGGGCAGACATTCGAGAAAGCGAGTATCAGTGAAGATTTGGCATTTATCTGGTGTTCCAAAAGTTGATGTCTTCTTTCAACCCATCTACTTCATTGACTACTAAAAGTTTTGAGACCCCCTGGAAGCCCCCTATTTACCATTTCATGTTTAGGATTTCTAGATCTACAGAGAGGAAGTTAAAAAATGCCACAATAGATCTCATCATGTAAACGGTGGAAATATAGCACTATGAGGTTGGTGACAATCTTGCCTTTTCTGCACAAAACATTGTGCAGTGCTTATAGATACGTTCAACAATCCAAGGTGGCAACCAAAATTAAAAGCTTCCCAGCTCCTGGAATGATTTACATGGTGTAGTGGGCTTCCTGGATCACCAGTAACTTCCCAAACCTGAATGGAGCATACGCTTACCCTGTGCTTGCAACTGAACAGCAGAACAAACACTGCCCACAGTGCCTGAGGAGCTGTGGTGCTACCAGCACTTCCCCAGCAAAGCTCCTGTGAGCGGCACCATCTGCCCAGCTCTATGTTGCTGCAACAGGGAACACACATGAGGAACGTGGAGAAGCAAACCAGCAACAGCAACCTCAAACCTCATCGTGGGTCAGCCAAAAACTTCCTGTAGTGTAGGCTGACTGCTGACACTCAGCTGATGTCCTGAAACACGGACTTTACAGCTACTACATTCCACTTCATACAACCGAAACCACAACCTCACTTCTGTAATTGTAATGACAGTATTAGGAATGGATCGCCTTGGCTTCTTAGGATTATATACTACCTAAAACCACACAAACCAGTAAATTGTGAAGTGTGCTTAGGCCTTACAAGTTCATCACAGTGTGGTTTTCCCCCATGAAGTCTTTGCTTCTCTGCTGCACTGGGTGACTAAATTAAGCCACATATACATGCAAACTTAAACAGATAGATACAGTTAAAGACAAAAAAGTTTAGCAATTGACTCAAATCTGCTCTTAAACAATGTCACCTGCTTCTGACATGGATTTTGTGTTCTGAGGGTAGTTCTGACAAAGACCTGTGAGTAGCTGGGGTAGTACTATAACTTTCAGATAATTCCTATCAGTAACCCACCTGTATTCAAAAAAATCATAGTTGTTATGCTTCCACTCATGTCATAGGTTGTAAATAATTTTTTTCCTTTATAAGCCGACAAATGAGAAACAAACCAAATTTTATCTTTTTTTTTTTTTTTTAACTAAGCAGTTTTAGCAAAGAAATACTGAATACGTATAATTGATGTTCGACACGACAAAAATACCTACATTTTGGCCTACTACCACTGTTACCACTTGGTGTTTAAAAGGACAAATGAGCGAGAGAAAAAAACCTGCAAGTTATGAGAACCCAATTTCCCAGTCCCATAGGCACTTCATCAGATTGTATCTGCTCCATCTAGATTTGCAAGGCAAATCTAGGGTTGCTCTTCTTGAGACCAGAATAAAACTCCCATAGACTTCAATGATGCAGGATCAAGCCCATTCCCTTCGTAACAGGTTCTCTCAAGCAATTTTATCCTAATTTTCTACCCTGTGGCTGAATTCTGATGTTTGCAGAGGCAAGCTCTTTAAGAGGGAAAGCAAGAAGCAAAACACAGATTCCAGAAGCAATCAGTGGTTAGCAGAGGTATTCTACCTGCTGGGTTGGGGGATTTACTTTCTCGGGGGTGGAAGGGGGGACTTGACACAGCAAACAGAGTCAAATATACTGCTGTTGTGGTATTCTTTCCATTACTACTGTGATTAATGCTTTTTTCCAGGCATACTCTGTTTCCTGTATTTCTATGGCAAAAAAGCCCCACCCCAACATACTGTCTCAAATGTGCCCCATCAAGTTTCTCCAGCAAAGCTACAAAATTAATGTAAAGTTCTGGCTGCTACAGATATCTTGCTTGACCCTCTCCACCCCTCACATACTCATCCCCGGTATCGCATTATTATCTTGTAATCAAAGCAAAACTACAGCCATGCCTTACGCTTTAATAAATTACAGGAATACTACAGCCCAAAACTTTACATAGCTGTTTTTCCTCAATCTACGCCATAGGCAGCTGAAGAAGAGAAAAGATCTTTCTCCAGAAAAAAGCACAACACAGGTCTTCCCCTTCTGCACACTCAGCTCTAACTGCTGACTTTTACCCTGGTCTGTGAACAACCACCCCTTTAACTCTCAAACAGTGTGGTTTATTAAAGCAGACTGCTTGGCAGCAGAGCTCTCCTGGCGTTCGAAAATATGATCAGACCAGCAAATTCAGTCATTTTTTCATAGACTTGATTCTGCGTGCATTTACCCTCTTAATAAGAAAATACAAGCCCAGAAACATTTCCAGCACAGCTTGCTCAGCCAAACTCCAGGCACTATCTTTTCTTTTTCTACAAGTCCACTGGAGCTCCAAGTATGCAAGACTAAAATCGTTAGAAAACCTGCATGAATTAAACCCCTTACCTTTTAAGTCTTTTTCACTCTTCAGCGTTCACCCATTGTGAAAAACTGAATCTTTAGCAGTCGCAGCTATGCACACACACACACAGACACACACAGAGCAGGGCTTGCTTCAGCTCACTGGTATTTCAAGTCTTTCGTGTGATATCTTTGGCTGTACTTGGTTAATTCATTCCTCCTGCTACTCAAAGGAAGTGAAGCCTAGCGAGGGCTGGCTCTACAGCAATCGCTGTAGCTATTCCTGACTAACAGGACACAAGGGCTAATCTCACCTTATAGGCATCAAGAATGTAAATATATTTCACAGCCAACAAATTCCTAAACCTTAAGAGATAAAATGCACAAAATGCCCTAAGACAAAGTTTAGCAAGGGATTTACAAACGTTAAAGTTTTTGCTAGAGAAGAATACTCTGTATGTCAGCGATGCTTTTGGAGCTCTAAGGATGTCTATTTATCATGGACTGTGCATATTCCCTTGGAGTAGTTACCATGAGAACACAGCAAACAGGATTTGAATGTAAATTGCCATCTAGAGATGTGAGGGGATTCTTTCTGTTGTTGCAGTTAAAGAAGAAAACTTTCAAAGCCTGATGAAGTACACACTTTTTCTGTGCATATATTTGCATGACAATGCTCGCAATTCAAATACTTGGTAGAGTGCACAAGAAGGAAGAAAAGCCAAGTTCTTTGCTCCGTATTTATAAAAAGCAACTACTTCAGACTTGGGATCAGTAGTTGCAGTTCCACAAATGCCCATCCATATCACACAATCACATGAAGAAATTCATAAACCACAAAAACTCCATCAGCTGGCACAAAACGCAGACTTACTGCGGTGCCTGGAGTCAGCTGGAGGCAGTAAGCCCTTCTGCTGCTGACAGATCAATTGCTGCAGCAGTCAGAATCATTCTTCCAAATACTAAACTAGACTACACACCAAGTGTTGCACTTTAGAAATACCCCACCCCCAGGCATTTTATTTTTGCCCTGAATTGTTCTGGTGCTTCACCATTCCAGCCACCTCCTCCCAGTTTCCTCTTTGAAGTAGCTTTTGCCCCCCATGGGTCCTGTCCACCCTGCTCACAAGAGCACACTGCCACAGTCACCATCCGAGATCCGAAAGTGACTCCTACCACTTGTGGACAAAGTCCTACCAAATGCTCTGAGAAACTTGGCAACTCTGCACATACGTGCTGCAAAACATGCAAAAATCTGTCTGCCTGCACTGCCTGGAGTTTGATGCAATCTGCACAGCAGAGAGTCTGCTCCCTCCCCAGCAGCACCCCATCTCAGCTCTCTGTCCCCAGCCTTAAATGCCTCAATTTTAAACTTCTCATACAGTGGTCACTGAAACACAAACGCTAATACACTTAGCAAAGGGATGCCTAGTCAGCCCTGCTTAGTAAACAACAAACCTTGGTGAAGAAGAAGAACATGCCTGTCTGGGTGACTGCCTGGAGAGTGTAATGACCTACTTCAGCCCAGCAAGCAGCGATGCTCTGAGATGGGGACAAGGGGACAGCCCCCTGGCTCCCAGGCAGCATAACTGGCACAGTGCGCCGCTGGAGTGATGGGAGCAATCTTTTGGAGGCAACACGAAAGACAGGCACTGCCTGTGCAGCATGAAACTCCTTGCAGTAATCATCTTGGTCTTTCAGCCAGGGATTCAGATTTACACGTAACATTACTGCCGGCACTTTGCGAGCAGGAGCAATTGCCTTCCTTGCACCCACCCTTCCTTATCACTTTTACCTAAGGAGTCTTCTAGTGCCTGACCTAATTACTCGAGTGATGTGCCAGAAAATGATGCAGCTGGGATATACTCCACAAGTCTTTATTTGAAGCTATGTAATTCTGCAAAACCCAAGGCGACAAGATCCAGGTAGCTGAATTGAGTGGCGCTGGCCAGGCACAATGCCACACCTTACAACTGTGTCTTCCTGATTGTGAACAATAAAGCCTTATGAACTAGTTAAGGGGCTTAGGATAAACAGTTCGTATCCGGCCCCATGCACTTGGTGGCCTGTGAGATCGCTATGTTTTTGGGAAATGGTTGCTCTTCTCCCAAAGGATGAGCCTGAACAGAAACTCCCTGAGCCTCAGCAAGCCCAATCTGTGCCCAGAGCCTGTAGCTCTGCTTCCTCCAGAAGAAATGACAGCAGTAATTGGCAACCAGAAAGCCTTCTTTAAAGGAGCACATTGAGAACAACTGAGATTAAAGAGCAATTTTTTTAAATAGGCGATAAGGATCTCTAGTTCATCAGCTGCTTTTACAGATGCAAATGAATACTACTAGACCTTAACTTTCTGCAGATAGCACTGCACATATCCAGCAGCTGTACCTGGCCCATATAATCTATTCCCTTTACTTTCTAAGTGTGACAGAGTAGCTATTAACTTGATGATCAGGCTTTCTGTTCCATTTTTCTTATGGATCGCATGTCAAATTTACCCTGTTATCTGCTAGCTCCCAGTACCAGACAACACTGCAGCTTCACTGCAACGAGGGCTACCCCAGGGCTCTGCAAGTAAGTGAATAAACCATAAAAAGGCCTCCACTTAGGGCCTAACACTTTTTAGCTTGTAACTGCTGGGCTCAGCATCTTTAAAAGCCCACAAAGGCACCTATTCCCCAGTAAGGAGACCCAGAGTCTGCTGAGTGACTGAGGTTGGTGTATAAAGCATGTACTTCGTATACAACTGCAGTAGGATGTATACAGAAGTTTGAAGCTGGACCACTTTATTGAGGATAATTATTTAAAATAAGAACTTTTATATGTGACGTTTTATGCAGATGCTTCGCAAGCCTGTGCTGAAGGTAGAGCTGAACATCCCTGAAGCTCAGAGCCTTCCTCCCTGCATCTTTCAAGGTTTAAAGTCAGTGCTGTTCTCAGTGCAGCAGCATCACACTCTCACTGCCATTAACCATATTTTTAAAAAACAAAACAAAACAAATCTCTCTAAAAGGGAAACTCAGTAATTCATACAGGCAAGTCTCAGTAAGACAATATTGCAATTCCAGCTTGACAACCAGTTCACATACTGCGTTCACTGAACTTGTACCTGCTCCACACCCTGCAGACAATCACCCTTGCATATGGGGCCAACCTTTCTGTCATTGTTCCTTTGTACTGCGCTCCTGAGCTGTACTTCTAACTGGTGTTTAGGTTGGTATCATGCTATACTTATGTTCGTAATGATTCAGAGCTATTTTAGGAGCACAAGTTTAATTCAGACGCCGAGTGAAATAGGTTCGCATCTTATTTCCTATTAGGGGACATACTGCTTGCTATTCCAGGACATCTCATAGCTGCTAATGACTGATGCATCAAAGTGCAATGCAGGGTGCAAATAGTCATACCTTGATGCCTTTAAATGTCTCTGTCCCCAGAAGCAATGTTAGCAATCCTACTGCCATGATAGTAATTTTCCCTGAGTGAATATGGAGCAAGATAGGGCTCCAACCAGCACTAAGCCTCACAGAATTTATTACAGACCTTTTTCTACCAGTCTTCCTTTGAATCGCAGTTATTACTAGTTTCACTTTTTCTATTGCTCCCTTTAGCTCTGACCCTCCATTAAGTTTACAATACAGACTTAATTTAATCTCATTTCTTTACCTTACCTAATTAAATTTGAAGATTAAAAAAAAAATCACTATAAAAAACCTTCAGAGAAACAGAATTGCCCCTTCAGAGCTCACCAGCTTCAGAGAAGGCAACTTCCATCTTGCCAGTGGCAAGTCGGTCACTGCAACACAGGAATAAGACAGTAAAGGAGCAGACAGAGAGGTGAGCAGAGACCCTGCCAGCCTCTTCAGGTGGCGCACACACCAACGCAGGTTTCCTAAAAACAAACCAAAACCAAACCCTGCACAAAGTGAAATTCTTGTCTACATCTTGTCTACATTCACGCCAACTCTAATGAAGCCAGGAATTTGCTTATCAGGACCAAACTGGACACACGTCTGTAAAAAAGAGAAGTGGCTGCACCTATTTATGTGCATGAGAGATCAGCCACGTCTGAACCTGCTGAAGTCTCAAGGACAGGGAATTACAGAAGCAAGCTGCAATTACTGAGGTTTTAAGAGATCAGCACAGATGAGGAGGTACCGACGCTGGAGGCTGGGGCCACTTGCAAGGATTACGCCAACATTATGGCACTTGCTGTGATTATGCCAGTATATTTTCTGAAGAAAAATCCTAAATGAAGAAGGGAACTTTAGAAGGCACCTGAGCCAGTCTGTCTGAGGCTGCTCCTTCTGGCCAGCAGGAAAATTTCTGTCTCTGAAAGATCTCGCATAGCAAGTTCAGATCTTACATTTACCCTGACCTGTCTCCTGAGCCGCACCAAGGCTTAGCAACTTTATTAATAGCAGCAAGCTGGAAGAAACATTCAGCTGAGTGCTGTAGCAAGGACTGTAGCTTGTTTTAAAAAGGCAGTCTTTTTTGTGTATGATGGTTGTGTTTGCCTCTTTTTTTAATTTAAGGTGCTCTAAAAAGGATAGATGGAGAGCAGAATAGGCAATGCTGCAGGGAGGAATTATTATAGAACAGAAGGCAGAAACAGAAACATATGAACAAGAAACAGAGAAAGATGTGTTAAAGTCCAGAAAGTATTAAATGATACATAGCTCTGCAGGCCGACTGAAGATAAGGGGAGCTAAGGAGAAAGCCCCTTCATCAGCAGAAATACTCATTAAGCATACCAAGTGGAAAAGCTTCCATTTTATGGCTAGTTCAGAACAGACCAGAAAGTGTGAAAACAGATACGCTGATTGTTCGGGGATCTGCCAAAGATTAATGGCTCCTCTGTTCTTCTGTCCGAGGCCTGCTCACTGAAATGTCTTGTGACAAAAGGTCACGTATTCTGCATGCTTCCTTTAGGAATCTGCACTAATGAGTGAAGATTCTGCTTTGATATGTAAATGTTCAGCAATTTACTGCATATGCTGAATTTATTTGCTTGCCATTGTAACATATTTAAAAATTATACTTTTGATTAAAAAATAATTACTGCACATTATCACATCTCTTATCCAACATGAATACACTTTCATGTCTAGAAGAGCAGAGGAAGTACTGTCTGCTGAACATTCTGCTTTTCAAAGGCTTGAATTTATTTTCCGCCTGCTCAAACTCATTCACCTACAGAATTCAAACACGCTTCCAGAGTAAAACAGCTCTCGAACACCACCAGCTTGTCCCCTCCAGAGTTACAGAGGATGTGCACCAATAGGTACGTCACCTATTTGGACCCAACCCAGAAAGCAACCAACAGCTTGAGTGGCTTTGCTCCAGATAATACAATTCCAGCTCTCTCCTTGCCCAGTCTCTCTGGTCCAGTTCTCCTTTAATGCTGCATATTTCAAAAAAGCAATTAAAACATCCCTTTCTTTCACATCATTTGTTACTTGGCAAGCACTATATAAGTACTTTTTGAAGAGTGACATTTTGTCATTCCATATCACCATCACTGCAGAGTAAAAAATATGGATGGAAAACACAGAGGAGAGTGTTCAGTAAAGATTTTTACTTTATTTCAACTCAGTTCCTCTGTTTCAGTGGCTCATCTGCATGCTTCAAGCAGTTAAGTTTCCAGCCAACCCTGCAGTGTGTCACGTACACTGTAATCCGTGGTAGCCCATGTGCAGCTAACGTGTCTCTGAGCCATTCAGGTTCAGAGCTATGCAAACTGACTCACCTGATTTTCAGTCTAACTGAAAAGAAGCAACAAGTTGTATGACAGGATAAACGGTGAAATGTTTAACAAGATGCACATATACAGAATCAAGCTGAAATACAGAGGAGGCAAATACTTCTTCTCTACCTGCTTCTCTACCTGCACCATTGCAGAAGGAGCAACACCAACAACGGCATTAGATTGGCACTAAAAATCACTGTCTGCAAGACATGGTGGGGAGCAGAGAGAGCACAGCAGACAAAACTTAAAACAGTGAATCCCAAAAAATACATTTTGAGAACACTTCCCTGGGTGAGAATGCTATCGACAAGTCCTATATATGGCTTTCCTTCTCATTTTACCTCACGTCGTCTACTGAATCAACTACAACAGGTAACCTGTGTGATCCTTTACTCTTGTTCTTCAAACAGGATTTCTTATTTGGTAAAGCCATTGAATTAAGTTAAATTTGCAATCAAATTAAAGCAAATGGAAAACAAGGACAACCATTTTTGTGTAAGACTTCAGTGACATTTTTCACGTACTTTGAAAGGGATTGTCTACAGGAATTTTCCAATCTGTTCCTGCATGTACTCCTGCAATTAGACGTGGTTGCCTGAGACTAAGGCTGTCTCAAGCTCCTTCTGCTTGCACAGCTGCTCGTTCTGTGAGAACTTTTGTTTTAAGCATAGTAAAATATATGCACAGATATAGTAGCATATGCCAAATTTGTCAGGGATGGAGCATTCTAGTGGGAAAAGACTGGCAGAGCAACAAGAAACATGGGAGTGGGAACACAAGTGTTTTCCTTGCCATGGAAATATTAGTGCCCGGTTCTTGCATCAGCCGTGGCAAATCCTCATGACTTTGGTACTGTGATGAGCCTAACCCAGACGCAAAAGGACAAATAAAGAGAATGTGTGAATTACTGAAATTCCTCCTATACATCATGGCAGCAGGTGGGCTTTATAAGGGTCATGGGGCTTTCAGGCAGAAACAGGACCAGGAAGAAAACAAGCTTTTCAAAACTGCCCTCCCTCAGAGATCAGTGGCTTTGCTACACACAAAGGCTCACAGACCCCAGCTGCTGGCCAAGGCATTGTCATCCATGTGGGTTTGACTACCTGGAGGCTGCACACCTCAGGGCGCCAAACACTTCAGGAGGCAGAAAGCAGGTCTTACTCGTTTCCAGGCTGTTCCCTCTTGCTAAGGTGTCCATAATCTGCATGTTCTTTGACACATCATGAGCAACAGTACAAAAGTGGAGTTAACAGTTAGCAACTGAAAACATGTAAAGTCAAGGATGAGCTGCCCAGATAGCACAAAAACTTGCAATGAAGTCTGACAGGTTTGATGTGTTAGTGTTCTGATTAACCAGACATCCCAGAAAGATGTAACATGTAAAACTGGATTTAAAGCAAAGTCACTTATTTCTAAGTTGCCTTGTGAAAACCATAAACCAGATTCGTTAGCACCTCTGCCGGTGGCATTTTTGACATAAGCAGCCCTGAATAACGGTCTATAAAGTCAAAAACAGGTGTACACAACCGCAGAGTATCAGGACTGGGCTAACAATATTAACTTTAGTGATTACTATACCATTACCACTTAGTTTATAGAAAACCTTCCAACATATGTAAGCGTTAACATTGCCTTTCATTATCCATGACACAAAAGACAAAATGATACAGTAAGCTTTAGTTTCCATGTCTGCTTTAAAAACATAATTCCGCAACAAGAAAAAACAGCCAGCATGAAGACATCTAGAACCGTATATTAATTGAAAGACAAAGAGTCTGATGACAGAGAGCCGGTCATTCACATCAGTTTTACTATATGCACCACCATTCACTGCCTCTAGTGATTTAAAACAAACTTTGTAGTTTTGACATTTTCTTCCTAAAAAGGCTCTCACAGAGTTGAGAAGTATACGGTGTAGCCTTCCTTTCATAACCATCCTTAGAGCCAGTAATTTATCAGATTTGAAAGCAATGACTATTAAAAAAGTGCCCAAAGACATGCATCATGTGCAAGAAAAATCAAAAGCCTTTCCCAATGCCTTCACCTTGCAGAGCCTTTTACAAAGTCAGTGAAGAATGATACCTTCTGCTTCACACAGTGATAAATAACCAGATAGTTAGTGAAAGATTAGACATGAGATGCATAAAAAAAGAGGGGTGCAATTTTATATCTTACCTTCTGCACATTGGGTTTGATGCACCGAACAAAGAAAGGATTTGAAGAACTCAGCGTTGCCATTAAAGAATGAAGAGATTCCTAAAACACGGGTAGAAAGAAGACAGCACTTCACAAACTGACTTTTTTACACAAGCAACATACCCCAGCAAAGGCTCCTGCAGCTTAGCATTGCAGACAACATCTAACTGCAACACCTAGTGGCATACACTAGAAATGACTGTGCCGTGTAAGTTCTTGTGAACACACAGAATCAACACACGCATTCTTGTTTCTTCCACCACCCTTCTGATCAAAACTATCATCACTGTTCTACAGTAAACAAGTTTTAAAGATTGATATGAAGAAAACTGTTCATAAGGAAACACCAAATTAGAAAGTTGCTGTTTCAGGGATCTTCTGAATGACTCCTTAAGACTTGGGATCCACATTCCTCAACTGCTAAACTCAAGCAAGTCAAAAGGAAAGGTAAGACGTCTAAGATAAAACATAAGGCAACAAGAAGATAGAAAAAATATTAAAAATTTCTGGAAAAAAGAGTTACTTTAGAATACAGAAGACTTTGTTTTACCAACACTAGATTCGAAAATGCCACCCTCTTGAAACTAACTAAAACTGAGTAAAGCATAAAGCAGTAAAGACAACACATCTCACTGAAAGACAATGCTAACAGCATTAAGCACACCATTTCACAGTTATTTCATGTGATAGTTAATTGCATTTAACAATAAAAGAGAGATTATAAGGTTTAGCTAGGAAAAAAAACCAACATACTAGAAAACATTCCTAGTTTTAGAACTCCGAATGACCCAATACATATTAGACTATCAGTTGTCTGAACCTCAGCCTGGAGATAAAAATCACAAAAATCCCTCAGTCCTTTTATGATTATTACTTTAATTACACATCCACCCCTTTCCTGCCTGAGCCATGATTCCATATCTTATTCCAACTTGCCTCATTCTGTATCATTAAGTATGATAAACCATTTTAAACTGAAGTCTTGCATTTACTTTGCAGAGATACAAATGACTGTAGAAGAGCAGAGCCCAGGCTCTGAAGAGCCCAGAAAGCTAACAATGACAATGTTTTACTTCTCAAAGGTGGCCCTGTGTGCCAGGCAGTGGAAAAAATACAGAGCAGGCTGCCAAGGAGAGAGAAAATTCACTTGTAAGAAGAGCAACACTGTACTTCCTACCATATGTTTTGGAGCCAAACTGCCAATGGCAGTCTGTTACAACAAATTCTTGCTTTAATCTGCAAACCAAGGGCTTTCTTGATGATTAAACATGAAGTGATAAAGGCAACGGCAGAGTTTTGGCTGTGTAGAGAGCAAACGGAGCAAATGGTGAAGTGACTGAGAACGTAAATGATAGTTCTTGATTTGTTTGCCTTTGCCAGTCTACAGACCAGAAGTAAGTGGCAGAAAACATTAAACAGCCAGAAGAAAGAAAGACAAATATTTTTGTGTAAAGACAGGTATTTACAGCCTCAAAAAGTAAAGGCTTCATTTCTATTAAACCTGTGTGAACATTACATCATCTATAGACAACTAAGCCAATTCTCTCAAGCCAGGCTACTACTTAGAGAGATTGGAAAAAACGGTCAGTCTAAACAAAAACGATTTAACCTATTTTCACATTCATCTGTGGTACAGACAGACGTTCTGCACAGCGCTGCACGCCTCTAAATCACTGTCAGGTGACAAGTTAATCTGAAGTTCGCCCTGCTTTAAGCAACAGGCTGAAACAGATGGTATCTAACTTCAGCTATTCTGCGTACGCTCCCAGGCCCGCATTAGGCAGGCTGTCAAAGGGAAAGAAGAGTTAAGTAACCTATCGTGAGAATAAAACCGTGAAGGAAAAGTTTTTATCTTCAGTTGAAATGAGATGGACTAATCCCTGGTAGGCTTTAAAGCATGGAAAAACCCACCCAACTTAATTCTTTGGGAATGGGTCAATGTGAAGGTCAACCTGTTGTAAAGCAGCCCAGATGGCTAATGGTCAGTTACTGCAACTTTAGGTAAGAGTTGTCAAAACAACATTTTGATTTCATGTTTTATCATGCTTTATATTGCCCAGGGGCCCTGATGGAGAAGAGAAGGAACGCACATTATGTTCTACCTTGCAAAGTGGGTGCAAATAAATGGTCAATTTTTATAAAATAACGTCTTAAAGGTCTACTTTGCACAGGCACAAATGATTAAGTGGAAACATTACTTTCAGCATCCCAGAGAGCTAGCAAATAATATCACCTCACCACAAGAAGCAGGTATTGTCTGAGCCAAGTGATGGTAGTACAAAGCAAAGGAATATTAGTGCTTTTTAATAAAAGACTGTGTGTGCCCAAGCATATACTCCTTGCTCTTCTGTCCAACACTTAGCAACAGTCTGCTAGGATAAAATCTGCCTTCAAGGGGTTTGAGTCTGCTTCCTTTTTTTTTTTCTTTAAGTGAATGAAGAGTGCAAATGTATATTAATTCAAACCAAATGAAAGACAACTAATCCAGACTTGTACTCACGCAATTTAGAAAAGGTTTAGTGCCAATCTCTCTCCTTTAAATAATTTGCAGATAAATTTTATGCTAGATTTCAATTTAGTGCCATTTTTGATGGGAGGGCTATAAAGCCTCATTAAAAGGTGTTTAACAAAAATGCTTTCCAAACTTTAAGTTAAAAAGCGAGGCAACACCTTAATGAGGTATTTATTCAGTACTTATTTTTCTTAGCATACAGGCACTGCTGTAAGGCTCTGTGTGATTCTGTGGTAGGTTTTAGATTAGAAAGAAAAACCAGGGCAAGAGAGACCAATTCCACACAAGCTTTAAAATAAGGACAAATAGGCAACTGGAAAGCAATAGGAACAGGAGTTCTGTGTGGATGGTGTAATGTGAAGGTTAGTGTCTGCTTGAAGATAGCTAGTTGAAGCTAGGTAGTCTGCTTGAAGCTAGCCAATTGGTCAATTAATAAGTGCAGTTTCACAGAAGAGACAGCAACACTTAGAAGTTTTGCTTGTTTTAATCAGTGGCTATTCTTTACTTTATTGATGTTGATCTATCACTGATTAGAGCAGAGATGACACATTAACTAACCTTGAATTGCAGACTGACGGTAGGTTTTCGGTGCTTGCTTCCACATTTAAGAGTGTCTTGATTGTTGCGACTTGAAACATGTTCAAACAGATCATAGATGAAATCGAGACTGAAATGGGAAAGAAAAGTAGTATATCTAAAATGTATTTTAACAGACTATGAGCTTTACTGGTACAGAATGCAAAGAAAGTATTGCCCCCTAGAAAGCAGCTCTTCCATCCAAAAAAAGTGATTACTGATTTTGTCCATAATCTTTAACAAGCAGTAGATTTTGCCTTTGCAGAATTTATGCAGGGGAGAAAAACAAAACAAAACAAAGCAAAGCAAAAACAAAACAAGGAGGTTCTTTCTTCTCAAATCCCAAGACATCATTAGGAAAATGAAACTTGAAGTTCTAAAGTCCTTACTGCATTTTACTCACTCAACCAAAACTCCAGCTGACTGTAATTGGAATTTTACCTGAACAAAGACTAAAACCAACACTTCTAGCTTGCTTGCAGCCACGATATAAATAACCACCCACATGAGTCTCACTTTCAGACACCAGCTGTGTATGCTGTTTTCTACTCTATCAGTCACGAATCCTCCTCTTACCACTTCTACAGAAAACCAGACCTTTTAACTCGAGCTCCAGACAGACGTTGGTGCGAGAGCAAAACCAGGCCCAGCAGCTTCAGCTCATTTATTACTTCTACCTACATACTTCAGTTGATAGATGTTATATCAGGTATGCCATGAAACCAGAATAAACGACTTAGAGAGGAAAATGCTTATCAACAGTTTCCCCTGCACAGAAGGGCTTAAGGGATTTACAAACAAACAACTCATACAGCATGACAGGATGACTGGATGGAATGCATGGGGGGCAACAGCTGAGACAGCAACACCTGGGCTCAGCTTCCTTCTCTTCTGTCACCCCTTTCTGTGTCCTGGAGCCTCAACCAGATGCCTACATAAAAAAAGTGATGTGGTACCACTCTGGCTCACATGCTGCCAACTGTAAGGATTCTGAGACCTTACACAGGAGAATGACAGGAGGCATGCAGGTACCAGAGACATCCAAGCTCAGACTTTCAGTAACATAAAACTTCATAGATATTCTCCCTTTGAAGCAATTACTATATTGCAATTTGCACTGTGGTAGGTCTCTGACACCAAGCTTTCAAGCAAATTAGGGACTGCCAGAAATACAAGCAAATTAGGCTGTATGTGAAACAAAAAAACAGGCATGGACACTGCCTCTGAGGCACCCTGAAACAGTTAAAAACCATCATCAGCTTTCAGCATCTTTGCTCACCACTGAGTAGCAAGTGAGCTCTCTAGCTAAAGCTGGACTGACCATGGATGAGGTACTACACAAGGTGGGGAAATCCGGCTTTGTGAGAACCGATTACAGTCAGATCTGCTTACAAGCACCTCTGATACTCCTTCTGTGCTCATTTCAACTTTGTCAAGGTCTGATGCTATGCAACATCTAACACATTCAAAAACTCCATCAGAATTTGACAATACAACACTCCTTAACACCATGTTCTAAACAAAAATTGCAGAAACTCACCTGCTTTCACGTAACAAGTTCAGAAGATCATCTCTGAAAGTATCTCTGTTCTTCTCCAAGATCCCCCTGACATCATACTGGACCTAGCAGGAAACAGAGCTGATTCAACCAACAAGCCAAGTAGTCAGGCACCTCTCACAAGAGTGGTACTGTAAGAAGTGCTGAGGGAACAGAGTGCTGTAGTTAATTTTGAGCAGCCTCAGGGCAAAATTAAGCTAATGAAATATCTGTTGGGAATAATTTCAGCAAATAAATAAAAGAGAATTACCTCCCCGGCGTAGTGCTTCACTCCAAAGTTGTGAACAGCAACTCTCGGTTTTACATAAAAAGGATTGTTCTAATTGGAGGGGAAAGAAAAGAGAAAAATATTTTTTTGGGGGGGAGCGTTCATAAGGGAGTGGAATGATACAAAGGGCCACATTATCCTCTCAACCCAGACCTAAACAAATCATTGTCTTCCAGTGAAATCCCCAGGAGATTAGCGCTCCAAAAGCAAACAACCAATTTATAACAATAATAGGATCTGTTAGTCTGGGCTGCTTCAAATGCAGTAATAACAGATTTATAGTATCTAAAAAGGCATTATACTAAATCTGAACCCATCTGGCAAGACCATCTATTAAAGGCAATTTGAAATAAAAAGACACTATATTAAACTGGCAGTTATAAACACTGGTGGATATACTTGTATCCCAGAAATACTTTAAAATAATTCTAGGATCACAAATAAAAGTATCAGTAACCTGCACAGAAGGAACAGCAACCTTTCCAGAAATGACATCAAGGTGAATACTTCATTAAATCTAGGGAAAGTGAAAATATAAGTGATCTGAGTTGCTGCAGGTTGTCAGAGCTCTAAGAGTAGAACCTGGCTTATTCACCAATATGGAATCCTTTAACTGGACAGTAACAAGGACATGTTCTTCCAGGTAACATACTCAGTTTTGACAGTAAATTATATGGACTGCCACAGAAGTAGGATCACGTCCAAACCAGTCTCTACAACTCTGCATCTGTGTATTTAAACCATGAATTTCTACAGAAGCAAAGAGACCCTCCATAACTGGCACAGAAAACACGAGAAAAACACCACATACCGCATGCTGGGTATTCAACTTCTCCAGTAATGTGGCATCAGTAGCTTGAGGAAAATGGCTTTCTTCATTGATGAGTGCCAGCAGCCCCAGTTTCTAGAACAGCAAGAAAAGGCAGAAGAGGAATTAGTGCACAGATGGACACAGATGTTGTCTCCAGTTTGGAAAAAAAATCACACTGTGCTTGAAGTTGTGTGCAAAGTCGCAAAACCAGCTGTACATGACAAAACCCCCAATCTCACAGACTGAAGGCAGGTTTTTGGTGCATACAATGACACTGCCCCCAGCTGTGTACCAAGTCTCCAAGATCTCCAGTGATCAGGAGTCCTTTAAATCGCTGGAGTTTGTGTAAACAGCCTTTCAAATATTTTTCTTCCATAAACCTATCTACTTAGTTGTCGAGCCCATACCAACTTGCAGCACCCACAGTGCTCAGGAACACAGCAAAGGACACAGAGTTTAACTAGGCACTGCATGAAACACAACTCCCCTTCGCTTTTGCACACATGCCTGTGTAATTTCCTTTGATGTTCCCTACTTCGCATACTAAAAGAGTTGGTAAACAGAGCAAGCTACCCTGCAATTAATGTGTCCAGCAAGCTTCAGGCTCAAACAGCCCCTCAGAAAAACACAGATCTCCGGGTGCACACTTTAATAAGCCATTTCCCATCGGCCCAGAGCAGCTCCTGACAAACCACACGGTCCTGACTGCAGTCACATCCTGGCGGCTGGATCCCCTTTCCCACTGCCATCAGTTTCTGCGGTAGCTTAAACTCACACAGCTACAGACCCCACTACAAAGATAAACTCATGCAGCCCACTTGTACTGCTGGCAGAAGTGATCATGGATGAAATGATAATATGACTTCAGGTTTGTCATCCAGTTGGAGTTATAATTTCTATGTAGTGAACTCAGACACATCTGCCCCTCACCACCCATGTTCCTACCAAAAACTCTGCAGAAACTTCATGCTTTTTTATACATTCCTTTGCTACAAATCAGAACACAAACAAAATTATGGATGAAGCCAAAACTGGCAGGCAACAAATAATATTACCTACACCCCATGAAAAGCCATTATGGGAGCGAGACATTGCCACTCTTTCTGCCTCCTCTTTCTATTCTTTTTAATAATTTTCAAATATTGCTTCTGTATATAAACATACACTGTTAAAAGTTGCATACACATATTGAGCATACAATATAATCTATAACATTGTCACGCAGGAAAATTATCTGATTAAAAGTTCACTATTTAAACATGCAAGATCCACCATTCTCTTCACTTGTTCTTTGTTCTGGCAAGTGTTTTAAAAACATACTGCCACAGAACAAAGTCTAGAAATAGGTACTGGTATCAAATTCTTTATTACCTTTTCAATAAGATCCAAGCATTCTCCATTGTCTGTCCAGTCAATATCCTCCCAAATTAGTCCTTCCCTAAGGAAAGCAAGAAAGGTCTTTTTATTGAGAACTATGACAAAATTATTTTGAAAATAGAAACAGGAGGAGCTGATGAACATTACATTACAGCAAAATCAGCTTGCTTTTAAAAAATACCCAGCTCCAGACATTTTCAAAGGAAGAAGCTGGGAATCTTGATTGCAAATGAATATTAATATTTCCAAAATTCTTTCAAATTTCATCTGTGTCTCTTACCTGCTGTATTCCAGCTGCTCCAAGGAAAAGATGTGCTTGTTGAAATACTCCTGAAGCTTTTCATTTGCATAGTTAATATTGAACTGCTCAAAACGGTTCACCTAAAGACACAAGAAGTTTTCAAGAATGCATGCACTCCAAGTATTCTACATTGCAAACAAGGAAGTGGTTGAAGTCAAAACATGTTTAATAATCAAGTTGACAAAGATATGTAGAACAAAGAACCAACTTTTGAGACCTACCTCAAAGTTTTCAAATCCAAAGATGTCCAAAATTCCAATGGACTTGAAGTCTTCCTTGCTCCTGATTCTGCTGTTGATTTTCTTAATGACCCAAGCAAAACACTGAGAATAAAGTGCCATAGCCATAGAATCTCTGCTGTCTACTGCCTGTATTAAAGAAAGAATACACAATGCATCTATCAACCCTGTAACTGAGAACTTACTAGGCTCTGCTGGTCAGCATCCTTTGCAAGCAGGTTTGCATCCCTATGTACCTTTGACAGAAACTGTGTTAACAGTTACTGATCATCACAATTTTAAGACTTAACAGTGTAAGTTATAACAGCTGTACATATATGTGGCTTTATAATTACATATAAAGTCTAAAGTATTCAAATATTTGGAAATAATAAACTTAAGGTGTGGATGAAGGAAAGAAAAGGACAGGAAGTAACAACTTGCCCCTTTCTAGAGGTCAGCATAATGCTATGTATACCTACTTCTAATCCCCTCTTTGTAAATAACAAAATTATTTCTGCTGAAATTTTCAAAAACACCCCCCTGACACAAATGTCCATCGTAAAAAATAACAGCCTACACAATTAGGATTTGAAAAAAAATGGTAAACAATCAGGCTTCACGAGAGTAACAAAAGCCAAGCTACAGGTGCTGTCCAGAATGACAGAATGGGGATCTATAGAGATTTCTAAAGTCCAGTTATATTCTTCTCCCCAGAAAAACCCTATGTCATATTTTTGACAGCAACTCAGATGCATGAACTAGGCTTCTGTTCCTGAGCAACCTATGATTTCCCTGGGCTTGAACACTGAGCCATATTATTTAATAAACCCTAAAATCATGTCAAAACTGAGATGTTCTGATTACCTGTTGTATGCTAAGAGGCGTTAGGATTTCTTCTCCCCTGAGTATCATTGACCTCTGAGTCAACGCTTCAGTTAGCTGAGTAGAGTCCAAACCCAGTAGTTCAGCAGATCTACCTAGGGCTAGTAAAAGAAAGAGACAAATATGTCCTTAAATGTATAAGGTTATGAAGCTTATTATTATTCCTACTATCACCAACATTTAAGATGTTTCTAGAATTACAGGGATTAGAGATAAAAACACAACTAGAAACTTCAGGGTATGTTTTTGCTGCTCACAAACAGGCACAGTATCAGAAATATGAACAACTGAAGGAATTCTACAGGATCATAGAATGGTTTGGGTTGGAAAGGACCTTAAGATCTTTTAGTTCTAACCCCCCTGCCATAGGCAGAGACGCCTCACACTAGACCATGCCACCCAAGACTCTGTCTAACCTAGCCTTGAACACTGCCAGGGATGGAGCATTTACCACTTCTCTGGGCAACACATTCCAGCGCCTCACCACCCTCACAGTAGAGAATTTCTTCCTCATATCCAATCTAAACTTCCCCTGTTTAAGTTTAAACCCATTACCCATTCCCCTATCACTACAGTCCCTGATGAAGAGTCCCTCTCCAACATCCTTGCAGGCCCTCTTTAGATATTGGAAGGCTACTCTTTATTGCCATATCTGAACAAACGTTTAAAATGCTCACCAGCCGAATCCTTAGACATACTAGCACATACTTTCAGATTTACAACTGAAGTATTGAAAGCTCTAAGAAAAGATATCTTCAGTGGAGATATCAGTTAAGGAACATACTTGAGCACTTATCTTTTATCAACTTGAGAATATTGCTGAAGAAGGAATTAGATTAAAATGTAATTTCACTACTATTAATGGAATAAATATGTGCCCAAGGTCTTCTCTAATTAGGACCTAGCATTCAGCAGCTGACCAATTATCATTATCTGTTAACCCTCCCCCAAAATAACATTTTAATCAATATTTACAGATGCTATAAAGCAGTAAGACCCTTTCAATGTTTGTCCTCTCTATGGTCAGATATACTACCAACAAATATAGTTTTCACAACCTCAAGAAACATGTACATTTGGATGCATAGCCTTCTTACCTGTTTTAAAGGACACCTGTGCCCCACCAGCAGTGATGAACTCAACATTTCCTAGATGCAAAATCCCAGCCAACAGCCTCAAAACTTCTCGCACTTCCTCCTTGCTGAACTCCATCACTTCCATTGCAGTCTGGAATGATACATGAGCTTCTTTACTAACATGCACACTGACTCCAAAACAGGGATAAGGACAAACCCATCAACTGTACTGTCAGGCAAGTCAGGACTGGCAGAGGGCTGGCAAGAGTGAATTCCTTTGCTTTCATCGCAAATTGAATACGCTGTCATATATGGCAGGGACATCTTTGTATGTGTTAAATATCACTCTGGTTTTAAGAACTCTCCTGATGACATAAGGTGCTGTCATTTGCTTTCAAATTCTTCATTGAAATTGTATAAATATTGGAACACCCTACTGAGTCGTGCATCAGACTCAATTTCACTCGTTTCCATTAGTAACTAATAACATGCATCTTACCGGTGTGGTCTAATATCTGAGAGCAAAACTGAGCAAGAAAAAGAGATCTATATAAAATATGTGGAATTTATGAATAACCAATATGGCGATGATCCAGGTTCAACTGCATAAATGAGGAGAACAGCAAATCTCAATCTATAGAAATATTAAAACAAAATGAGGAACATATACTTTTCTCTGACAAAGAAGGGGTAAGTAATCGTTATCCCTCTTGAAATTACCAGAATTTTCCAAATTTGTGCCTGATATGAGCCTGTCGGAGCCCAGATCACAGTTTTATACCCTTACAGTTAGACCTTGATGTTATGGTCACTTGCAGGTGTCATGACAGATGACACGTGACACGTTTTACCCTTCATAAATCATCAATTACAAATGGAAAAGCCTCAGACTCATCCTACTATTAATAGCATAGAAGAAATAATGGCTGAAGGTTTATTTTGTACAGAAGACCTTTCACACCAGAGCTCTAAGAAAGGGGACAGCACTAGGAGCTCATCTCCACACTCACCATGCAGCTCCTCCCTGTCTCCCATTAAAAAGTTTCACTTAAGTAACACTTCCAGCATATAAACCACAATAAAAGTAAGCAAAGGAGATGACTGCAAGAAGAGGAGACAGGCGAGGGTGAACTGTGGGACTTCCGCCTGCCCCTGCTCTGGGAACGCAGCCCAGCAGCCTCAGCTCCTACTCCAAGCCTGCTTACACTGCAGGCAGCACACAACTGGCACCTGCCTGGCTGATTTCATGCTCTGCCTACCCTGGGATGATTAGCACAAATTAAATGTCACAGTAATTAACTTAAGCATGTGACTACAATATAGATTAAGTTACCCACTTTTCCAGCACCAGCTTCCAGCATACTATATTAGGGTTTTTACACTAAAAATAGCTGCTGCATCTACTACACGTTAATTTGTCAGCTTGACAGATAGCTAAGCAAAAATAATCTGGTGAACGGCATAAAACCAAGTATTTTGTCTGATGTTTAAAATCCAACACATATCACCTCAGTGATATAGTAAGCAATTAGCAATTTTCCTACAGTCAGTATAGACTAATTTCTGTAGCCAACTGCTGTGGGTGTAACATACAGAGCCATTCAGAGAAAAAAATCCACCAGGACCTGGTTTTTAATCTGTAATTACATTTTCTTCAACTCTGTTGTTTAAATTACTCCATACAACTGGATCTCCCAGCTGCAACGTAGAGTCACACAATCCTAGGTGCTTCTTTCCCCATGTGCTGCACTGCATATTGGAAGCATGTAGATGCTCCCCATCTGCAGTTGTGACATAATCTGGGTAAAGCTTTAGGATGGAAAAACAGTGGAAGCAGACATGGCTGTAATATAAAACAATGCAGGGAAGGGAAAAGGCAGGTAAATGCCTTACTGTCTTCCCAACTGCTATTCTTTTAGCTCCAAAATGTAACCATTTCACTAAATTACAGCACACTTTGAAATGGCAGATTAAAAATCAAATACTGGAGGGAAGGTAAAGACATGCTCAAAATGACAGTGAAGTATTATGATAAAATGTAAGTCCCTGTAAAATTAGTGCCTCAGTGAGAGAGCTGCATGTCCAGTTAAGCACAAGAAGGCTTTGTTCCCTGCTCTGCCAAATGGGCCCCAGATACCTGAATTTCTAGCATTTTTAAAGCATAAAGAACTAGGGAAACAACTCACAATTACTTCCTTGAAAGAATCTTTGTCACTGATTGTCTTATCCGCTATGCATCCGGACTGATTCAGGTAGTGGTAGTTCTCTGGTACAGATAAGTAAAAAGCATCTAATGATGGGAGAAAAGAGGATGAGTAAGTAATAAAAAAGCCCAGAACAAAAGCACTCACAAATCACTATGTCAAAGTTAAACAGATCACAATTCATATGCTCAGAAATTACAATGACGTGAAAACCAATGTTTGATATTAAAGACAGATTTGGGTTTTTATTTTCCTGTTTTTGGCTTTATTTAGCTGCACATTGGAGGCAACTCTATTTTTTAGCATGCAAAGACAGCAGGCCCAAAGGGAGATGCTGAAACAGCTTTAGGCAGTTTTGAACATATACAAATGTCATTTCTTTTGTTCAGTGGATTTATTCTTTATGAGAGAGGATTAGAGGAACCAGAATTATCTCTCTCTGTTGCTGTGGAATTATTTAGTACCAGCAAAAATATTCAGCTTGAACAGAATGAAGCATGTTTGTCCCCAGGTAATTTTCCCAGGGCTACAGCAGGAGCTTGAAGAAAAATTACCAGCAGCTCAGTGACAATCTTCAACTAAGCAGGCTGCTTTATCCAGCTGAGCTCAAGTTCACACTCATTGCATCCCGGCTGAATAAATAACCTACTTCTCTGCTTGGGTTAGTAGGTTTCTCCACTACTGTCACCATGGCTGACCACTAGCAGGAAGCCACTGCAGTTGTGTGGCTTATGCTTTGCCACTCACCTTTCTCTCTCTCTTCTATCCCTGCCAGCAGAGCATAGAATATATGATAATTTCTTTCCCCAGGGTTTTGTCTTACTACACGATTCTGTCAAAGTAAAAAATAGTTTCCATTTAAGCAGTAGTTTTTAAGAATATTTTTTTACACACAATTTCAAAGAAAATATTAAATCAAACAAAATTAACTCAGAAAAAGCCAACATCAACTTACTTTTTCCAATAAATCTATAGCCAGGAAGAAAAAACTTCAGTCAAGGAATAAAGTAAAAAGCAATTAATGCACAAGCTATTAATAATGTTCCTTCTTTCATCTGAGACAACAGGAAGAGCACCACGGCCTTTACTTATGCTACAGCTGTAGCAAAATGAATAAAGTAGCAACAACGATATCGCAGCAGTTCTAACACCAGTATGTTTCCACACCTTCTGCTCCTCCATCCCGTCAAAACTGTACTTGTCATGTTCTGGGTTTTAAACATCTGCTTTCCTTTTCTTTTTCATTTCCCTAAAGCTTGGAAACAGCTTTAAGGATGAAATTTGTCCCACTGCAAAAGCAATTTATGTTCAAAACACTAGGTAGTATACCCTGGGTATATTCCTCATCTCTACACCTCTGCTTCTCTGGTGGAGCTGGCTTAGAGTCCAATTTTGCCAAATGCAGGATAAATCCAAGGATTTAACCCACCCAGGCTCATATTCCAGAAATGCAGCAGCTCTGCTCCTTCAAGTGCTTTTCCAGAATAGTTAGAAGTTTATCTTTGGATATAATAAATGAAGGAAATAGATGACAACTGAAGTTAGCCCCAAGAACTCAGGCTATTTTAGCTCACTAGGTAGGAACGTGCACAAACTGTGCCAGCACTAGCAATACAAGATCTTGATCTTCTGAGAGCCTATACACCTCTCCCCACTACAAATGGACGTGTATTTGTGTGCACAAGAACATGCGTAATTTGGTGTTACTGCTTCCTTTTCCCAGCTACATCAGCTCTATTTAATTGTGTATGTTCCAGACAGGGTGAAAGGACAGACAAGGGCAAGGCACTTCTCTAGCAAGCCCTCCACACAGATACAAAGGGGGTGCCTGCAAGCAGGGGTAAAATCACCAAATGAAGATACAATCTATAATTCTTCCTCCCTGAATGTTTCCTTTTTGACAGATGTTCAGCTGAATGAACTTCCCAAAGCGGCTTGAGTTGTTGTTGTAAACAGTCTTCGCATTGCCAAAAGCCTCCATAATTGGGCTGTGAAAATACAGAACAACAAGAGCATTAATGTGTGACCAGCATGCCAACAGCTTCACATGGGACTGCTGAAACGAACAGCGCTCTAAATAGCTCACTTCTGACACCCTCCTCAGCCTACATCCTCAGTATTACCCTCAATCATTAACAATGGGCATCTCAATTTTCTATGAAAAGATGCACGTATTCAAGCAACAGGAGGATTAATGGTACTAAACTGCTCTGCAGCTTACTCTCTAACTGCTCGAAAGATGCACACAATTCTCATTGCAATACTCAAATTATAAGACATCTCAGCACATGCAAATTGCTAGACAGATGTAGGGAAAATAGTCCTTGTCCTAAGGCAACTGAAAAAGAAATAATTATCAAGATACAGCAGGTAAAGCAGAGATGAAGCATGATAAACGGAAGTAATAGCATCTTAAATTGTCTTTTCTTTTAAATAGTTTAGAATCATGTGTTACTTCATTTGAACAGAGAAATGTTTTATTCCTGCTTGCATAGAGTGTGCCCAATTTATCTGATGTATTTGCTCATCTGTCTTATCAGTTCTCCTTATCCTCCCTTCCCTCAGCATGCTTTTATCATTTGCACACATCATATGTGCTGTATCTTGTTCTACCTTATCCTCGGGTTACAGAAACCAAACCAATGGCTTCTCCCTCCCACCACCCATTTCCCTCACTCTGATTATCTGAATTCAGCCCCCCCAAAAAATGAAAGCCACAACTAAAGTTCTGTCCATTTCAAAACTGCTTCTTCTTGCTTCATTGAAATAGACCACTCTGCTCACAACTCTCTAGAGGAGACAGGTAATCCTGTTTAATGGAGAATTTCCTCCTTTCCAATATTACTGTTCACTAAACATGCCCCCATCTTTAATTACATTGCAAGCTCTTATTTCAATAACAAGGCTTACATCTTCTGGAAAAAATACCTGTATATTAAAGGACCTAGTACCTGCTCTCAAGAATAGCTTGTTCCACACAGGAGGTCTTCTCTTTGCAGGAGAGCTCCAGTGAATGTTGGCTCATTGCAGACAGAAATTTGAGAATCAGCTTAGTGCTTTCCGTCTTGCCAGCACCACTTTCACCACTGAAAGAAGACGAGGGAAGTGTTTGCACAGTTCCAGCTGCCAGTGGAAAAGCCCTCTGCCTGGCTTGCCCTTTGAACTTGAAATTACCAGAGGTCAGGAAGACTGGGGTGATTAGAAATGATGCTCAGCAGAACACCCCTTTAAGTTTGCTGAATATGACATTCACCTGAAAATTTAAGCTATCTTCAGACATTATGCTACTGTGCAGACTGCATTTCAAGGCATTGATTAAGGATGAACAATACCTATGAGGCAACAAAGAGTGTTCTGAACACAACAGCTATCAAACAGTTCTCACCAACACGGAAAACCAAAGTTAGAACAAAGGCATGGCACTGGTTGGGGAGAAAGTCCAGAATATTAATTAAACTTGGAAAGTTACGTATTATTATATTGCAGAATCTAGCTAAGGAGAGAGCCCTGCTGTGAGAATGAGGATGTTAGAGACACCAATGTATATTACAACACACAAAGGCTACTAGTATAATTAATACTGTGTCGTGGTTTAAGCCCAGTCAGCCATGCAGCCGCTCGCTCATTCCCACCCCCCATCCCCCCACTCCCAGAAGGATGGGGAGGAGAATCAAAAGAATGTAACTCCCACGGGCTGAGATAAGAACAGTCCAGTAACTAAGGTATAACACAAACCACTACTGCTACCACCAATAATAATAATGATAAGGGAAATAACAAAGGAAGAGAATACAACCGCTCACCACCTGCCGACCGATACCCAGCCCAACCTGAGCAGGGATCTAACCCTTCCGGGTAACTGCCCCAAGTTTATGTAGTGGGCATGACGTGCTGTGGTATGGAATACTCTTTGGTCAGTTTGGGTCAGGTGTCCTGTCTCTGCTTCCTCCCGGCTTCCCCTCCTCCCTGGCAGAGCATGAGACTCAGAAAGTCCTTGGTCAGAGTGAACATTACTGAGCAGCAACTGAAAACATCGGTGTTATCAGTGCTGTTCCCAGGCTAAAGGTCAAAACCACAGCTCTGTACCAGCTACTAAGGAGAAAAATGACTGCTACTGCTGAACCTAGGACATACTGATATTCTCGGTGAGCTACATATTCTTTAAGCAAACTTTTTAAATGCCCAACCAAATAAACCAGGTTAACACCAGTTCAAAATACACAGTTTTCACCTCTCAACACAATCAGAGATGTAAAACCTTTCATCTTCACCCATAGCAGAACAAAGCTATTTGATGATGCTAGATTGAGACTTGACAAATAGTTAGTTTTTAGGAAGTTAGATTACTTAGTAAGCAATCATGCTGATCTAAACAGAAAGCAATATACTTCTCTTTAAAACCAACACTCTAAAAAAGGGAAGGTATAAATTTGCTTCATTTCTTCAATATAATTTCCCTTCAATTACGTAGCCTTGTAATTAAAAATACACTGTGAGACATTAAGAAACAGAAGTTGCAATTAAAAGTTTGTCTAGTATGCTTACTTTTCATCTGAAGTCACGGCATTCTATCAGAAGATGCAGCCTAATTCCTTGTTTTTCTATCTCCTAATTAAGCTGTACCTAATTCAAGTTAACTCCAGTTTAGAGGAGATCTCGTAATGAGATTTTGATCTCATCCTACTCTTTCCATTGTAGCAAGCAGGTGTTTTGTCACTGACTTTGATAGATCACAACTGGGCACATGGAGCAAGCTGTTTATTTGACAGTCTTCTGTTATGCCACTGCTGAGTGATTTTAGGTTATGGCAAAGTATAATGATGCTTTCTGGATCAAAAAAAAAAGCAAAGAGCAGGACAGCCCAAGAAAGCAGCATGGCATTTTCCTGCAAATGACTGCTAACAATTACAAAAATAATCAGGGAAAAGGCATTCAGAAAGCAATGAGACACAGTTTTGTAGCTGAAATTTGAGTGTTTCCCAAGAAGAACCATAGAGTCTTTAAAATATCTCAGAAAACTTCATACAAGATATGCTACCTGCTGATATGCCCCAGCAAGTACGATTCATCCATTGTACCTACACCATGTCAAACAAATTCTGTAGTATTTTTACTTTAGTTTTACTGATGTCTGCCCTTTTTTTTGTATTTATCCCCTTTCTCTTTGCAGGCACTCATTATGTTCCTGTGCCAACAAGGCAAATATTTAATATTGCCTGTATTTAATATCCACTCCTTGCACAAAACATTTCTACTACCAGCATTGAAAGATCTTCACAAACCTTTGCAAACAATCATCAAGTGATACGTACTTATTCCTGCCTGAATTTTCACCCTCTGGGCAGCATATAGCTCAACAGCAGGGATATGGGTACCAAGGAGGACATCAGCTTTTTCACTGACACCATCCTTCCTCTCCTCCCACCCTCTTGTCCCACGCTCTGGAGCATCTATAGTTCTATGGAAGCTGAAAGTTACCCCACTGTAATTGAGAGCAATTCCACAACGGAGATATCCAAAGCTAATGGAAAAATATTTCCTGTGCCTATCTCTGGTACAGTTGGTATTATGCACAATTATACACTCTTGATTTTTCATAGAATAGGAGAGGCCCAGAACTGGGTCAGGCCAAAGATCTACCTGCCCACTGTCATATCTCTGACAGTCACCAAATGGAGATGCCCAAGGAAGACATATGATACTTTCCTTCAGTGTTCTTTCAGATTCCAGATATTTGCTGCTCAGAGGGTTCCTGATCTAAATCTAGTTTCTATATGTCTTGTAACACTCCATGCATTTATCATCAATGAGCTTCTAACCATACTCCCTGAAACAGCACACGAACATGTCTTGTTCTTTCAGATCTGTCTCCTATTAACATCATTTGATGCCCCTTAGTTCTCATATTGGAAGGAGAAACCAGTAACTTATTGCAGCACTCTCTCTGTGTCCATGATTCCATCAATAGCTCCTCTAATTCAGGTTGTCTGTTTCCATTAGCCATTCCCACAGACAGAGCCATACTATACTTCTGATCACTCCTCTGAATCACCTCAAAGTCCTCCTGTATATAAAGCAAGGGGGGAAAAGGCTTGTGCAAAATATTCAAGGCATGAGCAAAGGATGGATTTACCCAGTGTCCTCTATTCATTTACTAGTAACCGCTCTATTCAGTTTTACAACAACTATTGAGCACCAAGTGCATGGGTTCCTGGAGCTCTCTCACATGACAGTAAAATCTCCCCCCCGAATGCTGTTGTTCAGCTTGGGGCCCATAATTTTATGTGCGTCAAGTTGGCATTGCATTTTTCCTTTATGAAACGCTTTATAAAAACAGTTACTATTAATGAGATGAAAATCAAGAACAAGCATGCTAAACTTTAAAGGTGTTTATTCGACCTTACAGCACATATACTAATGGTAGATTAAGTGGGATCAATCTTTCGGACTCCTTAGAAAGCCTACACCTACAAGAAGTTGCCAAGGCTAGTAAAAGGGTGATGTTTTTCAGTGTACAGCCAACATTTCCAGCAACCTTTCCACCCTATGAGTTCAAGTGTCAGCTTATTCTACATCACTACATTCAATATTGTGAATATATTAAGTGTGACAGCAACCCACAGGGGCCCCACTTAGGAGATCTCTAGACTTTCTCCATGACTTGTTCTATGCAGGGCATCTTGCTAAGGGCACAGCAGCCTAGGCTCCAGACTGCCGCAGTGGAAAAGGGGTCACTGAGAGAGACTCCTCATTCTGAAGGACATAACCCAAGTGAGGCAGCATCAGCACCACTCTAAATCACTTCTCAGTTCTGTCTGCTAGCTTTAAAACCACAGAGACAGATACACACAGACAAAATAGGCCCCTTCAGCAAATACGGTTCATCAGAGGCACATGTGAATTTTGGCATGTCAGTCTCATACGAATGTCTTCCCATCACAAGTCTGGGTCTCATCCAAAGGCTAGTTTTATTCCCATTGATTTTCAAGTTGAACAACAAAAACAAAAAAGTCAGGCCATCATAGGATAACAGAGGGAACAAACTGCTGTCAGACTGATTTTACACTCACGGCACTGACTTGAATGTCATTCAGGGTGACTGTTGCTGCTCCTTCAACTGCTTTACACTTCTTTTCGAGGGCTTTCAGGTAATATTAACTGTTACTGTCTCAGAGAAGAGCATGTGCTTGCTTGTGCACAGACTAGACCACTTTAAATAAAGTAGCAACAACAAAAAACCCAGACCTCCCCTAAAGATATTTTCCTATTCTTACAATAAAGGAGTAGAGGTTTGAACTTGGTCCTGACTTAGGAACATCAGATAGATAATCAGGGGGAAACTTGATCCCTTCCCTACATCAGGACAAGCTGTTTGGCTATTCCTTGAGTAAGATGGACTCCCTTCATGCTCCTGCTGAGGCACCCAGCTGAAAAATCAGAAGATGTTAATATTATTTCTTTTTAACATGTCTGTTGTAGCATTAAATTTAACTGTGGTGGGCTTCCTCCCCCCATTTTAAATTAAACTGGACCCTGTGGTAAGGTTCAGATGAGCACGAAGCTGAGCATTCACTGATGTAGATGTTCTTTTCCAGATAGAATCATAGAAAGGGCTGGAAAGGACCTTAAGACCATCTAGTTCCAAACCCCCTGCCATAGCCAGGGACACCTCACATTAAACCATGTCACCCAAGGCTCTGTCCAATCCGGCCTTGAACACTGCCAGCAATGGAGCATTCACAAATTCCCTGGGCAACCCATTCCAGTGCCTCCTTACAGTAAAGAATTTCTTCCTCATATCCAATCTAAACTTCTCCTGGTTAAGTTTGAACCTGTTACCCCTTGTCCTCTCACTCCAGTCCCTAATGAAGAGTCCCTCCCCAGCATCCCTGTAGGCCCCCTTCAGATACTGGAAGGCTGCTATGAGGTCTCCACACAGCCTTCTCTGCTCTAGGCTGAACAGCCCCAACTTTCTCAGCCTATCTTCGTACAGGAGGTGCTCCAGTCCCCTGATCATCCTCATGGCCCTCCTCTGCACTTGTTCCAACAGTTCCATGTCCTTTTTTGAAAACAGATAAACATCCAGATAAAGGATTTTTAGCCTGGGAGAGCAAAAATCCCATTTCACAACTCTGTAAAAATGCCAATGCAGAGCTTGTGCACAGCTTCTTCAGTATGACATTTTGTTGACATTTTAGGCTGCTAAGTCTTTTTTTCAGCATTTTCATGAATTAAAATAAGCCCGTGTAAAGCAGGCTGATAAATAAGCATCTTTTGATGACTCCATTTAATATCATCTTCTCTGCATTTCCTTCCTCTATACCTCTGGTCTGGGTGGTTATACTGGAAAAATGGTCTCACATTTACATCACGCTTTGAGTCACTACTGATGACAACCTTTAATTCAGGTTTTAACCTTAACCTTCACATCTTACCCTACCCAGAGAAATATCCCAATCATTTCAAAACAGCAGAAGCTTTTCCACAGTTTTTTGTGCTTTGCAATGCCTTAAGAAAGCAGTTCCAAAGCACAACTGAGCTAATTCTGGGACGCCAGCAGAGGGCACTTCGAGTCCAGAGGATAAGCAGAAAGTGTTCGGCACTTCCCCTTATGGGGCTGTTACAACTTCCACTGGGTTTTTAAAATCCAAAAGTTAAGCACAGGTGAAACTGCATATCAGAATGTGAAGCCTACACGAACAATTCACTCATTTTAACTGGATGAAACTGTTAATTGTGATTTCATAATGAAACAGATTTTCCTTTTTATCATCTCTTACATTAAAAACAAGACCAGAATATTTGCCTGAATTCAGACACTGCAGAGCTCCACTTTACCGTTTTTATCAAATACCAGTTGCAATGAAGAAAGCCTGGCAGTGACATGCTGCAACATCTAATTCTAAGCTATTAAAAGATGAAGCAGGAACAACCAGGATGCTGAACTCAATAAGCACACTGCAATACCTCCACTTCTCATGCCCCAAATTAAGCATAAGATCACAGGCACTTTCCTAAACCTCATGAGAGCCATAGAAAACCTTCAGTAACCCTAAAAAATCCTGCTTTGAGTCCTCCACAGATACAGCAAATAATACTGGTTTAGGAAAGTAGATTTGACTTCTTATTTTTCTTATTTGAATTGCGCGTTCCCCCAATTTCTACAGAAAGAGGGTACCCTCACAAGGTTGTACTGTGACCACTGTCGAAAACATTGAACTTACACAAGTCATTGTTTTACTCCATGATCACAGTAAACAATTTTAAAAAGGACTGCTAATGCAGAACTTCTCCACATTATGGTTTACCTAACCAAGTTTTAACCATGGTTTACAGAGCAGGGACTGCTGGAGGCTCCTCTGGAATATCAGAAATTCCTGCTTATGCCCTTTTTAGGACACAACCTGCTTTTCTCCTGGCAGCTTGTGGGGAACTGTTAGGAAAAAGAAGATACTTGAGCCAGTACTAAATGGCAAAAATACTGGGGGCCACCTGCTGGGCACTAGAAATTATTTTGGTTCCCAAAATTTGGGTACATGGACTGTTAGCAAGTAACTACTTGGCATTAAAATGTGAAATCATGACTCCAGGATAGCTATTTGCACATGACAAAGATCTCTGCACGCTTCATCTTTTCTTGGAGTGTTACCTGGACTCAGCTTTGCATGCACAGTACTATGTATTAAGTAACAAAAAGGAGAAATACATTGAAGAAAGCTGAAAACCACAATCAGTTCTCTCTTGTGCCGCAGCCAGGCAGAACCTGCCTGGAGGTGAGGGCAGGCAGGGACTGTGACCTGAGAACTTGCATAAAGTTGAAACCAGACCTGGATGTGCTGCATCTGATCCACATTTCTAACAACAGCTCGGGTGCTGAACTACCTGTGCCAAATCCTCCTCCTACCCAGGAAGCCTTGCAAACTGGCCTGTAATTTTAAAAGCCAATAGAAACTGTGTTCTGCAGAAGGTGCTGCTCACTCTGCCTCATTACCCTCTCTACCCATGCTATGGTCCCATGGTTGTCACAAGGGATCCCCTGTGGAAGCTGTGAGACAGCCGAAATTGCGTCACCTTCTGTCTGAAAAGCATTCCACACTTAGTATGTGCTGCAAACGGGCTTAATCACAAAACATTGCAAAAGTGAGAGAGGGGAGGGAAGGGAAACACAAGCTCTCTCAGATTATCCCCCAAACTTCACCCCCCACTGGGAGCTCAATGGCTGGTGCCACACTGCCATTGCCACCAAGCTGCTCTTCCTGATCCTGCAGTCAAGGCTTCGGTTTCCCTGCCTGCATGCAAGCCAATGCAGCTGAGCCGGCAGGCAGGGAAAGGGAAAAGAGCTGGCTGTGTTTTCAGCTCTTCTGGAGCAAGAAGGAAGGAGGAGCTGAAAGCATCAAAAAGCTATTGAAATGCCAATTGCTCTCAATGTACATTGGGCAGCAGCAAAATCCTGAGTATCAGCAACACAGTGGATCAAACAGGAAGCTATTTATCACCGTTAAATTAAAACACAAGAAGATTAAGCAAGGAAGATTAATCAGGCAGAATTAAGTGGCTGAAATGTGAAGGGTTTTCTCCTTTGCTATTCTTATTTATCACCTTTCTCAAGACTGGTAGGATATTTGTTTTTCTCCTCTTGACACAGCATTTAGTGTCTAGTAGCAACAAACTACGGAGCTGCACAGGGATTTTTTAACTAGTGGGGAAAGCACTTAGGGTAACATTAGATGGGTGAGTAGCAAAAAATGCACAAAAATACAATAGATTTTTTTCATTAAACGAAATTGTAAGCTGCATAAGAAAAACTAGCATTTTGTTCGAGGCCCACAGAATGATACAGAGCAAGTTCAGAACTCTCTCCCAAAACTGATGGTTTAAAGAACTGTGTGCTTTTGGAGTTCTCTATGAGGTCCAAACCCATGATCCTAAATCACCTTGGAAGCCTCACTGGCAGGGGCAACCAAAGCAGAAGGGGCAGCTGCCATTTACCTGATGAGGATGCACTGGCTGTCCTGGCGCTTCCAAAGGCAGCGGTAGCACTCGTTGGCCACAGCGAAGATGTGAGGTGCGATCTCTCCCATGTGGTGCTTGCTGTATCGCTCCATGGCAGCGCAATCGTACAGTCCTGGGATTCTCTTGTAAGGGTTCACAGAGGCAACTATGGAGCCAATGTAGGTCTGCAAGCACACAGCCCAGAGTTGTTATTGCACACAGGGTGGAACAGATTAACACTCTTCTCAAATGAAAGACAACAAATACACATTTGCAAAAGCCTAGGAATTCCACCTGGTTGATGAGGGAAAGCATGAAGACACTGCCTATTTGGACTTCGGTAAAGCATTTGACACTGTCTCCCACAGCATTCTCCAGGAGAAACTGACTGTTCACGGCCTGAATAGGTGTATTTTTTGCTGGGCAAAAGACTGGCTGGATGGCTGACCCCAGAGAGTAGTGGTGAATGGTGTCACATCTAGTCGGTGAACAGTCACTAGCGGTGTTCCTCAGGGCTCAGTATTGGGGCCACTCTTGTTTAATATCTTTACTGATGATCTGGACAAGGGGATTGAGCACACCCTCAGTAAATCTGCAGGCAACACCCGCAACAGTTGGACTTGATGATCTTAAAGGTCTTTTCCAACCGACATGATTGTATGATACTATTTTTCCCTGTTTTCTTTCTTTACGAAAAGTTGTTTCCATCTCTGTCACATTTTCATGGTTACCCTACCTACAGCACAGAGCTTCTTGGCTGTACAAATCCCTGCCTTAACCTGCTTACAGATGCACAGTAATGCCTGTGAGTACTGGTCTACAGCTGCTTCTCATGTGTTTGTAGGGACTTGCTGAACTTACTAAAAACCTGACTGTCCCCCAGGTACTGGTGCAAAAGTCCGTATTTCTATGTAGAGTATCCAATTCCTTCTCTGCTACTCATTTTTAAAACAGAAGTAGCAGACATTGTGGTAGACAATAGCACCGTTATACGTTGTTAGGTCCTAAGAAAAGCATGTGAACTGGCAGATGATCTCAAAACACAACATTTCTGCAACTTAATTTATTACTAGTTTGCTGTGCAATGGCAGCTGATTAGGCATTAATTTCTATCCCACTGCAATTAGAGACCCAGGTAACAGCTTATTCCCATTCCCACTGCCTTAACTCATTAGGCTGCAGTGCTCTCCATCATTTGCAACAGTCTATTTGAGATGCTGTTCATTTTCTCAGTCACCCTCTACGCACATCAACACATTTCTCAGATGAATTTGAACTGAGGTAGGAGATAACATGAAGCATGCTCTCTCCAGGATTTCCAGCACATCTGGGGCATGTGGAATTAATTGATATGTGCGGTGTTACCGCTGTGATGCTAATTTCATTTTGTCAAGCACCTTTTCTGCGGTTGCAGGCAGGAAGCTGACACCTGGCTCCAACAGCCTTGCAAAGCCTCCAGCCCTGCAATACGGTCCCCGTGTACAGACAGATGCTTCACCAGCAGTCAGCCCTCTTGTGCTGACAGAGCCAGCTGTGAAGCTGACAGCAAGACTCGGGCTCTCTCCACCTCCTCAGCACCCTACCCACAGAGGGCTGGGTAAGGTGAGCAGCATCTTGCACAACACAGAAAAGCAGCCCCACGTGCTCCTCCTGCAGCCTCCCTCTTCTCCTGGGGGCACTCACTGACATCAGGGGCTATCATCTCCCTCTGCCATTTTCCTCTCCTCTCTGACAATCTCTTCCACAGCATTTACATTCCACATCTACCTTACTCCCTTCTCCTCAATTCACACGTAATTATCACTGTGTATCAGAACTGCTTTCTCACTGTTACCCTGCTGTTACATTCCTCATTATCCACCTGCTCATCCTCCATCATGCCCAGCACAAGAAGCTTTGAGCTTTTGCTAAGACTACAGCAGTGTCCCTGAAGTTATGACAATTTTATTAGCTGTGAGGGGAATAGTCCTCCTTGCTGTAACTCAAGTACCCTTTACAGAGCTGGGAACTTTCAGTCTGTGTGTTTTATAAAACTGCTCATGCTGTGCAATAGCTCAGAAGGTTTCATGTAGAGGAAAGATACCATTTCAACACAAGATCGTATCACAGGGCAATTACAGCACTGAGACAACAGCTTAATTTCCTGTGATCACCCCTTCTTGGGCTCTAAAATAACTAACAAGGAATTCTCTAAGAACAAACTTCCCCAGTTGGATACATATTTCAGTACAGACTGCAAGAGCAAAATCTTAAAAGAGATATTTTTGAATACATGAATACAGTGCAAGCATGATCAATAAAACAACTACAGAACTTGCTCTTTACCTTGCTAGAGTCTGACAGAAGCCTTACTAAACTGCAAGAAGAGTAACTTGAGGCACGCCATCACAACAGATGCCATGGCAAAGAATCAAATAAAAAAATCCCTATGAAATATGGTACCACCAAACTTCGTAACTGTAAGCATCCACTCCATAGATTCTGCAGGACCAAGCACCTGACAGTACAACACTACCAGCCGATGGATCTTCCTGCGATAGATACAGCACTGGCAAAACAGTACCACCACTGGTTACAGTGCGACTTTTCTTGCTTCTCCTATTGCAAATGATAAATAATGTAAGAGGTGACAGCAGCCCACTTCTGCACAGACTTAACTTGACATGAGACAGTCTTTCACGTGGCTTAAACATTACTTTTAAAACAGTTATCAACACTTCCAGAATATTAGTAATTACTGGGAATAAGAAAAGTCAGCTGGCTTCATTGCCTCATAACTCATGTAAGGTACCATACAGAAAACGTAGTGTTTCATGGCAATAACAGGAACCTGGTGAACAGCAGAAGCAGTACAGGTGAAAATTCCAAAATCACCTGATCCTTAGGACATGTCATATTTTAAAAATTCTTTCTCCTTCTTTCAGCAAAAATGCAAAGAACCACAACCTCTACCAAAATAGATTCGATTTTGTGGCTCCAGTCTTCTGGTGCTTTGAGTATGTATAACCCCTTTGCAAAACAAGTTAAATATGTGCACAAATCGCCACCAAATTATAATGATATAGACAGAATAAAATCAAGACCTGAAAAATCCAACTTCTTCATCCCAAGGCAAGACCACAGGATCAGCTATATTATTCACAGACACAGGAGATCAGACTTAGCATCTACCAAATGTCATAATCCAACACAGGAACAGCCACACAAGGTAACTGCACAGACTGAAGAGGAGTTAGCTGGCCAAAGTGAATGTTTCACCTTAACCCAAGGTAGTACAGCAAGGTACTGATGAGCTGAAGCAGTACTGCTATTAAAAACCATTCCTGATGTTAAAGAGTTTCTATAAAAAGACAAATCTTCCCAAAGTCTTTTCAAATTTCCTCTGCGATACTCAGCCGCAGCAAGATCTGCCGCAAGAATGATTTCCTACAGCATTTCCAGTCACTTTCCCATCCAGTAACTATCACATGCTCTTACTAGTAGCAGGATTTTATAAACAGTGGATCCGACTCTTGGCTAGCCTCTACCCTGACACCTCTAAGCACCACGAAATCGGGGACTTGAGGTACAGTGTGACCTGCACCCACAGGCAGAAGAGCCTCCCACCTCCCTTCACCACCTCCCTCCCTGTTCTTAGGGCTCTGCTTTCCTTCCCCTGGGGACTCTGAGTAGCAGCCCAACACAACCCCTTTTTGGGAGGACAGACTTTCTAGTTTTGCAAGTGGAAGCACCTTAGAAGCAAGTTAAACCAGTGTAAAGATACACAAAAATGGAGAGGTGTTCAGCAGATGGGTATTGTCTCCTGAATGCTATTTCTGCACCAGGCATCAGCATATGGCAAATTAAAGAGGTTAACAGTCAGAAGCAGGATCTCTAGGTTACTTGATTATGCTAACATCACAAGGCAGCCATTTAGATGAAATTTCAGAAAAGGTATTTTTACATTAAGAATGTCACTTCCACGTTGCTTAAAAAGAGTGAATCAAATTTTCTCTTTGTTCTTTGCAGTTTCTAATCTGATTCTTGCAGTCAATAATTACTTACTCTAATAAAAGCACTCCAAAGCAGTTATGAATAGGAAAAATGCTCATACATCTGCCAGAGCACTATCAAGCAGACAGGGTTTCTGCAGACTTTCAGCTGAAATAGCTTGAGGGGTATTTCAGGGAAATACTATGTAGAGCTCCTGTCACAAGCCTGACTTCTTAAATCCATGGCAATGAAGAGGACAATTTACTTTTCTGTTATGTGACTGACCCAGCACTTTAGACAGAACCACTCACAAACTCTTTAATTTGGTTGGTACAGACTAAAACAGCAACAATTTGTTATCAGATCACTTCTATTAGTTCAGAATTTATTAGAATTAATTTGAGTTATTCAGCCCAAAACCCAACACAGTGCTTTGATTATCATATAAAAAGGTTGGGTTCCTTTTCCTCTTCCCATTTTTTACGGAATTTTTACATTGACACTGCATCTCTCAAAACACTTTCGGTCACAAAGCACAGACACTCCTACTCCCCCTTTTAGCATGAAAAAAGAGGAAATAAGATTGTTTGCTCATCCTCCAAGGGGACTTTCAAAATTAGAAGTTCAAGCCCTGTCTTCTCAGCTAGTCATTCAATAAGGCGATGGCATCTCAAGAGTCAAAATGAAAGATGTGCTTGAGAAAGGAAGAGATTTTTCATCAGTTCTCTGAACGCTTTTTTGTTTTGCTTGTTGCCTTCTGATAGCAATCAGCTTTGAACCCATGTCTTGAAATCACCCCAGACTTCTTCAAACACTCAAAGACAATTAGTTCTTTAACAAGGTTCAAGAGCTCACAAAGATTTCTGATACCCACAGAAATACTGTAGAAAAACTTGCAGTGGTCAGAGTTGCCCCCATCTACCAGAGAGGTTTGGCTTTGTTTTTTAAGGAAGACACAGTCTGCATTATTTTGATGCCAAACAAATGTAAATGATGTAATAAGCTTAAGTGGTTAAAATACCCTTCTTCAAGTTAGCTTAAAATTACAAGAAATAAGTATGCAATAGATGAACTAAAAATACAGTTTAAAATGTCTGTCTTTCCCATGCAGAAAAGGCCTTTGGACTAAAAGAGGAAAAAGTAGAGCAAGAAATTTCCTCTTCAGAATTTTTTTCAGGTTCTCTACATGGAAAAAGCAATGAAAAAGCAACCTGCCCTAATGTAAGATCACTTAATTGGTCTTATAAACCAAACAAACTAAATATATCAGGGCTACCTTGCTCTCCATCTTCTCCCCTCCACAGATGCTTTTTGAGGTATATCCTTTCAGGTTTGCTCCATATCCAGCAATCACCCACCTTCCACTTCTTCCCTTTTATGTCAAGATTTCTGCATCTCAACAATAACTTTTCTATTTCTGAGGATCTTTTACAGCATCTGTGTTCTGCTCAAGCTTGCTCTTCTCATTAAAGGCCATCAATTTTATACCAGACTTCTTCTCATGACCTCCTTTCACCCTCTAAATCAAGGCACCCCTCTGTACTTCCCAGACTTCTGACATTCAAGACATCCCATTCCTCCCTAAATAAATAAGGGTACAAAAAATGGGGAGAAGGTGAACGATGATGATGACTTTTTTCTGCTCTTGAATCAAGTCTTTGATCAACAATCACAACCGAAATGAAAACTGCTGGCAGTATTAAAACAGGCACAAGGAGGGTGCATTCTTCAATTCCTACTGTTGTGTTTCTTCAAGGATGCCAAAAATCAATATAGTCTTTACAACTAGGTACTAGAAATGTTGGATCTGATCAAATACAGAATTAAGATGTTTTGCTGCAGATATATACCTTAACGTTGAGAAACAGCACTTTGTCCAGCTCTCTTAAAAGCACTTTCAAGACTTTCTGCTTTGGGACAAGAAAAAGCTCTATCTCATTATAGAAACAAAAGCATGTTTACAGATGTCTCAAAAATTATGCTCCTGGGTTGTTTCTGAGCAATGCCTGATGCTCCTGGAGTTACTTAAGGAACTGAATCTGCGTCTGGAAAGTGAGGGTTTGTTGTCTTTTTGTAAAGTAGTATTAGTATCAAACTGACAATTTATTCAGCAAGTATTATTTTCCTGGACTTACCCTTAATATATGGGAAACTTCAAATAAAACTGCAGTGCAACTGGCTGACTACAAAGCTACTTATATGTCACTTTTAGACTTTATCACTGATCACTGTTCCACACAACTTGCAGGTCTCTCATACCTTTAAATCACCGTGGCCACAGAAACATTACCAAATTACATCACTGCTTTTGCAGAACATGCAGAGGCAGACAACATTTGAAAGATCTCAATATAGTTGTCAAACTCCATGAAGTTTTGAACACCAAATTTCAAGGTGTCAGGATGCAAAACCTGGGAATTAAGGAGTTTGCCCCATACTGCAGATACAGCCTCTTCATTCCCGGATCTCTCAGGTAAAGGGACTACTGGTAATCATGACTAAGTTCATTCTGAGGCAGAGATAACTAGGTCAACCACCACATGCACGTCAGCATGGCAAAGCGAAGGATGGCTGGGCCATATTTTGGCATCTTTGCTAAGGGAGGCAGCAGAAGAGGCAAGGATATGCCATAAACAGGATGATAATTAATGCCCTTGTTCATGGAAGAACCTTGATTTATCCTCTATACACCATCTTTCAGCTAGTCCCATGCTAATTTCAGTGGGATGGAATCCAGTTGTCTCATGTCTGAAGCCAAGCTCCTTTCTTAAAAACCATAATCAAAATGAAGTACTAAACTACAAGTCTAGATGTTTTCAACCCATCAAGCTGTTTCTGAGATACAAATGTCATGCTCTATAATCATCCTCCTGTTTGGACTTCTGCAGCCCTCACCATGTTTAGTTTACTTGAGCTGCGCTTGTCTTTTATCTCCATGTTGCTTGTCAATGAGCACAACATTATGACCCCTAAATCATCCTTTTTTCTTCTCCAGGTCACCTGTAGGATCGAAGACAAAATGAGCTGTTTGTAAACACACAAGCTATACTACAAATGCAAGAATTAGCATCCATAGGAGAGGACCTTCAGAAGGGAACCAGAACATGACACCTTAACTCCACAAAAGGCTCAGAGATGGTGAAGAACCTGAAGAAAACTAAAAGTTCTCAATGGCTTAAGAGATACACTCATAGCTCAATCTCATCCTATTTTTGCATTGATTTCCTTCTACTAAACAGACCATTCCATGTAGATGGATATACTCAGGGAAACTGCAAGTGTTATTCAAAATCTGCATCAAAAAAAATATAGTTGGGAAGTATTAAACCAATATAAAGAGAAAAACTGACAAATGAGCACTGTTAGAGGCAAAGGTAAAAACCAAACCAATAGACAGTAATACTGATGCCAGAGAGACATCCTTATGTAAGAACTTCACAGGTTTCTGGCAGCTTTTCACCTGCACAAAAATGACCAGGTCTCCTTGGTTTTATTGCACTTTTTTGCTAAGTAATACTATACAATCTCTACCATGTAGCAGTCCTATCTACTGGATGTCAGGATAATGATCTTTTGTGCACAGACTGCATATAAACAGTTATGGAAGAGTATCTCTCTCCAGCATTGCCAAGTGGTAAGAAGAGGTGACCTCCTGAACACAACCCACAACTGATCTACTGGATGTCAGGATAATGATCTTTTGTGCACAGACTGTATATAAACAGTTATAGAAGAGTACCCCTTTCCAGCATTGCCAAGTGGTGAGAAGAGGTGACCTCTTGAACACAACCCACAGCTGATCAGGATAAGACATTGATTTCTGTCAATTTCACGGTCTGAATTATAGCATGCAAATGTAGGTTTTGCACATCAGACTGTAGTAATCTGTGTGCACAGCTTAACTCTAAACAGGCAATCTCTAACTCAAATCAGAAAAGGCCCCAGAGAGCGTCAACCCCATGGCTTGTCACTTCATTTCAAATGGCCTGTGGCCACGCACTAGTTCTTCCCACTTTGTTATTGCACAATGCTCAAATGAGTCTCTCAACGCTGTCTGAAGGTCTAATTCATCCTCCAGCAAGGAAAAGAAAAAAAATATGGCCGTCTTCCTTCCTATAGATTCATCTTGGGAAGATGAAGGGGCTTTTCAGAGAAAACGTGCAAAGGAAAACAAGTCTCTAGTACACCAGAGTAATACTTTTAATATAAAGCTCAGAGATTTGTTTCAATCTACTTGAGAGTACTTTACATGCTGATATCCGGATTTTTATAACTTCCATACTTCTTAATGTTTTAAGACCACTTCTATAGAAAGAACTTTTTTAGAAGGGGAGCAAGAAGAGTGGGAATTATGCTTTAACAGAGCATGAAAACAAAAATCAAAATCCAGAATAGCTGAAACATAGGTCTATGCCAGGTAGTTTGTTGGATGGCATTTAACAGCTATGGGTCTAGAAATCAGCACTAAGATGGTAAATGGTATTAGCAGTCAAAAGCCTTCTAAATTTAATTTTTGGACTCCACTTGCTTTTAAAGGAAAGACTGTCAGACATCAAAGGAACTAGCTGAAGCCGCTTGGAGAAATGAACTCCATCTTTTCAAATAAAACTAAAAGCCTGGCTATGAATCAGTAGTCCATTTATGCAGGTAGACAATAACTAAAAAAGTAATTTAATTCATTCTCAGCTTCAGTGGGTTGGCTGTGGCCTTTTAGTATTAAACTGCTGGAATATGTGAATAAGGCAGTTGGATGGTGTAGCACAAGCAGTAAATTCTGCACAGCTCACTTTACAGTCAAAGCCTAACTCACATAAAGAAAACGTATGCTGATGACAGACAAGCAGCTTAAGTTTTGGAGTTGAAATTCATGCCTTCCTTGCAATGCCTTTGCAGGACTAGGAGCAACAGACCCTTATAGAAAGGAGCCAAAGCTTACCTGCAAGCGAGGCAAAGGCACACACAAAAGCGTGCAGCACCATTTGCAAAAGCTCTGACTGAACAGCACTAAGCTGTCGTCAGCACTTACGCAAATGACTGAAGAATTTTCCTTTTGATTCTGTATGCTGGTTTACTTTCTGTTTTCAGCTCGTAAGAATTAGCAGTCACATCCAATACAGGTGTGGAGGTGTGGAGGAAAAACACCCATGAAAAGAAGCCTTCAAGAAGACATTAGCAATATGTACCATCACCAATGACAAAACCTGCTCATGACTAGATTTCTACCTTGCAGTTTTAAATATGAGGTTATTGTTAAGTAGGGCTTAGGCATCACTCCAAACTCATGAAAGCCAACATGAGCTGACCCTGTTGACCCTGCATGTATTACTTATTCTCCTACCAACCAACCAAATGAGAAGAAAAACACTGGTACCACGTGGACAGAAAGAGCAAATTCTTGTTGTTTTAATAAAACTTTGATGCCCTCCGCCTCTCCATCTGTCTCACAGAAAGAGATGATGGAGGGCAAGATCCCTGGCAGCATATACACACACCAGGTTACCAACAAGTACCTAACATGCTGAAAACCATAGCACAAACTTATGCGTTTATGTAGCCATTGGATACACATGGCCATTGCATACACTGCAAAGTGTTTGCATAGCTGCAATAGTATACTCAATTACACAGACCTCAAGGCCAGGTTGGACAGAGCCTTGGATGGCATGGTTTAGTGGGAGGTATCCCTGCCCATGGCAGGGGGGTTGGAACTAGATGATCTTAAGGTCCTTTCCAACCCTAACTATTCTGATTCTATGACCTTTTTGAGCAGCTCCCTATTTAATGATATCATCACAACACCTCAGGCTGAAATATTTGCTAAGATGTGAAAATATGCACCTTTAAAATCCCCAAGTTTTGAGGACAAAGTTCAGGCAAACATTCTTTATTGTTGTTGTGGTTGTTAGCAGTCCCACAAGCTCTGCAGTATGGAGGAATGCAGAGGCAAAATTGGTTAACCAGCTGATGGAATTTGTTTACTTCTCACATCACTGCAACTACATTCTTCCTCTGACACATATTAAAAAGGAAAAATAAATAAAAAATTAAGATAATTGGCTTTTGGCAGGCAAATGTTGATCTATATAAGTGACCATGCTTTAGAAACAGCAATCACCAGAAGTAAAGTCCACTAGACTTCCAATTAAAAGCCTGCTGTGTTTTTATAGATCTTTGTCTGCTGCTCTCTAGTAACAGATGCGAAATGGAAGCTGTAATTAATGCTTGGAGACAGGAACTCACTTTGAACTACATTTTCAAAACATTATCTGATGTGTGTAAGCATAACATGCTAATTATGGAGGTAAGTAACTACGTATAGACATTTGTCATGCATTCTTAGCAATGGTGTTCTCTGCTCTTTGCACCTCTACTGAAAGAGCTGGTGGAGAGGATTTTCCCCATCTTTCCATGGGCATGGGGACACGAAGACATGAAACACACTATGATTCACCAGCAGACTTTTCAAATTTCTTTACTGCAAAAGCAGAGCAATTAAATAAACAGCAGTTTCCTCAGTGACCACAGAGCAGATCCTGCAAACCAGCTACTTGGGACTACTGTAGAGCATTGGATGCCTGTGGAGAAGAGCTGTGCAACCACAGCTGTGTTGCAGACAAGACCAGGATAAATATAGTTCTAGTAGCTAGTGTAATAACCAAGGACTTGGTCTAAATGTACATGTACAATATTTATATATATAAATTTTATGGTACTAATTAACAACACAATTTGTGTGTACCAATGTATGGGTTTTTTTAAAAGTCTGTGGCCCACACTTATTTATACCATGGAGCGTGACAGACTAAAGACCAAGGCTGTTGAGCTGTCCAGGATGGTGCACGGGTCCTTGATACACATATTTTTTTTTTAGGTTCAGTTTATGCAAGGAGTGCATTAGAGTTTTTCTGTTTCAGAAATCAGTCACAACAGTTTTGTCTTCATAAGTAAACACTTTGGGGCCGTTGTCTTCTACTGATCTTCCTTTGTGCCTCTGCCTCTAACTGCACCAGATGCAGAATTAAGTTTTACTATACTCAGAAAAAAATGAATATGCAAAAGCCAAGATAACTCACAGAGAACAACTGACCTGGATACTAAAGAGTCTGTGTCTGCAAACAGGATCTGAAAAACCCCCGACACTGATTATTGATTAATACTGCACAAACATCAAAAGATTGCCTCAGGGAAGCCCCATGACTTCAAGGGAGATGAATTATCTAATTACTGCAAGTTTAACAGACTACAACTGAACGTGCTGCTAAAGTAAACAAACAGGAGTAGATTAAAAAATTACTGCATAAATAACTGAATACACCTTTTAAGAACAGGTAACTGAACATTCAGCATAATGAAGTGGCCAGGAGCTCTGCAAGCAGCCTTGTCAGGGACGAGGCAACTTTTCAAGTTTAATGACTTCTTTAAAAAATGGAGAAATGTTGCTTTCTCATTTGAGTTATTCCATGCTTGTTGCTTCAGCTGAAGAGAGAAAGGAAGGCAGCCACAAAAACTGAGCTCCTAATTACCACCATCCTCCCTCTGATGTGGATGTGTCTGCTACAGCACTACATGTCTACGTGGCGGGTACAGAAGTCTTTATACATACGCACACAAGCATCACAGATGGTTATAATTACTGATGGGCAAGCTGCAGTCCTAATTTGAAAGTAAGCAAAAATAGGTTATGTTGTCTCCCACCCCTCTTGGCCACCACATGAAGCTGCTGGACAGCCCCAAGGCCGGTCTCTCCATCAGAGGAGGGTGGCCAAGTGACTGCCACACCTCACCCCACACAGCACACCTCTCTGGGCATGGGTACATGTTCTTCACCTAAATAAGGCAGGCACGCGTCAAATCATCACCACTTCAAAGGGGAACGTGCCTACCTGGCACTTCAGAGCTTAATTCAAAAGGAAAAAAAGAATCAGATGTGCTTTGAAACTTGCTTGTTGCTTGAACTCAGGCAAACAAGGGCGGATCTGACACTGAAAACTTCCATACTGACCTGGCACAATGTATACTGCAGCTACTCCCAACCTGCCTCTCACCTCAGCAAAGGCTGCTCTCTAATTCTCTGCTCTGCTGAAATTCGCCCTCCTACATCAGTAACTTACCGCTGCCCACAGAGACAAGGCAACTGCAGCTCATCCCAGAGGCAGCTCAAACACTGTAATTTGGGCATCTTGCAGCACAATCCATGCTATGTGGTTTATGGTGTCCTCTCAAAGGCTAAGCCAGTCTCCCCTGCAATATGTACTTAACTGAAAGTAAACCAGAGTCAACAGCTTTGGGAAGAACTCACCTTTGAACAGCAAGGACAGCTGATGAAGCGCTTCCTCTCTACGTGCCCTGTGCTGGCCTTGTTTCAGAGGCATTCAACTTCACAAAAGGCTCTATTTTCAAACATGGGCACCTTCCGCTTTTAGCACGACTGTTTATCTTTCTGTATGTTGTCACGTACCAGCCTAGCATGCAAGCTAATCTGAGCATTCAAAGACAGGCATTAAGCCTTGTATCCCAATGCCTGGAATCTCCTGTATCAAATTGTTCCTGACGGAGTAAAATGGGGGAGGAAATAACACCTCCCCCCCACTGAACTCCTGGACCATATGATCACTGCCATCCTTCCCTGGACAACAGAAGTGGTGATAGCCCAGAAGCACACTTTTAGATAAAGGCATTATTAATCAATAAACCTGAAAAAAGTACCAGAGAGGGGCCTGCTTTAAGTAATCAAGCAAGGGCTTTGACATCCCATGCTTCTTACAGCCCAAAAGGGAAAGCACACACTCTTTTACAAGAATTCAGACAAAAAGTATCGCAAGTAGATGTCAACAGACTTGACACTGATACTAAAAGATGGTGGCACATAGACATAAACAACTTTTGTTGTTCACCTTCTTACTAACAGCACAGATTCAGCTAAGAGCCTCAACTCAGTAAGTGCAGACCCAGGCATCATTCAGGCTCTGAACATAGTCTCTATGCTAAACCAATACTCCTCCCTTACCAAGAAACAGCAAGAAACATAGAAAATCCTCTGCTGGCCCGCAATACCTGCAGTTGTTGGCAGCAGCAAAGTAAGTCATGGACACATTTGACAAAACTTGGCATCCATGGCAAATATCTTTATAATATTAATTAGGAAGTAGTAAAGAGCTTAGGAACACAGGTATGATTATGCGAGACAAAAATGCTATTAAGTAAAGGAAGATTAAACTGAACTCAAGACATCTGAAGATATTTACTTAAATGCTTATTGCTGGAGAAACAGTTCCTCAAATACAAGCACACAAGTTAACAGCGGAAGATTTGCATAAATAATTGTCTTCCTGAGACAGCAACTGTTTGAATTTCCTTTTGTTTCTTCTGTATTTCTGAAATCATCTACACTTGATATTACAATTCATTATATTGTACGTCATATAACTTTTGTGTGTCTGCAAAGAAGCAAGCCTCAAAACACATATCCTGATTCAAGTACATTTCTCATTAAGGGTACAGACTCACTGCCACTGAGAAAACAAACAAAAAACTGCCAGACTTAAGGAACCACACTAATACACTTGTAATGCTACAAGCATATAACTCAAAAAATGCAGCATACACCATTGCGTATCCTCTCCCCTGCTCAGAAAGTGGACAGAGAGGTGCACAGAGCTGAAGTAAAAAGGGACCTGCAAGATAAAAGCCAGGACACAGCAATTATATAGCGGTTTATGCTCAGGATGGCAGGAAGTCTTTCAAAGAAATGACTATATTAAGCTCAGAGTGGAGAGGGGAACATGCCTTTCTAATTTAACCTTAACGTGCAAGGGACAGACACCAAGGTGCCGAGGTGGATACAAGAGACAGTATGCATACTACTCTGATGAAGCAAATCCTGGCCAATACAGAGGACTTTTTGGAGGGAAGGAAGAAGGCAGATGTACAATCTGTGAAGTTTTGATTGCTCCTGGCATGAACTCCATTGGCTTCTAGTGTCCTGCAAAAGAACTAGTCTTGTCTCAATGCAGAATGGCCAGGAATCCAATCTCTTCAGCTGCAAGTACACCTTTGACAAAGGTAAACTTAATGCAACTTTCAGTCCTTATTTTAACATCAAACATTAAAATATCATTTAACTATTCAAAACGTGAAAAGACAAGGCTCCTTTTGCAATGTCAACACCTCTTCCTACAACACAAGCCCATGTATCAATGAAGTTTCATAAAATTATTCAAGCTATTTAATCAGCTTGTCTTGGAGTTCGTGCTCCTGAAGCCCTGTCCTGCTAATACACTATCATTGGTACAGCAGGAGTGGGGTACTAACGAGGACTGAGAAAAGAAGATGCTTCTTACACAAGGATCCTGGGTGCATATGTAGGACAACAGAGAGGCTTTCATGCGCGTTTCAAAACACCTCTTTTCCCGGCCACCTTTCCAATAATTTTTCAGGTGAGGTGGACTCATAGGAAGGAGTAAGTAGTAAAATTAGCAAAACTGAAAGGACAATGAGTATTCAGCAACAACTGAAGATCAATCATCATTAACAGCACACAAACCTGTTTGTCTAGAAATGCACACTGCACTGAACACCAAGTATCAGAATACCCTAAACTTGCCTTGACAAGCTAAGAAATAAGCTACGACATGTCTCTTCAGAACAAGGCTATTCTTTGCCTCTTCAAAAAATCATCCCCTTTTCCACACATGCTTTTTAAAAGGCGGAAGTGTCTCCATCTGAGCACACATAATGGCTCAGAAAACGCTTTTTGCTTTGACTCGCACTAAGAATTATTTTCTAATAATACGGTAGAAAACTCAACTCTTAGCAAGTAGCTATTTTCCTTCACACACACAGGATTATTCATGTATGGTGGTATTTCTTTTTCTGAAAGGAAAAATGGTTCATATGTTTTGAAGAAAAAAACCCACACATAAAGGCTTCTGCAAAGAGAATTACTACAACATTTAGGATTCTTCATACTAGCCACTTTAAAGGTAATGTCAACGGAACAAAATTTCCATAAAATTTCCCCAACAAGGGAAAGCTTATTTTTACACTAAGATGTGTAAAAAATAAATTAAATTAAACTTAATAGATATAAATTGGAATAAATTGTGCATATGCCCAAATCTCAAGGTCCTAGACAGGTGATGCAGACAAAAACTATTTATGTTTATCAATTATTAATAAAAAATAACAATAATAATAAAAAATATATCTCCACCCAAAACCACCAACCACTGAAGAGTGAGATTACACAATCTACAAACAGCCACTATTCCTTGCATCTTTCTCACATTCAGGGTAGTTCCAGATTCAGAAAAGATTAATATCGAGTCAGTTCAAGGTTAAAAAAATAAATCTAATCAGAAAACCCTTCAATACAGAGCTGAGAAAAAACCTTCTGTGTGGACTAATTCCTAGTTTTTAAAACCTTATAAAGCTGCCTGGTCTCAATACACCCCAAACTCCAACTCTGTATTTAATGGCACGGGTCCTCAGCTTGACAATTTAATACTTTTTTTGTAATACTAAAAGGTGAAGGTAATCAGAACTGGATCTGGGCCTGATGGGATCTCAAATGACAGCCTCAGACTGAATCCCACCACATCTTCCCTGGTGATGTACACAGCACATATTGTTGGGGCAGAAAGTCTAAAGGAGAAGAGAAACTTGAGAGCCCTTTACACAGCCCAGCCACTGGAAGAGTAAAAGCGCATGCAGCATGCCAGTTTTTCAGGTATACAAGGGATTGCCTGGCCAGCCCTGAGCTACCTTCTTCTTCCACCGTTGCTGGCGAGAAATCACTAGATGAGGCATGCTTCAGCTCTATGTGGATACACAAAGTACTGGAGAACATTAGGAGGGGAGATACCACAGAACAGTAAAACATGCTCAGCACTTCTACATTTAAAAAAATTCCCTCTGGGTATTTTTCTTAATTTTAGAAGAAACTTACATAGATTTTATCTTGCTGATATCGCTGAAATAAGTTGTGCATAATGGAGCCTTCGTGGAGATCTACGAGTGCTGCCATGTCTTCCACGCTCTCCGCGCTTGTTTGATGCATAGGCGTTACTTTTTGGTGTGTGATAGTGCTCTGTTTGTAAGTGAATACCTGAAAGGGGAAACAAAGAAAATATCAGAACACACGTTCAAAAAATTAAATGGAGCTTTCATACCCATTCATATTCCCCATCCAGTTTATCAGTGTGTAGACTTGTAAAATAGCCTGCCAGTCATACCTTCTTCTAAAGCTTCTCTGACAACAACTGAAGCCCTAAATACATACACAGGGGTCATATGAAACTAGCCTATACTGCTAATGCACTGAGGACTGGAAGGGGTCTTTTCCTTTTTAGGGGCAAATTTAATCTTATCTCACTCTGGACTACTATTTGACTTCTTCAGGAGAAAAATAAACCAAGCAAAGATCGTCCCCCAAAAATCCAAACCCAATCAAGCAAAAATACACCCCTTACAGTAAACCCCACATACTCAAATTATTCTGTAAGGAAATGTTTTACAGTGCAAAACAACAAATGAAAATTATTGTTCCAACAGGCTGCAAGTGTTTATATGTTTGAACTGAAATCCACTTAAATGTTTCCTTTCAATTCTCCAGTCAGGACAGCTGTCAGATTAGGTCATTATTCCTAATGTAAGTAGCACGCCAAGTTCAGTATGCTGCAGATATTTGTAAATGAATAGGCAAATCAATTTCTAGTGAATGGACTTTTGAGATTAATTTCTGAAGCCTGTTCCAAACAGACAGCAAAAGCTCTAAAAAAGCCACAATTTAAATGCTCAGACAGAAGACACTTTCACAAATATGCTCAGAAGAGGTACATATCCACAACCCAACAACCTCGTTAAACTAATACTAATGACACCAGTAAAGACAAAACCAATAGCTTTGGAATTCAGATTCCCATTTCCTTTTTATTTACATTTTGGCAGCTCATCCTTACAGATATCTGCCTGCATCTCAGAGCCAACACTACTCAGTCAATGTACCCAGGTCCCCGCTAATGGCACTGTTTCAGTGTGAGAAAGTCAAGTGTGGGATAATGCAAATATTTTAATGATTTGGAATATTTAAAAGACAACCTTCCAAAAATCTTTTGAAATATATTTATAAAGAAGACAGAAGAAGTGCAATAACCAGCAGCCTGAGTGTTGGCGAGCACCAGTGAGAAAAAGAAGCCAAAGAAGCAAGAGGCTGAACACGGATTGGACTTAACATTAAAGCTCTGTACTCTGATATCCCACCAGTTGATAGAGATGAACTGCCTGATGATATTTGTTCACTAACTTTGTACCCCAGGCATCCCCAATGGCTGGCACAGGCCATGGCACTGCTACAGCTGTCACTCGCACCAGCACAAAGCGCACTGGAGGAAGCCTGTGGTAGAAAGGTGATCCGGAAAACAAATCTCCAACAGATGCTGGAAGGCAACAGAAATGTCAACAGGATACGTGAGCAAAACATCAGAAAGTTTCTATAAATTTAGAGTATCCAAAGCACAATACCTAACTGTAGGAAAAAGACAGACACCAAGAAATCTGAGCCTTATTTTGTGGTGACCAGCCATCATGATGACAGGACAAGCATTTGCACAGGGCAGAGAGACGCTGGCCAGGACGGCCCACTCAAACCCACTATTTCCTCTTCTTCAGGCTGGTTGTTCTCATACTTCCACCTCTCCCACACATTGCCTTCTTGCCTGGGTGAGGAAATGGCTCTGCGAGCTGACTCAAAGATAGGCGTGTGCACTGACCAGCTAGAAAACACATCAACTTCTCATAATGGCTGCCACCCAAATCAGAAAGGAGAAGGACTTCTGCTCCAATGCTGGGGAGTTACTTTTCCTTTACTTTTAATTCTTACCACAGCCCCTTAGAGCACTCCTTGGAGTTCCTAAACCCACTGTAAAACTTGGTCAAAATCATCTAACAAGATCAAAGTCATGAGACAGGGCAGCAGGATCACATGCGCAGACCTCATTTCCTTAAAATGGGCTTTTTACAGTCCTGCTGCTCAAGCCCTGACAGGCCTCTTTTGTTTTATTTCATCTTGACTCACGCCTTTATTAGGACAAAGACGATAAAGTTCAAGGTAGCCTTTTCACATTACTAATTAGAACATCACATTATGAAATATCGCAGCAGTTGAAATCCTCAGGAAATAGGAACCAAGAGCCATTCTACAAAGTCAGCATGGAGAAGAGGAAGACGAACAAGTCTTCTGAACTTGAACAGGAGCCTGTTGGCAGCACACAGGAGTGTCCATCCTCAAGGATCCTGCCAGCATTTCTGGAAGGTCAAGTAAAACATGCAGGAAGCTTGGAATAAGATTTAAGACAAACCTAAATGAGAATTCAGCAAAAACTTCTTTCCTCTCAAGATATAAATGGTCCAAGATAACAAACATGCTGAATACATGGAAACCTATAAATTAAACCCTAAAGAGACAGCACACAAAATAAGAACTCTCAAATTTATTATGGAAGTGAAAATTAGAGGTTGAGATAGAAAGGAGCAATGCAAAGAACAACAGAAAGAACAAGCTCAAGACAAAACAGCATAACAGGCTAAACAACAGTAAAGAGCACTTCACTGGGAAAGGAGAACAACACTTCAAAACTGCTCTCCTGTCCCCACTACAGCTTAGTAGTGCTGTGATGAACACACGAAAAAGGTACTCAAGTGAAGAAGCAACATGAAAAGCTGGGAGACCAATGCCACCACGTTCCCCAGGTAACACAGAAAAAAGCTGTGCAGGCACTATCAGGTTCAAAAATAACACGGAAGGGAACTATCAGATGCCCAAATGTTAACAGCTTGCTGAAACTGAGAACCCACACTCAAAGGATGGAGGAGTGCTGTTTAGTCTTGAAGAAAGCAAATATGACTAAAAGGAAGTAATCACATGCTGCTGAGTCAGATTCTTTTCTCTAGTCAAAAGGGAAAGATTGAAGAGACAGGTAAGTGAAGACAGAAATATCTGAATGAACGTTAAAAATAGGCTAACATGCAGAAACTATAAACCAAAACATACTCGTGTGGTTTTGACAGCCTGTTTCAAAACTTTGATGATATGACCCTACATCCTAACTCACATCTGTTCAGAAATCTACAGGATTACTAGATTAATTATGTTCTCTCCATAATTGGGTAAAATTCATCAGCCTTGATGTGACGGGGACATATCCAGAGCAGTGTCAAGGTCTACCTACCCAACAACCATGGTACCCACAGCATTTGCCAGATGTGCTGTGCTTCATGTGCTTCAGGACACAATGTCAAGCCCTGAGATCTCTGAGAGCAAGATTCACATTGATACTTCCCAAAAATACTATCCAAATGAGAAAGAAGGTGTCTTGGGTTCAGCAGTAGCAGTCATTTTTCTCCTTCTTAGTAGCTGGTGCAGCGCTGTGCTTTTGACTTTCAGCCTGGGAACAGCGCTGATAACACCGATGCTTTTAGTTGCTGCTCAGTAATGTTTACTCTGACCAAGGACTTTCTGAGTCTCATGCTCTGCCAGGGAGAAGGGGAAGCCGGGAGGAAGCAGAGACAGGACACCCGACCCAAACTAACCAAAGAGGTATTCCACACCACAGCACATCATGCCCAGTATATAAACTGGGGGCAGTTACCCAGAAGGGTTACATCACTGCTCAGGTCAAGCTGGGTATCAGTCGGCGGGTGGTGAGAGGTTGTATTCTCTTCCCTTGTTATTTACGTTATCATTATTATTATTGGTGGTGGCAGCAGTGATTTGTGTTATACCTTAGTTACTGGACTGCTCTTATCTCAACCTGTGGGAGTTACATTCTTTCGATTCCCCTTCCCATCCCTCTGGGAGGGGGGGGAGGAAGGTGGGGGGAGTGAGTGAGCAGCTGCGTGGTTCTGAGTTGCTGGCTCGGCTTAAACCACGACAGAAGGACAATTAGAGAAAATTAATTCATTATCTCACAACCAGGACATTAGTATTGGACATGGGACCAAGAAAAAAGAAGTTAGGGGAAAATCCTCGACAGCACACCAGCATGTCCAGGATGTGGGCATAACTGCACTGCATGGATGTGACAAACTCCCATGTCACCCTCTGAAACAGTGTCCAGATCCCCAACCACTGCTGCAGGAAGTGCCTTCTCTTTGCAGAAAATGCCAGTCAGGCACTCTCTAACACCCTGTATGAAGCCAGAGAATTTAGAGCAGCATGTACCAAGATTAAAGGTGAGACTGCAGACGAGCACTGGGTAATTGGGTTTTTAGCAGTTGCTTTTTCGTGAAGGGGCTTGCTCTGAAGCAGAAGTGTCACACGTAAATAAATAAATGATTTCATATGGGACTCTACTTGGAAAACCAACAAGCCCTAAACCACATGCCAAGTCAAAGACATATAAAGAAAAATGGCAGCTTGAATAAATTAATGTATAGTTTTTCCCCAATTCATAAACACTGCTGCATAAGTAGTGTAATACTGTACTCTAAAATGTACAGCTATTTCTTAGGCAAGTCTGTATCTTTATATTTGGTTCAGAAAAGCATTTTTTGTATGCCATGCAATTTGGAATAACTAGTACTTTACATGAATATATGCTTTTAAAATTGACCAGTGAGCATGTGAAGAAAACAACCCAGAAACAAATCAGAAGTTGAGGCACATGACTGCAATTAAATTAATTACACTGATGCTTTTAAAACAGCATGAAACCCACCAGCACGAAAATCCTAATATTCCCCACTTCTTTATGTTGAAAATTACATTCCTATCCTATGCAACTAATCTGGCATGAGAAAAAGAAAAGAAGTCCTTCAAGCATTTTATTTAAGTGGAATATCACAAAACGATGTCTAATTAATTTGCTGCACTGACAAATTACCCCTAAGCTCAAGATCTAATGGAAATTATATTTTAACAAAAGATTTAATTTGTAATACAATTTATTGACACCAGGAAAGAATGTCATAGTGGGCCTTCCACAACATGAGCACACAATGCTTTCTCTTATGGTACCATTTTCTGACATGATGACAAGTGACAAAAATCCCTGCTTGAATAAGGTCATTAGGTAAAAAGTAACAAGAGATACCACAACAGCTGAGTCAAGTGAGTTTAGGAGAATGCTGAATTAAGTCCTTAGGTAAAACATATCAGAAGTCCACACAATCCCCACTTCTTGCAGAAGCCACAAGTGACGCTCAGGCCTTCCAGTCTGCTCAAAGCCCATACACAACTGAATCTCTCAGGGGGTTTTTCACAGGGGGGTTTTGGTCTGATGCTGATGATCCATATTGGATGGGAAGAAGGCAGAAGGTACTCCAAAAGTCTCCTGATCATCTATTTGGTATTTGAATTATAACAATCTTCATTATTTCAGTGACATTCCATGAGATTTTTATTTAAATGCAGAAAGAGGCTTGTCTGCATCTTGGAAGCTCTGACCCAAAGCAGATCACTACTGAATCTGCTGTCTGAAAATATGCAAGATTGTCTACTGAGAACTTTACATATTGTGAACATTTTAGGACAGCCCCTCCTACACAATGACCTGAACACTCATCCCTCCCAAACACAACTCCCAACCAGTGCAGGCTCAGGTCTCTTTCTTTAATTCAAAGATTGAGATTTGGGTTGGAAGAGGGGGTGAGAACAGGCATTGGCTCCCATCACTGCTGCCTCCAGACAGGAATGAGTGGCCTGCCCATGGCCTAGAGCTGGACCATTCCTCATGGCCACTACCCACCATGTGGGGAGCAACTGTCTGAGGCTGTCAGATGCCATCAGCTTCACCATCAGCAACACATGTCAGATGTGGTGGTGACTGATCCAAGCCAAGTCCTGCATGCTGCAGTGCTTAGGAACGGTTACGCAGCTTAGCATGTCCATCTTGCCACTGTGGTTGCAATAAATCAAAAAGGGTAGGGGTATTTTGGTAGGGGTATTTTGGTAGGGGTAACAGAAAAGGGGCAACTAACCTCCCTCCACTGCCCTTCCCTAAGCAAGAAAACTTCTTATAAACCCTAGATGTACTACTATACAAAGTGCAGGGCCTTACAGAAGATAATACTGATATTCTTACATGGAAAACAGAAATATCCAAATCTTGTCACACACTTGATCTAAATTAACTTGTTCAAATCCAGGTAACCAGGGGGGTAATGTAAAATATCATAGTTCAAACATAAAATTAGGTAAGACAGGGAAAGCAAAGGCAAAGAGGTATCACAAAGAAGTCGTCTAAAAGAAAGGTTTACATAAAACAAACAAACCAAAACAAAAAACAAGCAAACTTTTTTCAATAATGCCTATTATATTAGCAAACCAACTGCTACAGCATCTGGCCAGCCCAGACACCAGAAAGCAAAGCTATCTGTGACCCAAAAAGTGAAGTCCACAGCCTTCCTGTCATTGCCCCAGGAACTACTCCACATGAGTTTTTCATAGGGTTACTCCCCGCTGCTACGGTGATGCCCACGAAAATCCACACAACCCAACAACTTCAGAGGGCTCAGCTTGAACGTTTAAGACATCAGTCTCCTAAGGCATCTTTTTGCTTATGGTCACTGACCCCACAGCAGAGAGATGAGCATAGCCCAGCAAAATACACAGGACTGTACAGAGAAACAACCACTTAAAAATACTAATTTCTTTCCCTTCTCTGCTGTTGGTCTGAACTGAGGATCATCATTTGTGTTTCCCTCATGTTTAAAAGTTAAAAGAATGCAATAAATCTTACAAATCATCCTTATACATGAGTCCAAGCAGAAAAAAGAGGCCTTGGGCTCACATTACAAGCAGTGGAATGCAGCGTTCCAGGGAGAAAAATAAATCACGACAAACCAAAGGACCAAGAAGTTAAAAACAAAAATGAAAATATAGTCGTTCACTGTTTATTCCTGGAGAGATCTACTGTCTGAGCAGATACTTAACATACAGGACAAGGATGCTCTCCTATAAATCAAAAGCAATTTAAGACCAAATGTAAAGCAGATTAACTACCAACATTTTAAATTCTACAGTTAATCATGACAAGAGTGTGACCCAAGTAATTTTCTGTCTGATAATTTACTATTTCTCTGTAATGGCTGACCTTAGACATCCATCCCCTTGTCACAAAACAATCTTTCAGGCAACAAGATATACTAAGGCCCAAGGCTTGCTTTGATGCCACATAATTCAATCTTTTTCAAAGCAACAAAAAACCCAAAGCAAACAAAAAAAAACCCAAAACAAAACAAAATGTTATCTATTAAACTATGTAGGAAAATGAAATAATTTTATGTAAGACATTGACTGATGTAAAAAGAAATATTACCAACTAAACTGATAGTGTTACTACTGTGACTAACACTTCAAGCAAATATCTCATACAAACATCAACTGAGAAACAGCTTATTTCCCACTTGTTTTGTAAAATTCCTACCCATTTACCCCGGGAATCACCCCACTCCCTAGCCTCCCTTCATAGTTAGATGTTAATTTTGACCTCTTGTGCAAAATGTCCACTTTGCACATTACTGTATCCACAAAATCAGTTGAGCAACACCCAACTTGTAAATTTACTCTGTTTCATCTTTACTTTTCTGCTCATTTGGGTTCCTGCCATTTTCAGTCTTTGTTCCTCCTCCTATCAATCAAACCACTTCCAAACCCTTCCTCTCAGTCCCCCTAATTCTTTTCAGACCTGTCAGGGCCTGGGACATCTGGGTCAGGAGCTACTCCCAGGTTCAAGCACTGGGAGCCCATCCTGGTGCATTTCCCCATCCTCTCCCTCCACCTCCAGGAGCTACAGCACCAGCGATGGCTTGCAGCAACTACCCTGAATGGCTTTCCTACCACAACTTTCAGGCTGTCACACTCATGCAGAATACCCCTCTTTGCTCCCATGTTCCACAGCATGGGGAAGCATGCTGCCAGGATGGCAATCCTGGTCATCACCGCAGATCTTAGCAAACCCGGTAAATCTCACCTCTTTGTTGTTTCCCTATGCACTGAATACTGTCAATAACCTTGATCTTGTCTGATCAAGACTTCTCACCTAACACCTATTCCACAAGAGATATTTCAAGACAGTTTATTCCACACACCAGCCTGCTTCCGCTGCTAGACAAGCTCTACCATCAAGTACAAACAAGCTTTCGATTACAAGTTCAGTGCTTATGACCCTTCAATTGGACTAGCCTACACAGAAAATAAAGAAATTTAATTCAAATTAAACACATCAATTTTACCCAAATTATACTACAGTAAGCCTGTAGGCAGTCCATGCTAATTTTTACAAATAAAAATAAAAGTGCATCTTCAACTTGCCCTGCAAGCAACCTTGTATGACTTGCAGTTATACATTACCTGAAGACACCACAAAGCTCAATTTTTAAGAAGCCTTCCTACAAATACTGTGTCTACAGCATTGCAGAAAATGTGAAACATTCCCGGCATGTCACCAGCACTTGCTTCGCCACACCAAAGTGCTCCTTTCTCTTAATGAACCAGGAATTGGAGGGATTGCAGCTGCCCAGGCTCTCCCAGAATGCTGGACTGAGTGGAGCAGCCCAAGGGCAGGACCCAGAAGACATAAAACAAGATGGGCATTCAGCTCCCCGCCAGGCAGAGGCTGGGTCTCACCAGCTTTGACCACACAGCAAGGGAAGAGAAGAGACCTCCAACCTGGACTGTGAGATGAAGCAGACAGCAGATTCTGGTACATAGGAGAGGAACCGAAGAAGCTCTGGGCCCATATTCCCTATGGGCTCACTCCTCCACCTGGGACACCTCACCAAAGGCACCCCCAAGTGTAAGTGTTACTGTAGGCAGCACCCAGTAAACAGGTGTAATGGCAATACCCCTTTTGCTTTCAATGCATTATCACCTTAAGTAGCTCCAGGGACAAGGGGCGTGATAACTGACTGCTTTATCTTCTCCGAAGGAAGACCAAAAAGCTAAAACCCCACAGAAAAACTCCCTCACCCCTTATCCACCATTTTCCATGCAATGGAAAGTGCATCTATGGACAATGCCAGGCACTGAAAGATTAGCTTGACTGACAAAATCAGTTACAGCTCAGGAGAGACTCTCAATTTCAAACTCATATTTATTCAATGATTCATACAAGATAAACAATGACTATCTACAACTGAATGAACAAGACTGAATTTGAACAAAATGCCCTGCTATCAAGAACTGGAACAACTCTGTGCAATAAGCAGCTTATGAATCACACCAGGTTTTGCATGAAACAATCTTAATAGGTCTCTTTTTTTTTCTCTAAAAAAGAACAAAGAGCAACATTGCAGGTAGTTGACTGGGCTGCCTCTGAGTCTAGAACAGGAGCACCCAGTGTGCAGTGCTGCAGTAATGAAATCAGAGGCAATGCTTATGTGGGAGCAGGAGCTCTGAGGGGCCATTCCTGCAAAGCAAGCCTTGTCCTGAAAGAAAGCTCACCAGAGAAGGAGATACTCCGATGATGCCCTGTGGGACGTCAAATAAAACCTGAGCAACACCGTTGCAAGCCTTTTGGCCTCATTCCTCTATCTTCCTCTAAGCCCAGCACTTCCTATGAACCAACCCTGCCCATGGCTGGCAGGTGCAGATGGTGCCCAAACCCTGAAGAGAGGCACACACAGGGGGACCGGGGGACTGCCCAGGGAACTGCTGCTGGACAGGAAACTCTTTAACTCTTTTGGGGAAGGTTTGTAGTACTTATCATCACCATGCTATTACCCAAACCAAGGAGGCTCTGCCACAGCATCAGCTATAAAGGCTGAAAGTCCTTGTAACACCACAGTGCAAGCTGGTCCCCTGAGAAGGGGTCCACAGCTGCTGGGCTGAGGAACTCCCTCAGCAAGAGCATTGCAAAGGGCTGAGGGGAAAGAAAAAAGAAACAGAGCCAAAAGAAAGGTTTTTTACACAGAAGCAGATGCTCTTGCTGGCAAATTTCAGTGCTCTGAGGCAACACAGGGCTTGGGTTTCCATCACTTCTCCTGCCGGGTAACATCTAGCCCCTCTGCTCCAGTCAGTCACAGCTAGACATCGCGGTTTTAGCTCCAGCTTCATGGTTCACTCACCCAGCGCTGGCTGGGTGTTGAGCACTCCAGCAGGCTCCAGTGCTGCAGCTTGCCATAAGCTAGCCAACACAGCCAGGAACCAGGCTGGAGAAGGGCTGGTGGGAGCTATCAGCCACAGGAGCCAGAGTGCTCCTAAGGCAATGCCCAGTCAGGGAAGCCACAGAGGTCTCGATACCCACGGCTGCCTCCAACCTGAAAGCCATTACCCATAGAAGCTTGAGCAATAACCTGCACAGACCTGGATCCCTCACACCTTCTCCTGCGCACCTTAGGCCTCTGGCAAGAGAGCAAAGCATAATTCTACTCCAGAGCTTTCCACCACCAACTCTGCCAATGTGTTCCCACTACAGACCTCCCCTATTCGCTCTCATTTCTCCTCCCTATCTCTCTCTATCCCTCCCTCACCTCCCGGCACCCTCCTTTGCCCACCACTGGTGGCATTTTGAAATTATCTTTGAGGGACTCATTTACAAGATCATTTGAGGCCACTCTGATGAAAATTCAGATAGGGGTCTACTATTATCTTTGCTTGTTTAAAAAACCCAGCATTTTATTTTTAGGTTTCTTTGCCTTTATGTTGCAAGGATAAAAATATCTGAGTACGAGAGATCAGTATAAAGCTCTGTATGAGTTCATAGGGATTACAGAATCATAGCATATTTCATGTTGGAAAGGACCCATAAGGATCATGTGCTCCTCTGAGGACTACCTGAACTGAACTATATGACTAACAGCATTGTCCAGATGCTCCTTGAACTCTGGCAGGCTTGGTGCTGGGACTACTTCACTGGAGAGACTGTTTCCAGTGACCGACCAGCCTCTCAGTGAAAAACCTTTTCCTAATGTCTGAATTGCCCCTGACACAGCTTCATTCCATTTCCGATCCTGAAAGCATAAGTCCCAATTGAAGTATGAACCCTGGCTTGAATACCAGTCCCCACTTACTCTTGTCTCGTTTTACAAAGAACCAGAGGAGCTCTTCATTAAGCCAATGTTTCCTACCTGCTGTTCCTGCAGGCTGCCTGCAGTGTGAGGTTTTGACGCAGGTATACTGCTGGCAAGACAGCCAAGACATTTTATTTACAGCTGAAAGGCTCTTCATTGAAGCAGTCCTTTAATGAGGTAACGGTCTATTAAAATCCCCTTTCCCCAAAACTTGTAGGTGGATAATGGTAACTCACATGGAGGGGTAAGAGGTAGAAAAGGGAGGAACTGAAGCCCAAAGTACAGTAAGCTCCTAAGGACACCTATTTAGGAAAATAAAAAAATACATGATGACACATAACATACCATAGAGAATGCTCAAAGCAGAATTACAGGCAGGTGAACACAAAACCCTGGACATTTCCCGAACCCCAAGCATACAGTACAGTTTCCATAGTAGCTTTGTTAACAAGGCTATGCTGTTTCAAAGCTAATTTTTATCATGTGTGCTGACCTCACAACAATTCACCAGCCTTTCAGGAAAGGGCTACCTGAGGAGAGACAGTAAGGACACTCACTCTGTCATTACAGCCATTAATTCAGCTAACCAGCAATTGGGAATTTTTCCAGCTCTGACTGAAAGTAACTGAAAAATGACCTTAACAACAGGGGGAAGGAGTGATTCTCATTACCTACACATCTGGTTCTGACATGCAGAGGTAAATTTATAATGTAGGCAGCAACAGACCAGCCCTCAGTAGGTCTCTGTCATGGGTTCAGCAGTAGCAGTCATTTTTCTCCTTCTTGGTAGCTGTGTTTTTGACTTTCAGCCTGGGAACAGTGCTGATAACACCAGTGTTTTCAGTTACTGCTTGGTAATGTTTTCGTTTGACCAAGGACTTCATGAGTCTCATGCTCTGCCAGGGAGGAGGGGAAGCCAGGAGGAAGTAGAGACAGGACACCTGATCCAAACTGACCAAAGAGGTATTCCATGCCACAGCACATCATGCCCAGGATGTAAAACGGAGAGCAGAGACCCGGAAGGGTGGGGGTGCACTGCTTGGTCAGGCAGGGTATAGGTGGTGAGCGATCGTATTCTTTGCTTCTATTTGCATTGTCATTATTATTATTGGTGGTAGCAGTCGTGGTTTGTGTTATACCTTAGTTACTAAACTGTTCTTATCTCAAACTGCGGGAGTTGCATTCTTTCGATTCTCCTTCCCATCCCCCCGGGAGCAGGGGGAAGAAAGGGGGGGGGGGGGTGAGTGAGCAAAACTGCGTGAGTTATAGAGGCTTAAACCACAACAGTCTCCAAAGCTGCCTTTCAACTCACCCAAGTTAGCGCTGGGACCCACAAAAGCACCATTTCCCCTGCCTGAGAATGCACCCCAAATATCAGCAAAAATTTTTGGCCAACATGAAAGCACTGCCAGATTGAAACTTCAGGCAGTTTATCCGCACTCAGGATTAGGCAGTGCCATTTCTGTGGCATGTGAAACCTGTATAAGCATTGGCAGGAGAAGCACAGTCTAGGGAAAGAAGACGTTTTAGCAATATTTCATAGTCTAGGCTGGAGCTAAATCTCAGCTGGCTCCATCCAGCACAAATATGGTTTCCTCCAACTGAAGTGTGTGAACCAGGACCCCAGCATGTGCAGTCCAGAGACGTGGAACAGTCCATATGTGGAACCAGCCTGTCTGAATCATTCACTCAGTTTCACTGTAGATCACCCTGGGCCAGCAGTAAAGTTCACTACAGCCCATCGCAGTGTAAAAAGGGAACAAGAAGGCCATGACAGAAGGCTTCATGCAGCATGCTGGAAGGATTCACTGGCTTTGCCACAGCACAAAAGAGATGAATAGAAGCAGCTCAGCTTTAGCTCTGCACCCCAGTGAATCTTTCTAAAGGCTGAGACGCTGAACCTCAACACCCTTGTCTACAGCGCTGTCTCTGTGATTAGATAGGGCTACGCTGCTTTTCCCTGCCTATCCCGTGTGAACTTGGGGTGCCTCACACTTCTGTTTCTCCCAGAAGATGTGGAGCTGGCTGTAAACCAGATTTTCAGCTTCAGTGTAGAAATAAAGAGTAGTTGTCCCAGCTACCATATGCTGGAGAGGATCCTACCAGTGTATTATTAGTGCAGGGATGCCTGCCCAAGTCCGCAAATCCTTTGAAATAATAATTCTGCAATAAACCCTCCTGAAGGGCACTGCTCTCGCATGCCCTGCTAGCGGGATCGTGACAAAAAGACTCTGTCTGCAGAGAGAAGGAGGCAAGGCACCCTGCCTCTCTGCCAGCAAACCACCATCGGCCGCTGTACCAACCATGTGGACAGCATCCACCCATCCCAGGTGGGCTGCGGGTCCTTCGGATGTTACCATTGCTCAGGAGACTTGGCAGAAATAGTACAACAGGTAAAAGGGAGCAAAAAGCTGGGATAATTCAGAATTTCTATACAGCAAGCAAAAAGCTGGGGTTTTTTTGATAGTATATTCTGACAGCTCAAGTATTCAATGAGGTTTCATCATCAAAAAGCAGCATAATAAATATTATTTTAAAAGAGCACAAAGCCATCTTATTTTAAAGTCTCATGGAGTATATTTTGCCCTTAAAGTCTTGTTTTTCTCCAGGACTACTTTGTGTTAGACAACAGCAGCAGGCTCCAGCAAACAGCCATTGGCAGCTCCTGGGGAAGCGCTGCTGGTCAGTTGGTGTTGCTACACACCTCAGCCTGCTGCAGCAGGGCTCTGTCTCACTCTCTTCAACCCCAAGGTTGTTCTAAAATGCTACCAAGACATTTTGCTAGCTGTGGCACAAAGCAAAGGTTAGAGCTGCCAGGCACTCAGGGCTCTCACATTTGCATGGTACTCTCACAAGGTGCCCACCAACATGTCTCCTCGTGCTGAACTGCCACAAAGAGAGCCACAGTCGTTGTCAGTGAGGAAATCTGAAACTTCTTAAACTGGTGTAATTGGGACTGGCTCTCTGCTCCCCCTTCCCCAGAACTGTTAGCTGCAGCAGGAGGAGAGCACGCTGCAAGACAGTACAAAACAGGTTTGGACAAGCATGAAACAAAGCTGCACGTATCTCAAGATAGCAGCTGAGGCAGTTAAGCATTTTTCATTACAGACGTGAAACCCAGATCCACGCCTGAGAGCCCAACCAGCTCAAGTCAGAGAGTTCTGATGGCCACATGCCAGCCTTCAGTGAGTTGGAGGAGCCAAACTGCTACTGACAATCAATGGTATCGTATCTTCAGGTGTTCCTGTCCCGTTCCCAGCTCTTTTGTTCACTTTTTAGAGGGGGACACCACCAAATGAAGTTCTCCAAACCTCCTCTGCTCTGGCAGAGATTAACAGTTTCATACCTTATGCAGTGTTTGTGGCAACACACGGACTCCAAATAAAATAACAAAAGATCAACAAAACCAGTTGAATGTTGCACAATCGTTCTATCATCAAGAAATCATGGTGAAGTAAAGGGAATTAGAGGACTAAACAGAAGAGAAAAAAAAAGACAAAACCAGACATCTTCAATACATAAATAAATAACCCTACTGTACCTTGTTTTGAACAGGTGCAGAAATAAGGGGGATGGCAGACTTCAAATGTGTAAACTCACTGAAATTTCAGATTTTTGTGTATTTGTCTGGGCTGCAAACCCACATGCAACTTTCATTTGTAAGAAAATACTGTAGTGGGCATGAATGGATACTTATCCCAAGTCCAAAATCATTACATTTATACTAGGAAAAAGAGAAGCTGCTTAGTTACAAACAGCAGACCACAGTTGTCTTAATTTGCACTGAACGGGAGCATTAGTCAGACTGATTACATAGTTAGGCACTAATTACTTACATTCTCTCAAATGCATGCTAGTAAATTTGATTATTACTCAAATAGAGTATACATTGTTCAGTATGTCAGAGTGAGCTCCTTCTTTGATGGAAAGCTTTTCAGGAAAAAAAAGCTACCTCTTTGCTATAAAATTTTACAGTGTCTGGCACAAAGACAAAGACCTCTTGGAGATACTGAAGTACTAATAGGAAAACACGACTACATTTTAATATGTCTGGGCTTGGGGAAAACAATATTATATTCTTTTCCTTGGTTCTATTACAAGGAGCATGAACAAATATACCAGCCCAGGAGCCATAAGAATTCACAGAACGGCTTAAAAAAAAAAAAAAAAAAAAAAGCTTTTTTTCTGTCTGCCTTAGAGTTACAACAAGTTCTGATTTTGACACCTTTAGAGATAACAATGCATGAATTACTGTTCATTTTCTGTTACCATGCAAGTAAGAATCTCTTTTTATGGCACTTGTGAAAAGCCTCTGGATGTACCATACAAAACCTTAAAGTCTTTTAAAAAAGGACTGGTAGAAGGTTTGAATATGCCCAGTCTTGGTCATACTCCTGCAGTAGATTTCTTTTAAGGAAAAAGGCAAGTAAGTGGCACTGCTAGAACTTGTTGAGTAGACTGGAGCACCATCGGTCATTGCAGGGCATGAATCCACAGGTACGGGCAGATGAAGCGGTCAAGAGATGTAATATCTTTCAAAGCCACATCACAAGCCTCATTGTATTGCACGGATATTGCTTTGACACATGTGAGAACATGCATTATATGCAGATAAGGAATAGAACTTGCTCTTGGCTGTAAAAGTTTGACAGAGCTGTTCTATAAGTTACTCCCATAAAATCAACATATAAACTAGTTGGTCTGCATTTGAACTATGAATCTCCTGCCTCTATGTGTACATTGGAGAAACCCAATTACAATTGATTCCCATGATACAAGCAACAAGCAATTCGTAGCACCTTCCCCCCTGCCTCCCCCACAAATATGGACAGTACTTCTTCAGTAGTCATGTTAGAATTATAAAGGAGACAGACAAGAAAGATGTCGTATATTCACAGAATTACTTGGCAGCTTTACAATAACTTTAACATTTATAGCCCTGGAAAGAAAAACCCAACCTTTCCCTGCAAAGAAAAATACACCAGTATTTTTCTGGCTCGGTAAGGATACTGTTGTTTGCTTTTGAATTTACTTTGACAAACCTCTAGTACATGAAGCTGTAAAAGCTCTGGTCTATATTCTCTAAAATGAGGGTTAGATATAAGTTCAATGGGAAATACGGTGAGATTACCCGGGCATGTTACTAAAAACCAATTAGAAGAAATAGATAAAAATGAGACCACCTTTTTTGCTTGCTTGCATGGAAGGAAAGGTTGTGAGGGGTATATGGACTGCCAATCTTGTGTATTAGTGAATAGTGCTGCCCTCTACTTAACCTTCCCAGGCTACTCTTAACTAACCAAACAAGTCTATTTTACTGTGTTTTCTGATAAATATCGTATCTTAAAACACAGCTTCAGAGATCAGTGGGGAAGACCCATTACCAGCTGATGGGTGTATTTGTGCAAACCTTTTGCAGTACATCAAACAAGCTATAATTTTGAAAAATTATCCAACAGAACAAACAGCAACAGGTTAGAAGAAAAAGGATGCATTAAGTAACGATTTCGTTTAGCTACCCAGGGCCTGAGTTAATGCCACCTTACCCTGTATTTGCCCTATGTGATTCAAGCAATTTCTCTCCCCTCTTCGGTTTTACCTGTGTATGCTTCAGAACTGAGACTTAGGCTTAGAGTCAAAATCCAGTTATTTAATTCCACACATAAACTCTCTCCTGCTCTGAGAACATGATGATTTCTGTTACACATAGCTTCAACCTGGCAGATTAAATCAGAAGTTTCTAGAAACAGGGGCACGTTTTCATTCTACAGCCTAAAATTATTAAGCTAGAGAGACCATTATGATCTTTCGATCTGAGCAGCCGTGTAACATAGAAAATACATACCTAAATTCATTTTATATTTAGCAAAGTCTCAGCCCTGAAGCACTTCAAATCTTTCCCCTTCCCTCTAAAGTATCATGCATTTACTACCCTTTGTTGGGATACTGCCTTTTGTTAGGCACAATACTGACTTAAACTAGTAGTAGAAACTTTTCTGCAGGCACAGGCATTTCTTGTACAAGATTTATGGCTCCCAACTCTCACCTGACTGATTTTTAAAAGCTTGACTTCAGCAATGTTCTGTGTGGTACCCAACGTCACTTGTCCTCAACCCAGAGCCATTAAACCCATGGCACCATTAACGCACCATAGTATACACTGTGCAGTGAAATCCACTGTCAGTGGTGCAGAAAGTAAAGATCATAGGATGGACATACATGGACAATTACATAAAGCTGGTGGTACAGAGCTAATACAGAGTTTGGGCATGGCCATAGCAGTACAGTTCTGCTTACTATCAAGGCAACCACAAACACATACTCAGCAGTAAATACTTTCAGTAAGCTGCAAATGACCAAAGTACCTCTGCAGGCACAGCAGGGCAAAACTGGCTCCCTCTACACCAACACGTGCAGCACCAGCGAACTCTAAAAAAGACAACGTCTCTTCCCAAAACTCAAGTGCTCTGGACCAAGTGCTCTGGACTAAAGGTCAGACTTGTGCGTTCAAGTAAGTGTTTAGGCTCACCTCAGATAGGACAAAAAGGTGGAAAAGGAAATAATTTGCATCCCATTCGTGGGGCTTCTATACACAAACATCTCCAACAAGTATTTTATTTAGAGTCACAGTACTGCCACAAACACTACATAAGGTATGAAACTGAGGCATAACAAGCCAAATCAACAGAGGGTCATACTTCTCGTTAACAAGAAAGCAACAGCAGTCAGAGTTGCGATCCCAACTACCATCTCAACAGATCATAAAAATAAGTAAAATGACATGACAAATTAGTCATGCGGTATGGAGCTGACTCACCACCAGCTGATTCATAACTAATCAACAGCAAAATGGTTAAAATGCTGTGATCCTACAAAAAAAAAAAAAAAAGTTTTAACATTTGTACTGGGAGCTCTTTCATTGTCAAAACACACAGCTGCACCAGCACTAAACCCAGGTTTTTACACCATGACAAAATGTACAAAGTGTTTAAACTGTGAAAGCAATTATTTTCCTGCAAGAGTCCACTGAATATATTCCTTACTTTCAGCATAATAGAACTCTTACAAACTATATTTAGATAAAAGATCCATTATTTAGCTGTCATTCTGCATTACCACAGCTTCACATACAAATTTTACACTGGTATCTTCACACATTTTTCCATGAATATCCACATGGACAAACAAGATATAGGTGACCAGCCAAAGTATGGAAAGACCTCTAACAGTCAGTTGTTCCACAGAAGTTCAGCACCAGGGAAAAATCACTCAATGCCTCATTTAGATCAGGTAGACAGGTAGGTACAAGAAAATCATAATTGTTTCTGGTAGGGTTTGAAAATTAAACTCTATTAAGTTACTCTCATGAGACCCCTGTATTGTAAAGAATATAAGAACTAGTGTTATATTGAAAGTGCTCAATTCTGGGATTTACTCATCTGAAAAGCTCAATTAATCCAACAAATCTGCTGATACAACCATCATAAAACCTTGCATGTCTAGCAGATGCAATGAAAACACACATTCATGTGCTTCTATGAACAAATATTACTATCCTATGGGGAGGAAAAGAAACACCACCACCCCACAGGACCATACCTTTAGAATGGCCACTTAGAATAACTGCACAGGCATAAATGTGAGTTTCTAATCTAGCAAACTAAAAGACAGTCCCCATGATTTTACTTTAGCTAGATTCCTCTGTAGCTAAAAATTTCAGAGAAGGAAATGGATTGAAAAAGAGAAGGAAGGCTTAAACTCAGGTGCTAGAAAGTTAGGCACAAATCTTAATACGATATACTGAGCAATTGCAAACTGCTAGGAATAACCCTAGCATCCCTAAAAACAAGTTACACAGGTTCCCATTGTTATCTAAATTACAGCACTGACTTCAATTAGCATTATTTACAGGTTTTGATTTAAATGATCTGCCCAAGACCAAAATCAGTACCCTCATTGGTTGTGGCACAAACATAGAGAATTCCCACCCCAATGTGAACCCATGTCCATCAAACCACTGCTTCACATTCCCAGGCAAGGAGATACAACATGTGTAGTCCAGGTACCAGAGAAGGAAGCCTGTTGGTGAGGGGAAGGTTCAACCTAGACTACCAGGATGCACTCATGGACAGAACAAGTCAAAGAAAGCACATGCCAGGCACACAACTCATCAACTGGATTAAGTCAGATGACAAAGTTTAAAAAGCACTCATTTTGATTCCCTCTGTCTGCTCCAGCTCAGAGCAAGGTAACTCAAGCACTCAGATATACTGGGTTCCTGACAGAGCATACGCAAGCACTAGTCTCCAAAACAATCCACTTGTCAACACCAGAGGCTTTTCCTGTTAAGACAGGTCTGCACTAGAGCCTGCTGATACAGCCCTGTGAATCATGAATACAAGAGTTTTCCTAGCAGAGGACCTTCACCTCAGCATGATTAAGCTGATGGTGCTTTTTCAGTGAATTTTCTTCTGCTCACAGGGCTACTGGGGTTACTTGTTTCAGGGTTAGCAGGCAGTCCCCACAGCTGGGAAGTACTAGCGCATCTGCCAAACTCTTTTTCCAGGCCCCTTGGGGCACAGTTCAATCCAATTAAAACACGTACAAAAGTAATACAACTCAAAAACTATTCCATTGGTGCTGTGGGCTCCAGTAGTTCAAAGGACTCTACTATGCTCTACTACAGTGCCAGCAACTGATATCAAACCCTTTCCAACAAAGTTGTTGCAGCTATTACTGAAATCACTTGACCCTTTTCCATGTGCACCTGAGATGCTTGGACCTAAATGGGATTTTTCTGCCCAGTTGCAAAGGAAATGAGAACGGCTTCACTCCCACAAAATTCAGCACTTAAGTGCAAGCATGTTCATCTACTGATACAACCGCACCACTGCAGTCAAGCCACTCTGCTACAGCCGCTAAAGTTACAGCAGCATCTATGCCCACACAGAGATTTTTATTTCGGCTTTGCACAAACCACTTCCTAGAAAGTGAAAGATATAAGTGCTGGGAAGAAAAGGAAGGGTGAGGGCTGTGATATCAAAACAAAACACTAATGTCAGACTTCACTGTAGCCAAAACATTCATAGCCACATTTCATGTGTCATGTCTGCATGAACAGAAGAAAAAGGTGTATCTGCCTCAGACATGAAGACCCTCTGCACAAAGGACCAAGAACATGGATGTGTGTTTACCTATCTGATACGGTGAGAAAGACAAGATCGTTTCCAAACAATAATGCCAAATGTGAATTAGCATGCAAAGCCTCATCAATTTGGTGATCTGAAAGATGTTTTGAACCATAAGGGAGGCATCCCCCTGAAGCACGGCACCACAAGCAGGTGCCTCAAGTAGGATACTGACCACAGGGAATGCAGGTTTCATAGTTCAAGGTATAGAAGCATGCACACAGCAAACTGACACACGGAAAGGGTGTGGACAGGCACCCAAGACACAAAGGAGTTTTAAATGTTAGTAAGACTGCCATCTCCGGATAAAGATAACAGAAAATAAAGCTGCTGAGACAAGTCTAAGCAAGCACTCCCCACAGCTGCTGCTAGATTGTGGGGAGGGGAAGCACATTCAGATCAGCAACCAGCAAGTGGGAAGAGGCAGTCAGGAGCAGCCACGCTTCACAAGCTCACATCAGATACACAGCTTTCACCCTAGCTAGATACAACCCACAGGGATGGCAATGGCAGTCTCCCTGGCTAAACCCAACACACATACCTGGAAACACAGCACAGGTACTGCCCAGGGAACTGCTGCACACATGGCTGCTAAACTTACTGGGAGCTAAAAAGTTCCTCTCGACTTGTTATGGGATGTATTGATTAGTATTTTCTCTTACAGAAAATGCTTTCACTCCTATGATTTTAGTCCTGTTTCTGACTAAGTTTCTGGCAGTAAGAAAAGCTGCAATACTTCTTCAGCAGAACGCAAAAGCAAAGAGCACAGTTTGGGGACGGTTTGGGCATTTTTTTCCTTTTGACCCACAGACCTATTTTCAAACACAAAGGAAGAAGTGAATAACAAGCCTTTTAATAACTAAATTTCTAGTCCCAGAAACCAAGTTTTCCATGAGCTCAGAGACCAAATGTCAGACACCTACCACCACCATGTAGCTCAAAATACTTGTAACTGATTCAAAGTCTTTTAAAAGAAAGTTCAAACTCCATTTGTACTCCAACAGTACGAGCTGGCTTTTCTTCCAAGCCTCTTCACAAACCTGTTGTTCAATAATGAGCTTTCAAAACTACGTCTAATAGTAAAATTCATTGCTGCCTTTATACTCACCTCATTATCCCGGCCTCTTGTTGTGCTTGCTCCTTTTAACAGATGGAGCAAGTATTAGCTTGATTTCCTACCACACATCAAGTTTTCAGCTGAGCTTGGCAATATACATTTCTAACACCTGATAAGATCTCTATTAATTTACTATTAAATACATAAAGCTAGATTTTATTTTGCCTTGCATCTGACAGATAACAAGAACATACCTTACTTTCCTGACATGCTCTATGTAAGTTTTGCATGCAGATGCAACTGATAAGAGGAATTCAAATCAAGGCCAAATAATCATAAAAAAAGTGAAATGGAAAATATCCATTTGCATCCATATATAGAGGAAAAAAATAATAATTTTGTTTTCCCTTTTTTTTTCCCAAGAAAGAAGCACTCCAGGAATACTACAGTCAATGCATAAGAAAAATAAAGTTTTAATACGTGAAGCTACCATTTCAATGAGAAAATTAACTGAAAACACATGCCCATAAAATACAGCCTGCTAAGAAAAACAAAACAAATAAAAAATCCAGTTAAAAATAATTGCATTGCTAAATTTCATAGATTATATTCCTGAGACCTTGCACATTCAGAGAGAGCCAAGTGTGAATTCTGGAGAAGCAGCATAAAGGAAAACATGGAAGGAAGCTGGAAGTGGTGCTAACGGATCATGGAAGTCACATTGTTAAAATCTCGAGCACAAAAAAACCTGGTAGTCACTCTCTAAGGCTAAGGAACCCCTCTCCTGCACTGCAAGCCCACAGGAGCAAGAGCTAGCCCCTCCGACAATACATGTGCCACACAGCACAAAGCATCTTCCCTTCAAGGAAAATGCCAAGGAGGAACTTGCTCCTTTACAAGTACTATCAACGCCAGGACTGGCCACAGGAGCCCCAGCTGTCCTTGCTGCTACAGCTCACACTACCCAACTGCAACACAGGATTGCTAGCCTAAACCTGCCATGAGTTTTCCAACTGATCCGGCACTTTTAGTTTCTTACTTCTGCCATTTGCCTTTATGAACTACTTGGTACAGTGGTATAAGAAACGGATAAGGATCTGCACATGTCACTACTCGGCAGAAAACATTAAGCAGCAGCAGTTGATGCACACATCTGCTCGTACTAAATAACATTTTTAAGCACCCAAATATTTTCAAAGAGTGAAAAAAAAGCAACATAATTATTTTCAGAATCCCTTCCTACTGCAAAGACAAGTCTGAGCCTATCAGTACCAATCAACCTCAACTGAAATAGCGTAACAGTCCCCACAAAATTTGCTATTGAAATTAGCTGTGTGGCAGGGGATAAGTCTGGTTTATTTTCTCCAGTAATTTGCAAAGACAAAGCTGCATGCTGGAACTCTTAAACAAAGCACTGGAGTCAGCAGGACCTGAGGTTCTAGTCAACCACCATCTGACCTTGAAGAAGTCCATCACCTCATCATAAATCTGTCATCCCAGCTGTGAAGCTGCAAGAAAGCAGGACTTCCCTGCAAGCTGCATGCTGCGTCTAGTTTGGCCTTTTGTTAAATAAATATAACGCCCCCTAAAAACAAAACCAAAGAGCTAAACAATGTGTTGGGGTTTTTTATACACAAAGCACATTGTACTGTACAAAAATGGTGTACTTCACCAAGTGGGAGGGAAATAGATGTAAATATTTACACATGTGCTGCAAAGAGCTGTTACTCACTCTAGGGACGCGTATGCTGGTAGCTATATAATTCAAGAACTGCATCAGCATACTGGGGGTGCCGTCACTAGACAGAAGTGATGTTCTAGTCTTCAGAAAGCATGCACTGCACTTAGAAAGGTAAAGAAAAAAACCTGACATTAAGGGGACAGCTCCTGCCAGACTGGAAATGAAATTCGCTTCAAACAAAACAGAGATTCAACAAAGCTACAAGTGCTCGGAGCTTAATTACAGGAGTACTAACTACTAAGTTAGTGTCCAGATGTCTTTTTTTTTTCCCCTCCACTTTTCCGTCATCTCACAAACTCTTCCAAACAGGCAAGTGTATTTTGGACTGGTAAGTAAGACTGGAAGCACAGAAAGCACCTATTTTTCCTTATGCAACTTATGCTTGATTCTTTCTTATCTCCCAAGAAGAAAAGTTCAAGCAAAGATCAGGATAAGAAGGGTCACCTCAGCCAGTAACTTGTCCATTTCAGTTGTGTCCTGGTGCAAGTGCAGGACCGGCTACTTCACATCACTCCATAACTGAGCTCCTATGGAGGTTACAGGACACTGTCTTCAGACTGACACTTCTACTGGTATTTAGATAGGTGACACAAGTCCAGAAAAATGGGTTTAAAATCTGTGCTACGTATGAGAATGAAGTTGACTTGGTTCCTTTACACATGGCAAACTCTGACTCATGGGTTAACAGCTCAAGATTGCAACTTAAAAGGGATGAAAAAATCTGGAACCAGGTTCTAAAACCTTCCTTACAAGTTAATTTCATCACCATTATAAAAATAAATCTGTCCATTCAGAAACTTCTCAAAGAGAAGTGGCTACTGTTTTCCATTGCTATCACTTAGAGGTGAGCCTGTTTTACAAGCATCGCTGTGGTAATGTTTGTCCCTAGTTTGCTAATCAGTTGCCCATTTCTAATCAGCCATTTCTTTCCATTTTCATACACAGAGGAAGCATGCTTGTAACTGCAACTCTGAACCACATCTGATAAGCTGCTTAGTATTTACATAATGTCCACACTGGAAGTGGCAAGTACATCACACTGCACACAGGTTTAAGGACATACAAAAAAATGCAGCCTCAGCAACTCTGAATCTTCATCTACTTTGAGCTGCCTAACCTGCTCTAAGGACATCAAGTACAGAAAACAATTTGTCTGCCTTGTGGAGAGTCAGATTTAAGGATTTCGCATTCAAACAGCACTGACTCAAGTAGCAGTGTTCAAGGACTTTCCCAAGTGCAACTGCGGAGCTTATCAACACCACAAGGTGAATACTGCCCTACCTGTGTTTGATTTGGCCAAGGCTTGGGATTTTGTTTTAATCTAGCACCAGTGTGACATTATAACTAAAAAAATCAAGCCTTCACTTAGAAAATTTCTATGGGCTACTGCTGTCCAGGATTTTTTCTATAGAAATAGCCATGTGATGCAAAGTAGACACATTTTATGTCCAGCAACTTGGAGAAGCAGTGCACATACACATCTGTGAGAGCATCTGCACACACATTTCCTCGCCTCATCATCTACATACAGAACACACGTACACATGAGTTAATACTTTCTAGAAAAGCCGTATCAACCTATTAGAGGCATTAAAGATACTGCATTGCATTGCAATAGCTCTGCTCCTTTCTGAAAGCATTTGAACAAATGCATTTGATACATACATGTGAGCATGTTTGGGATTAACAGGTATCAGCAGCTCATTCAGAGTAACTGAATACAGCAGTGTCTGGCCTGATCTGTTAACACCCTCATACATCTGGAATACAAGGTGAGCATTCTAAAAACACCCAGAGAAACAATCCAGAAGAAAACAGAGGGTGATGCCTCTTGGCTTCCCCCTTGCCTTCTGCGCAGGTTTTGGTGGATGCAGCCCCTGCCCACCTCAAGGGTTCTGTTCATGTATAAACTCAGTACAGCAGTCACATTCTCCTTAGAAGTACATGCCCAAATGCTGGACTTAACCAAGCCTTTTGTCACGCTTCTGTTGCTTTCCTGATAGTGCAGAAACACTGCTCCCTCTTCCCCCCGCAGAGGACATGTGAAAAACATTAACATATCTCAAATGCCTAGCAGACCTTGAAGTATCCTTGTCAGAACTTTACATTTCCTGGGCAAATCTTGTGGTGACAGAAACCTTCTGTAATTGCATTTAAGTCAATAATGATGCACAGATAATGCCAATGAAGTCTGGCCATCAGATTTCAATGTATATTAAATGCCTGCTGGAAAGCAGCATTAATAATAAACGGATTTTATTATTTACGTCTAATTAGAACTCCTTGCTGATGCTAGTGAAAAAGAAAAAAGCCACTTTCAAAAAAGAAATAATCAGCAGTAAAAGACATACCATTATTTTCATTATAGTTTGTGGCACTTCTAGCTATAAAGAACACTCCCTTCCCAAATCTGTTTTCAATGACTTCCAATTCTGCTACATGTGGAAAGCTTCAGATGAAGCATTTAGCGGCAGGTACATACCTTACTAATAATGCATATATTTTCAAATTGGCTTATTTTATCACCATAAGCAACACAGTATTTTTGCTTCACTCAGGTGTACAATAATTCCAGCGATTCGATACATGAACACTCTACCAGACTTCTTTGGATAAGGTAGGCTTAATCTAAAGAGGGAATGAATTGTTTCCAAGAGGCAAGATTTTATCTTTCCTGTAGAAGTCATCAGTTCAACTCAGTTACAAATCACTGGAGAAAAATCCTACAGCCAGTGTTTAGTAGAGCCTCAGATATTGAGCAGCTGAACACATTGGAAAAGCCCATCTGCCCCTGGCACATTTGAGCTACTGCTTAGTGAGACCTCCCCATGCATCCCAGAGCAGCTCTGGGATGCTGCTAACTGTGCTAACCCAATCTGAGCCACATGGAAGGAAGACCAAACAAGCATCTTGACACGTGGGCTCCTCTAGAGCTGAAGAAGGCTTGATGAGGTTTTCTGCTCTGGTGGGGTTTGCAAGGAGGTGGCTGATGCCTAGGGCTGAGGCTGCCCGAGTGTCTCCCCAGCAGCCCTGCTCCTGACTGGGGGGTACAATGGGCCCTGGCAGCCCAGCTCTGCCATCACCCACCCAGGGACCCCCTGTGCTCTCCTGGGAGCTACAAGCTCAAAGCTGATTGATGCTTCCTCTGGTATAGGTCCCTCTCCTCTCACATGGGCGCCACAATCACCCAACTGCAAAGGGCAGTACACTGCTTTCCCACAGTGCAAAAAGAGGCCCTGCAGCATTTACTAGCTGTCTAGGGTTTGACTTCGCAACACAGTGTTTTTTTGCTAAGTACATTTTATGGCTGTCCTTAGTTAAGTCAGCTTGGATAGATAAATCTCCTTAAATCACCTCTCAGCAACACCATGTGTATGGTAAAACACGACCTGGCTTGTTTCACAAAACAAAGCATGTTGGGTGAGAAAGAGACACATGACCTATGCTAACGTTTTCTTACTCCGGTTTAGCAAACATGAAAGCACCACCATTAAAGTACACATAAAGTTCCTTTTGCAATTAATATTGAAAGAGTTTATTATCACATTGCAAAAATGCTTTAAGGGAAATCTCATTCCGATAGCATTCTCATGAGAGAAAGCCTGACACTTTCAAACAGGGAGTTGCTTTGAAATGGTCAAGAATGCAAACATCATGGGACTCCTGGGGATACAATGCCACATTTTATCCCATCAGGAAGCTTCTGTGTTCCCTGCTAAAAGAACCTGAAGTTCTGCAAGAAGAACTGCATCTTTCAAATGGAGAGCAATTTGGACATCAAACTCTGAAAGAAATCTGGGATTGAAACTCCAATCTGACTGCACAGATTTAGTTTGTTCAAACTTAAGTTTGTGCAGTGAAAGATAACTGAAGATGCAGAGGATCCCCCTGTTTCTGTATTTCTTGGGTGCACAGAGCTAACATAGGCCTCAAGAACTATTTGTGTGAGAGTAGGGGAAAGATCAAAGGAGCCTTCTATGTACAGAACTGCTAGCACACAATGAAAGGTACCACAATCTTCCCCAGAGGTCCTGCCAAGCAGACGCTGCCTACTTCCCCACACATTGATGCCCCCACCTCATCATACCTGCGAGCCAGTACGTGGGCTGGGATCACACCAGCACACCGAACACAGCACCCTGCACACCTGCCAGGTGACTGCATCTATTAAACTATTCACTTGACTTCAAATAATAATGTGCAAGGGTTTTTCTCCAAGCCCAGTCCTTTGTCGCTGATAGAGCAGTGCGGCAGTAGCGGGACATCACAGAGAAAGGGGGTAGACCCTTCCCAAAACCCTCAGTACTTCTGAAAATGGTTGCTTGCACACATGCTCACACACTACAGCACTTTCTCACAAGCCCTCATTGTGCAAAATCCCATCCAGAATTACCCAGTCATTTTTCATTTTTTAATTTAAAATACAGAGAATAAAGAATAATAAAAAGTTTATTATAATAAAAAATGAAAGCACTTTCTATTACTTGGGTTTAGCTCAACTCTTGATGGGAATAACTTCATGCACAAGTTGATGGGATTCTTTAAGTAAAAATCTCAGTGTCCCTCCTACCATTTTTGTATCTATCAAACCTCACCAAAGCACAATTGAGTAGTGCTCTGTTGCAGAGCAAAGTATCCCAAAGTGTACTGCACTTAACATAAACCACATGTCCCTAAAAACACCAACAACACTGAACAATGAGATCAGCCTCACATCCAAGGGAATTTAGGAACAAGGGAACAAATGAAGTGACAAGCTTCCTCCTTGTGAAGCTACATATTCATTGTTGTCGCTTTTTGGCACAATGCAGTCTGAATTCCTTCCCATGTTTTGTGAACAGCTGAACTGTGTTCCCTTACAAAAGAAATTAATATGGCAGCCTGCATACATCTGCTTTAATCTTAAAACAAAAGCAGTTTTGCTATCTTTAGTACAAACATAATAAAAGCACCAAAAAAGCACAGATGGTTTGGATTTCCCTTGCAGAAAGCAAGAGAGAAAACTGGCATCTCAACTGTTTACGTAGCCACAACCCACTGCATGGCCACAGCAAACCAAGGGGACACCCAGCAAGTACCCCTTTGTCAACATCTAAGATATGTATTGCTTTCAGTCAGGTCTTATAAAAAGCATAAAGCAACTCTCTGCTCACAAATTAATGCTTTTGTTCATGCAGATTTAATTTATAATGTTAATAAAGCACTTTACAATGGCCACTCTAATGCCAAACAAATTAATTTCAGTAAAGCTAAAGCAAACACTACCATTAAGTTTAGGCAACACAGAACAAAACCCTTGAAAATCCAACAGTAAAGGAGTTATTTATGGTCATTGCTCAGCCCTCCTGCCCCCTTCATTTGTGCATTAAAAATCTCCAGGCTGCTCACTTGCAAACTCCCTGACTTCTGACAAAAAGTGGCTATGCATCAGTAGCCAGAAAGCTCCTTTTGCAGGAATAACAAAATCAAGTTGGTCTGGCAAATGGAGGTGGTTTTGTGGGGTTTTGTTGGTCTTTTGCTTTTTTTATTTAGTTTGGGGTTTTTTTTAGAATTCAACCTTTCTTCTAAAATGCCTCACTCCAGGATTAAAACTTTCCCTTTCTGGAATTAATCAAACTGATAGTGGTTTTGGCAGGAAAGGAAGTAATAGGAAAAAAGTAAGGACAGCACATGTTCAACGTATCGAAGAAGTACTTCATAACCTGCTCTGTATTTTTAATGTAATACATACACAGTAATTTGTAAGAAAATGCACACAAAAAGAAGCTTTTCCCTATTACTAACAAAAATTCAAAGAATACCAGTTGCATGCCGTTTTGGTGCCCTCAACATGAAAAGGACATGCAACTGTTGGAACAAGTCCAGGAGGGCCATGAGGATGATCAGGGGACTGAAGCACCTCCTGTATGAAGATAGGCTAAGAAAGTTGGTGCTGTTCAGCCTGGAGAAGAGAAGGCTGTGTGAAGACCTCATAGCAGCCTTCCAGTATCTGAAGAGGGCCTGTAGGGATGCTGGGGAGGGACTCTTCATTAGGGACTGTAGTGAGAGGACAAGGGGTAATGGGTTCAAACTTAAACAGGGGAAGTTTAGACTGAATATAAGGAGAAAGTTCTTCACTGTAAGGGTGGTGAGGCACTGGAATGGGTTGCCCAGGGAAGTTGTGAAAGCTCCACCCCTGGCAGTGTTCGAGGCCAGGCTGGACAGAGCCTTGGGTGGCATGGTTTAGTGGGAGGTGCCCCTGCCCATGGCAGGGGGGTTGGAACTAGATGATCTTAAGGTCCTTTCCAACCCTAACTATTCTATGGTTCCATGATTCTATGTAAACATATCACTCTTGGTATAAAGCAGATAAAAAGGCAAGCTTACTGAGACAAGAAAAAAGTCTTCTGCTACAGATACTGTGTTATGAAATGTCTTTTTAATATTTCTATGCTATATCAATCAACATTCTGGAAAATTTAAGAGACCCAAGGTAATGATTTTTTCAATTAGCAAGTACTTGAAAAGTAAAAAAGACAGCACATCAGGAAAAACAAAAAAACAAAAAACAAAACACCACCACTTTGTTCAATGTATGAGTGCTTCCCCTTGAACCAGTGATCAAACACTGTAGTTGTAAGTAACATTTGGGTGCCTGAAGCAGCATTTCCATTAAGGAAAAATGTGAGGCCCTAAGGTCACATTACGTCCTCACTAGGCATGGGGAGGCTTTTGTGCACTGCAGCTACGCTCCATTAATGCTTCACTGGAGGGATGGGATGAAGCAGCAGAGTGGGCTTGGGGGACACGTGTAGGCTTGCAGGACATGTATGGCTCTGTAGCCTCACCTGGTTCACTGAAGCCTCCTTCTGAAGAGCATGAGATGGAGAAAGCACAAGTGAGGGGGCACAGACCCTCCTCCTTCCAGCTCCTCCCAGGCAATGCCCCTAGGCTTGGGGTACCACACACAGCCCAGCCAAGCCTGGGATGAGGCAGGGAGACCAGTCTCCCCACAGATGCTCCCGGCAGACACTCCTGGCGCCCAGCTCACATCTGTCATGAGCTCTGTTTACAGGCGCGTCAACAGATGCTTGCAGCGAGAGTCACTGGACTTTGACATTCGGCAGAAAGATGTAAACACTTCTCTGCAGAAGATAAATCCCGAGTACTAAAAGGCACCCCAGCTTACTTCTGGCCCTCCCTGACCCTATCACATCCTCCAAGCCCAAAATTCCCATACACAGCCTTTAAAAACAACAGAACCAAAACACAAAAAAACCCAAGATGCAAATGGCCACAGCACCAAGCTTTTTTAAGTATACTAGAAATCATCAGGAGAATTACTACAAGTAAGCCAAATATAACTAACTGCAGAATAAAGCAAACTTTACACTGTTTAGACAGATGGAATCCGATTTCCTGGTGTAAAGCTGCTGAATTTGGCATTGACCCCGAGCCCCAAAAAGAGGGGATCTGCTGCCTGAAACACACATATGGCCAGTCAGTAGTCACTATTCTTCATAAGCACCATTAAATTAAAAAGCATGAAAGTCTTCATAAATAAATTTTGCAGAAAGAGATAGATTTATTTAACGCTAACAGCAGCCAAGACCAAAGCCCACTGAATACAATTGTGTACTTTCTTAAGAGGCTGCATATACAAAGGAACACACAAAGGGCTTCTTTAAAATGCTCCCTTGTAAGGGTATATTTCAAGGGTAATGGATATTGAAGTCAAGGAAATGTCCAAAAAAACACTGTTCGTAAAGATTGTTGAGTCTTCACATGGAAGAGCTAGAAGCAAGCACGATGCTTTTCTACAGCAACTAAGAAAATCCTTGTCCAGAAGGATCTACTTCTCTGATGCCTGATCCTAATGAACCGATGAAGCCAAACACAGCATTTACTGATAAACAGTCCTACTGACTTCAGTAACTTAAGCCAAGTAACTTCAGTGGTGTTATTCATGCCCTGTGAATATGAACGGAAGACTCTTGTTTAAAACGGCTCCTCACAGTAGCAAAGGCTAGCACGAGAGAGTCCCAAGCAAGGGTGAGAAAGGACACAAGGCAAAGAACGAGTCCTTATGAGAAGTATTTAACCATTGCCTGCAGGTTTGAGCTTTTTATTTCTTTTCTTTTAAACCAAAAATGAGGAAAACACACACTCTCCTGCAATAACCACTGGGCAACTGCAGCATTATCCTGCGCTAACACAAAAAACCCAAACAAAAGGAACCCCATGAACCAAGCAAAGAAAGAAAAAAATCACCCCCAAACCTCAATCAAAGCCCAAGTCTGACTTTTCTGAATGAGGTCATGATGAGAAACCCTCCCAGCCTTCAAACTAAAGGAGGAGGGGGGGAGGGGGGGGAGAAGAAGAAAGGTGAAAACCTCCGTGGAAAATATACTTGAGCCATGTTTAACAAGGACCATCTGTAGCCTTCCAATCCCCGAGATGCAGAAATGCCCCAGCAGAGCCACAGTAAGTTAAACACACAGGAAAAAATACTTTTGTTGCTGACCAAACCATTTACAGGTGCCTCTGATTTGAAGCTGCGGATACTGAGAAGCACTGTTTGCTGATATAACACCATGCCATGAAGGATTTCTTTGTAGAGAAAGCTCAGAGAAAGCTGGTCTAACTGAGGAAGTCTTTAATGGTGAAATGTGACATCTGTTTTTAAAGCGCCTACATTTTTGGGATATTACCACTCAGCTGCTTCTATGTATAACATACTTGATTTAAAAGTTCCTCTCAGTCAGCTAAGCAGGTATGCAACTAAGTATCCTGAAATTTCAGTGTCGGACCTGGGTCAGTTTGCAGGAATTGATTCAACTTTTACTTCTCCCTGGATGAATTTCTTCAGAGCAGATTTCCCCTACGCACACACACCTTATGTCTTACATTATAGAAGTTTTCCCTTGCAAGTGAATGGGCATTATTAAAATGTGTACTCTTAGTGCTCTTCTGAAATTCCCCACGGCTCAAAGACTTAAACACAGTGCTACTTACACAAACCACCACGACCACATTAAAAAATAAAAAGGGGGGGGGGACAGGACTGGGGGGACCACACTGATGACACATTTAGTAGCATTATTTTTATATATATTTGGATGTATAAATGGAAGAAAAAGTCGAAAGTCCTAATCAGGAAGCAAAAAAGATGATCTCAAAATTAATCCCATGCAACTCAAGGCAGCTCTTCTGAAAGATTTCACGCACCCTCAAGGATTTTCTGTTTGCTATCTATGCTTTCACTGGGGACAGTTTCAAGTGTGTCTGTACAAGTCAGGAGTACAATGCAGTCCTCTTCCACGCAAGGGGAAAGTCAGTATTTTATCTGAAATAAAGGTTACATTTTTCAGAGAAGAAAAGGAAGGAAACTGGAAAGAGGTTTTTTCTCAACAAAACCACCGGTACTCTACCCAACATACACATGTAAGTCATTTCAAACAAAGCATACAGTAACAGAAGGGCTTTTAGCATTTTATTTAAACATTCACTTGAGTGTTATATATACACAACTTCATTAAAAAATTATAGAATATGACAATGAGGAAATGTCTGCTTTACTGCAAATAAAACTTTTAAGGAAGAAATAATTTTAACCCTAAAAATAGAGGTAGCAAAAATACCCTCAAACATGAAAAAATATATAGCAATTGTAATGTAATCTTTATATATATACATGTATGTGTCTATACAGACATGGAAAAATTAGGACTTTTTTTTTTTAAGTCTGAGGATTCATAAACTGCACTGACATACTTTAAATGTGTATTCCCATACATGGTGTTTCCAAAACATCAGGCACTGAATCCTTCACCAGCTCTGTCCACTGCAATGGAACAAAAACCAAACCAACCAACCCACCAACCAGCAAATGAGTACAGCATCTTCTCTTCTGTAAAGCATCTGGGAGGTGCTTATAAAGACAAAAACATTTACAAAATGAACTGTGCTCACTGCAGCTTCTCAAGCCATTGTAGACTTTTCGTTTTCAAGGCCAGCCTGCAGAAGGCTTTTTGTGAGGCACTCCAGAGCCAGCTGCAGCCCAGCATCATGAACGTGTGCTAAGAGAGATGTCACACCTTTCATCTCCCACTCCTTTATCATGGGCTGGGGTGGTGAAACACAGCCATGATGTACTTACCCCCTCCCTGTATGTAATGAGCCTTTCATCTACACTCTACAAAGCCATGCTTCCTTCCTCCTCCCCCCCAACCCTCCTTCCACAATGCATTAAGAGCACCTCTCCCATGAAGACAGGCCAAGAGAGTTGGGCCTGTTCAGCCTGGAAAAGAGAAGGCTTCAGGGAGACCTTATTGCAGCCTTCCAGTACCTAAAGGGGGCCTACAAGAAATCTGAAGAGGGCAGGTAAGGGAGGATGGCTTTAAGGTCAGAGGGTAGATTTAGGTTGGATATTAGGAAGAAATGCTTTACTATGAGGGTGGTGGACAGTGGTGGGTGACACTGGACAGGTTGCCCAGGGAAGCTGTGGATGTGCCATCCCTGGAAGTGTTGAAAAGTCCTCAGTGGATAGGGCTTTGAGCAACCTGGTCTAATGGAAGGTGTCCCTGCTCACAAAAGGGGAGGTTGGACTAGATGACCTTAAAAGGTCCTCCCCAACCCAAACTATTGTATAAGTCTGTGAAGATTGTTTCATAGCTATTTGCTCAGGAAAACCCAAACCTACAACCTGAAATTTCCTTTTTTGTATGCCATATGTATCGGATATTCCACACAGCCTATGAAATCCGCTTCGTTTATAACCATCTCACACATAAGGTGACAATAGCAGAAGGCAGCACTGCAATCATCTTTAATGATAATTAACTAATAGACTGCTTAATTGAAACATTCAGGCAACACAAAAATACTTGAGAATGAATTATATTGTCATGTGATTACCAAGAAAGGATTCAATACCTGATATACAACTTCCTAAAATACAAAAAGGTTACAGCAGGTTCTTGCAATGTTGGCATTGGATAGGATTCCCTACAACCAGGACTCCTTTAGCGTACAACTGTGTGCCACTGCAGGTTTCTGCAGCCAATTTATCTTGCTCAGAAGAGAAAGAAGTTAAGATGTCTTGTGCTATGCTGTTTCCATTACTCTACAAACTGACGTTTGCAAATGCTTGAAATCCATACTCAAAAGTAAAACCTGAGCACAATTCCAACAAACACACCTTCCCAGCCCACCACCCTGTCACTCACGTTTTGAGGAGTCATGCAAAATGCTCAGTGAAAAGATGAAAAAGTGCCAAGTCTAGTACAAGCTACTGAATCAAAGATGAATAACAATGTGATAAGGTCCAAGCACTTTCATCAGTTTGTCATTAGACTTGAACATGAGCTGCAGCTGTCAAAAGGGTCTGGGAATCAATACACTGGCCACGGTTTAGAAAATCATCATCACCCCATATTTCTGCAACCTGACCCCTTGCTTCCCCTGCCTTGTTCTTCAAAGTGATATAAAGCATTGCAGGGATTTCCAAACTAACAGGAGTAATCATCAGGCATTATCTTAGTTTCATTTCACCCGTTTGCAGCCTTCTGCAGAGTGCAGGTAATCAAACAGCAAGAGCAAGATGGGCTAGAAGCTTATCAGGAAAAGCAATGGGAAAAAAAAATATATATTAATTGGGCAATGTCAGCTGGCACGGTTCTTTTGCACACAAAGTGCACTCCTGAAAACATAAGCCTTGAAAGGATTAAGTTATTAGATGCAGTGAATTGCTAGTGTGCCTTTGGCTGAGCAATAGCCAGCTCAGACCTGCCAGGGAGATGAATGCCACGTCACCGATCTGAAGTCTGCTCCCTACAATCTTCCTGTGTCACATCACCTGCTTTTACCATAAGCAGGCCGAACCAAAGAAGTTTGTTGGTTTCACCACCACCACCTCCCCCCATGATGTAAAGAGGAAAATTAATTAACGAAAAAGAAAAAAGGAGGGGGGAGAGACAAGCTCCAGCTCCACATCAGCTTCTTTCACCACTGGCAGCCAGACAAATAGTTACATATTGCCTGAGATGGCCAAGATAACCCAAGGAGATGCTGGGACCAAACTCTGTCCCTGGCAGGAGCCAGGAGTGCTTGACAGCTAGGGAGCAGGTATAATCATTCCCTTAATCCTCTTGTAACAGGAGCTGGTGGAACTGCCCCAGTTTTGCTCTGGGAGTTCTGCCTTGCTGCTTCCCATTGTATCAGTGGCACTCCACCACTGTGATGCCGCAGTGCTAAGTGCCAGCCCCCCTTTATGTTATTGTAAGGGAATACAACCACGGAGAGGCCACCTATCTATTGCAAAACACGTAACCACAGACCTATGTGGAACAAGGCTCTCACACCTGGCAGCATGGCTTCAGCTTTGTCAGGCACGTTCATATCAACTGACCGGACATGAAATGGAAACAGCTATTTAAACCGAGTTGTGCATTCTGGTCATAAAAAAGGAATATTTTATTCACAAACCTTAGGCTTTTAGTATCCCTTATGCCCTCCCCACAAGGAGAATGCTCCTTTTCCACAGACTGGCAAAAAGAGGTAAACAGGAACGTTGCCCATACCTGACCATAGTCTGTCCTGAATACGACGACTCCTTCTGCACAGGAATGAACAGTACTGGGATAATGCTGATTATTTTCTCGCAGCCAGACCCGAGACCCCTACAATAAACAAAATAGAGTTATAGATGCCATACCTGTAATGGTTTTTAATGAAAAAAAAAGAATTTCACTTAATACTTTTCTCTGGAAATACTTATAAGGTATAAGAGAAGGCAAAAGCAAAATCCAAATAAGCAAGTGAAATAAATAAAACAATCTCTTAGCAAGTATTTGTTGGTTTCTGCCAGAAGAGTAAACACAGGAGAACTGCACTGAATTGCCTTTTTTTTTCCCTCTAGAAGTTCCTAAATGCCAGCAACAGCAGCTGGAGCCAATTCTGTGAGTCATGTGCCTCATGTTAGCACACGTAAAATTACAAAGCGCTGTTTGAATTTACACACAGTTTAAAAGATCCTCCACAAAGCCGGCCGGCTCCCTACCTGTTTATTTTCAACCTCTGCTAGGCACTCACAGCACGTCCCCCCAATCATCTTTCACCTTTTTTCTAAACCACTTTGCCCTTTATACCATCCTCCTCTCCTGGCTGCCCAGCAACACAGAGGATTTAAAAAAAGCCAACAAACTGCTAGCAAGCAAGGTTACAAAACAATATTTGCTTTTCAGAGGTGAGGAAGCAATGGAGGCACTACCGGTGAGACACCTACATCAGTCTAACAAGACAGGGTAGGCATAGACTATTTCAATTTTCACCTAGCTGGTAGGTCCAGCATCAAGAAAACAGACACGACCAGCACTGAGAACAAGGGAGGAGGATGTGGGAAGAGGAATGACACTTCCAATATCTGAAGGGGGCCTGTAGGGATGCTGGGGAGGGACTCTTCATGAGGGACTGTAGTGAGAGGACAAGGGGTAATGGGTCCAAACTTAAACAGGGGAAGTTCAGACTGGATATAAGGAAGAAATTCTTTACTGTAAGGGTGGTGAGGCACTGGAATGGGTTGCCCAGGGAAGTTGTGAATGCTCCATCGCTGGCGGTGTTCAAGACTGGGTTGGACAGAGCCTTGGGTGGCATGGTTTAGTGGGAGGTGTCCCTGCCCCTGGCAGGGGGGTTGGAACTAGATGATCTTAAGGTCCTTTCCAGCCCTAACTATTCTATGATGCTGCAGCAAAAGCCATCCATGAGCAAAACCCACTTGTGTTGCTCCAGTGCAGAAGGCTTCAGCTGGAATGAAAACATTGAGCAGGACAGCAGCACCCCATGGCCTGACCTCCAACCCAAGTTATGCTCCCATTCTCTGCAAATAGACAGCAGGGTGCACATCAGAAAGATTACAGTTCAGTGGTATTTACAGAATGGAGATTTTTTGTTTCCACCACAAGAGTAAAATTCTCTCCTATAGAATAAGTAGAAAAGGGCTGGGATATACCCTCTGTCATGGGTTCAGCAGTAGCAGCCATTTTTCTGCTTCTTGGTAGCTGGTCCAGCGCTGTGTTTTTGATTTTGGGCCTGGGAACACTGCTGATAACACCAGTGTTTTCAGTTACTGCTTGGTAATGTTTTCGTTTGACCAAGGACTTTCTGAGTCTCATGCTCTGCCAGGGAGGAGGGGAAGTCGGAAGGAAGCAGAGACAGGACACCTGACCCAAACTGACCAAAGAGGTTATTCCATACCACAGCACGTCATGCCCAGGATATAAAAATGGAGGGCAGAGACCCGGAAGGGTGGGGGTGCACTGCATGGTTGGGCTGGGTATAGGTGGTGAGGATTGTATTCTTTCCTTGTATTTGACTTGTCATTATTACTATTGGCCGTAGCAGCAGTGATTTGTGTTATACCTTAGTTACTAAACTGTTCTTATCTCAACCTGTGGGAGTTGCATTCTTTCAATTCTCCTTCCCACCCCTCCAGGAGCAGGGGGAAGAATAAAGGGGGAGTGAATGAGAGAGCAACTGCATGAGTTATAGAGGCTTAAACCACGACACCCTCATAACCATGAAGTTGTGACTTGGGTGTATGATCTCCAAAAAAAAACCTCAAATTTCAAATAATTAGTTTTGCATGCTACCATCCAAAGGTTGTCCCTGCTTTCTCTGATGGGAGAACAGCAGCACCGAGATACAAATTACCCTCACAATGTAAAGACTCCTGCTGCTTGGTTTCTGCAAATGGTGAGAGCTCAGCTACACAGAGGAGCAGGTAAGGGCATCCCTCATTTTTTTCCCCTCTACCTTTTGGCAAATAGCTTTGTATTTTAAATGCTGCAAATGCCTGTGGAGCTGTTTCCCCTTCTACCTCCGGAACCTCAAGCCAAATGGTTTCCAAGTTTACAGCAAGTCTGAGGCAGTTCAAATGCAGGATATATCAACTCAAAAGCACAAGGTGAGGGCAGAGGGGAGCAGAAAAAAGTGTGCTAGCACCCAAGGGGGGAGGGAGGAACAGGAGGCTGGGAAGCATCAAGGAAAGGACTCCTCAGAGTGGTAAAAGCAATAGAAAGGATTTGAGTATTTAGTTCAAAACCCAGTGACAGCAGTGGGAAAACTTCCACCTGCTCCCCTGGGTCTGCATCAGACTCTAGCTGACAGAAAACCCAGGGTGATATGTTTTTAGTCCTCTCAAGCTGCGGGAAAACCCTCATGCTGAGCGGCCTGAGGGCACCTTTCACCCTGTTCCTTCCAGAGGGAGAAAGGCTGATGCAAGGGCACTGCTCTTGGACTTCCTCTGGTACCTCCCCACTGGAGCCAGTAAATAGAGCACCCTGTATCCCTTTGGTACAGGTGTAGGCACGATGACAGCTTGGAAGGCAACATCCTCTTTATTAAGGAATATCTACAACTGCTAGGGTGGGAGACAAAGGGTCTTTCACATTAGTGCAGTTGCTGCCATCAGCCCATTGCCCCCAAGAGCACCCAGGAGTGAAAACTTGAGGCTTGCAGCTGCCCAGAAGCCCCTGCGGGGTGGTGCAATGTGCTCTGACACAGATGCCACCTGCTCGGCTTAGTCCACCATAGTCTGGGTCTAAAGCCTGTAAGCGCACAGCACTGCATAAGAGATCCCACTCAAAGCAGGGTGAACTGAATCTTTTGCCTCAGACTGCTGCATGTCCTCAGCCACCCCGCTTCATCTGTGCATCACAGAAGGCTGGGAAGGATCTGTGGAGATCAACTTGTCCAAACCTCTGCTCAAACAGGGCCAGCTAGAGCTGGCTGTCCAGGACTCTGTCCAGATGGCTGTTGAATATCCCCAAGGATAGAGATTCCACAACTTCCCTGAGCAACCTGTGCCAGTACTTGGTCACAGTGTAACAGTGATTCTTCATGTTTAGAGGGAACTGCCTGCATTTCAGTTTGTGCCCATTGTCTCTGGTGCTGTCAGTGGGCACCACTGAAGAGTCCGCCTGTGTCCCCTTTGCACCTTTCATCCGCATACTTATATACACTAATCAAATATATACATGTAAGCCTCCCCTCAGAGGCTTCTCAAGGCTGAATAGCTCCAGCTCTCTCAGCCTTTCCTCACAGGAGGGATGCTGCAGTCCCTTCACCACCTTTGAGGTCCTTCCTCAGACCCTATTGAGTATGTCCATGTCCCTCCTGGCATACTTTTCTAATGCATCCACCAGAAATACCTATAGAAATCTCATGAGAGGCAATATTCCTGAGTTATCACAGGACACCATAAGAATTGTCAGCCCACGAAATAACTCCATTCAATCTGACAAACCCTGTTTCATGTTTGAATATTTTGTTGTTATTAATGGGATCATTCTGGCATAAAATGGAAGGATGACAAGACTGTTCGGCTTACAGAAAATTTTTACTTCACTGGGCTTTCCTGCCTCAACCTAACAACCTCACATGGGAAAGGCTTATATCCCCTCCAGTAAATAACCACAGTTGTGTTCAGAAATTGTAACAGATTTAATGATGGTGGCTACTGATGCTGCCAGGCTCTGCAAACGTGATGGCTGACTGGAAGTATGTACTGCAGTCACCCGAAGCAGCAAAGGGAATTCAGCCCAACATTTCCCACCACCCAGGGTGGGCATTAAGTATCTGTACCCATCAGCCTCCCCCTCCTCCTCCTAGATGAAATTAATCCATATAAAAACATGTATAAACAGACAAAAAGCCAATTTGACAAAATGCAGTCGAGTTCTTCATGTGCTTCAGGACAACCTAACTCCTGTTGTTCCACTAGTTTATTATTTGCCAGAATCTCTGAGCTCGAGTAACATGAAGTTTATGCTCTCAAGGGCAATGAAAAGTTTATAAACACTAAGCTGCAGCAAAATTTGCCAAAACCTCAGCATTCAAAATAGCCTCTTGCAAGGAGGAGAATGCTTTCCATCTTGTATTAAATAATTAATTTTGCATATTTCTTTCTATGAAAGGGGGGAAAGGGGGCCTGCATAGAAGAGTTCGCTTGGTTGGGCTAGTCCTAAAATAAGCTTTTTTTTAAAGGAGGAAAGGGCCTGATTAAAACAAATGTATATTGTTAGGGGTCAATAGCTGCTATTCAGGGGAAGCTGGAACAATGCAGTTCACAAAGCCCGAGGCATCTGAAATGCAAATACAATGTGTTCCCTGGCAAGGTAGCTCAACAAAACCCTATCTGTCCATGGGCTGCAAGGCCTTCCCTTCTAGGGGAGGGAAAGAACAAAAAGGTCTTGGCAAAAGATACCTCACAGGCTATGCAAGTTACAGCCACCAACTGAGCAGCTGTCCCTCCGCCATGCATTAGCTATGCACAAGTGACAGTTTTGAGAGCAAAATCTTCCAGAGTAGTTAATTTATGGGCAAGACTTGTTGCATGAGACTCACCTGAGGAAAGACTCCACTCAACGCACATGACAGCACATGATATTGAAGTGAACCTGCTTTGGGGAGAGAAGCCTAGTAACGGGTTACTCCAGAGCTCCCTGACACCTCGTTCTTCTGGGGTAAAGGGGCAAAACAAAGCCACAGAGAACTTACTGAAACACAGTGAGGTTTATTTCTGTGAAGCAAGGTTGTAAAAATACTTGGACTAGCATTTGCAGAAGAAGGGCTCTATGTCATCATTTCCATTGCAAATAAATTTGTACCAACTGCAAAAGGCAAAGGAAACAGGTTTGTAAATCTCACAGCCGTAAGACCACCCAGAGAAGTTCCTAGTCCTTCTGCCTCTCAGATTTTGCTGCTGAAAACACAAACACTAACTCTTGCCTTACCCTGTATTCTGTTCCTGGAAATGATAAAAATCCTTTTATACTTTATATTAGACACATAGACTGAAAATCACAAAATTAATCAAGAACTTTGTTGAGATAAATTAAAATGGTGGAGCATTCATCGCAAAACAGTAATTAATAGGATAGATTTCGTAGGCATACAGGTTGTATGCTGTATAAAAGAACTGTCTGCACATTAACCACATTTTTTTTCATATATAGTATATCTCTCTATACAAAAGAGCAGATATTGTATAATAACTGTGTTCTCATACAAGTGAAAACACTATTCATTCACCTTATAATATAAAATCCAGCCAACTCATCGATGCAGTTGATTCAAAGCAGTTAAAGCTGCTTTAAACTAACAGCAATGAATGTAGATTATGCTGCATCTGCATTCTAAAAGCATCTTGCTATTAGGGCTTGGCAAAGCAAAAAGAACAATAGCCAATTTGTATTTTGAGAACCTTTTGTTTATACATCTCAGTAGCTTGGCTCCAAATACAAAATTTGAGAGACAGGAAGAGATGTTATTAACTAGGTCAAGCTGGACATAGCTTTCTAATGCAAAAGATAACCAAAACCACATTTATCTTTGTTCCTCCCCTTCACCAATTCACATGCTGATTTCAAACAAAGAGGGACACAGCAGGGAAGAAGCTATCCAGAAAAGAATACAACTTACTTGCTAATTTTGTATTAATGAACAGTTGTGCTTCTAAAAACCTTGTCCTTCATTGTTAGCCATGTTCTACTGAAAACACTTCAGTACCCTTAATATTAACATGCCATCTGTACGCCTAGCCAGACTACTATGTGGCAAACGCATGAAGTTCACTGGAAGCTAGATATACCTCCCCAACTTCAACGTGAAAATGAAGCATTCAGCCTCTTAAGCAGAAGACCTGACCTGTTCTTGTCTAAGAAGGACCATACCCAAGTCCAGGGAAACAAATAAGTAGCAATGGCCATTTGCCTGACATACTATTCTGTCATTCAGAGTACTGATCTAGATCCTCTCCTTTGCTTCCCCACTACAACTACCCTGTGCTCATCGACACAACGCTTCCACAACAGCCAGATGTCAGTGGTGCCTGAATACAAAAGCCACCACAAAGGTCTATATACACTACTGCCACACAACATATAAAAGGAAAATACGTGAATGTTCCAGAAATCACTCCAAGACAGGATTACTGATGGGCTCCATTCCTCTCCAGCCAGCCTGTCTTCCCTCTGTGAATACTCAAAAAACAGCAGTTTTCATCCAGGGCAGGAACGGGATGAACAGAGTTACACAGAAGGACTAGTTGAACCTTAAGTTTCTGTAGCTAGTGAGAGAAAGCACAGCTTTGAAAGGTATTTGAGCATGTAATTTAAATTTCAGTACCTGAAACTCCATGAACTGACTAGGCAGTTAAACTTAGGCACATACTTAATGCAGCTGAATTGGGTAAAAAAATCATCTTCAGAACACAGCACGAATCCAAATTTCCTCTGAGAACACAGCAATACACCACTAACGCCTTTCTCTCAACAAATTTATGTCTGAGTAATACCACTTTGCTTGACTGTTTTAAAGCAGAACAAAGCCATTAAGAGGTTTCCATGGGATATAAGGTCAGTTGGGGGGGGGGGGGGGGGGGGGAATTTCCTGCAGAACACAATCTCCTTGAAAACGAGATGTTTCTGTTGCCTGTCCCTCCCCCACACCAGATCAAAGCACCAGCTCTCCTGTTCCTGAGTGAGGTCTGGGCAACAGCTGCTGATTAACCTTGAACAGCCTCCACCTCCTTCTGTTTCAGTAATTGGAGAGAGCCCAGCACTGACTAGGGCATACCACTTTACAAACAAGAAACCGCATTAAAACCTGTACTATGACTGTCTTGAGAGGGAACAAAAATAAATTTGTACCTTTCCTAGGCCTTCTTACAAGGGCACCACTTCATATAATACGTGCTTTTTAAAAATAGCAACTAAAAAACAACACGAACACCAACCCCATATATTTTATCATTCAGTTATGCCCAAACAGCACAGAGATTACTCTCTATATATGCAGGTGGCCAAGCACAGTCTTACCCATCTTCTTGCTGCAGAGTGCAAAGACAAACGTCACTAACAGACTTTGCTCAAAAGCCAAAAAGCAATTGCACTCGTCTGCTCTGAAGATGTGGTTACCATCTCCTGAGGACAATGAGGTTTCTATATGGCCAGGAAAAAACAGCTTTATTGTACCATCAAAAGCAAATCCAGCAATGAGATGCCATCAAGTCTTTTCGGGAGAGTTATCACTATTGCTACAGAATTTCATGAGAGATGCAAGTGCTACCTTTCTGTTTTGGCAAGTTTTTTTTCCACTTTCCAGGTTGCCCAACCTATACCAGGGCATCATGGCTACAGAAACATGACAATACAGAAAATTGGAAAGCCTACTGTCATCAGTTGCAGTCAAGTTAGACAGTCAAGTGGACAACAGCTCTTTCTAGTGTCTGCAAATTCAGGTGAAAAAATAACAGTATCTGCGCTGTCAATCAGTGGTATTTTTGATTAATTCTGAAATTAAGAAAAATCAGTGCTCCAAGTACTACTTGGCAGCCAACCATGAATAAAACTGCAAAAGTGAGAAATCAAAGGAGCAGGAAACACGTACAGCTCCATTTACCAGATCAACAGTTTCAGGTCACAATACGCATCATCATCACCAATGGGCATCACAGACTTGCCCAGCACACAGCACCACCACTGCTCTTTGCCTTGTTGGGGAGGAATTTTAGTCTGTTAAAACTCGGTAAGGAAGATAAGTAATTCAAAAATTCAACAGGTGGGTGAGGAGAAGGAAGAAGGTTGACTTATTGATGACAGCAGAGACGTGTAAGGAATGCAGGGGAAAAAGACAGTATACTTTTCCATCACAGCCTATGCTGGGGTAAGGGGTAGCAGTGGCAAGGAAAATGGCAGACCTCCTGCTACATCCGTGGTCATCTTAAAAGTAGCATGTAATTCTCTCCCCTTATTTGAATTCCTAAAGATGAATATACAATATCCACAAAAAAAACCAAACCAAAACAACCTTAAGACTTACCCTAAGAACCAAACAAGCCCCAACTCTGCCTTCACAGATCTCAATAAGAGTTGCAGTTCTGTCTTTGATGACAGCAGTTTCGTCAAGCACTCATTTTTCCAAAACCATGTGTTTTTTATTAGTCTTGACTACAAATGCAAAAGAATAAACAAAAACCCCATAAATACATCTAAAAAAAGGCCCAACAACAAAACCAAACAAAAACGAAAACCAAAACCAACCAAACACAAACCCACAAAAACCCCAAAACTTTGTTTCCTTTAAGCCAACTAAATTTAAGCAATCTGTATACATGCACACACTAATTCCACATCTATGGGAGTGGAGGATTTTTATCCTCAACAGGTATCTGAAGGAAGACAGAACAGAGGAAGGACAGTGTACATAAAAGCAGCAGGGGAACAGAGACTCTCCTCTAAAAACCATTCACCAAAGCCTACAGCAACATAGCAAGAGCAGTTAACCCAGCACAACTGCCCAAATAAGCCCATTTAAATCACCACTAGCTTCTGCTAACATAATGTTTTCCATATCGTCTAGTAAGTAGCTATGCTGCCATGCAGCTCTATTGTACTTGGGGTACATGAGGACAGCCTGCCAAAATGCCTGTAGCTCATCCACCATGCTTGGTTGTGCTGAGAGTTCCCAATCCAAAAGGAAAAAGTTCCCAAGCCTGGGGGCTTATGCTCCATGACAAGCTTATAAACATGCATCAAGATAGAAAAGGATTTCTAAATCCACATGTGTGAAGTTAAGCTAGCACCCTCTTCTCATTCCCTTCTACAGCTACCCTCTTGGGACCAGAGTCTCAACAACCAGTGAGGCAAAGCGATGGTAGAAACATCGTCTTTGCTACTGTCTTTATTGGGCCTTATCCACACAACTTGGCTCTTCATAAGAAACTTAGCCCTTAAATATTCCCAGGTTCTGAACTGGTCATCAGCCACAGGTCTCAAAGGGTCTCAAACCTATGTCACTAAGGGCCTCATCTACATGGTTTCTAAATACTTCCAGGGACAGTTATTCCACCACTTCCCTGGGCATCCTGTTCCAACACCTGATCCCCCTCTCAGTGAAGAAATTTTTCCTCACAGCCAGTCTAAACCTCTCCAGCGCAGCTTGAGGCCGTTTCCTCTCATCCTTTCACTTGTTACTTGTAAGAAGAGACCAGAATCATACAGAACAAGTCAAACATAGGTTACGAAATAACTTGAGATAGTAGGGAACCAGTACTACATACCCCGGATCCAACTATCCTTTAAAAATAATTAAATAAAAATTACTCAATCCTAAAAATCCAGAATGTAAGCAACTTGCTTTGGGGAAGTGCACCCCTCTATGTCCAAAGCCCACCTGCGGTGCCTGGCTTGGACCAAAACAGGTTTGGAAGATTAAATGATCCTTTGGAGTGCATGGATACCCCTACAAAAAGCAAGCAGCACGGCACCTGCCTGTGTTCTTCCTCCTTACCATTCATGCTTCAGGTGAGCTCAGAAAAAGCTAATCCTGCCACTGAAGTCCTAAGTTGCAAGGCTAGTGTTTGCAGTTTCCCACACTAATTTGTACACTGCAAACCACAATAATCACGGAGCAGCTCCAAATTGCCTGTCTAGAGATCACCTGATGAAAACACAACCAATTAAGCAAAACGTAATGGAACGCTTTATCATTAAAGGGCAGAGCACTGGCTTATTCCCATGCAGCTGATGCAGAAAGGCTGGCAGGCACAGCTTATGCATACAGGTTGTGCAGTGAATGCAGAGTCACATTGCTGAGCTCAGCCTGGCTCCTTGCATAGGACACACACAGCCAGCCTCCCTGCAGGCATCCCGGCAGCAGTCCGAGCAGGGAAGACATGCAGTCCAGACAACATCCCCAAAGAGCTTTGTAACTCAGAAGGACATTTGCACTTTTTATTGCAAGTGACTTTCCATGTCTTTTTCCCCTCTGACTTCCGGCGGCTCCCTGTCATGCATACACCAATGAAATGCATGTCTTAAAAATGAGATAGCAACAGTATTTTAATCACATCGTAGCAGCATACGAAAACACTCACAACCCATTAAGTAACAGGTATTATGCTTCTACACCGAAAAGAGTAAACACATTTGCTAGAGAGTTATGGCGGGACCTTCAACTAGAAGGACGGACCTAAAAAAAAAAGGAGTCAGGGTATACACTGTTTAGGTAGATATTCTCCATTTTGAGAAAGGGAGGGAGGGACAGAGCCAAAAAGCAACCCTCAGTTAAGACTCCTTAGAAGACCTGTGAACAAACCCACAGGTCTACAAGGTTGGGGGGGAGGGGAGAGAAAGAGGGGGAAGATGGGAGCTTATTCCACTTTCTATTTATGCTAGAATTAATTTGCATCCATAGCAGTTGAAAAATATACTAACAGGATCCTCCTAAATTACTGCACCTGTCTACAACCCCAAAGAAGTGACCAATCATCTACTTTAAGTCCTCTTTTTGTTTGTCCTACCTTACTCCCATCCCATCAATAGCCTGTGATGCCTGAGATGAAGCACCCTTTGAGACTTTGGTGGACACTTCTCTCGGGTCTGGAGCAGGCAGGAGGTCTGACTGTCAGCTCTTCCCATCTCCTCCTCCTCCAGTGATTACCTCCTTCTCCTCCCCAGGTCATAAAAACAAGAAAGACTCACAGCAAAATTTAACATTCTGCCCTGAACTGAGATGTAAACTGCAGATTTTATCACTGTTGTATTTCAACATGAAAGGACCTCCCCACGCCCTTGAAATATTAAGAGAATGTATCAAACTGTGAAGGGTAAAACCCTATAACCTTAAATAATTTATTTTTCAATTCAAAATTCATTCAGTTTGTAAACATCTCACAAATAGGATCTAATCTACCAATCCCGAAACAAACACCAAAGTGTCGGTAAATATCGCTGCTCACACGTTACTTCTCAAACCTGTGATCAAATGATTTTAGACAAAAATCAATTGCAACAGGCATCTGAAAACACCTAATTCACTTCCCCAGCACAGGGGGCAAGGAAAATTAGGTGGCAGTAGTGGAAGAGAAATCTAATACCAGCCCAGTCTCTCTCTCTCAGCTGTTCAACGGTACAAGCAGAAGGACTGTGGATCAAGGCTAATCACTTTCCCAGAGGCTTTATGACACCAAAGCAGCATGCACCAGTGGCATTTACACCACTGTAACACATACGGGAGGTGTAACGTAGTAGGGAAGAGAGCTTGGGATCTATACTGAAGGCACATTTAGCAACAAAGCTTTATTTTGAGTAAAGATAGAAAGCCATGAAGTAAAAGGCATTTCCTGCATGCACACTGAGTAGTTTTGCACTTTATCAGCTTTACACTTCTCTCAGAGCCAAGGTGATGCTTTGCAAGGCTTCCCACTGCACAGCCCCATCACTGCTGATGAATACCAATGGTATGCAGCAGTTGCAAGGCAAAAAGGCAGCCTGAAACACTTCATTCATTATATTCAGGCCCTCAAGGTCACAACCCTCTGAAAAGCAATCTCCTGCTTTTGCTTAGTCCACTTCTCCCTGACCAGATACATTTCCTTCCAGTAACGCTACTCTTATTGGCGTATCTGCTTTGATTTTCCTGCACTTGTGCAACTCTAAAATTAATCATCTACAGGGCGAGTCACCTAAGTCATTCTGGCAAGTCATATTTTCTTTTATTGGGTTTTTTCATACCTATTACATATAATAAAAAGTTGACTCTTTTTACGTTTGTTCACCACTGAACTGCCAGAAGGGAACACCTTTAGCAGAAAACCCAGAAATGGAGCATACCAACAAGCTTTCTCTCCTCCTGTCATGGATACTTTCATGGTATACGCTGCACTGAGCCCTGTAATTTCATCCTGTTTCCCATCTCAAATCTATAGACAAATACCCTAAGGCAGGTCATACAAAGCAGCTCACAGGTTCCTTGGATGCATGACAACACACCTTTCCTCATTGCTTGTAGCATCTTTCCAAAGAAGCTTAAAATCTGCGATCCACCTTCCAACACAGGTGTGGCACGTTTCCTCACTTGCAGGCACACCTTAGATGCATTCCCATCCCGCATCCTTGTTTTCACGGCAGGGATGAACATTTCCTGCACTGCTCTGGCACCGATTTCTTTTAACACATGTTTACAAGAACTGGTAATTGTTAGATGGAAAAATTACTACCTCAACAGAGTACTTGCAGCAGGAGCAGAAAAAGCAGAAGTAAACACAGAAGTTGCTTTTGTGTGGGGTTTTTCTTTTGTTTTACTGTAATGCAGGTTGATAGAAGATTTAATCCGAAACTGAACCACAAAGCAATTAGAAGAGCTTAACCAAACAGAAGTGATTTAAAGCATTAACACCTGACAAAGGGGGCACTTATCTCAGAGATAAATGAGAAGTACAAGGAAATGCATGTGGGGTGAGACTCCCTTCTACTTTACTATGTCCAGTCTGCAAAAGCATAATAAAGCCATGGTTGAACAGCTGCATGCACCTCATCAGGAAAAGGACATTCTCAGCCAAGCTATTTTGACTACACATTGTAATCTCCCAGAGGTGCATCATTCACATATCAAGGTGGGAATCCCTTGCAACCAAGCCCTTCCCATGAGGTGAGGGGATTAGCTCAAGCCAGAAGTGGAGTGTCACTTCTCCAGGACCAGATCTGAAGTCAGACCACACTCTTTACTATCAATATGACTTACTTGGGCTGAGACTCTAAAAATCAACATTTTTGGTCTAAATTCAGGGAGGAGATCGTGTTTCCTTCACACAAAGACCTGCCAGATGTGACCAGCAGCCGCATCTTCCCAGCCTGGAAGCGCCTGCAAATGCCAGCTGCACAGAGCTGTGCTTCCCTGGATTAGAAAAACTGATGTGTGACTAGAGAAAGACTTGGCAAGAACACAGCTGCTTGAGACGAGGTATTTAAAAGTGAGATCCAACAGATTTTACAGCTGACGAAAGTAATGAAACAACAGCAGAGACCTAGGGATTACGCTGCTAGCAGTAACGTACCTCTTTCCAACTGCTGTTAGCAAGAGAAGCAAGCACCTCTTTTCACTCCAGCCATCTTGTCTTCAGTAAGCCATAATATTTCAAAACACACTAACCAATATCTTAGGCTACCCACAGGCTGACATACACCTCTATCAGGCAACAGACAGACAACGTACGTAGGCTGCACAGCAATTTTAAGTTTCACAAAAGGATGCTTTTTTACAATAAGGAAAATGATCCAGTAGGTTTACATACCGCTGCTCAGCATTTCCCCCATCCCACTGCCACCCCAAAAGGCATGCTGAAGCTGCTAGTCAACACAGTAGGCAGCAAGTTTTCACAAGCAACCCTTATTGACCCCAAAGCCCAGAGAACCATGACTTGGCTCTTAACTGCTTCTGAAGGTATGTCTGCTCAGGTGCACAGCCCTTTACATGGCAATTAATCTTACTCAGCAATGAATTAAGACAACCAACTCTTTTGACAACATCAGCCCAGTCAATTCCATAAATATCTACTTCCCACAGCATGGTATGGTACAGTTTCCCAGTCTGTGAAACCTGGGAGGATGTTATAGGCATTCCATCACAAGGATGTTGCTTTAAATTAATTATAAAGAAGGTGGCTGAACAGTAAATTCAAGTTAAACTACCAGGGTGCCTAAATTAAAATGCAAGTGTAGCACTGAAAATGCAGTCTTACTGATTCTTCCTGCCCAGAGAGGTGTTTTTTTCTTAAATAATAAATAAAAATTACCCTAAAAAGGGGGGCGGGGGGGGGGGGGGGGGGGGGGGGGAGGAAAAAAAAGGCAACACAACAAACCCAAAGTACATGGACTTCATAATATTCTAATGCCTGCACAAGCTCAGACTGGGAATTTTCCATGGCTGCTTAATATAGTGCTGTTAAAATATATTTCATCTTACCTACTCACTCATAATCAGATTTTTACGGCACTGAAGAATGCAAGTCAAACACAAATATAAATGCAAAAACAAATATAAATGTCTGCCTAAACACAGACAATAAATTTTACTACTTTTTATACTAGTAAAAAAGTCGCTCCTCATATTACTACACTGTGAATCAACAAAACAGCTATTTGTTGGGTTTGGGGGGTGGTTGGTTTGTTTGGTTTATTTTTTTAATAACTCTGAGGTAAAATGAAATGACCTGAACACTGTTGAAGAAACAACTTTCCCACAAACGCTGAAGCATGAAATTGAGTAAAGAGAAGCACTATTGGCAAATTACTGTAGAACAGAATAAAATTCGGGAAAGCCTCTTTAGTCAGAAAGGGTATGTTTGATTTCAATTGATGTGAACCTGACGCATACCCAAGAGCTGATGAATGCTTCTTCAGCCCAGACCTCCTTTGGGTAAAAAGGCTCCAACTTGGCCACCTGGAGGGGCACCTACCCCTACTGAATTACTCTCAGAAGTGCCACTACAGAAAAGTGAGTGTTTTTAAGCATGTCACTAGTTATTCAGATGGCTATGACCATCTGTAATTTTACTCTTCAAAAAAAATTAAACCACCAGTGTGTTATGAATCTCAGAGCAGCAGAAAAATCTGACAAGCATCTTGCTCATTATAACCAGAAAACCCAACCCTACTCAACACTTCTGCTGAAGCTGGTGCCCCTACAGCACTCCTTAAGTCTGAAACAGTAAGAATCATGAAAAGCCACTTACACTTTACTGCAAATAAATCTTGTAGTAGCTATGTGTTCCTCCTCTGCCAGCTCATTATTACCTTCCTCCAAGTTTTAACTTGGCTGCTCAAAAAAAGACTTGGCCTTAAATGGAACCAATTTTCTTTTTGAAGCTATAACTTATCTCAGAACGGAACAATAACTTTCTGCTCACTGCACATACTACCTTTAACCCCCTCTGCAGCAATTAAAATACTTCATTCTGCAGGGAGGAACAGGGATTTCCTCACCTATAAGGAAATTAATTTTGAACCCTTGGAGCTCCACATCACTTTCATGTGCCCAGTGGAAATTACTGCAAACCATAAGAACTATGTGCCTGCTCCTTCACCAAGGAAGTCACCCAGAACTTGGCTCTTTACTTAGCACTAGTGGTAGATCTGGGTTCACTTGCACCAGGACAAGGACCCAGAGAGGGTAAAAGTCTTATGTACTACACCTCTTCATTCTGGGAAAGGGAAAAAGATGTTGGAAATGGAAAATCCTGTAGTATTTTGCAACTAGAGAACCAAGGCAAAAGATGACAGCTACTTGTTGAGGGCTGCAAGTTTTTGGCAGATGCAGCGATGCAGTTTAAATCATCCAAATCCCATGACAGCGTTCACATGACATCATCTTCCCTCTTGCTCATGGGCCAGCCTTCCTACAATTTCCCTGTTGTTTCAAGTATCAACTTGTCTTTGTTTTGAAGAAGCGACTATAATTTCATTATAATTCTAGCTGCTCATACATACAATGAGCACAGCTAAACTCTGGCAGCACATTTATCACCCAACAGATCTTCTGAAGAGAGCACCCGTGCAACATTGTTTTGGTCACATTTTCAGTTCCCTTTCATCTTCAGATAGCCACGAGCAAGTCTGTTTATGCACAAATGTGACCATCAGAACTTCTGTGTATATTTTCAGATATACACATGCTTTCACAATGTTTTCTTCTCCTAGAAGTTAAATCCCCACCTCTTATTCACACAAGCAAGATCCCATTTGCAGAGGAGAGTTACAAAATCTGGGCTCATAGCTAGAAGTATATGGAGACACATGCTTCATTTTAGTTCCTCCAGATCATGTTAAGACTCATCCCAAACACATCCAGCTTCCAGAGGTGATACACAACTTCAGCCAACTTGCAAGGAGTTTGTCATCTACCCCAATATGCTGTGCAGTCTCTCCCTCAAATAAAATGGTATCCAGTTACTTTTTGTCAAAAAAGAGACATTTACAGAAACAAAAGATGTGATTACATTCTACGGTCCTTCTGTTGCAAGAGAAGCTTCAAGCAGACATTTTCCACAGCAAGTTGATGCTTGAACATTTAGGAGTGGGCAAGGGCTGGTCATGAATCACCCCGAGAGCACACACATCCACACCCGCCCTTCCTGAGGTAGCTGTGTGAATAACACGGACAGTGCTGCACCACAAGCGTTGAACATTACTTGCCCTGTGAAACTCAGTTACTCCTTTACACAATAATGTATAACATCATACACAGCTTCTTCCTGCTCTTTTCAAGGAGAGAGCAATGGCAAATTCTTCTTTAAGTCTGTCTTCTACACAAAGCCTCCAACTTAAGAGACTTTTTTACTTCCTAACAATAGCTCTCACAATACCATCTGGTGCCTAAAAGACACAGGCTGGTATGTAATTACCCCTATCCAGTCCTAAGGCAATTCAATTTCTTCAGCAAAGTCAGGAACTACAAGACACCAACTCCATTACTCCTGATTTCATACGCTACTCTGCTTCCTTTCTGCTAAATTAAAGGAAGCATCGTTGAAACTCAGCCTCTCTGGGCAAATATGGTAGTAATATTTGCACTCTTCCAAACCAATGGTCTCTCAGTGAGAGCTTCCTAAAAAGCCAAAAAAGAAAAATCTCCTATAGAACTTCATAGTCAGTTCTGAACATGTCAGCTACAGAAGTCACCAGTGGTAAATGCTCATCCTTCAACACATGCCATGCAGTGCAGTGGTGAGATGGTTTGATGCCTTCATTAAAACAAAAATTAATTAGAAATTTGAAAATCATTTCTAGCTTTCCAGGAACACATCTGCAATAAAAGCAGCTCTACAGTCAATGTACAAATCAGCGTAACAATGATCCGGAGACGGGTTAAAAAACAGTGGCAAGTTAGACAAGTCATTAGTTAACAAAGGCGCATCTGTGCAGAGAGCACAGAGACCCTATTGTGGCAGAGACTTCCTGCCCCATCCCTGACAGCACAGAGGTGGCTGCTGAGGCTGCACCAGCACCCCTGCATGAAAGGGTGACATGGCATCATGCCTTACTCAGGGACATTTCACTCCCCAGTTACCCACCAGGGAGTTACAGCAGCAGTGCAGAAGGGCGCTTCTGTAAGCAAAAGAGTAGATTTGCAGAAGCTATGCATCAACCGTGGACACCACTACTTAAACGTAATTTGTACCAGGATCAGCAGTTGTTACCTTCTGGATTTTAGTCATTTTGACCAGTTTCTCTTAAGTGGAGTTTTGGGGGTTTCCCCGAGTCCCAATAGAGACAGACTTGGGTTGGAAGAGACCTTTAAAGATTATCTAGTTCAACGCCCACTGCCATGGTTAGGGACATCTTTCCCTAGATGTTGATTAACTCTCCCATGTGAAACTTGGACTGCAGTGGGTTAAAAAGACAAACTGGTACCCAGCTAGAAGCCAAAACCAAGAGGTATTTCTAATTCAGGTGGAACTGTGTCCTATATTCATCCTGAGATTACCAACATTGCTGAATCAATCTGTCTTTACTTATTTTAAGTAGAGCTAAATCTCCACGGAAATATTACACATCCTGATATTATGCAAGTCAAGGCATCAAAATTTAGAAACCCAAGCCTCAACACTTTCTCCCACTGCTTGTTTTGGGTTCATTATCTTTAGCCATGATCACATAGCTTAGTTATAAAGCACCAAAACCCTAGAACTCTCCTGTGCCTTTAAACCTACCCACCCGCACACCTTTCCTCCCCCAAGGCCTTCCTCCTCCTGCCCAGCCAGAAGCCACTATCGCAACTGCTTGTTTGGAAACTGCCAATATCCGCTGATAAGAGAAGCAAAGCTCACGGGTCAGGAACAGTCTGCTCACCTGCATTACCCATGGTTCAGGAGAGACCTTTGTAACAGCCCTCTCGACCGCTGGAGAGCTGCTTGGCAAAATGCATGCAGGGAGCCAAAATGAGTAAGACTTTGGATAAACCCAGGTCCATCTTTATTATCACTTTCCAAAGAAGCCTGGGAAGCACAATATGTCCACAGAAGCACTTGGCATTGAAGAGGAAAGAGAGCACAACAAGTGTCAGTGCTTGACCAGTCAACACCAAGGCAGAAGAAATCTAGGTCTGAAGATGAAAGCCATAGTTCTGCACCAGTGAAGTCAAAGAGATTAATTATTATTCAGCTATTCATGCAAGCCCCTAAATTCCTCACTTTATTAGGCTGAAACACAGCTAAGCTTGAAAAGTAGCTACTTCTTGAAACAAAGACTTCAAACCAAAAAATGTTATTTATGGGATCAGTACTGTGCACAGTACAAGAAACACAAAGGCCCAGATTGTACAAGGTGCCCCTCTGGGAAAGGTTAATCCCAGCACTTGACGACGGGAAAAATCGGCATCCCCTCCAAAGCCACTCCCGAAGACCACAGGGAGCCCCTGGAGTCTCCAGGGCTCTTTCAGGGTCCCCAGTGGAGTCTCAGCACATCACTACTTTAGGCTGGTCTGTGGCATCCTCTTTACCACCACGGTTGCTGTCCTCAAATAAGACAAATCAGCCCACTCCTTTGTGAGGCTGTAAACCAGGCTTTATTGTCCAAAAGAGCAGACCTACTGGCCCACTAGGAACACATTAGCTACTCCCTACATGGTTTCCATACTGCTCACTTGATTACAGATACTGGTTTGGAACAAAATTCAGTAGTTTATCACAACTGCAAATATACCAACAGAACAGAGATGCTGCCTTGCAGGGAACAACTTATTAAAAGTGAAATGATTCATGAATTCATGCATTTATTTCAGGCTGCAGCCAAACCTCTTTTGCCATATATGCAGGCATACTTAAAGACCTTTCTTTGAACAGAAAGCAGCACAAGAGCAGCTATTTTTAGAGCCATCTAAAAAATGGCAGGGCATGACATACCTTACTTTTTACCACACAGTAAAGATGAAAAACTTGAACAACCTCTCTCTTTTACCCATCTGAAGTCTATATGAGTAACTCTTTATTTATAGCCACTAATGGTTACCACTTCTGAACTTATTTTTTCTCCTCAACAAACCACCTTTCCAGCAGGGAATTTAAGCTTTTAGCTATTTCAGATATTTTTGTTATTTTTGCTCAGTATGGCTTTTTTGAGCTGTCAACAAACTTCCCAGGTCATTAAAAATAAACAAACGGCAAATAGCTTCACCGTTTCAGTTAACCCCAACTACAAAAGTCAGAAAGAGGGAGAAAATATACAAACCAAATGCCTTGGTTTTTGTTTTGTTTATAAATAATCATGAAGCAACTCATTGCCATATGTTTCCACCTACGTAGGCATTTCCCCAGCTGTGCCAAATCATTTACTTAACTTTAAGTGAAAAAAAACATGTGCAATACACAAGAACACTAGATAACATCAGCATGGAACAACAGTTTTAATATAAAAAGATGGAACAAGTTTCATGTTTAGATTTGTACCAGCAAAGAGTACAAGGTACTGTTTTCCCCCTACCTGCCTCCTCTTCATTAATACACAGGGAAACAACAGTGCACAGCATTGTAGCTGGAGTACAATAAAATATCAGCAAGCTAAATAAATATTCACACCTATACCTTTGAGCTTACTGGCATAGTCTTTTCTTTCTAAAAGCAAATACAAGGAGCATCTTAGCTTCCAGGTGGTCTCAGACCCTTCCACGAGCAAAGATGTAGAGTGGACTTTATGATCCGAAGCTACCAGCTACCTCTGCAGTCTTGGAGGTAAAGCACTGACCATGCAACAGAGATCTCTTGAAAGGTCTCCCTCTTCTAACGGTTACCAAGATCTGATGAAAATACCACTGTTTGCTGAAGAGCAACTGGTAGCACCAAAGCTGCTCTTCTGGAGAGAAAGAGCCACTCACTGATTACTAGTTACTTCGGTACAGCATCTGGAACAAAATTACTAGGAAAAGATGATCACATGACAACAGAAAGCAGGAATTTCAGTGTAAGTAAAACTAAAAAAGGGCAATTCTCACTGCAATAATGTTGCCACCAACGGAGCAGTACCAACAAATGCCACAAAGTCCTATTTTTAAGGCATACATTGCTGCAGTTTTCTCAAGAATAACCCCAGGTTTTCCCAATAAGCCTGTGAGAAACTATCCAGAAGCACGCCATTGCTCAGTACCACCAAAAAAGATATTCAGAAAGGCAACCGTAAAAACCAAGACTTTCTAAAATGTTGGCATTTGTAATACCAGAGGCCCAACCAGAAAAAAAAAAACCCACATTCAAAATCTACAGCTAGGAAAACTCCAGCTGGCCTCAGGACAGCACAGAAGGTTATTCTCCAACTGTGACCGGAACTGCAAAGCCAAAAAAAAGGAGCTTAATTTATGCATTTTAAACCAGTAGCAGCTATCAGATATTGTTGTCCCATCCAACAAGGAATGCTGAGATGGGACACTGAGATGTCTTTCACATGGCTTTGAGAAGCTGTCCTACTACAGCATCTGCTCCTGCTTGGTGCCTGATGCTCCTTTCCTCCGCTTCCCAGAGGGGGGCCTTGGGCAATCCCCACAGCAGCATCACCCTTGATCTGTTGCTGCAGGTGATCACACCTTTGCTGCCTTGAGCACTTCTTGCCCCTTCAATTTAACCCACTGATTAATATGTACTCACTCTTCTTTCCTAATGAGAGATGACCCCCCCCTACATACAAAGCATGAGGTATAACCCTGTGCCCTGAGATAGCCACAGCTCATGCTGCCTCCGATGCCTTCCAGCAAAAAAAAAAAAAAAAAAGCCAAAAAAATCCCAGGAAAACAGCAAAGCTTTTGTGGACTCTCTGACTGCATAAAGAGACTGTGCACTTTAAAAATCAGATATCTGCAAGCAATATAAAGGACTGGTTCTGTAAGCAGCACCCAAGGTTCAAGAAATTAAAATCAGAATTACAGCCTATATTTGCCTGACTCCAGAAGCACTTGGAAGACAGTAAATGCTGAATCACTATCCAAAGGAAAAGGATCCCACAACTTGATGTTTTCCGTTTGCATTCAGTAAGGACTGCTAAGAACAAGCTCCACCAAAGGACCACTGGATGAGCGCAAGAAAATACACAGATCTGGGTACCACTTCCTGCTCTCCACTAGCTACTGATGGCATCTCTACCTTAACTGCATGGTACGAAGGTTTTCTACTGACAAAGGTGTAACTATACAGTAAAAGTTTACTACAACTATTGCATTACATTGAAATTAAGTTTATTAATGGACCTCTGTACAGAAAAGCCAGGAATTTTACTACTGCACCAGGGCTGTAGTCATTTAAAGTACTGAATCACCAAAGCAAATGATGGCAGAAATGGTGCGATAGAAACAGAAATCAGGAACAGAGACTCTCAAAACTAACACAAAATAGAGGATCACCCTTTGCTGCAAGCACTGTGCAACTTCATTAAAATCCCATCTACCACCTGTTAAAGCTTCTCAGATTTAGCACATAAAATATTAGAAATACAATTGCAAGAGGGGGTGGGGGGAACAATGAGCTGCTACTATGCAAGTTATATTTTCTAGCTTAGATTTGCTGCATTTGTTTATTCCTTGAAATAGCTTATCAAGTATTGGACAGTAGAATCCAGCTCTGGGAGTCTTAACAACAAAGAGCTCACTTCATCAGACATTCCTCCTGGTACATGATCTGAAAAGCAACAGCAAATGCCATCCTTTAAAGCCCTGCTGTAAACGCTGCTCTCATTTTCTTTTAGGGAATATATGAACTGATTGCACACACCAAACAAACTTACCCATCGTACCCATCACCAGAAAGCTGTAATGAGGAGATAAACCCTAATCACAAAGCCACAGTCTGTATTTAATAAGAGAACAAGATCCAGGAAGACAACCAAGTAAGCAAAACGTCTGACCTGCAGAATAGGCACCTATTCCTTGTCCTGATGTGAACTCCAGCATCCTGCCAACTTGGCTCTTTTCTGAAGCAAATAAAAATATACCCAAGATACACAACTGTATCTGGTTTGTATCTATTTTTACCCACTAAAATGGTCAAACAGAAGTGATCTCCACTCTTCTGTAAACCAGATGGGTACATTAAACAAAGGAATTTGACTTTTCCTCAAGATAAACAACTTTGTAAGAAAAACAAACCTATTCTCTTAACAAATATATTTAACTTCATCTGAATAAACATTTTAAGGGCACACTAAACAACAGCAACTAAAATAGGACCAAATAATCCATTTCCGATAATGCTACAAACATCAATCCTTTTTCAAAACAAGGAATAAACTTCTCTTATCTCCCAGCCCCAAAACTAGGATCAGTTTGGCTGAATGCAGAAGGGAGGCATGAGAATCATCCCAGAGAAATCCTGTATTTCTGTTAGCAAGGTTGGGAAGAAGGAGAATAGACGTATGCAATGCACAACATCAAAACCATGCAAGACTTTGCAGCAACACCACTTTCACAGCCTACCATGGTTGAAGGTTTGCAAGGAAAAGAAGAAGAGGGCCTAGAGTATCAGGGTACTAACTCTGATGACACCTTTCAGAAATACTCTCCTTTGTAATTGTATCTGGAGTTAATGACAGCTAGCATTCATAAAACATTTGAGCCCCAGGTCCCTACCTGAGGTTACACTACAAGCACCAAATCAATCCTGACTTCGAGACCATGATGGCAGGGTTGGCCAGACAAGTGATGGTCTACTGGCATTACCATGTACAGAAGTTAAGAACCTAAAAAGCAAACCAAAAAATCCTCAGTATTTTTAATGACGACCATAGTGTTGAGGCAGACATGCCATGATAAAAAGCCCTCGGGAAAACTTGCTCAGAGTGGGAACATAGTTTTGCCCCAGGGGAAAAAGCAACAACCATTTTCCTCTGATAAGTTATCCTTACAGCATCTCCCTTAAAGGCATTGTCCAAAACAAAACAGACTTGTATTAACACACTCTTGTATCACTGATCTACAATAAAGGATTATGAATAGTTTCCCAAGAATATATAGGAAAAGGCAACACTAATACATCAAAGTGTACTTAAGCCTTTTATTTCCTGAGTCCTCCAACTCAGCCAGTCACCCTGTGTATGCCATCAGCCAGGATCACATGTGAAGGCACAGCTCAGCTCCTGAAGCCTGCGGCTGAGCTCCCCCCTCTTCCTTCCTCTCTCTCTCATTTGGAACGAAACAAAACCAAACCCCAAATAATTTCACAGAAAGATTTAACCTGTCTAAGAGATGAATTAAAGAGAATATTGACTTCTTCAATAGTCACCTTTGCTTAACATTCTTTCAAAAATCTCTAGTGAGGCTCACCACAAGATGAAGATAACATACTTTCAAAGAAAAGAAAGTCTAATACCATAAACCAGGCAAAATGTCACACTGAAGCAATTTAAGGATTTGCTAAAATTGTGTTAACATACAAATACAAACATACAGGAAGCCTATTCAATTCTGAAGTCTGGCAGGCCACTGGATGATACAGGAGATTGATAACGTCTATCCTCCAGGACATTTTCCTTCAGCATACCATTAATCCTAGAAGGTGTAAAAGGTATTATATTGACTCCCGCATTTAGGCTCTGCTCCAACACGCTTATATTTATCCACTAGAGGCAGGGCCATTCAGACAAACAAGAAACCCAGCCTAAGATGTACTGAATCTGAATTTTCAGTGCAAGTTCAGAAACCCATACAAGTGACCAGTACCTTCCACTTTCGAAGACTTACTTCCATACGCACAAGGGAAAACTGCACAGTTTTCCTCAAAACCAAAAAAGGCTCTTTTCCCCCCCCCAGTTGCTGACTGTGAGGGCTCATTCTTCATGAAAAATAACTAAGCACAATTGCTAACTTTTAAATTACAATTTTTAAAATTGTAATGAAAAATTACATCTCATACAGAAGCTGTGTTAAACCCCTCTATGGAAGGGTTTACACAACATAGAAATGTGAACTTTGGTCAGTAAAATCAGACACACACTAGTTTCTGCCATGCTTCAAATCTGAACCAAAATCGGGTCTGTTCCTAGTAGGCTATTCAAGAAGGAAAACATATATTACCAAGTTTTATCAACATCACTCACATTTGAGATTTCAACAAACAGCAGACATAGAAAAGAACCCTATAAATTTTCTACCAAATAAGACTTTCCCAGGTTAGATGGAAAAACAGTCACTTAATCACAAAGGAAGTAAGCACCTAACTAGAGAGCAAGTTATTTACATTTATCAGTAAAACAGGCACAGGTGGGACATATTTACAGCTGAAACAACTCAGCAGCCTTCTCCACTCAGTTTCCCATTTATAGTGGGGAAGTTACTTCCTCCATCATGACGTTCATGAAATGACACCCTGCAGAGAAGTCACCAGACACCCACTGACACAGCTTTGCAGTGGCTGTCCAGCTGAAGACAACAAGAACAAGCATAAACATTATTTGGACTTACCCAAGATGATAGTCTTGATCACTGGTTTTGCAGAAATGAGTCTAGAGTAGGCGGTACATTCTCTCCCAACATGTTCCTACTTCTTACAGGTATGTTTGGAAACACTAGTAATCTTCACTCATTCCTTCTGTCCTAACCAACCTTTCACAGTATGCATTTCCAATATAACATTTCGCATGTAACAAAGTAATTTCTTCATCAGCATGGATATAGCTTACTTCACAAGACAGGTGCGGAGGATAGTTAGTATCATTTCCCATTCTACATCCAAACTTTGAAAAGTCCTGTCTGTAAAAGAATGGAGTGTTTGAGCTAGCTTGGACTTCTAACCAAAATGATAATCCACTTAACCTTTCTTAATCAGGGGGTTGTCCAAAATGAAGTTGCATTACAGTAATTATGACCAATGGATAATGCCCAAATTTTCATAGAACATCTTGGAAAACTGTAAATAAGTAAAAACAATAATTAAAAAAATTCAAAATTTGAACCAGTAATACCCCAAAACCAGTAACCTGCCCTGAACTGTTGCTTCAACACCAAGCTATCCTCCTTCACATCTCACTAATGGTTTAAAGTATCATATAATTATAAATTATGTGACAGGAAGATCAAGAGAAATGAGAACACCTAAGCCATGACACTCGTACAAGCCTGAAGTCATAATATATCAAGTTTAGAGGTCAATTATTCAAAACATGTAAAGTAGCCACAATAAGTGACTTAAGGATGATGCTTCATCCTTCCCCCCCCCCCCCCCCCCCCCAAAGTCTTAATTCAGTGACTTTTTACCTCCTGCCCTTCTACCAGAGCTCCACCCTAAACTTGTGCTCCTGGCTCTGACCATAGCCAGGGACTGTGATTCACTAAGGAAAAATACCAGCCCTGCAGCCAAAAAGGATGGCGAGATCAAACTACCCAGAGGACACGCTTCCCTCCAAACCTGAAACGGCCGCACAATCACCATGCCAGGTGTGCAAGGGATGGAGCTGCTGCTCCTGCCCTTGCAGGAGACTGTAACACCTTCCACTGGGGCCACATCCACCCAAGAGGCATGAAAAGCCATTTCTCTCACTAGAAATCTTTTTCTATTTTTTTTTCTTTTGAAGTTCAATCAATATGCACTCCCCATATTAAAAAAAAAAATTAAAAAATAAAAAAGGAGGCATGTTATTCACTTGCTAGAGGTTAGGTCTGGATTTGTTTGGTGTAAACACACTGACACTATATAAATACACATATGCACACTCAAACAGCCAAGGACCTACCAATTTTCTTTCAGGTATTTTCTAAATTCTAATACGACTATATTGGTTTTCTCAACCTGAAACCTAAGATTCAGCTAAAAACACCACAGCAGAAGCCAAACATGGTACAACCGAGACAATCAACAGCGTAACTTTTGGTAAGGGGCCCCAAACTTTTCTTTCCAGAGTTTGAGGCACTTGGGGCAACAAGAGCACTGAAAGGTTCCAAGGTTTCTCAGGCTACTCATGGGACCAGCACACTAAATTCTCCATGCAACACAGAAAAGTCCAGCTCCCCTCTCTCCTGCAAAGTAGTCATCTCCTGCCTCCACAGAATCATGGAAAAAACTGTGAAGCGTTTACGATACAAGCCCATCCCGCTTGGCTTCAAAAATAAGTTGGGACTGGCCATGCTTTCAAACAAGATTCCCTTTTACCAGGCAGCAGGCTATACGATAGACCCAAAACCAAAAAGAGCCAAAGAGGTTCACAGCCTTCAGTATCACCCACACAGAGGGCTCACCAAATGAAAATACATATAAAGAAGAAAAGCTTGTTGGAGCAAAATAGCTTACTCAAAGTGCTGACACAAACATATAATTAGGGAAAAGACCAACAAAAAAGGAACATTTCAGTGAGGTGTCACCAGAACGTAAAAAAAAGCTGAGGCTCAGAAGCAGCCAAGATTTCTGTAACGGTAAGGATTTCACAGCTCTCCTTTGGTTGGAGCCTGACTGAACATACTTAAAAAGCCGCGAGCAAACCCTGTACTATGTAGAGCCTCTACAGCCAATTTCAATAGTTACGTGTTTTGCAGCTTTAAGAGAATTCTTGTGTCATTTTACAATATTGATGGTGCCAGCAGAGCTGCCAGACTCCAGCCCCACGACGATGACTCTGCTTCAGTCACACAAATGTACCTTATGAAAGGCACATGTGAAGTATGTGTAATAAGCAGTTACAATGACGTGCTACTGACGAACTGAATGTGATTTCCCAACTTACAGAAATAAACCTGCAAAAACATCTTTCTGACTCGGTAAGGTAGACCTGGGACCCCCCAAAACATTCCCTAGTCAAAGCAAAACACTCTCTAATGAACCTAAAAATAACTGCTGACAAAACCATCAGCTTTTTAAGAAAGCTAAGTATGAGAAGCAGTCACAGCTCAGAAACTTCAGAAAAGGCAGCCAACATCAACGCAGCCAGGAGAGGCACTGCTCCTGCTTGGCACAGCCTTGGCATTCAGAAGCCCTCCAGAAACATAACCTTTATGCCATCACTGGTGGGATGATGGTTTTACCCCACCGGTCTCATGCAACTTGGCCAAGCCAAACAGCTGACACCAACATCACAAGCTGGAACATCAGACCCATACTTGCACTATCAGTGAGACATTTCTAAACCAAGACTGGAAGACTTCCAACACTGTGTATATCGATGCAGAAATTTATTAGCATCACCAGATTTTCACTTTCAGAGCAGAAACTTGGCAGTGCCATGGTCACTTGGTTGCAGGAGATGGTGAAACTCTTGAAGATCTCCATGAAGGACCTCTGTGCTGGGAGGCAGAGATCTTCCAAACGCCACAGCATAGCAGCACTACAGAATAGTCTGCTGCAAGCTGCATATCCAAAATAAGAGCTTCCAGGTCCAGCAGATACCTCTTCAGGCAGGTCTCTGAAGCTAAGTTCAAAGCTTCAGAATTAATTTTTGTCCCATCTCCTTCCCACGTAGGGAGGTTCAACACTTGCTCCTTCAGAACTCATGCTGGGAGCCCTGCCCTCAAAACAGGGTACACAAGCAAATATGGGCAACAGTGGAAAGCAGAAATGAAGGAAACTGTTTTGAACTTGGACGTACCAGCAGTACTGCTAAAAACAAAAGTATGCTGGACAGAGTATCTGCTGTGTCTCAAAGGCGGCTACCCACAGCTCCAATAAACCTCTATGCTATTTTAGAGAAAATTGCATAGAGGACCTCTATAATAATGATGATTTTATAACCCTCTCCTTCAACATCATCTACCCAGACATTCTGTACACAAGGCAGGAGACAGAACTGTCCTCATCCTTCTCTTCCAATTATAGAAATTACAGGGGGAAAGGGAAATCCTTTGTCTTTAGAGCTTGGCAGCAGCTAACCACCATCAACTCCTGCAGCCACCGCTATGCCCACTGTGCTGCAAACTCCCCAGGAGCGGAGCACTGCTCAGAGAGCAGTGTTCAGACAAGATGACCTTCAAAAGTCCCTCCCAACCCCAACCACTCTCTTACGGCAGCTGGGCCAGCAACTGCCACGCTTCTCCCATGACAAGGACAGTGACCATGGCTCAGTACAACACACCTTATAACTTGGACAAAGTGACTCCCTGCACAATAGGAAGAAAATGAACTTCCCCGGCTGCCCAGTAAGCACTGCTTGGGAACTTCAGATGCTGAAGAAGCAGTTTGAGCTTCCTTCTCCTGCCTTCTTTGTGCAAAATTTCCCTGTGTTCCTTCTCATCTTGAAATGACGCTCCTCCTTCCCTTATGGCATACATCCCCTTTTAGCAGGGATGTATTCTCACTGGAAAAAAGCCTGACCTCAGCTACCACAACAGGCTGCTGCCTTGCAAGCATCCTAGCTGCTGGTAAAACATATGGGAACGATTTTTTTCAGGCTGTTTTGAGCAACACAGACAAACAGCTCTATTGCACACACCCATACTTTTAATTCTGAGTATGGATCTCTGGGATTTCTACAGGTTTAAACACCTTATATATGAAAACATGACTATGCAAATATACTGAAAAAGTTACAGTTCTACCACTGACCTTCCTTCCCTCTAATACCAAAAGGTATTAAACAAATCAATCAACAGTCTGAATTAGTTTTTAAACTCTTGGAAAACACTTCTCCTCTGTATTTAGAATGCAATTGTACAATTAGTTTAATAACTTCCAGCAATAAAAGCATTTTGAGGAGTAAGTTCCAGGGCTGACTCTTCCAGTCTAATTCTTTACTCAGAGCCTTTTTTTTTTGACTGATTCAGAAAACTGGGACATGGATGGAAATCAAAGCTTCTCTGGAGACAGGCACTTGTAATCCTATAAAAATAAAAGCTAAGAATATGAAAAATAGTAAGAAGGGAAACTGGGCAGCAAGATGGAGAAATCATAAAGCTGTTAAGTGACAGACAAGGGCAGCATCAGCTGATCGCCAGGATCTTGGTGTTATCCCATACCTCACCTAACGCAGCAAGTCCTAACAGGAGCACCTCTGCGACTGCACTCTGGCAGTAGCCAAGCCAGCTGCCTCATTTTGTTCCAGTGGGTATCACCCTACAGTGAGAGTGGGCCACAATCGACATCTAGTTATCAAAAAGTCTGGGAGAAATAGTAATACAGGGGTTTTCTGTCCAATACCTTTCAGTTGCACACTATTTTTCTGCAACAGCCAGACAGAAGACACTCCTGCCTCCAGTGCAGCAAGTTCTTGGTGATGCTGAGGAGCAACCTATACCTTTCTCACCCACCAGACTTCCTCCCAGAACATGATAGAATGGTTTGTGTTGGAAGACACCCTAAAGATCACCTAATTTCAACTCTCCTGCCATGGGTAGTGACACTTCCCACTAGACCAGGTTGCTCGAAGCCCCATCCAACCTGGCCTTCAACACTGCAAGGCATGGAGTATCCACAGCTCCCCTGGGCAGCGTCTTCCAGTGTCTCAACACCCTCACAGTAAAGAACTTCTTCCTTAAATCTCATTTCTATCAGCAGACTCGCATAGCTGACAAATGAAAGCAGAGCAGACCAGGCTTTTTACCTGTGCTTTGCATCCAGCTTCCTCTTTCCTCCGCACACTACTTCTTTAAACAAGAACAGCAATTCTCTCAGATAAGTCAGCAAATATTTCTGTAAAGAGCAGCTGCAGGATGTCTGCCTCGCACAAATTAAATTACCCAGCTAGTGGCTCAATCCTGTGCCTTCAACAGACATTTTTTTGTAGTAGCTGGGCCAGGCCAAGTGAATTTCTGCAACTGTGCCTCATGCTCCCTATATGACATTTACATATGCTCCAGTGTGAGGAAGAGAAAATGTTTATTCTTAAGGGTGGGCCTTTGGATGCAGATTAAAGTCAAGGTGCTATATTTACTGATCTTTTAAAGTAATATCAACATGTTGAAAGGGAGTAAGAGTTCTTAAGAAAGATCAAAGTCTGCATGCAGCAACCACAAATTAACATAAATACATGCAGAAATACTAACAGAGACTGGCAAAATTTACTTGCCTTTTCCCTGGGGCAAGTAATTTTGGCTAATAGGGGAGTCAAAACCATTAAAACTCTTCTTCACCTTTATGTAGGGCACGCTACACTACTTTGTGTCAGAATGAATGACTCTTCAGATTAATTCTGCAAAGCTAGGCTAATACTACCATATTGCTCATGGCTTGCATGCTTTTGAAAGGCAAGGGCTACATCCTCTCTGGGGCAGGGGGGGAAGGATAAAAAAAGAAAGCAATTTTACTACTTAAGTCAGACTTTTTCAAAGCTAATCTTGCATTTCTTGCTTCTTATTGCACTTGATAGAACTTTTGTTACCTGACAAATGAAAAGCTAACAAGCAGAAAGGTGTATGACCTTCTTTTATTTGACTAATTACTATTCCAGTAAACAGATCACCTATTTTTCTTGTGGGAGCATCAACAGCAGCACCGAGAACATGAGGGAAGTTATTTCATGAGGGCAAAGTACGGGTTTGCAGCTTAATCACGGCCTTGTAAAGCAGATGCCTAACCTGCATTTACAACCCCGACAGTGCAGCCGCTTCTGCAAGAGCTGCGATTAAAGCAGTCGTGCAGTCAGTCACCAAGAAGTCACAACCCAGATACAATGCAAGCTTTGCCAACAGCTTGCAAGTACAACACACACACAGAAGCTGCTGTGTTAATACTAGACACCTTATGCTCTTAACGCTGGGTCCACACCAGGTGGGCTGAACCATTTGGTAAAATACCACTGTGTAAAATTCAGCTAACTTAGACGAAAATAGGAGCCAAGTTTTGACTTTTAGTGTATACCGTAAGTAGCAAAGGGTCTTTGATTCGGTTTGGTCACACAACATGAGGAGATTGTCAAGATCCACGAGATAATGGTAAAGTTCAAACTGCTTTCAAGACTTACGCTTTACTGCTTTGCATTTTGTATGGGAAAACTTGGTCTATACTTTAACAACATACATTTAAGAAACAGACTTTAAAAAAAGTAGCTCTACGGCCATCATTTGAAGCCTCCGTTGCCCATGCGAGGCAGAAAAAGTAACCTCTCCAGGTTTCATGCAGGGAAAACCTCAAGGAGTGAGCCCCCAACTCCCGCCCATACCCGGTCTCAGGGCGGCCACGCCGCGGCAGCACGGGTGGCGCGGGCAGAGGCGCATGGACCCGCGGCAGCGCCAGTACCGGACCCGCGGCAGCGCCAGTACCGGACCCAACGGCAGCCCATTCCCCAACGACATCAACAGCACCAGGGGGGTGCCGCAGGGGGGCGTGGAGTAGCGGCACCGGGGGCTCGGGCGGGCAGAGCCGCGGCACCGGCGCCTACAGCCCCTGCCCGCTCTAACAAACCCCAATTAGCCCCGAGCGCCTTTCCGACAGAAAGCCGGCGGCCTCGAGTTCCGTTCCCGGTAACGGCCCGAAAGACTGGTACTTTGGCGGAGGGAGCCCTCCCTCTGTCTCCCGCTCACGGAGTCCCGATGCCCGAGGGTCTGCACATGCAAAGCCCCTGCAAGCCGAGGCGATCGCTCGGGGGAACACATGGCACTCTTCGGGAGCCCCTTGCCGCTCTGCTGCCGGCTCCTGCCCCGCAAAGCGACTCCACGAAGCTGAACGAGAAAGAAGGAGGAGAGGAAAGGAAGACCCCACGGGCCCGCGCTCACCTCCGCCAAGAAGTTGTCCATGGTGGCCCCTCGGCCAGCCAGAGGGTGCGCAGCGCCGGGCCCCAGCCGTGCACCATGCGCCGCTGCCTCCCGGCCCGGCTCGGCTCGGCTCGGCCCCACCGAGCCGCCTCAGCCGCCGCGCCGCTCCATCGCGCCCCGGCACCGGCCCGCAGCCTTTGTCCGCACGCTCCCTCAGAGCCGGTCCCGGCAGCGCATAGCCACCGCTGGGAGCCGGGGGAGGGGGCAAGAAGAAGGAGGAGGAGGAGGAGGAGGAGAAACAAGAAGGCTCCCGCCGCCGCACGCTCCTGCCCAGGGCCGCCCCGTCCCGTCCTGGCGGGGCAGAGGCGGAGCCGGGGCCGCGCAGCTCCCTGCGCCGCTTTCAGCCGCGCCCCCGCCCCGCCCCGCCCGGGCGACGGGAAGGGCCCCCGGGCCCCTCGTCCACCGTGCGCGCCCCGTCCCGTCCCTCCGCTGCCTCTCGGTGCGGCGCCCGCGGGGTGCCGGGGGCTTGTTTCGGTCCGCCCGCTGCCGCTCCTCGGGGCACAGGAACACGCGTCCCAGAGCGAGTGGAGCGATCGTGGGGTGTCACGGGAGCGGGGCGCGCGGCCGGCCGCCGGTGTCAGGGTGTGCTGCGCTCCCGTGTTTTGCAACACAAAGCCATGCAAAGCACCGCCACCCGGCGAAAGTTCCTGCCGAAGTTAAGCGTCGTTTAAAGAATATATACCTGCAGGCTCCCGTGGCATACAACAAGCTCTTGTTTAAGTTTGTGGCGAATTTGTGTACGGGCTCTTGTCCTGTGTTCCTTCACTAAGTACATACTGCAACAGCCATTGTTCCACAAAGGGGGAAAAGCACAGATTAAAATAGCCTTCGGGCTTCATTCAGTGTCTTATTCTATAGGTTTTCCAGTCCTTCACATTTCTGAGAAGCGGGTATAAATTGTTCAGTTTTTGGAAACACTTCTTTTTCATCATTTTGTGCTCACCCTACATTGAGTAGCAGCACAAGGAACACAGCAAAGGAGAATAAAATTTTGTAGCTACAGGCCTATTTCATTCACATTACAGAAATAAATGCCCAAAAGATTAGCCATAAAGAAAGTGAATGCAGAATTCAGTCGTCTGGTCGCCCGCAGAATCTTAACATTGCTTTAGGAGCTTGAGCGTGTAATTAGCGATAAGGGAGACCAGGCCTTCACATCAGAAATAATCACGAGCGCACAACTCTCATTTCTTTAAGGCGTCACAATAGCCATGTGTACAGCACAATGAGCACTGCTCAAAAAGCTAGTTTAAGAATACATACACTACACAAGGAAAAAATTCTTCTTTCACCTTGGTGTCCAAAAAACCCCCAAAATCTGAGCAAGGAGGACACCTGGTAGAAGAGTTTCAGCTTGGAGACAGGTGATGTCCGCAACTGCTCCTTGCAACAAAAGCAGGAATAATCCCAGCTTGCTGTAGCTCAGCAGAGCCCCTGGGCAGCGCCGCTGATTGCAGTTTGCCAACCCCAGCCAGGAGACATCCTGCAGCCTCCTGGGGACTGCTGGGGGGGGGTGGTGGTGGTGGTGGTGGTTGCTTCTCTTCCCAGGCCCCCCATAGTCTTTACACCCAGGTATGCAGGTTGAGCCTTCCTATGATTGCTTTGAAACTCAACTTTTGCAGAGGATTCTAGACCTATAGAATGGTTTGGGTTGGATAGGACCTTAAAGCTGATCTAGTTCCAGCCCTCCTGCAATGGGCAGGGCACCTTCCACTAGACCATGTTGCTCAGCTTGCACCTGAAATTGCCTGTCTACCCAGTACTGACTCAGTGAAGTTAGCCTACATAGTTATTCCACCCTAGACTATATGGTATAAATCCTGATGTAGAAGTTCTGCAACTGTATTCCAAACTACCGTGCTTCCAAAGTTACTCCAGCAGAACATCTTTTTTTTCTACCATCAGAGTGCCAGAAAGCTTCCTCACTCAGACAAGCTCTAATCAGGGGAGAGCTGAGACAGATCAGACGTTTTTGTTAAGTTAGTTTGACTTATGATTGAGTACTTTCTTTGACACTGTATTATTGGAATATAACGTGTATGTCTGGCTACTGCATTGCATGTACTTGGGTCTATGAAGCACAACATCATAGGAATTCATGAAAACTTTGAATCCATTTTCCAGTTAAAGCAGCCTGTGTATTTTTAAATGAGAATTTCAGTAAATTACAAGAAACCATTACCAATAGAATAGGATCAGATTTATGCAGCCTAAAAATACATTGCAGAAAGAATGCGTATTCTCTTGTGGCATGGATGTCTTGCAAAAGACTATAAAACTCTAAAGACTTTTCTTAGAATTTAGAACAATTGCAAAGAAGCTGGAGCAGGAGGGTTCTAGGAACAGGGTTTAGGGGAGCAGAGAGGAAGGGAAGAGCAGTTTGTACAGTCACTCCAACAAACTTCTCCCTCTGCTCCTTCTTTGTCTTCTTGTGGCAGTCCTGCTGACAGTTTGCAAGCACTAGCATCTCTATTTCATAGGAAAGGGGTTTTGAAACACAGTGTTTCCTTTTCCCACTCTGAAAATGACCCCAAACTAGTCTTTGCTCATTTTATGCAATTGTTTTGGAATTTGGAAAACCCCACGGTTACGCTGTACAAAGCTCCATACATCTATGAACATCTGGGGACTTGGCCAGTTCTCCAGAGCTCCAATTTTCTTTTAACCGGCAGAAATTCCTTCACTGATTGTGTGCCTAAGGTAAATTACTTCCTTTTGAAGCTGCTCACATGCATACCGGCTCAGTTTTCAGTCCGGATGAGGACCAGAAGACTCATCTCCACCTCCCCAGTGGGACTGCAGAGGTCTCCCCACCATGTGCAGGTGGCTGGCAGCGAGGCAGATGGCCAGAGAGCCCCTTTCCCTCAGCTTCTCTCTTCCTCTGTGTGATACAGCTTTGGCATTTGCTAGATTGGCTTTACTCTCAGCTGGTCTGTTCTAAGATTCCTCACTTAAATTTGATACATTACATGGGCCAGCTCACATCTTCACCCAGCTTATAGAAACCTTTCTTCCCTCTACCAGTAGTTGCTAAAGTCTGTTTTCAACCATGATGTCTGACAAAAGAGGGACATCTCTTCCGTTCTTAGCTCCAAAGTAATCTCAGTAGCTGCAACTTTTCTAAGTCCTTGGACTTTTAAAACAGATTTTAACCACTCCTGTCTCTATCAACATGTGGAAATCTCCCATAGCATGTACCTCTCTCCATTTCTGCTCTGGAGGCAGAACCAACTTCCTGACTGAAGCCTAGTTGTCTATAAATCGTATGTTTCACCTGAGCCATGTTTCTTCGCAGGGAATTTCCACAGGCCAAATTTGCAGGACTTTTTAAAAAAGATTGATTGTGCCTGCATTTATTACAAAGTTCATCAACATGACTGCATCCCAATGAACTATTAACTCGTTCAGTACCTTGAGCATGCTTGGGCAAATTCTAGATGTCCATTTTTCAAAGTGGCTTTTCTGCCTGTTCTCATCTACCAAAACTATCCAGGGCACTGTGGGACTGGTGGCTCCCCAGGGCTGGGAGCATCATGGGCTTCCCACATGGGTGATAGCAGGGCTGGGCAGCCAGGGCTCATCCCACCACCCCAGCTGGGGGGCACCAGGGCATGGGTAGGTGGGGGCGCTGCTAGGGGGAGTGGGGAGGGGCATACAGGGCTGGTGATGCCCTTAGGGCCATGACAGTAACTGTGTTTGAAACCAAACAGGTTGTGCTGTTGCGAGTTCCTGTCTTTACCGCGTCTTACTGCCCATGGTGATGGTTTCTGTGTATTTCACAAATCCTGCTCCCTGTTCAATAACCAAGCACTCATTTGATTGCACCAACCTTAGTAAAAAATCTGTGAGAGCCATCTTTGTACTAAAAAGCAGGATTTTTCCTTTCCTTACTGACTGCCCTCCCCCACGGCACTGCTACCTCTTCATCAGACATGTGGATTGTATTCAGCCAAAGAATTAAATTGTGTATTCAGTTAATTCAATCTGATTAATTAAAAGGAACCTAAGTTAAAGTTTTCTTCACACCAAAACCAGGCAGTGTGTTGCTTCGCTCACAGCTCAAGGCCTCATTTCATCCTCTACTACCTCTAAAATTTGCTCTTGGATTTTTCCTCTTGTGGTCTTTGTCCATGGCATTCTCCATTGTCACAGTGGTTTTGTACATGGTCTGCATTTCTGGTAAGAGTTCCTGTTTCTTTAAACCAAGTCCAAAAAAGGAGTTTAACCACCACTTGTGTTTATTCTTCAGGACTGATACTGCACTTGTGAGCTCCAGTTAGGTTTCAGCTAATTAACTTTTGTAGACCAGATGTTCAGTGCTGACTTTGTATCACAAAATCTCAGAGTTCAAGGCATTACTGGAGAAGCAAAGAATTCTGTAGAGGGTGACAGTGTACAGGCAGACGACTAGCACAGAGCATAGTTTGCTACCACGCAAGTTTTGAAGGATACAATGAAAGAAAAGATTGCTCCAGCCAAAATTGTTATGATCTGTGCAGCGCAAAAAAAACCCAGATTCCTCACATTCTTGTCCATCCTAACTCCTTCACAAGCATGTGCTTGGGTTTCAAAGCCAGTTCCAGGTCATGGTCCTAGCTTTCAGAATAATTAATGGATTCTCTTCACGTGAATACCCAACAACAGGGCTGGACAGCCTTACTCTTATTCGAGGTCCTGCTTGTAGCAAGCCAGCTCTCCCCATGGGCTATTCTGGGAGCTGAGTTTCTGACCAGTAGTTGTGAACTCTGAGAGATGTGAGGTGCTTCAGCGTTAGCTGCAGTTATGCCTGAACTACGTCTTGTCAGGATGAGCCTAGCCCTTAAGCGTGACAAGCAATGGATTAAATGAATTATTCATGCTCGCAGATGAACTTTAGTTATTAACCTCTAGAAGTAATAAATAAATAAAAAGTGAAGAGCTGGCAGACTTTAGTAACAGCTTCACTTATAGCTACTGTAACATAAAGTCACTTCAACATTCTCTTTTTGAGTAAACAACCTCCCAGTAGGGATGAAGAAAAAAAGCTGGGAGACATTTTCTTGGCTTCTTCAACCTCCCTCTCTCTTCTGGATCCCAACAGCTTCTTCCATCACTTTGACCTCCTTACGCTCCAATTCCCTTGATTGTCCTTTCAGTGCAATAACTTTTATGGAGTCCTGGATAAGAAAAAAGTAACAACTGTAGCAGTCCCACACAACAATCACAGACACCATGGACATGATACCTTCTGTACTGCTGGGCTGACCCACATATCAGAAACAGCAGGCTCATTCCTTGTTTGGGATATACAAATCTGAAACTGTTATTGAGGAGCTGGATTGCCATACGACAGTGCATTTAACCTTATCAGCTTGGGGGCTGGTGAAGGCCATTAGTATGTGTCGTTTGCTCTGTTTGTGACTGGAACCTCTAGCTGGAAGACGTTTTATACTCCACATAAGAAAACGATCTCTATTACAAGATTACAAAATGCCATTTTCATAGACTCTTGCCTTTTCTTAACAGCTGGCAGCACACAGATAAGTTACAGTTTTGTAACTCCACATATTTTTACCTATTTCCTGAATTCTACTCAGCCCCCTGGCATTGCCTTTCCAGATCCTTGCTTTCCTTGCTTATCATCCTTAGGCTGTTTCTCCACTCCATCCCTCATATCACGAAGTGGCCTGCTTCCTTCTGGCCCCTTCTGCAGCCTTCAGGCAGTGCTAGCGGCATCAGGCTACTCCCTACGTGCAGCCTCTGTCACCCTTTGCTGTCTGAGCCTCATTGACCCTGTATCATTTAAGTTTGCTGCTGCAGTCCTTCCTCACCAGTATCTTTGAATCCAGCTCTTCTCTTACAATCTTTCGCACAACCTATTCATTTTAATTCTGTTTTTCAGCTTGAAATGTAATTTTTAGAGAAAATGCCCACAGAGAAAGCAGTATTGTACAAGGGCATTGGTTTATCACATAAAGATATCTGCTGGAAGAAAAACAGTGGAGTGACAGATAAAAGCTATCAAAAAGCATAGAAATAGTTAAAGCATAAAGACAGTGTCAAAGCATAAAAAAAGCATAAAACATAATGACAGCTTTTCTCATCTTCTTTTGAATCAGATTGTGAATGTTTTCTTTGTCTTCACCTGAAAGCCTGTTTAAAGACATGTTTAAAGGCAACTTATAGCTGCAAGCCCTGCATTCATCGTTCATGCACGCATTCGTTTATCAGGTAGTCAGACCTGTGAAACATTGCTACTCCTCTCTGAAGGTCACCACCCCCAAAGCAGATCCCAGTGGAGGAACCTATGAGGGCACCTTTTGCTGCCTCAGTGCCACGTAAGCCAGGTTAATTCAAAACACTTCTAATAATTTAAGCGAGCTCGCTTGTTTCTACTGAGGCAAACAATGAACGTCCACATTTTCCTTACTACTGGCTGTGCTATGGAAGGAAAAATCTTCAATGAAAGGGCAGCAAACCCCATTGAGGCAAACCCCATTGAGGGACAGCCCTATCTGAAGTCACTGCAGCTGTTCAGTCAGTAAATATAAATCAAAAGCTGCCTTCCTACTTGAGGTGTCAAGCCAGTTTAAACAATGCTCTATCCCCACCACTCATCGCTCCCTCAGCTGTGATATGTGCAAACGGCAAGCCTACCTTAGCACTGTAGCTTGGCACCTTAGAAGTGAGTTTCCAGGTCTCTTCCACTTCTCATGCCTCAGCTTGTGTTGGGGAGCAGTCCCAGAGCAGGCAAACTGCCTGCCCTCCATAAAGCTAAAAAATACGCTCCAGAAACGCTCGTACAGCTAAAGGGTGAGGGGGACATAGGACCAAATAGAGCTAGTCTGAAATATAGCCTCCTGAAGTGTGCTTAGGATGGACTATGGGTCCTTGTCATGAAGTTTCACTCTTCAGACATGCTCCTATTCCCCTGCACTATTTGCTTTTGTAGCATAGCCATTACGTTTCCATGGGTCAGTGCAGCAAACGGGATGGGGGAACTGATCCAAACTTTTCTTTTGGTTTGAGCTCTAGTTTTGTTTTTGCTTTCTTCAAAAAAAAAAATTGACAGAAAAAAGTTTTGGTGCTGACCAATTCCCTGTGCAGGTTCAGATAAAATACCTTGCAAATAAATATTGTTGCAAACAGAGAGAAAGACAAGGACAAGGGTGCTCTGCATTGCTGCTAGCATTTATTCCTTGAACCCGGTCACAGTTTCAAAGAGTCAGGAGGAACAACCTTCGCAGTCTCTAGTGCTTCAGAGAAAGTTCCTGCCTTTCAGATATTTATACTTTATCATTCTAAGGGGCAATTGATACTGTCCATCAGTGCTCTTTTGTTAGATGTTTCTTTCCATGTATCTGCATGGTAAGAAATATTCTTCCCCTTTGCCCCTAGATTCCTTTCTGCATTTGAAATCAAGACATCTCATCATGATGCAGGAGGGCAAAATGTTAATTTCAAAACAGACAATTTCCCACCGATTCTGGGAGGGTTTAAATGACAAATACATAGTCTTAGTGAGACACTCAGAATGCTATAAACGTCATCACAGAGGAGGATGTTCTTAAGAAGTGTGTTAAAAACTGCATTTAATAATACAAAAATGAAATCTGGTTATTGTATCCTTTCATAATTACTTTTACAACTTAATAGCTCTTTTCTGAAATCCTCTCAAAACCTTCTCTGGTATTGCATTGATGAGATATGTTCAATTTTGATAACTGAAAGTTTTGCACAAATACACTTGTTTCTCTTTAGTAGCTTATTCATGCACAATTTTAGGATGTGCCTAAGCACATATGGTCTTGCTTGAACTATAACTTTATAGGTTTGCTTATTTACTGAATGCATGCAAGTGAATAAGCATTTCTCTGATTCAAACAAAAGTAAAGTTCCTGGCTTACATCAGCTTGTTGTCCCAGAATAAAATCAAAGGCTGCTGAGGTAGTTTATGTCCCTATTTAGAAATAGGAAAACGTTTGTTTTGTGTGTACAGATACTAAGTACTTCAGCTTGAGATGTTAGAGGAAGTTGGGGAAGTTAGTAAGCCCAATGATAGCTACATTCTTGGCATGCAGTCTGCCTGTCTCAATATTTAGTGTTTGTGTTTACTTGCAATTTACGACAGTTAGTAGACTGGAAAGACATAGTAGTGATGTTTAGTTCCAGGTTCATTAAAGGATGTATGAGGCCATACCTCCCATTTTCTTTGATTCTTATCCCAACTACTCTACCATGTACACTTCCCCTAACACCCATAAAACTATAGCAATGATTGGTCTTTTCTTGTTCAATGAATTACAGGATTTGCACAGGATGCAGCAAAAAGCTGTAAACAGAAAATAGAGAACAATGCCATATATACAGTCGTTAGCATACGAGTAACAAACACAGTAGCAAACCAGGTATTCAACAACATGACGGTAGTGAGCCCCCTAATTCCAATGGGCTTTCAAAGGGAAACTGGAAAATAACTTGCACTTGGATCTTTGGAAATTCTTTCTTGAAACAACTAACACCTGTGGGGATGAATCTGAGCAAGTGAACTCGCAGAACCTCATGCCTTTTCTGCCCAGCTGCTACAAATAGGTAGAATTCCTGATAACAGTGGAATATAGTGACTAATGACCCTTATTTTCACATGGGTTTTTTTTTTTTTTTTGGTTGGTTGGTTGTTTTCCCGTAACTACTTCAGAATTCTGCAGCTGGAAAGCTTTTTTGTGTGTGTTTTGGGCAGAACTTTGAACACAACAGTGTGGTATATGTGGGTTTTGTCCTTCAGTTATTATGTCAGTCATTTTTTCCATTAGAAAACTACCTAATCTTTGTGAGACTCTTTTACTCAAAAGCATTTCAAAGCCTTCTAGAAACCCTGCAACACAGCTAATCGCTGCTTGTACATCTAGCACAAATCTTCCTCCTAGTTTAAAAACTTCAAAAGCAAGTGGAAACCTCTTCAGAGAGGAAGCCAAGACCAACATATTCATGTGAAAAGCCCAGTAGAATCACGACAGACAGAGAGAAACCGTTCGAAGTGAGATGTGGCAGAATAGCCAGCTGAAATCTGGCAGGTGAGCAGAATAGTGGTATTCCTCCTAGTCACAGTTATCAGAGCAAAAATTTCGGGAAACCAAGCCCTTGCTATGTGCACGTGTAAAGAACGGCAGCCACTCTTTGTCTATTGAACGCTGTTCTGGCAGCATGACTCTGCCTTGGTGGGGAGAGTCAATCTCTAAACTCAGATCTAGGCTAAATTTCTTAGTGACAACAAATCTGGAGGATATTTTGTCCTGACTAAAAATAAAAATGCCTGGTTGAATTCAGAGCAGCCTTTGCTGCTGACTGACCCAAATAAACTGTACTAGTTGAAAGGGACAAGTATTCAGCTTTGTAGGTTCATTTAGCGAAACAACTTTTGTCTAGAAGCACTGGGAGAAGGTTTCCTCTTATCTTCAGAAAAATAGGTGAATCCCTTCTTGGGGAAAAAGCCAACTTTAAGAAAAAAATAAACATCAAAAGATGAAGCTGAGTGTTGTTAAGAACAAAATGTGTGCTAAATTAGGGCTGTGCGTTTTGTCTTTCCTGTTATTAATGGCATCCTCAGAGGATACTGACTCACACGATGACTGAAGTGCTTGCGGTTTGAGACTCATGCTGAGCCAATAAGCCTAGAACCAGCGAAGCTCTTCCCTTTTCTTTCCATAAGGAAGCTTCCAGATCTAGTTGCCATTTGCTGCAACACCCAGAAACAAGGGCAGAGAATAGCGCAAGTTAGGACTCTCTGGAAGGGCCGAAGTTATCATCTCATGAGGTTATCCAGCTACCAGTGAGATTTTCTAATGGAATCATCAGGGTACTGGCAGACTTTGGGTACTCTTCCCTTCACACTCAGTCAGATCAAGGCTTGGTTTTGCGACAGACCTCACCTGTGGTCTGAGAAGCAGAACTGGGGAGCCAGCCAGGGTGATTTTCTGGTAGCAATCTAGCCTGCCTTCAGATTCTTTCTGTGATGTAAATTCCTGTCACTTTTCTTTGCACAACGCTAACACACTTGCAGTTTGTTTTTCTTTTGTTCCCAGGAAGCACTAGATTAAAGGTCTGCACATCTTGGGCTCAGAGCTGTGTTTACACTTGGGTGTTTTAGATCGATTAGAAATTCAACTCTTCCTGTTACTCAGGTGGCACGATTAGTGCTGTGGAAAACACCTGCCTTTAGGGAAAGGATATAAATAATTCATTGTGCTGAAAGTCACCTTCTCCTACTACTGTGCTTGATGTTTACTGGGACCTTCCATAAGTCACAGTCATTGCACCATCTCCACTGTGTGACACTGGTAATGTTAAAGTGAGGTAGCATTTGTAAGGCTTTTTTGATCTTCATGCTGCACAAAATACTTGCTCGGCATGTAGAAAGGGGACCTTCCCAAAGGTAAGATGATAAAGGATTCTCCTTATCAGAGTACTTCAGACAGAGTTGTCATTTTATTTTTTCCTAGTACTTGGCGTGGCCTCAGCAAGATAGGAATCCAGCTTTAAAAGCATAACTGATCCTACAGAAAAAAGTATGTTGTATTCCCTTGGAAGAGAATACAACTGCTCACCATCCACCGACTGATACCCAGCCCAACCTGAGCAGGGATCTAGCCCTTCCGGGTAACTGCCCCCAATTTATATAGTGGGCATGATGTGCTGTGGTATGGAATACCTCTTTGGTCAGTTTGGGTCAGGTGTCCTGCCTCTGCTTCCTCCTGGCTTCCCCTCCTCCCTGTCAGAGCATGAGACTCAGAAAGTCCTTGGTTAGAGTAAACATTACTGAAGGACAACTAAAAACATCGGTGTTACCAGCGCTGTTCCCAGATGGAAAGTCAAAAACACAGCTCTGTACCAGCTACTAAGAAGGATAAAAATGACTGCTACTGCTGAACCCAGGACAATTTTTAATTTTACAGTCAATCATTCTTGATAGTCCAAGAGATTTTAAAAAGATCTAAGCTGAAGAAACTTTAAAACAAAAAATTTTCCATATTTAGATGTAAAATGCTAATGTGGTTTGAAAAGTCTGAGCAGGGTGCATGTTTTGCAAATTAGTTATTCATGCAATGAAAAGATACCCTCAAGATGCTCACAGGCTAGGAACCTGGTGAAGTACTCCTAAGATTTTCTTCTAATTCCTGACATATTCACCTCTGCCTGTTTGTTACTGTTGCTAATAGGTACCTTTGGTTTCCAAATTATTGCTGGGTGAGTGGGCTTTTGGAACTGCCTGGAGGCCCTGTTAAGGCAGGAGTCCTGTGTGTATGCAACAGCAGGCAGCCCGTGCTCACAGACTCATGCTTCACACTACTGATCTGGCTTGGCATCGTGCCTCAGCTGCATGAAGATGAGCTTGTGCTTAAGTCTTTGCTGAACTGGATTGAGTGACAGTAATCTTGCCTAAGGAGGCCCTTAAAACACTTAACTACTGTTTAGCAATAAAACCTGGGAATCTGAAGTGATGTGTGAGCAATTAAAAATATTAATTCTCAAATCCTTCCTGTTTTGAACATTTGCAGTAGATGACTTTTATGAAATACACCTGATGCTATTTTTATCTAATTGGAAGTTACTCCCACAGCCTTATTGGAAATGTGCTGGGATTTACAGCTGTGTAACTGAGAGGTGAATTACATTTAAACAGTTTAACTGCACTGAACAGTGAAGTAGTGGGAAAGCAGCTCCAGTTTCAGCTGAGTAACTGCTGCTTGAGCCTCAGTCTGCAGCTGCTCATTAGTACATCCTGCTTCATGGACAGGGCAAACCCATAAATCCTATCCTCTGTGCTGCAGCTTGAAGCCCCTGAAGAGGAAGGTTTTATGCTACACTCTGGGGTCCTGTGGGTGTTCTGGTGTTCTTCTGCACCTATCTGAGCTCTGAGAGCTGCTTCCTAACCTGTGTGGTGTGACAGTGCAGGGACACTGCAAAGCCAAGGGAGTGAGTTGGTCTATAAAAGCATAAATTCCCAGTTCATAAATATCAAGAGTGTTTTCTAATTAAGAGGTCTCTACTGCTTTAAAACTGTCAGTCAAAGTGGGTTTCTTTTTGGTTTTTGGGGAATGGGAAATTTTGTTTTCTGATTGACCTTAAATTACCCAGACTAAACAATGGATGGCATGATCAGGACACTCACAGTGACCACTTCTTCCTCTGTAGCCCTCCCCCAGCATCTTTTGTCCAAACTACATCAGATCCATTCATGAGGTTTTCTTCTTCCAGTCTTACACTATTCCTAAAAAATTCACAAAGGCAGAATTGATATTCTAAAAAATAATGCCAGCAGGAAACAGAATGGAGACTGAAGCATTCTCATCTTAAGAAACAGGCCAACAAAGAGATTGTTGTCTTCATTTTGTAAAAGTTTATTGTCAAATTGCTTTGGCCTCAGCTTTAGACTTATCTGTATGTTGCTCTGTAGCAAAATTTGAAATGCTGACAGAACAGCATCAGTGCTCCCAGTACAGTAACCTCATGACATATTTTGCAGTTGGTCTTTATGCTCATCATGATAAAACACAGCCAAAAAGGGTGCATTATGTCTAATTACCCTGACTTAAACTTGAACGTTGTGCCATGTAGAAGTACAAATCAGTGAACTTTTTCTTGACTCAACTGCTGGCAGTATTCAGCTTTTAAAATCTTTCAAAATGAAAGTATTTATGAAGCTTTTCCACTTAACCAGGTGCAATCCAGCTTCTAAATATATCCATTTTTTTCTTAGAAGCCTGCCATGAAGGATCAGTACTGAATATTCCTGATAGTAACACATAAGTACACATGTAGCTTGTGAAGCAGCTAGTATTTATTTAGGAAGCTGTACCTTGTCAGTAACATCACCATTTACGGGAACAGCAATGACAGTGAGGTCTACACATGTGAATAGGTCATCCAAGTAGTGACAGTCAAACAACATTGGATTTTTAAAATCTGTAAGTACAGACTTTATATGAAGTCAGTAAGTGGTATGTATTTCTACTAAACTAGGGTGAAATGAAAAAAAATGCTGTCCGCATAGAAACTCTGAAACAGCCATTAAACATTCACATCTCAAAACTGGTATCACCGTACTTATACCTGTTGACTGGGAATCTAAATGATTCTGAAAGTAACTATGTTTTAAAAGATGTCTCAAAAAAAAAAAAAAAATAATAGCCTGTGCTATTTAGTACTTTAGTTATGCAGTGATGGAAAATGTGCACTTCAGAGCGGCTTTCTGGGCTGAAACTTATGCAGCATGAATGGGGGAACTGATCTCTGTATATGACTTTTTATGATCGTCTAATTTAACTTAAACAGAAAAGTGATGATGTACAATGCAGGTCTAGCTTTCTTTCAATTACATTTTTCACTTGATGATAAATCTATTCAGTTAAAGAAGTCATAAAAACCAAAAGATAGAAGCAAAGAGGATTGAGTTTTTTAAAGACCAAAACTGAGACTGGGAGAAATATCACTGTATAGAAAATCTACAACATGAGCCTCGTATGAAGTTCTGCAGTAATTCAGAATCTTGCTACATATCTAATGGCAATGTTCTGGGGGACAGGGCAGACTGAACATAGCTCTTTACATAAAACAGCATGACAGATAAGCTATCAGATTTTCATTACTGAGCAGAATTTTTCTTTTCACTTCTACTGGATTTATTATAGTAGCTATTAAGGTCAATAAAGCACACCACTGACTCCAGGGAAGATGACAAGACATACAGAAGACAAGCTTTTATTTATTTGGCTCTGGGACTATGAAATACCCACTGATCCATTCCCAGATCAGTTATTTACTGCTTTTGCTTATTGCTAGATGACAGCTAGCACGACAGACATCCTTTATATTTGTTACATATAAACTTTCTAGTTTGCTGGAATTCATACACTTGTGGTGCTTCAGAATCTCATGTTGCACAGATGAAATGCAATGATCTGTGCAATGAGGCGCACAGATACAGATCTGCAGAAAGAAGAATTAACAAGTCTCTTGTTTAGCACAGAATGACTAAATAAATGATACTCACCATCAAAGGAATATGCTGGGTTTGTATATTTACATGTGCATCTAAATGCAAGTTTTAATTTTCCCCATATATTATGAAAATTAATGGATGCCAGTAGTTGTCCAATTATAAACAATGTCAAGATTTTTATTTTAAATTTTGGAAAGTGCTCTTATAAATTATGGTTATCATTGAAAGCCTTTGACAGATTTATGTTATGCATGAATTACAACCAGCTGTGATTTACATGGCTTTAGTTCTATCAAAAGACTCAGGTAATGTCATAAGCCACAGGAGAGAGGCCTGATTCACTAAAATCCCAATAGAATTATGGATCTGTAACTTTCACCTCGCAATTTTACATGCAAACCCTATGTGAGGAAATATCAATACCTATACACCTGCTTGCCCAGATTCCCTTCTTACAGCTCATACTGTTTCATTATTCCCTCCTTTTTGTGACTCCTCACATCCCTTTATATTGGGCCATATTGCTTTGAGTGGCTACTATAATTACTGGCTCACCTGCAGGTTAAGGCTTGAGTCCTAATCTCTGTCTATTCTATGTTATGACTGAATTGCCCTCCTCAAGAAAAGTCAGCAAAAGCAAATGTGGAATAATTCATGATACACACAAGTTTACAGGACAGTGAACTGCCTCAAGCCATCAGTGGAAGTGTCTGTACTAGTCTCCTGGGTGTATCTGGGGTGTAGTATAATCCCTGTCCTGATACTTATTTATACTGATGCAGATTCCCAGGAGGAACTAGCAGTCTGTCCCACTTTGGTCACTCCAATGCTGGCAGAAAGGATTTCCATCTTCTTCAAAGGAGGAGGCAAGCCAGATCATTCATAAATCTAGCCCTTTTGATGATCCATTTTGCCTTTTCCTGCCCAGTTTGTTCTGCATGGCACAGTATTGAATTTCTTCTCAGCAAGGATGTATCTTAATAAGTCTTGTAGGTTACCTATATTCTGGCTATGAAATTTACATTTCAGCCCATCCACAACTCTATAGCTTGTGTTTGACAACTACAGACACACGGTCCCTTCCATTTCTAACCTGGGGGAAAAAATATATTTAATATACTACTTTTTTCTATGTAGAGTCAGGAGACACTAGGAAGCCAAGAGGAAGGACCAACTGCAAGCCACCAGCCAGTACTCCACTGGATGCAGCCTAGTGCCAGCAGTCACTCGGGCTCCAGGACTCCCGTTGCTAGCCTGTAAAACATTTTCAAAGCATGACACACTGCACACATCTTGTCAGCGTGATTCAGTTTTATCACTTAATGCCTGCCCACACTTTAATGAAATGTCATCAAATAGAATGATGCAGTTTGCGTAAGTTACACCTGGATGAGCTACACCTCCCCTTGTCTTCCCCAGTGCTCATGATTGAAGATTTTTGTAGCTTTCTAAAAATGTTGCAGTTCAAACCCTATTGAAAAGGGTAAGTAAATCTCAGCTAAAGCTAGCAAGGGTTAAATAAATCTAATAGCTAGCAATGAAACTCTGGAATCCAGAGCTGCAAAAAAGCCAGGACTTGCAGAATTTGGCACTTGAAAACAGATTGTACAGGTGCAGAAATATGACAGCTGTGTGCTATGGTAGCCAAGCATCAAATTAAAGTTGCTCTTGAAATTCCCTTGCAATTAGTGCGGGGACACTGCACATCATCAAAGTCTGTGCTCACAAGCCCAGGATTTCACAAAGTGAAATGAATGCTCATGACACTAGCTATGTTTTGGTGTGATTAGTAGTAATTACAAGTGGGGAAAGTCTCTGTAGGCCAGATCTGAGACCCCGTTTTGAAGTCTGATAGTCTGATGTGGAGAAGCATTTCAAAAAACCTTCAGGCCATCATTTTAAGATGGAAACCACATCTGCCTGATTTACAATTTTATCCTTTCAAAGAAAGCACTTGCTGGGATTGTAAACATCCGTAGGACAAACAGCTTGTTGGACATATCACCTTAGTCCAAGTGGGTTGGCAGAGCTCATATAATTTTCCTGTACTGATAATATTGGTTTTTCACCACCATCTTGTCTGCAGATGATTTTTTTAGGAGAAAGAACACAAACTGGCATGAGAGATTAACGTAATTTCAGTGAATTAGTTCCTCTGGAGTGCAACTGGTCAGAGAAAAATAAGTCTATAAAAAAAAAAATATTAATTTCTGATCTTTGATTTTTTCAGGGTAAGCATACATTTAGTGTTAAGCACATGAACATTCCCATTTACGTCAATAGAAAATTTCATAAAAATTAATTATGGTCCAAATCTATGTTGTGCCTTTACAATATTGTAGAAAAAATTTGGGGTACTTTTTACGATTTGGGCTTTTTTGAAGATTCATTTTGTTTGAAAGGATGTTCTTGATGTATCTGATCCAAAACCTAGACTAGCCTATTATTAAAATAACTAAATAATGTCAGATCAGAAAATGCAATAATATAATTCTTACCAAGATGGTTGTGTGCTATATTGACTGTATTTTTTACTTTTTTTTTTTTTTTAAATATAATACTAATCCTATTTCTCCAAGAGAAGAAGTGGGGGAAAAATGTGGAAACTGTACCTATCAAAAAGCATTGTACACTGGCATAGAGATGGTAAACCCCTCTGAGTGGCCACTGTATCAGGACAGTGTTAAACACAAATTATGGTATCATTTTAGAATGTGCGTGTTGAACAAAAACCTGTCAGCTGCTTACTGCCTTCTATTTCATGCATTGCAAAGATGTGTAAAATGTATATGAATAACAAACATGATTTTGGTTCATAAAAATTTTAAATTAAAAACAGTCAAGTTTTTCATTGTGCGCAGTTCCTAATCTTACATTTTCTATGGCACTGCAGAGGTTTATGCCCATGCTTAATGTTGTATATTATTCATAATATCATCTACCACATGTCTAATTGAGCATAATGGTGGCATTTTCATCAAGATCAGAGACCAACTGTGTTTTTTGAACTGCTTACCCTATCAGTGCATCTGCATCACCAAGGTGAAGTATGCCCGAGCAAAGCGAGATGTGGAGACCTGAATTCTGCACGGGAGTTTGACGATGATTTTCCTCTTGACCTTGGGCCACTCATTAAGAAGGTCTACTGGCACACTGCCAGACATACTTGACTCCCACGGGACTTAGTAAGAAGTGTGGGAGGATTAGGCCTTCGATGCTGTATCCTTGAATCACTTTACATAGTTGGATCCTCAAAGGAAAGATTACCTTGCTTTCAGAGGTGTCCCTGGCAAACATTAGAGACCGAAATTTTAGCTGATACTCCTTCCTTCAACTTATCCAAATCAAAGAAAGACAGACAGCTTCTTTCACTGACAGGCCCTAATCCTTTATGGAATTGTCTTGATAGACAAAGCTTCCCAATGCAGCTGCATTCTGCAGCACCGGCCCCTCATCCATGGTGAGAACAGCTGTGAAACTATTGCATGAAAAAAGAGGGGGAGAGTTATCTTTGGAACCTGTGGCAAGACCTTTCACTTTAGGGCATAGTTCTGGTTTCAATTTTAAATTCCTGAAGCTGACGTACATACAGATGCAATATCAAAATGAACAAACAAGTCTGCAGAGCGAAGCATGAAGTGGACAGGAAATGCCTTAAGGTAACCCTGGCAACCTTAATTTTCTCCATTTGTGCAGCCTTTAATTTTGTCATCACACAGTAACGACTCTCCTTCAGCATACTTCCCTGCCAGATGTGTTTAGCAGCACCAGCAACCACTGTGTTCAAGGTATGCAGGCAGCCTGTACTGGAAAAAAAACAAAAAACAGTGGTAAAGCCCACATGAAAGTTTACTAGTTTTTCAGCTCTGACAAGAGCACCATAGCTGCAATGCATTCAGTTTTCACTTGTAAGATATGGGAAAAACTGAGGGAAAGGAAGCACAAAAAAATCCATGAACATCTTATGTAGAAATGATGCTTCTAGGATGTTGACACAAGCATATCCATCTCCTCAAAACATCTAAAAGCAGCTATGTTGTTAGAACTCCAATCTTAACCACTACTAAGTTCTGTGTCTCAAAGTCTCTTAGCCATCAAGTTTATTTTTCAAACAAGAACTTACTCATTTAACTGAAAAAAAAAAATCATTCTATTAAGTTTTTATTTTCAATACACAGCAAAATATTCTGCAATATATAACATTTTCAAAGGCAAATCACTTTTTTTATGGAATCCCTTTCTGGAGAAATTGTTTCCTGGAACTCTCACAAATGCGGAGCCAACAGAAGAACAGTAACTGTTGCACTGTTTATACAGTCACTGTTTATAGCAAACACTGTTGCTGATTTTGTGATTTTATAGAGAGATTGCAGCTGGAAATGCAGCAAGATTCTTCTCCCCACCCCCACTGCATTAGCTACACTTGGATTTTGTGTTGAGAAGACGAGCAACTGGATTTTTCCCCCATACTTAAACTAGAAATAATAATCCCCTCCTCTTCTCTTTAGATAGTGGAGCCAGTAATCAGGCTAAGCAGGACTTCAAGAGCAATTGAGGAATATCTGCATTATTATTTATGAAATATTAAGTGCTAAAGAGCCTATCAGAAACTAATTTATCCAAGATAAATACTTCCACATGAAAAAAACAAAAATAAAGATGGTACAGAAGATAAAAGTTTACCAATGCTGTCTGAACTGCAGGTTTACTGCATGCTTCTGAGTAACCAGCCACCTTATTACTTATTTGTGGATACAAAGGTTCTACATTTGTCAAATTCACATTCTTCAGTTATAGGTGGACCAAAGTTGTAAAGCAGAAATTTGTGTTTAACTCAAAAAGCAGTAGGAGGCTTTGATCTATTACTGTTGAATCAAGCAAAAGGATTGCCTTTGAAAAATGAGTCTGGGATATCTGCTGTAGAAAGAAAATACAAAAGTACACAAAGAAAACTAATAACCAAAATAGAAAAGATGAAGCAATAATAAATCAAGCTGAGAAGTCATCTAAGAACTTTGCAAGCCGATGTGCAACTCCTGCAACATCTGGAAAATTCCTCCAAATTTCAATCTCCAGACTTGAAGGCAAGCAGATCACAGGCATCCATTAATAATCCCTCATGTCTCTTTCGGGTTCAGTTATCCCTTGCAACAGATCTCATGTTAAAATTCAGCATGACAGCTTCAGAACTAAAATCAGGTTATTCATCAAAGAGTTTGAGAAATATTTATGGCAATCTCTTTTCTCAGTTTTATCTCCCATTTCAACAGGATCCAAAGATTTTCATATCCAAGGGCAAATACAATCTTGCTGCTTTGAAATAAGCAGTGGAGTTTAAAATCAACAGAAAATGTCAGTCCAGTCCAAAGGTATTCCGTCCACTTAATGAAAACATGAAGACAGGGATTACAAGTCACCTGAAACTGAAATTTTGGTGTGTTTGTTTGCATGTTTGCAACATTTATTTCTGTTTCCCAGTAAGGCAGATAGGAAAAAGGTCTCTCTCTACCCTCTGCTTCTACTTTTTGTCCTTTAAAATTATGATATGGGCTGGTGTGAGTTGCTCCTGGATGGGAAGACCAAGACCATCTTGTCTTGTAAGTTTCCCCAGGGTTGGTCTGCCACCGCTCACAGAAGTGATGTTTCCCCTGCCCATGGTGTTAGGAGCAGAGCTGTTGCAGAGGCTCACTGACCACTCTTGCTCCTGAGTCTTGGCCCCTCTCTCAGGCCTAGGCTGAGAGGGGCTATTGCTAGGGATATTGGCAAGGGAAGAAATCAAGACAAAGCCAGAAATGTTGGGATCTGAGGGTGAACTGGAGGAACAGCTTGGAGACTGTAGCAGGAACCCCACAGGGAACCCTTGCTGAGGGCTGCGGTGGAAGATATGGACCCCCTCAGATCCTGAAGAAGTTGCCCTGTCAAGACTGCTGGGCAGCTTCTCAATATTCTCCTTGCCAAAAAGCCCTCCCACCAAGCCAGAGATGTGGCACCATCTCCAGGCAGGCTGTGGTGCAGGCAATATCTGCATATGTCTGAGTGTGGCTCATTTCCAGATGCAAGGCAGAAAGCAAGGCTGTGACAGACCCAGGAGCGGAGACCAAACCATGAGCCTTTCCCTGGGCACTGGCTCCGTGGTTAGCAGGCTACTAGGGGGTGAACCCTGCCTGGACATCCTCATGCTCTACCTAGATCTCCGAAGGTACCATGACTAACTTTGAAATATGATACACAGTTTTTAGAAGGACCCCTTACTGCGATTCCTCTAGAACCTGGGCATAACCTCCATTCACTCCATTCCTCCAGGCAGGCACTACTTCAACAAGAAGACAGAGTAGTCTAATAGTACATCTTGTAGTTTCTGTTAAGTACAAAGAAGTGCTGGGGACTTGGCATTAAAAACAAATAAACAAGCAAAAAAACCAGATTTTGCCCCAAGCCACCTAAATGCATAGCTACTTTACTTTTGGTCAAGAAGATGCATACAGTATGATCCAGCTGACTCAATCCATGTCTAGCAGCAGAATGAGGTGGGGGAGGTTGTGTGTCTTCTATCTCCCCAGCTGTTCTTCCAGGCACTGGTGAACAGCAGGGGACCTCCTACGGTGATGTGAAAAAACATCACAGAGCTGGGACAAAGGCAGAATCCAGGCATGTTGTAACCAAAAGGTTTAAAACAGAGATTCACTTCAATAGTTCTATTCCCAGGATTAGAAACTTGCCAGAAGTTTTAAAAAAACTTGGACAAAATGCTTTTTCTGAAGCATACACTAAGGAAAAAAGTGTAATGTATTTAATTATATTTTCAGTTCAGAATGAAGTGTCAGTGGAAATGAGGAAGGCATGCCAAAAGAACCAACAGTTTGGTGGTTAAAGCAGCTCATCTGCTGTGTGGGATAATAGAGTCCAGATCCCGCTTTAAATTAGGGAATGTGATTTTCTTGCTATTAATTTAATTGTTTTCTTATTCATGCCAGGAGCAAATTCAAATTTACTTTTGGGAGGTCAAAATTCACTTCATGCTCTTGCAAATGAGCTGAATTATTTATAGTGCATAATGTTACCAAAAAAGATGAGTAAAAAGAAGCTTTCTGGAGGATAATCTACATCTGTATTAGCTAACCAACTTTGGATTTGTTCTATTTGGAAACAGATCAATTCAGAAATAATAAGAAATTATTTACTGACAGTTAATAACTCTGCCCACATTTTTCCAGGGTTGAAAGTGCTTGAATAATAGTCACAAGATACCAGATGGTAAAAAAAGAACATGGGAAAGTGAATAACTTCACCATCAAATTTACATCCATATTCATAACCAGCATTTGTGTTTCTACATTCTTCTCATTTCCCCATGAGAATGCAGTAATCCTACTATTCCCATTCAGGTAAATATATTTTTTCCTTTCTTTAATGTGAAAATAGCAACAAGATTTGACGCATAGGGAAATAAAACTTTAGCAATAATTTAGATATTTTATACATTGTATCATTAATGTATTTAGATAAACGGCTCTGATAGTGTAGCTCACATCCTCACTGCTCCTTTACCTTCTTGATCTGAGTTTCTTCTCCAGGTCTGCAATACAACTCATCAACACTTTGCAGTCTTCATTAGCCTTGGTGTTATATTCACTTGTTAGTATTTTTATATCTATCTCTTTCATTTGTTAAACACTTTCCCAAACTTAAATTGGTCACAACTTATATAATGAGTTCTACTTGTAAGAATAAGGTGATTTTCAGTGCTATGGCACACAAGCCAAGCTGACATTCCCAGCTATCATAAGCTAAACACCGCATTTTGGCATTTGACAGAAGATCTCTGATACAAATTCTCCCTAAAATCAGGTAGGTTTTTAAATTAAGTGTAACCTGATATCTTGAAAGCAGGGCTGAAAAAGCCAGTGCTCATCCCATTTCTTCAGGTCCCACTGGAAGCAACAGGACTTAAATCCCAGCAGGGAAACGGCGTGGGCACCTGTGTTAGCAGCTCATCAAATGCCGGTACCCGTGTGTTACAGGAGCTCACTCTGAGCTGTGGGAAACTGTATAACCACACCCCTGGAGCTCTCTGTCTTGGTTAATTTACATGGGCTTCCCGGCATCTAGCATCAGATCCCTTATCTCTGCATCTCTAGCCATATATCTGTATACAACCTCTTTTAATTCCAAACTCTCTAAATTCAAACCCAAGAAAAATCTTTTTAATTGAAAACTAAGTTTAGCATAAGATTGGCAAAGGCTGGTGATATATCCAAGGAGATTTAGGGTTGTTTTTTTATTTTCAGTTTATAAAACATGCTGAAACTGATTCATATGCACAAGTACCTGGAACTCTATAGTATTTTTAGAAATAAACCACTCATGGATAAAAAGCTTATAGTCTGATATTTAGAATTTTCTATGGCATCTTTTATGCAAGGATCTCAAAACCTTTTCCTAATGCTAAATATGCTTAAACACTTCATATATTATTCCAATTTTAAGGAAAAAGTGACACACAAAAAATTTGAGTAATTTGGCAAAAAGGGACACATAATCCAGGCATCCTGGATTCATGCCTTAGTTAGGGAACAATTCTGTTTGGACTAGGTATTCCGCCCACCCTGCTAAAGTTAGCTAGTTAATAGGATTATGAAGTGAGAGACTTAATATTCCAGTAAGACCTGTAAGATGGCTACAGTTTTGAACACTTGAAAGAATGTCTGGATTGTGATGCTATATGAAGGCAAGCATGTAGCACTAACCATTTACAAAAACAAAAACAAAGGGACAATTTGGTTGTGTGAATAGTGAATACATGGACAATAAATAAAATAAAAATCATAAATATTAATCACCAGGGAACCAGAATTGTTCAGGGAATCCATCTCCTAAAATGTCATTATTATCATAACTCCTAAACTTTCATAATAGCATGTATTTTTTAGAAAGTAACTTAAATTTTCAAATGTGCATATGTTTGGAAAAATAAACAATAATATGAAATTATCTCTAATGAAAGTTTTGTAAGAGTTGATTTGCACAATGCTAAACATGTAAGTTTAGCAAATTAGCGAACACAAAGTGTTCAAATTTTGAAATTAGAATGCTATTTAAAGAACAACAGGTAGCCAACCTGTTATGTAAGTTAGGGAAGATTTGCTTCTGTAAATTCAGAGACTAATTTTAAAGAAGATTTGAAGGTAATAGCAGGTCAAAATACAGCTTTGTAATGTCTAGGAAGGTATCTCTTATTGTGTAAAATTATCCTAACCTACACAAAATATTATTATTCTGATAAAATAAATAAACATATTTACTGATAATATCACTTCCTGTCTTGTATAAAGTTATTTATTGGTAGATCAGCAACCAAACGGGCTCTGACTTCTGCCTCTGCAAAGCCTCTCTCTATTTCTTAGTTCTCTTTGTCAGTGGCTTCTTGACATTTAATTTTCCTGTGGCATAACTGAACTTAACATTTCCTTTCTATTATTACTTTTCATATATACTGACTCGCTTTCTGTGCTGTCATATTCTGCTCTCCATACTATCGTATTCTTCTAAATCTTAAGGTTACCCTAAGCTATTCCTTTGTGCTAGGTACAGTTGAGTGTAAAGGACTGAAGAGTAACCACCAGGTCTACATGAATGTCTAAAGAAATAAAGTGTTTCAAGTTATCCCGGATCCAATAAAGTTAAAGGATGAGGATATATTTGCATCTCTTGAAATGTTCTGATTGCCAAACAGCATACTTTAATATAGATGACCCCACAGCAAAGCTTAAATATTGTCTGTAACAAGGTTTAAACATCTTGTCAGGAAGCTTAAGGTTGTTTTCCTTTGTCGAGGTTTGCCTATGATGTGTCTGCTGGGCTAACACTGTGACTGAGTCCCTTAGGTCACCACCAGGCAAAGAATAATACATTTTTTTCCTATACCCCAGGAAAACCTCTGTTAAAATTAGGAGGCAGGTTCAATTAATTTCAGGTTTCTAGTTTGAGGAACTTTAGTCTGCTGCTAATTATAAGGGTCTTTTTACATAATCAAAATGGAGTAAACAGTCAATGGAGGCAGTGGGCAGGTACGGGCCTGCTAGGGAATGCCTTACAAGAAAATAGTTCTGTAGAAGATGCAAACCCACCAATACAGTTCTGTGTTAGCTCTCCCTGTCAACAGGTCATGATGAGCACATCTTTTCTCCAGCTGTTATTAATCTCAGCTGATCCTACAAGGTTTTTGCTATTTTTATGCCACACTGTAATTAACATACAGTACAGATGACTGGGAATTCTCCAACTGAACTGACAGAAGATACCACTGAATAAGAACAGGTTGTGGGAATGTGTTTATATCGATGGAAATTTCATTTGGGAAGAGTTCTGATCCAAATTATAAATCTTGCAATATCCAGTAAGCTAGGGTCAGCCTTAAATTACTCCTTGTTCTGACTCAACTCTGCAACATAACTACCAGGCTGCAGGTGAACGCCAAGTGGATTTCCCAGTCTCTGCTGTTGGAATGGCCCACTTCTGATTTTCATGATGTTTTGTGAAGCAAGGACCTAAACTTTAGTTCCCACCTTCTCAAGTTGTAGTCCTCACAGCTGGGCTTCCTAAAATATTTAATGATTAACACAGAAAAGCTTCAGAGGGAGAAATTGAGACATCCTTCCCATTTCTCCTCTTTCCAAGAATAGTCAGCTTGAGGTGGGTAGCATGTTCCTGTATAAATGAACACATAAACACAAGGACTTAACCTGAGTGGCCTAAAGGATCACCCAAGCATATTAGCTATTCTGGGACAACTTCTTTCACCATCTTGGTGGATTTAGAATAGTTCTCAACACAAATTTGTGTGGTACAGGAAAAAAAAACATTCCCACATAGTTTTAGCCCTGTGGCTGTATGGGGTTGCACCAAAAGCTCATCTGGTCCCCAGGCCACTGAATCTAGGCAAACACAAAATTAGCTTAAAATTGTTTCCTGCACTGAGATTGCCATAAGTTAGTTCAGGCCCTTTATAAATTCTCTTTTGCACTTGCAGAAGAGACTGTTGAGGGAAGATTTAAACTGTACAATTGGCTTTATACTAGTTTGCTTTGCTCACCCCTGTATGAACCTCAAGTATGAACTTTCATATATGGCTCTAAAACTGCCTGTAGCTGCAGAAATAAGACTTGTACAACAATAATGCCCAGGAGTGCTGATCTCAGGTATGGTCCTAGCAAATGATACTGTGAAAAGAAGGTCCCAGTCTGAACTTCCTCACCTACATCCTCCAATAGTTATTATATCATCTAAGGGATTAGGTTAAGGTTTTGGCTTGTTTGTTTGTTTGTTTTTAAAGTAGATAAATTGGGAACAGCGACTGGTCAAAGCAGTGTCTCTCTGCAGGTTTGGAGTACTTCTGTGTGGAAATCTGGGCAGGAAGTAGTGTATTTGGAAACTGTAACAGCTCTGCAGGTTTCCTATTCAGCTGTTACCCAGGTGGACCTTGAAGGAATTTCCTTTTAGAAAGAAAAACATGTGGTAGTATCTAGATGCACTATTAAAGAACTTGAATATAAACACAGCATCCCAAATTATTTTTTATGTAGACCAGATGGTATTTAAAAAGGGAATGCAAAGGAAGTACTTAAGGCAGGAGATACACGTACAGAATGGGTGAGTCAGAAGAAAGGTTCCAGTCTTGTTTTGCAAATTAAATCTCTTGCTGGAAAAACAAGGTTCAAATTCTCAACAGATCAGCAGCAAAAATAAAATTAGGGGCCTCGTTTCCAGCCCTTTGTGTACATGTCAAACATTGACACTGTTTTTATTCAGGAAATGTGATAGACAGGACTTTCAATGATGATGCAAATCATGACTGAAGTGTACTGGCAAAGAGCTGCAGGGGCTGAGGGAAATATGCATAATGTTCTTTGAGTCTGGATCTGCTCTGTACCGTTAGTCACCCAATTCTGCAACAAACTGCTGCTGTAAACCATCAAAGGATGGGGGATGCTAAACTTCTGCAGCACTGGCTGGAGATGGAAGGATTTTTAAGTCCATCTTTCTCATTCGCTGATGTATCATAACTTCACCACTTCACAGGATTGTTGCAACAAGTCACCAATAGCTTCTTTTACATCATCAACTCTTCTAATGTCACCAACTTTCTAAATGTCAAGGCACTCTTTCACTGCTTTTAAGCAACCTTGAAGGGATTACTGTATTTATGGTGCAGAGCTAGGGGTGCAATGGTCTATCTTCTACTCCCTCTACTACTGCCAAGTTCTTGTCTGACCTTGACTTGGGATGGAGTGCCATGAGTCAGTTACCTGGTATTTAAAAGAAACTAAAGCTTCTCTGCACCCCACAAGACTTGTCAATTCTATTTAGTTATGATGAAAGAAATTATTCTTTCTGTTGCAATATATGCAAATATTTTATACTCATGATGTTAAAGTCATAACCACAAACATGACATATTGCCCAATACCAAAAGGGAATCGGAAAATATTTCAACAGAACAGTTCTTAACAGTGCTTTAGAAAGAATACCTCTGCTCTGCAATTTTTACTTTGCAGCAGATGTCACAACAATTAATGAGATCTTGTCCATTGATATAATCCAGCTTTGTATTAGGCAATTCAAACTATTCACCAAAAACATTAATTTGATCCTCAAAATCCCAGTGATAAGCTTGTCTTTCAGGACCTAAATAATCATTTTATGCTCCTTTTTCTTTTAGTCTCCCCTCTTCAGATTTTTTTTTAATGTTTTAAACTTTTTTTTCTCCGGTTACAAAAACATGCAATACTTAATCTGAAGATATATTCTTTCATGTCTAGTATTGCCTGTAAAAAGCATCTATCACTTCACCTGTCCTTGATAATGACACAAGATTAACCTGATATTAGTACTAAAACCTGTGTGACCTTAAGAATTAAATTCCAGTGAGTCAAGTGATAAAAATATGTGTGCCATATGCCAGCACATAAATGTACAGGTCTGTAGTCCTAAAGGACTTCCTCATCAATGTGTCAATAACCAAGCTACCCCAGGGATAACAGCGCAATCTCCCCCAAGAGCCCCTATCGACGAGGAGGTTTACGACCTCGATGTTGGATCGGGACATCCTAGTGGTGCAGCCGCTACTAAGGGTTCGTTTGTTCAACGATTAACAGTCCTACGTGATCTGAGTTCAGACCGGAGCAATCCAGGTCGGTTTCTATCTATGACCAACCTTCCCCAGTATGAAAGGACCAGAAAGGTGGGGCCAATACTCCAAGCACGCCCCCCCCTCAAGTGATGCCCCCCACAAAATCACCAAAGGATCACGCCCATTACCCCAACGAAAAAGGTTGCTAGTGTAGCAGAGCCAGGCAAATGAAAAAGACTTAAGCCCTTTACCTCAGAGGTTCAAATCCTCTCTCTAGCTCCCACCATGACCTGACCAAACACTCCTCCCACCTACCTTATCATAACACTAACCTACATAATCCCCATCCTAATTGCCGTGGCATTTCTAACACTAGTTGAACGAAAGGTCCTAAGCTACATACAATCCCGGAAGGGCCCAAACATCGTCGGCCCATTCGGACTACTCCAACCTGCTGCTGATGGAGTTAAACTATTTATCAAAGAACCAATCCACCCCTCCACCTCTTCCCCCCTTCTATTCCTCGCAACCCCAATACTTGCCCTCCTCCTTGCACTAACAATCTGAGCCCCCCTTCCTCTTCCCTTCTCCCTCGTAGATCTAAACCTTGGACTTCTCTTCCTTCTAACAATATCCAACCTAGCAGTTTACTCAATCCTATGATCAGGGTGAGCCTCAAACTCAAAGTACGCCCTAATCGGTGCACTGCGAGCAGTATCACAGACCATCTCCTACGAAGTAACCTTAGCCATCATTCTCCTGTCCGTAGTCATACTAAGCGGAAACTACACCCTAACCACCCTCACCACCACACAAGAGCCCCTATACCTTGTATTTTCCTCCTGACCCTTAGCAATAATATGGTACATCTCAACACTAGTTGAAACAGATCGTTCCCCATTCGATCTTACAGAGGGAGAGTCAGAGCTTGTCTCAGGTTTCAACGTAGAATACTCTGCAGGACCATTTGCCCTATTTTTCCTGGCCGAATATGCAAACATCATACTAATAAACACACTAACAGGCCTCCTATTTCTAAGCCCAAGCGCACTCAACCTACCCCTAGAACTTTTCCCACTTATCCTAGCCACAAAAGCCCTACTCCTCTCCTCAAGCTTCCTGTGGGTCCGAGCCTCTTACCCACGATTCCGATACGACCAACTCATGCACCTCCTTTGAAAAAACTTCCTCCCACTAACACTATCCCTCCACCTCTGACACACCAGCATACCAATCTCTTACGCGGGCCTACCTCCTTACCTAAGGAAATGTGCCTGAATGTCAAGGGTCACTATGATAAAGTGAACATAGAGGTACACCAACCCTCTCATTTCCTAACTCTTAGAAAAGCAGGAATCGAACCTACACAAGAGGAATCAAAATTATATAATTAAGGTAATGTGTTAAGATTTGATTTTATAATTCAGGACATACAATCAATTTGTAAATTTCCACGTTTGCTGCTATGAAGTCAAGAGTCCTGCTCACCAGTGACCCCCCATCTCCTTGTTTGGCCTTTTACTGCTCATGCAGAAGCTGAAGCAATTTACCTTACCTTTGATGTCCTTGCCAGTTCAAACTGAGCTTTGGTTTTCCTAGTCCCACCCCTGCATGCCTGGGTGATATTTCTAAAGCTCTCCTTTGTAGCCTATCCCTCTTTCCACCTCCTATACATGGCCATTTTGCAGTGGAGCTGTGCCATGAATTACAAAATCATTTAGGTTGGAAAGGATCTTTAAGATTAAGTTCATCTGTTAACCTAACACTGCCAAGTCCACCACTAAACCGTGTCCCTAAACACTACGTCTATGTGTATTTTAAATACCTCCAGGATATGGGAAATCAATCACTTCCCTGGGCAGTTCCAATGCTTGACAACCTTTTTTGGTGAAGAAAGTTTTCCTAATATCCAAGCTAACCCTCCCCTGGTGCAACTTGCGGCCATTTCTTCTTGTTCTACCCACAGTGGTTTCCACTTGGGAGAAGAGGCTAACACCCACTTCACTACAACCTCCTTTCAGTTAGTTGTGAGTGATAAGGTCCCCCTGAGACTCCTTTTTGCCAGGCTAAAAAGCCCCAGTTCTCTCATCTTTCCTCTGAAGACTTGTTCTCCAGACCCTTCACCAGCTTTGTTGCCCTTCTCTGGACCCACTCCAGTACCTCAATGTCTTTCCTGCAGTGAAGGACCCAGAACTGAGCACAGTATTCAAGGTGTGGTCTCACTAGCGCCCAGTACAGGGCACTTTAAAAAGGATCTATCTTTTTGCATCAGGTACAAACTGTTAGCATACTGTCCTTGAAGATCAAGTGGCAGCTGCAGTACTCATAGAACATACTAACCAGCTTACGGCTAGTTCAATCACATCTGCATTATGCTGTTTTCACAGAAGTGGCTTCAACATAGGCAGCTTATTTCAAAGGAGCCTTCAAAAAGCATTAATGTTTTGTGCTTTTCCATCTATCATTCAAATTTTGAAGGAGAACACCACATGAGTAGGGCTGGAAGAACAAAACACATTCTGGACTTTTACAGACCTAGATGTAGGTGCATGCCCCACATCTGGAGTTAAGAGGCCTATGGTCTTCAGAATAGTGAAATTTTAATAAACTTTCCTATCAAAAAACTCACTTATGCTATCAGCAGTTGGTAAAGGATTTATAGGATCTGTATCCAATAACTAGGAGAAAAATAAAGCTTCAGTACATTCTGCTGTTAACACTGTCACAGGCAATGACATGTCTAAAATAGTTTTAGTAAAACAAGTGCTCTAGTGAGTAATTTTAACATTAACTTTGTAATGCAAGCGCAAATTACATTTTATAGTAACTTCACAAGATTATACCATTTTACAAAATACATGGCTAAGAACACACTTCCCTTCACTCTCAGTTGAGGATGTACTTTAACCTCTAAAAGACTTCACTGAAAAGACTTGACTCAACAGCCAGGATTAGTATTTCCAGTATAAGACTTGACCAGGTTTGAGTTATGAGTGTTGAAAAGGACCAAGTCACACAGAGAGGTAACTATAGGAAAGTATTCGCTCATCCCTTAAAGTCCCGGGTATTGCATAAATAAATCTCTTCCTTTATTCTGCTGACTTCAGATTTGGAGGTCAAGTTCATATACGCATTTACTCTAGCATTATGAAAGTTTACAGAAGAGATCTGTGCTTCTGGACTAAAAATCAGATAAGACCAATACTAAAAAAAAATTAAAATAAAAATTCCCAAACTATTGTGGCAAACTTGAAAAAACCACTCACCAAACCACTTACCAAATGCATTTATGCTAATAACAGAACGCTGTCATTACAATTAGCGTTGCTTTATGCAACACTATGCATTCTCATTCTCATAGTGAAAACCTGACATTATACTGCTGTGTTAATACATGGCATTAGGTAAAAAGAGTTCCTGATCAGAGTTTATGAGCTAAATTAGACAGATTGATAGCATAAAAGTTGTAAGTGCTGGATAGCACATAAGCTACTGAGGGTGAAAAAAAGGAGAGTCTGACAAGCAAGTGGAGGCCAATGGAAAAAAGGATGAGTTCTCTGTTTGGTTTTGTTTAGTTAATTTTCAGCAAGGTTTAGAGGAATCACGATTCTAGTCAGGAATGTTGGGATGGAAAGAAGGTTTGATAGCTATTTATCAAAGAAAAGACTTCCAAGATTCAGTGGCCAGAGATGAAACTCTCAGAGGTGAAGTTCACAACACAATTCAGGTAACAGCTTTAAAATAAATTTAGCTGTTCATACTGTTTATACAGAGACATCGTGTTTTTCTTTCAGAATGCTATGATTTTACAGTATGTTACGGTTTACATAAATTACCAAGCTGGATGGAAATTACTTTGTGAAGAAGTAGCATGGCCTCTGCTGAACAGATAAAACAGAAAACAGTAAATTCTGACTGGGCAACGTCCAGTCTTGCTTTCCAGAATTAATTTTATGTTTATTTAAAAACAAAACCATTTTCTGCAACTATGAAGATCTCAGGACTGGAAGTCCTGCTCAGTGATGAACAGTTGTTTAATCCCTACAGGCCTGTTTTAACCCTTCCCATTCCTTACACTACCCTCTGTAAAACTACATATGGCAAATGAGGAATTTTCAGGTACCAAGTCAAGAGGCTACACAGATTATTTGGAGGAGAGATAACATCCCTAGTTTCATCTTCCTTTCATCAGACGGGCAGCAGTTCTGAAATGGGGCTTTGTGCAAAACGTCTGCTGCAGTGGCATTCCCACTGTGCATGGAAGTGGCAGAATTCTACACATCTAAGACTCAAAAGCGGTGGTGCTGCGTGTATCTCAAGAGATTTGGCAGTTTGGGTCAGGGCTACGAGCTTCAAAGAATTCATCAGATTTGTGTTCACCACACCAGCCTCTTCTTGCTTTTACAGGTAGCTTCTCTTGGGTGGCCTGGTTTAGTGGGAGGTGTCCCTGCCCCCGGCAGGGGAGTTGGAACTAAATGATCTTAAGGTCCTTTCCAACCCTAACTATTCTATGATTCTATGATTCTATAGGTGCAAGAGCACCTAAGCATTACTTCTAGGTTTTCCTTCCTAGATGTGAAATTCTGCTCAAAGGAGTAAAGGGCAAATGCAAAGTGTAGATTTCCCATTTAAATTTCACTTTTGCACTGGTAGGAATGATCTGTTTTGTTTTCTGTCAGGTTACATATTTTAATAGAGAATTCTAATACTTTCTTTTTTGGCTGTATTTTTCTTAACATAAATATAGTCCATGATAATAGTCTCTAACCTGGGCTTTTGTAATTCCTCTAGAATCAGATGTCTAATTTTGAAGTCTGCACACATAATTATGCAACGCAAATAAAGTAACCACACTTTTTTTTCTGCACAAATTCAATAAAAAAAGGATGATGAATTATTTTGAAAGAACACCATCTTTTAGCTAATTGAGAAACAACAGAGTTAAACTCAAAAAACACTGACAAGAATGTGTACCCACATTCAAAGGTACTGGAGAACACCACATATCCTTAATCTGTTTAATAAATCAAAGAAATCAAAAGTGTGCATTCTTTCTATGTGTGTTAAATTATATGAGCAACATCTGTCTTTACAATGCATGCTGTCAGAACTGCTCAGAGCACAGTGTTAATGCTCAAATCATATTCCTGGGCTCACTGACACAACTATTAAACAGGGAGCTTGAATAAAAAGCTTTCAGTCTTACAGTTTCACAGTGCTTGTGATCTCAGGATTTAAGGCCAGGTTGTAGGTACAAAGGGGCAAAATTCTACAGTCCTAAAAAAAGGGGCTAAAAAATGTGATCATGTCATGAATCGTCTGAATTCTTTCTGCCAACACTTTTTGCAGTTATTTATGGCAAATTCAACAATCTCAACAGGAACAATGGCACTGTGTTTCAGCTCTGGCTACTCTCAAAACAGGGTGTTTTAATCAAGGTGGACCTGTTCTATTTGTCCTTCTTGATCATCACAGATCTGAGAATGTGTAGTGCTTACTAGTGCAATTGCTCTTCCTTTACTTGCAAAATATGCCTTTCTGAAGCAAAACCATCAAAATGGGACTTCTAGGCCCCTTGCAATTACTCTTCTTTAAAATGGATATAATATACATCGTACAAAAGTCAGCAGTGTAAAGGTAAACCCATCAAAGCTAATGAAGACTTTCAACTTTTACAGGTGGAAAAGTACAGTATTTGCATCTTTTTTATGTGCAATTTTGAGAAATGGCTTTGGCAGAGAAGTGATTTTAGTAGCACTTACTGCTATGACCTATCCACAAAATAATAAATATTCTCTTGCCAATTTTAAATTAATTGCAGCAGGAAGAAAGATACCAAAGTAAAAACACTTCTGTAATCATTCAGTATATGTGAAGAATATGTAGGGAAGAAAACATGTTATAGACTGTCAAGTACTATGGATACTCCCTTCTTCTCCGGCCATATGTTCCTAGTCCCCTTTTCTTACAAGCTTATGCCCATTTGATATGGCAGTAAACCAGACCATAGTAAAAAAGAATAAACCTTTTAACTTTTTTGCCAGGTTGTTTTTTGATTGGTTTCATGCTCTAGAACTGTTTTACCAAGAAACCATCTAAGTAATAGTTTTGTTTCAAATGAGGGGATTGTAGCAGTGCTAGTTTGCATAAATTTGGGCTGCTCTAAAGCCGCACGCCGCAGCTAATGTCTTAGCCGCAGACAACAATATTTTAACTGCATGCAATCTTAGCTGCCAATCTCCATTTGATTATATATTTGGTTTCATTTTGCACTAGCCTTTATTTTCCCCTGATGGTATCCAAAGCTACATATCACAAAAGTACTTGGAGGAGAATATTGAGCATGTCATACAGAGTTCACTATGATGCACAACGGCTTGTTATCATGCAATGAGAAACACAGTACTGAGTAGCACCCAGTTCATTTCAATTGTATTATGATCCCAAAGGGATTTGCCCAACAATGCTGTTAAAAAATTTAGTTAACTTTTGTGGAAAATGTCACAGACATCCATTGAAGCTTTTCCTTCCTTAATATATCAGTCACAAGCTCAACAACTTTAAGCAATATAGCCCTCAAGTTCCCACAAAGGAAGTATTTCAGAGTATTTGCTGCTCTACTGTAGAAAAGCAAAACATGAAATCAAGGGTAAATGGTATTGTTTTACATTACATGTTTACTTATTGTTTCATAGAATAACGTTCAAAAAGGAAATACCTCTGACAAAGTGCACTATGAAAACATAGGATTAGCAGCAGAATGAGGACTAAATTAAGTAAATTAAATAAAACAGGGCTCTAAACATGTATTCTCTCTTTGAAGGCATTTTTTCATTGCAGGTCACTATGAAGGGACACATAAAGGATAAGACGAGACAATTGTCTTATAAGGCAAGTTGTTGAGGACAATAAGGAGAAATGGCTAACTGGAAGATGTTATGAGGTTTAGTGGATGATAAAATGGCATATGGAATTCAGATAAATGTAGATCAATCCTAACTTTATATACTCATTATTATAGGATGCAAACTCAATGTTTCACCCAGAAACAAGACCTAGGGGTTATACCTTCCTGAAAACCTTAGCTCAGTGTCCAGAAGCAAACACTAAAACAGCACCATATTAGGAAATTTTAAGCAAAGAATAGACAACAAGACATGGATACTTCAGGGAGGTAGCCTTTATGTCTTATCACATACTTTCTTAGGTATCCACTGTTGGCCTTTGTCATAGGCAAGATATTAGATGGACTTTCAATATGAGTCAGCATATTTGTCTTTATGTTTTTAATCAGATACTGAATCAGATAAAGCTGTCTGCCTCCATGTAGATGATCCAATTTCACTCGCGACTGAAGAATGTTGATTTTTTTGGCAACAAGAGGTATTGTGCAAGGATTAAACAAGAGTATCATTTCTATTTTGGAGTATTAGACACACCTAACTGTTTCAACCCTGGGCAGCTTCGAACACAATATAACATGTTGTCTGTATGATTCTTTACTTTTAAGAATATTCTTCATAAATCACAGATAAAATTTGTTTCAATACAGATAATTCACTCAAGTCTCCAGACAAGTGAGGTTGATTGCAGTGATATATTCTATAGTCCTAGAATAATCACAGTGGAAAGCATACAGTGCTTGCATGTTCATCAAGAATCCAAAACAGGCAAAGTGTCATTCTCCTGCATAATCTTTCTTCAACAACTCCATGCAAGGTTACAGGCTTAGGAAGAGTGGCTTGAAAGCTGCTTGGTGGAAAAGGACCTGGGGGTGCTGATTTATGGCAACTGAACATGAGCCAGCTTGTGCCCAGGCAGCCAAGAAGGCGAACAGCACCTTGGCCTGTATCAGATATAGCGTAACCAGCTGGACCAGGGCAGCAATCATCCCCCTGTACTTGGCACTGGTGAGGCCACATCTTGAACACTGTGTTCAGTTCTGGACCCCTCACTGCAAGAGAGGCATTGAAGTGCTGGAGCAGGTCCAGAAAAGGCAATGAAGCTGGTGAAGGGTCTGGAGAACAAGTCCTGTGAGGAGCATCTGAGAAAACTGTTTATTTAGTCTGGAGAAAAGGAGGCTCAGGGAAGACCTTATCACTCTGTACCACTACCTGAAAGGAGGTTGTAGTGAGGTGGGGTGTCAGTCTCTTCTCACAGGTAACAAGTGACAGGACAAGAGGCCTCAATCTGCACCAGGGAAGGTTTAGATTGGATATTAGGAAAAAATTCTTCAGAGACAGGGTGATCAGGCATTGGAACAGGCTGCCCAGGGCATTGGTGGAGTCACCATCCCTGGAAGTGTTCAAAAACAGTGTAGATGAGGTAGATGAGGTCCTTAGTCATATGGTTTAGTGGTGGTCTTGTAAGTCCTGGGGTAATGGTTGGCCTTGATGATCTTAAAGCTCTTTTCCAACTTAGCTGATTCTATAATTCAATGATTCAACAGTGTCAATAAACAGATGCCAATGAGCAGAAAGTACAATTTAGTCCACAGTGAAAGCTTGTATAAAGAATTCATTTGGCCTCTCAGCAGTGGTCTTGCCTTCTCAGTGCTCCTTTAATGCCATGATCACCATTTGGCTCTACAGCCTCTCTGGTATGCTTCCTGCTCTTGATATGACTGAAGGAATATTTAATGTTCATTTGATCTTTTCGGCGCATTGTTCCTTGACCTCTATTTTGACATGCACTATTGCATTTATACAATTAACCTGCCAGAGTTTACGATCCTTTGTCTTTTTCTTGTTTGGATACAATTCCAGCTTTGTGAAAGATGTCTTCTTATTCTAATAACCTACTTTTTGTACTGATTAGACATGCTTGCTTCCTTTTTACCCTTATTCAAGCCTTTCTTAATAGGTGGTACACACTACTGCTGGGCTTCCACTATGCTGTCCTTCAGTAACCTCCTTGTAGCTTGCAAAGATTTAGTCCCTTCAGGTCTAATTTAACAGATTTTTAATTTTCTCATATTTCCCATTTTTGAAGTGTGTAACACTGGGATAGTGATGACGAGGGGTGAGGCTGATCTTCTTACCTCTGTAAGGATGCTGTATTTGAATTTATGACTTGTTTGTACTCCCATTAAAATCAACACTGGTTTTGTCCAAGGAGGGGTAGGTTAAGAATGACAGGCCAGGACTTACTAGGTTTTAAAGGAGTGATTTCTATTTGTATCTCAAAGCTGTTGAAAAATTTGAGACACGATTAAGACCTATTCGACGTTTTTTGACTAATGAAAGTGAGAGGTTCTAAATACTTCATAGCAGGAATGAATTCAGGTGTGAGCTACCGTTATAACATTAACAGCCTTCAAGCTAAAGAATAATTTATATAACTAAGAGCAGCGTTCTTTTGTAATTTATTTAGTGCCATTTATAAGCTATAAAAAAATCTTCTTTATTAATTTTAATATATTACATATGTTATTTCGAGTACATCAACCATAGTTTTAATTAGTTAAAAGACAGGGAGACTAAAAATACACAGTAATCAATGAGAAAGCTAAGACATTAAGCATTCTTTAGCTAATTTTTAAGCTGGTACTTTACTAAATCCCTAAAAGCTCTCTAGATCTTCTGACATGCCTGTAGAACTTCGTAGTTCAAGCTATCAAATTAATTTTGTAAGGGCCATTTTATGAGATGCTCCTATTTTTTTAATGCACAACTTCCCTTTTTAAAGCTGAATCATGTCAGGAAAACAAAGCATTTCTAATTTATTTCACACAGATAACATCTTGTGGTTCAATTCAAAATAATACTCAGCAAAGCAATTCAATACAAACTTGCCTCATATTTGCATTATGGTATAAGAAATCCTTAGTCCTCCAAAAATAATTGCAGTGCCTACAAAAGGTTTTACTAATACTTCTCAACATATTAAAAAAACATGAAAATCACTGAAGGTGACATAATTCATGTTAGGTAAACCGATGAAGCCGTTTGGTGGGGGGGGGGGGGGGGGGGGGAAGGGAAAGTCATACTATGTTCTATTTAGAAACTATGATTATGTTACAGATGATCAGCTTAAAACAGTATGGGTAATATTTCTGGAATGGTTGAAGAGACCTTGATCTTATAGATTTAATATTCTTCACATTCAATATTTTGCATGCTATTTTCCAGATCTTACAAAAGACAGTCCAAGCAGTGCCTGTCAGCAGAGCTGGCATTTTAATGTCATGACATAGATCTCTCATTTGACCCAACAGTAGTATTCACTGCAGATTGCTCTTCTTGGCTCAGGCAGATCAGTGAACGTAACACACATGGCCTCAGCTGAGCTTTTTCAGATATTAAAGTGCAGTTGCTAGTTCCTCACAGTCCCTACTGCTTACTTTTTTTTTTATCCTACTTTTGTAGACCTTTTCCTTTTCTGTCTGCCCACACCCACATCACTCCTTGTGCCTTTCTTTACTGTCTCCCTTCCCCACTCTGGTTCCTTTTGCTATCCCATCCAGTCCTCTTTATTCTTGTCTCCTTAATCTTCTCTAATGTGTTTTGTTTCGATTGACAAAACCATGTGTTTTTCTCTGGTATTGGTCATAGAAACAACTGCAATATTTAAGCTGTTGCTCAAAACCCTTTTCTTCTTAGACAAATATCCAAAGGAAGTTCAACTTTAATCGCATTTGGCAAATATAAGCATTTGGTAAATAGGAGTTTGTAAGAACCCTAGTAACCAAGCTGTCTGTAACAGTTAACTAACCCTTTGCCAGTGTCAGAAAGGCCTGTAATGAAGAAGGCCCTCTAAATTTAGCTTGGAATCCAGTCGTTAAAAATGAAATCTAGGAGCTAACCTTCCCCCCCTCATTGCCATGTCTGCCTCACAGCTCTGCCTTCACCCAGTAATGTCTGTGCAGTGCATTAGCCTCCATGGAGAAAGCGGCAATCCTGTATTTTTTCTGAAAATTTCAGAAGGCAAGGACAAATCACAGCGCCCTGCAGGCACACATTCTCTTGCGTATGCTTCTTGTTTTCATATCACAAAAACCCCTCCCAAACCCAAAGCTGATGAATGGCAATGGGGTACATGGCAAAGAAAACTAACAATTCGTGATTATTTCTCTGAATTGAGCTCTGCATGACATTGAATATTGTGAAGTCAAAATAATCATGGACACCCTTCACTCAGGGCAGCATGAATAACCCAGACTAATGCCGTCTTGGGAAAAAATACTTTTAGAGCAAACATGTGACCAATCACATTATCACCCCTTATTAATTTCTTTCACAACCTCTGGCAACCTGAACATTTCAAATTCTTTCCTAGTGACATCTGTATTCATGTGTCTAACTTAGATTAAAACACAGCAGCAGCACTACCCTTGTGTAAGCAAACATCACTGTCAGCCCTGTTCCTGTACTCACCAAAACCCATTGCCCTTTGGATCCCTGCTATCAGCTCTTTCTTATTGATCTGCTTTGAGTGATCAGATACGAAGGATATCCCACAGCACCTGTAAACCCTCCACTTTCTAGTTTCCTACTGAAAACAGTCCTGCTCACTCGCTGCTCTTTCTTCACCAACTTGTAGTACCTATCAAACACCCCATTTCTAGAAGTTGGGAGTTAGCTTAAAACTGCAGGACAAACAGCAAACACAAATAGATGGTAAGGGTTGATGCAGAGTTATGTGTACTCTATCTACACTTCATCTAAGTTAAACAGCGCAGTCTACTTAAAACATCTTACACAACATGGCAGGGAAAATGAGCATCAGCACCTCAGTTATACAGAACCTGTTCCCCTCATGCTGACTGACATGTGAATGTATTTTCTGTTTGAGCTAATAAGTTTTTGCTGCAAAGTTGAAATACCTTTTATATTACACTGACCAACATGCTTAATTTAAATGCTTTATTTGGGGCAAGATTTTAAATCGTCAACTTCTTTTTAGTTGAAATGCATTCTTTGGACTCTTTCCAATTAATATTTAAGTAAGCTGTTTTCACTAGTGCTTAACCTGAATATCAGCTGTAAACTATGAAAGACACTTGTCCAGAAAAAAAAAAAAATGCAGACTCTGCAAACAAATCCACAATTTTCACCTATTTCTTGCAGGAGTGAAAAAACTATGCTGGACACCACTGGAACTGTTCCAAGAAAAAAGGGGTATTTATACAGATTTAAATTCACACTTAACTTCAGAGGTTGAACTTCCCAGTGTAGACTTTGAGTTTTGAAAGAGCTGTAGATAAGGACATCAAAGCTGGTAAACCTGAACAGTAAAAGAGGTTTCACAGACTGATCTGAGGTGTTCGGCAGCAAACTTATTTTAAGATAATATTCAACTGTGCCCCAGATAGAAGCACTTGAAGTATGATACAGCTCCATTCTCCAACTCTTATGGACATGTCTACATGCCTACTTCATCAGTCATGTATCAGAGACTATGGCTCTTTTGTTTTCCATGTGGCTGTTTTCAGAAGCTGCCAACGGTCATAAAAGTAACAAGGATATGCAAACAAAAGGAAACATGGGGTTTCTTTTCAGTTAGGGAAGGCAGATTTAGGACTCTAGTTCTCAAAAACGTGGGAGCAACACATCACAATACAGTCAGTTTGACTTACCAGTTTTGGTAACATTTCCTATTCTTTGCAGTGGCACTGCTACATGCAATCCTAAGTAATTTTTCCAAAATGTAACTGCTATGAATTATGGCTTTTGAGTTCAAAAGCTCATGGTTATGGGTTCAGAGCTCTCTCTAACAGATCTACAGCCTGTCTCAGTATATTCAGAGTAACGATTGTCCCGTATAACCCACAAAAACTTTCTCCTCAGAAGATACAATGGAAGAGTTTCTCAAGTGCCTAAATCTCCTACTGTCACCACTTAAGGAGTCACAGAAGTTGTTAATGGGACTTTTCTGAAGGAACCCAAATTCTTATCTATCCCTGGAATAAAAGCTCCTCTCAATATTGAGATGTAGATGCTCAACCAGGAAGTCCTGCCTTACTTAATTCACTCAGACTGGATCACTCACATCCCTTTAAACACTTAAATAGAAATCTTTTGTATTTTTCCCCATTGCTCTCTCTATTCAATGGAAGGTGTTCAACTAACCTGCCAAGCCACACACTCAGAACATAAAGTATATTCTTCTGCCTCAGCAGCTGACTACCTTTTGATGTTATCTCTGATCCCAGTTTCTATCAGTCTTCCTCCACGCCTTTCATGAAGCCGATTTCCATATGGATTCATCATTCTTCAGACCTAGTCACCGTCTCCATTAGGCTTCCCTGTGTTTGGGCTATGTTAGAATTGGAAAGGCCAAAGGCTCTTTCACAGTACTAAGGTATAGACGTGCCTCTGTTTTTTCATCTGTTGTATGTTCCTCCCTACCCTGAGCTAGTAAGAAATTCATGCTTTTTACACTACATGGTGCAAAATCCACTTTAGGACAATGGTCCTTAATTCCCTGACAAATCTGGATTGGAAAATTTTGTAGGGATGGGAAGCTTTGAGGAATGCTTCCTCAAAGCAAACTTCATTTGGACTTTTTTCCCCTAAAAAAAATGAGTAGATTTCACTTTTTGGATGTGGATTACTTGCAGAAAAGTCTAAATCTAAATAAGATAAACTGTCTAGCAAAGCAGAACACACACTGCTGGAGCTGCTTTATCTCAGTGAAACAGGGGTAGTTTGTACTCATGAAATTGACCATCAGAAAGGGTGCTGTTCTCCTATTATTTAGTCTAACAACTGAAGGAAGCAAAACACCAAGCTATTTTAATGAATTAATTTATTTATTTTTAAGGAGCTCTTACAGAGATTGTAATGGGAGTATTTTGTGAAAGGCAGTCTCACATCTTAGTTGAAATCAGGTCTAGTAGGGAAGGAAGCTTTTGCTTCCTTTTGCTGCTGATTAAGAGTCTAGGGCTTAAAGGGCAACTCCAGACAAGGGAGGAGATCTTTATCACTGCCCTTGGAACAGTTCCCACTGTTGTGCTCATTTTTTTCCTCTCTTTTAATCACTATTTACAGCTGTAAAACATATCTCAAAGAATAGTACCAGTATACCAGCTGTACTATGAAGATGCTCGATCATTCAGTATTGTTATGTTTTCAATACTTCTAAATGTTTCTAATAATATTACATGGTTCCAATCAGTAAACAGTACTTAAGAGCTACCACAGCTGTTTTCTGAATAGCTAAAGTAGATCAGATCATAAGAAAGCAGCACAGGAAAGTCCTCATCTAAAAAGTACAGTGTGGGCTGAAGCCATCTGGTGAGTGTTACAGGTCACCTTCTCCTCTCAGCAATATTCGCCTAGGGTCCAGTTCATACAGAAGAGATGTTTTACAATGTAAACCAGGAGGAGAGCTTAGATCAACTCTCAGAATTCAGATGTAGTATCTCTTTAATCAATCAATCAATTAATCAATCAATCAATCAACTCACGTGGACATGGTTTCTGTGCTAAATTAGGAGGATTAAATTACAAATGACAAACTACAGTTCACAGTGACCTAAGAAGCTCAGGGACTGAGGCAACAGAAGTCTTAAGGGATTCAGTAGGAAGAAGTACACCTTGGGCAGAATAGCTCCAGGCATCAGTATGGGTTGGGAACCGGATGGCAGTGGCCTCAGTGAAAAGGACCCAGGGATTACAGTGGATGCCAAGTTGAACATATGCCAGCTGTGTGCTCCCATCATAAATAAAGTGAACCACTAAGGGTTACCTTAGGAGCAACATGGCCAGCAGATCAAGACTGTTTATTCCTTGTTTAATCTGTTGCTGGGGTAGTGGTGCATACTATGTTCACTTCTGGCAACCCACATACACTTCAAGAGGGATGTTAAAACCTGTAGAAAGTCTACAAGGTGTCTATTAAGAGGTACAGGGACACAGAGCACATAAAGTATGAGGAAAACCTGAAGGAGTTGTACACCTTTTGTTTGGCAAAGGAGAGGCTAAAGGGGGATTGAGTAGCAGCTGGTGACTATATGAAAGGATATGACAGAGATAACAAAGTCAGACTTCTCTTGGCAGTATCAGAGACCATAACAAGGGCCAAGGGACATGTGTTGTGACTTGGGATATTCAGAAGTGACAGTAGGAAGAATTTCTTCCAGCAGGATGGTGCAGCACTGAAAGTAGCTAGGTAGAGAGTGGGTGGACTTTCCTGCTTTTCAATATTCGGCTAAGCTAGGCCACTACCCTAGTGTCAGTGACAGTCAGTGACAGCTGCTGATAGCTGCAATAGTTTAGCAATGGCAATAGTTCTTGTTTTAAGCAGGATGGACTGAATGGCATCCAGATTTGCCCCAAATACTACTGAGCTACGTGTCCCAGTGCAGTTGATTCTGGTGCTATAGGTTTTTGTTGCTCTGTGACACAAAATAACATACTTTAGGCCAAAACCTGTGTGTGACTGGACAGGACCTGTTCTCCACTGAGAAATTTTCAAAGTCACAGAAGCACATGAGCAAATTTCCTAGGAGGATGAAATATGTCAGTGTGGAAAGAAGAAACAGCCCTGGAACTGAACTCCATATGTAGCCTGCTGCCAGTGCTAATGAGGTCCAAAAGCGTAACTTGTAGTTTTGGGGTACTATGTGAAGCTTTCAAAGACAAAATGTGTGTTATTACCAAAGCTGAAATACTTAAATATTGCGTAAATCACCTTATTCAAACCTACCTGGGTGCACTTGCCAACAGTTCAAAACTTTGACTAACACTTCTCTACTAACTTCACCTACCCCATTAAAACAGAACAGCATTGTGGTTTTGGCAGCATGCAACCAAGCATGGAGAATTAAGACCTTGCCACACTGGGATTATGTCTCATTGTTGTCCAGTTTCCCAGAAACACAAAAGAATGTAGATTGTTGCAAAACCAAAATAATCTAGACTCTGAAACTTGGAAGCTGGCTTCTAGTACACAATACTGAAATTATATGAACTCCTCAGAGTGCAGCTTGCTTGACTGCACAACGCAAATAAATGTTCATCCAAGGTTAAGATAAAGCCATATTTAACAGAAATGTTCCAAATATGATAGAGCACCAGTGAAATTGAAGCCTGCTTGAGCTTGGGCTATTATAGCTACTTTCCTTTGTTCTCTAAGGCTGCTGACAAGTCACTCTTTCAACCATAGAACTGGGACCTGTGTTAATATAGGGCTCTGCTAGTTGAAGTTTTTGGGGAAGGACAGTTCTTGTCTCTGGTGGCCATCAGTTGTCAATACCATGATGATCAGGTTTGCACGAATGCCTATTTTAGCATAGTCAAAAAAGCTACTCTCAGGTGTCTCCAGATCTAGATGCCAAAGTCTTGATTATTCTTCCACCATTGGAACTAGATGTTCCCTTCCAACACAAACCATTCTATGATTCTATGATCCTTGTTGCATAGTGGGGCAAAAAACAGCTGATTTTTTTTTTTGCATTTGATGTTTGTAAGCTTTATATTATAGAAGAGCTAGGAGTCACTGCCAGAAGGACTGTCTAGCTAGGAAAAATATTTCAATTAAAAGCACTGAAGCTTGTCCTTAATTTTTGAGCAGGTGAAACATTACTTGTTAAATCTGGGACAATTGACAGATTCTGGGATTTAAATATACCTTATAGCAACCTGCCCTCCAAGTGCTATAATAAAACATGGGCAGCAGCTAGCTGTCTCAGCCACTAGCCACTGTACTTCTGGAGCTGGTTGTTTTCCCCACTGCTACTCCACGTTGCTTCAATTTTCCAAATCCTCTTTGTCCTCCTCCCCAGTGCTAAGACCAAATGTGATATAAAATATTTTGCTAATAAACTATCAGACATATGGTCTAAAGGGTGATCAACGTTCCTTGACATAGTGCCCAAGACAAAGCACACATTAAAAGACAGGTCTCTTCTTCCAGATTTCAACTCATTTCCAGATTTGACACCACCATTTTTACCTGTTATGAACATAATTTCCTTCCAAGGAGAGTAACATCTCTTCATCCAAATCCTCTGACATAACTACATGAAATAATAGTATTCGGTGTTCACTTTTTACAGGGGAAGAATAATGCAAAAACAATATTAGGCACTCCTAATATCATTTTTGTCTTAAGTATTAGAAATTATATATGTGGGTGTGTTATGGCTCTTTTTTTCAGTGGCACAAGTTCAGCACTTCATTTTACTATGTGCTAATTTTACAAGTTTCTAAAGCCTTTGTACACAAAGAATGTTAAACTTAAATCACAAGTTCCAGCTTGATTCTTATGGAAGAGAAAGGCAATAGATTAGTTTGTGAATGCAGAAGTGAATATAATTTAAGTGCTATGAAACTTACTTCAGATTCTCTCACTAGTATTTACTTCACTTTTATTAACTGACGTTAGGGCTGCAACACTGCAAAAATTCATCAGGAGAAAGGAAATAGATGGGGAAAAAACTAAATCTTGCTACTCTCAATGTAACATATATAAAGCTCATAAAAAGCAGCCTAATGATCTGTGAGCTTGATCTCTAGCCAATTTTAACTTTATTCCTGAGAATGGGATTGTCATCTAGGATTTTGCTTTGGTTCAAAACCAAAATTTGGATATAAATTTCTACTCAGTTCAAGAATGCTTGGATCCACACTTAATCTGAGAGTATTATATCAATGAAGGGTATGTTAATGAGAGAGATCTTAAAGGAAAATACTACAGAAAAAATCTAGGATACTCTAGGTAAAAATTGCATAGCACTGTGAGAAGGGAGGGGGTGGAAAGCATGCTTTCCTAAGTAATGCTTAGACCAGAAGTCTCAGGTACAAATATAAGATTCAAACAAGTAAATGACAAATTCATAGATTCTTTGCAACCCTACTACAGCAAAAAAGTTATCCAAAGGGAGTATCAGGTGACTGCTGGAAGTCTGGAAGCTGTTTTTTAGGGCTGTTTACATTGGACTGCGCAGTGATAAAAGCTATCTTTGTGTTAGGATGGTGTCAAAGTCATGAGGGGAAACTATCAAGCTAAACCAAGAATTAGAAATATTACATAGTTTGGAAACAGAAAAAAAAAAAAATAAAGAAGGTTAAGACAGAACCTATTGCCCTGGGAATTCTACCACTATGTAACTTAACACACTGAGTAACCTCTTATAAAATGAAGGCAAGTAGTTTTGGTGAGAAGAATAACATCTTTCACTTTCAAAGAGTGCATATTTCACCTCTTTGCTCACTCTACTTCGAAGTAAATGGTGAAATTCTGAAAATCCAGAGCTCTTTGTGTATTAAGTATAGCTTAAACAGGAAACAGGATAATGACCATAGTTCTCCTTGGCAAGACAAGAAACTCAGTTGTATTGCTTGTTCCTTGCTAGCTCTGATCTTGCTGAAGAAGTGAACAAATGTTGCTCTCTGACTTCATTCCTCCTTTCTCTGTTTCCTTGTCTTACAGGAATAATGAGATATATAACTGAGAAAAGGAAGAGGACGGGATCTGCAGCATCTATGCCTAGCTGTTGCAAAGAACCTTAGGAGCCAGTGGTGCTGTGAGCATGAGTACTAATGAAGTCTGGTTTCCTACAGGTGTGCTCCTGGTCCCCTCAGCTCTGAGTTTTTCTTCTGGATGGGGTTTCTGGCGTCTTATAAGGAAATTGAAAAAGAAAAAAGTAAGAGGTATCCAAGAAGAACTCTTTTTTTGCGAAGCTTACTGTAATTATTGCAGATTTTCTTATATCTGATAAAATTGGTTGAAGTCTGCCAAAGAATCAGAGGGACAGTGTATTCACCTATGGGTAATTCTCCCAGTGAACTAAACAGGACATTCAGCAGGTGAGAAATTAAAGTACAAATTGTCACTGTAGAGGGAATAGTCATGGTAGACCTGAGCTGATGGAATGACAGAAGGCACAGGATGATCCCTAGTGACTTGTCAGGTCAGCAGTCATTTGGTTTCATCTACAAACCTTTTTCTAATGTTGATAACTATGGAAACACTCCTGAAGACTAGACAAATAACATGAAAGCCCACCCTTCCCCAATCCCTTTGAAACACGAAATATTTTCATGAAATAAGCTGAAACCTGGAATTATCCAGTATCACTAGATATTAAAAAGAGTTGAAAATTATTCTGTCTTTTAACAGCATATCCCTTCCCTAAAGCATCTACCAGTGTTACACAGTATTAAAAAACAGATCATGGTTGGTATTCTGTAACACCATTCTAAACCAGGAAAATCTTTTCCACTAATTCAGTTTCACCATAATTGACATTTTATGCTCTTTCTTCGATACTGAGTAGTATGAATGGAAATATGTCTCATATTGCTGTTAGAAATACTGTCTTTTCCTTAGTGGATAAACAAATCCAGAAAAGCAGAGCTTGACATGAGTGTGTATATGATATAACAGAAGCAAATGCTGATCCTCAGCTTAACATCATGATAAAAAATAAAGTGAAATAATAACTTACAATTCTCTTTTTTTTTTTTTTTCTGTCTAGATTTTTATTCCACGATAAATTTCAAGTTAATATGAATTCCAGCTATCACCATTTGGCCAAAATAATAAATGGCATTATTCACAGTTTGTCATACAGTGGCATATATGTACGACAGAGTCAAGAACAGTTTGTCTGGAAATAATTTTATTTGCAAGGTAATTTGCAACCTGAATCTAAAATAGTATGGCTTTTCATTATACAATCTCTCCAATTTCTCAGCCTAATGGACTTCTATCTAAAAGGCTGAAACTCTACACACCAGTATTTCTATTGACCTAGTTTAGTTGCTCCATACAGTTGATCTGCAGCAACCTCTGGGAAGGAATGCTTTTTTCTCCATCACTTACTGTAAAGCAGCAAAGTTCTAATATCCAAGAATATGGTAAAAAGTAGTCCATCTGAGGCTTTGCTGCAAGCTCCAGAAAACTCCACTGTGATATGACAACAATAGATCTCCACCCTATGCAGAAATACTGGTTTCCTTCCAAAACTAACATTACAAACATAGGCGCAGAGCCATGGCATTTTAATCATAGAATCATAGAATAGTTGGGGTTGGAAAGGACCTCAAGATCATCAAGTTCCAACCCCACTGTCATGGGCAGGGACACCTCACACTAAAACATCTCACCCAAGGCTCTGATCAACCCAGCCTTGAACACCACCAACGATGGAGCATTCACAACTTCCCTGGCCAACCCATTCTGGTGCCTCATCAACCTTACAGTAAAGAATTTCTTCCTCATATCCAATTTAAACTTCCCCTGTTTAAGTTTGAACCCATTACCCCTTGTCCTATCACTACAGTCCCTAATGAAGAGTCCCTCCCCAGCATCCCTATAGGCCCCCTTCAGATATTGGAAGGCTGCTATGAGGTCTCCACGCAGCCTTCTCTTTTCCAGGCTGAACAGCCCCAACTTTCTCATCCTATCTTCATACGGGAGGTGCTCCAGTCCCCTGATCATCCTCGTGGCCCTCCTCTGGACTTGTTCCAACAGTTCCATGTCCTTTTTATATTGAAGACATCGGAACTGCGCACAATACTCCTAGTGAGGTCTCACGAGAGCAGAGTAGAGGGGCAGGATCACCTCCCTCGACCTGCTGGTCACACTTCTTTTGATGCAGCCCAGGATACGGTTGGCTTTCTGGGCTGTAAGCGCACACTGCCGGCTCATGTTCATTTTTTCATGGACCAACACCCCCAAGTCCTTCTCCACAGTGCTGCTCTGAATCTCTTCTCTGCCAAACCTGTAGCTGTGCCTGGGATTGCTCCGACCCAAGTGTAGGACCTTGCACTTGTCATGGTTAAACTTCATCAGGTTGGCATCAGCCCACCTTACAAGAGTGCCGGGGTCCCTGTGGATGGCATTCCTTCCCTCTAGCATATCAACCAAACCACACAGCTTGGTGTCATCGGCAAAATTGCTGAGGGCACACTCAATCCCACTGTCCATGTCACCGACAAAGATGTTGAACAAGACCGGTCCCAACACCGATCCCTGAGGGACACCACTCGATATTGGTCTCCAGCTGGACATTGAGCCATTGAGCACAGCTCTGTGCGTGTGGCCATCCAGCCAGTTCTTTATCCACTGAGTGCTCCACCTATCAAATTGATGTCTCTCTAACTTAGAGACAAGGATGTCATGTGGGACAATGTCGAGTGCTCCTCACAAGTCCAGGTAGATGACATCAACTGCTCTACCCCTGTCCATCAGTTCCGTAGCCCCTTCATAGAAGGCCACCAGATTGGTCTGGCAGGATTTCCCCTTAGTGAAGCCATGCTGGCTGTCACCAAGCACCTTGTTGTTTTTCATGTGCCTCAGCATGCCTTCCAGGAGAATCCGCTCCAAGATTTTGCCAGGCACAGAGGTGAGACTGACTGGTCTGTAGTTCCCCAGCTCATCCATTTTCCCCTTCTTGAAAATGGGGGTTATATTTCCCTTTTTCCCGTCATCGGGAACTTCACCTGACTGCCATGATTTTTGAAATATGGTGGACAGTGGCTTAGCAACTTCCTTTGCCAGCTCCTTCAGGACCTGCGTATGAATTTCATCAGGTCCCATGGACTTGTGTACATTCAGGTTCTCAAGATGGTCTCAAACCAGATCCTCTCCTACAGTGGGCCCAGGGTCTTCATTCTCACTGTCCCTGCGTCTGCCTTCCAAGACTTGGGTGGTGTGATCGGAGCATTTGCCAGTGAAGACTGAGGCAAAGACATCATTAAGAACCTCAGCCTTCTCCAAATCCAGGGTATCCCGTTCTCCCAATAGCTTCTGGAGAGGGCCCACGTTGTCCCTAGTCTGTCTTTTATTTGTAATTTACCTAAAGATCCTTTCCTGTTGTCTTTAACATCCCTAGTCAAGTTTAACTCTAAGTGGGCCTTAGCTTTCCTAACCTGATCCCTAGCTTCCCAGACAACACCCTTGTATTCTTCCCAGGCCACCTGTCCTTGCTTCCACCTTTTATAAGCCCCTTTTTTCCCCTCAAAGTTTCCTCAGCAGCTCCTTATCCACCCAAGAAGGTCTCCTGGCCCTCCTACAGCACTTCCTTCTCGTAAGGATGTATCACTCCTGAGCTAGTAGTAGGTGATCCTTGTATATCAACCAAGAGTCTTGGGCCCCCCTGCCCTCTAGGGCTACATCCCATGGAACCTTACTGAGCAGGTTCCTGAAGAGGCCAAAGTCTGCTCTCTTGATGTCCAGGGCAGTGAGCTTGCTGCACGCTCTTCTCACTGTCTTGAGGATCTCAAATTCTACCATCTCATGATTGCTGCAATCAAGGCTGCCTTGGAGCGTCACATGTCCAACCAGCCCTTCCCTCTTGGTGAATATGAGGTCAAGCACAGCACCTCTCCTTGTTGTCGGCTCTATTACTTGCAGAAGGAAGCTGTCTTCCACACAATCGAGGAACTTCCTGGATTGCTTGTGCTGGGCCGTACCATCCCTCCAACAGATACCAGGGTGGTTGAAGTCCCCCATGAGAACAAGGGCCTGTGAGCGTGAGCCTGTTTCTATCTGTCTATGGAGTGCTTCATCCACAGAGTCCTCTTGGTCAGGCAGTCTGTAACAGATCCCCACAATAATGTCTCCCATCGCTGTTCTCCCTTTAACCCTCACCCACAAACTCTCTATTGACTGCTAACCTGTCCCCAGGCACAGTTCCATACTCTCCAGGCTATCCCTAACATAAATAGCAACTCCTCCTCTCCGCCTGCCAGGTCTGTCTTTCCTAAAGAGCCTTTAACCTTCCTTTCCAACACACCAGTCATAGGAGCCATCCCACCATGTTTCTGTGATGCCTATGATATCTTACCCCTGTAGATGTGCACACATCTCTAATTCCTCTTGTTTGTTCCCCATGCTACAGGCATTTGTATAGAGGCATCTGAGCCGAGCTGCAATTGAAGCCGGCTCATTGGCTGGAGCAGCGGGAATATCTCTACATTGTTTTGAGCATTTATTATAGGTGCTGGCAAGTGACTGGCTGTGTTGGGATGGAATGATGTCCCCCTCCCCCAACATATCTAGTTTAAAGCTTTCAGGCAGAGTGGTGCAGCTGCTCCCAAATAAAACCTGTCAATGACTGGAAGGATATGGCTGTGCTCATGAGTAAGTGAGCAGACAATCAAGACAGCTCTTGAAGAAAGTGGAGCATGCGGAGGAGGTGAAGATGTATCCATGTTAAGGAAGAAAGGCAGAGACTGAAAATATTCATCCTCAAAATCTTCTCTTGAAATATTCATAACAAAGTACTGTCCTGCAAAGATACTAATGCTTAACAATGTAGTTCAAAGCAGAAGGACAGTAGGAACATTGTCATCACCTTAAGAGGGAAGGAAATAGATTTAAATAATATAGGAACCAGTTAGAATTTTCCCTGAGGCTTAAATCCCATCACTATTTTCTGCCTAAAAATGTTTGAAGTTTTTCATCTTTTCCAATTCCCTTTTGGCAAACACTTCATCATGTTCTGTGCTGCTAGCTGCAACCAAAATTTACTACTTAAATGTAAAAACTGTTCTCATGGTATTTTCTCCCAGGCCAAAAATCACTTTTTGCTGGAAATCTTGCAAAACCTTAAATCTTGCAAAATTTCTAGCCTAATTATACTTCAATAAAGAAAACAGACCAACTTCTGATGATCTAGAAACCTACAGTTTGGCAGTTCAGGTGTATCTATAGCTATGCCAATCTTGCATTTGTTATTTTGGTATCTTTTACACTCAGCTGCAACCATGGCTACAGAAATTTTGTGTTCTCTACCACATCATTATCCAAAAGTCATGGCTAAGAGCCGAGATTACATGCTTAGGTGTAGCTATTACAGTTGCACCGTGTTAATTTGTGCGTGCTCTATTTGCAGTAAATACCACTATGAAAAAAGAGTTAGCTCTAGACTGCAAGAAATTGTACAATTATTTTCTTTAACTACTCTTCAGTCTTTCCATAGAAGAATCAATTTTTAGCTAGTTGGCTGTCCTTTGAAGGGCTGCTAGAAGTATACATGCTTGTGGGACCCAGAGAAGCAAAACAAACAAGGCTATGATGGCTCTTTTTTTCCAAGTAAAAACTCCCATCCTACCAGAAAAGTCCACCAACCTTTTCTTGGAGATACTCTGAAAATGCACAGGAAATTTTGTAGCATGGGCTGAAACAGTGCAGAAGTCTTTGATAACGACTAGTAAAGGTCAATCTGAGACTGCTCCTCTTCCTGAGCCGTTGCACAGTTCGGAGGTAAAGTTCCCTTGACCACACCATTAGTAGATAGAGCTGTACTAATCATCTCCAGGAGAGCCAGGCAAGTTGAATCAAACTTTCTAAATATGCATGGACTGTCAGGTTTTTACTGCTCACTTGCTGTAAAGTGCAGTCATAACACCCAAATATAAAATCTTCCATTGGCAGTAACTACTTGCATTTGACCTTTCAGAAAATATCAAGCCACACACCTGGTTTCTGAAATTCTGAAAGCAGCAGAAATCTTTGAATTATCTATCTCTCTTTCTCACCCTTGCCTGGAAACTGAATAGAAATAAGTTCTTCTGTTAAAAAGCCATACCTGAGGATTTTAATGCTGAGTTTCAAGACACAGGATAAAAATAGAAAGAAGCATCCAAACTATACATGCCAAACACTCCAGCTATTTGGTTGGTCTAGCAACAGTTGGAAGTGTCAAATATGGGTTGAAGAGAGCCATCTTGATGTAGTATAATTTTGTTTGTTTCAGGGTGACATACATGACCTCTAGAACATTATTATTGCATGTGCATAAACTTACTGGGAAAATCCCATGGTCAGAAATAAATAAGAATAAAAGATTTATGAAAAATCCTTTAATGGAAGAATTTGGTTATAAAGGAGTACAATGAAGTCCTTTTAAAACATAGATAATTTCCTGTTAAGTAAAAAAAGACTTAGTGTTGTGATGCTCACTTGCACGCTTTACTGTTATTTTACATTGCTGAGGGGCTGTTTTATATCAACTTTAAGTTGTTTAATCCCAAGAGTGTCAGGGATCAATAAGAGTGAGGGCTTATCCATGAGGAAGGAGAAGCTGGGGTTCTCCTCAGTTCTCTTACCGATGGGTGCTGTATGGCAGGTTCTGCTGGTATCAGGGTCCATCACCATCACCAGCCCCAGGCACAGCAACCGGTGGACCACAGTCAGGGTCCATCCAGGGGATCCAGTCTGGAGCCAAAAGGGGTGAAGACAGAGACAGGGCTGGAGACAAGGCTGCATCATGGGTTTGAGGTCCATACATGAGACAGGGATGGAGAGCTCTGTGTAGCTCCAACCAGGTCTGGGTGTCCCAGGCTGGGCTGAAATGGGATCCTGAGGCAATGGGCATGATGGGGTGGACACCGGAGTGGCTGGCTAGGGACAGTCAGGTCTGGTAGTATGTAGTACCCTTGGGGTCAATGGCACTGAACTGATTCTGCCTAAGGATATCTTTCATAAGCCTGAGCGTTTCAGACCCAGTAACCAAGGAGTAAAACATTTTCATACCTTTCATTAAAGCTTTTGGAACCCATTCATGTTTCTAGATATTAATGTTTGTTAATGAATATATACAAGAAGCCTGGCTTTCCTGGTGTAACCTTAAAACTGCTCATTTCTGGGCTGTGTCTATCCAAACATTTCCCAACATTTACCACTGCAAATTTCATTATAACAATCAGCTTAGAGGTATTGGCTATTCCTTGCCCAGCCCAATTATCCAAGGGAATTAAAGGAGAAAACAGAATCTGCTAGGATTTATTCAACACAAAATGATGCTGAAAAATAGGTGACTTTTTTTTTTTTTTTTCTTTTGCCAGAGTTATGTTAGGTACTGAAAATGTTAAATTTATGACCTGCTTGAACTCCCCAGATCCCACAAACAATGAACCAATGAACAAATTCCATCTCAAAAAGAGCTTACTTTTATGGTAAAGTAACAAGACGAATACTGCTTCTCTAAACTTCTCCTATGATCCTCTTTCCACACCAGCACAACTGAGAAAATCTTTCCCTCTTTTGTCTCCATTCATACATACGAAACTCATTCTCTTGGGGGAATAGTAAGGTTGTACTACATATTCCCAACAGGTTAATGAAGGTACCAGACATAGCAGGATGATCTCACTTCCACCCAGATAAACATGTGAAAATCAGACATCTCCCATTTCACTGAGCACAACCAAGTAATAAGACAAACACAATGTAGAAATGACTGCTGAAGATAAAACTCACTTTTCTTGTCTTTTTACTAACCATCAAGTGTGGGCTGAAAAATAGAATGCTTATGATGCCCATCACTGCCTGAATGGCAGTAATTCAGGCAGTAATGACTGAATAAAATCCTTACACTGTCTGGATTTCAGGTCCAAGACCGGAGTCACACTGAACCTGAGGATCAACACAGTATTTGATTGCTTTATTTCTGTGGCTGTAATAGCATTATGTTTTGAACTGAACATTTTTTATTTTGAACTCAGTTTCGACATGACCTTTTCACTCCACGTAAGCAGGTCCATCAGCTTTTAGCTCCATACAGGTGCTGTGCATAGCACTCTGGTGTGTAACAGCACATCTGCCAGGGATGTATGAATGGAGGCAACTCACCTGCCCTGAGGCTCAGTCAGGAATCATCCTGTTGACCAGAAGCCATTGTACTTTCTTGCCTTTGAACTCCAGTTATTTGGCAATTTTTCTCATAATAATTATGTCCTCAGAAACCTTGGAAATTCCCAGCTCGCACATTTTCTCAGACTAAACAGTTATCCACTCTTTTATCTCCATTATTGCATTAATCACCAATCACATTTTTCACAGTCTGTATTTAGACAAAGTCCCACCTCAGTCCCAGTTACTTTGATGTCAGTGAAGCCTGCTCCCCTTCCCTAAAGCCAGCTTTGTTTGTCATGAAAATTGACAAACATTCCTTGTTTTGTGGAAAATGGATAAACTAGTACAAAGGAACTAAAATTTCTGGGTTTAGCAAGGTAAAGATTGCTTGGAGAACCTATGCTGTAGGGGCTGTTGTGGGTCTTCTCCTTCCCATGTGCCCACAGGAGCAACAGGCTACCGGACAATCATGGAGGCTGCCTTGCAGTAGCTGAATTAGAAGGGAAAGGGTGGGGGATCTCTGCTGACATGGAAGCATCAAACCGTGTGGGGAATTTGCTCCCGAAAAGGTATATTTCTCAATCTCACTTTATTAATTTTTGTGCATCCAGAATCTGTTTTGTTATAGCCATAATGTCACACAGAGTCTTAACTCCTGCAAGAACAGAAACGTCTATAAAGATGATGCTATTTATTATGCAATAGGTGATGCTCTGGGGATTTGCTCTGCTTTATTACTTCATTTCATTCTCTGGGAAAATATTAATCTCCTCTCTGTGTGGACAAGCACTGATGAAAACAAGTGTTTAGTATTCCACACAGATTCCATTATAGTGGCTACTAACTCCTTTCATGTCAGTACAGTCAGGCCAAAATATAAATATATAGAAACAGAGTTTGAAAAAGCAAATCAGAGCCATCTATAACAGATTTTAGCATCCATTCTGTTCTGCATGCTGATTGTTCAGGTATATTTTTAGGTTCACTAACTGTTTAATCACTTCCCTCAGTAAAGGACATACCTTGTCAACCTGTGCTGCACAGGAGTAAGAGGAACTAGACCTGGCCTCCAGAGGTTCCTGCTGAGCACTCAGTCACCAGCTCTCAGCCAGCTCCTTAGGAGGGTAAGTTAAGTTAGACAGTCTGGGTAGTTGGCCAGACCTTACAGGGCAAAGAGTAACAGCAGAAAACCAAAAACACCCAAATCCCCAGTCAGCAAGACTGCTGCCCTTGGGCACCTCGGTAAAGCCCTGTGCTGAACATTCTTAATAAGCTTTGGAGTGACTGTACCTCCTGCTAAGCTATATGTTATGCACTGCCCTTCACTCACGCTCAGTAGTGATCCTTCGACACTCCACTTCCCGAAGCTGCAGGATGCAGTAAATCCTTGATGGTGCTAATACCAAGCTCTGAGATTTAGAAATGGCAGAAGAAAATCCTCTGTAAAGGTGCTGTGACAGAACCATCAGTGCTCAGTTATGCCAAGCAGGGGGAATTACTGCTTTGGCTCTGTCATGGGTTCAGCAGCAGCAGTCATTTTTCTCCTTCGTAGTAGCTGGTGCAGTGCTGTGTTTTCAATTTTTGGTCTGGGAACAGCGCTGATAACACCGATGTTTATAGTTATGGCTTAGAATGTTTTGGCCTGACCAAGGACTTCCTGAGTCTCATGCTCTGCCAGGGAGGGGGGGGGGGGACACACACGTGACCCAAACTGACCAAAGAGGTTATTCCATACCACAGCACGTCATGCCCAGGATGTAAAAGCAGAGAGCAGAGACCCGGAAGGGTGGGGGTGCACTGCGTGGTCGGGTTTGGTATTAGGTGGTGAGAAATTGTATTCTTTCCTTGTATTTGCCTTGTCATTATTATTATTATTATTACTATTGCAGCAGTAGTGATTTGTGTTATACCTTAGTTACTAAACTGTTCTTACCTCAACCTGTGGGAGTTGCATTCTTTTCGATTCTCCTCCCCATCTACCCGGGAGCAGGGGGAAGAAAGAGGGGGAAGTGAGTGAGAGAGTCTGCGTGAGTTAGTCTTAAACCACGACAGGCTCTCCCTCCATGCTTTTATAAACTGACCTACACTCACTCTCCCTGCAGGTTTTAGCCCTAGTTAGGCACAGCAGGCAGGTTACTTGTCCCCTGTTTCAAACATAAATAGCTGTGTGACCAGTTTTAAAACTTAGCAATCGTGGCTCAAACATTGCTCCAAATTGAGTCTGGCCCAGGTAGCCAACCCCACCTGTACAGTAGCAGCTATCAGCAGACACCTTTGGCCCTACACTAACAGAGACTTCTGACCACCTCAAAGACTTCAGTGACTGCTCATTTCCTACAAGAGGTATCAATGAGGCTTCAGTCACAGATACTACATCAAACAAAGAATACACCTACAGTGGTCAGTTTGATGGAATTTAAATTAGTTTCTAGTGATTATTACACACTGACAATCATAAATGTAAAAAAATGACAAGGTGAATACTAATTATTACATCCCCAGTAAAAAGGCACTATAAGATAGGTTGTGTCACCTTGGTGCAACATACTGGAGTAGAGTGAAACCAAGAAACAAAATATTTCTCTATTTTATTATTTATATTCATGAAGATTGATTTGGCCTTACACTTTGGGGATATAATTACGGTCATATTAAGAATATTTGTCAAGAAATATTTCCCTATACAAGCAATCTAAGAAAAATGCTAAATAACATGTCTTCTTTTTCACACATGTGAAGATCTAGAGGCCTTTAACAAGTTAGGAGAAGAAGGGACCTAGCATTTCTGCAGTGCAGGGGGCTCCAAGATGTGATGGGAGCTCCACGAGCATATTGAGCTGGAACGAAAAACTTAGCTATGCCATCTGATCTTAATTTACATTTTTTGCCACACATAAAATGAGTATGGTGTTTGCTAGTTTAGACAAGAAAGCCTGAGATTTACAAACCCAAATTTCCTTAACAGTATTTTTGTTACCTCACATGGATATTGTGATGGTAAGCTTACTGCTCACTCTACCAACTTGAAAAATTAAAGAAAGACCATATGTGGTATTAGGTTTATTATTAAAGAAATATAAATATTAGGAGCTGGTTATGACAGCTCGCTGACATGTGGTAATCATGGCTCCTTCAGAAAAATAAAGGAAGTTTCCATCAGGAGGGGTAATGAGGCAGCACCCTGTTGACTCCAAACTAATATACAAAATGGTATAGATTCAAATCAAAGAGGAAAGGAAGGAGAACCTGGCACCACTGCAAGACTTCTTGACAAAGGTTTACCTTTTTGGTATAACTATACACTTTTAAAAGTAAACCAGAAGTGTATGAAGAAGAAAACACATGTTATGAGGGGTAAGGACAGGTCTGCAAACCAAGGTTATTTTCACTTCTATGTATCATTAGTTAATAATCCCGACTAGGGACCAAGATAGCAAGAAAAGAAAAGAGTATAAACACTGATGCCCCACATCTTTAAACTTCACTCACATGTTAAATCTTTTATCAAAGTGGAAATGGTTTATGTAATTTCTTTAGTGCTTTCTAATACTGACAACTCACTGTCAGCTGTCTCTCTCTGCTCATTCAGTTTTAATGAAATAATCCAGAGAAAAAACTCAAATATCAGTAATCCAAAGGATCAAGAACTTGCTAAAAAGGACCAAAACATACGTGTAGAAGATTCATTAATCCTTCTCAAAGGCTTATAAACTTCAAATTTTCCTGCTAAAGACAGTACATGAAAGCTCTCTGCAGCTGAAGTTTTCCATCAATTCCTCATTCAAAGACCAGCAATAGGTGCTTATTCTTAAGGGCTCCAAATCTGGATGCAATCATTGCACTGCCACTTGGAAGTAAGTAGTGAAATGCAACTGCAGTTGAAGCTGAGGAGCAGGAAATAAGCTAGGGGTTTGATTTAGGTTATCTAACCTGTTCTCAAAACTAATGAGTACCCTGCCTTTAATTTCTGATGTGAAAAACAACTGACACTGTCTCCATCTTCAGAAAGTCAGTCTCCAAAGCCTCTGTCAAGGGGCTGCTAATAACATTTGGTTAGCTTAAAAAACCCCCCAGAGTCTGCCTTAAAATATGGGTCTGTGATTTCAGACTGCGCAGCCTCGGCCTACCCACATGTGGCAGTTTGTATCAAACAGTTTGCAAAGTTTTCCAATTTAGGGATGATTAGTAACAGTCCTAATTCCCAGTTGCAATCACGTACTTCTGTAACATGTTTTCTTTCAGCAGAAGCTGCTACTTACTAACACATGAGCATGTCCTTGGGAAGAAAGCTTTTCCTGCTGCTGGCCATGGGATAACTCCTCATCTTTCACCACGTGCAGTTGACAATGCTCTCTCCTGTCAGCACAAGCAGCATTTGCCATCCAGTACAGAAACTCTTCAAGGCTTGAGAATAATGATTTCCCTCCCCTACACACACACTAAGTTTTAGCACAAACTTTAGATATAGCCCCTGGAAAAGCAGGCTGTGCTGTCTACAAAATCAATTCAGCATTGTGTTTGCACAGAGCAAAGAATGGGTACTGCTTGAAAAGGTCTGCTCTCTCTTGGCAGCAACAGTGTGTGTCAGACACCAGCCAGAAAGAGAGATCTTAATTCCCTGCTCGTAGCAATGAGAAATAGAGGTGAGTCCAGGAGGCAAAAACTAGAAGTGAAGCCAGGGCAACGCAGCAGGCAGAGAAGAGCAGCTGCCTGACAGAGCCTGCAGGAGGAAAGCTGGCTGTCTTGGAGCACCAGGCTTTTTTCCAGTTGTTTCCTTTCTTCCGCTGATTAGGTCCCCACAGAGCAGACAGGTAGATCTGGGCTCCCTTCCACAGTCTTCCTCTTTGAAAGAAAAATCTCACTAATCTTCCTGGTCTGCAATAGTAGACAGCTCTGGGATGCAGACCAGGGTGCAGGCTTGTTGGATGTACACAGCATATTTGGCACTGCCTTCTTCTCCTGCCAAGTTTCTGTAAATCTTCTATACCATGGGAACTGCCTGTATGTAGTCTCCAATTCTGCAGTACAAACAAAGCACTCTTTATTCACATGGAGAAGGAAAGTGAGCTCATATGAGCCACTGGCTGAAAATGATCATATGGTCCAATGCCTGTAGCAGCTCCCACCTCATACGTCTGCTCCTCTACACCCTGTATAAGGACCTCAGGGGGCAGGCTTCTCAGTGGGAGACACACCACATCGATGGTAGCATGTACAGAATTCAGATTTGAAGTCAGAAGGAATGAGCACTAAGTCTTAATTGAGGAAGAGAAGAAATATGAGAGGGGATCCACAAATTGATGGGGCTCTCAAATGCATTTATTTAGCCCAGCTTATAAGTTCAGGATCAAAGATAACAGATGATGCCAAATTTGGATTCTGAACTCCCAGCACATGCAATATTTCCGCTACTTAGACTCATTTTTCATTTGAATTCCTCTCTATTTTATGTCATTTCCTGAAAATAACAGCTTTGGTAATGTTGGGGAGTCAATATTATTTTAGCTGTTCTTTTCAGCCAATCAGGAAGGTTATGTTAAATTAAAATGCGGTGACTTACATTAAGATTGAGCTTTACCCAACCAGCTCAAAGCATTTCTCACCAATATGCTGAAGAAGCAGTTAATTCTATCATTTGCATCTGAGGGAAGAGCTAAAATCTCATCCGTATATGGTAGAGTTCCCAAAATGCATCTTCTTATTGTTTCCGATAGTGTTGCCATGTGAATGCAGACACATACTCACTAAAAAAGGGACGAATTGAAGAGACGATGCTGTCAGAACAAGGAAGGCTAAACAGACAAAGCCAAAGCAAATGGAGTCGTATTTCTAAAAATAAGTTATGGTAGCATTTCCACTTTCAAATAAGGAAGAGAAAACTTTATAGTACAGTAACAGGTATTTTGATCCCTTGGCATTATTATCATGTTCAATAGCAAAGAATTGGGATAAAATAATATCTACCATTGGTTTCTGTTGAGAATCCAGATGTGCTCTACAACTATTAAAAAAGCAACTTTCACAATATCTGAAGACACAGGAGTACCATTAGAGGGAAAACTTTAATACAGACAAGTTTAACTGGATGCCCAACCACAGAAACATTAAGATAGCTTTACAGTTAACACAAATATCCCATATGGCATAATTTGTACACCAAGAATACACCCTCTGCATTTCTTAATTCACTGTAACCATGTGCTTTCATAACAGCTTCCTCCTGTCTTCTGTGACAGCAAAAAGGCACTACATAGTACAGAACACTACCTAGGGCAAGTTTTTCAAGGTTATTAAACAACAATTTCTCATTAATAGATTTATGATTTGGGGTGGTAGAACATGAGATAAGTTTGATGTATGTTTTCCTACAGATCGAAGTGCTGTAGTATGTAATATATCATGCAAAAATAAACATGTCCCACCTGTCTCTGAAAAATCCATGAAAAGACAATCTCTTCCCCTTTGTGAATTTGGCATTACTATGTCATAGTGTGCATGCGTTGCCAGCTGAACTTAAGAGACCTGGTGGCTGTGGGAAAAAATGTGTTTGGTCAAACCCTGTCACTATGAAATACTGGGTTCATAATGTGCAATACAGCACAGCGGTAACATCTTGAGGATGGATTTCTGAAGCATTGCATACTATTAGCTTTCTTGAGAATTAACCCTCAGTATACAATTTTTATAGCTTTGCCAGGGAAGTAATAGCAAGCAAATGTAAGAACAGCCATCCCAGTTGAGATCAAAGCTCTGCTTAACAGGGATCTAAGTCGAAAATTCAACCATAGAGGGACAGGCATGGCTGTGTTGTCTGATTCAAGGCACTGTAGTGGCAAAGGGGAAATCCTACTGTGCTCTGCATTGGGTACCTCAGGCTGTCTTTCCTCTGACTTCAAACCCTGTTGCTGAGGTTCTGGCTGCACTTGTTCCGCTCTTGTTTTTTTGATACCTGTCCTTTTCTCATGCCCACCAAGTCCCTAGACATCCTTATCCATGCTCTCCTAGTCCCAGCTGAGCTGGTTACCCACAACAGTGGAAAAAAGCATAAGGGGGGAAAAAGCATGACAAGGGGATATATCAACAACTGTGGATCCTATTTCTGTTCCCTTGTCCTGCCATGTCTCCAAGTAGAGCACCCTGGCAGCATCTAGTGGTTCCTTAGACATTTTCATGGAGTAATAGACACTGTTAGTGGTCTCAGCTGAGCACTTCCTCTGGCTATTTTGCACTTTTAATTCTTTAATCCTTCATCCTATCCTTTTTCCACTTTTCTCCTGTGAGCCCACTTGTGCTTTTCCCTGAGCTTGCAGTCTCTACTTCTCCCTTTTGGTATCTCTCTACCCCTTTTTGATCCTGGGGGACTTCTTCCTCTGCTTAAGGGAAAGCCAGTAGCCCACAGCAGATGTAGGAAGAATACAAGAGTGGGACCATTATGCAATGACATGTCCTCTAAACATTCTCCTAGCCTCCAACATTTTGTGGCTCACAGACTCACTGAGCAGGAAAACATATCTTTTATTTGATAGAGTTTGACAGATTCAGTTTCCATTTGCTTGTCCAAAAAGATGCTTTATCAGCATTAGTTGAACTGTAGCCACACCAAAGTAAGGGCTCTTGCATACTTGCAGTGTATGAGTGTGTAGAATCTAGTTCTCTTTGCCAATAACTCCTTAGCTGCTCTCAGATCCTTCAGGAAGATTTTAAAACTTTAAACCATGCTTTATAAAATTGCCACTATTGAAGAAATATTTTTCTTACTTCTGACATTTTTCACTGGTTTAGAATATGAATATGCATGGGCTTGTTTTAGATTCAGGTGCTTAAGTCGCCAGTAGTAACAGTAATGGTTAGATTTCTAGCTGGCTAGATGATATATTTAGAATGCCTGGCAATCTTTTTACATTTGGCATTTTGTCCCTGACCATATTAATTCCCAGAATAATGGTGGATATTCACTGTTCCAGAATATCAGAGAAGTACAACCTTGCTGAGATTAAAACTTCCATTCCCCACTGTAAATCCTACTGAAAGATGAGACTTAGTTATGTATTAGTTACACACCACAGTTTATGTAGTCCTGCCCATTGATCAGCAGCTGCCCTGAGCAGCACTGAAGTCACTTGCCATTCATTTTCTGCAGCAGTATTCTGGTGAATGCAATTTTATTTTTTTTTTCAAATTTTAACCATGCTTCGTGGGATTGCACCGATGAGTCTGAGATAACATAAAATGCCATTTTATGTTGCAGTACTTCCAGTGTGTCAGTGGCAACAACTAATATTCTAATTGAAATACTGAAGTATAGAGGAGGATCTGCAAGTGACGATGCTTTAAAAGAAGCGTAGACACATAATAATCTTTTCAGAACAGGGTGCTCAGAAAAGCTCTTGCTGTGTTTTCTCAGCATTTTTACAAATGTGCACAAAGCCCGATTCACAGGGTACTGAGGCATCTGAAATATGACCTGATCAGGTCTGGTGGGATCTTGTGCTCTCTAACAATCTGTCCTCAGTGCTTTGTTATCTAGTATTATATTTATAACATGAGATGAAATATATCTGCTTTGTCAGTCAATTACTGCTTTATGGTGCCTTGCATCCCACTTTGCCTCAGGGGCATCACAAGGATCACCATGTGCTCAAGTATTAATTAATTTGTTTTTTCCACAGTGAGAAAGAGAGGTAAAATAGGAGTTACCATCTCCAGCTGAAACACCTTTTTATCAAATGCTGGTTCTGGAGGAACAGACATATCTAATGTACCTGTAATTACTGCCATAGATAAAGACAGACTCCCCTAAACCACGTATTTGCCCCTGAGAGTCTTTTATTCCCTTCCTACCAGCTGTTTCTTCATTTCCACATATTAGTACCATGAATTAATGAAGGGCAATGCATAACACTTTGCATGACAGTATATTTTTTTTCCTGAATAAAATCTGCAGAAGGTTTCAGCAAGAAATCTGTAAGTATCTTGACTTGTTTTGGCTAGAATGCAGATTTTTTCTAACATGTTATAATTATCTGGATAAATTTCCTCGATGGTTTTGCTAAGAAGAATTCCAGGGGAGATTCAGAAAACCCAGTCAGTGAGTTATCTGCTGCTGCAGAGCTACGTCTGTAGAACCAGTAGAAGCATTAGTGCACATATAAATAAATGACACGCTCCAGAGGATGAACATGGTTTTTGTAAAAGAAGTCATGCCTCATAAATCTCTTGGAACTTCTCGAAAGTGCAGTCAGGTATGTGTCTGTTTTAGTCTTCCTGGGTTTCCAGAAAGCTCTTAAGGAAATGAGGCAGCCTTTGCATAAAAGGGCCATAGACAATTAGTTAATATAAGTGGGTAAGAGAAAAAGGTAAATTTTAGCTGTGGAGGAAGGGCATTGACAGCTCATTCTGGTGAAATGCGATATGGCTGATGTGATGAGATCTGCTGTGCAGCACAGTTACAAAAAAAAAAAAAAAAAAAATACAGAAGGGCACAAACAGCAGTGTAGGAAAGTCTTCCAGTTATTGTCAGTTTATACAGGATGGGAAGAATGAATTGCATGTAGCCCTTACTGGTCTGAGTGACTGGAATTTCAAATGATGGATGAAACAGTGGTAGATCCATATTAAGTGGTATGCATGGAATTATGCACTCCTAATTTAAATATTAACTGATAGATTCTGAGCAAACTATTACAGCTCAAAAATGAGAGTTCAGTTATTATACATGAATAAATCAGCTCAATATCAATCAGAAAGCAAGTCTAGTGTTGAGATTTATTAGGAAAGACTGTATCACTGTGTCACTGAATACTTCCATGGCACACCTCCATCATGAATATGGTGCACAGTTCTGGTCTGTCAACTCACAAAGGATAAAACAAAACTAGGAGGGGCCTAGTGAAAACCAGCAAGGTATGGAAGAGCTTACCTGCTAAGACCAGGACTCTTCAGTCTGGAAAAAAGATAACCAGAGAGAGATAAGACTGAGTCTTACAACTTTATGAGCAGCCTGGATATGGTGAGGGCTAAATGGCTGTTTGATAGTTCTTCCAAGAGAAAGTTGATCATTGTGTCTGATTCAAAGTAGGAGGTTCCAAATAAAAAGTAAAGGAAGTAGCTCCTCAACCAGTGTAAAGTTAAACTGTTGCAAGAAATCCAGTGCCAGGGGGTAAGATGGATACTGGTACTGTACATACATTCAAAAAAGCATCAATACTTTCGTAGAAGAGTATCCATCAAGGGTTATCATATACAAAGCTTGAGACCTCTGTATCTGGAAGCCAACAAACTGCAAACTGTGAAAGGATGGGAAAGTATTCTGGGCTCACATTGCACTATGAATGCTCTGCCGTACTCTTTCATAGGTATTAGCTGTTAGGCTGGTCATACCTTTGGAATAGCCTTGCAGAGCTGTTACACCATTTTCTGTCCTGGCAGCCATGAGGATGTCCCCTTACAAATGTTTCTGTAAGAATATCACAATGTTTTCCCTCTTATTCCTTTGTTTCAGTTTTGTATCACAAAGCAGAACAGAATACAAATCAATCAGCAAAATACTGTTTTGTTTTTTAGTATAGAATAGATAATTTCAAAATTGTTAATCTCCACTTTCCTCAGTGTATCTGAAATGCCAAAAGCTCTGTTGTTCTGCAAAAGCAGGGTCACTCATTAGCCACACGTTGGCTTTCTCCACTGTGCAATTCTGCACTGTTTGTGTATGCAGCACACAAATTGCACGCAGCAGGTGTTGTGTTAAGCTCTTTTCTAATATGTTTGGATGAGCTGCTTCTAATTAATTATCCTTGCAAACAGAGTGAGAAAACATGGTAAATATGGTCATGCAGGCTGTCTACCTACCCAATTAAGTCATTGTTCTGGGGGGTCTGGCTGGAAGTTGCTGCCACATGTGAAACAGAAACAGGCTATGTACACTTTTTTAAGGATAGTCCATCATGGCTTCTGCAAAGAAGTATAATGATGGTTCAGGCATAAATGTTCAGACTGCTGTACATTTTGCATGTACAGTTAATTTTTATTTGTTGCATAAAATATTTGGTATCACTCATTAATATCAGAGCTGCAGCTGGATGTATTGAATAGTAGTCTAAAGGCTACCCTAAAAGGTGAAGCTCTGAGCATTTCAAGTATCAAGCCCTCAGCTAAAAGATTCAGACAATATACTCTGGATTAATCTGAGAGCTCAAGAGTGAACACAGTTAACGAATACTGATTAAGTTGCCAAACACAAAATATTTTCACTGACATGGAGTTTATTGTCCTTATTAAGTTTCTTGTAACACAGTTCTCATACACATCAGACCTTCTCTGGAGACCTTACTGGCAAGCCCCTGCTCATGAGTAAGCTGAATCAGCGTTATTAATGCTAGGAAATGATCCAAATATTCTCATTTAAATGATAACCCACTTAAAGCTCTTCAGTCCATAATTTAGATAAATGCAGATAAACAGAGAACATATGTCCAGTCTCCAGCTGATGTTAGCCTCAATGTCACACATGAGATACTGTCAACCTGTGATTTGCTGTGCAGCTACAGCTGCAGAGACCTAGCTGCAGCTCAAGCTGAATTCGCACCTGCTTGAAACCTTGCTAATCTCTACTGGTGCCACAGGTTGCTGCAGTTTGTAACCCTGGGGGGCTGCACTGATGCAGTTGTGCCAGATGGTGGCTATGTATAGCAGGCAGAAAGCTGACGTGGCATCTGGCTTGAGCTACTAAGCCCCTAAATATGCTTTACTTTAAAATAAACCTCTGATATGAATAACATCTAAATTGAGGGTCTTACCCAAACACAGTATCAAATGATGGTTTAATCCTATGGCTATTCTCTATTACTGAAAATTCAGGGTACATCCTTGTCTGAGATGCTATACTGGAAACTCAAGGATTCCTTTCGTAACCCCTGAGACTAGATAGCTCCAGGCAAAGGAGCTTTAAAATAGCAACTCTAAAATTGCCAAAAGCATACTATTGCTAGCTGGCTTTACTTGAGTCTATAAAAGCAGTGATGACCCAGCTTGTGGTTTGGCAGAATTTTAGGCAACATGGCAGACAATAGAGGAAACTCAGCCAATACTAATATCACACTTCTAAGAACTGTCCAAGCAATATTAGTTCAAATTAATTATATGGGATAAATGAAAGTTCACCTAATAAGTACCATTCATTTTCATGAAAGCAGCAATGAATTAAAAAGGGACTAATAGAAGCTATGTTGAATTTTAAAAAGTTCTCAACGCAAAATCCTCCCCTTCCATTCAACTGAAGTTGATGGGATCTCCCCAGAGTAAAACAAAATAGATGTGATGTAGTGGAGAAGAAACAAATCACATTCATTTGTACAAAACTTTCACTTCAGACTAAATGGGTGTGGGAATTCCTATTTTCTTCTGTCAGAATAAAGTAGGAATTTCTTTCTTCTTTCTTTCTTTATTTGTTTCTTCTTTCTTCACCCAGAAGTTCCTACATGAAGAAACTTATTTGTTAAAAAAGACCTTCTGATATGTCTTATGTGTGGACCTTTGTGCACTCTCCTCCTCTCCCCTGGACTTAAACACCAGGCTTTGGGCTGCACTGCTGAAATGCTTAGCTTTATTTGCTTTTTAGTTTTAAACTGTTCGTGGAGAAGCATCTTGGTGTGGCATATTCTACTTCAGAGGCTTAGTCATTGCACTCTGTGATACCACAGCTAAAGGTTTTAAGATTGTCCTTTAACAACAAGACAAAATTGAAGAATCGTTTTTGTGCTCATAAACCTAAAGCAAAATTTTTTGCTACTAAATGGGGAAATTACAAGTTTAACACAATCTGAAGTCCCAGCGCAAGTGCCATTCAGAAGTACGGATTTAAGTTCATGTCTGTTCTGAGCAGCATGAAGTCAGAGTTCATACAGTATGAACTCTGCTCGTGTTGGTTATAAGTTCTCTTGTACAAACAGCTATTTAAGATACATAAGACAGTGGAATATTCCGATTAAGATTTGAAACTTTGAGGAACTGAATTGCTCTCTAAAGACTCTTTCTTTGCAGGGGTTTACTGTAATGCATGGACTTTTCATTATAAATCTGAGAAGATAAATTTTGTTTCCTTGTCTGCAGCTACAGGCTTCCTGCCAGTGTTCATGGTATTTCTAACATATTTAAAATACCAATTATCTGAAGTAATGGTGACCTTCTGCCCTTTAAAATTTTCATCCTTGTGCATAGGGAGTGAAGTTAGAAAGCAGATGGTGAAACTGGGAAACTGAATGACTGAATGCTGCTACTTCTACTTACCTGGCCCTAACATGTTTAACTCTACTTACAGTGCTTTCTGCTAAATTTTGGGGGGTCAGAGGGTGGGGGAAGTGGGGTGTCATCTTTTTTTTTTCCTTTCCTCTGGAATCTGTATTTTGCTTAAAGAAGAAACCTAGAGAGTTGTAAATCAACATAGTCCATGTTTCCTTAAAACATACACAGCATACAGTTGTTGTGGTTTAAGCCCAGTTGGCAACTCAGCCATGCAGCTACTCGCTCACTCCCCCCCCCCCCCCCTTCCTCCCCCCCCTCCTGGAAAGATGAGGAACAGAACTGAAAGAATGTAGCTTCCACGGGTTGAGATAAGAGCAGTCCAGTAACTAAGGTATAACGCAAATCCACTACTGCTACCATCAATAATAATAAGGGAAAAAACAAAGGAAGAGAATACAACTGCTCACCACCCTCCGACCGATACACAGCCCGACCTGAGCAGGGATCTAACCCTTCCGGGTAACTGCTCCCAGTTTACATAGTGGGCATGACGTGCTGTGGCATGGAATACCTCTTTGGACAGTTTGGGTCAGGTGTTCTGTCTCTGCTTCCTCCCGGCTTCCCGTCCTCCCTGGCAGAGCATGAGACTCAGAAAGTCCTTGGTCAGAGTAAACATGACTGAGCAGCAACTAAAACCATTGGTGTTATCAGCGCTGTTCCCAGGCTCGGCGTCCAGGAGCTTCAATTCTGAGCAGCAACAGGCACCGAAGGAGCCTCAAGTCCACAACAGGGCTTACCAGGGAGCTGGCAGCTCAGAGGATGCGAGGAGCTGACTCAGAGGGGGTGGTGCCAGGAGGAGCGGCACCAGCCCCGAGTGGTTAAAAACCTGACCCAGGGAGCGTGAGCGACCAGGGGCACAGTGACTAGGGCGGGCAAACAGGGAGGGTTCGAGGCAGTTTGCACAGCAGTTCGCGCGGGCAGGCGAGCAGGACGGTGAGCGGAATGGTGAGCACTCGCCGTATGACCAGGCTCCGGTCTGGAAGCTCTGCTCCGGCTGCCCCAGCGGTGGCTACTGTAGGCACCCAGACAGAGCCGATGAGAGGAGAGGCTGCAGTGCAGAGCTCGGGGTGTAGAGAGCGCCTGCACTGCTCTCCTGAGGAGAGGGTGCACAATGGGCAGGGCTGCACTCTGTGCTCCCTGGTGGAGGTCCTTCTGCAGCAGCTGGCTGAGCTGCAGGACGCTGTAACTAGGCTGAAAGACGTCAGGGGAGCTGAGAGGAAACAGCACTGCTTGCTCCAGGCCCAAAATGTGCAGGGGCCTCAAGAGTCTACTGTCGCTCATGCGGGAAAGGAGGCAGCTAACCCAGGAAGCTGGGAAATGGTAACAGAAAAAAACAACAAAAAAAGGAGGAAGAGAACAATTAAAAGCAAGGGGCTTCCTCCTAAATCTGTTGTCCCCACCCAGAACCGCTTTGCTGTCCTGCAGGGGGCTGATGAGGAGCCACACTCCCACCAGGAACAACTGACTGATCTACTGGTAAAAAAGATCCCTACTGGTGCTGCCAGGAAAAAGCAGCGGACCGTAGTAGTAGGGGACTCTACTCTGAAAGGAACAGAGGCACCCATCTGTCTGCCTGACCCAGGCTCAGGGGAGCTGTGTTGCCTACCAGGGGCTCGGATCAGGGATGCTGCTGAGAAGCTGCCTGCTCTAGTTGGTCCCACTGACTATTACCCACTTCTAGTGATCCATGTGGGTGCTACTGATATAGATAGCAGTAGCCTGGAGAACATAAAGAAGGACTACAGAGCTCTGGGAGAGGTGGTTAGGGGCTCTGGAGTGCAGATTGTCTTTTCGTCAATTCTCCAGGATACAGGGCAGGACCTCAGAAAGGCTAGGAGGATTGGTCAGGTTAATAAATGGTTTGAAGGGTGGTGCTATAGTCAGGGATTTGGCTATCTAGAACATGGGACTCAATTTAGGAGGCCAGGTCTACTGGGGGCTGGTGGAGCTGGTCTGACAAAGAAAGGGAAGAGTGGATTTGGGAGGAGGCTTGCCAGACTGGTCAAGGATGCTTTAAACTAGATGTGTTGGGGGAGGGGAGCATCATTCCATCCCAACACACCCAGTCACTTGCCAGCACCTATAGTAAACGTTCAGAGTAATGTAGAGATATTGCAACTACTTCATGTCAGTGAGCCGGCTTCAACTGGAGCTCGGCTCAGATGCCTCTATACAAATGCCTGTAGCATGGGGAACAAACAAGAGGAATTAGAGATGTGTGCATTTCTACGAGCGTATGTTATCATAGGCATCACAGAAACATGGTGGGATGGCTCCTATGACTGGTGTGCTGGAAAGGAAGGTTACAGGCTCTTTAGAAAAGACAGGCCTGGCAGGCGGAGAGGAGGAGTTGCTATTTGTGTTAGGGATAGGCTGGAGAGTATAGAACTGTGCCTGGGGACAGGTGAGCAGTCAATAGAGAGTTTGTGGGTGAGGGTTAAAGGGAGAACAGTGATGGGAGACATTATTGTGGGGATCTGTTACAGACCGCCTGACCAAGAGGACTCTGTGGATGAAGCGCTCTATAGACAGATAGGAACAGGCTCACACTCGCAGGCCCTTGTTCTCATGGGGGACTTCAACCACCCTGGTATCTGTTGGAGGGATGGTACAGCCTGACACAAGCAATCCAGGAAGTTCCTCAATTGTGTGGAAGACAGCTTCCTTCTGCAAGTAATAGAGGAGCTGACAAGGAGAGGTGCCATGCTTGACCTCATCCTCAACAACAGGGAGGGGCTGGTTGGAAATGTGATGCTCCAGGGCAGCCTTGATTGCAGCGATCATGACATGGTCGAATTCAAGATCCTCAAGACAGTGAGAAGAGCGTGCAGCAAGCTCACTGCCCTGGCCTTCAAGAGAGCAGACTTTGGCCTCTTCAGGAACCTGCTCAGTAAGGTTCCATGGGATGTAGCCCTAGAGGGCAGGGGGGCCCAAGACTCTTGGTTGATATACAAGGATCACCTACTACTAGCTCAGGAGTGATACATCCTTACGAGAAGGAAGTGCTGTAGGAGGGCCAGGAGACCTTCTTGGGTGGATAAGGAGCTGCTGAGGAAACTTTGAGGGGAAAAAAGGGGCTTATAAAAGGTGGAAGCAAGGACAGGTGGCCTGGGAAGAATACAGGGGTGTTGTCTGGGAAGCTAGGGATCAGGTTAGGAAAGCTAAGGCCCGCTTAGAATTAAACTTGGCTAGGGATGTTAAGGATAACAGGAAGGGATTCTATAGGTACATTGCAAATAAAAGGCAGACTAGGGACAATGTAGGCCCTCTCCAGAAGCTATTGTGAGAACTGGCTACCCTGGGTTTGGAGAAGGCTGAGGTTCTTAATGACTTCTTTGCCTCAGTCTTCACTGGCAAATGCTCTGACCATACCACCCAAGTCTTGGAAGGCAGACGCAGGGACAGTGAGAATGAAGACCCTGGGCCCACTGTATGAGAGGATCTGGTCTGAGACCATCTTAAGAACCTGAACGTATACAAGTCCATGGGACCTGATGAAATCCATCTGCGGGTCCTGAAGGAGATGGTAAATGAAGTTGCTAAACAACTGTCCAGCATATTTGAAAAATAATGTCAGTCAGGTGAAGTTCCCGATGACTGGAAAAAGGGAAATATAACCCCCATTTTCAAGAAGGGGAAAATGGATGAGCTGGGGAACTACAGACCAGTCAGTCTCACCTCTGTGCCTGGCAAAATCTTGGAGCAGATTCTCCTGGAAGGCATGCTGAGGCACATGAAAAACAACAAGGTGCTTGGTGACAGCCAGCATGGCTTCACTAAGGGGAAATCCTGCCAGACCAATCTGGTGGCCTTCTATGATAGGGCTACGGAACTGATGGACAGGGGTAGAGCAGTTGATGTCATCTACCTGGACTTGTGTGGAGCACTCGACATTGTCCCACATGACATCCTTGTCTCTAAGTTGGAGAGACATAATTTGATAGGTGGACCACTCTGTGGATAAAGAACTGGCTGGATGGCCACACGCACAGAGCTGTGCTCAATGGCTCAATGTCCAGCTGGAGACCAATATCGAGTGGTGTCCCTCAGGGATCGGTGTTGGGACCGGTCTTGTTCAACATCTTTGTCAGTGACATGGACAGTGAGATTGAGTGCACTCTCAGCAATTTTGCCAATGACACCAAGCTGTGTGGTTTGGCTGATAAGCTGGAGGGAAGGAATGCCATTCAGAGGGACCTTGACATGCTTGTGAGGTGGGCTGATGCCAACCTGATGAAGTTTAACCATGCCAAGTGCAAGGTCCTCCAGCTGGGTGGGAGCAATCCCAGGCACTACTACAGGTTGGGCAGAGAAGAGATACAGAGCAGTCCTGAGCAGAAGGACTTGGGGGTGCTGGTTGATGAAAAAATGAACATGAGCTGGCAATGTGCGCTCGCAGCCCAGAAAGCCAACCGTGTCCTGGGCTGCATCAAAAGGAGCGTGACCAGCAGGTCAAAGGAGGTGATCCTGCCCCTCCACTCTGTTCTTGTGAGACCTCACATGGAGTACTGTGTGCAGTCCTGGTGTCCTCAACATAAAAAGGACATGGAAGTGTTGGAACAAGTCCAGAGGAGGGCCACGAGGATTTTCAGGGGACTGGAGCACCTCCCGTATGAAGATAGGATGAGAAAGCTGGGGCTGTTCAGCCTGGAGAAAAGAAGGCTGTGTGAAGATTTCATAGCAGCCTTCCAATATCTGAAGGGGGCCTACAGGGATGCTGGGGAGGGACTCTTCATGAGGAACTGTAGTGATAGGACAAGGGGTAATGGGTTCAAACTTAAACAGGGGAAGTTTAGACTAGATATGAGGAAGAAATTCTTTACTGTGAGGGTGTTGAGGCACTGGAATGGATTGCCCAGGGAAGTTGTGAATGCTCCCTCGCTGGCGGTGTTCAAGGCTAGATTGGACATAGCCTTGGGTGACATGGTTTAGTGGGAGGTGTCCCTGCCATGGCAGGGGGGTTGGAACTAGATGATCTTGAGCTCCTTTCCAACCCTAACTATTCTATAATTCTATGATTCTATGAAAGTCAAAAACAGAGCACTATACCATCTACTAAGAAGGATAAAAATGACTGCTACTTCTGAACCCAGGATAGTATCCACCCCGTATTCCATACCATTCATGTCATGCTCAGACCCCACATTTTCAATATCCCATCACTCTTATCTCATATATATACATATATATGCATCCACGGAGAGAGATATATATCATTCCTTAGCGCATGGACCAATCCCTATAAAGTTGCTGAGTCCATCTAGTCCATAATGTAGGGCTCCATCTCTTGTAACAGTCTTTCAGAGCAGGAGAGGCTATGTGCAGTGTTGGATCATTGCCTGCTGATGATACTGCAGAATTCACCTGGTTTCATCAAAGTTAATTCTTTACTGTGGTGATGGTCAGAGGGAAATCAGGGCCAGTTGCTGGTGACCTGAAGACATCTAGTTGGAGGGCTATAAAAGTGCTACATAGCAGGCAACAGCATACAATTGAGTTCATTGGCTGTTTTCCCCTAAAATCCAGTCCCCTTGAGGTATACATCGGAGCTCCCCATCTTCCTGCATTACCCGCCAAATATATATGGGTCCCTGAGCAAAAGCAATCCCACCAGTGGGTTTGCCTTTACCTGAAGCAGGAATAACCCAGACTGTTTTCCCCAGCAAATTCTTTGTGTGCACCACAGGAGCTTTGACCCTTTCTACAGTACGTAGAAGTTCTGACTGGGCTGAGCCAGCGCTGTTGGCAAATCCTCTGGTGTTGACCAACCAGGCGGCTTTTGGTAAATGTGTATCCCAGTGCTTGAAAGTCCCACCACCCATTGTTTCAGTGTAGTTTTTAAGAACCCACTGTACCGTTTGATTTTTCCAGAGGCTGGTGCATAGTAGGGGATGTGATATATTCACTCAATGCCATGCTCTTCGGTCCAAATGTCTATAAGGCTGTTCCAGAATTGAGTCCCGTTGTCTGACTCAATTCTCTCTGGGGTGCCGTGTCACCCCAAAATTTGTTTTTCAAGGCCCAGGACAGTGTTCCAGGCAGTGGCGTGGGGCACAGCGCATGTTTCCAGCCATCCGGTGGTTGCTCCCACCATGGTAAGCACATGGCGCTTGCCTTGGCGGGTTGGTGGGAGTGTGATATGATCAATCTGCCAGGCCTCCCCATATCTGTACTTCAGCCATCGTCCTCTGTGCCAAAGAGGCTTTAATCATTTAGCTTGCTTAATTGCAGCACATATTTCACACTCATGAATAACCTGGGCAATAGTGTCCATTGTTAAGTCCACCCCCCAGTCACGAGCCCATCTGTATGTTGCATCTCTGCCCTGATGGCCTGAAGTGTCATGGGCCCACCGGGCCAAAAATAATTCACCCTTATGTTGCCAATCTAAGTCCATCTGAGCCACTTCAATCTTAGCAGCTTTATCCACTTGTTGGTTGTTCTGGTGTTCCTCAGCGGCCCAACTCAGGTACATGAGCATCTACGTGACATACCTTGACCACTAGGTTCTGCACCTGGGCAGTGATATCTTACCACAGTGCAGCAGCCCAGATGGGTTTACCTCTGTGTTGCCAGTTGCTCTGCTTCCATTGCTGCAACCACCCCCACAGAGCATTTGCCACCGTCCATGAGTCAGTATAGAGATAAAGTACTGGCCACTTTTCTTGTTCAGCAATGTCCAAGGCCAGCTGAATGGCTTTCACCTCGGCAAACTGACTCGATTCACCCTCTCCTTCAGCAGTTTCTGCAACTTGTTGTCGAGGACTCAATACAGCTTCCTTCCATCCCCAATGCTTTCCCACAATACGACAGGACCCATCAGTAAAAAATGCATACTGCTTTTCACTTTCTGACAGTTTATTATATGGTGGGGCCTCTTCAGCACGCATCAACTCCTCCTCTGGTTTAGCTGCAGTGATTATCACTGTGGTTGGAGTGGCTGCAGTATCTGCTGTCGGGTTTGGGTAGCTGCTGTACTTGTCACTGGGGTTGGTGTAGCTGCTGTGCTTGGAGCTGGAGTAGGTGCACTGTCTGTTGTGGTCAAAGTTTGAGTAGCTGCTGTACTTGTCACTGGTGCTGGTGTAGCTGCTGTGCTTGGAGCTGGAGTAGCTGCGCTGTCTGTTGCTTTGCCATCAGATCCAGGGACATTTTTTTTCCTTTCGAAGGTGCTGGATGGTGTTGAACAGAGCTCTGTAAGCATAGGCCAAGCCCCAGCATGTTGCCATGATTTGTCCATCTCTGGTATCACCAGAATGGCAACACACCTCCTTTAAGTGTTTTACTAATTTTTCTGGATTCTGCATTTGTTCATTGGTGAAGTTCCAAAGCACTGGGGGGGCCCACTGGCCTAGATACTTGCCCATATTATCCCACACACCCTCCCACTTGTGACTGTCCAGCCTCGGGGAAAATCTCTTGGTCCTCCTATATTGTTGTCTAACCCTAGACAAGGCCCAAACCCGATTCTGCTTAACTCTCAAGATCAGACGAAATGGTCGTGGGTAAAACACACTCTGTATGCGTGCCAGCATGGCTATCCCCATCACAATCAGCAGGCAGGTCTCAAGGGAACCTAAAGGCCATTCAAAACCTTCAGAACTCTCAAATGATGCTGTAAACGGTCTGGTGGGGGGGCTGAGAACATAAGCAAATGTCTCCTTCACTGGTTGACCACCCAAGGAGGGGAAAAAAGATGTGTAGTTGCTAAGCATTTCTACTATATACCTCCCAAAGTATAGAGGTGGTGATCACACTGGGAATGAAAACCAGATCAGCTTCATGATCAATGATTCTACTGTATTACAAGTCATTACCATAAACCACAATGAAACCAGAACCTTAGGCCAAAGCCCCCAACCAATAAACACTAACACAGCAAATAGCGGCTGTAAGTAAGGTACGACATGCTGAAACTGGGAGATCAAGAGCAACAACTTTGAGACCCAATAAATCAGCATTGTGATGAGTGACTATTAATCTAAAACAATGAATGCTTATCGCAAATACAATTAGACACACTCTGGTCAGATCTGTCATTATCTCAACCCTTCGGGCCCCATGTTTGGTGTCAAAAAGTACTGTCATGGTTTAAGCCCAGTTGGCAACTCAGCCATGCAGCTACTCGCTCACTCACCCCCTCTTCCTTCCCCCCTGCTCCCGAAGGGATGGGGAGGAGAATCAAAAGAATGTAACTCCCACGGGTTGAAATAAGAGCAGTCCAGTAACTAAGGTAGAACACAAATCCACTACTGCTACCACCAATAATAATAAGGGAAAAAACAATGGAAGAGAATACAACCACTCACCACCCGCCAACTAATACACAGCCTGACCCAAGCAGGGATCTAACCCTTCTGGGTAACTGCCCCTAATTTATATACTGGGCATGACGTTCTGTGGTATGGAATACCTCTTTGGTCAGTTTGGGTCAGGTGTCCTGTCTCTGCTTCCTCCCGGCTTCCCCTCCTCCCTGGCAGAGCATGAGACTCAGAAAGTCCTTGGTCAGAGTAAACATTACTGAGCAGCAACTAAAAACATCTGTTACCAGTGCTGTTCCCAGGCTGAAAATCAAAAACAGAGCACTATACCATCTACTAAGAAGGATAAAAATGACTGCTACTGCTGAACTCAGGACAACAGTGTGCTCCAATTCCTGCTGGAAGTCTCTTAAACTAACAAGCCATTTGAGTCAATCATTGTTATAGCTCAAGGGAAGTGCATGGCCTGCACAGTCCTTCCGTTTTCCTGTGGAGTCATTCATCTTTTACAATTGAGCTTTTGGCACCCGGGGCACTTCCTGGCAAATAAACCTGTTTTCTAGGAAAACACTTATTCAGTCTTATATTCTCCTTTCACTTGATGGTATTCAAACTGATGTGCCTACTTACTGTCAAGTTTACATTATTTTTCTGTTTACCAAATAGAACTACCTGAAGTAAATCAGTATGTGATTAAAGATGTAGATATGCACTCCTTCATACGTAAAATGGCTTTAGCTGCATTGCCCTGAGATCACTTACCTGCTGAGCATTCCTGTATTTCCATCTCTGCATCGGGAAACAGACTGGTATAAGAATAAGTGGACATGAGGATCACTGGAGTAAGACGAACTCAATGCTAATGACCTTGTTAGTGTACTCAGTTCACTGTGGGTCTCAGACACTGACAGATCACTGAATTGAAGAACCCACAGACAACTGAGCAGTGTCACTTGGAAGCTCAAATCCCTGTCTGAAATCATTCACACACAGACTGTACTGAAGACCACCTTATATACATCTTAGTCACAACTCTGTGCCATTTTTTCTTCCTGCTTAACGAGATAGTGACTATTTCAGCCTTCTGTGTTAAGGACAAAACTAAATTTGCCATGTAGGAAACACTGAGGAAAGCAAAAGAACAGGAACAATTTAAAGATGGCTACTTAAGCTTTGGGGGAATGCTATCTCCGCATGAGGTGAACTGTCATCCTTCCCTTTGCCATGTCTGTGCAGGATATACATTCACCAACCGTAACTACTTGTGGATTGGGTCTATCAATAGTCACTGTATAACAAGGCACAGAAAAAAACTCTTAAAAAACTAAATAGTGTTGTGGTTTCCAGTAATGTTCATAAGATTTTGTTCTTTAAAACACTTGCTATTTTCCATTAAAAAAATCTAAGCTTAGTTCTAGTTTTTCATACTAGTAAATATCTTTACTCTCCGGAGAGAACATTTTAGTTTTAATATCACATTTCAACAAGAGTGATAAGCAAATTCTTTAAAGCAAGCTAAGCGATAAAAAACAGGACCTCTGCAGCATTCATTGCTTCCTTGTTCCCACTTTGGGGTACCTGAGGTTCTATATATTGACAAGTTCAGTGACTACTATTTTATTATTTCAGGTGAAACTGATTTTCTGTTGAGCTTTTCTAGCTCAGCCACATTCCAGTGCTACAAACCTAAAGAAAATGTAACAAAAACAGGATCAGGAAAAATATAAGACAAGGAGTCCTGACACTGAGCAAAATATATCAAATTACTCTTACTGCAATTTTGTTTGCAAGTGCCATTACACTGGAGTTCACTTTTATGTGTCAGAGACAGTGATCAAGTTTTGTAGACCTCAATTCACCAACCAGACTGAGTTTACTGTTCTCATTCCTAGACATGGCTTCAGACTTCAAATCATGCATGTAGCTCTTGCTTTCCAAGTCAAAATTCCATTTTCAAAAGTATTAAAACAGGTCTGGCAACAGCATCCTCCAAAGTAATACAGTCTTTCCCATTATGGCTTTTTTATCGCAGTTGTAGTACCTTGCTACTTACTGTTCATTGTTAATACACTGTGACTCTACTGATATTGAGGAGGACCTATATGCCACCGTAAGTTCATTTAAGAATAAGCTTCTTAATACTGTCAAATACAAAAATCAAACATATGTTTCACTTAATAATGTGTTCAGATTTTTTTTTCCACTTTTCTTGCTTTTATCATAAAATGCGTTGTGTTTAAGTCCAGCATAACAAGAAGAACTAAGACAAACCAAATAGATATCCTAGATACAGAGATTTTAACACTTTATTAATTGTCCTTTGATGTTCTTGGGTTAAGGGAAAGTAGGTAAGATTAGCACCACCTAATTGTCACAACACATAACACCATTATGACTCAGTTATATTTGGACTGTATGAGAGTAGTAAAACTTACTACACACTGTAGATAGCTTTGTGCTGTGTTACATCATAAGTTTTGTTGTATTTATTTGCAAATACACCTCTTACTGAAATGATTTTTCTTTGTAAACCTCATTTTGAAAGTGAAAGCATTGATCCTGCACTATTCCTGAGTAATTAAATGCTTACTTTTCCTTGTTAGCCATCCAGCCAAGCAGGAACCAGTCTGTGCCCTTGTACCAGAGCTTCTTGCTCAGGAGCAGGAATTAGTGTTTGTCCTGGATGAATTTCAGCCGGTTTTTGCGGGCCCATTCCTCCAACCTGTCTAGGTCCAGATGAATGGCGTCTCTGACCGTGAAAGTATCAACAATTTTAGCCCTATTTGGTGTCATTTACAAACTGGATGAAAGTATAGTTAGGCCAGTGATAAAGATGTTAAGCAGGACAGGTTGCAGGAAAAGCCCCATTGTGCTCCACTTCTTGCTGCCTTACAAAGCATGAGCCACTAACTCCTACCCTTATAAGCCTAATGAATGAGTTTTCAGATGGATTATTATCCATCCATCCATCCAAACTGTAACATCCTAACTTGGACAGTTTGGATGGATACAAGAATATTGTTGTAAAACTGTTGAATACCTTGCTGAAGTCAATATAAATGACATGCAGTGCTCTGCCTTTGTCTAGAAACTGAGATCCTGGTCACAGGAAGCAATCAGGTGGGTCAGGCATAATTTACTCTAGGCAAATCCATGCTTAATCACCATCCCAGGGACCATCAAAGTGAGACTAATTTGCCCGCAGTTCTTTAGGATGACATTTGGCCTTTTTTCTGAAGGTGCATGTGCCTTTCTTTAGTCATCAAGCACCTCCTCTGGATCTCCAGAGGTACAGCTCTAGATAGGCCTTGAGAGGGAGGCTTTGCCAGGTACTGTCCTTGCTCTGTCTTCCCTTCAGACACTTTGTTTGGATGAGCAAAGTTCACTTGGAACAGAAAACAGCACACTGCTTTGGGTTTCTTTTTTTAACACAGTGGTAAACTTCCATCAGGCAGAGAGGAAACCGAAATTCTGCTGCTGTCAGCACAGACAGCACACATTGAGTGATGGCCTTTATGTGTGCGCCCACAGGCACTTATGGGTACAATTTTGGAGCCCTGCTGTAGAACCAGGGAAAAGTAAGGGATATGAGTCTGGATTGGAGAGCCGCTACTTTAAAGTGGGTGCCAAAATTTCCCATTCTAACCTTCTTCATCAAGCTGAAAAAACTTGAGAAAATTTCTTCAGTGACCTCTGCAGAGAAAAAAAATAAAAAAGCTCTAAATTTTCCCTCTGTTTATTTATATTTGGTCAGAGCATATGGCAGTGTTTTTTCACACTTGAATTGATTATTCAAAAATGGCTCAACAGATTTTACTCAGATGTCCAACGTCATCACCTTTTGGCTGAGGTCGACTGTGGAAAACTGAAGCCAAAGGAATTTGAATTATGAGCAATATGAAAAGGGATAGGGAGGTATGAGAGCAGCTGGATTTCAAACTGTAATTCTAACTATATCACAAAAAGCCTCACAGCTTCAACTGTTTTTCTATTCTCATTCCAGATGATTGAACAGCAGGTATTTCTATAGGTAACTTGGGCAGGATTTTTCAAAGTTACAAGGGGAAGCAACCTGCAAACATCAAAACATCAGACTGCTTGTGTGTAACTAATCACTTAGGGGAAAGGAAGGGGAAAATGAAATCTTTTGAGGTGATTGACTAAATAAGCAGATGAAGAAAGTTTTTATGACTCATGAGTTGGAGCAAATGGCATCTTCTAGCTAACTGTATTTACAAAGGTCTGCTGAGAAAAGAAGGCTGAAGATGTTGCATGGTATGGGTTAGCTCAGTGACAATTCATGGAGCGATGACAGGGCTGATGCCATACTGAAGCGAAAATTTACCCTACAGAATAAATAACTAAAAGGGAGGGAAAACTGCCTTGTCTCTGAGTGTTCCAGCGTAGGCTGAAGTGTGCCGCTTCACAAATGCTCTGGATTCTAGTGTGAAGAAAGAAGATGGCATGAACACAGGTAAAAATGCATAGTGACAGCAAAGCAAGCATTAATGTATCTCTGTAAAAGCTGCAGCACACTGTTTCTCTGGTGGTGTCTCCACACCTAGCAGGGAATACCTGGTGATATGTAAATTACCTCTGATAACTAAAAACAGCTACCTTCCCCTTCTGTCTCAGTAAATCTCAGACTTGCTGTTGCTTAAAAAAGCTTCTTAGCAGCTGTCTGTATGAATTTGAAGGACAGCTTGGAAAGGTTAACTTGAGCATTTTCTGAAACGGTACTGGCAGACAGCCTGCGACAATAGCTCAACTAAGTGTGATATGCTCAGTTGTGTGTTGGGTCCCAGAGACAGGCCAGAGTAGATTTTCTCATTGAACAAAACATGAGCCTTACAATTTCTGTGGGACCCTTGGCGAAGTTCATCCTTTCTGCTTATGGGACAAAAAACATCAGCACTTTTTGTGTATAGACGAAAATGAAAAAGGTGTTATAAATAAAAGTAAAAGAGCCTAATGTCTTAATCTAGTGAGACTGCTATAAAACTGTACCAGGTGTGCTAGCATTCAGCTAAATCCAGAGGGCTGCTTTTTAGCAAAGGGGAGGCAGGAACTTCAGTTTACCCAAGTACTGCCTCCAAGGAAAGTTGTGAAAGCAGCACAAATGACCAGGTCAGGAAAAAAGGAATGAAAAAAAGATGTAATTTCTGTCCAAGCTCAGTGAGGTATGACCTAGTGCAGCAGTTCAGTCTTGAAGGGTGCTCGTTCAAAACCATAGGTGGTTAATTTGTAATGTGATCCAGAGGAAATTCAAGTTTCCTGTAGACTACACATCTAAATACATTTCTGAAGCATTGCAGCGACTTTTAGCTAGTGAAATTTTATGTAAGCTTTTCTATACAAATACACATGAATGAAATGCATATGCATATAAACATAAAAAAATTCAGAGAATGTCTTCTCTTGGAACAAAATACAGTTTTCAAGAGAAACTGAAATTGAAACATCTATTTCTATTTTGAAAAGAGCATTTTATAAAAAACCAAACCAAACCCGAAACTAAAACAGCAGCAGAAGAAAATAAAGCTATTCAACTTTTTCCAGAGAAAACATTTTCAAATGTGAGGACACGAATCAGTGTACATAAATGTCACAACTTGTTTCTACTTCTGTGCACTTTAGGCATTACTAAGAAAACAACATGCTAGATACAGGGGGGAAAAAAGTATCATTTGTCATGTTGAGACCAGGATGTTCCTGAAAAAATGGTTTATTCCCATTTCATAGTGTCATTTCCAACATCAGTTGCATCTGCACCTCCTGGGGATACATACTGGGAGAAAGCAGAGGAAAAGGCTAGACCTACTTGATCTGTTCTGGTCCAAGACAGCTGAATACTTAAGTGCCTGTCAGTTTGGAATTGCCATGGCCCAGAACAAGCTCAATGCAAAAAAATCCCTGGTCCATATATGCAACATAGAGCAGCCTTGTGGTCCTCTGCTCTGTTGTTCAAAAACTCTTGAGAACATTTTCAGCTTATGAATCACAGTGTTTGTGCAAGCACTTAGTGTTGTATTTTGTACATATTCTATCTTGTCTAGGCTGTTTCCTACTATACTTCATCACTCAAACTCAGTAATCTACTGCTCGTATATAATTGCAGTTAAGGCCACTGTATTTGCTTGAGGAAACAAATCCACCCTATGCTTGCTGAGAACTTGTGGATTTTTCATCACAGCACAGTTGCATATTTATTTTTTTGTCATAGAGGCATCTAAATATACATTTCTTTAACACCACAGGTAAAACTTATTCTACCCTATAGTGGGGAGAGAAAACACAGAAAGGGAGCAGACTGCATTGCTATACTACCAAAGTTTAGCAGAACACAAACATTGTAATTTATCTCTTATATGTTGAAGACAACTACAAAGCAGCTTGATTGAAGGCCTTCCATGTTTTCTGTTGCTGGACTTGTGAAGGGTTTGAAGTCATTATGTCAATATCCCTGTAAGTATCGTGGCTTACTACTTCTCTGGCCCTTTTGGATTAAGATTTCTTGAATGCCAAGCTCCTTAGGGCTTGTTTTTTCCACTGGAAGGAATTCAGAGCTCCAAAGTTTCAGCACCCTTCTTCTACAAATAGACCATATAGAACATGCAGTAACTTGCTCAATTTTCCTTTTTATTTTAATGTTTTCATATGAAATAATAATGTCTAAAGTAAAATTTACCATTTCCTTGCTATGAAAGACAGTTGTTGAACATGCTTTAAATCAAAATATCCAGCATCACTTTTCCAAGAACAAGCATTCCCAAAGCAGCATGGAATTTTCCCAGAATTACCAGTAATAAATAAGGTTATGCCATCTTCATCAGCTGAAGATATATCTCACTGCACAGCACCGGGAAATTTGATGAGGACATGTGCATTTTATGATCTTTGATCTTCCTAAAGGATCACATGGTCTGCTGCTGGTGCTCTGTTGCTACTCTTCCCTTTGTGAGTTTACTTGAAATCTGTAGCATCTGTGGGCCACAACAGATGACCAAAGACTGAAGAGCTCTCTGTTAGCTGCTTTGTAACCGACTATAAACCAGACCAGAACACTTCTCAAGAAATGTGCGTTGAAATAATGAGAGTTTCCAATTTGAAAACAATGGCATGTTCTGGACCAAGCCTCTTTCCAGAAATTAAACAGTAAGTTACAAAATAGGGTAGTTCTGAAGCATTTTGGAATGAAAACAGTTCAAGATTTTTGTGGTGAAACATAACCTTTGAAACTGTTATTCCACAGACAAATAGCAAGCTCTGTCCTTCTTCACACAAACACAAGATTTGATTGCATCTGTAAAAACTGCCCCCAAAGCATTTCCTTTGGCTGATGTGGAATGCTGACTATTCATTATGTGAGACACAGAAAGACTTTTTTTGTGGCCCCTATGAACTTCTGAAGCTTTTGGGGCCAACAGCTGCTTATCTTGCGAACAGAATTTCCTGTTAGTATCCTTCCAGCCTATTTGTTCACCAGAAGCACAACAAATGTCAACAAAAATAACACACTATGTTCCAATTTTTAAAGACAATTGAGAAATTTCAGATGTTTTACACTTCCCAAATAGACTTCTGTTCTATTAATGAATGTATTATCATGGTCTTGCTCAGAACTCATTTCATTCTGGTGACTGTTAGTTGGAGTAAAATTATAAAGCTGTTGAGGGACTGAGTATAAACAGCATGTTCTTGTAATGTACAATACACCTCCAATAGCAGGGCTGACAATCATTGTAGGAAAGACTGAATATTTCTAATTGTAAAGAAAAAATTGTCTCTCTTCTTGCTATGACAGTCAGATTCTGAGTAAATCTGTTCTTCTGACTTCCTTCAGGTTAGCTATTAAACAGTGATTTTGGCTGACAAAATGAGATGTCTCCCAGTCTCTCTACCCTATGTAAAGCTGCACTTCCTCCAGAACTTTCTCCCTCAGCTAATTCCAGTTATAGTTTTGGGGAAGGATCTGTGGAGCAGCTGAGGTTGCTTGGCTTGTTCAGCCTGGAGAAAAGAAGGCTGAGGGGGACCTCGTGGCAATCTACAACTTCCTCAAGGAGAGCAGGGGAAGGGGAAGGTGCTGATCTCCTCCCTCTGGTGACCAGTGATAGGACACAAAGAAAAGGTGTGAAGCGGCGCCAAGGGAAGTTCAGATTGGTCGTTAGGAAGAGGTTCTTCACCGAGAGGGCAGGCAGTAACTGGAACAGGCTCCCCAAGGAAGTGGTCACAGCACAAAGCCTGTCAGAGTTCAGGGAGTGTCTGGACGATTTTGTTATTCATATGGTTTAGTTTTAGGTAGTCCTGGGAGGAGCAGGGATTTGCAATCCATGATCCTTCTGGGTCACTTCCAACTGGAGATATTCTATGATTCTAGGATTCTTGGGAGGAAAGGCAGCAAATGTTCTGTGTCCAATGCTCCTGGTTTTGCAAACTATGCACTACAGCTTTAATTCGGACAAGAAATAAAAGATGGGAACTGTTATTTACTTCCTAAGTGTTGAAGATTTAGTGGGCAGAACAGACATTTTCCAGGAGTCCTACTCCAAGACAGCAGGGTAAGACTGGGCATAGCAAGTGCCCAGGACTGGTCACCTTCTGTAGTACTCCCAAAACTGAGTTATAATTAGCTATCAGATACTGTTAGAAGCACAGGACCACTGCTCATCCCAGCAGGAAGCCCAGGATGTTTGAATTACTTGAGAGCTGATTTTGTCCCCACTTGCATGAGCTCAAAATAGAAAACAAATGGTACCAGATTCAAGCAGGGAAATTTGGAATCAGTGATTAGTACTTTTGTGGGACCTGAGGATAAACATAGTTGAGATGAGTCATTCTTGTCTGGTCAAAACTCTCCCTGATGTCTTTCTTTCTATTTGGTTTTTGGTTTGGTAAATGAGCAGAAGCATAAAGCTTTCTGATAATGCCATTTCTAGCAATGCCTGCTGATAGAATGGAGCTGATCTGCACTTTTCCAGGATACTTGTCACCAGGATTAGATCATCTAGATGGCTCCCTGGTTTCCATCAGAGCAGGACACACCACTGCTGCAAACAGTGATACTCAGTTTATCCCCAGGGAGGTAACCTGCAAGTTATGTCTGCTTTCTCAAAGGGGAGACCAAACACATTTTGCTTAAGACCCTACTTGGGAGTGTTCGCATGCTACAGAAAGCCAAAAGTCTAAGCAGAGCTACATTGCCTTGAACTCCTTCGAGAACATTGGGTGATATTTGTAGCACAGAAGTTTGTAGCACTTTGTGATCTCACCCAAAATGCAGGAGCCAATTGGAAAGCTGTGAGAATTATGCACTACAGAGCTCCACAGCGTTCGAAGGAAGTGATCCTCCTGCTGGCCTTGCTAGATTAACAGTATCAAGAGAAACAGCTTTGTGCAAGAAAACAAGGAACTCTGTGAGCAATCAAAGTTACTGTAACAAGTGGAAGTTTGTTTTCCAGATCCCTGTAGCTGATGTTCAGTGTCTACCACATGCGTTATGCTGCATGTGCACACAGCAACTGCAAAGCATGTGTGCAGTAAAATCAGGCCATGCAACCTTTGTGCAACACATCTGGTCTTGTTTCTGTGAGACGTTGACTTACTACGTGCATGTGCCACAAGAGAGATGTTCTTAACATGCCCTCAATAACTTTAGGCCTCCTGACTTCACTCCCTACCTAAAGATGTGTCCAAAGCTTTTCCCTAAACCCAAGGTATTCAGGATGCTTATGTGAGCACTTTCTGATGTCCCTGAAGTAGACTTTGCATTTATGCTTTCAAATACTATATTTTTTGTGCAAACCTTGATGCATATGGAGAGCTGAGACTGGCACCGTCAACATTGTCCTGTACCCTGGAGTCCAGAAAGCTCTTTTTCCTGTCACAGTATGAATTCTTGGGCTTGTCAACAAATTACAAATGCAGAAAACATGCATTCTCTGCAGGTATCATTCACTGTAAGACTAAAACAATAAATCCAAAGTAACATAAAATTAATTTTCATTAGTGATTCTTAACTTTTCAGGGAATATCTGCTTACTCACACATATATATAATACCTTTTCTGTAAGGGTGCTGCATTCCTATTTGTGGTGGTCAGGAAACCAGGCACGGTTCAAGACTATGGCATCACAAATTAAAGAGGGATCTGCAAGCCACATACAGTCTTACAGTGTATTTCATGGTCAAAACATGCAATTTTCCTTGCTTGTAGCTGAAATACACTTTAAATTAGCTGCTTTATAGATAATCAAGCATGCAACAAAATCCACATGAGTACTAACCTGAAGGTGGCTCTGGATTTGCACTCACAAGCTCTACAGCCCAAATCTAATGTGTTTCCAATGTAAAGGAGGATAATAAGCCTTTCCTAAAGGTGTTTTCCCTTGTTGAGTTCCTAACAGTGTCCTGGGTTATGAAGAATTGGTTCCTTGTGTTCATTAGCATTTCAAAAGCATTTAGCTTGGCTGGAGCTCTATAAAAGTTTGCAGTGAACTGTATTGCTGTATGTATATAGCTACTACTGAATATACTGGGAAATAGGATATACTTACATTTTTATGAGAGTTTCCCAAGTTAAAGGAATGTGCTTACTACTTTGAAGTTGAGAGCAAGTTCTCTTCTGCTCTTCCTCAGCCTGAACAGTCATATATGCAGCAAACTGTGGTATTGCAGTGCAGGTGAAGTCATTGCTTTTGTAATCATTCCTGTATTTTTCAATGCAGGTGTGGGTAGAAAACTGAATCTGAATGCTGGGGCTTTTCTGGTGGCTTATTTCACACATTGTCTGTTCTTGTGAGCCACGTCATGGGAAACAGCTGAGTTGTCTCCTTTCAAATCACAACTTCATCCAGCCCAGTTTGCAGAAGGGTAAGAAGGATGGGTACTAGATTTCTTTTCCCTCCAAAATGTGAAACAACATTTAACACAGAATGTTTTGCATAACTTGTGTAAGTGAACAGTAAGCTAGCTATAAAAAAACATCAACACTGGACAATTTGAATGCAGATCCTGTATTCTCCTCTTGGTTAACATAAATCCTTTGTGAACAAAGACTGAAGAGCACGGTCAGGCATGGTCAAGAACAGAAGAATGAGTCTGTAAGAGCTACCTGACCAAGAGGATGTAGCAGATGAGGCTAAAATAGCTGGTAAAGGTCTCCTGGTTTTAGGCTTTCATCCTCTTGTGTTTTCAGCCCTCTAGACACTGATAACATAGCATTATGTAAGCATTCCAGGAAAACCATAGATTATGGTGGTGACAATTTCATAACAAAAATGTTGGAGGTTCAACCATAGGTAATGTTCTACCAGATATACTACTCGCAAACTGTTAAGAGCTAGTGCAAAATGCAGTCATGGTTGGCAGCTTTGGTTGCAGTAACCACAGGATCATTGAGCTCAGGATCCAAAGGAAGGCTGTGGAGGAAAGCAGCAGGGTTTGGACTCTGGATGTCAGGATAGCTGACTTTGGCTTATTTTTAGGGAATTACTAGGCAGAGTGCCCTGGGAAACAGCCATGAAGGGGAAAGGTGCCCAGGAAAGCTGGCTAATTTTTAAAGGAAACTTTTTGAGAGCTCAGGAACAAACCACCCTGTTGTACAGGAAGACAGGAATCCTGGCAGGGACCTTGCTTGGCTAATACAGGAGCTTCTCAATGAACTTAAGAACACAAAGAAGGAGTGTACAAGAAGCAGAAACAAAGAAGCTGCCTTTCCTGATTGTCATTATTTTCCCTGGACAGAGGCACCACAGTCACACCAGCCATCTCTCTCAGCACGCACCTGCTCCCATGGACTGAACTGTAGGTAGCCTAGTATGAATACTAGCTTCTCTACTGAATAAAATATGAACTTCTGTAGGTAAACGAAACTAAACTGTTGTGCCCCCTACCCACAACCTCCTTCCAAGTATTGCGCTGATCCACACATTGCTCTGGGAGCAGATTTTGTCTTTGAAGACAGGAACAAAATAGGACTTTAGTACTTCAGTCATTTCCATGTTTGTTACTAGGCTGTCTCCTGACTCATCCACCTACCCTTTCTCTGACATTCTGCTATGAGGAAAAATTGAGGAAGCTGGGCTTGTTCAGACTGGTGAAGAAGAGATGAAGGGGAGATTGTATAACCTATTGACTATTTCAAGTAAGGTTATGAAGATGGAAAAGCCAGTTTTCTCTTCACAATAGCATGCACAAAGCAGACAAGGGTAAGGGACATATTTGTGATTTGGGAGGTTCAAATAAGACATTAGGAAAATATTCTTCACCAAGATCGTAGTGCAGTGCTAGAAGAAGCTATGAGAGATCCTGCAGAGTCTCCACCCTTAGAAGTTTTCAAGGCTCAGACAGATGAAACCATGATGGGTCTAATTTAGTGTTAACGATTGTCTTGCTTGAAGCAGAAGACAGAACTAGAAATCTCCCAAGGCTCCATCAAAACAGCTTTTGTAATATGCTATGATGTGTCTCAAGTCCAAGCTGAAATCTTGCATTTCAAGGAGTTTATTTTGCTCCTCCTCTCCTTTTATTGTGAAGGCCGTGTAATTCAGATTGTCAGGGAAAACTGGCTAAGGCACTCATTTCAGTTTACGGTCTGTTTCCCCCTCTATTTCAAAACAGATACTTTTTGGAGTTTTTTGCTTGGAGGAAGAAGATAAACATTCAGGCACTTTATTTTGAAAGGTCTCAGTAACCAATAAACTCAGATTGGACATAAATCCTGAAACTGATAATTAAGCAACCAAATAGAAAGCAACCTGAAGTCAAACTGCTGATGTTTATTTTTTTATTTACAATATTAACTCCATAATACCTTGGTAAAAACTGTGATTCAGCCTTTCTGTCATAGTGGTGCAGGAATATGCAGTATATTCTTCCCATGGTTCCTCAGAGCAGAACTGCAGGACTCAACATTCCTGTTGTTTACTGAGTGTCATAGGTAAAAGTTTTGGTGTAAGAAGACTGAAAAGAGCAGAGGCAAATCTCTAACATCTTTCATTCATTGCATGATAATAGGAATGAGCCTATCAGCTCAAAGTGCCTTTGCAGTTTGTGCTGAAAGCAGCTTTACAAATGTCAGTGGTTACAAAAAACAGAAGAAGACAGCCTTCCTTCAAGCTTCCTGCTTCTTTTCCTGGTTGGGACATCTAGTAGCACTTGTAACTAAATTGCTTTGTGGCTGCAAAAGAAATTGCTTGCTACAGGTTAGTTGGTCTGTGAGAAAGGCAAAGATTTTCAAAATTATGCTATAGAAAAGGCTAGCAAGTGCTTGCTTCTATAGATAGAAGAAAGCGTTTGAGAAAGCAATAGGGAAAGTTTATGCTTTTGTCCTCTAATATTGCATTTCATATGTGCTTAGAGGCTTAATTGTTCAGGCCAGAATATACAGTAAATTCTGCTTAAAAACAGGCTTTAAAAAAAATAACATGCAGAAAAAAAAAAAGAAAAAGAGGCAGCAGGATTTTGTTTTAAGTTATGTTGCTAACTTCTACAAACAGAAGATGCAGGAATCAAGCAGATGTGGCAGAACAAGAAAACCAGGTGTAGACTGTAGACTGAATAAGACTGGAGCTTCAGACCATGCACATGGCTATGCACTGTGTTCATTACATAACACTGCAAATTCACCATGAAGTTCTCACAAGTAAGTCTATTGCATCTTTGTGGAAAACCGATATTTACCCATAATATGACTGCCCCAATATGCTCTGGTCAGCTTTTCTTTCTAAATGCAACAGTAAGGATTTTTATTCTTAGTACTGATGGCTTCTTTGACAAAAATTTGGTGTAGGTAAGCTTCCTAATGAACTGATCTGATAGCCTCTCCAACATCCTCCTCTTTCTGCAAGGAGGAAATCATCTGCTCTGGGCGCAGTTCTGGCACCAGTATATCCTCCCTGATGCATAATTTTGGTCATGCTGGCTATATTGGGACAAAGCAGAAGGTGACTGAGCCAACATGCCTGTAGTTAGATACCAATACAACAGGGGAGAACAGCTCCCACAAAATCCAGCCTTGTTGCCTCTTAGGGTCTTTTATTCCCACTACAGGGACATCACACATGCTTATGCTTTTTATGATCCTTGCACTGCACAGGAGCCTAGACAGCATTACGATCTTACTAATCTATTTGGCTTGACTAGAACCTACAACACACAGGTGTGCATGAGCAGGAAAGTTTTCTGCCTTGTCACAGAGACCTAATGCTGAGCAGATGAAATAGTCACATGAAAGACTGAAAAGCAAGGTGACTGTGGTGATTATGGGTTTTGATTATGACTTGATTTTACTTACATCATGAATTCCTGCAGATCTTTAACTTTCCCTTTGCATTGGTGAAAGATGGTATAAATTCCTACTCTAGCCATGCTGAGTACTCTCTGCTGAGCCTCTGTTGAGAAGTCAAAATGCTGGTTTGTGAGGGTAGGAAGGGGAGAGTAAACAGGGAGAGTATAAAGAAGAGCTAAAACATCTCTTAAACATTTCATCATTCTGCAATCTGGGAACTGTATTTTACTATGCCATTGCCCAATTTACTTTCTCAGATAAAAGAAATACCTGCTTGAAAGACCTTCTGCTACTGCAGTGGCTACCATGTTTAAAACAAAACCCCTGTAATGACTTGGCTTGCAGCCTTTGCTTATTAACAGCTCTGCCTCAGGCTTATGGAGCTCATGGAATTCAGGTTACGTTTACCAAACTGTGACTTACTTCCAGCTGTGGTATTGGCCTTGTTTTCCTGACTGATGAGTTAAAATACACAAGTTTGCTTGAGACTACAGACCAGAGGGGGTCAATACAAGATGGCATCTATGAATTTTGTTTATCAGAAGTGAAATCTTATGCCTCTTCACAGAAGTCCTATCAGGTTGTCATGGGTTCAGCAGCAGCAGTCATTTTTCTGCTTCTTGGTAGCTGGTGCAGCTCTGTGCTTTTGATTTTGGGCCTGGGAACAGCGCTGATAACACCAGTGTTTCGGTTACTGCTTAGTGATGTTTTGGTCTGACCAAGGACTTTCTGAGTTTCATACTCTGTCAGGGAGGAGGGGAGCTGGGAGGAAGCAGAGACAGGACACCTGACCCAAACTGACCAAAGAGGTTATTCCATACCACAGCACGTCATGCCCAGGATGAAAAGCAGAGAGCAGAGACCGGGGAGGGTGGGGGGGTGCACTGCGTGGTCGGGCTTGGTATTAGGTGGTGAGAATTGTATTCTTTCCTTGTATTTGCCTTGTCATTATTATTATTGGTGGTAGCAGTAGTGATTTGTGTTATACCTTAGTTACTAAACTGTTCTTAACCTGTGGGAGTTGCATTCTTTTCGATTCTCCTTCCCATCCCCCTCGGAGTGGGGGGGAAGAAAGAGGGGGAAGTGAGTGAGAGAACGGGCTGCATGGCTGACTGGACTTAAACCACGACACAGGTAATACACTGAGGAAAGTACTCCTTATAGAAAGTTACAACTTTCCTGTCAAATAGGCTGCTTGTCCTGTGAGCTTTGTGACAGACCTAGCAGCACTGGGGCCTCTTTCAGTGATTTTAATGAGAAAAGATGCCCTCCTTGTCCAGCTGCAAACTTCTTTCTCAGCTTTTTAACTCACTAGATTGAGAGATTGGAGGTGCTGTATGCATGGTCAGATGTTGCTGCAACTAACTCATCTTCTCTGAAGACAGACCAGTGGTACAGTGACAATAGCAGCCTGTGCCAGTTGAAAGGCTGTTACCTGTCTCTCAACAAATATTAGCTGCTGGGTAAGCAAAATCAGCATCTGCCTCCATTACATGAATCCATTTGTTGCACTAATCATTGATCTGCAGCTGACAAAGCAGGGAATATCTGATACATCTGTGCTGGAGCACAGTTACTGGCTTCTGGATCTTCACAGATGCCACTGGCCTTTTTCTTTCTCAAGTTTTTTTTTTTCTTAAAGCTTGAACAATTTTGTGTATGCAAGTGTTTAATTTATGCACTGTAACAACCTTGATCCTGCCATATGTCAGGACTCCCTGTATGTTCTTTCATTTGTAGTACCCACAGAATTCACCCCATAAAGGCAAAAGGTACAGCCTGGCTACAGATCTTTCGTCATTCAGCTACAAACAGCTGGTAGTGTACATTCCAAGGCTTATTTAAAGCTCAAGTACTTTCACTTACCCTCTCTGATAACTAAATTTGGCATGTAAAAACATGAAAATAAAAATATCAAAGTAGTGTAGCATTTCAAAGAAGCATTCAGGAAGCAGACAGCATGTCTTGTTCCAACGTGGAGAATCCTGTGGCTGAATGCATGGTGCGTGCTTTCAGAATGTACCCATCTCTGGTATGGAAAGGACAGGACATCTAGGTGTGGTCACATAACTCACCATGTAGCTGCTCACACTTGTATTCACTAGTCTGAAGTACCAGGTCCTTTCTGTGATGATCTATCTACTGCTAACATTTCAATTTCAGAGAAATCTCCACAACTGACTCTTGATTGGAAGCAGAGGAGTGTTTTTGTACATGGGAGTGGTCTCAACCACTCCTGCTATTGACACGTCTGGTGGTTACTTGAGGAATAATGGTTTTGAGGCACGAGCATTATCTGGCTCTTATGTTCTGGGAGAGCCACTTCCATCTCCAAGTTTAAAAATATTTTCATCTTTATCTGCCTCAAACATAGTTATTTAATTTGTCTCTCCACAAGTCATTTGCAGCTTGTGCTTGGCACAAATAGCACAATAAAGTATGAGAGCCAGACAGTTTTAAATCTAGTGCCTCCAAGTTGAAGCAATAAATGGGACTAAGAAATGCGGCTGTATAGGACAAGAGCTGTTGTAATTTATACTCTTTTCTGACCACGTCAATCACCAGAGATCCTCAGAACGCCTCATTTCAGTCAGTTCCTGACCTAGAAATGCCCTTCACTGGGAGAAGGTGCAAAAGGTCAGGCAAGGTATATAAATGAGTGCTGCAATCTAGAGAAGTAGGAAGGCAACCACATGATCCCATAAATTTCTCCCCTGCAATGAACCCCCAGGCTTTCCCTCTGTCAGTTTCCAGGACAGGAGTGGCAGCAACAACAGATAGGTGTTGGGAACAGTTGCTCCTGTTAGACAGATTTGTGGTGGGTGTCTATGTTGTCCTTTCTCTGTTTTGACTGTGTGGTGACACAGTTAAGAGAGTTATTATTGTAAGGCTAAGTCTGCTTAAGTACAGATGCAGGTGATTCTGCAAGTGGCCTCATGTGACCCAGTTTGACTCTGAAAGCAAAGCAGTGGTATCTATGTCATGAGTGCCCGGACCAGAGAGCAAGGTGTCAGGTAAACCTGATGGCTTAAGTTAGAGTTTCTTCAAGGAAATGCAATTTGTGTAGTCTTTACACAACTAACTGGGCTGCCAGGAGGCACCTGTGACAAACTGGATGTCAGGAGCAGCAAGCACAGGGTTGCTCCACAAGAGAGGAGGAGCTGGGAGCTGAGGTAGACAATATGAGGAGATAAACCAGGTGCATGGCCTATCCATGTGGCTCAGTCAGAAGCAGCAAAACATGGGGTCAGAGACAGGAATAGGATCAGGCATAACTGTGCTGTCACTGGGGCAGGGGCTAATGACCTGGGCTGAGCTGGAACGGTGTCCTGGGCCATGGGCTAGTGTGGGGTGAGGCCCCAGGGAAGGCTTGGCAGGGACAGTCAAGGCTAACAGTGCCCTCAGGGCCATGGTCCTGGGGTTCACAGACAGAAGTTCTCTCTCAAGGTAGGAATCCAACTACCTGTGTTTCAAACACAGCAATGTTTTAGTCCAGTAAGTAAAGTATATAAGCAGCCTTCATTGCAGAGATCAAAATACCAAGTACTGGAGCAGAGAATCATGCTTTTCTTCTCTCAGGGTATTTGACACTCTTTGCTGTGTGCATCTCGCTTCTCCTACCTTGTAGGAGGTATATTGTAGCTGTCACATTAGTTAGATCATCCAGTCTGTCATGCATTTGATCCTGCATTTTTGACATTCTTGTAGCTGAACAAGAACAGAAGAAAATATTACATGAGAAGTCAATTCTGATTATTATCAAGACATAGAGATAGTCACTCCAGCTGTTAACTGAAAGACATTTTTGTGGCCGTAGAAGCCAAACAGTGAATATCTCATTCAGTTGTTGTTTTGGTGAAACTTGGAAGTGAAAACAGAGGGAAGACTCTGAGATCCAACTTATAGATGGTCACGGAGAAGCCTGGCATACATAAATCGTAAGGGAGCTTATAGTAGTTGAGCACATTTGCTTCTTTGGTACATAACCATAACTCTTCAGGGTAACTTGGGTAAGAGACAGAAATAACCCAGACAATTGTACTGTCAGAACAGCAACTATATCCATCTTTGGGAAAAGTTGCATACAGACTTCTGTGCAGCAGGGAAGCCTTTTAAAATCAATGGATAGTGCAGGACCTCCTGGGAGGCACATATGCTTTGTGTTATAAATTGAGCTGAGGCCAGGGGTAAAGCAGGGTTCACAACCCACATATCCCTACCTGGCTATAGGTACTACCTTTTGTGGTATAAACAGAAACACCCTGTAAAATTAGATTTAGCTATGCCTACCAACATACAACCTTGGGTTGTTAAGATTAAAATTGTTATCAGAGGCTTGCATCTGTCTTCATGTCGGGACTTAAATTTGGATTGAGGTGTTCCAGTAGTGACTTGTAAAAGTCATTATTTTAGGATTTTATCAACAGTGTTTATTTTATGTGCTTTGCCTACAAATCTGTGAAAAAGCACCTTGTGTCTGCCTATGCTATTGCAATAGAGTTTTGAAATTCATGTGGCTGGGATTTACATTGGTGAGGAGAATGACATCCACTGCAAATAGAAAATTTTACATATGCCTTACACTGACATCTTTTATTTTCCCCAGAATAAATGGCTCTATAATTGGGTGAATAAACAAAGAATTAGTCTCAAATTACATTTTAGATATTCGTTCTAAATATTCCTGTAAGCGAATAATAATTGTATGATTTTTTTCAAAGTGACATTACACGGTAAAAGACAAAATGTTACTACGAAAACGCTTTCGGGGGAAACGGGCTTGGAGGAAGCTCTGTGTACGGGAAACAGCATGCACTCCCTTCGCCTCGGGGCAGGGGAAATGAGGTTTGGTCAACAACCTGAACAAACTGCTCCCTCTCGCGGTGTGAGGTCGGACATAGAGCAGCAGGCTGGGGTCGAGGTGGGGACAGGCTGCCCCGGGGCAGATGCAGCCCAGGTCGGCAGGAATGGGGAGTCCCGAGCTGGTTGTTACGAGTATGGGTTTGCTATTGGTTCGTTCTGACGGTGAGTGCGAGGAAGGAGGCGTTTCTCTTGCTAGGCTGATTCTGAAAGAGTAAAATGAAAAGGCCCCCACTTCCTCAGGGTACGTGCTCCTTATTGATACTGGCTTTGCCTCAGGAAAAAGACCAAACAGAGATCAGAACACAGAAATGGAGGTGCTGGGTGATAGGGATGGAGGGATTTTGCCAGGGTGGGAGAAGAGGGGAGGTGGCTGTGTGAGCACTTCAGACTTGCACTGTGATAACGCTGAGCTAAGATCTGGCTTGTGGCTCTGTTGTCAGACCTAACATAATCACAGAGCAAAGAGTTGATAATTGATCAGAAGAACAAACTAAACACAAATTAAAGAGGAAAAAAAAAAAAAAGAATTTATGATTGGATTTGTTCCCTAAGGGGGAAGATGAAATTATGACAATGGGTGAGACCTGAAAGACAGACAGGGCTAAGTAAAGTTGGGACTGAAAGGTTGAAGCTGGAGGTAAAAGCACCGAGATGGAGTAACTGGCAGGAGGTGATAAGAGGAGCTGCCTAAGAAGAGGGAGGTAGCTTGGGTGTTTGTCACAGCAGAATAACAGCTTGGATGTCAGAAAAGCAGTGAACTGTTACATGACACAGAAAAACCCAAGCATACTGACATTTCCAGAACAGACCTGGTTCTCCATCTTTTCACAGACATCCCTGTTCAGGGCTCTGTCTTCTTCCTGATAGCAACCTTTTCTTTCAAGTCCTTCAAAATATGAGGAAAAGGTGGGGGTACTTTACACACCCTTTGTTATGACAAAGATGTTCAAAGGCTGCATAGAATCCCCATTTGGATGAGTGTATCACATTTATCAAATAAGACATCCAGATATGTATAATATCTTCATGCAGCAAAGTGAGCATTTGATGAATTCTGAATTTGAGGGGTGTTTTCAGGAGATGCATAATTTAGCATGTAGGTGTATTTAAAAGAATACCAGCCAGTAAACCATAGTTATCATCTCAGCCCTCTAGCTGGTAAAAACAGCAAAAGGATCAACACCCTTCTCAAACCGATAGTGACAATGATTATTTCTGTGCCACTTTTCATTGCACAGGCCTTCTCAAGCAAATGACTCAATATACACTCAGAAATTCTATTTCTTTGATATATTGGGAGCCCTGTGCAACTTGTCTTTCCTCCCTCAATTCAGACAGTTCTTGGCTCCATGCAGATGAACATTCATGGCCTAAGCCCACCTTCAAATACAGGCTTAAATACTGGCCTTTCTATTTCTGTTTATTTCACACTGATTCTGTAGTGGTTGAGCAATTTTACAGGACAGCCCTGACAAGCTAAATGTCATGGCCCTGCGGGCACTGTCAGCCTGGACTGTCCCTGCCTAGTCTAATCTGGAGCTTCCCCAGAGTTTTCACCATGGTCCAGGACCCATTTATGCCCTCAGACCCTGGCTGAGCTACTCTGTGGCCAGGATGCTGTGCTTTGCATGTCTCTGCCTTAATTCCTGCCTGGATTTTGGACCCATCTTGCCTGCCATAGAATCATAGAATCACAGAATCAACTATATTGGAAAAGACCTTCAAGATCATCAAGTTCAACCATTACCCCAGGACTGCCAAGACCACCACTAAATCATATCACTCTGGGCCTTACCTATACGGTTTTTGAACACTTCCAGGGGTGGTGATTCCACCAATGCCCTGGGCAGCCTGTTCCAATGTCTCATCACCCTCTCTATGAAGAAATTTTTCCTAATATCCAGACTAAACCTCCCCTGGTGTAGCTTGAAGCCGTTACCTCTTGTCCTATCACTTGTTATTTGGGAGAAGAGACTGACACCCCACCTCAATACAACCTCCTTTCAGGTAGTTGTACAGAGTGATAAGGTCTCCCCTGAGTCTTGTCCTCTCCAGACTAAACAACCCCAGTTCCTTCAGCCGTTCCTCATAGGACTTGAGCTCCAGACCCTTCACCAGCTTTGGTGCCCTTCTCTGCACCTGCTCCAGCACCTCAGTGCCTCTCTTGCCGTGGAAGGCCCAGAACTGAACACAGGATTCGAGGTGCAGCCTCACCAGTGCTCAGCATAGGGGGACGACTACTGTCCTGGCCCTGCTGACCACACTATTTCTGATACAGGCCAGGATGCCATTGCCCTTCTTGGCTGCCTGGGCACAAGCTGGCTCATGTTCAGTGGCTGTAAATCAGCACCCCAGGTCCTTTTCCACCAAGCAGCTTTCCAGCCACTCTTCCCTAAGACTGTAACTTTGCATGGAGTTGTGGCCCAAATGCAGGACCAGGCACTTCGCCCTGTTGAACTTCATACCACTGGCGACAGCCCATAGATCCAGCTTGTCCTCATCCCTTTGCAAACCCCTCCTACCATCCAGCAGATCAACACTCCCACCCAACTTGGTGTCGACCGCATATTTACTGAGGGTGCACCCAACCCCTCTCTCCTCTCCAGCTCTACCTCACAAATACACGTGGCTTAGGAACAAAAAAAATGGGGAGAAGTATTTTCTCCCCTCCACCTTGCAGCAGGCCACCGACGGGCAGCGCCGGCGCTACTGCTCCCTCTGCAGGGATGCCCACGGGAAAACGAGCGGGTGGACCGCAGCTCTCCCAGGCTGCGCGCAGGGCATGCTGCACGGGGTGAGGTGGGGGGGATGCTCCTTTGCCACTTCTTTTTTCCTCGATTACCCAATTTAACAGTAAAACGCTCCTTGGCTCACAGTCGCACTCTCACCCCCCCCATCAGCCTATTACCGTGATGCGCAGAGGTGTGGCTGTAGGGCTCCGGGGGGGGTCCCGCCTGATCTCCCTCCCTCCACCAGCTGCGGCAGGGTTCAGCCAGCCGCGCCCCGCGCCTGAAAGGGAGGGGGGAGGATGATGCATTTAGGCAGGCATGGCACGGCGAGCTGCTGCGCCCCACAGCTGCAGAGCAAGGGTTAAACCACCGTGCAAATAACGGAGGTGCGTAGAACAATTTAGGGGAGGGGGGGAGGAGAGGAAAAGGTTGAAGTAACCAGGCTGGCATGTGAAGGTTTGCACGAAAACATGGGGAATTGTCCCTACAGTCGCCTGGGGAACCCTCCATGCAGACGCTAGTTCCTTCCTTCTCTCCCTCCCTCCAAGCCCAGGGTTTTTTTTGTGACCGTGGGGTACACTGCCCTCCCGTCCCCAAACCCCATATCTCCGCGGCGGCGGCTGGATTCTCGGCGCGGCCACGGCTGCATGGTGCTGTGCGCGGAACAGAGAAATCCCACATGCGTTTTATTGCCCGACAGTTTTCCTACATGGGAATGTATGGGAAGTGTAATTCCTCGCCTCGTCCATGCAGCAAGACATCCTCGCCTCCGCTGCTGCGCCCACCCTCTCCACATGCCCTGAGCCCTTTTCGCTCTATCTCTGTCGCAAATGCAACCCGCGGTTATCCTTATCACGGGCCAGCCAAGCTCCTCTCACTCGGTCCTTGTCCTCAGATGAATGCGATATAGCCTTCATTGTCCCTGCTGAAAGGTAGTGCTGCTGCCTCTGAAGCCGCGGCGCGGCCCCACCGCGCCCCTGAGCAGGAGCGTCCCCGAGGAGATGCCAGCGGGTCCCTTCCACCGGCCTCCCCGGGCAGCGGAGCCACGGGGGGCGGTCGTCTGCCCTGGAGCAGCGGTCGGCCCGGCCGAGCAACCGCCGCCGCCCGGGAGCAGAGGGCGCCCCAGCCTCGCGCACCGCCAGGCTTCCGGAGCCAGAGAGGAAGGCTGGGCTATGCCCAGCGGCGGAGCTTCAAAACGAGGGAGGTGGGAAGGAGCGAGCAGTGCCCTGGGTTGTGGCGGAGGTGCGTGGGTGCTGTGGCGACCCCAGGGAGGCTTTTGGACAGGGTGTAGTGGGCTGGAGGGATACCAGACCTGAAGCCCCCAGCGACGTTCAAGCCAGCTCTTCAGCTGCAGGAGAGCCTGAGAAAGATCCGTTCTCTTCAGAAACGAGTTGCTTCCCTCTATTTCATTTTCCTTTTGTGTTTAACGCACACACCATGTCCTTAAGCGTGCCCAAAGCATAAACGTCTGGGATTTTTCATTCCTTTCCGCCCGTGCCGCCCCCCTCGGCCGGTGAAGCTGCCTCCCGCGCCCCCCGAAAGGGCTGCACCTGTAGACAGGCGGCTCTACTTGCCCGTTCCCGCCGCCGCGCAGCTGACAAGTTCGGCCGGGACCGAACCCGCCGCCGCCGCCCCACGGGGCGCGGCCCTGCCGCGGAGCGGGTGCGGAGGGCGGCGGAGCGCTAGCTCCCTTTTGGGAGGGGAGGCTGTCTTTCACCTTCCCGGTCCCCATCTTCTCCTCGCCGGCATCCTCCCTGAGAGGGTTTTTAAGGGGGGGGGGGGAGGGGGAGGACAAGGTGCGTTCGCGGGCCTGGGGGCGACTCTCTCCCTCCCACCCCCCAATTTTTAAAGGCCAGTATTTAAAACCTCGGGTCCGTGCGCCCCCTAAGCGCGAGCGCGGAGCAGCGCATCCCCCGCCCGCGAGCCCGGGAAAGGGAAAAAAAAAATAAATAAATAAGTGCGTGTGGCTTTTGAACTGCCCACAGACTGTCACAGGGAAGGGGGGAGGGAGGGAAAGAGGGAGGGGGAGAGAGCGAGAAATGCAGAGGCAGCAGCCGCGGCAGCGGCGGCATTGCTCCAGCAGGCACTAGTCACTCCGGTCCCGGCGAGCGAGCGGGGAAGCGGCGCGGAGCCGAGAGCGAGCGGAGAGGGCTCCGGGGTGCCTGGGACTCTCTTGGTGATACCCCAGCGCGCAGATACACAGAGCGGGGGCACAGGAGAACCACAGCGAGGTAAGCAGCGGTGTATCTATCGCACTTGTGGCATTTTACGCAGCAGACTCCGAGAGCTGCGCGATTTTTATCATTTCTACCCCCTCTCCCCTTGGTGTCCTGGGTGTGGGCGAAGGAGACGTGCGTTTGAACCTGAGAGAGTGGGGAGAGCGGAGCGAGGGGAGCCGCCCGCCCGGGCATGCTGCTGCAGGGATATCGCTGCTAGGAGCTGGATTCCTCGAGAGGGAAGGAGGGAGGGATGGAGGGAGCCCGCCCGGGAGCGACTTCGAGGCACAGGTCGAGCTGACGGCTCTGCCGTGGGATTTAAATGCCCGACGAGGCTTTCCTGGGGGGAGGACGTGGGGCAGCGGGGCGGGGGGGTGTGGGGGTGTGTGTGTGGTGGGAATAACCGTGGGTTATATACCCCGTTTCTTGTCGGCTCCTCGACTCTGCTTCCAAAGGGAGGCTGCTTAAAAAATAAATTAAAAAAGGAAAATAAAAATAGAATACCCCCCCAACCTCGCCACGAAAGGAAGCGCTCGGAGGATGCAATGCACCACGAGAGGAAGATGGCAGGGCTGCTGGCTGCGCCCAGTGGCGGGGCTGGGCTCAGTGGGGCGGACGCCCCTCTGCCTGGAGAGCGGCGGTGCGGTGCAGGGAGCTCGGCGGGCGGGACGCGGAGGCGCGCAGCCCGCGGTGGAGACGAGGCGAGGCGCGGGGCGGCGTGTGCCCATTGTGGCTGGCAACAATAGGATTGTTCTCGGCGGGGCGGAGGTGAATGAGCGGCCCTAACTCCGCCGTAAAGGCGTGTGCCCCTTTTAATCCCTGCTCTCGGCGGAGTGTTAGGGCACTGTGCTCGGGGCAGGGGCTGCCGACCGGCCGCCACTGCCTATACCCCCGCAAAGCCTCCTCCGCCCCTCCGCCGGTGCCGCCGCGCTCGCGGCGCCCTGTGCGCCGGTTCATGAATATTCATCGAATGCCGCCTCCCTCTTACCACGGCTCCCCCCGTTTTGTCTCCCCACCACCGAAACAAGCTACATCTCCCCGAGGCCTTTTCTCCTTCCTCCTCCCGCCCCGCCTTCGCTGTGCCTCCTCTCCCCACGCACACGCGTGTCTTTGGAGCGCGGCTCTCGCAGGGAACTTCCTTGTGCCTCGGCTGGGCGCGGCGGCTCACACGGGGGAATGGGGGGGGGGGGGGCACACACACGACACGCACCAGACACGCATCAACCCTCCCGCCACACGCGGGTGGAGCCGCTGCCCGCGCCTTTGTCTGTGACCGGCGCATGCGTGAAGGCGGGGATGGGGCTGGCGGCGGAACAAAGGCGATGCGATGCGATGCGATGCGCTGCAGCCACCTCCCGCCCGACCCCTCCCTCGTCCTCTCCTTCGGCTCCGCCGGGGCTTCACCCGGCCCGGGGGGGGGAAATCAGTCCCTACACTGGGCCCGGCTTGACTTTGGCACTGGGGCCGTGCTCGGCGGCTGAGCGGACTCCGACGCCTCCTCGCAGCGTTACCGTCCCCTCTCCGAGACAAAAATCCGTCATTTTTGAAGAGGGAAAGGAAGGCGGTGCTGCCCGCCCCGCCCGCAGTCAGATTTCGCTCAGGGTGCTCTGCGTGTCCGGGCGGCCTCCTCCTGCAGCATCCCCCTCTGCCGAGGAGGAGCAGCCCTCCAAGAGAAAGATTCATTTATTTATTTATTTAGTGTGCGCGTTAGTGCGACATCTTGAAATCTCTTTTGTTCGAATCGTTGCATCTCGATGCGGACTGGCATCGGCGCTCTTTCCTCCTCCGCCCCTTTTTCCTTCTCAGCTGATGCTCTTGTCCAAAATTAGGCTATATGTTTCTTTTTTAGGGTGTACATGCATAAGCCTTTCGGAAACGGGTAATTTTGCAAGCTAACGACTTGTTGGTTTCAGAGCAGAGGCAACTGGTGTATTTGTCAAGCTGGGGTTAAAGATGTCAAAAGAATACTGCAAGAGGGCAATGGACGCAGTGGGCTGTGGGGGTGCAGTGGATGCAATGGGAGCAGAGGATAGCAGTAGGGTTTATTGTTTGCCCTCTAGGGTGATGAGCACTCGTTGGAAAGCATACATCTCCAAGGCCCCTCCTTGCATGGCGATTACTTGATATTTCCAGTGTTTTCAATTAAAGTCCCTTCTGAAGAAGTGTTGCCATCAGAGCCCTAAAATCTGGCTTAATATCCCCTCTCTGCTTGCCAGATGCATGCCAGACACCCCCTAGACCTGTGTCCAAGCTTCAAATGCTGAGGGATTTTTCCTGCTGTAGCTGTTCCCCGTAACAGCAGTGAGGGTGTAGGGTGGGAGTGCCAGACCAGGGTAAGATGGGGTATCTGTTACTATTGCTGTCTTGAGATACCTTGACCCACACAATCTTTTTGTATTCAGGGGGATTCTGAAAATTTTAGGCAGACCCTCAAAGCTTTAGGGGTGAAGGAACAGGAAAAAGTAAGGACATGACCAAAGGTTTCTCACTTGCTGTCTCCGCTCGTATGAGAGAGAGAAGCTTTGCTTTGTGTTCTTCCTATCTGCTTATTTGGATGCAGTGTATATTTTCTTTTTGCCTGGCTCTTTTAGTTTTAGTGGAGACCACCAGCTCTGGTCTGTGAACAGAATAAACCCAAAACGTTGGGAAACTCATGGTAGCTCTGCCTATTCTTGTATGCTTCATATGTGAAATAGCTGATTGTGTAATTTGGGAAAACAGTATGTAGCTTCCAAAAAGCAATCAAGAAGCAATCATGCAGCAGTTTTTTCTGTTGATACAACCTCTGAGCATATCCAATTAAAATAAAATCAACATTAAAAGGTAAAACTGGTAAAATTACCCTTCCAGTTATTGCATAAGGCAATGATCAGGTGCTTTTTCTCTTCTCCCCCCCACCCCCTCCCTTTCCATGCTTCTTTGTGTTTGAAATGCAACACCCACTGAAGTAACCGGATGATAAAAGATTGATTTATTTCAGAGAGTGTCATGCCTTTGGAGCATACCCTTTCACTGAGATTATAGATTGTGCACACTCCATAATTTCCGAACTATCCCTAGAGAAATCTGTAGTCCTTAGTTATTTGTGTGTTTCGATCTCTCTGAAATAAAATCTTGTGTTTGTGCTGTGTTCTGCTGGTGGGTTTGCCCCATGCAGTAGACCATGCAGTCCTTCAGCAGAGCCTCCTGTGTGCAGGGCAGCTTCCATCTGAGCAATGCTGTATTCTTTCGTTGTGCAGGCATCCACCTGTGCCCCTACAGGGTATACATTGAGGGACAGAAGCTGGTTGCAGAGCGAAAACAGGCCTTCCTGTGAAATCTTGGCAGAGCTCTGTATGGCTACATTTTCAGGTATTCAGCTACCACTGAGCTACTAATTGTTCAGACACTGCCCATTAAAAGCTAATTTTTCACTTATTTTGGAAAGAAGAACTTCAAAATACTTATTCTTTCTTCTCCTTCTGCAAGAAGAGGGTGCTACGTGTGTATGTACGCATTTGTGCCCAAATCCCAGGTCTTGATATAGGTCTGTAGGTGTAAATGAAGTGTCCTTGGGTACACTGTGAATTTAAAGGTCAAAATCTGACTTCTTCGAGTCAGAAAACTGGATGCTATTCAAATATCATGAAGAGTTGTCAACCAATCCTAGAATCATAGACTGGTTTGGGTTGGAAGGGACCTTAAAGATCATTTAGTTCCAGCCCCGCTGCCATGGGCAGGGACAAATATTCATGTCCCTTCAGTACTACAAGGGTCGTGAAGCGCAGGCCATTTTGGAGTACTGTACAGATGCATAAAGACAGCTTCATAAGCAAAGAAAGAAAACTTAGGAGGGGCTTGAGTTGCTGCTTCTGTGTCGATCAGGAATGATGAGAATGAGGTAAGAACTAGAGAAACTGAATGCATTAGAGACTTGAAAATAGAAACCATATGCAGCATAAAAGAGTTTTTACGCGTTAGTAGGAAACATTTTCAAGATTAAAAAATACAGGGGGGAGAAAAGGGGTGAAACACTTCATGGAGAATGGAAAGGACTTTAAAATCATTTCTGCAGCATCTTGTATCTCACAGCTGTCTTTCTTAAAAGCATGATGCCAACTAAGCTTTTTACTACAAGATGGAGAAGTGCAGTTAGTATTAAAATGTAGCTGTTGGTTATTTGATATGAAAATTTGTAAGTTTTAAATAGAAACTGATTGATAGCAACATGATTCCTCAAACATGAAAGATTCCTGACTTGCCAGAATCTGAAAACAAAATCCTTTGACTTTCTTCAGCATACCAATAAATGTAAAGAGATACTGATTCGTAACACATGTGGAATGGTCAGGTTTTGCCTGGGAGCAAGATGTGTAGTAATTCCTTCTTAAGTACAGTTAATGGAATTTAACTCCAAGGAAACAGTTTTATTAATAAAAACCTTCTGTCTAAGTATATAAATCTGAGTCTGATCTCTTTTGATGTGTTTGATATTGTGTTCTGTAGTATAGAAATTAAGTAGGCTGTATAGCTGATCTGACTTGATGGGTGTAGGCTGCCAAGAGCCTCACCAGTGCTGTAGCATTGGGAAAGCCACATGCCTTTTAATCACATGTTGCATAGTTCAGATTTTAGCCTGGTAAGTAGTGCCACATATGATAATGATCTGCTGATTGAGGGATTTTTTTTTTTTTTTAAGTATTTTTTTTTTTTTTTACTCTGTAGGAATTTTAATATCTTTCCAAAAAGTTTAAATTTATGTACACTGCCCTAGCAATTGTTCAGATAGTATGCAGTGGGTGCTTAATGTAAACCGTGGGACTGAAGGTAGGAGCTTCTTTTTGATTAGAGACTTGCTCTCCTTACAAAAGATATAACGCTGAATGTGTACTAAGGTTGGGCCTTAACCACCTACCTTTTGCTACTTATAAGAGTATGTTGATGAATGCTTGCTAATGATTGGCTTGAAGGAGATGTGAATGCAGTGTTGAAGCACAACTTGTTACTCCAAGCAAAAGCCTAGTAACTATAATGGCAAAGCTTCCTATAGGACTAATTTTAATGACAGAAATCTGTGCCATTATGACTTTACATGCAAAATGGAAGCCACTTCTGTTCAAAAAGAAAACCAGGGAGCTGCTGGTCATCTCCTGTTTCAGTAGTCCGTAAACACTCTATGGGATGTAAAGCATAACCCCTGCAAAAGGATAGGATCTGGTTGTAGCTTGTGAATTTATTGTCTGCTATTACTGTTTTCTTTATGTGATTGCTTGGTGAAGGAGGGGCTCATATTCAAAATTACAGCTTGACCTTATTAACTGTTTTAGGATGGAGTAAAAACTGGTCACATAGCAGAATGCTATAGAAGTGTATCTGCTAGATAAATTTAAGATAATTGCTGAACTATGAAGAAGAAATGATGCAAAGTTAGCCAAAACAAAGTATGGATCAACAATAACAGAACTAATTAATGACTCTCCCATTAACTACCTTAGAAAAGCACATCCAGAACAAATGCAAATAAGGATGTAGAAAACAGTGAAACCCAGTTGCAAACACGTAATCAACACAGAAGAGTGAAACCATGAGAAACACTTTGGTACATCTGTTTGTCCAAGATAGGCTGGAGCTTAGAATTGCTACATCAGTTTCCTGTAATCAGCCTTCCTCAAAGCAGTGAAATGCATCATTCAGAGAGAAAGAAAATAAAACCAAAAACAGTCTAGAAGTGGTATAAAACTAGGAGTCTGGAAAAGGATAGGGTGAAACCTGTCACTACAAGATGTGGTACTCAAATGGTTTTAGAATTCCCCATTCATACGTAAAGTTGCCTGTTGCTTATATTTTGGCCAGCACTGGTAAGTGCATGGTTGACTTCTGCAACTGACTGCGCTGAGCTGGTGGGAGGAAGCACATTCAGTAAGCTCTGAGGTGGTGAAAACAGCCCTTCTGGGTTTCTTGCTGTCACCACAAAAGCCGAGGCAAACGAGGGAGACGTGTTAGCTGCTCTAACCAGCAGGTTTTGGAACCAGATGGGCTGAGAAAGTGGTGCTCATTATCCTCCAGCAGTACTGCTCAGCCTTGTGTGTGAACTCTTCGCCGCTGAATGTACAGCCTGCTCTGGGAATAGCTGGTTTCACTGAACAGTGGGTGAAAGCTGCCTGTTGACGATAGCTCTCCTTTTCAGATCCACAAGCCCTGTGAAGCAAGGGAGAAAAGTGTTCCCTAGAGCATAAAAATGAAATCTGGCCAGATTTTCCAGGCTCTTCCATTCCATACTTTCCTTGGGATGGAAGAGAGTGTACTGTTGGTTTGTTACTTTGTTCCACGAGGAACTTTCACCAGGACCCTATGAGGCCTCTGTAGTGTAACTGTGCTCAGGATAGACCTTGGGCCTTTAATTCAAATGCCTAAATTAGCAGACTAAAGTAAATGTGGAAATGTAGAGGCTCTTTCCTTGTTTGCAATCCATACATGTTCTGCATAAATCCAGCATTTATAGCTAAGAGCATCCTGGGGCTGTTCAGCCTGGAGAAGAGAAGGCTGTATGGAGACCTCATAGCAGCCTTCCAGTATCTGAAGGGGGCCTACATGGATGCTGGGGAGGGACTCTTCATGAGGAACTGTAGTGAGAGGACAAGGGGTAATGGGTTCAAACTTAAACAGGGGAAGTTTAGACTAGATATGAGGAAGAAATTCTTTACTGTAAGGGTGGTGAGGCACTGGAATGGGTTACCCAGGGAAGTTGTGAATGTTCCATTGCTGGCGGTGTTCAAGGCTGGATTGGACATAGCCTTTGGTGACATGGTTTAGTGGGAGGTGTCCCTGCCCATGGCAGTGGGGTTGGAACTAGATGATCTTGAGGTCCTTTCCAACCCTAACTATTCTATGATTCTATGATTCTATGATGCCTCTAGAAAGCTGCATGTAGTATGTGAGAATTCAAGGAGACTGACAAGTTGTCCATGCAGACAATTTTTTCTGATGGATCCAGTGTCATTTGCAGGGAAGGATTTTGGTAAGAAGGGTTTATCCATTCTCTGTCCCTGTATGCTGTTCTCTTTTCTCGTTTCCTGCCCTCAGGGTTCTTCACCTTGAAGAAAACCATCCTACAGTGCAGAGGTATAAGCAGAACCCTTTTAAGCTGCTTGTGGCCATCTGATATTCCACTAGTAATGTACATTTTAATAATTTCTTCAGTGCTAGTTTCCCAATGCTTTCTGCATAGTGGCCCATCCTTTACAACCAGTTGCCTTGAACTGATAACGTTGTCCTAATGAGTAATAAGAAGGAAGCTAAGTAAGAGCTGCCCTGTGCACTGAAAAATTATAAGTCACAGGAGTGCACTCTTTTCCCATGCATGTGATATTGAGTAAAAGCTTTGACAGAGCTCAAGAAGACTAATATTACAGTATTTTTTTATAAGCACTAAAATAATTATTAGGTCATTGAAAGTTCAGCTGTCATCCTCTTGTGTGGATGAGTCAGTGACTGACAGATTCATGAACAAATTGTTGGTGGTAATGGCAGGAGAAATGCGGCACTCCTTATGGTGTCTCGTTCCTGACAGGACAATACACTGTATTGACAGTTCACTACATCATAGTGTCTTGAAAGCGACCTTCAGTGCTGAGATAGGTTCTGTTACCAAGGGTTCAAATGATACTGCAAATCACCCACAGGTGTTTTTGTAAACATCTCTTAAAGCAACACTGTCACCAAGGCATTATGGAGAAAAGCAAACATATCAGTCAACAGATGACAAATAGAATGGATCCCCCTTGCCTGAAGCAGGATAAATATTGTGTCTTTAAATACTTGCCACCTCTGTTTGTTGTGGTTTAAGCCCAGCCGTAGGTAGATCAGCCACACAGTTAGTTCGCTCACTCTCCCCCTGTTCCTCTCCCCCTCCCCCCCCCCCCCCCCCCCCGGCTCCCGGGGGGGATGGGGAGGAGAATCCAAAGAAGGTAACTCCCACGGGCTGAGATAAGAACAGTCCAGTAACTAAGGTATAACACAAACCACTACTGCTACCACCAATAATAATGATAAGGGAAATAACAAGGGAAGAGAATACAACTGCTCACCACTTGCCGACCGATACCCAGCCCGACCCAAGCAGTGATCTAACCTTTCCGGGTAACTGCCCCCATTTTTTTACATCCTGGGCATGATGTGCTGTGGTATGGAATACCTCTTTGGCTAGTTTGGGTCAGGTGTCCTGTCTCTGCTTCCTCCCGGCTTCCCCTCCTCCCTGGCAGAGCATGAGACTCAGAAAGTCCTTGGTCAGAGTAAACATTACTGAGCAGCAACTAAAAACATCAGTGTTATCAGCGCTGTTCCCAGGCCGAAAGTCAAAACCACAGCACTGCACCAGCTACTAAGAAAGGGAAAAATGACTGCTACTGCTGAACCCAGGACACTGTTCTAACTTGGGATTGATATATAGAGGATTGAACTGAGGGAGATGGACTGGCTTTGCATGCCCTCCCAACAGCCATTGTCTGTGTGAGGCAAGAGACTGAACATCTGAGTGCCTCACCATCTGAAACACAGAGACCATAGGGAGTGAAGGGAGTTCTGCACTGTCAGATTTGTGATTCAGAAAAAAAATCTGTCCAGGAGTTTGCTGTGAAACAATGACATTACATTTACAGTCTGAGAATAGAAATATTTGTCTCAACAGCTTTTATTTCCTTTCTGTTTAAACCCCTAAGTTGTTTGGCAGATTTTCTCCTAGTTGAAGCCATTCAGCGTGCTTCTCAGTAGAGACTTTGTATTCTAACATGTTGAGATTTACTTTATTATCTCTGTGCATATTTGTAAATGTTTCACAGTTTTAAAACTTTCAGTGTCTTCCAGCTAGTACTTACATTTTTTTTCAGCTAGCTTTGGCTCTATATTCTTCCTTGCCATGTTCCTGTAGGTCATTTATCTGTATTTTGAGTAAATTATCCCAATGACTACGTTGCCTTTTCCCTTGGTTATCTTTTCCAGAAGTCCATATTTTTTGCTGTGAACTAACTCAGCCTATTTCAAAGAACACCTTGTGAATTACACAGTAGCATGTGATCCGTGCATTAGCAGATATGCAGAACACAGCAAGATCTATGTCATAAACTCAAGAGTGTGCTGTCATTCCTGTGTGATAGACTAAGATATGAGAACAGAACCACTTATTGCAAAGCTTTAAAAACTCTCAAACTACTAGACCCCAACAGTTTGCATGGCTGTGAACATCTAGATATTCACTAAAGTGAGATCATAATCACCATGAGAACTTGGTCTTAAAGTTTTATGCAAATACCGTACAATATGGAAACCTTGGAGCTCTGCCAAACAAAAGCTTTCAACACTTTCAACTTCTTATCACTTGAAGAAATATCAACGTGATTTCTTCTGCTGACTGAAAGGGAATAGATTCTTTTCTTTTTTACATGTTGTTTGTAAGCAAAACTGGCTTTTGAATAAATGAAATAAAAATAAAAAAAAGCAAAAAAAAACAAACCCACATGAATGTGATAGCTTACATTGTCAGTCTTCTTTTCAAGAAGAACTAGATTTGTCTGATTCCAGTAGGACATTAACCAAATTGCTGCAAGATCATAATTAAACTACATTAGTGAGTTGCAAAACCTTCCAAAATGTACTTTTAGGGGAAACATTTGCTATTATATTAGACAAAGCTTGTCTGTCAGGCTGTGGCTTTGCTGGCCTGCATCTTGCATAAAGGCCAGTAGCTGTTACAGTCATACTGGCTTGAGTTTCTTTCGTATAGAAACCCTTCTTTGGACCCACTTCTAATTGCTTAAGATTTTAATTGTGTCCAAATAAAGCATGACATCTATAAATAATGGAGACAACAACATGATTGCTGTGCAAATTCATTATGAATGCCATCAAGATGAGGGCCATGTTCAGGCCAAATTAGTTCATGATGGCAAATATGTATGCCTTTTTTCTGAAGTACAACTTTGTGGCTACAGAGTGAAGGCAAAATAGCCTTTGGTCACTGTGGAGAGTCACCAAGTAGGGGGCCAGAAAACGGAAGTGGGTTGATTTAGGTCATCTCCTGTACATTTTGCTCCCAAAGGAGACCGAAAAAGGACATTATTTTCATTAGAATTGCAACTAGTCATCTCAGTTAATTAACTCCTTAAATAGAGAAAACTTACAGCAACAAGAGAAGCAAAATAATAGATGAAGGTTTTATTCACAGCCTGATCTCTGCCTATGAGCCCTTGCAAGTTTTGAATACTAATGCTGGTTTCAAGTACGTGGTGGTTTTATGCATTGGAACAAATTTCCACAGTCCTCCCTGGTCCTGAACTTCCTTTTCAACACCTCTGGGATCTGACTGTGGGCCTGCTACATGCTCCTCACGGCAGTTTTATAGTTTTGTTCCCAAGCTGCACGTTCCTGGCATGAATCTTTTGCCTGTCTCACCCTACCATCTTTGGAAGCCTTCCCTCCTCTGAGCAGACTCAAGGACTTCTCCAGGGAAGGAGCTCTTCTGGACACTGGGTCTTCTTCTTAGAGCAAACAAATAAAATGAGGCTGTCTACGGGAGCCTTCTGTGTTATCTTGCACATACAGCGGCTTTGGTGGGACTGCATCCATGGGGCGTATGTGGTCTGAAGTGCCAGTCATCAGCTGTTGCACTGATGATGTTTGTTGACTCCCTGCACTGGAAAGGAGACCAAATAGCTAACTTAATTATTACAAATGCCCTGTTTTATCTTAATTAATATAGCCATATGAGTCTGGTTCCCTGATCTAATTATCTAGGGAGATAGTTATATAAAACCTCATGTATCTAGGCACATTCAGCTATTTGTGGTTAAATCTGCTCATGGTTCCTAAGAGACTATATATTCAAAGTTACGGAGTTACAGCCAGGAATACCTTCCAGCTGCCCTTCATCTGCAATAAAAAATAGAGAGAGTTCTTCTTAATTAACATGTTTGAATATTTTTTTATGCTAGCAATACACCTCAAAACTTACAATCACATTAAAGTCTTCCATGGAAACAAGGAAGCATCTTTCTCTGTTCTACCACTAAGGACTAGCAAATAACTGTGTTGCACACAAGAAATGGGATTTCCACTGTTGGAATAGTTAAACATAACTTTAGACTGTGTGTGGAAAATATTTGCCCTTTGCTCTGTAACAGATCAGGTCAGTAACGTGAGTAAAAATAATTTGAATAATTTGAAATTAATAAATCAGAATAAAAATTCCTTGTCTGTGGAATTATTTCAAATAAAGATGGAACGTGGTAGCCATAAAGAATGTGATCAGAATTAACATAAAGAAGATTTTGTTCACCAGAAAGAGACAAGAATAGTAACAGAGGTCCTCTCCATAATTTGCAAATGAAATAGAATACATTGCCTTTTAGCTGCCCTAAAATGGACATCTAAGAATTTTCTTTCATATACTATGCACTGAACATATAAGGATAATATTCCCATGGTCATATGCAGCTTAAAAAAGAGGTACCATTCAAGTGGATTCACCTCTAAACAATAAGAGTGATCAAACAGGATCTATGAAGGGGAAAAAGGAACACATTTATTCTCTGAATAATCAGCTAGAGATCACTTAAATGTAACCCAAGAAGAGTTACAAGATGAGAGACTACCTAGACTTCTCGTGAGGTTTCTTCCAGCCCTGTGGTTTGTGGGACCAGGCATATGGAGGATCTTTGGAGCATGCTTGTTCTTGAGTGCAGAGATTAGTTCAGTTGAAACAAAATCGTTCCCAAGCATACTAATTTATTAGCAGTATGTATGAGTTCGATTAAAACAGAGGCCAAAAGATAAACCCTTTGCTAAGATACTTTATGGACATGGTGTATGTTAGAAATAAATATAAAAATAAAGCTTTTCTAGAGCTGGCAAAAGGAGATTAAATTTATTGATCCTGAACAGCATATGTTGTTCAACGGAGATTTCTCATCCCACTTTTGACAGAATTCCTGAAATATGCTGTAAATTTGAGGCTATTCTTCACATTGGGGCTAATGTGCAAGAAGGGGAGTAAAGCTTACCAAAATGGTTGAGGCTTTTCAGCTCCTAAATTTTCTTTCAAGATGGTGATGTGTGATCATGGGGGTGTATTTGAAAATCATAGTCTGTAAGCCCAGGATGAAATTCTGTGACTGCATCTGAGGACAGCTGTGTGATTCTGATTAATACAACACTAGGATGTCTTTTGTTACTTAATCCATAGGCTACAGAGACATTTGCTGGGTTGTTCCACAGATGAGTGGAGAATCTAACTGTGTAACAAAGGCTATATGCACGTTTTCAACACATGGTTGCTCAAACTTAATGGCAAAATAACAATAGCTTTGAAGGTTAAACCTGATATAAGTTAGGCTAATTTCTAAAGAAATCCTTGGTATGTATTCATAAATAGGTTTGAATAGACTTAATGTTAAGCTGAACAAATATCTTTGTGCAGTCTATCTTTTTGTGTGCATGTGAGCAGCTACCATTGAAGTTCCTGGTTCAATACCAGGGGCTATCCATGCTGTGGCTGCTATGGATTACATGTTTGAAATCAGTCAATCCTTCTGTACTTGAGGACAACCTGATATTAATGCACATATTCCGTATGTGTTTACTGGAAATAATTTTGTGCTCTTAAAAAGCACTTGCAGGATTTGTATGTTTCTGTTTAATGGAACTAGATTTTTGGCTAGCTGCCGAAATCTTGGTATTATTAGCGATGAGGGAATGCTCACCTTTGTTTAGCTGTTAATTGTTAGATTATTCAGCAATGTATGGATTTTGAGCCACGCACAGCAGTGTTTTGGCATTTTATAAGGTGAACCTTTCAAAGTGGGATTCATGTTTGGGAGCAGAGCCAGAGCTGTGGGCTTGATTCCAGTTTTATTCATGTTGTTGATCAGTAAGTATTTTCTTTGAATCTAATTAAGTTGTACTAATAAAGTCAGAGTTGTGAGCCACTAGAATTCCACAGTAATTTGGATGGTTAGGTGGGCAGCACTGATTGGGTCTGATGCTCTTATGTGATATAACAGTGCTTGTGTTTTCAGTCATTAATACACACTCATTTACCAAAACATTAAATCCTGGTGTTGTCATCTGTTTGCTATTGTTCCTATCTTCCTCCTTGGTTCATTTGAGAAACCAATGGTAGGGTAATTTGGATAGTATTGATATTGAAGGTGAGTTTCATACTGCCTGAAGAGGAAGAAGGATTATCTTTTTGAACTGTAGAAGGTAAGTGTGCGCAGTTTTCATGTTGAGTAGGTAGGTCAGACAAATATATGCCTTAGGTTAGGATTATTTTGATCAGAGACAAAATCCCTGGCATTAGGTCTTATTAGTAAGCTCGTGAACTGGCACAAAGCACTGCAGAGAAGCCTGTAGACCAGGGAATACTTTCTTGTTTCCGCTACCTGGGCCCTTAGATGAGAAACAGCAGATCTAGTGATTACGGCAGTGAGAGAAGGGAGTGTGTTTTACATATACTGGGAGTGTGTACTAGTCTATATAGAGGCAGTGCCCTCTTTTCTGCAGAAGATCTCTGTGCGGGAGCTGTTGAATGAGGATGGTGAGTTGCGGTGGTTGTGGAGCTTTCACTGCTTGTCATGGGTTTGAGTCAACATTCTGCATCAGAACTGGCTTCAGCTGTGTTTCCGTGGTTAATCCGGTTTCGGTAAAAAAAAATATCCACAAGTGATCTAATCAAGCCTGTTTCATCAGCTGCCTTATGGAGCTGTGCATCACAGGCAATAGGTAAGCAGCATGTACTAAAAATGACCATGCTGGAACTTCATTCAGTGGTTGATATGCCCTAGAAAATAGTTTTTATCTTGAAGTACTATGTGCATGCTGATGTTTAAACTCCAGAGATGAGTGGATTTGTCATAGAGAAATAGTTGACATGTATAAACCAAACACGGCTGGCACAGTCAGTCTGCTTCTACAAAAACTTTTTTAGTTAACAGACAGGCCAATGAAAATAAACATGAGCTTTAAAATCAACCCTCAAGTTTATATTACAGGATTAGAGTATGCTTTTGAGGCTACTATCTGCAATAGTAGGATAGTAGAAACATTTCCCTTTTCTACCATAAAGTACCTAGCTACTTAATAAAAAGTACAGTTCAAAGACTTTTGAAGTTTAAGACCTAAAACATGCAATGGCATACAAACTCTATGGACTAATGAGTGTTAATTAAAGAAAGCATACATCAGATGACTATTGGTAAAGCACCCCGAGGATGTGCAGCAATAAGAAAATTTGTTGCAAAGCCAATAGTGTGAATTACTTGAAATCTGAACATATTTTAATAGATTTTATAGCTTCCTATGTAGTGCCACTTCCTTTGCATTTTTTCATCAAATGGTAAGTGTAATACTGATAGGAGGAAAAATTTAAATAAAATCCAACAGCAGTTTCTAGTCGAGTGAAGAGTACTTTTGACACTATAATTTTTATTTTCTTTTACTTTTTTAAAAAGATTGTCACAGAAAGGTATGAGATTTGGGCATGACAATGGAGCTGTCTGTGAGTCTTTCAATGAGATGCTTTCTACTGGAAAATATCTGAGTTTTTGTAGTTCAAATTCAAGTTTTTATTTCTAGCTGAAAGAAAAACCATCAGACTTACCAACTTTGAGCTAGCTAATTATTTCATGTGTGAGAAACCCGTGTGGACAGCCAAGATTCAAATTTTCACTCTTGCTGGGGTATTAAGAGTTGTCTCCTGTAAAACAAGTGAGTAACTTATTCAGCACTCTTGTCCTGTTTTGGTTGGGTCAGTCTCAGTCTCTATTAATGAAGCTGGTTCCATGCTGTATAAACAACCAATTGGCGAGAGAACATCTCTGTTCGGAGCGCTCACTGAGGTATGGAAAGCTGAGCTTCAGGTAGGAACTGGACAGAGATGAGTTGAAACATGCTTTTTAATAGATAAAGTGTCTCTCTTTAATCAGAGGTTTTAAATCTATGGCTAATATTTTGCTTGTCTGACTCCAGAAGCTGATATAAAAATGCGATAAATACCAATATTTTGGGAGACTGGACAGCTTTTTATCATGTATCTCTAGTATAATGTCAGTGTCTTTGTTTGGAGTCACAAATTGAATATCTACCCCTTCTGCCACTTTGCAGTATTTTGTTTGTAGGAGTTTCTGGGAAGATGTTCAAGTCTCCGCTGCCAATTAAGCGCCTGGCATGAATCTTGACCATGGAGCTGGTCTCGCTTCCTTATGCTAGAGGCAAATTGCACAGCATCAAAATTTTAAATTTATGTTATGAGTGGGATTTTTTCCTTATTTGAGAACTAATCACATCTATGGTGTTCAATACTTAAGCGTGCAGATAGGACAGTTGAAGTGAATCAGCAGCTCCTCAGGGTGGGCTGGCTGCATGCTCTCCCTTTTGCTTTGTTGGATTTTTTTTGCTGGCTGGGCTGCTTTTCTCCCAGATCAGTGAGCTGAATCACCTCGCCCAGGGCTCAGCTGAGAGCCAGACCAGCTGCAAGCGAAGAAGAGTGGGCAGTGGGCCCATCCCACTTCAAAAAGCAAAGCTATTTAATTTGCCTTTGCTCTATCACCTAAATACACCTTAATTTCAAGATTTTAATGATTTTTAATGCTATTCCTCTAAGCATTTTTTTTTTCAACTAAATCCACGTTTTTAAGACTATCCATGTTATTGCTAGAGAAGACATTGCATTATGGAATAAAGAAAAAAAATGCACAAAATTTGCAGATTAAAACTGATTGTGGCATCTTCCAGTAAAATGATTTTTCGTTTTAAATCTAGTAGGTGAACTGCCTCAGTGCCAAAGGGCTAAGTCTGCCCAAAGATCACTTTATGTCTGAACTGACAAGGGAGTTTCAGTGTGGGAAATCAGAAGTGAGTTTATTCAAACTGACCTCTAATGACCATCTACATCTCTTAACATCTGTATCTATTTGGAGTAAATGAAGACTGACTTAAATCTCGAGCTTCCTTTTTTTTGTCTTTTTTTTAAGTTGTTTCGATTCCAGTAAAAGCAAGCAAGAACTCTTATGGTTCACGATGCAATCCTTTTGTTTACATTTGAATGGAGATGCATGTGTAAAACTCAGGTGTGAGTAAAGTGGTATGCTAGTAAAGGGATGCCTCAGCCCATCGGGCACTTCTGTGCCTTGGATGGGAGCCAGACCTCTCAAGGGATGTTGTGATCCTGGCACTATAGGACAGCTGCAGAAGGCTTAGAAAATTCTTACTTTAATGTTGTCTTTTATTTTGAATATTAAAAATAGTGAGTAGGTTGTTATGATGAAACTGTTACCTTGAACTGGAAACTTGGGTTCATACTTTCAAGTGTTTCTTAAGGTTCATTTAATGCTGACTTGGGAGAGTTGGGGGATTTCCATCAATTTTAATCTAGGAGACTACTTTTTAGTTCCTAATACATATTTATGATCTCTTCAAAGGATTTTTTTTTCTTTTCATTAATGTAAGAGACACTAATAGTTTGCTTCAAAAGATAAAGAATATTTTAGTTCAACTAGTTCATCTGAATTCCTGGTTTCACTTCAAAACAGCTTTTTGAGACTACAGGTTGTGATCCTTGATAGAACTAGATCAGTAAAGCAGCAGTGAAAATGTGTTGCATGTAACAAATTACTACATCAATGCTGGTTTAAGAAATCCTTTGTAAAGAGGAACTCAGCACTTGTTATGAAATGTCTTATGCTGTAGATAGCTGCTCAGCATAATTTATGAATTTGTGTAGTTTTCTCACTCTGTACTTAACGAGATGGCTATAAAACTCAGCGTCATTTTGTACAGGTTTTTCATATCTATGTCTACTGTGTCAGCCATTTGACTGCAGGAAAACAGTGCCACTTGCTCGTGGGAGAGGAAGCTAGCACTGTAGGAGGCAGTTTGTCAGGACAGCAAGGTACGTGTGCTGTTCTTGTGTAAAGCTACCTTTTATGAGGTGAGCCCAGCTATCATACTGGTTTTTCATACAGTAACTCATTGGGTAATTCCTGCCTACGGAAACTCAGTGAGAAGTCTTTTCTACCATGTCCTGAGGCAATGCAGTAAAAAAGAAAGGACTATTGATGGGATTTTCTAGAAACCAAAGTGCAAGTAAATTTCTGATCTTATCTGGAAGTGAAGAAGAGTTGGACCAATCCTAATTCATCAGATCTACAGCTATAGATCCGCAATTTTCTACTCATTTATGCTGCAGATGTAAAAGTAGGAATATGTCCATAGTGCGTTTTAGTAGCTTTTGAAATGTGGGAGTTAGCTATGTTCCCAGCAGCACCATAACCACATTTATGAGGAAGTTCCTTGGAAGCTAATTTTGTCCTTCTGAGAATGTTTAGAAGCCTTCTGCAGGATTTCACATGTATTTTACTCTACAGCTTCCACTAACATGGGCACCAGTATCTTACACTGCTCTATGCCCCATGGTTCTGCCTTCCAGCTGTTTCAGTATTAGTTTCAGTGTTGCATTGCCTGGAGCGGTAAGTATCTGTGTTCCATTTTTCTCAATTGAATAAAATTGAATAAAAATAGCATTTAAAAAAAAGTGTTAAATGTATCAGTTTTCTCATTCTTAATAAAGCTTTTTTTTCGTGCACATAGCTCTTCAGAAATGCTTGTAAAATCCAACAGTCCCTTTTCAACCTTAAATGACTGAATAATTACAAAATGGCAACACGAGATATGACAGTAACGGTGGAAATCCCACTGCTTTATGTTTGCACGTCTACAAATGAATGGCACTATAAAGACTGAATCTGTCATACAAATGTTAATGGGTCCAATGTCATTCCTTCAGCACAGATAGTCAGCATAAATGTCATTTATAGCAGTCTGATGTCTTTCTGTTACAGGGAACAGGACATCAACTCCTATTTTGTAGTGGTTTTGCATCGGTAAAACAAGCTCGCATTGAAAAAAAGAATTTAAGCTTTTAAAAAATATGATGTAATTTATACTCAGATAAAAACTATATGGCTAAATATATAAATTCTGGTATAAATATTAAAAGTCATGAAGGAGAACAGGCTGAAAAAAAGTACCTTGTGGTTTGGAGTGAAACTGTGATCACATGAAGCTTCCTGGTTGACCATTCCTGGGTGATGCCATGTTCCTTCTTGCTGGTGAAGATACCCAGTGTTGGGAGCATGAGGGCTTACCTGCTTTCCCTGCCAGGCGAACTCCACAACTGCACTGCTGAATTGAAAGCTGGTGCATTCTCCTTCTGCCTGTGAATTTCATGGCACATTTACACTGCTGGTGCTGCCGTGATGGCTTTGTGGTGCACACATACACCACTTGAGCTAGCTCAAGTCATGTGCTAGAGTTTCATGGCATCGTGGAGCTCAACAACCTGCAGAAACCATGCAAGCAGCAGAGTGAATACACAAAGAGTTAACCCACACTGTGCTTTGAAGGGATGGCCACACAACTACCAGCACGTGGTGTAGCTGGTGTTAAAGCTAAGTAGCATGCATCTGTGCTCTAGATGGTCTTGTATGAACCTATGCCCAACGAGGTGTCAAAACGCTGAAGCTTCTCACCTAATGCAGGTCTGATTGAAAATCCATTTGCTAAAAAGACTTTACTGTCTGTAAAGGTTACCGCCTCTGAGAGGAAGAAAGGTGACTCCTTGAGAAGAACTTCTTGAGACAAGGAAGAAACAATATTAAATTTGAGCTGAAACTCACTGTAGAAATGTAATCTAAATATTAACAGCCCCTTGTGCTCTTTTGCAAGAGGAAACATTTCTTTCTAAATCTCAACAAAGAAAGTTTCTTATGTGGGTCAAATGGAAATCCTGCTTATTAAAAAACTGCTAAAGACAACTAGATTTTTAATTTCAATAGAAGAGGGTTCTCTGTGACCCTTGAAGGCATGCCAGTGGACTCTTCCAGCAGATGCCTCAGTAAACAACAAATGAATTACTGAGGTGCTCTAACAAGGACTGATGTGTCCACCCAATTAGAGGGATATAAAGAGTGCTCCCTTGAAATTCTGGATTCATTTGGGTTGCTCTGCTATTTCCGCCAACTAGCGCTGAAGCGTTGCTTCAGGGGTATTGTTGGCCTCAGCAACTTGCTTGTGTGCATTGTGCTAGCTAACAAGTCCAGATTTTGTACAAATGTTTCTCCTATGAAGACTCAAACATTAAAATAAAAAAAAAAAAACCTCTCAATATCTAAGTCAAATCAATCACTAGTGTCCGTTAAAGCTAAGAGCAAGATCTTCAAATTTCGCACTGCTACAAGCATGATTGAGAAGAATCTTCGATCACCTGTTTTCAGAGGCTTGCAATTTCTCAACTTTACATGGGTCTAATTTTCTCATGCCTAAAATATGCGAAGTTTTGGGAGGTGAGAAGGTGTAATGAATCTTGTATGGTGTGATTCGTACAACTGGTCAGATGGAGCAATGCATGGAAAATTCATTAAGTATTTTGAGACTGTTTCCTCTTTTTCTTGGAACAATGTTTCCATTTTCCATTTCAACTGTACATGTAACTTGCAGTGCTTCAGAAGGAATTTCCTCACGTCATCTTAAAAGAAAATTAAAAATTAGCCCATTTTCTCACTATACAGAATATTTCTATTCCCAGAAAAATAGTCCAATTGTTTTCACAGAACAACACATAAAGTGGCCAAAAGAAGGACATCATGCAGATTAACAACAAAGCAAAGATCAGAGTATGTTTTGTTTTTCAACCAGCTGCTGCCTCAACAATCGTGGAGCTCTTCAAGACTTTAAAGGGCATGTTGCAGGTACTATTTATTTAAGGATTCACTCTGACAGGTACGGTGGCAACTAGAAATTCCCTGACCATGATTCCAGGTAAATTGTATCAGTTATTATATCTTAAGACAGTTAGATACTGGCATCTGAATTTCATTTCCTCGACCACAATCAAAACCCCAATGCTTTTAGCAAATTGCCTAGGCCAAGCAATAAATCATACAATACACCTGATTAAGATATTCAGCTAACTGTCATAAAGGATATTTTAACTCTTCCCTTCCTGTTGCTTGTTTTTATCCCTTTGGTGTGATCTGGGTATCTTAATAGTGAATTTGAACTTATCTATGGTTAGCAGCTATTTGAATTCAACTATAGTTATTTGCCTGGTTGTATGATTTAAAGCCTTAGTTATCATGTGTGAAGGTCCTTACAACAAAGGACCAGTATTGCTCTGAAATACATCATTATTATTACTTAAAATATTTTAGTCTCTTATGTAGGTTTTATAAAAATTGATAACATGGTGTTGCAGTTCTCAATGAGTAGCTTAAGAAACAAACTTGAATGCCTAAATTAAAAGCCCTGATGTCTACCATTGGCAGAGAAAGCCAAGCTCCTCAATTCTCCTAATTAGCTCCTGAAGATAATTAACTGACTATACTTGGACATGGTTATCATACCTCAGGTATGATAGAGATTCAAACAATTGGAGGATTTCTTTGAAGCACAGATGAGAAATGTGTGTTAGAAACAGATTCTGTAAGTTACTGCCTTTCCTCTGTCTATGCCCAGAATCCTAATACACCATATGTTCAGTGAAGCTGTGGGTGATATTTCAAAAAAGTTATAGATATTGAAGATTGATTTAAGCCAAGTATACTGGAGACAGTAACTTCAAACTCAGGTCTGTGCTGTCTTTTAAGCCAGGGAACCTTCCTAGCTTGTATTTTGCCAACTCCTGAATTTTCATACCCAACAAGACTATTTAATTAATAGGTTGGCTGTGTGGGGGATGATTTGATCTCTTATTTCCACTGTTTATGTAATCAAGTCACTGACCCACCGTGGAATTCAGTAGCAGGCAGCTGTCGTACAGAGTGTATGTGCCTTATGTCACTGGCCTTCGTGTCCATAAACTTAAAAGCTGCTGCCTGGCCATGACTCTGCTTGCCAAATCTGCCTGCTTGCCAAGTCCTTGAGGACATAAAAGAATTGACTTTTTTTTTTTTTTTTTTTTTTTGTGTGTGTGTGTGAGGCTTTCCCATTTGAATGGAAAAACAGAAAAAAAATCAGCAGAGTAAAAATATTCTGGAACAACTTCAAAAAATATCTCACTACAGTAGTGAGTGAGGCCTCTGTATTTAAAATAATCTTAATAGAATTAAATATGAAAGTGAATGGAAAAACAGATGAACCCTGTGCTTGTATTTAATACATTTCTGTCTGCCAACATGTCAGGGTATTTTTGTCAGTACTGGAGACTGTTTCACCTCTGCTCCCTTTGGGCAGCTGCTTTGGGGCTGGACCAACACAATGAACAATTCTTCGTTAGCTCAGATAATGGGAAAGGGGAAAAACAAAATAGATAAGGAAGGCTTTGTAGAGGGGAGCTTTATTATAAAAAACTCCTTGATTTAAACTCCTGTTCAGTGCCAGACATAATCCAGCTGCCTGCAAGCCATCCTGTATCTTGACCCAACCTTTTTCAGCCCTTTGGGAGGCAGCAGGCAGGTGCAGACACCCTTCCTCGCTAAGGGAATTGGATCAGAGACCATAATCTGTATGAATTAAGGATGGCCTTGCTGCCTTGAACTATCTCCTGCCTCTTTTATCTTCCTCCCTCCTGAGCCCCTCAACCCCCCCCAGACTCCAAACCAATATGAGGTAGTAAAGATTGTTTGTGCCGGAGGCTCTCAACACACCACGTAATGTCTTCTGGTCCCAAACAGGGTGATTTTCCCCTGTCTGGCACTTCTGTGTTCTTGCTGTGGGGACATTGCCCTTGCAGTTTGACATGATTGTCCTATCTGTTATCACACAACAGCCTCTTTCAAAGATGTTGATTTCGTGTGCAGAGCCCTCTCTGGTTAATTATTGGCACAGACATCTCTGCCATGGGAATCCCTCTTGAGTGGTTTCCTCATCCTTCCCCAAAGACCTTCATGTCTTTGGATCTCAGAGCTTTTCTTGTAATCAGTTCCCATTCCAGTTCTACTTCTTGTAGTCCCACATGACGTGAGATAGTCCTTGCCTGACTATAGGCTCCCCTTCATGCTCAGCTCCTCTCCTTCATCCCCTTTCCCTTTGTTCACTCCTGCTTGGTCATAGCTTAGGTGAGAGACTGCCTGGTGCTGCCAGGGTTCATGGAAAATATACTTCCAATAGACACAGCAAAGCTTGCAAAACCTTTGCACCAGGGCACAGGATAGTTTGTTCTGGCAGGCTATCTGCCCCATAGTCTGCCAGCTGGCAATGATTCTTTTGTGTACTTGTAGTATTTCTAGAAGTACTGGCCCTTCCTTACTTTCAGTTTATTTTGAGTCCTTGCTTACTCATCCTAAACTTTATCACATCATTTTTTCCACTGAGGGCTCTAGCAATGAATGGAGCCTGGTAGGCATGCACCACATGCTGTAACAAATGCAGGACATCTTTGAGCAAGGAGTTCTTTTTGTTCATTGACCATTAGCCACTTCGGTTGCATGGAGGTGAAATTCTCTCATGGGTTAAAAAATTCTCTGGTATAGTTCACCCCACTCCCCCCAGGACAATTGCAAATGAGTACCACAGACTGCAAACACTTTCGTTAAAAGTTTCCTATGTGCCTGGTATGTTGAAAGTAGTAAATAATTAAAGTATGTAAAATGGAAAGAAATTACATAACAGTTTCACAGGCATGTGGGGAGACCTGAATTTGCTCAATCCTGCTCTGCTGGCTAAAGATCCTTTTTTACCTTGCAAATACAGATGAAAACATAGAAGTGTATCATACCATTCATCTCTTGGCAACTTCTAGGTCTGTTATGAGCTTTTCCCATTGTCTTTTCTTCAGACATTTTTCAGTCTTAAATGAACATTTTCAGCTATTTCTTTTGGTTATTTTTTTGTTTTTGCATTCTGGGATACATTCATAGAAACGAATGACTTCACCCATATCAGGATCTCCTAATTCTTTTCCCTCCTATTCCTGGATCACCTCACTGCTGCCACTGCCAATGTTGAGTAATAATGAGTTTTCCTGCAGTCATTTCAGATCACTCACTATAAACAGCTTCTGTCTGCATCGATTTAGCCCTTTAAGGATTTTCTATTCTAATCTGTAGGTGCACACACACACACACAAACACAATAAAAAAAAAGAAAAGATGGAGTTGTCTGACTAAATTTCTGTTTCATATAGAAATATTTCATGCTGATTCCTTCAAGGTAATACTGATTAAGCGTCGTCCACATCACTATTTAAATTTTACTTTTCTTTATTGAAGACACAATAAAGCTGCGTCACTTAAAATGGCAGCCTTCTTTTAAACTATGTCAGGGCTACTGAGATGAGTATTTCTGGGATGAACTTCCATGCTGCCTCTCTCATTTGCAGATTCTTTATCAAAATACCAGTTAGGACTAATTCTGTTGCTGAGTGCTATTTTTACTGGATGAGTGCCGACCACCTGCTGTTTATGCTTGAATTTTCATTACTGTCTGTGCAAGCTTCATTTTTGACACAGTGATCAGAAGGTGACAGTTGCTTGCATGAAAATACTTATCAAATAACGCTATGGCACTGATGTCTTTGCATGTAAAACACGTTTCTTATAGCATGGGTGGATGAGATCATGTTACTTAATTTCTCCCAATAAATGCAGGATGGAAGTCATATGATTGACTATGTCTGTGAGGTGTTACTTTCTCTTTCAGCTTGTTGGGCTGAGCCTCTGTTGGTACACTGGGAGTCCATTGCATTACTGTGAGAAAACACTGCTTATGCTGAATGCACTGGAATGTAATTCAGATGGGTGGAAGGTCTTTTTCAAGTTATGCCGGGGATCAGAGTACAAAAATTAAGGAGTCAATTTAAGGAAGAACAGAGGAAATGTAATTCTGGATCTCTCATTTTTATTGTGTACAGTGGAGTCAATACCATAACTGCTTTTAGTAATAAGACTGGTGCTTTTATGATAGAGTGGCAGTTTAGTTTAGGTTCTCTTGAATTTGAAGGATTTCTTTTTCTAAATATATTTTATATTTTGCAGTTTATGATTTATTCCCTATTGCTAGTCTTCATACTGCCTTTCTGGCATTGTAATCCAATTCACCAAGGTAATTTCCATCTCTCCTTCAGGAAGAAGTAGCAATGGCAGTCCTTTCTTTTAGCATGCCTGGGGCGATCCCACAGCAAATTATTTTCCAGCTTTGTACTTCACTTTTACAGGGTTTATTACTAATATTGAAATGATCCTATTCATTTGGAGTTCCTGTCTTTATCCCTTTGCAATGGCCAGCATGTAGGAGGGAAGCTTAGGTTTCTCTGGAACCTGGGAGTTTCTCTGTCATTTGGGGACTCTTAATTTCAAAGTCTTTTCTAGTCAATAGAGCAATCTAAATCTAGATGAGGTAGGGCCAACTTCTTATAAAATTTAGTTGTTGTTTTCACAGAATGAACACAGCTTGAAGAAGAGGCAGTCCTGATCCCCCAGGTCATTCATTCTTGCAGAATCTGATGTTAAACCAGATGTTAAAATTGAGGTTTGAACCAGTTTAGGTCAGGAAGCATCACACATGCCCTCTGGATCCTCTTTTCTTGCTCAGGCTTGTACCAGCCATATTTCAGACTACTCTGGCATGCAGGTGGAATTTTGTATGTTGAAAGATGAAATGTTGATGATTTCCTACTCTTTTTACTTTTTGCCTCAGAACTGTTACATGCAGGGTGACGGCAAACACTTCTGTGCAGCCTTTAGGTAGTTTTTCCTGGTTCTGATTCAAATTCCAGTGGTGCCTGTGCAGTTGCTTGTATGGAGAGTTTGTATGGAGCAGCCAATCTCCTTTTCTGCTGTTAATTCATCCAGAGCTTACAGTCATCCCAGATTTGTAGGTATTGAGGCCTCTAGCAGTGCAACCTGATAGCTGGTCTTAGATGTTTAAATGAGTTCTGCTGCAGTACTTTAAAGGTATTCCAGTACCAAGGTTAATGATGACCTGGTGACCTACCAAACTCCTGTTTTCTTAGATTGCCCAGTGCTGATAGAGATCTTTAGACAAAATGCAGATTGGTTTAAAAGAATTTAATACACATGAAATATCAAGCTGTTTAGGTACTCATGAAGTGACTTAAAAATGTAAGTTCTTTACTGTGCATTTTTCTGTCTCGTACTATGTTGCACGAACCCTTTCTACTTTTCTTCCACTTTTCAGTTAGCTTGTATCTATACTCAGCTCTGTATTTGAAAACTTTTGAACTTACTGTGGTTTCATTTCCTGCACTATTTCTGTCATCCCAGGCTGGTGTGTAGTATGCATGCCTGCTCTGCTGATACTGTGTTGTGAAACTTTCCTCTATCAGAAGCTGTGCCTTGGGAAGTGGGAAAGATAGGCTGTTATGCTGGAAGAGAAAAAAAAACCCAAGCCAGCCTCATCTATAAAATGGTTGTTTCTCAAAACCGGAGTGGTCATCTTCTCTGAAAAAGGTGAAGCCTGGGCTGTGCTGTTATCATTTCTTCACTTACTTTTTAGTGGAAAACTGTTGACTAATGCCACATGCTGAAGGAGTAACTACATATGTGCTACCTGTGCTGTACCTTTCCTGGATAGGAAAAAAATATCCCAACATTAACCAAATGTCTCTGCAAGCCTTAGCAATTCTGACCTGACAAAAAGACAGGGTCTGGAAAGACAATTCTCTGCAGTATTTACTTGAGCCTTCCTTCTGTTAACACAAACCAAAATTAGCAATGTCAATGTAGATGACATCGGGTAGTTATGCCACACATGGATTTATGAGCTTGCATAAACATCTTGCTATTAAAACTTTAAATATTTACACTGAGATTCTGCTGCCTTCTGGACTCTCGTGAGCCCTGAGTTGTTTTTTTTTTCTTTAATTGAAAATATTCTAGGATTGGCATTTTAATATAAAACTGCTTCAGTGCTTTTCCAATCGATGGTTACAGATTAATTTGCGTTATATCAGGGCTTAAGTGTTGCTTAATCCTTTTATAGTTTTAGCAGAGACTGACCATTTGGGTACGATTATGTAGCTTTGAAAAAGGAAGTTTGAAATAGGACATTGAAGCAAAATTAAGTAGAGCTCAGGGTGTTGGCTTTTTCTGATATCTCCATGTTTGGATTCTGCAACAATAGGGCATATTTCTGTGTGGGGCCCTTAGGAAATCAAGGCTTGTGCTGACTGTTCCTTTTACGGGCCCAGTATAAATTCCCCTAAGTGTGACTCCTATTGTTTTTGGTGAGACTTGAATTGGGGCATTAAGGCAGAAATCATTATAGTAGGTTAAACTTTAAGCTTTTTTCTGTTTAGCTGTACATGCATATAGCAAAACATGCCCTCAGCTTGCCAGACATTATCCAGTTGGCAATCACATGGCAAGCAACATGCTGAAGATTAAAAGACTCTCTGTTTTAAATAGCACTTTCCATGCTTGATGCAGTGTTTCCCTTTTAATTATGTAGGGAATTAGCATTGTTAAGTAGAGGCAAATAATTGCCATGAAAATGTGCAATTTTCTGAGTAGAAGTATTTCTTTAAAATATTAGTGGGGTAGAAATGGTGGGTGGTGGGAAATAAGAAGCAAACAAGTATCCTGATGGAAGGACTGGCTTATAAATGACTGAATATGGTGGGACCTGGAGGAGCCACAGTGGGACCTGGAGGAGCCACAGAGTGCCAAACATCACTAGCGTAATGCAGTGACAGCTGTTTTTAACACAGCAGCAGTGGCCCAGTCAGTGTGGAGAGGGGGATCATGGGATGATGCAACTGGTGCCAGGAAAATAAAATTATAGTTCCAGTTGTCTGCCGTGGATCTTTTAATATTTTTAGTATAATTTCAATTCATTCAAAGAACAAGCTAACCTAACCCTATCTTTTCCCTCTGTCAGAAATTTGGAGGGAGGTAAAAGAAGGATTAAGTAATGACTTCGGAATTTTACAGTGAACGTGGATGTTGGCTCAGTTGCTGTAGCTACATCATCCATCTCAACATACAGTAGCTATGGGAACAGAGCTATTGGGCCTTGCAAAAGGAATGCAAACATTTCACTGCTGGTTCGCCATTTGTCAGAGTCCTTTTCTCAGAAGTCTTAACATGATTTCCATCCTGGTATTAGCTTTTTCAAGCTTAAAACTTGAACTGTGGCATCTCCCTCCTACAGAGTCAGTCTCAAGGCAAACAAGTCTCTTTTCTCCGTATTCTTACAGGTCTTTTGATCGAATTCTACTTTGTTGACCTAGTTTTCTTGGGATTTCTTCCTCCTTGACTGAGAAACTACACTGAGTATAATATAGCTATAGATAACAGAGGAAACCAAATGGGCAAACCAAAATGAATAGTTTCTCTAGCATCACAAATAGCTTCACTGCTTGGGGCACACCTGCAGTTGGGCTGCTTTGTCACAGAATTGCATGTCTGTTGCTAGCACAAATGCTCTGTTTATCCTGGATCTCAGAGAATATGGTGCTGGTGAACAATTAAAAAATACTTGATGTAATAAGAATAGTTTGTTGAAATAAATAGTAATAGTAAACTTACTGTGTTTCAGAAAATGTAGCAATCAGCGGCAAGGAATAAGGGCCTATATGTATATAAATTCTTAAAAATAATGTAATTTAATTTAAAACAAGTGAAAGCTATAACTGTTTAGTGTTTTTTTTCTGTGCAGCATCCTGACACATGCTGCAAAATTCTTGTATTTCCCTGGCTGAAAGATTTACAAAATTAGGTATATGTTATAGGTATATTAGGCTACTTTACCTGAGCACTATTAAACATCTGTAGCTTAGGGAAAGAACAGAAGTACCATTAATATTGCTCTCTCAGAAAGCTACAGGAAAAGTAATAGGGCAGTTGAAGCAAGATACTTAAGTTGATAAAATTAATGTTCATATCATGACACTGTCAAAACTTGGCCTAATACATTGTAAGCAATTTACCAAAGAGAACTGTTATATTCAAGATAAAGGTAGCCACAGTGTCCTGGTTTCTGAGAGCAGGATCTAGTTGAGTTTGAATCCCAAGAACTTGATCCAAGCTTACAAGTTTTGGCTCCAAATCAAAACAGTAACATCCTACTTCCTAGGAGATGAATTAAATAAATCACCCGTGAAGCCTTATTCTGTTTCTTGCTTCTGTCTATTCTACTGCAACTAAGATTTCTTATTAAAATCACCATGGATACGTGATCCTTATAATCCTGTGAGTTTTTTTTCTGATTGTCTGCTTAGCTGCAGAAAGTTAACTAACTCTGTGCCTAAGAGAAATGAGCTGCTTCCCCTCTTCCAGAGTACCAGATCAAGGCAGCTCACTTCTGAATCAACCATAGGCATTTTGACCCAGTTCCACCATGGCAGATGCATTTTACAGTGCTTCATGTCCATTCTAGTGGCATCTGGGGTGTGTGCTCTGTCCTGCATGGTGTTTTGCAGTAGCAGAGAAGCAACACATGGTGTGGGAAGTGGCTTTTTTGGAAAGAATGGAGTAAGGGTTCAGAAGCAATTGCCCTGAAGCAGCTCTTTGGCAGAGACCTGTGCATACTTCAGCAAAAAAATCCCCAACAAAACACTTTATTCAACCAGTATGATTGCTGTGGATCAGTTGATTTACTGGTAAACTGGTAAAATTGGTTCCTGCTGTGAAAACATTAATGTGTAGCCTCTGATTTCCTACCCTGTTGCTTATAGGCATGAATTCGAGACCCTTAAACTTGGTGACATACAGTACATTGGGCAACTCAGGCAATGTTGAGAGCAACTCCTGGGCTGTCCACTGCTGGCTGATGGATTGAAAATCCTTTTCTAAGTAACTGAAACAGTATTTTGTACATCACCATACTGCTGTCATTACCTTCTACTGGTATGGGCATTTGGTAAAAAGTAGCATAAATGACTTATGCTGTATGTGTCCTTTCATGGTTCCTCCTTTGCAGCACAGATGCCATGTCATTACGTGCTTCTCAGTGGAAGAGGCTGCATTAAAAATTACTTCTCTTACTGCTTAATGTACTGCAACAAATGTTGTGTAGATCTGTAAATTGAGACATTTGTTCTTCATTTTTAGCAATGCCCTTTCCCTGAACTCATTTAATGAGACAGAGTTGTAAGATGTTTGTGTGTTATCCAGCTGGACTGGGCTCATGATTTTTGAACTCTGACTCTTACTACATTCTCATTTTAAAGTGTCCTGTGTCAACAGACAGTGGCAGCTATACTCTTAAGGCAGCTTTGTTTCACATAATACCACTCTAATGTTGTAAGCGCTGTAACAGACAGAAAAATGCCTGAGACTGGGAGAATTTGGGAATTTCTTTGTTACTGAAATCCTTGACAGCTGTGTTTCATAAAAGTGATGAGGCACTGTAGGTGAAGGGGGAGGGTAATTTATGAAAAGTAGTTTATGAACGGAAATGTGACATACAGCAGAAGGTGACAGTGAAGAGCAGAAGGCTGTGCAATTTATTATCCCTGTTTGTCACAGAAAACACAACCAGAAATCAGTTCCAGCATATAAATACAGTTTATGTAATTATAACTTTATGAACAGTTATAAAAGTAGAGAGGTATAAGATTATTGCCTCAGATATCTGTTAAAATAATAAGTATGTTGCTGAGTAACCAAACTATTTTCTATCTGCTCTAGATTAAATTCAAAGTGAGAGTTTTTTAACTCATTTAACAATATTTATGCCCCTTTCCTGCTGAATGTCATGGCAAATATAGATTGCTCAAATTCTTAGGTCAGCTATACATCTCAACTCAATTACACTGAATAACTGTTTATCAACAATGAGTTAAGTATGCTGCTTTTTTCTGTATACTTTGCTGTTAAATTTCATTTGATATCTTGCTGGGCCTAATCTTGTGCATTCAGACTGTGCCACTGCCTCAGAGATGCCAGGCACTTTGAGCAAGCCAGGCTTGTGCTCAAGCAGATCCAGAAAGTTCTGGAGTTGATACTACTGGTCTAGAGAGCTTTTGTTTGCTGTTTTGCTGTTTTATTTTGGTGTTTTGCTAATGCTGTACCTTTCTTACCTAGTTCTAGACAACGTCTTATACCTTTGCACAACATCTAATGTAACGGTACATTATCTGACTTACAGCTGTAGGTGGGAAGTACTTTTTTTTTGCAAGGACCCTATGGAAAATAAAGTGCAGGGTGGTCTTGTGGCAGAATATTCTTGCTCTTTTTTTGAATATGAGAGGATAGATTTCCTATATATCCTTTTAGCTCGTCATCTATTCTCTTCTTTTGTCCCTCTCCTCTGAATCTCTTTCTCTGAGTGCTTTCATCTAGTAACTTCAGCTTCTTCTATGGGGTCTTTTGCTTCATGCCAGTGCAAATGAAACAGGAAGATGATGTTAACTGGTACAAGGAACAGGATAACCGGACACTTTCCATGCTGAATGTGTGTAGGACAGTTTGGAGCCAAGGTACTCTTGTTATGGTAATAGAGAGCTAGAGCAGCAATACAGACCATCCTTACCTTGTATATAAGTTGCTTTGGGTTTTTAATTAGAACAAATGATCTCTTGCCTTCTCTATGTGATGGTCCACACTACTCTGCATGTGAGGATAATTTACTGGATGTTCCTTCAGTGCGTTACGCAGCAAAAAATGGAGGAAAGACAGTGGGAGGGAGGTGATCTGCCATGTTCCAGTATCTGCTGTAGAAGCAGATGAGACATCCTTTCTTCAGAAAAGTTCTAAAGGGAAAGGATCGCCCTTTCGCCTTCTCTTGCAGACTCTTTTGGACATAAAAATAGTTTCACTCTTTAACATCTACACATATTATCCTTGGAAATAATCAGCAGCATCTTAAAATGACTTCTAATCCTGGAGGCTGCAGAGATGTCTACCATTTTTCAGATACTTACACAGCATTTGAATAATCAGAAAAGTGTAGGAAAAAATTAGTAAGCTTTTACTGGCATTGCTTGTTACGTATTTGCTGTTAGACCATGCTTAGTATGGACAATTGCAGTGCCTAACTTAATTTTCTGAATTGCAATATTTCCTTGTGCTTCAGTACCTGATGTTCTGGCTAGTGGTTTTAGTTTAAATGTGTGTTTTAACTTTACTTGGTACCTTCAGCTCTCAGACTCTACACATCAGACTTCCTTGACAGCTATGCTTGTAATGTCCAGATTGATTCCCTAATGCCTTAATATTTCTGAGATCTAAACCACTGATTAGAAAAGAATTAAGGCATAGCTAGAATGAAAGAACTATTTCACAATTTTTATGCCCCTTTCTATGGAATGTATTAGCAAGTGTAAGTTGTTCAGACTCCAAGGTCTGCTGTGCACTATGACCCAATGATACTGAATAGTTATTTACAGCTCAGATGCAAAATACTGTAGCTTCTCAGGGAAAAGAAACAAAAAGGTAGGATCGCTTGTCCTTTTTTTTTTTATTTTTTTTTATTTTTGCATTTAGAATAGTGTTGAATATTTTCATTCTGAGAGGATTTAGGTAGATAGGAATAATAGCTTCCATGAACCTATTGTACCAAATCTATGTTAGTATCTGATCAGAGAATAGTCTTCTTAGTGCTATAGAAACTTCCCAGCAGCATTATACTCCAAGAAAAAAAAGTACAGCTTGGAGGTGTTCATACAATAATTCTGTGGCAGTACCTCCTATATACCTATATACCCCCTAGATACTGATGTTCAGGCTGTGACTGGTTGCTCAGCCCAGTGTCTATAAATCTGCACGGTGTCCTTGAGTGGTGTTTGTCTCTCAAATATTAGCAAGATCAGCAATGGAGCAGGAAGCCTTTCAGAGCTTCAAGACTGCTGATCTTTTTAGGTGGAGTGTTAAATGGGGAATAATCAGCTCTGTGATGCATTCCCATTTTCTGTGGATAAACATTTTTGGGTTTTGATTGGGTTTGTTTGTTTGTTTGTTTGTTTTTTCCTGTGCCTTTCCAAGTGCCAAATAACTAGGGGAAAGAACATCCTTTTCTCAGATCTTATTACCTCTTTACAATCTCCAGACTTTGTTTCCTGGTAAATTTAATTGTAGTCATAGTTTAATATCTCTCTTTTTAGCACAAGAATGTGTATGTGCGCAAAGTTCCTCTCTTGTTGCTCTCTTTTATTTGTCAACAGTACCATCAACTGCTTGATAATGTCGTATGAGGGAAAATAGGGCTCTATATTTTTTTAGACGTTATCCAAGTTAGAGTTACAGAGTGCTAATGGAAAGTCAGGCTTTTAATTTCATCTTGCTGCAGCCAAATATTTAATTAAATGTTGCATGTTTTTGCAGCTGAGCCTTAAGACTTTTGTTCCACATCCTCAAACACGTGCTGAATCTTCATAAGCCCCCTGGTTCATTCTGCTCCACAGCATTGTGCTGAGGTGCTAGTCAAGGGGAGGCTGTAAATCTCAGCAATTTACAGTAAGAAAATGGTATCGTACCTTGCAAATGTAAAGAATACGCTTTCAATAACCTTCTAAACAGTGTTTTAAAGTCATTAAAGCAGTCTGAGGAGGGTGACGCTCAGTTGAGAAGAGAGTTAATCGCTTTCAGTCTGTTTCGGAAGGTGGCCATGTACAGCTGTAATACTTCTTTTCTCTGACTATTAGCTTGCAGATATTGATATCCATCCAGGTTTACCATTGATGCTAATGTTTTCCAGCTGCTGCTTGCTAGTGTGAGCATATTTCTGGTAACTGAGGAGCATATTTGAGTAAGTGTAGATGTCATACAGTTGGGCTGCATATGAAACACTTCATTTTTTAAAAAATAAAAAGAAAAAAAAGTTGAACGTGAGGTTCAGCAAAGCCAGCTGGCTTCAGGGCCTGTGGTTCAGTGTTCTATGATTTACCTTCTAACTTCATTCATAGGGCTTCCAAACAGTGGTGGAGTCTTTCTGTCTCTCTTCTTGATTTTTATTGAGAGAATTGTGCTGGCAAATGCTGGAGATGTGATCAAAGATCCCAGCTAAATTTCATTCTCCTACATATAAAACTTAGTATTTTAATTCTCATTTGAAAGTACTGAATTACAGACAGGCATTGCAGATTAAGTTTTGTTTAGCATTTCTAAGAATTTCTTTGTAGTTCTTGGAATGAAATTGCAAAAATATTCTTAATGAGATGACATTTTGTAAAGATTTGAGTTCTTGCTTTACTCTGTTATCTATAGTTACCTTTGAGGGAAAGATTGTAAGAAGAAACTTTTAAGAGCACTTTACTGCTCCACATCTCCAGCAATATTGGAATTGCATGTGGATTTGTATCTGAATTACTTGGTATAGCAGATAATAGCACATTATCCTGAACAAGTTTTAGAACTGCTTTTATTTTAATCTAGCTTGATAGAAAATAGTTATTTGCCAGTTGATGAAAATAGGAATGAAGAAGGAAAGAAATGGTCAAAAATGTGTAGGCAAAACAGTTGAAGTGGCTTAACAGGCAGCCAATTTAAAATTCTTATGTTTTCATTAATTCTATGCTATAAATAACATAAATAAAATCAAACGATTGCTTTAGTGCTCCAGCTGGAAAACCACTCAAAGCACCAAAAATACCAGTTATGTGCAAATGAGCAAAGGATTTTATGTCAAAAGACTCCAGAAGCTCGGTAGATTGAGAGCTAAGAGCATGGATCATCTTGCAGTGATGCACTGTAGCTAGCTTGTAGACAACAAAATTCTTCTTGACTTTTTCAGCTTAATTTATTTTTTTAGGGCAGTTTTGGATTTTGCCTGTCAGTTTGAAATAGAAAAGATGTTGGGAATGCCTCTTTTCTCTACCTGTACTGATTTTGACAGACTCACACTTTTTTGCGCTCCTGACATACCAGTTTACAAGAGACACAGTTTTCTTCTTTTCCATCCACAATTCTGTCTTCCCTGTGGCCTTGCTGAACAGTCCTTTATCAGGTTTTTTCGAAGGGTGCTAAATGTCTTGACTCCTGAATATGTAAGCTTGTTAGGACAAAGCATGTTAAGAAATGTCGTGGGTTCAGGAGTAGCAGTCTGCTGAACCCAGGACAAGGAGAAACACTCAGACAAATTTTTAAATGTATTTAAATAAATCTTGTGTTTCTTGAATTTATCTGAACACCGGGCTAACAGGTTTGAACGACTGAAATAAACCAACACTCATTTTTTAAATGAATTTTTCAGATATCTTTCCTTGCAAACATGCAGTGTTCCCAGTCTTAAGCATTTAAAATGAATGATGTCATAAGAAACCACGAGACAAACATGCCTTCTGGCTTGAAGAGTCTTTCCAGACTTTCCTTGTTAAAATGAGGATTAGAAATGAAATATTAGGTTATTTTTGTAATAAATACTAGAGTTGATACTTAAAAAAAAATCCAGATACTGTGAGGTTATGATAAAATGATGAACTGACAATTTACAAATATAAGAGTTCATAGAAACTGAGTTCATGTGAAACCAAGTGTTGTATGGCTATGATCCCATGCTGTTTAGTTACTTTAACCTCATTTCTTTCTCAGGCTAGACTCTTTAAAATTATTTGGCATGTATAACATTTTTCCTGACTGGCCTCTGACAAATATGATAATGAAAGTAGCTTTCTTTCAGTTTAAAAGAAAAAAAAAACCCTCTTAGTCATTTTTTTTTCCCCTCTGTAACAGATATTTGAATTCTTTACATGGGAATTACGCTATTTTTTTAAATTCATCCCTAAACTTTATTTGCTTTTAAGGTAAATATATTATCTAACCAATGACTGCAAGAATAAGTTGTGAGTCTTCTCAACTGACACTGACGTGAAATTTTTCAAAAGCCTTGTGTTTACACAATTGCCATGATGGAACGTGCATGGAAGCAGAAGTCTCTGCAGCAACATGTGTATGCCCTTCATCTACCCATAATGAAAAAACCCAATAACATAAAAATGTATTAAAAAATTGCATCAGAGTCAATGGGTACAAAGTTAGATGTTTGCAAATTCAGTCTGTGACTTCAAGCCTGCAGCTCAATCCTTTGTAGCCACTTGGCCCTCGGTGGAGATACTAAGAACTGAGACCTACATGGCCATTCTTCAATCCCCTGGTATTATTTCTCTGGCTACATTTGTATTGCTGATCTTAATTTACTTAAAAGGCTTTTGGAACTCCAGAATAGAAGCTAGTTTGAGTAGACAATGTGGAAATGCTGCTGCTCAACAGAATCTACCTACACGTGTCACCCTTCAGATCCCTAATTCTTGCCATTCCTTGGAGATGATCCTTTCATATCCTGATCTGTTGAGCATCATCTCCAGCAATATTGCATTGTTACATTTAGTTGTTATTTCATCACACATTAAAGGAAGGCATTTGTAATTGCCATGACTTTCTCTGACTGGAATAATGTAGTTTGCTACAGCTCAGATCTGTAGGTAGGAAAGGCAGCTTCTGTGGTATGTGACAAATATAACTCAGTAGTTGTAGTCTTCAAAAGTCTTTAAAAAGGTCTTGGAAAGTTACTGAACCAGTTTAGAGCTTCCTCTTGCATCTGTTCAGATTTGAGTAATTACTCCTAAAAGGGGTGTCTTTTTAACAAAGACATGCACCTAGTTAATAAACATAGAATAAACATAGCATGGACCATGATGCATCAGTCCAACACCTGGAACCCTAATGAAAGCAGATTAAAATGGGTTTACTGTAGTTTTTCAAGCATACACAGTGTTCCGTTTAAGCAAAATTACTTTGTTTTCTTATATCTGTAAGATGTGAGAATAAAGCACTAAGATGGATGCCAAGCAGTAGCTTCATCTTCATCCAGATGGATACACCTGAGCTTTCTTAGCTTGAGAAAAAATCCTTATCATCAAGTGAACCTAAATTAAGTGAATTGTGCATATTTAGAACTATAAATCATCATGTCCATGTACAGATGTTCTCAGCCTAGAGGCACAAATGCAAAGGAGCTTGATTCCAGGACGAGCTTTCAGCAATACCTGAAAATGTTAGGAGATGCTTTATAGTTCTGTATTACAAAATTAGCACAGTACTATAAAATCTAGATGAGTGACTTGCTCATTATGCTATTCTAGTATGTTTGATACAATGGTAAGCTTCAGAGACAGTAATTCAGTAAAGTGCCAATATGCAGAAAACCAGCATTCTCTAACAGAAATTTGAGAAGTCATATGGAATGAACTTGTTTTTTAAAACATCACCAGCTGGAAAAAACTGAGTAGATTTGGGGCTCTCATGTCTTCGCAGACTGCTGTGAACCACTGAAAACAGGGAACAAGAGATAGTCTCATGATTTTGTACTACGTTACATTTTTATTGAAGTAATATTTGTCTGTATTTGGGCTTTGAGAGGGAAGGTCTCATCTGTCATTTTTACCATGGTATGTAAAATATGCCAGAAACTTAAAGCCGGGGAATATCGTCTCACTGCTCTAGGGTGGCAATTTCACCTGGAGAAGATAGCTCCTGCTCCAAACAATCATGTGATTTCAGGGATATGAGGTTGGTTCTTTAGATTCGCAGAAAGATGCAGAGCTGTGGCAGGCTTCACACATGAAGCTAAGTGTGAATAGCAGGGTATGACAAAATGTGAAGATGTGATGGTAGCTTTGCAGTACTTATCTATGTTGTCCTGAATAAAGAGAATAATTTCTTCTATATTTGATTTCTGTGTTTGAATGAAGCAGGTTATGTCAGATTCTGTCAGAAGTGTGTGATATGAGAGAAGTTTGCAGTCACTGGCAGTCAGCTAGCATGAAAGGATCCCTCTTTATAACCTCATATATTCACACAGAATAGACTTTGAAAAGAAACCTTGCCTTAATCATTCCTTTGCAAAAACTAATAAACACTTAAATAGAAGACTTGCCCTTTTATAGTGAAGAGTTGCTGAGCTGAGAGTGGTAGTGAAATTGGCCATTTATGGAAAAAAGTTTTTTTATTCTGTTTTATGTCTACATCACAGGTTAATTATGGCATGGCTTACCAGTTATCTGTGGTTAAAAATAGAAGAAATACAAGAGAGTAAGAGATTGTGGTAGGTAAGAGACTTAAATGAAGATTTGGGGTTGCAAATACCCCTAAAATAGCTATGTGTTTCTTGAGAAAAATTCCTTGATACCAGCTCACCTTAATAATTTCTGAAATAATATGAGACTACTGAAAGTAATATTTCCAAATATGGATATGAGACTTTTATGCACTTGAATCATATTTAGACCCAGCCCCCTTTTGGGATGTGTGAATTTAGTGCTTGACTTGTACATGTGGGTGGATTACCTAGAAGACTGCAGTGAGCAGAACTGTATACATGATTTCTGCAGAGCTGAGTGCCTCTTGGCTTGTGACAGCCATCATTTTAAAATTCATGAAGTACAGCTCCCTCTCCCCAAACCCCAAGCAGATGAATTGCCAAACCCTGGGAGACAGAGCTGAGGCAGCAGGGCTGAGGCACTCATTCAGTTCCCGTTCCTTGATGAGATCTCATAGGGGAATGCAGAGCCCTTGTCCCACCAGTTAACCTGCCAGTGAAAAGTAAAAAAATCCCAAACAAATGGGGAATAAATTACAAAAAATCTCAGGAAAAGCCAATTATTGTTGGGAGTCTTGGCAGCTGTGTTCTGTTAACAGCTTTAAAATGAACCGATATCCTCTTTCTTCTAAAACGTGGACACCCTGGGTCATGGATGGGTTCCATGTATGTGCTAATATGGGGGACAGCAGAATGGGATGCCAGTGCTGGTTTGAAACATGGTCTACTAACGAAGCCTATTAATGCTGAAAGGTCTAACAGTGCCTTCCTAGTGGTATTTTTCTTTTTGTTTGTGGATCTGTCTTGAAAAATAAAAACCAATTTTCCGTATTTCTCAAGTCTCCACTGCTTTGATCGACTTCTCTTATTTTAATCCTGAAAAAGCTCAGTTATACTTTGATGTCTGCCTGCCTTCCTTGGTTAGAATAAATGGTTTTTCAAATAGCCATGGGCTGAAAGCTCTTTAAACTGAAGGAGTGATTCTAAGAGTTCTCTATAAATAGGTTTCCATACAGCATGTGGACCTTGGAAAGTAAGCTCTTTTCTGTAATATGGTCTGAGTTGACCAAAATTGCAAATTGGCATACATACAGCTGTGGTGGAGGGCTAGTCTACATCAAGGGTAATATAATCTAGAGGCAGTTGATATGCATTCTGAACTGCAGAAATTGAATTGTGGCCATATTAGGCATTAACTACATTCTCTGACACAAAATGCAAGTCAGTGCTCAGGTGAGAGGGAGGGAAGGGACTACATTCAACTCCACAGCTATCCCTGCAAAGTTATTTTTCTTTTGCTTTCATTTGGTGAGTTTAAATTTGATAGCTCTAAGATGGACAGATTTCCTACAGATGCTTAAATGGAAAAGATAAAAAGATCTTTTATTGAAAGGAAATAGGCACCTGATGACCTTTTCTGATTTCTAGCTTTCATTTCATTCCTGCTGTATTGTTATTTCTTCTTTTTGGGTAGCTGCTAGCTTGGAATGGGTCTGGCTGAGTAATTATTAAATCAGATTTCTGCCTTTCCTGGTTTGAACATAAATCTCAGTGTAATTCATGGATTGCACTAGCTGCTCACTTCTTGACAAATGGACTTGTTATCCTCCAGTTATATGTAACCTTCCCTCTAGCAGAGCTGGTCAGCTAATCCAATATAACCCGAACCAAAACCAAGTAAGAGAAAAGAGAAAGTAAGTCAGTGAACATGTCAGAATGAGGCTTAGGCAGTCTAGATCTGGTAGTCTTGAATCCAAGGTGACACATTTGATGTCTTAACACATAACATGAGTTTATTGCCTGGCAGAGCTCTTACTTTGGGATTTTTAGAGACACTTTATATTTTCAAAGTTGTATTCTCAAAGTAAACCATCATCCTGTTGGGACTCAAGACAAAATTCTCTAATAGAGATTGGTTTTATTCTGCAGCCCCCTCTGTCAGCTTGCAACACTGAAACTGAAAAGCAAATTCTGCCTCTTTCCTTTCAATCATCTATGGTACACTCTGAATATGTGCTAATTTATTACCAAAATGTGGCACTGAAGTAGCATAATAGGCTCCACATGACAGCATACGTATAGTTCTTCATCTGGATCAAGAAATACAGTTCTTATTCCTCAAGTTTTGGAGAATATTGCCAGTCATAATAAGAGATTGCCTAAGACAACTTGGCATTTTGAGCTGCCATTAGAGGAGTATAAAAGAGTAGTGGTGAAGAAGATGGAGAGAGGTATTTGTAAGACACAAATAGAAACCAGCTGCTTAATGCTTTTTACTTGACAGTGATTGTTGTGTACTGGGTCTATGTTATTTTGATAATCTTTCCCAGTGACTAAAGTAACTGGTAAGCCTGGTCATTTGAAGGCGCTGCTTGTTTGACAAATGGAGGGGGGAAAGGAAAAAAAGCAAATATCCAGTATGAACGTGCATATTAAATAAGACAAAGAAAGAAAGTCTGGACCAGGAAGTGAGATTGACCAAAGTGACAAACTTAATAATATAGACCAAGCTACAGCCTGGTAGAAAATGTATATATGCACAAATGTGTGTCCAGGACCAAGAATGTAGAAAGTTTTCCAAGATGCTGAGCTTTCATGCTTATATTTCACTCATTTATCTTGAGCACGTCTTTACTACAAGAAATTATTACAACAGAGCTGTGAGAAGCTGAGAGCTGATAAGGTTTTGACACTGATACTGCGGTCACGAGGAGGAGTTTTTTCTTAACAGCATGAAAAATACTTGTAATTCCTCACAAAGTCGTGGAGGTTTAATTACAGGCAGTTTTGATGTTACGCAAAACATGACTTGACTTGTATACATTGACTTCAGGACAGAATTTTTAGTTTAAAATGAAACTCTGTGCACAAGACTAGAAGTCAAGAGTTATTACTTCAAGGAGAAATGCAGCAGCTCTTCAGGAAGTCAGTGTAAAACCCCCTGTAAGTGCTGCTGAGGTGGTAAGTGGATTTTGTGTTTGTTGCTTGCAGGAGTTTAAATTCCACCAGAGGTGTGATGTGTAATACTGTCCTAAAGAAGTAAGTGTACTTATCTTTCTAATGCAAAGTTGAATTTGCAGGTATTTTCAGAATAACTTTCCAGTTGCTAATTTAACTGTCATTAGCAGTGGTGTATTAACTGGAAGATGAAATTCGTTTAATCTTGTGCTCTTGCATATACCTTAATTTCTGAGGGATGCTATTGTGGTTTTCAGGGCCCAGGTTATTGGGAAGGTGGGCATGTCACCAGTAACTGAAGCAGCTGCATGTTCTATGATGGAGATTTGGGAGAAGAGAACTGTGGGTGTTTTTTTAAAATTAGCCAACCTCTTCTAATGTCAAAACGCGAAGCTGTGGTACCTCCTGGAGCATCAAGTGGATGTGTGATCATTTCCTTTGGAGGAAAAATAGAGAAAAACCACTGCTGCAGCTTAATGTAGAGCTGAAACAGATAAAAGCAGATAGAGGAGGTGTTAACTAGATCCTATATCTTAATAGAGTGGCAATGGAAGAAGTAATGGAATAAAGAATTCAATGACAAATACTTAATTTAAATTGCTATTTTTTTGTTTTGCTGAATAAAATAGATGCTGTATATTTTGAAAGGAAGTGTTTGTAATATTCTCAGAAGCACCATAACAAGCATCACAGCATTGAGTGCTGCTTTACATGGATGGTGGCTGGTCTTGCTTCCCTGTTATACTCTTTGCTGTGGTGTAATTGTGGAGGGAGTCACGTCCTGCAGTCAGAAATGGTGTGCTGCAGTCCATGTAGCTTGTATTTAAAATAGAAAAAAATTATAATTGGATTTTGTTCACATTTATAAACATGGTTTCATTGCCTGTAGGGAGGGTGTCATCCAATCAGAAGAAGGAAAACACATAGTCTAAGGATTGCCGTGATCTGTCATAGGCTTGAACTGTCTGTTAATAGCCGTAGGATGTTTTCTTACTGCCAGGGTGAATGCCCAGTGCTTTTTCCAGCGAGCAGCATCAAGAGCACCCTAGAGCTGTGAAAAAAAAAAATCCTGAAGATTTTTGCTGTCACTTGGAGAATCCATTTTCAAAATCAATCTGATAGTTCCAAGATTTCAAAGTTAATGTATCAATTTCTTATAGCATACTGTAACTTATATTCTAAGGACTGTCCCAAAGTTGATTAAAACTAGTCTGACCAGTTAAATGGGCATTAAAGTAATGCAGGTTTTTTTAAGTGTGGAATGTTAAACAGATATAATGTAAATGTAGATGCCCATAAATAACTGTCTCCAGTGACAGTTACCTAGTTAAATACCCTGAGGCCTTTTTCAAAAAGTGAATGTGGCTCTCCACATTCTTGTTAAGGAAATGGCAGGTAAGTTATTTATGCAAACAGTAATTGAAAGCCTTTGCTATTGAAGGGTATATGTAGAAAAGGACTGTACAGTAATTTCTTTTGTGGTATAGAAAGCATGAATTTGAAATCTCTTCATGTGCCTCGTACTGTATGTTCTTTGTTCAGGTTGAGGCTAGAGAAATACAAGATATAGATGTTACGTTTGAAAAAATTCCCTTTCTCAGAGAGCAATCGCTCCAGGAATGAGGTCTTCCCACTTCTCTAGGATTGTAGTGGGGAGGAGGCTAATGTTTTCATTGCTAACTATCATCACATTTTTGGAGTGTCTCTTTTGGAGGGACCCAAACCAGTTCAGGTGTCTGCAAGCCAAGCATATTTGTGGTATTGAGTTACATGATAAAGATAGCACTAGAGGGACAAAATTCAAGCAAAATGTGAGTTAGAAGGAAGTCATCCCATTATCTGGGCTTTTATCACCTTGTGTGTTTTTGTAATTAGGCTTGATGGTGGTGTCTTAGGTATTTGTGGGAGGCAAAAAGTGGTTGGCCATGGTTGGCCATAATTGGAATAATATGTGTGGAATCTCGCCTCTCCCTTGGCTGGGCAAGTTCCTAAGACCTGAACAGGTTGAAAGATGTGGGTAATAACCACCACTGAAATTTGCACAATTTCCTATTTAGGAACTTTATTCTAGCATACAGGTTAGAAAACTTTGGCTAATGTAAAATATTTATTAAACTACTTCCTGGGGAGTCATGCACAAACCTCAAAGTGATGTGGCAACTTAGAGTGAGGAGGAGGCACATGCTTATGTTTTTGGCTTAGTCTTTCGGGTTATTTTAAAGCCTGCAAACTGTTTCTAGAAGAGGTGTTCTTGTAAAATTAATCTCAGTTTCTGCAAAACAGGTGTTTACAGCAGAGTTTCCCCTTCCAACCGTGTGCTTAACAATAGCGTGATTAAGATCTCAGTCTGGGGCAGACTGACTTCTGGCTGCATGTGTGTACCTGCACGACCATGTCTGCAAGTCGCTTTTATTATTCAACAAAAAGAACATATGCAGTTAATCTGAATATAGGAGATATGCTTTCAACATTAGCGGGGTCTCCAGTCGGTAGGAAGGCTGATAGACTAAACGGGGCAGCAATTTTAATTTAAGCAGTTAGAGCTTGAGTCAGAGCTCAAGTCTGAGCAACACGTTCATGGCATCATAAAAATAACGCATTTTATGCTGCTTCTGTGTTGCTCTGCTTTTCATGTGGCTTGAGTTTCTGTTACAATGAATGCAAAACAGCCTTGAAGGAGCTGCCAGGGATGAAACTGGAGGCACTGGAAGTTTTATTTATGCTGGTGGGCAATGTAGTGTTGTGTTGGAAAAAACCCACTTGTGGCAAAACAGTGCAATTCTGATTTGAAACCAGAAATAGGAAAGTATCACATAACCTTAAAACCAAGATAGATCAGTTGCAGACGATTGTCTAAAGAGAGTAGGTTCTATCCACGTTAGCTGGTCTAATAAAAGATATTATTTCAACCTACAAAACGCAGCTTCACCTGGGGTGAGTGGGGAGTTTGCACACAGCAGAACATTTCTTCCATGTTGCTTGCTGACTCAGGAAGTCAAGACTGGTCCAAGTTCTGCTCATGTTTGCTGCAAGATGGCTTGCAGATGTAGCTGGAGAAGCTAATGGTGTATCAGCTTAAATAAGGTATATTATGCTCAGGAGCATGGTTGTACAGAGCAGCTCTGCAGCTTCACTTAAAGTGGCTTTAACGTAGGGTGACACACACAGAGATTGCACAGCTCTACTACAGCTGAAGTACTGCTGGTGCCTGACCAGAATCAGACTGGGCAGTGGATCTCCAGTCACTGTATGTCTCCAGATTCTTCAGTTGTACAGTAATCCAAGTCAGGAGGATGCAAGTCCAAAGTCTTTGATAGTTGCTTTCAATGTAACCCTCAAAATTTTCATCAATCTTTGATTGAATAATGGATAAATAGTATTTTTACTTAGGAATTTTGCCCAGCTAGTTAGCTTTTTCTACCTAAAGTGCAAAGATGAATTATATGTGTGAAGTCCTTGTGGTTTCAGGTTGATGTTAAATGAATTGATAATATTGGCAAAGCCTTTGCTAGTAATGGAACTGCTGGTCTTTGTTTCTGTTCTGTTCTTGGAAAAATAGGCTCCTAATCGTTGAATTAATATATATGTCAGAACTCAAGTATTTCACATGAATCAGTAATATCTCAGGTATAACTTTTTAATTTGCTTTCAAAATAAATGTCATGTGATTATTAACTTTGTGGAGAACGTGCTGTATTATTATTATTTACACCTCTCAAATGAAGCAGTTACTCATACACAAGTTCTTAAGTAGCTAGGCACAATTTTATATCTGCCTGCAGTGTGCTCAGGTTGTTATAACTCTCCTAATTGGCATCTATTAGCAATTCTCATAATTCAGATATGTTAATGAAAAATGGCCCATATTAAAAAAGCACATAATCCTTTCCATTTTCATGGGGTGCATGTGTCCCCAGGATTTTAAAAATAATATAAAAATTGAAGTTCCTAGTTTTTCTTTCCTTTTTTTTTCCTTTAAAAGAAGTAATTTACAGAAAAAGGAAAGGGAAAGGTAAGGAGAAAGGGAAAAGAGAAAAGAGAGAAAGAGAAAGGGAAAAAAAAAAAAAGAGAAAGAAAGGGAAAAGAGAGAAAAAGAAAAAGAGAAAGACGAGACAAGACAAAAAGTTCCTACTACTGAGCTGTGAAGAGGCTTGAACCTGAATGATATCTAGCATTTCTGTTCTGCTAATCCCATGTAACACCAGAGGAAAAGGAAGATGTGTGAGGATAACTGAGAAAAGAGAAAAACACAGCTTTGTGCTAAAATACAAGGCTAGTGAGTCTAATTCATTCTAGGGGTAAACTACAGACATCTTCTAACACTCATCTGGTAAACTTATTGACCTGAGCTGGTGACATAGGAGTGTCTCTGAGTGTATGTATGTATGCAATGGGAAGCATGAAATTGTACTGCATATTTTGAGAACTAGTAAGTTAACTTTTTCTTTTCCTTTCATAAAAGTTTCAGAAAATCTTTCAGAAACTGTGTCTGGAAAGTCCTTATTACCTTCAATTGCTATATATCTCCCTTTGTAAAAACTTGCTTGTTTTTTTTTGGTGGGGTTGCTTTTTTCATTTGTTTGTTTTTAAATGGAGGTGTAGGATGAATCAGTTTGTTTCAGAGATATTATGGTTTCCTCAAGATCTTTTTATGTATTTTGAGCAGCTGGAGGTGGGGCCGTTTCTGGGATTGGTATTTCCTTTGATTTGGAGTGTTGAAACCCTGCCTCGGGAGTTTTGTGCATTTTACAACACTTGTCTGCCGGTGATGTGAGATAAGTCATGCCTGGGAACAGGCTTGTGCAAGGGCTACTTTGGCCTGGCCCACCGCACATGCCTACATTGCACTGAAGGCAGTGGGATTTCAGAAGATACCTATTGTCTTGCTGAACTGGTTTTTCTGGAGGTGGGCTGAGCTCTGCACACTTCCCATGAAGTTGAACAGGAGCTTTGGAAGCTTAGCTTTGGCAATCAGACTACAGTATTATACAGGTGATATTTGTGGTTTTTTGCTTTCCTGATACACTCTGTACTGAGAATGAGTGTGATAGCCAGACCATTCTTGCAACAGCCAGGCCCTTTCATGGAATGTGAAAGTGTATGGTAAATGAAACATCTAGAAATTTATAAGCATGTAAGAAATCTACTTGGACAGACAAAAGAGAGATAGTAAGAGTCTAATTCTAGAGACTGTTTAAATATCAAAGCATAATCTGAAATATAAAACTTCAAAGTGATATTTCTTTTCCCAAGCTGCACAAATTTATGTTGCCTGTGTTCCAGGGACTCATGTTCATGAGATCAGCTTAGTCTTCAGGTGTAAAATCTGAAATGTTCTGTGAGTTCTTTCTCTTGCATTATGATTTTATGGACATTAACTCATTTTTTGACACAGTTATGTCTCAAAATCCTGGTTATCATTAATATTGAATTTTCTAAGTGCTTAACATGCTCTAGGTCACCTGTAGACATGATATTTTGTAATGCAAATATAGTCAGATTATTTCTTTTACATAATAAGAAAGATACATGTGTAAGCTCTTCAGTTCGTAATGAGCACAATGAACAGCAGCACTTTCAAACTGGAGAAATCCTTGCTCGTGTTGAAAAGGTCTACCTCAGTGGTCTCTGGACCTGTTTCTTCTTCCATGAGAAGAGCAGTATAGTCAAAGAATACTGAGCATGCCGAGAAGTGTTGTACTTAACCTTGCTCTTCTGAAACACTAGTCTGCCAAATGGTTCACCACAGTTCCCTGAAAATAACTGATAAATTGCAGCTCCTTATATGAAATTGGCTTCTAGGCAGTCTTGCTGTAGATCATTCTCTATCCAGTAACGAAAAGGCACAGCCATTAAGTGCTGTGCCATTTTACAGGGCTGGTGCTCAGCAACAATACTTTAAAGGATCTTCCTTTTGGACATGCTTGCTATAAAGTGCTTTGCACTTAGCTGGTAGTTGCTAGAGCTAGTTCAAAATCACTACATGTCAATGGTAGTGAAAATAACTAAAGCCATACTGAGTTTTAGCCTGTATGGTAAATATTTGCAGGCAATTCTTTTTTACTGGGTCTGTCATTCATAACATGGATGCAATGGTCTAAGTGGCTTGATCTACATGACGCTTTTCTTCCAGGTAGAGCTGGTTGTAATTTTTAAATGCTTTTTAAGGTCTGCTTTGTGTCTGCTGCACCTTCAGATTCCATGCACTGAAAGGTTCAGAGCTGTGCTTCAGGCACAGCTGAGGTGAACAGGGACCAGATCAGCATCTCTTTGAGGCAGGGGAGCACGTGGGGGCTGTTTCTGGAGATTGTGATGGAAGAGCCCAGATATGTTATCGGGAGGCCTGGGAGGCAAGGAGGAGTATTTTGTAATTCAAACATAGGGTGAAAGAAGCATAGTAGCATTGCTACCTGCAGGGCTGGGCAATGACCCTGATGATCTGTGCTTTTGCATGATAGCCTGGAATAGCTATTATGATGATGATCTAGGTGTCTTTAAAATAGGGAGATGTGAGATGCAGTGTCACAGAGTGAATCTATTCTGCTATAAAGTAGTTGAAACTATGATGAAAGGTGGCAGTCCATTTGTAACTGCAAATATTTACTAACAGGTCATAATGATAGTCTGAGCCTCTTCCATCTTCTGCTTCAGTGTCTTGAGCCAGCTGGCTGTGAGGTAAATTGAGACAGCAATTTCACAGTATACCTCCAAGCAAAGGCAGCGCATGTCTCTTTTCATAGTCTGGGAGCACATTTCTCATATGCATCCTTCTCTGCTTATTAAAGGTCCTTTTGCCATAAGCATTCTGTTAGCTGTACCTAACAGCAAAAACTGGAAAAATACAGAAGACATGGCAAATGCACTTATGCTCACTGTACCTGGGCTCTGCTGGGAAATAAATACAGGCTTAATTAAGGATTGGAAACTGATACACGCATGACTTCAGTATAAATCCCTGATCCCACTGACTTGCAAAAACCTTTTCAAAGTATTTGGTTGTAAATGTACATAAACAATAAAGTGGAGCGATATTTATGGAGCATGAAGAAGCCTGTAAATTTCTCAGATCATAAACTAATGTCCGTAGCCTGCCCTAAATACCTAAAAAGCTGGTATCTCTGCCATGGAGGTAAAGATTAGATTGCTCAGTTGCGGCTCTGTGGAAGTTAATCCTTTTATTGCTGTTTGCCATAAAATTTCAGACAGCAAAGTAGTGTTCCAGTAACATTACACTACCATTTTGCAGGGCTGTGTGCTAACCTTTCAACAGTATTTGCAAATTGTTATTCTTTTTGAAAGCTGAAATCAGAGAGGTCTCTGCTAACCGTAAGATCATGTTTTTGCCCAAGACACTTGGAAGTCTGCTGTTTGGCTGTGTCTTGGCCTTGTACCTGTGTTAGCCGAAAATCTACTGAGAAGCAGCTGGTTCTTAATGGTATTTAAAATCATTTAATAGTCAATCTTCTATGAGCGCTCTTATGAATTTTTGCTGGTTTGTAGTCATAATTTTGTCAAGTGTTTGAAAAATACAGGGCCTATGTATCTATCTGCCTTTGCAAACCAGAAAATTAGCATGATTCATCTCCCCTGGAGAAGCTCTTAAATTAAACATTTGTTTGACAGTACTTTGAAAAAATAATCTTCTCCTATTTTCAGATAGTACAAAACTAGGATTTTTTTCCCTTAACTTTTCATTGACTATGAATATTTGTTTTAATATACCAGCAGTGTAATTCTTTAGCCAGAGAGGTTTTCCTGTTCATTAATGACCCAATGTATCTGTGTCTCCTGTTTTAATAGACAAAGTTTGCTTTGAAGTACTGTGAAGAATTTTGTACCTTCTTAGTTAAAACTCCCACATGAAGGGTATATAAATACTGATATGGTTACACATCTGCTCAACTTCTTTTAAGCATCTGAACAGTGTACCTGATCACTTGTTATGCTTGAAAACAGTGAGCAGAAGCTACAAAGCATGCGTCCCTCTTGTCTCTCCCCCCCATAATTTTTTATTGTGTCCTGTCACATGTCACATCTAAGTTTGCAGTCAGCAGTGCCCGTATTTGCTTCTGTTGTCTTATGGAACGGTCTCAGGCTTGCTGCGTTTCATGCTCCATGTTTCCCGTCCTGCTGGGGGAGGGGTTGTGGGGCACTGCTGTGTGCAGGGAAGTGGGGCTCCTGATAGGTGATCCCCATGGGAGCTGTGGGGTAGGAAGGGGCTGGATGGGAGTCTGTGCATAGGGATGTCCCTGCTGCAAGCTGCTCCTGCGTCTGGGGCTGCTGAAGAGTGGTATGGGAGATATGTGTTCCTGGCTTCCATGTACCACCAGCCCTGCACACAGGCTGTATATGCAAGTGGGAGCTGGCTATGTGCGTAAAAGGCGGTGAGAGTGGAGGGAGTAGACGCAGTCTTCTGCATCTCACTGACTCTAGGCTTGCTTTGATTTTCCCAAATCTTCATAAAACACTTGTTCATAGCCCTTACTAGAGTGATAGTGGACTTCGTGTTAACCAAGGGTGAATGCCAAGAATGACCAGTCAAATTTGGTTTGTGCCCAACCTGAATATAAATATGGCTTTTTCCTGCTTCCATACCTTATATCCATTTCTCAGGACACAAGAGATTGTGATGTATGTTAGTCCTCCATCATCTTGTTACTCCCTCTCCTCCTTCCTCCCTGAAAAGTAACCAGGGTTAAAGGGGTCCAGGGAAGGAATGTTCATGGGGGGATGTAGCAAAAGGGAGTTTGCTGGCTGAAATGCTGCAGGGCTGAAGGGGATGTAAGCTGATAACATCTGACCAAACTTGATATGGTCTCCTTTTCAGGAGCCAGCATCGGTTTTTCTTTTGCACCTCAGTTGATCTGATTTTGATTCTCTTGGTAATTAATACTGGGCTTTCAGTAACCACCTCTTTCTCTTTTCAGTTACAGAGCTCTGACATGGGAGGCAAACTGAGCAAGAAGAAGAAGGGGTACAGTGTCAATGATGAAAAAGCTAAGGACAAAGACAAGAAGGCTGAAGGAGCAGCAACTGAGGAAGAGGAGACTCCAAAGGAGGCTGAGGATGCCCAGCAAACTACAGAGACCACAGAAGTGAAGGAGAACAACAAGGAGGAAAAGGGAGAAAAAGATACTCAGGTGGCTGCCAATAAGACAGAAGAAAAAGAAGGGGAGAAGGAGAAACCAGTGACCCAGGAAGAAACCCAGAAACCAGAACCAGAGAAGTCAGAGTCTGTTGTTGATGCGAAAGTAGAGCCACAGAAGAACAATGAACAGGCAACCAAGCAAGAGGAACCGACTGCAGCCTCTGCTCCTGCTGCCAGTAGCGAAGCACCCAAAACTTCTGAGCCTAGCAATGATGCAAAAGCTTCCCAGCCTTCAGAAGCCACAGCTCCCAGTAAAGCAGATGACAAGAGCAAAGAGGAAGGGGAAGCCAAAAAGACTGAGGCTCCCGCAACACCTGCAGCCCAAGAAACTAAAAGCGAAGTGGCCCCAGCTTCAGACTCAAAACCTAGCAGCAGCGAGGCTGCGCCTTCTTCCAAGGAGACCGTGGCAACAGCAGCACCTAGTTCCACTGCTAAAGCCTCGGACCCTGCAGCCCCACCAGAGGAAGCGAAACCTTCTGAAGTTCCAGCGACTAATTCGGATCAAACCATAGCAGTGCAAGATTAAATTGGACAGCCTGTTGAAACAACCACTTAAAACAACATGTGTCTTTTTTTTATTTTTTCAGCTATACTAACTCGTTTCAGATCTGAAATAACAAAAATGTATTGCCCAGAAAGAAAAGGAGAAAAAAACAAAAGAAAAATGAAAAGGATGTCCCATCAAGTTGGGAGGGAGGGAGGGAGGGGGGAGAATCCAAATAGTATTTTTGTGGGGAAATATCTAATATACTTTCTGCCAACTTGACACAAGTCCTGGATTTAAAAAAATAAAAGTAGAATAAATGGATGTCTGAAAGTACAGCACATCTTTTGTATCTGAACTGCTGTAAATGCATTCCACCAATGTATCAAAATCTTCTTTTTGTTCTGTAATGGGGTTTGGGAGTGATGCGTTTGATTCTGCCCACTAGGTTTGTGCCAAGGCAATCAGATCTTTATGAAAGCAGTATTTTCTGTGGTTTTTTTATTTACAGCCTTTCTTATTTTGATATTTTTTTTATGCAGTGGATGAATGCCAACTTTCAGACAAACCCACTTAGCTGTCCACATATTTCTCAATGCCAGTCCTCCAATTCTTCCTCTCCAAATGTTTTTTGGGAGTAAAAAACATTCTCATCCTACTTAGCCTACCTAGATTTCTCATGACGAGTTAATGCATGTCCGTGGTTGGGTGCACCTGTAGTTCTGTTTATTGGTCAGTGGAAATTAAAAAGTCTGCGTTCATTGCAGTTCCAGTTTCTCTTCCATTCTGTGTCACAGACACCAACACACACTCATTGGAAAACAAATGAAAAACAAAATGTACAATGGATGCATTGAAATTATATGTAATTGTATAAATGGTGCAACAGTAATAAAAGTTAAATAATTTAAAAAATATAAAAGTGTAAAGACTGATTAAATCTTCACTTTTACCCTTGGGAGCTAGATGAAGGAGATTCTTAAGCTCAGAGAAGAAGTGTTAAATCTGGAGCTATCCACTCTCTAATTTTTAGTGAAGTAGAGGCAAAGAAAGAACCATCAATCTCATGATCCTAGAAACATACTGGCATAAACTGCTACTTCAACACCCACAAGCATTCACAGGTGAGGCTGGAAGAAGCTGTGAATGAACAGTACATTTTATACATGTTTTATCCTAGGCAAAGTAGAACTGGCTTTTGCCTGCATTAACATGTGAAAAAAGTGGTCTCCTGTGATTTCAAAGAGCATGCTGACTGGGTTTTAACTGGGAGTAAGACAGTGTATTTGATGAGCTGATCTTTTAAAATGATGCAATTGAATTTAATCCTAGTCCTATTAAAATAGTTCTAGAGCTGATTCACTTCATTGTTATGAGTTTAGGCTAACACGAGCAACATTTTTCAATAATTTTGCCTGTTTGCCCCATTTTTATACAGCAGAACTGCTGAATAAAGTTTCTGCTGGGTGGTGTCCTTAGTGGATACAGACAATGATTTCAGATCCGTGGATTCACAAAAATAGTTAAAGAAGCATATTTGGTTTGCCCATTAATAAGATCTTAGTCTGAGCAGAAATTCTGAGAGAAGTGGGCAAAGGTAAATAGAAACATAGCTTGTACAAATACCGAAGGGATGAGCGGACTTGTATGTAGTAAAAAAGGCAACTGGTCATTTAAAATAACATAAATTATTTCATATACACTCTCCATTCAGTGAGGATGATTTATTCTACAGACTTCCATAATTCTTATTCTTTATTTTGTTCAGAAATGCAAGGTTCCTGTACCATGCTGCAGATACTGATGTGCAGACAGGCACCTATGGAAAGCTTACTGGAACAGGCAGGATGTTGGGTTTAGATCAGGTCATTCACTTGCATGAATCTTGCATCGTCACCAAGCTTTTACATCCTTACTGCGGAAGAGTCAATTTCATGCATAGCATGAAAATAAAGTGGATTTCTTTGCACATAGAAAGGTTAGCTAAGTACTCTGGCTTAAAAAGATGGAGACTTTTTTAGATTAAATAGCTGAAGCGCTGCAAAGGGCTAGACAGATAACACAGATTTGCAGTAGTTCACCAGGCTTTGTGCATATAAAGCTGTCACAATTTACAACATCTTTGTGTGACCAGGTTTGTGGTTTTCCTGCAAATCTGTAAGAGCCCTCTGTCATTGTTTCCTAGAATAGATGTGTCCTGGAAGGGTAGAACTTCTCTCCACAGCTCCCCCATGAATTTTCTTGAGACGAGTCTAGGACTGAGAGGAGGAATGCAGGGATCATGCAGTACTTGGTGGTGACATAGCAGTGAATCGACCTGAAGCTGATGGGACTAAATTCATGCTCTGCCTTTGGGCTGGAAGTGGCTGCCAATGGACAAAAGGTATGTAACTTGTTTACTAGGATGGTACATGAATGAACCTGCTAACAATATCATACCTTGGCTGTATCATACCTATTCACTTTCAATAAAATATTCAAAATAGCATTTAATTTCTATTACTAAAATGTTTTGACTATCAACATATGCCTTGTTTTGCCTTGAGCTTTCTTCCATAGGCATACTTAAAGATGACAAGAAGATCTTGAATGCAGTCTTACTTCAATTCTTTGAGGCAATTAAAAATACCCCTGCGTTTCACAGCTGTATCCAAACCCAGCAGCCTTTGCAGCAGTTGACAGCAAACAGCGCACGTGCTGCAGTTCTCACAACTCACTTGCTGATGGTAGTTTCTTCCCAACAATGTTGATTGTGCAAGGGAGTATTATGCCCCATGTGGCTGGAACTCATAAGCATATGGTCAAAGGAAGATGTACTTGTGTTTGGGAAGCAGTGCAGCCAAAGGTCAGTTCACTTTTAGTGCTCAGTATTCTCAAAACATAAAAAGGGAAGTTGCCATATAACATTTTTAATTCTTTTATTGACAGGCCTGCAAAATCAGCCTTGTAGCAATAGTTAAAGTGCTTAGTGTGTAACTGGTAGTGCCAAGGCATCCTGGCTTAGGCAATTGCTCGAGTGCTGCTATTTTATACCTACATATGCAAGTAAAGAAATCGTCTCTGTTCAAAGAACTTATGAACTAAGCATATATGGTTAATAGAAATATGAAGCATGTTGCTTGCTTGAAGTTACATGAAAACAGGTTAGAACCTGGAGACCTGCTTTTCTTTACCTCAGTCCAGTATCTCATCTCCACGATCCTCTTTTTCTGTGTTATAATCACTCCTTAATAACAGTTAAAGCATGTACAGAGCTAAAAGGCATGTTAATACTTTGAGCATAAGTGCATTGCAGATAACCTCAAAGGACCCAGCCCTTTTGTGAAAGTGTGCCAAAGGAATATAGAAATTCAACCCTGGGAAAGAACTTTTGCTATTGTTTAAGAGCCCCTACAGAGAGATGTTTGCAAGGTCTCCCTTATTTTGCCTTGAACACTGTCAAGAATCCCTCGCTCCCCCTTGACAATAGGAAAATCAGTGCCATTGACTTTGCTCACACTTTGCTTGCACTTTCACAGCAATGAGAAATGCAGCTGCTGCTAAATGTACAACAACTTAACCATTCCTTTCTTTCAATTTTTTTACTGTATTTAAAATGCACCTGATGGTATTATAATGACACTCTGAGACATCTAAAATTACGTTAAAATATTCCTAGAAGCAATGCTTACCTCTTGCCCTGTAGCCGGTTTCTGTACACTTACTTGTGAGTCTGTACAGGACAGACACTTCCATGAACTAAAATAAAACATAGGATGTGTTGGCTTCTTATGTGACTACACTTCTAGGCATGTGACTGTGTGACTGTGTGGCTGCCAGTACCTAAACAGTGACTCCTAAATTTCTGCTGCTTCCTTTGTCCCAGCACTTAGCTAGGAGGCCTAGCAGTTCTCTGTCTCACCTAACAATTGCCTTCACTGGATCAGCTTGAACTCCAGCTTGATGCTAGTGTACTGAGCTGAACTTGAAGCAGTGGGTGAATCAAGCCCTCAGCCTTCCTTCAGGAGCTTCTCATCACTAGATTGCATTTCTGTGAATTTATGCTTATTCAGCCAAGCTGGGGAGTGTGTCAAAGAAATACCTCAGATTTGTTGCCAGTGCTGCAGAAGGCATTTTCTCACAGTACATTTTGTTTCTTCATCTACTTTAATCGGTGTCTCCTTGCACTGAATTCATAGTCTTTAAGGCATCTTTTAAAATGCTAATCACTTGGTTTGCTCTTTCTTTTTCGAAGCCACATAATTCTCACTGCACCAAACTCTCCACATTTATCTTGTGTCTGCTTTGGTTGACTTTCTGCCTTTCATTTACTTTTTTTTTATTTTACATCCTGTTTATATTTAATCCCCTCACCATATTTCTTGCAATATGAATGCATATCAGCTGCTAGAGCAGTTGGATTTGGAATCCATGGCCCTCTAGTCATGGGAGAAACACAGCACAAGGAAAAGCAACATGTTTTTTCCTTCACTACTGTGAAAAAGAGTTGTCTCCAGAACTGGCAGAGCTTTGCTTGCTGCATTTATCATGGCAGGGGCAAGACGGTGCCCCAGAGTCAGGTAAGCAGAAGGAGGTATTTTTAGGGATGGTAGGTTTTGTTATTTTTTGTTGGTTTGTTTTGAGTTTTTTGGTGCTTTCTTGTCGAGGGAGAGAGGGAAGGAGTGGATGTTTCAAAATATGGCAACAGGAGTAGGGACACAGGGTATATGACACAATCTTTTAATTTCTTGGAGACAAGACTATCGTATATTAACTGGCCACCATAGGGTTACCAAGTCTTTCCAACTTGTAAGGATATTTATCTGTCTTTTAGCCTAGTTGTGTGGGCAGCAAACATTAATTCCAGCTCTTACCTTCATAGCTGTTCAAATGTGTTGCCTCCATCCTTAGCTTGCCTTCATTTCACAATGTCTTACATCTCTGAGAGTCTCCTGTTGCATCAGAAGGTTGACTGAGCTTCTTGATGACTTGGCTCTATCAAGATGAATTTTTTTGGGGTTGTTCAGTCAAGCAAGGTGCAGATTTGATTGAATTATAACTTTATTTCATTTGCTAAGCAAAAATTCAAAGTCTTTACGTGGTTTTCCTCCATCACGTAAAACTGAGGCTAAGGTGATATATTCCTGCAAGTTCTAGAAGTCTGGTATTTGTAACGTCACAAGTTTGCTGCAAAATGAGTAACTTGCTAAACATCACTACTGGTTCAGCTGGCCAGTTATTTTAGATTAATACTTGGTGAAGTTTGACATTCAGACTTGAAAATTAAACAAATTGTACTGAGCTCAATACAAGGACAGAGTAGAACTATTCAGATTAGGAGGTGGAAAAGTAATCAAATTCAGTTTTTTACCCTCCATTTTGTACTATATATTTCAAGAAAATTAGTGTCAAACAAGAGTCTGTCCTTAGATGGTCTTTTCACTTTGAGAATGAGGCAAAGCTCATAGCAGCCGGACTGTAAGACATACTAGTTGCAAAAATGGTCTTTAAAATTCAACAGTACTATGAAACTCAAACCTGCATAATAGGTGTTTTAATCACAGGCTACACAGCCTCCCTGAGAAACTGGGCTACTATTGATACTAAGTGTGGCAGGAAGCTGCTGGGCTTCTGTTCTGTCTATTCCAGTGGCTCTCATTTTTAGCACTCCTTTTCCCCTATTCCTGTCATTTGGCTTTCTACCAGTTTTAGGTTTATTATGTGTTAATGAGACCATACTGACACTCCATTAATAGCATTTTTCTGTTTTTTAATATTTTTGTAGAGTTCTGGCATTACTTGCAGGATTCTGGACTGGGTCTGTAAAAATGTGTACGTTTACCAAGTAGAATATGAATTGATCTGGTAGAAAAGAGAAGCTGAAGAAATAATAGTACAATTGAAAATTGGTGCAAGCCTGAAAAAGCAAACTCTTTATTCTGTAATGGTTCAGGATTCTGAAATGGCTCACTGTAAGCTAAAAGGTCCTATGGAAATTTCAAAAGATATCACATGTTAGTACTCTGACTACATTGTTGGTTTAAGCTCTGCTGCTCTGACCAATCATCTGAACTTTGTCAGCTGCACTTCATTTTTTTTAATAAAAGACAGCATTCCCAAGCTACCATTTTTGTTTCAAAAAGTGAAAAACAGAAGCTCATAATGAGCATGTTCCAAAGGAAAATTTCAATCCCATTAAACCTTGCATAACCTTTCCCAGTAGAAGTTCTAACATCACTCAAGAATCTTTTCCAATATTTTATTTAAAAGGAAAAGTTTCCTGATAGACAGTTTTTCAAGGACAGATTCATAAAAGCATAGTTTTACAGCCTAATTGTTGTTGATAACTAAGTGGACAATCTAATGGAGTCTGGTCACACATTACAGCCTAAGGAATGAAAACCTGGAACATGGGAGGCCAGTTCACCAGCTAACAAATAGATATATTGACTCAGGTCCACTTAACTGTAGGAAAATAATTTTATTTGCAGTTATTCCATATAGCTCTGAAAAAAATTAGTGATAATAAGTCACATTATAGTAGGTAGCATTGAATGATTGGATATGAGGGAATTAAGCTATTAACCTTAGCGATAAACTAATAACAGACAGATTTGCATTTGAATTGAAGCAATTAAGGAAATATAAATGGAATTATAATTAGGAATGTAATATAAGTTCTGAAATAGTAAATTTAAAGGCTTTATTCAAGACTTTAGAAAGTCAGTTTGTATGAAGGTTTCACAGTGTTTCTGTAAAAAAGGGGGACATTATGAGGAACAGTACATTTCAACATTTGCATGTAAAAATGAAGAAGAAAAGTTAATGATAGCAGGAAGGAGTAATATACACTTTCTAATAGGTGTCGAATTTAAACTGGTGCACCATGCTGTGCTTAAAAATCTTGGGCTTGAATTTTGCCTTGGTCCATGTTTTGGTGTTCTAGCTTAGCTGTATCACACACACGCTAGAGTAGACTTTTGAACGAGATCTAAAGAGTATCTCTCTTTTCACTGCACTGCCACTATTTTTGTAGCTATACCTGACCTAATTTTATACCAGTTTTCCTAGTTTGATCTTCCAGGAGCAACATGGCTACATTAGTGGAGATCTGAACAGACGGTGGCCCAAACACCCAGATGGGCCTCTACCATCCAGACAGGGCTCTGTGCTACTGCACTGTAACTGAGGTCTTTACCTTTGGCTTTGATTGTCCATACCAATAGTAGGGACTGGGAAAAGTTGTCAGTGGACTTTAATGTGCCTTGGGTGACCCACATCTCACTGACACCCTCTTGTCCCTGTGCTCAAAAACTAAGGGTGGCTGATGTATTCTAGCATGCCGAGCTGGAGGGTGCTTCTTTAGATCTCAGTGGAAAAGATAAAAACTTGAAGAAAAGCTATACAATTCCTTGGCCAAGACAAGCAGAGAACTGAAAAGAAAAGGCACAGAGACAATCACACAGTACTATTCTGTTCCCTTTCAGTCCAGCACACCCATATTTATATTTACTTCCTCTTGAAGGCCCAACCTTTCCCTCAAAGATCTCTTTTAGAGAAGGTATTCAGAGCAGCCCTGTGGAGAAGGACTTGGGGGTGTTGGTCAATGAAAAAATGAACATGAGCCAGCAGTTCTTGTGTGCTTACAGCCCAGAAAGCCAACCGTATCCTGGGCTGCATCCAAAGGAGACTGACCAGCAGGTCAAAGGAGGTGATCCTGCCCCTCTACTCTGCTCTCCTGAGACCTCACTTGGAGTATTGTGTACAATTCTGGTGTCCTCAACATAAAAAGGACATGGAACTGTTGGAACAAGTCCAGAGGAAGGCCACGAGGATGATCAGGGGACTGGAGCACCTCCCATATGAAGATAGGCTGAGAAAGTTGGGGCTGTTCAGCCTGGAGAAGAGAAGGCTGCATGGAGACCTCATAGCAGCCTTCCAATATCTGAAGGGGGCCTATAGGGATGCTGGGGAGGGACTCTTCATGAGGGACTGTAGTGAGAGGAGTAGGGGCAACGGGTTCAAACTTAAACAGGGGAAGTTTAGATTGGATATGAGGAAGAAATTCTTTACTGTGAGGGTGGTGAGACACTGGAATGGGTTGCCCAGGGAAGTTGTGAATGCTCCATTGCTGGCGGTGTTCAAGGCTGGGTTGGCATAGCCTTTGGTGACGTGGTTTAGTGGGAGGTGTCCCTGCCCATGGCAGGGGGGTTGGAACTGGATGATTTTAAAGTCCTTTCCAACCCTAACTATTCTATGATTCTATGAAATATCTCTTTCTTGTTCCCAGGGTATGCTTTAGTCAACAGGCAAGTTTTTCTAGAATGGCCAAAGCACCCATTTAAAAAGCATGTGACACACATCACATATTTTTCAGAGAGCTCCTGTGCTTCTGGAAAGGCTTTGTGTATAGTCTTGCCCTTCAAAGCGTCTGTACGATACAAAGACGTATCAACTTAGCTGATATTTGAAACCATCATGTGCCTTTCCCTGTTACCACATAGATTTTCTCCAGTGTTTTATCACTGTACAGTTACAGGTGGGTGTGTAGTGTTTTAGTACTTCCCTGAAACAACAATGGTCCTATTAACCTAGAGATATCATTTTATGAGCAACTTCTCTGGCTGACCTATGTGCTGCCAGGCCTGGAATGACCCAGGCTGATGGTGCAGGCGAGGAAAGCTGCCCACCTTTAGCTCTGGCCCACCAGCTGCAATTTCTTCTGCCTGGGACACATCTGCACCAGTCTCCTGCTGAAGACACTTGGCTTGGAAGACAGTAAATCACCTGGGGAGGACATGGAATTGCTTTGGGGGGAGCTTAAGAATGGGGAGGAGAATTATTTGTAAGGAATTAAGTGGATACAGTAACATCTCCCTTGGGGCAGGGGAATAGGGAGCCCTAAAAGACATTGAATGTCAAAGAATTTCAAGTTTTCTGTGGTTCTGTGATAACTAAAGATTGTCTCAGTGCGAACTGTTTTCTTCACCTGAGTAAGAGCTAGATGATGTCAACTTTCATGGCCTGATAATTCACTCTACATTGCCTTTAGCAAGACTAAGGGAAGTACAAGGTACCATTCAGTCTTAAATGAAAGCCATAGTGCTGTACTTCAGTAGCTGCAGACTGTTATTCTGGGATACCGAAATGGATTTAAAATGGATTTTTGAAGTGTTGTCTAAGTGCCCAGAAAGAAATATTTCTCAACTTTACTTTCCACCCCCCCTCTTATGTGGTTACATTCCAGCCATTCTTTTTTTCACGAGGCCATCAATAGGCAAAACTGTTTACTTTTTCCTGTGTAATCAATAAATCCACAAATGAGAAACTATAGCATGTGATTGGTCACAATCTTCCCTTGGATATATTTTTGCAGCACTTCAGTTCATGTCTCAGCCTGCTATTGGCAAGGAAAGTATTGCTATTTCAACTGGGCAAAATCATCAGCTGATATACATTGACTTGGGGATATGCAGATGTCCAGCAGTGGTGAGAATTTTCTATCTGTGTGTCCTTTATTTAAAAGTGAAATTCACAATGGATCTCTGATGAAAAGTGCTAGTAACCCTGCAAACTCAGAGTGCTGCCTGCGCAAAACTTGGCAAGGCTTTCTTTTAAGAAGTACTTGTGCTGATCTGGCAGAATTGGACCAGCAAATTGTAGTGATGAACTGGACAAAAACAACCTGGAAAATCCCTGCTTCATGTACAGTGCTGACTGCTGAGCAATGATTGCTGTTCTCTGCTTTTTCCTTTGTGCTGGCCTGGGATAGATATGCTAGTACTGAGTTAATTCAGAGCTGGGATAGGCATAGGGGAAGCCACAACATTTTAAACTCCCCCCCTTTTTTTTTTTTTAATCCAGAAGAGAAAATGATCTTGTAAGCCATTCATTTTTGTTGTGGGGAGGAAGAAACAAGATTAGAAACTGAAGCTAAGTCACACTTTCTCAAGTCCTTGTGCATCTCCACACAGCCATGTTTGGGCACTTGAAGCTGCTCTGCAGTGACTCAGCCATGTGCATAAGAATAATTAGATTCATTTGAAACTCAGGAGCTAACAATTTTGAGGATTCTTTCAAACTCTTTCCAGTTGAAAACTCCATGTTTTCATCTCCCTCTGTACTCTGTCTTGACTCCTGGCATCTTTTAACACCTAAACCTCTGAGCACAATATCTGCAAAACCTGCTGGTTTTTATATCAAAATCTTGGAAACCACCACAATTTGCATGCCTACTCCACTACTCCCATCTTACTTTGGTCAAATTAATCCAAATTTCAGTGAATTTAAGGACCAGACTGCACATACACCTTCCCATGACTGTAGTCAGGACAATTATGCTGTCAAAATAATAATTAAAGCTATTAAAATTAAGGAAAAAAAGAAAATTAGTTTGTTCAACTGGAAAAACTGCATGTGGGCAAGATGTTTGAACTTCTTTTCCATAATAAAAACTGGATCTCCTGAGTAAGCAGCCATGCTTTTACACAAAATCTGGACTGTTTATTCATGGGTGGTTCCCAAAGATTCAGCTCACCTGGCATGTGAAAGCACTGGGTGTCTTTGTTACCCTGTTGCTGTGCGGATTTTCTCCATTGTTTTATCACTATGCTGATACAGATGGGTGCATAGTGTTTTAGTACTTGCTTGTCTCTATTTGTAATACTCCCACGAAGTCCTTCGTCTTTATTGAACAGCTTTATCTTTTTCAAATAGGAAACATGAGTTTCTTACAGAGTGTACAATTGCACTTGTCGCAAGAAGTTACTGAATAACTGTGGGAGACCTGTGTTCCTTGTGCCATTGTATCAAACCTAAACACAGTACAAAGAGAGCTGCTTTTTCTCTTCCTGATGCAAAGATCTAAGAGAGATGAAATAGCAGCGTGGTTTAATCTTCTTTTCCCTCTGGAAAGTTACGATATTTTCAGTTCCCATAATTTTCTTTCAGGGAAATGTTCCAAACTTCTCCTACGTGTAAAGTATTTGGTATTACAATGATTACAAATGCTCATAAAATTTGTTATCTGCACTAATTGTGTAGAAGTGATGCTATTTTAAATCATTATAGAATCTTAGAATCATAGAACAGTTAGGGTTGGAAAGGACCTCAAGATCATCTAGTTCCAATCCCCCTGTCATGGCCAGGGACACCTCCCACTAAACCATGTCACCAAAGGCTATGTCCAATCCAGCCCTGAACACCGCCATCAATGGAGCATTCACAACTTCCCTGGCCAACCCATTCCAGTGCCTCATCAACCTTACAGTAAAGAATTTCTTCCTTATATCCAATATAAATTTCCCCTGTTAAAGCTTGAACCCCTTACCCCTTGTCCTCTCACTACAGTTCCTCATGAAGAGTCCCTCCCCAGCATCCTTATAGGCCCCCTTCAGATATTGGAAGGCTGCTATGAGGTCTCCATACAGCCTTCTCTTCTCCAGGCTGAACAGCCCCAACTTTCTCATCCTGTCTTCATACAGGAGGTGCTCCAGTCCCCTGATCATCCTCGTGGCCCTCCTTTGGACTTGTTCCAACAGCTCCATGTCCTTTTTATGTTGAGGACCCCAGAAAAGTACACAATCCTCCAAGTGAGGTCTCATGAGAGCAGAGTAGAGGGGCAGGATCACCTCCCTGGACCTGCTGGTCAGTCTCCTTTTGATGCAGCCCCGGATACGGTTGGCTTTCTGGGCTGCGAGAGCACACTGCTGGCTCATGTTCATTTTCTCATCAACCAACACCCCCAAGTCCTTCTCCGCAGGGTTGCTCTGTATCTCTTCTCTGCCCAACCTGTGGCTGTGCCTGGGATTTCTCCCACCCAGCTGGAGGACCTTGCACTTGGCATAGATAAACTTCATCAGGTTGGCATCAGCCCCCCTCTCAAGCGTGTCAAGGTCCCTCTGGATGGCATTCCTTCCCTCCAGCGTATCAACTGAACCACACAGCTTGGTGTCATCGGCAAACTTGCTGAGGGTGCACTCAATTCTACTGTCCATGTCACCGACAAAGACGTTGAACAAGACCAGTCCCAACACCGCTCCCTGAGGGACACCACTTGTTACTGGTCTCCAGCTGGGCATTGAGCCACTGAGCACAACTCTTTGTGTGCGGCCAGAGTTGGGCTCAATGGCTCAATGTCCAGATGAACTGAACTATGTAATACACACTTTGGCAACTTTCACTTACAGACTACAAGGTATATTTGATTAGCTCATTTCACCATGGAAGATAAATGGCAGTATATATATATACTCCCATCGCATATAGCTGTTACAGTGAGCTCGGTCATTTTAGATAGTGTGTGCAACTGTAATCCAGTTGCGCCACATGGTAAGAGATACCACTCCTGCTATGAATGATAACCCAGATCATCACAAATATAACTACTCAATTGTGAGTTTTTGTTTAATGAGATATTTTTCCACCTTTGGACAAAGAACAATTTTTTAGAACTTGCTCCTCTGGATTTGCTTAATTTTGAAGCAACAGTCTAAGAGGATAATCACAACAGCTCCCGAGAGATGCTGGAGGCTTGAGGGCAGGGAGTGGAAAGTTTAAATAAAAAAATATTTTTATTTTTTATTATGCAACTTTTGGCAGTTTCTTTACTCACACATATTCTTTTTAGGAGATGACTTTTATTTTCAAGTTTTTAGAACCTGAAGCTTTCTGTAGATGTTCTTAAATGCACAATCAACTCTTAATGAAGGGAAAATAACACAGAAGATTAAAAAAATGCCCTTAGTCTAAAAATAAGCTTCAAATTAGCCTGAAACTGCAGCATCTAGTTTGGGTTTCAAGAGCATGAGCACTAATGCACTAGGTAAAGAACTAGTATACATTACAGAGTGACAGTCTAATTCATTTTGGTTTTGGAAAGCCAAACTGGAAACAGCAGAGCCTTATCTGAGGTGAGATATCTACGATGCTCATCTTTAACTGCTGTTCTGAAATCAGGCATGTGCTAGTTACTCATGTAGCCCACTGTTCCCAACACCTTCCCTATCTGCGAGAGTCTAGAGGAGTTCTTGTCTTGCAGCCAAGCATCGTAGCCTGGCCAGGCAGTGTCATCTAAGGGAGAAAAATGTGATGTGGTTGCTCTGGTGTAACCATTAGTGTAGCTGCTGATAAAAAAGGGAAAGAAATAATGTTGCTGAGATGCAAAGCTTAAAAGGTTATGTTTTCATGTATTTGTAATAATATCAACTCTATTAAATTATCTGAAATTAAAAGGATATTTTTAACCTCTGTGTACAATGCTCTTCCAACTGAGTATTTTGGTATGCTGCCTTTATGTGGATATCTGTACATCATAACTTAATGCTTCACTAAGAAAGAAAATGTTTGGGATTATCCTGAAATTGTGAAGAGGCATCATAGGAATTATAGTAGTATGAGTTACTGACTATTGGATTAATTAGTCTACGCAGGGGGATGGAGTAGGTTGCCAGTGAAGCACCAGAGAGACAGTCAGTGAAAGGATTTATAAGCACTAGCTAAACTTAAGAGATCAGGGAAGCATGAAGAGTGGAGGCTTTCTGTTTTCTACTATTAATTTTCTCTCTCCATTTGAAGACTTAGCAGTTTTTGGCACTTCTCCCTTTGTAGGAGAAAGGATCCTCTGCAGGTTGACGCTGCTGTCATATTGTAAGTACAGAGTCTCTGCTGTGAACATTCACTGTACTCTGCAGCATTCCTGACCAGTCATTCTTTTTAAGAATCTATTGAGTGTACTCTAATAAAATTATCTACATTTTTCTTTTTACTTACCAATTTCCCATTTTCCCTCCTTCTCCAGTTACTACTATTTCAGAGGTAAATGTCTCTGTGCTTTTCTTTGTTTGTTTTAAGGTTTTCTTCTTTCTCTCTCTGTCTCTTTTTTTTTCTTCTTCAAAATCTCAATGGAGAAAACATGACTTCTTTCACTTTGGGGAACAAAGATCCTGATTAATCTGTTATTTTCCTCATGGAGTAAAAGAAATCATTAAACTCACATGCTCCAATAATCTCTCTACTTTGTGCTTATCCAAGTAGTGCTTCACATAGTAAGACAAATGAATATGTAACTTAATCCTGTTCTCAACGAATCTTAATCCTGTTCTCTCAATGAAATTGAGAGAAGTTTTGGTTTGACTGGTAATAGTTGAAGAACAAGGTCATTGCAAAACAAGGATCAGGTTGTGTACCACACTGAAGGAGCTAATTACATCACCACCGATGTTAGTGTGGGAGAGGATAAGTTCAAAATAGCATCAAGAAGTATTTTTGCAAATCACCATTTTCTCTGATTTTCTTTTTGACTAGGAAGAGGTACTGCTGTGAACAAACAGGCAGACAGAGAAGATGGAGGAGGAAAAAGTGCTTGAAGGAGATGGCTGACAATCATTGTGATTTTCTTCTTCACAGGACACACTTTGGATCCTTGTTATTGTGAAAAGCCAATCTAAAGCCAGTAGAGTGGCTACCCAAGCACAGAAAGAGACTTAAATTCCCATGAAGAAAGTTCAGATCCCTCATCAATTCCCCCAGGTTTATAAACATTTGCTAAATGTTTCTGAATCCTTTATTTATTAGGAAAAAGAAAATAGATCAAACAAGTCAACCCTAAACGTGCATCCCCTAGAGATAATAATTCTCTGGCAAATAACAGAAGAGATAGACAAATAATTCCATTCCAAATTTCTGCTTGGTTTTCCTTGGGGATTCTCTATAGGGAATGAATAATGCGAAAGAGGCATTTTTATACCCAAATGAGGAAAAATTGTTTCTCACCTATAAATGCTCTCAGTATATTATTTTTTTTTTTATTTCAGCACTGTGAATCATCATGTGTTGGACATATTTTAATTTTTCACATACAGCTCACTGTATAAATATGGCCTTTCTTTTTCATGGCTACCTTTCTCTCTCTCACACTTTCCTTTCTATTTTCTTTCTGCCACTAGACTATGTAATGTTCCAGGTGTGGAAAAAATTTCATAACTCAGCTGTCACTTGAAATAAACATTGCTTCCCATCTGCATCTGTAAACACGTGGAGAAGGCTTCTTATACAAATAACTGGTAAGAAATATTTGAGTCCTTCCTTTGTAAGCATCATGGGGTAAGAACATGATGCACTGTGGAAAGCCAAGGTATTTCAGGGGAAGCAGTGTTTGGATGCCAAACTTTGTACCAAAGCAGAGCTGCCCTAGCAGCTAATAATGACTGCCACAGCTCCAGCAAGGGCATTGTTCTTGTCCCCAGGCACATGCCATTTCGGTGTAGCCTTGGAAACAGCAAGGCTAAAGCAGCTATGGGCAGTGGGTTTGGTGGTGCATTGATTCAAACTCAGTGGCTTCTGAAGAGGGGGGCAATAGGCCTCTTAGTCCCTACAGTCAATCTGTGACAGGATCTGAAAGATATGACATTCCATGAGTACTCTGATGGTCTAGTAACTGTGAAATCTCCAGGCAATAAATTTAAATTGTGGTTAAATTTTGTCCTAATCCCTCTAGTCTGTATATCCTATGATCTAAACTCTTTGAGAAGCTCAGACTTCCTCCTACACATTCGTGGGTGCTATAGTCCCATCTCCATCATTTAAACATCAAGAACCCTCTTAACAGCTTCAATGGGAAAACAGCAAGCAAGTAAAGAGGCTCTTTGAAAATTCAGGGACCACAAAAAAATTACTTGAATGTATTTTCTTAAAAAAACAGAAACTTCTTTATTTTTATTCAATTCCTATTATTCAATTTCATATTGAACTGAATGCATCTCCAGTTGCATTGAACCAGTATAGCTCATTAGACTTCAGAGCTTCAGTAGTCCTAAAACTTCTTAAGATTTGTCTCTCAGTTTTTATATATAATGAAACTGCCGAAAAATTTACAGAATGCCTGGAAACCAGAGCTGTCCTCTGCAGGACTTAGCTTAGCTTGCCACACTGTATATATAGTGCATTTATATAACTGCTAGATTATTTAAGGAGGAATTTATTACTCTTTTGAAGTTGCTACAAAAAGGCAAACCAAGAGAAAAGTGTTGTAATTACTAATCAACGGAATGGTCATAGTACAAATCTCCAAGTCAGAGATAAACTATGATTAGCTGTGACCTCTTATTTAAGATGAATATCTGATGCACTGTAACTTGGAAGATTCATTTATGCAGCTTGAGTACTCCGTTCTGATACTGGTCATATACATAATGTAGAAGGATTTATAATGAAGGTGAATGTTGAAAAGTGGATTTCCATGTTTGCTAGTAAAAGGCTGGAGAGAAAAGTAAGTTTATAAAGCTGAACTGAAGCTAAGCTGAAGTATTCTATTAGATGTCAACAGAAAAATTGAATTTTTCCTCTATGGAAAGCTGAACATTTAGAAATTTCTAAACTGTTTCTATTTTAAAATTTCTAGCTGAACCCAAATTTATGAAAGTTGTAATTCTGAAAAAGAAAAAACATTTTAAAACTATTTAAACTATTAGAGGATTGTAAATGCATACAATAGTGGGTTTGCATTCTGTGTTTGTCGATGTATATAGAATTCGCAATGAATGTTCTGAATATTTGTATAAAACTGTTAACATAACTTCAAAATTATAAAACTGAAATGACATTTATCAGCCCTAAAGTTATGTATTAGACCTGAAACTGTGTGGTTTTATGTTTCTCTTAGGAGGAAATTAATGGTTTTGAAATGTTTCAGTTTTGGCAAGAGTGCATTTAAAGCAGTGGTAAAAACTCTTCTGGCCTTTCAGAGCGGCCTTAAAAATTTTATATTTCTCTGTTGAGAGGAGAAAGTGTAAAAAACCGAAAGAGCACATGTCAGAGCAAGAACTGAAGTTTGGCAGGAGAAGTGCTGAACTTCACATAATACCTCCCAGGAATCGGCTGGGAGCCCACTAAAGTCAATGGGGATTTTTGACTGGCTTCAATATGTATTGGATCAAGCCCAAAAGGGCTCTATTCAGTAAAACACTGAGATGGATTTTACTTCAGGCATGAGCTTAATAAGACTTCAACAGGTATTTAAAAGTCATGCACACTTGCATTTTTTTGAAAGCACACTTGAATTTCTTGAATTCATTAAGATCTCTACCATGTGAATTCTTGCAATGTGATAAGAAAAAAACCTTGAAGCAGTGGTCTTTAGTTGTCTAAATACACAAAGAAGTGAAAGTCTGAGGGGAGATGCTGGGCTATATTTCTCAAAAGAGCCACAAAAAAGACAACTATTTCAGAATAGGAAGTGAGAAAAAACAGACATTATAACCAGGGGATTTTCCAAGTTTAAATATGAGCCAAAATTTGCACTATGGTAGGACCAAAGGTTCAAAGCAAAGGTCGTGTAAATTGGCATATCAATCACTCAGATTAAAGGTTTGGGTCATTCCCTTCCTGCCCCAGAAGGGAAAAGAAATATGAAACAACATTTAATAAATATTTTTGTTTCTGGATTCTAGTCACTCCTGTGCCAGTGTCCTCTTCGCCTACAGTAAGAGATATTTGTAAGTGAGAAATAGATTATGGGTTTTTATTTTAAAAATAGGAGTAGAAGAGCTGCTTAAATATCAATAGAAATTAAAATGCAACCCTACAGATTTCACCATCAAGGAGCCATTGAAATTTTCAAGGAGAATATTTCCTTTTTTACATTAAAGAAAATATATTCCGGGGGGGGTGGGGGGGTGGGGGGAGGGCCTGGGGGAAGAGGAAAGTATATATGAAGTTGGTAATAAGTCAGACTGGGTTAGAATCTAAATCCCAAATGTAAGAATTCAAAACTTACTCAAACCCTTTCAGTCTACAGACTGAAATCTGAGGCCTGAAGACACCGCATTTGAGTAAGTTTGTATTTCCATTTACCACTAGAAGTCATAATCTGAATGCAAAGGACATTTTTCATTAGCTTTTAGCAAGGGTCATCCTTTCATGTCTTTCAGTAAATTGGGACCCCTAAGTTGGTATATTGTACTTCTGTTGTTATTTTAGCCATTTTGCAGTTATTCAGTTATGTGGACCTGACTTACCCTTCACAGACGTGTTTACCACACAGTGAAGACTAAATCAGAAATATGTGCCAGGTTCTCTTAACACCACATTAGAGAGTCCTGTAAGTGTGGTCATCACATTATCATGCTGATTATCTAGCAACAAAAACATTTTTGCCATTTAATCACAGCACTCAAAATGAATCACTGGGCACCCTTGGGGGATGTTTCCATCAGATGCACTGTCATTTTCTGGAATGACAGTCCACCAGTGTGAAACCTGAGAAATAATAAACCCTTAACAGGGGTAACCAGAAGGCCTAGCCCTCGCAGGCCTGTGTTCTGAGGTCCAGTGACTCATGTCAGAGCAATCCAGGCTGGTCATGAGACAAAGTTTTTGTAGCCACATCAGCTTTCCAGCACTGACTGCAGCTCCCAAGTCTGGCTTGTGCTCATTGTGTTATTCATGAGATTTATTAGTGCATTGTTCAGAGTGTTAAATTACAGCCGTTAGCAATCGTGTTCATACAGATCTCCAAGTGGCAGGCAGTAGAAGTCTTAGGAGCAGAAATGAGGGTATACAGTCTCTGCTCTCTGTAGGATACTGATCACTTAACTCTATTTTAAGATTAAAATTTTCTATGAAGTTAGCTAGTTTCTCCCTTTCATTTTCCATTTCACAAGCCCATACTGCAGTTCTGGCATGTATCCTTTACCCTCGGGAAACAACCTGCCAGACCGCTGTGGGGATGGAGGCATTCTTCCAGGCTGGGTTTATGAGTTGCTTTCTTTTACCTCAAACCATTTCCTAAACTTGAATGTTCTTGTTAAAAGGTTTAGCTCTAAAGCATGAGCTGAGCTATTTACCTCAGGGATTCCAAATCAGGAATTTTAATCACATTGATTATATCAGATTTCATTTAGGAAGAACACTGGATCTTATTTCTTACTCCTTAATTTAACCATAGCAGCTTAAGACGTCAGACAAACTAACTTCATCTGTTCATGCTTTCTTTCTGATCTATCTTCTGTCCTTTTCTGCTTTGGTACAAAGGGATGTGTGACTGATTATGTGTTAGATGATGGCTTTACCACTCCTGATCACAGTCCTGTGTGTTTAAATTCTTGAGGAAGTTATGTGTACAGTATGAGGCTGGGGAAGCTCAAGCATGGATGTGTAATTCCCCTGCTGTTCCTTTCCTGGGAGACCACAGTGATATACAGTGGTGTAGATGAATCACCATCGCTTGACTCTCAGAACCCTTTGAGTTATATTTATTCAAAGAGGCTGAATACAACTAAGGATACAAATAGTTCCCCCAGGATTAAAACTATAAGCAATAACAAATAACTGATATCTGTTCCTCTCCTTAGGTCGTACACATAAATCCATACACTGTCAGTGGAAGTTCTGTAGCAGATCAAGGGTGAGTGACGTGTACTTTTGTACTGAAAATAAATTAATTTGCAGATGTCCATTAGTGACACAGGGTGATTCAGGCATAATTAGGACAGCTATTCTCTGTCCTTCACATAAAAGAGAGCATGGCTGTCACCATCTCAGGGCACAGTAACTGGGGCCACTGAACTAACCTTTCAGTTATAGCTGGGCTTTCCAGAACAACCCTGGAGCACCAGCAGGATAATACCAGAAGGTTTCCTATCATATCTGAAACAAGAAGGGATTTTTCCCTCTGGACCATGGAGTGGCAAATTTCGAAAGCACAGCAGTTACTAGTACTAGTGACTAGTGCTTTCTTTAATGAACAAATGAATAATGGCCAAAGAAAAGCAGGAGCTTTTTTGTAGCTCAACTGATGTGTTGTGTCTTTCAGATAGTCATTATGCTGGACTTCATCATCCCACAGAAATGTTTCTTGGAAGCATTACAGACCTCCTAATTGGTGCATTTTTGGGAAATAATGTTTCAACTGAATGTAGAAAGAAGGAATGGTGAAGCTCTCAATGACAACTCTTCTCAAGAAAGCTTTTACTGGATTTTACCAGATTCATTGGCTCTGAGACATGAGGTACAGGAAAGCTTTTCATCTACTAGAAGCAGACTTTTTATGATCAAGACATTTTCATTTCACATGCTAATTTTAAGATGCAAAAGATGCCACTGTTACAGACAGTTGTGTATTTCCAAGGAGTACCTGTAATGTGTCTTAATTTAGGAACTAAATCTGGGTCTATTCTTGCTTGGTCCATCTGTAGTTTAAAACATCAATGTCACATATATGTGGGTAGTATCTTTTAAGGCTTAGGCTTTGTATGTGACGATAATATTTGGACCTGACATGGAGGACTAAAGTATGGACTTAGCTTAGGTAACACTAAACAAGTTACAAAAATCATAGTCCCAAATGGTTAAAGTGTCCAAGACATTCTGTATGGGCTCTGAGGGCACTGTTAGCTCTGACTGCCCCTGCCCTGCGGCTTTCCCCATGCTGCTATTGCCCATGACCCCATTTCAGCTCCTTCTTCAGCTATGTTGCAGGTGACCATTTTGTTTGGGCTTGAGTTCACAGCATGATCCCTGACCTGATTTGACTCATCCCCCTGCCTTCATCAGACGATCACTAGACTGTTGATGGGTTGTCTCTCTGTCACTAGCCCAGCCTTGCTCAGGTGCCACAGGCTGGTTCCTCCACATTAAGGTCATGGCCATTTTTGGGGTTACCTGCAGCTCCCATCTTTCTTTCTGCTTCCAGAAGGTCTCACTTTGTATCGACCCAAAGCCAGATGGTTTCACAGAGTTTGCTGTGATCAGTGATATTTGCTATCTGTGTCCTCAAAACTGAGAGGGCCTCACATTGAAATTTCAAGAACGTCTTTAGAATTATGAGCAAAGGCATAGATTTTTTTTTAATTCTGTATTGATTACTGATATTTGTAACTTTTTAGCTCAGGAAGAAAACAAACTAGTGCAGAGTATGATCTCAAAACCTAAATGTGAGTTTAGAATGTGTCATTTCATATTAACACAGAATCTATATCTATAAAATGACATTTAAGCACATTTTCCAAGCACAGGGTTATCTTTCCTAGCTATGATCATATAGTACCCCTTCAAAATCTGAAGCCAGGTTCAAACTGTCTCAGTTTTAGAAGTTTTGCACACTTAGCGCACAACTTCGAAAGGCACTTCCTTTCTCTCAACTGAAGTTATAATACCACTGAAAAACAGCCTATGATCAAGAAAAGAGGCCAAAGAACAATTATAATCCACAGGAAATTTGAAAAACAATCAACCTGCAAGTTCTGCAGCAACACTTACATGAAAACTGAGAAAAACCTTTTCAGATTTTTCTTCCAGCACACTTAGCAACTTGCTTAAATATGGGACTGCCCAAAACTAAATGAAGAAGTCTTGATGGTACTTATCTCACAACAACAGTTTGAAATTCACAGCACCTGGAGGCTGTTGTTTTCATGCTGTTTTGCAAATGACACCATGGGAAAGTGCTAAGCCATCTTTTAAAAGGGGAGCTGTAGTAAGGAACTATTTGTAATTAGTTTGAAAAAATTATATCAGCAGTAGGCAACTGGTTAATCAATGGAGGTTTTTACAGAGTTGTATAACTTGGAGTATACCTGTACTGCAGTCCCAACACAAACTGCTATCCGATAGTCAGTTGGATAGTACTAATGTTAGAAATTCAGAGCTAAGATAAATCTAGCTGCAACCCAACAACGGGCTAATTGTAGTTGTTTTTTTGACAAGTCATTTACAAAGCCCACTGTTGCCATAGTCTGCTTATTACCTGCCCCTAAATCCCTGAATTTAAATGCTACTAAATGATGTCACAATCATTTTGTGGCTGCAGTCCTTAGTGTCCTTGACCCAAATTGGGTTCCCAAATGTACAAGTGCAACTCTGCAAATACATTAACTGAGATCAATTAAGTACCAATTTCTAGCAACTGAAAGCTGAATTTGACCAATATACTCTGCCGATCATCTAAATGTCTGTACCTTTACTGACCAAATGCAGTTTTGCTGTGCTAGTTTGAGGCAGCAGAAAATTTAGTTATGTATCAGAAAATCAATTAAATGAAGCCTTCAAATAATCTGAGTTAACCTCTCATCTTGACAAGCACATGGAAACATGTATCAACGCTATTATAATAACCATGAAAACATGAAAATGGAGCTGGAGCTGTATCTGTTGTATATGTACACCATCAATTTAGGAATAGAGAAGAACCTCTGTACAAGACCATATTCTTCAAAGCAAATTAATTTAACTTCAAGGATTATCATATGAAAAAGTTCTATCACATTATGATGTGTCTCTCTGATGTGACATATTTGGGTTTCTGGATTAATCAGACCTCCTTGACTCCTTTCTGCTAAGTGATTGATTTAAAACCGAGGAATATTTAGATGTCTGAGAATAGATATATAGGAATAGGAATATGTAGGCCTGCCTGAGAAGGAGGAACACTCCCATTTTAAAGATGGAAATATCTTGCTAGAGGTAAATATCTCAGAATAAGGGGAAAGTTAAGCAGCATACGAGTCTGCTCAGATTTAAATTAGAAGTAGCTATACTGAAGTATGAGGTGAATTTCAAGCTGTTCCTTGTGAAATAAGTACCATCAAGTGCAGTATCAGGCTGTGGTAGATTAACACAAACCCCAATACGTAGGCTTAGATTCTCCTGTAATCTCACACTATCACTCAAAGGGTGAAATCTTATTCAGAAAGCCAATTGTAATCCTAGTATTGCTTTCAGCTAGCAGTTTCCATCTTTAACTCACATGCTAATTGTTATTCTTATAATGAAGCTTACATATTTTCTTCTTTCTGAGAGTAAAAGAGGAAGTGTTTTTACTTTGGAGGGTAAGTGACAATAATGCTTTGGTTGATTGAATGGCATTTCAGGAGAGGCTTGAGAAAGCCTTGAGAGGCTTTTGCTCTAGTGCTTCCTGAGATTAGATTTACTGTGTTCTTCTGACTGCAGTGATATTATTAGATAGATCTTTATTAACGAGAGAGACAAGTAAAATGCTAATTTGCCTAAATAAAGTCTTTTGCTAGTCAATGCCTGGTTTGTCATCTGTTTATCAATTACCTGTCTGATAGCCTTTTGCAGCTAAACTGACTCTTAAACTCCAGAGAATGAAAATGGTGTAGGACAAGAATGGCTTAGGTTTTGGGCAAAGGTCCTATGGTGAAAGCTAGGGCTCCCTGTGTTACTTCTGCAGCCAAAGACTGATAACTTCAACATGTGTATGCAGTGATTTATTCTTTTCCTCTTCCTTCCTGCCAGGACTAGTCTCAGCTGGTGATGTGATAGTTATGTACACAACTATATCTTTGTATTCACCCTTATTCTGTGACCTCTTTTTGTATCTGATAATGTCAAGGGATACTTTCCACTTAATTTATTGATGCAGAATAAAGGCTTAAGTGGGGGGTTTTAGAGTGTTTTGGGTTTTTGTTTGTCTGGGTTTTTTTGTTTGTTTTTTAAATGTATGTAGCATATATAGCATGGTCTTCAGATGTGCCAAGTCAGAGCAAGGTTCCTCCCTTTTCTTCTTTCCTGAAGTGTTACAATGAAGCTGAGAAGTCGAGAAAGAATGTTTTCTGTCAGCATATCCAGTCACACCAGATTGTAAAGGATGTGAAATAGAGAATTGTAATAGAAATAAGTAAACTGATAATGTGATTATAGCATTACATTTCTCAAAGAAAAATGGCTGGTGAATTTTATACAGAGTCCCCTCCATGCTGTGGAATAGCAAAGCAACACATTCCAACTTCAAGATAATGCTAAGGACTTTCAGGGTAGCAGTGTATACAATGTATTCAAAGGAGCTTGCTGTTGATTCAGAAAAACCTGTGTGATCAGAATCTTCCTTTCTCTCTTCCAGCTGTAATTTAATGTTTTCTAAGAGCAAATTGCATGGTTACAAGATTTGTGAAAAAAAAATCAGAAGAATATTTGGCAGGCCCAGAGAGCAGTCCTGAGGAAAGTCTGGACCATTTGGCAGATGGAGCTGAAGCCCATTTCTTACTTTTTTAGGTGGAAAAAAAAAGATAAATATATATATACTTATATATCTATAGATCCTCAGTTCCCATTAATCAAATTTGCGGGAGTTAGGCACCTAAATTCCTGTAAAACCGTAGGACAGAGGGACTGTGCTGTTTGTACATGCGCAACCTGGGATCTGTGGCTGTCTTTAGATACAACTTTGGAAGCTGCTTCTCTGCTCAAAGTATAGCTCGCAGCCCTCAGTCAGCATAAAGTGCTAAGCACTCTTGCAGATCAGAGCCTAGGAGTGAGCAGTCAAATCAGTTTGGGAACTGATATTTAAAAGACTTCGTACACTGATCATCTGTGGTGGAAAACAGGGTTGGCTCAGTAGTATATTCAGTGTCACAGAAAATACCTAGGGCAGAGGGAGAATATGGCTTTTATCTCTCAGCTCTGCAACTCCTTGCCACTCATTTACTGTTCTGTCGCAGCATCCGACACCTCCAGCATCTCCACTGCTTTTGCATCTCAGTTCCTGCTGTTCCTTCCAGCTCCTAAATAGTCTGCTTCTTTTTCCATTGCTCTGTTGCCTGGGTCCTGTTAGAGTAGTCACTGAGTCGTGCTGTCACTACAGCAAGTATTACCTCATGGCAGATGCAATTCCAAGGAAAGTCCCATTCATCCCTCAGGATTTGTGAAAATCTGAGCAGAGGATACAGAGTTTTCTAAGAGTTTTGCTTTTGAGCTACTGAGCATATAAAGACTGAAATATTCAGGTGCCTAGAAACTAGTTTGAGTGGACATTCCTGAGGACAAAAAAAGCCCCAGTACTGGGATGATCCATCTGCAAAATCTGAACCTCCTGCTCAAAAGCACAGTGGAGCCCTAGCAAATACCCTTAAAGTACTCTAGCATGGTGGTCACTCTATAATGTTTTATTGCTGAAGAAATTGCTCATTTACTTCTGAGATATAAGGATGTGAAATACTTCAGCCTAAACAGGTAAAGTTTGGAAGAAATGTCAAGGATTGTAGGGAAGCCTTACAGTTGAAAAGATCAAAAAATGCTTTAGTCTTTTCTTTTTAGCGAGCAAAATCTCCAGACTACTACATTTTCAGACTTCCATGAGTTCTGGTTTTGTCTCCCTTTTTTTCTTTTAATATGAGTTTCACATTAAGAAAACAGAATGTGAGTTCTACCTGCCACCGAGTTCACAGATACATATATGAACACATGCATTTCATATAAAAATAAATAGACACGTGCAGATGTGCAGATGTACATATATATACATAGCTATACATTCAAAGCAATTGCCATAGCAAGGTATAATTGTTTGGGATAGCATTCTGCATTAAATAGCCTTACCAGAAGGAAACTCATTTGTATTAGCTGTGTCTACAGACCACAGTCTTTTCAATGGAGCAAATGTATCTTTTACAACAGATTAAAGTCAAATATGATACTCAAGAGCCTCATTCTTTGCTAACAGTTAAGCATTCTGATGTGAAGCAATTTCCATAACCCTGGCATACACAGTAAATTCCTCCTTTGAAGTTAGCTAATGTTTAAGCTCTAATTGGACATTACAGCATTTGGAATGTTTTGTGTTTTAAATGTTCTCATCAACGTGTTCACTTTCTGACAAAAAATGTTAGTAAAATTAGAAAAATGCTTACATCTTTGCTTTGGACAAAGGGAAGATAAACCTGAAATATCCAGATAATTATGTTATTTTTTCCAGCTTTCTTCACCAGTTCCTACAGTTCTGAGGTTGTTGTTGTTTTCTTGTAGGATATTAACAAACAGAACGATAAATTTTACTGGTTTTATAGTTTTTGCTGCCATTCTACATAGTTATATTTTCTAGTCTTTCTTTGATGAAGTATTTGACAGCAAATTCAAAGCAGGCTTCAATTTTGAGATTATCTATGTTTTATAAGAAAAGAATTGTGTTTGGATTAATGGTCAGCTCAAAAAATTTTCAAAATTTCAATGGACTGTTAGGACTATCTCAACTGATCTCATATTCAGCCTGAGCCAGAAAACTTCACCTGGTTCTATGTACAATGCCCTCGGATGAAGAATGCATTTTTCAACACCAGTTGTGATTTAAATGAATTAATCCCCGCTTTGTATATCAATGCTGACCAAAACATAGTTGTTCCAAGTGTGTGTGTGGGTCAGCAGCTCTTCACTTCTGCCATTTCAGCAGAATCGCATTAAAACAACTGGCAGGTATTTCTGCCTTCTCCAATGAGCTCTCAGAAATCTCCACAGGGATATGCAGGACTGTAGCATATTCATCTATCTTCCCATCATAAAGCCAGAAGAAAGTGGTCACTTCCAATCACTGACTAATGAGTAACAAGAAAGTCTTGATGGCACAGGATCTGAGCAGAAGTGAATTCTGATAACCCACGGCCCCTTATGCTGTTACGCTGTTTGTGTTAAAAGGGGGAGAGGAGGAAGAGACGTGACACACACCAAACTTCTGAAGGAACATCATACAGAAATGACAGAGCAGCCTACCAAGCTATTTAAGGTGTTTGAATGGGCTTCTGGAAAAAAGAGGAAAAGAAATTACTGACTCAATGCGTAAAGTAAATAATTCCTTCTCAAATGAACAAGTTTTCTCTATGAAAGGCAGCGGGGAAAAGTTAGTGTTTTTCATTTACCTGTCAGCATGAACAGTATGGTTCTAGCTACAACATGTAGGTAAGGTTTTGCAAAGCAAAACTTTTATTTGGAATGAAATTTTATCAGTGATATTGACTAAAAAAAATTTCTGCCACTTGGTTGAACACAAGACTAATGGCTTGAAACTAATGGGTGAAGTAAAACCATGATTTCATTTCAAAATTTATTCAGGAATTTGTTTTGTTTGCTTGTGTTTTTTTTTTTTGTTTGTTTTTTTAATTAAAAAAAATATTTCTCTTGGTCTTCACTTGTGCAAGCAGGCTGCCAAATTGCTCTACCTGTGTTTCATTGAAACACTTAGACTTTTAATTCTTGACTTGCTTATAAGTTGAAATATTATTGGTGAAATAATAGCAGCCACAGCTATGCAGTATACCCAGACAAGTTTATGCAAAAGAGATTAATGTTAATACTCTGCTTCTAAGAATAATTTAAACCCCTGTAGTCATGACAAGAGTAAAACCTGTGTTGTTTGATTTAGAGAATCCCTGCCTCCCACTTCAGCTATTTGAATTTTCTGTGTAAGAATTTTTTTTTTTGACCTATTGAATAAAGAGAATCACTAATTCTGGTGAAAGACATGGGTTTCAGAAGTCAAAGCTTTTAACACATCACTGTAAACATGAGGTTTTGATTTGGACTATGGAGACAATAGTTAAACTCTTTATAGTGACACTTATGAAGAAAAGAGAACCTTAAGACAGGAAATTTATGGACTATGATGTTGGTACATACAATCAAAGTAAGTCTATTTCAAAATTAAGTGGTCAAGCAGAATGAGCATATGGTTTACTTTCCAGACAGGATGCACAAGTTAAGGCTTTTATTTTGTCATGAAGTACAGCTTTTACTTGATCTCAGGTTTTATTTTGTCACTGATCTTGCTCTTTGCTGACTTCAGCATGTGAAGCACCAGATCAGTCAAGAGCATCAACTTTTCATGAACAGTCAACTGCTCTGAGATGGTGCACTGACTACAAGTGGCTGTTCTGGTCAGGTCCTCTCTTTTTTGAAGACTCTTCAGTTAGGATGAAGTGAGTGGCCTGCCTGATTTTATCGTGGTTCCTGCAGGTGGAAAGGGAAGTTGCTGTGATACTCGAGGTATGCAGGTGGAAGGCAAATTCTATAAATGATGCAGAAATTGAAAGTCCTCTCCTCCTATTTATATGTGACTCTTCCATTTGTTCTTCACTGATCCATGCAGATTACCTCCAATTTTGTACCACTAGATTTCTGATGCTGTACATCTCCTTTCCAGCAGATGTGAGCTCATTTAACCCTAAGAGAAAATATTTAGGCTCTCTTTTTTTTTCTTTTTTTCCAGAAATAACGACCTTGACTTTTTCTTTTTCCCCTTCACATCTAATAGTGATGTTGGTGTTGCAAAATTAAATTAGATTATTGCAAATTTAAGCCAGAATTACACTGGGCTGTAGCTGATAACAGTTCAGTACTGAAATAAGTTAGTATCAACTACTGTGAACTGTGGCATGAAGGGAAAACATAGCATAAAATGGTGGGAGAACTCATTTATACCAACTCTGATTAGATAATGACAATAGAAAAAAGTGAAAGAAATGCTTTAAGAACAGTTCTATAACATTTCATGATTTTTGTGTATCTTGAGTGTCTACATAGTGATCCAGAAGGATCCAATTTTCTTCCACTGAAGTGATCATAGGGTTGTTGCTGTGGTATTGTTATTTGAATTTGCTTACTTGTGCTTCTTTGAAGCTGTGGAATTGGCTTATCCCTGCTATTTGAACAAATGCTGGGCTTTCATGCGACAATGAAAAGCAAAATGCTGTGACTGTAAACACTTTAATTGACACTTTTGTCTCCAGTAAATACTGTTTTTTCAAAACACTTGTCTAAATCTTCAGTACCTCCATGAGTTGGTTCAACTTTGATCACTGCATTGTGAACTAGATTTTCCCACAGATTTCTTCAGCCCTACCGTGTACATTTTTTTATTTTTTTTTTTTATTTTGGTTTTGCTTCTTGTTTGGGAAAATTTCAGGAAGTCTTGAACTAAAAGGTACCGTTTCCTTGTATTGGAATTCTGTTAAAAATGTCTCTCTTCCAGCTACACATTTAAGCTCATGCATGTGCCACTCCATATAATACCTGGTGTTTTTCTCAACCCTGGGAGCAATTAGCCTGGTTTTAGCTCTTGGCCATCAAAACCATGTCAGTTCTCTAGGGTTTGCTGCCAGTTAGGCTGAAAAAGTGCAAGTTGCTCTAGCAGTAGATCTGGTTAGCTGAACAGTATTAGCTGCGTACTTAAAGGCAGTGGATCAAATTGCACCACCCAGCTTCCACCAAGTCTTTCCATATCAACACTGCATTGTTCAAATGCATGACTGGAGGCCCTTAGATGTGTCACCCAAACCTCTGCCATTTAGGTTATTGCAGCTTGTGATGATGCCAGTAACAGGGTGTCATCCTCTGTCATTGCATGTGTGCAAAAAGAGCAGGCTCTCTTCCAAAGCATTTCTTAGTGGCTCCATAACAGAGGATGTAAAATGAGATTCACAACCCTCAGACTCCCTCAGGTTCTGGAAGGGTTTGCTCTATGGGCACAGGTTCTCCTCGCTGCTTTTTTTTTTTCCTTTCTGTTTAATCTGTCCCTGTTACAGACACTTTCTCTCCCCTAGCTCCTTCCTTAGGCCTGCCATCATTCCTTGCTGTTCACATTCAATTGACGTAAAATGGCAGCTAAGTAAAAGCAGTACAAAGGCTTTATTCTGCTCTTTGTGTTATGACAAACACCAAGTACTTTTTGTAAGTGCTTTCAAATTCCTGAGCACTAACTTATAAATGTATGTCAAACAAACCTGTACTAGGAGGTTCATACTCTAACTTTCCTTGTGTCGCTTTCATGGGAGTTAATGAAATGAAACATGAATAACATAATTTGTGCACATACCGAACTCTCAGGTGCATTCCTTGAAAACCCATTAACAGCAGCTCTACTGAGAGATTGTTAGTTTGTTTTAGATATACCAACTTATGTGTCTTAGTACAAGGTCTTTTTCCTGTTTACGAAGATGCTGGAAAACCTTCAAGTCTTTGTTTTGATGACTGGCTACTGCCATGAACTTGCTTCATCTTGTGCTAGGATTTGTGAAGTCTATTTTGTCATCTGTGGCATTTTGGTCCATGTGCTATTCATACTGGACTGTTAGTTCAACTGCCTGACCACTTCAGGGCTGACCAAAAGATAAAGCATGATATCAAGGGCATTGTCCAAATACCTCTTAAACAGTAACAGGCTTGGGTCATTGATCATCTCTCTAAAAAGCCTGTTCCAGTGTTTGACTGCCCTCTCAGTAAAGAAATGCTTCCTAATGTGCAGTGTAAACCTGCCCTGACACAGCTTTGAATCATTTCCAATTGTCCTATCACTGAATCCCAGGTAAAATTGCTCAACATCCCCCTCTCCCCTTTCCCTCCTCAAGAAGCTGCAGAGAGCAATGAGATCTCCCCTCAGCCTCCTTTTCTCCAAATTAAACAACCAAAAGATCCCTATCTGCTCCTCAAAGGACATTCCTTTCAGCCCTTTCACCAGCTTTGTTGCTCTCCTGTGGATGCATTCAAGTACCTCAACATCCTCCTTAAATTGTTTGGGTTTAATATTTTATGTTGTTAAAGCAATTTGATATCCAGATTTTGGATATAGTTTGTGGTAGCTAACAGCTGCCAGCTGTTTTTTGCCACAGTGCTTTATAAGCAGCAGAAGAAGAGCTTTCTCTCAAGTGATCTGATATGTATCTGAGTATTACTGAAGTTGACCATTGCAACCAATGGTAAACATTTGTAGATTGTCAAAATGCACCTGTAATGGGGAAGTATTTCAGGAGCAAATCTATGCCTTCATACTAGACAAGATTAAACGAAAGAATTCCATCAACATTATTTTAGAAAAAATTAGCCTTTGGAACTTGGCAACATGTTTGAAAAAGTATGTTCTGAAAAGTTATTTACCAGTAGTCATGGTAAACAGAGAGACCAGTTCCAGGGGTACTGTGACTTTTTCTGCTCTATCCCTGTCCATCAGTTCCATAGCCCCATTGTAGAAGGCCGCCAGATTGGTCAGGCAGGATTTCCTCTTAGTGAAGCCATGCTGGCTGTCACCAAGCACCTTGTTGTTTTTCATGTGCCTCAGCATGCCTTCCAGGAGAATCCGCTCCAAGATTTTGCCAGGCACAGAGGTGAGGCTGACTGGTCTGTAGTTCCCCGCCTCATCCATTTTGCCCTTCTTGAAAATGGGGGTTATATTTCCCTTTTCCAGGGGTCGGAAAATTCACCTGACTGCAATGATTTTTCAAATATGATGGAAAGTGGCTTAGCAACTTCATTTGCCAGCACCTCCAGGACCCGTGGATGGATTTCATCAGGTCCCATGGACTTGTATACGTTCAGGTTCTTAAGATGGTCTTGAAACAGATCCTCTCCCACAGTGGGCCCAATGTCTTCATTCTCACTGCCCCTGCATCTGCCTTCCAAGACTTAGGTGGTCTGGTCAGAGCATTTGCCAGTGAAGACTGAGGCAAAGAAGTCGTTACTTCTGTCTGCCTGCAGTTAGAGGAAATTAATTCATCTGTAGATTTCTGTATGGTCCTTCTCTGTTGCCTTTCTTTTCAGTGGTTTTTAATCTATTGGGAGATTTTCTGTTTTCATTGGTGTAGATATTATGAGAATATAGGGGCAAAAGACTACACATTTGTCTGCAAGTTCCCAACAAAACAACATATACAAACAGGTACTCATCTTTCCTCTGGAAGGTTTGTAGAGAGGATCAAGTTCGAGACCATCTTAGGAACCTGAACATATACAAGTCCATGGGAACTGATGAAATCCATCCGCAGGTCCTGAAGGAGATGGCAAATGAAGCTCCTAAGCCACTTTCCATCATATTTGAAAAATCATAGCAGTCAGGTGAAGTTCCCGATGACTGGAAAAAGGGAAATATAACTCCCATTTTCAAGAAGGGAAAATGGATGAGCTGGGGAACTGCAGACCAGTCAGTCTCACCTCTGTGCCTGGCAAAATCTTGGAGCAGATTCTCCTGGAAGGCATGCTGAAGCACATGAAAAACAAGGAGGTGGTTGGTGACAGCCAGCATGGCTTCACTAAGGGGAAATCCTGCCTGACCAATTTGGTGGCCTTCTATGATGGGGCTACGGAACTGATGGAGAGGGGTAGAGCAGTTGATGTAATCTACCTGGACTTGTGTAAAGCATTTGACACTGTCTCACATGACATCCTTGTCTCTAAGTTGGAGAGACATCAATTTGATAGGTGGACCACTCGGTGGATAAAGAACTGGAGGGCTGGCCGCATGCAAAGAGTTGTGCTCGATGGCTCAATGTCCAGCTGGAGACCAGTAACGAGTAGTGTCCCTCAGGGAGCGGTGTTGGGACCGGTCTTGTTCAACGTCTTTGTTGGTGACATGGACAGTGGGATTGAATGCGCCCTCAGCAAGTTTGCCAATGACACCAAGCTGTGTTGTTTGGTTGATACTCTGGAGGGAAGGAATGTCATCTAGAGGAACCTTGACATGCTTGTGAGGTGGGCTGATGCCAACCTGATGAAGTTTAACCATGCCAAGTGCAAGGTCCTCCAGCTGGGTGGGAGCAATCCCAGGCACAGCCACAGGTTGGGCAGGGAAGAGATACAGAGCAGCCCTGCGGAGAAGGACTTGGGATTGTTGGTCAATGAGGAAATGACCATGAGCCGGCAGTGTGCTCTCGCAGCCCAGAAAGCCAACCGTATCCTGGGCTGCATCAAAAGGAGACTGACCAGCAGGTCGAGGGAGGTGATCCTGCCCCTTTACACTGCTCTCATGAGACCTCACTTGGAGTATTGTGTGCAGTTCTGGTGTCCTCAAAATAAAAAGGACATGGAAGTGTTGGAACAAGTCCAAAGGAGGGCCATGAGGATGATCAGGGGATTGGAGCGCATCCCATATGAAAATAGGCTGGGAAAATTGGGGCTGTTCAGCCTGGAGAAGAGAAGGCTGCGTGGAGACCTCATAGCAGCCTTCCAATATCTGAAGTGGGCCTATAGGGATGCTGGGGAGGGACTCTTCATGAGGAACTGTAGTGAGAGGACAAGGGGTAACGGGTTCAAACTTAAACAGGGGAAGTTTAGATTGGATATGAGGAAGAAATTCTTTACTGTGATGGTGGTGAGGCACTGGAATGGTGTCATGGGTTCAGCAGTAACAGCCATTTTGGGCTGCTCAGGGAAGTTGTGAATGCTCCATCACTGGGAGTGTTCAAGGCTGGGTTGGACAGAGCCTTGGGTGGCATGGTTTTGTGGGAGGTGTCCCTGCCCCTGGCAGGGGGGTTGTAACTAGATCATCTTAAGGTCCTTTCCAACCCGAACTAGTCTATCATTCTATGATTTATGATTTGTTGCTCGACTCCACTCACTTGCCCTGAAGCCTGGGCAGAGCAGTTCTTTAGCCTTATGTTTTGTATTTCTCTCTTACAGGAAGATAGACATTTTTTTAGCTTTCTTAATTGGTATTTATTTTGTAGTGTGAGGCTGCTTTGCATAACTTGGGAAGCATATATCTCTCTTGTGCACCATGGATGAAATACTGATGCTAAATGTCTCTCTGAGTTTTGTACTACCTGAACTTTTATTCTATATACCTCTTGCTTGATATTCTGCTCTTTATTTACTCTGTCTCATGGTATTGTGATTATATTATCAGGGAATTTAGAATTTGGATTGATTTTATTATCAAAGAATTTAAAATTCTGTGTCGCTATTTTCCTTCATGTACACTTCTGAAGAGGTCTTTGTGCCTTTCATGCACATTGATGCCCCCTGTTCATTTGCATTGCATTTCTTATTGTGCTCTGCTGCCTTGTCTTGCATCTGGTGCTAGTCTGAACTTCACAGTTCATTTATTTTTTGCTGGTTTGCCCTGCACTGATGTCACATATATGGAAAGATCTCCAAGTCACTGCTTACTTTCTCAATATAGGGGCATTTTTTTCTTGTCTGTAATCCTTTGCATAATGGCTTGTCAGAATATTTGCATGTGATCTCATGTAAAGGGCATTTATTATTTTACACACGCACACAATAGCCATAGATCTTTGGATTTTGTTAATTTCTTCTGCTTTGTGTTTGTCTACTGTCTTTGTCAAATTTTCAGTAAATTTTCATGCCTTCCTTGCTCTATCTTTTGAAATACCTTTGTGACTGCTTTGCTTATATTCTCTGTTTGGGTGTAAGATTGTTCACTTGCCATGCACTTGTCTTTACTTCTCTATAGAGTTAAAGGGATCTCTGAGCATTCTCATTTGAGTGCCTGGATTTTTGTCCTGTCATTATTCTATTGCAAATTAGTTCAGCCTTTAGAGTTTGGAAATTGCATGAATCAGTCATCTTTGTGTAGTTTGCCGAAGCTCTGACCCATTCTTCTGCAGGAGCTTGATGGGAAAATGAGTCTTTCATGTACAGGGTTTTTTAATGAATTAAAATGCTCAGGACCACTAAAATTTCTCCCTGTCTGCTACTGGTGTAGTGCGATGTCACTGAAGTATAAAACACTGCCCATAACAACTGTAACAGTCTGCTTCTCTGACTTTGTTTCCTGTTTTCTAGAGTCATATTACAAGTGGTTGTTTTCTTTCTGCGTCTGTGTGGTTCTATATGTTCTTTTTTTAAATGCTCATCTGCTCAGACACTGGAGTATCTTTCACTTAGCTAATGATTTTCATTGACTGTAAGGTCACATTGAATTTTGATCCTGTGATTGTCCATGAGCATAAGCAAAGTTAATTAAAATATGACCACGTTCATGTTTTGTTCCTCCCTTCACGTATAAGGTCTTCACCACTCACAAACTTGATCCTTTCATACTTGGGAAGAGCTCTACAGCATTGTTCTGGCAATGTTACTCTCATCTTTCTGTCCCCTCCATCTCCTCAGTCTCTCTTTGGCCCCTAGTCACTCGTTCCTTATGCCCCTGGCTCCGTTCTGAATCTCTCACAGTTTTGTGTCATTGTATCTTTGCCTAGTCAGCTCCATGCCCACATGCTTCATCAAATCTGTCTCACCTATCCCTTTGGGCATCTTTCCACTGTTTTGTAGGTTCACTGCTTTTAGCCATTTTTTTGCTTCTCCTCTTGACGCCTCTTCTTGCCACATATACTTGCTTATCCTATCTTCCTTTGTGTAGGAGCCAGATAGATTCCTGCTCTTTCCTTGGGATCTGTCACACGTGATGGAAAGCTGATGTGGCAAAGAAAGTGTTCCTTTATTCCTGGAAAATGTGAGTAGAACAGCAGTCTTAACTGTGAAACCCTAGTTAAACTCTGCTGTACATATGTAAAACTGGATGATTCCCCTAGCACCCAAAGGCCTGTAGCACAATCCATTTTGAATGCAAATTTGCAAAGCACATTTTGCTGATACAAAGGCCATTCATTACCTTGTCTCCTTGCAGTTTCTGCTCCAAAACACGTAACTTTCAAAGAAAAGATCACCAGTTTTAATACTGAAAAAACCCCATGCTTTTCTTTCTCTCTGTCAAAAATGGCTGATCTATGGTAAGTGGCACACTGTTAGTAAAGAAGCATGCTGACCCAGTAGCAACAGAGAAAACTCTGTCTCCGAAACTTGGTGGGTTAAGGTCACAAGTAAAAAAGAGCAGAATCTTACAGAGGAATGAATAAGATAATTACAATAACAACTGATGATAGCAAGTTCATTAAAAGAAAACTTCATAAAACAAAACTTCATAAAACAAAACTTTATGTACATTAAAGTATATAAAGATCATTGCTTTAGCTAGGGTTGAAATGAGGACAAGAGCTGTAGAGGGGAATAGTTTCATCTAAATCCACTGAATCAGTATGCAAAAAAAAAAAAAAAAAAAGTAAGTTACATCAATAAGAAACAAGTTATTAAAGAAAATCTTTCCCAATTATAGAAGGATACTATGTGAGGTGGTTACACACATGAAGAAAGAAAAGAAATAGTGTTAGCACCGGCCATAGCTAAGCATAAGATGTTAAATTGATGGAGTGAATAAAAATGTTCCATGTCTCAAGAGTATTTTATTCTGTATCTCTTCACTCAGAATAAATAAATTTGTTCCAGATGAGACCAAACTAACTCATAGATGCAAATCTTTCTTATGAGTTCAAAATGTATTTGGGTGCAGTAATACTACGGCAGTCTGGATCTGATTTGAAAGCCAAAAAGCCTCAAGAGGAAGGGGAATTTTATGATACCTGACAGTGCACTTTTGGGTAAAGCAAAGCTTCTAAATATAATGTCACTTTAATAGCATTTACTTCCAATCCATGCACTAATGGGATAACCACTAAACGGAAAGCTCAGCGTATAACCTCTAGCATAATGATGTCTTCAGTGCCTTTCTAGCACCAGTTCTGTTGACCTTGTCAGATTACTTTTGTTTCATAGCCTGCCTCTGCCACTCCTGAGCCCTCTGAGTTTATTTGCGTGCCTTCGTTATAATTGCAAACCAGGTTCAGACACTGTTTCCAAAAGGAATTAGCTGTTTGGTCTTGGGACATCTCTTTTCTTTGGTAACAGTACTGCACAAACCAAAGAGAGGGTACAAATCAGGATCAAGTTCACTGCATTTGAAATGGTGTAAGAACATTTTCTGAACATTGACTGTCATTGAGAACTCTCATATAAAAAGATGCTACCTAAATTGGATATAACCTTGAAATATCCCCCCCTGCACTATTCCCTCTGTCTTATTAGCCTTGAAATGTTCAGCTATTCAGAGCAGTTTACCTCTTAGGTAATTGATCCACCATTATAGAGAGTATCCAGGTTTTACTCTAGTTTTCAGGTTTAAGAAGTTCATTTGAGACTTACCCTCGGATGCTTTTACTCTCCTTGATGTAGGGCCCCTTTGATATAATCAAACTCCTTTCCATCAGGTGAAATCAATGGCAAATGTTTTGGGAATTGAAGCTTTCAACATTTAAACCCCACATATTTTTGGGGGGCATTTTGAAGTGGCTTAAGCTGCTTGCAGGTATTCAATGACAAATAACTTTGTAGAAGTCTTAAAGATAAATGGCCTGAGCAGTTTTTCTATTATTCTTATTTTTGTTTGTTCATTTCTCCCTTTGGCCTTATCTTACTTTCACTGAAAGTATTTGACAGGGGCAAGGGAAAAAAAAACCTTTGAGGAAAGAGGTTTGTTGCATCAGGCAGAATATTTTTCATAGGAAAAATGCACTCATTGCGAGGTATGTGACAGATTGCCAAAACTCATTTGTGCGTCTGGCGATGGTATGTTTTGATTTTTGGAACTTGGTGTGTATGGTAGAATGCTGACAGCAAGCCCATCACAAGAACAAATAATGGAAATAACATCCCCGTGTTTCACAGCTCATCTCTCTGCAGTTTTGAAATTGAACAGAATTGTTTTCTTCTGATTTTTGTTTCCTTCTCCTTGTGTCACAGTTCAGCTGGGCTTCTGGTGCTCTTCTGTAAAAGAAATACGAAGCCACATGCATTCTCATCACCTAAACAGTGCTGAGGCTCAGGTGCTGGTACTTGGTAGTGCATAACTGTGACCACATTCCTGTTTGACCCGTGGTTGTTTACACACTTCTAGGCATGGTTTGGGGAGGACCAAGTGCTGAGTATGTTTCCTGGCAAGCAGAATGGATGAGGTTGTCCAGCTGTGTGTGAGGAAGAGAAAGGTTATCCATTTGAAGGTGGGTTACACTGTGCCACTTGCCAAGCTCTGGTCTATTTGAGTTACTTATATAGGTATGGTCTAAATGCTGACTGACCTGGGTGGGAGGGTGTTCCTCTGGTTATTCTGTTGGCTTCCATGGGGAAATGCAGTGAAGTTTGCTTCACTAGAAATGAAACAACCGTTATTTTCTTTAAGCTGTGACATGGATACAAGCATTCTACTTTTCTCTTATTAAACCACATGCAGTTTGCTTGATCTTCAAAAACTATCAAGAGAAAAGGACCAAGAGCTGTTTAAACAGTATGTGCCCTTCTTACTAATCTCTTCAAGTTTCATTTGCTTTTCCCATGTAAGTCTCTCTTTTCACTGGAGTGTTCTGGGTTTGCATGTGTTTGTGACTTTTATCTCTACAAACACTTTTAGTCTCCACAGCACAGGGTCTGATAACCTGTACCAGATTGCACTTCATGAAAGGCAAAACTTGCAAAAGCAAGAAGTAGTAGTATTATTATTAAAAATGTATTATTTGCTTGCATCCCCCTTCTCCCCTTCCCACTTAACTAGCTAGGTTTAAGATAGGTTTTTGATAAAATACCACTGCTGACCAACTATTGTTACACTGCTTGTAAGGTATCACAGGCTACATTGACAAGCTGTGACAGGTATTTTAAGCTGGGGTTTTGTGCTGAATGGTCACAGACAGGTATAAAGAAGTAGGTTCTACTTCCTAATATGTTGCCAGGGCTCACCCTCTCATCTCAGCCTGACTGAGATGAGAAAGCACAGACCTTTCAGAAGCTACTTTCTAGTAGTCAGCAAAAAAACACTGTGATTTTTATAGCAGCACTAGACCATTAGGTTTCCATGGCTAGTGTCTGCTTTGTCACTTCTGGTCTGTATCTGCGTTGACACTGAGCACAAGTCTGTGATATTTGCCAGAGAGCACCTTGTCTTCTCATCTGGACTCACTGCCTGATTTCGCTATTAACTACCTGTGACACCAGTCTTGCACGTTCTGTTTGCTCTGTGTGCTTCACAAAGTCAATCTGATAATTGCTTCTGGAGGTCAACAACCTGCTTTGCTCTCTCAGCTTGTTGCCTACCTGCCTTGTCTTTGCTCCTAGGCTGTTTCAGAGTTCCCTCATCCAGCAACAAAACTGATCTCCAGAGGTTGCATAACCCCCTGTCTGTCCAAGTATACAACCCTAAGTATGGGGTTGCCTTCATGTCTCTTCCTGATTGAAAAAACTGCAGGTTTTAAAAATAAAAGAACTGGGACAGCATTTGTAACAAGCACAAAGCATGGACTAGGGCTGTCTATCCACTTCCACTTGGGTAGGAAGGAGAATGGAAGATGAACACATACTTCTTTATTACCATATTCAACCAAGCAGAATTGTTCTTTTCAATACTTTCCACAAATAGGTGGAAATTAAAGACTGCAATGTCAGTTGTAAAAACCTAGGAGAATACAGGACTTGTACTTACTGGAACTGGTAGGAAACAGAAATATTCTGCTCTTGTGAGACCTCACTTGGAGTATTGTGTGCAATTCTGGTGTCATCAACATAAAAAGGACATGGAACTGTTGGAACAAGTCCAGAGGAGGGCCACAAGGATGATCAGGGGATTGGAGCACCTCCCATATGAAGATAGGCTGAGAAAGTTAGGGCTGTTCAGCCTGGAGAAGAGAAGGCTGCGTGGAGACCTCATAGCAGCCTTCCAATATCTGAAGGGGGCCTATAGGGATGCTGGGGAGGGACTCTTCATGAGGAACTGTAGTGAAAGGACAAGGGGTAATGGGTTCAAACTTAAACAGGGGAAGTTTAGATTGGATGTGAGGAAGAAATTCTTTACTGTAAGGGTGGTGAGGCACTGGAATGGGTTACCCAGGGAAGTTGTGAATGCTCCCTCGCTGGCAGTGTTCAAGGCTGGATTAGACATAGCCTTGGGTGGCATGGTTTAGTGGGACGAGTCCCTGCCCCTGGCAGGGGGGTTGGAAGTAGATGATCTTAAGGTTCTTTCCAACCCTCACTATTCTATGATTCTATAATAATCTCTCAAAGTTATTAGACTAAAAAAATCCCCCTGTGATTTATTCCAACTATTCTAAGGAACTTATTTGAGTGGGGTAGGACTTGTGCAAAAGCATTTTGAACAGGTTTCTTTATATCTCACAGGAGATTTTTAAAACTAAAAAGAAAAAAAAAAGTAAATATAACCTGGAACAATAGATCACATACTGAATAAGGACTGGATTTGCAGGGTTCTGAGTGTTGGGTTTTTGTTTTGCTTTTTTTTTTTTTATTTTTTTAACTTCCAGGATTTTTAAATGTTTTGGGTCAGGTCTTCAAAATGGTCTACTACTGTGGTTGAGCTCTTTTGAAAATCTGCTATAAACCAGTGTGGAAGAAGAGGTGGGTAAGGTCTAGATTTATATAAAACTTCAGCTGCCTGTTGTAATCTTCATGGAAAATCTGGCATTTGAGAAGTTTCTGACTTCTTGTTCACCCCAGAATGTCTCGTGGCCCATACTTGTAAAATAGTAGGGAGGTTACTGTGTAGGAACTCAGCAATCTTGCTGTAATCCATTATACATACACGTATCTTCTGGTCAATGTCCTCTTTAATTTACCGGCTGCTATGTAGGACAAATGTTCCTTGTCTAAAAGGTAATTTTAAAACCAAAAGGAGAGTTGTTTACTTACAATAGTCTGAAATAACACAGGAAGGTCTTATTGTTTTTTGAAAGGGCCAAGAGCAAATAAAGTTGTCACAGATATAAAAATAAACCTACTTATGCAAGACTGCATACGCAATAAATAGCCATAATAAATTCTTTTTTGGTCATACATAGTCAAATTATGTCGTGCACCTAAGTCTTCTTTTCCCTACTTGAAACCAAAATGAAATTGCCAAATGCCAAAATAGAAGAGCTAGTTTTTATGGGCCTGATTCAAGGCTACCCTACGACAATAGACCTGTTTTTGTGCTTTCAGTCTAGGTGCTTATCCTATCTTATTTCTACAAGTACAATTTCCTCCTTGACATCTCGTATTAAGCAAAGAGGGTTGCATATCTTCCATAACTGCAAAATCCCCAAATGCGTGGTTGGTCAGTCAGAGGAGTCATAACTTATAAATACAACCTGCTGTACACATCACATACATTTTCAGTTCCTAATTCAGTGTGGGAAATCCCAGCAAACTCCCTGGAGATCTGTGTAGGTGGAATCAGTCCACTCGCGTCAGACCCTATCTAAAGCCAGGGTTTGCTATTAGTAAAGGTGGGTAAGAATAGCTACACATAGATATGGGTCAGTACAGAGAAGCAAGCTTTCTCTGCCACTTGAAGTTGCATCTCTTTTCTTTTGTGAAAATATAGTGAAATCCTCTTAAGTAGCTTTTCCGGCAGAATGGAATCACACAGAGAAATTCTGATTGTAAGTGGTCTAGAGCAGTTGTTTTCAACCTTTTTCAGTGAGTAGGAAAAAATCCTGGTGTAGAATGGACCCCTGGATTGTAAGCTGATTAGCTTTCCTTAATCATCTATTAGGCTGCTGCAGATCAAACGTAATACTGCAGATCATAGAGGGGGGAAATTCCTTAAACAAAGCCATTTCTTCTCTGGATTTTTGTAACCTGTTCCTTAGAGCATCGATCCACTGGACCTTCTCATCTGATTACTCATAAGATAGATAATAACAAGCCTGCCTGAAATTAAGCAGGGTCAATTTGAATCACAACAATTTTTTTCATAAAGATAATTTTCTTCACAAAATTCACACGTCTCTGTGCTTTCTAGAGAAAGACACAGAGACATGTAAGTCAGGTAGATCTTGACCATCCTCTCAAAATTCCCTTCTGTCACAAAATCTTACAATTTCCTATCATCTTAAGAGGGTGTTTGTAAAAATGTTGTACCATTCCTTTTTAAGTATGAATAACTTGAGTGCAACAGGAGTGAAGCACAAGCAGGGCCTGAAAAGTGAATTTCTACGTGAATTGTTGCAGTTGGATGAAGGTACATAGATATAAAGGACAAAATTTGAGTTGAGAGAGAAGTGGCTCCCAATTGGTCAAGCATGTTTATAGCAAAAGCCTGATGATAGGAATATGGTTTCCTAGCTTTGCATTGCAGAGTTTACACTTGTAAAATGATTTTTTTTTTAAATGCAGAAAATACGTTAGGCTTTAAAGTAAACCACAACATTGTAGTTGTCAGTTTTGTCTGTGGTTATAAGATCTGTTTCCTAGTTTGACAGGGTAATTACTTAATCACCTTGGCAGTCTTTTAAGGCAATGATAGTAGTAGGTGTTTTCCATGTAAAGTGGTCTATGTAGTATATCTGGAGCTGCTCTGGAATGCCAGTGACCATGGTGTTCTCTACTGGTTCACCATAAACTGCATAGACATTTTCTGCTTGCTATTTAATGAATTTAATATAGGGAGAAGTGTGTGGAGGTATCTATTTTCTGAAGCAGATATATTCCATTAATTTTATTGTGTGAGATGCACTGTTCTCAAATACGCAAAGTTGAAAATGCTGAAAGACAATTTTTATGGGAGTTCCCTTCTTAATTTCTCATGTTCCTCAAATAGTACAACCAGAGAGTCACCAGAATTTTCTGCAAAATTCCTGGGACTGAGACAATGCAAAGATATGTCTTTCACTGGGCCATGCATGAAAGAATAATTAACTGAAACACAGTGCAAAACAAACCCTTAGTTAAGTGAGACATCTTTTATCTATACCACTGTTTCCAAAAATATATGCTTGATGAGAGATGAAAGTGTAATGTCACATAAGGCTTATAGACTTCCACATTTTTGCTCTATTTGTGCAGGAGGAAGATTTGTAATAAAGTCAGCAGGTTCAGGAAGCTCTGTGGTCATGCTCTCTGTTCTGGCACTGCCACAGCTGCTGGTGGAGAGAAGCAGGGCAGTGCAAGGAAAGGAAGGACTTGTGATGGCTGAAGCTGGGTAAGGAGGAAGGAATGTGACAGCCTGGGAAAGGCAGGGCCAAGTGAGAAGGCAGTGACAGTAGCTATAACAGGAGAAGGAAAGAGATGGAGGAGGAGGAGGACTGAGAAAGAAGTACAATAATTTGTGTGGGGTGGCAGGAAATGAAGCAAGAACAGATGGGGGGATGCAAATGAGAAAGAAGGCAGAAGCAGCCGTCAGGCTCAGCTGCAGAGAGGTTGAAACTGCCACCTATATTTAATATAATCATCTACTTGACTCTTGCTTTGAGAACAGGGGTATCTGGTATATGGGTTATGGAATGATTTGGGGTGTATCTTTCTATGTGGCAATTGACATCTCTTCTGAAGCAGCTGGCCTGAGCTCTCCAGCCCAGACAGAATGAGCTAAATAAACTGGTGAAAAGTGAAGGAACTGCTCCTCCTCTTTATATGTCTCACACTGTCTCTCTAGATCAGCTAGCCAAAGAACTGACATCCTGATGGGGGCTTCAGCATCTTGCCAAGAATACCTAGGAAGCAGAAGGGCACTAGAATCATAAATCTAAAAGTCTTGCAAAACAAAATCTGTGACAATATACGTAAAAATGATACTCCACACAGAGCTCTTTAAACTGAAATTCATAATTTTCTGTTCTGCTAGAGAAAGTACATACTGCTTTAAAAATTCTGGAGAAAGGAGGCCATTAGTTATTAAAGTCTTCAAGATGAACGCCTAATGAACCCTACTGGCTTAATGGACTGCATTCCATTGGTATTTTTTCATAGGTAGTTCATGTGCATATTGGAGGTACAGTAAACTGTGTGTATGATTTCCATTTTCAGAGCGTTGTTACAGCTTTAGTCTCCTCATGGAAAACTTACAGACCACTGAAGCTGATTTCAGTACAGTCAAAATGGGTTTAATGTGAAAAGAACTGAGCAGATTTTTCTCCTTTACTAAAAGGTTATAGTTCTTTGACGCCAGTGCCAAAAGTTACATGAGATATAGTGTCTTAAAATACATGTCATGCCTGTTCCTCAAACTGGTGTAACAGAAATGCTGTGCTTGCTCTAAGTGATTAGACAAAAAGAATCTTGCCTGGTTTTGAACTCTGAGTCAAAGGACATAAATATTTTGAAAGGAGTTGTTGGCTTACAAATGTGACTCCAGCTGAGACTTCAGACTTCAAAGAGACATGTTGATGGAGATCAGTAAGAATTTATAAAGCCATATGACTTAGAACATGTCAGCTGGAGATGAAAAAGAGACTGAAATCCTGTAATCCTTACTTTCCCATAGTAGATTGCCTTTTCTTGGGGATGCTCAATTGTTATTAAAGACAAAATAATACTCTAAATGTTCATTTTCAGTTCTGAATAATATCAAGTTTTGCTCAGAGAAAGATGAATCATTGACAATATTTTTGGTTTTATGTGAAGTTTAAGAAAGACCATTTATCCTTATTCAGCCATCAACAGAATTTCCTAGTACTACAGTTATTAGGCATTGGACAAGCCTTACTGGGACCTCAAGGTCAGGCAACTAAATCAGAATGAGACACCTGCAGGTAAATGATTATACTTCATCAGAGATGTTAGAGGAAGTTTTCACATTTTTCCTATTGTTGAGGAGTAGGGGAAGGAAGGAAGTGTGCACAGAGCAGTTTCATGAGGAGACACAGTTCAGCCTTTCCATGGGTGGTTGTAGCAGCAAGTGCTGTGTGCCTTTTCTGGGAAAAGGAATTTCCAGAGTGTCTTTATCTTACTTTTGTATGTGCCTGCATAAGATCTGAGATTTTTTGTTTACTTGTTTGTTTTTGGTTTTATTCTTTTGTTTAGAGCAGAAAATCTTGATTTCACCCCATCTCTACCCCATGTTTGCTTTCCACTTTATATTAATACATGTTATGTCTTACTGGCCTAAAAGCAAGTGTAGAAATATACCACATCATATTCTGATTTTATCTGTTGGTGCTGTATGAAGAGAAAGACAGCAGAAAATTAGACTCCCCTTTTCCATAACATGCAGTTTATTCCACCTGTAATTAAACTTGGCAGTAAGTGTTTCTATAACTCACTTGCAGACTTTTAAGGTCAATTATTCTTCACAGTAATTGACAATAGAGCTTGCATGCCTTTTTCTAGGAAAGGATTGCATCCTTTTAGCTTTTGCATTAAAAATTGCCAGACCTGGACCTTTAATGGGGCATAGCTTATGTCTGCAATGCAGCCATTCCAGTGGTGCCAAAGCCAATCTTCTCAAAACACAGAAATGAATCATGCCAGGAAACCTATGATGGGGCTCAATCTAATTTCTTCACTGAGGAAATCTCTGAAGCAACCAAGCTTGTGAACATGCCCACATGCCATCTGAGCTTCACAGTTAGGATTTTGTGAGCAGTTTCTTTTTAACTCCCTTTTATTCTTTCAAAAATGAGGGTAACAGTCTGTACAGTCTTCTTCACAGGTCTTGATCGGAGTTTTCAGAAATGGGCATAAAAGCAGAGTGTCTTTAAAAAACTAAAGGTTAAAAAGACTCAAAAGTCTACCTATAGGGATTTAAAAAATATTTAAGATTATTCTGATCATTATTTTATTTTTTTCTTGGAAGTCTCAAAACTTGGTTTAATTATCTACTGGGTTCTTAGTTCTTGGGCAATTTATATGCCTACACTCATAAAGAAAACAGCGTATATGTAAATTCCTAGTCAAGAAAACATAGATTTCATTCCACTTAAGTCCCAAATGTTTTTGGAAAGGACAGGTTTCAGTTTCTTGATAGACCTAATCTCAGGTGTGAGAAAGTTCCTAATTTGGGACAGATGGACAGATAGTCCAAATTTGCAGCTCAGGTTGGCAACCTCCTTCATTGTTTCTGAAGGTAGCATAAAAAATGTCACCTTCCTTTTTTTTACCTTTCTTTTTACCATTTGGAAGGCTAGTGGATCACCCAGTGGATCACCACAAGGAAACCATTAAGATCACCTAGTGAAATGAGAACTAGGGAAAAGAAAAATGCTGTACCATATGTATTTCTGCATAGAAAAGGTGAAACCAGTCTTAGCCATACTGAGTCAATGGCCTACATTCCCAGTTAATTCAAAGAGTTCATTATCAAAAATCCTTGCCTTGCATCAGTTAGGCTTCAAAATAGAGTTGCATAGTCTGATTCTGATATCAACCATGTTTACAGATGAGCACCTTAAATTTGTTTCATATTCTTTGTGAAGATATTTGCTAATTATGATATGAAATAATCCCCAAATCCAGGGTAGCCAGTTCTCCCGATAGCTTCGGAGAGGGCCTACGTTGTCCTTAGTCTGTCTTTTATTTGCAATATACCTATAGAATCCCTTCCTGCTATCTTTAACATCCCTAGCCAAGTTTAATTCTAAGTGGCCCTTAGCTTTCCAAACCTGGTCCCTAGCTTCCCGGACAACAACCCTGTATTCTTCTCAGGCCACCTGTCCTTGCTTCCACCTTTTATAAGCCCCTTCTTTCCCTCAAAGTTTCCTTCAGCAGGAACTTATCCATACAAGGAAGTCTCCTGGCCCTCCTACTGCACTTCCTTCTAGTCGGGATTCCACACTCCTGAGCTTGTAGTAGGTGATCCTCTTATATCAACCAACAGTTTTGGGTCCCCCTGCCCTCTAGGGCTATATCCCATGGAAACTTTCTAAGCAGGTTCCTGAAGAGGTCAAAGTCTGCTCCCTTGGAGTCCAGGGCAGTGAGCTTGCTGCACACTCTTCTCACTGTCCTGAGGATCTCCAATTCTACCATCTCATGATTGCTGCAATCAAGGCTGCCCTGGAGCGTCACATTTCCAACCAGCCCTCCCTGTTGGTGAATATGAGGTCAAGCATGGCACCTCTCCTTGTTGGCTCCTCTATTACTTGCAGAAGGAAGCTGTCTTCCACACAATCGAGGAACTTCCTGGATTGCTTGTGCCGTGCCGTACCATCCGTCCAACAGATATCAGGGTGGTTGAAGTCCCCCATGAGAACAAGGGCCTGTGAGTGTGAGGCTGTTCCTATCTGTCTATGGAGTGCTTCATCCGCAGAGTCCTGTTGATCAGGCAGTCTGTAGCAGATCCCCACAGTAATGTCCCCCATAGCTGTTCTCCCTCTAATCTTGATCAACAAACTCTCTGTTGACTGCTCAACTGTCCCCAGACAGAGTTTCATACTCTCTAGCCTATTCCTAATATAAATAGCAACTCCTCCTCTCTGCCTGCCAGGCTTGTCTTTTCTAAAGAACCTGTAGCCTTCCATTCCAACTGGCTACTCTGGATTTGGAGAAGGCTGAGGTTCTTAACGACTTCTTTGCCTCAGTCTGCACTGGCAAATGCTCTGATCAGACCACTCAAATCTTGGAAGTCAGATGCAGGGACAGTGAGAATGAAGACCTTGGTTCTAGTGAAGGAGAGGATATGGTTCAAGACCATCTTGAGAACCTGAATGTACACAGGTACATGGGACCTGATGAAATCCATCCGCGGGTCCTGAAGGATCTGGCAAATGAAGTTGCTAAGACACTGTCCATCATATTTGAAAAATCATGGCAGTCAGGTGAAGTTCCTGATGACTGGAAAAAGGGAAATATAACCCCCATTTTCAGAAAGGAGAAAATGGATGACCTGGTCAATTACAGACCACTCAGTTTCTCCTCTGTGCCTCGCAAAATCTTGGAGCTGATTCTCCTGGAAGGCATGCTAAGGCACATGAAAAACAAGGAGGTGGTTGGTGACAGCCAGCATGGCTTCACTAAGGGGAAATCCTGCCTGACCAATTTGGTGGCCTTCTATGATGGGGCTATGGAACTGAAGGACAGGGGTAGAGCAGTTGATGTCATCTACCTGGACTTGTGCGGAGCACTCGACATTGTCCCACATGACATCCTTGTCTCTAAGTCGGAGAGACATCAATTTGACGGGTGGACCACTCGGTGGATAAAGAACTGGCTGGATGGCCGCACACGAAGACTTGTGCTCAATGGCTCAATGTCCAGATGGAGACCAGTAACGAGTGGTGTCCCTCAGGGATCGGTGTTGGGACCGGTCTTGTTCAACATCTTTGCCAGTGAGAGGGACGGTAGGATTGAGTGTGCCCTCAGCAATTTTGCCGATGACACCAAGCTGTGTGGTTCGGTTGATATGCTGGAGGGAAGGAATGCCATCCAGAGGGACCTTGACAAGATTGTGAGGGGGGCTGATGCCAACCTGATGAAGTTTAACCATGCCAAGTGCAAGGTCCTCCAGCTGGGTGGGAGCAATCCCAGGCACAGCTACAGGTTGGGCAGAGAAGAGATACAGAGCAGCACTGTGGAGAAGGACTTGGGGGTGTTGGTTGATGAGAAAATGAACATGAGCTGGCAGTGTGTGCTTGCAGCCCAGAAAGCCAACCGTATCCTGGGCTGCATCAAAAGGAGCGTGACCAGCAGGTCGAATGACATGATCCTGCCCCTCTACTCTGCTCTCATGAGACCTCACTTGGAGTATTGTGTGCAGTTCTGGTGTCCTTAACATAAAAAGGACATGGAAGTGTTGGAACAAGTCCAGAGGAGGGCCACGAGGATGATCAGGGGACTGGAGCACCTCCTGTATGAAGATAGGCTGAGAAAGTTGGGGCTGTTCAGCCTGGAGAAGAGAAGGCTGTGTGAAGACCTCATAGCATCCTTCCAATATCTGAAGGGGGCCTATAGGGATGCTGGGGAGGGACTCTTCATGAGGAACTGTAGTGAGAGGACAAGGGGTAATGGGTTCAAACTTAAACAGGGGAAGTTTAGTTTGGATATAAGGAAGAAGTTCTTTACTGTAAGGATGGTGAGGCACTGGAATGGGTTACCCAGGGAAGTTGTGAATGCTCCATCACTGGGAGTGTTCAAGGCTGGGTTGGACAGAGCCTTGGGTGGCATGGCTTAGTGTGAGGTGTCCCTGCCCCTGGCAGGGGGGTTGGAAGTAGATGATCTTAAATTCCTTTCCACCCCTAACTATTCTATGATTCTATGATTCTATGAATGAGACTGAGAAGGGCTTTTCAATGTGCTTCACTTTCTGACCGGGGCTGAAATAAAGTCTAATAGGCAGATCTGTTACAAGAGGTATTCTGCCTCCAGTTTAATTCTTGTTCTATTCTAGTACTTCCCCTTTAACACTTATTTTCCATATTTAGAATTTGCTCCACCATGCCAGCAGCTATATATTGGACAAAGATACAGAATCAGAAAGATACACTGGGTATAGCACACCCACGCAAGCACTCCACAGGAATTGTTCTGGGTGGTATTTCTGTGCAACATGGCATGTAGCCTGATCTTGTAAAAATGGCTGTCTCTATGTGTTGTTTATTACAGAGGGCAGCATCATAACTACCATGGTAGATATGATGAAAGTTCAGTTTACAGTTACTGGTTTGTCCTTCTCTCACCTTGCAGTAAGGCTTCATTGTTATGATCATGGAAACAAAACAATTTTTTTATGAGAGATGATGTTATAATTTTTTGAGCCTTTGTTTTTTTTTTTTTTTTTTTTTTTTCTGGTATCTGAAAAATTCTGTACTCAAAAGAATTGCAAGACTATAAGAGTTAGCCAGCAAAGCTTTAAGATAGGAGTATGTAAGCACTGATAAAAAAGAAGCCAGGAAATTTATGAATCTGTTGCACTCTGACACCTGAGAAACTCCACAAAGCCTGCTTCCTTCTAATATAATTTATTTTCCTTTAAAACGAATTCTCCTGATTGCATTAATTGCTGCCTTTGGCAGTCATTTAATTTCTTTCAGTCTTCATTACATTAAGCGAAAATGGCAGAAAGAGTATTTGCTACTGTCTGTTTTTCCTCCTCTGTTTTAGCATTCCAATCATCCATTTTCATCTGGGAATCAAAAGATGAAGACATGACTAAATTTTCATCTGGGAATATGTTGTCCACCTGAGTGCATTTTATTCTAAGCATTCTTCTTCCTGTGCCTCTTGTTTTGTTCATCATGTTGCACTTTTCCTCTTTCAGCTAATGTTTGCAGTTTGTTATTCATTCTACTGGCACTGTTAGGACTCTGGCTTTTATTTTTACAGGTGGAAAGTACATATTCTGGAAGTAATGCTCTTGGTTGACGTACTTGCCCCTTCCTCTTTTTTCTTCCTTCTCACATTATTTTGTTTGATTGGAGAATTGCTTTTTAACACTACATGTGAGCTCACACCCTTTTCTGTCCCCTACCTTGACATTTACACAGATATGAAACCTCATTTTGGCTATTATTCAAGCTATTCCCTGTGATTTCCTTCCTGTCTCCATTTCTTGCTTTTATTTTGTTTGAGGAAGCCTTCTGTTAATGTGTGCACGAACACCTTTCTTTTTGTAGTCTTTGCAAATAACCATTCCCATTTTTTTAACTCAGATCTCGCATAGTATGTGCCTACTGATGAGTTCCACCTCACTTTCATCTGACACTTTTGTTGTTTGTCTGTATTGGTATACCTTTGGGTATGGATGTTTTAGAATAAAGTCACATTGCACTGTTTTCTAGGCTAGAGTCTGCTCAGGTTTTGTCTAGTTATCCCTCTATAGCAGTCCATGAGAAGAACTCTTCTAAAGACAATCAGTGCTGAATGTAGGTTATAATGCAAGGATCAGGTCTCCTAGTTATAACTTTAACACTGGCATCATGCTGAATTCCAAACTTGTTTAAGGAAATGGTTCTACCATACCTATTCCTTCCTATTTATGCTGATCTGCCTAGCCATGGTCATTTGGATTTCTTCTATTGCATATACTTGTTGGCTCCCCTATTTTTCATTTGGGTTTTCTCTGTTTACATACGAGAACAGTGCAAATGACCTGTGGTTCCTTTTATTGCTGGTTTGAAAAAAAGGAAAAGAGGACATAAACATGTTTCTCTGAATTAGAGTAATATTCTCCCTACGTATCTCCAGTAGGAAATACTTTCCCAGTTCCATAATTCCAATTATTTTATTAACTCCTTCATTTGGCTCTGCTTTTTGCCATCTGTATTGTATTTTTCCCTCCTCTTCTCCAGTTCTTGAGTTTAACAGATGGCTTTTTTCTCCTTTAGTATTTATCCATTTCTACCTCAGTGGCATGTATCAACTCTGCTTCCCTTAATTTTACATCTCTCCTATACAAAATTAATGTATTTCAAGCTAAGATACACCTTCTGGTCTTGTTCTGTCCTCATGATGATAATACCTGTTTAATGTCACTTTTTAAAGACAGCACCAGGTAACTTCAAGCCAAGTCAAGGAACCTATATGATGAGGGTCTGTGGGAAGAAGCTGATACTTTCTTTGCATCATCAGCACAGTGCAGTGAAGATAGGTCATGCCACAGACTGGTTGAATTTTAATGGTGTTAAAAAATTAAATGCAGTATCTTAGATTTTATCTGAGGACCTAGCTAGCTAACAGTGACTGGTGAAATGGGGGTTTTACACACAATTTGATTCTACTCTTCTGCTCAAGTCTTTACGCAGAAGGCAATTCAGCTTCACAGGAAAAAAAAAAAAAGGATCCTAAAAAAAAAATCTTGATTTCCAGTCAACAGAGAATGAGTTCCTGTGAAAGTAAGCTCTAGCTGCAAGATTTGCTTTCAGGATCTAAAGTTAGGCTCTAAGAGTAGCCACCTCTGCAGAATATTTCTCTGCTGTGTGTTATTTTCTAAATATGATGTTTTAATGCAATATTAAGTAAGGCTGTCAAATGAGGTATTTCTCCATGGGGAAGTAGGTACTAATAGCTGTTTACTTTTGTTTAAAACAATAGTATAGAACTGCCTCTACAGTGCATGTGCATTCCCAAATATCAGTTTATAAGCTGTGTTGAAGTGTCATCATTGTCACTTAATTCTTCACTGCTCATTAAATCCAAAACATGCTTACACATGCATGAAAATTCTTCCAAATAAATTCTAGGCTTTTTTTTGTGGCTTAAGGCTAAAACGCAGTGTTGTAGACTGAAAATGTAAGGTTTTGGAGGTATAGCAATGACTTATGAGTTCTCATAACTTCACAGGAGCATAAGTAGTGTAAAGAACTCATGTTTTACTCCTGCAACAAACAAATCCTTTTGTGTTCAGTTGTTGTTTATTTCCTTGTAATAACCCCATAGTAGGCATGTCAAGCACCTTGTAAAAATACTCAAAACCACTGTCATGTGTTTTAGTTTCTTTTGGGCTGGGGGTCTAAATGCCTCATTTGTTCTTCAAAGCTGACAGTGCATGTTTAGTTAAAGTTTGGTTTACTCTATTAAGTGACATTAGGCCTCTTGTCCATTACAGTGAAAAAGACACTGCAGGCATCAGCAAAGGGCAACACCTTTAAACTTTCCTATATTTAAGCTACATAAAAGTTTACATTTATTTCTAGCGTTTTCAGTATCTCCCAGGTAATGATGTAATTGCTGACACAGTTTTTCAACCAGTCAAGGGAAGTTAACAGGTGTCTAAGATAAACACTTGACTTTGCTGAGTGTCATTGCAACTTCTTGGAATTTAAAATTATAAAATATGATGCCAAAGTGTGATCACAAATGTGATTACTGGTGGTGCATAGACCACAGTTGTAGTAAGAATGGAAGGACTGATGGAGGAGGGTTCAGGAAATCATTCTCAGATTTTTGCAGTTGACTATCTGTTTAGTTGTGAACTTCCTCTGTTGAGTATTTTTACTTAAATAGAAGGAAAAGAAAAAGGATGACTGCTCTATAAAGACGTTGGGAAAAGCTGAGAGAAATGTTCAGTTTTGTGTGTGAAAGAGAATTTTTTAATCTTATATTTTAATTTAAAAACCGTCAGGTGTTTCATTAAGTAATGTTTCTAATAACAAAAAAAAGGAGAATGGCTCTCCTGAGACTATTCTAACATGAATTTAAAGGCCAGATATTTTCAAGAACTTTGCTTCCAACCACCAACTTCTTGCTCAGCCTTTTCCTTGGATCTTTTCATCCCAAGCATGTGACCTTTGTAGCTGAACATGAATGTGCAGCCACATTGTCTTTGAACAATTTATTTGACTTCAGGCTACAGTGCTCAAAAGCCAGGAGTTGCTGAGAAAGGTTGCAGCTAAAAGGGCAACAGCTTGTCCACACACTCTGTGTAGCTGGGAACCCTGATTTCAAATTCAAAGGTCCTGTGTACACACAAACATTCCTCAGCTGAAGGAGTAGAAAATGTGTGAACTGATATAGCTAACTTTGTGCAAGCTTGTTTAGTGTTCTTTGCTGTGTTCAACTGAGCCTGAGTAGGGACCTCGACCCTTGGGCTACTATTGAATCTATTTGACCACAGCAAGCTGTCTGAATACTCAGTTAAAAGCATCAGGGCTCACTTGTCTTACTGGGGATAAATCTATCTGCTCTTTAATATTACAGTAATTTGTTTGCATGTAAAGAGTAATATTGTTTCTGTACTTTAAAAGAAATTATGTGCTTTGTGATGCAACAAGAGTTACATTGGAGATCTGTCTTTTTTTCTCATACCAAGAATTTTCATGTGACTTTTTTATGCTTAGTGTTATACTGCATAGACATAAACACAATGTTCCAATTTAATCTAAACAATCAGGGCCTTCATTTATGAAGAACTGTGAGAAAGTCTGACAAAAGATGTTCAACGTAAAGTGGATAAAACCAGCCCTGGAATCTCCCAGCATAACTAAACTTGGTAATTAAATTCAGAAACTGCTGGAATCCTTTAGAAGTTGAGAGGTTGGGGGAATATTTAATTTTTCTCCCTTAGTGGATTGATTACTATGGTATTTCAGTTACATGTGAAGAAGTCAGCCCCTATGTGAATCAGCCAAAATGCTCCAGGGCTTCTTTGGAAAGAAACCTTGAGTCTTGTTAATATGTGGTTTAGCAGAGAGAGTGAGAGAGACTATAGGAGGGCATAATGTTTAGGTTTTGGCATTGTAAATGGGAAGTCAGGCATGTGAATTTCTCCTTGAGGAGAGATGACAAGGTAAGCTTATTTGCTAAATACCTTTCAAAGTATGCTCATGAGAAGTTGAACCTGTCTTTCTCATTTCAACTCAAGAGGCAGGATGAAGGAAAGAGCCAAATATCACCTAGTAACATGAGATACAAGGCCTACCTTCACCCAAAACTCTGCTAATACTGGTTAACTCATATCTAAATGTAGCTGGAAAGAAAGCTGTGTTCTTCATCTGGGTTAGCAGCAGCAGCTTTTCCTGAGACCATGAAACATGTCAGTTCTGGTCTGCAATAATGCCTGAAGGAGAGCAAGGTCTACTAATGCAAACCTTAGGTGTTCCTGTTGTGTAATCTGTCATAATTACATACATACATTTATTTCAGAAAGGTCTACCTGAAATCTCATTCTGGTTTTGATAGAATTCAAGTAAAATTCATTCCAATGTAAAGTACTAGATATTAAAATGAAGCCTGCCCCAAATTTTTTTTTTTTTTTTTTCTCCAAGTCTATTCCTAATAGCCATTCTTCTTTTCTTGAGTACAAAAGGCATTTTTGACTGAAGTGAAAACTGTTCATGTTCTGGTTTTAATCTTAGCTTTTAATTCTTACAATATATGTAGACCCGAGTTAACAGAATTAATATTTTAAATTGGCTGTAGCAGTGAGCCTGTTACTCTAGATGATTAGAAATTTCATTGCATTCTGGATAAAGCAATATTCATTATGGATGGTAACATGCAATCATATGAATGAGCAACATGGGCTGGGAAAGTAAGAAATGTGAGGTGTCTGCTCAGGAGTAAAGCACATTCATACTGGTATCTTGTATAAGAGCTGTTGCTCTTTTTGCTGCTTAGACTTCTTTTATGGAAATTCTAGTTTTTAGAGAAGAGGTTTTGGAAGGCAGTATCAAAAGACTTTTACTCTTTCCATCACTAAAGTCTATTGATTCAGAACTGTAAAACTTCAAGGGCTAAAAAGAAAAGCCCTTGCAGTGGTGACTGTTACCAACTCTTAGAACTTTATTTCTAATTTTAAATGCCTAATGTTCTACTCAATGCCTGGAATCAGCTGACTCTTACTCAAATGACTTAAGATTCCCATGTTAAAACTGAAAAGGAAAATTCTAATCTTCATGACAATGGAAAGAATCAAATAAATGAACTCCCCAGGTTTACTAGCCAGAATGATGGATCAAACATTTTGAAACCTGCAGTACTTTAAAATTTAATGCAATATATTATTTAAGAGAATATCTATTGCAAGGAACCCATCAGTAAAGGAAATGTCAATCGAAGCTGCTTTTTCCCCCCTTTCCCTCTTTTTTCTTGGCTTATAATGTACTTTTACACTTGTGTTCAGAGCTAGAGCTTTGCAATTTTGCTATCCTACTAGAGCAGACAGTTTGAGTCATTTCTCACAGTGCTTCCTGAAGAGACAAGAAGGGGGAACATTGTTCTAGAAACACAGTGAAGAAGAGAACAGCCTTTGTTTAGCCTTCTTTCCCACTTCTGCTCTATACCAAGTTTGGACAGAAGTCTAGATAAAGAGCTTTATCTATTTTAGCTGCCAATTCCAAAAAGAAATGTTGTATTATGCAATCAATGGAATATCACAGTGTATATCTCTATATAAATGAAGCTATTCTGAATTATGACAGTATGCTGTGGGATACTTTTTCTTTTAAAGACAAAAGATGCTGTTGCAGACATCCTGGCTGTTCAGATTCCTCATGTTTTATTCATGTGTTCTTCCCATCCAGGGTGGATATTAGCAGAACATGCTGATCAAACTTCTGTACTGCTGCTCTGTTGGGATAAGCATGGGCTATGGGCAGGGCATGGTAGGTGCATTACTGTTCCCAACAAGGGTAGGTGCCAAGGGTAGGTTGGCAAGGTTGTACTATCGCTGGGTAGGCACAGTCGCACCATGCCCCAGCAAGCTAAGCAGAGCAGATCTGGGGCTGAAGACAAGGGAAAACTGGGGCTAGCGATTACCAGGTGGTCACAGTGGCAAGAAAGGTCCCGGGGAGTCCTGATCAAGGGGGTATATAGCCAGGTGAGGCACAACTATAACACAACTGCAACATAGCTCAGGCAGAAGCTAAGCATGACAACTGCAACATAACTCAGGCAGAGGCCAAGGTTTAGTCTCAGTTAAAAGTAGGTCCCAGGGAAGCAGAGGCAGTGTCTGGTGAGCCGCCTTCTAGTTTTCTTCACAGCAGGTTTCAGACCAGCTGCTGTGATCTCTCTAAGCTGGCCCTGTGCTCAGGCAGCCAAAGCAGCAGGAGAAGAGGGATGTGCTTTAAGCCTGTTTGCATGATGCCATAAAACCAAAGTTCAGATCAAACAAAATACCAGTATCAGGTCAGATCAAAGTTGTCTCTAGCTCAGTTTGCTATAGCCAGTAATACTTGTCTACTGCAAAGTTTATAAGGAAAGGACAAGCATATAGCTGTACTTCCCTTGGGGCTTGTCTGATCTACCCTTGACCTCATAGAAAATTCTAGTATTCCTAGAATTCTTTAATTTTTTTCAACTTATTTTATCATAAATCCAGATTTCTAGCACCCTTGCCTCAGTCTTAGAGCATGATACATCAAAATCTCTCTACTCCTGCTGCTCATCAAAGACATTTTTTTGGCTGTTGCTGCATTCTAGAGAGATCTCTTAGACAAATCTGTCTATTATCAACTTCCAGGTTAGCTGACAGAGGTGGAGGACAGGGACTCTTATTGCTTGAATATTCTGGAAAAGACATGAGCTAGATGTGGTTGACAAATAGATAGTAATTCTTGAGGGATTTCCTTTGCATGAACTTGAGTAATATTCTCTTCAAACCAGGTAAACTTTGGGTCCACAAATTTCTCTGTCAAGGAATTCCATGAGTTAACAACACCTAAGTGAAGCATTACTTCTGTTTTGAAGCCTGATCTTTCATGGCTTTTCAATGACATTTAGATCTTAAGTTAAAAGAGAAGATGAAATGTTGATCTCTATGTGCTTTCTCCCTGCTGCCTATGGTTTTAAAGATGCTCATCTTAATTCCCCAGGATTCCCTCTAGGCCAGATGAGACTCCACTTAGTCATCACTTCTATTAAAATTGTTTCACACTTCTAGTTATGTTTTTATGCATTTATTCCAGTTCTGTTGTGTCCCTTTTAAAATGGGGAGACACAATTACACAGCTTAGTATGTAGGGAACCCTGATTCCTTATGGTGGCACGAGGATATTCTCTGGTTTGTTCTCAGTTTTGTTCCTAATAATCATTAACACTTCATCTGTTGCAGCCCCATGGTCATTCTTCTGAGTGCTAGTGGTCAGCTCAGAGCTGATGATTTTGTATACGACATTAGGATTGTTCTTCCCCTTGTGTATTTATTTACATTAAGCTCTACTGAACTTTGTCTTTTCATTACAGTGTGCAAAGAACCTCTGCAATTTCTCACCACCATTCTTTCCTGTTCCAACTCAATATCAGTTCAAATTGTCAGCAGATGCATGACAATATGAAGATACATCTTGTCATGCATCTGCTGATAATAAATAACAACGAGCAACTTGCTGCTCATGTCCTTTCCAGGTTGATCATCTCTGTGTTGAGGAACACATTGTCCCAACACAGATTTTTCTTGATCTTAATGATCTTGTTCTGTTCTATTTTCAGCCTGCTTTCTGTATGCTGACTTTTAACCAGGTATTCACCATTCAATGCCATGACAATTAGTTTCATGAAAATGTACTGGAAATGGGGCTTTTAAAAAATACCCTCTCTTTAGAAAGCCATGTAGTTTTTATCAGCTGGATATACTTGCTGACGCTGTGAAGAACCTCTAAACCTTTGCCAGGCAGGACCATGTGAAAACTCCTGTTATTTTTTTTCCAAATACATAATCTTTTTCCACATGTCAACTAATTCTAGTCTTTATTATAGTTTCTATTCATTTTCCCACCACAGATATGGCCAGAGTTAGAAGCCTGTAGTTCCCTTGTGAAATTCCGTTTAAAAGCTGTGTACCTCAGTCCTCAGATGCAGGGCTAATAAAAGAGAGATTATAAACTACATTTCTTTTCCCAGCTGTATGCTTGAGGTCCTCTATCATTTTGGAGTGAATATCATCTTAATCATGGTCATTTCTTGATGGCCATTTTATTCGTTTGTAGCTTCTTCTGTTGTCCCTTACTTAAAACACACCCTCCAAGTTGCTTACTCAGAAAGTGGTGGTCTTTCCATTTGTATCCACAATCGGCCTTCCTTTGGTTCTGTTTGAGATTTATTTGTGTAAAAATCTTGTCAGCTGGTGAAAACTGTCTCCTCTCTAATTAGGTCAAGGGAAAAGTCTTTAAAATTTCTCATCCATATTATGGCCTGACACTAAATCGCACAGTTGCTGACATTACAATACAAGTTTCTACTCAATAGTCTAAATTTTGTGTTTAAAATTTTGTGCATTCTGTACAAAACATGAAGCTTGTTATGGCACTTTGTACAATCAGATAAAATGAGAACTGAATGGTTTTACTTGCAGTAGCCATGCTGGAAGGCAATAAATATTAGGTTAATTAAATTTGGTTAATCTTATCATGCCTGATGCCTAACTGCATCATAAAAGGGGACTCTTAAGTTTTGCAGTCATATCAGTCATGGCTGTTCACGCAAATGCACAGATTAGGATGTTGTAGAATTGTTTTCCAGAAAAGCATCATTCTCCCTCTAAAAAGCACTGGATAGAATGCAAAAAACTGGTGAGAAAAAAAGGGTAATAAAAAATGGTCATTTCCTTACTCTGCGACGAATCAGTGAGTGGCATTCGGTCTTTTTCTGTCTGGAAATTCAAAGAACTTCAAAGAAGAATTTCAAAACCTCCAGTAATTACAAAAAATCTTAAACATCAGAATGGAAGTGAAACTAGCTTGTCACTAAGTGTGCCGCTGAATTGCCAGAATATGCTGACTCTATAGCAGCATATTCTCTGCTGTGTAGGCTCTGTAGTCCAGGGCTACCAAATGTACTCAGCTTGTGAAGCACCACGTAGATGTTGATGCTGTCTGTACAAGCAGCAGTGACAGTAATTTCTGGCTTCATCTGTGCACAGTAGGAGGAATTTCCAGTTTGCTGATTTCTTTGTTATGGCATAATGCACTACTAGTGACAGGCATAATAAGCTGGGGACTCCCAGTTGCAAGCATTTGTTTCTCATTTTCTGTCCTCATTATTTTTTATTTTTTGATAACTTTTATAAAGGTCAAAGATATTCCATCTTTTAGTATTTTTAGCATATAATAAGACTGAGCTCAAAGTTGTTGTTTTCCACCCTTTTTAATGTACTGGAATTAATTTACAAAAAAGCAAACTCACTCAAGAGGTACAGACAACAAAAGCTTAAGGGATAAAATGATAGCAATCAGGCTGCTAGGCTGGGTGGATCCGGGTCTGCATCTTCCCACCACCTGGAGTTCATTAATAGCAAGTATGTCCCATTAACAGCTGCAAAAAACTCCTTGGTTAGTTAGCTCTGAAGGGAGGTTGATGCTGCTTTTTAAAACAGATGTAACAGCAGCAGCAGCAATGCTCAGGTCTTTACATTCCTTGTCATCATATCCATTTCCAACCTGGAGGGCTGGTAGGGCTATGTAGCTGCTGCTCTCATTAGAGTTAGCATGCAACTGGCAAAGACAAATGGAAAATAATTGACTTTCTGGTTTGCTTACTAGCTTTTTACACCCCCATCCAGTGAGCTACTCTAATTTATCCCTCAGATACTGACATTTTCTTTGCTGTTTCTAATATTCATTAAGATCTTGTATTCTTGAGATTATCGAATGGTTGGTTGTGTTCAGTCTTAATTGTGCAAATATAGGATTGCATGAAAACAATATGACTATCTGGCACTTGTAGGGCTTTCCTGCAAAAGGGTATCTGCAAGCTTTGGACTACTAGTTGACAGCCACAGTTGTGAAATACTTCACATCTCATTAGTAATTAATTGAATTTGCAAAATATATTTTGTAAGTATCATTTGTACTGCACTTAAAACCATCTTTGCAAAATAAAAATAACTTGGGAGTAAGAAAATTTAAGAATAAAGTCTCTATTCAGTCCAGACTTAATTGCTGCACATATAAAATGTAACATAAGTTTGAATTAATAACCACTTAGTTTTTTCCTCCTCTGATTACTGCCTGAGTGCATGAGATGGTGAGGAAATGATCGTATTTTTTCTCCTTTATCACTAGCCTCCAGTGTTCAATGCCCTTTGTTTGCTGTACCTTCTGAGCCAAGCCTGTATAAAGCAAATAATTATTAATTTCTGTGTGGGCTTTGCTGCTACTAAAAACATTTCTGTGTACTTCACAAATATTGTTTAAGTTACTGTCCCATGATCTTTGGGAGGTTGACATATATGACTGCCATTGTACAGGTAGAGTATTAAGCTGCAGTACACTTAAGTGTGTGTACATATATCCAGGCAATCTTGGTGACTGCTTTAAATACAGTTAGAGTTCTTCAGAAAGCTCCATGTCAGTTGCAGAGGCAGCTCACTGGAGGTCTGAGGGAACTGCAATGCTTCCTTAGTACCCTGCAGTCAAGGACTATGGCATAGGAAAAGACTGTGCAAGTACTTGTTAAAAACACCTTCTGCATGCCCACCCCCATCAGCATCAAGGCCTAGGTGCACAGAAGTACGTAAGTATAAATACCACTCTGAGTGCAAAAGCTTTATTTCTTTATGGAATGGCACTGGTCTTCAAACTAAAGATATGCCAAGGCCTTTCAGGACTTTGCAAAGTGTGGACTAAGGCATAGGGATTTTCGAGTGGTGGAAACTGGAGTCAGAGGGAGAAAAGAGCAACAGCAACAACAACCAAACAAACAAGGAAAAATGAAGGGAAAAAACCCAAAACCACACAGATGGCCAGGCACAGCCAAGGACCTGGAGCAGTAGCCTGAGAGGTGTCCTCAGTAAAATGTTCATTGGTTGGAAGGTTTGGAGCTGCGAGCAGGGAGATGATCTCTGACTCTTTGATTTTCCTGGTTCTGAAGGAAGCAGGATATAGCACATTCCTGTGCCGTATCTGGCCTGCATCAAAGGCACCTGACACCCACCCACACACCTTCCTTTGAAGGGGCACTTTTCAGACCCTTGGGTTTGTTTTATCTAGTTTGACAGAGATGCTTGGGTTTGAAACACTAACACGTTTAGCAACGCTTCCACTGTCCTCAGATGTGCACAGGGAATACTCATCACTCCTCCAAACTGAATTTTGATGGCCTCAAGTAGCATCCAAAATAGGTTTTGGATGCAGTTGCTCTGATAGTGCTTTCTGGATTATTGGGGATTTTTCCTCAAAAGATACCCCGATAGAGAGCCATCTTTAGCTGGGAAGGCCGGATCCTCTAGAGAGACAGCACAGACCTTTTCCCACTCAAGGTAACAGAAAAAGGTTTCTTCCTATTGGTTTGAACAGCCACCAGAGATGGGGGAGCTGCACAATTTGCAATTACTGGGTTACTGCACAGGTCACCCAGAGCTCAGCAGAAGCCTTTGCCCTGGTGGTGCCCAGCTATGCCTCATTCCTTCAAGCTTCCTCATTTCCCAGCCTAAGCCCTTTTGCTCCTTCCCTGCTCTGGTTCTGCTTTGCATTCAGGATGATGAGGGGTGTACTCATGCTAATGTTTAAATTTGTGTCAGGAAAGTACTTGTCAAGTCACTTTCCCATTTATCTCCCTCTTACCATGGTTTGTTTACACTGCTGATGTATTTGGAGTATGCAGACCAGATTCCTTCTGGAGGACATTAGTATGGCAGATGTGCTCCAAGCGCCGACTGCACCAGTGTGCTTTCAGTCAACAGGTTTAGGCCAGAGATAATATGAAGAAATATCCCCTTCCCATCCAGTAGTCCGTCCTTCTTTTTCTGCTGTGCCACACAATGCTTTTATTCAGTATTAATGTATGAGTGGAATTTACATCCTGTGAAATTATTGCTAGTGTACAAAGTAGGACTAGGGTCTGGAATATTGTTAATTGCATATCCAGGCCAAATAAATAAAATAAAAACTCAATGAAAAAACTTTCCTTACAACAAAACCGTGGAAATCTGACTATAAATATATATATTGTCTGGACTTTGATAAGTAGGATCTGCGATTTCTAAGGCAAGGATTTTCTAAATTGTGAGGGATGCCTTTAGAGGGATAGCTGGTTGGTCTGTCTGGAGCAGGAGGTGTATAGCATTTTTGTTTATGCAATTAATTAAAAAAGCACCCCATTCTTCTTTGCCTTGTTGTAATACACTTGGACTCTTTACTTTCCACTTCCTTTCTCTGTTTGCATTCTTTTGCATGTGAGAGCTGACTATATTGTTCCCCATTCCTTTCTTTCTCTCTGTCCCTGCAAAACAGCCTTTTGTTGTGCTGTTCTTGGACACTTAAGTTCAGTTTGTTTGATTATGGGATTCTTTTGAAGTTTAATTTGCAGCAGAGCACGCACATTGTCTTTGAAGTTGTGTCAAGCAGGTAATCTGGTTTCTCATTCCCTGATGGTTAGGCAGTTTTACCTTTAAAAATCCCACCAACTTTGGCAGTCTTAGGAATCCCTGGTATAGCTAACACAAGTTCTGAGAGACACAGCCAGGCCCATTTTGATTTAATGAGTACTCTATATAAGGCATGTGTATATTCTATAGTAATTTTCAGTAAGAGTTGTTTCTTAGCAGGAAGTACTTTTGGTCTATTTACTGGTGTGTTAGCAAAATGACAGTTGTTTCATTGCAGAAAGTATCATTGTAGGTGCACCTGTTTGAGAAACTGAGCCTCTTTCTCTGAAAAAGTGTTCCCCGTGTTTATTTCTGGAGATGAGGTACTTCTGTGGCATTTGTTTATTTGTTTGTTTTAGGAGGAGAGATACCACTTTCAAGCTTTAGAAGTTCAGAATTTAAATGGCCTATATCTACCACCCATAGCTGTGGCTATTCACTGATTTGTGCAAATTTGTGAAATTTATGTATTTTTTAGGGAGAGAAAAAACTTGAGTAAAGAGATTAATATTAATAATAATCTTATCCAGATTCAAATAGTTCGACTTAGTTGTAATATGTCTACTGATGGCAGCATCATGAATGATAATAACTCATAATTTTCTCATTTAATTTGTCAAAGTCTTACAAGTATCAGACTGTAATTATTATCGCTTTTCTACTGCTCACCCCTGTCCTGAATTAAAAAAAATAAGTGTCACAATCAGGGGTAAATTTGTTTACATCATAGGCAGTAAACAGAAAATGTTCAAAAATGTTTATTTCCTTGGTTTTCTCAGCCTAGATATTCTGTAACTTTGACTATTTGATGTCTTCTTAAGATCCTTGTTCATTACAATTGGAAGTTAAAGCAGTGCAAGATATTGATCTGTCTTGTGGGCTTCATTTCAATGCAGCTTTAGGGAATTAAATATGGATTTGAAAGAGATGTCCAGCTGCTCATACCATTTGGCAGAAGGTGTCTGAGCTGTGAAAGTGGGGGGTAAATGCTGGCATTTTGAGCTGTTCTAACCTCTTCTTGAGTAGGAATCTCCATCCATTATGAATCCCTTGGGCCAGATCCTTGTTGAGGTAAATTGGCACTGTTTCCTTAGGCTCACTGCTTCTGTGCTGACTTACACCAGCTGGGCCTTAGATTATTTTCTCATTAAGTGGACAAAAGTAACCAAAGCATGTCAGCAGGATTCAGAATTGAAGTGCATTTCTGGAAGCACTGTCTTGCTTTAGTAGCAGCACTAATGCAATGGATGCCCCCTGATACCCTTTGTAGATACACTCAGAGGAGAAAGAACGAATTAGGGTAATATATACACAGCTGTAAACTATTGCCCACTTGAACTAGCTGTGCCGAATGAAGTGGAGGAACAATGAGCCATACCAGCTGATCCTGGATCTGTCATACACCAACACCCATGCCCACACTGTTTGGCTGCACACTCTCTCCTGCTAACACCATCTCTCTCCCATGACTGGATCCAGATCTTTCACAGAATGGCTCCTCTGTTCCCACCTGACCACTCCAGAAGTGTGAAAAGACTTCTGCAAGGAAGAATGGTGCTTTCTAAGGTGTGAAATTGTGAAGTTTTAGTTTGTGTCTTTCTCGTCTTCAAAACCTGCAGAAACTGGAAACACCGAACTTCTGAGGCAGTACTATAGAAATGGTCTGAGGAATTCAGCATGTATGGCATTGATAACAATCCTCTTGAAGGGAGGAGGGCACAATTTTGATATCTGTGACATGCTGTCTTGTCTCGGGTGGGAATAAGGCAAGAAATATACAGGGCTTTTTCATAAAGGATCTCAGATTCCTGTACTTCTAATGGAGTGTGAAATAAATGGGTTGGATCCTAATCCATATTAAGTACTACTAAGTTTCTAGACACTGTCTTAGTACCACCAAAGCAGGCTATCAGCTGGATGCAACCTATCTGGAAGGATTAGAAAAGTTACTGATTCTGCACAATTTAAAATAAGCCCATTATTTTCACAAGCTTTGCTCCTTCTGTGTCCTGTGTATGCTGTATGTAGAGAAGAATGTACAGTCTATATTATGTTAGAGCCTTGGCGCTCCCTTCAACTAGGAAATCCTTCTGTTTCTGAGCCTGCAAATCTTGCAAAAGAGTGGAATCAAATGGCATGAGGTTGCTAATATATGTTGTATTTAGCTTGGGTAATGACTGCATACTTAATGGAAACACGTGCAAGACCTATTTAGCACTAACCTTAAGTGAATTAATGTTCTCTTAAAAAAAAAAAATAAGGAAAGGCATATTTCACAAGTGACACCAGGGCCTATTAACTAGGAGTTTAAAATATTTTCACTGCCAGGGGGAACACTCTCCCCAACGCAGTGTTTAGAAATGCTGCCTAATTTTATTGGCTGGTCACTCACTCAAAGCACAACCAGCATGATATGCTTTTTATTTGCTGAGTGGCCATTTTGAACTTGCCTCTGCTGACTGTGTTAGGCTTTGTTTCAAATCTCTCTTAATCCTGCAACGAACCTTTAATAAAGCTGGATTGACTTAAAGTCAATACTTAGAAACATTAATTAAAATAAAACAGGAGGAACCAAAAGATCAAATGATCCATTGTGGTGGTGCTGGTGTTTAAATCAAAGCTCTCTTCTCCACCCCTCTCCAGAAAAAAAGCAAGCCTTTGAAGACTGCAGCTGTATGACTTCCAACATGTTTTTTAAGCTGGCCTTAGGTTTTAATTACTTTTGCTGTTTTTAGTTGGCATTTTCTATACTTTGGAGGAGCTGTTTGGGATGCTTCTTTTTACCCTTCCCTTCAGAAAAGCAGAGGATAAAACAGGCAAGATTGCCATGAATAGTGTGGCAGGACATGGCAAACACTGCTCTGTATTTCAGAGAGCACAGCTTCCTGCAAAGGCTGGAAATGTCCCTGGAAAGTTCTCTGTTTCCTGAGCCAAGTTGTAATAGCTAGCATATCCAGTGCTACAGCTCTGGCATTTTCTTTTTCATTTTTTTTTTTATTTCCAAGTGACCCTCCAGCAGTCTCTTTGTTGCCTTTTCCACTACCAGCTAGCAGTGCGCTCCTGCAGACAATGCAGCCTGTATAGTAACAGCCCTACACTCCTCCTTGTTCTGCTCTGCTGTGCCTTGAGCCTGCAGAAAAGCTCACTGATAGCAGAAGGAAATGCGACTTGAACAGAAATGTTAGCCTCTCTGAGGGCTGATATTAATTACCTGGTATGGTTACTCTTCAGGAGCTAGTTCAGGACACCTGATCCTTGCTGTCAAGCCTGCTATTTCATAAGTGAATGATCTCATCAGTTGTTCTCAAAGCAATTGATCTTTAGCCTTTGTATTGTCTATCAGTTCCTGCACTCCCTTAATATGTGTCAGGTTTCTGCAGCGGTTTTCCTGTACTACTTTTTTTTTAAATGCAATTGAGTATGTGAGAAACCTATCAGCTGTGTGAGAGGGAAACCTAATAATCGGTAGCTAAAGCTTTCCCTCAAGTGCCTTTCATCTGCTGGAACTGGAGACTTCAAAATATTTGATAGTATTACTGAAAGGAAAATGGAGGAAGAAGGGTTGTGTAATTTCCTCCAGCCTCAGCTAGGTAGGAAGTCACGGATCTGTTTTCCAGGAAAGGAATGTAAAGTTATATAAAATGTGTGTCTTCATACACAGGTAAGGGAGTCCTCTGAGGAGGAGAGTGAAAGATGTTGAATTTACAGCCGCTGTATTTGAGTTGCCTCTGAGCTGTGTAACCTGAAGCCCTGCAGGGGTTCATTCACCGTCCATCTCCCTCCTCCCCAAGCACCAGAGGCCCAGCCTTCAGAAAATCTACAAGGACAAAGTCCCAAGGCCTCCAGTGATTTCTGAGTGATACCGCAGTATCAGATACTACTGCAGCTAGAAGCAATCGTATCAAAATGAGTGCTGTTGTAAACTAGACATGGATGAGGCCTGTGCTGGATCACTTGCTTTTAATTTTCAGTCAGTCTTACAGTCCAAAGTAGCTGCAGAGGAGTAACTGTCAAATGGATCCATCTGGGATAATCATTTTACACTGAGGAGAAACTGCGTGGGTGTGGGGAGAAGGTGAGAAATGCTCTAATATCAAACCGGGGACCACTGTCACTGAAGTGGATAGGTGTTCTGTTGTTCTAGGGCAGTGGATATTCTACTTATGTTCTCTATTTTGTCCTCAGGTCTGGGGCTTTCTGGACAGGAGGAAGGGGAGAAGGGTTAGACAGACAAGAAAATATACAACTACCCATTTTCCTGATGTAATTACAATGCTTTTTCCACTGCATTGCTTTGGACTGGGCTGTAGGAGAGACAGTCGTCAAAGATAATTATGGAAAAAAGGAAGCAGAAACTCATAGAAGAAATGTTGAGAGCAGCTGCAAACTTAAAAAGATGAGTTTAAAATTAATTATTTCTCATACAGTAATATGGTAGCTTCTCTAGTGGGCAAACTGCTCTTCTTGATACAGTCACACAGCATTAGTCATATATACTCTTGCAAGGCACCAATCTGTTAGGTCTCCTGTTGCAGCAGTTAATTGCTTTTTGATGTAAGGCATACAAATATAGTTACCTAATTAATCTCTCTCTCTCTGCTCCTTGTAACTTATTTAAAGTGTCATCAGCATTATGAAAACTTCCTGAAAATATTTCTGACTTTAAGACTTAGAAGTCAAAAAGAGGTGATAAAAGGATAGGAGTGTAGCAGAAGAGGGAAAGAATGATGCAGAAAGGGATTAAATTCTCCCACTACCACTTTCTCGTCAGATCAATATAAGACAACTGACCTGAAAGAAATTTTGCAGGCTTATACCTATGGAAGATGTGACTCCTTGCTTCATTTCAGTTTGCTGTATAGCATGATTTAAACTTATTTAGAAGTTGTTTTTTAAAAGTGCTGTCACAGTCCCAGAGTCTGTGACAACAAAGTTATATGTGACTTAAGGAATCAAATACCACCAACATTCTTTCAATAGTAAAAAAAAAAAATTTAAAAAATCACTTTCCTTCTTCTTTTTATTTATTTTTATACTCTGTAATGGAATTAAATTAATTCTATGAATACAGTGATTTCAGCAAATTAGGCATAAATCCCCTCTTAATTGTTATAGGAAGGTAGGTGGTGAATGACAGGCAAAGAACGTGTGGGAGCAGAAAGTTGCTTTGAAAGCAAAAGTTGTAATAAATAATAAAGGAAAGAAGAAAGTGCATCATATATAGAGATTTCTGTGAGACCTTGCCCTTTCAGTTTGTGAGAGATTTGTTTGAAATGTGTGCTTTTACATTTCTTAGGAACTGCTTGCTTTAATGCTGAAATGACTGAAAGTTAAACTTAGTCAAAACCAAGTAACTCAATTCTTTACTGGGCACACTCAAAAGTCATCTGTTTGGCACAGTTCTTGACATCCTATTTTTAGTAAATCTTACTTCCAACTTGGTAGTTGTAATATGTGTGTAAAATCCCAGCTGGACATTGCAGCGCCATTGCCCCTGCCAGCACAGATACTCTGGAGTTAGTGCATTGTCAAATGTGCATTTTCTCTCCTAAAAAATTGTACAACCTAAGGATGTGCCAATATTGTAGTCATTGTGGTTAACAAAGGCCTTTCCAAGACACCTTTAAAGCTAGCTAACTCAAGTAATGCTCTCCTTGTATTTGTGATGCTCAAGACAAGTTATGAATCCCACCTGAGTCTATAAGTAAATATTTGAGCTACTTAGTGCCCTTTGAGATTTATGGTGTAGCTACTTCCTGCTTACAGCCTCTGATCTAAATACTTTGAAGCTGTTTCTGAAATGTTTTTCTGGACAGCAAGCACTGCGGTGTAAATGTTTTCTGAATTAGAGCTCATAGTCTCAGTTGCTTCAAACTGCCTCTAGGCTCAACAGAAGATGGTTCAGTCACCCATTCTGTTTTATCCCTGGGTTTCTTTAAAATGTAGGCAAGTTACAAGGTCTGAATGAAATGGCTGAGACCATTTCTCAGCCCAAAATGGCACATTTATTCTTTATGACTTTGCTGGTTCCCAGCAGATCTATCCATTAGGAACAAATTCCACTACTGGACAACTGTCTTTGGCTGATCGTTAGCATATGGGGCACCAGTGTAGGTCATGGTGAAGACAGACTAGATACAACGAAGAAATATTTTACGATGTGGGTGGTGAAACACTGGAACAGGCTGCCCAAAGAGGTGGTAGGTGTCCCATCCCTGGAAACATTCAAGGTGAGGTTGGATGGGGTTCTGAGCAACACGAACTAGTTGAAAATGTCCCTGCTCTTTGCAGGTGGGGTTAGACTAGATGATCTTTAAAGGTACCTTCCAACCCAAACCATTCTGCAATTCTATGATTCTTTGAGCCTATGGGTATCTAAGTACTGTTGGAACACTTCATAATGAATTAAAATGGCTCTGGTCATGGTAAAGACTGCTGCTTCTGCATGCTGAAGACACAGTTTCTTAACCAGACAGAGTAACTGTTGGAAACTCACGGCAATAGCTCTACTGTAAGAACCATTATCACTGAAAATACTGCAGAACAAGTGGAAAAGGTAGACTAGTCTGTTCTAAACCAGAGCAACTGTGAGTCTGGAGCTTTGGAGATCCAGTGTCACCTTTTTTGCTTGCTGCTTCTTTATCCATGAACAAACAAGTTATTTTCTTAGAAGTCTGTACAGTCTGCTTCTAATGAGGCTTCGTAATTTAAATCATTTGGAATAGGAAATGAAGGACCTCAGAGCATTTTAGTATCTGAATTCTAACATTCATAAAGCACTTTGAAGAACAATAAGTACCTTACAAATACTGCACAATAAATTTCTTCTAGGCTTATATATCATCTATGTAATTAAACAGAGATTTTTTTTATTCATTCACAATTGTTTTCAATATCTTCATTGCATTAATACAGTCTTTTATTTTCAACGAGAATTGAAACAATCTGTTTCTCATTTATTTGCACTGCTATTAGTGTTGTTTTTACCATCAAAAGACATTCGCTAGAGATTATTTATGGAAGACTGTTATTTGATAAGCAAAGAAATGTATATGAACATTCAACCCCCAGCTTTCCATAAGTCTACGAAAACGAAGTAGACAAAACCAATATGAGATTTATACCCTTATCATAGCTTAGTAAGCTGTTTAGTATCATTGGCCTGGTAGAAAATGGAAGAACAGTTTTGTTTGGTTTTCCTTTTGTTCTGTTTTTAAGTGCTACATAAAAAAAAAAATGTTATTTTATAAACCAGGTTACTTTAATGTATGCCATGAAGCTTAGACCAAAATGATTTTGATGTAACATGGGCCAGTTACTACTAACATAAATTTCAGCACCTGCCAAAATCTGTCATCAGGCTGAGCAACTCAAATCATTAGCAGCTGAGCTAACATTTTTTCCATGCCTCTTCCCACCCAGGCACCTAAGGAGACATAGTTCATGTCTTGGTTCAGTGAACAGAAATCATAGCCAGAGAAAGAAGACAAGAAGTTTAAACCTGGCCTGATTATCAGTTACCTGACTGGTTTTATCTTCTGGGTTAGCCCTGTGATACAAATAATCAAATATATCATGGCATTTTTCTCCCATGTGTTTGAAAACCTCTGTGACCAAAGTACTTATTGCTGTCCAAAAGCCATACATGCTCTATGGAGAGCTCTGAAAGCAGAGAGTTGCTGGAATGCAATCAGCAGGAGGGAGTGCAGAACAGTGCCCAGAGAGACAAGTACAAACATCTTGGGTTTATGTCAAGAACCATTTCTGTAAAATTCTTAAATCAGTCTGATCTGTTCATTGTACAAAGCCAGCAGAGTGAGTTTGAAAGAAGAAAAAAAAAAAAAAAAGAAAAAGAGAAGAATAAAAAGGCACAGAAGTTTTTACATTCTTTGATTTGGTACCTGTGAGCTTGCACTGTTTAGCCAAATTCTTTACTATCCTAATGGGGCCTGAGTAATAAGCTCTTGAGTCAGGTCTGAGAATGTCACTATATTTGACTCTGAATTTGTCTTAAAAACGTCTCAAACTGAAACTTCCAAATGTTTCACCCACACTTCTGGTCATGTATGAGTGAAACCCAGCAAGTAGCTAGTCTGTGACAGCTATATTGAACTGAAAAGGTAAAGCTTAACAGTGTTGATTTATCCTTAAGACCTTGCAGTAAGCCTGATCTGTTTTCTGCATTTTTACCTTTCTCTGCCTTATGCCTTCTTGTAGCTCTTTCTAGTCTCTAGCTCACATAACTCGAAAAGTAGGTTTGTGAGAAAGTCCCTGAGAAAATGCTCCTGCCATCTTTTTCTGCAACCTTCAAGAATCCTTGCATTGTCCTGGAAAACAAAAGACAGTAAGGAAAAATGCAGACTCAGAAATACTTGGTGGCACAGAGATCCAGCTGTCTTAAGTACACGTACATTTTTGCACATCTTGGAGCATTTTGTGCAAGTGAATGAGCTGCCGGAAACATGCATTAGAAATACCTAGCTATAGTTAAAATCCTTGCCTTCTAATTTTAGTCCTATTTATTTAATGAGAATATCTTTCTTTCTAGCTGCCTTGAATGCTGTTACATACCAGGCTGTGATGCTCCAGGTGTGAATAGCCATCAATTGCAGAGCATTACTCAGGCCGTAGGCGAGCAGGCTGTGACTGTTGAAAGCAAGCAGGGAATAGTTTGGGCCAGAGTGTCTCCATTCACGGACATTACTCTTTGCATGAAGCGAGACAGGACTGTAACTCTGTGCTGTGTTAGTGTCCATGGAAGAGGAAGGTCAGGCCTCTTCCTCTGCATTTTATATTTTGTTTCTTGTGGGAAAGCAAGAGCCCACTCTTGCTGCCGCATTTACTAACTAACCTCTGATTTTTGAAGGTCTTTTCAGAATCTGGTAATACCTATCTACTGTAATCCACAGCCTACCGTATTAACAAGTAAGTCTGAAGAAACCAGGGGGTTGATTATCCTGGAAGCCCGCGTTTGTTGGTTTTAGTTTTTGTTTTGGTTTGGTTTTTTAAACTCAGTTCTGTGGAGTTACTTTGTGTAAGTTTTTTGCCTTTTTTTTTTTCCCCTGAAAAAAGGACATCCTAATAAACAGCTGCATGAGATCACATGGAGGCAAGGGACATGTGGACCAGTTAACACAAAGCAAATAGAGCTGTCCTGATTTTCAACAAGCAGCAAAGCCATCATGTGACTTGAGTACAGCTTGGAGCAGTCCCAAAGCATCCTTGGATTAGTCAGGGCTATGTTTCTTACATGATCAAATGTCTTTCTTTCAGCATTCATCTTGCTGCTTTCACAGGCTTCTAAATGCAGTCTGCTGCTTTCTCAGGAACTGGCATGGTACTTTTTTTACTGGTGCAAGTGTATACCTGCAGCATGGCATCTTTGATCATGTAGCCATAGCCTCATCTAAGAGTCCCTATGACCACTTTAGCAGGACTTCTGCAGTTTTCAGCTGAAAAGATTGAAACCAATACAGCATCAAAAAGCACAATAGGTGTATTTTACAGTGTTTTTGTTAGCAGTCTCTTGGTCAACATTATTTTCTTATTTTTTTCTCAAAGCACTTGAGAAAGGGGGCCTGATTTTTACTCTCCCTACTTATGTGTGAGCTGCAAGGTCCATCACAGCAGGCCAGTAAGAGGAAGAGGATTATCTCCTTTCACCAGTGGGAACGCTGCAGCAAAGGAAACAAAAATATTTGCCCAAACGCATTTAGGAGAACATGGACATTAACCATTAGACTGCCCTTTCTCTTAATATGTTTTCTTGTGCTGAGTGTGAGCTTAGGAACTTCCCAAGTAACCTAGGGAATTTTCCAGGTTATTGCAGGTAAGTGCCTGGATTAGGTCTGAGAGTAGTAGCAGATCATTTCAAGTACCATTTTGTAGCAATAGCTTGGTCCTCTAAATTTTGGAAAATATGATGTTTTTATGGGTTCTGGTTGGAAAAAAAAAAAAAAAAAAAAAAAGCCTCAGGAGCCTGAATCACCGGGGGCAAAGAGCTTGCTGCAGTAGTTCTGAGAGGTCCAAATGGTCCATTCATTTCAGCAGGATAACTCAGCTGACCAGTAATAGTAATTTAAATGTCAGACTTGTTAGCAGCTTCATTCCTACTGAAAGACCTGGCTTTATGGATAGCTTTACTGGATAACTTTCCAGATAAAACCCTACTAATGGAATCACAGTTATACTAGCAAAAAAAGTGCTAGGCTTGGCATAGTTTGCAGTGGTTCAATGTGTGAAATGAGCTATACTGACAAAAGCACTTTTGGACAATATAACTGCTTCTGTGGTATCCAGTAGATTTGTGCAATGGATTAAAACTAGATGGTTGAAGGGGTTATTGACCACAACTTCAATTTAGGTATATTTCACTACCTAGCAGCATCTGTGAGGAAGGTGCAGAGTGACACCTGGGTTGACTAATTTTAATCTGCTGTCACAGGTATGTCAGAGCACCAAGGCAGGGCTTTAGGTGGCATAAGAATGTTTTTTACAAATCAGATGCACACCTTCGGATTAAACCAGTATAAATAATCTAGCTAAAATTTCTTATATAGCTTTATTTATAGAGGCATCCTCAAGTTTGCATATTATACTGGCATATGATCATGTAAGTAGCATGTTTGCTTGATATCAGAAGTGGTATTACTTCTTCCTGATAAAGAAGGAGCTAAGAAACCCAGAAGAGCTACTGAATACATTCAAATTGCGCTCAGGGGCTGTATCCATACAATTGTAATCTGAACATTTATGTAGAACATCATATATAGCATCTCAAGTAAGTGAATTATATGACCTCTGCCTGTACTCTACATGAAAGGACTTGCGTCTACACTGCCATTTAGATCCCGCACAGATATTCTCATTATTTGCCTACCATTGGCTAGATATGCCTGAAACTTAGAGTTAAAATGCAGAGGGGTGACTTAGGAACAAAGCTGTTTATCAAGGGTTGCTTACATTTTCTGGTTTGATGAAAGCAGTGTGAAACCTAACATTACTGAATTTGACTTGTCAGAGTAAATATTTAGATTTTCACATCCATAGAGCTGAAAGAAATCTACCTTGACCTGCTCTGTATTGAGTTTGTTCTCCAAGCTGCTTTCCAAAGAAAGTAAATTTCCTGACTTCTGTTAGGGAAATTCATTTGACTTGTGCCTATGCTTTATGGCTGAAGTTTAAAGATTTTAGCCCTGGTTCCCAATGTACCCTTTTGTATATATTTTATATAGCATCCTAAGTCTGTTTTTCCTCCTATGCATCACAACACTGATTGAATCTAAGCCACCCCTCCTTGCATCCTAGTAGCTGTTCCACCCTGCAAGCCCAGATGTAACGCATGAATACATTATCCTTAGACTGAAGCTAAAGGGCCTCTGTACAGCTCTGCCTCTTTCTGAGCTTCTGCCAGCATGGCTCCAGGGGGACCACTTAAAAATAAGAGCCAACACTCTCAATAATGAACAGTAGTGTCACTCTCAGAAGATTACTAAGGCTGTATCACCAGGATGTCATCCTGTTTCTCCACAGAGGTATAAACATTAGTCCTGGGCACACACGTGATCTCAGCCAGAGTTTCCACTCTCAAGAGAAGAACTCACATATTAGTCTTTGTTACTCACCTTCAGGAAAACATCTGTAACTTTCCTTCTTTTAAAGTGAATTAGTATGTCTGAGAAATACTGCAAATGGCTTCGTGTTTTCTAAAACACATCTTTGGACATTGATTATATGTGCTGCAGAGAGTGTTAAGCTTTTGACAAAAAATGATAATAGAAAACAAATTTCTTGCTCAAGCAGCCATTGAATTTAAATATAGTTTTGTTTACAGAAAGCCTGATTTTAAGGCCAACTACTGTATTTCATACAAGTTTCACTGAACACTGACATTGTATTTGATATTCTTTTGTATAACAGCAGTCATGCATGAATTACAAAAACCTTTCTGAAACTGAAAATACAGGGCTGTAGTGTGCAAATGTTTGAAGTGTATGACTTCCATTAAGAATTTGTTTCGTGGGTGAAATCCTGTGTTAAAATCAGCAAGGCTTTTGCCATTTGTTCCAGCAGGCTATTAGATTTTCAACTGAGAATAGTTTACCAGATTGGGTGCAACCTTCTCAGTTCCTTTGTGGTTTTAGAATTATGTCCAGGCAGAGTTAGAGTAGATGGAGCATGGCTTTTAACTAGGAGTTTTCAAATGCTTTACTAATTCTCATAGCAGTTGCTGTGCATGAATTAGTGTTTATTCCCATATAGGGGTAAGAAAACTGAATAAAATCCTCTGATTTTCCAAGATTGCACAGAAAGAGTCACAAAATTGAGGGATGAAACTTGTCTCAGTCACAAGCTCCAGCTATCATCACAGTTCTTCTTGACTCAAGAACTGAAAGGAAGAATTCATACCTTTTCATGCCAGAGAGGCTAGAATCTGCCTGTCACCCTCAGAAGATATGAATAACACACTGAAACATGATGTACATCTCTTTCTAGTGCTGATTTCCTAGCTTGCATCATCCCAGGTCTACATGTTGTTTCCTTGGCTGTGCTACTCCTTTTAGAGCTCTTTTATGGATTTAGAGAACACTGAAAAATCTACAACTTGTTTGGCAGTAGCCATAATTGATGGATTTGAAAAGCAGAAAGGTTAGATAACTATAATGGTCTCTATATATAAATAAAACAGATCAGCAATAGAGGGTTGCTTACCCTTTGCCCTTGGAAGTGGGATGGAGGTGACTGCAAATCAAAATGATAGAAATTAAAGGTTAAACTGTACAGAAAATGCATTGTTTCAAATCCACTTTTTTGAGAAAGTCCAAAAAGCTTTTTTTGTCAATTAGATTTCCCCCCCCCCCACCTTTAAGCCTTTCTGAAGTATCCGTTTACACTCTGGCCTTCTAATGCATAATGCACAAGTCTCAGAAGGTCACAGCTGGGTGGGGAGACTATTTTCCTTTGTTGCTTTGAGAGAGTTTGTAGCTCCTGCTATATCTGACTCTTGTAGGAAGAGCAGCTATTTAGAAAGCCACCAGAGCCAAGGCTTTGAAGCTCAAAGCAGTGCTGAGGGCTCCCAGTTTTCAGAATAGAATGATGCCTTGACAACTGCTCTCTCTGGATTTTTTGTTGGTATGTTATATGACGCTTGTTGAAGCAGCTTTGTGAAAAGCAGAATCTTAAACAAAGCTTCTTCAGTTAGGATCTATTGTCTGCAGGGCTCATCAGTATTGAAACACTTTTTGTTCATTGGCCTGTAACAAAATCTGCTCATGGTGCTGGCTGTGGCTTTAGGAAGTGGTGCCGGAACTGCAATTCCTGTAGAGAAAGATAGCTCAATCCCTGAGTGTAGCATTAAGAGGCTTTTGTTGGAAATGTGCTCCTGACAGTAAGTTTAAAATTTTTTTTTCCCCTTAGTAAATCATCAGTTTCTGAGCCAAAAAAAGAGGGGGAAGTATTACAAACCTATAACTCAGAGTAAATTAAAGCAGATCCATATGGTTGATCTGTCAGCTATTCCTTTTCCCTCCCATCTGGTAATAATCAATACCAGGCATAATGTAAATAACCCACAGCATATTTTGTGCGTATGCATGAGTACATGTGTGCATCCTTTACTTCTGTGCCATTCTGAAACCACATCTGAACTTTACTAGGGAGTTGCTTGGACACAGTTGTTACAAGTATTCCAAACTCATAGCATCACTCTGCCTCACAATGATAAATACTTAATGTGTTTGACTGTGTGCATACAGAATAAAAGGCTGTGACAGAAATGCAGTTGAATGACTCAAGCCTATAGAGGCCATCACACACAGGGGAACACGCTTGCATGTACATGCACACATGTGCACCCACAAATAGGATCACACTCCCCAACCCCTCCCCTTCTCTCATTGAGTCACTGGATTTTATGTTTATTGTCACAGGGAACACTCTTATCCTATTTAATCCCATCTAGATGACTCTAGAATTTCAGACAAATACCCTGACTGAGAAAATGTAATCCAATAGTACTTTGTTTTAGGGAGCTGTTGAACGGGATGTAGCAGACCAGTTCTGTTTTAGCTATTAACATTTTCCTGTTCATCATGCTGATTAACTTTTCTTTCTTCAATAGCTGTACTTATTTCTTTGTATGCTCTGACTGCAGTGACAGAGCGCTCTGATTTATATGGGCTGATTTAAACAATATCTTCTGAACATAGATGTGCAGCAACAGGGATCATGGTGCATTTAACTTTAATAATTTTCTCACCTCACAAAAGGACTACTAGAAAATGTAGAGAAGCTGTAATATTCCTTCTGAATTTCTGTCATGGAATTGTTCAAGATATTTGAGTTACTCCATGACTGCATCCATAAATAGTACATTTCTGAAGACAACATACTAGGAATAGTTGAGCTCTGTGGTGATGAATTTATGGTGAGATAAGCAATTTGTCTGAGAGAGAACTGGGAACTTAATTGAAATAACCTTTACTTCTCTCCTCCCCTCCCAGCTGCATGACATACTTTGGTGAAAGAGCCATTACCTTGTTTGACAATAGTGCACAGATTATATCAGTAGAGAATAAATAAAAATGTATTGCTGTGAGACAATTGGATATATGTTGCAAAACATGACAGATTTGAAGGTCAATGGATCCAACATTCAATCTAGCAAACAATCTATTTAGCTTGATTTATCTGTCAATAGGTAGAATTAGTCAATATTTTCCTCTATGAAGGAAAATTTGTACTTAAAAATGTTGTTTACTTAATTCGTTTCACTTGCAGAACAAAAATATTTGTAAAAATATCATACATTCTGATTTTGTGCTGAAATGTTAATTCATTTCATGACGTGGTATGAATACTTTTCTATGGACTAAGATGCACCCAATTTTATGCTATTTTAATACAGAAGCCATTAAAAAAAATCAATATTTTTCCTAATAAAAATAAAATCAAAACATTTGCTCTAATAACTTGAGGACCCAAACTTTCTGCTTCAGGAAAATATTTTTAGCATCCACATCACAGAAACTCATCAGTAATTATCAGCTATTAGTAAGATTGCAAACTATCTTTATGTACTATCCAAGTAAAATCTATCGCACCCTATGATTTTGTTATAGACTGGTAAAAGGGCAAGCCTTGGCTGCTCTCAGCTTTCTAATCCAGATGGGAAAAATTCTGCTCATGGGGATTACATTTATTGAGTGACCAGAAGACTAAGCTTTTTCCCCCATATTTTTCTTTCAAATCAAGAACAGAACATATATTGAGCTGACACCCCTCACACCTCCCAAACCCCAACAACAAAGAAACCAAGCCCAAACCATACACTTTCGTATTTAGCTTTCTTCAGACACTGGCTGTGCATAAAAGAAACATAAATGTGGAAAAGGTGATGAACAAAGAAGTCTGCTGTCTGATACTGAAAGTGATTGTCAGGAATAGGTGCCCTAGGTTCATGATGAATGCTGTGGTTGACACACTGCAGTGAGTCGAGATGTGCTTGGTAATGTGCACTGATTGACACTGTTTTCTCAGTGCAAAGGGGACGGCAGGATACAAGAAAGCTGGAATAGGAGATGCACTCAATAACAGATAAAGAAGAAAAAGCAGTCATTGTTGAGCTCTGACCATGTACACAGATTAAATAAATTATTGGAATTATTGATTTGTAATCTGAAGTGGCAAAGGAATACATTTCCTATCTGATCTTACTTCGGTATGGTCAGTGACTAGAGTGATAATGGATCTAAATCTTTGTATAAAAGGCTCATTCCTTAAAATAAACAATGAAATTATGCCCGTCTTCTCCTGCTTCTTCTAGCACACTGAGAGAAAGTAACACTTCAAACCCCTTGCTGTGCTAGTTCTTTTTCTGAAAGCATTTAACCTATTACTAGAAAAAAAACCTCAGTCAATAATTCCTGGAACATACATCCATAGTTCACATTCTGACCTTCCATTTTGGTAACAGATCTCCCTCCAAGTCTCACAGGACCAGAATGAAACATTTTATCTGTTGGGCAGGATAGAAGCCTTCTGCCACAGCAAAATGGAACTTCAGTATGTGTTTTGGTCTGTTATTTAGTTGTATATCAGAATTGTATATAAGGCTTTAATATTAAACAAATAGAGTTGTGTGTTGTTTGGTTTTTTGGGAAAGCAAAATTTTAGGCATGACTGAGTAGTTTGTGTATATATATATACACACACTATATATATATATATTTTTTTTTTTTTTTTGTCTGCTGAGATGTGTTTAAAAACCTGCTTCTTTGAACATGGTAGGAAGAATCCTATCAGCTGCAGTACATGGTAATGTAGACAGCCACAGAAAGCCCCTTATACATCTTATTTAATGAGAGTTAATGGACACTCATACACTTTATTGATCTGGCGTAGCTTGAGAAAGGAATCTGAAGTAACTACAGCTTTACACAGTAACTGCTGTTCATCCCAGAAAGTGGCACATTGTGGAATTTAGATTTACTCCTGATCTGCAGAAAATACAAGAGGTTGTTGTTTTTTGCTGGTTTTTTTTTGTTTGTTTGTTGCTGTTGTTGTTTTGTTCTGGTTTTAGGTTTTATTATTATTTATTTTATTGCTGGGAGTTTTGTTGTTGTGGTTTTGTTTGTGTAATCCCCCCCCCCCCCCTTTTTTTTTTTTTTGGTGTTTTTTGTTTTGGGTTGTGGGGTTTTTTTGTTGCTTGTTTTTTTTTTTTTTTTGGGGGGGTGGGTTGATTTTTATCTTGGTTTGGTTTGGTTTTTAAACTCTAAAGAAGGCAGGTTTCTTGCAAACTTGCGCTCCATCCGGCGCACTAAGTACACTAAAACCTAACTATCCAACCTGCCAGACAGTTCTGCCCCCGGCAGTTTTTATGTAACCTGCTAACTACTTGTTACTTAGTATCTAAAATAGTTACAAAATATCCAGTCACTTCTGTTTATAAAAGAAACACAGTAACTGTGGAACCTGAAAACATTAGTTTTCAGAGGGTCATTTCCTTTCTGATTTAAAGTGGTACTGCTTGGCTGAGGTCAAAGAACTTCAGCCGTTTCTCTCGGCTCTAGAGGTATAAAAGATGTACTTTGATGACAAAACAAGATGAAGGGTTCTAAGAAGTTTATGTCTATGGTGAAATAATTTTAAAAGGTGAGATATTATTCTGTTTATTATAATATTGTTATTATTTAGCAACTTGTAGCTTAATCAGGACCATCATTGCAGGTGATTTCCCCCCCTCTTTCCTCCCCAGTAATATGCTGTAGATGTGGAGTTCCTTTAAACAAATGGCAGGGCAAGAATTGAAGTTAACTCAATTCTTACACACATGTTCTATTATATGATTAAAATATAATAATTAAAAAAAATATTTTGAAACCCCAAACCTTTAAAAAAACCACAGAGCATTAACAGTTCTGAGGGAAACACAGCTGTGGTGTAAGGTTCTCATACTACCTGGGTATTCTATAGTGACCTAAATACTTACACATAAAGGATTGTCCACAAATGTTAATTTTATTTTTTTTTTTTTAATTTTTTTCTTCTTCTTTTTTTCTTCTGGGTTAGTAGAATACAGGACATGGTATGGCTCCGTTCTCTATCGAGCAGGAGAGTGGGGTGTCAGAAAACACCACACAACGCTTTCATCTTCTGCAGTGGGAATGGGTGTCTGGGTCACTTAACCTCTAAGATAGATATGCATTTATATACATGTGTGTGTATTTTTGGCATAATAATTCCACTATCTAATTAATTAATTAATTAATCTTAGTTATTTATGAACAGTCTTTTCAAGGGTAAAAAAATGAGAGATCAATGGAGATTAAATTTCCTTGTAAACTCTTGAGATGTATTGAAACACCACCGTAGATAACCTCCATGCTAAGGGGCTGAGATCACAGAATTGTGGTATTACTGGTTATATTATTCATATTTTTAGTATGAAGAGTTATATCACTGTCAGTGCCAGTAGTATGACAGCGCAGAACAGAAAATGGATTCCCTGAGATCAGCTTGTTTTGTCATTCTGGAGTCACAGACCTTTTGGATAGATGTTGGAGCAAAATTAGATTTCCAGAAGTAGTGGAAACTTTTGAGTATGACTGGAAGTCACACTTCATGCAGCATCCTACCTTGCTGTTGCCCTGTCCTTTGCTACCTAAAAATATTTAAGAACAGGTTAATTTTTCTGAAATAAAATGGCAGAATAATAACTGGGAGATCCCTCAGGGCATGCAGCATTCTGGGAAGTACGTACATTTAGATAATACTAATTTTTGCCTCAAAGGTAAAGGGATGTCCATCTGTTCAAATCTTTCTTTTGTTTGTGAAATGCTGTACATGAATTTACAGTAAATTCTTAATCTTGGGGGAAATATTAATTTTGCCCAAAGGCAAAATGGTCTCCTTCTGTTCAAATCTTTCATTACTTAGTCAATGAAATTCTGTAGAGGAATTCTTAGAGGCTAACGGGCATAGTGTCTTGATGCAGGCCTACTTCCACAACCCAGCCTATGAGCCTGTCGACAGGCTCAGTGTGTCCTTGAAGCAGGCAAACCAGGGAGCAGAGCCAGAATAAACCGGCTAGCCGGAGGCGAAACAGGGGGTAGCTGACCACGGAAAAGGATGGGCTGCGGATGTCATGGGATGTGGGCTTTTGCCTTGAACTAATCGGGTTGTAGCCGTAAGCGCATGGACAGCGTTGTTTAACCAATGGATGTATTGTTTACTGCGCGTGAACCCTGAGAAACCCTATATAATCTCAGCAATATTGCGAATAAAACGAGCAGTGATCATACCTCTATGAGGACTCATCATTGACTCGGGAAGCTCCTTCGCATCAAAATTCTGTGTATGGATTTTCAGTAAATTCTTACTCTCCATAGGAATGCTCACTGCCCTAACATTTTAAGCCAGTGCCACCATCTAAAATCCTCATTATCACTGATTTCCTTATGAACCTGTTTGCTTATGCTTAATCTCTGACACATCCCTACTGGTGTTGTATATTGAGATACATTTTAATTAGGTTTAGTCAGTTTAGAAATGAACTATGAGCTTACTGGAGCACCGCCAACAGGCAGCATAGCTTTGTACTGTTTGATCTATTTACATGTCTTACATATGTTGATTCATAAAGACTGGAAGATCTACCCATACTAGAGTCAAGTCAACAGTAGCAAAAAGAAATTGCATTTCATATGTCATGGCCTCTGTGCTGGTTTTAGCTGGAATAGAGTTAATTCTTTTCATAGTAACTGGTATGGAGCTATGTTTTGTATTTGTGCTGAAAACAGTGTTGATAACACAGGGATGTTTTCATTACTGCTGAACAGTGCTTACACAGAGTCAAGGCTTTTTCTGCTTCTCACACTGTCCCACCAGCAATTAGGCTGGGGTGCACAAGAAGCTGGGAGGAGACAGAGCCAGGACAGCTGACCCCAACTAACCAAAGGGCTATAGAATCATGGAATCAACTAAGTTGGAAAAGAATCTTAAGATCACAAGGACAACCTGAGATGATCTTAATATCCCACAGCATAGGTTGTTGAGTAGTGATCAAGGGATATAGTGTAACAGTCATTCAGATATCCTTCACCAGCCCTCTTGTGAATACTGTCGGCAAGGGAAAGGCAAACACTCTGTTGCCTCGTATTTGTTATCTTATTCACTGCATTCTAGGCTTTAAGGATTCATATCTATCTCATTAACCTCTAACATCCTATTGACACTGGCTTGTGATAATTTCCCCCCACCTACTCCCCAAGGAAGACAAAAGGGAAAAGCATATAAGATTAAACACTTTGTAGAACAAAGCAGACTAAACTGCCTCTGCCTTCTATTATAGACATCAGCTCAGGAAAACTACAAGCGTTTCAAAAAGAGCTTCCAGAAATTTTAATACATTCCAGATCCTTGCTTGCAGGCAGTACAGCTACCCTAGGAGTTCCAGGCCACTTTGTTACAGCTATGTTACCAGTGTGGATTCTACTGCAGAAAGGTGTATGAGTATCCCAAGCAACATACGCGTCTCAAGAACCAGTATCTGATTACGTGTGATAACCTGGAGCAGAGGGTAAGCATGGAACAACTATTCACTTCCTTTTCCAGTACACAAACCAAGTGGCACTAGATTAAGCTGTCAGGCAGCAAGATCAACCCACTTCCCCTCAAAAAAAAAAAAAAAAAAAAAAAAAAAAAGCAATATATTATAAAACGTAACATAAACCTATAGAAACCTGTGCTATGGGAGTATGTGCATGCTAAAACCGCACATGGGATCAAAAGCTGGAAACTCACCTTGTGAAAGAGAAGTCCATTGTGGGCTCTTACACACCAAGATAATTGTAACTTAGGAAGTCTCAAGTCTGCAAATTGATAGTAACTTGGTAAATATTCAGGGCATTACTACATGCCTTCCTTGTTTCTTCACTCTTTTTCAAGCATCCCCATATGACCACTCTTGGAATAAGTGCAACAAGACAACACACTGGATGGCAGTTTTGTACAGGGAGGATAAGCACAAGCTGTCATTTGTGGGAACTGTAGGCAAGGAGGCAGAGGCCAGAGGCACTCAAGCTGCAGTGGGGCAGAAACAAGCATTTGTGACAATATCCTGGTGAGTAGAAGACTGCTAGAGATAGCAGCAGGGGACTAAAAGAGAACCAGGGACCATAGAGCACAACCATGGGTTTGCAGGCTCCAAATACCCCCTGAACAAGGACATGGAGCTCAAAGACTCAAGACAAAGAGAAGGGAAAATGAGTTCTCAAGTGTACTGCAATGATCTAGGACCAATCATGAAATGAAATGGCTGTTTGGAATTATACTAGCATTTTATCTGAATGTTACACCACATTGCTCAGTCAGGACCTGAAATTTGTCCACTGATTAGTGTGACTTTAACTAGAGAAATTGCAGAGGAGGACCGAGAGTGAGTTCTTCAAAAATGCCTTTTTTTTTTTTTTTTTAGAAATCCCCGCAACTGAATTTACATGAATACTATGTGCAGTATTGCTCTCAAGAATAGGCAGTAAGTGGAATAATAGTTTACTGTGAAAGAGTCATACAGCACTAACGTACTCAGTCCCTGATGAGGTCAATGTTCTTGCTACTAAGATGGTCATTTTTAAGGACAGCCTTCTCTGTGGGAAATGTACAGTCTACAGTCACAGATGTACTGTATGAGAAAAGGGGTGCTGCTTGCCCCAGGCACTTCTAAACAGGGATTCATGTTAGACTGGGCATCTTATGACACTTGGTATGTGACTTTTTCTTCTTCTGTCATGGCCCCAGGGCACTGTTAGGCCTGACTATACCTGTCTAGTCCTGCTGGGGCTCTTCCCCTCCACACATCCCGAGATCCAGGACCCCATGTCAGCCCCCCAGCACCACTAGTCACTGCCCCAGTGACCCCACAACAGGGTTGGTCTCCATCTCCCCACAGCCTTGTCCTGCCTGGGTGTTGGCCCTGCTGGGCAAGGCCCACCTGTGGACTCACATCCTGGCCACACCCTCAGAAGGGTGCTCAAACGCCCAAGACTGAGGCTGTCCAGGTGCCTCCTATCTATTCCTGGATGGGGAGATGATAAGGGCCCTGGCTGCCATGGTCTGCTGTGACTGAACCTGTGGAGCCCAAGACACTCTTGGCACCTCTGCTGCTTTTAAATGAGTATGACAGTGCACTTGCTCCTGCAGGTAGGACTTTGGGGTGTTACAGATCAAGAAGTTCAAGGGCTGTTATTGAAAGCTGGGACTTTTGGTTAAGAGAGGCAAAATGTCAGGGATTCAGAATCCTACATGGGTTTAAAATCACATAAGATAATTAAATTTATTGCTAGCATTAGCTTCACTTTTGTTTAATTTATTATTTTATCCAGGCAGAAGAGTGCAGATATACATAGAAACCTCACTATTGATATAATGTTTTAATATGCAATTAAAGAAAAACTGCTATAACTTAGACCCCCAAATGCCCATGACAGCGTAAATATTAATGAAAGAGAGAAACAGAATATGACAGTGTAACTTGAATATTTTCTTTAACTTCATCAGAAGTAAATTTGGAGATCCTCCACTTTTGTGTTTGTTACAAGCAATTTCAATGACTTTATACAAATCTGTACCATCTGATGATCTGGCCTGTGTTTTATGAGCTGCAATGCTTTTAGAAGGTGTGAGACAATTTTTGACATGCATGATCAGGTAATCTTCTTTCAAACAGTTCCAGTGTTTTCAGTGGAATAAGGCCTGGAAATAAGTTCTGTCTCATGAATGTGGTCTTCACTTTATGAAGAATAAGCTTCTTTAAATGTTATTACAGCCCTTAGCATTTCTGTTTCTAGTTCTAAAACTAATAAAAAGCTATTCAAATATCTGTGAGGGAGGACTTGAGAAGAAAACATCTTCAAAGAGCTTTGGGATCCTAAAAACAAAGTGCATTGAGATTATTAGTATTATTACAAGAGGACAAGGATAATTGGAACATTGCATTTTGCTGTGGACAGTAAATTCACTGTTGCTGCAAAATGATAAACAGTCTCATCATCTGTGTTACAGGTGTAATGATAATTGACAGTTTTATGCATATCTAACATTGACATGATCTCTCTGAGCAGTCCTATATTTGCCATTTAATTTTGTTACTTTCTCCCAGAAATAGCAATATATTAATTTTTTCTGAAATAATACATATTTAGTGATTAAGTTTACTATTTCTTTTGATGTTTACCTTCTTTCATTATTCTTAATCATGGCCCTAAACACTTCTAAATCACTAAAATATGCTACTAAATGGGAAAAATGCACTCATTTTCAAAGACTTTTTTCTTCCAAAGCGGCATGTTGTAGAGGTTGAGAATAAAACGTCTGCTTAGCTTGCTGTCCCCTATTTTGATGGTAGCTCACCAAAGGTGCTTAGAGAGAGAATAAGAGCAGGTGCAGAGCAATACTCCTTTGAAATCTCACAGTTTAAGGCATTAAACAGGGCAGACTTTCTGAGCCAGAGGCTATAGTGCATTTGCAGCCTAGAAAGCCAACCGTATCCTGGGCTGCATCAAAAGGAGTGTGACCAGCAGGTCAAAGGAGGTGATCCTGCCCCTCCACTCTGTTCTTGTGAGATCTCACTTGGAGGATTGTGTGCAGTCCTGGTGTCCTCAGCATAAAAAGGACATGGAAGTGTTGGAACAAGTCCAGAGGAGGGCCAGGAGGATGATCAGGGAACTGGAGCACCTCCCATATGAAGATAGGATGAGAAAGTTGGGGCTGTTCAGCCTGGAGAAGAGAAGGCTCCATGGAGACCTCATAGCAGCCTTCCAATATCTGAAGGGGGCCTATAGGGATGCTGGGGAGGGACTCTTCTTGAGGGACTGTAGTGAGAGGACAAGAGGTAATGGGTTCAAACTTAAACAGGGGAAGTTTAGATTGGATATGAGGAAGAAATTCTTTACTGTGAGGGTGGTGAGGCACTGGAATGGGTTGGCCAGGGAAGTTGTGAATGCTCCATCGCTGGTGGTGTTCAAGGCTGGATTGGACAGAGCCTTGAGTGGCATGGTTTAGTGGGAGGTGTCTCTGCCCATGGCAGGGGGGTTGGAAGTAGATGATCTTAAATTCCTTTCCAACCCTAACTATTCTATGATTCTATTGTATTTAAAAGCCTCTAGTGGACCTGTCTTCCATGATTTTTGTCCAGTTCTTGGAACTCATTCGGATTTTTGGTCTCAACAGCTTAATGTGTCAATGAGTTGGAAAGTTTATTATATAATGTGGTTTTAATTTTGGTACATGGAAATTTCATTGGATGCCCTCCAGTTTCTGAATTGTGAGAAAATATACATTGAGTTCTCATCTTCATTGTCTGTGGCTGCCATCAAAATCACTGGGAAGCAAGGATTGTTCTGGAGCTTGAATGAGAACTAGAATATAACTGAATAAGGAAAGCATCCAATTCTATTTGTTAACACGAAACATTTGTGAAAATCACTGATCCCAAGAAACATAGTGAAAGAATTTTCTGTCCCGCAATGCAGTTCTACAATCAGAATGAGGTCAAAATCATAATGCCTCAAATGGTTGACTGCTGGACAAAGGTTTCCTAATGAACATGTGTCTCTCACACATGTCTTATGTGGATAATCTACTTTAAATGCATGAAAAGATAAGAATGAAGGGATACATCAGTAGACAATGAAAGAAACCTGTGAGAAATGAGCTTTTATTGGAGATAGTTCTAGTCCAGTAGTCACAGAATATATTAAAATATATCCATAATGAAAGGAAACTCATTCACTGTCATGCTGTTTCCTATTTGCAAGAATTTGGATGACTCTTTGTTGTTCATTAAATACGGGCTTTCCCTAACTCCATAGTAGAGATGGCAGCACAACTGAGGATGGCAGTTAATGGGCCTTGCACCTATACATCTTTTAAATACTTTTGTTGTGAAATTTTGAATATCTTGAATATTACTTGTAATTTTTCTGTATTTCCTAAATTTGACTAAGCTGTACTATGCAATCTTCACATGCTCAGAAGCAGCTTTCTCCAGTTTCATAACCTTTTTCTGCAATATATAATTCCTAATAGCTCCTAACATTGCATGAACTGCGTTAAATACAACAGAAACAGAGAAACCAAGAGCGAACCAGCAAGGGACTAAGCTACAGGTGCGAAGCTACACTTTCCCCATGATGGCTTTTGACAAGAGTTTGACCTGGTTGGTTTGCAGGCACCAAATCAAAAGTTTGTCTCTCTTGTGCTACTAGTGAGTCCCTCTCCAATTTCTGCTTTTCTCCTTCAATTAACAATGTTTGTTTCTGAAACAGAGGGAACAAAACCCAGAAGGTGTAAACTCTTAGAAAGAGAAGTATGAAAAAGACTGTCTGGGCTGGGAAGAAAAGTCTCCTTCCTTCCTGCGGCTGCAACAGAGCACAACATGTCAAAGACTTTCTGTCAGGAGCAACTTGGTCTGCTCTGAAAAAGCACGGATTATGGAGGCAGGTGCCCACCTATCTTCTCCAGAAGGGTGTAGTCCAACAGTTCTCAAAGAGAAGAGCAGGGCTGGTGAAAATAGTCAGACATGGTCCAGATTTATAGGCAAGTCCAAAGTGATGAGGTCCCAGGGTGGTCAGACTGTGGGTCAGGATCAGGGATCCCAGTCAATGGGCTATATGGTCAGGCACAGGCATGACAATCATAAATACAGCTGCAGTGTAGCCAAGGTGGAGTACAGTGATAAGAGTAATGGCTAAAAGCAGCTCACAAAGGAAGGGGAGAGCCCTTGCTAAGGCCTCCCCACAAAGCTTTTTCTTCACAATCGCTCTTATCGGCAAGCTGGTCTTGTGTAGCCAGCTGAACTCCTAGAAGTAGGGGAGTGCACCCAAAGACTAGACACACTGTCAGCAAGTGTATGAGTAAGACATTGCTAAAACATGCTTTCATATTTTTCCCTCACAATTAGAACTATAAAGTTGGTCTCAGTTCAGAAGTATTTGCCAGCTCTGGCTCTTTGCTCGAAGACAGAAATTCATGCATTAATGCCAAAAGCCCATTGATGATTCAATGTCACTGTGTTGCCACATAAATTAAATGCAGTTTGTGCTTTTAACTTCAATGAAAATTCACCATCTTAACTTGAATTTTTTTATATCATCTCACATTAAATCATGTGATGGCAGACCTTTTTTCTGTTAGGCTCTACCTCATTTAGTATGCTGTATGGAAGGCACTGTAGAAAGATAATTGCTGCAAAATCAAGATGTTTTACACTTTAAGTTTTGTACACCATTATGAAATACATAAAGGAAGAAGATTTTAATTGGTATTTATAATTATAATCTATAATTTATCATCTTTGTATGTGGACTGAGCTTCATTTATTGTTGCAGATACTGAGTGTTGCTTACATCAATTGTGGAGGACATCCAGAGAATGAGGGAAGGGCTCACAGGTATTGCTAGATTAAAGCAGTTGGCCCCTGTGTAAAAGAATTCTGTCTGTCATGACAACTTTAAATTACTCCTGTTAACTCTAAGCCACAGTTTCGAAGAAATTGCTAAACATACATAGCTGCTACCAGTTCCATCGGAAACTGAGATTGGGCACAGGAATAACTGTAAGAATTATAAGTATTCTGAAAAGGATGATACTACTCATCTCTGGGTAACACTCCTGTAAATGTTGTGCTTGTCAATCTCTAAATTTGGTTAAGCCCTGCTGCCTTTCAGATTTTGGCCATTCTTCCTTTTTCTGGCAGTAGAAATGTGAAGACAAATTAGACTTTTCTCAAGCATTCAGATACTGTGGTGAACAATACCATAAAAAAATCCACAATGAACCTAATAATTTTCTATTTAGGGTATGCTTATCTATTTTCTGCATATATTATAACAATGAGGACTGAGTATTCCTTTTGCAGCTGCCTGTGTAGACTGATCATTTGTTGCCAGTGTAGATCATGCCACAAATCAGCCAAAAAGCCTTCAGGTCTTTGTTAAAGTCCTGAAGAGAGCACCTGCCTCTGTCTTCTGACAAAACCTTTTATCACATTTTGTTGTTCTTTAGTGGACATAGAGGCATTAGTCTTTCTCCATTTTCCAAGCCTGATCTTTTGTGTAACATATTTGCCATCCAGAACATGTTTTCCCCTGTCCCCAACTAATGAACAGAAGCACAGCACCAACTGCAGTCTTCAAAAGAAGGCTTCCAATAAGGTGTACAGCCATTACTGCCTGAATTCACAAGAACAGCTTGCATATGTCTTATATTTTTAGGATCAATATGCTTTGAACTCAAACTTTGACAACAAAAGTTTCGTTTGACTTATTCTGACCTTGTCTGTGTTAGACTGAAATGTCCTTGAGGATTCTGTTTTATCAAACCTGTTCAAGCTTTGCCTTAATTTTTAGATTTCATTCTGACAACAAATAGTGGGAGGATACCAAGTCTGTGCTGAGCACAGAGAATTTAATAGTGTCCTCTTCTTCTTTAAGTCTTGCCTATAGGATGAAAACTGTTTTGGTTTGGTGTTACTGTTTGACATTATACACTAGTTTAAATTAGATCTAATAGCTACATAGCTACCTATATTTTCCATAAACTGTTTCCACCTATAGCTGGACATATATGATGTTCATACAGGATTCTGTTGCTGTGTAGGATGGATCCCATTAAGATGAGTTTGGCCTGTAAAGTTTACTGAAAATAGTTTCTTTTTCTTGATGCAATTTTTGGATTCTTAGTTATCCCATGATTAGACGCTGAGCCGTAACTTGAAAAATATCCCATTCCTGAGGAACACAGTAGCTTTAACTGCCTGTGGCCTGTCCAAAAGCAGGTTTTGGAAGTCAAGTTCAAGTTGAATTGTACTGTCAAAGGTAAATTTATTGAATAAATCACATCATGTTTCTTGTCTGTATTAGATGAGATTACAGATGTGGTAACTTAGGGGTCAAAATTGAAAACTCACTCCTCATACAGAAAGCTTGATTATAATGATATATTTTAAAATTGCCATGGAAGTTAGGAGACCTATACAAAATTGCTTTAATGAAACAGCAAGAGAAAATACAAGAGAGGCTTGCACATTTATCTGCTAGACATTCAGCGTCATAAATGACATTTCAAAAGAGCAAGTGAACACAAAATCATAACCCAAACCCTTCAATACCTCAAAAGTACTGTATCACTCTATACCTAAAGAAATTCTGTGGCCCCTGAAACTAAGCTTGCTAGTTTTGAACGGCATGTCCTGCACTTTTCTTAATTGATGGGCCACTTTTTTTATCAGAGTTAGAAAACCATTACTTTAATTTCATTCCTTTCTGGGTGCAACTTTCTACAGTCCTTTATGGACATTAGCGAGGTTTAACAGTGTTTGGCTCCATATTCTTGTTTGAATGTTGATAATTTCAAAATTCATCTTCTGCTTTTTTATTTATTTTTCTGTGACTTGTCCGAGGAGGTCAAATCCATTTATAAATGTTGTTGAGAAACTGAAGTCTTTTGAAGATCACTGTCAAGCACAGTGAATAAAAGAAGTCTGTAGGCCAAAGTATGCACGTGGGCAGAAAAGAAATGGCCACGTGTTATACGCAGGTTGTGTAGGCAATGTAAACAGTGCTCGGGCAACATTCTAATTTATTGACAATAATCAGTGTTTCATTCTTGACAGAGAGATTTTGCTCACAATTTTTCAGTCTGTACTTTGTGAGGGAAAGTAAGCACTGTTAAACACTGACTGTCACTATGGCTTAGTATCATATTATGACTTCCCCTTCTGATTCCCAGGTAATGTCTTATTATTTTTTGTGTGACTTTAAGGACTGTTTCAACCTTTTGACTCCTGAGGGGGTGTTGAAAACAGGTTTGTGTGGCTTTCTATGTAGTATGGGCCTTAACTTTTGCTCAGACTTTGGCATAATTCTTGACTTGCCCATTTCTTCCTAGATTACTGATCTTCAGAGTCTTGGCTTTCATCTGGCAAATGTTTTTTTAACTTCACTTTTCGTGTTTATGATTCTAATTTGAAAGATGAAAATTTTCTCTTTTCATTTTATTTTATTTTTTTTTTAATTGCAAATTAATCATGACCAAGTAACTGAATTATGCCTGTTAGGCACATTAGTGACATGAATAAGTTGAAAATAGTACTGAATAAATATAACATTGAAATCAAAGCATTAGCTATTTAGCTGCTTAGCTTTTTAGCAAAACCAGGCTAGTTAGCTTGCTTCCCCTTCTTCTTCTGTGCTAATCAGATGAAACCAGCTGTTAAATTGCAAAACTTCCTAACAAAAATTAGAATTCTTCACAAGAAAGTTTTGCTGCATAATTAAAAGTAAAAATTTTAGTTACATAACCATGAATTAAGTCTATTTTGAATTCTTCAAATGTGTTTTTCCAAGCTGAGGCTTTTGTTTTAGTAGGGAGACACAAAATCCTGGGTCCAAATCCTCTGAATGTTTAATACCTGAAACTCAGGTTTGGGATTATGCCTATCCATGTGGTTTAGCATTCTTCTTAACATTGTATAAAATACATAAGGTAATTAAATCTTTCTTTGTCTATCTATTCTGTTAAGATGTAGTCTAGATTTCAATCAAATGGACTGTGAAGGGAAGAGTAGGATTTCAGGAGTGCTTAAAGGACTTTGAACACATTGCTGAATGTCAGTGGATTGAGTTTGTTCATCTCCTAAAATGGAGTAATTCATTATCTGGAAAAATACCCTGAGCTTCTAAATGAAAAGGAAACATGGTCATACACAGTTTTTGTTTGTTTATTTCCTAGCCTTTTGTTTTGTCACAATTTTCCTCATTCTGGGTTAATTTAGCGCTCTACTGTTTCTTCTCCTCACACCTCCTACATGTTGTGTTTCAAAGGCTGGGAATCAGGAAAATCTCACAGTCTTGTCCTTACTAAGAGTTAGCAGAGATAGGAACTTGACAGGAATGCAGACCTAACAGAGCAGAGCAACAAGGCTAATAGGGAAAAGCAGCAGGGAGCAAATAAAGAGAGATTCCCTGCTGGTGTAATGCAGTAATGTGTGCTGGTCTGTATGCAGATTATGCTCCTGGAATTGAGCATTATGGTGTGTTCTACAGAAACGGAGTGTTGCTGCACGTGATGGTGCTGCTCACAGTAAGATCAAGGCATTTACATTCTTTGGTGCTATACCTGTGGAGTACCTTGCATCCATTATCCTTTCCATAGAACTGCCATCCAACATACAAATATTTAAAGTTCTGCAGACTTTACTTCCTCATGAGGCCATAAAAGTCCCAGTCACGAATCACATGAAGACTGATTTTTACTGATGGTTTAATCTACACCATACAACTGAATAACGATTAAGATATGTCTTAAGTGCCCAGTGCCCATCCAGAGACTGAATAATCTAAAGATTTAGCAGTATGAGCATAGTTAGCTTTCACTGAAGGCCATTTGAGCTAAAATCCCTTTAATTACTTTTGATCTCATAACTCTAAACTGTCCCAGTTCTTCCTGAATGGCCTAAATGTCTCTCAGCCATGTCCAATGTCTTCTAAAGGTGGACCTCGTTATCAGTTATTCTTTTACACCACAGACAATTTCAAACTAGAGGAAAGTGAAATAAAGACCAATGATTTGCTGGTTTCTAGAGATGCAATTCCACTTACTTCTGTATAACTATATCAATGAACACCTGCGAAGGATATCCCATCAGTGACAGAAATCATAAGGAATGCTTGCTGAATTTTTTGTGTAGAGAGTAATTTACTAAAATAAATGTTAAACAAGAGGTCTGGGGCCTTGCTGGAGAACTTATGTTTTATTCAAAGCTGAATACCATATCCTTGTAATGTAATGATGAAACTGATGATAATGCTGACTGAGTGGATAAGCTTGCAGATGGGAAGGACAACACTGTATGACATCCTTTCAGGCCCAAAGGATTTCTCTGGATAGACAGTTTCATGTACTGACTTTTAAAAGCATATGTTTATGAAGTGGGAAGTGATGCAAGGTCTGAGCTTAATTGGAAGGTATACATTAACTTTAAAAAGTTTCAGAGTAAGTTTAAGAGTAAGTACATGTTTCTAATGATTTGGTTGTAATAAAGACATTTTAATGTAATTTAGTTCTAACAAGTGGAGGAAAAGGTGAAAATACTCTGCTAAGCAGATAACATCAAATAATAGTAACTGACCAAGAAAAGACTAATTTTTGAGATAGCTTTAAAAAGATGTCTGCAACTATTATTTTGCTTTAAGGTATTTTTAGTTACAGGAAGACTTATTTAATTTTTTAAAAAGGGGGCTTCTCATGATCTCCTGCAATAAAACAGTGGAAGTATGGAGAGGGACTTTGTTCAACCACTGCAGAGCATAACCTAAAAAATCACAAATACCTTAAGGTCTTTACTAAAACTAAACTGTGAGCTCTCACCATATGTTACAAATAAACTTCAGAAATGCTTTCTGGCTCTTCTGACTCTATGCTGTGTTGTTACTTTTTCAGTATTCAAGTGACTAAGTGCACGCCACAAACAAAACATATGAAAACATAGCAAAATAAAATAATTTTTCTCTTCAAGTGATCACTTCATTCTCCTGCAGAGTGTCTCATGGTCACTCCATAAGATTAGAAAGCTCACTGTATTCTTTGTAAATATATAAATAAAACTCTGTGTGTGTGTGAGAATGTTCTTAACAAAGTTTTTGTATAATTTTGTTTATCTCTTGAAAATAAAACTAAGCCTTGTCTCTTTTTTCAAGATAAAAGAAGATTCTCCTGTGTCACCAGTAGTAAGTTGTTGCAAATAAGGGTTGAGGTACAGCAATGAGAGCATCACGTTGCTTTAAGTGAGCTGATATTTTTAATGATGTTTTGTATGTCATTACTTGGTGAGAAGCTCATGGGCATAGAGATCAACCAGTCCAAGGTTTAGAGAGGAATTATGGCTCTGTGACAAAAATATTAAGAATTTTAGGCTGCATGGCTTAGTGGCCTTATTTGAAGAACACTTAGAAGCAGAAAGATGCAAGTAGGCTCTTTAATACCCCATTGAAATAAACTGAAGTTGACTCCAAGAATAATTTGAAAACTCTCTTATGTGTCATTTCCTTGGCTTGAATGACCTAGATGGTTGAGTTTGTTTTCACAGTTACTCAGGCAGTTAACAGTCCTACCACTTTTGGCCTACTTTTCCCTGGATTCATAGCAAAATATATTGAGGTATAGTTGAGCCACTTTAAAAGATAACATTCTTTCACTTAAAACTCATGGGCTATCTTCAGTAAAGGAGAGGCTGGATTATCTTCAGATATGTAGGCCTTAATACAAAAGCAGGAATGTGTTTATGGAGTTAGTCACTAGGATAGGCTTAAGTCAGCTGTCTCCTCACAAAGAAACATAGAAAGCAGGGAATATAATTTCTTCAGCTGGAAATGGTTTCGACTTTCAGGAAAGCCATGCTCATAGGTCTAATGAGTTTTTGGATGGAAACCCCAAAAAGCGATGGTAGTAAAAATCTGTGAACTATGTAAATTAATGAAACTGCCAGCATGATACCTTTTCAAACATTAGTCTTGAGGCATTATTTCACTTTATACAACAGGTTAGTTCATTGTCATTTTGAGCTGTTTGTGAAAGGAAGACTGAATTATTAAGGTGATTAAGACAAAACAAATCAAATTGTAGACAGTAGGAAATGGTTAATTTAGTCAAATAATTGAAAGCAAAATGTTGGCACTGCTTCAGTTCCCTTGGGGAATTTTGTTTCTATTTACAGAGTAAGTAGTCTGACTTCAGTAGGTATTGTCTCCAAGTAGAAACCAGACGATACTGTGTAAACAGTGAGTTGCCAAATAGTTGATAGCAGATAACTGACTGTACCAGACTTGCCCGACACATTTGTTAGACTGTACCTTTGGAAAAGAATTCATGATCTAGCACTTTGGATGTGGCTTGTTTAGACTGAAAGGGTGATTGCACAGCTACACAATGACTTGGCTGATCATTTTAAGGACCGCTGGGAAGGATTTAAGCTTTTCTACATACTTTTTAATCTAAAATAGTTGGATTAGGGAGCATCAAAAGCCTTTCACCTGGAAGTGCTATACCAGTCCTGCCTATTCTTTTCCACAGAAGAGAAATATATTGGTAGCCTGTAAGACAGATGTTTGGTGCTGGTGTATGGGAGGAATGATGCTCTCTGATCTCTCAAAAGGAAAGAAATGACTAAGAAATTCAGAAATTACCCCTTGTTTTTATGTTACCTTAAATGAAACTGGTTGGTTTGACCCTGGGAGAGGGAACAATAATGTTTATTAGATTTTGGTAAAGGTGTGTAACTGTTGATTTGCACCATAGGGAAGCTTAGCAGAGTAAAATCAATGCAAGTATGAGGTCAGCCATTGTGTCCCTGCATATACCCTAGGATATCTGCATGGCCCAGCAAATATCCTGTGAAATGGAGGGTGACAGGGAGAGGAATTAAGGCTCATTCCTCAACAGAGACTGGAAGAGTTTTCTATATTTTCTTTCTTGAAGTTTTTCAGAATATCAAAAAGCAAACGGAAAGATTTTATTTCAAGTGAAGTTCTGGGTAAATGTTTAAACAGTGATTCTTTTTACCTTCATAGTAGGTCACCAATTCATTGTTTAAAGGGCACAATAACATTAAATATTCAGTGCAGGAGACAGTACATGAAAGGAAGTAAAACACATGTATAATAAGGGCCTGTGGGAAACAGAGATGAAATTTCTGGATGTTTCAAATCACCCCTTTTTGATATATATACAGGTAAAGGATCAGGTTTGAGTTCATGTACAATTGTCAGAGATCTAATAAAACTACGAAGATAGGAAATATGTATTACAAATTATCGGTCTGGAAACAGATCTGAGCCTGTAAGGAAAGATGATACTTAAAGGCACCGGAACTTTCTTTCCTGTGGCACCAATTCAAATTCAGTATTTTTCCTTGCAAAAAGGGGTAGTACATTTTATAGCTACCTCTGACTGTAGTGCATGAACAGAGAAGGAGGCCAACCAGAGAATTTGGCACATAAATAAACTGATAAGTAAATTGGTAGCATAAGCCACTTTGCAATCTGAATGCAAGGTAACTTTGATCTTGATTTCCAGCCTTTATAAAAAGTGAACACTTTTACATAACACAGGTACTTTCCTTGAAAAAATATGATTAGTAAAAATGTTCTTTTCTACAGTAATAATTTCCATTAATTTTTTTCACCTGTTGATTTAACCATCAAATGGTGAATAAAAACTGTACTTGAAAAGTCAAAATAAACATTTTTCAAACTCTGCATTAAGGTTTTATAAATTCTGTGGAATAGATTAATAATAGGCCTAGCAGAATTTTACTGAAGTGCCATTAGAGAGCCCTAGAAATCCATGCATAATTTATAACAATGCACTGCTTTTATCAACTATACAACAATATCTGTGACATGCTTAGGACTGCTATTAAGCACTTCTAAGCTACTGATAAACTATTTGCAATTGGAATAAATAATACATGTCTAAACCTTTTCTTTATTCCCAGTGACGTCACCTTCATCATGATTAGCTGATTACTCAATATTGTTAGTGTTGCTCCTTTTGTGTAAATAGATTTTAGAGCCGTGTAATTTGGTTTGAACTGGAAGTTTGGTTAGAAATATGTTGCATATTTGCAACTCTACTAAGATATTTCTAGTCCTCAGATGAATTGTTTCTGTGAAATCAATTTATGTCATCTCTTCTACCTTGTGGACTTGAGATGCAAGCAATGTTTTAATCACTGCAGAGTGGCTGGTAAAATTATTCCCAACAGTGATTCAGATTTTGTGCATCCCCGCAACAAGGTATTTATCATAGAATCATAGAATAGTTAGGGTTATCATTCTCTGAAAACTTTAGCTAGAACAGTCAAATAATTCAACATAGAGAATTTTTCTGCTTTTGGCTTTTTCCTCACAGTCTTTGTGTAGTATTACTTTCTTCCTGACCTTCCCTTCCTTCACTCTGTTGTCTTTATCACGACCACCACCACCTCCACCAAGTTCCTCTACTGATTTTCTCTTCTAGTTTTTCTCCCTGCTTCATAATTCCAGTACCCAGAAGCTAGAGAAAACAAGCTGTGATCACCTCCCTCCCAACATGCTCCTCCCCAGCTCCAAATGCCCCCCCAAAAAACACCCAAAACCCAGTGCAAACCAAAAACCAGAAGACCCTGACTTGAAGCAGTTTGCAATGATGAGATTCAAGGTGAACATATGAATGAAGACTCAGCTGATGCTGAATTCCCTGTTGGGCAGCAGAAATTGCATTTAATCCCTGTCAAACTGGATTATTTTCAATTTCCTGGTGTATTGGTAAAGGAGTCAATAGATCATGAGGAACATCCCAAGGAAGGTAATTTTTCTAAAGATCAATGTTAAATCCTTGTCCCTGAGTGGTGGGTTTTCTTGGGTAGCTAGAGCAAAACATTGAGAAAATATTACTGAAACCAGTCTGGTCACACTTGTTTTACCTTAGATTTTACTGAAGCCTAAATTAAGTTCTCTTCTTAAGTTAGATGCAAAGAATTGAGCTAGTCCTTTAGAAAAACACCAGGTTCTGACTTATACCCACAGGTAAAATCAATAGTGTCCGTTTCAGGCATTACTGCTTGTAACTGGCACTCTGCCGCTGTACTGAGCATTACTGTTCCTAAAACACACTCAGCAGAAAACAATCTGTATTTACACTTTCCATGCTCCAGTATGCAGTTATCTTTTTGGAGCAACTCACCTTCACAGGTAGTTTAAACAAAGATCAAGGAGTGACTAAATCATGAACACAATCACTTTCTGCTGTTGTTTTTTGCTTTGGGCAATGGCATAAACAGCTGGGAACAGCAATACTTAACTGTCACTATTAAAAGCATTACCTGTCCTTGATCCAGTCTATGGGATGCCTCACAGGTCCAGCTCTGTCTTAGAAGCTCCTCCTTTCTTAGATAAATCGAAGGTCATGCATTCCCATTTTTAATTACAACACTTGACCTTCAAAATCAGGGTTGTACATCCTATTTTGATAAATGATAATAAGATAGACTTCGTGGAGAGTTTTTACCAATTTGAGTTTCCTATGGGAAATAATTCTCAGACTTCAGCTTTTGAGAGTATGAATTTTTATTTCAACTTAAGGCCCAGATCCCTTCAAAAGGATGTAGTATCCGGCCCATAAACTCCTGTGCATGGTCAAGGTTACAGGGATGCACAGTAGGCTTGTGGTGTACAGATTTACCTTATTTGTAGTTTTGTTTATCTGTGCCTGAAAAGCCATAAAAAACCCCCTTGTGAGCTAGCTTTTACACTGAAAAGCAACCAACTTCTATTTCCAGACCTGTTTTTAAAATTGCATGTGTTACTAAGTTAGTTAATTTTCCGTGGAAATTAAGCAAATGAATGTGACAAGGCAGCTACGTATTAGCTTATAATGACAGTTTTGGAGGTCAGAGATGTTAGCAGCAGTCGCAACAAGTGCTGTTGCCAGGACTCATGTTTTCTGGTCTTGGTTATGGGATCCTAGTCCTGGGGATACCATCCCACATACACCAGAAGGGGACTCTGGCTGCCTTACTTCCTGTATGCATTTGCCGCATAAAAATAAAGTAAAATATTTGCTGTCTCCCTGTCTTCTTTCTATCCTGTGATGTCTGTCTCTCACTCTCCTTTTGCTTTTAAGGCTGATGTAAAAACTGTCAAAGCAGGAACTAAAATAACATTTTTGCTAAATTTGTAAGAGTTAGCTAAGGTGACAGATGCAGTATTCCTGCTTTAGAAATCATTTGTAGTTTGTTTACTACAAATATGTATGTATGAAATGTGTACCAAGAAATGAGTAGGAAACGTATGTGTTAAAATAAAATCTTGGCTTTGAATCACTGAAAAAAGAAGGCTTTTGTTATTGTTTTATCTGTCCATTTAAAATTTCTTCTGAATTATAAACTTGATAACAGTCACAGAAATATAGTGAGTACAGGAGCACAGACTTTTTTTACCTAAAATGCACTTTGTTATCACATTTTATTTACAAACATTTGCATTTTCTATTTCTATTTCTAAAGTATCGCCTTTTTCCACATTACCAGAAAGTAATGTGCTGTGTACATCGCAAGACTCCTGCTAAATTCAGTGTGAGTTCTGCAACCGACATCGTGAAAAAGTCTTTGTGAACTGTACAATACGAGCAAACTTTACTAAAAAAAAAAAGTGAAAATATATTTCCTAGGAAAAAACTGTTTCTGAAAGAGTTTTAAAATATAAAATCCACCAAGACTTAACACTTGACATTCACTGAGTATCTGTCAAATGTTTTTTTTCTGTCCTTATCAGTGCGATCATTCTTAGGTTTACAACTTTATGCTGGATATGGGTATGTAGAGATACAGCACTGCAGAAATGATAGGAAAAAAATATCTTGAAAATATAAACGTTTCATTTGTCTGGCAAAATATTTAAAGATAATTTTGGAAGACTTAATGCTAGTAATATGGCCAAATAGCTAAAGGCTTACATTAGAAGAGGTGTTAATTGCCATATCTTACTTAACCTGGTGTTACTTCTTAAGGTAGATAAGGACAACTGAGTTTGAAAAAAGTTTAAATTTTAATTGTCCTTTCTCTCATGATACATTCCTCAATATCTCCAAACTCCATCAGCATGTCATGATTAGATATTTGTTATTAATAGTCTTCTCTTGGTTTCAGGAAGATGGCAAAAAAGAAGGAATAGTAAGTACAAATTTTCCTTGAAAACGGTGTGATAATTACATTGCAGCAACTTTAAAATAAGATAGGTCATAAATTACAGAAAATTATAGATATAGCACTGTTAGACAGTAGCAAATCAGAGACAAGATAAGAATCTCTGCTATCCCCAACTGTATGCAGTTTTATCAGAGAATTGATGTGAAATATTGCTCCCCTGGTTTTCTTTTGCAGGCAGGCTTGTGCTGAGCTGACTGTGCTCCATTCTCTGTTCATAAGGCACAAAATACCTTACAGTTTCTGACTCTTGCCTGGGTGGCTACTGTGATTTCTCTAGTGGAGCTGGTTGATAACCAAAATAAGCCACGAGTGACTGATAAAGTTCATGATTTTATTGGGGTAGGGAACACCCTCTTTGCAATTCTTAGTTCGAGATGAGACAGAGGAGGGAAAAAGTAGGTGCACTGCGCCTTGTTCCAATGGCCTGTACTGGAGTGTCTCTCACCCTTTAGGTGTTTAGGTACATCCATTAGCTAGCAGACTTGCTTGAAGACCAATTAAACTGTTTTGCGGTGCACTGCTTTGTTACATCAAGATTAATACCTGAAGTGACATTTCTTTGGTCTTAAGTCAGATTGCCCAGCAGCAGTTCCTCCTTTCAGGCCTCTGCGCCACAGGAGTCTCTAGGCAGTACTGGAGGAAGCCCTGAATTACTTTGTAAATATGTATGGAGATAATTGGATTTTTTTTGTGTAAACCTTAGAATCATAGAATAGTTAGGGTTGGAAAGGACCTTAAGATCATCTAGTTCCAACCCCCCTGCCATGGGCAGGGACACCTCCCATTAAACCATGTCACCCAAAGCTATGTCCAACCCGGCCTTGAGCACCACCAGCGATGGAGCATTCACAGCTTCCCTGGGCAACACATTCCAGTGCCTCACCACCCTTACAGTAAAGAATTTCTTCCTCATATCCAATCTAAACTTCCCCTGTTTAAGTTTGAACCCATTACCTCTTGTCCTCTCACTACAGTCCCTAATGAAGGGTCCCTCCCCAGCATCCCTATAGGCCCCCTTCAGATGTTGGAAGGCTGCTATGAGGTCTCCACACAGCTTTCTCTTCTCCAGGCTGAACAGCCCCAACTTTCTCAGCCTATCTTCATACAGGAGGTGCTCCAGTCCCCTGATCATCCTTGTGGCCCTCCTCTGGACTTGTTCCAACAGTTCCATGTCCTTTTTATGGTGAGGACACCAGAATTGCACACAATCCTCCAAGTGAGGTCTCACAAGAGCAGAGTAGAGGGGCAGGATCATGTCATTCAACCTGCTGGTCACACTCCTTTTGATGCAGCCCAGGATACGGTTGGCTTTCTGGGCTGCAAGCGCACACTGCCAGCTCATGTTCATTTTCCCATCAACCAACACCCCCAAGTCCTTCTGCTCAGGACTGCTCTGAATCTCTTCTCTGCCCAACCTGTGGCTGTGCCTGGGATTGCTCAGACACAGGTGTAGGACCTTGCACTTGTCATGGTTAAACATCATCAGGTTGGCATCAGCCCACCTCACAAGCTTGTCAAGGTCCCTCTGGATGGCATCTTATGCATTTCTAATTCAGAGAAATCTGAATAATGAATAATAATAACAGATCACAGTTTAACCTTCCTACTGGCTTCAGCCTCAGGAGGTAATTAGACACACTTTTGTAGAGGCAATAAAAACGTAGTGGTTTGCATCCTGAAAGCTGACACAGCGTTACTTTCACTTCTAGGCTTAGCATGATCATAAGCATTTGTGGTTTACTGACATAAAATAGGTCAGGGATTAAAGCATAATTAATCACATGCTTTTTCAATAGTGAATCCCCAAACCCTGTGGCTGAATTAATTCCATTATCTATACACACCATTTTTTCCAGTTTCATCCTTATTTACTATCAACAGAGAATACTCAGAATTCCTCAGATCTGTGGATTGTTTATGCCCATCTACCCTGTCTTCATCTTCTCTGTCTACTAAGATTTATTTTCTTTATCTGTTTTGTGACAGAAACATAATTGGCTTTAATGTTTTATTCCTCAGCACTGAAAACAGGTTTCGTACTACTGCGCTTCCCTAACAACAGTTCTATCAGCACAACAATACTTTCATTATAATAAAATGCAGTAGGCATGTAATCATTTAAAGGTGAGAGTGTTTCCCTTAGGCATTGTGGACAAAGACAGAACAGTTGCACAGAAGCATAAATATGCTCCTTTAAAATATCAGGCATCACAATATTCTGCTTCTCAGCATGCTCACTGCACTGCCTGAAGATTTCAGTGCATTGGAGGTACCTAAAATCTCCCTCTGTACCTCAAGCATGAGCAGCAGCCCAGCTGAACTGAACTTGGAGCTCAGGGAGGGCTGAGAAAGCGCTGTGTCCCACTAAGTGATAAGACAAGCAGCCAGCCTTCACCTGCTGCAAGGAGTGCAGCCACCCCGTGCTGTCTGGCTGTCATAAAGCAGGGGAAAACAAGGGTCAACTCATCCCTCTACTTGCTCAATAAATAGATGCTCTTTTCTTCCTGATGACTCTGCCCAACAGAAGTAATCAGGGAGTTGGCACAGAACCTGGCTGCTCAGTCTTGTCGCTGACAAGGACAGAGGCTCCCTATTTCCTCTGCTTCCCATATGCAGAACAAAAGCATCCAGCTGTTTACAAACCACTCTGTGTAACGTCTATGTATATGTGCCTTGTACCTGCATGTGCCCTTCTGCTTATGCTTTGCAGTTACCCTCGCCTTGGGGCTCTTTTGTGTGCACTCAGGAATGTATTCATACTTGGGTTGCCTGAGTCTGTTGCTGAGTGTGGTATGTACCAAAGGCCCAATTCAATGAATGTCTTCTGGGCCCTGGTGGTTTTTGCAGAGTTTGATGAGTGTCATGGAATTATCCCTAGTGTTCTGTCCCTTCTGCTCAGCAGAGATGATCAAAAAATGTCTACCAAACAGAGCTTTTTTTCATTAATATGTTAAAAGTTTTGGAAATGTTTCAACTGGCTCCACTACTGAGTTTTCATCTGTTGTAATTTCTCCTCCTGGGCAAGAGAAAACCAAAAGGCTAGATTTGGAATGGGAGCCAATGGATTAATTTTTAAGGTTTCCAAGTATTGGGTGTTGCAAGACAAAGAGATTTTGTAATACCGCTGGACATAGTATAGTCTTTATGAACAACCTCACTTGTTAGAATTATCACTTCCAGAACTCATCTAGAGAATTAAAAGTTCTAGTTTTCTCTGTCTAAACAGAAACCTCACTGTTAGAGAAATGATCTTGTGAAACAGCTCCAAGCTCTCGGTTCCTATTTTTACCACAAAATTTGCCTGCAGCTGCCAGTTTGAATTACTTCCATCTTTTCTGTGCTTAGAACAGCCAAGGGAGTAGAGGAAAAAAGGGGGATCTTTAGAGATTTTGATTCTTTAAGAAGCAGTAAGTATTTGTGTATCTGAAAGATTGATAAACATGGAGCCAGAACGGACAGAACAATTGATTCCTACATTTGCCTGTGCTGGTTTCTCCCTTTTCTTCATGTAACCAAATGACATGTAAGCATTGCAGTATAAATCTGTAGACTATCTAGGACAAAACTGCAAGTTAGTTTCCAGCAGTGATTTTATTTGACTCTTATGCATCATTGATTTTTGCAGGGTTGAAGAGTTCGTGAGTTGGAAGAAACTTTCCACATCCATATTTAAGAATTGAAACTTATACTTGGGTTTATAAACCTAACAATTATGCTTTAATGCTCTGTGTGATGAAGAAAAAATATAGCACAGGACAGCATGGGACAAGCCTCTGTAGTTTTGATTTGCAGAGTTTGATATGTGCTGACCTCACTCTGTCTACAAAACAAAAGAGTGTGGGGTTGTCTCCTCATCACTTACATTAGAGTGATCAGCCTACTGCAATTTTTATCTGTTTCCTGAGATACTGTCAATCTAGTGTTCTCAGTTTTTATTCCTCTGTGATCTAAAAGACTGTGTTAGAATAATCAAGTGCTAATTGAAAATTTGATGATTGCATTTAAAAGTGGATGCATTTTTCCCCCCTTTCTTATATATTACTGTTGTTTGAAAAAAGAAAAGTAATGGAATTTCAGGATTTTTACAAGTCTCTCAAGCTTGGTCATGTCATGTATTAAATTTGGTTTCTGCATTTTCTCAACTGTGCCACAGAAAAAGAACTGTTATACTGTTCTCTCCCATGATGCATTCACAGTAAGGATGTTCAATAACTATTGCTATTTTTTCTCCAAACTCCAGTCACGTGACAGTGCTAAAAATAACTGCCTGTGACTTCTGTCTTTGTAGATTTGCTATATTTGGGGTAAGAGAAAGAAGATGAACTGGGCCTTGGAGTCCAATTTGATTGCTCAGTAGTAGGTCTGTCTTATTGAAGCAGTGAAATCTCATATAAAGAAGTAGATAGTTTATATGAGAGGTGGAATTAGGAGGATATTTATATTATGCATTTACCTTCTTTCCCTGAAGAATGCAGTAATGTTTATGGCAAAAATCAGACTCTCCATCACTATGGCAACAGGTTGACCTATGCCAAAAATATAAACAATACTATGTATTTTGTGGAGGTGGGGATTCTGATAGTTTTTTTTAATAAGGCACTGCAGAAAAAAGCCCTCTCGATCTTTTCAAATTTACCTCATGGAGGTCCATGTGGATGTGTGCTTAGGAACTTTAATGAAAAGGGTGCAAGACACAGAAGGCAGTATCCAAGAGGATAGGATATCTCCTGGTGAGAGACATTTACAAAGCAATAGCTTACTGCTTTCAGATAGGGACCATTTTGTTTTCATAAGTTCCTGCTGAACTGACCATCATCCTGAGGTTTTCCATTTCCTCCCAGCTGAGTTCTTGCCTTTAATTTGATGAAAGCCAAAACCAGGCAGAAGAATGTATTAGGGCTGATCAAGAAGATAATTTGCTGCACAAAATGTTTTTGGTCTGCTCCTATTGAATCAAGGGAAGACCGTTGATCCAAGCTGAGCAGAATCTGCCTCCTTTCTCAGAAGAGTTACTGCTTCTACTAATTAGCTTTTCATGGGATCCTGGCCTCTAATGAATAAAATACAGCTTCCAAACTTCATTTATACTATAGTGTATGCAGTGTTGAGGAACACGTTGTGTAAAACTTGTGCACACTATAGCTCAGTTTAATATAAAGGGGTCTCACCTATTTATATTTATTTTGTTGTAATCTTTGTATTTATGTAATGATATCCTTTCCTAGTGGATAACACCAATATTCAAATTAAATTCTAGTGCAAAGTTTCCTATGTAATACTTGTTAGTGCTGTCCAGTGTTTTACACACAGTACCAATGAATTCTGAACATTGTGACAACTGAGGAAATACATATATGTACATACATAACATGAAATATACTTGCTATTGTAATTTCTCTATTATCAATACATACAAGAGTTTATCTGTTTTCTCTCTTGCCTTAACTTCCAACTTCCAATGCAATTCTCAGAAAAAGTAACACAGCACTGGCAGGAAAATGGTTTTAACTCTTGATGGTTATTTATTTGCATGGGAACTCAGCTGAATGTATTGATTTCTTTTTCTGCTAAAGCTTTTTTTCAAGTCTGAGTTCTCCAGAGGGAGATAATTGAATGAATTCAATAACACTCTTCTTTTGGAGAAAATGTTGAGTTACGTGTGAGTGACCTGAACCTAGACCTGGAAGCCTGAGGCTGCAAAGGTTTCTCTCAAATCTGAGTATTCAGGAATACTAGGAAATTGTGCAGAAGGCACAGAAAAAGACTTTTGGGGCTGGTGATTTGCTACCTGAAACATAGGCAGGGACTTGATTTTAATTGCATGGGTGCTTGCATCCTGCTTCTTAGCAACTCCAGCTTATACCATTTTTTTTGCAAGTCTCAGGAAGTTTTAGCTTGGACTGGGGCTAGTTTTGTAATAATATTAGTTTTTCTGCACTTGAACTCTGTCTGAGGAAAACCCCTTCAAATTCTCATCTGCTTCTCTTCCTCTTTTTTCAATGATCAGTCAGGCCTACATCCTTACAGTTATTTAAAAACACAGCTTCTCACTGAAATAACCCCCAAATCTTCTTATTCTTTCCTCATAAGTATTTTTTTTTAGGAGGAGTGGGTGTTGTGATTGGTAGTCTTGGTCTCCTTCTACCATGTCCATTTAAATGTCTGCTGAGCTGAAGATCATGATGTCTGTCTCTTTCTGCAAGGCTCTATGAATATTTTTTGTGCTTTGCTTTGGCAGGGCAAAGGAGCTCTTTGTAGCAGATAAGTACACAGACCTTTACTCTGTGTGATTTATCTCACTTCAGAGCGTTGAGAATGTATAATGTGTTCATGGTGCATACAGTTCTGGCAAAAATTCCAGGTCATATGGAGTTCTGAAACGCATAAGTGACCAAAATCCACAGAACCCACAGTTTAAGCTGAAAACACAGGCAAGAAGAGTCAAAATAGACTTTCCAAGCACAGTGTAGTGTTTCCTGTGTCTGAGTGCTCAACCCTTACTCTGCCATGAATTAGACTGGGAAATTAGACATATAATACACTGTAAAAAATTACTGTTTATCATCAGAATATATAATTCTACTCTCTCAAAATGATGCAATTGGTGTATAAAGCCTATTAGAGGTTAAAAAATTCAAGTGCTGATCCAAAATGTATTAATGGATGACAATGAAGTCTGGCTTCGTTACTCTATGCACCCCAGATTATGCATGACTTTAAGACAGGGACACTGAGGTACTTGTCAAGCAGTGAATCAGGTAGTCTCTCCTTTTCATCTTACTGTTTTCAGTAGTAGAGCTCAGTCAAGAAGAGTAGCCTATGCTCACTCCTTTCTTCTTTTCTCACCTGCTGATATAGGTTTGGCATCTTTGTATCTCTTGATCTGTTGAAAACAAAGCCCTCCATATTCCCAGCAATTCAGCCATACTATGTATCTAGTAGAGATATGCATATCAGCTCTTCCAGTACCTTCAGTTAACAGGCAAAGTATAACATTGAACCCTTCCCAAAATGCTGGTTGTTCAATTTACCAGTTTGCACCACCTGACAAGCTTGGCATCCAGACATCCGAACGCTGACCAGTATTTTTCTATTTACTTGGCTTTCACAGTTCCCTACCACCTTCTCATATATATATATATTTTTTTTTTTTTTACATAATTTTGTCTTTATCCACTTCTCACATACTCAATATCTTGTTCTACTTCTTCCATGCTGATGATTGTGGTAGGTCTACCTGAAGTTCACAGTTGCAAGAAAAGTAGCTCAGTGAAAAACTATTGCCTAAAACATGGCAGAGCTATACAAAAATGTCAGTCTGGAAAATATTCTGTGTTTTCGGTAACTGGTGATTTGAAATTATTTTGTTGTCCAGAAAATTTGGAGCACATTTTTTTTTTTTCCTTTACATTTTATAGCTGAGTCATTACAAGGGTGAAGCAATAGTAGCACTTATAAAATATTGGTTAATAAGCTTTAAGGAAATTATATTTTGTCTTGAAGATTGCTTGTTCCCTGTGATTGGTGATTATTTTTTTTTTAAGTAAACTTTGCTGACACATGTTAATGTAACCGAAAATAAATATTTGTGGACCGTATTAGAGTATTCTTATATTTATCAAATGTATCTTCATCAGTTTCATTGATTTCAGTGAATCTAAAAATGTCATTCTATAGCTTTCTCTAATTTTTTTTTTCTGAAGCACACCACTTGAGCTGGATGCTGCAGTAATTTAACACTTTTTATCCCATTGTGTTAAAAGATTCTAAACTAATCTCAGCTTCTATGGAAGCTTCTATGTACATCTGAGTTTAATGATATTTTACACACACCTTCACCATAGAATCGTAGAATCATGGAATAGTTAGAGTTGGAAAAGAACTTAAGATCATCTAGTTCTACCCCTGCCTTGTGAACAAGGCAATATCCAGAGGATTCAAATGTCCAGTTTGGCTATGCTCTTCAGCAAAGTGGGCATTAGCTTCTCTTCCCCGCACCTACTACCCTACTACTCTCTTCAGGACTGTACAAGGAACATATTGGACAGTGTAAGAATATTATTGTTGTCATTGAGGATTGTCTTTTACTTCTCTTTAACCGTGAACATCCATTCTTCTGATACATTTCTCATAAGAGCAGAGGAAAAAAAAGCCAGAATTAAAAAATCTCTAAATATTTGAAAATCTAAAAACACTTTCAGATTTACATTATAGCTACATAATTCAAGTGTTTGTGATATCTGGTTTTGCCTCTAAATGCAAACAGAAAGGGAGAATAGACCTTGTAATGCAAGACATGTAGACATGAATATCTGAAGAGCGATTGCAGAAGGAACATTTTTGTTTTCTAAATATCATCTTAGATATCATGTTGCATACAAGTTGGTAGGGGATGTAGTTTGCTATAAGGCTGTAGCATCAGCAGTTTGTAACCTTTTAGTCAAAGAGGTGGGAAAGGAATATAGTTACATTTTTCTCCAGTTTTCCCTAGTATCTGGAGTAATTGCTCTTTTCTATAAATGTAAAGAAAATTATTATGAATTTTTAAATTTTTTTTCCAGTCTAAATTTAAGTAAAAGGCAGAATACAGCTGCAGCAGTATTTTTTTTTTTTAATGCGCAGTGCACTTGAAAATTTTTTACACAGATATGAAAGAATAGGGTGGAAAAATCAGCAATAGAGGTGATAAATGACATCTTCCTCTGTTTGCAAATCTATAGAAGACTTCCTCCTTTTCATTTCATCAATCTAGTCGTGGAGACAGCAGCAAGGCTAAAATGAGGTTAGTTCTGAGATAGATTGAATCTGTCAGTGTGCGCTAAACTTTGGCAGGATTCCATAACAGCCTGAAAGTTGGTGAGCTGAGATGAAGAAGCACTTTCATCGCTACAAACTAGACATGTCAGCATGCTGACGCCTAGCACCCAGAAAAAAAATCCTGAGCTTTCAAGAGATACCACACCTGCTTCTAATAACACATGACATGTTACTTCCTAACTATTCTCTTAAATTGAGCTATGTTTATCTTCTACCTGACCCCATGATACCTTTGAAGCTTGGATTAAAAGATTTTTTGAGAAGTAATTCCCATTCACAGGGCAGACCTTGGTAGACAATAATTACAACCCTGCCAACTAGAGAAACTTGAGCTCAAATTTCATCACCAGTTTGCAATAGCCATACAACCAGTATTTCTGATTGCCTGTTTAATTTCACAAATGTGAAGTAGGATAAAAGCACACAAAACACTTACACTGGAATGATCTCTACTATCAAGTGGGCAGTTTGTTTTGTTAAAAAGAGAATAGAATTGGATTTGTTATTTGCTAGTTTGAAATAAATGGCATTGTGTCCTGCCACCTTACATTCCAACTTTGAATTGGAAATGTGTAACCTGGCAAAATGCAATATTGTCTCTGTTTTGGTATTCAAGGAGAAATCTTTTCTTTCTAGCTAAATATCTATCTTTTATTTAAAATAGTTAAAAGTAATCTGATTTGACTGTAGAGGGTCAGAATTGATGACATAGCAAATAAACATATTTTCTGCTGATTAGCAGGTATTCTAATTCATCAGCACTTTAAAGCATTTTTATTGAGCTTTGTTCGAGTCTGGTTTTGTAGGCACACCATTTTGTAGTGTTAAAAAAGCTTGACATATAAAACATACATACAGGAAATTGTTATTAACAGCAGCTAATAAGGTCCAATTTGGGAAATTCATACAAACCATTATAAAGTCACGAAAGCAAGAAAACATACATGAAATAGTTTAGTAGCTTACTGAACTAAGTCACACAGATTGCTTCCTTTTTCTTATTTGTTTTCTTTTCAAAGAAACTTAGAAGAATTTTTAAAGACTTTTCCAGCTCTGGGAGCTGGAACTATTTTTTTCATTTTTTTCATTCTGCTAGTGTTGCGTCTGTCCGAAGTGGTCCAGGGATAGAGCTTACAGGTGCTACTGAAACAAATAATAATACCAGACATAAATATTTATTTGAATATCTTAATTATTTAAAATCACAGTTAATGGTGGCTCAGATCTCTCCCTCTGTTTTGGTCATAAAATTAATTTTAGTATGCCCCCTCAGTCCTGCTTCCTTCTAGTTTTGCAATAAAACAAAGTGGATTTGTTTTTAAAAAGTTTTTCTTAAGAAAATTTCAGTCTTTTTCAAGGGCATCAGGGAAAAATGGTTTTGGTAATGTATCTGAATTTGTAGAGTGCAACAAAATGTAAACCAGGTGTAGCAGGCTGCATTACCATTCACTTACATGGAATTGCTGCTTTCCACATCTGATCTTAATTTGATCCTTTTAGCCTGCAAAACTATGCTGTGCATTCACAGTTGGGTATTTCATGAGAATCTCAGCATTTGCTTTTCCCTTCCAAAACTAGAAAAAACAAAAAGAGAGAAAAAAAAAAGAGAAACAAATCAAAGATTATAACAAAAACTCCAGCAAGATGCAATTCTACAAACAGGCTAAGGATTAGGAAAAACTGAGGCTTTTCATATGATAATAGAAAATCATATATTTTATCCTTATTGTCTTTTTCTGTTTTAATAAGAAGCATCATATGTAAAAGGATATAAATACAACATAAAAAGAAATTTTGAAGATAGCTTTCAAAATATCTCCAAACCTTTGTTTGACAAACAGCAGTGTTACACTCCTCACTAGTCAGGTCAATTGGCTGTAATGCACTAAATGCTGATGCTGATGCTAGGAGAACTCAGTTAACTTCTGTTTCTGTTTGTTCCTTGCAGATACTGTTAGAAGGAGTTATTGGAGTCAACACATCAATTAAAAACACCCTTAAATTTAAATTCCTGCAGATTTGTTAAAAAAAAAAAAAAAATTTTGGCACATTACCTTCAAGTTTCTAGGTCTCCACTGTTGCTTAATTATTTGGATTCCCCTCACCCCACACCCCGTCTTCCAATACCAGTGTGAATTTTACCTTTGACTTTCATTTCATGGGGGACTAGAACAATAGACAGAATATATGTAGCACCACTTCAAGCAAATCTGAGGGGCTGTGGGAGTAATAACAACTGTTTAGCCTCTCCATCATTGTAATTGTGCTAGAATCTTCTCTCTTTTCCAGGTGGGTCATTAAACTTAATGCTGCCATTAGCAGAACTTCAAGTTATGTCTTTAAGAGACATTTCTGTGCCTATATGTTCACTTTATCAAGTGTTGTGACACACACACAGAAAGTTCTAGTAAGAGATAATCCCCTGAAAGTCTCTCTTTGCTGAATCTGTGAAGCCTTTGTGGGTAATCTGATGCCTGACTCTTGCTACTGCTTAGGATAAGTCACCAATCTTTGCTTCAGTGCACTCTAAGGGTGGTATTTCTCATCACGCTTGTGTATGTGGGGAAAGTTTAAGTTTCCCTTTCAGTTGCCATGAAATTGCTGCCCACAATTTCAGTTCTAAAGGTTAGTTATTTTAGGGAAATGAGAGCTCAAAAATAGCTCAAAAATGTTGCATTGGCAAGCTGTTGAAAAAGTGAACTGAGCTCTGTGTTTGCTTGCAATTTTTGGGCACTCTGTAATATGCCCTGGGGTCCCGTGTAGGTTGGCAACATTGAGAAAATTTGCAGAGTCTTGTTTCAGTCCAACTGGCAGGGCTATGTAAGTGTAAGGAATAGAAGAAGTCAGTCACTTTTAATGGTGGGAAGCTGGGAAGTACACAGAACTAAAGCTTGAGGATTCCCCATGTCTGATAGCATGCATGAATTTTCCATGGACCAGACTTTCCAGGTCTTGAATATCTCTCCATGTTGTGCTGCACTTCCAGTTCCTAAGTCTCAGATATTTCAATTCCTTTTGGTTTGAAGAAGTGATTAAGCAATTTTCCTATGGTGGCTTGGCTTTGAAAGCTTCTCCTTTGAATGAAAAACCACTTTGTGACAAGTGTGTTGCTGCAGTAGGACCTTATAATGTCATTATGCAAACTGCAGAACGAGTACCACAGCCTTCCTGAACAAGCTCTTCATCATGTTTACTATCTTGTCTCTAGAAAATCTTGACTCAGTTTTAGATCTGAGGTGGCTCTTTTTTTGCTTTTAGCCTAAACCTAAAGCTTTTGGTTACAGAATTTTTTCTGTTACCTTTCCATGCACTTCTAGATAGGAAGTTCCAGGGTGGGGCAATCTTTTTCTCTTTAGTGTCTTGGCAGACAGTCAAAATTAATAATTTTACCTGTAGGGAATAAAACTTCTGTAGGAGGGGTACCACCTCCACTTGGATGGAACTGTTTTGTAGGTTGTCTTTGATTACTCTGCTGTGATTTCCCAGACAGTGTCAAAGTATCAAGCTTCAACTTCAAACTGAACTCCTAAAGCTGTTCTGATGATTGAAGTAGAAATATAATATGCAATTCAAAATATGCCATGCATATTGTCCCACAAAAGTGAGACTCTAAATAAAAAGACGTGAACAAAACCTTTGCTTCAAATGCTGAAAGGTAGACTGACAGAGAACTAGAAAGCGTTTTGGCTGACAGGGCTAGATGACCAAATAATATTTTCCATCTCTGACTTGTAGAAACGTAAATATCTCCATATATGAGAGTAACCTAACACCATTATCCTGCGTATAAACTATGAACTGCATAGCAGAATTGAGCTTTTGCACCTGGCTGGGGGGTTTGTAACACTACTTTGGTATAAGTTATATATGCTTTTGTGTTTTAAACCATTTTTCACCCTAATACTTACACACAGCTTGTTTTTCAAAAAGCCTTTCGAAAGAAAGAAAGAAAAAGAAAAAGAAAAAGAAAAAGAAAAAGAAAGAAAGAAAGAAAGAAAAAGAAAGAAAGAAAGAAAAAGAAAGAAGGAAAGAAAGAAAGAAAGGAAGAAAGAAAGAAAAAAAGGAAAAGAAATGAAAGAAAAAGGAAAAAGCTCTGGGTAAAAGTAATTGAACTGTGCATTCAAAAGAATTGGCCATCTCATTGGCTGGTTTAAATCAGAGTAATTCTACAGTTTTGTAGCAGCTGGGCATCTGGCCCAGAGATTTTTCTAATCTGGGACCCAAACCGTGATAAATAAGGAATTCCCATCAAAGCTTTTGAAGCTCTTTTTTTTTTTTTTAATTAAGAGACATCTACAAAGATAGGCTGGAGAAAGCTGAATGGTCTACCTCTCTTCCTAATTATAATCTATTTTCCTCTATTGCAGCTATATTTAAGGACCTTCTAGATCTATTTCTTATATAATAGCTAGCACATACCTTTATTTGCAAAGCAAAATAGTGGACTGTGTGTATTCTTCCACAGGGCCTTCAAGAAAAGGGCAGAAGGACAGCTATGTTTTAAAGAGCTTATATTGCCATAATTTCAGCCAGAGAATTTGGTTCATCTTTTTCTCATTCTGCTAGCCCTCAGTTTCAGATTCTTATTTTTTATTCAATTCTTCCTTCTTCCTGTAGTAATGGTCACTCTGCACCACAGAAATAGCAGATTTCTTACAGAATCAATTTCTTCTGGACTTTTGATCACAAACTATCTGAATAGCTTTGAAATGACAATGTGATTTATCATGGCACTGAAGTGGCAACTATTGGATTTATGTGACAGTTAAGTGAGGGCTTTTGTATGTTGTAGTACACAAACGCACAACCAGATAAACAGCTTCATTTGTGTGTGTGTGGGTGTGTGTTTGTGCGTGTGTGTGTATGTGTGTGTGTGAGAGTGTAGCAAAACACTTAAAGATTAAAGCAAAAAGCTTCAGACAATATTCTATTCTAATTTTTCTAGAGGTGCTGAATTCCCACAATAGAGGGATATTAAAAGTGTTTGAAATTAAAATGACCTAATTGAAAAAGAGCAGCAACTGATTCACTACAGTCTTGAAATGACCCAAGGAAATGGGATGTCTTAGAAGCTAGAAATACGCAGATATTTTTTAATTGCTTTCAATCTATGTTACCTTTCTGAACACACAATGCTAAAAATATTTAATATTGCTATTTATGTATTTATATATATGGTAAAATATATGGTTGGCTGTTTCACACAAATCATAAAAATTCATACTTTTCTGAGCAAAGCAATTTTATATCAAGTCTAAATATTGCATTCAATGAATCTAGGATAATTCTCACTATATTTTTCTTTTAGCACTGAATTACATTTTACAGACGTGAGTTTTATGACACTGAATCAAGAACTGGGGCAGCTGCAGAGTGGACACACATGTGTGCTGCCACCCCTATTACAGCTGGAGGTCATAGTATTTGGAATCTGCCCAAACTCATCTTTTAAATTCTGACCCTGTAAGATTTTAAAAACATGCTTGATTTGATGTATGAGAGTACTAGAAAAATCAAAGGCTGTATTTTGTAAGCAAAAGGATTACAGTATGTGAAGGTAAACGTCTGGGTAAGTTTTCTCAGCAATGTGAATGGATATCTTCATCTCATTTTATGGAGCAGGTGATAGAAGGAAGCCTGGTATGCTAATGTTCCAGTCACAGTTCTAAACAAGAAATGGCAATATATCTCCAGGCACTGCAAAATGCTTGGGTAATGCATCTGGAAGTGGGCCATATTGCTTATATGGAAATGGAAGGAAGGAGTGAATTGCCATAGACAACTGAAAGAATTGCTAAATGTATTTTAAGAGCATGAGAGTTCTGGGCAGCTGATTGAGTAATTTTTGAGAGATTTGCTACAGTATGTTTCAGCCTCTAAGGCACATTTTATCTTTGGGCAATGTCAGAGAGAGATGTCTTGAAAGAAAATTGAACTACAGTGATTAAATGAATCATTCAGCTAACATAAAAACAGGTACCAGTAGAATTAGCACAGAAGTGAAATATACAATCATAGATTCATAGAAAATCATAAAATCATAGAATAGTTAGGGTTGAAAAGGACCTAGAGATCGTCTACTTCCAACCCCCCTGCCAGGGGCAGCAACACCTCACACTAAACCATGCCACCCAAGGCTCTATCCAACCCGGCCTTGAACACCGCCAACGATGGAGCATTCACAACTTCCCTGGCCAACCCATTCCAGTGCCTCACCACCCTCACAGTAAAGAATTTCTTCCTCATATCCAATCTAAACTTCCCCTGTTTAAGTTTGAACCCGTTGCCCCTTGTCCTATCACTACAGTTCCTCATGAAGAGTCCCTCCCCAGCATCCCTATAGGCCCCCTTCAGATATTGGAAGGCTGCTATGAAATCTTCACACAGCCTTCTCTTCTCCAGGCTGAACAGCCCCAACTTTCTCAGCCTATCTTCATACGGGAGGTGCTCCAGTTGCCTGATCATCCTTTCTGGCCTCCTCTGGACTTGTTCCAACAGTTCCATGTCCTTTTTATGTTCAGGACACCAGAACTGCACACAATCCTCCAAGTGAGGTCTCACAAGAGCAGAGTAGAGGGGCAGGATCATGTCATTCGACCTGCTGGTCACACTCCTTTTTATGAAGCCCAGGATACGGTTGGCTTTCTGGGCTGCAAGTGCACACTGCTGGCTCATGTTCATTTTCTCATCAACCAACACCCCCAAGTCATTCTGCTCAGGGCTGCTCTGAATCTCTTCTCTGCCCAACCTGTAGCTGTGCCTGGGATTGCTCCCACCCAGCTGTAGGACCATGCACTTGTCATGGTTAAACTTCATCAGGTTGGCATCTGCCCACCATACAAGTGTGTCAAGGTTCCTCTGGATGGCATTCCTTCCCTCCAGCATACCAACCGAACCACGCAGCTTGGTGTCATCGGCAAACTTGCTGAGGGCACACACAATCCCACCATGTCACCAACAAACACTGGTCCCTGAGGGACACCACTCATTACTGGTCTCCAGCCGGACATCGAGCCATTGACCACAACTCTTTGCATGCTGCCATCCAGCTAGTTCTTTATCCACCGAGTGGTCCATCTACCAAATTGATGTCTCTCTAATTTAGAGACAAGGATGTCATGCAGGATAGTGTTGAACACTTTGCACAAGTCCAGGTAGATGACATCAACTGCTCTGTCCCTGTCCATCAGTTCCGTAGCCCGACCTTAGAAGGCCACCAAATTGGTCAGGCAGGTTTCCCCCTTAGTGAAGCCATGCTGGCTGTCACCAACTGCCTGTGAAAAGGAACTCATAAGGAAGTGATGAATTCTACTTGTAATCTATCACTAAAAAGACATTTGAAAAGTGCTTATTTGGACCTGTCCTGCCCTACTAAAATGATTAAAGGTGTTGGAAATATAATTACCCATCACTACTTTATATGTTATGATGGTTGGTTGACTGAAGAAGAAAGAGAAATTCCACTTGTATGAGTGCAAATCCTCTTTGATAATAATTCTGCAAGCTCTCGTGAAAAACATTCAGGAATGAAAAATTTTTTCTTTTTTTAATGAAAGCATGTTTTCTTCAATATCCACATTGCTCATGGCACAAAACTTTTGGTGAGAAAGTTTAGAGTGAAATATCTGGTTGAAGCTTATCTTTGCCTTCATAGATCTTTTTCTTATATTCTCACTATTGCTACAGAAAGCTCCTAGAATCTCCTTTTCTGATTCGTTGTCTCTGGTGAAATCCCAGGAAGCTGTTTGCCCTCTCACAACCTTCCCTCGCTCAATAGAGTATGCTTCTCATTCTTTTCTGCTTCCTTTGAGGGAATAGATAGAAGAATGGGCTCTTTTTATGTGCTCTTCATCTTTCCTTGTGACTGAATTTCATTAGCTCCTACGCTGTTATCATTACAGGTTTGTATGCACCTCATTATTAAATCTGTGCAATAAAATGCCTCTTTAATTATTATCTTTTATTTAGAACTCTTTTCCAATATTAGGAAAGATAGTGTTCTAATTAGCTCTTCACTAGATTTGAAAGCTTGCTGTCCAAAGGAGAGTTGATAGAATCTGGCTCACTTTTTCAACTAAAATTACTGGTTTATGTGGTTTTCAATAGAGCAGTTACACACTTTACAAAACTTGTATCATAGAAGACAGGCTGTCAAACATGGCTCCAGCAGAGCATGTGTAGAAATGAATAGTAGGTATGGAGGTCCTCCTTTTGTGAGGTGAATAAGAGATAGCTTCTGCAAAGTTTTGCAGCTATGTTTGGCCATTGAACTCATCAACCTACATTGCAATCATCATTAAGAACACGAAAAATTTAAGAAAACAATTAAAAAACCAATGTTGGAGCACATTAGTGCTCAGGAATCTTTCTTTCTTGATGGCTAGTATGTAAACAAACACTGCTAAATTAACACAGAAGCACATTTGGCAGATTTCAGTCTTGAAGGATTTTGCACTAAAAAGAACTATAGCTTTGGGTTTTTTTTTGTAAGCATGAGGTATTTGTAAATACCAGTTTGCATAATTTAACTCAGTTTTAAGAGCTCTAAGCACATTGGTATGACTTTCAACCTAACTAGTTTTTTGTTTGTTTGTTTTTTCCAAGTGTATTTACTGAAAAAAAACCCCTCAAACAAAAACCAACAACCCAGCCCCTAGTCTTAATTTTGAGGAATTTGCTTTTTGACAACCAAACCAAAGTGAAACATATAGAATTATACTTTTTTGTGACACATATGCCTGTTCAGAGGCTCCTCTGAAAGACAGTGTTCTAGGTTGTTCCATTTGAGAAGACTGTTGGAGTTTATTCTTTGTGGGTTTGCACCATGAAAACATTGATTCTATGATTACATGAGAGAACAGCAGCAATATGACCCCTGACTTTATTTGAAGTTTTCTTTCATTTCTGAGTAGTGCACTGTGCTACATATCAGGCAATAAGACCTCTTATTTTTCCCGATAATATAAATACATAGAAACCTCAAGCAACTAACGGAAAGTTTCGTTGTAGCTTTTCGTCTACTGTGTCATTAGTGTGAGACATTCTTGACCCACAGAATGTCCCTCCCACAGCCAGTTCTTTATCTGAGTAAAGCCTCTAAGGTACTCAACCATTACATGACCAGATGATCAAACAGGATCGTCAGTAGCTGAATCCTGGGAGACAGGCTGACTGATAGACTCCTGACAGAAAGCTGTGGCTGGATTTGTTTTCTTGGTGCTGCACTGAAAATGATACAGAGGCAGTAGTCTGAATGGAAATCAAGCATGTACCTCTCTTTCTCATACAATCACTGGTGTAAAAAAGTAGCACACACAAGTGGGGTGGAATTCCAAAAAGTGCTATAAATTGTTGGCCAAAAATATGTTTTCAATACATTCATAATCTCAAAACCTCACAATAAGAAATGAGAGGAACCGTTAATCTAAATAATTATCTTTGCCATGAATAGGTACTTCCCAAACCATCTGCTCTGCACTATGAGGATTGAAGAATACTATCTAAATAAAAATCTATGACTAATTTGCTTTTTTAACAGACAACTCTGAAGACTACAAGGAGTAGGAGTACTCAGAAGTAATCAGACTAGGACATGTTTAATGTTTTTGCTGCATAAAGTATGTCTATAACACTTCTAATGCTTTTGTCCAAACTTCTGGCTCTGTGAGAGGCTATGTAGTCTGCAATCATCTATCACCAAACAGATGCTATTGCCTTTTATTTTTCTGCCAACTTGATGGGACTACAATGGCAGGTTTGTATGGGCACACACAAGTTCTGGCTCTAGGTTCCTCTTAGCGCCTGTTGTTAGATATAATCAGCTGCTTTATTAAGTATGAACTAAAAAAATAGGCATTTGTGGTAAGTCCAGAACATCCCAACTGGTCTGCTTGGTCTGCTTGGTCTGCTTGTTTTTGTACCCAAGAATATTTTACAAGTCTGCAGTGGGCCTATTAGGACAACATGAAAGTGGGACAGCTTCTGTTTTGGATATAGCATCAAAAAACCTCAGGAGATTTTAACAAAGATGTCTATTTCTTTGATAAGTTCTGAACAAGTTCTTCTATTCTGGAAGGGAAATAGGTGCTTAAAGCACAGATTCTACAAGGCAGTGATTTTCAGGCTTTTCTCTTGCTTAATCTTTTCACAGAAATGGTCTTTAGTAGATCATGCAAGAGTTATCAAGCAGACCTTCTGTGAAATAGTAAATGATGACCCCAGATTAGTTTTTCTTTTCCAGGTATTTGGGTTTTGTCTCCTATTTAATCTGACTTGTGACAGTTAAATCAACATTTCTGATGGGAGAAAAGAGAACTGAATCATCAGGGGACTAACCTATTTCTGCTTTTATTAACATTTGCACTGTGACCTTGATGATTCTACTTTATCATTCTGGCCAAGACTGCTAAACAATAATTTAGCTTATAGCTAGCTTTTATACACTTAACTGAAGTGATTCTCATTTTTGGCACATCTGCTTTTTAAAACATCTGTTCACTTGCTGGTGACTGACAAAACTTAAATAGCCAAAACAGGATTTACAACAGACAGTTCACTGATTAAATGTGCAACCACTAATCCAGTCCTAGTTTATTCTTCTGGATGGAAGGATGTCTTGTATGTGCGAAGGAGTCATTGAATAAAAAGCAGTGGCAGAACAGGGACTAGAACCATGAGGTCTGTATGCTTCTTGTGCCAAATCTAAGCTCTTTACAGTGAGATCATGTGGTTTCAGGAGGAAATGAAACGATGCTGGCAGTAGTTGAGAGACACCATTTGTTAAATTGCTAAAGGAAAAAGGAAAAATGTTCCCTTGTAAAAGAGACCATATTACTGAGACTCTTTCAGAATTCCAATAGATTCTTGCTATAATCAGAGAAACAAGTGTAATATGTCCTTCTTTAAGCATTATTTTGTTTTAAACTGTGATCAGTCAAGTCTTCTCTAAGTTCTTTTCTGTCTATAAACTTTTTAGTCTGTGTCTAAAGCTTTTATCATGAATGTCCTTGCTCAGAAACAGCACATGAAGTCTAGCACAGCTGTACTTTAGTCAGGGGAATCATTCTGGTTTTATCATTATCAAAATAAAGATACAGCTTTTGGTGTCATGCAATATTAAGATTTGTGAATGTAGTTTTGTTTTTCCTAACAGATCACTTCTTTCAGAAACCAAGTAATGATAATCATGCAGAAAAGCACTAGTGAATGATGGCAGCTTCGCTGAAATTCATACAATTTATGTACAGGCTTCCAAAGAGTAATAAATCATTACCTTTCAGCAGTCAGTAGTAATGTTTGTGCTTTGTGAATAAAAGAGAAAATCAAATTTTATTATGGCCACACTAAAATTTTGCTTTGAAATTGTGGTTTAGCTATTACACCTAAAGTCATACACCTATAGATGTTTCTGTTGTTAAAATCAGAATAGTTATAGATATAACTGTCTCATGTCCTGTCATCCCCACATCACTCCCCATCAAGCAGAGTTATTTTTGTCATGTTCAGAATTATGACTGTTCCCTTCATTAATGTTGTTGGTTTGAAGAATTTTGAAATGTTAGTAATAACTCCAGCCAGTCAGATCAAAATCATCTTGTGTTAAAATGTTACCTTAATGTCACGCTTGTTGTGTTGGTGTTAAGTATTGCAGTGATCCAGGGCATTTAAAAGGGGCTGAGTGCCTAGTATATATTCTCTAACCAGAAACCTTCAGCTCCCTTCTGTTGACAATCTGCATTTCTATTTTTATGTGAAACACACTTTTTAGTTTTGTAGAAGAGTGAAAAGCAAAGAAAAGCTTATAAGCAAACACTATTCTTGGAGCTAAGCTGCAATATTTCTTCACTGGTACTTGCCAGAGTAGAACCATGCCTTGTAACAACAGCGTTGTCAATAAAATCAAAGAAGAAGCACTATTTTAGACATTCTTTAACATGGACATACACACTTCTCTAGCAACTACTGCCGTCTGTGTGGTTGCCTCGTATAGTTTGCAGCTGTTACTTGCACAGGGCCAAAGCAAAATCTTTTTTCCAGGCAGCTTGTGCTCGTTGCACTCCAATTAAGAGGCAGCATTCCCTGCCTGGATTCATCTAAGATAGCCTTGTTTACACTTGTGGACTTCTATCAGAAGTTTCTTGGACTTAGGTAAGAATTCCAGTATCTGAAGGGGGCCTATAGGGATGCTGGGGAGGGACTCTTCATGAGGAACTGTAGTGAGAGGACAAGGGGGAATGGGTTCAAACTTAAACAGAGGAAGTTTAGATTGGATATGAGGAAGAAATTCTTTACTGTAAGGGTGGTGAGGCACTGGAATGGGTTGGCCAGGGAAGTTGTGAATGCTCCATCGTTGGCGGTGTTCAAGGCCGGGTTGGACATAGCCTTGGGTGGCATGGTTTAGTGGGAGGTGTTGCTGCCCCTGGCAGGGGAGTTGGAAGTAGATGATTTTAAGGTCCTTTCCAACCCTAACTCTTCTATGATTGTATGATTCTAATGCATGGAGTATAATAACAAATATATGAAGAGCTTAAAAAATATTTCAGGAGGCATTTTCTTTAAATTTTTTTTCATCTTGAAAGAATTTTAAGCAGCTTTAGAGGATTCCTGTGGTTCTTTGTGTTGCACTGTATATTAAAGCTCTTTCCTCCTCATGGTCTCTGTGGTTTTATCTGGAAGGAGTTAAACGTGTAAGTGTTCCACTTCAGTTTGAAGCATGTTATTTGCATTTGTTGTGTTTAGGTGGGCACAGATCTCTCTTCCTGAACTGTTTGCCAAGCCATATACTGAAGGAGTTCAGTAAAACAATAGGCAAATTATATTAACATAACCCTGTACTAAGTAAAAGCTAGAGTGACTGAGTTATTCAAAGGCTTCCTAAGGTAACAGACTGAAAGTTATGTTTTCATTGGGACCTACTTGTTAACATACGCTTTAAAAAAAATCAATGCATATTTTAGTCTTGGCTTCCCTAATCAAGGAAAAAAACACTTTTGAACAAAGACTCAGATGATGTGAATTGCCTTCTGTCTTCCAGTGACCAAAGAAACCTTAGGAGATTTGATGAGGAGTTTAAATGAGGATTCTAATATTTAGGCAGTTAACAGCATATAAAGTGAACTCTTCCATTCAAGTTCTCCATCATGGGTCAGTGAACTTTGTTCTAGTAAAGAATGTTGATCAGCTAGAGGCTGGTGCAGGTCTTTACTTAGCATGAACAGGAGGTGTAGATGTGAATTGTGAAGAAGTCTATGCTACCAAAGCAAGGGCACTGACAAGAAATGTGCCTGTGTCTGACATTTGCATTGTCCAGGAATTAACCTATACCAGAGAATAAAATAATTGAGATAAATTCTCTTTCCAGTTTAAAAAAAGAAAATAAAAATCCATTCTGGCCACTATTGAGGTAACTAAGCAAATACAAGAGAGCTACAGTATAGAGGGAGAGAAATTCTACCTTGTCATAGATGAAATTATAATCATGGCTTAGAAGAACTAATTTGCATTTCTCTTCATTTAAAGAAGTGGATATAAGCATGTGATGAGAGCTGCTTGTGGGATGGATAAGCATCAGCTGACTTCTGCTTCAGTGTTAGACTTTAAGGCATTCAGCTCTACCATTTTTTAAGGAAGTTGCAGCTTTTGGACAGTTCCTTACGGAACTGAAGATTTTTCTTAAAATCTGAAAAGTTCTTTTAATTTCTGCAGCAACAGGAATTAGCCTTTATTATTATGAAGTTTGAAATCTGTGAATTATGAAACTTAGACATCTCTTTCATTTTAGATACTAACACCTGGATGGGGATTACATTTTCATTTTGTCACAGTCTGTAGCAAAGTGAAAATTGCCTGAAATATATAATATATAATATCATAAACCTGATGCTATAAGGAAGGATGATGGCAATATGCTGTAGCTTTCAGCAAGAAATACCCTTTTTCTACTGCAAACCTGACAGAAGAATTATTCTGTGAAAAACCAACCTATTCTCTTTCTCTTCCTCTTACTCAAACATGCTCTAGAAACGTGAATCCCAAAACATAAATTCTACAGGTAACATTCAAGGGGCAGAGCACTAGAGATGCACTGACTGGAGGAAAGCTGTAAGAATACTTCTTGCAAACCAGTATATCTAAGCTGTAATTCAAACTAATTAGCTTAGGTATTTTCATCATCTCCATGATGATTAAATCATCCATATATATCCTCATTGTATGCTTTTCAGAGTGTAATGGAAGGCTCCAAAAGGCAGCTGCCTGTGTCCTAAATAGTATATTTCTTTAGGCTTTGCAGTGAGCTTGTATTTTGGCATTATGCTTGCTGTGCAGTAGAGACTTGACCCCAGTCTTCTGTCTCTGCCCACTCAGGAGCATTTACAGTCATCAGCATAATCATACTCAGGCTGGTATTGTGACTGTGATAGCCAGTCCTCCACCTTCTGATCAGAACAAGGAGTTCATTCACAGCTTCCTATCTTGCACAGTGCATATAGCAACTGTCAGTCTACTCACCCAAGGTTCTCACCCAAGGTTCTACAAGGTATAGTCAGTCTTTCTACTCACAACAGGATACCTCGCAGCTAATGAACAGTGTGAAATAAGCTTACCTTTTTTCTGGCTATTGGATTTTTTAGCTTTGACCTCTTGTTACCTGAAATCTCACAGGATTTTGAACTGCCCTTTTTCCCTGGGGATTAGCCATGGTCCTGTAGATTCTGTTTCTCTTCTCTTCTCTCTTCTCTTCTCTTCTCTTCTCTTCTCTTCTCTTCTCTTCTCTTCTCTTCTCTTCTCTTCTCTTCTCTTCTCTTCTCTTCTCTTCTCTTCTCTTCTCTTCTCTTCTCTTCTCTTCTCTTCTCTTCTCCTCTCCTCTCCTCTCCTCTCCTCTCCTCTCCTCTCCTCTCCTCTCCTCTCCTCTCCTCTCCTCTCCTCTCCTCTCCTCTCCTCTCCTCTCCTCTCCTCTCCTCTCTTCTCCTCTCTTCTCTTCTCTTCTCTTCTCTTCTCTTCTCTTCTCTTCTCTTCTCTTCTCTTCTCTTCTCTTCTCTTCTCTTCTCTTCTCTTCTCTTCTCTTCTCTTCTCTTGCTGCTTCTCCTTTGGGAGAGAAAACACTTCCAGTAGTTCACTGGAGAAGAAAGGAAGCAGATGTGCAAATTTTCTGGAAATGGTATCTAGTTTTCTGATAAGGGTTGGGAAAGTTTGTACAGGAAAGATTTTTATGCATGCCCCACAAAACTATATGTAAGAAGAAAAGACAAGTTGAAGTCTTGTGGGGTCTCAGCCTGACCTCAGAAAATACTGGAGTCTCACTGTTCCTTTTTTTATTTGACTTGATGTAATTTCATCTTGTTTTTCTCTTTCTCAGATTCACATAAACTAAGAACATAGACGCAAAATCCTGGAGTTACATATTATATTTAAAGCAATGCAAATCTAAGTCTTTGCCTAAAACCTTTGGCAGGTACATAAGGTTCATGTAAGCTGAAGCTGTCAGTATAAAGCCTCCTTGCCAAGGCTGGATATTGGTTGCCAAAAACCATTGAGTGAACAATGCTGCTTTGGATAGAAAGGAAAAACCTCTTTAAAACTTGGTTTCTATGGCTATTGCCCTGGTTTATGTTCATAAGTTGCTTTTGAGACGCTGAGGCCTTTGACTGCATGCTGAAATCCAGTAGTTACTCGAGGATGCTTTAGTCTTACTGATTTCAAAAGAAGGTAGAAAGAAGTGCCTATGAAGAAAGCGCCTATGCTTGCAGGGCAGATGGAAACAAACAGGCTCTGTAGTCCCAGCTGCTGCCAACCCTAGTTTGAAAAGCATGTCAGGCCTTGCTGAGAAATACTTCATCACTACACGAAAAGCCATGAAGAGGTATTAACTCTCCTCCAGGTGTTGTGCAGGCTGGCAAGCACGCATGGCTTTGCATGCTCCTGAGGATGTATCTACAGAAGCATATTTAATATCTATGCCTTAATATATGTGTGAAGATCCTTTTAGTTTGCTTTTTCCTTCCTTATCATGGTGTTGTACACCAGTGAAGTTCTTGTTCTTTGACAGTTTTGTCTTTCAAACATTATGATGTAAGAGAAAGCTACCGTAAATGGAACCTACTCAGCATCATAGATATCAAGACAGAAGAGAGCTTAATGATTTATTTCTTCTGCATGTTGCACTCAGGATGACGTAGGAGATTGGACATTAGGTTCTCCCCTGTTACAGGCTTCTTAAAGTTCTAGTTACATAAAAAATAAAAATGTGTTTTCTTTGTTTCACTGTATTTCACTGTGTTCTTCCAACACCAGGAACAGATACACGCAGCATCTAGTATAAGATTAGAAATAACATAGATTTTTCCTATTTTTTACTTGTTGATACTCTCAAGTGTCTTACCTGCTTTCTCCAACTGTGGTTCTAATTGTTGTTTGTTAACACTGCATTTTTAGTTACCATTTAATCTGTATTTCAGTGTTTTCCACTTTGTTAACAGTCATTTATCATATTTTCTGAAACATACAGGATGTGGTTTTTGGCTGCAGCACTGAGAATCTTTCTGCAGCTTTAGAGAAACTGTTAATTTTAGACGACAGGAGAAATTTCCCTTTAAATAACAAATAAATTAAAAAAATATATAGACAAAATTGTGATTTTTTATTAAATTATACTACATATATAATATATATACTGTAAAGAAATTTATAAAAGTGACATACTGAAGGGTCTTATGCAATTTACGGAGTGTCAAGTTTCTACCTAAAATCACAAGCTTAATGTTTTATCTTAGCAGACTCTAAGTATCTTCTTAGCTGCTTTATTTAAACTCTTCGTATCACTTTTTAGGTGTGTCCTTTTCTCTCCTCTGACTAGAAACCGGAACGTGGATGAAATTCAGTTCAACTCAATACAACTTTTCCAAGTCTGTGTGAATTTACAGTCACATGTTTAGAAAAAAATCACTTACAGTCCATCTAGATGTAATATAATTCAAGAGAGAAATGCTAAATATTGTGTAACCCATTTAAAATGACAAGAAAAAGAAGCAGGCCTGATCTTTTTACCTAGTTTCATTTGTACTTTGGTCTCTTCCTGCTTTGTGAACATGTGAACCTAGATAATTTCAGGGAACAGAATTAAATACTGCTTTGGAAATAGTCACAATTGTGAAGCTTGGATGCAAAGTGAGTTCTGAATGTGCGGTATGATCAAAAGAAAGCAACAGATATTTAAGACTCTTAGTTTTCCTCTCTTCTAATTTGTATCTGTTTGATTAAATTCTTACACTCCTTTTCTTTGCAACATTTCTTCCTACCTTTTTCTAACATACTTTTTTAATTTTTTTTTTTTTTTCATTTTTTTAAACCCTCCCCTCCCCCAAGATAATTATTTCATCACTTGGACTGCTTGGGTAAAACAAATCCTCTGCCACTTTGAAATTTCTAATTACTCTGGACTTTCCCCACCATGAGAAAATGACCATAGAAAGCATGTAGGAAAGGAGTCAACATCTGTTTCTGTTGCTATAAAGAAATAAAGGAACTCCCACTGGTTTTAAGTTACAAGTATTTGAGCTGTGGATATTTTCTAAACTGAAACCTAAGACCTCTTGTGCTAGCTTATCCCATGCTGATTTTCCTATTCCACTCCTCAAACTCACAATCTGTCTTGCAAGGATTGATAGCTTACCTGCAAAGCCAGGTGCTTCCGCAGGAGAAAGACTGCTACTTAATAAAATTATCTTCTGTATTTCTTATGTCATGTTGACCTATAAAATATAAATGACAAACGGCTACATAACAGATTGTACTGGACACTTGCAATCCTGCACAGATCACTGCAGTTGAATTTTCATTCATCATCAATACATGTGATCTAATAATTTTAATTTGATTCTTTAAAGTGAAACATTTTTCCAAGCCAGTTTTCTAAGACAGGCATAAATATTTTTTTTACTTTCTTACAGCATTGTGCTTTTACATCCACACAGAACATGCTGTTCTAATAGTGGTTTCATGCTAAGCAGAAAAAAACAAAGCACAATTTTTTAGGTTCATCTTGGATTACTTCTTTAGGAAATTTTATATGACTGCCACCTATATTCACACAACTTTTACTGCAAAATCAGAAACTCATATACAAATTTCTTTAGACCTATTTTCCTGCTACTGGCAATTTTATCACCATAAACAGTCCTATATTCAAAAGTGTGAAAGTGTATATTTCCTAAGACCCTTACTTTTCAGTTGTCGCTGTTATAAAATATTAAAATCCTTGCTTTAGGATGTAACTTGCAATGTTAGAAAGAAGCAAAAAAAAAAAAAAAAAAAAAGTTACTATTCAGTAATGTGATTATAGGAAATATAACTTTTCCTGGATCATTTTTTATGTGCAAATAAAAAAAGGCTGAAATTTATACTACTCCTGTTAGTTATTACACTGAGGATATTCACAGTATATATACTTTTCATCCTTTTTTTTTTTTTTTTTTTTTTCACCACCTTTACTTCTGGGATTTTTTCGTAATTTTCACTCCAGCTGAGGATAAGTCTGCAGTAACTCACTTTGAATTTCTTCTCTGCCTAAAATACAGCCTTCTGCTCCCCTTGAAAGGAAGAGTTTTTTCTCTTGCCTTCAAATTTGAGGTCCTGGCACTTTTAGTCTAATTTGTTTCATACATGGAACATAGCTTTCTACTCAGAATGAAATGATTATTTTTTCCTTTTCTTAAACTGCAGGACTTCTGAGGCCATTTTTGTTCAAATTACTTTAGGGATGGAGAATCCAGTGGGGTGGGGAGGTTCAGATTACATGTTTTTGTCTTGTGAAACTTAAAACCTTTCCAACTTGTAGTAGTTCCCCAATTCCTTTTAAACAAAGAATGTTAAATATTTTTCATTTGGAGAAAAAAAAACACAAACAGAAAATAAAATCACTTTTACTACACACACAGCCACTTAACTCCTGTGAAAGTCAACTGATGCAAGTACTGTCTTGTTAATGTTCCTGGTTTTATGCCTCAGGCTAGAATTTTCAGTCCATAACCTTCAAAATGTCAATTTAATTTATTTTCCCTGTTTCCATTGTTGTCCCATGACAGATAAATTTATTTTTAAAGCACATTTCTGGTAGCATTGCAGAAAAATCAGTCATCCAAATTTGTGTTTGTGAGGATACTCGTATACCGTGCCACTGAGCAGACACGTTTTTCCAGAACCCATCTGATGCCCTTTGCCCTTCAGTGAATAGGGGATTTAGACTTGGCAGAAAGTTAGGAAGTCCTGTGGTAAACAAACTGGGATCTGCTTAAATGGGTTATGAAATTCAAGAAAAAGAGCAAGTCTTAGTCCAACAGCTCACAACTAAGAAAGTCAATTTCAGGTGGAATTGTAGTCAGATGGCCAAACATTTGCTGAGGAGAGATTGTGAGTCTCGACTTGTAACTGGAAGGAGGTTACCAGGAGAGAAGTTCAGTTTTGAAGCTAAGTCAGTTCAATTTCCCTATCACAAAGATTGGAGAGGAACATGACAAGGAAGGCTGGCAATCAGGATCCATGCTTAAGTAGATCAATGCTGTACAAATATACAGCTCTCAGAGGAAAAACTGTGAGGTACCCAACTCAGAAAAATGTCATATTTGGGAAACCTCTAAGTATTCAGGTCTTTGTTCTGCCTGGCTAGAAACAAGAATATAACATTCTTCATTAGTATCTTGGCTTCTTGTGCAGATCTGTACACTTGAGTGCCCAACATCGTCTATATCTAATGAAGTGCACTCAGAATATTTTCTGTAGTTGGGGTTGTCTAGCAAACCAGGGAAAAAGCAATCATGAAGATCTTGCTATAACAGGTTCAGAGTCTGGCTAATGCTAGACTTTGATTAAACTGTTAAGTGTGAAACTCAATCAGTGTAAAGTGTTGTTTTACACCGTGGTCAAGAGAAATGGCAGGTTGATGAACACTACTTACATGATCAGCTTGTGAGGAGGCGGTTAAGTGGTACCTTTTTGTTAGCAACTTTCTTAGATTGTACTAAGACATGGGGAACTGCCAGGTCACTGTTCCTGCAAGAGTGAAGTGAAAAGAAACAGAAATTAAGAGCCTAGATACAGAATCAAAATACAAGGCATCTTGGAGTTTCAAAAGAATCTCCACTGAAGAAAAAGCAGTTTTTGAGTAACCTGAACTTTTCCAGCTCAGAAGGCAGTTCCCTCAGCATGGACTTTCTGAAGCAGCAAAAGAATGGGATAGACTTCATGTACTGTCTTTCCTGTTCTTTTGGTCTATATGGAAGAGTGGATTACTCTCACAGCATTTTACTCCTTGTTGAGACAAATTATCCTGGTGCCTATAGCCCTATGCTTTAGGTACCCTAAAAATTCATCATAAGAACACATTCCAAAAGTCTCACCCTCTGACTGGAAACCAGTGAGCTGATAGGTATACAGAACAGTCACCACTGTCTTCATCTTGCATTAAGTAGTGATATAGATGGGTCTCACAAAAAGATCTGGAAGCCATGTTTAAACGTATTTTGAGACATCACTCGTAACAGTCAAATAGGCTGAAGAGTACGAAGTTGAATTGCTTGAGCATCATTCTATAAACCTGTATAATGCAAAGTTTATGGAAGCAAATTACTATGTTATTGTCAACCTCAGAAAGGCCACTGACTGAAACAGAAGCTTTCCTTTACTGTTTTATCTCAGAGACAGTCTCCTGAAGATAAAGCTTAAGCATGTTGTTTGAATTACCTCTGCCATGTCTGGCTACAGAGTTCTAGTGTTTGTTCTGTCTGCTTCATTTCATCCTCAATAAATATATTTTAAGTAAAAAGGAGGAAGAGAAGGTAACTACAATGCTAGTCTGTTTCATGAATGAATGAACTTTAAAAATACTTTGATTCTTCCCTGCCTTTGAATCCTGCTTGTGGATCCTGTATGGCAAGAAGCATATTTTAAAAAAAGAAACATTTCTTTTTGTGTTAAAAATGGAGTTGCATCCCTATCTACCTATCAATCAAAGAAATGCCTTTTTCCTGTCTGTCATGAGACAAAGAAGGACTTATGATTTAAAACTCCATCTAGCATGTGACAATGCATACAGAGCAGTAGTTAAGGGTTTTTACTAAAGAATGCATTCGTCGCATAATATTTCTCTTTAGTAAGTAATAGTTGTATGACTGGTCTGTACTTTCACATGACTATAGTTGTTCATCACTGAATTTAACATCAGATCTTTAACTTGTTTAAGAAATAAAACAATAACAAGAGTAAAAGCCAATCGAAGTGGAGGTATGTGAGTGTAAAACTAATAAAAGATTTTTTTATGACATATATTTCTCTTGCTTTTGAGATAGAAAAATATTTTGGCTCTCCTTTAGGAAATACAAGTGTGGACATAATCAACTGGGGTGACTTTTATGCCTTTGAAAGACAATGTTTTGTTTGAGGTTGGGATTCAAATAATATCTGTGGTATGTGCCAGTATATCCTGACAAGTTGTAAATAACAACTGAAAGGGTAAAATAGTTGTTTAAGGATGGGAAATTTTAGAAAGAAAATAAGTATTTAATTCTTTTTTTTTCTCTTGCAGCAGAGGGAGCTTTCAGATGTTGCAAGAATGAGAACATTGTCAAACGCTTGGCTCAAAAAATTGTCTAAAGTACTGCCTAAAACAACCTAAATATAAAATGAGAATCCAAAACTGAAACTAGATATGAAATTTCAGCATCTGACTCTTTTTACGTTCCAAGAAGGAAGCTATTTCAAATAAAGAAAGCCCAGCAAAGAAATAAATGGGAAAAAAATTAAAATTAAAGCAGTAATACACTTACTGATTTAGTGCATTTGCATACTTTTGCTGAATACTCCCCAAAATGTTTGTGCATGCCTCTAAAAAGTGTTCGCTCCAAATTCACAATGGATCTATGGAGTTTTTGCATTGCGCATATCAAGAAATTTTTATATCAGATGATGTTGCCACGATGCTCCTTCCCAGATAAAGTTTTTCAAAATGAACTAGCATTAGGTCACAGTGTATATTAATATATCTTACTCCACTGGATTAAAGAATGCTTGTTCTTAAAAGAAAAGATTTTCGGAAGTGATCCGTCTGCACTTCTGTGCCAGGTTTTCAAGGAGGATCTTAGCTACATAGGCTCTGAAGTGAGTGGTTAGAACTTTACAAAGGTCCTACTGTACTGTAAGTTTTTTCATTATTTGTCTCAAAATATCGCAGTGGGAATACTTGAGATCTCTTTAAAACTCTGGTCTTCTTTAAAAAAGTTGAAATGTTTCGAAAATCAGATCCTATTTTTTTGCATTACTCAGTTAAGGAAATCTATAGACTTAATAATGGCATGCAGATACAAGCACAAGCAACATAAATAACTCTGCAAATTGCCACATAAAATCATAGAGTCAGAGAATCATAGAATCACAGAATCATAGAACTGACTGGCTTGGAAGGGACCTTAAAGAGCATCTCAGCATGGGTAGGGACACCTTCCTCAAAGCCCTGTCCAGCCTGGTCTTGAACACTTGTGCGGCAGCCACAATTTCTCTGGGTAGCCTCTTCCAGTGTCTCACCATATTCACAATAAAGTACCCTTTCTTTGTATCTAATCTAAATCTAATCTAAATCTACTGTCTTCCATTTTAAAGCCATTATCTGTTGTCCTTCAGGCACTGGAAGGCTGCTATAAGATCTCCCTGGAGCCTCTTCTTCTCCAGGCTGAACAAGCCCAACTCTCTCAGCCTGTAATCATAAGAGAGGTGCTCCAGCTCTCTGATCGTTTTTATGGTCCTCTTCTGGATTCACTCAAGCAGGTCCATGGCATTCTTATGTTGGTGGCTCCAGGGTTGACCACAGGAATCCAGCTGGGGTCTCATGAGAGCAGGGTAGAGGGGCAGGATCACCTCCTCCTACCTGCTGGTCACGCTTCTTTTGATGTAGCCCAGCATATGGTTGGCTTTCTGGGCTAAAAGCACACACTGCCTGCTTACTTTGAGCTTCTTGTCAGCCAACACACCAAGTCCTTCTCACCCCAATCCACTCTCTGCCCAGCCTGTATTGATACCAACCCAGATGCAGGACCTTGCACTTGGCCTTGCTGAATTTCATAAGGTTAACACATCTGAGTAGTTCCTCGGAATGGATCTTATCTGTAATTTCAGAATGTTTGACTAGTCAATCGGAAGGATTATTCTTACAGATGAACTGTGTAAAAAATTAAATGCTCTGCTGCATGGCAAATGTGCGGGATGATGCAAGTAGTTCTCATGCAAAGCTCTTACTATAAGAACACTTCTCAGCTTGTGGCCTGAGAGATTCTGAATATTTGCAAAGCATGTAACTAAATGGTTTTTAAAAGTCCATTTTATCTAAAAATATGGGTCATAACTTGAACTTATAGCTCTTTATGTATATATACATGTCAGTATTTTTCTCAATGCATGTGTTGTGCTGTTGAGAGTTGGGCTCAACATGCAAAAATCTTGCCAAAAGAGCTCCATTTTTCTCCTGTAAGTTGGACTAGCTTCATCATTCATCTGTGATTTGTAGAATATAATTTTTGATTGTTTTGCAAAAATTTCCAGCCACAGTTGTACAACAGTGCATCATATCACTGAAAATATAGACGTTTGTCCTTGGTGTGCGATCTTGCAAGATTATATGGCATGACATCTATAAATCTGCTATCAGCTTGATTAGGATTTGCAAACATTGATTGAGAAAGAAAGGCTTGAGTCTTACTTGCTAAATATAGAGAGATAAATGTCTTTACCTTATATATTTGGAACAATTAATGAAATTCATATATTCTTTACATCATTTTCAAAAAGACATCTCTTTTAATAAAAAGCTTAGCAATTACTGGCCAACTTCCCCAGATCATCAGAACTGCATGGCCACTTTCAAGCTATTTGCAAAGCATGGGTGCTGGATTGCATCCTCCTGTTAGCTGCCACTATAATCCTGCTGCAATCAGTTCAATTCCAAAGCACAGTGAAGTGAGATGTGGCTGTATGTTTAGAATAAGGCTTTCCAAATTAAAAGCCCAAGTTTCAAAAAATCCAAATTGAATCACCAAAAAACTTAAAGTGTCTAATAGCATGTGTAAGAATTATCTTGATCTTACATGGTGCAAAGTCTATTTACTTCTGCTAATAAATGCATATAGAAGTGTCTTAGGTTTACATTACTGAATTTGGCAACACAATTTGTTGTCCTGACTTTCATGGAGAGTGACCGCAGTGCACTTTCTTGAAGACCAGATTCCTGATTTCGGTAGGTAGATAATGGAAATAAGTTTCAATATGATCTTTTTATTCGGGCAAAGATCTCTTTGAAATCAGAGAGGGACTATCAGATAGAAGTATGCTCACTGAATATCTGAGAGTCAAGCTGTAATTATTATTTGCAGAACACTTAGACATCAGTGGACCAAAGTGGTTCAAAGCATTATTATTTGTTCTTAAGGTATGAACATGTTTACATACCTCTCTAACCTGCTCAAGGTTATAGTAAAATCATGACTGGCTGGGATTGTAGTTAAAATAAAACTCCCTTTGGTAGAGCATATAGCATGGACTAGTCTTGGCTTTGTATGGCACATTCACTTATGTTTGAACCGTTTTCGTAATAAAAAAAGAAAATGCAGTCCCTTGTCTAGTGCGCACACAATTTCTCTCATCTATTCTTAATGATAAGATGAACAATTTAGAAAAGTGGGAGGAAAAATCCTTGTTGTTTCCTAGGTTACTGCTGCAGACACACTCAAACTGCTGGGGAAAAAGAGAAGGTGCAGAAGTTCCTGCTTTGAGGGAAAGTGCAATTTGCACCACGGCAGAGGAGAGCACCATAACACTAAGCACACGAAGTACATGAAGACACAAAGATCCTTATTAACTGTGGTTTTAACAGTGGAATTATATTCAGCTTGGCTGCATTTCCAGCAAAATACTTCAGTGATTTCTGGCTAGAGAAGTATTATAAATCAGTCCTATGCTGGATGGGCTAATACAGGTACTGTGATTTCACTTAATGTAGCAACTTGTTATTGAAATTGGAGATCATGATCTATATGCCAAAACCCAACAAAAATCTTGGGAAATCATTTACTTTATAATTTCTTTTCAAGAATCAAATATGGTTTTGTTTTGGCACTGTAGAAAAAGTAGACCAAAATATGGAACAAGCTGTAAAAAATCATTACATTTTAATATTTCATTACCTCTGTTATTTTTCAAGTAAGCAGACACTGCTAAACCTGATAGACTGAGGTAAATAATTTATGCACATGTTCTTATAAGTATTCCAAATTATTTTCTTTTGGGTAAAATGATGCTTATCTAAAACACTAAATAAATAAGCAACAAACCAGGCATGCCATGTGCTATTGTAAGTAATAGTTCCATCAGAATTTCTAATTTTTTTCCTTTGGAAATCCACAGTTTCTGTAGATATGGATTGCAAAAAACAGCACTTCATCTTCAGTTTGACTCAGTGTTTAGTTTTCTTCCTTTTTTTTTAGGTGGCCGACATTTCTTTATTCTCTGGTACTGATTTCTTGGCATCACTTTGGTTAAAATTCTTTTAGGAGCATCTAACTGGCTGTTTGAGCAGACTTATTTCAGGTCTCCTTGGGATAGATTTCTGATATTTAGTTCCAACTACTGTAAATGTTCCACCTTGTGCTCCCCCACAATGCTGTTAAATGTCACATGTCCCACTGGGTTCCAGGAGCATGAGGCTGTTTTTCCAATACCTTGGCCTTACTTCCCCTAGAAGTTACACTAAGCAATAACTACACTTTAAATTAGATCAGGTAGTTAGTGGGTGTGTGGGGGGGAGGGTTGCAGAGTCCCAGCTTAGTGGTTTCCTTGGTGGCTTCCCCTGTTCAGGAGAAGCACAGTCTCTTGTATTTTTGGGGAATTTCTTGTTAGGAAACAATTTTACATAGCTCTCATCTTCTTGAAGCACTAAAAACACAGGGAACCGTATAAAAGACCTTGAAAATGATCAAGACCTTATGCATCACTTTTCTGACTCTCTGTTCCAGTACTGTGGTTCTTGGACTGCATTAGTGTTCTTATTTGATGAGGTCATTTTAATTACTTACCTTTTTCAGACTTAAAATGAATGAGGTTACTACTCAAATGACATATATCCTAGTTCTGGGGACAATCTAGTCAGTGTTTTAATTCAGGAAAACAATGATAGCAAGAGACAATATAATTTGCTCTTGGCTTTTTTTTTTTTTCTCTTTGTTTTTTTTTTTTTTCTCTTTGTTTTTTTTTTTTTTTTTCTTCATAAAACAGTAGTTTTCTACCTTTAGCTTAGGAGGGTTTCTTTTGAAGGAAGAGGCAGTTGATTCTTCCATTATGTCATCAATAGGCAAAATCCCAAAAGTGCCTTTTGAAACTTGGAACAACTAGTCTATAGCCCAGAAAAGGATAAAATTCAATTTGCTGATGCACATCCTTTGTTTCAGTCATCTTTACTCCTTACACAGGTGGAACAGCACAACTACCAAAGGCTCTTTTTTTCCCAGTGCAACAAGAGGCATGCTATAAACATATAGCTGAATTAACCAGGCAGCAACAGGAACAACTTCACTGCATTCGTTAGTAATACGTCTACTTCACCACTGAAGGAAATTCCTCAGCATAAGTCAAAATACAAAGTAAGATCTCCAAGTACCTAAACCAGTCATAGTCCTCTCTTCCTTGTCCATGTGCGTTACTACTTTATCCTTACGAAACATTTTTACATTTCATTGCAGAAATTACTGACTCGATATTTTATTGTAATTTACTTTAGTTATTTGAATTTAGCTCTGGAGGAAGGTGCCATATTCACAGCTGTGGAAGTCCAGTGTTTTGCCTCAAAACAGAGGCTGCAAAGCAAAATTAGTAATATTAACTTTCTGAACGCTTTATACCTGGTGTGAAAGTATGTAAGGGGAAACCAAATCCACAGCAGTAAAGTTCAGTTAATGCTAGCGTGGCATTTTTGTGATCAAAAACCCCCAGCTCTGCCTGAGAAGATGGTCCACCTTGCCGCATTGTATGTCATTCAATGGCATTTTGTGGTGAACTGCATCAGTTGATTGTCCTGTCTTCTGGACTTCAGCACTAACCTCTGCAACAGCCTGACTTCAAATCCTTTACAAAAGCAAGATGACATTATAACTTTTTGCTAATTCTGTTTTCTTCATAGATCCTGTGCAACTAATAGAAATACCATTTTATTAAAATGAAAAAGGAATTAATTCATTATGATATGGCGCTTTAAATAATTTTTGAGAATGCATGTTAACTGAGTAATATATATTTTATGGAAAGCAGAAAAGTTGTAGGCCATCCGGTCTGGGAATTAGTTGTTACTCTTGATAAAATTAATTATATTCTCTTGTAAATAACTAAGTTTATCTTGATAGCCTTATACACCTGCAAGGTCTTTTACTATTTATTTTCCTGAATCTCTCCCACTAGGCCACTGAAACACCACCCTTGACTTTTCCTGCCTAGCCTCTCCTGGGACCTCCCCCCACCTTGCTTGTGTCCCAGGATCTAACCTCAGCCCAGCCTGGATCAATCAGTCCCTGATCCACTAGATGGACCTGGGTCCTGATCATAGTCATGGCCCTAGTCCTCTCCCCTGCTGTCCTGGATAATGGACTAGATTTGCTGAGTGGATTTTGGACCTCCCTGTAGGCGGCTTTGTTTCCAGCCCTGTTTGCAGTCCTCTCCTGGATGGACCTTGAACCTGTGTTCCAGCCATGACTCCATTTCTGTTCCCTGAAAACTAGAGACTATGGTTGGAAATATTCCTTGGATATTTTAATCAGCTTAGAGTGTACCTGCTGGAACCACTATCAGATAAGACATAGTGAAATACAGTCAATTTGGAAATTTTGTTTTCCGACAGCACAGCATGCAGTTGACTGTATTGTCTAATGTAGAGGTTCTGTGTCACCATCTGAGTCACCTTACTAAAATAACTTACGTGAACAATACTCTACATGGTGAACCCGGTTTATATTATTACATTGTGAGTAAAGGACAGACATAGAGAAGGAAAAATATCTTCTGTGATTCTATTATTGCTAGCGGATTTGAGAGCTGCTATTTGTATCAGCAAGGCTATGCTGTATAGTTTGACAATTAAATTACTGTATTAATGAAGAATTCCTTTTCACATGCTGCGTTGTGTCAAAAGAAGCAGCATCTGTAATCACTGGTATTAGGCATGTCATCCAAGCAAGGTCAATAATCAAGCTGAAAAATATGAAAAAAGAACTGATTTGCTCTATTTCAGATGATGACCACACAATTACAGACTGCTTCACATGGATTTTCATTTGAGATGGTATAAGAACGAAAAAGTCTTATATGTTGTGAAATTTAGACCTCACCAAGATGGCTTAATATCACTATTAGACTATGAATAAGTAGATTAGGATATTGCTTCTACTGAAGCGTGTTTTTATGCCGAACAGTGAAGAGTATGTAATGTAGGATGATGTATTCAATTTGAAACCAAAAACTAAGCTTTTCTTTGCATTAAATAGCAGATATATCCCATGTTAGATTTTCTCTGATGTCAGAAGGGACAAAACTAAATAAAATCTCCATAGAAAGAAAAAAAAAAAAAAATCCATCCCTACAATTTCTGTGAGTCATAAATCTAGAAAATGCCTTATAAAGGACCCAAGTTTTTTACATATTTTCTTATGCCTGTCTCTATAATGACTTTCATTTCTAGGCTTTTAAATATGGAACTGATTATGGATAAAGCAGCAAATAAATTAGTAAAAGATAGATTTATTTTTTTCACCCACCTGTCAAGTTAAGCAGAGTTTGTAAGGCTTTGTTGAAGAGTACATAATTTTTGACAAAAAATAACTTACACTTTCTTATTCTTCCCCATAGGACTTTTTACTAATTGAATTTATGTAAGATTTTGAAATGAGAAGGGGGAAAAGAAACAACAAAGCCTTCAGCTAGCAGGATGTTGAGGTTTTGCAGTTCTATTTTTATTTTTAATTGCATTTTAATTGATTGGTGGAAGTGTAGTAGAACTAGAAGTCCACTCAATAGTACAAGTACAAGACCACATCAGCAAGGAAAATACATCAAAGTATGATTTTTGCAAATACATGTATGCAGTGACCTGTCATATGCTGGACATGTAGCTTATTCTCTGGTTTCATTATCAAGGCTGTCAACAATGGGAATAAAAGGGTCTAATCGTAACGGTGAGTCCAACTGTTTGGATGCCTATACATCACAAAGGGAATGATGTGCTTAATGACCTTTAGTTGCTAGTGACCCAATATTTTATACCACTCACAGCTCTAATTTTCATCTGCCTACCAGTTTTGGGTGAGAAGAGCCCATTGAAACCATTTTCTCTTTCTCTGGCACAACCTATGCCAAAATCTTCATCAGACAATTTCTCTCTCATGTATAATTTTTGGATGAGAACACACCTCCTAGAAAGAGATCCCATTTTGATCTTAAAGTGGCAAACAATCATTTGTGTCAGTCAGGAAGGTTTTAATGTGATTAATAGAAGTATCTTTTTTTTTTTTTAAGATAGCCTTACAGAAGTAATAGTTTGAATACCTGATTTGAGGGACTGCATAGTTCAGCTTCTTTCCCCCACCCCCTTCTTGTCTAAGATGGAAAAATCAAGGCAGAGCCTTTGGATCACATTGCAGCTGCAGGGTAATAATCTCCTACTGATACACAAGTATGCAAAGTCTGAACTGAACACATTTCAAAGCAAGAGATACTGCAGTTCAAATGTTTCAGTTTAAGGATTTTTCCTTTCTGCTGTGCAACTTAAAGGTGACTTTACATGATGAAAGCTGGTGCAGAAGAGGAGTGTCTTTATACACTACTAATTGTCCTAGGGGTCTATTTGGGCTTGAAAAAATTGAATGGGTATTTTGATTCTGATTTTCACCATGCTACTTCATTACTATCATATAAAATTACTGTAAGTTTTATTATTAGAAAAAAAAATCAGAGATCAGGGCAATATGGATGCTCTAAACAACTGTAACAAATGTACTCGAGCATAATAAAGTGAATGGTGTGTTTGATTACTAGTGGCCACTACTGTGAAGTGATTACTAGTGGCCACCTAAGTGATGCAACAGAAAATCCTTATAAGAGACTCAATACAAAAAGAGAAGGTGCCTCATTCAATCAAGCTCTATTCAAGGTAATCACTAAGGGATGATATAAAACAAATCAGCAGACATAGTGGACAGAGGGGAAAGGAAGTAATGAACAAACATTTCCAGTGTGAAGACCCAAAGTCGAGCCAGCTAAGTGATTTAGAATTAGTCGTGTCATCACAATTGAATATATATATGTAACTTCTTTTCCTCTCTTCTGTAAATAGCTATAATCCCATATGTCATAATTGTATCCATATATCCATTAAAAATCTTAATGTCTTATAACTGGGAGTTGTATTAACTGCTTGCACTTCTCAAAAATGTGACACAGAGTTTCTGCTCTGTGACTGAATACATATACAAATATTGTTTGAGAAAAGCTTACAGCTACTGCTTGCTAAGAACAATAAATGATATGCCATTCCATTAACTTCTGGAAAGAGAACTTCAAAAACATACCTATCACAGAAAGCAGGCACAAAAAACTACAGTAAACAGACATTTCAATGTCTGACTTAATTATGTTTCACTGCTCACCCAAATTTAATTACACATTCTAGTCTTTTCTAGACCTCTAGAGCAAGACGAATATGTGTGTAAATAAGTGTACTGTTGAGAGATGTATCCACCTTTTAATATAAATTATGAGCCTAGTTTTCAAGGAGGTGTAGAACTGGGTCTGGAGCTTTCAGTTTTGCTGTCTTAAAATACATATAGAGCTGCAGTTAAATATAAAGAAACGCACAGACTTGTAGTGTTGTGCAATTGCAGAGAGCATTCAGGCTTGCGCCACCATGCTGAAGGTGGGGAGGGCAGTGGTAACTGCCCTAGGGCAGTCTCCACAGGAAGTCCAACTTTTCTGCCAAAACCTTATTATCTCTGTGAGTCTCATTTGTTTAGGAATTACACTGGATAAAAGCAGGCAGAGTTCATTTGGATCTGAGCTAATACATTTGTGAGTTGAATCAAACTGCCTGGGAACTGTGGTGGCTCAGGAAAGTCCTCTTCAAGATCTTTTGCCTCAAAAAATGATGTTTGAAAGTGAGTGGTCCTAGAAGACTGCTGGCATCCTGGGAAAAAAATCTTCTATTCATTTTGGTGCTGTGCTGGTTCTGGCTGGGATAGAGTTATTTTCCTTCCAGTATACTAGCTAGTGCAGTGCCGAATTTTGGCTTTAGTCTGAGAATAATTCTAATAACATACCGATGTTTTTGTTGTTGATAAGTGGTACTTACCCTGATCAAGAACTTTTCAGTCTCATACTCTACCACTGAGGAGGGGCACAAGAAGCTGTGAGGAAGCAGAGACAGGACACCTGACCCAAACTAGTCAAAGGGGTATTCCATACCACAGTAGGTCATGCTCAGTACATAACCTAGGGGGAGCTACCTGGAAGGCACTGATTGCTGCTCGGGTCGGGCCAGGTGTTAGTGGGTGGGTGGTGAGCAATTGTATTGTGCATTACTTGTGTTTATTGTTTATTTTTCCTTTTCCCTTTTGGTTTTCTATTTTCTTCCCTTGCTATTTCCCTTATCATTAGTAGTCGTAGTAGTGGTTGTATTATATGGTACTTTAGTTATCAAACTGTTCTTATCTCAACCCCTGGGGTTTACATTCTTTCAATTCTCCTCCCCATCCCACCCAGGGAGGTGGGGAAAGAGAGGGGTGATTGAGCTGCTGCTTGGTGCTAAGTGCCAGCTGGGTTTAAACTGCAGCAGGTATCTTGCTTCAGACCTAACAAAGCTTGGAGGTCATTGCAGGCATACAAAATTGTTCAGAAGTGGGACAGGATTTAAGCCCAAAGTTGTAATGATGAGTCAATGTGTTTTTAATATGTGCAGTTTACCTTTTTATTTTTTATTCCATCTAGCTTCTTTTGGACATATAACCTTATCTGTTCTTCCATTAGTTTGAAGAAGATGCCATAAGCCGGAAATGCTTGTCCATCCAACAGGCTGCTGGGTGTGCTTAAATTCTAATCAATATGTATACTGAGATGAATGGCTATTTGCAAGCAAGTTCTCTCTGTATGCCCAGGCTGCTATGAAACCTTACAGAAAATTAAACAGAAACTGGGCTCTGAGCCTAGGGAAACCAAACAAATGCTGCCAAAAACCAATATACTGAAACATTATATGTCTGACATTATACCAAGTAGTCTCATTAGCTTTGTGTTTTCAAAAAATCCTTTCTTAGAAACGTTTTTTCTAAAAGTCTCCTCAGACTGATTCTGCTTGTACGAAAGCATATCAGCCTCTAATGTAAGTCACCCTGTGCTGTTCCAGTGCTCAGGCCTGTAAAACCAGCACATTATACTTACTTATTTTTTGCTTATGAAATATACCTAAGATCATGTCTCTGTCTTTGAGAATGACTTAGTTTAAATGCACATGCTACAGTCCCTCAGAAGAAAATGAACATCAGGCACTACACATAGTTCAGCCCCTTCTCCCAAAAGGAGGATCCAAAATATGTGCAATATTTTCTTGAGGTGCAAGTGATTTCCTAGTTTACTAGTGGGTAAGGCCAGCTGCAGGCACTGCTGAGGTTGTGCAGGAGAGATCACACTAAGAGTTTTGTTCCACAAATGATAATGTTCCTTTCTCATGGTTTCTTTGAGGTCACGTAATACTTACATTGCTGAATGTTAGAGCCGCAGGGAAAGGACTTTTCTCTGGGATAAAAAGCTGATGGTACACATTTCAGTATGGATTTTGATATCTGTATATGACTTTATCTGCAAGCTACTGAGAAATCTTGCAGGAAGCAGATATTTTCAGGTGCATTTGAATATATAGAAATCTGGCAGGCTGTCATAGCATGAAATCAGAATAAATGGAAACAGTGAGTTATAGTGCATCAGTGGTGAACAGGGAACAATACTATCAGAACAGTGTTGGTGGCAGGAAAGTTTGGTTTTACAAGAAGAAAATGTAATTTTTTTTGTGACAGCAACATTTAATTCTTGCTTAATCTCATCTGTACATCTTGCAGAATTTCAGAATTTTGACAGAGCCACAGCACAACAGGGAACATATAAACCTGAAATTTCTTAGCCTGGTCTCAGCAGAGCATTTCACAGTTTAAGTTTTAAGTTGTCTTTTCTTTTTGTCTGATTGCAACCTTTTCAAGAGTCTCACTTATAACATATAGTGAACTGTGGATCAATTGCTCAGTGATTTATTGGCATCTCATGACAATACTGTCTGGAACAGGATACAAAGATCCAACATTCAAACCTGATATTAAAATCTGATAGGATAGATGCGCAAAGCCAAATGAATATAGCACAGCATAAACCTAATTCTCTTAGTGTCTTGCACCTTGTTGATTAATATATAAATGTTAAGTGAATACAAACTACTGTGAAATGCTGCTTATCAGAATATGATAAAAGTGATTCCAATTTAAAGAACTGGACAAACAGGCCCAGCTTAAACAAATTGGTTTCAGAATCCTTTCAGCTTCTGGAACTAACATTGTACACAGGACAATAAGCATGTATTTAACACAGACTGGCCATACAGTTGAAGAAAGAAAATTTAATCCATTAAAGCTAGAAAAGGAAACTTTTCCACTGCTAATGTACTCTACTTCAAAGTCTATTTTCACACTGGCAAATTGGTGCTTTTGTATAGTAGCTTTCATGAAAAGACTGGGAGCATGACAGCTGAATATGAATTCATGATCATTTCTGGTATCATTATATGAAGTTTAGTGATTTAAACTAATCTTACTGTAATTCATTAAGATGAAAATAACTTAAAAATGTTCACTTGAAAACTCTGGATGAGCTATATCCAATTAAATCCACTGACCAATGCAAAAATTATCAGTGTTATAACTTGGCATTTCAGACACAATGCTTTTTTTTTCCCCTCTGATTGTCCCTAAAAAAATAAAAGAAGGAAGGATGGTTATTTAGTGAAAGACTTAAAAGAGCAGAAAATACATTAAAACTGTGGGGTTTGCAGTGTCATCTACATCAAATCAACTTAATAAAGCCACATATTTAATAATTTCTAAACTTCTGCCTTCACTGCGCTCCATTCACCTTCATATGCCTTTTCTTCATTACATCTTCATTATTTTTTTTCTTTTAAAACTAGGAATATGAAGAAATAGTTTACTCAATATCTGAAGAAAAATGTAAAAAAAGTCAATACAATGAATTAGTAAGGAGGTCCGCTTTTAATATGTATTTTTGACTTTTCATGAACATACCGGGACCTCAATCATGCAGTATGACATGCATAAGCAAAACCAGCCCTGTTATGAAGAGCTTACAATCAATAGAGCTTACAGCCAATAGGAGGCAGATCCTGCAGAAGAAAGGCCATCTGGAAAAAGTTGTGAAATTATCTTGGCTAACACAAGTTCAGCCCCGATTACCTGGAAACAGTGAAACAACAGCAGCAGTTCTCATTTGTCAGGTCATTTCCGTGTAAAGGTGTGAGTTGGGCTTTTCAGAAGCATATACATTCTTCTCTGGTTAAGATGTCTGTAGGACTCTTATACTCTTTCTGACTTGCCCACTGAAAAACTGCTTCTAGCAGCTGTTCTATGCTGTCCATCCCTGCTCCTCCCAGGCTCCCCTCACCTCCAAATTGAGCTGCAGCCCTCAGGGTGCCCTGCAGCCTCTCCTAATTCAGGCCTGGATTCAGAGTCTCGCTTTGGCCCTTGCCATGCCCAGGTGTTCCCCCTTCTCTCCTGGGGAGCAGGATGAGTCTGAAGGGCCATGTTACCTGCACACAAGTGCTGTTTTGCAAGTCAGTTGCTTCAGCAGAATAATATCGCATTATCTATTTGCAATCAAGAAATCAGTCAGTATTTTGAGTTTCCAAAAATGTTTTATGTTTTGGGGAGCAGAGACAATGCTTTAGGATGAGCTGTAAAGTCTTTCTGTCAAGCTAGTGGAGGTTATCTGAGGACGCCCATCGATTACTTTCACAGCTTTTAACCATGGCTGGGCTAGTTTGTGAGACTATTGTTTGCCTATCTGGGATACTCAAGACTAACGTTCAGCACATTGGGCACAGTGCAGCCAGGCATATTAAGTGAGCAAACTGTGGTCCCAGACTCTAATGACTCCAGAATTGTTGCACTGAGAACCCCCACAAAAGCTGTGTTTTGATTTAATTTGTTTTGTTACTGACCAATGGCTACCAGGTACTCATGTTTAGCACTTATTGTTTCTGGTGGTTGCTCAGATACTGGCGCTGTGATGTCTTTCTTTTCTAATCAAAAGTCACCATTTGTGGCTAACATGTTCACAGAAGGATTCACTAGTAAATTTGTTTCATTGTGCTGGCTCAAGTCACAAGCAGCCTTCTCAAACACCTGAACAGTCATTTTTCTTTATTTTACCAGTAGACACTCTGGTGTGTCTTTGTGAAACTACATTTTACAGGGATTCTTTTGCAACAGAGGTAAAATCCCTCCCATCAATTTGGCCTTGCAAATCTGTGTTTCTGCCTATTGGGTTGCATCACATAGTTTAACAGATCTGATTTCCCAAGCACTTGTGGAGTTTTACTTGCGGAGAATGAATGGGGTTCTTGGTGGTTGAAGAACTGGCTGGATGGCTGCATGCAAAGAGTTATGCTCAATAGCTCAATGTCCAGCTGGAGACCAGTAACGAGTGGTGTCCCTCAGGGATCAGTGTTGGGACCAGTCTTGTTCATCGTCTTTGTCAGTGATATGGACAGTGGAATTGAGTGCACCCTCAGCAAGTTTGCTGATGACACCAAGCTGTGTGGTTTGATTGATATGCTGGAGGGAAGGAATGCCATCCAGAGGGACCTTGACACGCTTGTGAGGTGGGCTGATGCCAACCTGATGAAGTTCAACCATGAGAAGTGCAAGGTCCTCCACCTGGGTGGGAGCAATCCCAGGCACAGCTACAGGTTGGGCAGAGATGAGATTCAGAGCAGCCCTGCAGAGAAGGACTTGGGGGTGTTGGTCGATGAGAAACTGAACATGAGCCAGCAGTGTGCTCTTGCAGCCCAGAAAGCCAACGGTATCCTGGGCTGCATCAAAAGGAGTGTGACCAGCAGGTCGAGGGAGGTGATCCTGCCCCTCTACTCTGCTCTTGTGAGACCTCACTTGGAGGATTGTGTGCAGTTCTAGTGTCCTCAACATAAAAAGGACATGGAAGTGTTGGAACAAGTCCAGAGGAGGGCCACGAGGATGATCAGGGACTGGAGCACCTCCCATATGAAGATAGGATGAGAAAGTTGGGGCTGTTTAGCCTGGAGAAGAGAAGGCTCCATGGAGACCTCATAGCAGCCTTCCAACATCTGAAGGGGGCCTATAGGGATGCTAGGGAGGGACCCTTCATTAGGGACTGTAGTGAAAAGACAAGGGGCAACGGGTTCAAACTTAAACAGGGGAAGTTTAGATTGGATATATGGCAGAAGTTCTTTACTGTGAGGGTGGTGAGGCACTGGAATGGGTTGCCCAGGGAAGTTGTGAATGCTTCATCACTGGTGGTGTTCAAGGCCGGGTTGGACATATCCTTGGGTGGCATGGTTTAGTGGCAGGTGTCCCTGCCCCTGGCAGGGGAGTTGGAAGTAGATGATCTTAAGGTCCTTTCCACCCCTAACTATTCTATGATTCTATGATTCACTCTGCCTTAATGTATTTAATTAATTTCCTGTCATTTTTGCATCATTTTCTACAGTGGTAGAAAAGTGAATGTGGTAAGTACAGCATTGTGGAGTCCCCAAAAGCAGATAGGATCTCTGCTCATTTTTTTATTCCAATGGCAACACACTTCAAAAGAAAAAGTAAGAGTAAGTTGCAGTACTGAAGTAGCCTGGCCAACTCTGGCCTAGTTTGATGTTTTACCCATGCTTATTCCATCTTCATCACTGAATAAACATTTCTCCCTTTAAATAAGTGTATTCACAATTCTTTTCTTCATAAGTTTTTTTTTCTTATCTTTTAGCCCATTTCAAGGACACATACTCTGTGAGCTGATAAGATCCCTTTTCCTTTTTGAGCAGTTGTAGTTGGGACAATGTTTCAGCAAAATTCCTCAGGCATTTCTGGCAGCAACCTGATTTGCATAGTCTCACTGCCTCTGGCCAATGCAATCCATTCAGTCTTCACATCTCCTCAGCACTCTTGATAGGACTCTGTCTCTGAAGAGGCATAATTCAGCCACAATTCTGTCACTCTGCTCTGTAACATTTGCCTAGATTGAATTAGCTTCTCTGCAGGTGGTCTGTTTCCAGCTACACTGTAATGAAATGGAAAGGGGCTGAAAGCAACTGAGCACACTAATAATTTTAAAGGGAAACCAGCTAGGCCCTAAAGTACTCTCAGCAAGTTTGCTGATGACACCAAGCTGTGTGGTTTGGTTGATACACTGGAGGGAAGGAATGTCATCCAGAGGAACCTTGACATGCTTGTATGGTGGGCAGATGCCAACCTGATGAAGTTTAACCATGACAAGTGCAAGGTCCTACACCTGGGTCAGAGCAATCCCAGGCACAGCTACAGGTTGGGCAGAGAAGAGATTCAGAGCAGTCCTGCAGAGAATGACTTGGGGGTTTTGGTCGATGAAAAAATGAACATGAGCTGGCAGTGCACGCTCGCAGCCCAGAAAGCCAACCGTATCCTGGGCTGCATCAAAAGGAGTGTGACCAGCAGGTCGAGGGAGGTGATCCTGCCCCTCTACTCTGCTCTTGTGAGACCTCACTTGGAGGATTGTGTGCAGTTCTGGTGTCCTCAACATAAAAAGGACATGGAAGTGTTAGAACAAGTCCAAAGGAGGGCCATGAGGATGATCAGGGGACTGGAGCACCTCCCATATGAAGATAGGCTGAGAAAGTTGGGGCTGTTCAGCCTGGAGAAGAGAAGGCTGCGTGGTGACCTCCTAGCAGCCTTCCAATATCTGAAGGGGGCCTATAGGGATGCTGGGGAGGGACTCTTCATGAGGAACTGTAGTGAGAGGACAAGGGGTAACGGGTTCAAACTTAAACAGGGGAAGTTTAGATTGGATACGAGGAAGAAATTCTTTACTGTGAGGGTGGTGAGGCACTGGAATGGGTTGCCCAGGGAAGTTGTGAATGCTCCATCGCTGGTGGTGTTCAGGGCTGGATTGGACATAGCCTTGGGTGGCATAGTTTAGTGGGAGGTGTCCCTGCCCCTGGCAGGGGGATTGGAAGTAGATGATCTTAATGTCCTTTCCAACCCTTACTATTTTATGATTCTACGATTCTACACAGGAGAGCTCACTCAAAAACTCCCAGTCACAAAAGCATTATTTTTTTACATCAAAATGTTTTGCCCTACTGTTTGATGAACTAGTGGTAACATCCTGTGTGTTCAGACTAGTTCTTCTACCCAGTCTCTTCTTGGAGTGCATAAGTAACAAATAACTGCATTTTCACCAAAAAAAGAAAATGCTGAGACACATCACTACCCCATACTGTAGGTTTTTGTTTGTTTGGTTTTTATCATCAGCTTGTACCTGTTTCATGAAGCTATTGCAAACACCTGACTTTATGTTAGTCTAAGGATGGCTTGCTGCCACTCAACGGAAGTAAAAAAAAAGAATTGGTTTACAGACTTTATCAACACATTATTTGAAGCAGTTTAAAGTGAATTTAAACTTAATAATGTTATTTTTTAAGATAAAAGATACATTGTGGCAAAAAAATAAGCTTCTTAACAAAAATTCTATGTGAAATGTGAAATCTTAAACATAAAGAGTATAGCTTGGCTTTGAATAAAAATGCACCAGTGACCTCATTACGAATATTTCCTTAATTCAAGATGTAGCCATTTTTCAGAGGGAGATGTCAAATTTAACCTCCAGGGTTCTCTCTCAGGGATGTAACCCGTGTTTGATCAGTCGTCATTTTGAGGCTGTCAGTTCTGTGCTCCCTGGAGTCATTTCTGTCTTCGATATTTTTCTTTTTTTTTTTTGCTTTTTCTGCTCAAGCTACTATAACATTTTCTTTAAAACTTCGTTCCAGTACCTTTTTCTTTTTTTTTCTCATGTTTCTTGCCTGCATTTCTCAGGCTTCCAGAGCACTGACAGAGAAACTAGCAGCTGAATGACAAATGACATCCAGAGCACTGTGCATGTTTAAAAAGAGAGAGTAAGGAAGTCTGATAATGCTTGATACAAAGGGATTTTTCCTTTCACAGAGCAGCAGTACACAATGCACAAATCTTTCTATTAGAAACATGGGTTTCAAATAGTTATTTTAATGCTAACAAAAATGCTTGTATATCTAAAACCTCACCTTTTGTTTTTGCAGTAGTAACAATTTGCTCTAAAACACAAAACTGCTTTTGAGCATGTCAGTTTCTTTGTGCTGAAGGTCTTAAAGGACAAGCTATAGTAGTAATTGCTTTCATTCTAATGATTGCTACAAAGAAGGCCTTAATTTTGTGATTCGTAAATATCATTAAACTCTAATTTATAAACATGATCCTTTCAAGATATAAAGTACCCAATCAGGTCAAAGCAATTAGAATTTCTACGTTTTTGTGGTTTTAGTATAAATTCATTATGTCTGTCTGCACATTCTCAAGCTTATCGTCGCCATTATTCTGTATTAATGAGAACACGACACTGAGCCAATCTTAGCAACAGCAGCTGTACCAACAAAATGCTCTCTTGAGGAATATTGATTTCTCTTCTTGGATGTACTTAAACAAAGGCTGGTATTACAGATATCTTACCCTGTGTGTGCTTAGTCTTCTGAACATTATTACATCATTGCTTTTTATTTATGAAAAGAGAATTATTCTGCACTTTGCAGAGGTGCGGTATGAGATGCATACTTGATAGTAGCTAACACATGCAGATAAACAGGATTAACTATTTTTCATATATATCTTTTCTAAACAGGCTATTTCAACAATACATTTTTGACATTAAAAAATAAAACAATATATGAAGCAATGGTGGGAAGGAAAAGAGAGCACAGAATACAGAATACAGATTACTGAACTCCTGGTAATGGAAACTGGTCTTTTGCTCATTAAAAATGTGTGGCATTTCTATAAAAGGTTCCTTCAGGAGACCAAAATGGCTGCTTGGGATTCTTGGTGCTTGCTGCAGGAGACACTGTCAATAGGGTGTATATTTTAAGATTGCTGGAGAGCTGGGCAAATACAGCAGAATAAAAAATTGTAACTCTTCTTGAAAATGATTCTATGAAAATGCAGTCTATGCATTTGTCTTGCTGGCATTTGTAACACTTCTTCCTCTGAGTACAACGTGAGCATGTACTTATAACAAATTCATGAGACTGAAAAGTACCCTGAGTGTCAATGGGGATAAAATGTCTGCTTTTCAGTAGCCTGATGTAGTTCTGCACAGGTATTGTTAGGTAAGATCTGTAAGTGAATTACTCAGCAAATGAAAAGCAGTTCTGGAGATGTTCTGAAGGGGGAATATCGTCAGAGTAAGGGCACTTAGGTATGCCCATTCTGATAACTGTTAATTAGAACTTAAGAAAAAGTTTGTGCTTCTTGCTGAACCAAAATAGGACCCAAGTTCAATTCCATAATTTAAATGTGTAACAAAGATGAAATTGAGAAGTGGCCGCCAAAGCAAATAGCTAGGGCCATAATCCTGGTCTGTTTCACAGTTGCAGAAGGCAAATTCTTGTTGCATTTTATGTGCTGAATTGCTTTTGTCCAAAGAGGCAATGACTACTCTGTCAGTAGGTTAAATATGTGGTCACTACTGCTAGAGGGAGGGCATGAAGAAAGCTGTTGTATCTGCCAAATGCAATGGAGGACAGGAAGGAGATGGAGAGGACAAAGTGCAGGACAAACACCTTTGCCACTGATTAAAGTTACATGCTCAGAACATCAGCACAGATTCAAAGGGGCCACCCAAGTGATGTAAGACCATGATTAGGTTCATGGTGGATGCTGTTCATGTTATATCTTTGTTTTTTATTTTGTTAAGAGAATGCTTGTTTCTAACCAGGGGCCATGGTTACTTGTTGGGGAGGAAGGCTGAGGGTTTCTTGCCCTGGCATGCTGGGTCACATGGAGCCTTTTGGAGGAAAAGGGAGACTGAACCTCCAAAGGGAGCAAGTGTGCATAGCTGAGGGTCATCTGCTACGAGTGAAGTAGGGCAGGCAGGGCATATGAAAGACAACAAAGAACCAGGAGCCTGCAGCAAAGCAGACAGTGAAAGACAGCTGGGAAAAAAGGAAACAGAAAAGGCCAAGTCCCAGGGGCCATGAGACTTTTTTCCCCCCAAGAGACCCAGAGGGGACTGTGCATACTTCAGTACTGTGCAAATCTCAGTCTCATCCAAAAAGAACTGAGTTATTGAACTAAGATCAGGCCTGTAATGCAGCCTGGCTCTGGAGCCTGCAAAGTACAGCATGGCTCTGGGGGCACTTGCTCTGAGAAATAGGTGGTGACAGACACACCTCAGGGTACTGGCAAACTTGGGGTCCCTTCACAGCTATGCAATTCTTAGTGGCATCCCAAAAGGCTGGCTCCTGCTTCAGAAGGAAGAGAATGTCAGATAAGGAAGCAAAACATTAATTTTATTAAAGTCCTATGTGCATGCTACTGGGCTGACCGATCCTTACTAAGTCAGGGGAATTCTTTCTTTACAGTTTTCAGTGCATGATTTCCTGCAGTCTTCCTAAATGTGGTTTAATTATTTGCTCCCTGAGCCATATGGGTGATTAAATGTAATGTACACATCATTTTCAGTTTCAAGAACAGTGTAAAGAGATAGGTCTATTAAGAAGATTAATCTGGTGAATACATGTAGGAGTAAAAATAGCTGGTGGTTCTGTAGCATTTCATCAGATGGAAATAAAGTCCCATAAATTATAGAGATTAATTTGCAGTCATTTCAAAGGGGCACAATACATGTTTGCCAACATATTTACCCAAATATCTGTGCAAAAAAGCCCCAAACCAAATAAAACCTCTAAATAATGCCAACCACCCTTATGAGATCATTCTTTCCAGAGCAGCTAATGGGCTAGCATATAAATTGACCAATGGATGGCGTTAGTATGACATAATGACATGTACTAGGCCATTAAATAGATTCAACAGAAAATGGATATTAGCTAGTTGTCCTTTCTGATTTAGAAGCTCTGGGCTCCCTTTCTGCTAATGCGTTGTACCTGGAGGTAGACATGATGTATGTCAGTGACATATGGCATGAGACACTGAGAGTGCATCATTGTTTGTTAAGCTGTGACATGTTCCTTGCTGGTTTGTCCACTCTCCCAGGTGAGAAATCAGGCCCATTGGGGAAGGGCTAAAAACTCTGCACTGTGCTCTCTGAGTTAACATTTCCATAAGTTTTCAGACCATAAAATATTCCAATGACTAGTTTTATCTGTTCTACAAACCTTTATAATTTTTCATTCTTCCTGCGTACCAGTGAGATGAGTCTTTATGAGATCAGATACAAGAGCCCAGCGACAAAGCTGATGAATGGGCTAAAGCACAAGTCTTATGAGGAACAGCTGAGGGAACTGAGGCTGTTTAGTCTGGAGAAGAGAAGGCTCAGGGGAGACCTTATCACTCTCTACAACTACCTGAAAGGAGGTTGTAGTGAACTGTGGTCTGTCTCTTCTCCCAAGTAACAAGCAGAAGCGCAAGAGGTAACAGCCTCAAACTGCACCAGGGGAGGTTTAGATTGGATATTAGGAAAAATTTCTTCACTGAGAAAGGTGTTGGAACAGGCTGCCCAGGGCAGTGGTGGAATCACTGTCCCTGGAGGTGTCCAAAAACCATGTAGATGAGGCCCTTAGTGACATGGTTTAGCGGTGGGTTTGGCAGTCCTGGGATAAAGGCTGGACTTGGTGATCTTAAAGGTCTTTTTCAACCTAATTGATTCTATGATTCTAAGAGGTATACCTGTGTAATCAAAAGTAGTTACTATACCTTTTCAAGGACATCCCATGTAACGACAGAGTGTGAACATTGCCTGATATACGTTCTACTTTTCAGCCATGACAAAATTCCTGGTTACTTCATTTCTGCACCTGTAATCCATACTCTTCAAGAAATCAATACTTTTCATTAAAGAGGAGTCATAATTCCTTTTATATAAAAACCTTCTGAAATACATCACAGTGATTTACTTGAAGAAAATTAAAATCTGTCATTGCATCCCTTTAGATCTCTGTGATTCAGTTTGCTAGTCACATGATGGACTTTTTTTAGGCAACTCTGAGGGCTGACACTTGGTCATTTCATTGAAATAATTTTGCCTGTTCCAGCTTTTATCTTCTCCAGTACTTAAATCATATGGTAAAATGGTTAAGAACGTTATAATGAAGAAGAGTACTGTGTTGCTGTCACTTTCATTAGGGTACTATGAGTTCAGAGCATGTTTTGGATGCTTCTACACATGAAAAGCATGAACTTTTCAGTAATGCTCATTTTTCTTAGGAAAAATTTAAATTCAGTTTTACAAAAATTTGAAGGGTTGTCTGTTCTGGAGACTATTTATTCACATAATCAAGACTCTGTATCACTCTACAGTCAGTTCATTTTTTTCTTGTCTTTCTTTTCCCAGTCCTTCCTTGTTCTCCATTCAAATACACCCAGTCTGCCCATGAATAATCTCAATTCTGTAGGCTGCTAAACTGCTTGTCTTTTCTTCCATTAAAACTGCATATATCTATAAATACTAATTTCTATTTCTGTGCTTAGGAGTTGCTATACTGGACCAGATATGTATGAATAGCCCATTTTAGATAGTTACTAGCATTAGATGCTTCAGGAAACAGGAATCCCTCAGCATACAGGGTGAGTATAGGTCAGCTGCCCCTGCCTTCATTATTATAATTTGGCGGACCCTTTATAGTGGTTAGAAAAGGGCATAAATTCAGAGGCAAAATCTGAAAACTCTTTCTACCTTTCACATATACTCCCTTCTAGTAATGTATGTGTACATAAACAGCTTAAGAGTCTGAAAACATATGAGGTATGCTGCTCCTGTTCCTTCTCCTCTTGCAGAAACTATATACCGTGTTTCTAGTATATGTTGTGAAAACTATAACCTAGCACCTGGAATTCTTGCATGTTTTTAGACCTGTAATGAAAACAGTTATTTCCATTTCCACAGGAAAATGTCATTGATACTCTTCAAATAAAGATCAACGATTCCTTCTCAAGTCTGATAAATCAGTATATTGGTATGTCCTTCCTTATGTCTGTCAAACAGATTCTCATCTCTGGTTGTAAGTCTTCTGCCATAAAAACCACCTCAAGGTGAATGAAAATAAAGATATCTATGTGCACCTTTGGACAGAAGAAAGATTTGTATCTGGGGGTTAGTGAAACACGTTTTGAATTTTCTACTACTGCCACGTGAATAGCTAATCTGGCTCCAATTCCTTGGAGTTCCTTTATTAATAATATTTCTTTTATAAAGGTTTAGCTGCAGGGAGGCTATTAGTGATGCTTGGAGGGGATGGTGATTACTATGTCTGTGGGAGAGACTGGGTGGAAGGAGCAAGAATTGAGCCAGGGATTTATCCTGGAAAAAGAAGATGTATGTAAAATATTTGGCCATGTCATGAAAGCACATTTGTGTTCCTGATAACAAAGTTACTAATATCTCTGACAAGCTAGTGGCTTTCTATCTCTTCTGATTTGTAGACTGCTGGGTATTTGCCAAGAAGGAAACTTTTTAAGAGTCAGAAACCCAGATTGCTGCATAACATCTGTAACTTTCATTTTGCTAGTAAGGTCTCATGGTCATCTTCAGTCATCCTTGTATCCCAAGAGTGCAGAATAGAAAGAATTGTAGAAACAGAGTCCTAGGCCTGCTCTGACTTTTTGTTACATGCAGTTATATTCCTTATTTTAGGGATTTCCTTTAAAAATTATTGAGGCCTTTGGTAAAAATACACATGTACAAAAGCAGGCTGAGGTTGTGGACATGAGGTTGTGGACATAAGGTTGTAGCTCTCAAGGAATAAATTGGTGGCAACTTACCACATTATTAAAAATATGAAGAATAATCTTTCGCAAGTGACAGATTAGCATTTAACTCACATTAAAAAATTAAAAAATAAAGGTTTCTTTGTGGTTGGATTGGAACATTGAAAAAAAATGTGACTGAGAAATTTTGTATCAATGCAAGTATACTTATAGTACCTATGTGTAAACTTTCGCTTTCCTGTGTAAGTTTCAAGGACAGAGAAATATTTGTTTTGAATATTAGAGCAATGGGTTTCTATATTGCAAAGAGTCAATAAAACATTTCTTATATGTAGTTGGCCATTATCCTTATGTATGGCCTTACAGCCTATGTCCTTATCTATAGAAAGTATATTAAGGTATTAAAGTTTAATAATATATTATATGTTGTTGTTCATGGCCAAAAGAAACTACCTCTGCATAGGCAGACCTTTCAGTTGTGCTGAGCTACTCCTGCATTGATCTGTGTCCGATCCGAGGCATTTTTATTTCTTAGAAAGACATACAGGGTTTAATTGGAGATTTTTTCTCATTGGTCTTTTTTAATAATTAATGACTGTGAAAGTGTGCACTATATGCAACTAACTTCGATTTAAATTAATCCTACTTTTGATGTTTCAGATTCAAAAGCTTCTTGCCTGCCTGCTTTTTCTTCTTATTAACATGTTTGTCCACTGTAGTTCTGTAGTTGCCTATCAGACTTTATAAAGGAAGTGCTTTAAAGGCTTAATTTCTAAGGTTATTTTTATATTTCTGACTCCTTAATGCAAAGTAGAAGAGTGATTTCTTTGGTTTTGATTTGGTCATACCCCAGGGAGATAGATATATTTAAATAGGTGGTCATCATCATTAATGTAAACTGTTCATTATTGGTTTATGTCTAGCACAATGTTTTTATTTTTCAATTGTATACGATTTTCTTTAATTTTAAGTTATTTCTTCTTTTTTTTCTTTTATTTTTTAAGGTTTATTCTTTAATTTTTTTGTCTTTTCCAATGTCTTAAGTTCTTTGTTGTATTTGTGTCTTTCCAAATTATTTTCTTTCCTTCCTTTCCCCCAGCTTTATACAGTTATTATCTACTTAAATTTTCTCCATTTGCTTGATTTGTTTTTCGGTCTCCCTGACTGATCTCCTTTTTCTCTCAGCCAGCTCTTGCTTTCCTACCTTTTTTTAACCGTTGCTTGAGAGAGTCTGCTATGACCATTTAATGCTCTCTTCATCTGGCAATTGACTGTGGCATCACTGATGCCAAACTGCCATATGCGATACAGATTCAAGCTAGGCTAGGAGTGTCAGCTGCTATTTTCTTCATCATCCTAGCTGCTTTCCGAAATAGTCTTTTCCTCTGTTTTGCTGGTTCCAAATTCTTGGGCTAAAGCGTTCCCTAAAGCTTGTAGTGTACTATCTTAAACTCATGCACAGCTTCTTTACTTCCGTTTCTCAAGGGAAAGAAAGAGGAGCTGAAACTGAGAAGATTCCTAGTTCTATCAGTGCTGGGTTGTTTTTTTGGTTTTTTTTTTTTTTTTTTTTTTGTAAGGAGATGATACTGAAACTGTCCCAAGAGCTGGGAGTCATGTCTGTGATTGCTATTGCTCCTTGGGACTCAACAAAGGAATCTGAAAGAGCTGTAGCGTTTGCAAGTCTGCTGCACACTCTTGAAGAGGTAAGGTTCAGATGCTGTCAGTCTTCAGACTTGGGTCCTGAAGTTGGAAAGGACATTTAACCCACTGGTTTTAATCAAAACCTCGTCCTTCATGGCTCAGCTTTGTACCATGCTTGGCATAATCTTTTTCTTTGGCTGCCAGAAGGCAGTATTTTCTCTAGAGAACCTGAATTTGTATTGACATTCTAGAGGAAGCAGCAGCCCTCACAGAATCTGAGATAAATTTTCAAGTTCAGCCAGTTCAGAAAAAAACGGTCTATAGAACATACTGGTAAAATAACTCACCAATAACAGGTTCACGAGGGAATTCTGTTTATGCAGTCTGACATTGTTTTTGATGGTGATGGAAAGTACAAGAATGAAACCAGATTAACTGACTTATGCACAGCAAGTCTCTGCTTTTCACTTCAGTGGAAGTTAATGCTTATTTTACCTAGACTACTGCATTTTTCCTACAGAGTGTTTTGTTGTTTGTTTGTTTGTTTTTCCTGAAAATAAACCAACAAAAAGTCCTTAGGATTCTGAGTAACATTTATTATGCAGCTTTTCTCTTGTCAGTGGGTATTCTGTTTAGGCAAAATATTGCGGGGTTTTTCAAAGCTAGTCAGGCTAAGTTGAAGACACACGTCCATTTGTAGGAAATAAGAGAATCACCCCCTCTCCCACTGGTTGAAGTCAGCGTGGAACAGTGACTACCTTAATGAGCCAAATGACAAAGAAAGCAAAGTAATAGCAGAGTCACTGAAATGTCATCTGTAAGGTGAATAGTTCTACCATTTGCACTGGTAGCTGTCGGGAAGGTACTGCATCTTGCTGATCTCTGATGTCTTCCTAACCCTTCTTATCAAAGTTCATATGTAAAAAGTTCAGCATAACTATTTTTTGGTGTACTTTAGTAACAGACATGAAAAGCGTTTTTTTTACTTCGTGTTGAGGTTGGATCTGACAAAAGAAAGAGTTCTTACCTTGTTGATTGTGGCAGAATTTAAGGAGGACTGCTCACTTGTTGAAAGCAAGTTTATTCCTCAGCCTGGCAAGGTGGCTCATAGCAGTGAAAGGTCTGGCAGTAAAACAACAGAAAGACAACTAGAATCACCTCTTGGTAGGAGTGAAGGCAGTAGTATATACCCTTAACTGGTGTCTTGATTTTCTTAGGAATGACTAATGGGAAAGGAGCTATGATAGAAAGTATGTTTTCAACGAGATCATGTTCATAGCACTTAAAAAAATAATAATTTAGGAAGGAGTTCCACAACCACAAAATGTCCCATAGAAGTACTTCAAAACATTCCTATGTAATAAATTAAGCCTAAATAAATTTGTGATTTTGTTGAAAGCTTTTTATTTGACTTGAAATGAACATTTTGGATTTTCTTTTGGAGAATTACATACTGGATAGAGATAATGGCTTTTATCTTCTCTTGATAGTTATTAACAAAAGTTGGAGGGTTTTTGTCTTCTTTTCTTTTTCTTTTCTTTTTCTTTTTCTTTTTTTCTTTTCTTTTCTTTCCTTTTCTCTTTTTTTTCTTTTCTTTTTTCTTCTCTTCTCTTCTCTTCTCTTCTCTTCTCTTCTCTTCTCTTCTCTTCTCTTCTCTTCTCTTCTCTTCTCTTCTCTTCTTTTTCTTTTTCTTTTTTCTTTTCTTTTCTTCTTTTCTTTCCTTTCCTTTTCTTTTCTTTTCTTTTCTTTTCTTTTCTTTCCTTTTCTTTTTTCTTTTCTTTTCTTTTCTTTTCTTTTCTTTTCTTTTCTTTTCTTTTCTTTTCTTTTCTTTTCTTTTCTTCTTTTCTTTCCTTTCCTTTCCTTTCCTTTCCTTTCCTTTCCTTTCCTTTCCTTTCCTTTCCTTTCCTTTCCTTTTCTTTTCTTTTCTTTTCTTTCTTCCTTTTCCTTTCTTTTCCTTTCCTTTCCTTTCCTTTCTCCTTTCCTTTCCTTTTTTTGGTTTTTTTTTTTTATTTTATTTTATTTTTTTTATTTTATTATTTTATTTTATTTTAACGTTTTTTATTTTATTTTATTTTATTTTCTCTTTCCTTTCCTCTTATTTCCCTACCCCCCCCCCCCCCCCCCCCCAAACCAGCAAACAGAACTGTTTTCTAGCCAGCTGTGGATAAAGCTTTCAAAGCTAACACTGTTTACAACATTTCCTGACTGAAATCAAGAAGATGCACCAAGCTGTACCTCAAACCTGTAAAGTCTTTGACAAAATCAAACAAAACCACTAAAAAAAAAAAAAAACCAAAATTAAAAAAACAGTTGCTGGAATTTTTGAGTCTACTGGCTTTGTAGCAATGAATTGGCTTGCTCTCTGTTTCACTCTTCTTTCCAAAAGCTAGTTGGTCTGAACCCTAAAGAAAGAAGGAAGCAAGGAAGAGGCAAGGATAACGCAGGCAACCTTCAGTGTGGAAAGAGTAGCACCATGATGACCTTTCAGTAGAGAGTTTTCTTCTGAACTCTTTAAATAAAACAATCATTTTTCTTTATTATTTAAGTAAAAGATTTTTTTTATATACTTCACAAAGTTAAAAAGGAAGAATCTTTGATCTGAGTGATAATGATAGAGAAGATAGCTGAAATTCAGTGCACAGAAACATTATTTGCACTGTAATTTTTACCATCTCTTCCATTATTAGGAAGATTGCATTTTTCCTTAGACTATTGCTAGTATTTGACATGCTTAAAATTACATTCTAGAAAAGAATTCTGTCCTCCAAATGGTCTGACAAGGCTATTAAAAGCAAAAGGCTGTGCCCGTTTTTTCTTGTCTAATAAATCTTCCAGGATCATCGAATCATAGAATAGTTAGGGTTGGAAAAGGACCTTAAGATCATCTAGTTACAACCCGTCTGCCAGGGGCAGGGACACGTCCCACTAAACCATGCCACCCAAGGCTATGTCTAATCCAGCCTTGAACACCGCCAGCAATGGAGCATTCACAACTTCCCTGGGCAACCCATTCCAGTGCCTCACCACCCTTACAGTAAAGAATTTCTTCCTCATATCCAATCTAAACTTCCCCTCTTTAAGTTTGAACCCGTTACCCCTTGTCCTATCACTACAGTCCCTCATGAAGAGTCCCTCCCCAGCATCCCTATAGGCCCCCTTCAGATATTGGAAGGCTGCTAGGAGGTCTCCACACAGCCTTCTCTTCTCCAGGCTGAACAGCCCCAACTTTCTCAGCCTGTCTTCATATGGGAGGTGCTCCAGTCCCCTGATCATCCTCGTGGCCTTCCTTTGGACTTGTTCCAACACTTCCATGTCCTTTTTATGTTGAGGACACCAGAACTGCACACAATCCTCCAAGTGAGGTCTCACAAGAGCAGAGTAGAGGGGCAGGAGCACCTCCTTCGACCTGCTGGTCATGCTTCTTTTGATGCAGCCCAGGATACGGTTGGCTTTCTGGGCTGCAAGCACACGCTGCCAGCTCATGTTCATTTTTTCATCGACCAACACCCCCAAGTCCTTCTCTGCAGGACTGCTCTGTATCTCTTCTCTGCCCAATCTGTAGGTGTGCTGGGATTGCTCCAACCCAGGTGTAGGACCTTGCAGTTGGCATGGTTAGATAATTTTGCTGTTTACTTTAATAACTTAATGCTTAGGTAGACCTCATTTTGTTGCATACAAGCATATTGCAAAGAAACATGGTGGGATTGTTGTTTTTCATGGCATGACTTTATCTGTTGTTTGTATCTATCTATTGAGTCTATTCGTTGTTTATGACTACTGCAAGACTGCCAGTTCCTTTTTATCTTGTGCAGTCCTCAAAGATATTTTTTCATTGAAGAAATTTTAATATTATTCTACAATTAATGGTGAAAATATGTTCTTGGCTAAGCACATTTCATTGTTCTCTAGGTTGACACATTTATGCAAAGAGAGAACAGATAACACACCCCAGATCACAAATAAATAGTACCTGAGGTAATGTGCTGTAAGGTATCCAGATACAGAAGCTTTCATTACCATTTGCAGGGGTATTTCTGAGTAAACTGACATATCTGTAGAAATATGTTCTTATGGTAATCCTGATGGCTGTAACTTTTGCTGTAGACAATCTCTGCAGCTATCTACAGGCTTATTGCTGAAATCTTGTCAGTAACTGATTTCAGTTCTAAGAAATGTGTCTTTTTCTGCAGTTACTTAGAGTGGAATTGCATTAAGTAATGACTGCCTTTAACCTATTTTATCTCTAAGTATAATTGTGTTTTGGACTGGTTGGTTTTCGGGGTTGTTTTGTTTGTTTGTGGTTTTTTTTGTTTGTTTTGTTTTTTTGTTCGCTTGGTTTTGGTTGTTTCCTTTTTTGTTTTGGTTTTGGGTTTTTTTTGGTGGGGGGAGGGGTGTTGGTTTTTTCTCCCAGTGATTTCCTGTGAAGTTTTTCTTGAAGCTTCTTATTTTCTGCCGCAGATGCAATTGGTGCTTGTCTGTAAAGTCTAGAGTAGAAAGAAGCTAATGCTAAATGTTCAAAAGGAAGATGAGATTATTGAATAAATCATAATTCTTGACACACTCTAATGAATGTTACAGTTACTACTTCACTTCCTAATTTCACAGTTTATGGAAAGATAACATTTTTCACATTCTTCAATAGCTTAATTTTGACTCTTTGGGTGGTGAACTAATAGAAAAAAACAAGTTCTTTTATTTTTAAAACACTGAAACAAAATATTTATTTTTCAGACATTCTTGAGGATAAAAATCTTGTCAAAATTTGACCTACCTTTATTGAACTACAATTAGCCTGTACTGATATATATCTCATCCTTTTCTTCTCCTTTTCCTCATATAGCATCATTCAACCACAGAGAAGAGGAGCTCTGGAAAAAAATACAAATTAAAGCCAAGAGGGTGTTGGAATAGAGACATACAAATCTGAAAGAGACAATCAAGGAGATTTAAGACCGCTGTGAAGGATTTGTGGGTGTAAATGAACCTCTGAATGAAATCTTTATGTAAATTATGCTGTAGTTCAGCAGCAGAAATGTAATGTGAAGTGGTCACAGTATTAATGCATTACTGAAGCCATTTCAAGGACAAAGTGAGTGGATTGTAGGCTCCTCAAAAGCAACAGGTGTAGTACTCTAAGTAGCTACATCTTTCTTGTCCCTAATCAGCTGACAACATGTGGATCTAGTTAATACCGTAGTAGTGCTTTGGTTTGTTTTCTCGGTATTTTTGCATAATTAACAGTCACCTAGGTTTTGCACGATTTCTATTTCTTGCCTGTACCACATCTGTACCTGCATATGCCATAACTGATGTTGAATAATAGAGCTCAATAAAATGGAGGAAAATCATACTGGATTTTCTTCTGGTAGTTCATGATTAAGGGACTGGTATAAAGTGCTTGCCACTATCTCAAAATTTAAGTTGCTTCAAAATTTATGTTTTGTAAATAATGATGTAAAGGAGAGTCATTGATTTAGGCTGTTCAACTTGCTCCATACCATATTGAAATTTATGGTTACTGATGGGGTGGAAGTCCTATTGATTTTAAAAGGGAAAATAGCCTCAAGCATCCACACCCATAAGTGTGCCTGCCATTTAGCTGCCTGTAAGTGAACTTGTGTTTACAAAGGATGTAGGATTACTGGTTATGTTCTTAAGTGTGCCTGAAGTATCCTTTGAGACTTTTCCTTATTTTATTCTGCTGGCAGCTTTTGCTTTTCATTGATCAGTTACATGGGATTGCATAAATGTACTTGCTTAATGTTGAAACAATAAATAAAAAGGGTGCATAAGAATAGTATATTCAACAGTGTTGGACACTGGATCCTCAAATGCCTTTTCTTGCTAATTGGTGATAATTAGCAATTTTTAACAGGTGTGCCATTTAAGGGATTTAAACTGGCCTTTGTATTATCATTATTTTAAAGAATTTGCTATATCTATCTTCATATGCCTGTGCACTTTATACAGCAGTTGTTGGTGAAATGAAGTTTGTCTAGGCAAGACTGGCTGCATGAGAGCAATGTGGTCGGATCTCAAATTCTATGACATTTTTCTACTGACCTATTGAGGTCAGTCAGATTTCTGACATTGACCTCAGTGAAAGAGAGATCTGGCCTTTCATAAATCATTCAAGCCTTTGCTGAGATGATAGCCAAATTTCTGATAAAAAGCTACCATAGTCTTAGGCTCAAAGAACACATGCTAATTTGGAGCAGAGGAGTTCAAACAAAAATAGGAATACAGAGATCTTTAGACTGGAATGGACAAGCCCCAGAGGCAAATGGGAAGACATAATTGCTAAAATTGCAGTACCAGTTTAAGTAAAAGGAATTTCCATTTATATTTATCTGAATGCCTGTGCTGTACTATATGGTATTACAAGCCCATTCATAAAAGGCTGCTTCTAAACTAAAAATTCTCAGTTAAAATGACTAGGAATATTTCTGTGATGAAAGATATTCTAAAACTATTGACAAGAATAAATCCACACCATTCTTTGGGAGTACTCCGCCTTCATCTTGGAATTTAACATTTGTTGAAGTAAATGAGAGGCAAAGAAAACTGTGAAAAATGTTTTCCAAATGTGTATCACTTACAAATTAAATTCCTCTTCTGTTGAAGCAGTTCTTTTTTTATCAAATTTGAAACAATGCCTAGCATGTCAGCAACGAAATAGTATTTACAAGCTCAATCTTTTAACAGTGAACCTTAGTGATAAGAAAATTTCAGAATTTTCAGGCACTTTTTAAAGGGTTACGCATCTTAAGTTGCTTTTTTTACTGGTTAAATTTTACAAAGTGGACCAATGAGGTTTAACAAATCCTAATTAATTTCTCCAGATTATAATACTGTTTCTCTTTTCATTGACCATATTTTTTACACAGCCTTTTTTATATTTTTGTTTTTTCTCTTTGGAAGTCTCTTCCAAAGATAGAAAATGTATAGATCTACTTCTTTGAAATCCATACCAATTAAGTGTCTTTTTTGAGCATCTTAACCTCCTTCCCCCTTTTATTGATTTACAAGCTACAGTGTTAAATATCTTCAGGAAAACAAAAAAAACAGGCTTCATGTTTTAGTAGCATTTCTGCTAGTGTGTTCTCTTTTTCAATTCTTTGTAAACACTTTTTCACTTCCTGCTCCAAGCCATTGTGGGCTGTTAACATTTGCAATGTTTACTTTAGAAACAGCTATAATTCAAATTAGGACAAGGTGTTTAATCTCTGTTATCAGTAAAAGCTTGTAAAATACTTCTAGGCACACTTTTTTTGGAAACCACTAGGCAAATGTCCTAACAAATATTGAAGTACAGGCATTTTTAAGTCTCTTTAAAGGTGAGCCTAAATGAAGAATGTGAATTATGCACTTCAAGAAGCCAATATGTAGTACTAAGAGATAAAATGAGAGCTTCTCTAGCTGAAGTTTAACCTTGTTGTTGCCTGTTAGGTAGAATAGCTAGGCAATTGAGGTGAACCGGGGAAGACCCTGCTAGGTTGTTTTTGTAAGTGGAGAAGTTTAGAATGGTAGTTGGATAAATATCTTTCATTTTTCTTTTTACAGGGAACACCCAGTTTTGGGCCTCTTGAACAGTTTCCTTGGTGAGAAGCAAACTTGTTTTTCAGTCCATCAGTACTTGCATGAGGTCAAACTTGGCTGCTGCTAACCTGTGTTAATTAATTATTACCCTCTGCTCTTCATCAATGCATTCTCCAGAAAAGTGGTTTGATTCATCCTTTACCCAGCTCAGTGGAATTAATTTGGGCTAAAGAGCATTCAGGAAAATACTTATACAGGAGAATGTAGGGCAAGAACCTCAGAGTGCATGGTCCAGAACTGTGAGTCGGAGAGGTAAGCAGCTGGTCCAGATCAGTTCGTAGCTGAGGAAGACATAAGCTTTCTGGTTTTGTCAGTCTCTCAAATTCATCTCCATCAACTTGTGAACCAAGAAAGCCTCTATTTTCTCTGGGTTAATTAGCATTCTTTCAGGCCTTCCCATGTGGTCCAGTGACTGAATAATGGATTCTTTTGTTCCAACTCTCCTTTTTTCAAAGAACGCTTAATTACTTCACCCAGTTGACCAACATGCCATTTAGTTTTAGCAAAATTTGCAATTGCTCATAGATCAAGGACAGTCTTGCTGGCAGATACCAACGACCTTCAGCTTAAGAATATTTAATAGACTGGAACTTATTATAGCTGAAACTATGAGATTTGTGAAAATTGGTTATGTGGTATTCAGTTTCTTATGCCTGTTGAAATGTTTAATTGCTGGAGTGTTAGGAGAATTAGGTTTACTTTCCTCTATGTTTGAGAACATGGCTTCATAAAAAAACTGCGCTGGGACTTCAGGAGTTCTACATGTATCAATAAGGATTAAAAGTGTTGCTGCTGTGTAACAAGAGCTAGATTTAAATTTTTATTGCAATACAACCATAAGCTCTACATATTAACAGTTAATTTTTAGCAGTGCATTGAAAGAATGATGTTTCTAGAAGGAACTTGGCTTTTTCTTTTTTTTTGTTCTATCTTACAAATTAAAAAGGGCAGCAGTCCTAGGATTAGAATTGCCAGGGTGTGTGCTCTGATGGAGTACGTCGTCATTCCTCTTGAAAATAGCTGGAGAAGGCTCATGAACATTTGCTATCCCCTAGTTTCCTACAATTGCTTTACTAGTTTCCCAGCAGTGAAAGAAATGGATCAGACAATTGAAGTTATGAAAAAGCAGCAATATTTTACACGATCTTGCCTTTTTTGAAAGGTCTTAACATGACTGGGATAATTAGAACCATTTTGATTTTATGAGTAATCTGAATGCAAGCAGCATTTAGGATTTTCATGGGTTTTATTAAACTTTTTTTTTCACAAATATCAAAATAAAGAAGGTAACTGTATCTTTGAAAGTAGTGTCTTTAATAACAACAGATTCTTTCTTTTAATAACATTGGATTCATAGACATTTTTTATGCTATCTGTAAAGGTATACGTCAGACCTGAGATGAAAAATAGAATCCTTATTCATAACTGCAATTGTGTTTGTTTACCAGTAAAACTGAAAGAAGTAGAAGTCAGGATTTGACGGGATAAAACTCAACAGATCTCAGTTGAAAATACATTGGAATGGTCATTATTTTGAATTGCTTACCTCAAACTCATGTTACAATACTACCAAGAGGCAAGAAGAGTGTGATAGCACTGTTTGTATTGTAAATTACTAACCAGCCTGCAGCTGTGTAGCTCATTAAAAACTCTGTCATTTAGGGATATTTTGAAAACACAGAGGTCCATTAAAAAGACTGGCAGTGTATGGCTGTCAAACAGACATGCAATTATTGTCATAATATTGCCATCAGTTGGATGGGAGAAATTATATGATGAACTAAGAAGCTGTTTCATATAATTTTGAGTTTTCCCAGCACAATTTCCCCTTTGTTCAGACCAGCCATCACCCATCTTTGAATATTTGAATGCAAGGACTCAGAGTGTTTGCTGGAACCCTTCATGAGTACTAATTATAACTTCTTCACTCCATTTTCTGAGGGCAACAGTATTTTCGTTTTCTTTCTTACTGCCAATCTCCAGCCATTTACATTACCCTGTCCAGTCACAGGCTTGTCAATTAAAAATCTGGCACCATCTTTCCTTGACATCCACTCTGTTCTCCAGAGATGTTCTCTTCCTGCCATGCTGGGGTTTCTGATGATAACTGGAATTGGGAGTCTCAGTTCTTCCCTCTATAAGAGCAATAAAGGACCCGTAGTGTCTGACTCACACTGCACAGCCCTCATGTGGATGCAGCGCATGCTGTCCACATGTTTTAGCTCTGCACTGACATGATTATTTCTAAGAGTGAGTAAACTGCAAAAGAGAGTAAAGCTTGTTAGCTTTGCTTAGGCACCAGCCTACAGCTGCCTGAGCTGCTGCTCACCTCCTAATGCCTGCTTGACAAAGTGATTGTAGTTTGTGCACATTGCTTGAAGGCAAGCCCTCTTCTGGGGCCTGTCCAGAGTTCCCTTTCCTGCCAACTTCTGCCTCTGCTCACTGGAAGCTGAGGTTTGCTTTATGTACCTTCAGCTCTCTTTGTTCCTTATCATAAACTGTGCCGCATGGCAAGAAAAACCTCCTGTAGTACCCAACTGACTTCTGGCTCTTGCTTTGCAAGGTTTATAAGGTGCTTATATCTGAGGTTGGGGTGGGTCACAGAGTGGAGCAGACCTGGAGACAAAATCACTGCTCTGGTAGTTGTGAGGAGCATTAGGAATCTCTAGGTAAAGTGGCAACCTCTCTTTTAAAACCTTAGTCCACCTGCCTTTTCTTTCCCCTACTATCTGTCTCCTTCACTTTCCTGCTCATTCTTGGTGTACAGGACTTCAAACACTCAGTCCCCCCCCCCCTTTTAACTTCTAGAGAATTCAGCCCTCAGTTTTATTAGATCCCTAAAGACAGCTATTTATGGGAGTTTAAAGAGAGGAAGTGGAGCTTTAGTTTGGTTGATCTCATTGAACAATTGTTTTCACGGAAGTCCTAGTAGAAACTGAAGTTGTTTTGTAAACCTAGCCCCTAAACAATGAGATTTCTTCTTTCATTAGGCATAAATTTCAGGTTTAGCTCATTTTGCTATTCAGAACACCCTTTCATCATCCTCTAATTACCTACAACCAAATGTCAAAAGTACCAGTCCTAGAAAATTCAAGATATTATTTCCAGTATATAATCAAAATATATACCTGAGACTGGCAATTCTCTGTTAATCCTTAAGTGGTTCTGACGGCTTCTTCTCTAAAACTCTGTCTTTTCAAAAAAGTTCTTCTCCCCCTCTTCTCTAGGCATCACTGATATTCGTTATCTATGTCTGATTGGTTTTTGTTTGTTCGTCTGTTTGTTTGTTTGTTTGTTCAACACCTGCCCCCAGAAAATCTCACCATACTGTAGCCTGGAAAAAAGATGAAATCTCTGCTGCTCTTATGCTTGTCACAAGCTTTGCTGTATCTTTTAGCATCAGAATATATTTGTCCTTCTTCTTGCAATACACCTTAGTAAGTATTTTTAAGGTAGTGCAAGAGAGCTAACACTCCTTTTTTTTTTTTTTGTGAAAAATGACCACAATGATAAAATGAAATCTTGTTTACTTTCCTTGTACTCATCTGAAAGTCAGTTTTTCTTTTCTGTTGTTTCCGCTATGCTCATAGAGTTACAGAATCACAGAAGGCTGATGTTGGAAAGGACCTCCAGAAGTCACCTTTGAACCCAGGCCCTCAGCTCAAGCAGGGCCATCTAGACTGGTTGTCCAGAGTCACTTCCAGACAGCTGTTGAGTATCCCCAAAGATGGAGACTCTATAACCTCTCTGGGCTGCCTGTGCCAGTGCTCGGTAACCTTCACAATAAAAAAAGTGTTTCTTGATGTTAAGAGGGAACCTCCTGTGTTACAGTTTGTGCCAATTAACTCTGGTCCTGGCAGTAGGCAGCAGACTGGTGCTGTCCTCCTTGCACCCTCCTTTCAGGCATTTACACACATTGGTGAGATCCCCCAGAGTCTTCTCTTCTTCAGGCTGAGTAGTCCCAGCTCTCTCAGCCTTTCCTCATATGAGAAATGTTCCAATGGGCTGTATTTGTATGGTTTGTTGTTCAATTTTTGTTGTTTGTTTGTTCTTTTATTAAAGCTTTTTCACAGTGTCAATTGAACACCAGAAAGTTATTTTTCATTATAAGAAAATATTTTTCATTATAAGAAAATATTTTTTAAGTATTATATGTGAAACATAATTTGCTATAACTATGCCATCATTATCAAAAAGAAATAAAGGGCATGGGTTATTTCATCCAACTTATTTTTAAGCTAGTATTTCACTGAGGCCTTTTTTGCTTTCATAATAGTTTATATTTTTTAAAAAAAAATCTTCCTACAAATTTGCTGTTGAGCTGGTGATAATTTTGTCTCCTGGATAAAAACACTGGATAATGTTAGTTTTTAATGTTCTGTTACAAGTTCTAATTCTGTAAGTTCAGAGATGTAAAAAAATTGTAGCTCAAGCTAAAAGACTCATTGCTTGCTTTGTTTTTCTTGGCTTTTAACCATGTGGATTCTAGTGTGGAACTATATCCATTGTGTCACTCCAGTATTAATACCAAGGCACAAGGGTATGCTTTTTTGTTTGCACACATGATAATGGTGGCTGAAGTTCAAACTTCAGGACTTCTTCATATTTGCACTTTGTTTGCATAAAGTTAGATGATCTGGGAGCTGTACAGTCTGAGAATTCTCAGTGTCCCTAACTATGAGCACATTTTTCAACATTGGTTACCCTCCAAAGCTTTCAGGAGATATTTAAGCAGAAGAGCTCTGTAGTATTGAGCAGTGACCATGCCTTGGTGAAGAACATTAATATTAGACAAAAATATACCAAACAACTTTCAAAATTATGTCTTGTGACACATTTGTTGTTTATCAGGCTCATAGCATCAATCATATCTTGCAGCCATCGACTGGAGTAATTATCTTGTCCAGTGATGTCATACCTAATTATTTTCAGCGACATTTTCAGGGCACAAAAACTGTAAAATTTTAAATCACAATTATGCAGAAACAAATGTATTCACTAGTACAATGTCTAACTTTTTGTGCTTTTTGTTCACCACACATTGAATTATACCACCTGCTCTGCTATGGAGTTGCTGATTACCAGTATGCATGCATATTTATCTCCATCATTGCCACTTTGGCCAGAAGTCTTTCTCTCTTTCCCTCTACCTGTTCTTCCTTTTGCAACTAGTTGTATGCACTGCATGAGCACAGATTTTAAGTTTCCAGGAAGAAGCCTTCTGCTTTGTATGTTGCTTTTTCTACTAATTCTGCCATCATTTAGTGGTCTTTGTACTCTGATATTTGAGTGTAATATTTTATATTTGAGCAGGACTATGGTAAAGGTGGTGTCTTCTTGAGCAAAAGTTCCTAACTCTATCAAGAGGCATAAAGTCAATCTGTTCCACACAGCAATTAAAAATAGCAAGTGTCTACAGTTCATTTCTATTTAGAAAATATCAGAGTAGAAACTGTTTAGCTAAGGCGATGTTGCAATTAAAACAAAAAACAAAAACCAAAAAATGAATGATGGTTGTAGCTGAGACATCATGTTAGTAGAACTGGTGGAATTTTCTACCATAAGGGATACAAGCATTAAGCAGGAAGGAAATAGAAATATTATTTCAGCATTTTGGATTAATCTCAGTATTCCTTTGCCAGACAGAAGTGGCAACCTCTGCAGAGTGCAGAAGCTCATGGCACTGTACTAATCAGGAGGATCCTGGTCCTTCCAGCCCTTCCATGCTAGGCAAGGAGAAGAAAAAGCAGGAATGTTGGAAGACATGTTCCATGGTGCCAGGTTAGGCTCTGAAGATGAACAGCAAACCAAAACCAGCTTGCTTACAGGCAGGGAGGGTCTGGTTTGTGAATAATAAAGTAGGCATGAAAGTAAAATGAAGTGGAATTGTTTTTTGTTCCCACCTCTTACTATGTCAATATGAACAGAGCAGATGAGAAGATATCAAGCTTTAGCTTTTGAGAAGGAAATGAAGAGAATATTGCTGAATTACACATCCCGACCTGTGGCTGGCATTCCTATTCCTATTGAAGTATTTTCCCACATAAATATACAGTTTTCCTTGAATATTACTGGGCTGCCATTAGAGTTAGTATTAACAGTTTTGAGTTAGTAGTATCTCAGTACTCAGTACAGGGGTGCACAGTAAGATCTGACATCGCTGAAGTTAAGGTACAGAGTAGGGACCCTGTATTTTAACAGACCAAACTTTGATGGTGACTGATTGACAAAACAGCTTTTGGAGAAAAAAGCAAATAAAAGGAGGTTAGCTGCAGCAGACTTCTGATCCTTTACTCAGGAGTGATCTGTTCAGGGAGGAGTTAAAAATGCTGGGTTGGCCTGGGGTGGATGATTAAACAGTGTCAGTTTCTTAGGTTAGGGTGGTTTATAGCTTGAGTGAATTTTAGCATTAATAAAGTGGAATTTAAGAGTCAGTAATATTGTGTACTTTAAGGACTTATGATCATACTAGTTCCTTGCTCTTTTGGGTTTTGTACCCATTTGCCATTCTCCTTTCCATCTCACCTACCCCAGTATAGGGTAGAATTATTGGGGTCTTACTCTTTCTCCACATCTTTTGCAGATTTTGATCAGTTAGGGAAAAACACTAGTATAGGTCTGTTGTCATTTTAAGAGAGCAGTTTAATTACCTCTGTCCACATATGTTTATTTTCCAAGTTTAATAAAACGTATATTCTCAGGGAGAATTATATACATATCAGGACTAGTATTCTAATACTATGTTTGTTTATAACTACCTTGAAATCATGTGCAGTGCAAATTCAGTTAGATAATATCATTCTGATTTCTAAATATAATTTTAGTGCTTCCTACAGTGATTGATTTTATCAAAGGATTAGGTAAAACCTGGTTTAAAAAACATCATTCTCTTTCACACTTGTCTGCTAATTTATCATATGTCTTGCATTATCTTTATGCCAGCATTTTAAATACACAAGGTATTTTACATAAGTCAGAGACTAATTAGTGTACTGAAAATTGCATTTTTATAGCAGCCATGTTCCCAGAAGCTGGCCATTTGGAAACATAGATGTAACATGGAAAATATTTTGCAACCTTAATGTAATGACTAGTACCAGCAGGAATGCAACAAACAATGCTTTTTGATTCTATTGTTCACCCTTGCCAGTGCAAGACTTCATAAAACCTCTTCAGAAAGTGCAGTGACTAAAATCTAGCCACTGTCTCATCCTGAGTATTAACTGCAAACATATAAAAAAAAGAGATCTTGGCTTTTATGTCTTCAAACCCTAACCATCCCAGTCTTTGTGCACCTACCAAGGAAAACACACACATAGCTGGCAGTGATAAGGACAACAGAAAGAAAGCATTAATACCTTTGAGCAGCATTAGAGTAGAGGACTCCTGCCGTGCTCACCAGTTACTTGCTCTTCACAGCTGCCTTCTCAGCTGGGGGCTCTAAATCAGCATTGTAAGAACAGAGATGACCGTAATGTATTTGTTCATGATGGTGATTTTCTTCACAATGGTGGAAAGGTACTGTTCAGATAATACTCCATATTTCTTTTTTCTGATTGAGTAGATCTTGTTCTTATTTTTCCCTATCAGTGCATAAATTCAGTCAACTGTACATGTTTTGAGAGTGTTAGGTCTGATGTTTGAATAGCTTTATAGAAAATTGTCATGGGTTCAGCAGTAGCAGTCGTTTTTCTCCTTCTTGGTAGCTGGTGCAGCGCTGTGGTTTTGACTTTCGGCCTGGTAACAGCGCTGATAACACCGATGTTTTCAGTTACTGCTTGGTAATGTTTCGGTCTGACCAAGGACTTTCTGAGCCTCATGGTCTGCCAGGGAGGAGGGGAAGCCGGGAGGAAGCAGAGACAGGACACCTGACCCAAACTGACCAAAGAGGTATTCCATGCCACAGCACATCATGCCCAGGATGTAAAAAACTAAGGGCAGGAACCCGGAAGAGAGGGGTTTCGCTGCTGGGTCAGGCTTGGTATCGGGTGGTGAGCGGTTGTATTCTCTTCCCTTGTATTTCCCTTGTCATTATTATTGATGGTAGCAGTAGTGGGTTTGTGTTATACCTTAGTTACTGGACTGCTCTTATCTCAACCTGTGGGAGTTGCATTCTTTTGATTCTCCTCCCCATCCCCCTGGGAGTGGGGGGGAAGAAAGAGGGGGGAGTGAGTGAGCAAACTGCATGAGTGGCTTAAACCATGACAAAAATAATAAAAGCACAGAGGCACTCATCACAAAACTGATGTGTTATGTTTTTATTTAAATATGTTTCCTTTTTCCTTCCCTTCTTCTTGCATAGTGTACATTTAAAGTTACGCTTGTTCAAACTCTGCTCAGATATGAGATATAGGGCAGGGGAGGGAAGTGCCTTTGAAACTTATGTTAATCTAGTGACATCTAGAAACTATATGGGCAGGGTAGATCTGTTGCCACTCTAGAACTCTTTACTAAGATCTTCCCTGAGAAAGAAATATTAAGCCAATATTAAGCATTTACACAGTAGCTGTATCCCACTGAAGAAGTTGCCTATTCACACTAAAAGAAGAGGTAGTGGCAAGCTCAGATGTAAATGTCTAGGTTAGATGACACAAATCTCTCTGAGGTTCTGTTACTTGTGTGCTCCTCCTTGCCAGAGAAATCTTTATAATCAAAAGAACATAATTTCTCCTCTTTGTATGAACAAGGTGTGATGCAGGTTGTTGATTGATAGGTATTCCTTTGAAATATAGCAGCAGCTCTACATAATGCCACTCACAGATATTGATGTTTAAAAGTTAATGAGTGATGGGGCACTACTGAATAAACCCCCAACTTTCCCACCAAGTCTGTAGAGACAATATTCTATGTCAGGCTAAGACATTTAAAGGGTTAGGAAGGACCTTCTAGCATTGTTTTAATGTCTAAGTGTAGGCTGATCATACTGATTTTGGTTGTAAGGATCAATTGGATGTGGTCACAGGTTTTGAGAGGGTATGGATATATATCTTTTAACTATACATATTTTAAAACCAATTGGTGCTGAAGTTTTCTTTCTAGGTGTGTCATTTGCAAGTATATATAAACATTATAGACATTATCTACCAGGCTTTTTTTTCTTCAGCTTACACTTGGCTACCTTCATAGATGGTGTTATATTGTGATGTGCTCTTCAGCATGCATCTTTGGTGGGTACCTGCCCTTTATTTTAAAAAGACTGCCTAATCAGATATACAGTGTAACATCCCTGGAAACCATTTACTGTGTCACCAGGGGGCCAGATTTTGCTTAACTTAGATAGCAAGATACTTAACTACCTGGTCTTCTAAAGGTAGTTGAGCATCCCATTAACACGTTTTCCAGAAGCAGTGGTGAGAGTAACTCCTACAGTCTACACTTGGAAGAACTTCCATTCCCCACAACTCTACTGAGCAAGCTAACAAATGCTCCTGCCAGGAAATTTCTCCACGTTTTTGTCTTGTTAATAGTGAAAAAGGATAAAAAATATAAACAATGTGTATTGGCAAGATGTGGGACTCAGCAACAAGGGCATTAATACGAAATTCAGGAGACCAGGTGGAAGTTCCTTGCTCCAGTATGTATTTTCTGGATGTGTCTTTTTGACCCAGATTCACTCAATATGTTTACTTTGGTAAATCCTGGAAAAATAAGCAAAAGTGTGTCCTAGTGTCACTTAAGGTTTGGGTTTCATCAGAAGACTGACATAGTTGTGGTTTCTGATTCCTAGCCAAAATTAGGTGATACTCCACACCTCAGTAAGACAGCTTGTCAGTACAGCATAAGCAGCTATTCTTATAATTGTTGTAAATCATGAGAAAAAAAAGAATAAAAAAAATCAAGAATCTTGTAAAATACACTCTCTTGACACCAAACACACCCAGAAAAAGAAAAAACAAAACCCAAGATATTTTCAAGCCTTTTTGTGGCTTATCTGTTATGGTTTATACGTCAGTATTTTCACTGTGTTTTTTTTTTCCACAGGCATCAAACTTATAATTTGTTCTCATGCTTCAGTTTTCCTTACAGACCTTTTGATCTTTGTATTCAGAGCTTTTCACTTTTAGCCTGATGTAGGTGGATAAGAAGTATGTTGCTGTGTACAGGAGTTCTATAGCCAGGGATTAAAATGCTATGTTATGTGCCAGCAATAAACCTCATTTGCTCAAGATGCAGCAGAAAAGGAGAGAAAGCATGACTGCCTTGAGGTTATAATGTCATGTTGGGATACACATACGCCTGGTGTGAGAGGGCAGTTCCCACAGGATTTTTGGCTGAGGTGTATATATATAGAATAGAGAAGAATATAGATAGAAGAGAAACAATTCACTAACTGTATATCTACTTCTAATTTTTTCAGCTATCTCTTATAATTAGTTATATGGGAATAAATTATTCCCATTATAAAGTAATTAAGAGTGATTCTGCACTATAATAATCTAAAGTCACATAGAAGCACAGTCTGTTGCAGGACTTTCCTATGCATATGCCAGCTTCATGCACCCTGCAGATGTCAAACACAGAGTAAGCTCAGAATTCCTGCTGCTGTTTAGGTTTGACTAAAGCCAACCTGGGTATGCTGCAAAAAGAAATAATGTGAGATTTTGTTTGTAAGAGCTAGAAGGTGGTATGTGATCTGCATCCAAATTAATCCAAAATCTTGGGCTGGGGCTGAATCCCCACACAGCAGGGACTGAGGGGAATATAAAACATGTTCAGATTTCTTGTATATGTGAAGAAATTGTGGGGAAAAGGTGGAAGTGCACTTTGAATCAGAGGGTGTGGGGAGAAAGCCTTGTGAACCGGCACAGAAAGGGTCAGGCAAGAAAGCTCCAGCACCCTGTGGTATCAGGAGGGCAGCACAACAGATCACGCTATCAGCGGGAGGAGGCTCATAAGCCCCAGTAAGATGGAAAAGCACATATCACACCTCTGTTTCAGCCTGCGCCTGCTGGGAGGAGTCCTTCCCCTCCTCCCTGGTGCGGCTGCAGATCTGGCAGGGCTGCAGGGAAGAAGCTCTGCTCCCTCCCATCCTATTTCATCTCCTCGGCTGCTGCAGTATCTGCGCTCCTTTGGGTATTTCTCAGGGCTGAGCTACCCAGGTGCTATTTATTTTGCAAAATGTTGAAGATAATTGCATTCATATATAAGTACACAGATAGATTTTGTGTATACATTCGTGTGTGTGTGTGCGCGCGCGCAATATTTTAAGCTGTCTAGCATGTTAATTTAGCCACCTGTCCTAGCTTCTTTCCGCTGCACAAGTGAGCTTTTCTCAAAGGAGCCTATACAGCTGATTGGGTCTGCCTTGTTACTAAGGCAACCCTTCTCCTCTCTGCTATATGGTTTATAACTCAGATTCACCAGGCAAAAAATGGAAATGAAAAAAAACCCAGACCAACATTGCTAGAGACCCTGGGGATACCAGTACTTAATAGATGCTCTTAGCTGACTTTTTATTCAGACAAGAATACACTTTCTAAATGTAGAAGAGTGTTGAAGCAAGCAAAGTAAAATATAATGGTACTGTATGAAGAAGATGATAAAGACCAAATGAAAGTCTTGCACAAACACTGTATGAACCTGAAATTAGCTATGCTGTGCATAGCTGATGTAAAGGCATCATAACTGGATATATCAGCAGCTATCCCTTTGAAGGTCATCTCTGATTAAGAGCAACAACAAAAACTCGTTATGCCAAAAAAGCCACAAATGTATGGAGGAGTCCTTATGTCAGGCTGGCTAAAGCCCAAAGAATATTTTATGTTTAATTCTTAGATCAAAATTATTACTTTGTTCCTGCTTCCTGTTTTTTGGTGATTTGTATTGATTAAATACACCACAGGTGTGGTGTACATTTTATGTTGAAACAAGGCATGATTTTGTCTTTGAAGAAGGGCTTCCTAATCTGATTAGTACTTCAACAACAGAATCCAGAAACATGCTTATTGAAATAAAGGTGATTATACTCAGGGATGGATAACTGATTAAGGCAATCATATATGCAAATAGGAAGCAGGGATGGACCTTTAAGCATTATGTCCCAACCTTTCCTTCAAGAAGCTGTGTTCTAACATGCATTTCTGTTTACATTGGCATAGGCAACCTGCACTTTGCTATAGTCCATGATTTACATGTTTATCTCTTAATCTTGTGGCCAGTTCATTAACTGCAGATAATGGCCTCTGTAATTTTATGCCCAGGGGATCAAGTGCAGTGTTGTTTGGACATTCAAAAATCTGTGTAGATAGGATTGCAGTGAAGCTTTTCCAAGGGAGTTGATTTGTTTATAGATGGAGTTAGATGCGTTTATCTCAAGGAAAGGCTCATACCCTGTATGTATGTACTTTCTCCATCTTTTCTGGTCTTGCTGGTGTCTGCTGCCTCTGTTACTGTTCTGGTGGTGGACAGTGAGCTGTTGCTGTCCATCTCTCTCCCTGCCCAACTCCTCACACCTTACTCACTATGCAGTTGAATGAGTCCTTGAAGCAAAAATGTACATGCTGATCCCTTGGTACCTAGGGGTTCACAGAGATCCTTGGCACCCCGCAACAGCCTTCACTTCCTTTTTAATTTGTCTTCCTGCTTCCTCTCACTAACAGGAGCTGCTGCTGCCTCTTTTTTTCCCCTTCCTCTCCTTCCTTCCGTAGACCCTTCATCAAATCCATCAAGCAGTTTTTCAGATCCTTACTTTCCAATCCAACCCCCTCATATAAGTCTGATGTCTTTGTGGCAAGTTTATTGTTTCAGTGTCATTTCTCAGGCACTATAAGTAATTGTGCTTGCACTTTGCTCAGCAACTGTTCCAGCAAACTCCATTGCCAACCTCCACTGAAAAACAAACAAACAAAAACAAAATTGCAATTAGCCAGAGTAGCATCATTATCTCCTCTGCCTCTGTGGGGCAGTAGGAAGAGGCACCAGTGTCAGATTACTATCTGGGTTTGTTTGGATTGGAATGAAGTATGGACTTTCAAGATCTGCGAGAAAATAAGTCTGAGGAAAATTAATTCCCTTGGAAATTTCCACTAAGCAGCTTCAGATGGTTGAAAATAAATTATTTGCTTTCCATCAGGGCTATGCTGTATTTTCTTAGAGGATTAAGCACTCATACTATGTTAAAATACACACTTAGGGTATTTAGGTGCTAGATACCTTTTTTCTGAGATCTAGGATGCTCACATTCCTGTAGCTAATGGAGCTTGCCTTTTCAGATTCTACTGGCAATAGAATTTGATCTGATATGAGTTTTTTTTCCTATGCAATGACATAGAGTTCATAGGTCATCTTAGGGTTATTTTCATGCTTAGTTACATATGCATTAATGAAAAGTGTAGGTGACTAAAACTGTACTTTTTGCCTAATGAGGCAGTAAATGTCAAATCTGTGTTTGCTAAGCTTCCAATTAACTGAATCTCAGAAACATGTCCTATCAACTTCAGAAGAGTACAGAAATGCCCCTACAACAACGAATTTTCATTTTAAGGCTGAGTTTAAACTCTACTTGTGCTTTGAAAGAAGAGCAAAAACATCTTTAGAAAGCTACAGATGACTGAAGTTCACTATGGATTAGGAATGAGAGTCATGTGGTGGTAACTGTAATGATTGATGCTATTTTCCTAACAGGAACACAATCTATATATAATTTCTAGTCTGAACTCTTCATTAGGAGAAAAAGCTGACAGCTACTTTCAAGGAAGTATTGAAAGTGGGCCACTGCCAGATATTTTGGGAGACTAAAGCAGTAAGTGATGACTTTTAGGCATTTCTTCCCTATATTCAGTAGAGGAGGATTTATCCACCACACTAATGCAGTTTTTAAAAGGGATATTTGTTATTTGAATGTATATGTGTTATATCTGTTAACCTGTCCATGCCAGAAAAGGCTGTAAATCTCATTGTCTTCTGGATCCTTTGGCAAGTACATTTAACTAAGGATGAAACAGCCCCATTACTTTGAACCCCTTTACTTTGAAAAGTACACATTGCTAGTACAAGTCTGAAGTAGAGCTGTTAACAGTTAGGCAACAGGTATGCAGTGCTTATGAAGGTGATTTAGCAGAACAGTGTGTAAGACCTCAGTGTAGTATCAGTGGCTCCACAAAGGTGGGGGGAACTAGGACAAGCAACCTGAATCAGTGGAGAAAAGTCTCCTGGGAGGCTGTGGCTGGAAGACGGTAGCAGGGAGCAGGTCCCGCTGTGAAACTGTGTGATACAGGGAGTTATATACAGGAAACTAATAGGCAGGAGAAAATTTTGACTTCTGCAGGCAGTGTTGCTAAACTACAAAGTCCAGTTTTATTGTCCGCATTTTGCAAGAGGTATCAGATACCTGACAGGTCTTAGAGACAACTGCAGAAACAACTTAAACATCCCAAAGAGCTCAACTGTCTTAACTTAGTCATAAAAGGATGTGAGGCTTTAGAGTTAGGTTAAAAAGCTTGGACTAAACTTGGAGAATCAGCTCTGAAAATCATAAAGGAAATCTATATCTGGAAACTCAAACAATTTTGAGAATGAGCACAACTATGTAACAGCTTGATTAATTTCACTGAAAACAACTATTCTACCTCTTCATTTTATCAAGGCATGGTTTTGAAGAGAAGTCTATGCTTTAGTCATTTATATATTATGATGCTCAGTGTAGTGCAAAGCGATCTGTGCTGGACTGCTGTGTAGAAAAGAGACACTTAGATATATTCCTTTCAGACTTTCCATTCAATGAATAAAAATTCCCTTCCATAAGGGTAACTGAAAATCTTTATTTTCTGTGGTAATGCAGATACAAATTATGCAAGTTTCATTTCCAGGAATCTTAAATGAGAACCAGTTTAACATTATCAAGTCTGTGATTTTTATCACAGAATTAATGTGTCAACTTGCAGAAATCACTCTTTTTCAGAGAGTACTGGTATTGGGTTTGCATGGCAAGGTTTTGGTAGCAACAAGGCTACAGGTTGGCTACTGTGAGAAGCTGCCAGCAACTTTCCCCATGTCCGATAGAGCCAATGCCAGCCAGCTCCAAGATGGACGCTCTGCTGGCCAAGGCCGAGCCCATCTTTGATGGCGGTAACATCTCCAAGATCACATATTTAAGAAGGAGGGAAAGTTACTGCACAGGAGCAATTGCAGTTGTAGAGAGGAGTGAGATTATGAGAGCAACAGCTCTGCAGACATCAAGGTCAGTGCAGAAGGAGGGAAGATGCTCCAGACACTGGAGCAGAGATTACCCTGCAGCCCATGGTGCAGACCACTGTGAGGTAGGCTGTGCCACTGCAGCCCATGGAGGTCCATGGTGGAGCAGATATCTGCCTGCAGCCCATGGAGGATCCCATGTCAAAGCAGGGAGTTGCCTGAAGGAGGCTGTGACCCTGTGGGAAGCCTGCACTGGAGCAGACTCCTGATAGGACAGGTGGCCCATGGAAGAGACTCACTCTGGAGCAGTCTGTTCCTGAAGGGCTGCACCCATGGAAGGGACCCACGCTGGGGCACTATGTTCCTGAAGGGCTGCACCCATGGAAGGGTGCCATGCTGGAGCAGTCTGCTCCTGAATGAAGCACCCCATGAAAGAGACCCACGCTGGAGCAGTTCATGAAGAACTGCAGCCCATGGGAAGGACTCATGCTGGAGAAGTTGGAGGAGGACTGTCTGCTGTGGGAGGGACCCCATGCTGGAGCAGTGGAAGAGTGTGAGGAGTCCTCCCCTGGGGAGGAAGGAGTGGCAGAGAGAACATGAGATGAACTGATCACAATCCCCATTCCCTATACCTCTATGCCACTGTGGAGGAGGAAGCAGAGAAAATTGAGAGTGAGGTTGAGCCCAAGAAAAAGGAAGAGGTGGGAGAAGTGTTTTTAAGATTTGTTTTTATTTCTCATTATCCTACTCCAAGTTGATTGGCAATAAATTTTGTTTGTCCATGACAGTAATTAGTGAATGATCTCTCCTTGTTCTTATCCTCACCCACAAGTCTTTTGTTATATTTTCTCCCCTGTCCACCTGAGGAAAGTAGTGTGATAGAGCAGCTTTGGTGGGCACCTGGCACACAGCCAGGCTCTACCACCACAGTACTGTGTGCCCCAAAGAATAAAAAGACGTGTCAGATTTCAGAAGCCTTTTTTTCTCCTGCACACTGTTTTTATGTAACAGTTTCACATAGTTCTCTCTTATGTAAAATGTCTATTTTTTAACAGAAGCATTTACTGTTTAGCAGCGCAAAAGTGTAGAGACAGGGGCAGACTCCCTGCTGCAGGATCCAGTTTCTTGCTGTTATTCCCACAGCATGAGCAAACATTACCTTGAAAAGGTATTTTTCATGTTCCTTGCCCTTCCAATCCTATATGGAAGCTGTTGTACACACAGCTTTGTTGTTCTGTTATCTAGAATCCATCTAACTTCCAGTCAGTTTGCAACCATTTCCTTTTTGTGTCAACAGCCTTTTAACTTCTCTATTCCTTGTGCTTAGTCACTTGATGCATCGATAGAGACCAGTCAAAGCCCTCTCAGACTTCAAGCCTGGCCTATAACATGGCCTATCTGCTCTCTTAAATATACCTATTTCCCAAATAACCTGAATGTATCTTCAGATACATGAGCAATCAGAAGTGTACACAGTACAGCTGGTTCTTAGTAATGTCTAGTATACTTGCATAAATATTCCCCTAAATCCACTGGGAAATACCTCATCCAATTTGTGCTAAGGTGCTGAGATGACATTTTGCTTTCTACTGGCCGTGTTACAGTCATCCTTGGATTTATGTTCTTCAGGCCTTATTAGCTGATGACTTCCAGCTGACAAATTCCCATAACCACTGCATGATGTGACATTTGGTATATTTAAGTGCATCCTACTTCCTATCCCACCCTTGCCAAGGTAAGCTCCTTTCATTTTGTCACCTACTAATTTCAGTAACAAAATCTTACTTTAAAAATCTAGGTGAAGAGTAAAATTATTAATGAAGCAGTAAAAATGTGAAGATCTCTGTGAGCAGGATTGAACTGTGTTCCAAAGCCTTCCGAAGACATTCTCACTACCTTCGCTACCTGCATTCACATTGTATCACCTTCTTCCTGGTAAAACTTAACGTCTTTCTTGGTAAACTCAGTCCTAGCAATTTTCTTCCAGAAGCAGCTGCTGTGGTTTCCCTCTTCACCCACATCTTTGCCTACCTTTAAAATCTTATCTTTATAGTTAATAACTGATTTTAACCCTTAAGAAAGTTAAAATGTTTATTTTATGTAGTTTGGTTACTTCATCAAGCACATTTGCATGAACTAGCCTGTTCCATCATATTCTCCATGCCATAAAATGCAGTTTTTCTTCAAAAACCTACTATAGTGGTATTGTAACTACAAGTTTATTACGTTTGATACTTTTGGGGAGGCTTTAACAAAATGTAGGAAGCTTTGCTTAACACAAGTCCTATAGTGTTACTTCTTCTCATTTAATGGGTCATTAAAAATTCCAGTTTTCCGGTTTGCAGAAATATGTACCAGGTCTTCAAGGAATTCCAGAAAAAAAGATTTTCATATCCTTCTGTCTCAATTTTGACACGCAAAACTTAGAAAATCATAGAATCATAGAACAGTTAGGGGTGGAAAGGACCTCAAGATCATCTACTTCCAACCCCCCTGCCAGTGGCAGGGATACCTCTCACTAAACCATGCTAACCAAAGCTCTGTCCAATCCAGCCTTGAACACCGCCAGTGATGGAGCATTCACAACTTCCCTGGGTAACCCATTCCAGTGCCTCACCACCCGCACAGTAAAGAATTTCTTCCTCATATCCAATCTAAACTTCCCCTGTTTAAGTTTGAAACCATTACCTCTTGTCCTCTCACTACAGTTCCTCATGAAGAGTCCCTCCCCAGCATCCCTATAGGCCCCCTTCAGATATTGGAAGGCTGCTAGGAGGTCTCCATGCAGCTTTCTCTTCTCCAGGCTGAACAGCCCCAATTTTCTCAGCCTGTCTTCATACGGGAGGTGCTCCAGTCCCCTGATCATCCTCGTGGCCCTCCTTTGGGCTTGTTCCAACAGTTCAGTGTCCTTTTTATGTTGAGGACACCAGAACTGCACACAATACTCCAAGTGAGGTCTCATGAGAACAGAGTAGAGGGGCAGGATCACCTCCCTCGACCTGCTGGTCATGCTTCTTTTGATGCAGCCCAGGATACAGTTGGCTTTCTGGGTTGCAAGTGCACACTGCCGGCTCATGTTCATTTTCTCATCAACCAACACCCCCAAGTCCTTCTCTGCAGGGCTGCTCTGAATCTCTTCTCTGCCCAACCTGTAGCTGTGCCTGGGATTGCTCTGACCCAGGTGTAGGACCTTGCACTTGTCATGGTTAAACTTCATCAGGTTGGCATCAGCCCACCTCACAAGCGTGTCAAGGTCCCTCTGGATGGCATTCCTTCCCTCCAGCGTATCAACCAAACCACACAGCTTGGTGTCATCGGCAAACTTGCTGAGGGCGCACTCAATCCTACTGTCCATGTCACTGACAAAGATGTTGAACAAGACCGGTCCCAGCACCGATCCCGGAGGGACGCACCACTAGTTACTGGTTTCCAGCTGGACATTGAGCCATTGAGCGCAACTCTTTGTGTGTGGCCATCCAGCCAGTTCTTTATCTACTGCGTGGTCCACCTATCAAACTGATGTCTCTCCAACTTAGAGACAAGGATGTCATGTGAGACAGTGTCAAACGCTTTGCACAAGTCCAGGTAGATGACATCAACTGCTCTACCCCTGTCCATCAGTTCTGTAGCCCCATCATAGAAGGCCACCAGGTTGGTAAGGCAGGATTTCCCCTTAATGAAGCCATGCTGGCTGTCACCAACCACCTCCTTGTTTTTCATGTGCCTCAGCATGCCTTCCAGGAGAATCTGCTCCAAGATTTTGCCAGGCACAGAGGTGAGGCTGACTGGTCTGTAGTTCCCCACCTCATCCATTTTCCCCTTCTTGAAAATGGAGGTTATATTTCCCTTTTTCCAGGCATCAGGAACATCACCTGACTACTATGATTTTTCAAATATGATGCACAGAGGATTAGCAACTTCATTTGCCATCTCCTTCAGGACTCGCGGATGGATTTCATCAGGTCCCATGGACTTGTATACGTTCAGGTTCTTAAGATGGTCTTGAAACAGATCCTCTCCTACAGTGGGCCCAATGTCTTCATTCTCACTGCCCCTGCATCTGCCTTCCAAGACTTAGGTGGTCTGGTCAGAACATTTTCCAGTGAAGACTGAGGCAAAGAAGTCATTAAGAACCTCAGCCTTCTCCAAATCCAGGATAACCAGTTCTTATCCTTGTTTCCATATCAGTTTTGGTAACTCTCTTATTAAGGTATATGTTCCCACAAGCCATTTTATTTGCTCCCTAGGTTCAGAATAGCTCTCATTTAAAAGCCTGAGGTAAAAGGTTTACTTAAAGTCATTCATATATTGTTTTTAACTTCATTTTCACTGTATCATTATACAATGAAAATACAGACTGTCTTCCCTTCCACGTTCTTAATTCATTTTAATTATGGCCATTTTGCTAATTCTTTTCAATATGGTTAGAATGATTTAGTTCAGGCTAGCATCTATGCTTCCATCCTATACTTTTTCATCTCCAGAGAAAAAGCATCATTAATTGCTGTTTCTCTGTATTTTTGCACAGTAGTTATTCATCCTGTATTCAGCTCCTCCTTGAATAGTTTTCCATTTATTTTGTAGGCAGCTTCCAGAAAAAGGTTTGTACTTTCTCTTTGAAGAATGTAAAGCCTGAAGTTTAAATCCTTAAACTCTTCAGCCTACTTAATTTCTCAGTGTGTGGCTTGTTTTTTTTTTCAATAAAGTAAATTGAGTTGTAGGCACCATAAATTTTTTTCATGTTTCCATTTAAAGTGAATGAAGTTCAATTCATGATCACTGCATCCATAATTTTTTTTCTACGCCTGGCTCCTTTAAAATATTGTATTTCTTTTTTTTTGTTTTGTTTTTTTTTTTGTTTTTTAACTTACAATAACTTGTTTGTTGTTTGTTACTATTATGACACCAATGCTACTTGTCTTCTCTAGCTTTGCAAAACCAGTTTCTTAAACTCATGTAGTTCTTGATACTATTTACATTGTCAGCTCTACTGTTATCTCTACTTGACCACAGATTCTAGACCAGCCATCATCTACTATCCCAGAAGAATGGATGCATAGTGTTACTACTTACTGCTTTAGTTTACTATATCATTATCACAATGCTGTTTCTACTGCCATTGCATTAATATATTTTTTCCTGAAATATATGTAGCTTCCATCAGTCTGAATCTAGTCTCATATACTATTCTGACACAACTCTTTCAGCCCTGAAGTACTGCATATTTACAGGACATGACTCTTCATTAGGGACTGTAGTGATAGGACAAGGGGTAACGGGTTCAAACCTAAACAGGGGAAGTTTAGACTGGATATGAGGAAAAAATTCTTTACTGTAAGGGTGGTGAGGCACTGGAATGGGTTGCCCAGGGAAGTTGTGAATGCTCCATTGCTGGCGGTGTTCAAGGTCAGGTTGGACAGAGCCTTGAGTGGCATGGTTTAGTGTGAGGTGTCCCTGCCCCTGGCAGGGGGTTTGGAACTAGATGATCTTAAGGTCCTTTCCAACCTTAACTATTCTATGATTCTATTATTCTATGTATATATTTCTATTCATTCCCTTTTGTGGCTTAATTTTCCTGTACTAATACATCAACATCACAATTTGGCTGTGACATCATCCAAATTTTTAAGTGGATTAAGCACAGTATTTCATTGCCTATATAACTGACTACAGACACTTTAAAATGCTTTTCAAAGAAACATAAATGTATTATGGGAAAGTGGACTTGCTTTGCCAAAGCCATTACTTGGGGTAATCTCAAATTCATATTTTTATCTTGATGTGGAAAAAAGATGTGGAAAAATTCTCTGTACAGTATATCTGTAATGTATCTAACAGATTCCATTTTGACATCTCAGATGTAGTCATGAATATCTTTTCTAACAAACTAGGTAATATCTCTTTCTTAGTCTTCGGAAGCCCAAGGTCAAAGTCAGACAGTGACCTGTTCATCAGGAGGCTAAATGGTCCCATTTACTCCACAAAGCTTGTCCTTGACTACAGAAGTTTGCCTATAGAAGGCATGAATGGACTTAGAACTTGTATGAGAAATAAACTCAAAGACTTTGACCAGGTTTTCTTTGAATTTCTGTCATCTTTTTGGCCTATTTTTCTGATGTATTTAAATATTACATTGGGCCTTTTGGGGGAGCCAAGTGGTGTTTGAATGCTACCCTTAGAATCATAGAATCATAGAATAGTTAGGGTTGGAAAGGACCTTAAGATCATCTAGTTCCAACCCCCCTGCCATGGTGTTCAATATAAACACCAAGAGACAAAAACAGCGGACTCAGACCATAACTTGATATTGATACATTGTAAGAGTTAGGCAGAGTGATTTAATTACATTCTAATGGAAATGTACTTAACCTTTTTTGTTAACCAGAAATTTATGCACAAAATGCAAAGACAAAGGCAGTTTGCATCAAACACTGACTTCTTTTAACTGAGGAGCCATGAAGAGATTGATTGCATTTGCTTAAGAGGAAGCAGTGGTGAAAATGTCTTAATTCAAGTGGCTTCCATTTAACTGTCAAGTGGCTCCAGAAAAGGAACAGCTAGCTGAACATAAATGAGGCTCCTGCAAACCCTGTGTGCTGCAATAATTGTTCTTTAAAAACCTTTGTTTCTGCTCCTTCCTGAGAACCCATGTTTGTAATAGCGGTAAACAGATTCATATATTACAAGAATATTGAGCTTATTTGTTTGATGTCCAAATATCCATATTGAAAGAGAAAGAAGGAGATTTATAGGCATATCCCTATCCATCACTCCTTTGATGACAGAGAAAGAATATTTCAGTCATTAGAGGCAGTTATCTTTCTCGGAAACCCAGCACAAGCTTACCTGTCAGGATATTTTCTTTCATTGGCCACAGTTACTAAGGAAACCATCTCTTCTGGGTGAAGGCCCCCCCTATTTTGGGGGCCTGAATCTGGGACTGCAGCCAGATACCACTTGCAAATTGAAAACTGTACTGCAGCTTTCTTAACCCTTGATGTGACCAGAGATACATTATAAATATGATTAGTTTCTACACAAGGGCAGCTGCTGAAGGATGAGTTCTTCAGAGAGGAAGTGCCAGGAAAAGTACCCTCCTCCCCAGCTCTGAAAGAATGGTTAGCAATGCAAGCCACCACCTATGTGACACTGGGAAAAGGCTGATTTAAGCCCACTTGGAAAATCTGTGACACTGAAGATATAAAGTAGTGCAAAATGCATAATCATAGAAGTTATTAGGACAGTAATTTTAACAAAAATCCTCATCCTTGTTGAAGTTAAATATAAGACATAAGATGAGCTGACAAGTTCAGGAATGTGATTGTATATGAGCTTGAACTTTCTTCATTTTCTTCATTCACATCGTGTAGCTGACTTATAAGCTCCAGTGATTCAAAAGGGGGTGACTCAAACGATAGCTGTTGCTGCTGTTCACAGCTATTGATTTAAAATCCTTCTGTCCCCACAGGAGTAGAAAAGGAACTTATAATTCCAGTGAAATGCATCCTTTAAGTGCTACAGACGTATGTACTGACATGTAGCCTAGTACCCTCTTAATAAAAACATGTTAAATATTAAATATAGAAAAATTGCATCTGTGAATACCTGAAACACTGACATTACTGTCCAAAAGGTACTGAGCTAGCCACAATATTAATGAATTAGTCAATGAATAGTTCTGAGTACCACATAGCAGAACTCAGACTGCGCCTTAATGAGCTCCATGGGGGTGAACAACGTGGGCTGCAGGCTACAAATACTATTGGTACTGGTAGAGGCAAAGGCTGGGCTTAGAGGTAAGGTGTACTAATCCAAGACCCTTCTCACGAGTACAGGAGTTAGCTCCCTTTGCCTTACTATATGACTTTGGGGACAAAGTCCACAGATGTTTTTGGATTCCAGCTGCCGTAGAGGTGTGGAGCTTCTCACAGTTTTCAGTGGAAGTTCAATGCTCAGTAGCTTTGTGGGCTTGGCACTTTCTGCTTTTTTCCTCACCTTACAAGGAGACCAACAAAGGATTTATCACTCCTAATTAATGTAGATATTTAATGCTTGTTTTGGTAATGGTATTTTGTAGAATCAAAAAAAAAAAATCCTGATCCTCTTAATATCTGTTTGGCTAAAATACAAATTATTCTAGCTTCATTTTGTTTCAGATTTCAGAAAGGCACAAGGCAGAGACACATGGTGCTTGCTATATTCTTAAATACATGTGGAAAGTTAGAAAAAAAAATCTTTTGGGATCACTAATCAAAAGAAGTAAATATAGACAGTACTGGGATTTACTGCAGTTATGAAATGGGAAGGAATATTTCACTCTTAAGGTAACCTGAGCCCTGTAAATGTCATGCTGGTACTTAAGGAATAGTCAAAATGGGACTTGGTGCTCAGCAAGTCAAAGCTCTTAATGGTTAACATACGTGCAGTCCCCTTGAGGAACCCACAGCATCTGCTTATATGTATAAGTAAAAATGAATATATATGAAATCCCTTTATCCTACTTTAATTAGAAGGCAACTCTCAAGGAAAGGGATTGACTCTTGTGTTATCATATAGTGACTAGCACAACAGATCACTGATCTCACCTGTGGCATCTGCCTTTGCCACAGTGCAATGGTAGTTCTTCATGAAAATTAGTATTTCAGATCGACATTTCAGCATAAATAGAAAATAATTTTAACTACTGTAAGCAGATTATATGTTTAAATTCTACTCCTTTCTGGATTTAAAAACTGCAGTATTTAGTATGCCAGCTAGTTCTAATACATATTGTATGGCTTATGTTTAAGGAGCAGCTAGCTGACAGGCACACTGGTAGACTGCTGGACTGAAATTGCTCTGAACTTCCCTACCCCTTTCAAAGGTAAAGATTCAGCCAGAATAGTTTCATCTGATTCAAGAAACAGGATAGATGAATAGACATGGTCACTGTTTACTTAAATCTTTCCTTCATTCCCCATGGCTAGGTAATTCACAAACATAAATAATGAAATTTAATTTGAATTTTGCTATTCATAGGACTTGCATCCATAACTTTATATATTCCCTTTATAGTAGATTCAAGTGATTCTAATGCCTTCTACCTTTCCCTTTTGCGTGTGCTCTCTTGCTTATTGTGTGTATATATATTCTACAGGGATCACTTGGAGCTAAATGTACAAAAGTGCAGAGGCATTTATAGGCACACGATGGAAGAAGTGAAGGGTAGTGCAACCACAGCAGATCCTCAGCTTTTAGAAACAGATGAGTTGCTGCAAATACTTCTGATGCCTGCAATATGTGTTCAGTGTAAACAAGCAGTTCTGTGAGCAACTAATGAACTAATGAAGCCAGATTTCCTACAGATTTCTGTCTCTTGATTGACTTTGAGACACAGTTTCATATTATGCCTAAAATATTCTAACTGTGGAACATGACAAAGGAGGCAGTCCTGGTTTCTTTACTGTCTTTCAACTGTGCATTACTACCCCATCAGATGTAGCAAACGCATGTCCTCTAGGTGAATTTGAAACCTAAATAATTTGTGTGTGTGGTGTTATTCCTACTGGATCAATAAGCTTATTATCTCTAAAACCAGTCTCTGTCAAGTTTCAAATTTAGTCAATAAACTCCAAAAGTTTTAGACAGGAATGTGGATATGTCTGCAGGTCATGCATGGGTTGGATGTTTAAGGGGTATGACTGTGTGCTGCAGCCTAATTTTCAAAGTAGAGTTAAATATAGAGTTAATATAGTGAATGTGTCTTTGATATGTCTCTATAGCCTAACAACCTGTGATAATTCATGCCAGAGAAGTGCAACGTATAACACTACAGGGAAGTAAAGACAAGGTTAACTGTGCTATAATTCAGGATGCTGATAAGCAACACGTCAAACCTCCTTGGTGGGATCTTCCTTTTGGTGGGATCAGCAAAGTAAGTGGTATGCATTCACTTCACTTTGATGAAATGAATATGTAAATGTTGCTTGTGAGATATGTCAAGATGTTATTTCACTAGATGCACATGTGCAACAGGAGCTGTTGGAAAGAGTTTGTATTTATTGTTGTGCCAGCAGTAAAGTCAGCACTAGCATCTATGTTGACTAGTAATGCACAGTCAAAGTGACTAGCCAAAGCATCTTCAGTAGAATCATCGAACAGGATTAATCAGATACTCTGAGGGTGATAAATGACCTTTGAATCATCTGTAGCACTCACTAAGCAGAAAAGCAGACAAGTGTCTAAACTTTGATGGATTTGGATGAATTATCTGCATGTGGATCAATGAACTATCACACTGGTTTCAGTAACTGCCCTCAGAAATGTTGCTGTGTATGTGATACACAATGTTGACCTAAGGTAGTTTGGGAGACATTGCTTTAAGTGCATTTTCTTTGCATTTGGAGAAGCAGAAAAGGTGTCTGGACTGTGTGCAAATGTGCATACTGATGTGTTAACATCTTTATTAGTTCTGGTCCTTATTTCCTGGCCACTTCCTATGCTCTTACTACATTTGTCACGCTTATCACATACTCTGATATCCACTAAACCAGCTTAGTGTTGTACTGTTTATTCTAGGCAGGTGTTAATCTGGAGAGATGTTGCTTTGCTGCTTCTTTGGCTCCTGCTGTACATGTGTGTTGCTCAGCCACTGAACAAACCAAGTGCCTTCCCTGTCCAGTTCCACTACCCCTCTCAGCCTGTACATCCATGTGCTGGCATGTGAGTCGTAGTCTGCTGCGTAGCGCAACTTTGTGGAGCTGAATGCAAAGCAACTGTTTGAAGTTGGCAGTTTCAATGCCTGACTCGAATGTCAGTTTTTACCTTGGAAGCTATGCCACAACTTGAGCTCTTCTGACTCCAGGACTTTGGTACTGACCTGATACACTGAACATCAGGATTATAATCTCTCTCTCCTGGTGGACTGCCTCGCAGCATCAGGAGAATTGCATTGATTCTATTTCAGCATCTGCAAAATGAATGAAGTGGAACTTGGTATTCTTCTTAAAGTGCTTTGATGTGTGTGCATCATGTGGGCTGTTAAACAGCAGAGACAAACCACCATGACAATTACACTAGTTCTGATCTACCCTTCAACTTTTTTGGTATAGACAGAATAGGTAAGCAGGTATTTTGTTGATAGGAATAATAGCATAAAGACATTTGCCATCTTGCTAATATAGTTTAATTTGGTGAACTGATGCAAACAGTAACACAAAATTGGGGTTTTTATAGTATAAATCATACCTGCACTAGAAGTATTTAGCAGAGTTGTGCTAGATAACCTTTTCTAACCTACATACAAGCACAGATATGCTATGTATTTGCTGCTTTTTACCTTTGAAAACTCCTTGTTTGAAAGGGATTATTGGTGCTCATTACTGTCATAGATTACTATTCCAGTATCATCACTGGGTCTGTATTTTATTTCCTTTTTCATCCTGATAAGCAGAACTGTCTCCTTCCAGCCTCCCCTTCACCTTCTCTCCCTCCAGCAAGATCAAATAACAGACTTCTAAGCACTGAAAGGGATTTCAGGAGGGCCAGAGGCTGAGAAGGGGTATGTCCTGCTGAGATTTCCACTGCTCTGTTCTCTTCACAGCCTTCACAGTGTATACAACACAGTAAACATTGATAACATGTCTATACTGGACTGTTCACTTCTTGCTTCTTGTGGCAAAAGTCTCAAAGATAGTTCTTTGGTATTATTTTACAGAATAACTTTGCTTTAGCTTCTTTGTGAGGAATCTGCATGTGGCTGCTTTGGGTAGTCTTACTAGCTTGGGAAATAAAAGCAGACTAGCACACATACCTGTGATGGCTTATTTGTCCTGCTGACAAAAACACACTATAGATCTACCCAGAGGAATATTAGATGATAGTCATGTTTCCAACTGTTTGCTTATATAGGCAATTACAATTAAAATAAAAATGCTACAGGATTTGGCATTCAGTTCTCTCCCAGTAATCATGAATCAAATGTTAGTTCTAGGGCTAACATATATACAGTTCAATAATCATCCTATTCTTTCAAAATGCAAGTCCATACCCAAGTTTGTCCCAAGTACATGACCTAGGCTACAGAATTCTGAAACAAATAAAATTCTATATGTTTATATTCAGAAGCAAGCACTAGACATTTCAATGTTAGCTGGGTTTGATGGCACTATTTCACTCAGCAGCCCTGACACCTCATCCAGATCATCTTTCACTCTTGTCAGTGAAGTCTAAATTTTGCTTCTACAGAGGTCCTTAGATCCTTATTTTGGGATAAAATATTTTTGATTTTGCTTCAAATTTAAGACATTAATTCCTACAGACACCAATACATCTGTCATGGTTTAGTCCCAGCCAGCAACTAGGCCCCACACAGCTGCTCACTCACTCTCCCTTGGTGGGATAGGGGAGAGAATCAGAAGAGTAAAAGTGAGAAAACTCGTGGTTTGAGATAAAGATGGTTTAATGGGACAGAAAAATTAGAAAATAATGATAACAATGATGATAAAAGAATTAGAATATACAAAACAAGTGATGCACAATGCAATTGCTCACCACTTGCTAACAAAGTGGCCCTTGGCCAGCTTTCCCTCCAGTTTATATGCTGAACATGACATATATGGTGTGGAATATTCCTTTGTTGAGTTGGGGTCAGCTGTCCCAGTTGTGTCTCCTTCCAACTTCTTGCTCACTCCCAGCCTACTCACTGGTGGGATGGTGTGAAAAGCAGAAAAGGCCTTGACTCTGTGCAAGCACTGCTCCGTACTGACAGAAATATCCCGGTGTTATCAGCGCTGTTTCCAGTACAAATCCAAACCATAGCCCCATACAATCCACTATAAAGAAAATGAGCTCTATCCCAGACAAACCCAGCTCAACATCTTTTTAGGTGTTCTGTTCAGTTCTGACAGGGAGGTGCCCTGCTTTAGTCTTAGGCGTCCAGATAGATAAGTTTGTTTATGCAGGCTTTGTAAAAACTAAGCCTACATGTGAAAGGAAAATGCCTAGGGGTCATTTTACTTCTGTCAGGTAACAAACAGCTGTCTCACAGCACACAGCAACTTTACACAGCAGTTTGGGACAGAAAGTTACTGAGCTGAAATTAATGGGGAAGAAAGAGATTTATTCTTTGTGCATAACCAACCCAAAAGGGTAAGAATGAAAAAAAAAAAAAGAGAAGGGTACGTGTTTTGATGGCCCATACAGAGAAGGCTTTGGGTACTCAAATGGAATTGCCTTGGGAATTAATTAGAATGAACTTTTTAGTTTCTGCGTGGGAAAGCAGATGAGGTGACCTGGCCACTTATCTTCCTTGACAGGCTGTTTTCATGACGCATATGTGATAACCTGACTGGGAGGCATCACTGGATACAAACAGCAACTTTGCTACATATTTTACCCTATAGCTTGAATAACCTCCCTTTTTATTTTAGAATTTCTACATTATTGTTTATGTGTTTGCATTCAGGTAAGAAATTGTTTGTTGGTATTTAATAAGTATCTGCTACTTTTAAAAATTCTCTTTTTCTCATTCCATCTTGCTGTCTCTCATGTGCTCATACTAAAAAGCATGGAGTCATGAAACTTCACTAAACATTGCTTTTACAAATAAAATTCAGAACTATTGGTTACATGGTGCATAAAAGAGCATTTGCTGTTTGCTTATGTGTTGTTAAATCACTGAATATGGAATCTGGATACTATAGTACTGAGAATTTAGTTGCCGGGAAAATATGATTAACAATGGCATGGATTAAAAAAATGGATTATATCAATTCTGTTTCTCTAGAAGATGGTTTGGAAGGTTACATATACCTAAGGTTAGCAAGGTACACCTGTTGACTGTCTTAAGGTAAGTGCCGGTATGTTTTGAGGAAGCCATGTGTCATATTCTTCAACCTGTGCATGTCATAAAACTGCCTGGTGAACTCAGTGGCTGCATCTATACAGTGAGGTTTTGTCAACATTTTAGATTCTATTTGTAAGTTGTTACCAGCTATTTCAAACATACTTGTAATTTATCGGAATCATCCTGGAAGCACCACCTACAGGACCCAAACAGTCCAAAATATCCATGCCATGAACTGGAAAGCTGGAGGAATGTTAAAGGCATTATCTTATTTTAGGATTTAAGAAAACATACTCTACATTAACTCAGGCTATAAATTATATAGCTAGGAACCTTAAAATTTAAACCATGTCCAGCTAAATTAGTATACACTATCCCTATTTTTCTACTTCAGAGTAGTAATAACCAATAATTGTTTAGAATCCTAGATTTCTCTCATTTTTGGTTTCGTTCTCTAACCAAATCTGTACAACATTTACTTTCCTTGTGTATCTTGCTACTAAAGTTTTCAGAATTTTAAGTACTGAGAGCAGCACAACTGCTTATCAACTGCTTCTAGGAACAAGCAAACAAGAATTCAAGAGCTGAGAGGAGATCCATTATATCCTTTGCTGAGTCTCAATCAGAAAGGACTAGAGACTGCAGAAAATTAACAGCATGGCAAGGTATGCTACAGAAAATACCTGTGTTCCCATGCTGTGTTGGTTTTACCATTTGATTAACAGATTTTCAAGTGTAATGGTTTCAGCAGTAGTATAGTTTACAGCTCAGATGATGCTTCAGTTCTCCTTTGCAACCTCCATTATAGATGGTTTCCCTAAAATTTCCTTCTGTATGAAAATTTCTCTAATTACTTCATTGTCCCAAGTGGAATATCTTGGAAAGCTTGAAACAAATACATTGCACCATTTTGGAGCCAGCCAAGCATTTGAAATGAGTATTGTTCAGCAGCTGTCATTTTACAAATTCCTTCTTTGCTCTTTGTTCTTGAGCAATTAAAATGATTATAATTTAGACCTTTGTCTTGAGACAAGGCATTGGTGGAGATGAGGAACATCTATTCTCTTACATATGTGTAAATAATAAAATGATATGCATTGTCTGCTTTTGTGGCTGTCTTAAGCAGCGTATGATACATTACAAAGCAGTCTTAATATGACATTTGTGTGTGTCATTTTGCTTTTAACATGATTTAAGAACTGATTAAAAAAAAAGCCCTACAAACTGCCAGGTTTTAACTGTTAGCACTTAAACATACAACAAAATCTTTGCCAGTTATCTAATGCTTAACATTTGTATCAGTACCAGTTTAATGCTCAAAGGTAAACTTATATTAAGCATTGAGATGTAGAAGTAATTATGGTCTCTATGTGCCAATAGTAAGAGAATGAAGATTCATTGATAAATTGCTATTTGGAGATACATATGTTCATAGTATTCGAATCTCTAAGTTAGACACTAGAGTAAATTTCTGTATGTATGACAGTGCTTATCAGTCAGTGTTGCTTAAGATGCTATATTTAATGGCACTAGAGAGGTAAATAGTTTCATATCTGCAGAGAAGCCAGAGGAAAAGCATGTAAAATAGCTGTGTTTGCAGACAATTGTCTCTGACCATGAGGAATATTACTGCTGTTACAGTTTTCAGGAAGGATGCTGAAAAGCCATCAAGCAACTTTGGATTTGTACTGACTTTACTGGATTCAAACTGATTAAAAAGTTAAATGACATCTTAGCAACACAACTTATTCAGACTAATCAGTGTTTTCTATCTTCTACGGCTGTTTTTAATTTAGGGAAAAATATATATTTTTTTTAATATTGGGGTTAACATAAATTACATAACATAGCATAACAAAAATCATCCAATGGCTATTTTCTTGAATAAGAATTAAAGTTATCTTCTCTGGTAAAACATCAAAAAAGAAATTTTTATTAATGTTTTCACATTGTGAAGTTAGGTTTCTAACTATAAGATTAAGCATATAAATTGAAAGAAAATTCTCAAATATGAAAATGTTCAGGCACTGAAAATCAAGTGATGTATCTTCCTTTTTTATTCATCAAAATACTCATACTGTAGAAATGAAAAAATACATTTCCCAATTAAGCTTTTGTGGTGGCATATCTTGACAAAAATGTTGCAGTTAGTAAAATCCAATCTGGATACATATTTCAGATATATAATTATAATTACGTTAAAAGATTTAAATTGCAATGTATGATATGTTAAAATATGTTGAATATGAAGTTCATTCTTACTGAGATTTTCGCAGCCATATATATATATATATATATATATATATATACACACACAAATAGTAATCAAGCAAGGTTTTGACAGCCCTAGTAATCTTTTTTTCTCAATTTCTTGTAGCTAGCACATGGATTATTAGTCATTGGACGTAAGAATACATATGTAATGAATAGTTGCTTTCCAGCATTTTTGATTCCACCCTCCTCTCACACAAAGAGCACCACTTTAAATTATTCAATAACTTAAAAGGGTATACTTTACACGGCAAAAATCTAACTAACTGATTTAAATCCAGATTTATTTAATGCTTTCAGTTTTGAACAAGCTCTACAGAGAATTTTTAACTATAGAACGACAATGAGTATTGAGCATTATCTGTTTTATGCCTGGATCTCTGAAACAGGAATGATGGGGACTGATTCCCACTTATTTCACCAATAAAAATGCAAGAAAAAATTGTTTAATGAGAACCTGATAAAGCCAGTAAAGCTCAAAGAAATAAATTCCTAGAATGATTCAAGATACTTTGACATATGGTCATCCAGACTTGGAAGAGACTGAGTATTCTTAATTCGTTGCACCAATGGGAAAAAGAGGCAGTCAAAGGTTGTTTAAAACCTTTATTGGTTGTAATCCCACTTTGTCTTTAAACTTTTGCACTGTTCTTCTAAGAAGATTCAAAATATGTTGCCTTTTGTTGTTTGTTAAGGCTGGTTTAAGTTTTACACTCAATGAAGGCTAGCAAGAAGTGGTGTGATGTATGTGCAGTGCTATGTACAAGGATGAGATCATTATGATTTAAGAATCACTATATTCAGGAGTGCAGCTTCCATGTGAGTGGCCTGAAAGAAACCATGCTAGCACGAAAGAGAATTTGGAAAGAAAAAAAAGTGTTAAAAAATGGGAACTTGTGCCAATAATCCACAGGTTTATGCCTCAGGAAGAAGGGTTAAGAATGCCTGAAGGGATGTTATAGTACCGTTCCTACAGTGATCATTAAGCAAGAATGAAATGATTGTTTTAAACTTAAGATGCTAAATTGGTAATTTTAAAATTACAATATATTTCAATCTGTCATAATATAATATGTTCGTCAGCACAATAAGCTGAAATATTTATCTTTATATAGCCAGCTGTAATTGTCTGTTCTTGTGCCATGAAAATTTCTGATGAGAAAATAAAATACGTCTAAGGCTTACGGTTACTTTGATATTCTGGGGTAATACCCTGATGAACATGCGTGAACACCCCAGCCAAATAGTTTTTGCTGAAAGAACTGAAATGTGTGTTATGTCAGCAAATGAAACAGTTCAGGTGTCAGATATTGAATGCTTCTGACAAATTGCCCTGAATGCCCTTATTAACTGGAATGTATATGAGTAAATTAACTGCTGGGTATCTCAACCTGTGTAGGTATAGATAATTCCCTGTCCAGTGTGCCCAGACTGAGCTCACTAGGGACAACCTTAGCCTTCAGACTTCACTACAGTAATAGAACAAGATGTTCAAACTAATAAGCTTTGTAACAATTTGCACAGGCATACTATGAAAAATTATGTGATTATGATTATTATCTAACCATTTCAGAAGATTTAGAGGCATAATTACTCTTAGCTTCTTATTTTTCAGTCATTGTCACCAAACTGACATCATTTATTGACCCATCATCTAATGAACTGAGTGAAATGTTACGGAAATCAAAATTTCTCTGATTTCTGAAAAAGCAAAAATCTATACATGAATCACAAACAGAAGTATGAAATACCTTAATTTTAATATAAAATATGACAGGTTTTGAAATGGGTGAATTTAAATTTACTCTTATGGATGTTTAACTAAAAATACTCATTTGAATTACAGATTTTTTTTCCTCCCTATATGAATGTGTAGTCATTCAATATTCCTGTGTTAATATGCAAGATCAAAAAGTTCTAGTAAGCGAATGAGGCAATCAAGCTACCTTACACAGAAACAAAATAGTATGGATTCCCCTGGTACGTTAAGAGAAAATGAGCTCTCCTTTAGCCTCCACTTCCAAGTGGGAAGAGCTGAAGGTCAGGACATCTGAGAAATGTGAGATTTGTAACCAGTGATTGGAGAAAAGCCACCTGGCTTAGTAAAAAGGTTAAAAAAACCTCTGAGTAGTTCATTTGTTAAAAGATAGGGGATGAGTTTACATGGGGATATAAATGTGTTCAAAAGTGTATTTTTGATTCTCCCCAACCCTAAACCCCCAGATGTGATGGTTTCGGCTGTCATATTCAAAAAATCTGTTCCATGACTACACTGGGTAGTGAGCCAAAATGTTCCCCAGGACTGTTCAACCTGGGGAAGAGAAGGCTTAGAAGGGATCTTACCAATGTGTGTAAATACCTGATGGAAGAAATCAAGAAGGCAGAGTCAGATTCTTTTTGGTGGTGCTCAGTGACAGGACAAGAGGCAATGGGCACAAACTGAAATACCAGAAATTTTACTTAAACAAAAACGTCAAACAAATTAGAATGAGGGTGGTCAAATGCTGGAACAGGTTTCTTGGGGAGACCGTGAAGTCTCCATCCTTAGCAATATTCAAAATCTGACTTGGTGCAATCCTGGGCAACCTGCTCTAGATGACACTGCTTTGGGCAGGGCAGAAATTGGACTACGTGATTCATTAAATTCCTTCTAATCTCAACTATTCTGTGATTTTGTGAGAAAAACCTTAAAGAGTGGTGTTGAACACAGAACCATAGAAGTGAACTTTTCAGCTCATATGTTTTGAATAAATAACAGAAAAAAAAACCCAGACTACAGCTTTTTTTTTTTCTTTTTTTTTTTTTTTTACCTGCTTCCTCAGTTGCCTAGCAAATCTGATTACATGAGCTTGTGGCTGTCCAGTTCCGAAGCTCAGTACTGTATCCCTCATTTCATCATGTAACATCTTACTTTTTTATCCATATATTTAGATTAAATATTTAGATTGAATATTTGAAGTGTCTAAGAAGAGATTATGAACATCATATCTCCCTCACAATTTTCAAATAGAAGGACTTCAGTTAGTGCATAGTACAAGTTGGCATTAGCTGCAGATGCACATACATATTAATAGCGAGGTATCAGAAGCTGGGAAGTTATTTATATTTTCATCTATTCTATATTATTTATAACAAACACATGATATTAAAATGTCTTTATCTGACACCAAGACAGTAGAATATTCTTTATCAGCAGGAGATGTTTTGTGAAAACACTATTTTGACTAAAATTGCATTAAAGAGCCATTACATCAGGAGGCACTGGGATAGCTGGTAGTCTGCAAGTATGTGTGGTAGATTTATAAGATCTAATACCTATCTGCTATACCAAAGTGAGAGAGGGTTAAACATGAATAGCCTTGCTGCTGAAGAAGACCTTTGCTGCCAATGGTGTTCTGTAGAGTAATCCTGTTTGCACCTCTTTTCCCTCTCAAAATGCAAAATAAGAACTCCGACATGCCAGGAAACTGAGAAAAACTTACAGTAGCAATAGTGTATGCACCTGTGGCACAAAACCTTCCGCATATTGGTGTTGGGTAAAGGTAGTCAACCTAATGTAAGGTAGTAGTTTCTGCCTTGAATGCAAAAGTTATTGATTGAGATGACAGAAGATTATGGAATAAGTCTCCTGTAAGTAGATGACCACGTGTTGACATTGAAAAGCTAATGTAAAACAGTAGAATCCAAATGTGAAAGACATTGATTGGTATTAAGATTATATTATACTAAGATTACATTATTATGTACGGTATATGTAAAATCTGCATTGGCATGAACGAAAACTGACTGCATTGCTCACATAGCTATCTATTAATCTTGCAGGTCATCTAAAATGACTATCAGTAGTTGCTTTTTCTTAATGATGGAAATTTGTGTTTTGTATATAGAATATATAGATATCATTTGATGAGTGATTTAAAAATTACTTTGCAAAAGTTATTGATCCTTCTGCAAAATCTTGACTAGCATAAGGAGAATTCTACCAGGTTTTAGGTTAGACCTGAGATCTGTATCATACTTTCAGTTCATGGCAGGGGAAGAGGATCATTTAAATTCAGGTTAAAAATATAAACTCATCACTCACTCACTGACCGTAAAATATAGAAATCTACTAATCAACCTTCTTTTAAATTATCTTACGAACTTTTAAGGCAATGATCCAGAGCTGGAAGCTTGTTGCATTAGAACACTTGAGATCACTTTACCTTTGTAACATAAATCTCTGGTTTCTGTTCTTGAATAATCATTTACTCTAAACTCTTCATAGACTTTCCTGTTGAAAACACTTCCATGAACATTTGGTCATTAGCTATCCTTGTATCTTCTTATATCCTAAAACCAGGAATCATTAAGTCATTTAACTTAAATGTCATATTTTGCACTGTTATTTCAGTATTAAGCCTAATAATTTATATTTGATGTATTATTTGCCTTAAATCACTGAATCTATAAAAACATATGCTGTTTCTTTCACTAATGAATAATCAGTCATAATAGCAATAATCATAACAATAATAATATCTTTTATTTTTCTGATTTATGTTTTAATTTTAAACACAAAATTTTGATTCTTTGTTATAATTTTATCAACTGGAGTAAGATTTTATTACTCCCTGGAATAATGTTTTGTAATGCTATTTAGGAAACTCTAACTAACTCATTCTATGCACCTTGTTTTAAGCTTTTTCAATAAACTGATCTTTTAATTCTCTTCTAGTATGACATTTTATCTGAACTTCCAAGAATTATTGTTTATCCTTTCACTAATCTGCTTTCTTTACCAATAATTTTTCTTAGCATTCTATTATTAATAATAAATACAGAATCAGAGGATGTTTGGGGCTGGAAGGAACCTCTAAAGATCATCTAGCCCATTCCTCCCTGCTGAAGAAGGTTTACGTAGAGCAGCTTGTACAGGATTGCATCCAGGCAGGTTTTGAGTACCTCCAGGGAAGGCGACTCTACAACCAGCCAAACTGTCTTGCAAAGGGATGAAAACTGGTGGCTGCAGTATAATTCAGTTAGTTAAAACTGGTTCACTAAAATAAGTTGCTAGATGATTCTGTGACTTATTACCTCAATATCTCCTCAAATTGATTTTTTTTTTTTGAAAATGAACAAAACAGGTTTTGGACTTGCTGATGTGGCAGCATTTAATACTAATTCATCTGGAATAGCATTTATTCATTGGAAGAACTAAACCAATCAAAATATAGAGACAGGTAGTGATAGTAGGATGGCTGCTCTCTACCATGCTTCTGTTTTATTCCTAAAGCATTATGCAAGGAATCTGATGTTCTTTACATTGCACACAGTATCGTGATCTATATTAAATATCAGAAATTCAGAGAGGTAAAAATTAGCCTTCTTAAGGCCTTTTCAAGGCCTTTTCAAAATAGACCTTCATTGTGATGCCCAACCAGAATCTTGATACAATACATGCATATTGTGCTAAATATTCAGTTTAACCTTTTGAATATTTTTCATTATTCAAGTGAAAAAAATCATTGTATCATGTTCTATGCTAGAAAACAGTGTGAAGTCTTTGTAGATTTAAAATCTACCAGGCAAATTCATTGTTTGCTTGGATTTAACTCAACAATATGCACAATTCCAGTGTTTATGATATGAGTAATTTATGCTATGAGTAGATTGGACTTATCACTAAAACTATTAGCAGATATTTTTTTTCTGGTCTCAGTACCAGAAAATTTAATGCAAATCTCATGCAGGAGGGTAGCACAAAATCTGCTTAATTCTGAGGGAGATGCTACTGTCACCTTTCCAGTAGAGAATTGTTGGATTCTGTTTAAAAGGATAAATGCAGTTCATATTTATGAAATGTTACAGTTGCTTTATCACTCCAATTCCCAATAATTCCCTGTTTATTTTTACACAAGGTAAAATGTAAAAAAGAGAGACAGATTTTGTCAGCCCAAGCTCCTTCAATCTCCAGTACCTTATTCTAGCCCATTCACCAGCAATCCTTACATGTCTGCACCCTAATATGATGCTTTGAATTCTTCCAGTTTAAGCCATACTGGTCATCTGTCTTTATGCATACTATGCAAACACAGAAAAGACCATTTTTTGCCATGATTGGAGATCTGAGAACATAAAAATGACACATCTTAGGGGAACTAAAGGTGGGAAGCCTCTGAAAGAGGCTGGAACCCAGGATCTGAACTAGATGAACTGTAGGTGTCTACTTCCAGAGGAGTAGTTGAGATGAAGTGTCTGGGAAACTACTTAAAAGCAGCTCCTAAATAATTGATTTTTAAGCAATTGCTTGTACAGATGTGGGAAAGAAACTCTGAAAAGGAGAGAAAAGGCTTCTCTGTAGAAGATGAAACAAGAAGATTTAGGAATGGTCCTGGGAATTAATAAGAAAAACTTGAGTAACTGGCTTCACAGGTGTCCACTGCTAATGCTGAAAGTAGAGAGTGAGTTTGGTTTCTTCTATTTATCTCCTAAAGTGATTGTCAAAGACCAGAAGAACTGTTGAGATGCAGAGGTGCAAGACTGGTGCAGACTCACTCACAGTCCCCGGACCACAAAACCCTGAAGATGGGAGAGGAAACAGCTGTATCCATTTTCTCAAAGAGATAGACCAGTGTGGTGAACCTTTCCACATTCAACTCAAACCTGAAATAAGCTTGGCTTGAAAAAAGCTTTCAGTTAGTGCTTGAAACAAGCACCTTATAACATCTCCTAGTGTGAAAATTCTCTTTAAAGCATTTTCTATTCTCTTTGTTCCCTTTTGATACACAGGGATTAAGCCTAAAGGCAGCTTTCTTTGAAAGTAAGAGGGAAAAAAATGAAAATACTCAAGCTACAATAGTATCTTTTGGAGCAGCCTTGAGAAAAAAGAGTTGCGGGTATGGGTCGACGAGAAGCTCAACAGGATCCGGCAGTGTGCGCTCACAGTCCATAAAGCCAACCGTATCCTGGACTGCATCAAAAGAATTGTGATCAGCAGGTTAAGGGAAGTGATTCTTCTCTACTCCATTCTTGTGAGACCCCACCTGGGGTACTGCATTCAGCTTTGGAGCACCCAGCATAAGAGGAATGTGGGCATGCTTGAGTGAGTCCAGAGGAGGGCCACAAAGACGCTCCAAGGGCTGGAGCACCTTTCTTTTGAAGACATGCTGAAAGAGTTGGGCTTGTTCAACCTGGAGAGAAATAACTCTGGGGAGGCCTTAGAGCAGCTTTCCAGTACGTAAAGGGAGCCTATAAGAAATCTGGAGAGAGACTTTTTACAAGGGCAGGTAGTGACGGGACAAAGGCATGATAATGTCTTTAAACAGAAAGCGGGTATATTTAGATTAGGTGTAAGGAAGAAATTCTTTATTGTGAGTATGGTGAGACACTGGAACAGGTTGCCCAGAGAAGCTGTGGATACCCTATCCCTGGAAGTGTTCAAGGTTGTTTTAGATGGGATTTGAGCAATCTGTTCTAGCTGAAGGTGTCCCTGCCATGGTAAAGAGATTGGAACTAGTGGATCTTTAAGGTGCCTAGCAACCCAAACTGTTCTGTGATTCTATGATATGTTCAGTTTTGACATCTTTTTTGCTCATATCTTTTCATCTTTACTAAATTCCTTTAGGCAGCACGTGCATCTAGAAAAAATGAATATGTACTGATTTTTGTTTGTTTTAGCTTTGCATAGGACATGATTTACTGAAAAAGGATCATGCTCATTTTGATCACCCTTACCTAGGCTGTCACAGCCATGATGACTGTGGAAAAGAGCAGAAACAGTGAGATAACTCTTAATCTCATGCTTTCTCCCCAGTCCAAGCAAGTTCATGGTGAAGTGGCAGAAAGAAGGAGTACGGGGAGATACCTTTGCTGGCTGCTTCTTGACAATTACTTTGTCTTTTTTGTATATGCATCTGAAGTCACTATTAACAGAATGCTATGCAATTCTAATTGCATCTATCTTGTTTTAACCCTTGGATCATGCTGTCTCTCTGTCAACAAGTTTTCTCCTGGGATTAATATTATCTGTCTGACAGCAAAGGATTTAATTTTCCTCATAGAAGTCCATATAGTGCTGTGCTTTCCATTTGTAGCTGGAAAAGTGTTGATTTGAAACATGCTAGTGTTTTGGTTGCTGCCGAGCAGTGATTCCACAGTGTCAAGGCTTTCTTTCCAACCCATTTCCACCCAAAGACCAGTACTCTGGTGGTGGGCCAGAGGTTAGGAGGGGACACAGCCAGCACAGCTGACACAAACTGACCCAAGGGATATTCCATACCATATGATGTTTTGCTCAGCAATAAAATTTGAAGGAAAAGAAGAAGATGCGAGACTTTTCTTGGTTATAGCACTTGTCTTCCCAAGCAAGTGTACACTACGTGCATGACACACGTAGTGAGGCCCAGCTTTTCTGGAAATAGCTAGACATCTGCCTGCTGATGGGAAATAATGAATAAATTCTTTTTTTTCCTCTTTGCTTCTGTGTGCAGCTTTTGCTTTTCCTATTAAGTTGCTTTTATCTCAACAAAGCTTTTCCATCTTATTTTCTCCCTCTGTACTGTTGAGGAAAGGAATGAGAGAGCAGCTGTGTCTGGCAGCCAGTCAAGGGCAGCCTTTTGCACAGCCTTTAAAACTGTGCTTCTCAGATCAGTAGGTAAGTAAAGATTCACTTCTGCTGCTGCCCTGTGCAACACTTCTCTGAATTCTGATTATTTCCACCAGTCATTTGAATGGTACAACCTTATGGTAGTATTAGTATTTTTCTTTGATAGTATACCAAGGACAATATTAGGTTCTATCAACATACACCTGTTTCCAACACTGATAATGTATGTGGCTTTTTGTCATGCCATGGTTTTGTATGTCTTCCACATGTTCTTGCAGCCCCTGTTTCTTAAGTCAGTCTAGTCTTCACTCAAGTCATGTGTACACTGTAAAACTCTGTATTGTGCTTTGCTCTGCCCTGAGATTTATTTTTCTTTTGTGATTTCACAGTGGATCCTTTGAAGATTTCTAAATTAGGAAATATAATGCATATATATCAAAAACTGTACAGAATCTGATACGTTCCTCTGCAAAGCATATATTTGTTTATGCCATAAATACAACCAAATTTCTCCCTTATGATCAGATTTTAAAATTACAGAAGTATCTTGATATTTCTTGCTAATGAATCCTCTTTTCCATCGTGCCTGTAGTGCAGTATTTCTGCCTTGCATGTTGGCAAAAAATGAATGAGGAGCTGACATCTTAATTCAAGTTCTACAGTGGAAAATTAAAGAAGACTGAAAAAACTGAATATATTTAATGCAAGTGTAAAACTGCCAAGTAAAAGAATGCTTACACTAAAACAAATAATACGATATGTTCTTGAAGTCACTTGTGGATGGGCTGTTCGTTTTGCTCTTCTACGTTGCAATAATATCCTGCTGAGTGCAGGAAAAGTTAGCCAGCTCTCAGCCCTCCTAGAACAAAACTCAGCATGTTGCCATTTTTCTTCTCTACCAACATGTCATTGTCAGCTCAACTTCCTGCTTGGTTCTGAGATTTTTTTCTATTTCATCTGATTGCTTGCATCATCCAGAGACAAACTTCAGTTACTTCCTTTCCTATCTTTTGCACAGAATGGGACTGTGGTCTTTGTTCTGAACTTTCATGGTGCCTGAAGGGATATGAGCAAAAGTAAATGAGGTATTAACATTTTTCTCTAGATATTCCCTGCAGTACACTGATTTTATGCAAGTGTGCAAGCTTATAATAGAAGCAGATAGAATGCTCATTGGTCTGTGAATTGTCTTCCAGTGTGGCTGCTGGCTGTGTGGGTGGCTTGTGACTTGGGGCAAGAAAATTGTGAAGTGTGGGAAAGTGATTATTACATATGTGTTATAGGACGTGTTACAGAAGTGTTCTGAAGGCGAAAAGAAAACCCATTGGGATTTTGTTTGATTGTTTGTTGGATGTGTTTGTGTTTGTCTGGTTTTGGTTTGGTTTTTTCTTTTTTTTGTACTAGTCAGAGCTTGATTTACAGTTATTCAGGTAAATACAGGTACCTCTCAGAAAAGGATTTCAGAATGCTTTTTTACTAATGTTAACTAGTTAGCAAATGTGATTACTATTGTGGTATTTGATCTTGAAATTAAAAGTGTTAGAGAAACGCCAGTCTTTTCCTCAATTGCACTATTGTAGACGTCGTCAGGGACTGTAGTGAGAGGCCAAGGGTAATGAGCTCAAACTTAAACAGGGGAAGTTCAGGTTAGATATAAGGAAGCAGTTCTTTACTGGGAGGGTGGTGAGGCACTGGAACTGGCTGCTCAAAGAAATGGTAAATGCTCCATCCCTGGCAACTTTCAAGGCCAGGCTGGACAGAGCCTTCCTTGAGTGACATACCTAGTGTGAGATATCCCTTCCCATTGCAAGGTGGCTGGAACTAGATGATCTTAAGTCCCTTTCAACCCACACTATTCTATGATTCTATGATATCTTTAAGGTGGCACTACTTCCTAAATAAGGAGAAGTGAGTTTGACCTTGCAATCACTGAAAAATGCATTTACTTTATGCTAAACATTTGTTATTGATCTCCAACCGAGTATTCACATCATTAAGGTCTGCAGGTGCTTAAGTATGTGCAGGATTGGGCTTGATTTCCTTCCTTCTAATTCCTTTAACAATAGACCTCTCCTGCCAGGTTTCTTCAGCTTTGGAGTATTGCTATAAAGGGGTGTGTTGCTGTCAAATGCTGTCACTAGTCACACTAACATATATTTGAAGAAAAATGCAGGTAAATATTAGTAGCATGAGAAGCATATGCAGAATCACTGGGTAAGTGCAATGCGGAAGTATCTGTTCAAATTCTTAGCATTTTGTTAAAATGTAAATTAAAAAACATTAATTTTAAAATTAATTAAAAATTAAATTAAAAATTAAAAAAAGGAGAATAACTTCAAGAAATTAATGAAATTTTCTAACAGTACTAAAAATCTTCAGTTCTTTGTCAGTGCAGAAATTGAAAAATTATTTGTGCTTTTAATTAAAATAACAGGCAATTTAGACAAATGTCCCAAATGAATGACATACTTAATCTATTCCTACAGTAAGCTTGTAACTGCAGAGCTTTTTGAATGTAACTATTTAATTTACCGTGAACGTTTCTCTAGGTCTGATATTGAAAACAATAAATGAAGATATTGATTTCTTTAGAGCATAGTCCAGTTAAGATTGAAAGAGTATCATAACTCAAAATAATGACTACTTGAGCAAAGAAAAATTTCATTTGGTTACTCTTGTAATATGTTAGAAGGAAACAGATGCATGAGACTTTAATTTTAAGCAGATGAGTTTTTTAGAACATAGAATACTTGCCAATAAATGATAATCTGCTCAAAAAGTTCAATGCCAAAAAATGCTGTTTGTATTTACATCACTAGAAGAAAGCATTTTGCAAATCCAAATTTTAGATTAGTTTAATTTTTTCCTCTCTCTAATGTTCTTTTTGAACTGACATAACTGCATAATTTTGCTGAAGAAAACTTCATCTGTGTCTGTTCTACTGTGAGTCCTGGCATTGATTCTAAGTAACTTAATTACGGATTTTACTACAGAATTTTCATCTGAAAGCTCTATTTTAGACATTGTTTTGTAACTCTAAAAAAAATGCTGGCTTCAAAATTAGGACGATTATTTGACTGTTTACTATGGTGAGACACAAAACTCAGTAAATAAGACACAAAGTGAGAGATACACTTTTTCTTTTTAATTGGGTACTCAAGGTAAGAGGTAGTAGAAAGCAGGAAACTTGAAGTGGCCAACTATTGTTATTCAGTTATTGGTGTTCAGACCCTTGAGACCTTCGCTTTCTGAATTTACAAAATTCAAGAGGTTTGCAAATGCTTTTAGTAAAGTGATGTAAGAAGACTAGAACCATTTGCCAGTGGGTGGACAACTAAACTAGACTGTGTGGATCAAATTTCTTTGCCTGAAGAATTTTATGCTCTCAAATCTTGTTTGCCAGGGAAGTATCCCAAACACCAGTATTCTATACTTTATTTTTTTTAGTACCTCTGACACTCTCTTATGTTTTATGAACATCCATTGATGCAGAGTCTGGAATCCAGCAGTGGGAGTCATTGTTACGGTTTCCATAACGCACAGTATTTTCATCAATAATTTGGTATACGTACCAGAAAAGTAAATCACCTACTAAAAAAATAAAATATCTTTGAGATTGAACTCTGTTTGTTCCTCTACTTTAGTGAATGACCCAGAGGCTAGCAAACAAAGCCAGTGGAAGGCAAGATTTCTCTTTGCCATGAGTTTATGGACAACTTTGTATATCAGGCTTTTTTGCAACATGCCTCTGTTTTCCAGGTGGGATGATGATTTGCATACGTATGCGTGTAGATAGATGGAATATTGTAAGATACCTAACAAAATGAGAATTGGAGTCTTACAAGTACTTAAATTTTGTGGATAAGTGGTTCCTTAGGTCTTTTTTGTCACATGTGTACCTTTTTAAAGAGAAACTTATGTTCCGTCTGAACTGAGGGAAATGATACACAGTAAATCGCCAGTTACTTCTGTCCTTCCAATTCCAAGGACATAGTTCTGGGATATTCGAAATCTATCTTATTTTTTTGCATCTGCTCAGTGAGCCTTTTAAAACTTGTATAATTTTTTTGTCTGTATCTGGATTAAGATTTACTACTACCCTCACCAGGTTCAGGATGGGTATTTCAAACTAGTTCATTGTTTGAAATCACAAATTAGTATTTTGTACCAGATATTATACGAACATCTGCTTTATTAAAATTGGGTTTTTTTAAAATATATTGTGCTGAGTCCCTCTTTTAAGACTTGAGAACATATTTGTCCCCCTCCTTAGGTCAGATTTTCTTTCTCAACTGTGCTCCACAATTACTTTCAGAATAAGTTAACTTCCAATTTATAATGACACATCTAGCAGTTGTGAAATAATCAAAGTCAGCACTTCTTCCAATGTTGCAATCTCTGTGAGCTTATTCAATCCATTTTATAATTATTGAGTTGGACATTTCCTCATTTCTTAGGGGCTGGTGCCGACTGAGGACTCTTAAAGAATCACAATCTCCAAAAAAGCCTTTTTTTTTTTTTTTTTACTGCTATTGCTGTGAGTATTAAAATTTTATTTTATTATTTTGTTTTATTTTATTTTGTTTAATTTTATTTCATTGAAAGCCAAGCTATAGTGAGGCAGAAAGTTGAGGTTTGTCATCGAAGGCCACAAAATGAAATCTAGGAGTACTCCAGAGACTAAAATGCTGTAGGCAGGAAAGTAAACTTTGCTCCAAAAGGTTAAACAAGCCACACACCTGACTTGACTTATATAGATTCTGCACAGCTTTTTGTGAGCACTGTGGGCAGGTAAGTATGTTAATTTTTCTTACGACAAATTTTTCCAGAGCAGAAATTTACCATACAAAATTTGGAATTTACCACAGCTCAAGAAAAGATCATTGCATATTTGTTTTCCATGTTAATGAAAAACATCATGCTAAAAATTACATATATTTTAATTTCTTTTCAAATATATGACAGATATAATTCTTATGCTATTTCACTTTTCTGTTATGGTCATGTTATTCTATCCCCCTGTAGAGTCATGAGTGTTTTAACTCATTGTTTAGAAGAACCAGAGCCACTTGAAAGGATTGATCCCTTGAAGAGACAATAGACTTGGAGATATTGTTACAAAAATATCTGGGCAGTGTAACTTCACTGAAAGCAACAGAAACCATTTGCTCATATTGAGTTACTTTGAATCTATGCAATTTTTATTAGGCTGAGAATGGGGCCCGGTCTTATGCTTTTACTGACCCCTAAGCTATAGAAAGAATAAATGTAGAAAAATTCATTAAGCACTTTTAGCAGATCTTGTTTAGCAAATTCTGTGAAACCAGTCTGAAAAGAAAAGGTAACATTTTCTGTTCAAAACCACTAGATTGTCCTTTTTGTCCAAACGCCTTGGAATTAAGTAGAATACAAAACATTTCAAATTAAAAAAAAAAAAAAAAAAAAAAAAGAAAAGAAAAAAAGAAAAGAAAAGAAAAGAAAGAAGCCAATTATTTAGGTGTTCTAAAATAAGCAATTACCTTTAAAATTTTTTCTCTTCAGATTTCAACTCTGCTCTTTATAAAGCATCTGTAAATTTACTTCATTAGAATTATAATAACATAAGCCTCTTTGTTGAGTTTTCTGGGAAAAAACAAATGGTATCCAGTCTAGCTCTAATCTATGTTATTGCTTACCTAGGGCTGTATTCATCAATTTGTTTTACCTTTTTTTTTTTTGAATATACCAGCCGAAGATATTTTTTCATCTTGGATTTTTTCTGAACTATCATTTTACTTTATTTATCCAAACTGCTGTTGCTTCCATGGTTTAAAGGGAGACTGGAAGGCAATACATCCTGATGAGAAAACATATTAAAAATTACTGCAGATTAGCTAGAAAGAAGGCTTTAGTGGTCCTTGCTGAGTTAGTTTTGATTACAAGCGACACTTCAGAATCCAGAGCTAAGAAATTCTGGTATTTCCACTTTTGAAAGAAAGAGCTCCTCCATGACCTGTCAGTAGTTACTGGCCATCCACAGTTATTTTTGAGTCTATCTGTGGACCATTTACCTGCAAGGAGAATGAGTGATTTATATTTTTTTAAGAGTAGACTTAAATATACTATCTTTCATCACTTGGATTTTAGAGTTGCTCTTGTGACACCCTGTAAATAATTGTTGAGGAATGCTTGATGCATAATGAAGAAGCCTTAAGACTTCAGTAGAGTACTACTAAACAGAAAGATCAACATACTTCATGTCTTCCTTTTCTCGGCATTATATGAATATGTATATGTTGCATAGATGTATACACAAATAAACTTGTGTAAGCACAGCAATGTGTATATATGTAAGTGTATGTGTATCTGGTCTCTTTCACTGAACTGTTGTGTGTGTTTCAAATAGCAGCTATAATCACAGTTCTAAACAAACCCAGGTTTTCTTCAAAACTGATTTTGATATTTTCTGCTTTTTTCACACTGTCTTTAAAAAGACACAGGATGTAAGGCTCTTGAAAGAAGTCTGACAGGCAGAAGCAGTAAATGCAGATTTTTTCATACTTCATCAGCATTTTGACAATTGGCAACATGTACGTAATCTCAGTTTCTCTGCCAGCCAAACCACAATGACAAATGTAAATGTTTAAGTACAAGAGGACAAACAACCTTTTAAATCAAGACAAATATTCTAACATAAAATAAGCATGTATTAGAAAATACATATGATCTTGGGTGAACACATACACTATATCTTCGAATGTTTTTCCCAGTTGAATATATACTTAGTAAAAGCCAATAGAGATTGATAGATTATGATTTTATACTCTGAGGAGCCTTTCTAATACAGTTGTGAGTAGTAGAGGATGTCTACAAATACAAAACACACAATTTGCATGCAGTATGTTTTTTATGTTTTTGTTTTACTATTATACCTTATCAGTTTCAGAAACAATTAAGTCACTATAAATTTACAAGCAGGGCATGCATCTGGACTTCTAAAGTATTAAGAAGACTGAAGCTCAGGTGGTCTTGACTGTACTGAGAACCAAGAAATGCATTTTAGGCAGAAAGTTTCAAGTAATAAAGCATTAATAGTCTGAATTTCACTGATCCAAGTTGTTTATTTTATTAATCCATAAACACATGCTTCCTTTGTATACAAAATTTATTTTCTGCCTTACTTATTATTTAAAAATATCTTTTGAAATGTGGAATAAAAAACAAGCTAAAAATTTCTCATGAAACAAATACTTGAATTAGGGCTGTCTAATAAACATTTTAACTACATAGTAAAGTTTTATTATTAAATCCCATCCATTTTCATAATATTTAATTGAATGCCACAGTACAGTAGTCAATGTTTAATTAATCTTAAAATTATTACAGTTCAATATCTATATTTAAAAGTGCAAAAATTCTTCTCACAGAAAAATTCATATCAATTTTTCCACCAGATACTTTAGTAGTAGACAGAACTGCCTCTTCCAGCAAAAGTATTTTCCCAATTGATTTTTTTTTTAATTTCGTGTGCTTCCAAATGCATTAGTGAAACAGTCATTCTTCTTCAGATTGCTCATCTATCAACTGAGTTAAAAAATGTTGTCCAAATGCGTGTATATGCACATGGGTAACATGCAAAAAAATTGTGCTGCATAGATGGTGGAAATATAAGGATTTAGTAAAAATGGGATTTACAATTTATTTTGCTTAGACTGTACTATTCTTTCTCAAAGAGGCTTCCAACTAAACAGCCACACTGCAGCCATGATTGCCACTTGATTCCTTTTGTAGTTTCAAGCTGAAGAAATATTTATGGCAAAGGTATTTTAAGTTGATTCTGATTTTAAAACTCTCTATTACAATGCCTAGGAAAAAGCATTTATACTTCAAAACTGAACTGATAATGAAAACAAATGTAAAATTTTACTTGATCAAATTAACCACTTTTAACTTTTGCAACAAGACAGAGGTAAATCTAGAGCATTTCCATAACCGTGGGTGATTGTAAGTAATCAAAGGCAGAATAATGAGTTCTCTGGGTTCAAATCATCGTCCTCTAGTCGCATCAATACTACTTCTTTATACAAAAACCATACTTGATTAACATTGCTCCATTTAGCATGCACTAGTGTCAATATGAATAAGTAACAGTTGAAGAACTGGTCCTATTAATAGAAAAGGCATGAATTTCAAATGCAGCATATTGCAGTAATCAAACACTGCCATATATGGGTTTTAATAGGTTAGGTTTTTTTAATGGGGCTAACTCATCGTTCCAGCCTGTCAAATTCTGTTTATAAAGACAATATACATTTGGTAAAGACTAAAGTTCACATAGATGACCTGGGGCTTTCTTTTAAGCTCATCATAGGTTGTCATAGATGTGTTACATGTAAGCAAATAGAAATAAAGGTCAAAGATCAACAGTCTGAGCACTGCCTGAGAAAATACTAATTGAGATTGGGAAAAGCCAAACCAAGGGCTGCACTTATAACAACACATCTTATTTGTGTACTTAAAATAAAGCAACTTTTTTTTACATAAAGCTGACTAGAAATGGTGTAACAGTCTCAGGCCTGTGTTGTCTTCAAAACCATACTTGAAAGTTTGAGACAATGCTAGTTACCATGTTCCTAAATCATGCCAGGGAGACTGCTAAAAAATGAACATTCCAGTGTCATATTATATTTATATATATGTATAAACAAGTATTCTACCCTGGCACAGCTTTGACAGCCAGAAGAAGTTCGGACATAAAGGCCAGTAACACATGCAGGGTGAAATTGCTACATTTTGTTGTCATACTTTGTGTGCAGGCCACCAATACGTCTCCTTAACAGTGTTATATAGTTGCAAGGTACACTAGGCACTCCTCTGCAGCATCTGTATGTTGCTGCCTTTGTCACTAGTCCTTAAAATCTATGATGACTTGTTCTTAGATTTTGTTTGCTCTACTCTGCCTGTGCCACACTACTAGGTATATAATTATAACAGAGACAGTTGAGAAGGAATTTCTGATTTTAGAAGTGCATTATCCCATTATTCCCATAATTACATGGTGACTTCAAGGGATGCTGAAAAATTCAGGCACTATGCAGGCTGTGATGGGAACTGTTTAATTTAGTTATCTATTTTAAAAATAATCAGACTTTATAAGGATGGAGGTGTTATTTAGCTGCCTCATTTTTTTAATGGGATGGCTGTTTGGAGCCTTCTAGATCTTAGTCTTCACTATTTCTATTCATAAACAGCAAATTTTGGAAAATTTGGAAAATTTGGAAAATTTTGGAAAATTTGGAAAAATGGAAAGCTAATTGCAGATACAAACCTTCACAGGCTCAGAGGCTGTACAGGCTCCAAAACCATTTGGAATCATCACTTACAAGAGGAACCTGTCTGGACAAGATTTTGACTTGCCTATCTCTACAGTTTTTGTGTTATTCCAAATATGAAGCTCAAAGAGAGTGTTCATAGACATAAAATTTACAGGAAGGGTCTCATAAGCAAGAGCAACATAATCAGCAACATTTCATAAATACACGGCAGTCCCAAGAAATGAATTGCTTCATGTGTTTAATTTCTATTCCTTTGCCTTAGGCTGGTTTATATTCTGCTAGGAGAACAGTCCTCTTGGATATCAAATCTGTAATTGGATATGTAGTGGAAATTCTTACCTTGCATTTATGATAAGAAGTTGTGATACAGAATTGTGTGGGGAAAAAAAGCTTTTGCACAGTAAATGCTACTGGTGCTGAAATTATCCAGTTACTTTGTAATCCTTACAAATCCCATTTTTATAATTCCATTTATTATTTATTTTTATAATACTAGTTGTGACTTGACTAGTTGTGCCATATCACGTAACAGATGGTGGAGGGAAAACAATAGATTAAGATGTAATTAATATATCTAAAGTATAATTAATTTATTTAATATGTGTTCTCTTAGGTCTTGCTCTATATAGAACTAAGAGACCATCGCAGTTAACATTAGACTTCACTGGATTGCCAATCAAGATCATTATTAAAATGTATTCCTGATATTGTGGAAATATTTATTTAATATTCTAGATGCTATGTGGGACATATCAGAACCTCAGCTGGCAGATATTATAGGCAAGCCATATGCATTGTTAAGTTAAATTTAAAGTGAAAACTGGATATCAAGATTTAGTTCCCTAATTATACTGCGGAGTTTAAAAGGAATAAAATTAAATAACACTTTCTGTATCCATATTTGATGAAGTATTTAAAGATCAAAAAGCCTCTGTGTTACGTCATCAATCTACAGTTGTATGGTAGTACAGAAGAGAGCTGTACAATAACGTAAACAAAACAACTGTGTATTATCTTAATTTGTACTTTACCCAGCTGAGAGTGGTTAGTTTAATAGTTTGACTGAATGCCATTGATGTCTGAGGGTTAGTTTTTTTTCTTTCCTCAGACTTCCAATGGTCTAGGATTATACAGTACAGTTATGTCTTAATTTATCAATAGCAGCTGATGGGAATATGTTGTCTTAAATTGAAGATGGCATTGGACTGCAAAGGCTGCATTGCGTCCAGTCCTCAATGTCTCAATGTTTTCAGTTATGTAGGCACACTCCATGGAGAAAGTTACTTTCTATCATCCTGCTATAATTTCTTTCCTTCAGTAGTTTTACAGGACAATACAAGCCTCACAGATGAAACAGTGAAAAATCAAATAAATGCATATGCTCCACCACCTTGCACTGAAAAATCAGAACTGAAATACCCAAGTAGAGCTAAACTGCAAGGAGTTATGCAAGAAGGGTTTTCACTTTTTCTTCTTTTTTTTTCCTCCACATTCTTCTGATACTTCTCTAGGTGCTATTTCCTAGAAAATGTCAAAAAATTCAGTAATTTAGTTCTGTTTTTCAAATGTGTTTACATTATTTTTATTACATACATGTTTGTCCTAGGCTAATCAGAATACGATGGCAGTGACAAAATGGAGTCTCTGTTGCATACTGGTTTACAGATTGCAAACACAAACATTGTTGAAGTAGTGAAAGTAATGATCCTCACAGACTGTAAAGCAGCAATGGAGATGCCATGTGTCTGAAGCAGTGTCTTTTAATCCCTCAGTCATGTAAACTTCTTGCACAAATCTCTCCAGTGGAGAGATGTAACTGAAAAAAGTAATAGCATTTTTTTATTTTTTCCCTTAAAAATATTTGTGAACATTTTTTTCCCTGTGAGATGTTTTCCATTGCAGCTGAATCTGACCTTTTGTTCTTTCAAGCTTCATTAGAAAAGTCTGAACTCCTGTTTTAAAAAGCTAGGTCCCGCCCTTTGTCAGAAACAAGGAAGAACATGTCCTTTGTAAAAGAATGAGGAATTAAAAGGGAAACTTCCTGGGGGATAAGTGTAGGCAGATACTGAATAGATAGATAGAAAAACATGTTCAGGGAAAAAGGAAGATGAAGGTTTCTAAAACAGGTGAATGGGAAACTGGAATTGGGGAGAAAGTGGGGCGGGGCAGGGAAGAAGCAGCAGGAAAAATGTAAGATAAAGTGGATGCAAATTATACCCAAATTCAATAGGAATAGTACCAATGGGAGGCAGAAGTTATATGCAGAGCAGAAGTATGTGGCACTATTAATGTTACTTAGTGAGGGTAAAGCCTCTGCAGAGTCAGACAACTGAAAATTAAAAAGCTCATTCCAGATTGTCCACTATAGGACACTAACACAGTTGGAGAGAAGAAACATGAGATGACAAAATTTTTAAGGAATTAACCACACAGAAAAAATGTTGTTATTATGATAGCCTGTATAAAGTGATGACATCTGTTGAAAAGACCAAAATTTGAGGCTGAAGTTGGCTATGGTTCATAGAGAAAGCTTCAGAAGACTATAAATCAGATGCAAAGGACAGGTACCATACTGCTGACGTAAATGAGAATATGTGAAAACTTGTATGGGTTGAGGAGAAGTACAATTAGTATTTTCATGAGATACATTTAAGCATCTTCAGATAACAACAATCACAAAATGTGGTTTTGAGTTACTCAGATATCTACAACATAGATGAAGGAGAAAAACTCCAACTTTGTTGATTAATGGAACAATTTTAATAACTCTTTAATTAAACATCTCATTACATTTCTACATTGTTTTCAGTCCTAGAATTTGTCAATAACTTACATGGTATCAGTGATTCTGCACCAAAGTGCTCAGTCTGCCTTATGCTTTCACTTTGATAGAAATGGAGATGTAAACCAGGCCAGATTTCTAAAAAAGAAACCTTATTTATAGGTGCAAGTTAATGATATTGCTGAGACAAGCACTCTAAGAGATCAGATCAAATGTTACTGCCAATGTGTGTCACAGACTACCAGAAATTGCAGCAGTACAGGACAACTGCCAAGGGAAGGCAATATGCTTCTGGAAACAAGTAACCATTCAAACTAGGTTTTAACATGCAAAAAACCCCGGATAAGGACATGTGGCTCAATGTTGTAGGCTAATGATCTGACATTAGAAAAGGCAGGATTTGTAGGGAGAAATACTGTATATGTATACACATGCACACATATCTTTATATGTAATTACATGAATTAGACCAGGCTTTTGGAGACACAACATTCCAGAAGCAATTGCAAAATAAATTCCTATTCACCTTAAATAACATGGAACCAAAACAAATTCAGATTTCAGATACATTAAAAATAGACTGGGCTATTTCGAATGTTGGTCGGCAAATTCCACGTGGTGACAAGCTATCTGCATCTACATATATTTGTAAGGTTTGCATTAGAAGCCAAGCCTTGTTGTATCCTGAATTCAGTAAAACATGTTTTCTTATAAACTGAAAATGGGAACAGAGTTATCATTAATTATGTCATAGGCCTATTAGTATAAACGATTCCTTTCTGCATTTCCATAAAACTCCCTGCCACAGATATCACCATCCACAATTTAATATCCACATGGAAAAAGCATTTTTCTGTATGTGCCTTTCTCACTGCAATCTACAACATAATACTTAGGTAAACACAGATACAAGTATCGCTTTCTGCAATCAGGGTTGTGCAAATGAAACATACCCATTTCCTTCTTGTTAGAAAAAGGAAAAAGCCTTCATGCTTCCTAACTTGGCTACGTGGAGAGCATCCTAATCTAAGTGAATGTAATAAATTAATTTTTTACTTGTCTCCTGAGAAATAAAGCTTCTCTAGTCATTCATATGAGATTGTGTGCACCTTTAATCATATACTTACAGGTAAGAAAGGAAGGCAGTGTTATTTGATGCTGGAGACATAGGAATTCCACATGCATGGAGAAGGGGGTTCTGGTCTTCATTTAAAAGCACTCATTTTCAGCCTTGAGTATTTTGATCAGAGCACTTAGACAAGGATTTCCACTTTGGAGAAGACTCCTATGAGGAGTCTTGTTGAGGGCATGAAATACGGTAAAACAGGAGGATGTACATCCCAGGCATGATTATTTGAGAACTGCCTTAGAGTCAGTTTTCCTGTTGATGAGATTAGTGATGTTGATGTGTAGCTAGGTGATGGGGAAGCATTTCTAAATTAGCTGTAAGTTTCTACAAACCTTCAGTTTTTCTCAAATGTTTAGAAGAGTAAATTGTCAGAACACAAATCTCTAGGTATCTCAGGCCATCTCATTTTAAACGGTTAGGGACAGGGTGGGGGGAAGACAGCTCCAGTTCATGAGCAGATTCATGCAAAAATATCATATGATGCACATGGCTGACTGGTGTGGCAGAGCTGGAGGGATGTGATGGGTCTAGGTGCTCTGGCCATCGAGATGTATCTGCCATGGTACCCTGCACAGGCTTCTCTCCACAGGAGCCTGCTCCAGTATGGGCTCTCCACTAGCTGCAGCTTTCTTCAGGGCACATCCACTTTCTCTGGTGTGCAAACACCAATGGGATCAGCTCTGGCCAGCAATGGGTACATCTTAGAACCAGCTGGAACTGGCTCTGTCTGACATGGACGCAGCTTCTGGTGTCTTCTCACAGAAGCCATCTCTGCAGCCCCCCCCACGCCTGCCCTGGCCTGGCTACCAAAACCTTGCCACATTAGCCCCATACAAGGTTCCTGACTACTAACAATATTTTCTTACCTCATATAGCACATTGTTTCTGAAGCTGATCTCCAGAAGCAGGAATTACCCCTTGTCTTTAAGAAGTGTTATCTCATCCATTCTTCTTAGAGAAACAAAGTATAACTATCAACAGAAATAAAATGAAGCAAGACAGAAATACCCCAATTACAGGAGTCTAAAGACTTGTCTTGTGATTCCTGTAAATCTTGGTTACTCTGGAGGACACTTAATATGAGCTATTAAAAACAAAGAAACAAAAAAGCTCGTAGAAAGTGTCAGGGACAGACTTCTAAATGAATAGGATTAGATTAACTTCCTTTAAATGTCTTGGGAAAAAAAAAAAAAAGAAACAACACTTTGACACCGTGCTGTTGGCAAAGCAAAGACCCTGCTCATAGGCTGAGGAAACACACTCTGCAGATGGCAAAGGCAAACCTGAGTCCCAGTTCATACTCTAGCAGCTGGTATCCTAAGTTTTGTACTCTTCATTGGTCTCGCGTCCTTTCATTCAACAGACAGATTGTTATTTATTTTCCCTCTTAACAAACGGGGCTTTTGTTCATCTCCTTCCTTAAAGCAGCGCCTTCAGCAATCTTTGTTTGTTCCTGAACTCAGGACCAAGTTGCTGAATCATCTTTGACATAAAAAATAGCAAGGGTAATGTATGCAAAGCAAAGACTACTGAGTAGAGTGTTATAGGGCTAATCTACTTGCATTTGCTTCTGAGAGGAAAATGTAGCTTGCCACTGTCACGAGAGGCAGGAGAGCACACTAAAGAGAATTTTACCAGGGGCTGCATCACAAATAAATGGGTACCATAAACTTACTTGCTGTGATCCTTTGGAAGGTGGATGCTCTCTTTCCAATATCTCATGTTAACTCTTGGAAAATGAGCAGCTGCCTCTTACACTGCAGAACAGCCTGGTGACAGTGCATGGGAACAGATGGCAGAGCAAGTGTCTCTCTCTTTGCATTTAGGCAGTCCCCTTTTCTCCTCCTGCTTCTCACAAACAGCCCCAGTGAATTTTCTTCATGGTATAAATATACTAAATCATTTCTTTTCACTCCAGGAGACAATCACTCTTGCTGAAGAAAGAGTGGAAAATCTAAAATGCTAATTCCTCCCCCCCCCCCCCCCCCCCCCCCCTTCATTCACAGGTCTGTGTCATGGTTTAAGTCTAGTCAACTGAAAAAAGATATGAGCTTTAAGACTACTTTTTTCCTGCTCTGTGGATTGATTTGTAGACAACCTTAACAGCATTTCATAGTTGCTTTGCTGTTCAGAGAAGCAATGGAATAGTAGAATTCAAACCAGGGAAGAATTGGTGTAACCATTCCTTGACTGCTGCATCACTGCCAGAGGTTTTTCCTTTTGCATCAGTAATCAGGAAATGTAAATGCTTAGTTTATATATATAAATATGAATAGTTTATACAGATATAAGTAAAACTTCTGCACAGCATATATTAAATAGTGAACATTGTCTGTTAAGTATTGCTAGGTGAGGAAAAAACATATTCATAAGAAATAGATTTCATCTGCCACATGGTTTCCCTGTGATTTAAACAAACAAATCAAGTTATAGAAAATTGTGCAATGACTCACACCTGCCAAGAATACAAATTAATTTGGAGGTCATATGGACAGTTTTAAAGTCACTGCTATGGCAAACTCCACTGGGACCAAATTAGCATGGTTAGGTGCTTTGTTCTCTTGTGAGAGGAGTTCACCCAGCCATTCAGAGTCTGCTGCTGACAGGAGTGCCTGGAGCAACTAGACTTGGATGGGAGACGCTGGTGGTAGGTCACCATGCAGAGACTGATTCATTCAGACTGTCTGCAGGCTCACTTAGTGACACTGAGTTGGCTGCACTCTCTTTGCCTTTGCAGTTGCGAAGTCTAGAGATGCATGCATTTTTTACAAAGCGATTTCAGATTCTGGACATTAATTCTAAGACCTCTGGGACTTCAGACACTCTGTAGGCTTTATAATGCCTATGCTTTGATCCATCCTGGCTGTCAGGCCCCTATTCCTGCAATTACAGTTGATCCTGTAACACCTACTTCCACACATTTGAAAAGAATCAAATAGCAACCTAATGCAAAACCAAAATCCAAATATATACTGAAGCAAATCAGAAGGTCACATATTTCCGTACTTGCTGAATATTCCACTTCTTGAAAAGAAAGTATTAATCACAAATCTTGATATGCCATGTGTTAACTGAATATATATATTTTTCAATGTTCTAAAAGATGAGATTATGAGCTAGATATTTGCATGAAATTGCATGTGTTATGGGTTCAGAAGTAGCAGTCATTTTTCTCCTTGGTAGCTGGTGCAGTGCTGTGGTTTTGACTTTCAGCCTGGGAACAGCGCTGATAACACCGATGTTTTCAGTTACTGCTTGGTAATGTTTTGGTCTGGCCAAGGACTTTCTGAACCTCATGCTCTGCCAGGGAGGAGGGGAAGCCAGGAGGAAGCAGAGACAGGACACTTGACCCAAACTGTCCAAAGAGGCATTCCATGCCACAGCACGTCATGGCCAGGATGTAAAACAGAGAGCAGAGACCTGGCAGGGTGGGGGTGCACTGCTTGGTCAGGCTGGGTATAGGTGGTGAGCGATTGTATTCTTTCCTTGTATTTGCCTTGTCATTATTACTATTGGTGGTAGCAGCAGTGATTTGTGTTATACCTTAGTTACTGGACTATTCTTATCTCAACCTGTGTGAGTTGCATTCTATCGATTCTCCTCCCCATCCCTCCGGGAGTGGGGGGGAAGAAAGAGGGGGGAGTGAGTGAGCAAACTGCATGAGTGGCTTAAACCATGACAGCATGTGAGCATATTTGATTAAATATTTGTACAAGTGAAGTCTTATCTCTTTATTTCAAGGTCTTTGGAAAATGTCTCCCAATCATCAACCCTTGTAAACAAGCACTCTTTACATATTCCATTAGTAGGTGTTTTGTATTACTGCAGATGGATCTGAAGAGACTGGACCCTGGGAGATATTCCTTTTTATGTGCTGGTCTCTTCAGGGCTTTGCAGAATGTCACTTTGAAAATGTAACATGATGCAAATTGGTAAGCTGTGCTCTCTCATGCAATAGCATTTACATAAACACTGAAATGTTTTTTCTGGTTTATATAGCCTGTGACTTCTATGAACATTGTCCTCAAGCTACTATTCATTGAGGGAAAACACAAAATATTTTGCCTGTGTGGTATGTGTTGTGAAATCACACAAAGTTTTTAAACCAGTTGCACATTACTTGGCAATGAAGTGGCAAAACCAAAACCACAACAAAATCTTCAGGTCACAAGGCAAATATAGGTAACACTGCCAGTTCCAATAAAATGTTATAGCACTGTCATGCTATAGCTCCACTGTTCATGGAACACGTAGGTAAATTTGGGGTTTTTTGTTTGGTTGTTTGTTGGTTGCTGTTGATTATTTTTTTCAATATATTTTTTTGTGGACTTTTTTTATTTGGTTGGTTTGGAGTTTGTTTTGGGTTTTTTTGGGGGGTGTTGTTTTGGTTTGTTTTTTTTTTTTTTGTAAATAGGAATGTTTCTGCACATCAAAATAAACCATAGTCTTTATCTTAGTGAACTCACAGTTCAGCAGCTTCAGATACAAGAGTACTCACACAAGAAATCCCAATGGCTTTCACTAAAAGCATACAGAGTCTGGATCAAGGTAGACAGATACAGCAACAGTAGAATTTTTCTGAAAAGCTGAAAAAATATTAGATCTGTATTCTCCTATGACATTTTTCCCTGAAAGGGGGGTGTGGGGGTGTAGAGTGCAACAGCTTCTGATGCAGGCTAAAGCTCTATGAACTTTTGTGCAACTTCACTGCCTGCTTGGACTCTGGATTATATTAAAGAACAGAAATAATTACACTGAGGGGCCTGTCCCACATTCCTAACATAAGCAAAATGCTTATTGGATTTGCAGTGTAGGTCTGTCTTTTGTTTAGGAAAGGCTTTGAAGCCTGTTGAACATGGACCAAGTTAAGATCTTTGAGACCTAAGTGGTGCTCTGCATAAATAAGAAATATAGTCCACATATATGGAGTATAATTATTTACATTTCTTCTGTGGATTCTTTGTAATCTGTATTCCTTTGACACGCACAGATTTCATAAACACATACTGACGTTTGAGATGGCAAGAAACACAGCGATGCGTACAGAGGAGTGGCTTCCTACATATAAAATAGGAGCAGCAGGCTTGAGAGCATATATTTATCAGTGTCCTCTACTGGTTGAATTTAGAACTGTTTTGAGTAACAGTGGGCAAACAGGAAAAAATTTGTTGTGCCATTCATTCAAGTTTGAAAACCAGTCAGCTGTGCTTATGGCTGTTTTCCATTCTTCCTACCGTAATGTTAAAATGAAATACTTGTTATTTTTTAATCTGCTGCCAGGTTTATAGGCTAGCTGATACAGTTAAAAAAAGGACAAGAATTCAGGTACAGAAGCCTACATAGTGTCTGACAAAGAAGCCAAAAAAAACAAATAAAACAAATTTTAAAAGCAGGCAACATAAACTTAGCATAATTGCTAACGGATTGGCTTCTTCAGAGAAAAGAGAGAGATGATACTTTGGGTAACAGGGCTGCAGTGGCAGACATGTGAGGTCCCAGCTACATGTGAAACTGAGAAAGAATCTCTGTGGCTCCTAAATGCTCTCCAGAGCACTAAGGAAAAATTAAATAGTGAAATTAGGCCATTTGAACCTGGGTTTTTATGGCTTAAATGGATATATGGTACTTTTGGGGCATTATGCTTTCCTCCAGTTTTGGCTGTCCGGTCCGTTAGTTCTATATTAGCCAGCAGGAATATGCACAGCTATTATTTCCCTTATAGTACTTTCCTCTAATGAATGTTAGCTTACCTGTTGCTATATTATGTTTTTCTTAATTATAGAATGTGATAAAGACTTCATTCATTGCAGCTTCATAGTATGTAGTTCAGCGTCTTGCCACAAGGATTTTTTTTTTAGAGAGCATACTTGAGGAAAAAAATACAGCATTTGCTTTTTCACTGATCAGATCTAAGCACTTTTGTATAAGAAGAAGCTGGTTTTGTGTCCCTAGCAAAGAAGAGAAAAGGGAAAGTCACCTTTTCCTTTATCTTGGCATCACAAAGTTGGTTTTTTGTAGCAGTATTTGCTCTAATTGTGTTCAGATAGGCAGTATGTGTACACAGAAGCATTTGGAAAAATGGCTGCTTGGAGACATAAATCTCCCCTGAGATCTCACTGTGGTGGTGTGGCTTTGATTTCTTTCCTAACACAATAAAATATTTTGTACTCTAATACTGCCTCAAGTCCAAGCAGCTTCTTATTTTATTTTTCAGGGTGGAAAACAGAGGAGGTGGAGAAATACAGTTGGAAAGGATACGGCTTCAGAAATGTAATCCTAATTATCTGACAGTTTTGCACATTTGTTTCCAAGGCTGAGATGGAACTAGCTGAGGACCACTGGCACTGGCAGTAGGAGCAGAAGTCATTGCAGTGTCAGGGCCACCCAGCCTGGTGCAGGGCATCCTGCAGCTGAACTGCTTCAATGTGGCAAAATGGAGGCAGACCTTCATAGCAGCGTGCAGAAACCTCAGTGAAGAAGCAGTCTGGTTCTCATGGCAACCAGGATTTCCATATACTGCAGGGGTACACATAGTCTGACATCACTTTGCTGCAGGGAGGATTTCTGTGCATGCTCAAGGACTAAATTAAGCCATTTGTAAATGGAGAATGTGTGCCCAGTTTCATGTCTGTAAATATACGGTTTTCCCTGTGTGAAAGGGAGAGGAAAAGGGAAAGAAAAGAGGATGCAAAATTTTATTTCTCTAAGTAGAAATAGAAATAACCCTGATACAACCAGCTTCTCATTTTTGCTTTGCATCCTGTTTTAAAAAGGAATAATATCTTTCACAGCTGGGAGGAAAGAAGGGTGCCAGCAGCTTCTTTAGGTCTGAGAAAATTGGTTTTGTTAATCACAGCATAGGGAAAATGCATGTACTGAATGTTAGGTGATGTTTCTTGCTGCAACATCATACATACAGATTTTAGCAGGGAAAGACTTTAATGGAGATGCGATACTCATCATGCATGATACAGTGACATCTGGTGTAAGACATGCCGTGCTGTGTGCTGCAGTTTCCAGATAGGAAGATAATCCATGCGCTTTGGTGTTATCAGACTGCCATGGAGCCCAGTGAGAAGTCTCCCTGCCCCTCATTTATGACAAGTCACTCTTATTGTTATATCTTCCAGGGCCCCATGTTATTCAATTCTGTACATATATTCTGTCCAAGGGAACTATAATACAAGAGAACATGACATGAAATCTCTATTGTTCTGTTTAAGGGGATTGGAGTTCCCCAAGGGTGAAAGGTTTACAGTTGTTTGTAGTTTATTTATAATAGGCCTGTATATAGGCCTAAAAAAAGCTTAACATTAGCTGGAGGTTGAAGGCATTTAGTATACTGAGGGATCTATTCCCTTTTTTATATTTTTGGCAGTAACACCAACTCTGAACTGAAAACTTTTCTCATACAGCTATTTTGGCTTGTACTGATCTAAATAATTTTGAATATTTTCACATGCAAAGGTTTAGTATGGGCTTGTGTGAACTCTGATAAATGGAGATCTTGCAGGGCTAAGGCAGATACAGGTTATTATAAGGAACAGCTGCAGTTCTTTTTCTCATTACAAAATCATCTTTCTGAACGAAGTTCAGTGGAGGTCTGCATAGGTGTGGTATCCACACCACCATTTCAACTGCATGATAAAAAGGTCTTTGATCTGTTTGATTTTTGAGCATGGGTTTGCTTAGCAATGTGTTTTGTGAAGTGCCAAATATATTCCCAGATGATCATAAACAAAGTGACAATGTTAAATAAACATCAATATATTTCTTGTGAACCTGGTGTGTTGTTAAATGATACAGACATTTCCATAAACTGCTGCTTTTGCATATTTTAATCAACAGATTTCACTCTTCTTAATTTTAGTTCCCTTCTCTCTTCTGGTTGTGAATCACAATTTTATTACATCACTGTGCTTGAAGTTAACTGTGAGATGTTTAATGACAAATCTAATGATAAATGTCCTTTCCTTGTCCCCTTTCGTGGGGAGGAAAAGAAAGAGAAGAAGTAAGAATGAGGATCAATAGAAGCCAGACCTTGGTATTTTATTTGCTATATCCTCCAGTGAATTGTTATTTTTTTTTTGTGGTCAGCTTCTGGTAAATGTGAAAAACAAAACGGGTGGTTATGTAATGCTTTGAGAAGAAAGAAAGCCTGCTTTGAACTGACAACAGTCTTGACAGCTTGAATGTTGAAGCTAGAACTATCTTGTCAGAAGCATTGTCTTTAACACTGCAGGACTCCACTGGAGCCCTTCCCTCTAGGAAGGAAGGGCAGGCAGAACCTTCACATACAGCTGTACTGCAACACTGCAGGGCCACTGGCAGTGGTTAAGGATAACTAATACCTGAGCTCTGCTTTGATATCAGTAGATATCACATGCTCATTTTCCCTTCTGTACCCCAGAGGAAGCTGATTCTTCTGGCCTTCACACTGGAATATGGTTTAAGTACTGTGACAATGAAATCAAAAGAATGGCTTCTTTAAGAAGGCTGTGCTGCTTGGCACCAGAAGTCCTTTCCTCCTTTTTTTCCAAGTGGATCCAGAAGTGCATTCATAATTAATTATAATTTTTTATTTGATTGTATAGCTACAATGGAAAGTATTCATTACACCTTCCTAGGCTACCTGTGATGCAAGTTAATGCATCTCTCTCCACCTTTTCCCATACAATTTTTAATCAGTATGGGCCTTTTATTAGTATTTTTCATTTACTCATAATGTAATATTGCAGTAAAAGGATGCATGTTTTTATTCTGTTATAAGTGTATTTCTAGGTCACAAGTAGAATTTGCAGGGATGTACAGAATTTGCAAGCATCATCAATAACTTGTAGATGGCATTATCCTGGGAACATGGTGGGTGGATGTGCTGTCTAGTCAGCTAGAAAGCAAGAGAGAAACAGTACAAAAAGAGATTAAAAACAAAAGAGAGGGTCTCATTACTTCATTAAAAGAGGAAATGTGTGAGAAAAGAAACATTAAAGTACTCCTTCTGTTTTTTTTTTTTATCTCTTCTGTGCTTAAACAGCCCAGACTGAGCAAAGTCCTTGGCTGGCTGCACTGACCAGACCCTGACATTATTTCTGGGATGTCACAATACCCAAGTGATGAATTCATAATGGTTCTGCAAAAGCAGCCTACAGAGGCAGTGCCCCATGTGGTGCTCCATTGTGCTCCATACAAGCTGGTGTTGGGATTTTGCACGACTGGGGCAACCAATCCTATTTATGCACTTCCTAATAGTTTCTGTGCTTGCCGCCTTAGGCACCACAGCCTACGGTGGCTAATGGGAGTAGAGGAGAAAAGTCCAGCTCTGGAAGGCTGAGAGAAATAAAAATCCCAACATATGCAGCACATGTGACAGTCGGCCTCTTGTCACCACAGGCAGAACATCATCCTGACAAGGACTTCTACTAGCCAAGGCCATGTCACTGGTCTGGCTATGACTGCCAAACAGCAGCCCAAAAGGCAGCCAGCCCATCAGCTCCTTTCTTGATACTACCTGCTTTTTGCTGCAGGCATGGTAGACAGTGTCAGGAGCTTGGCAGGATTCCAATAACAAACATGAAAGCAACAAACAAAATTATATACCTGAACTATATGTGTTTCTTTATATCAAACAATTACCTGCATATTTTAATTAAAATGACATTTAAGCTATCATGCAAATAAAATGCAAGAAATATACATGAGTGTGTGTACATGTATGTGTGTGTATATATATATAAAAAAAACAATACATAAAATTAATAGCCATACAAAGCATGCTTGCCTGCTATCAAAAGAGTCTTGGTCCATTCTTTGGCATTATACTTCCAATATTATTTCAGTCTCTGGGCCTTTCTCACAACATTCAAGGAAAAACTAGGTTTTGTTCTCCATTAATTTTATTTTTTTTAAATTTCCTGCCCTGTTTTAAATCAGAATGATACATTTAAAAACTTCTGCATACCAAAAATTTCAGTGTCTCTTTAATTAAATTCAGAGTAGTTCAGCCATTTTTTTAGTCTGGATAAATGAGAAAATGAGAATTTTCATTCCACCAATATTTTTTTTTTTTCAGTAATAGATAAACTGATGCCTGAGCTCTGGTTAAAGTCAATACTCTACCTAGCTGTGGTAAGGTAAAGCAGGCAGTCAAAAGCTCTGAGATCAACACCACCCCAGTAAGGAAAATAGCAGTTTAAGTTTGTTGATAGTTGTGTGCCTTATATACAATCTGCTGGGAGCAGCACATGCTGTCACATCTCAGACTCCTCAGAAACTCTTTAGGTGATGCAGGCATTATGGACACAGCAGTGCTTTAACTGCCTCTATACTGTTTCTTTCCTCCTTGCAGATGATGTGACTGTTAATTATTTAAATTTCCATATCTTTAATGAGTGTGGCAGACTATTTCATTCTCCTGAACAAGGCCTTTTGATGGCGCTCCTTCACTGTATTTTTCTGAGGGAATGGGAAAAGCTATTAGATGGTCTTCTACCTTTCCTCTTATAATGACTAGAGCTGTTTACTTTAAAATTCGATTGCAACTGTGATCTTGTGCTATTAAGTTTAATGTTTGCTCTTCAGGTTTGGTTGACATTTGCTTTAGGATGGGCTCTGCTCTGAGCTGTGCTCATCAGCCCTCTACCCCCAGAGAGTCTATTTGATTTTGCAGCTGTAGTTGTTATATAATTAAATCCTGGTTGACGGAGTTCTAGTAATACATTGGTTAGTATAACCTGCAAAAAAAGTCTTCTCCTGCTCCTTCTGCTATTTTCTTTTCAGGTCTCTGACTTCCTTCACTGACTTTTATTATTTGGAAAATGTCTGGTGTACCCTAAAGCCCAAGGTACTATGATGAGCATAATACTACTTCAAGTACAACTTTTACCTAGCAAGTACACTAATGAAAGCAGCAAAATAAAAAAATTAACCAGTCTTGCCTCAGAAAGAAATAACCTGTCCAGCAACAAAGACTCTGAATAACATTCAGAAATCTCTCTAAGTGAGATTTTCCTGGAATGCTTAGTCAGATGACTTAATGGATAGCAGATTTTACTCATTTCTGACAGTATTACATTAGTACATTTTTTTCTTTAAAATTTGCTTTGATTACATTGTATTTATTCAGACAATTTAAAGAAATCAGGTAGATATGTTTGAAACAGATTTTTTTTTTTTTTTTAGAATGACCAAAGACTGAAAAAAACATATTAAACTTGAGAACCATTGGAGGGAACTGATCTTCAGAGCTGCTGAACACCTGACCATGTTGAGCTGCATGTGTATAAACATGCATTTCAAGCCTCTAACAATAGGGCCAGAACCATTTCAACTGCAGCAACTTCTACAGCAAGCTGGAATTTATATGATTTCAAAGGTCATGACCTCAACCACTTTCAGCTCTACATTCCTGGCAATTTTGAAACCCTCCTCCAGCCCCTCCCCTGGACCAGTAGCCATTCATGCCTTCGAATAACTTTTCTAGGATTTTGGAATATCCGTACATAAAAGTTGAAGGCATGTGAACTGCAATGAACAATTCATGTAGTGTTTTAGTGGTATTTTGGGGCTGCAAACAGCTTCTCACAGTAGTTTTCAAATTAGTTTTCCCAGGAAAGGAGCTGCATGCCATGGTAGGAGACTACTGAAAGCAGCCAAATTCACATTTGTGATGCAGCTGATCAGTGATGAGGTAAAAAGGATATTCAAATGAATCCAATGGAGCTAGAAGCCCAGAAAAATAAGAGGATGAAATCAGCAATCAGCATGAGACTAAGTATTACACTAATTACTGCAGGAATCGATACTCAAGTTTTTACACTGTTATTTATTATACATTACTGCAAAAAACCATAAAATCATCATGAACCTTTGAAACAGCTTGTGAATTACACAAAATGAGATCACAACACCAATTTTTCACTTTTTTTTTTTTTTTTATTTTAAGTATATGTAGGAAAAAAATCATGGGTGTATTAATCTCAGTATTTAAAAATCTGGCTACAGTGAATTTGGAGATGCTTTCAACCACTGCATGCAATCTCAGATCTAGAAAATCAAGGCAAGAGCTGATGTCTTTCTGGTCCAGATTCAGAGACTTCAAGCACTTCAGCTAATGAGATTGCTTTTTTATTTTAATTAATTTCCTTATCAATGAGGGAACAGTGTCTTAATCTTTGGAGTCAGTTACCAGTACAGAGAAATCTAGTTCTCATAATTACATTTGAGATGGTAGTTTGCTTGGCTTGATGTGAAGCCACAAAAGAATCCCCCTCAATACAGTTTTCCAAGATTAGGTTTTTCCAGATTACTTTATTTAATTTTATTTAATTTAATTTAATTTAATTTAATTTAATTTAATTTTATTTTATTTTATTTTATTTTATTTTATTTATTTTTTATAACTATGTTTTTAGCATTCTGAATAAGGGAGCCAACAACCTGCTCCATAAACTGCAATAATTTAAGTCTATGGAATCCCATATCAAAGCTTTTACTGATTTCCATATTTATTTCTTAGCTATCTGTATATTACAATTGGTGTTCACACAATATACATGATTATGTATGTAGTAATTCAGCGAAATGCACATATGATGTCAATCAAATAAACAGGCTTGCGTTTAACTGTCAATTTCAAAACTGTAAGTAAGCCTTTCTTAACGCTGCAAGTAGAGGTGGGCACATTTACAAGGCCGACTGAAAAACTGGCCTTATGCTCTTCAACAGTTACTCCATAAGAACATAACAGTGAACAAGATAGTTGATTGCTTCTTTTATTAGAAAATGTGATAGAAAATACATTTTCAATATATAGAAATATATGGATAGAGGGTGCATTAAATTTGAGAATTCAGTACAAACAATTGCTATTTAGTGAGAACTATGCTGTCATAAAATAATTTTCTGCTGCCACTTTTTATATTTTAGGTCTAATATATAATTTTAATCATAGAATTCCATGAGAAGTTAAATTGCCTTTGAATAATGTCTTTCGGTTTAATGAAAATACTGGTAGAGTTCAACTGCTTGAGAAGATGTGAATATCATATACAGGAAAAAGAAAGAAACTTTGAATCACACCCATGTCAACTGGTAGCTCGTTGGGATGTTTCTGTGAATTATAAGGAGTTACTGGATAAATTATGGTGAAATTATTATCTGTGGTATATCTGTAAAAAAAATAATGAAAAATATATACAAACTTCGTTTAATCAAATTTGCTTTTTACAGAAGCTGAGATATCTGTAAGAAGCAAGGATGCTTGCAAATTGAGTTTCAAAGCTTTATTTGAGTGACAGGCTTTATCTCATTCCCTTGTAAAGTGATGGAGAAAATCATTCTGGAGGTCATTTGGAAAATATTAAGGACAAGAAGCTGACTGGGAGTTGCCTGCACTGGGAGTTAACTTTAAAAAAGACCCCTCAGTAAACTGGGAGTTTATTGAAGAGAACTAATGTCTGAACAAACTGATGGCCTTCTACTATCAAATGACTGGTCTAGCGGATGAGGAGAGAGCAGTGGATATTGTTTATCTTAATTCAGAAAGGCTTGCAACATTGTCTCCCACAGTATCCTCACAGACAAACCTCTTTAGTATTGGCTAGATAGATGAAGAGTAAAGAGGACTGAAACTGGGTGGATTTCCAGGCTTATAGGGTTATGATCAGTTGCAAAAAGTCCGTCTGGAAGGTAGTCACTGGTGGTGTACTGCACAGATCAATACTAAAGTCAATACTGTTTAATATCTTCATTAATGACCTGGATGAAAGGATAGAGTATACCCTCTTCAAGTTCACATATGATGTAAATGTGGGAGGTTGGGCTCAGAATGATGACAGAAAAAAAAAAAAAAGGAAAAAAGAAATGATTATATGTGTAAGTAGCAAAGAAATAGCTTGCAAGATGAATCAGTAGACTAAAATGCTTTGAGAAAAGGTGGTTACAGCAGTGTGAGAGACTAGATATATTGCTGATATTCCCCCCCAGTGCTCCCACAGCTCATGTTCCCTGTGATCTGGCTGTGGATTTTCAGAAGCATCTGGCTAAGGAGAAAATATCAGGCACTGAAGCTGACATTGAGCTTGGGTTTTGTGAATTTGGGCTTGCATCCCAGGCCATTGTATTTAGAGGTCAGATGGCAGAGGGTCACAGAGATGCTTGCTGGTGCCTCAGAACTTGCTGGATGGATAAAATGCACAGTCCTCTATGCCCTTCTGTTTCATTTAACAAGGAAACACTTGTATTGATTGCAGAGCCTGATGCTTGAATTTGGTTGATAAGCAATGGGAAAACAAGGATAACTGGCTGTGAGCCTCATCTGTCCAGACACATTTCTTGAGCAAAAGCAGCACCTGCAGACTTGTTGATAAGCCCCAAAGCATTGTTCTTCAGGAAATATTGAATTCAGATACTGGCTGTCTGACAAACAGATGTAGTAAGAGAAAAGGCTTGTTTGGCACTGTCTGCAATATAGTAAGGGCACCTGGAAACTAGCCATTAAAAAAACAAATGCAGAATAGACTATGAGCCAATATCTGGGACATGACTGCTTTTCCTTTTGACATGTCCTGTAGCAGATGGTTAGGGCGGGCAAGGATGCAAAATGAGCTTCTGTAATTTTGCTGTCCTCCCTAGAAGGGGCTCAGGGCCATCCAAATTATACCTGTGGTTGTATCTAGAATTTTGTGGAAGAGCATCAGCCCTACAACTTACAACTTCCAAAGCTGTACAGCTAGTTTGGTGCATACAGGCAGTGTTTATGTTCTTTTTCTCCTTTTTGAAACTATTAGCAGTTCCTCTCTTGTTCCTCTTAAGTGCTACAAAGTAATCCTACAGACAATCTAACAGCTCATTCATAAGGATTAATCACTGCAAAGGAAACAGTCTTGTTTAGCCTCTTTCTTTAGAGATATAATACACTGCACTCATCTAGATGTCTCCTAGAAGGCCATATGGGTAAAATTATTAGCTGTTCTGAGACTTTTCAGCCAAGCTTCTTCTCTTCATGAACAGGTTGCATCTCTATTCATTTTTGCAAATGCATAATAAATTGCTCCAGAAGCTATGCATTTAGTTTGTCATGACACCCTCATTTAGACCATCAACATGCAGAATGTATCTCCTCAGCACTATCCATAGTTGTGGTAGGTTACAGAAAGCTAAAGCATCTATATAGTTTAGTTGAGCATCACGTTGCCAAAGCAGCACAATATGTGGAGAACTTATTTGCAAACAAATCGATTAACAACCCCCTGTATTTTCAGTCAGGTTAAGTGCCTTATGCACATTGCTATACCACTGTTGAAATACTGCTTCTATTCTCAGTTGTTAGGTCACTTGGTATAAGCACAAGGGGGCTTCTACCTCCTGAGAAAGGAAGGCAATGAAAAAGAAAGAAGTGTAAACACGATTTTTATGTTACTTCTGCAAGCAGAGTTGGAACACAATAATCATATGGGTGGCTGGGGAAAGAGGAGAGGTGGAAGGGAAGGAGTTCTATGGCTTTGTATGTGTTTGGGAAAGGAGCTGGAAACAGTTTGGAAAATATTGCCTTCGGTTTTCAGCACAAAACTGACCATGATGGAATGAGAAAAGTTTCAAGATTTTTGCCTCCTCAGGGCTAAACTAACACTATCTGTTTGCACATGTGAACTTAACCTTCTGCAGTTGAGAGGGAGAACTCTTCAGTGAAAGGGCTAGCATTAACATTTACAAAATGCTGGCAAAAAGCAGTAAAAGCTGACTGCTACTGTGGCTACCTGACAATATTTTTTTAGCCAGCTTTATTTGATTGCATCTGTGTTCCTTTACCCTCAATATGTAGTCAGTCTGCCCTTTGCAGAATTTGCCCTTCGATGTGCCATGTATCCATAGAGCCTGACTTAACCACAAGCATAAGAACTTACTTGTGACGAGCATTTCAGAAATAGAGGAAAGCACCTATAATAAAAGTTCAGAGCAATGTAGAGATATGCCAGCTGCTCCAGCCAATGAGCTGGCTTCAATTGGAGCTCAGCTCAGATGCCTCTATACAAATGCCCTCAATACAAACGCCGGGGAACAAACAAGAGGAATTAGAGATGTGTGCACGTCTACAGAGGTATGATATAACAGGCATCACAGAAACATGGTGGGATGGCTCCTATGACTGGTGTGCTGGAATGGAAGGTTACAGGCTAAAAGAAATTCTTTCCCTAAAGAGAAAGACAGGCCCGGTAGGCAGGGAGGGGGAGTTGCTATTTATGCTAGGGATAGGCGGGAGAGTATGGAACTCTGTCTGGGGACAGGTGAGCAGTCGACAGAGAGTTTGTGGGTCAGGGTTAAAGGGAGAACAGTGATGGGAGACATTATTGTGGGGATTTGTTACAGACTGCCTGACCAAGAGGACTCTGTGGATGAAGCACTCTATAGACAGATAGGAACAGCCTCACTCTCGCAGGCCCTTGTTCTCATGGGGGACTTCAACCACCCTGATATCTCTTGGAGGGATAGTACGGCCCGGCACAAGCAATCCAGGAAGTTCTTTGATTGTGTGGAAGACAGCTTCCTTCTGCAAGTAATAGAGGAGCCGACAAGGAGAGGTGCCATGCTTGACCTCGTCCTCACCAACAGGGAAGGGCTGGTTGGAAATGTGACGCTCCAGGGCAGCCTTGATTGCAGTGATCATGAGATGGTCGAATTCAAGATCCTCAGGACAGTGAGAAGAGTGTGCAGCAAGCTCACTGCCCTGGACTTCAAGAGAGTAGACTTTGGCCTCTTCAGGAACCTGCTCAGTAAGGTTCCATGGGATATAGCCCTAGAGGGCAGAGGTGCCCAAGACTGTTGGCTGCTATTCAAGGATCACCTGCTGCAAGCTCAGGAGCAATACATCCCTACTAGAAGGAAGTGCTGTAGGAGGGCCAGGAGACCTCCATGGATGGATAAGGAGCTGCTGAGGAAAATACGAAGGAAAAAGGAGGCTTATAAAAGGTGGAAGCAAGGACAGGCGGCCTGGGAAGAATACAGGGATGTTGTCTGGGAAGCTAGGGACCAGGTTAGGAAAGCTAAGGCCCGCTTAGAATTAAACTTGGCTAGGGATGTTAAGGATAACAGGAAGGGATTCTATAGGTACATAGTTCTGGTGTCCTCAACATAAAAAGGACATTTAACTATTGGAACAAGTCCAGAGGAGGGCCACGAGGATGATCAGGGGACTGGAGCACCTCCCGTATAAAGATAGGCTGAGAAAGTTGGGGCTGTTCAGCCTGGAGAAGAGAAGGCTGTATGGAGACCTCATAGCAGCCTTCCAGTATCTGAAGGGGGCCTATAGGGATGCTGGGGAGGAACTCTTCATTAGGGACTGTAGTGATAGGACAAAGGGTAACAGGTTCAAACTTAAACAGGGGAAGTTTAGATCGGATATGAGGAAGAAATTCTTTACTGTGAGGGTGGTGAGTCATTGGAATGGGTTGCCCAGGGAAGTTGTGAATGCTCCATCGCTGGCGGTGTTTGAGGTCAAGTTGGACAGAGCCTTGGGTGGCATGGTTTAGTGGGAGGTGTCCCTGCCCCTGGCAGGAGGGTTGGAACTAGATGATCTTAAGGTCCTTTCCAACCCTATTCTATGATTCTATGATTCTGTGATTCTATGATTCTATGATTTGTTGAAATATCTTCTTGATACAGCATTCCAGCAAAACTCATGAAGCCTGAAAATATATGGAGCTTGCTTACTGTAGAGCAAGATAAATAATGACACACCTAACGTGTTGCACTGATGTGATAAAGTACAAGTAGTTTACAATTCTGTTTCAGCTCTGCTTTTTATTAAAATAATGATTCATAATAACATGCTAACAATGCTAACAATATGATCTTGCACTTTTGGGGAAAAGGAAGCTATTTTCCTTTAATTATATTTTCAATTAAGCAGCTGTTCTGTTTCTTTCCCTTGGGATACATGTATTAAAATTTGCAAATGCTTACTGTAACTTCTACTAATTAATTGTTTATCCATCAATTATATTAATGTGTTCCCTGGTTTTTCATCATCCCTCATTCCCATCCCTTGGACACTGTTGTTTAAATTCTGGGCAAGTTGTTTTGTTGTGTGCTTTATAGCTGTGAGTTGACTGATCTGGCCCAAACACTGCATTTGGCCAAACAAGCAGAACACTAGTTTTGGTGTTTTGTTTTGGTTTTTTTATTTTAGATACTGAACTAGGGAAGAGGCCTGAAACATAACTGTGGGAGAACAAATGAAAAAAGCATACAAAGGCAGAGACTAGACACCTGTGTCTAAACTTCAGCTTGTTTCTGTATTGGGTATTATCTTAGATTTTCCTGTTACTGCTGCTTCACATAACTAAGCTTCATCTGTTCTGGGGTGTCAGTTAAACTCTCCTCCTTCCTGTTTACTTCTCTGAAGTGCTTTTGCCCTAATATAGAGCCACAGAGGTAGATTCTCCCACTCCCTGCGGCCCACAGGCAGAGAGCAGCGCTGTGCAGCAGTAGCAAGCTTCAAGGAGCACACTAGGTCTGTTACTCCTTCCCTTATATCTGTACCTGAAAGAAGATCAGTGCAAGCAGTCCTGTTGGTTTCCACGCAGCTATCTTCCATAGGAAATATATGACCTCCAGTGAACAGTCCTCTGTTGCTGTAAAAAGATTTTCTTTTAATGGAAGAGTTGAAAGCTCTAAGTTTTGTATAATTCAGTGTGCTACGCTGAGGGTGGCAAGACCACCAATTTTGGTGGCAAAACCTGTTACTTACTTGGATATTCTCTCCATTTTTGTTCAGAAAGTGCTTTAAATATTGTATCTGCTATTTGTAATAGATGGTCTGCAAAAAGTCAGTAGAAATTTGGTATTGCTTAAGAATGAACTCTAATAAGCAGCTAATTAAGGCTTTAATCTTAACAGATAGCATTGTGGCACATGCAGGAAGCATTTGCCATAAGATTCCTATTACAGGTGCAACTATAGACACACATTTACTGTAAAATTTCTACAGGTTAAGTCTGTAACATTTGTAAGATTTAACTTATGGTTCTTCACAATGACTACACCTACTCTAAACCTGAGCCCTCTCTGACCTCTGAAACATACAGGCGAGGATTCAAATGCTAACAGTGACTGGTTTTATGGCAAAATATCTGAACAGTAGCATCCAGTTCCAGCTACTGGTTAGGATCAGGGTACCAGAAGGCTGATTTTACCTTGTTGCAGCTATGAAATACATTCTCTGATGCACTCCTGAGGAGTAGATTAAGCATTAATAATATAAATTCCTCCTTATTTTTTGTTGTTGACCTACATGTCAAAGCACTGAGCTTGTCAAACGGCAAACTTACACTGTGGGAAACAGTTCTGGACCACTCACAAACACTGTCAGCTCTCATTTGGTTTTAGTTATTTCCTTCTCCACTAATTTCCCTCCCCTCCCCACATAGTGTAACTGATTTATTATTAGTGGGTTGCTGCATTGTCTCCTATCTGATTGTGTAATTCTGCCTTCAGCATGGAGAGACACGAGAGGAATGTGTGCAGTCTCTTCTCTCCTACTATGTTTTCCTGGTGGACTGGGAGGGGTCAGACCACTTTTGCGGGCTTTGTATTCCTTGTGCTCAGGAACACAACTTCCCTGTGTTCTCTGCTTATTTTGTATAGACATGAAGTGGGTATTACACAAGAGCGGCCCATGGCTAGGAAGATATCTGCTCTTGCTCTTCTCAAAGCACTTAAAAAATGTTCTTTTCTAATACCCTCCAATAAAAAAATAAAAAAAACCCCACATCAGCAAGCCTTTTAAAACAAACTTTTTAAACAATCAAATCTTCATAAAAATTCCTGCTGTAAAAATTCCCGCTGTAAAAATTCCCGCTGTAAAAATTCCCATGACATTTGAAATACTAAAAGTAGCACAGAATAGTAGTTAATCAAAAGCACTGTGCCTTATCTTTTGTCTACAGAAAAGTCACATTAAAGTAAATAAAAGAATAGTTATGTGAAATGAGTAACAGTTCCTACCCAGTTCTGTATATCTTTATCAATCATCTGGATGAGGAGATTGAGTGCAGATGACCCGAAGTTGGCTGGGAGTGTTGATCGGCTTGAGGGTAACAGGGCTCTGCAGAATGATCTGGACAAGCTGGATCGATGGGCTGTGGCCAGTGGTATGAAGCTCAACAGAACAAAGTGCCGGGTCCTGCACTTGGGCCTCAACAACTCCATGCAACACTACAGGCTTGAGGAAGACTGGCTGGAAAGCTGCTCTGCAGAAAAAGACCTAGGGGTGCTGATTGACAGCTGCTGAACATGAGCCAGCTTGTGCCCAGGCAGCCAAGAATGCCAACAGCATCCAGACCTGTATCAGAAATAACGTAGCCAGCAGGACAACAGAACGGACTATTCCCTCGTAATTGGCACTGGTAAGGCCGTACCTCAAATACTGTGTTCAGTTCTGGGCCCTTCTCTAAAAGAAAGATTGAGGTGCTGGAGTGTATCCAAAGACAAAAGAAACTGGTTTAGAGCAGAAGTCTTATGAGAAGCAGATGAGGGAACTGGGGTTGTTTAGCCTGAAGAAAAGGCGGCTGAGCGACGGAGAAAATTTAGTGGTTTGTTGGATGCATTCTTCTTTCATAAGCTGCCCAGTGCCTTGGCAAGTTAGACAGAAATCTAAAAGAGAGATTAATTTTTGGGTCCTAGATAGGTCTTCTGATGTGTTGGTAAGGACTGACAATTGTTTTGAAAATTATAAGGCTTTAAGAACAGGAAACTGTAGGAAGATACTGAGTTTTGCCATCACCTACTTACAGTCAGATGTTTAATGTACCCTGAACAATGCATGTTTTGAAAGAAGACAGGCTGGATGCACTCCATATCAAATGAACACACCAAGCACATGCCCCTATTCTTGGATGGTCCAGGAAGAGAAAGCTAGTGTTTCAGACTAAAACTACGATGAGTATTTCATACAACAGGTAAATTAACAAACTGTATATGATTGTGAGGGATAAAAATGGAACTCTCTGTAAGTCTACTGCTACTTCTAGCAAAAAACAGCCTGGATCAACCTAATCCAGAAGATATAGCATTTTTTTCCAACTCTTCATAATAGACTTGTAACTATAAATGGAGTCATTTACTAAGAAAACCACTATCCTTCAGTGTTCGAGCCTTTGGCAAAAAGGAGAAAAAAAAGTAATGACCTTAAATGCTGGGCATATATACACCTGTAAACACCTTTGTAAGAAACTCCTTGTATAAACCTTAGGGTTTTTTGAGACCTTCAGGGGCAAGGCTGCAAAGAAAGTACGTTTGTATGGTTTGTGGCTTCCATGCAATACAAGGGTGTCAGAATTAGCAGACTCAAAGCAGCACTGTTTATACGATTTTGTTGCATGGAATTCGATTTCAATGCTTTTGATTTAAAATATGGGGGGAGGGTAAGGGAACATGGAACAAAGCCTGGCAATGTGCTTGCGTTTGCTCTGGTTGTGACGGTAGCCAGAGAAGCGTGAGCAAGAATGTGGTCTTCCAAATTGCCTCTAAAACTCATGTTTAATGCAAGCTCTAGCTATAGACAGTTAGCAGTTGCCTATGGCAGCTGCCTGTAAGGAAAATGCTATGGCCAAATGATAAATCACCACTCTAGTATACTTAAATTCATCATGCTGCTTGAAATTTGCACTGGCAAGTTGAATGACTGAGATAATGGCTGTAAATTTGTCAGTAAATGTCAGTAAATTTATACTGGATCTGGTATGGATACCCTCCCAGAATCAACATGGTTGCTGTGCTTTAGTTCATCTCATTTGCTCTATTTCATCAGAAATGCAATACTTCATTAATACTCAATACTGATCAAATTTGTGTTCTGAGATGGTCTGACATGTACAAAAATGGTGCTAATGACCACAGCCCAGTAACTAGTAATTCCTACTATCTTGTAGTGATTTGTCTTTGTCTATTTCATATTTACACCTTTTTCTCTAAACACATGAAGTTGGGAACCTCACTTTTTTGATTATGAACAAAAATTCAGAAATTACAGTATTTGCCTCAAGGCTTTACAAAACATGCTACATATCAAAGGTGTGTAACACACATACAAAACATGCTGATGCTGCTGTTGGTCTTTTTGAAAAGTTTACCTGTCTTCGCTTTGAGTTACAGGCCTTCTATTTCTGAAAATCTGTCCTAGAGCTCATAATATCTTCCTGTTGCTACCTAGCTGCTCATATGCTTGAAATTTCAAGCTTGTGCATGTGGATAGTATTTCAAGCCAACATGTTTAGGCTAAAATCTAAATTGAGGTTGGTAGGGAGTCTTGGATGCTCTTATGAATATCTGGGCTTCATTACTGGAAAAGTATCTGATAATAACACAGAATTCAAAATAAGGTCCAAAGGCTCAATCCTTATTTTGTGTAATCAGTGCTGCGCAACATCCCCTCCTTATTTCTATAGTATCTTTAGGGAGGAAGAGGAGGAAGCTTTTTCAACAGGGTAATAAATAACTGCAAGATTTACTGAGCTACTGTAAGCTAATACGCTTTCAGCCTAGAGCTATGCAACAGTATTATTCTCATAAGTAGAACTGTTCAAGTGCTTAAGCATCTTGCAATACTGAGGCCATGTCTAGAAATTTAATAGCAAAACCTTGTAACGGATGAATAATAATCTCTGCAGTCTTCTTTTGGAAAAGAGTGGCTGAAATGTTGATACCTCTAATGATCTACAGAGCAAAAGAAGTTCACACTCCAGTTCTTTTGCAGATTCCGGTATACTAAGAGGAAAAGAAATTATTATATAGGAGCAATCTGCAGAGATGAAAAGAAATTGACTTTAAGGTTTGCACCAATCTCAGTATCTGAAAGAAACTAGGTTTATCAGCCCAGATTAACATCTCTGATGTTTCATTGGTGGGTTAGGTGGCTTTCTGGGATGTTTGCTTGCTTGATGTACTGCTTTATGGGTAATATATTCACAGGGGCTCCTGAAATTAACAGCTACCCTTGAAAGATGATGGACCCCACAAAGCACAATGGGTGAGTTACTGAGAAAATCATTAATAAATTCTGCTATTCTGGGCCATGGTGTCTCCTTTATTTTTAATTCAATCAGATTTAAATTTATTGAAAACAATGAGGAGAATCTTCTTCAAGTTAGTGAAAAGAAATGAGAACTATTTTAATCATGGTCAGGAAGAAAAGTTGTTGGGTCCATTTGAGAATTCAGATAGATTCTTAAGTGGACTGTGGACTGTCTCCCCTTCTTAGGACAGGCCTGTGAGCCCAAGGTTGTTTTGGGGTTGTTTTAGTAATTCAGTGTTGCAGGATTAAAATTCTCTGGCTCTTGTTTTGTTTGCTTGCTTGCTTTGGATTTAATATTTTTCTGAAAGTTTTTTGGTTGGTTTTTTTTTTTTTTTTTTGGTAGTAATTAGGCTTGATTTGTTGTAAGAGCAAAACACAGGGAAAATTAAACCCAGTACATCTAAATGGGTTATGAAAGTGCACGGTGGAAGTAATTATATATACCAATTGCTTAACAGCTTATAAAAATGCTTTTGTTCAATTCTGCAGAAGTTAGGAAATCAGTTGTCCCTACTGTAAGCAGATACTTGTGTGGAAGCTCCTCAGGAATGAGTTCCTAGCATCTCTCTGTACCTTTTGGAAATGTAAACTGTCATTCTAACAGTGCTAAGGAGGATAACACAGAGGAAGCACACTAGTTAAAATCAGGCAATTACTTTATAACTCTGGGGTTCATTTTTTCCCATTTGTTCTCTGCATTAAATTAGTATTTGAACTTGCCGGATCTGCATTTCATGCTTTCCTCTTAATCTTTACTGTCTAAAACACTGAGAAATAACAGAGTAGGTTTTCTTCTGGTGGACATCTGAAATGCCCTTAGCAAAGAGTTTTACTGTGTAAATGAGTCCAAGTTGGAACTGCTGTGTGGGCAGGCAATGCCTAAGAGTTTAAGAAGTGGCTCAGAAGTCAGAACTTCATAAAAAGAGTACTTAGCCCATGGAAATCCTCTTTCCCTTGCTGTATGCTTGAGAAATACTTTTACTACATCACTGTTTAACTTCCACTATAGCTCTCTGTCAAAAGACTCCTACATCTCAATTTTTTTATGTTTACTGTCAGTATCAGTGCTCACTACCTACCATATAAAGATTGTATGTAGATGAACATGCACTTCTACCCACAGGAAAAAAACAATTAATATAACCTGTGTGGAAAAAACTGCCACCTTGGAATTTCCTTATATATCCTTTTATCAGAAATGTTGACAGGCAAGGAGATTCAATTTTTGCACTGGTAACAATGTCCTCCTCCCTGATTTCTTCTCTCCCCACTCCCCACACCCTTCAAAAACTTCCTCCCCTACTAAAACCCAAACATGAACAGAGCCCTTAGCTAGACTGAGGAGGAGAAAGTGGTGGAAGAGAGACTAAAGCCTGAAATTCGTGTAAGAGCAAAGAAATGCTACTCTGCATTCCTTTACCCTTTTGCCATGATGAGTACTGCCAAAAAGAACAATTGAACACTGAAGCCAAAATTTTTTTGACTGTTCTTCAAAGAAGCCATTTTTATTGCCACTGTGGACAAAGTGCATTGAAACTTATGAATTCTAACAATAATTTTTTCCTGGTTTAGCTAGTCCTTAGTGTTTTGAGCTCCAAGGTGCGACAATTCATTGGAGGAATGTATTTTATTTTCATGGCTGGGCCAAAAGATCTTCTAAGTCATTCTCTTTATACCTATAAATGCCAAAAAGGAAAAAATGGCAAAGCTATGTTAATTAATTTTCTCACAGAGCATAAATTAAATATACAGGTTTGGAATGTGCTAATTCTCAATGTTCCTGAATGTGGAAGGTCTCAATACCTGGAAGTCTGCTATCACGTGGTATTTTAAAAATTAACACAGTGTAATGCATAATACAATATATTTGGTTTGCAGTACTTAATGTAGCCCAAATTTTCAATGGTTTTGCTTGCTACACAATACTAATAAACATTCTTTGCAATAAGAGAAATACAACTCTTTGGTGGGGAACAAAATGCACCCTAGGGAATAAAAGTATTTTTCATGCTTCCTGTTACTGCAAACTCAAGCCTGAGCTGTGACAGTCAGCAGGAATCCTTGCATGGTATTCTTCACAGTGAAAGTTTTGCAGCTCAGATCTTCTTTTATTTTCTTCAGACTCTGTTTTACGTACAACCACTCTTCCTCTGGAGCAGGTTGTGCGGAGTACTCCACTTAGCTGGAGCGAGACATGCAAGTCTACTAACGTAATTAGGACTGCCTAACTTGCCGATAAGTCTTTCTCTCCTCCGACAGCCTCTGCTCCCCACTAGTGAATTATATCTCATTTTTTAAGTGAGGCAGGGAGTTTGTTTTTATTTCTGTCTGGTGAAACTTAATTTCCCAGATGCATAATAAGATAAACACTCTTTGTATGTGTGTGTGTGTGCGTGTGTGCACCTCCAGCATTTCATCTCTACTTTAAAACAGCCATTGGGCATTTCAGTAAATCAGTTCCTGAGGAGCACTTAGCAACTGAACTGTGTTGCCACAGCTTCCTTACAAATGCTGTAGGGCCTGTATTTTTGACTGTTAACAAAATTACATAATGCTGTGCAATAAAGCACACTAGAAAAAAATATATCTTGTATACAGTTCTTGTAAATAAAATTTCAAATTTACTGTTCCCCTTTGCTCTCTTGCTGGGTACCATGTAAGTCATTTTTCATCCTTTTTCAAGATACATTGCCTTTTCCTAACGAAGCCTTAATTCCTATTTTTATCACTTCCTTACTAAAATACTATTTTTTTCCTCCTTAAAGCACTGCATTAAAATAGAGACGTTATCTTTACATATACATTACTAACATAAGAGGTGTAATTTTTTCTACAATCTCATTTTCTAAGAGGTCACTGTAATTTTACGGCACTTTGGGCACACAGATCTCCACAGATCCTTGCTTGGTCAAGCTAAAATAACAGTCTTGGTTTCCTGTTGAAAATTATATGAGATTTTCCATGTTAAATGCTTGGCAATTTCTGCCATCAAAAAGGTTAAAAGCAGTTTTAAATCCTGTTGAAGCCTCATGAAACTGTACGATGGAGAGATTTCTTAAGCACCTGGTTTGACCAAAAATATCTCATTTTTCTGTTGGGCCAGTATTAGAGAAGGTGAATAGTGTTGTTTAAATTAAAAAGTGATAATTCTGTAATATTAGGTTACTTGACTCATCAAGAACTGAATGCACAGAAATGAGAGGCACTTTCTGTACACACTGCATAAATATGCCAGAAACTGGGAAGCAATTCCGGGTTTCGCCTGCTGTAATCTAGCAATTCAGGACTGCAAGAGCCCTTCTACACTACTGATTTCAGCTCTCCGCTGCCGCAGCCAGCCACATCACAGAAAGCCAAGGGAACTCAACAGCTTCCATTGTGAAATTATCTCAGTTTCTTCCCCACTCAGGAGGCTGCCGATGAAGGTTATTCCTCCACTTATTAAACACATCCTCCATGTTTCCAGCCTTTTCTTTCCCTCCGCCTTGCCGTGGCCGCCCTCCCGCCCCAATACCTACCCCCCTCCACAGCCAGCCTCCCCTCACACACACGCACTGCAACGCCGACGGACGTTAACACTCGTTAAGGGGGCGGGGACTTTGCGACACGGGGCTGAGGGGTCTCGGGGCGGATGCCTGCGCTAGGCGGGGCGGTCTGCCGGCCTCAGGTGATGTGGCGGCCCGCGGCCATAGGCTGCCGCAGCTGAGGGCGGCCGCTTTCCGAGGGTCCCTGCTCCCCAGGCCCGCCCCGCGGTGAGCTGTGCCGAGGCACCCCGCGTGCCTGAGTGTGTCTTTATTTGGGGGGGTGTGTGTCAGGCATCATGCGGGAGACCCAGGGGACCCGAAAATGCGCAGGCACATGCATGAGAGGTTTGTTTTCCTGAGGAGCGCGGATTGAAAGAAAGGAAACAAAAGCAACCACAAAATATTGTAGTCTGAAGAAAAATGCCGGGAATGATTACATAGCATTGCTGAAGACAGCTGAGTAAAACGGAGCAGAATTTAATATGCTAAAATCTCACAGGTTTTCAATAATCAAGTCTTTAAATAGGACTGATTCAAGGTAGACCTGTACTGGTAATGGGTTAATTATCAAGGAAAACACATGGCTCTGTCATAAAAGCATATATTATTGGACACAAAGCCCTGAACAAATGTGTTAATGTGTATCGGGGAAATAAAAGCAATATTTGAGGCTATAAAAGTTGTGAACTTCATTAGAAGTAAGCCTAGAAAAACACACAATATATTACGTGCTAATGGGCATTCTATAGCAACAGCTCTTTTTCCACCCCACAGTGCTGCCTCATAAAAGGCAAACTTAGAAAATACCTTTAATTCCTGAATATGCCAAAAAACTTTCATTTGGGATGCTTGAAGTTGTTGAGCTATTAACTGTTATCAATACAGTTTAGCTTGTGTTTTAGGTGTTTTTTTTTTTTTCTGAGATAAGAATGTGACTTGTCATATGCTAACATAGAGTTATTACACTTTCAGAACTTTTAGTAGGTTACTGAATTGCTAAGATATGAGAAAAGAATGTCCTGACATTGTTTCTGTCTTGACTTCCATGAATGTATTGACCTCAAAACTTGGTTTTAAGACTTGAATCAAAATTAGCAGCCTTATTCGAGGAAAGATAAGCACTTTCAGCTCAACTGTTGGCAAATTATTGGTGTTCCATTTTAATATCCTAAAAATGTTGCTTTCTCCTTCCTGGTATATTTTGCCTATACATTAGAGCAAGTAAGGAAATGGATGGAGAGTGGTGAGGAAAGATTCAAAGAAATCAGGATAATGAACTGACCTACTAAATGCAATGCTAATTTTTTGCTCTCAATTGCCTCTGAGCAGTAATTATGGATCATTTTACAAGATGCATATTTTCCTGTTATAAACATGATTTTATACATGTTAATAAGAAAATTCTATTTTTTTTTTCTATTTTAGAATTACAGGTACTTTTTTAGGTGGCCACATATGGGTAGGAAAGCTTTGGAAAAACAAACAGAAAAATGATAGTGCAGATGATCAACATAGCATGCATTTTTATTTCTTTAATTATTCTTTATGAAAAATTTAGGATCCTGGTAAGGATATCCACATTTACAGCAAACTTGTGGTTTTTTTCATCATTAATTTAAGCTTTTTTTTTTTTTTTTTTTTTTTCTGGTAAAAGTATTACCTTGTTCATAGGAATATGACATGTAGGAATAGTCAACAACTCGTGAGTTTTTAAATTGCATGCTTTGATGAACTTCAGCTTTTCCAGTTGCTTTTTATTTTAATCTCTTTCTATGGCTAGATAATCATAAAGTATTCAAACTGTCATTACATGCTTGTGCTAGAAACAAGTTCTAATCCGTATATCAAGTAGAAGTAAATAATGAAATAAATAAAATCGTTTCTCCAAATTTTATTTATCAAGAACACTAGATTTGAGGATCTGGTTAAGAAAAAAACAGCTACTATTTATTCTGATAAACTTTTCCCTTTTATACACTATTTAATTACTAGAAATTGGAACAAAATGGAAAGGACGTATGTTTTTAGTCTTCCTAAAGGCATGAAGGACTGAGCTGTCCTTTGCACAGCTTCATTTCAGTGTCTGTCCCCTCTGCCATGATTATATTCCTATATTTCTTAAAGACTTCAGGCTTCAGGATGGATTCTCTGTAACGTTACTATTGAGTGGAGAGTGGATTTGAATTTACACAGGTATAACTGTCCTGCACAGTAGCCCAGGACTTTCTGTTTCATGACTTCTCTTTTCTTATTTGGACCTACAAGTCGACTGTTATACATTGGCAGAGATTCTTGTGGAGCATGTTGCAATTTCACTTTCGTGAACCTTCGTACAGGCTCAGCATGAGCACCTGCAAAGAAATAACAATGTCTTTGGACCTGAATAGAGATGGAAGAACATAATTGTGTGTGTTTAGACACAGTTTTACACAAGTGGGCAGCCTCACAGAAAGCAATGCCTGTCTTTCCTACCCCTCCTATACCAGTTAGAAAATATGTACATTCAGTGTGGATGGGATATTGTAAATGAATAAGTTTGAGGCACTGTTGATGAATGGTGTGTGTGATACCGTGACAAAAGAAGATGAGCCATTTTTCAGAAAATAAGGTAAAAAAGTAGAGAGAAGGCAGCTAGTCTGTATTCTTTCATGGAAAATGCATTTAAGTATGGTCAAGTGGATGTCTTCTATTTTTTTTACAATTATTGTTGAAATGTTATCTCCTGCCCTTCTGAGACCACATTCTAATGACATTAATAAGATTTCACAAAGCTTTTAGAGAATGAATCAGCCTCAGGCAGAGAAGCTTAAGACTAAAGGGAAAATACTGCAGCTGTCCTGGGTTCAGCAGTAGCAGTCATTTTTCTCCTTCTTAGTAGCTGGTGCAGCGCTGTGTTTTCGACTTTCGGCCTGGGAACTTTTACTTTTACATTTACATTTCAGGAACTGCAAGAATTATGGTATTTTCAATAATTTAGTACCTGTAGCTGTACTCCTTACAGATGACAGTATTTTTAGCCTCTGTAAAATTTCTGTTACTGGTTTTACTGATCCTAATGTCAATAAAAGGATGCCTCATGAATTTGGGCCAACTGATGATTTTCTTGTTCTCAGATGTCCTCCCAACCATGTGTATTGGTCTTGTGTGGCAAGGTTTTGGTAGAGGAGGGCCTACAGGGGTGGCTTCTGTGGAAAGCTGCCAGAAGCTTCCCATCCCTTATGGAACAAATGCTAGCCGACTCCAAGTCGGACCTGTTACTGGCAAAGTCCAACCCCATCAGTGATGGTGGTAACACCCCTGGGATAACATATTTAAGAAGGAGGGAAAGTTACTGCGCAGGAGCAATTGTAGCTATAGAGTGAAGTGGGAATACGTGAGACTAACAGCTCTGCAGACATCAAGGTCAGTGCAGAAGGAGGGAAGGTGCTCCAGACACTGGAGCAGAGATTGCCTTGCAGCCCATGGTTTAGATCACTGTGAGAAAGGCTGTGCCTCTGCAGCCCATGGAGGTCCATGGTGGGGCAAACTTTCATCTGCAGCCTGGGGATGCTTAAGCAGGGGGGTGTCCACAGTGGAGCAGACTGCTGGCAGAAACTGTGGCCCATGAAGAGAGGAGCCCACGCTGGAGCAGGTTTGCTGCAGGACTTGTGACCCCGCATGAACCCATGCTGGAGCAGTCTGTTCCTGAAGGGCTGCACCATGGATGGGACCCACACTGGAGCAGTCTGTTCCTGAAGGACTGCCCCCGTGGAAGGGTCCCATGCTGGAGCAGTCTGTTCCTGAAGGGCTGCACCCATGGAAGGGACCCACGCTGGAGCAGTCTGTTCCTGAAGGGCTGCACCCATGGAAGGGACCCAGGCTGGAGCAGTCTGTTCCTGAAGGGCTGCACTCATGGAAGGGACCCAGGCTGGAGCAGTCTGTTCCTGAAGGGCTGCACCCATGGAAGGGACCCACGCTGGCGCAGTTCATGAAGAACTGCAGCCCATGGGAAGGACTCATGTTGGAGGACTGTCTCCTGTGGGAGAGACCCCACATTAGAGCAGGGGAAGAGTGTGAGGAGTCCTTCTCCTGAGGAGGAAAGAGCAGCAGAGAGAACATGAGATGCACTGATACAATCCCCATTCCCTGTACCTCTGCAGTGCTGCAGGGGAGAAGGTAGAGAAATCAGGAGTAAAGTTAAGCCCAGGAAGAAGAGAGGAGTGGGAGAGAAGATGATTTTAATATTTAGTTTTATTTTTCGTTATTCTACTCTGATTTGATTGTTAATAAATTAAAATAATTTCCCCATGTCAAGACTGTTTTGCCCATGATGATAACTGATGATCTGTCCCTGTCCTTTCCTTGCAGGACCCGTGAACCTTTTGTTGTATTTTCTCTCTCCTGTCCAGTTGAGGAAGGGGAGTGATAACACTGGTTTTGGAGGGCACCAGGCATCCAGCCAGGGTCAACCACCACACCATGTAAGCTGGAAATAAGTAACTGAGTTTGTTTGTAATATGGAATGGATAATATTGCACCTTTCTAGTATTTTTGGCTTTGGGAACAGCTACTAGTAATGAATAATATACCATATTTGCTAGGAATTGCCCTATTAAATGTATTACGTAAAAAATATTTATCAAATTCACTTGATTTTGTCTATGTAAAGTACAGATGTGTACTTTATACTGATATGTAGTATTTTCATGATCCTGAGTAGAAAATATTGTTTGAATTTCAAAAGTACTTTCTAACATTTTACTGAAAGTAATAGAGGAAGGACCTGAAATGATGCACAGCAATAAAAATAGTTTATATTTGTTTACCTCTGAATTATTCTTCCTTTTCTTCTTTTATTAAATATTAGCAGGGTATAAGTAGTGGGGGCATATTCTCCCACTTTTTGATTATTAATGGATTCTCTGCTGCACAGTGAACATTTATTTATTATGCAAGATATACCAAAATCAATATCACCATATACACCTGTGAAAGCCAAGGTTATAAGACAGGCAGTCTGACATAGTTTGGAAAGAGCAGAAGGTTGAAGCACTCAAGCTGTTTTCAGGCTTGATAAAGATGGAGCAAACATTAAACTAAGTGGGTATTAATTGTTCTGGATGTTATTGAATTGTATTAATAAGCTAAGAAATGTTGAGTATAATAGTAAGAAACTAGGGAGACACAGAGGTAAGGAGTTCCTATCTGCATGCTTGTTCTAAAAATTGGTGCTGTTTCCAGCGCTTTTGAACTATAAATAGTATACAAAAATAGTGAGAAATTTGAAGCATGTAAGAAAGGAAGGAAATTCTAGTGGACTAAAAAACCCCCATACTTTAGACCAGAATTTCACTTATCTTGTAATAGTATGCACATTACTAAGCAAACTAATCTCCTGAAAGGTTAGTATTAAGTTTTGGAATAATTTTTTCCCTCTTAGCTGGTTTGCAGCCAGAGATTCTTTCCAGTGCATGCTTGGCTCATGTTGGGCTTGAGAAAGGGCTTGTGTGCCCTAAAGTTTGACTTTTCCCTTTTCCCAACTGCACCGTTTGGTCTAATAAAAGGTATTATCTCTTTCTAGAGGTTGATTTTAACAAGTGATGGACTGAAAAAGGAGAGAAGATGGTGTCCACATTTGTACTATGGAAATAAATTCTGAAATGACCAGTGATACCTATAGAAGCCTGGTTAAGTTAGAAATACTGTATTTTTTTAAATGCCTGATAATGACATTAGTAATGATCACAGATACTTCTAATTTTGCCAAGAGTAGTTCACAGTTATATGGGTCTGTACCGTTAGCCTGCATACAGCAGGAGAGATCAGCTGATGTGTAAAGCCTCTTTCCTTAGCTTAATTGGCTGGTTTTGCATTTTGCAGATGTTAGATTTCCAAATCAATAATCCCATAAATGCACACAAGCAGCTCTGATGAAACACAGACTTAGATTTGCTGCTGCTTTGGTAAGACAAATCCCATTTGCAATGGAAGATGTCAAACCTAAAGAGAATGCATCCTTGCAAACTCTCTTACCCAAGGGAAAATTATAAAATTAAATGGCAAGGTCGTCAAGACAGACAAGTTGTGATGTGCAGAAAATGAAAATGCTACTTTATATCCTCTGCTTTTCAATATTTTGATGAGGACTGTTTGAAGGCTTTTTTTGTCTGTTTATGCATCAATTTGCAGTCCTCATGGCCACACTGGCAGCTGACGTGTGCTTCATCAGACTACACCGATGGCAGCCTGGGCTGAGGTGTACCTGCCCTCCTCGCAGCAGCCAAAGGGCCCTTGGGGCCCTCAGGACCCTCAGCACCCTTGGAAATCACTTCCCTTTCATTATGCTTTGGCAGAAGAAAAAGGTGATGCCTGCAATTAGATATCAATGAATAAATTTTTAGACTTTTTGGCATGTGATTGAGCTAAAATAGGTTGTAACAGCAATAATACAAACAGTTTACTTGGTATTTTCAAAGTCTGGTTTTTGCAAGAGGCATAGATGTCTATCTGCACAGATTTCACACAATATAATGTTATAATCTTTCCACAGAATGTTGTCTATGAGTACAAAATTGAAGGGAAGGGCAGGGTACAGTATGATAGCAATTTAGTGTGGGAGAATCTTTTTATTTGAGCAATACCAGAGTATGAGCAAGAATGGGAAAGCATGTGAAAATTGAGTGATGACCTTGAACTGATTAGCTGTCTACTAACTGTCTAGCAATATTATTGTTTTGAAGCTATCCATGTTCTCAGTGTATGTCTTACTTTTCTTCTGTTCTAAGTACTCTCTGAAGTACCACACAAAATGACTGGTAAATGTCTTTCATGTAAAAGAGTGAGGCATGACAGTGCAAGGAACCTTTGGAGGTTTTATAAAGGATTGTACATGGAATCTGACACTGGTTTAATGATGTCCAGTGGAGCTGCTTGGAAATGTATTCTATTCAGAAATATAATCCTATTGAAAAACTAGACTGGTATGTAATTCGCAATAATCAAGATACTCCTCAGCTACTTCATACCACTGTGCAGTTTTCTGGTTATTCTATTCTTTGCACTCTTGCTTGTGAATATCTAATTTGCATAACAATTTTACAGTGCTGCCTTAATAATGTGCAGCATGCCAACTGTTACTATTGGATTATGGGGTAATCTGATTTCTTGAAATCCATGAAAAATTATTCTCAATCGCCTAAGTATGAATGAACAGGATTGTCTAACCTGATTGCCTTCTAGTCTGAGAACATTTGGGCAGGTTGCCTGTAACAAATGTACCTAGCTTAGCTTCCTTGCTCTCTTCCGCTGAAATGTGCATTGACGAGAATTTATATGAATGAGAAGGAAAAAATAAACAGTTCACACAACTTATTAACTGTTACTCCAGTATCCTGATATTTACAATACTGGAGGGAAGACATCTGATGGTGGAAGTGCAGATGCGCTTGTGTGCCTCATGTGTATACAGATATGCAGATGTTGGGGCTTTTTTACCTCTACAGTTATACAATAGGGGAAAAAAAGATGACCAGTCACCCACTTTTTTTCATTTCATTTCATTTCATTTCATTTCATTTCATTTCATTTCATTTCATTTCATTTCATTATTTCATTTCATTTCATTAAAAAATAATTCGATATCTATTTAAAAAAGTGTTGTGAGGCTGTCCCAAGAAGAAGAAGCCATAGCTGTCCTGCCTGCATCCATGCTGTCTGTCTGGAGGTGATCCTGGCATACACTGCTGTGTCAACTGTGAGGAAACCATGTGTTTGGAGGACACTGATCAGCTTGCTCCAGATTGTTCTTTATCAGAAGAGACCTTAGAGAAGAGCTAGAGGGTTTGTAAAGTGGTCAGCAGACTGTGATCCTGCCTGAACCAGCCCATAAAGTGAGCCTAACCAATAAAGTAGGCACATCCAAACACAAATAAAACTAAATGATTTGGAGCAAATGATGCACTCGGCTCAGGTAGCGCCATGGGATGATTCTTGTTAAAACTGTTTGGAATGCCCCACTGAAACTGGGACATCTATATCTCTATCTGGAAGTATCAGAAGCCAAAATCAGAATCTATATATGGAACCAATTCATACGCACTTTTCGTTATTGGGAAAGGTCTGAGATAGTAAATATCAAGGTCAGTCCAAGTATTTCGAATTGTGAATTGACATGTAATTACCACTTTGAGAAGAGGGGTATTAGTACCTCAGTTATGCTGAATGTAAGGCATTTTGCTCCAAGAATATGACTTCTCGCTAACATTTTAGAAATGTGCATATGTTTTTGGATATTTATAACATCTAAGCAGAGTCCCTATTTATCCTGAGAATAAGCTGTAGCCTGATAAATGTCCAATATTATCATGAAGCTATATATTTAACAGTGAGTGCATTTGTGTGTTTACATAAAAAAAAAAAAAAACAGATGAAAAATTGTCCTGTTGCAAAAGAAGTCCTGTGTTTGTAAAAAGGCAGCTGATGAATAGAAAACAGACTCTTGTGTAATATCCAAGTCTTTGTTGGTAGTGAACAGATGCTACACCAGCAGTCCTGGGACTTCCATGGAACTGCTATGAATATGTTCACAGCATGAGAATATGGGCAACATGCTGTTAAAATGCTGCTTCTCAAATCCCAGGACTGCTATGTTGCTGTTGTAGCGCCGGCCTTAATTCAAAGGCACACTTAAAAAAGGCCTGTTATGATGTAATGTTCCAAAATTGTGTCGATGATATTGCAGTTTAGCCCATTTAGGGCTGAAGGGCTGGGAAGGAAAATAATTTGTCTTGCTATATCCTGATGTAGAAGAATCTGTCTTTGAGTTTGAAATTCTTGCTTCAAGTACTAATAAAGAGTCTTTTCACAAATCATGAATGTAAAGGAAAGATTTAGTCAGATTTATCTTGTGCTACAAATATATACATGAAGAAATCCCATCTGTACAATGTCACAGGAATTTTCTATTTTTATTAACCATTTTTTAGAAGGGATGAATACTCCTGGGCAAAGAACCTTATACTGAAACTATGCAAAGTGCAGCATAAAAGGAAAAGTTTTGGTTACTCTTGTTTTTTGAAGTCTTTTCAGGAACTTGTTTTCACTGCTTCAGTCATGCTTGAATAAATTATGTGCTTAAAATGGTAAAGACTACAGGGGGAAATTCTAAAATAAAGGGAGAGATTGAGGACTGTGATTAATTAGCAGAGTGCTAAACAAACTGTTCTTTTCTTCTGATGATAATATTTAAAGACAGTTGCAATGTCCATGATAACAAATATCTGAAAAACCCAGATAAGGTAGGAAAGAATTAGAAGTTGTTAGAGCGCTGGGCATGTTTAAGTTGGGTTATGTATTTCAGGGTTTCTATTATTTAGTCCTCAAGGAGGATGGAAAAATACACGGAAATGCTAAGGGAATTCATATTTTCATTTTTTGCACTAGTAACTTTTCACATTTAATTTCTGGCTTCCTGGTAGAGAAAGTGAGACTGTACTATGCTTTGTGCTGCCATGTTGAAGCTCCTTTGTGCTACTTTGTGATTCTGTCTATTACAAAAGAGTAGGCAATTGCAGTACACTGCAATTACTTTTGACATGATGGTGGCATAAACATACTTCTAATCAGAACCAGACTTTTTGGAAGAGGGTGATATTCACATATACGTTTTTCCTGCCCTGTAATGTAATAGCAGCTCCTCCCTGTACTGCTTGGTCATAGCATTTTCTAGGTGTAGTTGAAAGTAGCAACTGTAACTGGCTAACATACTTCCAAAACCCTGTGAACAGGAACATGATCAGGAACTGGACATCTTCTGCAAAAGCTTATTTAGAAGTACACACATCAAAATAAACATTTTTAGCAAAGCCAGGACTTTTTCTATTTTGGAATAGAGAAGCATTTCTTCCTAGGAAGGCAGTTTCTCTCTGTCTTCTGTCTTTTTTTTTTTTTTGTTTCCTCTGGCCTGATGCTTAAATTATCTATTAAATATATTATTCTGTTAAAGTAATTGACAAGGCATTTAAGACAGTCTCTGCAAGGAAGTGATGCAGCTCAGTAGGATGAGATAGGCTAGATAAATGCTTATTTCTGAGGACTCTACTACAAACATTTCAATAGGTAGTTATTTGGTAGAGCCCTGGCAGTCCTGTGGATTTGATGGTCATTAGTAGTTTGGATCGGACAGTCCTGGAATGCATCTTCCAATTTAGCTTAATCCAAAACATACTGTTCAAGCACTTTCAGACCACTCTGCAACATGAACCAAAGTACACTAAAGGGGAATAATGAATTTTGTTTAAAAAATGTACTCCTCATCTGAACTAAAATGCTAATGTAAACGTGTCCTAGTATATCTTATTACACTGATTAATATGACAGTACCACCCCATCCTGATCACATTCATTGTGTCATTGGAACTAGCTGTACAAGTATTTAGGAAATATAGCCTGGTATTATTTGCACCATATATGGTCACTTTATAATAAAACATCTATTTTGTTTACAGCCTTCTCAAAGTATATTACAAGGCTAATTATTATTCTTGTTACAGAATTATGTGACCTTGCTAGATAGCCAGTATATACTTTGTGCATATGCTTAACATTCAAACCCTTTGTGATAGAGAATTGAAGAAAAAATTAATTCTCAAATGAAATTGCTTTATATACTTTCCTTTTTTCTATATACAAAATGGTTAAGGGAAAAATTGAAATATTGCTACCAGTGGCAGACCTCTTAGTACTAGATCTCTCCCTCTCTTTTTTATTTTTGCCCCTTCTCCCTGCAACTAGCTGAAAAACAGAAAACCTTTTAATTCATGGCTAGAATAACTGAAATTTTTCTGTATACTTGATACTGCTTCACTATCTTGCATCATGGACTGAATTCAAGTGTATGGGACATAGATAATTTTAACCTTTTTATAGTGCTTGCATTCTCTTTTTTAGCAGAGCTGTGTTTCAGTGGGGTTGTATATATTTGTATCCACATGCATAGATAGAATTATAGAACACCAGGTAGGTATACATAGTACTGTATGTATATTTGTTATGGGAAAACTGTGTGGGTAATTTCATATAGTATCTGAGGGAGAATGGAAACTGAAATTGGGTTGCAACATCAGTTTTGAAGAGGAATGGATCCCACTGCCTGAGGCCAACTTCGAGGAAATGAAGCTCTGCTTAGCAAAGCATATTGTGGTCTATACTGAAGCTTATTATGCATTTCACAGGGCTGTGAATTCCCATAACCTTAACTGAACTTTTAAGATTTTCTTGGTGTTGTTTTTCTAAAGCTTTGACTTTTAGGTTCATGCCTGCTTTTGCCCAAAAGTTTCTTTTATACTCCTCATGGCTGTACAAAAAAGCTTTACATGTGATTTGACTACAACCTAACTGTCAAAAGCCAAATAAGAAATACAAAAGAACTTAACATGTATTTGTTATTCAAAATAAGTTTTTGGGGAGCTGGCTTATGGCTTTTCTTTTCTCTAAATTCTCAGGATTTAAAAAATTATATCAAAACTTGTAATGTTCTAGTGTATACCTCCACTGCCACTTGGTAATAAATGAAAGCACTGGATTTTTATGGGTTTTGCTATATTTCTTGTGTGTTTTGTGGTGGAGAAAGGCTGTGAATTCTTTATGCCATAGCAAATTAGGAGAAGTTTTCAGTACTGCTGAAGGTTTCTGTAATCTTCCATTCCCAAATTTATACTGAAGGATTCTTCTTTTCTTTTCTTTAAGTTTTTTTAAGAAAAAAGGAAGTTCCAATTTTTATTTCATGAAAGCAAGCAAATATCTCTATGTGAAAATTCCGATTCTATTAAGTATTAGTACAGTTAATTAAAAGACCTTCTTCTACTATGCTGATTTAATTCCTTCCTTACTGACAGTTCACAGAGGCTTGCTATGGGATTTTTCTGTTCTTTCTTCTTTTCTGAAACCTTGGAGGGATTCAGCAGTTACATTCCATGTGTCAGTAAAACTATTGTGTGTTGTTAAGGAGACATTGCATGCTATCCCTGTCACCAATATTCTGATTCTTCTCTGGATGGCTTGTTGCCTTCTCTTTTTAGCACTGATTGTGTTATCAATTGTCTCACTGTTGAAAGGAAATGAATTCAGGAAGATAGTAAAGAAATGGCAACTCTTTCAAATGACCAGACATATGTGAAATTGTTATGTGCTCTAAAAGCAACAGCAGGTAAAAAAAAAAGATGTTTCTGCATGTTTGCTTGTTTTGCTAAGGGTGACATTGTACCCACTTTTCTAATAGTGTAATCCTCAATTCTGTTATATCATATAAAGGCTGTCACATAATCTGTTGTGTTTGATAGGCAGAACACTTGTAGAAGAACAAGTTTCCATTTTTTAATCTGCTCTTGAAACAGAGCAAAACTATGTTATGGTTCAGTGCTATATACTTGTTGATTTACATCTACAAAAGACTGATTCTGATTTTCAGAGACCAGGAGATATACATACTAAGGCTATATCCTCTTTAGAACTCTTCTTTAAAAGGTCCAGATGTCCTGGAGATTGCTTCAAAAGAACTTCCAACGATCAGGAAAACTGGCCTCTTAGAGATTTTTTTGGGGTCTTATTTTTCTGTCGTAAGAGGTGAAGCAGTTTTGCAGGATAAACACCAGCACAACTAAAAGGGAATGAGTGGCAAAACCTAAAGTCTTACTGTAGTTCTGAAATTATCATAGAATTATTTAGGTTGGAAGGGACCTTAAACTTAATCGAGTTCCAGCCCCCTTGCTACAGTCAGGGATGCCTCACACTAGACCAGGTTGCTCGAAGTCCCATCCAGCCTGGCCTTAAACACTTCCAATAGTAGGGCAGCCATAACATTCCTGGGCAACCTGTGCCAGTGTATCACCACCCTCATTGTGAAGAATTTTCTGCTAATATCTAATCCAAATCTATACTCTTTCTGTTTAAAGCCGTTCCTCTTTGTCCTCTCACTACAGGCCCTTGTGAAAAGCCAGTCTACAGTTTTCTTGTAGGCCCGCTTGACATACTGGAAGCTGCTCTAAGGTCTCCCTGGAGCTTTTTCTTCTCCAGGCTGAACAAGATCAACTCTCTCAGCCTGTCTCCACAGGGCAGGTTTTCCAGCCCTCTGATCATCTTTGTGACCCTCCTCTGGACTTGCTCATGCAGGCTCACGTCCCTCTTGTGTTGGGGGCCCCAGACATTAGTAGGCATTTTTACCTAGACATTACAAGAATGAACAATGTTGGAGGCAATGCATGTGAAAATGCTATCCCAAAATTGTGTCTGGAGGTGGTGGTGATGGAAATTAAACACTAGTGATTATTTTTATTAAAATCTAATATTTTGAAATTATTAAAAGGGAAGGCAAGACCAAGAAAGATTCCAAATCATAAAATTACCAAAGCAACTGTAAAGCAGCAACTATCCCTAGCTCTGAGGATTTCAGTCCAAACTTTAGAGATCATAGAATCATAGAATAGTTAGGGTTGGAAAGGACCTTCAGATCATCTAGTTCCAACCCCCCTGCCATGGGCAGGGACACCTCCCACTAAACCATGCCACCCAAGGCTATGTCTAATCCAGCCTTGAACACCGCCAGCAATGGAGCATTCACAACTTCCCTGAGCAACACATTCCAGTGCCTCACCACCCTTACAGTAAAGAATTTCTTCTTCATATCCAATCTGAACTGTCCCTGTTTAAGTTTGAACCTGTTACCCCTTGTCCTCTCACTACAGTCCCTAATGAAGAGTCCCTCCCCAGCATCCCTATAGGTCCCCTTCAGATATTGGAAGGCTGCTATGAGGTCTAATCATTACACTTAAAATTATTTTCTTATTTGGATGGTTGAAGTAGGACTTCTACACAAACTGTATAGAATACCTCAAAATACCTTGGCAAGATTTGTAGGGAAAGAAAATATATTTGGTTTGACTGAAAGATTTGAAGGAGGGACAAATAAGATTCTGGAGACAGAAACACATCTTCAGATCTGCTACAGCAATACATAGCTCTTTCGATGTTGCAAGTAGTATATCTCTGCTAACTGACTATAATTTTTCCCCATTAAGTGAGGAAAGGTGTAAAGAAGGTAAATTGGAGCTTCTTTAGATGAATATGATCCAAATTAAATATTTGGAGGTTTTTGATTTTAGAAGTCTGATACCTTGTTCTGATTTAGCTACAGAGTTCTGAGATTTCTAAGACAGTTAAAAACCTGAGCCTTACGGAAGATATTTCATTTATTGACTGTTTTCTCTGTCATTTTTCTCTCTGCTATTTGCTTGCAATAGCTTTTACTGTTAGTTTCTGGCTAAATATTATATTCTTGTCTGACAAAGAAGATTGTGCTGTCATCATCCTCTTGTTTTCCTATTAGAGTTGTAGAAAGCCTGTGTGCTATGACATCTGTTTTTCAACATCTACAAGCAAGTAGCTTCTCATAAACCAACAAATTTGTTGTCTTTAAACTTCAGAACCAACAGAACCACAGTTCATAGTTTCTACTAAGCCTTCAGATGAAGGAAACCACAGCACTGACAGCCATCCTGTGTTAAGTATGCACTTTTTGTTCCCCAACTACTCCTTACTAGGAAGAAAGATGCTTTTGTGTCAGTATTTTTTCACTTGAGTTAGAAGCAGTTACTACGAGTACCATGCTGTGTAGGCAAAATCAGAATCTTTGGATGAGCTGTCTTCTCACAGAAATGGGAAAAGTTCTGTTTCTGCTTCAGGTCTTGAAATAAATTTGGTTTTAGATTGAAATAAATTGCAGTAAAAATAGTTTAAAATTATCAAGTGGAAACTAGATACTTATGTATACTTGTTGATAGGTGAATACATTTTGCTTAGTTCTTGATTAATTCTTTAGTCTAGATATTAAAATGCAACAAAGGGAAAAATCTGTGGAGATCGGATGCTTCTCTCCCAGGATTTTGAACCATTAATGTGTCTCAGATGTAATTTGTGAGCCACTTGAGTAGCAGTCCATGGCATTCCTTTGTGTAGGAAGTGAGCTGGTCAAGGTAGAAAGTGACCAGTTCCCCATAATGCTCCTCACAAATGCATATGACTGAAGAGATGCTAATAGTTTAAAGCCAGGAGAACAAGACAGCTTTACTATTAATGCTTTTATAAGTTTTGGAGTTATTAGATATGAAAGCTTGAACTTCAGTGAGCTCTTAGAATGTCTCAGTAAATATTACAAGCTTTGTTTGAAGTCTTGCAGAAGTTACAAGGAAGGCAAGCATGCCTTTGTATTTTTCATGTCTGAGAACAATAATAAAAAAAGAATGTTATGACTACAGAAATTTACAGCATAAGTAAATCTTTAACCCATTCCATCTTTTTTGAGCTGAAATATTTGGGTTATGGTTGAAACTAGATGAGTGCAGATTTACTACGAGGTGTGTCCCTGTGACTATAAGCACTGGGAGGAGAAGCACAGGCTCTCATATAAGTAAGAAGTAACATATTCAGGATTCAGTATATTTTCATAAATTCCCATATTCAGTAATAAATGGCATCCCTCAAGGGTCTGTACTGGGACCTGTACTGTTCAATAGCTTTATTAGTGACACGGTGGTATTGAGTGCACCCTCAGCAAGCTGAGTGGTGAAGTTGATACATTTGGGAGAAGGGATGCCATCCAGAAAGACCCAGACAGGCTTGAGAAGGGCCTGGGTGAACCTCATGAAGTTCAACAAAACCAAGTGCAAGGTTCTGCTTTTAGGTGGTGGCAATCACCAGTATCAGTACAGACTGGGTGATGAATGGATTGTAAGCAGCACTGCATACAAGATTTTGAGAATACTTCTGGAGGAAAAACTGAATATGAGACAGCAATTTGTACTTGCAGCCCAGAAAGCCAATCATATGCTGGTCTGCATCAAAAAGAATGTGGCCAGCAGGTCGAAAGAGGTGATTCTTCCACTCTGCTCCGCAGTTATGAGACTCCACCTGGAGTACTATGTCCAGCTCTGGGCTGCCCAGCACCTGAATGACATGGACCTGTTAGAGTGGGTCCAGAGTAGGGCCACAAAAATTATCAGAGTACTAGAACCCCTCCACTATAAGGAAAGACTGAGGAGTTGTGATTATTCAGCCTGGAGAAGAGATGGCTCCAGGGACACCTTATAGCAGCCCTCCAGTATCTAACCCTCCACTATAAGGAAAGACTGAGGAGTTGTGATTATTCAGCCTGGAGAAGAGATGGCTCCAGGGACACCTTATAGCAGCCCTCCAGTATCTAAAGGTGGCTTATAAGAAAGCCTACCGGGGCTGGTAGTGACTGGACAAGGAACATCAAAGGGTTTTAAACCAAACGAGGTTAGATTTAGATGAGAAGTAAGGGATTCTTTGCTGTGAGCATGGTGAGACACTGGAACAGGCTGCCCAGAGAAGCTGTGGATGCCCCATCCCTGGAAGTGTTAAAGTTCAGTTTAGGTGGGACTTTGAGCAACCTGGTCTAGTGGAAAATGTCCCTGCCCATAACAGGGGGAGGTGAACTGGATAGTATTTAAAGCTCCCTTCCAACCCAAACCATTCTGAGATTCTAAGAGTCTATCACATGAGTCAATGGGAGCTGTGTGGTTATGCAAGCTGTCCCATCTACATCGGGGACAAGCATATCTCCTGGGCTGGAGAATGAGTTCTGGATTTACTTTTTTTTTTACTTTCTGATTAATCAGAAGTCTTCTCAATGTCAGGTTTAGGATTCATGGGGATTATTTTGCTTTTTTGGGAAGTTTCTGTCAGTTGCTTTCTCATAGTTCAAATCAACCCAAGGGCTGGCTTAAAGCTTTATTTGGTCAAAGCTTTAAAAAAACTTGATCTGATCTTTGTGAAAGCAGCAGAATTGTTTTCATTAGGCCTAGATGCTGAATTTTTTGATTATTCAATACAAAACATTGAGTTTTAATGATTTTTTTATTGTGGGTAGTTTTTTAAACCTGAAATAGAAGCTGGAAGCTATTAACAAGATGCTTTTGTGCTGAATCATTTAAGCCTCGTCATGAATTATTAATTTTTCAAGAAACTAATGTTTTTTGCCTCTGTAGTTGTGCTCTCATAGGTTCTAGATAGTTTGCAGCTTCTGCTGGAAAAGCTGATGGAGCTGACAAGTAGCTTAAGACGTATGAGTGTATCCCAAAGAAGCTTAGAACAACATTCAATAAGTTAACAACAGTCATGTTAATTTCTGCCAATATAGCTTGCAGTTTTACAAGTTTGCAACTTGCAGACTTCAGTTCTTTCTTCTAGTCTGACAAGGTCTTAGATCTAGGCAAAGGCACCTCTTAAACACCTCACAAATTTATTTGATACAGGTGTCAGTTTGGGCTCCTATGAAGAGTTCATCCCTTCCTTCCTCTCATTTTTAGTGTTCAGGCTTTTAGATTTAGATTAGAACTCAGACATTTCATACTAGAAATTGAAAATCTTAATTGTACTTCCATGTCCCATTTAAGGCATTCCTTATTAAAATTCATGAATCTATGATTCTATGACTTTTGACTCATTCATGATTCTAAATATTCTCTTTCACTCTCTGTATAGGTCATGTGTAGTGTGCTAGGGGCCAGAAACACCAAGACCTCAACTAATAAATTAGCTATGCTGACTGTTTTAATGTTCGGTAGATATGGGCCACAAACTACACTGCTTCATGCCCACCAGTTCTCCTGGCATTGGAGGAATCTCCAGGTGTCTGTGTAGCATTAATTTTCTAGCATCCTCACCAATGTTTGAAAAACTTTCCTCTGCTATCCTGAAGATAAAAAATAGGTTAACTCTACTAATGTACATTAAATGGAGCTGGAGTCAGCAGCTGGCCTGAGGCCCAGGAGCACCCGAGTCCCTAGAGTTGGTAGTGATTAGTTGTTTTCTCTCAAAGAAAAGAGGTGGCGTCAGGAATTGTATATAATTTTTCATTAACAACTAATGACTTACAAGATTATTTTTAAGTCTCCTGTAATCACTCTTATTTTTTCCTAATTTCCACTGAATGATGAGGGAGGAAAGGAGTTTACTTTTTTGTGGCTATACTGTTTCTGTATTTTTTAAATCTTTCTGGCTTTAGAAGTGCAATCTATTTGCCTTTCTGGCTAATATTTAACTTGAAGAATCTTTACGCAGTTCATCAGCTGTAGCGAGCTGCTTTCACTATGTTCACTTAGCAGACCGGTTTGATTTCATCTGGTATTCCCACTGTGGGACAGATGGTAGAAATGGCTGATATCTGTGCTACTCAGGCACAGTGTCTTCAGATCCCTGCATCAGAACTGCATAATGTAGAGGGAAGCAATTTTTGGCTGCTCACTCAAGACAACTCCCTTGTGTGATGAGGCATGTAAGCCTTCAGGCTCAAATCACAGAACTGTTTTGTTTTCCTTGTCCCTGCTCCTTTCCTCCTCTCTACCTCCCTTCCCCTTTTTTGATGAATTAAGATGTTAGTTTATTAATTCTGTTCTAAACCACTGCTGAATGCAAAATAATATCGACTTAGTGATTTCATTGTTTCAACAATTAAAACAAAGCGAAATATGCTATTATGTAATATGAATCTCAATGTATTATAGATGGCAAGTGCTGACGGAAAGCTGATGTTAAACCAAATATATAGGCGCCTTTTTAGTGTTCATGAAACCGTAGTATCTGTGTGTGTCGCACCAAGATGTATGTTTCTAATGTAAAAAGAAATCCTTAATGTGAGATTTCTTTACTTCATGTTATTATTATTATGCTTAGTCTTTTTAGCTCATGTAGTGCCTATGTTATAAAGAATACAATTGTTTGCTGTAATTTTCTGTAATATGCATTCCATTCTATGGACATCAGGGCCAATATGGGCCATAGCAAAATGCTATTTAAGTTGAAGATTTCTACTGTACCGTCCAAACCTTTAATTGTCATGTATGGTCTTTTAACCCATTTCATTGAATTTTATTCTTTATATTATTCCCTAAAATTTAGTTCGAAAATCTAGTGCAAGATAATAGCTTTATTGAAATATTGTAAAATACTGAAGTTCATTTCATGTTTCTTGAAGGACTGTAGGTTCTAAAATTTGATTTAGGTATGACTGTGCCAGTTTTGTCTTTAATATTTGTGCATGGTGCCTGATAAGGACAGCAAAGGACTTCTTATTTTCTCAGGTGGAAAGAAGATACTGCATCCCTAGGACTTGAGTATGCATCCCTTCTGAGGTGGAGAAAGATGTTAAAGTCTCATGCTTCTTCCAGCTGAGTCATTTTGTCATTCATGTGCTATTCACAGAGTTACATCCAGATAAATTCCAAGCAAAGTAATATAGCATATGGTAAGGCCTGAAGATTGCAACTCCATTCCGAAATGCCTGTGCCCTAGGTCTTTTAAATGCATGTATTTCCCACTGTAACTGGCTTGCTGTTCTTCAAGTCACCCTGCTCAAGGAGCTTATTGCTTTCAGCTTTAGATGGTTAAAATAGCCAGCTGAAACTCTTGTAAAACTACATAACTTACCATGGTTTGATATGTTTCACTGTAAGAAATATAGGAAAGAGAATTAAATTCCTAGTTCCATAGCAAAATTTCTGTATTGTTTATAGGTTTTGGGACTTGTTGTAGCCCTTGAGGAAACTGAAAAAAGCTGAGGAAAAAATGATGAAACTAGGGGAATCCTTTCTTAATGACCGATTTTAGAAAGAGTTTGCACTGATTTTAATCAGAAGTGAATCTATAGAAATCAATAGATGATTTCAGTTCACCTTCTGACTCCTGTTCATTCTCCATGATCTTCATTGTATATAAACAAATTATGCCTTCAGAGCAGCTGCTTTTCTGAAAGCTCACATGGAAAGAGAAATTTGGCCTTTAGGTTTTTGTCTTCCTCATAGATTATCATAGGGTCTTTTGACGTAAGAATGAGGAAGAATTCTGTGTGCTGAAGGAAGGTACAGGTGGAGGGAAGAGGAGCCAAGGTTTGTAAAATAGAAAGATTTGTAGTGGCTAGGTGGGGTTTCAAAATAACCTACACAAACAGTTGAGTATTTTTTAAGTACAAATTTACTTCCGTGGAACTACTGTCAATCAAAATACTATCCAAAACTTGATCATTTTCTGAAATTTTCATCAGTACCTTGAGAATTCAGAAGAAATTGCAGGTGTCATTAGAATGATTCTGGAAAAACATGGTTTTGTATTTAGTATGTTACATGCACAGTAAGTGGAAGGAAAGCATATACTGCAATGTCATGAGTTACAAATAAACTAAATTGCTTTGATCTCAAAACCAAATCTATTTTGTTCCAAAGATACATTCCTTAATAGTAGCATAATAACAGAAATTAAATTAGTGTAACTTAAAGAGCCATGTAATAGCTTTCTCCTGATGACAGCATTAAGTGAATCTAAAGTCACAAAATGCAATTATCATTTACTTAAAGTTATCATGAAATTGAAAGAATTGCATACTGCTGATACTACTTTGACTTTTTCAGTGTGCTGAAAAAAGCATACTGGATTGTCTGGACATTTCGGGGTTTTGCCCTTTTACAGCCTTCCTACATTAAGAAATGAGAATGGGACGTCAAAGAGATAGTAGGAATCAGAATAAGAACACAAAACATAATATAGAGATCTGGTTTTATGTTTTGCAAAGAGATGAGGATCAACAGGAAGAAAATTAAGAATGTGTGCGTACCTGACTGGAAATTAGTACTTTATCTCTTTATGTAACCTATTTATTCTGATTTTTATCTTCATACTCTCTACTTAGTCTTTAATGAAGATCAGGACAATTCTGGAAAGACCCTCCACCAGAAAAAAATCCAAGCTTCTGTTGAGATGGCCAATTACCAAAAAAGGAAAAAAACCAAACCATAAAACCTTAATAGATTATGCAAAGAAGCATATATTTTTTTCTAAACTTTCCTCGTCCTAAAAGGCATGTTTGGTCATTTGATGCTAGAAGCAGCTGGAAGGAGTTTACATGAAACAGCTCCTACCTCTTTCTTTTCATGCTTTGCTAACTATGGTTTTGCAGGGCTCCATCAGTAATTTTGAAGACCACGTCTGAGTTTCTTTCCAGAAGTATGGAAAATGTTAGTATCTTTCTTATTGAGTTAGAATGAATGAGTTTGTATCCTCTGCAGCTTGAAGAGAATATTTTATTCCATTGTTTTTGAAGTAAGGATTTCAGTTGGTGTTGTTTGATGTCTATTAGACATGAATTCTTACTATATACTTTTTCCCTTCTAAATTTTTTTCTATATTGTTCTCCAGATCTTGAAATCTCACAGTTTATTGATGTTCTTGCTTGTTTCCCTCTCTTATACCACTAAGCTTATTTTTTTTCTTGTCAGATTTTAACTTCCTTTTCATGTCTTTAGCTGGTTTGCAGACTACTGGGAAGTAATACCACAAAGTTATATTGTGATGTATGAGGTAGCTGGACTGATACATGAAGATGAACCCTTCAAGTGTAAATACCTAGTGTGATTATTTGTTATGTGAAATTTGATAGTGTAGTTAGATCATAATTTTCCTCTTTCAGATTGAAATATATAAGCACGGGAACCACAGAAACCCCAAAATACATAACATTTTGAAGGTTCTTTTCTGTTAGATGAATTTCTTTTCAAATGTGGCAATATCTGACATATCAACTTGGATCCTGCCTCTCTCTTTGGCTAGATTAACTATATAATATTGTCTTGTCTCCTGTTAATGTCACTAACACCATATATAATTGTTGCATGCTCCTTCCAGAATAGCATTGCTAGGATTTGAGCTTGGCATGGAAAAGGGGAAGATGCTCACAGATCTGAATATGTTTTTGATTTCATTTTAGTTCTGTCTTAATGGAATGTTTTTAGGTTTTAGCAAAAAATAATCACGGATTTTTATATATTTCTTCTGTTCTTCCATCACAAAATACATCTTTCTAGACTCATGCCTAACATTTTCAGGCTCAGAGAAATAGTCTCACTGTTTTCACAGAAATGAAAAGTGAAAGAGAGCAACTTATCCTCTCTTCTATGGCAGGCCATAAGCCTATAAGTATGTTCGCACTGCTTAGCACATTCACTTCTGTGTAAATAACTTCTTAAACAATATTTTTACCTTTCTTCATCTTTCTTTAAAAAAAACCAAAAAAACATTCTTTAATGCCCCTTGCCACCTGAGCCGGGGGGGGGGGGGGGGGGGGGGGGGGCCGGGGGGGAGGAAAGAGAGCAGAAGAAGACATCTTTTCTCAAAAATCTTTTTATATTTTTTAAATTCATTAACTAAAATGTGATCCATTGGAATGAGCAGAAGGTTTAAAAAAAATCCCAGCTGCCTAAGGTAAAGATTTCTTTTTCTTTTGTACCTCAGTTCTAGCTCAAGGGAGATATGTGAATCATGTTATAAACCTCAGACTTCTAATTACCTCTGTGAATCTTGAAGACCTATTTCAGTGAAAAATGGGAAATGCCTTAAGCTGGCTAGCACCAGGGGGTGGTACTTAGATGTTTCTGACATAGCACTCATGAACACCAAAGTGAAGAAATGGAAAGACAGGTTTTCTCTGAGCTCTCAGGTGGAATCTTCCCACAAAAGGGCTGAACATTAATAATCCTTCAAATGTGCTTTTTGTTTTGTGGTTCTTGGTTCCACACTATTGTCACGATGCCCTGTATTATAGGGTGGGGTGAGTTAAAGTCTGCATGACTTCTTTTTTTAACGTTTTAGCTATACAAGTTGTAGAAAAGATTTTATTACTTCCATCTCAGATAATAAGAACAGTAAGCTTGCATCACTGTACAATTGCGGGAAGATTAGAAACTGATTGCTGTTTGGCTTGTTGTTTACTTGGCTTGGCTTACCAGGAGGAAGTTCTAACCATGTGCCTACCCAAAGCTTTTCTCAGTGGGGTCTGCAGCTGAGCCTTTACTGCTGTTCCTTGGGAGTATGGTAGGATACATCCTTTAGGAATGTCAGAGTGAAAACATGCCTAGGAAACTTGGAAAGACAGGGCAAATTTTGTACATAGTACGTCATTAGAGTAATTGGGTGTGGATATATCTGGAGATACAGATCTGAAAAAAAAAAATATTTGAGATTTCCATAATGGACTTGGATTTTGATATGCTTCAACAGCCAGACTAAAACATCGCTTATTAGTTTGTGGTATCTCAGTAATATAGAAGTTTTACGTAAATTCCATTATATTTATTGCTAAAATACTTGAAACTTTTCCAATAATCCATTAAAAATGTGACTAATATCTTTAATATATGTGTTTCCCAGGGGAGGAAATGAGTCACTATGCGTGCAGTAGAGTTTTGATTTGAGTAGTGCAGCTAACTGAATTTTCTCTAAAATCCAAATGAATCTACTCAGAGTGAAAATATTGACAGAATAGATGAATTCTTCAGGAAAGCTCTGATAAAAATGAGAATCATTTTTAAATATCCTTATTCAGCTGAAAAATTCTAGATGAGATATCATTATCTATTCCGTCTATTGTATAGTTATGATGCAAAATATCACCAAAAATAACAAAACAGTGGAGGTCTTTAGATTTTGATTGCCGTCATTTATTATCTTAAGTTATAAATGATAATAAAATACTATTTTATATGTGTCAACTAAAAAAGAAGAAAAAGCAAAACAGGTTTTTAGAGCCAATAAGTAAGTCTTCAAACATAATTAAAACAGGAAATGACAAATATGTTTAGTTACTTATAAAAAGTAGTGTAGTAAGATACAAACTGTGCTAATTTTTTTGATTTGATAATCTGTAATGGAATTCCTTAGCATTAAAACAAAAACAAAAACAAAAAAAAAAAACCCACAAAACCAAAAAATCTGGAATTCTTAAAGAAATCTTACTTTTGGAAAACAGAGCTTCAATACTTTTAAAGAGCAGATATTTAAAAGTTTTGTCACTTCTTAAACAGTATCATTGTTTTCTCTGAAAAATTTTAGTGACATGTATAAAATGGCTATCCAGGAAGAAAAAAATTGCTTTCAAAATTTGTAGATGCTTATATATTTCTCCAGAGTACAAGCAGCTGAATTGTGCAGATCAAATGAAAAAGGATTTCTATTCAATTCCTTTCAGATTAGTCCAATGGAAAAGAAGTCCCTGTCTTCTCTTTTAAAAATTTTCATTAGTTCGTATTAAAAATGGCACTAATAGCCATGGTAACTAAAAGGTGTAATGTGGTAAACAAATACCAGCAACAAGCTACTATAAAACCCTAGTACTCTTCAGAGTACTTCTCTGAAATGTAGATCTTTGTCCACAAAATAAATCCACACCGGGCAGCAGTGATGAAGTGCATTTCTAAATATGTCTATGCTTTGGAAAAGTATGCATATTGACTATTTGATAACATTGAGGGGAATCCATGTTCAACATTAATAACTATGTATGTATGTTTTGTATGTAGCAATACTTGAGGCCCATGTATTCTCTCATTTCCCTCTTTGCTCTTCCATTCCTGAAATGTTAACTTGTCGATATGCATCACTGTTAATATAGTTCTGCAAAGAGAGGAACTCTATCGCCCATTGGGAATCTTATATATTAATGTGTGCAATCTGGACACTATGTAGGAAATCAATCATAAGATCTTCTTTGGAGACAAGAAATAAAGGACCAGAAGAAGGACTAATCTGGGAAACAGCAAAGAAAGTTATAGCTGTCTAACACTGGAATCTCTTATTGAACCCAAATGAAATAATGGGCCTGTATTTCCACAAGATATGGAAGATAAACTTCTAAACAAAATGAAAAAGGACTAGAGAACCCGAGATTGGGAAGGAAACAAATGTTTGAGTACAAATTTTCCTAGGCCTTTGAGTTTTCTTTGAATGGCTTTACCTTCGTAGAGAGAGAAACCTGAGAAATAAGGTGTTCTCAGTCCTGACTGAGAATCCCATACTTTGCTCCTAGTAGTGATTAGTCAGAGTTCCTCTGTAAGGCTTGCTGGGCAGCCCTTTCAAACCGAACAAACAGTGTGGTATGCCTTGAAAGTGCGAGGATTTGGCATAACCTCATTACCATTCCAGTTTGGAATCAAGGTCTTCAGCATCTTATGGCTACCATCCACTCTTTCTTTCTTTTCATCTTTCTTCTGGTTCTCTGAGGCCTATTGCAGTGCTGTTAGTTGATGCTTGTTAGTCTTCTATGATAGATGTTGCTGTTCAGCCTCCCAACCACACCTAAAGAAGTTAAAGGTCTCTCTCAACTACATCTCGGTATGTGCTGCCTCACATATCATCATGTAGTCAAGGAGGTAGTATTTTGGCACTATGGGATGATTCTGTTTAACCTATTACCTTCCTTCAACATGCTCTTAACATTTTGAACGTGCTTTTCTTCCCATTTACTGCATAGTCCTAGTTCTTCTTTACAAAGAAAAGTAATGAATAGCTCAAACCACTCATTTAGGCTAAATACAGGTATACTAAAATACAAGAATAGAATCAGTGGATATTGTTGGCCTACCTACCTTGCACACCACCACTATCCCCACCACCCCCATACATGTGCACTTGGGAAGGAATCTGCATGGATGGCAACTCCTAAGAGCTGCAGATATTGCAGGGTGAGTAAGCATTCTTTATGTGTTGAAAGATCAATGAGGCAGTATCCAGTATGCAATATTTTAAGCTTAAGTAAATAAAACAGTTTCTGCTTTTCTGTTAAGCAAAATGTATTGTAATGATTTTGTTATCTGAAATGCTAAGTACATACTGAAGAGTTCAGTGTTCGAAATCTCTTTTCTGGTTTTATTTTTTGCTATGTAGGATAGAAATAATAAGCACTGGAAAGCAGGCATGAAAGAAAGGTCAGTAGTTTTGCATCTGCAGTTCTATATTTGCACAGGTTGCTAGGCAATGTAAGAAAATCATAGCTCTTAACTGCAAGATTGTGTTTTCAGATATCAGTTATTAAAAAGAAATCAACAATTGTACTCAGTAATATAATTCAGTACAATTACTTTTCACTAATGTTACTAATACTTGATGAATATTAGAGGTAATTAATATTATATAGTCTGCATTTACTTCAAAATGGATGGGCCCTTCTCTTCATGGAATAGCTTGTATTTGTTTTATAAGACCATGATAAAAATCTCTTTTTCCCAACTTGAGCATAGGAAATTAATTACTTTCTTATGCTTTTAGTTTAACAGCCATTGACTCTCCTAATATATGTCATATGACATATCGGATATAAGGAATATACCATCTTCTTGTTTTATGGATGGTGTTGAAACAAAAAGCATGGTTCTGGCTGGCACTCAAGGGGTGTGAGCCATCTGATATATTTCTGACAGGGATTGAAGAAAACCTCTCAGATTTACAAGCTGTGATATCAAGGTATTGGGCCTGAGTTTTAGGATGGGGCTGTTGAAAGAAACTTGAAATGCAAAGGACAGGGAAAAAGACTGGAATTGAAGAAGGAGGATGCTGCCTGCCCTGAGGCAACATCTGAGGTTCTGTCTATGAAGATATGGAAGCAGAGTGACTCAGCAGAGCTCCTGGGGATATAATTGTGGTAGGGCAGAAGGTGAAAGAAGTTTCTTTTCTGTCTCACAATGTCACTTCGTATTATACATAATAGATGAACATGAAGAAACACAAGATCTAAATGCTCTAGAGTCTGTGCTTCACTCCAGATTTTCTGATTCTGTTGTTGACAATCAAGATCAATTCCTTTGAAGGTTCCAAAATTGTACCAGTGAGGAAAGAGGAATTGAGTTTATGAATTATATCCTAATCTGCTGTCTCAATATTTTACATGAATAATTAGTTGTAAGAGTACAAATTAAAGTGCCAGTTAAAGATTTTTTTGTTTGTTTGTTTGTTTGTTTTGGTTTGGGTTTTTTTTTTTTTTGTTTTGTTTTGTTTTGTTTTTTTGTCCAGGAGAAACCCGGTTCTTGTCTTAGGCATTTTTTTAAAATTTTTTTTTTATTTTTTTTTTTCCCCCTGTACTGGAGTTGGGTTAAAGAAGGGTGATGATTTCTTGATTCAGATATTCAGATGTGGAAATGTCCATTCCCTCCCTTGCAAGGAGCTATTAATGAAATCAACAATAAGGGCTTACATAAAAATGGCATTGAAATTAACAGAACTTGTGTAAGAAGCCTGACTATCAAGGTGATTGAAAATGGGTAAATTCATCTGTTCTGATATGCAGAACTTTTGGGGAAACCAATACTAATAAAAGGCATTTACAAAATGGTGAAGAAATATTAACTTCAGTTAATTTTCTTCTGATTTTCATTTTAAATAATACTTCAATCCAGGCAGGAAATTAAATGGGCATATAGATTTATACAGCCATTATTTTTAGTTTGCTATAAACTAAGAGCAGCAGTTCAAAATTAGAATTCATTTGTATAATCATTTTTTTGTGTAAATGGTTTTTGAAAAGCCATGTGGGGCAACTGATCCTGATCTTCCTAGTATCTTACCACTTTGTATCTAGGAAGAATTACATTTCAGATACATACAAATGTGTCACCTTAGAAGTGTGTGGCACTCTAGAAGGGCGTAGAAGGGGAAACACATTAACATTTACTAGGCATTTACTACATTACTGCATTTACTACACTAATTAATTCATTTGCAGATAGAAATATTCTGAAGTTATTTATAAAAAGTCATGGATACAATTATTGAACATGAGATAATTTAGCATGTCCCTGGTGGCACATGAGCTGTCAGCAGGTATTTCTGGGTACTGAATTTTGTCTTGCACTGAACAAGATATGCATTAAAAAATAGGAAATGGTTAGTGGAATCAATCCGAGATGTATATGTAGTGTGAAATCACGTTTAATTGAACTTGTTCTAATTGGAAATAATCCTGAGTTGCTCGACTAGAAGTGACACACCAAATTGTTGATGTGTGTGATTTGCTTACCTTCAAAAGCAAAAACTTGGGTTATCTACCTCCCAAGCAAAAGCTGAAAACATCCAAAAGAAATCAAAACGCTGCTAAACATTCTGTACAAACTAGGTACTTGCATAAATTTTATGCAATTGTATAGAGCATTTTTCCTCCATTTAGTTTTTTTTTTTTTTTTTTTTGTAGTAGCATTGTATAATGCTTAGTTGATTATAACATTTTTTTATCATTGTCTTCCAGAAGTGATAAGAAATCCATGATTTCTACCATGTAGAAACATACTGGCCACAAAGCAGTGCTAAGTATTTATTTTCAGTAGAGGAAGAGAGATTCTGAGATACGTTTCTTACATAGGCTATTAACTATGTTGTTCATCTTACTGGACCAAGAAATACCTTTAATTTTGAAAAAAGATTCCAAAGTTGCAACAAATGCATTTGAGGAGCAGATTTTAAATGTTTTTTCAAGTCTTTTCGAGCCCTTATTGGTATTAACATGGCTGGATTTCGGAGTGTTGATGAATAAGTAAGTAAAAAAAAAAGTTTGGGGAAATTTCTACTGAAGTGGTCATTTGATTCTCTAAAGTAAAGCAATAATTTCAGATACATACAAATGTAAGGAAAAAAAAAAAAAAAAGGAAAACTTGTGATTTTCAACTTGGCCCATCTGTTGTAGCAGGCACTGGTTTCTTTGAAGTGAGGTACCAACTTGCATTGTACTTGCTGTATTTTCATATTCACTGTGTCTCCCTGTTGAATCACAAATTACAGGTTTACCTGTTTGATCAAAAAAAACCCTTATCCTAAAGTGGCAATCTGTGCTGTAAGGAGGAGATGCCTGACAGGCATTTTTCACTTTTTGAATCCTGAACAAATATGGTAATAATTAATCAGGTGTTTTTAAAACTTATTGCTAAGTACATACAGAGCAACAGCTTTTCTATCCATCTGTTTCATGCAACTACAAATAGGATTTGGAAGGCTTATGTGCTGGACTTCAATGTTTATATATACACTAAAAAGTAAAATGTATAAAACTGCTAATGAGAATGATAATGCCACAGGCAGTTGATTTTCAAATGAGCGGGGAGAAACAAAGACATACTGGAGGGAGTCCAGAGAAAGGCCACAAAGATGATGAAGAAATTGAAACATCTCACGGACGAAAAAAGGCTGAGAGAGCTGTGACTATTCTGCCTGAAACAGGTAAAATTTAGGGGGATCTCATTAATGTATATAAGTATCTGAAGGGGGATTGCAAACAGGAGGGAGCTGGGCTCTCCTTTCAGTGGTGCTGAGTGACAGAACCAGAGGCAATGGGTACAAAGTGGAACACAGGAAGTTCCCTCTGAACATCAGGAAACACTGGTGGTTTCCGCAGAGAGATTGTGAAAGTCTCCCTCCTTAGATATGTTCAAGGGCCATTTGGACATGGTCCTGAACTCTAGGTGGCCTTGATTAAGCAGAGGTGGTTGGACCAAGTAACCTGCAGAGATCCTCTCCAACCTCAACTATTCTGTGTTTTTGTGATTCTGTGAGATGATTCGATTCTGAAAGAAGTCAGACATTGACTTGTAATTATTGAGCACACTTTGGTTTTACTGATACCTGAGATGATTCAGCAGTTCACAGTATTCGGTTAACTGACTAATTATATTGACAATAAATAACCCACATTTTTCCTTGGTTTAATAAATTATAGCATCGGTGTATGTGAGAAGCCACACTCTTTCAGCAGCTATTAGTTTGTTTTGGCAAATGCTGTGAGCATTCCTCACTGTTGTTTCTGTCAATGTGGTCTTTTTAGAATAAGATCCATAGGGAATTTTGCAAAGATTAAAATAGTAACTGTAGTATATATAAAATAAGTGGTAAAGCGAACCCAGTTGGATAGCTGGGAGTGTAGAAGAGCAATAAATACTTTTCTACAATTTGTTGTAGTATAAATCACATTTCCAAGACTACTTTAACAAGCTTTGCTGCTTTCTGTATACAATATAGTACTGCCTGTTTGTGAACAAACATATAACTTTCAATGTGCAGAAACTGGAATGTTTTTACAGGCTTAAATTTTGACATCACTATTATGTAACAGTATTTTAATACTATATGAAGCTGGTGCGTTTGCTTCCTCATACAGCATAATTTTAAGAGGTCTTTGCACTTTTTTTTTTTTCTATAACTGCATAAAAAAATTCATTGTGGATGAAAATCTGAAAAATTAGAAGAAACAAAACCTGGTCAATAATGCTGTCATATTGGTCTCTACTTCTTTTGTCTCCAAGTGCCAATTTCATCAGTTTCAAGGATATCAAAGAATCACAGATTTTGTAAAAATCATCAACTGCATAGGGGGAATAAAGAAGTTACAGTATTAGCTAAGGGGGAGCAGAGTAACTATTAACTCTAACTGCCAGCGAGTATGCACATTGCTATAGAGCAGTCACAGCATTTGCTGTATTTTCACAAGTCAGCATGCTAAAAAGGTAGGCAAAGGACCCAGCAGGAGCCTGGGATCAAGGATGTGCTTCTTGCCACTTTGATAAAAATCCACCCTGATTGGCCGTGTTATTATTCTCTTACTCATGCAAATTTCACTTGCTTGTGTAGAAGCTGCTTTGACCACAACTAGAACTGCACATTTTACCCAACATGAAAAGCTTGTCTATTTACGAATTAATTAACTCTTTGTTGGCAATAAAAGAGCTAGTTTAGAGGATTCTGCCCCTACTCATGATCCCTGTTGGGTGTGGTGCAAGGGCCCTAAGTGCTTTAATTGCTCTAATGGCCTTACCAATCCACGTGCCTGCTTATGGGTCTATTTGAACTCAGGCCAAGGTAGCCAGTACTTATCTGAGGTTTGTTTGGATTCAGGCCTGTCACTGATTGGGTTTTCTGGATAGACTCCAAGCGTTATGTAGTACAGCAGTTTTGTCTCCTCTTTGGCCCTTGAGTCTGTTCTAAAGGTAGCCTTGCTTTCTGAATGTGCCTTAGATCTGTGTTACAGGCTGGTCTCTAGCTCTGACTCCTTGGTGAATCTTGGTCCTCTGTGGTAGATGGCTTCTCTCCAATCCTGTCTTGTGTCCTGTCTCCTGCTACTTCTGATTGAACCCCCTGGTTCACCCAGTCTCCTCCAGTGGTCGTGTTTTTATTGATCACTGGCACTTGGTATGAAAATGTGGTGACTCTTTCCTCCTTTTGATGTTTACCTCAAAGGCTGGAAATCTCCTGACATAATACTTTGAAAAGTGTCTAAGCATGAAGGAAGACTAGAATTAAGGTTGCCTGTAGAATTCTAATTTGTCAGACTCTTTTGATATTTCTAGCTATGTCTGTTGCTATAATTTCTCCATATTGCTCAGGGCACAGTAAAGCATATTCAGCAAATCAACAGGTATATTTTGTTGTTTACTGTGTAGCTAAGGCCTTATTTCAATCACAGTGCTTGAACGTGGAGATATATGAGGCTTCATTTTGTGTATACTTTTCTGTGCTAATCACTATAGTATTGCATAGGCACTAAATGAATTATATTAGATTTAGCTTGTGTGACTTTTTTTTTTTTTTTTATCCTTGCATAGTAATTGTCCAAATGTGCTTATCTGGCAGATATTAAGTTAAGTGTTTTTGTAGGGTTTTTTTATTACTAGAAAATAAGCTGCTTGTGTCTACTGCACAGAAAAAGCAGGTTCATGGTGTCATGATTTAAATCCAGCTGGTAACTAAGTACCATGCAGCTGCTTGCTCACCACTCTCCTTCCTTCCCTATTCCTCCTCCCCTTGTGGGATGGATTGAGATAAGAACAGTTTAATAACTAAAGTATAATATAATAATAAAGAAATAAAAAGGAGAGATATATAAAATTAAAAGATAAAATGAAAAATCCCCAAACAACAGTGATTCACACCACCACCATCCCCTGCCCCAGTTTATATAGTGGGCATGATGTGCTATGGTATGGAATACTGCTTTGGCTAGTTTGGGTCAGGTGTCCTGTCTCTGGTCCCTCAAAGTTTCTTGTGCCCCTCCTCACTAGCAGAATATGAGAGATGGACAAGTCCTTGATAGGGGTAAGCAATACTTAGCAACAACTAAGCTATAGGTGTGTTATCAGCATCGTTCTCAGACTAAGGTGAAAACACAGCACTGCACCAGCTACTAGGAAGAAAATTAACTCTATCCCAGCTGAAAGTGAGAGATGTGGACACTAAAGTTATTGACATACTGCAAGCTGTTGCCCTGCCTCTTTGTATATGCCTTCACAGTGCTTCTAGACCATGAATTTGTCCATTCCTAGAGCACTTTGCATTTTATCCCACTTACAGTTTTTAAAGTCTGTCTTCCACTTATCTCCAATACAGAGGTAAGTATTTAGTATTTCAGCAAACTGAGCCTCAGAATCTCAGTAGCAGAGAATTAGAAACATGCCCTTTGCAGACCACTTGTAAGAAGTTTGGTTTAGGTTTGTAACAGAATCCGTATCCCCAACCGTCTGAGGCACCACTGAAAACATTTTGCCCATGAGCTCTTCTCTGTATCTTCTTCCTTCACGTTATTCATGTGTGCTTGTAACAAAGGAGCCAAGCCTCTTCTAGGAGGGTTTATATTATGCGATGCATATTTCTGAGGTAATTCAACCTGGTTTTGACTCAGAAAAAGTACAGCGTCCTGATTTGTGAATATGATGTAGTGTAACACATGAAGAAGAGGGCGACTCCTCAAAGAGAAACACCAGGTGTTTGTGTCTGCCTGAGTGTTTTCATTTGGCTGTTCCTTCTATGGGTTGCATAAATACAAATTGGCCATGCATGTCTGGAAGTTGTTATGTAGTTGGAAAATGTTCTATAGAGACTTGGACCTCTATGGTTCCTCAGTAAGTTTGTTTTCTAAGCAAGGCAAAGTCAGCAGGTAAACACAGTAATGTCTATTAGGTCATCTTGTCCATTAAACACTGTAGCTAGCTTTGGTCTAAGAAGTGATTACTGGTTATCTGTTGGCTCTAAGAGGAACTGGGTGGGAAAGGAGAAGCCTGACCGGTGGCAGCTGATATGTGAGTAGCAGCAGATGCAGGGCCAGATGGTCTAAGGAACAGGAGTGTGACAGCCAGTGTGAGTTTGGGGGAGTAGTGCTATCCCTTGAGAGGAGACGCAAAACCATTTGACTTGCAAAATAGCAGCTATGAGAGCACATCAAGTCTTAGTTCAAGACCAGCCCAGAGATGCAGGCTTGGCCAGCTTTCTTGAAGGGATTTCTGAGTATTCCAAAGCTCTGCAATACAGTCTTCTGAAATGGAACTCTCGGTACCAAATTGAGAAAAGACAGTGGCCCTTGGAACCTCCTGTACTTTCTGTCCTCTATAAAGGGTTATCTGATCACCCTGTCAGTTAACTCATGAAAGTTTCTGATGTGCAATTTTATCTAGCTAGGCTTGCAAGTATCTAACCTAATGAGCAGGAGCTGTAGAGATGTGCCATGCTGTCCCTGGGAACTGATGTACTGGCTTACCTATCTGCCTTCAGATGTAATGTACCCAGAGAGTGTGACCTCTAATTAATGGCAGAATTAAACCTGGGTTTGTAGCTCTTCCTTTGCAGCTGTTCTCATTTTTCTCTGAAAACTGTGTCTTTTTTTTGGCTGTATGTACCAGACCCCTTTTAACAGAAGGGGTACTATTTCTGTGAACCTAAAGTTCCTGCAGATAAAAGTTCAGCATAGCAATAAAGGACTCTACAGAGTACCTGAGTGGTTCATGTCTGTTACCTTCACTTATTTTGCATATTTTTGTAGCTTTTTTTTGGTTTATGCAATTTTTTTTTTAATATGACTATATGTGAAGACAAAGAATTAATATGGGGAGAGGAAGATTGGAAGGTGGGGGAAATAATTTCCTAAATACTTTGTAGAGATTTTACCCCAAGAAGGAATAAGGAATCTACTTAAATTCTTTGCAATGTGGCTAAAGTTACACTACACATACAGTAAGGAGGTAAATGATGGGATGTTCTCAAACCAAATATTTTTTTAAAAAAAAAGAAAGTTGACAGGTACAGTCCTATAAGGACTTAGGGAAGATTGACGGATAGATCTGGTAATAGTCCAGCTAGTCTACTTTTGTCTTCTAACATTGCCTCTTTTTTTTTTTTTTCTTGGATCAGATAAATTTAAGTATTAAAACGGATTTTTTTAAAGAGAAAAGTAATATAACAATTCCAGAAACACAGAAGTCTGCATGGAGACCTCATAGCAGCCTTTCAATATCTGAAGTGGTCCTACAAAGATGCTGGAGAGGGGCTTCTCACTGGGGCTATAGTGATAGGACAAGGGGTAATGGGTTCAAACTTAAACAGGGGAAGTTTAGATTGGGTATAAGGAGGAAGTTCTTTACTGTGAGGGTGGTGAGACACTGGAATGTATTGCCCAGGGAAGCTGTGAATGCTCCATCCCTGGCGGTGTTCAAGGCCATCCTGGATAGAGCCTTGGGTAACATGATCTGGTGTGAGGTGTCCCTGCTCATGACAGAAGGGTTGGACTTAGGTGATCTTAAGGTCCTTTCCAACCCTAACTATTCTGTGATTCTTTGAATTGCACAAAACAGGAAATACAGAACTTATTCTGGTCCTCATTCCATTCTTTTTAAATGCTAGCATGTGTATCTGAAGGTATTTGACTGTATGAGTCAAATACTTGCTCATAATTTTACTTGTGCTTTTCATATACATTAATTTTAATGTGCATTTTAAGATATAAGAATTATTCAGGGAGTTTGGCATGTACTTACTATTTGTGGTAGTTTTTCTGACCTTTTTCACCTTCATGTGATAATAGTGCTAAGCTTCAAAATACCTGAATTCTCAAACCTGATAAATTGAAGGCCTACTCTGTACAAAAGTTGTAGACAAAAGCAATTGTAAATTGACCACATATTCATCTGTACTGGAATACCAAATTTGGTGTGAGGAGTACAAAACATAACCTTTCTCCCTGTTCTTTTAACAGAACCGTATCTTCAGCTTTATGTGTTTTTAAAATACCAGGAAAGGAAGGGTGATATGGCACCTTTGGCAGCTGTGCTGGTGGACAAAAAAATATTGCAGAAAGCCTCGCTACAGATAGTAATTTCCAGTGACTTGCACACCACTGCTTTCACTATTAATGGTACTTAGACAGCAGTCCTTGCTGTTACAGGAGCCTCAGTTTACACCTACTTAGTAGGGAAAGTAGGAGTTTAATGAGGAATGTTTGTGATAGTGTCACACTTCTGACAAAAGATGCCTGATATTAATGACACTGTTAGAACTAACATAAAGTTAGAATAAATTTAAGTTAGAATAAATTTATCTGAACACCTTTGGAGAAGTTATCTGTGTGCTTGAGCTTAGTTCATGCTATAGCCGCACCCCAATAAAGCAAGCTAATGGGGAGAGGGGAACTTCCACATCTACAAGATAAACAGATCATTAATCCAGACTAGCTGATGATTTGTCACCCATGGTAGGCTCTTCACGCACCCTCTGTGTGAAATAAAGTTTCTTAAGAGAATTGGTTCAGTCAGTGAGACTGCCTCATTTTGCAATCCCCTTCTGAAAAGAGGATTGCATGGATCTGCAGTGTCCCAGTTACTACGTGGTACACCTTAGGGCAGAAAAATAAAGTCCCAGCTCCTTCTTGCTGCTTTATGCTGTACTGAAGGTATTTCCACAATGGAGGCAGATCCTTCTCTCCCATCATAAAGTAGTTCCCATCAGAGTATGATCTGATTTCACAAATGGGACAACTGTCCCAGTAAGGTCAGGTATTTAAAAAGTCCAACTTTGTTTCTGCAGAATTAAACACATTCTGAACAGAGAACATCTTCACAACATAAATTAGTTCCTTTCATTATTCTTGGAGCTTCAGTATACTTCTGCAGAGTGTTATGAAATATAAGTGTTGTGTCTGGTACTTAACTATCTTGGCAATAACAACATGGGCCACATAGTTCACCTCATTATCTGCTTCCAGAGATGATGATAAGGAGCAGAAAAAAATATATATTCCCAATAATGAAGAGGCTCAACGAGTAATTGTTTACTGTAACAAACAGTTGAAGAATTTATAGACGCATGCACTGCACACAAGATGTCTAATTTATTTCAACAAATCCCATATGAGTGGGCTGGGAAGGAAGTATATTTGACAGAGCTATGGATTTTAGAATGCCGGCACTATATTTAAAATCTGGATGTTAGTACTCATGCTATCACAGTGACTTTCATTAGCAGCACTTGTATAATTTTAAGGAAATATTCCTTACTTTTCTGATTCTTACTTCCTGACAGCAAGGGCTGTAGCAGGCAGTGGTGGCTTTGGATTGCATGTACTTGCATATCTACAGATTGTGAAGAGAACTGAGCTAGTAGACACATTCTTAGTGTTTTGGCTAATCTATATTCATATTTACAATTCCTTTATATGCCTGTGTTACGTATCAGTGTTTGGGTGTTTTTGTACTGAGTAATCAGTTTGAAAGTAAAGCACTATTGATGAGGTTTTTGTGAGAAAGTCTTTGTCATCTTGACTCAGATGTAGTTCAGTAGATGATCTAGGTGCTGTTCTTAATCCAAAGAGTATTTATTGCTCTGTGCTAATAGTTAAATTCTCATTGCAGAGGTGCGTATTTTATTAACAAGAGGTTGATCTGTTGATTTGTTCTTATTGAAGCATCTGGAATTCAATTTGCACATATTGCCTAAATGGCAAGAACACAGTTAAGCTCAAACTCTAACCTTTTCTGGTAGGTTATGGTGACTTCCAGAAGGGTGAAGTAAATATATAAACAATTACATAACTTCTTATTTTATGTAGGTCAGGATATAGAACATATCCATCATTACTAATTTATAGCACTCTTTCATTAGTTGTGTACAGAAGTAAATGAATAGCTGTACTTTACGAGTCTGAGTGCTAACACATTATAGTTTAAGGAACTTGACAAAATGCTTGTCTAATGTGAAAATGGTGAGGGAACAATTGTGAGATTGCACATATGTGATAAAGCAAAGCAGCTGTAGCATCAAACAATTATTAAAAAGAAATATTTGGAATTGGAGAGCTGCAATATTTTGAATATTAATATGGCACGAAGATGATCAGGGGACTGGAGCACCTCTCGTATGAAGATAGGATGAGAAAGTTGGGGCTGTTCAGCCTGGAGAAGAGAAGGCTGCCTGGAGACCTCATAGCAGCCTTCCAATATCTGAAGGGGGCCTATAGGGGTGCTGGAAAGGGACTCTTCATCAGGGACTGTAGTGAGAGAACAAGGGATAATGGGTTCAAACTTAAACAGGGACAGTTTAGATTGGATATGAGGAAGAAATTCTTTACTGTAAGGGTGGTGAGGCACTGGAATGTGTTGCCCAGGGAAGTTGTGAATGCTCCATCGCTGGCGGTGTTCAAGGCTGGATTGGACATAGCCTTGGGTGGCATGTTTTAGTGTGAGGTGTCCCTGCCCCTGGCAGGGGGGTTGGAACTAGATGATCTTAAGGTCCTTTCCAGCCCTAACTGTTTTATGACTCTATGGCATGAATACTTCTTGAATATATAATTCGGTTAGATCAGTTATATTTCTAAATCTGACATACAGTATGATGCTGTAACAGTTAAGGTCATTACTTAATGCTAACACAAGTTTATGCTTCCCTCCTTTTCTGTGCTGAAATGAACTGTTGTCCTGAATGTGGTTTGTTACTTGGTGGGTAGTGCCGGTACACACACCAAGCAGAGGTATTTCTATTCTTTTATTCTAGCTCAGGCCGAATAGGGAGAGTAGCTGTTTCAAGCTGCAATTTATGTTCTGGTGTGGGACAATTAAGTTGCTCAACTGGAACAACTTGCTACTAGCAGCACACCAAATTCTAATAACTGGAATACGAGAATGTTACTAATGAAAATGAGAGAAGCTGACCTGTTAAAAAATATATGAGTAAAAGCTGATGTTTTTCAATTTTTAAAAAGAGGCTGCTATACTTTCTTACAATGAGATAATATCATTTAGCAGTCTTGTGGCAGATATGATACCACAGAGGACAACTGGTACAGATTGGTTTTATTTTAGCAATAAATAGATTGCTGGAGATTTCTTCTTTTTTTTTTTTTTTTTTTTTTAAATAAAAGTGTATACAGCCTTTTCATTTGAAAAGCCCATTAAAATAAGACTTCAAATATTATGGTCTTTGGTTGCCCTTATGCTGGCTGAAGCTGCCTGAATTTCATTCTCACAGATCAGAGGACACTTTGTCTTCTGCAGTTATAATAGCAGAAATAGGTCAGGGAGTGGGTGCTCTAATTGAGGCAACGTTAATGATGCCTTCAACAAGACAATTTATGGTACAAATTTTTAAGATCCTCTCTACAAATGTAATGACTGTAAAAGACTTCCTACCAGGAAATCCTCAGTTTCTTAACTTGGCAAACCAAATCCCTTACAAGCATTTTTCTATCTCATTGTTGACAAAAAATGTTTTTTCTTCAAATTTTCTAAACATCCTGAATCTGAAAAGTGTAGAAAGATAGATTTTGTAACTTAGGTTTGTAATTGGTCCTTTTAATGAATCTAATTTAGAAATTTTTCTCAGAAAAGTTGAATCTTCATGAATAGTTTTTTAATGTTATTTTTCACATGATTAATTTGGCATTCGGCTAGTACCGAAATTGTAATTTTTAGAGAGTAAAAGCCTTTTGCTAATTCATGACTTCTGATTCACTCAATGTTTTAAACAATAGCATAATTTTTGGTAATGACTGTTGGTCAGTCAAGTATGTTCCATTTCAATTTTGAAATAAGAAATTATGAAATTGACTGTCAAAGCAATTATGATGGAACGAATTTAGCTAGAGGTAATTACATCATGAGATTAGCTATCCAGGCAGTTATTAACTAACTACATTAACTTTTGGGAAATAATGCATTTTTTCTGAATCTTAATATGAATGTTCTTTACTTGGTATATGCCCTGTCTACAATGTAGATTAATGTTCATTAATCTTCATGGAAGGAATCAATTATTTTGTATTATGTTTGAACACTATTTCTTTCCAGAATACCTGTTTCATTCCGTTCTGTCTATGACATGAATATGCTTCCAACTGTTCATTTGCATAGGAGGCTACTTGTTGGTTGCAACCAAGAAAAGGAGATTAAGTTATGGCATGAAAAGACATGTGATGGCAAAAGCTTGTAAGAGCTAAATAAAAAAAGCTTTTTCTCTTTTCATGTCACACTTTAAGCAGCCTAACTTGGGTGTGTTATAGCAATAATGATACATAGCTTTGAACTTATGTGTTGATCATTTCAACCTCCTAGCTTTAGGTAATCTCTAGAATGAAATAATAAACCTTATTTCTACAAAGAATATTTTTGGGGTTTAGCATGTGTTCTCCCCCCACACTAGAGAGCTCTATGAAATAACAGTTTAGATTTATCCATCTGTTCTGTTGAAAATAAAACCTTTATTTAACTAAATAAAACTGATAATATTTATGATTGAATTAATCTGATAATAAGCTACATAGCCATATGAAACTAGAATAGTCAAACTGTTTAAAAAAATCAAGGAATCTGAAAATACTCAAATGTTTATTATTCATTCTAAAAATATTCTAAAGAAAAGTTTGTTCAGTAAGAATTGGACTCTGGCCTGTGATGTAGCTGAGCAGCCCAGATAGTGACCCCTAAGGGTTAGAAAGTACATGTCAAACTTGCCTAGTGAGAGAAATGCATGAACTACAATTGGTCAAGCAGTCTATTACATTGTGCTGCTCTACATGTGCTTCCTTAGAAGTTTGGCCTCTTGATGAAACAAGATGTTATTTGGGAATAAAGCATAAAGAAAATGCTTTATATGGGGGGGGGGGGGGGGGGGGGGGAAGTCAGTCCTTTGAATTGCCTGTCCTTTGTTGAAGTTGATGGGGACATTTTTGTTGACTTGTTTGACATTGTTGACATGTTTGTTGAGGACAGAGGTAGAGCAGTTGATGTCATCTACCTGGACTTGTGCAAAGCATTTGACACTGTCCCACATGACATCCTTGTCTCTAAGTTGGAGAGACATCAATTTGATAGGTGGACCACTCGGTGGATAACGAACTGGCTGGATGGCCGCACTCAAAGAGCTGTACTCAATGGCTCAATGTCCAGCTGGAGACCAGTAACGAGTAGTGTCCCTCAGGGATCGGTGTTGGGACTGGTCTTGTTCAACATCTTTGTCGGTGACATGGACAGTGGGATTGAGTGTGCCCTCAGCAAGTTTGCCGATGACACCAAGCTGTGTGGTTTGGTTGATACGTTGGAGGGAAGGAATGCCATCCAGAGGGACCTTGACATGCTTATGTGTTGGGCTGATGCCAGCCTGATGAAGTTTAACCATGCCAAGTACAAGGTCCTCCAGCTGGGTGGGAGCAATCCCAGCATAGCTACAGGTTGGGCAGAGAAGAGATTCAGAGCAGCCCTGCAGAGAAGGACTTGGGGGTGTTGGTTGTTGAAAAAATGAATATGAGCTGGCAGTATACGCTCGCAGCCCAGAAAACCAACTGTACCCTGGGCTTCATCAAAAGGAGTGTGACCAGCAGGTTGAAGGAGGTGCTCCTGCCCCTCTACTCTGCTCTCGTGAGGCCTCACTTGGAGTATTGTGTGTAGTTCTGGTGTCCTCAACATAAAAAGGACATTTAACTATTGGAACAAGTCCAGAGGAGGGCCATGAGGATGATCAGGGGACTGGAGTGCCTACCGTATGAAGACAGAATGAGAAAGTTGGGGCTGTTCAGCCTGGAGAAGAGAAGGCTGCATGGAGACCTCATAGCAGCCTTCCAATATCTGAAGGGGGCCTATAGGGATGCTGGGGAGGGACTCTTCATGGGGGACTGTAGTGAGAGGACAAGGGGTAATGGGTTCAAACTTAAACAGGGGAAGTTTAGATTGGATATGAGGAAGAAATTCTCTCCTGTGAGGGTAGTGAGGCACTGGAATGGGTTGCCCAGGGAAGTTGTGAATGCTCCATAGCTGGCGGTGTTCTAGGCTAGGTTGGACAGAGCCTTGGGTGGCATGTTTTAGTGGGAGGTGTCCCTGCCCCTGGCAGGGGGGTTGGAACTAGATGATCTTAAGGTCCTTTCCAACCCTAACTATTCTATAATTCTATGATATTATGGGAGGGAACAGTGGGATGGGAACAGCCTGGCAAACTTTCTTTTTCACTGAAATCTTTCAGTTTGGTACAACTGTCCCGGGTCCATGAGGTAAGCCACATGCCAAACAGGTTTCCTGACAACTCCCCTGGCTTTCTCCAAATCTACCACACTGATTTGAGCCTGTAGGGCCTTTGCCAAGTAAGAGGAAGCCAGGTCAGGGATGTGTGCTGAGCATCTGAAGCAGAAGTGGTGGGTTTTGCAGCAGGTCTAAGTTTCTGGTTTGTCCTCCCCCAGGTTTTTTCCCATGCAGATGAGCTCTGTTTGCAGTGTGAGGAGTTTTGTTCCACAGGAAAAATTTGTCAGACGCTGGGTAGTCTTTTACTTTTCTTCCTAGGATTCCTCTTCTAATAAGGGCTGCAACTGGGTTTGTCCTGTAGCTGTATGTAATGACAGTGTGGGAAGCAGAGGTGTAGGGAGGAGGACTGGAGGTATGAGGAGATGGAAGGCCATGCTCTTCCAAGCCCTAAAGCTTGTGTGCACACCCATATCATGGTGCTGCAGAGCAAAGTTGATGTGGCAAAGTCTTGATAACCACAACAATGTTGTGTAGCTTGTGACCAGGACTACATAGATGAAAATGTTTTCTTGACATATAAACGAAGCTATAGACCATCTGCTTTCATTGAAATATTGTGCTTTGCTAACTAGCATGTGTACACTAGCATAAAATTTTTCTCTTTGTAAAAAGAACTGAAGAGCTCCCACACATTTATTTTAATAAAATTGTAGAAGCTTATTTCCAGGTCATAATCAAAAAATAGTGACTCTTTTTTTTTTTGTTTGTTTTTTATTGTTGTTGTTTTTGTTGGTTGGTTGGTTTTGTTTTGTTAGCTTTTTAATTGCATTTGGTCACTAACCAAGGAAGCTGGGCATCAGAGCTGACTAATAAAGCAATGTTTCTTCTCTCCTAAAGAACTTGCACATCAAAACTGAAGAAGCCATGGGAAGTAGGGGGTCATAAATGAGAACAAGAGGAGAGGGGTAGGTTAACAATATTGTGTGGCTATTTAGTAAGGCATGTCCATATCTGAGATGGTTTTGTTTTGCTTATTTTTGTATCTTGAGGCTTTTTGAGGACTTAGAGAGCATGAACTTCATATGAACTATGGTTTTCATGCATGCCCTATGGCTGAGCTGCAAGGTTCACTAGCTGCATGTAATTGAAAAGACAACATATATTGGTGTGTCAGGAAACATCACTTACATCTTTTTATGCTGCGTTTACATCTTAAACTTATCAACAGACATTCCCTCAGGTCATAATGGCTATTCCCTGAGAATAGCCATTATGAATGGGCTCGTATAAATAAGTGAACAAATACAAATTTCGGACTTTTTTATAATTTTCTGCTCTGATGAAGTCAATGGAAAACTAGAACATTAAGGATTTTTTACAGTTAGCAGAGTATGTTTTCAGTAAGAACTAGTTCTTAACTGTGTTCAACATTTGAGGTGGTGGCAGGGAATGGAGAATATGACTCTCTTTTTCTTTAATCATGCTTTAATTACCACAGCTGCATGAATAGAGGGAAGATTAGCAACATACCTTGCCAACTATGTAGACTCTGATGTTTTGCAAAACATTTCCCTAACAGATTGTGCTTTGCAGGCCTCTGAATGTTTTTACAGAACTGCAGAGCTGTGCTTCTAAGGTCCAAAAAGTGAATAGGTATCTTCTGTCTCCTTGTTTCTTTAATGACGTAAGCTCTTAGCTCTTTGAGGGTTTTAAAATTAAGCAGATGTGAATAGCATATTTCAGTGGGTTTTGTGTGTGTCTTAAGACAGCATAGACCTAAGAATAAACCTAAGAATAAAAAAGAAAATTGCAGGATTAGCAGGCTGTTAAAAAACTCTAGCTCTTCTTTGCTGAGGCTGACAAATTTGAAATTCCACAAGTCTTTCTCGGGAAATTTCTGTCAAACTTTTTTTACTGTCAGAAGATAAATGGTATCAAGACTGTTTTCCTATAGAAAGATGGAAAATTCTCTAACAACTAATTGAAGCTTAACTTCCTTTTGCAGCAGAACCCACTGTCCTTTTGCCTTGGTGATAGTTGTAGTGAGCTATCTGGAACTCATTAACAGGAATTAGAAATATTGTGAAGAGAGAACACTAAAGAAATAGCTGACACCGAGCAACTTGTACGCAGTGGGGGATACCATAAAAGTATTACTTCTCTGCCTTGCCTGGCACTTTCATTTCCAGACTAAGAAAGAACCAAATAGAGGTGACTGTAAAAAGAATGTATGATGGATGTTTTCAGGACATCCTGAAAAACTACATCAGTCATCTTGCCTGACAATGACTTTTTTCTGAATTACATACTCTCGAACTTCTTCAAATCTGAGTAATTCATATACCTCAAAACTGTTGAATGTGGTTGTTTCATCAAGCATATATAATCAACAAAATATAAATTTCATAGTATCAACAGGTATGTTACTTTCAAGTATAGTTTGCTTAATTAAAAAGGGCATGCAACTGTTGGAACAAGTCCAGAGGAGGGCCACAAAGATGGTCAGGGGACTGGAGCACCTCCCACATGAAGCCAGGCTGAGAAAGTTGGGACTGTTGAGCCTGGAGAAGAGAAGGCTGTGTGGAGACCTCATAGCATCCTTCCAGTATCTGAAGGAGACCTATAAGGGTGCTGGAGAAGGACTGTTCATTAGGGACTGTAGTGATAGGACAAGGGGTAATGGGCTCTAACTTAAAGAGGGGAAGTTTAGACTGGATATAAGGAGGGTGTTCTTTACTGTAAGGGTGGTGAGGCACTGGAATGTGTTGCCCAGGGAAGTTGTGAATGCTCCATCCTTGGCAGTGTTCAAGACCAGGTTGGACAGAGCCTTGGGTGGCATGGTTTAGTGGGAGGTGTCCCTGACCATGGCAGGGGAGTTGGAACTAGATGATCTTAAGGTCCTTTCCAACCCTAACTATTCTATGATTCTATGATTTGCCTGTTCTTCACTTAGAGTCTTGACTGATACTTAAAGCATTGTGTGCTAAGAATAAGTTATTAAGCTTATTAGTAAGAAGTCTTTGCAGGTCATCTGCCACCTGATATTCTTTGTATGTAAATGTAAAACCACTTAGCTTGCAAAATAGTCTCAGCAGAATACTTTGAATTGCTTTGGGGGCATGGGGTCAACAAAGCTCTAAAACTTCAGTTCTTCTAAATCCACAGTTTTAACATGTGCAGAGGTAGTTTATAACCCCCCATAATATTAATTTGCTTCTGTACTATATAATTACTTTTTTACTAAACTGTGGTATGTGCAGTGCAGAATTTGTTCAACCTTCCCAAACTCCAAGAGATCCCACAGTTGAATACTAAGGATATTTTATTTTTTTTTATCTTTGTGGAAAACAGTGGTTTAGAATAATGTCTTCATCAGCTGTATCCATTTCATGCACAACTACAGGAGCTTATTGTCAGCAGGAAACAGAACCAGATGCTACTAGTTCTTAGTTTTCTTACATTGTAAGCACTGCATAAAGCCAGATCTCAGGGTGCTACTGAGGTTTATAGAAAAAAAAAAAAAAAGAAAAGAAATTGGCACACCACAGTTGCCACAAAGCAAAACTAATAATAAAAATAGAAAATAGAACTCTTTGCAGGTAGGCAGTAGCTAATGCTGCAGACCACTTTAGCTGTGTAAATAATAGTATGCCTTATAAGTTGGTTTTAAATAGCAAATGAGTGATACACATAATGCATTACAGGGTTTTTTTTTTGGTCTGGTGTTTTTTTTTTTTCTATACCTTCTGGTTTTAACCATGTGTTTACTTATTAAAACCTTCAGAAACTAACACTTGAATTCAGAATGTTCCAAAAGAGCAGTGGAAAAAATCTCACAAGGCTATTTAGCAGGTCTATTTATGAGCCTGAGTCAGCAACATTTCCAGGTAAAATAGGATTGTGATTATATACTCAAAATGCCAGAGCTTTTCTAAAGCTGTGGAACTAGGATCCATGTTCTGAATTTCCAGTTTGTCTAGAATTATCTGGTTAGTGCTTATTTAACGTTTCAGTGAAGCTTACTACTGATAGACTTCATTATTATTGCAGGGTATTATTACTGTTACAGGGGAAGCAATGACTGTAAATTTGGGAAAGATTTGCAGGTAAATTGAAAAAAACCCACAAAAAAACAAATTTAAACTTTAATGTAGTTTTATTGGCTGTAGGTCATGCCAACCTAATCGGGGATGGGGGAGAGGGTTGGAAGTAAGTACTAATCAACTGATGTGAATATGCCCCATGAGGTGCCGTAAAGAATGGAAAAGAATTAATAGAAAAAACAGTAAGTATGAAGTAGATTCACTCTGAGGTCACCAAAAATTTTGTTGAAGGAAGAAGTCTGTAGGTGTGAAGTTGCTGACAGAATTTTCTGGGTTTTACTTCGTTATTTTCTTTGCGGGAAAAAACAGGTGTGTGCCTATGGTATTTGTTAGTATATAGCATGTCTCAGGTGAACTGCAGGTCAGTGGTGCTTGATAGTATGAAAGGCAAGGAAGGACATGCCATTAAAAACTAATTTTTGAATTGCTGCTGTTTGTTTAGTGCTTATGCCCTGCAATTGAAAAAGACAGAACTCAGTGTAATAGGTTAACCCAAAATAAGCCTGTGATGCAGCTACGGGAAAGGCAAAAGAAATTGAAGTATCTAATGAAATAGTGGTGGTGGTGATGCTACATAAAAGTAGTGAAACCTTATTGTCTGCAGTGTGGCCATCTGAGCTGTAGTAAGTGCAATAATGGCTGCAAATGGTAATTGAGAGATTGGAGGATCTCATAAGAAAAACCGAGTGTGGCATGGTTATATAAAGCCAGGGCTGAAAATGGGCAGTAAACCTTCTATAGAATAGAAATCATCAGAAAACTGGAGTAGCTGGCATGTGTGTGGGAACTATTAACAATCAATGCTACAGCTTATGAAGTGAAATGAGTATAGCCTAGTGATTAATGAAGTTAGTCAAGAGATTGTTTTGAAGATATTTAAAGGGCCTGCTACTGGTAGTAGGTCGTGTGAATGTGTATTGTGCAGGAAAGTCCTGACAATATTTAAGATGGCAGTTGGTTAAAGTTATGATGATTAGTGTCTACTCTGATGGAGTAGTTGCTCATGGTCTATTAAAATCTTTACTGCCTTGTTTCTGTATTAATTTGTCTTTCACTATCTGAGCAAATGTTTGCTTTGTAGGAAAGCAAAGTATGCAAGCCCATACTAGTCTACTTAAAGGGCTGGTGAGCTTTTAGAAAGGGGACCAAATGTTTTCTTGTTCCTGAAATGCTTGAGTTAGCTGAGACTTCAAAGAAAGGTGAAAAATGCAATCACAATACTGTAATCTGTACAAGAATCCAGCAAAATCTCTCTTATTTTAAAAATGTAGAATTCTAATTAAAGCTTCTCAATTCCCATGCATGTGGAAATTGGTTGGATTTAAATTGTCTTTCAAACTGGTGGTGTGTTTTGTGGTTTTTTTTTTTTTGGTTGGTTGGTTTTGGTTTTTGTTTTATTGTTTTGTTTGTTTTGGGGTTTTTTGTTTGTTTGATTACTAGAAATATTTGGAAATATCTTGAGTAAGTAAAGGTTTTTCATATAGCTTTTTTGCAACAGAATTTTCACTTACAAAAATGATGAAAATTATTAAAAAAAAACTTATCCCAGACAGCTAAACTGGCCATGAAAGTAACCATGAGTGGTTGACCTACTAATCCCTGAGGTGTAAACTTCAAATGAAATCAGGAGCTGTCTTAGCAGTACTGTCAAGGTAAAAGAGAGGGTGTATTTCTTCTCCTTTAGGAAATGATGTAATGTTGTACTCTTCCCAGTGCTGGCTAGCAGATGTTCCTTTTGGACTTTTAATGCAAGAAATTGAACGCAGATATAATAATTAATATTCATTAAAAGTACAGCTTCCATTTCATAATGTGAATGCTAATTCTAAAGCACGATTTACTTAGAAATTTAAGTAGATTCATACTGATACAAAAGAGTATGCTGATAACAAAAGAGTTCATTACTTGCCAGAAGCCAGGGGGCTAACGTTGAGTTGAAACAAATTTTGGTAGCTGCTTAACAGACGTAATACTCACCAATAAATTTATATTACAGGGGGTTGGAAATAGATGACCTTAAGGTCCTTTCTACCCCTAACTATTCTATGATTCTATGATTCTATGATTACTTTAAGAATAACAACTTCAATATATTTTTTTCATTCCATTCTTATTTAACTATGAAAAAATGTTATTTAATTTGGAGTTACTGTTCCAATTATGAAATGCTGGACAATTATCCTGGACTTAACCCTCTCTAGTCTGTGTGTTCCTGCCCAAAATTTTAAAATAAGTTATTACAATTGACTCAGGATAATCAGAATTAGCAATTTGAAAACAGACTTTTACTAAAGTTTCTGAATACCTTTACAGCACAAATAAACCTAAACTTGCACAATTACTTGGTGTTATATATCTCCTCAAAATGTCCATGTTAAGGAGAATGAGCATTTGTACAAATTAAACCACAGATTACACTAATGAATAAAATATGGATTTTCATGGCTTGGTAAGATTGACATGTCTTGTTACAGGCATCATTTTAATGTAAAGGATGGCAAAAAATGTATTATTTTCTTTCAAAAGTGCTCTAAGTTCACCCAGTGGTGAACTTGCCAGTTTATTGTTATTGGGATAAAAATTATGTGTGTGAGACTGTAAAAAAAATTTATGCACTGAAGGGATGCTATTGTTGCTATATTAATAATATTCCCCATTGCTATGCTAGCACAGCAGAAGAGAAGATGGTGGCATTATTTTCAGTGTTGGTGATACTTTAAGAAACTTTGAACCAATTTACTTCAAAACAAAACAAAAAAGCCAATCTCAGACTCTCTGAATTTTAAAAAGTTAGAATACCATGAACTGTTTTTGTCCATGTGGGACTAAGAAGGAATAATGCAAGTCATATAAACATTTGTATAAAAACTTGCAACACTTTCAGGTGGTGGCTTTCTCCTCACATTTAAGTTTTCTGTCTTTGTTCAAGTTGAAACTCAGCTCCTATACCACAAATTGGTGGGAAGGTGACTGTTCTCTGTGGGGTTTTCTTGTATTCAGAATTTTTTTTCTGGCTAGAGACAAGGACAATGGGACTTGTTTTTTGAAAAAGTTTGCCATCTGTATTGTACTCCTAGGAAAATTGTACTATGTTCAGATAAATTCTCTTTTGTCCTAAATCAAACCTCTTTAAGTCCTGGTATAACAAACTTCACTGAAGGTCTAATTGTAAAGTGTTAGCGCTGGTAATGAACAAATTGGATACTATTTTTTGTAAGTAATCTAATATATTTAGATATGGTCATTTAGCACTAGAGTAGTGGTAGGGACTTGTGTTGGTCTGAGTGTGTGTTGATTTTATCTACAACCATAGCCACTTAATAGTAGTTACTGCAGGAAAATGCATTGTAAGGTGTATTTGTAGATGGTTCAAATTGATTCTGTCAACCTTAAATCAAAGGGAAACTTTCACTTAAAGGAAAATGGTGCAGAGCTGCAGATGTCTAGGGCAGGCTCAAAAATGGCTTCGCTGTGTAACTCTTAATTTCACTAGCTGAGATGACTTGTTGCAGTCTCAGTAGTGTGAGAAACTCTGGAAAAGCCACTAAACTATGTAATACTACAAAGGAAAGATGGATGAGCTAGATATATTTATTGCTGCTTCACAGGTAATGGGTCGTTAAATGTTTTTAGGTCATTATGTTGCTGTTTAGTTCTAAAGCATTTTTTGTTCTGTGGCAACTACATTTCTCTTGTTAAATCCCCTGCTGAGCATTTGCTTCCTGTTTATGTGACATGTAAATAGTAACAAAATAGCAAAACTGAATGAAACACTTTTCAACTGGATGTTGTCACCTAACATACTAGTGGTAGAATTAGCAATGAACCATTAATTAGTACATTATAAATCATACATGTATTTGCATGTATGACTGTGTGAATCTATTTTTTCTTCTGTCAGGATCAAATGAGAGAAAGAAACTCTGAGTGGAGAGAAAAAGTTCTGACCAATACCAGGTAGAAGGAATGTCCTTTAGAAGCTTCTAGAAGAAAAGACTAAAGTCTTGGATGTTATATTAAAATACATGACTTAACTTCATAAAGTTCAACAAAGCAAAGTGCAAGGTCCTACACCTGAGTTGGGGCAATCCCGGGCACAGCTATATGTTGGACAGAGAAGAGATTCAGAGCAGCCCTGAGCAGAAGGACTTGGGGGTGCTGGTCGATGAGAAAATGAACATGAGCCGGCAGTATGCGCTCGCAGCTCAGAAAGCCAACTGTATCCTGGGCTGCATGAAAAGGAGCATAACCAGCAGGTTGAAGGAGGTGATCCTGCCCCTCTCCTCTGCTCTTGTGAGACCTCACTTGGAGGATTGTGTGCAGTTCTGGTGTCCTCAACATAAAAAGGACATGGAACTGTTGGAATAAGTCCCGAGTAGGGCGACGAGGATGATCAGGGGACTGGAGCACCTCCTGTGTGAAGATAGGCTGAGAAAGTTGGGGCTGTTGATCCTGGAGAAGAGAAGGCTGCGTGGAGACCTCGTAGCAGCCTTCCAATATCTGAAGGGGGCCTATAGGGATGCTGGGGAGGGAATCTTCATGAGGGACTGTAGTGATAGAACAAAGGGTAACAGGTTTAAATTTAAACAGGGAAATTCAGGTTAAAAATGAGGAGGAAGTTCTTTACTGTGATGGTGGTGAGGCACTGGAACAGGTTGCCCAAAGAAGGGGTAAATGCCCATGGCAGGGGGGTTAGAATTGGATGGTCTTAAGGTCCTTTCCAACCCTAAGCATTGTATGATTCCATGATTCTATGTGAATGAAAGTGTATTCTGGGAGTGCTTTAATTCCTGTAGCCTTCTTGCTGAATACAAAGAAATCTTGCTTTTAAGGATTTTGAGTGAATATTGATTATGTATTGATCAGCTGTCTTTGGAACTGCTTGAAGATGTCAATTGCTGCATGTGTACAGTACCTGGTTATTTAGAGAATGTCCATATCAAAGCATTCAGGCGTTCTGGTTTCTTCGTGTGTGTCTGGCATTTATTTGTTTGGGGTTTTGTGGGTTTTTTTTGCTTTGTGTTGTTTTGTTTTGTTTTTTCTTTTTTTTTTTTTTTTCGCCTTGGATGTGTTTTAGTTGTTTTGTAGAGTTGTTTTGTTTTTTTTTTTGGGGGGGGGGTGTTGGTGGGGGTATTTTGTGGTTTTTTGGTTTTTTTTGTTTTTTTTTTTTTTTTTTGTGATGTGTTTTTTGTTCAGATAAAAGTATTTAAGTAGCTGTAGAATCTAGTTCTGGGTTTTTTATAGGTAAATATTTTTTTCCTCATTGGCCTTTTCCCTATTCTTTGACTGCAACACTTCCAAAACTGCTCCAGCTTTGCTTTGAACCACTGTGAACTACCACTGTCTTCTGTTTTCATTATCCTCATCAATCTAAACTGTACACAAGACTGATCCTTGCATGCAAAGGCGTATGGTGAAAAGAAGCCTTATAATGCCTCATTATTTGTATTGGGACTTGAAATATTTAATCTTTGTCTAACCTGAAACCTTAATGCATCTTTGTTGTGCACAACTGTATAAGAAACTTTTTTTCTGATTTATTGTTCCATAAGTAACTGAGTAGGGAGTATGCTCTAGGGATGATTTGGGATTTTATCAGATACATAAAATATCCGGAAAAGAGAAGAATCTGTGAAGGGGGATAGTGAGGCAGAGGAGAAAGATGTAAAAGAGCAGAATGTCTGTTCTGTGTTAAGCCTAAAAAGAGAGAAATTTAGTACCTCCAGTAATACTAGAGTACCCAAGATGTGAAATAGTGTTACTTCTTTCATACTGACATGGAGATGGAAGGATCCCATACAAAACCACCCGACCAATCTCTGCTGTGCACTGGCTGCTAGCTGAAGTGAATGAGCAAAGAGAAAGGAAAGATGGCTTTATTCCTTCAGGTAGGGCTGCCATATAGCTGTTCAGATAATGGCAGGTACTGAAACCTTCTTGGATGGGGAAATGCCTTTAAGATCCAGAAATCTCAGCTCATATTTGCGAAGATTAAGTTTTGAGTCACAGAATAAAACTAGGAATGTAGTAAAAAGACAGACTTGACACATTTTCAGTTCAGATGTGTTTTCAGTAAAGTTTTTTTTTTTATTGTGGTAGAATAAATCATAAAATATTTTCCCCCCAGCTGCTGCTTATCAACAGAGAGGTTCCTGGCTATCAAGCAGCTAATCTTGCAGACTTCTTAACAAAGAACTGCTTAAGCTCCTATATTTCCTTTAGAAGCAAAATCCGCTGTTTGTTTCATTTAAGTTGTACTAGTAAGACCAAGGAATGTGGTGGTCTGAGAGACATCAGTCTTGATAAGATGAGTAGTTATCCTTTTCTTGAGTTGTAGTACACTGCAGCTGCTTAGAAACTTGCTGTAGAGGTTTCAAAAGAAATCACATAACTGAAGGCAGACTGCCTGCTGCATGAAGTTTTAGATTGGTTTGGAATGCAAGTTTCTTACTGAGCACTATGAAGATAAAAATGGTAAGCTTTCTCTTCCTCATCCTCCATCTGGGTGGAAAGATTTGACTGTTATTTATTAAAAAGAAAATAATTCTTTCAATACTTCACTTACATAATTCAATTATTGTACCTATTCTGTTTTATTTCACTGTATCATACCTGCTTTTTCCAGTTCATTTTAAAGTTAAATGGCACTGCTATTTAATTCATTTGGATAACAGTCCTGTGCTGGGGAAGTGGAGGGAGGGGAAACTACCTATATTGATGCATTGAGGCACTTGCATTTTTTTATAAGGAGGGGGAAAGTAAATCTATCCTGTGATGAAAAGTAACAGTGGCTTCAATATTTATTGGTTAGGTTAACACCAAAAAATTCAAGGTAATGTTACTTGTCTGGGTTTTTTTTTTTTTTTTTTTTTTTGATTGATTTTTATTTACTTGGTTTTTTTTGGTGTGCATGAATTTTTATTTTTTTTTTTTAATTCCCTGCATCCCCCTCCTTCCCCCCCAGCCATGCAGCTGTCTATTCTCTATAGCAGAGGTATGTAGCTGTGGCATGGTATTTTATACATTGTCTTGCACAATACAGCATCAAGTAGATTTGGAGTAAGTTTGTCTTTCCTGTTAGCTTAAAGCGATTCCGGAGCAATTAAAGAGCGTTGCAAAGGAACTAAGACTTAGATAAATCTCCTAGGGAGATAGACTTGTGAAGAAAACTATATTCAGTAGCAATTGCTGGAATAATATAAAGGCTAATCTAATGCTTCACTGTAACATCAGAAGACATAATAATCTGATGATAGGAAGTTAATGGAGAATTGTTTTATTTCCTAGTAGCTTGTATAAAGAGTTTTCTGTCAACTTGTAGAGGGGGATCAGAGTTAGCATATACTATTAATGGCTGTGCTGGCATGTGCTCCACTGAGATAAAATATCTGTGATGTATACAACTTACATACTGTGATAACTTTTTAATAGCAAATGCTTATACTCTTTAAATGGTTTTGATAGCAAGACTCCCAACACGGGTTGATATGGAGGTATTAAAAAAACAATTTTTAAATTGTTTTAAAAGTTTTAATTCTTTAAAAAATAAAAAGCCAAACAATTCTTCCTCCAGTGTTTTGGTAAGTATTTTAAACATTCATGATGCCAACATCTGTTGGTGGGGGGAAGGACAGAGTATTTTTAAAACTAGACAAAATGATTTTGTTTTGGGGAACCAAGTGCTCTATCTGGAAAATAACTTTTGCATCTCTCTTTAGTTTTGTTGCTTTATTAGTGACAGTATTTTCTGCTCATAATAATGTGACTAAATCCCTCTTGGGGACTGTTTTCTCTTTTCACTTTGTCAAAATGTGATTAATGCAGTCAAATGCGAAAGGCTGGCTATGATTCTAAGTCATATCTTCTACAACAGAAGCCTGAAACTATGAGCAACTCTTTTAAAGTGTTTATTGAGGATACCACCAAAGATAACTGTTTTCATTACAAAATTTATTTGAAGAGAAACTGTCTCAGTTGCAATTTTACCATGAACAGTAAAGCTTTACTCAGCGTACTGCCTCAAGCAAATTTTAAGGCTATTAGTCTAACACATTTATTTCCTATCTCCCAGTGTGGATTTAATTGTTGTATCAATTTTATTTTTTTGCCTGAAGAATTGATTTTAGGGTTTGATGTTTTTCACTATTGGAATGTGACAAAATTGATGATAAGTACAGGATATTCCATGGAAAATCTTGCGATGTTTTGAGAAACAGTCATGCTGGCAATAAAGACACAATTTTATTGTTAATGACTTTATAATTGCTCTAGTGATGATTTCTGAAGTAATCAGTAAATTAATCCATAAGTCCTTCTTGAAAATATGAACTTTTTATTAGATAAATGTATTAAAATATCTTTTTATCCTTTAAAAAAAATAAAATAAAGAGAACTCGTTCCAAATCTAAATAATTTGTTTGTATATTTTTAACTTTAAAAAATTCCAAGGCAGAAAAATCCTGTAACAACTTAAAGTATGAAAAGACGTGAAAAACCTTGTTGTGCCTGACCTGGTTGGAAAAGACTTGCTATTTACAAGACTGAAAATTCTGTTGGTCTCACTACATATCTATTGACTTGTTACCTGTGGATTTTGATTTTTACCTCAGATCAGAGTGTTGAAAATGAACATTTGTCAAGGACATACTGAAAAAAGTTGCTTAACAGCTATCCAACATTTATAAAACTGAAAGTTAATGCTGCTTTAAAGAAAGTATTCTCTAAAACAATCTAGTTCCTGCATTAGCAGACTTGTGCACTGTATTTCTGATACATAAGAAAAAAAGGTACATTTTGTAATTTAGCTTTTTTATTACTTTGTGGTTTAGAATTTATTAAACGTTGGTGATGATAAGATTCTTGTATTGGTGGAACACCAATAATAAACTGGAAATTAAAGCAGGGAGTTTATTTTTATCTCCATGGATGCAGTTAATTATTAGATTTTCTTTATTGAAGAGACTAGAAATTAACATATCTGAAAGCAAATAAAAGTGGTAACATTTTTGACATATATGGCTGCCTAAGATGGAGAATAGTCTCAAACTCTTCTACGAGTTTTCACTTTAGAGTGTTATCAGAGATTATACAGAACTGAAGAATCATAAAATCAGCAAACAAGAGCAGTTAAAAATGTTATTTTATTAATTTAAAAATATATGAAAAGTGCTATAGTAATAAAGAGTTTGCAAGGTGCTAATGTTCTGATTGTGCTCTAGCCCATTCTGTAGGTAGAAGAGAGAGTCCTGACATAATTTGTGTGCTAATCCATAAGAAAACATGGAAGGTCAGATGTAGGTGAACCAGACCAAGCTAGAGGGAAGAAAACCAGACAAGAAGGGGAAATTGTATGAGCTATTTTTAAGGAAGGCAACTGAAGAACAGTGTAGGGAAGAAATTTCTTTAAAAATATGAAGAAAACTCGTAACAGAAGGAGGAATTGAAGTTCTGGTCAAAATGTATGCCTTCAGCTACATGTATTTTTCCCAATAATGTGTAATTCTAATGTACTGCTGTTTTTTTGTTTGTTTACTTTAAAATCTCTTCACTAGAACTAAATAAATCAGGTCAGCTCAAATGAGGGTAAGACTATTTCTCTTTATCCCTATGTAGCACATACATACAATGTATACAAGTTTGAATATATTTTACTAATAATAATAATAATAATAAAAATGCTTCATTCACTTGGTTTTATGCACCAAGAAGCTTACTGTTATACAAGAAGCTTATTAGGAGCCTTTTCAAAATAAAAGGATTTTTCAAAACAAACTGCAACAGTAAAAACTTTCCCCTAGTAATTGGCTTAAGAATTAGTAGGATACAAGAATTTCTTTTCTGAAACAGTATTGTGCATTTTATATGAGACAGATACAAGATTTAGGAAGGTATCTTTTCAGTTGAATTGTATTTCTTCCTTAACATGAATTATGACTTTTGTGTTGGAGCTTGAATATTTTCAAAATGAGAGTTCACTCTACATCAGGCCAGGGAAGGTGCAAAAGCAAAGCTAGCCAAAATTTTTTAAAGGATTTTCATGTTGGAAGTTCATTTTCCTTTTCTTGCACTTCTGGAAATATTTCTCTTTTCACATATAGTTAAGAAACAAGATTGACTAGACTATTAAATTAGATACATATCAGTACACAGTCTCCCACAATGTCATTCTAAACTCAAAAGACATGGATTTGATGGGTGGACTGTTAGGTGGATGAGGAACTGGTTGGATGGTCACTGAGCAGTGTGATATGGTTGAAGATGCTCCTGCTTACTGTAGGGGGATTGGAACTAGGTGACCTGGCCTTGTTGATCTATAATAATAAGAAAACAAGACTTTTTTTTTTTTGTGCTTTTTGGTTTGCTTTTTTTTTTTTTTTAATTGCAAAAGCTGTATCTTTAATAAGTGGAACACAAGAAGGCATCAGGTAATATGAAATAACGTTGAGGGTTTTATTAGATTAATATAGGTAAGCCCTGCCATTGTCATAGAAATCTGTATAAAGTCTCACTTACAAAAGTCTAGATATACAAGCCTAACCAAATCTTATTTTTTTTTTACTTCTCCCTCAGAAAATCAGAACAGAAATACTGAAACAACTTTCACTTTAAACAACAAAGTAATAATATTTTATATTGAAAATTATGACAGTATTATTATAAAATTACATCTATATGGGAATACACAGACAACATACTATTAGTAATTTTGCTCCATCAAATATACTAACATTCTTTCAAGTGATTGCAGCCTAAGTTTCAGTACTCCTTTGGTGGTTAATACCCTCTTTTATGGGAAAGGAACATATGCAGTAAAGTTTTCAGCTATCAGGAAATTTTGTGGAATGTCACTTTAAAAGACAATCTTTAAGTGGAAAAAGTTAAATAGGAAATAATATTTTGCAAGTAAGTCAGACTAACCTCTTGGTTAACTTGTAAGCATTGAAATGTCCAATAACGTCTAAAAATCAGTGTCACATTCATGGGACTCCTAGGCTCATGTATCAGGTTATGTAATTTTTGTGTCAGTCTGCTGTCTAAATAACTACATGATCACTTAGTTTTCCAAATATTTTTTCAAGTTCTGTTCCCAGGGAAATACAAGCAATTGAAAACAAGCATAGGTGAATAAATTAATAAAATATATTGTTTGAGAAGATATTTTCCACTATTGGGAGATTTTATTGGAAATGTGCTGACTGAGGACATTGAAGATGCAGTTTACAGATGTGTTCGATCTCTAAAATATTATTCCTAAAATATTTTTCTAGAATTGCATCAGCATAATATCAGTTGACGGTTTAGTTGCACAAGGTACAGAATCAAAAAATCCACCATAGGCTAATAGATAAGCAATAACATTTTTAACGTTATATTTTACTTGAGGATTGTGATCTTTTGTATGTTCATGTATGCGAGATTTGAGAATAACTTCCCAAACATAAAAAATCAGGGGAAGAGACAGAGAGCCTGTAAAACTGGTAGGAGTATGTGTACTATACAAAGGAGATAACAAGATATGACCCTTTATGATTCTGTGTTTGTAAAAACAAAAACCCAAACCCCATGCAGTTGTAGAGAAACTGGCTTAGAAAGATAAAATAAGAACATAATTGAGGAACAGTGCTTCCCTGAGGAATAAGTTATTTGGGAGGGAAAAGTGAGGCTTCTTCAGAAGAGGAGAAATCTTTGTTAGAGAAGAAGGAATCTTTGTTAGCTGGGGTGGGCTAAAGCCTAACTTGTGAGTATGTCTGAAGTGAGATTGGTAGAAAAAATTTTGTGTGTGTGATATGATTGTTTCAATGGGAATAGTGTTATTGGAGAACGCAAGAATCTGAAAGAGCTGAATTTGGGAAGAATTAAGGTACTTCAAGGGTGAGAATAAGATCAAATATGAAAGAATGAAAGAAATCAGTAGCTGGCAGTGCTACAGTAATCAAGTCTTTTGGGAAATAATTTTATTGGAATTGATCAGTAATACATAAAATTGATGAGATAATGATGAAGACAAACAATGTATAAAACTTTTAAAGGAGCAAATTATTAATGAAACAAATAGGTTCATAAACAGGTAATGTAATTAATTTCAGGTAATTAAAAATGCTAATAATTATGGAGTCAGATATGCAGAAAAATTATTATATATATCTTCCATTATAGTATTAATTTTAAAATAACAAATATTAAGTATTGATCAAATTGATCATTAATCAAATCATAAAAATCATACCATGAATAGTATCCAGTGAGGACCTGACTGTAATTGTGACCTGCAAGTTTTTGGTGCAGAGCAGACAGCTGAGGCTGACAGAGAGAATGACTTACCCTTCAAGCACCTGACAAGCGTCAAAAGTGTAATTCACCTCTTCAAGCAAGAAAAGATGGTAGATGACATGGTTTAGAGTGAGGTGTCCCTGCCCATGGAAGGGGGGTTGGAACTAGATGATCTTAAGGTCCTTTCCAACCCTAACTATTCTATGATTCTATGACACTTGCTAAAGCAAGAGTGAGTTTTAAATCTTCTTAGCAAAAAGTATCTGTGCACTCTGTTAAATGTTTTATTCATCCTACAATTTATATTGCCAGCCTTTTGTTTTATGGCTTTTGTTACTGCTTTTCAAAAAAGAAATAAAGAGGAAATAACATTAATAGGCTTGCTTTGGAAGAAAGAAAGCCTGTGTAAAAATTCAACCTGCCTTATTACACACAGAAGAGGAAAGAAAGGATTAGTTTAATATTATGCTGACTGACCACCACAATGTAACCTTTCAAAAGCATCACTAAGTTCCTTAAATTAAGTTTCTTCATAGAAAATTGTACAGTTGTGGACAGTTATTGAGAAATATTCTGTCTGATATTTCTAAACCTAAACTGTCAGATCAAATTCTACACTTTGAAAATACACTGAAGTTGCTAAATAAACCCCAAACCCAGTCAGCAGGGAGATTTACACTAGGTCTGAAACAATCAATTCCTGTCGATGAATTTCATCTGACATCTGTTAAGGAAGCCACAACAGGAACTAATCAACAGCTTCCTGAGTTGAATGCAAGTACAGACCAAATCAAATTTTCTATATATTAAAAAAGATTATCGCAGCTTAGTGGGAATAACCCAGCTTCCTGGTTTCATTTTTAATGGTTCCGTTAAAAGGATCTAATTGCTTTTTTAAAAAAGTGCTTGTTTCTATGAAAACTGCAGCATATGGATGGTGTTATGTTGTATATATTGTGTAGTCTCTATCCCATTGTGTATTTCTTTGCACCTTCTTAATTCTCTGTACACATGATCTTGTCTTACTTTCTGATATTCCAATCTGAAATATATTAAAAATGGGACAGTTGAGAAAATAAAACCTAAGTTCTTTTTCTAATTTGATCTTACAGTCAAGAATGCAAGCCTAACTGTACGTACTTAACTTTTAGACAAATAAATCTGCATGGGGACATGCAGGAAATCTAGAAAGAGATTCTGCAATCAGCTATGAAATATAGATTCATTTTCTAAATAAAAGGCTTTCCAGCTTTAGATCAGGCTCCCCAGTGACACTCAATATCCTGCTATTTTCAATGTTTTTCTTATGAGTTCATCTAAGCAGAGAATTCAAAATACTGTGTAGTATAAACCAAGTGGTTCTGAAAGTAGTAATCAGTGACTAGTTCCCGAAACTTGTGGAAGCCACTTGATGATTTTTTTTTTATTCATGATGCTGTTTAATGCACTTCAATTGACTATAGCCACTTGCATCACAGTTTTGCAGATTTATTAGATATTGAACATCTAGATACTTGCTGTTACACTAACGACAATATGGTACTTCCATCCAGCATGGCTAGAAATGTTATTGTCTAACTTTCATTATTTTCTCCCTGTTTACATTTATTAAATTTCAAACGCATATTATTCTCACTGTTGCGCACTGCAACTCTGTAGTTGTCTCCTATTCTAGAATTGCCTGTATTAAAACAGCTGGGAAATGATCAGTGCATAGACCGAGCTTTTCAGTTTCTTTGAAGAATTAAAACTTTGAGCAATCAGGAGTTGGACCTGTCTTCCTCTCATCTTGGTTTTGTAAAACTTCTGATGTAACTTGGGTAAATTATTTGAACTGATTTGGTTTCCATGATGGCACAATATATGCAGCATTGCCTCCCTGTAGCATGGGTAGGTTAATGGATTCTTCATAAAGCCATTTCAAACAGGTGAAAGTCATTAAAGGGCAAAAAAACAGTGGTTGCTGCTGTGCTTGGAAGCTTCAGGACAGTAAGCTGCTAGCAGCTTTGCTTGGTAATCCTACCAAACAAATTTTATTAAATTATCCAAATTTTAGTTGTTTCTGCGATTGAAAATGTTTATACTTTTTCTGTAATATAAATACAAGATTATAATTTATCTTCTTAGGCAGAAGAAGGGATAATGGCAATTGAGATTCAGTTTTGGGGAATGAGGACAAGATGCCAACTTGAAACCCCAGGATTTTATGGGAGTAGTTGAAAATATTCTCTTGGTCCTCAGTGGTGATTTCCATAGTGAAGGAGTTTATAATGCTTTCCTAAGCTTTTCCTGGAGATATTAAATGGAACCTGCACAAGTGCTGCAGATTCTGTTTTACGCTGTTTGCCTCTCTCTCCAGAATAAGCACTAGGCATAGTCTGGAAGCAGTCTGCAAGGTCTAGCTTTTGCTTTTAAGATACTGAGCAAGGCATATTTTAATGACAGACATGAAGCAGTGGCAAATCTGGGAATGGACACAAAGGCTGCTGGTCTGAGCATTTAAAACTTGCTGTATTTGAAATCAACTTCTCGCATCTTAGGAACCTGGGCATATACAAGACCGTGGGACCTGATGAAATCCATCCACGGGTCCTGAAGGAGCTGGTAAATGAAGTTGCTAAGCCACTGTCCATCATATTTGAAAAATCATAGCAGTCAGGTGAAGTTCCCGACAACTGGAAAAAGGGAAATATAACCCCCATTTTCAAGAAGGGGAAAATGGATGAGGCGGGGAGCTACAGACCAGTCAGTCTCACCTCTGTGCCTGGAAAAATCTTGGAGCGGATTCTCCTAGAAGGCATGCTGAGGCACACGAAAAAACAAGGTGGTTGGTGACAGCTAACATGGCTTCACTAAGGGGAAATCCTGCCTGACCAACCTGGTAGCCTTCTATGATGAGGCTATGGAACTGATGGACAGGGGAAGAGCTGTTGATGTCATCTACCTGGACTTGTGCAAAGCGTTTGACACTGTCTCACATGACATCCTTGTCTCTAAGTTGGAGAGACATCAATTTGATAGGTGGACCACTCGGTGGATAAAGAACTGGCTGGATGGCTGCACGCAAAGAGTTGTGGTCAATGGCTCAATGTCCAGCTGGAGACCAGTAACGAGTGGGGTGTCCCTCAGGGATCGGTGTTGGGACTGGTCTTGTTCAACATCTTTGTCTGTAACATAGACAGTGGGATTGAGTGTGCCCTCAGCAAGTTTGCCAATGACACCAAGCTGTGTGGTTCGGTTGATAAGTTGGAGGGAAGGAATGCCATCCAGAGGGACCTTGACATGCTTGTAAGGTGGGCTGATGCCAACCTGATGAAGTTTAACCATGCCAAGTGCAAGGTCCTACAGCTGGGTCAGAGCAATCCCAGGCACAGCTACAGGTTGGGCAGAGAAGAGATTCAGAGGAGCCCTGTGGAGAAGGACTTAGGGGTGTTGGTCGATGAAAAAATAAACAGGAGCCAGCAGTGTGCCCTCACAGCCCAGAAAGCCATCCGTACCCTGGGCTGCATCAAAAGGAGCGTGACCAGCAGGTCCAGGGAGGTGATCCTGACCCTCTACTCTGCTCTCATGAGGCCTCACTTGAAGTATTGTGTGCAGTTCTGGTGTCCTCAACATAAAAAGGACATGGAACTGTTGGAACAAGTGCAGAGGAGGGCGACGAGGATGATCAGGGGACTGGAGCACCTCCCATATGAAGATAGGCTGAGAAAGTTGGGGCTGTTCAGCCTGGAGAAGAGAAGTCTGTGTGGAGACCTCATAGCAGCCTTCCAATATCTGAAGTGGGCCTATAGGGATGCTGGGGGGGTGGCTCTTCATGAGGAACTGTAGTAAGAGGACAAGGAGTAATGGGTTCAAACTTAAACAGGGGACGTTTAGTTTGTATTTGAAGAAGAAATTCTCTCCTGTAAGGGTGGTGAGGCACTGGAATGGGTTACCCAGGGAAGTTGTGAATGCTCCATCGCTGGCGGTGTTGAAGGCCGGGTTGGACATAGCCTTGGGTGGCATGGTTTAGTGGGAGGTGTCCCTGCCCTTGGGAGGGGGGTTGAAACTAGATGATCTTAAGGTCCTTTCCAACCCTAACTATTCTATGATTCTATGAGCTGGGGATGAGGCCATGGAAAAGAAGTCTCTCATTGCAGGTTTCTAATTTCTTCAGTCCAACCTGAATCAGGAAGGAAGTGTAATGCTCAAAAAAAAAAAAAAAAAAAAAAAAAAAAAAAAAAAAAAAAAATCACCTCCTAAAAAAACCCAAAACAAAAACCAAACAAACCAAACCTGAAATCTTCTTCACCTATGTTGTGAAGAATTGCTGTTAAGTGTACTGTGTGCAGAGAATTTTATTTCATGATTCATCCAAGGTTCTGAAATTATGTTATTTGGAATGAGATAGGGTCTGGAGAAAAGGTGTAGGTTTGTTGCTGACACTCAAGTTGTGTGTAAACAAAACATGGTATTCTGTCTTTGAAGCTTTACATAATCAGAATCTTTCTTATAAAACCTCCTTTACCATATCTGTCAAGAAGCAGGCTTGTCATCCTTAGGCTAATACCTAGTCAAAAAAGTAGCGATCTTAAAACAAGATAGGCACAAAGGACTGAAGGGAAAGTGTGCTGTCTAGTCTAGTGGTCCTCAGAAATTGCTGCCATTATCTTTTCTATAGTATTAAAGGAATTCAAAAAAAACTACCATTTAAGAATTATTCATTTTACTGTACAAGGAGAAATGAGGTCTCTCAGGTAATGCAGTAGAGAAGGGAGTCCTGACAAATGTGTTAGTAAATCATATGTCTTGTGGAACTTCTAAAATACTTCAACTTTGATTTTCCAAAAATAGGTCAACATAAGTAACATACTGCTGATGTGTTGAAATTGAAGGGATTTTGGATTTAGTCAAATCAATTAAGAAGCTACCATGTTTCAGTGGACTAAATCTAGTCTTAAACTGAGAAAACTATATCAATGTTAGTTGGTGTATAGATTAGGAAAAGCTTATCACACATCTAATCATAACAAAAAAAATTGCATGTTTTCCTTAGAATGTGTGATGGAATATTTATGCCAGTAGCAGTTTAAAACCAAAACAACAACAAAAGAAACCCAATAAAAGTGAAACCAAACCAAAAAGCCTCTTGACTCCATGCATGGTAATTCATGCTAACAGCTTCGAATGGTAAATACTTTCCTTGTCTTTTTGCTGATTATATAGAGAGAGGAGGCCCAGAGCAGAGTGGCAAGCTGGATATGCAGAAGGACTGAACTACTTGTGCCTGGTACCAGACACTGGTACTTGGATGGATTAATTTGGTCTATGCTGTCTCTTCAAAACTTTCTTCAAGTGTTGTTCTTTCTTTTATTTGAACAGAATTAAATTCCTGGAATATGGATTGTTGTCTTTGTGATTCAGAACAGGATTTTATGGGAACAGAAACAGTAGATCAGATTTTTCTGCCATGACGGGTTAAAATATACAGAAAGTCTCAGTATATAACTTTTTTGTATTGTGAAGAGTGTGAGCGAAGCCAGAATCTCTTGGAGGCTTTATGTATTTCCTTTCTCTTCTTCCAGACCCATTTCATAGGCAACCCTGTCAGAAATAATGTTTCTAATCTCTGGTGACTTGTCTTTTTCTGCACAAGCCTCTAACTTGCACTGTTCTTAGAGCTTTCAGAGTTCTGTCCTTTGAAACACAAAGTCTGTCTGTTAAGAAAAAAAAACAACCATATTTTTCTTGTCATACTCAATATGTTTTCCAAATTTGCTTGCTATTTCTAGTACTGGCTAGGATAAATAATTTAAATCTGTTTACTTTTTTACATCGTTCACATTTTACTTGCAAATGATGACTCACCCACTCCACAGCCACCTGCTATTCATTCTAGCCTAGCACCTACTCTTTCAATGTTTGTTATCTGAGTTCAAGTTGTGACTCTCTCTTGGACCTCATTTTAAAATGAAATGTGGAAATACCAAATTTATAGTCTTTTAGTATAAAAAATAAATATATAAAAAATGTGATGGAATAACTCCAGTCTGCTAAAATTATAGGCAGGAACCTGTTTTGGCAAGCAGAGAACATAAAAGTATGTGCTTGTAACAGACTGTTCAGGTTATTGGTCCTTTTTTCCCTTTCCCTTTTTTAGTAACTGCAGGTATGATCTCTGCTATTTTTTTTTTATTTTCCAGATGTTTAGAAAAGTTATTTGTTTAGCAGCCCGTATGTTTTAATTACTGTCTTATTTTTGTTCCAATATAGACTTCATATTAATTATTTCTTCTTTCTTGCTAGTACTACTACAGCAAACCTACCTATAGGCGGTCTAGTGAGCCTTTTTATGCAATAATGAGTAAGCAAAGTCTTTTTGCATATATATTGTAGACTCTGATATCCTGTTCTTATTAGTTGACTTTGGTGATGCTGAGGATGTGCATACCTGGAAGATTTAAATTATTATGCACTGAAAGATCCATAGTGCCAGCTTGGCCCTGAAACCACTCCTCACATAGACCTCTGACTGAATGTGAAATAGCTGGAAAAAACTTACAGGTCTGAAATCTGAAGGAAAGGGTATGTCCCTTTGGAGCAGGATAGTAACAAGAGCACAGATTAGCCCTGAATTTCAACGGGAGGGAAACGTAGAAGGGGAATTAAAGTTCTTCAGTGTCTGGTAGAAGATTAAACCATCTGACATAACCTGGTGTGGCCCACAACTATGGAAGTATCAACATCTGAAACTGTTTTCAGTGTGCAAACAGAATGTGTGTTAAGAAATGGAATCTCTGTCTTGTCTCTTCTTGTATGGGTGGTGTGACTGGGGCTTGTGGCAGCCAAACCAGTGTGGCAAATGGGAAGAAAGGGGATACTTGGTATAGCAAAGCAGATTTGAGAAATGAAGGGCTCTCCTGAAAAGACTTTCCCTCTAGTGATGTCTTTGTGTTACAGACTTCTTTTAAATAGGTTGTGACGTGGTGATAGCTGTTACTTTTTTTCATGTCTTACTGTGTTGATAAGGCAGTAGACTAAGATGGAGTTAATATTGCTTTTGTGTGCTGGAGTTACTATTTACACAAAACTCTACATTCCACTGACTTCATTTAATTATACAGTTTTACTTTTAATGTTATATTGTCCTCCTAGTCCTATAATTATTATAGTAAGGACACCATAAAAATAAATTAAACATCTGAGAAACTGGGTGTCATGGTTTAAGCCTCTCTAACTCACACAGTCTCACTCACTTCCCCCTCTTTCTTCCCCCTGCTCCCAGAGGGATGGAAAGGAGAATCAAAAGAATGCAACTCCCACAGGTTGAGATAAGAACAGTTTAGTAACTAAAGTATAACACAAGACCACTACTGCTACCACCAATAATAATCATGACAAGGCAAATACAAGGAAAGAATACAATTCTCACCACCTAAAACCAAGCCCGACCAAGCAGTGCACCCCCACCCTTCTGGGTCTCTGCTCTCTGCTTTACATCCTGGGCATGACATGCCGTGGTATGGAATAACCTCTTTGGCTAGGTTGGGTCAGGTGTCCTGTCTCTGCTTCCTCCCGGCTTCCCCTCCTCCCTGGCAGAAGCTGAGACTCATAAGGTCCTTGGTCAAACCAAAACATTACCAAGCAGTAACTGAAAACACTGGTGTTATCAGCGCTGTTCCCAGGCCAAAAGTCAAAAAACACAGCACTGCACCAGCTACCAAGGAGAAAATGACTGCTGCTGCTGAACCCATGACACTGGGGAAAAACTCATGCACCTTTAGTAAGTCTGTAAATCCACTTAATGATTCTTAGTGATTCAGGCATTGTTAGTGCAAGAAGCATTCAATAAAGGCAGGACCCAATCATTTTATTTGAAAATAATTCCAGACTTCATAGAATCATAGAATAGCCCCATAGAATCTACCAGTCTTCTCAGGAGGCTGTTCCAGTGAATGATTGTTCTTACTGTAAAGATTTATTTGAGATAAAACCTCTCATGATGTAACTTCTATGTGTAATCCCGTGTCTTTGCCGTGTGGCTTCTTGTGAAAAGAGCCTTTGTCCTCTTTGTAGCTGCCCTTAAAGTACTGGAATACTGTGATGAGGCCTCCCACTCTGAGCCTTCTCTAGGGAGAGAAGACCCACCTCCTGTAGTCTTTCCTCACAGGACAGGTTCTCTAGCCCACTGATCATCTTGGCAGCCTTCCTTTATACCTTCTCCAGTCTGTCCACATCTTGCTTGAAATGTGGGGGCCAGAACTGGTCACAGTACTCTGTAGCCTGAAAAGCATAGTGAGATCATCACATTTCTGTCTTCTAGTAGTGCTGTTGTGGATGCAGTCCAGGTTCAGACTTGCCTTTGTTGCTGCAGCAGCACAGCTTCTCCCCAGCCACACAGAGCCTAGCCTGTACTGGGATTTTTCATTATTGTGATCCAGGTGCAAGAACTGATATTTGCCCTTTTCCAGTCATCAGGGACATCCCCTGGTCTCCACAACTTTTCAAATATTGCATAGTGTCTTTGCAACAATGTCAGCTGCTGCTCCTCCTAACACCATGAGTGGATCTTGTTTGGGCCTATAAATTTACGTGAGATGAGACCTTGTGAGAAGCCACAGACCAGCCTTTCTTCCATTACTTACAGACTGACGTGCATACTGTTGTAGCTACTTGATCTTGTGATCTGGGGTCCAGCTGTACATGTAAATACAGAGGCAAAGAAAGTATTGGTAGCATCTGCCTTGTCAGCATTACTGCCTGTTTAGCTTGCTTGCCTTGTTGGACCTATGTCTTTCCTGTGCTTCTGCTTACTGCTCATTTATCAGAGTAATTTTTTTTTTTTTTTTTTTTTTTTTAACTTGACATCTCTGGCCAATTTTAGTTCAGCTTCAGGTTTGTTAGCCACTTTTGAGAGCTACTGTTTACTTTTGCTTATGTTATGGCATTCTCAGATAACCACTGGCTATTAATACGTAGCTAAGCTATGAAATTATTCTGTGGATTCATTAAATTGAATCCTTTTATAGAGAATTGAACAAAAATCAAAATTGCTTGAAATATTTTCTGAAAACTGACTAAAGTTCTGACATTAAAAAATATTTCAGCAAATGAAACTTAATTTCATAAGTATATTATGGTCATTACGGAAGGCAAAATGAAGTTTACTTTTGAAAAGTTCATAAGTTTGTCTGTTCCTTCATCTGAGCTTATGACTTTGTAGATCTTATGAAATGACCAAGAAACTCAGTTTAAAAGTTTGGACACATCAAGAAGGAACTGAAGATTGCAGAATATGATCTGTTTTGCCAGTTTAAAAAGTTGCCATGTAAATTTTTATGTAGTTATGTAAATACTGCAGCTTAGGTATTTGTTTTGTTGGGGTTTTTTTGGTGTACAGACTAGAGCTTTCTTAGCTGAATCTGCATGATAACCTTTCAATGTAAAGTCACAGGTAGTTCTGACCTGCATGAAAGGGCATACAGCAATTATGTTCCTGATGCTTGAATAGGAAATAAAGCATTTTGAAAGGAATGTGAAATAACAGTTTGTTGAAGCAGGCATAGTTGAGTAGTAAGTCATATTTTTAAATAACTAATCACAGCAGACAAGACAGATTACATATTTGGTGGTGGGGTTGCTATGTGCACTGACAAAGTTGTTTTGTGTTGCAAAAGGAGTGCAAAAAGTAGAGGGTGGAATTGAAACAGCAACAGATAGCAACAGTACCTTTCTGCTATGAGGCCAGACTTATTCTGCTTTATGATTTGTTTGCACACATGACTTCTCTAATACCCTATAATAAGTCAGCAGGAAAGGAATATGTCTATAAAGATCATTATTATAACTAAAGAATTTTTTTCTCAAATATTAATCTATATATAACTTAAAATGTCTATGAAGAATTGGGAATTTATTCCTGATTTATTTTGCTTAGTGACAACGATAATGAGGATACATGCATGTGTGCATACAAATACACTAACATTTTGAGAACTCTTATATAAGCAAAGTGAGTAGAGTAATTCTGGACAGAAATGTGTCTTTTTATTTGAAAATAGTTTATAGAAGTTGAAAGTTTTGGGGACCAAATGTAATTTAGGCTAAGCAAGCCACTTAGTCATTCCTATTACTTTAAACTTCCCACCTGAAGCCTATTTCTTGAATCTAGCAGGGTTTCATTTCTTTCTTTTAATGAATGAATAAATTGCAAAGATTTCAAATAGAGCTTTGAAGATGAGAGTGGTAACAAGCTGAATTGTTTAATTTAGGATAACTAAACTCATTAGAGAATGCTTATATGGTTCACAGTCTAGTCTATTGCTGGTAACTGTTAGACATGTGTTTCTGATAAACGTTACACAACTAAAATTTTTGTGCTAGCAGGAAGGGTATAAAATGATTATTAATAAATAAGGAGCTGCTACACAGTGATCTTAAATAATTTGGTGGGGTTTTTTTTTAAAGAAGAAAACTGAAGTTCTCACTTTGCAAATCTAGATTCCTTTTTTTTTATTTCCTCTGTATGTGTGTGTAAAGCTGTTTAGCTAAAGCATTCAGTAGCTAATATTTAACATTTGCTTATGTAATTTTCTACACCCTGAATCACTAGTCTTGATTCAGTCACAACTAAAAAAATGGGAGATTATAATCTTTGTAGACTGTAACTGTACATCCACTATCCTAACTTCGACTTTCCTGCTCTACTTTTCCATCCACAAAGGGATTGCAATCAACAGTAAAGCTGAAGGACATCACCTTCATTCCTCCTTGAGCAAGTGCCTCTCAGCACAAGGTAAAATTGTGCTTTCAGACCTGAGATCTTGCAAAAGGAGTGAAAAAACTGGAAGCATCTCTTTCTGCTTATACATTATGCATTGTGGCTTATTGTAATAGAGATGCCACTGTACCAGAAATACTGGGATCTCAACTAAAAGCAAAGTTCTGGTTCTTATTACAGCTTGTTACTGGATGCTGAGTGAATTTACATTTACATGCTGTTAGCCTCTGCCCTGTCTGTTGTAATAACTTCCTGGCTTTTGGTACAGTAGCATACCATATGCTATGTTAATCAAAATTAAGCACAATTTTTTTAAAAATTGGTTAATATTTTTCTAAAGCTGGACGTTCATCTTCTTATCACATATGGCTTTAGTAAAAAAAGCAAAAAACTTTTAGCATTTGTTATGACAGGATAGTAAAAAGACAATTGTAGTAAAATTTCTTTTACAACTGGACAATGGCCCATCAAAGTAAAGCATTATTATTGCTAGTTCATTTCTCTTAGTTTGTGGCCAGTCTGGTGTTTTGTTTTGTTTGGGCTTCTTTTTGAGTATTCCAGACCTGAGGTGTTTATCCTAGATGTATATGCCTACTGTTCTCATTTGGAAAATCACTGTATGAAGGATGTCAGATCTACTTGATCATGTTTATAGCAAATGTTTTATATTAGTGGGTTTATCAAGCATAGATACCTTAATACATATTGAAAACATTAAATTCATCTGTTATTCACATTTGAAATATTCACATGTACACTTATTGGAGAGATAGGAAGTGTATTTAAAAGACAACAGAACAATTATTAATCAGGTGCTACAGCTGTTTGAATCCATGCTTAGTAGTAGCTACAATTTAATCCATGTTGTTTATAAAATCTTTAGATAAGTAGTAACTTATATGTAGCAACTGATGAAGGATATAGATATGATGCCTTAATTTTTTTCTGATCTGAAATACTTGTATCTTGTGAAATGAGAAACAAATGGTGTAGAGAAATAATGTTATCCTAACATATAATTTGCTGAAATGCAGTGCTTTAGTTTCGGGTAGTATATGCTAATAGATAAGGTAAATTGATTTTAAGTTTCTTGCTGAAGAAATTCCTGAATCATGTGATGGGAACCCCAGCCTGCCATGATCATATATTTCCAGATCTGTAGTAACAAAATGGCTAAACTCGAGGAGCTCAATATGCAGAAAATATAGGGGTAGCAGAAAGAAGCAGAAATGTGGTTTTGTTTAGGAGAGAGTCCTAGCTTAGACCTGGGCAAGTCTAAAGAAGTTAACTAGGTTTATGGCAGAAAAGACCATAATTCTTTTTTCAAACCTGTTGTGAGAGATCAGAGAAGATTAGAAGAAAAACTGTGAACAGGAAAATAAATCATGGACTCCTAAATTCCAAGGGACTGAAGCATGGCAAGTGCTCTGGTGCAAAGAAATAAAAGCAGATATTTGATCACTTAACCAAAATTTTATATGTATATATTTTATGCTAGGCAACCTGAAAATAGATATAGGACCCTTTGTGAAGGTCATGCTTCTCATATGGCTTTGAAAAAATAATCAAACTGAACAATTAGATATCCAACTAATGTCCAGAGGCATTAAATAAAGTGTTTCACTTAAGTGTGTTATGACAGTATTAACTTTTCACGTTGACATTAAAAAGGTAATTTTGCTCACTGAAAAGCGGTTCTTAAATTAAAATTTTGCTTTGAAACCAAGAAAGACATCATATAACAGCACTTTAAGATATTTTACAGTTTACACAGGATGTTGAGTCCAATTTCATATTTGCGACACTTTCTCCTAGGATAAAGATTGAATTTAATGATTTCACCAATATATATAATCACCATATCAACTCCCTAATATGATATGACAGCACACGGGAAACGTTCCTTGGAGAGAAATGCTACAGAGTATGAGAGGATTACAAAAAATAAAATGATTGACTCAAGTTGACAGACCAGTTATTTTTAAAACAGCTTTAGATAGGTTTTTAAATGCAAGCAATGCTCCTGATGCCGAAATCTGTTGTGTGCTAGTAATTTCAGGAATATAAATTGCTTGGTTTATGTTTTTGATGAAGACATTTAATTCTGACTTTTTCCATTTTGTTCAATTAAACTAAGATTTCAGAAAGGTATATCTCCAAACCTGTTTAGATCCATATCTCCTAGGGGGTAATATAGACTGTTACAAAATATGATTTTTTTTTGCAGGGTTCAAATTTGCAGATAGAGATTTCCCTATGGCTGATTCTATGTATCAACTTTTCCCTAATTTTAGCTTCATAACATGTTGTTTTGCATCTTTTAGCTCAGTACAACATTTTGCCATATATACAATCACAGTATGTACACTTTCACCGAATATTGCAAGCCACGGGGAAGTTAGTATTTTAAGTTGAGGGTTTGTGGGTTTGCTTGTTTGGGGTTTTCTTGTTTGGTTTGGTTTGTTGGTTTTCTTTTTTTTTTTTGAGGGGGGAAGGACAGGGTTGGTGTTTGTGGAGTTTTTTTGGTTGGTTGTTTTTTTGTTGTTCTTTTTTTTTCCCCCGGAAATCCAGGCGACTGAATTAGTGGAAAAGTTATGCTTAAAAGAAAGTTTATAGAATAAAGTCACTATTGTAGCTGTTAAAGATGATTTCATTGAGAAATTTAGGCAAATTTGTCTTGAGAACCTGTGAAGCAATTGAAAGTAACTTGTTGGTCATATCACTTATGACAGATAATTTGCCCACATTTTAATGATGGTATTTAATCATTATTATACCCTGCCTTAAAACAGGGCATTATGAATCTTGGAGATTTGTCTTTTCCCTTTGTTGCTTAAAGATTTCCTGTAGTTGAAAATAGCCTAATGTACTCCAGGGAACTGCCATGAAAGACTGTTAATTTATTTTTGTATAACACACTGTGTGATGAAGTCCTGGCTCACAGGTTTGGGCTTTTTGGTGGCTCTTACTGCAAATGGTTGGAAAAAACAAAAGGATAGATTAGTGACTAGATACTTTTAATTTCAATGCAAATTTCTGTCATTCCTCTATGTAAGCTATTTCTGTAAAATGTCTGGCATAACCATAGAAGAGAAATGTGTCCAAGAAAAGAAATTTAAAGGTGGTCTTTTTTTTTTTTTTTTTTTTTTTGATATGTCTGCATTAGGATCTCACTAAATGATGTCCCAGGCACTTTTTTCAGCTTCTGCTTTTTAGTAAATCTTGAGTTCAGACTACTTGGTGCCATTACAGCAGTTCCAGCACAGGTGAACTGAATAGGAATGAGAGCTAGGAACATCTCCTTTTAACAAACTACATGTGGCATTTTGGCTGCCTCCAGACATTAAATGAACAAGGAATGACACTGATGGCTTTAGTAGACAGCTGGGTACATTTGTCCTGGCTTGTCTTTCTTATTGAGGACTCCACTGGGCTGCTGCTACTCTGAAGAGGCTGCTGCTACTCTGAAGAGGCTGCTGCTTCTACTGCTTGATTCTTATTCTCCCAAATACCCCTGCCAACACTGTGCATATTCCTCCCCTCACCATTTTTACTTAAGGAGCCACAGAGACAATGTTGTGATATCAAGGCTTCAGAGCAGTTCTAACTGTTTGGAAATTCTGCTAGCTGTTCACATGGCACCATTTAATAGTTCTGCAATATTTGATGCAAAACTAAATGGAAGTCTAGTTTTTTCTCTCTTCTTGTCAATTGGACTTGCACTTTTCAGTCACTCTCAGTAGGATCTGGCCCACTGTATAATTATTTGCAAGTTTAAAATATGCAGAGTTTAAGTAATTGATTTTGACAGTTTATGCATGCCATGTGCCTGACCCATGCTGAAATACATGCATGTGCTTGTGCATGGCTGGAAGTCAGGATGATTCTCTGAATAAATGTGTAAATCTGAACATGACCACAAGAAAAACTTTTTCTTTGCTTTACATCATTCTGGGCTATCCCTGTATTTGTGCTGGCTTAAAGATAGAAGATGAATCTGAGTGTTTTGAAAAAGTTGACTCAACTGGTTGATTGCCTGAGCAGAAATCAGGAAAACATGCTCCACCAGTGCAGCAGAATAATGCTGTGTGTAGCCATGTAATGAAAACCCAAACTAGAGATAGCCCCTGTAGCTGCAGTGTTGCTTTTAGTTACTTGCAGTTTGCCATACTATTTGTAGGACAGCAAAATTACATAGCCTTAAAATTTTAAATGGTTTTCACTCTGAAATGTGGCCAGAAGTTACTAAAAATAATTAAAAGAAACTCAGTATCAAAGTAAGGCTCACATCCCTTTTGCTGCAGAAAACAAATGAGCTCAATGAATAATGTTCTTACAGTCACAGCAATGCAGACTAAGATACCAAATTCCTTGCTGGTATAAAGGTGGTGTATATTTCTCCAATCATTTTGGCATAACAAACAGGACAGTAAAGTTCCATGTTCCAGTACCATCCTTTTTCTTAATTGTCCATTCTGGCTTATTTTTGTGCAATGGTTCAGAGAAATCTGGGATCTTATTTCAGTGGGCCTGGATTTGGATGCCATGTATGGAAAAAGGAGGGTTGTTCTGTCCCTAAATTGCTGATTCCTAATTATTGTATTCTGCTTAAATAGCAGAGGCAGAATTGAGGTAATAAATTGTTTGGCATCCTAAACAATCCTCTGCCACTGTCCATTATCTTTCTATGTAACAACCCTCAGATCTCTCTTGCTTCTGACATGCACTTCTTTTTGGGCAACATAGTCGCTGAACTTACTACATTAGATGCTGTGGCAAGTACTGCTTTCACTTAACGTTACCTTTGTTACATTCCAAATTAGCTCTTCTAAGTTACTGGAATAATGAATGTAACATCTTTTTGTAGTAGGTCCGTCTATTTTGTTTCAGACTGAAAATCTTTCTTTAGGAGTGGAATATTCCTGATAAATTTCCTCCCTTACCTAATCCCCATGAAACTTTACTTAAATCCTGCTGAGCTCCATTTATTTCTGTAGCTTGCAATGTTTTGGGCTTTTTACTTTGATAATTTTGGATTTTAAAATGAAGTGTTGAGTGGGAGAGAAAATGCTATTTGGAGTCTAACTGGAAAAATACAGTTCTTTTTTTTTTTTTTTTTTTTTTTTTTTAATCAGCCATTCTGAAAGATGGGTGTTTTCTACCTTCAGTTCCTGAGGCTGAGTAATACAGGGGAGAATAATAGTAAGCCCACCTTTCTTTTTGTTTTGGTTTGGTTTTTTGGTTGTTTTTTTTTTGTTTAGTTAGTTGGTTTTTTTGGGTACAAAAAAACAGTGACATTTAATGACTTGCATGTATTCAGTAGTTAGGAAATCTGATGTTAACCAAAACATGTTTTTGGGGACTGTTTTTGAAGCTCAGTCTGCAATAGAAGCTGTCACAGGATTTACATGCCTAGAAAACACTGTATCAGCGTGCAAATCTATCATTCTGCTGATAAAGTGGGATCTGAAGAACCTTTTGAAACAGTACTATTATTCACCAAAGCAGAGACTCTCTTGCCAGTACTGTCTTACCTGTCCTATAGTGATTTCTTCTCATCATGAAGGGAATAATTTGTTACAACTTGCCAGTTTGTTCTTTGCTTCTTAACTCCTCTGATCTTAGATGGAATATAGTCATCTGCTTGGCCAATCCATCTTCCCCTCCTATTTTGAAAATGCTATATATAATTTATGACTCATTGAATATGCTGAATGTTGTGTTTTTTAAAACTATATTCATGGTTACTGCATTGGATACATGTCTGCATACAAATATTTCACTGCTGAATGATAAGAAGTAATCTGTAATGAGTAAAATTATTTGAGATCACTTAACCAGAGGCTTCTAAATATGTAATGTGTCCAGTTTTAAATAAGAAATAACAAACTATGGGGGACAGATAAGGTACTGTTCATAGAAAACTATTGCTATTACGATTTTTGGAAGAATTCAGTCAATCTAGAAATATCTATACACTGAGAACACTAAAACCAGCAGCTGTTCTTTGTTTGACTTTTGAAGTTGACTCTGATGACTTATGATGCATTGTTTCACAAAATAGAAAGCTATTGAAAAGCTCTGTGTGTTTACATAGCTCCCTCCTAAGTTATGAATCCAACTAATTTGCCATTACTTGTACATACAGCAGGCAGCCTGAGAACTGTTGCATCTGTGTCCGTCTGCATGAAACTCCAATGAAAAGAAAGGAGAGTGCAGAGGTATGAGTGACAAGGGATTATAAACATTAGAGACTTAATTAAATCACAAAAGCTCCTGCAAGGTTCAGGCTGGTAAACTTATGTCTTTCGTTGCTGAACTGAGATAGGAAAATAATCCTGGTTGCCTAGCAACATCTTTGCACAAGCTAACTCAGTGGAAAATCTTTGGGTTTGATAGCAAATTAAAAACGGATGTTTCATGTGAAGAGAATATTTCCCCAGAACTTTTAGTCAACTGATAAATTCATTGCATATTACTACAAATTAAAATGGCAATGGGTCTAGGAAAATTTTGTGGGAGATTATAGGTACGCAATATGGCTAAACATCTTAGCAAGAATCATGAATTGACTTGTAAGAACAGAGTACCAATTGCATCCAAAGCATATACTGCTGTATCTGTGGAGGAAATGCAAAGGCTGCTGAGGGGAAAAAAAAAAAATCCAAAAAAGAAAGAAAATTTTGGCAGAGCTTGTTTACAACTTCCAGCCTATAACGGCATTTTCTACATCCGTGACATGTTCATTTAGCAGTTCTTTTGCAGTTTAGCCTTGAATAGAGAAGGAAGAAGAAAACGCTAGTGAATTCACATGTTCAAAGATTAGCCTCAGAATGCTATATTGCAGTAGCCCCACTCTGTCAATTGCTGAGCATGTGCCTGCAGCAGAGCTTGCTGCCTGCCTAAGCTTCAGGGCAGTTCTTTGTATCCTGGGGAAAGAAGCGATAAGCTGCCCCATAGATGCAAGGTGCTGTTTGTATCATGCTGGGTTAAAGAATATTACATTAATATAATGCTCATAGGTGATGTTTCATGTACCACAAGTAGCTTTCTTCTGGTTCTTTTTCTTCAGAAGGCAGAGCTTTCTTGCCATACAAGCCTTTTCCCATTCAGTGCAAACCAGGAACTTCCCTTAAAGTATTATCCTTTTATGACTTCTGCCATTACACACGGTAATCAAATTCTGGCAATTTGATGTCTTCCCTACCTGTGTTTGGTTTGCAATTTAATATTCAGCTAAAAATTAAAGAATTCAAGTTGGCTTTTGGAGATTATCTGATATTTTTAGAATAGTCAGCACAGAACAGCTCAGTTAGCCTTCTTTTTGCTCAATGCAAACAGCTATTATTGCAAGCCTTCATCTGTATACCTTTTGATTTTTAAACTGAACAATATTTCTCTTACCTTATATCATGTCTAGAACGGCTAGTGTGCTCATAATGACTTTCATCTTTCCATCAGTAGATGTCAGTCATGTTAACAGCAAACTGAATCATGCAGTTAAGACAGTCTTTAAAATGCTTTGGGGGCCTTTGCTACAGGTACTTTAAGCATTACAGTTTTATCTTTGTTGCAGAGTCCTAGTCAGAAAGAAAACACAAATATTTTTACTTTGCAACATTTTTTTTAAAGCTGTTATTCTTTATCTTAAACTAATTTGAAATTTAAAGGAGCAATCCATTCTAGCAAATAAGCATTTTGTATGGATGTGCAGTTCACAAGCTGATAAAAACCAGAACTGACTGTACCCGTGTTAAGTTACAGATAATCAAACTGAATGAGCTTTTAATAATTACTTGTGTCCTTATATGTCTTATCTGCTTGAAACAGTCAGATTCATCACAGAATACATTACCTTTGGATGCCATCAGGTCCTGCCTGCCTCCCTTGTGCACAAAGGTGAAAAAAGGAGGGAAGAGGTGCTGAAGCAGGTATTTTCAGTCCCTGGAGAGGCTCCCGGCTGGAGCAGGGAAAAGTGTGAGGAGGAAGGTCCAACACAGAGGAGCTGTTCCAGACTGTCTCCAGCTCCCCATTCCGCTTGTGCTGCTCAGTGGGGGTAGAGATGATGGTGAGGTAAAGGAGTTGGAGATAGAGTGAAGCTGGGCCTGGGAAGAAAGCTGGGGTGGGGAAGTTGTTTTGTTTTTGTCTTTGTTCACTGTCCAACTCCATTTTAATTGTCATTTTCTTCATGCTTAATGTGTTTTACCCGTGATGGTATCTGGTAAGTAATACACCTTTCTTCATCTTAAACCCTGGTGACCCTGGTGAGCTTTTTATTTTTTTTCTCTACCTTGTCCTGTTGGGGATAGGGGGTGAAAAAGAGAGAGTAGGGGTCTGGCAGCCAGCCAAAATCAACCCACCAAAACTCTACTTCAAGCAGGATCAATTTCAAAGTCATATTAGGACACGCAGAACCTTGTCCAGTTGATTATTTACTTTTACATTTCTACGGATTAAGATGCCACAGCCTCTCTGTGCACCTGTTTCAGTATTTAACTTCTCTCCTTGCAAAGAATATTTTCCTTTCAGCACACTGAAACTCCCAGTCCTTTACTACAGCATTTGGAAGGAACCAGGCAGGATTCAAGCAGATTATTCGTATTTTCCAAGGCAGTCCTATAATGAAGCTATCAATAATTGCTTCAAACTATGTACAATGCAACCAGGAGCTTTGTGTTGCCTGTAAAACCATATTTAAAAATCTCAGTTTTCCGCTTTTTCATAGAATGATATTACCTTTGGCTAGAAATTTCTTCCTTAATTGGCTTTCCACCCTAAACAAAATCAAAACATTCCAAATTTTAAGTCTCCAGATTCCCTGTGTCTTCCTTCTATTCCCTGTCCAGCAATTCTCTCTTTGAAAACAACACACGTAGTCATAGTGCTTTTCTTTTTAGAGTCAGAGTGATAGTGAAACCAGGGTAATGGGAAAGTTTAATTGGAAAGCAATGGCTTTGACCAGAAGTTCTAAATTTAGAAGTTCTAAACTTAGAAGTTCTAAACTTAGACTTTCGGTGTTTTATTTAGCATTTCAGTCACATGTATGGTTAAACAGTCTGTTTACTACATGCTGAAGCCTGTTTACATTCTGAGTGTGTGAACTGATATTCAATTGCTCTCTTTCTATCCTGGTTGCACGAAATCTGGTGAACTATATGTGGGGCAACCTAAATATCCTTTTAGGTTTCCCCACCAGTCAGACAGAGATGATGGAAACAGATCAGAAATCTGAGAAGGACCTTGGTAGGTTTTAGCTGGGTTTTGCCAGACATTGAAAGTGAAAGTGGTAAACTTTCTCAACTTGTGATTAAGTATCACAGTAGGGCTCTGACTCCAAACAGCCAATAAAAAGCCAATTAAAAAGCAAAAGCACTTTTTATAAGAAGTTATACAGTTTATAAATAGAGGCAACCTAACATCCAGTAACGTTTAGAGTTTAGAATGGTACTACTTGGTACTTTTTAGTACAGGAAAGCTGGTCTGAAAACTATCATTAACAAAACAAGTAAGCTTTAATTTATGGGAATTGCATCTCAGAACTTCAAAATAAGCACCTGAAACATGACGTTCATTAAATCCAGTACTAAAGCTGGGAGGTATAAAAAATATACTTGCAATTGTTTATATGGATCAACGTTATTCTTGAATTGCAAACATACTTCAAATTAGGAAAAGCTCCAAAAATTTATCCTTCAACATTCAAAGGGAATTGGAGAAATAGTGATGCTGTGCAGGAACATTTAGATAGTTACAGAATAAAACTAAAGGTTCATGTAAAAAATGATGCACTGAATATAAGGCAAGATTAGCTAACTTTCTGCATATTACTTACTAAGGTCTGCGTCCTAGTGCTGAAGTTACATCTGACTTATTCTTTGAAGCACACCACTCACCAGGAAAGGCTTAGGGAACTGGATTTAGCCTAGAGAAGAAAAGGGGAAGTGTGCTGCAAAGGGAACATGATCAATGCCTTCCAGTGCCTATGGGGAGGTTTTCAAGAAGGAGTCAGGGTCTTTACAGATGTGATTGACAGTAGGACAAGGCATAATGGGTGTAAATTGAAAGAGGCAGATGATCCAATTTAAAGGGGCAGGAATGCCATGAGGACAGACAAGTACTGGAACAGGCATCACAGAGATGTTGTGGAATGTCTGTCTTGGAGGTTTTCAAGAGCAGACTTCATAAAGCCCTTAGCAATCTAGTCTGACCTTGGAGCTGACCTTGCTTTGAGCATAGTTGAACTAGAGACTCCCTGAGGTTTTTCCAACATGAGTGACTCTGCAATTCATTATTGATCCTGCCGTGGCTCTTCTTTGGTTACATAATAAATAGATTTTAAAGAAAAATTAACTGCTTTAGGATTGTCTCTAATATCTTTCTTCATATGAGAATTAGTTTTGTGGTTGACATACTACCAGGGCTCAGAAGCTGTACAAATGTGCAGCTCTCATTAAAAGGTATTATAGTATAGTTTTGACAACTTAGTGATTCAGACCATACTCATACCATTTAGCTGCAGCCAAAGTCAACTGGTATCTTTTACTGTGCTGCTTTTTATAAGCTCCCTTTTACAAAGGCTGTGTGAAAGACTGACAGCTTTGGTCAGTTCTCAAAAAGAAAGTTCAGAGTTCTATTAATTAAAGTAATCTTGCATGCTGAACCAAAAATCTGAGAAGTGTCATCCTGGACAAAAGCCTGAACAGAGGTTGATGACATGCAAATTTCATTCAGTTTGAAACAAATATTTTGTCTCTGTGCTTGTAAGTAAACAAGTGGAATGAGAGATTTACAGGAGACAGTGGTGAAGGACATAGTTTGAAACAAGCGAAGTTTGGACTGGGTATATAGAAAAATTTCTTCACTGTGAGAAGAGTCCAACAGTGGAAGAGGTTGCTTACACAGGCTGTGCAGCTTTCATACTTGTAGGCTTTTAAGAACTGATTAAGGCACTGAGTAACCTAGTCTCATCTCACAGCTGATCAAGGAGGAGGTTCAAGTATTTCAGTTTGAGTGACCTCAAATTAACATTGGAAATAGCATCAGTCCTTCCTACTGCAGTATCTCTGGTCAATGTAGGTGACAAGCCACCAATGGCCATGTTATGCAATGATCTGGATGCAGCTGGTTTCTCTCATAACTGATGACACTGCCATATTTCATTAAAGAAATTATTTGGAGCAAGAATGGGAATCACAGCCTTTCTAGCTGCCAAGTAAGTGTGCTGGAAGTTAAAACAATATTAAGCTGTGAAGTCGGTCTCTCTGGCTTTATGTGCTTTAATATTTAAAAAGAATAGGAAAACCAAGAGTGAGCGAATGTTGGTATCTAATAGAGGCATGCTCAGCATGCACTTGATACATCCAGTTTTAGACTTTCAAGACAGAATGATCCCTTTTCTCCCCCTTTTTTATTAGAGGAAGTTATATCTGTGCAGAACTTATGCCTAGACTCTTCCTTCTACCCTGTAGCCCATTTTACAAAGGAACATCCCTGATAAGCAAGATCTGATCTTTCTTGTGGCTCCAAGAATTTTGTTTACCATGCATAAAATGGCCATATTTGTTCCAGTCTTGATGTTTCACTTCTAATATCAAGAATTCTGAAGATGTAAAGCAGAGACGGAATTAATAAAAAAAAGTCAAAAACCAGCAACAAACAAAAAATGTGTCATTGCAGGGAAACCATAGAATTGCACAGCTGTAAGGGCAGAAGAAATTAGCCTACATAAGGTTTAATAACAATCATATATATGCAAGAAAGAAACATTATTGGGACTGTGCCTGGGGTATGTTTAAAGAAGTGGTAGTTGTGAAAGCATCAGGTTCAACTGATGCCCTACAGGGGTAACCGTGCAATGCAATTAGAGTGTCTATAGTTCATCAGCTCAGTAATACAGCACTGCAAGGATTTTTGATTATTTCAATCACAGGCACAGATTGATTAAATAGTTCACTATAGAAATTATTTAATCAAAATACCTATTTAGTGGTCAATGGTTGAAAACCAGTAAAACTGAAATTAAATAACTGTGAGGATAAATATCTTAGTTAAGAACTTGCAGTTTCAGATTACCGGATCAGCAGGTCTTGTTTGGAAAAGTCTGTGATGCAGGTATTGACTGGACAGTCTACTTGAGTATTGTCAGCAGTATTACTATTCTAGGAATCTCGTTGCCTGAAAGGAGTGCAAGTGTCTGTTAACCAGACTTTCATTCCATGTCACCAGTCCTATAGGTCAGAAAGATTTTTAAGCTTCATTTGTTTCTTAAGTAAATGTTAGTTTGAACTAATTGAATGCACTATTAATTTTAATGAAACCACTTTTATGCTACTTAGCCTGACTGAAAAGAGTACAACACTTCTGGAATCACAAATAATTTGAAATTATAGACTGAATTCCCCCAACTGAGTAAAAATACGGTGAAGATTGAAAGTCTATTCTAAAACAATGAATTCTATTCTAAAACAATAAAGAACAACTTGACAACCAAAAAATGTTTGATATGAATAGGTATTCCTGCACTCAATCTCAGAAAATAAATGCAAGTATAGTATATATAGCCTTTTTCATCTTTCTCTATAATATAATCTGGTTTAATGGCATTATAGAGGTAGTGAGTAACAGAGAATATTTCTTAGTTAACAAGGACACTGAAAGAATAAGATGAAGCTGAAATCAGTTTTATAGTATGATGTACACTCTTGTAATGGGAAATTGAAGATTTCTTTTGAGTTCAAAGCTTAATCACACAGATCTTTTTGTATAGTGAAGCATGGTATGCGAGGTTTTGAGCATGATAATGAAAACTAGCCCCAAACATCCATCATTAGACATTCAGATGAGAACATGTTCTTTTTTTTTTCTCATTTTAACCGTTAGTCACCAGCAAGCAGGTAAGCATTCCCACATTCCAATTCTGTCTGAATCACTTCAAACAATTTCAATGTGTCTGATGAAAACCCAAGAAAGAAATTTGCGCTGACATTGAAACCAGACAGTCATACTGAAGGTTCAATGGACCTCAGCTGTCTGATAATTTTGCCTTGAGCTGCATGCTTCCTTTTATATGTGGGATTCATCTGTCATGTAATATCAGTCCTTACTCAATTTTAGTCATGATTTGCCAAGTTTGGCAAATTTTATCTTTTTGTCTAACTTTACAAAGTAAGTGTAGCTAGAAATTTTAATGTAACCAAATGCAACTTTCATCCTATCTTATTCTGCATGTCAACAGCACTGAGCTCAAACCTGCTACTTATGTGAACTGGACTGAAGCAGCAGCTAATGCTACATTGATTCACCATTACAATTTCCAATACAACAGAATCATGAGAAAGCAGGGATTAGATAGACAGACATTAGTCAGTTGTGACTCAGTGATGATGGATGAAGCTCATGGGGAATGTGCAGTATTTGCTGCAATTCAAAAAGACACCAAGTAGTCCAGCTGCAGGACCTGCTATAATTATGGAGTGCACAATGGGGAGAGATTCTGAATAAACATTTTTGGTTTGTGCTCTACATTTCCTGGTTATAAAAATTTCTATTTAAGAACTAACTATCTTACTTTATGTTCCAGTAAACAGTGGCTTTTGAGATTGAAAGACTTTTGTCCTCTTTGTGCCTTGAAAGAAAAGCCTGTAAGAGAGAAATAGCTATAATAAGATCTAGACAGACCCGATCAAAGACTTTTTACTTGTCCAGGCTTCTGAAACATAGGTCAGTGCAATTAATTCTTAGACTTCTCTGTGGCTTTCTTTTAATGTGGAATATTTTAATGAAAATGTATTGAGTTATCATGCTTATCCCTTCCAAAATAATAAATGTAAAAGTACAGTAAGTATGATTTTTTCATATTACAGGTGGACATAAACATATAAGCATCTTTCATCCCTAGTTCTTTATTCAGTTTACATACACTTACCTTCAGTACAGTTAAAGAACCTCAGTAACTTCAGTGCACCTACTCTTAGTAGTAGACTTAGTCATGCATATTTAACATTTCAAGGCCTTTGTATTTGCTGAATCTTTATTTGTTTTGACCTTGGATTTTCAATAGAAAGTATATATTAGGATGGTGGAGAAAATGAAAAGCAAGATCTTCCTTTTTGGAGTAAACTCATTGCAAGATAAGTTCTAGCAGAAGTACTTTACTAATTCATTTTTTGTTGAGTTATTCACAGTTTTATAGCATATAGGGAGCATATAGACTAATGTAAATTCAACAGCATATGATGGTGTAAATTCAACAGCTAAATTTTTTTAATGTGTGTGCACTTTAAAGATCACTCATCTGGGCTTCTTATAAATGATCACTTTGAGAAGTTTTTGTGTTTGTTTTATTTTCTCTTGGATTTGTCTGGCTTCCAAAATACTGTTTTGGGGTGTTTTTTTCATTCATTAATTTTAAGACTTCTGTTAATGTCAATAATTAAAGCTAAATCAGAAGGGAGCAAGCTTAATTCATTAAAAAGAACAAACATTGCCCTTCTACAGTTTTGTGGGGATGAGCATAGTTCTTCACATGTACATTCAGTTAGACAGCCAGTTTTGTATTTGGAAATATCTTTTAGTTATCTGGCTGCTTGCATTTGAAATGCCAAAAGCAAGCTGCTGTGGAATCAGCCTGGGTTACTCAATTTTGATTTGTTCCACAAGACAGTTTTGAGGGATTGTGGATGTTCACAGGACAAGAGTAGCTGGTAAAGGGAGAAAGCCCAGACACCTCTGTATATGCAATTACAAATGTTTGGCATGCTGCAGAGCTCCAAGTAGGTATGTACGGAGGTGTGTCTTAAAGGGCTACAATTTTCTTAAATTCTTTTAATGTAAGCCAAATACTCAATGAATTCATTCTCCTTTTTTGTACTTTAACTCAGAATATCAAAAGAATGCCTCCTTCTCAGACAACAGATGCCAGTGGCGACCAGTCGTTGCTATTACTTCTGTGTCTGATCCCTGTTATGTTCTCAGAATTTAGTTTTGGCAGTCCAGGTTCTTAAATTTTACTCTTGAAACTCTAGCGTGGGCTAAAATGGTCAATCAAATTTAAGTCAATATTTTCTATGTTCCCATGTCCATCTCACAGAATATCCTTTCTGACAGTACTTTTCAAGTAGGATCACTTCAGATATGACAAACAATGTGTCAACTATTTCTTGCTTCAGTCATTTCAGTCACTACTGGTGCAGCCAAAATGACTTTATGTGGGGAATTTAATTTATTGCCAACTAGCATAAATATTTAATTACTAATTTGGATCTTGGGAAGCAAACAAAAAAACCCAAACTTTCAAAACTGGTAAAAACTGTTTTCTCTCCTTTTTCCACACTCATCTTGACTCTGGACACCTCCCCTTCTCCTTTATAATTGCCATTCAATTCAATGAGGCAATGAGCAGTGCAGGAGTTTATGGTGAGTATATCACAGTTTCTTTCTGCTGCTTCTTTCTTCTCACTCTCTTAACATGCTCTGGCATAGTTCCTTCATAGGCTGCAGTCCCTTTGGTGGTGTGAGGAGAGGAAAATCAGAAAAGAAAGGTAAAACCCATGGGTTAAGAACTGTCTAATAATTGAAATAAAATAAAATATAATAATAATGTAATAATAATTACAGTGAAAAGGGAGATCATACAGAGAGAAATAAAATGCAAGAAACACAAGTGACACACAGTACTTTATCAAAGTACAAATGCAATAGGATTGCTCACTACCTATTGACCAATGCCTAGCCTGTCCCTGAGCAGCGATTGATCCCTTCCAGGTAACTCCACCCAGTTTATATACTGGTCATGACATGCTGTGGTATGGAATACCCCTTTGGCTAATTTGGGTCAGGTGTCCTGTTTCTGCTCCCTCCCATCTTCTTGTGCCCCTCTTCGCTGACAGAGCATGATAAGGACTGAAAAGTCCTTAATCGGGGTAAGCACTACTGAGCAACAACTAAAACATCAGTGTGTTACCAATATTATTCTCATACTAAATTAAAAAAAACATAGCAGTGTACCAGCTGCTAAGAAGAAAGTTAAGTCTATCACAGCTGAAAACAGGTCAGTAATGTTCCATTGGCCATAACAAACTGATTATCAAGTTGATTATTTTAGTTTGCTTATATTGTACTTCCTATAATCCTGTTTGTTTTTTTAATTAATTTTAGTTTCCAAGGTATTTCACAGAAATTTGACTTGAAGTCAATGTAGTTTGGTGCTAATGGCTACCAAGAATGTTCTCAGTGGTATGAGGGCTCACCTTATTTAGGGAATCATTAAGTTGAATCTAATAGGTGATGGAAACACTGGAATACAAAGATCTATAGTCTGATTTTGGAGGTGATACCCCATCCTGAGATTGAAGAAAAGATGTATCCTTTGCTATTTTTCTGTTAAATTTTTCATCCTGTATTTCACTCCTGTTTAAATGGAGACTTAAGTGAATATTCTATGGAAAACAAATATGGATAACATGCCAAGTTATCTCCATGAGATGAGTCAGTTCCTTCTGCAATGAAACTGCAGATCATCTATGTGAAGAGCAGCAGTATAATTGAGTTTAATGTGCAGTTGATTATAACATGGTTTGGACATCTAACATTCCTGCGCACATTTAAAGATTTTAGCCCTAATCTGTTGTCAGCATTATCTACCGAAACACTGACAAAAATTTGTCTATTTTCAAGTTTCTATATTTGTTGTTGTGGTATTTAATATGCAGAAGATTACTAACTATAGCTTATTTTGTATTTTTTTTTTTCAAGAACAGGTTTTCTTTTTATGAAAAGCAGATTCATTAGAAGCTGTTTGCGCTGTGTTTAGTACAGATGGTGTTTAGCTCTGAATCAGAAGTAAATGATATAACTGTTCACAAACATTGAATTTAAAACAGAGCTGTCTGCATCACTTTTTGAGTATATCAGAAGACTTTGAAGAATCAACTTTGTTTTAAACTGATCCTGATGTAAATGCTATAAAACAGAACTAAAAATTCTTTCCAACCTCATGTAACTATATCATCATTGGAAAAAAGACTACCAGCAACCTTTTGTGTTTGATATTCTAGCCTTTAATTTCTATTTGATCCTAAATTTTGATAGTTTTACTTCAAGATGAAGCAATGCAATAGAATACAAGTTCCTACATAATAAAGTAATACTGGAGTTTTATTCTGTATCAGCTGTCTAACACGCATTACAAAGAACAAGTGTTATTTTTTTACAGTTTTCCATCCTTTTGTGAAAGGGTTTCAGCCCAGTTTCAGTGGACTTCCATTCAGTAAAGTCACTGTAAGGATTTCTATATATTGCTAAGGCATTTTAGAAGCTGATCCTCTCTTTTTTCTGCTGACATTTAGTAGACTTGGCAAGCAAATGACGTCTTTGGCACTGTTCAGATGTACGCTTCATATCCCTCAGAGCCTGAATAGTTAGTGTGTGACACAGTCTTAATATTTTACTACCTTATCTCCAAGTGCTTAAGCAAGTTTATATGATTATATTTACATCATGACTTCATATGATCACATTTAACAAAGAGCAGACTGAGGCAAATATCAGGGAAAAATGCATTCTTTTGTAAGGCTACATTCTTGATATTTTATAATACACTGGTTACCCATAAGAACAAATGTATGAAAGATATTTTAATGAAAACAATTATTTTCCATCTGAACTAAGTTTTGTATAAATTTGGTAATTAACAAGAACACACGAATTCATAGGTGAACAAAACTCTTCCTTTTCAGGAACCGAGATACCATTTTTATCTGTTGTTATCAAAACAGTATCAGGAAGACTTAATAAAATGTCAAAGCTTTTGTGGTATTTAATTGACTTTAAGAGAGATTATAATACTTTTTGTGGCAATGATGTACAGCATGTGCATGGTTGCAATATTCAATAGTGATATATTTTAAATGGTAAATTAGGGCATAAAACATAAGTTTCATAAGAGATGTTGATCCTACTGGAAGCATGCAGAAAATGGAAAGCCTTAAAACATGCTGTTTTAAAACAACTACTTCTCTTATATAAAAAGATATTTGTAAGATACATTATTTATTTTAAATCTTAGCAACAGTGTAAAATTTTAATATTCACATTAAAACACGGTAAAATATCAAACCACAGTTATCAGTTCTCTACATTTGTTGTTTCTTGTGATTTACAGCATGAATTATTTTCTGTACAACTTGTTGATACACCTAAGTGTCAAGTGTTCTAGTAGTTTAAACTTATCTTTGCTACCAGTAAGTTTGTGGTCCAAGACTATACTTTCATCCAAGCTTTGTTCCTGAGTTAGGTGAGGTATTCCTCAAAAAAAAGGCATGATCCTACTGCCATGTGCAGGCATGAGTATATTTTTCTCTTATCCCCCTCCCCATTTTTTGTGCAGGAAATTTTCTAAGAGGTGGCATTTTCAGTAGTAGTATTTTTATTTACTTGATTCTAGTGCTAAGAGATACTTTATGGTAATGTCACTTCAAAGTAAAACATCTTTATCAGCAGAGCTGATTATGTTAAGGTAATCTCCAAGAAATAATAATTAGACATGAAAACTTATCAAAATACCTTTTATGTAGGGAGAAAAATTGTTGGTGGCTTTCAGTTTTAGAATAAAAGATATAAGACATAATTGTTTAAGAATATTGGTTTTATTGAACATGTTTAAAAAACCAAGATGTGTTAATGGTACAAAGGGTTTGCATGCTACATGTAATTTTGAAAGTACACTTTTCTCAGTATAGGATGGGGGATGTGGTAAGATAAGAAAAGCTCCCTAACATATTCTGAAGATGAAAAAACCTGCCTCGTTTGTAACGTGTGAAAGTTCTAGATACTTAAAAGATACTGCTAAATACTATAGCTATTAGTACAGAATTATTACCAATATAAACAAGTAACCAATGTAAAATATTACAAATAAATATTCCAAAATGGATAAAAGCTCAGGCAAGACTTCATCTGTTTTCTCTCATGAGCCTTGACCTTGGGTTAATACATTCTGGGTGCAAGAATAATTAAAAGCTGCATTAATTTAAATTGTTCTGTATATATTAAAAGGCTTTAGATAGACAAGAAAATCTGATTGAGCAGCATCACCTGTAATAAGGGAGACAATATATCCTTTCACTGTAAAATATTGGTTTGAGGCATATTTGTCTTCAGCCTTTCGGCCTAAAACTTCCTAGCCCTAAGATTGCTCTTTTTTCATGAGATTTTCCAAACTGCACCACCAGAGAGAAAAGAAAAAGGAGAATTTTTTTTCCTGTAATATTAGAAAAGAAATAAAATGCACTGAAATTTTGAAGAAAAAAACAGCCTATCTATGAGGAAAAGCTTAGTCATGAGTCCTTACACAAAGCTTCTGAGGAACATGGGTAGGTGGAACTGGAACTTGGGGCAAGAAGTGGCTCAAGCTGGAACATGAAAGGTAACTTGGAACAGTTTCTTCAAGGAGAAGCTAGGCAAAAATCAGTCCCAGTAGGAGACATCAACAGTGCATCTAATCAACTTTGAGGTTTCAAAATCTTGCTGTTGCATCTTATCTGCAAACAGGGAACCCACTGCTAAGGTCTCTTGTTTCCCTGAAGTACTTTTCGAAGCAGAAGATAAGCAAGCACTGCTACCAACATTCCTGCTTGAACAAGTGGTGTGTTGGCTTTAGAGTTTCTAGCCATGTTTTTACCCTGGTGGATTGCAATAGGTTACCGCCTGATTTAATGCTGATTGAAGTCACTTTTTAAAAGTAGCAAATTAACGCACAAAAATTTACTCCTGAGGTTGTAGGCCAAGCATTCCAAAGTTGCTAAAAATGAGTTAGTTGCCTATGTGGTCTTAATCCATTATCTACATGCATAGGCTTAATTATTATTTTATTGTCTTATACTGTGTGTCTTAATGTACACAAATCAATTTGTATCTGCTCTGGGGAAAGCTTAATTATAAAGCCACTACCTACTTTTTGCAGCAATTAGAATGTGTGCAGGAAAAGAAACATTACTCAGTAGTTAAGCCAGCCAGGTGTTTTCCTGGGAGTACTCAGTGGCATTCTTGTCTGTTCCAAAGATTGCATGAATTCGAGACAAATAATTTGCAGGTAGTCGCTTGGTGGGGTGCTTCACTTTGGATGCTTAAGGGAGACACTGGCTAGGTCACAGACTGCAATGGTCTAACTATTCTGAAGAAAAAATCAGTTTTGCACAAGCACACTGGGTAAGCAGATTTATGAGTACTCTTAAGGTCTATCCACTATTGGAAATAGGACACAGATATTTTTATCAGCCATTACTTTAAACGCATACTGTAAAGCTAAGCTAATATCTGTAAAACACTTCTATGCTTAATGGTGGGACACACAAAAGAGTATATGAAGTATTTGGTTCTACTAATTGCCACCACCACCACAAGAGAAAAAAAAAAAAAAAAAAAAGAAAAGAAGGGTTCATTTGCCTGGTGTGTAGTGAAAGATAAAGGAAAATGAAGGTATCTATTTAAACTGATAGCCCCTGGAGTAATGAGAGCTTAAAAATCTAAGGATCTCTACTAAGACTTCTCTGCTGTGCTTTTTATTGATATCAGCAGTGAATGGTATTTTATTTGACTGCTGTCATGGGTTCAGCAGCAGCAGTCATTTTTCTCCTTCTTGGTAGCTGGTGCAGAGCTGTGTTTTTGATTTTGGGCCTGGGAACAGCGCAGATAACACCAGGGTTTCGGTTACTGCTTAGCAATGTTTTGGTCTGACCAAGGACTTTCTGAGTTTCATGCTGTGCCAGGGAGGAGGGGAAGCCGGGAGGAAGCAGAGACAGGACACCTGACCCAAACTGGCCAAAGAGGTTATTCCATACCACAGCACGTCATGGCCAGGATGGAAAGCAGAGAGCAGAGACCCAGAAGGGTGGGGGTGCACTGCATGGTCGGGCTTGGTTTTAGGTGGTGAGAAATTGTATTCTTTCCTTGTATTTGCCTTGTCATTATTGTTATTGGTGGTAGCAGTAGTGATTTGTGTTATACTTTAGTTACTAAACTGTTCTTATCTCAACCTGGGGGAGTTGCATTCTTTTTGATTCTCCTTCCCATCCCTCCGGGAGCAGGAGGAAGAAAGAGGGGGAAGTGAGTGAGAGAACGAGCTGCGTGTCTGAGAGGCTTAAACCATGACAACTGCTAAAGCTGAAGTAATAGACTTAATTTCAGCAGCTCATCATGAGAGATCAGTTTATTCAGGACTTGCTGTAAATCACAGTCTGATTTTACAAATTAGATAGCTTTAACCTTTGTGCAGTGGATACCACAGCCGTGAAAGGATTTAAGATGTTCTTTCTTGATAGTATAATTTAGGGTTCTAATATGAAACTCTGATTAAAGCTTATTTTTAGAATTATTCCAAGATACCTTGTGAAACAGTTTCCGTGACAGCTTACTTGAACCTTTAAAGGCATTATATGCTAAATAAAATAATATATCCAGCACTGATCCTATTTTTATTCTTCATAACTTTCAGAAGTTATAACTTAGATAATCAATTTTTATTCATTTAAATAATTTCAAAAGGAAATTCAAAATACAACAGGAGGCAGTATGAAATATAAGGATTTTTTTAAACTAGTAATTGTTTGCCCTTTCAGATTATCTGTCTTGGATACAAAAATAGAACAATTTTAACAGAGCAGAATATACATGTCTTAATAACATAAATCTCCCAGATTTATAGTAATTAGAAAGTAGACTCACTCTATGCTCATAAATCATGAAAACTCAAAAGTTAGAAGCCTCCTCAGTTTATTCAGTAGAAGCAAAAGACTAATTGCATTGAATAATCACTTTCTTTAAATTTCAAACCAAAGTTTGTGCTAAGTCCTAGAAGCTTTCCTTATTTTTCTGTTGTGAAAATATTCCTATATATCTGTTACCTTACGTCGACATTTAAGGAGAGATTATATCTTGCACAAAGCTGTCTATAGATTCCTTCAATTTGACTTTCAGGTCTAAAGATCAGATTAAAACATCAATTGCTAATATTTCCATGGAGATTGTTCCTTCTGGAATATATGCTTCCCTACCTTGCTTGTATCACAACAGCCCAACTTTTCTGCCTGGGACTGAGCATAGTGGTGAGGTTTGAATTAGAGGTAAAGTGAAAGTATATTTCACAATAACAGTGATTCCTCTCATGCCCATATGAATACTGCTTGTATCTGTTGCCATTATCCTGTTCTGTGGAAAAAATAAGTAGTTGTTTCCAGGGCTATCTATCCAACTTTTATCCTAAGTATTAAATATGCTTTGGTGAGGTCTTGGATCCATTTGTGTAGCTGTTTTAAAGCCCACCAGCTACTCCATCTAACTTAAATATCGATGCTGAGACACCTAGTTTATGTGAAACAGTTGTTCCAGACTCTACTGAAGGCTAAATTAAAAAAAAAAAAAAAAAGGTTCCTTGTTTTTTTATCACATGTGTGATCTGGGGTTTATTTGCAATACTCATCTCTAGAATGAAAGCAAGGACATACGTATACTAGAGATGCAGACATCTAAAACTGGCTCAGCTTTCAAAAATCTGTAGGCAAATATATTCTTTTCAGAGATTGTGTTCTAAGCAACACATTATAGAAAGAACATGTTTGAGTACTATGGAGCTATTTTGTTAAACCTGAAAAGGAACTGTGCATATGAACATTTAGACACTTGAAAAGCAGGAGAATTGAAAGCTAAGGTAGTATGGAAACTTTAGGCTTTCTACAGTGCCAAGCAGCAAATTTTTTGAGAACACATCAAGCTAAACTTAGCAGGAAGTGTGTGAAGACTATGAGCATGCTTTCATTTTTGTACCTCATGAATATTTAGTTAGTGGCTTTCAGAAGATATACAGAAGAATAAAAAAAGAATAAAATGAGTTAACAAAAATCATGGTGTGTCAGTGTCAGAAGCAATGTTTAGATGTTCAATTTGACTTGAACTTTGGTTTTTATTTAGAATTTCTTCTGGGATGTGGGCTTCATATTTTGAAAGATTTGGAGAGGATTTGCTTTGGCTGTAATAGTAAATGTAAAATAGTCTAATAACTGTTACTTATGTTGTTTAAACATTTTATTTAATTTCCATTTCAGGGTAAAAGTTCTGGTGCTACTGAAATTGATGCTGAGGAAGTTCAGAGTTCCAAAATGCTCAGTTCTTCTAGGGATGGGGATTTGAGGGGAAAGAGAGGAAAGCCAGAAGGTTAAGTATGAGCATTGCATTTTATTTTCCTGTAAATTTTCAATTTTAAGGGGGTAATATGATCCATCAAAGGAAGATTTTTTTTTTAAATTAATTCTCTCTCTTCAAATAAGAAAATCCTTCCAAAAGTTTGGGTTTTTTTGTTTTTGCTTTTTTTTTCCACCTCTAGATCTTCTGAAGCAGCACTGCCAATTGCTAAGTAGTTGGAAGGTTATTAAGCTTCTAAAAAGTTAAGTATGGGCAATTTCTGAATAGGAGGTTCAGAGAACTGTGCTCTTCAAGGTCAAGCAGCCCCTTGAGGATCGTAGTAGTTATTCCCCTTGATAGTAGTTACACTGTCATTAGCACCCTTCTCACAGTTTTAAAATATTTTAGGATAGACTGGTGGACAAAGGCTGGTTAACAGATAAAACCTATCTTATTACAGTACCAAAAGGCAAGAAGCCAATTGTTGCCTTGAAGCTTATGATTGTGATGATAAGTATCATTATCACCTATCATGTGTAAGTGAAATAATATAGAAGAATGTGACACAACCATCTGTGGAGATATTCTGGAGTGTAGATGTGGTGCTTAGAGATGTGGTTTAGTAACAGACTTTGTAGTTTTCTGTTTACTGTTGGACTCTATGATCTTAGGTCTTTTCCAGCATAAATGATTCTGTGAAGATATTGGTATATGTTTGAACTCAGGTATGCTTTCCTAGGACTGTTTAATCTGGTGTTTGGCAGACAGACCGGCCTCAGACAAGATCAACACTTTAAAATTGCTGGATTTTTCTGGTTTGAAGAGTAATTCAGAAGTATTCTCTCTGCACCTTGATTTAAGCATGTAGTTTGTCACACTTGCCACCGCTGGGGCTCTACATCAGATTGAGGGAAGTAAATAAATACTCATTGCTGTAGAACTGCCCTGTTGGAAGTGGAGTTTTGAAGTGATAATTCCTAAATGTTTAGGAAAAAGTTGCATTAAAGAGCTGGTACAACTTAGAGATGTTTGTGGTGGAGAAGATTAAATATAACATCTGCTGTGTAGAGGATGAAAATGAATATACACCACAGTTGATATCTCCAGGAAATAATTTACATAAGTGAAAATAATGAATCCAAAGGTAAGTATAAAAAGCAATCAATATATCATTATAAGGAGGAAATTTAATTTCATCAGTATGTTTTACATCTTTTGAATATAGTATGAATATAATATAAGCAAGTTTTCAGATTTGAAAGGTCAGATTTTGTATTTTGTGACCATTTGTATACTACAGCTTCCTAAAATACCTCTTGAAGAGAGGCAGTTTCTTCTTACAAAACGTAATGTTTCTCCACTTCAAATGATTTTCTTAACACTGAAAAGCATTAGATGTCTATTCTTGCTTGCTAAAGTGAATTTTCTCTTGGAGTGTCTACTTCAGCTGAAGGAACAAATTTTTTTGTCTGAATTATTTGTCAGGAAAAAAAACATTTAATGCACTCCAGTGGTTCTTCTGCACTTCAATGAGTCTTTTGCAGTTTTAGAAGAACAGATAAAACCTGTGCCTTCCTCTGCAACGGGGCTGTGTCCAGAACCCTCACCTTTTTTCACACTGAGTGGAAGTGTGGAAGTCCACACCCCAAATGGCACCATTTCATGTCTCAGTATGGCAACAGTGCATCTCTAAGTACCCAAAGTAATAAACAGCCTAGTAATGGGTCTTTGACCTTTCACCACATCTGAAGTAAGTTTGCTCTGAGAACATGAAAGAAGCTCAAGCAGAGTATCTGGTATAAAAGCCATCTCCCATTTGGGGCATCATAGAATCATAGAATAGAATCATAGAATAGTTAGGGTTGGAAAGGACCTTAAGATCATCTAGTTCAAACCACCCTCCCAGGGGCAGGGACACTTCCCACTAAACCATGCCATCCAAAGCTATGTTCAATCCAGCCTTAACACCGCCAGCGATGGAGCATTCACAACTTCCCTGGGCAACACATTCCAGTGCCTCACCACCCTTACAGTAAAGAATTTCTTCCTCATATCCAGTCTAAACTTCCCCTGTTTAAGTTTGAACCCGTTACCCCTTGTCCTCTCACTAGAGTTCCTCATGAAGATTCCCTCCCCAGCATCCCTATAGGCCCCCTTCAGATATTGGAAGGCTGCTATGAGGTCTCCACACAGCCTTCTCTTCTCCAGGCTGAACACCCCCAACTTTCTCAGCCTATCTTCATACGGGAGGTGCTCCAGTCCCCTGATCATCCTCGTGGCCCTCCTCTGCACTTGTTTCAACAGTTCCATGTCCTTTTTATGTTGAGGACACCAGAATTGCACACAATACTCCAAGTGAGGTCTCACGAGAGCAGAGTAGAGGGGCATGATCACCTCCCTCGACCTGCTGGTCACACTCCTTTTGATGCAGCCCAGGATGCACTTAACATTAATTTCACTTGCAAGGGACATGCAGCTAACACTCTCCAAACTTGATCTAAATCAGAAAGACAAAAAGCAGAAGCACATTAATTTTGCTCACCCTCTCAAAGACCCCTTCCTGGGGTCATCAGGCCACATCTTTAACTCCCAGTTACCAGATTTACCAGTGTAATAGTGGTTACACTATACAGTCTCCTCCAGAGGAAATCTCTGGCCATCTTCAACAACTGTCAGGAAAGCTTCTTTCCAAACTATTGAGCAGCCTGCCTTCTTAAAATCTCCTAGAAGATACATTCTGAATTCTGAATTCCATGGCATATCACATCCTGATCGTCCCTGATTGTCTTCTGTGTAGTTTTCAGAGGGAGAAGCTAGCATTCAATCAGTTCGCTTAAAAAAACACTCTCAGCTATTAAGCAACATTTCTTATTCCACTCTACTCTAAAATTGCCTAAAAGACATATAGTTTTGCAGAACTCCAGTTTTGTGCTATTGTATTCTTTCAAGATGTCATAGAATACATAATCCCTGGGGGGCCTTAAAATCATCAGCCATCTCATGTTACTGTGTCAGGATTAATTATACGTAACCTTCAAAAAACCTGTGTATGCAAAAAAACCTGTGTACTCATGAAAAAAACTCAGGTGGATTTAAAAGGTAGTTTGACTAAATGCTAGTTCTTCCAAAAGTTTGTCCCCAGTGTAACTTCTCTCTGTTGTACATAAATAACTTATTTCTGACCTCAGAACAATTAGAACATGTTTATACACATGTATTTCCATATTGGAAGACGGCTACTACTGTCATTTCTTTTACTTGCTAAAAAAAGTGCTTCTGTTTCTTCAAAAATAAAAACCCAGTAAAAAGATGACAACATGCAGCAAACTTTTCTGCTCTAAACAGTTGTTCTTATTTGCCTTTACATATCCCTACATCACTCAGACCTCCTCTCAAATCTATTGTTGCTATTTGAAATTGGGACTCTATCCTTCAGAGATCATCCTAAAGTTATGAAAGCTGTCACTACAGATCAGCAACTATTCTGCTTTGAGAAATATCAGAATACACTGAAGAGTAATATTTTATAATTTGTGTGGTTCTAAATCTAAACATTATTAAATTCAAAGCTGCCATTCAATGTATAGCTGAATTTAGTTCACTTAGTTTGAAACCCAGACAAAATAAGGAAGACTTTTTAAAAATCCACAAAGACTAAATTTTATGTGCAATTATAGAAAAAAATCTGAGTGTGAACACAGATACCTCTGAAGAGAGACTAATTAGCATTACATTTCTCAACTATTTTGAAAGAATTAGAACAGGTTAGTTAAAGGTCATCACTCTCTTTCTGCCTGACATTTTCTTCTTCTTTATAAAGTGATTAAGTTCTAAGTCCCATAGTTCAAACCAAAGGGAGTATTTATTCCTTTTAGTTTTATTCATTTTGCTTAATATTACTCTTTCAACAGAAAAGTAAGTGATTGTGACAGAAGTTGGTTTAATTTATTAATTTAATTACTGGCTGCCAGGCTTTTTCTAAATTTCAGCAAACTTCCAGTTTTGTGCACTAAATTTAATTTGAGTTAATTTGGCTGTTTCTTGTTATGTACCAAGAACAACATTTCAGCTCAGTAGGTAAAACAATGGTGTTATTAGCACAGGCATTAAGTTAGTCCAGCTCAGTTTCATACTAAAATTTTATTTGGAAACTGCATGCAGTCAAAGTTCTACTTGTTTTCTAACAAAGTGTGAAGCTGGACACAGCAAGAGTTCCAGTGTATATATTCTATCTGGATGACTATCTTGTCAATAAGGTGATAAATTTTTGACATTTCACCAGCTTTTAAGCATCATACTGTTGTTTGAAAGTACTCAAAGAGACAAGTTGTTCTATTGTGGAATTCATCTCCAAATGTGAATGAACTTCCTCAGTTGGTATAAGTTATATGCATAGATGAATATATGCACATGTATTACTTCCATGGATCATTGTAACTAGAGTGCAACAGTGCAGTAAGTTATGCACAGTTTTCCATAAAATCCAGTTGATAGAATGACTGGAATAAGTGATTTTGTTACTACATCCCATACCATACTGAAATGTAAAATGCATTTATATCACAATTTTGAGTATAAGGTCAACACTCAAAGCATTAAGAAGAAAGGATTTCTTAGGGCTGATCCTGAATCTACCTATATTCTTAAATAAAGTCTACATAAAGATATATTGAAAACATGCTTTGTATGACTGCTGCACTTTCACAGTTCAATCTCATTGATGAGTATTTATATGAGTACCTGCTTTGGAAAACAGCTCAAAAATGAGAATGTTCTTTCTATTTCAGGTGGAGTCTCCAAATTTTTGCTTGCTTATTTTTATTAACAAAGTCTACTCTCTAAGACAAACCATATAGGAAACATCTTTCATTGCGTCCATTAAAATTAGAGGGTTTTAGGATAAAATACGGATGCTAGTGAAAAGAGATACATTTCTAGCTAGGCTACAAGGGTGGTAGTTTTGCCCCTTAGCAAGCACAGAACTGTCTTTGCTCAGTTAATGTTCCTGCAAATCAGTGACATCTTCTTGGTCGGAAAACCCAGCCATAGCTTTATTGCCGGCCTGAATGTTGCAATCTTGAGAAGAAAAGGCCCCAAAAGAAAGGATCTTCTGATTATCAGAAATCATAGAATCATAGAATAGTTAGGGTTGGAAAGGACCTTAAGATCATTTAGTTCCAGCCCCCCTGCCATGGGCAGGGACGCCTCACACTAAACCATGTCACCCAAGACTCCGTCCAAAAAATAAGTTTAACATGATTCTTTGTCATCAAATATTTTCATTATTGGCATGCCAAGAAGGTACAGGCTGTGAAACTTTTCGCAAAATGTGCAGTACTAAACACAAGGAAACGACTAGCTTTCAAATTTGGGCCATCCCAACAGGTGCTTCTTATTGAAACATTCAGTAAAAGATTTTTCTAATGTTTTCTAAGAGCTGATGGAATTTAAAGGCTGGACAAATATATTACACATTTTAGATCTTTAAATCATCTTTTAGTTCACAGTGGGGTGTAGAAAAGTGAAAAATACTGTTTTGTAATACTTTAATAGAAATGAAAAATTTAGCCTAAGCCAGGTGTGCTTGATGATACACCACGTAGGTTACTGACTTGATTAAAAAGAAGAGCCTGAACTGTTTCATCTAGTCACTTCTCGGGTTAATCACTGTCTGTCAGTAATAGTTGTACATAATTTCTTCAAGGGCTGAAATAGCCATCCAAAGAATTGAAAGCTGCATTATCTGCCATTCTTAGCATGTATAGTCTTAGGTGGTCCGATCAATGCAACCTCATATAGGTGGCAGAGTACGTCTGTAACTTTGACTTTAATTTTTCATTGTGATAATCTTACGTGCTGAGTGCTTTCACTAAGCATTTAATTTGATTTCTTAAGAAATCTACTTACTCCGTCTTCCAATTCTGTTTTATTGGTTGTGCTAGAAAATGTATATTCTCAAGGAAAAATTTAATGCTGAGTGCTGCTACAGACACTTAACACTCTTTGAGTGGGCTTGGGTGGAATAACAGCACTTACCTAATTCAGCGGCAGATGTATATACAGGTGTTTTGAAGTTGTACTAGTTGTAATCTTTTTTCCAAGTAAAGAATTCAAAGTTTACCTGTGTCCATTAATAATTCTTCTTCACAGTGATATGTCACTGTCCTGTGCAAGTCTCTTGTACCAAAAATAATTTTCACATCACCCCACTTTACAGGTGAACAGCTAAAGCAGAGACTGGAGGCAGAACAAAGTGGGAATCACTCTGAGTTTGTTGTATGGCAGCATACACTCAACGGCTCACCAAAGAGCCATAGATGCTTCTACTATTTTAAATGAAAGAATCTTTTAACTTTGTTGTTTTTCCTGGATTAGAACGCAAGATTTAAATGTTAGTCCAAGACCTGAAAGTGATGATCATATAGGCTTTTATATATCTTGAAAGTTGCATTTCTATGACATGTAAGTATTGTTTTTGGTGTTTTATTTCTGGTCTAGGAGACGACTTAACTCTCAATGAATCTCCTAGCTGCCAGCTTGGAAAGTGAAAGTAATTTCTTGTCATGAAATGAATGTCCTTCCCAGTAAGGTATGAGAAATCTTATTCAAACAAGCTAGGATAGGCCTCTAAGTAGGTTGACATGCTTAAAAGTAACATGGAATTATAGTCATGGGCTATTTGTTTTTTGGCTAATGCTGGGATGGTTGTTTTTGGTTTTTTTTCTGACACTGTAAATAGCTGTATATGTTTTGCATAGGACTATAATGAATCTTCAAAGTTCTTTAAATGTGAATGTATGTTTTAAATTCTTTTTACTTTATGGAGTTCTGAGATGAAAGGATGCTGCATAATATTAGTTCTGTGGAGAAAAGTTCTAGTCTCAGCTTTTCCATTCTCTTTTAAGTTTAAGAGTAAAAAAGAAACAAGTGCTCAGATACTGAGTTCTTATTTTAAGTTGAGACTTTCCTGAGTTTTGCTGGAAAACGGTCAATACCATTTCAGTTGGAACTCTCTGAACCTCATGGTATGGGGAACAGAGGGCAACTATTGTACTTTTACAGTTCCTCAGGACATGTAAAAATGAGAAGCACATTTATCCCATCTTAGTTATTTGAAGCTACCCAATTTTCTGTTAAAAGTTATCATGGAAGTAGAAAATATCTAGAAGTAAAGCAAAGCTAGCTTTTTATGGGGATCAGAGTAGTTATGTATTGCTCTGGATTTACATGTAAACTCTCAATATAAGCACATGACAGATTTGCTTACCCTAAAGTTAACTTATACAAACCTTATAGTTGGAAGTTAAAGCACAGTTTAATAAAGACTGTTAGATCCTCAATTCCTCTTAGGTGCTTTCTTCCAGCAATCAGTACGTCTGAGGCAGGCAGATGTGGGCTTACTCTGCCTGTACTATAAATTACATAATAAAGTAAATCTGCTAGCATAACAGAGGGCCCAAGTTAAAGTATTCTGTCAATACAGCTTTCAATTCAGCAGTGAGTTGATTTGCATTTAGTTAAATAGGGGCAAAGGGAGCCTGCACCTTTCTCCAAAAAAGCACTTAACAACCCCTGAGAAGTGGTTCCTGAATTACACTAAGTGAACTATTAGCAGAGAGGTTACTTCAAAGAAGTCAGTGAATATTTCCTGAGCAGTAGATATCCTCTTGCATAATACCTAGCCCAGAGCTTGAAGAAATTGCTGCTACTATGGTAATCCTTGCCTCTGAGAGTGTGGGAGCTTTTTGCAGTCATTTTGAGCTGCATGTAGTGCATTTCTTCTGAAGATGCACAGTGTGTTCAAGCTCACTGATGTTCATTAATGAAATAGAAACTTAAGGTATTGAAATAAACTCCTAAACCTTCATGCCAGTTCAGTTAGCGACAGATTTTGTGATTTGCTGTTCTTTTAGAGTGACTGCCCAGAAGAGGACAAATCTGATAGTGCAAATTCTGTACAATTCTGGATTAAATTGCATTATGTTGCTCTGTTGAAATTTAGACCTGATAAATGCTTGATTTGAGATAGGTCCAGATTAATCACAGTAGAATTTTTATGAAAGAAAATAGAAAAGTCAGCTCAAAAAAAAAAAAAAAAAAAAAAAAAAAAGCCAAAACCAAGCAGCTTTTCTTCACAATTTTTGCAATTATTTTAAATACTGGAAACAAGAAAAGCAAAGCATGTAGTGATAGGACAAGGGGTAATGGTTTTAAACTGAAACGGTAGATTAGATTTTTTCTTTTTTTTTGGATTTTTTTTTGGCCTTACGTGTAATTTATTCCTTTTCTGTTGCTAACTCAATAGATCAGCAGTTAAAAATTTTGCTTCTATTACACAAACTTGTCACAAACCCCATAATGCTTCACCTACACTTAGCACCCCAGAACTTGTGGCATTTCATGACATGGATTCAAGTTGATGAGGAGACCCAAATCCAACTTTATTACAACCAAGCCTTTTTTATCACCCTGTTCAGTACTTTCCCAACCTGCACAAACATGCCACGTTCGATCTCATTGGCCCCTGTAAAAACTTCCAGGTAAATAGTCCAATCACAATGCTGCAGACCCTCTCACAACTCCCACATCGTCTGGCTCCAACTGAGGCTCCCCTCACAACTACATCCTGGCCCATTCCACCAAGGCTTGTTTTTTGACCTTTCCTGTCCTTCAACATTCCAATTTAACGCCCCAGGGCTTGTTAAGCATCAAGGCCTCAGAGCTCATTCCCAAACTGTTTTTCATGCAGATTGTATCGCCTTCACTCCCCACAAGGACTTTCACCTGGGTTGTGATTGTTCCCTGTGTTTGGCACTGGTAAGGCTACACCTTGAATACTGTGTTCAGTTTTGGTCTCCACATTATCAGAAAGACATTGAGGTGCTGGAATGGGTCCAGAGACGGGCAACAAAGCTGGTGAAGGGTCTGGAGAACAAGTCTTATGGGGAACGGCTGAGGGAACTGGTGTTGTTTAGCCTGGAGAAAAGGAGGCTCAGGGGAGACCTTATTGCTCTCTATAGCTACCTGAAAGGATGCTGTAGTGAGATGGGAGTTGGCTTCTTCTCCCAGGTAACAAGTGACAGGACAAGAGGAAATGGCCTCAAGTTGTGTTAGGGAGGTTTAGGTTGGATAGCAGGAAAAATTACTTCACCAAAAGAGTTGTCAAGCACTGGAACAGGCTGCCCAGGGAAGGGGTTGAGTCACCATCCCTGGAGGTATTTAGAAGACATGTAGATGTGGTGCTCAGGGACATGGTTTAGTGGGAGACTTGGGAGTTATTGTTATGATTGGACTCAATGACTTTATAGGTTTTTTCCAGCCTAAATAGCCTAAATGTTTCTATGATTCTGACAGTATTCCATCAAGTCTCTGCTCCTTTATTTCCTCTGAAGGGTCACCTGTAAAACAGGCAAAATGAAAAAAAAAAAAATCCTAAGATATAAGTTGCTTCTGACATTAACTTTCTACATAGAATATGCTATATGTATGCATTTTGTCTCAGATAAGTGCCATAATACCTTATAGTTGCTATGGTAACTAGAGAACAGCTGAGGTTTATTTTCTCTAAATTTAGAAAAAAAAAAAAATCTGAAATATCTAAACCCATTAAACCTTAATACTGCTGAGAATTTTAGCTGGAAAGCAGCTATCAATTGTGATAAATGCTTCAAATTTTTCATTGAGGTATGTGTACATGGGAACACATCTGAGGAAACCTACAGACCTGACTGACAGCTGGTGTAAGCTGTATAACGTATGGCCATGACAGGACACATGAATTCAGGTGTAGCCCTAGGCTAACTTCTGCTTTTAGATTACAGCCAGCTTGGCAAGTTTGTCGAAGTCACAGGCTAATTATTCCTATTTCTGCCTTCACCTGCTCATACAAAATGCTTCAGACTTTCAGCTGGACTTCTAAACTGCGAAATGGTTGGTCCCCCAGATTACCGAGGCATTGCAGGTGTACTAAATACAGCCTTCATTCAGCACCATTTGCTGCAGACACTGTCACAGAGCACAGATTGGAAGGGTTACAGGTCTTTATAGCTCTGGGCATGTCAGGACACCTTCAAAATGGTGAAAAAACATGGAAGATAAAGTATCGCAGGCAGTTTGACCTCTGATTAATCCAGCTGATCTGAAGCTTTGTAGGGAAAGGAGGTATGGTAGGCACCATTTCCTTCCCACAAATTAAATGGAAATATATCAATGAGAATTCTGATTATAAATCAAGTGTAAAATGAAAATCAGTTTATGTGATGCTGAAAGATGGCATCAGTTGAAAAGCTTTCCTGTACTCTCCAGAAGTCTGCTTGCTTGCTTTTCCAAAGGCAATTACATTGAATGAGTTTTTAAGTATTTTGGGGATTTTGCAGTTGTTTTTTCAGTACACAGAGTACTGAAACACATACTATGACTAGGCACTGATCAGGCAACATCTCTAAACTGTACATAAGCACTTTGCTAAAACTGCAGTCTGTCTTCACAGACCTGTGTCTTCAGAAACCATATCACTGAGCAGTCAGGTGCTTAATTTATGGATTCAGTTAAACTTATCAGTACGCAAAGACTGAGTTGTACAAAATCAGCATTTTCTCCTTAATTTTACTGCAAGTCTCCAGCTGAAAGTCTGCATAGCAGATAGGGCATCTGTAGCTGCATAGTGGTACCTGTGCCTATTACTAAGGAGCTCAGAAAAAAAATCTATGTTCTCTAGTTAAAAGCTGTTCTTTAAATAATAATTTTCTCTATTACCCCCTACTTCTTTAAAAATTGTTTTAAAGATGCATTCACCTGCTTTGGCAATTAATACTGAATATTTATTTTCTACTTCATTTTTTCTTTCCAAATATGAGCCAAGGTTGAAAAGAAACAGTACAAATTAGGCAGAATAACTGCTTAAATTATAGTTAACACTGGAACACTTAAGATTGCTGGTTACCTAGAGATCTAAAATATCATTACAAGCTCTCTTAACCTGTCAGTCCACATTGTTGGCCATGTCCAGTTTGGCATGTAGTGCTGTATTAAAATACTCAGATCTCATTCTCTGAAGGATATGAATATTTTCTTTCTATATTTCAATCCCATGCATGCTCTGCAAATGACAAAATGGTAGAATGGATACATATGAATTTGCAAACAAGCATAGCTTATTTACCTTTTTAATACTTCTGGTTTTTCCTTGGTTTATAACTTCTCTTCATCCAGAGCATTTTCAGAATCAGTGTCCCCATGCTTTCAATACAGACTGATGACGTGATTTTAAAGGACAAGAAATTTCATTTTGAGGAAGAAGATGTGACAGTATTGCTTTACATGAATTCTGTGTACATTTTAAATGCAATTCTATTTCAGTATAGTGTGGTGCTTTTTCCTAGGATGACAATAAATAAAGAAATAAGGGAAGGGAGTTTCCACAGGCAATCTCAGCATCTTTACTCAGTTTGATGTTATGGGTTTCAGCAACATTAATACATGTCAGCTTCTGAACAAGCTTCCTCAGTAAAGTGCAGTGATGCTCATATTACCTTTTATCAATGTCCATGCTTATATTCAGTATAAGTGATCAATAAGAATACCATGTACCAACTATAATAACCAGAAGAGGCCAGTGTATGTATTCTTGAAAAAAAAAATTGTGCAATACTCTGGTCCCTACAAAGTCAATTGTGGAATTGTGTCAATTGTCAGTTGTGTGGAAATAGCAGTGTCATATACAAGCTATTGTGTGTGTGTGAATCTTAATTTCTGAATCCTGTTAAAGCTGACATAACAATTCTGTGGAAGGTGAACTTGAAATTATGTGTGTTTTTTATTTCTTCCAGTCTCTTCTTGTAGTCTCAGTTTTGCAGGGTTACCTAGGAAACTGACTGTTATAGGTTTTGTGATTGTAAGGAAGGAATAGATTTGGAAAGCACGGCTGCTTTTCCTCCATAGCTGCTGAACTTGTCTTTACTCACTTGCATTTTTTAAAGTGGAAGCATTTCTCCACCTGCTGGCTCTAAGGCAGGTATTGCAGCCTTCTAAACAGAGAACTACATGTAGACTGTGTATTACACAATGAACTATTTGTGTAATAAAAGCCTGTTTGGGATTGACAGCATTTCCATCCTAACACTCAAAACCTGCTGCATTTGTAGTAAGTAGTTTTGGAGTAGTATAGCCTATTTTTAATTCATTCAATCTAGGGAACCAGATGTATTCCAACAGATAACATTTCTCCACATTTCTCTATTACAAGTGTGACAATATTGTGAAGGCAGCCTGTCCTGTTCAAATGCAAGGAAATTATTTACTACCAGTCTCTAGGTTTTTCCAGTGGCTCAGATACCTACTTGTGTGGATAGTAAATTGTACAATACTTATAACCAGTAGGGTAATATTCATCCTCTGATAGGCAGGATCATAGTGAGTGACACATTCAGGTGTACTCTGATATGCGCAAAGCCTATTGTGATACAACAGGGATGTTCAAATTAGTTCTGGTTCTGGCAGCTGCAAGCAGAATATTAATGTGGCTAGGGATGTTAAGGATAACAGGAAGGGATCCTATAGGTACATTGCAAATAAAAGACAGACTAGGGACAATGTGGGCCCTCTCCAGAAGTTATCGGGAGAACTGGCTACCCTGGATTTGGAGAAGGTTGAGGTTCTTAATGACTTCTTTGCTTCAATCTTCACTGACAAATGCTCTGACCATACCACCCAAGTCTTGGAAGGCAGACGCAGGGACAGTGAGAATGAAGACCCTGGGCTCACTGTAGGAGAGGATCTGGTTCGACACCATCTTAAGAACCTGAACATATACAAGTCCATGGGACCTGATGAAATCCATCCGTGGGTCCTGAAGGAGCTGGCAAATGAAGTTGCTAAGACACTGTCCATCATATTGGAAAAATCATGGCAGTCAGGTGAAGTTCCCAATGACTGGAAAAAGGGAAATATAACCCCCATTTTCAAGAAAGAGAAAATGGATGAGCCGGGGAGCTACAGACCAGTCAGTCTCTCCTCTGTGTCTTGCAAAATCTTGGAACGGATTCTCCTAGAAGGCATGCTGAGGCACATGAAAAAACAACAAGGTGGTTGATGACAGCCAGCATGGCTTCACTAAGCAGAAATCCTGCCTGACCAATCTGGTGGCCTTCTATGAAGGGGCTACGGAACTGATGGACAGGGGTAGAGCAGTTGATGTCATCTACCTGGACTTGTGCAAAGCGTTTGACACTGTCTCACATGACATCCTTGTCTCTAAGTTGGAGAGACATCAGTTTGATAGGTGGACCACTCAGTGGATAAAGAACAGGCTGGATGGCTGCACGCAAAGAGTTGTGGTCAATGGCTCAATGTCCAGCTGGAGACCAGTAACGAGTGGTGTCCTTCAGGGATCGGTGTTGGGACTGGTCTTGTTCAACATCTTTGGGATTGAGTGCGGCCTCAGCAAATTTGCCGATGACACCAAGCTGTGTGGTTTGGCTGATAAGCTGGAGGGAAGGAATGCCATCCAGGGGGACCTTGACACACTAGTGAGTTGGGCTGATGCCAACCTGATGAAGTTTAACCATGCCAAGTGCAAGGTCCTACACCTGTGTCTGAGCAATCCCAGGCACAGCTACAGGTTAGGCAGAGAAGAGATGCAGAGCAGCCCTGAGCAGAAGGACTTGGGGGTGTTGGTTGATGAAAAAATTAACAAGAGCTGGCAGTGTGCACTCGCAGCCCAGAAAGCCAACCGTGTCCTGGGCTGCATCAAAAGGAGTGTGACCAGCAGGTCGAGGGGGGTGATCCTGCCCCTCTACTCTGCTCTTGTGAGACCTCACTTGGAGGATTGTGTGCAGTTCTGGTGTCCTCAACATAAAAAGGACATGGAACTGTTGGAACAAGTCCAAAGGAGGGCCACGAGAATGATCAGGGGACTGGAGCACCTCCTGTATGAAGACAGAATGAGAAAGTTGGAGCTGTTCAGCCTGGAGAAGAGAAGGCTGTGTGGAGACCTCATAGCAGCCTTCCAATATCTGAAGGGGGCCTATAGGGATGCTGGGGAGGGACTCTTCATGAGGGACTGTAGAGATAGGATAAGGGGTAACAGGTTCAAACTTAAACAGGGGAAGTTTAGATTGGATGTGAGGAAGAAATTCTTTACTGTAAGGGTGGTGAGGCACAGGAATGTGTTGCCCAGGGAAGCTGTGAATGCTCCATTACTGGTGGTGTTCTAGGCCGGGTTGGACAGAGCCTTGGGTGGCATGGTTTAGTGGGTAAGTGTCTCTGCCCCTGGGAGGGTGGTTGGAACTAGATGATCTTAAGGTCCTTTCCAACTCTAACTGTTCTATTATTGTGTGATTCTATGATTAGGATATGAAGGTGGATGCTATACAGCCTTTCTGCATCTCTGTGCTAGGTTTGGTTGTTTTGGTTATTTTGATTCATTTGTTTGTTTGGTTTTTATTTTTCCAGCTCAATGGGAGATTGAACACATGTTGTCTTGGAGGAGTTGGTGTGTATTCAATACAGCACTCAGTACCCCTCATGCCTTACAAGGCAGACTTGCAGTGCCCTGATGAGATTACATGGTCCAGGAATAATATGGAAAAATCTAAGTAAAAGCTAAAAAGTGGATGAGACGTACTGTGGAAGTGGGTGCAGCTGTGTAAATTTTGTTTGTAATACACTGACCTTGTGGTTTCTTTTGCCTGTCCTTCTGCTGAACACCTGTTTGCAGCATGTGAAAACAATACTTCTCTGAAATGCCACTATCCTGCAAAAGTTTCATACACAGTATAGTAGAATAACATTATGGAATGCCTGTTTGTAAGCACTGCACTGTACAGGTTGTGAAAATAATCTCATTTTCCTCTTAGTGCCTGATTTCTTCATTAACTAGAATTACCTTAGACTCCTGGTACTGAAAATGTTACTTTTCCTGTATATTTCAGGACCAAAGCTTGAGTGACAGCTAAACCTGATTGATTTTGGGTGTTTCAGGGTAGGGTTTGGCTTGTTGTCTTTTTTGTTTGGTTATTTGTTGTTGGTTTTTTTTTGAGGGGGGAGGCGGGATGTTGTGGTTTGGGCTTTTTTTTTTTTCTTCGGTGTATCAGACTTCTGATGCGATTGACATCATAGCTGCATGAGCTGAAGGAGGAAGACACAGTACCGGGGAGGAAGATAGAGCCATCTCTTCCAGCAAGTGAGAGTTTAGACTGGCTTTTGAAAATGCATCCTTTTTTAGGGTTTCATAGGGAACATCTTAATGCAGGCATAATTCTTTGAAATTCTATTTATGTAGAGAAACAACCTGCCTTTTTTTATACAGTGTCATTTTTCATGCAAGATGATTTGCTTCCATAGTTATCCCCTTCAGGAGAAACATAGCAGAAAGAAGGCCCTCCAAAGAAGTATGTATGGAAATTATGGAAGCTAAGATTTTAAGGTGAATGCCAGTGTTCATTTTCAATAGAGATATACAGCTATCTCATTCCCAAATCTGAAGTAGAGAACCATTATGCCTGGCAGTAATTGATCCCAGATGATCTTATTAACTAGGACAGTCTGAGGAATTTACTAAGAATATAGAACTCCTTTCTTTAAGAAATAGGAAGAAAAAAGTAGAAAAAGTCATATTTTGTTATCTGTCTTGGTTCTTTTGAGTTTTAAAGTTGCCTCTGTGCTCTTATTTAATTAGTTGCTGCAAGCCTGAGGTCAAACAAGGTACAGAATTGGCACATGGAAAGAAACACCGGAGGTCAATTGAAATCATTAAGTCACTATCAAAATCATCTGGAAAAAAATGAAAGATTTGTTTTTTCCTTTAGCAAAGACTTCTGGGGAATAACCAGATGCTGAAGGATACATATTTTCCTGGACTAGCAATGGCATAGCTGCTCTGAGTAATGAGTGTGCTTCATGACAAAACACAGTATATGTTACCTGAAAGATAAATGTTAAAAAGCCTTTCAAGTATTTTTGTTTTCAGCTTAGGTTTTATATTTTTCAGTTGTTCATGTAACATTAAAGTCTAGCTATATATATATAAAGGAAAAAAGAAGATACATCCTTCTTCAGAAAAATTAGTTTTCCCTTTCTGGCATTTTCTATAAATGTATCTTTGTCCAGACACAAGCTTACAGTGATATTAAAGCATTTCTTGTCACAGCCTACTTAAATGTGTGTGGATGCCAATAAGACCACTTAAACAGCATCTCATATCTTTCTGGGTGTCAGATAGTGATAATGATATCTGTTCCTGTGGTGATATCTCCAGTATATATCAGATATCACAGAATCACAACATAATAGATAATTTTTTATCTTCAGATTTGAAAAAATGGGGGTTGTGATCAGTTCTTCACACATCTCTGCTGTTCCTTCCCCCTCAGTGGGAAGACTCTTCACACTCTTCCCCTGCTCTGGCGTGGGGTCCCTCCCACAGGAGGCAGTCCTCCTCCAACTTCTCCAACATGAGTCCTTCCCATGGGCTGCAGTTCTTCATGGATGGGATGCAGTTCTTCAGGAACAGGCTTCTCCAATGTGGGTCCCCCGCAGGATCAGAACTCCTTCTAGCAAACCTTCTCCAGTGTGGGCTCTTCTATCCACGGGGCACAGGTCCTGCCAGGAGCCTGCTCCTGTGTGGGCTTCCTGTGGGGTCACAGCCTCTTTCAGGCACCCCCATGCTCCAGCATTTATGAAATGAAAGTTTTTTCATTTGAGATGTTGGGAGGTAAAATCTGAGATGCCAATTTCTATACCAATTTGAAAAAATTATGTATTTCTCCCTTCCTGAGACAAAAAAAAAATAAGTAAACAGTTACATAAAGTCAGGTCTGCTGGGAGGAAATGAGCACTTCTGATATTTAAGCACTTTGGATTATATACAGAATTATCAAGCTTCTTCAGTGATTGTATTTCTTTAGTATTTCTGATGGGAAATGGTGAAATTCTTCCATTGTCTTATGGAACTGAGATAGCTTGTGAAATTGCATTCTGTACTTAGCTGAAAAATAGCTCTAGACTTTTATAGCGCCAAAGTATAATCCACTGTAAAGAAGTCTGATGGACTATCTGAACTGATTGGGAAGAAGCTGCCTGTATATTTACATGCTTTGTATGCTTTCATAGAAAAGGCAAGGATATTATCTTCATCTAATAGGTAGTGAGGAGACAAATACCTAGGCAGCCCACATAAATTATAAATAATCTTCCTTTTCTCAAAGATATTAACTATCTAAATTGCAAGGATATAAAATTTTATTAAGACAGTATTATATCAATGAAAATAATTTTTCATTGTAAAATTCTTCATGAAACGTCTTTTGAGTCAACAAGCTAAAAGTCAGGAAATCCTATTCGCTTATAACTGCACTGTCATTCTGTTCCATTTCCAGGCATTTTTGCCTACAAGCTTTTATAGTACTGTAATTCAAAACATGTTATATCCTAGAATCCAAATTTAAAATTAAATGCCTTTAGAACACTCTCTTCTAAGGTTTACAAAAAATGTTGCAAAATCATTGAAAATAAGCTGGAAGTCCCTCTGGAGGTATCAGTTAGAAGGCAGAACCAACTGTTACTTAGCTTTAATTTTTTTAATTTAATTTTTAAATAGACTTTGAGTGAATACATGACCAGTAATAACAGGAAAGTTAAGGAAATCTGAGTGTCAGTATGTTTATACTATTTTGGAGAATCTTTTGGGGTTTTTGCTATGGACAAATATAAATGAAATATTTGACCATCTTTTGCCTTGACATATTTTTAACAAATTGAACACCAAAACCTGAATAAAATCCCGTAATTCAAACTTTCTGCAGCACTTCAATATTTTGGGGTTTTTTTGCTTGCTTTATTAATTTACTAGCTTTGAAAAATTTTTGGCTTTTCAAAAATCCTTCCTTGCAGTACTGTTTTTCCTCCATTTCTAAGGATGGATGAGAATTTATCATAGAATTTATTCTGTTACTAGTTCACATAAATTTTTGCTTGTTTAATTGATTTTTAAAAAATGAAAAAATGTCACGGTATTGTGTTTAGAATAGTTTAATAAAAATTCATGAGCAGTTACAGTTCATTTTAGTAAATACTTCATTCTCAATACTTGATGTCATCTAACACCTCTTCTAGTACTGCACAAAGTGTCTTTTCCTGTTACGGAAGACAAATGTAGCTCCATCTGTTGCATAATTATTTTGGGGTGCAACTCTGAATAGCAAAAAAAGCTGGTTAGACTACTTCTCATTTTACTAAATTGGTACAGACTGAAGGTTATTGCCTATACTATTTATAGCAGTCTAAAACCCAAAAAAGATTCTAAAGTTTTTTTGTGGTAAGTAAACTGTTTTGTGCAGGGCCCTCAGGCTTGGAGCCCATTTTGGAATGTTTCTCACCTGAGACATATTCAAAGATTCAGTCTGCACTCCTTATCTAGAAAGCCATGCCCTGCACTGCAGCAGTTATGCTATAGCCTAAATCTTGGCCTACAGAAGAAATTAGATGTTCCAGGAAAGCTCTTTTCCTTAAGTTGCTGTGTAGATATTCTTTTTTCATTGTATTTTGAGGAAAGCTTGCTTTCTTTTTTTGGGGGGGAGGAGAAGAAGAAAGATGATAACACTCTACACTTTTTACAAGATCTCGTAATTATTGTCTGCTAGGTTTCTTCTGACAAATTTCATAATCATAGTGGTTAGACCTGTTGCTGTGTTGGATCCCAATACTTAATTTCATCTTGTCTGTACAAATAACATTGCTGGCAATGTAATCAATCTGTACACTTATATCACATTAAAAATCCAGTTTACATGCTTGTTATAATTGCTGTAGTTTTAGGGTCTAATTCTACAAAGATTACTAATTTCTGACTCACTTCTTTGAGGGTGGTGAGGCACTGGAACAGGTTGCCCAAAGAAGTGGTAAATGCTCCATCCCTGATAGTGTTCAAGGCCAGGCTGGACAGAGCCTTGGGTGATGTGTTCTAATGTGAGGTGCCTCTGCCCATGGCAGGGGGGTTGTAACTAGATAATCTAAAGGTCCTTTCCAACCCTAACTATTCTATGATTCTATGACATAAAAAGATGCACAACTATTTCCCAATCTATATCTTTACTTAGACCATTTCAAATCTGACCATGGAAGCTTACTTTAATTTGAAACACATTTTGAATGGTAACATGTTACACTGCATTAGGCTACAAAATTGGTATGTATAGAGTAAACCCTGTATATTCAGCTGAGCAGGTAAAGTAGGTTATTGGTAGAAAGGCTTGTAGAAAACTGTAAATTTTTACTGTCCATTTGCACAGTTTTATTTGGGAATCTTTGGAGTTAAACATGCTAATTGTAACTGATACCAGGACAGAAGGGATAATTTGAAGATATTTAACAAAAAAAGTGTGAACTTTGATTGATTTTTCTTTTTACATAAAGCAGGCATCACACTGACTTCAGTCAGAAGACTGAATAGTCGGTCCCACTGACTATTACCCGCTTCTAGTGATCCATGTGGGTGTTACTGATATAGATAGCAGTAGCCAGGAGAACATAAAGAAGGACTACAGAGCTCTGGGAGAGGTGGTTAGGGGCTCTGGAGTGCAGATTGTCTTTTCGTCAATTCTTCAGGATACAGGGCAGGAACTTAAAAAGGCTAGGAGGATTGGCCAGGTTAATAAATGGTTAGAAGGGTGGTGCTATAGTCAGGGATTTGGCTATCTAGAACATGGGACTCAATTTAGGAGGCCAGGTCTACTGGGGGGGGCTGGTGGAGCTGGTCTGACAAAGAAAGGGAAGAGTGGATTTGGGAGGAGGCTTGCCAGACTGGTCAAGGATCCTTTAGACTACATGTGTTGGGGGAGGGAGGCATCATTCCATCCCAACACACCCAGTCACTTGCCAGGGCCGATAGTAAATGTTCAGAGTAATGTAGAGATATTCCAGCTGCTCCAGCCAATGAGCTGGCTTCAATTGCAGCTCAGCTCAGATGCCTCTATACAAATGCCTGTAGCATGGGGAACAAACAAAAGGAATTAGAGATGTGTGCACATCTACAGGCATATGATATCATAGGCATCACAGAAACATGGTGGGATGGCTCCTATGACTGGTGTGCTGGAAAGGAAGGTTACAGGCTCTTTAGGAAAGACAGGCCCGGTAGGCGGGGAGGGGGAGTTGCTATTTATGTTAGGGATAGGCTGGAGTGTATGGAACTGTGCCTGGGGACTGGTGAGCAGTCAACAGAGAGTTTGTGGGTGAGGGTTAAAGGGAGAACAGCGATGGGAGACATTATTGTGGGGATCTGTTACAGACCGCCTGACCAAAAGGACTCGGTGCATGAAGCGCTCTATAGACAGATAGGAACAGCCTCACTCTCGCAGGCCCTTATTCTCATGGAGGACTTCAACCACCCTGCTATCTGTTGGAGAGATGGTATGGCCCAGCACAAGCAATCCAGGAAGTACCTCAATTGTGTGGGAGACAGCTTCCTTCTGCAAATAATAAAGGAGCCGACAAGGAGAGGTGCCATGCTTGACCTCGTCCCAACCAACAAGGAAGGGCTGGTTTGAAATGTGATGCTCCAGGGCAACCTTGATTACAGCGATCATGAGATGGTCGAATTTGAGATCCTCAGGACAGTGAGAAGAGCATGCAGCAAGCTCACTGCCCTGGATTTCAAGAGAGCAGACTTTGGCCTCTTCAGGAACCTGCTCAGTAAGATTCCATGGGATATAGCCCTAGAGGGCAGAGGGGCCCAAGACTGTTGGCTGCTATTCAAGGATCACCTGCTGCAAGCTCAGGAGCGATACATCCCTACTAGAAGGAAGTGCTATAGGAGGGCCAGGAGACCTCCCTGGATGGATAAGGAGCTGCTGAGGAAAATTCGAAGGGAAAAAGAGGTTTATAAAAGGTGGAAGCAAGGACAGGCAGCCTGAGAAGAATACAGGGCTGTTGTCTGGGAAGCTAGGGACCAGGTTAGGAAAGCTAAGGCCCACTTAGAATTAAACTTGGCTAGGGATGTTAAGGATAATAATAATAAGGAAGGGATTCTATAGGTACATGGCAAATAAAAGAAAGACTAGGGACAATGTGGGCCCTCTCCAGAAGCTATCGGGAGAACTGGCTACCCTGGATTTGGAGAAGGCTGAGGTTCTTAATGACTTCTTTGCCTCAGTCTTCACCAGAAAATGCTCTGACCAGACTACCCAAGTCTTGGAAGTCAGATGCAGGGACAGTGAGAATGAAGACCTTGGGCTCACTGTAGGAGAGGATCTGGTTCGACACCATCTTAAGAACCTGAACATATACAAGTCCATGGGACCTGATGAAATCCATCCGTGGGTCCTGAAGGAGCTGGCAAATGAAGCTGCTCAGACACTGTCCATCATATTTGAAAAACAATGTCAGCCAGGTATTGTTCCCGATGACTGGAAAAAGGGAAATATAACCCCCATTTTCAAGAAGGAGAAAATGAATGAACCAGGGAACTAGAGACCAGTCAGTCTCTCCTCTGTGCCTGGAAAAATCCTGGAGCGGATTCTCCTGGAAGGCATGCTGAGGCACATGAAAAACAGCAAGGTGGTTGGTGACAGCCAGCATGGCTTCACTAAGCAGAAATCCTGCCTGACCAATCTGGTGGCCTTCTGTGATGGGGCTACGGGACTGATGGACAGGGGTAGAGCAGTTGATGTCATCTACCTGGACTTGTGCAAAGCTTTTGACACTGTCCCACATGACATCCTTGTCTCTAAGTTGGAGAGACATCAATTTGATAGGTGGACCGCTCAGTGGATAAAGAGCAGGCTGGATGGCTGCACGCAAAGAATTGTGGTCAATGGCTCAATGTCCAGCTGGAAACCAGTAACGAGTGGTGTCCCTCAGGGATCGGTGTTGGGACTGGTCTTGTTCAGCATCTTTGTCGGTGACATGGACAGTGGAATTGAGTGCGGCCTCAGCAAATTTGCCGATGACATCAAGCTGTGTGGTTCGGTTGATACGCTGGAGGAAAGGAATGCCATCCAGAGGGACCTTGACATGCTTGTGAGGTGGGCTGATGTCAACCTGATGAAGTTTAACCATGACAAGTGCAAGGTCCTACAGCTGGGTGGGAGCAATCCCAGGCACAGCTACAGGTTGGGCAGAGAAGAGATTCAGAGCAGCCCAGCGGACAAGGACTTGGGGGTGTTGGTTGATGAAAAAATGAACATGAGCCAGCTGTGTGCGCTTGCAGCCCTGAAAGCAATCCATATCCTGGGCTTCATCAATAGGAGTGTGACCAGCAGGTCGAGTGAGGTGATCCTGCCCCTCTCCTCTGCTCTTGTGAGACCTCACTTGGAGGATTGTGTGCAGTTCTGGTGTCCTCAACATAAAAAGGACATGGAAGTGCTGGAACAAGTCCAGAGGAGGGCCACGAGGATGATCAGGGGACTGGAGCACCTCCCATAAGAAGATAGGCTGAGAAAGTTGGGGCTGTTGAGCCCGGAGAAGAGAAGGCTGCATGGAGACCTCATAGCAGCCTTCCAATATCTGAAGGGGGCCTATAGGGATGCTGGGGAGGGACTCTTCATGAGGAACTGTAGTGATAGGATAAGGGGTAACGGGTTCAAACTTAAACAGGGGAAGTTTAGATTGGATGTGAGGAAGAAATTCTTTACTGTAAGGGTGGTGAGGCACAGGAATGTGTTGCCCAGGGAAGTTGTGAATGCTCCATCGCTGGCGGTGTTCAAGGCTGAATTGGACATAGCCTTGGGTGGCATGGTTTTGTGGGAGGTGTCCCTGCCCCTGGCAGGGGGGTTGGAGCTAGATGATCTTAAGGTCCTTTTCAACTGTAACTGTTCTATAACTCTATGATTCTATAAGAGCATGGTGTGCTTGACATTCTGGGAAAAGTCCAATTCTACAATGCAGTCATCTGATATAAAAACATTAAAATAAGCAGAATTCACTGTTGATAAGTGAAATAAGTGGGAATTAGGTTCCATAATCATCTCATATTCTTCATATACTGGATTTGAATAGCCACGTATATGTAGCTTGCTACTCAGTTGCATGGGAAAAAAGTTCTTGGAGGGAACAAAGCCATTCTAATGAACTAAACCATGAACAAGATCCGTGTATTCAGATACATTGGGGACATATATTTGGAGAAAAAATAACAGTGGTTTTGATACTTGATACTCAGGTCAGAAAACCCTGAACTTCAAATATATAAATACATATGGAAGAATTAAAATTCAACGATGAATCTATTGTAGCCAACTGAAAATATTTTATGCTATAAAGAATATATATATATATTATGCTTTGACTCATGTGTGATCCTAATGGTTGTACATACTGTGTATTAAACATTTTTTCCAGCAGTGGTTTGTTGCTTGTTAGGCATTTGGCTTGTTGCAGCAGTTGCATGTTGGCTGCAGTTACCTGAGATAATGTGCAGCCCCAGCTGGAGGGAACTTAGCCCCACACTAATGATTGATCGATTATTCTTCCAGCCACTGTTTCCACTCATGTTGCACTGATTTACTAATCCTCAGATCTGAAGACTTTTGGTTTTCATCTTTCGTTTGATGTAAAAGGCCACAGCTTTCTTCAAACACCAAGAAATCCTTAAAAATTTTGTGAATCTGAGTATTTAGGGAATGACAGTGTTCCCTGCGAAAATGATTTTGAATTCCATGTCTTCCATCAAAACTGAGATCAAATTCTTCTGGTCTATTTCCTATTCAACTGTAGTATAATACTGTGAGTGTGCAAAAATATTGCATGTACGTAGTGGCTACAATATTCTTAAATTTTTCACTTTATTCAAACTGTTCATTGTTGTGTTATACTAATTATAACACTATATTTCTTTTCTTAAATTAGGCATACGTAAAACTAAATTCTAGGTTTTTAACTAGATGTGATTTTGCGGATGGGAAAAAATACCTAGTTGGAGACCTAGATTTACAAGTGAAGTTACATTTCCAACTAGTCTTTTGGCAAAGTTAATAGGCATTACGTTTGCATTTTGTAATTTTTATTTTTTTTTAATCCTCAAATGTGGAGGCTTATCTGTTTTAACTTATCTATACAGAATTATCTTCAAGTATCATACTGCTAAGGCTTATAAAGTTTTCCTACACAGTGCTGTGGGTAATACTGTAGACTGTTTTTAACCTAATTATATTGTTTCTGTCATTTTAAAATACTGCAAAGCACTACAGGCTGTTTTTCCTTTTGGGGCTTTATCAATCCTCTAAACTCTTACATCACATACCCAATAAAAGCACAGAGCTCAGTGTAATTTGTTTGCTTACAAAGTTGTCTTGAAGAGGCTCACAAAAGCCCTTCCCAACTGAGAATATGAGGTGTCAGAAGATGGCAAAACAGAGAGAGGGACTGTTGCCACTGGCTCCCATGATGGCTCACTGAAACAAGTAGAAACAAATAGATGAGCGCAAATATGTAGATTTAAGGCCCCAAAGGGTGACTAGGTAAACAAATTTAAAATTCTGCTTGGCATTATAATAAATCAGTCAGTTGATTTTCCTGTGGTAGAAATGATGGCTATTACTATACTGTAAGGTTTCTTTTTACCAACGTGTATTTTCTTTTATTGTCTTTTCCAGAAAGTTTTGTATTTTCCTCAGTATCACAAAAGCTGACCAGCTGTTTTCATTCAACATTCATGTATTCCGTTCAACTAGCCTGTTTCTTAAAATGTTCATTTGCTGTGTTTATATAATGAGACAGGCCAAAGTACTTGTTCTCCTAATTCACAGATACTGTAAATTTTAATAGCTTCATATTTACCTCCTGTTAATACCAGAGACAAATCAAGTGATTCTACATAAGTCGTCTGCTTGTCTCTTCAACGTGAGTAAAAAGTATGGATTCAATTGCTACAAACTTTTATTATGTTATTTTTGTAAGAAATACCTAAGAATTACATTTTATTTTACTGCATTTGGTGCAGCTGGAATGATCTGCACTCACAGTATGCATAGCTCTTGTCTGGTGTAGCTTTCACAAGATGAATTGTAGTCGTTGCTTAAAAACCTGGCTGTAAGCCCACAGATGCTGTTATGCAGTGTCAAAAAGAGGGAGGACTACTTCTAGCAATGTCTATTATCAGTTCCTTATGTCACTTTGGGAAACAAAATGCAGTGAGTTAAGCAATGCATTGAGCTGTTACAAGAGATATGCGAGTTCCAGGCTGGAGAGGATCAGGTTTGAATTTGTCTATTCTGATCAAAATTTTAATGAGGAAATGCTATGAGTGTGTGCACAAGTTCTCCTTTTTTTCTTAGCACAGGCAAGTATTCTGGTCATCTGACTTTTAAGGTATCTGTGATTTCAAAATGTTTCTCTTTTCTTTTGAGTTGGAGAAGATAAGAAAACAATATGTAAAAAGTAATACAAGAAAAGGAATTTAGTCTATTATTAATGATTAATATTTAAATTTGTAAATTACTTACACTAAAAGTTAAATATTGCATCATTGTTATAGAGCAGGAAATACAAAAAAACTGTTCTTTTCCTTATCAAACCTAAGTATGAGCATTTGGGCTAGGTACTGTGATGCCAGAATAGCTGAGGTGTTTTTTTACTTCATGCCTTTGCAGAAATACTTGTAAAAGTTTTTTCAGAAAAATCTCAAATCCTTTTACTTACTTATATTTCACCTGTCTATTCCAAGACAACCCCTCCTTCTTCTTTCTCCTCTTTCCCCAACAGGCTCAAACTGCATGTTTTATATGGATTGAAAAATCAGGAGTGGCTTGTCAAATTTTATCCCTAGATGTACCTCTGCTTTGCAGCAATTCTATTCAGGTCAGCTGGACTTACTTGAAAGAATAGAACTTAATTTTAATAATACTTCTTTTCATTTCTGGTTCAAGTAACACCAGCAAAATAGCAGTGGCAATTCCATCGTAATTCAATATTGAAACAATTCAATAGAATTGCCATAAATCACAAAAAATATAGGTGTGGAAAATTCCTTAGCTAACTTATTAAAGAGTATCTGAAGTAAAAATAAACCTATTTTTATCCATGTTGTAACATATATTCAGAATAAAACCAAAAATGTAAGAGAACTACCTATACCTTGCTCCGATCCCTCCCCCCCCCCCAAAAAAAAAAAAACTTTGAGAAGTTCTGGGCTTGTTTAAGCTTGTTTAGAACCAGTGATATCAGCCCCAAATTAGATCATAATCCCTTTTTGATATAGTGCTACTAGTTTATTTTGTAAAGAAAAATGAAAAGCCTGGGATGTGCTAGAGACACAGAATTCCACAATGTTCCAATTAACAATTTCCACATAGACACCAGTTCTGCAGAAATGAAATATCCTACTCTTATAGAGTGGTCAAATTACCTAGAAAGACTGGGAAAGGACCTCTGTTTCTAAGGATATGATCAATTCTTCTCGTACTTTTAGTTACTTAGATATTTTTTCAAGCACAGCTAATTCTTTCACATGCTTCAAAATTATAAATATTGTAGAATATTTTTTGGGGGGAAAACATGATGAATCTGATTCATATGCAAAGTATAAAGATGACTATTTTTAACTTTACATAAAGCAAAGACAGTGCCATCTGGGTATTTTATCATCTGTTTTGCTGTGGAGGAAGGAGAGCTATATAAAATCATGTGGAATCTTAATTTGGTTCCAACTTCACAGTTCAAAATTATATATGACTGTCTATGTAAGACAACTCGGAAATTGTTATCACCAATCATCTGTCATCATCTGACCTGCCTTAATTAATTGTCATGGGTTCAGCAGCAGCAGTCATTTTTCTGCTTCTTAGTAGCTGGTGCAGTGCTGTGTTTTTGATTTTGGGCCTGGGAACAGCGCAGATAACACCAGTGTTTCCGTTACTGCTTAGTGATGTTTTGGTCTGACCAAAGACTTTCTGAGTTTCATGCTCTGCCAGGGAGGAGGGGAAGCCAGAAGGAAGCAGAGACAGGACACCTGACCCAAACTGACCAAAGAGGTTATTCCATACCACAGCACAGCATGCCCAGGATGGAAAGCAGAGAGCAGACCCGGAAGGGTGGGGGTGCACTGCGTGGTCGGGCTTGGTATTAGGTGGTGAGAATTGTATTCTTTCCTTGTATTTCTCTTGTCATTATTATTATTGGTGCTAGCAGTAGTGATTTGTGTTATACTTTAGTTACTAAACTGTTCTTATCTCAACCTGGGGGAGTTGCATTCTTTTTGATTCTCCTTCCCATCCCTCCGGGAGCGGGGGGAAGAAAGAGGGGGGAGTGAGTGACAGAACAAGCTGCGTGAGTTAGAGAGGCTTAAACCACGACATTGATGAACATGTTTATGTTTAAAATGGAGGATTGTGGTGATTCTTCTTGAAGGATTCTTAGTTGTTAGTTTGTTTTGTTGGCTTTTTTTTCCTGAAGCTGCAACTCTTGAAGCTTGCCTTCTTTCAGATTGTTGTGTCAGTTTGGCTGAAAGAATAGAGCAAGGAGTTTCCTACATCTGGAGGAATCAGTTTCTGGCTGTACCAGTGAGAAATGTGATGATCACTGGTAGGTGATATTTCCCCTGACCAATATGCTTGGTTCACAGTGCTCTTTTCCTTTTTTTTTTTTCTTTTTTTTTAACACACACACACACACACACATACACACATATATATATATAAATATGGAAGAGGCTACAAGTTGTAATTATGACACATGGAAAGTTTCCGACATTCAAGAAAAATTCTCTTTGCAGCCAGCCTTTACCTGCTCTAAATCTTCAGCCTGGTACATTATGAAACAATAACAATATTACTGAAATAATTACGAAATGGCTGTGGCTTCTGTATGTTAATCTTTCAATTTTAGTGCCTGTGAGTATGTTGAACAAATAACCAGATTAAATCAAATTAATATTGTAAAAGCAAAGTTACTTTTTTGCTTGTGGAAAGAAAAAATATGATTATGATTATAGTTGGAGGGGCACACCGAAAATAAAAGAGAGGAACACCAGTTGCAGCAAAAGAAATTCTATTAGGTGTCAGGGAGAAAACTGTAAATGAGTAATCAAACACTGGAACATCTGGCAGTGATACGTTGATGAATCTCCATTCATGGAGATAGTCAGAACTCAACTGGACATGGCTCTGAGCAACCTTCTTTAACTTTGGTGATAGAACTTACTTTAGGTTTCTCCCCAATTAGATCAGGAAGCTGGACTAGATTAGTCTTTTCCACATTGAACTGGGCAAAAAATAGTAAAAGAAAGGAGGTAAAAAGAAGTTCCAGCTCAGCATCGGCAAAGCACAAGTTGTCTTCCCCCAACAGATGGTAGCAATTCAAACTACCTCACATCAAACCCATCACCACAGTCTCAGCTCCTCTGTACTTGGCAGACAAATGTGTCACTGGTGCACAAGGCATCCCCTTTTAGCTGTGCACTGTGCTATATAAGGGCTATAAATGCTCTGAAGAGATTCCAGCACTCTTCACATTTCAAGACAAGACTATATTGTTTATTTCTGGTAGTGCAAGATGCAGCAGGTGGCAAATGTGAAAGAACATAGATTGTACAGGCTTGTGTACATTTTTATGTCTAACTTAGCAAATTTCTACTAATTTCTGCAATATACCTCATCTGTATTTGCATTTACGTGCAAGAGTTCATCTCTTATTTTTATTCCAACTCTCAAATAAGTATAATTCGTAATAGCTCTGAGTCATATTGCTTGCCTTACAAATGTACTATTAGGCTATCTGAAATGAATGCTGTGGATGTTGGATGATTCTAGCTGACATACTGTCAGTTCAGAGTGTAGCTCCATTTATTAATTATGTATTGCATTTAGGACTTGCAAATCACCATTCAATCTTGATATGTCATTGCCCCTTGTGGAAAAAGACGGGTGATCTGCAGTTGGATCTTAGACACAGTATCTCATACTTCTTTAAGTGCCGGACTAGTTTACTAATGTAATCAATCATGTGGAATAGACTGTATCATTAAGCAACCTGAAGAAAAAAAAAATCCTGGTGTAAAAGTCAGATTTTGCATTATATTTTATTAATCTGGGTCCATTCAGGTCCAATTTGCCAGATTTACAAGACACTGAGGGGAAGAGGATAAGGAATTAAACAGGAGGAAGTAAAAGCATAATAATTCAAAATACAGAGAGGTTGTAATAGGAAATAGTAAAATTGAAGATAGAATGCAAGAGGAGCCGAACAACTGGCTCTGAGGTGGTAAGTCTCCTTATTGCTTTCTACAGAACCTACCTGGTATGTATATTGTGGCTGTCTGATGCAACAGCTCCATAGTGAAAGTCAATATAATCTTGAATGGTTCTACTCTGGTTTTGTTTGTGCAATTGCCTTGGCTGCTCTAAAGGAATTTACTAGCCTAGGCTATCAATCTACTAAGTTGCTGAACTGTTCTTACACCATTCTTTGATCTGATACAAATGAGATTTTATCATAGTATCTTTGATGGCATCTTTTCTGAACTAAATTTATAATCCAGTTAATAATTTTCTTCATAGGGTAATTATTAATTCTACAACTAGAAGAAGTTAAATTGCTATGAGAAAGGATATGATATTTCAAGATATCAAAATAAATGTTAGAATTATCTTTCCTTGTTGTCTGTAACATTATTGGCTGCTGTTCTGTATGTGTTTTTAAAAACAGAGACAAGCAGTGATAAATTTAGGACCGCTACTAAAATGCTTCTGATAGCTCATGTCAACAGCAGCCTACTTTCAAGGAATCTGCTATTATTAACCTTACTGCAAAACCAACAACTGCTTTTTAATGTATTATTTTTTGAGGTACTTGACAAAGAATGCATATTAACATATTCTTATCCAAAGCATCACTAAGAAATTGCAGGTATAAAAATAAGACCTCTGGGTAGTCTGTAACAATCCATACAAAGCTGTTTACAGCTAAATGAAGAACGGGGTTATCCCTAAATGAAGCATTAATATTATCACCAGTAAACTAGTGAGGGGAAAAAAAAAAATATAAGGGTTTATAACCAGTTAACCTTAAATGCATGTATTTACTAATACAATAAATTGCTTAACTGATATGCTTTTCCCTCTTTTAAAAAGGAATAACAAGTTTACTCTGCCAACTTTTGGAGGGGGAGGGGTTATCTATCCAAAAAAGTCAGTGTGATCTTTGGTGTACATAATCCGCAGGGGATCCGCAGCAGTTTATTACCTCTCTGCAATATGGTCAGTTCTGGATTACTTGGCCCATACTCAACAAAAACTGGAAAAAGCATCTCTGAAACAGAAATAGACTGATGAAAATGATCAGACAACTGGCAAGTGCTCTAAGCTTCAGCAGCAAAATTCATTTTGAGAGACATTTTAAGTATAACTGCCAGCTATCTCAAGGGATTAAAGTTTTGATAACATTCTTTGAACTTGTCAAAAAGATGAAAATAAGATCCAGTGCATGGGAATCAACACTGGACAAACTAAAAAAAAAGGTGATAAGTGTAAAAACTTTCAGCAGAAACTACCTGTTAAGAACAGTTAAGAACTGTTAAAAAAGCTCAGTAGGAGCTGTTAGGTTTTCCTACCTGCAGAAACTTCTAGCTCAATATTGGTATTTTTTCCAGTAGATATTATAGTACAGTCAGAAATTAACTCTTGTAGTTCTCCTATATAACAAATATGTCTAAAAATATTCTTTCTACTTTTATTTTTAATTTGTGAAATTGGGATAGGTTAAGAAATGTCCTATATACTACTCAGGCACCTGCAGTGCATTCACTGGTCATCTCTAGTGTCTAATAATACCTGGACTTGCTCCTCTTTACTGTTCTCTTCATTTTTAAGAAAGTAAAACAACATCTCTTAGCTCATAGCCTGCAAAATAATTTAATCCCAAGATCCTTTTTTTTTTTTGCTGTCAACACCAGTCATTTAGTCAAATAAAAGAAAAAAATCAAAATCTGAATGAGGAAGTAAAGCCAGGAGTTATGCCTGCTTTCTGTTACACTACATTTATCTGCAAATAGGTATTCATAATCATACAGCTCGCTGGGAAGCCTCTAGCTGCCTGCAGTAGTATGCTGCACTGGCATCTCCTTTTGAAAACCCACAACACAATTTTGAAAGACATCTGATATCTTGTCAGAAACAAGTAGTAGGTACTAGAATATTGCTTGAAGTACTCAAAGCATCTCCAAGCAATTTGAGATAACTGTTGATGAGATAATAAGCAATCAACAGAGATCAGATAACACCTGATGAGCTGAGCCTTTGAATCTGAAACAGGAGAATCTTGACCTTGAATGGTATGGCAATCTCTATATAAAGGTATTACAGTGAAAGTATTTTACCTATTTACAAATAAAGGTATAACTCCAGGCAGAAAGTAGAGGTTATGCTTTATGTGATAGGTGTCATTGCTAAGAACACCTTCCCTTGTTTAAAGAATGGAAGTTTTCCACAATGAACATATCTGAAGAACATTTTTAAAACACTTGAGATTGTCTGGAGAGAGGGGAAAATTTTTAAAGTTAAATTCAGGGAGGAGCATAAAAAAAAAAAAAAAACAAAACCAACAAAAAGCTCAAAAAACAACAAACCAAAACACAAGCCAAACCAAAACAAACAAACAAAAAAAAAATTAAAGAAAAAGTGCAGGGAACATTCATGGGCTTATTCTATACTCATGGAATGACAACTTTAAATGAACTTGAGTGTTCTTTGGGAAACTGACTGGTTTATTTTCTATCTCTCAAATGCTTCTTTTGATATTTGTGGCCTTAATAAGTGTGTTAAAAGGTCAAATAATATGAATGAAGTTGTCAAAACAAAGTTATCCAGATAATTTGTGAGGCTGTCTTAGTTTAACTCTAGCTGGCAACTAAGCACCATACACCTGCTTGCTTACTTTCCCTCATCCCCTGCTGCTGAGATAAGGGAGAGAACTGTAAAAGTAAGGAAATTTGTGGTTTAAGATAAAGACACTTGAATAGGTAAAGCAAAAACCACACACACAAGCAAAGCAACATAATGAACTCATTCACTTCTTCCCATCTTCAGTCAGGCACTCAGCCACCTCCAGGAAAAAAAGACTCCATCATGTGTAACAGTTACTTGGAAAGACAAACTTAGTAACTTCAAATGTCACCCTCTTCTTTCTTCCGCCAATTTTGTATTGCTGAGCATGACATCATATTGTGTGGGATATCTCTCTGATTGGTTGGGATCAGCTGTCCTGGCTGTGTCACCTCCCAGCTTCTTGTGTACCCTGAGCCTACCTGCTGTGGTGGGGTGAGAAGCAGAAAAGGTGTTGCTACAGTAAGCGCTGGTCAGTGATAATCAAAACATTCTTTTTATGAACTCTGTTTTGGTAAGAAATCCAAAATAGCACTATATGAGCTACTGTGAAGAAAATGAACTCTATTCCAGCCAAAACCAGTGCAGTCTGGTCCATGATACTGTATTTAACATCTTTCAAATAAAGTAGTTGCTTAATCTAGCAAAGCATTCGAAAAAGCTCTGCCAAAGATACCTGAAAAAATGCATCTAGAGAAGGGCAATAAAGTGGATGAAGAGGCTGGAATGAATGTTCTGTGAGGAGCAGCTGAGGACTTTGTGTTCGTCTGTTTTGGAGAAGAGGCTGAGGGATGATCTCATTGCTCTTTACAGCTTCCTGAGAAGGGAAAAGGGAGGTGATCTCTTCTCCCTGGTATCCAGTGACAGGACATGTGGGAATTGTTCAAAGCTGCATTCAGGGCAGGTTCAGACTAGTTATTAGGAATCATTTCTTTACCTAGAGGGAGGTCAAACACTGAGCTGGCTTCCTAGAGAGGTGGTTGACGTCATGTGGTCTAGGAAGCAGGAAAGACTTTGAGTAAGCTCTGCTCAGCAATAACTAAAACATCCCTGTATTATCAACAGTGTTTTCAAGCAAAAATCCAAAGCATAGCTTCATACTAGCTGTTATGAAGAAAATGAACTGTATCCCAGCCAAAACCATCACAAAAGTGCAGGGGGTAAACATAAGTGGGACGGGCCAACCTTCATTAAATTAAACAAAAGGAAGACAAAGTTGTTTTGTTTTGTGTTAATTCTGCCATTTTGCATGATGTTATGTATATTAATTCTTCAGGGTTAATGTTACTTATGTTCTAAATTGCATTCAAGACATAAACACTCCTGGCATTAATCCACTGTTCAGTGGTACTCAGACAATATTCTTCTATTTAAAAATGCATAGTGTTTTCTAAGGGGATTAATTACATAACTTCAGCCTGTTTTCTTTGGATACTTATCAGCATTCCCAGACAAAACCATATATTGTGTTGATGCCATTTTGATAAGAAAAATCAATATTTCCTGAAAAGTGCATAAACATTTAGCAAACTACCAGAATCTAATGATGAATAAGTCTTTCAATCTTTTCTGTGTAATAGTCTGACAATCCTGTTGTCTGTATGTGACTTAAAGTCAGTTGAAGGGAAAAGAACTCAATTGTGCTAAGGATGTATCTATCTTGAGAAATACACACTGTATGCTTATAATAACTTATTGTTAAATCAAAGGACATTTCTTAAGTCTTGGTCTGAGGGTAATTGTCGTGGTTTAAGCTGTAAATCACGCAGCCTGTTCACTCATTCCCTCCTCTTTCTTCCCCCCCACTACAAGGGGGGGGGGGGGGGAATGGGGAGAAGAATCAAAAGAATGTAACTCCCACGGGTTGAGGTAAGAACGGTTCAGTAACTAAGGTATAACACAAATCACTACTGCTACCACCAATAATAATAATGACAAGGCAAATACAGGGAAGACGATACAACTGCTCATCACCCGATGACCGAGCCGTGAACTAAACTCTTCCGGGTTCCTGCCCCCAGTTTTTTACATCCTGGCCATGATGTACTGTGGTATGGAATACCTCTTGGGTCAGTTTGGGTCAGGTATCCTGTTTCTGCTTCCTCCCGGCTTCCCCTCCTCCCTGTGAGAGCATGAGACTCAGAAAGTCCTTGGTCAGACCAAAACATTCTAAGACATAACTATAAACATCGGTGATATCAGCGCTGTTATCAGCTCTGTTCCCAGGCCGAAAGTCGAAAACACAGCACTGCACCAGCTACTACAAAGGAGAAAAATGACTGCTGCTGCTGAACCCATGAAAGTAATTTTCAGAGACTGGTGAAAGTAAGCTATTTTTTTTTTTCTAATAGTTCTGTTCCTTGTTCATGATCCTCAGTTTAGCTGGAGACAGAACCATCTGTATCACAACACAATCGTGTAAGATTTAAAACAAAAAATAAAATAGCCCACCAGCAAGGAACTTGTCAATGCAATTTTCTCTACTCATATTATGCTACTGCTACCATGCTGTAGTAATGCTTTTGTAAGCCCTCAATGCACTGAGAGCTTTTGTTTGTGTCTAGCTGAGCTCTGCCTACTTCATAAATACTTAAAATTGTCACTAGTCAAAACAGAAAAGCTGGAACAAACAATAGTTATCACTTAAAACATTTAGAAAACTGCAAATAGTAAAATGATGTTGCATAATCTCGTCTCATAAGACATACTGAGGAAAGAGAGGCACCTGAGACAACTTACACAGGCTCAGAACTTTTGATGATATGCCTCTGAGTTACAGGGTTTACAATGTTCCTGGAACTCAGATTGCATATATACAGGAAACCCCTTGGGAGCTTCACATGTGATGTATATTTCGTGCCATTGAGTTATGCAAACTTTAGAATTTTATTAGATTCTTGGAAACAAATGAAATACAAAGGTTAGGATGTTTAATTATACTTCCTGCAGAGATACTTTTACTATTTCGTGAATGAATGTGTAATCTGTCAATGTAGCAATAAAACCATAATTGGTTTATGCACACTAAAATGCAAAACTTCTTTTTTAGCTGGGTCATACACTTTGAAAGACACATTTGCAAATGTTTTTTCAAAGTGAATAACATACATCCTATGTTTTTAGATTTAGCTCAGCTCCATAATTTTATTCATTTGCATGCCTGTTACCTTTTTATATAGATTTATTTCTTACTAGCATTGCTTGTTATAAAGTGTTATAAGCAGTTCCCATTGTTGACAAGCCAGGCCCTCTCTTTCTTCATATTTAAGTCTAGCAATAGGAAGAATAACTGCAAATACTCTTTCATACAAAAGGCTGGTTAGTTTCTGAAAGGAGGTCTCTGTCAGTTGTCCCTTAGCATGTGTCAGTAAGAGCATCTCTCTTCTCTTGGCACCTCTCTGTGATTTTGTTAATGGATTCCCTACCCAGGTTTTTAAAGGGTAACTCATGTCATCTACTGTATTTGCGTCAAATTACTATTTCTGTGCAATGAATTGAACATAGTTACGTGTAACTGTGTCCATAGTTTCCTTACTTTCTTTTCAATACAGAGATCAAATCTCAACAGCAAATTTCATTTGCTTTAAGCAGACCTTTTTCTTTTGTTAAATGAATTGTTCTCTCACATAAGAACCCCTTCTTTTTAGAGAAAACTCTCCACCTGTTTTGAGGAAAATTGCTGGAGACACAATATGCACTCGCTGAATTAAACTAAATATTTATGTAATCTTGCCTGATTATATTTAAATACTTAAAATAGATAAATACTTAAAAATATTTAAATACCTAAGAAGCAAGATGCTGGAACAAATGAAATTATGGCAGTGATAGTTTTGTTCCTGAAGTGGGACAGTAAATACCCTGCCCAGGAGGCTATAAAGAAAGAAGTACTAAATACTATTACTGCTTATTTATAGAAAGAATATAGATAACATCACATTATAATGGGATAGTTTTTATTCCAACTAAGGATGAGATTAGTTTAAAACTTTCCATTTTGACAAACTGTTAAACTTGAGAACCTTAAAAGCTGAGAAATTCAATATATCAGTGTTTATAATAGATCTCAGAATACCTGGACGATGTCCAGGATCCTAAACACGAGAGGTTTCAATGTGCTAATACTTAGATTATTACTGCTTTTGACAACTAAACTAATAAAGTTCATTTTGATTCTAGCCAAAAATCCTGAGGAATTTGATGAGTGAAATCTGTTGAGCTTTATATGTCAAATGGCTACCCAGCTATTGAAAACCACAAATGAAGGAATTGAGAAAGTTTTGCCTTCAAATAAGATCTGAAGACTTGGAGTAATCTGAGCCATCTCCCAGTTTATGAAGGTAAATTAGACCAGATTTAATAAAAGATTAATCAGTTCCCATGTAGAAAATGGAGCCAAAGCAAACACCCGGAGTTATACTTCTGTGTATATCCACTGTGGTTATATAATTTTTCTTTGGAATTCATATCCAGAGTATGGCATTCTCTCACCAGAAAGTAATATAAGATCATATCTTTTAAAATGTAAGCTATTCAACCTTAAGAAGATGAGAAAATGCTATGAGGAAAGAATTTATGAAGTCCAAATTATTCCTGCGCCAGGCCGAGCTTGTCACAGCTTTGGTCTTTATTTTTTTTCTCTTGTATTGTATATTGTTGTTTTAAGGCCCTAACAAATCAGAAAAGAAGCAGAAGTTAGGAAAGGTGTTTTAAATTGGTAGAAAGAAAGTGACTAAATTTAATTTATGTGATATTCTGTAAAGAAATTAAAGATACTAAGAACAGTAGAACTACTCTGTAGCTTAGCTGTACAGCTAGTGTCCTGGGTTCAGCAGTAGCAGTCACTATTCTCCTTCTCAGTAGCTGGTGCAGCGCTGTGTTTCTGACTTTCAGGCTGGAAACAGCACTGATAACACCGATGTTTTTAGTTTCTGCTCAGTAATGTTTAGTCTGACCAAGGACTTTCTGAGCCTCATGCTCTGCCAGGGGGGAGTGGAAGGAAAACTGGGATTGGGATATAATGGACATATGACCAGCACTGGTTTATTGAACAGGATCAAGTCCATAATGAAAAGTATAGCAGACAAAGAAAATAAAGATGCCAACAGCACTGAGTTTGGAAGAGATGGTAGAAAAGAAGTTAAAAATGTTCAGCAAATAGCATTCAAGTGTTTGTACATAAAAATGTCATTGCTAGCAGCGGCGTCCAGTGGCTTTCTAGATAAACTGCAAGGACCAAGACGCTCCGGAGAGGTTTGTTCTAGTAGGAAAAGTTTTTCTGCCTCTAGATCATATTTATTGAAGTGTTACTGGAATTCAAGAAGAATAAAAAATTAAAGATGCTCTCTGCAAGGCAGCCTCTTGTCTAGGAGTTCTACATTTCAGAGATGGCATGTGCAAAGCTACTTTCTACATCAATGTCTACCTAAATTCACAGACTATATAGGAACAGGTTATAAATTGAAATTAATGCACTAGATGGAAAATAGTATGGGATAAAAAGGAAGATTTTTTTACAATATTTCTGACTATGCATAATTATTACAAAGATGTATTTAATGATTTTAACAAAATTATTTTCTTCAAATACTGCTTCGGACAGCAGTGAGGACATGAGAGATTTTTTTAGGCATTTAATGCGTAAATCAGTCTATTTGCTATATCTTATCACTTTTGCTGCACATTATTTTTTCCTTCTTATATATGTTCTCTGTAAGGTTTCATTTCGCTTTTCATAGCAACTGAATTTGCTATTATATATTGTTCTCTGAGTCTTTGCGTTGCTGATTGAGTGATAGCTAAACATTGACAACTGATTGCCAATGTAGTTGTGGCTATGATTTCTTTTTTTTTTTCTACTAAAAATTAAATTCCATTGGTTCTTTCCCCACAAAAATCTTGGGGAATGGTGGGTTTTCAAGGCTTGTGATGGCCACCAAACTTAAGTTGCTGTTATAGAAAAGGGTGCTGGTGAGTACAGCTCTGCAAGAAAATGGTGATGGGTGTTTCTTGGGTTTTTTTTTTTTTACTTGTCAGACATGCAAAGCCTAACAAGTTGAACAACCTTAGGTATGTGAATGAATGTGCGCTATCATTAGGAGGACTTGTTACATGATGGAAACTTATGCATTTTAATTAAGGTGTGGAAAAATAATAGCCAGAGAATGTGTATTGCACTGTTGAAGTTAACTGATGTTTATTAATAGGTACCTGAAGTTTGGATATTGGGACCATAGAACCCACTTAACAGCTTTAGTTTGGTTATCTGCAGCTTTAAAACTGCTGTATGTCTCCTAGGCTTCTTAGGCACCTGTTGGCCTAAATTAGTGAGCTCCTTCTTGGAATTTGTCTTTGGAACACCTACTTATACATATGCTTATTTTTTAACTCTCTGCACTGGGGTCAGGGACAGAGTTTGTAGTGAAAGTTAAGATCACCTCATCAGGGCTGTGATACAACGAATAACCTGATTATAATACTTCACAGATTATAAAAATCTGGTTTTGATATCTTCTTTGTGAAATTTGTGGTGTGCATTCCCTTCAAGGGCAGCTGTTTGAACAATATTAAACACCACTTCAGAAATGACATTTTAAAAAACTTTAGAATCTCTTCTTAGTTAGCATCCTAGCAGCTATTTTTAACTTCAGTTGCTCTAAGACTTGTTAGCATGAACACAGATTAGAACTGATATTTCCCTATATTAAGAATATAACAATTAATAATAAACAAATTTTACTGACAGCAAGGCAGTTTTGATAGAAAAGCCTGAGAACTCCAAGAAGAAGCTTTTATTTGAAGCTGAAGATCCAGTCATCTTGAATTAGCCAACTCTATACAGATGACAACCATGACCTCTGTGCAACCCTTAAATGACATTCAGCTAGGTTAGTGGAGAGCCAAGTACTACATACTATAGCACTTCAAAGGCAGTGTTTTCTGTCTACAACCAATCAGATTCAGAACTCAGAGAAAGTAGGGATTCCTATCTACCTCCTTGTTACAGCAGCTGAGGGAGCTGGATTTGTTTAGCCTGGAGAAGGAGGAGCAGGTTCCTGTTTGCTGTCTTCAAATACCTTAGAAGGATTTTGAAGATCAAACCAGATGAGTCTCAGGGGTGCGCTGTGAAAGGACTCAAAGCATGTTTGTAAAATGGAGCAAATGGAAGTCTAAATGGATGTGAGGAAAAATATTTCTTCAATAAGATGGAATTACTATCATTGGAAATTTTTCAGAATTTGACTGAGCAAATCATGAGCAGCACAGTCTGACCTTGAAGCTACTTTTTGCTTGAATCAGAAGTTGGACTGGATGACTTCCAGAGATCCTTTCCAACCTATGTTTTCCTATGATTCTGTATTCTTTGTGGTGGCCTATGTCTCAAAGACCACTGGTTTAGAAATTTCTAAAGTGCAGGAGACAAATACATTAGATATTTTTGCTCTGACTTTCCAGTCTTAATTGTGGTGTTGCTACTACGCTGTGTTATCATGGGCATAGTACAGTTTGGGCATATTTTTTCAGTGATTCTTAGTATTTCTCTCAGCTTTATCACAATAAAAGGCTGTGTATAACAACCACTGTGCTATAAACCCATATATTCAATTTTCTTTATAGTTTGGCAAACAATACAGGCTCAGCAACATTATCAGTTCTATGTCTTATTTTTTTTCTGAAATCTGGAATATTGGTTAATCTGCTGCATTTTTACTTTTTGGCTTCAGATATGAAAGCCATACAAAGGCCCCAAAATGAATAGAGCTTTACTAAGTAAAATCATCTTGGACCAGGCAGAATACAAATACTACTTGAAATATTCTGTGTTGAAGACCTTGACTGCTTTGATGAATTTTCTGATTTGCTATGATGCTGATTTTTGCTTTCAGAAAGAGGATATGAAGCACTTGGGAGTAGGTTTAGTGTTCACCAGTAGTAATTCAATAAGCTTGGAACAGCTACTTTGGGTTTGCAATATTACAAATGAAAAAAATAGCTCATTTTGTTTTGCTGTAACATATGCCATTTTAGGAAAGCTTCAGGCTTTACTACCAGATTTGTAGAAGCATTTGTAATATCTCTGCTTCTCTAAGACATGAGGCAGTGATCAAAACCTTACTTAACTTCTGCATAATTGACCTTTTAACCTTAAATTATCAGACACCTGGTTGCATGTGTCAATTGAGTACATTCTAGTGGCAATCCAAAAAATAATAAATATTGTCCAAAACATCTTAAAACTTTGCCATTTAACTGTTTATTTGGAGGGAGAAGGAGAAGCAGATGAGAGAAATAATGCATAAACAATAAATTAGGATTGAACCATGAAATTGCTTTCCAAGTGTGATTCATGTGATTGCTTTCATAAACAATGAATTAGGACTGAACCATGTGATTGCTTTCTAAGTTCTGTCCCATTTGGGAGCACAAAGCAAATTACAAGGTTGGTAATTTCCCAGAGTCAGTCAGCTACTCAAGGAAAAAGAGATTAACAGGGTACAGATATCAAAGCAAGCTAAAGAAAAAAATAAATATGAAATTAATTAATCCAGGTTCCACAATACAGTATGATTACTATTTGTACTGACAAGATACTGGTTGTTTTTTACAGGCATGTGAAAATCTAGCTTTTCTTCTGATGAGTTTACAGTCTGAATTAGCTTTTTAAGACTTCAGAATTGGTGGAGTTCCATACAGTGTGTAGCTAATGAAATACTTCACTGGCTGTGTTCCAAAAAGGCCACCACTGTTGCAGTGAAGCTAAACAGGAAAAGAAGGGTATTGCACTGCCTTCAGCACGGTATTTGTTTAGTGTTATTTGTTTCATGGGCCAGAAAGGTTGAGGATGAATGTGTTAAGATGTTCAGGCATAATTTGATTGTAAAGAGTTGCAAATTGTACTCCGCCTCCACTAAATCATCAACAAGTTTGAGAAATTCTCTCTTTTTTTTTGTCAATGAAATGGGTTGGTGACAGCTGTGAAGTGACTGCTGATACTGCAACATTAGAATTAGAAGCATTATGTTCAGAGATATTGTTATTATCAGCAGCAAAATATAGCTTATTTTATAAACTGCTTTTTGCAAGCAAAGAATTCTCAAAACAATATAATATTTAATGTGATAGCCCTGGAAAGCAAATAAACATGAACGGCCACTCTTTGCAATAACTTTCTGGTAACCAAGATATTTCACTTATTGCTTCAGACTTACACATAGAAGTTATTTTACTTATTCAGCAGATATGCAAACAGATATTGTGTGGACTCTCACTTCATGAAAGGGGAGTGCACATATGCTGTCAAGTTATTCTGTATTCTCTAACTGACCAAGTAAGAAAATAAGATTCACAGGTATAAAAGATGTCTAAAGGCGCAGTTTTTCTACTTGCGTATCTACAGCAGTCTTGATTGCACCTGAGATGCAAATAAGAAGACTTTTTGTCAGTGATGGTCTTAATACTTGAATTAGTTCTGGCACCTGATTAAATAGAGCTATTAACATAAGGCATCCAGCAAATCCAGAAGAATGTGCCAATCCCATAGTCACATAAATCATGTAATGAAATGAATAGTTCAGTGAGATAAAATGAGATGCTAACCTGTTATTTATACCTCAAACACCTATATAATGTGTGACAAGTTATCAGAGATTCAGTTCTCTCTCTCTGCTCTGAAGATTTTTTTGCAAAGGTTGTTTGTAAGTGACTGTTGTATGCAAATTTAAGTGTTGCCACATACAATCTAACATTTCCCATGCTGGCTGTAAAAATTCAACAGCAGTTATTGCTGCTATTAGTTGAACTACTGAGACATAATAAAAAAGAAGTAATCATAACATTAATAGTAAAAGATAAAAGGTCTACTTTGGAAAGCAGAGAACAGATGCTTTAGATACAATTTTCTGGACCACAGTTGAGCTAAGCAGTAGAACGTTTGTGTGACAAGTGACCTGTTGTGTACACTCATGTATATACTTTAATCCTGACGCTATAACTTGTCAGAGTGTACTTGCAGAGTGGCAGTCTCAGCTAAGACCAGACTCTTGGCTCTCTTAGCTGGCAATATGCGGGTGATCACTTTCCTTTACTTAGAGCCGAAAGACGAAAAGCTTTGGAGTGTAATATGTTGCTTAATTTTGCTTTCATAAATTAATGGCAAATAGCTTTAGTCTATCAATATACATGGAGTCATAATATAAAGTAGAAATGTGTCCTCACTCTTGCAGGCTAGTTTGACTGTTTTCTCACAAAGCTATGAAGCAGACAAAACAGCTGTTTTGTAATGTGTTAATATACCTCTTCTAGTTTTTAATATTTGCATACCTATTTAATCAACTTCTGGAGAAAGATTAGATCCACTTTTATGTCAGTCAAATAGAATAAGATAGCCCTCTGTAGGCCATTAATGCAAGAGCCATCTAATATGTAAAACAAATGATGTAGCAGCAGAAAACAAAAGGATGGACTTGGATATGACTAGTTTATGAAATAGAAATACATTTTAAAGCAATGTGTGACAGTCATTAACTTCATATTTGTGCTAAAGAATCTATGCTGCAATGCTTGAAGATGTGTATGACTGAATTCTAGAATTAATTTTAGCTTTTGTTAGTGAAAGAGTGTTTAGCTTTTTAAGGAAATTCTTTTTCAATAGGAGCTTAAAAAGAATTTTTTTTTTTTTTTCTCCTGCCCAAAGTTATTTTTCTGCCATTGGTGGGTAATTTGAAGAGACAAAATGAGGCAAATAAAAAAGGATCATTCGGCTAGAGCGGGGAGGTAAGTGGAGTGTGTGCGCTCATGGTCCAGCAGACTAAATCTGGTCAAAGGTGAAAACCTTCATACCTCATGCAGTTAACATGTTGAAGTCTCAGCCCTGAATATTTTGATCTACTAATTAACTACTATTGTGCCATGTTATTTGTTGCTGTAGATCTCCAGTACACTGTCGTGGTTTAAGCCCAGCCATAAATCAGCCACACAGTTTGTTAGCTCTCCCCCCCACTTCCTTCCCCCGCTCCCAGAGGGATGGGGAGGAGAATCTAAAGAATGCAACTCCCACGGGCTGAGATAAGAACAGTTCAGTGACTTAAGTATAACACAGACCACTGCTGCTACCACCAATAATAATAATGACAAGGGAGACAACAAGGGAAGGGAATATAATCGCTCACCACCCGCCGACTGATACCCAGCCCGACTGAGCAGTGAACTAACCCTTCCAGGTCCCTGCCCCCAGTTTTCACATCCTGGGCATGACGTGCTGTGGCATGGAATAGCTCTTTGGTCAGTTTGGGTCAGGTGTCCTGTCTCTGCTTCCTCCCAGCTTCCCCCCCTCCGTGGCAGAGCATGAGACTCAGAAAGTCCTTGATCAGACTAAACATTTGAGTAGTAACTAAAACCATCAGTGTTATCAGCACTGTTCCCAGGTCAAAAGTCAAAAACACAGCGCTGCACCAGCTACTAAGAAGGAGAATAGTGACTGCTACTGCTGAACCCAGGACATACACAAAAGACACCTCATTTGTTTTCTTGGTTTAAAGGATGATAGGTGCTCTGCTAAGCCTCACTCCTTTTTGCTATTTACATTTGCTATATTTTTCTTAGAAAAGACACATTACTTCTAATTTTCCAGAGGAGAAATAATAATGATTCACAGGTAATATATCTTTTCCTAGAGGAATTATCCATGCCTTATTTTTCTGTACTTTTATGTAAAGTTATTCTTTAAATAACTTGGTTTGGTATATAGATCCTAAACTATTGATGGCAAGATACCTCCAGGGGGGTGCTTAGTGAATTCATGGTAATATGCTTCTGGAATATATCATTTGCTGAAAACTGGATGGTTTTACTGGGTGTTGGGGGGAGGAGAGACAAAAAACCAACTTCTCCCAGTAAACCCACAGCATTTATTCCAAGTGCCCAACGTCTGTCGTTTTGAACAGAAAATCTGGTAATACACATGAATACATAATAAGGCCACCAATGACTAGTATAGGTAGGACCAAAAGTAGAATACGATATAAAATGATGAAAAAAAACCTATGTACAGAATGGTTGCTGAAGTCCACATTAATTGCAAAACAAGATTTGTCAATAAAGGCTATGTACCTGATGATTCAGCTGTCTGTATTTCAATGAACTAGGGTGTTGCAGGATTTCTGGGGAAAAAAAGCCCTATTCATTCTGTTGTCATATGCTTGGCATAACTGTTCATCACAGAATGTTCTACCACTTTTGGCAAAGAAAAAAAACTTTTCTTAGTGCTGTTATCTTGGAATGAAAAAAAAAAAAAAAAAACAACCCAGAGAGCAAGCTCAGCTTTGAGGAATTAGGAGCCACAACAGAAATCCAAATCTCATGGATGTTTGCTTGTTTGTTTTCTCCCTCAAAACCTGTTGGGCGGCACATCAGAGTTATTTTTATCACAAGAAATAATCAGACTAGGTCCAAATTACAAAAAATAATTTCCTGCAAGAAAGAGCTTTACTCCACTAAAATACAAATGCTATTTGTAAGCTGCACTAGTTTTCTGAAATTCTTAAAGTTACGACTTACTTATGAACATTCTTCATTTCCCTAGGAATATATTGTGTTTTCATGATGGAAACTGGAGTGAGATTTAAACCCTCTGTACTTTAAGTTAACTTGTACATGAGAAGCTACTTCAGAGAAATAGTATAGGAGCTGAAAATCCCTGATGTCACAAAGACAACAGGCAAGCCTTTATTTGGAAAACCAAGTCATCATGTTATTTTTCAAGGCAAGAGTACCATCTTGTGGCCTTTGTGTACAATGACTATCAGAACGCATAGGTGTTTTAAGATGGCCGCAAAATGAAACAGCAGTCACTTCTGCTTCTGTTTTTTTTTTTGCTAACAGTGCAAGTCTTTTCCCAGTCAAAGCTTATAAGTCTTTCAATAGAAGCTGGTCCTTTTTGTTCCATTGGTTGCAGATGTCACCTGAGCATCTATTCTTGCTTCTTTCACTTCTTCAATGTGAAGCCGTTAGAAGAGCCTGGCTGTGTCCTGTCTTGAGGATACTGAAATGTAGCTGAAGGGACCAGGCCTTTCTTCTCCAGAACGATTCAGGTAGTTGTGCCAGCTTTTTCTCCTGTGTTGTTTGCTCTCTCTGCCTGCTTACCTGGGCCTTCTGGGCATTTCATGTAGCTTGTTAATATCCCTGTTGGTGTGGTGAGTATGAAATTGGAATTTATCCTTTTGCTGTTGTCTGACAAGTGGTGGAGTTGACTTCCCTTATCCTGCCGGTTTGAGTCTAACAGCATGAAGAATGGGGAGTGATGGAACCAGTGTGGGTCACCTGCCTGAGAACGAGGTATCTTGATAAAGGTGGGCATGGGCTGTAAGTACCTTCCAATAACAATTGAAGACTGTGTCAAATGTCTTACTAAAATCTCGATAATGAACATCTACTGCTTTCACCCAATTGAATGACTCATTTCGAAGTAGAAAGCTATCAGGCCAACAAAGCAAGATATAAGTTTATGATTTTTGAACATTTACTTTACAATACAAGAGACCACCAAAGTTTGTGTAAAGGTGTTAACCTTGATCCAAATTCCTGTAAGATCACAGACAATTCAATTTTTGGCTGGTATTTATGATTTTCTTTTAATTCTCCTTATACTGAGCCAAAGAAATAAGGGAGAACTTCCTGAAGAATATTGGTCACCACTTTGCTGTGGGTTTCTACTTTATTATGTCTAATTTACAAACAGAATTGTAATCTTTAGTATGACTAAAGTGTTTATCCTTTCTTCCCAAAGATTTTATTGCTGGTTAGTCTTGATATGACCAATTCAGAAACACATCTATGGACACCTTGTTATTTATTGCAGTCTCTCATTATGACTTTAAAAAAGTAAGATAATGTGTCCCAAACAATTTTTTTCTGAGGCTTAAAAAATACTTCATTCACAACACAAGAGTAGGCAATGTATGTTTCTTAGTGTCATTGGCATTTATACACTAATGAAATATTAATTAGAGTGATAATGATCATTAATCCTCCAAGGCAAATGATTACTTGTAGGAACATGTTGTTTCAATGAAAATTAGCAAAACATACTAGTAATAATTGCTGCAAAACTGACAATACTTTATAATAATACAGCAGAATGAGATTTCTTACAGTAACATAGCTACAATTAAGAAAAAAAAGAACATTTTTTTCCCTAAGTAAAATACTTTGACTATAAGTAAAATAAATTGTTAACTACATGATGCAATAGAGTATTAAAGGTTTTTGTAGTCTTATTCTATCTAAAAGATGTTCTTGGGTGTCATGAGTACATGTTTTGATAGTTTTAAAGACAAAAGATAATTTCAATACTTTTTAAAACCATAGAATCATAGAATAGTTAGGGTTGGAAAGGACCTTAAGATCATCTAGTTCCAACACCCTTGCCAGGGGCAGGGACACCTCACACTAAACCATGCCACCCAAGGCTATGTCCAACTTGGCCTTGAACACCACCAGCGATGGAGCATTCACAACTTCCCTGGGTAAACCATTCCAGTGCCTCACCACCCTTGCAGTAAAGAATTTCTTCCTCATATCCAGTCTAAACTTTCCCTGTTTAAGTTTGAACCATTACCCCTTCTCCTATCACTACAGTTCCTCATGAAGAGTCCATCCCCAGCATCCCTATAGGCCCCCTTCAGACACTGGAAGGCTGCTATGAGGTCTCCACACAGACTTCTCTTCTCCAGGCTGAACAGCTCCAACTTTCGCATCCTATCTTCATACGGGAGGTGCTCCAGTCCCCTGATCATCCTCGTGGCCCTCCTCTGGACTTGTTCCAACAGTTCCATGTCCTTTTTATGTTGAGGACACCAGAACTGCCCACAATCCTCCAAGTGGGGTCTCACAAGAGCAGAGTAGAGGGGCAGGATCACCTCCTTCGACCTGCTGGCCATGTTCCTTTTGATGCAGCCCAGGATACAGTTGGCTTTCTGGGCTGCGAGCGCACACTGCTGGCTCATGTTCATTTTTTCATCAAAAAACACCCCCAAGTCCTTCTGCTCAGGGCTGCTCTGAATCTCTTCTCTGCCCAACCTGTAGCTGTGCCTGGGATTGCTCAGACGCGGGTGGAGGACCTTGCACTTGGCATGGTTAAACTTCATCAGGTTGGCATCAGCCCACTTCACAAGTATGTTAAGGTCTCTCTGGATGGCATTCCTTCCCTCCAGCATATCAGCCGAACCACAGAGTTTGGTGTCATTGGCAAACTTGCTGAGGGCACATTCAATACCACTGTCCATGTCACAGACAAAGATGTTGAACAAGACCAGTCCCAACACCGATCCCTGAAGGACACCACTCGTTACTGGTCTCCAGCTGGACATTGAGCCATTGACCACAATTCTTTGCGTGCAGCCATCCAGCCTGTTCTTTATCCACCGAGTGGTCCACCTATCAAATTGATGTCTCTCCAACTTAGAGACAAGGATGTCATGTGAGACAGTGTCAAACGCTTTGCACAAGTCCAGGTAGATGACATCAACTGCTCTACCCCTGTCCATCAGTTCCGTAGCCCCTTCATAGAAGGCCACCAGGTTGGTAAGGCAGGATTTCTGCTTAGTGAAGCCATGCTGGCTGCCACCCACCACCTTGCTGTTTTTCATGTGCCTCAGCATGCCTTCTAGGAGAATCCGCTCCAGGATTTTTCCAGGCACAGAGGAGAGACTGACTGGTCTGTAGTTCCCTGGCTCATCCATTTTCCCCTTCTTGAAAATGGGGGTTATATTTCCCTTTTTCCAGTCATCGGGAACTTCACCTGACTGCCATGATTTTTCAAATATGATGGAGAGTGTCTTAGCAACTTCATTTGCCAGCTCGTTCAGGACCCGCAGATGGATTTCATCAGGTCCCATGGACTTGTATATGTTCAGGTTCTTAAGATGGTGTCGAACCAGATCCTCTCCTACAGTGAGCCCAGGGTCTTCATTCTCACTGTCCCTGCATCTGCCTTCCAAGCCTTGGGTGGTATGGTCAGAGCATTTTCCGGTGAAGACTGAGGCAAAGAAGTCATTAAGAACCTCAGCCTTCTCTAAATCCAGGGTAGTCAGTTCTCCCGATAGCTTCTGGAGAGGGCCCACATTGTCCCTAGCCTGTCTTTTAACTGCAATGTACCTATAGAATCCCTTCCTGTTATCCTTAACATCCCTAGCCAAGTTTAATTCTAAGTGGGCCTTAGCTTTCCAAACCTGGTCCCTAGCTTCCCAGACATCATCCCTGTATTCTTACCAGGCTGCCTGTCCTTGCTTCCACCTTTTATAAACCTCTTTTTTCCTTCGAATTTTCCTCATCAGCTCCTTATCCATCCAAGGAGGTCTCCTGGCCCTCCTACAGCACTTCCTTCTAGTAGGGATGTATCGCTCCTGAGCTTGCAGCAGGTGAGCCTTGAATATCAACCAAGAGTCTTGGGCCCCCCTGCCCTCTAGGGCTATATCCCATGGAATCTTACTGAGCAGGTTCCTGAAGAGGCCAAAGTCTGCTCTCTTGAAATCCAGGGCAGTGAGCTTGCTGCATGCTCTTCTCACTGCCCTGAGGATCTCAAATTCGACCATCTCATGATCGCTGCAATCAAGGCTGCCCTGGAGCGTCACATTTCCAACCAGCCCTTCCCTGTTGGTGAGGACGAGGTCCAGCATGGCACCTCTCCTTGTCGGCTCCTCTATTACTTGCAGAAGGAAGCTGTCTCCCACACAATTGAGGTACTTCCTGGATTGCTTGTGCTGGGCCATACCATCTCTCCAACAGATAGCAGGGTGGTTGAAGTCCCCCATGAGAATAAGGGCCTGCGAGCGTGAGGCTGTTCCTATCTGTCTATAGAGTGCTTCATCCACAGAGTCCTCCTGGTCAGGCGGTCTGTAACAGATCCCCACAATAACATCTCCCATCACTGTTCTCCCTTTAAGCCTGACCCACAAACTCTCTGTAGCCTGCTCACCCATCCCCAGGCAGAGTTCCATACTCTCCTGCATATCCTTAACATAGCAACTCCCCCTCCTCACGTACCAGGCCTGTCTTTCCTAAAGAGCCTGTGACCTTCCATTCCAGCACACCAGTCACAGGAGCCATCCCACCATGTTTCTGTGATGCCTATGATATCATACTGCCGCAGACGTGCACACATCTCTAATTCCTAGGTTAAGCTACAAAAAAGCCCCAAAATAAACAATAACAAAGCTAAGTAGAATAATCCAAAGAAAAGCAAAGTGTTTTTCTCCATGCACCTTACTTTGCATGCTTTCCTGAATGTTTTCTCTGTAGCTTTTGAACAGCAGCTATTTTTCTCTACTTAAATGTAGAGCCACCCTGCTCTGATATGATTTCATGTTAAATTCAGTAGTACCTATTTAACTCCATTTCTTCTACAGAGACATAAGAGCTGTCGTGGGTTACCAGAAATGCATGGATCTCTGTGCTTTTCATAGGAAGATACTGTTTCCAAACATTTAGCTACGTAGAGGGTATTTCAGCTTCTCTGAGGTACTTTCATTTTCTCCAGGGACTTTGTGTCTTGCAGGAATAGTACTGAGTAATACATGGAAAATATCTTCTTAGATTTGTGCTAAACAGATCTTACTAAAAGAAATCAGTTACACGTGTACAGTAGTCTTCTAGGAGCATGAACACCAACTGGATTAAAAAACCCTAATAATCTGAAAACTCATTTAATACATGTAGGTATCCAGAAAAACATCTAAATGAACTTAAAAGTACAAATGTTGGAAGAAACACACATGGTTGATTTGGTTATGGGGTGGAATATTTTTCATATACCATTCCTAAAGACAAGCAAAGATTACACGCTTACATAAAAATTGTTGGACATGTTCATCTGATTAAAACATTACACTGTCCAACAAAAGCATTTTATATCAAACAGTCATAAAATAGTTCAAGTTGGAAGGGAAAACTGAAAACAAAAAATGTGTAAAAAGCAAGAAACCAGATTTTTACTGAGAATTTAGTGTCTTTTAACATTAGTAAGAATCAGCAATCACCTCCTGAACCTTGAATACATGTGGTGGAGTGGAGAAGGGGAGTAATACTGAAGTATTTCTTAGTATTCCACCTGTGATTGTGGGACTGCTTAACATCTTGTCATGCTCCATCACCATTGCAAAACTAGAGCTACTACCTTCCACAAAGATTTTTTTGCTTGTTTGGTTTTGAAGATGACAATTATTGCAGCCTACCTAATTTGTGCTACAGCACATGTTAATGAGTGAGCTCTGTATCTATTCTGAATGATAGGCCGCATACATATTTATTGGACAAGTTGTTAAAATGACACAAAGTAGTTATTATGAATTAGTTTTTTCATTTCACCTTCACTCAGACTGGCTTTATCTTTGGCTTGTGTTCAGTAAAAATAAACCTCTCATGTCCACAAAGTTTACATCTTTTTAATCCGCCTGTTCTTTTCTGACAAGGGTAGTAAGCCTGTTACAAATGGTTTATTTATTCTGGTACTTCCCCTGTTCTTCTTCCTATCTCTTCTGGTGTCTTTTAAAATTAATTCTTCCTTCCAATATTCTTTTACAAATCCTTGTCCACATACAATCAATCAGAATTTTACATTTCTAGATGCTGAAAGACTAAAGAAACTAAAGGCTTGAAAAGTAAGGCAAAATACATTTTCAAAGGAAAAGCCAACCTTTATTTTTTTTCTTACAGAAGGAAAAAAATCTTTTGATAGTTACTGGTCATCTTTCCTACAGGTGTTCTAACCAGATATAAGGAGGTTATCAGTCTCCTGTAAGTAAGGTATTGCGTTGATTGTTCATAAACTGAAATTAGCAAGAAATCTGCATAATTTCAAAATCATATTTGTTAGCTGAACTGTAATAGACTCACATGTTCCAACTTAGATATCATGAATTATTTTGTCTAAACAGACTATGAATCATCTTATAACCAACACTTCTGATCTTCTAATGACTATTCTAATGAACTTTCCAGCACTTCTGATTCTCAGCATATTAATCCATTGCATATGACTAAGTTCTATTCTATTGATGAAGCCTTCAGTGTTAAAATGTCATATCTGCAGTTCCAGAAATTCCTTCAGATCAAACAAGCCAATTGGTATTTGCACAGTACCATTGTTCTGATCAGTGGGGTGTGTCGTGGTTTAAGCCTCTCTAACTCACGCAGTCTCTCTCTCACTCACTTCCCCCTCTTTCTTCCCCCTGCTCCTGGGTGGATGGGGAGGAGATTCAAAAGAATGCACCTCCCACAGATTGAGATAAGAACAGTCTAGTAACTAAGGTATAACACAAACCCACTACTGCTACCACCAATAGTAATAATGACAAGGCAAATACAAGGAAAGAATACAATTGCTCATCACCTAATACCAAGCCCGACCACGCAGTGCACCCCCACCTTCCGGATCTCTGCTCCCTGTTTTCACATCCTGGGCATGACATGCTGTGGTATGGAATACCTCTTTGGTCAGTTTGGGTCAGGTGTCATGTTTCTGCTTCCCCCCAGTTTCCCCTCGTCCCTGGCAGAGCATGAGGCTCAGAAAGTCCTTGGTCAAACCAAAACATTACCAAGCAGTAACTGAAAACACTGGTGTTATCAGCGCTGCTCCCAGGCCGAAAGTCAAAAACACAGCACTGCACCAGCTACTAAGAAGCAGAAAAATGACTGCTGCTGCTGAACCCATGACAGGGTGGAATTATTTTCTTTATTGGTGTTATATTTCCTATATTTCTTAATTTTATTTATTTGTATATATTTTATTTCTTGCATAAAAGCCAATATTAAGTGCTTACTTCTTTTAGAAATGTCTAAAACTTTTTTTTAATTCCTTGAGTTTTGATTGCATCAATGAGTAAGAAATACAGCCATAAAATAGCATCATAGTAGTACACTGCATTTAGAATAATAAAATCATTGAATAGTTTGAGTTGAAAGGGAACTTAAAGATCATCTAGCTCCAACACCCTGCCACATAGACAGGGATGCCTCACAGTAAACCATGTCACCCAAGGCTCCATCCAACCTGGTCTTAACCACTGCCAAGGATGGAGCATACACCACTTCTTTGGACAACATCTTCCAGTGCCTCACCACCCTCACAGTAAAGAACTTCTTCCTTATATTTAACCTAAATCTCCTGTTTAAAATAAATAAATAAATAAATAAATAAATAAAACTAGAACTTTGTTTTTGTGGTGTTGAAATTAATGATTCTGTTTATTATCATCCAAACAAGTATTGCAGACTGCACAACTACCTGTAATGTGATGGATTTTTACCTACATGGATGATGTAAAGTTTTCTTGTCTCAGCATATCATACTGAATCTTTCTCATCCCTGCTCAAGCTGTCCTTTTTATAAATATTTATGCTTCATCCTCCAAAAAGATTGCTTCATCAAACGACTTCTTTCCCAAGATCTGATTATCTCACAGCTATACTTGGTAGATGTTCCTTTCTAGGATGAAAACTTTCTAGAACTGTTAGGAAAGAGTTGAATTGAGAGGTGGGCTGAGGTGTTTCTGTTGCAGCCTGGACATCAGGATACTTTGTGATAACATACATTACTTTTTCATATCGCCAATTCATATATCAGTTCACCATCGGTACACTGCTGTTTCCCAGTTAAACCAGGATGAGTGCGTGTAACTTGTTTCTCTTTCCTACTGTAGATGTCACTCTAGGGCTGTGTGCTTCTTTCTGATTGAAGTAAATCAAGTTGGAGAATAAGGTGCTGAAGATTTTAATTGTTTAGTCCTGAAATATTTATGTTTTTATACCTTAGCTTGAGCATAGAGGAATTGCAGTAAGACTCTTGAACTGAATTACAAATTTCAGATTCTGTAAAAAAAATCAGTTTTTCAGTATTTTAGATGACTGAGTAACTTAGGTATTTTTTCAGGAAATATAGTTCCAGTGAATGATAATTTTATTGAATTTGAGAGACTTCTGAAAGCCAGATAAGTAGCTTAAAAATCTTATTTTTTTAAAAAACCCTAACAAAATGCTAATCTTGGCTATATATGCATTTAGACAGGTACTTTAAGACAGCTATCATGTGAGGTGTCTAATAATTGAATATTATTTAGGCAAACAGGCTGACTGGATCTCAGCATGTTCATTCACTTATCTTCAGATTTGGTAGGGTGTTTATATTACATTTAAAAATAAGAGATTCAAAGAAAGACAACTACATTTGTTAAATTCAGAATCTTGTTATGGACAAAACTGAGCACCCGTGACATGGGGAGTCAGCAATATCCTGTTAGGAAATTAACATATTAACAATCTACTAAAATGCAACCAGCAATTTTATTAGTCCAGTTACAATAACACTAAAACACTCCAACATATTACAGACAGATAGGTTCTTAACACCTGAGTTGTCAGGGCAGTACAGAATCTTGGTCTTTCTGCTAGTGATAGCAAATTTTGATTTACTGAACCATAGAACAAATGTGTAGAAAGTCATCCATAGAGACAATAGCAGGTGTTATACTCAGCACCCAACTGCATCATATTTTTGACAGTATCTTCTATAGCAACCTTCTTTACTCGGTTAAGGATGATGTGACTGCAGAGTGCATTTCAAAGCCTCAAATGCTGCTGCTCTGAATAAATTTTGGAGAAGCATCTTTCTCAACTTTTTATGCAATCTGTCATGGCCCTGAGGGCACCACCCCCCCCTCGCTGTCCCTGCCCAGCCCCAGGCTCTCCATACCCTGTCTAAGGCCCAGGACTCTCCATACCCTGTCTAAGGCCCAGGACCCCATTTCAGCTCTCCAGTACCACCTGGCCCTGCCCTAGAGGCACGGCGGCAGGGTAACTCTCCAGCTCCCCACAGTTCTGCCCTGCCCAGCTGTCGGCTCTGCCGAGATGAGCCCACCCATGGAAACAGTAGCTACCTAAATGGGATGCCAAAAGTTGGGCAGTGTGGATACTAACCCTGTTTCTTCCAGGTCTTATCCTGCTTTGCCTTAAATTATTGAAATTGCCATTAATGAACTTGAGGATGCATTTGTTTTATTCTGTTCCTCTAGAATTTTGCCTGGGAAGAATAACATACAGCAGTTTAAATCCCTGCAGAATTTTCGTGGGTTTATGGATACAATGCTCCCCAGCCCTCCACACTATTAACTTTCTCATTCCAATGCCTAAAATTGCTTTCTGAAATCTACCAAGAGGTTCAGATGTCCTGTTAAATGGATTTCAAGGCTTTGAGAAGATAAGAGTAGGTAGCAAATTTTGAGCTCTAAAAAAAAAGAGGAAAATTTGAAGCTTCTCCTTAAATTGAAGGAAATGACAGCACTGGTGGACTCTTAACTAAACGTTTTGAAAATGATGCATGAAAAGATGCAAAACACTAGATCAGCATGTATTTTTTTGTTTGTTTGTTTGTTTTACTATATACTGCTTCCTTGGAGTACCTAATGAAATCACCGTAGTGCTGAATTAACACAGAAGAATTGAAGTTTGTAACTTCTGTGTATCCAAGTAGATGACTACTCTAGAGAAAAAAATATGCCTTTGGAAAATTTATTCTGATACAAAGTACATATATTTGGAAAAGGAGTGAAGATACCCTCCCATTTGACTACAAAAATAGAGTCAAACAGTTATGGACATTATTAATCTGAGATCATCTAGATGATTTACAATGAGGCAGGTAAAATAGCAGCTTGTAGAACAGTTATCCTACTTTACCTGGTTTGCTACTGGCCTGAATAGTGCTTGTTAAATTGCTGTATAAATACAACAACTTTTTGTTTTGCCTCTAAACTAGAAGTCATGATAGCTTGGTGAAAGGTACGACTTCATTTCTTTAATAGTATTTCTCAAAGAAAATATTATCTTTCACTAATTATTTCCCTCATATCACTTACACAGCAATATAGGTTTTCTCTTTTTGCTTTTATACTGGTAGTTGTCTTTACACCAGCATCAACTTATTTATTCTCAGTCCCTTTGAAAGCATAATCAGATTTTCAAACAATCATATAAATCTTTAAAAAACTGGTTCCACAACTCCATATGCTGAACTGTTGTCCTTAATACTTCCTAATTCATCCTCAATAATTCATCACTTTTTTACAGTGATTGCTTTTGTATCCAGCTTTTCCAATAGGAAAACAGGAAAAAAGCTATTGCAAAACAGAAAACTGACATTCTCAGCATGAAGAGGCTGTGAATAGAAGCTCTTAATTCAACCCACATTTTCCCCTCTCTGGTCAGGACCCCTAAGGCACCATTGAGGAGCCTCGGTTTCGTTGCTGCTTCTCCAGACTATCTGTGATCCAGCCCAGATGTTGGATCTTAGGTCTGACTGCTGGGAGAAGATCTGTGAGAAACAGGTGCCTGGCTCAAATATGTCTTACTTCATTCTTAAATGATCAGACTATATGCTTTCTGTGAATCTTTTCATTTTTTCTGACCTTTGACATTTTTAGGCCAAGATCAATCTGAAGTTCAAGATGAACTCCACATTTTTGTTTCAACTGCAAATGAAACCTTTTACTAGTGTGTAAATGTTTAATAAAAGAAAAGCTCCACTTTATTTCCTAAACTTTTTGAATAATCTGCTTTAAATTGTCTTTCAATATAAGTTCAAATATGACTTCAGCAAAGACTTTTCCTGACAATTTGTCAAATTAATGCGTTAGGTAAAATATTTCAGATGTAAATTTTTGCAATGTTGCAGCTTGTTGCTGTGTCCAATAAAACTCTACATTAATATGATTCTGGTATTAGACATTTGTACATATACATTATGGAACTGTCAACAGAGGATGTTCAGTTGTTCATTGTAGTGCTTTGATCTCATATGGCAATGAAAATCGGGGAAAGTCTTTATATAATTTCCTTCTTAAGTTATATGTAGAGACCTTCAACTTTTCTGAATGTAAGGAAATTAGAATTGCTTTTAAATGCATGATGTTCAGGACATAAATGCGTTATTCTTCTCTACAGTATCTATAAGCACAATAAAAAGCTTGATTTTCCTTAAGGACAGCAACAATATGTCTAAAAAATTTCAACATAGATATATTGAAATCAAAAGTTATAATAATATATGATATTCACAATAAAACTGTAGAACATGCTAAGTACCTATTTGACTGCCAATATTTGTTGCTTCAAGGAAAACTTAATTAGGACTAGGTAGTTTCGTGGCCTAACAAAGATCTATACTCTTTCCATCAAGCGCTGGGTGAACAAACAGTGCTGCTTCACTGTTGAATGATAATATTTAAGGATGGGGCTGGAGGTTCCTGCAGCCCTCTGAATTTATTTGTATTATCATTTTGCTCATGTGAATGTTAAATGCTGTTACTGTGAGGGTGATGAGGCACTGACACAGGTTGCCCAGGGAAGCTGTGGCTGCTCCATCTCTGGCAGTGTTCAAGGCCAGATTGGATGGGGCTTTGAGCAATCTGATCTAGTGGAAAGTGTCCCTGCCCACGGCAGGGGGGTTGGAACTGGATGAACTTTAGGGTGCCTTCCAACCCAAACCATTGTATGATTCTATGATTCTACAATGCTTCTTTGTCCTCACTCAAGAATTTTTATTGAAATAAAGTTAGCAATTTACCAAAGTGCAGAATCCAACTTTGATTATTGCAGGTTTTCTTAGCTTAGTGATATCAGCTCCAAGGGTACGTTTGCCTACCCATAACATGGGTTTTGAGTGTAACAAGCTTCACAATAAGGCACATATAAAGCAGACAGATTCCAACCATGGGATCCCCATGAATCTCAGGAAATAATCAGATAAAAGAGAAGTTATAGATCAGGTTGGGTTTTTTTTGAGAACTTTGGATAATTTAACTAGGCTTTGCTGTTACTAGAGTCCTAAAAGTATCAGGAAAATTAGCTGTTTATAAAGTAGACTGTAACTTTTGAATTAAATGGGGTACTAAGGATACCAGAAAGCAACATTACTTCGGGCTAAAGATTTGATGCAATTGCAGGGTCTTTCCCTTGAAGTAACATTTAAGTCACTTAAGCAGTGCTGTATTGTTTGCTTGTAAACAAAGTTGAATATTTATTATCGTGAATAAACAAAATGAAAGAGTAGCATGCACAAAAGTCAACAATTTAGGAGATACAGTGTTAAGACCACAGCAAGTAGAATTAACTTGTGACATTGTAGCCGTGGTAAACAAGCTGCAGTGATCAATAATGAAATTAAGCAACTTTCAGATAATGGAACAAACAGATTTGCCTCAGTTTTCAGCTCAGAATCCAGTCAAAGGATTCCTCATCCAGCTGAGGGGAACTGAGGGAATAAAATGGGGGTTTTCAATCAAATCCCAGATGAGCAGCTGATGTGATTAATCCACATGTATTTAAAAGATGGGTAGAGAGTTCTTCAGCATGGAGAGATGCACCTCATATTTAAGCCAATTTTACTAAAAGTACAGGGTCAAGTATGGATATTATGCACAATACTGGTAAAGTCTATTCCTGTGGAAGCTTCTATGGGGTTACAAAGGAGAAAGCATTATACTGTGTCAACTGTGTTTATCCCTTCCTTCTTGTACGTATATTTCATGCATGGTGCATAGGAACTGAGAAGGTGAAGACGAGGCCCAGGGCATTGCTAGTAAATGTAACTAACTGTGCAGACAAAAAGATCAATGGGAAAGAAAAGGCAACTCTCAGCTAAAAAGTTTGAAATGGTACTTGCAGTAACTGGGACTGTGGTTGCTCTACCAGGTTGCTAACACCATCATGCCTACTCCAAAGGTACAATTTTTAGTAAACATGCTTCCCCCCCCCCCCCCCCCCCCCCCCCATTCCTTGTGTGCTATTCCTGTAGCAATAGTGAGAATATATTCTGGAGAATATTACTGCAAGCAACTGAAAATCTGTATGGGCCTTTCAGCTTTGTATTTGTGCTGTGAACTGAGCTAAGTTTTGAAAATTCTTCAGAATTAATATCAGTAGGTTGTCTGTTCATGCAGGCATTTCTTTACTTCACCAAACTAAAGATTAAGAAGTGTTTCTGATTTTATCCCCATTGTTCTGAGAAAGCCACAGCCAAAAAGAAGAGATTATAGATTAGCTCTCACAAAATTGGTAATCATGGAATCAGAGAATCATAGAATAGTTAGGGTTGGAAAGGACCTTAAGATCATCTAGTTCCAGCCACCCTGCCAGGGGCAGGGACACCTCCCACTAAACCATGCCGCCCAAGGCTATGTCCAATCCAGCCTTGAACACCGCCAGTGATGGAGCATTCACAACTTCCCTGGACAACCTGTTATCCCTTGTCCTCTCACTACAGTCCCTGATGAAGAGTCCCTCCCCAGCATCCCTATAGCCCCTCTTCAGATACTGGAAGGCTGCTATGAGATCTCCATACAGCCTTCTCTTCTCCAGGTTGAACAGCCCCAACTTTCTCAGCCTGTCTTCATACTTATAATGCTATTATTTTGTGGGTTTTTTTTGAGTCTTATAACATTTTCACTCTTTTACATTGAGCTTCTAAACATTTCTATGTATAGTTACAGGAGACCGAAGTCTCCAGGAACATGAGAAAAAGGGAAAGTCGTAACTATCTCAAAACCCAGAACTGCAGGACAAGAAAAGATGTCATGTTTTATGTGAGAAAAAATTCAAATTTTTTTCTGACTTCTGTTCTAGGGCCTGGTTGAGGGTAGCCTTACTAGTTAGGTTGGCTGCCTAAGCAGTTGTGTGTTCACTGAAACAGTTGTGTTCACAAAAAAGAGAATGTTTGATTTGCAATTTATGTAATCACTTATTCAATAAGAGAGCATAACTCTATCCAGTTTAATGATTGAAAGATGCATTTGAAACATTTGAAAGATTTGAAAGGACTGCAGCCCATGGGGAGCCAAGCTGGACCAGTTTTTTTCCTGAAGAATCATTGCCCACAGAGAGAATCCATGCTGGAGAGGTTAGTGAAGAACTGCTGCGCATGAGATGGCCCCACACTGGAGCAGGGAAAAGTGTGAGGAGGAAGGGGCAGCATAGGGGAGCTGATATGCACCCCATTCATCATTCCCCTGTGCTGCTATACTTAGATGAGTAGTCTGGCTGTTCCTAGAAGGAAGAGCATCTTGAAGATGCTTCTAGAGTTCACATCTCTTGTCTTTGTGATTGTGTGCTTAGTTACAGAGCAGTGAAATTAACAGGAAAATACAGTAGGAAGAACATTGCATTCTGTCTAAACAATATCTAATGTATGTGACAGCAGGCTAATGTTTCAGTCAATTTTTGGTATTAAATAATTTTTAAATAGATTGCCAAGCATTGATAGTGAGGGACAGTAACATCTCAGTTTCCATGCAACTATATATATTGTAGGAGAAAAGTAGGAGCAGATGCTAGTCCTCTTATGCAAAAAATATATTAAATGAAAACATGCTTCATGAGAAAAATAGTTAAACATATGCTTTTACTAACAGAGACATAAATAACTATATCGTGGCTTTTTCTGTCACTTGCATTTAAGTTAAAATATCAAGTCAAACATAATAGACATTCCAGTATATGTGTTACAATACCTAAACATTCTCCACTTCAAGAAACAGGCAAGACAAATCCAAACTTTCTGTTCTGAAATTATACTGCAATGTTAGTGCCATTTGATGCTTTGAGATGCTGTCACATCTTGAAGTTTGCTATGGATGTTTAAGGATGCGAAATTAATGAATTCAAGATGGTTGGTCAGTGCCTTACGTTCACCAGAATTAAGTTGACGGGCTAAAAACATTTGTAAAGCAATGTTGCACCATGCCATTGTGAGCAGTTGCCATATGTGATAGCACCATCTCCTAGTGTTGTACTTCGACTTGAACTTTATTCTGTGTGCCCGAAAACACAGCAGATACCTAATACTTATTTTTTTAATAGGACTATGCTATGTTAGAATGGAATTTCCTAATTTTAAGTTCAAAAAAGTTTACCAAGCTCACTCTCTTCATGTGGTTTAATACCTTAACAGATAATTTTCTGCAAGACAAAGGTTTGGAAAATGAACTTTTGCTAGTTTTGGGGTTACACGCACAACTTTGAGTATACCATGTCTATAAAAATGCATTGTATCTACAAAACCTCCAAAACCTAGGTGAAGTATGAGTATTCCACAGATAGACTGTGTTGCAAAGGGGGGAGAAAATGAATTCTAGACCAGATTTTTTCTTTGCATATTTTAAAGACATCAACACTCTGACACCACCTTCTAAACCCACCATTCATCTTACCTAATTTTAGCTATTGACAAATACTCTAAAATTTAGGTATTATTTATTAAAATGCCCAAGTCCTCAATCAATGGAGAAGGAATAACAAATTCAGAGAATTTTTCTACTTTTCTGGGACATAAGTAGAAAGGAGGGATAGATCAAAATTTTTCTGAGAAATACTTTTCTTGGCCATGAAAGAGCCTTTTGTGCAGAGAATTTCAAATGGATTTCTAAATTTTAGAGTTAGTTAGGAAAGGTGAAATCTGTTTTCAGCTTTGCTATTTTCATAGCTCTAACCCCTGTTTGTGTAAATATGTAATAGAAACCATTTGGGATAGATCAAAATTATGTTTGAAGAAAGATAAACAAAAACACTGTTTATCTTCGTTTAGGGAACAGAATATGACTCTCACTTGAGAGTTGCTTGTATTGCAGCAGACTGCCTCTTTGGAAAATGATTCTGTCTCTTCTGTTGCAGAAAAAAGTGAAAAAGAAATAGGAAGATTTGAATGTTTATAATCTAAAAGAGATTTTCTTAGGGTCTGACTATGGTTCAAATATATATACCTGCTAGAGCCCTTTTTTTTTTTACTTACCATTCTTTCTACAAGATTTATGTGAACCTTTTCTACTGCATGCTTCAGTAGTTGCCCCTTTTACAGACCTATGTAGATGAGAGCTGTCAGTAGGGAGGAATGCATAATTAAAAAAATACTCTTAAATGTTTTTCAGACATAGAATTTTGATATGATTGAAAAAGTTGATCTTTCTTTGGACCCCTGAAACTTTTTTCTTTGCTGTAATGTCATGTCTGAGATATTTCTTCCATGGTTTAGATAAATAAATAGTGAATCTTATCAAATTATTAACAAAATTAACAGTACATCCTCTAAATTTATCTGAGGTACTTTTTTTTTATTTAGAAAGAAGGTTTTAGTGCCTCCTTTTCTTTAACCAAGTGACACGACATTTTTGTGCAACAATTTTTGTATCAGTCATTGTTCTTAAAGATTCTATCAAGGAACAAAATGTAAGTGCTTGTTTTTAAAGTGCTTGTTTGAAAAATATAAATCTCACAGTCAGTCATTGTCTAGAACTGGTTTAGAGTAAGATTTTTGAATCTGCAGGCTATTCCTTTATTTTCAAGATTGGTGCTGTTGCCTACCAAATGACAGTACATTATTCCAGTACATTTCATCTAAAATCTTCTAATGTTATTTTCCTTTCAGAAAATAATTGAGGTGAGTTAGAAGTTAATTGAGACAGGTGGTTTTTAGGATATAGAGTTTGTGAAAACATTGTCTCTTCCCCTTCTTTTTCTTACGTCCTGTAATTTTCATTTTATATCTCAGGTATACCATCACTACCTTTGACCTCTAGTCAATGCAAGGCCCTTATATTTCCTCAGCATCCACTGCTCTGGAAGAGCAGCCACTATGAAATATCTTCTGAATTTTACTTTGTAATCAATGACCACATGGATGCCCCTATTAAATGTTTTCAGGTAGACTTGGTTGAATAAGTTTCATATTTTTTATTCTGTCTATATCTTGAAATTAATTTTGTATGTGACTGTGTGAGAACATAGGTTTGAGAGAATCAAGGAATATAAATATTTGGTATTTAACCTAAGAGGAAACAGCTGCAAGGTCTATTCCTCTCAGAGAAATGCCATCAGAAATGACTAAATATTTTCCAAATAAACAAGATAAAGTAATATGTTAGTGTTTGTGTGGTTTCTGAACAAGTAAACATTTGCCAGCAGTGACTGCAGTAAGGAAATTACAATATTCAATTAATTTTCATAAAGATATTCAAGTTTTGTCATTAAAGGCAAGTTGCAAATTTATTACTGGTGGCATATTTTTCCTGCTACAACTTAGTTAAGTCAATCATCATATGCAAGAAATTTGAAAATGAAAAAAATTTTTACACATGAATTGTAAAAAGAAATTCTCACTGATATGGGCAGGACTTTTCATGTTCTATCAGACATACTAAAATATTAATATTATTCTATATGGGGTTGTAACTATGACTTTACTAAATAAATACAATATCTTATTAGAAACTTCTTTCACTCAACCTTGAGGTTGCAGTTCCTTATTTGTCTTTTAGAATAATAAGGCATGCCATAATAAGTCAGTTAAGAAGTCTATGTCTTTGGAGAAATGTCAAAGAAAAAGTAATGTAGGCTACACAGAATAAAAGTAAAAACCCAAAATATTAAACCAAAAACCGAAAAAACCCAAACACAAACAACACTGTGATACATTACAGTAATATAACATTTAACATTTCCTTTCCACTTGAGAAGTATCTGAAAAAATTCTATTAACTTACTTTTAATCCAGAGAAAACAAACATGAAAAACTGACAGTTTTCAAGTGTTAATTTTCTTAGTAAAAAAACCAAGGCAATATAAAGCCAAATGCTATAAAACATAACACCTATACAAAATATGAAAATCTAAATTATTTTATAACCTGCTCTTAAGATGTCCTTAATGATTTGTACTGACAACCACTGATAATGTGCTGGAGAATATATTCAACTCAGACTGTATACAAGGTATGTCAAAGTTTTACACAGAGCAGCTTACTTAGCTCAGTGCATAGTTCTGCTTAAAAAAAACAATAGTACCATATGGCTCCCTGATGATCAAAGCCTCAGTTTCCACTTCCATTGTTGAAAGTTGTTATTGTCAAAACAGATCAAGCACAAAGTCACTGATTAAAATTACCTTGAGATACATGAAATAAGTAAGGCAGACTAGCATTTAACATTTTTTTTATGTTTTGGAATTTGAGAATTTCCGGTTAACACATCATAGAAGGAATTTACTAAAAGGTAGAGACTGAAGTAAATTGCATTTATCTATTACAAAGTGATTCCCCATGAGCAGATGGAGGTAGGAGAAGGGGGATATCCTTTCTCACAGTTTTCTGCAAGACAGAAGTCAAGGTACCTTTGTAGACAAGTCAGTGTGATGACCCATTAAATCTAAATGCTAGCCCCTAAAGCCCACTGATACCCATGACAGAACTTAGAGGAAAGATTTTGTACAACTTTCCAATGATTCAGCCATACCTGAAAGTGTCAGTAACCTTTAATCATTCTTTGTGTTACAGGAGCAAGTAGAGGTTTGGCATCAGAGCTGAGCCACCCTGTGCCACCATACACGAAGTAATAGCACTTGCCTCACAAAGGAAATTTAAAGAGGAAGAAGTGAAAAGGTAGGAAAAAATGAGAAATCAGTGTACTAGTGACAATGGTCGTCATGCACCGCTGCTCAGTTTTGTCAACACCAAACCATTGACTCCTTCATATTCTAGGCCATTGCCGTAACCCTAAAGTCGCATTGTTGCTTCCTGAAATAGTGCACTATTCCACATTTTTTCTGCTACATAAACTATTTTTAATATTTCAGTCAATGGAAAACAATAGCTATTAGCAATGTCTATAAATTAATTAAAGACTAGTCAGTTCTGCTATTCAGAATTGCTTTGAATCTCAGCTTTTAAGAAATGGGTATCAGGTACTATTTGGCTTCTAATTTCCCCATGTTATAGCAGAAGGCAAAGCAAGTATTCAGTGTTTGTAACTTCAAGACAAGTAACTTCAAGACAAATATTTTTCAATTTCCTGGCGCAAATGGAAAAAGTTTTCTATTAACATATACTTAGTATAAGTTGTGTGCTATATTTCTTTGTATCTTGGAATGCTTTCTTGGTAAAAGTATGAAATGACAAAGCCATGTTTCTTGGGGGCGAAATGCTTTACACATGCTGTTTATATTTCTCTTTTCCACGACTCCATCTTTGTAAACTGAATTTATGAGCTTCCATCAAAGTAGGCTGAATTCTCTGATATTTACAGTACCCAGAAAATCCAACTTCAGCAGTTCAGTCATGAATGTTTCACATTTTGTAAATTTAATCATCAGTGTCTCAATTTCTTGATTGATTGTCCAATACTCTATTATATGTTATATTAGGCTTATAAATGAGATCTTAGAACACTGTGCACAGAGTATAATACAAGTTCTTCAATTTTGATTATAGTAGTCAAAAAAAGTTACATAAATCATTTTGTCAAACCCTGCAAATCACATGATATTTTCTTTTCTGAACTGTAAACAAAAATTTATCACCATAAAAAATCAAAATTCTTTTAGTTACACTGGTGTAAATTCAACTGTGTCCAGTAACTGTGGACTTCAGGCACAGCAACATCAGCTTATAGCTTTAGCACATCATAGTCTTGTAAAGGGAAGGAGGGGGGGAAGGGGAATAAATGAAAAAAGAGATTAATGCAGAGGGAACAATACTTATACCCAGATTAAAAAAAATATATATATATGCTTTAGGAAAATAAGACAGAGAAAGGCGTAAATTTGGGACCTTAAATTTTTTCTGGTCGGAGAGGGGTACTGGCTTAGAAAAAGCTTAATTACAAAACTCTTGTTTTGATTTAAACCCAGCTAGTAACTAAATATCATGCAGCTGCTCACTCACTGCCCCAAACCACAGCACTGCACCAACTATTAGGAAGAAAAATATCCCAGCCAAAACCAGAACAATTCTACTGTCTGTTCTAACCGGTTTTAATAAATTTGTTGTTTCACTCATAGAATCTGTCGTTTTTAAGGGAAATTTGCTGTTGAATCACCTGAGGAATAATTTTCATATTTGTTACTCTAAGTCAAATTTACTGATTTTCCTAGTTTTCACTGTACCGATGTAATTTTACTTCTTGTTTTATTTCTTAGAGCAGAGAGAATGTAGAAATCCAAGTTTCTCTAGGTTTGCAACCTTCCCATGCGGATCAACAAAGCTGTTTTGAAGTATCATCACCTGCATACATTACCAAGTATCACCTTTGTCAAAGACCGTGATATAGTCAAAGTATAGAATGGTCACTGGTGTCCTCTTATCCATGAAGTTAGTCAGCACATTAGAGAAGAGAATCACACTTCCAAAGTACAATTTGCCCTTAGTGAACACAAACTGACTATTCAATCAATTTCTTGTCCTGTTTAATCTTGTATGTAGGTTCCAAGAAAATTTGATGTCTTAACTTCCCAAAGACTAAGGTCAGGTCAACAATCCAGTTGCTCAGATCCTTATTCTTGATCTTCTCAAAGACAAGCATATTTGGCTTTCACAATCATAAAGTCCCTTCCCTAGTCACTATAAACTTTCAAGGATAATAGAACAAGACCTCACAATGATATCACCCAGCACTTCTAACCATCCTGGGCACAACCTACCTGGTTTCAAGGGCTCATAAAGTCCAGTTTGCTTAAGTGGTCCCTATTTCATTCTTCTACTGGGGGTTATGTTTCCCTATGCCAGACTGCCTTGAGGCTGAGTTCTGGGAGGCGTGAGGACAGATTTAGCAGTAAAGACAGAGACAAAGAAGCTAGCAGGAACCTTTTCTATTTCTGTGTCCTTTGTCATCAAGGTCTCTAGCAGTAGGAACATATTTTTCTTAGTCTATCTTTGGCTGACGAAGTGCAGATAGAGTTCCTTCTTGTCCTTCACTTCCACTGCCGAGTCCAACTACAGCTAAGCTTTGCCTTTCCTAATTCTTTCTCTTCATGCTCAGGCGATGTTCCTGTATTCTTGGTTGAGCTCAGCTCATTACAGACCACATTAATTTGGGCACAACAGTCATAAGAGCTTACATTTTTTTTAAAAAAGAAAGAACAAATTTTATAATTACCTTAATAACTCTTTTGTTATGAAATGTTGCAAACTGATTTTATTATTGTTTATTGTTGTTAATGCAATGAATCAAAGCCAAGGATCTCTTAACTGAGTCATCTAAAACTCTGTGACTTTGCATGTATAATTATACCTGGGCTTTGTCAGTAAAAGACAAATGTAGAAAATCTATTTTAAACTTTACACTCGCATGTGTTTCCTTTCACTTCACCATCTCAGTCTAAAGTGGATTTAAGCAGCATACATAATTCACAAAGTAAATGAGGTGAATAGTCAACATGTAAGATTTAGAAAATGGCTACAAGTCCAAGTGTATGAACTGAGAATGTATGTTTAGAATATTAGTATTTGGCTTGTTTCAGCAAATTTGACATAGAACACTGATTGCACTCCTGTTTCTCTTACTGGGCCTGATTCTACATTCGTTAGTGTCATTTGATACCCTACTTTTTATTTAGTATCTTGTGAAATTTAATCTGTGTAATTACTCACTGTGAGTAATGGTAGTGAATTTGAACTCTGAGGGATTGTCTCAACAGAGAACTAATAATTTGTTGACACATTGACACTGGTATTGTTTGTTGGCTTCCACCTACCTCTCAGTTCAACAAAAACTATGAACCTTCACTCAACCTGGCCAAGGACATTAAGGACAACAGGAAAAACTTCTGCAGGTACATTTGAGATAAAAGGAAAATGAGAGAAAATGTGGGCCCCCTCCAGAAGGCAATGGGAGACTGCAGTGAGAGAGGAGATAGTGCAAGGTCCTGGGGAAGAAGGTGTCTTCCCTTGTGACATGTAACGCGGTAGGGACACAGTTTCGCCATGGGTGAAGTACAGATAATGTACTTTCATACTATGTAGCAGGTTTGCTAAAACTTCCCATGATTTCACAGGGAGAATTATTCAAGGACAGTGTTCATGCCTCTTTTCACACATATTAGGTTGAAAAAATACTTTATAGAGGTGTTTTTTTTACTACTCTATTCAACATGTAACTATTTGGAGAAAAAATACAGTGGTTCCCATATTAAAGGTTATAATATGGCACTTAAAAACATCATCATCATCATCATCATCATCATGGCTTGGCTTCATGAATGAAGATTTGAGAAGTGCTTTACCACACTGACTTTCAGGTAGAAGTTCTGTGATAGCGGGTACTAATCTGTTCAATAGTATTCTTGCAAGGGTTTTTCCAGCAATGGAGAGCAAAGTTATACCTTGGTAGTTTGAGCAGTCTGACTTTGTTTCTTTTTTCATGTACAAGGTGATGATATGAGTAAGAAATTCTTTACTGTAAGGGTGGTGAGGCATTGGAATGGGTTGCCCAGGGAAGTTGTGAATGCTTCATCCCTGATGGTGTTCAAGGCCAAGTTGGACAGAGTCTTGCATGGCATGGTTTAGTGGGAGGTGTCCCTGCCCCTGGCAGAGGGGCTGGAACTAGATGATCTTAAGGTCCTTTCCAACCCCAACTATTCTATGATTCTATGATTCTATGATGATTGCATCATGCAGTTCTGGTGGTAGTTCACCTTGTTCCCAGCAGCGCACAACTAGCTCATGAAATTTAGCATGGAGTGCTTGACCTCCATGCTTCCAGATTTCTTTTCGCACTTATATTAAGTTGAAAAAATACTTTATAGAGGTGCTTTTTTACCACTCTATTCAACATGTAACTATTTGGAGAAAAAGTACAGTGGTTCCCATATTAAAGGTTACAATATGGCACTTAAAAATATATTATGCTCATTATTGCCAAACAAGCAAAGAGAACATTTCAAATGAAGAAACAAACCATTCTGCTACTTTCAGAATCCTACACTTTGATTTTTTTATTCTCTGTGAGTTTTCGTGTAATTTGTTTTAATGCATCTTCATATCTGAATTAAAGAGTTTTGAAAAAATCCTAGCATGAAATGTAATTTTGTTTAGAATTCTAAATACCTACTGACATCTGTGGTATCAGGAAAGGAGTCCAGTATGAAATAGATGATGTCACTATGAGTATGAAATAAAGCAGTTGTGTCACAGACAGAAGTATATCTGAAGTATATAAATCAAGTTGATTGCTGACATGTATTGCAATTGTGGGAAATGTATGCTTTTGCATGAAAGTAATAATATATTAGACATAACTACAAAGCCATAGCAATAATACCTAGGATTGTTATGGGTCAATTCAGAAATGAAGTAGGGTGTGGGAAGACATAGGTACAATAAGTTCTCAAATGTGTTCCAGGCTACACACTATAATCTACTTACTTTTCTTCATCTTCCCCTGGGTTAAGTAAAATAAATTTAATACAGGATAAAAAGGTATTTCCTTGGTCTTGGGGGAGCAGATTTGATCTTTTATCTGGAGTCATCTTTACAGTATTCTTTACAGGATATTTTTATATTTCATTTCTTCTCTTGAGTGGAATACAAACTTTAAAGTCTACTTTCACCTATAGCACTCCTTTCTGCTTCTGTTTCTAAAAGTTCATTTTATAAAAAGTAGAACCGGCTGTAGAAAAGCACTAAATTTTCTTCTGTATTGTCTCTTAGGAAAATCAGGCATTCACAGAATTGATTGTGTTAAAATACTTCTAATTTAATCCACATTCACCATGTTAAAATAATTCCTTTTATTTTCTAATTCTCTCCTCATTTTTGGGGAGGATTGGGCGTAGCGAACCATGAGGAACATGTTTCACTCAGGTCAACCTCAACTGTCTTGTACTGCTTGGCTCCATTGAGAAATAACTTTGAATGTTCTATGTTCTCTTTTTCTGCTAGAAATCCCTGTTTGAATAAAATTTCTGAGGCACATCATAGGAATCCCATGTGGAGAGTGAATCATGAGGAAGTGAACAGGACTGAAAATGGAAATAAATGTTAATTATTGTTCCTAATCAACACTATGACCTGAAATAAAAATGTTAGTTTTGGATAAGTTTACAAAATACAGAAATTTTCCTAAATAACTTCTCAATGGACATAGGCTTAGTAGAAACAATACTTCCCATTAAAATCTTGTAGGAAAACTCTTAACTTTTTAAAATTATTACATACAGTTATCTTGCCCACTAATTGTTCTGAAAGAAAGTATTTCAAGATAATAGAAATAAAAAGTTTGTGATGACCCAATGCATCAAGACCAGCGCTTCAGATACTATTTAATTTAATACTACTGAGAATTTTCACATAAAGGCAAGAGTGATTTTTTTTTTTCTAGAAATTTTCATTTGGAAACAAAAAGTTTCTGTTTTGAGAAGAGAATACAAAGATAAAAAAAATTTATGTTTGGACAGGAAGAAGATTATCATTCAAATTTTCCAGCATGCTTGAAGAATTAATTGTTGCATTGATTTCTGAAACATCATGATTGTGTTAATTGCCCTCACAGCATGCATTTTCCTGAAACTATGTTGACTTATTAAGGTCCATCTGTCATTCTCAGCCTTATTATTTCAGAAAGATGCTCTCAGTTCACTTTTCTGGGTCATCTTAGAATTATATTGCACACTGAAATGTCAGTTTCTATCTGAAACTGTATAGAAAAGTAAATCTACAGGCAGCTTGCAAGAACTGACAAAGTCGCCATTTTATGCTTATGAAGGAGAAGAGCAATTTTATTTTTTTAATTTTTATTTTTTTTAATGATAATCCATGGGTTGACTGTTCAGTTCACTCAAGCTTTATAACTGGGTTGAGCAGTGGTGGACAGGTAGAATGAAGCGTTCATTACAAGTACTTGTTTAGCACTGCAACAAGAAATCCAACCCACGAGATAGTATACCTCCATACATGTCAATAAAAAAGGGAAATTTATCTGACTGCACATTTTGACAGTGATCTCAGCACAGCAGTATGCTCCTGTGTGGTAAATGGAGTGTCAAAAATGTAGCCTGCACTGTCTGCACAATGCTCACACCTACAATGCCACAGCCAGTGGGTCGAATTAGTTCCACACATGAGAAACTTCTGTTTTATGTGGCACATATTTTTTTTCACACTTTTGAAGGAATTTGTCAGCCCTGGGAACTTCTGAGCGTGCTCATTCTGTAGTTTGGTCATTAGACGAGGTGGCATAACTGATTTAAATTGTCACTAGAACACCACTGTAATTAAAAGAGAATTTTTTTCTCACTTGGTGGGAGCAGAATAGAACTTTAATGTAACTACTGCACGTATTTTGCATTGCTTTAGTCTAGTGATTTGTATAATTTACTCAATGTATTTAGTTGCTGAGCAGGACTTGAGAGGCTAATAAAGGTTTTTCTCTTTACCACAGATAGAAAAAAAAAATAACCCGCAGCAGCCACGTTACCAGAGCTGGTAAGCACTCTCTAATGAAATTTTACCTGTTGCACTTTGTTTCCTCATCAGGTTTTCAAAATGTCTTGAAGCACATTTATTCAGCATTTGGAAGACTTAAGTTTCACTTCAGCTTCCTCTATGCTTTTCTGAGAAAAGCCTGACTTGGTGTATGGGTTATAAATTTGGTCCAGTCTTAGATGAGAGGTTTTAAAGAAGTTCTAAAGCAAAAATACTTGCTGTGAAATTTTTAAATGTACTACTCTTTTCCGTGATGAAATGCACTAGTCAGTAATGTTAAGTCTTAAGACTTGAGCAGTTGAAATTTGCTGATTTTATAGGGATCTGTTAATTTTGAATGGGCAGATAAGCCATTCACAGAGTTTTTAATTCCCTACTGTATATGTATTCAAGGACACAAAACATGAATGCTGACATTTGAAAATTTGCATTCTTTTTATGAGTCTGCATGCTACTATTAATCTCTCCAAACTTTTGTAAAAATTATATGTTAGCACTGATACTTTCAGAAAGAAAATGTTATGCAAACACTTCAAGATAAAATAATTTCTAATTAATTTCAAAGTGAATATTCACCATAACTTGCTTATTGCGTTTGCCTAGTACTAAATATTTCTACTTTTTTAAAAATGCAACCTTCAAATTTATTTATTTGTGGCTTGGCTGTAAAACCATTCAGTAGCGGATCCATATGAAAAGAACTCTATCAAAAATATGTAGATATAATTTGGTCCAAAGTTCACATGCCTGATAAATAGGGTATCAAGTAATCATCTTTCTTTTTATACTTTCCTTTTTAAACCTATTCCCCTGTAACAGCCAATGCTTGGAACTGCTAGTGGGTAGATACTTCAACAGCTGGCATGCAATAAGCATTCAATATGTACATCTGAGATATGAAACTGAAACTCTTTTACTATTTTAACAAAAGATAGGATGGCAATCAGAGCAAGCATTACAGGAAGGCAAAGTGTCAGGAAAGCAGTTGGCAGATGAGCAGATAAAATGTGGTTAGAATGGTATCACATATCAGATGAGGCTGTGAAGTAACGATCAAACAAGGCCAGAGAAAGATGGAATGGATGTGGAGAGTGCTTCTGTCACTGGCTATCCTAGATGGCTTGCAGTACTTGATATAAATCAGCTGAAGAATAATAATTTGACTATATTGTAGGAAAAATTACACTTCCCACAAACAAAGCTTCAGAACTGTAATATGCGACATTGCAACATATATTGTCTCATTTGCCAAGATTATCTTTGTTAGGTGAATGTAACATTAACTATTTCTCAATCTCAGAAGAATGTCATGCATTACTTGACACAGATCACAAATATAAAGAAAGAAGCCTATGCAGAAGAAGCAGTCTTACAATTTTCAAATTAAATGAAGAATAATCTAAAATAGCTTGAATTTGTTTGAAAATTCATATCGTTTGCTTAGTGAAGTATTTAATGATATTGGATGATTTTGTGTCATGAAGGGATTGATAGATCATTTCTGCCAATTTATTTTTAACCATTTGCTACAGTCTTCAGTAATTAGTTATTTTGGTGTGAATTCAATTTATCTTTTAGGGATATAAATACAAAATAATTACAGTGATTTTTGTTGACTGACTCTGGGTACAGTGAACATGCCTTGCCTATATTTTTTCAAATTAAAGCAAGTAGACAAACTGTAATGAAATATTCTGCAATTTTCACTTAAATATATATATATAATACTTTATAATATAAGATCTTAGGTAAAAGAAATAAAAGGTTTCAGAAGTCAGACCTATTGTGCAGTGATTTTCTTAGATCATGAGTGTCATGGGTTCAGCAGCTGCAGTCATTTTTCTCCTTCTTGGTAGCTGGTGCAATGCTGTGTTTTCAACTTTCAGCCTGGGAATAGTGCTGATAACACTGAAGTTTACAGTTACGGCTTAGAATGTTTTGGTCTGACCAAGGACTTTCTGAGTCTCATGCTCTGCCAGGGAGGAGGGGAAGCTGGGAGGAAGCAGAAACAGGATACCTGACCCAAACTGACCAAAGAGGTATTCCATGCCACAGCACGTCATGCTCAGGATGTAAAAGTGGGGGCAGGAACCCGGAAGAATTTAGTTCACGGCTCGGTCGTCAGGTGTTGAGCAGTTGTATCCTCTTCCCTTATATTTCCCTGATCATTATTATTATTGGTGGTAGCAGCAGTGATTTGTGTTATACCTTAGTTACTGGACTGTTCTTATCTCAACCCATGGGAGTTACATTCTTTCGATTCTTCTCCCCATTTCCCACCCCCCCCTTGGAGTGGGGGGGAACAAAAAAGGATGAGTGAGTGAACAGGCTGCGTGATTTACAGCTTAAATCACGACAGTTCTTTTTGGTGCCCAACGTGGGGCACGAAGGGTTGAGTTAACGACTGGCTTAACAGCAACTCGTCACAATGTTGATTTATCAGCTCTCAAAGTTGTTGCCCTGGTTCTCACAGGTTCAGCGTATTGTACTTTACTTACAGCCGGTATTTCTTATCTTAACATTTTTCAGACATGGGTTTTGGGTTAAGGTTCTTGTTACGTTGTACTTCATTGCACTGATTTTTAGTACAATAGACTCAGCGATCAGGAAACTGACCCGGCTTTTCTTCTCAATGTGGTCACCTACTCTATACTTTGGGAGGTATATAATAGAAGTGTTTAGCAATTACACATTTTTTTCAAGGTGGCTCCATAGCTCGCTGGTTAGAGCACTGGTCTTGTAAACCAGGGGTCGCGAGTTTGTTCCTCGCTGGGTTTAGCTGCGGTGATCATCACTGTGGTTTGGGTAGCTGCTGTACTTGTCCCTGGGGTTTGAGTAGTGGCTGTACTGGTCGCTGCTGGTGGTGTAGCTGCTGTAATTGGAGCTGGAGTAGCTGCACTGTCCATTACTGCTGAAGTTTGAGTAGCTACTGTACCTGTCCCTGGGTGTGGTGTAGCTGCTGTGCTTGGAGCTGGCGTAGCTGCGCTGTCCATTACTCCGCCCTCAGATCCAGGGACATTTTTTTCCTTTTGAAGGTGCTGGATGGTGGTGAACAGAGCTCTGTAAGCATAGGCCAAGCCCCAGTATGTTGCCATGATTTGTCCATCTTTGATGTAACCAAAATGACAACACATCTCCTTTAACTATTTTACTAATTTTTCTGGATATTGCACTTGTCCAGTGGTGAAGTTCCAAAGCACTGGAGTGGCCCACTGGCCTAGATACTTGCCCATACTGTCCCACACACCCTGCCACTCATGACTATCCAGCCTCTGTGAAAACCTCTTGGTCCTCCTATATTGTCATCTAACCCTAGACAAGGCCCAACCCAACTCTGCATAACTCTTGGGACCAGACGAAATGGTCGTGAGTAAAACACACTCGGTATGCGTGCCAACGTGGCGATCCCCATCACAATCAGCAGGCAGGTCTTAAGGGTATCTAAAGGCCATTCAAAACCTTCAAAATTCTCAAACAATGTTGTAAATGGTCTGGTGGGGGGGCTGAGAGCATAAAAGAATGTCTCCTTCACAGGTTGACCACCAAAGGAAAATGACTGCTGCTGCAGAACCCATGACAATGTCTTATTTCAGCATTTGCCTGGAGAGATCTATTAGAAGTCATAGAATCATAGAATCATAGAATAGTTGGGGTTGGAAAGGACCTTAAGATCATCTAGTTCCAACACCCCTGCCAGGGGCAGGGACACCTCACACTAAACCATGGCACTCAAGGCTATGTCCAACCTGGCCTTCAACATCGCCAGCAATGGAGCATTCACAACTTCCCTGGGCAACACATTCCAGTGCCTCACCACCATCACAGTAAAGAATTTCTTCCTCATATCCAATCTAAACTTTCCCTGTTTAAGTTTGAACCTGTTACCCCTTGTTCTCTCACTACAGTCCCTAATGAAGAGTCCCTCCCCAGCATCCCTATAGGCCCCCTTCAGATATTGGAAGGCTGCTAGGAGGTCTCCAGGCAGCCTTCTCTTCTCCAGGCAAAACAGACCCAACTTTCTCATCCTTCTTTCATACGGGAGGTGCTCCAGTCCCCTGATCATCCTCGTGGCCTCCTCTGGACTTGTTTCAATAGTTCCATGTCCTTTTTATGTTGAGGACACCAGAACTGCGCACAATACTCCAAGTGGGGTCTCACGAGAGCAGAGTAGGGGGGCAGGATCACCCCCCTCGGCCTGCTGGTCACGTTCCTTTTGATGCAGCCCAGGATACCGTTGGCTTTCTGGGCTGCGAGCTCACACTGCCGGCTCATGTTCATTTTCTCATCAACCAACATCCCCAAGTCCTTCTCTGCAGGACGGCTTTGAATCTCTTCTCTGCCCAACCTGTAGCTGTGCCTGGGATTGCTCAGACGCGGGTGTAGGTCCTTGCACTTGTCATGGTTAAACTTCATCAGGTTGGCATCAGCCCTCCTCACTAATGTGTCAAGGTCCCTTTGGATGGCATTCCTTCCCTCCAGCGTATCAACCGAACCACACAGCTTGTTAGCAACTTTCATTTGGGACTTTGGATATTTCTTGTATCGCTGATCTTCCCCTGTATTTACCTTTGTGCATTCAAACACCTCTGGTCTTTCAGTCTTATTTTGATTCAGAGTGCTGAGGAATAATTTGTTGTCACTGGTGAGCAGGGCTTTGTGAGACATGTTTCAGGAGCAGAAGACCTAGAAAGACCTGAGCTTCCTATAGTCCTATGCATTTATTTTTTTATGGATTGAACAGTTATATCATGTTGTCTTTGTTGGGGAATTGATTCAATAATCTGTGATCTCTTGCAGACCTATGTTCCAATATTCCCAGATACATGATGCTTTTAAACATCTTGACTGAAACAGCAAGCACTTCCTGTCTCTCTCATTTTAGCCTATTAATTTTGAGTTTATCCAATACACCAGTCCCATATGTCAAATCACTAAAAATTCAAGTTCCATATTTCAGTAACAATATTGACCATGAAGCTAGTGGTTAGTCTGGATAAAGGCTGGCTAGTGAGACCATTAACAGGCTGTGGCAAATCTTGTTAGCTCTAAATACCTTGAGAAAAGACACTAAACTGCTGATACTCACTGATTTGTCAAAAATTATGGATAAAAGGATTTTTAAGAAAGAAGAAAATCACTCATGTGAAGGAAGAGTTATTTTTTCCTCTTTAGAGCTTTCAGGATCATTGGAGATTATACTGAAAACTTAGGAAATGGGAAGCTGACACTGACAATCATTCATTTTTAGGGAAACTGTGTCAGGCAGTTGGTGCTTAATCAGGATGGAAGATAGTCTGTGCTGTGTCAAAACTCATAGCTACAGAAACCCCATCCTCTCTTCTTTTTTTCTAAGAGAAAGATAAGTACAATGAATTCTTGAAAAAAGAAGTTCAAATATTGAATATGTTGAATTGCTTGAAGGCTTATGTTTCTCTTCACTGTGACTACATACATTAAGAAAACACGTTACCAGAAAACATCTACGCTGACACCCAGAGAAGTCTGGTTGCAGATACAAAGCAGTGTTTTCACTCCCCGGCTCTTTCAGGAAGAATAATTAACCCAGAAAAGCTCAATATGAAAGCTGTGTCTAGAATGCAGCTGAAGGAAGCAGAATAGGCCGAAGACCCAGATCTTTATCTCATAGAAGTTTTCCAGTATTTCCTATATATTTTTCTCTTCTAGACAACTGTAATCAGGAGGGTTTTACACAGAAACAAGGTGCTGTCATGAACAACATCACACCGTGCCCTAGAGCCTAGATAAATCCTTTATCCTTCTATATATGGAGATCCGTATTGAATTCTGTTTAGTCTATTTTGTGTTTGTTTGTCTGTTAGTTTTTTCTTATAAATGGACAGTACAGTGATGCATTGCTTCATAAGAGTGCTTGAAAAAAGATATAAACATGAAATAATATACTGCAATTCTTGTATAATGGAATGTCTATTTCAAAGAGAGAAATTAGTAATCTACTACATAATTTATATGTAGTTTACCATCTTCAAAAAAAAAAAAAAGTGTGGTTAATCATTAGCACTACGTATTAATTATTCTCAGTGTATCTTAAAATTACATATTCAAATCAGGAATTTATAACAAAAGACTTAAAAAATATTTAAGAATTATCAATACCCTTATAGTCGTTAGTTTAGTGTTTAAGGTAGTAATTTAGAATATGAAGAGATTTGCATATTCCTCATCTATTTAATGCACATGCTCAATATGTTGACCAGCATGATGTAGAACATTCTGGGAATGGGAGCTCTATTAACAGCTGATTTGGAATAATTAACTATAAAAAAAATATGGTATTAGGTTGAACAGAGTAGCCCCATAAACTGTGGTTGGCCTGAGTCAGATATCATTCTCCAATTGAGGAACAGCACTTCTGAACTTAAAATCATAGAATCGCAGAACCATACAACAACTCAGGTTGGAAGGAACACCTAAAGATCGGTGGTCGATGGTCCAAACTTCTGCAGGAAAGAGAGCCTGGACGGTATTATCTAGCAATCCAATCACATACTGAAAAATTCCAGTAACAGGGAATCTACCAAGTTCCTCAGGAGGTTGTTCCAGTGAATGTCTGTCACACTTCAAAAACAATTTTACATATATTGAGGTGAAACTTTGATGAAACTTGGGTATTGCAATCAGAAGCTGCATGGAATCTTCTTTCAAGTAGTGTCTGGCATGAAAACATGGGACTGAGGAAAGATAGGCAGTTTCAGGCAAATTAAGAGAAAAATAACACAAAATGAGTTAATCACTCAAACAATATATATTTCCACAGCCTGAAAGAAAATATGCAGTTTATTCTTTTACTCATCAGTTTAAACCAATCTTAAAATAAAGGTGTTTTAAAAGAGCCCAAACACTGGCTTTTCAAGAACCCACATCATCTTTGTGGAAATTAAATTAAAAAATACTTTGACACTTTCCAGAAGATCTCATTTTTATTTACTCACTTCAACCTGAATTTTTGTATAGTTTTTGCCTTTCCTGATACTCAGCTGTTTACATTAATTTGTCAGAGTAAATTAAGTAAGTGTCATGGGTTCAGCACTGACTGTGTCCTGCTAAACGTTCTCCTGAAACAGGTTTGCTTAGGACGACATTATATTCTACTTAGATATTATTTTCTTGATAGTTAACACTTTCAATGTGTACATGTAATACTGGAGTTTCCAATCTTTCTCCTGTTAATGTTTCTTGATTGACGACATTAGTAGGAAAGTTTAATGACAGCCTGGCAGTTACTGCATTTTCTGGGAGTTGGCACTGTGGCTTCAAATTCTGTCAGAGGAGAGCATTCATCTTGATACTTTAATATCCTGGCTAGGGATCCTGCCAGGTATCTATTAGGCAAACCAAAGAAGAAAGATAGATACTTCTTACCTGAAAATGTAGTTCATACCCTCCTATTTTTCCACTGAAAATCGTATCTCAAATGAAATCTTGTTCTAGGGACAAAAGCCTATAGAACATGAGAAAAAAATATCCCATACCTAGCATGCAAACTTAGAACTGTTTAAATTAGCATGACAGTTTGATATATTTTGGCTTGAATTGTTTCACACTTGGAGATGCTTCCAATTGTTTATTAAGTGATTAATTTTTAGTTGGCAGTGATTAATGTACTTAGAAAAAATCTGAAGCTTCCACTTCTTTTTCTTCAGCTATAACATAACAGCCTTTTGGAAGAATGGCTGTAGTTTGAAAAGGTAGGATAGAGAAGGAGCTGCCTCAGGCTTGGCTTGTTGCTGATAAAGATGCACTTGGAATCTATTTTAAATATATGATAGAACAAGTCAATGTCTCTGGTCATTTAGAAAAACATCTTTAATTTTTATTTTGCCATTGGAAAGAGTATTATTAATATACAGACAAGATAAAGTGTTCTGTAATAAATATATTGCAAATATATTCACCATCACAGTGTTTTACAGACATTAAGGAGCAATCTGTATGATGTAGCTGTAACAGAAGTGAAAGGCATTTGGAATCATAAACAGTTGTGGTAACTTCATATCTGTTTTTCACTCATCACTTTGATGTATGAGTCAGTTAGAAGTGGTTTTTTTCCAGAAAAAAAAAAAAAATGTCCTACTGATGTCAAAATCAGTTTTAGTTTTTCTGTACCACTAGATGGCTTTCTGGACTAATTAAGGATCTTGTGTCTCTGTTTTCCATTCAAAAAGACCTACATTAAAAGTTTTTAATGATAACTTTCTTTAGTAGATGTTCATGCTCTACTTGTGTAACTCAGAGCATACATCTTTTGATTTTGGGTAAATTTTACTCGGTAGTTAAAGCTCATTGAGCAGGTGACATTAGAGACTGAACAGTTTATGCTGTGGTGAATGCTTTACTGGTCTGTAGTGAAGATGGACTGAAACCAGGAATCTTTGGGAACGTTCAGATTGGGAAGGTGATTTAATGCTGTTTAACTTCAGGTTTTTATGAGTCAGAAAGAACAGGTACCTTGAACTGTCTGTAGACATGAATGTCTTTGTGTTTCCAGTACTCCTCTTGTTTTGAGTTTTCTTCTAGAGGAAGCACCTGGAGTTCTCATAATGAAGAGACTATTCTAGGGCATGTGTCAAGACACAAAAGCAGTGCTGGTTTTGAGGAAAAGATAGGATTTTCAGCTGTCCTTGATTTCCTGTTGAGGGAAATTTGCCATCAGTCTGTATGTAGATCTACCACCACTCTTTGCTGTTGAACATCCTTTGAGGGAGAACAACATGTATGTGTGCTTTTTCCTCCCATCCTCTCAGCATTCTAGGCTGTGGAAAGTGGCATTCTGAAATGTAAGGATTAAGTATTTCGCTTTTACAAAATATTAATTACGGTGTCAAAATTGCTTTCAACTCAGATGATGTGCACCTGCACACTTAGAAGCAAGTTCTCAGTTTCTGTTGCCTTGGAAAGAAATACATGTATATTGCAAAAAACAGATATTAAAAGCTTTAAATATGTTTTATTTGGTTACGTCCATAGGAGCATTTTAAATAAGCTTCTGTTCTATTGATTTTGAATTTTATTGTAGAGAGCTGGTGCTTTTTGTTGAAAGTAAATAAGACTGAAAGCACTTCTAGTGTTTAGGGGGAAAAAAAAGTGAACCTGTTCAAGGATGTGTAAAAATATAGATTGACATAAATTGACTCAATATTACAGAAATCATTCATGCAAAGAAAACTGTAATGCCATGATAAATAATAGAGTGAATATAGGGAAATTACTATTTTATTAATTGTGAGTCCATGAATTCTTTTTTAGCTGTTTGAATGTCTGCATATATTCTATTAAACATGGAAATTTTGGGCATAATTTCAAAACAAAACCACTTCCTGTAGAGCAAACAAAAAATTAAAACCTGTGTCACTTAGATAGAATAGCTTGAAGTCTGGCATCGATATATTAGCCTAATCAGTAGAGGGAACAGATACTGATTCATATGGTCCTACAATGTCTGATGTTTCATTCTGCTTATCAGGTAGAAAGGAGAGATGCAGGAACTGAGGATAAGGGTAGGAGCTCAAATCACAAAATTTACAGCTGATTAGACCTGTGGTATTTCTCATGGCTTTCATCTTTTGCTCTGCAGTCTACTTAATGACTTTGTGTTTCTTGGCACTAAATTTCTCTATCAGTTTTACTGCCAGTGGCTTCCACTCTACTCCTTGTGGTGATGTGCTCGCTTTCAGCATCTTAGCAGATCATTCTACTTTCCACCTATCCCCGTTAACACTAGTCCACACACTTCAGTTACCATCAAAATTCTGGAAAGTATGAAAGGGCTTTCTAATGTAAAGATCAAGGAAAATATTTAAAAATAATTACTGCTCTATTTAACCTTGTGTTTTCCAAAGTTTCTGAAAACAGGTTTGAATAGGGTAGTTTTAAAATGTGTCAGAATGAGTCTGGGTTTTGTCTAATTTAGAGAGCTCTTCACAATCAGTTTACCTTAGGCTATCGTGCATTATCTTTGTAATATCAATGTATTTTGTTACTTTGCAGTTCTCTCTTATTTGCCAAATCACTTCTATGTAGAATAACATGGGTTGTTGTCGTTTTAGTTACATCAATATTTAATAACATTGTGCTGCAAAATGTGACCACATTATTCTTACTATTTCTTATCTCTTAGGTTCTCTTGTAAAGAAATTCTTCTCTTCCATAATGTCAGCTTAAGTTAATATAAATATTTTGTAAAATATTCCATCACATTTCTTTGCTCTACTACTGATGTCATCTTCTGTGATGAAATAACTGAAACAGTTTCTCACTGGTGGGGTTATTGCATTTTCTACTGGTAGTTTGTACCTTAAGCTCCTGATAAATGTCCAGGTTATAAAACATATTGTTGTGATACACCTTAGATTTTCATGGTTATGCAAGTCAGATTTCTATGGTTAAAGTAAAACTATAATCAAGTAAGACAAATGACTGCACATTTACAAAGACTTTGTGTGTTACCACCACATGAAAACTCTTTAATCACACTTGACAGCTGATGAGAAATCCATGGCCTTTTACCATAAAGCTGTGTCCTACCTAATGTAATCCAATTATTTAATACAGATTTTGCAGGGGAAAAAAGGAATACAAGGAAATCACAAATGAAACCTGCATGTCTCATTTGAAATTCTTTCCATGTATCCTGATCTCAACTTGTTTATAACCTCAGATGTCCTTCAAACAAGTTAAATCCTGCCTTATGTAAAATTTCAGATGTTTATTAAAAAATAGGGAAAATGAGGGAATGAATAGAGAGTATTATTGTTCATAGGTTAAGATGAGAAAAATTATGTACAGTGATTGCCCTGTCCAATATTAGTAAATGGATCTATGGTAAAGCCAGACCTCTAGCTATCTAGATCTAGAAGCCAGACCTCTAGCTAAGGGAGCGCAGTTTTAGCTATTATAAAAATGCTGTTTATGTCAGTTAGCTCTAATATGCCAGATTTATATGCCACAGCACATTTCAAAAGTGTAATAGGAGCAGAAATGTTTATCACTGATAAAATATTAATGCTGAAAACTGAGGTACTCAGCAAATCATAAAAAGACAAGAGTTCTCTTAAAAAAACATCTCAGCCACATTCAACATCCTCTCTCTCTCTTACTAGTTACATCAATAACACATTATTCAGTGCACTAAGTTTTGCATTTAATGAACAGCAGTGAAAATACTACTTTCTATAAAGAATGGCCAAGGCAGAGATGTAAGCGAAACATTGTCAGAAAACTTCCTGAATTTTCTGAGTGTTGCTTGTCTCAATTGTATAAAAACCCCAAGGTGTGTCTTGTTTTTTTGCATCCCCAACTAAATTTCTCTCCTGAAAGAAGTGAGAAGAAAAAAGAGACTAAATGCTAAATTAATCTCAGGCTATATCAGCTTGTTTTTCTTGAGGGCATGTACTGCGTGTCATGAAAGAAGCTGACTTATCTTTTCCTCCTGATGCTTCTAAACTCATATCTGGAGGCCTGACATCCAGGACACCACAGCAAGGTTCTAAGAAGAATTAACAACCAAAGAGAGAGCTCCTCATGCATAACCGCTATGGGTAGAAAAGACTGTTCAGTACTTGTCAGCTTCAAACTTACACTGTAACTGGTGTTAAAGTCCAGTAAAGTAAAAGCTGTGTCTCATCATAGTAGGTCAAACCCAAAGTTAATTTGTTTAATTTCTTACTAGTAATAAAATTCTCAGTGGAAAACAGAAGATTCTGGTGGCAACTACAGTGGTTTCTATAATGCTACTAGGGAAAAGATACTATATTCTTTTCCAATATGCTGTGACTTAGTGCTAGCATGTGTACCTTCAGCTCTTAATGGAGAACAAAAAGGAGACAGAAAGATTTTGCAAAGGCTTATAACGTTCTGGAGTTACTAGATCTCACTGTCCCAAGCAAAAAGCTGCCTTAGGGCTGAAAGATGTGAGATAATCTATACTGTGTTTTATCTTCCCTCATTTTACCTCACAGAACTTTTGATAGTAACATATTTTTAGTGTGCATCTATGCTCGAGGTAGTCTTGTTACCAATGTGAATGCCATTTTTTAACAATAAGGCCATTGGACAGTAGAGTTTCTTAAGGTATTGTGTTGTATTAATGTATGCAGGAATATCTTCCTAGAGTACTACATTGTATGGAATTACATGGGAATGTCCCTGTATTTTCTTTCATGAAATTTCCTCCTCCTGGGCAAATTAATGACTATACAATTTGTGTGTTGACAGCAAGAATCACTGTATGAGAAAAAAATGAAGCAACAGAATAGTGATACATCAGCAGATAAAGGCAGAAGAAAATCAGTTTTTCAGATTCCATAATTGCCTCATGTGAACTTCTTGTTCCTTCTGTGTATTTCATCGAGTCAACCCTGTGCACCCTTGCAGTCATTACAGATGCCCATCCTCTCCCATTACCTATACTTCACCAGAAGTAACAGTAGAGGACCAACTTCCCTCATTTCCTTCCAGCTTCACTTCCAAAACTGTCATGTTCTCTACTGCAGTTCAACGATTTACAAAATGATATTTTAAATCAAATTATTCCTAGCTCACTAAACTCTGTAAGCTATTATAGGAGAATTGAATATTTTGAATGTTTGCTGGGGAATGATTCTAAGGGTTATTCATACCACTTTTTCAGCAGTTTAGGAGCATTGAAATAGGAAGCTTGACTGGAGATATGTATTTTTTCTCTTCCATCCCCTTTTAAATATTCTTTTGAGGCAGAAAATTAATTTCTTAGTGCTTGTCTGGAATTTTACTTGTTTCATCCTTCCACTAATTTGTTGCAATCACAGATCCTGCTAGCAGATATTTCAGTTCACATATTCTTATGCAAAAGCTTCAGATAATGACCCTTAAAGGTAAAATAATCCTTGTGGTAGGCCAAAACAAAGTCCCATCTAAACCAGTACCATGTTTCAGGCCTATAGAAGTTAGGTAGGGAAAAATTAGACAAGCACTTTGTGATATTTTTCCCAGCCTGCAGCTTATTGCAGCTCAAGAATAGGTACTGTCTTGGGTGTTTTGTTCATATGAAAGGAACTGGCACAATATGAAGCTCATTTCTAAAGGTAATTATTTTTATGAAGCATTATCTTTTTCCAAACACTGAACGTGAAAAACCTTACTACCTATCAAAATCAAAGTTGTTAAAACCTAAACTTGCACAGATCTTAAAGTTGTAAGCAGTTATTTAAGTCGTTTCTTGCTAGACATTTTGAAGTGACAACTCTTGCTTTTGTAACTTTTGGATTTGTAAGGACATTGCTGAAACACTACGAAATTGCTAATTGAATTCTACACATATTACTACATATTATATTTTCTTAAATTACTTAAATATTCCTGGCCCATTGCTGAGGTGACTGTCTCGAGAGGGGACGCCTGCAGCACCTGATCGGGGGGAGGCTCTGCGTCCAGGAGCTTCAACTCGGAGCAGCAACAGGCACTGAGGGAGCCTCAAGTCCTCAACAGGGCTTACCCAGGAGCCAGCAGCTCAGCGGACGAAAGGAGCTGACTCAAAGGGGGCAGCGCCAGGAGGAGTGGCACCAGCCTTGACCGGGTAAAAACCTGCCCCAGGGAGCACAAGCGACCAGGGGCGCGGTGTTCAGGGCGGGTTCGAGGCAGTTTGCGCGGCAGTTCACGCGGGCAGGCTAGCAGGATGGCGAGCACTCGCCGTATGACAAGGGCCCGGTCTGAGAGCTCTGCTCTGGCTGCCGTGGCAGTGGCCAGTGTAGGCACCCAGACAGAGCCGATGAGAGGGGAGGCTGCAGTGCAGAGCTCGGGGTGTAGAGAGCGCCTGCACTGCTCTCCTGAGAGAAGGGTGCACAATGGGCAGGGCTGCACTCTGTGCTCCCTGGTGGAGGACCTCCTGCAGCAGGTGGCTGAGCTGCGGGAAGTTGTTGCTAGACTGGAAAGTGTCAGGGAAGCTGAGAGGAAGCAGCACTGATTGCTCCAGGCCCAAAATGTGCAGGGACCTCAAGCATCTACTATTACTCATGCAGGAAAGGAGGCAGCTAACCCAGGAAGCTGGCAAATAGTTACAGAAAAAAACAACAAAAAAAGGAGTAAGAGGACAATTAAAAGCAAGGGGCTTCCTCCTAAGTCTGTTGTCGCCACCCAGAACCGCTTTGCTGTCCTGCAGGGGGCTGATGAGGAACCACACTCACACCAGGAAGAACTGGCTGATGCACTGGTAAAGAAGATCATTACTGGTGCTGCCAGGAAAAAGCAGCGGACCGTAGTAGTAGGGGACTCTACTCTGAAAGGAACAGAGGCACCCATCTGTCGGCCTGACCCAGACTCAAGGGAGGTGTGTTGCCTACCAGGGGCTCGGATCAGGGATGTTGCAGAGAAGCTGCCTGCTCTAATCAGTCCCACTGACTATTACCCACTTCTAGTGGTCCATGTGGGTGCTACTGATATAGATAGCAGTAGCCTGGAGAACATAAAGAAGGACTACAGAGCTCTGGGAGAGGTGGTTAGGGGCTCTGGAGCGCAGATTTTCTTTTTGTCAATTCTCCAGGATACAGGGCAGGAACTTAAAAAGGCTAGGAGGATTGGTCAGGTTAATAAATGGTTAGAAGGGTGGTGCTATAGTCAGGGATTTGGCTATCTAGAACATGGGACTCAATTTAGGAGGCCAGGTCTACTGGGGGGGCTGGTGGAGCTGGTCTGACAAAGAAAGGGAAGAGTGGATTTGGGAGGAGGCTTGCCAGACTGGTCAAGGATCCTTTAGACTACATGTGTTGGGGGAGGGAGGCATCATTCCATCCCAACACACCCAGTCACTTGCCAGCGCCGATAGTAAATGTTCAGAGCAATGTAGAGATATTGCAGCTGCTCCAGCCAATGAGCTGGCTTCAATTGGAGCTCGGCTCAGATGCCTCTATACAAATGCCTGTAGCATGAGGAACAAGAGGAATTAGAGATGTGTGCACGTCTACGGGCGTATGATACCATAGGCATCACAGAAACATGGTGGGATGGCTCCTATGACTGGTGTGCTGGAATGGAAGGTTACAGGCACTTTAGGAAAGACAGGCCCAGCAGGTGGGAGGGGGAATTGCTATTTATGTTAGGGATAGGCTGGAGAGTATGGAACTGTGCCTGGGGACAGGTGAGCAGGTGACAGAGAGTTTGTGGGTGAGGGTTAAAGGGAGAACAGCGATGGGAGACATTATTGTGGGGATCTGTTACAGACTGCCTGATCAAGAGGACTCTGTGGATGAAGCACTCTATAGACAGATAGGAACAGCCTCACTCTCGCAGGCCCTTGTTCTCATGGGGGACTTCAACCACCCTGATATCTGTTGGAGGGATGGTACGGCCCGGCACAAGCAATCCAGGAAGTTCTTCGACTGTGTGGAAGACAACTTCCTTCTGCAAGTAATAGAGGAGCCGAGAAGGAGAGGTGCCATGCTTGACCTCATCCTCACCAACAGGGAGGGGCTGGTTGGAAATGTGATGCTCCAGGGCAGCCTTGATTGCAGCGATCATGAGATGGTCGAATTCAAGATCTTCAGGACCGTGAGAAGAGCATGCAGCAAGCTCACTGCCCTGGACTTCAAGAGAGCAGACTTTGGCCTCTTCAGAAACCTGCTTAGTAAGATTCCATGGGATATAGCCCTAGAGGGCAGAGGGGCCCAAGACTGTTGGCTGCTATTCAAGGCACACCTGCTGCAAGCTCAGGAGCGATGCACCCAAACTAGAAGGAAGTGCTGTAGGAGGGCCAGGAGACCTCCTTGGATGGATAAGGAGATGCTGAGGAAAATTCAAAGGAAAAAGGAGGCTTATAAAGGTTGGAAGCAAGGACAGGAGTCCTGGAAAGGATACAGGGCTGTTATCCGGGAAGCTAGGGACCAGATTAGGAAAGCTAAGGCCCACTTAGAATTAAACTTGGCTAGGGATGTTAAGGATAACCGGAAGGGATTCTGTAGATACATGACAAATAAAAGACATGCTAGGGACAACGTGAGCCCTCTCCAGAAGCTATCGGGAGAACTGAGTACCCTGGATTTGGAGAAGGCTGAGGTTCTTAATGACTTCTTTGCCTCAGTCTTCACCGGAAAATGCTCTGACCATACCACCCAAGTCTTGGAAGGCAGATGCAGGGACAGTGAGAATGAAGACCCTGGGCTCACTGTAAGAGAGGATCTGGTTCAAGACCATCTTAGGAACCTGAATGCATACAAGTCCATGGGACCTGATGAAATCCATCCACGGGTCCTGAAGGAGCTGGCAAATGAAGTTGCTAAGACACTGTCCATTATATTTAAAAAATCATGGTAGTCAGGTGAAGTTCCCAATGACTGGAAAGAGGGAAATATAACCCCATTTTCAAGAAAGGGAAAATGGATGAGGCGGGGAGCTACAGACCAGTCAGTCTCTCCTCTGTGCCTGGAAAAATCTTGGAACGGATTCTCCTAGAAGGCATGCTGAGGCACATGAAAAACAACAAGGTGGTTGGTGACAGTCAGCATGGCTTCATTAAGGGGAAATCCTGCCTCACCAACCTGGTGGCCTTCTATGATGGAGCTATGGAACTGATGGACAGGGGTAGAGCAGTTGATGTCAGCTACCTGGACTTGTGCAAAGCGTTTGACACTGTCTCACTAAGTTGGAGAGACATCAATTTGATAGGTGGACCACTCGGTGGATAAAGAACAGGCTGGATGGCCGCACGCAAAGAGTTGTGGTCAATGGCTCAATGTCCAGCTGGAGACCAGTAATGAGTGGTGTCCCTCAGGGATCGGTGTTGGGACTGGTCTTGTTCAACATCTTTGTCAGTGACATGGACAGTGGAATTGATTGCACCCTCAGCAAGTTTGCTGATGACACCAAGCTGTGTGGTTCGATTGATACCCTGGAGGGAAGGAATGCCATCCAGAGGGACCTTGACATGCTTGTGAGGTGGGCTGATGCCAACCTGATGAAGTTTAACCATGCCAAGTGCAAGGTCCTCCACCTGTGTCTGAGCAATCCCAGGCACAGCTACAGGATGGGCAGAGAAGAGATTCAGAGCAGCACTGTGGAGAAGGACTTAGGGGTGTTGGTTGATGAAAAAATGAACCTGAGCCAGCACTGTGCGCTTGCAGCCCGGAAAGCCAACGGTATCCTGGGCTGCATCAAAAGGAGCGTGACCAGCAGGTCAAAGGTGGTGATCCTGCCTCTCTACTCTGCTCTTGTGAGACCTCACTTGGAGGATTGTGTGCAGTTCTGGTGTCCTCAACATAAAAAGGACATGGAACAGTCGGAATAAGTCCAAAGGAGGGCCACAAGGATGATCAGGGGACTGGAGTACCTCCCATATGAAGATAGGATGTGATAATTGGGTCTGTTTTGCCTGGAGAAGAGAAGGCTGCGTGGTGACCTCATAGCAGCCTTCCAATATCTGAAGGGGGCCTATAGGGATGCTGGGGAGAGACTCTTCATGAGGGACTGTAGTGACAGGATAAGGGGTAACGGGTTCAAACTTAAACAGGGGAAGTTTAGATTGGATATGGGGAAGAAATTCTTTGCTGTGATGGTGGTGAGGTACTGGAATGGGTTACCCAGGGAAGTTGTGAATGCTCCATTGCTGGCGGTATTCAAGGCTGGATTGGACAGAGCCTTGGGTGGCATGGTTTAGTGGGAGATGTCCCTGCCCCTGGCAGAGGGGTTGGAACTAGATGATCTTAAGATCCTTTCCAACCCTAACTATTCTATGATTCTATGAAATTACCATATTAGTGGTTAGATTGTTCTCTGGCATCGATGATCTTTCCCTTTCTAAGAGTGCATTCAGCACTTAGCAGAAAAGACTCAATTTTTGTTTCAGTATGTTTATTTGCAGCTAATAATATCAAATAAACTTAATCTACTGCTAGATTAAGTTCTGTTTCTGTTTCATGCACTGTTTTGTGACCAGTGATTCACAAGAATTTTTGTTTTCCTGGAAAATGCAATAAAAATTGTGATTATGACCACAATAATTCTAAGAATGAGTAATGCTTGAGTTCTTTCTATTAGTGCTATCTCAAGTTTGCATTTCTAAAGAAAAGTGCATTGGGAAAATAGGAATAGAAGGTGTTGGTAAGCTGAAACTCATGGTTATCATAAATCTGTGTCTTTAATGACAGTATTACTTCTTTCTTTGAAGTACCTTTGGGAAACAAGTTCTTTTCACCCTTCTTTTTGAGAAGAAATATTGATAATTAAATGCCCATGATTATTATCTGCAGTAGCTACTTCCTCACTCATTTTAGGTATCTACCAAAAATACATGACAGAAAACTAAAAATTACTGACATGTGATGTCCACTCTCATAAGAGGCACTATATAAGGTAAACAAAGCTATATTATCACACTATAATGTCTACAAATACTATATCAATGCTTGTGTGAAAGGAGGGAATATTTTCCAAGATACCGTTTACAACCATTGCTCAACAGAGAAAGCAGATATTTACAAAGATTTTTAATTTGTACCTTTTCAGTCTGCAGAGTGATTGCATTGTGGAAATGGATTATCTGTTTTATTAAACATAAAGGAAAAATTTTCTTTTATCATATTAAGAATAAGTTGTTGTTATTGTTTATTAAAATATTGATGTTCCTACACTAATGTCTTAATTAGAAAAAGCTCATTGTGTTGTAAAAATATTTAAATGTATTGAGAGAAACTAGTAATGAGTGTGCAATTTTGTCAACACTGCAAATAGCAGAAATATACTAAAATAATTTCCATTCTGAGTGTCATAAATATACAGTTCATATGCTGTAATTAAGTGCCAATGAACATGAACTGTCTTTGAATAAAGGCAAACATAAAATGAATATTCCAAATAAAATAATTTTATTTTTCTAACCTGTGCGTTTTTGGCCTATTTATTGATTCTTGTATCCATTCTCGAAAGTTGAGAGGAAAGATCAACTACTTTTTCTCCTCTTATATTTTTTTTAATATGCTTATTCTTTTCATATTGAAGACATTAAAAAGATATTTAAGCCACTTCATGGTATCCTCCTGAATTTGTATTATTCTTGCATATACTAACCCTAATCATTCTATGATTTTTTGATAAAGCAGCAGTTTATAGATAAAACAGCACAGAAATTGATGGTTTTCATTTCAGTACAAGGAATTCATGAGGCTAATGTAACCTGTTGCATTTTAACAGAGCTGAAGCCTTGCAAATCCAGCCCTTGGATTTGAACGGCTGGATTTAACACTTGTTTTGCATTTCCCTGATCTATTTCTGCCCTACTTTAGGGGAAGGTTCCTCTTGTCTTCTCAAAGGGCTCCTATTGCTCCTAAATCTTCAGACATCCAGGCTGTTGAGGTACAGAGGCATCTAATTGGTGGCCTGTTACTAAGCAATGACTCTGTAAAGTGGAGCAGCAACTGTTTCTGTTTCTTTAAATTTGACATCTAAATTACAAAACCTTTGAGAGGAATTTCACATTTGTGTTCTTGACTTTGTTCTTTCTCTGGTTTGTTTTATTTAGTAGATTTTTAATAAAATTCTTTATAGACATTATTCAGTTTAGAAACGCAACCTGACACACCGCTTTGCATTGATTGCAAAAATATACAATTTAGTCAGCTGCGTAACCAAGATGTACCATCAAGTGAAATGTGCACCAAAGATATAGATCTTGTATCAGAACAGGTGTGAGGAAGCAAACAGCTTGATAATAGCAAGCTCAGGTCACACTGTGTTGTATAAGAACATAAATTTTATCCAGGTAAGAAATGGAAGGTATGTAACTAGGATTGCTGAGTAAAATGATTGGAGATGGGGTTAGGAGGAACAGAAAGGAGACATGGAATGTCAAGGAATAGAAACCGAGGGGTGTAATAGAAAGAGCTAAAGAAAATCAAGACTACTTTTCTGTTTAATCAGAGGGTAATGCTTAAAACAACAATTCATCTTTCATGACCTTGTGCTCAGAGAACTGAGCCTGTTTTGATTTAATACTGCACACAGCTAAGCCCTTTCTTTCCTTACACTCATGCACAGCCAAAGTGAGGTAGATGCAGCAGCGAGGCGCTGGCTCAAATTCTCTGGTTGTTCATGGTAAGCAGTGTACAAAAGGACATGAGCAGTGCAGTGACACATAAAATATGTAACCTAGGTATAGAACAATCAATTACCTTCCCTTAGGTACCACCCAAGTGGCTATGTTACTGCTGAAGTTCATCAATCAGATAGGTTCAGGACTTCATTCTGCTGTGCAGTATCGGTTTTGGGATTCACAGCTACTAAGCTCTGCAAACCCTTATGCAATAACTGATATGTAGAGAAGGGTCCTATTTATTCTTAGCCATAGAATCATAGAATCATGGAATAGTTAGGGTTGGAAAGGACCTGAAGATCATCTAGTTCCAACCCCCCTGCCAGGGGCAGGGACATCTACCCACTAAACCATGCCACCCAAGGCTCTGTCCAACCCAGCCTTGAACACCGCCAGCAATGGAGCATTCACAACTTCCCTGGGTAACCCATTCCAGTGCCTTACCACCCTTATAGTAAAGAATTTCTTCCTCATATCCAGCCTAAACTTCCCCTGTTTAAGTTTGAACCCGTTACCCCTTGTTCTCTCACTACAGTCCCTAATTCCTATAGGCCCCCTTCAGATACTGGAAGGCTGCTATGAGGTCTCCACACAGCCTTCTCTTCTCCAGGCTGAGCATCCCCAACTTTCTCATCCTATCTTCATATGGGAAACAGAAAGTCATTGTATCTCTGTGAAAGAAGGCAATTTTGCTCACTGCAAAATCAAAGAAAATACCACTTTTATAATTTCTATACTATACCTTCATTTTTATCTGACTTTTTTAATTGCTTATAAGGTAGTTAGGGAGGGGGAGAGGAAATAATAAAATCATAGAATGGCTTGGGTTAGAAGGGACCTTAAAGATTATCTAATTCCCATGCCCCTACCATGACCAGGGACACCTTCCACTAGACCAGGTTGCTCAAAGTCCCATCCAGCCTGGCCTTAAACACTTCCAGGGATGGGGCATCCACAAGGCTGTGACTGAAGATGTTGTGTGTCTTCTCTAACAGATGGACCCACTGGAAATGCACCAGTTTGGCATGAATTATTATTATTATGAAGTTTACTAGTTTTATGTCCACTTTGAGAGATCACCATTGATGTTTAGAATAAATAAATTTAAAACATTTTGATAATCTTAATGCTGTGATTCTTTGTTTTTCTGTGATTTCTACTCTATGGCACCAAAACAATGGTTAATCAGAAACTTACATGTTTTATCACAATCTTGCAATGATGTATCACTTTCTGGGAATGAATGAAGACTTGAGCACAATTTCTTTTCCCTGAAGATATTCAGCTTTCAAGAAGGAGAAAAACAATTATCTTGTTAAAATTCTGTGACTTGACTTAAGAGTCAAATGAATATCAGAATATTGAAAAGCCCTGACTCTATCTGTAAGTGACATTTACTGTAACTGATCCCAGCATAGAGCTTGTAATTTCAGGATGAAAATGTAAGTTACCATTGGGTTTGCCTGTTTTCAAACTCTTGTATTTATGTTACTAAATACAGTGTGTACAATTTAGACAGACAATTTTTTAAAAACTTCATTTAGGAAGAAAGAATTTCTTCTGTGCTTCTCCTGCCTGTAATAGTCATTCTGAAAATTTAATATTTTTTTAGTAATTATAATCCTTGATTTTTTAACTGGCAAAACAGATGAGATTCCTATCTTAAGCTCTTCAGTAGCTGCTTGACAAGTTTGATTTTAAATGTTCTTGATTTATAAGTATGTGTTCAGTTTGAATTATTTATTGTGATGAGATGACTACTTATATTCATATACTGAAGAAATCCACATACTGAAGAAAATTGCTTAATATGTCAATTACTAATGAAGAATTTATAGGAAATACTGAAAGCATACTGATAATATGTAGTTTCAACTTGACTATTAAAAGCTTTCTCTAGGAAACAAAAGAAAGGTCTTGATTTTTAGACCTTAGATTACAGTAGTCAGTTGAATTACAAAATTAATTTATTATAATAATGTGAATCTGACAAATTCAGAAGAAAGTTTTTGAAATTGAAAACAATTTGCTCATGAAGTATTTTCTCCCTTAAGCCATCTCATTCAACAGTTCTTCAGGGTCCCAGTACAACACATATGGTTGGGTACACTCTTTTTTGGGATGGCAGGTTTACAACAATTAGAAAGTATTGGGTTGTCTGTGATGTTGTTATATTTATTGATACTCAATTTCAGCTGGTGCTGGAGTAGCTACTTTATGCTGATAGATCTATGTCCTTTTTCCATATTTCCTAAACCAGATTTAATGCTAAAAAAAGGGATATAAGCATATTTCTGCTGTCAGAGTTTCTCAAGAGAGGTTTTTTTTGTTTGTAGTACCTAATAAATTAAACCAGAAAGACTATAAACAATGCATTCTAGCATAAGTGTTAACTAGCCTGATTAATCCAAAATACTGTTTATTTAAATATGTTCCAAACCCTCGCTATCACCTGGGGAAGAGGAAGAGTGAAGGTACCTAATTGTTTTAGTCTCTTATTTGTTTCTGTACTTTGTTTTAGACAATATTTCTGTAATAAATACTGGATCTTAGTGCTTGAGAAAATTCTGCTAAAAATCTAACATATATCAAAACTCTGAATAAAAGCATTCTGCTTATGTCCTCATTCTCAATTTTCCTGCTAATACTCATAACTAAACTTTACCTATAGTGACTTAGACTGCTAGGCATGAAACAATTCTTTGAGAATTCTTACAAAATTTAATGCTTGTTTTCTATGAGAAGTCTTAAAAAAAAATCAGATAATTAAATTTATTGTTTCAAATAATATTAATATAAAATAACTGTACAGTGTTATTATTGTGATGGCTTGGTTTGGGATTTTTTATAAAAAAAAAGATATCTAATTTACAGGAATAAGCATAGTGGGGGAAATATGCGGCTTTCAATGCACAATTTATGAAACAGATGAAGGAATAATTTAAAGCAACTTCTTTATTGTAATGCAAAATGTGTGAAAGACACTATGTAAGCGTATTTATGGATATTACAATATATAATATAATGGAATGTATATATATAATATAATATAACATAATGTACATTTACATTTTAACTTGCTTTGACTTTGGCTTGGTTATATCAGAGTTAAATTAAATGGATATGTGTGGATGAAGACATTAAACATATAATCATTTACTTTTATTTGCACTTTTCATGTAACTGGCGTTGTCATTTGTAAGTGATTTATTATGACTTCTTTCCCCTCAAAGAATCAGTAAGGTAGGGTTAATAGCTGTGAATCTTCTCATGTACTGATGATTATATGAGGGTGACATTTTGAACAAAGTCATCTCAAATGACAAGAGGAGCAGCTACCCGTGAATTCAAACTCCTGGCTATTTATGAGATTAGAGCATGAAATGATGAGACTTGTGCATACTAGAAACATTTTAGAAAGACAGATAATCTCTGCCCAATCCACAGTGGCAAATACCATAGGTGCATCAAAACAGGCTCTGAGGAAACATTTCTTAACTATGAGGAATTATTCAGCTAAATCCCGTAAAATTCCTGAACGGCATTCTTAAGATATAATTTTCTGATGGACCAAGCTATTAAGACAGGAATAAAAAGTAGGAACATAGATAGCAAAACACTGTTAATATGATTGTTGAATTCTATCCTAAAAAGTTACAGGAAAGCAAACAGGCACCTAGTCATCGTAGTGCTGGATGAAAATTTTAGTTCATAGAGACATTTTTTCTTAAAGAAGGAGTCACACAGACAAACATCACTCAAAAAAAAAAAGACATAAAAAGTTTTACTTATATAATAAAGAATTTAGAGCAACATCTCAAGATTTGAAGGATTGGGAGCACCAGATCCATGTCATCATGCTTTTATGTCAAGCTGAATAATACCATTGCAGAAGAAAACTTCAGCAGGAATTTGCAAAGGGAATGAACATAACAGAAACTGAAAGCAAAAGTACAATGAAAAATTGACCGAAGGAACAAATTTACAGAAAAAGGAAGATAATGAAACAGAACTGACAACTGTAGAAGAATGATCAGTCACAAAAATAATTTTGTCCTTCTGAACAAATGGGACTTCCAGTTTATGAACTATTTCATCATACACCAGTAAAAATTTATAGCACTGCTTAGTGACAAAAAATAGAATTAAGCATATTACTTCCCTTTGGACTGTATCAAGAAAACTAAATGCTATGAGGGGAAATTTTATTTATAATATGTGAAAGCTGGGGAAATCACGCAGTTTGAGCTATATAATGAAAACATTTTAATCTGAAATATGAGCAATCTACTTCAGTCAAAATGTACAAATTTTGTTAAAATATGTCTCCTTGGGCATCTCAGTGCGTAGAGTCATCTCCTTTTTGAGGTGTATGAGATATACTGAGAAATATTTGACAGTCCAGTGACAGACTCTGAAAGAATATATACGGATTAAACTAAATTTATAGTGGAAGACACATGATTTAAGCTAGCATTGTACTTCTAGGTAGCCCAGAAATTTGAGCACTGTTATTAAAAAAAGAATAAATTAAGTAAAGTGTGTTTTCTGGTATTGTACTTAGTAAGTTATCTAATAGAAATACAATTGCCCTGTCTAGTTTTTCAAGTAGATCATGATATTAGTAAAGATATTGATATAAGCAAGAAAGCACGATAGTAGCAAAAATAAAACTAAAGATACAATTAGGTATCATGACTAGCTCTGAGAAATTCTGATCTTTTTTTAAGAGAGTTCCACACCAAATTCAGAATTTTAAAAAGGATGTTATCACATGATTTTATATCTCTAGCCTCTGTAATGCCACATTTCAGGTTTTGCAGTCATTTTGTTCCCAAATATCATGCATACCTAGAGAAAATAAAATGTAAATAATTCAATGCATTGCCAGTTACTAGATGCCAGTTACAACTCACTAGCACAGTAGCTTGGTAGCGGTGGAACCCAAAGCATAAGACTGATACTGAAAGTAAAACTTTTGCTGCTCGGTGTGCTTGCCTGCTCATATTGTTCCATTTTCTGTTCTGCTGCTTGAACAGAATTTTTTACCAATTACTTTAAGTTTACCTTACACTTTATAGTCAGTAATAATTCAGACTATACAAGTTTATACCTAGGTTATTTCCTGGAACCATGGGAGCCTGAACATCAAGCTTGAGTTCCTGCTGCTTATACATCTCCTTAAATCTCGTAAGGCTGCTGCGCAGCTGCATGATTTAGTAGAGTTGATTCCAGGGGATGTCCTTTTCTTTTTCAGGTTTGTGAGCAGCTTCCATTTGCTCACACAACTGGATCCTTGCTGCTTCTTCCTAGGTTCCAGGTTGTGTTTGGGGAAAGGGCAGCTGACTGCAGGATAAATAGTGAGCGTAGATGGCATCAGGGAACCAGCTGTGAGAAGAAGCCACCACCACTACATATGCAGTCATGAGATGAAAACTGCTTTCATGATAGAAGAAAACGTGTGAAAGGAAAAAAAAATAGATTAAAATAAAGGTGACAAGAATCAAAACCAGGAGAAAAAGCTGGAGCAGAAATGAACAATGAGATGATTATTCTGGAGTTCATTTCTCTCACTTTGTTTTCAGGTTTTGACCCAAAAGGATGAAAACTGAATAGTATGCATCTGTTTGCAATATTCAGATGGTGAGAAGATATCCTTGTTTTGCATATCAAACTCAGCATAAATATATCCTCAGAGTTCTCGCTTATTCTTTTCCACTTTAAAAGTAACTATTCACTAGATTCTGTGGCAGAAAGTAAAATGCAGAACTGATTATGTTGTCTAACATCCATTGCATTCATATGACCAAACTTTCAAACACTCCTCTGATTCAAGTCCCTCCCCCAAGAACAAGTGGTTAATATTAAATATCTTGATGTACATTTATGCATTCAAATATATTGTGGCATTTTCAGAACTGTCAAAGAAGCAACTAGGATCTTTAAAAGTTGACTTACCCAGCTGATTTTTGGCTACTCGTCTTTTTTTCAGTGAGGAGCTTTAAAACAGGAATTCTTTCTGGTGCTGATCTAGAAAATGAGATATTAGTTTATGAGATTTGAAGTGACATACTTTGAATTAGATTTTATTACAGTTAATAGTAGAATTGTTACCTCATACAAAGAATCATTTAGCTACTATTTATTTTCAGAATTGCCCTTTTGAAGCCAACGGAAAAAGCGAAGCATAAAATCCTCAATGAATTGCCAGCCATTTATCCTGCATGTCATGGTTTGACTACAGTAGGCAAATAAGCACCATGCAGCCACTCACTCACCTTCCCCCAGCAGGATGGGGAGGAAGAGAACTGGAAGGATAAAAGTGCAAAACTCATTGGCTGGGTTAATAACAATTTAATAGTTGAAGGAATAAAATAAAATAAAAAAAAAAAAAAAAAAAAAATAAAATAAAATATTAATGACTGACTTTAAGGAAAATAATAGAAAAAAGAGAGAAATAAAATTCAGGAAAGACAAATGGTGCAAATGAAAAACAATTGCTCACCACCAACTTACCAATGCCAAGCTAGTCCCTGAGCAGTGATCCTCAGCCAAGTTTCCCCTACTTTATATGCTGCACATGACAACACATGGTATGGAATACCCTTTTGGTCAGCTGTGGTCAGCTGTCTCAGCTGTGTCCCCTCTGTCGTGTTCAAGTCCAGTCACCCATGTAGTTTGCTCACTCACTCCCCCTTTTTTCTTCCCCCCCGGTCCCAGGGGGATGGGGAGGAGAATCGAAAGAATGTAACTCCCACAGGCTGAGATAAGAACAACCCAGTAACTAAGGTATAACACAAGACACTACTGCTACCACCAGTAATAATAATGACAAGGGAAACGACAAGAGAAGCAACAAGGGAAGAGAATACAATCGTTCACCACCTATACCCAGCCTGACCGAGCAGTGAACCCACCCTTCCTGGTAACTGCCTCTAGCTTTTTCATCCTGGGCGTGATGTGCTGTGGTATGGAATACCTCTTTGGCTCAGGTGTCTAGTCTCTGCTTAATCCTGGCTTCCCCTCCTCTCTGGCAGAGCACGAGGCTCAGAAAGTCATTGGTCAGACTAAACATTACTACAACAACTAAAAAAATCAGTGTTACCAGCACTGTTCCCAGGCCGAAAATCAAAAACACAGCACTACACCAGCTACTACGATGGAGAAAAATGACTGCTACTGCTGAACCCAGGACACCGTCCCAGTTTCTTGCGCACCCCGCAGTCTACTTACTTCTTGGGTGGTGTGAGAAGCAGTAAAGGCCTTTACTCAGTGTAAGCACTACTCAGCAATAGCTAAAACATTCCTGTTTTATCAACACTGTTTTCAGCACAAATCCAAAACATAGCCCCACACAAGCTACTATAAGGGCAATTATCCAAACTCAACACCCAACACAATGTGAAATCAAAATCAAATGTCAGAACAAGGCATGTCAATGGGAAAAGATAATACTTGTGAGTTGTATTTACATAGGGTCATTTAAGTAGCAGCAATATTATGGCACTCCATTTATGAAAAATCATTGATGATCATTAATTGTAAACCCATTTTGCTAAACAAGTTCTAGAGAAGTTTTCTGTCTGTGTCTGAGAGGAATTACCACAAAAAATATATGCTAGAACATAAAGATGGACTACTGTGGAGTCTGGGATTAAATTTTTGATTTGATAGCAACAAATCACATCTAGCAAGAAAGAGCAGTGCTCTTTTAAAGCTGTTTGCTATTATACAGGATAAGGGTACAGCTTTTATGCTGGCTTTGACAGAAAGAATAGAATCCACTGTAGACAGACATGGCAAAAAAATATATTTTGGCTGGTATTATTTTACCAACATGTGAGGTGACATACTTTAAAGAAAATCAAAACTGAAATGTAAAATCAGACTCTCCTTTCAGTAGAGTGGCTGAAATGTTCTGCAGTAACAGCAGAATCATCATTATAAAAAAAAGCATACTGCATTTTTTCTTGCAAAATTTACTTTTTCTGCTATCTTGCTGTGTCTTTTACCTTGAAAAATCATCTCTTCTTTTGCACATAATGGTTTATTTTTCCCCTTGGTCTAAAATACATTTTTGACCAGAGACAACCCAACACTTGTTCTGAATGCAAACACATGTTCTGAAATGTCAGATGTCTTTTCCAACCTAGTTGATTATATGAAAAACAGCAAGGTGCTTGGTGACAGCCAGCATGGCTTCACTAAGCAGAAATCCTGCCTCACCAATCTGGTGGACTTCTATGATGGGGCTATGGAACTGATGGACAGGGGTAGAGCAGTTGATGTCATCGGCCTGGACTTGTGCAAAGCATTTGACACTGTCTCACATGACATCCTTCTCTCCAAGTTGGAGAGACATCAATTTGATAGGTGGACCACTCAGTGGATAAAGAACTGGCTGGATGGCCGCACGCAAAGAGTTGTGCTCAATGGCTCAATGTCCAGCTGGAGACCAGTAATGAGTGGTGTCCCTCAGGGATCGGTGTTGGGACTGGTCTTGTTCAACATCTTTGTCAGTGACATGAACAGTGGGATTGAGTGTGCCCTCAGCAAGTTTGCCGATGACACCAAGCTGTGTGGTTCGGTTGATATGCTGGAGGGAAGGAATGCCATCCAGAGGGACCTTGACATGCTTGTGAGGTGGGCTGATGCCAACCTGATGAAATTTAACCATGCCAAATGCAAGGTCCTACAGCTGGGTGGGAGCAATCCCAGGCACAGCTACAGGATGGGCAGAGAAGAGATTCAGAGCAACCCTGCAGAGAAGGACTTAGGGGTGTTCGTTGATGAGAAAATGAACATGAGCTGGCAGTGTGCGCTCGCAGCCCAGAAAGCCAACTGTATCCTGGGATGCATCAATAGGAACGTGACCAGCAGGTCGAAGGAGGTGATCCTGCCCCTCTACTCTGCTCTTGTGAGACCTCACTTGGAGGATTGTGTGCAGTTCTGGTGTCCTCAACATAAAAAGGACATGGAACTGTTGGAACAAGTCCAAAGGAGGGCCACGAGGATGATCAGGGGATAGGAGCACCTCCCATATGAAGATAAGATGAGAAAGTTGGGGCTGTTGAGCCTGGAGAAGAGAAGGCTGTGTGGAGACCTCATAGCAGCCTTCCAGTGTCTGAAGGGGGCCTATAGGGATGCTGGGGAGGGACTTTTCGTGTGGGACTGTAGTGAGAGGACAAGGGGTAATGGGTTCAAATTTAAACAAGGGAAGTTTAGATTTGATACGAGGTAGAAATTCTTTACTGTGATGGTGGTGAGGCACTGGAATGGGTTGCCAGGGAAGTTGTGAATGCTCCATTGCTGGTGGTGCTCAAGGCCATGCTGGACAGAGCCTTGGGTGGCATGGTTTAGTGGGAGATGTCCCTGCCCCTGTGAGGGTGGCTGGAACTAGATGATCTTAAGATCCTTTCCAACCCTAACTATTCTATGATTCACGATTCTACATCAAAACTATCTCAATTTTAGATGCAGTCTTCAGTAAACTTACACAAAACTCATCACAAACATGCTTTAAGATCACAGTTTGTCTTTTAAATTAGTCTGAAGTCCCTGTCATGTACTAGGAAACCAAATAGTCACATTACTTGTATGGCTGGTTATCAGTGCAAAGAAATGGCACATTCTGATTCTTTGCTCTAATGTCTTAATCTTACCATTCTTCCAACTTAGAATAGCTGTACAAATACCTCATGCATTCATATGACTCATATTCTTCAAAGTAAAATTTCCAACATTTTTATAGTAGCATCAGTGTTCAGGAAGAAAGACGGAGAGTGTTTCCCTTTTTCAGTATATTGCTGCAGAAAAGCCATAGTCATTAAATAAGTCTGCAAATATTAGTAATTTTTTTCGATAGTCAGAATGGCTAATTCACCAATAATTTGTATAATCCCACTCTTATTAGAATTAAAATAATAAATAATTGCAAAAAATAATATTTAATATTAAAATAATTATGTGGACCCAATTTTGTTTTGTTTAATAGACTAAAATCTGCAAAGCAACATAGTTAGAGAAAAAAGTTTGATGGCAGGACTGATAAAGCCATCATACATCATGGGTCAGAGCAATCGCAGGCACAGCTACAGGTTGGGCAGAGAAGAAACACAGAGCAGCCCTGCAGAGAAAGACTTGGGGGTTTTGGTTGATGAGAAAATGAACATGAGCCGGCAGTGTGCACTCGCAGCCCTGAAAGCCAACTGTATCCTGGGATGCATCAAAAGGAACATGACCAGCAGGTCGAGGGAGGTGATCCTACCCCTCTACTCTGCTCTTGTGAGACCTGACTTGGAGGATTGTGTGCAGTTCTGGTGTCCTCAACATAAAAAGGACATGGAACTGTTGGAACAAGTTCAAAGGAGGGCCACGAGGATGATCAGGGGACAGGAGCACCTCCTGTGTGAAGGTTGGCTGAGAGAGTTGGGGCTGTTCAGCCTGGAGAAGAGAAGGCTGCATGGAGACCTCATAGCAGCCTTCCAATATCTGAAGGGGGCCTATAAGGATGCTGGGGAGGGACTCTTCATTACGGACTGTAGTGATAGGAGAAGGGGTAATGGGTTCAAACTTAAACAGGAGAAGTTTAGATTGGATATAAGGAGGATGCTCTTTACTGTGATGGTGGTGAGGCACTGGAATGGGTTGCCCAGGGAAGTTGTGAATGCTCCATCGCTAGTGGTGTTCAAGGCTGGGTTGGACAGAGTCTTGGGTGTCATTGTCTAGGATAAGGCATCCCTGCCCATGGCAGAGAGGTGGAACTAATATGATCTTAAGGTCCTTTCCAGCCCTAACCATTCTTGATTCCATGGTTCTATGGTAAGCCGTTTCTTGAAACTTGACAAAAAAAGAAACATTCTTAAAACTGGACAGCTAGAATAGTCATAGGACCCAGATCAAGGTTATGCTAATCAAATTTTCATTATTTTAAGATCAAATATTTAAAATAGTTTTCAAAATTATAAGAGATTCTATTATTTTGTTAACATTGCTGGTACTATGAGAACATAGTTATATTGGCTTTACTGCAGTTTGTGACTGGTGGTTCTTTTAGGCATTGCTAGGCTTTCAATAGAGATTTTAAGGCTTTAGGTAAAATTTAAATGAAATATAGTTGAGTTTTAGGAAGCTAAGATGGTAACTTAATTGATCATCCGGACAAGAGAAGGCAGTGAGTCCAAAGATATGGTACTTAAATAATTTTAAGCAAATAGTGAACTTAATTTGAAGTTAAAAAAGGGAAAAATTTCTTCAATAGATATTTTTAATTTTATGTTGCATTTGCACTTCTTTTTGAAAGAGGCTTTCAATTTGTTATTTGCAACATTTTTAATTGATATATTCAAATTATATGCCTGACACAATATATGATGCTTCTCAGAAAATGTAGTAGTCCCAAGATAGCTTCTCCTCTGTCAAATTCATTGGTATTGTTTTAGTAGGTTTCAAAAATTATTAGGATTTGCATACAAGACAGACATATAAAGGGAGTGAAATTTATTAACCTAGACAGCAGACAGCAAGGTATAAGAACAAAGATTACAATGCATGAATATTCTGTGCAATTCTATAAAATATAAAGAGCAGTCAATTGCTTATTTGCTCATATGTATCAGTGAGATAAAATATGGTTTCTTTCTTTTAAAAAGATAAAGAATAACCCAGATTTGACATGCTTACTAATTCACCCAACAGCTTTAGCAGTTAACCCTTTCAGAGGTCAATGGGAATGGCCAAATCATTGGTGCATCCTTGTTAACAAATGTTACTGTCTCTTCTATGGCATTTCCCTCAAACTTTAATTAACAGAAACATGTAACTGAGCTCCACCAATTATCGCCACATTAATTTGAGTAATTTTGAAGATGAAATAGCTGTCTGGATCCTTATATCAGATTGCATGCCGTAATCGTTATGTGTAATTCGTTTTCTTGTGAAGAAGAAGCCAGCCAGGCTGACTAAAAAAGCCCACCACCAAACAGTAGAAAAAGTTACAGCTTTTGCTGTCATTTGAATGATAAATTAAAGCTTTGCTCTTATCAAAGCCTCAGTGTTTGTTTCATTTCCTAAATTGAATGATTTTATCAGTCTAGTTACTGAAAGATTCAATAAAGCTTAAGAAACTGAAAATAGTAGTCAGTGATCATTTTTAGAGAGACAAAAATCACATCAAACTAAATTAAATCTGCATGCTCCCTTAAATGCAAGTTTATGTTGGATTTGCATTGCAAGGACTTTTGGAGGAGGGAAGACTATAAGGGCAGCTTCTGTTAGAAGCTGCTAGAAGCCAAGACCAAGCCCATAAGAAGCAGGTATAGCACATCTGGGACAACATGTTTAACAAGGCGGAAAGTTACTGAACAGGAGCAATTGGAACTGTAGAGAGGAGTGAGAATATATGAGACCAACAGCTCTGTGGACACCAAGGTCAGTGCAGCAGGAGGGGAGAAGGTGCACCAGGCACAGGAGCAGAGATTCCCCTGCAGCCTGTGGTGCAGACCATAGTGAGGCAGTCTGTGCTCCTGCAGCCCACACGGAGGTCCATGGCAGAGCAGATAGGATACCCATCTGCAGAGTAGATATTAGAAAAAAATTGTTCACTATGAAGGTGGTGAGACGCTGGCACTGATTGCCCAGAGAAGTTGCAAATGCCCCATCTCTGGAAGTGTTCAAGTCCGGGCTGGACGGGGCTTTGAGCAGGCTGGCCTAGTAGAGAGTCTCTGTCCATGGCAGTGAGGTTGGAACTAGATTATCTTTAAGGTCCTTTCCAACCAAAACCATTCTATGATATGATTTTATGACACTCAATGAACTCTGTCCCAGCATTCTAACTTATGCCAGATAAAATAGGTTTGATACCAAGTCTTGCTGGTACCATGTGTCTGGAGAATTATAAAAAGAGCATCTAAGACAAAGGTAAAAAATCTCATTATCTTCCCTGACTGAGGCTCTGTTTTCCTATCTCAGTCGTATGCAAGAACTTAGCATAAATTTTGAAACAGAAGTAATCTAATTACATAAAGGGATTTTGGAAGCAGAATAAGGTGAAATGATGCTACGAATCATGCCAGACTAGCCCATCATTCTTCTCAAAGATATCGATGTGTTTTTAACACTAAGAATGACTGTATGAGGTCTGAGTAAAACATTTAAGAAGGTGCTACATGTTAAAAGATAAATGAAAAAATAAAAAGGTAGAAAAGAGCACAAGAACTGTAAAACTGATCTCATGGCCTGAAGTGAAGGCAATATATGTTAAAAAAGAAAATATTAAAAAAAAAAAAGGAGGTTTCCAGTACAGTTTCTTAACATTTTATTTTTGAAACCGAATTGAAACATTCTTTGACTGCTGAGGAGAGCCCTTCTAACCACAGGCAGTAAAAGCAGAATGAAAAAAATCATAAACTCCTGAAATGGCCATTACCTTTTTTTTTACTTTTATTGTTTATTTTCTATGAATGCTCACAGTGAAGAAATAAAAAGAAATTGTGAAATCAGGGGTGTTGGAAGCAGTAAAGCAACAGTGCTAGGTCTGGATTCTCAACAAGAGAACACAGTTCAGCAGGCATTCTGCTATCAAATGTTTGGTCATTTTAGTAATAGTAGTAGTCATGTTTCTATTCATCTTGAGAGGTAAGTCATACTGGCTTTGGGGTTTTGGGCTTGGTTTTTTTTTTTTTTTTTTTTTTTTTTTTTTGTTAGAAGGGAGCCTAGAGTCATGCAGAGATGTCTGATTTGCTACATCTAATTTCTACATGCCTTTAACTTCCTAAAGCTACTTGCACTAATAGTGAGAACTCCTGTGAGAAGGCTGGTCCTTTTCTTTTCATGTTGCTAAAGGAAAAATTGTTTTCTGGCAGAGCCCATCTTTCTCCACTGGTTTCCGAGGCAACTTATGTAACTTGTTTACACAAGGTGTCTGCTGGAAGCCGGCATGTCCTATTTTAATTGGTAATGGCTCTAAAGAAAAATAATGAGCTGTACTTTGTAACAAAACAGTGAAATTTGGAAACAGTACCTGAGATACATATGAAGAGTAAACTGTGATGGACATGTTAGTGAGTTCCTAGTAAAGTTATTCTCTCAGGCTGTGTGCTTAAACATCTGCTTCTTTACTCCTATTTCACCATTAATGGTTTACTATAAAGCAAATTCTGGTGGTGGTATTTATGGAGCTGTCTTACCAGCTTCACACTGCAGCTTCTTCACAAAACATTAGCCTTAGAATCTAAATAATTTGGGGGTCCATGAAGGTAATTAGTGGCTCAGCCTGTATGCTTCTCTCTCTATTCATAGGTAAGATTATGTGCCTTCATTGATCATATACAACATAAAAGTTTTTCACATTTGAAACATATTGTTGATGTCAGCAAAGTATGTTGCTTTAATGCAAACCCACACATCAGAAGCTCTCATACACAGAATACAGCGTATATGCAATACCCCCGGGGTACTTCAGACAATGTGCATGTGCAATATATCTTAGAACAGCCTTCCCTTTAATCAGAGTAGAAAATTTCTATAATACAAGTCAGAATAGTTTCTTTGCTTGAAAAAACCAAGACTTTTCTGCCATCATTCTACCATAAGTCTAAAATAATTGATGAATCCTATGTGCTGGAGAAATGCCTAAGCATATTGTCTTGCTACTGTGCTTTTAAGTAGTGTGGGATCTGCTCACACAAGTCAATGTCTACCACCATACACCTGCTCCGTCCATATTCCATCTTGGAAAGATCCTTGCAAGTTGAGAAACTTAAGAAATTGAGCTAAATGATATGCTAAGACAGCTACCCATTCCACACTGTGATATTGGCACTGCTGATATGTAGTTGTCTGCTCTTGTTCATAAAATGTGCTCTTTAAGAGCTGCAGATTTGACTTAAAACCTTTGTGCCAGACAAGTGCAGCAAGCAAATTAGTAACTGCCAGGGAAGGATCTATTGAAAAAATTTCCTCTGTGAGGCTTCCAACTGTTAAGTGAAGGATTATCATTGCTTACATGATGCTTACTCTCACAACTCAGACATGCTATATGGATCAAGTTGACAACTTTCTGCAACCGGTAAGCATCACTGGCTGAATCATTTCCTTTCTGCACTTCTGTTCTACTCATATATTTTCAGGATCAGCATGCACAAATAGGTTATCGTCATATCACTGGAAGTCTTTCATTGCTTGACAAACTATTTTTCATCTGGGCTAATGATCTATGTGAGTTTGCATTGATCTGCTGGAAGGAGAAATGCAATATGCCCAGTCAGGAAAAGAGAAATTAGACAATGAAAGACAGCTGACTACAAGCTAGGTTGCAAATCTCTTTTTATGTTTAATCACTCAGACCTGCTTTGTCATTGGTGACTTACTCAGGGACTTTTTTTGCAGCAGATAACTACACAACCTTTTTTTTTTTTTTCTAAACCTGTTTTCTAATGCTCCAGAATCAGCCAGTGTAAACTGATTAAGCAAACAGCTATTTGGCCTAATAGTACAGCAAAGAGTCATTCTTACTACTATGGGCCTAAATGATTTTGACCTTATTCCACTAAATCTCCTTCTAGAGAACATCAAAACTGTGTGTCCATCTATAGGGAGTTCTGGGAAGACTGACAGGCAGTGAGGCATGATGGACCTGTGGAGAATCAAAACTAAGAAGTAGAAATCTGTATAAACTGATGCATGGCTTCTGGATCAGAAAGAGGTTTTTAGGAACAATTTTAAAAATCTCTCTCTGTTGGAGCATAGAGGAGTGGAAAATGTGCCTCATTAATTTTCTTTATGGAAGGTCACCATAAGTCTTCAAAACAAAGAATCATTTCACTGTTTCACAAAACTAAGGTACATTGAAGATATTATCTGTCTTGTCAGGTTTAAACAAGAGATCTGTGAAAGGAGTTAGAGCTCATGTCTCATGACTTTCAGTGTAGTGTTTTTTCTATTGAATCCTCCTTTCTGCCATCTTGTAAAATAATTACACCATAGATATCAGAATGTACGGATTGGGAGCCATCATAAGGTGTATGAAGCTGTGGATTGATGCCAAGTCTCAGGAGTTTTGTGTGGTTTTTATTCTAACATGTTTCATTGAACAATGGATGACAATGCACAGTGAGAGTTCATCTGAAACAAGCTACTTATGCACAATATGATTCTGACTGTACTGATTAATAGCAACTTTGTTATATATAGCCCAAAGGACTAGGTGAGAGAGAAATGATGTCCAGATATTCTGAGCAATTAGAAATACATGTGCAAATACACTAATCAACTTAAGAATCTATGCAACTATTCTTTCCTGCCATAGTGAAACAAGTCTGAAATACTTTATATCTACTGTAGTCAGAAGTGAAATAAAATATTTAGTCAACCTATATTGTCTTAGAATCATTTCAAAGCAGAGAAAAATCCCACTGGGCTGATGAATAAGAGGCTTTTTTGCCACTTCTTCTTCAAAAAAAACTATTAATTGTACAACATCCTTGTCTCTAAGCAGAAGAGACACAAAGTTGATGGATGGACCACTCAGGGGTAAAGAACTGGCTGGGTGGCTGCACACAAAGAGTTGTGGTCACGTCTCAATGTCCATTTGGAGACCAGTAACAAGTGATGTCCCTCAGGGTTCGATGTTGGAACCAGTCTTGTTCAACATCTTTGTCAGTGACATGGACAGTGGGATTGAGTATGCCCTCCGCAAGCTTGCCGATGACACCAAGCTGTGCAGTTTGGTTGACACGCTGGAAGGAAGGAATGCCATCCAGAGGGACCTTGACATGCTTGTGAGGTGGGCTGATGTCAGCCTTATGCAGTCCAACCAAGCCAAGTGCAAGGCCCTACACCTGGGGCAAAGCAATCCCAGGCACAGCTACAGGTTGGGCAGAGAAGAAACACAGAGCAGCCCTTCAGAGAAAGACTTGGGGGTGTTGGTTGATGAGAAAATGAACATGAGCCAGCAGTGTGCGCTTGCAGCCCAGAAAGCCAACTGTATCCTGGGATGCATCAAAAAGAGCGTGACCAGCAGGTCGAAGAAGGTGCTCCTGCCCCTCTACCCTGTTCTTGTGAGACCTCACTTGGAGGATTGTGTGCAGTTCTGGTGTCCTCAACATAAAAAGGACATGGAACTGTTGAAAGAAGTCCAGAGGAGGGTCACGAGGGTGATCAGGGGACTGGAGCACCTCCTGTGTGAAGATTGGCTGAGAGAGTTGGGGCTGTTGAGCCTGGAGAAGAGAAGGCTGCATGGAGACCTCATAGCAGCCTTCCAATATCTGAAGGGGGCCTATAAGGATGCTGGGGAGGGACTCTTCATTACGGACTGTAGTGATAGGAGAAGGGGTAATGGGTTCAAACATAACCAGGAGAAGTTTAGATTGGATATAAGGAGGATGTTCTTTACTGTGATGGTGGTGGGGCACTGGAATGGGCTGGCCAAGGAAGTGGTAAATGCTCCATCCCTGTTGGTGTTCAAGTCCAGGTTGGACAGAGTCTTGGATGACGTTGTCTAGGATGAGGTATCCCTGCCCATGGCAGAGAGGTGGAACTAGTACGATCTTAAGGTCCTTTCCAGCCCTAACCATTCTTGATTCTATGGTTCTACGATTGTATTGTAGCCTATAGCATTGCATGGGGTTGTTGCCACCCAAGGGCAGGATGCGCCTTGGCCTCAGGAAATAGATCCAGCCTGTCCAGATCCCTCTGTAGTAGAGCCTTCCTACCCTTCAATAATCAACCCTTCTGCCCAACTTGGTGTTATGTGCATACTGAGAGTGCAGTCAGTCCACTTGTCAACATCATGGATAAAGATATTACGCAGAACTGGTCCCAGTACTGAGCCATGGAGAACAGCATTTGTGACCAGCCGCCATCTGAATTAACTCTATTCACCACCACTCTTTGAGCTTGGCCATCCAGCTAGTTTTTCTCCCAGTGAAGAGTATGCCCATCCAAGCCTTGAGCATACTTTCTGCCGAGAGTGTCACCTTGTCATAGAAGAAGATCAGTTGATCAAGCAGGATCTGCCTTCCATAAACCCATGCTGACTGGGCCTGATCACCTGGCTGTCCTATATGTGCTGCATGCTGGCACTCAAGATGATCTGCTCCAAAAGCTATCCAAGCACTGTGGTCATAGTGACAGACCTGTAGTTCCCCATATCGTCCTTCCAGCCATTCTTGTAGATGTGCGTCACATTTGCTAACCTTCTGCCAACTGGGACCTCCCTGGTTAGCCAGGACTACTGACAGATGTTTAATAGTGGTTCAGTGGGCACTTCTTCTAACTCCTTCAGTACCCTTGGATGGATCAAATCTAGTCCCATAAACTTGTGTGTGAGTCCAAGTGGCGTAGCAGATTGCTAACAATTTTCCTCTGGATGGTGGGTACTTCATTCTTCTCCTTGTCTTCCAGCTCAGTGGGCTGGGTACCCAGTGAAGAACTAGTCTCACTATTGAAGACTGAGGCAAAGAAAGCATTAAATACCTCAGGCTTTTCCTCATCTTTTGTCACTATGTTTCCCACCCCTTATCTAATAAAAGGTGGAGATTCTACTTAGCGCTCATTTTGATGTTAATGTGTTTATTGAAACATTTTTTATTGTCTTTTATGGCAGTAACAAGATTAAACTTTAGTTGGGCTCTGACCCTTCTTATTTTCTCCCTGCATAACCTCATGACATTCTTGTAGTCCTTTTGAGTTACTTTCTTCTAAAAGTCATAAACCCTCTTTTTTTCCTGAGTTCCAGCCAAAGGTCTCTTTTCAAGTTAAGCTGGTCTTCTTCCCCACCAGCTCATCTTTCAGCACATGGGGATGGTCTTTAAGATTTCCTCCTTGAAGTATGTCCAGCCTCCCTGGACTCCTTTGCCCTTCAGGGCTGCATCCCAAGGGAATTTATCAACCAATCTCTTAAATAGGCCAAAGTCAGCCCTCTGGAAGTCCAAGGTAGCAGTTCTGCTAAGCCGCCTCCTTACTTCTCCAAGAACCAAAAACTCAATCCCATATGCCCAAGATAGCCTCCTACCATCACATCACCCATAAGTCCTTCTCTGTTAACAAACAACAGGTCCAGCAGGTTGCCTTCCCTCATGTACTCACTCACAAGCTGCATGAAAAAGTTATCTTCCACACACCCCAGGAACCTTCTGGCACCAAAGAAACTCTACAATATAGAATGATTCATGGTTGGTTTGGTGGGATTTTTTTGTTTGTTTTTCTGGCCTTAAAGGACTAAACTCCATCTGTATTTAGCCCAGCTATTTCAGAGTTAGCCTATAAAGATGACATTATAAAAACATAAACCTGTGATGATTCTCCCCCTCTCCCCCTAAACTGCAGTTTGTAAATCTGATTCTTAGTCACTAATCCCTGAGGGCCAGGCTGAGGACAGAATTAAGGACTACCTCTACACTACTATTACCATGGGCAAGGTTCAAGGTCTAATTACCTACCTGTCATAGTATTATTTGCAGCAGTGCCCTTGGTTCAGGGACGCACAGGTTTGTCCTATACATGAACTGACATAATAACATGAATTTAAGTGTTTCATAGGGGCTGAAAAATTCATGCAGCCTGCAGCTTTCCCCTCTGCCCCTGACATCACGTTGTGTAGAGAAGACAAGACACTTACCACGGGTGCTGGTTTTGACTGGCCATTGCAGAGGTGTGAGGAAGCAGCACACAAGATTAATTCAAGCTGCCAGGAAAAGACACTGTGGTCGTCACATGTAGAGTTCTGGGGACTGGCTGGGCGGTGGAGAGCTTCCTTTATGCTATTTCTGTCTGGCACATTAGAGATGCAGATAATGAACCCTGTCAGACAAAACCCTGCGATTTCAGAATTTCAGATGCTTCACAAACTTCCCCCCCCCACACCCCTTGAGATACAATAAAAATTACAAGGATCTGACTCACTCCTACCTTCACTTTCACAGACAGTTTTGGCAAAATCTGTTAGGTAACCTACATTTTGTTTAAATTATTATTTATTTTTTATTTTGTACAGTAAGGGCTGCTTTAAAGTCTTATCAGCATTTGTTCCTAAGGAAAACTCCATGTCAGGCATGGGGTTTCTTCTATTTATATAATGTACACAGTGTACAAAATATTATACCTATTTTTATGAGTGAAAGGGATATTTATGCAGAGAATATTCATTGCATGACAGTGATGATCAAATAATAATAGACTATTTTATAAAGAAATCAAATATATTTCTATAAAATGTGTGCGTATTTTTAGAACTATTTAAATTAACTTAATAAAAACAATAACCTCAATTCCTGTGAAAGTGATGAAGCAGCTAATCCTGAAAAGCATTTCCAGGCACACTACAGTAATAAAAGTCACCAAGAGTATTCAGCATAGATTCTGAGGAAAAGTCATGCTTGACTAAATTCGTAAACTTCTAAGAGGAAATAACTGGCTTGGTACGTGAAGGGAGAGCAGTGGATGTTGTCTACTTGGACTTCAATAAGGCTTTGCACACTGTCTCCTGTAAGACCCTCATAAAGAAGTATGTTGAAGTGTGGGCCGGACTTGGACTTGGAGAGTGGTGATCAGTGTCACAGTCTAGTTGGAGATCAGTAACTCACAGTATACCACAGGGGTCAGTGTTGGGTCAGGTCCTGCTCATCATCTTCATCAGCGATCTGGATGATGGGGACAGAGCACATCTTCAGCAAGTTTGCTGATGACACACAGCTGGAAGGAGTGGCTAACACACCAGGGGGTTGTGCTGCCATCTAGTGGGACCTAGACAGGCTGGGGAAATCAGCGGGCAGGCATCTCATGAGGTTCAAACCGGAGGGGGAAGTCCTGCACCTGGGGAGGAACAATCCCGTGCTCCAGTATATGCTGGGGGGATGCCCAGCTGGAAAGTAGCTCTGCAGAGAAGGGGTTGTGGCGGACACCAAGTTGAACATGAAAAATCAACGTGGCCTTGCTGCAAAGATAGCTAATGGTGTACAGGGCTGCATTACGAGTAGTGTTACCAACAGGTCAAAAAAGGTAATCTCTACTCATCAGTGGTGAGGTATACCTAAAGTACTGTATCCAGTTCTTGGCTTCTCAATACAGACATGGACATACTGGAGAGAGTCCAGCAAGGGTCTGCTAAGTTGATGAAGGGACTGGAGGAAAGACAGAGAGAGCTAGGACTGTTTAGTCTGGAGAAGAGAACATTCAGAGGGGATCCTATCAATGTGTATAAATACCTGATGGGAGAAGTACAGAAGATGGGGTCAGGATCTTTTCAGTGGCCAGTGACAGGATAAGAGGCAATGGGCACAAATGGAAACGTGGCAAGTTCCCTCTGAACATCAGGAAACACTTTTTTACTGTAAATCTGACTGATCACTGTCTTATGTTGCCCAAAGAATTTTTTTGTTGGTATTCAAAGCCATCTGGACATGGTCCTGGGCAACCATGTCTAAGTGCCCCTGCCTAAGTGGACTAGATGACTTCCAGAAGCCACTTCTAACCTCATCCATTCTTTAATTAAAATACATATAACATTCTTAATTTAATTTGAAGGTCATAAGGTAGCGTGAAAATACAGAATGGACCTGAATTATATTCAGTGAAGAATGTTGAATTTGAAGGGGTTGTTCAGATTAGAGTCTAGATAAAAAGTAATAACCTATTTTTGTATTTGTAGGGTAATAAACCTGAAAACATGTTCAAATAAGGCAGTCTTACATTGTGCTCTTCATGGCAACTGTAATTGTTCTTTGTGTTTAGAATGTGACCAGGGCTGTGCTTTGCAAGTATAGCATTATTCCTGCCCACAGCAGAAATTGTGGGTGTTCACATAGTATTTGTGGATCTAAAAAAACGAGACACCTTGCCTCGATCAATTCACTTCAAACAGTTCAACAAAACATTCAAGCTTTGCCCAGATTCTCTGCTGAGTCTGTAGCTATTGGCCCTTTCTGACCTGATTCCAGTACATCCAATGTTACAGGGCATGATGGAAGACACATTTTCAGCAACAGCGATGAGCTAGAGCAGCCATGATTGAGTCTTCACTAGATTTTCCCTGAATCACTTATAATTTATTTCACCAATGGTGTCTCCTACTTTCAAATATAAAAATATTTAAATATAGGAGTAATCAAATGCTAGTGTCTTATTTTTCCCAAATGATCGTAGTTTTCTTTTTTCTCAATTACAACAATGCATTCTTATCTGACTGCCAGTCAACCTACAGGCAACTCTGACCCACTATACACCAGCAGTTATGGAATCAAATTTGTTGACCTCTTTATATAAGTAGAAAGACTTATGACTCACCTTATGTTTATGTACATCATATTTTTAGTCAAAATAATTTTCCTGTGTTTATTTTTTAATAATCACATATTTTAGGTCAAAAGATAGCCAGCTATCTGTAAAATCTTATAAATGGTGAAATAAAAGGAAGCTAAAGTAATGATTGTTATTCATGGGCATCTAGAAATTAGATTATGGTGGGTTGTTTTTTTTGGGGTTTTTTTTGTTTTTTTTTTTTTTTTTTTTTTAATGAAAGGGGATAAAATAATCCAAATAGTTTCAAAACTGGAATATTGACTACAGATTTTGCTATAATTATTTAATCCATATTCAACAATTATATTTCTATTTGAGTTTACCTAACTGGTTTGCATTTTTTCTAAATGATTGTAACTTCAGTTTATTGAAGTTACTATAATCTGATCAAAATAATCTATTTAAAATCCTTGAATGTTACATTTTCCAGAATCTAGCCTAAGTAATTATGCAGTTCAAACATACTGTTTATACTAATAATATACTAATTTTTACTAATTATACTAATCTACATTTTTCCTCTGATATTTGCCATGAGTAATCTTCTAGTATATTCTTCCTCTCCATCCTATGTGTCACTCCTGAAATGTTTATAATTGCCATGTTCCTTATACACCAAAACAGGCCCAATTACTGCCAAAGAGCTTAAAACCCCCTTTATTTTAAAAATCTTCATGAAAAAACCCCAATATTCTCTGTTTTGTGTTAGCTTTGACTTGGATGTCAGTTATCTAGATAATCAGTGGCCCTTGAGGATTCTGAGATTTTCATAACATTGAAAAAGTGATTCTTTTAGCTGATTATTTTCGTGAAATTATCTGTGTTTATTCTAGAAAGTGAATGGGTTTTGGCGAAATTTAGTCATTGTCAATGAAGATTCTTAATTTAATCTTAATATTACTTCAAGGAGTTGTATTTCATACTGAATATATATATAGAGATAGACAGATAGATAGATAGATAAATTGGTAGCACATTCCAAATACGCAGTTGTTTGTGGCCTAAAATTGCTTGCAAAGTACACTTTTTTAGTAAGTTTTAGAAAAAATCTTTTATTTTAAGGAGCAACCAGGGAAAAAATTAACAATCAGCAGAAACAGGTATTTCTTGTCAGGGTGGGATTATTCATATTTACTCTTTAGGGTCTTAGCATTTGGGACTTGGAGTAGACTGTTTTCAAATAATGTGTGAACATCCATAAAAATATGCAACAGCTGTGCATCAACTCTGTGTCTCACACAATAGTCCAGCTGTTGCAGACAGGACACCATGTCACAGTAACACCTCTGTTACTGAGGCACAAAGGATGAGCTTTGATTTATCACCCTATATTGGTTTAGCATTCAGAGCTGGCTTATACATAGCCAGCTGAGACAGCCTGTGGACATATCTGTCTATTCACAAAAGAGTGTGCCAATATTACTTAGAACTTGCTTGGGGATATTCCTGTCAAGATGTTACAGCAGCACTACTGCATATTTATTATTTAAATAATTAGCTTAATTTAGCTGTAATTCTAAATTACACAAATCTATCTTGAGAGTTAAACTACAATTCTGAATGTTTCTGATGGATAAATATTCTGTATTATTATTATTATTATTATTATTTTTATCTAGAAGTCTACCTGAACAGAAAACCCTTGAGAAAATAACATGGAGGTATTCTGAATTGACAAATGATTGTCTTTAATTTATTTTACATAATAGTGCTAAATATTTTTTACATAGGTAAGAAAAAAAATGTTTGCTGTTTTTACCATAGTAAGTACGCCTTCACTTGCCTAATACAGTTTACCTTTTCTAAAAAGAGATTTTACTTTATTCCTCATTAATGTACTTAACTGCAAAACATAGACTGCTTTGCTAAATGTAAATGGCATTATTTAAACAATAAGAAAGAAAAACACATTATCCCTTCAGAAGGATAATTACATGCTTGCAAATATACTTCAAGGTACCAACTTAAAAGTTGGCTCTGCTTTGATCAGAGATCTGAACTAGATGACCTCCACCAGTCCATTCCAGTCCAAATCTTTCTTTGATTCTGCAATCATTCACTTAAAGTGTCAACTAAGGGATCATCTGTTATCTTTTTCCTGAATATTTTCCTGAAGTTTGTTGGGTCAGCTTTACGCGTTCTGTCTTAACTAATGGTGGAAAAAAATGGTGTGCAGAACAAATGCTGTCAACATGCACTCTACTAGCAATGGTGATACTGACTGCAGGTTAGAGTGGGACTGCTGTGAGGCTGAGAAGTATAGGAGTACTGTTACTTTGCAGACTACCCTAACACATTGAGGGGAAAGACTGGTGCTGCTGCTTTGCCTTCCATCAAAGCCTGTCATCCTGCTTATACATCAGTTCACTCTCAGATTGGAGTTTTAAGACTGCTTGTGAAGACTGTAATATTATCCCCTTTGTTATTTTCCAAATAGCCCTCCATTGGCAGCATTTCTCTGAGGACATCTTCATGAAAGAGGGACAGAAGCAAAAAAATATCAATGGACTTCAATGGCTGATGTCTCTTGACAAATCCAAAGAAGGAAAAAGACACAGAACAATACCTTTCTTACAGTTAAAGGTACCATTTTTAGATGAACTCTGGATATCTTGGCAGCTGGTAAAAAGTTGATTCCTCCCAAGAGTCAGCTTAATTTGCAGCTCAGAAAGCCTTCAATGGCAAACTGGGAGCTCATTTGGCTTGAGTATGAGTAAAGCGCAGTGGTTTTTTAACTACTTAGTTTCTACAAAATAAGGTAATTATTTTCTAAATATCCTGTTATTGTACGTTTACAAACAAAGCTTTGCTACCAGAATGCTTTTTTTTCATGGTATAACCTCAAGAAGCTGATGGTTATTGGGAAAAGGTGGAATAACGTGCCCTGAACTGCTAGGAGATTTGAATTATAGGACAGGTCTCTGCACTGCAGCACAGTGCTTTTTGCATTTGAGATGCTTTGATTTAACCGGTCATGGTAAGGATGTAGATACAAAGAAGAGTTTGTATGGAATCTTTAAATTATATCACAAGGTTTCAAACCAAAAAAGCCACCATTTGCTCTTTAGAAGAGGTTCAATGAAGACCTAAATTTTGAAGCTTTATGGATTTTAACAATATGAAGTAAAATTACAGTTTATCACCAAATATTTATGAAATTGTTTATTAGCTGTTTATGTTTATTATTATAGCATTTTCACTCTGTTAATATGTGCAGCAGTAATGACTGAACTCTGAATCTAAATGTCTATGAGGCATACATATATTCCCTTGTTGGAAAAATATCTTTTCCTGATTCTGTCTTATTAATTTTCTCTCTTTCTAGTGTATTTTCAACTTTTTAAAATAAAATTGACTAAAACTATTGTCAGCAGCTTTGGTTGAGAAAAACAATGATTTAAGCAACAAAGCACATTTAATCATGTTATTGGCTGAACTGAAAAGTCAGTATTATTGTCACAGAAAAATTGCATTAGAACTTAGAGCCAACATGTACAATTTTAGTTGTTTTCTTAATTAGATCAGCAATATTATAGGTTGTATATACAGAGAAAGAGAAAGAGAGAGATTTCTGGTCAAAGTATAATTAATTGACAATTCACATCTATCATTGTGTGTCTGTCTAAAATGCATTTCTTCAGGCATTGCTGTACCCAACCATGGAGAAGTGAGAATGTTGTCTTTATTTTTCACTAACATTTCACATGCCTTTTTTTAACTGTGTAATATCATCCTGCCTGTCTGGTTAGTGTTAAATCAAATGAGTTTGTCTAAGTAAAACTAAGAAAAAAGAAATAATGACACTAATATTAAGCCTTGCAGAGACAGTATAGAGAACTACTAATTGGTGAATGCATTTTCTGCCTTCAGCTAGATGGTCTAGGCTTACTCATTATAAGACTTAGCATAGGATTAATCTAAAGCCATGAAGACCCTAAAACTGGGAGACAGCATCAGTCTAGTTATGAGAGGCAGCCACACAGATGCGCAAGGTGTGAAGTTTTATTAGCCAGGATATTCCCAGGGCCAGGAGCAGGATTCCTAAGGCTGACAGAAAAAATCAATGTGTCTAAGGATAAGGCGTTGTTAGGTTGTTATAAAAGGTCCATCCCCACACATGTAAAGCAGGCATGATGACTTAATAACCATATCAGAGATGTGATTTCCTGCCCTAGCGCATCCCAGGGCTGTCACTGGAGGGTGTATCTGTGTGTTCACGCCTGTTGGGACCCGGGAACAGGGAGCTGTGGCAGACTTGTACCTATTGTGCTACTGCATTTAGCAGCTCTTAGCAGGCAAAGTCCCTTTTAGTTTTATTCTTGCTGTCTAATAGCCTCTGAGTAAATAAATAATAATTTTCAAAAGAATATATACATTTGGACAAAGTTATCTGGGAAGAGGTGCATGCTGCCTGGCTAGAGTCCTGCTCACTTGCTGAGCAAACTGTTTAAATCACTTTGCCTTAAGAGCTACAGATATTCATTTACGCCATGCTGTGACCAAACAGATGTGCTCTCTTAAGAGGCTACACTCCTAATGAAGAACAAGAGAAAGCTCATGTGAGGCATTTCTGGATCGGAGGATGCTGTAGTCTCTCTATACCTATATCTGCAGACATGCTTACAGAAGACATGCTTACATTTCTAAATCAATTGCTTTTGTAGAAGCCTGAAGGGCAAGATCTTTCTCGTACAAAATAGGAGGTGAATATGGTTGGTGAACGAATGCCTTCTGTTGAGAGAAATGCTCTTTGGTGAGATCGAGGAATTCGAGTTTGTAATTTGAATGGTGCTCTTGAGTAATGTTAAAAAAATTGCCTAAATTTGCACATAGCAGTAGCATGAGCTTTTCTCTGATCACATAATTGAGGGTTCTTTTTATATTTTATCATTGGATGCTACCTATTCATTGCTGAAATAATGATACATCTTCATAACAAGTAGCATACCAAGGTGTTTCAAATCCCACTAAGCTCATAACTCTGCAGGTTATGTTCTATTTTTGGCTGGGATAGACTTACTTTTTTTCCTAGTAGCTGGTGTACTGCTGTGTTTTTGCTTTAGTCTGAGAGTAATGCTGATAGCACACTGATGTTTTAGTTGCTGCTAAGTACCACCCTGATCAAGGACTTTTCAGTCTCTCATGCTCTGCCAGTGAGGAGGGGCACAAGAAGCTGTGAGGAGAAGAGACAGGACACTTGATCTGAACTAGCCAAAGGGGTATTCTGTACCACAGTATATCATGCCCAGTAAATAAACTGGGGGAAGTTACCTGGAAAGCCCAGATCACTGCTCAGGTCGGCCTGGGTATTGGTTGGTGGATGGTGAGCAATTGCATTGTGCATCACTGTTGGGTTTTTTGGTTTTGTTTTGTTTTGGTTTTGTTGGGTTTTTTTTTTGTTTCTCTCTCCTTATTTCCCTAATCATTATTATTATTAATAGTAGTATTATGTTGTACTTTAGTTATTAAACTGTTCTTATTTCAACCTGTAGGTTTTACATTCTTTTGATTCTCCTTCCCATACCCTGCAGGGAGAGGAGTGGAGGGTGGGCGAGAGACTGTGTGGTATTGAGTTACTTTCTGAGTTTAAAGCACCACACTTATCACACAATACTTCACTTTCAGCTTTCAGTCACTGAGATCCACTCTTCCTGCTGCAGATGAATGGCTTTATTCAGCATCTATTTGTCTAAAAGATCTGTTGAAAGAGCACATTACTTTGATTGGAATTTGAATGCAAATTCACCAGATATATTTGTGACTTTGCTGCCTAACCACTAGCGTATGAATAATAATCAAAGAGAAGGAGGTAATTCATTGATGTACTTTTTTATATTTGCTGGGTACTTCTAGAGACAGGACGAATCTGAAGCTATCAGTCAAAGGGACTTTCTTGCAAGAAGGACCATGGGAGGATTTCATGGGCTATGTTTGTGGCTATTAGTGACACATTAGATTTCACTACTGGTTTTGATGATGTCCAGGGCTTCCGCCTGAGGTCGAATTTACTGCTACAGGCATTAGCAGGTAAACTGAGAGGGTTAAGAAGCGACTGTCTTAATGTAACAAAACATTTGTTGAGGCATGTTCTAGTTGTGTCATTATGATGTATCGTTACTTAATTTGGCTACATGTTCAGAGTCAGAAAAGAATGTTTCCGGCTTTATACTAAAGGTCTAAGCAGCTTTACTTTCCAGTGTTGACTAGTCGTGTATGCAAAATGTGTAACAGCTTGGAAGAGAAAGGTCTTACGAAGTACCTAGTATTTTCTGAACTTAAGTTATTGATTCTACAGTATGATCCCAAATCTTCATCCTGTATTTAAGAGATTTTTATCAAACTCTGCAAATTACAAGGTCATAAAAAATTTACACTATCTTCACAGTATAGCAGAAAGCAGCAAGTTCATTAAAATTGAAAAGAGGTGGTCTTTTCCACAAACTTTACCTCAGCTATAAAATTCCTTGACACAAGATGCCATCAATGTTGAAAGTCTGAGTGGAGTTTAAAAGGATACTGAGCAGGTTTATGAACAAAAAAATCCATTCAAAGTGTTTAGAAACAATCTCCGTTTTAGAAAGCATCTGGGAGCAAATGGCTGAAGACTGCAACAGAATGTATATAAATATACATATAAATATATAGGCATTTTTATACTACATAGGCTTATGCTGTTCATCACAGTGTTGGCCTGACTGTGCAGATGCTGTTATGTTCTGTTCCTCTTTGGCTTATGTGTCCCTACAGCCTTATTACCTCAAATATTAATATCATACTTTCACAGGACATCACTGCTTATTTTCTTACCTATTAGGGAGTAAAGAGAGCAAAAGACATACTCTCCCCTTCTTGGTGAAGCATCAAGTCCTATATAGCTGCCAGTTCCTATGCATCTAATGAATATGGCCCGCAGCACAGCCCTAATTAGTGATATGTTCTTAGCATGAATTATAGGAATTCTTGACACATTTGAAGCTAGAATCAGACCATAGGGTTCTGTCTTTTAATACTGCAGAAAGCAATACCCTACAATTGTCTTGATAAATCACTGTTCGCTGTAGAGCTAGACAGCTCTTCTGCCTCTGTTACTTTACAGGCAGACTGCTCCATGACTTTGTTGCTTTGAAACCTGCCTTGAGCTCCACCGGTTCTTTCTATGCTGGTATTGTTCTTGGGTTTGAATAGCTCCTTTCCTTTTTAATAGCTATCTTCTGCTGTCTTTAGACAGAGGAATCTTGCTGTCATGGGTTCAGCAGCAGCAGTCATTTTTCTCCTTCTTCATAGCTGGTGCAGCGCTGTGTTCTCTGATTTTGGGCCTGGGAACAGCACTGATAACACCAGTGTTTCGGGTACTGCTTAGTGATGTTTTGGTCTGACCAAGGACTTTCTGAGCCTCATGCTCTGCCAGGGAGGAGGGGAAGCCAGAAGGAAGCAGAGACAGGACACCTGACCCAAACTGACCAAAGAGGTTATTCCATACCGCAGCACGTCATGCCCAGGTTGGAAAGCAGAGAGCAGACCCGGAAGGGTGGGGGTGCACTGCGTGGTCGGGCTTGGTATTAGGTGATGAGAATTGTGTTCTTTCCTTGTATTTCTCTTGTCATTATTATTATTGGTAGCAGTAGTGATTTATGTTGTACTTTAGTTACAAAACTGTTCTTATCTCAACCTGTGGGAGTTGCATTCTTTTTGATTCTCCTTCCCATCCCTTCAGGAGCGGGGGGAAGAAAGAGGGGGAAGTGAGTGAGAGAGAGAGACTGCGTGAGTTAGTCTTAAACCATGACACTTGCCTCTTAGCTTTATTGTGCTTGGATGAGTAATTGGATTTTTTTAATTTCATTGAATAAACTGAATCTTCCATTCTCCTAAACATGCTGAGATCTGTTGTCTGTTTCTCACTTCTTGTTTAAATTCATCTTCTTGAAGCTAGATTATCAAAAGTGCTCAGAGCCCATTTCAGGGTCATAGCAATGCCTTATAGTTTTCACATGAATGCGCTGTACTACTGACATACTTCAGGATCAGAATCACATTTACTTCTTCAGTACCATGATGTACTGATAGCTTACATTTGGTTACTATGCATGTAAAGAAAATTCTAAGGCTTTATTCAAGTCTTCCTTCATTTGTTTAATTCCTTCCCTACAGTGGTAGGGAAGTACATTGCATTACACAGCTCACCATGTATCAAGCAGGGATGAATCCATCATTTGCTGTGTAACAGATAGGTGAAAAGTGTGTGTGTTCATATATAAATACACTTTATATACATATATACATGTTCCAGCTGTTGCTAGTTGAGGACAGTCCTATTGATCTCATAAGATGAATAATATAGGCATATCACTTCATCTCAGCAGTACTGTATATGACGGAATCACCTCCTCCTATCTTCTTCCTTTTAACTGAAGCCTAAATAAATCTTTGCAAAAGCACAGCACAAAGACTGTATTTACAATATATTATTTGACATTCATGAGTCTGACAAAATCTTTTTGTATACAAACAAGATTAAAAGTAGAAACAAACAGCTTGTTCTTTGCAAAAATACAATGCCATTATGCAGGAAATCAGGAAAACTGCCATTATGGGAAGTAAATTAGTAGCATTTACTTTGTTCTTAAAGGGTTGTTTAATTTGCTAGAGGTTTTGTGTTGCTTTTCTCACTTGGCACATGAAGTATTAGAAGTGAATGTTTAAACAAATCTAATTTATTCTGTTTTTATTGATAAGTGTCTGGATTTGAAATGAACACACAAAATGGAAGTAGACAGGAAAATGTGCATAGCTTTCTCTCTAGGGAATACTGGTCAGTTTTACATAACTACTTCTGGATGCTATTCTTTATTTGCTCATATCTCTCCCCAGCTAAGAAAAAGATAGTTTTGCAATCTCAGCTGATAGAATATCACATTATTTCACATCATGCAAACTCAAAACTCTTTTTGCCTGCTGTAATATAGTAAGACAAAGGAGAAAATAATATTGACATTGCACTGTATGCGGCTGTTCAATGCTTACACATTGTATGTGTAAGTTCCAGTAAGATTCAACTGCAGTTACACATGACCAAATACTGTTCAATATATTTAAATAATGTTGAGCCGCAAAATACATTCCCATACTGAGGCCAATTGAATTAATCTCCAGATGATTTTTTTCTTTCTCATGCATAACTATGTTGTTCTATGTTCTTAAAAGAAAGAATCTGAAATTACAGAAGTCGTAGCAACTGCTTTACTCTCTTGATCACTCCTGTAAGACTTGACCATTCTCAGATATGCATTGATTTGGAATTATTGTTTTTCTAACCAAATGTCAGATTCTACTTTCCTCAACCTTGCAGAAACTTTAAGTTCATCTCCTCTCCTTGCCCTTCATCAGTCAAATGCAATCTTTAATTTTTTCTAGCATTTGATCCTGTTGTTTGAACAGCTGCGATCACCGGAGAACTATTCCCTTAGCTGTTTTGGACATGATCTCCAACGGCTTCAGATATCTTTTTTGATCACATTATAGATAATAAGCTGTATTACTGGGTTTAAACAGAAACATGGGATGTTCAGGTTAGATATAAGGAAGAAGTTCTTTATTGTAATGATGGTAAGGCAGTGGAACAGTTTGCCCAAAGTGGTAAATGCTCAATCCCAGTTCAAGGCCAGGCTGGACAGAGCCTTTGGCAACATGGTCTAGTGTGAGGCATCCCTGCCCATGGCAGCGGGGTTGGAACTAGATGATCTTACAGGTCATTTTCAACCCTAATTGTTCTATGATTCTATGAACAACCTGTTAAGAAAAAAAAAGGTAAAAAATGTAAATAAATACAAAGTTTAGGCAGGCTTAATTTATTACATCTTCCAAATGTCACCGTGGATGTATGTGGCATGCACAATAAGACAGCCTAACTAGAAAAAAAATCCAAACAAAATCAAAACCTGAGTAATCTCCTTCAAAGCCAACATAAATATTTTCTGAAGAAAAAAGGACTTTGCTTGAAAACCAGACTTTTGATAACTTTATATTTACGCAGGCACTTTTTCACATGTATATACATACCTCTTCATATCTATGTCTGAAGTTATATATATATCTAAATGATGACACATAGATGTATATATTAAAATGATAGCAACAACAAAGCACACCACTGTCATGGGTTCAGCAGTAGTAGTCATTTTTCTCCTCCTTAGTAGCTGGTGCAGCACTGTGTTTTTGATTTTGGGCCTGGGAACAGCTCTGATAACACCAATGTTTTCAGTTACTGCTTAGTAATGTTTTTGTCTGACCAAGGATTTTCTGAGTCTCATGCTATGCCAGGGGGGAGGGGAAGCCGGAAGGAAGCAGAGACAGGACACCTGACCCAAACTGCCCAAAGAGCTATTCCATACCACAGCACGTCATGTCCAGGATGAAAAACAGAGAGCAGAGACCAGGAAAGGTGGGGGTGCACTGCTTGGTCGGGCTGGGTATAGGTGGTGAGTGATTGTATTCTTTCCTTCTATTTGCCTTGTCATGATTATTATTGGTGGTAGCAGTAGTGGTCTTGTGTTATACTTTAATTACTAAACTGTTCTTATCTCAACCTGTGGGAGTTGCATTCTTTCAATTCTCCTTCCCATCCTCCCGGGAGCTGGGGGAAGAAAGAGAGTGGAGTGAGTGAGCAAAACTGCATGGCTGAGAGGCTTAAACCACGACAGCCACAAAGGTTCGCACATTGTTCTGAACAATCCTAAACTAAGTCCTTAAGGAATCAGGTACAAGTTTCAAGTAGTCCCCAGCTTTTTCTGAGGTTTCTTTATTTATGCATAATCACTGAATGATATCATAACATAATTTCAAAATTTATGTTGCATTCAGTATCAAACCTCCTTAACTTTATACCTAATCCTCCAGTTTTGCCTTAGACGAGGGAGCCTCAAGGGCTTAAGATTAATGATGCAAAGTAAATGTAGGTGAAAACATATCCATCATTTGAAAAACAAGGCAGGAAAATTTAACAGCAGATATATGTAACAAAGATAGAGATCCCAGCTAAGTCACAAAAAAATAATAAAATATATGCTTTAAGTGTTAGCATTATTTGCATGAATGTTTAAAAATTTAAACCACTCCTAAAAAAAAGAAGATTTTGAGTCACATATTGGCTGTGCCTTACGTTGCAGTCATAAAAAGGTCTTCTGAAGCAGCTCTTACTTTAACAGGAAATTTAATTTCAAAAAAAAGAACACAAAACGCCTACCTTGATTATAAATCAATGTACAATAAATTCTATTATAGTAACTGATAATTTTTTTGCCTATCAGATCTTATTTATGTAAAGCAAATATTTTCAGCTGGACTATGCAAATTTTTTTCCTTTTTTTGTGAGTAACTTAGAATCAGGTTATTGTTTCTGCTTCCTTATGTATAATGACAAAAAAACCCTGCAGAAACACAACTATAATGAAAATATTTACAATTAAATTTGTAGCAGCTGTGCCACTTGATTCAATTTCTTGAAAATGTAATTCTCTGAGCTGCTGCTTATCTGCATTTTCCTGTCTAAATTTTATGACAGAGCTCATCCAATTATCATTTTTTTTTATGTATAGTCCTAGTAATGACAGTCTGTTATCTCCCTGCTCTTAGAAGTATTATTAGCAGATATTGTTATTTATTCTTCTGCTCCTATGAAAAGATGGAATACCTGTCAAAGGTTTATATTTACTTCCTACTACATTTTAATCCCATTCTTTTTTTCTCTGTAATTGTTCTTCAGAATCAAAGATCTTATTTTTTATCTGTAAGATAAAATTATATTTACAAGTAAATATTCCTGACCCTTGCCTCTTTCTTTGCGGTTTATTTCTATTTCTATTTCTTGATTTGTGTTTTATGTATTTGTTCTTTTACATCATGAAATTAGGTCCTCTGTTCTGCCCTTCTATTTTACAGCACCTAGCACACTGAGAGATGTGTGTAACAGCCTGTTAGATAGATACTAAAGTGATGTCTGTGTGTACTCCTCTGTTTTATAATCCTGTGCTGCTTGTAGTTACTGGTGGAAGTAGTGGCAGCAACAGTATATCCTACCAGTTGCATTATGTGAACACTCAAACATTTGCTGTAATCTCTGACTCTTCTTTCGAATCAAGTACCAAGATTTTTGTTGCCTTCCATCTGCCAATTCTTCCTATACCTGCAGAAGTCTTTCTGGCTTCTGCTAAAATCCCTTCCTCTTATACGTCCTTGTCATGGATGGATTCATGCACTTCACTTGTAAGAGAGAAGCAACAATGCACTTTATTGATATGAAGCAGTGGATTAGCAAAGTTCAATGGTAAATGTGACAGTGGTTTAACAAGATTCAATAGCAAGGTACACTTGATTATTTACTGCATAGAAGACAAGGTCAGACAAAACTGTCAGGGAGACCTTCCCATTGAGTCATGAGGTTTACACAGGACTCCTTTGGCTTCTGAACTTCTTCCCAAAAATGAGTCTAGGTGTACCTGGATCCACTTCTAGTCCCAGTCTTGGTCAATGGTTTATGTCTAAAGGATTACATATGGCCTATCAATCCTTTATGTTACTTAGCTAAGATTTCAAAGTTCACCACGCCAGAGAAATTCAAATTATGCATTTCTAAACTACATTTCTCCATCAAAGCTACATCCACAGTTCCTAGAATAAAGTGAAAACTTTGCAGTTTGTCCACTGTCCATTTCAATCTCAAGCTACTCTCTTTTTTTTTTTATTTGTTCGGGTGCTTTTTAATCCCTATTTGACTGGATGTAGGTCAAGAGCTGTAGGCTTTATTAAGTGAGTGCCACTATATGCAACTGATTTTTTTGTCCCTTATGAAAATTTTGATTTCTTGGTGCTGAATTATTGGTATTCACTGTGTAAAATGTTATCAACATATATTACAAATGAAACAGTCAGGGTACCACAGTACCATATCAATAAATATATTTGTAATTTTGCAGGCACTTCATGATGGCAACAGTCTAGTGTTCAGTTTAAAATTAAATCAGCTTAAGGGTGATGGATTACCTTTGAAGTAATTCAGAGGAATAATTCACAGAATACTTCCCAAACACACAAACTCAGTCTGAAAAAGTCATTAACATTTAAGGAGAAATGGCATCTTTATCTGACTGGACTTTTGATTCTCTAACCTAAGAATTCCTTAAAAATCATTCAGTCTGTTGAACAGACACCCCAACACAAAAAGACAAAATTAAGCCTTCTTGTGGTAGCCACAAGCCACTACAATCTTATTTTAACCATGCAGCCTCCCATTCATTAGCAACTAAATAAAGAATATTTTGAAGCTCTCATAAAGCACTCTTTTCTACTAAATTGTATTATCAGGTAAATACTGATTGCGTAAACCTTAGAAGTTGGCTTTGTCTAGCAGGAAATATACTGTGGTTAGCAATATATTTAGAAGAAGATGAACTTAAAGAGAAGTTCAGATGAGATTAAGCTTGATCCATAGCTCAATTATCTGTTTAGCTTTCGTTTGCCATTAGTAAAATGGCAATATGTGTCTATATGTTTCCAACCTCTGACTCATGGATTCATTTAGCTGAGACAGGGGGCTAGAAACAAACGGAGGAATTACTTTTGAACATAGGCAGAAATGTTCAGAAGTTCCAATCTTGACATAAACAGATCTAAGTGTTGTTTACCTAATCTGTTTTACACTGTCTACTTGAATTTGTAAATGCAGATGATAGGCTACCTGATCACAAGTAAATATGCTCAGAGGGACTCCTCCATCCTGATGTCCCCTGTGAAAGCTAACTTCACATTAACTGAAGCTCAGCCTTGCTACTCTGTCAAAATCCAGGTGCCATAACTACATCTGTGGCAAGCAGCAAGTATTCACCTTATACAGATAGATGTTAGCGTAAAATTTGAGAATTTACACAGGTTTTTTTGTGCGCAACCATATTTCTATTCACACCTTTTCACCTGTTTTGATTTGGTACCTTCCATAAAGTGTACTGTGTACCCCTTAGCCATAAAAGTAGAGATGAGAAATGGAACTATCTGAACCAAATTAATTTCTGGGGCCTTTTCTGTCAAAACTATTAAAAACCTGACTGCTGTAGCATTAGGGAGGTAAAATTAAGGAAGTCTGAGCTGTAGATTTATGTCTTTTGTACCATTATCACTATAAGTTAACACAGAGGAAATTAATTTAAAATCAGTTACAAAGAAAAGTAAAAAAACTTCCAAACATATTTAAATAAATCTGGGCTTTGAAGTACTGTATTTATTTTTTTTTTTTAATAGTAATTGAACTGAAGCATTCTATATCCTGAAAGTGCCTTTTTCTGACTAGGCTTGAACTGTCTTTTCTCAAACTATAAATAATTCCCATGTCAATGTATTGTCTCAGTCAAATCTCTTTTTGCTATTAAATTCCTTGTTGCAATTGTTTTTTTTTTTTTATCTTTATCTGATACTTACGGTATGACAAAATACATAAAAGAATAAATTCCTACATTTCTGTGAATATGGTACCCTCTGGAAATAAAAAAAAAAAAACAAAACAAAACCCAGAACCAAAACCAAACAAACAAAAAACCAAACAATCAGCTAATTCATGACATAGAGAAAGAAGCTAAGGATCAGAGAAAACATAAGGAAGACCAGCTTGCCCAAATTGTTATGAGTGGCATTGAAATAGCTGTATTTTCTGAATGACATAGAATATAACAGTAAATTTTATATGTGTCTTAGTCAATAGCTCATTTCCTAAGATAAGATAGGATGCCAAAAATATAAGGCAACACCAGTAAAAATTTTCATTGTGTATGGAAAGGCATTCTCCAACTATTTTCCCTGATGACATACACTCGAGTACAACTCCGAATAAGTCTGAGAATCAAACTTTTCCAACTATAGTTGAAACAAGCATACAGGACTGAAGTAAAACCAATAAAAATATGACCACTATGAGACACTAGTTAGTTTCATTTTAATGATATGCAATTTCATAAAGACCTCTTCCTCTAGAATCTTGATCTCTGAGATACCTATTAATTTTTCTTTATTAATTAAATAATAAAATTAGGAAGATAATTTTTTTTGTTTTGCTTAATTAAATATTTGTGCCCATTTCTTTTCCTCTGATAACACTGTTAAAAAAATGAATCCAATTCTTCTTTTTCCAGATTAGTAATTATTTAGTATCTATCTGAGGTCTGAGATGATAGTCAAACTTTTTTTTTTTTTTTTCTAGATAGGTAAAGGAAAACATTTACCTCATTATATAGGGAACTTCTTTCTTTATCTTGTAAATATCTGTAAAAATTAATATCCAGGTCACTGTGTATGAATCATGAATTCAGCTTCCTAAATTTAAGACTCATATAAAAGAAGTAGTCTGATCATCCTGCCAGTAGATGCTACAAATCTCTCTCCCCACACCCCTTCCCTGGGTTTCTGTTTGTACCTTCGCCTGGTCTCATCTGGGATAGAGTTAATTTTCTTCCCGGTAGCTGGTGCAGTGCTGTGTTTTGGCTTGAGTCTGAGGACAACACTATTAGCACACCGATGTTTTAGTTGTTGCTCAGTAGTGCCTACTCTGACCAAGGACTTTTCAGACTCAAACTAGCCAAAGGGATATTCCATGCCACAGCACATCATACCCAGCATATAAACTGGGGAACCAATTGCTGCTCGAGAGCTGGCTGGGTATTTCTTCCTTACCTTCTTCCTTCCTACTTTTCTAAAACATCAAAGTAGTTGCCTCTGTGTTTTGAACTTGGTGTTAATGATTAGCTTGCTATGGTGATGAAGTCTGATTTAGTTGGATTATACCTTTATTGATCAAAGGTGTGTCACCATTCAAGAACATTGTGTAAACTTAATGCAGACAGACACCAAAACACTTCAATGAGTGATACACGCTGTCATGGGTTCAGCAGCAGCAGTCATTTTTCTGCTTCTTGGTAGCTAATGCAGCGCTGTGTTTTTGATTTTGGGCCTGGGAACAGCGCTGATAACACCAGGGTTTCGGTTACTGCTTAGTGATGTTTTGGTCTGGCCAAGGACTTTCTGAGTTTCATGCTGTGCCAGGGAGGAGGGGAAGCCGGGAGGAAGCAGAGACAGGACACCTGACCCAAACTGACCAAAGAGGTTATTCCATACCACAGCACGTCATGGCCAGGATGGAAAGCAGAGAGCAGAGACCCGGAAGGGTGGGGGTGCACTGCTTGTTCAGGCTTTGGGATTAGGTGGTGAGAATTGTGTTCTTTCCTTGTATTTCTCTTGTCATTATTATTATTGGTGGTAGCAGTAGTGATTTGTGTTATACTTTAGTTACAAAACTGTTCTTATCTCAACCTGTGGGAGTTGCATTCTTTTTGATTCTCCTTCCCATCCCTCCAGGAGCAAGGGGAAGAAAGAGGGGGAAGTGAGTGAGAGAACGAGCTGCGTGAGTTAGAGAGGCTTAAACCACGACACACGCAATTTGCAAATCACACGACTTCCATGTTCCCCAAGGGAGGTGGCCAGGAGGAAGGTCAAGGTGGCTGGCCCAAGACATGACATTAGTTTGGGTCCGGGATACTTAGTATGTAGAGATCTTTCTGAGTCTCTCCTCATGCTCTGTCATGAACTCCATAGCTTTTATTTCTAAGGCAGTCCTCTGACTTACTGAACTTCCTGTATCACACATATTCAGTTTACAAAACTTAGTGGTGAAGTCTTGAGAGAAAGTATTCTTCACCCCTTCTGGTTCTCTGTGTTAACCTTTTTCTTTGATCTTTGAGACACTTTGTCTCTCTTTCTTTTTGATGTCACGTGAAGAAGGAGGTAGATCAAAGAAATGTGAAAACAAAAGTGTTGGAAAATTGACAAAACAGTACAAGATTGTGACAAGAAAGTAATACTACCTTTATTCAGTTAATAAGAGAGACTAGACTCTGCTGTAGATCCAATGATTTAAATTAAGGAAATGTCAAGGACTGGGCTTTGGGCTACATAGGAGTGACCTAGTTGTTCTTCACTGCTCTTCAACACCACACACAAAGATTTACAGGAAGCGCCAGTGGCTTCAAAGTACATGAATGTCTTGTGCAGTGGATGGGTTGTAGTTTAAGTATAATTTTGAACTGTATTGTAGAGAGTTGAAGCAGTTTTTGTGGGTAGGAGCACAAAACTGTTTAATATTAAAACTGCCTAAATTAGTAGATAGGATATATTCAGCGAGAAATGGGTGTCTATGCTTTGAGTCACCATTTAGAAGTAATTTAACACAGGTGGTGTATTGTGTTGGCATATTGCCATTTCACATCATTAGTTTAACAGCCATAAAGCAGGAAAGAACACACTATAATGTATTCTTTATATTTTGGGGTGTGGATATCTTAAATCTGGATTTATACAGCTTTGCTTTCACAAAGTTTCCAAATAGAAATTGTTAGTGAAGGCTACAACAAAACAGCCACTTTTTGTTTAAATTAATTTGCAGATTATACTAAATATATTTCTATTGTAAATTTCTTTTTCATTTTAATGTGAATTCACTTCAGTTAGAACAGCAAAATAATTTTATGGCTTCTTTTACACTGCATTGATATTCACATAAGAATTTAACCTTTACAAATATCACCATTTGAAGGCAGGGGGAAAGGTGCTTAAAGCGTAGAAAGAAAATTAGGAAGTCACAAAAGGACAGTCTTCTGGCAGCACTTGTTCATAATTCTTAATATTCACCTGACAGTCAAACTTGGGATTCATAATTGGCTTTTGTTGATAAGACTCTATGATGCAGAGAAAAACAAGACATGGATAATTAAACAGGTAAGAGAAGCTGCTTTATTCAGTTACCTGCAGTTTTGAGAAGTGAAATGCACACAAAGGTGTAAAACATTTTTAACACACATGCACCTCTCTGAAATAAAAACCAAACAAAAAATATACTGAAAGATGAGATAGGAAAACAAAAACAAAATGAAAAAGCTAAGAATTTTGTTGAATCAATTTACAAATCTGAAGGTTGTAGTTCATCTACAAACAAAAGAATTTCGACCTTCATCACCTCCGCAGAAGATCATTTATGTTTTGTCCCTCTCGTCTTTAAACTTTGCATTTAACATTATCTTTGATTACTAGTGCTTTCACATATTTAGGTATTTCTTTAGTATATTCTCCTTAATATGGTGAGGTAAATTCATGTTGTTTGTAGGTAAACTACACCATGCAGATTTGGAATATGATTCAAAGAAATTTCAAATTAAAAAGGATTACAACTCCTCATAGGCTACAGTCTTCCAAGAAACAGTAGTAGTGCAGTGTAGATCTATTTTACACTGAGTTGATACACATTCATAGAAAAGAGCAAATATTCTTGCTTCATTCTATGTCAAAAAGGGTATATATGATTGTAATATTATACATTGTATTCAGTAAATTTGAGAGATCTTACATATGCTACTATCAGTTTTAGTGAAGGGGCTCTATTTGTACCTTCAGAATTTTGCTATTCAGTAAAATAGTATTTATAGTTTTATAAACATGATAACTTATATTTTCTTAGAGATACAATAATTTATGCACCGTTCACCTATTTTCTTTGCTATTTTGAGAAGTTGGACTAGATGACTTTCAGAGGTCCCTTCCAACCTAAATTATCCTATAACTGTGATTCTTGCATCTCCTAAGACACTGTTTGAAATAAAAATGTACGCTGAAAAGGTTGTAAGCTGGAATATTCATATGTAAACATTTTTTGTATATGCATATGACATTTAAAAAAAGTTCTATGGCCCTTTCGTATCAAGTACAACAAAGACAATGGTAAATATTTTTTAAGTGACGGAAGCATTACTCCTTCTACCTGGCAGATACAATTTTAGGTGAAAAAAGAATGCTTATTCCTAATTCCCTATAGTACCACTGTTGCTTTTGGCTCAGGCATTCATAAAGTTCTGATTGCTGGAAGCTGATGTGTGTAAACCAGGAGAACATGTTTAAAGAAAAACCTACTATCTGTTTGCTTCATTTAGCATTCCATTTGTTCTATTCTGTCAGTGGTGGACTTCAGATCTGGCACAGCATGGATGTTTTGCTTTTATACAAGCAAAATGGCATTAAGAGAAAGAGAAAGATTAAAAAGAATTTAGGTTCTTAATGTAAGCTTTAGGTAAAATGAGTGTTTCTATCTCAAAAGTTTCAAGCACCTTTACTTTGAGCTTGAGCCTGAGGCTTGCCAAGATCTGGAAGATAGGCATTTTTCTTGCTAATTCCTTGTGGATAAATGAGTGCAGTCTGAACAACAGTCTGAAAATGGTGGTTGCTGATTTGTTTTATAAAAGAAAGAGAAAGTGCCTCCTTTATTATCTTTTCTTTTTGTATAAAGAAATTTAGGTGCACAGTATTCAGGTATGCCTTGTCTGGAAATCTGTTGGCTCTCTACAGACAGGATGCATATTGCCCTTCCAGTCAAAGCTGCTTTACAGTGCCAAAAAGAACTGAAGGCTGATTGTGTGGGAAAAAAAAAAAAAAAAAACCCCAAAAAAACAAAACACAACAAACCTGTGGGATAGAGCACAACTGCATAGCTTATTATTTACAGCAGGATAAATCCAAGGTTATGAGTCTACAGTGAGCATTACTTCATCTTCATTACATACACATTTGATCAGGGACTAGAATTTAGGTCTCTTTGCCTGTGGGTGAAAAAAAAAAAACAGAAAAAAGAAAAAAAGAAGAATATTCAACATAAAAGCCTTCAGTATATTTCCTATTAACAAATTCCAGCTGGCTTCCCACTTGGTGTATTGCTTCTAGCTGACTGCAGGAGGGTTCAAAGTGTGTTGTCTGTTGTGACAACCTTTCATAGGTGCCTATCTCTGTCTATTATCCTCTGGGAAACCTGAACACCTAATCTACAATTCTGGGAACTTCTCTTCTAGGAACTATGTTAGATTTACTTTGGATGCATGCTAGATTCAGCATTTAGGCTAATGTAGCTTTAGAAACCAAGCGCACAGTTGCCAGGTTCAGCTGCCATGTCTTAATCATTCATCAATAATCCAAAAATATCTGAAGGTAGTGAAATTACCTCATCTTTCTCTATGTTTAAAAGGAGCAAAGAAAATTTCTAGAATCTTTTTAATCTTCAGAAACAAACTGTTCATGGCTGCTTACTTCCAGTCTATGATTTATATACAGGAATGTTTTTTCTTACAGTAGCGATCGTGTTTGCTAACTGATTTCCACATTCTACCTTCAGAGGCTCTCACCTCTGATATGGGCACAGCTCATTTGCTAAGCCATCACAAGGTTATAGTCCAGAACGAAAAATAACATGGCACTGTTTGGGTTATCAGAGCCCAAAGGAGCAGAATGCAATTTTTTTTGACTGCAAACTGTAGCAATTCAGCAATCACTGAAGGGGCAGGAACCATAGCTGACCAGATGAGCTTTCTGAAACCACAACTTTCCCTCTTTCTGAGTCAGTGTCTTTAGATAATCTGTTAGACTGCAGCAATTTAGCTGGCTTATCTGGGACTTAGTCTTCTGAAGTCTTTGTCAGACTGCAAAAGGTTCAGGCAAAATATTAACATGTTTTTTGGTTTTTTAGGGTTATTTTGTTGTTGCTTGTTTGTGTTTGGTTTGGGTTTTGTATTGGTTTTTTTTTTTTGGTTGTTGTTTTGGGTTTTTTTTTGCAAATTCAGAATCAACATTTTATACCAAGCTGGTATTAGCTACAAATTTCTTGTGAACTTGTTTGGAGTCCTTCCATTTCTAAAAGCATTTTTATCTTAGAAATTCTATCTAATAATCTTTCTTCCATCTCTTCTGTATTCTAGTGGTTCTAAACCCCACAATTTTCCATTTAATTTCCAGCTCACAGTTGCTACCTTTCAATGTGCTACTATTCATGTAACTATTTGGGGGGGGGGGGGGGGGGAACAAACAGATTTTGCTTCTGTTCCCCAAGCTTTTCAGGAGAACTGTACCAAAGCTGCAAGAAAGTGTTCAAGTCCCTAGATTAATTGTATGTTATATTAAACAATTAACAGAAACCAACCATTTGCATTTTAATAACATTGCAACCATCTGGTAAATGAATCCATTAATCTTGATTAGCTGGGTATCAGACTGGATTGTAGAGTTCGCTGATGTGTGTATGGTTAAAAAGGAGATTCTAAGTCATGTCTGGAATAATTTTCTCCAGCAAATGACTACAAAGAGTAAGTCAAGCTTGACTAATATGATGTAAGATACTGATCTACACTCACACTATGAAAAAAGTTAAAACTGATAGGTTTAAACAATATGGAGGCTGTGACACAAAATAAGTAGTTGGGTTACCAAGATGAAACTGATACTTTCCATCTTCTTTATGGTATTAAGATTAAAACAAAAAATGCTTTGTAGATTAAACTGGAAAATCAGAGGTGTATTTGAACATCTCAGTTTTAGTAGGACTAAATCCAGATAAAGTTAGGCACTGAGTGCAATGCTTGGGAAGGTTATGGGATTAGACTGTGGCTTTGCTCAGGAAAAAGGTCAGGATGTTGTTGATCTCCCATACAGAATAAATCAAAGCTCCACAGATGAACAGAATGTATTTGTGAGTGTGAGGAGATGTATTATTCTTATTTTCTCCCACAGGCCTTGTTGCTGGATTTCCAATCTTTATTATGCATTGCAGTCACAATTGCACAAGCAGAAGTTACAAATTATATGACCTATTTTAAGCTGAAGTCTTTATTGCTTCAGAGCAGAGGGCAGATATTGATGGTATAACCTTTAATGCTGCAATTTGACTGTATGTGTTTGTCTGCAGTGTTTGCTTTTATACTTATTATTCTTTCGTTGCTGCTTACTTCTCAGTTCACTCTCAGAGGTATTACAGGAGCCTCAGACAGTTTTCATCATCTCTTGACTACCCAAGGAGAGCAACTTGAGCCACTATTTTATCACCGATACTGAGTTGAAAACTGAATAAATGCAAAGCAACATTTCCACAGCTTTTTTCCTGAAAAGGTGTTGAGGCTGTTTAGCCCATGACAATAAACAACGAGCGACCTCTCTCTATTTCAGCTCACAAGCTTTTCCATCTGATGTCCCCGTTCCTCACCATCCTGTTGAAGAGAAGTGAGAGTGTAGCTGGGTGGGCATCTAGCAGCCAGCCAAGGTCAACTCACCACAAACACTTGACATCTAATTTGCTTTATGAGTCTCAAACTGGCATTTTCATGGAATCAACTATTAAAATCCCCGAGTATACTAACTGGTAGCGGCTAACTGACAGCACATGAAGCTGCTCAGAAAGTTAAGATTTTTTTTCTTTTTTCTTTTTAACTATGTGCATCATTGTGCAACTATTTTGAAATCCATCTGCTTCTGTGTTGTTCAGTTGCATACCCTGTAAGGTCTTCCCTGCAGCTTTTTCACACTAGGCTTTTATTCCTGCTATGCCAAGTAACTCTCTCATCACTACTTTTCTGGACCTTGCTATTTGCACATTTTTTGAGGTCATTTTAAACTTATTTGGTTTAATACAGCAAATGTCACAGAACATATCTCTGGGAAGGTCCCTAGTGACCCTCTTCCACTTAAAGACTACTTGCTCCTTATGACTAGTTCCTCTCTTTTTACTGATTATTTTTCCCACTGAAGGGCTTTTTCGTTTTGCCATGTTCACTAATTGAGCACAAATTTTATGTATTCTTGAGTCCCTTCAGATTCTTTAATGAATTTTAATTACAAAAATGTACCACATAATGACCTTCAAAAGTAAAGTTTAACTTAAAAAGTTCAGGCATTACCAGCCTTTATGTATACATACGGTACCAGTTATAGAGAGATTAATTTTTACTTCAGGTTTTAGTATGGTTGCTTCAATATTTTTTGCAAAATGGAAAAACTGGGAAAGGTAAAGCTCCTTTTATCATTATTTTTCTACTTTATGTTGTTTATTAAAATCCCTTACAAAAACAAAGAGACAACAGTAATCACAAAGTTTAGGTTTTTAAGTTTTGAATGCTTTACACCCAAAAGTAGGGTAAATTATGCAAAATCTTATGCCCTAGCCTGAAAGACTGAATACAGGGACGAATTATGACATGCTTTGTAACTCAAAAATAGATGCACTGGAAAATGCAATTTTCTTGAAGTTTTGGAACTGAGGCAGAATTTGAAGGTATTTCACTTAATACTCTCACCCAATCACTGTCATTTTGTTCATATTTTCTTTCTTCTAGAACTTAGTATCATAATGATGTCAGAGGATTTACATTGAATGTGATTTCAGTTTTGTAAATAGGAGAAGGAGGAAGCAAGAAATAAAATGTAAAATGTAACTTCTCTGTTGTCAGATTATAATATTGTGTAATGTACACACTCTACCCTGGACAAATTCCTTTGAATACATTATTTGCAAAGAAAAAGTAATTTCATGCAGCATGAAAAATAACACAAAATCTGGAGTGAAATTGAAAATACTTACAGGTAGCTCATTTCAATTTTCACAACTTTGGCACAAAGCAACAGTCGGAGAAATTTCTGTGCAGGTGGAAATTAAATTTTATTCAGTGCATGCCATTCTCTAGTGCCTTTTCTGCAGAATATTTCAGAATTTCATATTGTGCTTATTGAACTCATTATACAATATCTCTCTTGGTTAACTATACTATATTAGAGAAAGGTCAGCAAGAATGATTCTGACATTGTCTTTTTAGACTACAGGAAAGGATGCCATGACAATTCCTACCAGCTGCTGGTCTGTGCCACTGGCCTCTGACAGAATCAGTTAGGTTGTTGTTATTGTTTATTATTCCTGTTGCAATTTTTCTCCATTTTGGTTCTTTACCCTAGCTTCCTATATCTATTCTCAGTAATATTTAGTTTCTTGGCCTGTTCCTCAGCAGCTTAACAATTTCTCCATCCATTAGTCTTGAATATGTCTGAAAGATGTGATGCAAAATAATTGAGAAACTATGGTGAAATCACAATTTACAGAAAGGCTGACCTTTCCAAGTATAGTCATGGTTATTCAGACAAATGCTTCAGCCGATACTGCTGTCCTCTAAAATGTTTTTTCCCTTTCCAATGAATTTTATACCTGTAATTGTTTAAAAAGGTTCAATCTGACAATAAGTTGGGATTCTGCCTTGTTCCAGTACTGTGTTGCATGTAAAAGAACCTTCCCTCAACAAGAGGCAGTTTAATACATTATGTATAAGAAAATGTAACAAAGCGGAAATTAGTGTATATAGGAATGCCTAGCCATGTTAATGGATAGGATTTTACACACCTCAACTGGTAAAGGACCTATTCAACAAATATTTTTTTTTTTAATACAGCAAGCACCAATGCTTTTATTCAGTGGGAATACAGGATGACAGCTACAAATTATTACCAGTTCCTAAACTACTAGTTAAGAAGCCTCCATCGCTATACTTCCCCTGTAGAATTTATGTGGCTACATTGCCAGAAGTGTGTGAAGGGCTCACATCTTCCTATCAAATTATTTCCTGATGTCTATAAATGTTTTACAGCCACGGTTATGAGGTTTTAGATCGTGAGAAACAACCAGCTTTGTATGACTATAAATTTACTTTTAAAAAAACAATTTGTGGTCTTAATTTTCGAATTTGACATAAAATGTTATGCTGGTTTTTTTTAAGTGCTTTTTAATTTTGTCTGAATTTCCTTGCTTTCTGAGATTCTTTTCCGTAATACCAGCATTGTAGTAAGGTGTACAAAAATCAAATCATTGCTGAATATTTTTAGTTTTGATAACAAATAAGAGAATATTTAGTTTAGGGAGCTTTCTGAACAACCATTAAGAAATACCTGTAACATTATAAATGGAAAATAAAACTAAAAGCATCACTCCATTTCAGGGTTCATCAGCATATGCAGAAGATATTTTCTTGCCTTTTATTAGAGTAAGTTACATGAAACTTACTGAAAAAAGTTGTTAACTTCTTAAGCATGTAGCTTTGCTCTATACAAATAATTTGAAGCTTAATATTGTTTCAGTTATTTCTTTCCACGGTTACTTCTGTATGATGCACCATTTGAAACAGTTCTGTAAGATTCCCTGGGCAAGTAGTCCAGGTATTGCTTATTGATAAAATAAAAATCAGAGTTTAACTGCTGGCAAAACAAGATGGCAAAGTGCAGTGATACTGCATAGTTGTTCACCTGTGAGAAGAAACTGACCTGATTCTTTCCTGTGTTTCCTTGGGAAGATCGTGGGTTTAGAAATATATCCACACTTATAACTGTTCCTCATTAGGCTTATAAGTAGAGGAAAATGTTGTAGTATTTTGATAATAATTTGATAATGTTGGAAATATTTGTTAGAGAAAAACTTTCTCTCCATTTCTTCCATGCACACAAAACTCTCATAAACATTTGCACTGATTTAGATTGCATTTTTAATGTTTTTGGACTGAACTCAAATATGAAATATCACCTGGAAGCATTTTGCATGATAATACAGCAGAGGCTGAAAGAGTTTGATTAGAATTAAAGATGAAATTCATCCATATTACATCTTTATTATAACAGACACTATTGCCTTAGAATATTCTTTAGAACTCAAGCGCACCTTCTAAATGTTGCATTCTATACAAACTGCCTATTACTAATTTAATTTGGAGGAGGACTGATTCCAGTTATGATACTAAAAACTACAAATGTAAAAGTACAGACATGACTACATCCATTATAATTAAAATTCATCTGAGGTGGGTTAAGCGGTTCATATTTTCATTACATTTTTTCCTATAGCAATCAGATTATTGTTAGACTTCATGCACATTTTGTACAATAGAGGGACTTAAACTGCTTTAGAGTTTCCCATTTTAAGTTGCTCACTGAAATATTATAAATTTACTTATTTTATTTCTTATGGTTTTGAGATAGTAAATCCAATGCAGGTCAAAAAATTTCTTTACATTTATCAGGGTATGGGTGTCATTGGTCATCCTAGTAGTCATTGGTGGGTATATGTTGCTTTCATGCACTGACATCACAAAGTTCAGGTGACTGTCAAGGTGATTTATTCTATCTGCATTGATAACTATTTTATACATTTTGATGTGGACCAACATTTGTTTCAACACTAATTATCTTCTGCTTATTAACAGAATGAGTCATTAAGGGAGAATATATCAAGAGAAGCTGACAGCATCTGTGTGTGCTGGAGAAAGTTCTCATTTCTTTTTGCAAGCAAAAAGAACCCTGTTATGGCAAAAAAAGCACAAGGCAGAGCCAGTTTCATCCACACCAGCTGCAGTATTTTGCTTTTAGCCATTCCATTAATATTGCTCTCCTCATTTCTCCTATTCATCCATTGTGTTAAACTGTATAAATGGCTAAGGCTCAAATTACTACCTCCGTGTCTGTAATGCTAAACTGACCGTGCTCAGGATTGTTATCCAGAGCTGGCACCATGTGGCATGGAAGGGCTGCCATCCATGCTGACAAGCTAACTGTTGGGAATATTACCTGCTCTATGACAACTCTTGAGACACAACCAGAAATGTTTGGAGAGAGTGTTAGCTTTTCCAGGCTGAAATAATGACAGGCACTGCTTTTAATACTTTGAATATACGCACACATTAAAAAAAAATATAAAAATAAAAAAAAATTATGTCAGTGCCCAGGTAAATTTCCTGACACTGTTTAATTTACCAATATTGACAGGACAGAATGGACTTGGTACTTATGATATTAAATTTTATTGTCCCTGGATCCCAGACTAGCACCCAAGAGTTTAGTTCAAAGTCCTCTGTCAATAAGACAAAAGAATTAAGTATCTAAGAAAACTCACACCAGCTAGAACACTGAGTGGTGGATGCACTGAGTAAGAAAGGCTGAACAGAGAATCATAGAATCATAGAATGGGTTGGAAGGGACATTAAAAATCATCTAGTTCCAACTACCTGCCATGGACAGGGACACTTCCCACTAGATCAGGATGCTCAAAGCCCCAGTCAACCTGGCACTGTACACTTCCAAAGAAGGGGCATCCACAATGTCTCTGGGCAGTCTCTTCCAGTAGCTCGTCATAGTGAAGAATCTCTTCTTTTTATCTGATCAAAATCTACCCTCTTTCATTTTAAAGCACTTTCCTCCAGTTCTGTTACTGCACACCCTTGTAAAAAGTCCCTCTCCAAATCTCTTGTAGGCCCCCATAAAGTATTGAAAGGACACAATAAGGACTCCCCAGATCCTTCTCTTCTTCAGCTTGAACAAACCCAACTTTCTGATCCTATCTTCATAGCAGACATGCTCCAGCCCTCTGACTGGCTTTGTGGCCCGCCTCACGACTGTCATCTAGTTCTGAGAACAGAAATAATACTCATTCACTGTTGTAGGTGTCTTTGCTTCATTACTTCCTCCTAGGCATCCTCCTAGAGCTAAGCATCGTATTTGTCTTACAAAGACTACCCCTTCCCATTTAAAAAACATGGAAATACCAAGAGTGAGAATGACCTGCTCTTAAATATCTGTATCTCCTGTTTGTGTTACATCAAGAATTTATACAGCAGTGACTTCAGAGCCCCATCCTAACCTAAGGAAGCTCAAAACCATATGCCTATCTTTTAAAAAAGCACCATAGCCACCAGGTTCTAGAATAGAAAGGTACAGGCACTCTAAAACTTTCTTCCTCAAACTAATAATCCAAACTGTAATGTAGGAAATAATCAAAACTTAACTGAGACAAAAAAGAGACACCCTTCATGATTAAGATACTCACATACAGGAAAGGAGTTCTACCTTCTGTTGGTTTTTTTTTTTGTTTGTTTGTTTTGGTTTTGGTTTTTTGTTTTACTAAAAAACATGGGATCAGAGCATTTTAAGCATTGTAAAACTTTGAACTGATGGAAGCAAGACAAAGATTTTCCAAAATGTCCTCATTTAGTAGGATTTAATAAATCTCATTTTCACAATACATGCAGATATAGGATGATATACTACAACTACAATAATGTTACATTGCTTTCAAATGTTCATATTCTGTTAATGAGAGTTAAAGATAGTGTGGGATGTCATTATGTTAACTACTGTTAAACTCCAATTGACTCTTCTACTGTGGAAAGCAAATGAGCTATTTCTTGTGTGAGTTTAGTCTTCTCATACAGAATAGCTCTTGCCTGAGACCTCTTCCTCCCTAAGGGAAAGGGCTAGGATGACTTATCTGACTTATCAGAGCAGTTCCAGTTCTGTTAAGCTGACCAAAATCCTCATCTGGACCACAAGCTAGAGTATTCTCAATTAAGCCATATTTTGGGATTTTATTTTTTAATGATAGAAATTAACCACAATGTAGTGACATAATAGGTCAATTATTGTTATATTAAATATCCAGCCAATATCTTCATTTTAGAGGAAAGAAAAAGAGGAAACCATCTCACAGTATCTAAGCAGGCCCTCTCCAGGGTATCCTACTCAGGCCTCCAGCTAGCATTTTATGCCAGTGATAACTGGCGCTCGTTTTCCTCAACCCTTCCAATTTTGTCCTTAGTGCTACACCTATAGCCTTACTTTATGATAAAATTGAAGGTACAGATGTGCTCAAGATACAGTAAAGTCAGGCTACACAATGGCTGCATGATTGTACAGGTTATTTACACAATAATGTAGCGTGTAGTAAAAAAAATAATCAGCTTCCACACTTTCTAGATTACTGTTATACATCATCTGCTTAAAGAATTGCCAGATCCAGACCAAGAGTCATGAGTTGCTTGATCTGATTTATTTGTCTGTCCCTCATAGCAGTTTCTTTAGTAATTTTTCTTCTCTTTATTTGATTCACATTTTGAGCCAAAACAATCAGGGTTATGAATTTGGTATGTACATAGACCCTTTCTCATGTACATTTTCTCAAGGTTTCTTGTATTATTTGCATGGAGCGAGTCATGTTTCAAAAACTGGATAATGCTTATACTACTGACGCAGGTGTTTCTGATTTACACATTCTTTAGGTCCATAGTGACTATGACGGTAAAATAGTTTTTGTAGTTTCCATGCTTCCAAGGTTTTACATGAGTCACAGCTGCTAAAATGATTTTTCGGAGAGCTGCTTGGGAATATAAAACAGCTCAACAACTCTTAGGTGTATAGACAAATTCTTAGAAAACAATCTGAAAATGTACTTTGCATGTTTGAAGATAGTTTGAAGATAGCTTACATTTCTGACTCTGTCTTAAGATTCAGTGATAAAATATGTAACACTATCCTCAGAAGGTTTTACTGAGAAATCCTAAAATAATTAGAAAAAAACGAATCGAATTCTGAGAGAAAATAAATATCTGGAACCTAAGATCAAATATTTAGGACTACAATAACAGATAAAAAACTTTTAAATATTGTGCTATTCTGAAAGGAAAGTTTTCAGAATTAGACACTTAGATTAGCTAAAAAATAATTCATAGGTTTATTGATATAAACACAAAAAGGCTACAGCTATTTTCATTGAGTTTAAAATTCTCTAACTACATAATGGCTTGTTTAATACATAATGTTCAACAAGGGAAGATATCTTATGTGTCTATTACTTGAGCTACAAAAAAGATATCTTTTGAAAAAATGTATTTGCATTGAGGTAATGTATTAACTCATTCAGTTGAAACTCTAGTGAATCAAAGGATTTTGAAATTTCCACAGATAATGAAGGGTAAGGTTTGTATATGCTGAATAACTTTTTCATTTAATGTTAATGTCTAAGAATCAAGAACTGTTCCATTGATCTAACTAGAGTAATTGATACTTTCATCAGAAATTATACATAAATATGTATATTTGTATGACGAGGATTTATTCTTGTTCCTGCTAATGTGTTATAAGCTATTATAAGGTGATTCCTTAGAAGATGATTGAGAATGCTGTTTTCAGCAAGAGATTATTCTTTATTTATTTCTGTAAATTCTTTAAAATAAATTAATGGCAGTTCAATAAAATAATTCTGTCTGCCCAAACAAGAACCTAATTTTCAGAACTAAATGAGTAGCATAAAGACAAACACATACTAATGAGGAGACAAAGTACATAATGAATTATTAAAATGTTGGTCTTTTACTAAATTTAAGGCTATTTCTATGAAGTATGGTACCATAAGACCTAACTTGGTCCCTCAAATAAAACTGTTTAGTGGGCTACAGTGTAATACAGTCCCCTTTTGCATTAAGACTTATAAAGAAATTTTAAGGGGTAGTCCTTAAATACTTGGTCCAATAAAATAGCCCACATCAGAAAGAAAAAACATACAACCATGGGATGGCGTAAAATGTAGTAAATTGAGTTATATTCAGAGGCTAGCAGAACTGCTGTCTGCAACTAAATCATCTGGGAAGATGTAACTAACAAATCCCAAGGACGATGCTATTATCTTTGCTAAGAACTTTTCTACAGTAAGAATGTAAGATAGGCTCAGGGCCATAAGTTAACGGTGTAAATAAACTGTATTCTGTCTTCCATGTACCTGTTCCCTGTGTATTCTTTCTTACGAGTACATAATGTGCACTACAGTTTCGTAAATAACTGAACCCACTTCGAGCATATTTACAACTCAGACTATAGAGATACCTGATCTAGCTTGAAATGAGCTAGCTTAGTTACAGGAAACATTGGAGCCAGAATGAAGCAAGCAGATTGCACTGCTTCCTGGACAGGGAAATCAGTAGTCTGTGGACACCATGATGGAAAATATATTTTTTTAAGTATGGATTAGGAGTGGTCTGTCCACACCAAAACAGTACAGTAGTGAGGAGAGCTGATGCTGAAGCTTCTTCCAGCTTTTTTCCCCCTAAGTTCTGAAGCTGGCCAAGGCCTCGTAAACATACCACTCTTAGGAAAAAGACGGCTTTGAATACAGCCTATTAAAATCCTTAAAGTGATGGAATGCACTTTTGTTTAGCTTGTGATGTGGCTCACATGTCTATTACCTAAAGGCAGTTGCCAGACAACCCTGTATTATTTAACTATAAGTTATGGTTTTAAGTCTTCTGCAGGATATGTTCATCAGGACAGAGCTCCTAGTAATGGCGAGGGCCTTTGAGTCCAATTCAGAAGAAAAATAGCTTCGTGTAACTGTTATCCTACAATTCCTTTGTATTTTGACAAGCAGGTACAAACATTTTTACATCAGAACCTGTGGCAGCACCAAGTCTAATTTCTTAATGTTGAGCATTCAGGTGTTTTGTTCATGGGACTGAAAAGCATCAGTAAACTTCATTTGTCCACAAATTTATTTGGATCTTCTCATCTCTTGTAATTAATTTATGTCTGCAAATCATAAATTTAGCTTTGTACTCGGTGTTTGATTTTGAAGAGCAGTTCTTACTTACTATTTTTCCATTCTTGCTTTTTGTGGTTTATAGTTTCAGAGATACCTGTTGATGTTTATATAAAATTCTCGTATAATTTCTAGTTGCTACATGACATCAAATATTCTGAAAATATTTGCATATTTTCATGCTACTTTTTTAATTCTCACTCCTGTGGTTCAAAGTTTTCATAGCTGAAAAAAAGTCAGGTAAGATGTGAGCTGAAATATGGATTTTGTTTGGAAAAAGTAAAGGAACATGCAAAAGTAATTCTGATAACAAGTACCTGTGATATTACTGCAGCAAGTAAATTATATTAAATTTAAGATATATTACAAAACATTTTTCTTTATCTGTATGTTTCTATCTTTATATGTGTTTTTTTCTAATGGGTCATAGTTTTTGTGGAATGAGCTATTAACGACTGCGAAATAAGGGTGTGTGGATGACTAGCTTTTGCCAGTGAAATTTTATTAGCACTTGGTTCTGGAGGCTGAGGTGGTCATGCTCAAAAGTTTATCATTCAGGGGGGCTGAAACTGAAGTAGGTGTTTTCTCTTTTCCTTTCTTTCCTCATCTACTATCTGAAGATATTCCTGCCTACTCTGTGTCCTCAACTTTATATCACAAATTTTTGCTACTTGAAAACATTTTTCTGTACCTTTTTTTTTTCTTGCATCTATACCACTGCATTCTCTCTGTATCATTATTCAGCATTACACTGAAGCTCATCAGTATTGATGATCTTTGTGATTTTGAAATTTGGACTCAAAATGGAGATAATAACCTGGAGAGTATCTTCTGCACAGCTTGATATTAACTTCACTTTGAGGAATGGTTATTCAATTGTAGAAAACAGAACAAAGTAAGATGACTGGAATCTAGACGTACACTTGTGGTTTTATTCTTGTTTGTGTGTTTTGTGGTTTGTTTGTTTTTTGGTTTTGTTTTGTTTTGGTGGGGAGGGGTGTTTTTTTTTTGGTTTTGTTTTTTTTTTTTTTTTTGATGCAGAATATTGAAACCTAGCAAACACTGCAAATTTCCCCATCTGCGCCAGCTTTTAAAATAATGCCGTGGGTAATGCTCAGAACTGTATGGCCTGTGCCATGTCAAATACTGGGACTCTGGCTTCTACAGCCAGTTTTCCAAGGAATACCAGTGTTCAACAGAGAAAAAAGACAGCAGTTCTTTGAACCATGAAAGAGTCTTTTACAATAAAATGGCATAATGCAGCAATGTTGTAGGTATATTGTCCCAGATTTTCTGCATTTTGCTAGGGCTGCTCATTACCATGTTCTGCTACTCCATATATGTACTTAGTAGTTTGTATTTGCCTATTGTAGGAGTGTATGCAGCTAACGTAAAGAAATTGCAGTTTTCAGTCATAATGCCCTGCACAATCAGCTCCTGGGGCATGAAAGACCACGATTTCTTTTTGGCACGAAACACTTTTGCACATCCTCCAGCTTGCCCTGAGTGCACTTTTGCAGAATGTAATGTGGACCAACACAAATAAATACTTTACTGAGAACAGAGTATTTGAAAATATTCTGTGTAAAATGCCTTACTCCATGGTGAAGCATTTGTGAACAGATGCTGCTATTCATTCTTGGGTAGTATTTTTCCCTCCAAGGTATTTCCTGATGGCTAATGCACATTTGCCAGGACAATGCCACCTGTTTGTCTTGTATCCAGAGGGTACATATGGGTACACAAACCCTTAAGTCTGTTATTAACTCCAGCCAAAATAATTAGAGTTTAAATATTTTCTATTACTTCTGTATCTGTGTTCCTCATAGATGCCTGAAGTTGCTACAGATGAGACAGAAAAGGGCAGCTTGATGTTTAGAAATGTATTCCTGGAACTAACTAAATGTGAAATATTACATTTTTTGCACAGATCTCTGTTTTTATCTTGTGTCATGGTTTAGACCCAGCCAGTAACTCAGTACCACACAACTGCTCACTCACCCCCCTTCCCTCATCCCTGGGCAGGGTGAAGAGGAGAATCAAAAGAATATAAAAACCACAGGTTGAGATAAGAATTAATAATAATAATAATGGCAATAACAAGGGAAGAGAATATAAAACTAAAAGCGGAAAGAGAAAGTAAACAATAAACACAAGTGATGTATGATACAATTGCTCTCCACCAGCTGACCAATAACTAACTCAATCCCAGCAGCGATTGGCCCATTCCAGGTAACCTCCCCCAGTTTATATACTGGGTATAATGGGCTGTGGTATGAAATACTTCTTAGGCTAGTTTGGGTCAGGTGTACTGTGTTTGCTTCCTCCACACTTCTTGTGTCCCTCCTTACTGGCAGAGCATGAGGTTGAAATGTCCTTGATCAGGGCAAGTATTACCTAGCAACAATTAAAACATTGGCGTTATCAGCATGATTGTCTGACTAAAGTGAAAACACAACACTGCACCAACCATTGAGAAGTAAAAAATGACTGTTACAGCTGAAACCAGGACACATTAATATGGCCAAAGGTAATAAATGGAGGTAATATTTAATTGTTTTCACATTATGGAGTCAATGGGAGTAAGCAACCACTTTACAATAGCATTTCCTAATTCCTGTTTTTCAGGAATACTGCTTTTAATTGCAGAATAGGATGTGGAAGTATGAACAGGAATGAGGTATGTCAAAGCTTGAATATGGTGGCAGAGCGCATGATGAGGTGATAGTGTGGTTTTGTTTTTATTTTGGAAGTTTTTTCAGGAGAGGAGGGTGGAAAATATAGTAGGACTGCCAATTATGTATCATGTGCTAACAACAACTGTTAGGCTGGAATATAAGAATACTTATATTCCATTAATGATGTTGATTATACTTATGTGTTTTTATTCTAATACCAACTTACATGAATTTGCTGAGTTGTATTTTCCAGTTCCATCATGCAAATAAATGCTAGCCAGAAAGCGAATGCCTATGGTTGGCCTTGGTTTTGCAGTTTTCCTTTTTCCTTGCTTAGGCAAGATTAACCTTTCAGTTGGGAAGGGATGAAGCCAGAGGGATTTAGCCTCATTACACACCATTAAAGGAATAAAATAACAAAAAAGGAAATATGCAGCTGAGAATATAAGGTTTGAATTTTAGATGATTTAGTGATTTTTAAGCAGGAACAAAACTGCTAGATAACAGATTTAAAAATACCAATCATTTTGAAAGATGACATGGCGTAATAGTATTGTTGTACTTTTTCTGTTTACCTAGACAATAATGGTGAGCTTATATATTTACATAGCTTATGTATCAAGATAAGCATTTTCAAGTGATAATGTGGACAAAGAACTGACTAGATGCCTGCACACTAAGAATTGTAGTCAACGGCTCAATGTCTATTTGGAGACCAGTGATGTCCCTCAGGGATCGGTGTTGGGACTGGTCTTGTTCAACATCTTTGTCTGTAACATAGACAGTGGGATTGAGTGTGCCCTCAGCAAGTTTGCCAATGACACCAAGCTGTGTGGTTCGGTTGATAAGTTGGAGGGAAGGAATGCCATCCAGAGGGACCTTGACATGCTTGTAAGGTGGGCTGATGCCAACCTGATGAAGTTTAACCATGCCAAGTGCAAGGTCCTACAGCTGGGTCAGAGCAATCCCAGGCACAGCTACAGGTTGGGCAGAGAAGAGATTCAGAGCAGCCCTGTGGAGAAGGACTTGGGGGTGTTGGTTGATGAGAAGCTCAACAAGAGCCGGCAGTGTGTGCTTGCAGCCCAGAAAGCCAATGGTATCCTGGGCTGCATCAAGAGGAGCGTGACCAGCAGGTCAAGGGAGGTGATCCTGCCCCTCTACTCTGTTCTTGTGAGACCTCACTTGGAGTATTGTGTACAGTTCTGGTGTCCTGAACATAAAAAGGACATGGAACTGTTGGAGCAATATAAATAGAATATAAAAATATGCTTCTAATAATGTGATAATAATAGCTATACTAAAAGCTACTCTCTTTAGCTAGGGAAATCTTTGCAGCCATTGAAGGACTATCCAAATACAAAATGGGGCATTACCATCTTAATAAGGCATCATCCATAGAAGCTGTTTTCCTTATCCATGAATTTTAATGAGTTAAAGGATTTAGGCAAACCAGTTCTTGATACCTAATCAGTTTTGAATGGAACTTACCAAATTTCATCTCTCTCCTCCATTTTCTTCATGCTAATTTAACTGTGGAAAGTGACTATAACACAGAGATCATTTCTTATTACTTCTCTTACTTATTTATATTTTTATTAACCAGGTTATTATCTGCTGCCTCCTCTGCTGTGGCTTTGTTCATCTAGTTTTAAGTCCCTGAGAAGTGTATGTGTCAGCATTTTATGAAGTCAAGCCTGTAGTGGTTTACCCATCTTTCAGAGGAGCACAATATCTGCCAAAGAATCTCAGATAGTAGCTGCATATTTGTGAAATCACAATTGAAGATAATTGAAGTGCATATAATTGACTATTATCTCATTAGATGACTACTCTACAACTAGTAGTTGCTTCCACAGACATCAGAAATGACAAAAGAGAGGATGAAGGTGTCAGTAGAATTTTTCGCCAAAGAAAAACTGGAAACTGAGATAAACTGTGACTGGACAAACAAGCCAATGCCCCTTAAGCTTTTCCATTTAACTCCAGGTTAAGGTACCCTATCTTTTGCTGTTGTTTTCAAAGCAGAATATTTTCCCTCCTCTCATGAATTTTGGTGTTATTGAAAAGTGAGAAAGCAAAGCACAGGAAAAGAACAGTGTTTTTCTTTTAGCTCTTATTGTTCTAGTATGCTATATTGGTTCTTTTTTAACAAGTATTGTTAAAGAATTTTAAATAAGGGAGAATGTCTCAGTGACTACAGTACAGTCATCTCTGCCAGGTGTAGAAATCACACTTTATCAAATTCTTTCTCATGGATTAAGGGTATATCTCTCACATTCGCATCCTTTCAGTCTCTTCAGTTAGTGGTGAAATGATATGTCTGGAGAGGTGGAGTTGCTGAACAAGTTTGTTTCTAACCTTTTCTACAATTATAAGTCTCAAATATGAAAATGGATTAAAAAACACTTGAAAGCTGCTTTGTGTTTTTGTTGCTTTCAACATGAATGATTGTATCTCTTTTCTTCCCCACCCCATCTTTCACACGTGGAGGAAAAGCTTTTAAAAAGCTGGAGACATACCGATGTTTTTTTCTGAAATAAGTTTGCATGGTGTATTTGGTAAATGTATTCAAATTTTCTGTTACCTATGTAACATTCTGCTGTGTTTATCCTGTTTCTAACTCACACTTAATAATGTTCAATTTTCTTCTGAAAGTAGAGTGAAAATTGTAGGAGAGGTAAATTAAGAAACATGATTGCTATTTATAATTTAATGTTGTATAAGCATAAACTAATTCATCCATAAACGTGAGAACATCTGCTGTTGATTAATTGCATCTCATAAACATTCAGTTGCTGCACATTTGAGTTAAAATGTCAAGGAACAGAGTAAACATTTGTGAGTTTTCTTTATTTGAACATGTATACAATCAAAAGCAGCTTGAAGACCCCCATTTAAAAAAAAAAAAAAAAAAAGAAAAAAATAGACTGTATGAAATATGTTTAGAAATCACTTGGAATATTCTCCTACTCATATCCTGTTGATTAACACTTTGAAAGTCTACTGTCTTTAAAACACTTTCCAATTATGTGATCTACCAATTACTGACTAAAGCTAGTCCCATTTTTATCTTTTAATGAAGTTTTCGAGAGAGTGTGGTAGCAGACTGACAAGGATATTCTCTCTTTCACTTTAGGGTAGCATACGAAATTGCTCTGATAGACTTCCTCATTGTGTTGCTGTGAATCTAATCCTTTGTGAACACCTCCAGGAGTGACAGAATAGTGATTACAGAGACATGCAGTTCTTATACAACTAGTCTCTCCCAAGATAACAAATTTTATTGTATGAGCATGATAATGTCTGAATTTAGCTGAGACAACTCAAAATTCATTGATTTAGTGGGCGTAAGAAACAAGAATAACTTTTACTGATTATTAACAAGGACTACTCAAGAACAACACTATTTGCTTAGCAAAAGAAAGCCTTTTTTTTCTTTTCTATTTGAATTAGTGTGCAGTATTTCTGAACCTTTTTAGTCCAGTATCTGCTAATAAAGTGCAAGATTTATACTATAGTTATAAATGATGGCTGGCAACCCACTGCTCCATTTTACTTGTTCTGGTGAAGAAAAATGATATTTTTCTTATTGTACTACACATGAATGAATGACAATTCAGTGACATGGTAATAGTGAAGAAAGCCCCTCTACACTCATGCTTTATTAACATACACTGAGAAACAAAATTTGTGTTGTCATAGTTTATAGTGATACAATGAGAAGGAATGCAGAAGCTATAGCTGTCTTCCTACTCACAGTGTAAAAATGTGTGAAACATAATTATGAAATTTACAGTTACTTATTTATTTAAGACAATGTTTAGTCTACCAGACACTAAAATATTCTTACTCTCAAATAACTCCTTTACACTCTGGCTCCTTTCAGAGATTAAAAGTTCAGGAAAAAAAAGATATTGGAGAGCTAAAATTGAATTTAAAAGATAGGAAATATAACTATCTTAAAGTATACCCTTTCTTGGAATCAGGTATGAGCAACTATTGGTATTTGCACTGACAATTCTGTATAATTCATAGAATCATAGAATAGTTAGGGCTGGAAAGGACCTTAAGATCATCTAGTTCCAACCCCCCTGCCATAGGCAGGGACACATCCCACTAAACCATGTCATGCAAGGCTCTGTCCAACTTGGCCTTGAACACCACCAGGGATGGAGCATTCACAACTTCCCTGGGCAACCCATTCCAGTGCCTCACCACCCTTACAGTAAAGAATTTCTTCCTCATATCCAATCTAAACTTCCCCTGTTTAAGTTTGAACCATTACCCCTTGTTCTCTCACTACAGTCCCACATGAAGAGTCCCTCCCCAGCATCTGTGTAGGCCCCCTTCAGATGTTGGAAGGCTGCTATGAGGTCTCCACGCAGCCTTCTCTTCTCCAGGCTGAACAACAACAACTATCTAATCCTATCTTCGTACAGGAGGTGCTCCAGTCCCCTGATCATCCTCGTGGCCTTCCTTTGGACTTGTTCCAACAGTTCCATGTCTTTTTTATGTTGAGGACACCAGAACTGCACAGTGATTTGCTTTCTATGTATTATTTCATTTATTCCTAAAAGGCGAATGAAATTACTATAACAAAAATTCAGGGAAAAAAAAAAAAGAATTAAAAAAAAAGTGGCTTTCTTATTGCCTTTCTTTATAGGAAACATGGAAAAGTACAGTAAAAGTTTTTGACTTGCTATTTCTGACATTTTGTATCATACCTTTAGTCCCAAACAGGATGCGAAATCACAGCTCTCAATGATTTGCACTAGCATAATTTCACTGTAAATTTGACTCATACAAGACTCAACCCCATATTCCTAAGTGGATTTGTTACTTGAACCTTCTTAAAAAAAGAATGACTGGTATTGTACATGCTGTTGGAAGACAGAGCAGATGTAAGAATATCTGTCATGTTACTACTGTATTTTGGAGCATAATAGATACAAAAGGCATGTTTCTATGTTGAGTCGGAAGTCCATGGCATGGTCTCCAGAAAAAAGTTTTACATATGTGAACACCCTGGCGGTGTTAAAGGCCAGGTTGGACAGAGCCTTGGGTTGCATGGTTTAGTGGGAGCTGTCGCTGCCCATGGCAGGGGGGTTGGAACTAGATGATCTTAAGGACCTTTCCAACCCTAACTATTCTATGATTCTATGATTCTATGTGCTACATGTCTTACCATTCAGTTTCCAAAAATGCTTAGTTAAGAGGGAGTTAAATGTCTGTTTCTTCCTCCTGCTTGTGATCATTGACAAAAGAACCTCAACAAAGTCACTTCTGTTTGTTTGCTTAACAGACATAATCACTCGTAATTTTACTTATGTAAAAATGTGTGTGCACAAAAAATAAATATTTGTGAAAGAAATAGTGGGTTTCTGGGTTTTAAGTTAGAATAAAAAGTGCGTAATGAGTAGAAAGGAAAAGGAATCTGTATGTATGATGGAAAAGAGCATGCTTTTACATCTGGTCTGAATACATCATCTTCTGACATAAGAAATACCACAAAAAATAATGGTATCTGGCAAGGTATGACCTTTCTTGACAGTGCTAATGTTCTTGAAATATATTACTACAACAAGAATTTTATGCAGTAAAATACTCTTTTCTGAAGTTCTGAGTAACAGAGTTTAAATCTGGAACTTAACACAAATGCTTCCTTGAAGACTGCAAAGATCTTACTGATGTTTAGATCTGTTCATGCTGAAAAGAAATGAGGAGGAAGAATATAAAAAACATCATTTAACTCTGGTTTGCTCTTTGAAGGGTTGTCTCCCTTAAACGACGTGAACCGGTGGAAAAGACAAAAAAAAAAAAAAAAAAAAAAAAAAAAGTCACCCTTGTTTCAGCAAAGCAAAAGCTTCCAGGAGAGGTTTCTCTGCCTTTCTCTGAGAGTAGCTGAGCAGGCTCAGCTTGGAGGGTTTGGGGAACGCAGAGTCAGACAGATAGATGGACAGACATGGAGCTGGCAGGGAGAGTAAGGGAAATGGTTTTGCAGCAGCAGCACATTTTATGTGGTAACCAAAGGCAGCGTGCTCCAAGCAGAGGGGACTAGATAAAAGTTGCACCCTGCAAGGACACAATGATCAAACTTGAATATACTTGATTTCCAGGTTTTCTATTCAGTCTGTCTCACTCTGATTAAGACTGTGATAGTCTCATTCTTAGCTGTTTAATTACTCTGGTAAATCATTATCTTCTAAATTTATCTTACCTTATAAAAACCTACTACCTGTAGCAAGAGTGAAGTGGAAGCTTTTGATACACTGCTTAAAAGAAAAGCTTGGGCAACCCCACCTTAGGCCCTGAAGCTTGAAGTTTCTGTTGCTAGGTTTGTTAGTCAAATCTGCCACTATCATATAGACTAATTTGGAGCAAGTTCATCAAATCTCTTTGAATCAACAGAGAAATACCTTTATTTATGTTACTATTTGCAAAAGTCTTTAGAAGATTTGTTTAGTGTTTATCACTGCCAACAGCAAGCATTTTGAAAGAGTAGAAGAAAGGTTAACATCATCTTCTGTTTGGAAAGACCTCCTTCAGCTCCTCATAAAGGAAGAAGTCTACTTTTTCTTGGTTTATCAGTGCTTCCATACACACAGTTCTTCTTTGGGTTAAGACTGATTTTTTTGTCATCCGGCTTCTGTTAAGGATTTTTTTTTTTCCTTAAAATTTGTCTTGTTTATGTTTTCATATTGCAGAGATCTGGGCCTAGCAATTTTGTGGCCAGCTCTTAAATTTACAGAATTAGACTATACCTTGATTGTCTTCAGTAACATAAAAAAGTACTGTTTAGCACTTGTAGCTGAAAAAGTTGTTATAATAAGTGTTAAATTGCTAAAAACAATGGAAAAGTGGCTAAGCAAATAATAAGTTGGTGAATTGCTTGTGGGTCACTTTGAAACAAGTCTAGATTTCTCTACCATCTAGGCTAATGGTAAATTAGATTTTGGAAAAGTGTCAGCAGTTTCCCTCACATGCTTTTCATTTGCTAGGACTTAACCATCAATTCCAGCTAACAGGGTACCTTTGTCTTACCACATAGAATAACAGGAATATTTTCTGGCATTGCATTTCTCCTTATTTCCCGGATTGGTTATTTTCTTCTAAAAATTTTGAGGTGATATTTTATGTAGGAAATCAATATGCTCTTTAATATGTTTATATTCCCTCTGTTGTCTGTTTGTGTGAAGAACTACGGACATTTCATAAGCAGTCTGTCCTCCTGACTTACAATGGTCATTGTGGACTACAGAGTTACTCTTACTACTAATGGTGGTTGAGCCATCAAAAGGTGCAGCTCTGGCATTTTACCAGCTTGTACATAGTAAAATGTGTGCAAAGCAATGAGGATCTCTACTACTAACTAATGATTTAGTAATATGGTTGAAAAGCTACACTGGCACTGTCACTTCAACCAGATTACTTCAAAATACTTGGATGTTTCTCTGCAAGGACATGGTGTTGGCTGGAGTGTCTTACACTCAAGTTTCACTGAAAAACCCTGTGACACTTAGTAGGCAACCAGTGTAAGACAATATGCCAAACGCAAGTAGTTAAATTTAGGAAGAAGTACCATTGTTTTTTTGTCATCATGTAATGCCCAGTTCTGCTTCTGCTCCTGTCTGTTATCTTGTCTGGGAGTTCTGCTGCTTCTTTCAGAGTAAACTAAACTAGGTGTTCTGCATTAAATGTGATTTCATACAGTTTCACTCCTTGGTTAATTAACTGACTACTAGACTAGCCTAGAAACAAAATATCCTTTCTCAGCAGTACCTCTCACCAGCTGGCTGAACTGGAACATTTTTCTTTCTGCCTTCCAACCCATTTTTGGAAAGTAATAGCAACATTTTTTTCCTTAACAAAATATTTTACCATCCCTTAGTGAAAACTACAAGTGAAAAGTGTGTGAAGATCCAGGTATTAATACTGGTCTATAAATACTAAAAGATAATTTTTGTTTAATTTCTATTGTGGGTTTCATGACACATGCTGAAGATGTTGTGAAGAAGGGCATGGGTTTTTCTTCTATATGGATGAAAAACTACACAGAATTTGAGGCCTGGATGGATTTGGATTTTTTGTTTGTTTGTTTGTTTGTTTATTTGCCACTATTTTAGGCCACTAAGAAAGTTTTAGACAACTTTATTCAGTTAATGTCTATAATATTTTTAAAAAAATAATCAGTTAATTTACATACTGATTAAACATCTTCCATACCTTTCTTAATTATTTTGAATTACAAAGGTTATTTCCATAGTTACAATTTATATCTTAATTTCAGAGTAGATTTCTTTCCACTTACTCGGCTCATTAAATTTACTATCCTTATTTGTTATTTGAACTACATATAAACTTCAGGGGCATGTATTTCTTACAGCTTTTGGGAAGGAAATAATGTATTAAGATAGAGATAAAAGTGTTTAGTATGCAGCTAGTTCAATTACCATGGAATATCATCTAGACTTCATTCTTTAATAGAGATACAGGCTTTTGAAGAGAGTCTGTAAGAAGGTAAGACAAAGAATCAATTAGATTCTCCTAGAATTGAATAATGTATAATAAGCACCATTTAAAATGTGTAATAATTTTTAACTAACAGCCACAATTTTTAGCGGGTTCATGAAGCACAGATAAGTTGTGGAGGCATTCAAAACAGTTCTGAACCATTGTAAAGTTTAAAGAAGTCTATTAATATTTTAATTAAATATTGTTCATTTCTCTTTATTATGCATATTTCTTCACAGAAGGCAGATTTTGTATCTGTTACTTTTTTCTTTGTCCCTTCAGATCCATTTCATGCCTCAGCTGTATAATTAAGTGACTTGTGCTAGTCTTCCCTCAAACACTTAACTACACTTCCCATGGACTTGTTTTGCTTCTTTGTAGCAGAGGTGAACTAATAGATTTTTTTTTTCAGTTGTAGACTTAATTATGCAGAGGATATTCTGCTCCTTGGAATTTCATATGCACACACATATATCTGTTATAAAGTGTATTATACATGTGTTTTCTTGTATGCCTTTGGAAATACCTCTCAAATTTTTGCCATTAATTGATTATGTTTAGCAGTAGCATTTGAAAAACAAACACTTTCACTTCAGGGTTTTCAAGCAGAGAAATTTCCCTTTTAATGCAAAGGTATTTCTTCCTTGCGTTTTTTTTTAACCTAAGCTGAAACATAAGATAAACAATATGCAATCTCAGACAAAAGTTATGTTAGAATGCTTTATTTCTTTTTTTTTTCCCACTTTATTTTCTTTTTGCTAAACCTATAGTCCTCTTAGTTCATAAATACAGCACTACACCAAAACATTTCTTACAGAGCTTATGATCAAAATGAGGGTTTGGGTGTCAATAAATGGCATCCATAAATATTCTTTTCTTTTGATCAGTTGGGGTGAAGGGATGCAGGTGCTTTGGACATGTTCTGATTATGTCAAAGGAACCAGTCTAAGCCCTGTCGTTTTATTCCAACTTAATACATTCATGTTTTTCAATAGCCCTTCTATATCAGTAGCAGCTGTAACCACTCTATGGATGGCAGTGGTATTATATGCTCTAGAAATAAGGGATAGCAATGCTTTCTGTGCTGGTAGGTAATAGGGTAAAACTAATATTGTGACCTAAGGCCTTTTCAGACGGTATTGTCACAGCTATTCACCCTCTCATTCTTCTGCTAAAGTAGCATCCATATTTAGAAGAGTGTTGGATATGACCATAATCTGTATACATGAGAGAGGTTCGACCTAATGAAAACAGATAATTTACTGGGAAGGTATAAATTAGTCTCTATGTTTGCAGTGAATGAATTCTTTAATTAGGTCAGAGTTGATAGGAATATACAAAATAACCTAAATACACTGTAGACTCGATGCATTCCTTGAATATGTTGCATATACAGTGTGGGTAGGATGCCTTTTCACTATTATTATGTGTATGTTTTGTGTGCTTGGTGAATTTATCGCAAATATTTTACTTCTGAAAATTTTTAGCAAAATAAAATCCAGACTGGCAAATTAACAGGGAAAACACACACAGAGAGCATACACAGAGTGGTGACCCTGATAAATTAGCTTTAGCAGTTTCCAAAATATTCTTTCCTTGATCTATTTTTAAAATTTACACAGTTGGTCTTATGTTATTAAGCCTGGCTTTTAGATGGCTGTTTTGTAAAATTACATGAGCATAATTACAAACGGATCTCTGTATGCTTGTACAGTTACACTTATTAAAAAAAAAAAAAAAAAAAACAAAAAACCAAACAGAAAACACAAACCCAAACCCAAAAAAACTCTCTGAAAAACGGGCTTTGTCAGTTTATTAAATTTTTTAGTGTGTCTTTAAGTGTGAAGTCTACTGACGGTTAATGGAAATGACCTGTCTGCTCACTTGAGAATAACACATTTATTCTAAGGCTGTATAAAAACTGTATAAAACCTTCGTAGCCTTCCTCATCCTTGTTGTTACACGGTCATAGCAAACGATCTTTAAGGTTATTTTTTTGCTAAGTTTGTATACGTTAAGTTCAGGTTTTGGCAGTTCCTGCTGTTCTATAGCGCAATGCTGAATGAATAAAGAATGCTGGAAAAAAAATGAGATGCCAAACTTCTAACAGAGCTCAGTCATTGTTAAATGATAGTTTATGACCAATTTCATACTTTAGTAAAAAGTACACTTTGAAAACAATTTCATACTATCCATGGAATTGTTAATAGTTTTTCTTGTCTCTTGAATGATGGGGCTACCTTTTTACCAGTTTATTGCTTATATAGCAGCGCAGAAATTACTTATATCCTCCAGTATATCTGCAGAATGGTACTAAGGAAGGTCCCATTTGCGCAGCTTAAGACGTGAATTCTATGGTTTTCCTGTAATGGTCACCTATCCAATGGGGAGCTCCTTTGATCAGAGGCTTAGTCTTTAAGGAAAGTATAATATGAACCTTCACTGCGATCACCGAAATGGCAGAATTGCATAGTTGCAGAGGCCAAATCAGTCAAGCCAGAGCTAGAATGTGTCCTAGCCAAATCTAGAAATGAAATGCCAAATATTTTTTTCACATACGATATCCCTTTAGACACTTCAGGCATGAATTGGATGCCCGTGGTCAAAAGGGTTTTTTTGCATGTTGTTTGTAGACATAGCCATTACGGTATAATCTAAACTTCTTTAGTTTCCAGTTTAGCAATGATATTTATTGGCTTCTGTCTTTATTTTCCTCTTAATTCTGGCAGTCCCTAAGACATATTTATGAGTTCTTTCCTCCCTTGAAACACCTGGGTTTTGGTTTAGGATATACATAAGTCAAAAAGTAAAGCAGCTTGATCTCTAAACTGCTTTCTAGCCAACAGAGAGTAAAGGGAAGACAATCAATTTTCTTGTAGGTTGGCCAAACAAAGTGAAAAACCCAACAGAGCATGTATATTTCATTGTCACAGCATCCATGGCATTCTCAGAATTGCATATTTGCTGCCATATTGTGATTTTGCGTCAGCTGTGATGTGTAGTCTGAAACTTTTTGAAGACAAATAAGGCTTCTCATTGATTATGATAGATCTTTGCTTGCATTTCCAATTACACTTGTGATTACTATGTGAAAAGACCATGCCCGTTCTCCTGAGCCCTGAAAGGGAAAGTCGAGCAGGTTTCTCCAAGGAAAACACTATCAATGACAACTTTGCAGAGTAAAGTTTGGCAGATGATACGTTTCTCCTCAGAGCTTCATATGACCTCTGAGAGTATAGAGCTTGTAGAATTATAGGTTAGGTTAAATTCTATTTTATTACTTCCTCCTTGAGCTTCTACTCCAAGATTACTTTTGACTGTATTAACAGGATTTGAAAGACATCATTTTGAATAGGCTGTGGCATGAATTTTAAGCAACACCTCATACTCTTTCTCTTTGCTAAATTTAGGTGACTTTGCATAATGACCTAAATCACCCTTTTTTTCTCTGTGTGTTCATGCAATGTCCTTCTGCTGTCTATGGGTTCCTATAAGACTGAGCAATGTATGGCAATGGAGTATACCAGTGGGTCATTAACCTATTTATTTTGCCTGTCATGATTAAAATTCCTTTTATTGACTTGCAGTGAGGCTCAAAAAAATGCAAGCTATATGATTCAAATGTCTTTTGTTCTTTATATCAAGATAATCCAAAGAAGGACAATCCCTCAAATAGAATATTTGCTTTAAATCCTCCGGGACTTGATTGCTTTTGGTTTGGTCTTAATGTCACATAAGAAAAACAACTGTTAACTCTAGTACTGTTTGAAAAACCTTGGATTTGATACTGATTTACATGCATAATATTTAATTATAGTTTTTTTACTAATTTATTTTCCCCATGCAGAGTCAAAAGCTTGAATGTTACACGTGCAATACAAATTTATTAAGGTAGGATCAAACATCTTGAAATACTTAGATTTGATTTATGAGCTGTTTTCTTTCCAACTTCCTTTTCATTACTGTTTTTTTGTAAGTGTATAAAATAGAGAATTTAGCTGGTTGCACAATAAAACTGAAGGGGAGACTGGAGTAGGAAAAGAAGCAATAGAACTTTCAAAATGCTAATATGTGTTGCAGGTTAACCGCCATAGGCAGCTAAGACCCCACACACAGCCACTGCTCACTCTCCTTACAGTAGGACAGGAGAGAGAAAGGAAAGGGTGAAAGAGAAAACTGGTGGGTTGAGATAAAGGCAGTTTAATAGAGAAAGCAAATCATAGAATCGTAGAAGAGTTTGGGTTGGAAGTGACCTTAAAGTTGATCTAGTTCCAGTGGCCCTACCACAGGCAGAGACATCTTCCACTAGACCAGGTTGCTCAAAGCCCCATCCAACCTGGCCTTGAACACTTCCAGGGATAGGGCAAACTCTTTCAGTTTTAAGCCAGTTCCCCTTGTTCTGTCTCTACAGGCCCTTGTAAAAAGTCCTCAGCTTTCTTCTAGGCCCCCTTCAGGCACTGGAAGGCTGGAATAAGGTCTTACTTGAACTTTCTCTTCTTCAGGCTGAACAACCCCAACTCTTTTAGCCTGTCTTCACAGGAGAGGTGCTCCAGATCTCTGATCATCTTTGTGACCTTCCTCTGGACCTCCTCCAACAGATCCATGTTCCTCTTGTACTGGGAGGCCCACAGCTGAACACAGTCCTGCAGGTGGGTTCTCACGACAGCAGAGTAGAGCGGAAGGGTCATCTCCTTCTACCTGCTGGTTGTGCATATTTTGTTGCAGCCCAGCATACAGTTGGCTTATCAGATCACACCAAGCTTCTCCTCAAACAACACCCCAAGTCCTTCTCCTCAGGGCTGCTTTCAGTCCGTCTTCCGTCCAGCCTGTATCTCTGCTTGGGATTGCCTTGACTGATGTGCAAGACCTGGCACTTGGCCTTATTGGACTTCACAAGGTTCACACAGCCCCAGCTCTCCAGTCTGTCAAGGTCTCTCTGGATTGCATCCCTTCCCATCAGTGTGTCAACTGCACCACACAGCTTGGTGCACTCAATCGCACTGTCCATGTCACCAACAAAGTTGTTAAGCAGTGTCAGTCCCAGTACCAACCTCTGAGGAATACCACTCATCACTGGTATCCATTTGGACATTGAGCCTTTGACCACAACTCTTTGTGTACAGCCATCCAGCCAATTCTTTAACTAACAGGTGGTCCATTCATCAAATCCATGCCTATCCAGTTTAGAGAAAAGGATGCTATGCAGAACAGTGTCAAGTGCTTTGCACAAGTCCAGGCAAATCATATCAGTTGCTCTTCCCTTTTTCACCAAACTTGTGAACACAAGGCTGCTCGTCTCTGTCTATAAGAGGCCTCATCTGCAAAAGCTGTGTATGCAGCCAAAACAAAATAATGAATTAATTCACTACTTCTCAAGAGTAGGCAGATGTTTAGCCATCCCCAGCAAAGCAGGGCTTCATCATGCATAATGGCTAATTGGGAAAGCAAATGATGTAACTCTGAATGTACCCCTTCCTCCTTCTTTCCCCCAGCTTTATATGCTGAGCATAAAGCCACATGGTGTGGGATGTCCCTTTGGTCACCTGGAATCAGCTGTCCTGGCTCTGTCGCCTCCCAGCCTCTTGTGCACTCCCAGCCTACTCACCTGGGTCCCAGCTCCCCATTCTCCCCCCTCCCCAAATTACCTTAAGCAATATGAAGAAAATACTGAAACCTGGAAAAGTCATTAGCGAATGCAGAGAAGACCCTATATAATGCAAAACAGTAGACAACACTAATAGATGGAATTCAATGATACAGCTGTGAAAACGTGATATTTTTGGCTGCTTTTTAAAACTATTTCAATTCTTCTATTTGCAAACCTGTATGATAACTTCTGTCTTGTAGATGCATCATATTCTCTGCCCTTCTCTTATAATTTTTTTTTGTCCCCCTCCCAGGAACAGAAGTGCTTAATTCTTTGTCCCGCTGTGTCAGTTCAAGCTACTTAAGCAGGCAACTAATGCCAACAAGATATTTCAAAATACCAGGCCTCTCCCTGAGATCATAAGCACTCTTCTGATCACAGACACTCAACAACCCTTCTATGATATTTGGTCAGAAAAATACCCAGCAGATTGATCCAACTTTCTGTGATGAAGTTGAAATATTACTCCAAGAAGCTAAGGAAAGAATATGTCCTCAATGACTTGCAAATATTTATTCTAATATGTTTGGTTTTGTTTCAGTAGAATATAGGATAAGGAGCAAAACTGAGACATGGCCTTAAAGCAAGGTATCATTAAAGTTCACTTCAAGGAAACAAACTTTCTCTGTTATCTGCTGCAGAGTGATGGTTGTAGCCTTCATTGCATTTAACTGCAGGTCTTTCAAATTCAGTTGAGAAAACTGACATCAAATTGACAAAGAGAGTATTTCATCTGTTTTAAGATGGAAGTAGGTTTGTTTTTTTCCTTGGTTTTTTAGGAAAGACATACTTCATGCTAAACCATCTCGTAAGTTCACTTTTTCCTATTCATCTTTTGCTATAATATTTTAAGGGAAGTGACATTAAAGGAGTCATATATTATCTGCCAACACAGATGAATTATTTCAGATGTACATTGAGCAGTTAATTTATAAAGTACTGCCTGTATCACTGAAGAAAGTTGACTATCAGCCAGTGAAGCTATGTTCCTAGCATTAACCAGCATATGATGAAGTGTCTCATATTCTTAGCACATTAAGTTTCAGATATCATTCAACCTAATTCACTTTTTTCTTAACAGCTATAAGGTTGTGTATAGGCCTACAATATATAGTTGTCAATTTTCTTAGATAGACAATGTATGGAAGTAAGAAATGGGAATGTGTGGCTTCACTGAGGTTTTTAGTCACTTGTGCCATTTGTACCCAGCTGATGAGTTTAAGTCAGAATGAACAATAATAACAAACCATGAATTTTGCATGTACACATAGGAAGAGCTTTTATATATGCTTTTTTATTCTGCCTTGCAAAATAGAAATGTGATATTATTTTTTCTTGAGGGGCTTCTACTGCAATTTGTGTGCTATTTGGTAATCTAAAACCTGGAAGCTGAAATAAACTGAGGTTGTACCTGAAGTTTTGCCTAAGTGTACTTGAGGGTTAAAGTATAAACTTGTCCATGTTCTACATATATTGTATGTATATATATATGTGCTAGAACTGAGAAAAATAGTCACATTAATGTTAAAGTATTTCATAAATCTTTCAAATATGGACTGATAGCTGCATGATACCATTAATTTATTTTGCTTTGGCTTACACGCAGTAATGGAGCTGTGTTTATTGTCTATATGGTCTTCACCCACACAAAATGAAACATGTTTATTAAAACCATCAAGGCTCAGTTGACTAGTGGAAACTCATTAAGATGCCTGGAACATAATCCTTCATGCATATAGATGTGAAAAATCTGGTCCTTGTTGAGAGGGGCTATGTTTTTCTTTGAGGGGATATATGTTAAAGTTTCTTGGCAACTTCCTCATTCTTACAGACTTTTTTTTCCTGCTAAAATAAATTAAACATCTGTTTCCTAACACATCTTCTTTATGACTTTGAAAATTTGTTTTGAACAACTGAATACAGCCTGAAAGTGATCAGTTCAAAACTGACTCTTGCTTGCTGCCTCTCTCTTATCAACAGAATAGGTGAACACCTTTGTCATGAACCCAGTAGAAGTTTTATTGTTTTTCAAGATGTTTCTGACATATATCTAACATATCTGACATATATCTAAACTTACTCCCCCGTGCAATGGGCACTTTCTGAACTCCTTGATCAGCTGAGTAGGTGGCTATAATAATAAAACGGTAGGTGTTAAGTGTATATTAAATGTATAAAATTACTGTGTAGGAGTGAAGTAGGATATATTATGAAATTTGCAATGCTCTGTTATGGAAACCTATCTAATTCATCTGTATTAGAAAATCCTATTTAATATCAAGATAATGTTCACAAAACTCTTTGAGGTTTGTTTTAAAAATAAAGATCAGGAAGTATTAAATTAAACTGTTTGGAGTCATGTTCTAACATTCTCCACAGTCTTTGTTTTCCTCTAGATGGACACTTCTAGATAGATTCTCCTTTGTTTCATGATAGTACAAAAGATGTGAAAGTAAAGGGAGAGAAGACATCAGTGAATCTTCCCTTGGCTCAGGAAGCAGGTGACAGTGTGTCTGGTATCAAGGGGAATACTTCCTGTATACTTCCTGAGTACTTCCTGGTTTGCAAGGCAAAGTCTCTTGTTTCACAAAATTCTGGTAAAAGATGCAAACCCATAATCAGGTGGTCTTCCCTTCTTTATGGCAGGCTAGCTGTTAAATTCTCTAAGTTAATGTATTGAGATAGATGGGCTGTTGGTTTGGCTGTCTCAGTTCAGGACTGATTTTGTTTTTATTATTAAGAGACCCTTAGAAGATATTTGCTGTCACATACATGACATTGTTATTCAAGAGTATTTCCTTACAGTTTCAATCCTCAACTGAGTTTTATCTTAATTCTTTAGTTGCATATCCTTGAGACATCTTTTAAAAATGCTGCCATTTTCACTATAAAAATCATGTTAAAATTGTTTAAGACAAAGTAAGAAAAACAAAGAAGAAACAAAAAGAACAAAAAAGGTAAATAAAATACTTATTCTGATTTCTTTTCAAAGTTAAAGCATTAAGCTGCCATGAAAATGAGAAGCTTATTGTAGAATCATAGAACAATTAGGGCTGGAAAGGACCTATTTCCAACCTAGTTTTGATCATCTAGTTCTAACCCCTCCCTGCCATGTGCAGGGACCTCCCTATGACAGGGACACCCCCTATGACAGCTTCCTATGACAGTGAAGAATCTCTGAGATTGCAGAATCATATGCAGCCATTTAGTACTTTGTGCATAATAAAATCACAGGCATTTGATAATTTTGTTAAGCTTCAGTCCTAATAATAATTCACTTAAGTAACCATTTGATTCTTTGACAGTCAGCATTTTCCCCTGTATTGGGTCCAGGTATTGATAGCATGGGTGGGTTGCCTGGGTATCCCCTGTGCAGAATGGCAGGTGCTGCCCAGTGCTGGTCACAGTCCAGTGACTGCTGAGCCCCTCAGTCATGGGTGGGCACCTCAGAGAAAACCTGGGTAAGGAAGGGCAAATGGTGCCAGGCAGCCAGGACTGAAGGGAACTGGGTAAGAAACAGCCTTGTGAGCCCCGAGGGCAGAGAGTGAGGAGGGCAGGAGGGGCTGCAAGGAGCCACAGTAGAGCAGGGGCTTGCCTGCAGCACCTGGAGATGATTGTGCTGGCGATTAAAGCTTCTGTTGGAAGCCATACAGGGGGAATTTTTTTAAACTGGTTTTGGTTTTTGTTTGGTTTTAATTTAATTTTGTTTTGTTTTTATTAGGAATAGCACTATGTATTTGAAATTATGAAAATATGCTATTTATGATACACTTGGTGTTTGCAAACAACATGCACAAAATTCTGTCTGCTTAAACTCAGTGAACAAAAAAGATTTCTCTTCAGAAACACAGGTCTTTTGAGGAGGAGAGAATGAAGATGAAGCAAGAGACAGAAGGAACAAGAAAGTGAATAACCAAAGTAACATCTTGGAGTGCTTGAACATTTTGTCAGTGGCTGTATCCATCTCTGTTTCAAGGCAACATGTTCCCACTATCTGTATTTGTCATGGGTTCAGCAGCAGCAGTCATTTTTCTCCTTCTTGGTAGCTGGTGCAGCGCTGTGTTTTTAATTTTGGGCCTGGGAACAGCGCCGATAACACCAGTGTTTCGGTTACTGCTTAGTGATGTTTTGGTCTGGCCAAGGACTTTCTGAGTTTCATGCTCTGCCAGAGAGGAGGGGAAGCCAGGAGGAAGCAGAGACAGGGCACCTGACCCAAACTGACCAAAGAGGTTATTCCATACCACAGCACGTCATGGCCAGGATGGAAAGCAGAGAGCAGAGACTCGGAAGGGTGGGGGTGCACTGTGTGGTCGGGCTTGGTTTTAGGTGGTGAGAAATTGTATTCTTTCCTTGTATTTGCCTTGTCATTATTGTTATTGGTGGTAGCAGTAGTGATTTGTGTTATACTTTAGTTACTAAACTGTTCTTATCTCAACCTGTGGGAGTCACATTCTTTTCGATTCTCCTTCCCATCCCTCCGGGAGCGGGGGGAAGAAAGTGGGGGAAGTGAGTGACAGAACGAGCTGCGTGAGTTAGAGAGGCTTAAACAACGACAGTATCCCATTCCATAATGTTTTTCTGCTGTATATTGCATTGGTTAGAAATGAAACACAACCTTTTTTTTTCCTTGTTGTGTCAGCTGGATCAGTTGGCTTTCTGTCTCTCTTGCAACATGATTATGGCCAGTGGTAAATCAATGGAACACTTTCAAATTAATTAGCTGTTTCAGAAGTGATTACTGGGTAGCATCCACCATCCACCCAGGGTGGAGGGACACTTTCAATATTGAATAAAGGGTACTCTTACATAGCACTGTCCTAAAGGCAAACACACTGAGAAAATCAGGCTGGCTTCAGTAAGGCTGGAATCCCAGAGGCCTCAGATTGAAAGTGGGCTATTTTTATCACTACTTCAACTTGCAAAAGGATGAAGCAAAATGACACATGTTCTTTATAGTTAATACTATATACAACTTTCTTTTTCTTTGATAACATAAGCATAGCTACTTATCTATCCATTAATGCTCGAAATCAAGTTTGAATGTCAAATGAACCATCTGTTTTCAACTAATTAAAAATTCCTAGAGAAATGTTAGATAACAACTTAAGTGTAGTTTTGTTTACATGGCATTAAAAAGAATTATACAAAATGTTGTTTGAAAATATTTTTACTTGGAATATAATCAGAAGATTTTAGAGATAGGCTTTTACTGTGGAGTACAGTGAGTATCAAAATATTGTAAACATAATTGTCTTTAATTCTTTCAAATACTACATCAGCAGACAAATCTATACATATTTGACAGAAATTCAAGAAGAAAAAATCACAGAGTTTTAAGGAATGACAGTGATATAGCATCCTTGGATTTTACTAGACAATAATAGAAATCATAAAATTCTTATACACAAGCTGCATTTTTTTTCTTGAAAAATTATAAAACTTTTGAGTGGAAATCCACATCTCATATTTTGAGAAGCATTTATGGCAAGTATTCAAACCTCTAATACTTAGGAGGTCACATTAGCAAAAAAAGTTGATAACTGAGTATGCATTTTAATTGTAAGAAGTTACTAACAGAAAATGTAATAATGTGGCAATAGGAAGAATGCCATAGAAACAGATGAGGGAAAAACTTTTGGTACTTTCGCAAAAAATGTATTTTTTAAGTAATTTAGGGTCCTAAGACAAGGTATATATGAATATATATATTATATAAAAATAATTTAGAAGTTATATTCAGCTTAAGACTAAAGTGATTATTTTGAAATTTCTTGTAAAGCAGTTGAAGGTTTTACAATTTTTGGGTTTGTCTTGTGAAAGTACATATAGACTAATGCTAATTTATTGTGCTTTGATAACACTGTATGTCAAAGAGGAGGAAGAAAAATCTTTGAAGAAATTCAGGTCCTGATTTATCTTTTTTCTTTCCTTTAAGGAAAAAACTTGAAACCTACACAAAGGTATTGTGATAATGAGTGAAAGGAATGCAACAAATTCTCCTACCCCTGACTTCAAGAAGTGGCTGCAAAACTGTTCTTCAGAATTCTGTACAGTATTTTGTAGAGACAACTTAGTAGGCCTTTGATTTAAAGGGCTTTATACAGGGAGGTTCTCCGCAATTAAGTTAAGCAAATGTCTAAAATACTGTCTTCTGTGATCAAAATAGATTCACTTTCTCCGTAATCTTCAATTCTTTAGTCTATCTAGGCCTTTGTATGCTGTCTACAAAAGTGAGCTTATGGTTTTGTTTTATTTTAAATTATTACTTGACTCCATTTTCTGACCATTCAGAATAGGGATTATTAGAACATATGAAGTGGAAGAGATCTTCACATTCTAGTTTCCATGCTATATGTCATATAGTCCACTTCCTAAATGTAACAAGTTCCAAAACGCACTTCAGCTTTCTGCATGTCTCTTCTCCTTGCCTCCCTATACACATTTCATAATTTTATTGTTCTACTGGGTAGGAGTGTTCTCATTTCCAGGATAAAATTCCTTATTGACTGTTGTGGATTACTTCAGTCCTAGTTCTAATTTTGCACATGCAAAGTTCTCTTACCTCCTCTATGCTTAGACCTTTTTTCTAGTGTAATTCTATGCAGTAATTGTTCCCTTTAACCCTTTGTTTCTCCAAGTGAAACCAGTCTTATTCTTCTAGTCTTCACTTACAGAGTAAGATTTCCATTCGCCATATTTCTCTTTGAACATGCATACCCAGAATTGCATGCAGGGTTCTAGATAAACCTTTCTGAGACCTCCAAAATTTATACTAACGCTTTTCAGTCTCTGCTGAAAATAATCATCCTCATATTGGAATTGTATTTGTCTTTTTTACAACTGCACTAGATTGCCGATTGTCCTGGGTTCAGTAGTAACACTCATTTTTCTCCTTCTTAGTGGCTGGTGCAGTGCTGTGTTTTTGACTTTGGACCTGGGAACAGCACCGATAACACTGATGTTTTTAGCTGCTGCCCAGTAATGTTTATCTGACCAAGGACTTTCTGAGTCCCATGCTCTGCCAAGGAGGAAGGGAAGCCAGGAGGAAGCAGAGACAGAACACCTGACCCAAACTAACCAAAGAGGTATTCCATACCACAGCACGTCATGCCCACTATATTAACTGGGCTGAGGTTCTTGTTTCATTGTACTTTATGGTAATGACTTGTAATACAATAGAATCATTGATCATGAAACTGATCTGGCTTGCATTCCCAGTGTGGTTACCACCTCTATACCTTGGGAGGTATGTAATAGAAGTGTATAGAAATTACACATCTTTTTTCCCCTCCTCGGGTGGTCAGCCTATGAGGAGTCATTCTCACACACCCTAGTGACAAGTGCAACAGCTACTCAGATTCTGACTGCAACAGACAGCACAGCTACTCCAACTCCAAGCAGAGCAGCTCCACCAACCGCAGTGACAAGTACAGCAGCATCATTTGAGAGTTCTGAAGGTTTTGGATGGCCTTTAGGTACCCTTGAGACCGGCCTGCTGATTGTGATGGGGATCAGCATGTTGGCACACATACAGAGAGTGTTTTACCCATGACCGTTTCGTCTTCATCTGATCTCAAAAGTTAAGCAGAGTCATGTCTGGGTCTTGTCTAGGATTAGATGAGAGTATAGGAGGACCATGAGATTTTCCCCAAGGCTGGACAGTCATGAGTGGCAGGGTGCGTGGGACAGTATGGGCGAGTATCTAGTCCACTGGGCCCCTCCAGTGTTTTGGAAACATCGGAGATGGAAGGCTGCTGTATGGAGTCCCCAACGACAAGCTGCAGAAAATGCTGAAGAGGAGGGTGAATTACTTTGAGCCTGGTGTGCCCATGACACCTCAAGCCATCAGGGCAGAGATGCAGCATACAGATGGACTCATGATTGAGGGGTGGACTTAGCAATGGACACTATTGCCCAGGTTATTCACTAGTGTGAAACATGTGCTGCAATTAAGCAAGCTAAATGGTTAAAGCCTTTCTGGTAGGGAGGATGATGGCTGAAGTACAAATATGGGGAGGCCTGGCAGCCTGACTATATCACACTCTCTCTCCTGCCCTGAAAAGCTGTTACAAGAGATTCAGCCCAACACCATGGACTGAATGGACTCAGCAGCTTTATAAGGATTGGTCCATGCATTTAGAAATGATGTCTCTCTCTCTGTGGATGTGTGTATATATATATATATTTATATATATATGAGATAAGAGTGATGGTATATTTAAAATGTGGGATCTGAGCATGATGTGAATGATATGGAATAAGGGGTGGATACTGTCCTGCGTTCATCAGTAGCAGTAATTTTTCTCCTTCTTAGTAGCTGGTGCAGTGGTGTGGTTTTGACTTTGGGCCTGGGAACAGCATGGATGACACTGATGTTTTTAGTTGCTGCTCAGTAATATATAGCCTGACCAAGGACTTTCTGAGTTTCATACTCTGCCAGGGAGGAGGGGAAGCCAAGAGGAAGCAGAGACAGGACACCTGACCCAAACTAGTCAAAGAGGTATTCCATGCCACAGCACGTCATGCCCACAATATTAACTGGGGCCAATTACCCAGAAGGGCTAGATCACTGCTTGAGTTGGGCTGGGTATCAGTCAGCGGGTGGTGAGTGGTTGTATTCTCTTGTTATTTCCCTTATCATTATTATTATTGGTGGTAGCAGTAGTGGTTTGTGTTATACCTTAGTTACTGGACTGTTCTTATCTCAGCCCGTGGGAGTTACATTCTTTCAATTCTCCTCCCCATCCCTCCAGGAGCAGGGAGGAGGAAGTGTGGGGAGGGAGTGAGCACATGGCTGCATGGTACTGAGTTACCAGCTGGGCTTAAACCATGACACCAATCTACAGTGATCATATGACTGTTTACTATGTTCCATACTTCTCTGTTATTTTTAACCCGAGTGTTATGAATGAAAAATTTGCAGTAGCTTTTATTATTTTCTTCAGTTCCCAGCAGAAGTGAACATGACATTTTGTGGCTTGGCATTCCTCCCAGCAAAGACACAACCGAAGTGAAGAATGTGTAGTATGAAGCCTGAATGTTGTTGGTTGTTAATATTGAAGTAACATGGAGCTTTACATGGAGTTTTACAGTTAATGTCAATAAGACAGTAATAGAACAATAAACACAAGAATTGTAAACTATTAGAGATATGCAGAGTAAAAAATACTCACATATTATTGTATATTTATATATAGATATGTAAGTAGATTTTGTAGAATGACCCAGTAATGCTCAAGACTGGAGCTTGGGTGCTTGCTTGGACATGAATAAAGTATTCAATAAGAGATTATCTGATTCGGACAAAAATGTTTACTTCAGGAAAGTGGCTTCAGTTCTTTGGGTTCAAGATGCTGGGCAGACCTAGCTCTGTCCCCTCTGATCACTGATAGATTTATGCTCTAGATCTACTATGGTTCCCTGAATAAAGAAACTTGAGTGACTAATTAGGAAGAGACACCAGAACAGTAAATAGTATTCTATGGGTGAGTAGCTTGTCCTGATTATGCCCACTGAACCAGTAGCAACCAGGTACTGGCAGTGACCTACAGGTGGGCTGGAGTAAACCAGAGGAGAGGTGTCCTTAGGCAGTATATATCACCTTAGAAACTGCTTTCTGCATTGGGCACTTTTAGCTGCTGCCATCAGGTCCTCCTCAGTGAGGCATTGTGGATTTGCAGCCCGTTATTCCAGTGTAACAAGATGACAGTGGCTTGCTTGCCTCTTTTGCACATTTTCTCTAATGAGATCCCTCTACTTTTTTTTGTGTGTGTGAATTATTCTCTAATTCTTTGTGTTCTGCCATGTTCTGATGATGCCTCCTAACTTTGTGTCAGCAGCATGGTCAAAATATTCACACCAACATCATTACCAAAATCATTGACGACAGTAGATAATGGACCTGATCTCTGAGAATCTTCTTGTGTAGCCTCAGGTGCAGTCTATCTGCCTTCATTTCCATGCAGCCTCTTTGTGTATATCCTTCTCCACATTTTAGTTTGCCTGTTTACGTCCATATTTTTGATTGCAATAATTTAGGTTTAAATATGGTTTTATATCAGATATGAATGATATTGAAATCCATTTTGAGTTTGACTTTATTTCTTTTTTTTGGGCAATAATTTATGTAACAGACCTAACAGATTAGTCTAGCACATTATATGTAAAGCATTCCTGCATCATATTATGTCATTTTCTATGTATTTGAACTTTATTTTTTTTCAAAATATGTTTGAAAGTATTTAATATCTTCCATTTTAACTGTTCCTTTTAATGTTTTTTTAGTTGGCTATTGAGACACTCATCTGCAACCAGCTTCAGTGGTCTCCTCTTAATGTTTCTGAATTATTACATTTTAAAACTCAATTCTACATGCTATTAAAGCATCAATGTGTACTGTCATTGGACTATATTAAATGGGTTGATTTAGAAATAAGGCTGATAAAAGATGGAGTAAAATGTCTTATCTCTTCAATGTTTAGAAAGGAGTGATCCATGGAGGAGAAAGAAGAAAGAGTGAACATGTCCATCAGTTTTTACTTTGAGTTAAGATTCTCTTTTAATCTTCTGTAACACCTTACAGTACAGCTATTTCAGCTGATTTAAATTTTGATGTCAACATAAAACACCTAAATGTCAAGTCATTTTCATTGAATTTAGACTACTGTAACCAGGTCTGCTTGTCCAACCATACGTAACAACTGCACAACTGGAAACTGGAAAATATACATATTCCAGCTCATTCTGCATAAAAAAATCATTTGTACATCATAAACCAGTATCTTAGCAGGAAACAAAATGCACATGAATATAGCTGTATCCTTGAGAGGATAACACAGCGCAGTGACAAAAGCATGGAGTGCTGTCAGGACCTCAGTATGTCGTATGTGTTGTAACTGAATACATGTGTGTTTGTATTTATATACATGCATTTGGAAGTTAGGGATTGCCTTGATGGAAATGCTTAAAGACTAACAAATCAGACCTCTTTAAAAAGCAACACTTTACTAGATTGACATTCATTAGGAGTACACGTGGACAGTGGTTAGTTTTTAATGACTTTCAGTCATTACATACTTGAACCATTAGTCTTTAGCTTGATTAGTGGTGAATATGTAACACCTTGATTAGTGGTGAATATGTAACACCAGGGGCTGATGCTGACTATCAGTGCTGATTGATGGCCTCAGTCCTCAGTGGTCTTGGTCATGGCGGTTGAGGTCACCAGGCCTGAGACTTGGAAACAAAGTACATATTTTTCTTCCCTCTCCTTAGTCAGCTGTTTTTTATACTCGTTGCATACTCAAAACAAAAGGGGAAGATACAGCTGTTTCAGGCCTGGTTAATTTTTTTTTCTGCTTTTGCCAGACATCTTTCTTGCTTCTTCTAAGTCCTCTGGTTGGCAGCCAGAAACTGTTCATGACTGGCTTGGACAGACTGTGAAATTATCAGAGTGTGACCTGAATTTTTCAAGGCATCTTTAAAGTGGTATTCTAATTTTGAATTCCAAAAAATGTGAAAGTGATTGACTTTTAAAACTGACACACTTCAGTCCCAAATAAGCCTGTAAATCACTTGAGAGTATGAATGAACTAAAATGTGAATATACTTTAAGTTTTTTCCACATGGCTTGGAATTTATTTTTCTATTCTCCCATGAAAATACACAAATGTCAAACATGAGCAATAAGGTCTGATAAAATTAAAAATATTGAGAACAAGTAGATTAATAAATTAAAATATAAATGATTAAGAGCAAAAAACCAAGGATAAAATCCCACAAGAATTTATTTCCTCTTTTCACAGAACACTAAAAGTTTGCATGGAGAAATTCCTCTAAGAAAGTTATCACTGCAACTGATTGTATACAAATATAAATTTTCTATTCTTCCCCATAGTTGTTAGTTTTATTCTTGTCTTTTTTCTACTGTTTCTTGTTACCCAGTGTAGTTATGGTACCATTAGATCTTAAACTGAGACAACAGTCTTTGGAAGACCATGTTTTTAAGGAAATAGAAGGTACTGAGCACTGTAGAACTGTTATCTCCAGATGCAATTCCGGTATATTTTCTTCCTTCATTAAATAATGAAAAATGCAGCTACCAAAATTTTTACTGTTCAATGAGATATAATAGTAGAATTAAGAAGTTGTCAGTGTTAAGTCAGAAAAGCATTCTGGGGCAAGTAGATAACCACATTTTTGTTGAAATACATGTAATACTGTTATTAAAAAGGCAGGCCTTTTCTAGTCTGTCTATAGTGCTATTTTCCCTAATTTAAAGAATAAACTTAATAAACTACACTGTAATTTGTTACAGTTAGTATCACTTCACATAATTTCTTTTAAATCAGGAAGAGATTCAGAGCAGCCCTGAGCAGAAGGACTTGGGGGTGTTGGTTGATGAAAAAATGAACATGAGCCGGCAGTGTGTGCTTGCAGCCCAGAAAGACAGCCGTATCCTGGGCTGCATCAAAAGGAGCGTGACCAGCAGGTTGAAGGAGGTGATCCTACCCCTCCACTCCGCTCTTGTGAGACCTCACTTGGAGTATTGTGTGCAGTTCTGGTGTCCTCAACATAAAAAAGACATCGAACTGTTGGAACAAGTCCCAAGGAGAGCCACGAGGATGATCAGGGGACTGGAGCACCTCCCATACGAAGATAGGCTGAGAAAGTTGGGGCTGTTCAGCTTGGAGAAGAGAAGGCTGTGTGGAGACCTCATAGCAGCCTTCCAGTGTCTGAAGGGGGCCTATAGGGATGCTGAGGAGGGACTTTTCATGAGGAACTGTAGTGAGAGGACAAGGGGTAATGGGTTCAAACTTAAACAGGGGAAGTTTAGATTGGATATGAGGAAGAAGTTCTTTACTGTGATGGTGGTGAGGCACTGGAATGGGTTACCTAGGGAAGTTGTGAATGCTCCATCACTGGTGGTGTTCAAGGCTGGATTGGACAGAGCCTTTGGTAGCATGGTTTAGTGGGCAGCATCCCTGCCCCTGGCAGGGGGGTTGGAACTAGATGATCTTAAGGTCCTTTCCAGCCCTAACTATTGATTCTATGATTCTAGATGTGACTTTTCAGAAATATTTTATTGCACAGAAAACGTGATGAGTTTTCAAGCAAATTGCTTCATGTTTGCTCATTCTTTTTCTTTTGTAGTTTATTGCTGAAAAATTATCTTAACAAAATTCTCACTAGCATATTTGATATAAACTTATTATTTGCTTGTTTCATTCTTTTTTCATTTAATTTATAAATTAGTTTTCTTCTATATTTCAGTAAGATTTTCAGTCTGCTTCAGTTAATTTAATTTAGAGTGTTGTTATAATGTAATGCCTGTAAGGTAAAACCAGCTGGTTTTGCAAGGGAAACATAGTGAAACAATATTATTTGAATTAGTTATTACTTTGTCTTTGTACCGCAGTCAGGAACTGACCATTCTCAGTAGTTTGTTCCAGATACAGTCAAAATGCTTCACGATAAGCACAGAGATCTCTTCAAACATGGAAAATTACAGTTTATGGGACCTTATGGAATCAATTCAGGTTTAGGGAATCCGAAAAGTTCATTAGAGATAGGGCTTTGATTTTTGATTTTTCCTCCCCATTCAAGGAATCAATGAAAATTTTATAAAAATGTAAATCCTAATCGGATGAAATAGTGTTCTCTAGTGTAAACAAAGGTCTGTTAAAAGTCAGGCCGTCTTTATTAATTGTATCCATATATTCTATGCTAATGTTGCATCTGTAGTATCATTTTCACAAATGCGTACTGATGCATGTATAAATGTATTCGCACAAGTGAACAAATTTGCTGTCATGGTTTTTATCTTACTAGCTTTAGCATCCTGACTAAAATGAGGGAGTTTTCAGAATATTTTACAGAAAAGTTATTACGAAGTTCATTTACTAATCAGGAAGTAAGGTAGTCAGTTATATCAAACTTGGGCATCTAATACTAAATTAAATTATCCTTATTTATTGTGATGGGGACTAATTTTGTGTTGCGAGCAGGGCTCACAGGCTCTTATTGCCTGTACAGTAGGCGAGGACCCTCCAGTGGTGGAAGAATGAAGACAATCAATATGATCATTCATCAGACTCAATTTATTCATCTGAGGGTTCCAGTTATATATTCTATGACTTAGTTAACATGCATACTTGTTAATACATGATTGGTTACCTATATCTACTAATTGATACATGATTGGTTACATGATTGGTACGTGCTTGATCACAGCTCAAAGATTACATTCACATCCCACCCCCCTCTGTAGTTTTCCTCTTGGTTATGTTCCAGGGGGTTTCCAGCTTGCAGCTGTGCTTCAAGGTTGCAGTTATCAGTTCCTCCCTACATATCCCGACTTCTCAGGCTCCTCTGCCAACTCCCTCAAACTCTTCTCACGCACACGCTCTCTGGTAATCTTCAGCTAAGGCCTCAAAGCATTTGGTTCACTACTGTTAGGCTTTTTCCATCGTTTGGCCTATGATCCTATTGCGTCCATTTTCTATCAACCATTCCCCAACAATTTTGTATTAAAACAAAATGTAATGGTTTTGCTTTTTTGACATATTGGATGAGGTAATGCTTTTTACTTCTTTTGGCTGTAGATGTCTATTAATGAATATCCTGAGAATTGCCAATATGATACAATTCAACTCAAGAAAGTGTGTGTGGGGGTGGGGAGGAGGGAGGAAAGAGAGAACTGCCCTGCTTAAAGTCTCTTTATCTTTCTTTCCTTGTTGAATGTAAACAAATTAACATAAATGTCTATATAATCTCAGATACTCGAAGGTATCTGGATGAAGTAGGAAATGCTGAGTTTCATTTTGGTAATTTTTAATGCAATTTGACACAGACAAATATTTTTCCCTATAAATTAGAAGCCACATGAACACAGAAAATTTATTATTTTAATTTAGCATAAGGTTAAGATACTCAGATGACTTTCTTTTATGTATACTTTTTCCATTTTTCAAGGGGAGTATCTAACTTCTGAGTCATAGCACAGTGGTAATACTGCATGTAGCCTTCTGCAAGATAAGATATGGCTAGGCTTAAAGCAAATTTTCTTGCTTTAAATTATCAAAACCTAGTAAATTATCATATGTTTAAAGTCATGTTGTGTGTATTTGCAGCATTTACATATCATCATATATAATGATTTCTTCTTGGCATTTTGCCACTGTAAGGCTGTTTGGTAATTTTGCCTTTTATTTGCAAGTGACAGCTGTCATGCTGCTTTACTGTAGACGGAAGTTCCTGAACATTTATTCTAAAAGATACTTTGGTTCATCTCCTTGGACCAAGAGCAATTGAACATTGGTAGAAAAAATTCCCCTTTCAAGAGCTTTGATTAAGGTTCTGCACCCTTTTTCTGGAGTGGTAACTGTCAGAACCCACCTCTTCACGTTAGAACTTTTATGTCTGTTTCTGGTTTAAATAAAATCAGCTTGTAATTCATTGAACCACAGAATGGTTTGGGTTCAAAGGGACATTAAAGATAATCTAGTTCCAACATCCCCTGCCATGAGCAGGGACACCTTTCACTAGACCAGGTTGCTCAAAGCCCTGTCCAACCTGGCCTTGAACACTTCCAGGGGTGGGGTAGCCGCAACTTCTCTGGGCAGCCTGTGCTAGTGTCTCACCACCTTACAGTAAAGAACTTCTTCCTAATATCTAATTTAAATCTACCTTCTTTCAGTTTAAAGCCATTCCCCCTTGTCCTGTCACTACATGCCCCTATAAAGAGTCCCTCTCCAGATTTTTTGTTGACCAACTTTAAATACTGGAAGACTGCTCTAAGGTTTTCCCAGAGCCTTCTTTTCTCCAGGGTGAACAACCACAACTCCCACAGCCTGTCTTTCTAGGAGAGGTGTTTTAGCCCTCTGATCATCTTCACTGCCCTCCTCAGGACTTGCTTGAGCAGGTCCACATTCCCGTTGTGTTGGGAGCCTCAGGACTGACCACAGGACTCCAGGTAGTGTCTCATGAGAGCAGAGTAGAGGGGCGGGATCACCTCCTTTGACCTGCTGGTCATACTCCTTTTGATGTGGTCCAGGATACAGTTGGCTTTCTGAACTGCAAGTGCACACTGCCAGTTCATGTTGAGCTTCTCATCAACCAACCACCCCAAGTTCTTCTCCTCAGGGCTGCTCTCAGTCCATTCGCTGCCCAGTCTGTATATGTGCTGGGGATTGCCCTGACCCAGGTGTAGGACCATGCAGGTGCAGGATCTTATCTCTTCCATTCTTCATATTTCCTGTGCTTTCTATTTTATTCTTAAGGTAATTTGCAATTTATTAGCTGAGGATCTGAAAGATAAGGTGGAGGGAAAGACCGGAGGGAAAGGCAGAAATAACTCAACTCTGTTGCTGGGTGGCAGAGGCATCAACTAGTAGATGATGCAGTCTAATGTAGCCAAGACCAAAAGAGACAGTCAGGAAGGCTCAGAAATTTTCAATTCAATGTTCAAATGGCAGCCTGACTCTTCTGTGCGTCCTTTTAAAAATAATGACATTAGACAGGTGGAGGAAAAAATACTGAGGGGATAGTCTGGGAAAATGTTTTGTAACTTTTTGGGGGAATAACCTTAAACTACCACCTTCTCAGACTATCAGCCTGGTACTTTTCATGAGCCCTAACAATTGCTAGAGTGCCTTAAGTGCTGATTATATTTGGAAAGTATTAAGGCTTAATCACTAGAAGGCATTATACTAAGAAAGGTGGAAATGTTTAAGGTTGTAAATATTGGAATCTTTGACAGTAATTTTCTTGTAGGATGAAGTACTTTCCATCTCCACTGCTCAGCCTAAACTATTCTGCCTATGCCATGAGGCAGATTTTCTTTTTCTGATTTTCCTGAACTTGGTGCTGGTGATGGGCACTAAAATCTATACCTCGTGAAATAATTTTTCCTAAGTGATAGACATTAAAATCTATATCTAATGAAATGATTTTTCTTAAATTAATACAGTAGACTAGAAAACATTAGATCTTTTATCCAAAGGCTAACTTAATATGGAGGAGGAATCTCCAGACTTTGTGAATATGAAGTGTCTTGCCACAGGGCAGCTATTACCACTTTCAATGAAGTCAAGGAGAGTTTTCTCAGACTTCCTTATAATTTTATTAGTATAGGAACCTATGAAAATTAGAAAATTGTTTTTATCTTTGTTCTGTAGTAACAGAGAAATATTTAATTTTTTTCTTATTTCACTGTCAACAAAAACTTAAATAAAGAAATTGATCAGAGTAAAAACAAATGTACTGACAGCAATGTAGAAACCAGAAGAGCAGGTAATAAAATAAATCTACTAATACCTACAAAAGAGGAGAAAATGTGTATATTTTTCAGTTACTCACAGGTTATCCCAAACTCAAGGGAGTAACAAGAGAAATGAAGTAGTTATTAGCCTATCAAATCATATAGAGATGGAAAAACCGTTGACATTTCTGTTTAGCCTGGAGCTAGAGGAGTTTTTGATTGTTGGTGAGAGTCAAAGAAATGTACAGTGGAAGCTGACGAGAAAGCAGAATAGTGGAAAAGTTCAAATACTTCTACAGTTCACGGTCTACAATATAGTGTAACAGTAAGAAAAATGTGCTTGTTATGTTGCTGGACCTTTAGCTTAGCATCCTCACGCCTTTGGTGACCCAGATGGAGTGTTAACAGAACATACAGATCAGCTGGTAAAAGTGTGAGAACCAACACTGCATCTATCACTGTCACTGGAAGCAAGTGCAGGAGGAAATGGGGCCAGGGTGAGCACTAGTCTTGCAGGCTAGCACTGAAGAATGAGTGAGGCAGCCTTTCCATACCATTGGTAGTTAGAGATATTTGTTCCTCACATTCAGAGAGCTTTTCCAATGTCGAAGCAGTGACAGGTAGCTGACTCAGAGTACAAACTTTACTTCCCTATCAGGCTGCCAAAAGCTGATCCCAAAATGCAGTGACTAGTTATAAAAAACCTGGGAAAAATACAATAGAAGAGAGATTACTCCTGACTCTACAGCAGACATCAGAATGAGATGCTTTCAAAGAGCCTGTGTGTACCTCAGGACCAAATATCTGACTCAGATAAACCCATTGTTAATAATAGCACCTGCCTTTGCAATCCAAAAACCCAAGAATATTCAGTGTCTTGGTTACAGTTTATTCTGTACTATTGAAGTACCTGTTCTAGGGCTAATTCTGATTCTGGCTATGAAAACCGTATCATCAAAAACATTCCTTCTGAATAATAGCTTACACTGAGCTAAAATGTTCTTAATCTGAGATTTTTTAACAAATCTTTATGAATGCTGGCATCATAAGATACTTTAATAGTTGCCAATCCTTACTAAACTGAGCTGTTCTGAAGCTGATGTAAATGTGGGATGATAATTGTCACCAGAGGATTTTGTCCCATAAGGTCTGCTTGATTGTAAAACACCTATGGGAAGAATGCATGCATACAGAGAAGTCTGTGTCTGACATATTTGCCATGGAGTTCCCCTGCATGCCCATAGCAGCCTGCTAAGAGAGGATACTCAGAAGAGCAGTCCCAGGATTTTGCTCCATATAATTTTATAGATAAGATTAATCTCCTACTGACTGTCTAGGGAGCCTGCAAAAATCTAGCTGGTTCAATGAGGTGCATAAAATTAAGTGACATGAAAAACCTGGTTAAAAAAAAAGAAAAAAAAAAAAAAAAAAGTGAAAATGCAATTAAACCATGATAGGCACCACAATAGATCTCATTATGGAAATCACAGATAGCAGCTGTTGCATTTTCAAGATAACAAAATAATATTGTATCATTCCTGCTATTTTTTAGCTTAACAAATGGAAATTTTAGATAGATTTATTTCTTAAAGTACACCAAAAACATATCCAAGTGTTTGACGTAGCAAGGAAAAAAGGAAAGGTCACAAATATAAGTCAGTATAGTTGAATGGTCGTTTAAAATTCTGAGTTATTTTCATGAATACTTTTCAAAATACTCAACCATAACTCCTCATTATTCAGTTCTGCAGTGAATTGATATTTTTAAGGTTCCTTCCCCAAAATGAAGAATTCTCTTAAAACATGCATTTATCAAATTGAAATTAAATAAATAGCAATTTTCCTGTACTAAATAATTATCATTAGTTTGCTCTAGTGGATCTGCAGGTATTCCCTCAGGAATCCATTTTGTTTATATGTCAAAAAAAGGTGTTGCAATTTTTCTTGTGCATTCCAATTGCTTGTCATAGCTAACCCTAGCAGAGTTATGATGCATTTACACTTATTCCTAGACGAAATGTTTTCTAATCTTGTAGACAGTACAAAAAAGACCTACTGCACTTTCATTGCTTTCATTTCTTTGTTGTATATAATACCTCTTGTCTTCCCCCTACTGAAAAGTATACTAATCTGCCAAAAGCAGTTAAAACATACGTTGGTGTATCAGTGTTGTGAATGTGTACACTGTCTCTTCAGCTTCAATAAAATTCTTATAATTTTTGCTGTCATTTAATTTATGTGACCTAAAAGTAACCCAAGTAGGGAGGCTGAATTCTTTACACCCCATGAACAAGGTCCATGAAACAGTGGATGCCATCAACAAACTGCAGTCAGCAAAGAAGGCAGAGAAAATGGAGTTGAGGCATAATGCTGCCCTGGCCCAAACCACAAGCCAAACATGGCTAACCTAATATCATAATTTGTGCCACTAGTAGTCAATCACAAATTTACTACCTGCCCAGGGCAAAAGGAAACCAAAAACGAAAACTCAGCAGTACAATTTGTCCCTTGCACTGCTTTCAGGACAGCACAGCTACATGCAGTAAGTTTGATGCCATAGTCTTAGACTGACCATGTTGGGAAGAGAAGGAAAAATAAAAAAAAAAAAAGTACTTACCTTGTGTTTTAGAAATAAATTGCCAAATTAAAAAGAAGAAGAATGTTAATATGTTAACTGGGGTTTTTTTTGTACTTTGACACTTTCTATGCAACTTGAAAAACCTAGAAGTGTAACGGGAAAATAATTTTTCTAATTTAGCATCATTATGCTTTTTAACTCTCTTTGACTTCCTATAATCAAATCTGATTAGTTGTTTCTCTGTAATATTTGAATTTGATTCTTATGAAAATCTGATGAAAAATAGGACCAATCTGGGTCTTTTTATATTGACTAAAAGTAAAAATAATGTTTTATTAAATGTAAATCTTTAAATTTATTTGTTTCTTTTCCTTTGTTTCCTTTCATTCCTCCATGTCCTCCATTTTTCTTTTGCAGCACAGAATGATCCAGGATGGAGTTGGTTAACTCTATCAACTGCATACCAAAATTTTAATGTGAGCAAAAGCGACAAGACACAAACATCATACCTTGGGGAGAAGATGTTAAATGTTTCAGTAGAGATAAATTCTGGGGTGAGTTACTAAGCAAATCATGGCAGTTCTTGAATTTGCCTTACTTACTCTTAAGGCTGTGCTTGATCTGATAATAAGCTCTGGCTCCTATGTAGGAAATTATGCTTGATTTTTATTTTGGTTTTTTTTTTTTTTTTTTTTAATTCTGTCCTAGTAAACAGTTACTGCCTGCCTCACCCTTGATTGCTAAACATCTATCTTTTACCTTCCCCATACCAAACATATTTTATCTATCAGATGAAAACCAGAAGATAAAACCCCATACACATTAAAATTATGGTGCATATGTATGTGATCAATAAGCAGAACAACTTATCTGACTTGTCAAACTTGATGTCTGTATTTTATAAAGTTTAGACTGCAAAGAAAGTTTTCTGCCTTTGGAGAAAATAACTGAAGTCTAGAATTTTCCTTTTTTCTTTAACTGTTAACCAACTTTTCTTCTCCCTTGATTGATATCTTGGGACATGAGAATATTATTTGAAATACACGTTAAAATGTCTTTAAGCTAAAGTTTTTAGCTTCAAGTTTTGCCATTCCCAGGTTCCCAACAAGGCATACAGTATTCAGCCTTTTTTTCATTAACTTCTAATTCTTTCACATTTCACTTTCCAAGGCAACAAAGATGATACCTTTATGTGATAATCCTTATTATGTTCAAAAAGATGGAACTTTTTCATTCCTGAAACATGTCAGATCTAGTAAATTGTTGATTTCAGTGGCAATTGAAAAGAAATTTTTGCTTGTTTCCACAGAAAAAAAGTTATGATCACACCAGGATATATAATGAGATTTCTACCACCAAGGTATAATTAAGCAAGCACCTGTTAGAAGGGATTTAAGTATAATTGATCCTGGTTTTGGCCAGCTAGTACTCTGTTCTTGAAAATCTGTTTTAACTAGGCAGAGGAAACCAGTAAAGAGATATCTGACTGCAGGAGGGCCAGTTTGTGCAGCAAAGTGCTGTAATGACTCAACAGTTCAAATTTTTAAGCAGAGTAGCCACATAATTAGGTTTGGCTTGGCCACAATCCTTCAGAATACGTTGTTTCTAAACCTGACCTGAGCAGTTCAATAATCTGTAGGCAAGATATTCCTGAAGATAATTATTTTGGAAACTTGCTCACTTATTTAAGTAATTAAATAAGAACTGAGGTATTCAAATTTTGTATTCCACATGCAACATATTTTGAAATGGCTGAGTGAAAGGAAAAATTTTGTTAATGTATGTTGCAATATGAGAAGACTCCCTTTCTGAGTCCCTGATATGAGTTAAATACATTCTCTATGTTATAATCATAAAATCACATTTCCAAGATGGTCTCAGAGTTGGGTTTTCTGAATGAAGTAGCTCCTTTTTTATTTTTTTCCCACATGGAAATTTTTTCCTGTATGATGAGTATTAGTTGATGGCTTACTGCCTAGTCCTTCACTTCATAAATTTCTTACCTTGAATTATTCACACTTGCTTGAACCTTTTCTATTAAAAAAAAAAAAAATTATTGAAACTTTTGCCACTCGATCCCTCACCCTGTTTTTCAAATATTAAGCAGAAAAAACCCAGGTGAAAATTCCCCAGTAGTTCTCCACTCCTGAACTGTGCTTCCCTACATCCTAATCAATTATTTATCTGTGCAGTGACATCCCTTTTATCAGAGGGCTGCTTAGTTCCCTTCAAAACCTTTGGAGAATGACTTGTGAAGGCTTTTTAGCAACCCAGGCAGATTGTGTGAAATGGTTGATCCTTGTTCCTGCAGCTGTTGGCCCACTTGGAGAATTCTAGAAGGTCTGTAAGGGTGACTTCCTTTTTATGAAAGTTACATTGAGTCTGCATTACAGCCATTTTCTTAGTGCTTCTTAAAGATATTGAGCCAGATGTTGTATGCCGTGCAAGACTAAATCTAAGATTTCATCTGTCTTTAATCTAAATTCTTCCTAAAAAAAAAATATTGTAAAAAAGATATTACCTAACAATCTGATCTTTAGTTATATTTATGATGATATGTGCTCAGTCTAAAAAGGAAAATTAGGGTTTCTTCCCTATTACTGCAGCCTCTTTGATCTCCCTACAGTAAGAACTACTGTCCTTTTTAAGTGGGCAGTAAAGAAGAGTTGATATTGTACTGTTTGCATTTAAGATCAGAATTTTTGTCCATGTGGATTCTGAGTTGCTTGCTGAGTTGTTAGTGTATACACTTGATTTGAATCTAACCTTTGTTTAAAAATGTAACAATTATGTTTAATGTATTTCTAATCCCTATTTTGACATATAATTTAAGCCAATAGCACTTGGATATGACTTTAAGTAGTGTGTTGATTCAGACCATCATGGTGTGGGCTTAGTAGGTGAAGAAGAAAACAGTGATGGTCAGGATAATTATTGCTGCTACCTGCTTTATTATTTAATAATTCAGTCATTGTCACATTTGTATTCCTTGCCATAGAAAATCATTACCTTTTCTCTTCTCCACTAACTAAAGTCTTGAAGCAAAGATTATCTTATATTGTTACTAAGAAGCTGTGCTATTGAGAATATGAGACTGATGGACCCAAAATAAAATCTATTATCTAGTGATACTTTTTCGGGGCATTCACCCAGTAAAAGTCCTAGAATCCAGGGCTCGGTTCCAGTAGTTCCTCGCACATATTGGACTTTATCCAGTGGCTGGCAAAGGTAAGATGTGTAAGCACCCCCTGAAGCATACAAATTTTCCCTTTTACTTCAGAAATGCTGTCATCAGCATCCCACAGAATCATGTTCTCTCTTGTTTGTTCATCTTCCTTTGCTGTACTTTTAAATGATTTGGGCTGCTCTCCTTATGCATGGTACCAAAATCATTGTTGTCTTTATATACTAATTTTTCTCTGAATAAATTTTCTAAATAAGGCCTTGTAGGAGACTTATCTAAGTGGAGATGTGCTTTGTGCATTTTGAATTATTTTACTTATGCCTCATATGCTCAGAACAGCCAAAGTAACATCATCTTCAATATATCCAGTAATGTAGGTTTAGTTGCTTACATAATTAACAGAAATAGAGGCAGCAATGGCTTTTAAGGCACCTAAGTTTTCAGGTGGGGATTCTGTTCTTGGTTGTTGTGGATTTTTTAATTTAGATTTTGTCTAAACTCCCCATTACTATCTGTTGGAACTTGTTCCTACTCATCATTTAATCATGCCAAGTGCGAGGTCCTCCACCTGGGTCGGAGCAATCCCAGGCACAGCTACAGGTTGGGCAGAGAAGAAATTCAGAGCAGCCCTGCAGAGAAGGACTTGGGGGTTTTGGTTGATGAGAAAATGAACATGAGCCGGCAGTGTGCGCTTGCAGCCCAGAAAGCCAGCTGTATCCTGGGCTGCATCAAAAGGAGCGTGACCAGCAGGTTGAGGGAGGTGATCCTGCCCCTCTACTCTGCTCTTGTGAGACCTCACTTGGAGGATTGTGTGCAGTTCTGGTGTCCTCAACATAAAAAGGACATGGAACTGTTGGAACAAGTCCAGAGGGGGGCCATGAGGATGATCAGGGGACTGGAGCACCTCCCATATGAAGATAGGCTGAGAAAGTTAGAGCTGTTGAGCCTGGAGAAGAGAAGTCTGCGTGGAGACCTCATAGCAGCCTTCCAGTATCTGAAGGGGGCCTATAGGGATGCTGGGGAGGGACTCTTCATGAAGGACTGTAGTGAGAGGAGAAGGGGTAACGGGTTCAAACTTAAACAGGGGAAGTTTAGATTGGATGTGAGGAAGAAATTCTTTACTGTGATGGTGGCGAGGCACTGGAATGGGTTGGCCAGGGAAGTTGTGAATGCTCCATCGCTAGTGGTGTTCAAGGCTGGATTGGACATAGCCTTGGGTGGCATGGTTTAGTGGAGGTGTCCCTGCCATGGCAGGGAGGTTGGAACTAGATGATCTTAAGGTCCTTTCCAACCCTAACTATTCTATGATTCTATGATTCTATGATTCTATGATCATCAATTAAATTTAAGCTCAGCCTCCAATCTCCTCTTGTATTTCTGGAAACCTAACTTTTTGATTTTACTTCCCCTAGTAATGAAATGAACGCACCACATGAACTCAGAGATTCTTTGTATCTATTTTTTTACTACCAGAGTAAAATGCAAACAATAATGATGCCATTTGTTGTTTTATGCACCACAGCACTTTCTGACAAGTAAGAATTTTTTAATGAATGGATTTTTCTGCTTAGAAAACAAAGCAATTTAGCTTAAAAGAAATGTTCTGTTCTGCTAGTTCTTTCACAGAGGAACAAAACTGTCATGGTGTGATTTTTAGGTGGGCTTCTTGTATTACAACAATAAGTTTACAAGACAAATAATTGATGTTGCAGAATCTAGCACACTTGTTCCTGTCCAGTATCTATGCCAACCATCTCTCATATCCCTCTGTACACTGATTTCTAGTGTTCTTTTCTGATCCACCTCTAATTTAATGCTTTATTCATACTCATATCCTAAATGGTCCAATGATAATGTGTTGATGTTTATCAAATTCATTGTCTTTTACATTACAATCTCTGCAAAAGTAATTGCTTCAGAAATTGCTTTATATGGTGCTGATTTTCTTCATGTATTTCTCCCCATGGGTGATCAAACATGACAGGTGCTGTGAATTAATTTCATACTCTGTTGTGTATACAGCCACAGTGATACTGCAGCACTATTTTAAAGTTTGGCTTTTTTTTGATCACAGAATGAATGGAAACAATCCAAATGATTTTAAGAGCCTCAAGATAGGAGTAGGAATAAAAGCATGTATTAGATATGGGGACTGATGAGTTCTTACAAAACTAATAGTCATAGGTCAGGAAAGTTAAGATGACAGACTTGAAAGATTATTTTCCATGGCAAAGGCACTGAATTAGTCTATAGATTTGGAATTCAGTTCAATATTTCTATACAATCTTGAAAAATGTAGGCAAAGATAATATGTAGAATGCAATGCCAGTAATGACAATTAAGGCATCTCTGAGTGACCTGAGCTGTTTGCAAGACATTCTGTAGCACATGTGTATTCTGTGCAATGTTGTGCTGCATTAAAAATACTCATCTTATTTTGAATGAGTTTCTACCTCTAGACCCAAAAGCAAGAAGACATGATTATGGCAGCTGTCTTGCTTCCACCATCTGCATCCTCACGTCTACTGCTAGAGAATGCCTTTGTGATGCTGCATTGCTGAGTGTCTCCCTGGGCATAAATTTCTTTCTTTTTATAAAAATACCGGCTATCAGCTTCTTGGCATTTCTCCGTCTCAATACATATCACAATCTGTTCTTTGATTTCTCTCTACCTTTGCACTTCTGCACTTCCTCCTCACTTCAGTGATGAAGTTGGGGTTCAGCCTCTGCAGAAGAAAGAAATTATAAGAAGCAATAAATTCCTCGACGCTATTATCTTTACCCTTCCAAAGTGAGGACTTACTTGCATTCAAGTTTTGTCTTTGGTTTGTCTCTTCTAATATTCAATGGAATTAAATCACTCAGGGCAATGAGAAGGACACACAGCAAGCTCACTGCCCTGGACTTCAAGAGAGCAGACTTTGGCCTCTTCAGGAACTTACTTAGTAAGATTCCATGGGATAAAGCCTTAGAGGGCAGGGGGACCCAAGACTGCTAGTTGATATTCGAGGATCTCCTGCTCGAAGCTCAGAAGGATTGCATTCTAACAGAAAATGGGGCACGAAGGCCGTGAGGCTTCCATGGGTGGATGAAGAGCAGCTGAGAAAACTTAGAAGGAAAAACAAAGCTTATAAAAGGTGAAAATGAGGGCAAGTGGCCTGGGAAGAATACAGGGATGTTGTCTGGGAAGCTAAGGACCAGGTCAGGAAAGCTAAGGCCTAGTTAAAATTAAATTTGGTTAGGGATGTGAAAGATAACAGGAAGATATTCTATAGGCACGTAGCAAATAAAACACAGACTAGGGACAACGTAGACCTGCTCTGGAAGCTATGGGGAGAACTGGCTACCCAAGATTTGGAGAAGGCTGAGGTTCTTAATGACTTCTTTGCCTCAGCCTTCACCGGAAAATGCTCTGACCACACCACCCAAGTCTTGGAAGGCAGGCACAGGGACTGTGAAAATGAAGACCTTGTTCCCACTGTTGGAAAGGATCTGGTTCGAGACCATCTTAAGAACCTGAATGTACACAAGTCCATGGGACCTGATGAAATCCATCCGTGGGTCTTGAAGGAGCTGGCAAATGAAGTTGCTAAGCCACTGTCCATCATATTCGAAAAATGGCAGTCAGGTGAAGTTCCCGATGACTGGAAAAAGGGAAATATAACCCCCATTTTCAAGAAGGGCAGAATGGATGAGGCGGGGAACTGCAGACCAGTCTGTCTCACCTCTGTGCTTGGCAAAATCTTGGAGTGGATTCTCCTGGAAGGCATGCTAAGGCACATGAAAAACAAGGAGGTGGTTGGTGACAGCCAGCATGGCTTCACTAAGGGTAAATCCTGCCTCACCAATTTGGTGACCTTCTATGATGAATCCTCACAGTTCAGGATGGATATAAGGAATAAGTTCTTTACTGTGAGGGTGGTGTGGCACTATAACAGGTTGTCCAAAGAAATGGTAAATGCTCCATCCCTGGTAGTGTTTAAGACCAGGCTTGACAGAGACTTGGATGACGTGGTTTAGTGTGTGGTGTCCCTGCTCATGGCAGGGGGGTTGGAACTTGATGATCTTAAGGTCCTTTCCAACCCTAACTACTCTATGATTCTATGATTCTATGAATTCTCTTCAACTGATTGTTTGCCTTCGAAGCTTGTTATTTTTTCTCAGAATGGAGTTCACACACTGTGACCTCCTAAGGGCAAACTTTCTCCAAATATTTAGAGGCATAGATGCCTAGATGTGTATATTGTTGTGCTTTCTACATAATTACAGAGAAATCGATTCCCCAGAGTACCCCAAATTACAGTGGAAATGTAAAACATTCACAGAACAGTTCTACAGATATGCACAACAGATTGTAGCCACAAGATGGAACAGAATTCTTCTGTTTAGATCTTGCTTTCTCAATTATTCTAGTACTGTGAACTCTCTTAGATTTTGATGACAGCAACATTTGAAGTTCATGACTTGGTAAACATTCTAAAAAAAGAAAATACAGTTTATGTCTCAAAACTTCAACTGAATTCTCTGTCAGTAGTGTTGTAGTCCTTACAATTGAGTTTTTCCTGTATTATTCAATAGTCTTTTTATTAGAAATCATAAGCTTTATGCAGAAAAAATTGCTGTGAGTGCTACCACTGAAAAAAATAATTTAACTTGTTAGTATAAATTGTTGCTCATAATAGCAAAAGAAGAGAATATTGATAGCTTTTTAGTTGGCTTTTCACCAGTTATCTGCCTGCTGCAATAAATTAAGTTAATACACAGGGTGGATACACTATGTCAGGAACACCATTTGTTGTGAAACTCTGTGGAGAGAACATGCTGAAAGCAATAGATAACTCATTTCAGGGCTTTTAGTATCTAATGCACCTATTTGCTTTAGTTGCCTTATGAGGACTTTTAATGAAATCTCTATTACTTTTTTGTTGTAATGTGGGAAAATGTCATACTTGGATTTGTAAATTGTACCTCTTTTTCCCAAAACCTGGTTTTGGCAGCTTAAGTAGGTGATTTTCTTTTCCTTAGAATTCCAGTGCTTTATTTTCGGCTTAGATTGTTGGAGATTTTTTTTCTTGTAGGTGAAAAACATTTAAAAACAGCAGCTTAAAGTAGCTTTAAGAAACAAACAAACAAAAAAAAAACAAACCCTACCAGCCCACAATCTTTTGTACAACTAGTTTTACTTCTTTTCCATCATTTATCATATTTTCTCGTTAAAATCCAAAATCATATGCCAAAACAAAGTTAAGTGGTTTCTGTTTATGACAGTTTGAAAAAAACCCAAATATTTATGCAGTTGGAAAAAAGATGTACAAAAGCTATAGCAAGCTTCCTATGAGACTTTTTCAGTGCAACTGTCACTCAGTCCTTTCTGTCTTTTTTCCCCATACCTTGACATTATGTCTATAGCTAAACCATGTCCCCAGGTGCCACATCTACAGGTCTTTTAAATACTTCCTATCTAAACAGGAGCCTCCATTAATATTAAGAGTGTGGGTAGTATTTGTCAGGAGCAAGTCAGTCACAGGTAGACATTAATTTCAGCGCTGTGGCTCTAGGGCCAGGCTTCCACAGAATACTAGCAATAAGAAATACAAATAGCCTTAAACTCACCAGGCACCACAGCAATACGGGTGTGTGGAAAGGGGAAAATGGATACACAGATTACATAGAATTGCTGTGACCCAAGTGGATCTGGCACTTTGCCTTGTTGTATTTCATACAATTGTCTTTGGCTGATTTATCCGTTGTCCAGGCTCCTCTGTAGAGCCTTCCTACCATCAAGTACATCAAAACTCTTATTCAGTTTGGTGCCATCTGCAAACTTACTGAGGGTGCACTTGATATCCTTATCCAGATCATTGCTAAATATATTGAACAGAACTGGCCCCAGTACTAAGCCCTGGGGAGCAGTACTTGTTCCTGGCCACCAACTGGATTTAGCTCCATTCAGCACCACTCTTTGGGCTTGGCCATCCAGCCGGTTTTTTACCCAGCAAAGAGTACAGCTGTTCAAGCCTTGAACAGCCAGTTTCTCCAGCAGAATGCTGTAAGAAAAGGTGTGAAAAGCTTTCCTGAAGTCTAGGTAGTCAACATCGACAGCCTTTACCTCATCCAGTAGATGTCATCTTGTCATCTTGTCATAGAAGGAGATTGAGTTAGTCAAGCATGACCTGCCTATCATAAATACATGCTGACTGGGCCCAATCACCTGGTTGTCCTACAATACTAAGTTACGTTTCATTCTGCTTTGTAGTCACATTAAAATAAAACAGTTAAGCTTAGTTCTTAAAATATTGTTCTGAATTTTTCTATTCTATTTGCTCTTCCGTGCTTAAAATGAGTGTTTTCATATTTCTCCTACCTTAAAGCTTTAACCTGACACTTGATTCCACCTTCCAGTCAATCTTTCAAGCATGCAAACTGGCTGAACACCAGGTATTAGGTGCTGCTGTATTAAGGTTTTTTTTTATGCTAAAAGAAGATGAATGTGAGAATATTATTGGTAGTAACTGGGACTACCTCTGTGTAATAAAAAAAAAGGAAAATGAGAGAGTTATTTATTCAGAAACTGCTTTTTTTTAACCTCTAGAAAAATTGACAGTCCCTATCTTTGTGTTAGCTATTGTCATGGTGCTTCATATTCAGCAGTTTGAGAAAGCTCAGTTTTTAATTCCTGTTTTTGTGCTTCCTTCACTCTCAAAGTGCAGGTTGCATGTCATTCTCTGGCCTATCTAAAGTAGTGGAAAAATCTTTTCCCTCATTTAACTTGCTTATACTTCTCTCAGCCTTCTCTCTTTTTCACTTTCATTTGGCACCTTTTATTTGTTTTCTTTTGACCTTTGGAGAGTTCAATGCATATTTTTAACTATGTGAAAGTGTCATGGGTTCAGCAACAGCAGTCATTTTTCTCCTTCTTGGTAGCTGGTGCAGAGCTGTGTTTTTAATTTTGGGCCTGGGAACAGCACTGATAACACCAGTGTTTTCAGTTACTGCTTTGTAATGTTTTTGTCTGACCAAAGACTTTCTGAGTCTCATGCTCTGCCAGGGAGGAGGGGAAGCCGGGAGGAAGCAGAGACAGGACACCTGACCCAAACTAACCAAAGAGGTTATTCCATACCACAGCACATCATGCCCAGGATGCAAAAATGAAGAGCAGAGACCTGGAAGGGTGGGGGTGCACTGCTTTGTCGGGCTTGGTATTGGGTGGTGAGCAGTTGCATTCTTTCCTTGTATTTGCCTTGTCATGATTATTGTTGGTGGTAGCAGTAGTGGTCTTGTGTTATACTTTAGTTACTAAACTGTTCTTATCTCAATCTGTGGGAGTTGCATTCTTTTGATTCTCTTCCCCATCCACCTGGGAGAGGGAGGAAGAAAGAGAGGGGAGTAAGTGAAAGAACGGGCTGCATGATTTACAGCTTAAACCACGACAGAAGGTTAAATAGGAAAATTTTATGTTTAACAGTTGAATTAACAAGATCAACAAATTTTAATTTACCTGGGTATAACTTTTGTACTTGTTAGCTCAGACATCACTAGCAGTTGAGCTGCACCTCTAACAGAGTATAGGCATGAGAATGTAGCAAAAAACCCTCAAGAAATACTCTACTGGTTAACTGTCATGGGTTCAGCAGCAGCAGTCATTTTTTCTGCTTCTTGGTAGCTGGTGCAGCACTGTGTTTTTGATTTTCAGCCTGGGAACAGCGCTGATAACACCAGTGTTTCGGTTACTGCTTAGTGATGTTTTGGTCTGGCCAAGGACTTTCTGAGTTTCATGCTCTGCCAGGGAGGAGGGGAGCCGGGAGGAAGCAGAGACAGGACACCTGACCCAAACTGACCAAAGAGGTTATTCCATACCACAGCACGTCATGCCCAAGATGGAGGACGAAGAGGAGAGACCCAGAAGGGTGGGGGGTGCACTGCGTGGTCGGGCTTGGTTTTAGGTGGTGAGAAATTGTATTCTTTCCTTGTATTTGCCTTGTCATTATTATTATTGGTGGTAGCAGTAGTGATTTGTGTTATACTTTAGTTACTAAACTGTTCTTATCTCAACCTGTGGGAGTCGCATTCTTTTCTATTCTCCTTCCCATCCCTCCGGGAGCGGGGGGGAAGAAAGAGGGGGGAGTGAGAAAGCGAAAACTGTGTGGCTGACTGGACTTAAACCACGACATTGAATTACATTGAATACCATGTTTTTAGCTTGAATGATACTAATATTTAATATGCTAAATTTATCTTCTATATTAATAATTCATATTTTTAAAAGCTAGAGAGTGTGGTGCAGACATATTGTAATTTACTTTTGAGAGACAGATTAAAACTGAAGATTAATCTTGAATTTGCTCCACATGTGGAAAATTGGAAGTTTCTCTCAACTCACTTAGGGAGAAGGGATAAGAGGCATGAATCACTGCTATGAGACTTTGACTTCCTCTAGTGCTCTTTTCAGATCAGTTCTCAAGCCTTTAAGAAAAAGCTTGTCCCTAATGTTGATGTGCAGAAGAACAATGAATCACTGCAACAAAAAAAAAGAATTCATGTAGAAATGATGACAAAAAAGAGCAGTGAAAATTATCCTGAAATTTCAAAAATTATTTTAGATTCTTTGTAAGAATCAATTTCTGATTCAGGGCCTTTCTACTTGAACTCATTAACTTGGGAGCAAGTTAAACCTGGTCCTTGAGAGTGGTTTTATAAAATTGTAACGGCTATGAGCAAAAATCACCACAAAATTTTTTTTTCAAAAGATATGTCAAGCTCTCTGTATTGTAAGTCAGCTTGGGCTCAGTCATAACACTGTAGTGATTGCTAGAGTCTAGCATCAGAGAAATAATGTGTCCTGGGTTCAACAGTAGCAGCCATTTTTCTCCTTCTTAGTAGCTGGTGCAGTGCTGTGCTTTTCATCAACCTAAACTAGCCATTCCACAGCACATCATGCCCAGTATGTAAACTGAGGGGAGTTACTCAGGAGGCCCAGATCATTGCTTGGGTCGGGCTGGGTATCGGTCGGCAGGTGGTGAGCAATTGTATTCTCTCCCCTTGTTATTTTCCTTATCATTATTATTATCGGTGGTAGCAGCAGTGTTTTTCTGTTATACCTTAGTTACTGGATCGTTCTTATCTCAAAATTTGGGAGTTATATTATTTAGATTCTCCTCCCCATCCCTTCTGGAATGGTGGGAGGAAGAAAGAGGAGGGAGCAAGCAAGCGGTTACATGGTTCTGAGTTCCCTGTTAGGCTTGAACCACAACAGAGGGGTACTTTCATTCATTAAATTCTTCTGAGATAATACAATCATGTTATCACAGCACAGAATAATTTTTTTCTTTGCTATATTTTTTGAGACAAAGCAACTATTTTTTTTTATTATGCTATTACTCTAACTGTCCTACATATCACATTTTATAACTTAGCGTTTTTTCTATTCACAGTGGCATTACTGTACCTTGGCTATGGCTTAGAATATAAGACGGTCTTTTTTGTTTTCTTCAGAATAGCTCTTTAGCTTCTAGAAACTAGATTTTAGTTCTTTCTGTATAATTCCTGACTAGCATAATATCTTATGACAAAGTCTGTGGTAACAGGACTTATCTATATTGCCATACAGACCTACGTAGAAATGCATCAAGCAAATGAGGGCTAGTGTTTGTGAACCTGAAGGATGCTGACGGTAAAAGAATAATACAGGAACAAGCTGGCAATGGCTTTGCCCAAATGTTTGGCATTTCCTTTCTATAAGAGCAGTGACAGTGTGGAACAACTTTCCAATATGAAATATAGTACTGGGAAGCACAGGCCACTTTAGAATTTGAGCTTGGAGAGAGAGGTCAACTAGTTTCCCGAAGTGATTTTAAAAATCAGTCTTGCTTTAGTAGATTTACAAGACCCAGGAGTCCTGACATACTAAAAACTCATTTTCCAAACCAACTATCTAGCTAATTACTCTCTTCTTATTAGTTTTTTTTTTTTTTTTTTTTAATTGCACTATAGTAATACTGGGAGCAAACAACCCCACAGAGAGGTAAATACAGTTTAAATTTTTGGGAGATAGAAAATGAGACTAAGAAAAAAGCTATTTTGCAATCTCAGTTTTGCAGCTTACTTTATCTAAATTCTGATAATAACGTTCTTCTCAGTGACTCCTGAGTGGTATCGATATTACTTTGATAGCCATGGATGGCAGTTCTAACATAAAGGCTGGGACATGCATGCTTAATGAGCCTGAACTTTTTCCATCTCTGGAGGTAGTTCCCTTCAGGTCAGGACTGAGACACATTGATGGGCTAATCTAAGGGAGCTTGCATTATCACTCCTAATATAATATTCATTCTCTGGATTTGTTAGTATAGAAATTATTCTCCCAGGCTGTCAATCTGACAAGTCTCATTAGTACCAAAGATTTTCTAGTCTGTACAGGAAAGAAATAATACCTTTATTTTCATTTACTCTCTTGGTAATTTAAGACAGAGCTAGGTAAATACTGAGGACAAGGATGTTCTTTCAAAAAGCTCTGCATTTTAAATTTCTTTTTCCTGCTTGTTTTTCAAATGACCTTTTTACACTTCTGAAAGGTATATGAATATATGAGTCCCATGGTTTTAGTTATTAGCACAGGTGGAAATTTTGGCACTCAAGACTCAAAGTCACTGGAAAGACTTCACAGTTTAACTTTTCTATGCAGCTTTGGAACAATTCTTAATGCAGTTACTAGATCTTTAATTACATCTCATGTCATAATCTCTCCATAATTTTATTGACCTAGAACTGCTTAAGAAGTGGTGATGATCCACATCCTTAAAAGCCTAAGAAAAATTAGGAGTCCTTAGTGCTGGTAGCTACAATTAGAAAAGTATGAGAAAAAATAACTCACTGGTCTCTGAGCCTTCTGCAATGGTATGAAATGGATCTACTGAGATTGGCCTAAAAAAATCCTGAAAACACTGGGGAAGGCAAAACATTTCAGTGAAAAGACCTGGTGTGACCTGACAGTTAATTTTCCACTGGAAATTAGAGCAAGCATCCTCAATGTAAACACCTAGTATCACAGGTATCTGGTGTCAGCTTACTGGCTTTGTGACATTCTGGTATGTTGTAGCTGTGACCAGAATCTAACGGTTGAAAACAAGATGGGAGGAATGAACCATGTAACTTATGTAGCCAGTCTGAACTACACAGTGAAATGTCCTTCCTGAGCTGAGCAGGTATCTGGCTAAATCTGAAGTATTTGGTATGTGACTTCTGTTTTTCCTCTCTCCTGCTGATAAATCCCTTCTCCTGATAAATCCTTTCTCTTTCCATCGCAAAGAAGCAGTACAAGTGTATTAGAAAGGACATAGATTCAACTTGTCTGGTATCAATGATTCTGTGTAGCAGCTTTAGTTATATTTTACTTTCTGATGAAACTGTATTATACATAGGAGTCCACTGACAGTAGATAAGATCATTCAGCATTCGTATATGCCATACTTATTCATATGCAAGAGTATTTTAATGCATAAACAATATCATTCATACAAATCACATTGCTAAGAAGTATGGTGCTACTCACTGCATTTAAGCTTCGGCATAGGAGAGAATGGAGTAAATGGCTTGTAAGTCAGATTGCCTCCAGAAGTCTCTGGCCATCTCTCTCCCCCTTCCCTCCCTCCTTTCCCCTTTGTTTTCCTAATTTCTTGACAAGGCATTTAGATATTTCCCTGTTTTTCAATGTTTCCTGACTCTTCTGGCACCCACCCATCTGTTTTGACATAGAACAAATTAAGCTTTCTGCTTTTGAGCTGATACTGAGTCATTTTTGTGCATAATGTATGACATTTTCACTGCTTGCCTAGAAAACAGCTCACCATATGTGACAGGAGATGCTCACATATTAAAAATGTCATCTGCCCTGCTCACAAGCTTTTCATGCTGTAGCTATTGCTGGTGAGCTTACTACTCTGTCTTTTTAGGCCACTTTTATCTTTGATTTCTGTTGCTAAAAAGTTGCTGTAGCAGCTATGGTGTTTATGTATTTGAGCTTTAAAGATGAATCAGAACTGTTAGACATCTTTGGTACTTAAATCGTCCTGTGCGATATCATTCAGGTCCCCTCAGAATACTGAGGGTTATAGGATCGGATTGTAACTGTATAGCCATTAATCTCAGTCCTGGTGTATCTTGTAGTTGAGCGTCATATGTTTAAGAAGCATTCAGCTCTTGCTGTGTTTGTGCTCAACATCAGAGTCACAGGAGAAGTCTTCCCATATTTCATACTGCTATCATTATCACTATTAAAACTTTATTATTTTAATGCTCAGATAATGATTGGTTTTCATTACTTTGACATTTGATAAACAGTTTGTCATCATGGATTTAATGTTTTTTAATCAAATAGAGGCTACTCTTTTATCTGCTGATTTTGGCGTTATTGAGAAGTATATTTGCCTTTGGATGTTTTACTGAAAAAAATGTTACAGGTAGTCAAGTATGCCATTTAGGAATATTAAATAATTCACTCCTTTGAAATTTTATCTAAGAGCAGTCATTTTGAAACACATTAGAATGGGTTGCATCAATAAATAAGTAGAACATCAGCCATATTTGTTATTATACCAACATGTTGCATTTAAAAATATTTAGGTATATCTGCTTTCTGAACTTCATGCATCAGAGGGATCTTCATGCTTCTCCATAATCTATGCTGCATTTTAATATACTAAATTTCTTAAAACCAGAGTGCTTTTCCTATGCTTTGTCATTGTAGACCCTTCCTTAACTGGTAAAGTACTTAGTTGTCATTTCTAAATAGCTTATGTTTTTTATTAAAATTGTGAGTGAAGAAAAGATAATCAGTTGTAGAACTCTAGTGAAAAGAACCAAAAGCAACTTTGGAAGGTCATCTTGTCCAGTCCTCTTTCAGCAGGAAAAGGTTTTTGCAAGTTTTCACTGATGCTTGTTCCAAGTATGAAATGTACCCTGAATCTTTATTGAAGCAAAATTGAAGTTTTCACCAGTCTGTCCTCCTCCTTACATACATATCTGCACACACACACTATGTGCACCAGAGTTTCAGAGGTTGTAAGAGAGCTATGCATATTCTGAACAGGACCTCAGGATGGATGTCTGGAATCTAAGCCCCCACTGTATGCTCTGACATGTGTGTGCCCTTGATCAACATGCTTCTCGAAAGAGGAATGTCAGTCAGGGATACAGCAGTCCTCGACCCACCCATCATTCATTTTCTCTCTTCTTTGCCTATCAAGGCAATATCAGTTGTAAGAAATAGTCGATGGAAACTGGTTGCCTGAGATGGTGCATTGTCTATTTTTTTGCACTGGAAGATGATCTGATCTGCTTTGAGGTAGGGTGGCAGCTCTCCTGCATAAGAAGAACATATGGATAAGGAGTATGTATGTCACTACTTTTCCTGTACTGAACTTGTATTGACAGAAATTTAAATACCAGCGGAAGAGAAAATGAAATTATCAGTTCTCTACAGTTAAAAACTAGCCTTCTGCATTGTGTTTCACTGGGGAATGTCCAAATCTAGGGTATTGCTTTGCATGTATTTGCTGTATGAAGCTGTATAACCAAAGGATAAGCAAAAACCTCTACTAAAAGTGCAGTAAGAATTTGTTAGGTAAAAGGCAGGTAACAGAAAGAATTTGTTAGGTAAAAGGCAAGTAACAGAAGAACAATTTGGTCAAAATTGTAGTTTCTTTACTGTTCCAAAATGAAATGTTTTGCTGACCCTTGTGATGATTAAGTGCCTTTGCATCTCTTCTCAAAAATGGTGCCCCATAAAAATACAACATTCTCTTAAACCCAAGAACAATCTTTTGGCACCTATGACACAGAAGCTTGTATTACTGCTGCAATACCCAAGAATTGAAAAGTACTGAAAGCTCTTGATTTCTCAAGTGAGCTGATAAGTTTCTGGAGTCTGTTCTTGGATATTTTTGTAGAAAATTGACTTAACAATTTTACAGTTTGTAATAATTGCTTTGAAGTAAAGAAATGCTCTGCACGTTCCAAGTTGTTAAGAACAAACTGGGTTGTCAGAGCTTTTATTAGTCTTTCTCCCTGACAACACATCTCACTGACTGTTAGACAACCTCCAAAATAATTTTATGCATGATCTGAGACATGATAAACTATCTCTCAATGTTATTGTTGTTCTCTCTCCACTCAGAAGGGTGATATTAAATCAGAGGGAATCTGAAATGCAAGCTACTCTTTAGCAGTGCTAACACTTGGTGTGTCAAATAGGGCAAATCATGTGATATGAATTAGAACATTGCAGCCAAAGAGAGTTCATAGCATATGAAAGGGAGAGAAGATTTGTTGATCACTCAGTGAAAACTCATGGAGCTGCTGGTGCTTTGCTTCTGAGGAGGCACTAAACAGAGTCCAAACACTGTGGAAAAGTCAATTATTTGTTCAATGAGGTTTTGGTGGTTTGTTTTTTTTTTAAACCAAACTATAGAGAACATTCAGGGTGTCTACCGTAAAAAGCATGATTTATATGGGCTATATGTAGATACATATTGTAACATAAGGAATATTCCTCTTTGTTGGTGTAGATCGAGTGTTTCGTTTCAGGTGCTTATTGATTTCTTTCTTCAGTGTGTCTGTGTAAGGAAATAGAGTTATATCCCATCTTTTCTTTTTTAAATAGTAGCAAAATTTCTCCCTGAGGCTTCATAATTTTACTCCCCAGTTGTAAAAACTGGTAATAAGGCATTATTTTCAGAAAGTAGATTTGTAAATTGTATATAAATTACCACAGGGCAGGACATTCTGAAACTGGCCATGCTTTATTCCTGCACTGAGTTCCACATATGCCTCTGCTGTCGCTGTGCTGTCTTCACTATGTTAGTAAATGTTATTAGAAAGATGTGGCATATACTAATAAATATTGCTCCGCTAACGTGGTTAATACCAGTTTTCCCAGGGATATACATTAAGTCAACAAACTGCCTCAGTGTTAAGCTAATCTCCATACATATAAGCATGTTTTCCAGAATAAGCATGAATGAGCTTTTCACATTTCCCATGGCTGATTTTCATATCATCAAAACTTCATATGGCAGAGAGCACAAATAATCTTCAAGAAACTAAGTCTCAGTCTATCTGATAGACTGGAGCAGTAAATCTAGCTTTGCCACTTCTGAACTCATGCAAGGACCAAAACCACACAGCTTGTGGTCACAGCTATTTGCTTCAGTGAACCTGATCCAGCATTTCTGTAGCTGATAAGCTTGCATGTGATGTGACACAGGTTGCATTTCTCTCTTGGCCAAACAGCATTCAGTTGTGAGATTATAAAACCAGTACTTCTGGCAAGAAAGTGCAGGTTTTCTCTTATTTATTATTGACAATAGGATATGTTGTATCATTGACTTTTGTAAAGATCTCCAAAAGGCAGGTTTTGGTACAATAGATAGCATCATATAGCGGAACAAAACAACTGCAATAAGAAAGGACAAATTAAAGTTGAAAAGCATGAAAAACTTTTTTTTTTCTTTTAATGGAAAAAAGTTTTTTAATCAAAAAGTAAATTTAAAAAATGAAAGTCCTAGGGATGCCATCCGTAAATGAGAACTTAATCTAACCTATCAAAAATGGATTGTTTCAGATTGACTGTTTCCTATTATGACATTATTTTTATCTCATTTAGAAAATTATCAAAAATATTGTAGATATAACTGTGATTGAGAATGCTACCAGAATGCTAACATGCTTCTTTTTTATGGCCTGTTCATGCTAACTTATCTTCTATGTTTCTTCATAGAAACAGCAAAAACAAATCTAGCCTTATTTTTCTGTTTCTTGTTGTTAAGCACTGAATTAGAAATATCTTTAAATATTATAGAACTGTAACTAAATCTTTTAAATACAAATCCATTTCTTTCCTGGCCTCTATAACTGTAGTGTACACAGAGTTCATGTGGAAATGCACATGATTCCATAAATACTTGTGCCTCCTTCCTCCCAGTCTGCCCTGACGGGTTCAACAACTGTACATGCCAAATCTTCTTTTAAGATTTCTCTCATTTTATAACATATTTGTTTGAAGATCAGTTTGTCCATTTAGCATGAAGATGTAGCCGCTGTAAGAGGAGATTTATGCAAATTCTCTATGATATAAACCTTTCATTTGAGTTGTGAAGGTGACTCAACTAAATACCAGCTGTTCCAATCTGAAGAATATTTGAAAAAAAAAATCTTTAAATTTAAAAAACTGTACAGAATATAGTATTCATGTACTGTAGGTATTAGGCAACCTGACCCTACAACTATAACCATACCAAGTTTCCAGCATATGCATCTTATGTTCGTATATGCAGTGCCCTGAATGCCTTCCAGGGCTTCCTCTGGCTGTGCAGTGGCTTATGGGCAGAGAGCAGAGCTGGTCTTAAGGGAGGAGTCAGGCACCCTGTAAAGACAGCCAGTAACGTGGATGGGGTTTCAAACTGGATAAGTGCTAGTCAGTGGGTACATCTTTACTTTCTACTGTAGGTTTGGGTTATACAAAATTATCATTTAAATGCATGTTTCCTACATTTTCCTTCATATAGCTAGTCACAATTTCAGCAGTAGTGTAACAGCGAATATGCAGTTGATAGCTTACTGTAATAGGCAAACTTTAAAAGCCTGAAAAATTATATGTATAAACATGTAACTCTGTAGCATGTGTATCCTTTAAGGCACTTCCTGAAGACAAATCACAAGGAAGCAAATTGTTCTTAACAAAGCATTTTGCAAGCATGTGCATAGCCATTTAATTTGCAGTATATCTTAAACTGATATGAGTGTGTCTTAATTAAACTCTCTTTCATATTTTAGTTCTGTTCCTACTTATCTAATAAAACAATGTATGCTTAAAGTACTGCATTTCTGCAGATGCACCCTTGTAGCTCTCTTATATTCCTGCGGTTAAAATTCCATTGCCTGTTCTGACATAATCTATTTTATACGAACATAAGATGGTGCAAAACAAAGACAAAAACTGGAACATCTTCCCCTCACTCTCCATTTTTTCCTAACATGCTCAACTTCATTTCTTCATTCCCAATTCCCCTATTTCTTTCTCCCTAAATGGCACAGAGGGATAGGGAAATCCCAGAATGGTTGAGGTTAGAAGGAGCCTTTGGAGATCATTCACCTAAATACACCACAAACCTGTAGAAGAAGGCAGCTTATCACTGAATCCATGTTTGATATATACGAGACACGAAAAGAAAGTGATACGTAACATAAACAGTACTTATTTTTTGTTTTTTTTTTTTTTGGGGGGGGGGTGGTGAGGGGCTCTGGTGGTCCTGTGGAGACAGAGAAATAGCATGTAATTGAATGATGAATAGACACTACAGCTATAATTGAATTTAAAATAGCCATGTTTTGCAAATATATTGGAGAAAATTAAGAAATAATACTGGGAGGCGAAAAGCTCTTGGATTTGGCTTTGGCTCTAAAAAATTTCTGGTGTAGTGGCCTCCTGATGCTCAGCAAGCAGCTGTTGATTTTTCTGAAGCTCTCTGGTTGTCAGAGACACAACTTGTACAGGGCTGATCCTCCAGTCTCAAGTCAGAAAGAATCTCATATCAATTCCTATCTGCTGGGATACGACATATCATCCCTATGCAGTGCCTTTCACCATGGAAAAAAAAAGAGAATACTGAGCTGACAAGGCAAGCAGAAATCTGATCCTCCCACTCTCCCTCATCCAATAAAATTAATGTATTTGTCACTAGGATTTGTAAACTTCATCAGAGGAGAGAAGAACATGATTAAGATTAATGTTTCAGTGTTTCAGTAGTAGTAATTTTATTTCTTTTTGTCGTTGTTTAAGCCATAACTCACGCAGTTTGCTCACTCACCCCCCCCCCCCCCCCCTTTCTTCCCCCCATTCCCGGAGGGATGGAGAGGAGAATCGAAAGAATGCAACTCCCACAGGTTGAGATAAGAACAGTCCAGTAACTAAGGTATAACACAAACCACTACTGCTACCACAAATAATAATAATGACGAGAGAAACAAGAAGGGAAGAGAATACAACCACTCACCACCAATACCCAGCCCAACCCTGCAGTGCTCCCACCTCTTCTGGGTCCCTGCCCTTAGTTTTTTACATCCTGGGCATGACGTGCTGTGGTATATAATACCTCTTTGTTTAGTTTGGGTCAGGTGTCCTATCTCTGCTTCCTCCCTGCTTCCCCTCCTCCCTGGCAGATCATGAGGCTCAGAAAGTCCTTGGTCAGCCCAAGCATTCTAAGCAGTTACTGAAAACATCGGTGTTATCAGCGCTGTTCCTAGGCTGAAAGTCAAAAACACAGCGCTGCACCAGCTACCAAGAAGGAGAAAAATGCCTGTTACTGCTGAACTCAGGACACCTTTCTTTCACTAACTAATGTGATCTGGATAGGTTCATTACGTATAGTTTCAGAGTCCCCTCTTCATGGTATATTTTCACTATTAATTTTATACTCATCTGCTGAAGTGACATAAAGTCATATCATTTATGTTTTATCTCCTCAAAACCTGAGTGACATCAATACAAGTTTCATGTAAACTATTTGTACAATTTTTCTTAATATTGAATGCACACTTTTTTGTCATGTTCCAAATACTTTTATTTTCTGTTCTAACTAGTAGTAAGCTTTACTTTTTTCTTAAGTACTTTAAAGGACTTTTCACTTAGAGATGGATTTTCAAAGTCACTTGTGTAATAATTCATCTTCATAGCATGCATCCATATGAATACGCAGAGATTAGTTATATTAAGTCACTCATTTTAGATACCATCAAGTGTTTGAGAAATTTTCTTGAATAACTCTGTGACAAAATTTCAAATTAATATTTATCACAAGCAATTATTTAAAAGTTGTACTTTATACTGAATTTTGCTATTCTTCCAAATGTAATAAACAGCAAATCCCATAGTAACTTGAGGAACTTCTCCTAACATTAGTTGATTGATACATGCTCTGAGTCTCTTCTCACGTATGATAATCTCAACCAACTTACAAATAAGTCCATATTTCGATTCATTAAACTTTTAACAAATACAAGCAGCTAGAGTTTTCCAGCACACCCTCCATTTTCCTTCCATATCAAGACTTGGGAGAAGGGAATAGGCAGTTTAAATGATTGCATAATCTCAGGATTTCATTCACCTTTGCCACCAGCCAATAACATTCTTTTTCCATTTTTGCTGTGGATGTAGTAAACCAAAATTGGAATTTTAGAATGGAATTAGAAAACTGTGATAGTTTACCACATTTTGTATGATTGACAATAAAATTTCCAGCAAATATGGTGAGGTTGCTGGTATATGTTATTAGAGCAGAAAGCAACCATGACTGATGATCTCTCTAGGTTGACCTTCGAATGGGGAAAGTTATGAGGCAAGACTACTGGAATAATCCAGAGAACTCTTCTTCTCAGGAGGTCTTTACATAGAACAGAAAGAGAGAAGAAAGACAAATTTTCCTCCAGGTGAATGAAATTTATTATTTTCCCAGAAGCACATCTTAATAAAACTTAAAAAAAAAAAAAATAATTTTGGAAACAATGGTTTGGAGACTTCTCCATAAAATCTTAAAAGCCTAAGTATATTATCATTAAAAAATTAGTGTTGTCTCTGGTGAAATGTTGGTTAGACGTAGCTAATGTCCATTAGGCATAGCTAGTGGATACTTATATCCTTAAATTTATGGGTTTTATTGAGGATAAGTTCTAATATTCTTGGAAAATAAGGATCAGAAATATTAGTTCTGAGTAAGAACAACCTGTAAGAAATTATTACTCAATCCCAAATGGAATAGAAGTGGAGACATTTTTTCCCCTTAATTTTAATGCATTCTAAATTTTAAAAAGCTAAACTGAGAAACAGAAAAAAGACCTTTTGTCTGGGACTAGTATATTTTCCTATATTCAATTAAGAGAAGTATTTAAATATAGGTATTTTAATAATGTGGAATTGAAATATTTAGTACCTATTTCTATAGCTTTGCCACATCATGTTTTTAATCAACTAGGGGATTCATCATTCAAATCACACGACAATCTGCCTTTCTTGTGAGAAGTGATAAAGATGAATCTAGGTCTAGTTTTATATCATGTGTTATCTTTACAAAATGCAAAGGTGATTAAATTTGAATACTTCTTTTAAAATATATATAATAATAAAATCTATAAAGCGGTGGTTTTTGTTCTAGGGAAAAAAATTGAGCAGATGTCACAAAAGACTGAAGTAAGTAATTTTCATGCCCTATAAAACTACATGAAGAAATAATTCAGATTTATATCTCCAAAGCCCCAATAAACTGCATACAAAAATAATTGCTTCCCTCACATTATAAGAATGCATACTGACTGAATTCTTTTAATAGCTGGTAATAAACTTATTTTAGTCCATATAATTCTGCTTGCTGATCCTGGCATGTGGTATAGTTCTGCCAGGTTGATGATAATGAAAGGTTCTTCTTCCTTGCTTTTGTTATATATTTTTTAATATTATATTCCTAGCATCATGCTATTGCATTTGACTCTGAATGGTAATGTGAAAATATCATTTGTGTGACTGAGTTTGTGATTTATAGTTCCATACTGGTTCATTGGAATTTTGTTCTTTTCTTGTCATGGAGTTTGGTTGACTGTTGCAAACACTCTTTTTTTTTTTTTTTTACAGGAAAGAGTCAGAGGCATCAAGTAGAAAAGTCACACTCTAGGACACAGCTGAGATGAGACAGAACAGAAAAAAAATTTGCTTTTGGAACATAACAAAGTGAATAGTAATGTATTTTTTCTGTGCAGCATATTGTCTTTTTATTCCTCTGATATTTCTTTCCCTTTTATTATTTTTTGCTATTTTATATAGAAGGAAATGAGACATAAAAAATCCTCATAGAACAAGTTTGAATCCTCTAACAAAACAGCAAGCAGATGCGTTTAATTTGGAATTTTAAATTCCAGATGAAAAAGAGAAAAATTACTTAATTTTCAGTGGTGACTTTTGTTGTAAGAAGAATTAGAGGACTTTCTTGAATGATACCTTTAAGGTCAAGATTTGCTATTTTCTCCCTTTTTTCTGAGCCTGCTCAAGTCTCAAGTCTCTTGCACAGCTGAAGCAATAGGCTGAATATACTCTAGACTGGTTACACATAAAAGATTGGATACATGTTTTCTTGATTTTTTTTCTTTTTAGTTGATATTCATGTCTCACTTGTAATACATTTCTTTTGAGTATAGTTGAATCTTTTACATGTGCATTCTCTGGGTCTGCTGCTGAAAAGCTGAGCCTCTTTTTTTTTAAATTCTTGAGCCAGCATGGATACATCACAGGAAGTTTAAGAGCTGATTCCACTGTGATTAATAAAATCAAAGATTTCTGAAATGGATTGTTGCCTGTGAAAATTGTCAGACAGCAAATGGAGAATAAATGGCAGTACCATCTGCTATGCTGCAAGCACCACCAAATGTGGGTGACTAAAGAGAGTAAGTCATTCATTTACTTATCTCAACTTCACTCCCTAGTAATAATTGTCAACCTCTTTCTGCTGAACAAGGTTGCTAAATCAAACTATTTAACTACAAGAATTGGTCTGAAGAGTAGTCTTTTCTCATTTTGTCTTTCTTTTGTGCAAATTTTTGGTTACTGTATTTAGCCTGGATTTTGGCATGGCAAAAACAGTAGGAAAGGACATCTTCCTTCCTATCTGTCCTCATTAAATTTCTGTTAGTTTTCTATTATTTAAGATAGACCCAATCCTCTTAAATTCATGGCAAATTACCCTAATTACTACCTACCTCCATGGGATTTCACATATGTGAAATACTGGCAGAAGCTTCATTAGTGCTTTAGGAAACTGGTAATAAGATTTCACTGATCATGAAATCCAGTCAAATAAAGAAAACTTTTTAAGAGTATACTGAACTTCCTGGTAACAGCCTATGCCTTAAGTACAAAAGAAAATCAGGATCGCATTTCAGGTGAGGCTGAAATGAATAACTGTATGTCAAATGTGCATTTGTACTTCGACATCTTAAATGATAGTATGATATTTTCTTAGCAATGTGAGACTATGCAAGTCATGTCTTTAACGCGGATAGCAGAGATTATTTGGGGTGAATCTTGATTAATGCTGATGATCAAACAGGAGACATTTTTAGAAGGAATATTTTTGGCCGCGCTATTATACCTGTTACCATTAAATTCATGTCAGAAGCCTATCAACTAGAGAAATTATTGTGGGAGAGTGGAAATAAGAAGCAAAATAAACATTGAACTCAGATTTGATTCAAGGCTTGAGATTCCAGGGAAGGTTTCTATTGACATAAGAAATGAGAACATCGTCATTCATATGGTTTATGATGTACAGCAGAATTTTAAGGTTGACTGATAGTCTTGACATGAAGTTAGAGGTTTTAAATTTAAAATCTGTCAAGGAGAAGGTTAAGGCTTATGCTTTATTAAGAGTGAGGAGAAGAGGGTACAACTAGTGGGACTGTGCATGTCTTGTCCACTGAACTTGATTTTCTGCACAGCATTTGCAGAAATCTGACACCATGAATTAGGGTTAAATAAAATGTGGCAGCTGTTCTTTTCAATGAGAGCCAGTATAAAGTTGGCAGAAAGGAATTAAAATCTCTGACAGAACACAGCAGTGATGCACCATTATGCAACAAAATTTTGAAACTCCTTGTTACGTTTTTAAAGTTACCATTTTGAGTTTTTTGGTGTTGCTTTTGGTTTTATTTTCTTTTCTTTTGTTTTCTTTTGTTTTGTTTTAAGAGCAATGCACTGATTTTTTTTCAATTAGTTGTCATTAACTTGATGTGTAGAAATTAATATGTACGCAGTGAACTTTCCACATTACGCAGTTCTCACGGTCAACTCAGTGACTTAAAAATATCCAAAATATTGTTTTAGGGGAAACAACGGAAATAATTTTCAATGTCCATAATTCATTCCTTTCTATTTTTATTTCTTTCTTTTTCATAGAATTATAGCTCTTCATTGTTCGAACACCAAGCAGTTGTGTTGAAAATTACATTCCATAAGAAAAGAGGACAAAATATCTGAAGTTCTCCCTTCATATAGATGTCAAATCTGAAAACTGGTGTAAAGGATTGTACAATTCTTTCTTTAAAAACAAGTAAATAACAAAATTATGTTTGCATTTTCATATTTACTTGTATCTAACCAAACATAGCCAGTATTTCAATCATAAAGCCTTTGTAAAAATGGTAACTGTTCTTTTTTTTTTATTTCATGAAAATAAAAAACCATATGTAACATATGTTGTGACACTTCAATTTTTTGATAATAGCTTATTTATCCATTAAGGACAATGCTTATGCCAGATATACAAAATGGGAATTAGTACAGGGGTTTGAAAAGTATTTTTATGAATGTAATTCATGCCTATGTGACTTTTTTCATTTGTGTATAAATAAAAAGTGTGTGTGAGAGGATTCTAAACACATTTATGTGTGCTTGCCGTCTGCTCATGTGTTTTTGAACTACTGTTATAATAGAGCCCTATATATATTTAAGACTATAAATACAGCTTCTATGCTTCATACTGTGTGAACAAGCCAATTACTCTTCAAAGTACTTAAAATCATACATAATTAATCTCTTTTATTAACTGTTCAGAAAAAGCTATAGCAAAATAACAACATTAAACACAGCATGCTTCCTGAGAAAATCGCTTAAGCCTCCACTTGCAGAATTAGAGCCTTTCACTGGCAGAGGAAGCTGCCTGTAAACTCTGTGAATTTCTCTTAATTTTTCAAAATGGACTTGAGGCTGTGATTGATTGATGAAGAAACATGTGCAGCAGTACATGGTTACATTTTCCATCACTTTCAAAGCAAGAAAATGGAAATCTGAATTCCAAACTTCTTTTCAGAACAGGTATAGACTGCAGCAAATGTTGTTTGCTTCTTTCTCACACTTAAGTGTACCACACTATATTGTTTTGTCTGGTAGCAGGCATTTGGATATTCCTCGGTACTACAAAACTCAACAGTGCATATCTTCACCATCTACCTCGTGCTCATTTCAGAATCTGTTTAGACAATTAAGTATTGCAGTGATATGTCCAAATGTATCTGTCCTGCACTCCAATTGTGCTCTCATTTCTCACCACATCCAGAGCAAAACTGTTTTTGCTCTATACTTGAATGGAGAAATTTTTGTGAAGTAGTGTCTTTGTCTTTCCCTGTAAAATTACTGTCATGTCAATCATTAGGCTGGTGGCAGTCGCCCTATCACACACACGTCTCCAGTGAACTATCTTACAGTACTGAATTTTGGAATGAAGTATATCTTGTTCAAGTACAGCTGAATCTCTTATTATTATAGTATTAGTTTTGCAAACAGCCCCATCTAAGCTTAGCCACACTCCTTGCATCTGCAGCACTGAATACAACTGTATGTACCCCTTCTGGAGCACAAATCTGGAGAGTAAAGCACAGCTTAACTTGTAACATGCCTGTTTTCAACAGTATCATCTTTAACTATTTCTAACACTCTTTTCCAGCTGAGAAATGGAAAATTGTCTTAGAAAGATGTTAACTTTATCCGTATATTAATCTACCCTCTGCAATTGGAAAGAGTATTGGGCAGACTGAGAAACTGTAACCAGATGTAATTCATTCTGGGGGCAACTAGTACAGATGCCTTAAGGACAAATACAGGACTTTGACCTGATTTCCTCAAATCCTGCATTGTCATACTAAATAATGTTTAAAGTTTTTGTCAGATTTTAATCAAATAGTGTGAAAATATTCTGAAATCTATCTTTAAGAGCATTTGGTAGAAAGAAAAGATACATATATTTTTAAGTCCTCTTGCAACTCAATCCAGTTGTAATTCTTTTCAATTCATATCCTGTGTCCTCTTACAGTTTATCACACAACATGGGCCCATAAGCCCACCACTCTAAGCTCCTTGCAATGTGAATCACTTTAAACCTTTGACCTTATCGCACTTCACCTCTCTTACTCATCCCATTTTTAATTCACTGCCATTCAAGCTCTTCCCTCTGCTGACATTTGACACATTAAAGTTTAGCTGGCCATCACAGCACTCATCCGTTTCTTCTGCCATACTTCTCTGAAATGTTTCTGTATGTGTATTGGATTGGGCTTCCTCTCTCTCAATGAAGGACATCATAATCTTCTCCCAAGTAGTCTTGTACCTTGTATGTGCAGTGCCTTCCATCATCTTCTGTGCATTGTCGTTCTTCTTTCAAGACAGCAATTTTCTAGTGAATTAAGCAACTTGCTTTTGGAGTCTGGCTGCTAGTCCAGCTTCAGATGTGGCTTCGCTGCAATCTACTTTATATAGTCTCAACAACAGTCAGATTTGGGAAGAATATCAAAACCATATATCATTAAAATTATTAGATTGATGTGTAAACTCAAACATAAATTGACAGTGAGACTCAAGCTGGCAAACAAGGGATCCACCCCAGCCAGGTACCAGGCAGCAGCATATTTATCAAGTAGAGCTCTGTTCTTTGACTCTTCCCTCATGTCCCTCACTCTCTCTCTTCCATTCAGCTGCTTGAGGAAGATCATGAACTGATTCTGTACCTACTCAGCATTTAATTCTGTAGGAAACACACTGTATACTCTTTCTGTCCTATGTGGTAATTAAAGAGATGTGCATGTAAACTTGCTTGTTTGTTTTTTTTTTTTTTTTTCTTTCCTCTTTTAATTAGGAAAAAGCATTAGGAAATGCCTTAGGAATCTTCTTGAGTTAAACTTTTTTTTTTAATATCAGTCTGTTTATACATAATTTGTTCCCTTCTCCCTCACTAAAAGGCTGCTTTGTTAAGTATGCACACTGCTGTTCTCCAGTGGTCCAAGTAATAATAGGGTGATGATAGCAGAAATAAATCTCTCTATGCTTTATTTTATTATGATATGATTAAATCCAAATCTTTTCAGTGAGATAATCACATAGGATGAAACAGAAAGACATAAAGAAAAAGAGATAAGTTGTGATCTCAAACTGTTTAACATAAAATCTCAATGCCTCTTTTTGCCAAAGCTGATTTCAGAAACTGATTTCATGTAATAAAGAATTGTGTACAAAAGATTTCTAGTCTCAGGTCAGGCTAGCCATGAGATGCAACATGAATTCCTATTCTTCCTAGGATGTCTTGGAGATATCCCACAAACTGCCTTGACTAAGAAAACAAGATACACTGCTGCTGTGGGAAACAAGTTAGGATCATATCATGCACATTAACTAGTGGATACTGAGTAGATGAAGTGGCAGATGGAGATGGAAGACTCTTATCTGCAAAGGTACAAAATATCTGTGGGGCATTTATGATCTTTAAAATATAGCCAGTATTTTCCTTCTTTGCAAAATTCTTCAGAGTCCCCAAATAGAAACAGCTTGCTCCGCTGGAACCTCTGCTGCCAGCCTGTCTTCAGCAAGTGCACAGAATGCTACGGCAAAGCACAGCTAATTGTCTCAAAGTGAATACTTAGAGCTTGTTTGTTTTCATGCCTTAAGTTAGAATTTCTAGCAGCTATGATCTTGGACATGGAGATATATTAGTTCCTTGTTAAATACAGGAAGTATTACCAAGTATGTATTTCTAGGTTATAAAGAAGGAGAATTAGACATATTTCTGTCCCTGCAAGTATCAGCAGAAATAAAAGTGCTATCTGTGGTGGTGTCCTGGTTTAAGCCTCACTAACTCACGCAGCCCTTTCTCTCACTCACTTCCCCCTCTTTCTTCCCCCCGCTCCTGGAGGAATGGGAAGGAAAATCGAAAAGAATGCAACTCCCACAGGTTGAGATAAGAACAGTTTAGTAACTAAAGTATAACACAAATCACTACTGCTACCACCAATAATAATAATAATGACAAGGCAAATAAAAGGAAAGAATACAATTCTCACCACTTAATACCAAGCCCGACCACACAGTGCACCCCCACCCTTCCAGGTCTCTGCACTCTGCTTTCCATCCTGGGCATGACGTGCTGTGGTATGGAATAACCTCTTTGGTCAGTTTGGGTCAGGTGTCCTGTCTCTGCTTCCTCCCGGCTTCCCCTCCTCCCTGGCACAGCATGAAACTCAGAAAGTCCTTGGTCAAACCGAAACATCACTAAGCAGTAACCGAAACACTGGTGTAATCAGTGCTGTTCCCAGGCCCAAAATTAAAAACACAGCGCTGCACCAGCTACCAAGAAGGAGAAAAATAACTGCTGCTGCTGAACCCATGACAGGTGGCTTGTGGGTTTTAATATATAAATGTTTTGATGGCATATTACATTATAACCTTCCAGCTGCTTGTATAACCCTTTTGCTGGCAAGTACAGAGCAAAACAAGTGGGTTTTTCATGTGTACTACATTCTATAATCTGGAAGTTTACTTTGAGCTGCCACAACGGCATTGATTTCTCTAATGGAAGTTTACAGACCTTATACTAAGCTGTTATTAGGTAAAATAGATACTAGTTAATTTTAACTTAAAATCTAAGAGCTAATGTTAGAAATGCTAAAATCCATCAGAAAGCCAGGATATGCTGTATGAGTATCACCATGAAGAGAAAAAGATTTTCTGAGTACAGAGGTTTATACAGTAATAAGCCTGGGGATTTCTGAGCAAGAAAGCTGAAGCTGCTTCTGTTTAGTGTTTGCTAGTATTCAGAGAATTGCTTCTCTGTGTTTCCCTTACTTCACTCTCTTTTACTCCCCCAAACCCCTTCTTTCAAAGAAATAGTCTGAAGTGACTACCTTCTGATGTCTTCTTGTGTATAATATAAACTATTCCAGCAAGGTGTGAAATAGTAGCTAACTTCTTGGTACAAGGCGTAACAGTACTAAACTGACAGTTTCTTACAGAAACTACTTTGCAATTAGCCAGGCAGAAAAATTCGGGAAATTAGCTTGCAAATAATAAAAGAATGTTTTGTTTGTTTCAAAACCAGGTGATGGTGCTTTCTTGTCATTCAGCCTATCCATTTCATTTAGGCTTTTCTTGTTTCTGTTTTTTCACTTTTTCTCAAGTGATCAAGGACTAGAAGGTATTATATTATGAGTGCCATGGAGCTTCTTAGTCTGCTAGCTATGATAATTCTTATATTAAGATTTAGTAGAAAGGATGATTGTAGAAGGAAGGTTCTAGCAAATGAACATTATTTACTGTTTGTTGATGATACTAAACTGAGTGGTGCAGTTTATTGATGATACTAAACTGAGTGGTACAGTTGACACATTAGAGGGAAGAGATGCCATCCACAGGGACCTTGACAGGCTTGAAAAGTGCGCCCAGGTGAATCTCATGATGCTCAACAAGGCCAATTTAAAGGACCTGAACCTCAGGGAAATCCACAGTACCAATATAGACTAGATAATTAATGGATTGAGAGTCATCCTGCAGGGAAGGACTTGAGGATATTGGTCAATGAAAAACTACGCATCAGCTGGCAATGTGCATTTGAAGTTCAGAGAGCCAACTGTATTGTGGGGTCCATAAAAAGAAGCATGACCAGCAGGTCAAAAGACTTGATCATCCTCATCTACTCCACCCTTATGAGACCACATCTGGTGTACTGTATCCAAATCTGGGGTGCCCAGCACAAGAAAGACATGAACCTGTAAGGGTGGGTCCAGAGGACAGCCTCAAAAATGATCAGAAAGACTGAGAGCTGGAGTTGTTCAGCCTGAGAAAAAGTCTGGGGAAACCTAATTGTGGCCTTTCAATACTTAAAGTGGGCTTATAAGAGAGATGGTGAGGGACGTTTTACTAGGGCCTTTCGTGAAAGACAGTACTTTTGAACTTTAAAGAAAGTAAATTGAGATTAGATATAAGGAATAATTTTCCTACTATATGGGTGGTAGGACACTGGAATAGGTTGCTCAAAGAAGAGTTCAGGGTCACGTTAGATGGGGCTTTAAACAACCCGATGTAGTGAAAATATCCCTGCCCATGACAGCAGAGTTGAAACTGGATGTGGAATGACATGCTTGTTATTTGACCATGATGATGGGGAAGGCTTTGGAGCCAATTACCTTGAGTGCCACCACATGACATGTACATGACAACCAGGTGATCAGGTCCCCTCAGCATAAGGCTTATGAAAAGCAGGTCATGCTTGACTAACCTGATCTCCTTCTGTGACAAGGTGATCCATGTAGTGCATAAAGGAAAGGCTTAGGATGTTGACAATGTAGGCGTCAGTAAAACCTTTGACATCATTTCCCACAGCACTGTCCTAGAGAAACTGGCTGCTTTTGGCTTGGATGGGTGTATTTTTTATGGGTAAAAAACTGGCTGGATGGCTAAGCCCAAAGAGTGGTAGCAAATGAACTTAAATCCAATTGGTGGCTGGTCACAAGTGATGTTCCCCAGGGCTCAATATTGGGGCCAGTTCTGTTTAATATCTTTATAACATCTGTTATCTATTTAATATCAATATCTGAATGAGGGGATCAAGTGCACCCTCAGTAAATTTGCAGATGACATCAAGCAAGAGTATTGATTTGCTTGGTGGTAGGAAGGCTCTACAGAGGGATTTGGACAGGCTGGATCAACAGGCCAAGGCCAATTGTATGAGGTTCAACAAGGCCAAGTACTGGGTTCTGCACTTGGGTCACAATGACCCCATGCAACACTACAGGCTTAGTGAAGAGTGACTGGAAAGCTGCTCAGTGGAAAAGGACCTGGGGGTGTTAGTCAACAGCCAGCTAACTATGAGCCATCTTGTGTCCAGGCAGCCAGGGACAACAACATCCTGGCCTGTATCAGAAATAGTGTGGCTGGCAGGAATAGGACAGTGATCATCCTCCTGTACTTGGCACTGGTGAGGCTGCACATTGAACACTGTGTTCAGTTTTGGGCCCTTCGCTACAAGAAAGACACTGAGGTGCTGCAGCACATCCAAAGAAAGGCAGTGAAGCTGGTAAAGCATTTAGAGAACAAGTCTTCTGAGGAGCAGCTGGGATTGTTTAGCTTGGAGAAAAAAGGCTGAGACCTTAGCTCTTTACAACTACCTGAAAAGAGGTTGTAGTGACAAGAGTGTTCATTGATATTAGAAAAAATTACTTCACCAAAAGGATGGTCAAACATTGGAACAGGCTGCCCAGGAAAATGATGGAGACACCATCCCTGAGGTATTTGAAAGATGTGTAGATGTGGCACTTAGGGACGTAGTTCAGTGGCTGACTTGACAGTGCTAGCTTAACAGCTGGATTCTGATCTTAGGAGTTGTTTCTAAACTAAATGATTCTATAATCTTTAGAAGTCCCTTCCAACCTAAACCCTTCTATGATTCTGTTTCAAATCCTGTGTGGGCAGAGAGACTTCAAGAATCTTGATAATTCTTCCTTGCTCTGTAGTACTTCACAGTATAATGTTAAATACACTAATAATTTATGTTGTGCCTCTAGACAAGAAGCCTTTAAACTCTTATTTCATCAATAAATAGCGAGTATACATTGGTATAGGATTTAAGTGTTCTTCAAGAATAAGTATTTAAGCATACAAATATGTTAGAAAAAAATCATCCGTACTAATGTCTGTGCTGTGCTGAAGAAATTATAAGCAAAACAGAATCTTTGCCTTATCATATCAGATTCATACCCCAAACTTTGATTTTTTTTCTTTCCTATGATGTCTTTCCCAGCAAATATACACTGTGGTATTAAAAGGTGTATTATTTAAGATGTGTATAATATGCTCCTCAGTACATGTTGTCATTTTACTACATTTCAGTAGATGAGAAAGGGATGGACTTTTTCATACATATTGGGATTTGAATTAAGACATTTTGGATTCAATTTCTAGCTGCATTTCAAGTTCAATTTTAAGTTAGCTAATATTTCCTTTCTGGATTTATTCTGATTTCCATTTGTTAGCTAATTAGATACCACAGACACCTCAATATGAATTTACATCAGCACAGGTATTTGTTTTCCACCCTGGGAAGGTCTCAGCTAACGCTCACTATATGAGCACTAAGAGAGGAGTGAGAGCCAGCAGGCTAATGTGGAGTGTGAATAGGCGCTTTCTATTCAGATTGAAGAGGTATCCCTGGTTGTGATTCAGAAAACACTCAGAAGTCAACAGTCTTGAAAAAGTGTCTCTTGCCTGATGAACTTCTTTAAGAGCTATATTATTTTGACATTGTTTAGAAAGAAGCATCTTTATTGAACTGCATGTCAAATTGTTCTTTGACACCGAATTTAGTACATTCCAGAGTCTGCTTTCCTGCCAGCAAAATAAAGTAATATTAACTTCCTGTTATTTTTTTATGCATATGGCTGAATCATAAACCCAATTTCATGTTTTCTTGCTACTTCAAAATGATAGTGCTCTCACTGACATGTACCCACCCTTCTAGCTAGCTTAGAATCTTACATTTGTCACTTGCTCAGTATATGTCTTCCAGTTATTTTTTCACATTCAGTTCATTCACTATTGTGCACAAAGAGAAATAAACTCTCAGGGAGAGTTCAGCAGTATATAACAGCTGTAAATATGTTCCGCTGCTGATGACAAAATAACACAGTTCATCTGATAGTGTTAGAGATGTGTTTTGTTGACCTTTTTTCAACAATTGCTGAATCAATGCTAGCAAACAGGTACGTGAAGCCACATTAGGTAATTCTGGAGCATTTTAGAAGTCTAAATATTTTTGACCATGGATGGAACAGAGTAAGGAGAGAGATATAACCAATGTCAGCAAGAGTAAGAAAGGTTAAATGAGACAGTCCCAAATAAAAATACTGTGCATATCCATCATGATCTTTCAGTGAAAGGTGAAAAAATCAGCTTAAGCTGATTTAGGTTTAAGTTGGAGAAAAATTCTTACCTAACCCCAAAGCTACTGATTAGGTTTTCCTTTTGAGGGCACTGTGAGAAATATGACTACAGTCTTATGCCTCACATTTTTTTCAGACATCAGAGCACTTGCATGTCATTTGGTTGTCCTACTCTATCTGTGCCAAACACCAGGTGCTTCAGAAGAAGGTGAGAACTCCTTTCTCTGATGCACTCTTACCCATTTGAAGAAGTCAGTGTGACTATTCCAAATGTAGATGATGGGAAGAATACCTTTCCTGGTTCTTGCAGAAGCAGCTAAGTCTTGGAGTGTAACTTGCAAGTACTTTTTCCTTTTACATACTAAGAAGTCCAGTTTTCTTTTCCTGATCTGGAATGGGCGGGTAAACAGTAAAAATAGCATAGCTTTGTCTTTGTCATTAGCTGTTCCATATCAGACTTTGCAAAATTCCATGAGTCAGCATGGTGCTTAACAGCACAGTAAGTGTTAATGCCATTCCTCACAGCCAGAGTGCTAGACTTAGGGACTGTTTTTATTTTATTGCCCACTGCACTCACAAAAAAGAAGCTAAAAAACTGCACCCTCTACTCATGAGGCATGGGACCTAGTGACGATGGAAATGGAAAGGATGAGATGCTGATTTCTTTGCCTCAATTTTCACGGGAAAGGTGTACTTTCGGGATGCTGAGTCACCAAGCCTTGTGGCTGTGGGAATGAAACACCCCCCAGAACAGCTGGAGGAAGAGACAGGGAGTAATTAAGCAAATTAAACATACATGTATAGGAGTAAATGTGGTGCTGACAGAGCTCACCAAGGTGGATATGAGGTGTTGCCACTTAAAAATTTACAGTAATGTGGGGACGTAACAGCTGGAAAAAAGCAAACATCTCATCCTTCTCAAGGCAGGTAAAGAGGGAGGCCAAGAAAATGACAGGACAGTAAAGTTTTACACTGGATGCTTCCAAGTTCACACATTACCTGATGCAGGACTAAATGACTTCCCAACAGGTGATACCCCTCCTACATAGAAGGTAGGTCTGTGTGTGAGAGTTAAGACACGTGCACATGTTCTCTTTCATTCAAAACCAAACTCAAATAAATTAAACCATGTGTGGTCTGCTGAGAATATACTTGTGCTGTAACTACAAGGAGTCTTACTTTCTGAATTGTATTCATATCATGTCTCTACTCTTTTGGAAGCAGGGAAGATAGCAGGGTAGCTGCTAAGCAGCAGCTGTCACCGGGAAGCTGTATGTGTCATGTGGTAGTGGATTAAGTGCCACTGAAGTACATCATTTCTGAAACCTTTCTGTCTCTTTTCAGTTGAAATGATTTATATCCACAGTATTCAGCCCAATGTATGTATCCATTTTCCTATTTCCATCCATCCCCATGGCCTGTGATATCTGGTGAGTTTAAGACTATCTATATTTCTCATTGTTAGTATTCTAGGGAAGCCTGGCCCTAGAGCCACAGTGCTGAAGTAAAAGTCTATATGTGACTGACTTGCTCCTGACAAATACTATTTGCAGTCTTAGCATTAATGGTGGTGCCTGCTTAGAAAAACAAAGCTGTATTAATATCTCCTCAATCCTTGTCATCATTTTCCATGGGAAATCTCTTTTTTTCCCTCACAGACTTATTATGGTCAACTCTCAAAATACTAGTTGCAGAAAACATTTTTGAGAATATTTTTTTCTGACTGAGGAAGTTATTTCAATGACTGAGACTTTCACTTCTATTTCTATGGGCATATCTGATCAATAAAACTAGACATTGATGCAAAATATTTTGATATTTGGATTGTTTTCAAAAATGCAGCTTCTTGAAAAGAGTAAGAGAAAAGTCCAGTAGCTATTTGGGTGATGCTGAATAAACACAAAATACCACTAACTTTTACTGGGACTAAAGAAAGCAAGCTCAGATAAGAGAGAACACCCCTGCTGGTTCTTTATGTTGGCTGAGTAGGAGGCAATTTAGATTCAAAGGCCTTTCATTGAAATTGGAATAAAGTCCACGAAAAAAGAGAACTCTTTCCTTTTAGCAAGTCCATATAACCCACAGTACAAGCAAAATAGTTTTGGCTCCATCTACATGCATGTCAGAAAGTCTTTCAAACTGTTCTTAGGTGTTTGGAAGGTTTGATTGTGGGAATGTAAAATAATAATTCTTTTCCTTTTATTTATTTGTTTGTAGTGTTTCTTTCTTGAAGTGGTACACTTTGGTTAAGGAATGATGTTATCTGTGCATTTGCACAGCAACTATTGTGTTTGGATGTTCATTTGGTTTTGGTCTCTTACTACTCTAACTGTGAAACTGCTAGGTGAAGATAAAAGCAGATTTGTGGCTTTGGAGGTGGGAAAAGGGGAAACAAAATCCAAAATAGTACAAAACCACGTCTCTCTTCCCAACTCTGATGCTACAGTTCTTCCAGTCACCTCTTTCTTTATAAATACTTGTAATTGGATTTCTTTACTGCTGTTCAGTCACTTGTCTTTATACAGCAATCATCACTTCCTAAAATGACAGTCATTAAAACCACAAACATCCAGATTGCCATGCTTTGGGAAAAGGAAATCACACCATAGAGTGGGGTGACATTACATTGTTTTCTGGTCTTCTGAAACCTGTTAGATATGGGTACAATCACCTCTGATGACTATTGCTAATTAAAAAATTCAGCTGGCAGCTCCCAGCACTGCCAATCTATTATTTTTTGTATTCGCATAGACTCATTTGAGTGCATAACTGAAGGGAAAAATACCCACAACATAACAAATGAGGTTGAAGTATGTCTTGTACAATCATTAAATTATGATCTGGTTTTTTGTTTCATTTTTTATTTGGATTTTAATGTAAGGTCAAATCAAAACTGATCAGTTGCCATAAATCTCAGAGTGAAGAAGAATGCACACAAAAGAGAAGCAAAATTATGCTGATATGAAAAGAAAATCAGCTGGTAGTAGCTGACAAGATAATATATGCTAGGGCAATAAATTAGTCCTCTGCAGAATCTCTTCATATTTTATATTGAGTACTCATTGCCATTTGACTTGGTAAAGGTCAGTTTGTAAGTAGCACCCTGTGAAATTGCCAAGAATATCCTGTCAGCCAATGATAACCGATGAAATTTTACTGGTATTAACAGAAATAGAGACATTGTGATGACTAATTATTATTAGAAGTTATTGATTTGAGTTCCATCTCTGTTGGTTTAATGTATTTGCTGACACTTGTATCTTTTATTTTAAATGTATCGCAATTCTGCAAGATAGTAATCTAACTGGTATTTCTTACAACTTCTAACACTGGTGGTCTTAGAAATAAAACTTGTAAATGAAATTCTATCAATTACCTTAGTTCCTATTAAATTTCAAATTTAGCCTCTGTCATCTCCCCAAGGGTGCTAAAGAATTCAGTAACATCAATACGCCCTTCTACTTCGTCTCATCTATGCAGTGAAACAGTAAAACCAGTACATAGAATTCAGGTCACCACTAGTCTCATGCAAGTGACAACAGATACCAGTGCTAAACAGGGTGCAAATGGAGTTTCTACTCCAGTCATTATATGAAATTCTGTCTTTAAATACCATATTAAAAATTAATTAATGCAGTTCATATTTCTATTCATATCAGTCTAGACAAATTGTTTGCAGTCTATAACTACACAAAAAGAAGGAAAAACATAAATATATTTTTTCTTGGAATAAGAATATGTGGGTGTGAATGAGATTTAGCTGCCATGTGCCTTCCTAGTCACAACCCACAATTTTTCCAGCCCTGATAAACTTAGACAAAACCTAGATACTTTTGCAACTAATGAAAGGTGAAATCACAGGAAATGCTTTCTTTGTGTAGTTACTCTGCATTTTAGAAAGCTTATTCCAATCTGAGATTAATTTGAAATTCAGTGCAATTCCAGATTTTTGGTAAGATCGTGTAAAGCATCCACAGAAGATTATCTGGGATGCAAGTTAGAAGAATATATTGATGTGAATAAACCTGTTAAAGATATGAGAGCCATCAGCAGCTGTGATTTAAACTACAGCCATTCAATATCAGTGGACTTGGTGAACATTGCTCAAATACAGCTCATTGAGCAATAATATATGCTGTCTGATTTGGAAATATACTAGTAATTTGACAAATGTTATTTGGCAATAGCCTAGCATCAGATATCTGTGCTCAGGTGTATCAAATCTGAGCCAAGACTGCTGTTGGATGGCATCTACTGCATGATTTTTTCATTATTTCATAAGATTGAAACATCTCTTCAAGAATGGATAGCAATCACCTTTAATTGTATCAAGAAATTGATCTTTTTAAACAGAAGTATTTCTGTGATTTACTTGCAGAAAGGGGTTTCTTTTCTGAGATAGCAGCAATTGCCTGTTGACAACATCGTATTTACAAGGTAAATGAAAGAGCTGAAAACATTGGGTGATATAAAAGGAATTTTTCTCTTAGAAAAAAAGACCAATGTGCAGTGGGCAGGATGTTTTGTTGAAGAAAAAGCAGGGAAAAGTTAACAGTTTTCAGTTTAGAAATTTTTTTTTTTTTTTTTTACTTGACCACAGTTTCTGATGAATGACCTTATTAATTTTTGAATTAATAAGTAGGAAATTTTTCTTTTCAGTAATGATATGGAACTTACTAGTTTAATAAAACTCAGTATTTTTCCCATCTGTTTAGCATCTCAATATGCTCAGATCTTTAAACAATATTATTTGGAGTGATGTTGTCTAGATATCCAAGATTTTGGCTTCTATGGTCATGGATCTCCTTTTCATATGGGTCTCTTGGGAGCCGATGGGATTCAAATAACCAAGCGGGACAAGAGTCTTTGCCAACAAGCTGCCCAGACTTAGAAGGTGAGCTTTAGGCTAGATTGAGTGGGAGTCCCAGAGAAGCTACTAAGATTGTGTCATGGTTTAAGCCAAGCCAGTAACTCAGAACCATGCAGCAGCTCCCTCACTCCCCACAACTTCTTTTTCCTCCAGCTCTCAGAGGGATGGGGAGGAGAATTGAAAGAATGCAACTGCCACAGGTTGAGATAAGAACAGTTTAGTAACTAAGGTATAACTCATACCACTGCTGCTACCACCAATAATAATAGTAAGTGAAATAACAAGGGAAGAGAATACAACCGCTCACCACCCACCGACTGATACCCAGCCCAACTCAAGCAGTGATCTAGCCCTTCTGGGTAACTGCTTCCAGTTAATATACTGGGCATGACGTGCTGTGGTGTAGAATACCCCTTTGGCTATTTTGGCTCAGGTGTCTGGTCTCTGCTTCCTCCCAGCTTCTTGTGTTGCTCCTCCCTGGCAGAGCATGAGACTCAGAAAGTCCTTGGTCAGAGTAAACATTACTGAGCAGCAACTAAAAACATTGGTGTTATCAGTGCTGTTCCCAGGCTGAAAGTCAAAACCACAGCACTGCACCAGCTACTAAGAAGGAGAAAAAATGACTGCTACTGCTGAACCCAGGACAGATTGCCAGAAGGCAAGAAAAGTCATGGGTTTTTTCTTGAGGCCTTTTTTGACAAATTGGTTTGGTTGGGTTTTTTGAAGGGTGGGGAGGCTGAGTTTTTTCATTCTGGCTAAGAGTAGGCAATTGTGTGATGTAGAGATGGCACAGGCTAACTAGAAATGTGGAATTTTAATCTTTACAATTTTTCAAGATTCAGCTCAACAAAGCCATGGCTGACCTGATCTCAACATAGAATCACAGAATATCTCATGTTGCAAAGACTCATAAGGACTGATTCCAACTCCCTGCTCCTTGCAGGACTACCTATGTTGTTTATGGCTCTCCTTCAACTGGAAGGCTGGATTTGGTGAGCTTGAGAGGTCCCTGACAAACAATGTTTTGTGATTCCTGTCATCTAAATGAATTTACCGAGGTGAAAATATGCTGTTTAAAATTAGTTTCTGTACAGCTATCACAAATTTATTAATATTTTAGTGAAGTTTAGACTGGATATGAGGAAGAAATTCTTTACTGTAAGGGTGGTGAGGCACTGGAATGGGCTGCCCAGGGAAGTTGTGAATGCTCCATTGCTGGCGGTGTTCAAGGCCAGGTTGGACATAGCCCTGGGTGGCATGGTTTAGTGGGAGGTGTCCCTGCCCCTGGCAGGGGGGTTGGAACTAGATGATCTCAAGGTCCTTTCCAATCCTAACTATTCTATGATTCTTATTTATTGTACAAGTCATATTGTTATGTGTATGATTCCTTGGGAATATCTTGGTGTTTCTGTAATTTCTGCCCATCAGAATGTCATAAAGTCACTTACTTCTCTGTATTCAATAATTCAAAGGCAGAACAAGTGTTACGCAAGAGATAAAGTAACATCTATGTACATGTAGCATATATGTATAATAGCAGCTCTCCAAAAATAAGTTAAAAAGAATGCTGGTGGTGCCAATTTCTCCGGGCTCAATTTCTTTTGGAAAAGATGGCACTTGTAATGGTTTAACTTTCCACTGAATGTAGCAATGCACTATCGAAAGTCAAATAAATAATGCATTTTCATGCATGTGGATAGTTATGAGTAGGGAAAATTCTTCACCAGCTAGAGACTTCTTAGTTCCTATTTGGCCTTGGTATTTGACATAGTTTACAGGGAAGATGTATTAGTTATACATCACAAGACAGATAAAATTTTGGAGGGATATGAAAAGTACAAAAAGTCTAATCTGTAGAGGCTGTAGTTGCTTGATGCTTGCTTGGGGATATGGCTCCAGGTGGCTTTGGCAGTGATGTTCTCTTCTCACATGCAAAAGTTTGTCTCACATACACTGATACTGGCTGGTCCATAATGAAGGTGCGTATCTTTATCTGCTCTCTAAGCACCACCATAAAATATACATTCTTTTAGCTCTGTAGGGTTTCAACTTTTGATGAATTCAAAAAGTTCCTCATGAAGATTTTACTGAGAATGGATTTCTTCATGCTACTTCTTCAGAGAATTTCTAACCTGATCAGATTTATCTTGGGGTTGCTTTAAATCATAGCACAAATTCATCTGGAATAATGGAGAACCCATTACTTAAAGAACTTAGGAAGAACCCAGAAAAGGTGGATACAAGCAAAACCATCCTCTGAAACCTAAGTTGATTTTACAGTTAAGCATCCAGCTGTCAATGAAATAAAATGTCACAAAACATTGACACTAAGTAATTGCAGTAATTTGGATCTTTAACAGTCTGGTCTGTTAATTGGTTTTACCAGAATATAGGATGAACCGTTCCTTAGTATATATTTCTGAAGGAAAACAGAAAGCAAGTGCTGTGTATTCAACTCAGTTCCAGAGACACTGATTCTAAACCTGTAGTATTTCATTCAAAGCATACATCCTAAAAATGAGTGGGTGTTTAGTCGAAAACATGCAAAAACTCACTCATATGTAATTCCAAGCCAGTGAGAAATGGATAAACTTCCTAGGGTCCAAGTCAGATAACATTTATTTCATTGTGTTTATTCTTAGTTCTATGATTGTTTATTAATGACAAACTTAACTTAACTGAAAGTAATTCTAGATATACTTGCGTCCTGAAAAGGAATAGAGATTAGCAAGCTATGAAAGCTGACCTCTATTTAACTTTTTATGGAACAGAATTTAAGTTTTGTTTTTTTCTGTTTGTTTTTGTTTTTTTGTTTTTAAATTTTGGCTATAACTGATATCAGGATCAACCCATGATTTAAATTTGAATTAAAGGCTTAAACAATTTCTCAGGCTAACTAATTTTCTTTTTGCCTTGGGGAGTGTGGGTGAAGCAACGTTTTGAAACTTCAAATAAGAAAAAAAAAATGAACAAGGAATAAAGAAAATAAAAAATAATAAAGAATAATAAAGAATAAGGAATAATATAAAATAATAAAGAAAAAAGAAAAATAAAGAATAATTTAGAATAAAGAATAATATATAATAAAGAATAAAGAATAATATAGAATAATAAAGAAAAAATAATGAACAGGGAATAAAGAAAGCTGAAATCATTGGTTAACACTTCAGTTTCATAGTGAAACTAATATAGTTTTAACAAAAATAGCTACAGGTTTCTATTACTACTTTTATGGAATGTAGGAAGACAGGATCATGTGAAAGAGGCAGATTAACATTATTTTTTCATTACATTTGTATTAGTGTGATTATTGTTTATTATTGCAGCATGTTATGCATGCATAAAGTGCTCACAGTTTAATACTTAATGGTTTAATACTTGAATATTTAATTCTGAAGTTGTATAAGTAGCACATCTCAAAGAGGAAAATGGTTGTAATACAGTAACTACAGAAATAGTCCTCTCCTCTTCAACTAGTTAATCGCCTTTTACTCTCCTGAACTTCATCACTATCTATCATCATTAAGCTGCCCGCGGATTTCTTTCTTCAAATTTTGAGGCAAAAGCGTTTCTACGCGCATTACATGTATAAATGCAAACATTTAAATAAAATTCATTTCAGTCTTCCAGGAGCTTTCTTTGTCATCTTGATACTTAGATTAAGTCTTTGCCAACTTAATGTCTAGTTTTTCTTGATTACTGAACTTTGACTATTAAGTTATTTGAGACTTGGAGCTCTTGTATTGAGCATATAATGGGGCTGTGAAATATTCAGATAATTCTGGAGTGTAAGTAGTTTTTTTGGTAGAGTGGGAGCTTTAGGGGTTCCTAGGAGATCATCTGTGGCAAAAGCATTGACAAAACAACAATGAGCCTAAATCCAACTGTAAACCACAAAGTGATTGGTAGTAGATAATTAAACAGTTTAGCCGTTTCCAGCAATCATTTGTGATAATTTCCTACTGCATATATTTATGAACACAAGGAGGACAAGACCTTTGAGAGTTTTGTAGTTTTCCAAATGCTGTGGCAAATCTGAGAGACTGGAAGTTATTCTCTAGGAAAGCTTAATTAATACATAAAAAATCCCTTCCTAGATGAGGTTTGTGGGTTCCTTTTTTTCTTTTTTTTTTCTTTAGTATGTCTGGAATATCTCTATCTTTGCTTTAATTTCCCTGAAACCAGTCCAGCTTCTTGTATTTCTGTTAAGACTTTTTATTTCTGCTACTTTTGAGAGAGAACCTGGGATAAAAAAGCCTTGCTGCACAGTTTTTTTCAAGGAGATAATTTGGTTTGGGGCCCAAACCAAAGAAAGTGGAGAATGACACAGCTCCAACCAGCTGCTGAGCTCATCAGAGGAATATAGGCTGCGTTCCAGATTCAAAAACTTTTATCTGCTAATGAATCATATTAAAACCAGAAGGGAGTTCATAATACTGGACTTAATTTGAAAATAGTAATAATATTACTTCTAATGGTTTAGCACAATCCAAGACATCATTTTAAGGTGCTATTATTCCAGCACACAGTGCCGCCACAAGGCTCTAAAAAAGCACCAAGAATTTTCATTATTTTATTTCAGAAATAGGGTTTAAATTCACATAGACAAACCAGCTTCCTTGCTTTGCAAAATCTCAGCTATTGCTGTTATGCTTTTCTTTTTTTCTCAGGTCTAAAACACCCTTCTGATGCTTCTGGCAGCCCCGGTTTTGGTGCAGTAGGATGCCTGTCTCTGAAAGAGGCCCTCATTTCTTCTGTGAGATCAGCTGTTAAGTAGCAGTCCTTTAAACAGAATTCCCTTCTGCTGCTCTTCCCATCACATTTCTGTGGACCAGAGTTACAAATATTTTCACCTTCATCTGTTACCTGGGGCCAATATAAAAGGGGAATGGAAGCTTGTGACAGCAAGGACTTACAGGAGAAAGAGACTTTCCCCAAAGTCAGAGGTGCCCTTGCCTAACTTATTCACTACCCTGCAGGCCGATGACAAAAGACCCACCACAGCAGGCGAAACTCTAGATAATAGTACAGCAGCCCAGTCTGCACCAAGGATAACAACCAGCACAACTAGGAAAAGGTGGCAGATAATACCTGTAGGTGACTCACTTTTGAGGGGTACGGAAACTCCCACTTGGTGGCCTGGTGCGCTCTCCAGAGATGTGCTGCCTACCAGAGGTTTGCATCAGGGATGTCACAGGGAGACTATAGACCCTCAGATGGCTCACTGACTGTTAGCTGCTACTGTTGTTTCATATGAGCACCACAGATTTGGCCAGAAGCAGTGTGAGGACAATCAAGAAGGATTACAGAGCCCTGAGTGCAGCTGTCAAGGACTGCAGGTAGTCTTTTCATCAACCCTCACAGTCAAAGGGAAGGGGTTGTAAAGGGCCAATCGAATCTCATGAATCAACAGATGGCTACAGGACTGGTGTCACACCTAGGGTTTTGGCTACATAGACCATAGGACTCGCTTTGGGAAACCTGGTCTGCTGGGTGCTAATGGAGTCCACCTCTTGGAGAAAGGCAAGAGCATCTTTAGTCACAGGCTTGCCAAGCTGGTGAAAAAGTGTTTCAATTAAAGTTGCAGGGGGAAAGGAAACTCAATCCATTCGACTCCTACCAGTCTGATGCAGATGTCAGTAGATGTCCACAAACTGGAGAAGGATCACAGATCAGCAATGGAGCAGCTGAGGAGCAACAGAAAGGACTTTCAAATGTTCCAGCTGATAAACCCAGCATCAGCAGGGCCCAAGTGAAGTGCCTCTATGCCAATGCTCAGAAGCATGGGAAACAAACAATAGGAGTTAAGAGGTATACACCTGCCTGAAGGGCGATGACCTCATTCGCATCACAGAGATTTATTGAGATGACTCCCACTACAGTGTAGGAACAAAGGGATACAGGCTCTTCGGAAAAACAGTCCAGGGAGACAAAGAGAGGGTGTCACTGGAAGTGTTCAAGGACAGGTTGGACGGGACTTTGAGCAACCTGGTCTGGTGGACAGTGTCCCTGCCTGTGGCAGGGAGTTTGGAATTAAATGATCTCTGTGACTCTATGACTGTATTAATGGAAATCTGTACAAAGACTTGCACACCTTATACGAGGTATTTAGTAGCAATACACAGACTGTGGTATATTCACAGTGCATGACATGGATAACTATAATTCTGTCAGAACTATGGTAGCTCATCTATTGAAAAGATGTACATGTTTTTTGCAAGGGTTAAGGAATAGCAAATCCTCTCATAGCAAGTACTTGTCTAAGATAAATAAAGGCAATATTGTGCTTAGATTGAGACAATGATCAGGAAAACAGAAAAATGTAATCTGCTTATTCTTCCAGATGAGATCTGTGTACAGTTGGACACTTTTACAGTGGGAAAAGATGTGAAGAATTTTTAGTTTAACTCCAAATTAACAATTCTCCAGGTATGTATGTTCATTTGCACTTAGCTAAGGTGCTATAGCTCTTTTTTTCCAGTTGCTGGCAAATTTTACACTTGGATTCTCCCTTGAAAAACTGCTTAAGTGTAATGCAATCTGTGAGGTCCATAAGTTGAATTTCAACAGTGAAAGGATATTACTTCCTCTGCAATTACATTTTCCACCGATAAAATATTAAAGCTGTCCTGAGAACTGTGTGCTTCTTATTCATTAATTATCTGGGTATGTGAAGGTTCCAGTTTTAGAAAAATCCTTATTTATCACATATTCAGCAGTATCTTGTATTGGATGTTTCTATTAGGGTCAGTGGAACTGTACTGTGAATTTCAAAATCCAAACTACTGAACAATGGATGACAGTGAAAATCCCACCTTAAACTGTTTGCGGTCATGGTCTTTTCACAGGTAGTGCAATAATTTTGTTCAAAGGTGTTATTTTTTTAAGCTTGCATTCCCATTAGGTATTGTGTAGTGGAAGCTGATGGAGTAATTTCAGCTCCAGTCCCTAACCATGGAAAGTATTGCCATTCTTTCATCTGGCCTTCCGAACAGATGGGAAGGTCTGCATTTCACAAGCTTTTAGAAAAAGAGGCAAATTAGTGAGGGTAGAAATTGTAGGATTATGGAAGAATGGCATAAAGGATACCTGAAGAGGATTAACAGATTTTATATTGTAAAACTGGTTTATTTCAAGTGATTAGCCTTTGTAAGTATAAATATACTGAGGGCATATTTAAAGCTCATATGGTAGACATAAATAAATAAAGGAGAAGGGAAGGGAAAGGAAGGAGAGGGAAAGGATCCAAATCTGGTCATTCTGTTACTGAATTTGAAAAAGTGGGAATGAGAAATGAAAAAAGAGTTTCACAAAACAGTAAAAAAAAAAAAAAAAAAAAAAAGAGAGAAAGAGAGTGTAGTTTGAACTATATCTGCGTAACAATGGGAATAGTTTCCAATATTTGATTAAAGAGAACACTTACTTAAAAAGGTAACACTCAAATATAGCAGTATAGTTTAAAAGAGAGGTCACGCTTAGCAAGCATTATTAGTGTTATAAAGTGATAATGAAACCTAATTGTATAGAACCAGAAAAGTATTCCAAACCCCTGAAAACCTGGAAATCAAATCACAGTAGTAATGAATATAAGAATTAACTTGATAATCTAGTACTTGGAGAAAGGGAAAGTAATAAATGAATATAGCATTGTTACATTAAAGTCTGTGATGTGGATTATGGATTTGTCTTCTTTAACTGTACATATTTCCATGACATGAAGTATGGAGCTTTATATTGGTTAGCATTTGAGAAGATAAAAATAATAGAAGAATTAAACAATGTAACAGGCTACGTGGTAGCCTGAAGCAGTCTCATAATAATTTTTAGAATTCTGAATGACATAATTTAATGATTTTTTCACAAGAATGAGGTAAAAAGAAATTGCTTAAGGGGTAGGTAGAGAAAGCATGTGATTCATGTAGCAGAAGTACTTGCTATGCCCAAAACTATAGTAACTCTTAGTATGAATATTCATAAACAGACTTGAATGAGAGTGAGAACAGAAAATAGAATAGATATTGGGTGCTAGACATTAATGTAGACCTCTTCTCATGTAATGTTTTCCTTGCCACTCTTTCCTGGTTCAGGACACACACCCGTAATTGTAGCATCACAGCTGAGAAGGGGGAAGTTCTGTAGCTCTTAGAAGTGGAATAATAATTCATATGGCAGAAAAGCCAATATAAAGTACCCTATTCTTTTTCATAATACAAAAAGTGCAGTATGAGATCATATGAGAACTAGCTGAAATTTGGATGAAAACATCTGGAAAAAAGTTCCAAGTGCAGTCTATTTACAGTATGTCCAGATATTCATTAATTTGAGCTGATGAAATGTAATAATTAAGAACACTAATAAAATTAAATGCAAAAAAATAACACGCAAAATAAAACTTCCATGAAAAGAGATAAACTTCTTTGTGAAAGTAAACCACAAAACATTGTTCTGAAAACATTAGTACTATGCAGACAAATGTTTAAGTGGTAGATCCAGTGTCTATCAAAAAACAGAACATATTCAACTGTTTTGCTAATTTTTGTCGAATTATGACTATTTATCTGTCCTCCAGTTATGAGGAAAAACAAGTATTACAAAACTAAAAACATTGATGCTCTTGAATTAGGTATTAGCAGTTTTGTTACTTTACTGAAGTGGTACTTTTAAAAAAACCTAAGGAGTTCATTGGGTCCATCACTCAGTAATTGCATAATAGCTTTGCATGTGTTTTTCATTTTAGTAGCCATGTTATTTTTAATACATTAATAAGAGAGGAGAGGGCATACAAAAAATCCAAAACATAAATAACAAGAAGGCAGGGGAAAAGAAATATTATCTTTTTAGAAACGTAAGGAAAAGAAGGTGGATAGTAGAAAACAGCCATGCTTGGGAAAACTCATATTTACTTGCAGGCATTTCCCCAAATTAGTGAGCGCTGTTTTTGAGCCAAACAGATTGCTTATTGTTCTCCCCATGAAGAGATTTACATCAGTGAAAGTACAGAACACAGGATCTGTAAAGATGCAACAATCGCCATTCTTAACAAATTATAATAATAGAAAAGAAAAACGTATAAAAACTTTCTCTCCTTTAGCTTTAGGATCACTTGAGTACGCTAAGTCCACACAGTCCCCAGAAGTCTCTTCATGATCAGGCTGGCACTGCTTACATTTTTTCTCTAAACTGTATACGAGAGCTTTTCTCCTACAAAATTCAAGTTCACTCTTATCTTTGTAAGGTTATTTCCTTCAGTGATTTCAAACACTTGTTAGGCAAGACATGGTATAACTGAAAATTCCCATAAGACACCTGGCTCCTACAGCACACTAAATTCACTCTTTGATGTGTTTTTTTTGCCAAGCTGCAGCCTGTAGGCCCTTTGGGGTTCATGTACTGTTTCTTTAGTGGATCTCAAAAGTTTATGTCTTCTGTACAGCACTTTGTATTTTTTTAAAGGTTCAGAAGCTGAAAATGGTTGAAAACTGTTAGAGGACTCTGATTTAAATAAGATAGCGGCGCTTGACTCTTGATTACGCTTTCACGTGCCATCTGCTAGCAATGCTGAGAATTACTGTTAAAACTCAGAGATGGAAAAAAAAATGTAATAATGGTAACTTTACTTTGATCCAGGTTTTCATTAACATCATCTGCTGTGTTTACGGATCTTAGTGACATACCTTATTCTAAAAATCAATTCTGTAACCAGTGATGTAGTACAATTCTGTAGTAAACAGAGGTGGGTTTTTTTTTCCAGTGGAAGCTGAAGCTTGGTTTGGTTATTTCCTCAGGTCAGAATAAAAATATAACTGCTAAAATCATGTTAAAGCTTATTGAATTGAAGTGCAAAACACATCTGTTTCAACATTTTGACAGAAACAATGGTTTATCATTGCTTAAGTGGTTTCATGTAGTCTCTTGATTGTACTATTTGGTGGAATTAAGTTCCCTCATTCTAACAGTAAACAGATGTTTCCATAAGAAATCAAGATCAAGAAGTATTTCATTCCATGTTTCAGTGTAGTTCAGACTACATCCTGTACTACTACTGTAGTTCAGTACTGTCATCCTCTCAAATTGAAATGCTGCCACCCTAAAGTCTTTCAGATGATATTTTAGTTCTCCATTCCAAATTCCTTGCCACAAATTAAAGCCTTTTTTGATTCTTTTTCCTTTCTTGAGATCACATTTAGAAATCTGCTTTCCCATTTGAATCTTTAGTGTTTAGATCTTTTACATGTAAACGTTTTTATTTTGCTTGTAACAGTTTAATATTAATGCCAGATGAACACAATTCATTCGTTCTTATTTGCTTTAAGTAGTCTTTTTTTCTCCTTGAGAAAACTTTTTTTTTTACTTATGTGTCTGTAGTAGGATTGCATAGAAGATAAGACTGAACTGTCTGTCTAGTGTTGCCTGTTGAATAGCTTGTGTAAGACAAATAATTCACCTTGTTATTTTTATCTTCCTTTGGCCATGTTTGCTACCACTCTGAGACTGCTTTTCACATACAAATTTTTATTAATAAAAATAAATTATTTCACCTTCCCATGAGGTATTGACTCCATGTCAGTTTGTTTTCTTTCTTCCATGTAGCTCTTGGCACAAATGCCTTCTTCTCTGTAAGGACAAAGAAAGAAATTGCAATAATTGACTGCTAAAAACAGCTCTAGCAATTACCTATGTATATAATTTTCAAATCCTTTTGATTAAGAATCCATTCGGAGATTATCTTGTGTCTCAGCAGAATAAAATATGGAAAAAACCCACCAACTTCCTGCTGCTTTGTGTCATCTGATCCATTGCATGTGTGCTTGTTTTAAGTCTCATTCACAAATTATCAACATAGAAAAGTAATGGTTGTTTAGTGTGAGAATCAGCTACTCTTGCTTTGAACTTTGGAAATTCCTAATGTAGTGTGTTAGCCATGACTGTTACATTTACTTCTTTATATTAGGTTTTGCTCTTTTTTTCCACATAAGATTACTTGTAATATCACAAAACAAAGTTATTGAAGAAATGTATGAACTTAGCTTTGTTTTGAATATCATATTTCAGTCATTCATTATGCTACATGAAGTACTGAAAGCCAAATATTATTGCTGTCTTATTTTTATGCATAGTTTACAATGTAACATTAGCAATTAACTTCTTGCATCTACACAAAAGCTGTGGCTGAAATGGAAAGGTCTATTTTTATCTCATGTAAAGTATACTTCACGATTGCCATCCTGATATTGCAAAGGACAGCTACTGTTCAGAAGACTGACCAAATCAGCTCTCTCACCAAATACTATTCACAGAAAAATCATTCCATTACTGTGCATGGCAACTTTATTCACATAATCATTCTCTTTTGAAAAAGAAGGACAATTTTCAGCTGAATACACTTGTTTGCTTGTTTGAAAAATGTTTTCTACAAACTTAAAGGGCATGCAAGAAAACAAGCAGCAGTAACCAGTGGATTAATGCCCCAAATAGATATATGCTTTAAGCATACTCTTAATCATGTGCATCTAATAAATAGATATATAAAGGGTACCTTATAACTGAAAGAATTTATATATTTTGATAGAGCACCTCTTGTGCCAGCTCTACGTATGTAAGCTTTCAGTGTTTGCTCAATATCACTGATGATTAAACAATTTCTGTTCTATGAATTTTATAAAGTATTTGCTTCAGGTGACTGCTAATGGAAATTGCATATGACCTGAATGAGATCAGATACATATGTATAATTATTATGATTTCTCCCTATTCAGAGTTTCTATTGCTTTCTGAGTCTGCGTTTGTATTTCTGAACCACTTTTGTAAATTGATGTTTTGTATGCAAATCAAGGTCTGGTGGATTTGCTGTATGATGTGTCTCATCATTGTGATGAGAGTAATATTTTTCTCAACTACAGAGTAACTTCTTTCATTAAGCTTAGTAGTGTGCTTGTTACATATACAGTGTGGAAAGCACCATTTATGGTACAGGGTACCATAAAATTTGCTTCTGTACATTACTAAATTTTCTTACATCATTTCCTGAATCATTAAACACTTCCAGATTGGATATTTTTTGCATAACAGAGCAATTTCTCTACAAAACAAGTCCAGTAAGGTCAGTTCAGTAATGCATTTCTGAGATTGTTTTCATTCACTGCTCACAAAAGAGAACAAGTATTGTTACTGACATACTCAGGAGTGATCAACAGTTTTTCATCAAAACTGTCTGTTTTTGGATAAGCCCAAGTTTTTTTGAAAATATTTTGTTAAAAATTAACTTCTCATGTGAGAATCATTAAAGAAAAATCCCAACATAACCTTATTGTTTTCATTTGGAAGTCAGTTTCTCATTAAGCTCTTTCAGATTTAATTGCAGCAAAAAAGTATGTCTTAGGTGCTCAAGAAAGCTTGTTTAAATTGATTGAGTATGGAAGTAAGGACATGCCCAACATATCAAAGTAAAGTATTAGTAAACAGTAAATTTGCCCAATCTCCATACAAGGCAAGAAGATTACCTTAAATTTAATTTTCTATGGAGAAAAGATGTAGAAAGAGGCAACTTTTATGAGGTAAGCAATTCACTGTAGAGTTTCTTTGTAATTCCTGTAGTCCTGTATGAAATTAATATGCATTAATCCCAATGTAGGTACATATTCAGAATTAAAGTGGCCCTAATTTAATTTAGCTTAATTCACATTGAAGTCTGAAGTGGACTACATAAAATTAAATCCATTGAAATTCTGAACAAAATGATCAATACTGGGCTTTAATTAATTTTAATTAATCCACTTCAACAGTTACTTCAGATTAAGTTTCTTGACTGCTTCTGTATTGACAAATTCAATAGGCCTTGAGTCTTTAGATGGGAGTTTATAATTAATTACGAAATGATCGTCTCCTTTCTCCGCAACCTAAAGAGCTAATGGCATAAGATGTAGCTATTCTGAGACCAACACAAAACACATAGAATGTAAACACAGAATTTTTTAAACTCTGGCACTTCTTCCCTGGAAGCCTTAATAATAATTGAAAAGATAGTAAATATATCTGACAATTAAAAAGTAATCTATTATTAACTGGAATTATGCAAGCCATCCAACTTATTTATTCTCTCATCCTTTAATATTGTCTCTGTTCTGCCTGAGCAAAAGGCAATATATGTAACAACATGAAATTTTTTTAAATGACTTTTCTTCCAGAAGATTCAATTATTTCTTAGTTTATGCTGAGGATGCATAGTTAATTAATTAAAGGCAATGTGAATATTTAGACCTCAGAAATAAAAAAAGGTTTTCTTTAGTTTTTTTTTTCAAGTACACAAAAAGTTAGTCAAACATTCTATATGACTATACTGGAATAAAATTTGCATCACTGAAATAGTGTCAGACAAGTAGTTGAATAACTCAGCATCATATCAATTTTTAGGCTTTGTTTAACTATCATTTCAAGGAAATACATTCACACTTTATTATTTTAAAATATTTGAAATACCTCAGTTAGTGACATAATTGAATATTTTGACAAGTTATATCTAAAGCCATTAATGTAAGAATCTGTTTCCCTTAAATCAAGGTACGACTCCAAAGTAACAGTTTCAAGGAATTTAGAGCTTTTTTTTAGTTTCTCATGTTGGATAATATTTATTTTTATTTTAATCATTCAAAGATATATTTTGAATTGCTTCTTAAATTTCAAAACTTTTTTTTTTTTTTTTCCTTAGACTGATAAATCTTTACATTCCACAGTAGCATTGGAGTTTAGGTCTTTCACTTCAGTTCTTCATTCACCTGACATTGTTATGAATTAACTTTTCTGTATTAATAAGTCAATACTAGCAGCTGTCTTGTAGTATATAATGCACATATATATACAAACTGTATAATGCATATTGCATATATGATACTACATATAACGTCTTTTTTTGTCATTTATACCATCACAAACCTGTGATCATTTCCAAGGAAAGACAATGAGATTTCATGATTAGTGAAAATTACTGATTTCTAGGACAAGGTAATATTCTTTTTATTAAAAAATTGTAATGATTCTAAATCCAAAGGAACTGGAATCCCTATGGCAAGAGAAATATGATGATAAGTTATCTATGGAAAAGAATACTGCTTATGACAAAACCAAAAGCCATATAACTAGAGCTATATTTTATAGATAAATGTGACATGCCTGGAGGAGAAACTTTTCTCTAAAGCAGTTTAGTTTAAAACAGAAATAGTCAAAGGACCAGGACAAACTCTTGTGGGAAATATTGTTTTCCATATACCCTAACTGCTGCGATTAGGATAAATGTGTCAGTAGATGTAGAAAGTATCAAGAGGTGAAGAAATATATGTTTACAGATGCTACAGAAAGGAAAGAAACTGAAAAAATTACTGAGTGTTATTACAAAAAAAATAAACATGCTAACTCTTTCATTGATCAGTGGTCAACAGGGGAAGCAGGAGTGCAACAGTTAGGAACAACCTGAAACTGAAAAGTGTAATTACCTGCTGAATGGGAGTTTGGAGAGAGATGTATGCAATAGGGTGCTCAGATATCACTTACACTTGACTGAATACGATTCACATGGAAAAATGCTTCTTGTTCTATTTTCCGCTTTGGGTTGTTTTTCGGTAAGTTCATCTAAAAGAACAGATAAGGTGCTTTCACTGTCTGCTAGTCTGGGGTGTAGAACTTTCTGCCAAACGGAAAGCAGCAAACATTTATTTAGGGAAGGAAAAAAAGCAAAGAGGAAAAGCAGGGTGCTGTAGAGTATTCAAACACTTTTTGGCTGCTTGTTAGGCTCTGTTTTGCAGCAGATCCCTATATGCCTCAGGTTAAGCCTGAAGAAACACCTCATTTTACTGAGCTGCTGTGTGTGTATCCTGCTCCAACTAGTTCAAAAGGTGATGATACTCTGGCTCTTACTGTACCTGCATAATTGAGAGCTGTTGTTGCCAATTTTTTTTGAAGCTAAGTCTCTCTTGAGAAGATTGGCATATTTCACTGGTGAACTGGTAATAAAATTTTCATTATAATTGAAGAAGTCAGTAGCCTGTAATTGGAAAAGATCTTCCAAATACTTTGTTGAAGCCCACAGGTTTGGTTTTCTGTTGCTTTTTGGATGGCTTTTTACTGTTGTTTTTTTTTGTTTGTTTGTTTGTTTGTGTTTGTTTTTGCTGGGTTTTTTGTTGTTTTTTTTTTGGGGGGGGGGTGGGGAGTGGTGGATGGTACACGGACCTAGTGACATGTTAAAAGGTATATTTCTATTACTTTTCTAGATACAAGTAACCCAGAAAAATTTTTAAAATCATGGATTTCAGTGAAGAATCACTTTTATTTTACACTAGCAGAAGATTATAATAACCAGATAAGAAAAACGCACTATCTAAGGTTTTTTTCTGTCAAAGTGAAGAAATTGAGATAAAGGGTACAAGGACCCTTGCAGGGCCTTCACAAAGACACTGCTACAAGCCTGATGCTCTCCAGAGACCGAAAAGCACAGCACAACTACTTCAGTTAACCTTTAACTGAGGTGTGCACAGCTGTGGCTGAAGTTCAGTACTATTTTTCTCTTCTCTTGTGCTGCTGTCTTTATAGTCTCAAAACCTTGGTCTAGAAGCTTTGTATAAATAATGTAACCCTGTCCTTGTATTACCTGAATCAGTTTAGAGTTTTGTGCATAACTGAACAAAAACCATCTTTCAAACAAAACAAGAGAGAGCAAATTTTACAATACACATTGTGTGTGTTTCCATTGTTAGCATAGTGGCATCACTTCTGAATATTGCAGGTCAAAGCACCCATTTCACTTTTTAGTAGAAACCATGGCACTGATGTGAAGAGCAGTTTAATTATATTGTTAGTGAACTGAATTTGTTCTTCAACCTTTGATTTCAAGTTTGAATGCATCATTCCAGTTTGTACTTTACCCAACCTTTTTTCTCACATGTAAGTCTGCTTGCAGAGTTTCCACCACGGAATGTTAGGACTACTTAGCACACAGAGATTTTATTCATGTAAATTACTTGGGCAAGGAATTTGGTAAATCACACAAACTAGTAGTATATAGGTATTAGAAATGACCTTCAAAACATAATTTACAAGGTAATTGAAGGCCATCATAATAGTATGTGTTATTCAATATGTATTTTTTGTCAGGAAGCCCAATGTAAAACCCATATGTCTTTCATTTTTTTCATTTAAATTTTGTAACAATTTTCACAATTAGAACACAGTATGTGGACACAGACTCACTTTAATCTGATGGAGGTGATATATCAGCCACAAAAAAATCTTGTTTATATCTGTCTATCTCTCTATCTTGTTTATATATTTATTTCATGCTGCAAAGTGGCGACTAGTTAACATTCAGAAGAATTGGCTCAATGCTGCCAAATGGTGAAAATGACCCATTCATTCATAAATGGTAGAAGTATGATGTCCAGTTCTGTGGGGATTTGTAAATTGCCATCTTTTGTTTTCCCATTGTTATAGCACTCTCAGCTCCTGCACATCCCTAGCACTTATCACCACTGCAGTGTCCTCAGCTCTCCTCTGTAACCAGGGGAGTAGTCACATGTGTTATGGTCAGGTATATATATGTACGTTGATTATTCAGATCCTATGCAACTTCTGGTTATGTACCTGACTTTTTCTTCTCACTATGAATAAAAAACTTCCTTTCAAATGGGAGGAGAACTATGTTCTTCTATCAGTTTTCCAGTACTGGTACTTGTAGGAGCTTGGTAACTTTGAATATTCAGTAAAATCTAATTGCAGTCAACCAGTAGCTTAAAAAAATAGCAAGACAGTGCTTGCCAGAACCTGTTTTCTTTAGGAAGTTGTCCTGGGTTCAGCCGTAACAGGCATTTTTCTCCTTCTTAGTAGCTGGTGGAGTGCTGTGTTTTTGATTTTAGGCTTGGGAACAGCGTTGATAGCACCAATGTTTTTAGTTATGGTTTAGAATGTTTTGGTCTGACCAAGGACTTTCTGAGTCGCATGCTCTGCCAGGGAGGAGGGGAAGCTGGGAGGAAGCAGAGACAGGACACCTGACCCAAACTGACCAAAGAGGTATTCCATATCACAGCATGTCATGCCCAGGATGTAAAAACAGAGGGGAGAGATCCAGAAGGGTGTGGGTGCACTGCTTGATCAGGCTGGGTATAGGTGGTGAGCAATTGTATTCTTTTCCCTTGTATTTCTCTTGTTATTACTATTATTGGTGGTAGCAGTAATGATTTGTGTTATACCTTACTAAACTATTCTTATCTCAACCTGTGGGAGTTGCATTCTTTCGATTCTCCTCCCCATCCCCTCAGGAGCAGGGGTAAGAAAGTGGAGGGAGTGAGTGAGTGAACTGCCTGAGAGGCTTAAACCACGACAGAAATAATGGTAGAATTCAATCAAAATGCAAATTTTAAAGAATAAGATAAACTCGTTATTCTCATTAAAACAATGTAGAACTTAGCAATACTGATGATTTGCTCTCTGTGTACATCAAAATACCTCTTACCAAGTTGTCACAGGCAGGGGGACCAGGAAGGTTCTAGAAGCTGCAATCAGATATTTCACTTCTCATTTATGTATTGTAAGCAACCCAAAAGCAGACTGTGTAGTCATGTCTATTGCACTGAGATGCGTGAAGATGTATTAATGGTATAAGAGGACACTTTGGAGCATTGTCAAACATGCAGAGTCCTCCATGCTGCAGTGACCTCTGCCTACAATTGAAATTCATTCTCAATCTTGGGAGCAGCCTTGCAGTACTTGTTCATGTACCTTTTTCTGCAAGAAAAAGCCCTCTAGAGATTGTCAAGGCTGATTTTCTGCAACAGTGAAGACCTTGGAAACAGCAATTTAACACCTCACTTGTCCTTTTCACTGAAGACGTGAGTCTACAAGCAAGAGAGTAACTGAGAGCCTCAGGCACAAGTAAGACCTGGTTAGTCCAAACAAACCTTCTCTTAATATTCAAACATGGTTATCTGGGATTTTAATTAGCTTCTGTAAGTCAATATTTCTATTGTCAGTCTCCTATTCTATCTTGCAAGAGAAGTTTTTGATCCACATGCTTTAAATCAAGATTAAGATTATGTTTTAATTACCACAGCAGAAAAACTTGCATGACTTGAGTAGTACTGTAAAGAACTATGTTTTATTAGCATCAAACCTGGCTCAGTTCTAAGTGGCAGGTTGGATTAGATGGCTGAGGTTTGAGATTGATTTTACAGAAAAATAGACACACTGAAAATCTTTAAGTAACAATTAAAAGAGTTTTGAGTACTGTTATTATATTGGTGGAAAACAATAAACTTGAAGTACATGTGAGTTGGTCTAATGAATGAAGGAGAGTTGTCATATCTTTAAGAAGTTGAAAGTAAATTGTTCTAATAGAGTGAAGGTTGAGTGCAGAAGACCTGCATCAGCAAATCGTAAGATTGTAGTTTACATTGACCAAAACAGATAAATGAAGCATAAAAAAAGTTCTAATACACAGGAAAAAAATGTTCCAAGCAAACATATATGAGTAATACAATTTTTGTAAAGACAAATTCAGAAAAGTTGGACTATAAATGCAATGGAACTTGCTGGAAAATGTCAAGGAAAGCAAGAATTTTTTTACAATGTACATGTATGATTGTACATTGCCAGCAAAAACATTTTCAAGGAGAGTAGATATCCATAACTCAGTGGAGAGAAAAGCTAGAAACAGATGACACAGAATGCCAAATCATTTTCTTTTCATCTGTGATGTCCCAAAAAAATCAGCTGTGTTTAACAACTAACATAACTAATACTAGCAAAAAAGAGAGGCACGCTCAGTGTGGACTGGTATGAAAACAGGATACAAAACTTTAAAAGTATTAATCTGTCACATGCATTCAGATTATCTAATAGCAGTAGTTATTTTTAGAATCTCAAGGTAATGCTAACAGTTAAAAAATCGCAAATGCATTTTAAGAAAAAAAAAAAAGAAAAAGAAAAAAGAAAAGGAAAAAGAAAAAGAAAAAGAAAAAGAAAAAGAAAAAGAAAAAGAAAAAGAAAAAGAAAAAGAAAAAGAAAAAGAAAAAAAAGAAAAAGAAAAAAAGAAAAAGAAATAAAGAAAAAGAAAAAGGGTTGAGTCAGGAAAAAACTTAAGGAGTTACAGATTACAGGCTACTCTGTTCAATTAAAATTCCTTGAAAAATGGTAAAGCAATGAAATTATTTATAAGCACCTGCAAAATAAGAAATAGCTAACTGCCAAAACAGATTTGCCAAGAACATCCTATTACCAGTTAAAAAGCTTTGTGGAGAGGAAAAAAGCAGCAGGTGTCACAGATCTTGACCTTAAATAGTGCTTCTGAAAGTGTTTCAGATTACATTCTTAAAGAAAGGACATTTTCTATTGATTGGCATTACAGCACAGATAAAGCATTTCTTGGTAAAAAACACTTCTGAGACTTAATAGGATTCCCTGTCAAAGGAGAAGCCTATGTCACGCATTTTCAAAGAAAACTGTCATTCTGGAAACATCCTATTCTTTGGTAGTATTAATGTCTGGGGTGAAATATAAAGAATTATTACTAAATTTGAACTGGAAACAGACCTGGTGAAATCTGCAAGTATTGGGAAGAACACCATTAGAATTTAAAGTGATCTGAAAAGTGTGGGAAATGGCCTAAATTAACAGGATGAATTTTTAGAGAGACAAGTGCAAAATATTGTGCATAGGAACAATTAGCTGCATGGATGCAGAAATGAGAAAAATGGCTTGAGGAACAGTCATTTGCAAAAACATTGGGATAAACATTATATTTGCATAAAACTGAACAGAAAGATACTCTGCAATAAATTTGAAACAATGGTCTTGTGAAAAGGAGCCTATACGTGCAGCCTTGCCACAGATACTTTAGACCATCAGAAAGGCTTACCAAGTTTCTCCTTTGCAACCCTCCCTTCTCATTGCGAGTCGACCCTGCTTGTATCTAAGAGGGTACAGTATCAAAGAGCGATGGTTACTGGTACATTGTATTTTAGTCTGCAGAGTAGTAGCTGGGTTTTCCTGAATACACTATAGCAAGTTATGGGCACTGCCATTTGATTAGACAAAGTTTCAGACATTCCCTGGAAAACGTCCAATGAGCTCAGCATGAAGAAGGCGAGGAAGGATTGAAAGTGTTACAAGACTAAGACTACAGAAGGTATGCAGTAGTCTTCAAGAGCAGTTTACAAGGATGTTGCGCAAGAAAAGGAAATAATCTGTTCTTCACATCTGCAGAAGCTGGGAAAAGGAAATGATGGGTTTCTGTTGCTGTCAAGTAAAGTCAAGTCAGGTACTGGGAAAAACAAAACAAAACAAAACAAACAAAAAAAAAACCACACAAAAAAAGCAACTACTGAAACACTGGAAATGCCTGTGGAAGGTGAGATCTCCAACACTAAGAATAGTCTAGAAACACATCTGCAAGTACTACCAAACAGTTGATGCAGAAGTCTTCTACGGAAGACTTTGGAGTGCATAAACTAAGTATTTTTGTACACATGCGATGGTTTGGTAAAGGTAGGTGAAATATTTTGAGGTTTGGAAGGAAATAGTTTTCTGAATTATTCCTTCCCTTTTCTGTAGTAAAATTATACTGCACAAAGCAAAGAGATAATGTATCACTGGTTCAGAACAGAAGCATGGGCGTCTTAGGAATACTTTCTATTTTGCTTGCTTTTTTTTTTTTTTTTTTTTTTTTATTTGCTTGTTTGATTTTAAATGCACAAAAGAATATAATAACTGCCTTTTTTTTTGGATTAACCTACTTTGGTAATTGATTTGGTTTCAGCTGAGTAGCTCAAAAATGGCTTGAGACCTTAGCATATCTCAATGCTGGTGATGTGTCAGTGCAAAAGCACAATTTCTAAGCAGCCTTCCACATAGGCTATGTATTCATACACAGGCTATGTATTTATACATATGTTTGGTCCATGTTGACAGTGTGAATATATTTTATCACACAGACTTAAACTTCCATAAAAAACAAACAAGCAAACAAACAAACAAGAAAAAAAAAAAAAAAAAAAAAAACAAAAAAACAAAAAAAAACAAACCCACACAAAACCAGAATTGAATCATTGAACCATTTCGGAGAACTTTCTTTGGGTGAATATGCAGTAAGTAGGCAAATCTTAGCTTTTCCCTGCACCTTAAAACAACCATTCTCAGGCCACTTCTGGTCTGCAATGTGAATAAATAGCATTCCACTGTCATTGAGACAGTTGTCACTTGTCAGCATACTGTGTTTATTAGTGCAGGTACAATACCTTCATTTCAATTTGAGTTGTGTAAGTCCTTATGACTTTACAATAACTTCCTAGCTTATTTTTAAACTTTTAAAGGAAGACATTTTCATATATGATTAAAAATTCATAGCTAAATAATGGTTTCTGGTTTAGATAAAACATTAAATAAAATACATAAGTATAAGTTTTCAGGATATCAGAAGTGGGTAGTTACAGAACAAGAAACCTGCTTTTCAATGAAAAAATGTTTCTCAATTTCATCAAGGGCTCAGTAATATTCAAGAATGTTTATAGTATGTGAAGTTTAATCTACTATATGTGGGTGAAGAGATAGAAATACTTAATGAAATGGATTCAGGCGTTATCACCCTGGTCCTACTTAAGCCCTGGGAACAGTGAAGATAACACCAGGTGTTATTGCCCTGGTCCAGCCTAAGCCTTGGGAACTGTAAAGACAACAATGAAGGGTAAAGATCGGCTAGCAAAACAAAGCAGACAGTTTGCAAGATAAAGCAGGATGTGCATCTCAAAGACAACCCAAACTATGTGAATATTTGTAACCCTTCCTAGTTTTGCTGAATCAGGATGATAAGGAAGTAAGAGAGTGGAAAGTTACTGCTTAGCACTTAGTAGCCAATAAAAGGGACATGAGAGGTGAAATAAAGGATTTCATTTGTAACCAGAAAGGGGGTCCGTGCCTTATGTCTCCACAACTATATTTTTTTCTTTCTCAGTTCATTTTTCTGAACTCCTCAAGACCATTGCAGGAGGGGGGCATAATTCCATCCCAACACACGCAATCACTGGCCAGCACCTGTAATAAACTCTCAAAGCAATGCAGAGATATTGCAGCTGCTCCAGCCAATGAGCCGGCTTCAACTGGAGCTTGCCTCAGATGCCTCTGTACAAACGGTTGTAGCATGGGGAACAAGCAAGAGGAATTAGAGATGTGTGCACGTCTACAGAGGTATGATATCATAGGCATCACAGAAACATGGTGGGATGGCTCCTATGACTGGTGTGTTGCAATGGAAGGTTACAGGCTTTGTAGGAAAGACAGGCCCAGTAGGCGGGGAGGGGGAGTTGCTATTTATGTTAGGGTCGGCTGGAGAGTGTGGAATTCTGACTGCGGACAGATAAGCAATTGACAGAGAGTTTGTGGGTGAGGGTTAAAGGGAGAACAGCAATGGGAGACATTATTGTGGGGATCTGTAACAGACTGCCTGACCAAGAGGACTCTGTGGATGAAGCCCTCTATAGACAGATAGGAATAGCCTCGCGCGTGCAGGCCCTTGTTCTCATGGGGGGCTTCAACCACCCTGATATCTGTTGGAGGGATTGTATGGCCCGGCACAAGCAATCCAGGAAGTTCTTTGACTGTGTGGAAGACAGCTTCCTTCTGCAAGAAATAGAGGTGCCAAAAAGGAGAAGTGCCAAGCTTGCACTCTTCCTCACCAACAGGGAAGGGCAGGTTGGAAATGTGACACTCCAGGGCAACCTTGATTGCAGCGATCATGAGATGGTCGAATTCGAGATCCTCAAGACAGTGAAAAGAGCGTGCAGCAAGCTCGCTGCCCTGGATTTCAAGAGAGCAGACTTTGGCCTCTTCAGGAACCTGCTTAGTAAGGTTCCATGGGATACAGCCCTAGAGGGCAGGGGGGCCCAAGACTGTTGATTGATATTCAAGGATCACCTGCTGCAAGCTCAGGAGCGAGGCATCCAAACTAGAAGGAAGTGCTGCAGGAGGGCTAGGAGACCTCCCTGGATGGATAAGGAGCTGATGAGGAAAATTTGAATGAAAAAAAAGGCTTATCAGAGGTGGAAGCAAGGACAGGCAGCCTGGGAAGAAAACAGGGCTGTTATCTGGGAAGCCAGGGACCAGATTAGGAAAGCAAAGACACACTTAGAATTAAAATTGGCTACGGATGTTAAGGATAACAGGAAGGGATTCTATAGGTACATTGCAAATAAAAGACAGGCTAGGGACAGCGTGGGCCCTCTCCAGAAGCTATGGAGAGAACTGGCTACCCTGGATTTGGAGAAGGCTGAGGTTCTTAATGACTTCTTTGCCTCAGTCTTCACCAGCAAATGCTCTGACCACACCACCCAAGTCTTGGAAGGCAGGCACAGGGACTGTGAAAATGAAGACCTTGTTCCCACTGTAGGAAAGGATCTGGTTTGAGACCATCTTAAGAACCTGAACGTACAAAAGTCCATGGGACCTGATGAAATCCATCCGCGGGTCCTGAGGGAGCTGGCAAATGAAGTTGCCACTGTCCATCATATTTGAAAACTCATGGCAGTCAGGTGAAGTTCCCGATGACTAGAAAAAGGGAAATATAACCCCCATTTTCAAGGAGGTGAAAATGAATGAGCCGGGGAACTACAGACCAGTCAGTCTCTCCTCTGTGCTTGGCAAAATCTTGGAATGGATTCTTCTGGAAGGCATGCTGAGGCACATGAAAAACAAGGAGGTGGTTGGTGACAGCCAGCATGGCTTCACTAAGGGGAAATCCTACATGACCAATCTGGGGGACTTCTATGATGGGGCTAGGGAACAGATGGAGAGGGGTAGAGCAGTTGATGTCATCTACCTGGACTTGTGCAAAGCGCTTGACACTGTTCCACATAACATCCTTGTCTTTAAGTTGGAGAGACATCAATCTGATAGGTGGACCACTCAGTGGATAAAGAACAGGCTGGATGGCTGCACGCAAAGAGTTGTGGTCAATGGCTCAATGTCCAACTGGAGACCAGTAACGAGTGGTGTCCCTCAGGGAGCGGTGTTGGGACTGGTGTTGTTCAACATCTTTGTTGGTGACATGGACAGTGGGATTGAGTACGCCCTCAGCAAGATTGTTGATGACATCAAGCTGTGTGGTTCGGTTGATATGCTGGAGGGAAGGAATGCCATCCAGAGGGACCTTGACACACTTGTGAAGTGGGCACATGCCAATTTGATGAAGTTTAATCATGCCAAGTGCAAGGTCCTACAGCTGGGTGGGAGCAATCCCAGGCACAGCTACAGGTTGGGCAGAGAAGAGATTGAAAGCAGGCCTGAGCAGAAGGACTTGGGGGTGTTTTTTGATGAAAAAATGAACATGAGCCAGCAGTGTGCACATGCAGCCCAGAAAGCCAGTGGTATCCTGGGCTGCATCAAAAGGAGTGTGACCAGCAGGTCGAGGGAGGTGATCCTGCCCCTCTACTCTGCTCTTGTGAGACCTCATTTGGAGTATTGTGTGCAGTTCTGGTGTCCTCAACATAAAAAGGACATGGAATTGTTGGAACAAGTCCAGAGGAGGGCCACGAGGATGATCAGGGGACTGGAGCGCCTCCCATATGAAGATAGAATGAGAAAGTTGGGGCGGTTGAGCCTGGAGAAGAGAAGGCTGCCTGGAGACCTCATAGCATCCTTCCAGTATCTGAAAGGGGCCTATAGATATGCTGGGGAGGGACTCTTCATGAAGGACTGTAGTGATAGGAGAAGGGGTAATGGGTTCAAACTTAAACAGGGGAAGTTTAGATTGGATATGAGGAAGAAATTCTTTACTGTGATGGTGGTGAGGCACCGGAATGGGTTGGCCTGGGAAATTGTGAATGCTCCATTGCTGGCGGTGCTCAAGGCCATGTTGGACAGAGTCTTGGGTGGCATGGTTTAGTGGAGGTGTCCCTGCCCCTGGCAGGGGGGTTGGAACTAGATGATCTTAAAGTCCTTTCCAACCCTAACTGTTCTATGATTCTATGCTTCTATGCTTCTATGTCTAAAAAAATATTCCATCTAGAAGAATTTTCCTTAAAGTCATTCAGATTTCCTTCTTTCCTAGTTCCCTTGCTGCTATTGATAACTGTGGTTTTTATTCTGGTCAGGTTTCTACAGGAGTTTAGGTGATTTTTGTTTATTCAAAATGTAATGAGATTGCTAATACCATTGCCAATTTTAATTGTTTAGCTTGAAAGGACACACATGATTTACATTAATTTTACCACCTTTATGACTAATTAGTATTTCAGCCTTGTGGCTATGGTTTTTAGACGTCTTTGCACTTTAATGTGACAGCAAAACACTGTTAGTTACTCTCTTGTGTGAAATTTTATTCTGATTTATTGACACTATAAGGCTATCTTACAGTCTGAACACTAATCAACCTTAACTACAGATTTCATACTCAGTATGGCTCACAGCTCTTATTCAACGGCTTGCTGAAAAATATTGTGTCATTGAGACTTTTTTCTCTTCTTCCTTCATACAGGTCTGTTAGGCCAATTATTACTGGAACATTGGTCAAGTATTTTAAAGATTAAAAACTTATTTAATAAAGATCAGAAGAAGATGTGTAAAGAAGATCTCTTCTGTGAATATAAATGTATGTAGATGATGCAAGATGGCTTAAGTAACAGATATATTTTTGGCTATGAAGTGCCTCCACTTATCACAGCATAAATATAAATCCTGGCAGAAAATAAAATTACCCTAGATGATCTTAGCTTTGTATGCTTAACTCATTGACAGCCTGCTATGTCTTGTGAAAAGATATATGTCTTGTGAAAATAAATAAAAAAAAGGAAATATTTAAAAAAAAAAGAACTTGCATCATAGGCATAAGTTTAATGGTTAGTATTAGAATGATAACAGTTCAGCGGTCTTGTAGGTGGAGGTCATAGAATCATACAATGGTTAGGGTTTGAAAGGACCTTAAGATCATCTAGTTCCATCACCCTGCCATGGGTGGGGATGCCTCATCCTACACCATGTATCCCAAGGCTCTGTTCAACCTGGCCTTGAACTCTGCCAAGGATTTACAACTTTCTTAGGCAACCTGTTCCAGTGTTTCAACACCCTCACAGGAAATAAATAGTGATGTGTTACAGGGGAAGGGAGAAGGGTTAGAGGCTTAAATTAAATGGGAAAAAAAAATCAAGAAGAACTGAAAGGAAGCCAGAAATAACATTGTGTATGAATTATACCGTAGCTGATGATGTGAAAAGGGAGCGCCCATGTGCCTGAGCCTGATTTCTCTTTCTGTGACACAGTCTGGGTTTTCAACATCTATGACTCATTCTTCATCTGTTGACTTTTTTTCCCAGCTATCACCTTCAATTACCAGCTCCCCTGGAGAGGATTACAAACATGAAGTATAACTTTCCCGAGGCGTGTGGAAAAATTAGGAAATGTGGAATGATTAGGAATTAAATTTGTATTCAAAATGCAGCATTGTCCATACATGAGGGCCTCTCGGGGCGAGATGCAGCCACACCTGGTACGCCAGGAACGTGCACTCCACAGCGGTTCCTGTGGCAACATAGACGGAGGGTAGAGCGAGGTGGAGATCTCGTGGGTACGCTTTGTCTTAACTTCAGCAAAAAGATGTGGAAGAAACCTCTAAGCTGCATGCTTGCTACCCTGAGCTAGCAGCCTGTCATCTTTTGACAGAATGCTGTCCTCAGTGTGAACTTTGCTTCATTATAATATCATTATAATGCATTTACATGCTAAAATACACTCCCATCTCCAATGTGACCCCCCTCCAAAAGGAGAACACCCCTCTCTGAGCATGCGCTCTGAATTTTTGGAGTCATATACCTTTAAAAGCGAAGCAAGAGAAATGTGCACCAATAGTGATAAAGGTATGTATGACTAGAGTCACTCAAGCTCCACCTTGAAGGTGAAAATAATATAAAATGACCCAAGAGAGAGGGAGATATCAGGGAAGATACCATTGTGGACGAGTCAAGGAAGATAAGATCAACAGACTCCTGGGACCAGTCGACGTGCTGGACCTCTCTTTCCCCCCCTTAGGGATGCCTGTGGGTAAGACTTGCACTGTGTCCAGTGTTTCCCTGGGAAAACTTAGAAACTCTATAGAGTTACTTTTACTGTCACCTGTATATTTTAGAACCAGGCTGTGTTAACTTTATCAAGCACTTGTATCCATGCAACTATTATTTGCACGTGCTTTTGCAGACAGTATTTATCACTGGCAATCCATAAGAACCTGTATCTGTTGCTTCAATAAACTCAATCAATAAGCCGCACTGTTTTGATAGCCAATCGCCACTATCGGTAAATCCAGACCAGTAGAGGTTCGATATGAGCATACGCGGTAGGATTGAAATTCCGGACCAGTAGAGGTTCGATATAAGCGAACGTGGTCGGACCGGTAGTTGCATATTAGAGAATAAAGCAAGGGTTTTTTTCCCCCCACTTTAACGCAACAAAGTGTTACAAATTTATGACTATTGCTACCATTTGCTAAGCAGTAGATGGTTCCCATTACTCATATTTATTTATTATTTGTTAATATTTCTCTTCAGATATTCTCATTACATTCTGTCTTAAATTACGTGTTCATACTGATCTCACATTTCTGTGGTTTATTTCATCAGTGCCTATATGGAGCAGTATAAAAATCTGAATGAAGGATAATATGAGAAAAATACAACTATTTGTGTGCTATGCAAACAAAGACCTCTAAAAAAAAAAAGATCTTTTATTTTTTCAAATAATATACTATCCTACTGAATTTACAGAGAACTCTCAGTGACTGGATTCAAATGTGTGTAAAAATTAAGTAAATCTACTCATTCTATAGACTTCATGTTGCTAATTTAAAATGAAAGTATAATGTCACAATCATTCATAATACTTATCCTCAGAGGACTTACAGTTCGTGCTGTCATTAAAAGTTTTTTTTTACTTAGGATGCTTGATTTGATATCTTTGTATGTTTGGTTTTCAATATATATGACTTAATAAAGGGAATAAGTTGGTTAAGCTGTTTCAAGTTGCTTCAATGAATGGCTGGTGGCTGGATAACTTTTGTCTGTTCTTAAAGACACTACTTAGATTTATCACTAACTGAAGTGGGCATATTCAAACATACTGGAGAAAATTTCTTTTGACAGAGACGTGAAGAACCAATTAAAGGAAAATGAAATCAGGAATATTCTGAAATATATCTTTCAGTACCCTTCATTAAATACAATTTTAATCATACTTCTAAACAAATTAAAAACAAATTATGCAGTTACATATTGATTGTACAGATTATAGATTTCATCTTCTGTATCAATGGATGATGACTTTGGCAACAGTTAATGACTGTTCCCTTTTGTCTGGTGAAACTTTAGCCAGTGCTGCAGAAAAGACTTGGACAAAAGCAAAAAATATTCTGGTTTAATGGGGTTATGCCTCTTTAATGAAAGATGCTTCAGCATTAATACAAATAGCTTCACATTCAGCTACTTTGGTGATTAGAATCTATAGCTCTAATTCGTTGTGCAGGACAGTTATCCTCCATTAACATTTGCCTGCCCATTCCTCTAATATTCAGTTTAAATGAAAACTACAAGAACTGCTGTTTCTTATCATCTTGCCTACAGACTCTAAATTAAAATGGGTCATATTTAATGAGTTGCACAACGAGGTCAACAGTCCTCTTTCTGAGAGCTCAGTGCATTTTCCACAAAGCTTTGAATAATTTGGTTTATCATTTCAGCTTGGTTATTGGATGTGCCAGAGATTTATTTTGAATCTAATTTTTATGCAGCAGATGTACTCTATATTAAAATGTGGAGAAAAATAGAAAAGTCTAGTAATCTAAAGGACTAAAGAAAGGATGCATTTCATTTTTCCTTTTATTTTTTTTTCCCCAAATGACCAACATCCTATTTACAACTGCATACAAAATGTGGCATTCTGCTTCCTAGTCTTTGAGACAAAAACAGGAGGTTTGTTTCTCCCCTGTTGTCTTGAATTTGAATGGAAACTCTATGCTAATATAGACACAGTTGTGTGTGCAGTCTTTTCAGTTAAACAGGTGAAAAGTAAATCCTGCTGGAAAGCAGATATTTTAAAAGAAAAAAAGAAAAAGAATTCTCATCAGCATTTTATACTCAAAATTTTGTCAATAAAAAGATTTTGTACCATCGCAAGCCCAGTAATTTATTGTTAGTAGAATTAATGCCTTACCTTTGATTATGTCAAATCAAATATTCTTAGCTTGGTCACAGTGATGTTAGCATTTCAAGTTCAAATTATGTAAAGTTAAAAAGAGACACTTTCTAATGAATTTTCTTTCATCTAGTATCATGCTTATTCCACTCAGGTGAAAGCCTTCAGTCTGTGAGTGTTTAATCATCTTCTTATGTCCTTTGCTGAAAGGATTCTCCTTCTCACTGTAGGAAGTGTTTGAGGACATTTTTATGTTGCCTACAGTGTACCTTGGGCTGTCTTCATTGGTGTGCAAGTTCACACTGTATCCATATTTACCATCAGAGATGTGTTTTACATGTGAAATTAAATGTTACAAAGCTCACAAGGGTGCCTTCCTTTGATCTGGTGAGTTGGTTATTGCCCTGCAGCCACCAGTATCACTCCTTGTCTGCAAACTCCGAGCCCCTGCTGCCATTTCATTCTGGTTTTCTTCCGCACTGCATTTTATCAACATCATTGATAGCTGATTCTTCACAGAATATCTCTTGACAACAAATAAGCCTGATATTACACAACTCTACAAATGTAAATGAAAGCTAGAGAAAAAAAAAGATATAATAGTGAACTGGACAGATAACTGTTGTTACAGCCCAAGACGAATCTCCCAGCAGGCACAGAGAGGCCTGGAAAAACCTGACAAGTCCTCAAGCTTTTGTGTTAGCCTAACACAAAGCCTGTGTCCTGTTACAAGCAAGCAATGGCCACCCTCTCCCATCCCTAGCCCCCCAAACCTAAACAAAACAACAAACCAAACTAAGCAACAGCATCCCGCCCCCATCACTATCCCCCAAGACTTACTGTGCTAAGAAGCTACAGAAGAAACTCTTTGGGTTTTTTAAAGTCATCCTCGACTTCAGTGCATGGTGAGAGGGAAATTTACCTATTATTCAAAACAGAAGAAATTGGAGATTTTTATCAATTATCAAGAAGCTTGTTGTTCAGTGTCTAAGAGGAAAACTTCAGTTATGAGAATAGGTTTGCCCAATGAGACTAATTTTAGCCATTGATTTTATAAGTAAATACATTTTCCTGAAATTAAGTGTCTACAGCCTACACTTAGATGACGCCATTACCTCTCCTGTAATGGAGTGAAACCAATATTTTCTAGAGAAAGCAGCTTATTCTACCTTGTGATGAGGCTTCTATGATAGAATGGAGTTATTTCCCTGAATTGCATTCTATTTCCCTGCTGTTTTCTTTGTAAAAATCCTGAACTAAATTTTTTAACTCTTCTATTAGTGAAGATAACTCCAGATTGGTCTTCTGACTATCATCTGTTAGGGTCTGGCAGCTCTTGAGCCTTAGCTCATTATAAGAAAGAAGTACAAGCAGAGGTGGTTTGGTATGGGGTATGTAATTTCAAAGAGCTCATCTTTGGGTTTTATGGTGGGAAAACTAACCTTTCAGTTCAAATAATGCCTCTACATTCTTCTTGCAAAGACAAATTCAAAAAAGTAAATGGATATAAAACAATCTTTGGACTTTAAGTGATTAATACGCAAGAGCTGGAGACAGTGCAGAGGTAAAGCACACACGTTTACTCACAGACAAAGTATCAATTACCTTTGATAGCTGTGCTTGAAAAATCACCTTGCTAAACTCACTGCAGATGCTCAAGGCAGCCATGTACGTTGAGGTGTGGTACTAGTAGACTGATAGTATTTGTTGAAGGACCAATAAAAAAAAATTATTCATTCAGAGGCTAACACAAGGTATGTGCTGTTCACTGAACAGGATTCATGATACAGTACTTACTAATTCAGAGCAGCTTTTGCCTAGGAAAAGCTTGTTACTGCGGGACAAAGACAGCGTGGCACTGGATGGGAATACTGCAGGGCTCACCAAGTGTGTTTCAATGAGCATTTTTCCTAGCACTTAATTTCTGTTGTCTGTGATAAAATATGCAAAATGATGCAGCTTGAAGGAAACTGATGAGCAGAGACATGAACTGAATTGCAAAGCAAATTCCAGGAAATAACTTCTTTCAAACACAGGCAGAATTGGGTAATCAGTCACAAATGACAAAGGCAGTATTGCTTTTCAGAGTATGTACTGCACTGCAGCACATAATTAACACCCAGCATTACAGAGCTCTGGAGGCTATTTTGTTACAAAGGAAAAATTGGTGAGTTCAGACTTGGTTTGTTTATATGAATTCTGATAGCATTTCTTGAGTGGAATAAGAACAGAAAGAATCAAGAGAATCCCTAGTCTTTTTGTGTTAGTTATTCCTCTTTGCAAGCTTACGTGAAATCATGAAGTAGTAATTCCTTCCAGAGGTATTACTGGAAGCTTCTACCAGATCTTTTGAGATCTTCTCTTAGAAGTTGTTATATAAATGGGAAATGTAATCTGTCCTTCTTTAAAATTATTCTAGGCCATTTAAACAAGATAATAATGATGAAAAATGCTTCATTTTCTCTTCATTTATACTCTGATATTTGTCCAAGTATTTGCCAGCTTGATTCCTTGCTCAGTAATGAGATGCGCCCTGGAAGGCTTATCCTTTACAGCATACAAATTTTCATGAGGTGTTTTCTATCCTAATAATTACAGAGGTTCACAACTTCAGAGAAACCGGAATATCTGACTCTAACTCAAATTACAGTCTAGAGGGTAAGGGGTGAGTTACATAAGTATGTCACGTAAAGTTGAATTTGAAGTCATGATGGTCTAAGAGGTCAAAAGATTCAAATTATTCATGTTATTCTTGTTGATGCATGGCAATATTACTAACTCTCAAAAATATCTAAAACCTAAAATACGGAAAGGTGTGATTTCTTTCTTCAAAGTGTAAGTTGGATGGCTGCAATGAGGTTTACTATGAAATTTAATGTCACTACTAAATTGCATTAATGCAAAGTAATCTCATTCTGAATTCCAGGGAATTTTCACCAGTACCTTCAAAACAGTTTTATCTGACAGAAAACCTGTTGCACATTGTCAAATAAAAGTAATCATACCTAATATGTATTTCTAGTCATTATCAATCTACATACTGCCTTACGGCCATTTGGAGACACAGTGTTGTAGCTCATTTTACATATTTGAATGCTATATTCCAATTTCTTATTCTGCCATTCTTTGAATAAAACCGCATTGCAGCTGTTATTTCTTCCTTCTACTCAGATGCCTGGTCAAGGAGTAATTTTTTTAATTTTTTTTTCCAGTTGGAACCAACACTGGACAAAACTGAATGGATTTTTCCACAGGGCACGATGCAGTTCCTATCCATGGAGAGGTTACTCTCTATATTACAGTTTCAGTTACTACAATTCCCTCCTTTCCTGCAATAGAGAGCACAGCACAGTCCATTTTTGCGGAGCAGGTAAACCAGGTTATACATATGGACTTGTCAGATTTGAGCTTCATTTTAATTCAGGGTTGATTTTTGGCAAAGCTTTAGAAAGCAAAATGTTTACATTGTGGTTATTTTGCAAAACTTCTTATTTGTAGTGTATCTTTTTAAGAATAATTGAGTTTCTAGGAAAACTACAAACTCTGGAAAAGATTTTCCAAAGTAAATACCTCTTGGGAAACTTACATTTTTAAGCAAATAACAAGCGACTCAATATTTCCTAAAGCTTCAAGATTTCTCAGGCTGCACATCACCAAACCTTGAAGCTCAAATTTCTGTGTGTGTTTCTGCCATGGGTTCACCAGTAGCAGTCATTTTTCTCCTTCTTGGTAGCTGGTGCAGAGCTGCGTTTTTGACTTTTGGCCTGAGAACAGTGCTGATAACACCAGCGTTTTCAGTTACTGCTTGGAAATGTTTTGGTCTGGCCAAGCACTTTCTGAGTTTCATGCTCTACCAGGGAAGAGGGGAAGCCAGGAGGAAGCAGAAACAGGACACCTGACCCAAACTGACCAAAGAGGTTATTCCATACCACAGCACGTCATGCCCAGGATGTAAAAAAATGAGGGGCAGGGACCCAGAAGGGTGGGGTTCGCTGCTGGGTTAGGCTTGGTATGGGGTGGTGAGCAGTTGTATTCTCTTTCCTTGTATTTCTCTTGTCATTATTATTATTGGTGGTAGCAGTAGTGGTTTGTGTTATACCTTAATTACTGAACTGTTCTTATCTCAACCTGTGGGAATTGCATTCTTTTGATTCTCCTCCCCATCCCTCTGGGAGTGGGGGGAAGAAAGAGGGGGGCGTGTGTGAGCAAACTGCGTGAGTTACGGCTTAAACCATGACAGTGCCACACATAAAATATGCATGTTTAGACATAAAATTGGTCACAAGGAAAATATTTTCCCTCGCAGGTCACATTCGGTATGGAAAAATAATTAAAACATAATACATAGTGCTATGGGTAGAAGTCATGTTTAATCAAGTTAATAGAAAACAAATACTTAATTACTTTCCAAGTCCCAGGTATCAAAAGTTCTCTCCTTTCACCCTGTCTTATACATAAAGACATATGTGAATACTCAAAATATGTAACAATAAAAGCAAATAATGGCAAGAAGTTTCGATCCTGTGTTGAAGAGCACATTTTTATTTCTATTTAAAATTTGCCAATGATTTTCCAGTGCAGGAGTTAATAAGTTCTGCAAAAGTATTAGTTTTGATAAAAAAGAGCAATGGCACTACTGTGAAAAGTTTGTTCATGAAAATTGAGAGATAAATTGTTGCAATAGTTTTTTTAATTAGAAGTTCTGTGTAGTCATTTCTGGACACAGGCTGAAGTGTTGCATTCTGTCAGATTTTGAGCAGAACATATTGTTTGTAACACTTCTTTCCCTCTTGGACTTTTGGTGTTGAGACTGTGATATTCCGATTGAAATAATTTTATCAAATATTTATAATACATTTACATTATAAATATTTTTCTTATAATTTAAATTATAATTTTATTATATTATTTATAATATAAATTTATCATATTTATGATATAAATTACTTCGGGCATTAAGATACAGTTTTGCCGGGATTTTTAAAAACTAGCAATATACAAATACATATTGAATTTAAATGTTTCACTGCTTTAGTGCTTCACAGTTTAATGTGGGGACAACCTTTAAAGAGCTTCATGTAAAAAAGTCTCCAAGTCATTAAATTTATTAGTGCATTACTGTGAGTTGAAATATATTTTGTTCAAAAGTTGTTATTGTGAATATTTTAATTATCTCCATTGTGTGAAGACATTGTGCTAAAAGCTTTTGGTATATAAAGGGATTGAGAGAAAACTAACAGTTAGACTGAAGGAAGAGAAGTTTTAATCAACACCTGTTCTGGGCTAAACCCGATAGGCAGGTGAGCACTACACAGCTGCTCACTCAGGTATCACCAGAGTAGGATGAGGAAGAGAATCAGAAGGTTAAGAATGAGAAAATTTTTCAGCTGAGATAAAGATAATTTAACAAGAAAAGTGAAGCTGTACATGCAAGCAAAACAAAACAAAATTCATTCAATACTTGCTATCAGCAGGCAAATGTCCAGCCACTTTGCTGGAAACCATCTTCATTACATGTAGCGGTTACTTGGGAAGACAAATGTCATAATCATGAACATCCCCTCTTTCTCATTCTTTCCCCCAGGTTTTTTTTGCTCAGCTCAATATCATATGGTATGGAATAATCCTTTGGTCAGTTGTGGTCAGCTGCCCTATCTGTGTCCCCTCCTGTCTTCCTGTGTACCACCACCATTGATGAAGCAGTGTGAGAAAGAGAGTCTTTGCAAACAGCAGTCAGCAATAGTCAAAACACTGGTGTGTTATAAATGCTGCCTTGGTCCACAGCACCATACAAGCTGCTCTGAAGAAAATTAACCATCCTACCCAAAATCAGTACAAAAATTCTGACCTGTGTGATTGATTATTGGCTTTGTAGCAGTCTGCATAGCATCCTGTTCCACCTAAAAATTAGGTTTACTATTAGGCCAGATTTCATAGAATCATAGAACAGTTAGGGTTAGAAAAGACCTTAAGATCAAGTTTCAGCCTCCCTGCCATGGGCAGGAACACTTCACATTAAAACATACCACTCAAGGCTCTACCCAATCTGGCCTTGAACACCACCACGGATGGAGCATTCACAACTTCCCTGGACAACCCATTCCAGTGCCTCACCTCCATCACAGTAAAAAACTTCCTCCTAATATCCAATCTAAACTTCCCCTGTTTAAGTATGAACCCATTACCCCTTGTCCTCTCACTACAGTTGCTCATGAAGAGTCCCTCCCCAGCATATCTATAGGCCCCCTTCAGATATTGGAAGGCTGCTATGAGGTCTCCACGCAGCCTTCTCTTCTCCAGGCTGAACAGACCCAACTTTCTCAGCTTGGCTTCATATGGGAGGTGCTCCAGTCCCCTGATCATCCTCGTGGCCTTCCTTTGGACTTGTTCCAACAGTTCCACGTCCTTTTTATGTTGAGGACACCAGAACTGCACACAATACTCCAAGTGAGGTCTCACAAGAACAGAGTAGAGGGGCAGGATCACCTCCTTCGACCTGCTGGTCACGTTCCTATTGATGAAGCCCAGGATACGGTTGGCTTTCTGGGCTGCGAGCGCACACTGCCGGCTCATGTTCATTTTCTCATCAACCAACACCCCCAAGTCCTTCTGCTCAGGGCTGCTCTGAATCTCTTCTCTGCCCAACCTGGAGCTGTGCCTGGGATTCCTCCCACCCAGGTGGAGGATATTGCACTTGGCATGGTTAAACTCGGTAAGGATGGCATCAGCCCACCTCAAAAGCGTCTCAAGGTCCCTCTGCATGGCATTCCTTCTCTCCAGCGTATCAACAGAACCACACAGCTTGGTGTCATCTGTAATCTTGCTGAGGGTGCAGTCAATCCCACTGTCCATGTCACCGACAAAGATGTTGAACAAGACTGGTCTCAACACCGATCCCTGAGGGACACCATTCATTTCTTGTCTCTAGCTGGACATTGAGCCATTGACCACAACTCTTTGCATGTGGCCATCCAGCCAGTTCTTTATCCACCCAGTGGTCCACCTATCAAATTGATGTCTCTCCAACTTAGAGACAAGGATGCCATGTGAGACAGTGTCAAATGCTTTGCACAAGTCCAGGTAGAGGACATCAAAGGCTCTACCCCTCTCCATCAGTTCCGTAGCCCCATCATAGAAGGCCACCGAATTGGTGAGGCAAGATTTCCGCTTAGTAGCAGTAGAAGTGGCAGCATATAAAGTGAATTTGATCTGGGAAAGTTCTTTAATTTAATTTGTCTACTTGGATATACAACTGATGAAATCTGAGAGAAAATAAAACAGCTGGAATAAAATGTGTTATTGAAAGAGACAAAACTATGACAACTTCCAAAAGTGAAACATAGCCCTTAACTTACTAATAGTGTCCAACCACATCAGCCGGGAATTGACACCATCTACATTTTTGAGACAACGATGTTCAGTAGCAGGTGTGAAGTAAAAAAGCCAAGCACCAATCCCAATTTACATAGTTGTATATTCACAAATAAGCTCATAACAAGAAGAATCAGTTTAATTAGAAATAGATTATGTTCAGATTTAAAATGTGCTGCCTTGGCTTGCACTCAGTGGGTATTTAATGGACTAGAACCTTCTTAATATTTTCAAGTTTTTTTGATTTTGGAAAACTGAGCATTTCATGCTTTCATGTCTGTTTCTCTCCTGAACAATAGGCGTGAATGAAACTTAAAAAGTAACAGACCTTGTGAATATGGCTGAAAATTTCTGACTGTGATCAGGTTATTCTGTTAAGATGTATTTAACTGCATGAACCACAAACATATCCCTGATCCAGTTAAACGCTTTAAAATACTGGCCCTTGTCAGGATAGGACCTGAACATACATAATCTTCTCTATGATTTAGAGAAAGAAAGAGGTGGTGGGGGAGGTTTGATTCCCAAACTGAGACTCCTGAAAGTGTTATAGAAGGAACTCGCACTCTCTGAACAGCCTTCTTAAAATACCTGTTCAAGCATAGTCTAGGTTACCTGCGTGTTCATCTACTCTGTAACTTCACAGGAGCAGTGACATCCAAAATTCTAGTATCTTAAAGGTGAATTTGCTAAAAGGACCTGGGAATTTATTTTAATAACCTCTGAGTTGTAGGTTGACCCTGACTGGATATCAGGTGCTCACCAAAGCTGCTCTATCACTCCCCTCCTCAACTGGACAGGGAAGAGAAAATATAGCAAAAGGCTTATGGGTCAAGGTAAGGGCAGCCAGAGATCATTCACCAATTACCTTCATGGGCAAAACAGACTTGGCTTGAGGAAATGCTTTTAATTTATTACCAGTCAAATCAAGTAGGATAATGAGAAATGTGGACTCCTCTCTCCATGGGGCCACAGATCTGGCCAGAAGCCTGCTCCAGCACAGGCTTCCCACAGAGTCACAACCTCCTGTGGACATCCCCCTGTTCTGGTGTGGGGTCCTCCACAGGCTGCAAGGGAACCTCTGGTCTAGCATCTGGAGCACTTCCTCCCTTCCTTCTGCCCTGACCTTGGTGTCTGCAGGGCTCTTTCTCTCACATATCCTCACTCTTCTCTCCCACTGCAATTGCTCCAGCACAGTTTTTTTCCCCCTTCTTAACTATTTTATCCAAAAGATGCTACCACCATCACTGATGGGCTTGGCCTTGGCCAGCAGTGGGTCCATCTTGGAGCTGGCTGGCATTGGCTGCATTAGACACAGGGGAAGCTTCTGGTAGCTTCTCAAAGAAGCCACGTTGTGACCCCCTCTCTACAAAAATTTTGTCATGCAAATCCAATATACTTTGTAATTTTCAAAACTCAGAGAAAAGAAATTACCTAAGAGAACTGGTCGGCAATAGAATCATCATATGCCTGTCTTTATTTTCTGATTTCAGCTTTTCGAACTTTCAGCTTTTCAGTACAGGTATTGTCTAATAAACAAATTTTTGTGATAACCTTAGAAATGACAACTAAATTTTACCTTCCTTAATATTTCCAAAGTTTTCTTGATACTTTGTTTCCCTATTCAGTCACTTTCAGAGTTCATGGGCTTTCAAGACTTGTTAGCAAATAGACATATGACCCAATGAATTTAGGAGGAGTTTCTTAGTATTCTTATCTCTCTTCAGTTCATCTATTTACCAAACCTGCTATGTTGTGTGGTTGACCCATTCAAGTTACCATATTATTTCTGAGAAAATATTTTTCTTCTAGTGTAGAGTATGATGACTAATTTTAACCAGTTACCTTACAGAAGATAGCTTTAATTGTTCTGAAGTTTTGTATACCATAATGCAGAACAAATCATTACCTTTTCACAGACATTCTGCAAGCTGAAGATGCTAAGTTCATTGAGTAAATTATTTGTTGTGATTTTTATTGTTCAGCTCTAATTAATATTTTCTGCTAGCAGACTATGTTTAATACATTATAAAATCACAGCTTGTGCAAAATTGTATTCCCAGTTTCATTTCGTAAATTTTTTGTGTTTGTTTGTTTATTTTGCATCCTCCCATAAGTGTAGTTGGTTTTCACAGTAAAGTGTTTCTGTTTAATTGCAGTAAGAATGCCAAAAGCTTAGGAACCTATTTTTCCCTCTTGCTGTTGTTGGTGGCTCATATTAAGAAAGTAATGACCATGTTGTGTGTTACATATCTACCAGCTGTTCCATTTTGTTCTTCATGTAGAGCCACATAGCTGGTTTTATTGAAGAATAGAATATGATGCAATATTGTATTGTGTTTTTGGTGATAGTGTATCTTTAATACAGCAATATGAAGTTCAGGATTTATTTAACCAAGCATCTAAAGGTATACCTTCAATGAGAACTAATACAAGCAATGTGCTAGGAAATAAATACTGCAGCTTGATGTTTTTTCATTATTATACTATTTTTTCCATGTAAGGGCTGTTGATGTTCACATGGACCAGTGACAAAGATATTCAAAAATTGGCTTCATGGGTTTCAGTCTCTGGGCGCAAAATTTGCTAACTTCAGTAAATAGCTATGTTTTCATTGGTACCTTATTTAAATGAAAAACGTTTCTGCAGGTTCCAAGCAGAAAGAAATAAGTTGTAGCAACCTAAACCACATTTTTGGTTAATGAAGAACAGCTGATTTTCAAACCTAGAAAAATACTTGCACAAATATTTATGCAAGCGGGAGATACTGACTAAAAAGGACTTTGATAACTACTTCATTAACTCCTAATGGGAGTTAAGATCCTAACTTCCTCTTTGCCTTTCTTGAATAACTTTCATTTAGATTTCGGCTTCTGTAATACTCAGTGTTTATTGTCAATACTGGTAAAGTAAACATTGCATTAAGTTAGTTTATTGTTAAAGTCACAGTATGCTTTAGCTGGTGCTCTTATCTTAACCCTTGGGTTGAACATTTTTCCAGTTCTCCTCCACATCTGACCAGGGGGAGTGGGAGTGAGTGAGTGGTTATGTGGCGCTTAGTTGCCAGCTGGGTTTAAACTATGATACTCATGTAAATTAATACAGTTCCCTGCACCTGCACCCGTGTATATCTGGCTATTTTATTTATAATTAGATAGCAAATATACTAAGCTAAAAGCATCATAAATAAAAATAATGATTTTAAAACTTACTTGATGAGAAGGTGATGCTAGTTTTGTTACAGCTGCAGTAATGCTAAAAGAATTATTTGAAAATACGTAAAACAAAAGTTGCCTTTTAACACTGTCTTGAAGAAATCACTTCAATGTTCAAACTGAATAACATTAACTCATTCAATTACTTCAAGCCTGATTCAAAGCTTTCTTGAACAAAGAATTAAAAGTCTCAGTTTAATTTGGAGCTGTGTTTGGGGTTTTGTCGGTTTTCTTTTTTCCCAATAAAGTAAGTTTAGCATAATTCCAGTTGTAAAAGTTGCAGTTTCATTCTCCTAATTTTGTATGGGTGTACATTTTAAGGCAGGTCAACATTTGAACTCTGAAATGTAGAATTTTGTTTTCAACATTACCTTATTTATGCATCTTATTAAAAAACAGTTATTTTTAATGGATATGTATTTTGTGACATCATTTGTATAAGATGCTATCTTGAATGGATAATATTGTTCTAATTGAACACATAGAGTTACATGTGCAGAAAAAACATCGATAATTCTAATATACATCATATGGTGATGATAGGTATACATAGCCGGAGAATCTTAGAATCATAGAAAGGTTTAAGTTGAAAGAGACCTTAAAGATCATCTAGTTTCAACCCCCGTGCCATGCACAGGAATACTTTCCACTAGACCAGGTTAATCAAAGCCTCATCCAACCTGTGCTTGCTCTTTTTCTCAGTACCACAGCTTGCATCTGGTACTGAAGTTATGTATAATTGTTAAACCTGAATTACTGAGTATACAAGTATTTGCAGACTTCGTACTCACTGCAATCAGAGGAAGATAGACATCTCCCCTCTGTTCTTAAAAGATAAACAAATACCTTAACCCTGTCCTTGCCATTTCACAAAATGCATGTTATTATCAGAAATGAGTTGTAGTGAGCATTTGTATTTGAAGTGACCTAGGGATCAATATAGAAAACCAACATCTTCAACAATCAACCATATTGACTTTATATCATGCTATGACATTAGAATTATTAAATTTAAACATAACTATTGAATTTAGGAGTATCACCATCAAGTTTCTATGTTTTCCTGGATAGAAGTCCGGCTGATGTCTGTTGAGAATTTTCCAGCCAGGCTTCAGCTTGCTTGCCTTCATAGGTGCACAAATATTCCTGTATTTTTCATATGCTGATCCAGTAAGTTATTTAAAAATGCTTCAAAGTAGATTGTGTCAGCTGAAAAGACTAAGGATGGCATGTTTCAGATCCAAGCTGAAACCGTCTAGGTAACATACATAAATGTGACTAATAAACAGAAAGGCGTATATTGCCTGTACATAGAGTATTCACAGGGAGCCAGACCAGTAAGTGAGTCACTGGAGGTTGGAACTTCATCCTTGCTTACAGTAAGATTGATAGGTTATTTCACATCAATTCAGAAACTAGACATACGACTTCCATTGCAGCAAACGTTATCTGAATTAGTAAATCAATCAGTGATGCAGATAGCAAACATGGGCAAATAATTAGAATTATTAAAAGTAAATCCATCCGCAGGTCCTGAAGGAGCTGGCAAATGAAGTTGCTAAGCCACTGTCCATCTGTCGTGGTTTAAGCCTCTATAACTCATGCAGTTTTGCTCAGTCACTCCCCCCTCTTTCTTGCCCCCCACTCCCGGAGGGATGGGAAGGAGAATCGAAAAGAATGCAGCTCTCACAGGTTGAGATAAGAACAGTTTAGTAACTAAAGTATAACACAGACCACTACTGCTACCACCAATAATAATAATGACAAGGCAAATGCAAAGAAAGAATACAATTTCTCACCACCTAAAACCAAACCCGACCACGCAGTGCACCCCCCACCCTTCTGGGTCTCTCCTCTCCGTCCTCCATCTTGGGCATGACGTGCTGTGGTATGGAATAACCTCTTTGGTCAGTTTGGGTCAGGTGTCCTGTCTCTGCTTCCTCCCAGCTCCCCTCCTCCCTGGCAGAGCATGAAACTCAGAAAGTCCTTGGCCAGACCAAAACATCACTCAGCAGTAACCGAAACACGGGTGTTATCAGCGCTGTTCCCAGGCTGAAAATCAAAAACACAGTGCTACACCAGCTACCAAGAAGGAGGAAAAAAAAAAAAAAAATGACTGCTGCTGCTGAACCCATGACACCATCATATTTGGAAAATCATGGCAGTCAGGTGAAGTTCCCGACGACTGGAAAAAGGGAAATATAACCCCCATTTTCAAGAAGGGGAAAATGGATGATCCGGGGAACTACAGACCAGACAGCCTCACTTCTGTGCCTGGAAAAATCTTGGAGTGGATTCTTCTGGAAGGCATGCTGAGGCACATAAAAAACAAGGAGGTGGTTGGTGACAGCCAGCATGGCTTCCCTAAGTGGAAATCCTGCCTGACCAATCTGGTGACCTTCTATGATGGGGAAATGGAACTGATGGAGAGGGGTAGAGCAGTTGATGTCATCTACCTGCACTTGTGCAAAGTGCTTGACACTGTCTCACATGACATCCTTGTCTTTAAGTTGGAGAGACATTAATTTGATAGGTGGGCCACTCGGTGGATAAAGAACAGGCTGGATGGCTGCACGCAAAGAGTTGTGCTCAATGGTTCAATGTCCAGCTGGAGAACAGTAATGAGTGGTGTCCCTCAGGGATCGGTGTTGGGACCGGCTCATGTTCATTTTCTCATCGACCAACACCCCCAAGGTCTTCTGCTCAGGGCTGTTCTGAATCTCTTCTCTGCCCAACCTGGTTGTGCCTGGGATTGCTCCCACCCAGCTGTAGGACCTTGCACTTGGCATGGTTGAACTTGGTAAGGACGGCATCAGCCCACTTCACAAGTGTCTCAAGGTCCCTCTGCATAGCATTCCTTCTCTCCAGCATATCAACCGAACCACACAGCTTGGCAAACTTGCTGAGGGCACTCTCAATCCCACTGTCCATGTCACCGACAAAGACATTGAACAAGACCGGTCCCAACACCGATCCCTGAGGGACACCACTCATTACTGTTCTCCAGCTGGACATTGAGCCATTGAGCACAACTCTTTGTGTGCGACCATGCAGCCAGTTCTTTATCCACCGAGTGGTCCACCTATCAGATTGATGTCTCTCCAACTTAGAGACAAGGATGTTGTGTAGGACAGTGTCGAATGCTTTGCACAAGTCCAGGTAGATGACATCAATGAAAGAAAGAAAAACTGCTTTTTAAATATTTAGCTCTAAAATGCGCAATGAAAAGCTACATTTTCATATGGGTTGTTGCTAAATAGACTAATTCTGGACATCTCAACATATAATAGAAATAACATTTGGTGGTTTAAATGTCAAATTATATTTTTCTAACAAAGTTTTCATGCCATTGTTTTATAAGCAGGATGTTGCAGTCTGTCAAGAGACTTGAGGGATCTCCACATTACTGCATTCAGAGGCAACAGAAAGAGGAAGATATGACCAGTAATATTTAAATGTATACACTCAGATACACAGAGGGTGGATGCAGGTGCCTAGTTTAACTAACAGGCACAGTCCCCAAAACCACAGTGTGTCTTTTTAGGCATCTAATACCTGTAGGCACTTGAACTTTTGCCAGTGAGTTTCTACTAGTACAGGCAATTGTCTTCCATATCTGTTGCGTTAAATGGAGAGGGGGGAACAAACCCCTTGTTTTATATAAAGAGAGCCAGGAACAGCCCCAATACACAACTATCAGTCCGAGCATGTCTGGTATCGGATTCACTGACAATAACCGTCAGTCCGAGCACGTCTGGTATCGGATTCACTGATAATTCACCATAGGGACAGCTCCTATATGCAACTATCAGTCCGAGCGCGACTGGTATCGGATTCACTGACAATAACTGTCAGTCCGAGCGCGACTGGTATCGGATTCACTGATAATGCACCACACTTTGATCACAGTTATACTGAATTTATTAATGCAACAGGTACAGGTTCTTATGGATTGCCGGTGATAAATACTGTCTGCAAAAGCACGTGCATATAATAGTTACATGAATACAAGCGCTTGATAAAGTTGACACAGCATAGCTCTAGAATATACAGGTGACAATAAGAGTGACTCTATAGAGATTCTAACTTTTCCTAGGAAAGCACTGGATACAGTGCAAGTCTTACCCACAGGCGTCCCTATGGGGGGGGGAAGAGGGGTCCAGCCCGTCGACCGGTCCCAGGAGTCGGTTGATGTTATCTTCCGTGACTCGTCCACGATGGTATCTTCCCCAAAATCCCCCTTTCTCTTGGGCTATTTTATATTATTTTTACCTTCAAGGTGGAGCTTGAGTGACTCTAGTCATACATACCTTTATTATCATTGGTGAAAATTTCTCTCGCCTCGATTTAAAGGTATATGAGACTAAAAATTCAGAGAGCATGCTCAGAGAGAGGTGGTCTTATTTCGGAGGGGGGTCGCACTGGAGAGGGGTGTGTATTTTAGTATTATAATGAAGCAAAGTTCACACTAGGACGGTATTTTGTCAAAAAGATGACAGGCCGCTGGCTCAGGGTAGCAAGTATGCAGCTTATCAGTTTCTTGTACCACCTAGTTCCCGTTTTATCTGCTGAAGTTAGGACAGAACATAACCGCAAGATCTCCACCTCGCTCTATCCTCCGCCTGTTACGGGAACCGCTGTGGAGTGCACATTCCTGGCATACCAGGTACGGCTGCATCTTAGCCCGAGAGGCCTTGAAAGCCCGTCTCTTTCTTATTGTGTGGACAATGCTGCATTTTGAATATAGATTTAATTCCCAATTATCCCAAATTTCCTAATTATTCCACATAATCCACCCCGTGACTATAGTCACTCAAGCTTCACAATGTTTAGAAGGAATCTGGAATGTCCCATATACTTTTTGAGTGAGGATTGCTAAGGACATATACATCCTGTGGGGATGCTAAATTAGTTAAGCGTTTTAACATAATCCAAAGTCTAATATACAAAGCGATTGTCAAGGCAAAACCTAATACAGTGAGTATTAACAAAATCACAACGGGGTGAAGCATCCTGTTCAAAATGCCTGTGGCAGTTGGTGACCATCCAAAGAGAGTGTCCCACCACTTATTTTCTGCATCTTTCTGGACTCTTTCCAACACCTGATGGATTTCTTCTGTATCGTGGTGGACAGTGATCAGAGTTCTTTGTCCTTTTTCCTTGGCCTGGGTCAACAACTGCTTCAAGTCTTCATGGTGTAGCAGCTTTCTCACCAATGTGAGATTCATCCCAGTAGGAGTGAATCACAAGTCATTATACAGCGTGTGTCTTGATCGCAACAATTGTTGAAAAATAACAAGAGCTGAATAATTGAAGTCACACCCAATAATGTTAGTGATCAGTGACATTCATAATAACATCATCTATTAATATGGAGTTACAAAGAGTTCTCATACAAGCACATCCTTTTCCAGTATATACAAGCATAGTTTCCGGATTTTCATTGGGATGTGTTTCAAAATGACAAACATTTTGCTCTGTGTCAAGACAAATGTCTTGTGCTTTTATGGTGTTACTTTCATAAATGAATCCTTGTTGGTTTCGTGTGATATATGCGTCGACATCAACAGTTTGCCATTTATTGATATATTGCGCCCATACTCTATGTTCAATTGGGTAGAGCACGGTTTCATGGTGATTCAGTCCTAGCGCAATGATTGGGTATATGGTACGTACCGAAGCATTGCGTATTGTTAGGATGAAAGCAGTGACTTTATTCTCAATGGGGTCGTAAGTGAAATTAACCAGGTGCCACCAAGATTGGAATTTCCTTTCAAATTCAATTGCATTATATCCATATCTGGGCTTGGATATAGCTGAGAGCCAGAGATAATTAGCTGGTGGCCCTTTTCACTTGTTTCCTCCCACTGAGGTAATATGTTCGATAAAAACCATTGGTGATCTCCCAAAGCCAAAGGAAAAGATTGTAAAGGGTATTTCAATTTAGTCAAGTTACAAGTTATTGTGGCTAGTTTGTTGGCTAGGATTTTCACATCTATGCTATTTAAGACTCCCAGCCCCATTCCTAAGATACCAGTTATATCTCTCTTTGATCGTCTTAAGGGGGTGAGGGTTCGTCCATGCAACCATGTCGACCATCCTGCATACAATGTATCCAGGAATGGTGAGCATGTGGGTTTGATTGCAGAGATCTTAATTTGTATAGATAGTTCTACACGTTTGAGGGAGTATGATGGGATAAATAGTATTTGTTGTTGACCAGTATTTTTAACGACATAAGGTTCAATGTTATACACATGAGGAGTTAAACTAACAAGATGTTGAGTGGACGTGCTCCGAGTAGATGTGTTCTCAAGAATTGTTTGGGATGGAGGTTCCGTATCCGGCACAGAAGTGGCTGTCATAGTATTGATTTTAAATTTAAAGGACAGCCCTATGCTGTCTTGTGCCCAGGGACAGGTCACAAAGACTGGTTGGATCAAAATAAGGTTGTGCCAACAATCTCATCTCTCCCCAGTACAGATTTTTTATTTATAACCTTGGCAGAGATCTGACTTATTTGTTTGTGGGTGGATCCATTGATAACTTTATATCCTACTTTTATTTCATCACTGTTGACAGATTTAAGTCTTTGTTAGAATCAAATTCTACATTCCCCCTGTTTAATCCCATGCTCCCGGTATATTTTATATGAGTCTCAGACCAGGGTTGTTGCAGGTCTGTAGAAACATAATGTTGATTCAGTTCTGCGGTTTACCATTTTTTTTAAAACTTAGGTTGGAAAATAATCATGAATGCAAAAAATACTATTACTATTACAGCTAGGATGAGTGACAAGATTTCTTGGATACACTCAAGTCCAGTGTAGGCCAGTCCATCTATCCATGTGCAGTTCACCTAGAATTTCTGTGAACACAAAAGAGAAAACATGCTCGGCCTTTTGACCAACGGGGTTAAAAGGAAGGTAAAAATCCATCGGGTGTTAATTCAGTGTGCCTTTCCTGAATAGTCTTAGGTTTCCCATGCATGAGGATTTTAAGAGTAATTAGTACCATGGGTACTGCTCCAATCTGAGGCATTTTTGCCAACACCGGTTGTCCTCACAAGGAGGGGAATCATGGAAAACATATCCTTAACATCTAAGGTAGCCATCCAAGTGTGGGCAGCTCCTTGTATCATTGTCACAATTTTGGCAATATTTGGGATTGCTGCAGTTAGAGGTGCAGTACTGGCGTTTAACTGTCGATAATCTACTGTGAAACGCCATTGTCCCGTGGGTCTCTTTATACGCTACACCGGGGAATTATAAGGTGAGTGACTTCATTTAATGATACCTCCTTTTTCTAATTCTATTACCACCCCGTCAACCCCTGTAAGTGCTGCTGCAGGCAACAGGTATTGCCGAACATTGGTAATTTTAGGCGGAGGTAAGGGTATGGATGTTTGTAACAGACTTAATTTCATTGTCAATGCAGAGTTCTACCTGCTTTATCCAGTAAGAAATCGCTACTATGGTAAAGCACATAAAAATTTAGATTAGCAGTATGTATACCACCGGGTGCAGCGGCATGTTGGAAATGCCAGTGGCAGTGAGGGACCAGCCAAAGAAATTTCTTACCAGTGGAGTACTGTTACCCTCTTTGCATGCTTTTTATAACACTATAATTGTATTAAAATCTTTGCAGTAGCTTTTAAAGCTGCAAATTTGCTTGCTCTAACATCTGTTTTATAAGTGACAAATCCATACAATACAAGGTGTAGTTTCTTCTTAGCAACTGGCTAGTAAATACAGGTGGTTTTATACACAAAATCACAGCCTCTATTAGTAGCTCCTTTGCAAGCGCACACATTCAAGCTGTTACTTTTCAGCTGGCCCCAAGTGATGTTCTGCAATCATTCATTTTTTCTCTTCCTCTCTTATTCTGCTTGGGGTATTCACAATCAGCTCTTATAGCTGAGGCATCAGGTTCTTCCACTCGTCTGTCCAGCTCATGGTAAGGCTTGACAAACTTTGCAGGCAGCCGCTATGGACCTGTAGGTAGGAGGATACAAATACACCCCCTCCCCCAGGTTATCAGTTCTTGAGAAGTAAGACAGGTTAAAGAGTTTCCTTAAAGCAAAATTATTGTGATAAAACAGTGTGAAGAAGCTGCAGAAGCAAACTGCACGGTGTTAAGTCAAAGAGTTTGCTGTGTCATAAACCATTTTTTTTTCTTTCTCTGCCACCCTGATGCAGCTTGGGTGGCGGCTGGTAAAGCTTGTGGTTGCACTGCCCCTCTTGCTTTTTCAGTTAGCAGTTTGTGTTTCAAGTATTGGATTCACCCCCAGGTTACCTTAAACACACTAAGCAGGACTCCTCCCCTGTGCCCGGTGTGTTGCAGGCTTCCTTAGGCTTTGTTTGTGGTGTCTCTACAAAACTGCTCCAATACTTCAATAGATCGAGAGGTTTTTAACGCTTTCTTTTTTTTTCAAAGTTGCTCACTCTGCTTTGCCAGCTACAAACGCCGGCCTACACGGCAGCAGCCATAAATACCTGCCAGCAACAGGACTTTTGCATTAACCCTTTCTTGCCCAAAATGTTAATCTGCTACCCATTAAAAACTTTTACATAAATCTGACAAATAAATACACAAAACACTGTCTGCCTTCAATACACACGCACACACATGGGATCCCATAAACACACTCCACACAACTACAATATTTAAAACACAAAATCCAGGCAATCATTACTCCCACTACACGGTCCCACATACAAAACATGATACAATGACCCTATAAAGACAATCAAAAAACCAGCTCCGAGCAGCATCATTGCAGTGCAAGGTGGCAGGCTCAATCTCAGCAGGCGTTCCTGCGGAGGCTCTGCCTCCCCCACATTGCATGAGGCTTGGGCTTTTTTATACTGACTAAAATGTACACTCATTCCGACGCAGGTGGCCAGCCTACATCGGAAGAAGTGGCCAATAATATCTATAAAGGTCTACAAGGGTCGATAAAAACACAGACATACTTATATTTACAAACCTCTAATACATAAATATTACAGAGGGACTATATCTTTTGATAAGAACATACTAGAGACCTTCCCGGTGCGGGTCTCGATCCAGCACATATACCACCAAAAAAGCACACAATACATCTGCATCCCCCACCATCTCGCTTCTCCCTTTACAACTGCCCATTTATCATGAGGATCTGGGGGATATAAATAAGGCTCCTTTGCCGGATCAACAGGCACCGGGTCAAAAGGACTATCCAGGTTTTATTTTTGCTCTTGAGTTGATAATTTTGAGCTTCCAAGTTTTCTCCTGTCTCCTTGTGAAAGGCTAATGATGATTTTAGCACTTCATTTTCTGATCTCAGAGCAGCATATTCTGCATCAGAAGTCAGATTAGGAGCAGGGGCATTTTTAGCTTCCTCTTGTGCACAAGATAAACAAGCACCTAACACTGCACACATAACATTTTTACCTTTTCCCACTTTCAGCTTGTGTAAAGCCCGACACTGTTTAATACGTTCTACCACTTTCTCTTCATCCTTCCGAAACTTTTGGGCCCACTCCTTCCCAGCTGGGGAAGGGGCACAATCATATTTTTGCAGCAGTTTATCCATGGCAATCCTGCCGACTACACCAATTTTCTGTTGCGTTAAATGGAGAGGGGGGAACAAACCCCTTGTTTTATATAAAGAGAGCCAGGAACAGCCCCAATACACAACTATCAGTCCGAGCATGTCTGGTATCGGATTCACTGACAATAACCATCAGTCCGAGCACGTCTGGTATCGGATTCACTGATAATTCACCATAGGGACAGCTCCTATATGCAACTATCAGTCCGAGCGCGACTGGTATCGGATTCACTGACAATAACTGTCAGTCCGAGCGCGACTGGTATCGGATTCACTGATAATGCACCACACTTTGATCACAGTTATACTGAATTTATTAATGCAACAGGTACAGGTTCTTATGGATTGCCGGTGATAAATACTGTCTGCAAAAGCACGTGCATATAATAGTTACATGAATACAAGCGCTTGATAAAGTTGACACAGCATAGCTCTAGAATATACAGGTGACAATAAGAGTGACTCTATAGAGATTCTAACTTTTCCTAGGAAAGCACTGGATACAGTGCAAGTCTTACCCACAGGCGTCCCTATGGGGGGGGGAAGAGGGGTCCAGCCCGTCGACCGGTCCCAGGAGTCGGTTGATGTTATCTTCCGTGACTCGTCCACGATGGTATCTTCCCCAAAATCCCCCTTTCTCTTGGACTATTTTATATTATTTTTACCTTCAAGGTGGAGCTTGAGTGACTCTAGTCATACATACCTTTATTATCATTGGTGAAAATTTCTCTCGCCTCGATTTAAAGGTATATGAGACTAAAAATTCAGAGAGCATGCTCAGAGAGAGGTGGTCTTATTTCGGAGGGGGGTCGCACTGGAGAGGGGTGTGTATTTTAGTATTATAATGAAGCAAAGTTCACACTAGGACGGTATTTTGTCAAAAAGATGACAGGCCGCTGGCTCAGGGTAGCAAGTATGCAGCTTATCAGTTTCTTGTACCACCTAGTTCCCGTTTTATCTGCTGAAGTTAGGACAGAACATAACCGCAAGATCTCCACCTCGCTCTATCCTCCGCCTGTTACGGGAACCGCTGTGGAGTGCACATTCCTGGCATACCAGGTACGGCTGCATCTTAGCCCGAGAGGCCTTGAAAGCCCGTCTCTTTCTTATTGTGTGGACAATGCTGCATTTTGAATATAGATTTAATTCCCAATTATCCCAAATTTCCTAATTATTCCACAATATCTCTCCCAGTTTGGTAGCACTGAGCACCTTAATGCTTCCTACCCATCTGTCTTCACCTGGAACCCTCTGCATTGACATTCTCCCCAGGCCAGTCCAGAAATCATGTTCAGAGTGAATGAGCAATATGCATATGTCCTTTTGCTAAAAATAAAAAGTGGTGTTGCTTACTTCTTATCCATTATCATAACAATGATGATGCTTAGTATATGAAGAACCTGAATCCAGTGCCCTCCTCAGCTGAGGGACACAGCTTCCTGTGTCTGGAAAAAAAAAGATCTTTACACTAGAGTTCTATCCCAGAAAAGTAAACTTGATGTAGTAAATCCAGCCATTACAAAGTAGGACAGAAGTAGTCTGAGGAAGGGCTCAGCTGTGACACTGATACTCTGTGTGATACTGTTAGAATATGTTCTGCTATAGGATATTTTTTTTAAGGTGCGGGTCAAGATAAAGGACCCACACCTAATATACTACTTATATACACACCTAGTATACTGCTAATGTAACACTGGGAAGAAGAGAATTTTCAGGAAACGTTCAAATGAAGGAGAATAATTTGACAGACCAGACCACTGAAAAAGAAACATTGTAGAAAAGGAAACAGAATATATGGGAGTTGAAACAGGATGAAGTTCAGTATTTCCAAGCCAAATTTGACCATGTAATGGACATGAAATACATCTGCCAAAAGAAAAGAATCAGTAATCAAGGACTAGTTGTGCTACAGTCTATGATTTGCAAAATCTGTAGTGGTTCTTTATTTGAACCATGCTTCCTCTTGTTGCTGCTTAGTGTTTTACTGTATCCCTTGCAAGTAATTCCCTAAGAATGATCCCTATCCTTAGTCTGCAAAAGGCAAAAATATCAGCTGAAAAAGAAACAATTTTATTGGATAAGCAAAATGATCTTCTTTTTTATTTATATTTTAGTGTCACTGAGGCAGTTTTAAAGCTTTTTCATTAATTATTTTGTACTTGGAATTTTCTTACACATTTTCCTGAGTATTTCTTATTTTGCCCAGCATAAAAGAGAGCTGCCACTGATACAAAAAATACTAAAGGACATTTAAAAATAAGAATTGTTCTTGCCTTCTGGTTCATGAAATTCAGATGTTCTTTGTTTGGTCATTTTTAAGCAATTGTTTTTCATTCTTATAATGACTCTCAAGTTGCTCGCTGCAAAAATCAACTCTGGCCACCTCTTATTAGTCTAGTAATTTACAAAACTTTTCACTGCAAACATTTGCTATCATATGCTTTGTTGTAACATAAAAAGAAACTATTTAGCTCCTTAACTACTGCCTTGAGGCAGTATACAGCAATGGTCCACTTGCAAAATTATGATGTTATATGAGAATGGTTGAGATGCATCTGTGGATGAAATTTATCTGAAATCATGGCAAGGGAAAAAATGAATATATAATGTGAGTGATAATCTGACTCTGAAATTCTGTTGTTTACTGCAATATCCCTTTATTAAATATTGTGGAGTTGAAAGGAACATATAGCCCTTTACGAAAGGCATAGAAATGAAGAGTGATCTGTTTTGTAAGTGCAGGCATTACCAACAAAAGAAGCTGGGGTTTAGTTCTTTATGTTTTGATGTATTTGAAAGTAGCTTATATTGCTGCTCCAGGCATGTTGTTGAATATGGTTTAAGTGATACTTTACTAAAAAAAAAGTCATTGCTTTTAAAAAAGTACTAGCTTAGCTGTATCTGAACTGCTTATGATCTCAAATTAATCAAGTACTTTCAAATAGAGAATATTGGGGAACGAATGGGAAAATCTGAAAAAGCGGATGATGTTGGTATGATCATCAACCTTTTTTCCTGTAGTTCAACACTGATGAATTCCCATTTCTTCCATCTCAAAGAGACAGTTCTGTGTGCATGCAGTTCAGTGTTTATCAGCTGGTGGTGGTCTATAGTCTGGATGTATCATAGAATCATAGAACATTTAGGGCTGGAAAGGACCTTAAGATTATCTAGTTCCAACCCCCCTGCCAGGGGCAGGGACACCTCCCACTAAACCATGCCACCCAAGGCTCTGTCCAATCCAGCCTTTAACACTGCCAGTGATGGAACATTCACAACTTCCCTGGGCAACCCATCCCAGTGCCTCACCACCCTCACAGTAAAGAACTTCCTCATTATATAAAATCTAAATTTTCCCTGTTTAAGTTTTAACCCCTTACCCATTGTCCTATCATTAGAGTCCCTAATGAAAAGTCCCTCCCCAGCATCCTTATAGGCCCCCTTCAGATACTGGAAGGCTGCTATGAGGTCTCCACGCAGCCTTCTCTTCTCCAGGATCAACAGCCTCAACTTTCTCAGCCTGTCTTCATACGGGAGGTGCTCCAGTCCCCTGATCATCCTCGTGGCCTTCTTATGGACTTGTTCCAAGAGTTCTATGTCCTTTTTATGTTGAGGACACCAGAACTGCGCACATACTCCAAGTGAGTTCTCACAAGAGCAGAGTAGAGGGGCAGGATCACCTTCTTTGACCTGCTGGTCAGGCTCCTTTTGATGCAGCCCAGGATATGGTTGGCTTTCTGGGCTGCGAGCACACACTGCTGGCTCATGTTCATTTACTCAGTGACCAACACCCCCAAGTCCTTCTGCTCAGGGCTGCTCTGAATCTCTTCTCTGCCCAACCTGGAGCTATGCCTGGGATTGCTCCAACCCATGTGTAGGACCTTGCGCTTGTCATGGTTAAACTTCATCAGGTTGACATCAGCATGTAGTCAAATAAAAAGTTCTGACACAACTTTCCTAGGGCTTGAGGCTTGATACATTCCACATTTCTATAGAAGATGTCATGTCCTTTATGATTCCTCTGGTTATTTCCTAACAAACCATTCCAGTTGGCATGCTATTTTACCAGCTCTATATAAAATATGTAGAATCAGTCTGGTCCAGCAGAGCTAGTGCTAGTGCTCTAATTCTATATAGGCTTCAGCAAAATTATACAGTGGTGCTTACAAAAACTGAATAGTCATGCAGTATGCTTTCTTGGGTTGAAAAGTGTGCGCCAGGGTAGCAACTAAAAACACCACTGTTATCAGCGCTGTTCCTAGGCTGAAAGTTGAAAACACAGCGCTGCACCAGCTACTAAGAAGGAGAAAAATGACTGCTACTGCTGAGCCCAGGACAGTGACAAAAGTGTGCCAGATCACACCTCTCTTGTTAGAGCTGCTCCATTTTGAACAAAGAATGAAACTAACTATAGGACTGGAAATCTGTCCCTTTTTGCTGTCAGATCAGAACTTGTTCTAAGTGCCTTTTATGCTTTTCCCAACAAGTGCAAAGCCCCAGAAAAAGCATCTGTGAAGGTTTTATGTAAAAGTACATTGTGGCCTCATAATTAAAAGGAAACTAAGAAGAGAACTAAGAATCTGAGTTCAACCTTTGCCCCCTGCTGTAACCTACACATAGACTTTAGCCAATTTCTTGTGCTTTCAACTGCTACCCTGCAATTCATACAGCCCAGCATAGCTCTAGCACTGCAATATTTAATAGCAGTAGACTGACCTACATAATCTTGGTATTAGGAGTGTTTGAACAACTTTTTCCTTTTGGGCATCTCATAAACAAGTTATTTGTGTATTGTAGGGTGGGGAGGCCAGGGGATCAGGATTCTGCTATTTCTTTGTAGCATTTCTTCCAGTGGACCTCTGGCTGTACATAGACTTTTTATAAAGCTGACAACAACCAAACTGCATTCTATTTAATAACTGGAAAATTCCATAAAAGTGATGTAGAGATTTATGACACAATAGAACCTTTGCTGAGCACTGCACCATCCTTTAGGAATATGAAGTTGACAAAGTCTTCTGTGAGGCACTGTTAGAAACTGTTCTTTGATTAGGAGACACTGAGATGCTTAACCAAGTATACCACCAGTAGTGCCGGAAGTCACCTACATCTGTGTATGCATGGACTCTCTTTTGAAGAAATAACAGTACTCACAACAGGTACTCTTTAAGTCATGTAGATAAATGGATATTATTATCCTATCTGCTTTTCCTTTTCCCCTTTCTTTTTCTTAGAACCTCCCTTAGTTACAGTTCCAAGAGCCGGGATACATTGATAGCATACCTACTGTGAATCTGTCGGTTTCATGTAAATTGTTACAAGTGTACTCACTATGAAAATGAGCCCATGAACCTTGTAAATAATTGCTCCCCTTTCAGCTAATGAAAAGTGTTATTTAGAAGGCAAGCATTTCTATAAATAAATTTCTATACCGTGTAGTTCCTGGCGCTGTGATTTTGCAGAGCTAATCTAACCGAACTGGCTATTGAAACAACTGTTAAGCATGAAATTGGAGAAGTCTGATCATTAATTTCTGTTCATTCTCACATTCTTCTTGTAGTGCATTTTATCAAGTTATATTGATGTTTCCTCCTTACTAACACTGGGAAAATTGCAACCTCCCCTCCCAGTCGAATTTCTATGAAATAAAGTGCAATCTAAACTAGGAAGTGTTACAGTGCTCTCTTCAACTTAGAAGAACTTAATTGTCACGTATGAAATAATATTTTTCTAACTGCTTCCTTACATCCTTTCAATTGTTTCTTATAACTTGTTTTTAATATGATTAAATATTTTAATGCTGGAGAAGCATCTTGCTTCTATTTCACTGCTTTTTTATTAAAATAAGTGCTATTTTTCCAACCTTGATATTTCTACATGGGTGCATTTGTGGGTTTAGTCTTGAATGCCCCTGTTACAACTCAAAGATTTAACACTTAAATGTATAAAATCACATTGCGTATTGAAGTAGCTTTTTCTCATAGAGGAGGTTTTATTTATATGCATCTTAATTACTCTGAACTCCCTTACAAAAATTGTATTGGGGGAAAAGAAAAAGAAACAACTGAAAAAAAAATTGGTCTTTGCATCCTTATTTAATGTACTATGCCTGACTAACAATTGCTTCATGGTTTTCCAAAGAAAAAAGCATTTATACACTTTTGACTTTTAAAGTTGTTTCATTCATTTAAACAGATATGTCTGTCAAGACAAATTTTTTGGTTTTCCTCTCTTCCAACTTTCTCTTTCAAATTCTTTTGTTCCACAAATCTGTAAATTTAAGATAGCTCATTTTTTCCCTGCTGTCACATGTAAAGATATCATCACAGCTGTGGAATGAAAAACATCTCTTTATGTTCACTCACAATGTTCATTTGCTGCTCATAAGGCAATGCTACCACTTAGTGATGAACTATTTCAAGTTAGCACAGGATTTAGGAGAACAAATGAATAAAGTACAGGAGGTGAATAAAAAGCTCTAAAGATAATCTGCTTAAGATGACACCATTCTTCAGATACAACTAAATAAAAATAGTCTTCTTAACAACTGGGTAGAAATATTTTGATAGCATTTATGTGAAGAATTTCCTATTAACCTATGGGTCCTAGGAAATACATATATTTCTGGTTAGTATTACAATAATTTAAAAATGTAATTGCTTGTGCAATAGCATATGTCAACCTTGTTGCAAGGATGTACATGTTGAAAGCTGTTGATTTGTGTGCACAACTTAGTCTTATTAAGCTTGGAAAGCAGATGTAAAAAAAGTATGTCCTTTAACTAGAAAATCAAGGACTAGGCTCGGTATCAATTCTGAGTCAAGAATGATGTGCTCATTGTTGTGTTTGTACTACACTGAGCATACACTTAACAGTAGCTCTTTTCTTCAATAAATACTAGAATTTACAGGTTAGCTACTTTCTACTTCATTTCTTAGGAAATCTGGATTGCAAGGTTAAAATTTCATAAATGAGTAGGAGGCTGGGGACTCAGATTTTTTGTCTTCACATTGCCTTGTCGATTTCCAGAAAACAAATTAATTTTGTCTTTCAATGGTAATATTTTTTACGCTGTTGTCCTGGATTCAGCAGTAGCAGTCATTTTTCTCCTTCTTGGTAGCTGGTGCAGCACTGTGTTTTGACTTTTGGCCTGAGAACAGTGCTGATAACACCAGCGTTTTCAGTTACTGCTTGGAAATGTTTTGGTCTGGCCAAGCACTTTCTGAGTTTCATGCTCTACCAGGGAAGAGGGGAAGCCAGGAGGAAGCAGAAACAGGACACCTGACCCAAACTGACCAAAGAGATATTCCATACCACAGCACGTCATGCCCAGGATGTAAAAAATGGAAGGCAGAGATTCGGAAGGGTGGGATTGCATTACTTGGTCGGTCTGTGTATCGGTGATGAGCGATTGCACTCTTTTCCCTTGTATTTGCCTTGTCATTATTATTATTGGTGGTGGCAGCAGTGGTTTGTGTTATACCTTAGTTACTAAACTGTTCTTATCTCAACCTGTGGGAGTTGCATTCTTTCAATTCTCCTCCCCATCCCCCGGGACTGGGGGAAGAAAGAGGGAAGAGTGAGTGAACAAGCTGCGTGAGGGGCTTAAACCTCAACAGCTGTCTTAAGCTCAGCATCTACAAACACAAGCATCCAAACAGTTACTAACAAATTAAAAACTAATTTTATAATTTTATTTCTTAAAATTACTTCAGACTGACTAGCCAGGAGAACTCTGCATAGCTCTTATTCTGGTTTCATTGCTTCTTTGGGCATATTACTGTTCTCTTTTTGAGACATAATTTATATCACAGTGTACAAGAAGCATTTTCATAAACATGGAAACCATAAGAAAGATACATGTGTTTCCTTTTAATAACAAAAGTTGTCTTCTTAATATACTGGGAACTCAATATGAAAGGAAAACCTAAGTTTCTGTGAATGTATGTCATGTTTCATTTGGTCTCATAATTATCAATAGCCAAGACTTAATTTTAATGGTATTTTCTTTATTTTTTAAAATATCTCTATGGTGTGTGAAAACATCTATTCACACTGAAAATTTTCTTTCTTTCATTGTGACAAAATTATTGCAGAAATCCTTCAATTAGTATCAATAAGTCTTTTCTATTAATGTTTACCTGCTAGTAATTCCTGAATATTTTATCACTGAACTTCAGACAAATTAAAGAATAGTGATATTCTTACTGTTTCTGGAATTGTTCAAAGTGTGGAATTCTGCTAGAAATTCTAGCATTGGGGATTTTGGTCTTAATCATCACTCAAAAGGAAAAACATAATTTTTCAGTAGTTTGGTGAGCTACAATACTTTCATTCAGTTTGTTTAAAAGATTGTAAAATTCTATTTTGGAGTTATATCAGCCAACTTAAAGTTTTAGTCTATCAGAAACCTAAACATTACCAAATAACGGTGAACTTCAAAGAACTTCCAATTATTCTGTTGATATAAAAAAATAAACTTTAATACAAATAATACAGTTGAAATGTTAAGGCTTAAATGGTAAGGAATTATAATTCAATTTCTTAAATTCTACTACCTTATTTCTTTTATTTTTCTTTTATTTGGGGAAGAGAGTTATTACTGTGAACCATAATGACTAACTGTAAAATGAAGTAAAAAATAACTACTGCATAGAAGGGTCCAGGTTTTATCACAACGTATTTTTTTCTTTAAAGAACTTACAACTAGGAAAGAGCTGAATATTACACTTACAAGAAGAGTACTATCATCAGTGTATGTTTATCTTTCTGACATTTTCTTCCTTAATCTGCTCTGAGTTTTACGATCTCTACACACTTGAATCTATCTAGAGCTTGGTTTCTTAGTTCTTCCTAGGCAATTACTTATCAGTTTACTAGATCTTACAGTCTGTAGAATAACTTTTTAAACAAATAGAAAAATTTTTATTGTGTCAAATTTAGGTATTTTTTTCTCTGTGGCACAGTTTATTATACTCAAGTATGCAAGTATTCAGACTGACATCAATATGCAGTGATTGCTCTGGTTTACAAGGAGGTTGATTTCTCTTTTGAACATAAGGCTTATTAATATTATAATTTTTCAAGCATTCATGAGGGTACAAGGTCTAGTGAGACATGAACTCTGGTGTCCATGTGAAATAAAGTCAGCAAATTCATTTTGGAGAAGCCATTTCTAAACAAGGATCAAATGTTGGCAATAAATGCCAATTGTAGTCTAGAAGTTGCTAGAAATATAAAATGTATTCCAATAAAAATCAATGAATAGCTGGTATTATATAAAATCAGTTTGAAGAGGAAATGCAAGTCTGTTAGCCTAGCTTTCCAGGAGCTGTCTTTCTTCATTATTTTACTAGGCAGGGTGTAAAAAAAGTAAAGTAACCTTTTGGGATTTTTTTATTTAGTAAAATGTCATTTCTCTCAAGAAAGTAATATCACCACTTTAAAAGAACTTGGGATATTTTTAAATAGGCAGTTCAACATATATTGATGCTATTCAACATAGTAACAGCGCCATTTCTTATTATCTTCTGCTGCATTCATTTAAATGAGACTTTAGTTCTTTGGGTTTACATCCTTCAAACACTTGTTGATTTCTTGTTTCATTACAGGCATCAGACAAGCTAGAGATGTCAAATTTTCTAGAATTTTCTATTCTTTCTTTGTAAATCAGTTCCTTCACTTTTTTATTTTTTTTTCTTTTTTCTTTTTTTCATGGTTGTCTCTGAATTCCCTGTAGTTAAAAATGTTTATCTGGAAGGCAACTTCTTGATGTGAATCCTGTATTCAAAGTGTTATTCCACTAGAGATGTCCAGAGGCAAGTACTCTCTCTCTGCTTTGTCATGAGATATCTCTGAACATGCAGCTCTAAACTAGAAAATATTGGCTTTCCTTTGCTGTCATTTCACATTGAAACCTCACAGTTCATTATCACACACACAAGTCCTTTGCATTTCTGAGGCTGTCCATCATGAAGGTCTCTCTATCACACTGATGATTTGTTCTTCACATGATTGCCTCCTTTCACCCTTTCAGCCCTCTTAATTTCCGAAGTTGCATATCATTTTACATTTCAAGAGCCATGGCTAGGCAGTAGGGCTGTGCATGTCTTGGCATGAATACTGGCACTAAGGTCTAAATGATTTTGTTTGTACTTTTAAACTTATTGATGTCAAGTTTCTATCAGTTTTTTGTCACATGTTTATTCTCTCCTAATAAGGTATATGACATAATAAAATTACAATAGAAGACTACTGATTTTCTGGGAGACTGTGTTTGATAAATAAAATGTCTGAGCCTATATATCTCCTGCTATGTTTTATCTATTGGCATTCAAGGGAAATGCAGAGAAAATGATACTAAATACCAAAGATTTTACAGACTTTGCTGCTGTTTATGATGCCAGTTGAAAAGAAAAGCAGTGCTTATCTAATGGCAAGCGCAGTTTCAGGGCCATCTGAAAGCATCACAAAGAAGGCATTGTTTTATTTTCTAGTCGTGTTTAAAAGACACTAATAACACTAATCCTGGTGCATGCTGAGTGTATCTACTAATACTTGACTTGCTGACTGAAGTTTTCTAGGTTAACATTTCAATTTGTCATTTTAACCAGGAATCATTTGCTTTGCGTAGGTCATTGCGTAAGCAAAAGACAGATATTTCTGTCTGTGGCCTTGGTAAAAGGATTATTTTTAACATGGGAATTATTTTATTGGTTTTTTCCCAACATGAAATCCTAGCCTATGGTGGTAAGATAGAGTTTTAGTTTGCCATGTTTACAAGATTTTAGCATGTTGTGTGGCACAATCTAAATATATCTTGCTAACAAGTTAAGTTGAGAACTTTGGCATAGATTTTTATTCATTTTGGAAAGAAGATGCCATTTATTGACTGGAAAACTGGGTGTTGGGTATCAATACTAAGAGGTTTGCATAAGACTCTGATTGACTTCAGGTGAAATTTTCTCTATGCTTTAGATTTCATCTCTTTTAAAATTAATGTAGTGAAATAATCTCAAGTAAAAGGGTGAAAATCACAGAATCACAGAATGGCTGAGGTTGGAAGAATCATCTAGTCCAACCTCTCTGCACAAGCAAGGTCATTTAGAGTGTATTGTTCAGGATTGTGCCAAGAAAGCTTCTGGGAAGGGGCGACCATGGATCCAGGGAAGGAAGCTCCACAGCCTCTTTGGACTGCCTATTCCAATGCTTAATCACCCTCACAGTAAAGAAGTTCTTCCTCATGTTCAGATGGAACTTTCTGTGTTTTAATTTATGCTCATTGCCTCTTGTCCTGTCTTCTGGCACCAACAAGAAGAGCCTAGCCCCATCCTCTTGACACCCCTCTCTTAGATAGAATCATAGAATCATAGAACAGTTAGGGTTGGAAAGGACCTTAAGGTCATCATGTTCCAACCCCCCTGCCATGGGCAGGGACACCTTGCACTAAACTGTATCACCCAAGACTCTGTCTAACCCAGTCTTGAACAGGGATGGAGCATTCACAACCTCCCTGGGCAATCCATTCCCGTGCCTCACCACCCTCACAGTAAAGAGCTTCCTCCTTATATCCAATCTAAACTTCACCTGTTTAAGTTCTAACCCGTTACCCCTTCACTACAGCCCCTAATACTTAGTCGCACTGATCAGATCATCAGATCTGCCCAAGCTGTCTCCTCTCTAAGCTGAAGAGACCCAACTCCCTTAGCCTTTCCCTACAGGGATGATGCTCCAAACCCTTAATCATCCTAGTAGCCTTTCCCTGCACTTGCTCCAAGAATTCCGTGTCTCTTTTGTACTGGGGAGCCTGGAACTGGACATAGCACTCCAGATGTGGCCTCGCTACGGCTGAGTAGAGAGGAAGGATTACCTCCCCCACCTGATGACAATGCTCGTCTTAATGAAGCCCAAGATACCACTGGCCTCCTTGGCCACAAGGGCGCATTACTGGCTCTTGGGCAACTTTTGCTCACCAGGACCCCCAGGTCCTTCTCCACAGAGTTACTTTCCAGCAGGTCAGCCCCAAGCCTATACTGGTGAATAAGGTTATTCCTCCCCAGGTGCAGGACCCTGCACTTGCCTTTATTGAATTTCAAAAGGTTCCTCTCTGCCCATCTCTCCACTCTTTCTGTATACTTCCGAATGACAGCAAAACACTATGGGGTATCAGACACTCCTAGTTTTGCATTGTCAGCACATTTCACATTTTCTATCCTTTCATCCAAGTAGCTGACGGATAAGTTAAGCAGTACTGGACTGAACAGATATTTAAAGGATATTTAATGAAATGTTCTCTCCTTCCTCCCTGCCCTCCCTCCCCCCCCCAAAAAAAAAAAATTCACATTCATCTGGATTTGGGTTGGTTTAGGGTTACAACATGCAGCTTAAAAAACGTGCAAAAGCTCTGAATAAATTTGGTCTTGGAATAAAGAAAAAGAAGGATGACTTAAATTACCCATTGTATGATCACGTGCTCCCAAAAAAATGGTTGTAACTTTTAGACACATGATTTCCTCTTGCCAAACATGTACAAACAAATCTGAATTTTTATTTCCTCACATATTAATAAGAAAGATTAATTTAATAAAAACAAGGATTTGAGCGGATCTATGCTTATCTCAGGACTAATGGAAGCTTTTTCATATGCGGTTAGTGATCTGAGAGCTTTTGTGATTGGTAGATCCTTCATATTGGCAACTGTAAGGCAGATGGAAATGTTTTAACATTTTTCTGATAAATAAACAGATGACAGCATCCCTTGATGGTGCTTTTTATGACATGGATTCACCAAAGACTGTCTCATTTACTTGAAAATGTCAGCAGCTGTAATGGGAACAAGCTGGAGACTAATCAGTCTGAATTAATTGCAGCCATTAATTTTAATTGGGATTCAAAATGTTCCAATTTGGTGTACATTTAAATTGCTAATTAAGTTTCACTCTTTATATATATCTCATATGAACCAATTACTGATAATTCATGTCTAAGTACCTGAAAATCAAACAGAAAAAAGCTTATTATTTCAATCTTAAACAGTACACATTTAAATTTGGCACTCGTACTAAAAAGTGAGAAATATCTCACTATGTAGTAAGATTCTGTGAAGAAAGAAGAAAAAAATCAGTGCTTGAATAAAATCTATACCTTTATTCAGAAAACATTAATTACTTACATTTTTTTTCACACTAAATAAAAATGCTTAGCTGTTTTGGGGTTTTGGGTTTGTTTTGTTGGTTTGCTTGCTTGTTTTTAAAAAGATTTTGCACAAAGAGATATCTACTAAACTGTCTGAAATCACTTAACTTTTTTTCACCTTTTTGGAAAAAACAGCCATCCAACCATGAAGCAGGAGTCTCTGCCCCCTAGATGACTACTCCACACATTTTGAATGAAAATAAGATGTTGTAAAAAAGAAATTTATGAACAGTGCACTGTCTGAATTATGCCCAGAAAAGGGTCTGACAAAAATATTTTAATAATAACTAAACTAATGAATACATAAACCCAATAAATTGTACATGATAGATAATGTAAAAATATCAAGGGTTAAGATATTCTAAACACTCCAGAGGCTTTAGTGACATGCTTTACCAGAACTTTATTAATGTATAAGTAATAATACAGTTTGCCACTGTATACAGCTCGTATGATACTCTTCTGTCCGTAATACAGAGAAATGGATGACTTACTTGAAAGAACTAACTAAGAGTAAAAAGATTCCGGTCAAAATGCATGAGGGTAACTGGAGATATTGAGTAGAGTTAAAAGACTAAAAAGTCTTCCTTTCAGTTCCTGGTTACTTCCAGGTTGTAAAATCACAAAAATAATCAGATATTCTGTAGGATACAGCCCACCATATTACTTGCATATGGGAGTTTTAAAGTAATATATGTTAGTCAATCAGTTAATCCTTCTTTTCAGTTGTTCACCTGCTCTTTCTTAAAAATGATTTTTTATTTTAAAATTCCTTCTTGAGATAAAATACAAATAATTGGTAATAAGGGTGTGTATGGACATAGCAGGGGCATATTTTTGGGTTTGTGTGTTTTTTAAGGAATTGCAGAATTATTTTTCCAAACAATACAAGTTTATTGACAAAAAGGAAATTCCAAGCTTCAGAAAATTCTGGGGGAAAATAATATTGTGTCAATAGTGAGTGGAGCTTAAGCACTTATGAATATTCATACTCATGTATAGAAATTTCTATATTTATTTGTAAAAAGCTGTGGACAAACGAATTTTCTAGAATAAGAGGTTTCAAGGAAGCTAAAAGTGAAGAAAGAAATCACTATTCTTATACCTACAGCTGAACTATCCAAACTAGCTGAAATATATTAGTGAATTTTTACACTGAAAAGTGACAGATGTGTCTATTTATGAAATTTTTTTTGTTGTGAGTGGTCGGTCCAACACTGTGCATTGTTAGTTGCTTCTCTATTGCACTCACATATACTAGAAATAAATGAAAAATAAATTAAAAATATTATTAGAAACCGGAGGAAAACCAATACAAAAGAAGTTAATACATCACTCTAGCTGCAGTAAGATATTCTGGCACAATTGTTACACTAGATCTACTGCCCTTTATGCACTCAGAATAATGATGCAAGCATCAGGAAAAAGTACCTGAATAGACGCAGCATAAATCAGGGAAAAAAAAATAAAAATTCCCAAAGAGCACCCAATAGCCCCCCAAAAAACAGCAACCAAACAAAAACAACCCTCTGAGTAAAATAGAAACTTCTGCTTGTTACATATTATATCTGATTTAATTGTTGATTAGAATGAATGCAAAATTACCTATAATTTATACATCAAGTCCCTTAAAATATTAAACTTCTACGGACTTTAAAATGCCTTAACATAAATTAGACCAAAACTGTGGTATACGTACTAATTACTTATATGTACAAATAGTGACAATGATGCCTGAGAAGAGGTTTTGTCATCATTCTCATTATGCAGTTAAATAAATTCCATTTCATTACAGTGTGTAAAGCAGATTTTAAGGTTTAATGGTCAGAATTTTGAGGGTGTGTACGTGCTGTTTTACTTAGTAATGCAACACGTGAACCAAGGTCTGACATTTAGTTTTTGATCATGCATAACAACCTAATACTTTATATTGTCACATCAGTTAAAAAAAAATAAAAATAGATATAAATGCAATTGCCTCAATCAAGAAGTGCAATGCTTCAAATCTTAATAAATCTGAATGCAGAACTCTTGATTTCTTTGATTATGATGCCCCAGTGGAAATGATAAGTTGTTACAAACATTCTGTGAGAATTCACGCAGTCATTGACATAAACAATTGAGAGCAATTACAGTCTGGAGAATCAAAAAGATTATTGATTTAACTTGGCCACTGACTGAAGTGATCTTCAAAAAGATATGTGACAACTAAGCCACTAATACTTGTTGTTGTTTCTGTTTTACTTCACAGGGTGCCGAAAACATTCTTAGCTGAACAGTATGGTCTTTGAATGTGTTATGCTAATTAAAACCAGCATTTTTTTAATGTTTTATTTGTATTTCTATATCAAAAACCTGTCAGAATTCACATGTAAATACTTTTACTTGCTATGGACAAACCAAAATATTCTCTCTTGTGCACAAAAGCAGCAGTTGTGCTGAGGATGCTTAAAAAATTCATGCAGTTCTTATGCTGATGCTTTTGTGTGACTTGTCAAGATTGAGCACACAAAATAGTGTGGGGTATTGCTGCGAATTTATGTTTACTTCAGAAAAATGTTGTATCAAGGTGCCAAAGCGAGGGATACAGTGCTTTTATTTACTCAGTGGAATATTATATAACTGTTTATTAGACAATTGCTGTTACAGGAAAAAATGAATCTTCTGCCAGAGGCAGCCCAGCTCAGATGAGTCTGGAAGCACGCCATAAAACACAGGCTGTTGCAAGAAACAGCAACAGAATTACTGGGCTACAAGGCTACACTGTCATTAGCTCTGTTATGCAGATTGCTACTCTGAAGTTTTGCTTTCAGTTTTCTTTATTTTACCACTGCAGCATCAACTACCAGATTGCCTGTCTTACCTTTCCTACATTTGCTCCTTTCCCTGAGCCTGTCTCTCCCAGGTCCCTAGCTTCTTCTCAGCCTTTGAAACCCACTGCTTGGGATGGGAGCTGGTTGTAAGGATGATGCCACTTCTTGTATTTGCCTTTGTGCACTCTGTGGGTGGGATGATAATTTCCTGCACAAAATCTGATAGTAGAGTATTTCTGCTATTGACTGGTAAAAAAGACTTCACTTCCAATAGAAACACAGAGATCCTTAGGGTTCTGTGCAGTAACTAGTCTTAACTTAAATAAAGTTTCCAGCTTTAAATTCTCTAATGGACCCTTCCAAAGACACCTTCCTTCCTTCCTTGAATTTCTGTTGGCTTATTTATTTAGTAACTTTTCTTTTTTTCTCAGTTTTGTAGTAGAAGGGGATGTAGTCAAATATGAGGAGCAAGGCCTGATCCTGCGATGCATGTTTCACTTTCATGAGCTAAACAAGGTACATAGTATGTCTCATGATCACTACCATAGAATCATAGAATCATAGAATAGTTAAGGTTGGAAAGGACCTTAAGATCATCTAGTTCCAACCCACCTGCCACGGGCAGGGACACCTCCCACTAAAACATGCCACCAAGGCGTTGTCCAACCTGGCCTTGAACACCACCAGCAATGGAGCATTCACAACTTCCCTGGCCAACCCATTCCAGTGCCTCACCCCCCTCACAGTAAAGAATTTCTTCCTCATATCCAGTCTAAACTTCCCCTGTTTAAGTTAGAACCCATTACCCCTTGTCCTCTCACTACAGTTCCTCAAGAAGAGTCCCTCTCCAGCATCCATATAGGCCCCCTTCAGATATTGGAAGGCTGCTATGAAGTCTCCACGCAGCCTTCTCTTCTCCAGGATCAACAGCCTCAACTTTTTCAGCCTATCTTCATACGGGAGGTACTCCAGTCCCCTGATCATCCTCATGGCCTTCCTTTGGACTTGTTCCAACAGTTCCATGTCCTTTCTATGTTAAGGACACCAGAACTGCACACAATACTCCAAGTGAGGTCTTAGGAGAGCAGAGTAGAGGAGCAGGATCACCTTCTTTGACCTGCTGGCCACGCTCCTTTTGATGCAGCCCAGGATACGATTGGCTTTCTGGGCTGCAAGCGCACACTGCCGGCTCATGTTCATTTTTTCATCAACCAACACCCTTAAGTCCTTCTCTGCAGGGCTGCTCTGTATCTCCTCTCTGCCCAACCTGTAGCTGTGCCTGGGATTGCTCCAACCCAGCTGGAGGACCTTGCACTTGGCATGGTTAAACTTCATCAGGTTGGCATCAGCCCACCTCACAAGCATGTCAAGGTCCCTCTGGATGGCATTCCTTCCCTCCAACGTATCAACTGAACCACACAGTTTGGTGTCATCGGCAAACTTGCTGAGGGCACACTCAATCCCACTGTTCATGTCACTGACAAAGATGTTGAACAAGACCGGTCCCAACACCGATCCCTGAGGGACACGACTCATTACTGTTCTCCAGCTGGATATTGAGCCATTGAGCACAACTCTTTCCGTGCAGCCATGCAGCCAGGTCTTTATCCACCGAGTGATCCACCTATCAAATTGATGTCTCTCCAACTTAGAGACAAGGATGTCATGTGAGACACCATCCTGATTAAATTTCAATCCTACAGTCAAGAGAATACATGAGGGTTTGAAATAGTTTCAAACTGCAAAGGTATATTTAAGGATTTTATATCCTCTAGACTATTTCCAAAAGGGACGCATTTCAGTGGTTGCTGGATCTCAAATATTTCAGATCAGATATTGTTTTAACACTTTAATTATTTTTAGTTAAAGAAACAATATAAATTGCCTGAGTCTGCTAAAATATACAAGAAGTCTTAGAAGTACTTTTTTTCTTTTGATGGTTTTTATTTTTATCTTTTTTAAATTCAGTGAAGATCATACAATCATAGAATATATTAGGCTGGAAAAGACCTTAAAGGTCCTCTAGTTCCAATTCTCCTGCCATGGGCAGAGACACCTTCGAATAGACCAGGTTACTCAAAGCCTCATTTGACTTACCTTGAGCACTTTCGGGGATGAGGCAGCCACAGTGTCGCTGGGCAACCTGTTCCAATGTCTCACAGCCCTCATAATGAAGAATTTCAACCTAATATCTTATCTTAAACTACCCTCTTTCAGTTTCAAGTCGTTGTCCTTTGTCCTATCCTTACATGCCCTTATAAAAAGTCCTTCTCTAGCTTGCTTCTCTAGCTTGTTTGTAGGCTCCCTTCAGGTACTGGAATTCTAGTATACTCTCTGAATTAATTTTCCTCTGAGCCTTCTCTTCCCTAGGCTGAACAACCTCAGCTCTCTCAGCCTGTCTTCATAGAATTGGTGCTCTTGCCCTCCTATGGATGCAATCCTACAGGTCCATGTCCTTCTTATGCAGACGAGTATGTGTAAAAATTAGAATCTAAACTATTCCTAACTTAACTTTTAAGGGAATTCAGAGTAGAAGTCTTCTAGAACAGACTTCCTACATACCTCACAAGGCTGAAAAATATATATGGACATGTCTTTGCAACTAACAGAATGAGCAAGATGACCTATGAACTACTTCATGGGAAAGCACAAAAAAACCCCAACAAACCACCAAACAGGAGAAGTTAAGTATATCAAGGAACATAATAACAAGAACTGAGATTTTGTATTTTAAGATTTATTTTTCAATGTAGAAAAATAGATTTCATTTTAGAATATAAAAAAATATCATTCCGCTGTTTTGTTTCATGGTTCTAATCTATTCAGACCCTACACTGAAATGAACTGAAAATTCAAAAATCCATTTAAAAATATGTATTTCTGAGGCACGTGGTTTATGTACACTCAAGAGCAATATAATGGTTAACTAGCACTGCAAAAAGTTTGACATTGAAAAAATCTTCCATGGTCTCAACTGGGTTCAAAGTAGAAGGGTTTTGTAATAACAATGTCATCTTGGCTGAAACAATACATTATTTTTATATTGGATTAATGCTAAATGCATGACTATATTTGATTCATCAGTCAAGTTCCAAGCAACTACTTAAAAGTTAGTTTTGTAATAAAATGTCACATGCTGATAATTTGCAAATCTCATAATATAAATCACTTATATGTGCTGGCAACATAATTGGTCAACTAACCAAGGCCCATATTCTTTTTTCCAGGCAGTGTCCTAATGCTTATCCATCAAGTTTTAGACACAGCATATGGCCACAAACTACTACTGGTTTGAATTTTTAACTGCTTAATGTATATGAAGTGGTGTCTATTCTTGCGTGTATCCATTTGCCTTTAGAAGTCTGTCGTGGTTTAAACCTCTATAATCTCTATAACTCATGCAGTCGCTCTCTCACTCACTCCTCTCTCTTTCTTCCCCCAGTCCCGGGGGGATGAGAAGAAGAATTGAAAGAATGCAGCTCCCACAGGTTGAGATAAGAACAGTTCAGTAACTAAAGTACAACACAAGACCACTACTGCTACCACCAATATTAATAATGACAAGGCAAATTCAAGTAAAGAATACAATTGCTCACCACTGATACCCAGCCCGAACAAGCAGTGCACTCCCCACCCTTCCGGGTCTCTGCTCTCTGTTTTGCATCCTAGGCATGACGTGCTGTGGTATGGAATAATCTCTTTGGGCAGTTTGGGTCAGGTGTCCTGTCTCTGCTTCCTCCCGGCTCCCCCTCCTCCCTGGCAGAACATGAGGCTCAGAAAGTCCTTGGTCAGACCCAAACATTACCAAGCAGTAACTGAAAACACTGATGTTATCAACGCTGCTCCCAGGCCGAAAGACAAAACACAGCATTGCACCAGCTACTAAGAAGGAAAAAAAATGACTGCTACTGCTGAACCCAAGACAAAGTCCCATCTAGAACAGCAAACCTGTTTACTAACCAGTTTTCAAATGTATTATTGCATAGTTGGTGGATAAAGAGTTTAAATTGAAATCAGAAGATCCGGTTAGTGTCAAGTGCAACTTTTTCCAAATTCATTTCATCCCACTTTATATCACAAATGCTGGCTTTCATCTCCTTTTATAAGGCATACTGAGATTTATGAATAAAAATATTGTTCAATACTTTTATTGACAATTATAATTTCTCGCTTTTAAGAGCTAACAATTTATCTATGGACATCCTGAAAGAGTGGAATGTGCATGATGTAATGATGAATGCAATGTATCCATATGCACACAGTTGCTCATTGGCAGAACAGAGTCAATTTTACCTTATTCCTGCAATTATTTACATGAAAACACACTGTATTTCTTTTATATATACTACCTGCTCAAAGTATTTGCAGTTTTACTGTGCATCCTCCAATAATACTTCTGAAAATAGGTATGTATGCCACTGACAGATTATTTCCTAATAAAAAAGAAGATGGGTATTTTTAACTGCTTGATATTCTGTCCTAGAGAGAAGTTTGGCATCTTGTTACTGATGTCTATGTGCATTGGAGGCACTCTTTATCTCATGAAAAGTTCATATTTTACAGAGTTTGACCTTAGTGTCTTCTTTGCACAGTCAACCAACAACACTTGTCTTCTTTCAGTGATATTTCTCAAGCAGGTGTGAAATTCAGTCATATTTGTCAGTGTCTGGCTGCAATCTGGAAGACACTGTTTGTTAGGGCATTGCTTCCCGATCAATTGTCTTACAGCTCTGCTTCTTATATTGGAAGTCAGGCCACAGACCTTCATACTTTGATGAGTTCTTCATATCAAGAGAACACATTTGCTTTTCCCAAATCCTCAGTTAACTCTGAACACAGATTAGTGTAAAGTCTAGAAGATTTTTAGGGATGACTGGGAAATATTCAGGTATCCGGGTTTTATTTATGCATCTAGCTTCCTCTGCAAGGGTTTCGTTTGTTTTTTTTTTTTTTACTTTTTTTGTGTGTCTTGAAGTTTCTGGAACCCAGTCAATATGCAGATGAATGAATATTTCTGTAGAATCCTCACGTTCCATCATTTTTTAAGTGCTTTAAGTAGACAAGAATTTTTCATTTTCTGAATAACTTTTTTTCTGGTTAGACTTCTGTTGGAAATAATGCTTGATCAGGAAGTGAGCTGAATAAGTAGCTTAAGGTCTACTGAAGTGGTTATAAAGGTGTTGAAATAAGCAAATAATTTGGTATCTGCATTTCTTCCTAATTCCTTAACTGTTAATTTAACAAATATGTCACCTAAAATAGTTTTAATAATTCTGTATGCAGATACTTTTCATCCTGAAAAATCTTTGAAGAGTGTTTGACAAACTCTTCATGGATAGCCCCGTTTTAAAGAGCTGCGCTTCCTGATCCATAAACTTTTAGGGTATAAGATTATCTTTTAGGGAAGTATGGCTACCTTCTTACTTATTTCTTAATCTTGTTTAGGCATCAGCCCTCCTAGACTGAAGTAATTAAATGTTCAGCAGAAATAATGTTCAGTTCAGTAAACCACAACAGGTAATTTTTAATAAATAATTATACTTTAATGCATCAACAGCTAGTTGACTGCATTGTAGTTATTTGTGGTATAAGATATACTAAAGCCAAGCTAACATCTGGACATAGTTCTAAGTAGTTCATAGGTATTCTAGGGGTTTGTTGTTTTGGTTTTTTTTTTTCCTCTCATCTTTGGGAAAGCTAAGCTAAAATTTCTCATCACAGCTAAAGCTTTGACAGGCATTAATACTAAGTTTGGATGAGGGTTGGGGAGGAAATTAAATTATGAGATCATAGACTATCAAGGAAAAAACTGAGTTTAGGTCTGAAGGTTTATTATCCAGCAGCTCTTCTTAACTGCTTTTTCATTTTTTATTACAATGAGGAGCTGGCTGCTTTGTTCTGTTTCTCGCATGGTGTTGCATGATTGCTCTGATTCTGTTGCATTTCAAGAAAGGAGATCAGAAAAGACTTTTTGGACAGATGGCAGTGTTGACTGAGTGGCATTTCATATACAAGCTCCATCTAGAATTACATTGTGCCATATGCACTGGCTTTTACATTCCTTTTGGAAAAGGTTTTAAGTGTAGGAACAAACAATATCTCAATCTATGTCATTTTTCCTCCCTCTCTGGTTATACTAAATGCACCTCTGCAAGCTGTTAATGGAAAAAGTGTCTCAAACCTCATACCACATCTCCATAACTGTGAAGCCAGACTCAGCAGTTAAGGACAGGTTTCCCAGGAGAACTAGTTGTGTAAAAGATGGAAATTAACATATTAAGAGATTAAATTGAAATGAGACGTGTAAGTTTCAATTGGTATTTGAGCCTGATACACTACATGAATTATCCTCAAAAGATGTGCCCCTCTAAAAGGTAGAATAGTATAGAAAACAGAAATATTTTCAATTTATGAGCTGCAATATTACTACTTCCTTATCTTTTTAGTAACATGGAATATGATGGTTGTGATTATAATTCCTTATATACAAAAAAGGCAATTAGGCAAAATACTATATTCAAACAGTGCACATACAGTGCACTGAATACTGTATTCAAAAGATCAGGCTTTCGTTTAACAGCAAAACCAACCAAAGGTAAGGCAGACAGGTTGAATTAGTTATTGTAAATCTATATACAGGGTACAGGATATCAGGCACTCATTAACTGATGGAACCAGGAAGAAAATGCCTTTATGCAGATTATACTTTATTTTACCTCTACAGGTGATGTTTCAGTTTCCATGAGCTTAACTGGAGAGGTAAAGCAATCAGACAAGACCACCAGGTGAGCCCCAACCTTAGTCATATTTTTAAAAATGCACCAATTATCATTGACTCTGACAAAAGAGGACTGGGGAGTCCATCCCTGACAATTGGGGAGTCCATCATTTGAGGGTTTCCCTGTTACACATGTTGTTATACACTTTTCACACGTTATAAATTAACTGCTCTGGTATTTCATCACCTTTTCCACAAAAGCCTCTCGTAGCAGAGTCGTAGCTACAGTATCTTAGGGGGAATTAGTTAGGAATAATCTGTCAAAATTATATTGCTACAAGAAATGTTTTTCATTTTCCAGTCAGAAAACAGAAATGATATATTTTTCCTGTTAGAAGACTTGAACCCTAACCTTAACCCCTTGCATGTCTGCTTTGGAAATACTCAGTTTGCTTTTACAGAAAAAAGAGGTAATACACTGACGGACAGACAAGTTGATCAGTACCTGTCTTATTCCACATTATGCAACCTATTATCTGGTAGACCTAGACATAGAGAAATTTTTTTCTTCAGGCGTCCTGTAATATGCCAACACACTTTTAGCTGTGGAAGATCAAGCCTTTAGAAAATGAGGTAAACCATCTAGAAGAGCATAAATGTCATGAGGATGGTCCTTCTGAATAGCAGAAAAAATAATTAAACTACTTTTGTCTTTTTTCACACAAGAATTTTTTTTTCATACATGGATTTTACTTCCCTCTAAAAAGGGCGGATCACTATGGAATCATAGAATCATAAAATCATAGAATAGTTAAGGTTGGAAAAGACCTTGAGACGATCAAGTTCCAACCCCCTGCCAGGGGCAGGGACACCTCAAACTAAGTCATGTCACCCAAGCCTCTGACCAACATGGCCTTGAACACCGCCAGCAATGGAGCATTCACAGCTTCCCTGGGCAACCCATTCCAGTGCCTCACCATCCTTACAGTAAAGAACTTCCAACTTATACCCAATCTAAACTTTCCCTCTTTAAGTTTGAACCCATTACCCCTTGTCCTACCGCTACAGTCCCTCATAAAGAGTCCATCCCCAGCATCCATATAGGCCCCTTTTAGATATTAGAAGGCTGCTATGAGGTCTCCACGCAGCCTTCTCTTCTCCAGGCTGAACAGACCCAACTTTCTCAACCTATCTTCACAGGGGAGGTGCTCCAGTCCCCTGATCATCCTCATGGCTCTCCTCGGGACTTGTTCCAAAAATTCCATGTCCTTTTTATGTTGAGAACACCAGAACTGCACACAATACTGCAAATGAGGTCTTAGGAGAGCAGAGTAGAGGGGCAGGATCACCTCCGTCGACCGGCTAATCATGCTCATTTTGATACAGCCCAGGATACAGCTGGCTTTCTGGGCTGTGAGCACACACTGCTGCTTCATATTCATCAACCAACACCCCCAAGTCCTTCTCTGCAGGACTGTTCTGTATCTCTTCTCTTCCCAACCTGGAGCTGTGCCTGGGATTGCTCCCACCCAGGTGGAGGACCTTGCACTTGGCATGGTTAAACTTCATAAGGATGGCATCTGCCCACCTGACAAACTTGCTGAGGATGCAGTCAATCCCACTTTCCATGTCACCGACAAAGATGTTGAACGAGAAAGGTCCCAACACCAGTTCCTGAGAGACACCACCTGTCACTGGTCTCCAGATGGACATTGAGCCGTTGACCACAACTCTTTGTATGTGACCATCCAGCCAGTTCTTTATCCACCGACCACTGTCAAATTAATTTTTCTCCAATTTAGAGGCAAGGATGTTGTGTGGTACAGTGTTGAATGCTTTGCACAAGTCCAGGTAGATGACATCAACTGCTCTACCCCTGTCCATCAGCTCCATATCTCCATTATAGAAGGCCACCAGATTGGTCAGGCAAGATTTCCACTTAGTGAAGCCATACTGGCTGTCACCAACCACCTCCTTGTTTTTCATGTGCCTCAGCATGCCTTCCAGGAGAGTCCACTCCAAGCTTTTTCCAGGCACAGAGGTGAGGCTGACTGGTCTGTAGTTCCCCGCCTCATCCATTTTCTCCTTCTTGAAAATGAGGGTTATGTTTCCCTTTTTCCAGTTGTCGGGAACTTCACCTGATTGCCATGATTTTTCAAATATGATGGACAGTGCCTTAGCAACTTCATTTGCCAGCTCCTTCAGGAGCCGTGGATGGATTTCATCAGGTCCCATGGACTTGTATACGTTCAGGTTCTTAGGATGATCTCTAACCAGATCCTCTCCTACAGTGGGCCCAAGGTCTTCATTCTCACTGTCCCTGCATCTGCCTTCCAAGACTTTCATGGTATGGTCAGAGCATTTGCCAGTGCAGGCTGAAGCAAAGCAGTTATTATGAACCTCAGCCTTCTCTAAATCCAGGGTAGCCAGTTCTCCTGATAGCTTCTATAGAGGGCCTACATTATCCCTAGTCTGCCTTTTATTTGCAATGTACCTATAGAATCCCTTCCTGTTATCTTTCACATCCCTGCACAAGTTTAATTCTAAGTGGCCTTAGGTTTCCTAACCTGGTCCGTAGCTTCCCAGACATCATCCCTGTATTCTTCCCAGGCTGCCTGTCCTTGTTTCCACCCTTTATGAGCCTCTTTTTTCCTTCAAAGTTTCCTCAGCAGTTTCTTATTCATCCAAGGAGGTCTCCGGGACCTCCTGCTGCACAATCTTCTCGTGTGGAGGCAACACTCCTGACCTTGTAGTAGGTGATCCTTGAATATCAACCAAGAGTCTTGGGCCCCCCTGCCCTCCAGGGCTGTATACCATGGAACCTTACTAAGCAGGTTCCTGAAGAGGCCAAATTCTGCTCCCTTAAAGTCCAGGGCAGCGAGCTTGCTGCACGCTCTTCTTGCTTTCCTGAGGATCTCAAATTCGACCGTCTCATGATCTCTGCAACCAAGGCTGCCCTGGAGCATGAAATTTCCAACCAGCCCTTCCCTGTTGGTGATCACAAGGTCAAGCATGGAGGGGTTGGTTAGAAATTGGCAGCCTTGGTATAAAGGAAAATATTATTTCCTTTCTTTTAATATTAAAGGGTTGAAAAATGTTATTTGAAATTATTTTTGCTCTTTTCCAGCACTGCGGAATGTAAACCATTTTCATTATAATGTGATAAAATAATAGGCCCATAAGACATCAGGTGGATTTATATAATAGAACTTGTTTCTTTTTTTCAGGTGAAATATTCCTTTCAGGTTTTGTTGTAGGAAAATTTTGTTATACTCATAGGAGGTAAGAAAAAAAAAATAGTGTGAATAAATATGTGCTATGTATATAAGAACAAAAATATTCTGTTACAATTGCTAGATGTAGCCTATATTATATTTTCTATTCCTTGATCGCAGTGAGAAACCTAAAGCTTCTATGTGCTATACAGTTATTTTGGGACATGGCAAAGAGCTTTCATGAAAATACTGGGCAGCCTCTGAGAAGCTGATGAAGACTCATCAGATTCTTAATTCTATTACAGTAATTTTATTTACTGCCTTTTGTTAATTATCAGGCTCATTCAGTTTTAGTTCTTTTGCTTTTCGTAATTTATATTTGTTGTTTGTGGGGTTTTTGCACCAAGCTCAGTGTAAAAGACCTTATCTCACCCTGGACAGACTATTGAATCTGTTTTTCTCTCTCATTGGGTTGATATGCTTGTCCTATTGCCAAGTCACTTTGTTTTTTAATTATTCTATTAGCAATGCTAGCATTATCATGAATATGCATCTTGGAAAGAGAGTTGTGTATTAATGTTATCTTTCAACTACTTAACTGAAGAGGAAATGTGTTCTTCTTGGTAATATAAGCTGCCAAAGTCTGTAAAGAAGGCAACATTGAAGGTATAAACCAAAAAGACATTATTTATAGCCAGTCATATTTTGTTATGTAGTTTATCATACATATCATGAATTTTGCTAACATTTGTTTACATGCAGTTTACACATTTTTCCAGCCCCTTTCTTCCTTCCTGTAGAGGAACAGAAATTTCATGAATTCTCACCTCTGAAGTGGAAAAGATTAAAATAAATCAATACTTCATGCTTTTACACAAGACTGTCCTTAAATTATTTACACAAGACTCTGCCTTAAATGCCTTGTCATCAGTTTGATATAGAGGGATGCTCTTCCAAGAAAAGCTGAAAAAGAGCACCCAAATTACTGTCAAAAATCCAGGTAAGGGACATACAGGTCAGCCTGCACTCGCAGTTCTTTGTTTCCTCAAGTACAAAATAATTGGTGCCTTTTTTCAAACCTTTAAAATGCTATGTAATTGAGGGAAGACTGCACCCTCATATCTGTATTGCACAATGAATGTGGAAATCACATAGCTGGAGAATTAATGAGGACAGAGAAAGCCTATCTGGAGTCTCCTCCTGACTGCCTTGATGTGTGGTAATCTTGTTTCTAAAGTAAACACAATGAAATTTTTTCCAAAAGAGATGTTTTAATAAGTATAAACACAGCCAAATATTTGTAAAAGTGCAGTCTGAAATGATGGTGTCTTTAATTTCCTAGTATTTTTAAAAATTAATTTCTAACTTCACTTTTTTCAGGGAATGAGAAATAGCTCTTCCATCAGCCAGCCCTGTGACTTGCCTCTGAATTCCAAAACTGTTCTGTCCAGCCCATGCTCTGGTTTTGTTCCTTTTTAAACTAAGCTCTTTGCTGTGCATGTGTCCTTGGTAGTGATATAAGGTAAGCAAAAACTGATGTGCATTGCATTGAGCAACTAAAAAATATACCTACAGGAGAGTCTGCAGAACATACATTGCTGCTTTCTGTTTTTACAGTGTCAACTGGCTGAAATTAAAACTCAGTGGAAGCTTATAAATTTAATTTCAGGATATTGTTTTCAAAATGTCTTTTGTAGATGGGTGTGTAATAAGGTGTGTTGTTTCCCTGCACTTACTCCTTATATTAGTGTTCCAGTTTTGATTTTATAAATATTTACTGCTTATTATTATGGCACATTGGTTTCCTCAAAGCCAAACTGAAATCTGCCTTGGAAAAGAAAGGAAGTAAGGTTTGAGCCTCAGCTCTCTTGTACTTCATGCTCTTAAGACCTTAAGCAAAAATTCTTAAGCTCTATTCCTGCAGCAACTCTTGCAAGACTCAATGTCCAATTTTGCATGGTCTATGTGAAATAAATTCACCTAAATTCAAAAATATCTGTAAGTTATTTTCAAGGTCAGATGTAAAATATTGGTCATATTAGTAATCTAAATCCTGATCTAGTTACCAAAATAATAAGGAAAAGACTAAACATGCAAACTCATGCTGGTATTCATTTCAGTCCAAGAGGGAAGGAAAAAAAAGTCTATATTTCCATAAATCATTGCACTTGTCTTTGTTGTGAAATGTTCTTAATGGCCAAAGATCTGCATCTAAGTATGCATGTAACATACTGTTCTGGACAGTTACAGGGTAACAGGGATTTAGGAAATCCTGCTAATGAACTGAAAAATATATACATAGATATAAAATTAATTGCTATCTGAACAGCATAATTGAAACTAATTTCTAATGCTGTTTTAACAGGTGAATTAAAAAATGCACATATTCTAGTGACCAACCTTTTTTCAAGGGCACCTTAGAGTTATTTATTCAAACAAAATAACAAAATCTTGGAAATATCTTGGTCACTTAGAAGGCTACCAGTTGCCTAGAGAAAAGAAAATTAATACAAGTATGGCACCTATAAATCAGTGGTAGATAATATCACCAGAGAGAGTAATAGAAATTATTACTGAGGTAATAATTAATACCAGAGTACTGTGGTGGAAATAGAATTTTTTATCTATAGTGTTGAAGTAAAGTGAAGACCTCAAGTGATAGAACTATGCTGTTGGACAAACTCAGAACAAATACTAAGCTGTAACAAAATAACAGGGAATAATGAATCTGGGAACTTCTAGTAAACAGTAATGACAATTTAATGAAGAAAATAAAGCTTCATGTACATTAGTAAATTGTGCTGCTGTGAACAGCAATGACCCAGGAAACACTACTGCAAATGATTCCTAGAACTGTGTTTTACAGTACCAGCCATATTATCTTCATTTTGATCTGAAGTTTTCTAAATTAAAAAAAAGTAAATAAATTATTAGCAATCTGCTGCACTAGTGAAGATGAACTGGGTAACTTGTCAATGAGCATCATTTTGGATCTAAGATTATGAAGAGCTGGCTGTCTGCTTTCTCTGTAGTTTTTCTTTATGATAGTCTACTCACTTGAAGAATTAATAATAATTGAAATGGTAACTGTAACAAGGATATGAGTTTTAATGTAAAACCATGCACTGTATTTCAGCAAAGTTGAAAAGAAGTAATTTGTTTTGGGATGTGCTTGAATAGCGAATGTCCCTAATGTTAATTCAGGAGATTCATAAGCATATTGTAGCTGTATAAATACATGTGTTAATAGGTATATGTGGCTCTTAGAAAGAGTATGGTGAAACGTGGTCCCTTACTGAATACGATATTGTTTTTACAACTTCATTATATTGGTAATGATAATGAGCCATAAGCCTTCACAGATCTCTGTAAAGAAAGAGTATTTGTAATAAAGAGCTTGCTGTTATTTTGAAGGAGAACATTGGAAATGGAATGTTAGATAATTCTACATAATGAATGTGTGGCTTGTTCGATTTTTTTTTTTTGTTGTTCTTTTTTTTTTTGGTGGGGTTGCTTTTTTTTCTTTTCTTTTCTTTTTTTTTTTTTTTTTTTTTTTTTTTTTGTAAAACTACATAGACATACAGATGTACAAAATATGTCCCACTTTGAGAAATGGAATTTTTATTTTACATTCTTTTTCTTCCTCAAACCAGGTTGTATTGTGCTCTATACCTTAATAGTTCTGTCAGTGCCAAGGAAATGTACAGAATAAAATTTCTTAGTACAAATTAAGTTGCCCAAACATGCCCTTTTCCTGTATACTTGCTAATATGTTACTTTGCAGGCAAGCATAATCAGATTTTTCCACTAAAAATTAGAAAATTATTCTAGGTGTGCCAGAGAAGATCAAACTCTACAAAGAGAGAAAGGACAAGAAAGGAGCAGATATGCTATAGAATGAATGGGACAGTAATTTGTCAACATGTTTTTGTGACACCCAGAATACACTGATTTTAAGAAAAAGTCTCAGGTGTGGGATTTTTTGCAAAATAAATAAGCTTTACCTGTGGCACATTATAGTCTGAATTTCTTCAGCACTGCAGTGAGGTATTCCAGTTATGCTTGGGTAAAGAAGAAATTAATGTGTCTGTTATTTCTCTTGCTACTGCATAATGAATTATTGGTTTAAATCTGGAAAACTGTTACCAACAAAGTTTGCTCTTTTGAAATCATAGAATATTTAGGGTTGGAAAGGACCTTAAGATCATCTAGTTCCAGCCTTCCTGCATGGGCATGGACACCTCCCACTAAACCTTGTCATCCAGTGAACAAATCCTGAATAAATAGCTTACACTTTTGCAAATGCAAGCATTTTAGATTTTTGATGTGGAAATTAGGTGCAAGGAATGATAGAAATGAATAGAAAAAAAGGAGATCTAACTAAGGCAGAAAAGTTATGAAACTGTCAAATCACAAATTTAAATGAAATCTGAAGTCTTGGAAAAACTACTAAGGAAAATAAAGTTTCACTTGAATTGTTATAATTTCGCATCTCATACTTTTATATACTTCCTTTATTAATTTTTATAAATAAATTAGTTTTCCTTTTTTTTTTTTTTTTCCCCCCCCAGTAAAGCAGATAATTGTATGTTTCAAATAGCTCTGAGAAAAAAGCTGACATGCTGTGAAAATATCTGGAAGGAAAAAAAAAAAAAACACCAAAAACAAAACAAAAAAAAAATCTTACAGAGCCTTATAAAAAGAATATTTATTCTTTGAAATCAGATTTGCTAAAACTGGCAAATTGCTGCATGGGGAATAAATAATAGAAATTGGAGATCTGTGTACTGTGGCTGCTTTGAGATGAAAGATGTGGTGGGATAAGTCACGCAGCAGGAGTGCAGCACTGAGTGGCTATAGGGTTTTTTTAGGAAGAACAAGCCAGGAAATTGAGGATGGGGAGTCATCCTTATGTGAAGGAGCAGTGGGAACACATGGGGCTCTACATTAGGTTCGGTGAAGAGCCACTTATGAGCTCAGGATTAGGGGGAGACCAACAGGATGGTGTTGTGGTGAGTAGTTTGATGACAACTTCCTGGTACAGATGATCAAGGAACAGATAAGACACTCTTCTGTACCTGTTATTTATAAAAATATGAAGTACTGGTGAGAAGTCAGAAGGTTAGGGCAGCCTTGGCTGCAGCGCTTATGAGATGGTGGAGTTGAAAATCCTGGGGTAGGGAATATAGGCAAAAAATGGGATCACAGCTTTGAGCTTTGATAGATTAGATTTAGGCCTCTCTAGAGACTTTCTTGAAAGAATGTTATGGTATACAACTGTGAAGAGAAAAGGTCCAGGAGAGGCAGTTGGTTTTCAAGGGTCACCTGCTCCAAACTCAAGAATGGTCCATTCTGAGAAAATCAAGCAAAGATGGCACAAGGCTTGCATGGATTATCAAGGAGATCCTGAGAATACTCAAAAATAAGAAAGGAAGTGTAGAAAAGCTGGAAGAAGCGTGTCATGACTCAAAAGGAATAAAAAGTAATTTTCAAAGTCTGAGGGATATATTTAGAAAGTCAAAACCAGCCCAGAGCTGAACCTGGCAAAGGACATGAAAGATAACAAGAAAGGCTTCTACAATTGTATCAGGAAAGAGATGCCTTCAGGAAGTGAGTTACAACACTAACAATCATCAGATACTGTTTAACACAAGTCATACCTATGGCTTATGACATATTGTATTATTTAACCATTCTGTAAATATTTTGGTAAAGGAAAGTGAAACTGTTTGTCAGGCACCGAATCAAACATAAATAATGGGAAGGAAAGAAGACTAAGTTCAAAGATCTTGTTAAATATTTAGAAAACAGTTGAATACTTAAAACTCCACGGAAGCATTTAGACAAGTGACAGGACAAGAGGTAACAGTCTCAAGCTGCACTAAGGGAAGGTTAGACTGGATAGTAGGAAAAATTTCTTCACTAAAAGCATGGTCAGGCATTGAAACAGGCTGCCCAGGGAAGTCCTGGAATCACCAACCCTGGAAATGTTCAAAAAATATGTAGATGAGTCCCTCAGTGGCATTTTTTAGTGGTGGACTTGGCAGTCCTGGGGTAATGGTTGAACTTGATAATCTTAAAGGTTTTTTCCAACCTAGCTGATTCTGTGATTCTATGATTATGTCACCACTCTTCTACATAACTGTATTAGCAGAATGATAAGCTATAGTTTCTTTGTTATTAATCAGACTGATCATATACCTACTGATTCTTGCAATGTGCAAGAAATACAAAAAAAAATATGGGGAATTTATTGCATGTTGGATGGCATGCTTGGTAAGGACCAAATGTCCTTACCATTAGGTAAGAACAATACCAAAAAGGAAGGAGAGATTTGCCACAGTAAGGAAACAGTTGAAACAGATTAAATCTCAGTGCCATCACATAACGTCTGAGAAATGCAGAATTGCATCCAGTAATCTCAGATACTACTGGGGATGCCGGTACAAAATGGAAAAAAGGAAAATTAACATAAAAATAAAGGAACAACTCCACATATAAAGAAATAAAAGACTGTATGGTAGAATTTGTTGGCTTAGCTGAAAGCCACAATAATGAGGAAATTAAGACTTTGCTGACCTTTTCTTTACAAAAGAAATGCTGGATGCAGTACTTTAGACAAAGTAATTGATGTAAGAGCTAAATTAATGGCTAGAAGCCAACAAGTTTTAAATTAATGAATGGAAGTCGACAGCTCTTACTATCTGTGTCTTGCATATATATGTGTGTATGTTCGTATTACAGAAAAGTACAGTGAGTTCATAGCCTTCTGGGAGAGCTCAGTCTTCCTTTTAAGTGTATGTGAGGACATTAGCACTAACCAGCAAACTACTTTGGCATTAATTTTTAGATAAGCCATTTTTATATGTTTATGTTTTAATATGCTTACAATAGTTTTATAGGCAAGTGAAGTTAGATAATGTGTACATTACCTGACTTAGAAAATCATATTCAGTGAAGAAAGAAGTTGTGGCATGTAGATAATTTTAAAGTACTTACTAAGTAGAATTAAAAACAAGGGAGAATCATTATAAATAGAGATGTTTTTAAAAGACTGGTAATTTTTTGGTTAAACAAGGTTAGTTTTTGAAATTTGGGTCCTGAACTCTATTTAAAATGTACCTGTAATAATTTTGTTTAATTAAACCTTGCAAATTGCTTCTTTCTTGCTTATATCAGTTACATCAAGAAAAATTAGTCTGTTTTTCTAAGGTTTCTTCAAATGATCTCAACACTGTCTAATAGATATTAAGAGAGAACTGTAGAAATTGGTAAGTTAAGGACAATTATTTTGGGGTTTATGGGAAATTCTCAAATTAAGTTTCTGAAAAATTAATAAACACTTAAGCAAGTAACAAGATTTCTAAATATGCACTTAAAGCTCTGTATTGAAATATATACATTTGCCAAGTACTTTTGAAGTTACTTTATTAGCTGTAATTTGTTCTAAAACCAAGCCAGGTCATTAATGACTGAAACTGCCTAATGTCTGTGATCAGACTTCAGTGAAAAGACTTCAATGACTGCATTTCCAAGTCCTGAATCTCCCAGGGATTAAATACAACTAAGCTAGCATGATCATCTGCTCTTGAAAGATAATCCCACTAATACCTCACATGAATTGGCAAGGCTGAAAATATTCTATCATTCCCTTTTGTCTTTATCTTGTTTGTAAACAGATGACTGGAAAACAAGCTTTAAAGTTTTCAGGACTACTGGTTTCATTTGAAATACAGAAGCAGGGCAGTTCAGGTCACATGCAGCAGTACACCAGAACTTTGACTTAGAATCTCTTTTAAAGGTAGCATGCTTTTTTTTTTTTATTTAGAATATGAGAGAGAAGGAGAAAGGCACTGTGACATGGAAATGATTAAGAGAAGAAACACGGATTCACAAGCATGTGCTAGGCATCATGTTATGAAACTGATCAGTAATGATTTATGTGTTTTCTACGTAAAGCTGATGATACACCAGAGAAAGCATGTACTAGCTGTATAATATTAACATATGTAATATACATTATAAATGCACTGCAGTGGCAGTTCAGTGTTGGGGACGGTTTAAACTGAAACAGTTGGTCTTGCACTAAATGGTGGCAGAAGAAATCCTCTTATGGCATGTAACTCATTTAAGACCTTAAATTACTATTAAATGCAATTCTATCTGTATCCAAAGCATAAGTTCGTTGACATAACAGAAGCTTGGCGTGCATGAAACTCCATAACTATGTTTGTAATGCAAGTTAAGTAAATGGCGGGGATTAAACAGGGACACTAGGAATTTTCTAGAAGGAGAACCTGAATAGACCATGATTAGTTCATGTACAGGACCACCCAGTCTGGAAAGCAGCACATTTATTATCTAGCTTCATAAGCAAAGGCAGGATTTGTGTGTCATCATGAACTCCTGACTGTGGATTACATCTTTGAATTTCTGACCAGAAAAAGATGAGTACTTCAATAACTATCTATTAAGTGTAATTAGACCACTTTTTATATTTATAAGCTCTTGGCTCTAGTCTTTCAGTTTAAATCCTGATATTAAGTCTTGCTGAAAAAAACCCTTTTTGTGTTTTACCAAGGCACATATGATGCTAAAGGCACGGTGAAGTATGGCATGATGGTACACACTTATAACCACTGGGTGTTGTGGCTTGGGTTTGTTTGGTTTTTTTGTTTTGTTTTGTTTTTTTCCTTAAAAAGAGGACAGAAACCAAATAAAGTATTATGTGAGAGAACCCCAAAGATAGCAGATATTTTTACTATGGGTGGAAGCTGGGACTTAATTTCTGAAACACTGATGAATGGGAGCGGGGTGGTATAGCCAAGCATCTGCATTGGGTAAGAATCCTTTTTTAAATTGAATTGGCTCACACTTTTCCTGCAAAAGCAGATGGCTGTGTAACATATTGCAGTTCAAAGAAAACCCAGAGTGACACAAGAGGCCGTACCCATAAGTAATGAATCTGGTTATGTATGGTAAAAGTAAAATGGGTAGCTTTTCAGTTGCCTGAAATAAAGCTGAATTAATCTGCAATAGGCCTCATTAAAATAGACTGACAAGTTTCATGCCTTAATAATGTCTTTATAAAAGACATCAAGTACAATACTGGATTGCACACATCCAACCTTTCTGTCATATATTTATCTGTAATTTAACACCTTTCTGTCTAATGCTTGATGGAAGCTGCATCTTCCATGAACTGCATTTTCAACTTAGATGGAATTTGTTATTGAAGAGGTTAACAGCAAACAACTTTTTTTTCTTTTTTAAGGCTGTCATGGTTTAAGCCCAGCCTGTCACTCAGAAACGACTCAGCCTTTCACTCACTCCCCCCTTTCCTCCCTCCGCACCCAGAGGGATGGGGAGGAGAATAGAAAGAATGTAACTCCCACGGATTGAGATAAGAACAGTCCAGTAACTAAGGCATAACAAAAACCACAACTGCTACCACCAATAATAATAATGATAAGGGAAATTACAAGGGAAAAGAATACAACCACTCACCACCTGCTGACTGATACCCAGCCTGATCAAACAGTGATCTAGCCCTTCCGGGTAACTGCCCTCAGTTTATATACTGGGCATGACGTGCTATGGTATGGAATACCTCTTTGGTCAGGTGTCCTGTCTCTGCTTCCTCCTGGCTTGCCCTCCTCCGTGACAGGGCATGAGACTCAGAAAGTCCTTGGTCAGAGTAAACATTACTTTGCAGCAACTAAAAACATCGGTGTTATCGGTGCTGTACCCAGGCCGAAAGTCAAAAACACTGCACTGCACCAGCTACTAAGAAGGAGAAAAATGACTGCTACTGCTGAACCCAGGACAGTATCCACCCCTTATTCCATACCATTCACGTCATGCTCAGGTCCCACATTTTCAATATACCATCACTCTTATATATATATATATATACGTATACATCCACAGAGAGAGAGAGATCATTCCTTAGTGCATGGACCAATCACTATAAAGCTGCTGAGTCCATCCAGTCCATGATGTCGGGCTCCATCTCTTGTAACAGCCTTTCAGGGCAGGAGAGACAGTGTGATATAGTCAGGCTGCCAGGCCTCCCCATATTTGTACTTCAGCCATCATCCTCCCTACCAGAAAGGCTTTAACCGCTTAGCTTGCTTAATTGCAGCACATGTTTCACACTAGTGAATAACCTGGGCAATAGTGTCCATTGCTAAGTCCACCCCTCAATCATGAGTCCATCTGTACGTTGCATCTCTGCCCTGATGGCTTGAGGTGTCATGGGCACACCAGGCTCAAAGTAATTCACCCTCCCCTTCAGCAGTTTCTGCAGCTTGTCGCTGGATACTCCATACAGCTGCCTCCCATCTCCGACACTTCCAAAGCACTGTAGGCTCCCAGTGGACTAGGTACTTGCCCGTACTGCCCTACGCACCCTGCCACTCATGACTGTCCAGCCTTAGGAAAAACCTCTTGGTCATCCTATATTGTCGTCCAATCCTAGACAAGACCCAGATATGACTCTGCTTAACTTCCGAGATCAGACGAAATGGTCATGGGTAAAACACACTCTGTATGTGTGCCGACATGCTGATCCCCATCACAATCAGCAGGCAGGTCTCAAGGGTACTCAAAGGCTATTCAAAACCTTCAGACTCTCAAATGATGCTACTGTACTTGTCACTGGGGCTGGTGTAGCTGCTGTGCTTGGGGCTGGAGTAGCTGTGCTGTCTGCTGTGGTCAGAGTTTGAGTAGCTGCTGTACTTGTCGCTGGGGTTGGTGTAGCTGCTGTCCTTGGAGCTGGAGTAGCTGCGTTACCTGTCATAGTCAGAGTTTAAACAGATGCTGTACTTGTCACTAGGGTGTCTGGGAATGTCTCCCTCATAGGCTGACCACCCAAGGAGGGGAAAAAAGATGTATAATTGCTATACCCTTGTATTATATACCTCCCAAGGTGTAGAAGTGGCAACCACACTGGGAATGCAAGCCAGATCAGTTTCATGACCAATGATTCTATTGTATTACAAGTCATTACCATAAGTTACAGTGAAACATGAACCTTAGCCCAAGGCCCCCAGCCGATAAACACTAACAGAGCAAATACTGTCTGTAAGTAAGGCATGACATGCTGGAACTCCAAGATCAAGAGCAACAACTTTGAGAGCCAATAAGTCAGCATTGCGATGAGTGACTATAAATCCGAAACAATGAATGTTTATCACAAATACAGTTAGACACACTCTGGTCAGATCTGTTGTTATCTCAACCCTTTTTGCCCCATGCTGGGCACCAAAAAGAACTGTCATGGTTTAAACCCAGCCTGTCACTCAGAAACCACGCAGCTGTTCACTCAGTCCCCCTCTTTCCTCCCCCCATTCCCAGAGGGATGGGGAGGAGAATTGAAAGAATGTAACTCCCACGGATTGAGATAAGAACAGTCCAGTAACTAAGGTATAACACAAACCACAACTGCTACCACCAATAATAATGATGATAGGGGAAATTACAAGGGAAGGGAATATAACCTCTCACCACTTGCTGACCGATACCCAGCCCGACCAAACAGTGATCTAACCCTTCCGGGTAACTGCCCTCAGTTTATATACTGGGCATGATGTTCTGTGGTATGGAATACCTCTTTGGTCATTTGGGTCAGATGTCCTGTCTCTGCTTCCTCCTGGCTTGCCCTCCTCCGTGACAGGGCATGAGACTCAGAAAGTCCTTGGTCAGAGTAAACATTACTTTGCAGCAACTAAAAACGTCGGTGCTATCAGTGCTATTCCCAGGCTGAAAGTCAAAAACTCAGCACTGCACCAGCTACTAAGAAGGAGAAAAATGACTGCTACTGCTGAACCCAGGACAAATGCAAAAATATCTTCATAAAAATCCCATTAAATTGTATTTGAAAGACTAGGTGAAATGTTGTGGAGTTGAATTGGTAATTGAATATATGAAAGTAACATTAATGAGCAGATTTATATTGGCAGCCCTGAAAAAAACCGAGCTGCCTCTTCACATATTAAGGGGTCATTGGCTGTGTTTCTTGCCAACATAGTTGTTCTGTTCTATGAAGTGAAAAAGTAGCTTTGTTTGTGAGTGTTTGCATTTTTGGTGGTATTGACCATGAACATGCCAATAAAAGCACTGCATGTCAATTAGTTTCATATATAAAAATGCATTTCACAAATTTTATTACTTATGATAAATATCTTTAGCAAAATACTAATAAATGAAAACACTGTGTCACAGACAAGGAAAAAAAACGCTTCCCACATTTTTCAGCTTCTCAGGGAAAATTCCATGGGCAACTTTTAAACACATGTGCTGAGATGTGCAAAACTCCAGGATGTATAAAAGCATGTTGAGTGACTTTCCATCATATTTGGAAAGTCATGTCAGCAGGTGAAGTCCCTAGGTGTGTACTGAGATGAATACTGTTTAATATCTTCAGCAATGACATAGATAGTGGGATTGAATGCACCTTCAGCAAGTTTTCTAATGACATAAGTTGAGTAATGCAGCTGATTCGCTTGAGGGAGGGGATGCCTTTCAGGGGGACCTTAACAGGCTTGAGGAATGGCATGTATCAACCTCATGAAGTTCAACAAGGCCAATTTCAAGGTCCTGAACCTGGTTCAGGCAATCCCTGATATCTATACTGACTGGGTGAAAAAATGATTAAGAGTAGCCCTGCAGAGAAGGACTTGGGTATAATGGCAGATGAAAAATTATGTATGATCTGGCAGTGTGTAGTTGTAGCTCAGAAAGCCAGTTGTATCCTGTGCTACATAAAAGAAGCATAGGCAACAGCTCAAGAAAGATGACTCTCACCCTCTACTCCAATTTCTTAAGAACCCATCTGAGGACTGCACCCAGCCTGGGATCCTTAGTACAAGACAGACATGGACCTGTTAGAGCAGGTCCAGAGGAGGTTCACAAATATGATCAGAAGGCTGATTCAATGAAGAGCACCTGGGAGAATCGGATTGGTCAGCCTGGAGAACAGAAGGATCCAGGGAGAAATTTTTGGGGCCTTTCAATATGCAAAGGGGCTTATAAGATAGACAAAGTTTTTTATCAGGATCTGTAAAACAAGGGGAAATGGTTTTAGACTGCAAAAGGGTAGATTAAGATTGAATGCAAGGAAGAATTTTTTTATTATGAAGAAGGTGAGACACTGGAGCAGGCTATCCAGAGAAGGAAAATTTGAAAAGTTAGTTGGGAAAAAATGGATCACTTATTTATTTTTCTCCACCAGAATAGACAGGAGAGTTTCTTTTATTCTCCATGGAGATTATAGAGCTCTTGTCACAAAAGGTGATTGCTTGCTGAATGTTTAGTCCACTTGAAATATATTCATGCTTGTTTATTAAGTAATTAAGAAGGAGTTTTGCTCCTTAGCAACTGCCATTTTTTAATTACTAAGTTAACTTAATGCAAATTGCTCCCATAATGTATCATAATTTAGAACAGGAAAAGATGAGCATGTTATAAACTGGCCGTGTTTCTTACAAAGTTATGATCCATTTCTCTAAGGGTTTGGGGGGGCAGGGATTGGTTGTGTGGCTGGGATTTTTTTAACTTCATTAACAAAACAGTGATCTGGGTTACATTTTTACAGAATCAATGTGGCTATTGGTCACTAGTCATCATAATTCATAGTTCAATAAACAATTCCCTTTTCTAACTTACCAGATATTTGCTTTGTCACTGTGTACATGGATGAAAAACATTTCCATGTAATCTCAATATCTTTATATAATCTCAGTGTTTTTGACATGAATAGATTATACAATAAGCAATAGTGCACTCAGTAGGGAACGCCTTTTGTTTTTTTGAACACAATAAATTATACCTAGCCATACGTATGACAGAAATTCTGTAGCATGGTACAAAAATTATTAACTCAGACCAAGACCTGTCCAAACTCCAGTGATTTGAGTGGAATTAAGCCAGTGCTAAATTTGGCCCATTAACTTCTGTATGGTTTCTGCTGAGCATATCTTTGTACGTTCAAACATTTTATTAATAGTCTCTCTTCTACTGCATTAAGAATCCAATAGCATGACAAGGAACGGCTGTCATATGCAAAAAGCACAAGCTCATTAAAAACTAGTTTGACACAGTGGTTTGTGCTACTCAGGGGCTGATTTCCTGACTCAAGTCTATTATTTGCTGTACTGGCAAAATATCAGACACTCATGGGATTTCAGACAGACCCTGTCAACTCTCTGCACACAGTCATACCTAGTATCTGCAAATATTATCTGAAGATTACTTTTTTATTATAAAAAAAATACTGTACATTTCTAAACAATTACTATACATAAAATACACTGCTGTACTTTATAGTGTAGCATTTTATGTGCCAATATAACTAAACGGCTCCAAAGATTTTTGGAAGGCTATGAGATACTCAGCCTTTGATATTAGTTGGCTCAAAAGCTAAAAAGAGTGTAATCTTCACTGGATTAGTGAAGGAATAATTGACTTACACGTGGGGGTTCCATCCTTTATTATGATTCTTATTTATACTATTTCACATGAAGGTATGGTCACTGTTGAGACAGAGTAGAGACATTTAGATGGACCTTTAGGAACATGTGGAATATTTTGCCTGTCATCACTTCTGATGGTGTTTATTGAGTTTGGTTGGTTTGATATTGGTTTCAGTGCTGCTACCTCCGTGTTTTATCGTTAAAAAGTGAATTGTCTTCACTTAGTTTTCAAAATCGCTTATTTGCATCTCTGAGCAGAGCAATACATAGCTTTAATGGTTACCAGGGAAAGAAACAGAGTTCTGCATAAAGAACAAGTCTGAGAGCTAAAATACCACTGTTCTTACTTTACATTAATTTTGGTTATCTGTACATAACTACAGAGGAATCAGAAGAACTGCATATCAGGACTTGGAATAATTCTTACATACACTCTTGTGTCATTGTCATTTTTTTAAAACCATGTTTTCCTATACCTCATTATTTGGTTATGAAGTAATACAGCAGGTGTTCCCATTTACGATATTGTAATGAAGGATAGCAATGCATTGACTGTTTACCTGTTTACTGTAGTGCACTTTGTGAATGTCTGTTCAATTATAATAGTGAAAAGAAGTTGAAAATGCAGTTTATCACTGAGTCCTACAAAAACTGTTTGCTTCTCATCACTTGAATGAAAACAGAAATATTAAACCCCCAACTGAAAAGAAGACGATTTGGCATAGGCTGTGCAGAGCAGTTAACTGGCACTGAACTTACCTAGTAATTCATCAAAACCTCTAGAAAAAATGGTGCCTATTTTCCAGTATTTTGCCCCCATACATAAAATAAGAAGACAGGCTGGCAAACCCTGCTATAATGCACTTCTATTGCACCTATCACTACTCTTGCTCTATATGACCAAAGACTAGAAAGTCAAAACACAATATGGATTTGTTTAGAGGAGAAAGGATTTAAGAAAGGAAAGAACCTCAGCAGACAGAGAAAATAGGACATGGCGATATAATATCCATGCTCGATTCTGTTTCACTACCACTTAACAAACTTTGAAAGAACTCAAACAATCATTGGATTCCAAAAAATCAAAGAGCTAAGAGACAACCCTCTAGAAGATGACCTGCCATTCTTAATTTCTAACTTATTTACTTTCATGAAAAGAGCTGAATCCAGCATGATGAATTTATAAAGTGTTCTAAATGAATGTAAATTAGTTGTAGTATGCATTTTACTCCTCTGTCAGATTTTCTTTTCTGTATAGTTGATATACAATGATAATAAGTAGCATATTGTACCCAATATTTTGCCAACTATGCTCTTCAGAATTTTTAGTCATTTATTGTTGGATATATTTACATGCCAGAGTCACACGTCATCTTGACAATCATTTTTGATATAGCTGTTACCTAGAGGGTAGACTTCATATTTTGCAGAGTTTTTCCCCTTAGCATCTGTATTCTAGATAACATGAAAACTTGAATCTGAACTCTTCTGAAATGTGGACCCACATTCAGGCTCTGGAAGCTGGCAGATAAGGCTGTTAGGCAGCTCTCAACCATCTTTGAAAGGTCATGGCAATAAGGAGAGTTGCCCGAGGACTGGAAGAAAGCAAATGTCACCCCAGTCTTGAAAAATATCAAGAAGGTGGAGCCCTGCCCAGTCAGCCTCACCTCAATCCCTGGAAAGCTGGTAAAATGACTCATTCTAAATTCACCTCTAAGCACATGGAACACAAGTAGGTGCTCAGGAATAGTCAGCATGGATTCACAAAAGGGAGGTCATGCTTAACCAACCTGATTGACTTCTGCAATGGAGCAACTGGCCGGATAGATGAGAGGAGAACAGTGAATGTTGTCTACCTGGACTTCAGCAAAGCTTTTGGCACTGTGTCACATGACATCCTGGAATGTGCTAGGAAAAGCATTGCCAGCAGGTTGAGGGAGGTAATACTTCCTCACTGCTCAGCCCTGGTGAGGGCTCAACTGGAGTACTGTGGCTAGCATCCTTTGGGAGAATGCAAACACTGCCATAAAGAAACTCATCTTCTAAAAGATACAAGTTGGCAAATGGAGACCATTCAGGACAGATGGAGACAGATATTCAGTACCTTCAAAACCCCTACTACTACTATGTTTCTTCTTAACAATTCATCATTTGTCACTCTTGCACATATTATCACCTTTTTTATTATAATTTTTACGTTTTCCCTTTTGTGGGCTGCATTTTTAATGTCAAGTATTATTTTTGCTGCACTCTGCTTGTTTCTGAGATTATAATGAGAAAAAATATAAGGGTTCCCAACATTTTAAGGAGTGCATCAGGTTCCTAAGCATAAGTACTTAGTTCTGCTTCAGAAGCATGGAATAGCACTAGATACACAAGACATTGCACAGGACCAGCAGATACAATAAAGAAGGTCCAGACCCTCCTGAAGCAGCTAGTGGCCAGGCAGAGCACAATGCATATTGGGGAACTGATTTTCTGCTTTCCATTTCAGTGGAGATGAAATTAAGAGTGTAACAAATACCTTTACATGCAAGTTTTTATTTTTGTTAGATACCATGGCTGATGAAGAACCCACATGTGAAGGTGATGTGTTTAAAGAGATAACTTTACTGTAGTGAATTATACAAGTAATACTGGATATTGTATGTGACAGCAATATTCCACTAATATAGTTCTGAACCGCAGTAATTCATGTATCTCAGACTTGGTTTGCTTTACGATTTTATATTTTTTTTTTTACCTAAGTATTACTGTTTTAAAACTCTGTGAATATTTCAGGATGTTTTAGATTAATAAATATGCAAATGACAGTAGCACCATAGTAGCATAGCAGTATACACAGCAGTATAATAGTAATTGCAAATGATTATCAGATAGTAAATAAAACCGCCTATGTTTGTATCACTCCCTATATTGCTCCCTAGTACTAATTTCCAAATTGTTCATATGAACAGTGCCCAATATCCCTTCTGGAGGGGAACAATACCTTCCTATCTCTAAGTAAAATCTAAAAGTGGTTTGATGGATTGGATTATTTCAGCAGGCATTCTGATAGACAATACTGGCAGAACCAAGCCGCATGTCAGTCAGCTGCTTAGTCCCAGTGGGATTGTTCTCAAGAGTAGGTCATAAATACAGTATAGGTTAGAAGAAATCATGAGTTAAAAGGTTGCTGAAATGTTCACACATACTTTTGAAGAGTGATAAGTTTTTTGGTTGAAAAAATGTAGAAGACAGTGAGAACAGTGAATACCTCAGTGTTTTGAGACATACCCTATCAGTTTTGGTTATTATGAAGAATAGTGACTTATTTAAACAACTTGTGAAATATTTGCATGTTGACCAATTTCTTTGCCTCATGCCTGTGCCCGGTAGCATCAAGGAACAGATCTTCCTGGAAGACATGTTGAAACATGTGAAAGAGAGAAGAGAGTAGAGAAATAGAGCAGATTTAGATTGGGTATGAAGAAGAAATTTTTTAGAATACAGCTTGTGAGACACTGGAACAGGTTGCCTGGAGAAGCCGTGGATGCCCCATCATTACAAGGTTTCAGAGCCAGGTTGGACTGGGTTTTGAGCAACCTGATCTAGTGAAAAATGTCCCTACCCATGGCAGTGAGTTGGTCTAAAAGATCTTTAAACGTCAATTCTGACCCAAGCCATTCTATGATTCTACATTCCGTATTGTTCCTAAAAGAAATTAAATATTTTTGCTTGGAAATAGATTGAGGAATTAATGGATATCCAGTTTTACTTCTCTGATGCAGTCGAACTATTAAGCACTATTTAACAGAGTTTTCCTATCATTGGGGATAAAAGGAAATCAATACATTGTCTACTACAGCTAGAGAGAGGAATAAAGACTAATGGGAAATTGTTAAAAAACCCAAAAACAACTCTTTCAGCTGGTCAAAATTAGGGGGTTATAACACTATCTTTCCAAATAACGATTGAAGAAGTTACTGAGCAGTGGAAAAATGGAATCTCTGAATACAATAAACAGAAAAAGTAGAAGAATAGTCTCCTTAAAATCACTTTGACATCATTATTGTTGCAAATTAGAATTGAACTCACTCTTGCTGGTATACTATTGTAGCTGTACTATAAATCCCTATATTTCTTGTTGAGAGTGTCAATTTTTATAGTTTTAAAAACTATTCTATCTCACAAGGGAATGCTCTTAAAGGAATTCAACATTGTGGTCTAAGAAAGCTGAACATTAATGGTCCTCTTTGGTCCATGGCAAAAATCAGAATTTGGTCCCGATTAAAAACATTGTAAGAACACTGTTACATTTCCAGATACAAAACAAAACTCAACAGAATTTCATAGTCTGATGTCATGGCTTAAGGACCAATGGTTGTTACAGACCAGCTTCTGTCTTACAACAAGCTAAATACATTTACCATATATGCACATTCATTGTCTTAAGGAAAACTAACAAATTTCATCAGATGCCTTCAAGGGTCATAATATTTTCCTATGCCAAAATAATTCCTGAAGTACTAGAGCCATTAGGTCTGTTTAAAGTATTTTTTGATCAGTGTTTGCAACAAATATTGAAACTTGAGAACAGGTATATATTTACGCACATGAATCACACTGGTAAATGTTTAAATCAGCTACTTTCCTATGCAAAAAAGATTTACTAAAACATATGATATTTTCATTTTATTTTGGAAAACAACTGAGTATAGTAACTTGGAATGGTAAAGTCAAAATTCTGGCAGAAAATTGAATATCTATTAGGAATTTGTTTGCATGTGCTGCCTCATGTCATGTAAGATGTGTGTTCTGAAAGTATAAATCCTGAATCATGCACAAAAGCTGTTCTTTACAGTATACCACTTCATACTTGCATCAGAACTATCCTTCCTTCCTCCCTCCCTTCCTTCTTCCTTTCCTCCCTTCCTTCCTTCCTTCCTTCCTTCCTCCCTCCCTTCCTTCCTCCCTCCCTAACATGGGAGTAAAACATTTTTAATATGCAGCTACTGTAAACCTCTGATTAAGCTCAGAAGAGAAGGACCTGGAGGAAAGAACAGAGAGGGAGCACGAAACTGCCAGACAGAGCTGTGGCTAATTTGTGAGTGTGAAGTAAACCTGATAAATAAAGTGGTGCATGAACTTCAGAAAAAGAAGTTCCAAACCTGGAAACTAGTCGGTTGCCATTTTGGCAACAGCAAAACAAAGAAGAAATATGAGGTAAAAAAATATCTTAATGAACAGACTGCTTGATGCATCTTCGCTGCACCAGATAGGATGAAGGCCATTAGAAGGGAGCGTAGAATAAAGAGAAATCAATTTCTTGTGATGAATGCACAGACATGGGTTGTTTGCTTTGATTGAATGGAGTGCTGTATCTTGAAAATATTTTGTGATTAGAACCTGAGTGATGACAACACAATATCAAACAGAAGAAAGCTTCATTACTTTAGAGGAAGTCAGCAAAGACTATTAGACATTCTTTCAAACAAAGAATGACTTTCTGGTGGATTTCCTACAAGTTTTTTCAAGGCCTCTCATACAAATTTGTGATCAACAGACAAGTTTTCCATAAATTTAGATCAACTGAATCACTGCCTTTTAACTATACATAGGTACAATAAAATGTACTGTTGGAATCTGGAATATTTTTGCTTGGTGAGTTATTACAAACTTGATAAAAGTTCTTATGCAAAAAAATTAAATTCTGCTATTTGATCCACAATTAAAACCTAAGTTGAGTTCCTATAGGTAGAAGTTCAAGAACTGTAGACAAAAACACACACATACATGCTACTGTTTTTATCCTTGTCATCAGGAGTAACTTCTGGTTGTGTCTGTTTCCCTCTCTTTCAAAACAGAAGCAGCTTTCGGACTTCTGCATGCCTGCTTTCAGTCCTGGAAGTAGTATTCAACAACACATGCTTGCAGTCTGTGTACTCAGTCCTCAGCAAGCTGACACTCCCATCTCCACTGGCCGAACAGGGCATAATTCCTTAAAAGTAAAGTTGTGAAGTGCATTTTACATCCTGCTTCACCTTAGAAGACAGTGAAGGAAATAATGTCGGTTGTAAAGTCTGTCTGACTGTTTTCATGATAAAATCTGTTTTTCAGTTGTTTAGAGAAATTACTGAATTATCTACTGAGTACATGGATTATCACATTTCTCAGAATTTGGTAAATTCACCAAAGCTGATACTCCCTGTGGAATAATTAGGAAATGTGGGATAATTGGGGATTAAATCTATATTCAAAATGCAGCATTGTCCACACATAAGAGAGAAACGGACTTTCAGGGCCTCTCGGGGCGAGATGCAGCCATACCTGGTATGTCAGGAATGTGCACTTCACAGTGATTCCCGTAACAGACGGAGGGTGGAGCGAGGTGGAGACCTCGCGGTTATGCTTTGTCCTAACTTCAGCAAAAAGACGGGGACTAGATGGTGCAACAAACTGATAAGCTGCATACTTGCTACCCTGAGCCAGCGGCCTGTCATCTTTTGACAAAATACTGTCCTCAGTGTGAACTTTGCTTCATTATAATGTCATTATAATGCATTTACATGCTAAAATACACTCCCATCTCCAATGCAAGCCCCCCCCTCCCCCCTAAAATAAGACCACCCCTCTCTGAGCATGCGCTCTGGATTTTTGGTCTCATATACCTTTAAATCGAGGCGAGAGAAATTTACATCAATGGTAATAAAGGTATGTATGACTAGAGTCACTCAAGCTCCACCTTGAAGGTAAAAATAATATAAAATGACCCAAGAGAAAGGGAGATATTAGGGAAGATACCATCGTGGACGAGTCAAGGGAGATAACATCAACAGACTCCTGGGACCAGTCGACAGGCTGGACCTCCCTTCCCCCCCATAGGGACGCCTGTGGGTAAGACTTGCACTGTGTCCAGTGTTTCCCTGGGAAAACTTAGAATCTCTATAGAGTTACTTTTACTGTCACCTGTATACTTCAGAGCTATGCTGTGTTAACTTTATCAAGCGCTTGTATCCATGTAACTATTATTTGCACGTGCTTTTGCAGACAGTATTTATCACTGGCAATCCGTAAGAACCTGTATCTGTTGCCTCAATAAATTCAATCAATAAACCGCACTGTTTCGATATCCAATCGCCACTATCAGTAAATCCGGACCAGTAGAAGTTCGATATAAGCGAACACTGTCAGACTGGTAGTTGCATATCAGAAAATAAAGCAAGGGGTTTGTTCACCCCCCCCCCCCCCCCCCCCCCCCCCCGTAACGCAACACTCCCTCTAAACAGAAGCTGCAGATTCACAGAGAAATTGAGTATTTCAGGGATGCAGGAATGGAGCAAAACTTCCCCTCTGTTGATAGACATTTTTCCTGCTAAACTCTGAGTTCAGGTCTATCTTTTCATTATGGCAACAAAGTGTGCAGAGAAGAAGCAAACAGAAAACTCAGCTCACATGTAGGGGTGGAAAGAGATTAAAATAGCAAATGCAAGTGGTAGAAGCAGAAAAAGGGAAGGAAGGTAGAACCATAGGAAAGTCATTGGATGCTGTGGGCAGTGACAGAATGAAGAACAAAAAGATGGAACTTGGGAACGTACGCAAGGAAAAACTAGTTGTGTAGCTTGATGTACAGCAAGACTAGAACAGAACAGAAGCAAGGACATACCAACTGCTAGCTCTGCACTAGGACCTTGTGACTGTGTGCAAGAGCTGAGGTGATTCAGTAAACACAGTGAGGAAGACTATTGATGAACACCAGAGACCCCCAATAAGCAAGAAAGCGCATGAGTAATTAGAATGTAAATATTAGAATTAGTTCATGGGAAAGCTATAAATATGCATGAGTATGCTAAATATATAGCTTCTGTCAGCAATTAACAGGTGCACTCACCTTTGAGAAATGATTTGCATGTGCTCCCAATGCAGCGCAAAGAATGCCTACTTTCTGAAACTCCAAATTGAGTCTTAGAGATTTTCTTTGACTGACTTTTAAACTAACACTTCTAGTGGTTCATGCTTCAGTCTGTTGTACATTGTACATCTTTGGCTGGTCTTTATAACCTGAGGAAGAACAATTCCAGATTTTAATTACTTTTTGAAGGTCTGAATTTCATAGGGTTGTTGAAATATTGGAAATCAAAAGCAAGACTCTTATAAGTCCAGGCCTAACGACACCACATTGTTTGATGTCAGAAGTTCATTGGTCTCTCAGTACTCAGGCCCTGGGTATGACTTCTTTTTCAGACAGCAAGCTCCACTTGGGAAACTGTAATTTCTGTCTTCAGGAAAGCCCAAGAGGAAATGAACACTGGATATACCTATTTCCCCCCTCATCTGTAGCCTTTCTTTGTTGTCTAGGGAGGTAAGAAGGCAGCAGACACTTGCATTTTCAACCTTTTTAACATACAGTCAATAGAATCATAGAATCATAGAATAGTTAGTTTTGGAAAGGACCTGAAGATCATCTACTTCCAACCCCCCTGCCAGGGGCAGGTACACCCCCCACTAAACCATGCCACCCAAGGCTATGTCCAATCCAGCCTTGAACACCGCCAGCGACGGAACATTCACAACTTCCCTGGGCAACCCATTCCAGTGCCTCACCAATACTGGAGCATCATCTATTACCAAACACTAAGCCTTTGTTACTAATGTTCTGCTACTTCTCCAAAGGAAAGGAGTGACAACCTTATTTGTCAGTTAAGCTGGTGCATAAGTTTTGTGCTATCAAACTGATTTCAATGCAGTTTGGTTGAAAGCATTAATATAATTGAGTGCCTTTGGTACATTAATGCTAGGAAGTGAAATAGGCTACAACACTCACAAAAACCTTAATGGATATAAAATTACAACAGATTAGCTCAAGAATAACTGAAAAAAATACGAATACTCTTGAAAAGCACATTACATTGAAAATCATGAAAAGCAAGACATATAGAATGGATAATACTAAAAGTGTATATAATTGTCATTTAATGCTGCAATTGATGGTTAGAGAGAATATGAAATAGTGAAAATAATCAAAAATTTTAAAAAAGACAAAGTTGATGAAGAAATTGCATAAATGTTCAAAAGGGAGAACAGGTATGCAGATGTGGTGAAGGGAAAATTCTTGTGGTTTTTTTCTGAAATAAATCATTAGTGGATACACGGAATTGACATAAGACAGGTCATTCAGTTTACAACAGTTCCAGTGGAGATGAAACATTAAACAGCTGTTGGACTTTCACAGAGGAAGTTGAGAAAATCAAGCAAATTAAATCCTCAGAAAACAGCACTGTATTTTCTGGAACTTTGATGAATCTCAATCATTTTTTATTGTTATGAAAGGCAAAGAGGAAAAATATTGATTTAATTTTATTAGTGTTACATGATCTTTCGAAAACCAATAGGTAGTTTTAATATAACTCTTACTAAAAATGATTGCAGAGAAAAAATATGTTTTTTTTTTTACTGATGTCATGTTTAGTTATGAATGTTGTCTGCTAGGCACAAAAATATTGAATATATTTATAAATATATTTTTAAAGATGACAAAAATTTATAATCCACCTGTACAGTAGATTTGCAACTCAAGGAGAAAAAGTTCTTCTTCTTACAGAGAAAGCTTTGAGAAAACTCACCAAGTTTTGCTTATTAACAATAACTCAGAGACTATACAGTTAAAATAAGCAGTTTCCAAACTTGTCGACATCTCTAGTTTTGGAATACCTTTATATTAAACTTTTTTATTAAAATATCTGTTTAGTAAACTGATCCAGTAATTATAAAGCTTTTCCCGTATCTCTTTCTGAAGGCCAAAATTCTTTAGATTGCCAAGATGAAATATTATTCTGTCATTGTTATAATGCAATGATTCTATTATAGGTATTATCGATATAGACACGAGAAATAGTGAAATTAATTGAATCTATTGAATTGAAACTATTTACACAAGCCGAGGAGTTTTAATCATTCTATTTATATAAGATCTCATTTTACTTTTCACTTCACTTAAGTACACTAGAGAGGTACCAACATGCCAATCAGTATGCGTGCAGCAGTTATTTCATGCAGTTCAGACTATTTTACCCATTTCCTACTATTTTTCTTTCCTCAGAAATTACTCAGGGTGTAAAAATTATACTGTGCTACTCCATTAGGATATCTCTGAAGTTAATTGTCATGGGTTCAGCAGCAGCAGTCATTTTTCTCCTTCATAGTAGCTGGTGCAGCGCTGTGTTTTTGATTTTGGGCCTGGGAACAGCACTGATAACACCAGTGTTTTCAGTTACTGCTTGGTAATGTTTTGGTTTGACCAAGGACTTTCTGAGTCTCATGCTCTGCCAGGGAGGAGGGGAAGTCGGAAGGAAGCAGAGACAGGACACCTGACCAAAACTGACCAAAGAGGTTATTTCCATACCACAGCACGTCATGCCCAGGATGCGAAAAGGGAGAGCGGAGACACGGAAGGGTGGGGGTGCACTGCGTGGTCGGGCTGGGTATCAGGTGGTGAGCAGTTGTGTTCTCTTTCCTTGTATTTGCCTTGTCATTATTATTCTTGGTGGTAGCAGTAGTGGTCTTGTGTTATACTTTAGTTACTAAACTGTTCTTATCTCAACCTGTGGGAGTTGCATTCTTGTCGATTCTCCTCCCAATCCACCCGGGAGCTGGGGAAAGAAAGAGGGGGAAGTGAGTGAGAGAGAGACTGCATGAGTTAGAGAAGCTTAAACCACGACATTAATCTAAAGCCATGTCATAAATTAGATCAGAAGATGCCTCACGCTGCTCTCATAGATGTTTTAAAAGGTCAGAATTATCCATTCTCTTGTAAGAAATGTGGTCATTCTAATTTATGCCAATAATGGCCTTTTTATTACCATGTTCCCAGTCTTATGCCATACAATAAGATTCTAATAAATGTGAATTTATTAAGTAATAATTTATGCCCATATACTGCTGCAGTTGTTGACCTTCAGTCTTACACTCAACACGTTACATCTGAATTACGGTACAGTACATTGAGCTCAATAGTGTTTAATTCCTCAACCATAGTAGTATAGCTGAGTAAGGACCTAGATAATATCACTACAGTAAATAACTTATCTGAAGGTAAAATAATTGCATTGTTATAGTGAATCCTTAGGAATTTCAGAACTCTTTAACATGCCCAGAACTTCTTTGTTGTCAATTTGAGAAGATTCAGAGTCTAGAGTAGGCTTGCAAAAATTAGGTGAATACCTTTGCTAAAGTAGCAGTTTCTATTATTCTTCTCAAGGGGCTGCAGGGGCATCTCTGCCAGGCCCCCGGAGCCCCCACTGCTCTGCTCCAGCTCTGCCCTTGGGGCTCACAAGGCTGTTTCTCACCCAGTTCCCCTTAGCCCTGACTGCCAAGCACTGTTTTGCCCTTCCTTACCCAGGCTTTCCCCAGGGCGCTTGCCCATGGCTGAAGGGCTCAGCTCTGCCCTGTGGCAGGGCCATTGGAGCCAGCTGAAACCTGCAGCCCCCTTTGACAGAATCTGGACACATGCACCTGGTACCAAAGCAAATGTGGAAATTCAGAAGTCCTGAAAACCCAAGTAGACTGATTCAGTTACCTCCTATCATGGCCTCAAAAACACCACCAGCCCTGATTGTCCCTGTTGAACCTCCTCTGGGGCTTTCACCACCCTACCCATGGCCCAGGACCCCATTACAGCTCCCCAGGACTGTCAGCCCCTTTCCCAGTGACCCCACAGCAGGACCAGTCTCCAGACCTCCACAGCCTTTCCATGGGCAACCACAGACCCTACCGAGGTAGGGCACCCATGGGCCCATGTACTAGACTAGCCCGTCCCAATCCCCAGGGAGGTGCCCAATGCTGGGGCTGTTCTAGTGCCTCCTAGCTACCCTACTCCTGCTTAGGTTGGTGGGATGGGTCTTGACTGCCAGGCCTTACCCTGGTGGATGCTGAGGAGCTCCTGGCCTCAGTGAGCTGGCAGTGCCCGTGGTGCCTTAGCACTAGTTTCACTATGCAAACTCAAAACCACCCATGGGTACATCATCAAAGCTAGAAACTGGTGACGGGAGACTGAAATGTTACCTGCTAAAATTTCTACCATTGATTCCCAATTAGGGATGGCATCAGCTAAGTTTCTTCATTAAAATCTATATTTTTTGCATGGGAGTCTGTTTTATCTGATATCATTGACTAATTGGTTAAATATTTTCTTGTTATTTAAACATCATGTGTTCAGATCAAAGCATTCAACCCATGTCTTTTCCTGCTTTCACTTTGAAAGACAGATATAACTGTAATCTAATTCTTTAATTTTTGTTATCATCCAATACCAGGCTGTGTCTGACACATTTCTGCATTTTTTTTCCCTGCAGGGAGCAATGAAGTATTCAGCAAAATTTCTTGATTTCACAGCAAGGTAGCATAATCTCTGTAGGATTCTTTTTTTCTTTTTTTTTTTTTTTTCTTCCTTTCTATTGGGAAAACCTCTTTCAGTGCTCCCTGTGGTATCTTTTGTAACAAGGATGCATCTACTGAACAGTTTTGTAATTATCAATATTTATAAGGCAATGAGAAGTACTAGCACTCCACAGGGTGCCTAATTTTTTTAGCTTATTTTGCTAGAGTGTTTCAATAGTCTAGTGAGGAAGCTGGTATGACTGGATTCACCTCTAAGATTTTTACATGAAACACAGCTGATATCTAAGTACTGTGGGGTGAACAATTCCTGCTTTTTATTTCTTTCACGTAAAAAAGTGGTAAAACCAGAAGTTGTATAAGTATGGATGGGAATAATAAAGTCTTAAACTGTAAAAAATCCTATCATCCAAAACCAAACAAAATATTTTTCTTAAGAAGTAATTAATATTTGAACAATATAAATAAGAGACAGGAAGAGTACATCTGAGTCACTCTGCCTCCCTGCTTATAAACACAGCAGAGGAATAGAGAAGTTAATAGGAATGTCACAGCACAGTAGAAAAAGCATTGAGGAATCTTAAGCTTTCACTCTGCTGAACAAATCAATGCAAATCAAAATTATAAACTGAAAACCCATGCTGATGTGTATTGTTTAAGGGATTTGTATCTCTGATTCTACATTACTACAAACTGTTCTAGACTATTTTTCTCTTCAGAACTAGAAGAACTGTTATTTTTGTTATTTCAAAGGTATTTATTTTAAGGTGAAGATGCAAGCATAGAATCCTATTCATGTACTATGAAAATTGAAGGGGATGGTGTGTCCTGTAAAATCAAAACAGGTGTAAAGTTTAACTGAATTGTGAATATGCACTTTTGATATTCCCCCAGTTGCAGCTACAGCAGTGTTGCTAATTAAAACTGTAAGGTGCAGGTACTCAGTGCTGCAACTAACAGGTGAAAGTGTGATTAGTATCAAATGAAGGCAAATTCAATTAATTCCTCCTCGGGTAGTATAGTGCATCCATGGTCCCGAAGCTGAGCACATTGCCTGTTGCGCTGTGTGAGACATCCCTGCAATGAGAGAAGTTTTGGCAAAGGTCCAGAAAGCCAAGTAAGAACTTCTAGATTTAACACTCAAAGGTGTCTTATGTTGTATGACTTCTTAGCATGCTTACAAATTCTCTTGTGCCTATGGCAAGAAGTGTGATGTTTTCTTCTGAAAGATCTGTTCAAGAAATAAGGTGAGAAAAGGTGCATAGGGTACTGAGCCTTTGCAACAGCACTGCTTAGCTCAGCACGGAGAAGAAACTTTAACAGGCTGGACGTAGACAGTAAGTCACTACTCACATCTACTGATCACGGTGGTTTCTATGATGTTGGAATTGTATGTCAGAAGTAACTACCGTTACATCACATGTTTGAGGGTGAGTTTACAGCAGCACAGAATTTGGTGGATAAATTGTCAGTGTCTTTGAAAAGATGTGGTAATATGTTTGGTAAGACATAACTTGGTGTCACACTGTGATGTGATTCTGTGCCCAGCTAAACATCTTCTCTCCAAGCTGTGCACTTTTACCTCTCTTCCTTAAAAATTAAGTCATGCAGTAGTCAATCAACCTATGATGATTATTCAGATCAGTGTTCATTAATTGTCCTGTTGTCTCTTTGTATAGAAAAAAAAATGAAAAAGGAAAATAAGTAATTTGAAAAGGAAAATTGAATAAAAAAAATTTTGTGTTCCATTTATTTTGTATAAACATATATTGTGACATCTGAACATCTTCAGATGTGTTGGTAGGAGGTGGACAAACCATATGTCACTTCTACTTAAGATCATTTACTTTTCCAAGCACATAGGATTTCTATACCAGTAGCTGATTTAATTGTATAATACGCAGGTGACTGAAGGAAAGTTAATTTTTAGTTTAATGCTTTTCTGCCTCTGGCAGCTTGTTCAGAAATTAGAAGGCAGCAAATGTCAAGCATACTTGCTTTACTGATTTGTTACCATGAAAGAGAAGTGTGACTCACATAGCTATCATTTTCCCATTGAGTTTTTCTAGGGTTCTTCTATGGCAAATGTGAAAATTAATCTATTTCTAATGGTTTTGATGGACTAATCCTATGTAGTATTAATGTTCTGTTATTATTCTAGCTGTTCTGTCTGCTGCTGTCCAACTGCTGTTTTATCTCTAGTATATGCTCAGTTTCCACACATTACTTATTTTGGGTAAAACTGCACATAAGGCTGCTGAGAAAATTAGCTAATGTACTAGCAAGGATGCTGTCTATAATCTTTGAGAGGCTGTGGAGATCGAGGGACTTCTTGATGTACCGACGAAATACAGAATGTACAGAAGTTGCCCCCATGTTAAAGAAAAGGCCAGAAGGATGGGAATCTGTGGGAGAGTAGGCCTCACTTTCGCTCTTGGGAAAATCATGGAGCAACTCCTCTTGGATCTCGTTTTAGGGCACATGCAGAAAAATAAAGTGACAATCAGCATGGATTTGCTAAGGGTAAACTGCGTGTGACACATTCCCTTCTGTGATTCACATTGTCTTTAGCAGAGCTGTTGCAGTCTAGATGACTAGACAACTAGAAGGGCTAAAAACTGGGTGGATATTTGAACCCTGAGTGTAGTGGTTAATGGGTAATACACGTCTTGTCTTTGATAAGTGGAGTACTACAGGGAGTCTATGTTGGACCTCTCCTGTTCAGTATTTTCTTCAGTGGCCTAGACAAGCTTAGAGAAGGCATGTTTATCAAGTTTGCAGATGACACCAAACTAGGGAAACAACTAATAGAGCTACAGGCAAGGCTGCCATCCACAGGAACCTAGAAATACCAAAGGAATGGGCCAGGGAAAACGTAATGAAATTCATGAAGGCCAGCTGCCAAGTGCTGTCTCTGGGCAGGAAGCACTGGTACAAGGACATACACTAGAGCCTGCTCACATATCTCTTAAAACTTGCCTTCCATACAACCTAGAAACCTTGTATTATTTCCCCTCTTTATGATTGCTAGTTCATGTGTAGAGTTTGTGTATGTCCTGGTAGAACTATTATTCAGTGTGAATAATGAAAGCCACTTCAACTGAGATGTTTGGTTGAGGCCATTAAAAAATCTCTAAAAATCGGTTAGATTAAGCAATTCATAATTACATAAATTTGGAAGTGAGGTCCTAAAGAATAAATTAAAAAGGAAATTTTGAAAGGCATAACTTTCACTAAATCATGACGTTTTACTAAATCTTCTCTCCAGTGAAAACAAGTAGATCTCTTGGAGTGTTTGAAAGATCAGCAAAACAATAAGATTTTAAAATTATTTTCATAAAATTATGAATTAATTTTTATGATGTCCTAATGCATAGGTAGCATTCTACATGTGAAGTAAAATTAATTCTGTATAACGCACGTATATAACAGGTTTTACTGTTGAGATTTAAAATCTACCAACTCCTTCCACAGGAGACAGGTACAGGTAAGAGCAACACAAATGTCATTATGATCTAAATGCCGTGGCATTCCTTAGTTGCTGTAGACATTGTGAACATTTGTCATGGGTTCAGCAGTAGCAGTCATTTTTCTCTTCCTTGGTAGCTGGTGCAGCGCTACATTTTTGATTTTGGGCCTGGGAACAGCACTGATAACACCAGTGTTTCGGTTACTGCTTAATGATGTTTTGGTCTGGCCAAGGACTTTCTGAGTTTCATGCTCTGCCAGGGAGGAGGGGAAGCCGGGAGGAAGCATAGACAGGACACCTGACCCAAACTGACCAAAGAGGTTATTTCCATACCACAGCACATCATGCCCAGGATGGAAAGCAGAGAGCAGAGACTCCGAAGGGGGGAGGGGGGGGGGTGCACTGCGTGGTCGGGCTTGGTATTAGGTGGTCAGAATTGCATTCTTTCCTTGTATTTCTCTTGTCATTATTATTATTGGTGGTAGCAGTAGTGATTTGTGTTATACTTTAGTTACCAAACTGTTCTTATCTCAACCTGTGGGAGTTGCATTCTTTTTGATTCTCCTTCCCATCTCTCCGGGAGTGGGGGGCAAGAAAGAGGAGGAAGTGAGTGAGAGAATAGGCTGCGTGGCTGAGAGGCTTAAACCATGACAACATTAAAATTTCTTGGCTCCGTCTTATTCCTAATGAAACTCAATTTGATTTCTAACAATATTAAATACTAAGTCACATTACAAACAGGGGCCATTTCTTAATTAGCCCATTTAATGGCTCGTGTTATTGTTGCCGAAAAGCACAGTTCAGTGAGATTAAGAAATAATGGTTGTTTTTAGTTTTCACTATATTGTGTTGCTTCTTAGGAAATGCAGTAAAAGTTGACGAACAATCATACAGTTTCTCAGCAGAATCTTGATGGACAACATAACTATCCATAAGACAAATCTATTTTTACAAGTATCAAGTAAGATAATGAAATGTCTCTTTCTGAGAACTCTTTTCATTTTGCATTATTTCTCCCTTCATTTGAATTTTAGCTATTTGCCAAATTTTGATACATAATTGAAGTTGTATGCCACAAAAGAACAAAGTTCATGACTAGAACAATTGCACTGACTTCCACAGCTTTCCAACAGTGACATTCATGGTATTTATTGAATTTATGAGATTTTTTGTCTCCACTCTATCTTCCTTTTTTTTTTTTTTTTTTTTTTTTTGTATAAGGGATATTCAAATTTGCTCAGAAAAAAGAAATAAATAATAATTTATGTCAAATACTAGCATCATTAAAAATGATTCAGTCTTTAAAGACAAAGTGTTTTCTTAAAAGCACCTACAAATATCTACCAAACCCCACCAACTTTATAGCAGGATAGTAGTTTAATTTTGAGAATATCAAGTATGATTCAAATCAGTTACTATGTAAATATTATTAACATAACAAAAACTTCTTCCTACTAAAATTTTTTAACAACTCTGATTTTAAGAAGCTCTTTGGGTTTTTTCCAAGCTGTCTTGGGGTTTGACCTACATCTCAAAATAGTGGGGAGATTCTGATAGTATGAAATATGATGGATTAAGTCATGGTGTTTATGGTATGCCTTCATGTTGGATATCAAAGCAGTGAAAATCAGAGCAATATTTGCACCTGTAAAAAGAATATGAAAATGTTAAATGTATGAATTTAAAATAAATTCTATAATAAAACAATGGAAAAGGATTAGAACATTTAAGGAACTGAAAATTTTTAATTTTTTTTTTTAATAAAATTGTTGGTAGAACTAAAATGGTATAAAATGAAGAAGACAAAAGTTTAAAAAATATTACACTAAACACATCAAAAAGTGCTCAAAATAGTCTCAGGATTATTATTATGCTTTTAGAAAATGTAATTTTTAGAAAATTAGTTGGTTCTAATTAATCCCTTTGTTGAGTGCTTGTCTTCCAGAACACTAGGTCTACTGTCCTCACCTGATTTGATATTGTTTTACAGCGGTATTCCATGCTGACTTCATTAGATTTATTCTGTTTTCATGCAATGGTGACTTAAATTGTAATTTCTCACTGTACTTCCCCATTGCAATTAAAGATACTACTAGATAAGCAGTGTGCTTTTGCAAGTTAAGTGTTTAGCTAGCATTCATTATGCATATAAATAACTGTTTTACAATCTGAGTGTCAAACACAATGTTTATCTGTAAAAATAAATTGTGTCATGCGTACTATTTCCTCACACAATTATTGAACTTGTTATGTTAAGATCAATATTGGCATCCATACCATATTGTAGTTTACATTTTAACTAAATATTTCTTCATGTTTCCCTAAAGGATCTTTGTATTAAGAAAAGAGCTGGGTTTATTAAGCAGTTGTTTGCTAGACATAAAAAGGAAAAAATAACCAAAACAAATGATTTATTGGAGAAAAGTCTCATTATTTACATATTTTCTTTTCTAATTATGTGCTATGCCATTAACATTTTCAAAATCAGATTCAATAATAATAATGAACTAAGTAAATATTTTCACCTTCTAGTAGAAAACATAAATTGCATTTTAATTATACTCAGCATTTATAAGACTGGTGAAGAATGTTAATGCATCAGAACTGTTTTAACAAGATCTCTTCACCATACAAATCAAGAATATATGACAAAAACAGCAGGGTTTTTTTGTTTGTTTGTTTTTTTATTTGTTTTGCATTGGAGCATTTATTTTGTTTAAAATCATGGCAAAGATAAAATATATGAGAAATCCAGTCAGGTGTGCACAGAATGATTCCTCAATGGAGACTGAGCAAATAATATGTTTCATAAAATGAGTTACATTTATTTGAATAGAGTGCATAGGATAAATTGAAGTGTCATGTATGTATATGCATACTGTATGCTTCTGTGTACTGTTTACTTCAAGCATATCAATTTGATGCTGCTAAACGAAACATTTCAAGATGCACTCAGTCTTCAAATAGTACTACTGACAATGTTCTTCACTGGTGTAAATGTGTTACAGCGTTCATTTTATTTAATCCATAAAAATCCTCAGGGTTTGGACACTAAAAGTAAGAGCTTTTTTACATTTCTCATAAATGCAGTGAATCCTTCCATGAAATCATAGCAACTGCAAGCAGCATTTTTGTATTTTCCGCCACAGGAGTTTGCACTGGAGTCTGACCATTGACAGCTGTTGTCATGAAATATGCTCACTACAAGCAAGACTTTAGATTGTGCTGGCAATGTATTTTTCTGTATGTTGCATAGATGAGAGGTGACAAGGAACATGTTGTAATAGAAAGCAAAAGGCTTACAAATCTATGTCTTTTAGTCCAAAAGATAGTGCAACAATCCAATATTGTGGTAATCTACATACTTTTTCTTGCAGACTGAACATGATTTACCAAATCATTTGAGATTGGTTTAGAACAGAGTTTGACAGTTAATAAACAGAAAGAAATTACTGTCTTCTTTAAAAGCTCTAAAATGAGTTGTGCCCTTTTGATTCTTTTATTTTAAATTAATCTTATATTAATGGTGAAATAAAGCCCACAGTATTAATGATAGGACCTGTGCAACTATTTCAGTTTTAGTTAGTCTTTTCACTGTCTTTTTTGCTTGCTTGGTTGGCTAGCTTTTCACGGGATTTAAACAAATCGGTTTGGGGTTTTTTTTTCTCTTTCTCTGTATGGTCTTTGCAACATGACCCTTTGAACCAGAGAATGCAACGTATGGTTGCAAATGCGTTTCATATATACGCCTCTTAGAAAGAGTGCTACAGTCATAACGTCCTGAATTAATAAGAGAATAGTCCCTAGTGAACTGGAAAGAAATCACTCGAGCCCCTCACTTAAAATTATATGAAAAATAAGGGCTTACCAAGATTTCCAGAGGTGTTTTCCAGGTTATTTTTGTGTCGTGTTAAATTTCTAATTTTTTTCCCCATTCCAACAAAATTTTGGACTTTGAGGTCCAAAATGCAACATCCACAAATAAGTCTTATTTTTTCCATTGTGCGCAGATGACTAGGTAGGTTTTATTTCCCTCTAGCAAAATATTTTGAGGCTTCTATCCCTTTCTGGTTTTGTGGGTTTGTTTAGTTTTATTTCGAAGCACTCATTTTTGGGCACTACATAGTTCTTGTTCTTGCTTTTGCCTTCTAAGCCTGCAACGGCCCAGCTGGACTTCATGCTTTTCAGTCTGAGCAGGAGTCTAACCTGAGCAACCCACTTGGAAGTAATTCTAGTATTTGAGGATTTGGTTAGACATATTGTACATGGAGTAATCAGTTAATCAATATTTATGAATAGTAAATTTATATGAAAAATATGTTTGTGTTTAGCCGTCATTTGTAGAGAGAATAATGGGACAGCAGCAATATAGTCCTTTCAGAAGAAACATTAGTCTGGATTTTTTTTGTTTAACCTTACAAAGTCAGAAGTTTCTGACCTCCCTATAAAATAAAATTGAGAAGACATAATACATACATTCTTTCATTCTTGTTTATTGTATGTGCAAAGTTATGTATCTTTTATTTAAGAAAAAAAAGTTGAAAAATGGAGCAAAACTATTAAGCAAAAATTATTTACTTTAAATTTTCTCTCATTCATCTTAATAGGTTGTGATGGGTTCAGCAGTAGCTGTCTTTTTTCTCCTTTTTGATAGCTGGTGAAGTGCTGTGTTTTTGATTTTGGGCCTGGGAACAGCGTTGATAACACCAGTGTTTTCAGTTACTGCTTAGTAATGTTTTGGTCTGATCAAGGACTTTTCTGAGTCTCATGCTCTGGCAGGGAGGAGGGGAAGCCGGGAGGAAGCAGAGACAGGACACCTGACCCAAATTGACCAAAGAAATATTCCATGCCACAGTACGTCATGCCCAGTATGTAAAATGGAGAGCAGAGACCCGGAAGGGTGGGGGGGGGTGCACTGCTTGGTCGGGCTGGGTATAGGTGGTGAGCGACTGCATTCTTTCCTTGTATTTGCCTTGTCATTATTATTATTGGTGGTAACAGTAGTGGTCTTGTGTTATACTTTAGTTATTAAACTGTTCTTATCTCAATGTGTGGGAGTTGCATTCTTTTGATTCTCCTTCCCATCCACCCAGGGACTGGGGGAAAAAAGAGTGGGGAGGGAGTGAGAGAGCGACTGCATGAGTTATAGAGGCTTAAACCACGACATAGGTGATGTGTTGAAAACTTTGGTTTTTTCACCTCAAACCTGAATGTTAATAAGCAAAATGATTACAGATTTTTTGATTTTTTTTCTCAAATATAATTTTTATCTATATTAAAAATAATGAGAAAAAACCTAGAATTATACAAAACCACTGAACTATAGAAAAAATACGTGCTTTTTCTGACATGTTTAATTATGTTGAAGCAAAAGAATGGGGATATAAGCAGGAGCTATTGTAAAGTCGTAATAGGTGACATTTCTGAATCTACAGAAAAAAGGAAGTATGATTGTTTTCAATAAGCAATTATGTTGCTTGAATCATAAAGCCTACAGGAAACAACATTCAACAGAACATTACAAAAGAACTTTGGAAAAATATTTATGAGCTATAAAGTAACACATCTATTTAAGTTGCAAAAGGCCCTCTCTATTGCATAGCAGAGAAAGAAGTGGATCAATTTAATAATGTAGATATAAGATAAACACTGTGCATAGAAGCAAATTGCCTACTGAGAAATTTATGGCTTCATTTTAATAGTTGCGCACAGCCTTATGCTCCCTGTGAAGAGAGTACCACTGAGAGGGGATTTCCATACTGTACCAACAGTTAGATTTGTAGAGGCAATTTGATTGTTTTTCTTAGCACATAAACAAAGCTTTTATTTAATGAGATATTGCTGGAACATATTTCTATTTAAAGAAGTATGATAAGCAAGTGGTCTTGCATTCTGCATGTTCTGTCTAGGTTATTAAGAAAGCTGATTCAGCAAATCATACGGGTCAAAATGTTTTGATACCTTGAAACATATTCAGTCCATTTATTTTAATGCTTGTCCATGCTATGAACATGACATACCCTCAGTAAATTCTTGAAGCAATAATCACTCCACAGTGATAGAATGGGGGAGAGAATTGCAAAGGTAAAAGTGAGAAAACTTGTTACTTGATCGGGAAATCTGAAGTTGCACACACAAGCAAATCAAAACAAAGAATTTACTATGTCCCATCAGCAGGCAGGTGTTCAGCCATCCCTAGAAAAGCAGGGATCCATCACACAAAATAGTTACTTGGGAATAGAAATGCCCTAACTCCAAACATTCTCTCTTCTTCCCCAGCTTTATATACTGACCATGACGTCGTATGTGGGATCTCCTTCTGGCCATCTGGGGTCAGCTGTTCCAGCTGTGCCACCCGCCAATTCCTTGTGCACCCCAAACCTATTCACTGTTTGGGGGGTGTGAGAAGCAGGAAAGGCCTTGACTCTGTCTAAGCACTGCTTAGCAGCATTTAAAACATCCCTGCGTTTTCAACATTGTTTCCAGCATAAATACCAAACATTTGTGTCACAGACCCATACTGTGTGTACCCATATGGCTACTGTGAAGAAAATTAACCTATCCCAGACAAAACCAGCACATTCTCCTCACCCTATTCCATACCATTTACATCATGCTAAGGTCCCACATTATCCAATGTAACCTCATTAACCACCACTTTCCTTCCCATCATTTGGTATAATACACAGATATTATTACCTTAGTTTTTAGACCATCCCTGTAAAAGGTCTATAAAATGCCCATGAAATGTCCATGAAATGTCCATTGAATAGTTTAGTCTATGACTTTGGTCTCCATCTGTTATGGTGGTCATTCAGGACAGGAGAGGTGTTATGTTGTGGATAGTTATTGGGTACTGAAGCCAACTGAGGTTGGGTCACTAAATTAATTTTTCCAGGATTTTACATGTCAGTTATGATTAACTTTTACTTCACTTCAGATGCTGGTTAGCATAAACTAGGAAATTTGACTTTACGTAATGTATGCCAAACAAACATGTAGTTACCTTCTGTTTTAATTTTTATTCAACAAATACAATGCATAAAAATATTTTAGATACTTGTTTACATTATTTGCAGATTAATTGGGAGCAAGCATGCTTACAACTTTGCAGCATGTATCCAGTCATTTTATTTAAATTGCTTTGGAACAGACCAGAAATAATTCTGCTTAAAGACACATCACAAACTTATTGTGACGTTGAATGCTTGTTATTGAAAGAATAACAGGGGGGAAATCTCTGGATACTAAAATTTGGGTTCACAAACAGGGATTTTAAGTCTTATAATTATATCTTTACATGATACAGGCAAAGAACTAAAAACTTGTTAGGTGCCTGAGAATGAAGATACTATTTTGACAGGTACTTTCAAAAAGTCACTGTTTAAGTTCTAAGTAAGTGTCAGAATTTTAAATTCATCAATCTGTATTTGCTATATGCCAATATTTATTTATTTTTCTTATTAAAATAAAGGTAAAATTAATACTAGGGCGGTCTTCCAAAGATATTAAATAAATCAGCATATATTCAAGCCAATGAATCTAAAGAATTATTGTAGGGAAACATATACTCCACCAATTTTAGAATATTTTCTATTACCAGCACAAAATACGAAGCCTCTTATGCTTGTGGAAATGCTTAACTGCCTTCGTAACTGCTGGCTTTGTCAAGGTCATGTCCCTCAATCTCCCCTCTTATGCTCTTTTCTTCATGTTCATCATATATAAAATACACAATCATATTTTTCTTGTCTTTGGGCCCTTCACGTTTTGGCCCATTGCCTGAGCCTTCACCATCCTCACTCTAACCTATCTTCAGGAACGTGCTCAGTAAGATTCCATGGGATATAGCCCTAGAGGGCAACGGGGCCCAAGACTCTTGGTTGATATTCAAGGATCACCTGCTGCAAGCTCAGGAGCGATACATCCCTATGAGAAGGAAGCGCTGTAGGAGGGCCAGGAGACCTCCTTGGATGGATAAGGAGCTGCTGAGGAAACTTCGAAGGAAAAAAGAGGCTTATAAAAGTTGGAAGCAAGGACAGGCAGCCTGGGATGACTAGAGGGATGATGTCTGGGAAGCTAAGGATCAGGTTAGGAAAGCTAAGGCCCGTTTAGAATTAAACTTGGCTAGGGATGTTAAGGATAACAGGAAGGGATTCTATAGATACATTGCAAATAAAAGGCAGACTAGGGACAACGTGGGCCCTCTCCAGAAGCTATCGGGAGAACTGGCTACCCTGGATTTGGAGAAGGCTGAGGTTCTGAATGAACTCTTTCCTTCAGTCTTCACCTGCAAATGCTCTGACCATACCACCCAAGTCTTGGAAGGCAGACACAGGGACTGTGAGAATGAAGACCCTTGGCCCACTGTAGGAAAGGATCTGGTTTGAGACCATCTTAAGAGCCTGAACGTACACAAGTCCATGGGACCAGATGAAATCCATCCACGGGTCCTGAAGGAGCTGGCAAATGAAGTTGCTAAGCCACTGTCCATCGTATTTGAAAAATCATGGCAATCAGGTGAAGTTCCCAATGACTGGAAAAAGGGAAATATAACCCCCATCTTCAAGAAGGGCAAAATGGATGAGGTGGGTAACTACAGACCAGTCAGTCTCACCTCTGTGCCTGGCAAAATCTTGGAGTGGAATCTCCTGGAAGGCATGCTGAGGCACATGAAAAACAAGGAGGTGGTTGGTGACAGCCTGCATGGCTTCACTAAGCAGAAATCCTGCCTGACCAATCTGATGACCTTCTATGATGGGGCTACGGAACTGATGGACAGGGGTAGAGCAGTTGATGTCATCTACCTGGACTTGTGCAAAGCGCTTGACACTGTCTCACATGACATTCTGGTCTCTAAGTTGGAGAAAAATCAATTTGATAGGTGGACCACTCAGTGGATAAAGAACTGGCTGGATGGCTGCACGCAAAGTGTTGTGGTCAATGGCTCAGTGTCCAGCTGGAGACCAGTAACGAGTGGTGTCCCTCAGGGAGCGGTGTTGGGACCGGTCTTGTTCAACATCTTTGTTGGTGACATGGACACTGGGATTGAGTGCACCCTCAGCAAGTTTGCCAATGACACCAAGCTGTGTTGTTTGGTTGATATGCTGGAGGGAAGGAATGCCATCCAGAGGGACCTTGAGATGCTTGTGAGGTGGGCTGATGCCAACCTGATGAACTTTAACCATGCCGAGTGCAAGGTCCTCCAGCTGGGTGGGAGCAATCCCAGGCACAGCTCCAGGTTGGGCAGAGAAGAGATTCAAAGCCGTCCTGCAGAGAAGGACTTGGGGGTTTTGGTTGATGAGAGAATGAACATGAGCTAGCAGTGTGCCCTCGCAGCCCAGAAAGCCAACCGTATCCTTGGCTGCATCAAAAGGAGTGTGACCAGCAGTTTGAAGGAGGTGATCCTGCCCCTCTCCTCTGCTCTCCTAAGACCTCACTTGGAGTATTGTGTGCAGTTCTGGTGTCCTTAACATAAATAGGACATGGAACTGTTGGAACAAGTCCAAAGGAGGGCCACGAGGATGATCAGGGGACTGGAGCACCTTCTGTATGAAGACAGGATGAGAAAGCTGGGGCTTTTCAGCCTGCAGAAGAGAAGGCTGCGTGGAGACGTCATAGCATCCTTCCAATATCTGAAGGGGGCCTATAGGGATGCTGGGGAGGGACTCTTCATGAGGAACTGTAGTGAGAGAAGGGGTAATGGGTTCAAACTTAAACAGGGGAAGTTTAGACTGGATACGAGGAAGAAATTCTTTACTGTAAGGATGGTGAGGCACTGGAAGGGGTTACCCAAGGAAGCTGTGAATGCTCCATCACTGGCGGTGTTCAAGGCTGGATTAGACATAGCCTTGTGTGACATGGTTTAGTGGAAGGTGTCCCTGCCTCTGGCAGGGGGGTTGGAAGTAGATGATCTTCAGGTCCTTTCCAACCCTAACTATTCTATGATTCTATTCTTTTCTTTCCTTTTCTTTTCTTTTCTTTTCTTTTCTTTTCTTTTCTTTTCTTTTCTTTTCTATTCTTCCTGAAAACTTTCTTGCTTTTCATATGCAGGTAAAGCCCAGTCTCAGCATCTGCCAACCTGTACCCTCCTCCATATTGTCACACTTTTGTTCTTGCTGTGCTAATAACAGTTTATTTTTTTATTGTCCTGTTTTTGCTCTACTGTTTCTTCCTTCAAGTTACCAAAGTTGTTTTTTGTGTGTCATTTGTTCTCTGTCTTCTTATTTAATCTTCCTATGTGATCTATATTAAATGATATAATGTTTTACGCTACTCTATCCACAGTTTGTAATTGAGATCCTGCTATGTTTATTCAATTCATCACTGGCCTGTAGCAAGTTGTTTGATTTACTGTTTACTTAATTTCTCACTCTGCTTCATTTTTATTTTTTTCTAAAAATAAAAGAGAAGCAGTTGTCTTTCCCAGATCTTTTTCTGTCTTGCCTTTAAGCCTGCAAGCCAAAGTCAAAGAAACAGCCTTTCTCCAACTGCTCTTGTATGCATTTGGCAGAATGGATCTTGAGTCTTAATTAGTTCTTCTTATTTTAGCATATACTCAACTCTTAGGTTATGTTATAAAGAAATCCTGTAGATTTCTTGAGAAAAGGAGTCTTTATCTCACTATAAAATTTGCCAGTGCCTAAAGGAGCCAATCCGTGATAATTACCTGTAGCCCTTTATCCTTTCTTAACTTGACTATGACAATGACTTTTGTCCTTAGTACTTTTTAGAATAGTATGTCTTTTATATTGTAATATTTCAGGAGACATAATCTGTTATGGAATTGTTCACTCCATAAACAAAGATGAAGTATTATTTCCAGGACAGAGCTTAAGCACCCTCATTCAAAATTCAATGAAATTAATGGCAAAATTCCATTAACTTAAATTTTAGATCAAGATAATGGAAAGAGAAAGGATCCTAAATCCTGTGGAAAGAAAGAAGAAATGCAGTGTCTGTTTAGCTTCGCTCGCTCATCATGGCAAAAGTGGATTAATTGTAGCAAAATGTTAGAAAGCCATTTCTGAGATATACATATATCATCAGGCATAGTTATTATGTTAATGTCGAGGGAATAGCCAGGTGAATGACCTCATTGTGCTAGTCATTGTAAAAAACACTGCCAATAACCTGTACTTGTAAAATAAATTAGAGCAGTCTTAGCCATCATCTGCAACTCACTTAAGTCTAACTCAAGGCTCTCCAACCCTCTGTTTCCAGCAATGTGGAACTGAGATACAAAATGGTAACTTTTGATGTTCTTCTTTCTTTTTTTAAACTCCCTTATATGCCTTAAGGCTTTTTGTTTCAGGTGTTCTATTGTTTGTAACTACTTACTGAGGTAGATTTTTTCACTTAAACCACTGCTTTTATGTGCCCATTATCTTTTGTGTCAGCTTCATTAAGAAAGCTAGATCTCTGTGCATGGAAGCAGCTTGTGAGTCCAGCTTCTGATAATGGAAGTATGCTTCTCGAAAACTGATTATTGTTATGGCTCTTCTGCAGACCCTGACCTACAGCTTCTGCTGATTCCTGAGCATAGTGGGTGGCTGGCAGGTCCATGATTCAGAGACATACAGTCTCACCTTCCCAGCATGAGATATTAGCCTACTCTCTGTGGCTCTACTGCATGTTAAACAAAGGGAGATTACTAGATCAAGTAAATGAAGGTCATTTCTTGACTCTACACTGTGCTAAGTAATGGAACAGGTCTGAAATCTAGGTCCCAGTGTCATTGTGACAGGATCTGGGACACCTGGCCACCCTGGTATGCAATATTTCATTACTCACAGGAGTCTTCAGCAGTTTCCAAGACAGACAACAGATAATGTGATCCAGTAGTCATTGCTGCTCACTTAGACTGCTAAGCTTCAGTGGCCCATGAGAACTACAAGATAATAGTTGTCATTCTTTGTTGTCTTTCTAATGGATTTTTTTTTTCTATCTGCTTCTTAATTATTTTCTCCCCAAGCTAAAAGGCTGTCGAGCTCCCACAGAATCAGTCATAGGAGCACAGTTACCTAGTTCAAACATAATGCAGAACTTAAGTGTTGCAAAACAAAACCTAAGTGACATGAAGATACGATGAGAAAGTTGGGGCTGTTCAGCCTGGAGAAGAGAAGGCTCTGTGGAGACCTCATAGCATCCTTCCAATATCTGAAGGGGGCCTATAGGGATGCTGGGGAGGGACTTTTCATTAGGAATTGTAGTGAGAGGACAAGGGGTGATGGGTTCAAACTTAAACAGGGTAAGTTTAGATTGGATATGAGGAAGAAATTCTTTACTGTAAGGGTGGTGAGGCACTGGAATGGGCTGCCCAGGGAAGTTGTGAACGCTCCATTGCTGGCAGTGTTCAAGGCCATGTTGGACATAGCTTTGGGTGGCATGGTTTAGTGTGAAGTGTCCCTGCCCCTGGCAGGAGGGTTGGAACTAGATGATCTTAAGGTCCTTTCCAACCCTAACTATTCTATGATTCTATATTTCCCCCTTCTTGAAGACATTATTCCAGAGGCACTACCACTGTCACTGATGTGCTCAGGCCTTGGCTAGCAGCAGGCCTGTCTTGGAGCTGATTGGCATTGGCTCTATCAGATATAGGGGAAGCTCTGGCAGCTTCTCACAGAAGTCACCTCTGTAGGCCTCCCTCTCCCTCCAAAAAGCCTTACGACACAAACACAGTACATGTTGCAATTTAAAGTTTTGAATCTTAGCATTAACTTTAAATAAATATTTGTTTGTGTTGTTTGGTTTTTTTCCCTAACAGTTTGCTCAGCAAAAGTCACAAGGGCAAAGTTTTCCTTTCCTCTAGTCCCTCTAAACAACTGCTCTTGGTTCATGCTATTTTAAAAAACATAATGGAACTGCATGGCATAACCAAAATTATTTTAGAAACAATTCTACCCTTGGAGATCAACTTCAAAAGTGCTTTTCTCTTAGTAATTCATGCATTTCACAACAGGCAATTGTTTGTGGAGTCTGCATACCGGAAAGACTAACATTCCTTAAAGCTATTCCATTTCCATTGTCTCTAATTTTTGTAATGCTACTTAGGTGCAGCCGCTATTCTGTTGTGACTATAATCACTAGGTAAATTATGACTATACCAGCTATTTTTGACGAAGTCAAGGAGGTAGAATGAAAACATGCATTTGAAAGGAATGCAAAATAATAACTTAAAATTATCCAACAAGGAAAGTTTATTTTTTTACAGTCTGAAAAAAGTAATCCCAAGACACACATTTCTAATTTATAAAATTTATTGAGGCAGAAATACATTCAACATGATTTCTCTTCTGACACCAAGTAATCTCCAGGTGCTCAACTCTCTTCAAACTAGAACTGCATGGTTGCCTGTGTGCTGTGTGCCTCAGGCTTGGAAATACCTGAGTGAATTGGGCATCCTCTAGAGATGACCTAGCACATCAAGTTAACTGCAAGGTTTCATTATTTGTGTGTGCCTGACTTGTCTTTGCTCAATTGCTTCTCACACCTGCAGCCTTCTCTTCAGTTCTCCAAAGCTGACATATTTATTTATGGCTTTTTAAAATGTATTTTTAACCAAGGGAGAGAAAAAGAAAGTCATTTAGGAATCAGTTCTTGGTTTCTAATATTCTCAAAAGGCAGGAGTGAGAAATGTTACAGAGATGTTGTGTATTTTCTGCCTACGTACAAGGAAGGAGAATAGCAAGAAAAGCTTCCCATCCCACCAAGTTCTCTCTTCTGTATTAGATGTTCATTGATGTACCACAAAGATTTGACACATTGCCCCTTGTCAGTGGATGGGAAGGGCTCCTGCAAAACTGCACGGAAAGTTTAGCACTTCAGTTACTGAGTTATCAAATAAAGATGTGCTGGCTGGACAATGCAGAAATACATGTTCAGATTGAACCTCTGTTAAGTGTCAAATCATGTGAAAACAAAATCACATGCATATTCCTTCCCAGTAAGATAAACTGGCTGTTCAACTGTTGTCTAATGGTCTAGCTTATTGAGGTGCTGGGAACTCTCAAATACCACTACCTTCAACTGGGCAGCAGATTCACACGGCTGAAGCATGCCAGCACCTGTAAACAGCAGCATACCACTGATATGTTCAGCATCATATATCTGCTATATTTTATTTTGAACTGAAAAGGTGTTACTGACATCAGCAGCTTACTGCTTGCTAACCAGGACTGAAGGATTATGTGTGGAAGGAACCAGATAATTTTGCTGTGCAACTGCTCACTTAACAAGTGGCTACAGACAGCACCAGTGAGAAAGATGATACAAAACTAATCTGTGGTTGGATTGTGACTGAGATTAGGGGGAAAAAAATTATAAAAATTGTTCAAAACTTCAGTGAATTCCTCATTTCACTTTCGCCATCTTTTCTAGCAACTACATTTTTAAGCTAAAAAATTACAAATCAAGCTTTATTCACACTTACCATGTTTAAATGCAGAGAAGACCATCTTTTAGATTAGTATTGACACGTTCCAGATTCAGCATAATTGATTACAGTAGATTTAAACCAGTGTCTAATTGAAGGCAACTTGGACAGATTCACTATGTTGAAACTACATACCTGGTAAACAATGGACTGCAGTGGGCACTGTTTGGCTTTGTTCCCAAGGCTGTGGTCACATGGCACTTAAACTGAGGCCTACACATGCTTCCAAGTTTACACTTACCAAATTTGCTGACCAAACATACAAACATTAAGCCCAAATGCCAGCTGCATTTCAGCCCTAGTCAGGAAATTTAGTTAAGTGGAAAATGTGAAATATAACTCGCAAGGATTTCACAAGTAAAAATTTATTTTCTCTGCCTCCTCTGCTTTCTTCTTCTGTCACCCAGAAGATGGCTTTTTTACTGAATCCTTTGTTTCTTCTTTATCCCATTATTCCCATCAAATTCCCACCATTTCATTGGTAATTGAAGTTACTGCCATCCTAGAAAACATGTCTTTCTGATCCTCTGCTACATGATCCAGTTTATCAATCTGTTAGAAACCTTTGTTGTTTAATAATAAAAATAGTATTATCTTTGTGTTTACATTCCAAACACCATCACCCCACCCCTACCACCAGCAAAGCCTTAGGCTTGTAAAATGTATCGTTCCATCTTGATCATGAGTGAATGGTAGGAGTCAGTATTGACAGCAAACAGGTGAGCTGATAACAAATAGGACATTTATTACAGAATTTCATACAATAAAGCAATTGAAACAAAGCCAGGACATTTAAAGATACACAGCTGAAGAGTTTAATGCTTTCTTCTCTGACTGTTGTGAACCTTGTCCTGTGGTTCCCCAGGTCCTGCTGAATCAGGAAATGCTGTGCCTGAAGGGCACCATATTTGCTGTTTGCTTAGGAGTGAAGACTGCATGTACACTATGTGAGGGTCTACTACAAAGCTGTCTGCTCCTTCAAACACATCTGAGATTTTAGAAGCTTACAGCTTAGCAGACACATCTCAGTCAGCGTGGCAACATAAATCTCCATTGCCACCATCCCATTAGTTGGCTCGCCTGCGGCAAACTGGTTAGCTGTGGTCTAACAGCAGTCTGAGCTTCTGACTCTCCATTCCTTTACTGTTGCTGTCCCCTGACATTGGAAGACCTATGCAAGCTTTTTGGTTAGATTGGTTTGCTTATTCACACAGAAATTCAGTGTGATCATAGTGTATTTGCAGAAATAGCATATTCTGCTACCTTATGACACCTTTTCTAGCCAAGAAATACCACTTTATGATTGCTGCTAGAAATGGAGAGCAAAGGGAATCCACATTATTGGAAATTTACCATATATGGTTTTGCTTCTACAGCAGAAACTCTGTCAGTTTATGGGTGTGACAATGCTGGATGTATTAATTTTCCCCTTGACTTCTATTCCAGAGGCCCTGAAGCAACCAAAACCTCTCCTTCTGCATTCCCAATTCTTTAACGTTGCCACAACCACTCCAAACTGAGCAGTACAGCTTTGAAGGGACTTATGACATGTTACTGGGGTTTCAGAGAGATTTCAGAGAATTACCAAGTGCAAACTCATTCCTAGAAAGCTTCTACTTGGTGGCATGCACAGCCACACCTGGGAAACACGACTCCAAACTGGACACATTTGACAGGGACTACATGAAGCAATGGAAATAGGAAGAAAGCAAGCTGAGTTTCGGATTTTTTCAAATGAGTTTGTGTCCATACTAAACTGTTGGGATAGACAAATTTTGTTTTTAAAAGAAAAAAACATTATTAATCCTCATTTTGTAACAAGTTGTTCTTGAAGTAGACTTGTTTGAATTAAAAAGTATTCGTTCCTAGCCCTTCTTCCACATCTCTGATAGTTCAGAGGCTGAGCCTTAAAGGATTTTGTGAAAGTATCTTTCTAGAACATACTAAATCTAAATTTGATGAGAGGATGTAATATGTAATGACAACTTCATGAAAGTAAAGTTATTTTTGCATTGTGACAACTAGGCAGGCTTCTATCATTTCTGCGGTGCCAGCAGTTGGAGGAATGAAAGATGAGATGTGAAAAATTTCCCCCCAAAAAAATGCACAAATATAACAAAAACAAAGCCCAAGAAGATTTATATAACTAATTAGTTTTTAAAGAATTATTCCTAAGCATAAATAAATATCCTCTTCTATATATACTCTTTTTAAATTTCAGCATTTTACAAATAATTTTGAAGTAGGTGTATGTAGGAGTAAAAGAAGGTTGCTCTTCACTGCATATGCCTATCAGTAGTAGGAAATTGTTTAGCTTAACTTACCTGCTAATCACCTGCCAAAAATTAACTCCTGCATTCAAAATACAAATTCCCCAAAGTAATCTGGAGTTTAGGTCAGCTACAGACTCATTAGCATTTATCCTCAGTCTCATAAAATTAAGGTGATAGGTAAGAAGAAGAAAAAAGTAAGAGACAAAGAAAGTGGTAAAAATAAGGTTCCTCAGCTATGCATTGGACTTCCACTGTCAAATTATTAATAATTCTCTGAATTCTCTTTCCTTTCCTTCTTCAGAAAATCTGATAACTGACGATTATTTCTGTGGGAATACGAGTGATGACAGAAATTAGTTACAAAATCACCCAAACCTCATGCAATAGCAGCAAAATGAACGCTATATAATTATAATAATTTCCAACCGAATTGCTGAAAAAAATTGAAAAGTTCCTAATAAAAAATTGAGAACTTTCCAGTACATATATACAACAAGAATGTGATAAAGGAAGCATTTGATGAAGAACAGAAACTATAAAGAGCTACAATAAAAATCAAATTTAGCTTAATATTAGAATTTTAGATCAGATTTCATTTTATGTTAGTTGTTTTATTGGTTTGCAGCAGTCATGTGCCTGTTATTTGCTTAAGCCACTGACTAGCTGCCTGTAGACAGCATCTGGCGGGAATGATGTTTCAGTGCTTCTGACACAATAGCAAGTGAGCTTCCTATTTGTATATAGGTAGCAGTTGCACAACTTGGGATTTTAAATTTAAAAATTCAAATTACTGTAAATTTATGCTTTGAAAATACCTAACTTTGAGTTACTTGAAAACTGCAGACATTTGTGTTTGTTTCAGCATTCTCATTAAGCAAGAATATTATACAGTGAGATAGTTTATGAAATGGTATGATGCACAGAATCATATAGAAAATAAATTCCTATAGATATTTTTTTTTTCATAAAGTAGCTTGGTCTACCAAGCCATGCATTATTATGAATGTAAGACAGACATAAAATTCAGTCACACAGGTTTCTGCAGAGCATCACCTGACAATCTTTCAGATTAGTATATGATGTGGATATTCTGGCCAGTGCAATAACACAAGAATGGTTTTACATGATTCTCAGCCCCTCTTAAAAACAGGCCAAACAATCTTAACTTTGGTATAATTACATTGAGTCAAAACCTCTTAAAGAGATGCTTATGTCTTGTTGTAAATCAAAAAATAAAACAGGTCCAGTGAATAAAGCACTCATTTCCAAAGATGGCATGCAGTTCAGTTGAACATGACTATCCAAACTGAATTATATTCACATAGTTTGATTTCAGTCTCTCAATTCAATGTAACATGTTATTTTCCTTTGCAAGTAAAATGGATTTATATTTTAGGCCTGCTCAAAGAGCAGTTAACTTGAAAGGAGTTTTAATGCTCCAAACATTTTTATTTACATGGCAGTTGTCTCATACTTCTATTGCATAAAATCTCATGTTTCTAAGGAGATAATGCTCAACAAATCTGCAAAACCCAGACCTGTATCAGAACCTTAGCTTTGCCTCAACCAGGCATATGGGGAGAAAAAAAGAAAAAAATAAACAAACAAACCAACCAAAAAACTCAAACCAAAAAAACCCAACTGAACAGAACCACAGTTAAAAAACCCTGAAAATAAAATAAAGCTTGTGTCACAGAATATTTCAGGTGTCAGCCCAATAGCTGACAATACAATGTGCAAATAGTTGATTTGCTCTACAAAGGTCTGCAAAAAGAGATATACCTCAGCTGCAGTTTGGAAGCTCCCTCCATTTTTATCTTTAAAACATAGGAAGGTTCTTATTTTGTTCATGCGCTGGAAGTAAATACCATTAACAACACAATTTTATGCCTTTCTCCATTTGGAATCAAAGTTAGAAGGTTTTGTAGCATAACTTTTTCACTAATCCTTAAAAAGAAGCAAAAGTTAGCTGTTAATGATCTTCCAGGTGTATAGTGACATTAATACTTTCCAAGTCAGGGTCTTTTGAGAGTGGCATCAGCATATGATTTTCATCTGTGTTTTCTCAGATATTGTATTGACTGAATAATTCACTCTGCCTGAAAAGTGAGAATGATTCTGCTCTTGTTGGTCTTTTTAAGTCTACTGAATTCAAGTCATGACTGACAGAGCCCATACAGATGGATATGTACTTCTGAAAGATAGACAAGAATAAAATAATGCATGAGCAAATTGCTGGATGCAAGCGGATGAAATAAAGCCTCTCTTAATCTAAAGGCCATTTTTAACAGAAATCAATTTAGTCATTTAAGGCAACAGATGTCCACATGTGTTTCATATCTTTTGCTTTCCAGACCCAAAAGAATTGAAATTCCATAAAGGAACAGCTCCTGCTTGTAGGGTTTCTATAAGTGAGCATTTATCATTCCTGAACATTTAGAAAACTTAATCAGAATGGCAAACCTAGTTAGTTTAATAGCATTAACCCCTTTGTTTGAAACTTAGGGAGTTAATAAAGGTAAGTTAAAACCACTTTAATCTTAAATAAGTGTCCACACAAATATTTACTGCAGATAACCAATCAATTTTAAATTCAAACCTCAACTTAATTTTGATCGATTTCACTGAGTGTCCGTAAGGATAGAAGAGCTGCTATAAATCCTAGTACAGACCTGATTTTCTGATATTTTCAGCTCATGGTGACACAAGAGGTTCAGGCAAAAATTTTGATGCGTGTTATTTGGATTCAGAACTAAGCATAAAGCTTTTGGGGGCCAAACCTTCCTATCCTGTTTGAAAACAAAACAAAACAAAACTTTCTAATGCTACAAGAGATAAATTGAAACCACCTTAACATCCTTTTTACTTTTTCTTTCTTTAATCAGGATCCCATTTTTTAACCCCATACAAAAATCAGTTGTGGCCTTTTAAGACAAGTCCTTATTGCTTACCATGAAATTGAGCTCTATGGTCTACACACCGGAAATGAGACTTTGGGCATTAGGAAGATTTACATTCAAAGGATAAACATTTGCAAAAAAATTTCTTTGCATCCTGCAATTATTTCAGTTAGAAATAATTGCCCTCATTATGATTTCTTATGTGCGTTTTTCTTCCTTTTGAAAAATGGGTATTTCAATCAGATACTGTCATATGACAAAAAAAATGCTGTTTTCACATGGGACATAATAATTTCTTACTAGCTTGGGAGCTTGGAGAAGTATAGACGTAAGCTGCCAAATAACTTGCAGATGTAATTAAAATGGAGGTTTCTTTCCCAGTGGTGTATGTATGCTGTAATTCAATTATTTAAATATATGAATGGGAGACTAAGATAAATGTATATCTAGCTCAGGGTGTGATACAGTACACGTAATACCAAATTCAGCTGGCTTACATGCTCTAATTGTCACCTTGCATTTTCTATAATGTATGACTAGATTTCCATTTATTTTAAGAGAGCAAAAGAATAATTGTATCCAGATATCAGAGGTGATGCTAAGAGACACGTGAATCAGCAAGAAGATGGAAGGAATTAGGAAGTAGTTTCACATGAGGAAAAAAATATAGGATATGTCCTTACACATTCTGCCTCAGATATGTGAGCTTTAAGCGCATAAATAAGCATATGCTCCTTTTCATTGAATTCAAGGAGCTTCAGGAATGTGGCAGGATTACAAAAGTGTATGAGATGAGAGAAATAAAACAAAATATAACCTTGTAACATACCTGGTTTTATATACCTCTAAACTTGGCTCAAGTTAACAACAGAAAATATAAACAAAGATACTGTCATTACATTATTATTGAAAATTAGTATATTTGGTCATTTTTTTGTCTTAGGACAAAAAGAGAAAACATTCAAATCATTAAAGAAAACATAATTCAATCTTTCCAAATTGTATTAAATTAAAGAAAAAGGAAGAGTGACTAATTTAGCAAAATATTCTCTCTTAAGGAATATATTTTGATTTTAATACAAACCAACATAATAATTTACAATTATTAAACAGAAGTACTAATTTATCCAACTTCAAATTTTTATAATTACTACTGAATATGTTTGTGAAGGGTCAAAGAAAACTTAATTAAATGCTTTGAATCCAGGGAAAATCTTTTAGTGAAATAATTCTTGAAAACAGAAATGCTTCACCCAAATCTAACATGGATTTGAGTCATCATTGTTGCAGCAGTAAGAGGATGTAACACTCAGGAATTATGAAGGTTTTAATAAATGGTGTTCGCTAATGGTAACTTTTTTTTTGTTTCTGCTATTTCTGAACACTGTTGTTTTCAACAGAAAGCACTTCAATTTAAAGAGAATAGTTTGTGTTGCTTTTACTTTACTAGAAGGGTAAAGGTCTCCAAACATTGAAGTAGTAGATAAAAAAGTGCTTTCTGCAACCACGGTAGTGTTCAGAAGTAGCAATAATCATTATGAGTTCATAGTTCCAGTGTTCCAAGTGTAAGAAATATGAATTATATGCAGCAGAACCGTCTTCAGCTGAGTGGTATATAATCAGCTTTACTGTCATAAACTTCATATGAAATCTCAATTATTTTTTTTTTTGAAAGAAAAAAAGTAAAAAACTATAAAAGCACTCTGCAAATTTTCTGATATTACTTTTGCATAAAACTCAGAAAGCTTAGAGTACTTTTCTAGCCTTGATCACAGACAGTGTATCAAATATAACGTGTATTTGAAGACTAAAGGAAACAGACAAGGAAGCTTTTGCTTGCTCTTTCCTCTTCTGCAATGGTATATCCAGACAGAAGAAATGTGAACTGGTCAATGGCATGTAAACATATTTATGAAATATTTGTTGATTCTATTCCATCACCTGAGGCACTGATTATGTTAGTGCTTCCATAAATGGCCCGCCATGTAGTCTCAGTTGCATTGCTGCCTATTCTCCGAGGGTCCTCTCTCACTGTCTTGTTCCATTGAAAGCCAGTTCCATTGCACTGTGAGATGCCCATAGGGAGCTCCTTCAGGTCATCAGCCTTCCAGTTCTGAGGCTAAAACTTTGCCCTAGAAAGCAGAACACTACTGTTTGATTCCCCTGCACCATACTACTACCACTACTACAACAAATTAAGGTACATGTTCCAAAGTCATGGATTCAGCCCAGGCCACAGATTGTTCACATTGTAATTTCCCAGAAAAATGTGGTAATGAAACTGGAATTTCCCCACACTGGTGACAGAATTTCATATCCTTGAGGTCTGCATATGGTAAGACATGCTGAGAATATTCAAGCTAGGGACTCGTCAAGCCTCAGAACTCTTAGCGGATGATGATGGATGAGTGGCAGATGTAGCATATGATATGGATATACGAGAAGAGTAATAAGTGAGGGTAAAGTGCTCACACTTTGTGGAAAAAACAGCAACTGAAAGAGGACTAATCTCAACTATGGATTATAAAGGGCAGTCCACTACTATCAAATTCATGCCATCTGGGTTGCACATGATATCTTTGGTTTCTAGAATGGCTTGATCCACTTTTTGTGATGGTAAGTATTTATGACTCAATGCTCTTCTATGAAAGATGAAGAGAATGATTATACTAGCACCCAGGGAGGCACTAGAACTAAGTCTTGATAGGTGAATTCCTAAAGCTGCTCATGAGCCATCTCGTATTACAAGGTCAGATTTACCAACTCGTCACCTCACTCAGCTAGAGTTAGCCTGCAGCAAGCTGCTTTTTCATCTGTGTAATGTCTAATCTTCTAGAGGCTCATTTTTAATAACATTGTTTTTAGGATTCATCTGGATTTGTTCAAGACTGGGCCTAGAAGTTATATACAAATTTGAAATTAGGATTTGTATTTCGATACCTCCTTTATTAGCCTCCATGTAACATTTTGCCTACCATAGTTGTAAACTGTCAATAGTAATCTTTTCCTTAATTCCACTGAAGCACTATTTCAGTTGCTTTTCAAAATGAGACTCAGCTGCTGTCCTGCAAAATAACTAATAAAATTATTATTCCCACTGAATTCAAATAATTGGGTCACATGGAAAAGGTTAAGAGGAGGTCTTCCAGCCTTCTTCCTCGTTTTTCCTTTATTAGCAATGGAACTGCTCTTTTAAAGAACAGGAGAGTGCACAGAGGCAAATCCAAGTCCCTTTTCTGTAGATGACACCTGCTGTGTAAATAACATGCTATGAATCTCTCCTAGAGAGGTTTATTTCATTGAATATCAGAGTACAAACATCTAAGCACTCTAGTGTTAGGCACTCTAATCTGCTCCAATTCATTAAATGAACAGCTAAACTTACTGATAATTGTTATAGACTTGAAAATACAGTAGCAAACAAAACTAAGATCTTGATACAAATTGCAGGCTTTGACACTTTAGAATTGGAATGTTCATCTACTGCAAAGCTATTTTCTGAGTAACAAAACCAATATTTGGTCTTTTCCCATCTGGAAGGGAATAGCAATTGGTTTCTCTGTTTTAGCTTATTTCATTGGATTAGTGCCCTACATACCTCACTGGAAATCGTTAACCAAAGCTGCATCAACATACTGGCCAGGTGATCCAAAGTGTATGAGATTTCTGCAAGTGATTTTCTCACTCTCTTCTTCACATTGTACTAAATGAGCTCATCTCTCAAACTCTTCTTCTTAAATATTTGTTTGGCTCAGAGGTGATTATAGTCATGACAGCAGTTGGAAGTCTTCTGGGGTTTGGTACTGCTGCCATCTGCCTCATATAAAGCAAAAACAGTTTCTGAGATTGTTCACTAACTCATGGCGTAGCAGCAAGCCAATTCTGGATAAATATTCAAAGAAGGCAGAAAAAATTTTTTCCACTCGCTGATTTTGAGTGAAGCAAAAGATATTTTAAAGAAGTAAATAGCAGAATGCTGTCCAGAATGTCTGTAGTGTTTTGTCATTGTTGTGGTCTAAGCCCAGCTTAAACCCAGCGGGTTTCCAACACAATAAAAATCCTCTGCTAGACTAGAATGCTATGATAAACAAAAATGAAAAAAGAATCACTGCTATTTCTTTGTATAGCAACCAACATTGAATGGGACTTCAGCTCATACAGTGATGTACCTACAAAACTAACTTGGAAATATGTGATTTGAATAGCAGAAATTTCAGGTTTCGGTATGCAAATAGCAGAGAAAAATGCAGTTGCTCATTCAGTAAAAAGTTTCATTTTGGCTTTGTTTCCTCATATCTCAATTTTTTAAATTTTATTTTATTTTAGTTTGTTGTATTTTATTTGTCATTTCACAACTTCTGAGTTACCTTTGTTCACTCTATTTTTATTTGCCATTACCCAGCTTCAGAGTATCAAATTTCTGTCCATTTCATAAGCTAGATTCCCAGGAGAAGGCTTCTACATGTCTAGGAGCCTACATGTCAACTCATTAACAGATTTTATCCTGCAGTACCCTCAAAGACTATTGCAGTTCTTTTTGGTTTGTTAATGCTACTTTTGCAATGGTCTTACAAGTGAAAATGGAACATTTCAGTGTTTGGGGGATTAGTCTGGGGTTTGGAAAATATCTGCCTTCATCCTATTAATATCTGAAGCAAAGCAGTTGGTCTTCCTGTGACCCAGGGGATTAAAATAATTAGCTGGAGACTACACTTCAATTCCTCCATATTCAAGTGCCTCAAAAAATTAAGTTATTAATTGGGGAGGATATATCAGTATCAGATAGTAAGTACCTGATATTTCAAAAGAATCTGCTGATTATCTGCAGACTTCCTTTGTAACCCTTACCTTCTCCTATCCTTCTTCTTCTAGTGATAATATTAAAGGAAGTCTTTGAGGAACTCCAGTGTGAAAAGAGAAGACAAAGTGGTGAGCAGAAAAAAATAATTTAGAAAAACAGAAAACTGCTGAAGTACAAAAGTGATGAATACCTTGACAAATTTCCCATTACAGATTAGAAAATAAAACAAAATCTGCTGGTTTGAGTTTATTGGACTTCCTTAAAAAAAAAATCATTCAATATATTTCACTTTCAAATAAATAGAACTCTTGTTTTACCTGTGGAAATAAATCAAAAGACCAAATGAAAATAAGATTTAAGTGATTGTATGTTTTCTTTATTTATGTTCTTTGGTTTATTATCTGCTAGGTCCCTCTAATATTTTTAGAATGTACTGGCTAATTGAAGCCAAACCACAGAAAGATAAGAGGAAGAAAGGCTTTAATTTTTTTATCAGGTTTGTGTGAACAGATAAGAGAAAAAGGAAACTTGCATTGTCATAGTTTAAGCTGTAAATCACGCAGCCTGTTCACTCACTCCCCTTTCTTCCCCCCCCCAACTCCGGAGGGGGGTGGAAATTGGGAGAAGAATCAAAAGAATTTAACTCCCACGGGTTGAGATAAGAACAGTCCAGTAACACAAACCACTGCTGCTACCATCAATAATAATAATGACAAGCAAAAAACAAGGGAAGAGTATACAACTGCTCACCACCCAACGACCGAGCCGTGAACTAAACTCTTCCAGGCTCCTGACCCCAGTTTTTACATCCTGGGCATGACATGTTGTGGTATGGAATACCTCCTTGGTCAGTTTGGGTCAGGTATTGTGTTTCTGCTACCTCGCGGCTCCCCCTCCTCACTGGCAGAACATGAGACTCAGAAAGTCCTTGGTCAGACCAAAACATTGTCAAGCAGTAACTGAAAACACTGGTGTTATCAGTGCTGTTCCCAGGCCGAAAGTCAAAAACACAGCACTGCATCAGTTACTACGAAGGAGTAAAATGACTGCTGCTGCTGAGACCATGACATGAACACTGTGGAAGAGTCTGCTTCAGGAATTTTGCCCTGAGTATAATTTAAGCAATCCACACAGAGTTCATCCTTGAAACACAAATCCAGAGGGAAAAAATGTTCACATGAGTGTAAATACTCACTTACCCTTTTACTTAAATGTTTACTTAGCAGCCTTTTGCAGATTGGAGATATTTGTTGTGTGATATTAGAACTCTATACTTTTAAAAAATTACTCTTTAGAATAGTATGACTCTGATTTGACTTTTGTAATTGCAGTTCTCTGTAACATTTCATGCTTAACTGACTTTTTTTTAGTAGCACTATATTCAGTAACATATTGCAATGAGGATTACACTGCTGCTCTACAGCCAGTTAAACACTGATTAGCTCACAGCTGAAAGTTTTTAATAACACTTGCTCATTTCTTTATAATGTCAGGTTTTAATTTCAAGAATAAATAAACTGTATGGTTTAGACCTAATTATTTGCTTTATTGCAAAATCGCTTAATTGGTTTAGAGAGATTAATGCATTCATTAATTAATAAAAAAAAGGTTAATTTAGAATCTAGATGTTATCTATACAATGTACAAAGGACAAATGCAAACTCTTCCCTTTTGTACTTCACATATTTTTAAAAAATTCCCTTTCCCAGGTTCCTTCAGTCAACAGACAGCATGGCTGGATGCTATTCATGGCTTTCAAACTGCCTTTCATGATTCAAAACTGATGGAACCAAGTTAGTACAACGTCAAACCTATAGTCAAGCACCACAGATATTATGCCGAAGCTTATGCAATGTTTCTTAGTTCTTAGCACAAGATCATATTAAACACAGCTGGTTTTCGGGTTGGTCTAGAGCATAAGCAGGACAGATCTTATCTGCCTTTAATTTTCCTTTTGTCATGATAGTGATGAAATGTTATTCTTACGGGTCCATTCCAACTTATTTTATCATTCTACGAATTAATTACGTGTGTTCATTAGTTACAGAAGTCTGACTACATCAAATTGAATAAGAATTTTGAAAAAAACAAACTGTTAGGTTCTTTATAATTTCGAAAAAAAAAATTACTCTTTTTTAATCCAGCTTTTCAAGGTTTTCCTATGAACATGAAGTCTAGAAACATTCTTTTTTCTTAGAATGAAAGCTATTATCACAGAAAAGAAGTTGACAAATTTTTTTGATACTGAAAACAGTGATACCTGCTGCCACTCTAAAAGAAACACTTCTGGAGAAGAGGTACCTGCTAACCATGTTGGACTTCTCTCTAGTTAAGGCAAAATTTTGTCTTGCAAGGGGCTTGCTCTAGAAGTGTCCAGGCATTGTTTGCTTAGACATTTCTAGAGCAGGAAGTGTTCAGTGTAAGAGCTGAGAATATAGTGTACCCTGAGCCTTATTCTCTACTGCAGGACCTCGTGATATCTTGTACACTGTTGATGGTAGGAATGAATTGGGAATCAAATGACCAAAACATTAGTCCCAGAAATGCAAAGTATTTCATTCAAACAGAATTTTCATTGCCAAAGGATCTACAATTAAATCTTCAAAAATGCTTCCAGGATGCTCATGAATAATTTGGCTCAATATATGTGGCAGCATCTTAATTGCTTGGCAGTGAATGAGATGGTGGACATGATCAGACACCTGGTATTCCCTTTATAGCAGAGGACACCTCAGTTGCACTTGGACTGCATTTCCCAGTGTGCTCTCTGCATGGAGGGCAAATAGACTGCTCTCTGCTCTTGAGTTGACTCTCAAGACACAATATAGACAAGTCTTGCAAGTTCTGCTTAGCAGAGACTTTTCTGCTTAACACAACTTTTAAAAAGTTGTGTTTCTAACACTAAGTGATGGAAGTATAGCACTGGAAGCCAACTAAGCAATCTGGAAATGAGATATTTAAGTTGTCTAGAAAAAACAGGTTTTAAAAAAACCCACAGCAACAAGACTATAAGCAAAGCACGAAGAATAATGTAAATTATTAACAAATTGCTTCCAAAGGTGCAGGCAATAGAAAAGAAATCAATTTGTTTCTTCTATTAGTTTGTTCTATTAGTGCCAATTTATTTTTTTCCATGGATCCATAGGTTTTGCATTGTTTCTGGCCCTGCATCAAAACTTGTAATGTATACCAAAATTTAACAACTGTTAGCACCGTTAAGACCATTGTTAAAAGCATGCCCTTGCTCTAGGTATTAGATATCCTGAGGCGGTAGATGTGCCTCTATTTTTAGCACTTAGATATTTCTAATTGTATTACTCTCTTCAAGATTATCTCTGAGAACTATTTGTGTAAAAGACATGCAAACCTGCTCTTCTCAAAAGGAGCTAAGAAGAACATTGCTGAATGCCGGTGAAGTGAACAATCAAGCAAAGTTTCAAATATTGCAAAATATTTGCTTACATCCACCTGAACCAATATCAGAGCCTTCAGTTGTGAAAGCATATGTCTACTCTCACTGATGCCAACAGGCATGCTCTGTGATTTTGTTGCTCTTGCAAAATAAAATGTGAAGGTTCAGGATAAGAAGTGGATTCTGTTGTACTTTTAAAACAAGAACCCAGTAATGAATTATTCATAGTCACCCTGGCGTCTGAACTCCACAAAGCATAATTCTGCCTAGCTTCCTTTTAGTTCTGATTTGCAACCCGTAAGAATTACAGCGATGTAGCTTATAACCCATACCATACAAACCTCTTCTTAAAATACACACACTCTTTCTTAGTTCAAGGATATTGTGCCAGTGATTCTGAAACAAATGGCAAACCACATCCTGGGGCACATCAAACACAGTACAACCAGGCAGTCAAAAGAGGCAATTATCCTGCTGTATTCAGTGTTGGTGTGGCCTCACCTTAGATACTGTGTGCAGTGTTCTAGGCCCCAAAATTTAAGAAGGATGTGAAGGTCCTTCAATGCATCGAAGGCAACAAAGGTGGCAAAAGGCCTGGAAGGAATGCCCTGTGAGTAGTGGCTAAGGACTTTGGGCTAATCATCTAGTTTGCAGAGAAGGAGACTAAAGGGTGACCATGTTTCTCTCAATGGCTTCCTGACCAGGAGAGGGGGAGAGAGAAGTGCTTATCTCTTCTAGCTGGTATCCAGTGACAGCATGCATGGCAATGTGTCAAAGCTGTGCCTGGGGAAGTTTAGACTTGGCATGAGGAAGCATTTCTCTACTGAATGGGTGGTCAAATCGTGGAACAAGGTTTTTAAAGAGGTGGTTGGTGCTGCAAGACTATCAGTGTTTAAGAGGTTTTTGGACCTAAACCCAGGATGACTCACACGTACATAAATGGATGAGTCATTTAGCCACATCCATGAGCCTAGTTTGCCTTATCCCCACAAAAGCCACCTAAGAATGTAGCTGACCTTTACAAGTAAATCACTGTTTTCTTCATTTGACTTACTTGATATGGGCATATTTGTGAACTTGGCAATATATACATTGATTATGGACACTCTGGGCATTTAGCATTCTAAATATTTAGGAAAGATAGCATGTGAACAATATTGGCTAATGTTGCCCATTCATTCACATATGACTTTGATTTCTTGACCAAGTGCGATGTGAAGATCTATGAGCAAGTCAGGGAGCCTCTGAAGAGCTTGAAATTATTAACTGAACAGGAGAAGATAATTCAAGAAATGTTAGTTTTCTTTTCTGGGTCACCAGTCAGAAATGTTTGCTTCTTTAAGCACACTGAGCTGCTGTGAACTCATCCAAACAGTTGCACTGCAAGATACCAAAGTCTCTGACAACACAGGTGAGATCTGCTCCTTTCTGAACTCTTAGAAAAGCTTCAACTACTGTAGTGAGAGGACAAGTGGTAATGGGTTCAAACTTAAACAGGGGAAGTTTAGATTGGATATGAGGAAGAAATTCTTTACTGTAAGGGTGGTGAGGCACTGGAATGGGTTGCCCAGGGAAGTTGTGAATGCTCCATCGCTGGCGGTGTTCAAGGCTGGATTGGACACAGCCTTGGGTGGCATGGTTTAGTGGGAGGTGTCCCTGCCCCTGGCAGGGGGTTTGGAACTAGATGATCTTCAGGTCCTTTCCAACCCTAACTATTCTATGATTCTCCCCTAATTTCAATCAAATATGGCTTCATCCTACTTCAAATTATGAAATTATTTACATTTATGAAAACATTGGCATATTTAGTTTCAAAATTCTTTTTCTAAACATATTTGTGTTTGACTGCATAATGGGCTTGGGAGTCTTTGATTTTAGAAAACATAATAAATATATATGTAGGCAATTCATTCTACAAATCTGAGGGTATGAATGTGTAGCTCCTATATTTAGTGGACAAGCATCTAAAACCAGCTCATTGCACCTTAAGGAAGGTACAGGGCTTACCTGGAAGAAGTTATTAATAAATGGTCTGCATTTGCAGAAAAACTTTGCTGTCTTTATATATAATGACACAGGTACCATTTACTGTTTACTGTGAAAAATTTATTGAACTACTATTTTCTCTCAACTGATCAAGTTTATGTACTGAATTATGGCCTCATTTTTCCAATATTTGCAGTGTCTTTGAGTCATCTGAGCTGCAATATTATTACAAAATGTGATTATGTTCAGTGCAGTAAGCCTGACTAACTACAGTGAAACATCTCACTGATTTTACAGACTAGTCCAATCTCAACAGCAGGGAGGCATGACTCTCAGTTTTGGAATTTGGACTCCCTCTCCTGTGTGAGAGGAGAGGCAGTACCTGGCTCTGTGCTAGGTTGTGCAGGCACAGGAGGAAGTGAAGTGTGTCTTCAGACCTGTGATGCCCCCTCCTGTTACACCTGCAACTTTCAGTTCATTGCCAAGCCATCCAGAAGGAGAGATCTGGCTTTTAAGGTAAAATCTGCTTTCCAAACACCTGCTCCAATTTTATACAGAAAACCAACAGCCAGGTGTATTTCTATTTATTGCAGATGGGCTACAGCATTCAAGTAATCTACTAGGTCACACTGAAAAATACCAGTAACTGATGCTGAGCAAAATATTCTGGATTTTTCTGAAACTAAGAAACAATAGCATTCATCCCAAATTCAGTGATCCTTTATTATCATGTGTTGACTGCTAAAAAATGAAATAACATGTTACAAAATTATGGGGGTATAGGAAAAAGTTGTTACTGATATCAGAAGAAATTCTAGTTCCAGCCTATAGGTACTGTGGTCAGAAGGATCTGATCTATAGGTGACAAGGGAAGGAAAAAATAAATAAAAATAAAAACCTTACAGTAGTCATTATTTTTTTAGCTTATTAAATATAATTGATTATGAGCACTCTTGTATATTTAGCCTATGAGAGAGACAAGAAAAAATATATGGCCATTTAAATCAGATTTCTGTATATCTATAATTACTTTGAAACCCACCTAACCATATTGAGATGTCTACTGGGTCAGCTTCTCTGGAAACTACCCGCTCTGCCCTCCCATAGTGCTGTGTGTGTATACAGGATTTATTTTCACATTAAGAATTATCTAAAAAGCTGATTTGCAATGCAGAAATCACAGCTTATTTACCAGCGTAATTCCTACTTGCCTAAGCTTATCTCACAGGCACTTCATCAGCTCTTGCGCTGTCCTTCACATTTGTGTCAAGGCAGTGAATATCACAGCAGCAGGATTGCTTTGCACGGCCGTACCTGGCAGCTCACTAATGATTTTCTTCAATTGCCTCTTAGGAGCAACTCCCAGCATGACTAAAATGAACTCATCTAATACTACTTTCATTTCCCTGTTTGACCTATACTAAACTTAGCTCTTCTGCTTTGTGTTTTCAGGTTGCAGTGTGGGAAGTTTTCCCTCTGGACAGGTGAGATATGTAGGCAAGGCAGAAGGCAAGTATGATAACTCCTCTCTACAAGCACAAGCAGCTCTTTCTGTATATATGTCAGTAAATAGGAAGACTGACAACTGACCCGTGACAAGGTTATGTCTTTCTATCCGTTGCTTGCAATGTAGTGTGTATATTAGAAGTTTAAGGACACAGTGTTTGCTGATCTAAACAGACTTCAAGCACATCTTTAAACACTATAAGGATGAATGCTTTAGATCAAATTCCCTAATTGAAACCCCATGGTTGTTTGGAAAGAGAAAATGACATTACAGCAGCTGATGCATGACAAACTTTGTCCTGATCTATTTTGCAGCCCCAGAGTAGAAGATGCGAAAAGCAGCAGAATGGAAATCAGTCCAGCATAAATGGCCTTTGTTTAAAGATTTATTTCTTATCTCCAACTCATTGTTATTTGAAAAAATTACCTCATGTAACAGGCTAGGCAAACATGCATTGTTAAGTCCAAATGGTTCACAATGTGCATAGAATTTCCACAAATTAAATTTTGACTTATACTGGTCCAATACTCAAAAGAAAACTGCAGAAAAAAGTACCTCAGTCCTGCACATGCCCTTCAAATGCTGACACTGAGGATAGAAAACACTCCAGTAGCCACATTGCACCACAGCCCCCTATCTTTTGTTTCATAATATTTGCAGAGGCTCTGTGATTTTTAATTGATTTTTGGCCTGTATTTTTAGGGCTGCTGATAGCTAACTATGTGAGCAGACACATCCAACTGCTCTCTTGCTTAGCAGCAGAATGTGTATTTGGGCAATCTTCATAGCACACTATTAGCATACCTAAAAATACTTCAGCTGGCAGAAAGATGCATTCTTGTCCCCTTTCTGTCTTAGTTTCTTGTGACATTTCAAAAACTAAACTTGGAAGCTTACTTTCTGCATTTTTTTTCCATATTTGCTGTATTATTGGAGGAATGTTGTATACTGTAGTAAGCCAAGCAGTCCTTTTCTTCTTGTTCTGTACTTCTTTAACCTGATTTTGTTCCCGTCTCTATCTGGAACAGAGCTTGCTTTCAGAAATCCCTCAGGTGACTTTGTTGCAGTAGCCTTTTCTTGCTCATATAGATAAGCTACAAGTGTCTGTACTGCCACTTCACTGGCACTGACATGCCAGCAGACACATCCAGCCCATTTTGATACTTCTTTGACAGGGAGGAGTAAAATCCTGCAAAATAAAAGCAGCAATTTTTTTCCTGTCTTCAGAAGATTTAATATATCTTTAAATAATAGTTTATTATAAATATCACCAGTGACACCATCAAAATGAAGAGGGTACAGAAATCTACTTAATGAATACTGAAATTGCAAATGCAGTCTGATTTAATTTATTTTTTCTCCAGTAAATGCACATGAGCAGGCAGTGTGCGCTCGCAGCCCAGAAAGCCAACCGTATCCTGGGCTGCATCAAAAGGAGCATGGCCAGCAGGTCGAGGGAGGTGATCCTGCCCCTCTACTCTGCTCTCATGAGACCTCACTTGGAGTACTGTGTGCAGTTCTGGTGTCTTCACCATAAAAAGGACATGGAACTGTTGGAACAAGTCCAGAGGAGGGCCACGAGGATGATCAGGGGACTGGAGTACCTCCTGTATGAAGACAAGCTGAGAAAGTTGGGGCTGTTCAGCTTGGAGAAGAGAAGGCTGTGTGGAGACCTCATAGCAGCCTTCCAGTATTTGAAGGGGGCCTACAGGGATGCTGGGGAAGGACTATTCATTAGGGACTGTAGTGATAGGATAAGGGGTAACGGGTTCAAACTTAAACAGGGGAAGTTTAGATTGGATATGAGGAAGAAGTTCTTTACTGTGATGGTGGTGAGGGACTGGAATGGGTTGCCCAGGGAAGTTGTGAATGCTCCACCCCTGGCAGTATTCAAGGCCAGGTTGGACAGAGCCTTGTGTGACATGGTTTAGTGTGAGGTATCCGTGCCCCTGGCAGGTGGGTTGGAAGTAGATGACCTTCAGGTCCTTTCCAGCCCTAACTATTCTATGATTCTATGCAGTACATACATTTTATGGTACTTTTAGCTTGCAGGTCATAGTCCATCCATGGTTTGTTGACTCCATCTATTTCTAGGACATTCTGTACTCAAATACTTCTAATATTCATCCTCTGGGAATTCTGTGTTTAAAAAAAATTGTTCTATATAAATTCGTAAACACATTTTTCTCCATAGATCTCACCTAGATATTTGTTAATAGGTAATAGAATCATAGAATCATAGAATAGTTAGGGTTGGAAAGGACCTTATGATCATCTAGTTCCAATCCCACTGCCATGTGCAGCGTTACCTCACACTGAGTCATGTCACCCAAGGCTCCATCCAACCTGTCCTTGAACACTGCCAGGGATGGAGCATTCACCATTTCCTTGGGCAACACATGCCAGTGCCTCACCACCCCCACAGTCATTGAATGTTTCCCTGTATCCTATTTAACTTCTTTTGCAGCTAGGTGTTGGAATGAATTATGCATTTGAATTCCTAAATGCAATATTCTGCAAATTAACCTGGTCATTCATGATCCCTTTAATATATCTGAGAAAATACTTTTTTTCTGTCTCTCCACAGGATACTTCAGGATTTAAACCATATTTATCGTTACCTCTAAATACCAGCTGGATGTATAAGTTAGATTCCTCTGAAATCCCAAGCCTTCACAAGTTCTCAGGGCTGGAACATTAAAAGCAAAAAGCCCAGAAAACAGAGCTACATGTGAATATATACATTCTAATAAAAATGATGCTTCATTTGATACTTTTATATTAATGTTACACAATCCATTTCATATTGTTGGTTGGCATATTAGTAAGGAAAGGAGAAGACAGAATCATTCTTGGTGAAAACATTTTTCTGGCTGGAGGAAACAGGAATAAATATAACTATGAAGAGTTAAAGTAGCTCTTCATTTTGCATGAAGAATGACCTTATTCTTGTTGTACTGTGGTAATCCCAAAAAACCATAAAATTCTTTAGTATAGATCAAAAATCTCCGTGCATGTTAGGTTGCAGATGATCCCCTGTGTCCCAGATAGGCGTTGCACAGAATCACACTATGACAGCTAAGTGCCTGTGCCTAAGCCTGTAGCAATTGTGTGGAACAGGATAAAGCATAATCCATAAAGCAACTTGATCCTGAGCAGTCATTCAATTATCTACTTCCACAACACATTGTGATCTTCCCATAGTACTGTTCAGTCCTGAAAATACAACAGTATTTTTAAGCACATTTATTATCCTTGTAATGGAACAAAACAGCAAAGGACTGTGGGAGGCAAGGCTTGTAACGAAGTTCCTTTCATCTAATAAGTAGCCACAGTCAAGCAAAAGGACATTATAAGTACTAAAATGGCATGAGGGTTCACAAGACGAATCAAACCAAACCAACCAAGCAAGACAAACCAAACATAAAAAAAAAAAAAAAAAAAAAAAAGAAACAAAACACACAAAAAAACCTCCAGGGAGTGTGGGGAGAAAGGATTTCTAAACCACTAACATGTGTATAGGTTTCTGGCACTCTCAGACACAAATCACTAGAAACCAGCAAAGTATGTTAGAGTAATATCACTAGGTGTTCACCCTATTTCTCCTTCTATAAGATGCTCATTCTTCACAAGTGTCATAACATGGTAGCAAGCTAGATGGACCTCTTTAACCTTCTAAGCTGGTAGAGAATTAAGAAAGGAGAAATATATGTCACAAATGGCAAACAGAGTTTCTTGGTTAATGAATGAAAACAATCATAAATTAATGAATGGAATTAGGGATGTGTAGTCACACTTTCTCTTACTGATATGTGCTGCAAGTCTCAGTTTTGCTAAGTCAGGTTGGTTCCTGGTTTCTGGGTGAAGCTTTCACATAAGTACTGCATTTAGTTTTGAAACTTTTGAAACTACAAGCCATACTAAAGACTGTACACAAACCTCACCCCCCATTTTTTTTTCTCCCTTACATATTCAAGGAGAAGAAATTAAGGACCACACTGCTTTAAGTTACCTTGCATACTATATGTCCTGGTTTCAGCTGTAAGAGTTTTGGGGTTTGTTTCTTTCCTTCCTAGTAGCTGGTACAGTGCTGTATTTTGGCTTTTAGTTGGTACCCCTCAGTTTTACACTCCCTGAAAGGCATTGCTTTATAGTTTAGATATATTTTATCTTTGAAATACTATTTTTTTAACTGAAAGAATTTGCAACAAGAAGAAACATGGATATAGAACTTCAGAAAATTGTAACCGACTAGCTACTTAAACTACATACTAATGCTCCCAAGATTCAAGTTTATACTATTTCCATCAAGTATGAGTGCAGTCTTCTCCCATTCAGTGTTGCCTTCGTATTCCATTCATACAGCCCAATAACAATTACAGCTTCCCCAATAACCTAGCATAGTATGGAAATCTGAAAATATGTTAACAATTCAGACTGCCATTGGGATTTGGTAGAACTGCTAACTCCATACATAACTGTTGCCTGGAAAGAGCATTCCCAGGAGTACTGTCTTAAAAACTAGTTCAAATAAGTGATATTGTTTCAGTGGCTTCTTAAAGCTGCTGGTTAGTTGCACATTCAGCCAGAAGGTGTCCAATAGCAAGAGCAGATCCAATTCTCTTAAGAACCTCCTCCATGAAGCACAGAGTATTACATAAAGATACACCAATATGTCCTTTATTTGCTCTCACAAAGAGGAAGTTAACAGACCACATCACAGGACCTGTACATCACTTTCCAGCTTCAGAAAGAACTAGTTTATTAAAGGTGGTGTCCTTAAATAGAGAGTTGAGCGCTCTTACAATGGAAAAGCAGTGAGAATATTTCCTCTGCCTGCATTTGCACCTCTACCTTCAGCTCAACATATCCATATATGATGATTAGAATCATATGACAAATAGAGTCAGACCATTCTATTATATAAAAATGGCAAAAACTGAAGTCTCTGCCTTGTGTTGAGACATATTGCTTTCCTTTTTTTTTTTTTTTAATCTTTTCCTTTAAAACAGACCTCTCTCTCATAATCTCATCAGCAATTAATGTGCTGGAAATTATCTGCGAAGGGAATGAGAGGTTGTCCTGGATTTAGCAGTTGCAGTCATTTTTCTCCTTCTCAGTAGCTGGTGCAGTGCTGAGTTTTTGACTTTCAACCTGGGAACAGCTCTAATGACACCAGTGTTTTTAGTTGTTGCTCAGTAATGTTTACTCTGACCAAGGACTTTCCGAGTTTCATGCTCTGCCAGGGAGGAAGGGAAGCCGGGAGGAAGCAGAGATAGGACACCTGACCCAAACTAACCAGAGTTATTCCATACCACAGCCCGTCATGCCCACTATATTAACTGAGGGCAATTACCTGGAAGGGCTTGATCACTGCTTGGGCCGGGCTAGGTATCAGTCAGCGGATGGTGAGTGGTTGTATTCTCTTCTCTTGTTATTTCCCTTATCGCTATTATTATTGGTGGTAGCAGCAGTGGTTTGTGTAATACCTTAGTTACTGGACTGTTCTTATCTCAGTCCGTGGGAGTTGCATTCTTTCAGTTCTCCCTCCAGGAGCGGGGTGCAGAAAGCGCAGGGAGTGAGGGAGCTGCTGCGTGGTTCTGAGTTGCCAGCTGGGCTCTAACCATGACAGTTCTTTTGGCGCCCAGTGTGGGGCATGAAAGTTTGAGAAAACAACAGATCTGACCAGAGTGTGTTTAATCGTATTTGTGATAAGCATTCATTGTTTTGGATTAATAGTCACTTGTCACAATGCTGATTTATTGGCTGTCAAAGTTGTTGCTCTTGATCTCAGAGTTTCAGCATACCTACCTTACTTACAGCCAGTATTTGTTGTTTTAGTGTTTATTGGCTGGAGGGCCTCGGTTAAAGTTCTTGTTTCACTGTACTTCATGGCAATGACTTGTAATACAATAGGCTCATTGATCATGAATCTGAGCTGGTATGTGTTCCCAGTGTGGTCACCACCTCTATACTTTGGGAAATATATAACGGAAGTGTTTAGCAATTACACATATTTTTTTTTTCTCCTCGGGTGTTCAGTCTATGAAGGCGACATTCCGTCACACCGTCTGCTCCCCCACCAGACTATTTACAGTAGTTTCTGGAAGATTTAAAGATCTTGAATATCCTTTCAATGCCCTTGAAAGCACCCTGCTCCTTTTTCTTGGAAGCAGCTTGTTCCTGCATATTCTGTCTATGTTTTGAGTATGGCCACACCACCCTGAAAATGCCCAGTCTTGTCCGATCAAGGAAGTTAAGCAGGGTCTGGCTCGGATTTTGACTAGGGTTAAACAACGATATAGGAGGACCACCAAGAGATTTTCCCTGAGGCTGGAACAGTCATGAGTGGCAGGGTGTGGGGGACAGCATGGACATGTATCTAGTCCAGTGGGACCCTCTAGTGCTTTGGAAGCGTCGGAAATGGAAGGCAGCTGTATGGAGTCCTCAATGACAAGTTGCAGAAATTGCTGAAGGAGAGGGTGAATCAAGTCAGTTTGCTGAGGTGAAAGCCATCCAGTTGGCCTTGGACATTGATGAAAGAGAAAAGTGGCCAGTACTTTATCTCTATACTGACTCATGGATGGCGGCAAATGCCCTGTGGGGGTGGTTGCAACAATGGAAGCAGAGCAATTGGCAAAGCAGAGGTAAACCCATATGGGCTGCTGCACTGTGGCAAGATATCGCTGCCTGGGTGCAGAACCTGATGGTGAAGGTACGCCATGTAGGTGCTCATGCACCCAAGACTCGGGCCACTGAGGAACACCAGAACAACCAAGTGGATGAAGCTGCTAAGACTGAAGTGGCTCAGATGGGCTTAGATTGGCAATGTAAGGGTGAACTATTTTTGGCCCGGTGGGCCCATGATACTTCAGGCCATCAGGGCAGAGATGCAACATATAGATGGGCTTGTGATCAAGGGGTGGACTTAACAATGGACACTATTGCCCAGGTTATTCATGAGTGAAAAACATGTGCTGCAATTAAGCAGGCTAAACAGTTGAAGCTTCTTTGGTATGGAGAACCATGACTGAAGTACAAATATGGAGAGGCCTAGCAGATTGGCTGTATCACACTCTCTCCTGCTCTGAAAGACTGTTACAAAAGATGGAGCTTGACATCATGGATCAGATGAACTCAGCAGCTTTATAGGGATTGGCTCACGCACTAAGGCACGATATCTCTCCCTTTGTGCTTGCGTGGATCTATATATATATAAATATATATATATGAATGAGACAACAGTGATGGTATATTGAATATGCGGGACCTGAGCATGACATGAATGGTATGGAATAAGGGGTGGCTACTGTCCTGGGTTCAGCAGTAGCAGTCATTTTTCTCCTTCTCAGTAGCTGGTGCAGTGCTGTGTTTTTGACTTTCAACCTGGGAACAGCTCTGATAACACCGATGTTTTTAGTTACTGCTCAAATGTTTAGTCTGACCAAGGACTTTCTGAGTCTCATGCTCTGCCAGGAAGGAGGGGAAGCCGGGAGGAAACAGAGATAGGACACTTGACCCAAACTAACCAAAGAGGTATTCCATGCCACAGCACGTCATGCCCACTATATTAACTGGGGGTAATTACCTGGAAGGGCTAGATCACTGCTTGGGTTGGGCTAGGTATCGGACAGCGGGTGGTGAGTGGTTGTATTCACTTCTCTTGTTATTTCCCTTATCATCATTATTAGTGGTGGCAGCAGTAGTGGTTTTGTGTTATACCTTAGTTACTGGACTGTTCTTATCTCAACCTGTGGGAGTTACATTCTTTCGATTCTCTTCCCCATCCCTCCAGGAGCGGGGTGCAGAAAGCGCAGGGAGTGAGGGAGCTGCTGCATGGTTCTGAGTTGCCAGCTGGGCTTAAACCATGACAGGGGTTCAGATGACTGAGTTGCAGAGATGCAATGGAAGAGTAACACAAAAAGAGGGAGGAAGGATGTGAGACACTACAGAAAAAGAAAAATAAAACAAAGCTTTAATCAAATAGTAAAAAAAAAAAAAAAAAGTGAACTAGTGAAGAGCTTCTCTTCATATATACCTTTTTGTGATCAAAACTTCCTAGTGTACCTACTTATTTACATACAAGGAATGCCTTACAAATGCCTTACAACAGCCTTCTAGTACCTAAAGGGTGCCTACAAGAAATCTGAACGACTTCTTACAGGAGCAAGTAGTGATAGGACAAGGGGTAATGGTTTTAAACTGAAAGAAGGTAGATTTAGATTAGACGTTAGGACAAAGTTCTTTACTGTGAGGGTAGTGAGACACTGACAGAGGTTGCCCAGACAAGTTATGAATTCCCCATCCCTGGCAGTGTTTAAGGCCAGACTGTATGAGCTTTGAGCAACATGGTCTAATGGAGTGGTGCTTCAATTAGATAATCTTTAAAGACTCTTCAAACCCTAACCATGCTGTGATTCTATGATTCTCTCACATCTTTGGGGGTGGTTTATTTCATTGATCAATCATTAACGTATATAAATCTGTATTCCTACATTTGTTATAGTTAGAAGGATCAAATATCTAAATCGTTAGTGTAAAAATTTAGGGGTTTTAGCAAACCAGACTCATTGTAACCTCCTGCACATTAAAGGGAAGTCAGCAAAAGACTTGTTTGTTTGTTTGGTTTGACTTTTCATCCATTACAAAAAGGAAAATAATACGTGTGCTCATATGTGCCAAGGATAAATTATTCTTTTGTCTGACAAAACTTTTTGTCTATAGTTTCACATTTGACACCAAAGGCGTCCAGGTCTGCTCAGGATCCCCTGTTTGTATCTGTTCATTCTTCCTTCTACATCTTCCACTTCTCTCAAAGCTCTTTTGTAGGAAAATTTGTTTGTGCACATATGCAGTAAGTGGTACTGCAGAAACAGTAACTAGACTAGCTGCAAAATAACACTGCTATCTGCAGCAATATTTTAGACTTTGAGTTCCCTGAACTGTTCCATCACTATCAGTAGTCACGTGACACAAGGCAGGGATTGTTTAAGCTAACACTATTGGAGAAACATCCATGGAAACACAGTTTTAAGTCCCTAATTCCTTCTATGTAGATCTACTATGACTTTATGCAGTCAACACACGCATTCCTGTGCAATTAATAACAGGGTCACTACAGACAAGTGATGACACTAATAATGAAACTGCTTGACAGAGTCTGTTAAATCTTTTTACTTTATTTTATTTCTTTTGGATCATATTGTATTTCCTCTATGCTTGTTCATGTCACATTTTATTGCACTTTAAAAAGTTCAGTTTGAGTTGTAACTGGTCTGTCTGTAAAATGTTCTTTCTTTATCCCTTTAGATATTGGTTTGTTTTAAAGAAAAAAACCCTGCTTATCCAGATTGGCAAAGAAATTAAAAGATGTTTTTATTTGTAAGGAATTTCTTAAAGCAGCAGAAAAATCACTTGGAAATCTAAATTGCATAGAAATCCCTGAATTACAACTGAGCAATGTACAGCTTTGGGATGGTATTTATTATAAGAGGGAAACCACGAGGCAGATAAAAATTGTAATAAAATTAAAAATTCATGAAGTAAAATTTATTCTCAGTGATTACAGCAAACTTTTCTCAGCTGTGTTAACAGTAATTCGTAGGTCAGGGATCATTAGGAAGCGTTTTAGCCAGCTCAATTGCCTAAAGATAGTGCACTGAAGATATTCACTGGTATTGTCTCCAAGGGTATTGTACAAACAGCTTGTTCTCCACAGGAACATGGGTCTTCTCTTGGCAGATAACCTAAGACACCTAAAATGGCAGTGGATGCCAACAAGAGAACTGCAGCCTTCACATTCATGGAGCATATCACAGCTATGCTTTTCCAGCAAATAACATCTTATCACCTTGACTGGGTTTTCATTCTTCAAGATCATCAATATACACAATAACTATGTTTACAGCAAATGCAGCCCTCATCATGTCTGACTTAAATACACTATATACTCTCAGAAACCTGCCATGTTTTTCCTCAGAGGCTACTTTTCAGAGTCTGACCAGGCTCTACCGCTTCAGCTGCAGAAGCAATGGTCAGGGGCAGGGCACTACCAGAAGGCTGTTCCTTTTCTGTCTGCATCTTTCCTTCCTGTCTTCACAGAAGTCGGCCCCCCATAGTCAGCAAAAGGTTTAAGGAAATATCCTTTAACCAATGGGAGCAAGGAACTGTAGATTGTGAGATGAAGGAGGAGACAGCAAGTATCTGCTGAGACAAATGGGAAAAGACATGTGAAAAAGGACAGACTTAATGGGGAGTTAGGAGAGCTATTGGGTGTTTAGTAAGGTAAAATCCAAGCCCAGGGTCTAGGGCTAAGAGAGAGCTGGAAGTCTGAAGGGGAATTAAACAGCTTGAAAATCCAGACAGATCTGAGTACAAAGTGCAGTGGAGAGATGCTGAAGACAATTGTGCTAATGCCTGCCCCTGGCAGGGGGGTTGGAACTAGATGATCTTAAGGTCCTTTCCAACCCTAACTCTTCTATGATTCTGTGATTCTATGATTAGCATAGTAGCATGGTGGTCCTACCTACACACTGCATGTGTTAGTGAATACATAATTATTCTATACTTCAAATTGTTTACATCCTGCTGGCAGAATCTCTTTCACAGAATAAAAGACACTTGAACAGAAGTGACCCAGTGAGGAAGGGTCCCTCTGTGTTTCCATTATCTATATTACTTTCCTTCTTACAGATTCCCATGTTGGCCAGCAGCCCTTTAGAGACTTTATTTAGAGACATTACACAGGCTTTTCTGCATTTCCAGGGAGTCTTTTTCATTGTGTTACCTCAGATGCCTTGTTTTCTGAGCCTTTTCCTGTCCTCTATTGTGTTGTTAAGTTAGTGCTACTGTTTCTCACACACTTAATCTCTTCTTCTCATGGATATCTTACCCTTATGCTCTGGAAGCTTCTTTGCACAAGTATTTGTCAGTTCTCAGAAGCAACTTCTTCTTTCTTCATAAATTTATAGCTGACTCTCTGTGCAGCTACCAGGGCAGCACAAAAAGCAATTTTTTTTTTTTAAACAGAACAGAAGCTAGTACACATTAAAAACCACAAAAGAAAACAAAAGTTTTCCAATACATTGATTAAAGATTGGATGAATCTTTAGCTTGTTATTGTGGCAACCCTAACCTGAATTAACATCTTTCCATCCTGTGTGTTTGCATACGTGTGTCCGTGTTTATGTTATTGATTCAATGCAGCCTATCACAAAAGGCTTGTGTAAACTTCTCTGCAACATTAAACTTTCTATACTGAGGGATGGCTAACAGCATCAAACGTGAATATTTGCTTCCATGAAGGACTGCTGGTACCATATTAATTTTTTCCTTTACAGACCATTGCATTTTGAAAGAGCTGTTCTTTCAATATGACATTTTCTGTTTGTTTCATTGTTCCTGGTCATTGTAAAGTATGCGTACATAAAAAGAGTTTATTTTTCTTGTGTTTATTTGCTTCTACTGCTTCATAACAACAGAGCATAATCATAATGAAGGCAAGTCAATATACGAACAGCATAGTTAGTGGGTGAAGTAAATTTTAAACTCTTCCATACGGTTTCAGTTGCACAGTGTAAAACTATCAAACATCAAATGATGAAGATGCTTTTGTTGGCCATAAAAAAATATGGGAATGTTCACAGTCATTTTGATGTACAGCCTTTGGTGTTCTGCATTTATGAATCTCACACCACAGAGCCCAACTCATTTAGAAGATTAATTTCCATGACAGACAACTCTGTGGTACATGTAAGACTCCTCCATTTGTGAGACCTTTCTTAGCAGTTCTATGGACGTGAATCATGTCTGTTATCCTTTCCCTGCCTTCCTGAGCAGAGACGTCCATTCATTTCATAACATTCTCCTAGCCTGAGAAGCTTTCTAAAAAGAAGAAGATGCTTCAGTGACACAGAATCAGATCCCAGCATGCCAGGACATTTTTTAGTAGAAGAGGTTTGTTAGCTCACTACTGCTGGATCTGATGGAATCATGGAAAACTTGCAGTCTAAAAATCTGGACCAAAATTTTTACTGGACAAAAGCCATGGTATCACTGTTAATCTGTAACCACCTGGGTCTCAGAACTGGCTTGCATGTGAACCACAAAAGGATGGATCAGCTTTGGATCTGTGCCAGCTTGATCATTAGGATCAAGGACAAAAATAGGCTGAAGAGGCCCTCCTGAACGATTGCTACTGAATAATTTTCCACAGCCAACGTCTTTTGTTAATACCAGGCAAATCCTTGCTGCTGCACAGAGGCCAGCTCTGTGAACGAATGGCTGGCTGTAATTACAGTTTTCCAAATCTGAGAGATGAAGTAGAAAAGTGAGGGTGGAAATATGGATTGTGGTGCGTGCAAATAGATTGGGTGTTGTTCTATACTAAGAGAAGCATCACAAGTAACTTTGGAAACCATTCCAGAACATGTTGTCATTTGCTAAATATGAGTAAGAATAGCCACCAGTTACAATTTTATTCTAAAAATAAAATGGTAGAAGATGAGTGGTTAGTAATCCAAATCCTCCTGTCTCCAGTCCTTAGAAAGTTTCACTCCTGGCATTAATTACACAATCTAGCAGAGAACTGAAGATTTACCTTCTACTGTAAAGATAAATAAGAAATTTAGTGAGTTGTGTAACTCTTTTCCTGCCTATTTCTGCAAAATTGGTTGGAGTACCCACCTACAAAATCTGCAGTTACTGGTGTAGATCAGCACAAGCACACAGTCTCTTTTTGAGAGTGAGCTTTATCCACCTTAAAGCAAGAGTTTGAAGGTCACATCAATTCCAGTTAGCCCTTTACTCCAGCGTTTCCATGAAAATATAAACGTACTGCTATCTGTACACATAGTTCAATCTTCCTTAGAAACAATAATAAAAGATTTCTCAGGAGTCTACTTTTAAGTATTTGTTGCACGTCACCCACAGCGCTTTTATTTTTTACAATAAAATCTTAATTGGCATTAGTTACAGACTTGGTAGTTACATAGATACAACATGGGAGACTGAGAATTTCACAGCATTTTCCCTTTATGCGGTTTATGCTTGTTGATCATTTCAATTTACAGAGACTGTTCATCTTGAAAGTGATAAGGAGAAAAATGCCAGTCATTTTAATCAAGCAAACTGCTAAAAGGATCATAAGATAGCCATAGACCATCACATTTCAAGTTACCACATTATTATAATCTTCCCGCATTAGATTTTTGGGGACACTTCTGAGTAACAAAAGTCAGGGATGGTACTGTAATTTAACTTGTTTTTCATTCTGCGAGTAGCTTATGCTTGTCATGTGTAAATAGTATTGTCAAATGTTTTTTAGCCTACACAAAATGCAATAAACCACACGCTTGTGGAAAATAAAAAAAAAAATAAATTAAAGATTGTCTACTACAAGGTTCAATAAACATTTTAATTGCCAGACTGGAGTTCTTTCTAAAAGTTCATTTTTATTTGCGTACATTTTTTATGTTCGAAGTTAGAGAATGTATACATAAAGGACCGGACTGGAGATTTTTGTGGTTTCAGAAATTTTAGTTTTTTTTCCTGTTTTTTTATTAGGTGGTTTTATTAACCTGTCCATACTGATTTATAGAACATCAAAAGATGATAAACTGTAACATAAGAAACTCTGGTGTAACACAACTCTAATTTGCATATTTATTATAATTATGCTAAATTGTGAAAAATACAATGAATATTAGGCTAATTGTCCTTCTTGTTCTTTGCTTCTTAATTATATTTTTCTTCTATGACTGTCATTATCAAAGGCACTTTCAGTTCACCTCTTGAAATAGTATTTTTCCGCTTCAGTAAAAATAAAAAGCATGATAGATTATACAGGACCAAAATATTTTGAGCTTTGATTTACCATATTTATTTATAATTTAAAACAAGTGATGAAGTTTAAAATAATTTATGATGAATAAACAGCCATAATCTAGATTAAAGTAAGGGACTAGATGATAACATTAGTCCTTGGAGGCTAAATCCTCCACACTATCCTCCTGTGTCTGGAAACATGAGTTAGAAATCTCAACAGACTTCTCTTCAGACAACAGAAAAATGGGATAGAGGGGAAAGTTATAGGCAACTCTCCTGGGTGGCAGAGCAGTGGGTAAAGAAAATTTTCCTCACATTTCAGTACTTCCACTTATTCATGGTCAGGCTGACCATGACAGGTCACCAGCAGGGTGAAAAACCAAGTACCAGTTACTCTTCTGCATTGAACTTTGTGTGTGTGCTTGCATGTTTCAGTTAAAAGTAAAACCCAAACCCAACAACCCTTTCATAGAAGCTCTGGAAATGCACAACTTTGAACCTCAAGTCTATTGAAAAATAATCAATAACTAAGCAAGTATTTAAAACCTCTCTATACTGAAGATCATAAGGATCATAAGATCATAAGAATAGAAGTTTATCTATTTAGCTATTTACAAATCCACATGGGAATGAAAACCAAAATGAAGATGGGAATTTTTTTGACACCCTCACTGTAATATTGTGCCTTCTAGATGTTTATCCTCAAAAATGTCTCATAGGACCTGCTTTAATATCTGAATTTCAAAATATAATATGTATATTTAAATGGACAAAAGCCCATGTAATTAGACAGGTTTAACATGTCTAATTTATCTAAGCATGCAAGAAAGTTTATTCTGGTAACTCCTTCACTCTTTAGAAAAGCATGTTCACCACTGATATTTACTTGAAAAAAATTAATTGGAAATCCTTTTAAAGCTGTATAAATGTGCCTTGGGTTCAGCAGTAGCAGTCATTTTTCTCGTTCTTAGTAGCTGGCGCAGTGCTGTGTTTTCAACTTTAGCCTGAGAACAACACTGATAACACACCAATCTTTTTAGTTGTTGCTAAGTAGTGTTTACTCTGATCAAGGGCTTTTCAGTATCTCCTGCTCTGCCAATGAGGAGGGGCATGAGAAGCCACGAGGAAGCAGATACAGGACACCTGACCCAAAAACAGGGGGAGTGAGCGACCAGCTGTGTGGTTCTGAGTTACCGGCTGGGCTTAAACAATGACAAAATGGTAGTATACCACTGTCATGCTTCAACCCTGGCTGGCAGTTAATATCTAACCAGCCACTCGCTCACTATGCCCACATTAGGATGGAGAGAGAATGGGAGAAGTAACACCAAGAAAACTCATGGGCTGAGATAAAGACAGTTAAATTGATAAAGCAAATGCTGTGCAAGCAAGAAAAGCAAACCAAGGAGTTCACAAAATCACAGAATTGATAGGGTTGGAAGGGACTTGTGGAGATCATACCATCCAATTAATTCACTACTTCCCATCACCTGGAAGATTATGACCTCAGCAGCCTTCCAGTATGTGAAGGGTACCAGAAAGGGACTCTTTCTCGGGAACTGTAGCGACAGGAGATGGGGTAATGGGTTCAAATCTAAGCAGGAGGAGTTCAGGTTAGATGTAAGGAAGAAGTTCTTTACTGCGAGGGTGGTGAGGCATTGGAACAGGTTGCCCAAAGAAGTTATAAATGTTCCACCCTTGGGAGTGTTCAAGGCCAGGCTGGACAGAGCCTTGGGTGGCATGGTCTAGGGTGAGGCATCTCTGCCCATGACAGGGGGTTGGAACTAGATGATGTTAATGTCCTTTTCAACCCTAACCATTCTATGATTCTATGATTCTATGTATAATTGTTACTTGAGAAGCCAAACACCATAAGTATGAATGCTTTCCTATAATCTTTCTTTCCCCAGCATTTACTGTTAAGCATGACATCATATGGTGTGGGATAGATATCCCTTTGGTCAGCTGGTGTCAGCTGTCCTGGCTGTGCCCCCTCCCAGCCTCTTGTGCACCCCCAGATGTATCACTGGCAGAGCAATGTGAGAAGCAGAAAAAGTCTTGATGCTTTGTAGGCACTGCTCAGCAATGACTAAAAGATCCCTGTTTTATCAGCACTGACTGATGCAGTACAAATCCAAAACACAGCCCCAAACAACTATTATGAAAAAAATTAACAGCATCCTAGCCAAAACCACTACAGCCACAAAATTTTCGCCTTCGTGTACTATACTCAGGAATGTAAAATACTTTATGGTTTAAAAGCAAAATGTAAAGTTTGATCACGTTTAACAGGCAGGGCATAGTTTGGCATTTTAAGAATTTCAAAACTTCATTCCAGCAGTTCTAGGTACATATATAAACACCTCCTGTCATCAGTGAAAAACATATTGCAAGGAGGATCATGAAAATGCTGACCAAACAGAATTCAAACTGTAAAACTGCAATTATTAAAAATGAAAATGAGACTTGAGTGTTGGGTTTTGTGATGTTTGAGGAGCGGGAGGCTGTTGGTTGTTAGTTTGCTGTGTTTGTTAGTTTGGATTTTTTTTGTTTGGCTTGATTGGGGGTTTTTGTCTTGTTTTGTTTTGCTTTTTTCTGTTCGATTTGGGGCTTGGTTTTGGTTTTTTTCCTGGTAAATATACCTTTCATGTCTTTTGTATTTCTGAGGAAAAAGCAAACAAGAAAGATTAAAAAAAACCCCAAAATAGTATGCATATGTAATTTTTAATTCCAATATCAGTTTTGATGCTCCAAGATCATCTTCGGGAAGGCACATTCCCTAGTCAGAGTAATGCTTTCCTTATTCCTCATTCATACACAATTTCATGAATTTCTGGAGGTTTATCTCTGTAAAGTAAGTGTCAAAAATAATCACTGTGTGAATGAGGACTGGTTGGTTACACCTACTGTGAATTTAATGATGATCCATATCATGATCTATGGTATAATATTCGTTAATTGTTTTTAATGCAGTTCACTCTTTTGTAGAAACTTTTTTCAGTGACTTTGTAGATAATGACTTCTGTCTGTACCAAATTGGAAAAAAAAAAAATTAACTTGACTGCTTGGAAAAAAGCATCTCAACTGTATTTAACTTAAAAAAATATCTTGATTATTTGATTAAAAGATAAAGAATCATATTTTTTTCACTGAAAATAAATATGCCACCTTCAATTTGAGAACGCAAAGATATGTTTGCACAGTTTAAAATCTATTGTTCTGTTTAAAATCTTGCATATAAGTATCTACTTTAGCTCCACTGCTCATTAAATGCTTTTAATGTTTTCTAGATTTTTAAATCTATTAAACAATGTGGAACTATATCTAAAGATCCTTAGTAAAACAGTAATCCTTATTCTAAGAGAAAATAATTATAGCACATATTAAATCAGGGAGTATATTTCTGTCTATGAAAAACACAAAGTGGGATTTTGTACTGAAAGGGTTATGTTTCTTGTGAAATAGAATATAGCAGTTTCTTGCGTGTGCCTGTGTTGCAAATGAGAAACAATCTGAAGAACAAAACATTTTATGGACTGATAAATAATTAGAAAAAGAAACCAATGACACCTAGTCACAGGAAATGTAAACCATTCTTCCCAAAATGAAATTCACACGGCAGGTTGCATCCAAATTGCATTTCAACACCTGAGAAACAAAACCTTAAAATAAGGTTTTATTACGTCAATATATGTACAGTCTTACTATCTGTTGCATGAACACGATGTTGATTAAAGCTATAATTCATTTGCAAACTAAATAATAATGATATATTTCCTGCAAATATGGCAGAATTTCAACCCATGCTCTCACACTGCAAGACCAGTATCCTTCCTGGGCTGATGAACAGGATAGAACAGGGAAGACAGCTTGTGGCTCTTGGTCTGCCTGCATTTCATGAACAGTAACAGCAGGTACTTTACTGGGAGTATGGCATGAGTTAAAAAAAAAATTGATGTCATGGGGAAGCCTTGTAATCAGGCTGATGGACCTAGTCTTCAGTAAGCACTTTAGCCTTTGCATTTCTGTCTCTTGCCTCTAAACAATTCCCAGAGATATATTTTCCTGGGTGTCATGGTTTAAGCTGTAAATCACGCAGCCCGTTCTCTCACTTACTCGCTTTCTTCCCCCCTGCTCCAGGGGGAATGGGAAGGAGAATCAAAAGAATGCAACTCCCACAGGTTGAGATAAGAACAGTTTAGTAACTAAAGTATAACGCAAGACCACTACTGCTACCACCAATAATAATAATGACAAGGCACATACAAGGAAAGAATACAATCGCTCACCACTGATACCCAGCCCGACCAAGCAGTGCACCCCCCCCCCCCCTTCCAGATCTCTGCTCTCCGTTTTCTCATCCTGGGCATGACGCGCTGTGGTATGGAATAACCTCTTTCGTCAGTTTGGGTCAGGTGTCCTGTCTCTGCTTCCTCCCGGCTCTCCCTCCTCCCTGGCAGAGCATGAGACTCAGAAAGTCCTTGGTCAGACCAAAACATTACCAAGCAGTAACTGCAAACACTGGTGTTATGAGCGCTGTTCCCAGGCCGAAAGTCAAAAACACAGCGCTGCACCAGCTACCAAGAAGAAGAAAAAGGACTGCTACTGCTGAACCCATGACACTGGGTCCTTCCCTAAAGTACAGAATATGTTTTTCTTCAAGTATTTGTTCTGTTTCGCTTGCAGTAAATAGTAACTTGGCTTTCAGTATGTGAGGCTGTCAGGTTTCAGAACAAAAGAAAATATCTTGGAAGGGAAATTTTAGGAAGTTAAATGTATCCATGTGGTACTCAGAGGAAACTAAAAAAAAAAAACAAACAATGTACACAGAGCAAACCACAAGTGTTTCTTGACTTCAGCTGGATCTAAACCCAGCATTTTCTTTGCTGATATCAGTTCAGACTCCGCTTCATTTCAACTGATAAAACAGCACAGTGTAGGAGGAAGACTGTTGTCAAGGGGTTTTGCAATTCTTCCTAGTTTTCAGACACCATCTTCTGCTCCCTGAACCCTGGCAAAGATTAAAGCTAATTAAAGGAAAGTCAGTTTACCTCAGTATATTAATATAAATAGTAAGTTATAAAAATAATAACGATAACCAAAAAAATCTGGTTTAAAAACCACTTCCGTGTTAGTCTAACATTGCAAAATTAAGTCTTGTGTGTCCTGTAAGAAAATTGATGAATTCTATAGGACTAAAACATTCTAACCACTGTATGTGCGGTGCTGAACTAAATAGCTAGTTTGACTGGTAAAAGAAAAACATGCAGAATTTTTTCTTTCACATTCATTAATTTACAGCTTAGATTATCCAAATTATTAAAAAAACAAACAAACAAAAAAAACCACAACAAACAAAACAAAAAAAGGTGGTGTTACATAAAGTGCTGAGAAATAAAATATCTTGTAATTCACCTTTAAAAGCAGGCTTTTCTCACTGCTGAAGTGGTTCTTGAACTAGTTCTTGTGGCTTAATGCCTTCCTGTGTAGGAACTGAAGAGTAAATGGTGATTAAAGGTGACTGAGAGATTTTTCAGTTCATCGTTTTCCTCAGCAAAAGGTTATCACAGATAACAGGTTCAGTCCCAGGCTGACAGCCATGCACAAGCTGGAACAGATGATCATTTCTAAAAATCAATAAAAGTAGAAATGTAGGCATTGACTAGACTCATACTGCAAGTTTGGCTTGCATTTCCTTTGGTGTTTCCAGTTGATTTATTTTCAGGTAATGACACTGTATTCTCTGCAGTTCTCCTGAGCGATTTCACCATATCTCATCAATCAATCTGTCAATGATTTTAGTAATTCTACATATTTTTCATACACTTGTCCTTCACAACATAGTTGATAGAATATATATTGTCTTCCATTAAAATCTAAGGGCATCATTAGGATCACTTCTGAAATCCTTCAAGATATTTACTTTCAGATAATGAGTATTAAATGCTGGCAGACATTCAACACATAATAAAAATTCTGGGCTGTGGAAAGAATGCAGAGAGAATAATGTATTTTAGAGGATGATTCCTGTGAGCAACATTCATTTTGTCAGCTTCTAATGAAAAAACACAGAGATAGATGAAGTTGTTTTGTGTGGACTTAAACAGTTTGATTAAAGTCATATTTTAAAATATATTGTCTCCGCTTGAGTCAAAATCATGGTTCTCTTTGAAACACAGTAAGAAATTATGTATTTTTTTTTCCAAACTAGTGTTTGTAATTAAAATTGAAGCCAACTTTTGACTGCATAGTCTATTTGTTTATGTCTTTCTTTGAGAGGAAAACTGTGTTAGTTTAGGCACAGTGCCAAAGTTAATGGCTTCTTGGCTGCAACTGATTCACATTCAAACAAGCAAGAAGCTCACACTTGTCCCTAACCAGTCTGCATAGCTGAGTCAATACTTCCCAGAAATAAGCTCTATGTACAAAATTCTTTTCATGAATTATGAAGTCTGGCTTGCAGCCCTCATGGATGCAGCCGCAGTAGAGTAGACGTGCTCTTGTTTCTGCTCATGCAGTTGTGGAAGCTATACTTTCCCTTCAGAAATAGCATTGTAGCAAAGCTGAGAGACATACAGCAAAAGATTATTTTTTTTTATAAGCACATATTTCAGATTAAAAGAGCCTAGAAAGTTAAAGATGTAAGAAAATAATAAACAGTGAAGAACACTTTAACCTGAGATTGATCTCATGTCATATGAGCCCAGTGATCTAATTTTGGTTGGTTGGGGTTTTTTTAATTAAATTCCATCTATTTATCACCTTCTCCACCTGCATCCTCTGATTCTAGAAGTGAAACGGTAACTATCTTTTTTTCTCAAAATTGCAATTGAGTGGGATGGTTAGATACTGTAGGAATTTTTGCTTCTTTTTTTTAAGCTATCAGTTTACCAACCTTCTTGTCTGACAGCTTAGAAAAAGAGGCATTCAGGTAGTCCAGAGGCCAAACTAGCCCAGAAAGCTAATAAATAGGTCTCTGTATTTGCTTTCTGGGACATGACTAAACCCCTAAAAACAAAATACGTTTTCTAGAGAGGTTGTCCTTACCAGTCCTTTTTTCAGTGACCAAAATATGTCTTCCCTTCCAAAATACAGACTCGATGGTGAAAAGGCTCCAGTATTTTATAGAAAAATGAGGGAAAATCAATTTAATTTCACCTTGAAGACTTGTTTTTTCTGTTACCACAATCTACAAAATGCAATATTTTATAAAGAAAAATGAGATATTGAAAGATCAACTCAAAATCTAAATATTAGAACTCACAGGGAAACACAGCCATTAGTAAGAAGTTTTACTTACCAAGCTAATTGCATTTTTAAATTCCTCTTCAAGGACCTGATGGCAGGTAGGCCAGTTTTCAATTTTATTGGTCCATAATAATACACTGACATCATACATTACACAGGGTCTGGGAAAATTGATCTAAAACTTCTGGTGCTCAGTGAATTAATTTTCGCCTCTTGAAACACAAATCAATTCATTTAATGAACAACATTTCATTAGAGAGAGAAATTCAGTAACATAGATTAACTGGTCAACACCAAATGTCTAGGGAGTTTTTTCCTGAAGTTTTACTATTTGCAGCTCTGTTCTCTGGCTTTTTCATGAAACAACTGCTGCACCAGCTAGTTGCTTCTGATGTCAAGTAAAAAAGCTTGCATGTGGGAAATTCTTACCTACTGATCCTGTTTGAAGGTAAATGATACTTCAGAAAATAATCTCTCAGACTTGATTGTAAGCAAATATTGCTTCTTGCTCATAATTATACTGTATGGAAAAATGGTATATTTCTAAATTGCCTGTAAAAGAAAGCCTTATTAGAAGGCCCAGAACAGTCACTCTGTGGGTTCAGACAACCATATCCAATTTTTTTCTCAAGGTGAAAAAACATTCACTTTTGAATTTTGAGTTTCCCCCCATCTATTTTTGTGAACATCACATCAGTCTCCAGTTCAATTAATGGATGTAGCATTTAGTATCTTATAATTTCAATTTTAGAACAGCCTGCATATACAAATTAGAAAGTTGTAGAGCAGGGATCCCTAATAAAATCTGTGTTGGTCATATGTCTTGAGAGATGCAAACGCTTCTGAAATTTTGAAAATTTTGAAGACACACAGTCTGTGTTTCAAAGATCATTACAATTTTTATCTTATAGAATATTGTGTCTATCACTCATATTTAAAAGCAAGTTCTTATGATCATGTGAATCCTTGGGGATCAACATACTGAAAAGCACTGAAAACATTGATTGTGACTGTCAGCACACACCAGGAAACTAAATAGCTTATTAGAGCAAGCTGGTAGAGCATGTTGGTAGAGGAGTGATATTAGCAGCGAATGACATGAGAGAAGAGGATTTCTGTGCTGTGGGGATGAGCACTAAACAAAATGCAACATGTTCCGAACTCATAAACAAGAACACCTATTTTAAAGGAGCAAAACAACGGTAAAGGAGTAGAGGAGAAATCAGCAGTATCTGCCAAGGCTTGGAAGTGGTTATTGACAGGGGCAGTGAGAAATGAGATGCCTAAGACTCATTGATGAGTGTATGATGACCCAACCTGTCACAAACCAGGAAACTGACAAGTCATTTTAAGAACTAAGAGAAAAAATATCAGGACTGAAAGGTGTCAGTACTAGGAAGCATTTGAAAGGGTATTCACTTTTCATAGATCCTGTCTCTAAAGCTAATCTTACTGAAAAAAAAAAAAAAAAACAACAAAAAACCAAACTACCAAAACTGTAGAAGAGATTTCTTTTTCTAAATAACTTAAATTTCGCACTTGCAACACAGAGTACATGTGACTCTATATGGGAATTATTCACCACACTGTTCCATTTGTACAAGCCAGTATTTTGTTCGGTTACAGGGTAACAGCTAATACAGACCTGTCTTTTTATAATTGCTCTATAGTTCATATTGTATTTCACCATAAGAAAATTTTTATGACCTTGTACCATTTCCAGGGTAAGGTATTAAAAAAAAAGCTAACTTATTTTGAGACATTCAGCACAGAGTAATATATAGTTAGCAGGTGGTGCCAGCATAGTAGAGTTGTATGTTCACAAGTATTTAGTGAACAAGAGAGCTCTACCTTGTTCCTGAAATATTTGATCTTAATATATTCACCAGTGGATGTACTTTGTGTTGATTTTATCTCTTCTTTGAGAGTAACCAGGCTGTAGGTTTTTTTGATATGGTTGGCACTACACTGGCATAATGAATTGCACATTTCCCCCTGAGAAAAATTTCACATCAAATATTTATTTTTACAGTTATTTACACATTAATGTGCAACTTTTTTATAGATGAGAATATTTATACATATATATTCTATACTTTTGATTTCCTTTGTAAGTTATTTTGAACAATAAATAAGGAAAAGACTAAAAAATTAATAACATGAGTAAGTATTGTCAACATTTAAATGTTTTCACAAAAACAACTACTGTTTTTCAGGGATTCATTAAACATTTATAGATACCTTTCAGAAATTAATTTAAAATTTGCCAGTTGAAGAGCTAGATTTGGAAATACTTCTTAAAGTGGTGCAAGACTAAATACTATTTGATTACTTCCCATTATCACTCCACAAGATCTCCTTTGCGAACATTTAAAACTCTTATTTATGTTCAGTGCATTCCTTCCAGAGGCTCTTCTCTCATGTAATTCCACTGTCAGTACTGAGCCATGAAGATGTAAAAAGGGATTGTAAATGGTGTCCATCTCTTAAAGTAGTATAGGCTAGTATTTCCTCACTGAAGTAAACAGATTTCCATTTGCTGAGAAGGTGATACAGTTTTCTGTTTGAACATTGCCAGCTCAACAGCTGCCAATGATTAAATACAAAACCTGAGGTATTCATTTACTCTTCATCCCTAGTTTCTGTAACAGCATAACTACTCAAAGCACCGTAGGACATTGATGACTAGTAAAATAAGATGTATAATTCTTCAAATGCTTATAAAGCCCTAAAAACCTCTTGGAAACTGCTTGAGTGCAGGGAAGTCTTTTCATTAACTCTCTTCCCAGGAAAATATAGTTATTTTCACCATTACTCTGCATCCTGGTTTTGGCTGGAATATGTTTGATTTTCTTGCTAGTAGCTGGTGCAGTGCTGTGTCTTGGCTTTAGTCTAAGATTAATGCTGATAACACACCAATGTTTTAGTTGCTGCTAAGAAGCACTTACCCTGATCACGGACTTTTCAGTCTCATGCTGTCTCAGTGAGGAGAGGCACAAGAAGCCAGGAGGAAGCAGATACAGGACACCTGACACAAGCTAGCCAAAAGGGTATTCCATACCACAGCGTGTCATGCCCAGTATATAAACTGGGGGGAGTCACCCGGAAGGGACTGACGGTTTCTTGGGTCGGGCTGGGTATTGGACAGCAGGTGGTGAGGAATTCTATTGCGCAGCACTGGGGTTTCTTTGGGGGGAAGGTTCCCCTTTTAGTTTTATATATCTTACCTTGTTATTTCCCTTTTAATTATTATTATTGGTAGTGATATATTGTACTGCAATTATTAAAAAGTTATTATCTCAACCAGTGGGTTTTTCTTCTGATTCTCTCCCCATGCCACTTGCAAAGGAGCAAGAAGTGAGAAAGCAGCTTCCAGCTGAGGTTAAACCATGACATTCTGAAAATGGAGAACATCATTATGCTGGAAGATTAGTTGTTACAAACAATCCGTGTACGATTTTTCAATCCTGAGGCTAATTAGGACCTTCAGATAATTGTGATATTTCACAAGGTATACTGTGATACTATACATCCATTTAATACTATGTGTGAAATATATTATGCAAAATAATGCCTTTAGTTTATTTTTTTACTATGTCCTTGGATTTCTGTCATAGTTCTAGTAGGTTAGAATACTTATTATACCTAGATGTTAGATTTTGAAAATCCTTCTTACATTTTTTTGTATTTTAGATGGCAGGTGATCACACCTGCTTAACCGGGCTACTCATGGACCAGTGTTAGCCTTTGGACAGGTGTCATTTTCTGATTCCAGTGTAATGAGACTACATGACTCTAAATCATAAATCAGTGTGATGTGATCTGATCCTGAATTTGAGGCAGAGAGATTCTTCTCTCCTTTGTGTTTACTAACAAAAGAAATTTTTCCACTTCTCTTCTTGATTTCTGTGTGATGTACATCTTTTATTGACTATAGAAACAGTGTGACATACCTCAGCAACTAAAATAGGTTCTATATTAGGTGTTCTATGAAGTAAGATAACACAGTGTTCCAGGCAACCTCATAGCAACATTTGTAAATGCTTTCAGTGGTCACATGTACACTCTCTTGGAATTACAGGCAATACACAAATTCTTGGTGAATGAAGTGCTACCCAGTTGTCTTTCGAAATCTCTAAAAAAAGCATTCTTCATAGGTGCATAGTGTTCCCTTCAAATTGACAGATTGTATTTATGTTGAAAAGCTGAAAATACTATTTTAATGTGTCATTTGAAATAAAAATGTGAGAAAACTGGGAGTTTAAAGCCATTTAACTTTCAACTTATGTGGGGTTCAAACAACATCCTGCAACTGAGAGAGGTTTGATTCAAATGCTCCAAAACTCACTAAAGTAAGATACTTTCTATAAACACAAATAAAAAGTGTGCTATTAAAAATCATTAATATAATCATTCACTTTGTTTATCTCATAGGAGATTGACAACAAATGAATAGTATTTTTTTCACAGCTTGATCTGCACACAGTAACTGTGGAGTTAGAGAATCAGATAGTACACTACATGTCTGTTACTACAGCTCTCGGAATAGCTAATGCTTAAGAATAATGTTTTATGGGTAGAAAAACAGTAGTAAGAAAAGAGTCAATATATCACTTGCTGAGAATTCTCTGGACAGGTATTGATCTCATGTTTTTGTTTCTGGCATGTACAGAGCTGGTATATATTTTAACTCTAGACAAAAAAAATATCACCTACTTGGGTTGTGTTTATTTAAATACTCCTACGACACAGAGCTTACAATATCTGAGGATTGTAAACATTGTAAACTGATATAGAATGCAACCTGCCTAAAAAGACTAGCAAAGTTCCAAATATATTAGTTTTTTCAAGGCTGTTTTCTTTAGTACTTGCTTTACTGGTGTATGAGCACCACAAAAAAAAGATAAAAAAAACCATAGAAGACAACATAATAAACATCATTTTTAGCCAACAGAAATGCTGGAGAATGTAACGTTTCATCATTTGTCCTACTCTTTTTTCTTGGTCACTAAATAGAAGTTTCCCATAGGTACTACTTTCTTCATCTTGCTGAACTGCTTGATACCTTATGTAGAGTTAATAGGTGTTTGTTTGCAACATTTGCTGTAAACATTTTATGTGTTTATATGGGGAGGGAGGAGTGTATTTTTTAGACTGGGTTTTTGTTCTGTGTGCAAACTACAGATAACGCATGCTCTCAAATAGTTTCCTCTATGAACTAATTAACTTTATCTTTTTAAACTGGATTAGGAATGTAAAAATGAGGTAAGAGAAAGCTAACAAAAGGACATAGCTAACAGGATTTTTGAGCAGTTTCCAAACTGCCGAGGCCTTCACCCAGCCCAGTTGGAAACTTTGTTTCTGTCCGGGTGTACCCACTCCGAATAGGACCAGTGTTTTTGGATTGAAAACACTACCAGAGACTGACTGACACTATGAAATCTCCACAGTTTCTTTTGATCTGAAGACTCTGTGAAGGAGACAACACTACCCCACAACTCATAAGCTTAAGTCAGAGCATTATGAAATCAACCTAGGTTTTAAACATAGCTATCAAATGGGGTTTTACCACAGAATCACATAATGGTTTAATTAGAAGGGACCTCTGCAGGTCATCTGCTCCAACGCCCCTCTTCCACCTAGAGGAGGTTGCCCAGGACTGATTCCAGATGGCTTTTGCATGTCTTCAAGGACAGTGACTCCACTACTATTCTGTACCAATGCTCAGTCACCCTCACAGTAAAAAAGTGTTTCCTGATGTTCAGAAGAAATCTCCTGTGTTTCAGTTTGTGCCTGCTGAAAGTCCCCCTCACAAATATGAAACTGAAATTTGGGACTGAGATTTTATGAATACTGAGAAAGTTGCTCTGTATTTTCATGCCCCTTTCCTGAGTGATCTTTGGTCAACATATGCACATGTGAGTATATGTGTGTATACATATATATGTGTGTATGTATGCATATGTACCTATGCACATATGTGTAAGTATATCTATACATATATCATGTATGCTTACACATATGCAAAAGTGTGTATATACATGTATAGGTGTGTGAAAAGGTCCACAGCACTGTCAGGTTAATGCACAGGGATGAACCGAATACCAAGATACAGGAATTAGGATGTGAAGGAGAATGTTTCTATATAAATTCGTGTTGACCTATAGAGATTTTATGACAATCCATTTCCCTGAGTGCCAAGTCAGTTCAAATGTATTTGATGATATAAGAATCAGGTAGAAAATCAAGTCTAAATTTTTTTTCAAGTGGATGGTAAATTAGATGACGACTCTTTAAAATCTGGTATTCCTATGAGCAGCAATTAATTTACAAAAAAGCCAAAAAACACCACACAATTATTACATTATAAAATTTCAATAAACTGTATTAATGACATTTAACGGCTCACAGTATAAATATGTCATGATTGACAGCTGAGAAAAAAGGTCTATAAATACTGTCCCACTTGACATTCTTGTCTCTAAGTTGGAGAGACATCAATTTGATAGGCTGATCACTCAGTGGATAAAGAACTGGCTGGATGGCCGCACACAAAGAGTTATGCTTAATGGCTCAGTGTCCAGCAGGAGAACAGTAACTAGTGGTGTCCATCAGGAATCGGTGTTAGGACTGGTCTTGTTCAACATCTTTGTTGGTGACATGGACAGTGGGATTGAATGCGCCCTCAGCAAGTTTGCCGATGACACCAAGCTGTGTGGTTCGGTTGATATGTTGGAGGGAAGGAATGCCATCCAGAGGGACCTTGACACGCTTGTGAGGTGGGCTGATGCCAACCTTATGAAGTTAACCATGACAAGTGCAAGGTCCTCCAGCTGGGTGGGAGCAATCCCAGGCACAGCTACAGGTTGGGGAGAAAAGTGATTCATAACAGTCCTGTGTAGAAGGACTTGGGGGAGTTGGTCAATGTGAAAATGACCATGAGCCAGCAGTGTGCGCTTGCAGCCCAGAAGGCCAACGGTATCCCAGGCTGCATCAAAAGCAGTGTGACCAGCAGGTCGAGGGAGGTGATCCTGCCCCTCTCCTCTGCTCTTGTGAGACCTCACTTGGAGGATTGTGTGCAGTTCTGGTGTCCTCAACATAAAAAGGGCCTGGAACTGTTGGAACGAGTCCAGAGGAGGGCCACAAGGATGATCAGGGGACTGGAGCACCTTCCGTATGAAGATAAGCTGAGAAAGTTGGGGCTGTTCAACCTGGAAAAGAGAAGGATGTGTGGAGATAGCATCCTTCCAATATCTGAAGGGGGACTATAAGGATGCTGGGGATGGACTCTTCATTAGGGACCGTAGTGAGAGGAGAAGGGGTAATGGGTTCAAACTTAAACAGGGTAAGTTTAGAACGGATATGAGGAAGAAGTTATTTACTGTGATGGTGGTGAGGCACTGGAATGGGTTGCCCAGGGAAGTTGTGAATGCTCCACCCCTGGCAGTATTCAAGGGCAGGCTGGACAAAGCCTTGGGTGGCATGGTTTAGTGGGCAGTGTCCCTGCCCCTGGCAGGGGGGTTGGAACTAGATGATCTTCAGGTCCTTTCCAACCCTAAGTATTCTATGATTCTATGATTAATGTGAATTACGTTATGCTGTACATTATCTTAATATGTTTACTTCAATACATTAAATATAAAATGATTATGTAATGCATGAAAATATATAAAGGTGCATCTTGTGATCTAAATTGACCATAAATTGAGACTGGTTGTTGCAAATATGTGTATTTTAAGTTTATAACCCATATTTCCAAGAAGAAATAAAAAAATCCATAATAAACATAATTTACTTGTACTTTGTTTATAAACTTGTCACTATTTATTGCTCTAGTGGGATCCATACTTTTTAAAATGCAAACAAGAGCCCATAATTATGATCTGTGCAAATGAGTAATATTATTCTAACAAACCTTAGATCTGTTTTTTTCATTCAAATATTTGTGCATTTGCTGCTGCTATAGGTAGCTATATTTAACTTTCAAAAAGAAAACTTGTTTTTCTTGTATGTTATTAGTGAGTTTGTCTTACTATATATGCACCAAACACCCAACAAATTTCTGAGAATATTAGCCTCAGAAGACACATTAAGCGTGAGACCTAAACAGATCATTAACCTTATCTATTTGCCAACTATTTAATTCAGTCATTTGCTGAATTATTTTCTATTTGTATTAGTGTCAACCACATAAAAAGTGAAATTGAATCCAGGTTTTTTTTGATGTGTAGTAAATGCAAGTTCTTTCTATTTGCTGAAAGTATCTGCAAAACTTGGTTATCGAGAAGCCTGATAGCTATATGAAAAACCTCATTTGATTCACTATAACAAAGAGCAAAGACACAAGAATACTAGGGTGTATTCAGCCTTTGAAGGATATACTAAATTTGACTTTTCTAATCTATCATTAATCTAACTCCATGACATTTTATAACCATCAAAGCCCTGCATAAGGCTGTGTCAGAATAATCATAATTATACAAATCATTTAAATGACAAAAAGAAGAAAATATAAAAAGCAGGTAAAAACATAAGAAATGAAAAAGCAGCATCACTATTTCTAAGTTTCTAAGCTGAATCTCAGGCATCTTTATTTGGCCTGAATTTTGCTGTGATGTTTTGCAGTTCAAAGATGCTTAGATTTCCCCTCTAAAGATTTTTCTAAGGGATCAAATCTTTGTCTGCTTCAAATTTCTTCAAATAATCTTAACTCTTTAATTTGACAGAGCTTTCTACAACTTGGAAAAGCTTCACCAACTATTTTTTTATATCATTACTTTAAACATCACATTTAAAGTCAGCCATTTTAGTTTCTTACTGTACATCAAAGTCTAGGGTAAAGAATCAAGGCTACTAAATAAACATGAAATCCATACTGAGCATGGTGACAAAACCAGAAACAAAGATACTAGAAACTGAAAGTTTAGCAAAACTGAATACTGTTTCTGAAAACAAACACGGATAGCATGTTTTGTCTGCAGCTTTCCCAGTTACCTATTTGACCATCAAATTGTGATGGTGTCTTCTTAAAATATAAGCTAGCAGCTACAAGTTGTTGATGCATTCTGTACATGTATTGACAGGTGGGTATCAATTGTCTCCTAGAGAATCTATGTTTGTGATTCCTCATTTTTTACAGATGTGCATATTCTCAGTAATGACAGGGACCTGTCATTTTCCATGCAGAGGTTGATAAATTCTTCTTAGTAAAACCTTAGAAATTTCTTCAAGTGCTATAAATCCTCACATTATGCAGCAGAACACCTTGGCTTATCATTCCTGATAAATTATTTAGTTGGTATCATTAAGAAGTCACCTGATACTTAAGAGTGAATAGTTTCAAGGAAGTTATATGCTTTTCACCTTAGTGGGCCTGATGCTGTTCTCAATTAGTTAGATTTTAAACCTTGAAAAAAGTAAGCTTCCTCATATAAAGCGAATGTTTAAAGTGAGGAAATATTCCAATGCTTTGAATGCTGCCCTTTCATTTTTAATGAAAATTGAAGTCACACTGCTCTGTGCAAGCTGCTTTAGCAAAATTCAAACTATTTTGGAAAAGGGAAAGAGAAAAGGTGTCTGGCAGCTTTGGAGGTTTGTCTTCAGAAAGCCATTTTTTTGACTTTTTTTCTTCCTGATGTCATTATTGTTACTACAGCAGCAAATTCACTACTGAAAAATGGTAGCTCTTACTTCCACAAAGTGAAATTTATCTTGTTAAATTATTTGAAGAGCTTGTTGAGCTTATTGAGCTTGAATGATTCAGTAATGTATTCTACAATACAGGTTGAGATCAGAAAATCAGAGCTTAGTGTAGTGTTTCAAAAAAATGTGAGCTGTTCTGAATAAGCCTTGACTATTTCAGCTGAACCACACCGGTGTGTCAGGAATTTTAATGCTCTGATTTACACTTACCACTAGTGACTTAAAATGTGCTCCTAATAACAGAATATTTCTGGAAAAAAAAAAAAAGCTATTTATCATTTATCACAGATTCATAACTGAAAACAATGCATTAAAATTTGGGTAATTATTTAAAAATAAAATACTCATGTGCATTAATATTTCCATTTAATCCAGCTTCATAAAACACATACTCATAAATGTAGAGAAATGTTTGTATATAAATCGTAGCGGGCCTCCTGACAGGCTGTGAGTATAGATTTAATGTTACTGCATTCTAGGTTTATTTCTCATTCCATACTATGTCAGCATAACCTGTAAATAAAGAATAGGCTTCAGCCTCTGCAAAATGTTTTTCTGTGTCTTGTTGAAGCTCTAAGGCAAGCAGTTCAGCAGCAGCTACTGGGAAAAACCTTATTATGCTTTGGTCATACTTTCCTGCCTAAGGAGCACAAAAGCCTCTCAGACTGATGTCAACAGAATAGCTTTCAAGTTAATTGAAAAGTATAGTCAATCTGCTTTTGATTCCTATCACTGCAAACAAATGGAAGAATTGTATTTAACCAAGCCTTTGCAGTGTTTATGCATGATGTGCTCTAAGTGTCATGGCAGGCTGTCATGGGTTCAGCAGCAGCAGTCATTTTTTCTGCTTCTTGCTAGCTGGTGCAGCACTGTGTTTTTGATTTTGGGCCTGGGAACAGCGCTGATAACACCAGTGTTTCGGTTACTGCTTAGTGATGTTTTGGTCTGGCCAAGGACTTTCTGAGTTTCATGCTCTGCCAGGGAGGAGGGGAGCCGGGAGGAAGCAGAGACAAGACACCTGACCCAAACTGACCAAAGAGGTTATTCCATACCACAGCACGTCATGCCCAAGATGGAGGACGGAGGGGAGAGACCCAGAAGGGTGGGGGGTGCACTGCGTGGTCGGGCTTGGTTTTAGGTGGTGAGAAATTGTATTCTTTCCTTGTATTTGCCTTGTCATTATTATTATTAGTGGTAGCAGTAGTGATTTGTGTTATACTTTAGTTACTAAACTGTTCTTATCTCAACCTGTGGGAGTTGTATTCTTTTCGGTTCTCCTTCCCATCCCTCCGGGAGTGGGGGGCAAGATAGAGGGGGGAGTGGGTGAGCAAAACTGCGTGGCTGACTGGACTTAAACCACGACGGCTCCCGAGGCAGCCCCCCCTCGGGTCTCCACAGCCTCGCCAGGACGGTGAAGAGCAGCCGAACTGCCAGGTACACATTCGCCCCCCACGGCTTCTCGAGCCCGCCCGTATCACAAGCCATTCCAATAAAGTACAATGAAACAAGAACCTTAAACCAAAACCCATATCTGAAACATGCTAAGATAAGAAATACCGGCTGTAAGTAAGGTACAACAGGCTGAAACCATGAACGCAAGAGAACCAAAAGCAACAACTTTAAGAGCCAACAAATCAGCATTGTGACGAGTGGCTATTAATCCTGTCGTTATCTCAACCCTTCGGGCCCCACGTTGGGCGCCAAAAAGAACTGTCGTGGTTTAAGTCCAGTCAGCCACGCAGTTTTGCTCACCCACTCCCCCCTCTTTCTTGCCCCCCACTCCCGGAGGGATGGGAAGGAGAATAGAAAAGAATGCGACTCCCACAGGTTGAGATAAGAACAGTTTAGTAACTAAAGTATAACACAAATCACTACTGCTACCACCAATAATAATAATGACAAGGCAAATACAAGGAAAGAATACAATTTCTCACCACCTAAAACCAAGCCCGACCACGCAGTGCACCCCCCACCCTTCTGGGTCTCTCCCCTCCGTCCTCCATCTTGGGCATGACGTGCTGTGGTATGGAATAACCTCTTTGGTCAGTTTGGGTCAGGTGTCCTGTCTCTGCTTCCTCCCGGCTCCCCTCCTCCCTGGCAGAGCATGAAACTCAGAAAGTCCTTGGCCAGACCAAAACATCACTAAGCAGTAACCGAAACACTGGTGTTATCAGCGCTGTTCCCAGGCCCAAAATCAAAAACACAGTGCTGCACCAGCTACCAAGAAGCAGAAAAAATGACTGCTGCTGCTGAACCCATGACACAGGCCCTAGATGAAAAGTAAACAGAAAGGTAAACAAACAGGAATTCCTTAGAAACACTGGGGGGAAAAAAAAATCCTTCCAAAAAAGCATTACCTGCAGTACCATGACAATGTGTTGCTGGAATTAAGACTTTAAGGTCTCCAGTTTGACATATTCAGAAGCGCTCAGGTGGCCTTGATGAAGTTATTGTCATTCTCAGACATGAGGTTGCAACTGAAACAGACCCCAGTGCAGTTACCCATATGACTCAAATATCTTACTGATCTCAATCAGCCTGAGAAAGTTGTCAAACTTCTGTTTTTTGGGGGAACTTGGGACTGCTGATATATGGTTTCTGAGTTAGTTTTTTTCATGTGCAACAGACATTTTGAATGACAATGATTTAGTCATCTGACCTTTGTAACTGTTGAGGTACTGCATAACTCTGTCTAAAATTGTCTTATGGGTAAATATCCTTTCATGTCTCTTTCAAGGTCACATACTGCAGCAAGACATCCAAGAGGGCTTTGGTAAAATTGAACCTGGAATGCAAAGCCCATTAATCATTTTCTGGAGATTTATCTGTCCCCCTTTGCCATTTTTCTCTCCTATTTTGCATAATCAAAATTATGAGTGTGAAACTAAATATTGTCATTTGAAATATTCCTTTTACAGCCTTCCAACTTTAAAGCTACTCTGTTCTTCTTCCCCTAAAACTTGATGTGAAAAAGTTAATTTTACTAGATCATAACTTAATTTTTTTAACTGCAAACAAAACTGCTTCTCTATTTGTAGATGTATTTACCAGTTAATTCCTGTATGATTCTTTTATAAGCAGGAATTTAACTTCTATATACTTTCATGAACTATTTATGGATACACACAGTCAGTTACCTCAATAGCACTCCAACTGTGTGACTTAGCCTACTAAATCAAATATCTATAAACTGACAATATGAATGGTCTTTGTGACAAGAATGTATGTATCTACTGGTTTACATATTTCTTTAACGTGAGGCATATGTGCAAATAATTTCACTTTTTCTTTTATTGTCATCAGCAAAAATAAGTATTTTTCTTGTAAAATTTTAAATACCCACTGCATAATTTACTTGCCTTATTTCTCACATTCTGGTGCAGTGAATGCACTATATCTGAATCCTAAGTGAAAAGTAATGTTTAAGAAATTCTATGAAGAAACATGATACCTCCTAGGTCTATTCAAACAGCTGGAAATAGTATGTGGCATTTCTAGACATCATTATGTAACATTTTTAGGATTTTGCATTTGATAACACAAGTAAGAATGTTAGAAAAAAATTATCTAAACTGCAAAAATAATTCTGATGATTTCAGGTGCAAATACATTACCATAAATAAAATGATGCATATGGGTCATACATATGTGAAAACAGAAATGCACATGTACAATGGTGAATGAAAAATATTGGCTCATACATACGTCCCTGACTAGTTTTAAAATCTTGAAAATTGACAGGGAAAACATGGATGGCTAAAAAGGATTTGCTTTCTCCTTCCAAGACACGGTAGATGACGTCTACTATCCACATTTTGTTTGAGCTCCTGATGGCTGCAATACAAAGTCTGAATTGCTGCTGTTATCTTTCTAAAGGAAAAAAGATTGCCTTCTGGCTTGGTTATACACTGTACTCAAGGCAACAAGCAATGGGTTATGACAGATTGATAGAGAACATGCTATTGCACTCACTAATTGTCCTACAGTGAAGAGAGCTTTATGCAACACAGAAGGATTTATATAGCAATGGGCTTTGAAATACTGCTTTTGTGTATCTGTGGATACTCTCATTTTTAATAAAAGAATTATTACTTTTCAAAAAAAATAACCTAAGTGTAGAGGTGATATTTCTTATTTTGTGTGGTTATTCACAGAACCTACGGCAATTGGAAGTGCACTTTCTTGCTTTTATCAAATTGAGGAGTGATTTTGTCAAGGTAAAACATATATTATTCCCTCACCAGCAGTTTTACACATGCCTTGTTAACAACCAGGTTTTACAGATCTTGCTAGCAATCCAGTCTCCTTAGAATGCCTTCAGAGTCAGTGAAAAAGTAATTTAGGAAAAAAAAAACCCTTACAAACCTTTGTAATGCTTCATTCATGTACACAAAAAAAGCTAAACAAAGGGAATAAGAACACCTGTAATAATATATAAATTTAGATCTATATAAGCTCATAAAATAAAAGCAAACATGCATCATGTACTGAGCTAAATGATAAATAGTGCTAATGTCATTAGGACTGCATAGTAAATATGATGCATGAAATTTAAAAGAATCTTTCTAAATTTGCAACTATGTCTCCACAGTACCTCTTTCCAAAATATTATTTACAGATTCAAAACAAAGGACACTTTTGCCAAAAAACAGGGAGAATATTCACAGCTGTGTAATGTTACATGGGTAAAATTATTATGGATTGCAGTCCTTACATAATGATGGCAGTTAGCTGAATTCTAGCATGTTGCTCTTCAGTCAGCAAGGCTTGGATGCTTGCCACAGTGCCTAAATAAATGAATTTTAAATGGAATTTGAAAGTTGTGTTTATTAAAAAAAATTTGTATAGGTATCACCAGTCTTTACACCTTTACAGTAGCTCAGCAATAGAGGAACAATATGAAGGCACTCCTTGTTAACTACTAGGTAATCTATTCATGAAAAGGAACAGAAGAAAATGAGTTTCAAGAGAAAAAGAAAAACTCTCGAGCACAGAGCACATTTATTTGGTACACATATTTGGCCAATTCTTGGACGATGATGTCCGTTGAAAATGATGGGTAATGATGATGAATCTGAGTCAACTGGACACCAAGCTCCATTTATTACAGGGCTCATGGACCTAGCTGGAAATAATTTTGTTCTAAATATATTGAATTATGTCTTCAATACAGGTTGTCCTGGGTTTGTGGAGGAAGATATGGTTTGATCTTAAGTCAAATTGAGATGTTTATAGGTGTTGTATACTGGATTTGAGACCCAAGGAGTGGTATGAGAAATTAAAAATCATGTAATCTTCTCATTTGGCGCGTATTGAACTGCTGTCTCAGCCTTGAGAAACTTGAAAGACACTATGGACAGAGATGAAGTTCACTCAGAAACCATGAGTTCAGATATCTTGGGCAAAACGAAGCGTCACAAAAAGTTTGTAGGAGTGCACAGAAGAATAATTAAGGTTGTCACTCTGCACTATTATTATTCAGACAGTGATAAATTTGAAAAATTGTCTTTTTGGAAATGGAGCCTACTGTTAACATTCTAAAAACTTTAAGTTAACCAGCAAAAAATCTTTCATCTCCTCCAAGATTCCAAGCTTCAGTAAAACTGTTTCCAGATAGTTCCTTAAAGTAATGACCAAGTCACATTTTCTGATGTTAAAATAAATGCGGCTGTCTAAACTGTCTTAAACAAAGTGCATTTTAATAATTGAAATGCATGAAGCTAAGCCTTAATAATCAAAACTTTACTAACTTGCTGCTGAATTTCATGTAATTCCCTACTAATACTTCAACAACAACAAAAAATGTTTATAGCTTTAACTCAGTTTCCTTCCTTGAAAAGCAAATATTTTTTTCTAATTTACAAAATCCAAGCTTCAATATGCTGCTTACATTCTACTTTCACAGTTACAAACTTCTTACTGATAATTGCCCTACTCTTCCTACAGCAATTCTTATATTCTCTGTAGAACTCCAGTGTTTGAGTGCAATAGGAAGGAATTTCAAAAAATTTATCAATATATAAAATCTTGGTACATATTTCAGTCTTTGTCAGTATGTTTTGTGTTTTCTGTATCATTTTCTATATCATCTACTGAGAAAGAGACCTATTATCCTCAAGTTAGCATCCAGCTCTGGGACCCTGCTTAGGTCACCCTCATCTCATATTAACTGCCTCAGTCACCAGATTATTAGTTGTTTTTGGCTGAGTCTATTGTCAGTTCTTGGCTGTGCTTCTCTTGTTTTACTTACAGTTTTGTTCTGAGTCAAATATTCATGGCCAGCTTTTACTGAGGTAGAAAAATGCATATAAACACAAGGAAGTGAATGGGGGAAATGGATAGAAGGATCTCTAGACTTGTCTAGCTGTGGCTATTAAAAAAGTCCCTGTTTATGGACTTGTTCCAGAAAGAAATCTGAAATTTATTTTTCTGTTGCACTTCCTACTTTAAAAAAATGCTTCCATGGTAACTGAGTCTCTTAAAAGCTTTTAATTTGTTTTCAGTGTTCTTGTATATTTTATTTAGCACTTTGCCTTAATCACCCAGCTTTATACCTTCTTTTACTTATTTGCTTATCTTTGGTATCCTTTACTTGGTGTTTTCCTTTGTTGAATCTTTCCCGCTGTTCTTGTATGCCCATGTGTTCTCATGCTGTGCTGTTGCTGTTGTCCCTGAGCTGGAAACCAAAGGAGAGAGAAAGCAGCTATCACCAAAGAAACATTGGGAAATATAGTTAAATCCCTTTTTAATTGCAGTTAAGTTTCCCATGGTCATTCAAAGAATAAACCTCCTTGCCCACTGCACAAGCCAACATCCAGCACTTCCTTCCCAACATCAAAGGGGTCCATCAGTATTTTTAGGATAATAGTTTGAAGCTCCATCTTTGACAACTTGTGTCTTTTTCAGGAGAGGCTCTGGGACAGTCTTTAGTTGCCTGGCCTGCAGCAAATCCTAATGAGAAGTAGTTTTTTCTCAAATCAGGTGGATGCCAATCAAGTCTAACTACATTAGATACAAGACAGGGCACAAATGCAATATGACTGGGGAAAATATACTTCACCTGCAACCCAGAAGTGGAAGACAGCTGCTACTGCATCTGAATATAAGGATGGTTGATTCGTACAGGTATGGGAACTACTGCCTTATGTTGTTATTGCTCCTTCTAATTGTTCAGAACATTATAACCTACATTGTCTATAGAATGATATTTCCCTTGACAGCTGAATTCTGTTTAATCACCTCTGGAAACCCTCTCAAGTAGCAAAAGACAGTAATCTTACATTTGGAAATAGTACAGCGCAGTTTAAAAGTGTCTTAAAGAGGACTGTAAAATAGAAAACTGTGAAAAAGAAATTCTTTATAATTAATGTTACAAATGAACAGGTGTTCTTAAAAACCCATGACACTTTTTGAATCTTCACTAAATCATAGAATCATAGAATCATTGGAACATAGAATGGTTTGAGTTGAATGAGATCTTAAACATCATCTAGTCCTAACATCCCTGCCATGGGCAGGAACACCTTCACTAGACCAGGTTGCTCAAAGCCCCAGTCAACCTGGCACTGAAGACTTCCAAGGAAGGGGCATCCACAACATCTCTGGGCAAACTGTTCCAGTCTCTCACCACCCTCATAGTAAAGAATTTATCTACTGTGAGTCTAAATCTACCTTCTTTCCATTTAAAGCCACTACTCCTTGTCTTATTGCTACACTGCCTGATAAAGTTTTCTCTCCACCACCCTCACACCCATCATCTTTCCTGTCGGCCTCCTTTAGGTACTGGAAGGCTGCTATAAGGTCTCCCCAGAGCATTCTCTTCTCTGGGCTGAATAACCTCAACTCTCTCATCATGTCCTCATAGAAGAAGTGCTCCAGCCCCCTGATTGCATTTGTGACACTCCTCTAAACTCATTCAAGCAGGTCTGTGTCTTTCTTGTGCTGTAGGACCCAGATCTGAAGAGCTTTACTCCAGCTGGAGCCTCATGAGAGTGTAGTGGATGGGGAGAATCACCTTGATCAAGCTGCTAGCCACACTTCATGATAATCATCATGTCTTCAATAAATGACGAACCCAAAATTCTCATGTTTTCCTATATACTCTCTTGAAAATAATTGTCACTACAATAGTATTAGCATATTAACTTCTATTTTTGTGCATTTTTTTCTTAATATGAAAAATTAAGAATTCATTAAGGGCTGAGTAACTTTGTTAAAGTCCATAGAGAAAACACCAATTATCATCATAAATCAAGTGGAATACAAAGTTTGAATTTCATTTTTGTTTAGTAGTTCTTTATAATTTATATATGCTTCTCCCATTTAGTTGCGCTCTATAACTTAAAGAGCAGTTTATGGAAGAATCATGACAAAATCCTTTTTATGAAAAAGTTACTTTCCATTCTTCTTGTCTAAGTCTTGAGCTTTATTCAAAGAACAAACAAAAAGTGAGTGATGGCAAAGGCAAATTTGGAGAGGAAATTGAAACAGTAGCAAAGAAGTTTAAACTTACTGGTAAAGCCAGAACGATTCTAGATTTTGCAAACAGTCCTAACTTCTTTTTCTTTCATGCCTACATCCTTTACAGAATTTTAACCAGTTCAAGAGAGCTAGATAACATTTGCTTTTGAATATATTCTTTTTAGACTACATTTAATGGATACAAGGAAAGATATTAATGCAGATCCTCCAAAACTAAAGACAGTAACATGTGGAAATATAACCATGTATTACTTATATCTTTTTAATTTTATCTATCTTCTACATGGCATGCTGTCCTAGACATGTAGGAAAAATTATTTTCATTTTAAGGTGTGAAATACTGGACTTTATCAATTACCGTTTGCAATTTCATAACTTCATCTTTTTTTAAAAGATGAACAATATTCCCTTATAGTGGAGAACAATCTTTACTTTTGAACAATCTTCCCTTGTAATGGAGACAGCATTTTTATTCTAACTATATACCCTATTAACATTTTCCCTTTTGTTTTCTCATAAAAAGTGCTTGTGATACTATATATTAAGGACAGCACATAAAAGACATTTTTACAACATCATGTGAAGAATAGCTATGTCAATCTTTATTACTTGATTCTACACAAATAAATTTGTTGTGCAGCTTCCTATAGCAAACAACCTATAAGGTTTGGGCAACAGAAATTGACAGGCTCATGTTGTAATATTAAATTAAAATGCAAGAAAATGACAGAGTACACAGTCAGGAAATTCACATTAGAAAAAAAAAAAAAAAGATAAAATAACATCATGCAAAACATTTCAGTAGAGAAAAAATATCTGTTTATAATTTCCAGGCAGTCAGTGGTTGATGTAATTGCCATACATTTATTGATGCACTTGCAAATGTAAGCATGAGGTCCATATCAAAAAAGTGGTTCTTATAATAGATTCACAGAATATATTTCCTTTTAAGAACTAAAAAAATCCAAGGGAAAAAATAAAAATAAAGTTATTCCTTACAAGATGAGGAATATGCGTACTCCCGTATTCATTCTGTACTAAAAGTCGTAACATTGTAGATTTTCCAAAGTGACTCTAAAACAATAAGGATTCAAACCAATATCCTAAAGTTCTCTGAAAATTGAGACCTTCATTTTTCGTTGCACAGGACTGCAATGAAGTTTGCCTTAAAGGAAAAAAGGATTATTCGCTTGGGGATTCTTGAAGATGTTAAAATATTAAAAGTGCCAGATCTGCCTGCAATAAGATTTGTAATAATTGATACAAAGGCATCATTAACTTCAGCTATACAAAAGAATGCCACCAATATTGCATTGACATTAAGATATCCTTGTTTATGAATATGAGAATGAGTAATGTGTAGTGTGTAATGTAATAATTCCTTTAGATATTTGAAATTCTGCTGTGTAGATAAAGAAGTTTATTAATCTTCAATAATGTAATTCTAGATGAAATTATAACACCCTATATAGGGACAACACACACACAAAACCAGAATTTCTGTAATTTCCAACTTAGCTTTGAAAGCATTAGTGGGGTAAAAAGCACAATATAAGTTCATGATCCTGAAAACTTTTTCAAATACAGAGTAAATCATAATTGGAATACATTGTAAAAAATCTTTTTTTTTTTTTAAATAATAAAGCAGAAACAATGAGGTTTATTTTGATGATCAAATTCTGAAGGTTTAAACTCACAAAACACTATATCTTAGAAATGTTACAGTTAAGGAATGAATGAATGAATAAGTAAATAATTAAATAAATAAATAGAACAAGAAAGATACATGAAAACCCCAGGGTTCCTATCCAAACAACTGTCTCTATAGGTGTGTAAGAAGAAGTACTCTCATCATATAAACTGTGGAACTCCAATGCAGATTCTGCCAGGCTGCTCTGTACTCGAAATGACTACAGAATATCCAATATAGTTTCCCAGTGTAGACAGGACATTTGCAATGTAGATTAGAAAGAAATTCTGCCTGCATTTACTAAATATATGCCAATGCATGTTTATATATTGCTTACACAACTATTTGCGCAGAGGGCATCTTCCAAATAAATACAGTATATTTTATTTTATCTACACTTATAAAAATAAGAACAGTGATTACTTTGCCACATGCCCACTACTGTAAAATCTCTGTTAAAAATTTCTAATCCTAGGTATTAGAGGAAGGGGAATAGAAACAACATATATCCTTCCATAAAGCCTGATATTTGAGAGGAGACATAGTCTTTCACAGCTTTCCCTCTTCACTAGCCACTTTGGCGGTAGCTAACTTTCTCTAACTACCCATTTTTCTATCTGCTTTAGTTCTCATATATGCGGTGTTAGTGTATTCAAAATTATTATTTACTTGCCTTAGTGCAAGCCTTCAAAACTAAGGTGCCAGGCAGTTACTCAAGTTCCTTGAATATAGCAAGGCAAAAAGAATGGAACCAAATGGTAGAATAGATTTCAGGATGGATCAAGGCCTAAGTCTGGTTTAGATTCAATTCCAATAGTTTTCATTAAAATAGTGGTCTGGGAAAATGCACATTTCACATGCTTATATTTTTCCCTCCAGACTTCCTATCATCTTAAAGAAAATTAAGAAAGGAATGCTTATTCTTGAAGCATTACAACCACTCAAACAACAGAAAAAGCAACTTTTAGTTTTTATTGCACTCAGAGTAAAAGCTACAACACAGGGGCAGCAATGTTTCAAGGTTGCTGTGTCAGGCTGTGTCTTTTCATTCTCAGATTGGAGATTGAATGCAGTTGCAACCTGAAGATTCTGCCTCTCACAGAAAAGGAGTCCAAGTATCTTAGTTGCTGTACTTTGTCTCTGGGTGAGACAGTAGCTCCCAGGTTTTTTGCTGAGTTTAGATGTCAGTGGAAATCAGGAAAACCAACTATTTCTCGTAGGTGCCACTGTCTAGATAATATGTTTCAGTGATGGACCTCCTCCCTTTCATTTAAAAATCTGCCTCAGACAAATCCCTCTGTGCTGTCTTTGGCAACTACACTGCCTGTCAGCAACCCCCCTGTCTGTTGCTTGAAATCTTTCTCACCCTTATATTCAAAGACACTTAAATAATGAACTCTACATTAGCACCTCTCTCTTAGCATTGCTATTTCCTTATCCATTGATGCTATTATTATGACATGGCTAGCCAAGAGAGGTTGTTGAATGAAAAGCAGAGCTCATGAAATTCAAATTTTTCTGAGGTAGTGCAGTATATTTCCTAATCATTCATTCTTCAGTAGCCCCATATCCTGTCATATTCTTAAAGCCCGCTCTCTTCTCCCTTGCACAAGGTTCCTCCCTAGATTTAATGGAAAAAATGTGGAGTTTAGTATATTGTAACATGTATATTGATTAATTAGCTGTTTGTTTCATTCTGGAAGGGATACAGGACAGAGTTACAATTGCTTTTCTTTAACATCTCTATTCAGTTACCATTTTTTTTCTGGATTTATAGTAATAGAATATCCTTGACAACTCTACTGTCAGCCAAATATGACTGAAATGACCCACAGGTTCTAAAGTTATTAGGAGACATTTACAAATATACAGATGGAGAAACAATAGAGTTGCATACTTATAATTTCTTTGAGAAACTATGCTGAAAATACTGCATTAAAACTGTTTGATATTACAGATGGTTTGAAAACCATTGTTCCAAACCTCGTTCATAAGATTGGTGGAAACCTTACTGAAAATAGTGTTTCAGAGCAACAATGGCACATAAAATGTATAAACACATACTGATCTATGAAATACCATCCCCAGTTGAAAAGTGTATTTTCACCCGATAGTATTAAACAATCTGAAAGGGATAAAAGGAACAAAAAGTTTATGAAAAGTCTTTTTTTTTTCTAGCTAGTTTCATTTATATTGCATACTTTATGAAAGTTAGCTGACCAAAGCTGCCATCAGACAAAAACCAAAAAGAAAATTGAAGTCAGAAAGCTCTATGAGGGCAAGTAGAAGTGGAAAATCTGCTCTTTTTTCAGATTTGTGTACAATTGTTTGACCTCACATCAGCAGCTGAAAAGTGTGACTGGACATTGGTATACGCCATATCTATACTAGGAAATTAAACAATCCCAGGTACTGTTCCCATGTGAAGGAAATCAATTGTTTCTATGTTTTTAAGTTATCAGAATGGTCCGTGACATGACTGTGATCCTTTCTGATTAGCACCGTTGCAAGAAATTCTTGAGTGTGGTTGGGGAGTTAGCACAGGCCAGAAAAAGTTGGGGACAGACTTAGTAGAGCCTGTTGTGATAGGACAGGGGGTAACAGGTTTAAATTAAAAGAGGCCAGATTCAGTCTAGATATAGGAATAAATTTTTTTACCAGGTGGGTGGTGAAACACTGGAACAGGTTGCACAGAGAGGTGTTAGATGCCTCATCCCTGGAAACATCCGAGGTCAGGTTGGAGATAGGTCTGGGCAACCTGACCTAGTTGAAAATGACCCAGCTCACTGAAGGGGGTTTTGACTAGATGGCCTTTAAAAGGCCCTTCCAACCCAAACCATTCCATGTTTCTATGATGTGAATAATTTGTAAAACAGAAACAAAGTGTTCTATCCATAAAGAAAAAACACAGCAATATTTTCATAGGTCTGGGTATGCATCTTGACACTTGCTCAGTGGAATAAAACATGACAAACATGAAATATGTGATGACTAAAGAACCCAACATTGGAAAACTTGTTGGAAGAAGAAATCACTGACATAATTATGGGGTCTCAGGATGATAAAATTGTACAAAATGGAAGTGTCAATATTTATGAAATGAAAATGGCATCAGCTTTTACAGATCTTTGGACGAGCCGATATCACCTCTTTCAACCTCTTCTAATATTAATCTTTGTGGTGAAGGATATTTCATTTAGCCTTATTATTTCTCCTCTTAAGTGACTAAAATGATAATTTATGAAAGAAAGGGAGGCACAATGTAAAGACAATGACTAGGATTGCACCTTTTAAGATGTGCCATTCTTAGAAATAAAAGCCCCTCAAAAGAATGAAATCATTAGCAACAGGCAATATGCTTGTAGTCATTTTGTTCAAAGAAAAAGTGAACCTAATAGTATAGATACAGGACATTATATGCCAGATGGACTCATATTGTACATATATACCAATACTGATCTTGTCTAAATAAAACAAGTAACAAAGAAGCCAGGGATGTATTCATAAAATCTTAACAGCCTGCAGAATTAGAGTCTGCAGAGATCACCAATATCCTTGTTAACCTTCTGCACAGATTATTCTATATGGAACAGCATGTTGAAATTGCAAACAAAACCCCAACCTTATGGAAAAGAAGAATGCAGCATCTCCATTGGTTATTAAAGCTGTGAATTCATTAAATCACGTGTTCTTTTATTTGCTGTGATGCCATAACTATCTGCGTGCAGATCAAGACGCTGTTTTGACCTCTAGGACTCTATGGGCTCATGAGATAACCTTGTAAGGAACAGTCTCTTTCCCTACCACCTTCTTCACTAGCTCAGAACAGCATAAAAAATTGGCTTTGAATAAACAGGAGGAGGCACCAATTAAAGTTTCACGTGTCCTCATGTGTCTCTCTTAATTCAAAGTAACGCAATCTGACACCTTTGGGTGATACTGTAAATCTGCTACATCTAGCAATTTAAAAATGGGGGGACGAGTATGTTTAAAAGGTTTTTAAAGGCTTAAAGGTGTATTTATACCAATTTCAGAAGCAAATTTTCAGCATATAGACTCATAGAATCATAGAATAGTTAGGGTTGGAAAGGACCTTAAGATCATCTAGTTCCAACCCCCCTGCCAGGGGCAGGGACACCTCCCACTAAAACATGCCACCCAAGGCTATGTCTAATCCAGCCCTGAACACCGCCAGCAATGGAGCATTCACAACTTCCCTGGGCAACCCATTCCAGTCCCTCACCCTTACAGAAAAGAATTTCTTCCTCATATCCAATCTAAACTTTCCCTGTTTAAGTTTGAACCCGTTACCCCTTGTCCTATCACTACAGTCCCTCATGAAGAGTCCCTCCCCAGCATCCTTATAGGCCCCCTTCAGATATTGGAAGGCTGCTATGAGGTCTCCACACAGCCTTCTCTTCTCCAAGCTGAACAGCCCCATCCTTCTCAGCCTATCTTCATACGGGAGGTGCTCCAGTCCCCTGATCATCCTCGTGGCCCTCCTCTGGACTTGTTCCAACAGTTCCATGTCCTTTTTATGTTGAGGACACCAGAACTGGCAATATTAATATGCACCAATTATGCACAAACAATATATACCAGCATTTTTCTAGATCCTGATAGATGATACTACAACAGTCCCTTTTAATAAAGAAAATATACCTTGCTAGTACAGAAATTCACACAGGCCTAGGTATCATATTAAAAATATAACGTAAATAACACATTTGCTTTCCATTGTAGAGCAGATTTCATGTGCAAAGGGGTTAAAGGACATCAGTAGTATGTTACTGAAATGAAATGAAATGAAATAAAATAAAAGAAATTTAAGAGAATTAAAGGTTTTGAGTCAATAACTCTGCCTAAGTTGGTCTTTATCTTCAGAGAGAAAACAGAGTTCCTTTGGCATTGAAATTGAACATGCTATAGTTGTTAACTGTGACTCAAAGAAATAAAAAGAAGTTACAAAAGGAGGGTGAATTTGGTTTTGAGTAAGTAACAAGTCAGTTTGACAAATTTCAAAATGGAAGATCTGAAGTTCAGGGAACATAAAAATTCTAATCGCCAGATTTCTTGTCTAACTCATTTTCCTAAGGAAACGTAACTTGCATAATCATACAGAATGTGCATTTGCTAGCCTTCTCCTACTATATTTTGAACCCAGTAGCAGAAAGCAAAGACACAAAATTCTTAAAAAGATTAACCCTTTATAAGGCAAATTAAAATAGACGCTAGAGAAAAAGAGAGACCTATTTGTAATGCTCCTATGTGGGAACAGCTGAACTCTGAATTAATCTGCAATCCTCATTCATTTAACTGCCAGTATGTAGGCAACCAGGATATATTTACTAAGCCAGGTAATTGGAAAGTAGCTTTACATCAAGACCATCAAGGAGAAGCGCTTACTTGACTTACATGCAAGGAAAGACAGGGAATAGGAAAACAGCTGTAGTTTGGCACTAAAATTGCTGGACATGTGGAAGGGACCAGTGTTTTCTGTGGCATGTTTAGGGTTCATAGGAAGGTACGTTTCACACAGAAAGAGTAAAATGTAAAGACTGGCCTGATGACATTGACATTATGCACTGACCAAACTTTAGTACTTAAGTCTGTAGGGAACGAATCTTCATTAGATGTGCTGTGTGGAGAGCTATTTGTGTTTATTATGAATAGAACTCAGTCATAAAATGGAAGTATAGGTGTGCAAAATCAGTTAGTAAGCCTCCGCACCATCCTTTAAGGGACCTGGGTGAGTCTCATTCTAAATTAGAGCGTTTGTCAGTACAACAAATACGGGGAGAAGTAGAACCATAGAATCACAGAACAGCTGGAAAGGGTTGGAAAGGACCTTAAAATCATCTAGTTCCAACTGCTCTCCCAGGGGCACGGACACCTCCCACTAAACCATGCCACCCAAGGCTATGTCCAACCTGACCTTGAACACCGCCAGCTATGGAGCATTCACAACTGCCCTGGGCAACTCATTCCAGTGCCTCATCACCATCACAGTAAAGAACTTCTTCCTCATATCCAATCTAAACTTCCCCTGTTTAAGTTTGAACCCATTACCCCTTGTCCTATCACTACAGTCCGTCATGAAGAGTCCATCCCCAGCATCCCTATAGGCCCCCTTCAGATACTGGAAGGCTGCTATGAAGTCTCCACACAGCCTTCTCTTCTCTAGGCTCAACAGCCCCAACTTTCTCAGCCTATCTTCATATGGGAGGTGCTCCAGTCCCCTGATCATCCTCGTGGCCCTCCTCTGGGCTTGTTCCAACAGTTCCATGTCCTTTTTATGTTAAGGACACCAGAACTGCACACAGTACTCCAAGTGAGGTCTCATGAGAGCAGAGTAGAGGGGCAGGATCACCTCCCTCGACCTGCTGGTCACACCCCTCTTGATGCAGCCCAGGATACGGTTGGCCTTCTGGGCTGCAAGCACACACTGCCAGCTCATGTCCATTTTCTCATCAACCAAAACCCCCAAGTCCTTCTCCACAGAACTGCTCTGAATCTCTTCTCTGCCCAACCTGTAGCTGTGCCTGGGATTGCTCCCACCCAGGTGTAAGACCTTGCACTTGTCATGGTTAACTTCATAAGGTTGGCATCAGCCCACCTCCCAAGCGTGTCAAGGTCCCTCTGGATGGCATTCCTTCCCTCCAGTGTATCAACTGAACCAGACAGTTTGGTGTCATCGGCAAACTTGCTGAGGGCACTCTCAATCCCAGTGTCCATGTCACCGACAAAGATATTGAACAAGACTGGTCTCAACACCGATCCCTGAGGGGCACCACTCGTTACTGGTCTCCAGCTGGACATTGAGCCATTGACCACAACTCTTTGCGTGCAGCCTTCCTGCCAGTTCTTTATCCACTGAGTGGTCCACCTATCAAATTGATGTCTCTCCGACTTAGAGACAAGGATATCATGTGGGACAGTGTCAGATGCTTTGCACAAGTCCAGGTAGATGAGATCAACTGCTCTACCCCTCTCCATCAGTTCCATAGCCCCATCATAGAAGGCCACCAAATTGGTCAGGCAGGATTTCTGCTTAGTGAAGCCATGCTGGCTGTCACCAACGACTTTGTTGATTTTCATGTGCCTTAGCACGCCTTCCAGGAGAAAAGTACATATTGGAATTTCTTTATTTGAGAAAAGGAATTTACAGAAAATGTATATAAACAAAAAAAAAAAAAAAAAAAAAAAAAAAGAAATGGAAGAACTGGCTGAATTAGTATTGTTGCTATAAACAGCTAAAAGTCATCTTTCACATCCTGCATGGAGAATACACCATGCTAAAAATGGTCCCTCCATGGTTTCTCACAAACCAGGGTATTTCTGTTTTTAAATACAGAAGATGCATTTTGCATAATATTCCAGTTTGTTTCTTAAATGCCTTTGTATTTATCAAGATACTTGAATATTAAATTTTAAACAAGGAATTTCAACTATTTCAGCTATTCAGCATGGGGTTTTCATCTGTTATTTACTGGTACTTCCACATACTCTCTCTTTATTGAAGTCATGGGTACTCCATTTACAGCCTCTGTTTATAAAGTCTGTCTCTAAGAATGGAATTTTATATAAATAATCAGTAGTTTAAGAACTCATGTGACTAATGGATTCTGTCCAGGCATCAGGAGCCTACACCACATAAGACCTTTCAGGAACAGAGCCCAATATTTCTGCCATTATAATGAACTTTTATGATAAATTATATTAATATGAAATATTTATGGATATAGATATATACCTAATGTTGAACCTGATGCGGTTCAACAAGGGCAAGTGTAAGGTAGTGCACCTGTGGAGAAATAACCTCAAGTACAGGCTGGGGGTTGACCTACTAGAAGGCAGTTCTGCAGAGGACTTAGTATTGGTGGACAAGTTGACTATGTGCCAGCAGTGTACCCTTGCAGCCAATAGTATCCCGGGTGCATCAGGAGGAATGTGGCCAGCAGGTCAAGAGAGCTGATACTCCCGCTTCTAATCGGCCCTAGCAAGCAGAGGCAGAATCTGGAATACTGTGTAAAGTTCTGGGCTCCTCAGTACAAGAAAGACAAGGTACTAGAAAGAGTCGAGTGAAGGGCCACAAAGATGATAAGGGGTCTGGAGCATCTCTCTTCTGAGGAAAGGCTGTGGGAGCTAAACCTGTTTAGTCTAGAGAAGAGAATAAGTGTCACAAAACAGTTTTCCTCAAATCCACCTCCTGAAAACTGGCCCTGAGACTGAGAGAGATAATATCCTACAGCAGGAAAATAATTTTTCATCTTCTTTCCTAACCTTGTGTTTCAACACAACAAAGATTCTGCTATATATTTTGACTCCGGCTTCTGTCTCATCCAGAAAGTAAAGATACATTTAAACGCAGAGTTTTACAATGTATTTTAAATGATATTTCAGCTCAGTCAATCAGGATAAGCAGGTTCTACAGAAAATGTATCTTTTAAATAAATGCTAGATGATTGTTGTTTAATGTTGTCTAATGCTGACTGTATTTTTCCACTTTTAGGAATTCAGCCATCAATTAATGCAGTTAATTGCTAGTCAATCTGTTTCATGAATGCTTTAATCTTAGAACAAACCTGATTAGAATTTACTCATGTTCTAGCTAACCCTCCCCATCCCAAAATTAATCTGAATTAGGTGAAAACTAGTGGGGTTTACTCTTTGCTGCTCAGCGTATTGCATAAGATTTCCACAAAGGAAAAATAGTTGCCAAGGGGATGAAAAAATAGCTATCATCCAGTTTGGTGGTGCGTTGTATCAGCTTTTCTGTGGTGAAAAAAATTATAACTACTACATAGCAGAAAAGAGTGTTGTTCACCATTTCTAGAAAAGTAATTTTCAAGATTTAATGACATGAATGCGAATCAGCCTCTAAAATACACACTATTACTTAGTTTAGAAAGGAAACTGGAAGCTAAGGAAACTGATTTGTTGAAGACTATTCATTGTGGCCACAAATGTATGTAGATAGCAAAAACTTCCCAGAGAATATTGCAATGTTGTTAAAGGAGATGAAACAATTTCTTTCCCTCTTTTTGTTTGTTTTTTTGTTTTAAAAGAAAAGCTGAAAAAGTAACCAGAACTTGAAAACTGTGTTGGAATCTGGCCTTAACACAGAAGATACCATTTAGAATATGCCTACTGGCTGAGGACCATTATTCTGCTTTTAATTGATATTAGCCTGTTACTGCAGTGATTTCTTAAGCTTTCCATTAGCGTCTTAACTCCATTTTGTGTCACTATTTATTAATAATGTAGAAAGACCAAGGGAGAAAATAAAATTATCTCATTTAAGAGTAATTTCTCAGTAACCTTGGGGTAGCTATCTTTCATATATACTTTTGTACAAAGCCATAGCAAATTGTACAGAGATTTAGTTAACTACTTCAAGCAGCATATGTAAATACCCTTTAGACACAAGTATAAACTTTAATTACTATTACCATTATGACAGACGCCCAAGTGTTCTGTGTTTGTAAGAGCTCTAGTCTCACACTGATTACACATTAGGGATTCCTCCTATGCATCTTTGTAAGCAAAGCAAGAGAGAACTTTGTAGTTTTGATCAAAAATACAAACTGAAAAACCAGCCAATTTTTAATGCCATATTGAAATTTCCCTGTAGTGCACAGCAGAAAAAAAAGCTATATGAGATATATATGATAGTATATGTAAGCAGCAATTAACACACAAAGAGAGATACTCTACAATTTCTGAAGCTTCACACTGCCAGCATGCTTTCCACTGGCAATTAACAGCAAGAAATGATACCTCAAAAAGTGTCAAGGGGAAACAGAGATTTTGTTGAAGCCAAGCTGCTTTTAAAAGAGTTTGACACTGTTAAAAAAAGCTTTTTTCTTTTTCCATTTTTCAATACTATTATATTTTAACACCTTTCTGGTGTGCAACTGTGTCCTGCCACCTTCAAAAAGCGAAATAAATCTATTGCAGGGTATGTACTACGCCTCAAAGCTAAAAATATTTCCATCAGAAAAAAAAAAATAGCTATTTAATTTCTCAAACACCAGGAGTGTGCCTTGAGAAAGAAACTTAACTCTTTCTTACCTGTTACCTAAAGCCAGAAAAATTAGAATACTTTTTTCTAAATCTCAGGAACAGGGCATTTCACAGTCAATAACATTTCAAAATCAGTGGTTAGCCCAGGAAAGTTTCTCATTAAGACTATTCACTATGAATTGTCTTCCAGATTCTAAAATGTTAATTCTGAGATTATTTCTTCAATTCTTTCTGCAACAAGCAGTGCTATCTACAGGTGGAAGTAGCAAGTTATGTAAGAATTAGAAATTTAAGGATAATTAATATTCTACTCAATCCTTACCCACCGTAATCACTACTTACTCTAAAAGTCACCTGTATAAGATCAGGATAATCTGTGACAGTTGATCATGCAGATCTTATGGGCACATGACATCATAATTCTCTTTCAAAATACAGACCTGCTCAATCTACTCACTGCTATAAACCTTTGTTAACTATAAGCTCCTTTGACTTCACTGTCTAGTAAAAATTGGTGATCTTTTATGTGTGTCCAAGGAGGCTAAGTTAATAAAGGCTAAGGTAATAAAGAATGGAAATAAAGGCAAGTAAAAAGGCAATATGTGGTCCCAACATATAGTACTGTGGCAGCACTCACTGATGCAATAACTATATTTTCTGTCACATACTAAGTGGGAATCACAAAACTTCAGGCCATAGGTTGTGATCTAGCAAAATAGTTTGTTCAGCTTGAAACCCAGTCTGGAGGATCATGAGGGAAGAGATGTCAGGGATAACCAACATCTGATTTCATTCCTTTGTAAAGAAGTATCTAGTCTTCAGGCCACACATATGGCATCATACGAGATATATATATATATATATATATATATATATATATATATATATATATATAAAGAGAATTCAAATTTAAAGAAAAGCTTTAAATACAGTGTCCCATTCAAACTGCTGTGGAACTTACAATCAGTTTCTAACAATAACATATCTGTGGCCCTATCATGATTTATGGTAATATTAACCCTTCAGCAGAAAGGGCCTGAAGCTTGCAACCCAAATTTCACAGCATGTTGATTCTGAAGGTATTGTTGTTAGATCAAATACAGCATTTTAGGGTATTTTATAGAAATGGAAAACCCTGTAATTTGCCAATGTTCATATGTTCAGAACACCTCAATTTTTCACTGCTTATAAAGGACTTTTTACTCTTTCTAAAGAATGAATGGACTAAAACATATTGTAAAGTTTCATTGACAGCATATATTCCTTTTTCAATTTTAATCACAGAAGAAAAAAAATATGCCTGGACTAGTTGATTCATCATCTGTTTGGGTATTTTTTTATAGACGTAATTCCAATTAACATAATCAAGAACTTAAGAAAGCAATAAATTAATAAGTCTGTTTTTTCTCTTGGGTTTTAAAGACTCGTGGGGATAATCATGTGCACCAGTGGTAATAGGATAACAGTCAATCACTCTATGGGTGCAAGTTAAAGACTTGTGAAAGAACAGAATATAGCGTTTCTTTTTCTGTTTTCCCTGTTGAATAAATCATTGTTTCACAAAAGTCTTGTATAAACTTTAATTAAAAAAAATATAGAAAGCTGTAAACTTTGTTTCTTTTGTTTCAAGATATGTTTAGATTACAAAGGAGTAAGAATAAAAACCATTAATGTGAGTTTAAAAATAGGGAAGAATATTTTTCAAAGAAAATTCTCAGAACATTTCTTTTTCTCTGAGATGGTGCAGAGAGGCAAGATGATTAAAAATAAAACAGAAACTATTCATATTGATAAGGATGAACGGGGGAACAGGTTGTGTGCCTGCTGACAATAGAAGTACCTGCTGCCTTTTCTCCTTAAAGAGAAAGAAAACCTTTAGTTTCTTATTTTGGTTTTTCAGTGAAGCAGCCAGTGACAGAACAAAACCAAGCCAAACCCACAGTAGAATAAAACCATTTGAATTTAGATAACTGAAGTCTGATTAAGTAATCTCTGTGTCCAGTCTCATTGCCAAAATATGAAACTTGCTGCTTCTTAAGAGACTTCAAATGGTTTCCCACATATATGGTAGCTACAGTAGACAATTGGGCATAACATTCAGAGTTTAGCTTTGAATTACTTATTATTTTTTGATCTAGGTCTTACTTATATTGCATCAAAGAGTCATGTATAAACTCAACCAAGAGCCAAGAGCTCATGTTAGTAGTCCTGGGGTAATGGTTAGACTTGATGATTTCCATGGTCTTTTCCAACCTAGCTGATTCTATGATTCTGTGATAGGATTGAAGCTAAGTGGATATCTGCCAGTACAAATATCTCCATGTGCAAGTGCAAGTGCTAGTAACAAAGGTGTCATGACTTCCTGGGTGTTTAAACGTGCCATCACTGTGCCCACAAGCGAAATGATTGTCAGTTTACAGTGCCATGAGATGGATAGAAAAAACATCTCTGAAACAAGCATGAGAGCCATGCACAGGATGAAGAGATATAGAAAAACAGGGCAGGATGGAGTGCAGATAGAGAAGCAGTATGTAAGGAATATTTACCTCTTTGAGAAGCCTGGGAAACAACTCATTTTTTCAAACCTTGATTTGCTCTGCTGTGTCCAGTTGTGGGTGAATAGCTTGCTTTCAGAAATTATGAAGTAAAAATAAGATTTGACAAATCTTTTTTTATATCAGAACAGTGTAAGAAAAATCTGGAATTCTTGGAGAGTCTGTTTAAGAGTCCTGAATGTGCTGGGTTCGTGTTCTCTTGCTTTTAGAATGCAAGAAAATGTCAAAACTTAGGGTAAAATAGATTTTACCACTTCTCTAAAGGAAGGGCTAAATTTTTCTTTTTTCCAGAGTACCTCTGTGATTTCTAAGTCTATTATCATCTCCTCTAACAAAGTATATGTTCTCTATTCTTTTCACTGAGCCCTATAAATAAACACCAACGGAATAAGAGACAACAAAGAATGTGCCTCTTATGATAAGCCAAAATATTTAGGGAGTGAATATTACCTGATAGACAAATGGCAGCTTTGTGACAGCTTGAACTATGTTAGTGTGAAAATTAATTACATTGATAATTTCAAGAAATAAAGTATCTGCAATACATAGCCTGTGTAATAGGAAGTCCTTTCTCGCTCTCCTTTAGCCTTATGATCAGATACGTCAGTAACAACTACATGGATTTTTATCAAACTTTTTAAACACTTCACCTCTGGGCTGAGCACAAGCCTGAGAAATTTTCTTCCAGAAGTCAATTGCTTGGAATGTTATAAGGAGCAGAAATTAAGCACTTAGAATGGAAAGAACATCCTAACCATGACTATTAAGCTTGTACCTTTGTCACCTCAAGCTGTGAGTTCAGATCTCAAAAGATAATATGGCATCAGGCTAACTCAGAACTCAGATGAGAGCCCCATTAGGGAACACCCAAGTAGAAATTCAGCAGATAGCGGCATTCCCACTGAGCTGCTAATGAAGTAGTACCCATGCCAGGTGTTTGAGGCTATCCAAGACAAGACAGAGTTACTGTCTCATCTGGCTAGTGTTATAGTTACTCTGATATAGTATAAATGTGAAACCTAGTGTCCTGGTCCAAGGGCAATTTATGTAGTTTCTTTCTATCACCCTTCAATCTCATTTGGGTATGCAGTTCTCTACTTCTTACTCTGGAGGTGCCACAGTTTAGCAACAGTAATTGTATGGTCTCAGGAGCTAGACATTTTGTAACTACGCAGTGAGAGACTACTGGACACAGATGTACTGCTCAGACCTTGGCTTTGTCCCGGGACAAGCCGCTCCAAATAGAGTTTTCAGCCTGGTATGGATGAACCTACGCTTTTAAAAAAGGCATTTTATCTTAATTGGCTGATATCTTTAACTGAAATAGAAACACAGCAGATATTGAGACCTATTTGCATGGATTACATTTTGCAAATGAGAACCTGCCATTCTAACAAAGAAAAAAAGCAAAGGATGTTTGTAGAGCCTGATATTTCTAATAAACGATTTCATCTGAAATTAGTAAGAACTGCTAGTGATTTCTCTCTCTGAAAATTCAAGCTTTGAACGTTTAATCCTGTTGTTCTATTATTCTGAACCAGGCATTAGTAAATTCAATGTAAGTTCAGATGGGAGCCTTTGTGCTCTCTTTGTGCATGTGGGAGCCACATGCCTTTTCATTTGTTTCAGTATTTGGCTTTTTTTTTTTTTTGTTTGTTTGTTTGGGTTTTTTGTTTGCTTGTTTTTTTGTTTTGTTTCTGTTTTGTGTATCTCCTGGGTGATACTAGTTCAGAATAACACAATGAAATTTAATGGCCCTTGTCAAGTAGTTTGTTCTGCAGACACAATTACACTCTTAACATGATCAAATGCTCATCATCCCACTAAAACTATCGGCTAGTATGCCCCTTAAAAAAAATGCTGCACGCATTCTTTTATTCTGGTTTTCTGAGGAAATGCAGCTTTTCCATTTGCATGATTTATTCATCCATCAGTCTGTCACCCTATCCCTGCTACCTACTCTTTGTTTAATTTATTGACCAGATTCAACCAAACTTGGCAAGGGGAAAGCCGTTTCAAATATAAATAGAATTCTGAGGTTATAAACATTAATCAGTGAGCAGAGCTGCTGCTACTCCAGTGGAAGATGAAGTCATAGTTTTCCTCTTCAGCTAGAGAGAACAGTGAATTGCAATTTATGTTCCCCACAAGGATGTGCAATACTCCACCTTCGTCTTCTATGTGTCCAGCAGCTGGAGAGAGATTAGGTTCACCAGATCCATAGCAATATATATTTTGATGGAAAGCTACATGCACTTAATTTGAACCTTTTTTCCCCAGCATTTTTCCTTTTATACCAATTTTAATTCTAGGTCATCAGGCAAATAAAAAGTGCTTTTTTTTTTTTTTTTTTTTTTTTTCTATTTCTGGTATAGGAAAATGGTTTATTTGTTCTTTTTGTTTGTTTGTTTGTTTGTTTGTTTTTTTGGTTTTTTTTTTTGTCCTGCTGTTTAGGTTTCATAAAAATGCTATTTATGTATGCCATCTCTTAATGAAAATCTGTGGAATTAAGAATTATTGTTTTACATTTATATTAATATTTCATATATCATCTATATACTATCATACAGATCATATCCATACAGTACATAATACATAAAGCAGACACAGCCCAGGTTATAGTGTGTGCTAGGAACAACATATTCCCAAAGGTCAGGTTTAGGTGTAGCTACCCCATTTAAAAAAAAAAAAATTTGATGTAATGACCTGATGCCATGGTCATAGAGCGCTCCCTGGCATGTTGTTCTTATAAAGAGAGAAACAGCCTTAGGAACTAGAAGATATTTCCTAAAATGTTCAACAAATAATGGAATTTCATTCAGACACTTTTTTTTCTTTCTTTTTTTTTTTTTTTTAAGTGTCAGAATTTCCTGTCATTACTGGATAGTAATAGCAGGAAAGTTAGATAAGTAGGGTTATTTTACATATTTGCTAACTGGAAATATATCAATTGATTTAAAGTTTTGTCATATCACTGTAATGATATAGGCACTGGACAATAATGAGTCATTATCTTGCAACTATACTGAAAAATTTGTTCTTTTCCATGACATATGAAGTCATTCCCATACCGTTACAGTAAATATAAAAAATGAGCAGTGTTAAGGATATTTAGATTGCATTGGATTTAGAATATCTTGATTCAGCAATAAATTGTATTATTATAGTCATTTTAACAGTGTTCACTGAAACGTATTTACTGTAAACAACTTAATTTTATTCATCATTAACATATTGATTTAATGTGTATATGTATAACTTCTTTTTCCTCTCTGCCAAATATAAAAAATAAGGTTCAGTTCTAGAATGGAATTTTGTGAAAAATGGACATATGGAAGAAAAAATTACTCTTTTTCTCAACAATGTTAAACCCCCACATTATTAATTGTGTAGAAGGACAAACACTTCAGTGAAGTAACTTTGGCAATATTTATGCTCATCAGCTTCCTACTTTGTTTTTTTGAAATATTTATGCATGTTTGCAATTAGGGATGAAATCATCAGTGGTGAAATTTAATGTAGTTTTGTTGAAAAGAAATCTGTATTTTCTCTGGGGTCAAACCAATTTGTGCACCTATGCAAGAAAGTATTTAAATTTTACTGAGAAGTTTTCTTCTGCACTGTAAACCAAACTACCTTTCCATGTGGAAAAAAGGGACAGAGGATCTTTCCCTTTAGATTACATAATGATCAGCTGAAATCATCCTATGGTCCTCTTAAGGGACCTCTTAAAGGTATAGCTCTATGTCACAAAGAGACCAGAACAAATACCTCTAAGAGTCTAGATCTGAACTAGTATCTAGTCAAAGCATAAGTTTGGAGATATATGTAATAGGACTCTTAGCCACCAAACTCCACAAAATAGGGGCTAAACTGTAGGGAATCAGCTCTAAAGAGCCTTATGTTTACTCCTGCCTTCTGTCAGAGCGAGTCTTATTCTGCTCTGCTGTGGTTCTGTGTTTTCCTTGCAATTTTCACCATGTTTTTACTCCTAAACAGACCTTTCACTTTCCCTGAAAGAACTGCACAGTGCTAAATACCGTCTGGCAGCAGGGTGACTTTGGCCTATGTACATGGAAACTTCACAGGGAAGCATACAATAAAAATTTAATGCCCCATAGAAGTTACATGTCCACTAAATATTAAGATTAGTAGCTAATAGTGACCCTTCCTTTTATATAAAGGACGAAGAATACATGGAATGAGTTTTGATATACCTCATTACATGTGCCACTTAAGCAAGGATAGAATATAGGGAATCTAAACAGACAAAACCAAGTTCAGCACTCCCACCTGATTCACAATCACACTCCTCTCATCAGGGAAGCTCCTGCGGCAATATTGAGCCCCTTTTTCACAGCAGGCTGAAACACTCATCTCAATAACCAAAGCCATAATCAATCAATACATGTACAAAACACAAAAGCAACAAATAAACACAAACAAAACTATGAGAGAAATTCATGAAGATAATAATCAGAAATTATTTGGCAAACTCAGCCACAGCACTGCGTGTAAGAGCCATTTGTCTTATTTTTATGTGTTCTGAGGAAAAAAGCAATGTAGGATTCAAGCTGCAGCATTGTTATTACCAGGATTTTAACTCACCAAGTGGTCTCAGCATTTCAATTCCATCTTCTAAAACCTGAAGTGGAATTTGATCAAATGCCAAATTGATTTTCAAATTGCTTTTATGACTCCTGAAAGCACTGCTCAATTTGGGACCCTCTGTGTATATTTACCTTCACTTCTGTCTCTGCAAATTCTGTGCTGCTGTTTGAGAATAGTGGGCCACTCAAAATTAAAGGAGTACACACTTGTCTTTACTGTGTATACTGACAAAAACACTCATTCCTAGCTTTACACTGAAATGCTCCCTAAACCACAAGATAAATCTAAACCTATTTTACTTTTTGATGTCAGCTATTTTGTAACTATAGCAGAATTTTCTTGGGTTTATATTCAACTCCTCTGATGCTAAATGATGGATTCTGTGGAACAGCATTTCCTTACCCATGTTCAATAAAAACAGGAAAAGTAAAGGAAAAGAAAGAGAAACGAAAGGAAAGGGGAAAGGGGAAAGGAAAAAGGAAAAGAAAAAGGAAAGGAAAAAGGAAAAGAAAGAGGAAAGGAAAGGAAAGGGAAATAAAGGAAAAAAAAAGAAAGAGGAAAGCTTTTTCCCCAACTTCTGGGCACCCAATGAAGTTAGTCACATGAATGTAGTACAAGAAAAATTATGACAATGTGGAATCCTTGTGAAAGTCTCACTCAAAGAAAATATAGTTTCAGAACTATCCCAAATAGTATTAGGAGACAGAAAACAAGACGTTGGGTTCCAACAGAACTGGCATGGACTGTTAGGGTAATGGTATATTACTTCCATGCTGTGCAGAATTCTTATTGCTAGAGAGGTTCATAAATTAGAATTCATTCTTGAAATCTCATCATTTTCTCAACATATTCCTGAAAGCAGGCATATCAGGTGGACAAAAGAAATCAACCTGCAAACATCATGGTGTTAATTCGTAAAATGCAGTCTATACATCAATAAAATTAATTTAATAGTGCTGTTCCAAGAAAATGAAACAAAAAACTTGGTCTCAATCCCAAATGAATGAAATTCAAGGTATATTCAGGAAAATAGATAAGGCAAATAGAAAGGTTTTGGAAATAGCCACATTGGTACTAAAAGACACAATTGCAGGCAGTAAGATTTGATTTGCAGAATGTAAAATTTTGCAGAAATTTCTCAGCATCAGAAACATATTGTTTTAGGCAAAAAGGGCATAAAGATTTGCATACATTCTGGAGAAAAGTGAATGATGGAGCGTGACACAGTATCAAAACTAACACATCTGTACAAGAAATTTTAATCTTTGAACTCTAATAAGCAGTTTGGTATGGATTCAGAGTTGATTAAAATTAGCTAAATGAGGTTGTGATCACACAAAATGAATACCAAAAAGACTGTATGTGTCTGTGTCCTGGGCTCAGCTGCAGCAGTTATTTTTCTCCTTCCTAGTACAGTGCTGTGCTTCGGCTTTAGTCTCAGAACAATACTGATAACACATCAATCATAAAATCATAGAATCATAGAATCAACTAGGTTGGAAAAGACCTTTAAGATCTAGTCCAGTCATTACTCCAGGACTGCCAAGACCACCACTAAACCATATCGCTGAGGGTCTCATCTACAAGATTTTTGAACATTTCCAAGGATGGTGATTCCGCTGTTCCAATGCCTGATTACCGCCTCTGTGAAGAAGTTTTTCCTAATATCCAATCTAAACCTCCCCTGGTGCAGCTTGAGGCCATTACTTCTTGTCGTATCACTTGTTACTTGGGAGAAGAGTCAGACCTCCACCTCAGTGCAACCTCCTTTCAGGTAGTTGTAGAGATAAGGCCCTGCCTGAGCCTTCTCTTCTGCAGACTAAACAATCCCAGTTCCTTCAGCCATTCCTCAGAAGACTCCAGACCCTTTACTAGGCTTGCTGCCCTTCTCTGGATCCATTCCAGCACCTCAGTGTCTCTCTTGTAGTAAGGGGCCCAGAACTGAACACAGTATTCAAGGTGTGGCCGCACCAGTGCCGAGTACAGGGGGATGATCTCTGCCCTGGCCCTGCTGGCTACCCTATTTTTGATACAGGCCAGGATGCAGTTGGTCTTGGCTGCCTGGGCACAAGCTGGCTCATGTTCAGCTGTCAACCAGCACCCTCAGGTCATTTTCAACTAAGCAGCTTTCCACCTATTCTTCCCAAAGTCTATAGCATTGTATGAGGTTGTTGAGACTCAAATGCAGGACCCAACACTCTAGATTAGCTTTGAAAAACATGAATCTTTGTGATCTCTTACAGCTGATCATGTATCAGTGTTGCTAATAGCACTCAGAATATTTCCAATATTCAGATTCTGTTTTGCTGGTTTTGTGTAAGCTTAATGATCACTAATGTGTAGCTTAAGAAGTCATTTTGGTATTGCTCATTCACAATTCTTCAGCTAAATAACATTACCTAAATACGATGTATTTTCATTCCTCCATGAAAATATTTGGAGGAGTCATATTTGCAAAAACATTTAGGAGTCCTTAAATATGAATCCATCATATTTTAAAATATATATTAATATTTAATATCTGAATGCAGTAATGGTGGCAAAAATAGGTATAATAACAATTCAAAGTTCTATTTTCAATAACTCCATTTTCAGTGGGTGCAGGAAATGGAGAGAACAGGAGAATGAAAAGCTTTGTAACTGCATCCTATTACTTTTGTCATATGATGCAGTAATAGTGTGGGAAGGAAGATAGCTATTGCTTCCATAATACAACTCACCTTACCCTTTACTTTCACTTCCAGCAAATCAATCTTACTAAGTTACATGAAACATAATAAGTGCTAGGCTTTTTACACAAGTGGAAAGGATGGTGATTGTCTCAGAGCATTTACTTCCTACTGTGTTTATTTCCACTGAAGTTAAAACAAAATTGATTCAAAAATAAAAGCTGAGATAACAGAAAAAAGGATGAGAAACATGAATACCAAACAGAAAACATTTTGAAAGTCAGGAAGCTATGTGGGGAGAGAAAAAGAAAGTGTAAGGGGAAGTAGTAGTCAATATGTAAATAATAATTATGATACTGTCACTAACGACAACAAATAAGACAACCTTGCCTGTATCTCAGAATTTGCTTCAGTAAGAGATGAGGCAGGAGAGCTACTGTGGAAGCAGTGCCCTCTATTGTAGCTTCTATTCTTTGTAAGTGCTGTCTTAAGACTTCCCCTACTTGGTGTTTTCTTCAGTATCATGTTGATAAGTTACATTCCCCATAGCATCTGAGTTCTCTGCAGTCTCATACGCATCTGTTTTCACAAGACTATCTCACTGTCTTGCAGGTAGGAAACAAAGTGCAACAAAGCCGCTGAAAGTTGGAAAAATTGTACCCTTAAGAGTGGCTGTCCTCATCATTTAGGCTCAGGGGAACCAGCAGGGAAATATACTTCCAGATGGTTGCCCAAGGATCTTCTACCCAGAGTGAAGAGAGTGAGGTGGGAGAAGAAACAGCAGGCACAGAGAAGATGTTGGCAGCAGGGTCTACAGTAAGTGGGTTGTTTGTGCTGAGTTGCAGAATCCTGGATTTTGGCATTGTTATTGAAGATAGATCAAAGGCATGCCTTTGTTTTCAAGTCAGAAAGGAATGTATGCGAAGTGCTTAGCTCTCTTAAAACAATATTCAGGAAGCTATATGAATTTCTGTCAATGCAAATTTCTGAGGACAATTTGGACTGGCGGCTTTTAGGAGTGAGGTATAGTCCCCCTTGTTGGGGGCAGAACAAGAAAATTATGCTCATGTGAGGTACATTTCATGCCATTTTTAAGATTTAGCCTGGAATAGATAAATTCATGTGAATTATAAATCTCAGGAAAGCTAGAAAAACAATTCTTCATCTCATTCTTTATAAACTGCTATTGTGCTAGGAAGAGATACTACACAATAAGCCAAAAAGAAATAACAGTTTCATTTCCCTCTTCCAAATTCTTCCCTTTTTGGCAACAGAATTTGTTATTTCTGAACAACATAATCCATTCTGTGATTTTAATAACATATGCTTCTATGCCAGCATGATATTATGAAAATGACTTACTGTTTCAGTAGAAGCTGCAAACATGCAGCACCTCTGAAAATCCGTCTGGTTTTTAAACTTAAAAGGAGAAAATGTGCCCACTGCTGAGCTACTGCAAATAAAATATATACTAGCTAATTAATTAGAAGTCTACCTGCTTTAAAGTACAAAATTAGGGCCTCTATGTGCTGTAAAAACCCAATCAAATTAGCTTAATTTTCACTATACAGTATCAGTATCATGGGTTAAAAACTATCTCATGGATGAGGTTTGCATTCTGAATGGATAACCCCCCTTTTTCATACAATAGCCATAGAAAAGAGCATGACAGGAGGAAAATTACGAATATTTTTATCTAAGAGAGATGGCCTTTCGTTTTCAGTGGAAATAAGATATTCATTATGCAGTCACCTTAGAATATGATTTTATGTAGAAAGGTTATGACCTGATTATTTTAAGTTGTCAGTGGAAACATATGCTCCCAGGGAATATTCAAAGCATCAATGTCAGAAGCCCAAAGTTGCACTATGAGTACTTGCTCATTTGTTCCTACACTCTTCAACCTCATCCAGTTTTCAAGGAGGAAGCAACTAAAAAGCTAAAACAACTATCTGTGACAGAAACATTTCAGTCATCATTGCTTCATGATGTATAATTCAGAATATTCATCTAAAGTTGTCCTGCAATACCTGCAATATCCATCAAAAGATCTCCTAGAATACCTCTAAAATTGCTGGAAATTTAAAGTCTTTAAAGTTTGTTGTACTGTCATGAAGTGGAAAAACTGCTAAGCTACACAGTGCCAATAAAATAGAAACCCTTTGTCAGTGTTAACAAAGGTATTCTCTGTCATCATCTGGCTATGGAGGTATTTCTGATAATTCAAGTTTGATTTGAACTAAAAAGCTTAAAAATAATCAGCAGAGCTGCAGATCCATTTTAATCTAGGATTCCATAAGCCAGTCACATGAAAGTGTTGCAACATCTTAATTCCTCTTAGAATCAGAATCATAGAATACTAGGTTAGAAGGTACCTCAAAGATCATCTGGTAGAACCTTTCTTGGCAAATGCATGGTCTAGAGAAAATGTCCCACCACTCTGTCCAGACAAATCTTAAAAATGCTCAGTGTTGGGGAAATCCACCACTTCTCTCTGGGCTGAACACACGGATTTCTCTCAGCTTTTCCTCATATGCCAGGCTTCATAGTCCTTTGATCATCTTTGTGACCCTTCTCTGGACCCTCTCCAGCCTGCCCACATCTTTTTTGTATAGCGGGGACCAAAACTGAACACAGTATCCCAGGTGTGGCCTCACAAGCACTGGGTAGAGTGGGATAATGACTTTACTTCTGCTAGTGATGCCCTTGCTGATGTGATCCAGCATCCCCTTGGCTTTCTTTGCTGCAGCTGCACACTGCTCGCTCATATTGGGCTTGTTGTCCACCAAGGCCCCCAGGTCCCTTTCCATAAATCTGCTCCCCAGCCAGATAGATCCCAGCCTGTGCTGTACTTTAGGTTACATTTCCCTGGAGGAAGGCCTTACACTTGTTCTAATTGAACTTCATAAGTTTCTTCTTAGCCCACTCTTCCAGCTTATCCAGGTCAATGTTAGAACAGCCTATATGCAATATTGTCCTAACAGATTCAGAAAATAAATGCTCTAGTTACTCGTGCGCATACTTAGTACCTCAGCAAATTCCCAGGCCTCAGAAATCAAAAACAATGATTCAGTCTCTTTGAATCCCAAAAGAGGTTGAATTATAGTAGCCCATCTTGTATTTCTGTGTAAAATAGCATTGATTTTGCTTCCAAAGACAAAATTAATGAGGAAAAAACTAATCTATCACTGCTTAGGAAAAGAAATGTTCCAGTCTGAGAATCTAATCCTCATTTTCAGCACTCTAACAGACAAGCAATAATATTTTCCTTGAATACTGGGCTTGTGAGGCAACATTCTTGTAGGCGGCTGCAAGGGTTGTTTCTGCAAGAAGGTCCTGGAAGCTTCCTCTTTGTCTGACAGAGCCAATGCCAGCCAACTTCAAGATGGACCCGCTGCTGGCCAAGGCCAAGCCCATCAGCAACAGTTGAAGCATCCCTGGGATAACATGTTTAAGAAACAAATCAAAACAAACTGCCCAGGAAAACCTGCAGCCAAAAAGAGGAGTGAGAATATGACAGCAACAAATCTGAAGATACCAAGGTCAATGCAGAAAGAAGAAGAGGAGGTGCTCCAGGCACCAGAGCAGAGATTGCCTTTCAGTCCATGGTGAAGACTGCGGTGTGGCAGGCTGTCCTCAGTGGACTAGATATCCAGCTGCAGCCTATGAAGAACCCCATGACAGAGCAGGGGGATGCCCAAAAGAGCCTGTGAACCCATGGAGAGCCCATGCTGTAAGAGGCGCCTAGTGGAAACTGCAGCCTTTCATGAAGGCTCAAATATTTTTATCTTTCTGAGAAGCCAAGAAATATCAGACATAATGGCATTTTTAGTATCATGTCAATATCTCAGATCATGTCCTACATATGTTGAAGTCGTTCATGTATTGAAGAAAGAATTTAACGGGAAAAGAACCTCTCACCTGTCCACAGGCAGTGATGTCATCTCTTACAATGTGCATTGCTTTAAGTGGTGTTACACAAAAGTACTATAGCTAATGACTGCGGAGGTGTTTCTTATTAACATTATTTCTGGCTAAAGTAATTAAAAACATTCACAAAACCCATAATTATACAGACTCCCTTTGATATCAAGGTGCTGCATTTCAGAGGTCCATAATTAATGTTAAAGGCCTGGAGGTAGACTTAACATCAATGCAAAGACACATTTTTCCTTGGAATTTTTGAATACTAATTTGTCGATTTTTATAATTTTATTTTGAGTGAAAATAATTGTATTGATTTATTTTACTGCATGATTTTTTGCCTCTTTACAATAGTAAAGTTGCATGGCATTTAAGAACTGTCATTTTTACCACAGAAAAGAAGTATTTATAACCCAGCTGTTGAAAGCTGACAATTTTTGAATTTTGAAGTCTAAAATGCTTCTTAGACAAACATACCCATCTTTCACACATTTCAGTCACATTTAGATTTTTGTAAAGAAACAGAATTTCAGCAGCATAAAAAGCATAACTTATTATAGAACCATAGAATGGGTTAGGTTGGAAGGGACCTTAAAAATCTTCTAGTCCCAACACCCCTTCCATTGGCAGGGACACCTTTGTCATGGGTTCAGCAGCAGCAGTCATTTTTCTCCTTCTTGGTAGCTTTTGCAGCACTGTGTTTTTGACTTTTGGCCTGGGAACAGTGCTCATAACACCAGTGTTTTTAGTTACTGCTTGGTAATGTTTTGGTCTGACCAAGGACTTTCTGAGTCTCATGCTCTGCCAGGGAGGAGGAGAAGCCAGGAGGAAGCAGAGACAGGACACCTAACCCAAACTGACCAAAGAGGTCATTTCCATACCACAGCACATCATGCTCAGGATGCGAAAACGGAGAGCAGAGACCCGGAAGGGTGGGGGTGCACTGCGTGGTCGGGCTTGGTATAGTGGTGAGCGATTGTATTCTTTCCTTGTATGTGCCCTGTCATTATTATTCTTGGTGGTAGCAGTAGTGGTCTTGTGTTATACTTTAGTTATTAAACTGTTCTTATCTCATCCTGTGGGAGTTGCATTCTTCTGATTCTCCTCCCCATCCACCCGGGAGCAGGGGGAAGAAAGAGAGGGGAGTGAATGAAAGAACGGGCAGCGTGATTTACAGCTTAAACCACGACAACCTTCCACTAGTGCAAGCTGATCAAAAATCCATCCAACCTGGCCTTAAACATTTCCAGGGATGGGACAGCCACAGCTTCTCTGGGCAACCTGTTTGTCCTGGGTTCAGCAGTAGCAGTCATTTTTCTTCTTCTTAGTAGCTGGTGCAGTGCTGTGTTTTTGACTTTCAGCCTGGAAACAGCACTGATAACACCAATGTTTTTAGTTATTGCTCAGTAATGTTTACTCTGACCAAGGACTTTCTGAGTCTCATACTCTGCCAGGCAGTGGGGGCAAGGCAGGAGGAAGCAGAGACAGGACACCTGACCCAAACTAACCAAAGAGGTATTCCATACTACAGCATGTCATACCCAGCACATAAAATGGGGGCAGTTATCCAAAAGGGCTAGGTAGTTGCTCAGGTTGGGCTGGGTATCTGTTGGCGGTTGGTGAGCAGTTGTATTCTTTTCCCTTGTTATTTCCCTTATCATTATTATTGGTGATAGCAGCAGTGGTTTGTGTTATACCTTAGTTACTGGACTGTTCTTATCTCAACCTGTGGGAGTTGCATTCTTTTCGATTCTCCTTACATTCTTTGGATTCTTCTCCCCATTCCTCCAGGAGTGGGGGGGGGGGGGGGGGGAAGGGGGGGGAGCGAGCTAACAACTGCGTGTCTGATTTGCCGACTGGCAACAACAAAAACTTAAACCACAACAGCGTTCCAGTGCTTCATCACCCTCATAGTGAAGAGTTACTGATCTTGGTCCAGAGGTTTTCTAGCTTGATTCGTTGCTGGATAAGCTATAGAGTCATGCAGAGCATAAAGTGGAAGAGTATTAAAAAAAATATACTTGTCTTCAAAAGGGTTTGAGTTTTATCAAACACATGACAGTGGAATGACAAACACTTCAACAAATTTTCTCTCTTGGATTATGTACCAATGAAGTTGAGAAGCTGGCAGCTCAGAACTACTTTTTTTTTGATTGTATCTCTTTGAGGTATCTTTCTCATCATTACTGGGAGAGGAGATATGGTGAGTAGTGAAAAAAAATCAGTAATGATTTTTTAAACTAACTGGCACAATCTGTAAATGTGCCACCCTAAGCCTACATTTCTTATTCAAACTGTTTGTGAGCTGAGGAACTATATAGAGAGAATGCCACAAGCCACAAAAACCCATTGAACACCCTGGTGCAGGACTGATATTGTGGATATTTTTACGGTAGTTTTAAACAAACAGGTATAGAGCTGTACTTAAGATGTCTGGCTTATGAATGCTCCTACGACATGTGCAGCTGTTTAACTCATCACAGTGGTTCTAGAAATTCAAATATATTTTATTCTTCTAAAATATTTCAAACATAGAATCATAGAATAGTTAGGGTTGGAAAGGACCTTAAGATCATCTAGTTCCAACCCCCCCCTGCCAGGGGCAGGGACACCTCCCACTAAACCATGCCACCCAAGGTTCTGTCCAACCTGACCTTGAACACCGCCAGCGATGAAGCATTCACAACTTCCCTGGGCAACCCATTCCAATGCCTCATCACGTTTACAGTAAAGAACTTCCTCTTTATATCTAATCTAAACTTCTCCTGTTTAAGTTTGAACCCATTACACGTTGTCCTACCACTACAGTCTCTAATGAAGGGTCCCTCCCCAGCATCCTTATAGGCCCCCTTCAGATACTGGAAGGCTGTTATGAAGTCTCCACACAGGAAAGAACAGATTCAGGGAGAGAACAGACGCACTGCCCATACTGAAGGCAGCTGCAGCCTGGCTGCTTCATTCCCTCCTAGCAAAGGACAATCCTGAGTGCCCAGGCCACCCCATCAGCACCCTGCTTCACACAAATTTGGGCTCATCCCACACCCCTTAAGATACAGGTGACTCTGAGGGTCCTGAGTGCTGCAGCCCTCATCTCCACACCTTACAATGGCTCCCACTCAGCTCTGGTGAAAGGCCACCATGGGAAGAAAAACAGCCTTTTTCACCTCTGTATTGATATGCACCAGGAAGGCAACAGTGCTGCTGTCATTTTAGTTTCTAACTTCAATTTGCTTGGGGCACCAGGGTTTTAGCCTTGGGAAATACTAACCAACTGCCCTGATCTGGACAGATGGATCCTCAGCTGGGAAAAGCCTGCCCCCAGGAAAGGCTGCTCTCCTTTCCTAATGCCACCCCTGAAACAATGTGGCAGGCTGCTGGACCGCTTTTTGATAGCTGTACTTGTGTTTCCTTTCTTCACAGAAATATAGAAATACTAGACATGCAAGATGCCACCGCCATAAAGTCAAAGAACCTAACTGTGAAAGCTTAGAGCTTAAAATATTTTATATATATATATAAAATCAAAACCAATATTTGTCTCAATTTACATAGAGGCAACTGAAGATGAAGCAGCAAAGAAGCATGTTTTCAACACGTGCAAAGATGATGTAATGAGGTAGGGCAACTACTTGTGCATTGAAAGTTAATCCAGATCTTTACAGTCATGTATTTTTCATTACAAGCTGCATTTGTGAACAGTTATTTTTTGTGGCAGATTTAAACATAAGTTTTCTGTTAACTTAAACTTCGGAAATTGAATCTTGAAAAGAAAAAAGCTTTCAAACACTTTTAGTGCAACATAGCATTTAACTGGGAGGTAGCCTAATTTGTGGTAAGGTTATCTTATTTCTCTTAGTTATGGCAATGACTTTGTCATAGCAACTGATTATTCACTACTTTTGTTGCTGGTTTACTGTAAACCTGCAGTGAAAGACTAAATAGAGATGAGAAAACTGCTGTTCTCCAGTAAATTGGAATTATAACTGCTATCGTTTTAAACAAAGAAACAGTGTTTTGAATTTTCCCTCCAGGTATAAAAGTATCCTCTAATAAGGCATGATACACATATTCTAACTGAAGTATGAGGAGAATGAGACGTATAAACACCAGTTTTCTGGTATTACAATACATGAGTAGAGTATATGGGTGTGACTAGGCTTTTGTATTGAATTCTGTGGTCTGAATTTATCTTCTTATATTTAAATTTCCTACTCCTAGTGTTATCAGTTGTACAACACGCATCGTTTCAAATGTACTACTGAGCTTTGTTTTGTGCAAAACTGTAACACTGGAGAAAAGTGTTGGATGGAGTTTTGATACATCACTGATTAGAGAATTCTGGAGGTCATTTTATTAGAGATCACTCAACACAGCTTAATGAGCACCAAAGAGGATAGAAAACAGTTTAGTTGCAAAAGTCACTGCTGTCTTTAAGAATGGGTCTCAAGCCCACTAAATGTCTCTCTTCATAGTAAAGGGGATTTTTCACATTTTTTCCCACAAACTGAAAAAAAAATGGAATCACAGATTTTTTTGTTTCTTTTGTTTGACTTAATACAAACACTATTAGGTTTCTTCTAAGTAAATCTGAAACACTAGTATGGCTTTCCAATTTCAGTTAGAGACTGACAAATGTTCATTTATAATTACTTGTTAATTTCTCTGTGGTAAATAAATATAGAACAACAGAATTATGTTTGGCCATTCATTATGTGGTTCATTCTTCCTATACAAAGTTTTTTATAGTGCAATTTTACAACTAAAACCAGGAGAGAGGTAACAGATGGAAAGAGTGGAGAGAGTGGTGAGGAAGGGAGGGAAGGAAGGAAGAAAGGAAGGAAGGGAAAAAGAGGGAAAAAGAGGGAGGGTGCCAGAGGTTTCTGCCAGTATGAGAAACTACTTGCTTTTCCAGCAGGTTTCAGGAAGCTCTTTTCTCTCCTGCAATCACTGAGTAACCCTCATTAAGAAATAACAGAATTGTTGATCTGCTAAGACAACACGAATTAAAGAAAATGAACAAATAATGCAACCTGTCTACTAAATTATTAAGATTAATACTTACACTGCTTTTAATAATTAAATGGTAGCAAAGTGTACCAAACCCCACGTTTCAGTGAAAGACTAACCAAGCTAAATTGATTCAGCAGTAAAACCAACTCAACACACCAGTATACATAAATCAAGTGTTATACTGCTTATTTCTGCAATATACTAAAGCTAAATGGTAGAAATTTTTCTGTCTTCAACATATTTGTAAATAGAGAAAGTTACAAGCCATAAGGTTAACACCCATCTTGAACATGATCATAGTATCTCATAAAAGGCCATTAATGAAAAGATTTTTTTGAAAAACATGTCCAAAGGCAGAATTGTTACATTTCAGCAATACATACATATGTGGTTTTAATATGCAAATTTTAAAGGCATCTGCCATCTATTACAGGAGAAAGGAAGCTAAATTTTCACCAGTTTTCAAATTTCTTTCCACAGTTTTCTAGTTCCAAACCAACATTTACAATGCCTTCAGTAGTCAAACAGGTGTGCTCAAAACAATGCTTTGATAATTACCATACCTGAGCTTTTCCAAGTCTGGGATGAAGGTCTATCACATGCGATCTTTCAGAAATCACCGTACTGCCTGCTTACCGCTAAAGCAGAGAATCATGCAGCTTGTATATTCCACATACTATGCCATGGCATCCTGATGCCAGATTTCCACCAATTAAGAAAAGAAACTCAAAGCACATTGTCGTGGTTTAAGTCTCTATAACTCACGCAGTTTTGCTCACTCACTTCCCCTTTTCTTTTCCCCCTGCTCCCGGAGGGATGGGAAGGACAATCAAAAAGAATGCAACTCCCCCAGGTTGAGATAAGGACAGTTTAGTAACTAAGGTGTAACACAAACCACTACTGCTACCACCAATAATAATAATGACAAGGCAAATACAAGGAAAGAATACAACTGCTCGCCACCTGATACCCAGCCTGACCAAGCAGTGCACCCCCACCCTTCCGGGTCTCTGCTTTCCGTTTTACATCCTGGGCATGACGTGCTATGGCATGGAATACCTCTTTGGTCAGTTTGGGTCAGGTGTCCTGTCTCTGCTTCCTCCCGGCTTCCCCTCCTCCCTGGCAGGGCATGAGACTCAGAAAGTCCTTGGTCAGACCAAAACATTACCAAGCAGTAACTGAAAACACTGGTGCTACGAGCGCTGTTCCCAGGCCCAAAATCAAAAACACAGCACTGCACCAGCTACCAAGAAGGAGAAAAATGACTGCTGCTGAACCCATGACACACATGCATTATAATCACCCTAGAAGTTCAACCAAACATGCCATATGAAAGAAGTAACATATGGCCAAAAAATAATTAATGCCAGATCAGACATCATTAGCTGAATTCATATAGGTCCAGTTTTTGGTGGCCCAGTGCACTGAATCCTTAATCCCAAAAATCTCTGAACAGTCCTGGCAGTTCTTACATAATCTACATGAGCAAAATATTCCACTATATCACTTCTGTAATCCTAGTATTATTATGTTAATATGTTTACACTCTAAAAAATAAGGCCTATATCACCAGCCAGCTGATGACATGCAAATATAGACTATAGCAATTACTTATACAATCATAAAATCATAAAATCATAAAATAATTAGGATTGGAAAGGACCTTAAGATCATCTAGTTCCAACCCCCCTGCCAGGGGCAGGGACACCTCACACTAAACCACGTCACCCAAGGCTCTTTCCAACCCGGCCTTGAACACCGCCAGCTATGGAGCATTCACAACTTCCCTGGGCAACCCATTCCAGTGCCTCATCACCCTCACAGTAAAGAACTTCTTTCTCATATCCAATCTAAACTTCCTCTGCTTAAGTTTGAACCTGTTACCCCTTGTCCTATCTCTACAGTCCCTAATGAAGAGTCTCTCCCCAGCATCCTTATAGGCCCCCTTCAGATACTGGAAGGCTGCTATGAAGTCTCCACACAGCCTTCTCTTCTCCAGACTGAACAGCCCCAACTTTTGCAGCCTATCTTCACACGGGAGGTGCTCCAGTCCCCTGATCATCCTCGTGGCCCTCCTCTGGGCTTGCTCCAACAGTTCCATGTCCTTTTTATGTTGAAGACACCAGAACTGCACACAATCTCATGAGAGCAGAATAGAGGGGCAGGATCACCTCTTTAATTTCATTTATAACTTCATTTATAACTTCATTTATAATTTACAGAGATTAAAAAATTTCTGGCCCTACATGGCATTTAATTTTATTGGCCTTATATATTTAAAAACATATGTTTAAAGACAAAATACTCTTCATGAAAATAGTCCAATTAAAGAGAAAATAGTCTTCATGTATATCATAGTGAAAAATAATTCTGCCCTGAGCATGACTTTTGACTTAAAAATGACAATGTAATAATGTCACATCATCTGTATTACTCATCTCCCTGCTTTTATTAATTTTTCATGCGTTCACACTTTATCTGGGATATGAATAATTGTATATTTCACTATAAGCAAGGTAATGATATTGTTTATTATTATTAGTCTTTGATCAAGCTGAAGAAAATGCAATGTGGAGATTTACTTTTTAAAGAAAGACAGGAAAAATATCTTTGTCTTATTATAGAATAACAAGCAAAAATGTAATAAACCTTAGGGAAAAAAAGACCCACATTATCATCATTTATAACTTGTACATTTTAACAAGTTGATCAAAACAAAAGGGAAAAAAAAAAAACCACCGCTTTGGCTATGTCAACATTAAAATATATATATATACATATATATTTGTCTTAGTTAAATTTAATATTGCTGTCTTGGATCCTGCTAGCAATTCAGGCAAGGGAGTATTGGAGTATAGCATAACTTCCTGAGGCTTTATCCAGGACAATGGATGATTTTTCATATTACTTGAAGTTCCACACTGCCACAAAATATTATTAAAATTCCTTTATGTAGTTAGTTTAACTTTAAATCACACATATCCACATAAGTTTCATTTGCACCTTTATATTTTATTGTATTCATGTATGTAAAACCTAATTATTTCAGACATTTCTGTTTTTCCCAAAAGACCTTTCATAGAGCCATCTGATCCCCACTATGTTTCACCGCATGTCTGTTCTTAGCCTAAGCCTTTATCTGGGCTCAATAAGTTTCTGTGCTACTGTTGATCTCCAAAAATAAGTTCAAGTCAGGCATGTTCTTCCCCTGGTGGGAGGTACACATCAGACTTAACTGTAAAACTGTGATCCTTTTTGCCACCTCCCAGCTGCAAATAGCACAAGCTCTTATCCACCAGATAGCCCCACTGCAGAGCTCGTGAGTTGTTAAAGATCATCTGTTTGACTCACGATAAACAAGTATTCCTACAGCCAATTCCAGCCCCCCTAGAAGCAGTAGCCACCCACACCCTTTTTCAGCTTTCAAGCCTAAATTTAGCCTTGCACCTTGTCCTGCAACAGTGTTAGGCTGCGATGTTACAAGTAGTAGACCCAAAGTCAGAGTTTAATTTGTGTATGCATGACAAATCTAGTTCATGTAGGTCATGCAAAAGCTTGTCTGCAAACATCCCAAATGTTTTTTAATGCGTGTAGTAGTTACATGTCAGATATTTCAATGCTGATTAATGCTGTGAGTACTGAGACTTCTGTATTGCAGAATAGGCTAAAGACAGCCAACAAGTTGAAATCCCTCCATTTCATGGCATTGCTTTTATGCACACAGACCTTTTCTTTCTAGAGACTGGGGTAGCAGTTCACCCAACCATTAGAGACTTCTTTATCAGTTTTATCCTTCCTTTACAGTGAAATATTAAACATGTTCTCACTGTTTTCTACCTGTTGTCACTATTAAGGTTAGCAGTCCCATGAGCTTCAGGCTCTGGTTTCAAAACAGACGCCCATAGGATGCCTCTACTTGACTCACATTTTCTTCTCAAATTAAAGTTACACTGCTCCCAGAATTTTGTTAAAATTGGTAAAAATCAAGTAACTCTTTCTCTTAGCTTCAAACCAGCTGTAAGAATACTTCAGTACAAAACCTCAGCTCATTCAGCAGGGCTTCACTGTTGAAAATCTCAACAATACATGACTCCTGTTCAATGCAGTATTTTTAACATCTCACTGATTTTCTGAATGAATCCAGAATCAAAAGTTATCCTCTTTATACATTATCATCAAAAACAATTCGCAACTTTGCATGGCTTACACATGAAACAAAAAGAACACTTTTGTTTAGAGGTTTATTTTGCCTATAAGAATATGGTTATATTCCAATTTAAGCAGAACTCTCAGTTTACATGTTCATGTAGATCAAAATTGACAAAGGATTTATATGGTCTCTTAGGATATAGGACTGCAGAATTTTGCATATCATGTTCACTGGATGTCACAATGTGACTCATCAGGATTATGTGAAGACAACAGGCTTCCTCAGCTGCTGCAGCAGCTCTTTAGAAGTGACAAGCTGACTGAGTTATGAAAGATGCTGAAACCATAGCCTACTTAAAGGATGGATCTAACACTTGAAAGTAGCTGGCAGGGTGTTGTTTGAAGGTTTTATTCGTCATTTTTTTGTGGAGACCACTTTCTCCTTACATAAACCAGACACTCCACTGCTTTGTGGCTTTTGACAGAAGAGCTCCCTACACTCAGGAAGCCAGCTGGAATTCAAACACAAACCCATTTTGAGCTTTTCTTCCTAGAATAATAGCTGAAAACTGAAAACATTATTTTGAACTTAAACTGCCTAATCATACAGCACCTTCTACAAGACAGATCCATTGTCTGAAGATAAGAATAGCTTACTTTGACCAAAGAAAATATTTTTCTATTTTGCAGTGGTAGCTAACTTGGATGAGGTATAAATTAATTGCAAAGCTAGACAGCACTAAATCTGAACTGAAAAAGAGTTTGAGAAGGGCTTTTCCTTTTTTTTTTTTTTAAACACAGCTGAGTGAGAGTTATTATTTTGAGGTTTTTTTTAATCTAAATCTGATATGAATCAAAAAGAATTCATTGTTGCTAGTACATATGGCCAGGAGAGGCCACACCCATGAAGGGACTCTTATTGTGTCTACATTATGAGGTGATATGGAGGAATAAATGGGCATCTGTGACTTGAAAGTTGTCATTTTGTGCCTGACATTGATACTGTGCGTGCTTTAAATGATTAAAACCGACTTTGGAGCAGCCTAGACCGGTGGAAAAAATGCCCTGTAGAATTGGAAGTGCCCTAGTTGCACTCTGTGACTCACCTGCCTTTTTAGTTTCACCAAAGTGCATTGAGGTCATGCGCTTGAAGGCTGTTTCATGATTTTGATCAAAGTGTGGTTCACAGGGTCAACTGGGATATTTACTTCTCCCAGTCCAAACTATAATGCTACTGTATATGCATCAGCAACTTAATAAGGTCTGCCAAGTGATCCAGTGTTTCAGCTGTTCCCTAAGCTCACCTCTGGCACATAGTCCACTAGCATGGGCACACCACCACCATGAATGCTCACTTTTGAAACATAGAGTCATAGAATAATTAGGGTTGGAAAGGACTTCAAGAACATCTAGTTCCAACCCCCCTGCCAGGGGCAGGGACACCTCCCACTAAAACATGCCACCCAAGGCTATATCCAATCCAGCCTTGAACACCACCAGCGATGGAGCATTCACAACTTCCCTGAACAACCCATTCCAGTGCCTCATCACCCTCACAGTAAAGAACTTCTTCCTCATATCCAATCTAAACTTCCCCTGTTTAAGTTTGAACCCATTACCTCTTCTCCTATCACTACAGTCCCTAATGAAGAGTCTCTCCCCAGCATCCCTATAGGCCCCCTTCAGATACTGGAAGGCTGCTATGAAGTCTCCACACAGCCTTCTCTTCTCCAGACTGAACAGCCCCAACTTTTGCAGCCTGTATTCATACGGGAGGTGCTCCAGTGCCCTGATCATCCTCGTGGCTCTCCTCTGGACTTCTTCCAACAGTTCCATGTCCTATTTATGTTGAGGACACCAGAACTGCACATAATACTCCCAAGTGAGGTCTCACGAGAGCAGAGGAGAGGGGCAGATCACCTCCCTCAACCTGCTGGTTGCACTCCTTTGGATGCAGCCCAGGATATGGTTGGCTTTCTGGGCTGCGAGTGCACACTGCTGGCTCATGCTCGTTTTCTCATTGATCAATACCCTCAAATCCTTCTCTGCAGGCCTGCTTTCAATCTCTTCTCTGCCCAACCTGTAGCTGTGCCTGGGATTGCTCCCACCCAGCTGGAGGACCTTGCACTTCATCAGGTTGGCATCAGCCCACCTCACAAGCGTGTCAAAGTCCCTCTGGAAGGCATCCCTTCCCTCCAGCGTATCAACTGAACCACACAGCTTGGTGTCATCAGCAAACTTGCTGAGGGCACTCTCAATCCCAGTGTCCATGTCACCGACAAAGATGTCAAACAAGACCCGTCCCAGCACCGATCCCTGAGGGATGCCACTCGTTACTGGTCTCCAGCTGGACATTGAGCCATTGACCACAACTCTTTGCATGCAGCCATCCAGCCAGTTCTTTACCTACCCAGTGGTTCACCTGTCAAATTGATGTCTCTCCAACTTAGAGACAAGGATGTCATGTGAGACAGTGTCGAACGCTTTGCACAAATCCAGGTAGATGACATCAACTGCTCTACCCCTCTCCATCAGTTCCATAGCTCCATCATAGAAGGTCACCAGATTGGTCAGGCAGGATTTCCCCTTAGTGAAGCCATGCTGGCTGTCACCAACGACCTTGTTGATTTTCATGTGCCTTAGCATGCCTTCCAGGAGAATCTGCTCCAAGATTTTGCCAGGCACAGAGAGGCGACTGACTGCTCTGTAGTTCCCTGGCTCATCAATTTTCCACTTCTTGAAAATGGGGGTTGTATTACCCTTTTTCCAGTCATGAGGCATTGAAGATGTTCTCAGACAAGATGTAAATATTCAGTGAGGGCGAATTGTAGCTACCTGAAGTAAACTTGAATTAAATTTTCTTTAAGAAATAGTGAATAGGGGGAAAATAGCCAGAAGTAACAGCTAAATAGAATGGTTAGGTTTGGAAAGGGACCTTAAAGATCATCTGATTCAAACTCTCCTACCATAGGCAGGGACAGTTTCCACTAGACCAGGTTGCTCAAAGCCCAATGTGTCCTTGAATACTTGTAGGATTGAGTCATTCACAGCTTCTCTGGGAAGCCTCTTCCAGTGTCTCACCAACCCTCATAGTAAAAGATTTCTTCCTAAATGTCTAATCTACATCTACCCTCTTTCAGTTTAATGCCATTCTCCCTTGTCTTATCACTTTTTCCTCTTGTAAAAAGTCCCTCTTCAGATTTCTTGTAGGCCCCCTTTAGTTGCTGGAAGGCTGCTATAAGGTTTCCCTTGAGCCCTCTCTTCTCCGAGCTGAACAAGCCCAACTCTTTAAGCCTATCTTCAGCAGCGAGGTGCTCGTGGCCCTCTTCTGGACTTGCTCAAGCAGGTCCACATCCTTTTTGTGTTGGTAATCCCAGAACTGAACACAGTACTCCAGGTGGGGTGTGACGATAACAGAGTAGAGGGAACAATTACCACAACCTGATAGTCATGCTCCTTTTGATGCAGACCAGCATAATGGTGGCTTTCTAGGCTGCAAGTGCACACTGCCAGCTCATACTGAGCTTCTTGTCGACCTGCACTCTCAAGTCCTTCTCCTCAGCGCTGCTCTCAATCCATTCTCTGCCCAGCTGTAGTTGTGCTTGGGATTGCCCTGACATCTCTAATTCTGACTTCTCTGTCAGAATTGTAAACATAAAATGTAGCATTGTTGCTGGCAGCTTGGCCTTGAAAGCACCCATTGGAATGATTAGCATGTTCTTTCCTGCCTCCCCACTGATAGACTGTGTTGCCAGTAAATCTCTGCTTGTGCTTTTCTGCCCCTTCTTTCATGTACATAAAATTTGGCTAAGTAACTTCCCTTTTCACTTAAATATCCTCCTTGGACTCTGAAAGCAGCATTTTACCCCCTCTGCTCCTCTGTGTCACAAGCTTTAGAAAGATGAAGAGAATTAAAAGTGGTGAGGCAGAGACACAAGTCCCAGCACTGTTACTGCAGGAACATGGGAAATGGGGTTATAGTCCTTTTAGCTGTAACTCCATGCTGATGGACCTTTCCCTTTCCTAATGCTCCATTTTCCCATATGAATCACTTACTGCACTGGATATGGCAAAATAAATAGATATGTATTTGAATTCTTGTTCAGACATGTTGGTATGTACTTGACAGCAATGAAGCTGAGGGAAACAATTTGCTAAATGAGGTAGATGGGAATACCATTATATATTTAATATTCAACAGTGTGCTTGTTAAAGCACAAAATAGTAGCATAAAATAATTTTCATGACATACAATTAATTTGCCTACCTGCAGGCAGTTAATGCAATAAATAAACTAATTCAGTTCTTATTAGGGCTTTAAACTTTGAATGAGTTTTTAGTTCATGTAATTAATACTCAACAAATAACCTACAGTTAGATAAATCACATCACAGAGAAATAGTATGAACTGGTATTTATTAATCTATTTGCTGATGCTTACTTAGCATCTTTAAAATTATTTTGTTAAAAATAAACACATAGTAAACAAAACCATGCCTTGTAGCTATTCTGTTCTATTAGAAACTTTGATTCAGTGGTCCTACCCAAGTACTTCTTTCAATTACATGTCTTCCTATTGGAAAATTCTGGGTTCTGCTCTGATACTTTATTACTTTCAGATCTGGTACCAGCCTTACAAAGCTGAAGAAAACTTTCAAAAGTTTTCAAATGATCATATTCTATATGATCTGCATGATCTATGAGTTTTCCTACAGAAATAGGTTTTCAATAGCTTGCTTTTAAATAGAAGGGATCTGGATTGACTTTTGCTTTGTATTATTTTCCATTAAGGAGAAAAAAACTCCAACTATTAAAACTTATTTATTTTATTGTTTGTTCTTAACATCATTTTCCTGTAAAGAATTCATACTCTGACCATGTATTTACATGTTGCAACTGAATATTTCTGTCTCTTTCACAGAGACCACAATTTCCTGCAGCATTTTGGGTAATAAGGCACATTTATGATCAAGAAATTACATTGCCACATGTGATGAAAGCTTACAAGAAGAAACAGCTAGTGCCTGTAAAAAAAAACCTGCTCTAGATTAAAGAACAGGGAAGTAGTTTGCTCTACCTAAAGTAAACGCAAGTTCAGCATTTCAGCAAGATTGGTTTGGGGTTTGGTTTTTTTTAACTGGTGTATTTTATCTTCACTGAGTTAGAAGATGAAAAAGCGTGTGCTTGACTCAGCATATGCATAACAGTATTTTAGAGAGAGTGAGGAAAACTGAAATATATTCTGTGGATTTCCCTCCTTCAGCTTATACCTTGCTGTCAGAAGCAGTCTGTTACATTAAAATTATTTAATAAGGATGATGGTCTGAATTTTGGGCTGCTGTACCTAGGCTACAGAGCAACACTGATGTACAGAAAATAAAGTTTGACAGTACGTAATGCATTCAGACCAAGGTCTAAATAGTTCAAATATTTTTTTAATCTGATATTAATATCTCTTACCAGATACCATCAAACCTATACATGTTTCCACTAGAAACACTCCTGACAGTTGAAGTAAGAAACTCTGTGGTCTCATATACTACTTATTCTGAATATGGAGAGCAGAATCAGGCCTTTGATATTTTTGTTTTTACTAAGTTTATTGTAGAATTAAATAAAGAGTGTTTATTCTGCATGTGATGTGCATATATATGCAAACGTGCATTTATATATTTGTCTGCACAGGAATGCAGGGATTGAGATATTTGATGGAAAATATTGTGAATCCAATTCAAGAATGTACTATGTCCCGGTTAAGAAAAAATGCACACAAATGCACCTTGCCTTCCCTTTCTTCTGTAGTAAGCATGCACATTTTGTTGAATGGTGTTTTATCACCCTTCTTTTAATTTATTTCAATCATCATAGAATTATTTGGATCAATTTAAGCATCTATTAAACTTCCTTTTCTAACTTTATATGCATTTATAAATTTTTTATGCCTTAAACTATAATTAAGACTTAATGAAGTTTTCTTGGCAAGATATGATGTTTACAGTAGAAGCTTAAGGAGCTGCACTGTAGCTGTTCTCCTGAATAGGATGGCTTCAGTGTGAAGATGTTTTCTTTTTCTTCCCTCCCTCCCACCACCCCCAAGCCTGCTCTCTCTATCGGCTTGTATTTTTGTGTAGTTTTTATTTAGCATGATGGGAGCAGGAAAGTCTGAATCTAAAGGATTAAAAAGCTCCACTAATCTTTAGTGCTAGTGTACTGAAAGAGTTCCTTTTTAGTAGCATGATGAGTGTGCAAGAGACATATCTTCTGAAATGCTACAATTTATCTTTTGCTATAACTTTTTTTTATTGCCTTCAAAGGTTTCAGCAAAGAAATATCCAGTAAAATATTGTGTTGCGTTAAAGAGTGTGTGTGGGGGAAAACAAAGTCCTTGTTTTACTTTCAGATACGTTGCTATCGGTCCGACCACGTCTGCTTATATCGAGCCTCTAATGGTCTGGGAGCCAATCCGACCGCGTTCGTTTATATCGGACCTCTAATGGTCTGGGTTTTACCTGACCGCGTCCGCTTATATCGAACCTCTAATGGTCCGGAGGCTAATCCGACCCCGTTCGCTTATATCGGACCTCTAATGGTCTGGATTTACCGATAGTAACAATTAGATATCAAAACAGTACAACTTATTGACTAAATTTATTGGTGCTACAGTTACAGGTTCTTATGGATTGCCGGTGATAAATACTGTCTGCAAAAGCACGTGCATATAATAGTTACATGAATACAAGCGCTTAATAAAGTTGACACAACTTAGTTCTAAAAGATAGAGGTGACAATAAAAATAACTCTATAGAGATTCTGAGTTTTTCCTAGGAAAGCACTGGATACAGTGCAAGTCTTACCCACAGGCATCCCTATGGGGGGGGAAGAGAGGTCCAGCCCGTCGACCGGACCCAGGAGTCGGTTGATGTTATCTTCCGTGACTCGTCCACAATGGTATCTTCCCCAGTATCCCCCTTCCTCTTGGGCTATTTTATATTATTTTTACCTTCAAGGTGGAGCTTGAGTGACTCTAGTCATACATACCTTTATTACCATTGGTGATAATTTCTCTTGCCTCGATTTAAAGGTATATGAGACTAAAAATTCAGAGAGCATGCTCAGAGAGAGGTGGTCTTATTTCGGAGGGGGGTCGCACTGGAGAGGGGTGTGTATTTTAGCATTATAATGAAGCAAAGTTCACACTAGGACGGTATTTTGTCAAAAAGATGACAGGCCGCTGGCTCAGGGTAGCAAGTGTGCAGCTTATCAGTTTCTTGTACCACCTAGTTCCCGTTTTATCTGCTGAAGTTAGGACAGAGCATAACCGCGAGATCTCCACCTCGCTCTATCCTCCGCCTGTTACGGGAACCGCTGTGGAGTGCACATTCCTGGCATACCAGGTATGGCTGCATCTCAGCCCGAGAGGCTTTGAAAGCCCGTTTCTCTCTTATGTGTGGACAATGCTGCATTTTGAATATAGATTTAATTCCCAATTATCCCACATTTCCTAATAATTCCACATATTGCTCCAAGGAGGCAGGTGACAAATGGGGAAAATGGACACTGAGATGCTATGCAACCCATGTTCAGTGTATTCTTGCTCAGTAGAGCTATGCCAGCAATTTAGCAGGGATATCCCTGTCACTTTCCACAAACCCAGGATGGGAGAAGACTGAAAGGCTGGGGTGGTTACACCCTGACACTCTTCTACAGCTTTTCCAGTGCCCCTGCCAGTCTTGATGCCAGACTCCTATCCAAAAGAGTGATGATAGTGTATTTACAGGTGAAAAAAAATAAAAATAATGGAGTTGATCAATACAATTCCATAGATATTTTAATGAGAAGTATATTATCTCCAGCAGGAAAAAAAAAAAAAAAAAACAAAACCAAACAACTGTATTTTTACCAATTGTATAAAAGATATTTATGTGACAAAACAATGCTGCTTCTAGACACACCTATTGGTGCATCTGTGTTCTCTATTCAGGCAGTGGAAAAGTTGCAATCCATTTTAGTGAGTGGACTGACACTAATGCACTTTGAAGATTTTAAAACTTGTTCCTTCTCTCAGGCACATAACCTCAGATAAAGATTAACATTCAAATGGCTAATCAGTCATAGTCTGTACAGATGGTACACATGAAGACACTATAACATCTCACCTGCCTGTAAATGATCAACACATAGAAACCTATTAGAACAGACGCCCAGTCAGAGAGAAAATATGGCAGTAAAATAATATTATTTAAATTATCATTCTTACTCAAGTCATATTTTTTTAGCACCATCGAGAACATTTTTTTAAAGGAAATTTGTAGGAAGAGATGTGGGAAATTTATATACCATTCAGGCATTATTTCATATCTCTATTTTTAAATTTTTGTTTTAAGGTGTTTGTGTTAGAATTGCTAGTCTTCATTTTGATAATCCAAGCAAACAAAACCATGTACTGCCATTCCTCTTCTCCTCATGCCTAGAGCAATTATTTAGGTTGACACAAATTGAAATGTAATTTGCCAATAAATTTAATCCAAAACACTCAAGATGGGTTTATTTCTTGCTTATACGTAGTGTATCATGTTGAGTATGTAAATAGAAAATACTTGTAAAGCTTAAAGAAACAGACAATATCAGCATAGAATCATAGAATCATAGAATATTTAGGGTTGAAAAGGACCTTAAGATCATCTAGTTCCAACCCCCCTGCCAGGGGCAGGGACACCTCCCACTAAAACATGCCACCCAAGGCTATATCCAATCCAGCCTTGAACACCACCAGCGATGGAGCATTCACAACTTCCCTAAACAACCCATTCCAGTGCCTCACCACCCTTACAGGAAAGAATTTCTTCCTCATATCCAATCTAAACTTCCCCTGTTTAAGTTTGAACCCGTTACCCCTTGTCCTATCACTATAGTTCCTCATGAAGAGTCCCTCCCCAGCATCCCTATAGGCCCCCTTCAGATACTGGAAGGCTGCTATGAAGTCTCCACACAGCCTTCTCTTCTCCAGACTGAACAGCCCCAACTTTCTCAGCCTATCTTCATACAGGAGGTGCTCCAGTCCCCTGATCGTGGTCCTCCTCTGGACTTGTTCCAACAGTTCCATGTCCTTTTTATGTTAAGGACACCAGAACTGCACACAATACTCCAAGTGAGGTCTCACAAGAGCAGAGGAGAGGGGCAGGATCACCTCCCTCGACCTGCTGGTCACACCCCTCTTGATGCAGCCCAGGATACGGTTGGCCTTCTGGGCTGCAAGCGCACACTGCCAGCTCATGTTCATTTTCTCATTGGCCAACACCCCCAAGTCCTTCTCTGCAGGGCTGCTCTGAATCACTTCTCTGCCCAACCTGTAGCTGTGCCTGGGATTGCTCAGACACAGGTGTAAGACCTTGCACTTCGCATGGTTACACTTCATCAGGTTGGCATCAACCTACCTCACAAGCGTGTCAAGGTCCCTCTGGAAGACATCCCTTCCTTCCAGTGTATCAACCGAACCACACAGCTTGGTGCCATTGGCAAACTTGCTGAGGGCACACTCAATCCGACTGTCCATGTCACCAACAAAGAGGTTGAACAGGACCGGTCCCAACACTGATCCCTGAGGGACACCACTCATTACTGGTCTCCAGCTGGACATTGAGCCATTGACCACAACTCTTTGCATGCAGCCATCCAGCCAGCTTTTTATCCACTGAGTGGTCCACCTATCAAATTGATGTCCCTCCAACTTAGAGACAAGGATGTCATGTGAGACAGTGTCAAACGCTTTGCACAAGTCCAGGTAGATGAAGTTAACTGCTCCATCAGTTCTTTAGCCCCATCATAGAAGTCCCCCAGATTGGTCAGGCAGGATTTCCCCTTAGTGAAGCCATGCTGGCTGTCATCAAACACTTCTTGTTTTTCATGTGCTTCAGCATGCCTTCCAGGAGAATCTGCTCCAAGATTTTGCCAGGCACAGAGGTGAGATTGACTGGTCTGTAGTTCCCTGGCTCATCCATTTTCCCCTTCTTCAAAATGGGGGTTCTATTTCCCTTTTTCCAGTCGCCAGGAACTTCACCTGACTGCCATGATTTTGCAAATATGATGGGCAGTGGCTTACCAGCTCCATTTGCCAGCTCCTTCAGGACCCGTGGATGGATTTCATCAGGTCCCATGGACCTGTATACGTTCAGGTTCTTAAGATGGTCTCGTACCAGATCCTCTCCTTCAGTAGGCCTATGGTCTTCATTCTGACAGTCCCTGCATCTGCCTTCCAAGACTTTCATGGTGTGGTCAGAGCATTTGCAGGTGAAGACTGAGGGAAAGAGTTCATTCAGAACCTCAGCCTTCTGCAAATCTGCACATGATGGGATCCAACTCTGCCTTGAGTTTTAAATGAGTTCACTTCCGATATAAGCAATGGAAGTTCAGTGCAGATCAAAGAGAAAAATTGGACAAAGGCTCCCTGTGCAAACAAGGATATGGCAAACGCAAGAAGAACCACACTGAATCTGTAGGGCCATTTAAGCAGTAATGAAAATAACTATAAAGAACATCTTGAATTTTTTAATTATATTTCGTACTAAATAGACATCTTGGACACTTTTATCATGAAGAACAGGCTTCAAAGAGATAATTTGCTTTCCTTTTTCTTCTTCGGACTCTTGGACAACTATTCCTAATGACTAAGCTTCTATTTGCAACAGGGGAAATTCAGCACGTCAAGTTAGTGTGGTTTGAATAACTGTTCCATATTTTGAAATAGAACAATCCTATAAATACAAATAACCAGGAATAGGTGGATCAAATGTTTACATTGCTAGATATGCTTAGTGGAGAAAATTATTTGTGAGCTGTAGAAGATATGCTGAGAAGGAATTCAAAAAGCCTTATGCATATTTTGAGATATATAGATATATGCGTGTGTGGAAGATATCATGCCTTAATTCATTGAGCAGCAGTTATGTGGTGTGCAACATTTTCTGAACTATTTTAAGCATTAAGGTTTAAAGATGTGATGCAAAGTTGAGAGAAAGGGCCACAGTACAGGTTTTAATATTAGTTTATGTACAAAGATAGTATTAAAGATGTGCAATTCATTATGTGAAATATACCTGAAATACACCTAAGTGCCAGTTTACAGAATATAAATTCTAAAATATAATTAATAAGATTCATTTATTCTTCCTAATCTAAAAGAATATAAATCAAATTTTAAGAAGGGATGTATACATGCATGGTGAGAGAGGAGAGTTGCCTACCTGAAGAATTTGAATGACTGAAAGAACTGAAATTTCTCTTTGAAGCATTCTGGAACACGTTTTTCCGCATTTCTCATGCTAGTTGTTTCTCAGCTAAGACAGACTCTAATGAAAAACATCAAAAAAACTTAATTTGTGGTGATACCATAGATATGCTAACAATTCTACTAGCAGACCAATTAAAAATGTGTTTTGCTGTAAGTAATCCTTCCAAAAAAAGTTTTAACCAAGTTTTTTTATTAATCTGCATTGGTTATTTATCTGCTAATATGATTGATAATATTCCCACACTATATAGAACTTTGTTTTAGCATCAAGGCTTTCAACAGTACTTCACTAGGCACTTGCAGTCTAAAGGTGAAGACTTTCGAACCTGTATCCCACATACACAGGGTCTTAAAAATTCAGTAATCATTCTGACTGACAGATCACCATCAAGGATAGCAGTCCCTGTGATAATTGATATACGTACTTGTAAAAACCTCCTATTTAAATAGAAACTAAAAGTTAAAATATCCTGAAATTGAACACTGCAAAAATTTTTAGAAGTAAATTAAAAATACACTGTAATTCTGTCTCACTTGCCCACACCTTTCATTTGATTAAACGACAAGACTATTAGTATGGATAAGCAGTCATCATCAAGAAATAAAGGGTTCGTTAGGGTCTTAAGAATCCTTATGTTAGGGGTTTTTTTTGGTAAACTTGACTGATTCACATCAATAAATGTAGAATATTTGGTCAAAAAATATGCCTGATTTTCTCTATGCTTGCTTGCTTGTAATGTAAACAAACCAAATAAAAGCATCTCAGGAATACTCTTGGATAAAAAGATATGTGTGAATTAACAATATCTTCTTTCCCTGATTTGCTTTTGTTGCTATGGAAATGCTTTTTTGAAAGTACATTTTTGCTACTTGACCTTAAAAAGAGGAGCACATAAAAAAATTATCAGTGATTCTTAGGTGTTTACATTACTTGTAATAAATTATGTCAACATTTTGAAAGATTAAGAGCAATACATTAAAATACTAAACCATATGTTATGCAAGTGTAATAACCCACACCACACATACCCATATGATTGCCAGGATTACAAAGACACTACTTCAGGTACTTTAATCCACACTAATGATACAAAGTACCTGTAAAACTAATTTTTTTCAAGCCGAAGAGGTGAAATGAACCTCGACCACGTCTAAAACTGTCTTACTGCAGGAATGCAAATGGAGAAAGAAACACTGTCATTTTTAGAAATAGAAATGCTATTTATTAGTATTTTACTGATGTAAAGGACACAGATTGGAACAGACACCCCATTGGTTGGTCACATTCTTAGGGGAAGCTGAGGATAATATACTAATTGCTACTTTTTAAATTAAGGAGGATGTCAAGGAGTAAGCATTACATATATTCTACCCATGGTTAAAGAAAACAATTCAGTAGAGGTCTCAGAGAGCCATTTTAAAAATTCAGCAAACTGAACTGACAACACTTGCAACATTGCATCATCACATAACCTAGATGGATATTTAATCAATTAAGTGTCAATTTCAAAACAATTTTAAAGGAAAAAAGAGGTAAGATTTCTTATTACTTTTTCCTTTCCATCTTCCTTTCTCTCATATCCCTCCTTTTAAATGCAGCACTTGTGAAGAACAAACTGAAAGAAACCAGCAAAGAAAACACACACAGCAAAAAAAAACAAAAACAAGGAAAAGGCGATGAAGATAGAATACAGTTAGACAGACATCAAATACTTGAACTTTATAAGGAGAAATACATTTTAGAAGAAGAGCGATAAGGTGAAGAGAGAGAATAAAGCAGATGAAAAAAAATATACCAAGCTTATTTTTAATGGAAACCCGAGTTTTCAACTGAATGAGATTTTCAGCAAAAAAATCGACTTTTTGATGAAAGTTTAGCTTTCCCAGTGTGAAGTCAACTCTTTTCAATTGAAAATATTCCCACGATACCATATGTTTGTAATTTATTTTCTCACAGTCCGTTAAACAGTGTATGTAATGACTGTCATAGCAAACTCTTGCACCTATCACAGGAATAGATGCTGCTGCTTCATTGTGATTTCAATAAATACCTCAGCCCAAAGAAGAAAAAAGAAAGTATATCTGCTTGAAGTTTCCTCCAAGACATCAAAGCAGCACCTCCAAATCATAACATTGGATTTTTCTGCTGAAGTTTTAGTATAAAAGATCTTAGCTTTGATAAAAGAAAATTTCACTAAAAAAGTATGCGTTTTGTCAGATTATCAAGAAATTGTGCTCAAGGTAGGAAATGTGGTGAGTAAAACTGCAGGTATCAGGTCTTTCTACATCTTGATAATAATTTTTATTATTATTATTTTTAAAACAGTTGGTTACAGTGAGCTACCTCCACAGCAACAAAGAAATTGCACTAAAGGTAGCATGTTGAATCTTTACAGGTGATCACACTATAAACCTTTACTGGAGAAAGGAAGAAGTTTCTGTGAAAGACCAGAAGCAGAGAAGTATGATACTAAACTAGATCTAGATATTAGAAAGGGTAAACCTAGAAGACTTTTCAAGATAAAGGTTTATTTATGTGCACCAGGAGAACACTGGAATTACTAAAGAAAGAAATCTATTATTAAAGAAAGAAATTTCAGGACTTCCCAGCATGCTACATCATCAGCATTTCTTATATTTTTGTAGAAAGATTTCTATAATCTGGTTATCAACTGAAACTTGAAGCACTAAGAAGCATCCGGAAACACTAGCAAGAAGAGAACTTAAAAAGAAAAATGCGTACTTCTTAGAATGTTGGTAGAAACATACTAGAAGTTATAAATTGAATTTTATATTAACCTCCAAGAATTATTTCATGAAATAAAAATACTTTTCAACAGTATCTTGTAAAAAGAGAGAACATTAATGGCTACTGATTCTGAGCATTCTGACTGTAAGGACGCAGCTCACATATTGATGCTGAAAAGACAATGCATTAATTGCCACTCCTGCTGTAATGTGTGAATGAATATTGTTTACAAATTACCTCCATCTCCTTCTTCCATCTCGCCTTCACAAACACTGCCTGAAAGTCTAACTTCCCGGACTGCTATGTTCACCTGTATGAGAAGGAATGACTGACTGAACACTAAAGCTACAACAGCAGGTTCTGCTTCACCTGCAGGGCCGTCTTAAAACCCTATGACTGGAGGAGCAACTTATCCAGGCCAGCTGCCTCCCACCTCTCATGGCTCTTCATAAAAGGGAGGCTGAATGGCTCATGAAGCTCCTACTGAATCATCAGTTTTCGTGTACATTATGAAATTCAAATAAGGATTCAGTGGTGATAGAGCACCAAGCTAAAAACTGTGTTAATTCAGGAACTGTTACAGGCTTTCCCTGGTCAATACCACAAAACAGAGGAGGAAGAATATGAGTGGTAAATGTTTCAACAAATTGGTTTTTATTCATCACTGCATCTGTACCAGAGCTTTCAAACAGCTACTTAAATAAGTATTCGCCATGACTTCAGAGTCCGTTAAGGCACACATGTTGTCAGCCTACTGACTTGCACACCTTCAAACTGGGTGACAATTTTGCTTATGCCTTCAAGATATTTTATTTACTGAAATCACTTATTGTGTTTTCAGAAAGTAATATTATTCTAGTCTATGCCTATTTCTGTGTTCATTGTAAACAATAAAAGATCTTTTTCCTTCAGTATTTTTGTGCGTGGCTTCAAGTGGAGTAGAAGTAGAACTGAAAAGGAGTACATGTTCTATGTATAGAATTAGGGTTGAATTAGGGACATCAGGACAAGATGTTGCTGTCTGCCTTTAATACATGGGAAAGTCAAGTTTAAAAGTGCTTATCTTGCTAACAGCTTCAGGAAAATGTATGATTAATATTTCATATTGATGAACATTCTTTATCAAGTTGTTGCAGGGTTAACATTGTATTGCATTGTCAGCATTCTGTTTGGTTTTCTGCAACTACTCAAGTATGTGGTATAATATTTTCAAACCCGTCTACATATCAATTTAAACAAAAAATAACACAATTTAAATGGAACTCCAACGCGTTTCATTGGAGCAAACTATACGGTCTTGTACTGGCTTTGGCTGGGATAATTTGTTTTCTTCATAGGAGCTAGCACAAGGCTAAGTTTTGGATTTGTGCTGAAAAAAGTGTTGATAAGACAGAGATGCTTTTGTTACTGTTGAGCAGCGCTTACTCAGAGTCAAGGCATTTTCTGCCTCCCCCACCATCCCACCAGCAAGTAGGCTGAGGGTGCGCAAGAAGCTAGGAGGGAACACGGCCAAGACAGAAGACCCCAACTGCCCAGATGGATATCCCATACCATATGACATGTTCCGTATATAAAGTTGAGGGAAGAAGAAGGAAGGGGAAATATTCAGAGTTACAGGGCTTTCTTCCCAAGTAGCCATTATGTGGGATGTGGCTCTGCTTTCCTGCGAATGGCTGAACATCTGCACGCCTGTAGGAAGTGGTGAATGAACTTCTTGTTTTGCTTTGCTTGTGTGTGTCACTTTTGCTTTATTTATTAAACTGTCTTTATTGCCATCCACAAGTTTTCTCTTTTACCCTTCCAGTGTTCACCCTCATCCTGCAGGGGGTAGGGAGTGAGCAGCTGTGTGGTGCTTAGTTGCTGTCTGGGGTTAAACCATGGCATGCCTATGCAGGAAAAAAAGAAAAAAAAAAAAAAAAAGGTTATCCTTTGACTGTTAGTGCTTTTCAGCTGATTAATCATTTATTTCCAAAAAGGAAAAAATTCTTATTAATTTCTATTGTTTTATTGCTTTTCTACTGGGACTCCCCTACATACAGTTTATTATCACTTCTATGTAATAGGCTAGCATTATCAGCTTCTGGTTTGCAGTTAAACAGTTCCAAAAAATGCAAAATGAACCAATTTACCATAATATTTTAGACTGAAGCACCTTTCCTGGTGTCCTAATCTTTTATTTTATGGTGCTGTTACTCAGCGCAATATTAATCAAACCTCTGTGCTACAGCACTTGAGCTCAAAGACAAAGTGCTGAATCCGCACAGATTTCAGAAGGTTGTTTTGGCTGATTAATCTTCTACACACGTTAGTAGCAATCACACAGTTGACTCTGTACTCCCCCCTCCCCTCCCCTTCCCTCCTCTCCTCCACTCAGACTTTGCTGTGTGATTTTTCCAGATTCTGGAGATCTTACATGAGAGCGAGCTTGCTGTGAAAACTTAACGTTTGTTGAAATAGGATTGATTGATGGTGCCCCCAGTTATAATCATCTCATAAATAAATCAGTACTTATGAGAAACATCTGTCAATATGGAAATATTTTCTTATTTTCCTGAAGGTATGCAAGAGAAGAAAAGAAATAGTTTGATTAATTGTTTTACCAGTTGTTACAGTAAATTGATTTGACAAACTCAGCGCTTTAATTTCAACCCAAAAGATCATTTTTTCTGTGACTAGAAAATCCTCCCCAGAGTACTTAAGTCTAGATTTGAAGTATAATAAAGGCCTTCTTCAAAGAGGTTGTTAGTCACAGTCAAATTTCAAAATTATGTAGATATTAGAAGTTTCAAATCACCAGTTCTATAGCCGAATAAATGACCTCTCTGGGGGGAACGGGATAGGCCTCTGCTCTGCCAGCCTAGGGATCCCTCATGGCTCTCAGCCTCTAGGGAACAGCCTGCTCTCACAGCACCCTGAAACTGAATCAGAGAACTGCTGTTAATATTTCCTGTTTTTTTTTTTTCACTAGTAATATTAAAAAAAAACCAAAACCAAACAGTGAGCAATATTTTCCAGTGTAATTTATCAGTAGTCTAACATCATTTGCTTGCTCTGTCAAGGAAACTTGACAGTGCTCACAGAAACTTGGCACTAAATACTTGGCATCTTTTTGAGCAGTCAAACATAATAGCAAAGAGGTTTCATTTCAAAGATATTTAAGAGGATTTAGCTTAGCAGCTACTATTGGCATTATCTGCAAGATGCGTGCCTTAATACCTCTTCTGGGTTTTGAACATTTGTCCTTATTAATATTTAGGTTATGTTTTATGCTAAGAGCTCCCACAGTAAATGCACACATAAAATTTTTGTCAGAAGGGTATACTCTATACATTTCTCCAGCCATAACTGGGTATGTGGCACGTATATTAAGAAATAGGAAATGTTTTGTAGATTTCCAACAAATCTGGTAGATTGGGTAACTGTAGATCAGGACTGACATATTCTGTTATATTTTCTTTAAGGACTGGATCTTCAAATTTCTGATAATATTGCCTTATTTTTCTCACCTGGTTTTCAAAGTCCCAAGTCAGCAACAGCTCAATCTACAGAAGTGCATTTGCATTCTGAAGAAACACTACCAACATGGCACGTAGTATTTTCCTGGTTAAGAAATATTACTGTAGCAGCAATTTTTCCCCTTAATTCTTGCTGTATGGGAACTAAGATATCAATAATTAATTCTGCTTTTTTCTAAAACATATGATTGCCATGGGTTCAGCAGTAGTAGTCATTTTTTTCCTTCATGGTAGCTGGAGCAGAGCTGTGTTTTGACTTTTGGCCTGGGAACAGCAATGATAACACCAATGTTTTCAGATACAGCTTAGAATGTTTTGATCTGACCAAGGACTTGCTGAGTCTCATGCTCTGTCAGGGAGGAGGGGGAGCCGGGAGAAAGCAGACAGGACACCTAACCCAAACTAACCAAAGAGGTATTCTGTACCACAGCACGTCATGCCCAGGATGTAAAAATGCAAGGCAGACACCCAGAAGGGTGGGGGGGGGTGCGCTGCTTGGTTGGACTGGGTATAGGTGGTGAGTGATTGTATTCTTTCCTTGTATTTTCTCTTGTATGATTATTGATGGTAGCAGTAGTGGTTTGTGTTATACCTTAGTTACTGAACTGTTCTTATCTCAACCTGTAGGAGTTGCATTCTTTCAATTCTCCTTCCCATTCCCCCGGGGGCAGTGGGAAGAAAGAAGGGGGAGTGAGTGAGCAAACTGCATAAGTTACGGCTTAAACAATGACAATGACGGTTTCTGAACCTCAGTTGTAGCAACGGCCAGGTTTAGAAATATATGTCTAACCCTGCAGAGCTGACTGTGCAACAGCATAAAGTTACCAGACAACACAACTATAAGTGGATATTATTCTGTTCAATCACTAGAAATTGAATTATTTAATACTTTTTAAAAGCAATTTGCACCATATTAATCACCTAAAAGAGACATACAAGGGAAGCATGATAAAATATTTTAGCTTAGTACTGGTGACATAAACCAGTGTGATTCAGAAGTATCTATGATTCTTTTCTAAACCGAGACATTACCCAAAATTCAGGGTCCCACACGTTGCTTTTCTGAAAGGAAAATGAAAGAATCTGGTATCTCTGATATAAACCCCATCTTTAAAAAAATATCTAAAAACCTCTGGAGCCTAGCAAGAGGAAGCTCTATCTTTGCTAACAAGTCCAAGATCTTTTCAACTTGCACTTGATAGGTTTTTCCTGTCTAGCTGTTTACCCTCCTCAGTCATGCCCCTGGCAATTCAGACATTTCCCTGATACATTCCAATATGCTTTGTCTTTCCATACCATGAAACAGCTGCGTAAATACTGGCCAACAAAAGTTTCAGTTTGTTTTGGTTTTTTTTCCTTTTGATTCACTTTTAGGTTATGGCCTGCAATTATCTTTGGAACAGGATCATCAGGCTTTATTTGTTTCTTACAACTGTCATAAATGAAAAGCGATAATCCCACTCAGTCTATAAGCAATTCTGTTAGATCAAGAACATTTTCACATGCCACTAAGGACAAAAACCGCAATAAAGAACAGACAGTTTTGTTGGTATACTTTTTTTTTTCACGGATTAAATTTATGCAAAATATTATCATGAAAGAAAGGTTGAAATACATAAGCACTGAATTTCATAGTCATCTTCCCTCAAAATGCACCTATGCCTCACCAAAACAGTTTGCTCTTCTCTTGGCTGGTTGCACACACATTGTGCATGTGTAATCATTTGACATAATGGAGAGCCTGACACAGCACTGGGCTTGACTTACCAGCATTCAATACTGTAGTCAATAAGAATACAGGAAAGAATATTTTACCTGACTTGCTGTGTTTGTGGAATCCTATAAGGAGATTGTGCAAAGGAACAGGAAAGCCGTATATCAATACAGAAGTAAAGATAGGACTGATTGATAGGAGATTAATTCAGTAGGAAACAAAGGCAAGCTGTGTACAAGAGGAAAGCAAAAACATGTTGATTTTATCTTTACAGTTACTGTGTGTCTCATCATCTTGATGACTCAGACACTAAGGTATTTATCCTTGTAAAACCCCAGGGACAGGTAGACAATTCTTTGAATGCTGTACCTCAAATAGCTAAAGCTATAATGTAGAAAGACTATGGCAAAAGCAGAGCAGAGCTGACGTCCTAGTGCAATACCTTAAACATATCCTTCTCATCACATAAAAATAACAAGCATTTTGCATTCATATAAAGACTGAATTGCTTAAACCATGCACTCTATCTTGACACCTATATTATATAAACACTAAGTAGAAATTTCCCCTTTCTTTCCAAAACTTTCATTCCAACTGACAATAAATTTAATAGCAAAACTTTTTTATTTTTGGTTGTCATGGGTTCAGCAGCAGCAGTCATTTTTCTCCTTCTTGGTGGCTGGTGCAGCGCTGTGTTTTTAATTTTCGGCCTGGGAACAGCGCTGATAACACCAGTGTTTCAGTTACTGCTTAGTGATGTTTTGGTCTGACCAAGGACTTTCTGAGCCTTATGCTCTTCTAGGGAGGAGGGGAAGCCGGGAGGAAGCAGAGACAGGACACCTGACCCAAACTGACCAAAGAGGTTATTCCATACCACAGCACGTCATGCCCAGGATGGAGAGCAGAGAGCAGAGACCCAGAAGGGTGGTGGTGCACTGCGTGGTTGGGCTTGGTATTAGGTGGTGAGAATTGTATTCTTTCCTTGTATTTCTCTTGTCATTATTATTATTGGTGGTAGCAGTAGTGGTTCTGTGTTATACCTTAGTTACCAAACTGTTCTTATCTCAACCTGTAGGAGTTGCATTCTTTTCGATTCTCCTTCCCATCCCTCCGGGAGCGGGGGAAAGAAAGAGGGGGAAGTGAGTGAGAGGGAGTCTGCGTGGTTAGAGAGGCTTAAACCACGACACTGGTCTTCATTAAAAAGACTACCTATATCCATCTCTGTCTACTTCCATATATGTATTAAAATGCAAGGAACTGATTATTTGTTTCATAGCTGATGGACAGGGCATTAAACTCATTTGTTGTTTTCCTTTGGAAAGTACCTAATCAACCATATAAACACATGAAATATTTCTGAATTCTGGAAAACTTTGGGGTTTTCCTCTCTGCTTTTAGAATCATTTATTAGAGTTATTATATAAAAACTTATGTACAGGATTTTTTCCAAAATAAATATTTCAAGTGAAAAATCAGAAGTGCTGTTCTAGCCGTAAGAAAATAAGGAATTGCAAATTTTCATGAGTACTAACTTCACTGTCAGACTTATTATTGGAAAAATTAGCATTTGAAGAGCTTTGCAATGTGGAATAATTTGTCTCTTCCTTGTGAAATTTTTCAGCATTGACAGACTTATCACAGCACCTGCTTCACAGTCCCTGGAGATGAATCAGTTAATCAATGGTGTCCAAATTGTGAATATTCTCATTCTTCTGCTAGTTGTCAGGTTTAATGTACTGTCATACATATGCAGTTAAGCACTGTGGACACAAAATACACTTGCTATTTCCAACAGCAACTTACTTCACAGGACCAGGACCTGGTATAGAGATGGCTACTCACCAGCAAACTGGATGAACTCTTTTCTGAATCTAAAAAATCACCATCAAATTATATAATTATTCTAAAAAAACCCTGCATTCATGTACACCAGTGCACCAGTGAACTCTATAAGGAGTAAGCTAACGGGTCAATTGGTAGAGAGCATGTTCGCAAAACATCTATGTCATGTGTAATGACAATGGCAGAAAAACAGGAAAACAAGGAGAAAGGTAACAGGTATATCAAGCAAGATACTTCTTAACATAAACTTTTTAGATTAAAATGCTATTATATAAAAAGAAGACAGTGCTATAACTTATCTCTTTACTACATTCTTCCATCTCAACAAGCTAAAAACAACTATAAGGGATGTTTGCTCTGCAAGGAAAAAATAACGAGGAAAATTACAGGACAATATTTAATAAATAATCAGCAAATCAAATCCCCCAACAGTGTCTTTGTCATGGTTTAAGCCTCTATAACTCATGCAGTTTGCTCACTCACCCCCCCCCTCTTTCTTCCCACTGCCCCCGGGGGGATGGGAAGGAGAATTGAAAGAATGCAACTCCTACAGGTTGAGATAAGAACAGTTCAGTAACTAAGGTATAACACAAACCACTACTGCTACCACCAATAATCATACAAGAGAAAATACAAGGAAAGAATACAATCGCTCACCATCTATACCAAGCCCGACCAAGCAGCGCACCCCCCCACCCTTCTGGGTGTCTGCCTTGCATTTTTACATCCTGGGCATGGCTTGCTGTGGCATGGAATACCTCTTTGGTCAGTTTGGGTTAGGTGTCTTGTCTCTGCTTCCTCCCGGCTTCCCCTCCTCCCTGGCAGAGCATGAGACTCAGAAAGTCCTTGGTCAGACGAAAACATTACCAAGCAGTAACTGAAAACATTGGTGTTATCATTGCTGTTCCCAGGCCGAAAGTCAAAACACAGCTCTGCACCAGCTACTAAGATGGAAAAAAATGACTGCTACTGCTGAACCCATGACAGTCTTACACTCATTACATCTTTGCTTGGAATGAACATGAAACTGCAGAAATGAAAAATCTCATCATCATCGGAAAATAAAGCACCATCTGTAATCAGCTGAGCTCTCCAATTTATATTTTTATTTATGGTCATGTATGAACCTAAAAAACTTTGGACACATTTATATCCTTTCAACATTAGCAGAAGCACTTTTGTCACTTGATATATCAGTTTGAACTCACAACAATCTCAAAGCATGCTGTGTGAATTCAGTCCATCTTTAAAAATACTTTGTGAGGCACGTCATGCTAAAAAGTTTGCACTGCCCACCATATGAACTTTTCAGTCTTAGAGTTTAACAGATTAAAAAGTACATGATCTTATTATCCCCATGATGAAAAAATGCTTTCTCTTTGAGGTAAAATATGTAATCCTATTTCCAAATACGAAATAAAAAAGGATTCTAATCAGCAAAACCTCTCAAAACATGTTCTCTTCTGCTTACTGTCAAGGTGTTGGAAGCACCAGGGTGTCACTAGTTGAGTGATGGTAGGGCTGAGCAGCCAGGGCCCATCCAACTACGAGATGGGAGCAGGGCAGATGGGGGGGATTGGGGCAGCCCCAGCTCTCCTTGGGGACATGGGCCCATGGGTGGGTCAAGCTCAGCAGGGCCCACAGCTGGCCAGGGCAGGGCTGTGTGGAGCTGGAGAGTGGCCCTTCTACAGCATCACTTGGGCAGGGGCTGATGACTCTGGGAGGCTGTAATGGGGTCCTGGGCCATGGGCGGGGCCATAAGAAGAGGTGAAAGGATAGGTTTGTTTCTTATCATATAACTCCATTGTTTAACAAAGACAGAGCATTGTGCCCTAAGCACTCCTTGGTTAAATGGTTTTTGATTCTCCTGTTTCCAGAAACAAAGCAACATAAGTAAATATGAGAGGTTGTTATTAAATTAGATATGTAAGTTTCCGGTAGGTGCAACCTGGCAGATGGAGCAATTGACTCACTGAGAGTCCCTGCCCCAGTTTTCTGAGGACCTCAGACTTCAGAATTTCTCTGAATTTCTCGAACACATTTTTGTCCTAAACTCAATTCAGCTTTCCATTTTGTACCAAATAACTTTCAAAATCTTCTTCAGTCTCCACGGTAGCTTGACACATACTCCCAGCACACAACAATGTAGCTTATTTAAGGGCCAAAATTTTTCTGTCTATAAGTAACGGAGCCAAATTTCCAAGGAACTCCACTCATGCCACCTATCTAGAAAAGGTCAGATGCTCGCAGAAGCTGCAGGGTCATTATCTTGTTTCAAAGGCCAAACCTGTATGCAGACTTCTTGGACTTTTGCAATAGGACATAGAAATCCACAAAGTGAAAAGTATTTTCTGTTTGCATAGCCATTAAGCAATTTCCTGCAATTTTTCTTTGCTTGTCATTTCCATACTTCACCTGGAGAACTTTATCTTTAAAATGCAAAGTTACAAATATATAGCTGTATCAACAGGTTTTGCTTCAGGAATGATGCTGGGATACCAAAAAAACCAGTTCTGTTCTTTTAAAAACTTTTCTTTTGGTTTGTTTTTTTTTTTTTTGTTTTTGTTTTTTCTTTTTAAACAATTGTGCTTAAATGTATATAGAAAAGAGATTTACTCAAAGGTTTCCACCTACATTGTAAAATAATTTTATTCCTTGATTCACCTTTCTCTTTGTTTATTATTTGATACAAAACAATAAATCTTTTAAAATAAGGATTTAATTGTCACTCATCAGGAATTATTTGTTTAATTTCTAGTGTACCATTAAATTAAGCAGTAGAATCTTAAATGCAATTATTTAGATCTTCTTTTAAGTCTAAAGGAACTTGCGAACCTAAACCCTGAATAGGACAAGCATTTTACGAAAAAGCAAGCAAAATATTTTTTGTTAGCAAGAGCTGGAATATTTTACTCAACAAATCACTAATTCAGTAATAAAAGATCAGTTTAACAGAGGTCCCAGACCAGCCTTACATCCCTGTGTTTTAAATTACAGCATGCAATGACTTAGACCAGGAACCAGATTACCAGGAAAATTGATACCATTTTATATATGGATTCAGTTGTCTGCAAAAGACAACACTGGTTAGCATGTGTTTACATCCATTTGTTGTCTTAGTGTAAAATATTTTTAGGTTTTTGTTTACCAATTTGTCACATGTAATATCTTAAAAAAATTCTTTAATTATTTGGAATTTTTACTTCACAGTTACTCTCTTCTGATCCTGAGCATCAAGTTAATTAAATAAGACTACATTATTTTCAAACTGCAGTTTAGGCAAAGCACTTCTCTAACTTATTAACAAAGTACCGTTCCTACATGCTAAACAGGTTAATGCCTCCAGTCCTATTTTCTGCCTCCTGAGTCCTTCATTCTCCTTTAAAAAATAACATTTATCCAGCAAATGGGAGAAAGTCAGTACAATATGAACTACTGCTGCAGTTGGGAGCCTACAAGAATTACTCTTATCATTAGAACTAGAGGAAAAGGTCTGAAGAGAGAAACATATAATCTTCTTTTACTTCAATGTCCTATATTTGAAGAGAGAAACATATAATCATCTTTCACTTCAATGTCCTATATTTTAACTCAGATTTATGTAACAGAGTTATGTTTTGAATATTTTTGATTTTTGCTGGATATTTTCATTGCTGTTGCTTGTTTTTATTTTTACTGCTACTCAGTAACAGTACCTTCCTATTAAGTGCACTGGAACTAAAAATTGAGCAGGAGATAGAAACTGTACTTGAGTGTAAGAATTGCTCTGCTCCAAAATTAGTTTTCATTCCAAACTGGAATGAAACCTGAACATTTCAATATTCATGGTGATTTTTTTTTTCTCTTATAAAGAAAATTCGTTTTAGATACCCAATACTTTCATTTCCAGAAAAAAAAAAAGAATAAATTCCACATTCTAAAGTCAACTATGTAATTGAAAAAATAGGAACATTTTACCCAGCAAGTTTCAAGGGAGCTTAATTTCAAAAAATCAAGGACCAAGTTAGGTGACAATTTAGGTCTATTTTTCAAATGTAGGCAGGTCTCCTATGGCTATTGTTAATCTAGATTTTCCAAGACCTAGGTAATTACATAAAATTCAATGTTGAAATAATTCTTCTGGTTTAGTACAAATTTGGGAACAATGTGCTCTATCACCAAAGTGCAAAGTGCTTCCCAACTCTGGAAACCAGTGATGAGTGGGATCAGTACTGGGACAGGTGCTGTTAAAAGTTAGCAAGTTTGCTGATGATATCAAGCTATGTGGTATAGTCAACACACTGGAGGAAAAGAATGCCATGCAGAAGGATACCGACAGTGTTGACAGGTTGCCTGTGAGACCCTCATGAAGTTCAACATGGCCAAAGGCAAGGTCCTGCACCTGGGTTAGGACAATACCAAGCACAAATGCAGACTGGGAAGTGAGTGGATTGGGAGCAGCCCTGAGGAGAAAGACTTGGGAATATTAGTTGACAAGAATCATAGAATAATAAAATAGTTAGGGTTGGAAAGGACCTGAAGATCACCTAGTTCCAACCCCCCTGCCAGGGCCAGGGACACCTCCCACTAAACCATGCCACCCAAGGCTATGTCCAAGCTCAACATGAGTTGGCAGTGTATGCTTGTAAGTCAAGGGAGGTGATTCTCCCCCTCTACTGCACTCTGGTGAGAACCCTCTGGAGTACTGCATTCAGCTCTGGGATCCCCCATACGAGAGGGGTGTGGACCTGTTAAAGTGAGTTCAGAGGAGGGCCATGAAGTTGATCAGAGGGCTAGAGCACTTCTACGAAGACAGGCTGAGAGAGCTGCGCTTGTTCTGCCTGGAGAAGAGAAGGCTCTGGAGAGACCTTAGAGCAGCTTCCAGGACCTAAAGGGTACAAGAAAGTTGAAGATGAACTTTTTACAATGGCAGGTAAGGATAGGACAAGGGGGATTTAAAATTTAAAGAAAGTAGATTTAGATTGGATATTAGGAAGAAATTCTTTCCCGTGAGGGTACTGAGAAGCTGGAAGAGGTTGCGCACAGAAACTGTGGATGCTCCATCCTTGAAAGCATTCAAGGTCAGGCTTCAGGATTTGAGCAACCTGGCCTAGTGGAAGGTATCCCAGATCATGGCAAGGAGGTTGGAACTAGATGATCTTTAAGGTCTTTTCTAACCCAAACTGTTCTATGATCCTGTACATTGCTGATGATAACAATCTGTTGTTTCTATGAATTATACCAAGCAGGACAGCATACAGGCATAGTTGAGTTATTGCTCTCTTTGTTCAAGTTATAAAGGATGCCAAATAAAAAGAAGAAAAAAGTAAAAAAAATATTTCAAGTTAGTTTTAGTGACTTGTGGAAATCACCATGACACAGCCAATCAAAAAGCGTCAAAGTTATTGTAATGTTTAAATATGAGTACCTAGAGATAGAGAGGATTCCAGTTGGTAGCTCAAACTACAGCCAGTTCCCAAAATGCTTGTTAAAAATGACATCTGATAAACTAAATTCTCATACTGCTCTCCCACCTCTGCTCTGCTTGGCAGATACTCTTGTGCATCAGGATGACCTCAGTCTGTGATATAATCAGGATGTTTCTGTCCTGATCCTGTTCTCATATATGCCTATAACAGATCCCCAGTACTGGTTTTTCAATTTTAGTCTGACAAAATAACCTTGCAGGAAACTGTTATGCAAGGTTTTAATTCTTTGTTAATAGATGCTCCATAGTCCAAATCCATTAAGTTTATACTGATTTGATTTTTATATATATATATATATATGTAAATATATGTATATGACCCACATGAGGTCTGACAGAAATGGTGTATGAAGAGAGTTTTGCAGATTTTTAAATATATATTTCTGGGATTAACTTTGCACTCCCATTTTCAAAAATTGTGGCCATCTTGGCAATGAATGTTTCTACTTTTGAAGTATTGAAGTAAAAAAGGTCTCTTTTGTAAAGAACAAGCTCATTATTGAGGAAGTGGTTAGGAACAGAAGACTTCAGGTTAAATGAAATGTTCACAGACAGCTAAAAGACCATAAAAACTGTAAAACTTGGAAAAGCCACCAAATAGAAAATGACATCTTCATAGTGCCTTAGCAGTCGCTTCGGGTTTCTTTTCTTTTCAGAAAAAAGTAAAAGCAGTGATCATTTGGATCATGAGCCAAATCCAGAGTCAAACTATGTGTTTAGTACAAAATGAGTGATTAAGATATTTGCACACACTAAAAATAAGGAAGTTTTTTTGGATTCCCCAAACTAGTTTTCCAAAAGTGGCTGCTGGCTGAGAATGTTACTTGTTAAACTGAAATCTTTCATTTGTATAGGCAGAAAAATAAAGCAAAAAAATGCAGTTAAGAAGATGGGGTTCTAAACTAAAGCTCTCCATTATTTTTTTGTGGCAAAAAGAATATAAAGCCTTTATAACTATCTCAATTCTTTCATCTAAGTGAGTACAAAGAAGAGGTAAAGGTACATAAAATACGCCATATACTTTTTACTACAATGGTCGTTAGTGTTCCGAGCGTAATGCACATTTCATTATCTAGAAATTCATGTAATTTGCATTTTAACAGGATTTTATCTGAGTTTGCTCCATCTTTTATCTTCCTATAATATTCAACAGTTAAAACAAGATAGTGAGTAAGGATTACAAAAATCAAATCGGTTCACTCAAAGAATTGAAATTTCTTACTTCTTAATAGAAGAAACATTCTGACACACTAGGATCACCAGATGACATGATACTGATACAGAAAATTGTTTTACCTGTAAAAATCTTTTCACTAATTGACAGGAAATTTTCTTCATTTATAGTATTGATTTAAAATTTGTTCTCCTGAGGGTACCCCTTGCAGAAATGAAATTACTCATTCTCATTTGTATGCTAGCTGCAAAGAATACACAGCAATCACACGTTATTAAGCATTTTGAATATTTTCATAATAGGACTCAAGTATGCCATCAAATATATTCCTCAATATCTGCTTTGTAAAACTGGGATATAGAGCAACCTTGCAATTTTTTTAGTGTCAGCATTCACAGCTGAGAGGAAAACTATTTGAAGGAAAAAAATGCTTGTAACAGAACTCTAATCTGTACTCTGATCCATTACAAGGTCTTCTCTGTAACTTAAATCAGCATCTACTTTCTTGTAACTTCTTAATTTACAACACCCATTTCTAATAATAACAGCATTCTGAGTTATAAAAAAAAAGTCAAAAATCTGCACTTTATACTTCTGTGCATCAAACTCTATAATTACAAGAGCTATCTCTGTGATTATTTTTATCTTCAACAAATCTGGAGGGAATGTTAACTGCTGTATCAAAAATATGTTTCATTAATAAAAGAGGTCTTATCTAAAAAAAAGTTTCCATTTTAATCTGATATATTCTCTAATATTATACCGTGTCTCTCATTTAAGATATAACTTTACATTAATGCTGAATATGGATTTTAAATAGGACCAATATATCTGTCTTAACTGTTGGAAATTAATGGTCTTACTTGTCTAAACATGGCCCTTCATGCTAAAAAAAGCAGCAAAGACTATTTGTTAGGGGAGTTATTGTACTCTTTCAAAAGTTTAACTAATTCAGCACAGTGCAATTTATAATTAGTCAACACTTGTTATTACATCCATGAACTTGCCAGAAGTATTTTTCATTAGATACTATATATATATGATTCTATGAAGAAAATTAATCAAACCCAATGCTCAAAATGAAGAAGTATACAGAAGGTATTTTGCTGTTTTCTATTTCTTTTTTTCACCTATGTTGAGTGAACATTAAAAGGATTTTTTTGTATTACTCTTAAGCCAAAAGAATGTTTTTATGACTCATTTCGCACATTTCATTGTGAGTCCTCTATCACTTTTTTGTCTTCCTTAAAGAAGCACATAATTTTCTGAGGCATGAAATGAAAGCATATATTTGGGTGAAGAATTTAAACGTCAAAGAGTATCTCCGTTGTCTAAGAAACTGTAGCTTCCAGCCTTGTGTCAGCTTTCTACCTACTTGATCTCACTTCAGAATAGAAGTCTATTTTTTTAATCCTTCAGAATGTTACATAAAGACAGCATCTTTGTCACTGTGTCAAACTAATGAACATCTTGTACATAGTGTTAACATGTTAGTAACCTTGAAAAAAGTGAACAAAACCTAAATAATGAAGGGATAAAGACAGAGCAATGAAATATATTTCTGACAGCTCTTTTCCATGTTTACATTTCAAGACTGTTTTCCTAATGCATACTCTCCTAAGATTTCTAGCTCAGACCATCTCTAAAGTAAAGTTATAAAAAAATTTGGAGTTAAGCGGAACATTAACTGTTTATCTGGATGTCTATTTTGTTTCTAAAATGCAAGCTATATATTTTATTCAAGGCTTGTGTTTTCCTACCTTGGCATAGGATTTAGACTTTTTTACTATTTACATTCCTATTTTCAAAAGCAGCATGACAGCATCATATCTCCCTTCTAAAACTCCATTAGTTTATATTTGGTATTCAGATTAGTGTTATTAAGACTCATTCAGTACTGACTAATGTTTTCTTATTTCCTTTAGGGTGCTGGACAGAACATGGAAGTGATGATTCTAAGACATTGCACCACAGCAAAAAAGATTCGTGATTTTAAAAATTAAAAACATTATTAATAATAGTATTATTAATATTATGTTGGAATTCTTAAAAGCTGATACAAAAAGCACAAATTAAAACCTCTCTCTAGGTTACTGCCATTTTTTAAAAGAAAGGTTTATCTACAAATCAATTAATTCATCTGAAATGGCAAATACTGGAAAGAGCTTATTTGCATGGTATTTTGAATGATAGAATGACCTTTATTATAAACTGTTCTTAGTCAAAATTTGAAAAACTTAAGACCATAAAGCATTTGGGAGGTAGAAGAGCTAATGGGGTGGGGAGAGTAAGTATTTTTTTAAAAAACAAGATAATGGGGGTTGGGTAATTTTTTTTAATATCAAATATCACACACCAGCTCTGGTCATATTTTATGCTAACAACTTTTTATAAAAGTAGGATTCATCAATATTTTATTAATTTTAAAGTGACTTCTGAATTTCAACAACTGCCTTTAGTCAGTTTTGAGTGGCAGAACTCCTCATTGAAGAAACCCAAAAATAAGAATGAAGTATATCATACAGAAAGCAAGGTGTGTTGGGCTAGATCATGGGGATTTTTTGGCAGTCGCTTCTAATTGAATTGCTAAATTCAGAATTTTATTATTGTACTTTCTGACAGCAGTGAACATCGTTAGAACAATCCACAGCATTTCAACCTGTTAGTTTCAGAAAATAATTTCTCAAAAAAGCTCAGTTTAAAAAAACATGCTACATGATGTTTTATGTCACGAGCTATTGAATACTTGCTCTTCATAGAACTTAAAAGTGAATAATATTTCCAGATAACTCAGAACAGCTTCCTGAAACTCAGAAATAAAAGTATTAAAGCATTCCTTAATATGTATATTTAATAAGAAGTAAGCAGCATGACTGTTCTGAGGAACATTCTATTTCTGCAATAAATGTTCTTGTTAAGAGATACACTGTATGCGGATCGTAATTTTTTTCAAGTTATGACATGAAAATCTTGCCCAAGGGCAAGTTTAAATACATTTACGTAACTTTAAATATGAAGTTAAAGCATGACCTCTGTAAAATATGTTATATAATGTCATTCTTTACTGTTTAACATGCAATGTACAAATTCATTTACATGTATGCTTCTGTTTAATGAGTCTGATCCTATATTTCATCACCAAGGAGAGATCATTTAAAAAGAAATCGACCCTACTGCACTGTCTGACTTTGTAATTTTACCTCATCTACTTATGCTCTCACTTACAGCATTTTCTCTTAAAAATAACAAGCTAAAAGTAAATAAAAACATGAACAATGCAATAAGCCGTATGTAAAGTTTAACACATGAAAGGATTCCAAAGATTTAGATGGAAATAGGCCAGATTAGTAAAAAGCATTATAAACTAACAGCTGCAGTAAACTTTAAAGTTTTTAATAGATGGTCAACTTAATACATGTGTTTGTGATAGCAAATCTACTGTTTCCAGAGTTGCAAAGCCTGATCTTACAAAGTAAGTTAAAGAAAAAAAAAAAGACCCCTTTCAGACGAAAAGAATGGTTGAAAATTACAGCTATGGCTTGCTCTGCTTTCCTGGGGCCTCATTCAGATTTTATGGTTCCCTTGATCTCTTAGTTGCCTTCTTTTCCTGTTGACTGAAACTGTACTCATCATATTAAGGAAACTATTCGTGCATAAGAACTTATGTTGTGTGCATGAACCAAACCTGGACAGAGCCCTGTATTCTGATTTAGCTCTTTGTCACCCAGCAGTATGACTGTGGCATGGGGGACATTGACAGCTTTATTAAGGAGAGCCATAGGGTGGCCAAAGAGCAGTGAAGGAAGATGTTCTGAGCCATTCCAAGTCAGAGCAGCATCACTGACAAGCATAGCACTTGGGAGACCTCTCAGAGACAACTGGATGTGCTGCCAGCCCAATCTTCCCCTCTGCTGATCATGAAACAACACAGCCTTTCTGTTTAAATGTAATCACTAACTAAAGGTTTCCTTCTGGCCTCTTGAGTTACTTCTTGCCACCTTTTTTACCACTTTATCAGTGCAGCTTCTTTTCACTCTTACACATTTTTTCCTTTCCTCTTTGAGGCATGCAATCAAAGCAGTAACTCTGTATTTTCCTCTGCAGGCAACCAGAGAGCCCCAGTCTCTAACTGCAAGCCCTTCTTTATGATTTGTCACCCACAGTTTCAGAACAGGGATTTAACTCCTGATTCTCCTATAATTTAAGCAAGTACCCTGAAAACAAGTCTGCTAGTGCTATAGGTTTGCTTTTTTTCTTGTGACTTTTCTCAGCGCAAGACAAATTGACTGTTTACATTTTGTAGCCACCTAAGTTTATGAACTTGCACAGTGTTGTGACAAGCTACATTGATTTAGGTATAGTTTTGCTTCCCTATTTCTGAGAGCAGCCCTGTCAGAGACGTAGATCTGGATCCTCCAGTTATAGGTCATAGCAGTGCATGATTTATCTTTAGTTTTTTGAAAGCATCTATATGGTGAATAAATAAATACAAAACTGCATTAAGTTAAATTACTAGTCATGTGGAATTCCAACACGTGAGCAAAATGAGATACAGTATTTCCTTACAAATATAGTTAATAAAATTATTGTCTTATCAAGAAAAGAGGACACTATAGAAAATAAAACATGCCATAAAGCATGTATTTGAATTCTAAATACATATCACTTACTAAGAATTTTAGTAGCCATAGTTCAGCTGATAATTTATCAGACTTTTTAGGAAAATTTGCCCCAAAGACCTGAAATGAATTCCTTATAGATTTCTTTCTGTGTTATTCAAATAGTAAATTTAAGATTTCCTGACGCCAACTTAACAAGCTTCCATTTTACAAATACTCTGATATTCTGATAAAAGTACGGAAATTGCTAAAGAGAAAACTTTGCTTTCCTTTTATTTTCCCTGATTTTTTCTTCAAGCTTCACCTCTCACCATGGGAAAGCTGGGAATATGCAGAAGAGCTGAAGCTTGGCATCAAAACGATTAAGAATGATGCATACAATTTCCCTTCTGTTTACTTCCTATGTTTCAATGTAAAAAGATGATGAACATAAACTGGGTTGCACCACAAGTCTCTGAGAGCCACATTCTTGAAAATCTTATCCTATTTAGTTTCAGGAGATATCTTTGTGTGAACTTGAACTTCCAAAAAAAAATACTATAAAATAAAATAAATTTCTGTCCATACTTCTCGCTAGAGATGATAATATTTCAGCCTCATTAGCAAATACTACCACAGCAATGTACCACATTTTATTCCTTTATGGTCAGCAAGAGAGGATGCCGGGTGCAGTATCGACATTCTGGATGATCTAAGCAGTGCTGAAGTAAAACAGTTCACAAAAGCACCTAGCAAGGTTCAAAAAATCAAGCACCTTATCAACAATTTAAGGTAATAACAGGAGCAATACTTACCTTGAAAATTACTAGATTTGTATACCACATTTCTGGTAAGAATAAAAAGGAACTGACTTGCTAAAATTAATTCTTTCTTTCTACAGATGATGCAAATACAGTTAGCATTTAGGTCACATGTGAATGAGCACACATATTGTTGTCTCTTTTTGGACTTGCACTAAAACCTGCATTAAAATCTCAAATCCTTCAAATATTGTAGCCTTGTAGGTATAGACAAACTTTCTGTGGCTTTTTCGCAGGTAACAGTTTCTTGAAAGGCCTATGCATGATTTTTATTTTTTTTAAGTAAATCCATAAAATTCCACTTACTTTCACTATTAAAGAGTCCAGTGTCTTCAGATGGTCCTGACTGGCACTGCTGATCTTCAGGAGTACATAACAAAGATTACAAAGCAACAACGTTGCCTTCTTTCAGGTTTTTGTTTAAAATTCAGCTTAGATCATTCCTGCAAAACACTGCAATAAATGCTCCATTGGTTTCAGAAGTATTTGTTCAATATCCCACCCATTTGTTTTGTGTGTTTACTATATTTAACTTTCTGTGGTATTCTGTGGTATTAATTAATATTAATTAAATTATAATACCCATTACCAATGGGTATTGCTCAATTGTTGCCTATGTCAGAAAATCTTTCCATAGACATTCCCTGGCACACTGGGAACTTCATTCATAAGGTCCTGACAAGCATATTTTTTAGCACAGATCAAATAATTATCAGAAAGCAATTTATTAAAATTAATTTTTTAAACAAGAATATGGCAGTATAGAGCTACTGTATTTTACAGAGTTTAAATTTCAAATATTAACACCTTATACATAAAAGGATATTGTTCCCTACTTGCATAAAACAAAGAGAAAAAAATTAGTCTATTGGCATCGTCTGCTAATTGTACACAAAAACAGTAATAGAAATAACTTCTTTGCTCAAGTACCAAGAAGTCCAGGATTTTAATTTTTCTTCCATTTCTTAAGCTGCATTATTATGTGCAGTATCTTTGTTCTGAATCATTGTCATGACAAGTTTTTATAAATATATTGCTGCTTTTGTCCTCTTGATCAATACCAAACACTCTTTGCATGAATATATATCATCCCAAACATCAATCTGTGCATTTATAATGATATTTGTTTCCTGTAAGACTCATTTAGTAACATGTAATTGAAATTTGTTCCTCCGGTTATATTACAAATGTTGCATTCCAATAGCTTCACTGATATTGAGTGCACAAAATATGCCTGCAAAAATATCTAGGCAGACAAAACTAATTGTGGACTAGGAAGTAAGACTTCCTCCCTGCTCAACTTGCATGCACATGTGTGTGCATAGACGTGTGTGTGTGTAAAAAAGTAAAACAACTCAGTATTTTAATAAATGCAGACAGTAATGAAGTAACTGGAATATTATTTTCTTCAGTTAAGCCTTGGCATTTTTGAAAAACAGACATCTGATAGAATTACACAGGCTTACTGAAAGTAAAGATACCACCATGTTATAAGAGGTCTCAACATACATGCTTTGCTCTTTTTTGTAGCTGTTATTCAGCTCCTCAGAACAAAATGAACTTTATAAAATAAATGTGTGATGTAGTAATGGGAGACAAGGGGGGTTTGTCAAAACCTCATTGATAATCACTTGAGCTCATTTATTGGACAAGGGAGGAAAGGAGTAAGAAAGGAACTGGTAGCTCTACAGACATTCTACCTTATAAATTACAACACAGTATCCATGTCTCCATATATGATATGGTCCAGATGACTTATATGAAACAAACTCTAAATTGTAATTTAACATTAGCTGAAGACATTGACTTGAGTTTCCCTGGGTTAAATTTGGACTGTTCTGTATAATGTAGCAGGACACTTCCAAAAGAAACCTAAACATGGTCAAATACCATAAGCCATGAAGCAATAATAGATCACAGGAAAAGACAAAGGCATCACTTTTTCTAGGTCTTTGCAGTGTTGGATATTTGTGAAGTAATATGACCAGAAGTCTCAATGCCCTGTTACTTGATTTTTTTTTTCCAGATCACTTTATCTTACACAGAAATCATGACATATTTTTGTCATTTATCTCTTTACAGAAAAAATCAGCAGTAATTCTTATGAAGAAATAAATGGCAAGCTCCTTTACTCCAGGCCAGGACTCCCAGACCTCAATCTATTTCTAAAAATTGAGTCACTTGTTTGCAATAGAATTCTCCTAGACTTCTTTTTTTTCTTTCCTTTTCTCATACAATTTTCACAGTATGAGTTAAAAGAGTTTAATAAATCTAAAGTACAAAAAGGCTTATAATGAACCTGTCAAGGGGCTTGCTTGTAATTTACTTGAAAGGATATTATTTCCTGAGAATGTGATTCTGTCTTCATGTAATTCTTCCTGAGATGCTCAATGCAGAACCCTGAAAATTGATGCTGACAATTTTGAGTAACATCCACTGGTAGTTGCTATCCTACTATGCTGGTTGAAATGCCTCAGAGTAAAGACCAGGCATAAATAAGCTTCATCTTGCAAATAGAAGTGTTGTGGGTTTTTTTCAGAAATAATTATTTTTTTTCTGAAATGGTTGAACCTAGCAATTTACAAATGTATCTTTCTACTTGTTAACCTGCTTTAACACAGTTTAACTACTACTGTTCAAGTCAATGCTATCAGCCTTTAACTGATTTTGTTGGGATATTCATCCTGATAGCAGCACTGGTGTAAGAGCTGAGTTGAACAAATACTATATTTCACAATTCATTTTACATAGACAGCTATTCAGCTGGTGTATGAATCAGGAATTATTCTTCACTACCTCTTCCAGTGTAGCACTTTGCCCAGCACACTTTGTTCAGAGACTTTCCAGGATTAAGGCTGGTGTTTCTCTCCCTAATGGTCTCTGTAGGGAGTAAGATTATGGGGAGATTATCAGATCCAGTGTGGCAGTTCTTACATTTTGTAAATCCTCATTCATACTCAGCAAGAAACAGAACATGGCTGCTTGCCCTTGAAGGCATAGCAAGAGTGATCCCTCTGTTTTCCTCCCATTTCAAAAAGAGTTAAAGAATACAATACTTCTTTTCTATAGGACTTCCCTCTACCAGACGTGCTGCATGACAAGCCTTGTTCTACCTGACTGCATCTGCTTGTTTCTGAAAACAGAACACTGTGCCTGTTCTGTTTCCTCAAGCATTTCTTGACAGTGCCCCCAACAGCTTTTGGAACTAGGTCTAAACAGCCATTCTAGGATCTTGTAGCCATCTTTTCATGAACAGCCAAATCAAACCCGTATAAACACAGGCCCATATAACCAACAGTAAAAACTTTTCACCTTCAGTAACGCAATTAACTTGTTCCCCTTTTAAACTGTATAAAATTGCTATTATTACTGCATAGCTTAAAAATTTAATTCTTCTAAGTCATAATGCATGTTATTTTGTGAATTTAGAGACGAATTCAGGAATTTTGATATTCTGTCATTCCTTGCATATTCACTTATTTTACTCTTTACTTGCTTGGTACGTGATGTTTGCACCACCATGTAAGAATAAATGTTGTAGAAACTATCCTTTAACAGGATATACTGAAATTTTAGATTTAACCTATAGGACAGAATCAACAGACCTAATCCATACTTAAATGTTTACAATATAATTCAGATTCAAATGTGCTTTCAGCACTATGAATATATTTTCTTCATGCAATATGTTTCCTTCTATTGTAAATTTTCTTGATTTCATGAAAATTTTTATGACTTTTTTTGATGGCTTAGTGCCTTTTTTGTAAGGTCACTGCTACTGAGGAATTATTTCCTCATTTTCTGTTCTCTGGACACTGATCAACTTAAAACAATCAAATGACTACACTGTAACTATCCCTGTTTATTATTAACGCAAAGGCAGAATATGAAATTATGACTAATACACTAATAAATACAGCTTGTCTCAGAAATCAAAATTAGACTGTTGATTTGATCAGATCTGATCTGATCTGAAGAAAGATTTTTCAATATTTAGGGAACATATTTTCTTATGTAGAAACACAGAGCATGAATATTAATTTCTGTAATTAAATTTACTGTCATATTCATGTGCTAGTTTTCCATGTTGCATGCCACACCCCTGGAAAGCTACCCAATATTCATTACAATGTATTTGTGCTGACAAAGTGACTTATTTCTAGAGGATATGTTCTCTGCTTACTTTTTCCATTGTAACATCAAAGATTTGTCAACTAGCTACATAAAACACACAAATCTGTCTGGACATTAATGACTGAGCCTCTGGCAAGGTTACATCCTTTCTTTACAGGAGCCTTGACGGATCCCTCAGTTCAGACAAAATATCAACACTACTCCTGAATGCTGAGCCAACTCTGCTGGGGTCATAGAATCATAGAATAGCTAGGGTTGGAAAGGACCTTAAGATCATCTAGTTTCAACCCACCTGCCACGGGCAGGGACACCTCACACTAAACCATACCACACAAGGCCCTGTCCAACCTGGCCTTGAACACCACCAGCAATGGAGCATTCACAACTTCCTTGGGCAACCCATTCCAGTGCCTCACCACCCTCACAGTAAAGAATTTCTTCCTCCTATTCCCCTGTTTAAGTTTGAACCCGTTACCCCTTGTCCTATCACTACAGTTCCTAATGAAGTGTCCCTCCCCAGCATCCCTATAGGGCCCCTTCAGATATTAGAAGGCTGCTATGAGATCTCCACACAGCCTTCTATTCTCCAGGCTGAACAACCCTAGCTTTCTCAGCCTATCTTCATATGGGAGGTGCTCCAGTCCCCTGATCATCCTTGTGGCCCTCCTCTGGACTTGTTCCAACAGTTCCCTGTCCTTTTTATGTTGAGGACACCAGAACAGAACACAATACTCCAAGTGAGGTCTCAGGAGAGCAGAGTAGAGGGGCAGGATCACCTCCGTTGACCTGCTGGTCACACTTCTTTTGATGCAGCCCAGGATACGCTTGGCTTTCTGGGCTGCAAGCATATTCTGGGTCAGAATATGCCTCAGACTATTTGGAAAGTGGTCAGAACCTCTAGTGCAGTTACAAAGGAAATGACTGTACAAGACAACACAGGTCTTTTAAAAAATTATTTTATACCATTTTTATTTACTAGAAGATGAGTAGTAGTGAAAGTATATTTCTTAGACATCTTGCAAAATAAAGGAAGTCACTTGATTAAAAATATGATTGAACTCTAAAGGATGTTATCATATTGTGCATTGGTGTCATCTTTCAAGTTTTTCAACTGGGATTTTTGTCTCTTGAGTTGCCAGAATAAAAAAAATAGAAATAAAAAAGGCAGTGAAAGAAGAGGAAATAAAAGTCTTCAAATATATTCTGAACAAGAAAAAAAAAATATTGACTTTTCTGGGCAATATAATTTCTGAATTAATTATACAATTCAGTCCATTATTGCATACTATTTCTTTCAATGCCAAGTCATTCTCCATGAAGGCAACCTTATATAGCTATTAAGTAGATGGTTTATTTTTTTATTCTGTAGACCAAAGGAAATTAATTTCTCTCTCTCTTTTCTGTCTTCTTTTTATTCAGTCAGCTGACAGAAGCCACACTTGTGTTCCCAACTCTTTGCTTCAGCTAGATTATCTGCTGACCAGGAGAGGGGCTTGCCAGCCACTTCTCCACATAGATCTTTCATTATCTGTGAACCCCAGCATTATTGCTAAGAGCAACTACCACCATCTTTTTGATATTCTATAAAGAATTGAATAGCTTACAGCTGAGAAGTTTACCAAGGTATTAAATATAGGTGATTGGAATGTTTGTTTTTTTTTTGTGAAGAGACAGATACATCCAAATCATTCCTTTCATATTTTCTGATATTACTGCTTACCACTGGAAATAACTAACTGCATTATTTACATTGCTCAGCTTTTCAAGTTATCAAAGGCAAATGGAATGCTTTTTAGACTGAAATGTATATTTCAAAGATCAATGAACCTCTTGTATCCCATCCATCAACAAAAGATTACAATTCCCTAAAAGTCCATAGTTTTTCAAAACCAATCAGAATATATACATGCATCTTCTTTATAAAACTCAGATCTTGGAATTCTTCTGAGAATGTATTTTTCCCTCTACTCATGACATCTGTTTCAAAATTTATATTGTCCCAAAAGAAACAAAAAGACATCAATTGATTTGGTCATATAAGAGAAAATGTAATTGTCTGGATTTTCAAACCTAATCATTTCACTTTGGGGCATGTGGAGCAATCTGTTGCCTGTTCTTCTGTACTAGCTAATACGATTTAGAAAGTATTAGAAAGAGCTTATAAAGCTGTTCATGCAACCAAACTGATGGATTACTTGAAAAAATATTGCAATATTTTAGTTCCTTATTCAAAACCAGGATAACCAATCAACAAGTAGAATGTGACCAGAACATGACCTAACCAAAATAACACACTTTACATTGCTGAATGCAGCATTTTAATCCACCAATACTTCTATCTGCAGAAGCATGGAAGTATCTGCTTCACTAAAACAGAAAAGCTTTCCCCAGAAGGGTTTGCTCCACAAGATTCTGTTTTCTAACTTCCATGGCTGCTATTAGAAGTATTAGCTGATCAGATGTATGTAAAGAAAAACAAAACCGTTGTGAATTTTTAACACCTAGTTCGTATGTTTGCTTTGTACATCTGATACGATATGACTGTGGGTTGAGAGGGAAAATGCGAAATACCTGCTAGTGAAAATGTCAGACATCACAAGTGGCTTGCTTATAAACTGTATTTGACCAAAGAGGGAGAGCGGAGAAACATTCTGTTAGAGGAATATATATCATGCTTTATTCAGCAGCATGAAAGAGGTGAGTCTGCTGCCACTCCATGTCCTCAGATCTAACCAGTAGTGACCCTGAAGATGTATTCCCAGCAGGGGTGCACCATGAAGCACACGTATATGCTACAGCTATGCTCTATCTTGCCTTTGACAAAGGAAAAACAGATACATAGCCTATATTCTTAGAAGAAAGTTTTTTGTGCCGGATTCAAGTCTGAGAGAGGGCAGACTGGTGCAGCTCCATGTCAACTAGTAGTGAGTCTGAAGATATATTCTCATTAGGGGCACACACATAGATCACGTATATTATACCACATACATACATATATCCATGGCCAGTCATCACAGACAGTGCACTTGCATGAACATGGATAGCACCATCCTGTTCCCCTCTCTGTCTAGACAGGGTGGAGGTCCACTGGTGGATACACATATGTGCATATGTACAAGGTGAATCCCTCCAGGAGCTGGGCTTACTCAGTCTAGCCAGTTTATAGCTCCTGGACCCCAGTTTCCCCAGCTGTGCTGGAGCCAAGGCATACAGAGCCCCACCCCAGTGTCTGGTACAGACTGTTGTGCACGCACACACACACATGTACCCACCTAGACTTGATGGGGACTTCCCTGTAGGTTTCACAGCCGGCCCACCTCTGCTCTCAGACCCAGAAACACACAAGTGCTCTCACACATGGAGAGATGAGCTTTGTCATATAACCTGAAACACTGTATCCTGCAAATATTCCTTCAAGCAGCTGGGAGCATGAAAATAACAATTATTTTTTTTGGTGTTTTCTCTCAGAGTGAAGAACCAAAGTAGAATCCTGAAGAAAGAAGTGGGGGGAAATAATAAAGTGCTGTTAAAAATACAGAAGTTTTAAAAAGCAGTTAATATGTGCACAGTGCATCTGAGTGTTACAATAGCTTATACAAATCTGGGCCAGTTATCATGTTCCTGACAGGTTTTAAATGTGAGATTAGTTTAACAGCATTGCTTTGTATCATTGCACTATTTTTGCTATTTTTTCAGCTATTTTTATAAACTTGGAGGTAAAATGCCTGTCAATTTCATTTGTTTAATATATATTATTTTAATTAGGTCATAGAAATAACTGGTTTGTTTCAATAGTGCATTTTCCTTAGAGTTTTGAATAAGAAGTTAATAGTTTGATTTGTAAGTCTCAGGCCATACCCAATTATACAATTCAAACCCTAAATTCTCCTCAAAGTGACAATTTTGGTTTGGTTCATTCCTGCTTTGTATCACCATTGATTATTGAGGCTACTAAATTATTACAATAATTTCCAGAGAAGATATTATGCAAGTTGTAGCTTTTCTTTTCACCTTTGTAAGATTGCCTTTCTTTGAATGTTCCTACATCTGCTAACTGTGGCATTCCTAAGAGGCAAAAGAATGACATCTGATTTACGTCAGATAGTGTTTCAGCTGAACAGAGCTAAATCTTGCACTATCATTTTGTCTTCTCATTGCTTTCTTAGAAATTCAAGTGTCTTCTGTAGAAGAACATTCTTTCACTATAATACAGGATAAACCCTCATCAGTTGCTTGTTGTTAATTAAAGGTTTATTTTTTTATCAAGACTGAGTGACACGTAATATTTAAGTTGTGCTGAATGTCCCAGAACATCCAATTTTACATTTAATTTACCTTGTATTGTAAGTGGACCTGAAAAGGTACAACTTCATGCATTTGACTCACATTTTGGGCTAGGTAAGAGACAGCCTGCCATAGAGAAAATCCCTAAAAAGCTGACTGCCAGAAATATAGGAAATAAGGAGGACCATTTTAATAAGCCCTTTTGGTTTACTCTTTCTACATAGGCAACACTGGCTATTCTTCGAAAACTACAGGAATGAGATAAGGATTGATTGGGTTTTGTTAGAATATTCCTTTGTTAAGCTTTGTTAGGGTATTCCTGATCTGGCCCATGACTGGGACCTGGATCCTGGGTCCTGCTTGGCTGGCGGGAGCATGGTAAGACTGCCTTCCACCAAAGAAGGGAAGGGCATGTTCCTGCCACCTGTGGCCACCTACTAACTACTCTTGTACAGCTTTTAGGACAAAATGTATTTGAAGAGATAGGAAAGAAGCATTTGTGTCCAGCAGAGCATAATTCTGACCTGAAAATGTTCTGCTCCGAATTCTGCTCTTCTGATCAAGTGCTGTGAAATTTTATCAGATTTCTGTAAGATCACCTACAAGAAAAGCACTGCTTTTGGTCCTGTTCTTGTTTTGGTCACCATAAAAACCACTTACTTATTATCAGGTACCTTATTAGGCCAAGCAGCAATATTTTGCAAGGAGCAAAAGGTTATAGCATTGCTAATAACCTGTTAAGTATTTATGCAGTATTAGAAAGTGAAAACTGTTTTCTCAGTGTGAGTTTTTAGAAAAAGCCTAGGAAATTGCACACAAATTGTTAATACTGTAACATTAAGTACTCAGTAGTTAAGAAATGCAAGATTTAATCTCCTGTGTAATCTTAATTCAGATGCTTAGTACATAGGCATCTTGATTCAGTCTTAATTATATGACTGAAATAGTTTGCTCCCCTGTGTTTAATTCTTTGCACTGGCAGGATTATGTTTAGTTAGAGAACAGCTGTTCAATATTTTGTTTTGGCCTTGTGCAGTGTGCTGTTCCATACTGCATTTACTGCACTTTTCAATTCCTTTGTGAAATCAGTTATTTATTATGTCCAGGGTTTTATGTATCACTCATCATTACACAGTACTTAAGTGCTTCACATTTATTTATTTTCATGATGCCTCTGTGAGATTAAAGGATAGTATTTATTATCTCATTGTTACAGATGGGGACAGATAGTTTAAGACAAAGGCATCTACTTTTTCCTGGAGACCTGACAGAGACACTTTGCCCATCATCTCTCAAAGTACTCCTTCTTGTTATAGCACTTTACACACTCAAAGCATACCCCCACTGACTTCAGTTCAGAGTTCTAGGCATTTTTATGATATTCAAGTCAGGTATTTAGAAATGACAAATCTTTTTCAGTGATAGAAAACATTTTAAATAAATTGCGCAGAAATGTAAAGAATCCCATGACAGTATCAGGAAAACAATCTAGTTTCTTACGGCAAGATACCTTAATAAATTTAACTTGCAATAAACTGCTTCTCACTTATTACAGGAGCTCACCCGAAAATATCCTTTCATGACATAGATCCGCATTTGTCTTGAGAGAATTTGATTCTGTACAGTGAATAAAACACTTCCCCTCACCATCTCAGGAGGAAAAGGGGGGAGAAATGAGGTTAAATTGTAGCTGTAGAAACAATTTTAATTCCTGAATTTCAGTATTTGGGTGCTCATTTAGGTGCTTAAAACCTTGCATTTTGATTATTTTATTTGAATTTCTGTATATCATATCTAATCATATTTTATATATCTGTATATCTAAAAATGTGCAGATAGATATTTTAGGTGGAAACAAAAAGGACCAGTTTAACACTGGAGAAACTAACTTATTTCATTATAGATGAGATCATGTTATCCAATCTATGAAAGATTTAAAGGTTAAAAGGCATATTTGCCTCCTTAGAAACAACTTGCAGGGGATATTGCTACATGGATTCACTACATGAATTTCAAACTAAGGATTTTTCCAATGATCCCACCTGCCTGCTTGGAGATGGAAGATTGGAGGTAGGATTACGATCACCTGTGAAAGAAGCAAGGGGACCATCACTGCTCCCAAATGCTCAGGAAAACTTTGTAATGAAAGGCAACCTTGTAGAGGTACTTTGACTCTCTCGTATTTAGATCATATCATCCAGATCTGTCCACCCCTCAAACACCTTGCTGTTCAAATCAGTAGATTAACTCATACATGAACTACACCACCACTACACCACATACACCACCTGCCCCAGACCCTTGGCTCATTAGATAAGAAATCCATTCACACCATTTCCCTGCCAGCTATTGTCTTGCTGTAGTCTGACAACAGGAAGGAGTATCTTGGGAATGGTTATTCGAATAATGTTATTGCAGTCTTGGGAGGTATACGTAAATACATTCTTTCTTGGGACAAAACTTACTCTCCACTGTGTCAGCTTGGGAGAGGAAAGGAGGATAGCCAAGGTCACAAAGGTGCCAAGGGATAATAAAAGGAAAAAACAGATACAAGTTTTGGAGGGAGGAGGCAAAGATGTCAGAGAATAAAGCAAAACAATAGGAAGGAGAAAATCTTTGACAGTTCTTTCAAAGTACTTTAATATTACTTAATAGTTTCCTAAGGTGATTTAAGAACACACAGAAGAGAAACAGAGAACAGAAAAGTGGTATTGTGAAGATTTAAAGTTCTTATGCAAGTGATAGGCCAAATTTATGCAGCCTATGTGGAAATTTCCTGCTGCTGATTTTGCATTTCTATCCATATGCTGACAAAGTAAGCACTTTTTTGTCTCCAGTTGTCAGGAATAAATGTTCTTCTGCAGAAACAGAGACATAAAGATAGAAGTCATTCACACATCTCAGTGAAACCATCTTTATTTTGTTCGTGACAGCCTGGAAGTTCATGTTTTTGAGACTGATCTCACATCCTTGCTCTACTAGGAGGCAGAAAAGAAGAGAATTTACAAGAATTACATTTAAGCACACCACTGCTTGCACGAATCATCATGCCAAGATAGGGAAGATGTTGCTGTAGATCAGAATGGCAAAGATGCCCTTCATGTCTACTCAAGCATGTTTCCCCTAAGTGCCACCTCTCAGGCCAAATAAAAATTCATGATGCTTTCAATAAGTTAATAGTACATGAAAAATTTGGCCAACACTGAATGAAATCTTGTTGAAAGATTAAAAAAAATGCTTCATTTTCTACACTGATGATTATTAAAAATCATAAAAGAATAAAATTTGCTGACTGATCCAATGACTGGTTAAAGGACTTGGTATACCTAGTCTACACAGAATAAAGTCTTCCACCTTCTTATATCTAAAGCTAGATACTATACTCCAAGCACTGCCTGAAAGTGCTTGAATTCTGTCCAGACTTTTCTCGTCATTTTATGAGACAGGACAGAGAATATTATGCTTGCAAACCTTTCAAAGAAAGTGTCTTGCTTCTTGATTTCATTTACTTGAGACTTAAAGGATAGCTGAACAAACAAAAGAAATATCAGGGGATACAAAATGCCAGCTAATTTAAGAAAAGCATTATAAGAAATCAGGAAACAGGCTTGCATCAGCCAAAAATATCCCCAAATAAAGGTTAAATGGGATTACCTGATAGAAAAAACAGGTTTACAAATGTAACCAGCAGTAAATTGCAGCAATGATTAAATGAGGGTATAACAATCAAAATGTAATAAAACCTCAGTACCGTGTTTTATTCGTTCTGAGTCTAATATGTAGATGAGTAATTGTTACACGTGTGGCAGCAGATGACTATACCATGATGTTCATCTATCAGAATCACATTATCGAGAGCTCATATCTAATATATATATATATATCAGTAACAGCTATGGATAGTGCCTCACTTTAGAATGTAATCTGAATTGTAGTTGGTTTTGCTGTAGAATTATGCAGTCCATTTCAAGAAAAATAAAGTTATCATAGATCTACTCCTGCAGGTTCAAGCACAAAAATGCCCTGAGGGCTGATTTTATCCACAGGAACAAAAGTATTGGAGAATAAATAAAGTTATCAGCTTGTTCCTATCATAGCCCTTGTGTTATCCATTAAATTAAGTGGGAGAATTTTTCATTCAACACTAAAGTTTGATGCAACACCAGGGCTGCAAGTCTTACAAGGCTTGATAGCACTATTTCTTTCATGTCATAAGTAGTAATCTTGTATTCACATTCAGGATATATACCAAAGTCCTCTTGCTTTGTTTTGGTTTGTTTTTTTAATATATGCAGATCTCATTTAGACATATATTTTACCCTCCCAATATTTTGCAATTTTTTGTTATCCTTCTTCATTTCTACATTAGCAGTTTTGAGTTAGGGGACTCTAAAATCATCCGATACAACTCACACACTTATGAGAAAGTGCAATTCATTTTACGCATTCCAAACTTTCATTAGATGTATAACAGTCGACAGCTTTGTTTCTTTAACAGCATACCATATGAGTAAATGTATATTTTGCCCACTATATTTTGTTATGATTTTCTTTCTGAACCTTTCTAGACCCCTTCTTATTCAATTTCTGTTTAAAAACTATTAAAAAAAAATATTTTACTTTTTTGCATGACATTAGAAAACTTCAGATAGATAAACATTAATAGTTAAATATTTACTGATAATGCTGACAATATGGCCAGCAGCACTTCAAGTGACTGAATGTTGCAATAACGTTGTAATTCCAATATCAAAATTGGTAAAATATTGCTGGTAATTCAAGTTTAGTATGTAATGAAGTGTGTTGAGACCTACTCCATTTCTTGAAGGATCAGTGCCATAAATAACCATCCTGGCTTAAGATAAAATTAAACCAAATTTTGCTACCATAAATACTGTGCAAATTTGCAAAGATGAAATTCTGCTAGGTAGAGAAAGGATAAGATGCCAGCACATTCAGAAATAATGCAGTGCTGCTCATGGACTTTATATGATGTAGAAAAATGCTTCTGTTGCACCCCAGTTAGTTTTTTTCTTGTAGTTCTCTACAGACCCAAAAAAAAATTAAATCTGGATATTTTAGTCTCCATAGGTTTACTTCTATGTGTGTGACTTTCACTTGGGCTGCCAAAATACAATAATGATATGTTATTCACCTTTTCACAAGTGCATATGACTACAGAAAGTTTATTCTATGATGAATCTGCCCTAATGTATTTGATGTGATAACATGGTCGTATATGCTTTCTCTATATATATCCTGCAGACACACATCTCTGTGTTTTTCACAGGTCCAGAGAAGACACTTATTTTGGTGGAATTGTATGCAAACCAAATATTAGGCAACGTTGCAACATCTGAGTCTCAATAAACTCCTGACACTAATAAACTAAAGAAGTATAACATTTCTTGATGAATTGTAGGCATTGCATTTTCAGAGAACTGTCATCATTGCATTTTGGAAAACACATTAACTTTCAAAAATTACTTAATATTTTCTGAAGACTTTCCTAACCCTAATTAACATAAAATTAATTACTTTGAAACCAGTCACGTCAAAGATGTTAAAGAAAACCTGATACTGTCTGTAATCAAGAAAACATGAAAAGAACTATCAGGTAGAAATAGTCTAGTTTGAAATAGAAGTAAAAATAGTAAGAACTTCAAAAGTGGTCTTTTTTATTGAATACTCAGTAAATATTTTTTTATTTTGAGGACAAGTAGTTTTATGGCATCTGAGCAAATAAATCCCTTGTGCCCCTGACACGGGTTCAGCAGTAGCAGTCATTTTTCTCCTTCGTAGTAGCTGGTGCAGTGCTGTGTTTTCAACTTTCGGTCTGGGAACAGCGCTGATAGCACCGATGTTTATAGTTATGGCTTAGAATGTTTTGGCATGACCAAGGACTTTCTGAGTCTCATGCTCCGCCAGGGAGGAGGGGAAGCTGGGAGGAGGCAGAAACAGGATACCTGACCCAAACTGACCAAAGAGCTATTCCATGCCACAGCACGTCATTCCCAGGATGAAAAACCAGGGGCAGGAACCCAGAAGAGTTCAGTTCACAGCTCGGTCGTCGAGTGGTGAGCAATTGTATCCTCTTTCCTTGTACTTCACCTCAGTGCAGCAACAGGCACTGAGGGAGCCTCAAGTCCTTGACAGGGCTTACCCAGGAGCCGGCAGCTCAGTGGATGCAAGCAGCTGACTCAGAGGGGGCGGCACCAGGAGGAGCGGTACCAGCCCTGAGTGGTTAAAAACCTGCCCAGGGAGCGCGAGCGACCAGGGCGGGTTCGAGGCAGTTTGCGCGCAGTTCTCGCGGGCAGGTGAGCGGGATGGTGAGCAGAACGGTGAGCACTCACCGTGTGACCTGGGCCTGGTCTGGGTGCTCTGCTCTGGCTGCCCTGACAGTGGCCAGTGTAGGCACCCAGACAGAGCCGATGAGAGGGGAGGCTGCAGTGCAGAGCTCAGGGTGTAGAGAGTGCCTGCACTGCTCTCCTGAGAGGAGGTGCACAATGGGCAGGGCTGCACTCATGCTCCTTGGTGGAGGTCCTCCTGCAGCAGGTGGCTGAGCTGCGGGACGCTGTTACTAGGCTGAAAGGTGTCAGGGAAGCTGAGGGGAAACAGCACAGCTTGCTCCAGGCCCAGACTGTGCAGGGGCCTCAAGAGTCTACTGTTGCTCATGCAGGAAAGGAGGCAGCTAACCCAGGAAGCTGGGAAACAGTAACAGAGAAAAACAACAAGAAAAGGAGTAAGAGGACAATTAAAAGCAAGGGGCTTCCTCCTAAATATGTTGTCACCACCCAGAACAGCTCTGCTGTCCTGTAGGGGGCTGATGAGGAACCACAATCCCACCAGGAACAACTGGCTGATGCACTGGCAAAGAAGATCACTACTGGTGCTGCCAGGAAAAAGCGGTGGGCCGTAGTAGTAGGGGACTCTACTCTGAAAGGAACAGAGGCACCCATCTGTCGGCCTGACCCAGACTCAAGGGAGGTGTGTTGCCTACCAGGGGCTCGGATCAGGGATGTTGCAGAGAAGCTGCCTGCTCTGGTCGGTCCCACTGACTATTACCCACTTCTAGTGGTCCATGTGGGTGCTACTGATATAGACAGCAGTAGCCTGGAGAATATAAAGAAGGACTACAGAGCTCTGGGAGAGGTGGTTAGGGGCTCTGGAACGCAGATTGTCTTTTTGTCAATTCTCCAGGATACAGGGCAGGACCTTAAAAAGGCTAGGAGGATTGGTCAGGTTAATAAATGGTTAGAAGGGTGGTGCTATAGTCAGGGGTTTGGGTATGTTGAACATGGGACTCAATTAGGAGGCCAGGTCTACTGGGGGCTGGTGGAGCTGGTCTGACAAAGAAAGGGAAGAGTGGATTTGGGAGGAGGCTTGCCAGACTGGTCAAGGATGCTTTAAACTAGATGTGTTGGGGGAGGGGGACATAATTCCATCCCAACACACCCAGTCAATTGCCAGCACCTATAGTAAACGTTTAGAGCAATGTAGAGATATAGCAGCTGCTCCAGCCAATGAGCCAGCTTCAACTGGAGCTCGGCTCAGATGCCTCTATACAAATGCCCATAGCATGGGGAACAAACAAGAGGAATTAGAGATGTGTGCACGTCTGCGGGCGTATGATATCATAGGCATCACAGGAACATGGCGGGATGGCTCCTATGACTGGTGTGTTGGAATGGAAGGTTACAGGCTCTTTAGGAAAGTGTCATGGGTTCAGCAGCAGCCATTTTTCTCCTCCTTGGTAGCTGATGCAGCACTGTGTTTTTGATTTTGGGCCAGGGAACAGTGCTGATAACACCAGGGTTTCGGTTACTGCTTAGTGATGTTTTGGTCTGGCCAAGGACTTTCTGAGTTTCATGCTCTGCCAGGGAGGAGGGGAGGCAGGAGGAAGCAGAGACAGGACACCTGACCCAAACTGACCAAAGAGGTTATTCCATACCACAGCACTTCATGGCCAGGATGGAAAGCAGAGAGCAGAGACCCGGAAGGGTGGAGGTGCACTGCGTGGTCAAGCTTGGTATTAGGTGGTGAGAATTGTATTCTTTCCTTGTATTTCTCTTGTCATTATTATTATTTGTGGTAGCAGTAGTGATTTGTGTTATACCTTAGTTACTAAACTGTTCTTATCTCATCCTGTGGGAGTTGCATTCTTTTCGATTCTCCTTCCCATCCCTCCTGGAGCAGGGGGAAGAAAGAGGGGGAAGTGAGTGAGAGAGAGAGTCTGCTTGAGTTAGTCTTAAACCACGACAGAAAGACAGGCCCAGTAGGCGGGGAGGGGGAGTTGCTATTTATGTTAGGGATAGGCTGGAGAGTGTGGAATTCTGACTGTGGACAGATAAGCAGTTGACAGAGAGTTTGTAGGTCAGGTTTAAAGGGAGAACAGCAATGGGAGATGTTATTGTGGGGATCTGTTACAGACCACCTGACCAAGAGGACTCGGTGCATGAAGCGCACTATAGACAGATAGGAACAGCCTCACGCTCGCAGGCCCTTGTTCTCATGGGGGACTTCAACCACCCTGATATCTGTTGGGTGGGTGGTACGGCCCGGCACAAGCAATCCAGGTGGCTCCTCGATTGTGTGGAAGACAGCTTCCTTCTGCAAGTAATAGAGCAGCCAACAAGGAGAGGTGCCATGCTTGACCTCATTCTCACCAACAGAGAAGAGCTGGTTGGAAATGTGACGCTCCAGGGCAGCCTTGATTGCAGTGATCATGAGATGGTCGAATTCGAGATCCCCAGGACAGTGAGAAGTGCGTGCAGCAAGCTCACTGCCCTGGACTTCAAGAGAGCAGACTTCGGCCTCTTCAGAAACCTGCTCAGTAAGATTCCATGGGATATAGCCCTAGAGGGCAGGGGGGCCCAAGACTTGGTTGATATTCAAGGCTCACCTGCTGCAAGCTCAGGAGTGATACATCCCTACTAGAAGGAAGTGCTGCAGGAGGGCCAGGTGACCTCCTTGGATGGATAAGGAGCTGCTGAGGAAAATTCGAAGGAAAAAAAAGGCTTATAAAAGGTGGAAGCAAAGACAGGCGGCCTGGTAAAAGTACAGGGATGTTGTCCGGGAAGTTAGGAATCAGGTTAGGAAAGCTAAGACGCACTTAGAATTAAACTTGGCTAGGGATGTTAAGGATAACAGGAAGGGATTCTATAGGTACATTGCAAATAAAAGGCAGACAAGGGACAATGTGGGCCCTCTCCAGAAGCTATTGGGAGAACTGGCTACCCTGGATTTGGAGAAGGCTGAGGTTCTTAACGACTTCTTTGCCTCAGTCTTCACCGGAAAATGCTCTGATCATACCACCCAAGTCTTGGAAGGCAGACACAGGGACAGTGAGAATGAAGACCCTGGGCCCACTGTAGGAGAGGATCTGGTTTGAGACCATCTTAAGAACTTGAACGTATACAAGTCCATGGGACCTGATGAAATCCATCCACAGGTCCTGAAGGTGCTGGCAAATGAAGTTGCTAAGCCGCTGTCCATCATATTTAAAAAATCATGGCAGTCAGGTGAAGTTCCTGGTGACTGGAAAAAGGGAAACATAACCACCATCTTCAAGAAGGAGAAAATGGATGAGCTGGGGAACTACAGACCAGTCAATCTCACCTCTGTGCCTTGCAAAGTCTTGGAGTGGATTCTCCTGGAAGGCATGCTGAGGCACATGAAAAACAAGGAGGTGGTTGGTGACAGCCAGCATGGCTTCACTAAGCAGAAATCCTGCCTGACCGATCCGATGACCTTCTATGATGGGGCTACGGAATTGATGGACAGGGGGAGAGCAGTTGATGTCATCGACCTGGACTTGTGCAAAGCATCTGACACTGTCTCACATGACATCCTTGTCTCTAAGTTGGAGAGACATCAATTTGATAGGTGGACCACTTGGTGGATAAAGAACTGGCTGGATGGCTGCACGCAAAGAGTTGTGGTCAATGGCTGAATGTCCAGCTGGAGACCAGTAACGAGTGGTGTCCCTCAGGGATCAGTGTTGGGACCGGTCTTGTTCAACATCTTTGTCGGTGACATGGACAGTCGGATTGAGTGCACCCTCAGCAAGTTTGCCGATGACACCAAGCTGTGTTGTTTGGTTGATACGTTGGAGGGAAGGAATGCCACCCAGAGGGATCTTGACATGCTTGTGAGGTGGGCTGATGCTAACCTGATGAACTTTAACCATGCCAAGTGCAAGGTCCTCCACCTGTGTCTGAGCAATCCCAGGCACAGCTCCAGGTTGGGCAGAGAAGAGATTCAAAGCAGCCCTGCGCAGAAGGACTTGGGGGTATTGGTTGACGAGAAAATGAACATGAGCCGGAAGTGTGAGCTCGCAGCCCAGAAGGCCAACCATATCCTTGGCTGCATCAAAAGGAGTGTGACCAGCAGTTTGAAGGAGGTGATCCTGCCCCTCTACTCTGCTCTTGTGAGACCTCACTTGGAGGATTGTGTGCACTGTTCTGGTGTCCTCAACATAAAAAGGACATGGAACTGTTGGAACAAGTCCAAAGGAGGGCCATGAGGATGATGAGGGGACTGGAGCACCTCCCATATGAAGATAGGCTGAGAAAGTTGGGGCTGTTGAGCCTGGAGAAGAGAAGGCTGTGTGGAGACCTCATAGCAGCCTTCCAGTATCTGAAGGGGGCCAATAGGGATCCTGGGGAGGGACTCTTCATGAGGAATTGTAGTGAGAGGAGAAGAGGTAATGGGTTCAAACTTAAACAGGGGAAGTTTAGATTGGATATAAGGAGGAAGTTCTTTACTGTAGGGCTGGTGAGGCACTGGAATGTGTTGCCCAGGGAAGTTGTGAGTGCCTGGAGGTGCTCAAGGCCAGGTTGGACAGAGCTTGTGTGACATGGTTTAATCGGAGGCCCTGCCCCTGGCAGGGGAGTTGAAAGTAGATGATCTTAAGGTCCTTTCCAACCCTAACTATTTTATGATTCTATGATTCTATTTCACATTCATGTTAGTTATTGCATAAAGCAGAGCACAAAAATCATCCACTCTGAAATATTTTAATTGTCTAGAAATTTCCAAATTAGAGAGTTTAGCGACTCCCTTCTACACTGAAATTCCCTTTTACATGTGGTAACAAATAAAATAGAATATAATAGAATGTCATATCAATGATGTCATATCAATGATATCATATCATATCATTTCATATCATATATCATTCCTATAAGAAATACTTAAAGGGTAACACAACTTGCTGAGAAGCTGTGAAGTCTTCAATGGTGAGGAATTTATACACTGATAAAACAGTGTCTGGAGTTTCATACCTGGTATCTGTGATCTTTTTTCAGTGGTACATATTAACAATATGCGTACTGCTGGTCACAATATAGGAGGGCATTCTTAGAGTAAAGTGAACTCATTGCATACAACGTCCTGCGTGACCTGGAAGGTATGCACAGGCTGTACCGGAGACTGTGCTCACAGTCTCAAAGCTTGGATAGCTGCAAGTTTGATCATCTGGACAGCTTCAGAACATAAACATACTAGAAGAGTAGTCAAGGGTATGCACTTTATCAGAGGCACAGTTTGTTCTTTGCCTCCAGACAGAAAGAAAGGCAGCTCTGAGATGGGAGTGCAATGACATGTTCAGCAGTTGGCATGGAACTAAAGCCTGCTCAGTGCCAAAAATATTTCTGTCATTAATAATACATGTCAGTATATGTTGTGTGCATATATCAATGTCCTGAAAAATTCTACTGTCAACCAGTGTTGACAAATAGAAAACATACACAATATTTTCCGGAACAATATTTTAAGCCATTTTAAAGTTTGCATATTAATCATGTGTAGGAAATGACAAGCAAGCGTTGCTTTAACCAATGATTTGGTTTACGTTTTTTAATGCTTTGATATATTTGAGTTAGGTCTGGCCGCACATATTGGTAACATCTGATTTTCCAGTTGCAGACTCAGAAAATGGAACATAACCTTACACATAGTATGTGCTTTCAAAGGAAGTTTTCAGAATTACGAGATTAGCAAGCAGGTGGGAACAAATATGAGATTGCCAAAAGATATAATGTTTATTATTATGCCCCTAGACAACCTCCAAAACAGTAACATGTCCCACATTAAACCATCATTATTGATTTTTAGTATTAATAGCTTTAAATCTGTTCCCTGAAAGATCTCTCAGTTAAATGGCTTTCATTCTAATATGTGTCCTGCTTAAGTGGAGTATCTATCTGAATTTCTGTCTCTTTTATGATCCTATCGTTGTAACAGTTCAGCTGCAGCTCAGGATTAACAAGGGGCATCACGCATGAAACTCTCATTTCTCTCTCTGCTGATGATAGAACTGACTTGTTTCACTGGAAGATTTAATAATTTTTACATGTTCATTTGTGTGCACAACTTGGTGCTGCACAGACACCTTGCTATAAAATTTAAATCAATAGCAGATAGAACCAGGAAAACGCTGTCCAATTTATAGCTGTCCTATATACTCAAATGTTTACATTAAAATGTTTGATATTGCTTTAACTATTTGCAAAAAGTAACAGTAACTGTGCCATAGAGGCAGAGAGAAGAACATGTTTTAACATTCCATAATATTGTCATGCATTTTGTTGATATCATAAGGTTTACAACAGATGAGGTCAAATACTATCTGCAGCTGAGAAAATACAACAGTGAGAAGAAGAATCCTTACAAGTTGTATTTTACTCATACATGAATTAGAAGGCCTTCTCATTGGTTAGATTTCACAAGGGCTAAAAATACTAGGAACTCCAGATGCAGCACAAAGTTTTACTGACTCAGGTGCTACCGAACTGATATATTAAATTAAAAAAATTATAAATCTTCTAACCCAGTCAAAACAGAATTTCATAGTGATTAAAGTGACACAGATTGCAAGACTTGTCTGCATAACTTCTGGGTTGCACTGAGCAAGTCATCTAGCCTATCTGTAAAACAAATGCTGTTAACTTATAGAGATTATGATACCTCCAAAAGGTAGAATGATTGGTAGCAGAAATTCCTATTGCTGAATCAATAAAACTTAGAATGTACCATTTCGATTCAAAAACATATTCCTTCTTAATCTCTGTGCTCAATAAACTTCTAAGTTAAAGAAAACGAAGAATTCTAAAGCTGCTACTAGACATAAAATTAAGTTTCTGTTTATTTTCATGTTTTCTATTAAGTTTTACTGGTGAAGAAGCTAAGTTGGTATTCTGTTTCAATGGAATGTGAGTGTTTAATTTTTGTACATATATGCCTTGTTATTAAGTGTACCTTTGCAAAGATACTTCAGATTTGAGTAATTGAAATAATAATTTTAATGATTATCCACTTAAAGGTGATGTGACTCGATGTTGATTGACGTTCTCTTTTATTTATGTTAAAAATGAAATTATTTTTGAGAGAACATGGAATAGTTTCTATGGTTCCCCAATTTCATCATTCAGTGGAAGATTGTTGGCACTTTTAGAGATGTATGGCGTAGCTTACTAGTAACTGTATTGCTGATGTTTCCAGTGTGTGAATGCTACATTGATGATTATGAAAAAAGCCGCATTATATTTTTCTGACATCATGTGTGCACCTTCAGTGTCACTTTTCATAAAATAACCTTTCTTAAGCCTTTTATTTTGGAAATATCACAGGAGTGTATCCAATGTAATTGAAATAGCACAAACATGGACTATTGCTACATGCATTTCCCAAGCCATAGAGTAATCTGCTGACAAAGTAAGAATGGCATTAACTAGTCATTAATTTAGTCAATTTACTACATTGTCCTCCAGGACTAGTATTGATCCAAACATAGGCGAGTGGATTGTGAAAGAAACTATTTACAGCAGTAGTCAGAGACTTCCTGAGGTCTCAAGGCTGAATGAATGCTTTTGCAGTAATGTTTGCCTGCCATAGGGGTCTTCAATTCTGCTCACATTTCACAATAGAACTGTCCACTGTAGAGCTATTACTGTAGGAAATGTAGGCACAAATTAAATAGGAATATGGTTACTATAGGGCCAGTTCCTTACAGGGTGATATGCAGCTGAATGATAGTTGCAGAGATTCGCCCTAATCTACTATTTCAGATACTAGGGCACAAAGAGAGAGGAAAAAAAACAGAAGAACAATAATAAAGGCTTTTCATGAGGTACTATATTGACCTAATTATTCAAAACTGAGAATAAATTAATGCAAAACTTCTATTTCAGTTCCCTCTTTTTTTTTTTTTTTTTTTTTCAGGTGCATGTGACCAGGTATTTTACAGGAATCACTTCATGAAAAAGCGTGGCTTTTTTAACTTCTGCTTTTGTCCTCTCTTCTCTGCAGTCTTCTCTTCTTGGAGGAATTTTTTTACCCTGTGGGGAATAACAAGGGTCTGCTCTGAGAGGAAAAGGGAACCAGGAGCTGGTGAGACAAGGGCAGCCTCACAATACCTGAGCAGAGTGAGCAGAACCAGTCTGCTCTTCGTATTCAGGTTCATCCAAGAGTCTAGATCATCAGGCACTGCCATCACAATGAGGCAGCTTCAAGGCAAAGCCAGGAACCTGACTTAGAAGCCAGGGTCAGAATGCACAGCTCTACAGGAGTGCATCCTTTCACATGGGCAGTGGTGAAGCATTACTGCTGCAGCTCTGTCTTTGTTTGCCCACTCTGAACATCGAGATCATGATTCTCAGCTGAAAATAGAAGGAGATGCCAGGGGAAATGAAACAAAAGAATTAATTTTGTGCCTGCGCCTACATTACCTTTTGACAGCCTTCTCTAGGGTGCGCTTGTCAAGTCATCTGCCCAGGTACAATCTCTTTGTTTTCAAGCTGCTGAACATCAATATCAGAACCCTGCAGTTGAAAGATAAAGATATGCATCTGTTGAGATACTCTGCAATTTACCGTCTTCACAGTATGTGTTTATGCAGTAGTCTTTGTGTTATCAAGCCCACTGGATGGCAGAATCACATTTTGGTGGTGCATTGAGTGCATAGGCAAGACTCTGCATCTCCTGCTATCAGCTGATACTTGTCAGGACCGAGTTCCTTGTTGGTGGAAATCCTGTCTTCAGCTTCTATTATTAGGGAAGCTTGCAACATAAACCATCTACTGCCTTGCCACAATAAACACGTGAATGAGCTGACAGACATAATTTACATTTTCCATTTCTAATGTGACTTGTAAATTTTAAATAACATTGCCAGCTAGTACCAGATTTCTTAGTAGAACCAAGTCTTCCTAGTAGCCAACTACTTCACAGCCTGGAATAACAACATCCAATTACACCTAGATGGCCATTTGCACGTATGCATATGCCTGATGTAATTTTATGCTTCAGCAGTCATAGCTCACAGGTCTTGCTCTGCATGACTTTCTCACATCCACCCATCCCTCCTCTACCAAGCAGAGAGGCCACCTCAACCAGCTATGCCATTTCTGGACAGGAAAATATATAAACAAAACCAGCATATATACAAACAAGCAGAAAACCCAGACAAAACTAGTATTCTTTGCCTAAAAAGCATTTCCCAGACTGCATAAACTCATTTCTGTTACTGGCATCCATACAGACATCATCCTATCAAGCCTATGGGGACTGATGAGCCCTAGAGAAAAGAGGTCTTATAGATCACTATTGAAAGCTTTTTTTAAGTTCATCCCCAGTAAAAATTGCCTCCTTTTCCCTGCCTTTTGATGCAGCTTTCTGGGAGATAACAGCATGAGTCACACAGTGTCCTGTATATAGTACTCTCTGTGAAATGCACTGGGTTAGGCTGAGTGGCAGGCAGGCATTGCTGCAAGAGGGAAAATATGATGAAGGTCAATTTTGGAAAAGATGTCATGCAAAGATCTCACTTCTCCAGGGCACCTCAGCCTAAAAGACTCTGAAGTATGGTAGATACTCAAAAGCATTCATTGGGAAAGCCACTTCAGATTTGTTCAGATTTGTCCTTTCAAACATTTTCTTTGGGCCACTTCGATACAGGCAGGTTCAGTTACCAGATACACAGATTTACAATCTGAAATCAATTTATTGTAAGTGGGCAGAAGCTATTTAGAGAAAATATGCACTGTTCTTGGATGTTGCACCTTTAGCAATGAATTCGTTGTGAACTGGTCGGCTTAGTTTTGCACGCCTCTGTGACTGGGATAATTGAATAATACAGCAGATGCTTATCTGTGGAATACCAAATCCTTAGAAGGTCACCAAGACCTGATTCATTATTTAATCCCTGATTACAAATACAGTCTCGCATATCATAGAATATGATTGCATTCTAGTTCAAAGGACTTAGGACTCAGTACTTTATAGTCTGTGATTAGTATACAAGTTTCATTGCTACTATTAAGAAGGAAAAACTATGATTTAAAATGCAACAGTACAAAAAAAATAGAGAAAATGAAAACATATTTTTTCCAAAGGTGTATGATTACATGATACATGTACCTTGAGATTGAAATCATGCAGAGTTTTCTAAAACTTAATTATGTGGAAGTCCAAGTGGTAGAAGAAAACTTGAGTGGATAAATGATCTTTATTTTGCACCCTGCAGGGTTAGCCTACAGTTTCTTAGATATAAGCATTTAGCACAGGGTTTTCTGCTAAAGAGGTGAAAATGGGGACAAACTTTAACAAATCTGCCTTCATTTGTGCAACTATATAAAACTTCCATAAAACCAGCTGATTATTCAGTGCAATGGGTACTTTTCTGCTATGATGTATCTTCTTAATAAAACAAAGCTACTCTTCTATATTCTCTATGTAGTGGATTTAAATAATAAGAACTTTACAAAAGAGGTGGGGAAAGAAGCATATTAAAAAGAGGAAAATTGCTTTTCCCTTTAAGTGCTCGGGATCCATAAGGTTTTCATTTCAATCTCCAACAGGAAAAATTGACTTCATATCCCTAAGGGGAAAAAAAAAATCTCTTTCCTAGAAAATAGGAATTGTTTAATCTTTTTCCATTTTAGCCAAGTGGTTCATTCTGATTGCTAAGCAGCACATTATACAGCCCATAGTTATCAATTTAAGTTTATTGCCAAATCTCCAGTTTTGATATTTCATACTGTCAGACTTATTCTAGTGACAGTGCATTTATTTTCTCATTTTTATCTCAAAATGTGCAAATACTAGACAACAGCATAGTAGCCACAATTCTGATTATATATCTGGCTGATTAGCTGGTTTAGGCATTGCTAATTTTAAATCCATATAATTATACAGTCATAATTTTATTATGACTTTGTTTCTCTGTAGCTTTTTCTGCTGTTCCTTTTTTCATTTATTTAATACCAGCTACCGCATCATCCTGTGTTTTTATTATATATTGACTATAATCTAATTCTAAAAACCTTTTAAAATTACAGACATTGGTCCATTGTGGTTGCTTTTGTTCCTTCTGTACAATTGGTGACATCAAACAAATGACACACGTAGTTCAAACATTTATGCCAGTGTTTACCAGAGTGTGTTGCATGTCATCAGCGGTCACTGAAAGATATCTACTTTGCCTGGTCCTTTTGGTGCAGCCTCTGCCCACAGTCAATGCAGCTAAAATATAGAACTATTCTGCTACCTTTTAGAAGTTTATAAATGTGCAGAAAAGTACTTGGGGCATTTTGTGGGATGTTCCAGTATAGTGCCAGCACTCCATGGTTAGGAGGAAATTGGTACTTTCCAGTTCACTTAGCTTAACACAAGGTAAGATAAATATACAAATGCAGAATTTTATTAGTGTCATCCAAAATAAGTAATCGAGTTCTAAATGTTTGGAAAGGCGTAAGTGTAAGTGACTGAAAAGCTATACCTAATCTACTTAAAGTAGGGTCATATATTTAAAGTCTTCTCTTGTCCATTTCTCCTTCTATGTCATTAGTTTATTCTTCCAAAGCCTAATTTTGTTCTTTCTGTACCTAAGTGGCAGTATGATCACCCACCTAACTAACTTGTTTGAAATCATACCCCTTCAATAGCTACATGAAGTCTTTTTGTTACATTAGAAGTCATCTTCTCCTCAGCTACCAAGCAATTACTTGCTTCAATGTCTAAAACTCTTGTTCTCTCTTTGGTGCTTGTTTAGCATGGTTTATTCAGCAAAAGTGTCTTTGCTGATCATTTTATGATAACCTGTATAATAAAGTAAGTGCTAATGCAAACACCACCACTTTTTAATTCTATGTATGCTACTACAATTCTTGACTGAGATGAGACTTGACAGTAATCAACCATCCAGTGTGATAGCAGACTTAATGTGTCAGCTCCCAGTCTCTTTCTCTTACACATGTATGACAACATAATCTCACTAGACATTTTCCTGTTACACAAATAATAATTATATTTAAAGCCACAAGATCTAGCCAAAGAAATATTTTAATCACCTAAAGAAATTGAATTTGCATCAGAATAGAGAACATCCTAGGCTATAAATCCAAAAATGACATCTACATTCAGAGCACCCACAGTGCAGTAAGAGTGCTGGCCTGTGTTAGGCTTCCTGCTCCAATTCTTTGCTGGCCAAGGACTAAAATGTGGACCTTACTGCTAGTCTGCTCGTTTATCACAAGTTCCTGGTGATACTCTAGAATAAGTATATTTCTCTCACATGCCTTTTTTGGTACAGCGTGGTAGTAAATCTAGACATTCATGCACACTTCTTAAAGGAAGAAATTCCCATGTAAAGCCATGCATCCATGTGTAAGGGAGGATCATTTCTGGAATAGTCTCCACTGCCTGGTATATTTAAATGTATATGATCAATATGAACATATGAACAAATACAGATAAGCATTATAAGTGAAGTTGGGAGAAGAAGGAAATTTACCGTATGCCTATAATGTTACTGGTTGCAACTTTAATATCCTGCTTTGACTTTTCAGACAAGTCTTCTTATTTCTAATGCAGTAATATCGTTATTGAATATAGAAAGGCTGTACTTCTAGGATGAGTCTATAATCCGTCTAAAAAGCAGACGTTTTCTTCACGCACATACATTCAGTACCCATACAGGCAGAAGTAAAACTATCAGTAATTTGTCAAGGTAGCTTCTAAATAAAGGAAATTAAAGACTTTATTGGGGTGGAGAAAGAACTCCAAGAAAATCCAGGTCAACAACAACAGGCCAGGAATAACAGCAGCAGTAACAGGCACCCTTACGAAAGATTTCCATCCAGTGAAGTTAAAAGCACAGGAGAATGCTGAATGCATACTTCTTTTTTCTTATATTCTTAATTCAGATAAATCTTTTAGGCAATAGGAGGAAGAATTTCCCTGTGTCTCCAGTATATCTTTCATGTGGATATGGAAATCCATACTATTCCTCTACTTCTGTACAGTACTTTTCTTATTACAGTGGATACATAAAAAATGGCTAGATTTACAAGGACTAGGGAAGAGTATATAATTATTAATGCAACGCTAATGAAATAAACACTTGCCTTAGAACTCACTGAGACCACATTCTTCATTTTCTTTTCTTAAAATTTGAAAATTCTTCCTATTTTTACTGCTCATCTCACCTTTTGTATAGTTTATCTTCTGTTCTTCATCTTTTTTGTTGTCGGCTTTATATCTATCATCTAAGGCTGACCTTCATTTAAAGTCTGTACTGTGTTAGGTGTTTCCTCCACAAATAGTGCTGAGAAGTGGATTTTAACGAAGTAAAGGATTTCCTTTGCAGCAGTCCATTAAATTTTTTACAAAGGACACAAAAAGCTGCATACACTAATGAATGACACTGAAGAGATAAAAATAAAAAGTTCTTTTTTCTTCTGATTCAGAACATATGTGTAGTGTTGACATCTCAAGGCCACTAATCAAGTTTCTGTCAGAGATACAAAAAAGGTAATAGTTCCAAAAATGAAAATTGACAGGAAAAAAAGACCTTTTAGAGAGGCCTCTCTAAGGATTGGTATTAGGATACCTGCATCACAATGACTGTGTTAATGAGGTGGTATCATTTAGTAGCAAAAGAATTATATGTGTGTTAAAATTTGCAATCATAGAATCATTTAGTTTGAAAAAGGCCTTTAAGATATTCAGGTCCAACCATTAAACTAGCACTGACAAGTCCACCACTGAACCATGTCTCTAAGTGTCACATCTACAGGTCTTTTAAATACCTCCACGGACGGTGACTCAACCACATCCCTGGGCAGCCTGTTCCAGTGCTTGACAACCCTTTTGGTGAAGAAATTTATCCTAATATCCAATCTAAATCATTCTTGGCATAACTTGAGTCCTTTTCCTCTCCTTCTATCACCATTTGTGCTTGCAAAAAGAGACCAACACCCACCTTGCTATAACCTCCGTTCAGGTAGTTGTAGGCAGTGATAAGATCTCTGTCAATATAAACATTGGTGTATTGAGGTATATACATGGTATATGCCATTGAAGGGATTGTAAGGGATACTTATTTTTTAGCTATGAAAACAAAGATTGTTTTTCAGAAAAAAAAAACCACAACTTACAAATGTAATGATTTTGGAAAACAAACATTCATAATAGAGCTGATTATAGATCTTTATGACCTACCACAAAATGAGTATGTATATATTAAGAAAATAAGAAGACAAGAGTAATACTTAACACAAACTTCTCTGCAAGTAAATCATTATATCCTAAGTCACTGAGAACTTTTTGGTTTAAGATGGCCTGGTGTCTAAGTTATCAGACAAAACTGTATTTTCTTCCAGATCCTTCATTCCTGAGAGGACTGAAAACAAGGAATTTCTTTTCGGGTATAGAGGACATAATAAAATATTGATGACCACAGTGGTCACATTATAAGAGAACACAGAGGATGTTTTTCTATAATCAAAAAAGACTATATTTATGTCAAGTAGCTCCTAAAGTTCTTACAGTCATGAAAAAACTGAACAGAACATACTGCATGCTGCAATTCTTTTTGATGCACTGCGGTCCTAAAACTGCCTTAAGAAAGCCTGTGTTGATGCAGACTCCAAGGTTCTCAATACCATCAATTCTACCATTCATCTATGCTTAAATGTTCAAAACAATTTTCTGAGTGAGATAACAAGAACTATATTTTTATAACAAAATGCTCGGTAAAACTGAAATGTTTTTCCAAGGGTGACTGGATAAGGTTTATGAGAAATGACTTGAGCTCAAAATATCCATCCCAAAGATAAACCAGGACACTATTCGACGACTGCTTATCACAGAAAGGGAGATAACAGCTGAATTTTCTTTTCCCTGAAGATAGATTCTCCCTCTATTGTCTCCAGTGATATGAAGGCTCCTCTATTTAAAACAGCTTGGATTTCTCAGTTTAGCTGTTTCTGGATTATGGCAGTTAAATTAGCAAATGTCACAAGACTGATCAATCTTATAAGTACATAACTCACAGCCAGGATCACCTATTTCTCGTAGAAGCTGCTCTTTTTCAACAACACAGAAGCTTTAGTGCTTCTTACAACGTTGTCCTAGGATATTGCTTAGCCATTACATATTAAGAGCAGTAGTCATTTCAGTTTGTGGATTAGTCCTCTAGATTGTTTTGTTCACCCCAGACATGAGATCCTTGAACTTTGCAGACACAAAGTATGGAGAAATTCAGTCACAGACAGTGACAGTGACAGTCTCTTCTTTATGAGCCCACTTTTTCTGATGGTGCATGTGTGACACAAAATTTCTATCATTAAAGTTAACTTCTAATCTAAGTCTCTTTGTTCCGTGAAATTACTCTAAATTATGCTGACGTATTTACTAGCTTGAACAGCAAACAAAATGGGAAATCATAGGTGCTGCATGATGTTTTCATGTAATTCACTATCATTATTGCTAGAATTTTACCTAAACAGTCTTACTAGAGACGTCTTACCAGTCCCACAAATTCAATCTTAATTTATATCTCATGCAGTCTTTTACAAGGTAACATCTCCTGATTTCCAAAAGATTTCACAGGCGTAGAGTAGTAGATCTAGGTAAATAATAGAAAAAATACACAATTATTATGATTCCCATGAAAATAAATAAATTCATTTTTATTAGGAAAACAGTACTGAAGGCATCAGATATATGCCCATGTTCTGAGACCTCCTCAGGAATGAGGGTAAGTGAGATAGTTTGGGGAGACTAGTTGATGTGTGCTGATGTGTTCTGAATACTATGCCATACACTTAAAGAAGTTGCTACCAAAACTGTAGCAGACATGCTGTATTCATGGTTGTGAGAAGGAATTCTATTGGCAGGTGTTGGCTGACTTCCTATAAACCCCCAAACGTCAACAGATTCTGAAATATTTTTAATAGTTTGCACCATGCTAGGCATCTTAGGCAAAATATTGAATAAGCGCTGGCATCAGTGTTCAAATGTTCTTACACAGTTAGGGCTTTATTGCAAAATCCTAAGCAGTCCAATAGAAACTGGGTTTTTTTCTGATAATTTTTTATTCCTTTTGTAGAAACAGATTTCCCAAGATACTCAGACAATGACCCATACAGATTGCCTCCATGGAGAGAGAGACAGCCTTAATGATTTTCATTTTCCTGACAATATTTTTTACAAAATTGGTTTTTCTTTGTTGTCTGTTTATATTCTTCTTGTTAATACAACAAAACAGCATGTTCTCTTATCCAGTGACAACATTTCTTTTGGCTAAACTATGGATCATTTTCTTGTTTTCTTCATTACAACATATTTTTTCCAAGACAGAACATCTGGGGTTTTTTCTTAGTCTTGCTCATAATCACCCCTAGAACTAATGAGGTTATTTTTGTTAGAGGAGCCCAAATTATTCATACCTAAAGGAAACTGAATTTCCTTTGCAGTTACAGAAATATACATGTACACTATTCTGGCATTTATTAAAAGTCTAGGGGAAGTTTTCCTTGCTGAACATCCACCTGCCTCCTACATTTCCCTTACCCCTTTTTTTCTAAATAGTTATGTACTAACTCAACTAAGAATACCAGGAAAATGTAGTGATTACCCTATTTTCATCAAATGACAGATGTTCCAAATGTTCAGCTGTCTCCTGCAGGGTTGGATCTGTAAAATGCCTCTGTTGCAGTGCAACTGCAGTTATGCTGCAAAGATGCAGTATAATTTTGTTAGGAAACCAAAAATCTTGCTTCAATTTCTATACTTGCATTTTAATAAAACTTCTCTTTGCAGGACTTGTTTTATCCCTAGAAGTTGGTATTTCAGTTGTGACTGCAGGGTCTTACTTATACTTGCTGTTGACATAAGATACTTAAAAATATAATTTTGTCCATCTTTCCAGGAGAATCTTTTGACTGTGTTCAAGGTACACAACAGCAGTCCTGAAGGATTAGCTATTTTCTTGTCTTGTCAGGAGTAGAACTGATTGTTATCTTCTTAAATTTTATATTCTGTGGCTCTACACTGGCCGAGTCATGCCGTTAATGAAATTCCAACTCCAGTCACAGAAAGAATAGAGCGAGTAGTTCTAGCTCAAAGATACAGTGGGCCACCTTTGTCACAGACAAGGGTGCTTCATCCCCTCAGGGAGATGAAGATCCTCTACATATCTGATGGGTGCCATGTAGTCTTTCCTAGTAGGACAAAAACACTCATTTATGCTGACCACTTGCTGATTTTGTAATGGGAACACAAGCCAGTCACCATGAGTCACATAGTCCTGTAGCAATTCCTCACAGGTCTCAGCGATGCTAGAAGAACATTCTTACACTTGGATTGAAAGAGATACCATACAAAGTGGCTCAGCTTTCTGCAGGGCACAGTATCATAGGATATACCTACACATCACAAGTAGATATATCCTACAGCTCAGCAAAACCATGGATTTCCATATGACTTCTGGTATTCAGGCTACATAAAGTTAGTTAGCAGAACTGTATGTCAATCACCATGCCTAGGCTCCTTTTGTGTACTCATTGCATTCACAGAACATTCTATCATAAAACAGATTCATTCGTTACAGGACATTCGTATGAGAATGAACCAGCCTCTAGTTTTAATATTACCTTTACTAGAAGAGTGTGACACGGCAAAGCATACATTTTTAGTCTTGATTCAGTATTCTGTCTGGGGAACATTTATTTTATCAGATTTAACTTTTAATTTGTGATTTAAGCAAAGAAAAGATTAAAAAGACCATGTTGCTTTCAGTTTGGCATTTGGCTCACAAATTCAGCATACGTCTTTTAAAGACTGTGCAAAGCAATGGTATACGTAGCCAGCCAAGTGTGCAACTCATGAATATATTCTAGTAGTAGACCAAACAATTGTCTTGCAAATTCTGCTTCTTGTTCTTTATTTTTACTGTACTGTTGATGGACATAATGGACTTTTTGTATAATCATCTTTCAGGCAATAGTACATACCAAAGTAGTTTTTACATCCATTGTTGGCTGAAGAGATTTTCACTTAGTCTTCTGCTGCATATTGTTCAAATGGAGTGTTCTTAAAGGGAAAAGGTCAGTGTTGAAACTTAGTAAAAACATTTAAGTATTTCATATTCTTACACAATCAATCCCAAAACCCTCAGCCACAAACCACCTGGTCTCATGAATCCAAACTGCAGACAGAGATGATATTCTGGAATGCAGGTCTGTTATTCGTCAATCCCTTAGAAGCTGAGGGTTGAAAGTCAATGACAAGCTATCAAACCTTCCAGAGCACAAGAGAGTATTTTACTTATGATGATCTTTTTAATTTCAGTAATTACCAATTTGATTTTTCTTCATCACTTGACCAAAACAAAATTCTGAATTATAGTTCTTGATGTCCTTATGATAGTTCTCCTCTGTGATATATAAATTATGTGGTGGCCTAATGCTTTCCTAGGTAGCTTTGAAGCAACTGTCTAATTTCTACCACATTTAGAATAGAAATAGTGGTCTCTCAGCTATTAAGTTCTAACAAGGGAAGAATGAAAGCTAAGGTGCTAGCAGGCAAGTTTGGAGACAATATAGTAACAGTTTGGGAGATGGCTAAAAGAATGTAGAATAAATCCACATGAAATTCGCCTTAACTAGTTCTGCAAATTATCACTGGCAAAATAGAAACAAAGTATTCTCTCTAGTCCACAAATTAAAAAAAATACAAAAGCACTGTCATGTGTCTGGGTATGCATCCTGACACTTGCCCAGTGGAATAAAATAGAACAAATATGAAATATGTGATGGCTAAAGGATTCCAACACTGGAAAACTTGTTGGAAAAAAAAATTGTTGACATAATTATGGGGTCTCATGATGCCTGGGATTACATCCTTTAAGAGACGTTACTCTTAGAATTAAAAACCTAAAAAAAGAAAAGGTCAGAGTTTTGAAACCACTTATTTTTCTAGTATGCAGCAACATATTTATTTCCATTCTTGACATGCATAATTTTCCTTTGCATGTTCAAATTATTTTCTCTGAAGAGAGCAAATTTTTCTGGTTATGGTCCACTAGATATCACCTGGCAGCTATGAAAACTAATTTCAAATGTCAGACACTTTTTCTGATTAAATGTAAGGACAGCTTAATTCAAGAAAACCACAGAAGTATTTAAGCTCTGACAATTCCACTATCCTGAGTCCCTGCTAATGTAGTAATTGTCTGTTAGGAGATTCAACCATTGTTTTTCAACCTGCATTCTTGGTTCAGTAGGCAATTGCAGGGTTAAATCGGCAATTGCAGGGTTAAATCTGCATCTGCAGCTTCATTCTGGCAAATACCTACCCTTGCTGTGCACCCTTAATGAAGCATGCTTATTATTCCTTGATAGAAACACTGCAGCCATCAAGACAGGAATAGCAGATGTTTTCAAAAGAGCCTGGGGACCAGTAAAATGAACAAAATGGAATTAGTGACTTTGAAGGAGGAAGGCAGAAGGGAGATCTTCTAATTCTGAAAGTTTACTTTCAAAATAAATATGAAGCCCAGTTCTCAACTAAATATTGCAGGGTTTACCCTTCTACCCCTGTCCCAAGATCTAAGGAACCTGAAGGAGCACAAGTCAATGAGACTTGAGATAAATCCACAGATCCTGAGGGAACTGGCTGAGGAAGTGGCTAAGCCATTATCCATCATATTTGAAAAGTCATGGCACTCCAGTGAGGTTCCCACTGACTGGAAAAAGGGAAATATAACCCCTATTTTTAAAAAGCAAAAAAATGAAGACCTGGGAAACTACACGCCTATGAGGTCTATGAGGTGAGTCATGCGTATCTCAGTGCCTTGCAAGATCATGGAGCAAATCCTACTGGAAACTATGATAAGGCACATGGAAAATAAGGAGGTGATGGGTTGCAGCCAACAGGACTTCAGTAAGGGCAAATCACACCCGACAAATTTGGTGGCCTTCTATGATGGGGCTATGGCATTGGTGGGTAAAGGAAGAGCAACTGATGTCACCTACCAGGACTTGTGCAAATTGTTTGACACTATCCTACATGACATCCTTGTCTCTAAATTGAAGGTGCATGGATTTGACAGATGAACCACTCAGTGGATAAGGAATTTGCTAAAGGGAGAAAAATGTAAAAAAATGAAACAGTAGAAGTACCTTTTTTATTGTCACTGGAATTAATTATCATGACGGTCCAGTTAAGCCCCAGTAGCTATAAAGAATTGAAAATATCTATGAATTTCATTCTGACAGGTACATTGAAATAAGGAGAAATGGAATTTTAGGTACTCAGTGTGATCATCACTTTTTTGAATTTACAGGCAGTAAAGTGTCATGCAATTCATTCCACAACAGATAGTTTTGCATTTGTTTTCTGATACGTGGGAGGAACTCTCAAAGTAAGGGCTTCCAACAGAGCATGGTCTGAAATTCTATGTGTCAGTTGTTCTATATTTGTCTACCCTAATTTTGAATTTTATTTTAATATTTTTTTTTCCATTGAAATGATATTTATATCTATTTATACTTGGATTTTGGTGGAAAAACTAAGAAAAACGCTTATTCAGCTATCAGAAAAAAATACATAAAGATATAAAATCCAATATACTAAAACATATTTCCAGAAAGATTAAAGACCCAATGAATTATAGATATTTTTAAGTACGTAAGCTTAGAATTAAATTGCATGTGTTTTTACCATACCAACAGAAGAAGTCTAGCATATACTTTCAAATTGTATATCATTAGTCTTAATATATTTATTAATGTTCTCATACGATTATCTGAAACAGAACTATATTCCTCATGTGAGTCAAGAAAACTAGTAAGGACTGCTATTTTTGATGCACAAACACAAGGTCTTCAATGTTCAACACTATGGACACTGATGTTTTAAGAATAACATCTTTGTTCAGCTCATAGCATTCTGAACACCTCTAAAAGACTGTCTCATAAGCACCGATTAGGTTATTTTTCTGGTTTGAAGTTGCTGTAAAAAGATAAACCAAACAAAACAAAATCCCCTTTCTCTCTCCCCACAAATATTAGCATATAAATATCATGATGCACATTCTAGATACCAGCATATCTAGAAATGCTGCTGCATACTGGAATTCTTTCCAAAGCAGCTGGTATATATTATCCTCCTGTTCTGACAACACTGATAGCAATACTGCTGTAAATTCTGCTCAGGAAAGTGAAGGTCCAGTATACAAAGAACAGCAAGCCTGGCATTGAGATTTTTTTGCATGTATCTTGGCAAAGCATTGCATACTTGAAGTTGCCTACTCCATATGACAGAATAACGTTTTGCCCATTCTGGCTAGTAATAGTTATAAATGGAGCCACTTATCCAAAACAAGAGAAACAACTGGAAATTTGGAAAAGAGAACCTTGGTGCTTGACTTCTGATGCCAGAACTGCTGTTCCTTCCAGTTGGCTCCCATTTTTCATCACAAAATATACTACAAGAATAATTCCACCATGCATGGAACCAGTGTTAAGGCACTGGTAAGGAGGATAAAATAACTGTCTTTCAAGCTCATCAGAAGAAAATCTTGCTGTGATTTTGAGAGCAGTATGAGTTAGCTGTCCAAGTGAGCACGTTTATGATACATTTACCAAATAATGAACCACCACATGATGTGATGAAGCTCCTTCTTTCTATCAACTCTGCACAAAGTGAGAAGTTCTATAAAAGCTTTTGGGTTTTTTTCTTTTCTAATCTTTACTTTGATAAGCAGCACAAGCATCTCCTATGTTAAACATGTTTATACTGCTCATATGATGTATTTGGATTCAAAGTTATTGCACTCAGGTTGTACTGTGGTTTTAAATCTGACTGAAAATAAATGCATTTTTCTCCTACTCCTCCAAAAACGGAATTTACCACAGGAGGAAAAAAAACTATTTCAGTGAAACACCACAATGGTAAATGCACAGGACAAGTAAGATTTTGGAAATAACACAATTTCCTTTCAAAAGCCAATTGCAAAAGTTGCATTCTGTGATGGATGATATCTGTTTTGCTTCCAGTTAATCTTTTCTATTAAGGGACATGGCTGAGCAGAAAAGCACTCCTATTTTCCTTGTTCTGCCTGCTAACCATTTCAGCCAGCAGGAACCTTCTAGAGAGCAGGGTGGGATATGCCCCTGCAGAGCAGCACACCTGAGACTGCTCAAGTGGGTGACTTTCCTGACATCCAGGGGAGCAGGTAGAGACTAAAAAAAGAGCAAAGCAGTGTGTCAGGGCATAAGAAATATTCTGGAGGGTAGTGAAACAAATAAATAAACAAATGTTAGACATGTCAGCAGGAGAAAAAAAACAAGCGAAAAAAAACAAGCAAAAAAAAAAACAAACACTGTTACAGGTGCAAAACCAATGCTGAACTGAATGTTGGACTAATAAGAAAGACCTTCTTGTCAAGAATGCGAGTAGGATAAAAAGTTGCTCTCATTTTAATGTTAGTCTTCCCACCAACTGATCTAAGTTGCTTTGTTTAGAAAACTGAAATCTTTCTAATGAATTTTAATAAATCTTTAGCTCTGGAGATGCAGAGTCTTTGTGGTGCTTTCGATTTCTGGAAGAAAGATTTTCTTCAAAATTCTTCTGGCACACTTCTGCAATCATAAACTTCAATAGAGACCTACCCCTTATATGTTTTGAAGATTAAACAATAAGAATATTAAAGTTACTTCTTCCTCAAAAGAAGGAGTGAATGTAAATGCTGATCATGTTGCTATTTTGTAAGTGCACCAGAAATAATTTTGTTATGCTGGAACAGTCTTTCTCTGCTAGAGAAGACAAGTATTCAATTCATTGCTCACAATTCATTATCAGAACAAGCAAGGTCTCTGATAATAGCTTGTAGCCAATGACTTTAATACTATGTTTTTTTATTCAACTCAAAGGTTATAACTTTTTAATATGCATCAAAATGTAAAAAAATGGAAAAAAAAAAAAAAAGTGTTTTATGTAGTATACTACAGCCATAGCCAGGATAGTATCTCAACACAACTCCCCTATTCAGCCAGAGGTAAATGGATGTTAGGAACTTTGCATACAGTATTTTTTGTCAGGCTTTCACTACTAGTAAGAGCAGAAGGCCAGACAGTGACAAAACATATAGAAAAGTATTTCTGCATAATTTATAATTCTTTTCATATTATTTACCATTCAGGATATAAAATACAGAAGTCTCAGGAGAAAAAAAAACACAAACCCACAAATCTCCATGTTATTTTAATTCCAATTATGTTCAACATTTTGAAGCTACCTTTTAGTTCATAGAGGGAATTACAGCAAATATATGATGGCAAAGCAAATTGAAAATACAAAAGTTTTATTTCATACCACTGCAGCTCTTGATATGAGCTCTGAAGATCTGTCTTTCCACCCCTGTTCTTCAGCTAAGATAATGGGATCAGCTTTGTGTAAATACAAATTGGGAAAGTGCTTGAAAGACACAGGTGGAAGGTGGGTGATGGATGTCAGAGATTAAATTGGTAGCACAACTGGCTCTGAAAACCTAACCTCTCATTTTCATTGCCACGCCTAATTCACCAGACCAGGTCCCCTGTTAGCAACCTTTAACAAAAAGTACCCAGAAGAATTGTTAGTTTTGGAAGAGCTGAAAAAATATGCATTTTTATCTAATTTGTCTTTCCAGAGAATCAGGAGTCTTTGGCTACTTCCTGCATCTGGGAGAAAAAAAAAAAAAAAAAAAAAAAAAAGAAAGAAGAAAAAAAAATTTTGAAAAGAAAGAAATACACAAATGTCAACTGGAGATCAGAAAAGTGATTAATAGTCTGTGTATCTTGAATTTCAGGTGTTATTTCCGTATGCAGTACTCAAAACTCAGGGAAAACCACTTGAAAATTACCTATAGATTATACCTTTTTAAAAATAACCAGCAGGGAGAATGCTAAGACATCCAGTCATTTCAATTCTGCAAAGCTAAAGACAAGCTTCTCAAACACTTTCATTTTCTGTGAAAGTGACTTACAGATCATTCAATAGACATGTTTTTCAGTTAAATAACATTACAAGAGGTTTAGTGCTTTTAATTATTAAGGAGTAAAGACTCTCTTCCTGGGTCTTGGTCATCATGCTATTAAAATTCAATGCTATGTAAAATATGGGTTCCAGTATAAAGTATAATGAAATATAATGGAATAATGAATATTAAATGTTACACACAGGTAACTGGGAGTATAGGTAAGATCTGAACTGGTCTAAACGGTGATATACATATTAAAAATGAAACATTTTATTCTGTTAATTTGCACCTTGTACAACTATTTATGTATAGTGCAAAGCAACTGGCACAGAATCTAAGACATCAGACAGATGACTGATTATAATTTCAATGCTGTATCACTGTGCTTGAAGATGCAGTCCAATGAGACTCTGGGTTTGGCAGCACATTCACCTTTCTTCCTGTGCTTGCTTATACCTACCATTAAAGTGCCCCTCATTTTCTCAAATCAACTGTTTAAAGGGCTCCTCTGTAACCTAGACCACTGAACTAATCTTGGTTAAAATCAAACTGAAGAACAAAGGTTCAGGGAGGGTAAATGTTGCTGTGGTATGTTCACTTCATCATAATGTTCCCTATGTATCTGCTTGGCCTTTGCCAAGTAAGGTTAGAGGGGAGGTGAACTTCAATGCAGGGACAGGATGAGAAGTGGCAAGAATTTCTTTACTCAGTTACTGCCTATGAGGCCCATGGCTCACTGAACTGCACCTGGAAATGAGAGTCGTGGGATGCTTCTGCTGCACTTAGTGAAGTCTTAAACCAGGACAATACTGCTGAAATTCAGTATAGTTCACAGTATGGTTGTGTAACACTCCTGTTCATCCTGTCCTGCAGTGACTAATGGCACAAATCAGAGAAAATGGGGGATTCTACAGCAAAACATTTTGACTAATTTGAAATTTGTGGGAAGAGAGAATGCTTCATATCCCTCATTTGACCTTAAACAAAACTCAGCTAAGTAGCTTGATAGTTTTAAGAAGAGCTATTTCAGTCTGATCCATAACTTCATTCCAGCCAAATGCCTGCAGTAATAAAATCCTGTATGCATATAGTAATGCAGTGTAACCATGATTAACAGGGCAATTGCCTTCTTTGTTTCTGAATGGAATAAAATTGACAGTACAAAGTTGGCTTTTTTTTATATCACCATATTAATGCAGGGGAGGGGAAAACTATAGAACTTATTTGTATCACTGTAGTGGTTTAAGCTCCATCAGCCATGCAGCCTCTCTCACTTCCCCCCTTTCCTCCCCCATGCTCCCGGAGGGACAGGGAGGAGAATTGAAAGAATGTAACTCCCATGGGTTGAGACAAGAACAGTCCAGTAACTGAGGTATAACACAAACCACTACTGCTACCACCAATAATAATCATGATAAGGGAAATAACAAGGGAGGAGAATACAGTCTCTCACCACCCGCCGACCGATACCCAGCCAGACCCGAGCAGTGATCCAACCCTTCTGGATAACTGCCCCCAGTTTATATAGTGGGCATGACGTGCTGTGGTATGGAATACCTCTTTGGCTAGTGTCATGGGTTCAGCAGCAGCAGTCATTTTTCTCCTTCGTAGTAACTGGTGCAGCGCTGTGTTTTTGATTTTGGGCCTGCGAGCAGCGCTGATAACACCAGGGTTTTCAGTTACTGCTTGGTAATGTTTTAGTTTGACCAAGAACTTTCTAAGTCTCAGGCTCTGCCAGGGAAGTGGGGCAGCTGGGAGGAAGCAGAGACAGGACACCTGACCCAAGCTGACCAAAGAGGTTATTTCCATACCACAGCATGTCATGCCCAGGATGGAAAGCAGAGAGCAGAGACCCGGAAGGGTGGGGGTGCACTGCGTGGTCAGGCTTGGTATTAGGTGGTGAGCAGTTGTACTCTTTCCTTGTATTTGCCTTGTCATTATTATTATTGGTGGTCGCAGTAGTGGTCTTGTGTTATACTTTAGTTACTAAACTGTTCTTATCTCAACCTGTGGGAGTTCCATTCCTTCGATTCTCCTCCCCATCCACCCAGGAGCAGGGGGAAGAAAGAGAGGGGAGTGAGTGAGAGAGCAGGCTGCGTGATTTACAGCTTAAACCACGACAGCTAGTTTGGGTCAGATGTCCTGTCTCTGCTTACTCCTGGCTTCCCCTCCTCCCTGGCAGAGTATGAGACTCAAGAAGTCCTTGGTCAGGGTAAACATTACTGAGCAGCAACTAAAAATATCAGTGTTATCAGTGCTGTTGCCAGGCTGATAAAAAACACAGTGCTGCACCAGCTACTACGAAGGAGAAAAATGACTGCTACTGCTGAACCCAGGACAGTATCCACCCCTTATTCCATACCATTCACGTCATGCTCAGATCCCACATTTTCAATATGCCATCACTCTTATCTCATATATATACATATATATATAAATCCACAGAGAGAGAGAGCGATCATTCTTTAGTGTGTGGACAAAGTCCTATAAAGCTGCTGAATCCATCCAGTCCATGATGTTGGGCTCCATCTCTTGTAACAGTCTTTCAGAGCAGGAGAGGCAGTGTGCAGTGTTAGCTACCTGCTGATGCTGACTGTTCCTTTACTGCAGAACTCGTCTGGTTTCATCAAAGTTCATTCTTTGTTGGGAAGATGGTCAGAGGGAAGTCAGGACCAGTCGCTGGTGATCTGAAGATATTTAGTTGGTGGGCTATAAAAGGGCTACATAGCAGGCAGCAGCATACAATTGAGTTCATTGGCTGTTTTCCCCTAAAATCAAATCCCCTTGAAGTACACACCAGACTTCCCCATCTTCCCTTATTACCCACCAAGCATATCCGGGTCCCTGAGCAAAAGCAATCCCATGAGTAGGTTTGCCTTTACTTAAAGCAGGAATAGCCCAGACTGTCTTCCCCAGCAAATTCTTTATGTGCACCACAGGAACTTTGTCCCCCTCCACAGTACGTAGAAGTTCTGACTGGGCTGGACCAGCCCTGTTGGCAGATCCTCTGGTGTTGACCAACCAGGTGGCTTTTGGTAAATGTGTATCCCAATGTTTGAAAGTCCCACCACCCATTGCTCTCAGTGTAGTTTTTAACAACCCATTGTACCATTCGATTTTCCCAGAGGCGGATGCATGGTAGGGGATGTGATATACCCATTCAATGCCATGCTCTTTGGCCCAAATGTCTATAAGGCTGTTCCAGAATTGAGTCCCACTGTCTGACTCAATTCTCTCTGGGGTGCCGTGTCACCACAAAAATCTGTTTTTCAAGGCCCAGGACAGTGTTGCAGGCAGTGGTGTGGGGCACAGCATATGTTTCCAGCCATCCGGTGGTGCTTCCACCATGGTAAGCACATGGCGCTTGCCTTGGTGGATTGATGGGAGTGTGATATAATCAATCTGCCAGGCCTCCCCATATTTGTACTTCAGCCATCATCCTCCATACCCAAGAGACTTTAACCGTTTAGCTTGCTTAATCGCAGCACATGTTTCACACTCATGAATAACCTGGGCAATAACGTTTATTGTTAAGTCCACCCCTCTATCATGAGCCCATCTATATGTTGCATCTCTGCCCTGATGGCCTGAAGTGTCATGGGCCCACCGGGCCAAAAATAATTCACCCTTATGTCACCAATCTATGTCCATCTGAGTCACTTCAATCTTAGCAGCATTATCCACTTGTTGGTTGTTCTGGTGTTCCTCAGGAGCCCGACTCAGGTACATGAGCATCTGCAAGGCATGCCTTCACCACCAGGTTCTGCACCCAGGCAGCGATATCTTGCCACAGTGCAGCAGCCCAGATGGATTTCCCTCTGCATTGCCAGTTGCTCTGCTTCCATTGCTGCAACCACCCCCACAGGGCATTTGCCACCATACACGAGTCAGTACAAAGATAAAGTACTGGCCACTTTTGTTGTTTAACAATGTCCAAGGCCAGCTGGATGGCTTTCACCTCGGCAAACTGACTCTATTCACCCTCTCCTTCAGCAGTTTCTGCAACTTGTCGTCAAGGACTCCATAAAGCTGCCTTCTATCTCCGATGCTTTCCCACAATAGGGCAGGACCCATCAGTAAACAAGGCATACTGCTTTTCACTTTGATCTCCTTCTTAATTATGCTGCATCTTCCATGTAATCCAAGGAAAATGGAAAGAAAACCAGCACCCAAAATGTGGTAACTAATAGAAAGCTTCTTCCTAACCTGAAATTTTTTATTTCTTATTTTCTCTCCATACCTATATTTCTTATTTTCTTTTTCCTACAATTTAGCCAGGTAGGCTAGAAATAGTTAAAAAGCAGAAAAATAGTTGTACCTATTGCACTCACAATTAACAGCAGTATTAAAATGTCTGATGGACCAGTCTCCCGTTACTAAGCTAATCACATGTCTCAGTGCATGCATTCCTGTTGAATTATGAGGACAGTGTATTTTCAAACAGTATTTTCAGTTACCAATCTACTGCAGCTGCCCCTGTGCACTATCCAAGGAATAGCATTAAGTGAAGCCTGCATTCAACAGCTTCAAGTCAACGCAATTTACCACAGTGAGACAGGCTAAGGCCATAAACACAGGCAATTGCTGCATATCAGCTGATGGCTAGCAAGCAGGTTGTCGTGGTTTAAGCTGTAAATCATACAGCTTGTTCTCTCACTCACTCCCCTCTCTTTCTTCCCCCTGCTCCCGGGTGGATGGGGAGGAGAATCAAAAGAATGCAATTCCCACAGGTTGAGATAAGAACAGTTTAGTAACTAAAGTATAACACAAGACCACTACTGCTACCACCAGTAATAATAATGACAAGAGAAATACAAGGAGAGAGTACAACTGTTCACCACCTAATACCAAGCCTGACCAAGCAGTGCACCCCCACCCTTCTGGGTCTCTGCTCTCTCTGATTTACATCCTGGGCATGACGTGCTGTGGTATGGAATAACCTCTTTGGTCATTTTGGGTCAGGTGTCCTGTCTCTGCTTCCTCCTGGCTTCTCCTCCTCCCTGGCAGAGCCTGAGACTCAGAAAGTCCTTGGTCAAACCAAAACATTCTAAGCAGTAACTGAAAACCCTGGTGCTATCAGCACTGTTCCCAGGCCCAAAATCAAAAACACAGCACTGCACCAGCTACCAAGAAGGAGAAAAATTACTGCTGCTGCTGCTGAACCCATGACACAGGTAACTGCTATAACGCTCATGGAAGGTATTGCTGCACCTTTGCAGTACACACTGGATTTGGGACTGAAACCTTCCTCATAATACAGCAGTGCAAAGACAGAATTTTTGATGCCGCTTCAGTTCAGTTCACTAACTTGGGGGCCACCAGTGGGAAGGGTAGCTACTCAAACTTCAACAGCAACAGACAAATGCAGGTACTCCAGCTCCAAGCACAGCAGCTATGGCAGCCACAGTGACAAGTACAGCAGCTACCCAAACCTGACAACAGATACTGCAGCCACTCCAATCACAGTGATAATCACTGCAGCTAAACCAGAGGACCGATTCGTACCAATATCAGTTGCTCCAGTACACAAGGAGAAAAGCAAAAAAAAGACAAGAAAGAGGAAGGAACAAGATGAAGAAGCAATGGCAATGCACTTACTACCTGGGATGGTATCTGATCAGGAGTCATCATGGACTGGCCAGAGGGCAAAGATTTTGGAATATCACCAGAGGAGGAGGTGATGCGTGCTGAAGAGGCCCCATGTTGGGCGCCAAAAATAACTGTAGTGGTTTAAGCTCAGTCAGCCATGCAGCCTCTCTCACTCCCTCCCTTTCCTTCCCCCTGCTCCCAAAGGCATGTGGAGAGGAATCGAAAGAATGTAACTCCCACGGATTGAGATAAGAACAGTCGAGTAGCTAAGGTATAACACAAACCACTACTGCTACCACCAATAATAAAAATGATAAGGGAAATAACAAGGGAAGAAAATACAACCTCTCACCACCCACTGACCGATACCCAGCCAGACCCGAGCAGTGATCTAACCCTTCCGGGTAACTGCCCCCAGTTTATATAGTGGGCATGACGTGCTGTGGTATGGAATATCTCTTTGGCTAGTTTGGGCCAAGTGTCCTGTCTCTGCTTCTTCCTGGCTTCCCCTCCTCCCTGGCAGAGCATGAGACTCAGGAAGCCCTTGGTCAGGGTAAACATTACTGAGCAACAACTAAAAACATTGGTGTTATCAGCACTGTTGCCGGACTGAAAGTCAAAAACACAGCCCTGCACCAGCTACTAGGAAGGAGAAAAATAACTGCTACTGCTAAACCCAGGACAATCACCATTCTGTTCAGCTTTCTTACAGCAAACCCAAAGGCCTTGGGATCCCACACCACCTTGTTACATTAGTAAAGTTCTTTCATCTTTCTCTCAACTATTTTTTCTGCTCTCTTGATTAGAAAATATCTACTTCTTAGTGGATTTCTTTAACCCTCTGTTCTTTTCAATTTAAAACAAGGTTTAGTGCTACTGCCCTTGGCTACCTACTTTCTGTCCTTCATCCTGCAGGTAAATCAGGATCCAAGCAGACTGCCAGCTGCTTGGTAAGCTTCCACATGGTAAGGTGATTAAATTGGCATTTAACCTGTCTTGGAAGAGGTTATGAGCAGTTATATTTTCAACAACCCATGCATGGATGGCACAGTGCACATGTATCTTATTAGTCTAATTGCAGCAACAGAATGGTAAATGGCAATCAGCAATGAGGAAGCTGCTGCATAGATGTCTAATAGCTTGTATGCAACAGCTGTTGTAATTGAAATTGTGACAAGACACTGGCATTAATGTAATGATTCTAATAACTGGACACCCAAATGAAACATAAAGTAGGAGTTCCCTCTGGCAGAACAGAGTGAAAAAAACCAAACCAAAAAAAAAAAAAAAACCAACAACCCTGCAGTTAAGTAACAAACTGAAAAACAGGAAAATGCCACATAAAAAAGCAAGTTTGTGTTAGCAGCACCCTAAAAGATTACACTTTTCTTCTTCCTGTCTTCTGAGGTTCAGAGCTCTCTCACAGCCTTTTGAATGAAATGATGCATTCCCAGTGTTATTTTTCTGGCAAAACCCAAGAATCATAAGTAGAAGAACTCTAGTTTCTAGGTTGTTCTCAGAAGAGGCTGAGTCAAGCGCTAACAATACGGGTTCACCTAACCTCACCCATCTGAATGGAGAGGCTATCAATAGCTCCTTCCTACAAAGCGTACTTTGTTACTAACTTTAAGAAGATTTATTTTTACTATTTATTTTCTTGACAGCATTGCTATAATAAGACTTCAAGTTATTTTGAATAAAATTTCTGAAGGGATTTATTGAATTATGAGTCAAATTAACTCTATGTACTGTTAATAAATATATATTATCTGAATTTCAGATTGTACTTCTAAATAAGTACATTTCTATGACTTCATCATAATTGGGGCTGTATTTTTTAATATGAAAGAAAAGAGGAATTCAATGAAATGCAAATACACTATTAGTGGAAGTGAATGAGCTGGAGCTTCATTCAAGATAATGCCTTAATTGCAGTTAATTCACAGAAATGTTAAGTACTTTTTGTCCTGAATTTCATAAAAAAATTGTGATATTCAGCCGAGATTTTACTTTTTTTCTTCATTTATTTTGCTTCTACTGATTTGTTTTATTGTAAGATTTTGCTTTATTTTTAAATAGTATTAAAATTACAAACTGAATCTTAGATGTTTAAAAGAAAACCACAAACCATAAATTCTATGAATATGTAGTTTGACTGTAGTTTCAATATAATATTTTCTTTCTAATTTTCTAGGAAGCAATAGCTATTATTTCATAATTTTCTGTGCAAATGTTTTATAAATACTTATACAATAATGCTAGCTTTGCCATTTCATCTAGTAGGGGGGTATGTAGAGACTACTTTGGTGTAGCCTAGGGCGCTTGCTCAGTAACGATTGTAATGAAATCAGTCTACCAGCTGGCAGTACTGCTGCTGCACCTAGGTAGATAGGACTCCTAATTTGTACAGATTCCCACTCCAAAGTGCTGTGTCTGCCGTCTATTTCCTCATGACAATACAAATCTCACTGCAGCAAATAAATTTTTGATTACCTGTCCACCTGCCAGTGAGTAATTAATACTATTATCACCCAATCAACTGTTGTTTAAATGCAGAATGTAAACTATCTCCTTGGTTTTGTTCATTTTACCCTGAACACTGGTAAAAGCAAAACGCTTTTCAATAACATTTCCCATAGCTCAGGCTCTTGAAATGTCACTACACAGAGATTAAAAAGAAGCATGTGTTGCAGGAATTTACATTTTTCTGTACCTAGAGAATTAAAGACTTCAGTAGTCTATTTTAAACATTTGAAAACTTTTTTCATAAGACCAGTTTTAGAACATTTTTGTTTTCATAAATATTTTAATTACTGTTTAGGAATCCTTATAAAACCTAATTATTTCAGTAGACAACCCAAGGACCATTCAGCTTTTGCCAGGAGATTGCATTTCCTCTGACATCACACAGTTAACCTTTAGTTTGTGCTGGTCTTCTAACTTAGTTCATAGGACTTCAGTGAGGTCCTAACAGGCAGATGCAGACAGGCCATTCCTGTGACTTTTCTAGAGCAAAACTGAGTGGTGCACAAAGCCACAGTCACGAGGTCAGTTAACTGACAGCAGCAGCAGTGCCAGAGAAACACATCCCAGACTCCACAGTGTGGGGGGCTTAGTCTAGATAGATTTATAGAGGTACTAAAACATACATGGAGAAGAGCTTGAGCAGTAACTATTGAAAATAAAAATGTAGGTGAAATTCAAAGACCCAGAAGACCCTCAACAAGAAGAAAGGGAGTAAAGAAGGAGGAGGCTCTTTCTTTAACCAACTGTAATTATCCACTCTCATAGACATAGAATTGGGCTTGATGAAACTTTTGCTCTGATCATACAGAGCATTTCATCTGCCACATACTCTCTAGACAGGTGAGATCAAAAAACTTCTTTTGCATAATGCATACTCAGTAAGCATAAAGTTAAAAAAACCCCAAACAAACAAACAAAAAAAAACCAGGAAAAGATACTAGTTTTCTTTTTTTATTTTATTATTCGCATTCTACATTTGCAGTGTCACTGACAGGTTGCACTTAAATAAGCAGGGAATTTATTTCAGGTACAGCTAACAAGCTATTATTCACAAATTTGAAAGCTTTGGTAAAATATCTCCAAATTATAGGTTGAAATGAAACAAGAATATTTTAATATTTTAATATTTTGTAAGAGTACATTTTTTGAGGTGAGTGACTGCATAGCAGAGTAATATTTACTCAACAGTTTGCAATTATTAGGTGAAATAAAATAACTTTTGTTCTTGTTAAATTTGGCTTTAATTTTTCTTGAGGAAATACAGATTAGAATAGATATAATATATCAAAAATCAATTAACTCTTAAACATTATGTCAGAAGTTTCTAGGAAATGAAGTGCAAATTTTTTAATACTTATACTTTTAATACTTATTGATTAAAATGAAAAAAAAAATCTGCATTATTATTTATAAAAATCATAATGATAGGAATTAGAACAATTGGCCTGAAACACTAAGCCAGCTTTACTAGGGGATCATGTAGAACGGGAAATAGAAGTTGCAGTAAAATCCACTCAGTTTTTGTTTTTCCCCTCATTTTTTTCTGTATGATCCACTCCCCACACATAAAGATTCCCCTCCTTAAGAGATGAAAGTTTACTCATCTTCCTCATGAGTATGGCTACCTTATTTCAGGATACATTTATAATCCTGAACTTCATGACATCCTTTGTTATGAGGTATAAATGGTTAAGGGATGTTGAGAAAAAGGGTGCCTGCATTTTAAATCTAAACAAGCTATGTATTCTTGCTCTTGATTGTTTATTGAATGGAATGGGAAGCAGAGCTTTTATATGCACATAGATGAGTACTGCCAAAAATGTTAATTGGGCAAAAAGCTTAGTGTTTCAAGGAACAGTTTTCTTATTCTGCCTCTGGAAGAGGTACTGTGGTGTGAATCTCTTATTCCCCAGTCTAATGTTTCTATTATGCTCTGCCACAATAAAATTTAATACCTTGTTTTACAACATCTCTTTTGGGATGTAGTATTTTTCAGAAAAGGTTAAGCTCCATTTCTTCAGAAAAGCTGTCTGCATGCTCTCCACTAAGGAAAGACTGAGAAGCTTTTAAAAAGGAAGGAATCTGAGGATGTGAAATATGATGCCATCTGTAGAAAAAAAGGCAAAAAAAAAAAAGAATTTTAAACAACTAAGGATTAATTGCTGGCAGACATCCAGAGAACTGCTTATGAGAAAAAAAAAAGCAAAATGCAAGAACAGTATATAAAGAAAAAACAAGCAAACAAACAAAACCCCCAAGAAACAGGGATTTAAATGGATTGCCCCTTCTAGAGAAAACTCTTGAGTAACAAGAACATGCACGTCAGTCATAGGAGTATTGGAAACAGTCCTGTCTTGGAATTGGGATTTTCAGTTCTAAATTAGAATCCTTTGTTTTAAAATAAGTTGGTGTTTTTTGTTTTGCTTTGCTTTGTAATTTAGGCCTGGAAGCTGCCAGAAGCAATCCATACTGCCTAGTCAGATATGTATTTCTAAGAATGGTTGGTGCAACATTTTTTATTGCAATGTTCATTTCTTAAAGGAGATGAGAACTTGGGGATAAAGGACTTGAGTTTGATTCATTTATATCAAATAGTACTTCACTTATAAATTCTGGTGAAATGATTGGGTCTTATATTGAGCCAATGTTCTATGTAAGGGTAACAGAATCTGTATTTTCATGGTAAGATATCTGGTTGGCTTGGACAAAAAATGACAGCTGAGACCTGGCATAATAACAATGAAAACCTGCCTAAGGAGATAGCAACAGCTAGCTAGGAATGTTTGCGTGAAAAGTTGGCATTTCCTTCATTCTTCTGCCTCTGCATGTCTTGCAGATGAAATCTTAAGCATGTATACGTTGCAAAACTCTTAGTTAAATTTGTAATTAAGCTCAAGACATGAAAAATATGTCTGTGTTCTATATTACTATTCAGCTGAAAATAGTATTTTGCAATATAATAATAGGTACAGAAATGAGCTTCTTGAGAATCAACACAATTGCTTTTTCTCCTGAATGCCACAAAAAGGAAGTTAGATCTTAGATTGTTAGTTCTGATGTTTAGTATTAATTTGGCTTAATGAGCTACTGTTCCATTTAACAGTGCAAAAATCTTCGATTCAGGTGTAAGAAGCAGTATAGATTTTAGAGGTTTTGCCTTTTTTATATTTAACTAAAGAACAAGATAATTAACGTTAATCAAAACAGAGAGGGATGTTTTGAGGAACCTCTTTCTGATTCTGACAGACATCACTAGAAATTCGGGGTTATAACAGTGAACAATCATATTAGGCAGAGAAGCAGCAAGAGTTATCCGAGTGAATAACAAAACTAAAATGCTTTGGAAGACTCCTCAAAACCAGGATGTTTTATTCTCCACTGAGAAAGCAGTTACAGTTAGAGGTTTACTCAAAGTAGTGTGTGAGTCCTGTTCTCAGGTGACCTGCTCACATATCACACAAGTGGTTTCAGTAGCTTCAAGAAAAGACATGGCCTACCTGGGGAGTTTGTTACTCCCTGCAAAAACTTGGCACAGAACAGCAAGGAAATTAGAGCTTCAGACAGCTAACAGCTTTTATACCAAGAACAGGCAAAACATAAAATACCCAGAGCCCTCTTACTCTGGCTTCATAAGAAAGCAAGTCTAGTAGGAATGTACTACTGTCATGGGTTCAGCAGTAGCAGTCATTTTTCTCCTCCTTGGTAGCTGATGCAGCACTGTGTTTTTGACTTTCAGCCTGGGGACAGCGCTCATAACAGCAGTGTTTTCAGTTACTGCTTGGTAATGTTTTGGCCTGACCAAGGACTTTCTGAGTCTCGTGCTCTGCCAGGGAGGAGGGGAAGCCGGGAGGAAGCAGAGACAGGACACCTGACCCAAACTGACCAAAGAGGTTATTTCCATACCACAGCACATCATGCCTAGTGTGTAAAACGGAGAGCAGAGACACAGAAGGGTGGGGGTGCACTGCGTGGTCGGGCTTGGTATTGGGTGGTGAGCAATTGTATTCTTTTCCCTTATATTTCTCTTGTCATTATTATTATTGGTGGTAACAGTAGTGGTTTGTGTTATACCTTAGTTACTAAACTGTTCTTATCTCAACCTGTGGAAGTTCCATTCCTTCGATTCTCCTCCCCATCCACCCGGGAGCAGGAGGAAGAAAGAGAGGGGAGTGGGTGAGAGAGCGACTGCATGAGTTATAGAGGCAGTTCCTTTTGGAGCCCAATGTGGGGCATGAAGGTTTGAGATAATGACAGGATTAATAGCCAGCCTGTTATACCTTACTTACAGCCAGTATTTGTTACCTTAGCATTTTTCGGATACCAGTTTTCGGTTAAGATTCTTGTTTCATTGTACTTTATTGGAATGGCTTGTAATATGGGTGGGCTCCAGAAGCGGGGGGGGGGGGGGGGGCGTGGATATGGACGTGGACTTGTACCTGGCAGTTCAGCTGCTCTTCACCGTCCTGGCCCTTATCCTCGCCTCCGTCTTTGCGAGGCTGTGGGGAGCCGAGGGGGGGCCTCCCAGGGAGCCACCGACAGCTGAACCGGCCCAGAAGCGTGGCCCCTGGGACCAGGAGCCAAGCCCCATGGCTGCCGAGCAGTGGGAGGAGGTGGCAGAGGAGCTGACCCCCCCCCCCCCCCCCGCCGAGCCCAGCCCGGCAGCTGCCGAGCAGTGGGAGGAGACGATGGTGGAGAAGGCGAGACCCGTAGCCGAGCCCAGCCCCGCGGTGGCTGAGAGCATTCCTCAGCAGCCACCTGCAGAGCCCCACGAGCCCGAGCCCCAGGAGGATGCAGGAGACCATGCAGCACTTCCCAGCAAGGCAGAGTGGGGTGTGGGCCTTGTCTGGGGTTAGACTACAATATAGGATGACCAAGAGATTTTACGCAAAGCTGGACAGTCATGAGTGGCAGGGTGCGTGGGACAGTATGGGAGAATATCTAGTCCACTGGGCCCCTCCAGTGCTTTGGAAGCATCAGAGATAGAAGGCAACTGTATGGAGTCCCCAGCGAAAAGCTGCAGAAACTGCTGGAAGGGAGAGTGAATTATTTTGAGCCTGGTGAGCCCATGACACTTCAGGCCATTAGGGCAGAGATGCAGCATACAGATGGACTCATGATCGAGGGGTGGACTTAGCAATGGACACTATTGCCCAGGTTATTGAAGAGTGTGAACACTGCATACAGCCTCTCCTCCTCTGAAAGACTGTTACAAGAGATGGAGCCCGACATCACGGTCTGGATGGACTCAGCAGCTTTGCAGGGATTGGTCCATGCACTGAGGGATGATCTCCCTCCTTCTGTGTGTGTGTATGTGTATATATATATGTGATGGTATATTGAAAATATGGGATCTGAGCATGATGTGAATGGTATGGAATGAGGGGTGGATACTGTCCTGGGTTCAGCAGTAGCAGTCATTTTTCTCCTCCTTGGCAGCTGGTGCAGCACTGTGTTTTTGACTTTCGGCCTGAGAACAGCACTCATAACACCAGTGTTTTCAGTTACTGCTTGGCAATGTTTTGGTCTGGCTTAAGACTTTCTGAGCCTCATGCTCTGCCAGGGAGGAGGGGAAGCCGGGAGGAAGCAGAGGCAGGACACCTGACCCAAACTGACCAAAGAGGTATTCCATGCCACAGCACGTCATGCCTAGGATGTAAAACAGAGAGCAGAGACCCGAAAGGGTAGGGGTGCACTGCGTGGTCAGGCTTGGTATTAGGTGGTGAGCGATTGTATTCTTTTCCCTTATATTTCTCTTATTATTATTATTGGTGGTAGCAGTAGTGATTTATGTTATGCCTTAGTTACTAAACTGTTCTTATCTCAACCTGTGGGAGTTGCATTCTTTTGATTCTCCTCCCCATCCACCCAGGAGCAGGGGGAAGAAAGAGAGGGGAGTGAGTGAGAGAGCGACTGCGTGAGTTATAGAGGCTTAAACCATGACAACTACTTGCATGGGATATGTGTTCATGCATATTTCCCTACCTCACAACAATTTCATGCCAGCTGTCAGAGAACTGAGATGACAACTTTTATTCAAATTTGTCAAATGAATAGATGGGGATAAAATTCCTTTATCATACTAGATGCCTGAATACAAGAGGGTGCCCTTCCAATGTTAATATCCCCTCACCTTGGAAATAATCCTTCCCCTCTCATGAAAAAACAATGCTGCAGCATAAAGCTCTTTTGTGATAGACAGCAGAGAATCTTTAGAGGATAGATGTTGTTAGGTACAGGAGAATCCTTTGAACTGTAAACCAAAATGAAGGCAGGCTTTGTTAGCCCTGCTATTCATTATACTTCTTGCTTCTATAAGCACTGTCAAACACACCAGCAACACCAGCCCAGCACACTGACCAAGGGGAACACTGAAGTCTGATAAGAGTCTGGCACATATCGCTTCTTCCCTGATGCCAAATTAAAAAGGCAAGGCTTTGAACTTTGACATGCCACTTCAAACTTACAATAATTTTGAAAATCTGTCTGAAGCAAATATATTTATGAAGAGGAGACCATTAACAGGATCAACCTGAAAAAAGAAAGTTTATTTATTAACACTGAGGCAATACATTGCTAAAGAAAAGGCAGTAGTATTTAGTCAGACCTCCAAATCAGTATGGTCTGTCTTTTGCAACATATATGATTTTAGTTGATTATATTTTGTACTATTTTAACAATTCTATCTCTGTTTTTTAACTTTAAAAAAAAAGGAAGTTGTTTCATTCTTCAAAGGCAAAGTGCTAGTGCTCTATAGCACCACTGGGATTATCTGAAGAGAACTATAGAATTCGAGTTTTGGTTACAGTTGATCTTGTGAATAGGAGTCTGTCTTTAACACACCTATATTTATACTTTAATTTCTTTGACAGTTTAGGAAATCAGGAACTCCAGACAATGGTACATCTCCAGCTTCAGATGTGTACCTAGAGAGGATATAAATGATGTAAAGCTAAATCTAACGGGAAGCAACCAGTATTAGGCGGGATTTTCATTCAGTAATTTCAAGATTCAAAAACCTGCTGTTCCTCTAAGACACCCAAAGATCTTAACTGACATCTTCATTCAACAAATTTCATCAAGTATGTCTTAGATAGGCAACACTGCAGATCTTGAAACACATTTTGTACTCAAATAGTTGCCGTCAATTCTCGTGCAGATGTAGCAGAGTGTCCTGCTTCATGGCACCCCAAAAATATCAAGTTGTTTACTTTATATGTGTGCAGAGGAAGAGATTCGTGGTGGGAACCCAGCATGTGGAAGTTCAACAGCCCACATCACCTGAAACCTGAATGAAACGAAAACTTGGAACCCCTACTTTTCAGTGGACTGTTAACTTTCTTAACAGAATTTTTATCTTGATATACTGTGATAATAGTTTGATAATAGTATGCTGCATCTTGTAAATAATCTGATTCACTAGGAATGTATTTACTGGGAAATTATATTAACTGAATATATTCCCTTGTTCCCAGATACTTTTCATAACATTGGGATTTTTTAATTTTTCAGCTAAATATAATAGCATTTTGTGCAGAAGATTGACAAAACCTGAATCATTAGGTATCTTCTACTCACTGGAATTCAGATAGATCCATTGCATGCAGTTCCACAGGGCACTGACAGGACTGCACACACCACATAATTGTTATAAATACAAGAAAACCAGCATTCTCTGCCGTATTGATTCCTTTCATATTTGCCATTGAATATAAAACTTCAATTAGGAGAGATATTTCTCAGTCACTCTGTTTCCCAAATTTAGATCAGAGACTGTGCTATCGCTTTCAGTTAGGTTTACTATATTCACTGTATGAGATGTCTCATCAGGAATAAACTGATTCTTCTAATACTTTTTGGGAGGTACTTCTGAAGTGGCAACAGCATGACTGCAGCCTCCTGTCAGTGGCAACATGAGTAGGACACAGGCTTTGGAGTCATGGACACCTTATGTATTTTGAAGAACTTGGTAAACAAAGGTTGGCAAAGTTTATCCCTGTTCCAGTATTTCATTGAAAGTTTTGACTAGGCTGTTGAAATGATGTTCCTGTGCTTATGTTAAGCTGTCATGGATTGTCATTAGTAATTGCTTTGTTTTGTGAGACTACAGAAGACAACTCCTTTCCTAAACCTGCATTTGCCAGAATATTTTGCCAGCATTTCCCAAATAAGTCAGGAAGTTGTTAGTTTAATTAAAAATTTCCCAGAACTCTGCTCTGAGTGAGTAGGACCACACATAGCTGGGAGACTACATCTGTATAGATGTACAGGACATTGGACTATGATACATTCTTTCTCCACCAAAATAATTTTCTTTTAAAACTAAGCTGCTTTCACAGAGAAATCACCAAGCAGACATAAGGTACAAAATCCCTGCACAAATTAACTGAGAATGTATATACACATAGCAAATAAACGTGGGAAAAAAGATCTCTCAGATCTGGTTTATAAAAACAGCATAAAGTATGGTTGTCTTTCATTTGAGTTTACAACTGTGACTTCGGATTATAACTTTTATACTTAGCTGTCTGAAAAAAGGCTAAAAATATCAGACACCCTGGAAGTCATTCAGCTCTTTCTAAATGCTGCTTCAAGCTGAGACAAAACCAACCTTTAAGGGACATACAGGATATTTGCAGATCAACATTATGTGCAAAACCAGGGTAAACTAAGACTGTAAAATACCATATGTAGAGAGATAGCATGGCATAGTGAGAGTAACAAGTATCTCAAAGGATAAAAGTTGCTAAAGTCTTCTGATCAGGCAAAACAATGATAAAAGAAAAATCAAGAGAAACTGCCAATGCAGATTAGGAATGGAAGTGTTGATAATTGCAATGTTATCAATGACTACATCTTTCAGGGTGCTATGGTGAAAATGTATCACTGTAATACACTGCAAGCAACTTGAGCTCTTTTTGCTCATGTTCAAAATGATGGGACACAAGCCCATTCAGATTTTGAATATGATAAAGCACTCATGCTAACATACTTTGCCTCAGCAAGATTGCCTTAGCAACAATGCCTCTTTATATGGCTTTTGAAGCCTATACGGAATTTGTTCAGACATTTTTGTAATATACTATTTGGACATTAGTTATCATTTAGAAATATAAAAAAAAATATATTACATCTGGTAAAAGTGTACACCCTGTAAGCAATTCCTGCCATACAATCACACATATTATTCCTATGCACCCAATAAATTTTACAACATTAAGACGCAATATTAAGATTTTTCAGCAATTATTTAGGACTTAATTAAGTCATTCTTCTGAGCATTTCACTATTCTGTGATAACCTCATTGTATATCAAAATAACTGATTGATCTTCCCGGTAAATTCTTAGGGAAAATATGGCTATATGATGATCTGTAGTCTTGCCTGTAAAGAAAAAATAAAGCAAAAATAAAAAAAAATACAATTAAAATAAAAAAAAACGACCCCAGAACCCACAACAGAATAAAAAAAAAAAAAAAAAAAACAATCCAAACAGATCCAAGATTATTCCTATTTTTCTCTGCAACTTTTCTCTTACAATACACTCAGACTTCTGGCCTTAGCAGTAGCATAATATAGATTTCCCATAAAGTTATCAAAGTAAACCCAAAATGAGTTACAAGAGAATAGCACCTTTTTTACATTATGTGTATAGTACTGGTAGTATAAGCACATTCGATAATAGCAATTGCCTTTGCAAGTGATTTCACAGCTCAGATATGCTTGCAAGCAGTGTAATTAACTTTAAAATAGCAACAGGTCTGATATATATATATTACTTCTTTCAGCTCCAGAGGTGCAATCTTTATCTACCCTGAGTTCAGGTTTGAAAGCATTAAAAGGAAGAGCAAAATTAGGATTTTCAGTGATTGTTATGTCAGTTATTTCAGGTTTCAACAATCATCCTTTTAAGCAATGGCTATTTCAGACAGATTGCAGGGCTCAAGCTAGAGCTTCCGTGATAACATCTCCAGTTAAAGCAGACATCCTTGCTCTTTTTCTTCTCAGTTCACAAATCAACTAGCAAAACTGTATGTGTTGTTGTACATGTGTGTTTGGTGAATACATGTTTTTTTCAGAACATACAAAAAATATTACTATTGGTTTTTTTGCCTTCTTGCACCATGTTTAAGAATTTTACAAAATTGAGATTCCAGACTGTTGTCTGTCAGAATTATTTGTAGCAGAAGGGCAGTTGATTGCATAATTTCATTTTGAAAGAGGAATTATCTAACGTTTCCCCTAGTGTTTTTTTGAGGAAATGTTTTAGAAGCAAGATCATGTAGCAAAACAAAGCTAAACCAGGAATTGCAGATGAAGAACTGATTAGTCAGATAAAGTCATAGTTCCAGAAGGTTAATTTAGATCTGTGTAAGTACAAGAATCTAACATCAGAAAGCATTTTCTAATCAAGCAGCCTTTTTTTTTTTTTTGAATAGTCTCCTGTACTGTGTTCATTTGCCTAATGAGTGAGGACAAACAGAAAATGCATCACTTACTCATAGATATTTTTTTACCACAGAGTCTACCTGGGGCTTCCAGCTTCCAGTGGGAAGTGTAAATAGTAAGTTGCCTGTGCGAGACAAGTTAGGAAATGAAGATTTAGACCGAACACCAAAATATGAAATAGTTAGTGCTCTACATACTCAGTGACTGCAGAAATTGTTCTTGTATGTAAGATGTTCTTGTAATGCAAGAAAACACTACTGTGTATTCTAGCATCAGTTTCAAAAAGAGTATGAAAGCAAATCATACCCTGTTAGTACTTTTACTTTCCCTGAATTAAACTCATGCCTTATCAGTACTCCCTGTTCACCCGCCCAAGTAGTAGAGCTGTAATCATGTGTGAGACTTCAGCTTGAAGACTTCCAGCTTCTGTGTGTAATCAACTGGCATCCTCTATGAGCCACACAGAAAAGATCTGCAACACATCTGCTGGTGGGCTACCTCTACTCCTTACGGACTGTGCAAAATAGCACTTGACAGAAACATTCTGCAAGATTAAAGAAGTGAAATCCCAGCAGAGCAAAGAGCCACATTCACATTAAAATGAAGATTTTTCTCTGTAGTCTGAACTTTTGCCATCTTTGAATATTTTCTAAATACGTAACAACACACCATTCGCAGAGATCGAAAGTTCCTTTTATAATGGAGCTACATGACACTTTGTGTGCAGACTAACAAATTTGCGCAAAAGGTAGAATTTCAAGATGCAGGGGCTGGATAAAAAAATAGATCATGATGAAAAAATCCAGGAAGAATAGTATTTCACACACACAAATTTAATATTTCATCTTTTTTTTTTTAAGATTGCTTACATTAAAGATAAACAAGTTCCTCTCATATGCCCTTGCCAGCCATTCCTTCTAACTATATTGGTCAGTATAGAGAATGATTGAGAAAAAAGGAGCAAATGTAAGTCTCAATTGTAATGAAAGGTCAATGATAGCAATAAGGTTGCTTAAATTAATATTATTTATTTTAACCTATCTTCCCAATCATGATGTAGCTGCTGCTGGAGGTTTCCCACTGAGAAAGCTATAATAAATAAATAATTCTACAGCCTTTTAGATCACAGAGGAAAGGTTTCTTAATTCATGTGCCTCCAAGTGGTATGACAAAGCCCTGTATCTTCCTCTCTATCCAGTTATACTACAAAGTAAGTAGTATGGTTTTGTTGCTTCTTCACTTGTCTGTTATTCATAGGCTTATCTTGCTCCTTATTGTCTGACCATGACTCCTGAAGAGAGGCAACTAGATCTTGGGCTATAATTACTCAGCCACCTGGAGCTGTGTAGATGAAAACAAGGAAACCAACACTGCTACAAAGCCTTTGTGTCAAGAAGTTCAATACATGGAATCAGATATATAAAAGATCAAGTTCAGAAAACTTAAGTTTTGTATAGCCAGGTCATAAGGGTTGGCCTGAGGGTCAGCTATCTTCAAGATGTCTTGTTTAATAATACCTGGACTCTTCTGTCTCTGACCCATCAGTGTCAATTGATCAAAGATAATACATGAACCAATCTATGAAGATCCTTTATATTACCATTTAAAATATTAGTAATATTAAGATCCACTGATAATTTTTGGAAAATTTTCTGTGTTCATTCACTGGTGCAGTGAACCTGTTCCTTTTTTCTTTGTATTAACAGATATTCTGCTTGCTTTGTAGCAGTAGTTCATCCTAATGCATAAATTAAGGGATCAGGGAAACATAGCAAACTTACGAATTAATATGCCTAATGGCTAGTCTGTCTAGGACCTATGCATAAACAAGAGAAAGAGCATCATCTAGTGAACGATTTGGGACGTATAACTTTGGCTCCTATCTGAAATCCTTCCATGTAGGAGCCTCTTTGCCTTGTAGCAGTATGCGTGCACACTAGCCTCCAATCTCAAAGTGCTTAAAGCTAGGTGATATGAAACTCCCCCATGTTTCGAAGCAGAGAAAAAAAAAAAAAAAGGTAATCTTCTGCAATCTTAACTCTGCATTTCAATTCCAAAACTGTATTTTCTGATTTTTGATTAGTGACTTAGTATATTTAAGATTGGGATGGTGAAATAATTTTGGGGAATTTTGTACAGCAACTGCTGTAGTATTGCCTGGTGGTTAAGTAATGCTCCTGGGCTCAACAGCAACCAAAGGACATAAGTAGTGTAATTTCAATATCAAATTTCATAAAAAACCTCTAGTAGAAAATCCTACATTTATGTTAGCAATATCTAAAGAATCAATTTCGAAGCAGAACTGCACTTAACCTGATTCTGTGAGGTCTCCACTCCCCCATAGACATTTAACCTGTCATTATTTCTAATACTCTAAATGCCTGATGAGCTTCAGGTCACAGATACTTAATTATTAAAGAACTCTTTTGAGCAGTGACAGAGAAATGCTGCCTTCTTCCTTGATGTACTATGGTCATACTATGGCCTCATACAGAAAATGAGAAGGTCTATAGAAGTATTTACATAAGCCAGGGAAAATCATTATGCAGACACAATGCTGATCCCTTTTGTTCCCCCAATCTCCTTTTCTTGTTGTTGTTGCTATATTTGTCTTCTACATACACTTTTAGCCTGATCCCTTAATTCTTCTAAATAATTGATTTTTATGAATCATACCATTCCAAGTGCATCCTCATTTCCTACTTCTCTGTTTATATGTATTCTTTTGTTGTTGTTCTTTTCTTTCTAAAATGCTAAGTCTTTTGCTGCTAGTTTTTTTCCTCTTGCCTTTAGTGCTAACCAAAGAGTATCACTTGTACTGCTCAGGGGTGACAGGGGTAAGAAAAAGAGGAAAAGAAAGCTGGGGAGAGAGAGAGGAGAAAAATACATTTTAATCCTCTGGTTTATATATTTTTTTATTCGAGTTTTTATTAGAAGTTTTATTTCTACTGCTCACATATAACGCTCGACAGGCAAATGTGTGTCCCAGGGTGTCTACAAACACTGAAGTTTCTATCTATCTATCAATCACTCCCTAGTGCATGGCCTTTCAAACCAATATGTAAACAACACTTTCATTAGTAAAGTCCTTTTCACCCTAATTGCTTCTTGAATATGTTTTGCAGAGAATAGAAGAAAGTGCTATTACTTTTCAGCCCACTGATTGCAGGCTTGGTTTATTTTAGATATGAGTGCTTTGCTGTTACCAACAATAGGTTAAGAAAACTAAGATAGTGATATGCATTTGCAGGTCAGCAATTACTTCTACATGTAGTCTTATCCTTTGACAATCATTTTAATGCCTGAGTGTTTCCGGTAGTACATTAAAGAGCACAAAAAGGTCTGTCACATGTTTGCCCTCTCAGCTTCAAGTGTCTGTTGATTGAAATGTTGCATAATGGGGAAAATATAGGTTTGATTTTTGTGTAGGAGGAATTAATTTGGCATTCTGTTTATTTTTTTTTTTGCATTTTTTAATAAAAATAGTGTCTTAAAAATTAAGATTTACAGTATTTTAAGCTGACTGGATAGGAAAGCATAAATTTTGTCTACTACATAGACTCACAGGATGGTTTGAGTTGAAAGAGACCTTAAACATCATTCAGTTCCAATCCCTCAGCCATGCTGCCTTTATCATCCAGAAGTCCATTGAGCTGTCCAATGGTTTTGCTTGATCACATTACTCACCTAGCTTTTCTAGATAGCATCAGACCAGGCCAAAGAAAATTTAGATGTAACTTGCATCTGGAAGTAATTTCCAAAAAAGTCCTTTCAGAGAATATTAAGATTGCATTGTTCATTTTTAGGAAAAGAAATGAGACTTTGTGTGTCTTTTAGCTGATTTCTGAGGAATATGCTGTGATGTGAGCACCTGTGTTTTGCCTGCAGGGGTCCTGAACTTAGCTAATGCTGCCTAAACCAGAAAGCTCATGGAAAATATATTGTATGTTATTTTCTTTTCTTATTTGTAAAGTGGGACATCGCTTCAGGAACATGTCATGCAGCTCAAGTGACTCTTAGCTCTGCATAGCTAATGGAGAATAGTCCAAGTAATTAATTAGTAAACATGTCACAGGCCAATATTAGCAATCCCAGCTAGACTCCATCTTCATATTTAGGTACTCTCAGCTATTTAGACATTTGAAAATAAGACTCTGACTTCTGTGTCTGTTACATGTTTTTGTGTAATTTGCTCTAAATATTTTAAAATTCTTTGGCTAGAAACAGCTGTGGAAGTGCAGAACTGTTATAAACCATGCAATTCTTTTACCTTCTGCCATTAATATTCAAATATATTTATACAGACATAGTAAAAGAATACTGAATTGCTTTAAAATGTAAATACTCTAAAAGAATTCTCTGCATTAGTTACATAGAAGGAATATGTAGTTTTGTTGGTAGTTGCTGACATCTTCCATCATTCATGTCTGGCACTGTGCTAAAGTATGGGTTTATATCATTATTTTTGCCATATCTGCTAATTAGGATGTGCATGTATGCCATTTACACATTAAAATTAAGAGCAATATAGACATGCGTTGCTCCTGATCATTATTTCAGTCTATATACTGAGGTTTTTAGGTATTTCCCCAAGTGAAAGAGTTGTAATTGTGTCACAAAATGAACATATCTTTTTTCTGGTCAACAGATGACCTTTTTCCTGCTTTGGGAGAAGCAATGGCATATAGAGGTATGACATGAGTAGGCTTTTATATTAATTATGGGATTCCATTCTGACATAAAACATGTAGCCAGAAATTACATTACTTTATACACTGGGAAAAAATGATCTCATTGTTCATGTGCTCAGTGACAGTCAAATGTATTAAATGATAGCACAGTAAATGAAGAAACATTTGGCTAGAACACTGTTATTATTCTAGATGACACAGTCACTTCTCAGCTGAAGTTTCTTTATTCAATTAAATCTGATGCAAGCTGTGACAACGGAGAGACTAAATTCTGAGCTGCATCTGTGTTAACTCAGTGTTTAACTTACCTTCTATTATCTCTGTATTTATGGTGGTGCTTTCTTCTTCAGGTCCTTTCCAACTTTATTCAATTTCTTCAAAAATTTTCTATTTTTTTTTTTCAATTTTTACAAGTTCCTGAATTCACCTGGAGCTCTTTTAATGTTAATGCTTTTCAGTATGCTTTTTTCCCATTTGACCTTGTCATGAGTTCAGCAGCAGTCATTTTTTCTCCCCTGTAGTAGCTGGTGCAGTGCTGTGTTTTCAACTTTCGGCCTGGGAACAGTGCTGATAACACCGATGTTTATAGTTATGGCTCAGAATATTTTGGTCTGACCAAGGACTTTCTGAGTCTCATGTTCTGCCAGGGAGGAGGGGAAGGCAGGAGGAAGCAGAAACAGGATGCTTGACCCAAACTGACCAAAGAGGTTATTTCCATACCACAGCACGTCATGCCCAGAATGTAAAACCGGGGGCAGGAACCCAGAAGAGTTCAGTTCACAGCTCGGTCGTCGGGTGGTGGGCAGTTGTATCCTCTTCCCTTGTATTTCCCTGGTCATTATTATTACTGGTAGTAGCAGTAGTGATTTGTGTTATTCCTTAGGTACTGGACTGTTCTTATCTCAACCCGTGGGAGTTACATTCTTTCGATTCTTCTCCCCATTTCCCTCCCCCCCTCGGAATGGGGGGGAAGAAAGAGGGGGGAGATAGTGAACGGGCTGCGTGATTTACAGCTTAAGCCATGACAGGCCTGCACTTCTGTACTTTAAAAATTATTTTCTTATCACTGTTTGGTGGACATCTGATATAAACAATACAGGGAAGTACCACTGTGGATGGTATCCGTAAGCATTCGCTCAAGCCGTTAAACATTAGATCAAGCAAGTGCAGAGATTAGTAGTAGTGAACAAAGCCTGCAGTTTAGCTGCCTGAGAGTTTCATAGCTAGTGTAGTAAACAATTTATGACATACCAAGACTTTGGTCTGTATAGAGATCGTGCTGGTCTGCAAGGGCCACAATAGAATGGAGGAATCAAATGAAAGTAAAGGTTTCTCAATATGCTCAAGTACAATGGTTGGGGGTCTTCTTTCCAAGTCGAAACTGCTATAAATTCACTCAATGAAGCAACAGCAGCAGCCTAAATGAACTTAGAATCCAGCCTTCAATTTTACTTGAATGTGTTTAGCTCTTTTGCATGAGAGTTAGAGAAAAGGTTCAATTTCAATTCACTTGGGCTTCTGTTCTGCTAGTAATACTTAATAATAATACTTAATAATACTTAAAGATAGTGATATTCTGTCCTTAAATTAAAAACAGCTGGATGAAATTATGTAAAGAAATCAAGAGTCACCCATTATCTTTGGTGGGAATGAACATTATAAAGGAACTGTTAGTGTTCCAGAAAGTTTCCGCAAATATTTCACTTGGATGTGATGTATTGTATCCTGGTCTGGACTTTAGCCATAATATTATCAAATTAAGCATTTTTTTAAAAGGCCACTACTATCTGGTGATATTTCTTGTCAAGTGAGCCTTTTCTAAATCAATATTACTTTAGAAATCCCATCTGTTATAAACAACAACCTTTTACTTTTTCGGTGTTTTAATTCCCCTGAGTTTGTTGCAACTTTACTTACCATTTCAGCAAACCTGGTCTGACATTCCTAACATCCTAGCTAGTGCATGAATAATTAAAAGGAAGTAAATAGTGCCAGGAAAAATTAATAGTGGCAGTCAATGTGCCGTCTCTTCTGCGCATGCACATCCAGAACCTTTTTCACAGTCTAATGCAGACATAGCATAGTATCTGAGAATTTTATAAAATGGGATGTATTCCCAAGAGAAGACAACATTGAGAGGACTTAATGGAAATTTCCCCATGCCTTAGATTTATCTGTACATAATGCAGCTCTGGAATAATTTAAATTTGAATTTCCTAAATATTTTCTTTCTGCCTTTCTTACTCTTAGATAGAAAATTGCCACCCATTTTTTGTTGTTATTTTAAAATATTGAGGTCGCAACTTTAGTTTAAAAAGCCATCAAAAGATGGAAGACAAAATGAAGACAAGCAACATTCCCCAAAACCTTAAGCTGCTGCCTAACAGCTTGGAGCTTTGTTATAGAGATTATAACCCAAACAAGCTTTGCTAGCAACAGTTCAAGTGACAAAATGTATCTGGAAAATGGTTTTGTGAAACACAAGATGATAGGCTGCTGATGAGTGATGAAGTACTAGGCATCCAGTGGCAGAATCCATAAGCAAGTACACTGTAGGCAGGGAATTTGTAAAGGAACGAGTAATGGAGAAGCAGAACTGAGAGTGAGAAGTACAGAGAGGTAAAACCACTTTCCTATCAATGAGCTATCACCTGAGCCTTTTTTACTTATTTTTCACTTATTTTTAGATTTAAATGAGCTCTTAAGGAAGGAACGGTGTCAGCAATGTCTGCCGTTCTATCTCTAGATTCTTGTTGTCCGCAGATTCTGGTCATGCTTCAGTTAATAATGCCAACAAAGGCATGATCTCCTAGATCAGAACACTAGTTTCTAGTGGATATATGTAAAGTGGTGGATTTATGTATGTTTTATTGGGATTACTGAGCTACAGAAAAGTATTTAAACAAATGGATTTCACTCACCAGTGTAGTCCTAGGGAAGAAGAGATAACTGGCAAATTCAGAACTTTAACATTTCGGAATTATGGTCCATTGTGTGTAAAATTACAGTGTTTGTATTCACAAGCAGTTCTTGTAAGTGAAAAGACTGACATGCCAGTATAAACTGTATGCATATATGTGCATGTGTTTTACATGTGATATTTGGGGTTTAGATAACAGTCTGCCAAGCTCTTTGCTATCATGAATCAGAGCAGACAGCAAAATATTCACAAATATGAATCCTTAAAAGAACTCCTGGGGTAAAACCTTTGCACTGAAAACTCTGTCTATTCAGATGGTTTGTTTGTTCATCACTCTTGAAAGAAGCAATTAATTTCAGACTTGATTTGGATCAAATGAATATTTTCAGAATTTATTGGAAATATACTTCTTTTGTATAGTTTTGAAAGCTATTACATAGTGTGCATTTTTTTCTGAAACAGCTTCTACATATTACATCATTTATAGCATAGATGTGACACCTACCTCATCTGTAAATCCTGTGAGGCATGTTTTAACAATTCCATCATTAATTTGACCATGTTCTAGGAAAACATCTCTGGTCACTGCATTGTATCAACTACACACACATCCTTACTTCAGCCAATGATATTTAAATAACTACACTTAGCATAATACAGAAAAATTATTACATGGTCTGCATGTTGCAGAATAACTTACTTGTTAGAAATCAGTGTGAATCTCCTGAGTTTAAAAGAAAGTCAGGTATAATACTGAAGTGCAACTGAATGCAACTGCTCAGCTCCCAACTCTGACACAGATTTCAAGACTGATCATATGCAAATCCTGCAGAGGTATGTCTCAGTGCCCTACCTGTCTCCTTGTGGAACAGATTCGGTTTGCGATTTTAAATAAGAAACATTAAAAATGGCAGCTCTTATAGGTACAACTGGTCTTACTATATAACCGCACTTAAGACTAATTTGGAGGAAATAGAGGACAGCAGACCGATCCATGGTCAGTAACAGCTGAAGCAGCAAAAGTGTCCATCAAACAGAAAGAAGTTATGTGAGGAAGATTAAAGACTGCAAAAGGGTAAGTTATCAAAGTGTCATCAATCTGCCTTCAGCAATCCAGGAAAAGAAGAAAGACAGCTGGTAGACTAAAACACAAGGTGGGAAGGAGGAGGGGAGAATGCCTTGTCGAAGGGAGAACTGTTTTATCTTTCCTCTGGAGCTCATCACCCTCACTTTCTTCCTACTAAAATCTTTTAAGATGACTTCTTCATTCTTGTGTAACGGAGATACTGTTTCAGCTACACCTATCTCTTGATACCATTTTATCCTTTCCATCTCTGCCACCTACTCCCCATATAAATTAAGGTCTCTGTGACTCTACCTGAGATTTAATAGCTGTTCACATTATAAAAGAGGCCTCTGAAATTTATTTTTACTTCCTGTTGTTGAAGCAGCTGTGCTGGAAGATACACAAGGAGAATGGTTCAAATTTTCCTTTTTTTTTTTTTTTTTTTAAATATCTTTTGTCCTGTTTCGGTCCTGAATGACAATTTGTTATTGCAGAAATGGTTTATATCATATTGGTAAATAGTCCCAAAGTATGTTTTAGATAATTGGGGCAAAACTTAAGGACAATTTAGAACCTGAATTTTACCAAAATGTAGTCTGTCAGAAGGACAAGAGTATATATCTTATTTATGTGGATAATGTGTCGGTATCTTTATGATCTTGGATTTGATTTGGGTTTAAAATATGTAGAGCTTCTATAAAGAAATACGCTACATATTTCATTGTACTCTTTCATTAGTTAAAGGCCAATGACCCCGGCAGGGCTGCACTGAAGAAAATTAATGAAGTTTTGAACAAATATGGTGTTGTGTATGACGTTAGCTCTGCCTGGGAATGCTCTCTCTCTCTCATGACTGACTGTTGATGAAAGGCTTTGATTGACTCTTAAATTGCCTCTGCAGTCTGATTCATAATTACAGTCAATATTTTCCTTCAAAGGGATTACAACTGTTACAAATATTACATGTGTGCTTTGTAACTACTGCTGCTTTCTGGGGAAGGTGTATGATATGAGATAGACTTTACATGCAAAGAGAATAGAGTGACTGAGTCCTGGCTATAAAAGAGGTTCTGTAACTCAGTTGTGTAATTTCAGTTGAAATTACTGAAGTGCATTGCCTTGGTCTAACCAGATGAGTGAAGGTAACTCAGTCAAAAAAGCCACAAAAGTTGATCTTAATTCCAGCATCATCATTTTCCTAGCTTACAATATTGTAATGTGAAAAAAAATGTATTATTGTAGACGTTGCTCATTAATAAGGTTCTTTACATTACAGACTGGGATACTCCTTGATTTTGGATGCTAGTTTTAATTATTTAGATAGTCTTAATACTGCTCTTACATTTTTTAAAAAGTTGAATTAGATAAAATAAGAAAATTTATCTGATAATATTTTAGAAGCTTATGAAGAGCTTCCAGGACAAAACCAGCTGATGTTATTTCAGAAAAGCAACCTCATTTGCATCACTTGAAATAATTCAAAAATCATGTTGGTGATAAAATGTTGCAATGTATCAAGAAGGTTTATAAAATTTCTATTGCTAAATAATCACCTGCTCTACAGTGTGCAGGTAGCATATTCACAAAGAACAGTACTTAAGAACATCCTCTGCTGACAGTGCAATTTCATGCTGATAAATTTTGACCCCAAACACAAATCTCCATGTATGTGGTTTGGTACTCAGGGGACTGGAAGTTAAGATGTAAGAAAGCCAGAATGTTGGTGGGGTTTTTTTAGCACTTATAATGTCACAGGTATGGATGACATTGCACTTAATGTTTTGTTTATTCTTCTACAGACAAGTCCAAAGGCATAATTAAGATACTATTACATTTCTGTCTCTCTTCTCCAGTCTTATTCTTTTTAAAATTAAACAGAATTAAACACAGAAACAGTGTTTGGTTTATGCATTACCTTTGCTTTTTAAATGTTTTATTACAGGATCACAGGTTTTGACACCAGATATATTTATCTTCAAAATTTGTACTTCTTATGAACTGGTAATAGATCTCTTCACTTCTGAAAGACACATGATCATGATCAATATTTCTTTTGATTTCTTTAATTTAATACAAATGCCAACACTTTCACTCTTTCTGTTCAGACCATTCAATGGGAAATGTTTGATGCATTTTGCTTTACCTTCACAAAGATATTATGGACCTTTTATAACCTATGGTAGTATAGAATAAAAAGACTGTGATCATAAGCTAATACAGTTTCAAAATGTAAAAAAATCATAGAATAGTTGGGGGTGAATTCCTCATTTTGAAAGCAGCTGCAGATACTTTGAGAAATATTTGGAATAGGCAAGAGTAACTCTCCATCCATTATTCACAATTTTATTCAGCATTCTATGAATGTTCCTCCTAAGCTTTTTATGAATCTGAGTGAAAATGTTTCTTATTATTATGCAGCTGCCAGTGTAACTGGTTGATATAGAATATTTTATAAATAAATATTCTCCTTCTTTTCACTGAAATCCTATTTTCCACCAAGTTTCTGAACAATTATTGTGTCTCTCTGTTCAAGACTAGTCTCTGTTCTTGAAATTTCACTGATTTGTTATCCCTGTTATAGCCCATTGAAGAAGAATTTTCATCAGGTAGATATCAAACACTTCAACCAATCTCATAAACAACTGGTATTCTTAAATGACTCTGGAAAGATTTTCGTCGTAGTATAGCCAGTTGCTCTCTTGTGACATGCAGCTCTAGTTTCTCATCACGAATCTCTAGGGAAAAAAAATAAAAGCAGTAGAATCATATTAAAAAGTTACAGAAGCTGCAAGCTGTTAATAGAAAATAAGTAAAGGATGAGAGTTATTGTTTTCCACTTGCCAAGCAAATGTTCATTATGCAACAAATATTTCAAGATCAGCCAGCCACCCAGGAGGCTGAGTGAATTAATTGTCCAGCTGTGACAAAAATGAAACAGAGCTACCTGTTCCTGTCCCCCCACACTCTCCATCTGCACTGGAGTGTCTGCTTTAAGGAAGGGTTAGCAGAGGTTTTGTTGGGTGTTGGCTCACCTGCTGGGGCTTTTCTTTGATTTGTTTATGCTTGTTTTGCATAACATTGTGCAAAGTACCACTTGTGCATCATTTTGCTCCTCATTAGATGATTAAAATAGAAATTAATAGGATAAATGGGATGTATAGAGCACTAATAAAGAGTCTTACCTTTTCTATCTGGGTTCTTTAATAAGAATGCCAGTAACCAGTAGAGACATAAAATAACTAAAGTTGAAAAGAACTGCATGATATTTTGGTGTTTTTTTTTTCCTTTAACAAAAAATGGAGACAACTGTCATCATCAGAAAAACAAAACAAAACAAAAACCCAACAAAAAACATTGGCAATGAATTTCTTAAACCAAAACAGAATGAGATATTACAATGATGTCAGTCACAAGCACTCCTTTGGTTTCACTGGAATTATGTTTTAAATTAGCTAGGCTCTGCTACGTAAACTATTTCAAGAGGTAAATTCAGTACATATTGGTCTTATGAGACGTTTGGTTATTCATGCATTATAGCTTACTAAATATAAAAACTAAGTTGCTGTAAAATATTTAAATAATTAAAAAATAGTGTTTTTTCATCCATGCTTAACTGCAAGAACATATAATTTTTGCATCTACAAAAAATGTGATCTATTAGTTTTCCAGCACTAAAGGCGAAATGAGAATTCTCTGCCCATCTGCATGCTAAATACAGTCTGTTTGATTTTCAGAAGTGTGGCTGCTTTTATGGACTTTATGCATTGACTTTGTGGCATTCAGAACACCCTCTTCATTCTTGTAAAAGAAACTGGTACCTCAGGTATAAAGATGTCTCTTTTGGAAATAAGGATGAAAACTGGCTCACAGTTTTGAAAAATACAGAAAAAAAATGCAGTAAGTAGCATGTTACCATTGAAATTATAAAAAGAGTAAGCAGTGCTGGAACAGATGTCTCATCCTCTTTCAATTGTGTTTCTTTTCAAGACATGTTAAATTTTAATCTGCATCTGAATGAATTTAAATAATTAATCCCTGTTCTACTAAGTGAATGGCAAAAAAATCAGCTCATATCTTTTCATATAAAAATCAGGGATCATATCCTTTTAATGTGGTCTAAGTATAATTGTGAATTCAGCATTAGTATAAATGGTCTATGTACACAGTACTCTGCCTTACATTGCAGTGGACCACAGCAGTGAACAGTAGATCTGCAGCTGTACATGTGAACTAATGCCATGCACAAGATACTGGCATACTAACAGCATAACATAAGAGAAAATGACAGATTATAGGTTATTACTGGCTCACTGATTCAAAAATACGAAGAGGAGATACTAATTAAGCCCAGTGATGGTTTAGAAGAGGAGACCTGCAGGGAAAGGGGAAAATATACAGATAGATAATGTCTGGAAAATAGCTGATATGAAATGATTCTCTTCTGCCCCTAAAGAGAAAATCTGGTCTTTGACAACGACAGTCTATTAACTGGTGTGACCTGATTAGGCTTATTAATGCTGCTGGCTGTATTATGAAGACAAATGAGAGGCAAAGAAGCCAGGACTGTATAGGCAAACAGATCCCACCTGGATGGGTGCTCCAGATTAATTCTTTTTACACTGCATGAGTAAACCAAATGCCAAAGTTCAAGAGAGCCAGTCAAGCAAATGATGGGATTATAGTTCAGGATGAAAAGATGGAGGAGCATGGGGAGGAATGATGAATGCTCTTTCACCAGAGGAATTAGAAACAAATGTAATCTTTCTTGATAAAGTATTTAATTCTCTTCCCTGTCTCAGGTCATTTAACACAGACTTACATGGTGAAAAAAAGAAAGTATTTTTCAAAATTAAAGTTCTTACCTCATATTTTAAAGTGTGTGTCAAAATAATTACTGAATCTATAACATTTTGCCTAATGCTTGAAAGAGTAGTTACGTTTTAAAACCAGTTTCAGAAATGGGTGGAGGAAAATGCAATCTATATTTCTCTATGACAGGAAAGGAAAGCAGAATTAGAATATAGAAAAGCTGTAACTGTTTGTTTGGTTTTTGTTGTTTGTTTTTTTTTTTTTTTTTAATTACTGATGCTCAAACTAAAACCAAACAAAATCAGGCAAATACTACATGAATTCTCATTACAATCAAATAAGAAAATTGCTTTCTGCCCTTTATAGACAGAAACTTATAACCAGTAAACCAGAAAATCACAAAGACCATTGTTGTCAGCTTATTCATCAGAAGGAGAAGAGAAGAATCTAATGTATTTAGTTTACATTGCAAGGTGTTTGATAGTTAGGGAGGCTGCAGGGGTGATGACTTCAGTCACTCCTGTTGAGGGGTGACAGGAGCTGCTCCTGTGTTAGACAGAGTCAGTTCCAGACAGCTCCAAAACAGACCCTCCACTGGCCAAAGCTGAGCCCATCAGCAATGCTGGTGGCACCTCTGATAAAGGTGTGAAAGGGTAAGAATGGGGCACAGAAGCATTGAGAGAGAGAAGCAAGAAAAATGTGAGAAAAATAACTATGAGGACATCAAGGTCAGAGGAAAAAGACAGAGAGGAGGTGCTCCATGAGCTGAAGCAGACATTCCCCTGCTGTGCATGGAGAAAACAAGGGTCAGGCAGCTGTTTCCCAGCAGCCCATGGAGGGCCATACTGGAGCTGATATACACCTGCAGCCCATGGAGGATGTCACACTGCAGCAGGTGGATGTGACATGAAGGAAGATGCAGCCCATGGAGAGCCCATACTGGAGTAGGCTTGTGGCAGGAGCTGCACTAATGGAGAGGAACCCATACTGAGGAAAGGACCCATGCTGGAGCAGATCTTGAAGAACCGTAGCCTATGGAGGGAGCTCATGGAGGAACAGTTCATGAAGGGAGGGACCCCACATTAGAACAGGGGAATGGTGTGAGGAGGAAGGAGCGGCAGAGAGGAGATGTTCTGAACCGATTGCAACCCCCATTCCCCATCCTCCTACGTCATTCATTGTTATGTCTTCATAGGACACACTGCAAATCATTGTATGAGCTTTTATTTTAGTAAATACCTTGTTTGGTTATTTTGCTCTGGGTTTTTGGTTTGGGTTTGGTTTTTTTCATTAATAGCCTTTAATATGGATTAGACTTTAACTGAAATCCACACTCAGGCTCCATTTCTTTTTTCACATGCATTTCTGTATTAGAAAATGAATAAAAATTCTCAAACTAATATGCGTGTAAAATATATTGAAGTACCGGTATATACATTAGAATTCTGTAATCTGAAAAAATTAAAAGGAAACACTGAAATCTTTTAAAAGAGATTGGCATTAATTCTGGTTGGGTTTAGTATTTACTTATTCAAGTAGTTGGGCGATTGCCGAGAACACAGAAAAAAAAAATACCATGGTGACCTGCTGATAAATTCTAAATCCTGAAATCAATGCCAGGCAAAGGGCCACTGTCTAATCAAGCCAACTAAAGGATTTTATAGCTTTCAGCTACATTCAGTAGCACGACAGGCCAGAAAATATGCAAACACAAGAGTTTCAACTCTTGGCATAATGAACAAAACAGCTACATCTGTTGTTCAGTAAACATATTATTGAAAAAGCATGGAAATCAGGTGTTGGTTCAGCACAGAAGCATGATTTAAGCAGTTGTAACTTTCCATGAGTGTTCTATGTGTCTTATCTGATATATAATCAGTTCACAGAACCTAAGATTAATGAAGCAGAGCAGCCATTTCTTCTCAAATTAAGATGGGCAAATCTGTACAATTAATAACTTTTCCAGCTGAATTTGACTTGTTTTTAATCTTTAAGTCAGTGGATTTATGGAAGTGGCTATGCTTTCCAGCATCTGAGATCAGTTAGAAAAACTGATTAAGGAATCAAGCAATTTTTGGACTTCTGTAGCAGGTTAATTTGTTTGGTTTTTTTTTTTGTTTTTTTTTTTTTTTAAGGACTAGACGCATAATCAAAGCAGTTCTTTCTAATCTACTTTTCTCTTTAAACCTGTTTTAGTTATAATGGTCTTTTGAACAGAGATGGACAAAACAGCAAAGAAGAGTCATTAAATTCACACAGAATTAATTACACTCTAAAAGCACAAGTTTAAAATAAACTTGCTGTCATTCGAAAAGTATGTGCACTCTTAACACATTTAAATTTTGAGTATTGCATCAGGATGTTACTTGAATACTTGAGCTGTAAAGAATTTCTGTTTTCCCAGCTGGATACACATTGTTATCCTAATGTCTTGCTATTGAACAGGGTTAGAATCTACTGTTTACCCAGAAACTGTCCATGCACAAAGAACAAGAAAGAGCTAAATACGGGTACCTTCCATAAAATGCCTAACTGATATGAGCTGAATGTGTACAATTGTCAGTGTTTTTTCAAGGGAGTTAACAGAACTACTGCTGCCAACCTTGAAAGACTATCCATAATCTGAACAATTGCATTCCTTTGACAGCTGCATGACTAGATGTGATTTTATGGCATTCAATAGTTCATTTTAATGAGATCCCAATGATTGGTATTATTCTTCATTTCTTTGACAGTCAGTTAAGTGCACAAGGAGGAAGTAAGATAAAATACTGCTGAATTAACTTCAGAGTTAGGAGGAGGAAATGCACCTAGATATGACAATGCTGTGTGTCCCAGATCTAAGATTCTGAAAGTGGTCTCCTCTAAGGCAGCAGGACAACCCTATGAGTGATGATTTAAGATACAGAAAAGCAGCCTACATGTTTGGGATTTTTATTCAGCTCACCTGCATATTAAAATTGAGCTGATACTGACTGAAATCCTTAGAAAACTAAGTAAAATGATGGTTTTGATTTTTTTTTTCATGAAAGAGAACTTAGTTTGAAATCTGAATTTCATCATTTGTAGAGCCATTTTGCTATGTACCGTTGAGTCTTCACAGTGTTAACATATAAAGCCTTATCCCTTCAGTGCAATACCTGAATTTTATTCAAAGATGATATTTTTTATTTATGAATCCTGTTCAGGGGGAAAAAATTGACTTTTAATTCAAGCTTCAAATGTGCTACATGAGCACTTAGCTAACACAACACATGGGGATAGTAATTTCCATCAAGTGAAGTAAAAATGACTGAAACTATATGGAAAGTATTACAAGAGCTTTTTTGACAGGCTTGATCACTGCTGTGGAAAATGAGACGTAAAGGAGGCAATGTTAAAAATAAAGAATTTCTAGTTACCACTAAAAACTCTTCAGAGTTGTCTTGTTCTCTGCACAAAGCTATCTGGAGTTTTATAGAACATTCTAAGCAATTTGATTTAAAAGCACAAGAAAGTATTATCTTTTGCCATGCCTCAAATGAAGTACAGTGTCTTATGGCAAACACCATTACGAATGGTGATGTTCAGTACTGGCTTACTGAGGGAGTAGATCATGTACTATGCCCTGAATATATATTATGTAGTGGTTATCATTTTTTCCTCTAGCATACTGTTGCAGTACTGGCCAAACCTTAGGGTGCATTGTTTTGATACAGAGGTACACATGTTTTGTGTGTAGTAGCTTTTGTCATCTTAAATTATGTTCTAGTGACTCTTGCTATTCACACTGTAAAATCAATCACACTTCTGCTTGTGCTTCATTAGATTCAAGCTGAAGTTTATAGAAGTGTCAAAATCTAACAGCATGGAGAGAATGCAAGAGCTTTTTCAGCTCTGTAGTCCTGTTTCATAACTAGGCTTTGTTACCAAGCAGAAAACCAATTAATATAGTCTCTGAGCTAGATGTATTAAATCACATCAGCTGCCCTCAGGCTCTATCCAAAGAAACAAAATAAGAATAATTAGGTAAACAATGTATCATCAGGGAGCACTTACTATCTGACCACTGAACATGAGGTGATACTCTACATTTACAGAGTACAGGTAGGGGCAGTTTGTTAAAAGTTTAGTCCAAAGGATAGTAATACTCCCATTGGCTTTGTAGAGTTTAGATTGGACAAGATAGGGCTGAGATTAGGGGAAAAGAAGGACAAAAAGAAAGAAAAAGGAAAAAAGCTTTTTGAAAACATGAGGATCTATTGTAAAGGCAGGCAGAGAGCTGCATTAAAATCATTGAGGAATCACGAGTCCAGCTGTTCAGGCTCTGATAGTACAAATGGGCTGCCTGTGCAGAGTGGCCGGTGCTGCCTGGCACTGGACACAGAAGCTCTAGCGGCCCCACAGCAAGGCAGAGCCCCTCAGCCACGGGTGGGCGCCTTGGGGAAAGACTGGGTATGGAAATGCAAACGGTGCCTGGCAGCCAGGGCTGAGGGAGAACCAGGTGAGAAACAGCCCTGCGAGACCCGAGGGCAGAGCACAAGGAGGGCACGAGGGGCTCTGGGAGCCCCACAGAGGTGCCCCTGAGGCACCAGCAGGGAGCCCAGTGGGACAGGGGAAAGTGTTGAGAGCAGCAGAGAGAAACTGATACCAATTGACTGGATCCCTGGTTTTGTGTTTGTTTCTCACCATACCATGCCTTTTTAATGGAAATGCATTCAATTAATTTTCCCAAGTTTAGTCAGTTTTGCCTGTGACAGTGAATGATCAGTGATCTGGTCTTCATCTCATTCCACAAGCTTTTCCATCTATTTTCTCCGCCTGCCCAGTTGAGGAGGGGGATCAAGAGAGTGGCTCGGTAGGCATCTGGCAGAAGACTGAGGTCAACCCACCACAACAGCCTATCAAGAAGCAAAGACAGATCATGCAGGAAAACACAAATTTAAAGAAGGAACTTGGTAAGTCTGACCTAGATGATCTTAAGGTCCTTTCCAACCCTAAATATTCTATGATTCTATGATACAAGTTGATAAGATCATTATTTCAGTCACTGATCTGAGAGGGCTCTGCTGTTAGGGTGTTGAGGGCTCTCTGGGTTGGTGATGGTAGGGTCTGGCAGGCAGAGTCTACCCCCACCCAGTAGGAGCAGTGCAGCCCAGGGGGCACTGGGGCAGCCCCAGCCCAGACATCAGGCGCCTACCTGGGGATGGGGAGTGGCTGAGGACAGAACAGGATGTAGGTTTGTGAGTGGTCTCAGCTTGGTGGGGCTTTGGGGAGCTGTAGACTGGCCCTGCTTCAGGGTCACTGAGACATGGGCTTATTCCAGTGCATGGCTGTCAAGTTAAATGCACAAGAACACATTAACATAAATCCTTCTTTGTCTGCCCAAAATTCATAGCAAAAAATTATGAGATTTTTGAAAGATTTTGAGTTGCTAATGATTTATTTTCCACTATCTGAAGAGCATAAGAAAACTGGAAATGTTCAGGAGGTGTTTTTCTGCTCTAGTTTTCCTATTTACTTGTATTTCTGCCATGTCTGAGAGTCAACTCACAGAAAATGTAAAAAGTTTAAAACAAATTTATTAACAAAAAAAAGTCAAATAATAAAGCTAGCCAGTGGAGCCTAGACTTTGTTCCCTCCATTGTGAGGCCAGCAACTGAAATCAAGTCTCCAGACAACCTAAATGAATACTCGAACTCCCAGAAGTAATGATAAGGGGAAGGCTGCTGAAAGCAGAGCTCCTGATTCCCCCATGCCTATGTTCCTGCCACGAAACATGGTAAGAAGATAATGGTCATGGCTCTCAAGTGCTGCACTGCATAACTTCTTTGTAGATCTCGTACAAAACCCCTTTTCTTATTGTTGTGTGTCTGGCAATAGAGCGAATTTACTGTGTGACTTTCAAATGTGTGACTTTTACAGCAAAAATTCATTTTGAAAGCCCTGCTGGGAAGCAGTTCCACTCCATCCAGCAGTATACAAAAAACAGCTCGTCATGCCCATCCACACAAAAGTTAGGCTTCAGGAGCAGCAATATCCTGATGTAGATCAGTCTGCATTGTGTTTCTGCAGGACAGAAGGATAAAAACCATCATTATCTCTTCTAATACCACAGCCTTGATTTATAGGCAGTTACCTGCATTTTGGCTTTTATGGAATGGTTAGAATAGGAAATTTTTGAATAAAAGACATTTGAATCTCTTACATCAGTCATGTTTTTCATATACATAATACTCCATAATGATCTGCAAGGCTCTTGGGTAACGTAGAGGAATAAGTCATGGCTAAATACAGATCAGAACTGTGCCTGCCCCAGGCTTTTTGAAACAAGAAAACAAATGCCTCTAGCATGTACACCCACAGTCATTTGTCTCCTAATATGCCCCCAACATCTTGGAATGCAAAACAATTTTCCCCCAAGAAGACTATCAGGGTAGTATTTTTGAACTGAGAGACAAAGACAGTCAGCCAATTTCAAATGAAAGCAGCAGAGCAGCTGAGCTATCCCAGAATGAAGTGATCACTTCAGTCTTGCAGTTCATGCAACACTGCTAAAAAGCAGACACAAACACATAAATATAAGTACATCATGCAGAAAGAATCTAACTCCAGTGCCACCCCAGGAGGCTAGGAATGAATATCCCAGTCGGTACATATAGATCACCAAATAGCTTTTTTTCTTCAGTTTGATGCAACAAACCCCCTTGGCTCTATCAAATAAACACAACAGTAAAGATGATGTATTGAAGTTTTTCAGTACGATAAAAACTATCTCGTTTTGACACAATTGTATGAAATTTGTTGCTCTGTTGTGGCTTTCTGCTCTCTCTAAAATACTGTTTCTCAGAAGTTTAAACTCTTTAATCAAGTTATTAATTTTGCTATATATTAACTGTGTTTAAAATAAAAGTATATCAAGGGTATGTATATGTGGTGTGACTGTGGAAGGTGCGTCAGTGCTTTACTGAGTAAAATTGGATTTGTAAGCAGAACGTTGTAATATATGACTTTTATTTTTCTGGTTTTCCTGGAATATTCAAAATAATATAGGTAGAATTACTAATTTATAGGAGCAAGATTTTCTTTTTCATTTTGTGCAGAAGCACATCAAATGCCTATATCTAATTGAACCGTATGCCTACTGTGGTCAGTGTATTGGTGCAAGTTCAGCATAAATAGATAAGCTGTTAACAATGGGTGGTAGCTGTCATATTTGCAAATGACATAGAAGTAATAAAATGCTGTAAGATGCAACCTTGTGTGTCCTGATGAATTTTAAATGCAAGAAACAAATGTTCCACTTATCAAATAGGAAGGAATATATAGCTCACTGCAATACAATCAGTCCCCCACAAAATCTTACTGTATTAGCAATTAACTCTTAAGTATAGAATGCAATCTTCATTCTGCAAAAGGAAGGTAAGAATTGCAAGCTACAATGTATGTGCTTTACATGTATATATAGTTACACATATGTATACATACAGAAAGACATTCATAGAGCCATTTATAATCCAAGTCCCATACATATATTTTATTATAATCAATATGATTAAACCATGTTCTGTTAAATTATATGTATATCTTTGTCCTGGGTTCAGCAGTAGCAGTCATTTTTCTCCTTCTTAGTAGCTGGTGCAGTGCTGTGTTTTTGACTTTCAGTCTGGCAACAGCGCTGATAACACCAGTGTTTTTAGTTGTTGCTCAGTAATGTTTACTCTTACCAAGGACTTTCTGAGTCTCATGCTCTACCAGGGAGGAGGAGAAGCCGGGAGGAAGTAGAGACAGGACACCTGACCCAAACTAACCAAGGAGCTACTCCATACCACAGCACATCACGCCCACTATATAAACCAGGGGCAGTTTCCTGGAAGGGCTGGTTCACTGCTCCAGCCAGGCTAGGTATCATTCGGCAGGTGGTGAGAGGTTGTATTTTCTTCCCTTGTTATTTCCCTTATCATTGTTATTATTATTGATCGTAGCAGTAGTGGTTTGCGTTATACCTTAGTTACTAAACTGTTCTTATCTCAACCTGTGGGAGTTACATTCTCTCGATTCTCCTCCCCATCCCTCTGGGAGTGGGGGGAGGAAAGGAGGGGAGTGAGAGAGAGGCTGCATGGCTGACTGAGCTTAAACCACGACAATCTTTTGTCTCAGTAAACAGCATTTGGACTTTTTTTATGAGAAGCAGTCTGTTTTTACACCCACATTATAAAACATTATCAGGTAATATACTTAAGAGCAGTACCTTTAAAAGCTCAGATACTGGAAAAAGAGGAGAAATTGTAATAAAACCACTCACTGATTTACATGATAAGAAGCAAATGTGTTTTGGTGACGCATGCCTTTTCTTATGCATGATATGAATAACTTATTTGCTTATGACATGAGTAATGTGCTATTTATAAGTTCATATGCTTAAAATATGAATTATCTTTATTTCAAATTATCACATTTGTAACAAAAGATGTGATGGTTAAATGCATTCTTTTAATTTGCTGTTTTCAAGAATAGAAGGATTTAAATGGTTGTGTTTGCTTTGAATTTCTTTAGTTTTAACACTGTTAGAATAGGTCTGTTTATTCCAACAGAAGTTGGAATCTTTAATGTTGAAGTGTTCATTGAGCTGCCCTGATACTGAATAAAGAACATCATAACTAGATTCTTACCAGGTATTTTGTTAACTACAGTGTCAAGCATAATATGAAAAACCCCATGAATGTCAGAGGAGATGTGATTAATTCTTGAGAAATATAATGGATCACATTTCTATTTCTTTTTAAAAATGATTTTCTGAATATTTTTATGGTTGCTCTGTAATCTCACCTCTCAGTAATTTAATTTTGTAATGACTCACTTCAGAGCATTTTGAATGGGATAATAGATCCCTGTGGACAGTACAGGATGAGTACAGGCCAGCAGTCCTTTGACTTCAGCTTCATAATTCATTGGGCTTCAAATGGACTTGTGGATTCATTTTCCTGACTGGCATTACCTGCAGATGAACCAGCTCAGATGAAGAAAGTTCATGAATTACATCTGTAGCTGGGTTGCAGGCAAATTTGAAGGACACAGGAGGGGATGGATATAAGCATTACATGTCTGGAAATTATTTGATAGTTTCTTCATATTCCAAACCATTAGGCATGAAACACTGGATACAGTTTTAACCCTATAGTCATTTGGTCTCTTTTTTAATATCTCCTCCCTTTGCCAGAAGCCAGACGTTTTTCCATCATCACTAGGCAAAATTTCTTTGGGTTGAAGCAGTTTTTAAAAACACCACCAGGAGGATGGTGCAGGCCAGCGGTGCTGTACCTAACAACAGTTGCAACTGTGTGACTTCCAAAGCCACATCTGCTACGAAACAAAAAGCTCTATCAGCTCTGTATCCACAACATGACTTTCACCACTTAGTTGCATACCATGTGAAAAAGTATCTAGTTTATTTTAAATCTGTTCACTAAAGTAATTTCATGTCTCCTAGTTCTTCTGTTGTGAAAGTAGTGATGTTACTATTCTGTGTATTTCCTGCATGACAGCTCTAATTTTATAATTTCTTAAATATTATTATCATCATTCATTTCTTTTCCATATTGAAAAGTCCTAACTTTTTAAATCACCTTAGATGAGCGCTATTTGATATCTTTGAATTCTGTTCTTGGTTTCTGTGTGCTTTCTTTATTTTTCATGTGGGACCCGGCTGTTTCACTGTGTAGTAGAAATGCGGAATCACTCTGGGTTTTCCAAGTAGCATAATGACAGTTTGTAATTGGTTTTCTGTTGTTGCCTAATAATTCTTAACACCAGATTTATTTATATTGGTTTTGATGACTGCTTAGCAGATATTTAGATAGAAACAGTGATTTGAAATAGTAACAGTTTATCCTGAGCTCATGGTAAAGATGCAGTTTGGGTTGGTTTTGCTTTTGCTTATTACCTTGCATTTATTTCAGTTTCATCCACAGCTTCAGTACCCTGCCCTAGGTATCCATTCATTGCTTTGCAAGTCTTCACAGTTTGCTTTTCTAGATTATCTTTGACTCCATCAAACAACAGCAGTCCTACCATAATGCCTAACTGTACTCTTTACACTAAGAACAAAGTTTTACTGCACTGGGTTTTTTTATGTTCTTAAGTCTTTAAGGCAGTATCATTCCATAATAGGTTTGATAAAGGACCTTATCAAAAGCTTATTGCAAATCCAGTGTACTAAATCAGCCAGATTATCCCTATGCAAAGGCTTGTCAATACCTTGAAGAATTAGTCTTCTACATAAACTAGATTCACTTTTCCCTCACAGATCTTATGGATTGGTGTGTCTACTTGATTTTGTGGTTTGAAACCATTAATAGGCACTTTTTAAGAATACCTGAAGAATAGAGCAGTCAGGTTTTGAATTTTTCTGCCATTTTTCACCACAGGTTCTTAAAGCACTTAAGAAAACGGGATTTTCAAAGGTGGACATTTGTCATGGGTTCAGCAGTAGCAGTCATTTTAGTGCTTCTTGGCAGCTGGTGCAGCGCTGTGTTTTTGATTTTCGGCCTGGGAACAGCGCTGATAACACCAGGGTTCTCAGTTACTGCTTGGTAATGTTTTGGTCTGACCAAGGACTTTCTGAGTCTCATGCTCTGCCAGGGAGGAGGGGAAGCCGGGAGGAAGCAGAGACAGGACACCTGACCCAAACTGACCAAAGAGGTATTCCATGCCACAGTACATCATCCCCAGGATGTAAAAATGGAGGGCAGAGACCCGGAAGGGTGGGGGGGGGTGGGGGGGGGGTGGGGGGGGGGTGCACTGCTTGGTAGGGCTGGGTATAGGTGGTGAGCGATTGTATTCTTTCCTTGTATTTTCTCTTGTGTGATTATTGGTGGTAGCAGTAGTGATTTGTGTTATACCTTAGTTACTAAACTGTTCTTATCTCAACCTGTGGGAGTTGCATTCTTTCGATTCTCTTTCCCATCCCACCGGGAGCAGGGGGAAGAAAGAGGGGGGAGTGAGTGAGCAAAACTGCGTGGCTGAGAGGCTTAAACCATGACAACATTATAGTTGAGCTCCTAAATCATCTCATTTTAAGGTTCCTTATTATTAGGAGTAATCATCACCAGGAAGCTTTAGCATCTTTCATTTTAGCATCTTCTTTTTAGTATATACTGATGTATGGAGAGAACAGATTTCTGGCAAGCATATTTGAACAGTTGTTACTAATGAGTTACACAGTGGAACAAATATGAGTAAATGACTTTCTAATAGGTATGTATTAGGGTATTTGTTTAAGGACAGATAGGGAATCAGTGGCAGAGACTAGAAAAGATTATTTGTTTATGGATGCATAGTTATTTCTTTTTCATGGAACTGAATTTCACTTCTGTTATACTAAGCTCAAGGAACTAGTTTACTTCTACTGTCAATCTTCTTGCTAGCAAAATGTTTGTCCTTTATTCTACACCATTATATATACAAAGTACTTTCTTATCACTAAGTGTACTGCAGTTTCATGTCTATTATTAATGGATCGACTGCAGTGATTCTTCTTTCTTGCATGTATTCTGAAGATATCCTTTATCATGTGAAAAAACTGTATGAAGGACTTTTGCCCACCTGTATATTTTCTATTATATATAGCTGGAAATAGTAATTATTTAATAATATATATTAATATTCATATAAAAATTATTTTACATATTAATATATAGCAGAAACATCAAGTTATTTATCCTATTTCTCCCAGAAATTGTTTAGTTTTATCTTCCCCTTAGTTAGGCTGCCTCTCAGACTTCATTTATAAGACATCATAGATTATCCTTTGTTTCTATTCATACAATTTCTGTCATCAGCTAGATGACCTTTTTTCTCAACCTTGAGGATGCTAAGATCCCTGAGGTAGCAAACCTCAGCTGATGTTTATTCAGCACCAGGAGGTTCAGGTCCTGATCATTCAGAAATTCTTTAGGTGATACTGTAGTATAAATAAATAATTTTCTGGAAATTTCATATTTAGCAAAACCATTTTCATTTCTGGACTACAGAGTACATAGATGTCCTGTATGCTCAGAGTCCAGTGGTATGATTTGCTCACGATTTTTTCTACAACAGATTATAATCATTCTGTATTACCAACAGAATGGTCTTCTGCTTAAAAAAGCGTTTCTACCCTTTTCTCCTTATCCCTTACATGGCTGATATTATTGTCACCATAGCTTTATATTACTTGTCAATTTTCTTTGTTTTTTGATTGTGAAATGTCTTGGCTTAGGTTTCACTTTACAGAAGTGCAAGCAACATTGCTAAACTTTAATTGCATGATGAGAGGAGGTGAGAATTTAAGCTTTATTTTACGTAAATCAAACCAGACAAAAACAGAGTTACATACTATACCCAACAGAACAAGTTTACTTTGATGAGTTCTGTAGAAAGATTTTGATAGCTGCTGAGGCATGATGGTTTCCCACTCAAATCTGGAAACACTACCAGTGATGTAGATGTAGATGTAGATGTACCAGTGATGGAAGCTGGAGATGGAATGCTGTGCTATTTTTTTTCTTTTTTTTTTAATTGGATAGGTCTGCTTACAGGAATACTTGTCAGATCCTCAAATAAGAAACTCAGGATATAATTAGGAGCAGACAGGAATGTGGTGATCAGGCTGACTCTCTTTGGCACTGCCATCATGCAGGTTTACTCTGCTAACACTGAAGAGAGATTACAAACAGATTTAATGTAAAAAAGCAGCCATTTGGTGCTAATCATGTTTGCATTTCTTGTACCAATTGCAAACATGAACTATAGTAACCTTGAACTGAAATGCTCAGCATTTCATAATAATTTTATAGCCGAATAAATTTACCATGATACTTCCATTTAAAAGTCTGTTGAAAATGGGATGCTTCTTAGCAGTACCAGGACCCTATAGACCACAACAACAACAGCAACTGCACAAGGTGCAAAGAGACAGATAAACCATCACATAACCTGTCTTATTCAGGATGAATCCTTTCAAGTTGTGATAATGACTGACATAGAAAGCCTCACAAACAAGGAAAAGCTTTTCACTTTCAGAGGGCAAGGTTTTCCACAGGATCAGATCTTCCTGCCTATCAGAATCAAGTAAAACTTCACAAGACACCAAGTATCCCTTCCACACACTTATATTTGGATGTTTCTATTGCCTGTCCCATTCTGAATCATGAATCATAGAACAAATCACAGAATGGTTTACGTTGCAAGGAACCTTGAGGATCACCTAGTTCCAGTCCCTTTCCCATAGGCAAAGAAGCCTTCCTGTAGACCAGGTTGCTCAAAGTCTCATTTAACCTGACCTTTTCTCACAATGCTCTTTCCTTCTAAAATATAACTTGGCAAGAGCCAGGCTGAGTTCAAGTCTAAAGTGCTGTCCAAAGCCACTTACTTTTCAACTGATACACTGCATCGTTGTATATAGACATTAAAACTATCATTTCTTTGACATGACAGTTGAGAATCCAATATAGAATTTAAGGGTCCAAAGCAGACAAAATGTTTGTTCCATTTCACTTTCTGCTTGTAGGGAAAATAGTAAACTAATATAGGATGAGGTGTAAGGTGCATGTATGGTGCATTCATGTTCTGTGTTTTGTATAAAGTCTATATTCTTTTTTTCTTCTTTTTTCCCCCACACAAGCTAAACAAAGTAGAAGCAATAAAATCATATTAAATTCACGTAAATCTGAAATTTGGTTAGATGTCAAAGAGCTGGAAAAGAGTCAGCAGAAGTTTTGGTATATGACTCCTGACAGAAACCTTCTCCAGTGTTTTGTCAGCTCTGCCAATATTTTGTGTGGATAGAAATCAGCAAAAGTTATGACACATCACTGTTTTCATGTGCAGCCCTTTGTGTAGCTATTCTCACTGTTCTTGCAATGTGTAATCTTTATCAAAAAAATTAAAATTCTGCTTCAGAAATGAGGAAATTGTAGCAGGTTTTCATTTCAAAAGTATTGTCCAAAACTTCTTGCAGAACAAAGTAAGTACTTTCAAAATCTATGTGTAAAATCAGCAAGCCAAAAACCTAAGCATACTAGTGGGAGTCTGCATGTACATAACTGACCCAGAAACGTATTTACTATATCAGCATTAGAAATTGCCACTAATATTGAGAAATTATTAGTGTAAATAAATACAAAGATAAATAAATAACTTCAAAATATGTTCCTTTTTCCACTGTATTTTTTCCTGAATTTCATAGTCTATCCCCATTATTTATCACATATAACTTATGTTCTTATTACCTGTAATGGGAATAATCATAAAATATTGCAGTGTTAATTCTTAAATCTTTTCAATAATAATAAGGCAGTACTGGAAAAATCTGTCCTGTATCACTATATATTTTATTGATAGTATGATGTATCTCTGATCATTTCACCAGTAATTGTAACTATCCTCTGATATTTGCTAGCTATCTACTATAATGGCCTTCCATTGTTCCTTATGCTTTCGACAATCCCCTTCCCTCTTGTACAAGTCCTTACTTAAGGCAGAAATTCTTTAGGCAGATAATGTCATTTTATATATGATATAGGACACTAGGGTTTTGGCCAATATAAATGCTTAATGACAATAAGATTGTTCAAGTTATTGTAGAAGCTGATTTGAATTTCATATTACACACTGGAAAAAAGTAAGGCATTCAGCTGTGATAAAGTCTTATTAAAATATTTGCCCCAGAGTAGAAAATGAAGATTAGTATATTTGGCATCAGATACTGTTGATAAGTATTTCAATTTTGCACAGTGATTAAATGTAATTCCTAGATTGCTCTGATATTCTTAAGATAAACTAACATACCACAGTTCTTCAAGCATCCAGCAAAAAAAGGGAGCTAATGGGGGTGGAAAAGAAAGAAAACATGAAGCAATAAAGGAGGATATATAACAAACAATGTATAACTCATGTTTTCAGGATCACCCGACCCAGGAGAGAACAATACTCTTTTATCCCAAAATACTTAGTAAGCAGTCAGTAATTGTCAGAAATTGTGATGTGGGATTATGATAAAGGAATAGTTGAGCTGGGAGATCACCATCTAATGTCTTGCTCTAAAGTCAATCTTCTACATCCATTGTAAAGTGCTTTGACAGGTCAGTAATGGATTTGTCCCTGCAGATTTTGATGAGGAGTTCTATCCTGGACTTGGACGAAAAACAGTCCTTCTAATAGACTTTCCATCTAATTCAAAACAAGTGACTTAATGTTCTAAGGAAATTACCAGAAGAAATTTCATTTTAAAAAAATCATAAGATTACAGAGTCTTACTGAAACAGTAGAATATTATTGAAAAAATTATGATAAAAATACATGCAGGGTTTGTTTGGAAATTAAAGGTAACATGAAGTGAGAGCTGGAACATCTTTTTGTTTTCATTTTTAAATAATGCTGCATAGGAGAGGATATGCTTATGAGGTGGTGGTTTCCAATCTGCTTTAGGACTACGAGCATCTGTTCCATGTACAAGATTTGAGAGGTCTACTTTGCTTTTCATTTCCTTCTCTCAGAAAACTGGATCCTATATTTGAGTTAATTAGTCAAGTAGTTAGCACTCAAAGGATCCTTGGTATCCTACATTAAAAACAATCTCTGTATGAAACTATTAAAACAAAGTCTCAGGGCAGACAAATGTCATGGGTTAAACCACGACAACAAAACAGAATTGACAGACACCTTGTTCACAGGAATGTTCCCTCTATAGGTCAGGTTTGAAACATTTTGGAGATATACAGGAAATAGCACCAGTTTCTGATTTAATGCTTTATGATAAAAACAAGCAAGAAAGAAAAACATTATTTTTATTATTAAAAACATTATATACCAGTTGCTCTTTAGAGCTAATAATTTGTTTCATAAAGAAAGATGTTTTCACTTTTAGGCTTTTTTTTAATAGCTATGGCAGCTAGAGATAAAAAAGTATTTGAATCTCTGAATCATTCTCCTCTGCATTACCATTTCCGCAAAATTTCCAGAATTTATGTAGCACAAAGCATTGAAACTAACTGGAAAATAAAAGTTTGATCAAAGCCAGTAAGTTCAAAGGGGTTGCAGATAGTACAGTTTGTGAGCTGCTTTTGCTTCTTTTTGAGAAATCCAAATGTGTATTTATGACATAATCAAGATGTGTGTATTTTCGTATACCATTACACTTCAAGAATATTTTTAAATCAGTAGGCCTACAATAACACAAAAAATACTTTGCTTAGTGAAAGTGAATTTTACTTTTTGTACACAACCAGGATTTATTTTTGCCCAGCTCAAATCCTATCATGAAATTGGTTGTCAGGTATGTTGTGCTTGAGACTGTAAAAGAGGGCTGAATTTTACTTCTGGATGTTTTGTCCCACATCAATTCCAGAAGATACAGGAAAGAATTACTTTTAAACATGGAACATGGATATTGATTCAAATTTTAAGTGAACAATGTACAATCTTCATAAAGTCAAGAACAGTCTGATTTGTAACAAGACAATGTGGCTGTTAACAGTGTGTGTTAAGAGTTGCAGCATTCCTCAGAATTGTGTTTAGACTGTACACCTGGCAGATGCATTAAGACTGACCTGTTCTTATCCAGAATTCTAGCATAAGACGTGCAGTTCAGATACTTGAATAGTTCACTTATTTACATGTGTCTTTATCAGGCTTTCCATTGACCTCACCAGCTATCTGGACATGAAACACTTATGATGACAAGGTCCACTCTGAAGGTCCCATGGACCCTGAATTTGTTTGGGCTCATCTAGGAATCTAACATCTTTCAAGTTCTGTGTGCCTTGAGTCCTAATCCAAATGCCATTTTTCCCTTTCAAGATTGCTTTGCTGATGAGGATGTTTCTGCAGGTGCTGACTGCCCACCACCTATAATAAGCTCTATTGCATGTACTTCCAGAACAAACCAAATTTAGAGGCAGCTGGTGAGGAAAGAGTTCAATGTATCTTCAGGGCTTTCTTGATTAATTAAAAGTTGAGGTGTGTTGGTGGATTTGTGAGGAGTTACATGACACAGAAATGCTACACGGTATTGTAAAGCCCACAGAAGAAGGTGACTAAACTCACAAGCAAAGCTTTCTAGCTTTTAAAAGTTCTTTGTACCTAAATATAAATAATAAATGTGCCACATATAGAATGAGTAGTGTGGACTTCAAGCAATCTGAAACTTAAGTTAACAAAATTACCTGTATTATTGTTAAATTAAAGGATAGTAAGCTTTCCCAAGACAAAAAAAAAAAAAAAAAAAAAACAAAAAAAACCAAAAAACTGTCCCCCTCAAAAAAAAAAACCCAAAAATTTCAGCGAATCTTAGACATGAAAGATGATCTGAAATCTTTAGAAACATACTTTAGAAAGTTTAAACACTTCAAATGAGGATCCAAACAAAAGCCACAAAAGCACTAATTCCTCTCCTGAACTTGCATTCAGATTCAGGCTGACAGTACTTGTCTTGCAAATTTTATCTTACCATAGTAATTTTTTTGTGGGGTGAGGCACATGTGGGTGTTGCATAGTATAGTGCTATACAATTTAAACTGGCCTGTGGGCAACAAAATAGGGTACTATAACGTCTTTTCATTTCTTATCAATCTTTAGCATTGTTTTTGAATTTTACATCTTGGAAAGAAGGACTTGCATGCAACAAGTTCCTTGTTAGCCATTATTTTTTAACATGTAATCTGTTGGTAAAGCCTGTTAATTCCTTTGAGAAAGAATATGCACTTCATTGATTGTGCCTGAGCATCATCACTGGGAACGACCTTGCCTGTTTTTTCTCTTCCGTTCTGTGCCAACTTAGGATAAGAACCCTGGCTGTTACCGCCAATCTGGATTCAGAGATGTGCAATTTCCTAACTCACTCGTGGATAATATATTCATCCTATAATGCTGTATTTCAGTTTCAGGACAGTGATGGTTGGAGTGCAATAGTTGCCACAAGTAAAAATAATGTACCATTTAGCAGTCATATTGCAGTCTGTTGCAAAGTCTCTCTCGGTATCTCCCTGTCTCCCTACCCATCTGTAGCAATAATCATGTAAGGCAGTCTTTGAAACAGCAACACAATTAAGTGACTATACCTGGCATTAAAATCTAGATAAAGCTACCATATACCATTTCTGACACTGACCTCATTAACACTGCCATATCATGTCTGATTCTTAAAGACAGAGTGTCTTTTGATAGTTACATTTCTTTGGTGAGTATACAATACAGGAGTGAAGAGAAAATAACCCCTTCCAGTTGTGATGAGGAATACAATAACCCATCACCATAGCAAAGAGCATATTTTATTTGAAAAATACGAATAAAAGGTTTTGTCCCTTTTGTTTATTAAAAGAAAATGTAACAATTTGTATCAATAACACTTGCATAAGGAGGTATACTTTACATTACTCATTTGTTAAAAAAAATAGATATATTTTTGGAGACTTTGGAAAAATAAGGATGGCCCAATACTTGCAACACACTTCTTATGTTCCTTAGAATGCACTGTGCCATTTATATGTACTGCAAGTACAAGGTCTTAGCACTTTATAGTCCACAAAATACCTCTACGCAGCATAATTTCATCTTCTCTGCATTTAGAATATTTCCTTTGTTATCCTTTTTTTGTGAGACTATGAGTTTGCTTAATTCCAGGCTGGTCCAATACTTAGATTTTTTTAAAAGATAATTCTACAAAGCCTTAGATCACAGAAATACGCAATTCGTTTTAAATACCAATGAGAATATTTTCACATAGACATTTTCTTGCAGTATTCACAACTTAAACAATTGCACCAATCAGAATTCAAAACCATTTACAATTCTTTTGGTTTCCTAAGAAAACAAAAAAATAAAGTGCATAACAGTGAAATTACTTTCAACTTTTACAGTCTTCCATGGATATGTAATAAATGGCAACACTGATAAACAAATTAATTTGTTTTCAACGTATTAAACTAATGCCAGTTGAATTCAATCTCTTCCTCATCCTTGAAGTGTATTAAATTACATTTTGACCATTTTTAGGCTGACAGTGTCTTTTCACCTTTTAAAATGCTTATACAGATAATTTTCTCAGATGACATGTCAAGATTAACGAGTGCCCTCACCATTACAAGAAAGAAGGTCTGTTTGAAGGAATATGACTAATTAATTTGGTGTGAGTGTACTATTTGTTGAATAGCTCTTGCAGAAATGAAATTGTAAATTGGAAAGCCCTTAAGCACCATTTTGTATGTGCCATTTAACTTCACTCAGTATCTGAAAAACTGGCGGTTTTCAGCCTTTAGTTGTTAAGCTGCAACAGGATTTCTATTGAGGCTAACAGGAAAATAACTGGGAATGTGAATACACAAAAGATCGAGTAAAGCTTTAAGCAAAGTCCATACAATCAGACTTAACCATGAACCAGGAGTTTCCCACAATACTTTCACTCAATATGTAGTTTGTCTAATCAGCAATGCTGCAAAACGATCATGCCCTCCATGGCATACAGTGTTAATCTTCTCCTAGTTTAATCAATGTTCACATAGAAATTCTAAAAAATTCCACTGAAGGAAAAATTAGTGGGATTAGGGAGAGAAATATGTAAACCTGTTCTTTCTGCACCGTGAGGCCTTTTTCTGTGGCCCTGAAGATTTAATATTCTGCTATTTGTCATGCAAACGACACGGCACTGTGATGTGTGAGTAAAAAACAGTAAGCATAGCAAGCATGCAGACATGTCATGATAGAAACACACATTTGGCGATCACTGTGGAAAGGACGTACTGAACAGGACACAACACAACATCACTGAAGCAGCATCTCAATAACCCTGCAGATTTTTAAAGGATTCAGGATTCCTGGGGCTGTGGGTATGATGCATGTGCTGTACAGCAGCCGAGAGACCACCAGGAATGGTGAAAAGGGAATTCTTATTTCTCTGAGATATGACCTCCTTCTCTCCTTAACTTAATCAGAACATAAGCATAAGGAGTGATAATTTGCTTATACCCCTGCACTTCTGTTGGTTTTAAATCTGAATGTTCTATGATGCAAATAAAAAGAAAACAATGGTGGGAACACTGCTTAAAGCACAAAATACAATTGATTTTCTCTGCTTCAGAGGAACATAAAGATAACTAATACCTCAAAACTATAACAGTGAATGCAATTTTCATGCAGATGCAGTACGAATAATTATGGCTCATGGTATGACTAGATTTTCTTCTTAGGACTTGAGTAATAGAATATAAAAATTTAGATGTTGACATAAAGCAAGCACTATCTAAATCAAAGAAAATTTATCCTCATAAAATCCTGCACAACTAGTCACTTCATTTGGGACAAAACTGAAACATACCCTAACTCCATCCCCCAAAAAGACAATGCAAAAACAATTCACAGCTTGCGTATAACTCTTACTGCATTAAAATATCTGTTTGACTTTTTTCTAAAATCAGAATATCTCCTTAAATGCACTTCTAGATGTCGTATTTGGTAAAAATACATAAATAAAAATCTGAACACAGATTATTAAACTACTTTCAAAATCCCCACAGAACATTTTATAGTTCAGGGTATTTTCCCTTCTAATTTGTCTTGTGGGTTCAGATGTTGACAGGAAGAGGAACATTGCCATTTCCAAGTGACTAACAAAACAGTTGAGTAAAAACCAATTCTGGAACTACAGTGCAACTAATACATTTTACAGTTTGAAAAGCTTTTTATAAACCTACTTGCGAACTTTTCCAGATGGCTGTTTAAATCAAAAGCAACCAACTACATCTCAGGAAGCAGTTCATTTTAAAATATATATCCTCAAAGTAGAACTGATCAGAAGTTTCAGTCATATCTAGGGCCTACCCAATCACACAGTAAAGAAGGGAAGACTTAATAATCTTGTTCACACAGTAGGTCCACAATAAATGCAGACCCTTCTCTACAGAGCTCAAGGTACAAAAAGTTAAAGCTTCAAACAAAACAAAGAAAACCGTAAGAATCTGCTGGATTAGGTGCTACAGAGCCTGCAGCATTAAGAACTGTTTCGCAGTTCTACAATGCCAGAAAATTACTAGCATGAGAAATCTATTTAGCACATGGGAAATTTAAGAACAATTAAATATCAGTAGATTTTCTCTTAACTAAAAAATCATCATCTTATTCTCTGCTTAAATTTTTGTTAACCCAACATCTTACCAGCAGCTCTCTTGCTTTTAGTCACACATGGAAATAGGGAGAGACATGATGATCAAGAGCTATGTTTTAAATTGATTGGTGTAGCTACTGGACTCAGAACAGCAGAAGACTTGAAAAGCTTCATCTACTGACGTAAGTGAAGCACAGTGAACCAAACAACTGTATAGTTTAATGGTGCTGCCATGGTTGTTTTTATTGAAAGAGCCTATGCTTCATCTGCTTTGCTGCATAAAGAGTACTTTGGACCCATTCCATTTAAACGAATAATGTTCCCATGAAAAGGCAGAAAATAAAAGCACAACACTGGAAACAACAGTTCCTATAGCACACAGGAACAGAGCAGGCCTAGGGTTATGGGCTAGAGCCACGTTAGAGCTACAAGCTAATGATGTCCTCCCACTGTTAGCTGATTGTGGATGAAAAGATTATGAAGGACATAATGAAAAGATATCATCTCAACGAAACTTGCTAATTCAGTAAGATTAAATCATCAAAGGACCATTTAAGAGGACAGGTGTGGTTTATCCGTTCTGTAAAGGAAACAGGCTTAGTACTTCTCACACTGATAGTAAACCCCATTGGCTACCTCACATTGGGATCACGAGGCTAGAGCACAGCTAGAAATGCAACCTGCAAGAGATTTGCTCCTCTGTTAGCTATCTTCCTAAATTGGCATGACCATAAACTTATGGTAGCTTTGAGATGTTAAGCATATTGCAATAAAAATATCATTGCTTGGCTTTACTTTAGGTATTGTTACAGATACGGTACCACAGACTTTATTGAGCAATTAAAAAATATACACAAGGGACAAATAGCTTCTTTTTTTCTGTATTTTTCAAAATTCGACTTTCTTTCAATTGGAGAACCCAGTTTCACATATGAAAAGGGCACTTGTTCTACAGTAACTGCATACAACTTGCTCAGTTCCAAGTACTGTACTCATTTTTTGTTACCACTGCTGTCATTATATCTCCAGTTGGTTAGGAACTTCTTTGTTCTGGGCATTACAACTAAGTTGTTCTTTCTGATTCTATTTCCCCATAGAGTTCAGCTAGCTTCTTGAACTCAGGTCCCCAGTCTCCAAGGTAATTATAATCCTGGTCAGAGTGTGTTGTGGCTGAATCCAGAGAGCTGATAGATCCAGCTTCTGATCTACGACCCTCATAGGCATATGTCTGTAGGGAGTCATATGGGGGCACACTGGGGTCCAGATCAGCCTCTGCCAGTCTTTGTTTAATGAACTCCTGAACATCTATACTGTCAAGGCTTGAGGAGGCATGATGCCTGAGCACAGGCTTCACTTCAGGACGAACGTCCCTCCGGTATTTTAGCTCCTCAGCAGCTGATGGATTCCTCAGTGCTGTGATGTCAAATGCTTCTGTGTCTTCTTCTCCACCACCTTCATCATCATATGTCACAACATTTTCCCGGACGTCTTCTTCTGAAATGATCAGTGGCTCCTTCTTGCTGCGTCTTAGAGTGATGAAAAGGACCACAATTGCTAAAGAGAAAACTGTAGATATTAGAGTAAGTTTAAAATTTACATCTGAAATAAGCAGACATATACTGAAGAATTATCAGATACTAAGTCAAATACAGAGGTGTAATATTTTCATGTTAATATAAGTATTTGAGATCATTACATCAGGCATGTGTCTGTAACAAAAGGTCACCAGACCTGTCCAATCTGGAAAAGAGTGTACTTGTATAGCTAAGAGAACAATGGCTTTGCTGTGTAACATGTTGCCTGAAGATAGATTACTGTATGCCTGGAAAGCACCCATGAAATCCATACATCTGTGTTTTGGTATAGCAATATACCAAAGTGCAACAGGCTGAGACCACAAAATTAAGGGGAAAATTAATAATGCTGTACTGAAACTACAAACTTCCAATACAATCTGGTCTTCCAAAGGGCCAGTGAAAAGCACTCTCCATATTATCTTGGTAGGGATTGCTGGGGTTTCCTGAGCCAATAATGAAATCCACTGGTTGGATTATTTGAGATTTCATAAAGGACATAAAAGGGGATAACATTCTTCCAGTTGAATTTGTTACTAGGGCTGACATTTTTCAGAAGCATTGCTAAGGACTTCCAGTGCTTCATTAAAACCAGTATATAGCACACATGTCCATTTTAAAGGTAAAAGTTTTTTTTTTCTCTTATGAATATTCAATTTTGTATGATAAAACATAGGATTATAAACTAAATTCATTACTATACATTAAAACAGCCTCTTGTCAAGGAAGTTCTGAAGCAAGCTGTGAGGCAAGTTGTCTTCAGAAAATGTAGAGCCTTTAGGAAAAAAATCCTCAAAATCTCCTACGTGGGTCACACTGCAATGCCCATCATTTCTTGCTGCCTCTATACAAATGCAAAAAGGCACATGAGTAGTACACACATATGTACCCAGCAAGTTGTGCCTCTGACAGGAAAAAAAAAAAAAAAAAAAAAAAAAGAATATATTAACTAATAGGTAACATTCAAATTGGACTGGGGAAGAGGGGAAAAAAAAAGTCAAGAGAAAATACACTTGCAGTGGCATTTATCTAATGGAGTCATCTTATAGTCCCATACCGCCCTTGCCCCTGTGGATTATGTTGTGCATTTCTATCAGCTTATCCTACAAAGGTAATTAAGAAATGGCTTTTGTACAGTGCTAATGGTGCTTCTTAAAGTGCAACACATTTCAAAAAGCTTTACTCATTTCTCTTCTATCATTTTTCACACTGCTGTAGACATGGAATTAGAGCCACTGGCTTTTTGAAATCTTTCCAAATTACACAAAAAAGATCTGCAGTGTTAATTACTTGATAACCTCTGAAAAATAGTTTCTGGTAGATTCCAGATATTCATGAACATACTTTAAAGGCATTTTTCCCATTAAATTTAGCTAAACCTTTCCCCCTTAATCACAGCTGTGTTTCTAATTACCTCCTACTACCAGGCAGCCTCTGGTTCAGAAACATGCCATATTAAAAATTTTTGCCCTGTCACATTCAGAAAGACAGTGAAAGGATAGCATTACTCAATATTGTAAAATGGCTTACCAAGAAGAATGACAACACAGAGCAGGATTGCGATTAAAGCTCCTGTGCTCAAGCCAGCCGAGGAGAGGAAAGCTTCAGCATGGCAAGTTCTCACTCGTCCATCTTTCTCACAGGCACAAACCCTAATTGTGAGAGTACTGCTGCTGCTGAGAGGGGGCATTCCACCATCAGAAATCAAAACCGGGAGGTAATAGGTATCTTGAGTGGTTCGACTGTACCTCCTTCGTCTTGTCAGGATACTGGCTGTATTATCTACAATATCAAAAGAAGAATATCATTTTAAAGAAGCAAAAAAAAAAAAAAAGAAAAGTTCTTGTTTCCCATTGAGTAGAAGCATGGGGCATCTTACAACTAAACAGTCCTAATCTGTGAAAATTAACAGTCTAGAATTAAAATTTGTCAGGAAGCATTTGTGGCCAACAGAGTAAAAAGAGGAAGCAGGGGAAGTAATTTATACTACATAAATAAGATTATTTAAGCTCATGTAATTTTCTTAGAGTCTAAATGAACTCTGACAAACATTTTGGGCCCCGTTTGCAAGTGCTTCACTCCCAGGCTATGCTGTTGGTAGTATATGGGCCCTTGTAAACGTGAATACCTGGAATTCTGAGGATATCTGCTGTGAAATTCATCCACAACATAAAAATCTTATTGATTCTTAGAAGAATGATAGAATGTCTTCAGCAAAAGTTAAAATAAGACCTTCACGTTTTACTGTTTGTAACAGGTTTTATAGACCAAGCGAGCTTTCAGAAAACACCTGAAAGGACAGTGGCCAAAGACTCATGCTGTGGAGAAGTCACAAGGCAGAAAGGAAGGGAAGAGAGACGGAGGAAGGGAAGAGAGACGGAGGAAGGGAAAGGAAAAATGAGCAAATATCATATGTTCTAAACTGGTAAAAGTAAAAGGTAAGTAAGCAAAGGGTAAATAGTGATGTAAGATTTTGTCAGGTCAGCTGGCATATATGTACAGTCAATAAGAATACTAATGCTTATTACACAGTCACTGAAAGAGTATATATATCAATATATATATATCGAGATACATATATATATCAAGATAATAAGTTGCCACCCATATCTCTCTAAGTCCAAGAAATTAAGGGGCATAAAAAGAGTGCAGGGAAAGAAATGTTACGATAATACGTCGTTACATCTTATTCTCATATATACAAAATTTAATTTGAGTTTGTTGCCACAGGTTTATAACTACTGGCCCTTGAATAAGAGATAAACTATCCACAGATAAACTAAACTGGAGACACTGAGAAATCAGGGACATGAGCAGCTGTGGGGAGAGAGAGATGGGGACTGTGAAACAGGAAGAGATTGGAAGAAAGGAGCTCTCCTTTCATACTGCTTGCCCATGATTAACAGTCAGAGTTTCCAAACTGCAGGTTTGTGGGTTTGGAGATTTTTAACAACACTGGGATGAAAAGTGCAAATATATGTCTGCTGGATTTCTCTTCATATTATAATCAAACCGGAAAATTTCTTCTCACTGTAGCTGCAGTGTTAAATGGGTTTATCATAATATATGGAAAAATGAAGTCTATAGCACTTTAGGAAAATCCAACATGAAAACACAGATAGTGTGGCATATTGTAGCCCATAGGACTGATTACTTTCCATATGTGTATTTGAATGGAGGAGGTAAGTTTTTGGTTAAACTTCATACAAACTCTTTACCTACTACTCTGCATGCCACATCTTCTAACAAGCTCTGAGCCAAATTTGAAAACATTCATTTTAACGCATTCCTTTCAAAATTTTGCTTTTGCATACCACCTGACAGTGATACTGAGAAAACCTGTTAGTATAGCCCTACATCAGCATAATGTCATTACATAATGTATTTTGGAACAGGCTTCACAAAAGAAATATCTATGAAGTGGGAAGGGGTTCCCTTGCTGAATGAGCCGAGAATCGAGCATCAGGTTCCACTGCATTGAAGTTCATTAGCTTTTCTTCTTCATCCCCCCTATTTATCTGCTTGGAAACCTCCAGCATGGTCAGCCTGTTATAAACTCATGAAGCTTTGCTCCTCTGTCTTGCACTGAGTGCAAAGTATGACATCCATTCATTCATACATACATTCATTCATTCATTCATTCATTCGTTCATTCATTTATTCAATTATTCATTGACAACAGGCCTAGAAGTCATCTTCTACTTGTTCATGTCAAGGTATACTTTTGATGACTGAATCCCAAGATTCGTGCCAAATTCTCCTTTAGAGGCATGACACCAGCCATGCTTAATGCCATTTATTTTAATTCCATTTACAGAACCCTATGGAAACCCAAATGAGATGAACAGGTAATTTTATTTGTCTGAAAAAATCTGACACAGAGTAAGATCATCATGTTCATAGAATCATAGAATAGTTAGGGTTGGAAAGGACCTGAACATCATCTAGATACAACCGCCATGGGCAGGGACACTTCACAGTAAACCATGTCACCCAAGGCTCTGTCCAACCTGGCCTTGAACACCTCCAGGGATGGAGCATTCACAACTTCCTTGGGCAACCCATTCCAGTGCCTCACCACCATCACAGTAAAGAATTTCTTCCTCATATCCAATCTAAACTTCCCCTGCTTAAGTTTGAACCTGTTACCTCTTGTGCTATCACTACAGTCCCTAACGGAGATTCCCTCCCCAGCATCCCTATAGGCCCCCTTCAGATACTGGAAGGCTGCTATGAGGTTTCTATGCAACCTTCTCTTCTCCAGGCTGAATAGCCCCAACTTTCTCAGCCTATCTTCATATGGGAGGTGCTCCAGTCCCCTGACCATCCTTGGGACCCTCCTTCTGACTTGTTCCGACAGTTCCATGTCAATCCTATTGTCCATATCATCCACAGAGATGTTGAACAAGACCTGTCCTAACAACAATCCCTTAGAGACACCGCTCGTTACTGGTCTCCAGCTGGACATTGAGCCATTGACCACAACTCTTTGTGTGTGGCCATCCAGACAGTTCTTTATCCACCAAGTGGTCCACCTATCAAATTAATGTCTCTCCAATTTTGAGACAAGGATGTCATGTGAGACAGTGTCAAAAGCTTTGCACAAGTCCAGGTAGATGACATCAACTGCTCTACCCCTCTCCATCAATTCCGTAGCCTCATCATAGAAGGCCACTAGGTTGGTCAGGCAGGATTTCTGCTTAGTGAAGCCATGCTGGCTGTCACCAACCACCTTATCGTTTTTCATGTGCCTTAGCATGCCTTCCAGGAGAATCCGCTCCAAGATTTTTGCAGGAAGAGAGGTGAGACTGACTGGTCTGTAGTTCCCCGCCTCATCCATTTTGCCCTTTTTGAAAATGGGGGTTATGTTTCCCTTTTTCCAGTCATCGGGAACTTCACCTGACTGCCATGATTTTTCAAATATGAGGGACAGTGGCTCAGCAACTTCATTTGCCAGCTCCTTCAGGACCCGCGGATGGATTTCATCAGGTCCCATGGACTTGTATACATTCAGGTTCCTAAGATGGTCTTGAACCAGATCCTCTCTTTACAGTGAGCCCAGGGTCTTCATTCTCACTGTCCCTGCGTCTGCCTTCCAAGACTTGGGTGGTGTGGTCAGTGCATTTGCCAGTGAAGACTGAGGCAAAGTCATGAAGAACCTCAGCCTTCTCCAAATCCAGGGTAGCCAGTTCTCCTGATAGCTTCTTGAGAGGGCCCACATTGTCCCTTGTCTGTCTTTTGTTTGCAATGTACCTACAGAATCCCTTCCTCTTATCCTTAACATCCCTAGCCAAGTTTAATTCTAAGTGGGCCTTAGCTTTCCTAACCTGATCCCTAGCTTCCCAGACAACATACCAGTATTCTTCCCAGGACTCCTGTCCTTGCTTCCACCTTTTAAAAGCCTCTTTTTTCCTTCGAATTTTCCTCAGCAGCTCCTTATCCATCCAAGCAGGTCTCCTGGCCCTCCTGCAGCACTTCCTTCTAGTAGGGATGCATCGCTCCTGAGCTTGCAGCAGGTGATCCTTGAATAGCAACCAACAGTCTTGGGTCCCCCTGCCCTCTCGGGCTATATCCTATGGAACCTTACCAAGCAGGTTCCTGAAGAGGCCAAAGTCTGCTCTCTTGAAGTCCAGGGCGTTGAGCTTCCTGCACACTCTTCTCACTCTCCTGAGTATCTCGAATTCAACCATCGAATGATCGCTGCAACCAAGGCTGCCCTGGAGTGTCACATTTCCATCCAGCCCTTCCCTGTTGGTGAGGACGAGGTCAAGCATGGCACCTCTCCTTGTCGGCTCCTCTATTACTTGCAGAAGGAAGATGTCTTCCACCCAATTGAGGAACTTCCTGGATTGCTTGTGCCAGGCTGTACCATCCCTCCAACAGATATCAGGGTGGTTGAAGCCCCCTGTGAGAACAAGGGCCTGAGAGCGTGAGGCTATTTCTGTCTGTCTATACAGCACTTCATCCACAGATTCCTCTTGATCAGGTGGTCTGTAACAGGTCCCCACAATAATATCTCCCATTGCTGTTCTCCTTTTAACCCTGACCCACAAACTCTCTGTTGACTGCTCACCTGTCCCCAGACACAGTTCCACACTCTCCAGCCTATCCCTAACATAAATAGCAACTCCCCCTCCCCGCCTACTGGGCTTGTCTTTCCTAAAGAGCCTGTAACCTTCCATTCCAACACACCAGTCATAGGAGCCATCCCACCATGTTTCTGTGATGCCTATGATATCATACCCCCATAGATGTGCACACATCTCTAATCCCTCTTGTTTGCTTCCCATGCTATGAGCGTTTGTATAGAGGCATCTGAGCCAAGCTCCAAATGAAGCCGGCTCATTGGCTGGAGCAGCTGGAATATCTCTACATTGCTCCGAGCATTTATTATAGGTGCTGGCAACTGACTGGGTGTATTGGGGTGGAATGATGCCCTCCTCCCTCCAACACATCCAGTTTCATGTTGGAAATGGTATTTCTGTAGTGGTTATAAAATACATATGTTAAAACATACTCTGTTCCTTACAATGTTACTTGCTAAACACACACACACACAAAATAGTGTGTTCAATAACCTACAGAAGAGCCCCAGTACAGAGGTGATTAAAAGATGTACAGTAAATCAGTATTTTCTTTTGATATAGAATTGTGGACATGCTTGTCATATGTCTATAGAATGTGACATACAGAAGTATTTCTTTTATTCTCATTAAAACCCTGTTAAACTTCTCCATTCTGGTTAATCTGGGCTTGTGAAACCTTATGAAAACATACTGAGGTATTCTCATTAATGCTGATTTTTTGCATTATCTTATTGCTAGGAAATTATTTTCACATTATTCTGCAACTAGACTAAGGAGCAAAGTGTTCTGTGTTGTAATTGAGTCAACTGAAGAAATCAAGCTTTCACTGAAATTCATACTGCTTTTATTGTATGGAGAAAACTCTTCCCTAAAGCAGACCGAGCAGTGGCCTTAAGGTCATAATTACAGACTATGCCCACCCATGGAGGTCTTACTAAGCTCTGCCAGTTTAATTCTAAGACATATGGAAAAGTCTTCAGTCTTATTTTACCAATTTGGACGAGCTTGTTCTTTAGTACATGTATGTCTTCTACTTTTAATTAAATGCAGTACATGAATAATCTCACTGATCTATTTTAAAATACTCCTAAACCAAGCAAATAATTTTATGGAACACAGGCTGCAAAGAGGTAGATTGCCTTATTTTTTCAACACGTGTCTTCGTACAATCAGAGGGTAAGGTTAGCCGCTGTTTTTTCTGCTGCATAGTGTTACATAAAAACATTTTGCTAGCATTTTTAAAATAGTATCTTGCCCATTTGCCACTTTCTCCTTTTTTTTATGCTACACTGTCAGTCCCAACTTCTTGATACTGCTGGAGGACACAGATAAAATCTTCAGTGGTTCAAAGAGGGAAACCACCATAGAATACAAAATAACCTTCAGCTGGTCTGCCTGTCAGCTGCCAAAACAGCGGCAGATTGAGCTCTAGATACAGCCCAAGAGCAGAAATAACCTCACGTATCTGTGATTAGTAGGGAATTTCAAATGAATACATATTTTGCATAAAAAGAAGTTAATGCTGACAGTATATATAAGGTGAAGACTGCTGCTTCTTTCTGCATTCAGAAAAAAACTGCTCATCACTACTTCTTCCATATGCATGAAAAACTCCACTCACTTTCTAGTTCAGAATCCATTTTATTATTGCTTCACTTCCTTGAAATGCAACTTATTACAGATTATTAGCAGAGCTCCTATCCAGCCATTTCTCTTTTTATCTCCTCCAGTTGCAGATTGTCAGACAAAACAAGGCTTGGGAGTGAGCATGATCTGTGGAACACTGACTGTTCCCACTGCTAAATTTTAGTATTCTCACTGGCATTGTGTTTGGACCAACTAGGACTCTCTGACGTAACACCCAAACACAGTCAGTGCTAGCAGCACACGCCAGGGACCCTTCCCAGCAGGCAGTATGGACAAGAGTGCAACAGGTTTGCCTCCTCTCGCTTTACACAGCGCTTCAAAATTATTTCAACAACTTGCGGATCCTGAACAGCCTCATGCTGCACACTCTGCAGCATGCAACTTCCTTCTGTGACATAACATGGCTCTGTTGGGCTGCAATAAAAATTTTCACATTATTTCATAAATTCAGAAGAGAAAAAAAAATTGTAATAGTGAAACCTGAGCTCCCCTCTAGGTTGTTCTTTTTTCTTTTTTCTCTCAGCATTAACATTGCCACAAAAAAGACTGAGAGGTCACATAGAAATCTCACTAAAGTCATTACAGAAGTATCATTAGAGAAGTACAATACTCCCACGTGCACATTTTAGAACATGCACTTATCAACAGAAAGAGAAAGCAATTTCAAAGAAGTGACAATATTAAGAAGAATTATATTTCAAGTTAAAATAAATAAGAAAGTGACATCACAGAACAAAGTTATACAGAAATAATACCTTAAAAACCTAAGGGTATTTTCAAGAACTCAATTTGAAATGTAAATTCTGTAGTGACGCTACATTCATGAGCTAAGCATTAATATTAACAACTGTCATGTCATTCAACCCAGAAGAAAAAATTCTCAGATCTCATACTGTTAAATCCAAAAGGTGACAGCAAGTGTTATTACCAATAATAAGAACACTCTTTCATTTTAGCTAATACTCTATTCTATTATGGTGTCTACAAACCCCAAACACGTCAGTTCTGCTACCTTGTCCATATAAGAAAATCCTAAATTTTCTTTTTCCATGCCAATTTTCCTGGGCCTATAGCCAAAGAAGGCCCAGTATTCAAATCTGAGCAGGAAAGCATGACCTCCTCCTTCCATCCTCTGGCATAAATAAAAAAAAAAAAAAAAAGTGAATGATCCATGATCACCATACAGCTACAGAAGCAGCGATGAAAAAGCAGGCTGAAAGGAAAAGCATCAGAGACTGAATATAATGAACAAAACCCGAGGATTCCTGAGCAGGAACTTAGCAGTAATGAAAGGATTTAAGCACAGGAGATTTTTGGCAAAGATGTAAAAGAAAGAGCATTGAGATGCGAGCATGTATGCTATAAGGATAACTCTGGACAGATGGGGGAAAATTGTGAGGAAAATACATAAAAACTATGAGAAAACTAAAAAGACAAGACCGAAATGACAGAACAAACCAACCCAATAATTTAAATGTTACACTGAAAAAATCTAGAAAGAGCTATAATTAAATAAAGCTCCTCTTGGGTGGAAGGTCTTGCCAAACAAGGGACTGACAGTTTTATACTGCACAAAATAAATATATACTGAAAAAAAAAAAAAAAAAGAGACATTTTCTCTTTTAATGCTGTATTTGTTCTATCATCATTAAATTGTTTTTCTGGTATCACTAATATCACAAAATTAAATACTAGCATAAGACACAATTATAGACAAAGAGGGAACCAGAATAAATTTTTTAATTTAAAAAGATTGCCAGGGTGGATTTACATTGTTTGTATTCTCTTGAGTAATAACTATATTTCTGTACAAACAGATGTTTCATGACATATACTCAGGACATTCTGTGACAACATACAGAATTATATGCATTCCCAAAGAAAAAATGTAAGGCTTTTCCTTCAATGCAATATGCAATTTCACAAATCAAAAAAAAAAAAAAAAAAAAAAAAAAAAAAGGATCATTAGTGTTTGGGCACTGGCATGGAAATTTTCAGTTTGCAATATCATCAGATGTGTTAACTGTAATTATCACTCTCACTATTATAGACTTATGTACAGCAACTCTTAGTGCATGCCTGTGTGCACATATGATCAAAACACTGGAAAGTAACTGAGCTCCCACATACTATTATTTGTCATTGAATCTTTTAGAGTATGTTACAAATGAGATCTCTAACATCTTTGCAGCAAAGAAAACTGCATCTAAGAACTGATTTTCTGAAGGCCCCTGAGAATCAAGGAGAGTGGAAAATGACCAAAGCTAATGACATTGGCATAATACAGAAATAATATCTCCAATGTTCTAGTCAGAGCTCTGTTCTTGAGGACAATCATGTTTAAAGGTATGCTAACAAAATAAATACATAAGAAAAGCTTAGCTAAACTGCAGTAGCAGCTGCATCCTGACACCTATTCTGATGTTCTAAGTTTTCATGTTTTAACTGTTTCCATTCCTTATCAAAAACTATTGGAAGACCCACTGAGAGAGGAGCTAAAGACATGGCAACTGTTAAGAGAAGGATCTTCCCGTGAAACAAAAAAATCACACAAATCGTAAAAGTTACAGGCAGACAAGTATGAAGGCAGATGCTGTTGACATAGGAAAGCATTTACTGAGGGGGAAAGCAAAGCTTGTTTGAAAGGGAGGAGAGAGGTCATGGATAGAGAAATCCCTTTGATACCTGAAAACAGATACAGCAGGTAGACAAAGAAAACAAGTGTGTAGGATAGCAGCAATAGCACTAGGATGATGAGGACTACAGATCTGATTCCTCTAGGCCTGGAAGGAAAGACCTTTTTATTGCAACAGATTTAAACTGTGAATTTAACCCCTGAGAAGTACAATAAGAACCATGAATCTCTGGAGGTAAAAGTGCTGGCTGCTAAGGGAAATTTACAACTCCAGCATAGTGAGTGATTTGTCTGATTCCCTGCGGTGCACATTGACCCATTTCATGATCTAAACTTTCTTGTATTTGGGCTGTGCTTTGCAAACGTGGCAATTAGAACTTAACATTAATCTCAAGTGGATTTGAGGTTACATGTGAAATTCTGCATGGCTCTAATGCAGCAGTTCTTCACACTCTGAAGAAGTGGTAGATTATTAAGCTAGACCTCACACTGTATACAAGGCTGTTCTCCCATTCTTTTCTCCATCATCTCTGCCTTTTTACATTGAGCTCTGGAACTAAGAAAAGAAAGGAGGGCATAGGAAAAACAAGTAAGCTGAAATACAGGGATAACACTATAGAAGGTGACCACTGGAGCACTTTGGAAGATATTTAATATTCACAATTTGAGAATTCCTTTTACTCATTATACATTAGAGGCAGACACAAGAGAAATGGAAATAAAAAAATGAAGTAAAATCCTGTTTATAGCTTAAGGCATGTTTTAATTTTTAGCTCTGCCTATATCAGCAGTTCAACTTCTATAAATTTTCTGAGAAGTCATAACTAATTAAACCCAAAGAAAACATATTAGAATAATTTGCTTTTCTTATATTTCTAAAGTTAGAGCAGTTAATTTGCTTATGTGGGACCATACTGATAGGCATTTCTGTTTCACTTCTTTGCTGATAACACTGTAAATATTTTTTCTTTTGTGCTGGTTTCAAAGCTATTGCCAGTGGGCAAAAAGCTATTGTAAATTTTTAGTTCATTGGGTAGCAAAAATGAAAAGCAACATAGAAGACTTTTGGGGCCTAAAACATACTTATCTGCTTAAGAGTTGTTTGTGAAACACCAACAGGTAGCAGCATAGAAAGAAATGCATGAAGAACCTATACACTACTCATTAACACACCTATCTGATTAATCTTAGACCCAACTTTTTAAAATCAAAAAATGATCAAAGATGTTCAGATGCCTGAGGAAGAAAAATGTCTCCTCTACGGCAGCTAGTTCTTATTTTTTGTCCTTTGTACACAAATTCCTGTTTTTGTTTCATATGTTGATTTGGTGACAACACCTGCTTAGGTATTCAACGAATTTACAGTAACAGCACTGCTATGGACTGCACTTTCAGTTACCATGTATAATGCTAACTTTTCACTTTCTCAGGTACCATTTCTCTCAAGTTACAACTTGTCTTCTTTACAGGAGGATATTTCATGGAAGGGCAGTAGGAACTTGCAATACTATACAACCATTGCAAACATGCCACTTTGATGTAAAGGAAGACAGGAATTATGTAGCTGTTTCCTGTTCGTGTTGTGCTGCAAAGCAGGGGTTTCAGCCTGACCTTTTTAATGCCACTTCAGACACTCTAGAGCAACCAAGACATGGTCTGGTATCTGGCATGCTTATTTGCATGTCTTAAGCCCTAAAGCCAGATCGCTGAGCTGCTACAGGCATCTTGTGTAATACGGTTGTAGATAAGACTTTTGCAAATAAAAAGGAGGAGATAAACAGAAACTTCTGCAAGGGAATTCACGCTGGGATGGGATGAATTACTCTCTGGAGGTTGCTCTCTTCCTAAATAACCACATGTCATGTAAAACTGATCTAGTTTTTACTCATTTTTCATCTGTGACACGGGGAAAATGTTAATTTGCATCACTGGCATGAGTGGATGAACACATGACAAATTTCATTTTATGCAGATGCCATTGAACTCATCATGCTCTAGATTTCATAGAAAACCAGATCTCTACTTCTGTGGGTATTAATGTATCTTGTGACATAACATTAACAGAAAGGAATCGCCAAGGGGATAGCATAAAAAAAATGGTCTACCTTCGTTCTGACTCCAGAATGTTCTCCATCACCAGGCAATTTTCAAAAAGCCACTTTGAGAAAAGTGGGCAGAGGGGAAAAATAAAACTGCAAATATTTTTGTGAAATGAAACTTTTTACCTGAAGAAATAAAAGGAAAGGAGAACAAATGCTAAGCATTCTCTAGGGAGTTGTTCTTCCTTGAAGGTAAGGTAAACTTTGTCAACTTTCATAAGTCATCAGTCTCAATTTATTGAAGTACTAGAATGTACAAATCATACTGCAGTGTTGGGTGAATGTGCACAGCTCCTGCACAAACCTTTATCATCCAGGATATTTACAATAGCCATTGAAGTATCTATGGTACACTGTATATCTTGTTATAAAAAATTCCACTGGCAAAATAGTGCTTTGCAGTGCATAAAATACATAAATGTTCTTTTGCACTTAAGTGAACTGTTCTTTGAGGGTTCAGTCTTTTGCCTGCTTCCTGAAAAGTGTCATGCAACTTATGGAAGTCTTTAACAGGTAAAAAAATAGGAAGAGAGAATGAATTTTTTAAACCAAGACAGACAGACTATGCTAATGTGTGTGCCTATGTATTAATGGTTGGAGATATCATAACAATGAAGTATACTCAATGTATTTTCCATCAAACTAACAAATTTTGACAAATATATCAACCATTCCTTAAGCATCTGGAAAAACAGCATGCTTCAGGATCAAAAAAAAAAAAAAAAAAAAAAAAGAAAAAAAAATACAATTTAAAATGAAGTACTCAAAACCAGATTTATTATGAAGTTCTTTCATCTTTCCTCTGATTTCCCAATAGAAGGTGGTTTAGTCTTATATTGCCCAGGCAGATATTTCTGGTTAGGCAAAAAAGTGTAAATTTGAAATATTACACACAAATAAAAAAGCATTTAAAAAATTAAAAAAAAAAAAATACTAAAAACCAAAGTGAGAACACAGGCAACAAAGAATTGAGTTATGCAGAATCTGAACTGCAACATCAAAGCACCTCCAGTATTTGGCTGCTCATGTTTTAATAGAAATACAAACATTTTTCTGAGCAGAATAAATTGTAAAATACCCTGTTTTCATTTAAAAACCTTCATAATACAATTCCCAACCAAACAAAAAGGCACTTTCCCTGGGTTTCTCTCTAAAATTGCAGGAAATGATTACAACTTAATGCATTTTCTTTGTATAGCAAACAAATACTATTGCAGTTCTTGTTCTAGCTTGCTTACATGTGTATAGATACTGCACCATTTTGTTGGCTGTTCTCTTGTTCATACTCTGAAGCCTTTACTCTCTCTGAATAGTACTTTGTCAGCGTAAACAAAAACCCAAATAGCAACAAAGAATCTATTATAGCATAAGAAGCCAGCCAGTAGGGGCAAAGGTATAATATTCTGTCTCTTCCATTTTTTTAGTTCTTTAAAATGAAAATTGTAAACACCAACAGAATTCAGAAGATGATACAAGAACTTTAGGTTCTGTTAGACTGCATATTTTGTATAGCCCTGTAGCTGTCTCTTGATCTCCACTTCCCTGAGGGTTTTAAGCTCTTTGTTATGAGGGTGCATATTCAAAGGCTGGAGTTTAAATTTTGTGGATTGTTACTGAGTAAGGACATAAGCTCAGGTTTGTGCTTTCATCTCATTTAGAGATGAAAGTTTAACTGGTCATATGATCAACTATCAGCAGTGATACTTTAATACCTATTTCCTCTGTGGAAGTCATAGAATATTATTGACCTGAATCATACACATGCTGTGACTGTATAATGCTGCAGTCCATATAGGTAGGTAGGGGCAAGCTATGAAATCTTATCCTTGTGCAAGTCCTCTACATTTTCGTCAAAGTGCATACATATAAGCATTAACATTTAAAGGCCCAATTTACTGCTGCAGCTTACAGGTCTTGTAGCTCTACTGATGAAAACAGAGTAGGAGAACATTCATTCAATAGTGTATCTGGGCTCAAGGAGCAGAATTTTCTTGTTCAAGGTTAAGAAAACAGAAGAAGAAAACGTGTACTGACATTTGTCTGAAAGGAAACCTTTGTCCTGAAGAAAGAAAATGAAAGGATGACTGGCTCCAAAGATGGCTGCAAGACAAATATAGCTTCGCGGTGACAGATGCAGCTACTAATAACACAGTGTGATATGAGATTTTGTTTTTATTGTTCTGCAAAACATTATTGAAAACTCTCTTAAGGCAGTTGCTATTTTTTTTTTTAATTATTGCATCCAGAGGAAAAAATAGCAGCTATCTTGTGTTAAGAGCATCTGATTCTTTTTAACAGCTGAGGCTCAAAACCATGAGTTTTCAAACCTGCAAACTTATCACAGACATAAGAAAAGTCTCTTCTGCCCACCTTCTTTCAGCTATTTCCTAAAATAAAAAGCAACAGAAATTACATTTATGAACACGAATAGATGATAAATATTAAAGTTGTAAATGACAGATATCTGGATACTTAGTTTACTTTCTAAGTGCTTCACTGATACTTCACATATAGATTGTATCACAAAGAAAATGTCCCAATAAAGGGCAGTGTTTAAACAATAAAATCAAAGGGTCATGTAAAATATATATAAATAAAAAAATAAACTATAAAAAATAAAATATAAAATAAAAACATAATGCACAAAAGGCTTTAGCATAAAGAATACTTTTTCCAGTTCTTTCCCCTACTTTCCCCTGCCAAATCCAATTTAGGAAAATCCAAACGTTGCCTTCTGCTGTTGGTGGTAAAACTATTGCTCACTGCTCTTTGGGTGGTAACAAGCAAGCAGGAAATACTTACCGCTGCGTATTTATACCCAAGGCGTGACACTGACACGTGAGAGATTTATGAAAATTTCTAACACCTATTTCATTAAACAACCTTCATACATAATACCTTCATACACCTATTTCAGTAAACAACCTGTGTTGATATGCAGTCCTTAAAGTATAACACAGCATTTACCACTGGTAGTAAACACATATAATACAGATGCGAAGTAAAATAAGTTCAAGACCATAAAATGCCTACTTTATTAGGAATCAATTTTAATAGTAGTTTAAAAACACATCAAGATATAAGCATCTAAGAATCATAGAATCCTAGAATAGTTAGGATTGGAAAGGACCTTAAGGACATCTAGTTCCAACCCCCCTGACAGGGGCAGGGACACCTCCCCCTAAACCATGCCAACCAAGGCTCTCTCCAACCTGGCCTTGAACACCGCAAGAGATGAAGCATTCACAACTTCCCTGGGCAACACATTCCAGTGCCTCACCACCCGCACAGTAAAGAACTTCCTCCATATCCAATCTAAACTTCCCTTGTTTAAGTTTGAACCCATTACCCCTTGTCCTCTCACTACAGTCCCTAACGAAGAGTCCCACCCCAGCATTCTTATAAACCCCTATACAGATACTGGAAGGCTGCTATGAGGTACCCACACAGCCTTCTCTTCTCCAGGCTCAACAGCCCCAACTTTCTCAGCCTATCTTCATACGGGAGGTGCTCCAGTCCCCTGATCACCCACGTGGCCCTCCTCTGGGCTTGTTCCAACAGTTCCATGTCTTTTTTATGTTGAGGCCACCAGAACTGTACACAATACTCCAAGTGAGGTCTCAGAAGAGCAGAGTAGAGGGGCAGGATCACCTCCCTCGACCTGCTGGTCACACTCCTTTTGGTGCAGCCCAGTATACGGTTGGCTTTCTGGGCTGCAAGCGCAACTGCCAGCTCATGTTCATTTTCTCATCAACCAAAACCCCCTAGTCCTTCTCCACAGAACTGCTCTGAATCTCTTCTCTGCCCAACATGTAGCTGTGCCTGGGATTGCTCCCACCCAGGTGGAGGACCTTGCACTTGGCATGGTTAAATTTCATCAGGTTGGCATCAGCCCACCTCACAAGTATGTCAAGGTCCCTCTGGAAGGCATCCCTTCCCACCAGCGTACCAACCAAACCACACAGCTTGGTGTCATTGGCAAACTTGCTGAGGGCACACTCAATCCTATTGTCCATGTCATACACAAAGATGTTGAACAAGACCATTCCCAACACCGATCCCTGCGGGACACCACTCGTTACTGGTCTCCAGCTGGACATTGAGCCATTGACCACAACTCTTTGCGTGTGGCCATCCAGACAGTTCTTTATCCACCAAGTGGTCCACCTATCAAATTGATGTCTCTCCAACTTAGAGACAAGGATGTCATGTGAGACAGTGTCAAAAGCTTTGCACAAGTCCAGGTAGATGACATCAACTGCTCTACCCCTCTCCATCAATTCCCTAGCCCCATCATAGAAGTCCCCCAGATTGGTCAGGCAGGATTTCCCCTTAGTGAAGCCATGCTGACTGTCACCAACCACCTTCTTGTTTTTCATGTGCTTTAGCATGCCTTCCAGGAGATTCCGCTCCAAAATTTTTGCAGGAAGAGAGGTGAGACTGACTGGTCTGTAGTTCCCCGCCTCATCCATTTTGCCCTTTTTGAAAATGGTGGTTATGTTTCCCTTTTTCCAGTCATCGGGAACTTCACCTGACTGCCATGATTTTTCAAATATGAGGGACAGTGGCTCAGCAACTTCATTTGCCAGCTCCTTCAGGACCTGCGGATGGATTTCATCAGGTCCCATGGACTTGTATGCGTTCAAGTTCCTAAGATGGTCTTGAACCAGATCCTCTCCTACAGTGGGCCCAGGGTCTTCATTCTCACTGTCCCTGCATCTGACTTCCAAGACTTGGGTGGTGTGGTCAGAGCATTTTCCAGTGAAGACTGAGGCAAAGAAGTCATTAAGAACCTCAGCCTTCTCCAAATCCAGGGTAGTCAGTTCTCCTGATAGCTTCTGGAGAGGGCCCACGTTGTCCCTAGTCTGTCTTTTATTCACAAGGTACCTATAGAATCCCTTCCTCTTATCCTTAACTTCCCTAGTCAAGTTTAATTCTAAGTGGGCCTTAGCTTTCCGAACCTGGTCCCTAGTTTTCTGGACAACACCCCAGCATTCTTCCCAGGACTCCTATCCTTGCTTTCACCTTTTAAAAGCCTCTTTTTTCCTTCAGATTTTCCTCAGCAGCTCCTTATCCATCCAAGGAGGTCACCTGGCCCTCCTGCAGCACTTCCTTCTAGTAGGGATGCATCGCTCCTGAGCTTGCAGCAGGTGATCCATGAATAGCAACCAAGAGTCTTGGGCCCCCCTGCCCTCTAGGGTCATATCCTATGGAATCTTACTGAGCAGGTTCCTGAAGAGGCCGAAGTCTGCTCTCTTGAAGTCCAGGGCAGTGAGGTCTCGAATTTGACCATCTCATGCTCGCTGCAATGAAGGCTGCCCTGGAGCATCACATTTCCAACCAGCTCTTCCCTGTTGGTAAGCACAAGGTCAAGCATGCCACCTCTCCTTTTCGGCTGTTTTATTATTTGCAGAAGGAAGCTGTCTCCCAATCGAGGAACTTCCTCCATTGCTTGTGCCAGGCCGTACCATCCCTCCAACAGATATCAGGGTTGTTAAAGTCCCCCTTGAGAAAAAGCACCTGCAAGCGTGAGGCTGTTTCTGTCTGTCTATAGAGCACTTCATCCACAGATTCCTCTTGATCAGGCCGTCTGTAACAGATCCCCACAATAATATCTCCCATTGCTGTTCTCCCTTTAACCCTCACCCACAAACTCTCTGTCGACTGCTTACCTGTCCCCAGACAAATTTTCAAACTCTCCAGCCTGTTCATAACATAAATGAGAACTACTCCTCCCCTCCTGCACTGCCTGTCTTTCCTGATGAGCTAGTAACCTTCCATTCCAACACACCAGTCATAGGAGTCATACCACCCTGCTTCTGTGATGCCTATTATATCATACCCTCATAGACGTGTACTCATCTTTAATTCCTCGTTTGTTCCCCATGCTACGGGCATTTGTATAGAGTCAAATGAACCAAGCTCCAATTGAAGCAGCCTGGAAATGAAGATGGCCATCGTCTTTCACATGAGATTATAGTCCAGTATTCATGGAGTTTATTTGAATCTTGGACTCAAATACAAATATACACAGCAATACACTTCTTTCAGAAGCAATCTCTCTCGCTTTTGTTATGACTATCTGAGTGGAAGTGATATATTATAGAATCATAGAATCCTAGAATAGTTGGGATTGGAAAGGACCTTAAGATCATCTAGTTCCAACCCCCCTGCCACGGGCAGGGACACCGCCCACTAAACCATGCCAACCAAGGCTATGTCCAATCCAGCCTTGAACACCGCCAGCAATGGAGCATTCACAACTTCCCTGAGCAACCCATTCCAGTGCCTCACCACCATAACAGTAAAGAATTTCTTCCTCATATCCAGTCTAAACTTCCCCTGTTTAAGTTTGAACCCGTTACCCCTTCTCCTCTCACTACAGTTCCTCATGAGGAGTCCCTCCCCAGCATCCATATAGGCCCCCTTCAGATACTGTAAGGCTGCTATGAGGTTTTCACACAGCCTTCTCTTGTCCAGGCTCAACAGCCCCAACTTTCTCAGCCTATCTTCATACAGCAGGTGTTCCAGTCCCCTGATCACCCACGTGGCCCTCCTCTGGGCTTGTTCCAACAGTTCCATGTGCTTTTTATGTTGAGGACATCAGAACTGCACACAACACTCCAAGTGAGGTCTCAGAAGAGCAGAGTAGAGGGGCAGGATCACCTCCCTCGACCTGCTGGTCACGCTCCTTTTGATGCAGCCCAGTATACGGTTGGCTTTCTGGGCTACAAGTGCAACTGCTGGCTCATGTTCATTTTCTCATCAACCAACACCCCCAAGTCCTTCTCCGCAGGATTCCTCTGAATCTTTTCTCTGCCCAACATGTAGCTGTGCCTGGGATTGCTCCCACCCAGGTGGAGGACCTTGCACTTGGCATGGTTAAATTTCATCAGGTTGGCATCAGCCCACCTCATAAGCATGTCAAGGTCCCTCTGGATGGCATTCCTTCCCTCCAACGTATCAACCAAACCACACAGCTTGGTGTCATCGGCAAATTTGCTGAGGGTGCACTCAATCCCACTATCCATGTCACTGACAAAGATGTTGAACAAGACCGATCCCAACACCGATCCTTGAGGGACACCACTCATTACTGGTCTCCAGCTGGACACTGAGCCATTGACCACAACCCTTTGCGTGTGGCCATCCAGACAGCTCTTTATCCACCAAGTGGTCCACCTATCAGATTGATGCCTCTCCAACTTAGAGACAAGGATGTCATGTGAGACAGTGTCAAAAGCTTTGCACAAGTCCAGGTAGATGACATCAACTGCTCTACCCCTCTCCATCAGTTCCGTAGCCTCATCATAGAAGGCCACCAGGTTGGTCAGGCAGGATTTCCCCTTAGTGAAGCCATGCTGACTGTCACCAACCACCTTCTTGTTTTTCATGTGCCTTAGCATGCCTTCCAGGAGATTCCACTCCAAGATTTTGCCAGGCACGGAGGTGAGACTGACTGGTCTGTAGTTTCCCCGCCTCATCCATTTTGCCCTTTTTGAAAATGGGGGTTATGCTTCCCTTTTTCCAGTCATCGGGAACTTCACCTGATTGCCATGATTTTTCAAATATGATGGACAGTGGCTCAGCAACTTCATTTGCCAGCTCCTTCAGGACCCGCGGATGGATTTCATCAGGTCCCATGGACTTGTATGCGTTCAAGTTCCTAAGATGGTCTTGAACCAGATCCTCTCCTACAGTGGGCCCAGGGTCTTCATTCTCACTGTCCCTGTGTCTGCCTTCCAAGACTTGGGGGGTGTGGTCAGAGCATTTTCCAGTGAAGACTGAGGCAAGGAAGTCATTAAGAACCTCAGCCTTCTCCAAATCCAAGGTAGCCAGTTCTCCTGATAGCTTCTGGAGAGGGCCCACATTGCCCCTTGTCTGTCTTTTGTTTGCAATGTACCTATAGAATCCCTTCCTGTTATCCTTAACATCCCTAGCTAAGTTTAATTCTAAATGGGCCTTAGCTTTAACCTGATCCCTAGCTTCCCAGACAACATCCCAGCATTCTTCCCAGGCTGCCTGTCCTTGCTTCCACCTTTTATAAGCCTTTTTTTTCCTTCAAATTTTCTATGAGAAATGGCTGGAGTCATCATTTTTGGAATATTTTTAAGGTATGAATTAGTTCATCAAGTATTATTAGCATTTATATATTGATAGATTTTGGATTGATCTCTTTTGGATTCAGAATTTGAAGACCATGAATCTAGATCAAAAAAATAGCAGGACTTGATTATTTTTTTCCTGTTTTGTGTGTAGTTAAACATTGGAACAGACTTTTTAGGAGGATTATGTGGTCTTCTTCCCTGAAATGTTTTAAGAAACAGATAAAAAATATCATAAAGGATAGTTTAAACATTACTGTATATGGCAGTGATGGAGTTAATGCTTCTCAGTCATTACAGATGAGTAGTGATCTGTAAGATCTCAGAAGGTATTCCACGACACTACTGCAAAATTGTAGCCGTAAAATAAAGCTAACCACCCTGTCCTTCCACACAGTGTACCAACAAACCCACACAATACACACATACACTAAAGCTCAAGATGAAGACCATAGACAAGCATTTAAAGTTTACTCTCATTTTCATCAGGTTGTAAAATGGAAATCTTGGGGCAAGTCCCAATAAATAGTAAGGCTGATTTTTTTTTTGTTATTTTTTCTTTTTTTTGTTTTGTTTTTTGAAAAGGTTGAATGATTCTTTGATTCAAGACATGTTCATAAACACTTGTACAAAGTGACTCTGAATGCCATTTTCCCTCTGGGCCGATTTGCTGTGAAATTGTGATTGTGCTTTTTAGGCACGCTTTGTTAGGAAGGGCATGAGGTGATAGACTGTCATCCAGAAAACACTGAAGGACCTGCTCTTGGTATCACAGATGTAAAAGTAAGCATTAATTCAGCTTTTTATGCCCCTTAAATTCTTGTTTTCTCCTTTAAGCAATAACCAGCAATAACCTTGCCAGTACCCACTCAAGTGTATTCACCATGAAATAAACCAATTTGCCAACATCTTTCTCATCAATCCACTTTTTAAAAACATTCCTGAAAGTGTGAAGTATAAATGCTAAAATAAAATGGAATATACATTAAAATAATGCAATATCCAATTACTCATGGTTTGCAATATGTTGTATATACAGTGTCCTTGATATAAGCCAGTTCAGTGATGACAGATTACGGTTTTCCTCTTCTATCAAGAAACTCAAGGAAACTGTTCTTTTCAATGAGGCATCCCAGACAAAACAGAGACCCATTTCTTTGAGATTTTTGTGTTTGATTTACCTTCATTGTCCCTTAGAGTAAAGTTGGGATTCAAAGAAAGCCCTTCATCAAGGGAAAAATGGAATCTTGCCCCATTTGCAGAGTTATCTTTATCAGTTGCAGTGATAGTCTGAATTACCTGCAATAAAAATTAACAGTGAAGGTGCTGAAATTTGAACTTGATCCAAATAGTACCTGGCTTCAACAGGATGCTCAAACTTACCTTATTTTAATTTTCTACTTCACTGCTGTTTAATTCAACTGATGAAGTGACTGGGCCATTAGTTTGATTTCTCCAACATGAACTATTTTAGCAACCACACCTCAGAGCTAGGTAAAAGCATCTAAAGCATCTATACTTTCTGATATTCTGATACATTCAGGATCTGGTACAGAGATTTTCACCTTCCAAATTACATACTGGTGACTTTCAGAATTAGAGTTTCACCTAAACATTTGTTTTTATGGAGCCAACATTCAGGCTGAACCAGGATGGTCTATGTGGAGCATCATCTGCTAGCCATTCCACTAATTAGATGTACTTTTATTGGTTAGGAAAAGTAACTGCTTAACCAAAATGGAAAATATATAATACTGGCTGACTAAAATTCCTCTTAAGAACAATTTTTACGTTGCCTGAGAACAGAACAGGAGAAAGAGCAGCCACTCCTGGTTTTAGTCTGGTTTGCCCCAAAGCAACAGAATTTGATGGGAGAGGTATTTTTGAAAGGTAAAACCTTCGCGTTTGAAAGCCCTGGTGGTTTCTAAGATTTACTTTCAACTAAATACGAGCTAAGCTTTTGGAATGTGTGACCAAGTAATATTTCTACCTCTGCTTTCATTTTCATGCTGGGTCTGGAATCTCAAGTGCTAAAGTAGAATTTAATAAAAGTTGTTCTCGTGATATAGGCAGTGAAGCCCACACAGACAGCTGCACAGAGTTGATAGATATCCTAAGGGAACATAAGAGGGGGAGGGAAAGAGCTCTTTTCATGAGGATTTTTCTTTTCACTGTTCAGCTGCAGCCTGTCTGGACTGAACCTGAAGCATAAACAGTACCGGCTCAAGTGATTCGGCCTTTTTTTAAAACTAAAAGACAACACACAGTTCTCTACCTTCATTCACATAAGAGAAGCAAAACAAACACATTTGTAAACAAATACATAGAGTACAATGCTGATTTCTTTGACTATATACAATATAGTACATTTTATTGATTATGCACATGTGACACAACTACTAATATTGATTATAAGTGCTAAAATAGTTTAGAAGTTTGTTGTAATCATTTTTGGTAAACTGTAGTAGAATAAGATCAGTCAGAGACATTTATAATCATGCAGCTTGCCAAAGTCATGGTAATACTGGCAAAAATGCTTGGCAAAAGCTAATTGTTCTCCACTGAATTTTGCAAAGGTAGCATATCTGTTATTAAAATAATTACCGTGTAAAGCCTGAAAAGTAAGATTAAATTAGCCAGATCTTTTTAGCTAATAATGCTGAAATGGGATGAGGCAAAGCAAGAAAAAAATGAAGTTGATGGAGAAATATTTTCAAAAGAATAATTTTTTATTACCACCCAAACACTAAAAATACTGTTAAAGACCATGCATAGTTGTAAAAAGTTCAGGCAAGACCATAAAAAAAAGATACGCATTAATTAAATATTGTTTACAAATCCTCAGTAGTGTTTATCAGTGAAACGTAAGTCATTTTGCCAAGTACCTTCAGCTTTTATTTGACAGCCTAGTAGATAAACTTTTGTCCTGTTGTCCTCTCTTACATAAAATGTTCAGTGACATTTTACAGAATCTTGCTTCAAGAACATGCCATTTTGCAGCAAAAATACCTGTGATCAAGACCTCAGTGCCACAAGTCTTTGACAAAAAAAATATTTGGTTTTAGGACTAATTTTAAAACTCAGAAAATATACTGTCTACATTCACCCTCTTTCAGAGTAATTCAGAGGTGAGGAACAAAAGTGTGTGTCACCTTAAGCCCCAAATGTACTGTTAACCTTTTCTAATTAATGGCTCAACTAATTAATGGCCTATTAGCAGACATTAACATTCACCTTACCAAGCTGACTGAAATAGAAATGTAGACATAGAATCTCAGCTGCTGCAAAGCTCAGTTGACAGCACTGAAGTGATGAAACTGGAGGGTTATGCTATTTTTAATGCCAAGAGTTGTCAAGAAAAGAGAAAATTTCAAGAATGGAGGAGAACTAATTGAAGAGGATAGAGAGAAGGTACTAAATTTTACTCAGATACTTTCCAGAACTGAATCAATAAAAAAGAAAATATACACATGACAAATTTATAGCAGAGATGTTACTTGGCCGCTAGCATTGATTTCTTGTGGCTATTAGAAATAAGAGCATCCAGGGTGAGGTAGCTCATGTTGACAGTACAATATTTATACACCCTGATTCTGGAAAAGTTCTTTGTACATGTATGTGTGTGTGCGTGGGCACGAACATGTACAGTGAAGGATAGTGTCAGGGAAATGACATTTCACTACTATAACAACTTTCTCTATTATTCCTCTGAAAAGCACCAGAAAAAAAATATCTTTGGAGAGCTGCAGTGAATGTGACTTGCAGATCTAGACAGATATTTTAATAGGTTCATACTCTGCCAGGAGAAACACTGCACTTGGAAACACTCAAAAAACTATAAACTCTTCACTTTTCAGAAAAAAGCATTTAAGCTTTTTTTTTTTTTACATCTGTATTTGTTCTTATTATCCTTAAAAAAATGTATTTGAAGCAATGGAAAAATTTATTTTTAAGTTCACTCTGTAGGAGACTGTAAAATTTCAATTTTCTACACTGACTATATTTCATAATCATTCACAAAATCAGTGTATTTCTAGAAGTCAAGAGTTCTCAAAGTCTAGATACTATATAAGATCAAAATATAGCTACTTTACCTACTTTAATGTATAATATCACCCAGGCTTCACCTGTATGCTGTTTTGGAGATACTTAGTTTATCTTATCAACAAGGTGATTGCTAAGGGAGTAAATCTGTCACTTCAGTGTGGAAATGCTGATCTTCCCACATGCATTTTCTGTTTGTCATGCTTTAGGGGGGTTCATTTAAGCACTTAAGTCCTTAAGTTTTATTAGCATTGTTGTTTTTTTTATTTTAAAGCAAATAATATGAGCTGTGGAGGGAAAGGAAGCAAGAGACAGAGGCCGTACAATTAAATGATACTGTGATTTTTCTACATAGAAGCCTCTTCTGAACACAAACAAGCAAACTCAAAAAGTCTTCCAGTGACAAACTACTGGTTAGTTTATCTTGCATATAACACATTCAGAGTAGATGTGTTGATGAAAGAAACTGGACTCTTCCAGGGCAGTGTGGGACTGAAGTCCAACCTCAAAAGCACTAGGCAAACAGAAGTGCCTGGCAGTACCTGACAGAATTTGTTCTTTAGTGATAAATCTTATGAATCTTTCTCACAAGATGATGAATACTCAGAGTAAATACTGCCTTTTTAGTGATCCAAAACCATCCAGCTGGGCATGCTTTTTTGGCATATGGAACACTTCTCTTGTTCTGTAATCCTTGTTTATTTGTCCTTCCCTGATATTTGATGAATACTGTCATTTTCTTTATTAAACCAGGCAGCACAATATTCTGAGTAAGAGCCTTGTACTTTTGTATTTTGTTTTTGTACAGTGCAATGATTTCTCAATTTTTCCTGAAGCCTTGTCATGCAATGCAAATAAAAATTAGTGCATGTCATATGTGTGATGGAGCCCTGTCAAAGAATACAAGAGCATGCTGATCCAGCTGCTTTAAGAGTCTACTGTTTGTACTACTAGTTGTAGAGTCCTTCATGGTAACATTAATCTTGGGTGTTAACTGCAATGCTACAGATATCAGGAGTCATTCATGCTTGCAACGGTAGCTCAGAGAGAAATATGATGCTGACCAAAATCAGGAGCAAATGAGGTTACTGTAAAGCTTATTTTATCCTTTAAACATCTCTCTCATAAATTTCCATTTGCAAAGCTACTATTGGAAAGTTAAGATTCTGCTAATAAGAAACATTAGCTACTCACCCCCACCCCCACCCTCACCCCCACCCAGCTAAAAGTGCATTTCTGAGCTAGCTTTGCTGCATGCTTTAGCTTATTATTAATCATAACAATTACATTAAATTATATAAATTTTTAAAATATCAGAATATGTTGAAAGCAATTGCAATTAATGCTAAGAAATGTTATTTTTTTAAATTATTTTTTTACAAGTTCTAATTCTTCTATTAAGACTTTAATTGATGTTTTCAGAGCATTATTTTTACTTTAATAAGCATGCTAATAAGACATATTCAGTTGATAGATCTACTTGGATTTTCAAAGGCTTTGAGTAAGGTGTCTCAATAAGAGCACTTAAGAAAACTCTGCAGTCATAAGATAAGAGGGAAGGTCCTTGCACAAGTAATTGCTCAAAAGACAGGAAATAGGGTCTCTTCTGTAAACTGTTTATTCCACAAAGAGAGGAAGTCACAGGGATTTCCTGTTCCACAAAGGTTTATGCTGGGCCACTTGTTCATTTTTACACTGACCATCTTATAAAGAGTATGGATAATCAGCCCACCTATTTATGATACTGAGTTGTTCAAGGAAGAAAAAAGGAAGGGCTGACACTAAAGATCTTCCAATACTTGGTAGCCAGGCAATACAAAGACAGGTGAAATTCTTTATACATTGACATAAAGTCTTAACTTCACATACATGGTGATGAACTCTGAGCTTACCATTACTTCCAATGATAATGGTGTTATGGCAGGCAGGTTTTTGCGTTCAATGCTTACTAGTGAAAAAGAAAACTATTAGAAATTGCTAACAAAGGAAGAGAACAAAGCAGAGATCATATACTATGAAGCATAAACTATGATAAGAATTATAGACCACTGCATCATGAATCTTGATGCCCCATCTCAAGGTGAATAGAGAGGAATTGGAGGAAGTTTAAAAGATGACAAGATGAATGCTCAAAAGCATAGAAAAACTTTATCACAACTTGTCCAAGTAGGATTCTTCAGTCTGGACAAGAGATGGCTGAGGGGCAACGTGCTAAAGATTTATGAATAGCATAGAGATAATAAATAGGGATTGGCTGCGCTCTTGCTCTCCCAACAGAAGAACTGGTAAGTATTGATTGAAGACAGCATGGGAAGATTGCAACAAAGAAAGAAAAAAAAAAAAAAAAAAATGAAGAAGGAGATAGGTCTTCCTGAAACATGCAATTAAACTAAAATTCCTTGCTGCATGAAGTAGCAGCTATCAAAAGTTTATGTTTGTTGTAGGAAAAGCTAGAGAAATTAATATAAGATGGTTATTAAAGGTTTATGGTTTTCATAACCACAGAAACCACTCAGGAAAGATACGAGTTCACAGTTGCAAATTAAAACCTGTATAAAGACAAAATCAGCATAGAGTGCTAGGTAAAAACTCAATCTATACAAAAAACCAAAGGCACTTAGTAAAATTGTCAAACCATGAGCTGAAACGAAGTGCATCAATCACAGCAGCAGTGGCCGGGATGTGATTCAGCTATCACATTTCCAGTCTCTGTTCTGCCCCTCCCCACACTCATACTTGTGAAAAGCCCCTTCAACATCTTTCCCATAATGATCCTGCAAGCTCAAGGTCAATCAACATGCCAAAAACAAGAATGACAGCCATGTTAACCAGCCACTTCAGTGACCTGTATGCTACCACATGGCACTTAGATAAGAGAGATTAAACCTGCTTCATCCATTTTGTTCAGGATAGTGGTTTGTCAAATTCCATTACTTATCTGACAAGATTGAAGCTTTACTTTTAGACATTTACAAAAGATATTTTGGGTAATGTTTTTCAGCAACAAGAAAGATACATTGAACAAATTTCCAAATCTTCTCCTTTCAACCTAATACTGTTATAACAGCTGAATCAAATGTAAAATACAAAAATGAAATCAGAAAGAATTACGACGTGTTCCCCAAATCAAACTTTTTACATATATGACATTAACAAATAAAGTAATTCTTCCTTCTCACTGGGAGAAAGATAACTGTGAGAAAGATAACTGTGAGAGTTACCTGACCAGGCTTTGCATTCTCACAGACAAATACATCATACTCCCTGGCAAGCTCTGGAGGGTTGTCATTGATGTCCAGGATTCTAACACCAACTTGAACATGGCTCACTAGTTCAGGATTGTCTGCAAAATATATAAGGGGGTATTAAGCCTTTTGAAATATTAAACATTCCATGACATCCTCAATTTAAAAATATATCTAAACAATAACTAGATGAGAACTGTATAAAGCTGCAGAATTTCAGGTAACAAGATACTAAAAGTTGTTTGCTGTGTTTCATTAACTGTTTTGAAAAATAATTTTTAAAAGAGTGAAAAGTATGTTATGAGTCTTAAGTCTCTGTTATACTGTAGCAATAAAAATGCAAGCTACTCTAGAACTGGTGGCGGAAAGCTGTTGGAGTTATCACATACTGTCACACTGTATGCTATGAAATGATGAATTACTTTATAATAAATGTGAAAGTGTCATTGCAATATTGAGTAAAACCTAATAAAAAATATTAAAACCTTCTTCTTTTTCTCCGTCCCTTAAAATACAAAAATAATAAGATAATATGAATGCAAAGTCACATAGAAGCCTTTTCCAAGCTTGAGTTCACCTTCCTCACAAGGTTCTATGCTATTACACAAAGTAGTTTAAGATTCTTGCTTTAGCAGTGACACACCAGTAAGAAAACAATTAAAAATATTTAAGTAATAGTATCTTAGGCTATGATCTGTACTTCTGTGAGAGTTCATGCTCAAAATTTTGAGTTCACCCTCAAAAATTTCAATAAATAGAACCCGTTCAATAAAAATATTTTTCCATGATAAAATGTGGAAAAAAATATTAATCCATAATTATCTTGTTCTTACTACTAATTATTAAGAAAATTTTATTTTGTTAAAAGAATTAGATTAAAACTTTTTTATAATTAAATAAAATCTACCTTCTGAAGTCTGTGTAAATATCAGTTAGTTAGATGTCAAACTTGATTTTACTGTCACCAATTAAATTAAACTATCAGTACAAGACAGTAAAGTCGTCTCTCAAATTCAACAAGATGGAAGAACAGGGTCTTAGAGATTGACATTTTAAAAGTGCATGTCCCTGTGTGTACTCATGGGAAGAAAGAAAAAGAAAAAAGAGAAACACTAGAATATTAGTAGTCTAAAGCTCATCTGCCTTGGTTATTTTGATCTTAATTAATCTACATCATGTTTCTGTCAAAAAGGGTCATTTGTAAAATGCCTTAGATTTGTCACACCTTGAATGGCCTCAGAATTCCGAAAAACATTAATTAGACACATTTGTCTTCAAAGCCACCAGTAAGGTAGCCTCTCAATGAAAGAATACTTGAGAATGTTAAAGTTTCTTTTCACATTATCCTTCTGTGTTTTCACCTGGGATACTAGTCAAAGAGCCTGGAGTTTAGAAGTTCACTTCAGATTTTTCACATTCTCTTTTTAACCAATGTCTATGTTCACCTGATGGCTTTAGTTCACTTTTGGAACTTAGTCAATTAGCCCCATAAAATGGGAATAGAAAGGAGATCAAAAAAAGTCAACAGAAAGTTAAGACTTTACTTAGATAATGTAAAAACCTCTATTCCCAAATAACATTAGCATAAAGCTAGAAAACCACAATCAGAAGACATTTACAGACTTGTAAATTACATTTTCTTGCTGAATTTTTTTAATTTTTCCAATTTTCTCCAAACATTTGGAAACTTTGAAAGGTTTTTCAAAGTGAATGCTCACTGTTTTAAGGGGTAACTGAAGCAGAAACATCGCTGCGATTCAGCTACACTAGGGATTTCCTTTTTTATGCTTCAGATTTTCATGAACAAACAGTTATTTGCCAGGATACTAAACACCTGTAAGTGAGTCAACTCCATTGAGTATTAGCCCCTCCACCAGAAAGTCCTTGGGGAACTTACAGAAGTCCCTACCAACAGTCTGGAGTCTTGAAACATTTTTTCCATTAATTTCTCTGGGCAAAGTTCAAAACCTCAATTTAAGAAAAACTCCAATTTAAGAAAAATTTTTAATACAGCTACTGCTGTCAGAGACTTCCTTTCATATTATCAAAATGCAAAAGGGATTTATCTAAATAAATTCTACCCAAGTGACATTCAGAATACCAGTTCTGGCATTAAAAACCTTTTGTGCTTTTATAGTTTTGCCTCCCTTCCTTTCATTCTTTTTGTTAGACTGCTACAGTAAATAGATATTATGAAGACTGAGTGACAATTTAACCCACCTAGCACAGGATTAGAAAGAATGTCTTTGCTTTTGTATCATCAATATTAAATACTGACCTTAATCAGTACTAGAATCATAGAATAGTTAGGGTTGGAAAGGACTTTAAGATCATGTAGTTCCAACTGCCCTGCCACGGGCAGGGACGCCTCCCCCTAAACCATGCCAACCAAGGCTATGTCCAATCCAGCCTTGAACACCGCCAGCGATGGAGCATTCACAACTTCCCTGGGCAACCCATTCCAGTGCCTCACCACCATAACAGTAAAGAATTTCTTCCTCATATCCAATCTAAACTTCCCCTGTTCAAGTGTGAACCCGTTACCCCTTGTCCTATCACTACAGTTCCTCATGAGGAGTCCCTCCCCAGCATCCATATAGGCCCCCTTCAGATACTGGAAGGCTGCTATGAAGTCTCCACACAGCCTTCTCTTCTCCAGGCTGAACAGCCCCAACTTTCTCAGCCTACCTTCATACGGGAGGTGCTCCAGTCCCCTGATCATCCTCGTGGCCCTCCTTGGGACTTGTTCCAACAGTTTCATGTCCTTTTTATGTTGAGGACACCAGAACTGCACGCAATACTCCAAGTGAGGGCTCATGAGAGCAGAGGAGAGGGGCAGGATCACCTCCCTCGACCTGCTGGTCACACTCCTTTTGATGCAGGCCCGTATACCATTGGCTTTTTGAGCTGCGAGAGCAACTGCTGGCCCATGTTCATTTTTTCATCAACCAACACCCCCAAGTCCCTATCTGCAGGGCTGCTCTCAATCACTTCTCTGCTCAACCTGTAGCTGTGCCTGGGATTGCTCAGACACAGGTGGAGGACCTTGCACTTGTCATGGTTAAACTTCATCAGGTTGGCATCAGCCCACCTCACAAGCATGTCAAGGTCCCTCTGGATGGCATTCCTTCCCTCCAACGTATCAACCGAACCACACAGCTTGGTGCCATTGGCAAACTTTCTGAGGGTGCAGTCAATCCTATTGTCCATGTCACTGACAAAGATGTTGAACAAGACCAGTCCCAACACCGATCCCTGAGGGACACCACTCATTACTGGTCTCCAGCTGGACATTGAGCCATTGACCACAACTCTTTGCGTGTGGCCATCCAGCCAGTTCTTTATCCACCAAGTGGTCCACCTATCAAATTGATGTCTCTCCAACTTAGAGACAAGGATGTCATGTGAGGCAGTGTCAAAAGCTTTGCACAAGTCCAGGTAGATGACATCAACTGCTCTACCCCTGTCCATCAGTTATGTAGCCCCATCATAGAAGTCCCCCAGATTGGTCAGGCAGGATTTCCCCTTAGTGAAGCCATGCTGGCTGTCACCAACCACCTTCTTGTTTTTCATGTGCCTCAGCATGCCTTCCAGGAGATTCCGCTCCAAGATTTTGCCAGGCACGGAGGTGAGGCTGACTGGTCTGTAGTTTCCCAGCTCATCCATTTTGCCCTTTTTGAAAATGGGGGTTATGTTTCCCTTTTTCCAGTCATCGGGAACTTCACCTGACTGCCATGATTTTTCAAATATGCTGGACAGTGGCTCAGCAACTTCATTTGCCAGCAGCTTCAGGACCCGCGGATGGATTTCATCAGGTCCCATGGACTTGTATACATTCAGGTTCTTAACATGGTCTTGAACCAGATCCTCTCCTATAGTGGGCCCAGGGTCTTCATTCTCACTGTCCCTGCGTCTGCCTTCCAAGACTTTGGTGGTGTGGTCAGAGCATTTTCCAGTGAAGACTGAGGCAAGGAAGTCATGAAGAACCTCAGCCTTCTCCAAATCCAAGGTAACCAGTTCTCCCAATAGCTTCTGGAGAGGGCCCACATTGCCCCTTGTCTGTCTTTTATTTGCAATGTTCCTATAGAATCCCTTCCGGTTACCTTTCACATTCATAGTCAAGTTTAATTCTAGCTGGGACTTAGCTTTCCTAACATAGTCCCTAGCTTCCCGGACAACAGCCCTGTATTCTTCCCAGGACTCCTGTCCTTGCTTCCACCTTTTATAAGCCTCTTTGTTCCTTCGAATTTTCCTCAGCAGCTCCTTATCCGTCCGAGGATGTCTCCTGGCCCTCCTGCAGCACTTCCTTCTAGTAGGCATGTATCGCTCCTGAGCTTGCAGCAGGTGATCCTTGGATATCAACCGACAGTCATAGAATCACAGAATAGCTTGTTTTGGAAGGGATCTTAAAGATCATCTAGTCCCAAATCTCTGCCACTGGAGGTTTCTCTTGACCAGGTTGCTCAAAGCCCCATCCAACCTGGCCTTAAACAGTTTCCCAGGGTTAGGACAGCCATGACTTGTCTGGGCAAATGGTTCCTTGGTGGGGAAGATTCCAGTGCCTCACTGCTCTCACAGTAAAGAATTTCCTCCTAATATCTAATCTAAATCTACCCTATATTAATTCAAAGCCATTCCCCCTTACCCTGTCATTACATGCACTTGTAAAACGTCCCTGTCCAGAGGCACCTTTTTGTAGGCCCTATTTAGTTACTGTAAGGCTGCAATCATAAAACATGAAAAAGAACTTGCAAATTGTTTTCATAACTTGCTGTTCCCTGATGGCAATATGAGGTGGCAACATCCTTATGCACCTAAAGAAAAGATATAACTGCACCTCACTATAATTATATTCTTTATCTCTTTAATGTAATTCTAGGCCTTTCAATATTTATTCAAAATCTCAAGGGTTTTTATATGCCACTGCTGCAAATTATTATTTCATTATTCTGTAAAGTGTTTGACACTGTCCCACAAGACATCCTTGTCTCTAAGTTGGAGAGACATCAATTTGATAGGTGAACCACTGGGTGGATAAAGAACTGGCTGGATGGCCGCAAGCAAAGGGTTGTGGCCAATGGCTCAATATCCAGCTGGAGGCCACTAATGAGTGGTGTCCCTCAAGGATCGGTGTTGGGATCGGTCTTGTTCAACATCTTTGTGGGTGACATGGACAGTGGGATTGACTGCACCCTCAGCAAGTTTGCCAATGACACCAAGCTGTGTGGTTTGGTTGATATGTTGGAGGGAAGGAATGCCATCCAGAGGGACCTTGACATGCTTGTGAGGTGGGCTGATGCCAACCTGATGAAGTTTAACCATGACAAGTGCAAGGTCCTACACCTGTGTCTGAGCAATCCCAGGCACAGCTACAGGTTGGGCAGAGAAGAGATTCAGAGCAGTCCTGTGGAGAAGGACTTTGGGGTGGTAGTCAATGGGAAAATGAACACGAGCTGGGAGTGTGCACTTGCAGCCCCGAAAGCCAACCGTATCCTGGGCTGCATCAAAAGGAGCGTGACCAGCAGGTTGAAGGTGATCCTGTACCTCTACTCTGCTCTTGTGAGACCTCACTTGGAGGATTGTGTGCGGTTCTGGTGTCCTCAACATAAAAAGGACATGAAACTGTTGGAACAAGTCCCAAGGAGGGCCACGAGGGTGATCAAGGGACTGGAGCACCTCCTGTATGAAGATAGGCTGAGAAAGTTGGGGCTGTTGAGCCTGGAGAAGAGAAGGCTGCATGGTGACCTCATAGCAGCTTCCCAGTATCTGAAGGGAGCCTATAAGGATGCTGGGGAGGGACTCTCCGTTAGGGACTGCAGTGATAGCACAAGAGGTAACGGGTTCAAACTTAAACAGGGGAAGTTTAGATTGGATATGAGGAAGAAATTCTTTACTGTTATGCTGGTGAGGTACTGGAATGGGTTGCCCAGGGAAGTTGTGAATGCTCCATCTCTGGCGGTGTTCAAGGCCAGGTTGGACAGAGCCTTGGGTGACATGGTTTAGTGTGACGTGTCCCTGCCCCTGGCAGGTGGGTTGGAACTAGTTGTTCATAAGGTCCTTTCCAATCCTTACTATTCTATGATCCTGATTTCTCTCTATGCATTTTCTTTTCCTCTGAATTGTTTATATCTTACTGTTTCTGTTTCTACTGTTTCTATTGAAACTTATAAATGAAAATGCTGCTTATGTTATAATTTGGACATGCACCTGAATGTTTTTATGCTTTGTTTACAGTTAGTAAACTAACTGTTCCAAACTCTTATAGTTGTGAGATGTCCTGACTTTTCATGTATTTTGACTCTAAACAGGGTTTATTGGAAAATATCTTTGAAAGTTATTTTTTGTTGTGTATTTTTGGTAATTGTGTTTTCCTGGAATCCTTTCAATACCACATCACAGGGTACTTTGTATTTTGTCAATGAGGTACTGCTCTAACTCAGCTCTTCAGTGTCTTACTCTCTGAAGCTACTATGAAGCATACACATGGTGAAGAACATACAGAGGACATAAACAAAGGCAAATAAATTTGGGGTTTTTGTTTTGTTTTTTTTTTTTTTTTATTTCTCCCCTCCCCCTTATCTGATTGTATCTGATAGCCTTGGAGATTTTTGTCTATAAAATCGTTTGCATAATGATGTCTCAAGTATTTTGATTTTTAATATACTGTGGTATCAAAGCTCTGTATGTGCAATATTCTTTCATGTGGTCATTTCTTACTGTCTCTTGTTAGCATTTCTTTAAGTCAGCAAGAATCTGACAGAACATGGCAGAAACCCTGTTATTTCAGTTTTTCTGTTTTTCACAGCCTTTACACAGCTTTACACATTTAGAACTATTTACAGACCCTTCAAAGGGAAGTTTGTGCATTCCTTGCATTCAAGTTCATTATTTAGTGAAGTATTTGGAAATTCTCTGCTTTTCTGTTCTCAGCCATTGTAGAGCATTTTGAAGACACTCAGCACCACCACAACTTTGTCTCAAAATGATCAATGATTTAGCAAATAAATCCATTTTACACACTGGTATACTTACCTGCTGCATAACAGAAATATGTGAAAAACTTCCAAGAGAAAGTGTCTTTAAAATCTCTGAAATATAAGCATTTGCTTTCAAAATATCACATCTTATTACAACCACAGATATTCTTATTAGCCATCTTCATGTCCAGTACTTTGTGGATCCAGTAATCTCTTGATGTTAACATCATCTAAAAACTGTACCTAGACGATGGTTTGCTGTCTACTGAGCAGATGTTTAACACAGTTCAGTTGTTAGAACTAATATTTAAAAGGACTTTCCTCATACAGTCTTCCTTACTATATTTCTAAGTAGAAATGCCTACTGAAAGCTAAGATCCTCACTTTCATTCCCAAACCAAGACATTCTCTGATTCCTTCAGTCATCAGCGTTTTACTCCCTGCAGCTTTTATGCCTTCTTATTGAGGACAAAGACTTCAAGGATACTATTATTTGTTCTGTTTGCAGTACTGCTTTGAAAACTTTGAAGCACATATGTATTTTACTAACTGAAATAGGCTTTGGAACTGGCAGAAGTCCATCCATCTATATTTTAGTGTCACCTTTTTCTTGCAGGGGCTATGATTTCAGGTTTTGCTGTTATTGTTGTTTTTGCTCTTGTTATCAGTACTACTATATGCTAGAGAGAAGCCTTTATTCAATCACCCACAATTATTTTTACAACTACTTATTTTCTTTGAGTATACATTGCTATTCTTCCCACATTCAACACACAGTTCCCAGTATCACAAAATCACAGAACTGTTGAGGTTACAAGGCACCTCCATAGATCAGCAAGTTCAAATGCCCTGCTCAAAGCTGGGTCAACTAGCACAACTAGTAAATCGCTCTGGACCATGTCAGTTGGGTTTTAAGTATTTTCAAGAACAGAGGCTTCATAACCTCTCTAGGTGACCTGTGCCAATTTTTGACCAATCCCCCAGTAAACCCATTTTTCTTCTTATGTTTAAATTAAATTTTCTGCATTTCAATTTGGGCATATTTCCTCCTGTCATTTTAATAGATACTACTCAGATGAGTCTTTGCTCATTTTTGCTCATTTTTAATCTTCCTTACTCTCCTTCTGAACCTTATTTCCAGGGTGAACAGTCTCAGCTCTTTCAGCCTCTCCTTATATGACAGGCACTCCAGTTCTTAATGATTTCATGCCCCTTCACTGGACTCCATGTCCAGTGACAGTTTCTCCATGTCTCTCTTTTACTGGGGACCCCTAATCTGGACCCAGAATTCCACATGTGTCCTCACCAGTATTATATAGAGGGGAAGGATCACCTCTCTCAACCTGCTGGCAACACTCTTCCTCACACACAACTGCAGGATGCAGTTGGCTGTCTTTGCCACAAGCCGTTGCTGGCTCATGTCCAGCTGGAATTCACCAGAACCGCCGTATCCCTTTTTGAAAAGCTGCTCTCTGGCCAGCTGGCTGGTGCACATGTGCTAGTGCATGGGTTTATTCCTCTCCAGGTGCTGGACTCTGCATTTCCTATTACTAAACTTCACAAGGTTCCTCTTCAACCATTTCTCCAGCTGGCTGAGAACCCTCGGGATTGGCAGCATGACCCTCTGGTGTATCAGTCATAACTCCAGTTGTGTATCATTTTCCAACTGGCTAAGAGTGCACGCTGTCTCATCAACTAGGTAATTAATGAAAAGATTAAACAGTACTGTATTCATTATCAATCCCGGGTGATATGCCAGAAGTGATGAGCCTCCATCTGCACTTCATCCTGCTGATCATAGCCATTTGAGCCTGACATTTCAAACAGTATTTACTTTGTCATTCATTTATCTAGCCCATACTTTCATGTGTCTTGATCTTACATGAGTTTCTCTCAATCCCCCTTAATTCTTAGCAGCTAAGGAGGTTATTTAGGAATCTGAATCACTTCCTCTCATTGTGTGCTATCATTACAAAGAATTTGAATTGACGGTCCTTGAAACAGTTCAACACTAACCTCTTCCACTCATAAAGGAGCAATCATTCACTATGACTCCATTTCTTTCCTCAGCTTCTCATGTGTTACAAAACTTTGTGCACTTGCTCTGTGTTTTCCTATTTCCATTGCTCTTCTTAAAGACTTGGTCAGACGTCTTTAATAGAGCCAAGCAAACTCTATCAATCTCCTTCCTCTTTCAAATACTCTTTTATAAGCTTTTTCATGAAATTATAGTAAGTGATTGAAATGTGAATAATTCTATTTGAAACCATATTTTAAAATCCTATTAACATTAATTTTGTAGTCTTTCCTCCTGCCCTAAATATAGTCTGTAGATTCTTCAACATAAAATGCGGTATTTTATAATTTTTCTTATTCCCTAATACCAGAAGGAGTTTTCAGGAAGTACCAGTATTGAAACAATCAAAGCAATAGCCCTAGTGATGTGTCCTGGACACCAAAACCCCACTCGTCCTCACTGTATGCTACTGTTAAAGAATAGCACATGTTAAAAAGAAAAAGGATTCCCCCTCACGTTCTCATGGCAATGAATTCTGGTGTGCTTTACAAGTAGCTGCATTAACAGAAAAACCCCACTGATCATTACATTATTACTCCCACAGAGAAAAGTGGTAGAACTCCCTCTGATTTCAGAGGGGAAATTTGATCAATGTAGAGTGCATAACATATCAAGCATAAAAGTGAAAGTAAATGTCTTATGAAAGGTTCAAAAATAATAAGGCTGAAACATGAGGATATCACGCATTTTAGGGTAGAAAAATGATATTGACTCAAAATTTCTTTTGCATGAAACAAGCACAGGTCCAAATAGCTGTCCAAAGGATGATCAGTAGAAACTGAATCCTGCCAGTGAAGGGTAGTGTAAATTTAAGACAGGAAAACACTTCAATAAACTAACTATAACCATAACATTATTTCATCCGAACACATCTTACTGTTGAAGCAGTACATAGCAGATTCTGCTATGTTCCCGGCTAAGCAAATGGTGACAGAAGCTACAAATGCCATCTTACTATGCCAGATGAACTTGAATTCTGCCACTCTCACAGCTGAATAACATTTTAGTAAAAATTTGGTAATATCTGGTAAAAATAGCCTTCAACCTAATTTTTAGCTTTCGTCTTAGCTAAAACTAGTCTTTAGTTTTGTAATTACTCGTGGACTTCAAAGTGAACATCATTAAAGGCTGGATGTATGGGCTAGATAGAACTTAAGAGTTTGGGCCTTGGTGTTTTACACATAACATAAGCTCCTTCTTCCGTCATAGATCCAACTACAGATTTCACAATGCATTTGGAAAAGTACAGCAGTGTTGCAATTTTCAAATTACTGTAGGTAAGAAAATGGCCAAAGAAGTAGACACAAGGAAAGGCTGCCTGCCATTTAGGCTGCCTGCCATCCACCCATCTCCAGCATCTTCAATGCTATCTCTGCCTTTATTCATAACCAAATTGTTTTTCAAACTAATGTTAAAAATGTACGTTATCTTTCAAACGCCAACTTTAACACTAAGAAATGCAGGGGAGGAAAAAATAATCTCTATTTTCCTGCAATAAAATGCACCTGGAATGGAGAATTCTAAGCAGGCTGTTTAACACAAACAAAAAAAAAAAAAAAAGGCACTCCATCCTCATTAACAATTCTAGTTTCTTTTAGTTATAAACATAATCCTTCATAATCCTTCTCCATTGTTGTCTTAGGTTCAGCAGTAGCAGCCATTTTTCTCCTTCTTAGTAGCTGGTGCAGTGCTGTGGTTTTGACTTTCAGCCTGGCCACAGCGCTGATAACACCAATGTTTTTAGTTACTGCTCAGTAATATTTACTCAGACCAAGAATTTTCTGAGTCTCACCCTCTGCCAGGGAAGAAGGGAAGCCGGGAGGAAGCAGAGACAGGACACCTGACCCAAACTAGCCAAAGAGGTATTCCATATCGCAGCATGTCATGCCCACTATATAAACTGGGGACTGTTACCCGGAAGGGTTAGATCACTGCTTGGGTCCAGCTGGGTATAGGTCGCGGGTGGTGAGTGTTTGTATTCTCTTCCCTTGTTATTTCCCTTATCATTATTATTATTGGTGGTAGCAGTAGTGGTTTGTGTTATACCTTAGTTACTGGACTGTTCTTATCTCAACCCATGGGAGTTATATTCTTTTGATTCTCCTCCCCATTCCTCTGGGAGCGGGGGGAGGAAGGGCGGGGAGAGTGAGCGAGCAGCTGCGTGGCGGAGTAGCCGACTGGGCTTAAACCACAACAATTGTCCATACTATTCTCTCAGCATAGTACATGTACTACCACTCCGTTGATCATGTGAAATAAATAATGTGTAGAAAGCTTTTTAAATTTAATGCTATTAAGATTTATTTCTGAAAAAATATTACATGTGGATGGCTTCCCTAAAAGACTAATGACTACTCCTTTTTTCAGTATGTCCCAATGTGGTTATTAAATTGTATTTGAAATTAACACTTACTATGCACCTACTTATGATTAATCTTAAATTATCTTTTATTTCATGATGCACTGAAATAACACACATTATATACAAAGACACTGTCAAGCACAGTAAAATGCCAGTGGTGACCTTTTTTAAAGGGCTAACCATTAAACTCTAGATTTTACTATTTACAATAGAAATTTACTTTATTTAAAATGCCAATTTAGTGGTGAAAGCAGGTACAACAATAAAAAAATGTTGTCCTGATTAAATATGTACGTGCTGTTAATTCTGCAGTGTGTGCTAGCGAAGTCGTGGCAGAACAGCTTCCCTTTAAACCTGGAGATGAAACAGATCAAAGCAGAAAAGGCTCAATAATGTCAGCAACATCTGTTACAGGTAAAACCTGTATTGTGACATCTGACAATGATGGACTACACAGGGAAAAATATAAGGAAGAAAGGAAGAAAGGAAAAAGGAAAGGAATATACTTAAAGTAGTTCACAGTTTTAATCAAAATGTCTGCCACTGGAAGACAGCATCACAAAGAATATTTAGCTGGACTGGATCTTTTGATCCAGGCTGGGACTCATTTACATTTGGATTGTTGAGTTTTTTAACTTTACAGCTTTGGCTGTGTCAAAATAAAGACCCTGCAATAAAAAGGCGAACTGAAATGTTCTTTAAACTGTTCTTGCCTCACGTTGAAACATTTATCTGGGACTACTCAGTCAGACATTTTTTTAACTGTTGCAGAGCTTATCTGAGGCAATGGAATTTCATCACTTTGGGGCCTTTCAAATGCACACGCAAGTATTTATTGTATCTTTACTTGTCAACCTGCCTATTAAAAGGCCAGAGGTACACCCTGATAATCAGCAACTACCAGGCACCTATCAGATATAACTTAATATTGACATAGCTAACATGCCACTTCACTGAAATAGGTTAACAGCAGATCCAAGAAGGAAGGATGAATCTCTCAGACAATACTATATAGTGTTTTCTTCTAAGGTATATGGAATATGAAACACTAAATCACAAGCTGTCGATTTTACGACACTGAATGCTTGGAACGGTTCCTGGGTAAACTGTCAACCTTCTATCTCATACAGAAAAACACAGTAAATTTACACAGATGGGATTACACAGGCACATGGAGATTCGTTTAACTGTTCCATAGAACTAAAGAATTTCTACACACAGAGAAAACTCTCTTTTATCCAAAATGACTAAAAACCCATTAAGAACACAATGATATTTAAAAAAACATAAAATCTCAAAATAGTGTTTCTTAAAATCTGAAAATTATTATTCTTGTTTCTGTTTGGGGTTTTGTTTTGTATTGTTTTGGGGGTTCTTTAACATTATGTGCCAAATATGTTATTTACCTATCTCAGAAGCAGTCACTGTGATGTTGTACCAAGGTGTCTCTTCTCTGTCAAAGATCTTGGCAGTCTTAATGGTCCCAGTATTAGCATCAATGGTGAAATACCTATCTTCTTCTGTGTTATGATCAATGAAATACCTATGAAGAAATAAACCAACAAATATATACTCACTGTTGTATGTATAAGCTGAAGTAACAGAAAGCCACATAAGAATATTACTTTCAAGCCTTTAAAGTCACAGAAATTTTTAAAAGCACCGAAAAAATCATAGAATCATAGAATAGTTAGGGTTGGAAACGACCTTAAGATCATCTAGTTTCAACTCCCCTGCCAGGGGCAGGGACACCTCACACTGAATCATGTTACTCAAGGCTCTGTCCAGCCTGGCCGTGAACGCTGCCAGCAATGGAGCATTCACAACTTCCCTGGGCAGCCCATTCCAGTGCCTCAACACCCTCACAGTAAAGAATTTCTTCCTCATATCCAATCTAAACTTCCCCTGTTTAAGTTTGAACCTGTTACCCCTTGTCCAATCACTATATTCCCTAAAAATAGTCCCTCCCCAGCATCCCTATAGGCCCCCTTCAGATACTGGGAAGCTGCTATGAGGTCTCCACGCAACCTTCTCTTCTCCAGGCTCAACAGCCCCAACTTTTTCAGCCTATCTATACGGAATGTGTCCCAGTCACTAATCATCCTCGTGGCTCTCCTCCTGTGTTATGGAGACACCTTTCTTCTGTACTCTGGAGAAACCCGAAGTAACACCATATTTTTCAGTTCTTTCATAATGTTACACTTCTTTTGATAAATAAGGTTTTCACTGTGAGTCACAAAAATATAAATTGTTAACAGGTGATATTTTACACAGCGGTATCCTGTCAAAGGTAAGATACACATATATTTTGACTAAAAAAAAATCATAAAATGGAAAGGCAGAAACCAGAAATATATTAAGATATTATTCTGCTTATTTGTTTGCCACTGCAAACCAGCATGCCCAGTCCTGGTGCCTGTTTAGAAGCACGTCTGTCTGACATGAATTTGGTTACATGATGACATAAGCCATTTTGAACATACACATTACAGAGACTAGTAGCGGAAAGAGATGTTTCCCAGAGCTGCAACTGACCCTATACCTAGAAGCAGAACTAAGTAGCCCTGCTTAAATCCCTTGACTTCTGGGCACTTTGCCTAACAGAGAAAGTAAAAGCCTTGAAGTGGGTAATGGAAGCAGAAGGAGGGAACACAACAGATTGACAAAACATTTTTCTCAAAGCTGGAATCATTTACAAAAAATGAAGCAATTACAGACCCATATCAAGCCTTCCTCACTAACTTCAGACTTGATAAAAAAAATAAGGAAAAGATTCTTTTATATACCATAATTCTTTCTCTTGATAATTTATCAGACCTGCTATTATTCTGTGAAGTTTTTAATATGTAAAAGCTATATGTAGGTGAAAAGGATTTATTTGTCCCATCCAATTGCTTTTATTTCAACAGCACCACAAGTGTAATCGCCAGCCAATAAAAAGTGGTGCACATAAAAGCTGCCAAGCTCAAAAAAATTAAAAATAAATTCAGGTTTATTCCTTTCACAATGTACTTATTTAAACTATTTGTGGAAAGGAGAAACAAACAGGCAAACAAACATTTAATTGAATAATAAAGATATAGCATGCAAAACAGGAAAAGAAAGAAAACACTAGAGGAGGCAGAAATTTGCATGATTCACCTTAACTGGTCAAATAGGACACTCAGTGGAAAACCCAGCTAAGATCTGATGGCTTAAGTTAGATCTTCCTTGTTGGAAAGAACCTGAACCCACGTCTCCCACCTGCAAGAAGTATTTTACATCTGCCTTACAATATGATATTTTGGCTTGTAGCTCTCAAGATCTTCTTTTCACACTTCCAGTACTTTCAGCAATTAAAGAATTGTAGGTCAGGTTTTGGAAATCAAAGCAGCCAAAACTAGGCTAGAAAAATATTTCCTTCTTGCCTGCTCTCCTCCTTTCCTTTTGACATTGTGAAGAATGAAACAGCTCCCATATGACTGTGGGAGCTGCTGGAGAGACAGCAGACCTCAGTTCCCACCAATTCTGTTTCTCTGGAATTAGAATTTAACTCATTGTCTCCCAGCTGAACTACAGTCAAAACTTTTATGTGGTCCATTAACTACCAACATCTGAGAACACCTCATTCTAAAACATACCAGAAGTGCTCAGTAAAGACACTTTGGATGTGCAATACAACAGCTGAAAGTTGCTTCATAAAAGTAACAAAATCAAACTGTTTCCATACTGAAAGCAGACTGGCAAGTTCTTGATTACTTAGGGTATGGGGCAACCATTTTTAAGAGTGTTAAGTCAGAAATATTTTTCTCAGAGGACATTAGTTAATCAGTGTGTTCCAAACTGGATGAAAAAAAAAAAATCAAAATCAGTCATGTTGCCAGAAAAAAACCCAGTAACTATGACAAATTTCTAACGGCTGAATCACAGCAGGCATTACAGACACTTCCAAAAGCTGTTATGCTTCTCAGCACTCAGCAAGCTCAGGTGATGAACTAAAAGCGAACTTTTGAGCAATATTCATGAGCCCCTAATCACGACAGGCTTAATGTTACAGCTATCCAATAAAATTTATGTTGGTTTTGAGGAATTTTGAATTCTCTGAGGACTTGTTACAAAACAAACAACAAAGGACAACAAAACTATCCTGTTTGCAATATTTTATTGCTCCATGCTATGCAAACCTCTTTATCTGGGAATCAGGACTTGCTTTTTAATTTCAGAACTGATTTTTCCAGTGTCTCTGCACGTCTCAGTCTTCCATGAAGCACAGATTCAGGTTCACCAAGTGTTCGTCACAGAAATGGTTTGAAAGATTCTGCCAATATCAGTGGAGAAGCTGCATCTTCTATGCTAGCCTTAACCTTTTGCTAATTAAAAAAACTTTGAAGACAGATCCTTATCAACCTCTGAAAGTCCATAAAGTTGCCAAGCTTGCCACAGATTTATGTTAAGATTTGAACTTTATACAGAACATGCATGCTTCAGGTGGAGAAATCCTCTCCATATATGTTATGCTTGGTAGTACAGGAAATCTGAGCTATAGAAATATTTGGAATATCTTGACTATACCATTGTTAAAGCAGAAAATGAAAGGTTGGATAAGATGGACAGTGCACTTACATATGAACATATTTTACATGATGAACTGTAATGCTAACAGAGGAAGCATAGGAAGCATCACTGTCCCTCAGTTTTCTTGGTGAGCCTTTACTGGTAGATCTTACAGTCAGGTATGCAACTATGAAATTTAATTCCTTCTCTCCTACTACAGCCTTGTGCTTCTGGACTCTAGGGTCTCCTGATAGTGATAAGAATTCTTTGCTAAGAAAAAAAAAAAGTTTCACTAACCTTACATATTCTTATGGAGTATGTGCTGCAAATCCAAAACAATTTATAACATAAGTCTTGTCCCTGCAAACATTTATTACTGTGGACGTTGTTTACTCATTAGCAACACCAAGCACAGTGACTACTCTGTGAATCAGTATTGTGTTGACCTCAGAACCATAAAAATAGGGCTATGTAATATTTGTAGACAGTAGCTAAAAAATAGACAGGATTTTAAATTAGACTTAATTGAGAAAAAAAAATATTAAGCAGTAAGAATATTCAGCTGCTTTTGTGTGTGTGTGACAGTTAAATCATTACCTCTCCTTCTGAATTAAGTACAGAATGAAAAATGACAAATATCCATCCCAAATATGAAGCCTGTGCAGAAAAAGGAATTTTTATTCTGTTACAAATTGTGACTATGTAACAATTCATTTTCATAGATGTATAGGAAAAGATGGCCTTATTTTTTTTAAATCTGAACACCTTTTTCTAAATCAGTTATTTATATGTATTCTATAGAAGCTCAAAATTCTCAGTTTAAAGAACTCAGTATTGGATTAATACTTTCAATTGTATTTTCTGTATTATTAATGGAAATACAGTGATCCTGAGGTAACTTATTGTACTAACATTTTTACTTCCAGTGATACTAGAATAATGAAAAACGTTTCTAATTTATCCATAGTAGCGCTTCCCGTTTGTGCGCTAACTTTTGCACACAGTTACAGACATACTGCAACAGTTGCATCTTAACAGAATTTTCCTTGACCATGAATAAATAGAAGAGCAGCCCTTCCTTATGCTTTCTCATGATTATGGTGTTCAGTTCTCCTCCATTACTCTGGGTTCTTCCTTAAAATTGCTTTCTGTATTCTATCTAAGGCAGCCATTTGAACTGCTGGGAAGGTTGGGAAGGTGGTTCCCAACCTTCACGAATATCTCGGTAAAAAAAGTTACACAAGATACTCCCCCACAGCAGAAGAAGTAGGAATGCTAGTCTAAAGCACTGCTCCAAGTGCTCTAAAAATATTTTATACAAGAAACTCCCTTAGTACAGCCACTCATTTTTATCACATGTAATAGGACATTTAAAAAAAGTTTAATTGTATTTACAAACTGGTAAATATTTTAGAACTTAATAAATATTAGCCACTGATTGATTTATTTACAAGTTGAAAATAGAGACCAGGTATATCTGAAAATACAGCATACTCTACAGCTAATGATGCTTTACTTAGGCTTCAGAATTTATTTCATCTAGTATAAAAATTACTTTCAGCTACCAAATAGTGGCAACAGTCATACCCTTCCATCCTACCTCTCCTTCCACTTCTACTGAGCTGCCTTGCAATGCTTTTTCTAGACTGTAAAAAGCATTACTGCAAGTTCTGAATGTCAGAGTTACTTCAAAAATGAATTTTCACCTTCATTCAGTTGACTGTTTCTTCTTAGAATGCATTTATCTAAAAATGAATTTATAATGTTTATTGCAGATGTTGGTTTGCAGACATTTAGTCCTGATAATGTTGTGTGAATTGGCATACTTTTAATAATTATATCAGCACATCTGTGTTGCATGGCACATGCTAATAAAGAGACTTAATAGCAAGACATGCCTGGATAAACAGCTCTCCATAAACTATTTACATCCAGACCAGCAAGAGAAACCAGTCTTAAAGAAATTGCATTAAAAAGGATCATGAATATAGAAAACCTATTAGTCACACTATCTGAAGAAAATCTGAAGGAAATTAAATACCAAAACAGTCCTATAAGCCCTGGGAAATGCAACATGTGCCATGTATTTATTAGGCAGAGACACTGAACAGAAAGGCATTCCCAGCTTCCATCCATGTATCCTTATTCCAAATAAAGCCATTACATTCTTTCGATTCTCCTCCCCGTCCCTCTGGGAGCAGGTGTGGGGGAAAGCAGGGGGAGTGAGCAAGCAGCTGTTTGGTTCTGGGTTACTTGCTGGGCTTAAGCCACAAGAAAGCTCCTGGCTCCGTGACTTCATTTCTTTGTGTTTCTAAATGGTTTTGAGTTTTTAACTTGTCTCTCTTTCTTTTTTTTTTTTTTTTTTTTTTTTTTTTGTCTTTAATCAAGTCTTGCTTGTCTTTTCATTATTTTATATTTATTAATTACCCTATTTACCAACTGCAAACAAGAACTCTATTACAAATTTCCACCCTGGCTACAAACCCGCTATTGCTAATGAACTTTCAAAGCCCCAGCTAGATGTGGATTCACAGATCACAGTACTTCTTGGGATTTGGTACTGAGATATAGGTAAAGAGCCAGTTCTCCAATAAGTGGAACTGGTTCAAAGAAGCACTTTTAAAAGGTCACAGGAAGAGGATAGATCCTCTGTCAAACCAAATACACCACCTAAAGACCAGAATATACCATGTAAAGACTAGAATTTCAATCAGAAATCAAATACCATTAAAAAGAAATTTGTTAAGGTAGAATTTAAAGCAAAGAAACTTTCTCAGAAAGAGATGCTTAGGCTCGATACAGAGATACAGAGATATTGTTTTTTCTTTTAAAAAATTAATTAGAATAAGTAGCATAAGCAACAGCTGCACAGGGTGAGGGAGGGAGCAAAATGAGAAAGAATACTGAGAGAACTGATCAGGTGTAATTCTCTACCTTTGGCCAGCTAGAGAGCAACTAGAAATGGCCCATGGTGGGACACAGCTCTGGTGCATGCCTTTTATCTTCTCTCTGTCTCCTGACAGAAGCACTCCTCATGAGCCTGGGAACCAGCAGCATGCTCTTGAAGCTAAATGAGGCAGCAGAGAGACATTCTGTTGTCCTGACTGTCTTGCACTACACTATCTCCCTTCAAGGGCCAATCTATTTCCCCACAGTTCAAACAACTTCTCTAGGAAAAAAAAACAATTGTGAAGTGAGTCAGAAGTTCACTACCAATACAGCAGGTAGCTAATTTTCTTCCTGCAGCATATCTGCTAGATTAAGGAGACAATAGATGTTCTAGAGCTTCTCAGCAGAAGACTACTACTGAGAGCTACTGCCTTCAACTGTGCTTTCCAGTTGTGAAAATGAAATACATTTGAAGAGATCTTGGAGAAGGTAATTGCTCTGTTTACCATTCTTCTGCTTTATTTTTTCATACAGGCATCTCATAACTTTAAGAAAAATACTGCTCCTCCCAGTTTGCAGGAACTTGTTTTGATACTGAGTTAGCTCTGGTGCTGGCTGCTAGCTGACATCCATCAGCTAATCACCAGGACCTTGCTGTCTCCCATACGGGCCTCCTGACTCACCTCTCATACCAAAATCTTAGCTCAGCAGAAAAGGCAGCCTTCCTTCTCCTTGTTATGGAAATGTGAGGTAGAAGATCTTGGGAGGCATGGGGGAGTTGCAAGCACTTAACTTGCTCACTCCCAACAAAGCCTCTAAGAGGCAGCCACTACCAGTTTGTATTTCATGCAGAACTTGGCTTTCTGCTGCTGCTCTCATTCTCATCCGCTATGCACTCCTCGCACACTACTCACCTTGGGCACTGGAAAATGAGAATGCTGTTCCTTTGAAGAAAATAAGCCATTTCTTTACACCCAACTTTTTTAGCTGACAATTTCTGTCTGCATATGTTAAGCACTTGATCATCTTTTCTAGCTAATTCTGCCAGTAAATGTAGGCTGAGTACAGCCCACATTCTTAGAGGCATAACTCAGAAGTCAAAGCAAGATAAAGGTTTGTCTTCTTTTCCTGACTTTGTGAATCTCTTCAGAGGTTTACAGTTGCACAAATCCATTTCAAGTTGATGTGTTGATGGCAAAATTGTCATACTGAAGGTGCTTTTTATTCAGAGATTAACATTCAGATTCCAGTTCTGCTAAGAAATAAAGTGCAGTGTTATATGAGAATCACTTTTTGTTCCTAAAGAGTTTACCAGCTAAAGAATGGTATTCTACTTACCATATTTTTTTTCTCTTCATACTAAAGACTAAATCAAATAAAATCTAGATTCATAGATTTATGCTTATTTATTGGAATTGAATGGACCTATCAAAAGAACACAGGACAGAGATGTTCAGATATGAAGGCTGACTCTAAAACCATTAAAGAATTTTAAATACCAGATGCATTCTGAAGACGGTGGAATTTATAGAAACATAGAGATAATGTCCTTGGCATAAAATGTCAGGATCTCAGAGTCACCATATAAAGATGATCTGTCAGTGTTTTCTCTCACAGCTCTAAGTGAGGTGTGGAGGTGGTTCTGGTTGCTGTGAGATTTTGACCACCCTCCTGAGCTGGCTGCTTCCTAGTCAGAATAACTGTCAGAACAGCTTACCACTTCCTGCACAGAGAGGTGGACATTTTTGTTAGTGGGAGGTTTGGGACACGTAGCTTGACAAGAATCAAAAATAATTTGAGGCCACAGGGAAAAAGCCAGCAACAGATCTCCCACCTCAACACTGCAAAAGAAAAATTTTTTAAAATGGCTCCTTCCTGTGAAGACAAGGAATTGGAGAAGAAATTGGACAAAAATTCCCCTCTTTGAATTCCTATTCAAAACAGGCTGTTATTTTTCTGTTTTGATTTACTGATAATTTTAGAGAATAGTAATACTGGAGAAATACAAAGAGCAAATGAATGAAGGAGGTGAGATGGAGAACAACACAGAACCTCTCTGCTAACTAACTGTGAGCCATTCACATACCCTGGGAAGATATTACTGTTTCTCTGTAAGTGCTCATCACAGGGTATGACAGTGTCATGCTTTGGAGTGGAGAACATGTGCTTACCTTTGTCTCTACAAGCACAGGGTTGACAAGATCTGGAGAAGGGTGTTCCTCCATCAAGCATGTGAAAGAGGGACGGTCACTGTACATGATGGCACTGATCTCAGGAGGCTGCCCTAAGTACAGCTAACAGTGCATCCTGTGCGCAGGATAGCAGAAAACAAACTGATCTTGTTCCACTTATATGATGTTCAAAGAGCAAGTAAGACAAACAAATACAACTAGGTGAACAGGCTTTTATGTTTTCCAGCAGGGGATCAACCATATGCTCCCTCCTTACTGACAGTAGGGGGGAGCAGCACAGAATCATAGAATAGTTAGGGTTGGAAACGACCTTAAGATCATCTAGTTCTGACCCTCCTGCCAGGGGCAGGGACACCTCCCACTAGACCATGCCACCCAAGGCTATGTCCAATCCCGGGATATTGAGCTCAGAGGACAGAGGAATAAAAAAGATTTTCTTTTTCACCTACCCCAATTCCCCCACACAGCTCTCTCCTTTACCTCCCTTCATTTAATATGCTGACACTATGTGACCAAATTCGAGTGACTGAGTTTGAATAAAAACTTCAGTTTTTTTTCTACTCCTAGTAAATATAAACTTTATATCAGAAATATAATCTACACCCAGAATCCTTCACAAAATTTAATGTCTTTAAGGTTCTCAGAAATAATAATAGGAATACATGGAAATCCGTGGGTATGTTCTTTCATCTGCTTCTGAGCAAGCCATTTAACATACCATTTACTGAAAATTAATATGATTTTCTAAAAGCTCATGCCAGAAAGTATTAAGCTTATGTTTATCTTTAACTACCAATGCAAAAAAAGTCAAAATAAGTTTCTCTGCCTGATGCAGAAATCGAAGAACAATTTCCTACACCACAGTAATTACTACAATCAGAATTTACTTGTCATTCATTAATTTTCCAATACTGTATCTGGAAGAAAGGAAGAGAAGACTGTCAATTTAAATCAAGCTAGGGTAAGGCAACTTTGAAATCATTATAGCTTCTGGATAACAAGTATCGTGTTGGAAAGCACATTTTTGTACTCATTAATATATTAATGTATCAGAATCATTATGATACATCATCAATTGAAAAACAATACTGTAAGAATGATAGAAAAGTGAGAAGCCAGAATCAGCGCTGAGATTATACTTATGTTCTTTACTAACTTAGCAAAAAAATTAAGTCTGATAGTCACAAAAATATACAAACAAACAAACAAAAAAAAAACCCAGCCCAGCTTTTTTTGTCTTTCCATGCTTTTCGGCTACTGTGTTTTTAGTTTTCTTATTGGCTTGTTGGTGCTGCCTTTTCTGGAAGTAAAACAATTATTTTCTAAAAAAGACAACCATATGCACCTTTAAGTTTCATATTCATTTATTCTGTATTTTACTGCCTTCTTAGCACTACTTTAGCACTACTACTTTTTAGTAGTGCCTGAAGAACAGTCATAGAATCATAGAATCATAGAATAGTTAGGGTTGGAAAGGACCTTAAGATCATCTACTTCCAACCCCCCTGCCACGGGCAGGGACACGTCACACTAAACCATGTCACTCAAGGCTATGTCCAACCCGGCCTTAAACACCGCCAGCAATGGAGCATTCACAGCTTCCCTGGGCAACCCATTCCAGTGTTTCACCACCCTTACAGGAAAGAATTTTTTCCTCATATCCAATCTAAACTTCCCCTGTTTAAGTTTGAACCCGTTACCCCTTGTCTTATAACCACAGTCCCTAATGAAGAGTCCCTTCCCAGCATCCCTATAGGCACCCTTTTGATATTGGAAGGCTGCTATGATGTCTCCACACAGCCTTCTCTTCTCCAGGCTCAACAGCCCCAACTTTCTCAGCCTACCTTCATACGGGAGATGCTCCAGTCCCCTGATCATCCTCGTGTCCCTCCTTTGGACTTGTTCCAACAGTTCCATGTCCTTTTTATGTTGAGGACACCAGAACTGCACACAGTACTCCAAGTGAGGTCTCACAAGAGCAGAGAAGAGGGGCAGGACCATCTCCTGTATCCTGGAGAATTGACGAAAAGACAATCTGCACTCCAGAGCCCCTAACCACCTCTCCCAGAGCTCTGTAGTCCTTCTTTATGTTCTCCAGGCTACTGCTATCTATATCAGTAGCACCCACATGGATCACTAGAAGTGGGTAATAGTCAGTGGGACCGACTAGAGCAGGCAGCTTCTTTGCAACATCCCTGATCCACGCCCCTGGTAGGCAACACACCTCCCTTGAGCCTGGGTCAGGCCGACAGATGGGTGCCTCTGTTCCTTTCAGAGTAGAGTCCCCTACTACTACGGCCTGCCGCTTTTTCCTGGCAGCACCAGTAGTGATCTTCTTTACCAGTGCATCAGCCAGTTCTTCCTGGTGGGAGTGTGGTTCCTCATCAGCCCCCTGCAGGACAGCAAAGCGGTTCTGGGTGGGGATGACAGATTTAGGAGGAAGCCCCTTACTTTTAATTGTCCTCTTCCTCCTTTTTTTGTTGTTTTTCTCTGTTACTGTTTCCCAGCTTCCTGGGTTAGCTGCCTCCTTTCCTGCATGAGCGACAGTAGACGCTTGAGGTCCCTGCACAGACTGGGCCTGGAGCAAGCAGCGCTGCTTCCTCTCAGCTTCCCTGACATCTTTCAGCCCAGTAACAGCATCCCGCAGCTCAGCCACCTGCTGCAGGAGGACCTCCACCAGGGAGCACAGAGTGCAGCTTTGCCCATTGCGCACCCTCCTCTCAGGAGAGCAGTGCAGGTGCTCTCTACACCCTGAGCTCTGCACTGCAGCTTCCCCTCTCATCAGCTCTGTCTGGGTGCCTACGCTGGCCACTGCCAGAGCAGCCAGAGCAGAGCTCCCAGACCAGACCCTGCTCATATGGTGAGTACTCACAATCCCGCTCACCTGCCCGCGTGAACTGCCGCCCAATCTACCTCAAACCCACCCTGTTTGCCCGCCCTGTTCGCCCGCCCTGTTCGCCGCTCGCACTCCCTGGGGCAGATTTTCTAGTGACTTCGGGAAGGCACTAAGGCTACATCAGTTTCCTATAAGCAAACAATTTCAATCCTATTGAATAAAATTTATTACAGTAAGGTAGATTACAAACTGAATAGGGTCCAGTACAAAAATTACTTGAATTCAAATATATTAATATAACAAAACCTAAGCAACCTTCTACAGATCAAACAAAACATAAGGTTATTTTTAACCCAGCCATGCTAGACATCCTTCTGAAAAGGGAAGGTGATTGTATTTCTCATTTGACAGCACCATCACACACAGAGTGCTGATCAGTACCCATATTTGCCAGAAGTCTTCTGTTAAATAGCTGAGTCCATTCCTGCACAGAAATGCAAACAACCTAAGTCAAACTTAGTAAGTGGGACTAATGAATGACCAGAGGGGATAGAGGCCCTATTAGAGCTCAAAACAGTGATTTGCCTTCTGTAACACTGCTTGATGAAGAGAGCAGGAGCAGCAAAAGGAGTAAGCTGCTGTTGCAGAATTTTTATAATAGCATGACTTGTTTCTCAAATACTACTCTTATCAAGGTACAGTATTAGTACAGACTTCCAGTTCCTTCATCAAATCAGTATCAAACTGGGATCAGGTTAATATGAGGGAACTTGCCCATGTCATGCAACTATTTTCACTATTATATCAGTTTCAGAAAGTATCATGGTCTTAAAACTATGCCTTTGCTCCCTTCCAAATCACCTGGAGGAGGCTTGGGGAACAGCAGCAACATTATTTTTCTGAAAACCACTCCAGATGCAGTATGGTAGCTCCAAGTATCACTAGGAGTATGCATTTTGGCTAACTGAACTCACTACCCAAGAATCACCTACAGGAAGATGGCAGGGTTTCAGCCTCATGCTGCTTCAAGTACACATATGCAACTTGCCAATTAAAAGCTGTTTCCACCCCTATTCTCCACAAAAGTCTGTTGTGTATGGGTTCTGGAAGAAAAAAAGATAATTTCTAAGTAAGTATGGAGGGGTTCAAAATGAATAATATATTAAAATAAAATTATAGTTGCATCATTGAATACTTGTGATTTCATTCATACTGAATGGGAAATTTTCAAGACCCACTTCTGCACCAGACAGTATTATAAGGCATGATTTAAGCCTGAATGCAATAAAAAGAGATTAGTTTTTCAATAAATGTTACAATAGGGCATTGATCTCTGTGAATTAATTATAATTTAGGGTGATTTCTGTTGAATTAAAACACAATTTTGTAAATAAATAGTTGTTTCCAAAACACTCAAAAAATCTTTATCTTTAAAATTACTACATGATTGTGTTCTAATATCTTTTTTATGCTTTCTACAATTATGCTTGCTTTTCATATTTCAATAACATAATAATATTTAATCTCAAAACGTAGCATAGAATCATAGAATCATAGACTGCTTAGTGTCTGAAGGGACCTTAAAGATCATCTAGTTCCAACCCCCCTACCATGGGCAAGGACACTTTCCATTAGACCAGGTTGTTCAAAGCCTCATCCAACCTGGCCTTGAACACTGCCAGGGATGGGGCATCCACTGCTTCTTTGGGCAACCTGTGCCAGCATCTCACAACCCTCATAATTAAGGATTTCTTCCTAATATCAAATTTGAATCTACCCTTTTTCTGCTTAAAGCCATTCTTCCTTGTCCTATCACTACATGCCCTTATTAAAAGTCCCTCACAATCTTTCTTGTAGGCCCCCTTTAGGTACTGGAAGGCTGCTATAACGTCTCCCCAGAGTCTTCTCAAGGCTGAACAACTCGAACTTTCAGCCTGTCTTCATTGGAAAGGTGCTCCAGCCCTTGGATCATCTTTGTGGCCCTCCTCTGGACTTGCTTGAGCAGGTCCACATCCCTTTCGTGTTGTTGGCCCCAGAGCAGAACACAGTACTCCAGGTGGGGTCTCACCAGGGTGGAGTAGAGGGGGAGAATCACTTCCCTTGACCTGTTGGACATGCTTCTTTTGATGCAGCCCAGGATATGGTTGGCTTTCTGGGCAGCAACTGCACATTGCCCACTCATGTTGATGAGAACCAACACCCCCAAGTCCTTCTCCACAGGGCTGCTCTCAATCCATTTTGTGCCCAACCTGGAGCTGTACTTGGGATTGCCTGACCCAAGGACCTTGCACTTGGCCTTAATGACCTTGATGAGTTTTGCACTGGTTCACCTCTCGAGCCTGACGAGGTCCCTCTGGATGGCATCCACAAAGCTTGGTGTCACTAGTAAACTTGCAGAGGTTGCAATCAATCCCACTGTCTGTGTTGTTGACAGGGATATTGAACAGTAACGGCCCAGTGCCAACTGCTGAGGAGCACCACTTATCACCGGTCCCCACTTGGACATTGAGCTGTTGACCACATCTATCTGAGTGCAACCATCTAGCCAATTACTAGGCTAATAAGTGGTCCATCTGTAAAATCCACACTCTCCAAATTGGAGAGAAGGATGTCATGTGTCAAAAGCACTTTCAATTTACCTGAAAATGCACTTGTATCATTTTGAAGAAGAAATATCAAATTAAAAAGAAAAATCCTTTAAACCAGCCCAAATTGCCAAACAGATAATGTCTGAATAAAACATACCTCTGATAGCTACATTTGTTATTACAGAGGTTCTTTTGCTAGTTTTGAAAAAGCAGAACAATGATACAACTACTGGCTCTAAGTCAGTGCCTTCTGAGGACTGCTCAGCTCAGGAACAAGGTGAAATCACTGTGATGAAAATGCAGTGAGAAAATAAGGACAAAAAAAAAAAAAAAAAACCCTTCAGCTCCCTTTCTATTGACAAAAATATGGCTTGCTATTTATTTTGGGGTTTAGCTCAACTTTTAAAAAAAGATTTCCCTTTGGCTTTGTTAATTATTGTAAACTACTCCTCTAACCACTATTCTGGTTGATATTCAAAGATCACCTGCTGGAAGCTCAGGAACGATGCATCTCAACTAGAAGGAAGTGCAGCAGGAGGGCCAGGAGACCTCCTTGGAATGATAAGGACTCAATGTCCAGCTGGAGATCAGTAATGAGTGGTGTCCCTCAGGGATCGGTGTTGAGTCTGGTCCTGTTCAACAACTTTGTCGGTGACATGGACAATAGGATTGACTGCACCCTCAGAAAGTTTGCCAATGGCACCAAGCTGTGTGGTTCGGTTGATACGTTGGAGGGAAGGAATGCCATCCAGAAGGACCTTGACATGCTTGTGAGGTGGGCTGATGCCAACCTGATGAAGTTTAACCATGACAAGTGCAAGGTCCTCCACCTGTGTCTGAGCAATCCCAGGCACAGCTACAGGTTGAGCATAGAAGAGATTGAGAGCAGCCCTGCAGATAGGGACTTGGGGGTGTTGGTTGATGAAAAAATGAACATGGGCCAGCAGTTGCGCTCGCAGCTCAAAAAGCCAATGGTATCCGGGCCTGCATCAAAAGGAGCATGACCAGCAGGTCAAAGGAGGTGATCCTGCCCATCTACTCTGCTCTCGTGAGCCCTCACTTGGAGTATTGTGTGCAGTTCTGGCTTCCTCAACATAAAAAGGACATGGAACTGTTGGAACAAGTCCAAAGGAGGGACACGAGGATGATCAGGGGACTGGAGTACCTCCTGTATGAAGATAGGCTGAGAAAGTTGGGACTGTTGAGCCTGGAGAAGAGAAGGCTGTGTGGATACCTCATAGCAGCCTTCCACATCTTAAAGGGGGCCTATAAGGATGCTGGGGAGGGACTCTTCATTAGGGGCTGTGGTGATAGGACAAGGGGTAACGGGTTCAAACTTAAACAGGGGAAGTTTAGATTGGATATGAGGAAGAAATCCTTTCCTGTTAGGGTGGTGAGGCACTGGAATGGGTTGCCCAGGGAAGCTGTGAATGCTCCATCGCTGGCGGTGTTTAAGGCCGGGTTGGACATAGCATTGGGTAACATGGCTTAGTGTGAGGTGTCCCTGCCCATGGCAGGGGGGTTGGATGATCTTAAGGTCCTTTCCAACCCTAACTATTCTATGATTCTATGATTCTGGTTATAAGAATTGTTCCTGCCACCAAAATAAATTGTTACTTAATTGAGCAGTGAAGAAATCACAGCACTGTACCTCTTTTATCAGCTGCACAGCAAAGAAGTGATATGGTTGCAGCTGCGTGTGTCTAATGCCTTATTAATCTCACACACAGCAATGAGCACCCTCATAAAGTGGAAAGGATGCACAAGTGGATTAATAAAAACTCTTAAGCAAATTGCTGCTCCATAGCTTGTCCTGAAGACTCATAGCATTTGAAGATGTTTCTGAGTCATTTTGCTGAGGAACCATTACTCCATTGCTAACCACTGGTCAGCTGTGAAAGCCCTACCTATAGCTATCTTCCCTGGTAACTGTGATCTATGCTTCCCAAGAAAGTTACATTGAATCTTCTTGGGCTCATTTTTATAATAACTATTTTTATTTTGAATTAAGTAGAAATTGTGTGGAAACGAAGAGAGACATGGTCTGATTACCCTCAAGCTCGTCAGGGTTTCGAATGAACAGTGTAGGCGTTTCTTGCAAACCAGTATGTAAGGACCAGTGATCTTTGTGCATGCTTCTGACTGATAGAAACAGCTTTCTTTAAGTTGCTTTTTCGCTCACCACTGTGAGTGGAACATGGGGCTGGACCCTGCCTCCAGTTGAGCAGCAGCTCTGCCTGGCTGGCCTGGCCAACTTCTCAGGTCATGCATTGCTTCCAACCCATAGAATCCCAAGGTGCAACCAGCCAAATCTTGAAACAACACAAAGCCTTTTTCTTCACTGGGTAAATGCTTATGTGCAAAGTGAAGGGAGGGGAGGGGGGTTAAATTTGCCCATTCCTAGAGCATCCTTTATCATATCACAGGATAAGGCTTAAGGAAAACTTGAAGGCACGCAAACCCATCTTGGTGCCTCTTTCCAGTCCCATGTACCAATGTGTTAGTCCAGGCCTTGGAGTATCAGCATCTTCAAAAAATGTTCACTGTGAGTTCCATCAGTATGGATAAAGTGTGGCTCAAGAGTGGACCCAGTCACAATATAATGATATATCCAGCATATCAGTGCTGCTACTGCCCCTGCTGAGCCCCTGCAACGTGTAACTTGAGGACTTGCTAATTTCAGAGATTCGTGCTTTGATATTTTGCTAACATTTTATGTTTTCCTCATTGAAACAGAGAGAGATAGAAGGAACTACGCAAAAACAAATGTCAGTGGGGAGAAAAAATAGGATGGGCAAATGTAAGGACTGTTTTCTCCTCAATTATTTGAATAATACAGTATTTAATATTCTGGCTTCAATCACTGGTTACAGATTCCTGATTGAAAAAAAAAAAAGGCAAATACAGAAAGCAAAACATGTGGAATTTTTATTTTATTTTATTTTCCAATCCCTCTATCTCCAAATTATTGCCTGTTTCACTCAGAAAATATATTTCTGGCTTTCCCAGCCTTTGTACAAACTGCTGCTGCTCCTATTTTACCATGGCTGTCTTGCTCCTTTCTAGACAAAACTCTATGGGGCCACATGTGGTTGAATTATGGAGGAACCAGTCAAATCTGCACTTGCCCTTCCTACTCCCAAATGACCATGATGGCTAACCTATCTAACTGCATTAGCTGATATCTCAGAATTATAGTATTAAAGCTACAGGCACTTGGCAGCTATTTTTAGTGAAATGTTCTTATTTATGTTGTGGTTTAGACACAAATGCCACAGTGGTAATTTTTCAAAGGCAATAACTTGCCACTAAGAAATTGTATTTATTGATTGTCTGACACTAAACATTATGAATCTTAGACTATTAGCACAAGAGAACCACAAAACCTGAGGCTTTCATTGTTCTGCAGAAATTGTTTCATCTTACCAAGAATATTACACACACCCAGCAGATTTTGACTTAGTCAGGAGACTACAAATGCCCAATTAGTTTAAGAAAAATTGTTTTCCAAGTATATACTTACCTGATTTCCACAAAAGCTATATATACCATTATGTCAGAAAAAGGAATAGCATCAAATATGTTTTCATGAATAATATTTTTTTCTGAAACATTTTAAATCCAGTACTACATTTGAGACAAACACTCATGTATTCCACAAAATTTTCACACTGCATGTCAGTTTAGAAAGAAACTCATCCCACAAATGAAGCTAGTAAAAATGTTCTTGGATCTTACTACAGCTGAAAACACGTTATTGAAAACTTTACTCTTAACCAGCAATGAATTCAAACACCAGTTCTAGGGTGTTCAAGGTTAAATTCAAGCACTTTTAAATTGAGAAGTTGTCAAATTAACTTCCACATAAATATATTGATATGTATACATATATTTGGCATTAATGCTTTTTTCAAGCTTGCTGTTGGGGTATTCCCAGCTTGATTTAATTTCCTTAGTTCAGAACATGACCTATTTCCAAAACAGTTCTGCTGTTACAAAAAATATTCTGGCCAGAAAAGCAAATGAGAACATTATTTTAAAGAATGAATTTCATTAATAAAACTATCAAAATATTTCCTTCTTGGTATGCTGCAAGTGCTTGGTTCTCAGTATTTCTCTTTGCCCTAGACATCGTAATTGGAGATACCATGACTTATACCTAACAACATCAGTGGGGTGTGTTACTACACCCATTCTATTCTTTTGACTCCCCACTAAAACTGAAGCATATTACAAAATAATGGTTTTCTCCTCCAACACACTTTTGCAAAAATTATACAGTTTGTGAGGAGAAGCATGCCTAAAACAGCTTCTGTCTTGCAAAAGCTCCTGAGGCAGCTACAGCATGGCCAGCACAATACAAGCATGACAGGGAAAGAAAAACATTCTGATCCTGAACAGATTTAGAACCAGTGGCAGGATACTGATTGGCAGCAGGCAAATGAATTGCACCATTTTATACTATGTGGCAACATATAGAATCATAGAATAGTTAGGGTTGGAAAGGACCTTAAGATCATCTAGTTCCAACCCCCTTGCCAGGGGCAGGGACACTTCTCACTAAACCATGTCACCCAAGGCTATGTCCAGCCTGGCCTTGAACACCGCCAGCGGTGGAGCATTCACAACCTCCCTGGGCAACCCATTCCAGTGTTTCACCACCCTCACAGTAAAGAATTTCTTCCTCATATCCAATCTAAACTTCCCCTGTTTAAGTTTGAACCCATTACTCCTTGTCCCATCACTACAGTCCCTAATGGAGAGTCCCTCCCCGGCATCCCTATAGGCCCCCTTCAGAAACTGGGAGGCTGCTATGAGGTCTCTGACCTTGTTCAGTGAGCTGTTTGGAGAGGTGCTGTTACAGGAACTAGTGCACACAGACCTTTGTTCAGACCTATGGCTAGATGGCAATTTCAGTGCAAACCAACAGCAGGTTGAAGACTATGTTATTAAGTCAAATCCATATAGAGCGATGAGGACACGGTTCTGACTTGTTTTCTTCCCTTCATGTACTAAAATAAAAGACATGGTTTCACACTTCCAAGATCTCACTAACCCTTTAGCTGGTGAAATTCAATCACATATAAATTTGACTTACTGTACCTCACTAAACTGTTGGCAGTGTCAGGATCCTGTGCCGTTACTGTGCCAACAGCAGTCCCAATCTTCGCATTTTCATAAACTTCCATGACATAGGAAGGCATGGTGAAAAGCGGAGGTTCGTCCACATCACCAACAATGATCTTCAACATTGTTACATCTTTGAATGGCCCCAAGTGTGAAAAGCGGAAATCAAGGTGAGTATTTGCTCCTTCTATATTAAGTGTATATGACTTCTTTTTTTCATAGTTGAGTGGCTGTTGGCAGAAAAGAACAGATTTGTCTTTGCCATTCTGTGCTTCAGTTTAGTCTTCTAGCAAGCTAAATACATCTTTTCCATTTAATTTAAACCACATTTCTCCATGTTACTGGATAGGGACAATATTCTCTGATATTCCAGCAGCTACTGCCATAACTCATACCCTAATGAAGGACACACATGAATCAGGATGGATTCACGTTTTCTCTACAACAGGACTGTGGGCAAGGTACCAGTTCTGGAAAAACTCAGGGTTTAGAATGAGCCTCAGATTCTTCTTCCACGACAATGTAAAGTCTCTGGATTTTATCACCTTTCAATTTTTATAGGTCAATGTTAACTACTGAAAAAAGTAGAGACTGACATACCCCAAATTAAATTAACTTTGTATCTTTAATTAACAAGTTTAATAGCTAAAATTCTTTGGGGCATTTAACCTCTTAAATCCTTAACTAAAAAAAGCAACTTCTTGCAGGAAAGCATTCAGTTATCGTAGAAGACAGAAACTTAAATATGTAAGAATAGTCTAAACATGTGCCTGTGTGCTTTTCTAATCAGAAAAGGTGCATCACTCTATTCTAGACCATTATCTTTTTGATTCTTCAACACCACCAATGAGAGAGACAACTCTTCAGCCTGTCTCACCACGTACTGCTGTGCTGCACATGGATTATGCCTTCATAAATGGGAGAAAGTCTGCAGCTGGGGATACGCCTTTTACAGGGCCTAATGTTCCAATAAAACCCAACAGAAGGCACACTCCCAGCTGTACTATTCACCAGAAGTGCCACTGCTACTTAAGCATTGCCATGCTATTTAAATGAATAGATTCCTACTACGAATCCTATCTCTCTACTAGAACAGAAGAAGCTGGGGTTCTGACTCATATGTCACACACCATGGGTACTTTCTTAGGACTTCTATTTCTAGCTTGCTGTTTACACGTGTGAAGATTACATATCCTTCCTTCAGCTGTTTTTTAGATTATTGTTAACTATTTTTAATGAATTGATATATTTATTTTAACCCTACATTAAAATGCTATTCCACTGTCTTATGCAGGATAGGGGATAAATATGACACATGCAACTTTCAACTCTTCCAGTATCAGATAGTTACACAGTAAGAGGGGACTAAAAAAGTATTTAATTTTAAAATACTCAAGTAATGAAGTGCCACTAGCAGATATATAATTAAGCAGTGCTCTTACTGGAAGCCATGTTTACAGGACCACAAGTATTTTGAGTTGGTTTCTTCAGTCTCACTAAAGTAGCTGACTATTTTTCATAGACAGCCCACTGCATGAGAAGTTTTTTTCTATATATTGTTCATTAATTCTAATTACTGAAAAGGCTTTAAAAAAATACCAGTTAAGTTCCAGGCAGTCATAGGACAGATTTCAAGTTTCAGACTGCTATTTTATAAATGTGCTTCCATGCTGAGGAGAAGCACTCATTCTTGAATAACAGACACCTCAATATTTACTGGGTTACAAATTTCTGTAGCCAATATATAAAGAAGGGAGGTAGCTTAATATTTATTATCATACTGTGAAAAGCAGTTAGTTTGTACAGACACATGTATACTACCATTTAGTTTTGAACAGTCCCAGAACACAGGCATAAAACTAAAAAAATAATTGAAAATATTATGACTTTAGGGCATGGCAGAATTCCACAATGACTGCTGTCATTCTGTGTGGATCTGACAGCCTGTCTGAACACAACTCAGTAAAGTATTCAAGCCTCTGAACAAGGATAAACTGATATTTCCTATCACTCCAAAATATGAAGAAAAAGTACTCAGGGCAAGAAATATGAGGAACTCAATGTGTGATCTGTCAATGTCAGCATGTATTTTGCAGATAAAATCTACAGTAAATTTGACTGACGATGTGTAAGAAAAATAGTTGGCTAGGATTTGTATATGCCAGATATTTGATTTGTCCTCTGAGAAAAAAAAAAATTAAAATGAGCTAAGTATATTACTCAAATCAATCAATAAAGAAATACAAGTTTAGTAAATTCAAAGTCAAATATTGTTAATGGATTTATGATTATTTCTGTTATGAGCAGGGAAATATTAAATAGCAATCTGCACTGCTCTGCAGCATACATATTCTAAGATTACAGCCTTACAGTAGGATTGCAAATTGTAACTATGATACCCTTTTTGGAAAATTAACTAAATTTATACTGACAATGACTGGATTAGGTTGTATAGGAAGATTAATTTCTTCCAGAAAATACACAAGGAATGACACAAAGTCTTGGTTTCCTTCTTTTGTGTAGCTATTCAAGCAGAAAATACTAGCACTTTTATTGAGCTATTTTAGACAGAAAAGACACATACAATACTAAGGATTACTACTACCAGGAATAATTTTTAAAATTAAAACCCTCCACAGGAGCAGAAAGGAAATTTTCAAGTAAAGCAAGCCCTATGATAATCCACTACTCTGAAGAACTCATAAGTCCAGTTGTTATATCAATTTTACTTTTGATAAAATATTAAAAAATTGAAACCCCATTATAATTTGAATTTACAGAACTGTATCTTGCTGGGTTTCTGTTTAAACATTGTGCATTTGTTTAAACTGACATCTATCTTACACTTGAATAACAGATGTGGCCTCTTTTTATAGCCTGTCTAATGCTGTGCTAAGAAATTTGCTCACAGCCTTTTACATTATTTCAGGTAATGTGAACTGTTTACCACTAGAAGGTCTTTATTCCCCCCACCTCTTTTTTTTTTTTTTTTAGTAACTATTAATCATAACATTCAGTTTAAAATAGCTAAGCTATCCTAATTCATCAAGAGTAACCTAAGTTTAAGTTCTTCCTCATTCACTCAGAGAGAAGCCTTGATTACCAATCACATATCTCAGCCATTAGCTGCAACTATAAGATGAACTTCCCTGTCTCTCTAAAAACATTTCTAGATTTACTTATAGTCGTCCCAACACTGAAGATCATTAACTTTTTCCTGGAAAAAAAACCCAAAAAAATTTTAGATGGACTGCAACCGAAGTCCATGTCTCTTATTTTCCCAAAGAACAATATCTTTCCATGACCCTTATATCTTCAGTATGTTTGCATTGGTTATTATGATTTCCATGAAAAACTGAAAATAGTAAACGTAACTCAAGTCACCAGGGTTAACTGGAAAATCCTGCTGTTTATTATACTGCAGTTTGTGTCAATAAAATCAGACTCCCAAAAAAGGAACAGCAAGTTTTATGAGAAGTAAATGGCTATTTCCTGAAAATTTCGAGACTCTTCATACAAAATGTAAGAGACATGGGCTGTTCAGATCATTTCTTCTGGGATGTCTGAATAGTACTTGCTGACTTGAGGACAGGAAAGTTCTAGCATACTTCTCTGAAACTAACAGGTGGGGAAAACATGATGACCTGTCATCCTCAGAAGAATCCAGAGAGCAATGGCTTTCACTATGGTAGATTGCTTTGGTTTCCTCAAGTGTGGTTTTGTTTTTCTCAAGCCACTGGAAAAGGCTGCCCCAGAAAAGTTGAGGATGCTCCATCCCTGGCAGTGTTCAATGCCAGGCTCCACGGGGCTCTGAGAAATCTAGCCTAGTGGAAGGTGTCCCTGCCAATGGCAGGAGGGTTAAAACTGCATTGTCTTTAAGGTCCTTTCCAACCCAAACTGTTCTATGACTCTATTAAGTCCCCCACTCAAACAAAGAATTGCATGAGGCAAAGGAGAAATCATAGAACCATAGAATAGTTAGGGTTGGAAAGGACCTTAAGATCATCTAGCTCCAACCCCCCTGCCATGGGCAGGGACACCTCTCACTAAACCATGTCATCCAAGGCTCTGTCCAACCCGGCCTTGAACACCACCAGCAACGGAGCATTCACAACTTCCCTGGGCAACCCGTTCCAGTGCCTCACCACCCTAACGGTAAAGAATTTCTTCCTCATATCCAATCTAAACTTCCCCTGTTTAAGTTTGAATCCGTTACCTCTTATCTTATCACTATAGTCCCTAATGAAGAGTCCCTCCCCAGCATGCCTATAGGCCCCCTTCAGATACTGGAAGGCTGCTATGAGGTTTCCACACAGCCTTCTCTTGTCCAGGCTCAACAGCCCCAACTTCCTCAGCCTATCTTCATACGGGAGGTACTCCAGTCCCCTGATCATCCTCCTGGCCTTCCTCTGGGCTTGTTCCAACAGTTCCATGTCCTTTTTATGTTGAGGACACCAGAACTGCACACAATACTCCAATTAGAGGGGCAGGATCACCTCCTTTGACCTGCTGGTCATGCTCCTTTTGATGCAGCCCAGGATACAGTTGGCTTTCTGGGCTGCAAGCGCACACTGCCGGCTCATGTCCATTTTCTCATCGACCAACACCCCTAAGTACTTCTCCACAAGACTGCTCTGAATCTCTCCTCTGCCCAACATGTAGCTGTGCCTGGGATTGCTCTGACCCAGCTGTAGGACCTTGCACTTCTCATGGCTAAACTTCATAAAGTTGGCATCAGCCCACCTCACAAGCATGTCAAGGTCCCTCTGGATGGCATTCCTTCCCTCCAGCATATCAACCAAACCACACAGCTTGGTGTCATCGGCAAACTTGCTGAGGGTGCACTCAATCCCACTGTCCATGTCACCGACAAAGATGTTGAACAAGACCGGTCCCAACACCGCTCCCTGAGGGACACCACTCGTTACTGGTCTCCAGCTGGACATTGAGCCATTGACCACAACTCTTTGCGTGCGGCCATCCTGCCAGTTCTTTATCCACCGAGTGGTCCACCTATCAAATTGATATCTCTCCAATTTAGAGATAAGGATATCGTGTGGAACAGTGTTGAACACTTTCCACAAGTCGAGGTAGATGACATCAACTGCTCTACCCCTGTCCATCATGACAGTTTGCAATCAATCAGTATTTGTGGCAGGATCTCTGTGGCTGAAAGGTGGCTCCACAGGGTTTGCTAGCAGGGAAGGTACTGAAAGTACCGGACATTTTGGGTTAGCCCAGAATAAGACTAGAAAAGATTTCTTCCAGCACTCATGGATTTTGCAAGGCTGTTGAACAGCCTAACATGAAGGCCCTGAGAAATTTTATTTTTTTGTGTGAACCTCAATTAAGTGATGTTTCAAAAGGTTTGAGGAGGACTTCAGATCTTCAAGCACAATGATGTATTTACTTCTGGCTTTTCTGATGTGCCTCATATGCATTCCTCTAGGGAAGTTATTATAAGACAAGTCATTCTGTTCTACTGTTACAGAAGGTACTGGCATGTGATACATGAAACAAAAACAATTCTGTTCTTAGTGAAGATTATCTGTTTCAGGTATGCTATCAAACTAATTCAGCTTCAAACCCAATCTAAATGAAAAGTAATTTATAGAAATATATATATAAAATATATACACAATATATAAAATATTTATTAAACTGCATAAAAGATCTGATTAAAAAAAAGTTAAAAAATTAGATCACCTTTTTGTACTGTACAAAGTGATATTATAACTTCTCCAAGGAATTTATGAACTTTAGATACTGAATTTCTGGTTAAGCAAAATAGAATATTACCTAAGCAAAATATAGCCCTTCTTGCCTTGATGACTCAAATCACTGTCATGTGTACACACAAGAACTGGCAACACATGCTTTTGTCATAGCCTAAACCAGTGAAAATTCCTCTAAACCGACTTTGTCTGCCAAAATCAGTAAGAAACATGTTTTTACATGTTCTTATGTGTGGACCCTTATTCTGTTCCAAATTCTTCCTTTCTGCTTCATGTTCAGTATATGCATAAATGTTGTATTTAATGAACAACAGTCACAGTGAACTTTTAAACAGGAAACAATGCTCGTTTTAAAGAAAAACCAACAGATTATGGCATCAGCTACCTCAATGCCACCAGGAGATAAGTTTAGGGGTATAAAAAAGACAGAGTTTACTTTCACATGGCTGAAGCAGTTGAGTACTACACAGCCTTTACAAATGACACTGAATTAAAGATTTTAAGATAATGGCAGAGATAGGGATCATTTTAAAATCATCATGAATCTGAAGTTTTAAATCAGTTTGTATATATTCTCTTGTCCCACATTTTCTCTGGTTTTCATTGCTCTTACCATTAATTAGACTCAGAATACATGAATACAAATTTGCTTCTACTTGTTAGGCTGTATGGATATAATTGATGCCAACAAAACTCACTAGCAACAAATCCACGTGAAAATTGCTAATTGATGTCTGTTAGTCCAAGTGAGAACTGAAATCAAGAAGTAATTACCTTTTGTTGGAAAGGATGGTTAAAAAACAGTACTTAAATATAATAACTCATTTTCCTGGTTATTATAAATGCAAACTTAAATTTAGGCATAGAGTATTAGCAGAATTTGGCAGAAACTTCGGAAATGTTAATATGAACTCAGTTTAGGGGACTTAATATGAAATTATCTATGGAGTTAGATTTGTGCATTAAAATTAATAGTTCAAAGAGACTGGGATAAATGTAGGAAATTCAGAAAAATTATATCTGTGTGATGGCTTGATCAGTTACATTTTGAGTCTTTATAAACAAGCTGGTATTTACATTATACAGTGCACAGTACTGGACAATTCAGAAGCCAGCTGGTATGTAAATCAAAGAATAAACATCTATGAAAACTAAACAGCTATGAAAACTGACATACATTTGTTGCCACAGATTAACTTTTTATGCCAAGAGTCATGCAGTTTGGGGACAACAGTACAACTTTCAGCCAAATTTTACTTCTTTCAAAGAAATTTAAAGGGCAAAACCATCATAGAGAAGAATTAAGCTATCTTCATTAAAAAAATCAGTAATATTTAGTTTATTATAACTATTAGATATGACTATTCAAAAAAGCACAAAATATTTAAATAACTGTTTCTTTCCTTGAATTTATTTTCTCCCTGCCTTACCTGCAGAGATTTAAAGTGTCTCTGGAAGCAATGTGAAGAAGCTTACACTGCTGAAATTCACTGTTCAATAGGATTACAGAGTATTTTCCTTACACTATTTGCTTATTCAGCATTTATCATTATATTTTAGTTACACACACAGGGAACTTTCAAAGCCTATTGCTTACCTTCTTCAGGGAAATAATTCCTTCCCTTGTTTCTTTGTCAGTAGATATAGAGAACACCCCAGAGCCATCACCGTTTATAATTGTGTACTTCATGTCTGCATTTGAACCAGTGTCTGCATCGTTTGCTTTGATTTTGCCAACTGCTGATCCAACTTGAGCTGATTCAGGAACATACAGCTGATAATGTTCTGAGGGGGGAGAGAAAACAACACAATAGTTTGGACATTTTGTAGCCAAACGAAGTTAGAGAACCATTATGCGCTTGATACACTTCTGAGTAAATAAAAGAGTATTTCATATGCAAAACTGACAAATAGCCCTATCAGTTAATTATAATTCCTGACAGAATTTAAAAGGTTTTTTACTTTGGATGCCTTCATTGCATATTCAAAATTCAAATTACCTAATGCAGGATTTTGATTTTCAAAGCTATTTTTTCATGTTCTTTACACACCACAAAAATTAATTCTGAAGCTTACTTCACACCAGTATTTTTAAGCACAATTACTCATTTTTTTCTATAGAAAAATGTATTAAGTCTCAATATTGTACCATCACAACTTTGCAATGCTTTTGTTGCAGCACAAAATCCTTTGTACACAAATTTGAACTGGTATCCACAGTAAAGAAAAATGAACATAATGTGCTGTCCTGAACCCATGACATGAGTACATTAAGTATTGCACAATCATGCCCATAAAAAGCATCCATAACAACTATGACTTCCTTTCAGGTTTGTTAGCATTTTTTTTCTTTTATCTTGTCTGGTTAATCATTAGAAAATAAATTCTTTTTGAAAGATAATTTTCATAACTGTCTTTCTCCTTTCGTACTTTTGTACCTCCTAACAGGCACAAAGTTGCCTGGGGGACAAGAAGGTACCACAAGGAGAAAAATGTGGAAGCTAGAATGTGATTAAATAAACCTCAATTTCTGACTGAAACTAGGCCAGAAAGACAACTAAAGAATTTTTCTCCAGTAATGCCAGCGTTGTAATACAACAGGGATGCTGAAACCTACCAGCAATGAAAAGGGGAATACGCATAAAATAGATACCAAACTCCCCTATTATAAAATAGATACCAAACAATCCCCCATTCAAATCCCTCCCCAACCGTCTGCACAGTTTACATCGCAGGCCAAACACTAACAGAGAAAATAGAGCAAAATAACAACTTCTGTTATTATGTATCTTCTGAAACTCTACAGAGTTTCTTCTGTGTTCCTCTTAGGCCTTCTGCGATCCTGAGTGCCATACTGCAACACTGAGGTGCAGGACCCTTGGCCAGAAGATATATTAAGGCTAACACATTACATTTTGCTTAGTTAAAGCAGGCTAGCATGATGGCAGAGGTGCCCTCAATAAGCATGTGGAAAGGCAAAATTTATATTGAATTCAGAGATTAAATTTGCATTATGGCAGAAAAAACACTATTTTTGGATGTATTGAAGAAATGATGAATCTTACAGATGTGGCAGGTGCAGAGGAAATGGATTCTATCAGTAAAGAGTAACTTTATACACCTGTTAGTAAGTGAAAGATTTTATTACAAATTTGTCATTTTCCTCACACAATGGTTCTTAAATAGTTATAGTCTTGAGCTGGTTTTGTGATACTAGTGCATAATAATAATAAACAAATAGTAGCATTAGAAGTACAGACAAGTGCACAAAACTTCCTTAGCCCAAAATGAAAGGGAGGTTTCTTAGGAAAATGAAAAATAAGTTACCATGCATTAGGGAAATCTCAAGGGAAAGAAGAGAAGTCCAGCAGAACAACAAAAAGAGTATAATTTGTTATGTAAAAAAGAAAATGCCAACATTAATGTAAAAGGAAAATTGCTTAGTAGTTGAGAAAATTGCAACACATAATTCTCTGATGTAATTATTTGATACACATAAAAATGCCATTTTCACAAATTTCCAAACAAATGCTCTGTTTTCTGTGGCAATGCTTCATACTTACAGATGATGCCAACTGACACTTTCATATTACTGGTTGCTTTATTTGACACGCAAAATTATAATGATGGAATGAGATTCTTTTGGTAATTTACTTATTGTTGAAATAAATATTAAATGTGGGTTTTTGGACACTTTTGCTTTGACTAATGCATTCCAAAAAGGAAAAGGTCAAAGCCACAATGAATATGTTATGTAGAGGCCACAAAGAACATGTTATATAATCAAGCCACTTAGCGAACTGGAAGTGATATAACCCATATGATAGGGTGAACTAATTAGACACTTCCAAATAGTTAAGCTACTTCAAATATATCCATGACACTACACTCTGCTTTGTAATCACACCCCAAGTGTTAGCCATCTGTTTCAGAAATCATTTTACTGATACCAGCTTCGAACATTCCAAAATACTGAAACTTCAAGTAAAACAAATATCTGGAATCACTCATTAATTATCTGTCAGTATTTGTAAAAAAGAAATGGGTTTGGTTTTTGTTTTTGTTGGTTTGTTTTTTTTTTCCATGGATGGAATGAAAACTTACAAAATAAAAACTTTTAGATCATAAGGTCAGAAATGTCTCTTGATGCGTACTTTAGCACTGCTTCACAGACAAACTGAAGACGTCTCATGCAGACATGAGCTAATTAGATAATTACAAATAGCATGATCTAAAACCAACAAACACATAAAACGATAAAGTTCAACAACATGAAGGTTATATAAAATGTATTACACACATTCATTTAGACTACAGGTAGAAATTCAGCTGTTCTTACTAAAGATTAAATTGGCGTAAACTTTATTACTGGAAAGTAGACGAACCAACTAAAGGCTCAGCTGAACATTTCCTTGGGCATTGAATAAATTTTCATAGGATATTAAAAAAAATGGGGGATGTGCATTTTGTGAATTCATGATTCTTTTTTGTAGGCTATGATTCTATCTCAACACTCTAAAAATTGTTTGTGAAGTTAGGAGCCCTGAGGATCAGGTACCAATCTGTATCAAATCTGTTTCACCAAATCTGCCCAAGTTGAACAGGTTGCACCTACACTCCTAGCATTGCAGCCTTCCAGGAGCTGCTGTAAAACAGAAATTTCAGTCTTGGAGATCACGTAAATTATTCTAGAGAAACTGCTCAGTGGCTTATGGATAAAGATTCTGTAAAGGTTGATCTGGTTCTCAATTCTAGGTCAACATCCACTCAGACGCATTCACTTAGCCCATCAAATGAGTACATTAATACTCTTTTCCAGTTAACGCACTGTATAGGATACTGCATAAGACAGTCATGCCACTTTGCAGGACTTTATGCTAACTGAAACACTGTTGAAATACATATAGGTGATCTTCACCTTTCCTTCATTTAATGATATGGCTTATCTGTCATTGTAGCACAGAAACTATTTATTGATCTGTAGAACAACTTCTCACCTCAATTAGTCTACAGGCACCCTATAATGCTGTGTTTACTCAGAAAGCAATTTCCCTGCCTGAATCTCTCAAAATAAGAAGCATGACAGTATTTAATACAACTCAATATGCATGTTATTCACTTTATTCATTAACCTATTTTGTTGATAATTTTCACTTACTTTTACAGGCTATAATGTCCCCTTGAACAACAGGAATTACCTTACTTAACAAAGGAAGGGAAGAGAGGCATAATACTGAACTAATGGAGAAAAAAGTAAATATTTGGCCTGATTGTTATTTGTTTATCCAAGGTATAGTTTTAGTAACATGAGGATAAATACTGCTTGCTGATAAACCAACAGATGCATTAATTCATACGCTACAGCTTGTACACTGATGCCTTTGTCTACCTACTAGCAAACTGATGAAAACATCAACTGATTGCCTTAACATAAAATACCACCATACCCTAAATGTATATCAAAGTGCTATGTGAAGAAAGCTTGCTTGAACCTACAACAAGCTAAATGCTCAAGTCATGCGCTAAACTGATAAGATATGGAGAATAAATGGAAAGTGAGCCAGGCTCAAAGTCTAACGATTATGAGCACAAAATTCAACTGGCAGCCAATTAATAGTAGTTGTTCAGGAATCAAAGCGTGGCCAAAACTATTTAATGTCTTAATTAATGACCAGAATGATAGATTGTATGTAGTTTCATCAAGTGAGCAGCAGGGCTGCTGTACATAGTAACCTGGACAGGCTGAAGAAATAGGCTGACAGGACTCTCACAGTATTCAGTGACAGCACTGTGGGAGGCCTTTCACCAGTACGTGCTCAGGGCCAACCACCTGCAAAGCAGCTTTGCAGAAAAGGACCTGAAAAGGACCTTTCAAAACTTGACTAGACAAGCTTCTTATCAATGTGATCTAACTGAACCTGCTTTAAGCAGGGCTTTGGGTCAGGGATCTCACATGAATGTATGTTCCTGGCATTCATGAAGTTACATCTCACATTTCATTGCCAGCCATCTTTGACAAAACAAAAGTGCAGCTCCAGCTGTGGACAATGCTTAGTGTTGCTTGGAGGCTTTCTACTACAGTTAGTCTTCATTCACAAAGCTGCACGTTTTTACTATATATAATACGTTATTCTGGATTTTTCTTTTGAGACTAGTTTTTTTAGAAGTCCATTTTTGCAGTATGTCTTGAACATCAGTTATATCTTTACTATGCTTATTTTTAATCTAATAAAAACAATTACATCATCATTATGAATACAGTAACTATTATGATTCCAGATCAGTCAATTTTATATTTCTTTTTTTCTGAATATTCTTTTTGACAATTATATCCTTTTCATACAGCTAAACTAAGGAAGAAATTTTTAAAGATGTGTTTGGCTTATTCTTCTTCCCTACCAAAAGCCCAACACTTTTACACTTTCTAAGAATATTTTAAGTGTAAGTGAAGTTGTTTCTTATTCACAAATATGACAGAAAAGTATAGAAAAGACTGAGAACATTCTGACATTCTCAGAGATCAAAAGTACTCTGGCTTTCTGTAAAAAGTGTTAAGTTTATGTCATTCATGGGTAAAAGCAGAAACAGAAAAAAAGTTGTTTCCTGTATTTTCAGATTCACTTTATTTCTTATCTCATCACTCTCTTTGATACTTACTGAACATCGTCATCTCTTAAGTAATGCATTCCTTATCTCACATGTCCCTCCCTTTAGGCATATCATATATGAATGACTGATTCTAGTATGTTAGAAATATATAGCATAAGAAAAATCTTAGAAGAACACTCAGATCACTGAGGCTTGTCACTTTTACCATTATATTTCCTGAGGACATTACTAATGCTAGCTGCTTTTCAAATAGCCTGTTGTCTTTGTGCAGCAGCCCTGCTAGGCAGGTGATTCTAAATACTTCTGGAGAATCAAAAAAGCGCCATATTTCTCTCATGTTTAAGACTAACTGCTGTTATCTCTTGGCCTGACACATTCAAGTCACACACCTTCACCAGGTAATACAAGCATATAATGGCATATTTTTCTCTTTACATGCAGTCCTGGTTGTCAGAGTCAGAAAGAAACTCATGTTCTGAAAAATTATAGAAATGGTAACCTTAAACAAAGCCCTAACAATATTCTTAACTAAAGAAAAATCTTCCTACATTTCTTTACACAAATAACTAAAATCTGATTTATGTGGATGCCGTTTTAATTTTAAAAGTGTATACTGAAATACTGGTTACGTCCCAACACTAATAGCCAGAATTTCTATGTTATGAGTATTTATCTCTATGTCTTTTTTTATATGAAGGTTCCCCTGTTATTTAAGATTTCCTAATAATATGCTAAAATGTTCTGGATTAATCTTTATGTCTCAAGTTAGCTGATACTAGCACTCTGACCAAAAATTCAGTTTTGCAGAAAACTCTCAGGATTAACCAGAGTGTTTTTAAGAGCAAAAGGAATTCTCTTTGAACAGCCCTTAAATTTTTTCATCAGAGTCTACTCTTTAACTCTCATTACATTGACTCAATTTCACAATGGTACTAAAACCCACCTACATATAATTTTTAAGTAATACTTGTTTTGGATATAAAATATATTAACATAGGCTGCTGCATTTCCTTATCATCCATAAATATCTTATTTCCTGGCATTTCCCCAGGATGTGCATATATGTTACTCATTTTAGTAGACTAATGTATACACCAGGCTCATCCTGTCTACTCATTTCCAGAAGGAGTTCCTTTCTGAAGCCAACTTTGTCTAACAGCTAGGAAGGAAGAATGATCCCACTTACATCTTACAGCTGGAAAAAATCAAATAATATTATAATCTATATTTATTTAGACATCCTGGAATGCATATATGATAAAAATTGTTGATAGTATGTAAACCATAATTAACTTAAATATAATATTTATTTAAATATAAATAAATTATGCAAACTGCATATCTTAAATTGTGGACCACATGCAGGAACAATCAGTAGTATAAAAAACTTATTGGTGGAGCACAGTTATGAGAAACACAAGAATAAAACAAAATTTCCAGGATGCTAATGCCAATTTTGAAGAAACACAATAAAGGTATATGCAGGAATATATCTTCTGAAGAAAATAATAGTGTTCTGTACAAATCTGGCTTTAAACAAACTTTTCTACATGTCCCTCTAGCATGATTTAAGGTCTGACTAAAAGACCTAAGCATCACTTTAACAATATCAGATTCTTGAGACTATTTGATTGCAATACATTTTACCTTTATTATATTATTGATAGCAGTCACAAAGGTATTAATTTTTCTAGTGTGAAATATGAAAAAGCCATTCTTCTAATTATAATAATAAAAAAATAGAATCTTATTATATTAGCAGCATTTAAATGCAGAACAATTTCCAGAATTAACTGCTCTGTAATACTCACTGGACACTGGATCATTGCTGGACTCATCATCATCACATCACAATAAATAGGCAACTAGGTTACTAAATATGAACAAAATCTGATTTAGAAAGGAGCAGCTGATCAGATGTTAGCAACCTTAAGCCAAACCAATTATCATGTCTTTTTCCTGTTTTATTTTAAATTTGTCTCCTGAGGATACACGATTTCTGTAATAATTTAATTCAATAGTTTCCAGTAATTTTTAACCCCTGACTGTTTTCAGCAAATCTAAGAAAAGGGCAAAGGCCTCAAAGACATGATTCTAGAAGCCTCATAACAATTACTGGTTGAAGAGAAGACAAAGACCTGCAAAAGAAAATCAGTGAAATTTCCACTTTCATCTCACTTGGCAGCAGCCAAGTTATCTATCAGTAGGCAGACAGCTATGGACTAGTCACCACAGGAGGATGGGGCAGTCTTACAGAGCATGGAAGTAGGGAGTGAGATGTTCAGTTATGTAAGGAAATCACAGGAACTAGATGTACTATGTGAGACTGGGAATACGGAAAGGACCTTACTACAGTATAAATTCTGACAGAAAATGAACAGCAAATACTTTTGCACTGAATTAGCTAAAGAGTTACATGAACAAGGCTGGAGAGTAGACACCTCACTGGCACAGAACAGAGCTAATGACTGCTTCTGGGTTGTGAGCTTACATTTTCAGAGTTAACTGGAATATCCCCATACAACATTCATATTTAGACACGGCTGTGTACTTTTCATACAGTGACATTCCAAAAAGTGAGGCCAAACTAATTATGAATATACATAATTTCACAATTTGTCTCTTTCATAGAATCATAGAATAGATAGGGTTGGAAACGACCTTAAGATCATCTAGTTTCAACCCCCCTGCCAGGGGCAGGGACACCTCCCACTAAACCATGACACCCAAGGCTCTGTCCAACCCGGCCTTGAATACCACCAAGGATGGAGCATTCACAACTTCCCTGGGCAACCCATTCCAGTGCCTCACCATCCTTACAGTAAAGAATTTCTTCCTTATATTCAATCTAAACGTACCCTGTTTAAGTTTGAACCCATTACCCCTAGTCCTATCACCACAGTCCCTAATGAAGAGTCCCTCCCCAGCATCCTTATAGGCCCCCTTGAGATACTGGAAGGCTGCTATGAGGTATCCACGCAGCCTTCTCTTCTCCAGTCTCAACAGACCCAACTTTCTCAGCCTATCCTCATACGGGAGGTGCTCCAGTCCCCTGATCATCCTCGTGGCTCTCCTCTGGACTTGTTCCAACAGTTCCATGTCCTTTTTATGTTGAGGACACCAGAACTGCACACAATGCTCCAAGTGAGGTCTCACAAGAGCAGAGCAGAGGGGCAGGATCACCTCCTTCGACCTGCTGGTCACACTCCTTTTGATGCAGCCCAGGATACGCTTGGCTTTCTGGGCTGCAAGCACACGCTGCTGGCTCATGTTCATTTTTTCATCAACCAATACCCCCAAGTCCTTCTGCTCAGGGCTGCTCTGAATCTCCTCTCTGCTCAGCCTGTAGCTGTGCCTGGGATTGCTCTGATCCAGGTGTAGGACCTCACACTTGGCATGGATAACTTCATCAGGCTGGCATCAGCCCACCTTACAAGCATGTCAAGGTCCCTCTGGATGGTATTCCTTCTCTCCAGCATATCTACCAAACAACACAGCTTGGTGTCATCGGTAAACTTGCTATATACTATACACTCTTTATATGGCAGTCTATATACTGCCATGAAACAATCAAGCCTCAACAATCAAGCTTTATAAAAAATGTTTTAAACTATGACTTGTATACAAGTTCTGCTTGATTCTGAAGAACTGAGATGTATCAAATACCAAAATCTACAAATGGAGTACCAGGGAAATTATCTCCTTGTAAAATTAGACCCTACACACAATAACTAAAGATATTCTACACACTGTCCAGAGTGTAATCATTAGCATTTGATGTTCAAAACCTGTCAGTGGAAGCTTCTGCTTAGTGTGATGCTCTTGATGCAATCAGAATCTACTAATCAACAAAGCAAAACATGCAGAATTTATTAATTTTAAACAAGACCAACTAGAACTAATAGAAGAAAACTATTCTGAAAATTCTGATGTAACTCATGGCTGACAAAAGTATCATCAGCAGATAGAACATTTTCTATCAGATTATAGAACTTCATTTATGAGAACGATATTGGGGCCCTCAGCCATCAGCTAAGTAGATCCATCAGTGATAAAACTAACATAAACTAAGAGATGCTGATTACTGAGAAGCAAAAACCTTCCCAGGCAGAGCATTGTCTGTCAGCTCACATTAAATAGATAGTTCATTTATAACTGGACTCTCCAAAGAAAGGAAATTTGCATTGATGAAAAAAAAAAAATCTGTATTGTACAAGATGCACTTAAGTAATTGATAAGCAAAATGTATTTGAGGTTTCAGGATATTCTCCTGCTAAATTCACAACTCCTTGTAACTTCTGAGTGTTTTGCAAGTAGAATTTTTCAGCTGTTTCCTATTCCAGAGATTATTATTATAATGTATTTCAGAACTGCCACCATCAGACTGATAAAATTAAGCAGTAATGCTTCGTATCCTTCCTCCTAGAGTTTTTGATATTTTGGAAAAGTGTAGTTCTGTTGATAATTTCTTTGAAAGTCACCTATATTTAGAATGAGTACAGAAAAAAATACCCACAGTAAATTCATATAAGCAGATATATTTTAAACCTCTATTTCTAAGTTTTAAATAGGTTTTTGAAGAGTTTTTGAGGGGGACAAATCCTGTATACCTTACTCCACATGTGTATCTAAGGAACACTGATCAATCAGATCCAAAAAGCTATGATCTTTTAAATATTTCCAATAAAGCATATTTCTAAATAAAACAAATAACAAAAGCATCGATCAGATGTGCTTTCCAGCACGTTCTCAAATCAAGTACTCATAGAGTTAGAGTCAGATTCAAAACTTGCAAGTATGGTAATGGAGAAAAAGTAACTAATCAAAAGAAAGTCTGCAGTTTGGCTGAGGTTAAGCCTGTCCCAAGGGTTATACACTTGATATATGCAGTTTTGGTTAGCACTTCCCTTGAATTCAATTCTGAATGTGACAAGCCACAGTAAGTCACATTTAGCATTCCGTCTAATAAGGAAATTGAAGAGAAATTTAACTGAAAATCATGGCATACAAAGAGAAGAAAAATAAACAATGAAGTTATTTCTATTACTGCAATACTCTCGTATTATTATATTACTTCATGATGCTAATGTGGCGCATTTTAGATCATCTATACTTTTGTTCTGTATTATTAACATATAGCTAGCATTCCTTTGCAAAGGGTTTAATTATACTCATTGAGAAGGAACAAAAAAACAATGTTACATTCATAACTGTGGCATAGGAATTCTGTGTAAGGAAAGATAAAACAAATGTTGGTACTCTACAGGTCTTTCTCTAGGAGGGATAGCTTCTGTTAAAATGATACATGTTAAAGCACATCTTTTTAATTTTGCTTTGTTAAATGAGTATTCATTAAATGTGAAATGATGTTTTGTACTTTTCAATGTTAATTCTCACAATTATTAGAATCCTTTCAAAGGTATAGAATGTAACTTTAACATCTTACATTTCTTCAATTTTTGAAAAAAATATTAATACAGATAGACTTGTGCCAATATACATTTCTGCCTGCCACTCATTTTAATATCCAAAACTTTAAATTCAAAATAAAAGAGGCCAGTTCTTGAAAACTGACACTTAGGGATCCATTTGTCTCTGAGTTTGCAAGAAACATAGGATACTTTTTCTATTTTAACTATTTCAGATGCTGTATTTGTTCGAAGATATGCCTTACCTTTTGTCTTTCCAATACTTAGGAAGAATTATATAGTGATAGATGCAATGACAATTCTGTGGAATATAAAACCAAATATACTTTATTTAAGGCTGTGTTTCAAAGGCTTTGTTTTTACATCTTTTTGAGGAACAGAGAAAATATTCATTTCTATAAAACTTTTAATGACCCTTCTTACTGCTTGTCTAGATTTTGCATAATGTCTATTGCCAGGGAGATTTTTTTTTCCCTGGAGCTTTGTGATCTCTGTTATTGTTTATAAATCTTCTCATTCAAACAGTGTAATGCATTTCTTGGGGGATGTACCTATAGCTACCAGCTCATTATGTTCTACAGGGGCTCATGCAATATCTGAGTCCAGATTATAATATTATTCTTGGCCTTGAGCCAATCTACAAAGGAAAATACAATTACATTCCAGAAGACTTTTAAAGAAATTGTCAACTGAATTCAGAATTGCTACAAGACTCCAGCTGCTATGTCAAATCAATGTGCATCCAGTGAGCTGGACAGAAATGAACTTCCTAGTAGTGGTCATATTAGGATATTCTAAAATTATTCCAGCATATATTTTTCATATATGCATATGAGAACAGTCAGTTTGACATCAACATCAACAATTCATATAATTAGGATATAGGCAGACCTATCCACAGCTCAACAACTGTGAGAAAAAGCTTAGGTTTTGTCCATCTGTAAAGTATAGAGAAAGAAACAAAACAAAATCAAAATAGGTATGTACGGAACTAGCCAAAGTCATGGTGTGCTGGATTAAATCTTTTAACATGTTACCTTTTGTTGTTGTCTACCATGGGAACAATGTCATTTAATTGTGTGATCAAAATCACACACTTATTGAAATATGCATTCAAAAATGACTGCAGAATAACCCACATATGACAAGAGTATTCCTTTGTCACCCGTCTCTTACTCAGTGCTTAATTGAAAAAAATCTTCACTGGCTTCAATATTCTAGCTGCGCCATCTCTGCGTTTCATCTAAAACCAATGAAAACCTGAAAAATATTGGTGAACATAAACACTTCCCAAGCTGCCTTCTCCCCATGAATTTGAATACTAATTGGATTTCACAAACAACTTCTTATTTAACTGAAAACCAACATGATTTTCAAATCATTCATATGCTGAAATTGTACATACTCTGAGGAAACCTGGGTGGATTGTCGTTGACATCAGTGAGTGTGATATTTACAGTTGTTGACCCCGAAAGCCCTCCGACCTGCCCAGCCATATCTTTGGCTTGAATGACAACAGAATAATGCTCTCTGGCTTCCCTGTCCATGTTGTGCAAGGCAGTCCTGATCACTCCTGTGATGGAAAGAAAACAAATAAACAGAAGAAAGATCAGGGTTAACTTGTTTGAACAAGTTGAAGTGCTGTGGACAGAGCAGCTGTGAAGCAGCTTTTCAGAAAAGAACCTAGGGGGACCTCAAGTTGGACATCAGCTGGCAAAGTGCCCTTGCATCAAACAAGGCCAACAGCATCCCAGGCCACAGTATGAAAAGTCTTGCCAGTGGGTCAAGGGAGGCGATACTTCTCCTCTGCTCACCAATAACAAGGCCACATCTGGAATGCTGGGTCCAGTTGTGGGCTCACCAGTATGGTGAGTAAGTATGTCTTACACAGAAGACATTGACAGACTGACGTGAGTTACGTAGAAGTAAATAAATATGTGACATGCCAAAGTTATTAACATTGAATTTAAAAAAACACTAAGACTTTAGCATAACATAGTTTTGGACTCTTAAGCCAAGTGCCTTTTATAACTACTAATAAAATATACCACAATAAATATATGATTGGTTGTTCCTTCTGCATAAATTTTAAACATACAATAGCCATTAACACAAAGCAACTTAAAAGCCTTGCTCTTCTAGACAGCTTGCTGTACAGCACGATTCTCAAGGTTTTCGATTCCCACAAGCTTAGATCACACAAAAAGTGATTTCTAGAACACTATTTTTCTTTTACTTTAAAATTACTTTCTTTGCATAAACCATTTAGCTGTTATTACATACAAAATGGAAATTTTCAGGTAGCTTATACCATTATTTCTCTTCTATTGAGTAAACAAATCACACACATATAATTAGAATTATCCACAAAGAATAGTATTTTAAAACATCCATGAAGGTTCAGAATGATTTTTACACAGTTTTGCATTGTAAGTTCCTTTTGATCGCAAGTGTGGATTCTGGACAAATTGGCTAAAAATAGTATATCAGTCTGCTTTAGTTGACCAGTGTTTTTTTCCTTTAAATGATACAGTTAGGAAAAGAATTCCCCCCCTCCGAATTTCACCATGATGCACTGAAATTGCTACAATTTATACATACTGTAACAGAAAGCTATGGCACCGTTTGGCTGAATGCAGTTTCATCAACCATACCCTGGGCTGCATCAAAAGGAGCGTGACCAGCCGATTGAAGATGATCCTGCCCCTCTACTCTGCTCTTGTGAGACCTCACTTGGAGCATTGTGTGCAGTTCTGGTGTCCTCAACATAAGATGGACATGGAACTGTTGGAACAAGTCCCAAGCAGAGCCACGAGGATGATTGGGGGACTGGAGCACCTCCCATATGAAGATAGGCTGAGAAAGTTGGGGCTGTTGAGCCTGGAGAAGAGAAGGCTGCGTGGATACCTCATAGCAGCCTTCCACTGTCTTAAAGGGGGCCTATAAGGATGCTGGGGAGGGACTCTTCATTAGGGGCTGTGGTGATAGGACTAGGGGTAATGGGTTCAAACTTAAACAGGGTACGTTTAGATTGGATATAAGGAAGAAATTCTTTCCTGTAAGGGTGTTGAGGCACTGGAATGGGTTGTCCAGGGAAGTTGTGAATGCTCCATCACTGGCGGTGTTTAAGGCCGGGTTGGACATAGCCTTGGGTGGCATGGTTTAGTGTGAGGTGTCCCTGCCCCTGGCAGGGCGGTTGGTACTAGATGATCTTAAGGTCCTTTCCAACCTTCACTATTCTAGTCTATGATTCTATGAAAATATGGTCCACAAAATCTGGTACCACTGTTCTGAAAATTCATTTTAGGAAATGGGAAGGTAAAAAAGTATTCAAATTGAAAATGGCCTGCTTTAATACTTTTCAAATAAATTGTTTCTGTTTTTCAAGCTAAAACCAAATTTGTTGGAATATTGTACATTTATGTAAATAAATGGAGTATGGGACATAAAAACCTTTCAATTTCAATTTGAAACAGACCAAATTTTACATTATGGAATATCTGTCTTCTGCATAATCCTCATTAATACACTAGTCACATTTTTTAACTAACTTAAACAAAGAGAAAACCCTGAATTAGAATTACTTTCCTCTTCTTTTTTGCTTCAAGTGGTATTGTACTGAGCCAATGCTCACAGACAGTTACTAAGGATTTCTGGATGACTAATCATTTGATCTCTCCCACTTGCATCAGAGTTCTTTTTTCTGATAACAAAACAAATAAAAATGGGCAGGTTTTCAAGTCCAAAAATCTATAACCAAAGTTTAGAGTAGGATAAGCTGGCTTTGTGCTGAAGGACAGGAGATACATACATACATCCTAAAAATAGATCATCAGTATGAGGTATGTAACTATGACACAGACATTAATGTTCTATCCTTGTCACTGGCAGTTTCACCAGCTGCACCGGGAGTATACTGTTAAAATCATACAACATTCCAAAGTTCTGTATTGAGCACAAAAGGTGTGAAGGGAACTTTCTTGGTTGCCTATTCCGATAAGATAATATGAAATACTCCAGTAGTTTCTTTTAAAGTAGGAATTGGGCTTGAGTATCTTCAGTATACTTGGCAGGGGCTCCTACACATCCCACATGAAGACAGGAAGTTAACATTAAGGAAGATATCTCCCTGTCTAAAATGGTGAGGAAAGAAACTGCAAAAGAAAACTGTCACAGGCTTTTAAAATCTAAATGCAGCCTTAATTTCACCTTAAATTTGTTAGGCAGCACTGTGACCCTGTTGACTGACTATTTTTCAGCTACGTTTCAAGTATTTATTCACCTTTATTAAGAAAGTAAAGCCAAAAAAAAAAAAAAAAGATGCAGATATCACTCTGGCAACACCCCACCCATTTTCTGGTATTAGGCAAAGAATTTTTAACAGAAGTTTGACTGCTATGTCAAAAATCACATACAACACGTGCCTAAATTTATTCACGTTTAAATCATATCAATTTAGGGATTTTTTTTTTTTGCTTGTTTGTTTCTTCTTGGTTGATTTTTATTTTTTTTTTTTTGCCTGATAATTTCTACATATGGAAAACACATTTTATAATTTGAATTTATCTTCTCTGACCATGGATGATGAGAAACCTAACTACAGTTTAGGTGAGATTTTTATCACCACCTTTTCTAATGACAACCTTTTTTTATTCTCCCCCCTCTCCCCAGATTTACATCATGCTGGTGATTCATCCATGATTGACTAATATACTCAGATTATTCTCCTCCAATGACACCTCCAAGTTAATGAGACAAGGGTTACTGTGGAATTACAAAATATCTTGAGCTAGAAAGGATCAAGTCCAACTCCCTGCTCCTCACAGGACTAATTAAAACTAAGCATCATCCTGATAGTCTTATAATTAGTCCTGCAACATGTCTTTTACTATATAATAATATTAAATGCCATTATGTTCTTCTTGCTTTTGCCCTCAGAGACATAATCTATTTCCTCTGTACAGACAATTCCTCACAACTTTTTGCAATCAGGATATTTCTTCGCGATGATCCTACATTTATTCTCAAAACATCAGACAAAATTGACTGAGAAGAACACTGAGATGAATGATGGATATGCCTACTACTGTTGATACTCACTTTCTTTCCTTTTACCTAAAGCCTCTGTATTTGAGAAAGTTCTGAAAATAGGTTTATTTTTGGCAAGTCGTACTTCCTTCTCCACTCAGGCTCTCTGAAATCATTCCTGATATTGAACTGTAGTCAAACCCTTATTTTTTTCAAGGTTTTCTTTAAGATACTTCTATGTGCTGTGTCATCTGACAATGTGTTATGCTGTCTTTTTTAGCATTCTGTGAAGAACTGCTCTATTTGCACAGAAGAGCTACAACGGAAGGCTCAACTGTAACTGAGACTAAAAATTATGACTTTTTAATTCAAGAACAGGCAATTATTTAGAAAATGTCTTACATAACCAAGTGTCTAACTATCTGTTTACTGAAGTATTTAACTACGTACTTACCTGACAGTCTAGTACACTTAAAGTAATTTATCTTTTCACTCATACAAAATAAGAACTTAGTTTAGATTCAGTAACCACTGCAGAATTTTAGTCAGCTTTATCCTACAGACTATTCCTGCAAGAAGTGCGAATGGAACCTTCCCAGAATAAATCATGGTTCATTTTAACATTTTGAGCTCAAAGGCTTTCTATCTAGTGGAAAAAACCTCAAACCAAACCAAAACCCCAAAACATCTTCACTTTAGTGACAAACTAGCTCATCATAGGCAAGTCAATAATTTTTTGTTTGGTAAATTTCCATTCTATTGTTGGATCATGATCCTGGTCAATTTTATGAAGGGCCAACAGGTCATACTAGATCACCCATATTCTAGATTCTTATTTATCTGTCTTGTCATGATCCCAACCACTAAATGGTTCAAACACAATTTAAAATATGTATTTAACAACTAATTAAATGTGTGATTTTAGTAATTACTGAGGGAAGTAAACTGTTGCAGATGGTAATTTCATTAATAATATTACTTTAACTTTGTGAATAAAAGCTCTATTTTTGTCATGGCTTTGCTTTAGGATATGTAGTTAGGTTATTATTGTAACTTAATATTCTTATATACTGTCTATATTGAAATATTTCAAAATCTAATATTACTCTACCTTGAAAGGATTAGACACATCCTTTTTCAGAGAAAGTATGGGGTTTGCATTTTGAGGCAAAAACTAACACAGTGCAAGTCAGCAGATGCATTTATTTTTCTTAAAACTTCAAAATTAACTTCAAATTTAGAACTCCCAAGGCTTTGGCCTGGATTTGTGATTTAGTTCAAACTGTAAGTGTAATCAAAATGTGCAATACAGAGATCACAATCATACTCCACATTCTGAATCCTCCTATAATAAAGATGATTTTATTCTAGGCCTTTGAGTCACATCTGCTTTATAGAATTAACCTTTTGCATTTTATTCCATTATAGGGACATCACTATACACTTCATGGCTAAAAGTCAAAGCACTATAGAAGAGAAAATCAGTGGTCAATTTTCTTCTATGGTCAAGATTACAGTACTCAAAGACACTACGCCCTTTCTTAAAGAAATTATCATTGATATAAAATGCATGAATCTAACATTGAAAGGCAACTGATGTAATAAAACAGAAATTGCTGAAATACAAGTAATATAAAAAAGAAAATAGTAAGGGGTTTTAAATAAGTAGGATAGAATAGTGTTCATTTGGTATTAAAAGAAGAGGGGGATTAACCAGACTGATGATATTAGGATGGATACCTCCAGGTGGAAAAAAAACAAACCCAAAACAAAACTATGCAATTTACTATTAGTAAATGAAACCTTCTCAAAAATTCTCAATGAGTAACAGCCTGAATTTACAAAATGAACAAGTTTTGTGCAGAAGCCTCCTGAAGTAAGGAATCTGAAGAAAGCTTTACTTACTGGGTGGAAAACAGACCTATTTATGTGGCAATTGCATGGATGTCAAATAAAATTACAGCAACTTCCACTGTTTTCACAATGCAAAGCATATTCAAATCAATTATATTAAGAATTTGCTGCCATGCTGCATCCCAGAAAGCAGACAAGAAACTCAAACATGACATATGCAATTACTGCAAATCTGTAGTATCTGGCATAGAAATACCATTGTAAGTGGTGGCTCTATTTGAGCAGGAAGTTACATTTTTTTCTTGCCAATAAAGTATACGTATATGGATGCCAGGTTTGCCAGCTCTGTTTCAGTTAGTATGGTTCACAGTTTTTTATAAAATATTTCTCTCAGCCTCATTTGGGCTGGTTTAATCTGCAGAACATTATTATCAGGGATGTTCTTCTACTGAAGAATTATACTCATCCCGTCATCTTCAGATTGCTGCTATTTCCAAATCACTATGGTATGGAAGAGATATCTTCTGGATTTAGTGATAGTGGATTGCTGGTTTATTCCACTGTGCTGTCATTCCTGTAAACATCAATGTTTCACACTGTCTTAGACATCTGCTTCGAACTTTCAAGGTAATTTATCATTTAAAAAAACCAGACATTTATTTGGTGAAGACGTCATTATCTAATCACAACCCAAACTCTTTTAGCAACCCTATGTCCTATGACTCTGTATAGCTGAAAAAGTAAAGGTGTCTGTTCATTTGTTCTGTTGAGCTGTACAGACATGGTTCTAACCTGACGACCTCTGTGGAGGCTGGATTAGAAACCTGAGTTTACATGTACAACTCCAGTGGTATCCGGCAGGCTGTATGGCTGCAACTTGAAGTACTGTCTAAAAATATTTTTTTCTGCATTTAAAAGTAGCAAAGAAGAGTTAATCATGATGAGTAAAACAGTTATGAGATTGTAGTACAGACAGGATGGAAACTTATTTAAACAGAAACAGCAGAAATGGAACAGAATAAGGTGCTGCTATCACAGTAACAATAAAGTAAAATACAGGACCATTCAATTAAGTTACATCCAGTAACACATACAGCATCAATTCTTTGAATATTTTTTAACCAAAGGAAACCAGCTTACATAACTATCTACACAAAACAGGCATGAACTGGACTGTAAGAAAACAAGGGGTCCTCAGCTTCCAGAAATATTTTAAGATTCTCTAAAAGAAGTCAGTGGGGGGCAGCCATCACTTGGCACCTCAAGAGGTGGGCAGTAGTCACTGGTAGTCACTAGGTTTCTGACTAGGAAACTAGCTGTTTGTTTTTCTGTTTAACAAAGCAGCATTTTTTCCCCAAACACATTACATGGCTCTACACCTAATTAGGTGCAGTGTTTATAAGCATTCATATCTTCAAAATTTAGACTCTTTTTACATAACAATCCTCACTTTGGAAAGAAATCAAAGTATAGCTTAGATTTTTAGTATAATTTATGCAACCTGATACATCCACAGTCAAAATACATTCTTTCAAATTATTAAGATGTGAAGTTTAATGGTGAATTCTGTCTCTAACAGATTCACTGTTAGAAGCCAGATGGGACCACCAGGTCTCCTGCAGCACTGAGACCACTAACTGAACTAGCATTGTACTGAACCTAGCAATTTGATTTTGGCTGAAGCAGTCCACCTGAAAGCAAGCAATTTTGAACTGAAGTGATGAAGAGGTAGAAGATGTCACCTAGTTCCATGACTGAATATTCCAGTCATTAATTATACAGCCAAAGATCTGGACTTTACATGGTACTGCGCACTTCCAGTTTCAAATCACTGACTCCTGTTGCCCTCTTACAGACCGTTAGCTCCCAGTATTTTTCCTTGTAAAGGTGCTGCTATTTTCTCATGAAGCTAACCTTTCTGATAAACTAAATAGTAAAAAACTCTTCACTCTAAAGCCTTTTCTCCCACTCATAGTGTTATTTGCTCTTTTCAGCTTTAGAAAATTTTATAAAAATACAGACACAGGAAATTAATATTGGTATTTCAATAATGCTACACCCTCAAGCCTAATCTTTTTGCATATCGAGAATACGTTTAAGGGTTATTGAGCTTTTTTTGGCTTATTTATGCTTTAGAAACTCATTTTGAGCTGCTTTACTCTTAGTTTACATAGCTACGGGCCTCCTGGATATAGTCCCATCCTACTCAGTTCTAAGTGTAGGTCTTCGCTTTTATTACACAGAGTAGCACAGGTGATCAAACAATCTAATTTATTTTGACAGAATGCACTGTTCTTTATTAATCATTCTGCCATTTTTGTGTATTCCAAAATTTTTATTAGCAATAGTCTTATGTTTACTTTCAATCCACAAAGACAGAAGTTGAATAGAGTTGGTTTCACACTGATCCCTGTAAAGCATTGGTGGAATATCTTCCTTTCATGATGATTCTGCCTTGATGACAACTTTTTGCAAACTTCTTACACGTATATTTACCTATTTACCTTCCTTGGTGAGAAGGGACAACATTATTACACAAGACAAACAAAACAATTAAGTAAAAAGGGGATGCATTCAGTAACCTGTGAATATAGCAGATGGGAATTAATTACAGGAATCTTCTGAAAGGAAATTCTATTTGACAAGAAAGAGCTTAAAACTATCTGAAAATTACATATAGGAACGAGGTTAGAAATACCCCTCTTAAAATAGAAATAGTATTGACTCCTAGTATCAAACATTGCTTCCTGTAGTATCACTTACTTTTTTGGCCTACATAAAAATGTATTTAACCTATAGCTTAAATGAAAATGACAAAATAATAGACAGCTGAATTTTGAAGCAGGTAATATTTCACTCATAACCCAAAGCTCCTTATTACTTCCTTCATAATAGAAAGAAAAATAAAGATGAAACCACAGATTTGACTTCCTATTTCTCATCTGTTATTATTAAATTATATTTTTATGCAAATTAAACCTTTTGTATTTAATAAGTACATGACAATATATCTAAATAATTGGAGATAATTAACATAGTTGCCTATTACGATGAATAATACTGTGGTTTCATTTCAAAGTATATCACCTTGATCAGAGGGCAAGACAAGAGGCTAAGACTGTATGTATAACAAAAAAAAAAATTCAAATAGGGTCAAAACGGTGTTCAGCTAATTAAAAAACTGAATGCAACATGATATTTTGAAAAGATCCAACATATGGACAAAATTTCATGTGCTGATTGATTTAGTTACATCTGACAGACAAGATCAAGATATATATTTCAGATTATCTGTTAGTGAGAAAGCTTGCTTAGCCAGCAGACCGATTTACCATTTACATGTTTGTTGTGCTGTTTGCACCCTGTGATACTTGATCATTCCGTATGAGCATCCCACTTAGCCATAGTGCTTCACTGACTCATGCATAACACATTAAGGACCATATAGCATAATTTATAATTGTTTTAAGTAGTTTAGATCACAACCTTTCTCAGCAGTTAAGTATCATTCGTAAAGTGCAAATGAAATACAATGAGAATGGTGTCAATATGGAAATGCGAAACATTTTTCCATGTATCCTAGGTACTTGAATTACAATGTAACTATTTCTGCTCCACCTGTTATGATAGTGGTCGTGCAAGCTAATGTCTGTTCAAATCAAAATAGTTAAATCAAACAATCAGAAAAATGGCATTAGCAAAAAATCTTCATTGGGAAACTACTTTAGTGCTAGCTTTATCAGAATGTCAATCTATATATGTATGCATGTTACAACAACTACCTTACAAATATAATTAACTGGCTTCCTTACACGTCTTTGAAAGAAAAAACATACTAGAAACAAAATATTATTGAAATATTTTCTGGAAAAGAAAATAATTAATTGAGACCTTAGCACTATTAAAAGATCCCAATCTATGTGCAGAATGAAAAATGTTAGTTCAAACTCTGTATTGGAGAATATAGGAGAAAAGATGTCTAAAAACTGCACTTTTGATAAACAGAATGCTGACTAAGGAAACACAGTAGATCACAAGTAAATACCTTTTAATGCTGAAAATGTGTCTGTGGCTGCATTAAGTGTATCACAGTTTTTATGACTGACACAGAGGAGAAAAAAAGAAAAGATGCTGATAGTATATGGATTAAATTTAAAGAAATCTTATAATAAAAATTCTGATATGTGTGTTCACAAACATAGTTTACTTTCTGAGACCAAAAACCCACAAAATCTTTGACTATTAGGTGACATAATAGGTGGCTATTGACTTCTATTGAGATTAATTCAGGATTTATTGACCTGAGAGTTAGATATCGATACAGTCAGAGAAAAGATAAATCCCTACCTAGAGGTACAATAAATCTTACAGTTGGCTGTAAGACACAGAAGTCTGTGTTTTTTCAGTGTTACAGGTGCACTGCTATCAAGAAAATGACTACTGAATTAGTGGTGTAGCTTGTTAAAAAGAGGCACCCGCATACTACAGTAAATTAAAATGCATCATAATAATGTCACATAGAACAGAAAATATGACCACTGCATGACAGGGCACATTTTTTTAAAGTTGTTTCTCTTTTTTATTTGAATGAATACATTATTCTGCAAGGCGGCCAGCCTCTGCAGTATGTACTAGCACTGAACACCTCTTGATTTGAAACTGAATCTTATCTGCATTTGAAATTCTGAATCTATAAACAATGTATTACAAACTTCTATGCTGGATTCTGTAAAAAAGAAAACGAAGATCCTCTTTCTGTTTCCTCTTTCTGCCTACCATTTTCACCTACAATCTTTGAAAAACTCAAGAATAGCCTTTTTTTGTACCTCCAGCTTTCAGTTATTTGTCTGAGAAATTAAGGAAACTTACCAATTTACAACTTGATTTCCTTGATCAATCAGCAACCACCTTAATAAACTACAGTAATCTACATACCTCCTTCTGAAGAATGCAATTTTTATACAGTTGCATAATAAATGTACAAATGTGCCTTAAAATACACCAATTTGATTAGAGATTAAGTGAACTCGAGTAACTGGGAACTTCAAAATGTCTCAAACCTTTATACAATTTGATTATGCATTGGCAAAACCACACTGTAGTATTTCCAACTTGCACTGAACCAACATTAGCTGTTTAAATTTTCTAGAAAATTTCCACAAGTGTTTTTTTACTGATTGGAATGACCTGCTATAATATTTTAGGATGCTACTGAAGGACAGTATTGAAAAACAGCATGACCAAAGATGGAGAACTGAAATACAGATTTTTTTACAGATGCAGGATTTTGAAAGTGCAACAAATCAAAAATTCTTTCAAAATTTCATCTACTTTTTAAAATAAGGTTTTCATACAAATTCTATTTGCAATGAGTTTATTTGTAATTTCTATATAAATTTACTCGTAAATTGTAATTTCAATGAGTCTGGGTAATGAATTTGTGATCTATACAAGGCAAAAAACCAGCAGATATCAGCAGTGTCAGAGCACTTCTTCCCCTTTTCTTGGGTTTTACCTAGTGCAAATAATTGTCTCATGAGAACCTGGAATGAATTAAAAAATTGGGCTTCAATACCCTCTGTTTGTCCTTTCTAAAGGACAGAAAATTGTCTAAAATTATATATAATTTCTTCATTTAATATAAACCCCCCACAATAGGATTACACAGACAAAAAATAATAGGGCTACCTTGATTTACAATTTGGTGCAAGGAGTCAGTGGTTGTTTATCAAATGTATGTCCTAACTAATAATGTGAAGGTTCATTCACACTTACTCAAATGAAGCTGTGAAACAAACACTAGAAAATAAACATCTGATAAAAGCAAGCAAGGCTGCCTTCCTTAACATGGTTGACTATTCCTGTAACATTGGAACATGATTGACAAATAAAAAATTAAAATTATTCTCTCTTCTGATAATATTTAGGAGGAGTAAGAACACTTTTAGAAGTTCATAACAAAGTAGGTTCTCTATTTAAAATCCAAACCTTCACTTTGTTTAGGCACCTATCTCAACGCTAAATTATTATTCTTGACCTAATTGCTCTTGAACACTACATCATGGGCTGTATAAAACTACCCCCTGTTTCTGATTATTATGAAAAAAACACAGATTCAGAGCAGTAAAACAGTACACCTAAGGCAATTTACATGTACCTACATATACAGTATACAGTGTATAAATAAAAATGAGAGTTTCATCTCATGTACGTGGCAAAAATCTGTAAAAACCCACGGTACCAGGAAGCCAGCCCCAAGGAACTCTAATGAGAGTGGACAGGAGATTTTCTTGTACAGATAATGCAGTAATTATGGCTTGCCATGTTTGGAAATGTCAAGTGTTTTTCTTGTCCACTCTTCTTAAGATCTTCTTAAAGTAAATGCATGATGAAGGTGAGCAGGACCTCACATTGTTGAGGTTGATCTGGTATAAATCCACATACTTCAAATCAAGATAATGAAACTATGCTTATTTACATTGGTAATGAATCTTCTCTTTTATTTTTAGACAAAAAAGCTTCTTACCACGATTAGGGCTAAGTTGTCAACCTAGCAATATAGCTGATGAGTTTTCACTCTGTAGCTGTTAATGGTGACGGGAGCTCCTACCAGGGAAGACTCTCCTATTGAGAAAGGTTGCTGCTACAGCTCCTGAGAATCTAGCCAATAATTACACTTTACTTATACCATGATGTTTCTAAAATCACAGTTGAAAAATAAAATATATGTTTGTGAATCCGTGTTTTAAGGTCAGGAATAGGAAACATAGACTGCATGCTTATTTGGGCCATTTGCTTCCTCTGAGGAAAAGGCAATTCAGTTAAAATCTCTCCAATATACAACATAACAAATACAGAAAGAATCTTTATAAGCAGTGTACTTCTGCTAATAAAACTCTCACGGAGAAATTTAGAACTGCATCATCTGAGACAAGCTGTAAGTAAACCAACAGTGGGAATATAACTGAAAGAAAAATATTTTGATTCCTACAGTGCAGCTGTTGTAATTTAACACAGACATTGAAAATTAAATAGGTCTAAGTGAGGAAATACCTACAAAGAACAATGTATTTCCTGGAGCTACTATGGTTATTTGCAAAACTTGGTTGTTGTAACTCTCAGGAAAACAAAAATCAAAATGAAGCATGCATATTTTAAGGTATTTCATATTTGAATAAATGATATGGCTAATCTCTGCTTTATTTGAGTAGCTCTGCTGGTTATGTTAGAAAACATAACTTTCAGTATATAATTGACCAGAAAGTGGCAATGGTGCATAGCAGCTGCTTTAACAACACTGGAGGTTGCGCATTTATGTCAATAATATCTTCTCAACTTTTATTAGAACTTCCTGCACACTTGTAAAACTCATTTATACTGAAGAACATTTTCTTGTCTGTAGGAAAAATACCATCTGGACCTCAGAGGACATAGTATTCTAATAAAATCTTTTTAGCACTTTTGAAGACTTAGAAAAAAGTTCTATCCTGGTTGTTAGGAGTCTGAACAGTACACACTTTGAGATGCATAAAACTTTTGCATGGCGATACATAACAGTAATACAGTATCACTTGTGGCTCTTTATGAAGTGTGTTGCAGAAGTCATTTGCAGAAGGATTGGAGAACAGATTTTTATTACCCTTTTTAAAAGATAGTGTTTATCTAATGGACAATGAGACATATATCCTCAAAATCTGAAGATAATTCAATGTTTTACACATACATAGTTTGCAAAAGACATAGCTATATTGCTCTGCTTTGAATAATAATCTTTTTTTTTTTTCCAAGAACATGATAGTAAAAGTTTCTAAAAGCTGTCTCAAAGCATTTAATCCTCTGGTCTGGTCTCATTCTGAAAAAAAAAAAAAAGGACCTAGGAAAATATTTTCTTTACATGATAGCAAAACAATAGAGATAAAAGGTATAATTTTCAAACATAAGATGCAATTCTCAAACATAAGATGTAATTTTCAAACATAAATGCCTGGGAACAGTCAGTTAGAAACATGGCCTGCACTTAAATGTACCCACATAGCCCTGAGAAATCATACCTAACACTGTGTGATATTTCATATTGACTTTACAATTAGTTTCTTGTATCTTAAAAAAAATATTTTTCAGAAAACTACAAGAGCCATGTTTAAAGGTTCAATCTTGCTGTGAAAACAGGGGGAAGTGAACCCTAGAGTAAAAGATGTGAGAAGCAGGGGTTCCATCATTTATTATATCTTGGATAATGTTAACTATTGATAATTTATGACTGCATAAATAATATTGACCATATGGTTAGCAGAACATTTAGGACCACAGTGCAAACAGACCAGTGATGGCCTATCATTCAGCAATCAGTCCATGTTTCTCAGCAGTGCCAGGTGAACTGTAGACTGGGACAGTCTACGGATGCCTCTGACTGACCTAGCGCTTCACAGAGCAGAGGAAGAACAGAGTGTTTGCTGCACATGCTTCGGGCCCAGAGCTCCTTCCAATTTTTACATGAAGTACTTGTAATGCAAATGCTTAGCAATGATTAGAAAGCAGTCCTGGCCAGCTGACTCCAAACCCCTTTGACCTATAGCTATTCCCCTTTTGTTTCATAGCTCTTCTCCCTTCGCATTTTCAAGCCCTAAAAAGGCACTTGTCAGAGTATGACCATTGCAGTTCATATGTAGAATGCCATTACATCTTAATTTCAGGAAAGGTGCTACACTTTAGGAGTCCAGGCATATGGAATGTCTTCCCTTGCAATATTTGTGGCTGTAGCTCTGTGCATTTTGCAAGTTCTCACTATTTATTTTTTACATACGTAACTCAGTAGGAACCTAATTTAAGGATATCCCAGTTCCACATACATGTTCAAAGAAACATTTTTTGAAAGCCATTTCTAGCAAAGGACTGAAGACATGTCTGTGTATGACAGTCCTGCATAAACACCACAAATTCTTTTAAATGTGTCAAAATGGAATTTTTTTATTTTCTGTTGTAAAACCACTGTTATCATAAAGGCATATAAAAAGACTGACTTGTCAGCACCTGGGATTTATGAATTAAATCCAAATTCTATAATGCCACAAAAAATGTCTTGTTAATTACATATTTATTTACTGAGTTTACTGAGTGCAATATTCAAAGGGATATACTAAGCAAACAGTATGAAAATATATGAAGAACTTCTCTCAAACTGCAGTAACAGTTTAAATTTTTATCCACCTTTAAAGAGTATCTTGAAGTCTGAATTCCAGAGCTTTATTTTAGTCCTTGCATAAAGAGTGATCCACAGACTGGAGTCCTCTTTCTTCATGTTGTACTGTGGAGAACTCAAATCTGAAGCTGAAGAAGGTTTCTTACTTACATGTGGATGCATTCCTACCAGTTTCTAAAAAGCTCACCTACACAACAATTGTTCTACCAGTATTCCTCTGTAGTCACCAGCCAAAACTTCAGTTTTGCTTTCAGAAATGTTTCAAAGCCATACTGAATCTTCCAAAAAAGCTTTTTCTAGGCTTACTTCCCCTGACAATGGTGTTCATTGTCTAGTTACTGCTGGTGAAGAACATAATGTGAAGATCATCTGCTTCTAAAGATTGCTCTCCATGGAAGGACCCTTGTGGTCTTTGACATTAAACACAAACTCCCTAAACAAAAATACCTGAATATTTCTCCATTGTTAAAAGGACCACTTATTGTTTGTGTTTGTCTTTTTCTGTTCTTACCTATCAAAGTTTGAAGCATGGTGATGTTTAAAATGAGCTTAATAAAATGGGCTCTTTTGAGTAATAGGAATACTGGGAGTAGCATAAAATGCAAGGGTTACAGTAACTCAACCAAAAAAGAAGGACTCATCCAAAAAGCAGAAAGAGAGAAAGAATGCATCCAGGGAGCACAAATACTGTCTACTGTAAAATAAGACTGCATGCCCCATAGTTTGGTGATTCCTGAAAGCAATGAACATACTGACCATGCTCAAAGCAATTATGGTTTGTATATAGAATCATAGATTAGTTAGGGTTGGAAAGGACCTGAAGATCATCTAGTTTCAACCGCCCTGCCACGGGCAGGGACACCTCACACTAAACCATGCCACACAAGGCTATGTCCAACCCAGCCTTGAACACCACCAGGGATGAAGCATTCACAACTTCCCTGGGCAACCCATTCCAGTGCCTCACCACCCTCACAGTAAAGAACATCTTCCTCATATCCAATCTAAACTTCCCCTGTTCAAGTTTGAAACCGTTACACCTTGTCCTATCACTACTGCTCCTCATGAGGAGTCCCTCCCAAGCATCTCTATAGGCCCCCTTCAGATACTGGAAGGCTGCTATGAGGTCTCCACACAGCCTTCTCTTCTCCAGGCTGAACTGCCCCAACTTTCTCAGTCTATCTTCATACGGGAGGTGCTCCAGTCCTCTAATCATACTCGTGGCCCTCCTCTGGACTTGTTCTAACAGTTCCAGGTCCTTTTTATGTTGAGGACACCAGAACTGCACACAATACTCCAAGTGAGTATTGGATTGATTGTGCCGGGCCGCACCACCCCTCCAACAGATATCAGGGTGGTTGAAGTCCCCCATGAGAACAAGGGCCTGCGAGCGTGAGGCTGTTCCTATCTGTCTATAGAGTGCTTCATCCACAGAGTCCTCTTGGTCAGGCGGTCTGTAACAGATCCCCACAATAATGTCTCCCATCACCCCACACCCACAAACTCTCTGTCGATTGATCAACTGTCCCCAGGCACAGTTCCATACACTCCAGCTTATCCCTAACATATATAGCAACTCTCCCTCCCCGCCTACTGGGCCTGTCTTTCCTAAAGAGCCTGTAACCTTCCATTCCAACACACCAGTCATAGGAGCCATCCCACCATGTTTCTGTGATGCCTGTGATATCATATGCCCGTAGATGTGCACACATCTCTAATTCCTCTTGTTTGTTCCCCATGCTACGGGCATTTGTATAGAGGCATCTGAGCCGAGCTCCAGTTGAAGCTGGCTCATTGGCTGGAGCAGCTGCAATATCTCTACATTGCTCTGAACGCTTACTATAGGTGCTGGCAAGTGACTGGGTGTGTTGGGATGGAATGATGCTCCCCTCCCCCAACACATCTAGTTTAAAGCATCCTTGACCAGTCTGGCAAGCCTCCTCCCAAATCCACTCTTCCCTTTCTTTGTCAGACCAGCTCCATCAGCCCCCAGTAGACCTGGCCTACTAAATTGAGTCCCATGTTCAACATACCCAAACCCCTGACTATAGCACCACCCTTCTAACCATTTATTAACCTGACCAATCCTCCTAGCCTTTTTGAGGTCCTGCCCTGTATCCTGGAGAATTGACGAAAAGACAATCTGCGCTCCAGAGCCCCTAACCACCTCTCCCAGAGCTCTGTAGTCCTTCTTTATGTTCTCCAGGCTACTGCTATCTATATCAGTAGCACCCACATGGATCACTAGAAGTGGGGAATTGTCAGTGGGACCAACTAGAGCAGGCAGCTTCTCTGCAACATCCCTTATCTGAGCCCCCGGTAGGCAACACACCTCCCTTGAGCCTGGGTCAGGCCGACAGATGGGTGCCTCTGTTCCTTTCAGAGTAGAGTCCCCTACTACTACGGCCCACTGCTTTTTCCTGGCAGCACCAGTAGTGATCTTCTTTACCAGTGCATCAGCCAGTTCTTCCTGGCGGGAGTGTGGTTCCTCGTCAGCCCCCTGCAGGACAGCAAAGCTGTTCTGGGTGGGGACAACAGATTTAGGAGGAAGCCCCTTACTTTTAATTGTCCTCTTCCTCCTTTTTTTGTTGTTTTTTTCTGTTACCGTTTCCCAGCTTCCTGGGTTAGCAGCCTCCTTTCCTGCATGAGCGACAGTAGACGCTTGAGGCCCCTGCACAGCCTGGTCCTGGAGCAAGCAGCGCTGCTTCCTCTCAGCTTCCCTGACACTTTCCAGTCTAGTAACAGCATCCCGCAGCTCAGCCCCTGCTGCAGGAGGACCTCCACCAGGGAGCACAGGGTGCAGCCCTGCCCATTGTGCACCCTCTCCTCAGGAGAGCAGTGCAGACGCTCTCTACACCCCGAGCTCTGCACTGCAGCCTCCCCTCTCATCGGCTCTGTCTGGGTGCCTACGCTGGCCACTGCCGGAGCAGCCAGAGCAGAGCTCCCAGACCAGACCCTGCTCATGCGGTGAGTACTCACCATCCCGCCCACCTGCCCACGCGAACTGCAGCCCAATCTACCTCAAACCCGCCCTGTTTGCCCATCCTGTTCGCCGTTCGCGCTCCCTGAGGCAGGTTTTTAACCACTCAGGGCTGGTGCCTTTCCTCCTGGCGCAGCCCCCTCTGAAACAGCTCCTCGCGTCCGCTGAGGTGCCGGCTCCTGGGCAAGCCCTGTCGAGGACTTGAGGCTCCCTCAGTGCCTGTTGCTGCTCTGAGTTGAAGCTCCTGGATGCCGAGCCTCCCCCTGATCAGGCGCTGCAGGGTGCCTGATGAATATCGATTTCTGGAAATGTCAGATGGAAATATAAGACCACATCCTCTTCTCAGTGAACTTTGTGTTTACTATCTCCTAGTGTTTCTAAGTTTTGTTATTTACCTATTTTTCTCTGCAGTTCATTCAGTTCACTCATCCAAGGACAGCTGAGGAGCAAGCATATTCATTCCAGGCTAGGTTAATCCTGAATCTGAAGACAACACGCATTCATTCACCTCTTCATTATTTTTTGCCTACTAAGTAACAAATTTTAAAAATAGAAAAGTTTGCATTTCACATTTTTAAAAGAAACAGTATATTTTCCAGGGAAAAAAAAAAATTACTTTTCCTGTGAGCTAAGAAGTGAGTATTCTACCATGAAAATCACTGTGACAGCAACAAAAACAATATGGTCTGTATCATCCCCCTTCCAAAATTTACCTGCCTGAATTACTCTTTATTCTTTATATGGATAGTATCTACAAGAATATCAGTTTCAAACACCAAGTTTTTCTGCCATAAATAGATATGCCCGAGTATTAAGTAAAAGAATCACAGAGAAGTAAGTCTCTTCATGCTCTAAGGAAGGATAAACTATAGTAGAAGCATTATTGACACATGTTGGTCTAATGTGTTTTTCAGAGACAACTGTTAAGAATGCTAATAAGGCAATCTGAGTTCTTTAGCAATCCCATTATAATTTTTCCTAGTGATTACCCTAAATCTTTCTAGCTACAGTACAAAATCACTGCTTCTTGTTCTCTTATCCTTCGAGCTGAAATTCAGTGAGATGCAAGCGGTCCAGAATACACACCACTGACTATAAATGTATTTTTTGGTTCTATCTATCTATCTATCTATCTATCTATGCAGAGATTCATTCAGAGCATTTATAATCAGAATCTAAGTTTAGGACAAGTATCCTTATAGGAAATTTATGTACAAATATGCTATCGTAGGACAGTACTATGCTCTTCTACCATTTTAATGATTTAATGAGAAAAAAGACTGATATTCTATTCACAATGTGCCAATTATAACTACATTTCACACTTTTCACAGTGGTCTTAACTGAAGAGTTTACTGTACCACTCACTATGTTCACACATACATCTGCTGAGCAACACTGAAATAATTTTCCAGACCATTAGGTGCATTCCCCACCTAAAAGACTGAGATGCTGATAATAACTCAGAGATAATTCAAACAAGTACACACAGGTGCAAACTTGTCAAATGGCAAAACACTGCAAGCATAATGGATTTGCAGGCACTTCTTATAATCCTCTACTTGAATGCAATGTTTGTGCTTGGTATGTATTTCTCCTGCGCAGCTGGCATATTATTGCTCCACAATAACATAGTAGTTGCAGAGCCAAAAGAATGAAACCAAAATCTACTTAAATAAACTGACTTTAACAAAGAATTATGGAGGGAAAGGAAGGAGGAGTGACCACATTTTTCAAAGGTAAATGATATGGTTTCTCTGGTACAAACCATATGATTATGTTTACATGTATAAATGAATAAGGAAGTGAATGAGAAATGACAATCATTTGTTTCATGCAGAATTATGGCTTTGTACCATTATCTCTATTTGTCTCTGCAGCAATTCAAAACAAGTAATGGAAATACAATGTCTTGAGATGTACACTTAAAAAAAATAAAGCAGTGGAGCTCAACTTTGGGTATGTCCAAAATGATGAGTAGTAAGAAATCCCCAAAGGCATAACTTCTCTGAAACATTCTCAGAAAGAGCACCTACTCGGGTCTTTAAAACTGAAGGAGTTACAGATTGCCCCAAATTTCTTAAGACTTTCATAATTCATGTGCAAAACTCATAAATATTATTTTGCATTAGATATCACAGCAAGTGAAATACTGAAAAAGTTATGCAGAAGCCTTATGTCGTGGTTTAAGCCTCTCTAACTCACGCAGCCCGTTCTCTTACTCACTTCCCCCTCTTTCTTGCCCCCGCTCCAGGAGGGATGGGAAGGAGAATCAAAAAGAATGCAACTCCCACAGGTTGAGATAAGAACAGTTTAGTAACTAAAGTATAACACAAACCACTACTGCTACCACCAATAATAATAATGACAAGGCAAATACAAGGAAAGAATACAATTCTCACCACCTAAAACCCAGCCCAACCATGCAGTGCACCCCCACCCTTCCGGGTCTCTCCTCTCTGCTCTCCATCCTGGGCATGACGTGCTGTGGTATGGAATAACCTCTTTGGTCAGTTTGGGTCAGGTGTCCTGTCTCTGCTTCCTCCTGGCTCCCCTCCTCCCTGGCAGAGCATGAAACTCAGAAAGTCCTTGGCCAGACCAAAACATCACTAAGCAGTAACCAAAACACTGGTGTTATCAGCGCTGCTCCCAGGCCCAAACTCAAAAACACAGTGCTGCACCAGCTACCAAGAAGGAGAAAAATGACCGCTGCTGCTGAATCCATGACACCTTAGTTTGAGATTTCCAAACCAATCCCTCCAATGTATAGATTAAAAAAAAATAAAAAAGGAATGACTGTAGCCATAACACCCTTGTTTGATATTATGCTTTCCACTGTCTGGTGGAAAAGGACATGGAGGTGTTGGTCAACAGCCAGTTGAACAAGAGCCACACCAGTATGCCCAGGCAGCCAAGAAGGCCAACAACATGCTGGCTTGTATCAGAAATAGCGTGGCCAGTAGGGCCAGGGCAGTGAATATCTCCCTGTACTTGGCACTGGTGAGGATGCACCTCAAATATTGTGTTCAGTTCTGGGCCCCTCACTGCAAGAGAGACATTGAGGTGCTGGAGCAGGGCCAGAGAAGGGCAACAAAGAACTGTCATGGTTTAAGCCCAGTCGGCAACCCAGAACTGCTCACTCACTCCCCACCTTCCCCTCCCCCCCGCTCCTGGAGGGATGACGAGGAGAATCAAAAGAATGTAACTCCCATGGGCTGAGATAAAAACAGTCCAGTAACTAAGGTATAACATAAACCACTACTGCTGCCACCAATAATAATAATGATAAGGGAAATAACAAGGGAAGATAATAGAACCGCTCACCACCCACCGGCCGATACTCAACCTGACCTGAGCAGTGATCTAGCCCTTCCGGGTGACTCCCCCGGTAACTCCCCCCAGTTTATATACTGGGCATGACGTGCTGTGGAATGGAATACCCCTTTGGCAAGTTTGGGTCAGATGTCCTGTCTCTGCTTCCTCCCATCTTCCCATGCCCCTCCTGCCTGGCAGAGCATGAGACTCAGAAAGTCCTTGATCGAAGAAAACGTTATTTTGCAACAACTAAAAACATTGGTGTTATCAGCCCTGTTCTCAGGCTAAAGTCAAAAACAGCACTGCACCAGCTACTAAGAAGGAGAAAAATGACTGCTACTGCTGAATCCAGGACAGCTGGTGAAGGGCCTGGAGAATAATTCTTATGAGAAGTGGCTGAGAGAATAGGGAATTAGCCTGAAGAAAAGGACGCTCATTGGAGACCTTACGACTGTCTACAACAACCTGAAAGGAGGATGTTCTGAGGTGGGTGTTGGGCACTTCTCCCAAGTAACAAGTGATAGGGCAAGAGGAAATGGCTTCAAGTGTCACCAGGGGAGGTGTAGACTGGTTATTAGGAAAAATTGCTTCACTGAAAGGGTTGTCAAGCATTGGAACAGGCTGCCCAGAGAAGTGGTAGTCATCAACCCTGGAGATATCTGAAAGACGTTTAGACATGGAGCTTAGGGCCATGGTTTAGTGATGAAATGTATTAAAAAATCTCTGAGTTAAGGAGGAAAAATGTAGGAAACCAAGTCAGACAGGCAGGGATGCTGTACACTGAATTGTGTTATACAGGCTTATTATGTTGTATACTGAATTGTCTGATATAGACAGAATTGCCTACCTCAAACAACTGATCCATGAAATGTCTTAAAAAGTAATGGCCTATTTCTGGGAATACTGTAAAGTTGGTTTTGTTTGCTTGTTTTTTAAGAAATTCTGAAATGCTCAGTCTTATGCTTTATATAGTATGTGTTGCAATAAAATTTCTGGCAATAAATTAAAGGGCAGTCTTAACCAGTGAAATTCTATGTTCATCCTTGATGCACAAGTGTATGAATTGTGTGTCACATCAATGTATTTAAAACCTGATGGGAAACAACCTGTGTGGTATATGACTTAAAGATATGACTTTTAAGATATAGGTTTCTGTCGATACTGCTCAGTTATAAATCCCACTTTTTTGGCTAAAATATATATTCTTTGGTACCACGTACTTGTGGATTTTACCTTTTCAAAGAGAAACTATTGTAGTTTTAGACACAATCTCCAATTTGTTTTGCATTTGAAGAGCTGTCCATATAAAACATGCAATATTTCTCAGTAGCTTTCACAACTATGAACACAGCTCTCCCTTAGGAAACAAGAAAGCAATTCTTTTTCTTTAAACCATAATTGCAAAATAGAAATGGAGCTGTCTTCTGTCCAATTTCATTATTTTCTGCTCAGTAGACAAACTATATAAAGTTTGCTCCCAAATGAGAAGGAGATACAATCTCCCTTTCTCTTAAAACCCTTTCTCTTAAAACCCTAAACCTTTCAACTAGAGAAGTATGCTTGCACAATGTTATTAGATGGATAAATTTAAAGTTGTGCAAACAGATATACTAATAAAACATAGTATCATTTACAGTTAGTTATTCCTTAGCAGTACTTCAGTTACTGATAATATTCCTTAATGGACACAGAAGGGACATGGGAAAAAGTGTCTGACTAGAACTCTTGACATTATTTCTGACACATCTCAAATATTTTTTTAAATGTTTTTCTTTATCTGTAGAAGTTTGAAATAGGAAAATATTTTCCCATTCATAGTCAGAATGAAAGTAAAACAACCTCAGGAATCTTTAGGAAGAGATTCGAAAGATCACTAATACTGAAGATGTTTATTTTTGTTCTTTTATTTTGAGTTGAATTACTACAAACAAATGTAAAAATTAGATGTATTTCAAAGACCTTTTTGAAAAAAATAAAACTGAATTATCTGTATGAAGTGTTTTAATTCCAGATATTTAGGCTTTTCCAACAGAATTGTTGTTGTCTGTCATGGAACACTATATATTCAAAAGCATGAGGGGGATTTTTTTCAGTAACAAAATTCTTATTTTTGTATCTTCATGATCTTGTGAGAAAAACATGCATGTGTGTAACTGAAATGCTTGAGTATTTCAATTTCCTGTCAGAGGTGAGTGTTGGCAGTTCTACAGTGGTTTTTATAGCTAGTACAGAATATAGCATGCTAGCTTGAGAAACTGTTCAATCATCACGCCTGTCTTTCAGGCTGGCTGCCTAGGTGGTAAATTAACTTTATATTGTTAAAGGTATTTTTTGTTAAAAGCCTTTGATAGTGAAGCCCTTAGCTATTTGTCAGACTTCCCTCTTCAGTCTTGTCCTGAGAAGTGATTATGCTTATATAAACTGTTTCTTTACAGATCATAGCTAGATCTCCTACTTTAAAACAATAGGTGGTTTTATCTGTACTGCCACAGTTGCTAAGATTTATCACTCCTATCACATCCATTTCAACTCACCCTTCCCCATCTTACAATTATAATAATTTTTCTTACTGACCACATTATTACTTAATAAGCCTTCTCTGACACTGAAGTATCCTGACTGCTACTTTTGGTTAGCTATTTTTGTTAGAACAACAGAATCATAGAATTGTCTGGGCTGGAAAGAAACTTTAAAGGTCATCTAGTCCAACTCGCTCTGCAGTGAGCAGGGACATCTTCAACTAGATCAGATTGCTCAAAGCCTTGTCCAACCTGGCTTTGAATGTTTCCAGGTACGGGGCATCTACCACCTCTCTTGGCAACCTGTGCCAGTATTTCACCACCCTCACTGTACAAAAAATACTTGCTTATATCTAGTCTGAATCACCCCTCTTTTGGTTTGAAACCATTACTCCTTGTCCTGTTGCAAAAGGCTCTGCTAAAAAGTTGGGGTCCATCTTTCTTTTAAGTTCCATTTAAGTATTGAAAGGCTGCAATAAGTTCTCCATGAAGCCTTCTCTTCTCTGGGCTAAACAACCTCCACTCTCTCAACTTTTCCTCATAGGAGAGGTGCTCCATCCCTCTGATCATTTTTGTGGCCCTTCTCAGGATTTGCTCTAACAGGTCCATATCCTTCTTGTGTTTGGGGCCCCAGAACAGTATACAGTACTCCAAGTAGGGTCTTACAAGAGCATAGCAGAAGAAAGAATCATCTCCTTCAATCTGCTGGTAATGCTTCTCATGGTGCATCAGAGGATACGGTTGGCTTTCTGGACTGTGAGTGCACACTGTCAGTTCATGTTAAGCGTTTCTCACCCACTAGTACCCCCAAGTAGGGATGAGTTGTCAAAGTATTTTTCTTACTAGAGAAGAATTAAAATAAAAAATGCTTTGAAATACGCAGTATTGGAGGAATATCAATATGTAACCAGAACTTAGCCTTGCAGCTACATCTTATCACAATCTTTGATAACAAGCACACTTTAAAGCCAGAGATCCAAGACATAGTTAAATCCAAAGTTCATGCCATAGCTTTCACAGTGACTCTATCAGGAGTAAATTCAGTATAACTGCACAGACTTACAGCTATATGAGTCCGGAAAGAATAAAACAAAACTTCAAGGACTGCATAAGTTTACTGCAGAAATGACAATGAAGTGCATTAATAAAGACTCTTCTCTGATAAACTTAAATGCAGTCTGTGGAAATTAAACTGTGTGCATGTTTGAAGTGGGAGGGTACAGACTTGCAAAACCATCTTATCTTGATTATTCCATTATATAATGATTAGTTTCAGCACATTTGGCTTTATTTCAATGTTTTTTGCTAATACATACGTTGTTGGCAGGAACTGTCAGGATTTTTTTTCTTTTTCATTTTAATAGTGATTTTCCCATGTTATTTATTAGAACCTGGAGGAAGACTTACAAGGAAATTAATGTGTTTCCCCCTCTCCCTTATAAGAACTGTATCTACAGAACACGGTTTTTGGTTTTTTTAAATATAGGAGCAAGGATGAAGGGACTATATGTATTGGCTAAATGTCATAACACATAGCAAGAGAAGACGTCCTTTAAAACCAGACAGAAATAAGCCACCCTTGTTTCCCCAAGAATCAGGTCACAACACTGCCCTCAGTACAGTGTAGTTAAGTGCGCATGTTTGTGAGAGAAATGAAAGGGAAAGGGGCTAATGTAGTGAATTTATCAATTCTCCACTAGACCATAGGTTGCTGGAATTGAACTCCTGGGCAAGAAAAAGTTGGAATTAGATTACAAATATAACATCTTAAACAGATGTTGTATCTTATATGAGTTATTACATGTATCATTTGAATAATATGCAATAACAGCTACTGGTTGATAAACAATGCTTACACTAACACTGCTTAAAGCAAACTGTTCTTTATTTTATAAGACCTAAGTGCTAGTTTCCAACTAACCTTTTAAAGTGAAGAACATTTTTATTTACGCTTTCCTCCCTCTCTCACCTACAGTCTGCTTTCCCTCTTATGGCACTAATGCAATTACTCTAACATCCAGTAAGTTAACCAAACGCAGACATTGGCTGATACATTCATCATACCAATTACGTGTTGCATGGTATGTTTCTCTCATCAAATGCCTCCTACATATTTGATATTGTCATGGGTTCAGCAGCAGCAGTCATTTTTCTCCTTCTTTGTAGCCGGTGCAGCACTGTGTTTTTGAGTTTGGGCCTGGGAACAGAGTTGATAACACCAGTGTTTCAGTTACTGCTTAGTGATGTTTGGGTCTGGCCAAGGACTTTCTGAGTTTCATGCTGTGCCAGGGAGGAGGGGAGCCAGGAGGAAGCAGAGACAGGACACCTGACCCAAACTGACCAAAGAGGTTACTCCATACCACAGCACATCATGCCCAGGGATGTAAAGACGGAGAGCAGAGACCTGGAAGGGGGGGGGGGTGCACTGCGTGGTTGGGCTTGGTATTAGGTTTTGAGAATTGTATTCTTTCCTTGTATTTGCCTTGTCATTATTATTATTGGTGGTAGCTGTAGTGATTTGTGTTATACTTTAGTTACTAAACTGTTCTTATCTCAACCTGTGGGAGTTGCGTTCTTTTCGATTCTCCTTCCCATCCCTCTGGGAGCGGGGGCAAGAAAGAGGGGGAAGTGAGTGAGAGAACGGGCTGCGTGAGTTAGAGAGGCTTAAACCACGACAGATATATAAACCTTTCAAATCAAAAAGAGGAAAAATGAAAAAAAGTCTCAAAGCCAAGCTGTGTGATTGAGAGAATCACTTAGCCTAGTGTCACTGAACTACAAAATCAATTAATGTCTATCGTATTCAGAAAGTGTTATCTAATAGGCAGCCTGAAACAAATTATAAACTAGATATTCACAAAAGCAATTTCTTCTTCCATTAAAGATTAAAATGTAGGTAAATTGACCCTTTCTCTACATGTTCAGAGTGTAAGGGAACAGGTTACATTTCTTCCACAAGTCTTTCAAAAAGATTGTGAATGGCTTGCTAGGACAAATTCAGATGTATTTGAAATTCTGGTTGAGGAATTCACAAAGGAATATTTAACTGAGGCGTAATTTCTATGCAAAGTAACTTTTCCTAGATGCATTAGTGCTTCATATAATTTAAACAGTGGAACTGACCTCTCCTCTAAATGGATTTAAAGAAAGAGTCAACCCACACAGTATCTTTTCAAGTAAACAAATCTGCACAGCTATCTCATTACCATACTCAGTATCTCTGTTTTGGTTTCCCAAATGTGAGTAATCATAGCATCAAGTAGATGCCCGATTTCTTTTTATCACAGCATTTTGCCAAAATTCACCTGATAGCATATCAAAGTTTCACAATCCAGATCACATTCTAACAATAAACTCCCTTTCCCCCATCAATTTAGAAAAATAATGTTTTTCAGAGTAAGTGGAGGAGGACTGGTATTATGCATGTGAAAAAAAAAAAAAAAAGAAAAAACAAAAACCCAACAACCCTACATACAAGGCAGGAAAGTTATTTTACTGTCATATTACAGGTCCTTCATTACAGACTTGCATTAGATGTTTAGATACAACTTCCTTCTGACCATGAGGGTACTCATATTTACCTTTTAATTTTGTCAGATTTTGTTTCTTACTTGCTTCTGAATAAAAATCAAGAAGTTACATCATTTTTAGCTGTAACTTTTCGCAATGTAGGTACTGACACTCTTAAAGAACACCTTGCTTTCATTCACTATTTCAGTTAGCCAAATGATTTGAGATAGCATTCAGTAACTTGAATAAACATCTGGAATTTAAAGCTGGCAGTTTTCAGATCATTGACTGAAAAATGCATGAACCAAATTCAACTTTGCTGATGCATGGAAAATGCTGCACAGCCACTTTACGTAAACTTTCCTTGTGTGGTTGCTGATCTAAGTCACCAATTTCTCATTTATGCTGTGAAGATCAGTAATAAGTTGCGTGAAAAGGGGAAAAAGAAATCTGAAAACTGACTTGCCTTCCTTCCTAACGGGGCTCATCCTTTTCTTTCTTGCCAGAAGCCATTCTTCTCAAGTCAATCTATATGATACTTCTGAGATTGTCACTGACAGGTTTCACTGGTGATGTTCTTCAACCTTCACTCTATTTCAAATGAACTACAGCCTCATTCCTTAGTTTGGTAGCCAAGGCAAGGGATAGAATTTAGATCCATTTCTCCTACTGGACCCTAAGTGTTCCACTTGCGGTTAGCTTTAATATATGATCCACATGTTTTGTATGTTTAAATTCATAGCACATTTCATTAATGAATAAGGAAGTAAACCAGTCAACCTTTGACTGACTATTTTTAAAAGGACAGCTACCTCACCTGCATTACCTAAACTATAAACAACAAAGGTATTTCAAATGTAAATATCCTGATACAGCTCAGAAATACATAGCATCCAAATAGCTACAAATTTAGCAGACAGAAAAACAGAAAGAACAATGTATTTCAGAAGCCTTTGTATGATCTTAATTTTAAATGTTATTTGTGTATTTGGTGCATTTGCCCCTGTGCAGATGGCACATTGCTATGTCAGTAATGAAATATCTTCAGAGCCAAAGCACAAATTAAAAATTCTGGCAATATTAGATAGTTTAAAAAAATGTCACAGAGAAAATAAAAGCACTATTTCCAAAGGAAGTGTAAATGTGCCATTTTTGGCTCACTTCAAAAATAAACAATGGTTTATGGAAGCCTTTAACTCCCCCTTCATTCTTCTTCCTTCTGTTCCCGAAGCCCCATATGACAGTGACCATCCTCTTAGCTAAAAGAGCTTGGCTAGAACTGTATTTGTATGCCAGAAAAGGATGCTTCTGAATGAGAGACAGTATTCCCAAGCATCAAGAGTACATTTGTTTTTTCTGCAGCAGTAAATATTTATATAGAGGGGATTTGCTGCATTGGAACAAGGAGGAGGGAAATACTGCTATGACTTTTTTGTTGGATTTTTATATTCTGTCAAAAATTATGTTCATTTTCTGAAAGAAGTGGTAAAACAAAATGCATTTAAATTTATACACAAGCTCTGTTCATTCACTTTAGTACCAATTACTCTCGCATGCAAATCCTGTAATTACATTCCATTATATTCAGAGACACTGTACCTGTTCTTTACACACATATATATACACACAATCTGGAACATCTTTTTTTTTTTTTTTTTTTCTTTTCCCTCTTCCTTTTGTTGCTTTTAAGATGTGTCCTATAAACCTTTACCTAAGAATGGAATTGTGAAATAACAATTCTGAAAGACTATAATAGGATTAAAATTCTTACTTCTTTTGTGCTTTCTATATAAATATCTGCAGGTATGCAAAAGAAAGGAATATGAAATGACTATGTGATTGACTGCTTAACTATGAAGTTGATGACACCCACATCAACAGTTGCCAGTAACTCTATTCTTAGTACAAGTAGAATGCATGTCACATTTATGTCAGGCTATTTCTTGGGCAGACAAGCACTGTACTGCATTGATCTTGTCTACAAAGAACTAATGTCCCTCAGAATTTTTTGTTTTGTTTTCTTTTTTTTCCCCTTTAATTTTCTAAGCTAGGAAAAGGTATGGACTGACATAGTGAGAAACTTTACCTTAATAGAACAGTCTTCCCAAGTCTGTTGAGGCTCAATCTTTTTAAGAACTGACTACTTGACACATTCATGACCAGGAGTAAATTCTTTACACACAGGGACATCCACTTGAAAAATCAGGCAATAAATCTAAATTCTCTACTTCAATGTAAAGGAACAACAAGCCACATATAAAAATACCAGGTTCTTCTTTGCTTTTGTGTTGTTACTACTGGCAAATAAATTTATCTTGGATATATAAGCTGAAAAGGACAGTATGGCTAACTGGTCCTATTCTTTTTGCTAATGAAGGTCTGTTCTCTAGTTGATAATCAGCAATCCCTAAGTAAAAGAATATGCGATTAATCTTTCTTTCTTCCTCCATGCTGATGGAAAATAATTTTATTACACTGAACACAAAGCATCACTGAGTATGCTGAAACAAACACAGATTTATGAACTATTTTTAAAATACTTATAATAAACTGATTTTTCTTAGAAGCCATACTGTAGAACTGAAATAAAAATGCAGTCTATAGAGACATAAATGATTTTAGTTTTTCCCTCATATCCTGCCTTTACTGCTATGTCAATATGGTAAGGGGTGTAACACTGTAGTCTGACGGGATTCAGAGTCTGTGCAGTAACAAACTTGACTTTTGCAAATCTTAAAAAAACACCAGTTTACAGTGACATTACTCATATTGGGAATGGTTGAAATATTTGTTCACAGTAAATATTCCATGCCTTCCTTATGACAGCTCAGAAACCTTGAAGGAGCTATGGTAGATTGCACGGCATTACACATGAGTACTCTGGTTCTCATTTCTGTGCTGTCATTTCATGCATTGCTTCAAACCCCAAAAAAAGCAGAAAACCCAAACACAACATCTTAGGTTTTACAGGAGAAAAAAAAAAATCCTATCAACTGAACAGTTTTCTACTACAATAGTTTGTCAAAATGGACTTGGAACCCCATACCTTTGGAGGTTCTAAGATGGGGTTAAGTAACATCTGGTAAGAATGCTTGATGTGAGGTTCTCGTGTTTGTACATGGGGACATGAGACCTTACAGGTGTGTGGTGGTGTGGTAAGTGAATAAGGGGAGAAGAAAGGCAGGAAAGGGGAAAGAGAGAGAGAGGGTTGGAGTGTGAGGCTGCAACTGCAAAGACTGAGCAGGGCTGCTTCCAGCATGGAAGGCAAAACTACTTCTTCTCTACTAGTCCAAGCTGAAAGTGTGCTAGTGGGGGAACTGCTGAGCAAGCCTCCTAGTGCCTGGAGAATAAAGGAATAGTTAAGGGGCACTGTGTTAACAAATGTGAGAAACACAAGAGCCTTAATGGAAAAAAAACCTATGAGAGAGCTTATATACATATGTCTTATGCTGAAAGGGGCATGCTCTTTATGGCAGTATTTTTGACTGACATTTGAATAAACTTACTTAAGTTCATCAATGAATATAATACTAATGGCAGTATGAATAGAAAAACAAGACTGAGAACAAAGTTTATGAAAAAATTACAATAATATTTTAAAATTCTGAAAGAAACCAGTGAGAATAGAAGAGCAACTACATTAGTGAACTCAATTAATTCAACAAGTATATAAAACCTAGCCTTGAACACTTCCAGGGTTGGAGCAACCATAACTTCTCTGGGCAACTTCTTCCTTTGTCCCACCACCATCACAGTGAAGAATTTCTTCCTATTGTAATCTAAATCTACCCTCTTTCAGTTCAAAGCCATTCCTCCTTGTCCTCTCACTATGCAGCCTTGTAAGAAGTCCCTCTCTAGCTTTCCTGTAGGCCTCCTTTAGGTACTGGAAGGCTTCAATAAGGTCTCCCTGGAGCCCTCTCTTCTCCAGGCTGAACAGCCCAAACTCTCTCAGCCTGTCTTCACCAGAGAGGTGCTCCGGCCCTCTGACCATCTTCGTGGCCCTTCTCTGGATGCTATCTAACAGGTCCACACCCTTCTTATGCTGGAGATCCCAGAGCTGAATACACTACTCCAGGTGGGGTCACTAGAAAGAAGAGTAAAAGGGAAGAATGACCTCCCTTGACCTGCTGGTCATGCTCCTTTTGATGCAGCCCAGCATACTGTTGGCTTTCTGGGATGCAAGAGCACACTGTTGGCTCATCTTCAGCTTCTAGTCAATCAACACTCCCAAGTCCTTCTTCTCAGGGGCTTCTCTCAATCCAGTCTCTCCCAGCCTGTAGTTGTGCTGGGGACCAGTCACCAGCCAGATGTAGCTCCATTCATCACAACCCTTTGAGCTCTGCCCTTGAACCAGTTCTTCAACCAGCTTACCCTGAACACACTCATACTGTCTCACTGTGAATACAACTCTGATTTGTTATCTTTGCCCATCCTAATCCTAATTAATTAATTAAACAAATTCATAAGTAATTTTATATTGAAGGGAAAAGGAGTTGGTTTTTTTTTTCCCCTCTAATAATTTCTCAATTTTTCACCATGAATGCATGAAATTACATGTTTGTTTTCACTGGCTCCAAGCAAATGACTGAACAAAAATATTTTATGCATTGCAGGTTTGTTGTTTTTTGCTTTTTGTTTTTGGTCTTTTTTTTTTTTTTTTCCAAATTTTTAATTTTTTTTTTATTTGGTCTTCATTGAGGGATGCTATTGGAAAAAAAAATCAATTTGACACTTTTCCCACCTAATCTGGCAATCATCAAAAAGTCAAATTATTCCTTTAATGCTAAATTATCAACATTGAAAGAACTAAACTTTTTCAAGATTAGCTGCAATGTCTTCTGGTTTCACTGATGGCTACACTCACTGCTGATATAATTCTGAGGAGCTAAACAGAGCCAAACAGTCTATTCAAGCAAAAAAAGTATTTAATTTCTTTCTTTAGAATTATTTGTAAGTGTCATTCTTCAAAAGTAAGCAAAAATGTAGTTAATCAAGATAGAACTAGTATTTGATTGCTATTGACAAAGCAATCAGACCAACAGCTACAACAGGATAAAAATATTCCATCTTTTTTTTTTCTACATCACTGAATAGCTGAACTACAATAATTTTACTGCAAATTATTCATAATTTCCACTGATTTAGATTGAAGGAGGATTTAAACAACTGTGTACAGCTATATAATTTATTTTTCTTGATAGTAACATTAGTTTTCACTACAGTTAAGCTGGAAGCCGAAACTGACCTTAGGAGAACTGAAAATGTAAATATTCTATGGAAAGTTTGACATCAAAGAATATTTCTTAAAAGTTATTATTATCTTTCCATCACAGCTTTACTCTCACTCTCTTTACATACATACCTTGTAAATATTTGTGAATATATTTCAGTATATACACTTTATTATCTATTTATTAATAAGGTGTAAACTTCATTTAGAGTCACATAAGTACATTTCCCACTAACTTGGCAAGAAAAAAAAAGGTAGAAAAAGGTAGAAAAACCTTAGTTAAGAAAATAGCAATCTAATCTAAACCATGCATGCATCCATTTGTCTAATTATTGGAGAGGCAGCAGAAGCAAACAAATCCTTCTTTGATTGTTTTATATTTTATGACCATAAAAGGGTCATACAGGAGAGCACCTGCATTTTTCAGATCTGTGGATTTTCCAAGGTGTCGTACTGCAGTAATGTCATCTGGAATAGCAAAGAATCCTATAGGCACAGATCCAATCACTTCCTGTGCTTGGATTCATCTATATACACAAACATCTGAATGTGCTACACGAAAGACAAAAACAAAAATTAAACAAAAAATAAAAAAGGCAAGTGATATTCCACTCTCCAACAGCAGGAGAAAGAGAGTTCTCTGGATAACACCTGTAGCCACGATTCTGTATTTGCTATCTGCACAGGATTTCAAAAGCGAGGTGAGTTCATGGCAGAGAGAAAAGGCTTGATTTGACTCTGATTTGTACTGGTGCAATACTTACTATTTAACACATAAGCTAGAGTTTTGACTGCACGACATCTGCTTCCACTCCTGCACTGCATGCACATCCCAAAATAATGAGATTTCTTCATTGACATGTGATGGTAGCAGGCAAAATCACTGCGGAACAAAATGCTCCACAGCAGATGGAAAGATTTTCATCATGTTGCAGGTATCAATTCCAAACATATTTTCTATTACTTAAAGCTAGTTTGGCAAAATTTCAAACAGAACAATGTGTAGATCCTTATATTAGCAAGATAAGAATTAAAGAAGTGGCAAATTAAGGCACATGTATCTCCATCTTAAACTACAAAAATCCAAATTGTTAACTGCTTTTCATTGTTCTCACTAGATTTATAAGAATGCCAGACATTCACCAGTCTCATTAAGAGTCTTAAGGTGAAGTGACCTACGGTTAACATAATACCTGAATGATAAACAAGATAGATGACACCAGGATTTACTGGAACATAAGTACCAGGAATAATTAAGAGCAAATCAGAACAGTCAAATTCTGCTTATGATATATTAGCATGACTCTATTGGCTTTTTTATTAGTGTGGGGTTTTGTCCATGTGAAAAGAGAACAAAGTCAATTATTTTTGTGTGAGAATAATAAAACCATTTTGCACTTAATACAAAAAAAACCCCACAGAATTGATAGTAAGTGAGAATAATAATGTGCAAAGGCATTTTTTGAGAAATCAATAATCAGTGTGTTTTTAAAATGTCAAATGAAATCTCTACCTAGTTAAGTTATCACTTTAACAATCAACATATCAGACAACCATACTGAATGACCTTCTGAGATGTGAAAATGTGTGTAAGTGTTCATCACCAAGGAGACATTATAGACAAATGTCGTGTTCAACTAAGACCAATTCTGGAGATGTAACATATGAATTATAAATAACAGAAAAGAGGAGAATTGATATACATGCTCTACAAAAAATGTACTGATATTGTCAACAATAAGGCATAAACCAAGTGTCTGCATTAAAATGATAGATGATTTCATGGGCCAACCCCTATTACACAACAAACACAACAGTGTCCACTCACACAGTAGTAGTGAAAAAGGAGTGCCAAGAATTTGGCTATGCATTAAATGTACTTCCAGTCATCAATGAATAAGAGTATCTCAGAAAATAAGACACCAGAACATTTGGTGTGACCCACAACCCATTTCATGCCCCTAAGTGAGAAAACCTAAAAACAGGGACAACAAAATTTTTTGTTCCATTGGCATTTTTCTTTTGTATCAGATCTGTCAGGCAAGATTTTTCTAAGGGTACATGGTTTAAAAAGAAAAAAAAAATCAAAGAAAGGTACGACTTACATAAATACAGTACTAAAGGAATGTGTCTCTAGCCTCACAGACCAACAAATTATAGCTATTATAATGAAATACTTCAATTCTACTTCAGCTAAGATCTTAATTAATTATTCATTTTGTCTTGCCTATACTAATGTAATAATTTCTTACATGGTTTCTTAAAATCCCTTTTATTTTTTTAAAGCAGATACCTGAAATACAATTCATATCCATCCCTGCGATAATTCTTTTTCTTCAACATCACATTCAAAATAGATTTTACTCTTCCAGTCCTGAAAGTAATAGCTTTTGTAGCTCATGGCTTCCCAATTTTGTAAACCCATGCATAGTGATTCATTTCGCATTTGTACCGAAGAAGACAGAATTTTCTAAGTCTAATGCTTTTCTCCTCTTCCTGGAAAGGCATCAGGACTCACAATGTGTGAACTGCTGGAGTTCATAAGTGTTACACTGCAGTTTGCAAAAGTTAATTCGCGTGGGCAGGCAAGCAGGATGGTGAGCGGGATGGCAAGCACTCGCAGTATGACCAGGCTCCCAGGTGGTGGCCACTGTAGGCATCCAAACACAGATGATGAGAGGGGAGGCAGCAGGGCAGAGCTCGGGGTGTAAAGAGCGCCTGCACTGCTCTCCTGAGAGGAGGGTGCACAATGGGCAGGGCTGCACTCTGTGCTCCCTGGTGCAAGTCCTCCTGCAGCAGGTGGCTGAGCTGTGGAATGCTGTTACTAGACTGGAAAGTGTCAGGGAAGCTGAGGGGAAACAGCACAGCTTGCTCCAGGACCAGGCTGTGCAGGGACCTCAAGTGTCTACTGTCGCTCATGCAGGAAAGGAGGCCGCTAACCCAGGAAGCTGGGAAACGGTAACAGAAAAAAACAACAAAAAAAGGAGGAAGAGGACAATTAAAAGTAAGGGGCTTCCTCCTAAATCTGTTGTCCCCACCCAGAATAGCTCTGCTGTCCTGCAGGGGGCTGCTGAAGAACCACACTCCCACCAGGAAAAACTGGCTGATGCACTGGCAAAGAAGATCACTACTGGTGCTACCAGGAAAAAGCAGTGGGCCGTAGTAGTAGGGGACTCTACTCTGAAAGGAACAGAGGCACCCATCTGTCTGCCTGACCCAGGTTCAAGGGAAGTGTGTTGCCTACCAGAGGCGTGGATCAGGGATGTTGCAAAGAAGCTGCCTGCTCTAGTCAGTCCCACTGACTATTACCCACTTCTAGTGATCCATGTGGGTGCTACTGATACAGATAGCAGTAGCCTGGAGAACATAAAGAAGGACTACAGAGCTCTGGGAGAGGTAGTTAGGAGCTCTGGAGTGCAGATTGTCTTTTCGTCAATTCTCCAGGATACAGGGCAGGACCTCAAAAAGGCTAGGAGGATTGGTCAGGTTAATAAATGGTTAGAAGGGTGGTGCTATAGTCAGGGGTTTGGGAACCTTGAACATGGGACTCAATTTAGGAGGCCAGGTCTACTGGGGGCTGGTGGAGCTGGTCTGACAAAGAAAGGGAAGAGTGGATTTGGGAGGAGGCTTGCCAGACTGGTCAAGGATGCTTTAAACTAGATGTGTTGGGGGAGGGGGCATCATTCCATCCCAATAAACCCAGTCACTTGCCAGCACCTATAGTAAACGTTCAGAGCAATGTAGAGATATTGCAGCTGCTCCAGCCAATGAGCCAGCTTCAACTGGAGCTCGACTCAGATGCCTCTATACAAATGCCCGTAGCATGGGAAACAAACAAGAGGAATTAGAGATGTGTGCACATCTACGGGCATATGATATCATAGGCATCACAGAAACATGGTGGGATGGCTCCTATGACTGGTGTGTTGGAATAGAAGGTTACAGGCTCTTTAAGAAAGACAGGCCCAGTAGGCGGGGAGGGGGAGTTGCTATTTATTTTAGGGATAGGCTGGAGTGCATGGAACTGTGCCTGGGGACAGTTGAAAAATTGACAGAGAGTTTGTGGGTGAGGGTTTGTTGTGGTTAAAGCCTCTCTAACCACGCAGCCCGTTCTCTCCTCACTTCCCCCTTTTTTTTCCCCCCGCTCACGGAGGGATGGGAAGGAGAATCAAAAAGAATGCAACTCCCACAGGTTGAGATAAGAACAGTTTAGTAACTAAAGTATAACACAAACCACTACTGCTACCACCAATAATAATAATGACAAGAGAAATACAAGGAAAGAATACAATTCTCACCACCTAATACCAAGCCTGACCACGCAGTGCACCCCCCCACCCTTCCGGGTCTCTCCTCTCTGCTCTCCATCCTGGGCATGACGTGCTGTGGGATGGAATAACCTCTTTGATCAGTTTGGGTCAGGTGTCCTGTCTCTGCTTCCTCCTGGCTCCCCTCCTCCCTGGCAGAGCATGAAACTCAGAAAGTCCTTGGCCAGACCAAAACATCACTAAGCAGTAACTGAAACACTGGTGTTATCAGCGCTGTTCCCAGGCCCAAAATCAAAAGCACAGCGCTACACCAGCTACCAAGGAGGAGAAAAATGACTGCTGCTGCTGAACCCAGGACAGGGTTAAAGGGAGAAAAGTGATGGGAGACATTATTGTGGAGATCTGTTACAGACCGCCTGACCAAGAGGACTTTGTGGATGAAGCACTCTATAGACAGATAGGAACAGCCACACGCTCGCCGGCCCTTGTTCTCATGGGGGACTTCAACCACCCTGATATCTGTTGGAGGGATGCTACAGCCCGGCACAAGCAATCCACGAAGTTCCTTGATTGTGTACAAGACAGCTTCCTTCTGCAAGTAACAGAGGAGCCAACAAGGAGAGGTGCCATGCTTGACCTCGTTCTCACCAACAGGGAAGGGCTGGTTGGAAATGTGATGCTCCAGGGCAGCCTTGATTGCAGCAATCATTCGATGGTTGAATTCGAGATCCTCAGGAGAGTGAGAAGAGTGTGCAGCAAGCTCACTGCCCTGGACTTCAAGAGAGCAGACTTTGGCCTCTTCAGGAACCTGCTCAGTAAGATTCCATGGGATATAGCCCTAGAGGGCAACGGGACCCAAGACTCTTGGTTGATATTCAAGGATCACTTGCTGCAAGCTCAGGAGCAACGCATCCCTACTAGAAGTAAATGTTTCAGGAGGGCCAGGAGACCTCCTTGGATGGATAAGGAGCTGCTGAGGAAAATCTGAAGGAAAAAAGAGGCTTTTAAAAGGTGAAAGCAAGGACAAGAGTCCTGGGAATAATACTGGGATGCTGTCCAGGAAGCTAGGGACCATGTTAGGAAAGCTAAGGCCCACTAAGAATTAAACTTGGCTAGGGATGTTAAGCATAACAGGAAGGGATTCTATAGGTGCATTGCAAATAAGACAGACTAGGGAAAACGTAGGCCCTCTCCAGAAGCTATCGGGAGAACTGGCTACCCTGGATTTGGAGAAGGCTGAGGTTCTTAATGACTTCTTTGCCTCAGTCTTCACCAGAAAATGCTCTAACCATACCACCCAAGTCTTGGAAGGAAGACACAGGGACAGTGAGAATGAAGACCCTGGGCCCACTGTAGGAAAGGATCTGCTTTGAGACCATCTTAGGAACCTGAACATATACAAGTCCATGGGAGCTGATTAAATCCATCCGCGGGTCCTGAAGGAGCTGGCAAATGAAGTTGATAAACAACTGTCCAGCATATTTGAAAACTCATGGCAGTCAGATGAAGTTCCTGACGACTGGTAAAAGGGAAACATAACCCCCATTTTCAAAAAGGGCAAAATGGATGAGGCGGGGAAATACAGACCAGTCAGTCTCACCTCTGTGCCTGGCAAAATCTTGGAGCGGAATCTCCTGGAAAGCATGCTGAGGCACATAAAAACAACAAGGTGGTTGGTGACAGCCAGCATGGCTTCACTAAGGGGAAATCTTGCCTGACCAATCTGGTGGCCTTCTATGATGGGGCTACATAACTGATGGACAGGGGTAGAGCAGTTGATGTCATCTACCTGGACTTGTGCAAAGCGTTTGACACTGTCTCACATGACATCCTTGTCTCAAAATTGGAGAGACATAAATTTGATAGGTGGACCACTGGGTGGATAAAGAACTGGCCGGATGGCCACACGCAAAGAGTTGTGGTCAATGGCTCAATGTCCAGCTGGAGACCAGTAATGAGTGGTGTCCCTCAGGGATCGGTGTTGGGACCAGTCTTGTTCAACATCTTTCTCAGTGACATGGACAGTGGGATTGAGTGCGCCCTCAGCAAGTTTGCCGATGACACTAACCTGTGTGGTTCGGTTGATATGTTGGAGGGAAGGAACGCCATCCAGAGGGACCTTGACATACTCGTGAGGTGGGCTGATGCCAACCTGATGAAGTTTAACCATGCCAAGTGCAAGGTCCTACAGCTGGGTCAGAGCAATCCCAGGCACAGCTACAGGTTGGGCAGAGAAGAGATTCAGAGCAGTCCTCTGGAGAAGGACTTGGGGTTTTGGTTGATGAAAAAATGAACAGGAGCCAGCAGTGTGCGCTTGCAGCCCAGAAAGCCAACTGTATCCTGGGCTGCATCAAAAGAAGTGTGACCAGCAGGTTGAAGGAGGTGATCCTGCCCCTCTACTCTGCTCTTGTGAGACCTCACTTGGAGTATTGTGTGCAGTTCTGGTGTCCTCAACATAAAAAGGACCTGGAACTGTTGAAACAAGTACAGAGGAGGGCCACGAGGATGATCAGGGGATTGGAGCACCTCCCGTATGAAGATAGGCTGAGAAAGTTGGGGCTGTTCAGCCTGGAGAAGAGAAGGCTGCGGGGAGACCTCATAGCAGCCTTCCAGTATCTGAAGGGGGCCTATAGGGGTGCTGGGGAGGGACTCTTCATCAGGGACTGTAGTGAGAGGACAAGGTTCAAACTTAAACAGGGTACGTTTAGATTGGATATGAGGAAGAAATTCTTTACTGTGAGGGTGGTGAGGCACTGGAATGGGTTGCCCAGGGAAGTTGTGAATGCTCTATCCTTGGTGGTGTTCAAGGCTGGATTGGACATAGCCTTGTGTGGCATGGTTTAGTGGGAGGTGTCCCTGCCCCTAGCAGGGCGGTTGGAACTAGATGATCTTAAGGTCCTTTCCAACCCTAACTATTCTATGATTCTATGATTCTATTACCATAATTCATTATCATACCATAATTAATGGATTATCTTAATCCATTTCATATGAATCTGTGATTCTATGTTAGGGTATTTGCTAACATAGATACAGGCTAGTATTAAAACTAAGCCATATAACTCTTTAAAAGATAAGAGCTTTATCTTGGAGTTGCAGAAATTAATATACACAAAAAATAACAAAAAGGAAGGAACTACAGCTACCAGTTCAAATAGGTCTAGATTAAAAAAGCCATGAACTATGATTGTGTATTACCATCACTGTGTATTATCAAATCAGAGATAATGTTTGATACATCTGTTGATTTATTCTGTCATGCTCAGTATAACTGTAAACATGCAATCTCATTCAAGAGAGTAGTTCCAGGAGATTTCACAGTGGATATTATAATCACATTATCTTGCTCTGTATAGAATGTTTTGAGATATGGACAGGAAAGTTAACTGAAACTGGGCTCCAAGTTACTGCAGTATACCAGTAATTCAAGCATCTATTCTTCATATATAGTGCAATTTTTTTTCTATAAACCAAACATATTTCTTTAGTTCAAAGGCTGGTGCTCCCTTCATGAGTCCCAGTAATGCTTGACATGGCACAGCTGCCCTCTGCCCCTGCTTGATCCTGAGGACAGGAAGTACGTGTTCAGGCAGCAGACACTAGTGGGTTAGAATGTGCTGGAGTGTCCTTCTGCACAAGTAAATTGAGCATGCCCTGGAGAAGGCCCTGGATTCAAAGTGAATTGAGTTAACTATAGGACCAGAGAGGAAAGTGTTCTCATGCACTCTTGAGCTACTGGCTGGCTGCAGCACAACATGGGCTGGCTTTTAAAAGTACCACAAAAGCTGCAAGTACTGAAAAAGCATCGGGCTGGGTACTATTCCAAGTCCTAAGTAACTCCTGTCATAAAAATATTTTCCTCTAGTATGTTTGTGCCACTGAGTACTTCAATTCATATATTCTACCAGGCAGGAGTTATTTGGCATACAAATAAAGGTGAAAAATAATTAACTATAGATAAAAATAAATAGCAATGCAGTGAAAAGGTGAGGTAGTTTAAAAAAATCCTAGCATTTCACATGAGTTTAAAAGCTCTACTCCTTTTTTACCTATAACATTTATATTCTTCCTGTGTGGTACAGCCCTAGTAAATATGAAAATTTCACTAATAATTTAGGATCTTTTAAGTAAAATAGCTGACTTGAGAGAAAATATAAAGGATGTCTCATTTTTATATGTTATTCTGCTTCTGCCTAGAAATATGTGTCAGCAACTACATGAATAAGTTTTAATTTCAAGGCCCTGAAATTCACCCTGAGGACTCTTGCCAGAAAGAAAGTATCTTCAAAGACAAAAGAAGAAAATATTAAAGCCACAGCAATATTGTGACTGTCATGTGGCAACAGCTGTTAGCTGTATTGTTAATTGCAAAGGACACACAAAGAAAAATATCTTACTAGATTTTGACAAACAAACAGGCCAATGCAGTGCTCAGTGACTGCAGTAGATACCCCACAACTAAGCTTCATGCTGGTTAGGCTGTTCTTAAAGTCTTGACAGAGAGACTCCATTTAGAGGACAAAATTCCTGCAAAGTCAGATTAAACCACATTCAAATGAAAGATACCTGTGGGTCTTTCACCTCTTGTATGGTTAGCTGACCAAGACAAACATAATTAACTCCATTTATTTCAGTGTTTGCTTCAACAGAAGACAGGTTGCAATGGGTATTTGACATATAAGACAGTGAAAAATTACTATCTCTGGAGACCACTCCTACGAGAAGCAAAAGGCTAACTGCTCCTCGTATCTTTGAAGAACGATGCATCCTGAGAGAAGCACATGGATCGCAAATATGCATCACCCTCTCTTCAAGCAATGCCAGAAAGTCACAGCCTAATCATCCATATTTAAATTAGCATTTTTTTAAGATTTTGGCTTGCATCTGCTCTTCTTCGAAAAGAAGTAACTCCAGAAATGGATTTTTAAAAGGTTTTTAAAATTATCAGATGTTGATTTTATGTATATCTGCTTCATTTGTTAAAACAGCCCAGACTGAAAGAAAAATCACTTCAAGAACTGTATCATGTAAATACCACCAGGGAAAAACAAGGCTCCACCTGAAGAGAAATGGAAGGACAGAATTTACAGGAATGATAAATATACAAGAGTTATGTCAAGAAAAATTATTTTAAGAACAATTCACAAGCCAAGTTCAATTGTACTGCACATCTTCACAAGCCAAACTCAACTCTACTGTACTTAATATTACACTGTACTTGCTCTTAGTTTCCTAATTTAACAGGATATTAGCTGGACAAGAAGATGATGTCTCAAATAAAGTAAACAAATCTAAATATTGAACATGAAATTATTTTTCATGCTTTAATATATAACAATATTAAAATTATTAATAGTGTAATGTTACAGTAGTCTACCATGTTCAGAAAAAAAATGTTTTTCCAATGATTTTTTTACCTTCTTTCATCTTTTGTTATAGTTTGCAGAAAAGATTTTTACATTAGCAATTTATGTATCTATAACATTTGTCATGGCAGCAATTACACAATAGAATTTGCAGACATACCTTTTAGTTTTTTGTAGTACACTGTATTACTTTTATTCTCTCAGTATGCCTTGCAACTGCTCTTTAACCACAGTATCCTGAAACTCTTGCAGAACATATTACACTAGACAAATTTGAGGGCAGTAGCAAAATTTTTGGAGTAATTTCCCAAAAGATTTATAGCACTTTGAGGTTGTTTTTTTTTAGAATCAGAAGACGCAATGTTGACATATATTAACAACACCACTGAGAATCTCTTTGAGACAGTGTCAGACCTGAACCAAATCTAATCCAGTTAATAAAATAGAGGCTTATAAAATAATCCAGAAGAATTTACATGCAAAGTTCTGTGTAAAAAAAACCAAACAACAGGATGAGATTTATCTGGTTTTCCTCATTTAAGCACTTTTCCTTTTCTTTTTCCTCCAAAACACAAAGTAAATTAGACACTTGCCATAAAAATATCCACTTTGCAAATGGAGGCTTCCTCTTTACAGGAGAGAAGGGTGCTGTATCTAAGCAAATGCAAAGGATTAGACAAGTAACCATACTCACATGTTCTTTCAGTGATGCAGTTAGTTTTAAAGAACATTATGGCTTAGATGATTAATCCATATCACAATGATACTCACTTTTTATCAGAACTGATTACAAATGGATTAAACACAAGATTTGGGAAATGCATTCAAGTGAAAGGATCTGCATTGTATTACCAGTCCTTGCCATTTCATGATGAAGACAAAAGCCTAGAGGAAATCTGTCATGGGTTCAGCAGCAGCAGTCATTTTTCTCCCTCATAGTAGCTGGTGCAGTGCTGTGTTTTCGACTTTCGGCCTGGGAACAGCGCTGATAACACTGGTGTTTTCAGTTACTGCTTGGTAATGTTTTGGCCTGACCAAGGACTTTCTGAGTCGTATGCTCTGCCAGGGAGGAGGGGAAGCAGGGAGGAAGCAGAGACAGGACACCTGACCCAAACTGACCAAGGAGGTGTTCCATGCCACAGCACATCATGCCCAGGAGGTAAAACAGAGAGCAGAGACCCGGAAGGATGGGGGTGCACTGCTTGGTCGGGCTTGGTATAGGTGGTGAGCGATTGTATTCTTTTCCCTTGTATTTCTCTTGTCATTATTATTGGTGGTAGCAGTAGTGGTTTGTGTTATACCTTAGTTACTAAACTGTTCTTACCTCAACCTGTGGGAGTTGCATTCTTTCGATTCTCTTCCCCATCCCCCCGGGACTGGGGGAAGAAAGAAGGGGGAGTGAGTGAATGAACTGCGTGAGGGGCTTAAACCATGACAAAATCTCATCTTAAGGAGAGATTTCTGAGGAAGAAACAACCTTAGCTGGTAAGTCCCTCATTTTGTTTTCATCTTCCATTCAAGTAAAGTGAAGACATGGTGGTTAGATATATAGAGAATTGTTACATTTTCTGCCCAAACACTTTTAGATGCTATCTATTGATCCAAAATGTATTTCTTGAAAGAACAGTTTGGGAGACAGCAAAACCTTGTTTCATCTTCCTGCTTCCCTTAGGACTCCCATGATGGCTATATATGCTTCCAGGACTGCAAATGTTTTACTAAATTCCAGGAAGGTTTCTACTTTTACACTTTCCCCAGTGTTACAGATAAAATTGAATCTCTTCTTTCAAACACTGTAAGTATGCTCTCAAAAAAACCCAGAAATACCGTGAATTTTACGGACCCGCTAAGCAAAAAGAAAGAGGAACAGCATCTTTAGAATATTTTAATATTGCAGTCATGACCACAAATATTGCAATAAAATTCATGTATAATCCTGAAATGCATACCAAGAGAAAAGCAAGACAAAAATATGTGAAAACAAAACAAATTACTTCCTTAGGGACCTAAATTTAAGATTGCAGACTGGGCTGAACTGTTCTGCAATTGGTAGCAGAGAGAGCTCTCCTTCTCCCTCTTCTAATGTGACAGTTTTCAATGACAGAGGCTTTACCTAATGTTTAAAATATTGCATGAGCTATGTAGTGGCTGGAAATTTGAAAACTCTTTCTTTACCTGAGGGATGTGCTTTACTCATATGTTTAAAAATGTGAAGAAAAACATCCATTTTACAGACTTCTGTTGACAACACTTGCAGTAGTGTGAGGGCACCACAGCTCCTTGAGACCAGTTGCCATTGTCTCCCCAGGTGGGTGATGGCCCGTCCCTCCCCTCAGCTGGGAGCAGGGCAGCCCAGGGGTCATCACGGCAGGCCCAGTCTCAGGCTTTCTCAGGCTTTGGGCACCTCCGTGGGGACAGGCACATGGATTGGCAGGACATGGCTGTAGGGAACTGGAGACCTGACGTGTTGCAGTATCGTTGGCACGAGGGCTGATGGTCCCATGGAGCTGCCATGGGGTCCACCCAGCCACTGGGGGGCCCTGTTAGGGGACTCTGGACCCTGAGAAGTAGAATGGCAAGTCTATATAAAAATTTGTAGAGAGCAAATACAGACAGAGCCTTGGATTTAATAACCTATCTGTGTGTCTTTCTCATGCAAACATTCCACTTCCAGACATGGTAGCGGTGGACAAATTCTGATTAATATGACCCTCAGAAAAAAAAAGACCTCAGAAAAAAAATTCTTACTACTGTTGATCAATTAAGTCACAAAATACATCTGCAAGCAAAGACAAGCAAACCAAAACTAGTACTGAACAGCATCCTCTCCTGGAAGTGAAGTTACAGAGTCTCAGAAAGTCTGGCTGTAGTCTCTCCTTAATTTTAAATTTACAAATATGCTGCTAAATCATAAAGACAGTTACAAAGATATGAGGTAAATTTGCTAGTTATTGTGTTTGATCAGAGCCTATCTGTAGTCTTAAAGAGCAGACAAAACCCACTGTACTGCTTCTGCTGCTGCTCTTGGGCTTGACAAAGTCAGCAAAGAAATGAAAACACAACTCTGAGGCAAGTTCATGAAAGACGGACTCCACCTAAGGGAAGCCTTATTGTCAGGCTTTGTGTTCCCTGTTCACACAGGCAGTGACAGTGTGAAGGCTACAAAGTTGAGTATCAAAGGGAGGAGAAAAATTGACATATAGCTGGTAAAGGTCAAATTTCCTGGAAGTTCACAGGGTTGGTTGTGATTTCTGGAGGTAGTTTCTTTCGCCCTTCCTTTTCAGGTAAGGACTGAATTACAGAGGTTCCTCAAATGTCATCTTTGTTCTTACCATATTTTAAAACTGGTGTAAAATGAATTCATAAATACATTGTGGTTTTGGGGTTTTTGTTGGTTTGTTTGTTTGTTTGTTTGTTTGTTTTTTTTTTTTTTTTAAGCAGATGTTAAACAGATATGGAGCTTGCATTAATTTTATAAAGCTTTTGTACAGTTTTTGTTAGAAGGTAACTTAACTGCAACTGAATCGTTTTTACAAGACAGTATTTCTTGAGAAGCATTTTCTTTATATGTAATCTTTGGAAAAGCAGCATTACCATACTAGGTTTGTGGTTCTGTATGGTTTATTACAAGAAAAGATATTATCAGCCACATTTATTCAGATTCTAAATGAAAATGGATGCATTGTTCTAAAAGATGAAGACTGATGGGAAACCAGATGCATGTGATCTACTGTAGATTATGCGTTAAGTCTGAGAGTAGCTATCACAGGCCTTGTGTGAATTATAAAAATCTCTGCTTATATGCACTACTAAAGGAAATGGTATCTTCCATCAGTTCTATGTGCCTCATTTCATTTTCACAAGTCTACCACTACTGGTCTTTTTCCTGCCTGCAGTGTGAATTGAACATGATTTCATAAAATATGAAAGGCAAAAAATGTGAACTTATTCAAACAATAAAGCGATAGCATTATTAACATAATAGATCTAAAAAAATCTCATAAAATAGAGACACAAGAAATTAAGCCATTTAATAAATATATATCCAGTGTGTCTCCAACAGTAAGCAGGCATTTTAGCATTACCAAACCGTCAGTATTGCTCTCGCATTTTCATTGCCACTGTGAAGTTTCATTGCCACCTTTTAACTGCATTTCTGAAATTATTACTCGCAACAGTACCAATACCCACAACAGCTTTTGAAAGGGATAATTGGAAAAGGGAAATGTGGATCAGAAAGTGGAGCTATTAATGAATTAGGGCACCTTTAAAAAGTTCAACTTAATGGTTTGCTCTGCATCTTCATTTCAGCCCGCCAGCCAAAAATTTAAGGGGGAAAAGAAAAAGATCTAATGTCCCAGTAACTCTTTCTTGCTTTGGTAGAAATGCCAATAATAACCAATCGTCTGGAAAAAGGACACCTGTTAGCACAATTAAAGGCAATAAAGTCACTGATCAATTCCACAGCAATAAAGACTGATCTGTAAAAGTATTGTTAACATGTGAACTGATCCTTAGGGGCACAGTCTTTAAAGAGTCTACTGTGTTCATTTTCTGAGTCAGTGTCCTGGCTCTCATCCCAGTTGAGCTGAAAATTATAGTACCGTATTTGTTGGTTTAGGGTGAAATCTTATTCATTCTCTTTTTCTCAAGTTAAAACATATTTTATCACACATGTAATTTCTAGACTTTGTTTCAATGCAACATTAGCCTTCCTTGTTTAAAAACAGAAAACTTACAATTAATGGTTCATATAACCCTACTGAAAAGTTCAAACACACAGAGAGGAACACCTGTTCACAGAAGTTCACATCACAGAAGTAATGCTTGTCTCACACCAAGATCTTAAACTTTTGCAATACATACAGCACAGTATTGTAAACCTTCAAAAAACAACACTATCACTACTAACAGTACTATCCTCAGTAAATCTGAAAAATGTGAATGTCTCCAAATATGGAAAACTAAGTTTAATAAACCTTAACATTTGGAACCTTTTCGAACATCCCCCATAGGAACCTATTCCAGTGTCCCCTAGAAGGTAAAAGCAAAACCTGGCAATGGTGAACAAATAGTAATTTTACACCTAAGAGAAAAACTATAAAGGATGTGGCAAAAGAATTCAGACTGCATGATCACGTATTTCTCACTGCTTTCACATCACACACTTTAAATCTGGTTGAACAAATAAACACTGCACTGATTGGCTGGGATAGAGTTAGTTTTCTTCATAGTATCTCATATGGTGCAATTCTGGATTTGTCACCAAAATAGTGTTGATAGCACATGGATGTTTTACTTATTGCTGAGCAGTGCTTGGACAGAGTAAAGCAGAGTCAAGTTTTCTGCTTCTCACACTCCTCTGCCAGTGAATAGGCTGGGGGTGCAAAAGGACTTGGGAAGGGACACAGCTGGGACTGCTGACCCCAACTGACCAAAGGGGTATTACACTTCATATGACATCACACTCTGCAAAAAAAAAACTGGGGGAAGAAAGAGGGAGTGGGAGTGTTTAGAGTTATGGTACTTGTCTTTTCAAGCAGCCATTACACACGATGGAGCCCTGCTTTCCTGGGTATGGCTGAACACCTGCCTGACAATGTGATGTAGTGTATTAATTCCTTATTTTGTTTTGCTTGCACACACAGCTTTTGCTTTCTCTGTGAAACTGCTTTTATCTCAACCCACAAGTTTTCTTACTTTTATCCCTCTCATTCTCTCCCCCATCCTCACATTGTAGGTGGAATGAGTGAGTGGCTGTGTGGAGCTTAGTTGCCTACTGGGAATAGGCCAAAATAAGCAAGCATTATAGAACCATAGAGTCATAGAATAGTTAGGGTTGGAAAGGACCTTAAGATCAACTAGTTCCAACCCCTCTGCATGGGCAGGGACACTTTGCACTAAACCATGCCACCCAAGGCTCTGTCCAACCCAGCCTTGAACACTGCCAGCAATGGAGCATTCACAGCTTCCCTGGGCATTAAGTTGCAAGTGGAAAAATATATCTGTGTATTTACAGATGGAAGTTTGAAAAGAAATAAAGTTAAATAAAATTAAATTAAAAAAAATTGTCTACCAACAAAATGAATGCACTTACCATATTGCAGCACTCCTTGTTAGGAAGCCAAGATGATAGTATCATCTGTGAACTTGCCAATTGCCATTTAGTGCTTACAGAAGCTAGTGCCAATATTTTTTTCTTTTTTTTTTTTTTTTTTCCTGGACAACACAGATTGTCCACAACAGTTGTTCACAACACCAGATGATGAAAGAAAAACAAACCCAGAAACAAACAAGGCTGGAACAACCAAGGAATAGCTTCTTCCTCGTTTCTGAATTCAATCTCCAGTACCCATGGACCATCTCATAGAAGAAGAAAAACAATGTTAGAATATCAGCAATCTTTTTTGCCCTTGTTTTTTTGTCTCCTATGCTTGTCCTTTTTAACTATATGATTGATGTTGGAAGAGACAGTGGTGGTAGGTGATCAGCAAAGAAAGTACAGTGCCAGAACACTGGTCCTGACAAGTAATCAATTCATCTTGAACTACTCAAAGTCCTGCTCCAGCAGGCAGACCACAGAATCTCCTGGGAGGGGATGGCAAAAACTGCATCAGGATACACAGAAAAGACAATGGCCCCCAAAATATCAGTCACCATAAGAAACACCAAACTAGGTTGTACAGATCTCTGCTCCAAAGCAGGGCTGGTATTGGTGTTACTGCTGCTTTGTCATTACTCTTATTACACATCTGGGCACATCATCTTGCCCCTCCTCCTTGTACACTTTCAATCAGCAAGTACCCTTCACTGCAGTTTCCATGCTAGTGGAAAACAAGGCCTAAACATCAAGGTTTTAGTTGTACCAATGCTCTCATAAAATCCTCAACTGTATCAAAATGGAACAGAAATATAGAAAGAAAGAAAGCTAAAAGAAATGTAGACTGTTCCTCTGCTCATGTTTCTTGGCCCTTCTGCTTGATGGCTTGAGTTATCCTTTGAATAACTCTTGGGAAAACTGTAACATTGTATCAATATATTGAGCACACAAGAAAACCATGAGAATCTACTCCATTGTTCAGAATTTATCTCAGAAGTGTAAAAACCATAGGTGCAGAAAATCCAATATTTACTTAAAATTTAAATCAAAGGACAGTACAATATTTACGTTACTCTTAGCTGAGACCTGGCAGATGACACTTTCAAACAAGTGTTTATAACAATATTTTAGATGGGAGTACATACTTCTGTTTCTTCAGGAATGGAGGAGTGCATTGTACAGTACCTGGTAGAATTAGAAGAACAAGGTAATAGTCTCTCAAATTTTGGGTTTAAATTTCTAGTGATTCTCTTGAAACAAACTGTAGACTTCAGCAATGAAATATGCTAAAGATGTAATTTCAGATATAATATTTCAGAAATTCCTTTAGGAAAAATAAGCATATGGAAACCCAAATATTGAATACAGCCCTTACAACTTCGAGGTAAAATTGCAGAATCCATATAATAAATATACATATAATAAATTTATTTTAATCCTACACACTGTTAGCAAGAGGTATCACTAATAAAAATAACTCAGCTTTCAGACTGATTCTTCACTGTGACCTCACTGATACGAAGTAGAAACCAATCACACATAATTAAATTGGAGGCTTTTCTAATAGCGATAAATAAGTGGTCTGCAACACAAGCATAAGGGAGGTTTTAAAGTTTGGAAAGGACCTTTAAGATCATCAAGTCCAACCATTAACCTAGCAATGCCAAGTCCGCCATTAAACCATGTCCCTAAGCACCACATCTGCAGGTCTTTTAAATACCTCTAGGGATGGTCAATCCATCACTTCCCTTGGCAGCCCGTTCCAGTGCTTGACAACCCTTTCACTGAAGAAATTTTTCCTAGCATCCAATCTAAACATCCCCTGGCACCATCTGAGACCATTTACTCTCATCCTAATACTTGTTACCTGGGAGAAGAGACCAACACCCTCCTTACTACAACCTCCTTTCAGGTAGTTGCAAGATAGTGGTAAGGTCTTCCCTCAGCCTCCTCCCCAGACTAAAAACCCAGTTCCCTCAGCCACTCCTCATAAGACTTGTGTTCTAGACCTTTCACTAGCTTTGCTGTCCTGCTTCAGACATTGAGTGTCCAATAACAGCTTAAGAGCTCCAGTGTTAAAACTGTGAGAAAAGATGTTAAGTTTGCGAAAAGACCACTACAGGAACCTGGGCATCAGCTGTGGTGTCTTAGTTACGGAGTTCGGGTGACAATCATAAGTTATTCCCTTAGAGCAGAAGCATACAATTTATGTAAGATAATTCTATAGGCCCCTAAGATGATAAAAAAGATATTGGAGCCTCTCAGCATGAAGGCAAACAGATAAGCACAGAACTCTCCAGCTTCAGTTAGCACTCTAACTTGAACCAACCTACATAACAGCAGGGGGTCATTAACCCTAGTAAAAATGTTTATTTTAAACAGCTGTCACAAGAAATATGTTTTGATTTAAAGAAAAAAAATCCAAATATAAAAAATAAGAATGCTCATTCAAGTAAGTGGCAAAATTTTATTTCTGAAATGATTTTACTAAGTAGTCTGAATTCCTATGTACAGCAGAGCCAAGTAACATGAAATACCTCCATTACTTGAATTAGCCCAGTAAATTCTTATCTGGAATACCACGACAGATTTTTGTACTAAAGCATGAAAAGGGTGCCCTTTCTTTTTGCACTGGAAGGTCTATGCAACTCCTCTTTATTACCATTTAAGTTATTTTCTCTAAAATAAGGAAATAAGGTAAATCTTAATCCATTAAATCCATAAATACTGCCTCACTATTAAAAGAACTTCATTTTAATATAATCCATTAATTAAAAGGTGGGTCTTTTTAAGTATTAGTATTTATTTTTCAGTATGAAATCTGTGAATAACTTGATAAACACAATTTTTTTCTTGTTTTGCAGAGGAATACACATGCAACTTTAAAATTACCCTCTACGTATTATAATGCCACAAAATCAGCCGTTCCCATAAGAACTATGGCCAAAGACTTCTAGAAAAAAGGAAGAATAGTAGTTATAGATGAGAACAAAAACCTTGAACTTCAGGGGTTGCTTATTTGGTGTTTATGAGGCACATCTCTGTATTTGCAAGCATCTATTCAGATATTGACTATGTTTATTTCTATTGTGATCTCAGTCAGGAACCAAACTAGATAATTAGCAAATAGGACATTTCTTATAGGGATGCTTGAAGCTATTGTGCGTGTTATTGTGAAGACAGAAAGCAGAAGGAGGTTGACTCCTCACGCCCAATATACTGTATAATTTGCAGCAATGTTCTTTCACAAATAGGCATACATATTTCTTTATTAGTTAATATCTTCAGGTAAAAAAACTCAAGCTGATACATGATTAAGATCTTTGTAATATTACTGATGTAACAGCAGATCATTATAAATGCAATTAAACACAAATATCTAATGTTTTTCACAGTAATTCAATTCAATGATAAATGTGTTTCTCTCCCATCCCACTAGTGTCTGCATTTCAAAACTGCAATGAATGGTTTTATCTCTTATTACATCACACTTCCAACCAGAACTGCTGATGTGAAAGGACAAATGTCTCACAGATTAATTTTCTCTGTATGTTATGTTCAGAAAGATTAATGTATTTGGGAAGAGCTGTGTGTAGCTAACATCCTCCAGATATGGGTTTACTATGTAAGCAGTAGAACTAGACTATAAGTTTCACTTTCATTCCCAAAGCTTATGGCAACCTAAAGGGGGCTGCTATAGCTGCTAGGAAAACTTCACAACTCAATTTGAGGTTTCCTCAGGAAAAAAAATGAGCTTCTGGGGTTGGGTCATCTGTCAAATGTTGACTGTTGCGGTTTGATGAGCCACACTTGACAAGCAAGTACAAGCAGGGACAGATCCTACATCAAGTTAATGGATCAAAAGACCTCACGCTTTGGGAAAGGTGGAATACTAAATTTGTAACTCAGGCTCCCAAGAAAAGTTTTCACGTATATTTGGAAATTTAAAAAGATTGTAGGGGAACCACATTAAACCACTAAGTATCTTAACAGATTATTTACTCTACTTTCCATTAGTAACTTTTAATTTCATTTTATTTTTACAGTGAGGTTAATGGTACTCTAAAAGGATAAGCAACTCATGTTTTCTGGGGTTCCCTGAGTATTTTGTTTTTAAAAAAAGTCATATAATCCTATACACATAAACTTTGCAAATAAACCTAGGATCTAGACATTGACTTGTCTCTCTTTCATCAGCATTATGAATACATAGTTATTAATAAAAATTCATCAGCATATTTTGCTGCAATTGGGGAGAAAAGCAACCAGGATCCAGTACAGGCTGTCACAGCTGATTACTAATTACATAGCTAATTACCATTACATCCCATGGCTAATTACTAGAAGTAATTAATAAACACAAATACAAAACACTTCCTAGAAAGCCATTCAAATTCAAAGGATTTTGAAAATCTTACACTTTATTATGCAGGGACAGTAGTTCTGACATTCATAGTCATAACAACATAGTTGCACCAAATTTCTACACACAGAGTTCACAATTCTTCCTTCACAGGGGAAAAAAACCCACCAAATCAAAATGTAGGCCCTAGAGCTAATCAACTGAAAGACTAAATATTGTTGGGAGTTGCCAAGTCTATTAGCCTGATGGAAATGAGGTTGCTGTAGCTCCCTGTTTTTAATCCATGATTCAGAAGCAGTAACGAGGCTAAGTATGTGTTCCCAAGAAGTACATACACACATAACAATGTATACACACAGTGGTGACGCATGGATAGAAACACTCAGCACTCAAGCACAAATGGCACAAACAGCCGCATCCTCCTCTGGCTGATCAGGATGAAGGATGTTTTATATCTGGACATTACACACATACTCAACATGCTATATCCCTCCTGTAGTTTGCATTAGGCACTCAGTCTATCCAGTAGCTGGCACTTGGATCCCAGTCTTCACGCTTACCGGCATCTGGACATACAAATCCAACTCATGTAGCTCCCCTCCAGCTGCAGGTACAAACTTCATTTTAACCCTGGACACACTCACACATGCCCACTCACCCCAGCCCACTATGGATCCCCCAGTAATGGGTCTTACACACAGAGCATATCCATTAATGGACCCTGGACCCCCTGGGCCCCTAATGCCCAATGATATCCCATGTTTACATTATAAGCCCCCCAGTAGCTTGCTCCCTGGTCTCCCCTTGCATCGTACACAAAGACACACATATGCAAAGAGACCTCTCAGTCAAGCCACGGATCATACAGTCGCCCCAGACTGGTCTGGACCTCTTAGCCCCTCCAACCACTGAATTCTGAGCTCTCTGGTCTCTCCAGTATCTGGCCCAGACTTTTGGTCACCTGGATACCTGGCACCCAAGCCACTCGTCCAACTCAGTGGCTACACCAGCCTGAGGCTCAGGCATGATCCCACACTGTCATAAGCACCCATGTAATGTGTACACACTGTGCTCTCCGGTTTGCTGGCACCACAGACACAATGGCCTTTCTGACCCATGGTCATCCATCTCCAGTTGCTGGCACCTAAACTTCCACACACACATGCATACAGATAGAGCCTCCTTACTGAAGAAATAGTTAGAAATGGAGCATAATAAGATACGACAGAAGGTGCTGATCAAGCACAAAGCATGACCAGATAACCAAAGGGCCCCATTTATCCCCTTATCCCTCTATTATCCCTTGCTTTTCACTCCCTAATCCATCTCAATCCCTCCTTCTCCTGTTTAGAGGTCTTTCCTTTAAACATCCAAGTATAAGTCTAGCACAATACCATAAGGCTTTTCCCTGCATCCTATAATGTGTCTCATACCACTGTAGGCAGTAGCTCCCTCAGCCTGAAGGGTGATCAGGCAGTATCTCCTGTGGACTCCTCATGATGGGTTTCAGTCCGGGCCCATGGGGCTGAAGCTCTCCTAGGACAGCCCCTGGAAGAGTCTATGCTTGAGTCTCTAATTACAGCAGGGTTGTTTTTGTCCCCACAATGCACCTCTGTCCTCCTTTGATTGTGGAGAGAAGTTTGTAATTTGGTGCCAGCCCACTCTTGTATTTCCGGTGTATGAGTTCTAAAATCCTATTAAACTATTCTAAATTAAGCTCCTAAAAATCTCTAACTTTAAAGTCTTCAGATAATAAATTGTTTAAAACCAAGTTTAGACAGCACTAAGCAGAAGCAGACTTCCTAAAATGAGTATTCACACTGAGCTATGAAAACTTGATGTCTGCATCTGATAGCTCCAAGAAGCTTTACCTACAGCCATAAAAGAACTTTAGGCTTCAAAACATTACATTAAGTCATAAATGTTGGTTCTTTAGCTTTCTCTTTTCCCTTGTTTTGTCCCTCCTTTCTTGTAAAGGAAGCTTGTGCATGTCAGTGTAAATTCAGAAAACTTCCAGATAAAATAAAATTAAGATGGAGCTGAACAATTGAAGCCTTAGGAAAAATAGGTCACAGAAATGCTTGTAAATTCAGAAGAGTGATGCTTTTAGAAAATAAGTCTCAAAGCCCAGAAATTCGAAGTGAAAATTCATAGTGAAACACTCTATTCTTCAAGACTTTCCCATCATTTCCAATATTCTACTTCTTCCCATTCTATCATGACAAATTAAATTAACTGCTATTCTGCAATTATAAAAGGGCAAGCTATCAAATCAAAAAGCTTTCCCTATTTTTTTTTTTCACTGTTTCACCGTCTACTTACCTCCTAAGGTATTCATTCTTTTGTCAATTTAATAGATTATGATATCAGAATAATTTTCATTTTCCACAGACATACTAAAAACAGTTTATGGTCATAAAGTGTTATTAAATGCCTGTCAAAGCCTAAGACTTGGGAAGTGAAAATACACTCCTATCTTCTAGCAAAAATAAAAAATAAAAATAGCAAAAATAAAAAATAAAAATAGCAAAAACAATGATATAACACCACTCTTATTTTCTGTGATACAGACCTGATGATACTGAGAACATAACACTGTGATCCTTCACTAACTGAACAGCAGCTCCAGACTACAAGTTCCATGCGATTATAAAAATAAAAAATATAGACCATTGCCTCAGAGTGCCAAAACAGAAGTAGAAACGTAGACCAGGGTTGCATTTCTAAGTAAAAAAAAAAAGGGCAGAGAGAGCTTGGACACAGTACCACTGATTTTCCATACCCCTTAGTTGTTAACATGTAGCATGCACCCCAGAGTGGTTTTAGCCTATTCCAGCTCTGCCAGACTGTACTCACACATGGCTGGGTAAGGTGTGTGCCAGCAGCTCTTCCCATAACAAAGTACTTATGAACAGGCCTGCATCTGGATTGCCTCCCAGCACCTTACACAGTCCTCCAGCATGATCCTATCGCACTTTGCACTATTAGGCCTTTCTAACATGAGCTCACAACCCTATGGAAAAATATAGGCTGAGAGAGGTCTCTGGGGTTCACCAAGTCCAACCTCCTAGTCAATGGAGGCCTAACCTCAAAGCTAGCTGATATGGCACAGATCCACTTCCCTTGAAATGAAGCAAGCATTTACCTCAAAATTCCACAGAGCTTCAGGTATGCAGCAAAGACATGTTAATGTAGAAACATTACAATGAAAACTATTTACACTATATTTGCTTCACTTCAGCATATTTTAAAAAAAAAAAATTATTCTTCCTTAAAGTTAATTGCAGGGATCACTATCTTTCATTCTTTCCCCTCAGTATTAAAGCTTTGATATGGATAGGCAAAACCAGTTGCAAAATGCAGATGAATAAAGTACTTTCTTAAATCATCTTTCCTCATTATTAAGCATATAAATATGTGCTAAAATATAACCTCATATTAATATTTAAGATACTGCTCTTCAGAAAATCCAAAGCTAGTAACAACCCTCATCTCCAAATGAAATTTCTTCTCTCTTTAAAGAAATCAATTTGGATTGATTACACATAACTTACACTTTGTGGAAAAAAGGAAAGGGTGATGTGCAGAGTTTAAGCATAAAAATTTCAACTCACTTTACTTCTTGTATCTTAAAACAAATTTTCAGTGAAATGGCAATTCTGTGGTTTTATAAATGCATAAATGATATTAATTTATAATGGCATATGTGCTGAAGAACATATTCAATAACCCACCCAAGCCTACCCTTCAGGCAAAACAAAGCATTTAAAACCATTATGTATTAGGCATACTTGAGTCACTTCCCACAGAGAGGCTTATAAAGATGGAAAAAATGCTAATCCAGTTTGTCTGAATGGCTTGCATTGTGGCACAAAACAGAATTAATTTTATGCACACTAGGCTCATTTTAGTATTCAGAAAAATGCAACAACTCCTCAATTTCATTGTTAAACCAAGAAGTAGAATATAATATGGATTAAAAAAAAAAAATCACATTCACCTGCATTTTGTACATTGGACTTCATCTACCGGACTTAGTTAACTGCAACATATTAGTGAAATCTCACTGACAGAAATATAAATACCCACCTGTTTTAGGGTCAACAGAAAAGTATGGCTGTCCCTGAAGAATACTGTACACTACTCTGGCACTGTTTCCATATGTAGGGTCATCTGCATCTGTGGCTGTCACCTGTAGGACAGATGTGCCTGTACGTACAAGAAAATAAAAGTTAATTGAAAATAAATGTAATTTTCTGAAAAATAGAATTTTTTTAGAAGCACTTTTAAGCTTTTACAGTCCTCAGATCGTACAATTAGAGAGATTAATAACATTTTCTCTATATGTTATTATCCTATCATATTTTTAAGGAAAACTATTTACAGTAATTTGCAAAAACCCCAGCTTTTTATCTCTATATATAATGTATATGAAACTTAAATACATACATATAACCATAAACCAGTAATTACTTAGCATGCATATGTATGCATTTTCACGCACATATATTCTAAACTTGGATATTGCTTAGATTTCTGAACAACTCATATTTATGGATTTCAGGATTATCTTCATCCACTATAAAAATTAATCTTGAAGTACACATTTAAAATATTTTGCATAAATGTCCCAAAATCAATAAAAGATACTAAGGGAAATCAAAAAAGTCTAGCCATTGGAAGGCACCAAAGATCTGAAAATTGAGTAACTGCTAGAACCTTGTTGGAATTCAAATGATGGATGCAAATTAAAAAGATAAGGAGTTCAAAAGGCAAGATATTTGTATTCTGTTATTATGTACCATTAGAAACATAAAATCACCGTTTCTATCATGTCACTACGTAGCATAACTTATGAGTAACATTTTTGTAGGAAATAAAATACAAAAGTACTGCACAGATAGAGACAAGTGATTTTACACTGTATAGTATTTTTCAAGACTTTTAATGATGCATCTTTTTTGCTATCACTGCCCAGCACCTCACATAAGAAATCATTAAATGAAAGACGGCAAGTTAATAAAGGCTCACTCTTCATCCCGCTTGTTTATTCTTCTACAGACATTGCTTTCTACAGATTCTCTTGGCCCAGTAATAATATACAGGAATAATGACAACAGAACAGGCTACTCTCATGTAATTTTGCATTTGAAAGTGGCTTCTCAGTTAAATTAACCACTGAGGCATCACCTCCACTCTGAGGTGTTCAATTTCACATTTTAGTTATGAGAAGTATGCTTTTGAATTGACTCCCTTGATCTCCCCTACTTGTCATGCTTTAATTTGCCTCATGGAACAGTTTCAGAGCATGCTAACTAGATTCCTTTGGATGAAGCTAAACCAAAAGATGTGCTTTGGCAGCACATGTGATTTATTCTCACTGCTAATGACCAGACAAGAGATAGTCTGAAGTAAGATTCCCTCAAAACATATGGTGTGGATATTGGATCCTCAGTACCAACTGTTTAATTTCATAGATTGGTTTCCATTGCACAGAACTGTTTGGTACTGTGCACACTCACAGTATACACTGGGAATACAAATATCTAAAATCACAGAGTCTGACTTCAAGTACAGCAAAGCAAGCATGCAAATCTACACAGATTAGGATTTATCCCTGTTTAAGAAGCTATTCATTAATAATGACACTAACTTGGACACAAAATTTGGTTTTTGTATCTCTACTGGTGATTTGGTAAATGGTACAGCAAATGTGCCTGCATACTTAAATGTAGTGTCTTCTGATCTCTGAATAGCCCAAATGCATACAGACTTATAGATAAATATATTCACACAGCAGATACAAAGAAACCTTGCTGAATTTGAAGTGGAGTATTATAATAAAATCAAGCTGGAGCTAGTAGTCTGTTCATAGTCATTCAGGAGTTAATGACAAACTTGACTAAATTACCATATTTTGGTTTATGTGACACGGTAAACAAATATGAACGAAAGTTAGTGCAATTTTCTTAAAAATGTTCTAGGAATCTATTCGGTCATATTTATTTGCTATTTAAACTTAGAAAAATAGTTCCTGCAAACCACATCAAGTCATTTCAAAAAACAGAAAATGCGTTTTTTCACATATACTCTAGCTTATCTAAATACTGTAATGATATGTTTCCGTAACCCAGTATGGCAGTAATTTCTAACTTGAGGTGAAAAAGCTGTGACCTTTCTGTCTTCCAGTTATAAGCTTGCTGTATTCAAGGATAAAGTACTGTCCACAATAATTTATTCATGGCTTCATTATTTTATGTTGGAATTTGTGGAATCATTAAAGATAAACAGGTTACTGTTTTGGGTTTTTTTAACTGCATATGTTGTGTTTTAAGCCCAGTCAGTAATTCAGAACCATGCAGCAGCTCGCTCACTCCCTCCGTTCTTCCTCCAGCCACTCCAGGAGGGATAGTGAGGAGAATCAAAAGAACGTAACTCCCGCTGGTTGAGATAAGAACAGTCCAGTAACTAAGGTATAACACAAACCCCTACTGCTACCACCAATAATAATAATGATAAGGGAAATAATTGCTGAATCCAGGATGGCATACAACAAAAAAACGCTCATCCAATAATCAGCCAGCCACCTACCATGGTTTGCCACACAGAGTGCTGGGCAGCTACTGTACCTTTGAGTTTGCATTTGCACTTTTTCCAGTTCTAGATAATCAAGGTAGGTATGGGAATGGATGAACAGATTTTGGCTATTTCAAAAGAAGAAAATACCAGAAATACTGAGATTTCATGGTTCTCTCATTCTCCCATCCTTTCCTCTCTCTTCTCTCTCTCTTCTCAAGAGGCAGGGGATAGAATCTGAGTGCTCACTGATGTGGGACAACGAAAGAGGCCTACTGAAAGGCAGTATCTCACACAAGCAACTGACAGGTCATTTTAGCACAAACGGAATGCTATCATGCCTTAAAATCTGCCACAGTGATTTTCAAGTACATCTGTATCTCTCTCCTAAGAAGCACCTGACAATAGTAATTTGGTACTACACAGTGGCAAAGTCTTCTCTTCCTATCTAAAAAACCACTTAGAATCACTACTTTAACTCAACCCCCCCCAACCCCACCTCTCAAACCCTCATTTAGTGCAAATGTAGCTCACCAGATGCTTAACTTTTTCACTGCAGTACACAAGCACACTCAGCATCTTACAAGATAGATCCATACTGGCCTTTTGCCTAACTCTTGCCTGATTTACTCAGCACAGAGGAAAGGCACCTTGTGAAAGCTGTGGGTTAGAATGCCTTGTGAGAAAAGGTAAAGTATCTTTACCTGCCAATTACTCCTTCCAAAGTTAGCATTATTCAGCTCATCAACATAACAGACAAATCATGATTCCAAATACATTTGTACCATTCAGATGCAGAATCAGTTTTTTGCTGTTGAGACGTGTAAAGAAGTATTCAGATGGAAAACTATGCAGTACAACTGCCTTGCTATTTTTAATGTTAACAATTCTGAGGAAAATAATTTAACACAAAAAATAAGGATCTAATTTCCCCAGAGACCTCAGAACGGATATGAATATTGAACCCAGAGGCATACCTTCCATACTTTCTTTACTAACCTACTGTGAAAGTGCCTGTCAAGAAAACCTAAAAACTTTGCTATGAAAGCATTTTGACACCCCAGTTAGGTAATAAAAAGACATTTCCCCAAAGTGGAGGCTCTACTCATTCAGAGTACAACAACTATTCCACATTATTTCCTGCTACAGTTTAGAGATTCCATCTTGGGAATTCTGTTTTCTTAGCTAATGCTCTATACAGAGCTGTAAAATATGTCTGTCTACTCTGAACACCACTCTGTAAGCTTTGCCTTTTTTTAAAATCAAAAATAAGGAACATTCATTTGGGAAACCAAACTGTAGTTTTATTTCAAAATCTCCTAAAAATCTACTTCAATCTGTCTCTCTGATGAAAAATTTCTGATGTTTAATGAGGCAGTTTAATAAAGCACGTCTGTTGAGAATGCAAATCTCTATGCATGATTTTCCATAGTTTGCTGCACTGTTAACAGAATGTTTTAGTTTAATTCTACATTAGAAAATAGTGTCTTCACCAGGAAATCAACACAAGTCTAGTGACTGTATCATTGATTCAAGTCCTTACTGTAGAAAATCACAATATTTTTGTCAGATATCTTCATTATAAGATAAAAAACAAACACAGGAAGATAAAGAGACACATCTCATGCAAATTGCATTTATGAGCACCATGAATAGTGCCTTTCAGATTATCTGAAATTATGACTACCCCATATTATAATACCCTGGAAAGAAGTTCAGAAAAGTCCTATGAGTCTATTAATTTGTTAAGGAGAATTTATTTGAAATACACTTCTTATGCATGACTACATTGAACACTAGAAAACTTAATATGCAGTATTTCACCCATTTTGAAGATACCTGAATGGAAGGCTTTTGTGTTTTGGGGAAACAAACAAACAAACAAACGAAGTTTTTCTTTCCCTTTATATTAAGATAGAATCACAGAATGGTTTGGGCTGTAAAGTATATTAAGATCATCTAGTTCCAACCCCTCTCTATACCAGTGATGATAATGATGACTCTTTTATAAAACAGAGCATAGCTTTCAATGAAACTGAGCTTTTTACACTGCAGAAGAAATAATTTCAGACATAAAATTTAGATCATGAACCAACTTTAAGAAAAAAGTGTCAAGAAAGCAAGAAGGCAACAAATGGGTGTTTTCTTTCAGTTCTTCCAGCACAGTACATAAAACATAAATAATATGTTCACTTTATGCCACAGGAAACACTGCAATCTAATATTTGGCAAATAATTTAACAAAACTTACCTGTACTTTCTTGGTAATTACCTAAAAAACCAAAAAGCCATATACATCCTACAGCTTTCATAAATAGATCAAGTCAACTTGTGGCAAAAATATCAGCTGTTTGAGGAGACAGACAAGAACCTGCTGCTGAAATTAACAGCTCAACAGAGATGAAAAATATCACCAGCTACTCAACATGAGGGCTGCTACAGAGAGACGGTAGCACTGAAAGCTACTTAAATGACCATGAAATAAAGCACAAGATATTTTTAAAGTAGTGAAGCATCCTTAGGAATTCATACAATAACAACAAGAAGTTCAGTGATGCATAGTCTCCTCAGCTAAATGTCAAAAAATGCGCTTATTACAGAACTAATAGAACTGTCATAGGGATGTCCATTATTTGACAGAAAATGGATCCTGCGGAAGCAATAATAGAATTAGTCTTCCTGAGGCTGCAGACAATAAAATGCTTTCAGAATGCAAAGAACAAACAAATCAATAAGAGAAAAAGAAAATAATGATCATAAATTTGCAAGGAAAATATGCTGTATGTCTAAAGCAGGTTGCCAGTATGGCAGAATATGAAAATTCAATTTTATTCAAACAACACAAAAGTGCTGCTTATTTTGTTTAGATATTTTAATGATTTACCTCAGGTACAACCAGTAAAGTATTTCATTTATAAAATATATGCATTAATGATATGTTTTGAGTTACCAGCTGGGCTTAAGCTACAACACAGTAAAACTTCCTTGGCTTACAGTAATCCACTCTGTTTTTTAACTCCAAATGCCATCTCAGACTACTCAAATTGTTCTTTGGAAAACAGTAACATTTATAATGTAGCTGAACAGTATACCAAGATTCAGACTACTACAGAATTATGACTAATATCTATGCAAGAGTACCACATTTTGAGAAGATGAAAGAAGAGGGGAACTGTGAGTGAACAAATGAAAAACAATTATATTGGCTGTTTCTGACTTTGAAGTTAACATTGATTTCCTTTCCATTGTCTTTCTTCCCACAAAGAAAATAAAAGGCTTCCACAGGGGAAGGAAATAAATCAATTAATTAAAATGTTCCATTAAAGACAAAGGAAACTAAGGAAAGAAAAGACAAGAGTTATGCATTTTTTAAGACAGTCGATAAAGAAAATTAATTTAATATCAAGAGTCTGTGGTGTAACAAGAGACAACTGAGATAAGAGCTTAGATAGTACTGAAATGAGCTCTAACAGTAAAGCTTTGCACCACAGTGAATTATCAAAGACAAGTGAAGAGGCATCATACAGGCCCACAGTACTCTTACTGGGAATAACCTCATTGTAGTACTTTTCAAAAAGGTGCCTTGATAAATTTCTTTGTCTTCTCCAAATCTTTGGATTTGGAGAAGACTGGGGTTCTTGACGACTTCTTTGCCTCAGTCTTCACTGGCAAATGCTCTGACCATAACACCCAAGTTTTGGAAGGCAGATGCAGGGACTGTGAGAATGAAGACCTTGGGCCCACTGTAGGAGAGGAACTGGTTCGAGACCATCTTAAGAACCTCAACGTACACAAGTCCATGGGGCCTGATGAAATCCATCTGCGGGACATAGAATCATAGAATAGTTAGGGTTGGAAAGGACCTTAAGATCATCTAGTTCCAACCCCCCTTCCAGGGGCAGGGACAGAACCTGGTGAATGAAGTTGCTAAGCCACTTTCCATCATATTTGAAAAATCATGGCAGACAGATTAAGTTCCTGATGACTTGAAAAAGGGTAATATAAACCCCATTTTCACGAAGGGGAAAATGGATGAGGTGGGGAAATACAGACCAGTCAGTCTCACCTCTGTGCCTGGCAAAATCTTGGAGCAGATTCTCCTGGAAGGTATGCTAAGGCACATGAAAAACAACAAGGTGCTTGGTGACAGCCAGCATGGCTTCACTAAGGGGAAATCCTGCCTGACCACTCTGGTGGCCTTCTGTGATGGGGCTACGGATCTGATGAAGAGGGGTAGAGCAGTTGATGTCATCTACCTGGACTTGTGCAAAGCGTTTGACACTGTCTCACATGACATCCTTGTCTCTAAGTTGGAGAGGCACCAATTTGATAGGTGGACCACTCGGTGGATAAAGAATTGGCCGGATGGCTGCACACAAGGAGTTGTGGTCAATGGCACAATGTCCAGCTGGAAACCAGTAATGAGTGGTGTCCCTCAGGGATCAGTATTGGGACCAGTCTTGTTCAACATCTTTGTGGATGACATGGACAGTGAGATTGAGTGTGCCCTCAGCAAGTTTGCCGATGACACCAAGCTGTGTGGCTCGGTTGATATTCTGGAAGGAAGGAATATCACCCAGAGGGATCTTGAAACGCTTGTGAGGTGGGCTGATGCCAACCTGATGAAGTTTAACCATGCCAAGTGCAAGGTCCTACACCTTGGCCAGAGCAGTTCCGGGCACAGCTACAAGTTGGGCAGAGAAGAGATTGAAAGCAGTCCTGAGGAGAAGGACTTGTGGGTGTTGGTTGATGAGAAACTTAATATGAGCCGGCAGTGTGCACTTGCAGCCCAGAAAACCAACCGTATCCTGGCCTGCATCAAAAGGAACGTGACCAGCAGGTCGAGGGAGGTGATCCTGCCCCTCTACTCTGCTCTTGTGAGACCTCACTTGGAGGATTGTGTGCACTGTTCTGGTGTCCTCAACATAAAAAGTACATGGAACTGTTGGAACAAGTCCAAAGGAAGGCTACATGGATGATCAGGGGACTGGAACACCTTCTGTATGAAGCCAGGCTGAGAAAGTTGGGGTTGTTCAGCCTGGAGAAGAGAAGGCTGCGTGGAGACTTCATAGCAGCCTTCCAGTATCTGAAGGGGCCTATAAGGATGCTGGGGAGGGACTCTTCATGAGGAACTGTAGTGATAGGACAAGGGGTAATGGGTTCAAACTTAAACAGGGGAAGTTTAGATTTGATATAAGGAAGAAATTCTTTACTGCAAGGGTGGTGAGGCACTAGAATGGGCTGGCCAGGGAAGTTGTGAATGCTCTACCCCAGCAGTGTTCAAGGCTAGGTTTGACATAGCCTTGAGTGACATGGTTTAGTGTGAGGTGTCCCTACCCGTGGCAGGTGGGTTGGAACTAGATGATCTTAAGGTCCTTTCCAACCCTAACTGTTCCATGATTCCATCACTCTAAATAGACCAGGTGTTATGACATTACTCACAGGAATACTGCTTTTCTACATGTCTTTTAAGTTTCTCTTGGGGATGACATTTGCAATAGTATGCTTAGATGGTTAAAACAGGGAACTGTACATTAAAAACACATCCTGTTATGGTATGGACCTACATGTTTATAGCTTGAAGTAAAAGCTGGTATCTAGGAAGTCAGTATTGGAGAGCAAGAGATTTAAGACAACAATGAACAGCTTGCAAATTATTTTAAGGAATAAAAGTATATTTGATCAATAATCTGAAAATCTTTATTAGCTAGACATTGGCAAAGCAAGAATGGCCGATACAGATTGTTCTTCTGGTAGAGACCCAAGAGGCTATTAGAAATAATAATGTTAAATCATTATAATAAAGGTGGAATGAGGGGTAAATAGAAATTACAAAGATGAAGTAGCAATTAAGTACGAAATTATTGACTGTGGAAAGAAGGAAATTCATAAAAGGGAAGTTGAGGGGTAATGTGAAAGAAGAAGAGAGAATTAAATAGGAGGAGACCAAAGAACAATGTTTCTCCCTTCATGCATTCTTACTGTGAGAGAGACCACATTAAAAAAGGCTTAGAGTGCTCCAGAGCTCGAAGAGACATCTGAAACAGCACACTGTGAGTGGACTTGGAAGAGAAGAAAGGACTGGGAAAGGAGAATAATACTACAAGTACCTACAAAGAACAAAGTAGAACAAGGCAATTATTGATACAGACAGATTATTTTTCAGAACAAAAAGTATGGAGAATATTTTGAACAGAAAATCAAGGAAGTACTCCTATGTGTTAGTGGCAGTGGCAGTGGCAGTGGCAGTGACAGTGACAGAAAGAATGAAAAGGCAGTCATTAAGTTAGGGGAAAAGACAGAGAATGAGGGAAACTTCTTACCCTTTAGAAACATGATATTTGCTGAGCTGCAAAGTCCATTTAATACAATCTGAGTTTGCATGGTAGATAGGAAAGTATAATTATTCTCTACTTTATACAAGACGAACTCCACATACGTTAGTGAAGAAGCCACTGGTGTAAAAATCAGTCTCTGCTTCCAAACTGTCACAGCTCTGAACTCCATGGTTCAGGATTAAATCTTAATATGTTTCAGTATTTCCAGGACTGCCATGATTACTACGTGTTCACAAATATTCCATACACCACTCTTCATTTGTATATGCAAGCAAAGAATTGTAGAGATGTTTGGAATGCACTATTTTTACTATGCACATCTGTAATAGAAGCTGTGGTTTTGGCACCTCAAATAATAAGAATATATATGAATTATATTTTTAACAGGGAAAAACAAAGATCGGTACTTTTGTGAACTTCAGCTCACTTTATAAGAAACTTAATCAAAGTAAATAAACATATGACACCATGGTCTAAAGTAGTCTAGAAACTCACCATTTCTTTGTATTTAACTCTGTGAATTGCACAGACTACTCATATAGGCATGTCAATGCCATAGTGTAGTTGAATGATGAATATATGAATACTCTTGTTTCTGGAGTGCAAAGTACAATTTGCCCAGGATTGTCTGTTAAAGCATCCAAGATTAAGAGAGACACTCTACAGTCAACCTGCATGTGCATCCTGTATTCTTAATATGAATGTTCCAAGTAACATGCAAGGTTGCATTTGATGGTTTCCTAAAATCTCAACTGTAATATGTTTTACATAAAATCAATGATACAATAACTGTCATAATTTTGTCAATAACAGTACGTGGCATTTTAACTTGTTAAAAGCTTGCTGAATGTAACAATTTGTTTTCCTTACCCATTTCAGACATCTCTGGCACAGTAACAATGTATGGTCCATCTGTAAATTTTGGCGCATTGTCATTGATATCCTGCACTTTGATAATAAATTCAGATTCAGGCTCGAGTGGCTTGTTTGTCCATCTATCAATAGCTTGGGCATGAAGCACATAGTGTGTCTTCTGCTCTCGATCTAGGCTTTTGGTTGAATGGATGTCTCCAGTCGTGTCATCAATAATGAAGATAGTCCCTGCCCCTTCTCCAGTAAGAATGTATTTGACTGATCCATCACCTTTGTCAGAATTGGAGTGCAGCTGTAGAATATAAAGACATAAAATCATATAAAATAACCTATTAAACTTCATAAAAGGTTATTTCACAAGAGATCTAAACCCTGTAATATTTCTGTTAGCACCATCCTACTTAGTTTTTAACCTTCCCATCTCTTGTCATAATTCCTTATGTGTCATTGCTGTCAAGTCAATCATTTTGTTCAGGATCATAATCACCCAGCATAGTTCACTTTTTAAGACGGGATTTATTTTTGTGCTATGTCCATTCTAGAAAACTTTCCTAAGTTAAGAATATTCTAGTAACTGGGGTGGCCTTTATTTTATTATGGTTTGGTTTTAGTCGTTCCAGCAGTTACCATACCGCACTCATTGCTAGAAACCCTGCCTTAAGCACTAAGCTTGAAGCTGTCACACTGAGAACTGCTTGCCTCAATGACGTAGCTCAGCCCCACCGCCTATGTCGTCTTCTGTGGCCACAAGGATAGCATAGTTTACTACAAAAGGAAACTGTGTTGTGCGGCAGTGACAGATATATGTCCAGGATCACCCTATCCCACAACAAAATACATTCATTTTCTCTCAGTTTTGTTTGTTTAGTTCTAATTAGAAACTCACCTAATTTGCTTGTATTTAAATTATTTCTAATGAAGCACTGAACTTTGATACTTCCAGCATTTTCACTGCTCTTAACACACACTCTGTGCTATAAAATACATGCAAAATATATTACCCCTCCTTCAGGAGAATAAAGCTTGCGTTTATTGGGGAGTGAGGGGGAAGGAACAGTTACAAAGTACCCTGGTGTACTAAGAGATAACATGAACATGAAAGAGCTATCCACATTAAGCCCCAGTGCTTCTAACTTGACTTTAAAGAATTGTCTGTTTAGATTAAAATTCAACATGCGTTCTCTGAGAAGTAGGGGTGATTTTTGATAGATTGAGAAGTTTGTGGGGTTTTTTTCTTTAGAACTACTTTGAGAACAAAATGTATTTATTGATGTACACAATGAGAACAAAGTGATAATGCAGAAATGAACAGCCTCAGGTATTGTGCAGTTATATTGTGATGCTAAATCAGAAGGGAAACTTCCTAATTTTAAGAACTCATTCTTATCTCAGCGCTCTAACTATCAATATCTGCAGCATGGCATTACTAAGTTTCATTTTCCAGACTCCTTTCCATTCTCAGTTCAGAAACCATTTAAGTTTGGATAGAGAAAATAGACTTCTGAGGGTACAAATCACCTTTTTTTCTGACTTAAATCATACCGAGATGCTGATATTTTCTCACTCTCTATTTTTGTGGGGGTTTTTTGTTTGTTTTGTTTTTTTTTTTTTTTTTTTTGGGGGGGGGTTTTTTTTGTTTTTTTTTGGGTTTTTTTGCCAGCTCTTTGTCTTGCTTTTGAAATTATCTAGTTTGCTTTTTGCAAAAAAAGCAAACATATGGGGCTTGATAACACCTTTTAATCTTGTGTACCAAATCTATGAAATTAGGGTGTCACACAAAATTTATATCTTATCCTGAGGGGGGGGGGAGGTAGGAGGGGAGAGTCTAATAAAATTAAGATTGTCAGCTCACGTAAACTTCAGCGTAACTTCAGTCAATGCACCACACACTTATGTGAGCCACAGGAAAATCTGACTGGATAACCAAACCAAAGGTAGGTCACCACTGTGGACCCTTTTTTTTTTATTTTGAAAATGGAAGAGAGAAAGAAGCAGAGAAAGGGTCTGTTTGCTTGGCTCTGCTTTTATAGGACAGCAGGACAGTCTTAAACCTTTCCTTTAAAGAAGAGATGGGAAAAATTCTGGTTACATCTCTTTTTGTCTCAGAATAATACTGTATTCTGTTAAGACAGGAATAATTCACTCAGTGTAAAATGCAAGAGATCCAAACTACCTATAAAGTCAAAATGTTACCGGAAGTCATTTATTCCTAAAAACAAGAATAGTCGATACTCTGGTATTCTAATCTTCATTTGCTGGTATAACAGTTTTTCATAAACAATCAGCCAGAATTGAGTATCTCTTGCTGCAGGCTCCTTTTTTGATAAAACTATTCCTAAGTCTTAGTGTTTGCAAATGTTAACATTTGTCTTTAATTTATACAGAAAAAAGCCAACAAACACCCCACCACCCCAAAAAACCAAAACCAAAACCCAAAACCCAAAACCCAAGAAAGCCAGGGGAAAATTTGTATGCACAGGAAAATGACAAATTTGCTTAGTTTCTGAAGATATAAGGGACTCAATTTGAAGACAGTGCCTACCAGACTAATGGGAGATTCATGTCCCTCAGCATGGCTCACTTCTTTCTTTTCCGTGTGTACTATGAAATCATCTCCACAACAGGTGGTTGTGGAATAAACAGGTGGTTTATTCCACAAAGGCATTTCTAACTGGAATAAATGGGATTCACTGTAACAAATACATGGTTTGGAAGACTGAAATTCTGCAGCTATGTCTATAACGATTTATAAAAGACAGCAAGGGGAGCAAAATCTAGCTGGTCAATAGTGAACTTTCTATGTGGGACTGCTGTAACTATTTCAGATTAATTTGACAGAGAGTGGGGAATGCACTAAGCAACATAGACTGAAGCCAACCCATATTCTGTTCACCAGTTTAGACGTAACCTGTGTGATCTGGGAAGCCCTCCCAACCCAGATCCCTAGAAAGGGTGTGGGCATTCAAATTCTCTCTGCCACAGACTACTGCAATAACGTGTATACACTAGAGGATGAGATACTCACATGATGTAGCAATATGAATAAATAGCTTTGATAAACACTAAGCGTGGTGCTATTTTTCCCCTGTTGTGCCAGACAGAGACATAAAGTTGTAACATTACAGGAGTCTCTTAATTTAAAAAGAAATACAAACGCATCACAAACTGAAACATGATTACTCATAATGTTGAGATGAATAACAAGCACTGAAAAGAAATACAAGGGAAATAAGACGAACATTAGAACACAACTCTGATTTCTCTATCTGAAGTTTTAACTACGACTATGAAAACATAACTGAAATTGTTTTTCAGTAGGCTTTTGCTTCTATGATAGTCCACTGCATCTGGTGATTATAGATTGATTTGTGATATCAACTTTTTAACTGCTACTTAAAGAAGCTTCTTTTTTCTCCTTAAATTATTTCAACTTGCTTCCCTGAGCAATCTCACCTTAGACCCTAAACCATTCTAAAAATTACTTTGCCTAGAGGCTATAACCACTAGAGACTATATAGCTTGCACTCACCATTTGGCCTTCCCTAGCCCCCAGGGCTCCCCAGCCCTACCCATGACTCAGTACCTCACTACAGCCCCTGCAGGGACACCATCCCCAGGAAGCTGCCTCACTCTGCTGCTCCCTAACAGCAACATCTACAATCTCCCAGCTTCCAGCTAGTGCAGGCTTCTGAATTCCTTGTGGAAATGCAGTTTCTATCCTATTCGATGCATTGGCTTCGTAAAACATTACTTATCACTGCTGATCTGGTTATGTTCCTATCAAGAACATATCCATTAGTTATCCTGAAACTGTCCAGAACCAGAAACCACCAGCAAGTATTTAATTTTCATGCCCTATTGGGCATTATGCATGTCTTTATTTTTCTGATTTTTAAGGAAAAGAAGTGAAAAGAATAGATGAAGAGCATATCTAGAGTGTCATCTTTATCAACCCAGTGGGCTCCACTTCTTGACATATTAATAATCAGTTGGATTCAGGATGATTTATGACAGTTTCTCAATCCTTAGCTAGCCTGTATCGGCAGTGTATGACTGATTTTGCAGAATAGCAACCAAGGTGTCCTAGTTTTGCTAACACTTAAACATTTTTCTTCCATCAGTCCATTTAAATGCTTTAACTTTCTTTTAGTATTCCTGCAGAAAGTGTAGAAAGGCTGTATTTTCCAAAGGTATGATCTGAAGAGGCATACCAAACATTTCAGTTTCTTAAAGAGTTTTCCTTATATACTTATAATTAATTTTGATACTACGAGTCTTGAAATACTTATAATTTGAGGCACCAGTATATTAACTGATGTAAAATGAATGCACAGATTGTAGGCTTATTGCCCAGCTAATACAGTTTTTTAATTGCTAGTAACTGCAGAGCAATCAGGTGACTAAAGCCTAATTGCAGAACCAAATGAAAAATACCTACTGCTTACCTACTGGCCTTATTCACCACCCTTCATGTTCATGCACCTTTTACTTCATTGTTTTGGCTAATGCTTCACCACATCATACATCCAAACATTTAAGCATGCATACTTGTCAAGCAAATGATCACAAATAGGCAGAGAGAACTTTAGAAGCTGGGCCCAACAGGAAGAAGCTCACCAATAGGTACCATAAAATCAATCAAAATATTGAGAAGGAAGGCAACATCCTGCTCTTACTGGAAATGTGGGATGCTAATAACCCACAGTGATCAACACTCTCCCCTGAACTTGCCTGAGGAAGAAAAGACACAATCAGTAAACCATGCATGACCAGGAGAATAAGAAAGAAGCTTGGATAAGTAGAAGAGCTGTCTATTTCTGATTTAATTGTGTGCTGCTTTCCCCCTTTTGTTTTAACTGAATAATCTGGATGCTTGGTGTGCTGTGTGGGTGGCATTTTAAGTGGACTAGTAATTACTTTTACAATATTTTAATTGGACTAACAAATTCTTGGGTCTGGATATAAGATATGTGCTGTTACATTGAAAAAAAAAATTAAGAGATTCCATACAGAAGCTAAATTCAAATCCGAGGCTGATTTGAAAAGATCAAGAATCACTGCACTAACTGAACAAATTCAATTAGAGCAGAAGTGGTTATGTACATATAAACTTAAATTACTTCAAAATAACTGCAGAGAATTAACTTAAAACTTATTGTTGACAAATAAAGAACAAAATAATATGCATAGAATTTCAAAAGCAAAACCTAAGTTCTGGTAGTGACACTACCATTATGTCTTTCAAATAATATACAGTCTTCTGTTTGGTGAGCAGCACATTCTTTCAAGGAGAGCAGGAGAATCTCCCCTTCCCAACTCTGTTGTCACTGCCAAGCAGTTCATTCATACATGAGGGCCCCAGCACAACAGTACAACAGCAAAGTCTACCAGTGACTGCACAGTCTAGAGGAATGGCAAAACTGTTCCTAAACAACATGAGCTAAGAGCTTTAGCAAACCATAGGAGAATATATTAAAAAAAGAATGTACATACACTACCTTACTTTTGTTACACAGAATTGTTTAATGCTTCACTAAAACCATCAAAATGTAAATACGTGTAAAGAATTAATGGTATAACACTAAAACACTGAGTAAAAAATAATTTAATTACTCTGTAATAGGACTGTAATCATGTTGACTTCTTTTGATGTTTATGTAGACACAACACGTAATTTAAAAGAAATGATACCATAACTTAGTAGTAGTAAAAACTGAATATAAAATTACTCTGAATGGTGCACACTGCAAAATCAGTCTAGCTGATACTACTGAAATGCTCATTGTGCCTATGCAGTAAAAGAATCCTCAGATTTGCCGCAGACTTGCTTCCTTCAGTCTGAGCTATAAAATATGTTTTAATGAAATATACTGCTCTGGGCAATGTCACATGTTTTGATGGAATTCTCAGAGGGAATCATTAGACCAGGAGATAACTGTATTATCCATAGGAGAGTCCACAAATCGAGAAGGAGCTATTTCACACCCTTGTCAAACAGAGGAGGAAAATACAGAATTGCAATTGCCCCCATCTGTTGAATGGGTTTTCTCAGATAGAAAAAAATAATTGGATTGCAATCACCCAGGAGAAACACAACTGAAAGAGTATTAACTTCACAGTGTAACACTACAGCATACAAACAGCTGTTCTTGCAAGATGTGCTTACCTGAAGTCCGTTCCTTTACTTCTGCTTTTGGGGAGACTGGGTAATGGCAAAAGTATGCAGGTGCATAAGCATTCACATCTAAAGCAACATTAGGTGTACTAAAGCTGACACAAGTTGTCAACATTAGCTTCAATTTTATCTCTGTACAAAAGGAGGACTACAGTGAATGACAAGAAAAATAGAAAATGGAAACCTAAAACAACACAATAAACATTTATGTATAAAACTGTTATTTTGTTTTCAAAGAACACTATATACTTTTAAGAAAAATACAATCAAAAATAGTACTTTCAGTGTACTACGTGTCTAAATCAATATAAAATAAAAATACATCCTCTCTGCTGAAGTTTTCCACTGAACTCTCTTCACAGCAGTAAGCTTTCATTTTAGACATCTTTCAGTTGGCCAAATCCTATGATGGGCATAGAGACCATTTTTTTTTTAAGAAAGAAGAATTTACATAGCATGTTTTTTTACAGGTTTTAAAGAGATGGACAGGCCTCCAGTTGCAGAGCATGCTAACCAAGGTCTTCTAAAAGTATAATTATGCAAATATAGTTGTTTGTAGGTCCCAAGGCTAAGTAGAATCATAGAATAGTTAGGGTTGGAAAAGGACCTTAAGATCATCTAGTTCCAACCCCCCTCACAGGAGCAGGGACATCTCCCACTAAACCATGCCACCCAAGGCTCTGTCTAACCTGGCCTTAAACACCGCCAGCGATGGAGCATTCACAGCTTCCCTGAGCAACCCATTCCAGTGCCTCACCACCACCACAGTAAAGAATTTCTTCCTTATATCTGTTCTAAACTTCCCCTGTTTAAGTTTGAACCCATTACCCCTTGTCCTGTCTCTACAGTCCCTAATGAAGAGTTCTTCCCCAGCATCCCTATAGGCCCCCTTCAGATACTGGAAGGATGCTATGAGGTCTACACACAGCCTTCTCTTCTCCAGGTTGAACAGCCCCAGCTTTCTCATCCTATCTTCATACGGGAGGTGCTCCAGTCCCCTGATGACCCTCGTAGCCCTCCTTGGGACTTATTCCAACAATACTCCAAGTGAGGTCTCACGAGAGCAGAGTAGAGGGGCAGGATCATCTCTTTCAATCTGCTGGTCACGCTCCTTTAGATGCAGCTCAGGATACAGTTGGCTTTCTAGGTACAAGCACACACTGCTGGCTCTTGTTGAGATTCTCATCAAGCAACACCTCAAGTCCTTCTCCGCAGGACTGCTCTCAATCTCTTCTCTGCCTAACCTGTAGCTGTGCCTGGGGTTGCTCCGACCCAGGTGTAGGACCTTGCACTTGTAAGTAAGTACAGCTGATTGAACTACTACTCTAAAACATGTTTGAAATGAAGCTGGTCTTTTTGTTTAGGTCTTATTCGAAAAAAGATAATTTTTAAACAGAAAACAAAACAAGACCCCTCGTTCCCCTGTACTGTTCTGGAGCCAGAAGCGTTGGCTCAGATTTGCAGCACACTGCTCCTACTCTGGAATCCATGAAATGCTCACCTCCCATGAACACTTATGCAGAATGGCCACAAGATATTAGTGTAAGAAAAGTGCTTCACTCTTTCATATTGTATCAACTTTATTTCTGACTAAACAAGAAAAATAATTAAAAGTCTTCTGTTTATTTTTCCTCCATTTATAAAAGCTTCTTTTTTTTTCAAATCCTGCAGTCTCCTTAAAGGACAGGTATCATTATCTCTCTTTCACAGAGGAGTAATCTGATTTTCATAAACTTGAACTATGAAATTCACCCAGAAATAAATTTGGATTTTAAAAACTCCAAGGCAGACTCTGGTCTATCTAGTCATGATATCATTAGACAATGATGAACTTTGCAGTTCCCAGGGAAAGGGGGAGTGGAGGGATTTCTGATGCTATAAAAAAGTTATTACTGGAGGGCTACAGAATTTCAGAACGTTTAGAAATTCAACTTTTCAATGTAATCAGAGAAATATCATCAATAGCAAAAAAAAAGGTAAATTAAACTATGTAAGTTAAGACTTCAAATGAATGCTTCATGCCACATTCAACCAAATAACTATCAAGATCTAGGCACCAGATTTGTGCTATGTTTGTTTTTATGGCACCAGAAGTCTGGCTTCAATGCATATGAACAGGTATTTAATACATGGGTTGACGTTATATTGCTTCATAGCATTCTATTCCAGCAATACATGACTCCCTTCTCCCTCACATGTCATGTCACTAGGCAGTGCAGAAAACTGTTTTCTTCCAGTATCTGAAGGGGGCCTATAGGGATGCTGGGGAGGGACTCTTCATGAGGAACTGTAGAGACAGGACAAGGGGTAACGGGTTCAAAGTTTAGATTGGATATGAGGAAGAAATTCTTTACTGTAAGGGTGGTGAGGCACTGGAATGGGTTGCCCAGGGAAGTTGTGAATGCTCTATTGCTGGCAATGTTCAAGGCTAGGTTGGACAGAGCCTTGGGTGGCATGGTTTAGTGGGAGGTGTCCCTGCCCCTGCAGGGGGGATGGATCTAGATGATCTTAAGGTCCTTTCCAACCCTAACTATTCTATGATTCTTTGATTCTATGCTCTCTAGACAAATTTACAAAACTAATGGTCTTCAGTTTTCAGCATCTTCTCACAATCCACTGTGGCCAAAAACCCACTTTACAATCAATAAATCTGTAAAACTGTGGTAATAACTTAAAATTCCTAGATCCATGTAGAAGGATCATAAATTTGACCAAGTCTGAATCCAGATGTGATAAGGTTTGACGACACACTGTTGCTAAAAGACGCCCTGGCCACACTACATCGCCATTGGAAGAAAAAAGTTCTGTTTCAGTTTGTGCTGTTACCAGATCACAATAAAGAGGTGGTATGCCAATATAAAGCAGTTCTAAAAATCCTGTAAATGAGCACAAGCATACAGTAAAAGTGATTCAGCTGATGGCACTACTGTCTGACACAGGCCTTGCAAATTTCTAATTTACTTAAATCACTGAAACACTACTGTCGTGGTTTAAGTCCAGTCAGCCACGCAGTTTTGCTCACTCACTCCCCCCTCTATCTTGCCCCCCACTCCCGGAGGGATGGGAAGGAGAACCGAAAAGAATGCAACTCCCACAGGTTGAGATAAGAACAGTTTAGTAACTAAAGTATAACACAGATCACTACTACTACCACCAATAATAATAATGACAAGGCAAATACAAGGAAAGAATACAATTTCTCACCACCTAAAACCAAGCCCGACCACGCAGTGCACCCCCCACCCTTCTGGGTCTCTCCTCTTCGTCCTCCATCTTGGGCATGACGTGCTGTGGTATGGAATAACCTCTTTGGTCAGTTTGGGTCAGGTGTCCTGTCTCTGCTTCCTCCCGGCTCCCCTCCTCCCTGGCAGAACATGAAACTCAGAAAGTCCTTGGCCAGACCAAAACATCACTAAGCAGTAACCGAAACACTGGTGTTATCAGCGCTGTTCCTAGGCCCAAAATCAAAAACACAGCGCTGCACCAGCTACCAAGAAGCAGAAAAAATGACTGCTGCTGCTGAACCCATGACATTATCCACCCCTTATTCCATACCATTCACGTCATGCTCAGATCCCACATTTTCAATATACCATCACATGTATATATATACATACACACACAGAGAGAGGGAGAGAGATCATCCCTCAGTGCATAGACCAATCCCTACAAAGCTGCTGAGTCCATTCGGTCCGTGACGTCAAGCTCCATCTTCTGTAACAGCCTTTTAGAGCAGGAGAGGCTGTGTGCAGAGTTCACACTCGTCAGTAACCTGGGCCACAGTGTCCATTGCCAAGTCCACCCCTCGATCATAAGTCCATCTGTATGCTGCATCTCTGCCCTGATGGCCTGAGGTGTCATGGGCCCACCAGGCTCAAAGTAATTCACTCTCCCCTCCAGCAGTTTCTGCAGCTTGTCACTGGGGACTCCATACAGCTGCCTTCCATCTCCAATGCTTCCAAAGCACTGGAGGGGCCCAGTGGACTAGATACTCTCCCATACTGTCCCACACACCCTGCCACTCATGGCTGTCCAGGCTTGGGGAAAATCTCTTAGTCATCCTAGATTGCAGATTAACCCCAGACAATGCCCACACCCCACTCTGCTTAACTCTGGGGACCAGACAAAATGGTTGTGGGTAAAACACACTGTGTATGCATGCCACCATGCTGATCCCCATCACAATCAGCAGGCAGGTCTCAAGGGTACCCAAAGGCCATTCAAACCCTTCAGAGCTCTCAAATGAGGCTGCTGTGCTTGCCACTGGGGCTGGTGTAGCTGCTGCGCTTGCCGGCTCTCTCACCACCAGCTGCTCTTTGTCTGAGTCCAGAGCTTCCTTCTCTGCCTTGCTGGGAAGTGCTGCGGGGTCTCCTGCGTTCTCCTGCGGCTCCGCGGGCAGCTGCCGGGGAATGCTCTCGGCCGCCACGAGGCTGGGCTCGGCCACGGGACTCTGTTCAGCCTCGGGGCCCGGCTTCTCTGCCGTCTCCTCCTGCCGCTCGGTAGCCTCCCCCTCCCGCGGCTCGGCAGCCGCCGGGCTGGGCTCAGTCGGGGGGCTCACCCCTTCTGCTACCTCCTTCCTCTGCTCGGCAGCCGTCGGGCTGGGCTCGGTGGGGGGGCTCGGCTCCTGCTCCCCGGGTCCGCTCCCCCGGGCCGTTTCGGCAGCCGGCGGCTCCCGAGGCAGCCCCCCCTCGGCTCTCCACAGCCTCGCCAGGACGGTGAAGAGCAGCCGAACTGCCAGGTACACATTCGCCCCCCACGGCTTCTGGAGCCCGCCCGTATCACAAGCCATTCCAATAAAGTACAATAAAACAAGAACCTTAAACCAAAACCCATATCTGAAACATGCTAAGATAACAAATACCGGCTGTAAGTAAGGTACAACAGGCTGAAACCATGAACGCAGGAGAACCAAAAGCAACAACTTTAAGAGCCAACAAATCAGCATTGTGACGAGTGGCTATTAATCCTGTCGTTATCTCAACCCTTCGAGCCCCACGTTGGGCGCCAAAAAGAACTGCCGTGGTTTAAGTCCAGTCAGCCACGCAGTTTTGCTCACCCACTCCCCCCCTCTATCTTGCCCCCCACTCCCGGAGGGATGGGAAGGAGAACCGAAAAGAATGCAACTCCCACAGGTTAAGATAAGAACAGTTTAGTAACTAAAGTATAACACAGATCACTACTACTACCACCAATAATAATAATGACAAGGCAAATACAAGGAAAGAATACAATTTCTCACCACCTAAAACCAAGCCCGACCACGCAGTGCACCCCCCACCCTTCTGGGTCTCTCCTCTTCGTCCTCCATCTTGGGCATGACGTGCTGTGGTATGGAATAACCTCTTTGGTCAGTTTGGGTCAGGTGTCCTGTCTCTGCTTCCTCCCGGCTCCCCTCCTCCCTGGCAGAACATGAAACTCAGAAAGTCCTTGGCCAGACCAAAACATCACTAAGCAGTAACCGAAACACTGGTGTTATCAGCGCTGTTCCTAGGCCCAAAATCAAACACACAGCGCTGCACCAGCTACCAAGAAGCAGAAAAAATGACTGCTGCTGCTGAACCCATGACAACTACTTTCCTTGTAAATGCCTGATTGTTCAACTACATAGTCACAGATGCATTAAACCTCAAAGATGCCAGAAGTAGTCCCAAGTACCAGTGTCATAACTTGCATTATCTGAAGAAGACTGCTTTCATACAGAAGAATGTTTGCTTCAGACATTGAAAAGGTCAAGGTCAGAAGAACAGTAAGTGCACATACTCTTTGGAAACACCAAGAGATACAACTGTTCGGAAATACACTGAAGCAGTGAGAAGCTGTTCTTCACTGGAAATCATAGCACATTTGTGACAACTACTGAGCAAACCCAATTTCTGTTTCCATACACTGCTCCTGCATACTTTCTACAGGTGCTCTTGACCTTCAATACTGGTGCTAGCTCAGCCAAGCTACTCTCCTCGTTGCAGCACTTTGAAAAATAATTATTATTTTTTATGTGCACAGAGAGTGAATCAAACTCTGCTTTTCCTTTCAGAGGGGGAAAAAGGGAATACATCCACTGTGACAGGGTCTTCCAATAAGAAAATACGTATCTGCCCTTACTGAACAGAAAAGCCAGACTAAGGGTTAGTTTAGATTTTCCAAATGAGAAAGATCTATTAGTCATTTAAAACCCTGATCAAGGCATTTCACATTACATGTGATCTCTATGTATATAGCTTCTCTTATATTAACAGGAATGATAGAAATAGCTCACTGGAGCACAGAGCTCTAAGTGTAATTGTACTCCAGCCCTTTAAGAATGTCTGATTTATTTGTTTGTTTGACAGTGCTACAGCAAATACTGTTTACTCTGTGAAAGATCTTAAGACAGAATTTTCATTTTTAAGCTCTGGATAAAGAAGTCTGCAGTGTACCCGTGTGACATTCTGAATTACTTCTTTCTCCTTTGTTCTTCCTAAATAATATTGTGAAGATAAAAATAAATGTGTGATTTTCTGATGTAGTATTTGTGAGCCATGTAAAATCAACAAGAGAAAATTTTATGCCAGGGACCTGATTACTTACTCAATTACAGAGTTTGATTAGGAAAAAAAATATTATGTGGAAAAGTTCAAGGAGAGATAATTAATTTACCATCTTCCTTTTATCCCATCCTTCCGAAAATCTTTCACACATTTTTGGTTTTGATGTCTTCGAAGCTAATTTGATGAGAAATTCGTAAGGCTGTAGAAAGAAAACAGGTTAGCTACTGTCCAATGGCTTCTACTTCAGGTGAAAAAGTTGTTTCATTCTGAGGAAACTAAGAAGAACACACTACCATGCATTATCAAGAACTGCAGAGATCACTGTTTCACAAGGATTTCATCTGCATATTTCTGTGAGCTCCTTATAACTAATGTTAATGCTTTCTTCCAGGTAACGGAAAATGCCTGTTTCCATTATTGAGGGTTTTTTTTTGGTCTTTTTTTTTTTAAGAGTCCTTTGTTTCTAAATATTAGAAAGTTTTTATACTGAATACAAGAATATTGATTTATTGTGGTATTAATCCACTACTTCTACATTATTTAACACTTAAAGGCATGTTTAGATTTTTTGCATCTGGAATGCCATTTTATGTCTTTTATATGGCCTATAGCTTGTCTTTTTCTGTGATGAATTTTAGATTTGTAAGAAAATTGCTTCTATATAGTTTTCATTACAAGTCACAAGTGATGACTTTTCTGTATCTCTTTTAGAAAAGAATATATTTTTTTCGATAATAGATACCTTGCTTCTTCCTATAAGTAGTACTCTTGCTGTTTGCTAGAAGCAAAAAGTACTACATGACAAAGGAAAAAAGCCCTGCATCATGATGATGAGAATATGTTTCCACGAATTTCTTTAAAAGGTCACTAGTGCCTCAAAATCTATTGACAATGCCAACTATGCTACCTGCAACATCTGTGTTTGGTAAGAAATCACAAGATCTGTGTTCACAGCAGAAGCTTATCACTAGCCTTCTTCACAGATGTCAGTCATGTAATGTCTGCAATTAAAGAAATTATGAAGTGTTCGTGACTGTTACTATCATGACTATGCTCTTACAAGCAGGAATAAGGAAATGGGAACATATCAATCCCAGTGAATGGGAGTGTAAACAGCTGTCCTTAACTTTAGCATGCTTTTCATGAACTGCTACAAAAGCTTCCTGAAACTCATATGGATGTAAACTGGGGAATGTCAAGAGTCTTTGTTATGTATTTCCATACTTCACACACGTATTATCAAGAAGTACAACTTCTAAGCTCAAGGTTTTTTAATCAGGTAATTCTTACCAATAAACACAATTTTTCCTAAGGGGTAGCATCCAACTGTTTCTGTATTCCTCCTGGAGTCATCATGACCCCATCTGTCTGTAAGCATCTCTACTGCCACCAAATCTGCAAAGATTTGATTGTAAGGCAGAGTAAATCCCTCATTATTTACATTTAGGTCAGTTCAACTTCTGGACAAGTAAAACACAAGTTCTGAAAACGTTTACAAACCAATTTTGTATCACAATTTATGACTGAATGGCATTTTGAGTTAAAGGCATTCCTATAAAGACCTTGTGCAATGTGCAATCTCTTGCTACTTTTTCCACCTGACAATGGCATTGCAAGTGCTGCATGATATCTTTTCAGCACTGTACATTCTTCACTGTGACTGACAAATGAGGAAAAAGAATGATGCTAAACTTCTGAAATAGCAATAAGAAAGACCAAGCCCTCCCGATTTCCAGAAACCAACACTGAAATTTCAAATATGTTTAATTGTTCCTGTGTTGAATCCATGAGATTTTTGTTTCTAAAAGCAGTTGTGGTGTATTTTCATACAACAGGACATACAAGAAGAATTTATGTGCATGAATCAGATATCCTCAGATTAAATTTTGGTGTAAAATTGTGTAACATTTGATATTCTAATATTTCTGGGTAATAATTTTTACATTCAAATTCTCCCATATGCTAAAAAAAATGGAAAGTGTGCTGAAGAATTTATTTTTAGATATATGTATACTTAAAAATTAAATAGAACCTTCTCCTCAGACTTCTGATTTTCTCACTGAAAAATATTTATGTTGTTTGCTGTTCACTGTAAAGCCACATATGTTTGATACTTTAACTTGATTACATTTCTCTACAGGATAGCCATATCCTGACTATGGAATTACCTGGAATTTAGCACAAGAAAAAGCTAGTTGAGAGCTGCTTTTTTCCGTAGTTACCCTCCGATGGTCTTTAATAGAAAACATTTCAACAAAGCAAACCAGAGCCTCATCAAATTACTAACACAAATAGTAATATATTCTGCATGATACATTTAACACAAAATTTATGTTCCTTATTAAACACTGTCCTCTATTCATCATCATAATCTAATTCCAACAGGAAACACTAATGTTCTCTTCCTGTAGGTGTAGGGAACCCCAGACATATTGTTCCATTCACTGCTATTATTTATGAAAAGAAGTGATTAAAAAAAAAGTCTGCTAAAATTTGTCCTTTCCTCTGGACTAGTATTCCAAGTACATTAAATGCCATAAACAAACCATTCACACTTTGAGGCAATATATTCCTCTCCTTAAGTTTTTAACATGTGTATGCTGACATATCAATACAGATGTAATTTACCATTAACACTTCTGTGATTTTCTCCCCAGCGACTCTCTGATACCTTCTGCCCTCCCAAAAAATGTTCAGGCAGAATAGAATTACAATCTCTAAAGCTAGTGGCTTCCAATAAATGGCTAGGTGGTGCAAATTATGCTTATAAAACAGAATATGTAAAATGATAGGGAAATTAATATAAAAAGTCCCTTTCAGGAAGTAATTAAATTACCATTAATATATCTACTACCAGATACTCATGCTAGCAGTACCAGGAAGCGTCAACACAGAATACCTATAGTCTCCTTTGAATGTATGGTTAATTCATCAACACATTTTCCAAAACATATTGCATCCTTTAATTTAAGGAGCCCAGGAGGAAGTGCCCATATGGCCTAGCAGAACACCTGGGAGTCTGATTCTGGTATCCCAGAGTCTTTTTTTCTAACTTAATTTCACTGGTACTAGAAAATTCAAAAATTTTTTTTCTTCTTTTCAGGAAAAGATAAAAATATATAGCTTGGTACTTCAAACACCCACTGAATATAAGCTTTCACTCATTCATCTTAAAGTGAATAAATATTACTCAAATTACAAAAATCTGATTTATTCTATGTGAGAAATAATTTAGTAGGTCACTATGTTCACTGTTGCAGTATAGCCCTAAAACCAGAGTTCATGGCAACAAAGCAGACTGCTGGTTAGGCAGAAGAAATGCAAATGTTATTTTTATAAGAGCTGAACTATTATTTTTCTTCAAGTGATAGTTTTTAACATCATTCAATCAGCTAGAAATATGTTCCTCCTGACTCTAATGATTTTGCACCATTAGACCTTAAGAAAAATGAGAAAAATACTGGATATGTCATAAATACCACATTCGCCAAAGGTGTGCTTGAGAAAATTCTGGAGAAAAATGGAAATGTCACCCCTTCTGTTAATATAAATAAAATCTTTGTCCAAGGCACAAATCCACGCCATGAAGAATTTCCTCCTCTGTGTGTATGAGGAGCAAACCTACAGAAAAAAGTATTCAGCATCCCAAGAGGTGCTGATGGGAGAAGTTACACAAGAATTATTTCTTTATAGATGTCAACTGAGACACATTTTGGATTCCATAAGAAGGATAAATTTCTGAGTTGGCCTAACTAGTAGGGAAAAAAAAAAAATCTACATTCTAAAGAACAGAGACTAATAATTTCCATTAAAGCTTGGTAACACTATCACTGGACCAGTTTTGTTTTATTTTAAAGTGACTTTTTTCTATCTGTCTTGCAACTATTGCCAAAAGAAGTCATACTAAAGTTGTTCCGATGTCTTACGACTTGTAATTTGTGAGAAATATGCTTAAAAACTTAATTTTCTAACTTTCATTATTTGATGCTTGATATTCCCTACAGATGCATAAAATCAGTAGGGAAAAATCACTGAACTTAAATGATTGCTCTTAAAAAAAACCTAAACATACTGAATACTTATCCTTACAAATATCCTGCGGTTTGAATTTCACAGATCCTTCTGATTAACATAAAGGAGAAGTATTTATTTCTTTGGAGTGGTCTTAGAATTGCTGCTTATTACTTTCATTGACACTTTTCCTTTCCTTTGAATTATGGAATGCCAAGCATGAAGGAAATCTCACTGATGACAGTGGGCTTTGGATCAGGCTATCAATGCTGGTAGATAAAGCTAAGAAAAAAATGGCTATTTTTTCAATAATAAACATTAATTTTGAAGATGTTTGCTTAATTTATAAAGCATATATTACATATTTTATAAACATATATAATGCATGACAAGATATAAATTTTAAATAAACCTAGGTAATATCATAAAAAGAGAAAATTATAATTTCAGACCTCAGATTTTCAGAACTGAAGAGAGGAGAGAGGAAAGGAGAAGAGATATGGTAGAATTATTTCTTATATCTGAGGTTATATGGCCTGGAAAAGAGCACTAAATTATTTCATTCTTTTATTATATTTTCAAGAATATGATTGCTTTGCTGACTCTAAAGTATCTGGCATTTCTGGGAACCAATACTGTTGACATGGATTTGCAGTGATTTGTCCATGTCAAAATAGCACTATTCAGATACTATTAAAGTAATGTCAAGCTACCTGGACACAGATATCAAAAAGAAAAGAGTTGCTCTCTCCTCAGACCCAAGACTAAATGCAAACTGGATAAAAAAGGAACAAAAGGAGATAATGTGTCCTATTTGGAGGATGAAAGCTTATTGAGCTAACAAATTATAATCCTTCAGCTGTCAGCAACATCTGCAGATACCGCATCACTAAAATACTACTTAGGCACTAAGCAGTACAGGTCTTAATAGTGTTTATTCACACTAGGTCACTGGATGGCAGGATAAGATGGCTCTCAAAACATTAGACGGCTATTGCTTTATTAATTGTTTGCTCAGGCCCAGCTGTCTGCGTAAGCAAGGCCAGGGCAGGAGCAGTGATCTCTCAACCAAGCTGAATCCTGAGTTGCAGAGTACTACTAGGTGGTACAGGAGATCAAAGGGAGAAGCCTTCTGAAATGAAGAGTTCAGTCAGTTTTCAGAGTGGAATTATCTTTCTTCCCCCTTCACCCCCCGCTTTCCCAGGAACTGCAGGTGGTTTGTTGTATGGAACTTTTATTCTGAAAAGACAGAAGCCCCACTCCTCAGCCCAGGGTAATACATTCTCATGTGATCTATGTTTCAAAAAATGCCATCATGTCTCTTCACTTTCTTTTGGTTTTCTCTCCTTTACCCTGTGTTCTCTTATCCATCCTAACCTTTAAGATTCATCTGTTTGTATACTCCACATGCACTACAGTTCCTGAAAGCCCACGTCAAACTGCATTCACACTGAATACACTGATGAAGTGCAATACCAAGGACACATGAAAATTTGAACATCGGCTTTTGCCATTTAAAATTTTTGCTGACATGGAGAATTTTGGAAGGATGACTGGGAGCAAAGTTCTGCAGTGAATGGTTTTAGAAATACATATAGCAACAAAAGTGCACATTTGCAGCAGTACATCGATATTCATTAATAATCATAAAATGCATGCACTTATCACTCCTGTACGATTAAATAGGAAATTTTCTAACAGAGGGGGAAAAAAAAGCAAACCAAAACCAAACTTCTTTGCTCTTAGAATTAAATAGCCAATGTGGAATTTTCATTAAAGTAAGTAAGTTAAGGAGCTTTCTGTCTCAGGGCCATAGGTGTTTCAGCCTTTCTTAACAAAATCTAAAAGCTGCATGGCTAGGGAACAAATGCCTTTTCTGTTTAGAAACAACCCCTGTCCCTCCACACCAAAATACCCATATTTAAACCTGTGAAGGCAGATAAACACCTGTTTACATCTACAGCACACAAGTAATCTTGATAAAGTTGAGAAAGACAGCTTAGAAATACCAATATTTTCCAACACTGAACTCCCATTTTGCCTTTTCTTTGGAACAGAGGATTAAGGTGATTTTCACAATTCTACTTATATTTCTAATATAAAAATGAAGAAATCTTTCAGTAGTCAGCTTAAAGCACATGATATGGCTGTGATAACAGTTTTGTAGAAAGACAGCTAGGACAGACATTCAGTAAAGCATGAGTTTGCACGCTATTTATTTCCTCCCTGGAAATGGTACTTTTAATATCATGCTATTATTAAGAAAATTATCATGTGAGGGGAAAACTGGCTTGTGAAAGTCTCAAAAAGTTCAAGGAAAAGTGAAGCCCTGTGAAAGCTGAACATAATTAATGATAAAAATCCAGAAAATAGTTTCATAGCCCACAGTACATTGGAATTAGCACACCTAGAAACAGATTCGTACTACTTGTGTCTTACAGTAATAATGCCATAGCTTTACCTCTGTCTACTTATATTTCTGACATTACACACGCACCTCACGCTATGTTTTGTGAGCTCTGTAATTTTTTTTTCTAGTAATTTTAAATAATTATTTTTCAAGTTTCATTTGGTCTTAAACATGCCCTTGGGAAAAATGAAAGCCTGTGAAATAGGAACAAAATACTACCTGACAATAAACAAGAAAATTTCTATATAGTGAATATGAGTTTGTCATAGCTATCTTTGACCAGCAGTAAGCCTGGCTTACTGTATATGAATATATACAAGATTTTCAGCTAGCTTTCAATTTCAATTCCAGTACATACTCAGTTACCAATGAAAGATTTTTGCCAAGCTAGTCTGGTCACATAAAAATATTCTTCTCACTCCCATTCTGGACAACCTTCTCGAGTAATAATAATGATATTAACTTTTTTGTTAATCTTATCCAACTGCTGAAAACAAGGAGTGAAAAAAAAAAACCTTTTCTGTTCCACCATTAAAAATGTGTATTAAAAAAACAATTTGGTATTGTAATAATCTGTAAAGGCACTTTACATAACACCTCCCTCCTCCTCCCAAAACTGAAGTGCTTTCTTTAGTTGTTCACTTTTTTAAAAAATGAAAAACTTTTTCTTCATGATAGAGGAACAAGTTATTTTCATGGCTGTGCTCCCCTGCCTCATATAAAAGAAGAGAGAGGTGATATATAGCAAAACCTTGGCTGGTGAGTTAACTGGACTTGGCTATCAGAAATATTACTGACTAACCCAAGATTCAAAATTACTTTTTTCTGGTAGTCTATATACGTATTCCCCAAGGAGACCCTGCATGGAAGGGGTATCTCTCTCTGCAAAATCTGCATTGGCTCAGGAGCTCCAGAAAACAATCAGCTGGGCCCTGGAATGTCCAGTGTGGACCATACTACAGTGGAGACTCTTGGAATATTTTCTGATGTCCTATGCACTTAACAACTATGTATTTAAAAATCATGCTAAGATGGATGAACATTTCTAGCTAATGAGTTCTGGACAGGACTTCATTTTATTTTATGATGATGTAATTATTTCCCTCAACATCCTTAACTTGTGCATGTAGTTTCAGTAGTTAATACACAAGTAACTCCAACATATGAGGAACTGTCTTAGAAAAAAATAAAAACTACAACAAAAAATGAAAACAGGAGAGATAATGAATGAATGAGATGTTGTGAAAGAGTACTGATTAAATGAGACAGAGTAGACAAAAATCTGTTAGGAAAGGGTTAGTATAGCTGGTACCATAGTGGGCTATGGTTATGGAATGGGTGATCTCTTGAGGTTTCTTCCTTACAATTCTCTGGCCTTTTAAAAAGGCATTTTAGCTATTTCACGTATAAATCATCTCCTAATCTGTGATCTTGCTTTGATTAAGGATGGGTAAACTCATTCAGTTCTATAAATAAATCAGGCTCTAACATTCAAAGGTAGAATTTATAAAGGCTTAAAAAAGGGTCTAATTTTTTCAGGGAATCATTATTTCACTGTACGTCAGCAACACTCTATTTATCTTACAGGTAGGAGTGCTGAAATACTACCACAGCAGATTTTTCTTGAGCCAAACAAAATCTGAAAAAAAAAAAAAAAAAAACCCAAGTATCTTGTAAGAGAGGTTGTTCTAGATAAAATCTCCGAAGAAGTGCAAGGTTTGACAAATAACAATTTATGAATTTTCTTATGTTTCTCTAAACCAGCTATTTAGAATTATCCCCATAAGAATATCCTTACATACAAAAATAATGTGTGATCATGCCACTAATGCTACTATTTAGAGCATTCATCAGGTATTAATTACTCTTCTTAATATATATATATACACATAACAGGGCACTATTCTGCTGTATGCTGCACGCATACTTTACACGCAACACAAGTTCATTGAAAGAATGTCATCATTTTTGAAAACAACAGAAGTGTTTACTGAGGTGAGGCTTAATTATGGAGGAACATATAAAGAAAAGAACATATTTTGAACTCACAGGGATACATATTTATTTATTAAACATATCCTTTTATCTCTTGTCCACCATTCCAACTGAGTGGTGAGGATTCGGGGATCCCCCCATCAAGAGGGTTTCTCATTTTTAAGCAAAGCATGACAAAAGGTTTTTCTTCCCCTTTTGTAGCTGTCAGGCAGGACAGAAAGGAACAAAGCTATTAAGCATCTGTACATTGATGGATACCCTAAAGCCAGCATTCTGTTTTTTTAATTATTTTTAAAAGGGAAAAGTTAAAAGTGTGAAAGATAATGTCAGTCAGTAGAATTACTCAACTTGTAGAGACACTATCAGAAATGTAACAGTACAGACTCTTATTTCAGTAGTAGTCCACAGTTCCAGCAATCTCAAGATCTCAGAGAGGTGACAGCGCAATTTAAATTAGGATCATTCATTCTGGTCCATAATTACAGCTGGTAATTAAATGGCAAATAAATGATGAAGGAAAAAACTGATCTGAAGCTTTTCCCTCCTTTCATAGTCCTCATACTTCCAGATCTAGTTGTCAATCCTGTCTCATCATGTTCTCTTGTGCATAACTGTGCTGTACCCCTTCTCCCTGCTGTTCTGGCTAATGACTCACCAGTGCTCCATATGTAGTCCTCCTTGCTGTCCTGAGCTATGAGAGAATACACCACTTGCACTGCTTCTCATAGGAGATTGAGACCTAGCAGTATTCTGGAGCAGGCAAAAAAACACTCTTGTCAGTGCTCTGGGCTATTCCACCTCCTGACTCTAGATACTGTCTCCCCATCTGCCACCCTGCCCTCAGAACACTGTCCAGTTCCTTAAGGTAGATCACCTCCTTCCCCCATTAAAAAAAAATATGAAATAATAGCCAGTTCATCTAATTTTAATATGATAAGCATTTGTGAATGCAAAACAGAAAAACAACTTAGTAAGCAGGCCCAAGTTAAAGACATTGATACAGAGAATAAAGTATCTCTACAAAAGATGATATTCAGATCCAATGTAAAAGATACCAGGTGAGAATCTGACCCATAAAAATATTCCTTACATCTTTGACAGCACAGGAAATAAAAAAATAAAGTGAAATTTATACAAAATATAATACTGGTCTTCTTGTTGCATGTATTTAATTAGTTTAAGAGGAAAAGAGAAACTCTTCTACTACGCGCATTTTATTTTCCAGTCATATAGTTAAATTTTGAGTTGAACTGGGAATCATTTCTTCTCCCTCGTATGGAGTTTCATAAACATTTACAAACAAATGCCTTTGGTACACAATTTCCCTCCTTGTCAGGAAACTAAATTCACTTACTAAAGGCCATAAATCAAGACACTTGCAAGTCACCTAATCAACAAACATGATGGTTAATTGATTAATCAATCAATTAATTAATGAAATTGTATTTGTTGCACATCTCGTATGCATGATTAATTCAGCAACATAACTTCTCAGTGTGCCCTCTGATAGACACCCCAGCTCAAGAGAACAGGCGAGCATTAGCCCTTTACACTCTCTGAAACTCCCAGCGGATGAACAACATTCTTTTACCCATTACTTCATCCATATCTTGCTGTCTCCACGTAACAAAAAGTTATCAAACAGAAGTCAATTCTCCAAATATAACTTCAGCTTGTTAGGTGAATGTTAATAAAACCCATAAAACACTGATGCAATGTATGGCAACCTTTCTGAGGTCAGTCAGCTTTCTGCAAAATTCCCAAAAAGTAGAACTACTGCTTATGAAGCCCAAAGCTTCTGTAGTTTAATTTCATTTTTCAGAACTATGTCTGCATGCAACTGTTTTGCTCAACTTGAACAAAAAGTCTTGGCAAATCTTAGTGATCTACAGATATGGGAACTTCACAGGAATTACAAAAGGCGTTCTGCACAGCCATCAAAGACAAGTCATCCATTTCATTCTCATAGGTGAGCATTTTGATTTGCTTCAAATTTCAAACATTTCTCGTATATCTGAAGTAAAAACCTAAAAATATAGAATCATAGAAAAGTTAGAGTTGGAAAGGACCTTCAGATCATCTGGTTCCAACCTCCCTGCTATGGGAAGGGACACCTCACACTGGACTATGTCACCCAAGGCTCTGTCTAGCCTGGCCTTGAACACCGCCAGCGATGAAGCATTTAGCACTTGTTTGGGCAACCTGCTCCAGTGCCTCACCACCCTCACAGTAAAGAAATTCTTCTTTATATCTAACCAGAACTTCTCCTGTTTAAGTTTAAATCATAGAATCATATCAATTTCCCCTTGTCCTATCGCTACAGTCTCTAATGAAGAGTCCTTCACAAGCATCCCTATAGCCCCCCTTTAGATATTGGAAGGCTGCTATGAGATCTCCAAGCAGCCTTCTCTTCTCCAGGCTGAACAGCCCCAACTTTCCCAGTCTGGCTTCATGCGGGAGGTGCTCCAGTCCCCTGATCATCCTCGTGGCCCTCCTCTGGACTTGCTCCAATAGCTCCATGTCCTTCTTATGTTATGGACACCAGAACTGTACACCGTTCTCCAAGTGGAGTTTCATGAGAGCAAAGTAAAGGGGCAGGATCACCTCCTTCAACCTGCTGGTCACAGTTCTTTTGATGCAGCCCAGTATACGGTTGGCAAAATATCTATATTCTTCCCAGAGGAACAGAACTGAAAATCTGACCCAAACCAGAAAGCTTTCAAAAAGTGATGCAATATCCTGAAGGGTGAGCAAACAAGTTTACTGCAATTTTATGCCTGAATGCTGGTTGATCTGAGATTAATCTGTAAAGACACTGCATCGTGGCCACTTGGGTGAGTTCTTTCAGAACTTGGACTTCCTGATGCTATTATAACCCATGTTCTGCATTTTCCATGCACTTTTGTCCAAATAAGTTATTTTCCCAATAAGCAACAGAAGAGAAACCAAGTTCTGCTCGTGTCATCTTGTAACCACACATGCTTCCCAAAACATCTTACTCTACAAATTCAATTCATGATTTCCCCTCTGGGGGAGCTTCACAGACTAAACTTGTAACTAGTTTCTGTCAGAAACTCTTCAGAGGGTGCATGAAATAAACAGCAACTAGGACTCAGACCTCAACATACAATTATGTTGTATACAATTCTCCTTGATTCTCTATATATGTGGCAAAATCTTCAGATACAATTTAGAGTACAAATACAATTATTTGCCATTTATGTCAGCGGAGAAGCCAGTCTGTGAAATTCAAATTACTGTCACATCAGCATGATTTGCTAGAGCTATTCAGAAACTTAGTATAACAACATAAACATCTTTAATATGTTAATATGATATTAGATGTTATTAATTACTTTATGAGATGCTACACTTATTGTCTAGTAAACTGCATTATCTCCAACACTTTAGTGCTTATGTTCTGCTAAATCAAGGCAGTAGAGGTAGAGATTTTTCCCTGCTCAATATCTGCACATCGAAGAAAAAAACAAGGAAAAGGTAGGTACAGAGTCCTCTTTTACACTGCATGACTACCTATTAATTATAAGCTTCAGTGGAGTGATGAACATTTCAGAGTACAACACTACTTGTTAATTCCCTTGTTTTGTGTTCTTGGATTATGCCTTCAGCCATATTTGAGTAGACACCAGAAACAAGCCTGCATCTGTCTGACATAAAAAGCATTTGCTTGTCGTGGTGCCAAGAACAAGGAAAAATTACTGCCACTCCATGTATACTCAGGGGTATATGCAAGAGCAAGAGGTCTGGAAAGATGCAACCCAAATGCATAAAAATTGAGGAATATATATATATATTTTTTTTTTTTTTTTCCCTTAAATTAATGCTGGGATGGGAAGAACGGGCTTCTTGTTATGTACTGTTTGGGAACCCAATTTACTTCCCAATCATTCAGTTGAAGTCTCCATAAAACTAAGTTTCAGATCATGCTCTGAAGGTGAATTAACTAATAAGTCTGCAGAATCTCTGGACACTAGACTCTAGGCAATACAAACCAAAATCATTCAGATTTATTTTATCTTGCTTCCCATTAGCAGTGCATGTAGCTGTAATATATGAACGTAATATGTAGTCTTGAAACTTACACTACCTTCCTATGCAGTATGTTTCAGAATGAGAAAAGTCTGAAGTGCATGGAACAGGTTTCATTTAGCTTCTAGTGTCCACATACAAAGAATATTTTGTTCATACATTAATATGGTCTTTCATAAGCTGCCACATAGACATGAGGTAATATGAAGATTAAATCATCTTTTAGCCTCCAAAGAATCCACATCAGGTCAGAGCACGGTGGTGTTTTAGAGCCACAGGAATAATAAAGAAAGATTAAATGTAGCTAATACAACCACAAACTGCTGGAAGCTGGGAACTGCAATCCTAGAAATTTCAACAAGTGAAGGGAATCCAGCTGACTAATGAAGAATGAGGAGAAAAAATTTCTGCAGAATCTCAACATATTTTAAAAAGTTTGCCTCCATTTCTTTAAAAACAGTGCTGATGGGGGAGGGACGCAGGTGTCAGAAAACACAGTAATCATGGATTGGAAAATAACTCGACAGAAGAGAATACCATGGGAAATAGGGAGCATTTCAAATCACGATGATTCAATGTAAAACAGAAGGGCTGAGAAACTGGAGCACTCTTGCACTCCTGTCTGTATACTGACACATTGAGAAGATCCCTTTTCTGCACTTACTTGGTGTTCAATAGTCTGAAACATTAAAGGCAATTTTATTGGTGGAAGAGTGTTGTCATTTAGAGATTTCTATTTTAATAAATCAATATTGCACCTACAGATACACGGAGTGAATTACATTGATGAAGAAGCTCCTAAATAGCAGAGTTTTAAATTCTCAGTTTTTTGGGGGAGTTAAGAGTATTGATTTTAGAGATCTAAAAATTTTGGTTCTAGCAATTTTGAAGAAACCTTAGATTTTAAAAGCAACTTACTACTGAGCCAGAAAGGAAACTTTGACATTCTCCTGCGGGTAGCTGTGTCATTGATACTTGTATCTCATTTCCCCCTAGGGATTCATCTTCATTATGATTTTCTATGAAAGGCAGACAAAGAAAAGCATTGTTCTCCATAGAAATGAAAATCACCACAAATAAATGCTAATACCCTGCAGCTTAGAACACTTCCAAGACATGGAACAGAACATTTGTTTACTGTGTAAGTGGTTGGTACACCTTTCAGACCAGATACTTAACAGCACTGGGCCCTGTGGAACCCCACTAGTGACAGGTTGCCAGTTTGAAAAGGAGCTATTTACCAGCACTCTCTGGGTGTGGCAGGTCAGCCAGCTCCCCATCCACTGCACAGACCACTTGTCAAGACTGTAACACATCAGTTCCTCTAGCAGGAGGCTTTGGGAAACTGTATCAGAAGCCCTGGAGAAATCCGGATAGAAAACGTCCACCACTCTCCACACATCAAATGAGCAAGTTACTTCATTGTAGAAGGCAATCATCAGGTTTGTCAAGCACAGTTTACTCCTAGTGAATCCCTGCTAGCTTTTCCCAATCATGAGCTTCATTTGATTTGTGAAAACCACCAAGAAGCTTTGTTCAGCAACTTTCCTAGGGACTGAAGTGAGACTGATGAGCTTATAATTTACTGGATTCTTCCTTGAGCCCTTCTTGTACGTGGGGGTGACGTTTGCCTTCCTTCAGTCTTCTGGGATGTCCCCTGATTTCCACAACTTCTCAAAGATTAGGGAGAGTGACCTTACAATGATGTTAGCCAGTTCTGTTAATACCCTCTGGTGGATACTGTCAGGGCCTATCGATTTTTAGGGGTCAAGCTCCTGTAATAGTTCACATACCAACCCTTCCACTGACAGTGGGTCTGTCTGTATCAACTATCAACTTGGAGTTCTGTTCCCAAGGCCTGGGACCCAACAGTGCTGTTAAAAGCACAGGAGAAGAAAGTGTTGAGAGTCTCTGCCTTTTAGGGTTTTTGGTGACTAATTCCCCTCTCTGCTTAACAGTGGGCCAATATTTTTCTTCAGTTTCTGCTTGTTGTTTATGTACCTAAAGAACCTTTTCATGTAGTCTTTGACATCTCTGGACAATTTCAATTTGAGCTGAGCTTTTGCTTTTGTAACTGTATCTCTGCACACCTTGGCAATGCCCTTGTAGTTCTCCACGGGTATTCATCTGAGTATTTGTTTTCCGTCTCTGGCACTTCTCTTTCTTGTTTCTGAGCAGGCTCAGGTCACAGTTAAGACAAGGGGGTCTCTTGCTCCACCTAATTCCCTTACCTGGAAGTAGGGGATGAACTGGTTTTGTGCTTCCAGGAGAGAATTCTTGAAATCTTCCAGTACTTTCTAGTTCATTCATCATCCATGGAAGCTTCTCATGCAGTCCCTCCCAAATGACCTCTGAAATTTGCTTTTCTAAGATCTAAATCCTTTGTCTTGGTACTAGCCTTCAGCATGCTCAGCCAGAATCCAAACTCCACAACAGTGTGATCACTGCAGCCAAGGTGATCACTAACCAAGATATACACAGTACTCAGTTAGTTTGTAGCACCTCCAGAAATGACTCCTTCCTGGTTGGCACATCTACCATTTGTATGAGGAAGCCAGTCCTCTATGTTTTCCGGGAACGTAATGGATGACACGTGAGTTGCTGTATTGTTCTTCCAACAAATGCCTGGGTAGTTGAAGTCACGCATAAGAAGCAGGTTCTGTTAACCTAAAGCATGCTCAAGAGACCCAGATCTTGCTTAGTTGGTCTGATTAAGTTGGTTTGGAGGTTGGTAGCATCTGCTACCTGCAAGATTGCCCTTTGAGATAACTCCTTTGATCCTGACCCGGAGGCATTCAATGGGAGTTCCACAATCGCCATAGCTGACTTCTGTACATTTAAGGTTCTCCTTAATCATAGAATTATAAAATGGTTAGGGTAGAAAAGGACCTTAAGATCATCTAGTTCCAGCACACTCATCTTCTCTTACACTGCCTGTCTTTACAAACAAGCCTGAAGTCATCCATCAGGATCCTCCTGTCATGTGAGCTGTCCCACCATGTATCAGCTATTCCTATGATATTGTAACACTCTGACTGGGCACTGAGCTCTGGTTCCTCCTGTTTGTTCCCCAGGCTGTGTACACTGTTACACTACCATGTTTATATTTTAGCTTTTACTTGTAATCTATATTCCAGGTTTACATAAAAAGTGATTTAAATAAGAACAAACCTTGAATGAGTCACTGTAAATTGCCAATTTGCTTTAAGTGTGAAAGCTGTCTACCATGAATGTATTCCTTGTGCACTGAAAGAAACATGTCACAATGATTTCATACAATATAGAGAAATGGAGAAACTAATTCCTCCAAATAAAATGTAAACCAAGATTTGCTCATGTTATTACAGACGTGTTGAGAAAACATTATCTAAGAAGAGAGGATGGACTGGAAATGCTGAGTTCATCATTAATAGCTGCTGACACAATCAATCTTGGAATAACATTTAATATAACAACAAATCCATGGGATATAGGTGTGTGAGGGGCACAGGCAATTTTTGTTAGCATTTATTAGAGATAAAGCTCAGCTATCCACTGGATGTGCAGCTCTGAGTTCTTGAATGCCTAGGTTTTCTGTCAAACTGTCTTGCTGTTAATCTCAATGTGCCATGTTTTTTACCTGCTGAATTACCTCAATTCATTATTGAGATACTAATTAGGATCACTGATGTGGCATTAAACATCAAAGCATCCTTTACTAAGCAGTTTTATCAATTTCATATGTGAAGAACTGCATTATTTTCTTTATTTCTAGTCTGTTGTGCTGATGGGTTTTTTTTGTTTTGTTTTCATTTTTGTTTGTTTGTTTTTCCGATGACTCCTGCTCCATGTAGGAGGGAAGGAAAATGAAAAATCATTCCTGATTCACATCCTCACACTAATTACTACTGTCTAGGCCCCTATCCAACCCACTTTACCTCTTCAGTCAGAAGAACCCTCCCCTACTCAGCTGTTCTTCATACTAACAAGTAAAGCAATCCCTTCCCACATAAAAAATTCCTGTGCTCAGAAAGACAACAGCTTTAAACACCATAATTCTAGAACTGAAGTTCTTAATCAGAAAGGTGGAGCTTCTCAAATCGAGTGATTGATGGCCTAATTAGTCATTCCTCATACAGAACTGTTCTATACATTAGATGAGCCTTGCTGCCTTTCTCAGAAATGTTTCTTTTGCAAGACTGGGGAAAAGGATAAGAAAATGAGAAGTATGCATTGTGTTCGAGACAGAGGTGCACAGCAGATTTATACAGTAAGATATTTGGTGGGTTTTTTCTCCTCTTCCTAATGATTTCCAATATTCAGTTTATTCACTGGGTTGTTTCTAAGCACTTTGTTGATGGAGGTTTATCTCAGCGCCCATATAACCTTACAGTCTTTCTAATGAGTGGCAACTGTCAACTCAATTAAAACTGCTCAACTCAGCTACTGCTCATGTGCCCTATTCTACATTTATGTGCATTGAATTTCAGTCAGTCTTAGAAGATTCCCCTGCTGCATTTCTTTACAATTGGTATTTCCCATTTTTTTCTTCTCAATAGCTTAGTATAATTAATAAAATGTGTAATTTGGCTATTTATCCTGCTTTCCACAAATAGTTTTAAATGCTATGTGGCATTGGATTTCCCCACATGCAGGGTTTGAGGTTTTGTTTTTTTTTTTTTTTGTTGGTTGGTTGTTTTTGAGGTTATTTGTTTGGTTTGAGGAGGTTTTATTTCTTGGGGGGGGGGTGTTGTTTTGGGTTGTTGGTTTGGTTTTTTCCAAGTTATTTTTTGTTTGTTTGTATCCTCAGATACCAAAGTAGCTTTAGGTATTATTATACCAAAATTATTGGGTTAGGCATTTCTTCTTAGATTACTGCACCAGGTTTATGTGATTAATAACTGTTCATGTGTTGTTTGATTCTATAGCTTCTTCCACAGTGCCTCAGTTTGAGACTCCTCCTTTTATGCATTCCTCATAAAATGATTTTGCTGTGTTTCCCAATGTCTCCCATGGTAAAGAGATTTAAAAAAAAAAAAATCTTTCAGCAATTCTGCAACAGCCTTGTTTTGCTCTCTTTACACCTTTTACACCTTAACTGTTTTTCAGTCTTTCAGCACAACACTCTCTGATAAGCTTCCTCATCTTGATGTTTCTAGAGAAGAATTTTATGGGTTTTATTGCATGTTTTTCCTCAAACTTTCTTTGATGGGTTGCTGTGCATTACAACTAGGATGCAAAATTTCTCAGTTGTTTCTATTTCTCTCATTTGGAAACAATTGTACTTTTAAAAAGATTGCCTTTATTTGCCCACTCTGCTGTGCCATTTAGACATTCCAACTTCCCTTAGCCCTTCACATCTTTCTGGTGGGTGTTCGGCATTTGCTTTAAGCATTACTTAAGACTAAGTTTAGCTTTAGTTCTTCTTTTGGAGATTTGATGACTAGGTAATTTATGAAGTAGTAATTTATTATGGCTAGAGCCTTTTGATACTTGGGTTCAACATCAATGCAAAATGTTTCCTGCCTTCCAGGGAGCAAGTGCCCCATTACTTCTGTATTTTTTGTTGCCATAGAAGCTGAATACCTCAAGATATCTGAATACCCTCAACACATCATCACCAACTTCGTTATTCCAGTCAATAAGGTAATGACAATGTTCTTGTAGTTTGAATAATACATCTGAAACATCCATAAAGACACTCTGTAGTTTGTTGAAATGGTTATGTTGTCATGATTTAACTCAAGAATTTCAGATAGAAATTATTCATACATCAAGGGTGTGCAAACGTTGCTTCTGTAATCCTTTACCAGATCCAAAATTATACTTCTTTAGGATACTATTGAATTTAACGATTAAAACAGACAATATTAAGTAGTAAAATAAATCTAACAATAGAAATATATTAAAAAATTAAAAAACCCAGTATATTTATATAAATTGTAAGCATTTCTACTTCTTTTGTAAACATGTACAGAAACCTCTTCCTTAGCAGGCTTTCTTAATTCAAAGGAAGAGTTCTGTTAGTGAATAGCACCTCTTTTACTATTAACACATTATCACAAGAATAGCTCAAGCAGGTCCTTTGACTGGTATGAAAAAATATCTGCAGAACTGCAGTTATTGGTATACCTTTTATATGAGACTTTGCAAAGCTGTTTTATTTATACTGAATTATTGAGTATGCTAATTCACTGGAACATAACAAAACAAATACATTTTGGCAACAGTTTACTTGTATCCGATAACAAAAAGACAAGGACATCCAATATCTCATGCCACACAAATTAATTATATACTAAACCCAACGTAATTCCCAAGTGTAAATTTATGAATCCAAACTAATACCCCTGATGACTGGAATTTTTATTTGTTTGTAACCTAATGGAAAATTCCAAACTATTCATAGATGAAAAATGAAGATTTGATACAGATGTTCAACGTACAGGGCAGCTACACTACTGATCTTGAGCAATAGACTTAGAACAAGCTCTTCTGCCGAGCTTTTTCCCCATGTCCTTTAATTATATCTTTCTGCAGAGAGACATCTTTGCAACTGTCTTATCTCCAGTCTTGAAGAGCTCCATACAGTCAACCTTTCCTCTAGAAAACCTCATGTAAAGCAAAGCAGCAATTGCTGAGAAAGCAATGCATTCAACATCAAACAGTATGAGCCATTGCCTTTAGTGTTGTATAAAATATACCATACAACCTACCTTTTGCAAATGCTACTACGGATCTAGGAATACTGCAGTCTCACCTTTTTTCAGACATTTTGAGATGAATTAACAAGCTGCTAAACCTGAAATCCCTACTCTTTCACAACCATCTGCACCTTAGAAAAAGAGGATATCTTCTTGCTAAAGCATGTTTCTGCATGGTTTCACTTGTCACATCCTTCTACATGAAAAAAGGAGAAAATATGTAACAGCAGTGATGTGTGTTCCATCTGCCGAATTATCATGTTCTACTTCCTGCACTTTTTCAATCTTTGTAGCTTGATATCCAGTAAATAGGGTTATTTAATGTAGACTGTCAACTATTCAGTCATTCAACAGAAGTGTTCCTGTTACTGTATAAACAAGCTAAGTAAAAGTCCAGCTAACATTCCTTTTATAAATACATCTCACATGGGATGATAAAACACACTGAAAAGCCAAGTGATGCAGCAGAATCTTTAAAAAGACAAAAAGACATGTGGACATGGAAAGTTACACAGGCAATGAACATGAATGAGTCCATCTTTTAAAATAAGCTTGAAAAGGTGCTTGAGAAGTAATTGACATGCTAATTCACACTTGAGTTTGTCAGCATATCTTCTGATTCATCACCTATTGATTTAAGATTAGCTGGGAAATATCTTTTATAATAAAGTTACCAAGTTCAAGACTAATATACAAGGATGCAGAATTATCTTTATTTCCTCATTGCCACATCTTATGGATGTAATTAAAGCACTACTTCTTTAGTGGTTTGGTTTGTTTTTTTAAATGCAGAAATAAAGTATTTTGGCATTTCACATAGCTTTGATATAATGATTGACAGAAGATATGCATACAAAGTATTTCATAAGTTAAAGATGCAATTGCTGAGAGGGCAAGTTGTACCACGCTAACTTGGCTGGCTGTCGAAAGCCCAAACAGGTGCTCTCTCACTCCCCTCCTCAACAGGACCTTGGAGAAAATAAACTGAAGAAAAGTTAGTAGGTTGAGATAAAGACAGGGAGATCACTGACCAATTACCATGACATATTCTACATGAGGCAAATGAATTTAATTTATTATCAATTAAAATGGTGATGGAATGGTGAGGAAAAAAAAAAATAAAAAGACAAAAGCTAAAATCCTTTCCCCTCAGCCCTGGCTGCCGGGCACTGTTTTACCCTTCTTTACCCAGATTTTCCCCGAGGCTCCTGCCCGTGGATGAAGGGCTCAGCTCTGCCCTGTGGTGGAGCCGGTGGAGCCACCTGGAACTGGCAGTGTCTGGCACTGGGAAGCACTGGCCGCTCTGTACAGGGGATGTCCAGGTGGACACCCCACTAGCACCAATACATGACCAAAGGAAAACCAGAATGAAGGAAGGAACAAGGCCAGGCAGGTACAAAGCTGGTTTTCCTGCCAAAATAAAACAAAAAAACAAACAAACAAACAAACAAACGAAACCCCCAAAAACCCCAAAACAAAACAAAACAAAAAAAAAAAAAAGAAAAAAGAAAAAAAGAAAAATTACAGCTAAAATATTAGTTCTATCAATATAATCAGCACAAAGAACATATAAAAGAAACAGAACTTCAGCTGCTGGTGTGTCAGAATCATGAAATGGTGAGAAGTAAGCAATAAAAGAATAGGTCAAGTTTTGTACAGGCTTTTTCAGTCTGTAAAAGTCTCAGGGAAGATTAGATCACATTGACCCATTAATTGAAATAACCATCTCCACATTGCAAACTAATGTTTTGCAATATAGAACTGACAGACTATTAAAGCTTCCTTACAAAAACAGTTATTTCTTTGACATTAGATTCAGTGGTGCTGTTTTGACATAAAGGACCAAGTTTCTTCTTGGTGCAATTCCACATTGCCTTAAATGAAGTTAAACCAGGTGAACACTTTAGCCCGTGTCTTTGGACTAGAACTGAACACTTCAATATGTTCATGCTTTTCTGTTTTTCTGGTTGGTCTGTCAAGTCAAAATGCCCTTGTCAGTCTGTATATAACCATTTTCTGTCAAAGGACTGCAACGCAACTACTGTGCTTCAAGAAACCTCAGATACGGCTGAACACGCTAGAAGAAAGTCAGATTGATACAGCTGATGAAAGGACTCTCTTCCCTTGAATTTAGTTTTCCCCCAAATAACCTTTGAATGTTTAGAGATCCCACTTCAAAAATAATAACGAAAACCTAAAGGTCCATAGCATTCTATGACTTGCAGAATTTCACTAATGTCCTCAACCTCTCAATAAGAAGCCAAATAACGATTGTTGAATAAAGGTAGGGTTGCTTTCAGCATGGAGGCAGAAAAAGGGGCTCTCTGTGCCAACCGAACACAAAAAAAAAAAAAGCAGGTACACATGTGCACATTTTTATTTTTAAAAGCTTTCAGAACAGTCTTGAGTTAGCTTTTTGTAAAATTATACTAGAAAATGAGATAGGACATGATGTAAGACCATATAATGTGCAATACCTCAGATGTGATGATAGTTAATATGGAGAGGGGCACATTTCCTCTGTTCTTGGTAAGGCTATTCCCTGAGCAACAGTGGGAGACAGATAGGAGAAGACAGAAGTAAGCACTATCCTATATGATGAGTTTTGGCTTTCAACCAACTTCGGTGGCACTGAATCAAAATGTTATTCAGCAACAGTAAGGGTGACAAGAATTAGGACTTATTCTAAAATGCACATTTTTTCCCCTTTCTGTCATATAATCTGAGATATGAAATTGTCTTGATATGATCAGGGAAGATTAAATTCACTGTCCTATATTAGAACTAATTTACTGCAATGACTTTGAAAAAGAATTTTGAATGACAAGACTGGTTTTCTATATTTCAGTTTTCAAGAGTAAGATAAAACACTAACAACAGAATTGCTACCTTTAAAATCCAATATAACACCTAGGATTTCTTTCTTAATCTAACTTTCAGTACAATAATTTCAGTATATTTTAAAAGCTGTTACTTTCATTTTCCTGTATTCACACTCATTTCTCACTCTTCCATACTTCTTTATCTCCCCCATCAACATAAATCTCAAAGTGGTTTTGAATTACAGGTGAAAATGTGAGAAGTGTCACTCCCTTAACCCCCCAAATTCTGGAATAAAAATGTAGTTGAAAACCAACACAGAGTGGAATGTCTGAAAAAAACATTCTTATTTACCCTTCAGAGGACATCTGAAGTGGATGAAGACGTACACATTCTGTATTGCAGAGATCCAAAGCGTCCACAGGGACATCAAGTGTCAGTCTTGTTCATTGTATTCCTCTGCTGTTGCCCCTAATAGCATGATTCACTCAGCCTCTAACCAATGCTGATCTTCCCTTTATCACTGCACATCTACTTCTATTTCCAAAGTAAAAAGGACAGTGGATGTGTAGTTATGACCTGCTTCTAGTGCAACTCACCAACTTTCAAGAAATATAAGCACTCTCATTATTATGAAATATCAGAAGGAGCAGACAAATAGGTGTGAAGGTTCAAAATGAAGAATGTTATGGACTGAAAACATGTTCTTTCTTAAAATTGTTAATTTGTTTTTTTTTTTTTCCATATTCTGACACATGAATTATCTAATCTGGAAGCGTGAACAAAAAGCAAGAGAAATGCAAACTGTATCAGCCATGGCAACTGAGAAATGTTAGAAGTTTGCAGCTCTACAGCATAAGTTTTTCTCAATTTCCTCAGGAGAATCTTTGTTCCTCTGAGCTGGTGCAGCTGGTGCCCAACTACTCACCAGGCCATGATGCATTCACTAGGCCTGCCCCTTTCAGCTATGTTTTTGTACGAGTAGTTTTCATCAGAGACATGCAAAAGACAAGAAGTCTCATGTAGCTGAAACATCAGTTCTGTGGATTCAAGCTGCTTATTTGAGACAAGAATATTTGTTCCCACTTAATTTACACAGTTTGTCCACCGCGCACATATACACACACATATACTTGCAGTCACAGATAAGCAGTCTGTCTGAACCAACATTGTTTGCTACTACTAATCTTTGGGAAGTTTTCAAATAATTACCACAAGTAATTAATTATTTTAGATTAATAGTCGATGTAGTTTTAAATGTCTTAATGATACCTTTTTTAACAAAAAACTAGGTTTGGAGTTGTTTGTTCAGGAAAACACCCTGAAACATTGAACACTTACATCAAGTCCAACATCAGGAAACCAGTTCAATAATCTCAGAACTACACAGAATACTTAACAGCTACAAAAGGATCATTTCTCATTTCTACAATAAACTAATTTTTCTAGGACCCGTGTTTTGCATTGTTCCTATAAAAACCTTTTGAGTATGGCTAATATGGGTTAATTTTATACACATTTACAGTCTCCAAATGACTTTTTTTTTTTTTTTTTAGAGAAAAGTAATAATGACTGGGGATATGCTAGATATTTTAACATAGTGATGATTTGTTGTCCTAACACTTGCAGTATAACAGATGATGGCAGAAAATTAATCCACACTCTTGACAGTCACTTCAGGATAAGAAAGAGAAACCTTACCATTTTCATTGCAGGCCTACCCTATTCTTGTCTGCAGTGTGCATTTCCATGACAATGACTCTAATCATTATAGCAGCATTGTACATAATGACTCTGCTTTCTCTGATGTTACTCCCAAATTGGGTATGAAAAATGTGAAAGGACAGATCTCAAAAGGCAAAACTTTCACCAGTGAAGCAGAGTAGTCTACAGAATAAATAACTGACACAACTGATAACTTGCTGCCCCTAACAGAAGCCTGGAATTAAAGGGCACTACTCACATAGCCTTCCTTCATAAACGGAGGGGCTTTGCATGAAAGCTTCTTGTCAAATTAAAGGCATGCAGAATGAGACCTTGATGAGGTGCATACAGTTAAATGTGACATCAGTAAAGCATCCATTTTTCAAAATTAAAAGGAACTCATGCACAATGACCAGTAACAAAATCTTGCTAATTACTAATATGATGTCAGTCCTAGCCAGGTTTTCTTTTTTTCTGAATTAAAAATATATGCCTGAAGTAGTATGATTGACCTTTGCAGTAAATTCATCAGAACCATGTCAACAAATGGAAAATGGAGTACAGATGCTTCTAAGTCTCACAAAGCTTCTGCAAAGATGAACTTAACAATAATAATAATAATAATGTGAAGTACTCAGAGTAGAATATTATGAGCACCACAGATAATTCTTTGAGGAAAAGGGGAGAAAAATCTGTATGTACAGAGAAAAAAAATGTCCTCTAACAAGGCATGTAGTCACATTCTGACCATGAAAGATTAAAAGAAATAGTATTCTTTGACCCTGTAAATGAATGTTCATTTATGTATGATGTAAATGTAGCATTAATAGAGTGGTAAATGTAACATTAATGTAAATGTAGCATTAATAAAGGTAACATTAATAGAGTGGTCAAAGGCTGAAAGAAAATATATTGAAAGGGACCATCCTTTAGATAACTGAATACAGGCCCCTGTACTTTCATGCTATCATGTTTCTAAATGCCTTCATAAATACAGGCACGTTTTACTTTTAAAACCCTTTAGGTTTTTGTTTCCACTGTTCCTATTAGACCCTTGCAGAATTTTATTTTTTTATTTTCATTTGAAATTAACTCATGACCATCAAAATGTCTTTTTTTTTTTTTTCCAAGTAAAAGCTGAGTCAACTTAAAAGCTCTTCTCTTTCCCTTGTGGTTTCTTCTGAAGTGTATTAATAGAATAACACATGCTCTCCACCACTATTTGTGGGAGTAATTAAACAAACATATTTTCATAGAATAATAGAATCACAGAAAGGTTTGTGTCAGAAGGGACTTTAAAGCTCCTCTAGTTCCAAGCCCTCTGATGCAAGCAGCAACACCTCTCACTAGACCAGGCTGCTCAAAGCCCTGCCCCACCTGGCCTTAAATACTTTCAGGGTTGCAGCTACCATAACTTCTCTGGACAACCTCCTCCTCTGTCCTCCCACCCTCATAATAAAGGAATTTCTTCCTAATATCTAATCTAAATCTACAGTTTTTTAGTTTAAAAACATTTCCCCTTGTCCTATCTGTACCTGTCCTTGTAAATGCTCCTCTCCAGCTTTTTTTGTAGGCCTCCTTGAGGTACTGGAAAGCTGCTGTAAGGTCCCCCCAAAACCTTCTCTTCTTGAGGCTAAACACCCCAACTCTCTCAGCCTGTCTCCATAGGAGAGGTGCTCCTGCCCTCTGATCATATTCATGGCCTTCCTCTGGACACCCTTGAGGAGGTCCACATCTTTCTTGTGTTGGGGATCCCACAGGTGAACACAGTAATCCAGGTGGAGTCTCACAAGAGTGGAGTAGAGGGGAAGAGTCACCTCTCTTGACCTGCTGGTCACACTCCTTTTGATGCAGTTCAGCATAAAGTTGGCTTTCTGGGCTGGGAGTGCACACTGCCGGCTCATGTTGAGCTTCTCATCAGCCAACACCCCCAAGTCCTTCTCCTCAGGGCTGCTCTGAATCCAGTTTCCGCCCAGCCTATTGCTGTGCTTGGGATTCCCCTGACCCAGGTGCAGAACCTCGCACTTGGCTTTGTTAAACTTCATGAGTTTTGCACTGGCCCCCCTCTAGAGCCTGTCCAGGTCCCTCTGGATGGCATCCCTTCCCTTCTGTGTGTTAATTGTACCACACAGCTTGGTGTCATTGGCAAACATTCTGAGGGTGCACTCAATCCCACTGTCTATGTCACCAACAAAAACGTTAAACAGCACTGGTCCTAATGCCAACTCCTAAGGAACACCACTCATCACCGCTCTCCACTTGGACATTGAGCTGTTGTCCACAATTCTCTGAGTAAGACCATCCAACCAAATCCTTTTCCACCAAGTCATTCATCCATCAGATCCATGCCTCGCCAGTTTAGAGACAGGCATGTCCTTTGGGACAGCGTAAAATGCTTTGAACAAGTACAGGTAGATTACTTCACTTGCTCTTCCCTTATGCACCAACACTGTGGCCCCATCATAGAAGGCCACCAAATTGGTCAGGAATGATTTGCCCTTAATGAAGCCAAGTTTGCTGTCACAGATCACTCTCTTATTGTCCATGTGCCTTAGCATTGTTGCCAAGAGGATCTGCTTCATGATCTCACTGGGCACCAATGTGAGACTGTCAGGTTTGTAGTTTCCTGTATCTTTCTTTTTTCCCCTTTTAAAAAGTGGAGGTTATATTTTCCCCTTTCCACTACGCAAGAACTTTACCAGACTGATACAATTTCTCATATTTTATAGAAAATGGCTAAGCCACTTTATCTGTCAGTTCCCTCAGGACCCACAGAGGCATCTTGTCAGGTCCCATGGACTTGTGCACCTTCAGGTTCCTTAGATGATCTCAAACCTCATCTTCTCCTGCAGCAGGTGGTTCTTCATTCTCCCAGTTCCTGCCCTTGGCTCGTGTGACTTGGGGTAGTGGGACAGTGTGATTTGAGCTCTTGGAGTAAAGACAGAGGCAAAAAAGCCATTGACTACCTCAGCCTTCTCCGTAACCCCTCTAATCCTGTGGCTATAGCGTTAGATTTTATTCTCTAACAACACCCCAAATATAGTATTCATTTTTTTCTGCATAGCTTCATATAGAAATTCATTTTCTTGGCCAAATTAATCAAAGCAATAAACAAGTTAACATTATTTTCCACAATGCCTTCACTACCACTTTATTTCTGTTTTGCTTATCTCAGTTTTGGCAGCTTAGTCCCCTATTTACCTTCTTCAAGGTATGACAGTAGAGGCAATAATTGATCTGCTGAGCAGATCTTTCTCATCCTCTGCCGCTTACATCTGACAAACTATAGTGTATGCCTGAAATTCCTGATACTGTCTGTGAGGGCCTTATCACATTGTGGTCTTGAGGTTTACTTTGTATCTCCACATCTAAATTTTATTCATACTATCTAGCTCTTTCCAGACAATGTTTTGCTTCTTCTGCATAGCTTTGCATCAGCACTATGTTTATAAAATGTTTCCAAAATCATTCATGAAAATGCTAATCAGTCTAAGATGTGTCCGCAAGCATACCTCTTATCCCCTTACCCGTTTTAAAAATGCCTCTTTCAATGAAATCCATTATCTCCACCTAGAAAGGTCCTTCACCAGTTTACATTTTCTGCAGAAATGTCAGCAATTTTTAGTATGCCGAAATACTTGGTATTCTACTAAGCTTGGTATAATTGAATAACTTTTTTTTTGGTCTTCATGTTAACTGTACCTTAAAAACAGATGCTTCAGTTGCTTTTTTTAGTTCAGATGAATCTGTTTAAATTTGAAAGCCCTTGCTACCAGACATCTGTGATTTCAGAAGCTACTGGTTTCCTTGGATATTTTTTCATATTCTGAGATATAATTTTCAGGCTTCCCAACTTGAAGGCAAACTAAGATTAAATAATTCCTTTTCCACGCCCACATTTCTATTAACAATCTTTCTTCACCCAGCATATTCAACACCTTTCTCCATTTTCATTAAGGAGATAAAGACTAATCTAGATTATGTAATAAAAAAACTCTATCCTGACGCTGAAAGACAGCATTCAGGGTGAGAAAAGCACCATCTGGCGTACTTCTTGCAATAAAGTTATATATACAGTTTTGTGTTATCTTAATGTAAATTTAAAACCATGCTAGACAGACAACATTATACATGATAAACCAGGCTTCAGTTGGCCAGCCTACAACTGCATCAGCATGAACTTAGAATCATAGAATCATAGACTAGTTAGAGTTGGAAAGGACCTTAAGATCATCCAGTTCCATCCCCCCTGCCATAGGCAGGGACACCTCCCACTAAACCATGACACCCAAGGCTCTGTCCAACCTAGCCTTGAACACTGCCAGCAATAGAGCATTCACAACTTCCCTGGGCAACCCATTCCAGTGCCTCACCACCCTTACAGGAAAGAATTTCTCCCTCATATCCAATCTAAACTTCCCCTGTCTAAGTTTTAACCCATTACCCCTTCTCCTATCTCTACAGTCCCTAATGCAGAGTCCCTCCCCAGCATCCCTATAGGCTCCCTTCAGATATTGGAAGGCTGCTATAAGATCTCCATGCAGCCTTCTCTTCTCCAGGCTCAACAGCCCCAACTTTCTCAGCCTATCTTCATACATGAGGTGCTCCAGTCCCCTGATCAACCTCGTGGTCCTCCTCTGGACTTGTTCCAACAGTTTCATATCCTTTTTATGTTGAGGACACCAGAAATGCACACAATACTCCAAGTAATGTCTCACAAGAGCAGAGTACAAGGGCAGGATCACTTCCTTCATGCTCCCTTTGATGCAGCCCAGGATACCGTTGGCTTTCTGGGCTGCAAGCGCACACTGCCAGCTCATGTTCATTTTCTCATTAACCAACACCCCCAAGTCCTTCTCCGCAGGACTGCTTTGAATCTCTTCTCTGCCCAACTTGTAGCTGTGCCTCGGATTGCTCCGACCCAGGTGGAGGACCTTGCACTTGGCATGGTTAAACTTCATCAGGTTGGCATCAGCCCACCTCACAAGCATGTCAAGGTCCCTCTGGATGGCATTCCTTCCCTCCAACGTATCAACCGAACAACACAGCTTTGTCATCGACAAACTTGCTGAGGGCACACTCAATCTCACTGTCCATGTCATCCACAAAGATGTTGAACAAGACTGGTCCCAACACCGATCCCTGAGGAACACCACTCGTTACTGGTTTCCAGATGGACATTGAGCCATTGACCACAACTCTTTGCGTGTGGCCATCCAGCCAGTTCTTTATCCAGCGAGTGCTCCACCTATCAAATTGATGTCCCTCCAACTTAGAGACAAGGATGTCATGTGAGACAGTGTCAAATGCTTTGCACAAGTCCAGGTAGATGACATCAACTGCTCTGCCCCTGTCCATCAGTTCCGTAGCCCCATCATAGAAGGCCACCAGATTGGTCAGGCAGGATTTCCCCTTAGTGAAGCCATGCTGGCTGTCACCAAACCACTTTGTTGTATTTCACGTGCCTCAGCATACCTTCCAGAAGAATCTGCTTCAAGATTTTGCCAGGCACAGAGGTGAGGCTGACTGGTCTGTAGTTCCTCGGCTCATCCATTTCCCCCTTCTTGAAAATAGGGGTTATATTTTCCTTTTTCTAGTCATCAGGAACTTCACCTGACTGCCATGATTTTTCATATATGATGGGCAGTGGATTAGCAATTTCATTTGCCAGCTCCTTCAGGACCCATGGGAACTTTATGCCTGAAGCTCCCTAATATATGTCAAAACATAAATGCAGATCTTCTTGGTCTCACAGGTTTCTGAGGAACTGTAACAACACACCTCCTGCCTCTTTTTATGAATAATGTCAGAGAATTTCCCCTTGGAGGATCCCCTTTTCACCCTCCCTTCAGAGTGGAAAGAATACCCTATGAAGCTTAGACTGTATTTATAGTATTCCCTGAAATAAAACTGAATCTCATTCTGAAATACCTGGAAAGTCTTTAGAAATGACATATTTATTATGCATTTGGGGTTCTATAACCTGATGTAAGAGGATCAGCTGCAGTCAGTGTTTAGCTGAGCTTAGAAGAAACATTATGTTATCCTATTTTAATATCTTCTTCCTGTTTACTTTTATTTATATTTTTTCTTTATAATAAATACAGAAAGTATGTACAAAGAACTGGTAAATTCATTGTGCATATATATGGCAATCTCAGAGGCGTCCTACTTTAAGAATGAGGCACCATCTACGAAGACACCTGGTCTATCAATTCCACATTTCAAGGGATGGCAAAACCAAAACCAAGCCCAAAAAGAAGACATAGACCTTACCTTTCCTACATACTGAGGATCTGGTCCCATGTGTTCTTCTAAAACAAAGAACTGATTCCACACCCATCCACGCTTGGGACGATGATGTACTTCTGTTTCGCCTTCTATATGTTTGGTTTGGTTTCTAGTCACCTTGATGGAGCCATGGTGAGAAGCTCCATAACACCTCTGCACAAAACAGAGACAAACTAGGACTGGGCAGATACAAGATGTACTTGTAATTCTCATTGTAGGATAAGCTTCCTGGTCAAGGTTTTCTTTCTCTTGTCTTTTGAGTTGTAATCCTTTAATAAGTTCCCGAGAAACAAGGTGAAGCCTGGCTCAGAAATACAGTCCAAAACGGGTTTTCCTGCTTGCTCATGGTTTAGCTGCCCATTTGGGAAAGCTCAGATTATATTTACATTATGAAAAGCTTACTGGAAAAAATGGTATTTCTTCTGAGGTCTTCACAATAGAGTTCCACAGCCGGCCATTTTCTATCTAATAGGGAAAGAAAAGAAAACCACTTACTCATCACTTAACCGAGCAATTTTCAGGTTTCTGACCTTAGATTACATTCACAACTGTACTATCCAGTTTCTCAAAGATTCTCATTTTAACTAGAATTTCTTTTCAACCCTTCCTGTAAAAGTGTTGTAAAAAGTGTTTTCAGATTGGTTTGAATAGGTACCTTAAGAATTACCATGGCTTTTCCAAGCTATGAAAACATTCACATTATTAAAAACTGGATGATTCAGGCCAGTTTTCCTTTGGCTTACTTCCAAATCACTGACCTGGTCTGGCAGTAAAAAAAAACCCACTGCTGCAGTGTTATTACATAGACAGTGATTGGTAATTCCATGAGTTCTTTATCTTCTGTATGTCACACAGAGATCCAACACGGTGAAAAATATCAAAGCTAGGATGGGTTTTCAAAGAAAGCCTCCAAAACTGGCTCTGAGGATTCAGAGTCAATATGAGATCATATTGACAGGAATTTTCAGTGAAAATATGCACTTTTACATCCTGTGTTTTAAATATATTCCAGCCAATATCATACTGGAACCTCACAAGATTACTTCATACTGACAGAAAGCTCAGGTACTGGTGTTCAGATGATCAGCATTATTTTCATAAAGGCATCTAAGTTCTCAGTGGCAATATTTTTTCAACTTTAAAAAGGAAAAAATAAACATTTATACTAAAATAATAAAATGTGAAAATGTGCATGGAAGTTGACTTAGTGCTTAAAGCAAAGTACATTGAAAAAATTAAATAACTCTTTAACCTCAGAGAAATAGTTACTCTAAGGTAACCATTTTTCAGTTGTCTGAAGGTATCAGTCAATCAGGAGTCTCAAAACATGCAACTATATCTATAAAAATTAGAACCGACTTTCAGTATCAGCTGTGTTTGAGCATTATAAAACCATTACAAGTAGTGTAAACGGAAACACAATGAAACTGATTTTGTTTCTAAGTTTCATGGGAACCAAACAGAACAAATTTAAATTCTCTAAGGAATCAAACAGGAAATTAGAAATCAGATGGAAAAATACTGCAGTTGAAGGAAGCTCATCAACTGTCTTGGCTATAGAGTTTTTCCCTTTTGGTTCTCTAAACCCCATAATAATAGTAGGAGCTGAACCATGGTTTCTTCTGTATTCATCTAAATTCAGTTTCTAATCAGAATAATGGAAGAATTCTTCAAGACTGCTCTACAACATTAGAAATATCCAGAAAGGATATAATTTCCATTATTATTACTCAATTCAGGACAGTGGATTATGCTGAAGTAAAGGAAGTACTCCAGTTTCTTGAGGCTGGGCAGGAGTTAAAAAAAAAAACTCTCATCCCATCTCAGAACAGATCATGCCATCTCAGAACAGATTCACATGACATGATGTATTATTATCCTTCTTCAGTACAAATGTGATTTAATAGGAATTTTTCACAGTTAAATTAATACACAGTTGTATGAAGTGTAAGTAATACCAGGGACAAAATCCAGACATTCTGGGTCTCACATTTGTTTTTAATTATATACTCTTCTCCTGTAGTTTCCTCGACTTTCTGAATTCTTTCCTGATTCTTGATAGAAATCAGTTTTTGCCTTGAGGCATGCAATTGCCTTCTAAAAATTTCGATATTTACAGTCGAACTCTTTAAATAGTCATTGTTATACTTCAGATGTACATTAAAATTAATCAGTACCTCACAAAATGATAAGGCTGCAATTTTATCCATTCAAGTATTGGTTTTCTTCCCTTTGTTTCCATCTTGGGAAACGCCTGGGAGCAGTTTATAAGACTATAAGATGCGCATAATGTTAAAAATGTGCATTGAAATTTCTCAGAATGACACATTTTAAACTTATTTGAAATCATTACTACTGAACTTTGCTTTATAAGAACCATGGGGATGGTGGTAGTGGAAAATTCTTGCCTTATAGAAAAGTAAATATAAATGAGTGCAGAGGATAGACACCCACAAATCAAGATTTACTACACAGAACTTTGTGTATTTTCCCCCTCAGCTGTCATTCATAGGAAAAAAAAAAAAAAACCAAAACAAAACAATAACAAATTAAAGAGAAAAAACCCCAAAACCAAAGCCAAACATACAAAACCCCAAAACAAAATAAAAGAAGCAAAAACCAAGATGGAGCCTGTAAACTGTAAGTCATAGTCTCAGCCTTATATGACTTAGAACAAATAAGAGACAAAACTATGAAGGGCTTCTTCATCTCAGAACTATCTGCTCTTCTTAGCATTAACTAGAAGACATTAAATTTATATTTTGCAAAAAACACTATTTACCTCAATTCAGAGATTAAGTGTTAAACACTTGCCCCAAAATTAAAGTTTTAAAATTCTTTGTTCTGAATAAATATTTTCAACAAAAACACCACCACCATCACCACTAATAATAATAGTAATAATAATAATAATAATAACAATAATGCATCTGCTTCCTGTTATATTCATGCTTAGAAGTTTAGGCCTCAGCTGTTCCTGAGTTGTGTGTGAAGCCTGGAGAATTGTTTCCACTATGACAAATTCAACAATTAAAAGGAATGATTTTTACTGAAGATCTTTGAAGCGTTTTCACTCTGCTAAACATCTCTAATAACCAAAGTCTAATTAATGCTCAGTACAAAGGTCCTTATTCTTATTTACCCAGCACACTCTTACTAAAAGTCTAGCATAAACACTCACTAAAAACCTGCACCACCTCCTCTAAAGAAACTTCAGCTCTCCCATGAACACAGCAAAGTTTGTCTGTAGGTGAAAGTACAGATGGAAAGACCTTGAATGGTTACTGCAAAAGAGACTGTTGCAAAGAATAGACAAACTTGAACTGTGAGTGAAAGACTGTATTTTCTGAAATCCCTTAAATTGTTACCTTAAGCTAACATACTGAGAGATGCTGACTGCTCAGTGCTTTTGTCTGCAGGTTCAGATTACGTGTCCTGCTTTATAGTTCTTGTTATAATGATGTATGCAACTGCAAAGTAGACTTGTGTTATTGCTGTCTCCTGGGAGCCCTCATGAAAATGAGTTGTGTATCTCAAGAGACTCTCAGAGTGCATTAAAATTAAATAATTAAATAAGATGAGGTGGGAAAGTTCCACCAGCATTTCTGGAAATCATTACAGCACAGTAGTTACCGCTTAGTGTGGCAGCAAGACACTATAATGAATTCCCAGGAAACCAGTTTGAGCATAGTGATGCAAAGCATGTATGCTTCACCATCATGAGGAGATGCATCCTTCGTAACAGACTTGTCCTGAATCTCAGCGTCCCCAATCTCCCATAATCAAATTGAGCACATATTTGAATTCAACTGGAAGATTTAGTATTGCAGATGCACATTCGGCACAGCTCTGCACATCTTCTGCCACATCCCTCGGGGACCATTTTCAGTCCCACAGTGATGGAGTGACAATTTCTTATGGAACTTACAATAAATTGTATTTCTCATACGCTTTCTGACTTCTCCCTCTGCACTCTGCCCTCTAGACTTCCTCCCTGTCAGAACAAATTCTTCCATTATGAAATCTGACCAGCTTTAAATCAACATAATTATTTAGATATAAATTATCAGGCAGGAAAACATTTCCTTCTTACTGTGTTGCCTGTGCTTAGTCTATTGCTAAAGTTATATCTTTCAGCACTGCAGAAATAATGGTGTATTGACCTGGGGACCAAAGACAGAATAACAGGCTAGTTATCAGAATGAAAAATTGGATGTTATTTTTTGTTTTATCCTTCTGAAGAAGAGCTTGATAAATTGCCAACAGAATACACAGTACTCCTGAGGAACTCTGGTAATTGGCAGAAAAAAATGAAATTCTAGGTAGATGAAGGGAAATGGTTCATCTATAGTTGATCTCTAGTCTCTATTCCAAAGACTGGTAGACCTGAGCTATAGGAATTTACACGAAAAAAAGAGGCACTAAGCCTTTCTTAGCTTATGTGATACAGACAGAATATATAATCACCATAGTATGCTTTCTGAAAGAATAGTGCCTTCTGCACATGCTAGTCTATCTCACAGAAGTAGCATCAAAACTATTTTGGAAAGCATTTAAAAACTGTATTACTTGTTGCCTTGCCCCTATGTTGTGGCTATGTTGTAGCTACATCTATGAGACTAAGAAGTAGGAAAAGAAGTAAATAAGATTTTCCTAAAGTAGTTTAATAGTAAATTCAATAACTACAAGTGTTTTGACACCATAGTTCTATGTTGACAGATTTTCTAGAAAAGGGAAACTGGACTACGTTTTTACTTTAACAGAATAAGAAAAATTTCTTTAATTTGTAAGGTAAATCCCAAATTATTGATAAATTTATGTGTAAGTATATTACTATTCTGAAAGCTAATCTTTATTAACCTGGAACTCAATCAGTTTCCTAAAGAAACAGAGAGAAAGATGACTGAATATCTTCCTCTTTAATTCTTTAAGCCAACAAACCCAGCTGATGGCTGTACAATATCAGGGGGTGTTATTTATTGTACCATTCTTTCACACACAGAGTCTTTTGGTACAGATCACTTCTAGACACCAAATCCAAAAGTTGTCTATGCTAATCTAGAACTGGGAGACTGTTATTTAGCCTAGTAAATTATTTTAAATAAATTCCTTTTACAAAGTAAATTGAAATAACCACAAAAGAAAGTAACCAGGAAAAGTATAAATTGTTCTTTCATATAAAGCAAAAGAAATCCTGTTCTAGAGAGAAAGTTTTGAAGAAAGGGAAAATGAGAAACTAAAATGGGATCCAAAACTGACACGTAATCAGGCATTATAAATAGATAAATAACAGAAGAAAAATTATAGCGAGATACAACAAAGAGACTGAAAAATCACAGAAAATAAAATCAAGATAGAGAAGCAAACTGGAAAGTGTAACAGGAAACAGCTGAAGCTGTGAAACCCAATATGTAAAGCTATTAGAGATGATTTTCTCTCAGTCCTGTAATAATGTGTGTGTAAAAACCCAGCAGTGCAATTTCTGTGAAGTGTAAGAAATCATAGAATCATAGACTCATAGAATCATAGAATAGTTAGGGTTGGAAAGGACCTTAAGATCATCTAGTTCCAACCCCCCTGACATGGGCAGGGACACTTCCCACTAAACCATGCCACCCAAGGCTCTGTCCAACCTGGCCTTGAACACCACCAGCTATGGAGCATTCACAACTTCCCTGGACAGCCTATTCCAGTGCCTCAACACCCTCACAGTAAAGAATTTCTTCCTCATATCCAATCTAAACTTCCCCTAAGTTTTAACCCATTACCCCTTGTCTTCTCACTACAGCTCCTCATGAATAGTCCCTCCTCAGCATCCCTATAGGTCCCCTTCAGATATTGGAAGGCTGCTATGTGGTCTCCATGCAGCCTTCTCTTCTCCAGGCTGAGCAGCCCCAGCTTTCTCAGCCTATCCTCATACAGAAGGTGCTCCAGTCCCCTGATCATCCTCGTGGCCCTCCTTGGGACTTGTTCCAACAGTTCCATGTCCTTTTTATGTTGAGGACACCAGAACTGGACACAATACTTCAAGTGAGGTCTCACAAGAGCAGAGTAGAGGGGCAGGATCACCTCCCTCGGCCTGCTGGTCATGCTCCTTTTGATCCAGCTAATACAGTTCAAGACAAAGACAGCTGACATAAAGAAAACATTAACTGAAAACAAAAATAATGAAATAAATTTCCACACAAAATATGTGTTGGTATAACAACAGGTATATATATTGGTATGCTGAAATTGCCATGGAAAGTGCAATCCCGGTATTTATTTCCCTGTGCTTTTTGCCTTCCAAACCCAAAAAAGCTCTTCTAACTTAACTTCCACATTTTCACATAAAACTTGCAAATCAAGTCAACTGATGATACATTTGATTCATTAAAAAAGATATAATTAATATAACATTATAAGGACAACTGCATAGGGTTAATGATTACAGGTTGCTATGCAGTAGGTGTGAAAAGCTGTGATATTCTTTGGCTCAATTTAAAAACACAGAAAAAAATTATGTAAAATTAATTACTTAGATCTGAGTAAATCACTCCTGACACTGCCCAAATAAGTATCAAGAAAAGAAAGCAAAAAATGCCCTCCTTTTGCGTTTCCTCTCCTCCTTGACCTCCTACCTCTCAGAGAAATGAACAATCAAATCAAAAGCCTAGGAAGAGACAAAAATAGCAGCTGTATCCAGGGATATTATTAAGGAAAGGGAAGTCACACATATTTGGGTATTCTAAAACAGTGAAAACAAAACTCCAGACACAAATCTTTCATTTGGGAAAGCAAGTTAGCTGGTTCTCTGGAAAGTAACTTTTACATTACATAACAGAAAGACAAACTGACACCACAGATACAGGTTTTACATACCTTAATGCTGTACTTACAGACCCAACATTAGGCATTGCTCAGGAAGTAATAAATTACTCTAAATTACTACTTGATTTTTTTAAAGGTAACAGTAGGGTCTAGCTGCAGACTTAGCATTAGATAATTTTAAATTCATTAAATTATTTCAGATAGCAGCATGTGATTAATTTTTCAATAGTATCCTGACTGACAGACATATGTCAAACAATCCCTATTTATGAGGCTCCATTCCTCTGCTGGCTTAGAGCTCCACAGCGGTAATGTCAGAAGCCTCCACTACCTCCACAGTTTGTCTCACATGAGATTTCTTCTTAAGTGCTCATAGTACAGGCTACTATAGAATCTCAGAATGTCTCTTCCTCCATTCAAGGCAGTTATTACTCACAAATATTCCTATTACTGTCAGTGATATACTTCATGAGCTTCATTGCTAGATTTTTATTAATTAATATTTCTTGTTATACTGACTCAACTCTGTGAAATTTCAATAGATTCTAAGTCATAGAAACGAATATGGTATTATTATTCTGTGAAGATCACAAAAAAAACCCCTTTGGTTTAACAATTTCTAAACATGTTCTTAGCTTTAAATTAATGTGAATTAACTGAAACAGCTTGTGGTTCTGTTTCTGTTCTTATTCGCATTATAGGTTTGATATTGGACAGGTTGTACCTAAACGGTCAACACAGTACAAGTATAGACTCTCCTTTATTTCTAGTACAACAGCTAAGTCTGATCTCCTCCTTTGTAAATGTATTATATTATGTTTGTACTATCTTGAGACTAAAAAAGAAAGAAAATAAAGCCAGAGATGATTTTTCATCCAGCATTAACACACTGACATTTCTAGTTTTTATTTATTTCTGATTATTTTGTCAGGATGGAATAAAGCCTTTCAAAGATTTCCTTTAAAATCCTGCTGCAGCCCTATTAGCCAGCACTAGTTTGATTCAACTTCTAGATTAAAGTTAATTTTCATTTTTACTTGACTTTTACCTCCAATATTAAAGTACAGCACTTTAATGTTCAGAATCCAGAGTCCCTGCTATTTTAATAGGCCTTAAAAAGTTACCTTGCTGGCTAAAATACGTTGCATCATCTAAACTAGCTGGAGTCATAAAATGGAACAGACATGGTATGAAGAAAAGCTTTTGAGATTATTTATAGAAGAGTCACCACATACCTTACAGAAGGAGGTATGTGAACTAGAATTCAGATTTTGGTATGAAGAAAGTTGGAAAGAAAGCCTAGCAGCACCGGCAATTAAAAGAGAACAGAAATGCTGAGCAGGGCAAGCAGCCCTGGGCAGAACTACTTCCTGGTAATACCTAGGTTAAAGTAGATTAGTCATGTGTTTCATCTAGATGGACTTCCCCAGAGGACACAACCCCACAGGAACCATACCTAACAGCACCATGAGGATGAGCGGAGAGTGCAAAAAGCTGAAACAGCCTTAGGAGATAAATAGACACAAGGAACATTCAAAAGGTTTTAATGCTGCTTGTGGCAGAAGAAACTGTGCTGGCACCTGCTTTATCATTCCTTTTTGTTGATAAGACTGTCAAGACTGTTTTGTATCAAGGTCTTAAAATAACAGCTTCAATAGGAGTTCAAGGAATTTATAAAAAGCAATGTGGACTAGTGATCAAAGTACTTTCGTCTGGTCCTATGGGTAGCTTACTGCTAAACACAACCTTTAATGGATTCCTTAATGGATAGCATTAACTGAAGCACCACTCACAAAGAGTAAAAATTAGCCACATTACAGCTAGGCAACTAATCCAACACATTATATGGCAAAAGAGATTGATACATGGCACAAACAAAGGATTCTTTTCAAATCTGGTTTTAATCAATGACAATAATAAAATTGGAAAAGAAAAAAAAAAAAAAAAAAAAAAAAAGGAGGGATGTCCAGTCCTTTAGAAACAAAAAAGTCACCAATCATAGAATCATAGAATAGTTAGGGTTGGAAATGACCTTAAGATCATCTAGTTCCAACTCCCATGCCAGGGGTAGGGACACCTCACACTAAACCATGCTATCCAAGGTTATGTCCAATCCACCTCCCACTAAACCATGCTGCCCAAGGCTATGTCCAATCCAGCCTTGAACACCACCAGGGATGGAGCATTCACAACTTCCCTGGGCAATCCATTCCAGTGCCTCACCACCCTCACAGTAAAGAATTTCTTCCTCATATCCAGTCTAAACTTCCCCTGTCTAAGTTTGAACCTGTTACCCCTTGTCCTCTCACTACAGTCCCTAATGGAGAGTTCCTCCCCAGCATCCCTATAGGTCCCCTTCAGATATTGGAAGGATGCTATGAGGTCTCCACGCAGCCTTCTCTTCTCCAGGCTGAACAGCCCCAACTTTCTCAGCCTATCTTCATATGGGAGGTACTCCAGTCCCCTGATCATCCTCGTGGCCCTCCTCTGGACTTGTTCCAACAGTTCCATGTCCTTTTTATGTTGAGGACACCAGAATTGGACACAATACTCCAAGTGAGCTCTCACAAGAGCAGAGTAGAGGGGCAGGATCATCTCCTTCAACCTTCTGGTCACACTCCTTTGGATGCAGCCCAGGATATGGTTGGCTTTCTGGGCTGCAAGCGCACACTGCTGGCTCATGTTCATTTTTTCATCAACCAACACCCCCAAGTCCTTCTCTGCAGGGCTGCTCTGAATCTCTTCTCTGCCCAATGCCCTACAACAAAACCTTTGAAATCAGCCCTTGAAATTCCCATTAGAAAAAATTTTTTCATTCCAGACTACAAACAGGCAGCTCACATAAGATCTACACCTGCGCTGTTATGCTGGAAATACATTAGAACTACTGTGGAATTGAAGTTTTATTGTGATAGTAGGATTTTTGAAAGTGCATCTAATTGATGCTTTGGTTAGATAATATGCAAGATGAGCTGTGATTCGCTATACTGCCTTTAGTAATAAATGGCTCCAGTGAGTGGTTAACTGTAGAGATAATTTAAAAGACTCACTGATTTTAGCAAATACATTGAAGAGGGTTATTAGAAGGCATTCTTATATTCATGAATGAGTAGATGAAACTATTAAATACTACAAACCAATGGAGTTTTTACTGTTTAGCAAAGATATTTTGTGAAACAGAGGGCAAATGAGTAAAAAGCCCCATACTATCTGCCTTGAACAAATGGAGATCTGCAAAGTTTGCAAACAAAACAGAAAACGTACATAATTTGCAAACAAAAGTGATTCAGGGATACGATGCCTTTCCTCAGCTGGCATACAAACTATTCTGTATACAACAAGCAGACACATAGCAACTTCAGGATAACAGAAGTGTTCTGCCACAATCACAAATGAAGAAATATTTTTTGCAACTATACCTATCAGATTTGCACAGAGAGTGACTGTCAGAATCATGACACAATAACAACACAATTAGACAGATAAAATCCAGCCACCATTTCTGTAACTATAATTGCACCCACAGTCATGCTAGCCATTACCTCTGAAACACAAGCAGATGATTCATGAATCTGACTCACGTCTTTCTCTTTTACTCAACCAGAGAGACCAATCCATCTATATTTATATCTGGAGTCCATGTAGCTAGTCAAGGATAATACAGATATGCAAGACAGCACAAGGGTCCTTTTACATTCCCAAAGCAGCAGAGGCTTTTCTTCTGTGCTGTTTCCCTTTCTGAGGAACTTGCTGGCAGAATAAAAATTTTAGTGATTTCTTGAGTCATTTCTCTCATTTATAAATGTCAGGTCACCCAATCAGGGAACAAAGCAAATACATGAAACTTTGATGAGCAACTACCCAGTTTATAAATGAAGAACTTGCAGCAGCCCACATGTGTATAATCCACAGGTACTGTTTGTCCTAACAAATTGCTTCTCAAAAATAAATAACAAGATCTCCTCTCAGCAGTGTCATAGAATGCCAAATGACTGGTAAAAAATAACAAGAGGGAAGGGAGGTCCAATGCAGACATTAGATGCTTTGAAAAGTGTTAGACATTTACCTCTCATAGTTTGCTACCAGTTCAGCATTTTACTGGAAACTCTTTAAAATCATGCACATTATTCATTGTATTATTATTATAATAGAAATTTTGACAATACATAATATACAGTATACAGATGTTTCTCAGATTTGAAGGGTGATAAATATGTTGCTGTATGCATAAACTTAAATCTCAGTGTTTTAGATAAAATATTAAATGACCAATCCTTTTAAACAACTCTTGCCATGTATGCTTGAAATGTGAAAACATTCCTTTTTCCAGTGTTTGAAGAGCAGTTAGAAAGCATGCCCAAAATGTGATCAATTTCAATAGAGAAAACAACCAAAATACATTTTTACTGGCCAATTTTTCTTTTCTTTTTGAATCAAAACATAAATTGTGACCACTGTTTCTGAGATAATCTACTTTTTTATGTTTTTCACAACTCAGGAAGAAAAACAGCTTTGTTCTTTTTTTAATGTAGCAACATTACTGAAATAATGAAGGAAAACAAACTGGGACAAGGTAAATAAGCCAATTCTGGTCAATTAAAAAATATTTTGTTTAAATACAATGTTTTAACATTAAAAATCAGCTAGGTTTCAAAGCAAGGTAACTTTAATTTAAAAACATTTAAATGGCATAAGTAAATAACTTTGAGCCTTTTTTCCCATTGAAAGAACTCTTTTATAAAATTTTGCTTTTCACAAATTGAAACACTGCAGCTAAATAATTTCTTGTCTGAAATTTCCCAATAAGCTCTTAATTTAAAGCAAGCAACTTATAGATTTCTTTTCTCAAAAAGGAGTCATGGCAAACTGTCATGGGTTCAGCAGCAGCAGTCATTTTTCTGCTTCTTGGTAGCTGGTGCAGCGCTGTGTTTTTGATTTTCGGCCTGGGAACAGCGCTGATAACACCAGTGTTTCAGTTACGGCTTAGTGATGTTTTGGTGTGGCCAAGGACTTTCTGAGTCTCATGCTCTGCCAGGGAGGAGGGGAAGCCGGGAGGAAGCAGAGACAGGACACCTGACCCAAACTGACCAAAGAGGTGTTCCATGCCACAGCACGTCATGCCCAGGATGTAAAAACAGAGAGCAGAGACCCGGAAGGATGGAGGTGCACTGCTTGGTCGGGCTTGGTATAGGTGGTAAGCGATTGTATTCTTTCCTTGTATTTGTCTTGTCATTATTATTATTGGTGGTAGCATCAGTGGTCTTGTGTTATACTTTAGTTACTAAACTGTTCTTATCTCAGCCTGTGGGAGTTGCATTCTTTTGATTCTCCTCCCCATCCCCCCAGGAGCAGGGGGAAGAAAGAGAGGGGAGTGAGTGAGAGAATGGGCTGCGTGATTTACGGCTTGAACCATGACACAAACTTTTATTTATCACGGTCCATCATAATCATTATCAATCTAACTCATTTTCTGTACGCGGGACTCAAATGACAAACCTCCAATTCCCAAGAGGTGAACTGCAAAATTCCAAGCTCAGAAAAGATAAGGTTTTGAATAGTTCAGCAGTACTCAGCATCAACTGCTTTCCTCAGTAAGAGAGTATGAAGTGGTTTAACCCCAACTGGCAACCAAGTGCCACACAGCAGTTCCATCACTCCCTGTCCCCCTCCCCCAGCGGGATGGGGAGAATAGGAAAGAGGTAAAATTTATGGGTTGAGAAAAGAACAGGATAATAATTGAAATAAAGTAAAAAAAAAAAAAAAAAAAAAGAGAGTAGGAAAAAGAGAAAGAGGAATAAAACCCAAGAAAGAAAAGTGATGCACAATACAACTGCTCACCACCTGCTGATGGATGCTCAGCCTGTCCCTGACCAGTGATCAGTCCCCCTAGTTTATACTCTGGGCATTATGTTCTATAGTATGGAATATCTCTTTGGCCAGTTCTGGACAGGTGTTCTGGTCTCTTCTTCCTCCCAGCTTCTTGTGTCCTTCCTCAGTGGGACAGCATGAGAGACTGCGAAGTCCTTGACTTAGGGTAAGCACTACATAGCAACCACTAAAACATTGGTATGTTATTAGAATTACTCTCCAACTAAAGCCAAAACACAGCACTGCACCAGCTACTATGAAGAAAAATAATTCTATCCCAGCTGAAACCAGGACAAAACATCTTGCATATCTTTTATTTTTTTTAAATCTATATTGATATGGTTTTGAGTTAAAATTTCTAGAAGCAAAAACCCACAATAAAACCATGAAAAAAATCCTTAATTACAGCAATACACAGAAAGGGGAGCTTATGAAACAATATTTCAGTGTTCAGAATGCCTTTTATGGAATTCAGTTTTTGAGAAATCAGATCAAGAGGTCAAATAGTGCCCAACTTTTGACAGGTAAAACCATCTCTTTGGGTCAGTTACTGGCAAAATAGTAAAAAATATTCTTTGCAAAGAAGAAAGAGTAACCTGGATTCTATTTCAAGTTTGAATTTGCTTTGAGCACTGCATGAAACCAAAGCAAATTGTTCCCAGCTTCAGTGAAAGTGGCATGAAGACTTCTTCACGCTTCATTCAACTTTAGGGTGAGGGAGGTGATCCTCCCCCTCTACTTAACCCTTGTGAGGCCACATCTGGAGTACTGTGTCCAATTTTGGGCTCTTCAGTACAAGAAAGACAAGGGCCTACTGGAAAGGGTCCAGCCGAGGTCACAAGGATAATCAGGGGTTTGCAGTATCTTTCCTATGGGGAGAGATTGTGGGAGCTGAGCCTGCTTACTCTAGAGAAGAGAAGAATGAAAGAGGATGTCATTAATGTACATAAATATCTCAAAGGTGGGTGCCAGGAGGAGGTGCCAGACTGTTTACAATAGTGCCCAGCAACAGGATGAGGAGTAATGACCATAAACTAAAACACAAGAAGTTTTACCTCAGCATGAGGAACAACTTCACACTGAGAGTGGCAGAGCACTGGAACGTGCTGCCCAGGAGGGTTATGGCATCTCCCTCTCTGGAGACATTCAAAACCCACCTGGACACATTCTTGTGTAACCTACTGTAGGTGGCCCTGCCTTGGCAGCTGGTTTAACTACACAGCCTCCAAAGGTCTCTTCCAACCCTAATGATAGATGTGATCTACCTACTTTGCAGCATCCTGACACCTCATGTCTAACATCACAGAATCCTATAAAGCAGGTTGGAAGGACCTTTGGGCATCATCTAGTCCAAAGCCCTGAGACTGCAGAAAACCTTGTGGAAAATAGAACTGTCCTGGGGTTAAGCTAAATAAACAGGAGGTCAGAAACCACCAGATATGAAAAAACTTGCTGGAGGCAACAGATAACAATGTAAGAAGTTACAGGGCCATAAGGAATGGCTGGATTTCACAAAGACCTATGTGAGAAGCAGCTGAACCTCACAGACCATTCCAGAAGAACATGGGAGCTCTTTTGCAGACTCAAATCACTGCCTAGGTAACTATCTCAATAATACTTTGACACTCCCTAGGAAATACTACCAGAAATGCTGTATTTGAGTGCACTTGTAGAAAAACTGAGACAAATAAGGAAAAGGTAATTATAAGCAAGTTGCTCACTTGGGAGGGGAGAAGGAGATGGTAAAATGGAATAACCCGAAAGAGGAAGTGGGGGGAGGGGGGGCGGTGTGGATATAAAAGGCAGCAAATCATGTGGTCAATATTATTTGGAGTTTTCTGTAGAGCAGCTCAGTACCTGACCACTGCCTTTTGCAATAGGGTGATAACCAGGTGATAACCATGTCTTTTCCATTATTAGTATCTGACTTGCTTCTGCAGTCAGAGGGACAGGACATGTCTTCCCCAGAGCTGCTGAAGTAGGCCTGGCAGCTCTACTCCTTGGAATGATGGAGGAATGCCTGGAGGGTACCACCTACCAGCTTTTTCCTCTCAGGTCTCTTACAGCACACATCAGGGGCCCTCTCTTCATTTTAGACCTTCATAGACTCTGTTACAGCTTCTGCAGAGCTAGATTAATTTTTTATTACAAATCTACTTCATAAAGCCTATAATTAAGTAGTACCAGTTCAGTTAATTCCTACTCCTTGTTTTACAGGTGTATAAATTGAATCAACTCCTGCAGCTGCTGAATCAGGTTGTTCCTTGGATGTATAACCTTCAGTTTATGAAAAAAAAAAAAAAAAAAAAAGAATCACGGAAGTCGCAAAACCCCCAATAATAGAAAATCCTTTTCAGAAGTAAAACTATCACCCAAGAATCCAACACTGAAGAACAGGAATAATTTTAAATGACAAAAAGGTGAAGAAGAGCTCTGCTCAATGGTCATTGGCAGCTTCAGGATTTCTCTTATGCCATTATAGAAATAAGAATTATTAGTAAAGAGAAAAGGAGACACCCATATGTGTTGAGTATAAATTTGAAGTCTGTATTTATAAACATACCTTTTCACACCACACATTAACTGAGATACTTAAGTCTTCAATTTCTTCGGGACATTACTTCTGCCAAACATACCACAATCACTGTCAGACACACAATATTGCTGCTGGTATGTTGTTTTCTTACCATTTCCCTAAAAATGCTTTTCTTCTACACAGTACCAACTAGATTTGTCTTTAGCTGCACTCATCCTTTCATTATGTTTAGCTTTCTCTATTCTTTTGAAAAGTACATACTGAGCATAACTTTTTTTTTAATCTTATCTTCCTCTCTTCTTTTCTTACTGTTCCAGCTCAGCCAGTGTTAAACACCAGGCTTCTCAATTTATCACTTCCATCCATAAATGTATTTGGTTCTGTTTTAGACTGAGTTATTCAGAATTCTTCAAATGGAAAGTCACAGATATCTCACAGATGCCTATAGTAACATGTTATCTGTTAAATGCGAATAATATAACTTACCAACTCATTTTGCAAAGGATTCACGACTCAGAACTGATACACAGAACAGTCACATAACTTGCAAAGGCAGCTTTGCCCAGACGGATGAATGAAGGAGCTAGATACAGATAAACATCTATGTTTTTCTGGGTATGTAAACAAGAAGTGTCTGCCTATAAGTAACAAACAAATCAAAAGGAAAACTAGTGAAATTTGGTGTTGGAATTTTCTATGGATAAATGCTGTTGTAAATACAGAAATATCTGAGATACCTACTTCTGTTAACTTGGCAAGAAAGAAATCTCTAATAATTAGAAAAATACTAAATGTCTTACAAAAAGCTGCCTGAACAGCCTGAGTAAATGCAATTCTTGATGTCAGGTTTTAAGTGTTCCTTTGCTTTGAAAGAAATCACAGGTTTTTTGGTTTTGTTTGTTTGTTTGTTTTGGATTTTTTTTTTTTTTTTTGGCTGCAGCAAGTATTTGCATTATCACTTTGTAGGATAAATGAACACAAGGATCAAGCGCACATTTGTTTCACCCTAGGGGAAACTTAGACCGGTGGAATGGATTTTTTCTGATTATCTTGCTTTTCAAGTTCATTCTATTGTTGGAGGATTCCTCAAATCCAGATAACTAAGTTTCCTACCATGGGACATTAATATGAAAATACAATGATTTCTACTATATAAGAAACAACTTCTGCATTTTCCATCAGTGCAGTCCCTACCCATCTGAACATTTCTAAAATATCCAAATAAAACATTTTCACAAGTTCTTTAGCTTGCTGTATTGCAAATTCAGAAAGAAATTATGTATAAATTCAGGTAAAACCCGGTTTTTAGAGTTAAATGAAAAAGGTCTCAAAGTGAGTTTTGAAAAGTCATGGAAATGACTGAGGTATTTTATACTTTTTCTTAGGAGAGTGTATTAAAATAGTTACGCATGGCTACATTAAAAGTGCACTGCAGTCTTTCAGTGTATTATACATGTATTCATAGTTATTCTTTCTATTACATCAGCAAAACCCGCTTAGATTCTCTGAAGTACTCCTGCCTGTGATCACTACTTCTTTATTCATTTAGTAAATCCATCTCATATTTTTCAAAAATTTACACCCAAGCATAATCCAGGACCAAATAATCTGCAAGTAAAATAATTCTACAAATCCACAGAAACCAACAGGAAAACAGTGACGAAAGACAAAAGAAAAAGCAGCTAATTTACTTCTTTGCTGCTAATATTTCTATAGTTCTGAAGTTTGTTTTTTCTGATTAAACACTAGAACCTATAGCTAGCTAGAAGAAGATCAAAGAAATACTTTTTCTGTTTGAAACTATTCTGATTTTCGAAGGCTGTGTAAACACACATGTAAACACCATCCACAGGGATGTGTATGTATGTGTGTACCACTGAGAACAAAATATCTACAAGTTCCCATTTCTCAGTAGTTGCACTGGTCTGTTTCAATTTCTAATGTAAAGTTCCTTGATATATTAATTTTTACTCACATTCCCATTTCCATTGCCCTAAGGTTAATATATATATATATGCACATATACACATATATGTAAACTAAACTCCCCAAACAATAATTTAAAGCTCTTAATAGGCATGATTAATAATTTTCAGTTCAATAACTGAACTCTTGAGAACTTAGAATCATAGAATAGTTAGGTTTGGAAAGGACCTTAAGATCATCTACTTCCAACCCCCCTGCCAGGGGCAGAGACACCTCACACTAAACCATGTCACCCACGGCTATGTCCAATCCAGCCTTGAACACTACCAGCAATGAAGCATTCACAACTTCCTTGGGCAACCCATTCCAGTGCCTCAACACCCTTACAGGAAAGAATTTCTTCCTCATATCCAATCTAAACTTCCCCTAAGTTTTAACCCATTACCCCTTGTCTTCTCACTACAGCTCCTCATGAATAGTCCCTCCTCAGCATCCCTATAGGCCCCCTTCAGATATTGGAAGGATGCTATGAGGTCTCCATGCAGCCTTCTCTTCTCCAGGCTCAACAGCCCCAACTTTCTCTGCCTATCTTCATACGGGAGGTGCTCCAGACCCCTCATCATCCTCGTGGCCCTCCTTGGGACTTGTTTCAACAGTTCCATGTCCTTTTTTTGTTAAGGACACCAGAAATGAACATAATACTCCAAGTGAGTTCTCACAAGAGCAGAGGAGAGGGGCAGGATCACCTCCTGCGACCTGCTGGTTACGGTCCTTTTGATGCAGTCCAGGATACGGTTGGCTTTCTGGGCTGCAAGCGCACACTGCTAGCTCATGTTCATTTTTTCATCAACCAACACCCCCAAGTCCTTCTCCGCAGGACTGCTCTCAATCTCTTCTCTGCCCAACTTGTAGCTGTGCCTCGGATTGCTCCGACCAAGGTGGAGGACCTTGCACTTGGCATGGTTAAACTTCATCAGGTCGGCATCAGCTCACCTCACAAGCATGTCAATGTCCCTCTGGATGGCATTCCTTCCCTTCCACGTATCAACCGAACCACACAGCTTGGTGTCATCGGCAAACTTGCTGAGGGCGCACTCAATCCCACTGCCCATGTCACTGGCAAAGATGTTGAACAAGACTGGCCCCAACACCGATCCCTGAGGAACACCACTCATTACTGGTTTCCAGCTGGACATTGAGCCATTGACCACAACTCTTTGCGTGTGGCCTTCCAGCCAGTTCTTTATCAACCGAGTGGTCCACCTATCAAATTGATGTCTCTCCCAACTTATAGACTAGGATGTCATGCAGATTAAAATCTTGCATTTTTTTTAAACAGAAGGTAAAAGTACTCTACTTGTGTGCTTGCCTGCATTGTATATATATATTAATTTTTTTCTTTTCTTATATTTAGGGAGGGCAATAGGTACAAAGAATAAGTTTTTCTGTCTTGAGAAAGTTCATATTACATAGCATGGTATATGAAAAATGGGTAAAAATATACATAAAAATAACAGTGTACTTTGAAAAATAACCATGTCCATCTACCAGTGGAAGTCAATACCGATATGAAGAAGATAGTAACATGTTTCATTGTTGTTGAGACTATATGTTACTTGTTTTTTCCAACAGCTACTTACAAGCATCGCTTTCTTTCCCAGGAAAGCAAAACAGTAGTTTGTCACAAAATGGCACCAAAAACAAAAGAGAAGATCCAACTCTCAATCCTGATGCATGTATTACTATCTTTGAATGCACAGTATTTCATTAAGTTCATTTGGGAATATGAGTGTATATATATATATATATTTTATAAATTAATCATGTGCTAATACTAACACAAAGTCATCTTCATTCTCACATTCTCACTCATCTTTTTTGAACAGGAAGACCTATTTCCATGGTTTTATTTGAGACTGTTCTTTATTGTTCTTAATATTCTTTTTTTAAGAAGGGATGCTGTCCTGTATATGATTTTTAATTTGAACTGAAGTTTTAAACACATCATGAAACATTACTAATGATCTTAAGATAAATTCAGGTTTTATACAGCTGAAAATTTTCATGTACTACTTTGTATTGAGGCGTAAATAGCAAAATTTGTCAAATACACTAGGGCAAATGAATTGCCACAGATTTTGTATATGCAACTTCACTGCACTCTTGTGAAAATTTTAGCTTCCATTCTTGTCCAAACAACTTCCAAGGAAGATAAACTGATATGTAATGTCCAAGCCATAACACCAGCAAACCCTCAGAAACAGAAGGCCAAGGAGAATCAAGGTTAATCAGCAGGATCACATCTTAGGTTCTGATTTGTGCAAACAAAAAAAGACTTACTTAACTTTAGGCCTATTAGTGAAAAGCTCATTCACATTAATGGGATTGTATGATTAAGCTTAAAACTGAACTTTTTAAAGATCAGGTCATTTGTGCTCTAATGAAGGAACTGGAAGAACAGCTTCTGTAAATAAATGACATTCTATAATTATCTTACTGGGAAAATTTAAGAAGGCAGCATTCAGTTTCAAAATGTGCTTGTCTTCCATTAATACATTAATAATAGCCTAATGGCAACTGAAACACTGTAAGACTGTTTTCATATTGTTGGTATATAAGAGGCACGGTATGTGATACTAGGATTTCTAGTGCAGGTTGAAGGTCTTTGAGAAGCCAGAAGGCACCTCAGACTGCAACTTACATGTGCCCTGGAGCTTCGCTTTTTTTCTCATAAATGAGCAGGATGAGGTTTTTGCACTTGTCCAGCATCACTGAAAGAGCACCACAGTCAGGACTGAACAGCCAAAAAAAATACACTCTCACTTTAAGAGGGAAAGCATTTCCCAGAAAAGATCAGTTTCTGAGCAAAACCTCATATCTTAGTCTCATTTTGAGCCTTATTTGACAGTGCTTACAATTAAACTGTTCCCAGACTACTCTATTTGAGCAAGTAATGAAAAGGGGTAGACTGAAGTACCTAAATGCAACATGCAAACAATTTGTGGACGAACTGTAGTGAATAGAGAGAACATAATTTAATGAGTAATAGAACAATGAAAAATAAATTTAAAAATGTAAGCTTCCAGATCTATTTTTTTTTCCAATGAGGCCTGGACTACATGTTATCAAAATGATCAAGACAAATTACAAAAAGATACAAAAGATAACTACATACAATTTCATCTCTAAACAACCAATCAAAGTGATATTCAAGCTTTTCAGTGGTGGCTGTTCTGTTGCATTTCACTGTTTTATGTTTCCTCACTGGCTATCTGCTACTTTTGATGAAAGTAAACTAGTATTTTATTGATAAGAATACATAAATTTTCACATATTCTAGCATAGATCTAATATTACGAGAAAGGGATGGAGCTGAACTTCATCACCCTTTGAGAATTAAAAGAAGTATGCAGTTATCAAAACAAACTGCCACAAGCTTCACAACAGAACAGTATCAAGAAAATAAATTACCCACAGCAATTAGAAAAGCTTAAAAAGCTAATAGAAGTTCATGATCCTGATGTGATGCAGCTTCAGGCCTATTCCTTCTTGATAGAGAAATCATTTGCACAGGAGGCTAAATCAACTTAGCAAACAGGAGACTGAGGGGCTACTCGAACAAGTCTGTCACAAGAATCTTTAATCCCCAGGTAATGACTAATGAAGTAACAGCTGGTATAACAACTAAGGTTAATCCCAAATCCCACCCTCGACTGAAGAAACAGCAGAGAAGTGTTTTGTTTGTTTGTTTGCTTTCTGAGGGGGCGTCATGATTTCATGATCATGAAGTCACCTCTTACACATCACCATGCAGCTTGCTGTAATTTTAAAATTTTAATATTTATCTCCAAAACTCTGAATTGTGAGGTGCTGACATTGCTGGAATGAGCCTGAACAGTCTGTAAAAAATACTTATGTCAGATTTAAGCAACTTTGTATTTAACACTTGTGCATGCCCACTGTATGAACATGAAATATTCTTTTTTCCACTCTAGAGAGCCTTCCAATATAAAGCAGTTTATAAAAGAGGAAGTTCTAAGTTTTATAGCACTTCATTAGCTTTTGCAACAATTTACCTAATATCTTCTACAACATCTTATGAAACGAATATTCTTCACCTCAGTTACTTAATACAGAGGAAATAATAAAAAGGGGTTCAATATTAGATTACACTATGAACATTACTCTTGGAAAACATTGTGGAAAGAATTTAAAGCAGAATTATTCATTAAACTGCAGTGTTATCTTCTACAAGTGTTTTCATAATTAACTCCACTGGTCAGTTTGGAATCCAAGTTTTAAACTAATAAAAAGTGTGTCAGCTATTTTTTTCCTCTTTTCTTTCAAAATCTGAATTTATACTTTGCAAACGCTCAAGCAACAGTTGAATTAAGTAATTTTATGTAATAAAAAATGAAAAAAAAGGGAGGAAAAATGTAAAAAGGAACCCTAAATGTTTCTAACATGGTTGCTTCCTTGATGCTTACATTTCTAGTTCTTCCTGTGAGTAGGGAATGCATATCACAATAGTTATTTCTTGTAAACAGCAGCTTTCCACCTCTGGCAGCAAAGGACTCAGCCAGGGCTGCACAACATGACCAGGCACCTGGGTAAAAATACAAATGGCTGCCTGCACTGTGCTCAGATGCTACCTGTGCACTGGTACATGAGTAAGCTAATTTTCTGAGAGCTCAGTATACCCGAGACCTTGTCAGTCAGAGAAATCTACCTCTTTAAAAAACGTCAAGAACCTACCAATGCATTACAAGTGATAGAGTTCAACTCTAGTTATCTTAGCACCTATCTGAAAAAATGCATGAGAAATCTGGCCTGCAATGAGGATATCAAAGTTTTAGTGCATGAGCAACGGCATTGACTATGTAATCTTCCTATTTAAAACTCAATCATTAAAAGATAAATACATACTATATATACTCTATAACTTAAGATACCTTGGATAGTAGACCATTCAAATATACCATCTCTATATCCTACCAAAAGCAGCAGTTAATTTATTTTAGCTGATAGATAAAAACAGATGCAAAGCACTGATCCATCTCAAAAATATTAGGCCCGTAACACTGACTAGCCATACTTTCTTCTAGCATACATCTTGTTCGTTTCTGACATACCCTCTAGGTGTTTTGCCTTATACACAAGAGAAAACTAATCCACTTCTGCCAACAGGTTAACTTTGCCCCCCCAAATATGTCTAGTTAAAGAGAAAAATCTTGTTGGCTTTTTTTTTTTTTTTTACCCATTTCATCCTTCACCCTTCACTACTTTTATTAGGTGGACTGTAACTAATCAAAATCATATTGTTTTTATGTAATTAGGTTATATATATACACACTACCTTATTCCAAACAACAGCATTCTAAACACGGTCAATTCTCTCTATTTCTGCATTTCTAAAATCCATTTCCTACAGGACCTCTAGCTTCCACTGACAGCAAAGATAAAAATCATTTTTTCAGAACCAACGTCAGATCTGATAATTTAGAGTAAGTCATAGACAGATGGAGCTCTATCTCCTGTACTACAAATGCTTTAATAATAGCACAATGAAAGTAAAGCATCAGAGACCACACTTCTTTCTTATTTATTTGCTACTGCATTTTCACCAGAGAGTAAGGAAATGGGACTCCAGGGGAGCTGACTACACACAGTAATAGTAAGAGACAGCCCACAAGGCATCAATCCTTTGATATGCACCAAAATAAATAACTGAAAGCAAACAATTTATAAGACAGTAGTACTATTTCAACACACAATCTTAAAATCCAATGCATCAAAAATGTACATGCCAGAATAACATCAAGCACCAGGATAACACCAGTTATCAGTATTTTTTCACTTATCAGTATTTCTTAAATAAACACAGTGACAGTTATGTACTAGTGGTGTCAATATACTCCCACTCTGCACAATTACAGACCATCAGAACAAGTGTTCATCACCGATTTAACACCCTCAGAAACCATGAACCTTCTCATGTGCACAGAAAAGGCCATGGACAGATAACATCAAAGTTATCTTTATCCCTGACACCAGCTCACTCAAACAGGTTGTGGTTCTGTCCTGCAAAAAGGAGTCTTCCTGGAAATACAGAAGGCATCCTGAAGATGCACAACATAAGTTCTTTCTCCCACATCTTCCATTAAAGTCTTTAACAAGAGAATAATTAGTTCCAAATGTCTAGAAAAATCATTAGGTAGCAACTCTTCTGATCGTGCTGGATCAGTAACCTAAGTAAATATTTCTGACAATAAGATCATCAGCTATTTTACTGACACCAAAAATCTGGTGGAGTTTAGAAGTTTGATCTTTATCATTCTTTTCAATATTGCATTGAAGCTTTTCTTTTTACTTCCAGCATTCTTACAATTCAATGACTGCTGTCCACCACACAGATTCGGCAATGATTTCTAATACAGTAATGCAAATATATCCCCATGGTAACAGGTTTTCAGATAACTTCTCAACCCATACGTCTACCAAGTATAGGAGATGGCCTGTACCATTACAGTAATTCCTAAAATATGTAATATTTATTTAAGAGCCCCAGTAATCTTCTATTATCAACCTACAGTCCTTATAGTTTGTGCAATATATCAGTTCTCTCACTTTCCCAGTTTCTTTCTTCCTTCCTTCCTCCCTTTGTAGCAAACCAGTATTCATTATTCAGCAGCTGAAGTCAGCTTCTACCCAAAATCCACAAAGATAGCAGGAGGAGGTGTGCAGTCCCTTGGAGACAGATCTAAATTTCTTTGATAAAGGAAGGTTGTGGCTAGGCAAGTCAGATGATTTCCTCCAACACTCCAGAGCTATTAAAATACACAGTCCACTTCCTCTGGTTTTCTTGTCATTTCCTGACATCTCACTTTAGTGTAGCCAACTTAATGGACAGAAAACCCTTCAGCTTTTTGGCTGAGTCAGTCTTTCTTTGGTTATTGTGCTGCAACTGGCTTCTCAAGAGAATGAATGAGCACCAGACATGGTACTGCAAATGAGAGGAACAAAGCTGGAAGCTGTATGTCCATTAACAACGAACAAGCAGATTGGTTTGACTAGGTCCAATCTTCATCCCAGTTACATCCACACAAAAAAGTACTGCATGCTTCTTCCAGATAGTCCTACTCCACTAAAGCACAACGCTGTGCCTTTGCTTCCCAGGCCTCCTGTTCATCTAAAAGGATTAAGATTCTGTTTATTCGGAAAGCTGCAGAGAGCAAATTGTCCCAGAGTGAGGAAGATCTTACAGCATTCTCCTTCCCTGCACTTGTATATAAACAAAAGATACTGCAATATATTAAACCATATTCAGAATTCCTAAGATAATAAAACTACTGACTAGTATTATGAACTTCTGCCTTAACTGCTTTCATATTTTCAATTCTAAAAAAGCAAAAATTTAATTTTTAAAATGACCTGCTGAAGTAATGAAGGTTTTAAAGATATCACATATTAGGTGCAGAGCTTATATATTTTGTCTTGTGTGACTGTCTTCAAACAATGGCTAAAGTGCTTAATACAATTGCAAATATGTCTAAACATTTCTAAGACTGAGCTTCGTACATTAGTGCTCCAGTTTAGCTTCTCACATCCAAATCTATGCTGTAAAATTAATTATTATATATTGCTTTCTGCTGCAGAGATATTTTATCCTGGAGAGGAATAGAAAGCAGTTAACACCTGGCTTTTGAAAAACAAAACTTAATCTGACATGATTCAAAAAAGCATTTGAATTAACAGACAAGCATACTGCAAATAAAGCTGACAGTCATTTATAGTATAAAACAGAGTGACATTTTTAGTAGCGTGCAAATACAGCTGACAGGCATGTCTTTATTCAATTAGTTCCTAGTTTCCAAGGGCAGAGTTGTGTGTACACATCCAAACTGTGCCCTTTAATTTTAGAGGCTTTCAATACTGAATATTTAAAACTACTTAGTATCCGAATCAATTTAACAGAATGTCACTTAATGTACTTCTCAGTTTTGGCTTTCAATAATTTACTCTGAATACCTCAACACTGCTTATGACCTGATCCATAATTACATCCAAGAAGATCTCGTCTTTTTTTAAAAGTACTTCAGTTTCAGAATAGTTAGACTTCCATGTGTTACATTTTTATCTGCTTCTCAGTATTATAAAAGTTTCATACCTGTCCATCTGCATATCCTACTCACTTCTGCTGCTAAAATTGCAGGTAAAACAGGCACTTACTGTTCAGTGGTTACAGGTCACTTCCTCCTTTTCCAAATGACTTGCCAAATCAAACCTACTGCTGCTTTAGATGCTCGGAAACAAAAACAAAAAAACCCTACACATGTCAGAACTCAAGGAACTGATGGGAGAGGGTATTTTACTAAAAAAAATCTCTTTCAGAGGAAGTAAAAAGCAGTCATAGCTCGTAACAGCTAGCAAAGATCCCTGAATGTGAAATCTCTTCACAAGAATAATGCAGCAGCGCATACAGTTAGTATCTTTAAAAAAACAAAAGATAAAAAACACCAGAAGTGATGATATTAAAAAGATCGTCAAATAAATATAAAAAGAACAAATGCATTGCATTCGCGTCAGCTCTCTTTTCTTTCTTTTTACCATATCGTATGTAAAACATGAGTATTTCAACAGATAAATGATTTTGATAATGTGTTCTCCATTGGCCTACTGTATTAAAGGACTGACCAGGGTTTGTCCCTTTGACCATATTAGTAACACATTTGGGCTTTTAATTTATTTTTATATATTTTATATATATAACTTATTTATTGGACAAGCCCAAACATGTTGCCCCCTCAATACAGAACTGAACTTCTTTGAAGAAGCTTTTGATTTTTTAATTTTATTTTATTTTATTTTATTTTATTTTATTTTATTTTATTTTATTTTATTTTATTTTTAATACAAAAGCTTCAAATTTCCATTGGGGAAAATGCAGTTGAAAAATAGGCAACTGTAAGAAACTTATATTTTCTGAAGTACAGGATAGCTGCTGCTTACATAATGTTCCCCAAAAGTATCAGTATCAGCAAGTAATACAGTGCTAACACTGGCCATTTAACAGAATTATTAATAACTGCAATTCTAGCACAAATCAAAGGTACTGGAATCATTCCTACAAAACTAGTATAATAAAGCATCTTTGATTTACAGTAATCCTCATTTAGAAGACCCCAAATAGCATCTTTCCTAGAAAATTAAAGTTTAAACAGTCATTTCAGACTTAATGTATTTTTTAGATGTCACCATGTTAAACACAGTTCTGTTTCATAAAGTATGTAAAACTCATCACGACTAAAATGTTAAATAAGAACAGTTTGCTTTCTAAAAGGGAAGTCAGCAGCATTCTCACGCCTCCTGTCAAAACCAGACACAACTTTTAAATGACCACTGCCAGTTGCAGAATTTCTGACTATTCATAGCAGTGTGTGGTTATACTGAGATACTAGATGAGGAGCCTTGTTGCACTACGCACACCCACTCTTTACACACTGCTAGGAGACAGCCTCTGTGCTGCATAGGTCAAAAAGCATTGAAAACAGTATTTTTTAAGAGAAGCATTATCTAATGGAAACAGCCATTATCTCCATCTTACAAACAGAAAAATGAGGCATGCCAAAAGTCATGGGCTAAAACCTAGTTGAAAGCAGCACTCAGATAAAATGAGGTCTGAACAACATCTGCCCACTCTACTAGTGTAGGTACACGCAGGAGAGGAGCACAGAGTAACTGCTACTGACTTCACATCCTTGCAACGCCTCCGGGGCAGGAGACTAGAAGGCAGTAGCAAGCTGGCTAGCAACTGCTTATTGGGTTTAGATTTTGAGAAAGTCAAAGAGATTGGTGGGGGGTGATGGGATTAGTGAGGCCCCTGCTAACCACCCGGGTGTAAAACCATGAACAAGGGGGCAGCAGCCTCTCAGCTGGAGGAGCTTGGGGGTGAGCCACTGAAGAGGAGCAGGGCTGCTCAACAAGCCTCTCGCTCCATCACTGTGTGCACTGAATGGCCTCTCCCCTGAGCCTGCAGTACTGACAGTGACCATGAGCAGGGGCGCTGCGGCTTCAGCAGTGTACCAAAAATGCAAGTGTATCACACCAAGCACACCCTGCCCCACCTGTCCTCCGGCAATACCCAGCCAAGGCAGAAATGAAAACCTGACAGCAGAGCGATCCTTCTCTTGCAGCTGCCTCACTCCCAGATTCCCCATGCATCTGCAGAATTACCACAAAATACTTGTAGAGGAACACGAAACAGTGTTTTCTAACATCCACTGCATTCCAAGTACCTTAGCCACCGACTTCCTTCCCAAAGGATTTACTTCGTTTTCACAGAAAGAAATCCCTAGTATTATTTTTAAACTTACAAATGCTACAATTAAACTTTAGCAAGAAAACTGATTTTATTTATTATTCTTAGGGAATAATATATTTTAAAATTTGTGTTATTTATATTCTTGCACCACAGCAAGCCTCTGGTTACAGGTAAAAGATAATGTTCTGAAGACAAGAGTTTGTAGATAACACGAAGATGAATGCTGCAGTTGATACACCCAAGGGATGGCAAGATACCCAGGGGGACTCAGGCTCCAGAAGTGGGCCCATGTGAATCTCATGAGGTTCAACAAGGACAAGTGCAGGGCCCTGCACCTGGGACTAGATGAACTTTGAAGGTCCTTTCCAACCCAAATCATTGCATGATTTTATGATCAAGTGCTTAAATAATCTCCCTTTCTCATCTATTTTAAATTAATTTCATCCTTCACACCTCCAGAATGACACCTGCCAGTGCAGCTGCTCCATTACACATTTCTGTGTGTGCTTAAGTCCTGCAGAATGAAAACAGAGTCGGGAGACAATGGAGGGGGAGCACAAACCAGGACATTGGCATGGTGGTACACTCCTCTAGTTCCCAGAGCTAATCCACTAAAAATGAAATATTACCACTACAAGCTTTGCAGAAAAGGTCTGGGAATAAAGGTCAAGGAATAGAAAGGGCAAAACACTTTTCTATCCTCAAGTTTAGAACTCATGGAGAGATAAAGGGGAAGGAGATTACAAACCACCAACAGAAAAGCAGAAGAGGAATAGCAAGGGCATGGGGCTACCAACCTGTTTTGCCATAAGGTCAAAGGAAAAAGCACAAGTGAGCACTGCTCTGAAAGCCCTTTCTTCCACAGAAACATCAAACTACCTGCCTGAACAGCTGCCTGTTTCAAATGCTTTGCTTGCTCACTTTCCAATGCTGGTACAATCCAAATGATATCATGTCAACTTAAATACAGGATCTATTTTAGTTTTGTAATGGGAAAAGTACAGTATGGGACATACTGTATGGTACATACTGTAAAGGTAAAAAGGCTGTGGTGAGTTAAACTTGCATATTAAGTGCTATTCACTGAAAAAACTATTTAAAAATACATTAATAATGCCTTTTTGAGACTATTTGAATGATTACATAGGAAGACGGAAGCAATACTTAGAACTGACTGCTCCTCTAAACAGGCTAATAAAGAGAAAAAAAATCTCAGTAACAACATTAGAAATGTACAGTATGAAGTACTATGCTGTTAATATTCCAAGCCCTACAGTCCCAGCAGCTTTGTAGCATTACAACTGGTCAGAAAACAGAAATTCCCAACCCCTTTTTCTGGATAGAAACAATGTCAAAACTCCATATTTTATTCACTAAAGAATACAAAGCCAACCAGATTTTACTTTCTATATAAAACCACATAAATTTCTATGGCTTTTGATTTCCCCTATCCATTTGCAAAGGGCTACAATGGAATATCTTTGGGAGAGGAAAAGGTTGTTGCTTCTTATTTAGTTCTCCTTTGCATCCCACAAAACAAGCTGCGCCAGTGAATTTTCATCTAAAGATTAATAGAAAATGGGAATGATTACATCTGCAAATACTTAATAAAATAATGATTAAAAATAAACCCCTTATAATAAATAAATTATTTTTCTCCTTTCTGGATTGCCGCACAATCACCAGATGAAAACCACAGTCATATATAGAAATCAGATACTGTTTTCAACCAGTACAAAACAGTTTATAAACACTGTTCTTATTTTTAGTCCTGCTATTTCTCCTTGAAATGATAGGTGGGATCAGTATTATACAGACCTATTTTCTTACTGGTATGTACGTAAGATTCTAGAGAAACTAGTAAGCACACTAGGTCTCTAGGCCATTCCTAATGTATATGAGACTTGACATTGGTTAGATGCATCATGGTTTAGTGGTGGACGTGGCAGTCCTGGGGTAAAGGTTGGGATTGATGATCTTAAAGGTCTTTTCCAACCTAGCTGAGTCTGTGTTTCTGTACTGCTATTCAAATTTTCTAGTAAAGGTTTCTAAACCTCCCCAAACCTATAGTTTGAAGCGATACTGTAATGGCAACTAAGGCAGTGAACTTGCTCATAATTACATTTTTAACAAACTGAGCTTGAACGGTATTAAATGAAAATCTTTCTACAGAAAAATGATGGGCTGCAAGAAATCCTGGTGTCTGTTCAGTGTGATCAGTGTGGGAGCAACAGTGTCAATTTTATTCTCAGGCAGAAATAAAAAGCCTGTTAACTGACTTCAGAAACCAATTACCTTATTTCAGACCATCCATGTACAGTATCTCTTAGAAGCTGCTGAATGCTCTGGATTCCTGCAGATGTCCTTCGTAATGTTACAATTCAAGCAGTTCTTAATGAATGGTATAGTTAGTATGAACTAACCATCTGCTTTGTACAGTATAATTATTAATATTTTTCCAATTGTTCTGTAGAAAACTGCAGTGTAGCATCACAAATCCAATTACAATACACATAATGATAATCTCTGCTAACAGAATTATCTTAGATTATCTGGAAATCAAAAACATTTATAAAATGTGAGTACAGTGAAAAAGAATACATTTCAATTACAGAAGTATCTTTGGTACTTGCTGAAGAAAAGCTCCTTATGTATTGATCAGACCTGACAGTGACTGACAGAGGAAACTTTTAGGAAACAACTTCTGGGAATCAAATTAAAGTGCTGAAATGCTGGTTCTGAAGTGGTTATTTAAATTATTTCAAAAGTCACCTGTGCCTCTGTATTATGTGGTTATTCCTTTCACTTTAAAAAAGTGTCCTAAACAATGTAGTGAATCTTTTGACCAAGAATTAGACAAAACAGAGAGTGTGTAATCAAAGCCTTTACTTGAACTGTGTGAGGCTTCGTCCCTTGTGAGGCTCCAGTAATTGCAATGGGCTTATAGCAGGAACAGACCAAAGCTCATTGTACAGAGCAGATTACATGGCACTATGTTCTGTAAACTGCTACAGATTTCTGATCAGAGCAGACAGTTATGTTTCACCTCGTATTTCAACAGTGTCAACAGAAAAGCTTCTGGAAGAGTTAGAAAAGAAGTAAAGTTCAGCACTGCCTTCTATGTCTTCAAGCAAATATAAAATACAGACATACAAATAGCAATTTAAAATAATAGGACAGTTCTTATCATTTAAGTTTGAAGTAAGCAAGCCTGGGTTGTTGGGGTTTTTTTGTTTTTCTCTAATTCTTGCCTGAGACGCAGCAGAGTAAGATCCCTAAGATGATTTGCCATTAGCAAAGCTTAAGGTTGGAAGCTTTCAGGTCTCTGCTAGGTGCATGCCTTCCCAAGTGTGCTGTTCTTGTTTCTATACTTAGCTGGAACCCCACTAAGCAAATGGATTGCATGCGAAAGAGTAGAACAAAATCAGGCTTTTAGTGCGACAACTTTTTCCTTACACTGGTTGGGAGAAAGAAAGAACATTTAAAGTATAAAAGAATAAATGCAAATAATTTAATGGAATCTATTTACTAAGCAAATGTGTAACAGATCTCAGGAAACCATAACTGAAGTTTGCATGTAATCAAAATTAACTAAATACTCATGCCACAACTTATAATCAGTAAAGTTTAAGAAGCAGAGAAAATACATTAGTTGATAAGCCACTTAACTCTTTTTTCAGCACTTTAGTGTCCATGAAAACAGAGCAAACAAAATTAACTCAGTAACATGAATTAGCTCCCACCTGACGTGAGCATTCGTAAACTCTCAGATTCAGTAAAAAACAGTGGATCCAGTGACACAAGAAAATGATCAGTAGTAATAAGCATGCTTTATGAAGGGGAAACACAGTTAACCAACCTGACTGCCTTCAAAAATGAGATGACTAACTTGGTGGATGGGGAAGGGGGGGGGAGGGGAGTGGATGTTGTTTACAACAGCTCTATAGACGCTTTTAACACTGTCTCCTGGAAAATGCCCATAGACAAGCTGATGAAGTATTGGTTAGGTAAGTGCAGTGAGGTGCTTTGAAAATTGGCTGAATGGCCTGACAAAGAAGGTTGCGATAAGCAGCACAAAGTCCAGGTGAAGGCCAGTGCTGTACCCAAGGTGTTGATACGCCTTTGCTAACAACCTGGAAAATTCAGTGCACTCTCAGGAAGTTTGTATATGATATAAAACTGGGGGGCAACGGGAGTGACTAATACACCAGATCAGTGTACTGCTGCTCAGGGGCACATAAACAGGCTGAAGAAATGGGCAGAGAGGAATCTCAGGAAGTTAAACAGGAAGAAACACCAAGTCCTGCATCTAGGGAGGAATATGTTCACACCAATGACAGATCATTGTCTCCTGTGCTCGTGTTAGTGTACTTCCACATTATGTCTAGGGAGGAGAAAAATTTATATGTCAGTCATCTCAGCATGCTATACATCTGGTCTCAGTCAAATTTAACAAGTTACTATGTATCTGGTCTCAGTCAAATTTAACAAGTTACCATTCATTTACACTACAGAGATTGTTATATCACATGCAATTTTAAAGTAGAGGTTGCTGTAGAATATTAACATCTAATGAAAGACCTTACACAATGAAATGTAAGAAGCCACCAAGGGTGCTTTATAAATTATCTTACGAAAGCTTCTGAGCAAGTGTTATTTGAAGCTTAAGGCAAGCAGAAATAGTACAACTCTGCCATCTTGATAGAGTGGACATAAGTCAATTTCATGAGGGAGGAACAGATAATTTGACACAAAGCTTGTACAGCAAGGTTAACTGCAATGTCTTTCATTTCATCTAATTACACTCAAATATCTTATACCACATGGTCTATTTTGGATGCTATAGACAAATGCTAGTACTTGATTTTTATTTTAACATTGCTTTAGTTGAGTTTCATTAATGACAACTAGATAACAAAGAATTCCTTACCTAAAGTATGTCTAAAATCTTCACAGTAAATGGCCAAACACAAGCTACTGTTGCTTGGGATTTCTACTCTTATGTGATTCAAGGATGTCCCCCTGTTCCTTTCAGGATGCAAATATTTTTTCAAAGTTCTAACATCTTTTCTTAGGAGTTCAGTGTGCTTTCACAGGAAGAATTGCTATCCTCGGATCCACACACTAAACAGAAATGACCCTTAGAACCTTTACAGATTTTTGAGGTTTTGTTTCCCATATATACACAAATATTTTGTTTGGTTCTGAACATATCAAAATTGAAAACTCAAAGTGAAAACATAGATCTTCACTTGAAATGGCACATGTTAACTTCAGAGTTGTGCAAAGATAATTTAACAAGGTTACATCCTGAAACAACTGGTAAGTTTATGGCTATCTAACCTGTCCTGTTTCTCCAAGTAAGGGTTGAAAGCACCCATAGCATTAAAACTTCTAAATATATATGTATTTTCATGCAATATGAAAGGCTATAATTCAGTAATGTAAGGGGTCAACAAATACTTATTCTTAAAAATATGGGGCTTTTTTCTAAGCAATGATTTTTGTCTTGTCTGTGTCTTTGAAGAATGTGATTTTTAACAAAAAAACAACAACTACTTCATAGAATCTGATTTTATTTGCCTGGCAAATGGATTTTTCTGTTGCTGATTCCTTCCTATTCTTTCCAAATAAAATCCATTTATGCCTGTATATAATTTGGGGTAAAAGGTAGTGCTGCACATTATTAAATGCATCAAAACATTTTCCTGTTTATATTCCCCAGAAAGCATTTTTCAACAATAGTTTTGAAATCCTAGTGGGCTGTCAAAATGAGAATCATCACGTCAGTAAGACTTCTTCAATATATGTTCTATAAATGTCTGCTACAAACAAGATGTAGCGATGTAACATGCCTTTGGTCACTATCCAGAAAGAGGAATGACTCAGCTTACAGTATCAAAGAGTCATGTGAGCTCAAAACCACCATCCAAAACCTATTTCCCTTTTTCTCCAGGGTATTTTCCATGTATATGGAAAACACAGCAAAATCCTTCCTGTTCTCCTCCTAGATTCAGCTTCCTGGGTATACATAAACTCTGAATAAGTCCAAAGAATGGCACAAGTGGGGCAAATCTAGAAACAAAGTGACAGCCTAGCAATCAAAGTTAAGAGAGACTCTCATAAACATGTAATGTAGAAGCATGAATTTGCTACAGTTGTTCTGACCAAAGCTTTATAACATCCAGAAGTGAGGGGTAATTAACACCAGGAAAAAGGAGAAAGCTGTTTTAAAAAGTGAAGATGAAAATTAAAATTCCTCTCTGAAAAAAAAAAAAAAAAAAGTTCTGAAGATTTAAAGAAAACAAATTGAAGCATTTTGACAGAATTTTTTTTCTGCTCCCTTCTACTTTTCTCTCTGATACTGATGAGAATGTGCTAACTGATGTGCCATTACTTAATAACTTTCAAGAATATTTTCATGCTCACAAATACACCTGAGGTGCCAAATGTTACCTTTCCAAAAATAATCTTTGCAAATGCGCAAACCTCTACTGCAGACAAAATTATCAGGGAACAGAGTTAACCATAATGGTTTTAAACAGCTCTCTTATTTTGAAATCAATTTATTCACTTTACGGGGATATTTGCTGAGGCATGAAAGACACTTTTAATGGTACTTTCTAAAGAGTCAGGCAGTTTGGTCTTTCCAGGTCTCCTGAAAAATTTGAGATCCTCCTGCATACTGAAAAATATCATAGAATCATAGAATCATAGAATAGTTAAGGTTGGAAAGGATCTTAAGATCATCTAGTTCCAACCCCCCTGACAGGGGCAGGGACACCTCACACTAAACCACATCACCCAAGGCTCTGTCCATCCTGGCCTTGAACACCGCCAGCAATGGAGCATTCACAACTTCCTTGGGCAACCCATTCCAGTGCCTCACTACCCTTACAGTAAAGAATTTCTTCCTCATATCCAATCTAAACTTCCCCTGTTGATGTTTGAACCCGTTACCCCTTGTCCTATCACTACAGTCCCTAATGAAGAGTCCCTCCCCAGCATTCCTATAGGCCCCCTTCAGATATTGGAAGGATGCTATGAGGTCACCATGCAGCCTTCTCTTCTCCAGGCTCAACAGCCCCAACTTTCTCAGCCTATCTTCATATGACAGGTGCTCCAGTCCCCTGATCATCCTCCTGGCCTTCCTCTGGACTTGTTCCAACAGTTCCATGTCCTTTTTATGTTGAGGACACCAGAACTACATACAATACTCCAAGTGAAGTCTAAGAGCAGAGTAGAGGGTCAGGATCACCTCCTTTGACCTGCTAGTCACACTTCTTTTGATGCAGCCCAGGATACGGTTGGCTTTCTGGGCTGCGAGCACACACTGCCGGCTCATGTTCATTTTCTCATCAACCAAAACGCCCAAGTCCTTCTCCTCAGGGCTGCTCTGAGTCTCTTCTCTGCCCAACCTGTAGCTGTGCCTGGGATTGCTCTGACACAGGCGTAGGACCTTACACTTGTCATGGTTAAACTTCATAAGGTTGGCATCAGCCCACCTCACAAGCTTGTCAAGGTCCTTCTGGATGGCATTCCTTCCCCCCAGCGAATCAACTGAACCACACAGCTTGGTGACATTGGCAAACTTGCTGAGGACGCACTCAACCCCATTTTCCATGTGCCCGACAAAGATGTTGACCAGGATTGTACATCATTAAAAAAAAAAAAAAAAAAAAAAAAAGGGGGAAAGGAAAAAAGAAAGCAAAATCTACCCTGCAAAATGTACTAATTTTCTAATCTTTTTTAGTATGTAGCAATACTTAATTGGTTTAGTTGATTTGTAAATTACAGGCAGGAACTTTTATTTTTCTTCAGAGTCTTTAAACTCTACCAGCACCCCCAAGCCTGAACAACATGAAACACACAGAGCTTGATCAAGCTCCTCTCCCAGTCTGGGTGGGTCTTTTCTTAAAGATCACTGAAAATCATATATAGTCAATGCTAAATCTCAGGGTTTAGCTTTATAGCTCAATGAATTAAACAAACTCTAATCTAAATTTCCCACACAGGGCAGATTCTAAAGTCAATCTCCAGAAATGCAGTTCTCTCTGATCCAGAAAAACATTCCTTTCCCCCGTCTTTTATCCATGTCAGACACAGACATACCAACCCCTCAGTAAAACTCTCAGCGAGTTGCCCTGGATTTGTACAGCTAGATTTTTATATCTATGACTGAAATTGCACAGCAAAGGAATTTCCCATTCTTTTTGCAAAAGTCAGAGAAGCTACCAGTTCACTTTCTTACTGTGTTAACCCACTTAGCTCAGTAAAAAAATCACCTGCCAAATTCAAAATCCTCCCAATAATCAGCTACCGCCCCCTCCCCACCCCAATTACTGAAAAGTAGTTGAGTCAATTAAGTTTATCATTTGTGAAATATTCACTTTGTAAGAAGTTATTATACGATTCTAAGGTACACCACACTTCAACTGCTATGTCACAAAGTCATTTACTTGCAAATGTTTTATGCAAAATAGTACTAACTGAAATTTGCAGAATACATAAGAATAAAAGTGTAAATACAATTATCAAATGCTGCTTAATGTTAGACTAGCCCTTTAAAATATATTATTACAATGAAACAATACAAGTACGTGTCACTGCTCATGTACTTCAGGCGCAATAAAAGAAAGTTCAATTTGCGTAACTGTGAAGGGCTGGAGACTTAACAACAATAAAATCACTATGGTCAAACAGAGGTGTTCCCAAAGCTTACAGTAAACATTTTGCTCTTTACAGTAATAAAACCTCTGGTTGGTATTTATGTATTTCCTTAGAGCCCAAAATTCTTGGCAAACTAGCAGCTTGGAATATTTTGTCCAGATGAGAATACATTTCTCAGTTCAACGGATTTAAAAAAACCCTAAACAAACCAAACCAACCAAAAACCTCAACAAATCCTTTAAGATCCAAGTCAGCCTTAATTGCTACTGGGATTTTATTTATTGATATCCTCAGATATTCAGATATTTCTACTAGGAACACGAAATGTTTCTGCTGCTAGAAATATTAATGACTAATCATTCTTACTGCTTTTAGCTTGCTTTAGGTTAACCTAGGATGTTTTTGTGTTTTATTTTATCTTTCTGTTTAAATAGTGCTGTGAAATGGCAAAGTGATATTAAGGTCCTGGCTCTACTTCCAATAAAGGCATGAATTATTTTAATAAAATGAATTATTTATAAAATTATTATTTTAATAAAAATGCAGAAAATAGTTTTCACTGAAGAATGTTCTTATGTAACAAAAGTGTTTGCTATACAAAAAGCTCTACAAATGTTTTAGCAACTGTGTGAAAAAAAATCCTGAACAAAATAACACCCACAAATACAGCACTGTGGGTCATGCTCCCATTTGTCTATGGACTCGTCAGAAATGAAAACAGACAAATCTCTATCTTTTTGACAGTAAAGTTCAATTCAGATAGAGACAGAAGCATCTGCAATGCTTATCCATGAGTCTTTTGAATACAGCCCATTTTTGCAAGTCAGCAGGGAAAACTCAGGAGCTCCTAACAAGACCTTTCCCATATGCCTGTAGTCATTTCTGCCAGAAATAAACTGGCAATGCTGCCTCTCAGAGTTCCTGTCTAGTTGCTCAGAAATACAACAAAGCTGTAAATTCCAGCAATAAAAGGAACGTTAAGATTAAAAGTACTTTAAATATTTTATAATTGTGCCACTTTTTTTTTTTCTTTTTTTTTTTTTTTTAGTCATCTAACATTACTTAGGATTACTTATGCTGGATGGGACCTCTGCTCAAAGCAGAGACATGACATCAGATTATTCAGGGACTTGTAAAGTCACATTTAGTGTATCTTCAAGGTAGAGATTCCACACCACAATGGGAAAAGTTCCAGTATCTGATTGCTCTCATATTTCTTTCTGACCAAAATTACTCATGCTTCAGCTTGAGCTCTTTGCATTTTGCTTTATTGCTATGCACCACTAAGAATCCATCTCCATCTCCTCTGCACTTTCTCAGTAAGTACCTGAAGACAGCAGTAAGACCTCCCTTTAACCTTACCTTCTTACGGCTAAACAAACGCAGCTGTCTTAACCTTGCCTCCTACATCATGTACTCCTGTTCCCTGACCATCTCAGTAGCTACTCCTTGTGTTTGCTCCAGTACATCGATGTCCTTCCTCTCATGGGGTGCTCAAACTGGGTACAGTACTCCAGATGCACTCTCACACATGCTTAATAAAGAGAAAAAATTATTCCCCTCAACCTTCTGGCTACTTCCTTGTAAATGCACTGCAGAATGCTGTTATTTTTCTTTTCATGGCTTACTTTACCAGGACCCACCCATGGCCTTTTCTGCAAAGATGCTTTCTATTCTGCTGGCACCAAGCCTGTACTGCTGCATGGTAAATTATTCCAACCTAGGTGTGAGACTTAGCATTTACCCTTGTAGAATTTCATGAAGTTTTTATCAGATCATTTATCCTGTCTGTCATGGTTCCCCTGCAATCTTTCCAAGTCCACCGCATTTCCTAGGTCAGTAATATAGACATGAAAACAGCGCTTCCTCTAGCTGCAGTCCTTGGGAGACATCACTAGTCACTGGCCCCCAGTTGAATTTTGCACCACTGATTACAATCCTCTGACCTTGGCAGGACACACCCCAGCCTGTGCTGGTAGGCTCAGGAGCCTGGAAGATCTAAAACAGACCTCAGTAGCAAACATCAAGACAAAAAAAGGCACCTGATGACCTTGGCCTTTTCCATGTCCTTTGTCATTAGATCTTCTGCCCCACTAAGCAGTGTGCCCAGTTTCCCTCAGCTGCCTTTTGCTGCTAATGTACTTACAAAAGCCCATCTTGTTTCTTTTACAGGCCTTGATCCAACCAAGCAAAGGCTTTCCTAACATCACCTCCACATGCTTGGACAGTGCCTCTGTATGAAATAATCAGGAAGCCCATCCTAGCTTCCACCTTCTCTGTCCTTTCTGATTTTGTTCATCTTCAGTCGATATTCTTGTATTCATCTATGAGAGTCTTCTGCAATATCCATATGGCTTATCTGTGCCATAGCCTGCTCTAACTGATGAGGCTGTCCTTGAAGATCAACCAATTGCCCTGGGCATTTCTGTTGTCCAGTGCAGACTCCTAAGGGATTCTGCCAAGATAATTCCTGAACAAGTGGAATTTTGTTCTCAAGACCAAGTTTGTGATTCTCCTTGTGTTGTTCTTTCTTGTTTTTTTCCCCCAGAATTCCAAACTTTACAGTCTCATGGTCACTAGTTTTAAGTCCACCACTGACTTTCACATCTTTAGCCAGTTCTTTGTTTGTGAATAACAGGTCTGCAGACCACCTGCCCTTACTGGCTCATTGATCACCTGTGTCTATGGTGATCAATGACCACTGATACATGACACACATCTCTTGGTTTGCTTGCATTTTGCCATGTTATGTTGCCCTTCTGGTAAATACTTAGGTTTGTGCGGTTCCATGATTTTACCAGTCATGAGACTTCCTTAAGCTGATCAAAGACTTCATCTACTTCGTCCTATTGGTTATGCAGTTTGTAGCAGATGTCTACCACTATGTTACTCAGGTTTGTCTGTCCCATGATATTTACTCATAGCTCTTCACTGGCTTGTGACCTGCACCAAGCCAAAGATCTGTTGACTCAAGCCACTCCTTTGCCCAGAATTGTATGGTTACTTTTATGTGAAGGGTTAACATAAAACAGCACACTGCTCATTCTTTATTAAAAGATCTATTCCTGCACTAATTAACTTGCCTGCACCTCAAAGACTCTTCTAGAGTCCAACTGATTTTAATCCTACAGGTCTATGGGAACAGTAACTTCAGGTGTTTTGGGTTTTTTTTGCCTCAGCACTTCAATCCACAAATTAAGTAGGCTATGTAATCCCATATTATTGTTGTATTTTTTTCTTTCTGTGTAGATTATTAGAGGTCAGTATTGGTGAAAAAAATAAAGAATTTTGAATTCTTTAAATTTATATTCTGAGCTTGGAAAGTACAATGAGAAAATGTTTCAAATCCTTCTTACATGCTGAAGGAAGCAGAATCCTGCTGATTTTCTTTTAAAATTAAAGCTAGAATTCTGAAATAAACTACTTGGTTCCAGAAACTGCAGCTTAAGAAAGCACATGTAAAAGGATAAGAAAGCATTGATGGAATGCCGTTCTCTCACACACTTCCAGGAAAAGCTGACTGGCCTAAAGGCCAAATGTTTCTTGCAAAAAAGTTCTCCTAAAATAACAGCAAGAGGAATTGAGTGACAGTATGGAAGAAGGCTGTTAAAGAGATAAAAAGCTTATATGAAGTGTATAAACACATTGGTTCCTTCTCTTTTTTCCTGCAATTGTCCCACACTTAATTTTCTGCTCATTCATCTCTGCAGGCTAGAATATATACCCTCTGCCTTTGCTATTTGTTTGTATTCTGCCTTGCACTACCAAGGAAACCTGTATAGAGGTCTGCAACTTATTGCCATACAAACTATTGGTCTGTGGACTGAACTTTACAACTTGTCGTGGTTTAAGCCTGTATAACTCAAGCAGTTTTGCTCCCTCACTTCCCCCTCTCTCTTCCCCGTGCTCCTGGGGGAATGGGAAGGAAAATCAAAAGAATGCAACTCCCACAGGTTGAGATAAGAACAGTTTAGTAACTAAAGTATAACACTAATCACTACTGCTACCACCAATAATAATGACAAGGCAAATACAAGGAAAGAATACAATTCTCACCACCTATACCAAGCCCGACCAAGCAGTGCACCCCCACCCTTCCGGGTCTCTGCTCTCTGTTTTACATCCTGGGCATGACGTGCTGTGGCATGGAAAACCTCTTTGGTCAGTTTGGGTCAGGTGTCCTGTCTCTGCTTCCTCCTGGCTTCCCCTCTTCCCTGGCAGAGCATGAGGCTCAGAAAGTCCTTGGTCAGACCAAAACATTACCAAGCAGTAACTGAAAACACTGGTGTTATCAGCGTTGTTCCCAGGCCGAAAGTCAAAAACACAGCGCTGTACCAGCTACCAAGAAGGAGAAAAAAAATTACTGCTACTGCTGAACCCATGACACAACTGGAGCGAAGAAAGTGAGTGTGGCCACAGTTTTAACTGCACCTGAAGTACATGTTTAGAAGAAACAAGTCTACTCTGAATTCTAAATACATAATAGGTGAACTTCATAGAGATCCTCTCTGGGAACATCCAGGAATCTTCAGGAGCACAGACAGTGGATGAGATGGATGAAGATCACAGCTGAGGAAGCTGGATCATTTCAGTAGAAACTGAGCTAGGAAGAAAAGGGTCACTACAAGTTAGCTCAAATAAATATGGCACTATAGCCAAGAATTAAATAAAAATTATTATGCAAGTCCTCAGTGCCCTTTTTTACTATAGCTGCTAAAGACATAGCCATAAGCACTCCATCACTTTGCTAAAAGTCCATAGATCATCCTGTCCCATTTATAGTGCATGTAACTTGCGTAACTTGCACAACTTACATATGCAGTAAAAAGAAGTGTGCAACAGTAAACTCACAGCAGGATATAAAAGTGTCTCACATATACATTCCTTGATGAAAAACATTCATTTTTCGAATAATAAAAAAGCTTCCTAATGAGAGACGTAAAGTTTAACAACAATGCAGAGAGGTCAAATTACATAGGCTTAAAACTCTGTTTCTATGATTCTTTGGATTCACATTCAGTTACAGAAATAAAAATTAGTATTTTATTTACCTATATAAGAATACAAGTGCTCATTCACTAAGCTAGTATGCATTTCTTTGTGGTTTATTTGGAAGAGGTTTATAAAATATTAATGGAAGTATCAAAAAGAAAATGTAGAAATACTCATTCTATTTTTAGGTCTCTTACATACTCACCAGAACATGCAATGGTAAATAAAGAGGAGTGATGCTATTCATGTTTTCCCTAGTTAGGTAATCATAGAATCATAGAATAGTTAGGGTTGGAAAGGACCTTAAGATCATCTAGCTCCAACCCCCCTGACAGGGGCAGGGACACCGCCCACTAAACCACATCACCCAAGGCTATGTCCAATCCAGCCTTGAACACCACCAGGGATGGAGCATTCACAACTTCCCTGGGCAACCCATTCCAGTGCCTCACCACCCTCACAGTAAAGAATTTCTTCCTCATATCCAGTCTAAACTTCCCCTGTCTAAGTTTGAACCCGTTACCCCTTGTCCTCTCACTAGAGTCCCTCATGAAGAGTCCCTCCCCAGCATCCTTATAGGCCCCCTTCAGATATTGGAAGGCTGCTATGAGGTCTCCATGCAGCCTTCTCTTCTCCAGGCTGAACAGCCCCAACTTTCTCAGCCTATCTTCATACGGGAGGTGCTCCAGACCCCTGATCATCCTCGTGGCTCTCCTTTGGACTTCTTCCAACAGTTCCATGTCCTTTTTATGTTGAGGACACCAGAACTGCCCACAATCCTCCAAGTGGGGTCTCACAAGAGCAGAGTAGAGGGGCAGGATCACCTCCCTCGACCTGCTGGTCACGCTCCTTTTGATGCAGCCCAGAATACGGTTGGCTTTCTGGGCTGTGAGCGCACACTGCCAGCTCATGTTCATTTTCTCGTCAACCAAAACCCCCAAGTCCTTCTCCACAGGACTCTCTGAATCTCCTCTCTGCCCAACCTGTAGCTCTCTACAGTTGAAAGATTTAGGCATGATCACCACTTGTATCAGTAAAGAAAATTTTCTCTTGCTATTAGGGCTCATCACTAAGGAATATTTAGGAACAGCAGCATTCAAGACTTAAGAACAACTAAAGCTGATAATCTGCTACTGTCGTAACTCCAGAAATAAGATACAGATCTGTAAAATAAAAAAAAAAAAAAATCTTTCAAGAGGTGAATAATCCCATTTTTTTGCTTTAACTTCCTTGTTTTTTTCCCCAGATTGTCTACTGTACCAGAAATAAATGTCATCAAGATATCTTTTTACTCTCTAAGTCCATATAACAGCAAATAATCATGATGCAAGACAACACCTGAGAATACAAAAGCACAAAAGACTTTCTGTTAATCGATTAAATTTAGTTCACAAAATTGAGCTCAAGACAAAAATATCCTCCATCAGATATCCCATCCCCTCTCTAAAGCTTTTCTTACATATATTCAGCATACACGCCTTTAATTTGTTTGACAGCTGCTGTGAAATACGGTTAGTACAGAAATATCTTCAAAAGTGATGCTAGTGATGGAAAAGGGGGAAAGGGGATGTTGGCTCATTTGGGTAAAGTAAGGTATCTTGTGTGTGTAATAATATTTTACCAGAGTTACAATGCATGAACAACACTGTTTGTTTGACTTAATGCCCATCATTTGAATGGACTGAAAAAGTCCTTCAGATTTGGCTGTAAAGAACAGAGAACATTAGGTGAAACTAAAAATGGAATCTCTCTACAAACAGCAGCACCTGTCTCCCTGTTGCATAAATACACAATTGTGGAAGAGACAGAACTGGGAAAAGGTTTCAAGAGAAGGGAAGAATATACACTGCTTATAAGCTGCTTATTTGTATCTAAATACGCATCAGCATTTATCTATCTACCTACCTATCTATCTATCTACCTATCCATCGATCCACCCATCCATCTATTTAGTATACGTGATATATTCTACATCAATTTTAATCAGGTTTTGGCTTCTGACTGTATTTATATTCCTACACATAGCATGCTTTTCTACTTTTCTACGCTATGGAATATTATCGTGAGTGGTTCCTTCCTACTTCCATTCAGATAGAACAGACCATGCAGGGGCATTGTGCCTGGGTTGGATGGCTTGCTTACTGGGTAAGAAACCCTGTTAGATTTAATATCAAAATGAAATTACATTATGAAATACACTTATTCCAGGTAATTCTGATAAATCCTAAGTAGTTCAGCTGGGACTGCAGTAGTGTGTTTGATCTGCAGTGACTGACAATTGGCTCAGAAGACACCCTGCTGCAGTTTCCACACCAGAAGATTCAGGACAGGGAAAGCTCTTCCTGCCTCTTCCAGGTCTTAAGATCAGGATCCTGGATCTGAAGTGATACCCTCCACTGAGCTACACCTTGTGCCATTAAAAACCTGTCCTTTGTTACTCATTTCAGGAAGCTGAATGAGCAACACAAAGCTTTAATCAGCTTCAGCAGCGACCTTTCCCATAAGGGTGTATGAGTGGTTAATACAAAGGCTGAATGATGCAGCAAAAACTGAGGCACAGGAAATTGAGTTCATTGTCTTTTCCGATGTTCCCTCTTTCCTCTCAATTGACATGGAACAATTCCAACTATTTTCACATTGGTAATGTAAAGGCTTTTTAAATATTCTCTATTATTACTACAGTTCACTCTTTTTACCTTTTCTTTCTTTTCCCATAACTCAACAGTTTAAGAGAATTAAAATCTTCCACAAAAGGATCAGTATTAACCACATCCTATAAAAACATCTCCCATGACTTTTGTGTGCTGAAGGGTTTTTGGGTTTTTGTTTGCTTCTTTAAACACCTGATCTAACATAAAATGAGAGAATCACACAAGAAGCAAATTTCTTTTAAGTAATCCTCTGGCTTTCACTGTATACAAATACACATGATAGAGTTTGTCTACAGTCATGTAAATAGAAGCATAGAAAAGAAGGGAAAAAATGGCAATAAATAACAGTCTGTGAGATTCAGGCTCCTATGCAACCTCACTTGGAGTATTGTGTACAGTTCTGGTGTCCTCAACATAAAAAGGACATGGAACTGTTGGAACAAGTCCAGAGGAAGGCCAGGAGGATGATCAGGGGACTGGAGCACCTGTCATATGAAGATAGGCTGAGAAAGTTGGGGCTGTTCAGCCTGGAGAAGAGAAGGCTGCGTGGAGACCTCATAGCAGCCTTCCAGTATCTGAAGGGGGCCTATAAGGATGCTGGGGAGGGACTCTTCATGAGGGACTCTAGTGAGAGGACAAGGGGTAATGGGTTCAAACTTAAACAGGGGAAGTTTAGATTGGATATGAGGAAGAAATTCTTTACTGTAAGGGTAGTGAGGCACTGGAATGGGTTGCCCAAGGAAGTTGTGAATGCTCCATCCCTGGACGTGCTCAAGGCCAGGCTGGACATAGCCTTGGGTGACGTGGTTTAGTGGGAGGTATCCCTGCCCCTGGCAGGGGGGTTGGAACTAGATGATCTTAAGGTCCTTTCCAACCCTAACTATTCTATGATTCTATGATTGATAAGCCTCTTCATGTCTAATATCATCATTCATAGTGTCTCGGATGCACGTGTAAACTGCAAACTGTAGACAATCAAGTCAAAATAGGGTAGATGAAATTCCTGTGATGGCCCTTCCAAAAGAGACAAGCATCTCTTTACTGAAGGAGAAGTGCAATCACAGAGACACTGAGGTATCAGTTGAGCTTTGATGGCTGTAACACAGAGAAAAGAAGTCCTTTTTGTTAAAGTGTATGTGTATGCTTAAGCATTATAATTGTTAAGATTTAGGAAACATCTTCTGTCATCTTTTTTAATATAGCCTGAATGTTCCAAGGCACTCAAGATGTTTCTATGAATATAGTAATAAACAAGAACATGTTATAAAAATAGAAAAAAAATGAATTCATTTAAATTTAATGAGTTGGTGGAGAAAAGCAGGGATAAATGCTTGTCACATTGTAATCAGTTTGATTTGTGTGATTGACTTCAGTAACATTAAGTTTACATTCCCCATTCCTGCAAGGTTGGTTGGTTTTGTTGGGTTTTTTCCCTTCAAACAAGTTCTGAAGAAATAGCTCACAGCTTTTTAATAAATGGAGCAGAAAACACACATCAGAAAAAATATGTGACTTGGTTCATAAACTCTTCGATTCATCTGAGAAAAAAGGCATGCAGTTAAGGAGAATTCCCGGCCTTGTGTCAGTGTACTGTCAAAGAAAATTTTTCTGTGCAACTCAGAAAATATACTGTAACTACAGATAGCCAGTTAAATCCTACACATTTCCTGGCTATAATAGGAACAATTTTTGAGGTTCTGGACAGGCAAAATCCATACTTTCTCTTTTAGTCATGGCCAGAGGGGGTGACTGAGGAGGGCGTAGAAAAGGCAGGATGGAAGGAGGTAAAGAGGGAAATAGAAAGGGAGGGAAAACAAGGGTAAAACTCCGGATCTGCAAAAATTATCATGCAATATATGGTCCCTTGAGGCTCTAGTTTAAAGGCAGCAGTGCCCGTGATGCCAGGAATCATGGCTGACTGCCCAGTGAACCCAGAAATCTTGGAAATTACAGTAGACAGATAAAAGAGACCCATTCTACAAGTTAAACTCAAAACCCAGGACAACCAAATGTTCTCTGCCTACTAAGATGGCCTCCCGCCTAGCTGTTTCTCTTCTAAAATAGGTCCTGCAACTGCTTTATCACACTATGTCTGGTTTTTAACAAGAGAAAAAAAAAGTCCAATCAAGCTAACTCTAACAAGCTCAGAGCACTTGCATGAAAGTGAGCTGAGCAGATGGAGTTTCAGTTCTTGGCTGAAGACAACATTTGAATTCAACTGTCCTGTGATCTGCAAATGCTAGTCCATAGTATTTACTCTTTTGGTCCCCTGAATTGCAAAGAATGTAACTTAAAATATAACTCTTCAATACACATACAATTTTGCGTAAAGACACACACACATTATATAACATTATCTTTGGAGATTTTTTATTGTATTGTACCTTTTCTTTCACTCTTATTTACCTTGCAGTATTTCTGCTTCAATTTTTGATTATAAGGCAATACGAAACCCAGAAAGGAAGCTGAAAGCACTATGTTTCAACTAGAAAACAGAACACATGTACCTGACAAGACAACACCTGTTTCAGTTTTCATAACTACACCTTCAATTGTCTCAGTCCTCACTGTTATATGAACATTATTCTGAAATTAAAAAATGGGATTTCTTAGAAGGAATGCAAAAATTGGAACATGCATGCTTATGTCATTGGCTTGAATCTGTGTTATGGTGATGAAGACGTATGATGAAGTATGTTGATGCTTACAAGATTCTCTCATATTATAAAACCCCCTCAACAGTAAGTCTTTATAAAGGCAGAGTTTAAAACAATTTAGCTTCTACACCTGTGAAGCACTGTATAATTAAGGGATTTTAGTTTCCTCTTAATTTGGCCTATATTCTGAATTTTGTCAGCTTAACATTGGTGGGGTTTGTAATTCTTTAGCATTCACATGGCTACGTGACTGAAACTGAAAAGGTTTTTATTTAAATAAACTAGTATTTTTAATGGCTATGGTACTAATCATGAAATAAGTTTTGTTCCATTCTATAATTCAGGATGTTGAGAAACATCTCAAGTAATCGTGAAGAGTCATTACCAAAGAGTAAATTCATGAGCAGGACCCTATGTCCTTTGCCAAGGACAAGAGCAACTCCCTTCATCTTCAAAAGATTACTCCAGAGAACTGGTCTCAGGTCACAAAACTGTTTCTGTTTTCTACTCACACAACAATTGGCATAAATACATGTATTGCTACAGATAAATGAAGTTGGAGTGTTTTTGTTGTAGAATGCTTAAATTCCATTGGAAAATGCTGTTGCACACATCTGTGGGAGAATGATCTGAAATCAGACTCCACTGTCTATTATCTCAAAGATTGGTATGAGAAACTGAGATGGAATTCCACCAATCCATCGTCTCAAACATTGTTATGAGAAGCTGAGATGGAATTCCACCTGTTTTTTGTCTCAGAGATGGGTGGAAAGAGCTGAGATAACATCTACATCAGAAGAACAAATGTCTTGCTATATTGTTGCATATTTCACAATTTTTGTTTCAAAATGTTTGAAAATGTATTTTATTTGTCATATTCTTAAAAAAGAAAAAATCATTCATTTGATTATTTTAACAATTTGAAACTAGATTTTCTGGAAGTTTTCATTTTATTCAAAAACTGTATTTTCCCAAATTTTGATCATCTCAAATTGGGGGAAAGAAGAAAAAAAATAAAAGAAAAAAAAGAAAAAATCATACAAGCTTTAATACCACACTTGAAAATGCATCATATAGCATTGTCAAAATGTAAGAAAAACATTAAATCAGCAATATAAAATACCAGCAAACAAGTATCTGGTTTGTCTATAAGTTTCAAAACTCTTAAATTGGGAAAACTCTTCCTCACTGTAGTCTTGTAATACCTAGTAGCAATTTTGTTCAACAACTAGCAGCAAGGTTATATTTATTTCTTTAGTAATGAATGAGAAATTGAAAAATTATTTTGAAAAACAATAGTTTCATTCTGCTAGACCTCTGAAAGTCAGAGAAGTGAACAAAGGCAGTATAATAATACAAGATGGGAAACACATACTCCATTGTACAATGTTATTGCTGCAAAGTAAAGCTCTCATTATTAAGAGACAAAGAATTAAAGAAAAAAGACAATTTACCTACTTAGGGTTTTTTCTGTGGTGCATACTGACATACATACACTTAAAGAAATTATGTTCAAATATTTTTTCCTATCAAACCCAAGATGTAACATTGTAAGAATGTTACTAATTGCATTACTGATCTGTTAAGAGATAAAATTGACTGAAAAAAAATGATGCTCCTGTAGTTTTCAGGCAGGTAGTAAGAAATGACCTGCTTTTCCTCCACATGACTCTAACATTAATGTTAAGCACATCTACTACAGCTTGGGATTTCTATAGTAATCAGAGCACCCTACCAGAACCCACGCTGCTCAGCGCTCAAAAATAAATGGCTGAGTTGGATAAATGCCAGGAGCTTAAGGTATCTGTTTTCTATCTTCATGATTAGTGACAAGGCATGAACTGAATACTTAAATGAGTGAAAATGTTCTCGGACTGATTCTTAGTATGCAAAAGTTATCTTACTAAATTATCTTCTTGGCTGGCATCATGAAATGTGTGATCTGGCACAAGGTAGAGTTCCAGCTCTGCCGAAATGAATGCATTAACTCCCACAGTGTTATAGGAATGGAATTATAATATTCTGTGATGGCTCTGAAGTTAAAGCGTGTCAGTGTCATGATGAATTATACTCTGCATAGCATGCAGAAAAGAACAAGCCACTTCTTCAAATTAATTGCAAGAAAATTAATTGCAAGAAAAAACACTCCCCAAAACAGAACAGATTCTTTAGTGCATTCATTGATGAGCCAGCTTAATTTTACTACAGTGATATATTTCATTTTCTAAAATAATAACTGTGTATTGTATTACGCCTCTTTTCCCACTCACCTATTATGATCTTAAAGGAAACATGTTCATATGAAACCTTGCACTTCCAATGATGTACTAGAAGTCATAGTAAATAATCAAACCAACTGTGGACAAAAATGTGTTAAACTGCAAAGAGTTCACTTATAGTACTACTTGGATACTCCAACCTGTACCTTTTTTAAACTTGACAAGAGATGCAAAGCTAGTTGCTACCGTAACTCTTCCCAAATATATCAATATAAATGTACGAAAAACAAAACAAAAAAAAACCCAAAAAACACTCAACCAACTAAAAAGAACCCCAACTCACCAACCAAAGAAGCAAAAAAAAAAAAAAAAAAAAAAAATCCAGAAAACCTTTGTGAATTTTGAATGACATGAACTGCTGGGTATTTGCTGCAGATTGTGTGGCTATGCAGTCCTGGTAAAAGTTTGAGAGAATGTGATGAAAGTGATAACTAAAAGCTGTCTCTTCATATTTATGAGAAGGTGTGATAGATAACATTAAAAAAACAAAACAAAACAAAACAAACCCAAACTCTCCACACAAAAAGGTATCACTTCCTGATACTTAATCTTCACCTAAAAGTTTCCACTGTCACTACAAGATACATTCCACAGATTCCATTTTTACCTTAGTGTTAACTTGGCTACTGTGACTTTCAGTGGAATACCAGTAAATTGATGACAGCGACTTTTCAAAACTTGGTAGAAGTGTTACATACTCAGGCAGAGTAGCTGATGATCTTAAACATGTAGCTAAAACATTCATGGACTTCATTCTCCTACATACTGCAGTCAAACATTTGTTTTTATTGGTTGCTATGGAAATTATGTGGAAGGTTCATTCCATAGTCATACATAGAATGGTTTGGGTTGGAAGGGACCTTAGAGCTCGTCTACTTCCAACACCCCTGCCATGAGCAAGGACACCTTTTGCCAGACCAGGCTGCTCAAAGCCACATCCAGCCTGGCCTTGAACAGTGCCAGGGATGGGGCAGCCACAGCTTCTCTGGGCAACCTGTGCCAGTGTTTCATCACCCTCATAGTGAAGACTTTTTTCCCTAATATCTAATCTAAATCTACCTTCTTTCAGTTCAAAGCCATTCCCCCTTGTCCTGTCACTACACGCCATTGTAAAATGTCCCTTTCCAGATTTCTTGTAGGCCCCCTTTAGGTACTGGAAGGCTGCTATAAGGTCCCTCAGGAGCTTCTCTTCTCCAGGCTGAACAAGCCCAACTTTCTCAGCCTGTCTTCAGAACAGAGGTGCTCCAGCCCGCTGATCATCTTTGTGGCCCTGCTCTGGATTTGCTGTATCTTTGTTTTTATCGTGTTGGGGGTCCCAGTGCTGAACGCAGTATTCCAGGTGGGGATTCACAAGTGTTCTCTTTTTTCTATTTCAATAAGAAAATTGATCATCAGAATCATTCTACAAGTTATTTTTCTTTCAGATGGTTACAGCAAATGACTGACAGACCTTTCCTATTTCCTTGTTTCATATATCTCATCTACTTATCTTGGATAATACAGATGGCATATCCAGGATTAGTCTTAAACTTATTTGTCAGAATACTAATTATTCTCATGTCCCATTCTTTGATAAGAATATCAAACCAGCCTAATACTCACACACATCGTCTGATCATGTTCACTTACTAAATCAGAGGTTCTATTCACCCCCTTTTACTTATTCATTGAAACTTCAAAGTAGCTCTCACCAATCTGACTCTAACATAGTGTACAAGTACAAATCAATGTGAGTTTTTCACTCCCTGTAAAGGAACCAACAACTATTAATCAGTCTTGTGAAGTATCTCTATGGGTTCTTTAAGAACGGCAAAGAATAAAAACAGAGATATTCATAATGATTTCAAGTGATGGAGAGAAGAGAAAATAGCCCAAGAATTGCATAAATTTCTTCCTTTTTTGAAGAAGAAGGAACAGTCTCATAAAAGCTATGATAAGTGACTTCTTGAGCAAGGGAAGAATTTGTTTAAAACTCTTTTCCTGTAACACCTAGAAGTCCAATGAAAATGTGCAGGGTACACTATACAGTAGTTTAAACAACATGAGCTAAAACCCTGTAAAGCATTAAGTTCAACACTGTAAGCTCAATAAAGTATTTCATAAGTAGAATCAAAAGAAAAGATATTTTGATTAATGAGAGCTAGACATCATTCTGAAATATTGGTAAATCATACACAAATCTCAAATAGGGGCTATGATGCTATCTTACATAATACATAAAAAAACAGTCATCAAAACTTTCGTTTCAGGGGCCTTAACAATGCAAAGGCCCCTAAAATACAATTTCCATCAACCTATGTTCTTTTCTGAGTCACAATACAAACATTGAAACTGTAGCAAATATATTAAATTATTTTCAAATGCCTTAAATACAGATGCTAAACACATTAGCAGGGTGATAATATAAAATTCATAATCATGTTTCTCCCTTCAGCACAATTCTAGCCCAGTGAGAATCTATTCTCCCTTGTGGAAAAACCTGAGGAAACCTGAACTGCAGAGGTACAGCACCAGCTTTCTGTGATGCTTCAAGCTGAGATTTGGGCTAACCTTCTGCGGCTAAGCAGGGACCATCCCAACAGAGGACAACTCTGAGGAGTCCATCCTTTGTCTCCCACAGTGATATTGCTTTCCTAGGAGCAGAAGTATCAGACAAGAGTTCATGACTTAGCTACTGAGTTCAACCCTCTTCTATTGCAAAACAAAATTTATTTGTGTAGTCTTCAACTTTGCAACCTCAGAATACCTTTGGATCAGGGAACTGAATATGAAATTCATAGAGTCTCAACTTACTAGGGTATCCTTCCCCTCACCAAACAGGCTAAAAAGAATACAGAGTGAAAAACTGCAGGCTTCCTTCACCACTCAGTATATAAGCAAGTAACTCTACAGAGCACAGCAGAGAAAAATAAGCTGAATTATTATCTGAGCTGGAATAAATTACTTGCTCCATGTTTCAAAAGAAGGGCAGGTGCTCTTTTCAGAGCAGAGCAATGTGCTCTGGTGTGAGCTTAATAAGTCAACCGGATCCTACTGAGGCAGATTGAAGATTTCAGTTGTAATGTACCTACTACCAAGAATTCTGTTTACCTTATATTCTTTAAATACTTGTATCATGTTTGTTAAGGCTATTTAATTTAAATCATCTCTTCAGGAACCAGAAACACAATCAGCAAAAAAGCGTAACCATATAAGCAGCAACAGAGTTACATAGCCACCAGCTCAGTATTTGTATACCAAAGTCAAAATAAAAAGCTTAAAAATGGATTTGAACATACTCCTGTTGCTCCTTCTTTAGCAGGAAGAAAAATGTGGAGCAATACAGATATTTGATGAACAAATAAACCTGTGGAAAACTAAGTTACTAAGGTAAGCCTGATAGAAAATTAATATATTCTGCCAAACTCCTCCTACATAAAACTCATTGTTCCCTCTATAGCAGATGATCTCAGTTGCAGAGGCTATTCAATCTTGTACACTGCAGTAAGCTATTAACGCTTAATGAGTAGCATTAACAGTAGGCAATATGTGGAAGTTATGAACTACAGTGTCTTTAACGAACCATCTATCTCATAGAGAAAGCTGAACAAAATCACTGTTTATATTCTGAAAAAAAATACTCTGCCTGCACAAAGTTTGTGAAAGGGATTTGGGTGTTTGGTTGATGGTAAGATTAATACAAGTCAACAATGTGTGCCAGCAGCCAAAACCACCAACTGCACCCTGGGGTGTATTAAGCAAAGTAAAGCTAACCAGCTGAAAGAAGCTATTGTCCCACTATGCTCAGCACTGGCGCAGCCTCACCTCATGTAGCGTGTGCAGTTCAGGGCTCTACAATGTAAGAATCATAGAATCATAGAACAGTTAGGGTTGGAAAGGACTTTAGGATTATCTACCTCCAACCCCCTTGTCATGGGCAGGGACACCACACACTAAACCATGTCGCCCAAGGTTCTTTCCAACCTGGTCATAAGCACTGCCAGAGATGGAGCATTCGCAGCTCCCTTGGGTAGCCCATTCCTGTGCCTCATCACCCTCACAGAAGGATATAAATATATTAGAATCTGTCCAAAGAAGGGCAACAAAGACAGTGCAAGGGTGAGAGGGCATGAACTATGAGGACTGGCTGAACAAAGTATCAGCTTTGTTCAGATTCAGAAGAGAAAACTGAGGGGTGCCCTCACTGCTGTCTACAATTTCCTCAGGAGGCAGAATGGAGAAGGAGATGCTGATCTCTTCTCTCTGGTGCTTGCTGGCAGGATGAGAGGGAATAGGTTAAAGCTGCATCAGGGGAAATTCAGACTGGATATCAGGAAGAGGTTCTTCACTGACAGGGTGGTCAAGCAGTGAAACAAGCTCCCCAGGAAAAGTCATGGCGCCAGGCCTGTCAGTGTTTAAGCATTTGGACAAAACTCTTTTAAGATATAGTTTGACTTTTAGGTTGCCCTGTGTGCAGTCAGGAGATTAACACAACGATCTTTGTGGGTCTCTTGCAGCACAGGATATTCTATGATTCTGTGAAATATAATAGGTTCAAAAACTTATACCTCCTTTTCTAAAACTCATCACGTAGTTGATAAAAAAACATGTTCTCAAGACCTTAGGTTGCTTGGGCTTCTGTTTTGTTGTTTTGTTGTTTTGGTTTGGTTTTTTTTTTCCCAGATATATTTTTACTAAGTACTTTTGGAAAGGGTATTATTTCACATTAATAGAAAGCAAGATATTTTCAAGTGGTAGTAACTTTCCATTACAAAGAAATGCAAAACTACTTTCATATTTCACAAATAGAAGATTCTTCATATGAAATAGTAGGTGTGCACAGACGGTTGAACAGGTTATTAAGAAATATGTATTATTTAATTGATGGCAATTGTCATACCCAAAATCCAGGCTGAAAAAAGAGGCCTTTAGCTTTTAGTATACTTGAAGCTTGTTCTGCAATCCAGAGCTGAAAACAGAAGTTTGCAATGTTTATTTTGTTGAGGCAACAGACAGTATATGAAACACAACAGGTCAAATTAAATCTCAAAAAGTATATTACTTTTTATCTATGTTTGTTCAAGTTGCATCCATCTATTTATAAAGCAGTAGCTTTGTTATCAGAAGTCTGGCAAAACAAAATACCAGTTGAGTATGCATCTCTCAGTGTTGAGGTGCATAATTCATTGCCATTTTGGGTATTAAGAAACACCTTAATACTGAAATACATGCAAGCAGTAAGTTTAGCAGGTTGCCTGCAAAGCAGCTTATTGGTTTGTATCAAGTGCACTCCAGAGGTAATGAACTAAAATCAGTTCATCAGCTAAACAAGGTATTGAAATCAATGCTATTACCATGGGTCCTTGATAAATACACGATTCATTATCACTTTATTCATTTGCTGGTTTACATTGGTGATAAGAGTCTAGCTGATCCATCAAAGGCATGCCTTTGGCTACAGAAATAATCTTGGTTTTAATAAAAACTTCGTGAATAGCCAAGGTTGATATTGTTTGGTTAGAATCATCCAACAATGGTTGTTGAAGCAATATTCTCAGATGCTAAGATGTTTTACCAGATGATTTGCGGGGTTTAAATTGTCCATTTACCAACACGTACAGGTCAGGGTTAGAAAAGAAAGCAGACAACTGTTCCATTTCTATTGAGACTGAAGTGTTACCATTTTGCAGAGGTCTAGCTGGAGATATTCCATTAACATTCTAATGAAAACAACTACCAAAATGTAGAAGTAAAATACACAGTCACAAAGTTCTTTTTTATTCAAGGTTTTATGTTCCCTTGAAAACACAGACCACTTATGACCAAAACCAGAAGTTACTGTTGTCAACTACAGTAAAATGAAAAATGGAAGTTTCCAGAGTCTTACATACATAATATGCATCATGCTGACCTTCTGGCTTACAGCAAGTAACTAGCTTATTGAAAGTAGTTACAGCAGAATCATCATGCAGGGGCCACTCATTGAGAAGTTTAAATTTTCACAATAGAGTTTTCTGGTTATGTAATTTAAGAACATAATTAATAAAAAATCATGAAAGTCTACATTAAACAGGAACCTTTCAAACTCCTGCACTAGTAAGGAAGACAAAGTAAAAAAAAAAAAACAAACCAGTGTTAATCTTGGTTAGGTCATGTAAATCAAATGGCATAAAATGAGAGTGGTGAAAGGTTTTTTAATAATGTCTAAATGATGAAGGTCCTTAACTCATGTTTTCAAAAGACAAGTAGCATGATCTTAAGCACTTTAAATTACCATTTGAAAGCTTCAAGGTTTTTTTAAGGTCTGATATTCTTCAGTGCAAGAACAAATTTGTATTATTGCCTTACAATTATTTTTTCACTGATATAATCCTAAATCAATGTCCTTTACAAGACAAAATTCCAGTTCTTTGAATCAGGATTTCTTCTATTTTCACTAATACCTGTTTTCATACATTAAAAAAATAAATAAATACAGTCCTTACACATCCACACACAAAACCTATTCAGTTTTCATCCATATGCAGAATCAGTTTGCTGTCAGAGCTTGTTTCTGGTAACTAGTCTTTCTTCACCTGGCAATCAGCCTGTGAACAACAGTTCCATAGTGTGCGGAGTTGATCTTCTGCTCAAACACCACTTCAGTGTTGAACAAACTACTTTTTAAACTAAAGTAGCTCCAAGTTGTGGGTCACCCACATTTATGGGTCTTCAGTAAATGATTTCATTTTGGTGATTGCAAAATGCTATGCACGTTATTCAGACATCATTAAGTGACTTTTCCCTCTATAAACACAGAATTATAATTCACCATACTGAACAAAAATTGTAGATCCATGACCTTTTGTTTCTACCTAAAAAAATAACTCACATTATTTTTTAAGGAATACCTTCAAAAATAATGAATTATAAATATGTATTTGACAGTAAACTGGTGTTTCACATAATCAAAATAATGCTTTACTAACACTAGTTTCCATAAGTTTCTAAAATTCTTATTTTAACAGTCCATATATTGTCATCCTTCTGATAGTTTATTTCTCCTATACTCACATTCCTGAGTATCACTCCCTTTACTTGATTGTCAAAGATTAAAGCAATTATTTTTTTGATTATTAGCATTTCACTGGGAATAGTATTTTACTATTCTGAACGAAAAAGAATAGGCTTCTTTATGGTATTTTTAATTCTGCTTCATAAATTGCGTCTTTAGAAGTTGCTACATAGTTTCTGCTATTTCTCATATATAAGCATATGGTAAGAGAACAATAATCATCATAAGCCCCCAAAAGTTTTTTCAAAAAAGTGAAATAAAACAAATAACGAAATCTCCTTTCAGATGTGGTAGCATAATTCAGGGATAACCTCACCCTTTTGGTGAGACGCTCTGGTAAAACACTGAATAGCACACAGCCCAGGGAAGAATCAGAAAAAAGAAAAAAATTCCTTGTACAGTTTTCCATTAGAAAATTGTGTATATTAGCAAGTTTTTAAAAGTGGAATTATTAACTAGTATGCAAGATTTTTATCTAATCATAGATTTAGAGCAGAAATGACAAAAATTCACCAACTGAAGCCTTTTTAATTGCAAACCATTTTCACCTTGAAGACTGTCCCTTTGTGATAGAATTAGCACCTTCTTTGCAACACCCCTAAAAACACCAGCTCAGACATATGTAACTATATCATCTGAAAAAAAAAAAAAAAAAAAGAAATCAGAATAACTCCAGTAATTTCCTGACTGTGGGATATTTAGTAGAAGGTGTTCTCACACAGCAGTCTTTCCCCCTGGAAACAGTACTTATTTTTGTAAAAATTTACAGGAAACTTTACATCTTTGAGACTTGTAACCATCTGTGGAATTTGGCAAGAACTTGCCTATGGTTTAAAAAGTTGTTAGCAGTGGAGGAGGGCAGGATAACAGATACACATACACACAGACAGTATGTATTATTAGATGAGTTCCTTTTCCTTTAGATGGTGCAGCAGTGTACTAATGTAAAAGATATTTAAATATACATCCCAGATTGTCATTACACCATCTAAGATTTACGATTTAGTTAATTGGGATGGAATTCAGAATATGGCATACATGATGTATGAATGCTGAACACGTAACTCAACTTTAGAGTATTAGATCTAAAATACGAGAAACATGAGAAACACGTGAGTGTCCTTCTGGTTACATCTACATATAAGATGGCTTTTTCTATTTTGGAATTTACTGAAAGAAAACCTATGCAATTTCTTCATAATTTAAACATGAATGCAAAGTTAGATTTCTGAAGAAATGTGGCCCGACTTCAGGCATTCCACACTCAGAATTTTCACTGTGTAGAACATGTCAGTAATTGTGTATCTGTTTATTTTAAATAAACAAATTCCAAATTCAACCTGAAAATCCATCAGCCATTCCTACAAAGAGACTAGAAGTATACATAAAATGACACTAGGATACAATCTGTATTTTGGCTAAAATTACTTTTTATTGGCATATAATTTTATTGGAGATAATTCATAGTAGACATGCAAAATTTTCAAGAAATGAAACCACTGCTAACACACATGGTCTAAATCGGGTGTGCTGTCCCTCCTTCTGGAGGAAACTCAAAATAAGGACCACAGAAGGAATGTAACTGGATTAATTTATCTCAGGTCAGGTATAAACCAACCATCGATACAAGATTTTTACAGAAGAAATTACTGCAAATGAGATATCCATAATCACACCGGCTGAATCTTAATTATGATCAGGTCTTTTGAATTCATTCCCTTTCCTGATAAAACACCCTTTTGTGTACAGCTAAATACTATCTGAGTGTTATATGTGGCAAAATGGTCAGAGTATTGCTAAACACAGTGATACTCAATGAGGACTGAGGATCACTAGGACCTAGAACCGACTGTTAACTATCCAGTAAAAGACCTGATCATGATCTTCATTCTGCACAAGCTGCTTCTATTAAGCAACATTCGGGTATCTAGGAAATACATATTCAAATCCTTGCCAAGAAACAGATTCCACTGGTAGAAGAAACACTAGCTGAAATTGTATTTTGAAACTGCAAAATAGTCAAAAAACTGATATTATCTGCTTCACTTTGTTCATTAGACAGTACAGACCCCATAAATTTTATACAGGTCTGTGAGCAAACAGTACACACTATTTCAAGTTATAATTATCTATTGGATATTAGAAATTTCTCCATTCCATGCAATTCAACTGGTTGAATAATATTGTCTCCTTTCATGGTCAGGACTCCCAAAAAATTCATCATAATATGGTAAGGAAAACTCTATTTTTCTTTACTTTCCAGGACAAATTTAAGATCACAGTGTAAAGGGATTAAACATATAGGTGCATGTATTACTGTGTTACTGACAGCACCTTTTTTTGCTAAGAAAGACAACATATAAATGAAATAATTTAAAAATTATGAAGGAATACAGGACTTTCAGTATGTAAGATGTTCCTCAATTCAAAAGTATATGAAGATGTACAATTCAGTGACTTGGTATGCCAAACAAATCAGCATTGACATAGTAAAAAAAAAAAAAAAAAAAAAAAAAAAAAAATAGGAAGAAGAACAACCGATGTTATATGGTCCACCAGACACAGTCCAACAGTTCAGGTGCATAACCACAATACAGCCTTTTCATAAACTGCTTTAGTCTCATAACACTTTTTACGAACTATGGAAAAAGGAAAGCAATGTTATAAAATAAAACAGTTTTAGAGGGTGTCAGGATATGCCTAGCCTTTAAAATTTCTCAAAATAAAGATCTGCTGGATCCCCACATTCTGTAGGGAGTTTAGGTAGTAATACTTGTCAGGAATAGTGGTTTTAATTAGTATTTGGATAGGAGATTAAACCTTTCCCTTTCAAATGCCATTTCAACCATATTTTCTATCCGATTTCAGTGAGACAATGTTCTCTGGAATAAACTGTACAAGGCCATATCAAAACTTGCAGAAATAGTAGCTACTGCAGAGTGCATTTAATAAATATAATAAATCCTCACACCGTAAATGATTTCAAGCTTACTCTTTCATCTTCTGCATCTGAAAACTGACATCATTTGCAAACCTCATCTACCAGAGGGACTCTATGCATCTCCTTGCATACAACAGTATTGTCCTGACCACAAGCTTTTGTGATCATGATAATATCATGAAAAAAATATGTGACAAGTAACAGGATATTTCATTGGAAAAGTCTTGCAAATCACTTCCTAGATCTAATGACTCACAGGACACAACATGAAACCCTTTTCCAAAGCATAACGGAAAAGGTGAATGAAGAAAGGCAACTTTGAAAAGTCATAAATTGTTTTTGTTAAGATATACTCTGCTCCTCGGTAGCAGTGCAGTACTAAACAGTAGTATAGTTTCCACATCCAATACAAACTCAGTATCTTTTCTTAACACACCAGTTTTTTCCCAAATAAGAACTGACAGGATCAGAGGAAATGGCTTCAATTTGTGCCAGGGGAGGCTTAGATTCGGTATTGGGGAAAAAAAATCTTCACCAATTGTAATTGTTTAAATTATAATTGTTACAATTGCAGTGTTTAAAGTAGCCCCAATGGAAAAGATTAAACCCCATAAATTCACATCCCTATCACTGCTATATCACAATGTTGTCAGTGATGCTGAGGGAAGGTATCCTTCCTCTCTACTCAGTAAATTGCTGTGTCCAATTCTGGGCTCCGCAGTACAAAAGAGAGATGGACATACTGGAGAGAGTCCAACGAATGGCCAGGAAAGATGATAAAGTGCATCTCTCCAATGAGGAAAGGCTGAGAGAAGTGGAACTGTTCAGGCTGCAGAAGAAAAGGCTTAATGGGCATTTTATCGATGTGTATAGGTACCTGAACGGAGAGATTGAGTAAGAGGAAACCAGACTCTTCTCAGTGGTACCCAGTGACAGCACAAGAGGAAACAGTCACAAATTGAAACACAGGAAATTCCAAATGAACAGGAGAAAATACATCTTTACTAGTAGTCAAGTTGTCTAGTAAGGTTGTAAAGTCTTCATCTGTGGAAATCTTCAACATCCAACTGGACATGTTCCCAGGCAACTTGCTGTAGCTGACCATGCCTGAGCGGAGGTTGAACTATTATGATCTCAAGAGGTCCTTTCCAACCCACACAATTCTGTGACTTTTTAATATTTAAAAGGCCTTCCACCAAATATATATAAAGGTATTTCTAGTCAGTCACACATGTGATTATATTTAAATAGCAAATTACTATAAAGAATGGAGACACAGCAATTCCAACAAAGACTTTTTACTTTTAATTCTATCAGTGCAATACCGAGCCTCATGCATTATCCTAACAATGGCCTAGAGATGGTATCATAAAGCAAATAATATATGAAAGATGGTATCAATGGCCATAAAGTAAAATATTAAAAAAAACCAAATGTTCAGTTTGGTCAGTTTACCACCTGCCTGTGACCACACTGATGCAAGAGCTTATGAATCCAAGTTTTTACACTGTATCTGAGTTTTCTTCTCTCTGCACTACATCTCTACAAGGCTCTAAGCAATAATGGCCCAATGTTTAGGTGCGTGCAATACAGAGACATAGAAAAGAAAATCTTAAAAATTTCTTCAGTGTTATCACAGAAGTTATGTCAGAAGTAGTTCAAGCCTCACAGATAAGGTTTCAGAAGTGTATTTCTGCACAATACTTAACTGTCCCACAGATAAAGAAAGCATGAACAACCCCTCACAGTGAGCTCTAGGTAATTAATTAGCTTGTGCCTTTGGTGTAATTAGTCTGTTAGACATTATGGAGCAGTTGTATTGAGACTGATGAATACTGTCCCAGCCAAATAGGAAAGAAATAATCATTCAGAGCAGTCTGATTCTTCACAGAAAAAACATTCCTGAGGAAAACTAAAGCCTTCAGACTCAAGGAACCTGTATGCTTGAGAATTTGACTTATAAATTCCCCCTGTATTATCCCAGGTCCTAGATTTCAGGCTCACGCTTGTAGCTCTTCTACTTCTCTAGAGAAAGATCTAGATTTCATTTTTATAAGGTGACTATAAAGTCTGATGTATAACTTGGGCAGTAAGAGCAAGTCATATGACAAAAGAAGACAAATGTCAAATAAAATGGGTGACCAATTAAGACAATGGAAATTGTGGCTGGATATGTTTGAGATCTTTTATGACTAAACAAACATTATTTTTAGTATAAGTATGTCTTTGTAAATCAACATTTCCATATATGAAATTCCATGCAGTTGCTGACATAATCCAACATTGTTATTACCATGCCAAGGAAAAAAAGCCAAGAGGTTCAGAAGTTGCTTCAAGTTTCCATGAAAATTTTGTACTGTTGAACTGGATAAATCCACACATCCCATACATTTCTGATCATAGAATCACAGAATGGTTTGGGCTGGAAGGGACCTTAAAAGATCACCCAGTTTCACCCCCTCTGCCATGGGTAGGGACACCTTCTACTAGACCAGGTTGTTCAAAGCTGCATTCAACCTGGCCTTGAACACTGCCAGGGATGGGGCAGCCACAGCTTCTCTGGGCAACCTGTCAGTGTCTCACCAGCCTCATAGTGAAGAATTTCTTCCTCATGTCTAATCTAAATCTCCACTCTTTCAGTTTGAAGAAATTCCCCCTTGTCCTGTCACTACACATCCTTGAAAAATGTCCCTTTCCAGATTTCTTGTAGGCTCCCTTTAGATACTGGAAGGCTGCTATAAGGTCTCCCTGAAGCCTTCTCTTCTCCAGGCTGAACAACCCAAACTCAGCCTGTCTTCATGAATATACTGATGTTCAATTATACTTTTACTAGACAGGAGGGACAAGAAAATTCAACACCATTGCCATGACTAATATTTTAAGCATGTGAATCTGTAATAAAAGCCTTACATTGCTACAGTTTTATTATAAAGCCACTCCAAAGCTGACCAATTTTTCCTTTTTAGGGGAAAAAATGAATCAAGTACAACAGAAAACTTGCTTAAGTTACTACTTATAGGCATACTTGCACAAATGAACACGTGCTGAATTATCGGAGTAGTACAAGTAATGTGTTTATTTTCTGTCCTTTCATGTGTGTAGAAACCCTGTAGCTCAGACACCCTTTTGTGGTAAAAACAGATAAAGGACGACATGTAATGTCAACACCTGTCCATATAGTACTTGCCAGAAAAAGATATGCTCTATATATATGGAAAATATATCACATATACACAAACTAAGTCATTCTTTTGTACCAGCAATCACTGGGGCTGAGAAAAATTTATGCATTTTACAGGTCTGCTATCCTAATCAGTAAGAGACCTTGCTGGCAACTTCAAGGGTAACTAGACAATGAGGAGAATACAAGTTGTACTAAAAAAGAAGAGATTGAAGGCAAACTAAAATGAGCTTCAGAAGCCAACATATATAAACAAACATATACTGATTAACAGAGATGGCTCCGAATGTTGGATACATGAGTGCATCATTTACGACAAATTGGCCTCAAAGCACAAAATTCAAATCTCAGTTTGTACATTAAAATGTACTTTTTTTTACTAGAAGATGAATAAAAAATATAACAAGATATAGCTGTTCCAGTGCACAGGAAATGTAAACCCAAAAATACATTATTTACAGTTTTTAAAAAAGCACAGGTTTTACATATATGAACACATAATTACACCTTCGAGAAGATGAAGCCAACTGTGAATCTGGTACATATTTTACAGGTTAGGTAACAATGTACTAGCAAACCATGCAAGTAATTAAAAGGCAACAGATTGAATTTAGGTAGACATCCTTTCCAAAAGTCAACTAGAAGATCATCTTATGATATCTTGCTACTCATCAAAAATGAGGACAAGGTGCAAATTCAAATGCCTTTCTTTACATGTACAGTATGCAGTCTAAAATAACCTATTTATGATTTACATTCAAGCAGACAGATATGAAACATGACAAACCATGGAGATTCACAGGAGTATGTATTACACATCAGAGTACCTTAATTATGTGAATGTCAACTGGTTTTCTTTCCGTATTCTGTTCATTTACATGATGGAATAAATCCATACAATGAACAAATATTGCATAAGATTACAAACTTGTTGGCATATGCCACCGAATTGTATCACAGCAACATGACACCAACAGCCAACAGCATTACACTAGGGATCTGCTGCCCATCACTCAGGCTCATTTGAAATACAGCTGTCTTTATATCCATCAGTTGTCTCCTTCCTTTCATAAAATGGATATAATAGACAAGAATGTCCACAGCCAACATCATTCATAAGTGAACCTTGCTAAGCCATAAGCTAAGATCTGTTTACTATATAACTACATAATAAAATACACTTCTGACTTGCAAATCAAGGCTTTGCATTCTACAATATTAGGTGAATTCCTTCGTTTAGAAATATCTAACACATTTAAAATGAAAATGACCCTTATTTACTATCTTAATGAGAAAATTCGTAAATCTTAAAAACAGTGGTGGGTGTTAATTACTTGAAAATGTAATTTGAAGACCTTTGAATAAAATGATCACACACCTGGGCTAATTCTCCTAGTTCTAGATTCTCTCTACAACTTTAGTAACCATGCATTGTTCTGAACAACAGCACAATAAAGGAGAAGATTTTTTTAAGAATTATCCTTGCAATATTTAAATCTGTAATCAGGTAATTTACTATAAATATGAAATAGTCATCCCTTTCAATTCTTTTTTAAACCATAAAGAAGTGCTTTTTTGTTTTCTGCTTTTCTGTTTGTTTTTTGATTGGTCGGTTGTTTTTTTCAGTATAAATATTTCATAGAGTTACCAGGAAGTAAATTGTACATTGTTTTTTCCCCTGGCAAAGCCTACTGAAGACCTTAGGATTAAAGCCTTAGTCCTAAGGTCTACTGTAACTAAAATACCACAATGCCAGGCCAAAAGTATATTCCCTACAACATAGGTTATTTTTGCAGTTATGATTAAAACAAAATAAACCAAATATATATATACACCACAGCCAAATCCTGAGATAATAAGTGAGTTTCAGGTGTTTCCAAAATAAATCTTTGATGTTTTAAACTACTGTTTTGCAGAAGCGAGAATACACACTGAGGTTCACTATCCCCCCGTCTTTCTTTGACTACTGAGTTGCTGTTACTGATACAGTAAATACATATTACACAATCCAAACTTCCCCTGTTTAAGTGTGAACCCATTACCGCTTGTCCTCTCACTACAACTCCTCATGAAGAGTCCCTCCCCAGCATCCCTATAGGCCCCCTTCAGATACTGGAAGGATGCTATGAGGTCTCCACGCAGTCTTCTCTTCTCCAGGCTCAACAGCCCCAACTTTCTCAACCTATCTTCATATGGGAGGTGCTCCAGTCCCCTGATCATCCTCATGGCCCTTCTTTGGACTTGTTCCAACAGTTCCATGTCCTTTTTATGTTGAGGACACCAGAACTGCACACAATAAGTAAGGGTGGTGAGGCACTGGAATGGGTTGCCCAAGGAATTTGTGAATGCTCCATCGCTGGCAGTGTTCAAGGCTGGACTGGACATAGCCTTGGGTGACATGGTTTAGTAGGAGGTGTCCCTGCCCCCGGCAGGGGGGTTGGAACTAGATGATCTTAAGGTCCTTTCCAACCCTAACTATTCTATGATTCTATATTAGATTATTGACCTAAACAGTAAATATTTTCTAGGTTATTAGTTAACTTCAGATTTTGAGACATACTTCTCTTTTTTGATCCTCACACACTACCAGATTTCAGGAATTTGGGGAGTCTGTTTTTCCTTCAGTGCTAACCTTAATCAAGACATCCAGTTGGGTTTATTTTTCATAATATCCTGCTTCCCAGGAATATCAAAATGCACCCAGTACAACCAAAGTCCAAGTAGAATGATTAACATTCCTCCTTCTTGCTCACTTTGATCTAAAAAAATTAGGAAACAGGAATCTGATATTTGTTTAAGCATTAAAAGCTTCTAAAGAAATGTAAAACCCTCTATGTCCTGAATATTCGCTCATGTTGTTCAGTGGTTTCCACATACATAAGCATCCTCTTAATGACTGCTGGAAGACTTCTTTTTCTCTGTTTATGTTTTCAGACAGGCTCTGAAACCAAGCCTACAATAAGCCTTTTACTTTTGAAAACTCTCGAGAGCCTGCTAGAAATCCCTGCTCGTGGTAGCCTATAATCCCAAGCCAAACCAACACACTCAGCACATCCAGTTTCTTCCTTTGGTTTTGCTTGTTTAAATAAAATGGAAACAAAATGAAACCCACAAAAAAACCCCAGTAACATTAAAAATAATAATAAACAGTGCACTTGTGAAAGAAAAAATGCTTACCCTGTTTAAGACAAGGCTAAACCTGAACTATAGTTGCTGACTTGCTCTAGGTTCTTGCTGTATCATTGGTTGCATTTCTCAGACAAAACCTTGTCGTCGTGGAGCACTGACAGCTTTCACAGCCAAACTATGTTTTGGAGATAGGCCCAACAGACCTAATTTCTTTCTCTTTCACTAATACACTCTTGAAAATAACTTTTAACCTATCCAGAAGACATTTTTGACATCTTGACATTTTCGACATCTTGACATTTTCACTCTTTGGCATTACTTTAAGCGTTGTTTCATTGCTTGAGATAATTCGTTGTTAGACAAGGTTAACCTACAACAGTAATGATCCATTTCAGGATCTGTGATAACAGAAAAGGAAAGGAAGAAAAATAAATCTTTCTTCTAAAGACATAATAACAAAAAGATCTCCCTGGGAAAAAAAAAATAAAAGATTTTTGCAAAACTATTTTTCCACAGCTTTAGTTGTGAAACCACCTAGAGCCAAAGAACTATCAATCTGAGAAGAAAATACGACCTTTTACTCCATGTGTCTTTGTGAATACTTATAGAGATCTAACAACTGAACCTTCCCATACCATGTCAAGTATGTCACAAATGCTGTAAGAAAAGAAAGTACAAGATTGAGTCTTAGCTGCTCTTTCAGCCTTTGTCACCTATTCACTAGCAGGTTACCCAGTTCTGATTCTCTGCAAGATTATCTGGATGCCCAGCATTACAGACCAAGTTGTCCCATTACTGGAACAGAATTAGTCACACTACATAAAGTTAAGAATCTGTAAAAGTAAAAATCAATGGCTAGATCTTCTTCCCTTTACACTAGACAAGCATGGTCATTAACCACTCTGAGATTTTTTTATGAAAGTTCTCTGTTAGGAAACTTAACTCCATCTCTATATTAAACTTTCTGTGATTACTGTGACTGCAAAATACTTGTGTTCGGAAGAACTGTCAACTAAGAGCAAAAATAAGCAGTGCTGTAGCTAACTAAGGCACGAAAGTGATTGATCCAGGAAAGAAATTATTTTATCAGCTCCAAACAGTTACCAGTATCTTCTGACAAAATAAATGGAAGTGGAACAGTCTCTCAAAAGTGCACTTTGTAGGCCATAACCTTTTTCCCCACCCTTAATAACTAGACTGGAACATCTATCTACAAAAACTTCTCTATTTCATTGTTTAATGAGTCAACTCTAGTCCCATTAGAAAATGGAAATTATGTATACAAACTTAATACTCCTGTAAAAATCTACAGGAAATCATTAAATGATGAATGTAATTTAAAAGGGCTCCTGTTATCATTAAAAACTAATAATAATATGATACGGTATAGATAGTGCAGTGCCTGTGTCTTTCCACATACATGTTTTTAGGGTTTTTTTGCCAGAAGGTAAGCCTTCATACATGCACAGGCAGCCACACAGATACACAGAAACATACATGCCCCTCGATTTATACTCTTTTTAAATCTTCTGAGTAAGTCTGCATTGAGTAAATCTGCAATTCATTTGTCATCTGTATGACAAAGAACATTTAAACATATTGACACTACAGTACTATTGGAAACAACCATGACCAATGAATGCCTCAAAACTCCCAGGATAACATTTGGCTAGAAGTTTTTTTGAGGAGAGAAAAACAAAATTGTTAGACCAAATGACCATTACATCAGCTGCACTACCTGCAGGCCCAATCATGACTTTTGACAATCATGACAGCAATGATTCAGACCTTCCAGTACTAGGAAATACTTGAAAGGATCAAAAAATTGCCAAACAAAGATTTCTGCACATATTCACAAGCTATTTCTCAGTTACACTCTATGCAATATTTTCACCTTCACTGATGCTCTGTTAGGCATTAATCAGCAAAATTTCTGACATAGTATCTTCAGAGTTAATTTTACTGAGTCCTGCTTATTAAGCAGGGCTAATTTTCCAATTCTCTAAGTCGAAATTGAACATTTAAAACAAAAACTAAGGCATACTAAGGCATCACTGCCCACTTGCTCCCCAGATAAAAATACAACCTTATGAGGAGGAAAGCTTACATTTGGGGCCAATCACAGCAAGACAAGATGCAAAACAAAAAAAAAAAAAGTCTAGAAAAAACTATTTTTATCATCAAATATATGACACATTTTGCTAGTATTCCACCCATCTTTTCACACTTCTAAAACTACACAGTTGTTACTAGGTATCTTTCTGGCAGACAGGGAGTTAAGTGAAAAATTTATCATACATGACCTGCCCCAGTTGCTTATTAACATCTTTCTTCTCCGCGTGATGCTAGCTCCTCAGACACACTAGCTTAACTGTATGCATATGCAATTCTGGTGCTAGTCAAAACATTCAGTATCAAATTAAACTTTGGGTTTAGATGCAACTTATTTGACACAGACAAGTAAAGGAGAGGCCACAGATTCATTTTTACCATCAGACAGGATGATAAAATAACTTCTGGCACGATGTGGTAAAGAGCAGACGAGGTAGGCTTAGAGCTGTAATATTGCCACCAAGCTCAATGGCAATCAAGACAGCATTTCAGATCACAGATTTTAAGTTTTGGAGGATAGGTGAGAGGAAAAAAGTGGTGGAATATCACAGACACAATAGTAAACTATTAGAGATTGGCAATGGCTTTAAAAAAAATACTGTCTTATAGAAATGAAAATAGAGAAAAAACTCTCAGTTTTCTGTACTACCTTAAGTTTACAGAATAGCCAAAACCAGTAAAAAAATTAAACCAGAAGAGAAGGCTGCGTGGAGACTTCATAGCATCCTTCCAATATCTGAAGCGGGTCTATAGGGATGCTGGGGAGGGACACTTCATGAGGAACTGTAGTGAGAGGAGAAGGGGTAATGGATTCAAACTTAATCAGGGGAAGTTTAGACTGGATATAAGGAAGAAATTCTTCATTGTAAGGGTGGTGAGGCACAGGAATGGGTTACCCAGGGAAGTTGTGAATGCTCCATTGCTGGCGGTGTTCGAGGCTGGATTGGACATAGCCTTGGGTGACATGGCTTAACGGGAGGTGTTCCTGCCCCTGGCAGTGGGGTTGGAGCTAGATGATCTTAAGGTCCTTTCCAACCCTAACTGTTCTATGATTCTATGATTCTCACAGGGAAGGTGGTGGCAGTTAATAAAAATTATATTCTTACAAGGTAAGACTTATTCCAGGACTGGCCACATTCATACAAGGGAAGAGATTACTGAACTCAGCAGCCTTTAAAATTCACTATGCAACTGAGAGAAGGGTCTCTTAAAGAGACAGTCCAGATACTCTTACTCTAGGGCTTCCCAGTTCCTCCCCTTCTTTAATCATCTTACAGCCACAACAGCCAGCTCCAGAGCTTATGAGCTGGGTCCATGTAAAGCCTGTCTACAAGAGCCCATTTGCTGCCAGGTTGCACAGACCCAGTGGTAAAAATCAGGCAGTGGTTCAGTCCCTTTGGATGACTAACCAAGACCAATCATTACATGCAAGGTAAATGTTGTCTGCTACACAAGCTAAAAATTGCTCTATTGCAAAGAGTAAGGAAACAGTGAATTTACCTTTTTCTTGGTGTCCAGATGACTGCTCTAGCTGGAAGGCTGTGCTTCTCCTCTTAGCTTACTTCAAATAAAATTCATTCGCTGCTCATTTCACATCACCTAGAAGTGAAAAAGAAGATCTTACTGAGGTAGAATCATAGAATCATAAAATAGTTAGGGTTGGAAAGGACCTTAAGATCATCTAGTTCCAACACCCCTGCCATGGGCAGGGGCACCTCCCACTAAACCATGTCACCCAAGGCTATGTCCAATCCAGCCTTGAACACCGCCAGCGATGGAGCATTCACAACTTCCCTGGGCAACCCATTCCAGTGCCTCACCACCCTTATAGTAAAGAATTTCTTCCTCATATCTAATCTAAACTTCCCCTGTTTACGTTTGAACCCATTACCCCTTGTCCTATCACTACAGTTCCTCATGAAGAGTCCCTCCCCAGTATTCCTATAGGCCCCCTTGAGATACTGGAAGGATGCTATTGAGGTCTCCATGCAGCCTTCTCTTCTCCAGGCTGAACAGCCCCAACTTTCTCATCCTATCTTCATACGGGAGGTGCTCCAGTCCCCTGATCATCCTTGTGGCTCTCCTTTGGACTTGTTCCAACAGTTCCATGTCCTTTTTATGTTGAGGACACCAGAACTGCACACAATATTCCCAAGTGAGGTCTCACAAGAGCAGAGTAGAGGGGCAGGATCACCTTTTGATGCAGCCCAGGATACAGTTGGCTTTCTGGGCTGCAAGCACACACTGAAGCCGGCTCATGTTCATTTTCTCATCGACCAACACCCTCAAATCCTTCTCTGCAGGACTGCTCTAAATCTCTTCTCTGCCCAACCTGTACCTGTGCCTGGGATTGCTCAGATACAGGTGGAGGACCTTGTACTTGTCATGGTTAAACTTCATCAGGTTGGCATCAGCCCACCTCACAAGCATGTCAAGGTCCCTCTGGATGGCATTCCTTCCCTTCCACGTATCAACCGAACCACACAGCTTGGTGTCATCGGCAAACTTGCTGAGGGTGCACTCAATCCCACTGTCCATGTCACTGACAAAGATGTTGAACAAGACCGGTCCCAGCACCGATCCCTGAGGGACACCACTCGTTACTGGTTTCCAGCTGGACATTGAGCCATTGAGCACAACTCTTTGTGTGCAGCCATCCAGCCAGTTCTTTATCCACCGAGTGGTCCACCTCTCAAATTGATGTCTCTCCAACTTAGAGAAGCATGGGAAATATTCATTTAACTTAATCCTTTTTCAGTACCTGGATTAGGAGGTGTATGTATACCTATTTTTGTACAGGAGATCATAAATTTCAGATGCAAGTATCAAAGGTACCTGCAAAGCAATGTTACTGCAACGCTAACTTGGCATCCTTAACTTTTCAAATTATAAAAAGTAAAGACAGGTAGTCACTAATAAACACCAGAGAGATGCTATATTTTCCTTCTCCACAGTCAGGAATCTGTAATAAATTCAAACATATGACAAACTGCTTCCACAGAAAAGAAAGAAAATGTAAGAGTGAAACAGCTACTTTAACAATTTCTGTTGGTACAGAACATGTTATAATTTGATTTCTGTGCTGGGAAGAGAAATTCTGAATTACCATTTCTCATTCTAAAGAAGTACAACAAAAATTATGGGTTTCTAGGAGATACTGCAACAGCAGAAATGATACAGTATTGCTGCTGCTTCTAAGAAATAGAAACATTTTATTATTTTGAAGTAGCTGGCCAGAGCTGGCAGTTGAACTCAATTACAATTCCATCAGGTGCCAGCTGATATATCCAGTAGTGTTTGAGAGATGAAATACAGTAGTCCATGCAAATCACAACAGAAAGTAATCTCACTAACATGATACCGAGCCATTCCTTGCGTAAGAACAGGTTTCACATTCCAGATAAAGGAAATTTAAAATACTATAACTAAAAGATGAAATCAACTTAGCAAAATAATTCAAAAATGCTTTTGTTTTTAAAACACATTTCCACAGAACTTAAAGCAGACAAACATATAATGTGGCATTGTTATTTTTGAAAAAGATCATAAGGGAAAAGATGGCATCTTGGTTAATGCAATGTTCACGCTGTTTTCTGCATCCATCTGCAAAAGACTTATTTTTCACCAGGCTGTTTAGCATATGCTGGCGGAAGATAATATTAAGGTCATTTGAGATTTCTCCAAAGGTTGCACTATGCACTACACATGTAGCATTTACTTAGGATTATCAAATGCAGCTGCACTGGAAATTAGGAAAATACTAAACGCACAAAGGTGAAGGAGCAGATTCAGTCCTTCAGGACAGCTGCTGCTCCCTTTTGCTTAATGCAGCTAGACCCCCAAAAAATGAGAAAAGCACTAGAAATAAGTGGGTTTTGCCAGGTCACTTTTTCTCATCATTATTTTCTAGAATGCTGCTGTCCATCTCAGTCATTTTGCTTCAGGGCTTCAACTTCATTCCCTCAGATGCTACTCCAGCACCAAACAAATCTATGGTCCTTCTGGTAATCAGACTTTATTTTCTGTATCTTACCCTAAGATGACATAAACATTTTGTTTCACCTTTGCAGGTTCATCTTCTCCTTTGGTCTTCAAGACATCAAACTCTATAAATCAATTATCTTGCCATTATAACAAGCAAGCTCTACTAATCTACTTCCCTATTCACTAATGTTCTCACCTTTCCACAGATACTCTTAACTGTTTACAAAAAAAAACAAACAACCTGTTTCAGGAAGAAGGGGACTCAGCTTTATAATCAGTTCAGGTAAAAAAGGTATCCTCTAGAAGTAAGTCTATCAACATCTGGGTGGAAAGGGACTTTTTACAAGGGCATGTAGTGACAGGACAAGGAGCAACGGCTTCAAGCTGAAAGACTGCAGATTTAGGTTAGATATTAGGAAGAAATTCTTCACAAAAAAAGTGGTAAGACACTGGAATACTGCCATGAGAAGCTGTGGATGCTCGATCCCTGGAACTGTTCAAGGCCAGGCTGGATTGGGCTTTGAGCAACTGGGTCTAGTGGAAGGTGTCCCTGCCCATTTCAGGGGGGTTGGAACTAGATGAGCTTTAAGGTTCTCTTCCAACCCAAACCATTCTATGATTCCATGAGATAGGACTGCAGACTGGACAATAAAATCAAAAACAGAGGTTGAAGGAAACTTGGAGATCATCTAGTTCACAATCCTCCTCAAGGCAGGACCTAACTTCCAAGTTAGGTTAGGATGCCTTACCTTGTCCAGACAAATTTTAAAAACCTCCATGGATAGAGGTCCATCCCAAAGCAACCTGTCCCAGTGCTTAACATCACTCCCTGTGAAAAGCTGCTTCCTTTCATTCAATGGCAGTTTCCTTCATCAGCACTTGTAGCCACTGTCACCTGCCCTGTTGTTATGCACCTCCCAGGAAAGTCTACCTCTGGCTCCTCTACTGCTCCTGCAACCAGCTCCCTGCAGTGCCTTTTCCCTCATTTCCTGGCAAAACTGAACCACAGGCACCTCAGCAGCCTCCCACTCAACACTGCATTGTCCTGACCTCCTTGTTTTGGAGGCTGCAAATTGGGCACAGCTGTCCCCCTGCAATGGAAGAGGAGAATCCCCTGACCCAACCCACCAGCTGTGCCTGGCCACAGTGAAGCTGTTCTTGCTGCAAGGGTGCACAGCTGCTTCTCCTGCAGTTCAGTGCCCACGGAATCCCCATGTCCTTTTCCACAGGATGGCTGGCAGCCAAGCTGCAGCACTGCTGGATAATGCAAAACCAGGTGCATGACTTCTAGTGAGCTGTCTGTGGGAACAGTATTTATACAGAGTTTTAAGACAGATGGTCCTGTCCTAAGAAATGGAAGCTTAAACTAGGTGAGACAGGTAGATGAGACAGATTGAAAAATCACTGACTGAGAAAGGCAAGCCATTAAAAGGAGGCCAGTTAAAAGTTCTGAGGCAGACTCAGAGGGAGTATAAATACAAATGCAAATTCCGGAGTTTCTGTTAGAGGTGCAGGAGACAGATAATTGAGAAACTCAAATCCAGGTGATCGAGATAAATAAAGCAAAAGTATTAGAAGGTTACCTGGCCATAAGGTGCAAGAATAGAAGAACGACTGAAAGTAAAATAAGCTATGTACAACCTTAGGCAAGCAGCTCACTTCTTCAGTTATTTATTTTTTAACTTCTGAGATTCCAATTAGGCAACATCAAAGATACCACAAGCCACCATAGTATAAAAAGGTCTTCAAAAGAAAAAGTAGTACTGCAGTATGTTGGAGCTACCTGACAAAGAGGAGTTCAATAATCCTCTACTGCACTAGAGCAATAGGAGAGAGAAGTATAACTGTAAAATATAAGTAATGGAAAGAAATAGGTATGTGCCTGAAAGGAAATCTCTAATTCATCATGCTAAGCTTTCAAAGACAAACTTTAAACAAAATGGAGGTAGCTGAAAATATGTATTCATTTTGCTTGTGAGAAGAACAAATCTCTCATGCCCTTAGGCAGTAGAGAATTATGTGGTCTTTCAAACTGAAAAAGTGTAAACTGTAGGATCAGACTGAATAAATGTTAAGATGCCAGTCTCACAATACCTTTGGAAATCTACTCAAAAACAGTATTTTTGAGATTTCTCACACAGAACAGTGTATTTGTTTAGCTATTGAAACCTTGAAGAGTAACTTAATGAAAGTGAAGAGATGCATTTGTGCATTACGGAACAGAGACAAAGGAAATATCTGCATGAGAATACACAACAGGTATAAACAGACAAGTAATTTCAAGGTAAACTGAAAAAAAAAAAAAACCTAAAACAAAACAAACCACACAAAATCTGGTAACTTGCAGATGGACTTGTTGGAGCAAGTCCAGAGGAGGGCCACAAGGATGATCAGGGGACTGGAGCAACCCCCCTATGAAGCCAGGCTGAGAAAGTTGGGGCAGTTCAGCCTGCAGAAGAGAGAAGAGAAGGCGGTGTGGAGACCTCATAGCAGCCTTCCAGTATCTGAAGGGGGCCTACAAGGATGCTAGGGAGGGACTACTCACCAGGGACTGTAGTGATAAGACAAGGGGCAATGGGTTCAAACGTAAACAGGGGAAGTTTAGATTGGATATAAGGAGGAAATTCTTTACTGTGAGTGTTGAGGCACTGGAATGGGCTGCCCAAAGTGGTAAATGCTCCACCCCTGGTGGTGCTCAAATCCAGGCTGGACAGAGCCTTGGGCAACATGGTCTAGGATGAAGCATCCCTGCCCATGGCAGGAGGGCTGGAACTAGATGATCTTAAGGTCCTTTCCAACCCTAAACATCCTATGATCTTAAAAAAATATTAATGTTTTCCTCTTAGCATCTTTCAAGTGTTAAAAATGTTACTTAGTAACCTCTTTCCCTCAATTTATGAAAAGACTTGAAATGCAGAACTCACTGAGTTCTCATAGGAAGAAGAAACCACCTTACCATAAAAGGCAAGCTATTGGATGAAAGAGTAGTTTTCTAAATCTGTAAAGATGATTCCAGCACTACTGGAATCCAAGCACAGCTGTTGCAGGTGGGACAAGGTATTCAACATTCAAAAATGAGATGTGTATGTCTGAAGAAGGCTTCTTCAGTAAGTTCTCGTGTAAACCCTGATGCAAAGACCTGCTTCCTGAATACAAGTTTCTGTGCATGTTCTTTGGGGTAATGATGGCAGCTGTGGAGAAGCCCCTTGGTTGGTGTGATAGGAAGGTTAATACCAATAGAAGCCATCTCCATTGCAAAAGTTATTTCTGTGCTGTTGAGCAGGAGTGCTAGCAAAAAGCTGAGGCCCTTGGCTGAGGATCAAAATATATCTCGAGGATGGGATCCAACTTGGTATGCAAATATGTTTTGCCCTGGTGAACCAAAGCAGAAGATAGGTACAATTCTCTAACTCACAATATCACAAAGATAATTTATAAACACTGATTATTAGGCCTAAACCAGCAATTCTCTTTAGGTGCAAGACACCTACTACATAACTAGCTTCTGGATTTAAAAAGAAGATCAACTTCTTTATGTAGCAACCTGTAAAAATAAATATGTTTTCTAGAGAAAAGAAAAGGAAAGGAAAGGAAAGGAAAGGAAAGGAAAGGAAAGGAAAGGAAAGGAAAGGAAAGGAAAGGAAAGGAAAGGAAAGGAAAGGAAAGGAAAGAAAAGAAAAGAAAAGAAAAGAAAAGAAAAGAAAAGAAAAGAAAAGAAAAGAAAAGAAAAGAAAAGAAAAAGGAGGCATAAAGGAGCTGACTCTAATTGGCACCTTTACTAGAGTAATCTGGAACAATACTTCAAATAAGAGCAAAGAATAGGCTTAGTCATGCCCTTCTTTTCTTGTATCATACCCAAAAAAAGGTTTAATCTCTGTCATAAATATTATACTGTTACTTCTTTATTGAATTAATTTCATTTCTTTCATCCTTTCCCTTCTGCTTTTTTAAATCAATTGCTAAAATTACTTGGCAGAACTGCACTTCAGGTATACAACACTTCCTCTCATTGGCATGAAATATATAGGAAAGACAAGCTTAAAAGGCCAGCCATTATGTGCAGCACATAAGCCGTCTCCTGCAGACAAAACATGTTCAGTTATAGCAGGAATGGGGCCAAGCTGGATTTAGACTACCCATTTAAAGTTGTTTCTGCAACTAATCAAAGCATTGATCTTTGTTCCAAATGTAACCTCTAATACCAGGTATGTTGAAGACTCCATGAAAATGGAGCACAGAACTTTGAGTTTTAAGGTAGCTACAACTGAAATACATAAGTGAAAATACAGAGTGGGACGTACTGAAGAAGTCATTTAAAAGTACAGAAAGTCATGGCAAAGTATAAAGACATGAGGGAAAAAAAAGTGGGGAGCTAGGAAGACAGAAACTCAGCAAGAACAATCCCCATCCTTGGCAGCAACAGAGGTTCACACTCCTTAGGTGACTGGTAAATGGTCCACAGGGACTCAGCAGGAGCCCACGTCTGAGTTATAAGGCATTAGAATGGACCTTATAGGTTACCCTTACCTATCTACTGCTTGTATTAGCCAATCAATAATTGTTGTGCACTCATAAATTCAGTAAATTCCTGCTTGCAAGTCTCTGTGGATGGTAAAAGATGTTCAAATAAAAGTGACACAGTAGAGGAAGAGTACATAAAATAAATGTATGGTTTGATTAAACAGCTTTTTATCAGTTTGAATTTATTAATACTCCAGTTTTTAAAGTAAGAAAATGAAGATGGCCTTCAAGTTTCACAAAGAATAAACAATTCTGCCACATCAAAAAATCATTTCTTATTTTCAAGCCTGAATGTTGATAAAGCAGTATTTTTCAAATAGTCTGCCTCATTTTGAAGCTGTTTGTGTGGCAACATCAGGAGATGATAGAGAAGAGCAAAGTGCTCCCCTTTAGGGTTAACACTGTACATGACATTACAGGAATGTCATTAGTGAAAGCTTTGGTGTCAAAGCAAGATCACCAGCAATCTACTAAAATTGACTAAATAGACTGACAGGCTTAAGACCTGGTCTACAGATCAACTTCTATGACATTCAGTTTCTACTTCTGCTTTTCCTGGATACAGTGAAGCCAGAATGTTGATGATCTTCAGATGACAAAAGCCAATTTTAATTTAAAGTTCCTCCATTTAGTTTACAGGTGCCATAAGCTTACTTAAATCTTTATCAATATTTCTAAAAAAAAAAAAAAAAAAAAAAAAAAAAAATCTGAACTTGAAAGCTGTAGATGTGGAGGGGTTGTGTAATAAATCACATTAATTCATGACCTTTAATTTTAATGAAGTCCTCCTGAACAAAATATTTACAAGCCATCTTTCAATACAAGAGTCTTTTAATGAAACCACTCATCTTTCACCTGGTATGGCACATGAACGCTTGCAACCATGTTTTTCTATTTATGCAAAGTTAAGAAAAGTAATACCCTGGTTTTAAAAGCAAAATTACAGCTCTATGTTGCAATAAGTATGTTCACACAAGTCCCAAAATGTGAAACATATCCATTTAAGTGAGCAACATACACAGGGACATTTTTGAGTCTCACTCTGCAGGGGCGTCACAACACTCATTAAAATATAATAAGCACCACAATGAATAGAGCAAGTGCTCATTATAATGTAATGAGCAATAATTACCACACAATGGTCCTGTGGAGTAAACTCATTGCTCTCCAAGAGTGCTACACCTTTTTTTTTATTTTTTAAAAAAGCATAAAAAGCTTCTAGCTCAGCTCGGAACTAATAAGCATACAGGCATGTTGACATGACACAGTACATTTGACCAAAACACACTACAATAATGTAACAACACAAGACAAACTGACTTCAGTAGCACAGTGGGTATTAATAGCTTTAGGAAATCAGTCCTCACCTGACCTTACACAGTCTGAAAGAGCTCAAGTTCATTAGCCTTTAAGTCACAACACAAGGCTATACAGTCAACAAAGTCTTCCTGCTGGCTTTGCTTGAGAGGCATTTACAAACCTCCTGCATAGATTTCTGTCTAGGAGGCTACTTTTCAAACGCGTGTACAAAGGAACATCCCTCTGGTCATCTTTTCCATTCATCTGCCTCATGGCTAAAGACGGATTACTGAAAAAAGGCACCTTATTTTTCTTTCCCCACATCCAGCCTGTTGCTCCCCACATTTTCACTGAATTAGACCTGGAACTGGTGAAAACTTCATATAAAATGACACAGCTCTCTAATCTGACAGAAAATTAACCCAAGGGAAAAAAAAAAAAAAAAAAAAAAAACAAACCACCACCACAAAATAAACAAGCCTTATAAAATGCCTTACTTGTGGGCTTAGCCATCTTGCGTAAATTCTCCATAAGCTCCTCTATGCTCTCAGGAGCTCAGTTGTCTGGTAACACATATTTATCTACTGACTCCTCCTTAAGAGGTCAAGAGGTCTCTGATGCTACGTTTTTCATTTCCACTATAAAACATGGTTGGTATTAGCATGATGCACATTTGAGAAACAGAAAGGTCGCCTCCAGGATAATATTCATGTAACAGGATCACTGCCTCTAAACCTAGAGCACCCAATTTACAGCACACAAACCATGAGCACTGCCAGTTTACGACCCAGCAGCAAGCCAGGGACTGATCCACGGTATTCTGCCAGCACTGGGGACCCACTCCCTGTCTACAGCCCACACAAAGCCTACATGCTCATAACACTCCTGATAAAAACCTGGAAAGAGGTTGCTGTGCTTGAAGGCACTGCTGGCAGCAGGTCTTACCATCTCCTCCAGGAACAGTAACCATCCTCCCATCGTGCTGCTCCCTGAGGCAACTCTAGGGTACCCAGCATGCTAACACACTGTGGACCTTATGCCTAAAATAGCTGTTCTGAGAAAATACAGAATAAGAAATAAATCCAGTTTGTTTAGGAAACACTAGACCTTATATAAATTAATTACACTGTGAATACTTTGCAGTCTTTACTTGACTCTGAAAGAAGCTCAACTAGCTAGATATGTTGAGCACCACTTGAAAACGTATGTTTGCTTGCAAGTTGTCTTACCACTTTCCAAAACCACTTAGAAGGGCTTGTAATACACAACTAAATTGGATTTCAAAGCCTTAGTCATGCATTCATTGAAAATCAGTAAGAAAGAACATTGCATTTCTTGAGCAGTTTTCTAAAAGAAGTCTTATATGGTTCAAAATTTAAAAATAAAGAAAAAAAGAAGAAATAAGACAAAGAAGAAAACAGAAAGAAAATCCAACTTAACATACAAAGCCGAATGAATTGATTACTTTACACCTTCTAATCCAAACCATCCTATGATTCTGCGACAGAAATACAAAAATATCCAAGATCTCTCTAGCTTAACAGGCAAGACAATATCTCTCAGCTCCAATTCCCTAATATGAATGCAATAATTTGTGTTTTTAGTGAACATCAAATATATAATGAGTTTTCTTTGTCAGCAAAGTGTGTGGAAATTGCATATAATTAATGACGTGTAGGTGGCTTTTTATGATTCCAGTAAGAAGGCTTATTATTTATAAGAAAGAACAAAATGTAAAACATAAAAGAAATAGTGACTGAGGATTGTAATCCAGACATGAATTAGTTTTTCTTTTTTTATTTTTATATATTGGCAGTTCTCATGGGCAGTTAATAGCTTCCATGCTACAGTGATGCTCATATGCCCTAGTTTTATGTCACCTCTCTTGAAAGCCAAGATTTTACACTTAGAAGAGTCAGTAGTTCCCAGGTGCTAATAAAATATATCAGTGTTAAAAATACCTTTTTCAAGTCAAATGAAATATTTCTCACTACTGAACAAATTAAAGGAGCTACCTCCTTTTTAGAAACAACTTTATCCTTCAAATATGCACAAACACATGCAGATGCACACCAATGCCCTCAAAAGTGACAGCAATGCTTTCCCTGTCCTGCCAGCACTGTTAAACTATTTACATTTTTATTAATTATAGGAAGTTCTCTACCGAAGGAGCACTTGTACTTTGCAACTAGTGCAGGATTCACTGGCAGAGCCTCTCAAACCTGGTTCTGGTATCTCCAGTGCTTGTGCTACTATCACAGAGATGGTCTCTATGTTGCTAATTACTTTTTTTTTTTTTTTTTAATATTCTATCAATTTGAGTACCACCAACAGCAGCACATGACAGCAAGTTTGACTGAATCCTAGCCAGAAATCCAAGCCTGAGAAATTTCTCTCCCTGTCCCAATTCCAAGTGTCATCTTAAGCCTCATTCAAACAACTTCCCTATACAGAAAAGGTGTTTATACAGAAAAGACACAACAAAAAGTATTTCCTCTGGGCAAGACATAGTTATTGATAATGAAAAGCACTTCACAGTCACTTGGACCAAAAGATTTTCATTTGTAGGTCTCTCACCTCTTAATAAGAATAAGATGTGAATTAAACAATTCAAATCCAGATGTGTAACTTTGGTATAACAATGTATAACTCATTCAGTTAAGCGGTCTAACAATAAAATTCAAAATAAATCATTTAATGTTTTAAATAATAATGGAAATGCACATTCGATCAGCAAAAATAAGCAGACCTGGGTCAAAGAAAAGCTCATTGTACTTCCACAAAATATGATCAGTAACTTTTGCAGGCTTTTAGCAGTATGGAACATCATTCTTTTTTTAAAAAGCTGATTTCCATTTCTTTGTACCTTCTCAAAGAATATATGCATGAATGTGTACCCATATATGCATCCATAACCATGGCTGCAATGGCTTAATGGCAAGTGATTACAAAACAATACAGTGCATGATGTAGACAGTGGAATAGTCTGGCCAGGGAAGTTGTGAATGCCCCACCGCTGGAAGTATTCAGAATCAGACTGGATGGAGCTTTGAGCAACCTAATTCGGGGAAAGATGTCCCTGTCCATGGCAGTGGGTGTGGATTAGATGATCCTCCCTTCCAACCCAAACCATTCTTGTTACTCCGTGAAACATCTGGAAATACCAGAGCAGGGAGTCAGTCAAGTACAGCTGGTTGTTTTCAACAGGAATACTGCACAAAGACAAGAGATAATGGGCAGTATTTAGACCACCTACATTTAAACACGTACTTTAGTTCAAGCTACCTATGTCACAGGTAGGAATGACAGGTTTCTCCACAGACTATTTCACAGCAACTCAAATACAAGAGCCCACTGTAGTGCACGAAAAACCTGAAGCTGGACAATTTGCAATGCCCATTCCAGTGCCCCCAGCTGACAGGAGAACAGGACAAGGACACAGCAGTCCATCCTAAGGAAAAGCATGCCCATCCTACCACCTCACTCCTTTCATCTGGTAAGTCAAGCTAATGTGACTGATCCCCCTTGTAAAGTACTTTCAGGGTTCAACATTACAGGCTGTGCAGTACTACACAGACCAAAAAAATCTCACAGGTTGCTACAGTCCTATGGTAGAAATTCAGCCAGAACCTGAGCTAGCTTTGATATTTTTATATGACATTTCACAAACACCTTTTAAAATTTGTCCACGTAAGCACAGAATAAATTATATTGAAACCTAAATAAGGTAAAGTGAGGATGGAAAAATACATCCATGATCTAAATATATCCCCCCTTGCAAGATGATTTGCTTAAAAGAAGTGAGGAATTTCATAAAGAATCAGGAATCAAGCCTATAATTGTAAAATAATGCTCTGCCTTTTCTATGATAACAAACACAGCCTTAACTCTGCTCAGTTTTGAAGTAATTCCACAAAAATATAAATGGCAATTTCTGTCATGCAAAATCACAATTCTTACAGGCCTCAGACGTCTGTTAAATGTATTTTTGATATACAAGAACTGCAGATGTGCAAAGGCCACCAAGTTGCTAATCAATTACTTATAGAGCTACATGACCACATTGTTCTGGTTGTGCTCAATGCACAAAGACATTATTTAAAAACAAAAAAAAAAACCCAAACCCAAAACCAAACCCAACCCCAAAGTAACAACCTCCACCCCCTAAACAAATAAAGCAAAAAACAACAAACCAAACAAATCTAAACACAAGCTCAGGCTCATTCATGAGACTTAGGGGATGTGAAGGGAATGTAGTAACTGTACCAAGCGTAATGTTACCTCACTCCCTTCAAATGCCCAAGTAGTTTCATTTGAATTCCAGTTGATTCCCCATCTGCATATTAAGACCAGTCCAAAACAGTAATGATACATTATTAAAAGCATCTCAGTATCCATAATTTGTCTGACAAAGCCTGGTTTTGGAGAAAAAAAAAAAAAAAAAAACACCTCATTCTGCTAGTCTTCCTTCTCCCTTCTGGGAGACATGATTTTTTTTTGGCTCCCAATTCAGAAGCTTCTTAAAAATCCTACTTCAGTTCTTGGACTGAATTTTCGAATTCCATGTAGCTTTGTCTGCTGGAATTGAGAGCAAAATCATGTTCATAATCAAAACCAATTTACAGAGTAATAGGGACACTCACACTTAGGTATTGGGCTCTGCAATATTTCTTTAACGTGGTCGTGTACAATACTCGTCCTGTAATTATCATGCTATGTTTGTGTCACACAAGAAGTTACAGAGTGTTTCAGGGACATGACTATGATTGCTATCAAGTAAGTGCTGAAATTAAAGCCCTTCACCCTGATTTATCACTGTTCTATACTGTCTAAACTGTTGACCAAGGAAAGCAGGTTTTTATACTTTAATTAAAGCTAGTGAGATATACGTCCTGGATTACATAAACCGCTGTAGGTAATTTTGGGGTTTTGATATTATTAAAGCTTATGACCTTCATATATGCACCTCCTTCCTCTAGAAGATGAACAAAATATCTTCCATAAATAGGATCACTTTATATTGATTTGCCACTTTTATTTTGTATTGCCTACATTGTTACATGTCATGATGGTTGATGTAGCTTAGGCCCCTTTGCAGGACAGGTCCACCAGATCTAACTAGCTGTTAACTGTCTGAGCAGAAGCTCGTGTTCATCTGCATGGAATAGATGACTCACTGGTATTCAGCTGCTTTGATTTGATCTGATTAGAGTGATAATTTTCAGCATTACTTGTATTAGCAGAAATGTCCCTCTTAACTAAAGCAGGAGCTTGCAGACATGGAACAGGATTTTTCATACCCTTCAAGTTTCATTTATCTGCCTGAGATGTAGGCTGAAGTCTTCCATACAACCATAATGACAACTAACAACTTAATTACTTACATTTTATGTTTCTTTCTAGTTGTTGATAAATATCCAGTCCTTACTGAAACCAGTGATAGAAGTTAAACCAAGTTCAGAGACAAAACGATATTTAAAAAAACCCAAACAAACATAACCCAACATAAAACAAACAACAAAACCAAAATTATAATAACTTTTAAATACAGGTTGTTCCACCACAGGAATGTCAGTACTGGTACAGTAAAAACTGCACCTTTCTGGCATGCACACGTGTGCTCACACATGTTTGTTTTGGATAGCAAGACATTTATCCCCAGTTCTTTTATAACATCACATACGTTCACCAGAACTAGCTAATATTCACCATGAGTTAGCACAGCACACACCAACAAAGCAGTTAAGAGTGTCTGCATTGCAGGACAAAATCTCTAGACAACAATTTTAATGCAGGTACTAAAAAATGCTGCTCTCAAATTAAATAACCTGGGGAATTAAACTGTAAGTATAGTAAAGTATAAAAGTAAATATGCAAAATATAAAAACTTCAACTGGCATTTTGTCCTAATAGCAGGATTAGCACTCCTGTCCTGATGAAGACTTACAGGTTCCCCAGCACCTGCAGTGGAAGCCATTTAATTTTTAATCTCATGTGTAAACGGTTCAGTCAGCAACACAGTGCCCTCTAAGCCATGCTTGTGCACTGGGTCTCCTCCTATTTAAACATAAGTGCTGTCTGACACACTATTTCTCCTGTCATTTTTTAGAAGGAGCAGGAAACAGCAAATGGGTTGGTTTGGTCTTTGGTGGTTGCTTTTGTTTTGGCTTGGGATTTTTCTATTAGTACCCCCCCCCAATTGCTTGTCTGTTTTGCCAAGTAGAAATCATAGAATCATAGATGAGACAAAGTTACCCATTAGAGTCTTTAAGCAGGATGACCAGTGATTTCAACCAGCTGCAAAAGAAAACTATTACATTGTTCCCAGGAGTCCATCTAAATTTGTTTGTTTGTTTTTGGATTTTTTTTTGTTGGCTTTTTTTGTTTGTTTTTAAAGCTGCACCTTAATTTGCATTAGGAAACTATAACATACCACATCTTCTTCAGAAAAGTCTGAAACAGCCTGTCAAAGGCAGTGGAGTAGGTTAGGGAAGCCTTTGGGTTATTTCTCTAAATCAATCTTCTCACCTTTGGCATATGTTTAGCGTATTGCCTAAATGCAAAGTTTTAAATTAATTTATTATTTCCCCTGAAGACAAACACTTACTGTCATCCAGGAGAAAGACAATTATTGCAGACAGAAGGCTCCTGTGTTTTCACACAACTGTATCTGATTGACTGCAGCACAGAAGTAAAGCTTTGGAAATTTAGGAGCTATGCTTAGTGTCTTGAAATGAAAAACAGCATCTGTACCTTGAACAGAGGCAGTGATTTTATCACCTGTGTTTTCCATCGTACTTCTTTTGATCATGAAAAACTAACAGGCCATTGATGTTCATGAAATTGCATTTATTTGAAACCCTAGTCTGAATGATGAACTACATTAAAGTGTAAGAAATGTTCATACTGCTTTACAGAGACACACTCAGAGAAATATATGCAGGGGTGTATATTTGCCACGTTTCACCGGCTTCCATACCCTGTTCTCCTTGTATCTTGTCACTCATGTACCCAAGCCAGCCTCTCTCTTTAACAGGCACACACAGACACACACACATACAGGGAGGTTCAGGACCACCTTGTTTTCAAAGAGACACATTAGTGAAGTCATCCTGAAGAACTCCTTGCTTACAAAAACACTGGATTCCAAACCACAGGCAGTGCAGTTGGTGAAAATGTGGTGTGAACTAAAGGCACACGTTCACTACGAAGGAATCCACGAGGGTGGGCTAGAAGGAAATGAAGACAGAATTTGTTTCTGGCTGTGTATTATTTACAGCGCTCTTTACACAAAGTAAAGTTGGGTCACTGCTTAAGCTTTAACAAGCAGCTAAAGGTACATCTGCAGGTGGTCTTTTCTGCTGCCATCTCAATCCTCAGTTGTCATGCAATATTACAGACATGGGGACCAATAAAAATAATAAAAACAACCCAGCTCGGATACTAAGCTTCATGCTCTTCACATACAGTTTAACATGACATGCTTTTTGTACAGAAAGGCTCACCTACGTGCGTTGAGCCCCAGAACTTGCCTGCCATCCCCATTAGAAGGCATCTGCAGACCATCCTCATGCACAGCGGGCACTGCCGGCACGGCCGCACACCACACGTTCACAGCGCGCCGCTGCCTGCCCTGCCTCTGCTCTGCAGCTCCCTCCCGCACTGCTTCCTTCGGGGAGAACCGCGACCCCCACCACCACGGGGACCAGCCTTGCCGAGACCTGCGGGAACTTTCACACACACGAACGGACCCACTGCCACAGCGCTACTGCACACAGTACTCCGGAGTGCTCCGAGGGCGCCTGTGTGAGCAGCGCCACTGCCCACCAATATCCACAGCGCCACGTATTCATAAAGTGACATTTTATTTAAGCCTTACCTTGGCTGACTTGCCCTAACTGGTGACGAGGCACTTTAATTTAGAGGAAGCACTGGGGACTTTCCGCGTTGCTGGCGGCACGGCTGCTCCGCGTCCTTAGAGGCACCGGCCCGACCCCGGCACCGGTCCCGCGGCCCTCCCGGAGCAGCCCCGCCTCGCCACGCCCCGCTGTTCCTGCAGCGCCGCCGGCCCCCGCCATTGGCTGCGCCTCCCGCCCGCCCTGTCCCCCCCAGCCCCGCCACATCTCCGCTTCCTCAGCGCTTCGGAGCTCGGTCAGCCCCAGCACTCGGGAGAACGCGCCATGCACCCAGACCCACATCCATCCCTCCGTCCGTACCGATCTGTGGGTACATCTTTATCCGAAAGCCCCCTTTCCGTGATAGAGCTGCTGAGGAAGGACGGCTCCGGCTCGGCGACAGCTGGTCCCTCAGTTCGGGGCCGGGAAGCGGGGAGAATGCAGAGAAGCAGAGCCGGATGCAAGGGGGTGGGCGGGCTGCGGGGAGCGCAGAGAAAGGGCGCACCGCCGAAAGCTGGTGGCGCGGCACCGACGTGGCGAGTCGGCGGTAAATTTCTCTCTTTCCGTGCAAAGTCGTCACAGGCTTCCGAGCAGCGAGCTGCCGGCTCACTGTACAGCAATCTGCACGATGCAAATCCAACGATGCCTCTCGACGCCTCCTTCCAGCCCCGCCGGAACACAGGAGGTCCCACACTGGCCACCTGCTCCCTGCCAGATCAGCCCCACTCCTTGAAAGATTTCCTGCCTTTTAACACCCCTGTATTTACATTACTACACCTTACGCTGTAAGTTGGTGGAAAAATTATGCCCTTTCAGGCTGGTGTGGTTCAAGGCAGGCTGGCTGATGCAAAAGTAATTAAGGAAGCTGGACCTACTGCAACATCTTTGCTGCAAATACACCTTATTTGGAGTTAAGATTAATGGCATTCTTCTGGTTCAGGGTCTCAGTAATGGAGCAAACGTGTCAGACTCTGCTTTTCCAGCCTGCTAAGGCAGTGTATTAAAAAGTAATGAACATCCAAGTGAAAGCCCCAGCACATACCCTGCTGGTGCAGAAGTCTCTTCCTTCTGGCCAGCAGTACAGGTGCTCTGGAATAAGCCCCAGGGCCCTGGCAGGATGGAAGAAGAGAAATATACTAGTTACCAGATATTACAGGTCAGAAGCAGTACCCAAGGTATAAATGATCTAGGTTGGAAAAGGATAGCTGAAAAGAGTAATTCTACAATTTAACCTAACCAGAAGGGAAGCTGTTACACCAGATAAGGTGGAAGAACAACACTGCTCACCGAGATCACTTAAATCTAAGTCAGAATAAAATATAGTGCTCAATTTTGAGGAACTTCCCAAACAAAATCACTCTGAGCTGTTCAGCTACGCACATTCAAAATGATTTTGCAAGCAGGATAGTGAACTTAAGGCGAGAAGCAGCTAGTTGTTTGAATTTGGGAAATGCAAGATCTTGGAGAGAATGAAATAGAAGCTGTTTCAATTTGCTATTTATATGTCCTCTGGCTTACAACTGCAGCACATATGAATCAATGCTTTAATACACAGTCTTCAGAATGTTCTCTCTCCTGCAACTTCTGTTAGGTTTTGCATAGCTCTGGATTCAGCTCTCATGGTCTGGGGGATGGGTTCCTTTTATCCAGATGCTTTCAGTATTTGACTGCACTAGGGGAGAAGCAAATTTTGAATCTCCTTGTCAGGGAGGTGGTTACATCTAGTAACATGGAGAGAAAAAAAAAAAGAAAAAAGAGGGGAAAAAAGAGGTGAACGAGCTCCTGTCCCCTTTCATTCTTTGAAGGTCCATACAATTTCACATGAAAAAGAATTCACGCCAAGCCACCCCCCAAAGACGCCCTCCTCACTGCTGAAAGAGGCAAAAACACAGGGTTATCTTTCAGCCTACCAACCACTGGATGAAATGCTGTTTAGGTGTAAAACCCCAAGAATACAGCTGAAAACAAAACATTTTATTTTATGTTGGGGGTTTTTCAGCAATTTTCAGTGAAATTCTGAATATCCACCAGACACTCAGAGTATAAGTCATCAACTCATTTGTTTCTGCAATAAGAAGTATGACAAGCAGAGGGAAGTCTTGATGCTCCAAAAAACATTTAAAAGGTGAAAATCTATAGAGCTCTTTCTTCTTTTGTACATATATAATAAGTATATGCATATACATTAGTACCTACATATTTCAGAGACTTCTCTCAGGTAGGAGAGAAGAACATCAGTGTAAAGGGATTATAACCAGTATTGCAGGCTGATTTGGTACAAAATGGCCACAGATTTTCTTAACAATTCAAAATTATGCCAGTTCTCAAGGAAGAAGCTGACAGTTTGAAGAAAAAAGAATTAGCTTCACATTTCTTCTAAGCCTACATTTTAGAACAAAATACTGAGATTTGATGTTACTGATGTTAGGTTAATCCCTTCATCAGTTTGACTGCTAAAAGAATCTAAATGTGTCATACGGAAAAAAAGCTTCATGAAAAGAGCCCCAGAAATGAAATTTTTGTCTGGGTCTGCAGCAGTACTGCCAAAGGAATGCCGGAGAGATTTTGGTATAACCCTTGAAGTCACTGTGTGCATAGGGTTTACCTCGGGAGCCCAGCAGAATTCTAGCAGCATATCAAAACACAGAGCTTTGCCAATCACATTCAGAAAGTTCCCTTCCTAGACTTGAGAGCTTGTGACTGTAATTACTGGGGGCATAAAAAAAGACGGAGCTTTTTTTAGTACCTTCCAACTTGTGGACTTGTATGCTAAAAAGCAATACTGATGTGGAGGTGGGCTAGTTATGAAGAAGCATATTTAGCTGTACTAAAAAATAATCAAGTTTCTACAGATTTAAAAGAGGAAACAAAAAACCTATTCTGTATCTGTTGTTGAAATTCTCTTTATTAGATAACAGCTCCAGTTTATCATTTATAGGATATGCCCGCAAAGTCTTTGTTGGTGCTTAATATGCTAAATGTGTATTGATCATCTTGCAGGTAATGGCTAGAAAAGTGATCATTCAGGTAACATTCAACCTGTTATAAAAAGACTAAGTGGTTCATTAATACATAAGGTAATGAAAAATCTCGGTCATTTATAGATTACAAATTTCCTGTACCTTATTTGGCTAAAACCATATTGGGATAAGGATGTTGCCAAGTTCAGTCCAACTCTTCCTTGTTTTTAGGCAAATGCACTCTAACAGCTGCAGTCGAAGAAAATGAGCACAGTTGCTGCCAAGAACCTCTTCTCACACACTGAGAAGAATTGTACTGGGATTTTTCAAGTTCTTATTCAGAAGCACCAGGGAATATCCCAGCTACCAGCACCCCCAGCAGCAACCTTCCAGTCTCATAAACAAATTAAGTACAAACTGCTTCCTTTTTTCTTGAAGTGAAAGGGTAAAAAACGTATTTTATCGTTGTGTGCCACTGATTTCACAATACATGAAAAAGGATAGCACTGACACTTAAAACAAGTAGCATAACTGGCTGCATAACTGCTTGTGTTTTGTTTTTCCTTTTTAACTAGATTAAATAATTATCTTTGTTCTCATCTGCAATGCAGAAGAACCAGTCTCAGCAATATGCCTGAGAATGACACTTTCTCCAATCACTATTTCTCCTCTTATTTGACAAACTTTTTATTCATAGTCATTACTATTCTTCTTACTATATACAGAGATGCATTTTCTTCAGTGTTTGTATGCGATATACTAATGACAGTTCTTTACAAACTATAGTCTAAAAAGGTTTCAGTAAATGTAATCAACAGTTTAAAAATAAAGTATGTCAAAGTAGGATTTAAAAATAATGTATATAGTTTTGTGATGCCTCACAATTGGACATAATTGAATCACCATTATCACTGCTATTTCTACGTAAAAGAGGACCTAAAAGTAATAAAACATAAAAAATGTGAAAGTCCTTTTGAAATCAAAAGTATTGAGAATACTGTTAATTTCCTATGTTTAGACTTATAATAGAAAAGCATGCCAATATTGATCACAGCAGTCAAAATTTTAATTTTTAACAAAAAGTGGTTAAATGGTTAAATAAGCCATGTTCATGTTCCTGATGAAGAATTGCGCATTCTCAGATCCTGCCTACTGTATGTTGTTTTGGGGGGTGGGTTTCTTTGGTGATGTAATGTGCACAAGTATTCAGAGGGAGTAGGATTAAGCCACATATTTTCTCTTAAAAATTAAAATAGTCAATTAGAAAAAATAAAAATTTTATACAGGTTAGCAAATTCTACACAATACTAATTGCAGAGGGAATGGCAATGCTGCCGATACTGCCTTGGCTCCATCTACACTAAGCATCAGTGGAGTATTTTCTAATAAAACAACAACAGCTGTTCCTAGATATATGATGCCAATAACAGTTGCCAGTCACAGAAAACTTGTGATAATGCAGTCATTTGCCTTTAGTATTACATAAAACAACAGGTAAAACATACTGACAGGACTTGGAGAAAACAACATAATACCTGGCATTTTGCTACCTGTTACCATAAAACTCCGAGCTAATCAGTCCCTCTGCAAATGCAGCAAAGCACAGAAAATGCAGAAAGGGCACCAAAAGAATAGCACAATGTTTCAATCTCTCAGTGTCTGCATCACACCACCAAGGGAAAGACAAGAAAGAAGTCTCAGCTAAAGGCAACACAGTGATTGACTCAAGACATTAGCAGATATTTCTGCCCATGCTGTGTAATTTCTCACTAGCATATATAGTAGACACCATACAATCAAGAAACTTCCTTAATTGGGATGTTTCCTAGGAAACCAATATAACCCTGTAACTGTATATAATGCAGTGACCACTGTAAAATGTGATGCTTCCTGGTAACTATGTGAGGTCTACATGCAATAGGCAGCATTTTTCTAAGTTCAAACCCGGTAAGGAAAATACCCTGATGTTTCTGAAACTACTACAGGCAAAAGTAATCTTTTTTTCATTCACAAGCTGATAGTAAATCCTGACAGGTCAAGGTTCTCTCTGGATAGTTGCAAATGGTTCTTTAGATACTCTATTTTTATATATCATATCAGCTGATTACAAAGATGTCTGATTTCAAATGATGAACCTTGTATTTGGTGGAAGTTGATGGCTCTTACAGCTGATAATGAGATACTGTCCTCTTCCCCACTGTAACAGGAGCTTTAATAATTTTTTTCTTAAAGGCTGGTAAATACCAACAGGCGAAAGCTCCTGGTACATTCATAATACATATTTTTCTAATATCATCATAAAGAACATTATTTCTGGGGCATCTTATGTACTTTTTATCTTTACTAAGATAAACAAATTGCTTCTCTTAGACTCAGCATTCAGTAGGCTAACAGCAGATCAAAAAAGATACCCCAAAATGTTACAAGATCATGATGACGATATTTCTATTGAAGTGAGAATATCCTTTCCATTGTACCATAATGCCAAAACATGCTGAAGCTATGTTCAGGAAAAAATGGGTAATTTTTGGTATAGAATCTTCACTGGAACTCAGGCATCCTCCATGCCTCACCTGTACTGTATGTAGTATCAGCTATACTTTTTTACCATTTCTTGCCACTATGAAGATGCATCCAGATATTGTTTTGCTGCTTGAAAAATGTACAGGATCAATATATTTAAATATAGCAACATGGGCTCACTGCTTCATGCCCTGTCAGTGGGCACCACTGTCTTCCTCTTCTTGACCCTCACCCCTTCATTGAGTGTTTATACATACGGCTAAGACTTACCCAACCCCTTCTCTTCTCCATGTCAAAAAGTGCCAGCTCTCTGCTTCACCTGACATGATGGATGTTTTAATCAGTTAATGATCTATATGGCCCTTTGCTGGACTTGCTCCAGTACATGAATATGTGTCTTGTACTGGGGAGCCAAGCACTGGACTTGGCACTCCAGATGAGTCTCACCAGGGCTGAGGCAGATGGCTGCCCTTGACCTACTGGTGATGCTCTTCCTAATGCAGGCCAGGATGCTCTTAGCCTTCTTTGTTACAAGGGACAAACCTGCACTGTATCTGTAGTAATTATATTTTATAGTTATTTATATATAAATTTATATATATATTTATATTAACATAGGACCAAAGTTGAATTTTGAAAATCACTGAACTATTTAGCAGAGCTAAATTATCTACAGCTTGTGGAACAACTGTATTTAGTACAGGGTTGTAGAGTCAATTGATGTCTAATCCTGGTGCTTCTATTAAATGGATTAACCTAGTTTCTGATTAGATATGGAAAAAGGATAAATCTGGGTAGATTTCTGAAAGAGGAAGAAGCTGAGGATAAACTCAGTCATTTCCAAATTCTTAGATTGCCAGTATTTTCATTTATAAATGTCAAATGAGAAAACAAGGTTAAAGAATATATAGCGTAGTCCCCAAAGGCAGGCTTCATACGCTGTAGCCAATGGGGATTCTCCCCCACTAAGGGCTACTGTATAGGCATAGTGTCCTTCCTATTCTGCAATGCCAGGCTTGGTGCTAGTATGACCTCCTCTGGTGTGATTAGTGCAAGTGGGAAATTTTAAGAAGTAAGTGGGTAATTGTAAGAATTTTAGTGAAATTTTTTAAATCCCAATGGAGATAAATCTCTGATATCACCAATGTAAAAGTTCCCCCTTCATCCCTGTTGTCTTCCTCTAGCCATGCAATGAGACAACTAAAGAAATTGAAACAATAGCCAAGGAACAAATTGATTCTTATTCTCTGTGTCTTCACTTGAGGAAACACATCAGTTCCACCAGCCAATTTACATTCCCATTTGGGAAATGCTGTGACGCTGTGACTGCCATTTATTTAGATTTTTTTAAAAATAGCACCTACTGGAATGATACTCAGGATGTGCTTTTCTTCTGCCATTTACTTATTACTGCTCACTAGAATTCTTTAAAATAAATAAAAATGAGGAATATCACTAGTGTGATCTGTTCCATAGGCTAAATAAGCAACAAAAAATAACCTTATGCTAGATGGTGACAAACAATGAAGCAGAGACATATGTTTGTTCTGTTCCCCAAACATAAACAGAACACAGAGTTTCCCTGACTAATAAATTTACTTTCATTTTAATTAAAACAGAACATTTAGTTACATTTCCTCCGTTCTGTCAACGAATTAAACATATAAATGGCTAGCAGGGGAAAAAATGACAACATTTTCTTTAGTGCCCCAATTGTATGCATAATCAATTACTACCCATCTGTTCACTAGAAGGTGTAGGGAAAACACATCATGTAAAGCCTTATTCCCATAAAAAACCTTGCTAAAGTACTTGGCTTTTGGTCCCACATCTTCAAAAATGAAAGGAATCTTTCACAAACCAGAATCTGTCAGTTCCCTTTTGGTATAACATTAGATAAACTATTATTGTTTTTATTCTTCCAATTCTTTCCACCATTAAATCAAAACTACTGAAGAAAACTACTTTCTCCCTCTGAGAAAACAATCACAACAGTAACCCCATGGATTCTAACCAAGAAGGAACAATGAAGTAACAGTCATGTGCAAGACAAGACAGAAGACTCCACTTACTTTCTCTGGTAGCAAGCCTAATGACTTAGGTTTGATTAATGTGCATGGTCCAGGAAGGGACTAGCTTTGCTTTAAGGAATTAAAGAAATGGATTATCAGCCACTTCCCTTGGTAGTTTATTTCAATGGTTAATGGCTTCTGTATTTGGCAATCTTCATTTACTAGCTTTCAATAGCTTTTAAGAACATCTGTTCAATTTACTGATAAAATAAATATTCTGTCCTCTCTTTCAGACTTGTTACAGATACATAGCTAAACAAGAAATACAAAATGGGTCAGGATGCATTCAGCAGCTTTGAATGGAGTGACTCCCATTACTGCGGACATACTCCCTGCTAGAGGATCATAGAATATTTTGGGTTGGAAGGGAACCTTAAAGATCATCTAGTTCCAATCCCTCTGCCATGGGCAGGGACACCTCCCACTAGATCAGGTTGCTCAAAGCCCCATCCAGCCTGGCCTTGAGCACTTCCAGGGATGAGGCAGCCACAGCTTCTCTGGGCAACCTGTGCCAGTGCATCGCCAAACTCAAAGTGAAGAATTTCTTCCTAATGTCTTCTCTAAATCTACCTTCTTTCAGTATAAAGCCATGTCCCCCTTGTCCTATCACTACATGCCCTTGTAAAAACATCCCTCTCCAGATTTCCTGTAGGCCCCTTTAAGGTACTTAATGTTCAGCCTTCTTTTCTCCAAGCTGAACAAGCCCACCTCTCTCAGCTTGTGTCCACAGGAGAGGTACTCCAGCTCTCTGATCATCTTCATAGCCCTCCTCTGGACTTGCTCCAATAGGTCCATAACCTTCTTATGCTGGAGACCTAGAGCTGGACATAGTACTGCAGGTACTGCAGATGGAGTCTCACAGAAGTGGAGCAGAGGGGCAGAATCACCTCCCTCGACCTGCTGGTCATGCTTCTTTTGATACAGCCCAGCATACAGTTGGTTTTCTGGGCTGAAAGTGCATATTGCCACCTATTACAGAAGCAGGGGAATTCCCCAGCAATTGAAAAATGGCAAACCGTGTCCATCCAAAAGAGAATAAAGCAAGATCCACAGAGATACAAGGCTGGTCAGCCTCACTTTAATCCCTATCAGATTTATAGTGCAAATCCTAGAAAAGATTTCCAGGATCATGGACAGCAACAACTTCACTTAGAATAGCAAGAATTGATTTACCAAGAGCAAATCCTGCCTGACCAATTTGTCTTTTAAGATGAAACAATCAGATGTAGACCCACAGTGCAGGTATCTTCCCTTTGCTTTAGCAAGGCTTTAAACGCAGTGTCCAGCAGTATCCTTATAACCAAACTAAGGACTTATGGGTTGGATGGACCACAAGGTAGTGAAAGTCTGATTGGACTATAAGACTTTGGGAACCACACTTCTCAAGAGTTGATACTATTTAGTATCTTTGTCATCAACACAAACAATAGGACAGTATGCAAGTTGATAGATGATACCACATTGGAGAGAGTGGTTAATGCACTGTAGGGACATGATCATGTTCAGAGATATTCCAGTAAGCTGGGGCATGGCCAGTGAGGTGGTTTGTATACTGGAAGATCTGATATACACAGAAAGGCTGCACAGGCTGCATCTGTTTTGACTGTAGGAGAGAGAGAAGACACAACAGGGGTCTAAACACAGTCTGCTGGTACCAGAAGGGGAACAGTAAAAGAGATGGAGACAGGCTCTCCTAGGAGGTAAAGAGCAGCAGGATAGGACAGCAGTCACAAATGGCAATAAAGGAAAATCCAACTGGACATAAGAAGGCAGCTTTTTACAGACAACAAGGTTAAGCACTGGGAGAGGTTGCTCAGAGACATGCTATAGTATGATTTTCAAAAGACTTAAGATCTTCAGAACTCAACTGGCCAAAGTCCTAGGCAATCCAATTTGATTTTGAAGAAAGACATGCCTTGAGGAGGGCTTTCAATATGAATGTTTATTTGAAACTGCAAAGCTAAACTAGATGTCTTAAAACCAGATCAGCCCTTTCATTTTCCTTTCCTACACTGACAATTCTCCAGGTTAGACACCTGCCGTAACTCTGCATTCAAGAGAGTCACACAATCAGCCAGTCTCTTATTTCTCATATGGTAAGAAATTCTATTCTCTGTTCCTGTGCTAAAGACCATCAAGTCAAATTCTTGGCTGCATAGGAACATCAATGAGAAAAGAAAAAGAGCAGGAACTTGCATTTATTACTAAAGGCGCAAGACATACCTATACGCATGTGATAAGAAGGGTACGGGGTTTACAATATTAATTTTTGGTGTAGAAGAAAAACATGATCTAAACCCACAACAATATTTAAGATTACGTTTGAAAAAGAAGAATTATGATTGATAAAGAATTAACCAGATGATATTTGAAGAATTTTTGAACCAGAATTATTTAACAGTGAGATTTTCAAAGCCAGAAGATTTTGACTATTTCCTTCCAGTCTTTTATAATATCGGGTTATAGATTACTAGTCCTTTCTCATTCCTCTAAATGCTTCAGTAAAAGAGGAAGTTCATTGCTGTAAATGAAAACTTGGTATATAATATGCATTTATGCATCTAACATTTCACTGCTTGTATTTTAACACTTGCAGTACATGGACTGGTTCATGTGCTGATGACTCAAGTTATTACCTGTTAATATTAATTTAATTTAATATTAATTTTGTTTTGACCTTACTTGCATGTTACATTTTACCACATCTAAAAATATTTTTATCAGTGGCATTTAATGGAATCAGTACATCGCCATAATCTAAATGAATAGACTAAAATTGATCTCTGCCGCTGTCCTGTCCTGTCCCAATGCAATATCACTATTAATAAACAGATATTATTAAATTCCATTACAGACATTATTAAATCTAAAATTTTATTTCCATCGTCAAGACCTAAGTCCTTTAATATGCCTTTTAATTAATAATACACTTTCTATTTTCATTGCTTGTACTGTAGTGTATGCTTTTAAGCCTATCCATTGTAAAAGGTTCATAAGCATTACAGTGCTTGGAAGATGAACCGCTCTTTAGCTAATATTACACTTATTAACATGTTTCTGTTGCTTTTACAAAAATCTAACTCCAAAGAACCTGTTAAGAATATACATTTTATATAACAATATAAATTAGTTAGGCTCAACTCGGACTTTTCTGTCTGGAAACAGCAGAAAGATTTCTCTAAAATACTCTTACTCCTGAAGAGAAGAAATAAGGATCCAGAAGCAGAAATACTGTTTGAAAGCAGCTGCCTTCAACAGCTGTCCAAACTTTTCCCAGACCTAGAGGGGTCATCTGGAGGATGTGCTAGGTGCAGCACCCAGCTGCACTGGGGTGATCCTGAGGGGCACTGCAAACCTTGAGGACAGCAGGCTACCGACAAACCACACAAAGTGCTAGCACTACGTGCATTACATCAGCTACCACAGTCTAACCCAGAAGCAAGACACACACAAGCGAAAAAAGCTTGAATTTCAGTGGCTTGTATGTGCAACACAATCATCTGATGCACAGAACTTTTCTTCTTTTCTTTTTTTCTTTTTAACCTGGTTACACCTCTACCTCCAAGCAGCACAAAAGGGCAGGAAAACAGGCAGCCCTTGGCATCTTTGATGGGTGAGCAAGTGCTGAGGTCTTGCTCTGGGGGGAACCTAACACAAGGCAAAACTTTCAGACCAGCAAAGACCAGATTCAGAACAGATACGTTGGTTTTAAACTGTGGATAGTACTGATAAGCATTTATATAAATGGATGAATTTCAAAGTACTGCAGATGACCAAAAGCCTTGGTAGAACTTCAACAAGAATTAGGAGAGGGAATTTGAAATTTTTTTTCTTCAAAAAAAAAGTCTCATTTCTTTCACTAAACTCTTCCCTCAAACAAAACCAGTGATGTATAATGCAATGAATTTGTAGATAAAACCAAACACTAGTGCCTGATACAGATAATAGAACGATTTTTTTACGAAAGTTACATTCATTTAAGCATTGAGAACATCTTAAATGCAACTAAAGCACAGTAATAACTGCATAGAAATCACACATAACAGCAAAATCTGAAAATGAAAAAAAATCCCACAAGCCACTAAATAGTTTTAATAAATGTATTTGTTTTTTTTTTTTAAATAAATCACAAATAATAACCTGAGAAGCACGTTTCTTTAGTTACACTCAAGACAAATGTTAGGTTAATTCTGTAATGGAAAGAAAGCCAATCATCTGTATACTGCAATTGGTTCTGGTTTTGAATCTGCAATCTCCTTATCTGTCTTCTCTCCTCAGTGTTGTATTGTTATAATGTCTTGTATATTACATGGTTTATGAAAACAGTATCTCATGTCTTCATTGGTGATACCATCTTGTAAGTTACCTAAAAGTTTCTAGAATAGACCAAACTATGAAAAAAGGTGATAAATGTTTACTGATGCACAGTATGCCAAAAATTAGGACTATTAAACTAATTACGTATGTCAGTCTACAGAGATTAAAAACTGTTGATTGACTTGTAAAATGGGCAGTATTTCATAATGTCAGGGAAATAGCAATAAATAAGGAACAGTCATGACTGATCATTTTTGGAGACTGAAATCTCATTAACATCCCTGAGATACCACCATTCTTTGAGCACACTGAAGTGACATCCCACGTGGCTCATATTTCTTGAAAGAAATTTCTGGCTTACCTTAAAATAGAGGAAATGTCTTTATAACACGTTGCAGGTTTCAATACATTTTAAGCACCTGTCTGTCTTTTCAGCTAGTACATTTTCTGTGAAGAGTAACATGTTGAACTAATGTTTTGAGTGAGAGGTTCTCGAGATAGAATGATCAAAATGCTCTTAATTGACAATGTTTAAAGGAACAAAATCACACTGGAATGATTATGGAGATGACATTCCTGCCTTGCCAGGTAAGCTGGATACAAATGCCAAAGTTGAAAGATAAAATAGTTCAGTCAGTGTCAGAGACGTCATCTTCAAAATTTAAGACACTCTCCCCTATGCTTCACAGCTGACAGCTGAAAGATGCACGAACATCAACATCTTCCTCTTTTAGAGGCAGTTTCCAGATAAACTCTCTGAAATCAGTTTATTTCCTCTGATTAAGGAAGAAGACAAAGCACACTGTAAAAAGCTCCAGTAATGGAATTCTTATTTCTATAGTATCTGTAGCTCCATTATCACCCTTTGCTTCCTTCTCTTACATCCTTGGTGGTATTGTTTGGTTTATGAGAGTATCCTTGGTATCTCTTGTACTCCATTGCTTAACAGCAAATGTGAGCTTCAATATTAAATTGTTTAATGGAGCACATGGTCATGATTTTCTTCCACTTTAGGTTTTTTTTTAGTTTGTTTCAACAATAAAAGGAATTTCTTCTTCATATTCCACAGATTTCAATGCCACTGAAATGCCTTGTTCATTTCAATGTACAAGGGACACTTACTTTTGAAGACTGATGCTTTATGAAGTTTGAGATTTGTGACCATAAAACCAGCTTAGCCCACAGATTCTGCAAAGATTCGTATGCATAGACTAATTACTTTACAGGGAACAGCTTCCATGATTACAGTGGGTAAAATTTGATCTCCATGTGCTTTTTAGGATCTTTACAATGCTACTGCTGATCTGCTTGCAATAATACACTTTTAGAAGTTTATACAGATTAGATTTTACAAATGTTATCACATACTTCAACTTTCAGAAACACACCATTATTTCCCAACTAATTACAATACTGTTTCCTTCTTTAGTAGGAATTAACTGATAAAAATAAGTCTTTGTTAGAATACGCGTATTTCCTGCAATGCTAAAAGAATAATTAATACACTCTTCAGCAGCAATCTGGAGATTATTTAGCAGTCTACACTAGAGATATACTAAAGTAATTTATGTTAAATGTTTTACAAACTCAAGATCAAGTCCTGTAAGGTGTTATAACACTGAGGAGCCGCATAGCACATTCAATTCTCCATTAATTTCACTGAAGCTACAGTAAGCAAGAGGTCATGAATTCTTTACTTCGCAACCAAGATTTAAGTCATCTACTTTGAACTGTGTCAACATGATTAATTACATAAACAGCTCATTAGTGGGACCTTTTAAAAGTACAAAGATAAATGGAGTGAGAATTGGGAATTAAATTCTGCTACTGTTAACAACTTTCACTACTGTTTCCAAACACTACAAATTTACATTACAGTCGAAGGCCACCTAGCAGTTGAATCACTACAGAAAGATGGCGATTTACTAGCAGATTAAACATAGATAGAACAACACTTACGTCATCAGCATACCATCTGGATATAAGATACTCCTACTGTGGAGACTTATTGTCTGTGTGCGAAAATATTACAATGTTCTGCACGTTCTAGGAGTAAACAACCATCAGACAAGGTAGCTTTCCAAGGGTATATATGTATCTATCTGACTGCTGAATCAAGAGAAAGATGCCTGGTCACCACAACCCGCTAAGAAGATTTTTTAGATACACTCATACAAGTGATTCACTGAAAGATTCAAGTTCACTTCTCTCCATCTCTGTCAGAGGCTCTTATGCAAAACAAAATATTTCATTTTTTTCCATCCATCCTAAAATTTAAGCTCAAATTGGTGGTTTGAACTACACACTCCCTTCTCTGGTTTTTTGTTTTTTTTTTTTTTTTTTTTTTTGTATAACCAGGGAAAATATTTTTAGAAGTCTCCCTCTGCAATTTCTCTGTCTTTCAAGTCCCTCATATTGTGAGATTGTCCATAACATATATATATATATATATATATATATATATATATATATATATATATGCACACACACATATACATATGCATGTAAAAAAGAAAAAAACTCCTGTTTGGGAAACCACAGAATTAGACTTCTCCATCTCTCAGGATATGATTTTTTTTTTTTTATTCTTGTCTTATTTCTTGGGTTGAAGCAGAGATCCTGTGATATATTTGTATTTTAATCCCTTGAAAAATTATCCCATTCAATTCCCTAGCCTTTCTCATAATGGCTTTCTTCTTGACAGAAATACTAAGACCTTATTTCTAAGCCTTTTTGTCTGACACTAGCTCTTGCAGAATAGTAGTGTACTCCATATGCCTTTACCATTAGAATTTTACCTGTATTTTTCAGCTTTGATGCATTTAGTAGGTATTAGATAAAGTCAGGTTCAGAGTTTTCAGGTATTATTTTTATTCATACTATACCCTTTTTGTCTCTTTTCAATGTCACTTTAAAATTATTTGATCTTTTTCTCTAAATTTTTATTTTTCATTCTTTCCTATGTGCATTTTTCCCTTCCTTTTCAGTATGGAAAATGAAAATTTCAAAATATTTACTGGTTTTGGCCATTTCTTGTGTATGTTCTTACATAGAATCATAGAATCATAGAATAGTTAGGGTTGGAAAGGACCTTAAGATCATCTTGTTCCAACCCCCCTGCCATGGACAGGGACGCCTCCCACTAAACCATGCCACCCAAGGCGCTGTCCAACCTGGCCTTGAACACCGCCAGGGATGGAGCATTCGTAACTTCCCTGGGCAACCCATTCCAGTGCCTCACCACCCTTACAGTAAAGAATTTCTTCCTCATATCCAATCTAAACTTCCCTTGTTTAAGTTTGAACCCATTCCTAAATTCATGCCATTTCTTAAAATGCATTTGCATTGCTGGTGCAGTTTTTACCTATTTTGTTTCATGCCAATGTAAGATTGATACAACACTATGTTATTCCTTGAAAATCAAGAAAATGCCTCTTTTTGCTGGAAGGGCTATCTCGGAATAAAATTCATATTTTTAGCTTCTTACATGTGCTCTTCATTTTCAGAGGAATTGGCAGATTAAAAAGTTAAAAGAAAAAGATTCAGCCCCTTTTCCCTCTTTGAAATTTTTGCTTCAAACAGTTATTGCTGAATACTGAGATTCTTTAATATTGCCTACCCTGAAAAGGGGAAGAATGTGAGTGACAATGTCCCTTTCTACTGCCACAGAAGAGCAGACTCTCTGTGGCTTGTGCAGAGCTTTCTTGAATATTGACGGCGACCATAAAGTGAACTACTACTTTCATCACCTTGCACTTCAAATACAAGATGCATTTTTTAGCTGCATCTTCTCTAATATAAACATAAACCTAAATTTGCTTGTGCATTTCTACACAAAGTAGTACATCACACACATGTTTGCAAGATAATGAGTGACAAAACAGCAAGAAAGACTGCTCTTTCTGGTGTAAGTGTAGGCTAATACAAACATAAACACTTGTGAAATTAGTTTAGGGCTACTGGTTTTTTGAAAATGTTCTGACTGTTTCTCTATCAGAGAAGCACATAAAAAATTCTATGAATTCAGAAAACACTAAATTTTTTCAAGGGAAATAATTGACTGATGAGACAGGAATGATGCATATTTGTGTTACAGGAAAGTAAGAATATTTGTTTGGGATGATCTAAGGAGATAGAAACAGATTAAGTCATCCCATATGAAACATTCTCTAAAACAAACAGAAAAAAAAGACCCCAGCCTCCTCATTGTATTATTGTTTCCATTGCAACTGAACCTGACTGATCACTCAGGCTTGAGTATCTGTTGCCCACTTTACACAGATATAACAAACTTAATTTAAACTTCCAATTTAAATGGAATAACTGAAGAGTGTGCCCTCTGATACTGTGGCTCACCCTGTTCTTCAGATGAAAGCATGCAAATCAGATGGTTTAGGGTACTTACTACCACTTAACTCCAAGTATAATTCTGAAGCTCATCACTTGAAATAAATGGGATTTAAGTATTTAAATTCTTTGTTGAAAAAGCAATTACGCACATAATTTTTTTTAACATACTAGGAAAAGAAACAGAAAAGGAAAAGGCATCTTCAAGAAGTTTCTTTATCAGAATAAGTGTTAATTCACAACTAGTTATACATAACAGGAGCTAGATGAAACAGCTAAATGATACAGTGATCAGTAAGATGATACAGTTGCGTTCTAATAAGTAGTTTTTGGAAGTTTTCATGCTTCCAAAACCCAAGGTTATCCTATCAATGTATATCAGTAACTGGACAGAAGGCGCAAAGAGGACACAGCATGCTCTTTTTAGTGGTGCCCAGTGCTGGGATCAGAGGTAATCGGCGCAAACTGAAACACAGGAAGTTCCCTCTGAACATCAGGAAGCATTTTTTTACTGTGAGCGTGACCAAGCACAGACACAAGTTGACCATATAGGTTGTGGAGTCTCCATCCTTGCAGACACTCAAAAGCAGTCTGGACATGGTCATGGGGAACCGGCTCTAGGTGGCCCTGCTTGAGCAGAGGGCTTGGACCGGATGACCTCCAGAGACCCTTCCAACCTCAACCCTTCTGTGATTCTGGGATTCTGTTCTTTGGTCTACAACACATTATTTCTGCTTGTCCCAAATATGATCCACTCTAATCAGTCTCAATATTCTATTTATTTAATGAATTTCAGTCATCATATTAAAGACAACCCTCTTTTGGGACAGTCCCATAACCTGTGGTGGGGTCTGTGTCTGTTTCGCCTCCTTGTTCTGCTACTATCTTCTCTCTTTCCCAAATATGTAAGGCAAGAACTTCAGCAAGTATTCCACTGTGTACTGGTAACCACTACCACTTCCTGACGCTCCTGAGCTCTTGTGCTTTTCACTGCATTTGCCCATCACTGATCCTAGCCAGTCTTTACTCTTTTTTAATTCCTCCGTTTCCAGAAGTGCTTACTCATCAGTTTCCCTGTAAAATGCTGCTCTCTTCTCTCTTTCTTCTCAGATCACTTGTACATAATAGAAACACCTGAAATTTAATCAAATTAGCGTACCAGTTCCCATACTGTAGGTGAAATGCCGGTAGAGGAGGTATTTTACAGTGGGTATCTAACAACATTTCTTGCATGCCCTATTAATTAATGCACTATTGACGGCACTGGGGGCAAGGAGGGCACAAACAAGGCACTTCCTTAAAGCTGAGTAAGTGAAGCATAAGCTTGAACCTGAATGTTGAAAGTAAAACACTAATTTTGAGCTTATTCTCCGTAGTCTCCCCTCTGCCCTACTGACCTGATATTAGGAAGCTCCAGCAAAATGTTTTGAGAAAGAGATATGCCCTCAAAGTTTCAGTTTTGCTTCAATGTGCAGGTATTTCCCAGTCTCTCTTTTCAGGACTGCTACCAACTCCATTGACCAAACTGCCAGTGAAAGTTGTCCATTACCTTTTAATCTTTAATCCACAATCTTTTTCATATGTTCTGTGTCAAATTTTATTAATTTAAAATATTTTATATATAGCTATATGGCTACAGCACTGTGATGAAACAAGGACAGTTTACAAACAATAAACAAGACATAGGATGGAAGGTTACAAAGGGATTGCTTATTCATAAAATCTCCAGCCGCAAACATTCCCTCCTATCCTGCTCTTGAACAACTCAGAGGGTGTGAGTTTCACACAATCTGAAAGGAAACTTGAAATACAGCACTGGTTCTTTAGGAAAGCTACCCCGTCTTCTAACAGATGGCTAGAATACTTTAACAAGCAAAAAGCTCTTAGAGTGGAGAAAGTGAAGAAAAGCAAAAAGAACACAGAGATTTGGGGCACTAGAGTAGTCAGCCATATTCCATATTTCAGTGATGCTGCTGTAATGACTATAGGTTGAAGAGCTGAAACCTGCTGGCTCAAGCTAGTAATCAAAAGCACAATGGGAAAAATAAACAAATTAGAACTAGTGCAAACAGGCAATGAAATACACACTAAATTGCATACTCTGAACACACCATGGCTGCTTTGTAGATCTGGATTGTCACAGTCCAATAGCAACCATTCAATTTCATAATCTGACCTGCTGTAAACTGCAGATCAGTGACTGCAGGATGAAGCACAGGAGTCTGAACTCCTGTAAAAGAGAGCAAAAAGGGGAGAGCTCTAGGATCCACCAGGAGCTTGATAAGGTCGTGACACAGGCAATTGATTAGATATGCTTGGTTGACCCATGACAGCAGTCATATCCTGGGCTGAAGAATGCAACTATTTATTACTCCTTCAAGGCTTCTTATGCAAGATGAGATGAAATAAAATTATCTTCACTTTCTAGCTGTAAATCTGGTTGTTAGCATGATCCTGGATATATAAGAAAGTCAAAAATGGAAGATTTTCCATGCCACTTTAGAGTATGGGCCCAACCTATTCCATGCATATTCTGCACAAGAAAACCATGGAAAGTCTTGAGAAAAACATATATCCATGCTCAGAAAAAACATCTTTCATTGGTTGTGCTTTGGAAACTAATCCTCCTCGAATCCAACAAATAACTGGCTAAAGCCCTGAAGCCTAGACTTGTGATCACCGTGTTCTTACCTAATGAGAGCTGGAAGTGTTTTGATGAGCATGCAGAGGAAGAATGGAAGGATCCTGTTTTTGTCAGGGCTTTTGAAGAATGATTAGAGTAACTCAGATACTGAGAAGTTCTAAAGCTAGAATGATAAACAGCGCTATCCAACTCAACCATCTGCACCATTCAATCCCACACGTCTTTTCAGAAAAGAAAAATAAAAAACACAAAAGAAAAACAAAGGAAAAAAAAACCCAGTTACACCCCCTCCCCCCCAAACCAGCAGACACACATAATAGATTAAAACTTCTTTTTTTTTGAAACACACTTCATCTTTATGGTAGCAACATGCTTCATATTTTTCCTACCTTTATTAATTGAATTTCATTCTTGAGAGCTAGAATGCATATGTTAGCAATATGGTAATTTTTTACAACCTTCAATCAAGTGTAGTTACACTTTTGTCACCAAGGCTGAGAAAAAACTTTAATTTTTAGCTATCTTGTCTTTCAATATTGTACCTATATCAAAAACCATGTTGGAATAAATTGAACTCTTCAACTCATTTCAGAAGACTCACTTTTCTCATCTCGGTTAATTCTTTTGCCTTCTTTTTAGAAGTATTGTGCAGCTCTCTTCACATCTTTTTGGCAATAAAACCATCTGAGCTACACACAGTATGATAACAGCGGTCATTCTATGCGTACATGGACGTAAGGTCACCTTCTCTTTTGTTTGGTCCCGTTCCTACACTTTCAAGGGACAATTCAGTCTTTTTTGCCAAAGTAGGGTAAGGAAAATTCTTTTTGATGCAAGTTTCTGCAATGATTCATTAGCAGTTTACTGAAAGGGCATTTTAGAAAAAGGGCTGCCATCATAAGGGAAAACTGGATCATAAAAGAGCTTAATTTTGCAGTATTAAATTTCCTTCTGTCGAATTGCTCCATTTTCATTAGAAGTTAGATTAGAGCACTACACCATAAGCTATGCCTTGTCTTCTTTATAATTTACTATAAAACCAATATATATTTCATCTGCATACTGTCCCAATATTTATTTGATCTGCAAACTACCATTAAAAGATTATGGACTAATCTTAATTATTTAGACTTCTACTAAAAGTTATAAAGTTGCCTTGACCCTTAGGTAGCTTTTTTTTCTCTCTTTCCCCTCAGGTAGTCCTGAAGTCACTCATTTATTGAAAAGCTTTTATTATTTCATATTTGAATCTGCCTGATATGAAACAATAACTCTATATAAAACAAGGTTGCTTGAACTAAAATACTGCTGGTAAAGCAAGTAATTCAGAGAATTTGAGTATGCTGTATAAACTCACACATACGTATTAATCAGACGTTTGAAATGGATAGCAGAAAGCCTTGTTTATGGGGATTTAATTTTACACAGCTACAGTGGGTTAATGCCAGTGACATGCATACAACATTTTCTAAACTGCAGTATGACACACAAATGATTTCCTGGGTTTTGCATTAGACTAACTAGTCTATACAGTTCCTAAAGCTTTTATCCCTTTCTATACTCTCCCATCTTTTAAGTATTCAGCTTTGCTTAAAAAAATACTAGTTATTTAACAGCATTCAAAACACTCTTGAAAGACATGTCATCTCAAGTTTCTCATGGGCTCCTGTTCTGGATAGCTTTAATTTTGGCTGGTGTTACTTCATGTCCTCTTTTATTACAGATGAACCTTTTCAGTCATCTGAGAAAGAGAAGGCCTGTGTTTCTGTTCACATACATTTCTGACTAAAAGAATGAGGAAGGGGAGTAGTTTACATCTGACAACTCAGTCTACATAACAATTACAGGATCAGAGCAGACTCTGGGTTTCCCTTGGTTTGTCCAGCATCAGTGCAATAAAGCAAAATTCAATCTTGGCCTTAAGGCAGGGAATAAGACCAGCTGTCAGTACAGAGATGAAATAAGGATTTTTAAGTGGGAGTCAGTTTCTCTTCTGTTTGAAGAAGACTGCTGTAAAAATATCCTAGTCCAATATATTTCTGTTCCAAGAATGTATGGCATAGTTTTTAAAAAGAGCTATCCTATGAAGTTGAGAACACAGCTCTAGACAAATTTAAGTAGACAAGCAAACAATGCAATTAGCATTTACAGTTAGGATAAATGTTATGAATGGCACATCTGTTTTCAAAATGTGTTGACACTTTGAATGTAGAAATAAAAAAAATTAAACCATCATATGTATAAATGCTATATTTACGTGGAACGTATTTCATATTTCAATAAGAAGAGACATAAAAAGCTGAAATTAAATTTTCTGAAGTCAAGAGATTGTCCCCTGTGCTAATAACAGAAAGTAAAATATTCTTAATATGAAGAGTTCTGTCATTTTTTGTGGTAGAACTTAATTCAGTCTTTTGTCAGCTGAATGATATTTAAAGCAGGATCTGCAAGCCTCACCAGTGCCCAGTGCAGGGGGACAATCACTGCCCTGGTCCCACTGGCCACACTATTTAGTTGGGTATACAAGCCAGGATGCCGATGGCCTTGGCTACCAGGGCAAATACATTGTCCTGTTTCATTCTGAATGTGCTGAGAATGCATGCCAGGCCGGGGTGCTCCCTCTGGCCAGGTCCTGCTAGAAGGTGCTCTAACAAAGTCAGATTTATTTTTTTCCTAATCATTAATGGCATCACTCTGGACTGAAATGACACACAGCATTCACTGCATCATCTCATTTTCAAAATAAGCATGACTTTCTTAGCAGAGATTCGTAGAAACATGCACCTCAAATCCTGTTCAGCTCTGGGCCCCACACTACAAGAGAGACATTGAGGTGCTGGAGCGAGGCCAGAGAAAGTTGCAGGGCCTGGAGCACAGTGTGATGGGGAATGGCTGAGGGACCCGGGGGGTTCAGTCTGGAGAAGAGAAGGCTCAGGGGGGACCTTATAGCTCTCTACAACTGCCTGACAAGAGGTCGTAGTGAGGTGGGGTTGGTCTCTTCTTCAAAGGAACAAGCAATAGGACAAGAGGTAATGTCCTCAAGCTGCGCCAGGGGAGGTTTAGACTGGATATTGGGAAAAATGCCTTTTCCAAAAGGGTTGTCAGGCACTGAACAGGCTGCACAGGGCAGTGGTGGAATCACCATCCCTGGGAGTATTTGAAGGTGTGTAGGTGTGGCACTGAGGGACATGGTTTAGTGGTGGTCTTTGCTGTGCTGGGTTAACAGTTGGACTTGATCTTAAAGGTCTTTTCCAATCTAAATGATGCTATAATGAAGTTCCACATAATAAAGGTTGTTTGTACAAAGTTTTAATGAAATTAAGTATTAAAATATGCACTATAGTTGAAAAAAACACTGCAAAAAGTAGATGTATCTGACTGAACTATCAGGGTTTCTTTTCTCTTTATTCAACTTCTATAAGCCAATTTCTGCCTTCAAAATATGAAGCATTAAAATCCAAATGGACATCTCAAGAAGAGTGCTGGCTTACATATTCCTAAACACAGTCTCAGTTGTTAGAGAAACTCAAACTTAAAAAAAAGTATGCATGTACTTGGATTTTAGCCACAGTTCTGTTTTATTCCAGCACTTCTTAAGACACATTAGTCCCTTTCCTGCAATTTATTTTCTTGATCGTCTCTCACATTTAGCTTCAGATTTCTTAACTTCTTGACTTTCTGTGTGTTGCAAGAATGAATACCTTCAGGCCCATTTGGTTGTATTCAGTTTATTCCACATGGTGAGATTTACACCATCAGTTTGGAGAATGGTGTGGCTTTCTAATACTAACTGTTCAGTGGCTTGTGGAATTTCTTTTGGTAGATTCAACTTTCATTTTTATGATCTGGACTGTCTTCACCTTTCATAACTTTGCTGTGCCAGATTTTTATTTTTTTTTCCTAGAACAGAAAACACAGCTATACCAGATGACTTTTCAGGGTTCTTCAAACACTGTAGGTTTTCATTGTACTAATCTAGTGGCTGAATGTTGTTTTTTGTACTTACTACTATTATAATTATTATTAGTAGTAGTAGCTGTAGTATTAATAATGTAATTCTAATAATAATACTGCAAAAGCAGTAGAGGGTAGGTTCACTACCTCTCAGAACAAGTAAGGGTGGTTGTTACATATTGCTAAACACCAGATGGTAGCTGGCTTTTACATTTGTAGACAAGTGAGAAGTTATTAGAAGCCCTTGTTCTCTAGACAGCACAAGGACTGTCTATCACTGTAGTGTCTAGCTTCATACAAAGAATGACACGAGGATCCAAACTTTCCCATTTAGGTGGAAAGTAGAAAAGATATGATGAAATCTCCACTGCAGAGTGGTTTGACTAAAGTGTTTTGACCCAAGCAGAAAGGGACATCTTACTGGACACTGACTTCAGGATTAAGAAAAAAACAACAAAGAGAAAAAGAGAAAGATTATGTACTTACAAAAGTAACACAGCCTTTTCCATGCTGCACTTCCCCATTTTAAAAAAATTTGACAATGTAGCATACATAGCAGAAGTGTTCTAAACCCAATGTGCCTTCATTGCATCTCAGATGTGAATCTGCACCCTACAAGCCCAGTTGACTTCCTAACATTCTTAAGTTTATTCCTTCTCTTTCTCTCCCTTCTGGTATCCTATAAATGTAGAAAGTGGTGAGGAAAAATTGTAACACGTCATCTCAAAGCAAAAACTGCTTCTAGGTTAACTTGGAAAAAGACTTGAGTGTGCCGCTTTAAAAGGTACTACTCTGAGCTGATTCAGATTACATTCTACGTCAAAAAACCTGCTAAACGACAGAGCACAGGATCTTCAGCTTTCATCAGGTAGTTACTACCACGACACAGGAAGGGCTTTGTTTGCGAAGGATTCTGATAGCACATTACAATTGCTATTCCCATTTTCCTCTTATGAAGCAAGCTTTTTCTAATTTCTAGCAGCTCAGCAGATACTCCCTTAGAAACAATCAAAAGCAAAGCACAGCAGAAGTAAAAAAAATACACTGATTGATACAATGATTTTAGAAAAAAATACAAACAGAATAATTACCACCTTTTAGGCATTCATTCCATCAAAACCCGACATGCTACCAAATGTTCATACTACTTATAGGCACAGGAACTATAGAATCTGCTCAAGTTGTGGCTTAATATTGCGCTGGCATAGACATAAAAAAATAAAAACAGAAGAGCAAATAATATCAAAGTGCTGAAGCTCAACTAAACAGCACTAGTCCAAAATTAAAGAAAGCAATACAACATATAACCCCAATTACACAGAGGTCTAAAGGGACATAAGAAAACTTCAGATAATTGGAGAAGCCATCTGGCAGCCCTTTACGTCCCCTGATCCCAAACACACAGTTCACACTTGTTAACAGCTTCTCCTCCTGCTATGTTGCCAAGGCTCAGTGAAAGGAGCTGCATTCATCTTGAGAGTGTATGCCTTGAAAGGAGGATCAAATTCTGATGTTATGACTTAAGCATATAAACTTCTCTACCCTCATGTCTGACTAGTCTAGCCTTATGTACTGGAGTAAACCATGAATAAGAGATCTGCTTCCTACAGCTTCTTAACACTCTGAAGATCAGGAAGAGATCAGAAAATGAGAGAATTTAGGAAAGCAAGAGGATGCCAAGAAATTACAGCCAAAATTACAGCATTATTTAAGTGAATGCTGTTTCTGACACAAAATCCAGTAGAATGGAGATTGCATTTTTGACCATCATGGCCAAACCTGATTAACTATTAGATATTTACACAAATATCTCCATTTGCAGAGGTGCCAAATACCCACTGATATTGAATACATCTGTCTTAATATGCACATGATCCCTAGTTCCACAAGGTATCATCTTTATAGTCCTCTGTGCATTTGAACAGTCTATCAAGCTTTGCCTGTTCTATTTGACAACAAAGGACAGAAAGGTGAAGCATCTGACCAAAGGTCAAAAAGAAAACCTAAGGAAAGCCTGTTCCATCAATTCCTCAGCTTGCTCCCATCCACCGGTTATCCAGTTTTTAGCAAAGACTGCTCAGTACCGCCTAATACAGACAGTTGCAGAGATGTTGGTTTAGGCTTTAATGTTTTCTTTAAAGTATAACCAGCCCCAAGTACTAACTTTCTATTATTTTGGGTAAATGTCCTTCATGTTTCCACAGTTTCAGGCTCCTGCTAAAGAACAGAAGTCTGCAGGCAAATACTTTTCTCCTCCTGGAGGAAAGCTGGAGCTTTAGTGTTCCTCGGGTACTATCAAGAATCAATTTAACCTTAAGCTTCTCTTGCTCCCTTCAATAACTTTTGATTTTTAGCTGAGTTAAAAAAAAAAATCCGAAACCAACCAAACAAAAATGAAACAAAATGTGATTGATAGTCATGCAGGTCTATTTCATGTCACTGAACTAGGAAGTGGCTTTTAATCCTTATGATTTTTTGTGTAAAAATACAAGGATGCCCAAGCTGATGTATGCACACTTAGTAAATGAAATACCAAAGCATGCTGACCTGTGCGACTCAGTGGTACAAAATGTGGAGCAAAAATTCTCCCCTTCACATGATAATGATGCAACCCCAGTACCTTGATACAGTCAAGGTGCAGCTGAAGAGACAGCCTGCATATGACACCTGGGATTGAGGATTTAGGGAAGACTGCTGAACTGTGCTGGGAATCAATGGATTGCTAATGCTGAGCTCAGAGACAGAAGTTGAAGGCTAAAATCCCTATAGCTCCTTCCTAAATTATCCTGTCCAGTAAATGTATATCTATATACAAAACCTCAAATATGAGGAAATGAAGAATAAAGTTTTATCATCCAGGTTTGCTCCCAAACACTCCTGAGAGCTGCCAAATTCTTTCCCAAAAGAGTAGCAGACTCCAGCCAATCTATCACGTACAATTTAAATCTCTGCTCCCTTCCCACAGTTTTTTTCTCAAAGCTAGTGAAAACCACAAATTATGCTTCAACAATGTGATTTTGAAAAGTTCCAAGAAATTAATAGAATTTTCAAAGAATTTGAGTTTGAAAAATTACAAGAATATTTTTCCACCCTCTTGCCATTTTCTTGTCATTTTTGTATTCCTGAAATTGTTAGAAATGTCCCATTTGATGTATTAATTGTGAAGCTCATACCCAGTACACTTAAGCACAGCTAACACGTAGAAATGCCACTGCCAGAAGATAAGTATCAGACCATGCAAAACGGCATGTGGAAGCTGTGATGCCTCTGCTTGCACAGAAACTTCTTCACAGGACTGAGCCAGTAAAGACAGCTCTCCTGTCTTTGGGAAGAGCTGAAAATTAACCTATGCCAAATACTGGAAAAGATTACTTTAGTTTTTTCAAGGTGAACTTCAAATGCATTTTAAGATGCAAACTGTCTGAATCAAACTAAAAGTAACTACCTTTTTCTTCCTGCATAACTGGGGCACTGTCAGTGTTAACTGAATTAAAGGCATAATTTATTAAATTGTCTCTCTGAGCACTAAAATCTGTCAGAATTTTAACAGTTCCAGTTCACCATCATTAGTTTGGAAGGAGACTGCAGAGGTTAATTTTAATTTTCTTCTTTTTTCTGTTCAATGCTATGCACAGTATAACTTTCACAACCAGTGTTCAGCTGCTTTTAGAAGGGAAACTGAAGTATGTTTTATTCCCAGGATGCAAAATTCAGGTTTTGGGAGCTCTACCTCAGAAGAGCTCAAGGAAAGCATTCCCAAACCATTTTATGGGCATCAGATACTGATTCAAAAGCAGCTATGTGTTGAAGACTGAGGTTCAGAATTTACCCCAAATTCTTACTGTATCTGATCCTCAAAAGCAAATTTTAGCCCTTACTCCAACAAGCCAAAGAAGGCAACTTCAATGGAACAGCTCTTGCAAGCAATAACCCCTACTAACACTAACCACTACTGACAGTGACAGCAATAGCATTCAAATAAATGTAAAGACAACACAGTGCACTGAGCCACATATTGTTTTGATGTAAACAGCTCTTACAGGAGACAAATACTGCTCACACTGATGGCAAGAAAATGAAGAGAAATGTTTATTACTGGTTTTAACTTCTCTAGGATTACTTTGGTCTTGCTGTCATGTAGGCAGACACTTGCTGATGCTTGTCCTCATGAAAGCAAATGCTTTCCCACAGAGGACTCCCTGCAGAGGTGGCATGCTGGGGTCAGCAGCTAGCAAGAGGAAAAGAAAGAAGAGAAACATACTAATTCAACACACATCTTAGTCTCCCTTTGGGCGGCACCCAGGAGGGCTGACATTGCCTTCCGTTGCTGAATGCCCAGTCTTTCTGCTGTTGGCTTTTTGCCACCTTAGCTGTAAGAGAGCAAAATGATGAGCTCAGATCACTGATTTGTTTTCTAGTGTCTCAAAAACAGCAATAGATTTTTGGCTTTTAATACAGACAGTGAAAACAGGCACCTGGTTTGAACTTGAAAGGTAAGTTTCTCATTGCAAGCTCTAGCTTTAAAGGATATGCACACATCCATACACCATTCTTTCTGAAGAGAATCCTATTCACATTTCCAGGTAAAACTATTCTATGGAAGAAAAATATATGCAAAAAGGAAACTCAAATGCAAGCTTAATACTGTGTGCAAAGCTGTCAGACTACAAAGCTCAGTTTTCCTTAGGACTTTTTAAAGAAAATGACTTAAAGGTTTTTAAAAAAAAAAAAAACAAACAAAACAGAGCAGAGGAAGGGGGACTAAAGGCCTCAGGAGCTGCCTTTGGATTCCGTTTCTTTCTTTCTTTGGGTTCATATACAGCCTTCTTCCATTGCCTGGCAACACTCCTTGGTACGCTTATTAATGGGGCAGTCAGCCCTGCAGACTCAGTCAACTAACTGTGTGGAGACTACTGCTGCTTGCAACATCTGCACACGCATCTGGGGTTTTATAAATCCTTCTCAGGCAAGTCCCCCAACTTACCAGATGAAGAAATGAATCTTGAGTGCAAGCGGTTCTTATGACAGAGGCCATGTTAACTTGCTTTGCTGTGTAGAAGAGCCATGTATTCGCCCCTAATTACAAAAAGCTTACCTTTACCACACAGGTATCATATTCAAAAATCTTCTACAGGAATTAATGGTTAAGAAGAGGTGAAAAAAATGAACATGAGCTGGCAGTGTGTGCTCTCAGGCCAGAAAGCCAACCATATCCTGGGCTGCATCAAAAGTAGCATGACCAGCAGGTCGAGGGAGGTGACCCTGCCCCTCTACTCTGCTCTTGTGAGACCTCACTTGGAGTACTGTGTGCACTTCTGGTGTCCTCAACATAAAAAGGACATGGAACTGCTGGAACAAATCCAAAGGAGTGTAGGGGATGGTGAAAATATGAGGCTGTGATAATGTGGCAAGAAAATAAAATGAAGAAACTCGGAGCCTGGAACCATGCAACAGGGAAGATAAAGAGCCTCTGTTGACAAAGTAAAATTTTTTGAATTGATATCATCAACCAATCATGAATAGAGCAACCTACTGACCAATAAGTTTGTAATATGCTCTGTTATGCTTGACCAATAGGTTTGTATTATGCCATGCTATGTTTGACCAATAAGTTTGTGTTGTGCTTGACCAATAGGTTTGTATCATGCACTGTTATGCTTGACCAATAAGTTTGTATTATGCTCTTCTATGTTTGACCAACAGATTTGTATTATGCCATGCTTAACCAATGAAATTGTACCACGCTGTGTAGAAGGATATATAAGCAGGAACTCCTCACAATAAAGACGCTGCTTGAACTTTCTATCTTTCTTTCTTCCTTTCTTTATTTCTTTCATGTGGCTGTTTTGGCTGCCCCAAGTAACTACACAGCCACAAAGGAGGGCCACGAGGATGATCAGGGGACTGGAGCACCTCCCGTATGAAGATAGGATGAGAAAGTTGGGGCGGTTCAGCCTGGAGAAGAGAAGGCTGCGTGGAGATCTCATAGCAGCCTTCCAGTATCTGAAGGTGGTCTATAGGGACGCTGGGGAGGGACTCTTCATTAGGGACTGTAGTGATAGCACAAGGGGTAACAGGTTCAAACTTAAACAGGGGAAGTTTAGATTGGATATGAGGAAGAAAATCTTCAATGTAAGGGTGGTGAGGCACTGGAATGGGTTGCCCAGGGAAGTTGTGAATACTCTATCGCTGGCGGCATTCAAGGCCAGACTGGACAAAGCCTTGGGTGTGAGACAAGGAGGCACCAAATGTAATCAGTTCTAAGTAATTGTAAAGTCTGGTGGTTTTGTAATGGAAAATAACTGCGGAGGCTTGAAGGTAATTGATTTAGTTTTAGGTCCTTTGGACCTTAGTACAAAATGTAGAAAAACAGGATCTGGGGATGAGGAGTATCCGGGACCAGCAGAGGTCCAGGGAGGGAGCAGTGAAACTGCTCAATAGAAGGACAGGATGATTGCTATGTCTGTAATGTTAATTAAGCTGGAGCTCCAAAGACTGCCAGTGGGTATGAATATTGTAAACGACTCTCAAAGACCACCATTACCTTTTTGTGTACATACGGGAAACTTTCTGGAGTAGCCTCATGAATATGTATGTATGCCCAGTGACTGTATAAGGATGGCCCGTAGCAATACGAGAGACACACTTAGAGGAGCTATCCCCCGTGTCTCCCAGTGTCGCAGTAAAGTATACCTGCTTGTCAACTTAAAATTTTGTTGGCGAGTTTGTTCCTGGAGTTTTCTCCAAATCAAGCTCCATCAAATAACTTCATAAAGTACAAAATATTTCAACTACATTTACTGATTCTTTGGTAGTTCCAGGTGTAGGGGTGTGGACACTGTCAGTTCTCCTATTACCATGTCAGGCACATGCCTGCCCACTCCACTTTAGATACACAGGCCTGCACTGCCCATTATAAAAGCCAAACTCTAATGACGCTTCAAATCACTTGCTTGTGTTAAGCCATATAACTGGTGTAGTGCTGCCAAAGCCACTGAGAAAAAGGAAACACAACTGGCTGTTGACTACTTTTTATTTTTTTAAGTATTTTGAGCCATTTCATAATGGAAAGATTTTCTTACTACTAGTTCCCTGCCCATCACAGGATTACTTCCACTCTCCACTTAGCACTGCTGTGGCAACTATAATTCTTCACTTTTACCTATTTACATTTAGTTTCTCTGCGCAAATAAATAGTTGGAAACAAAAAACCACCCCATTCAAGTCACATGTATCAGTGGTCCCTGCACGAGTTTGAGAAAATACCAGAAGAGAGAGTTTTCTTTTGCCAGAAGGAACATACATTAGGATGGACTAATAATTACTCTCCCTCTTAAAGGCCATCTAATTCTTTCTATTATCTTCCCATTTACTCATAACATTGACTAACAATAGTCTTGTGGCTATTTTCCACACCAAAGACACTGATTAAGAATACTGGCAGATGGATCGAACAGCACATGCTCCTGTCTCTGAAGATACCTACAGAAGGCAGGAAAACTGCAGTTACACGAGGCAACTTTTATTTAGAAAGTTCTGAGAATTTAACAGAGCCTTGTACCAATCACAGCCTTAAAAAAAAAAAATGGTCTGCCAGTATAATTTTCCATGTTCCAAGTTCCAAATAACTCATGTTGCTATTACACTGCAAAACTGTGCATGATTAACAATGTTTCCATAGACAACAGATTTCAGTACTAATCACAACAGACTGTAGAAAGTGGAATTTGAAATCCCAAGCATTATCCTAAGAAATCAGCTTAAGAAGCCCTCCCAACAAGGAGCAGTAATCTACCACACAATTTGTACGACGATAGATAAAAAAATTATTTGCCAACTCAATTTTCAAATAGCAGAGACTCCAACAAATCAGCCATCAGCAACAGGAAGTGAAGGAATTATTAACAAAACCAATTAAAGTAGTCTCCCACAAATGATCCCTTAAACTTCATGTAGCAGTACCATTAGATGTACAGTGACAACCTGAAAAATCATAAAATCATAAATAAGCACAAAGAAGTTAGAATGTTAAAGGACAAAAACATAGAGCAACTGAATCTCAGTTCAATGGACCTCTTTAGCTGGTTTAACACATTTGAATAAATTCACATGAATTTTACCATCAGTCACTCTTCATATTAAAAGAGTTAGAAAAAAAATCGAGAAAAAAACAAAATTCATAAATTATGTATGTCAAAATCACAGTATATTTTGCAAAACAACTATTTTTAGAACATAGAGCAGTATCTTCTATGTAACAGGAATTCTATAGTGGCTTATGAAGATATCACACAATTAATTTTCTTTTACAATTATTTCCTTGATGTATTTAACCAAATAAAAACATATTTGATGTTTAAAAACTGAATAGTTAAAAAACAAAACAAAACAAAAAAAAATTAGTGCATATCCTTTGAGATACAGCAATAGTTTCTGCTATCTAGTAAAGCAATGACACTGTTACGAATTTTAATAGACATTAATTCAATAAACAGCAGCATTCCAAATTCTGGATGCAGTGCCGCAACTGTAAAATTAAGCACTAGATGTGAAATATGCTTTTAAATTTCCATGTATTAACCTATGGAATGCTCTTCAGAGATATCAGAATCATGAAGCTGTGCCTAGTAAAATCTGAACTTCAAAAGAGAGTTGAACCATTGCAATTGCTTAGAACTCTACAGCAGCCCACAGTCCACCCATCTGCAGCACAGAAAACCAAATGCCTGCCCCAGTGTAAGAAAATATGGAAATAAAATCAAAGCAGAAGTCTGGTAATTGAGATAAAAGATATTGATTATCACTCTAAGCTGTCATGTGGCAGCTTAACATAGATCTTCAAGATTTATAAAATCCTTTCCTGGGAATACATAATCACATACAGGAATTTTTTTCAGGCAAGGAAACTCTGATCTTTGAGCTGTTTCTGCTGCTGTTGGGCAGGTCCTGCTATCCAGTTTTCTCTCTGTTCTTGTGGAACACCCAACAGACACTATCTGAACCATGGTGACTGAGTTTGCAGAAATAACCCAGAAAAAAAAAAAAAAATAAATTGGGAGGGGTGACAGGGTTTAGTTTCTTTTTCTGTTTAGCTTTTAAACCATTCCAGTGTGGTGCCAGAGGAATTCCAGTGCCAGCAGCAAGGAAAGTAGTGCAAGAATGAGTATAAGGGAAGAATAGTAAGCTACTTGTTTTCAACAGCAGCCCACAATTTACTCTCAGTTGTACTGTAGAAGTACACCAGAGAATGGTCAAGTACCAAAAGATAGATAATGAGCAAATGTTAAGAAGAAATTTCTCATGTCAATTCCCAAGCTTTCACTACTTCATTTTGCCACATTTTAACATGTATTTATTTCATTTTTCGTAACTAGGCTGCTGCATCTCTGTGTTAGCAATTTAATTATTTAACTGTACTTTTACAAATTATCACAGTATTAAGAAGGTAACGTTTTCTATATTACTGTTTACTTTAGGCTAAGTAAATTTTAAATGCTCTGAGCATGGAGGCATGAGTGGAACTTTCTTGAAAATGGTCTTATACTAAAGTGTTTTATATAAAACTAGACATATCAATACTTCATTTTCTCTATGAATTGATTGATGTAACATACAAAGAAAAAGATCATAGTAACTAATATGAAGCAGCTGCCTTGTGAGGAGAGAACAAACAAGCTGGGTCGCTTAGGTTTTCAGGTACTTGGCAGTGGGGACATACAACCACAGTCCACCAACTCATTAATACAGTGTGTAAGCTGATCTCACAACTGTTACTTATCCCATCCCTACAAAGCAAAAGTAGGTTGTGCCTGACAAACTGGTCAAGCTAATACGTATTGATGCAAGCGTGGAGAGGACCAGCCCACTGTAAACAGCCACGTTCACCTGCCTTCCCCTCTTGCCTCCTAAATTCCTTCCTCCTACTGTCACTGGGAAAGCGGTGGTACAGGAGAACACTTTGGCACCTGTCATGGGCCCATCCTCAGGAGGTAAAACACTGGGTACAAGGGAGCACTGGTCTGACACAGCATATCACCTCCTGCTTTCTCATCTTGTTCTACAGTGCTTACCACAGTACTGGATTACTCTATAATTGTTAGTTTTGCCAAAATGCTTAAATATTTTGAGATGTGAAGAAACAGAGAAAAAAGACTGGTACATTGATTTTTTGGTAAAAATGAAATTAAAACTTTTTATTGCGAAGTTGAGAGGTCAGCACAACTGCATGATGTTTTCCTATTTGCATTCAATTTAGTAATTTCCTAAATTCATTCATTGATAAGATGCTGCTATAAACTGATAAATAATGAACTATTATAACATCATGTTTTACATCGCAATGCCATGCCATGGCCAGAACAGGTATTCTGTTCCCCTGCTGTAACATATCACACCACCTTCTAAAATACAAACCTTCAATACTATTACTGTTTTTAGACATATATCATTTACTCATCAAGTTAATATATGCACTTGTACAGAATTTAAATTTATTAAATGAATACCTATCTACGACTGAATTGAAGCTGCCTTTGAAGCAGCTGATCTGGTAAAACTCCCAGCTGAATTGTTACATAATCCCAGTTGCTAAAAATGACGTTATTTTCTACTTCTAAATTTTGTCCCAAGATTGATTCAACACACATACAAAGATAATGCTCAATTTCCAATCTTGATTCAAACACATACTTCCAAATTCCTTCAAATACAGGAGAAGTGTGAAGCCTTCTTCCCAGAGGTCATTTTTCTCAGTCTTCCACAAATACTCAGGCATGTCAACACTGTTTTTCTAAGGCATGTTTATTACTGTTTTACTGTTCTCAGTTAGAATGAATGATTTCCTTTTTTTTTTTTCCTTTTTTTTTTTTTTTCCCCAAAGGCCATTACTTACCAAAGGTATCAGAATATGAAAAGATTAAGCATTAAAAGAAAAAGACATCTGAAATCTACTTAGAAGCATTCTAATACATTTTATTCTGCTTATCTGTGGAATTCTCAACAACTAAAGGTCCTGAAAATAGCAATTAAAACCAGGGTCTGCACTGCAGATGTCACACCAATAAATAAATTATATTTGCCCTGCAGAGAAGGACTTCGGGGTACTGGCTGGGAGAAACTTAACATGAGTCAGCAGTGCGAGCTCGCAGCCAAAGAAGCAAACCATATCTGAGAGTACAGCACAGGCTGGGATCTACCTGGCTGGGGAGCAGCTTTGTGGAAAGCGAAGTGGAGGCCTTGGTGGGCAACAAGTCCAATATGAGCAAGCAGTGTGCAGCTGCAGCAAAGAAAGCCAAGAGGATGCTGGGTCACATCAGCAAGGGCATCACCAGCAGAGGTGAAGTCATTATCTCACTCAGTGCTTGTGAGGCCACACCGGGAATACTGTGTTCAGTTTTGGTCCGCACTATACAAAAAAGACGTGGCCAGGGTGGAAAGGGTCCAGAGAAGGGCCACAAGGATGATGAAAGGACTGGGAAGCCTGGCATATGAGGAAAGGCTGAGAGAACTGGGTTTACTCATCCTAGAGAAAAGAAGGCTCAGAGGAGACCTATCACTATGTTACAGTATTTAAAGGATGGCTACAAAGAAGATGGAGACTTCCTTTTTACAAGGAATCACATGGAAAAGATGAGGGGTAATGGGCACAAGTTACTCCTAGGGAGATTCCAGTTGGATACAAGACGCAAAATGTTCACAATGAGACCAATCAGCCACTGGAATAATCTCCCCAGGGAAGTGGTGGATTCCCCAGTGCTGGACACCTTTAAGATTCAGTTGGACAGGGTGCTAAGCTATTTGATCTAGACTGTGTTTTTGCCAAAAAAGGTCGGACAAGATAATCCCTGAGGTTCCCTCCAGCCTGGGACTCTAATTCTATAAACTCGAATGCTGAAATAACCGGCAGATGAAAACACACCTAAATTTCTATTTCTTAAAAGGAGTACCACACATTAATTGTCTGCAAACTTTTTAATTTACAACATATTATGAAAGTAAAAATCCTGAAACATTATTTCAATTCAGTAAAATCATAAAATGTTAAATTATGTTTTCTTGCCATAATTGACTGTTTCGACAAAAATAAAATCTTTAATGGAAGTTCACAACTATTAGGAGCACTTAGGTCAGCATTATTAATATAGCCCAGACAGAATAACCTATAGAAAAGCAGGAACTCCAGGAATGTACTTTCTGTGTTTTCTAAAGTATATATTGAATATGCCCACTGAAAATTGGGTTTTCCTCACTCCTTCTTTCCCACTAATATTTACATACACTATATCTCCGAATCTGCACACCTCAAGGACTCCACCATATGTTAAGAATTATTTCTGCAGCTAATCCTTGGCATTGTTTGTATTATAGTGTACAATTCTTACATGAGTTGCAACACGTAAATTTCTACAAAACCATAGAAACTGTGACAATCAAACTGTGTCATAAATAGTACTCATAAGATGGAAGTCATCACCATAAATAATAGTTGAACAGCTGAACCTTCTTTCAGTATGTGTTTTCTTCTGTCACTGTGCTGCAGTGAATTACTGTGCTCAAGGAAATATGCTGTGAAACCATGAAGCCCAAATAAAAAGCCCAGAAGATATAACTGAAGCAGGCCATATTCCTCTACACAAGCTTAAGTCATGTAGAAAAATCTGTCTCCACAGCTGTATGTCCCAAGACAAAAGCAGCACTGATAACTGATATATCTTGTACCTCCAGTAGTCTGTAGGAGGTAACATAAGGTAACATAAGGTAACATAAGGAAAAAGCAATTAAAAAGTATTTCACCAGCAAATACAGCAACATGACTACCTATACGGCAGATGTGCTGATTCAACTGCACTTTCAACAGAATTAAAGAATGACAAAAAGATACTAAATTATAATCCCATATGTCCCAAAAGATTCAGAAAACAAGAATTTAATTTTCACTACTTTCACTGTGTTTAATAATTACACTCAAAGATGTTCAAAGAGATTGAAGCTCAAATACCAAAATAAAGAAGGGCTTTTAATCAATAAATTACCAACAGAATTGCCTCAAACTACTGCAGACTTCTGTATACTTCTAGATCATTAACAAAATGCATGTTAATGATCTGAAACAGTTAATTGGCATAAAGAATAAACATTTTCAGAAGTTTTATAACATTTTGCTGAATATTTCAATAAAAACAAGAACACTGACTTCTGACATATCAGCCAAATTCTGTTCGTGCTGAGCTCTAAAGGCAAGCTGTTAAATTTTGCCCATGTAGTGATTCTGACTATCAAAAGAAATTTATACTAATCTAGCTAACATCCAAAAAAAATTTTGTCGATGGCATTCCCTTAAACTTGTATTGATGCAACAGGATTAGAATGTGATCCTAGGGGTTATGATCACCCCAGTCATCACTGGCAAAAAATTTCCTATACAATATAATCAGCATGAATCCAATACCATCTGAGACAACTGGAGTGTATTAATATCCATTTTTTTCCACCTCTCCTAATCAAACCACAAATCTGATTTTTAAAAGATGTTTGCTGAAATGACATCTCCTGCAATGATAGCCTTTCTCACATGAAATTACGTGCATAATGTCAGACAACAGCTTCCTGCATGCTTGAACTTAAAACAATTCGATGCAAGTAGTAACCTGTGCCTTTACTGCCGTCTTGTGATCCACACAGCTATGCCAGTTCATACCCTGTGATTAAATTACACCTGTGTATCTATAGATTAATATGCTAACCAGATCTGTCTTACTGTCTTACATTTACCCATCACCCACTTGCCATGGGGATCTCAGTTATACTACAGTCTCCATCAGAGGACCAAAACTTTGCACTGCAATCGGGGTAGATACTTATTGTCAGAGCCCTGCAGGCACCAACAGGCCTTAATTGCCCTAACCAACCTCACCAGGGATCCCAGGACACACATACAGCCACCCATGCACATGGGTCTAGTGGCACCCCGATCCAAGCTATGTTGGAGGAACACCTCTTGCCAGTCCTGTTCCTGGCTGTTCCAGCACTGTCATTGGGATTTCCCCGACTAACCTCAGATCTGCCTTGTTAGCTCGCCTTTCGCTGGATCGCTGACTGCGGCGCTGTCAAGTGCGACTTGCCACCAACACTGCTCTGCTTGCCCAGCTCAGGTACTGTAAGTTGGTGTCCCACTGGCGATGGCCCTGCCCAGCCTAGGTGGGAGCCGCCCCCAGACACCCATAGCCAACCCCCAAGCCCATGTTGGAGCATCATGGAGCTAGCTTCCAGTATAGTCTATTTGGTCATTGTCTCACAAGGTCTTTCACCTCTGCTAATATAACTCCTTATGCATCACATTTTCAGTGTGACTTTTCTTGATTCTGAAATTCTTATTCACTTCTATGTAAAAAATCCTTTCATAAAGGAAGGTCTACAATATTTGTGATGTCTCTGATTTGTTAAAATGTGCTTTTCATCCTCACTTTACATCAAATATTGATGAAATACATGACAGTAAAATATCATATTTAAGCCCTTTGAAATTGCAAAAGAGATTTGCAGCTATTTTCACATAAGCCCCATACTAAAAGAAATTGTAAGTTATTGGTGACCTTGTGCAAATATGTATTAAAAGGTTTTCATGCAAACTGCATAGAAGTTACAAAGAATTATATAAGCACTTAAAATTTTTTTATAAGTGCACTTAATAGATAGTTTAAGAACATCTATATTCAAGAATCTAAACTACTTTTATGATGATAAGAGTTCTAGTGAAAGAAAGAAAATGCTTAAGACTTGCCCAACTTGAAAACTCTTTGTGTCTTACTTTCATGTATTACAAGTATTTAGTATCACCTTACAGCTGAGACTAATAAAGACCATACAATCCATTAAATAAATTTATCAAAGAATGAAACAAATTTAACTCTGAACAAAACCCACTAACTTCATACAATTTACCAGAAACTGAAGGAGAAGGGAAAACATAAACACTAGAATTCAAGTTTGATGTCTCTGTACAACTACTCCCAACACCGCCGTGTTGTTCTCTGGGCACTTTCACAGAAGGAAAAAGGGATAAATCTTTTGAAGACACTGTCCCCAGCTTCCCAAGATAATTTCTCAGCATAATCACAACACCAGTGAAAACCTTCAGATGTGACTACGGACAGGCAGACAATACCAGGTAGTAAAATTTTTTATCTGCAGGAACAGAAAATGAGATAAATAGGCAAAAAGATACACAACAGATGTATGCACTGTGATGCTTACATTTTTGGCGTGGACAGAAGCATCTTCCTTGTCTCTACCTGTTCATGCAGTAATACATATAAGACTCTAGCTAAAGATGATGTTTTACGGTCTAATATATATCTATGCTTTCACAGATGTTCTAAATCCCTTACAGCTTTCTTTAAAGACAGGCATGCCTAGTATGCCAGGGACTGTAAAATTTCTTTAAGATTTAATGGGAATTTTAAGAGCATCCTGATCAGACACTTTAATCATGTTTTGTGGTAATGGTAAGGGACATCTCTAAAAGTACTAACAGCAACTAGGTACCTAGTTCCTACTTATTGCCTTTGTAAATATAGTGTTCTAGAGGACTAGAGAAAGAACATCACACAGCTAGGCTACAAAACCAATTTTTCTTGGGGTACCCAGCCCCTGAGCTGGAAGACAAGAGACAGAAAGCAGAATCAAGCCCACATAATCCATGGCGAAATGGTCATCAACCTGCTGACCTGGGTTCAGCTGCAGCAGTCATTTTTCTCCTTCTTAGTAGCTGGTGCAGTGCTGTGGTTTTGACTTTCGACTTGGGAACAGCGCTGATAACACCAATGTTTTTAGTTGTTGCTAAGTAATGATTACTCCGATCAAGGACCTTCTCAGTCTCATGCTCTGTCAGGGAGAAGGGGAAGCTGGGAGGAAGCAGAGACAGAGCACTTGACCCAAACTAGCCAAAGGGGTATTCCATAGCACAGCACGTCATGCCCAGTATATAAATTGGGGGCAGTTACCCAGAAGGGCTAGAATGCTGCTCGAGTTGGGCTGAGTATCTATCAGCAGGGGGTGAGCAGTTGTATTCTCTTCCCTTGTTATTTCCCTTATCATTATTATTACTGGTGATAGCAGTAGTGGTTTTGTATGATACCTTAGTTACTGGACTGTTCTTAACCCATGGGAGTTACATTCTTTCCATTCTCCTCCCCATCCCTTCAGTAGCGGGTGGGAGGGAAGAAGAGGGGGAGTGAGTGAGTGGCTGCATGGGTCTGAGTTACCAACTGGGCTTAAACCATGACACCTGCTAAGTATGAATACACACAAAAGTCTATAGGGCCAGATGGGATTGACAGGCTTGACAAACCTAATCTCCTCCTATGACAAGGTGACCCACTTAGTGGATGAATGAAAGGATGTAGATGTTGTCTACCTAGACTTCAGTAAAGCCTTTGACACCAGTTCCCACAGTACTGTCCTTGAGAAGAGGCTGCCCACGGCTATGATGGGTACACTCTTTACTGCATAAAAAAATGGCTGGATGGCAGAGCCCAGAGTGATGGTGAATGGAGTTAAATCCAGTTGCTGCTGGTCACAAGTGGTGTTCCCCTGGACTCAGTACTGGGGCCAGTTCTTTATCAATTATGTGGATGACAAGTTTGAGCGCACTCTCAGTAAATTTGCAGATGACACCAAGTTGGCTGGGAGTGTTATCTCCTCAAGGGTAGAAAGGCTCTACAGAGGGATCCAGACAGGCTGGATCGATGGGACAAGGCCAATTTCATGAGGTTCAACAGGGCAAAGAGCCAGGTCCTGCACTTGGGCCACAACAACCCCATGCAATGTTACAGGGCTGGGGAAGAGTGGCTGGAAAGCTGCTCAGTGGAAAAGGACCTGGGAGTGTTGGTTGACAGCCAGCTGAACATGAGCCAGCAGTGTGTACAAGGTGGCCAAGAAGGCCAACAGCATCCTGGCCTGTAGTGTGGCCAGCAGGGCCACAGAAGTCATCATCCCTCTGTACTGGACATTGGTGATGCTGAACCTCAAATCCTGTGTTCAGTTCTGGGCCCGTCACTACAAGAGAGACATTGAGGTGCTGGAGCATGTTCAAAGAAGAACAATGAAGCTGGTGAAGAGTCTAGAACACAAGCCTTATAAGGAGCACCTGAGGGAACTGGGGTTGTTTAACCTAGAGGAAGGAGGCTTAAGAGAGACCTTACTGCTCTCTACAACTACCTGAAAGGAGGCTGTAGCAACACAGGTGTCAGTCTCTTCGCCCAAGTAGTAATAAATGATGGCAGGAGAGGAAATGGCCTCAAGTTGCACCAAGGGTGGTTCAAGTTTCTTCACCAAAAGGGTTGTCAAGCACTGGAACAGGCTGCCCAGGGAAGTGGTGGAGTATCCATCCCTTGGAGATACTTACAAGACATGTAGACACGATGCAAAGGGACATGGTTTAGTGGTGGAGTTGGCCATGCCAGATTAACCATTGGACTCAATCTTGAAAGTCACTCCCAGCCTAAATGATTTTATGATTCTATGAGGAAGCAAAATAAAGTGGAAAAAAGGTGTTAGTCATCCTTTCCTCTTTTGATTGTCAATAAGTTCTTCTCTTAAACCCATACTTTCCTTTAGTGTTTTGAATTGTTGAGGATTTTCTGCAAGATCATTCCAATAACATCTCCAAGAAAAAAATTGCAAGCATGCTTTGTTCTGAAAAGTTGTCCTGAATTCTAAAAGAAATTAACTTAGTCATAGCACCATAAAGCGTGGGAGATTGTTTCAGTTTATAGTCTCCATAGCTTTAAACATACTGAAATGACACTGTACCTCAGCACTGAGTGATCAGCAAGACTACATGATGCCCAAAGTCAAGCTGGTAACTGTCAGGAAATAACTTGGCAGCCATTACCATATGTAGTAACTTCAGCAACCCATTAATGTAATAATTACAGAAAAAATCAGTTTCACACTTCTATCGACCTGGAAAGCATGACACGATCTTCACACAATTACTAGATACATAAAACCATAAAACGATACAGGTTGGAAAGGACTTCATCAAGTCTGCCCTCTGCCCCCCAGCTCAAAGCATAACACAAAACATAAATCAATCACAATTGATTGATTTATTAATTAATTATTAACTAATTAGTGATAGAAATGAGGACAACAGAGCATTTAGATTTGCATTTTGAAAATGTTATATTCTACAGATGCAAAATAGTAACAAAAATGCAAAATTTATCTTCCTAAGTGAATCAGGAAGTAAAAGTCATATCTTGATCTCATTAACTGGTTTACCCTGAGTGTAAAATCAGAGTGCACTACACTGTGCATCTTCAGCAGAACTGAGCATGAAGAAAGGATCTGTCTCTTCCTTGGAGTACCAGAGCCAGCTAAACAAAGAAAGATAATCCCATTGGAAATGAGGTTGCTACTGCTCTGTTGGTATTTATGAACAATTCCCAGCTCAGACTGCTTCTGATTTCTGACAGAGTACATATTGCTGGTTAGGTGAAATTAAATGAAGCAAATTAATGATTAATGGGTAGCTTATTTTTAAAAACAAAAGCATGAATTCCTCACTAATAGAAAATAATACGTGACTACAGTACTTAAAACACAGTCCAGTCTTAAGTGGATGTTTTGAGGCAGCTTCTTCAGTTTCTTCATTATCTTTTCTATTCATTGAGTTCTATTCACTGACTGCTAATACACTGGCTCTATGGCTGGTATACTTCCAAGTTTATTTCACTTACTGAAAATGCACTTTAGAGCAAGATCAAAAGTAAATATGAGTTCCAAATTTTTTATGCAAACTCTTAAAAAAGTTCAGGAAAAAAACTTACAGTGTTCTAGAGAAAAAGGTTAAGATTAAAACATTTACTAAACACTACTTGCATTCCTCAGAATCATGACACTGTGAAGACGGAAACACTTCAGAGATTTGTTTCTTTAAAATATGTCCAATCCCAAGCAGATGTAATATCACAGAAAAATTGGAATGTTTATTTTACAGTGACAATTTTAGTCCTAGTGTGCGAAACAGTTATTGAGAAACTAAAACATCAAAATGCCAAATGAACCAACAAAGCAAACCGAAAAAAAACCCACCCAAATACTCCTTGAAATTTTTAGTGTGTGGTAGCAACTGTAAATATTCAGAAGAGAAAACTTAAAAGATATTATTATTCTCTAGCAAACAAATGATTATCACTTACAGTATAAACTTCCTAATTTCAAAAATTTACCAGAATTATGCTTTCAAGTCAGCAAATAAAACCAATACTTACAAACAAAATAAAATTGACAAAAATTGTAACCTTGTTATTCAAAGTTAGTATCTAGACAATGTTTCTACATAGAAATGGTTGAAAATTTGTTTACTATTTTATTTAATACAAAGACTAACTGGAGTTATTTGCTGCTGTTCTTGATGAAAACCTTTGTTGAGTGAGAAAATAAATGAGGCTCACTTCTACTATAGCACATCCATACGAATCTCTAGTTGAGGATCTCATCTGCTTTTGTTATCAAGTAGTAGCATCACAATTCATCACTGCAAAGAGGTCAACATGAAGCAGAACACAAGCCTAATACAGGTACCTAAAAGGTATTAATGTTAAATGGATAATACATAACCAAAACCTAGCAAACCTCGGTCCCTAGCATTTTATTACAATGCATTTGCAGAATGTCCCCTATCATCAGTACACGGTCAAGGTCTACAAAAAGTAATTAACACAAGTGGTCCTTTAACCAAGCCCAGTCAGTGCCTTGATGGTTGAAACACAATGTATTAAATACTCAAACTCACGTATCCAGGAAAAAGGAATAAAACTACCTGTAGTTACACATACATTGTGATTAGAAAGCACTTTGAGGTCTGTAAATCAGGATCCATTTGCTATAGCAATTTAGCAATAGCATGGTTATGGCAGGGAAAAAATGGGAATGTTCAGGCCAGTGAAAATTCATGAACATTGTAAAATGGAAATAAAAGCTTTCAGTAGTCAAGGAACTTCACTTACAGACTGCATGATAGACTTTTAATTAATTTCTAAGACCACCTGCCTGGAGGGTGCAATAGTAAAAGCTGCAAATACTGGCTACATTAGAAAGTAGAATAGAAGCAAATCACAGAGTGAAATTATAAGCGCTGTGTTACCTATACACATTTCATGGGATCTACTTCTAATCTGGCTGGTGAATGAAGTGGCACATGACAGCTGGAAAACATAAGTCCATCTGCTTCCAGAGCAGATCTTTTAGTTTATTCTTCTTTAAGAAGGAATAACCTTGAAATTGCTCAGTGATAGCAAAACAAAAAGTGACAGTTGTTGAAGAGAGTCCTTCTTCAAACATACTCCCACCAATATTTAGAAAACAACTAATAGGTTAAATTTCAGAGTGAACACATTTAAACCATATCAATTTCAGAGTGAACTTATTTAAGCCTTATAAAATCTATAAGCATGTAGGAATGGTGTCTGTACATCTTTAAATGGAGCTCAAATCTATGAAAAGTAAGCTGATGCCTACCTTGAGTAAATTTATCTGTAATTAGTGGGACTGAGTTCTGCCATTTTCATAAGAACAAAAAAATCCTATCTATGAAAAAAAAAATATAAAGATGTTGATCATCTGAAAGAGCAGATCAATGACTACCAAATAATCAGCAGATCTGTGCTTGAATTAGACTGAAAATGTTGAAATGTTATTGAAATGACTGCAACTGATCTCATTGATGGCCTGTAGAATTCTGACTCAGACACTGAGAAGAATAATGTAAAATGTATAACACTACCAATATGTTTAACAAATCCTGTGAAAATTTTAATAATTATTTAAAATTATCTTCCTATAACAGTTTGGCAAATTAATAGACATAGCTGGGTTTTTGCAGATACTGAACATATGAATATTGCCTAGAGGTTTACAATGTCTTCAGTAAAAAAAAAAAAATATCTGAAAATTTTTTGCATACTTCATATGATGACCATTTTTATAAGGACAAGTTTAAACCTAAGTTTAGACTTTAAGACCTAATGAAAAAAATGGAGACTTCTACACTACAGGAAATTCCCATGCACTTCAGCACATACCTTTTGCTCTTGACAAACTAATTTTAAAAGCAGAATGTAGAAGCCTAGATGGTATGGTTATTATGCATGTCATAGGAATTCTGCAGAAGATTTAGGGAAAACCTGCTACCTGAAATCAAAATTCCAGATTGCACAGAATCCTTAGAAGCAAAACATTAAATCACACAGAATGTTAGTTAAGATCTAGTTTTCAGTTCCTCATCAATTCGATTTTGTTAACAGTGACTCCGGAGGCATATTCACTCACCTTGGTTATGTGGTTTTGCATCTATATAGTTATGGGTTTTTTTCTATAATAAACAAAACTATTTGACTATGCAAATATTTTTAATTATACAGAAATACAAAACATTCTTCACTCTGATGCACGTTTTTCACAATTATCTGTGAAAATGTCACATTTTCACAATTATCTGTGAAAATGTCACATTTTCACAATTATCTGTGAAAATGTCACATTTTCACAAGCGAAACAGTGCCATCTTGTGTATTACATATTTTTTCTCTTGCCCAAGTAAGAATATTTTTCCCTAGGGATGTTCAGATTTTATTCCACACACCCCCCCCCCAAGAATGATATGAAGTGCCACAGATAAAGTTTGCAATGTACTGATGAAAATAGATGTTCAAGTCATTCACAAAGCCCTGATAAAATAACTTAATATCTTCCACTGATGCAAGCAAAGTGAAAACCACATTTCAGATGAAACACCAACAGAAAGTAGATGCAGTTCTCTACAATTACATTTTTCCTGTGTAATATCTTAGACTCAAGTCTCTCTGTATAATGGTTTAGACAATTATAATAACAGCTTTAGAACTTAATTTACATTGGCTGAATTTCAATCTGTTTAGTGTCCCTGAGTACCTATGTAAGTCCACATCATAGTTTTAAAAGTATTGATGACCATCATTAAAATGAACAATATAGCTTACAAAATTTTATTTTCATTTTATAGATACTAATCTAAATTTTTTTTTTAATAACTGGAAATAATTAATTGGTGTTATAGCATGCTAATCATATAAGAATGAGCAAGTAACAATTTTAATTAACGGTTCACATTTGCATGCATTTGAATGTTTGAGGAAAAAAAAGCCAGGAGAACTGTTAAACAAACACTAATATGGATACAGAGTAATTAACAACTCTATAGTAGCTCTTGATGAATGATTTCATAATTTTAATATTATGGCAACATGTACTAGCTATAAGTTGGGTAGACACACATATAAAATGCAGTTCTTTTATAGCTGATAATTCAATGCCTTTTGCATCTATAAAACTTTAATTCCTACTGATTATCTCTAACTTTGCTCAGAAAAACAGGCTAAAGGACATCACTATTTATAGTACAAGAAACTCAGCAGCAGTGACAAAATGCATATTCAAGGTCTATTTTTTAAGTAATGACATTTATTTCTGTATTTTTTGTTTAATAGTATGTCCCAGCCTTTCTGTAAGTTGGCACAAATATTACAAAGCTTTCAAAACACAAATAGACAATTTCTGAACTCACAGATAAACACACTGAATTATGCAGCCCCATACTTTAAAAAAAATACAAGCGATCAGTTGAAAGGAAGATTTCTCGGGAATAAAATACTAGGCAAATGGCAACTGTCTTATATGTAAGATTTGGTATGTACCAGTAAGGTAATTATGGACTGAATGATGTTTACATTAGGAAATAAAACCCCTGTCTATCACAGGCATAATATCAGGAGTACTCCATGTTATTCTTTCTACGTTATATGCTGACAATGATACACACATAACTGTAAGGTTGTAATAATTCTCACAAAAATCTGTATTTCAGAGCCAAATATCATTTGTTACACAGTAAAGAATTATGCTGAAATTAAGGAATGAAGGATAGAAACTCCTATTTCTTCTACCTATTTCCCATGGATTGTGCAATATTCCAGACTTTTTACAGCTATTTGTATGAACAATTCCAAACCAATGAAACTAAGGTGAGTAAGACTCATTTTCTGCTCATACCTTAGTTTTCAGTCACAACCCTTAATGTGTTTTAATTTTTTTAGGGAATAAATGCATTATCTCACTAAGGAGAATAAGCTCTCCAAAGGTTCAAACTGGTATTAACAAACTTCAAAATACTAAATATGTCACTCAGCTGCTAGAACCGCTCCTGGTGGTGGGTGTCCCAAGCCCCAAAACTACAGAAAAGCCCCAACACTGAGATGGAATATTTATATATATATAAAAAAATAGATAAAAATATATAAACCTAAATTAATCTTCTCTGTGCATAGATTAGCACTGGGGAAAAAATATACTGAAGCAGAGTAATGCTAAAATTAATAGCAGATGCAGTTAATAGGGGGAGGGTTCTTGGTCTAGGTAAATAAAATTGCTTCATATGGAGGAGATGATGGACTTCAGGAGACATTTTTCTCACTACATTTGACAAACTCACTCTGTTTATTTCGACATATTTGTAAATTTGCACATGCATACACAGGCACACACATATATATACCTCTGTCTTCTCTGTATATGTAACATATGAAATTAAGTCACAACATAAAAAAATTACAGTTTTCAAGCTGTGCTCATTCACTTGGGCAGAAAGCCACTGATCACAAGAATCCAAAGTGGTTTGGATAATTTGTCTGGTATTTTACCACACACTCCCCCCCCCCATCCTACCTGCACCTCTAATATCTGTTTAGTTAATTTTTCTGGGGGTGTGTGTGACTCCAACACGACTGTCACAGTAATCTTATACATATTTGATTATAAAAATGAACTACAGTAATAATGAAAAGGCAAACAAGTCCACAAAAAAATTGTACTTTTGAAAAGGGAAGAACAAGTTTTAAGAAACTGTTTTGCACATGACTAGACCAAATCAGTGGTCACTAAAAAACTTATCCATTAAAAGAAAGCAAAAGCACACTTGGAGAAGTATGATTTTCATTTTAAATCACATTCAAACAACTTCCACAGAGGTGATGTGATTGTCAAGATACAAAAATAAATCTTTAAGGACTAAAAGGCAACTAGGTTAACAATGTGGATTGTTCTAGCTGTACTGCATGTAGTATAGTCCACTCCATGCTAATCTACTCAAGCTTCTATAAGCAAAATAAAAAAAATATTTCTAAAGTTTTTAGTCTTCCAATATTATCAAACACTGCTTATGTAAATAAGATCTATAATAAATTGCATTTTAAACACATCATTACAATACGCTTGCTTAGTTTGCATGCTACTGTTTGGAAGTCACAGAAATAAGAGTAATTCAGTTATCTGATTATCTGCGATGACTAACTTGACAAACATCAAATGTACATTAGAAAATAAATAGGTGCTACTCCATGAGCATGTAGTGACTGCACTCAAGATTTCAGGCAAGCTAACATAAAAGTGAGAACTCCATGTTATGATTATAACACACAATGTTTTCATTATCAATCAGCTGCAAAATAAGACTCCATTAAAATAACAAGCAGAAGACAATATTTTAAGCTCAAAGAACAGTGAACACATAACTGGGGCCTCAAAACATGACATCCAAATATTTTCACAGTTCCTAATTAACCTAGTGGTCCTGTATCTGCGATATTTGTTACTTAAATTTTCTATATATATTACCTGAAACAGCCTCAGCCATTCCCTTGACATAAGTCAAAATATAAAAATGGATGTGCAACAAATACACAGAAACTCAAGCTGTATCTTTAGAATTTTATTATTCTCTTTTTTTGTTCATCTATCGTGTAGTAAAGCCTTCTGAAAGTAGAAATTGATTTTGCTGTAAGAGGAATTTGTATATACTTAGGTTATCAAGGAACATTTATTAGTAATTTCTAGGTAAATAATTCATGTATTAATCTAATGTTCACAAAAAAAAAAAATCTCTAGGATTTTGAAGTTGATTTAAAAATAATTTCCAAAAAATTGCTGATTATTTCTTAATTTTGTTTTACATCTTTCAAAACATGAAAAAGAAAATCTGCCCTGAAAATTCAGGCCACTTAGAAATAATCTGTAGTAAAGTGGGGTGTCTGTCTCTTTGCTCAAGTAACAAGTGATAGGATAAAAGGAAATGGCCTCAAGTTGCATCAGAGGAGGTTTTGACTGGATGTTAGGAAAAATTTCTTCACTGAAAGAATTGTCAAGTACTAGAACAGGTTGCCCAGAGAAGTGGTGGAGTTACCATCCCTGAAGGTATTTAAAAGACATGTAGATATGGCTCTCAGGGACATGGTTTAGGGGTGGTCTTGGCAGTTAGTGGTTGGACTTGATGATCTTAAAGGTTTTTTCCAACCTAACCAATTCTATGATTCCATGATACCAAGATAAGGTAAGGCAAACTGCATCCATTTAAAAAAAGTGAGAGTGCATCATCTGACTTCTTTGTATCTTATCTACTACATCTGTTTGTGCCACCTCATACATCTTACATGAAGAGTTCACACAAGCTGAAAAGGTGTGACAGTAGAGGAGTAAATGAGGCTATATCAGCTAATGGAATACATCCTCCTTTATCTTAATTAGAATGGCAAGTTATTGGTAAATAAGGGAGGTTTCAAAGTTTGAAAAAGACCTTTAAGATCATCAAGTCCAACCATTAACCTAGCAATGCCAAGTCCGCCATTAAACCATGTCCCTAAGCACCACATCTGCAGGTCTTTTAAATACCTCTAGGGATGGTCAATCCATCACTTCCCTTGGCAGCCCGTTCCAGTGCTTGACAACCATTTCACTGAAGAAATTTTTCCTAGTATCCAACCTAAACATCCCCTGGCACCATCTGAGACCATTTACTCTCATCCTAATACTTGTTACCTGGGAGAAGAGACAACACCCTCCTTACTACAACCTCCTTTCAGGTAGTTGCAAGATAGTGGTAAGGTCTTCCCTCAGCCTCCTCCCCAGACTAAAAACCCAGTTCCCTCAGCCACTCCTCATAAGACTTGTGTTCTAGACCTTTCACTAGCTTTGCTGCCCTTCTTCAGACATGGAATGTCCAGTAACAGCTTAAAAGCTCCAGTGTTAAAACTGTGAGAAAAGATGTTAAGTTTATGTTAAGACCACTACAGGAACCTGGGCATCAGCTGTGGCGTCTTAGTTATGGAGTTCGGGTGACAATCATAAGTTATTCCTTTAGAGCAGAAGCATACAATTTATGTAAGATAATTCTATAGGCCCCTAAGATGATAAAAAAGATATTGGAGCCTCTCAGCATGAAGGCAAACAGAAAAACACAGGACTACTTTTCAATGCAAAGTATTGAATGATCAAGAAAAATTATTTACCTCCAACTAATTTAGTAACTACACACATCCACTGTGCTCATGGCTAAGGCAGACAGCTACTCTTTCTCACATTTTCTAGGGCTAAGCTCCAGTAAAAACAAATTTTTAACTAGAGGATTTTGGGCAGGAGGTTAGTAGGAGGGAATGGTATAATATTTTTCACATGTAATGGAAATGTAATCTTCTTTTAGCCACAGCAAGTAAGAGCTCAGTTAACAAAATTGTACTGCAGATATTGTGAAAACAGATTTCAGTGCAGGCTGGCAATAAAACACACATTTCAGATGGAAACGTACAACAACACTGAAATCCACTATATCTGGAGGAGAGAAATATCGCCTGTAACCTCACCTAGCAGTCCTAGGGGTACTGATTAATGAGATTCAGTTTTAACTTTTAGGTTTGGTTAATTACTAAAATGAAATTACTCATTATTTACAATAGTGTGATAAACCAAGTCCTAAAATTATTTCGAAATCTGTGAAAAGATATGAAATGAGGACAATTCACACACTTCTAATAAATAATGCACATTCCTAAGGAATTCGATGAGTAATTGCTGGAATGGTTTGTCAGATACAATATCCATTGAGAAGACTCCTAAAATTGCAATAGAAATAGCATCCAGCTTTTCATATATGGGTTTTTTTTCAATATTTATCTTATTTCCCCTTATGGATCATAAAGCACTAAGAAAAAAAGAAAATCCTTTAAAAAAAAAAAAAGAAATCCTTCTGCCCACTGATAGTTACTCAGTAATGATTCTGCCACACCAGTTCATACAAATTGGCCCCATTTTATCCCCCATCATTGACTCCTTTACTCAGCACATAACTCCTTTAAATTTAGCTCGTTCATCCAGAATGGAACGTTTTAGAATCAGGCAGCTCTGTCATCAGCAATGATTCCCAATATTCATTGCTATAATACCAACAGAACAGGAACTGCACCTGAGATAAGAGAAGTTGTACAGTGAGTAACAATCCACATGTAGAGATACTTAAGGAAAAAAAAAATAAAAACAATCCTAAACAAACAAGAAAAAACAAACAACAAAAGAAAAACCCTTCCCCAAAAAACCATGAAGCCCATTGTCAACAGATACAGCCTAGTTTGAATGGAAGTTCAGCACTCAAATTTACTGCTCTTTCATTAAATATTTTCCTGCAGGAAAAATGATGTTGTTTTTTCAACCCCAGTGCAATCTTTTTTATCAAGATCAAAATGTGTAAGCTGGATGTCTTTGCTATATTATTGACCAATGAAGTCAAAATGTGTGAAAATCCAGTGGACATCACAACTGACTATTGGGAAGACCCCCTTCAAGAATTATCAGTCACTGTGATTATTGGAGTGAGAGGAAAAAGACTGGTAGTAGTTTCAGTGTTCTGCTTGTGCAGGAACCTGACCTGAGCTTCTCAGCTTTCCTATAGGAAGTTCACCTCAGTAAGTCCACTATATATTGATGAAGAGCACAACACCAAGCAAAGTCCTCTTATTTCAGTTAGTTACTGTCAGCTTTGTGTCAGCTATGTCTGTTATTTCTGTCAGTGTGACCAGCAGGTCGAAGGAGGTGATCCTGCCCCTCTACTCTGCTCTTGTGAGAGCTCACCTGGAGTATTGTGCACAGTTCTGGTGTCCGCAACATAAAAAGGACATGGAACTGTTGGAACAAGTCCCCAGGAGGGCCACGAGGATGATCAAGGGACTGGAGCACCTCCTGTATGAAGATAGGCTGAGAAAGTTGGGGTTGTTCAGCCTGGAGAAGAGAAGTGGAGACCTCATAGCAGCCTTCCAGCATCTGCAGGGGGGCTATAAGGAGCTGGGGAGGGACTCTTCATTACAGACTGTAGTGATAGGGGTAATGGGTTCAAATGTAAACAGGGGAAGTTTAGATTGGATATAAGGAGGAAGTTCTTTACTGTATGGAATGCTCCATCACTGGCGGTGTTCAAGGCCAGGCTGGACAGAGCCTTGGGTGACATGGTTTAGTGGGAGGTGTCCCTGCCCCTGGCAGGTGGGTTGGAACTTGATGATCTTGAGGTCCTTTCCAACCCTAAGTATTCTATGATTCTATGATTCTACTTTTACACATAAATGTCTTTCAAAATGAATAATCTGCACATAAACCTTATTTTCTCTTTTGATTTGTCCTTTCACTAACACAGTCATCAGTCAGTATTAAGGTACATTTGAACTGGTGTTTAAAGATTTTCATGAGATACCATAGAGCTTATACACTGGAGATGATAAACATAACTGAGTCACTATATCCAGTCTCTTTATCCATTATTTGCTACGTATCGTGTGATACAAATATGGCACAGTATTATACACATAAATTAAATACTTAAGATCAAATTAGTTCTTAGAACAAGCACACATACAATTAGAATACATATGCTGATTATTTGAAAAGTATCTGGGGGGGGTGTGAGGGTGGGAACCAATCATGAAATAAAACTCTAGGCAATAGTGTATTTCAAACACTTTTGGCAGAGGAAATGAAAAACATACACACAGTAAGCCTGAGACCAGTACTTCTCTTAATTTGAAATAAGTATCTTGTGCCTCAGCTGAGGCTGCTGGGTTATGTCACTGAAGACTATTTTATACTTTATCTTTTCTAAGGAGATTACTGTATAGACATAACAATGAAGACAAAGACCTACTTATTTTAGATGCAGGGGAAGCAAAAATCACAAAATTACTAAGTACACTTGTTAACAAAGTCTTTTTCGTCTTGAATAGATATACTTGAACTAAACCCAAAGAATTTCTCCTCTTACTGCTAAATTTGAGGAAAATAGGTCTAGTTTTTAAAACTGACATTCACAGGTGCTCTTGAAGTACTCAGATTTTGGGGTGCTTCACACAGAGCAGAAGTCATCCCTCTGGTATTTCAAATTGAGATCATTATTTTTAAACATAGGCCTTAACCTCAGATGAGTTGTAAAATAATACTGATACAGAATAGATAATGTTTTGAGGATGGATCAATTAATTCAAGCATTTTGTAATATCACTTCTTGGACTCAAATGACTGGCATTAATCTTCTGCAGCTATGAAGCTGGTCCATCTTCTATCATCTCAAGAAATTTGCTTCCCCACAAGTGGAGAAGCCAGATTTCTTTTAGGCTCATCACACATCACAACACATTTCCTGCAGAATGATGCCAGAACAGTATCTTCCAAAAAAAGTGCTATTTAACAGAAAACCAGAAGGATGAATCTCAAAACCTTAAGCAAGATGTTGCAGAGGGGGGAGTGAATAGAGGAGGGAGAAAAAGAAAAAGGTGATTCAACTTTTGTATTAGAATGAAAGGGACTAGCAGCTCCAAAATATAGAATGGAGCTGAAAAGAATAGGTGAAGGAAACTGAAATGGGTTAAGAGATGTAAAGAGCTAGATATTCTTCACACTGATGCATTTCAATTACAATTATGCCATTTTGTTCATTAAAGAAGAGCAAGCTGGTATTCTAACTGATATTCAATTGTATCTCTTAAATGGCATTCATGAAATGTTATTATTCAGGTTCTTGTGAATGTTCCAAATACATCTTGCTTCTAAAAGGATGCTTCTGACACTTTATCATCTTTGCACAGGAATTTTCTGTATATTTTAGAAGCTGAAGTTAATAAAGCAGGCCTCTAATACACTATAATCTTAAAGTTTTCAAAACATACTTGAAGAGTTACAGAAGTACCATAAAACAGGTTGTTTGTTCTGCTTCACAAGTAGAAGAGGTTCAATTATTTCCCTTAAGCATACTATCGTAGCCCTTGTTGGAGGAAGTATGTCTTGATATTCAGCTTTGTCTTTCATATTTATAGAATCATAGAATGGTTAGTGTTGAAAAGAACCTTAAGATCATCTAGTTCCAACCCCCAACATCTCTGCAGTGTGCCTCAGTGTTCAATTATCAACCTTATTAGTCCAAATGATGGCTTGTTAAGAATCTGTTGTGCAAATGTAACTGCCTAAATCCACACTTATTTATCTTATTCCTGCTTAAAGCAAGGGACTGCTGGTAATGGAACAGCTCTAGCAGGTAGAGCTAGTAAGATGAAGTTCAACAGGTCCACCCATTCTTTAGGATCACTGAAAGCCGATTTTAAAATACTCTGAGGTCTAGTGGCATGTGACAGAATACAAAATCCACAATACATGATCAACATGGCTTCTGCAGAAACTTACAAACTTATTAGACATGTTCTGATGTGCAGCAGTGGTAAAAGCATATCATGCTTCATTATAAATAATTAGGAGTAGTAATCAGAGGATAAGCACAATGATCAATTTTACTCACTGTGTTTCTGTTTCATTAAATCCTTCATACCAATACTTGAGGATCAATTAAATTTCCAAAACATAGGCATTATCGACATTTTAGCTACCCAGTATCCCAGAACTGCTGTTCCAACAGGGCACGGCTACACACAGACCCTTTGTCGTTTTAGTCCCTCCCTCCCCTGTGTGGATGTGGATAACTGAGGGTGGCCTGAACGACACCCAGCAATAGCTGAGTGAGTCTCAGAGGATCAATGCATCTAAGTACTCGCAGGGAGGAAAATGAAGAAGACAGAACCTGGTTCTGTTCCTCGGTGCCCAGGGACAGGCCAACAGGAAATGGGCACAAGGTGAAATACAAGAAATTATATTTAAACCAAAGGAAAAAAAAAGTTTCACCACAGGGTGATTGAACACTGCTATGGGTTATGGAAACACTGACATCCTTGGAGACATGCAGAGCCTGAGCAAAAGCAGCCCCAGACAACCTGCCCTAGTTGACCCTGCTCTACACTTTCTACTACACTTTCTCTCCTTATCCTCTTTATGTTTTATTGTGACACATAAGGAGATCTGGGCACTAGCAGATGTGGGAAAAAAAAAAAAAAAACAAAACAGGAAAGGAATTCCTGGCATACTGAGAACTCCTGAAGCAGTATGTGAACAGTAGCTGGCTTAATTCTATTACTCTAGGAGACAGTCAAACCAGGGAATTAATGTTTTTATTGCTTCTTCAATACAAAATTCCCCAGCACTGGTACCACATAATACGCTTCAGAGTGAAGAGCTGTAAATTTAGGCCTTGATGACATAATTCTGTGAAAAATATGACAAAAACTTGTCAGTTAATACTTGCCTTTAATCTTTCTTATCTCCTTCATACAAAAAACAATGTCATTGTTCAGAACCCAAGTTACGAGGTAGTAGGTTTTGGTAGCTTATTAACAAGGCCATTGGCCAAAGACAGACAGAATGTGATTTTGTTCATTTTATTTCAGTAAAGACCTATTTATTTTTTAATATTTTCAGAATTCAGTAACTTGTCTCTAATAAAGTGGTAATCCACCTCTGCTCACCACTGCTTTGAAAACTGGCTAGTATTTAAAATGTGGATCAGTGAAAAACAGCAATATATCATGTCAAAAGGACATGTCTGGTGAATGCTGCTGGGATGAGTGCTGGGTCATGTTTTAATTAAATTTCTCATTAGAGATTTGAGAAAAACTATAAAGAGCATGCTAATGAGATTCACATATCTAAATTGGAAGGTGCCTCACAGTCCAAATAGCACAGCAAAGTTTGAAATGTGGGAGAGGAAAATCTCCTGTCCTTGATTTGGAAAATTTTTCATTATCTGGCAGGTTTAAAAAACAACAAAACAATCAAACAAACAAATCGAGTGCAGAAATGAAATCTGAACTCAAATGTGGGTTTGTTTGTTTGGGGTCGTTGTCTGGGTTGAACTCAGATGTAGGTTTGTTTGTTTGAGGTTGTTTGTTTGTTGTTTGGTTTTTCTTTTTTTTTTTTTTGGGGGGGGGCTTCATGTTTTGGTTGGCTGGCATTGGTTTTGTTTTGTTTTGGGGTTTTAATGAGAAGTGGAAGGCTGTTGTAATGAATGGCATCTTGGAGACCGTAATGGTGAACAAAGTTAGACAGGATTTTTTCAGTGCCATTACATTCAGACCTGGACATAGCCCAGGCCGCAGCAGAGAGAGGAGGGACCAGATTACTGCTGGTCATATGCTCTAACATCATGTAATTGAGACCATGCATACCCTAAGAGAGTGGTACTGTGCAGAGATTAACCTCCACAGTTGCAGAACCTTTTAGACTGGAAGGGATCCCCAGAAGTCCACCTAGTCCAACCTCCACTGTCCTCTCCCACCTCACTGACCCCCAAATCTGCATCGCAGTAGCTGAAAGGCAAAAAACACCTATGCACAGGCATATGGACACATGCACAGTACTGCAGAACACATAATTTGAGACAATTCAGCAGAGCTCTAAGTCTACCCCATTAGTTCCACATATACTTAGCAGTAATACCATATTAAAGAGGAACTGACAAACTGAACTAATGTAAAATGACAAAGAAAAATGGTTAACAGAAGGGTTAGTGTAACTGAAATACAAGGACAGCATAAAAACTTGTCCTAGAATTAGACTGACATCATCGAAAAGAGCAAGTTTATAGCAGTTTAAGCAAAATCCTATTACAGATTTCAACATCTTTTTTAAATTTACAGGGAAGGCACCAAATAATTTTAGGAATTTTTTGTCAAAATATGTTTGAACATAATCACAACAGAAATGCTATGGGAATGGTACGAAAATACTCTCAAAGGTTAGGTAAAAAGCATTTTGTTCTCATTCAGCTGTATCCAAGTGTATGTTTAAAGTTACAAAATCAAACCAAAACAAGTATGAGCATTTTTAACTTTTAAGAGAATAAACAGAACATCTATATTTCCTTAGCATCTGATCATTACTGTATCCAAATATTAATTATAATATTAATATAAAATTGATGGTGAACTTTCAGCTCTGCTGAAGTCAGAGGTAAAGCTTGCTGGCTATTTGCTTTTTGCAACTTCCTGAAAGTGATAGTTCAGATGAAATACTAATTTGGGCACTAAGAACAATCAAAGGCTATCTGTTTTTCCAGAGATACTAAGCATATATCTTTTATTTCAGTTCAGTTTAGGAATTTTCATTTAAAAAAAATAAAATTTGAGATAACCTAACATCCATGTCAGTTTTATCAGTATTTGCAATAATATTAACCTTTATGCCTAACAAAACAAATTATAAAAGGTATGAAACCTGTATGAATTTTAACAAGTATACTGAATTAATAAAAGTACATTTACCTTTGCTTTTGTTGCACACAGATGATGAAAATGAATGTTTGAATTTGTCAGTTGGAGTTTAAGCAATCTCTCATGTTACAGGACTATGGCATGTGCTTAATTTACCTTAAGCAGCAGCTACATTTCTATGAGCTTTGCAGTTCTGTTAACACTTTTTTTCTAATCTGGAATCTTAATGTATTTCTCTTTCTATTACTAATTTACATGGATCTGCATTTAATTATGGGAACAGTTAATTTCTAAATGAAATAGAGTATAAATGAACTCCCATTTAAGCTTAACACTACTTGAAAACTATAGAAGTCAATGATGAGTAGTAAGTGCTCAAAGCTTCAACCTTCTTCCTCTAGAACTGCTAAAGTCACTCTATTATGAAGAAAAACAATGAAACACTGTTAGGATTTGGAAGACTAGGCAACTGTGACCAAATTATTACTTATTCTTCCTTGAGCGATAGATTGTTAACCATGTAACCTATCAAAACCTAAAATATACAGGCAATTAAAAAGTACAATGCCGCAGAATTTTCTGATCACCTGAGGAAGACCTTGGTGAAGGATAATTTTACCATGTTCCAATACATACCATGAAAATGGAAGCCTGGATATTCTACGTTAATCAGAAAGCTCTCCAGGAACAGAGTAATACAGAACTTTTAAGAAGTGATTTCATTAAGCTAATTTAACTTTCAGAGGTTTTCCTTAGTATGTGTATATTTTCCCTTTTTCCTGACTTTGCAGTAAACATAACAAAATAATTTAAGCAATCCAAAGTACCTCAGATGAGACAGAATGAAATAGTATTGCTGAGCGGAGGGTCTTCAATTCCCTTGTGTTGTTTTATGCCCTGTAATGTAATTATTTAACTCTGTATCACTACCTCATTGCAATGTACAGATGTTCCTGTCTTCAAACAACATGAGATGAAAACAGACACTCCTGGCATGTTACACAAAGAAAAAGCCAAATCTAGTTGAATGGAACAAACAGTTACTGTCAAATTCAAAAATCACTGACCTTATAAAGAGAAACTTCCTAAAATATACAAATGATAACAAAAAGGTTTCAGTACAATAAAACTTTTGTTTTTCTCAATTAGAAGCTATCTTTATACATGACATTCCATAAACAACTAATTTAATAGTAACAAACATTTCACAACATGCTTCCTTCAAACTCTGTTCCCTTCTAAACCGAATACCTCATTGCAATTTGCAGGGTTGGGAGAGTAGGGACTAAGGACTGTGCATTGTCCCTGGAATGCTAACAAGCTCAAAGTTCTCAAACTAAGGAAAAAAACCAAACCACAAAACCAAATAGGGATGTAAACAATCCCCCTTTCTCAACCATTTCTTGCTGGCAAGAACCTTACTCATAATACATAATAATTTTTAAAATGGTATTTGAGTGTTACCTGTAAACAGTAATAAATACATTCCTGAAAGATTTCTGAGATGGACAGATACTCTTTTTTTTTTCGAGCACTTCAGCTACAATGTTCAGTCAGCTGTCAATTATCAGCTGCCAATTCTTGTTAAAAGCATAAGCTAGCTTGGTTACAGGAACAGTGCAGGTATATTTCTACAGCAAAACTTTATGTCTACAAAACCTTGAGTAGGTGCTCACTTGGGGATGTTAACATTCTACCCTCATCTGCATCACTGACCTTCTGTTTCTCCATTAAATCCCGTATGTTTATTCTTACAGACTTTAGTAATGTGTTATTATCCATGCTTCTATGCTTTTTGCATTATAAACATACTCCTTTATCCTTTGCAAATTAGGACTGATAAATCTCTCCAAAAATAAGGCCACTCAACCTTTCCCCAAAAACAGTCACAACTCTAGGATGTTATATAAATCATCTTGGACCCATGCTTTAAAAATAGGTAATTTTTTTTCTTTTTTTTTTTCTTTTTTTTTTTTAATTAACTCTAAACATCCAGAGTAAAACCAATTTTGCATCACATTAGGGAAGATCCCAAGAATAATTATTTATTGTGAAATTTAGCAATTCAGATTTACACTACAGGATCATTATTATCTGCCAATGGCCAGCATAAATCTTTTTAATAGTGACTACACATCTCTATCAGTGACAAAACAGAATATTAAATCCTTAATGCATAATGCTTCTTTTTTTTTCTTTTTTCAAATCTGGATGAGGTATCAGTCTCCTTTTGAAAACTACTACTTTTGTGCATCCACTTACTTGAAACATGAGGTCCAGTTGAATTCAGTGGGACTAAGAAGATGGGCAATTGGGTCATTGGCTTCCACCTTCCAAATCTCAAGAACTGTTTCAATGGTGCTATATAGTATATTGCAGGGCTGAACACAGAGTCTTCCGATTCAGACTTGCTGAGGAATTTTAGGAACTAAACCATGAAGAATTAAAATTCCCTGCATACTCTGAAAAATCTGGCAAGAACAGAAATAAGAAGCTCCTCACTGCAACTATTTAAAAAAAACCAACAACAAAATACACAACAAAAACAAAAGCAAAAAAACCTGTTCATGAACAGATCACTGGTTTCATTCAATTAAAAAAAAGGTATTAAAACATTCAGTGACTATATTGGCATGCACTTTTTTCAACTTGAAAATCTTCCTTTCAACAAGGAGAGATGAATTAAGATACAGGTAGTAAAAGACCTTGATGAAAGACAGCTCAGGGATCATACAAGTACTTCAGAATCCATCCTTCAATGAAAAAAAAATGAAAACTTAATGTGAAGAAATAGTCCCAACTATTGCAAAGTGTGTCAGTCAAGTCCAGAAAAGCTAAAAGCTGCTAAAGAGCTAAAATTCTGTGCTGGATTTTGCACTTTGGAGAGCTGCACTGATACTGGCCAAAGTCAGCAACAAGGACACAATGAAGAAATGTCAGTAGAAGCGAGTGAGTGTGGGGTATCAGAAAGAGTCCTCACAGATGAGGAAGGATGAGAGGCTGATGTGGAGCAGGGAGCTCAGGAGTGGAATAGTGAAGATCCCTTCAAAAAAAGGATCCTTTAAGGGATCCTTTAACCACCCTGCTGTAGAAAGTGGTTAAAAAATTACAAGCTCATACAGATGAAGAAACCTACATGAGTCTGCAGAGAACCTGAAAGTAACAGACTGCTTCATTTATTTCTGAAATACTGGTACAAGGTCTCCTGAATAAAAAGGTTTGTAAAAGAAAAGTAAAACCTTGCCTGAGCAGACCAGCAGATATTTACTGGCACTTGTCAAAGTTCAACAATTTCTCCATTTCATCACATATGTGCTTCAGGAGTGAAAGAAGGGAGAGCAAGACACTACCTAGCTCTTCTTGGGAAGATGACGTACTAATAAAACTCTTCAGAGAGTAGAACAGAAATGTCCAAATATTTATATTCATCTCGTTGGAATGTATGAAGGTTGAGGCTTACCTCAATCCATTAAAAGGCGATCCATTAAAACTACTGTATGACTGGGAACTGTGGGAGGCAGCTGTCTTTCATTCACAGCACAACTTCTGCTCACAATTTTAATTCAGAAAGCAAGTAAGATAAAGCCTCTGGCTGATGACCAATAAGATGATTTGTCAAGGGTTGCTAGTATCCACTACTATGTTTTGGGTTTTTTTAATAATACCAATGATTTCTAGACAAACCCATTGCTCAGAAACACATGTGGTTTTAGAAGAGACTATTCTGTAAAGCCAAGGTGGTTTACTTAAATTAATTTCTGTTTTCTCTCTGCTTAAGGACTTGATGCATTCAGATGTGCTACTGACCCACTGGGTCATACTGAATCAGTATTATTTTAAAGGTGAGCATGAAAGGAGGGTTGGGGAAAAAATATTCTGATGACTCCAGACATAATAACAAAATGGATGTAGCCACTTGTTTTAAATCTCTGGGACACACCTTGTATCTTGCTTTTACCCCTTGTCAGACCAGGTGCACAGAAGCCATTAATTTTGTTCATACAGCTTCTGTATTAGTTTGGATTAGAGCTTGTGTATCTGATTTTTTATTTTGTCAGGAGCAGGATTTCATAGGACATCACTACTATTTCCTACAACAAACCTGACACTAAGACCTCTCCACAGAAGTAATTTCAAAATTAATACAGCTGTTAAAACAGAATGTCAGCGCATTTCATGAAGCTCAGAAATTACAAATAGCAAATACATGAGATGAAAGGCTGTTTAAAAAAGCATCACAATGTTATTTCCACCACCTTTCCTAATTTATTTAAAGTATATATGCAATAGTCAACTGCTACTACAGATATATGTATGAGGATTCACTCCCCCTGCAGTAAATAACATCAAAATGGTAGAAAACCTTTTACATGTAGCACACATGAACCAAGTTCCAACTTACAACTGTAATAGAAATCTCAGAAGCTCAACTTTTGCACCAGTATCATCCACTACAAAACTCAACAAATTTATTTTCTTCTTCTCCCCTAGCCGCATATTTATAGTGCTGCTGCAGCCTGCTTCTACAATCAGTGTGAGTTCTTAAAGACATATCTCACCTGGTTCACTTAAGTAAAAGTGATTTCACAATATCCAGCAGTCTATCTCAAGCACAAATGTATCCTAAAACATGCAAGATCAGAAAAATACACTTCCTCAGTTTTTTGTTCTTAACAACAAAAATCCTCAAGTTTCAAAAAGTTGTGTTTTTAAGTGTTCAATCTTATAAATTAAAATCAGTGTGGGGCAAATCTTACCTCCAGAAAGTGAAAGAAAGCGAAAAAAAAGCATAGGCTCCCTGATAGCAAAATAATAAAAAGTACTAGCAATGGCATCAAGTTCTTTCAGCTGCGCTGTACAGAAACTCAATTGTAATACATTTTATAAAGATGAGTTAAAGGTTACTGCTGGGTTGTAGAGTTTTATACAGGATCAACCTTGTATGTTCAGTCTGAAATGTGGCAGCTATTTTTAAATTAAGAAGAACCATTCTAAGCTGTGTCCTTTGCTGCATTTATGAGTTTCCTATGTGTAAAAATATGTGTAAGACACCCTTCCCATTTATTATTTCCATCTAATAAGCTCTCTTTGAATAGCATGTTCTTTGGGCACTCACTGATATCCTCTCATGCCAAAATCTCTGTGCGCTTGGCTATGCAGTATAATAGCCATCTTCTAGCTTCACCTCAAAGCTTTTTGCCCGAATGTTGCCTTAGTTTTTCTGCCTGAGGATTTGAAATGCACCATCATTTTAACCACATTTGTTCCTGTCATTCTTTCTTTAAACAAAACCCCTTAACACACCCAGACTGCAAGCCTATCTGTGCTCTTTCCACATTCTCCCTGTGCTCTTCCTTCCTTTCAGTCTCCATTTCACTGCTGTTTTGATAAATAATTCAGCCAACATGAAGTCTATTACTGGTTTAATTAGTTACCTTTCTCTGTCCAGGAAGTGAATTTTCTATGTGTCAACATCTTAATCCCTATTACAGAACGAAGGAGAAGGTGATGTCACCCAGGAAGCTAAGTGCTGATATCAATCAGTCCTGTGACCTAATTACAGACCCATTAAAATTGACACAGAATACAGAACACAGAGAGTTGCTCTGTGTATTGCATGTATTTCCTTCCTGGCTTTCCCCTTTTCCCCTCAAGTTAATTGTGTGTTGTCTATAGATGGCTGGGAACGTTATCTCAAGAGCAGGGCCTGATCAGCTTCAGTATTTGAAAAATGACCCATTATAAGTAAGCAGAAAAAATTCCATCTGATGTGGGACAGATCTGGACACTGTAATTTTAGAGTCTTTGGAAGAAATAAAGTTAGTCTGTATTCCTGTTCAGGAAACCTTACAGGTTAATTTAACCACCATTTTGTTCAAAATTTACTGTCTTCTAAAACTAATTTAGTTGTAAGAAACAGAAATACCAATTATTCCTTCTTACTGAAGCAATGTTCTTTCTTAGTCCGTATTTTGAAAGAGTGATACTACTCTATTTAGTGGTTTCAGAAAGATTCTGTGTAAAAAAAAGCCCAAATGTAACAAGAAGCAGGAATCCAAACTCACAATGATAATCAAATATTTGTTGTGTAAAATAATTTGCATTGCTACTAAACCCATAGAATTAACAGAAGACAGAAATAATAAAATTTTAGGTAAAAACTGACACTTGTGCATTTCTAAGTTCTAGCTTTCAACTACTGTGAGTGACACATGTTAAGCTGTGCTCCCATGTATTCTGAAGGGAAAAAAAAAGAAGTCTTTTGTTTCACTTCCTGAAATTTCACTGGAGAGGGTAAAACCAGTAACGATTTTGAATTATACAGATGATAAGAAAACTGGCAACAGAAGTCTGAATTTCAGTAGATTTTTGGATCTGTTAGATTTTAAATAAATTCTTATAAACAAAAGCAAACACTGCGCAAATACAAACAGCAGCTTAGCAGGTGCCAGAACTAGCCAATTGTAATTAAACTCCTGCATACAAAGTAACTGATCCCTTGCTGATTAGATCACACCTAATGCATGCTTTGCACGCAAGAATGCATGCAAGAACAAACCCATCTTTCACTCTGAAGCTGCTTCAAAGAGGATGGCTTCTGCAGCTGCCCACCGCTGCCAATTGCCAGGGCCCTGGTTCACCTCCCCCTGCCCTCCGGAGCTGCCTCAGCCCTGATGCAGTGGGACTTCACCTGTGAGGAAAGGAAAGGCATGGCCATACCAGCCTGTGGTCACCTGGTGCCCTGATACCCTGGCATGCAGATAAGCCTTCTATGAACAGATAGGTTGGCAGCTCGGCCACTTCAATTAGGAATCTTAAGTCACATCCTTCAACCGAAGTGATAAATGCAATTGATTCCTCATGCTGTCACATTTCTTGTGAAATCCTCAGCTGTAGTTCCACTGATTTAGTTCTAGAGCAGAAACTACATGACATTGAATTCACATTGGAAAATAACCTGATGAGTATCCAACCATTTTCATTATGACACGAAGACGAAGCACACATGCTACCTGAAGCTGAGATTAATTTAGCAAAGATAAGCAAAACACATTGGGTTTGTACTTTTGAATAAGAATGGTTGCACAAAAGCAGCTATAGACAGATTTCAACTAAACCACCTTCTAATCCAGACTAGTGACAATAAATATTGACCTTTGACTCTTCAGTTTTGATCTAATGTTTAGAAATTTACTTTAAATGCTTCTAAAATATTTGGATGAGATGGATGAATATCTTCTGTTTACATAACTTCCAAAAAACAGTTGTGTATTGTGGGTGTTATGCAATCAAACTAATAGAAATTCCTGACCCACATAATCAATCTGAAACGGTCCCAAAATAAATTTTTAAGACATACGTGGTGATAATTTTCTGATTACTGCTTAGGCATTTTACACCATTAGCTCAAATATAATCAGAGCCTCTTAGTGATAAGCAAAATGTTGGTCTGTTTATACTGATTCTGAAACCAGAAATATGGATTTGTGAAATATCTTTTCAATATTATTTCAGTTTTTAAAATTACTTTCAGAGCAGAAAACCTTGAAAAGCTCAGATATTCAATTTTTATATACTCAGATTTTAACTTGGTTATTTTGATAACCTTCAACCAACTTCGTGCTTTAAAATGTTTTTCAACTTAATTTGACAAAACACTCAAAACATTCTGAGATGTTTCTGAATTTTCAGAGAAGCAAAATGCCAGTTATTCTCAGAGTAGTAAGGGAGGCTAAAATCCAATTGACTGAGAGTCCATTTCTTTAGGCAATTCATTTCTGAGTTTACATTTTGAAAAGTGAGGCCAGCATCCAGCAACGCTGAATCTCAGTTCTGCATTTCAAACTTGCAAGAAAGGTGAGTTTCTTTAGACTCATCATGAATATATATATGTGATGAGGTAGCTCTGAAACATCCATTTGCATTCATCAAGTCAGGTTTTTACACAGATGTACAGAAGGTTATAAAAATTTAGGCTGCTGTGTGTATAAAATCTTCGTGTATTCATTTCTAAAAGGTAGACACATCAGAAGATTTCAGAATGCATTTCGTACTATAGCAAAACTGTACGTAGTACGCTTTATGTGTGTACAGGCATATATAAAGACAATATGTGAACAGGACCACTGGGATTATCAGGTAGTGGCATTCTAAATCTAGAGAAGTAAAATTGAATCACTGGGTTTGTTATTTTATTTTTTTTTTTTTTTAATTTTCCACAAGTCCTGCTCTAAAAGTTCCCAGGATATCAAAAATCATCATGCAAAGAGAAGCCTAAAGGTTCAGAAAGTCTCTGAGCTCTGCATTTCAGAGAACTCCTTATGTTCTCCTAAGTGCCTGGATCAGACAAATGTAAGCTGGACTACTATGCATGGAGTAAACTACCAGATATGTAAAATACATACAAATGTTTCACTCTCAACATCTGGTACAGAGCTTCTGTAAACCAACAGTAACATATACTTCAGGTTAATTAGGAACAAGAATGGTTTCAATGCATTTACAAGATTCCATTTATTTATTTCATTCTGGTTTATTAGCAAAGCAAACAATTTCAAAAGTATCAGCATGAATTTTTAGTAGTTCCTTGCACTATTTGCTAAAGAAATACTGTATGACCAGGAGGAAATACTAAAGTACAACTTCAGATAACCATAAAATCATCTTTAAAGTCTAATGCGAAGACTCTGAGGAAGGAAAGAAATCTATATAACTATATACCTATACATCTATATACCTATATATCTATATACCTACATATATACATATAGATATATCTATCTAAACACATCCATGTATCTACACATATCTATATAGATATATCTGTATTGATATATAGATAAGTAACAATATATATCTATAGATACAGATAAATAGATGTATGTGTACATATAAATACGTATACATATAGATAAGTATGGATACTGGAAAAAGGGTAATAAAACCTCAATTTTCCAGAAGGGAAAAATGGATGAGCCGAGGAACTACAGAGCAGTCAGTCTCACCTCTGTGCCTGGCAAAATCTTGGAGCAGATTCTCCTGGAAGGCATGCTGAGGCTCAAGAAAAACAAGGAGGTGGTTGGTGACAGCCAGCATGGCTTCACTAAGGGAAAATCCTGCCTGACCAATCTGGTGGCCTTCTATGATGGGGCTACGGAACTGATGGACAGGGGTAGAGCAGTTGATCTCATCTACCTGGACTTGTGCGAAGCGCTTGACACTGTCTCACATGACATCCTTGTCTCTAAGTTGGAGAGACATCAATTTGATAGGTGGAGCACTCGGTGGATGAAGAACTGGCTGGATGGCCACACGCAAAGAGTTGTGCCCAATGACTCAATGTCCAGCTGGAGACCAGTAACGAGTGGTGTCCCTCAGGGATCGGTGTTGGGACCGGTCTTGTTCAACATCTTTTTCATGTGCCTCAGCATGCCTTCCAGGAGAATCTGCTCCAAGATTTTGCCAGGCACAGAGGTGAGGCTGACTGGTCTGTAGTTCCCCAGCTCATCCATTTTCCCTTTCTTGAAAATGGGAGTTATATTTCCCTTTTTCCAGTCATCGAGAACTTCACCTGACTGCCATGATTTTTCAAATATGATGGACAGCGACTTGCAACTTCATTTGCCAGCTCCTTCAGGACCCATGGATGGATTTCATCAGGTCCCATGGACTTGTATACGTTCAGGTTCCTAAGATGGTCTCGAACAAGACCCTCTCCTACAGTGGGCCCAGGGTCTTCATTCTCACTGTCCCTACATCTGCCTTCCAAGACTTGGGTGGTGTGGTCAGAGCATTTGGTGGTGAAGACTGAGGCAAAGAAGTCATTAAGAACCTCAGCCTTCTCCAAATCCAGGCTAGTCAGTTCTCCTGATAGCTTTCAGAGGGGCCCCATGTTGTCACTAGTCTGTCTTGTATTTGCAATGCACCTATAGAATCCCTTCCTGTTATCCTTAACATCCCCAGCCAAGTTTAATTCTTAGTGGGCCTTAGCTTTCCTAATCTGGTCCCTACCTTCCTGGACAACATCCCTGTATTCTTCCCAGGCCGCCTGTCCTTGCTTCCACCTTTTATAAGCCTCTTTTTTCCTTCGAATTTTCCTCAGCAGCTCCTTCTCCATCCAAGTAGGTCTCCTGGCCCTCCTGCAGCACTTCCTTCTAGTTTGGATGTATGGCTCCTGAGCTTGCAGCAGGTGATCCATGAATAGCAACCAACAGTCTTGGGCCCCGCTGCCCTCTAGGGCTATATCCCATGGAATCTCACTGAGCAGGTTCCTCAAGAGGCCAAAGTCTGCTCTCTTGAAGTCCAGGGCAGTGACCTTGCTGCACGTTCTTCTCACTGTCCTGAGGTTCTCAAATTTGACCATCTCATGATTGCTGCAATCAAGGCTCCCCTGGAGCGTCACATTTCCAACCAGCCCTTCCCTGTTGGTGAGGATGAGGTCAAGCATGGCACCTCTCCTTTTCGGCTGCTCTATTACTTGCAGAAGGAAGTTGTCTTCTACACAATCGAGGAGCTTCCTGGATTGCTTGTGCCGGGCCGTACCGCCCCTCCAACAGATATCGGGGTGTTGAAGTCCTCCATGAGGACAAGGGCCTGTGAGCATGAGGCTGTTCCTATCTGTCTATAGAGTGCTTCATCCACAGAGTCCTCTTGGTCAGGCGGTCTGTAACAGATCCCCACAATAATGTCTCCCGTCGCTGTTCTCCCTTTAACCCTGACCCACAAACTCTCTGTTGACTGCTCACCTATCCCCAGACAGAGTTCCATACTCTCCAGCCTATCCCTAACATAAATAGCAGCTCCCCTTCCCCGCCTGCCCGGCCTGTCTTTCCTAAAGAGCCTGTAACCTTCCATTGCAACACACCAGTCATAGGAGCCATCCCACCATGTTCCTGTGATGCCTATGATATCATACCCCTGTAGATGTGCACACGTCTCTGATTCCTCTTGTTTGTTCCCCATGCTATGGGCATTTGTATAGAGACATCTGAACTGAGCTCCAGTTGAAGCCGGCTCATTGGCTGGAGCAGCTGCAATATCTCTACATTGCTCTGAACGTTTACTATAGGTGCTGGCAAGTGACTGAGTGTGTTGGGATGGAATGATGCCCCCCTCCCCCAACACATCTAGTTTAAAGCATCCTTGACCAGCCTGGCAAGCCTACTCCCAAATCCACTCTTCCCTTTCTTTGTCAGACCAGCTCCACCAGCCCCCAGTAGACCTGGCCTCCTAAATTGAGTCCCATGTTCAAGGTACCCAAACCCCTGACTATAGCACCACCCTTCTAACCATTTATTAACCTGGCCAATCCTCCTAGCCTTTTTGAGGTCCTGCCCTGTATCCTGGAGAATTGACAAAAAGACAATCTGCGCTCCAGAGCTCCTAACCACCTCTCCCAGAGCTCTGTAGTCCTTCTTTATGTTCTCCGAGCTACTGCTATCTATATCAGTAGCACCCACATGGATCACTAGAAGTGGGTAATAGTCAGTGGGACTGACTAGAGCAGGCAGCTTCTCTGCAACATCCCTGATCCACGCCCCTGGTAGGCAACACCCCCCCCTTGAGTCTGGGTCAGGCCGACAGATGGGTGCCTCTGTTCCTTTCAGAGTAGAGTCCCCTACTACTACGGCCCACTGCTTTTTCCTGGCAGCACCAGTAGTGATCTTCTTTGCCAGTGCATCAGCCAGCTGTTCCTGGTGGGAGTGTGGTTCCTCATCAGCCCCCTGCAGGACAGCAAAGCAGTTCTGTATGGGAACAACAGATTTAGGAGGAAGCCCCTTGCTTTTAATTGTCCTCTTCCTCCTTTTCCTGTTGTTTTTTTTCTGTTACCATTTCCCAGCTTCCTGGGTTAGGGCCTTCTTTCCTGCATGAGTGACAGTAGACGCTTGAGGCCCCTGCACAGTCTGGGCCTGGAGCAAGCAGTGCAGCTTCCTCTCAGCTTCCCTGACACCTTTCAGCCTAGTAACAGCGTCCCGCAGTTCAGCCACCTGCTGCAGGAGGACCTCCACCAGGGAGCACAGAGTGCAGCCCTGCCCATTGTGCACCCTCTCCTCAGGAGAGCAGTGCAGACGCTCTCTACACCCCGAGGTCTGCACTGCAGCCTCCCCTCTCATCGGCTCTCTCTGGGTGCCTACATTGGCCACCACCGGGGTAGCCAGAGCAGAGGTCCCAGACAGAGCCTTGGTCATACACCGGGTGCTCACCATCCTGCTCGCCTGCCAGTGCCACGCGAACTGTCTCGAACCTGCCTGGGTCATTCGCGCTCCCTGGGGCAGGTTTTTAACCACTCAGGGCTGGTGCCGCTCCTCCTGGCACAGCCCCCTCTGAGTCAGCTCCTCGCATCCGCTGAGCTGCCGGCTCCCTGGTAAGCCCTGTTGAGGACTTGAGGCTCCCTCAGTGCCTGTTGCTGCTCCGAGTTGAAGCTCCTGGACGCAGAGCCTCCCCCCGATCAGGAGCTGCAGGCGTCCCCTCTCGAGACAGTCACCTCAAAATTAAATATTTTACTTGGTGTTTTGCTTCTGCAGACCAAATAAAATGGGATCCTTTTTTCTTTAAATGTTTTCTCTAATGGCTGAATATAAAAATATTGCCATAACATACTCTGTATTTTACACTGATACTCTGAGCTTCTATCGTTAGACTATAAATCAAATACAATCTGCAAGACAAATTGTGCCTTTGGGAACAAGTATGTGTCTGAATGGGAGTCATGACAAGGCAAAGCATATTTTTCAGTTCTTAAAAAGCATTGTTCTCAGATGTCACTGGCGCATGTGTGGAACCTCATAAAAAATACAGAAACATTTTTAAATTCCAATATAAAATTAAGGTATGCTGTCAGATAAGAGAGTAAGAGGTTAAACGTGAAAATATATTTGCTGATTTCTCTCTTGTCGTTACAGTAGTTCAAATGCTGCTTCTCCAAGGAAACAAAACTGACATTGGAAGAGAGAGGTATTTGTGGTTACAAATGCTAGGAGAAAAAAAAAGGTGTTCTGAATGTATTAATCCTGAATAATATTACACAAAGATAGTTTACAGAACTCAACTTCTCAAACCCAAAGGCTGCAAATCCTTTATTAAACATTTAAAGCATATGAAAAAGAAAGAAGTCTAGAGGTCAACAGTCTTGGGCAGGGAGGTAGTTTTTAAAGAAAGAAGAAATAAATACAGTCTTTGAGGAAAGAGGAAAGTAACAGTTGAGGGTTTTTTTTATAGCAGAAAAATACTTTTAGACAAAAAAGGATGTATCCCACTGCACACCTGCATTACTTAACAAGCCATTACTTAATCTCATGTTAAGTAACGTCAAGTCATTACTTAACATGAACCGGCTCTGTCATTACCCAAAGCTTCTACATGGTCTATCAAGTCAAATATGAATAAAATTGCACAAATCTGACAGCAACGTAGGAAAGACAGCAGTTTATGCTGGGAAGGCAGACCTCCTTTAAAAAGAAGTGAGCTTCAGGTGAGGACTGAAGTAACCAAAGACGGCTGAACTTGAATATTACTATCGTGAGAAAATGCCTCCTCTAAGACAAAAAACCACTTTTTCTTTGAAGCACGATATATTGAAGGAAAGAGGAAACTAGGGTTGAAGATGTTCCAGAAACACTGGTATTTCCCAAGTGTGCTAGAAATAGCGCTTTCTGGGCCCCAGCCTATTTGACTGTATGAAGACCATAAGTTGCTCCGTTAATACTCCTGAATGCAGTAAGTGATAACTAGACCTAAAAAGAAATTAGCATCAACTCCATTTATTTGGCACACCACAAGCTTTAATAAATTTTCAAAAGTGGAATCCAACTTACAGAGTTCAAACAATTTTTGTAACTGAGGGAGCTGGCAAATGAATTTGCTAAGCCACTGCCCATCACATTTAAAAAATCATGGCAGTCAGGTGAAGTTCCACACGACTGGAAAAAGGGAAATATAACCCCCATTTTCAAGAAGGGGAAAATGGATAAGCTGGGTAACTACAGAGCAGTCAGTCTCACCTCTGTGCCTGGCAAAATCTTGGAGCAGATTCTCCTGGAAGGCATGCTGAGGCACATGAAAAACAAGGAGGTGGTTGGTGACAGCTAGCATGGCTTCACTAAGGGAAAATCCTGCCTGACCAATCTGGTGGCCTTCTATGATGGGGCTATGGAACTGATGGACAGGGGTAGAGCAGTTGATCTCATCTACCTGGACTTGTGCAAAGCGCTTGACACTGTCTCACATGACATCCTTGTCTCTAAGTTGGAGAGACATCAATTTGATAGGTGGACCACTCAGTGGATGAAGAACTGGCTGGATGGCCGCACACAAAGAGTTGTGTCCAATGACTCAATGTCCAGCTGGAGACCAGTAACGAGTGGTGTTCCACAGGGATCGGTGTTGGGACCGGTCTTGTTCAACATCTTTGTCGGTGACATGGACACTGGGATTGAGTGCACCCTCAGCAAGTTTGCCAATGACGCCAAGCTGTGTGGTTCGGCTGACACGTTGGAGGGAAGGAATGCCATCCAGAGGGACCTTGACATGCTTGTGAGGTGGGCTGATGCCAACCTAATGAAGTTTAACCATGCCAAGTGCAAGGTCCTCCACCTGGGTCAGAGCAATCCCAGGCAATCATACAGGTTGGGCAGAGAAGAGATTCAGAGCAGCCCTATAGAGAAGGACTTGGCGGTGGTGGTCGATGAGAAAATGAACACGAGCCGGCAGTGTGCACTCACAGCCCAGAAAGCCAACCGTATCCTGGGCTGCATCAAGAGGAATGTGACCAGCAGGTTGAAGGAGGTGATCCTGCCCCTCTCCTCTGCTCTTGTGAGAACTCACTTGGAGTATTGTGTGCAGTTCTGGTGTCTTCAACATAAAAAAGATATGGAACTGTTGGAAGAAGTCCAAAGGAGGGCCACGAGGATGATCAGGGGATTGGAGCACCTCCCGTATGAAGATAGGATAAGAAAGTTGGGGCTATTCAGCCTGGAGAAGAGAAAGCTGTGTGGAGATCTCATAGCAGCCTTCCAGTACCTCAAGGGGGCCTATAGGGATGCTGGGGAGGGACTCTTCATGAAGGACTGTAGTGAGAGGACAAGGGGTAACGGGTTCAAACTTAAACAGGGTAAGTTTAGATTGGATATGAGGAAGAAATTCTTTACTGTGAGGGTGGTGAGGCACTGGAATGGGTTGCCCAGGGAAGTTGTGAATGCTTCATTGCTGGTGGTATTCAAGGCTGGACTGGACAGAGCCTTGGGCATCATGGTTTAGTGGGAGGCGTCCCTGCCCATGGCAGGGGAGTTGGAACTAGATTATCTTAAGGTCCTTTCCAGCCCTAACTATTCTATGATTCCATGATTCTGTAGGCTAATTTTAAACCTGTGGAAAGGCAATGGTGGATTTCCTTTTTGTAGCCTCAGTTATCCAGTCTACCTACTGATGACTTTCTGTTGTCTCCCCTATTATTTGTAATTTATTTCTGTATTGTGTTTTTCTTTGCTTTTCTTTCCATCTAGGTTATAGAAATGTTTCCTGTATGGAAAGCAGATCAATCTATGCTACTTACAAAATGGAAAGTGTTTACAGCTTTATCCAGAATATTTTTCACTCAAAATTTTTCACAGCAACTGAGGTCAGAAAGAACAGAGAAACTCCTGTTTTTAGCTTTGCATCTGGCTATATCTAATTTTCTAGACAGAAAGATAGTGTCAGACAAGAGAGAAGCAAATTTATAACTAATTTCCATGTTTATGAAAAAAGAAAAAAAAAGTCTGTTTTGGAGTTTCCTTCCAAATCGAGCTACATCTGAAGATACGAAAAAGTCACCTATATTCAAAAGTACGCATTGTTACTCTTATACTTAGCAGCAAGATTAGTAAATAATGAATGGCATTTCCAAAACAAACATACCTCAAAGACACTGTTGTGTTAATTCTTCCAAAGAATTACTACCTCAGCTGCCTTTTTTGTCTTTTGGTCCTGAATTCGTTGTGCAGCCTAGGAAAAAGAAATCTCTGCTTACTTTCAAACTGACAGCACAAGGCTAGACCCAAGGAAAAAAAAATTAATAGCATTGCAGTTAATTCCTCTATAATCCTACTTCATTATCTCAAGTAAATAAATCTCTGAAAAGGATTGCCTTATTAAAAGCAAATTAGAAAACTGAATGTCATCTGTGCAGGGAGACATTCTTTAAAAATGCAATCAGCAAGGAAGCTCGTAAATAGGGCACTACATAAAAATGCTCCTATAAGGCAATCCTTAGCAGATTTTCAACAGATGTGTATGCAACTATGATTTCACAAATTCCTAAAATAAAATGTGTCGACATCATTTACCACAAATTTCAAGAGTCTAAAAAAATGTACTCATTTAGATTCTACAGAACAAATAATATTATAAAGATATGTAAAATTAGCAAGAGTAGTTATTGAATTGTCATACCTCCCACTCTTGCATGTCATCATGTTTGATTTACTGAGGAGAACTTAAAAAAAATAAAATTAAGGTCATTATGTTTTGCTTTTATTTCTATAACCATGTAAATTCAGGAGGCATAGCCCCAAGGTGCATCATAACACTCATTACACGTTTTTAGAATTGCATGTGGAGTGTATAAGTAGTGAAGTAGTAGATAAGTTACTGCAGCCACTATCATTGTCAGAACTTTGCAGATTTTTTTCTCAAAAAGTGTTGAAAAATTATATGCCTTTTTTTTTTAATATTAGTTAAAAATAGAAAACATGGGTTATCAGATCCTTGGAAAAAAATAAATCAATACTATTACAACCAAGATTATTTGTTTTTATTACAAAGTGACAACTTTATTATTAACTTAAATGAAAAATAACAGGTACCTGCAGAAACTAATTGGCCTTTGCATTTTTAGCTTTTAGTAACTGAACTTCTGTACCGGACTTGGCTGGCATGGGGTTAATTTTCTTCACAGTAGCTAGAATGGAGCTAGATTTTGGATTTGTGCTGAAAACAGTGTTGATAATACAGTGATGTTTCAGTTATTGTTGAGCAGTGCTTACACAGAGCCAAGGCCTTTCTTACTTTTTATACCACGTGATCAGATAGTAGGCTGTGGATGAACAAGAAGCTGAGGAAGTGACCCCAACTGAATAGAGGGCTATCCCATACCATCTGACTTCATACTCAGCATATAAAGCTGGGTGAACAAGAAGGAAGGGAGGGACATTTGGACTGATGGCATTTGTGTTTCCAAGTAACCATTACATCTGATGGAGCCCTGCTGTCCTGGAGATGGCTGAACATCTGCCTGTCAATGAGAAGCAGTGAATGAATTCCTCGTTCTGCTTTGCTTGTGTGTGCAGCTTTGCTTTCCCTGTTAAACTGTCTTTACCGCAACCCACCAATTTTCTCACCTTACCCTTCTGATTCTCTCCCCCATTCCACTGGGGGTGGAGCGAGCAAGCGGCTGTGTGGTACTTAGCTGCTGGCTGGGGTTAAACCATGACAACTTCCCAGCTTCGCTTCAAAATATACATCCTATCTTTATCACCCTCTGAGTTTCCACTTGAAATTACTTTGTATATCTGTACCAACACAATCGAGTATATTTAAAACACAACCCAGAACACAGCTTGCTTGAACGGCATGCAAGGATACCAAAACTAAGTGAACCAATCTCTGGAAGACGATTGTGTCATATGAAACCTCAATACAATGTGGAAAAAAGTAACGAAGATGGTATTCGAAGGAAAGTAACAGAAGGCAGACAAAGCCAAAACAGAAATGTAAAACAAGTTAAAAGGGTTCACAGGAGCTACTAGAGCTCTGTTCATACCCCCAAGCCGTCATGTAGCAAGTCGGAAAGAAGTCAGAAAACTGATTTCTGACAACAGATGGTTCTAAGCCCTTTACTTCAGTATCTCTCAAAAAAAAAAAAAAAAGTATATAATAACATATGCATGAGTTTGGACACATGAAAGCCAATGCACACTAAAAAAAGTAAAACAAGACATCCAGCATTCACAATAATATCTAAGAAGTGGCATATATTACATTATCATGTAAGATTCTTTAAGAGACTGTATTTCAGCATCATAAAACTAAAATAATCACACTGCGACCATTAAGGCCAAATCTTGGTGTATAAATATTTGTAAGTCAAAGTGGCCTTGACTTTTGTGTTACTTTTTCAAATGGTAATATAATAGAGTCTCATACAGTTTTTCATATTGCTCCTTTTGATAACAATTTCTGAGATAACATTTTCAAGCTGAACAGGTATGTCTTCCTTCAAGGGCTATTTTCATCTGAGTGCGACAGCAATGAAAATGAGATAATGGAGTGAAAGTGGTGAAAATAACTTTTTCTTGTATGAATCGCTTTTAATCATTGTTTAGGTGAAAAGTGGCAACACATCCTTTCTTTCTTAATTTCTTCTTTCTTTTTCTTATTTAGATACATTAAGTGAGAAGAAGTCTTCAAACATACTTGAGCGAGCAAGAGCACACATTTAAAAGTTGTTTGTAGTCTCACACAAATCCTCATACCTTAGTATTGCTAAACTAGGTGGACTATTTAATCAGACATTGATTTTATGTTTTTTTGCTGAGACTTGAGAAAATGTCCAGTTCTTTCAGTCTGCTTTTTTGGGGGTTTTGGGTTGCTTTTTTTTTTCCTGTTTCTTTATCTCCTGACCTCGATTCATTGGTTCTTTGGGGTTTGTTGTTTGTTTCAATATTTTAAAGGCTCCTACTAAGTGGGTATTTTCGCTGTTCACGTATTTGTTCACAGCTCTGAAACCTGATGTTTTCTTCTCTACTCTGCTTTAAGAGCTACATTTTCAGTACTATATGAATCTATATTTTTCAAATATTTTAAGAAATACATAAAGTATTTATTCTCATGATACCAGACTGAAAGAAACCCATTGATTTAGTCTAGTCCCTCTAGATATTTGAAGGTCCATATTATTATTATCAGTATCACAGCTTTAGGTTTGCTTTCTCCTGTGTTTTACTCCTGTAGTGCCCAAATGTGTGCAAGGTTGTAAAGAACCACTAATAGATGTGTACCTTAACAGTCAAGAACTTTAATTCAGCAGCACATAGAGCCCTACCTTCTTAAAGGGAAATCTCTGCTATGAAGTCTGCAGTAAGAAAAAATTATTTTTTTTAAAAAAGCAAAACCGAGAACAGAAGAGTTTATTCATGAAACACAGAAACATCACTGGGTCAGTGACGCTGTGTTATGAGATATGGACACATGTAAGTTCAATTCTCATCATTGTGGTAGCGACAGTATTCTATGAAATTATCATTTGCAGTAAAAAAAAAAGAAACAACAAAAAAACCCAAACAAACAAACAAAACAAAAAAAAACCCAACAAAACAAATCCACATACTTTCCTTGCAGATTTTCCACTGTTTTGTGTCATGTGAAATGGAAAGTTCTGGCTTCTAAGTTAGAAACACTACTATGAAAAAGGACAGGCTGATTAAAATAATAATAAATATATTTATCTCTACAAAATGGAAAAAAAGAAAAAAAAAAAAAAAAACACCAAAAAGCAGAAGATAGCAAACTTCATCAGTAACCTAACCACCTTTTTATTATTTTTATATCTTGAGGACTTACTAATGTCACTAGTTATTAGTGTTATTCACTTTCTCATTAAGGCTCAGTTTGTCTAAAAAATCATGAATGTGAACTGGTAACTACTATTTGTGTTTGTGTCATAGTACCCAGATGGAAAGGATTTCCCCAAGCTGGCAACAGCCAAAAAAGAGAAGACAGCTTTAGCACCTTGAGTTTCTTTGTTTTCCGAAAGAGATCAATAGTCATAGTTCCACAGACCATAAATAACTACACAATGTCACCTTGATAACTACTTTTTCCCAGCAAACAGCTCAGGCTTCAAGTTAAGTAACCTGTGATGCATCTTTTTTCCACCACCACCACCACTAACCCCATTACCCTTATTTTTGATTTTATAATTAAGGACCTTTACTATATAGGGCAAATCCCCGTTGACTACTATTTGATCTCTATAAGGCACGGAGGTCTCCAAGATGGAAAACTGCCATCACTCCTACTTCCTGACTGAAAATGAATGCAGCGTTCAGGATTTTACCTGTAGTATCTGCTAATGAGTCCTTAAATATTTAGCAGCATTTCTCTTCACTGTGAAGAGCAAATCAACCATACACATACTCATCTTTCAAAAAATGTAGTACTTCTACTCACTTCTGAACAGGCAATCTTAAAGATTTTTTCTCATATACCTGTTTCTGTAAAGACACTTAGAAATACTCAGAAAATATTTAAATTAACAATACCACTACACCAATTAATCTTTAAGTACAGGAGGTCTGGGACAAAATGTTGGTGAATATAAATGTCACCATATCACTGAAGCATATATATGACTCGAAAGAGTAAATAAGAGGTTCTTGAAAACCATGTATAGAGCAGCTGAAATGGAATCTGAAAATCAAGTGGACCAGTAACAGCAAACACATTTTGAGGAGAAATAAAAACTTTGAAAGTATTAAAAAAGTATTTATACTTTATAGCCTCAAATACTTAAGGCATCACTCCTTTTTTTTTTCAGAGAAATCAGTTAGGTAAGTGCTACAGTTTTCCTACGATGCTTTTTTTTAATCTGTATTAGATCTGTTAGAACCCAGTTCTTTTGTTGCCAAACACATAGCCTTGCTTTCTTCCAATTTACGATGCACTTTTTTTTTCTTACACTGGATTAAAGTAAGAACTGAATTATGAGGAACCCATGTACCACCAGGGCAGTCACCCCTGAGTAAAGAGCAGTGCAGTTATTCACTGACAGAAGAACAAACCTCAGCCAGAATTCTACCTCAAATCTGGGTGGCCATTCCATCTCTGCTCTCACTCCTATTTGTGCCAAGGGAAGCTGTATTGATTTTTCTGTTTTGTTCCCATACACAGGCTCAGATTTATACTCAGATGTATGGATAGGAGAAAAGACTTGGAGGGTGAAGTAAGAAAATGCAAATAAATCTTTAATAAAATAGCAATTGAACATGATCGTTATACTGTTTTTTTCTCAACAAAAGGAGGCAAAATATGACAGAAGTCTTAGAAGCTTACTCTTTTAAGTCCTTAATGGTATTTTACTGTTTATAAATCAATTCTAAACAGTGAAGTAAAAAGTGTTATCTCTAGTTTTACAGACATCTCTATTTTACTTTATTTGTTGTTTTAATTGTTTATGATTTCAAGACCAGAATAAAGCATGTTAAATGCCATTCTCACATCAATTTTCTCAAAAGAAATTCCACAACCGCTTAAGTCCATACTATCAAAAAAATTCCTAATGGTCTATCCAAAATCCCTGGGTAGTAAAAATGTGGAAACATAATGTGGGTATACACAACAGGTATCTGTAAGGATGACAGAATTTACTAAAACAGTGCTAAGGTCATTTCTCTGGTACTTACTCATTATAAGTACACACATTAGCAAACAACATTTAGAGACTACATTAGAAATCCGTTGGAAAAAGTGACCCTTCACTTACTAAAGCATTGCATCGTATTTACAAGGAAAACATAATTAGTCAGCTAAATCTCTGGCTGAAATAGATCATAGCTGTGTCTTACCAGTTAACCTTTCAATGCACAGAACCCCAAATAGTTTGTGGTGATTTTGTTTGCAAATCATTGTAAATGGAAACTGTTCATTCATTCAGTACAACTCAATCACTGATCGTAATTAATTAAAAAAAAATCATAAAAAGAGATGGAAAAAAGAAACATAAAAATATATTTTAATATTTTGAATAGAATCTCATTTCTATTATTTACACTTATCGAACTAACTAAAATAGAAATTTCCAGTAAAAAAATATCATCAGTGTGAGGGAACAATCAAAATATTAGTAATATAAACTTCTCAATAAATAGGAAGTTTATTGAAATGCTTCTTGTCAATTTACACCTTGTATGTTGTAGATACAAGCACACACCTACAACTAAGTACTCTATTTTTACATACCTTATGTGTTTAGTAACAAAGCCAGAAGAAAATAAGAACATTCAATAATTATATTATCAGAATGTTTTGCAGCTTCCCAAAACAAAATTTAATCAAATTCAGTGTAGCTTGCTTTAGCAAAGTTGTGCTGTTTGACATAAATATACTCTCTAGTTAAAATTCCAGACAAATCTCACCATGACTTACTCTCAATTCAGACAACAGTCTCAGATTTCTGGCTGCAGTGACATTTTAATTTAAATTACCAAAAGGACAAAACTAAATGTCTAGCACCCATAGAAAATCAGATTTACTAAAAACGAATACACAAGAAAGCAGAATACAGTTGTATTAAGCAGAAACAGGACAAAACAGAAAGCAGGGGAACAGCTTTAGGTTCACCCTAGCAGCACCATAAATTTTCTTCAGAGAATGATAGTGAAAGCAAAAACTGGTGCGAGCTTATTCTCCTGTCAAACAATCAAGAGTGACAGCAGATAGCTCCCCTTGGATATACAGAAGTAAAGGCTCTGCTTTCCTTCAGACTGCTTGAAGTCTGATGTTCTCATAAAAAGAGACATCCAAAGACAAAAGAAGCAAACAGTATTTTTAAGCCACCACTTAGAAGACAATTTCTGAGCTCACAAAAAGTCTCACAGCATATTCTAAATTACACACTGGCATACAATTTTTTCTTCATAATTGGGTCTCAGCCTGTTCAGTGAGGTTCCAAAACAATTTCCTACTTCCCATAAATTGACTCTATGCTGAAAGCAATCTGTGTCCTGAGGGAGAGGAAAGGCCTTGAAACAACTGAAGGTTTTATTGAGTGTACAGTGCTAACTACAGTTGTCTGTGTATCAGGAGAGCAGAACAGCCAGCTAGTCTGGCTTAGCAGCAAAAAGGAAGAAACAGGGATGCAACAGGGCTTCCAGTAGAACATCAGAGAAATGCTTTGTTTTTCTCAGCTGAGTTTTAGCTGCAACCACAGTCTTCTTTCAATTCCCAAAATACTGTAAGCACAAATGTAAAGAGGAAATGAAAAGATTTATCTGTCACCTGGAACACAATTTGAGGTGAGAGAACTCACTGATAAATAGACTGATAAATCACGTACTGCTGTATGATCATGAGCAGTTCAGGCACATTTTGCCTCAGTTTTCTAACCTATCAAATGTAAATAGCAGCATTTTTTTTCTTTGGTTCATTAAAGGGTCAGACAATTGCCAGGGTCTCTGTAAGGTGATAATAAAGGACTACTCTTGAAGTTTCAAGCACACCACATTCAAAAATACATTACAGTCAAAGGACGACAATCTCTTCTGACAGATAAAAAGACTCTATTCAAGGCTTAAATGTAAGTCAACTCTTAATGTTTAAAAAAATTGATTAAAAATAATGGTCTCCTTCAATCTGATATATTCGAACTTTTTTTATGATAACAGCACACACAGATTTGCAAATAGAAAACAACACAGTACTGCTGACAGCTGCTTTGCATTCAAGAAACTGCAAGCCTGAAGTGGTAGAGTGCTTATATAGTAAGCATCAAACCTGTAATGGGAAGGGCTCTTGACTTGTTTGGAAGAAATTAAGGTGAAAGATGGACTCAAAAAAACCCCCCTGACATAAGACAAAACTAGAACCAAAGCAAACAACCCCACTAAATTAGAAAACTTTCTGAGAGACAATCTTATTAATCTTTAAATTTAAGATTGCGCTATTTTACTCCTGGAGAAACACTCCATTATTCCATACCAAATGAATCCAGCCTGCTTCTGTGACCAATGGAATATTCTGTGTGTTCCTTTCCCAGACAAACTATATGTGTTAGCCCTGCACCCTTTTATCTGTTGGCTTTATATTTGTTTGTATCTGTTTGTACACATTCTTTACATTGATCTGTTTATTTGGGTTGTCCAAATCTGTTGCGCAGGGTACACAATCCAGCTGCAACAACACTCCTAAAGAAGCCCAGAACACCAGCAGGCTTCTTGGTGCTTCACTTCGTTTCCACCAAGACCCCCACGTCCCCTTCTGTCAAGCTGCTTTCCAGCTGCTCAGCCCCCATCATACACTGGTGCCTGGGGCTGTTCCTCCCCAGGTACAGGACTTTACACTTAGAATCATAGAATAGCTAGGGTTGGAAAGGACCTTAAGATCATCTAGTTCCAACCCCCCTGCCATGGGCAGGGACATCTCCCACTTTTCCAGGTTTCTCAAGGCCCTGTCCAACCTGGCCTTGGACACTGCCAGGTGAGGTTCCTGTCAGCCCATTTCTCCATCCTGCCCATGTCCCACTGGATGGCAGCATGACCTTCTAGCCTGTCAGCCTTTCCTCCCAGTTGCGTGTCATCTGCAAACTCACTGAGGGTACACTCTGCCACATAATCCAGATCATTAATGATGACATTAAGCACAACTGGACACAGAGTTGACCTAGGGTACACCACTAGTTACTGGCCTCCAACTAGACTTAATGCCACTTACTGCCATGCTCCGGGTACAGCCATTCAGCCAGTTTTCAGCCCATCTCACTGTCTATTCATCCAATCTATGCTTTATCAGCTTCTCCATGAAGATCTTATGCGACACACTGTCAAAAGCCTTGCTGAAGCCTAGGTATCTACACTTATCTACCAAGACAGTAATTTCCTCATGTAACATTATCAGTTTGGTCAAATATGACTTCCTATCAGGGTCCATGCACTTAATGTATGTCCAGTTTGCTTAAGCATACCTTGACCTAATTCTTTTCCATCATGGGTAAACTTCACTTGCTCCAGCTATTTCTCTGTCTTTGGGGCCTCAAGGCTCATCTTCCCAGTAAAGACTAAGAAGGTGATATTCAGAACCTCTGCCTTTTCTATGTCCCATGTCACCAGGTCCCCTACCTTCTTTAGCAGTGGGCCTGGCCTGCATTTTCCCTAGCCTTCCTTTTGTCACCTATGTGCACACAGAAGCCCTTCTTGTCTTTTGACATCACTGGCCCAATACAATTTCATTTGGGCTTTTGCCCTCCTAACATCATCTCTGTAGGCTCAAACAGTGCCTTTATATTCCTCTCAGGTGATCTGTCTCTGCTTCTGCCTTCTGTAAGCCTCCTTTTTTGTGTCTAAGTTTGCCAGGAGCTCCTTGTTTATCCATGCAGTGCTCCTGGTACTTTTGCCTGACCTTATGCTTGTAGGGACAGACTAACAACAAAATATAGAAATGTTAAGTATTTATTAAATAGTTTTCTCAACAGTGTAACCCATGGGAGACAAATTCACAAATCTATGCGTACAAAGACTGTGTTTCATATTATTTAAGTAAAAACTTGTAGGAAAACAACATAGGCAGGACATAGACCATACAGTGATAAAACTGTTCTTGTTCTGTTCCAAAGTCAGTCACAAGAGAAAGACTGCAGCTGCTAAACAGATTAGGGGAATATAATGAATCTGAAATGTTTTGAAGTATCGCCTCTTCCATCTTCCAAAGCCTTTATTACAGTGTTTCTGTGAATCACTTATTTCCATGGACTGTAAAAAAAGACCTCTCTGAGGAACGGCAAACTTCAACAACTGCTACCCTTCTACTCAAACAGCTAAGAGCTTTCAGAGAGTGCATAAAGGAGAAAACTTTTGCTCTTTATTAGTAATTCACCTTTGCTTAAGTGCTTAACTTATTGCTTTTCAGACTGCAGGTAGTTAGTTCAGTTCCCCATAAAGTAAGGCTTTATGTACATTCAAGAAGTACTTAAACTAGAGCAACTGATTTAATGCTGCTGTCTTGATCATTAGTCTGCTAGCAGAAGACTCCCAAATCACTAGTTTAAGAACTGATACTCAGTCTTTAAGGATTTTTCGAAGTGCTTCACCAGCACTCAGGAAACTTCAAAACACAAGGAAATTGTCCTGTACCCGTCTAGCTGCTGGCACTTCTCAATTACTATGACATTTTCACACGTTTTGTAAAAGTGAAAGAACTGCACAACGTGAAGAACAAGTGAAATGTCAGGTCTTCGGTACTCATCAAGTGCTGTAATTGTACCAATTGCAACCAGATCATATGATGGGGCTACAGAACTAACGGAGAGGGGTAGAGCAGTTGATCTCATCTACCTGGACTTGTGCAAAGCGCTTGACACTGTCTCACATGACATCCTTGTCTCTAAGTTGGAGAGACATCAATTTGATAGGTGGAGCACTCGGTGGATAAAGAACTGGCTGGATGGCCACACGCAAAGAGTTGTGCCCAATGGCTCAATGTCCAGCTGGAGACCAGTAACGAGTGGTGTCCCTCAGGGATCGGTGTTGGGACCGGTCTTGTTCAACATCTTTGTCGGTGACATGGACAGTGGGATTGAGTGCACCCTCAGCAAGTTTGCCGATGACACCAAGCTGTGTGGTTCTGTTGATACGTTGGAGGGAAGGAATGCCATCCAGAGGGACCTTGAGACGCTTGTGAGGTGGGCTGATGCCAACCTGATGAAGTTTAGCTATGCCAAGTGCAAGGTCCTCCACCTGGGTAGGAGCAATCCCAGGCACAACTACAGGTTGGGCAGAGAAGAGATTCAGAGCAGCCCTATAGAGAAGGACTTGGCGGTGGTGGTCGATGAGAAAATGAACACGAGCCGGCAGTGTGCACTCACAGCCCAGAAAGCCAACCGTATCCTGGGCTGCATCAAAAGGAGTGTGAGCAGCAGGTTGAAGGAGGTGATCCTGCCCCTCTACTCTGCTCTTGTGAGAACTCACTTGGAGGACTGTGTGCAGTTCTGGTGTCCTCAACATAAAAAGGACATGAAACTGTTGGAACAAGTCCAGAGGAGGGCCACGAGGATGATCAGGGGATTGGAGCACCTCCCGTATGAAGATAGGCTGAGAAAGTTGGGGCTGTTCAGCCTGGAGAAGAGAAGGCTGCGTGGAGACCTCATAGCAGCCTTCCAGTATCTGAAGCGGGTCTATAGGGATGCTGGGAAGGGACTCTTCATGAAGGACTGTAGTGAGAAGACAAGGGGTAACGGGTTCAAACTTAAACAGGGTAAGTTTAGATTGGATATGAGGAAGAAATTCTTTACTGTAAGGGTGGTGAGGCATTGGAATGGGCTGCCCAGGGAAGTTGTGAATGCTCCATTGCTGGCAGCGTTCAAGGCTGGACTGGACAAAGCCTTGGGCATCATGGTTTAGTGGGAGGTGTCCCTGCCCCTGTCAGGGGAGTTGGAACTAGATGATCTTAAGGTCCTTTCCAATCCTAACTATTCTATGATTCTAAGATTCTGTTCTGAGCTGATCATGTGACTGTCCTGAAAGATACACAATATTTCAGTAACGAATTAGCACCTCAGCCAGAATACCGAGTCTCTTTTGGGACGGACAAAATACACATACAAGAGGGGCACAGAACACAGCCAGTGACTGTCCTCTAGCAGAGAGTATGTCTTCCATTTTAGAATTTCCTTTCTTGGTGCCCATGCGTAATCAAATGATGAACATAAGTAAAACAAGCAAACTGATATTTGTGTAAACACATCCCCACACGCTTTGTACCATGAACTCCCTCACTTACATAGACAGCATCCTGGTAATTATGAATGAAACTGTTGTCTTCTTAGGGTAAGAAGAAAACTTAGTTTATTCATTTAGGTAGGTAACATGGGGCTAGTAGCCAATTTTACTAAAAATCTTATATAAAATGAAAAATTTTAAAAACTTGGGGAAAAGCAATCATCACCAACCTGCTGCACTGGAAAGACTCTCTCCCGCATTTTAAAAAGTGATGGTTTAAACCAGGCATTTAAATTATTATGGAGGTTAGTTATGTAAATTACACATTCTCTCACTAGTTTCCAATTTATCTGCCAAATTGCTGACATCCAAAATTCCGCTTTTGTATGGTCTCCATAAAATTTCTGTGCAACTCACCCTAATCTAGACATCTGTAACAGGTCAGACAAGTTGCTTACTTCTTTCCATCAACTAGAAATGCTAACACTAGCCGCACCTGTGAGAAAGATTTTTTGGTTAATGTTCTGGTCCTCACGCTAGATTCTGGAGACATTTTTAACATGTGAAGTTCAAGTTCTAGCTCTGCCTCCTAGGAACTTCAGAACAATGTTATACTCACAGTTCTGGTATTCTGTATTGCCTCACAACAGGTTAAAAGCTTCCAGAACTGAATAGCTGAGAGATATTCTCTCACTAGCACTTTACTGAAGTTGAAGTAGTCTTGGAAGGCAAACCATATGCAGACAAATTACTCCACCAGTATCACATACCTTGCCCTGCCTCTAAATGACACAGATTCCTAGAGTTTTTCTTGAGTGCAGATCCCCTCACTCCAATCTCTCTCTAGCATTATTTTATCTACTTTTTTGGTGATATTCAAAGTGTAATCAAACTAATGTAAAATGTATCTCATTCTATAAATCTTGCATGTGTATTTAGAAAGTTCAGAACAAAAAGTGGCTAACCAGTGTATTATTTTAAATGTACATCATATCTGCTAGAGCAAACTAATTTTACGGGCCTGTTTTCTTCAGAAATTACTTGGTGTGCCCAAGAAAAGCACAGTAGGCTTTTTGATACCTGTACATTACCAGTAATCACTAAAAATACAGCGTGAACAAGTTGTTTCACAAATAGAGAAAAAAATCTGAATTATTCTTTCTACAGAAGTGTTTGTTTCTATTTTTATGATAATGACATCAGTTCCCCAACATCCCTAGCACACCCTTACTAAATAAAAGATTGCACATGCTGCGCGTGCAGCTATTTGTGCACTGAAAAGATAGAACAAATAGGATGACTAGCTGATTAGCTGCTACAAACAGCATGTGTGATGCTCAAGTCCTGTCCTGCCTGACCTCACCTCAAGGGAACACTAATGCTGCTCTCCATTCAACTCATTAACCAGATTTCACACAAATAATGTACAAACATAATGATCTTTGAGACTTCTTCCTAACTTTCACCTTCAATAATAACTGGCAAACCAATTTAGTAGTCAGGAAGGAGGGACTGGCAGACAGAAGCAAGCAGCCTCATTAAAACATATTTAAAAAGGGAAACAGGCCAAGAACAACCTAAGCATGCAGTGAAAATACAAATGATGAACTCATTTTTTGTAAAAGTAGTAAAAAAGCCATCATAAATTGTCTTGCAGGACAGTGCGCACTGATGGACTATAATAGATAGGCAGATTCTGTTCTGCCACTCTGCCAAGATGGCGTTGATTGACTGGGCTCAGTACAGCACTGTGCATGAGAACTAGCTACAGAATTGTTATTCACACTATGCTTGCCATATGCGCAGGCTTTTTGCTTAAATAAGCTATATGAGGTGTCAATACAATTTTAGCACACTTGAAAACAGAATGCAAATTCAAAGCCTATGTTTGTATCCATATGACCATATGGTCAGAACTGTGGAGCGTGCAGAAAAAAAATGTAACAGGTAGTGCAATATTTTTTCCAGAATTCTAACATTAGCATGAAAACATAATCATCTATCACTTGAATTTTAATCAGTCAGTGGATTTTATATTTTATATTTTCAGTCAGTTTATGGAATGGAACAGGCATAATACAACATCCTAAGTAACAGAACAAAACCTAGAAGAACAAGTACAAATCATAGAATCATAGAATGGTTAGGGTTAGAAAAGACCTTAAAATCATCTATTTCCAACCCCCCTACCATGGGGCATGAGGGACGTCTCACATTAGACCATGTTGCCCTGAGTGTCTCTCAAAGAAAATGAAATAAACTGCAAAGGTTTACAAGAAAATATAAAATCTATTTTTCTAATTTGTAACACATCAATATTATTCCTGTTGTTTCTTAAGTCATCTGTCTGTTTTTTTTCCCATCAACAACTTCAGCTGAATTTTATTCCTTCATAAACATTTTAAGTAAAGTGATTTCTTTCAATTAATGGAAGATTAAGTTTGTGGAACAGCATTCTCATTTTATACTTCAACATACAAGCTAAGAAAGATACATTCATTAAGAAACTGAAAAGGAAGGACAGATTTTTTTTTTCCACTTGTTTTTTTTCCACTTGTTTTTTTTCCAAATTATTGCCTTTATTTAAGCCAATACCAAGTGCACAGTCTTCAGAGGCTGCAGCTTTACCTGATCTGAATTCTTCAGGAATAAATATATCACTTTTTAATTTTCTTCTCTAGCAGTCTGGAGAAAGATGATCAAATATTAGAATGGAGTTGGAAAGTTATGTTTTTCATTAAAAATTATCTAAGAACAAAACTATGCTAATGCAGTATCATGGTAATGATTTCATATAGAGAAGATCTTTATCATCTTCACAACCTTTCTTAGAACAATAAAAGTGAAACTGAAGAGTTGACTGAGCTGAAGCTGACTGAATTTAGATGGAAATCTAGGAGGAAAAATCTTGATTCTGAAAAACACATCAAAAACATGTATAAATGGATAAATTTACAAAACATATCAGAAAAAACCCTCTCATTTTTAATAAAAAATACTTTTTGAGATGAATACATTTTTGTTCACAGTAATGAAATGAATGCTAATTATTTATCGGTATCATTTGTAAACTGTGTGAAAAGAACACCCCAGTCAATTAAGAAGTTGCACATAGCTATCAATGTACCAGTCTATTTCCTTGAAGAGTTTATCCCTTTAGTAATAATGAAAACTACTCTTCACAACCACTGAACAACCAGCTTCTTTCAGAAACCATTAAGATCTCCCAGATTTTACTTCTATGTGATGACAGCAGCCCTACTTCGGACAAATAAGGCAGCTATTTATTTTCTTGTTCTCTTCTTGTAAAAGGAAATCTGCTCTATAAACCCTTTCCATCTTCTTATCATTACATCAAAGGCAAAATACCGGCTTATTTTCTTCTCCTTCCAGTTCACAGACCTTGCAAAAGATACTCAAAGCTGTTTCCCTCCCTGGACCGATTAATCAATTCACTGAAAATAAAAAAAAAAAAAAATCCTAGGTAGCATTCTGATGATATCATAAGTAAATACAGTTTGCCAGACGATCTTGATAATGCTTGACTGCATTAAGTGTTAAGAAAATATTCCAATTTCCAAACACACCAATATCAACTTGCTAAGTGTCAATATTGCAGCATCCCTCACACTACAACTATCTTCAGCTGCTTCTCAGACAGTCAAAGCTAATAACTGTCTTTTCCATTGGAGGAAATATTTCCTATGCCACTATCTTACAAGCTTAAAATAACTGATTAATAATTTATAACTAATAAAAGTAATACACATTGACATTGGGGTCTAAAATTGGAATTTTTGGGTAGCTTATGCTTAAATAAATGCACATTAGAAAGAAGTTAGATGGAAAATAGACACTTTTGGCAACAGTCTTAACTCCAAAAGTACCTTGCAAGTAGCATGTTTATACATTACCATTAAGCATGGGGATAAAAACTAAGCAGCGTTGCAAGAAAAATAGTGAATTTCAGTAAATAAGTATAACAAGGATCACTCTTATTAAGAATAACCAAAGTTAAAAAAAAGGACAAAAGAAAAAAAACCCACAAAAAACCAAAACCTAGCCAAACAACTAAACACAGCCCCCTCGAAAAAAAAAACCTACCCTTGTATCTAGAAACCAATCCAGAAAGTTTAGAGCAGCTTACTCCCTTGAGACAAACTATGATAAGGATAATGAATGCAATTAAACCTTCTTATCATCCACCCAAGTACTCCCTTTTCTAAGATATGATACACAGTTGTGAGTATTCAACAGTCGTCTGAACTTCAAATCTATGGCTCAGTTAAGTAACAGCATAAAAGGTGTGGAAAGCATACCCTCAATTTTGCTACAAATGATACACAGCTGGCAAAAAAATTATAAACAGTTGCAACTAAACCAGCACAGAACATGATTTTACTTTGTCTTCTAGATGAATCATGCATAGAATCTAACCAGCTGCAACAGGATTCCTTATTTTGTACTACACATGACTTAAATCCAAGTTTCTAGTTTTCAGCGAAGACTGTGTGTTCCTGTATGTCTGTATGCCTGGCTGACATTTATGAGCATAAAATATAAATGATAAGTAACCAAGTACATGAAGCTAAGGCATTAACTCTAGTAGCCTGAGTTCTACATTCTGAAGTCTCATGAAGGAAACATTAATGACTGCAATTTGGAAAGGAATGGAACTCAAGTAACATCATGGACTTTGAAAAATATATGCAAGGCATTCTCAGCAATACCTATGATTCATCTGATTATATGTAAGGCTGAGTCAGACTAGAACTGATGAATTATTTTCCCTGGATCATTACTTAGTCGAGAAGTAGTCTGATGGGCAAGATTTTCTTTTGAGATTTTTTTTTAGATATACTGTTCACTGGAAAACACCACCAAAAAAAGCCCAACCAAAACAGCTGGGAAAAAAAAAATGAATGGCGGTAGCAGTAAACTTCCTCTTTTCTCCCCAACAGCATTAATTGTAGAATCATAGAATCTGGGTTATTACTCAAACAAAGAGCAAAACTGTCATTGTGTTCATTGCTGCTTTGCAGTTTGATCATTTTTACATTTTGTGACCTATCTCTGAAGAATACTTGTTGAAAATCAGTAATTAACATGTATTTTATCATTTTACTCCCAATTTTGATGCAAAAGCATAAAAACATCAACCCAAGTTTTGCTAAGTATGACTATTCTTAATTTCCAATTAATGTGTTCAACTGGCAGTTCTCAGCTCTTCAGCTGAGAAGAAAAAGCTCTGCAGCTTAACTAGAAACAAAATCAGTTTCTACACCCACCCAAGTATCATGACTCCAAAGCCCCTTAGACACAAGATTCAGATGTGTAAAAGTTCTTCAGACTGTCTTGTGTAGCAAATGCTGGATACTGAACAATTAAATTAACTGCTGGTTTTAGCTTTGACTAATGGATTTATCCTTTCAGGAAACAACAACAACAAAAAAATAGCATGTAACTTACTGAAATTCTTAATACCCAAGATGGGTTTCTGTTTTTGAAATATAACCAGTTTTTGGAACTATTATCTCAAATTGTTGATACCTATTGCAATTTTCTATTTGAAGCTTTGTTTAGTGTGCCCTCTTCCTGCTTAAAAAGTTTCTTGCCCTTCCAGCAAATGTCTCAAGGTCAGAAGAAATAACGCGTGCTTGACACTGTTACTTGGTCCCAATTTCATATCTTTAGTGTCATTAATTTTTCTCTAGTTATAAAATAGGGCATTAAAAAAAAAACCAAAACAACATGTTCATATAGCTGTCTTCTTGCACATGACAATTTCTTACAGATATTCACAGATACTAGGAATCTACACCTATAAAATAGGTTAATCTGAAAACCGGTATATTTTTACCTATTCATCATCAATACAACAGCTATTTCAACAAACACCCAAAAACCCATCCAGCAAGTGAAAGCTAATATAAAAATTTCCCAGTAGCTAGGGCAACGCCAAAGCAAGACATGTCCGTGAACTGTGCTCTTTCATAGGGTCTACGTAGGACAAGAGGGAAGGGGTGTTGCATTAACTGCTGTTGCTGTCACATGGGTTTTCATTAACAGGTTAATTTACATGGCAGCTAAATGAAAGAAAGAAAATAAAATTAAAAAAATGAAAAAACAACAACAAAAAAAAAAAACCAGCACAACCTATTTTTCTGAATTCATTCCCCAACAAATACATGAATAAAAATGTGTCTTACGTTTTCATAGATATTAGAAGAAAAGTGCATGAAATAAATTCGCTTTCTATAGCTAAAATAAGTGTAACTTACTCTCTCCCACTTTTCAAGTGACTCACTTGACAGTTTACCACACCCAAAGTTCTTTTTCTAAGTATTCTAGGGAGAGAAATTTTCAATTTGTTCAAGGTGAGTAACTGGTGAACCAGAACAGGATTAGAGTTGCCATTACTTGATTAGGAGAAATTCCAAAGAATTTCTTCAGATATTACTTCAAGGTTTCATTACTTCTGAATGCACCAGTTGTAAACTCTTTAAACATGTCTTAAACAATCAGTTTGATTCATTGGTCCCAATTTTTCTTCAAATGGGTATTTGCCCATTGCATCTGCTAAATTTTCTAAAGGCAGTGATACTGAAATTATTCTAAATTGTCAGTGTTGTACAACACAGGCTTCTAAAGTAATTAGTGTTCCTCCACCTACATTTTTATCTGCCTAATCACAAAAAAACAACCAAGTGCTAACAAATAAGATGCTGTAGTTTAACATTCTTATATTCATAAACAGAATGCCATGGATTTCAAAAGCTCCAGATTAATCTTGCAAAGGAAATACCACTACTGACAGAGCAGGAAAGGCCAATATTCTATTCAAGGAATCCCCAAACTGCCAAATTGTAATAAAAGATAACTAACAGAGATAGAACAAAGACTTTCAGCAAGTTTATTGTTCAGTTATGTAAAAAAACCCCAACAATGTCTTGCATGATTCTCCTTAACCAAATATTGCCCTTTACAGTTGTCAATCAGCTCAAATATCTGGGAACTTCTGAGAAAAGAGAAAGACCAAAGAAAACAGAACTTAAAGCTTTCCACTTCCTCCTATATGCAGCCACGAGGCATTTCAGACATAATTATCTCGACACTATGGAATATTTAAGTGTGTGTATAAAGTAGCACAGTGGTCTGACTGTGGAAAATAAAAGTTCAAAATTTTGCTGAAATTATTAACCTTATCTCAAGATACGCATTATTTTGATGAACTGCAAACAGTCTATTTGGATTTGCTTCTGCAAAGCTGTTGTTTTGGATGGCATCACACCCTTATATTCTAGGAGATAATTAATTCAGTAATCACATTACTTGCTCTGATGCATAATCTAAAATTCTGCAGAAGTTAATACACTAACAAAGAGACACAAAACTGAGACCTGAGAATCTGAGAAATCAGCTATCCCACTGAAGGTCATTCTTTACTTTCCGATGTGAACTGGCCAAAAACCTAGTGAGAATCTCAAGTGTTTTAAGCTACATTTTAGTAATACTTCAGAACAGAAACATAAATGTATCATTTGCTCTGTGTACAAAGGAATAACAAATTATGATACCTGGGTGCGCTCCCAGAGTACTCTAAATGGTTATTCATTTGCAATTTCCTTCTAGTGTGCTATAATTTTTCATCTTATCTGCACTTTAATTAGAAACTTTACCTTAAAGAAAGGAGTATGCCAAGAAAGAAAGAAAGAAATAATTAAAAAAAATCAATGCTTTTATACAAAACACTGGTGCCTAGAATATTCTGTACAGCATTGCTCAATCTGCCCAATGCACTTGAATTGAAATAAGAGCCCAGAAATGTCAGTAATATATTAATGGAATTGCAAGGACTTTTCATGCAAGAAAACTAAAGGAGCTTAACGTCAAGGCCAAGAGGAAAATTATTACTCTCTAGAAGTTTATTAAGTGCTACAAATTTGGGACAGAAGAAAATTATTTAAAGTAATAGACAATAATGATAGTTAAACTAAGTTTTAAAAATAGGTTAAAAAACTCCCTATCTCTCACAAGCAGAATTTCCAGGAGTTCCGCATGGACAGATTCCGGCCAGAAGCCACAGTCCTTAATGCCAGCTATCCCACTGTAGCAGGACACTTCACTGGCTAGAAAAACCACTTGAACACCTACAAACAACATATTAGTGTTCTTGATTAAACTCAGATGTTCCCATATCTACCCAAAGCCACATCTAATTCAGACATGAACCCTGACTTCACACAGTTTTGGCTGTGTGTTTAACTGAGCATGTCACCTACCCATTGCATAGCTACTGGCCCATGAGAGTACAATAATGAAGAACTCCTTTCCTCAGCATCTCCTCCCTCTCTTGACACTGGTCTTGGCAGGCAGACTTTGCTGCACACTGCCTCCAACTCCGCAGCCAAGCTGCTGCTCTGCCTCGCAGTGCATGAAGTGCACTGTGTTAACTGTGGGAACTGGAATTTGCCCACTATATTTGGGACAAGGGAGTTCTCCCTGGGGCTGGCTGCAATAGCCAGGGACACAGATCCAGAGAAAGGATGAGAAAAAGGCATGTGTTGCAACCATCTTCAAAAACAACCAGAAGAACAATCCATGAAACCTACAGGCTGGTGAAATTCAACTTCATCTCTGGGAAAAAAATAACACAAAGCAAGGCCTCTTGGTCAGTAGCCCTTCTTCAGCCCTCCAGACTGAGACTTGGAAGCCCAAAGGATAGGAGAAATGTGAGGAGAACATCAGAAAAAGGAGCAGATCCTTGGAAAGTTTGTATTTATTTAACTGAATATACTGAACTACAAGTGTTAGTATTATTGTAACTAATTAATAATAATCTGCTTGTTAGGCTAAAAATCTCAACAAGATAATCTCTCTTAAATTGATGGGAATTCAAGCAAATTTATCGGAAAGTTGGATGCAACAAATTGGTATCAATTTTATAATTATCATTTTCACTTCTGACTTCACTGTCTTCTTCAGAGATAAAAAAAATAATTAAACTACGTAATAACAAAACAATACTGAAATGCTTTATCTATATCTGATAACTCCTCATTTTGTCATATATTACTTTCCTATATCAATGCTGTTTCAATGAAGACTCCTTCTGATAAGTTAAGGACATTTTTGATTTGTGATAGCTTGAAAGAGGCAAATTAATTTAAATACTTTTCAAATGTTAATCACTAATAACTGCCTTATCATACAGTCAGGTCTTATATATTTGTTCCAAAGCTGCTCTGACTGCACAGGGAATTAAATATATCCTTATACTGGAAGGTGGGGAAAGGCAGGATTTGGTTTCAAAAGTGACAGCAACTCCTGATTTACACAGCGGAAGGATACTGCTAATTAGCTGAATGACAAAAGCCTGAAGACTGGGTAGAGGCACCCAAACACTGTTGAGTTCACAGATTATCAGGACATGCACAGCTAAGAACTGCTGCCTGACAGAAGCAAGGAATTCTTAGTGAGGTGACTGGGACACACATGAGGATAAGCTATGGACAGCTGCAGAAGCCGCTTTTTCTGAGGGCCAGGGAACCTTCAGAAAGGCCAGGGTCTGGTTCAAGAGCTCCATTCCCCCCTTAACCATTACCAAATCTTACAGCTCAAAAACTCTGCTTTGAATAAGACTGCTCTTCAGCATTTGCAGTAACTTTGTGGAAGAAACACTTCTTGTTGAGTTCCAATAGACTTAACAAGTAAGGTATTTTCCTCACGGAAATTAATCAAAAGACAGACAGGAATTCAGTCGTGTTTAATATTAAAAATACCCAAACCAAACCAGAACAACAATCTGGTAAAAAAGATGACATGGCCACAGTTCAAATACTATAAGTATGCACACACACACTATGTAACAGTCAGGTTTCATTTCACCTGTTGTTCTTACATTTTAAAGAGAGTGATATTAATGTTCACTGAGGTCAAACGTGTTATCTGGCACCTAGTGCATCTTGTTTAATTTAGCTCACAACTGCACATAAACACAAAATATCCTCTCTTTTCCTTTTCAAAACAATCACAGTACTATAAAAAAGGCAATTTATCTCACTAAATGTCAGCATTTTTCACTGGGAGAGATTCCTGACTCCTTAAACTAATTAAAAAAAAATAGAAAAAAAAACCAAACAAAACCAATCCCAAACCAGCCAACTAACCAAAAACCCAGTCCCAGCTCAGTAATGTCTCACAGCAAAACCAGTTAACACACTGCTCAAATGAAATTATGAACATGCTCATGAATATTCCAGGCAAATTCTAGTGTCAAGGGGAAAAAAAGTTCATGAAATTTCACAGAGTGAAGATGTGATTAACTTTTAGAAATAGCTCCCCTTTACTGAAACACAAGAGATTAATTCAACACTGCAATGTGGAGCATTTTAATGTGAGAACAGGGCTGTTCAAATTACAGGATGGTACCCATTTGACATCTCTAACAAAAGTGGCTGAAGCCGAAGGATGAATCACGTCACTGCCTGATGGCAGTAACAGCAATTATTTCAAGTCATTACTGGGGATACAGACTTTCTAGCCTCACTCCTAACCTTTGTGAAAAGAAACACAGATGTTAAGCGAGTATCTACATTCCTCTGAAACTGCATTCACAGTTAAAGAAAGAAAATATTTAAACAACAGAAATTTATCATGCCAAGCCAACACTGTGCTTTAGGTTTGCAAGGCATTATTGCATGTTATCTTCTTCGGATAGAATTTGGAATGGTCACGTACCATAGGAACAGGGACATAACGAAGTAGCTGCAACCTGCTCTTTGTGGCAGAACAGCGCTGCAGTCCCTTGAAATCATAACCTGCTAAGGAATTTTTTCTGTCTGCCATTAACTCAGAAAAGCTGACTTTTTCATTGCAGAGTGAAAATTACGTGTTTCCTATAATGGATTTAAAGAAAAAGAAAAAAAAAAAAAGAGGCAAGTGAAAACCAACTAACATTCTGCTTATAAAGTCTACTCAGTGAAATTCCATAAATCCAAACATCTTCAAAATTGGTGCCTCGTAATCTGAGTGCTTCTTTTTTCCCTTGAGATTGGCCTCTTTTTAGAAACTTCAATAAATTTTAAACTCAAGGAATGCATCAGTGCTCCTGAGAAGTTGTGACTCTTTCCCATCTGCTGAACTAGGCAGTTTATTTTATTTTATTGTATGTATATATAGGCAGGAGATTTAAAGCAGTTTGTGTTCCAATGTTGATTTTTTTCCCCCTGTACAAACAGAACTATATATTTCTCCTTTTAAATTGCATATGATTTTTTTCTTTCATGGAGATGTTTCTTTCCTTCCTGAGCTATTCCTCTAACCACTTTGAACAGCTGGGTTCTAAAGGATTTTTCCCCTGCCTTTATTAGCTTTTTGCAACAGAAAAAAACCTAAAAGCTAAATTGTGCTTGCTTAGATCCAAACAAATTCACTTTTATTTCTACTTTTGAAGTATATATTAGAGAAAGGGAGATTGTATTATTGATTGGAACAGATGGCAGTTTATCTTGCCTTTTTAATGTATTCATATTTATTGACAATTACAAATGACTCTTACAATGGGAACACATCACCTGGCTCAGGCACAGAAATACACCATTTCTAGTGGAAAACAAGAATAAATTCATTAATAAAAATATGTTATTATAAGGTTTGAATTAAATTATCCACAGATACATTTAAAATAAGGTATTTTACAACCCGTATGTTTGCTTTCGATTTTGGTACAAGTTACTTCTACCACCAAATGCAAGTTTTCAAAAATAAGTGCAAATTTGTTTTATCTAGGGATATAATTCATGGAAATGCTTTGCAATAGTTTTTAACTGCAACATGCTAAAAAAATTTTAGTTTTAACCCTTTTCTCAGAACTCTTACAAATATATGTGAATGTGCTAATGGAGGTAGTTAAAAAGGAAAGCTTGCAGTTTCGCGAGTTCATCTTTAAAATATCCCATGCTGCCTGAAATGCCATTATTAATAGGACACTTCTATGCCTAACAGTATCCACATTACTCTTCATTTGTGGTTCCACTGAAATAGTGATCTTAATTTTTTTTCTGTAATGGAAACAATAGTGCTTATCACATTTTCTCTGCTCCAGTGAATAGCCCTTCTCTGATATGACTTAGTTGGAATGAAAGTTATTTTCTTTATAGTGGCTTGTCTTTAGGATAATTTAGTGACAGAATTATTATTTTTATTGAAGAATGTTTAATCAACAACTCTTTTTCATGCAGAAGTATAAATGCAGAAGTAAAAAGTAGAATATATAGAGAAAATGCAACAAGGAAATATCACACAATTGATGAAAATATTATCTGCAGAATTGGCATGCCAGCCATTCAGTGGCATATTTTAGATTCTTTAATAAAATGGAAGGTGAAGGACACCTCATTTGTGCTGCTCTGTTTGGAAGAAGCTCCTTTTTCTTGCACGCTGAGTCATGTTTAACAAGAGTTCCAATCCAATACATAAAATCACAAGTCACACTTCACTGAGCTTAAACTGTCTTTTGAACCTGTGCTAAGATGGTTTTCATCCTAAATTGACAGGAAGCCAACAAACCTGATTAGAGGTGGACAAAATATTTTCATTTGCTACTTATCAACTATTATTCTATGACAGCAATTATCTGCTGCATTTGATGAAACCTTTTCAATGTATTTTGGAAGTTACTGGAAATTGAATATTAATTTAAAAAGATCTTGTCTTGACTGAGAAAGCCCCTAGAACATACTGTGGTAAAATTATTATTTTAATTGAACTATTTACTCATCTAAGTGGCTTTCCATTTAAAAGCACAATAAGCTGCCCTCAAATCAATAGAATCAGGAATTATACCATTGCTTTTCTGCTTTTGTTGCAACCTCTAACTAGAATCATAATCTAACTAGAATAAAAATTATGAAGACACATTCCAGGTACACAAAAACCAGCCCTGATCTGTGAAACAGAGAGTAGATTAACACAGGCATGAGCCAGCAGTCCTAAACATTCTTTTGATAAATTGCTCCTTTAACTGACTAGATTAATTTTCATGCTTCCTTTGCGTGAGTCTAAGCACTTTACAAGAAGCTCTCAACACTGGTTTTTATTCATCTGTTATGATTCAGTATTCAAGAAAGATGTTTGGGAGAAAACCCACAAATCAATAATAATAATAATTAATAATAACAGAAAGGTTAGGTGCTAATGCTGAGAATTTTATCTCCTTTGCTTGAAATTCACAGGATGATATTGTCACATGCACACATTGATCTTCTATGAAAATGCTCCCTTGTGCAGAGCAGACGTATCACATCGGACAGGCTGAACTGTATTTCTGCTGGTAAAACTGAAAGCAGACATTTCAAAAATTAGGTTAAGTGCCCTGCTGTCCAGTGAAACTCACTGTGAAATAAGACTAGCCACAGCAGCAGAAGAGAGAATTTAACCTAAGATGTATGTGCCAGACCCTTAGGGATGTGTCCACATATTCAGGTTTTATTTACTGCCTGCAATAACAAGTATACAGCATACAAGAGGAAAACACAACTATTCATAGCTGAGGCAAAGCAGTTGTACAAGTTCACATCTATAAGATAACAAAAAATCCTCTTGCTTTTTCTCTTCATCATAAAACCCTGAGTGAAAGAAAATAGATGGGTCCACTTCCATGTGGGTTACTTGCTTCTCTGTTTGCTGAAGCTCATTTTGCGATGGAAGACCTCCTTTACAGCAGATTTATTTTTGTTCACTAGCACCTTTCCGAGTATACTGTGTAGGAGATGTGCAAAACTCTACAGAACTTCCTCACTGGTTTTATACTTATTAAATGTTCATTCCTTAAAAATATTTATCTAAAGCCAAAAGAAGAAAGTATATACACATTCGATAAGGTAGTCATACAACACATGTTCATTTTAAGAAGTAGAAACAGCATTTTCTGAGAATTTAGGGTCCTAACTATTAGACTTGCTACAAAGCTATCCCCTTACTGTTTTAAATATTTTCCAGCTTCAGAAAATTAGTCATTTGTGTCTCTGTTTTCTTAAGTATTAGATCATCCTAAATAATTGTGCTGTTATAACACATATGCTAAACCTTACATTTCAAATCCTACAATTTATAAAATGGATTTGACAATCTCACAAGTACACGTAAGTCTCATACTGGGTTTACACTAGTTTTATGAAACAGCAACTGAAATTACTGAGACAATTAAGTTATTCCAGCAGACACAGACTGAACTTGAGACTGCTAATATAGGTCTCATTGCCACAAGGTATTTTGAAAGCCAAAAGTATAAATGGGTTCAAATTCACAAGGACAACACTGTCAGTGATTACTAATATCACAGACCTTTTTCACAGAAATCCAACTATGTACGGAGTACAGGAGTGACAACATATGAGGAAGATCCCTTTGTCCATGCTCTCTTCTTATATTCTTCCATAATTATAGAATAGTTAGGGTTGGAAAGGACCAAAAAGATCACCTAGTTCCAACCCCCCTGCCAAGGGCAGGGACACCTCTCACTAGACCAGTCGCCCAAGGCCCTGTCCAACCTGGCCTTGAACACTCCCAAGGATGGAGCATTCACAATTTCTTTGGGCAACCCGTTCCAGCACCTCACCACCCTTACTGTAATGAACTTCCTTCTTATATCTAACCTAAACTTCTCCTGTTTAAATTTAAACCCATTATCCCTTGTCCTGTCTCTACAGTCCCCGAAGAGTCCTCCTCCGGCATCGTTGTAGGCCCCCTTCAGATACTGGAAGGCTGCTATGAGGTCTCCACGCAGCCTTCTCTTCTCCAGTCTCAACTTTCTTAGCCTATCTACATATGCGAGGTGCTCCAGCCCCCTATCATCCTCATGGCCCTCCTCTGGACTTGTTCCAACAGATCCATGTCCTTTTGATGTTAAGGACACCAGAACTGCATACCGTTCTTCAAGTGGAGTCTCACGAGAGCAGAGCAGAGGGGCAGGATCACCTCCTTCGACCTGCTGGTGAGGCTCCTTTTGATGCAGCAGAGGGGCAGGATCACCTCCTTTGACCTGCTGGTGAGGCTCCTTTTGATGCAGCACAGGATACGATTGGCTTTCCAGGCTGCGAGTGCACACTGAGGCCAGCTCATATTCAGTTTCTCATGGACCAACACCTTTGGGGATCTCTGAGACAAGACCATCAAAGAAGATAGACATGCTAAAACTATATTTTAACTTTGCAGAGAGGAGCACCTTCACTGGGAATCAGAGTACGACTCAGTCAAGGGACATATTTGGGTTTTTTTCCTGAAAAATACTTCAATGCTTTTCAACAACACTGAAAAGTTAGTAACCATCCAGCTCTGTAAAACCAGGATTAATAGTCCATAAAAATTGTCAACCTCAAATGTTCTGCTATTAGTAAGTGTCCTCATTATGAAAGTAACCAAAGTTTCCAGAAGAAATCCAGATTTAACAGGCAACACAGAACAGTTAATATTACTGCTGAAATACTCAAGCTATATACTTTACAACAGACATTCAGTAATGCTGTTAAAATGTCCCATTATAGACAGAAAGTACCAATATTGTTTGCAGTTACCAGACTATACTGTCAGATCTGTCAGCAGTCAAAATCAAATTAGATTCGACAATCAGGATTTCAAATGCAAACTGATCTTTGGTAATTAATGTAATTAACAGTCTGAGACACAGAGAATAATGCGCTAGCACCATGAACACATTGTTTGTTCAGATGAGTCACTTGCACATTACTGTTTAATTGATGTGTCTTTTGCTTCAGATACACTACAGTCACTATGTCATGTAACTGACTGAATAGGTAGAGGAAAAAAACCTGGCTAAATTACTGTCTTTTTTTTAAGGACAATAATTTAATCAACAGTAAAAAAACCTCCCAGCTCAATAATGTGAAGAGCTGTATGCAAATGTTGAGTATCTAGATCTAACTCCTATTTCAACATGGAAATACCAAAGCTTGATTACTTCTGCCAAACAACATGTAACACATACAGAACATTGCGATCAGCCTACCTGTAGAGAGTAAAACCTCAAAGAATTGGCCAGACTAACCATCCTGTTGGAGAAATGTTATTTCAACAGTACTTACGATTCAGGAAAATGGAACTAGAAATCTAATACGGTTGTTTAAGCCTGATTACAAAGACAAACTAAACATTGTTGCCATCTCATTGCTAGTCAGTGTCAACTCCCAGCAGTGTGTTAACTTATGGAATGTCTACAGAAAAATTCCAGATCCCCATAATGCATCCTTCTTGTTTCCTCAAGAAAGGAACAACACAATGTGCTGCCTAAATCATATGAACAACCTAAGTAAGATTTGCTTCCCCAAAAAACTTTAGCAAATGATTTTCAAAATGCCACATTTGCAATCACAGTAAAATTTGCTCCACAAATCATCACAGGAAGTAAGTCAGTCACAGCCACAAAGCACTAAACCTCTGCAGTTCAAACTGAAGGAAGTACTTCTGGAGACCCACGATTTTATCATCAGAGAGGACCAGGAGACAACATCATCAAATACAATTAATTAGTTCTGACTAAGACAGAGCTTTTTGCTAGGCAAAGGTCATCATACACAAGGGTCGCCAGTCAGTCAGGAAAAAAAGAAAAATTGTAAACCAGAACAGAATATTCTTCTGAAAGAACAGCCTCCAATGTTGCTGCTTCAGCAGTTCCTGAGAAAGCATAAATCCTTTTAGAAAGCATGGGTAATAGGCAACATTTATGTCCAAAAAGTTACCTTTTGTTCCTCCCTCCTTTTCTCCAGCAACTTTGGATGGCATAGAAAGCACCTGAGACCTTAGCAAAAAGCCAGCAAATAAAATCCAATAAATACATAAATATCTTTCTTGACAAGAAGCTATGAACACTCTAGGGATTTTTCATTAGCTTTCAGAGAATGTACAAGGTTTTATTCCAAATCAAAGAGTACTATGGAAAGTAAGAGCATCTTCAACCTGGATTACAGATGGACTTTTTTTTAGAAATTCAGAGATTTGCGTTGCTTTAGAAGTGTGAGCCTGAGAGTCTAAACAGATACCAAACTGCGTCAACACCAATCAAGAGAACGTGACATTTTAAAATAGGATAGTATTTCGTAAAGCCCTGAATTCTACAATACTTCCCTTCCTAGACATAATCCTGCATCCTGCTACGGCATACCACTGCTCTGCATGGTCCTTCTAGATGGCCTTCATTGGTTTAAAATTATGTTACTATGAACAGGAAACCGAAATTAGGTATATAGCAGCTACCTGCTTAGAGGTCTACATTTTTGAGTGATGTTGTCCCAACAGACAGCCTGTCACCTGGTGCCCCTCACAGAAACTGATGACTCAGCCCCTAGCACCATACACAATCTGTCCTTGTTTCACATAGCAGGAGCCCACACTTCACTGGAGGCTGCACTGGAGCAACTTATAGATTAATCTTAATTTGCTTGCAGTAGTCATTCACTATCACAGCCCTCCATGCTAATAAGATGTTCCACACAGTGCAAACACCCTTCCTGTGTGCCATCTAGTTCCCCAATATTGGTGATGATGAGTTTAACTGGCCAAGGATCCCTCCTGAGTCTCTGTTTTGACAGTAAATTTCGTTTAGAGATGAAACATATTGCTGGCCTGAATGAATAGGCAAGAAAAGAGCACTATAGAGCCACTTTGAACTGCACAAATTAAAAGAGCAAAGAACAGTTCAGGTGAGTCAAGAGAGCAGGACAGTGATGGCATAAAATGGTTGACAGCTGGGAGACAATTAGTTCTAGTAATTCCTGCAATATCATGCATTCCAGAAAGCAAAAATTAAAATAAAACCCTTAAATTCAGTAGCTAAGAACCAAAAACCTCAAAACTATTTCTAATTTTCTTGAAAGTCTAGGATTTTGCAGCAACGGCAAGATGAAATACCCTACAGGAATTGGAAAGCTGAAATACTAAATTGGCTTTCATCAGTGCTGTCAGAAGCTGATTTTCATCTCTTCATTTTGCTGATAAAGAAAGGTTAGAAATGCCTATTGTTTTCCACACACAGCTTGAAAACAAGGCAATTTGAGATTCTGAAGTCAGTGATTTTTCTTCCTATCACCAATGATCTATAAGTTTCATTACTCTATGATCCTTGATTCCTGAGGCAGAAGTTCTGTTACATAAAATAAGCCTCCTAGAAACTGAAACAAAACCAGACATGCACAGAATTCCAAGCAAACAAAAACATCTCAACACAAAGCTTTATTTCAGTTTATCTACTTAAGCGTGCTCTGACTGTACAGCTACTACCTATTGTTGACTTGCCAGGAGCTGTTATATTCATCTTTCTTCTTTAAAAAAAGGCAAAAAAGCCCCCAAACTTGTCACAGTGAAGAACCAAGCAATCCAAACACCTGCCTCTGGCACATAAGCCTTTTTTTTTCCATTGGCTGACATGCCGAAATCTGGTTTTCATGCTCCTCATACATTTATTTTCTTCCTGCACTGGGCATAACGTTGTAACTTACTGAGAACTTTAGTATTTTTTTTTTTAAAGAAAAAAAAAAAAGATGCAAAATAAGGGTTCCGGGTTATAAACTTTCCTAAAGAGCTTATGAAGAACAGATCTCATTGCCCATTTTAACAGGTTAGTTCCATTAGAAAGTATTTCCTACCCTCATTATTGAAGTTTCATCATGGAAAAAAAAAAAAAGTGAATATTTAACAATTCAAAATAAGCTGTTTATTACCAATGACTTTTAATGCACTGTGGCCTCGTTCACAAGTTGCTGTCATGATTAGAAAAGTAGCTAATTTGTTACTCTTTTCAGCTTTTGTTCTCTGGTGAAAAATAAAAGAATACAGTAGTTATAAAAATATAGATGGGTAAGTACAACAAACTATCTAATAGCCTTTGTCAGGTATACTGACCTAGGCAGAGGAGAGCTGCTTTTAAAAAAATGTATGAAAAAGTAAAAATATGGCACAGGAAGGATTCCTATTTAGAACATAATTTTAGAATTATTTTAATTGTACAACAGAAGAACTTCCATGTAGAAACAGCAGTTTTGCTAGAACAGGAAGACAACTCAAAATAGGCATGTTAAAGTACAATATGTTGCAACATAAAGCAGTTTGTGACAACAGGAAACAACTAGTCCATCCCAGGACTAAGAAACCCATTGGTCGTCCCCTGAAGTAGCTCCAAAATCCAGTAATTTTGTTTCAAAAGGGAGAAGAAAACACAAAGAAAAAACATTTGAGATACTGAACATTGTAATGTACACAAAAATGAAACCACTCCAGAAACTAGCAAGAGTTGAGACAATAAATTGGCCTGCAAGACACTCTGCTTTCAAACAGCTGTCTGCCTGCTTTGGTCTTGCTAATTTGAACTGGCATTTCCCTACCTATGGAAATTTCTTAATCAGCGAACAATGATGTCACTTCTTTTTCCTCATTCTTGCTTAGTGTAACTATTATAAATGCTATAAAAAAGAAAACCCCAGAAATAAAAAAAGTTTGATGGAAACGGCACATGATATGAAAAAAAATATGAAAAATTAAACTGATAAAATGATGAAAAAAAACCTTACATTTGAATCCTTATTCTTTCTGACTCAGAGTAGAAAACTTGAAATTATGTTTTCAAGATTTCTGCCTTGATTACTGACTGTTTTAGTGTGCATGTGGACTTTCCATCTAGAATCTAAATATATCTTTCTAACAAAACCATTATTTTCTCTTTCATGCTTCTAAACACCTTTTCCATCTATTTATTTTTATTTGCCTTTTGCCCCCCAATTTGCCCACTGAATACAGGAAAAAAAGCTGTGGTTTTTTTTTTTTTTAATACAAGATTTTTTGTATTAAAATATAAGTGTTAATTCCAAATATTCAAGTGTCCATCAAAAATAAAACAAACACCCACCCAATTACTGACTTTAACATTGCATTAAGTTGATGCTGCAGCATCTGTAGCACAGAAACACTAATTTAGAAACAAAAGCTGTTGCAGCTCTTACTCTCATAAAATGCCACTTTTAAATATTAGTAACCAAGGGAAAGTACCTGATTGAATTTGTGACAATTACAAAATATGAGAGAAATATTTTATCAAAAGTAAAACATGAATGTGTATTCAATATGAGACCTGTTCTGTTTCTTCAATAGTTTTTCATGTAAATGATTCAGCAGACCTATCTTATTCCCACTATTTTTTCGTGAAAGAAAAGTACTTAATGCACCTTTATAAAACTAATGGAGCTGGCTAAGAAATCTGAGCTTAGTGCACGGCCCCGAGGGCACCACCAGCCCTGTCTGTCCCTGCCCATTCCTCTGAGCCTCCCATCACCCTGCCCACAACCAAGGACCCCATTTTAGCACATAGGGCTGTCAGTCCCTGCCCCAGAGGTGATTCAGAATGCCTGGTTCTGGTCCTGTCTCCTGTGGTTCCGCTCATAGGCTGGTTTTCCTGTAAAGATCCTGCACTTCCACTGAGGACAGCTTTGTCTCCAGTCCTACCTCTGACCTTGCCTTCCACTGTTCCTGACCAGATTCTGGCCATGGCTCATCACCTTGCCTGCCTGGGAGGGTCGCCAGTTCCTCTCACCATCTCCAGTCCAGCCCTGCTTGAGTGCTGCAGGATTGTACCCTGTCTGTGATGGCTCTGCCAGTGCTTGTGGCCCTCCTAGTGCCAAGCTCATCCACCCTTGCGGAGCAGCCTTGCTCTTGCTACTCCCAAGTAGATCTGCTACTCGGATCTCCTTAAGAATAAATTACTATATATTTAATTAACCTGACATGAACAATGGACTAAAACATAAAACTTCTTGGACATTAAATGTTGTTGATGCGCTAAAAGTTTAGGAAAAATAGGACAAAGATAACTACATTACATTTCCTTGCAACTGATACATAGGAAAGAAAAATGAACCTTGACACAGATGAAGTAAATTAGAATACTGCACATGAATTCAGTTTGATCATGAACTCTTCACAAGACTTAATATCAAAATAATCAAACCTTAATATCAAACCTAGAGTTAGCTCCCGGTTTTAGCTGGAGCTGAAATCAACTGATTTGATGTTTCAGTACTTCCTATTTTAAGGTATAATTCCCCTGTTCCTCCTCTAAATCACTTGAGAAGCTTTCCTTTTAATCCTATTATTATCATATTTTCAGGAGGCAGTAAAAATCTCAATAATGAGTCAGAACAATATACAATTATGACAGTGGTTTCAACCCTCTAATTAAGAAATGAAATTGCTTTTGCTGTCTATCAAAAGCTTCGTGATTGCTTTATCCAGGCTTGACACTGTGAATATACTGCTCTCTATTTCTGTACAGTAAGAAGGGCCAGCAAAATATTTTCATAATTGTATTTAAATACTAACATCACAAAATGGTTTTAAAGGCTTGCTTCCATCTTTTAAATTGTAATTATTTAAGGCTCCGAAAAAAATCTCAATAAACTGTCCTGGTGTTACTTTTATTGAATAAAAACATTGATATTTTACAGATTTTTTTAGTTAAATTTAATAAAATGCAGTTATGTATAGAAGATACTGGAATAGCACTACAATGCTATATTGTGAAGCACATGCATTTTTCAACTTAACATTTGGAAAATTAATTCAGAATATATAGCACACTCAGAGATGTACGATAAAATATCAAAGGTAACATTCCCAAACAACAGCCTCTAATGTTGCATAGACATTTTTTTCCCAAATGCCAGTTACATACTCTCACAATGTTTGCCCAGGCAAATGCAATCATTTTTGCAGAGAATTAAAATGCCCACTTCAAACTTTCACTTGAAGAAATGTAAAAATGCTACACCTTTTCACTCAAACTACAAATGAGCAGCTAAGTGGCCTTCCTGAACACAGACAGATAAAACAAAGCCAGACCCTTTGTCCTGGTTTAAGACTAACTCATGCAGTCTCTCTCTCTCACTCACTTCCCCCTCCTTCTTCCCCCCGCTCCCGGAGGGATGGGAAGGAGAATCGAAAAGAATGCAACTCCCACAGGTTGAGACAAGAACAGTTTAGTAACTGAAGTATAACACAAATCACTACTGCTACCACGAATAATAACAATGACAAGAGAAATACAAGGAAAGAATACAATTCTCACCACCTAATACCAAGCCCGACCACGCAGTGCACCCCCACCCTTCCGGGTCTCTCCTCTCCTTTCTACATCCTGGGCATGACGTGCTGTGGTATGGAATAACCTCTTTGGTCAGTTTGGGTCAGGTGCCCTGTCTCTGCTTCCTCCTGGCTCCCCTCCTCCCTGGCAAAGCATGAGACTCAGAAAGTCCTTGGTCAGACCCAAACATCACTAAGCAGTAACTGAAACACTGGTGTTATCAGCGCTGTTCCTAGGCCCAAAATCAAAAACACAGTGCTGCACCAGCTACCAAGGAGGAGAAAAATGACTGCTGCTGAACCCACGACACCCTTATACAAAAATAACTGCAGGTACCTATAGAAGTAGGGGCTTCTCTGTTTTTTAACCCATGATCACCCATACAAGCACTTTTCCACATGCAAATGGCATGCATGTATGCCTGATGCAAGCAGTTCAAGCAGTTCATGGTCTAAAGGGACAAAGTAGTCTTTCATAAAGTCAGAGCAGATAACTGAGGAAACAAAATCAGGTCCAATTGCAGACAGCTGGGCAGGACAGTGCTGGTGAAGGAAAGAACAAATGGATGAGTTCATCAAGAGACACTAGAAGGCCAGCAGATCTACCACTTTGGAGAAGATAAATCTCCCAGCAGTGGAACTTGAGCTGTTGATAGAGCTGCTCCACTGCAAGGCAGTTCGGTACATGTTGACAATCAAAGATAAACCCTCAGAGGTTACCTTTCTTCCATTTTTCTTAAAGTAGTTTCTTATTTGTCCACCACTCTATTACTCAATGAAACAGAAGGAAAAGAGACAAAAAGACAAAGCTATACATGACATGTTGTCAAACAGTGGTGAAACTGAAAAAAAAAAAAAAATGAGATTCGTCATAGTCTGTCAATTAAAATATTAACGGCTATTGAAATATACCACATTTTAATCCATAAACTGACAGTCTGTCTCAAACTCTCCATTCTGTGACTCTTCAAAGGAAATTCGAGAATTCTGCATCCTAATATAAAGGGAATTGAGATCAAGCGCTTCATACTCATTTCTACCAGATACAGCCCTACACTTCACATACTTGCACTGCAGCACCCTTCTATTCCACAACCCAGCATGTTTGATAGTGTTGGCTGCCCCAACTGCAGCCTGCAAACCCACTGTGCCAGGGCAAGGCACAGGCAGGCCACTCCAGCGCTGTGCAGCAGCTGACACCATGTTCATGAGGTGAGTTGCAGGCTGAAAGCAGCCCATAATAGGTGTTATTTCTCCACTGTACATTTATGCTCTGGCTTCTTAAATGTCTCAGGAAGTCACGCAAACTCAACATATGAATGCCAGTGATCCACAGGTTTTCTTGCCCCAATTGTCAGGTGCTTCTTTGTCATGTGGCCATTAAAGCAGAAGGTGTATAGTCAACACTTATGGAGTGTGCTACAGTTTGTTTTTTTCAAACAGGAAGCACTTAAATTTCAAACTCAATTCCAGTCACCAGAGACACAAAGAAAGAGAGGTGCCTCAAAAGCTGGAGAGAGCTATATTTATTGCATGATTTATGAGCTTTTCAGTGCAACCTCTACCATTAGAAAAAACTAACTAATCAGATCGAAGGAAGTGATCCTGCCCCTCTACTCTGCTCTCATGAGACCTCACTTGGAGTACTGCGCACAGTTCTGGTGTCCTCAACATAAAAAGGACATGGAACTGCTGGAACAAATCCAAATGAGGGCCACAAGGATGATCAGGGGACTGGAGCACCTCCCATATGGTGATAGGCTGAGAAAGTTGGGGCTGTTCAGCCTGGAGAAGAGAAGACTGCATGGAGACCCCATAGCATCCTTCCAGTATCTGAAGGGGGCCTATAAGGATGCTGGGGAGGGACTCTTTATTAGGGACTGTAGTGATAGGACAAGGGATAATGGGTTCAAACTTGAACAAGGGAAGTTTAGATTGGATGTAAGGAGGAAGTTCTTTACTGTAAGGGTGGCAAGACACTGGAATGGGGTGCCCTGGTGGTGTTCAAGGGCAGGTTGGACAGAGCCTTGGGTGGCATGGTTTAGTGGGAGGTGTCCCTGCCCATGGCAGGGGTGTTGAAACTAGGCGATCTTAAGGTCCTTTCCAATCCTAACTATTTTATGATTCTATGATTCTATGCCCTTTACATCTTTAAGTTAGATAAATTAATGATAGACAGAAAGCAAATCTTTCCAAAACTAACTAATTACAGAGACATATTTGGCATATTTGGGCTTTTAATAAAGTGTAAATCTCAAATTATTTAAATTTCAATTTAATGTTCACAAAGACATCCACTGTGGTAATGTATAACCTTGTAGCACAATGGTGGATCTTTCCAAATTTAAGTAACTGACAAACTACAAAAGAAGAACAAAGACCAATAATACAATGTGGTACTCTTGAAATATAAAATATTGATTTGGACAGGCTGGATCGATGGGCTGTGGCCAATGGTATGAAGCTCAACAGGGCAGAGTGCCAGGTCCTGTATTTGCACCACAACAACCTCATGCAACGCTACAGGCTTGGGGAAGAGTGGCTGGAAAGCTGCTCTGCGGAAAACAACCTGGGGGCACTGACTGATGGCTGCTGAACATGAGGCAGCTTGTGCCCAGGCCGCCAAGAAGGCCAACATCATCCTGACCTGTATCAGAAAGTGTGGTCAGCAGGACCAGGGCAGTGATCATGCCCCTGTACTGTACTACAACTACCTGAAAGGAGGTTGTAGTGAGATGGGGGTTGGTCTTTTCTCCCAAGTAACAAATTTTAGGAGAAGGGGTAACAGCCTCAAGCTGTGCCAGGGAAGGTTTAGACTGGATATGAGTAAAAATTCCTCCACAAAGAGGGTGGTCAGGTATCGGAACAGGCTGCCCAGGGAAGTGGCAGAATCATTATCCCTGGAAGTGTTCAAAAACCGTGTGGATGAGGCCCTCAGTGATACGGTGTAGTGGCGGTCTTGGAGGTTCTGGGGTAATGGTTGGACCCAGTGATCTTAAAGGTCTTCTCCAACCCAGTTGACTCTATGATGCTAATGTGAGTGCTAAGACTTATTTCCGTAATTCCCATGAAAGCTGGGAAGACATGCTATACAGGAAAGATCAATAATACATACAGTACTATGAAAATGAGTAATACAAGGCAACGAATCCAAAAGCCACACATAGTTTTGCATCTGAAATCTCTTCCAAATATCAGTGATGCATGAATTTATCACTCTCCACACAAAGACTATACAGCTTTTTTAACTTGTGTGCATGTTCTCCTATAAATAAATCACTTACTTAGAAATTTACTAGGTGTTATTATCTGCGACGGTGACACCCACAGGCTAGTTTACATGCTGCTTAGGAAAATATTTTCTTTCACTTGAAATGTGATGTATTTATTGTAAAGTATTCCACCTGTAAAGTGCAAAAAGGAGACTTATTTTGTGGGGTTTTTGGTAATACATGAACTTCTAAAACATGGCTACCACCTACACTGAAACTCACAGTATTTAACATTTCAGTAATAATTATGAAAATAAAATTTTCCTAACTGTAAAATTCATCATAAAAGTAATTGAGAAGACAATTTCTCCATTGCCAAAATTAAAAAAGTCTCTGGGCAAGTACCTTTTTATCAACAAATATAACTTCTAATATGTGGAATATATTTTAAGATCTTTCAACTGCAAAGTGTAATCATCTTGTGGGTGCATGCTTCATTATTTCCAGGCATTCAATGCTGACAAAATGAAGTATCTCCTCCAATTTTGAAACTGTTTTGGCAGGTGGGAAAGAATGATTGAAAACTTTAGTTATACAACCTTCAAGATCAAATGATGATTTATCTCTATTGTACTTCATTGTATTATGCAGTACAGAAATTGAGCAATTAACTGTAAGCAAATATTCATTATAATTCTCCAGTAATTTATAAATGGAATAATTTCTCACAAACATACCAGTTTGATACTCTGATCATAAATCATTTTTATATTTTTTCCACGCCTTCACTGCTGTCTTGAAATTCCTCAGCTATATTCCAACATAAAAGTCTCAAATATCTTTAGTTATAAAGGAAGGGGACGTTCTTTTCAGTTAAATCTATCATCATTTTTGTAACTAAAAGAGGAACTGACATGCTGTTGGTAATACACAAAGTAGTTCCCCCCACATCTAACGCACAAGGTATTTGTTTCATAGGTGAATGTCAGAAAACAAAACTAGTTGTTATTCCATCTTAATCAAACAGTCCGTTTCAGTAAAAAGTTTTTATTGATGGCATAAAAAGCAGAGGAAAGAGAAAGAAGATGGAAAGGAATGGTTCACCTGGATATGCATCTTAACCAACTAAATCTGAGTAGGTTTTAGGCTCAACTTTAGGATCAGAATGCTGAACATTTTTTTATGGTAGGATAATATAAAGCGTATTGTATGTCTGTATTCTATCACACAAATACTTAGCTGTGCAAAACATACCATATAAAATAAAAAGTCTGATCATAAAAAGCATCCAAATTACTACTCTTCTAGGTGGAATAAACATACATTTTGAATTAATTTTTCATTTAAGGGTTGAAAACACTTCCTGAAGTTTCAGATGACACAAAGGAATCTTTGGTTTAAAAGCCACTTTGTAAGCCCTTATTTGAGGTCCAGGACACAAAGTGTACTGAACATCAGCAAGAGATTCTCGGGAAATGTCAAAGTAGCTCCGCATCATTTATTTAGAAGTCCTTCAGAACATGTGAAACCTTACAGTACCTTCCTCCATGATTCCTATTTTTTTTGTATCATGGTCTAACTTTTGCACTTCACAAGCAGCGTGCCCAGTTTCGGGTATGCACCACTGCTTCCAGCTTTGGAGAGATTCGTTCACCTCATTTTTTCTTTGATACTTTCACCAAGTCCCTATCTTAAGGTCAAAAGAAACTTCTTTTCCCAGTTCTGCTGCATGGCTTTAATATCCTCCTACATTCTTCTTAGCACCTGGAAAACATTCAGATCACATAACAGTGATACAGGGTAGCATCTCTCTTCATTGACATGCTGCTGAGCCTAAAAGAAAATTTGCAAGGAACTCTAGTAAGACCTTCACCTAGAAAATTCCAGGGTCTGGCAGGAAGTGCTGACTTGCCACCCACATTTAAAGTTCCTCTCACATGCACACTACTCACTGAGTGTCCTTATATAGGGAAGTATTTGTTGTTAGATATGAATTAATCTTCTACAAGTTGTTTTCTTGGCATGTCATGTCCTTACGAGATAAAAAGTGCAAAATTAGGCACTCAGAAAAAAAAAGAGCATTTTAAGAGACAAAGAGTAACACAATGCTATGGCCACAATTTTATTTCAGATGCAAAAAATGTTTGATGTTGGAAATGCTGAAAGAGAACACTGTGTCTCTTCTTTTTTTTTTTTTTTTTTTTTTGTCTTTGTACTTTCTGAGTTGCATGTTTTGTTAAAAATAAGTTACTTCCGAGATAATATGCAGAAAATCTGTCTCAACAATTGTTACTCCTCAAAGATCTGATTAATCAATACAGCTTTCCCTTAATTGTGTAATTGATGAAATAAATAAGGATTGTCTTCAAAAATAAAGGACATCTAACAGACTTGATGGACTTAAGGACCATCTCAGGTACTGCAGAGAAAAGTATTTTTTCAGCAGATCTTACGGCTGGGTTGAAAGGAAAATTTCAGAATGCATACCTCCATTCACTAACAGAACAACAAAAAGAATCACCCATCATTTCAATCTTTCCATCTTCTCATATATGAAGTCTTACACTGACGCTCTCATAAAAAAAAAACGCCAAAAAAATCACCAAAAAATACCACAGCACACACACACCAAAAAAAAAAAAAAAAACCCGAGAAACCAAAACCAAACCAAACCAAAAACCAAACCAAAATGAAAAAATTTAAGAAGTACCTACTTTCCATTTTCCAAATACGTCCATCCTATGGATGCTATTTACAGTTCTGCATCAGTTCCCAGCTACATCTGATACCCACAACTCTTCTTTAACTGTCGGTCTTGTCCAATACAAATGATTTCTTCCTTTCCAAAGGCCAAGAGACCAGATATTCTCACCTCACTATGCCTCATCTCATTCATGTCCAGATTTTGTTTCTATTGATTTTGTATTCTTCTGTGTGAGCTAGGACTGTAACAGCTTCTTTTGGAATATCCTTGCTCCTCAACAAGAAGAACTGACAGCTAAATAAAATGTAACTCTTGCAGGGCTGAAATCATGGCAAGGTATTATTTTACACTGCTTGCTACACTCTGAAGAAACATGAATACAACAGTAGAAAGGTGCCTTTTTTAAAAGCATTTCATTATTGTGATGTGAAAAACATTTCAAAGACAGCCTTACTACATTATATTGCTACTGATACAGTTGTATACAACATCAGTACATAGCCTGTTTACAGGCCAAGTCTGTTGCAGAACTGACTTTGTATGCAAAGTGACTCTTTCCAAATACAGTAGAGTGTAACATCTGCACATTAAGAAAATTAATGTCTGATAACAGACAATTAGGTAATGAGACTGGATTACTTAGTAAGAGTAACATTATACTATTCACATTAACATTTACAGCAATTAAAATAGAATTTGTATGTTTAAAATATTCATTAAATAGCATTTAAAGTAATGGTAGGTTATGACACAATCAAGGTGGACATCTTGTTTACTTACAAACGTCTTTCAGCATTTGATTAAAGCCTTGTCAACAAACACAAAAAAACCACAAAACAAGTCATTATTACTACTGTAGTCCTTCTTACTTAAAATAGAGAATAGAATCTCTATTCTCCTTTGTCAATGGTGAAAAACTCGTCACCTTCAGGATTAGCTTCTGTCCTCTGTGCAAGGTAATTTGAATTCATTTCTACTCAAGAAGTTTTAGTTTAGCAGTATTTCAGGTCATATTTTGTTGCTTGTGGCTTCTTATGTGAATGGTCCTTTGTTATGTATAAAAGCCATTTCTAATAGTAGATTCCCATGTACTTTCTTTATCAAGCAAAAGGCTGCATAGCACTTTCAGATAAATTAGGAAAGCCTGCAGAGGTCACAAAGTGGCAGCTGTTCATAGAAGGAGCATGCTTCACTCAGCAGACTTTCCAGTGTCTCTCAGTGGGTTATTCACTGTACTTCCTTTGGAAAAAGCAGCTTCTGACTTCACCTGCTACTACCAGGTAACTGCTCTGTAAAAGACTGGAAGAGCTAATCTACTCTGTCATCATTAGTGCTGATACTGACTTAAGTAGCTGAACTTTCAGTGAAAAAGGTAACTGAGTGGGAATAAATTCACTGTGCTTCTTTCAGATGTTTAATAAACAAATTAAATCAAACTCTGACCTTGACAGTCATTAAAGATATCACAATGCCTAAAATTTGGGATTTTTTTGATGAACGATTGGATTTATGCAATATATATTACTGAATTTAATTATTTTTCAAAATATTGCCAAAGCTGGAAAATTCAATCAAGTATTTTTCTACTTTGATGACTTTGGCTTGCTGCTAGACACTCAAGCAACTGCTCTCTCACTCCCCCTCCTCAACAGGACGGGGGGGGAAATCACATGAAAGAAAGTTCATGGATCAAGACAGGGTGATCACTGAACAATTACTGCGATCTGCAAAACAAATTAGACATGAGGAAAAGTAGTTTTAACTTATAGCAATTAAAATAGAGTAGGACATTGAGAAACAAAGACAACACCTTCTTTTTTTTACCCCAGGCTCAACTACACTTTTATTGCTCCCAATTACATCTGTTATTTTTGTTTATATTCATATTCAGGGAAATTTTAAAAATTTTAAACACGTCTTTCTGAATATGTAGCAACTGATATTTTGTTCCCAGACTCTTTTCTTTTGTCACAGAAAGATACTAAACACTACTAAATTGAAATGAAAATGCTTTCATACTGAATATCTGCTATTTGCAGTAAGAAATTTTCGAAGACAACTAAAGCTACTTACAATTCTTCCAAACACAAGACCTTAAAAATCTTTTCTTCTTTAATATGTCTGTTATGAAAATGAAATGACCAAATTCAAGTCCAACTTAAAAGTAAAATGCTTAAAAACATATATTTATTTCAATCTGTGAGTGAACTTTCTAAGTAAGTGTCACATAAAAGTTTGACTAGGGACCATACAATAGTGATTATTAGACAGTAATTGAGTATTGTATTAAAGCTTGGCACAGCCACAAGGCACACAGACAGAGGAAAAATTCTGCAGAGATAATGGGTAATTTGTACAAATATGTATCCATTTAGATTCCCTTAGAAGTCTCCCAGTTGACAGTCAATCCACCGAGTTCAAAAACAACACCACTTAAATTGCAAGATGAAAGTAAATAAACATAAGCTGATGGATAAAAGTGTTGTCTTCAGTCAGTTTTGCTTTTCATCCTTGCTATACTTTACAGATTTTGCTGAACAGCAAAATGTATTCTCATATTTTTGTGTAAAAGACAACATTAAAATCCCTTCCACTAGAATTACAGCCAAATAAATCTTTTCAAACAAAATAAACCAAAATAAACTAACCTACATCTGAAACTAATTACTTTCTAAAATATGCATGAATTTTGCTGATTTTTCTCAACTCTGGGCAAAGGATTGAATAAAGCTTTGGCAGAATACTGAGTTAACAAAAATTCAGTTGTTGCTCTAATAAAAAAAAAAAAGAAAAGCAAACAAAGAAATAAAAAACACCTAAAAAACAAACAAAAAAGCCACCAAATAAGGAACAGATCCATTAATAATACTTTTTTAATGTTTATCACATCATTACCATAAAATCCTTAAATAAGGAAAAAAGGGAAAACAGAATTTTACTTCATTGCCAATCAGTGGCCTACCCATTTTTTTTAATTGTATTTCAGCTTAACAATCAAAATGTCTACACTCACCTATGAAGTGGCCTAACATAATATATCCAGAACACAAAACACTAAAATAATCCATTTAACAAAAGACATCTTGTAAAACAATTAAAATAGCACTTTGACAGTTTCATAGCTGCTATCTTTTACCATGCATATTGAAAATAACACTATGGGCTTGTATGGTGAAGCATTTTTGCTTGTTTTCAACCCATGGTCTCACAGGTATTTGGAAGTCAAGAAGTGAAGAAATCAGAGAACACCAGAACCAGCAGATACAGAGAAAGAAGCCCTGGCAGGACTGATACAGGCAATCCCTGAACAGTGTTATAAATATTTTAACACAAAACCAGACTCAAGATTAGAACAAAACAAACAGAAACCCCTAATGAAAAACCACCTAGAAAAACAGGCACTGAATCTGCACCTGACAGTTTTTGGAGATGTTTAAAATAAGACCAAGATCCAATTTACCCTCAATTCTGCCAAAACAAACTCCAACCAAGTAAGAGTTGGAAAAAGTGAAATTAGTTTTATCAATAATAGAGAAGTACAGCTAATCTTTAGCTTTCAGTGAAAAGCTCAAACTGCAAAACAATGTGAAGACTAGAACAAAATAAATTCCTCATATATAATTCAAGTGCAAATGTTATTACTATCTGGAGTCACAAATCATTGCAAAATAGCACAAAAGGCATGAATTTTGAATAAGTGAAGACAAATACTTGACTTGAATAAAATGAAATATGATGCTCGACACCACTGTGTGCATGCAACTTGAAAGTATGCAATTATTTCTTTATCATAATAAATTACCTTTCTAGTAGATAACTACAAGTTTATTCATATAAATGAACAAAAAATGAATGAAAAAAAAAGGTGTAATGCACAGAAATTCTTTAAGCGGGAGTAATGGGGACTATAACAATACAACAAAGTTCAACAGTCTTAATTGCCTGTAGTACCTGCAAAATATAACCTTCATGGTGGGGAGATTTAACTATAGGAGACTGCAAAGACACTATACCATGGAGTTGGTATATCAAGAAAATATTGGATCTTGGGCAGCTTCCCAGAAATCAGGCACATCTTCTGCATCACCCTTAAAAGAGAACTGAGTCTACCTCCAAATAATGCCTGGAGTCATGAACACTGCAGTGACTGCAAAGGGCCTTGTTATTTCATGTAGTCATTAAAATGTACATTTAACAAGTAAGTGGTCCCAATCACTTTCTCCTGTATGTAGAGTCTACTACTGCTTCTGTATAAACAAAGCTTTTTCTAAGCTTTTGGAAAAACTTGTGAAGTTGAGTCTGCATTTGATTTCTGAGCTCCGGTAGTTATATTTTATAACTTCTATACAGTCACTGCCCCACTTCTGCCAGCTGTCTTCTATATGTTGAAATCACACAGTGAAATGAAATGTGTGGAGATGACCATCTCCAGTTGTATTGCCTCTTATGCATCATGTGAACAGCACCATTTTCAGTCCTTTTTTCTTATGATTACATATCAAACTCAATACTCACAAAAAGGTTCATTGATAAGGATGGGAATGTTGTCTACTGATGAAAAGGAATCACCATTAAGACAAAGCTGTTTTGGTTTTTTTTTTGTACACCTGCAATCCCTGTATATTTAGTATTAATGAATGCATGTATATATATTTAGACCACACTAAACACCTAACGTTTTATTTAATACGCCTGACATTTCAGAATCATATTGAAAGATACAAATCTGCCATGAATAATGGGCATAATTCAGATCTAGCAATGGAATAAAAGCAGAAATCACAGAAGAATACAAAACTAAAAATTAGAGGAACGAATCACATACAGAAAGAATGGAAGCAACCCATATATGGGATTTTGCTAATGCACAAACAGTATGTATTAAAAGAGAACAACACTGATCTATTTTGTACAGTTTACTTCAGCACTGTTTCTTCATGCAGCTGAACCAAACATACTACTTGCAGTAAGCACATTTCTCTATTATCTGTCTGTCTGGTATCTGCCGGAACCTAATCAATTTGATGAATCACTAGGCATTTTTATGCAAAAAAGAAACATTTTTAAAGTATCAAAATAACTTAATTCTGTCCAAGTGACTATAACTACGGTAATTTTATTGTGTTGTTGAATGAGACCTACTGGAGGACACTATTAAATTTTTTATGTTCCATTGCTGCATTTCCTTTGTCTGACACTTGAAAAAACTCTGTATTTAAATGGATCAAAACATATCAGATGCCTTATGCTTCATAGTACCCTAAAGGTCAATACGCTAAAAGTCAATAGATATTAAAAAAAACATCTATGTTAAATAAAGTTCTATTGAATTTTGTCAGAAGGAAACCCGAAAAATATCTGGCAGAAGCAGAAATGGTAAAAACTGACTAAGAAGGCAACAAAAATTCTGGGAGCCATAACAGCAGGCAAGTGAAGCTGAAATGCGCCGCTATGATACCATATCAGTATTTCATGTGGTTCTGCAGTTTGTCACCTAATAGGTGCTAAATTATGTGAAGTTTTACACAGTTGTCTAATAAACTGCATGAATGCTTTGAAAAGCTTAAGCACGAGCAGAAAGATCATTGAACATAAACAGACTGACAGCTTTGAGAGCAGACTACAAGACATTTTGAAAACTCTAAATTAATTAATTCAATATTTAAACCAGGGTGACTTCATTTGTGACTTAGAATCCCATTACTGATGAGAGAAAAGAGAAGAAATTTTTCCTTTCCCTTTTCCCCATCTGAGTTCAACTTGGAACACTGTGGAGCTTTGAAAAGTGCATATCTCTAGTAAGGATTACCTGTGTAATTTCAGGTTGCCTTATTGCAAGACAGGTTTGTAAGGAGAGAATTTAATTTTTGAAGATTTGCAGATCTATAAAAGACCAGCAAGGTACAATATGTGAGCTTCTGAAGTCTATCATCAATTAATATGAAGAAAAATAAAAAAATTATTATTTAAATGCAGATCTGAGTAGAAGAGTTATACATTTCTCGGCCTATGAGACAAAGATACTGCCTGTAAGAGTAATGTCTTGAAGTGAAAACCAAAATCTAATATTTAAACTGCTATTTAAAAAGAAAATGCCCATATAACCCTAACATTACTTGTAATGAATTATAAAATTCAGTGAAACAGAGACAAAGGAGTTGTATTCATTAAATGTAAAAAACGTTACACTGGAAGTGACTTTAACAAGTTAACACGCTTACTGGGTAAGGCAAGGAAGCCTACTGGGTAGACTTTGATCTCCAGCAAAGAGGATTCCAGCCAGCTTCTAGATAATGGGAATGAATGTTCATTATCATCACACTTAGCAAGTTTTCCCTAATGTCAAAATAATTTATTTTCCCTGGAAATTTGAGTTCATTGAGTTCATTCTGTTACTAGTAGACATGAAGAATGATGATCATTATTTCTTCTGCTCCAGCAGTTCTCAGTGGGTTGCCAGGCACACATACAGGCAGCCAGTCACACCACCAGCAGAAATACTAATTCCATAACTGCATTTCAAAAATTCTTTATGTCCAACTTTCAGGACTTTCACTTCAGAATAAACAAATACAGTTCCTAAAACTTTTTCTTAGCAGCTGATAGTTTGCAAACCTCATCCTCAATGTGTTCATCTGCATGCTCTCCAATTTGCTTTCAACTTTTTCAAGTATAGGGCGCTGTTTCATACAAATTTTACAGCCTAATTTGCCTGCATTCCCCACCAGTATGTTGCACTCCAACTTCTGTCACGCATGTGCAAGGCAAGAATTTAATAGCAGATTAACTGAAATCTTAACAGTCTTATTAACTAGCTATTACTAGCCCAGATTTCATTATTATGAAGATTTCTATTATATAAAAAAGAATCTCCAAACTAATAGCACTATTAAACTTACTATACACACACTTCCTCGTATTCTACCCCTTAGTCTCTGATATCAAACTCAGCCTTCCCTGACCCTCTTGGGATTACATGAATGTGAAAGGCTGTTTCCCTCTCTCCTGAGGACCCTCTTGGGATTATTTTCATATGACTTCTACCATACTATACGCCTTGATTTTTTCATTGATTCACAATCCTGTATTACATCTCAATGTATACTATAAAGCATGTTTTATATTATACCATTACTAGTTCTATGTTCCATCTTCGATTACCAAAAGTGGTTTTGCCAAAGTTGCATTCCTCAGTAACGGCCCGCTAACGAACTCATCCTAGCCTTCAGGATTCCAATATCATGCTGTGCCTTTATGGGAGAGCTCGTATTACAGTCTTACCCCTGTACACTTTTATCATGCATTGCTATTCCCAGCTCATAAAAAGGACATTCGGCATGGAATAACAACTTGTTAGTATTGTTTATTAGCTACAGAAATATTATTACATTATTAACAATAGATATTGCATCACATGATCATGTAATGCTAAACTAAAACTGAACAGATTAGGTAACAGTTATCTGATCATTACACAACTGCTAACATAGTTTAACTTAACATAAAAGCCTGCAACCAGCTGTTAGCAACAGTAATCCTTACTGTGTATGTAATACTCCAATGGAAATATTACCAGAAATCAGAAGTCAAATAATTCTCTCTCAGCTATATAGTATATGATGTCCATCTTACTACATTTAAGAACAAAATAATGTATTACATAAACTCACTGCTTATCACATTTGAAAATATAATTTGCCATTTATAAAAATAAAAAACAAAGCTCAAGTTTTCTGATCAATAATCACTTTGTACTCTGTAACAGCTCCCAGAGTGTTTTAACCAGTAACAATTTAAATTATTCCATCCAAAGTAAACAAATCACAAATCTCTAGAAAGGAATGACGTAAGACTTAAGCAATATCTATCCTAGGGAGAAATCGCATCACACGCTGACTGCAATAATGCTCTCATGCAAAAATATGCAATGAAATTATGGCATAGCTTTCAATAGAGCCAGAATTTCTTGCCAAGTATTGTTACAATTGTCATTAAAAACTCCTTTAAGTAGGTATTCCTACCATCATGGTAAAGACACAAAACAAACAAACAAACGAAACCAAAAAAACAACCCAACAACAACAAAAAAGTATTCCCAATCCCCTGCCAAAAGGAAAAAAAAAAAACCCAAACAAATAAACAAAAAAACACACCACAAAATCTAAACACATACACACACCTACCTGGAATCTGTTTATAAATTTTCTCCTATGTGCCAAATATACACAGATGTGAATTCAGGTTGCCTTCTATCTGATCATTACAGTGAAAACAAAAAGGTGAGCACCACATGATTTCTTCAAAGGTACTTAATATTTAACTGCTTAATTAAGGTTCAACTTGTACTATCCGCTTTACCAAATATTTAAGGGGTAAATGCTCTGTTATATTATACAGTTGTTGAATTGAATATTGAGCACAGTATCCTGTATTTGAATTCCACAAGGATGAATGGCTTCCACTGTTGGGTGTAATTTGGTTTTGTTTTTTAATCTGGAGTGAATTTTTTTTTTTATTGAGTCAATTAAAATCCTAAAGATACTTCTAACAAACAAGCAAACAGTGTTTGTTTGCCTCATTTCTTTTCCCCTGAAGTTAAAATAAACATCAGATCTGACAAGGTGAGGTTGGAAAGGAAGGTCTCTTTCAGATGCAATTTGATGATTTTTACCTTCATTTTATGTAACAAATATTCTAGCACTGCAAGATCTTAGTGCACCAGGTATATTCATGATATCTTCAGCGCTTGCTACTTTCTTTCTATAGAACATAATACCCATGACTTCCACTCTTTTACTACAGGTATTTAGTTTGTTAAAGCAATTACATAGTAATGTAACTGGAGAGTGGTTTATGTTCTCTGATGGTGCGTGAGTGACCTAGCAATTTTGATAAATTAAACCTTCAGTAAGCATCTGCTGATGATTGCACTAAAGTCCATCCTATTATTAACTTTTCATTATTATTTACAGCTACTTTGGGCCTGATATTTATTTACTCCAGCTCATATTGACATTTACACCATACTGACAAGCATCCTTAAGGTGACTTAGGTATCATTTCAAGCCCACATACATTACTACATTAGTACAATTTGGCTTAATATAAGCATTCTTTTATGTTTATTTAAATGCCATCTTTAAATAAATAAACTCAACAACCAAAAAAGCAATATATATAAATTTGTCTTGGGTTCAGCAGTAGCAGTCATTTTTCTCCTTCTTAGTAGCTGGTGCAGTGCTGTGGTTTTGACTTTCAGCCTGGCAACAGTGCTGATAACACCAATGTTTTTTGTTGCTGCTCAGTAATGTTTACTCTGACCAAGGACTTTCTGAGTCTCATGCTCTACCAGGGAGGAGGGGAAGCCGGGAGGAGACACAGACAGGACACCTGACCCAAACTAGCCAAAGAGGTGTTCCATAGCACAGCACGTCATGCCCACTATATAAACTGGGGCAGTTACCCGGAAGGGTTAGATCACTGCTCGGTCAGGCTGGGTATTGGTTGGTGGGTGGTGAGCGGTTATATTCTCTTCCCTTGTTTTTTCCCTTATCATTATTATTATTGGTGGTAGCAGTAGTGGTTTTGTATTATACCTTAGTTACTGGACTGTTCTTACCTCAACCTGTGGGAGTTACATGCTTTTGATTCTCTTCCCCATCCCTTCGGGAGTGGGGGGCAGGGGAGAGTAAGGTGGGGGAGTGAGCAAGAGGCTGAGTGGTTCTCAGGTACTGCCAGGTTTAAACCACAACATTTCTTTTTGGTGCCCAATGTGGGACACGAAGGGTTGAGATAACGATAGATCTGACCAGAGTGTGTCTAATTGTATTTGTGATAAGCATTCATTGTTTCAGATTAACAATCCCTCGTCACAATGCTGATTTATTCGCTCTCAAAGTTGTTGCTCTTGATCTTGGAGTTCCATCATGTCGTACCTTACTTACAGCCGGTATTTGCTTTGTTAGTGTTTATCGGCTGGGGGCCTTGGGTTAAGGTTCTTGTTTCTCTGTACGTTATGGTAATGACTTGTCATACAATAGAATCATTGATAATGAAACTGATCTGGCTTGCATTCCCAGTGTGGTCACCACCTCTATACTTTGGGAGGTATATAATAGAAGTGTTTAGCAATCATACATCTTTTTTCACCTCTCAGTTGGTCTGCCTATGAGGGTGACATTCCCACATACCCTACTGACAAGTACAGCAGCTACTCAAACTCTGACCGCAACAGACAGCACAGCTACTCCAGCTCCAAGTACAGCACCTACACCAGCCCCAGTGACAAGTACAGCAGCATCATTTGAGAGTTCTGAAGGTTTTGAATGGCCTTTGGGTACCGTTGAGACCTGCCTGCTGATTGTGATGGGGATCAGCATGTTGGCACGCATACAGAGTGTGTTTTACCCATGACAATTGCGTCTGATCTCAAGAGTTAAGCGGAGCCGTGTTTGGGACAGATGACGATAGAGGAGGACCAAGAGATTTTCTCCAGGATGGACAGTCATGAGTGGCAGGGTGTGTGGGACAGTATGGGCGAGTATCGAGTCCTCTGGGCCTCCCCAGTGCTTTGGAAGTGTCAGAGATGGAAGGCAGCTTTATGGAGTTCCCAAAAACAAGCTGCAGAAACTGCTGAAGGGGAAGGTGAATTATTTTGAGCCTGGTGGGCCCATGACACTTCAGGCCATCAGGGCAGAGATGTAGCATACAGATGGACTCATGATCGAGGGGTGGACTTAGTAATGGACACTATTGCCCAGGTTATTCATGAGTGCGAGCACTACACACAGCCTCTCATGCTCTGAAAGACTGTTACAAGAGATGGAGCCCAACATCATGGACCAGATGGACTCAGCAGCTTTATAGGGATTGGTCCATGCACTAAGGAATGATGTCTCTCTCTCTACGTATGTACGTATATCTATGTATATATATGATATAAGAGTGATGGCATATTGAAAATGTGGGACCTGAGCATGATGTGAATGGTATGAAATAAGGGGTTCAGAATCCTGGGTTCAGCAGTAGCAGTCATTTTTCTCCTTCTTAGTAGCTGGTGCAGTGCTGTGTTTTTGACTTTCAGCCTGGCAACAGCGCTGATAACACCAATGTTTTTAGTTGCTGCTCAGTAATGTTTACTCTGACCAAGGACTTTCTGAGTCTCATGCTCTACCAGGGAGGAGGGGAAGCCGGGAGGAAGCAGAGACAGGACACCTGACCCAAATTAGCCAAAGAGGTATTCCATACTACAGCACGTCATGTCCAGTATATAAACTGGGGGAGTTACCCAGAAGGGTTAGATAACTGCTCGTATCAGGCTGGGTATTGGTCATGGATGGTGAGTGGCTGTATTCTCTTCCCTTGTTATTTTCCTTATCATTATTATTGTTGGTGGTAGCAGTAGTGGTTTGTGTTATACCTTAGTTACTGGACTGTTCTTGTCTCAACCCATGGTAGTTACACTCTTTGTAACCTCCTCCCCATCCCTCCAGGAGAGGGGGGAGGAAAGAGGGGGAGTGAGAGAGTGGCTGTGTGACTGACTGAGCTTAAACCACGACATAGATGCCAACCCTAATTTGAAATTAAAACAAATTACTTAAGACTTCTAAATTCTTTGAACATATTATTTGTTAATACTTTGGAAGTATTAACGAAACATATTTCAGAACAACTCAAAGGGGAATTATCTATGCATTTATTTGTATTTATGGCTGTTTATGTTACTAAAGCTCACCTTTAGCATTACTGAAAAGAGTTTATTAACTTGAAGTATAGGAAAAAGGCTAGGAGATCTACCACATTTTTATTCCAAGCTAAAACAGGTTTTACCCAGCAGTGCCAAATTATGATCAACCAGTACAGAATAGCAAGTATGGATAATCTGCATCACTAGACACAGAATAATTCTATCCTCTCCACAGCAACATTTTCTACAAACTCAGAAATTAGTTTTCTTTACTATCTTCCAATACATGCTATTCTTTCATTCTTTTGAGGGGAGTTCTAAGTAACTGCATATAGTCAAGATCCTACTGCTTTATGTTAAGTACATTTCAATTATGTTATTCTTATATAAATACACACTTTATCTGTAACTGTTTTTTAAACAATAGGTCATTATGGCTGAAGTATACTTCATAGACCATATGGAAACATGAAGTTCTTTACTACTGTAACACACAAGTTCTGGCCATGTGACTGTCATAGGCTGAAATGTAAGCTGAAGTTCAACAAATTAATACTGCTTTAGTAGTTGTCTTTGAGAGGCTCATACATAATGGGACTAACTAATCCAGCAGGGCTGCTGTCTATGGAAACAGAGTTTGAATTCAAAAGGAGCTTTAGAAGATAATTTGAAAATGATTCACTGAAAAGGAAAGCTGTAATGGGTAAAGTGTTATCCATACCCAAATAAAACTAATACCAAGCACTGTGAAGAAGAATGTACTTCAAGAATGATCACAAACTAATTCCCACAGGGAAAAAAAATACCAACAGTCTACTGACTAATTATTAAAAGGAAGAAGAGTCCCCAGGTAATGGAGGCTTTGTTGAATGGTGGGAAGAAGTACTTTTGGAAAGCAGGATCAGAACTAGAGCTAGAAGGGATAGTGCTACGTGTGACTGCTCATCATGTGAAATCAGCAAATTTGTTACAAACTTACAAAACTGAAATCACACTGTGTGTAACATTTTCCCCATGACCTGTAAATGTTGGAAGACAGCACATACATCAATAGCAAAAATACTTATCATTTATAAGTCCTTTATTTAAAATTAAACTGTTAAAAAAAATCCTGGCAGATAGCAGCATATTCTTGTCATTTTTAGAAACCCCTTACAATTCCTAGTTATCTGCCAAGAATTTGTGTAAGCAGAATTAAAAGTCCTAAAGAAACCCATACTTATCATCTAAATGGGAAGCCATAAGCAAAATATATAGACTAATACTAATATGATCTATGCTTCTCTGTCATGTATGACCTTGTAAATTAATAAAAATTGCACTTCCATTGAACAATTTCAGCTGTACAGAAGGTATTTAATTTGATTAGAGCTATGTTATTTTCATTTTTTCAACTACAGTACTTGACTCATATTTCGCATGTAACTGCCTCTGCATGGCACTTCCTGTCCTCTGTATTAATTTCGTTAATTTTCAATGAATTACAAAACCAGTTAATTATTTTCCTCTAATGTTACAGAGCAGCCAGTGTAACCTGTTAACCACCTTCTCAGAAAATTAACTGAAGTGCAACATCTGGTTCACTGAAAATAATTACTATTTTCAACAGGGAAAAAGCAAGTAGGAAATACAAAATGGTGAACATAGCGTATCTGTGATACCACAGTATAATTACTTAGTAAAACATTACAAGAAGAAGATTTACATTTTCCTCCTGAATTAAATGTCCAAATTAAGTTATATTTCACTCTAAGCACTTCATTAATTTTGGTACTTATTTCCTTTATTGAATTCCTTCAGTATTTTTATTCTGAATGTTCAGTAGTGCTTGCTACATAAACATCACAATAATAATACATCTGAAAGGTCAAGTATGAGCTAGAAACAATTAAGACTCTTGAGGGCATTATGCTTCTCACAGACCATAGCTCAACATTATCTTATGTTAGCTACGCTAAGCTAGACATATTGTTACTCTGACAACTCCCAACAAGCCTAGTCCAGATAATTAAAAAAGCACCCTAATAAGTGAAGAGTCCTTAGCTTCATCCTCTAGCATAGTGGACATTTGTAGATCAAATCTGTCTCATCCCTCAAATAATATTAATGATGAAGTATGAAAAGGAGAAAGGCATATAAAACCTGACTGGAATTCTATATTTATTAAAGCAGGTAGAGAAGAAAAAAAGATAGGGAAGGGTATTTCGTTCTTTACATCTGAGATTACACTCAACAGCATGCATTTTGATTATTACAGAAAGACCCACAAGCTCCATAGTGTGAAGAAAAATTATGAATTATCAGTACTGTGCAAAATATAGCAAATAATGATGAATTTTACTTTGAGTAGATGACTTGAAGAAGACTATAAGACACTTGACTACCAATACATAATTTTTCATTATTTTTTTGTGTTTGTGATATGAATTAAATATTACTGTTTAATATTAACAATTAAAGTTCCAAATTTCACTGCTAGAAGCCAACAGATTATGAAGATCTACAAATTATTCTCATGCATAACCATGAATATACATTATTAAACCCTGAATGGTGAGGTCATTTAACGATGAACACTTATGGTTAGTGTTGAATTAACCATGAAAATAAATGCTGTATCGTTACCCACCTTCATGATTCTAGTATTGCAATTTACTGAAGAAGTATCCACAGTGTATTGCAGGTTTTAGCAGTGAAGTACTTAAAGTACTTACTCTTTCAGACTAGAGATACTTCCCATTCCAGTAGATTAATCTCTTTTCTTGAGTTTAAAGAGGAGATGGCCTGTACCCTTCTACTCTTATCATCAGATTTTCCTTCATCAACAGAAAGTAAGCTTTGTTCATCTTTCAGGTACATAAAGGGACAAAATCCACTAACCTATCTCAAGGGGAGGAAAAACCCAACAGTTTGACCTATTGCTCAAAGCCATTTTCTACATTTCTTGCCTTAATCTTCCACTCCTATATCTCAAGGTTAGCCAAGGACACTGTTTCTAGCTGTGGTGGGTTAACCTTGGGTGAGGGCCTAACTCCCCATTCTCAGCAGAACAGGGTGACAAAATAGGATGAGAATGCTCATAGGTTGAGATAAACTCAAGGATACCTGTTTACACATTCATCTGTCTTCTCTTACATGCCAAAGTATACAGATGTGAGCTTCAGCTTATCTTATATCCGATCATTAGAGATCAGAACCCATTACCAGCACAGGCAAAACAGGATTGACTTAGGGAAAATTAATTTATTAACAATTAAAATAGATGTGGGTGGTGACAAACAGAAACAAAATGTTAAACCAACACTTCTCCTTTTCTGTCCCTCAAACACTATTTTACTCTTTCACTCCCAAATCCTTCACTGCACTTGAGTGGTGCAGGGGGAGGGGAGGTCCATGGCCAGTAATGTAGTAGTGTCTGCAGATCTTTCCCTCTCTCATTTCTCCCCTATTACAGCATGAACACTGCCCATTATAGTGCTCTAAAACCACCACATGATTCTTCAGATGCAAGGAAGAACTTCACACCACAGTTATGAAGTCGAACTATCATAAACTAAAATAATTGCAAATTGATGCTGTCTTGCTCCCAAGCATGTGCATTACTTTCCTGGACACTTTCTTGGTGATGCCCCACTTTCTTTTCCCTTCATTTTCATTCAGTGTTAGACTAATCTTCCAGATAGACTGTCTTTAAAGAACTTCAAATGACTAATAAAATGCAGTATGAAGTAGTTTGGGGCAAACTCTCTTACAGCCACACCAAGCCCTTGGTATCATCTCATTCATATAGCAAGTTTGAATCACAGAATCATAGAATCATGGAATAGTTAGGGTTGGAAAGGACCTTAAGATTACCTAGTTCCAACCGCTCTGCCTTAGGCAGGGACACCTCACACTAAACCATGTCACCGAAGGCTCTGTCCAAACCAGTCTTGAACACTGCCAGTGATGGAGCATTCACAACTTCCCTGGGAGACCCACTCCAGTGCTTCAATACCCTTACAGTAAAGAACTTCTTCTTTACATCCAATCTAAACTTCCCCTGTTTAAGTTTGAACCTGTTACCTCTTGTCCTATCACTACAGTCCCTAATAAAGAGTCCCTCCCCAGCATCCTCATAAGCCCCCTTCAGATATTGGAAGGCTGCTATGAGGTCTCCACGCAGCCTTCTCTATTCCAACCCCAACTTTCTTAGACTGTCTACACATGCGAAGTGCTCCAGTCCCCCGATCATCCTCATGGCCCTCCTCTGGATTTGTTCCAACAGATCCATGTCCTTTATATGTTGAGGACACCAGAACTGCACACCGTTCTTCAAGTGGAGTCTCACGAGAGCAGAGTAGAGGGGTAGGATCATCTCCTTCAACCTGCTGGTCACACTCCTTTTGATGCAGCCCAGGATACGGTTGGCTTTCTGGGCTGCAAGCACACACTGCCAGCTCATGTTAAGTTTCTCATCAACCACCACTCTAAAGTCCTTCTGCGCTGAGCTGATCTGAATCTCTTCTCTGCCCAACCTGTATGAGTGCTTGGGATTGCTCCAACCCAGGTGGAGGACCTTGCACTTGTCATGGTTAAACTTCATCAGGTTGGCATCAGCCCACCTCACAAGCGTCTCAAGGTCCCTCTGGATAGCATTCCTTCCCTCCAACGTATCAATCGAACCACACAGCTTGGTGTCATCGGCAAACTTGCTGGGGGCACACTCAATCCCAGTGTCCATGTCACCGACAAAGATGTTGAACAAGACCTGTCCCAACACCGATCCCTGAGGGACACCACTCGTTACTGGCCTCCAGCTGGACATTGAGCCATTGAGCACAACTGTTTGCGTGCAGCCATCCATCCAGTTCTCTACCCACTGAGTGTTGTGGCACAAGCTAGGGTCTGGCGGCCGGAAGATGTCGTGCTGTACGGAAAGACAGGACTCCTCCCCTAATAGCTAACAGTGTCTACGTTATGATGTAAGCACACGGAAGTGACGTTGTAAACCGTGGATATATAATGTTGTGTTTTCCTGTAATAAACGCCATTTTGCTGTTCACCATATTGGTGTGTATGAGCTAATGGACCGAGCGGCCAGGGGTTGGTCGCCGTGCCGTTCCTGAACCAGGTCGCCACGCCTCCGTGAGGCAACAAGTGGTGCCGAAACCCGGGAAATTCGCCTGGGGTCAGGTGAACGGCGGCCGGAGCGGCGGGACCGGCCCGGCGGGGAGGACGCTCCCGGATTAGTAAGGAGGATGGAAGCTCCTGAGAAGGTCGTATCGCAATTGTATAAGCAGTGGGGTGTTGATTGTAAATCCAAAGATTTTGTGTTAGCCGTTGTGAGGCTGTTACAGGTTGGGGCTATTGATCAGCCGGCAGATATTCTCCACCCAGAAGTGTGGGTTAAATGTACTATAGCGTTAGCCGAGGAGATGAAGTCCTCGGGTTGTGGGAAATACCTTAAGTCGTGGGGGAAAGTTGAACAGGCTCTGCGAAAGGCTCTGCAGGAGCAGGAATCCTGCATGTATGGGGCAGCCGTACAGACTCCGTACCCATCGGACGGGGGCACCTTTGCTGAGTCTGACGACTCGCGGGAGGGTGATGCGCCCTACGAATCCCCGGACCTTGAACCACTTACCGAGGGACAGAATGAAGCTAAATCCTTTTGGGGTGGATTAATGGACTGGGTTAGACCGCCGCCCTATGCGCCCCAAGATGGCGCTGAACCGCGTGGGGAAGAGCGGAGCGAGGACGTCCCTGTCGGGAGCCGGGGGGAAGGGCGGAGCGAGAAAGTCCCTGTCGGGCACAGGGGGGAAGTGTTAGGATTGACATGCACACACAAAGGGGAAGAGGGGCGGAGCGCGTGTGAGGCGCGGGGAGCCAATCAGAGCGGCCGTTTGAACAAATGCCCTTATAAGGTAAACGCCCCTCTGAGTGGAAGGCGGGGTGAGTCAGGAGGGGGGGAGCGGCCCGCCTGCAAGGGACGTGGGCGGGACCGGAGCAGAGGAAGAGCACGGCCCACTTGTGGGGCATGCAAGGGAGCCGGGCGGGCCCGGAGCCCAGCAACAAGGTATCGGAACCCGGAGGTACCTAGTCAGTCGAGCTCTGATCCGGAATCAGACACTGACGGGGATGAGTGCCTCTTAACCAATTCTGATTCAGATAAAGAAGAACTAGGGGTAGATAAAATCAAAAGCCAAATTACCCCCTCCTGTAATAAAAGGAAGCCTGAAACAAAGACTACGTGTGCCGAGTGGGTTCCACCGGCCCCATTAGCATTCCCGGTCCGAATAACGGATGGAGGACAGAGGACTTTTTCCCCTGCAAACCCTAAAGATATACAGGCAATTGTTAAAGCAATTGCAGATAAGGGGCTTAATTCTGCTATGGTTTCCACCCTTATAGATGGGGTTTTTGGGGGAGATGATATGCTCCCATTTGATATACAACATGTTTGCAGAATGATTTTTGGAGGGGCAGGGATGATTGTTTTCAACCAAGAATGGCAAGATAATTGTAAGAAACAGCTAGCCCTAGTAACTGGGAAACGCCATCCGTTACATGGTTCCAGCCTGCCACGTTTAATGGGCACTGATCCAACAATGCTCACTCCCCAGACACAAGCCCAAGGTTTGCGGGCCCATGAAGTCATGATAGCTACTCGTGCAGCTAGAGATGCTATTCATACAGTTTCTCGAGTTATTGCTAAGCCTTCGCCATGGGCAACAGTAAAGCAAAATGAAAGTGAGAGCTTTACACAGTTTGTGGATCGCCTTCAAATGGCGGTCGATTCTTCAGCCTTGCCCGCAGAGGCAAAAGGTCCAGTCATTGCAGATTGTATACGCCAGCAATGTAATGTAAAAACTAAAGAAATCTTACGGTCGATGCCGATGGGATCAAGTGCCGCGGACATGATTAAACATGTTTCAAATGAGGAGCAGTTAACCCCGCTTCAAGCAGCTGTTACAGCAATGGCCAATATGAGGGGGTGTTTTAAATGTGGTCAGGTGGGCCATGTGGTGGCAAACTGCCCCCAGCAGGGGAACTCATCAATGGCATCCCCCTCGCATCATAATCAATCTAGAGGGCCGTGTTGGACTTGTGGAAAGAAAGGCCATGTCGCTAAGGAATGTAGATCTAAAATCCCGGGAAACGGGAGGGGGAGAGGGCGTCTGGGCCGCACTCGGCCCTCTCCCGCTTGGGATATGAGGCGGCCCAATTATGCCAACCCCGCGTGGGGCAAAGCGCTCTCGAACCCACTGCCCCTCCAAGAAGCGACCAATTTCACGGCCCAACCGTCAGTTCAGCCGAATCCGTCATTATCTCAGGGACAGCAAGGACAACCTCGTGGGGGCGAGACCCCAGGGTGGCCCTGGCAATAAAGTGTGACAACCCGCCAGTGGTGTGGGGAATCTGCTCCCTTTATAATAGTCCAGATGACACTACCATTAGTGTCCCCTTTTTGATTGACACTGGAGCAGACGTTACAGTTATTCCTAAAACGAATTGGCCCCCACACTGGAAATTGACAAAAGCCCCTATGGTGGGTGGCGTCGGGGGACTAACCCGAGCTTGGAAGAGTGTTCAATTAATAGCAATCACAATTCATACTGAAAAGGGACCGGAAAAAACTATCACCCTTTTCCCTTATGTCATGACAGAAGTCCCACCCCTATTAGGAAGGGACGCTTTAGTCCTATTAGAAGCCAGGGTGACAAATTTAATCTAAGGGCCACTGCCGTATACCCACCTCTACCAATTAAACTGACATGGAAATCGTTTGACCCAGTGTGGGTTGAGCAGTGGCCCCTATCAAAGCCTCGAATGGATGCCCTTCTTGAGCTGGTTGACCGAGAACTACAACGTGGTCATATAGAGCCCTCCACTAGTCCATGGAATACTCCAGTTTTTGTAATACCCAAACGAACTGGCGAAGGGTTTCGTCTCCTTCATGATCTGCGGGAAGTAAACAAGACAATTCAACCAATGGGTCCTGTTCAAACGCTGTTACCTATGAACTCTATGATACCAGAAGGACAACCTTGTGCTGTCCTTGATATCAAGGACTGTTTCTTTTCGATACCCCTGCATGAGGAAGACAAGGAGCGGTTTGCTTTTTCAGTTGTGTTTCCAAACAGCCAACGCCCTAATCTACGCTTCCAGTGGAAAGTGTTGCCCCAAGGAATGATCAACTCACCCACCATTTGTCAGATCATGGTGGACCGAGCACTGGCACCGATTCGGCACAGTGATCCGACTGCAACCATTATTCAATACATGGATGATATCTTAATTGCTGCACCGTCAGGAGATCAGGTGGACCGGCTAGTGTCAACGGTATCAGAAGTTCTAAGGATAAACGGATTTGAGATCGCGAACGCGAAAATTAAAAGAGGACCATGTGTAAGTTTTTTGGGAGTGGGGATTACAAGCTTTTGCATAACCCCTCCCGAAGTAAAAATTCGTCGAGATATTCAGACACTTCATGATATGCAACAGTTAGTGGGGTCCTTGCAATGGCTTCGTAACATTGTTCTGGTTCCTCCCGAAATCATGGCCCCCCTGTACGATCTTTTGAAGGGAAAAAACTCATGGGAACCAAAAACTCTGACGGTGGAAGCAATGAACTCTCTTGACTTTATCGAGCGACAGATGTCATCGAGTACACTTGCCAGATGGAATCCGAGTATACCACTTGATTTGTATGTGCACTTCACAGAGGGGGGGGGAGTAGGCGCGTTAGCCCAGGGCCCTCCCGAAAAAGCCCAGCCAATACAATGGATAGTCCTGGGAAAACCATCACGTGCATTTTCTCCGGGAGTCGAGTGCCTTGGCAACCTTATTATGAAAGGCAGAAAACTTGCCCTAAGACACTTAGGCATTGAACCCGCCAGAATATACCTGCCCTTCCGTAAACAGCTTCCAGTACAATCTGTGGCAATGTCAGAACATTTGGCCATAGCTCTTGTTGAATTCGGCGGAGAGGTCCGGTATGCTGTGAAGCCCCCCTGGACTCAAATGTTAGCAATAGTCGACATCGACCTTCCAAAGAAAATCATGGATCGGCCTCAACCGGGACCAACAGTCTTTACTGACGCGTCTTCAACAACCTCAACCGCGGCAGTGGTGTGGCAATCAGAAAATGAGTGGCATTGTGTTAAAATGAGCGATCGTGCTCTTCCAGTTCAACAGTTAGAGGCGACAGCCGTGGTACTGGCGTGTGGACTGTTCTCAACAGAACACCTTAATATAGTAACTGACTCGATGTTTGTGGCCAAACTTTGTTTGGCCATGTCGGGACCTGGCGTGTCAACATCTACAGTAGCTTTGATGCTGGAAGAAGCACTTTTTTCTCGAAAAGGCACTATATCAGTCATCCATGTCAATAGCCACAGCCCAATTAAAGGGTTTTTCCAGACCGGTAATGATAAAGCAGACGCTGCTGCAAAAGGATTGTGGACATTAAGAGACGCCCGTCAGCTACATGAGTCTCTCCACATCGGAGCCAAAGCATTAGCAAAGAGATGTGGGATTTCAGTTCCTGAAGCGAAACATATAGTAGCTACATGTCCTTACTGTCAGAAAGCACCACTGTGGTCCAGTGGGGTAAACCCCAGAGGGCTTAAAGCCTCCGAATTGTGGCAGACGGATTTTACAATCTGCCAGTTGTTGAAACCTCGAGCATGGCTAGCAGTAACTGTAGATACATATAGTGGAGTGATAGTAGCCACTCAACATCGTAAAACTGATTCCAAAGCAACTATTCAACATTGGCTAACAGTCATGGCGTGGCTTGGGGTCCCTAATCAGATCAAAACGGACAATGGTTCAAACTTTGTTTCTAAATCAGTTCAGGCATTTGCTCTCAAATGGGGTATTACCCTAATACATGGCATCCCGTATAATAGTACGGGACAAGCCATAGTAGAACGAGCGAATCAAACTCTTAAATCTAAATTGGAAGTGTTAGCAAAAGCAGAAGGTTTTGCTGACGCTATCCCTTCGGGAGATCAAGCACGCCTATTGGCGACTGCTCTGCTAGCATTAAATCAATTTCCCAGAGGAGAGGAGGTAAATAGCCCCACTCAAAAACATTGGGCCACTCGCGCACTAGAAGAAGGTCCATTAGTCATAATTAAAAATGAGCTGGGGGAATGGGAGCAGGGGTGGCGGTTGGTTTTGATGGGGCGAGGGTACGCTGCCGTCAAAAAAGATGGTAGAGTTAAGTGGTGTCCGCTCAAGTGTATTAAACCAGATCTCCAGAATAAATCTAATGAAAATTGTGAGTCTTGTTCACAGGATTAGATCATCGGACGCCCCCGTAGCCCGTATACCTCAGCGTCATGCGTCCCATCCAAGCTTGGGAGTTCCACATTGGCAGAGTCCAGACCACGACAAAATGACCATCGCTGGGAGGGGTGGTGATGCTTTCGTGAGAATCAAGTCACCAGCCCTACAAATAGGTGCTTGAACAGGGCCGATCGCAACAATCGTCATGGTACTGATCTTTGGGCCTTGTAAGCAGTTACAGCACCAACAACTGCTTTAAGAATGTATCTACTCGGTGCTATGTTTACTTAGTGTTACCTCAGTGTTATATCTCAGGTTACTTTTAAGCTGCCTTAAGTTATGATGTTTAGGTTTTGTCGACCCTTGTAAATTGGCATGAATATTACCGGCCACTTCTTCCAATGCAGGCTGGCCACCTGCATCGGAATGAGTGTGCATTTTGGTCAGTTTAGAAGCCCAAGCCTCAGACAGTGTAAGGGAGGCATGCACCTTACGTTGTACTGACGCTGTTTGGAGCTGGTTTTTTTTTTTTGATTTTTAGTAGGGTCGTTGCACTATATTTCAGTAACACTTTGTGTTTTGATTCTTATATTTGTATGTAGTCTTTTGTAAGATCGATCTTGTCTAAGGTGTCTTACGTGTTTTATTCAAGTTTATTATATATGTTTTGTACGGTTGTTATAAGGTATTGAATAAGATTTTATATTTGTACGGTTGTTATAAGGTATTGAATAAGATTTTATAAGATATAAATAAGATTTTGATTAAGTATATTGTAGCTAATTTAGTTAAGCATAGGGAGGGGGGATATGTTGTGGCACAAGCTAGGGTCTGGCGGCCGGAAGATGTCGTGCTGTACGGAAAGACAGGACTCCTCCCCTAATAGCTAACAGTGTCTACGTTATGATGTAAGCACACGGAAGTGACGTTGTAAACCGTGGATATATAATGTTGTGTTTTCCTGTAATAAACGCCATTTTGCTGTTCACCATATTGGTGTGTATGTGCTGATGGACCGAGCGGCCAGGGGTTGGTCGCCGTGCCGTTCCTGAACCAGGTCGCCACGCCTCCGTGAGGCAACACTGAGTGGTCCACCTATCAAATTGATGTCTCTCCAGTGCAGAGACAAGGATGCCATGCGGGACAGTGTAGAAGGCTTTACACAAGTCCAGGTAGATGATGTCAACTGCTCTAACCCTGTCCATCAGTTCTGTAGCCCCATCATAGAAAGCCACCAGATTGGTCAGGCAGGACTTCCCCTTAGTGAAGCCATGCTGGCTGTTGCCAACCACCTCCTTGTTTTTCATGTGCCTTAGCATGCCTTCCAGGATAATCCGCTCCAAGATTTTTCCAGGCACAGAGGTGAGACTGACTGCTCTGTAATTCCCTGTGTCATCCATTTTCCCCTTCTTGAAAATGAGAGTTATATTTCCCTTTTTCCAGTCATCGAGAACTTCACCTGACTGCCATGATTTTTCAAATATGATGGACAGTGGCCAGATCCTCTCCTACAGTGGGCCCAGGGTCTTCATTCTCACTGTCCCTACATCTGCCTTCCAAGACTTGGGTGGTGTGGTCAGAGCATTTGGTGGTGAAGACTGAGGCAAAGAAGTCATTAAGAACCTCAGCCTTCTCCAAATCCAGGCTAGCCAGTTCTCCTGATAGCTTTCGGAGGGGCCCCATGTTGTCACTAGTCTGCCTTGTATTTGCAATGTACCTATAGAATCCCTTACTGTTATCTTTAACATCCTAGCCCAGTTTAATTCTAAGTGGGCCTTAGCTTTCCTAACCTGGTCCCTACCTTCCTGGACATCATCCCTGTATTCTTCCCAGGCCGCCTGTCTCTGCTTCCACCTTTTATAAGCCTCCTTTATCCTTCGAATTTTCCTCAGCAGCTCCTTCTCCATCCAAGGAGCTTTCCAGGCCCTCCTGTTGCACTTCCTTCTGGTCGGGACTCAAAAATCCTGAGCTTGTAGCAGGTGATCCTTGAATACCAACCAACAGTCTTGGGCCCCGCTGCCCTCTAGTGCTATATCCCATGGAATCTTACTGAGCACGTTCCTCAAGAGGCCAAAGTCTGCTCTCTTGAAGTCCAGGGCAGTGACCTTGCTGCACGTTCTTCTCACTGTCCTGAGGTTCTCAAATTTGACCATCTCATGATCGCTACAATCAAGGCTGCCCTGAAGAGTCGCATTTCCAACCAGCCCTTCCCTGTTGGTGAGAACGAGGTCAAGCATGGCACCTCTCCTTTTCGGCTGTTCTATTACTTGCAGAAGGAAGTTGTCTTGTACACAATCGAGGAACCTCCTGGATTGCTTGTGCTGGGCCGTACCGCCCCTCCAACAGACATCAGGGGTGTTGAAGTCCCCTGTGAGGACAAGGGCCTGTGAGGCTGTTCCTATCTGTCTATAGAGTGCTTCATCCACAGAGTCCTCTTGATCAGGTGGTCTGTAACAGACCCCCGCAGTAATGTCCCCCATCACTGTTCTCCCTTTTGCCCTGACCCAGAAACTCTCTGTTGACTGCTCATCTATCCCCAGACAGAGTTCCATACTCTCAAGCCTATCCCTAACATAAATATCAAGTCCAAGTTTTGAAGCAAGTTTGAAGCTCTGTTTAAAAGCCAAAAAACCAAACAAACCTCATCCTCCCCTCCAATTACGGAAGCATTAGCTCTTCTGTGCAGAAAGCGGCATCTCCTTACCACCAGAAACATGTGCTTTATTGAAAGTTTTCACTGTGTGAATACTATTATTTATTTTAAAATACATTTTAAGAAATAGAAACAAAACCTGGACAAATAGATATCTCATTCTGCAGATGATCCAGAATGATGCCACCAGCAGGCTGTCCCATGTAACCCTCATATTTGCTTAGATTGATTAAAATTATTTCAGTTATCTAACATACTAACTGGTGCTGGTTTTGGTATAAATATATGCATTCATCACTTCCTTTAAAACTGATTTTTTTTCCAGACTTCACTAGGTACTCAAACTCCACATCTGCCAGACATTAATTTTCCTTTTCTTTACAGCTCCTAAAAAAAAATTAAAATTTACAAACCCAATAAAAATCTATAAAAAAAATTGAGGAAAAAAATCCTGATCTAAACCCAGATAAACATTAAAACAAAAATACTCTTAGAGGAATATTCCTGGAATACTTCTTCCAGCAAGTAAGTAAAGCCTAATTCTTACTGAGTCATACAAGCTTCTAGCATGTTGATTTTTTGGTTTTGGTTTGGTTTTGGATTTTTCGCAAGAGAATTTACATGCTTACACCTGGTTCCAAAGGTGATTCAAACCAGCATTAACATCACACCTCTAATGTACCTTATTTTGCTGTGCAAGGTACTAAAATATTATGGCAATGCAAAAAAGTAAAAAACTTGAAGTGAAAGCTAATAATTTATTTCTCTCTGCCTTCTTCACACTCTGTTGCTTTTGTAGCAGAAGCTTGAAAACAGTAATGAAACAACAACCCTTTTATCTTCAAAAACATCATCATTACTGTGGAAAATTCCTGATATGCTTAAATGAAGAAAGGTTTTATATGTAGGGGTGTAGCTTTGTATCATGCTACCAACAGTGTTAACTGACAAGGACTCAGCAACAAACCCATATTTGTTAACAGCATGGCCAGTAATGTGACTTTTTCTATCCATCAAATTCAGAGATTCCTCCATTAAATTAGCGTCAGTGAACACATGAACAGTCAGCACACTATTGTACAATCCTTCCAGATACTTGATCATGTTTATGACCCCTGTCTGCAGTTTGCCATTCCACCAGAATTGTTTGTTGTATGTGAATTACTAGAAAGGAGGCAGCAGCACTCAGTACCTGGCGACTTGTCACTTGCCTAAAATCCTGTATCACTGCCCTGCCTCTGTCACAAGACTTCAAATGAGGGTGTGTTTCATGTCACCAGGCTAGGTAGCCAGGGACACTTGAGTGAGGATAGGACATATAGGTCAACATCAAGTATGAGCTCACAGCTACACACTTCACAAGCCTGCTGTGTTGTCTCCTTTCACAATGGACCAGTGTCTCCTTAAAGGCCAATTGTACAAAATTGTAGGTTGTTTCCATTTGCAGTTTGTGCTTTTTTGGGCCCTATATTTTGACGATTTACAACATATGAGTGAGGTAAAGATAGCACTCATTTTGCCCTTTTCTCACACTATGATATTATTTTTTTTTATTTATAATAACGATATGAATAAACCATCATTTCAAGCAGCAAATCAACTAAGAAGTTTAAGAGGCTAAACAGTATTATTCCAGTGTAGAAAGAGAGGGCTGAATTAGTTACTGGTGACTCCTTGGAGGCCAAAGATATTATAACTGTAGTGACTGCACAATTCACCTCTGCATTCACATCTTCATTTAACTGATTTTGTTTTAAAGTTTTCTTTAATATTTTCAAGTGAATAATTGAGAGCAGACCCCAGACCGCTATTACAATCCTTGTGGAAAATCCTCTCATCTCAAGAATTAAAACATAAAAAAAACAAAGAAAACAAAAAAAAAGGCAAAAGATACTTAATCACAGCTGATTGTTTTACTCCATGCAACATAAAACATCATAATTCTTTCAACCCAACAGTCAATGTATTAGAAATTAATGTAAAACAATGAATTAGATTCACCAACGGAAGAATTTTATTATTACAATGTGGACAATAATGAAGATCATAACAGGACTTATCATAATCTACAATTTGACTGGAATCTTTACCTGGAAGAAAAAGGTCAAACAAATGTTTTTACAAAAATAAATTAAGAAGCATAAAATTAATTTTTATTCTTCAGCAAACTATTCACAGCTCTAAAACCAGTATTACAATGGCGTGGTGGTTCTATGCTAAGGCAGTTACAATAACTGAGAAAAGATGTCATTGATTTTCTTTCACAGGTGACCCCTAAGTTCTGCAGGCATTTACAAATGCACAAGGAAGAAAAAGGCCCACTACACAGTCTAATAATTTCCAAAGACTCAAAGGAATGCATCAAAGCTTAGTATTGTCCATAAAAGCAAACAGATCACAATCCTGCAGTAATTAGGCCTATCAAGCTAGGATGAAGAAAATCTGCCATGAAAATTTTAATAAAATGGGAACATACACACTCATCTGTAGGAGCTCATTACATACAGAGGATCAGCAATTTTTTGAGAAAAAGAAATTGAGCATGCCCGTTGTAATTACAACCCGTTATATTTCAAGCCAACAAAGGTATGTCAGAATAAGCAACAACAACAAAAAGACTCCTAAATCAAAACAAAACAATTTCTTACATTCAGATGCAGAATGCCAGGCATATTGAAGTGATAAGGGCTTTGTATTTCTCTAGTGACTGGTCTGCAGCTGGGATGTTCATGGAAGTATCGCTAAAATACTGTGGCAATGATAACCAAGAACTTTTTAAACTGATTTGACAGTGATTGATTGTGAAGTAATTAGTTCCATTCATACTCTGAGAAACAAACAAACAAACAAACAAGATGGAATTTATAATTTGTGAAAGCCTAAACAAAATAACATAGATGTTGTCTCTGTCTCTAGGCAAAGAAATAAAAAATAAAAAATAGTCTTACTAAAAGCTACATTCCCTATTACCAGACCAAAGTTGCAAGTCAATGGTAGTGTTCTATAAAAACAATGTTTTCTAAAACTACAAAATCTACATTCTAATTTAGAGTAACACACACTCCTCACTTCAATATTTATTGCCCTCATGTACTCCAACTGTGCATCATTCAGCTAGGTATATGGAGATTATGTACATAAAAAAGTTGTATAAGAAAGATTTTACATACAGTATAATTTACCTCATATAAATCACGCCTTTTACCCATTTTATCAGCATATTTTACCATGCTTAAATACTGATTAAAAATTACTTTGATTACTTCAAGTGTTAAAATACTGAGAATAATTGAAAATACATCTTTTTTTCTATCATGTTACAAAGCAAACAGAGCTTTTATGAAAGCAGTTATGTGGTAAACTGTTATGTAAAATTGTCATCAGAAGCCCCTATTGAAGTTTATAAATAATATTCATTGGTAAATGTCTTTGGAGAAAAATTATTAGATGTTTGATGGCCTGTTTCATCTTTTTCACTTTTAGAAGAAGAGAAGGTATTTTGCTTTTTACTTTTTTTTAACATCTGAAAATAAGGTGATTGCCATAATTTAGTTTTGCTTCCCACACCTGTCTTTGCAGTTATCACCATTTTGAAACTTGCTCAGAATTCACAGGAGATATTCAAAACCTGATGGGACACAGTCCTGACCAACCTGCTACAGCTGAATCTACTTTAAGGGAGGTAGTCGGACTAGGCAATTGCTAGAAGCATCTTCCAACCTCAGTAATTATGGGATTCTATTCAACTTAGGGCAGTCTGCTGAAACAAGATATAATTTGTTGACTGGCAGTTGCAGCAGTTACGTGATTCTTCAGGCACTGAAGACAAAGACATGAAAAAGAACATATGAAAACAAATTCATTAAGAAACATAAGAAAAAGGTCATAAAAGGGTAGAAATAAAACACAAGAAAGGGATGTGGAATGCTCTACAGTTGCCTTAAGGAAATGATGACATCAAGGAAATCGAGTGTAGGAGTTTATGATGCTGGTATTTTAAATAAAAATAATTTTAAAAGGAAGTTTTCTGGATTGGTGAGGGATGAAAGAATATGTTTGTTTGCAACAGAAATAAAAAGTGATTTGTCAAACACTGTTATTACCAATTTCATAAAATGCTCAAAACACTTAAACAAATTTTTATGCATACAACATCAACTTTTGAGCAATCTATTCAGGTTTACCTGAATTCGCATGTGTGACAAATTACTACACTTTGGGGGAGTTGAATTTACATACCTAAGACTAAGGCATAATCTTAGATACAACATTACTAACCTACATAATTCTTGAACCAATAGGTGTGTGGATTATATTACTTTATTAATGGTCTTAATGAAAATGCTTCTGAAATCAGACTCTGATTCATATTTCAGGTTATTAAACTGACAGCAGTAAAGTCTGGGGTTTATTGCAATATTTCCTTCAACACAGAAGAAAACTGGAATACCTGCTGTAGGCTGGCAGTTCCTGACTGCCAATGTAATGAATACCATAGTGACATTAATGCACAGCTCCACAATCAGTCTTTTATTTTTCTGGGAAACGAAAGAATGGGGAGTTCTGCCCTATTAGGAATAGCAGGAAAATTTAGCTCTGTGTTACTGACATCAAAGAGCAGTGGCTCTCCAGTTTCATGAGGAGAACTGCCCTTTTCCTCAAGAAAACTTCATGAAGCTTTTTTAAAAAATGATAGTTGGGTGAAAGACCCTGAGAGGGAATCTGACTGCTCCCCTCTGTATATTGATCTAGCAAGATCTCTACTTTAGTTCTTGAGTACAGAGTCCCCAGCGCAGAGGAAACTGTGCCAGCAGACACAAAGAAAGCACCGAAAAACATGTGAAAGTTCAAACTGGCTAAACAGCAACTATGAAAATATACTTGAAAGGATTTGAGTTCTTAAAAATTGCTACTGCATCATGAAAACCTCTCTGCTAGGGCAGACCGCCATACACAGTTATGAAGATCTCAAGTACACAGTCTCTCTACCATACGTATTTCATGTATTAGATTACATGAGCTAATCATGCATGTGGCAATTTTTTGTCAGAAGTCTCAGGAAGAAAAATAATCACAGAAGATTCAGTCAGCAGAGCCCATCAACATCTGTAACAGGAATTAGGATGCTTATTGTCACCTGGATATTCACATGCTGATGTTTTAGGAAACCACAGGTTCTGGGAACAGCATAATTACTCCAAGCTAAGTTAAGTGCAAGATGCTGTTGAGCTAGCCTCCTCTCCGCCTCCTTCCCCAAACACTGCCAAATGAAATAATCAGCATTCGGGAATGGCAGTTACCTCATTCAGCTGTACAGTGGCAGTAGTGCTGATCAGGCAGAAGGTAGAAAAACAGCTGAGAGCAGAGGACATCCCTTTTTAGCAGCAGCCTCTATTTATCTTGGCTTCAAGTGAAGCTATACTTAGAAACTAACTGAAGGTAGTTTATTTGTAGGTAGTTAAAAGGTATTAAAAATTCTGTTTTATCTAGGATGTCATTACCAATGGTCCATTGCTATTATTTTTACATTTGTCTGAGATATAGCGATGTGGGAAACCTTCAGTGTTGTGCAGTAATTTGTCAAAGAGACATCAAGAAACAGAATTAAAGAAAATGTTTGATCAGTATGTTTCACTGATCCTGATTGATCAATGAGAAATATTCATTTCAGAAAGGATTCAAGGTGATGTTAGAAGTTACCTTTGAGGACATATGTGATACGTTTGCAATTCCTCAGCAGTTACTTCGATTTCTTGCAACTGTCACTATTTTATAACAAAACCCCCTGTATTTCTTGCAAATAACCTGCTACTATTGCCTGTTACTATTTATTTGCAGTCATAATTCAGTTCAGCATTCAATATTGATAACTGCAAGCATTCAGGAATTACAGGATAAATTATTATCTTTAATATAAAATAAATAATTTAGAATAGGAGATTTTTAGACAAAGGTGCCTTCATTCTCTTGAACTATGTTTGTTTTTTTTTTTTTTTGCTTCAGTATTAGTTCATATTTTCAGGCAGCTAGAAACTTTTATTTTAAATACAAGTCAGATGTGCCTAGGATGTGAAAATTTAAAAACATCATTTTGAGTGACTGACTCAGGCTTACCTCTTTAAAGTTGACTGAAATGCCAGAACTAAGATCTATTTGTATTTACTTTGCAATGAATGGCACAAAGAGTATCCAAAGATTTCACAAGCAAAATCAGCTTGTAGTTTTAAGTAACACCTTAGGACAATAAAAAGCAATATAAACATACACATTGATCTGGCAAATCAAAGCAAAAGCTTTAAAATTAATTGTGTAAGAACATGAGCATTTATGCAACAATTATTACCAAGTTCACTGTCACTCTGCAGAGGGCAAAGTAAAAATTATTTTCCTTCCTCTGGAAACCAAAAGCCAGTAAAAATTTTGCACCATTCCATACTGGTTCCATGTTCATGAGACAACCAAGAAATTCTATAGAAGTTATATACCTGACAAACACATTTCCAAATAACAAATCTTAATGTATGATTAATTAAAGTATCATCCAATTTTAAAAGTAGCAAAGGAAATTTTGTGAAGCTATATAATTTTTCTTCTGTTACTTGCACCCTAAATCATCAAACTGTAGTCATATATTCTGAAAACAAAGCATACAACAACTGGTAAAAGTATTAGTTTTCTTAATCTATAAATATTAAGTGAAATCAGTTTCTTCTATGTGAAGTTTGACTTTGCCACTTAAGTTGAAGATTTTGTATATGCGAAATATTCATAAGGAGTAATTTATTTTGGCATGCATACATCATTACAATGTCATTAATATGAGGATATCATGAAAGGACTACACATATTCAATTTGTTATGTCTTCTATTCACTTCATTATGGTTTTATGCAGGAACTATAATCATTTATGCAACAAACATTAGCACTCACTTTTGTGAGGTCATAATTTATTTTTAATATATGACATATCTAGCATACACTGAACTCTCCATATCTCTGTAATTTATTCTATGGGAAATACAGTAGCATAACATATAAGTCTATGCATTTCACTATTCATCCAAGATTTAAAATAATGACCGATGAAGGGATGTTCCTGGTGTTTCACTAGATATAGCCAGTAACTATAAGACAAATTATGTCAGTAATTTGTTTCTTTTTTCACTCTCCTTCCTGCAGAACAACAAACAGTTTACCATCTGCTGTGTCTACATGCAGATGTATAGCCACTGTTGTTGAGTATGTTTTATCTAGTGACAGATCTTAATCGACCTGATATAATCATATACATGGTACAATTGTCATTTCCCAGACTACTAATATAGAACACATCTGTGGCATTATTATGAGGGTTTTGTTGTTGGTTTGGTTTTTGTTTTGTTTTGGTTTGGTTTGGTTTTTTTAATTAAAATATGCACACTTTATAAAAGTTAATTGTAAATTGGAAGTGTAGTACTGTCCTGGGTTCAGCAGTAGCAGTCATTTTTCTCCTTCTTAGTAGCTGGTGCAGTGCTGTGTTTTCGATTTTGGGCCTGGCAACAGCCCTGATTACACCGATGTTTTTTGCTGCTGCTCAGTAATGTTTACTCTGATCAAGGACTTTCTGAGTCTCATGCTCTACCAGGGAGGAGGGGAAGCCAGGAGGAAGCAGAGACAGGACACCTGACCCAAACTAGCCAAAGAGGTATTCCATACCACAGCATGTCATGCCCAGTATATAAACTGCGGGCAGTTACCCAGAAGGGTTAGATCACTGCTCGGTCAGGCTGGGTATCAGTCGGTGGGTGGTGAGTGTTTGTATTCTCTTCCCTTGTTATTTCCCTTATCATTATTATTATTATTATTGGTGGTAGCAGCAGTGTTTTGTGTTATACCTTAGTTACTGGACTGTTCTTAACTCAATCCGTGGGAGTTACATGCTTTCGATTCTCCTCCCCATCCCTCCGGGAGTGGGAAGGAGGGGGTAGGAAGGGGGGGAGTGAGCAAGGGCTGCATGGCTGATTTGCCGACTGGGTTTAAACCATGACAAGTAGATAATCATATGTGGAAAAATGTTAATGGTGAAAAGTAGGTATAAAAAGGTCACAGATGGCAACCTGCTTCCATCCTGTTTCAGACAGAAACAAGTTGCCATGGTACTTAAAAACTATATGACACAGAGCTGAAAATATTACACAAACGTATTATTACAGGGTCTGGACAGTGTAAAAAAGCAGCTAACTGGTAGAGGAAGTGAAACAGAGAAGTCTGAACGATAGGTGTGTTATGACTGATCAAAGACTGTGGAAGGGAACACTGCAACACTGGCACAATCCAGGGACAGCAAAATACAAGCTCCATTCATAAAATATGAGACCTCATGCATCTTGGCATCCAGAGCATCCTGGCTTCACAGTGTTGCAGCTCCAGCCAGAGCAGTTCCATGCAAGAACTGATTCCTGCCTTGCCCCATTTATATGTTCTATTAAAAATTCTAGTTTAGGGTAGAGTAGAAGTCTGCTACGGATGTGTTTCAAACATAAAAATAATAGAATATATAATTAGAATATATAATTGGAACATAAAATTAATAGCTTAGTTACTGGGGCACATGCACTGATCTTTAGAAATATTACTGCACTGTGTGTGATCAGGGAAAATTATTTTCTTCCTACCTGCTTGCAAACCATATGCACTTTTGTCATCTGCACAGACTTATAGAAGAATAGCAGCATTTTCAACATAACGAGTATATGTAAACATGTACACACACCCCCCACCCATGCCCAGGACAACTAGAAGGGATTTTCTAGAAGTATGTAATGCCATTTCCTTGCTAACATTGCCTGCTCTTCATATTTTTTATCCCATGAGCCAATGAATGGGAAGCTTTCCCTGGGAAAACAGAAATCAGAGGTTGGAATCAGACAGTTCAGGAACATTAAGATACAACTTTTTAAAACTCCTTATTCATCCCTACTTTTCACTGTGTGTCAGGGCATTATATAGAGCCATTTTCTGATAGCTATCAGCACAAAATTTCTCTAGGTTTTCATTAGCAGAAAATGATGATTGAAAAATATTGGTTTGGCTCTTCCAGTGCCTCAGTGAATACATTAAGGAATTTTCTTTAAAGATTTTCATTATACCTCTTTTCCAAGTAAGTATTACCTGAACTATACTCATTAAACTCTTTTTCATAAATAAGACTAGTATAGTACTTACTCTTTCTGTTTATAACCTAGACTTTGAAGTTGAAGAGTTTGCAAAACGTGTTCATTTTGTACAAACTGGAATGCAACATACCAATTTGATGAAATAGAATATTTAGAAATATTTTTGCATTCTTCCTATTTGAAATAACTCTTCACTATGCACAGCAACAGTCTTTCCTTCTCATTCGCATTTTCTTCTCTACTACTGTATTGAGTGAGATGAAAGCATTTTATTGCTGTTTCTTCTTTTTTTCTTACATCCTTCTTTCCATGAAACTCTAAAATGCAGCAATGGATGGTCACACAGAGTTTTTAAATTTTAGTAAATGATAAATCAGAGTAAGTTATGAGAGAGATATTAGCACTTATGTTTGTGTAAAACAACATTGATTCTCACAGTCTGCATCTTGGAGATAAGCACAAATTTTAATTTGAAACCAACAGCTATTTACATATAGAAACTTTATTTGCCATTGAAAAACATTTTGCTAGTTTTCACAGACAAATATATTTTTGCTAGATAAGTATACTTAGTCTGAAAACCTGAATAGAAATCAAAACCTTTTTACTGTAAATTACTTATGAAATTTAGTTATTTTACTCTAGAGGAAAATGTGCATCCTTAGCAGATGTAATTCATTCAAGATGGACAAACAAAACTAACTCACCTAATTTTTTAATTTACTCAAACCCTATCTTCAATACATAGCTTTTGCTCCTTTTAAGCTTTCTCACGCTTCGTAACAAGCATTTCAAACTAAATCAGACATCCAAGGTTTTAATTAATGCTGAATATTATACACAAAGTACTTCAGAAGAAAACAGAGGTTATTCTATGAATTAATAAAGCTTAAGTTTCTAAGACTTTCTGTTCCGCATCTTCACACCCCCTCCCCTTCTCAGCTCTCATTAGGTCTCATGATGGAATTATCACAAAACATTTAGTAACATAAGAATTCCCCAACTGCCTGCACCTAAATAGGTCAAAAGACTTCACATTATTTGTGGGTTTTATCTGTCACATCAGATAAACTGGAAGGTACTTGCTAGAAAGTGCAAGTGTGGGGGGGTAAGAGTCTAAGTATTGTTGCAACCACATAAGTATTTTTACAGAGTTTAAGTGAGTTTAAATGAGACTAAAGGGTTCAGAAGGAAAACAAAACTTACTCAGTTTTCTATCAGTAATTTTTGTTCAGTGTGTGGATCACTGCATGCATGAAAAGAAATTCTTGAGAAGTAAACACGAGAACAGCCATCTGAAACAGTCAGATATCATCTTTAGTGTCTGATGTACATGAAATATGCATGAATTAGGATTATAAGGAACTATTGAAAATCTGACCGTGCTTAGTTTAATCATACAGTAATTTATCTAGATTTGCATAGTAAATGAATAAATAATTTTAAATAACAGAATTCATTTATGTTGATGGACACTGAAACAGATGCCAGTTATGATACTTAATTGTCAACATCATTAACTTGTTAATTCTTTCAATGTCAAAGAAAGGGTAAAAGAAAGTATGCATCATATTAAAAAGAATCACGTAAGCTGCTCTTGTAGACTGCTCCTTAAGAACAGCTTTTATAGTAGACGGTGAGGCTATAGAAGCAGGGACATCCTTTTAATCACGTTAATGCTTAATTTTCAGTTATGAAGTATTATTACTGCATTGGAAAGCAAAATAAATTTGTGTCCACAATCCTCTTGTATCCAGTTAGAAACAGAAACCCATAAACAAACAAACAAAATCCAACAAAAACCCCAAACCAAACCTAATAGTGGCTAGGTCAGATGACAAATTTATGAATTTCAAAAGAAACACGTATAGTAATTCAAGTGCCTTTAGTACATGCATCAGTAAAATAAACAGAACTACAGAAAGATCATCTTACTAGATTCCTCAAAGTCTTAGAGGAAATCTCACCTGTACATATAGTTTAGGTTATCTTTAAGGAAAATACGCATAAACATGCACAGCATATGTATTTGCAATTCTCACTTCTCTGTATATTTCTACACTTCATAGACTGTCCAACTATAATAAATGAAACCTGAATACACATTAAAAGAAGAGAGACCATCTGTTTGTTCAACACCACCAGCGTGTCACACTGGAGAATCTGAGTACCAAGCTGATGTGAAATCAAAGGGGAAAGGATTCAGATTCATGACCTCACAAACTACCTGCATTATTGACATTTTTTAAACTAATCACACTGGGAGAATCCTACCTTCTTCCTCATCCAGCAACAATAGGCAATATTGACAACAGACAATAACCAATAGGAGGCTTCTAAAAACTGTAGTTAGCACTGCATGTACTGTTTGTTAAAATGGTGTAATAATTAAGGCTTTTATTTCTCAATACTGATGGGGTGTCATTCAATTTTATTTTTCGCTGCATGTTACTTCCAAAGCTGATAAAGCAACCTTGGATCATTACAAAGTGCACAATTAGTCAAGAGGTTTTTAATCAAAACATTTAAAAGCCACAAGTCCTGAAATATGCTTCTGGACATGAAACTCAATGTGCATTGCACTCAAGATGATCCAAGTAGCTTACAAATGAAGCAGTCCTTACAATAGAAACTTCTAAGTCAGAGTAATTAATCTTATAAATCCAAAGATTTAAAGTGAGCAAAGCCTTTGTTTAGCATTCGTTGACTTAGTCAAGTACAACTTGTTTGCTGTCAGAAACAGACCAGCTATCAAGAAAAAGAGAATGAACTGAACAGTGAAATGATCTTGTTACTCTCCATTTACAGTGAGAACTTCTGAAAATAATGTAATTCCAATACAATATCTCTTCTACTTAAAGAATAAACCTTCCACTTACACCCTAGTTTTTTAGACTGTTCTTATTGCTGAAATATGGAATCATCAGAACTTGATTATATAAACACAAGAACTTAGAGGAGTATCAATTGCACATAAGTAGACAAAGATTAGTAGAAATCCTTGCTGTGCATCTCAGAGAATGATACAGCTCACTGAAATCTTAGAGATTTTGAAATAGCTAAGCCAAACAGGATTCCTCATTAAGGGCAGCAGAAAAAAATGGGGGGGGACAGGAGGAGAAGGGGGGAACCCACAAAACAAATGTCAGGTAGAGGATCATTTCCAGAACTTTTTTACCAGGCTTTTTAAAAAGAATTAGCTGACAAAAATTTAGTAAAATTAATTCCTCAGTAAGCTTTCTTATTAAATGATTTTATTTTGCTTACTATGTACACAAGATTTAACTGACAGATGCTGACTTGTATTTATTTAGTTCCTTTTCAAAACACATTATGTGTATTAAATCATAATGGCATTTAATCAAAAGCCATTAAAAGCATGAAGTGGAGGACTACTTTATATAATTGTGATAACTGAAAAAAAATGAAACATTATCCAAGCCAACATGACTTCAGTGAGCGTGGGAGTTGCTACTTTTTTCTAGCTTGTTTTGTAACCAATATGCATAGCAAATAGAAATTTAAATAAAAAAAAATTATGTGCCCTTATCAAAGAAGATAAAAATGCTTATTTGAAACAACACTGAAAGATTATTTTCTCTCATTCAAAAGAGATGAATAAGACTGACAGATACAGTAGTGAACAGTGTAAGGTAAGAAAGTTCTGTTTTCAATGTCTCCCAACTCAAGGAAAAAAAATACTTCATTCCAACTCATAAAAAATTTACTTGTGGGATGGTTTGGTTTTTTACTTCTGCATATGTATGCATATATTTGCTTTTGCCTTAATTACTACAACACAAAAGTATTCATACACAAGAGCATGCTACATTTTTATGTCCTAGAAACATAAACATATCACTACCAGTTCTAGCTGAGATCCTGTGCCATAATTGTCATGTATGTGCTAACAAAAGGTTCCAGAAAGCCTCAGTGAAGTCTATTAAAATTAAATAATTTTGCTGAGTATTTCTATTATATCATTAAAATTCCAAATATGCTCTGTTTAAAGCTATGACTGACTTCAAATGCTGAGTAATTCCCTCAGTAACGCTTCTTCAAACTTGAAGATTTTACTTAGCTGTTAAAACACTTAATTGTGATTCTAATCAACAGAAAACTTACTCTTTGAATTCTCCTCTATTTACATGATAGTTTATTCGTTCTCACTAAATCATTCTATACACAGGTGTCATAAAAGTAGAATGTGCCATCAAAATAAGATAAGATTAAAATAAAAAGGTACTAGTTTTGGAATAAGAGCATTAGGCATGGACATAATCAAAGGTATATCATCTGAAAAAACACCACATGTAATCAAGCCCTTAAAATTTGATTATCTGATCTGCTGGAATCTATTTGACCACAGCCTACTGTTGCTACTAACCCATGTGATTCTTATTTGTTTTACACTATTTCTTCTAGGTTTGGTAGTATACAGTTTTAATTTTTATCTTTGCTTACTCTTTCCTCTATCAACATCCATGTATGAAAGGTACAAACTTTAGCTATGCATTATAAACACAGTAAAATGAGGAAATCATGAAAACACGGAAACAATTCATATACGATATAATGCCAACATACCTAAGAAAACAGCTTTGAAGAATCTTAGTGGCAAACAATAAAGTCAGATAAATATAAGTGACAGAAACAAAGTGTAAGAGCAAAATAGGCAAAAGGAGTCAAGAGAGTGAGGGGAGCCAGCACTAAGAAAAAGTGGAAAGAGATCTGAGCAAGATGTTGCAATTTTCCTAAACCAAATTTTCAGAAAACTAAATTCCCCTTAATCTGATCATGATACTCAGCCCAAAGCTGCTAGGTAAGAATGCTAGTACCTGTTCTGTGCAATGACTCAATATTCTGCCTTTGTCAAATACACAACCTCATAGTCACAGTTGTTCTCAGGAATGATGAATGTCATGACCATAAGTGGTCCAAATTAATGACTAATACCCTAATATTCAGCTTTGCTAACTGTGCGATTGCTTGTGTACCCAAATTAGTTTAATTCTAGTGGTACATTCCTACTGAAGATAATTTGCTGTGTGATACTCCAACAAGGCAGAAGGCACTAGACGTTACTGCTGTAACTAACCATAGCAGAACCTACAACCTTATATAGATTAAGCACCTCATTTGTTTTAGTTTAAATACAAATCTTTCTGTGAAATCATGTGTCATGGGTTCAGCACTAGCAGCCATTTTTCTCCTTCTTGGTACCTGGTGCAGCGCTGTGTTTTTGACTTTTGGCCTGGGAACAGTGCTGATAACACCAGTGTTTTCAGTTACTGCATAGAATGTTTTGGTTTGACCAAGGACTTTCTGAGTCTCATGCTCTGCCAGGGAGGAGGGGAAGCTGGGAGGAAGCAGAGGCAGGACACCTGACCCAAACTAGCCGAAGAGGTATTCCATACCACAACACATCATGCCTACTATATAAACTGGGGGCAGTCACCCGGAAGGGTTTGATCACTGCTCAGTTGGGCTGGGTATCAGTCGATGGGTGGTGAGCAGTTGTATTCTCTTTCCTTGTATTGCCCTTGTCATTATTATTATTGGTGGTAGCAGTAATGATTTGTGTTATACCTTAGTTACTAAACTGTTCTTATCTCAGCCTGTGGGAGTTGCATTCTTTTGATTCTCTTCCTCATCCCCCCGGGAGCTGGGGGGAAGAAAGAGGGGGGAGTGAGTGAGCGAACTGAGTGAGTTATAGTGGCTTAAACCACGACATCATGTTTTGTGGTATGTGTTACAACTATTCATTGTTGAGCCTTTCAACATAATCAAATATTATAGTGGGTTGCCCAGGTAAGTTGTGAATGCTCCATCGCTGGCAGTGTTCAAGGCTGGATTAGACATAGCCTTGGGTGGCATGGTTTAGTGGGATGTTGTCGTGGTTTAAGCCGTAAATCATGCAGCCTGTTCTCTCACTCACTTCCCCCTCCTTCTTCCCCCCCACTCCGAGGGGGGGGGAATGGGTAGAAGAATCGAAAGAATGTAACTCCCACGGGTTGAGACAAAAACAGTCCAGTAACTAAGGTATAACACAAACCACTGCTGCTACCACCAGTAATAATAATGACAAGGCAAATACAAGGGAAGAGGATACAATTGCTCACCACCTGACGACCGAGCTGTGAACTGAACTCTTCCAGGTTCTTGCCCCCAGTTTTACAACCTGGGCATGACGTGCTGTGGCATGGAATAGCTCTTTGGTCAGTTTGGGTCAGATATCCTGTTTCTGCTTCCTCCTGGCTTCCCCTCCTCCCTGGCAGAGCATGAGACTCAGAAAGTCCTTGGTCAGACCAAAACATCACTAAGCAGTAACCAAAACACTGGTGTTATCAGTGGTGTTCCCAGGCCCAAAATCAAAACCACAGTGCTGCACCAGCTACCAAGAAAGAGAAAAATGACTGCTGCTGCTGAACCCATGACAGAGGTGTCCCTGCCCCTGTCAGGTGGGTTGGAACTAGATGATCTTAAGGTCCTTTCCAACCCTAACTATTCTATGATTCTATGATTATTTGACCTTACAGCTCTTATTAGCAGCATATTCAAAATTCAAGAAATCTTTTCAACCAAAATGAGCTCTCACAGTACTTCTGTTGAAGCTCATTACTTCAGCTACATCATCAGTTCTCAGTCTCCCTGGCAAAGTGGCAAGACAGCTCATGTTCTTGCAGTGACCTTCATGCCTCCAGAGATGAAGGCTTATTCTGATGCTGCAGCACCTATCTGTAACCACCCATATATTGCTAACCAATTTACATGCATACATGTTTCTTTCTATGTTTCATCTATTATGACTGACTGGAAATCAAACTATGTCCAGATTATCCTGCCACTGGGTATGATACATAGATAAACTGAGGTAAGCCAAAGTATAAAAATCAAAGTTTCTTTAGTTTCTTGTAATCCAACCTGCTTGCTGTATACAGGGATGTGTTGCTACAGGTATCCTGCCACACCACCCTTATAACCAGGAGTTACAGTCCTGTTCACATCTATAAGTCACTATTCCTGTGCCTGCGGAAATAAGTGACTACAACTTCCCTAGTAAAATCCAGCTGGCATTACAGCTTAAGAGTGGGAGACAGACTGAAAACAAAGCTGCTGAAGATGTGTGGTTTGCAAACAAGCAGGATGCTGTAAAAGGACAGTCTCCACTAAGAAGACTGTTTACTATTTAGAATGACGAGAACAAAACAATACATGGTAAAAAGTTCTCCAACAAGAGATTTTGTTGTTAGAGAATTCAAACTCTACCACTATACATACTCTGTTACTTTTACTAATTTCTAACCAAATAGCTATTGCTAATAAAACAGACTTATATAAAATCTTGATAGCAAAAGGCAGCTCAGCTAGGGCCTGAAAAAGCTGAACCAGGAAATTTCTTGGGTCTATACAATTACAGCACAAACTTTTTCCAATGAGAAAACAAAGTAACCCAAATATTAAAAACAATCCCCAGGAGGTCATCTGTCCAAATCTCTGCTCAAGCTGGCCTGCCTGGAGCAGGTTGCTCAGTACCATGTCCAGTCAGCTTTAGAGTGTCTCCAAGGGTGGGGTGTCTCCAGCTTCTCTGGGCAACCTGTGCCAGTGCTCAGCCACACTCACAGTATGGAAGTTTTCCCTTGTGCTCTGATGAAACCTCCAATGAATAGAAAAATTAATGGTATGGTAACGCATTTGCTTAGATTGACTTGAATTATTTGCTCCAAAACAAAAAGACACTGGAAGTTAAATTCATTTACAAATTACCAACCATTAGGGAATTTTCCCCAGGAGATCCAAGCATCGTGGCCAGAGCAGATGATAATCTATGTTTACAGTATTTACAAAAGCTTCCTTATCTGTGTTCTACAGTCATGAAATCTAATTAACTATACGTAATCTAAAGTTTACTTAATATTTAAATGAAACAGAATTAATTTTTCCTTCAGTAAGATTTCTTTCTGGTAAAATTCCCAAACCAAGCTCAGGCTATCCCATTACACCCAGACATTAAGAGTCCATAACTAAAACACCTTGTAAGGCCTCACCTGGCATGTGAGCAACTGAAAACTGATCTTGAAGAACAGTATTAATTAGAAGCACAAGGATTGTTTAGGCAGACATCAGGCTGTTGTGATTAATAGAACCATGCAGAGTGTAGCACACACTGTCACTGTATAGATCTTCCCTTCACTTTTCCATTTGTTATATGGCCACAGTTGCTATCTAAGTTTCACATTTGCTTAAACTGAATGCTAAAATTGCATGCTTATTAAAGGTATCTCTCCCAATGCCTCAGCCCCACACATGCAACATAATAAGGCATTCTTTCTGATCATATACAGCATAACTCACTTTTTCCTTCTAGTTCTAGAAGTGGGGCATAACTGAGAAGAAAAGGTATCTTTATTCTTTTACATTTAAAAAAATGTATATATATAGATGATATACCTGCTGCGCTAGGACAAGGGCTAATGATTTTAAACAAAGAGAGGGGAGATTCAAGCTAGATGTAAGTAGGATATTTTTTACAATTAGATTGGTGAAACACTGGCACAGGTTCCCCAGAGAGGTGGTAGATGCCCCATCCCTGGAAACATTCAAGGCCAGGCTAGATGTGGCTCTGGGCAACCTGATCTAGTTGAAGATGTTCCTGCTCATTGCAGGGGGGGTTGGACTAGCTGACCATTAATGGTCCCTTCCAACTCAAACTGTTTTATGATTCTATGAAGGTTCTTGGAATACTATCTCAGCTTTCCACTCCAAGAAAAAAAAAAAAACAGAAAAAAAAAAAAAAAGAAAAAAGTACTGGTCTGCTACTGTAGCTGTTACTTTCATGGCATGTCTCTGATATAGAACGCTTAAAAAAAAAAGTGTAGCTCATGTATGCCCAGCAAAGCTGCAGGATGAAGAACAGTAAAGGTGAGATAAAACGTAGCTACCTTGTGAACAGTGATGGCTGGCAGTTTTGCAGACTGATATATTTAACCCAATGACAGCAGTGAGAGTTTTTCCATTGACTGCACAAAAGAAGGCTTCACTAACACTAGTAATGTGAATAAACACTTTGAAATCTGTGTCACTTGCTGAAAAGTCAGTTTGTCCCTGTAAGAAACGCTACACACTAAAATGCACATGCAGGTGAGATGACATCAGCCTACGCTTTTTATCTGTATGCCTGTAGTTCATAAGATAATTTACATATTTCAAGGACATACATTCCATATCCAATAATCTTGATTAGAAGAACTAAAGTTATTTGAAACTGTGGTACAAAAGATATCCCAACCTATTAATTATATCAAAAATGACTTTGGAATTACTGATATATTCACTGTCCTCTTTGACATTTAGATAAAGTTGACTGCACTGCATTATCAAGCACTGTAATACTCTGAAGTGTAGAGTCGTAAATCTGTATCTGTTTACGTATTTACTGACTTACGTGCTAGACAAAACCAAGTGCTTATTGCTTCCAACACCACTACGTATAAAACACACTCTGAGGAGAATTTACAGTGCATTTACAGTGCACTGCATCTAGCAAGTGAGAAATCCCGAAGGAGAAATATAAAATACCCAGAAATCATTCTGATTGCTATACAAGAACCAAAGGTTATTTTCTTGCGGACAATACTTAACAGTATCTTATACAGACAACATATTCCCCCATAAATTCTTTCAACAAGAAAAAAGTGATAATTTATATGCAAGATTTGAAAGTCATTCTACATTGGAGAAAAAAAACCCAAACAAACAATAACCAAATAACCCACACAGAATTCTGTTCCAACAATACAATTGTAAAATTGTTTTGTTTTGTTTTGTTTTTTTAATCTGCATTAACAGGTTATCAGTCCCCACAGAATTTTTTACAAACAGAGGTAGAAACAACTTGGGGGGGGGGGGGGGGGAAGTTGGGAGAGAGAGAACAAGGCATACAATTGGCAGGACAGTTAGGACTACAGCAAAAATAAAAGATGACCATAACCTCATGCAGACAGAGCAGACAGTTCAAAGTTCTTTTTTAGAACTTTATAGACAATATATTCAACAGAAACCCAAGTACAATAAATTAAATAATATTGGAAAGTTATGACACACGTGACATGTATGAATTATTTCTTTATTTGGATCCCTTGCAATAGGGGCCAGGAGGCAGAATAAAACCACAAACATTCCACTAGACTCAAAATCTATCTTTGCTGGCATAATTAGTTTCTGAATGTCAATGAATACCAGTACGCTTCCTTTCTGATTCTCCTTAGCATGCAAAACAGAAGGAACTGTTACAGTGCAACTTTCTGGCTGAAGACCTAAAAATTGACAAGTTGAGAAGTAGACCAAGTATACAAGGGCTTTACTTAAGAGTTCTACTGAAATTAATGGAGATATGTTCTGACACAGCAAACCTCCAACAAGCATACAGCTATTTCACAGATGCTGACATTAGACTTGTTATTCATTTGAGTAATTGTCTATCTGTAAAAGATTCACTATCAGGTCTAGGTTATATATCTCAGAATGATTAACTCACACGAATTTCACATGTATATTCTAAGGGATTTTGGTTTACATTCTTAAAGAAGAGAGAGTAAAAATGTCATGCCTATATTTCTGCCAGTTTATTGTTGGAAAAGAGGTTGTGGGATCTGGTAGAATTCCACAATGGAATTGAAGAAACAGGTAAGATTGGAAAGAGCTCTTTGGTCACCCAGACTGTACCTGTGTATTTGTTTTGGCATTGTAGCACACAAGTTCCTCCAAAAAACTCACTGAACTTCACCTAAAACTACATAGCTTGGGCTTTTCCCTCTCATTTTCTAGAATTGTTCTCAAAAGACACAGCAGAGAGAATCAAGTGAATGAAACACAATCATGGCAAATAAACATATACAATTTAATTTTTATTTTTTTTAATGAACATTTGCAGAAGATTTGGACCCACAGCCAACTCTCCATACACATGCATACACGTGTGTATATATATGCATATATACCCCACACACAGATTGTACACTACAAATAGTTGTAACATGGAGCTATCTTTTTCTACAGTCTGAAGCAACCTGAATGCAAGAAGCAACCTGGTTTGTATTCCAAACCCTACTTCCCAAATGTAAACTATATGCCTGTTTTCTGGCTGCATTCTCCTACCCTTCATCTTAAAAAAAACAACCTCTGGTTACACAAATTAGTACCTTTCCTTATGTAGGTATGAATATTTTGTCCTGTGTTCTACTTCTTTCACTTCACTAAAGCTCATGTCTTTTCTGATGCTACATGTGTTTCCCGATGTTACATGCCTTTCCCTTTCTCTTACCCTTATGATAATTCTTATCTCTCCCCACCTCCCCATTTTTCTCTTTCACACAGGGTCTTGGGCAATCTTAAGTAATAATGCAATTTGTGCAGCCATTTACATTTCATTTTTAATTGTTTCTAGTCATTGACAGGAATATATTTTCCTTCTCTCTGTCTTTAAAAACAGTAAGACGTTTCCTTCTCTTTCTTTCTCTTCCCTTCCTCTTTTACAGGCTCAAATGCAAATTTCCCTCTTTTCTTTTGTGGATTTGCCAGCTGTTACTGTTTGCCTTTTTAAGGCTTTTGCCTAGGTCAGGCCTGACACTTCCAACTGACAACAGTAAACAAAAAATCAGTAAATATTTCTCATACCTTCAGTAACTCTTCAGCCTATTTATATCACAGAAATCCTGTTCATGCAGCTTTTAAACCTTAACTTACAACCAAACTGAGTATGATCAAAGATACTTCTGGAGAGAGAGGACTTGCTGCTAATACCTCAAGGGCAAAGCCCTGACACCTGCAGTAAAGAAATTACTGGGCTGATTAATAAAGGCCATCTGCATACGCATGGCCACTGATGTTTTGGCAGTAAGAATACATAAAAATAATAGTAATAGGAAACAAACAACAAAAAACACCCAAGAAACAGTTGCAGCGCTGCATGCCACACGGAAAGCAGAGATAACTCTTCCTCTCCTAGCTTAGATGAGGATTTTTTACTGACCAGCCTTGATCTTTGGGTGTACACTAAATAGAAAACTCGGATATGATCATCTCTGTAAGCAGGGGAATCCAAAGCTTAATTTAACAACAGAGTTTTACTGATTTTATTAAGTTCTGCTACAAGATTATTTATATTTGCAGCAGTCTATTAGAATCATAGAGTCATCTAGGCTGGAAAAGACCCTTAAGATAATTTGAGTTCAACTGTTAACCTAATCCTACCAACCTATTCTTACAGCTTACTTTTTTCTGCGCTATAAAAAAATTATACAAAAAAAAGAACAACCAAACCACATTCTTCTCTTCTTGCTGTACTTGTTAAGATATTGAACTGGGTTCAGCAGTAGCAGTCATTTTTCTCCTTCTTAGTAGCTGGTGCAGCACTGTTTTTTTGACTTTTGGCCTGGGAACAACGCTGATAACACCAATGTTTTTAGTTGCTGCTCAGTAATGTTTACTCTGACCAAGGACTATGAATAAAAAAAAAACCAAAAAAAAACAAAAAAAAAGAAAACAACAAAAAACCCCCCCCAACATAATATTATCCAAAAACATATTTTTGAAAAAAAAACCCAGTGTGAGACAAAGGATATGATGGGTTTAAAGTACCTTTGAAAGGATTACCTGGGAGAATTTCTGTTGGCACACTACTGTAAACACTGTTAGTTCAATTACTGCGCTAAAATTTGCATGTACACACAGAACAATTCACTTAAATAAGGTTAAGTTTACTTTAAATACATTTAAGTATTTAGAAGAGAACTGTACCGGAAGGTTTTCTTATTTTTATTGCTCCAAACAAGCCCTGTTAGAAGTCTCATGAGTCAAAAGCAGCAGTTAGAATATATTAAGGGCTGATACATTTGCTTTTTTCAGTGTGACACATCACAGCAGTTGAAATGGTGGATTAAATAAAGCTGAACATCTAAGCCACATCACAATTTAAATGAAGTGGTCAAAGAAACTGATGTAGTATGAGAGATCATTTTTATCATATAATATAATCATGGAACGGTTTGGGTTGGAAGGGACCATTGAACACCCTTCTAGTGAACAGCCTCCTGAAGTAAGCAGGCACATCTTCCACTAGACCTGGTTTCTCAAAGCCCAATCCAACCTGGTCTTGAACACTTGGGCATCCATGACTTCTTTGGGCAACCACCTCCAGTGTCTCACCACCCTCACAGTAAAGAATTCCTCCCTAATAGCTAACCTAAATCTACCCTCTTTCAGTTTAAAATCATTCCCCATGTATCACTACACCCCCTTGTGAAAAGTCCCTCTCCAGATTTCCTGTAGGCCTGCTTTGGATATCGGAAGGCTGATATAAGGTCTCCCCTGAAGTCGGGGCTGAGAGAAGCCCCAAATCTCTCAGTCTTCCCTCACAGGAGAGGTGCTCCAGCCCTCTGAGTATTTCTGTGGCCTTTCTCCAGACACTCTCCAACAGCTCCATACCTTTTCTGTGCTGAGGACACCAGCACTGAACACAGCGCTCCATCCGGGGCTTCATGAGAGCAGAGGGGAAAATCACCTCCTTTAACCTGCTGGCCACACTTCTTATGATGCAGTCCAGGACACAGTTAGCTTTCTGAGCTGTGTGTGCTCATTGCCAGGTTATGTCCAGCAGAGGATAAACTCAATTAACTGTAGGATTAAAAAAAAACCACCAGTACCCACAAGTCCTTATCTTCAGGGCTTCTCTCAATCCCTTCATTCTCCAGCCAGTATTGGTATCTGGGGATTGCTCCAACGCAGGTGCAGGACTTTGCACTTGATCTTGTCAAACCTCATGATGTTTACATAGATTCACTTTTTGAGCTGGTCCAGGTACCTCTAGATGGCACCCCATCCGTCATGTGTGTATACTGCACCACTCAGCTTGGCGTCATTCAGCTCAGTTTTCTTCAGGCAAAATAAATGTGATAGTCATTGTTTATCACTATATACGGTATACAAACATATTCCTTTTCCATATACTGAATACATTTTACTAACCTTTCATCAAAATTTCACAGCCCAGGTTTAAGTGTGTTGTTTTGGGAGACATTCTGGGTTTCTGTCTGGTTGGAATCCCCTCATTTCTAATCACAGTTTGTGGGGTTTTCCCTTTTGTTGGGTATTTTGTTGTGAAGTTTCAATCATAGCTACAAGGTCGCTATGGCAGATGACCTAATTTAAATCTTCTCCTAACTAAATGATGTATTATAATCCTTTCTAATCACAGCAGAAGTCAAAGAAAGGAAACTGAAAAATTAGTAGACTGAAACTGCAATCCCTTGAACTGAACTCTCAACATCTTCAATGGAATGAAGAATTATTCTGTCATTTCTACACCTGCTTTCATCTGCTCTCTAGGGTTCTTCCTGCTGTGATACCCTAAAGGCTGTTTCTCCTCTGAGTATGTAGATCTCTTTTTAAGCTGCCATCCTAAACACTTAACATTCTGTGCACTTGAGTGCACTTATCATTTGCTTTTTCTGCTGCTATAAATAACATTAAGAGAATGTCAGTGTCTAGATGGCTTATCCACACATATGCAATGGGACCAGCAGGTTTTACAAAACATTTATCAACATAACATTTGGAGTTTTCACTCTGTTTTCCTTTGGAAAAGCAAGTGCTGCTATAAATGGTTTTCTCTAGACAAAGTGGTATTCAATTATTCAAATTAATGTAGGCTATAATAGTTGTACTAAACATTGTTCATTTTATTAATGCTGAATGCTGTTAACATCTCAGATATTTTAATTTACTGCTTAGACAAAGATTTGTGAGAAAATAAAAACAAGTAAACAAGCAGATAAGGATAATGTATTAAAACCAAGCTTGCTAAAGTGATAAAGTTTTATCTGAAGCTAAAGCTAAATAATTCTTATAGTCTGGGCTACACATTGTATAATGCAATATGATGGCAATGATTTTATATATATATTTTATTTTTTTTAAGCCTTGTTATTGTTTGTGTTAGTAAAAATGCAGAACATATTTGCTGTGGAGCAGCTGAACAAAACCCTTTCAGAACAAGCAGTTTCTCTTGGGGAGAGAAGGGAATCATTTCACAATGTATATGCTGCAAGCAGGAGAAGGAAAGGAATTTGAAAATTAAGTCAGAAATCCATGGTTCTCTATCCTGCCCTAAATGGAACTGCTATGTACGTGAAATCATATCCCTCCTACCTCTCGAGGTACCATAAACTACTGCAAAATTGAAACAATATGCATGTTTTTCAGTATTGAACTTCAAATAAAAAAGCCCCTTCTTAAGGAAATAATGCATTCTTTAAATTACTGTAACTCAGAGAGGAACAAGATTTTATCATCTTTACTCAGATGTCAATACCTTTATAATGCCTAAGGACATGCCCTTCTGAAGTCAACCAATCACTGCTGAGGGCCTGTAACAAGACCCAAAAAAGTAAGAATTCTAGTCAAATGTTACACCCAGATGTTTCTGGAATCCAAAATAAAAACAGTCTGTGGTTTGGATGGGGCTTTCGAAAAATATCTCCCACAGATTAACTTTATTTCCACAGAAAAGTAATCTCCGTCTGGCAGGAACCACACTTTTTTGGAGTCTCAATATTGCTATTTAACTGTCTGCAAAGAATACAAGACCTGAAGAAGCAGTAAGATTTCCATTTTCCCAAAAGATGACATTCTCACCAACATAAACAAGAGTGAAGATCAGGAAAACTGAATATCAAGAAAATAGCTGACATTTCCTCCTCTTCTCAAAAGAGTAAATGAGAATCGAATACTTAGGTTTTTTTCTCCAGACTTCAATCCATCAAATGGAGGTTTACAGCTTTCAATATCTAATCTTCTGAATAACACTGATAAATTTACTTAAATATTTATTTACAAATTGCAACAGCCCAAGTTGAAAAAGTTCTAAAATATGGAAGAGTTGAATAGCAAAAGTCACATTGTAAAGTATTGTTTATTTCTGTTACACTGATGTTAATAATAAAATTAATTTAATAATGCTTTCAATAATGCTGTTATTCAAATAGTATAGCTTTGACCTCAGTAATAATCAGATAATAAATTTCAGTTAATCATCCTAGCTGTACTTTTCATGTAGTTAGAAGTATACGGATACTAGCTTTATGTATGTTTTTTTTTTTGTTGTTGTTTTTTTTCTTTAACATATATATTCTGTACTCATTCAATCACAGCAGGCAGTTTCCATATTTTTTTTATACTTCCGGTTTTTAAGACCACCTATTGATTATTTCACTTGACCAGGATTGCAAAGTAGATTTAATATCTATATTTATTTCAAATTACATATTCATATGAAACTGCTAAGAAAACTGTGATTCAAGATCAAGTATTTAGAACAGATTACTCTGGAATTGTTTGCTGATTTTATCCACAGACACAACAGTAAAATGAAATAAATTAGAATAATAAAAGTCTCTCACATAAGAGGCAACAGAGGAACAGATGCTAATGAAGCAAACCAATGGTGATATTCTGCAAATGTATCCATATGAGCAAGCTGCTCTGCAGGAATCTAACAATACAGATAAGCATTATAGGATCTGAATATGTAATACCCTTACAAAAGAAAACAAACCAACCAACAAAACCAACTCAAACACTCCCAAGACAAACAAAAAATCACTCAAAACCAAAACCCAACCAAACCCACACTGTCTGGGGAATAAAAGAATTCCACTTTAATTAATTCTATGACAATTTGGGCACAAATAGCTATGTTAGTTTTATGTAATAATTCATCTTCTGTTAGATAATTATACATTTACTTCTTATTGGTCTTATTTAGAATTCCCCTTGAAGAACTTCAAAAAGAAATCTAAAATTCCTTGTAATCCCATATGCAAGAAATCAAAAAAGTTTGTTCATGGAAGATTTTTTATGCAGAAAAGAAAAATGTTATTATTTGTCAAAGTTAACTTCTTTATAAGATGACTATTAGTATCATATCCTCTCAATCACTGGCACACAAGTCACAGATACATGACAAGACTGCCCAAGTAAAAACATCTAATGCATGGACATGATCTTCTGTATGCTTACACTCACAGCCATTTGCTATTTGGGCACTGCTCCCACTCATAAGTTGATTGGAGATTTTCCTTAAGAGTATTCATGGCAAAAAAAAAAGGATCAATAATCCAAGGCTTTCCCCTTCTACCAGAAACCTTTTGTTGTTGTTGTTCTTTTTTTTTGTTTGTTTGTTTATAAACCAGTGGCACAACTACTTCTGTTACCACACTGGTAAAGTGCGTTTCAGAAAGCAGGATCTGAAAAAAACGTAACAAGAAAAAATAAAGTCTAGCTACCAGTATGGCTTGTCATAGTGGCCCTTTGGGAATAACAGGAAAAAACCTCTGCTGAGAAGAGATATAAATAAGAAAGCATCAATATAACAGGGCACTCTCTGCAAGTAAAATCATGTCAGAAAAAAAACTTCATTCTAGAGACGAGGGATGCTCTCCAGAGACAACATCTGAGTATCAGTGTTTCCATAAATTAATTTGCTATTCTGAAATCTGTGTCTGCATAATCAAACCAAGACTAGCAAATTGATTTCCAAAGATTTTAGAAATGCAGGGTCTCAAAATAAACTGAGTAAACTAAAAATGAGGAAACCAAAATAAGGAGGAAACTGCTTGTTAACTTTTTGGTTACAGTGTCCATGAACTAACAGGCCTGAATTCAACACTGAAGTTACACAGAGGGTAATTATAGTTTCAGTGAGCATAAGGTAAAAAAGTAAGCTTGCAGGGTGAGCAATGTACCTTTCTTAGAATCATAGAATCATAGAATAGTTACGGTTGGAAAGGACCTTAAGATCATCCAATGGGAAGTGAAACCTCACACTAAACCATGCCACCCAAGGCTCTGTCCAATCCGGCCTTAAACACTGCCAGCAATGGACAATTCACAGCTTCCCTGGGCAACCCACTCCAGTGCCTCACCACCCTCACAATAAAGAACTTCTTCCTTATATCCAATCTAAACTTCCCCTGTTTAAGTTTGAACCCGTTACCCCTTGTCCTATCATTACAGTCCCTAATGAATAGTGCATCCCCAGCATCCCTATACCCCAAGTTTATCAGCCTGCCTTCATACGGGAGGTGCTCCAGTCCCCTGATCATCCTCGTGGCCCTCCTTTGGACTTCTTCCAACAGTTCCATGACCTTTTTATGTTGAGGACACCAGAACTGTACATAATACTCCAAGTGAGGTCTCACAAGAGCAGAGTAGAGGGGCAGGATTATCTCCTTCAACCTGCTGGTCACGCTCCTTTTGATGCAGCCCAAGATACGGCTGGCTTTCTGGGCTGCGAGTGCACACTGAAGCCAGCTCATGCTCATTTTCTCATCAACCAACACCACCAAGTCCTTCTGCTCAGGGTTGCTCTGAATCTCTTCTTTGCCCAACCTGTAGCTGTGCCTGGGATTGCTCTGACCCAGGTGTAGGACCTTTCACTTGGTATAGTTAAATTTCATCAGGTTGGCATCAGCCCACCTCACAAGCATGTCAAGGTCCCTCTGGATGGCATTCCTTCCCTCCAACGTATCAACCTAACCACACAGCTTGGTGTCATCGGCAAACTTGCTGAGGGAGCACTCAATCCCAGTGTCCATGTCACCGACAAAGATGTTGAACAAGACCAGTCCCAACACCGATCCCTGTGGAACACCACTCGTTACTGGTCTCTAGCTGGACACTGAGTCATTGACCACTACTCTTTGTGTGCAGCCATCCAGCCAGTTCTTTATCCACCCAGTGGTCCACCTATCAAATTGATGTCTCTCCAACTCAGAGACAAGGATGTCACACGGGACAGTGTTGAATGCTTTGCTCAAGTCCAGGTAGATGACATCAACTGCTCTACCCCTCTCCATCAGTTCCGTAGCCCCATCACAGAAGGCCACCAGATTGGTCAGGCAGGATTTCCCCTTAGTGAAGCCATGCTGGCTGTCATCAAGCACCTTGTTGTTTTTCATGTGCCTCAACATGCCGTCCAGGAGAATCCGCTCCAAGATATTGCCAGGCACAGAGGTGAGACTGACTGGTCTGTAGTTCCCTGCGTCATCCATCTTCCCCTTCTTGAAAATGGGGGTTATATTTCCCTTTTTCCAGTCATCGAGAACTTCACCTGACTGCCATGATTTTTCAAATATGATGGACAGTGGCTTAGCAACTTCATTTGCCAGCTCCTTCAGGACCTGCGGATGGATTTCATCAGGTCCCATGGACTTGTGTACATTCAGGTTCTTAAGATGGTCACGAACCAGATCCTCTCCTACAGTGGGCCCAGGGTCTTCATTCTCACTGTCCCTACATCTGCCTTCCAAGACTTGGGTGGTGTGGTCAGAGCATTTGGTGGTGAAGACTGAGGCAAAGAAGTCATTAAGAACCTCAGCCTTCTCCAAATCCAGGCTAGCCAGTTCTCCTGATAGCTTTCGGAGGGGCCCCATGTTGTCACTAGTCTGCCTTGTATTTGCAATGTACCTATAGAATCCCTTACTGTTATCTTTAACATCCTAGCCCAGTTTAATTCTAAGTGGGCCTTAGCTTTCCTAACCTGGTCCCTACCTTCCCAGACATCATCCCTGTATTCTTCCCAGGACTCTTGTCCTTGCTTCCACCTTTTATAAGCCTCTTTTTTCCTTCGAATTTTCCTCAGCAGCTCCTTCTCCATCCAAGGAGTTTTCCAGGCCCTCCTGCTGCATTTCCTTCTAGTCGGGACTCAACACTTTTGAGCTTGTAGTAGGTGATCCTTGAATACCAACCAACAGTCTTTGGCCCCCCTGCCCTCTAGGGCTATATCCCATATTCTTCCTTATATATAAATTTTTTATTTTCATCAACTTGAAGTGTTTGATTCCGTGAGAGCATGATGTTGACAAATATACTGAATTACTTCCACTGTTTCTGTCTTGACATCTTCCAGACAAAAACAGGTTGTGAACTGAATTAGTATTAACTTATGAGGGGGGGGAGAAATGAGTCTCCTCTTTTTGGGAAGAATACAAAGGTAGGTTAAACTACCTCTTGATAATGAACGTGTACATAACTCAAGGAAAACTAAATTAAAATGTTATAATTCTGGCTAGGAAAGAACATGAATAAACACATTAAAATGGTTTTGGAGGAATCTACTCTCAAACCATCGTCTACTGACACTCAGTTTTCACTACCTAAAAATAAATCATATTGCTGTTCAATACAGTTTCTACTTTGTTTCATTTTACATTCGAAAGCCAAGTAACCTAATTCTCAGAGTGCTGAGAAGAAAGCATTACTAATGTTAATTCTGTGACAGCTTATTAAATCACTTTCTGCTTCTGGGAGTCAAAACAGGGATACATCAGTGTTGGAACATGTTGATATTGAGCAAATGAGTCTATACCTCACAGCATCTTGTGAACTACATCCATGCAAAAGGAAAACAAAAAGTTATTTCAAGGTCATGACAAGACAAGACAAGGGGGAATGGCTTTAAATTGAAAGAGGGGAGATATAGATTAGATACTAGGGACAAATTCTACACTATGAGTGTGGTTAGACACTGGAACAGATTGCCCAGAGAAGCTGTGGAGGCCCCATCCCTGCAGTGTTCAAGACCAGGCTGGATGAGGCTTTGAACAACCTGTTGCATGAGAGATGTCCTTGCTTGTGGCAGGTAGGGTGGAACTAGATGATCTTTAAGGTCCCTTCCAACCCAAACCATTCTATGATTCCACAATTCTGATTTAGTACAGCTTTACTCTGGTTTGCTTCAGAAAAAATGTCAAAACAAGAGTAAAGTAGTACTGATCCCAGTCTTTAAATTCACGTTTGCATTTTGGCTAGTAGCAAAAATGGAAGCATATAAAAGCATTTAATACAGAGTAAGTAAATGCAAGCCAGGTGGGCTGCTTGCCATGCATAGCTCAACTAAAAGGACCACTGACTTACATGATAATCTTTCTAAAATAATACGTGCTAAAAATGTCAAAAAGACAAGTACTCACATTTGTGACTATATCAAGTCTTACTGCTCAGGGTCAACATATTACCATAGAGTCTCTCAAAGCATATTACTAAGAACAGGTGAAATAAAAGCAATTCTAACATGCATTTGGAACAACTAAGTTTAGAGTTCTATTGACAATTAGTATATTTGAAATTAGGCTACAGCCTTAAAGCTGTATGTTGTCTTCAAAAGGCAATCTCTGCAAAGGAGAGTCTGGACACTGGAAAAAATCAGATATCAAATGAGCTGTCTGAGAGGGCTCTGGTTAAAAAATCTTCATACATGAGAGCTTGTACGTCTAACCCGCACTGAGCCTCTCTCTCAGTAAATCTCATCCCATTTAATATTTTGCATGAAATATACCTCTAACTAAAAAGCATATCAACATAATTAGTCCTGGTACTTCTGTCCATTCATTCTCTGTCCCATAACTGAAACCTCACTTCTTGAGAATCAGAGTGCTTTGTATCCTAAATCAGAAAGCTAAGTACACAAGACACATGTTGTAATTACTGTCCACAGAGCAAAGGCCAATTATTTCTTGAAATCTGCAGTCAGTATTTAAACAATGTATGGTGCCAATTTATCAAAGTATAACATCTTTAAGTTGAATATGACTAAACATTTATTATTTTCACAACATTTAGACAAGGTTAAGCACGTACAACAGTACGTATTCTGAAACAATCCCTCAAAAGTATTTTCAGCAATTATCTTATCTAGGTACAAATTCCAGAGGCCATCAAGGGACATTCAATTGTTTTTAAACAATGAATTAAACATAAAGTTTGTACATACCTAATAACGAAAAAATCTGGAAATAATCAACTGTGTCCCATTAGTCTGCACTGCACGCCTCACTCTTTATCATTTGGTTATGCAAAAATGACATGGAAAGCCTTAGAAAGTTACAGAATTTTATAATGAATTCTCATTCTACATACTCGTTTAGAGCAATAAATTGAAAACAAAAAAAAAAATCAGAAGTCTCACTTGCTCTCTATCTGCCAAACTCTGACAAAAAGTAGGGTCTGCTCAGCCTGGAGAAGAGAAGGCTGCGTGGAGACCTCATAGCAGCCTTCCAGTATCTGAAGGGGGCCTATAGGGATGCTGGGGAGGGACTCTCATGAGGAACTGTAGTGAGAGGACAACTAGTAGTGGGTTCAAACTTAAACAGGGGAAGTTTAGATTGGATATGAGGAAGAGGTTCTTTACTGTAAGGGTGGGGAGGCACTGGAATGGGTTGTCCAGGGAAGTTCTGAATGCTCCATCGCTAGCGGTGTTCAAGGCTGGGTTGGAGATAGCTTTGGGTGGCATGGTTTAGTGGGAGGCGCCCCTGCCTATGGCAGGGGTGTTGGAACTAGATGATCTTAAGGTCCTTTCCAACCCTAACTATTCTATGATTCTAACATACTAAAATAAGATCAAAGCACGGTGTGATCAATTAACTAAACAGATCCATCAGACCAACATGCACAGGAAAAAGTAGAAGCCACCCCTTACATTTTTAAGTAATTATGGTGGCAACTGATACTTAGCATTCAACAGGAGGTTAATGATTTGAGCAGTCAGTTAAAATGAGAGCAGCCTGGCTCCGTTCCATCTCCTCTGCTTACCCAGCCATGGATCAGCAGTCACACCTTCTCCTGAGTGGGAGAACTATGGCCCCTCTTTGCCTGAAATTCTGTTAAATTCTGCCTGGAACACAAAAACTCATAGGGCCACCGAGAACATGGAGGAGCAACGACATAAAGCATCTGACACTGTCTCACATGACTCCTTGACTCTGCATTGGAGAGACATCAATTTGATAGGTGGACCACTGGGTGGATAAAGAACTAGCTGGATGGCTGCACGCAAAGAGTTGTGGTCAATGGCTCAATGTCCAGCTGGAGACCAGTAACGAGTGGTGTTCCACAGGGATCGGTGTTGAGGCTGGTCCTGTTCAACATCTTTGTCGGTGACATGGTCACTGGGATTGAGTGCACCCACAGCAAGTTTGCTGATGACACCAAGCTGTGTGGTTCGGTTGATAAATTGGAGGGAAGGAATGCCATCCAGAGGGACCTTGACATGCTTGTGAGGTGGGCTGATGCCAGCCTGATGAAATTTAACTATACCAAGTGAAAGGTCCTACACCTGGGTCAGAGCAATCCCAGGCACAGCTACAGGTTGGGCAGAGAAGAGATTCAGAGCAGCCCTGAGCAGAAGGACTTGGGGGTGTTGGCTGATGAAAAAATGAATATGAGCCAGCAGTGTGCGCTCGCAGCCCAGAAAGCCAGCCGTATCCTGGGCTACATCAAGAGGAGCGTGACCAGCAGGTTGAAGGAGATGATCCTGCCCCTCTACTCTGCTCTTGTGAGATCTCACTTGGAGGACTGTGTGCAGTTCTGGTGTCCTCAACATAAAAAGGACATGGAATTGTTGGAAGAAGTTCAAAGGAGGGCCACGAGGATGATCAGGGGACTGGAGCACCTCCCGTATGAAGATAGGATGAGAAAGTTGGGGCTGTTCAGCCTGCAGAAGAGAAGGCTGCGGGGAGATCTCATAGCAGCCTTCCAGTATCTGAAGTGGGCCTATAGGGATGCTGGAGAGGATCTCTTCATTAGGGACTGTAGTGAGAGAACGAGTGGCAATGGATTTCAAACTTAAACAGGGGAAGCTTAGATTGGATATGAGGAAGAAATTCTTTACTGTAAGGGTGGTGAGGCACTGGAATGGGTTGCCCAGGGAAGTTGTGAATGCTCCATTGCTGGTGGTGTTCAAGGCTGGATTGGACATAGCCTTGGGTGGCATGGTTTAGTGGGAGGTGTCCCTGCCCATGGCAGGGGGGTTGGAACTAGATGATCTTAAGGTCCTTTCCAACCCTAACTATTCTATGATTCTACGATTCTACAATGAAAAATACACTGACTTACACTCTGGGGTAATAAACCAAATTTCATTTTTCTCTGAATTAAAAAATAAACAAAACAAAACAAAACAAAAAACACACACCAAAAAACTTGTTTCCACCCTATTCATCTACTTTGCTGCTCTATCTTCCTAACTGCTGGAATTTCTCTGATTATTGAAATTTGCACAGTTCTTATGGGGACTTCTGGGGCACACAAAGAGTATAGACCATATTTCTGACATGCTTCCTTGAGCTCCTTACTGACACACACAAAAAAACCCAAAACCGAAACACCAAACACCACCAAAAGTGCAGTAAAAACCCTCCTACTCCTCTTCTCTTGAGTATGAACTCTAATAAGAGAACAGGAGTGTTCAATTTTAATCTCACAGAAACAAAGGAAAAACAAAAAAACAAACAACCATAAACAGAAATCTGCCTGCTGCCTTTTTACTAAAAAGACACTATAGTTATCATTTAATAAGCACACAGATTCCTGCTAATCCATTCCTAACAATTGCTTAAAAATACAGAAGATTCTTCACAGTCCTGTAGGAATACACAGTTCTAGACAGCCTTTTTTTTAGTAAAAATAAAAGGAATATTTTAAATAATCAAAGGAAAACTTCTTCCAAAATGCAACGTTCTCCCAGTCCCAACACAAATCAATGTTCATTCTGTGTGTTTTCCCCAGCACATCCTCTGCACACTGTTCAAACAGCTTTTAATGAATCCTGCACTCTACATTTACTCACTGTGGTTTTCTTTGTACTTCCAAAAAAAGCCACAAGAAAGAAAATTACAGTAGACCAAAGTTTAAGGTGTGTTAGGATAAGTTATTTTAAGAAAAGTAATTTCAATTATTACTAACAGTCTGTGCAAAAGTTGCTCTGTAGGTTTCAAAGAGTACTTGTAAGAGCAAAGACAACATTTTTCCCAGTGTCAGCAACTGTAGTTGTGCAGGAATTAGCTGATATAAACCACCACAGAGATGAAAATAGCATTTATACTGCGAGTGCAGAAGAAAATGAGATACTCTGTTACCTAAATTAATTGAATTAAATTTCCATTGGCCTCACTGAATATTAATCACCCACAGTTTGCCTGCAAATTGCAACCAAATCTTCTCCAGTTCTCATAGCATGTCTACCTCCAATACACCTATTTAGAATTATATAACCCAAATGAGGATATTTAAGTCTAAACACCAGTCATTCTAAAGCAAAAAAAAGAATGATATGACAACAGTAAGAGTATACTTTAGTATTGTCCTGGGTTCAGCAGTAGCAGTCATTTTTCTCCTCCTTAGTACCTGGTGCAGCACTGTGTTTTTGACTTTCGGCCTGGGAACAGCACTGATAACACTGGTGTTTTCAGTTACTGCTTGGTAATGTTTTGGTCTGACCAAGGACTTTCCGAGTCTCATGCTCTGCCAAGGAGGAGCAGAAGCTGGGAGGAAGCAGAGACAGGACACCTGACCCAAACTGACCCAAGAGGTATTTCATTCCACAGCACATCACGCCCAGGATGTAAAAACAGAGAGCAGAGACCTGGAAGGGTGGGGGTTTACTGCTGGGTCGGGCTTGGTATCAGGTGGTGAGTGATTGTATTCTTTTCCCTTGTATTTCTCTTGTTATTATTATTATTGGTGGTAGCAGTAGTGGTTTGTGTTATACCTTAATTACTAAACTGTTCTTATCTCAACCTGTGGGAGCTGCATTCTTTCGATTCTCCGTCCCATCCCCCCGGGAGCGGTGGGAAGAAGGAGGGGGGAGTGAGCGTGCAAACTGCGTGGCTGAGAGGCTTAAACCACGACGAGTATTTATCATTGTAAGTTACCACTCAAATGCTCCTAATTTATCATTGTAAGTTACCACTTAAATCATTAGACTCCAAGCATTAAAAAGCCTTTCTAAATACAAAGCTTTTATTTTTTTTTCTGCTTAATTAAACAAACAAGCCAACCCTTAATCTAAACAGCTCATCCTTAGTGGTCAAACCTGAATTCTGCAACACCTGAAGAGTGCATCTTGCAGCTGGGAAATTATATGGCTTTTATTTTAATTTTTTTAGTTATTTACAGTAGGAAAAGATAACGTGTATTTATTTCATATTTTTGGTTTAGAAATTATAGAAATCAGCATCTATTTCAGTCTTCTTAAAAATGGTTATGCAGCAAAATCCAAAACTGTACTTAATTATTTCACACTATGATTCTTAGGAAAGTGGTAAAACTTAACAGACCTCAAGTGTAAGAGCCACTATCCCCCGCTTCTGTTGAAGAACTTCTATCCAAAAAGCAGAGCATTGGGTCCAAAAGCTGATAAGAAACTATGAACTGTGAAAAGGAGGTTAGCTGGGTGTATTTCTTCAAAGCTGAAACATATTTTTAGTAGCTGCTTTTCTTCATAAGCTCATTTGATTAATATATTTTGTAAAGTCAACTGATGAGATTTGGACTGTGTCTGGATCTTGTAGTTTATCATCAGAAAGAAACAAACCTGAAAATCACCTCTGCCTGCATCATTTTAAAGCTAACTGGCCTTTCAGACTGGGTAGGAATTAATTGTCTTCTAATATTGCTACATGTTATCAGTCCATGAAGTCTTAGCATACAGTATTTCTGTGAAGTTACTATATTTTTAAAGGTACATACTCATTTCTAGACATATGTCTCTTCACCTCATTTTCTTTTCACATACAAGATGCCAGTTCCTAATCCAGTGCTGTATTACACTCCTGAGGTTTTGACTATATTTGTCACACGTTACAAGTGCTCCCACACATTCACAATTCACCTATGCATTTTTTAAATGTATCTTGCTTTTTAGGCTGTTTACTCTTTCTTCAGGACGTAGCAGAACAGCTGGGCTACATGCTGTTTCATGTCAATACATCTTTGAGAATCTTAAACTGTCCTGAATCAAGATGATTATTCCCTGCCACAGGTAAGTCTTTCTATACCACAGTCAATATAGGATGTCTGGACCTCATCCTTCCTGGTCAGTGGAGGTCCCTCAAACAAAGGTGATAAAACATTACTTACAAGCATAACAGCTCTTCTGATGTTATTAGAAACAAACACCACAGAAATGAATTTTCATTTCTGCCATGGCCCAGTTTGCCTTCAAACTAAAATGACTGAATGTTGGCCAACAGCTTCTTTTTCCTTCCATTAAGCACAGGAGCTTCAAGCCTTGCTGTAGTCCAACTGATGGTTTAGTCTCTTGTATTTTAGTACAACAAGCTATTTTTTGCCAGTATAATCTTTAACATACATGGAAGAGTATTTTTACTAAACCACCAAATATTTATGAGATGGATTTATTTTTTTTGTTCTTTCCTATAAGCACAGGTGACAGGTATTTACTGAACATGTACAACCCCTTCACAGTTCACTGGACAGTACCAGGTCCATAGAATTTAATCTTAAAACTAACAACATCAATAGAAATTTAAACACCAACTCAGACTGAAATAGTTTTGATCCCTTCATCATTAGTAATGTAAGGTCCCAAAATCAAATTTTCTTGTTTTCTACTATGTAGAAGAAGAAGTAATGAACCATGGATAAAACAACAGTATCAATGACATACTGAAAAACTGGTTTTGAGTGTAATCTTATTACATAAAACTATAAATGAAAATGAAACTGCTAAGACAATATGAAAACTTACACTGATTATTTCTCATTTAATTCATTACTTAATGAATCTACTACTTGTTTTAACATACTTTCAGAATGCATGCCATACCATAACAGAAGTGATGAACATCTGATTTGATCAGTAACAGAGTACGTGAAATAAAGTCAGCTACATTTTATCACAGCAAAGCACGTCTCCTGCTGACATAAAAGACAGCTGCACAGTTAAAGCTCTTCAAAGGCTTTGAAGATGTACACCATTGTAACAGCCATCCAAAAGATCATGAATTTGAGTGTGTCATCTGATGAGTACTTCATAAATGAATGCCTTTATTCCACCTCTTTGTGTTACACTTTCACCTACTCAGTGATATCACGCACAGTGTCACACCACTCAAGCACCAACTGCTTTAGCTGTGGGCTCACTAGTATCACTCACGCTCTTGCATTTTTAGGATACCAGATAAAAACCTGGCTTTGTTCCCTACAAGAGGTTTTTCTCTTTTATTTTACTTTGATAAAAGAAAATACAAAGCAAGCCAAAATTGTTCAACAGCTGAAAGGGTTGAAAAAAACTCATGACATTCAATGACATTGAAAAAACAGCTGCAGCATTCCCATGCTTACAATATACTTCTCTAACTGGGTCATACGTAACTGACACAACACACACTGCAGCAGCTTAGATGCAGTATCAACAACAAAAAAAAAAACACTCATATGATTTATGTTAACTTACTTGGGCTATCAGAAGGTTTACGACTGACTTCTTGCATATGTTTGAAGACAGGGCACATATAATCATTTTGCCTAAGCTTTTGAATGACAGAGATGTCACTTTTAGTAATTTCTGCACTTTTAAATGTCATTAACTTATTATGAAACTAGAAAAAAAAATTAACTTATAAATCTATACATCCAGACAGCATTTAAAGGCTTAGAGGGATACAAAATCCCTAACATCCAAAATTAACAAATCTCTACAGCTACTCTCTCCCCCTGGGTTAGGTAGATCATCTGATAAAAATTTTAATTTTTCTTTCTGTGATATCTAATACTTAATCCCTTTTTATTTTTCACTGAGATTAAGCCTAGTTTTGCTTTCCAACTTTAGGCTAGATATTGCCACCTCCTATGAGAGCTTGTTGAACTAAACATTTGAATTTTACCATGCATCCTGCAAATTCAATCAGTTCAATCAAAATCTATTTTTTTATGGTTAAATTAATAAAACATTATTAAAAAACAAGGACATAATTCTCATTATAAGTTAAACAGTAATAAATGGCATGATCAAGTTGAGCTATCAAAGTGAAAAATAAATAATCTTGGCACTTGATCCCTGCAGAGGAATACATATTTATTTTTGATGTCGCTAAGTAGCAACTTTAGATTTGCACTGACTCATTAGGCAAGATTTCACCCATTTGGAAATTGTGATTTCTGTTTCACCAAATACCAAATAAATAAATATTTCTAGTTTTCATGGGCTGTGATTGCTTATGAACAGAAGAATATTTTGTAAACCAATCCAAATACATATTTTTGAAACCAGTTCAAATATTACAACTCAGACTGAGGTCATTGTTAAATGAAGTGTTGGGTTTGAGGGTTTTTTTGTTTATTTCTTTTCTTGGGTTTTGTTGTTGTGGGTTTTGTTTGGGGTTTTTTTGGTTGGTTTTTTGTTTTGGTTTGGTTATTTTTTTTTTTTTCCTGAAAATTAAAGCAACATTTATCTATTATGGGGGAAAAAAAAACCCAAAATTATTATGTTTTGGTGAGAAGTGACCTGGAACTTTCATCTAGTTCTCTAATTAATTCATTCATTCACTAATTAATTCTTAATTATTATCAGCATAATAATTTTTAAAACATTCTGAGTAGAATCTATAAGCACCATTCAAATGTTACAGGTAGCTCCCCCTTATTTTGCAATTTTACTGTTTGGGGTTTTTTCCTTTATTTTCCCTACTTCCAATCTTAACATCTTGCTTTCTCATCAGCCCAATTTTCTTCCTTAGGTTTACAAGCAAAGAAAATTAATAAAATTGGGAAAAAAACCCCTTTATGTCAGGAATGAGTACAGTAAGACCACAAGAGCAGCTGCTTTAAATGAATGGCTTACAATATTCCTAAAGGAGTTTAAACTGTTGAAGATGATACTGATATGAAGAACAAAGTACATGAAATAGTGAGAAAAGTAATACAATCAGAAAATCCAAAAGGTGGATAGTAATAGAATGTAGCTGTTCGCGTGCCATTTAACTGTATTTACCAACTCTAGTAATTGATCACTAGTCACCATTCCTGACCACCTCTATCAGGCTAATGGAGCAATGTGTTTGTTACAGACTACCCACTGAATTGTTATTCCTACTTTTGTTTCACACACCGGGAGTAATACAGATCACTTAACAGCAGCACTCTGACAGATGCTGAACAGTACTAAGCAAAACCTCCTGTTTTTATATGCTAAAGCACTTATAAATGGTGACTCAAATGTGTTATACTCTTTAAAGGAACACCAGTCATCAGACAAAAATGCTTATATAGAACAGAAAGGTAAAATAACAGTGAAATAGTTTCAAAAATTGCTATTATCCTAAGACAACACAAACACTTCATTGGAGGTGAATTAAAACTAAGAAAATATGAGAACCTACTTACTCGCTTAGTTAACAAGTAGAGCTTAGGAATGTTTTCTGCTGAAGAGTCTTATGAGTCTCCACTGAAGATATCAGAAGCCTGGAGATTCAGCAGCTTTCCCTGAAATAGAGCAACCAAATTTTGAACATGATGAGATAATAATGTTTTTCTTTGCATGATAGTTAAGTAAACAGACAACAGCATGAGCATTGGACCGTCCCTTGCAGCAGGACACGAAGGTCAGATATTTATCCTGGCAAATCTATAAATTGTACTACAGTAATATATATTTATTTTTAAGCAGCTGTTTAAAATTGGAACTCTAACTGAAATAATTAAATGTGCAGCAATGGTATTTTCAAGCCTTGTAACTAGCCTGGGAGTAATTTGTGATATTGTATCTTATGCTAAATTTAGGTAAATGAGCTAATTTGAAAACCTTTTGATTTAAGAACAGTGATGAATTATTGCCATAGAGACATAAGGAAGTATTGATTCTGAAAGAAACTGCTCAGAACACGACTAATATTCAAGCAACAGAAAAAATCTAGTCCTAATCTTGCACAAATTTAGAACTAGATCTATTTTAGAGGATAACTTTTATTTCTATAATTACTAGTCATTCTCAAATATGCACTGCATTGATACAATTTCACAAAATGTTTTGACTATTCATAGCTCTTGCCACTTAACTCATCTCAGTTAATAATCCTAATAAACATGTTCACTTTAAACTACTCATGAATCATTCATTATAAGAAACACAAGAACCATAAACAAAGCTAGCCCTCTGTTCCACACTCAAGTGTCTTGGTTTTCTGCACAAGGTATCATCTCTCAAATCAGGAAATATGCTTGCTTTTGTCAGGAACATCCTCAAATACAACCTAAAGTCCTTGAGCAAGCGCTTGGGTCGAGGTATTAGTACGAATTGCACAAATCGCTCAATTGTATCATTTTTACTGCTCCCAGTTTGCTTCCTTCTAATATAACTGGTGAGTATCGGAGATGTCTAGTCACACCAGAGAACTATGAACAGCTAGATTTTAACAAAACAGCAGCAAAAACCAGCACTATCCATGTTGCACAGAGTAAACCAATTGAAGTGTCAACTGCCGCAGAACTGATTCTGCTAGTTCTTCGCTGGCATCTGGGATGTGTCGTCAATGACCTGACTTTTTGAACATAGGCCTGTAACTCTTCCATACAACAGAATGAATTTTTCTGAGTTTACCCTTTAAAAATATTGTAAGATTCATAGTCCTATCTGTTCTGTTTTTACACTGTCTTCTTCAGAATTCAGAAATTTCTTCATTGCTAAATTCTCTGGTTTCAGCTTTGCTAACTTTTCTGGGTCACTTTCTCTGATCTCACCATTAACAATTCTCCTGCAGTTATAAATCAAGAGGATAGATTTGCTTTTGAAATCCCACTGGGATAATTGGTCTCTGGCTAGTCTTAGAGAAAATGTCATAGATAGCTTTATGAATTATACTTCCAGTAGGAATATCGGTAGTGTTGTTTCTATGTGTGATCCTTATGTGGTTTTTCCTAATATTAATGTTCTGGTTCTACGCTGAGATTATGTAAAAGTCTTTATTATTATTATTATTATTGTTATTATTGCCATACTAATCCTCAGTTGCTGTTGTCATTGTTAATTCATTCTGTCATCTTTTCTTCTTCTGGTTTTAGAAATTGTGTCCTCTAAGCTACAGGATTAAAATTCAGTGGAACACAAAAGAATACATTAAGCCATTGTTTGCTTGATTCTTAATTATTATTTCTCCCTGTTGGTGTATTTTCTTAAGATCCGGTCGTGGTTTAAACTGAGCCGGTAACTCAGTACCATGCAGCCACTTGCTCCATCCCTCCACTTCCCCCACCCAAGGTGGGATGGGGAGAAGAATCAAAACAATGTAAACCCTACAGGTTGAGATTAAAACAGTTTAGTAACTAAAGTACAACATAATAACACTACTACTAGTAATAATAATAATAGTAAGGCAAATAACAAATGGAGAGAATGTAAAACTAAAAGGGAAAAGAGAAAACCAACACAGATGGCAAATTTGCCCAGGAATATTTCTTACTTCTATATACTGTTTTCTGAAAATTGAAGATCCAACTTTTCTTCTCAAAACGATGTGTTTTTATCTGAGACTGGTTGTGATCTGTAAAAGCCCCAGTTTTTCTGGTCTGCAATTTTTCAGTTCACTGGCATAAAAAATAAGCCCAACATGGATAATAAATTCTGACAAGTATCACAACAGAGAAAAGTTGTTGGTTTATGAGAAATTACAGAGCTGAAATGGCAAGTGGACATTAGTGGTCAGCCACCATCTTGTTTTAGACAGACATTCAGAGCCAGGAAATGCTATGGGTGAGATCAGCTAAATACAGGTACCAAATGACATTCAAGTCGGGCACTCAAATATAACACTGGAGTCTACAGCAGACCTTCTGAAGCAGCCTTCTGGCCCTGGGTAAATATCACAGGACACCTAACATGACATTAGTCCAATCAGCTAATCTGCGATGTTTCCATACTAGGTTTGGGTACCGGCAGCTAAAACATGAAAACCTTTCATTAGCATGCATCAGTTAAGATCAGTCCTGAGCATGCTAAGAATAGTGAAAATAAATTAATACAAGAGAATCTGTCCTCTTTAGCAGATGGCTCCAGAAAGTAGAGGACCACCAGACTACCTAGAGGGATTAAAAACTGGCAGTGAAATGCTTGAAAGGGAGAACTTCCTTAAAAAAAAACAATAAACAAAACCTCAAACAACAAACCAAAACAAAAAGTACCGCCAAAACAAAACAAAACAAAAAACCCCCAAGAAACCACCACACACACTCAAAAAAACAACAAAACAAAACAAAACAAACAAAAAAAAAAACGCACAGAAAAAAAAACAAGGGATATCAGCATAGCAAGCTTGCTTTCCCAAACTGATCTTCGCTTGATCACACAACTACATAATATTGCTGCAGCCAGCTCTGCACTCTGCCTGCCCGAACCCCCATCCTGCAGGAAGAATGCAGATCTTCAACTTTAGGGTGAGAATATGACACACAAGATTACCTTAGATATACCACAATTCAGTAAAATATACAAAACAGCTGATGACTTTAGCGGATATGTACAATCATATGCTTACTGACTACCCCCTCTTCATTTGCTTTGAAGTAATACGCATTTGAAGATGTTCTTAATCTTAAAGGGAGTACCTAACTCCGGAGAAGACAACTTAATTACAGAGAACTCAACAGTGCAGGTTTAACATTATTCAAGAAGTAACTGAGATTACAGTACAGGACACACACAAGATTTTTTTGTTCTGAAAAAAATCCTGCCAGGCTTTCAAGGAAAACTTATCTTAAATCTTATTGCTCACAAGCAAAGCATCTGTCATCATCTTGCAAATATGCTCAACAGGATGTATTCCAAAATTAGTAGGAAACCAAGGTAAGAAACAAATGGTACTATTTGTAGCAGCAAATTCCAATTACTTATTTATGATCATAGAATTCCTTTTACCTTTTGTGAGTTTCACTTCTAACCACATGGCCCTCTAGTGCAGTGCTGCCACTGCTATTAACAGGCCATAAACTCTCCATAGGGGCTGTGCAGTCTCCGTCCCTAAAAGTTTCCAAGACCTTAGTCTTTTAAGACAAAAGCCCTCAGCTGTCTGCTGTCAACTAAGGGCTTTGAGAAACAGGTTGGGCTGCATGACCTTGAAATTCCACTGATATTAGTACTAACAAAATGTATACAGATCAGACCATGTATTGTCTCTTTTCTGTCCATATTTCCTTATTAGAGATAATAATGAAACCATAAAAGTACTCTTCTTTCTCTTTTTCTGAAATGTTATGGCTGAATTTTTGATTCTATGAGACAGAATGGGAAAAATCCCAGTAACTTCCATGTGGAGAGGTTTTATCCTGTGGGCACTGGAGAAAGTCTGGTGGCTACCGAGTATAAGTGAAAGTCAGGACTCCTGTGTTTTGATGACATGCATTCATGTGATTCATCACCACTGTGATTTTGGGAAAATGCTTCCATCTGCATTAAAACATGTAAGCACATGCCTACACTGAAGCATGTGGGTGCCCACTGTAGGAGAGACAGTTATCATGCCCAGCATGACTTATGGGATGAACATAGTTTCAACAGCAGATGATTCAGAAGTTTAATGTTTAAATATAGGTTCATATTAGGGGATTTGACTAGAAAGCAGAGGTGGCACCTCGTGACTAATATCACAAGGTATTTCAAAATCTTCCAGTCTCAATTCTGTATTACCTTTGAAACTAAGAGAAAGTCAGCAAGGGGAAAAAAAAAAAAAAATACTGACAGCTACATCTACTATAGCTTTACTAGTATTTTTTGGTTCCACTCTCTTGAAAGTGAGTCATCTATAAAACCAATATTAGAACTCAAATCTTATTTAGAAGTCTATCTTTCATAGCTGAGATTGGAATGGGGCAGAATATAAGCTGCTATCGCTGGGGCACATGAAGGAATTCTCAATACCTTCGTAGCATTAACACTTTGAACAAAGCGCCTACTGCCATCTTTCAGACCTTCAGTGTCAAAGGTTTACTAAAGCAAAAACTCCTTGTAATGGATTTCTACATGCATTACCTTCTAACCCTCCTTCAAGACAATTCTTTTATGTGGGCAGTACTGTCTTCTTGACATCTTAAATAGTGCAGAAATGGTGCAGTGGAGTGTTAGACAGCTCAACAATAAGACCAGGATGAAGCAGGAGTGTTCAGGAAGCTTGCTGGAATATCTGGATTGATTTTTTTTGTTTGCTTGCTTTTGAAAGAGTTATAAGAACAGAGAAAGATTACTGAGAAAAAGTGGCCCTAAAAATGAAGAAAAGGGCAAATGTTAGAGTAGAACCTCCCTATGCCTCAAGTACATACAGTCTCCTTCAGCGGATACCTGGTTAAAATTACAAAGGAATCGAATTGAACCTGATTGAGCCTACATACCAGTTCTTTGCTATTCTATACTCAAAGCTGATTTACATTATGAATTCTAAAGATTATTTTGCACGTGCAGTATTAATGACTAATAACACCTAAAAACTAACCACTGATGACACAATGTGTGTCATCACTGAATGAATTTGATAAAGTTTTGCTTTAAAAATTTTAAACTGTGTTCTAAAAACTTTTAACACCGGAATCTTTACCAAAATGGGAAATACATACACACATATATACATGTAGAGTTAAAACAAATGTTTTAACAATAAGTTCTGAGTTATAGGAAAATAGATTCTTAAAGGAGCAAATTGGCACACTTTTCCTAGCAAGACATATAAATCAAAGATCAATACACTTACTTAAAGAAGCAACTAAAATTGATAACAGGTGAAACAGGGTGGAATTCTAGTACTATCTAGAAAAATAAGGCCCACAATATAATACACAAAGAAATGGAATATAATCTAGAGAAGAATACCTAAAATACATCAATCAACAGAAAGCAATCACCAAAAGAGGCCTTTTCCAGACACAGATGCCACCAGAGACTTAAGAAAAGTATGAGTAGTAAGCACATTAAATCAACAACGAAAAAAAACTTGCCAGAGTCTGTAATGATCTGAATAACTAGCTATAATAGCCAGAAGAAAGGCAGTTTAAGAAGCTTAATGGGAAAAGTAATGGACCTAGAACTGGATCAATTTTCAGCACTAAGGAAGAAAGTACTAACACTGAAAGGATGGTTCAAGTCACTGGCGCACTCAGGGAAAGTGTTGAAGTGAATCTCTCAAAGAAAAAAATAAAATATATATTGCCAAGTGAAATAACTAAAGGGTTGTTTACACCAGCAGTTTAGACAATATAATGTAGGGACTTGAAATATTAGCACAGGAGGGGAGAAGAAGATAAAAAAAAAAAGCAAGAATAAAAATAAAAGCAGTGATGAAATGCTAATGTTATTACTGCGTAGTTACTGAATGATAAATACCTTAAAAAAAAGGAACAACTGTAAATACTGATTAGAAAAATAAGAACAGGTCATATGGACAGAAACGCCCAAGAGAGTTAAGATAAATTCAGTAGAAAACAGAGGCGGACTGGTCTGGAAAAACTGCCCAGCACAATCCTGCCAAAGCAAGCAGGGTCCAAACACTGGGCCCAGCACTAAGTATTCCACTGGGACAGCTTCAGGCTCAACTGCAGCTTTCATTGCTACAATAAAAACCAGCACACAGAGGACGCCTTCAACCCCGGAGCGAGAAGAAACGCCGTGTCCAGGCTGCTCAGTTCTGAGCAGCGAGAGCCCTCGAAGGAGCCTCAAGCCCTCACCAGACCTTGCCCAGGAACCGACAGCTCCGCTGAGGCTAGCAGGGGCTCACAGGGTCGGTGCCACAAGCGATGGCCCCTCCCTGAGCGGGGAAAACCCGCCCCGGGGAGCGCGAGCGGGCAGCAGCGTGAGGCTGCAGCAGCAGGCAGCGACTGGGACGGTGAGCACCCGCCGTATGACCAGGGCCCGGTCTGGGAGCTCTGCTCTGGCTGCCCCTGCGGTGGCCAGTGTAGGCACCCAGACAGAGCCGATGAGAGGGGAGGCTGCAGGGCAGAGCTCGGGGTGTAGAGAGCGCCTGCACTGCTCTCCTGAGGAGAGGGTGCACAATGGGCAGGGCTGCACTCTGTGCTCCCTGGTGGAGGTCCTTCCGCAGCAGGGGCTGAGCTGCGGGACGCTGTCAATAGCTGAAAGATGCCAGGGAGGATGCGAGGAAGGAGGACTGCTTGCTCCAGGCCCAAACTGTGCAGAGGCATCAGGCATCCGTCACAGCACATACAGAAAAGAAGGAGGGCATTAACTCTGGAAGGTGAGAGCTAGTAACAAAAAACAACAACAACAACAACAACAACAACAACAACAAAAGAGAGAAAGAAGACAATTAACAGCCAGGAGCTTCTTCCTAAATATGATATCCCCACCCAGAACCGCTTCGCAGTTCTGCAGGGGGCTAAGGAGGAAACACACCCTTCATGACATGAGCAACCAGTTGACACACCAGGAAAGAGGATCACTATTAGTGCCACCAGGAGAAAGCAGCAGGTTATACTAGTAGGGGCACTTTGAAGGGCACAGGGGCACCCACCTGTCAGCCTGACCCAGTCTTGAGGGAGGTGTGCTGCCTACCAGGGGCTCGGATCAGGGATGTTTCTGAGAGGCTGCCTTGTCCAGTAAGCCACACTGACTATTACCCACTTCTTTTGAGTGCTAGTGATAGTGGCAGCAGTAGCCTAGGTATCAAGAAGGGCTACAGAGCCCTGGAGAGGTGGATTGGGGCCGTGGAGCTCAGACAATTTTTCATCTATCCTCCTGGTCAAAGGGGAGGACCTTGACAAGGTAGATTTGGCACATTAATAAATGGTTAGAAACAGTGGTGCCATAGTCAGGGATTTGGTTATTTAGAACATTGAGTTAGGGACTTGAGTTGGGAGGCTAGTTCTATTGGAGGCTGGTGGACCTGGTCTGACAAGGGGAAGAGCGGTTTTGGTAGGAGGCTTGCCAGGCTTGTCAAGAAAGCTTTAAATTAGACGTGTTGTGGGAGGGGGGCATCATTCCATCCCAACACACCCTGGCAGTTGCCAGCTCCTGTAATAAATGTTTGGAGTGAGGCAGAGCTATTTCAGCTGCTCCAGCCAATGAGTCAGCTTTATATGGAGCTCGGCTCAGATGCCGCTATACAAATGCCCATAGTATGGGGGATAAACAAGAGGAATTAGAGATGTGTGCATGTCTACAGGGATGTGATATCACTGGCAGCACAGAAACATGGTGGGATGGCTCCTATGATTGGAGTGTTGGAATGGAAGGTTATAGGCTGTTTAGACAGGCCAGGCAGACAGGAAGAGAGAGTAGCTATTATAGCTATATATATATAAAATATAATATATATATTATTATATAGAATATATAGCTATTATAGTAGCTGTATATTATATAAAGAGAACAATGTGTTAGTGGTGAGAATTAAGGTTAGAGAAAAATTCCTACTAGAGCACCTCAAGGACTTCTGTTGGGATTTGTATTTTTCATTAACATTGCCTCAAAATACAGGACTGTTTTAATGAAAAGTGCAAATGACATATTTGGGAGTTACTGTCAAAGGACTGCAATATCGTACCTAGAGAACTAGCAACCTTGAAAAAGATATTAAACTGCTGTCTACTACAGACTTTCTAATTTCTTTCATTGTTTTATCTTCATCTTGACATTCTTGCATGAGAACAAACATTAAAAAAACCCCAACAGCTGGCTTACAACCCCTCTACCAATCCTATCTCCATTTTTGCCACATATTCCAAGAGATTGTTTGAATTTCATAGTACACACCAGAACATACATTGTTCTTTGTTCAGTAATGAAATGTCTCCAGAATTCTGACACTTAATCCACGCTTAATTATGATACTAAATGTGCTACACAGACTACACAGGTATCTAGATAGGTAACATGATAGGTACATTTTCTTGGGGAGATCTGTTACTAGCATTTTTCACTTCATTTGGAATGCCCTTGCAACACAAAACAAACTTGAAAACAAACTTCAAAAGGGATGCTATGCAAGCATGACATTTACTGTTACAGGATTAAGTTACTTGGACAACCAAACATGTGACCATTCTTGCTGCTTTTATTTCAATATGGCAATGAAATGTTTCTGCTAAAACTACCAGTTATGAATAACAGCAAAGCAAGCTCACAATTCCTTTCCATTATCAAATTCTTTAGCTGCATGCTACAAAAAATTGTACTTGATTTCATATCTAAAAATCAATATTCATCTCAACTAGAAAGGAACAGCAATAAACACCTGCAGCACTTGCTCAAGGACAAATGAGGCAAACGTTGAATGCAGTGAATATTTGCCTATCACAGTCATTTGTTCAAAAATGTTTCAGACTCAAATTTGTATCAGAAAGCAGTATCAGTACATCCTACCAGCAAAGACATTCCCTGAGCAAGTACAGAAGTGCTTTCTTAAGAAACTTACACTATTTGTTTTGTGTACCATTCTTGGTCTTAGTCATTAAAACTGTAACAAAAGGCCTTCAACAGTCAACAGATGTGACCTAAATTGCAAAATATATTCTATTTATATATTTTTAAATCACCTGAATCAACCTATTTCCATGTATACACAAAACTTTCAGTTTTTAGAATTAACAAGAATTGTATCCTAAAAAAAAATATAGCTAGGGCTTCCTTAATAAATAATTAAAAAAAAAAAAAACCACACACAAAAAACAAAAAAAACCCCACAACAAAACAACAAAAGCAACAAACAAGCAGAAAACCCCAACCCATTAGTTAAAAAAAACCCCACCACACAGCTTCTGAACAATCTAATAATTTTATTTCTTTGGCCTTTTAATATATGAAACCTAGACAAAATTTACCTATGAAAAGCTCCTGATGCAAAAAGAAATAAAGAAATTAAACTCAGGAATCTGAGATTAAACAGAGGGGAAGGAATAGCTGAAAACTTGATGAGAGTTTGATGTTGTCCAAACCCAAAAAGCACTGTTCGCCAAGATTTTTCATTTTGTAGGTAAATTGATGTTTGACAGATGACGGAATGGAAACATATGAGAAAGTAAGTATTCCTCATGCTGTTGGTTTATAGAGACAGAGCATTAATATTTGTTCCTACATGTGATACCAGCTTATTACAGAGATGAGACAGGGAATTTGTTTTCTCTTCCTCCCTCTCTCTGTTTCTCCTTCTCTCTTGGTGTTGTGAACACTGTGTGTTTCTACACAAAAAGAATGGAAATTGAGTTGAAGTAGTTACCAGAAAATTCTTCCTCTGAATGCACTATGTGGTTATGCCAGCATCAGTGAGCTAAACAGAGCCAGTGCACAGGGCTGGGCATTGCTACACAACTGCTCACAATGTTTGATTACAGGCACCCCTCTCAGCATATTTTTAATTCATGCCCTGTAGGTTCTTCCTTGACACTGACTGAGCACAGTATGCATGAGAGCTTCAGCAGCAGCTGTTTCCAGGAGACACATGGATAAACTACCACCCTGTCCTCAGAGAGGTCAAGCTACGGTTGCACAGGCACAAGCTGCACCATGCTGCTTGCCCAGAAAACAAAGAAAATGAACCTTGACTTTCCTTCACCTTCCTAAGGAAGCTTATGGCTGAGTTTAGTCCTGCCCTGGCTTTAGCTAGCAGAGCCAAGGAAGTTGACCAGAGAATCCAAATGGATGAGCAACCCCAAACCAACAGACCAATCTTTTCCAAACAACAGAATCAAGTTCAGTTTTTTCCTAGTATGATTAAAAATTAAACAGACAAACCCCCTAGCTTATTCCCATATGCTTGCAAGCAGCTTTCATTCACAGCTGACATAAGGACGGTATCAGCACAAATACTGCCATGGTTTTAGAGAGCCACTGTGGCTTTATCCTAAGACACAAAATGGACAAAATGCCATGAAAAAACCTTGTTCATATCCATAAAGCTGAATTCTCTCCCCCCCTCATGCATTTAGAGGGACCTTGTTCAGACTGGGAGCTGGGAAGGGTCTCTGGCCCACATTATCCCACAGCCACTTCCAGACACTGTCTTGGCACAACTGTGTCAGAAATATGCTAATTATTAAAACACTATGAAAAACATGCCACTGATTAAGCCCAGTCTAGTTTTTTGTAAATACTGTAGACATATTTATTTTGAACTACTAAACCCACCTGTTTTCTGGCAGTGTTTTAATTAACTTTGTGAATTTGTTACCAGCCATCCTTATCCTTAATTAAAAATCATTTCCTATACAACTGGAAGAGTGAAAGTCTATATTATTTATAGTCTGCTTATTATTTATGAAGATCAGAGTTTATGGTAAACCACCTTGTAGCACCCACAAACTACTTTCTTCCATGAAATATATAATAAAAATAGATTAACTTAAATTGGAGGAACTTACTAAGAATAACACAACTTTTCAGTTCACTGGAAACAAGCAATTAACAGTCACTGAAAGGGAGAGCTGAAAGAAACAGCAGTTATCAATCCATTGCAGTCAAAATACATAGGTACCTAGAAAAAATATTTATTTACGGATTCAAAGATTACATTTTTCTGAGGATTTCAGTCCAAGTAGTTTCCATAAGTGTTTCCCAATGCAGACAAACAACACACTGCACTCATTTTACAAGGAGGAAACTGAAGTAATGAGTCTGACTGACCCCTTGCTCATGTAATGCTCACATTAATGTTAATACCAAGAGGCCATAAGAAATTAAGTGATTAATCTGAGTAGGCAAGGGGTTTGAGTCCTTCATGAATTCATGTCTTATGTAATTCATCCATACAGGTTACAAACTAAAATAACTTGAATTACTAAAGACTGTTAAAAATTTACAGAGCTCTTTCGGTTTACTGGAAGGTGTCCCTGCCCGTGGCAGGGGGGTTGGAACTAGATGATCTTAAGGTCCTTTCCAACCATAACTATTCTATGATTCTATTGGAAAATGGAAAATATCTTCTTAGTTTTACTATGCAATGAAAATAGTTTTATGGTTATGATGTGAAAGAACAGCAACTGGTTGCCCTCCACATTTTAAAATACAGTATAATATTTGTTCTCCAGGCAACTACTGATTGTTCAAAAAATAAAAGACATATTTAATAATTTACCATCATATATCTGTGCTCAGTGTTAAGTAAAACAGATTTGTTAAGAAAATTTCATGTTTGCTCTATGTCATAGAAATATGACTTTATTTTCAGTTCCCTGCAACATTAACGGTTGTTTACTTTAAACTTCATAGTTGCTTGCAAGTTCCAGCACCGAAAAGAACTGTCATTAAAACATTACCTAAAGAAGGTTGCTAGAATAGCATATGGAAAACAAACACAAAGAAGTGCTAACATAGTGTAATGGGACAAGGAAAAATTAAAAAGCTTCACTTTGGTAGTACTGGTTGAAAACTGAGTTCCTCAGGAAGGAATTTGCTTTCTTTCAGTCCAGTGAGATTCTTAACACTGATTTCAGTGCTATGATCACACCAAAACAACGCTGTAACTTTAGGAGTCACACTGTACAGTACCGCAATAGTTTTGTATACCACTACTACCCCTGACCTCTCCTCCCAAAAGAAAACAAAAAAACCCAAACAACACAAACCCCAACAAACCACATAAAGCCCACAATACTTTTCTACACATACTTTTAATGAGAAAGTAAATTAATCTTTCATTAGGTTTCCATAAAATGTTAATAGCTTAAAAAAAAAAAAGTCATGTATCCTTAGGTAACCTATCCCTCTTTAGACAAAACACTATTTACAATGCTATTTTTGTCAGTGAATGTAGCTAGAAGTCTACAGTCCTATTGTCTATACTATACATACACATACACATAGTCCTCAAAGAAGAAAATAGAGAAGTGTTTGCACTTTAAATACCAACCCAATGAATTCGTTATTCAAATTACAATATGGAAATCTGCCTAGGTAAATCAGAAGTAGTATTGCTAAGATGTCAAGGCTCAGTAAACTAAAATGACATTTTAAATATTATTGATTAGCAACACATAGTCCAGAAAGCACTGAGTGATCCTACACTAAAGTTACATAAAATGTAAAGAGAAGAAACCTATTATTTTCCAACTCACCTCCTCCCTGACATCCTAATGAGGGATCTGGTTACCTTGTTTTTCACAAAATAAAGCAACCTGGTAGCTGTTAGCCAGACTTGATAGGAGGAAGGGAAAGTAGTTCATGCCCAGAGTCCCTTTCTGTCTTTAAAGACTCAGATTTAAAAGGCAATAAAGCAACTAATTTTGTTAGCCAGTGCTATCTTAATAAAAGGGTATGATAAACCGCTTTATGCTTTTAAAAAAGAAACCCTTAGGTAAAATCACAAATATACAGCTAAGTAAATTTTATCAAACAATCATTTAATAATATGGGTTTTCATTTAAACTGCACCAAGAGCAATGTGTGATCTTGCTTTTCCTCATTCCTTACCAAATTGGTTACGACCATTATCTTCAGGAGTTTCAACTGTATTTCTAACTGCATTTTCTAAGTTCTACGTTAACCTGTAACTTCCCTTACAATTTCTAAATTTCCTTCTCTAATTGTTAAGATTTCAGTAACCACTCTTTGTCTTACTTTTCAAATGCACAATTCACTGCTACACACACAAAAAACAGTCCCTTTGCACAGCAAGCAGACAAGTCCATCAGCATAAAGAGTATTTTAATTAAAAAAAAAGAAAAAGAGAAAAGGTAGCTATCAAAATTATTAGAAAATGAGACAAGAATATTATCCTACAGTATTGATACTGTTGTGATATCAGAAACTCAAGTTGACTTCAGTGGGGATTGTCGTCATTCAACTCCCCTTAAAATCAGGCAAAATGAATTTTATTATGGCATAATTTTTATATACAATTTATTTTAGAATACTTCAGAAAACATGTTACACCTTCTTCAGTGAGAAAAATGCTAATTTATCCTCCTTAACAACTGAACACAGCCATCTGGAAGATAATACTCACACTGTAAGCACGTGTATCTACTGGCTGCTCTTTCCTTGTATAGATTCACAGCTGCTTCAGAACTGCTGAGGAAGCAGCTTCATCAGCACATGGAGGTACCCAGAGGTCTTCACCTGATCTAATCTTTGTGGTAGGGCTTATTTTAAAACTTAGGGTAAGTGCCAACTGGCAACAAAGTCTGTGTCACTCGCATAGTGTCCCTTTCGGACTGTCTGGGCTTCTGCTTTTTATTATGGGCCACTGGATGGACAACCTTGTTGGCCTTTCCAACACAAAGCCAAAGAGAAGCCTATTGATTACTGGTGCCTTAAGCTGCTGATCAACAAGGCTCCAAACCTAATATGGCAACCTCTTTCTTAAGCAACTGGGGGGAATGGGGAAGTTCATCTTAACTCCAATCAGTTAATCCTAGTTCAGTTCACTCAGCAGTCATCTGAATGCATAGATTGGCTCACAAGAAAAAAAAAAGTAAGAAACCACCAGGAGACATTACAGAACAGGAATGTCTCATGGCATCATCCCTGGATTAAAGGGAGAGTAGAATAATGGCATCAGAACAACAGCTTAGTCTTGAAAGTTAAATTAAAAATTTCAGAGATTCACAATGACCAAGATTATCTCAATTTTCCCCTGGAAATGCACAGAATGGAAGATAAATTGAATTGTCAGGTCAATTTCTCAATTTAATACTATAAAAACTGATGACTTTAAGAGAAACCCAAAACTTAGAAACATTTAAAGCTTAGGTGAAATATTAATACAGAAGGGAGAGCAGTAAGCCCTGGTCACAAATAAAAAGAGACAATTAGTGGTCATAAAAACTTATTATAAATAAAATTTTGCCTATAATTTCAGAATGCATAGAAGAAAAATAACGAAAACTGCATTAAGTTATTTAAATAAAAAATCTAGAGTAAAAATAACTGTAGATATCTGTTGACAACATAATTGGAAGAGGAGCACATCAGAGACTGCATTATATTAATATAAATCACCACAGGAAGTTTTAAAACATGAAACTTGAGCTCTGAAGTCCTAATCTTACAAAAGCTTCTAGAATAACTTCAGTATTATAATATACTAATACCCACAGAGTTTTGAGGAACATCAGCCAACACCAAGTAAAGCATTTCAAGCACTTACTCGAGACCTTTCCTTTTTTGCCAGCATCACAAATCTCTGCAACAAAAATTGTTGTGGTTGGGGGGGGGGGGTGTGTGGAGTGTGTGTCAGTCTATAGTTTCCTGTTTTCAAAGAAGTTTTCTGGGTTTGTTTTTTGTGTATTTTGTTTTGTTTTTCCCCTGAAAATGCAAGAAACAGCCAAGTATGGGTAAATATACTCAACATAGTCTGGAAATTCAGAAAATTTACCTATCAGTGGGATATGTCCATATCTCACAACATTCCATATTACTCTAACTGCCTGTTAGACTGTACAGTGTACAATTAATACTACAGTACTGAAGATCAAAACTACAATTTAAATGAGCTGCCAAAGTAAATAATAAATTAAAATCTTGTGGGTCAGAGGTAAAATGAAATTCACGTTGTCTTGTTAAACACTGCACCTTTCCTATTGCAATGCTTGCATATTTTTATTTAAAAGCCCAAGACAAAGCATAGTCACCTTAGAAGAAGCTAAAGCTTGTTCATCCACATACACAAAACCCAGCTAATTTTGGATTGTCTTACACAATTAGGAGATATCTTCAGAATGCATAAGCAGAGAACTCAAAATACTCCTGCAATTACGGATAATGTGATGGGCAGGTCCCTGAGAAGAATCTACGTTTCACCGTGACCCCTAGTGTCCCCAAATCTGAATATATTCCCTATCAAGAAAACCTGAGCCCCGAGATATGAACAATTCATCTTGATAATCTGTGGCATTTTTTAACTACAACTGACTTGGCATGAAATCCACAGTGAAGATAGTAAGGAAGTATTTCTGGAGCAAACTACAGATATATCTGGTGGATAGCTATTCTCTTACAACTACACCAAATGAAACAAATTTCAGAGACTTATCAAGAGCTCCATTCACCATGTCTGCAAAACCAAAAGGCAATTCTGTCAGATACAGTTGTTAAGTGCTGCAGTAAAGCCCAGCAGCTCTCCTGCATCCAGCCTCCCCGTTAGACCTTTATACTACCAGAAGTGCTATGAGGTGCTTCTGTAAACCTTAAAAATATCTGGATTTCTAGCACAGCAAACAAAACCTACAGCACCAACTAACTGTGTGAACAACAGTCTCTTTTTCCTGCAGCCTCCTTTCCTGTTCTGCCTTTGAGCCGAGGAGACCTGCCTGGGATGCCTTGTGCCTTTCTGAAAGACTATTTCCTTAACTGCTCTCAACATTGAGATAAATTAAACAGTTCATTATCTAAAGTGTTGAGTTTGAAATATTGCAGGGTGTTTTCTCTGTAAAGTCCTTAACTATGTTTCCTCTTCACAGCATGAATTAGTCCCAGTCATTATCTTTTTCCACTTATTATCATTTATTCTGCAGTATGTGGATATCCTGACAAAATGATTCTTGCAGAGATGTGAAATAAGACACAAGGTTCAATAAGGGCACATTTAATTGCAGATGTAGTGAACAGAAAAAAAATGAACCCCGAGATTGTATGTAGTGACCAAAAAGCAGCATCATCAAACTCTCCGGATGAGTAAGGAAGACCAAAGGGAGCAGAAAGGATAAGATAGTCTATAAAAGCAGCTGAAGCACTAAAATAAATAAGGCAATAAAATTATTGGGAGGAAAAGATACCTTAGAGAAAATTTTCCCTTGCTGTGAACTGTTTACAAGAAAATTAAAACTAGACAAGATGAAGCAGAAGACAGAGGAAGATCAATTTCATTTCACTTCAAGAAAGTGAAGCAACATTTCAAAGTGCCACAAAGCACTTTTTGCTAATTGCCATTATTTATCACTTCAGTTTTGTGTGGCTGCATTCCAGATCTCCTCTGTTACTCAGCTGCTCTGTAAAATAAAACATCCTTTGATTCATACGTTCTTAAATTGAAACTGAACCCCAAATTTTCAACATCTATGTACTGTGCCTACCCCACTGTTCCGGTCCTATTACCCAACTATTTAGCTTCACTTTATCCATCTTGAACAAACATTGCTATTTTTCTTTAGAATAACTTGCCAGTGAAAATGAAAGGAACTCATTCTGTTCTCCTTTTCTCTGGGACACTCTGAAACACCCTGAAGATTGATGTCTACAGCAAAACAAGCTGACAAGTCAGTAATGACATTCATTTAAGAACGTTATTCTTCATTGAAAACAGCTTTGAATTTTTTGAATTATTTCACTTATTATTAAACAGTGACTGAACTGGAAAACTGTAATGCATTTTTTCTACTTGATTTCTAGAAACAAGATAGACTCAGAGGTGTCAGAATTACTGAACACTCAGGGACTTTCTGAATATGTTAACACACAACTGAGGCAGAGCCTGAGTTTCAGGATATTAAAGACATCATTCTGACAAACAAGAGGTTATTGAGCTGGAATTTAGACATGTATCCAAAGCCAAAACTGCCACAGATATGTGGTAAAGCAACAGAACTTAGAGGATTTTCATAAGTGAATTAAAATTCACGAAGTATGTTACCATTATTCAGAATATGTTTGTGGAAACACAACTCTTTGCAGTGTCAGTTATGAAGGCATTTAAATAGATGCTTGGACAGAAATCCATTCCTGAATTGCAGACAAAAAGCAGAGCAAAGCCTATGAAAAGAGGTACTGACACACTAGTACGGGAACAGTGCTAATTATACTAAATCCAAGTACTGGTTTGGGAACTTCCAGCCATCTTGAACAAAGTGAAAATCTGTGTTTATTTTCCAAATATTGAAATAAAAAGTTGTCTCACATTTCTGTAAAGTACAAGAACACATGCACCTGTCACATAAATTTAAGTGCATAGACACTAACCTTCATTAGTTTGAGGTGGGTTGACCTCAGGGTATATTCAGGTAAGTTTTGTTATATCTTTCTAGAATAGTTAAAAAGCATTATTATCACTAGCAACATCTTCTCTCTCAGAATTTCTCATCAACTCAGTGCTGGCACTGCCATGTCTCATGGCTGTCACACACATATATCTATCTCCATTAGGAGGTGAAGAAAGACTCCAGATTAGCGCTGAGGTGCTGGAGTAAAGCATAGCTTCTGCTTTGTGGCTCTACTGGATGCAAGACAACTCCTTAAACTGAGGCAGTGGTAAATTTAATTTGAGTATTTCATGCTGAAATCACCAAAGTTGCTTTTTTTGCCACATTTGCAATCCAAGTGCCCAGTGTCTGTTCTTTAGTCTAATCTGAAACATTAGAACTGGAGAATGTCAGTCTGATTCCAGAAATAACAAGAAATATTTAGAACCTAATGCTCTGTGAAAGAAGGAATCAAAGCATGAAACCTGACGCAATGGTATACCATCTCCAGTTAAGTTAAGATTTCATACAGAGGACTTTATCAGGACTAGATTAACCTACTCACCCTTTGTCAAATTATCATACTGTTATGGAAAGCATCCTGCTCCATAAAGGGTATTAGACTTTGGAAACTTTAACCCAGTATCAAACTAAAAACTTAGTATGGGCTTTAAACATTAAATGTAAATGAATAAATGTTGCATACACAAATGCAAATCCCACTTTTAATAATTCTCAGTTCATGTAGTGAAGCATTTATTTTTCACTTTTACCCCTTTAACATCAAAGATAGCATGAATATGTGTTCAGTCAGGACTCAGAGCATGCAGATGGACCTTGTTTGACCACTGTCTTTACACAGGTTAAGTACCTCAATGCTTTTTAATAACTTGACCCCAGTATAGCACTTCCTCAGTGTCACACAGGAAGTGCTACATGCAGTACATAGACACACAGCAAATCCAGCAACATTAGATCAGAATAGTATTTTAATTCAGAAACACACTCGAATAAACTGAATGATTGCAGATGTCCCCTCCACATCTTCACTTTTTGTTGCTGTCTGACACACAAATAATTTTATTACTGACAGCATTAAGAATAAAATGCCATTGCATCGTCATATTTGCTTTTCCAGAGTAAGAGGAAATGCTGCCATACTACCAGCATAACTGAACAGGACTTCCAAATAGCTGCAGACATAAGAGAACTTCTTGTGACACAGCTACAAGGACACCATTTGCATGGAAGGGAAGATGCAGTTTTCAAGCCAGTCAGTGCCAAACTGACTTTTAGTCATCTAGACCAAATGTTACTTTATGTGTTCTTGTATGTGGATATATACAAGAAATGTATGTTTTACTAGCAGCAGTGAATTTCAAAGCTTGTGTTTCAAGGTGTGGAGTATATCAAAAACCCCATGTCTCCAACTGTAAGAGGAAAATTCATTTTCATTCATGCTACACAAGAATTTTTAATATGTTTTATTTTTAATGGGGACATATCAATTACCAGACATAGAGCTGTAATCCATGTACTAAACTGTTCCCTGGCCCTTCAAAGTATGAAAAATATAAAGTTTTGCCTGGTTTCCTGCGGTACTGCAAGCTATCTTAAGAGCTGTTTCACAACATGGAAGAACAAGGTTAAATTTCTCATTAAACATTAATTCAAGATTTAGCTCCTGAATAAAGTAATTCTTGATTCTTTAGTGAGCTTGCAAAGTACCCCTGAGGTACGACCACACATTTAAATTAAAACTAGCACTAATAGCTTTATGTGCATATCTGCATATCTATATTAATGCATTACGGTCAAATTACAGCATAGCAAGTGCTGTTAGTAATTAGCTGTGGTCCTGATCCAGCTCCCACTGAAGTAAATGCAAGCATCTGCCAATTTAACCAGGAGGATAGATGTGCACCAAAGACGCAAAATAAAGTTTATTGTGATTGAAAATCTATCCCTGTATCCATTCACTGTAGTTACTTGCAAAAAAATTATCAGTTTTTTTCCCTAAAATGTATTATTATTCAGGGACCCTTTTTTTTTTAATTTTCAAATTAAGAACCAGAATTATTAAACCGCAAATATGAAACACACTGCAATTATAACTCCTTATTTTAATTTATACCTGTCTACTTGTCTTAGCTTCAGCTGCACAACATGGCATAAAGCCACTTTTCATGTACATCTTTATTTAAAACCCCTGTTCTCTATGGGCTCTAGACTGATCCAATTATATGACCCATGTGATGGATTACAAAGCTTCAATGTTCACATGGACTTTAAGAGATAAAGATGAGAATGGAGAGAAGGGTCAGAATAATGCATGCATGCATCTGCTTCCGTATAGAGACAAACTAGTGAATTTCATAATCTGGATGAATTTATGTCTGAAGTTGGTTTTTTTCCCTCTCTGTGACCCTCCAGGAAAGATCAGTCTAGCTTTCTAAATACCTACCAAAACACACATACCATGCACACACTCCACTAAGGATACAAAAGAGAAAGCATTGTTTATGGTAAGCTTAAGAAAAAAACCTTATTTGAAAAAGCACATAGATCACCTGCTTCTTATGCTCATGAAAATAAATAAATTGCAACATATGTATGTAAGAAAAAAGTTGCCACCCATCTATCCAGGTATCTGGTTCTCCCTTTTATCCTTCCCATCCTGTAAAACTGGTGCATATTGTCTCCTAAGACAGGAGGGAAAGAGAAGAACACACTGTAATTCTTCCAAGACAGTATAATCATAGAATCATAGAATGGTTTGGGTCGGAAGGGATATTACAGATCATCTAGCCCTAACTCTCCTTCCAGGGGCAGGGACACCTTCCACTAGACCAGGTTGCTCAAGGCCCCATCCAACCTGGCCTTGAACACTTTCAGGGAAAGATCTTATTGTTTAACGTACGCAACTTCAAGACAATGATTTCTCAGCTATTACAGCTTAAACAAGTCACAGTAAAGTCCATCAATTCCCTTACATAAATATCACTCACTGTATTTCTAGCAGTTATGCTTTCTAACATCTACCAACAGTCTCATATGGAACACAATAGATTCAGACCCAGCCTGTGGGTGAACTAAAACTGCAGGTGTGCTGTAAATGTACTAATCACTGTCTTCCTACATCACGAACACTAGCAGACAAATGTGAATGCAGCTTGGCACCAGTTCTGTCCTTGTTTCATGTATCAGCAATTCCTACCTTTCTTTTGACAGTGAAGATGATGGTATACCAAAAGAATGCCTGAAGTCAGCATCCAGGCACTTTGTAAAATTAAGTGTTGTGGTCCACTACCCATTCTCTTTTTACATCTCCAGGAACACAATACCATTGCAACACACAAAGAGTGGGATTGTGTCAGGCAGGCTCACAGCCATCCTAGGAAAAGGGTTAGGATCCTTTGCCTGCTTTTCCAAGTTCAAAATCAACAGTGTCTCAAGTCTTCAATGACTTGGAATGAATTTGACCTCAGTGAGAATTAAAAGACTGTGTGCAGTGTATTTTCATTACTAACCACACTGAGCAATAGTGTATTTCTAATATTTACACATTTCCAGAACTGCTTTCATTTCCAGTTATTAACTGTAGTGGAGTTGATGTTAAACACAGTTTATTCTGTGGTCAGACCTTTATTTTTTTGTGATGCAACGAGATTAAAAAAATTAAAAAGATAGAAAAAAAAGAAAAAGCAAAGAAGTGGCAGATACAAGGTATCAGTACTAACAGTACCATCACTGTCCACTTCCCAAACAGTGATTCACTACTAACAAAGTTACTCTTTATTACTAACAAATTAGATAGACTTCTTAATCTCCTTGAAGGGAACTGAATTTACGCTTCAGACAATCATGCAGTAACCAGTTTACTCTAAGGGTCCTAAGTGACCAAGACAAGGAACAACCAGTTACATCATTTAAATTGGGTAGGGGTTAAAGAAATAAATTAGGAGAAGAAAGAATAAATTAGTTTTCCACAATTTACAGAGAGTTTAAATTCTAAAAGTAAATAGAAACTAGGAACAAAACGTCTTCCTTCCCAGTTTCCCAAGTAGTGTACAAAAGTAACTCTTCATTCTGTTCTCTTTCAATAAAACTCCTAAATTGGAAACAGAAATTTATGTCAGCTTGCTTTAATTCAATTCAGTGAATATGACAAACAAGAAAAGTAACTGGCTTGCACTCAGTTGAAACTCATTTGGTTCTTAAAACAGACCTAGCTATTACTCATACTGAGTAGAAAAGTATAATTAAGCTCATGTTACTACAGAAGGCTGAAAATTAATTCATTATATACTATGGAACAAATCTTCTGTTTTATCTGCTGGCAAAATGACTACAAACATAACTTTTGTTATGTCTTCTCTCTTCAAGTCATTTCTTTACTAAAACTCATTTCTGAACACTGACTTTTAATTCAAGGGGTTTTGTCTGGATAGAAGTCCACATGGGAAGTCTGTTCTCAAAATGAGTAATTCCAAGCTCCATAATCCCAGTGTGACTACTAGAATTTAAAATTAGAAAGTTTATTTGTAGGAAGTCTGAATAATTTCTGTGTATTCACTGTGTTTAAAAACAAATAAAAACAATTTAAAATAAGCTAATGTGCATGGCATATAATTAAGGACAAGGCAAAGTTTTTCAATATAACCATTTTGGAGGACAGGAGTGACAAGCGTCTTAGTAAGGTATTATTTACTATACAATACCTTGGATAACTATAGGGTTTTTTTTCCCCAAGAATCAGAAGATTTAATTTAAAAATTAAATTGTGATTTTCTTATTTTAAAACATGCACCTGGACTATATACTCTTTATTATTCTACTTCTTCATTTTTTCCTGGTGCCTACAGTTTCAGAATACCTTGTGAACAAATTTCAGTTGGATGCAAACAGTCAATAATTTATTAAGCTACCTCAGCACTATGCTGTAAATGCTTCAAATCCAAAGTTATGCTTTAATAGAAAGAATGCAGCTAATGTAAATATTAGACTCCTGCTGAGAAATTTGCAATGAAAAACTAAGTCAACAAATTACTCTTTTTCTGCTCATCAACTGTCTGCACACAGATAATAGGTTTTTGATGTGTTGTTAATCTCTAGACTACGTGTTGTGCTCAAAGTGCTGTTAAAGTTCGCAGTGAACTTTGTGATTATCCACATATATATACCCCATTAAAACTATAGTTAAATTGACACTACAAAACAGACATTGCTAACACACAGATAACATACTTAATTAGAAAAATCAAATAAGGCAAAAGCATGTGAATACTGGCAGCAAGGAACCATGAAAGAGAAAAGAATGAACATAGTTTAAATTAATTTTTAAAGACCAATGACTTAAAAACATATTCCTACATCGCATATAGAGATCTGCTATACTAAAGAGACAATTTATATAGGTCTACTTTTTCTTTTTTCCTTACTTACAGTTTAATTAACTGATTGCTCAGATTTTATTACATGTTTCTTAGTTACACATGGGGAAGTACTAATTCTGTTCAACTGTGCTGCTTGCCATCATTTCAACTGGGTTCTGTCTTAGGAAATTCTTTAACCAAGACACACACAAAAAAAACCCCCAAAACATTAAATGAATTAAGAGTTCTTTTAGATGGTACAAAAGTGAGCCTTTCTTTTATGTCAAGATACAAGATTGAAACACAATGGATTTGTACAGTTTAAATGAAGACCTATATCTGCTGTTCCTTCTTTGATGACGGTCTCAATTTTGCAAAATGCTTAAAAAAAATTCTGAATCATTTAGCATAAAATGACTTGATTCTCTTGTATTACCTTCTCCATTGTCAAGACAACACTCCTGTACTGCAGAACTTTATCACAATTGGCAGGTCACAGTGTGATAGCCCACCCACCCATTAAATTTTCAGCTTCATTAGCTACTAACAAAACTCATACAATAGCAAAAAAAAAAAAAAATCAAACCAAAAAACATTCTACCTCAGGGCATTGCTCATGAAAAATGAAAAGCATTGGCCTGAGGTAATGCCAGCAAAACTTTTCTTCGTAATCAGTTAAAATTGTCTTATGCTGTAACAGCATACTTCAGTAGAAAGTTCTTACTAACACATGAGGAAATCATGCGCTCACAGTGGGAAAAAAGAACATGTGTAAACAAATTAAAGAGATTCCAAATGTTTTTTTTTCGTTTGATTATATATTACATACACAAAGATCTTTATATAGTCAACAGTAAGACATAGATATGTCATGAAAGAAATTAATATAAGGAGAGATATATTACTGTAGTGAATATAGGATAATTAAGCTTCTGAATTTAACACTTCATAAATGACTACAGCAGTTATGGTGGTCCCTACACAGTAGTACTAACTCTGGCAGTGACATAGATTTGAACTGGGACAAACAGCAATAAATTCTAGTGTTCCTTAAGTTTTTGGCAAGAGTAACCAAAAGGATTAACCCCTACTGGCCTGAGGATACAGGAGATGAATATGGGCCTATCTGTTTTGATACTGTTTCCTCTGAAGTAAAATGTTATTTCTAGGTCGTTCTGTAACATGCAAAGCAGCTACAGTCATTGAATCTACTAATGCAATTCTTGCAAAATGTTGTGAAAATGCGTTGAGTTTTTTTAAAGATGGTGTAATTTTTTGTTTGTCAAGGTGCTGATTCCTGTATTTCAGAACAAAGTTATCTGGAAATGCTTGCTTTGTTTAGCTGAGACCTTTCAGTCAGATCAAGTCACTAATATCGAGCAATTATAGATCTAATGAAGTGCCAGTGATCATGTAAATTGATAATACTGTAAAATGAACTTCAATAATGATGAGCAGAGTAGTGATGCCAAAGGGCCTCATTGGTGTGAATTTCTCGTGAATGCATTCCTGTATATTTGGATGGAAAAGTCTTGCTAGGAAAAACACATTTTAGAAATCTAGCACGTGAAAGTTTCCCAAGGACTGATAAATTCTGAAAGGACCTGTTTGATTCTGCACATGCTAGTAACCCAAGGACACTGAGAACCTGCTGAATTCCTAGAAGGCCACAGTGCACCCAATGCTAATGAAAGGCTGTGTAGCCTTCAGGAGGGTGGTGGCTTCTATATAAAGACCGCAGGATTTGGTATATATTCGATAGAATAAAAGATGGACTTTGGGACTTTATGAATAGCTACCCCAGCAGCCACTGGTGGCTTTTATGTCCAACCTAGCCTACCCCGGTCCAATCCTTTGCTTTAGAGTATGCAGTCCATCTCCCAAACATTGCCCCATGAGTTAGTGTGTGAGAAATCATTTTAAGTGACTGCTGTGTGACTAGCTATGTTATTATCAACAACTTGACTCCACTGATAACAGCTTTGTTAATAGAAGCTGTTCACAGAATTATCAGTTGTAGTCTACCCTCCACGAGTGCCTAAACAAAATGTATAAACTGGGTAAAAAACATGTATTATATATATGTATTTATGTAGCTCAGTATCAGGTCTGTAATGAACTACATATGTATGTTCTATCTCACTGCTGATCTGAACCACGCTACCACATGCACACAGTTCAGAGTACACACCTCTCCTGAGATCAATGCTTGAGTTTGGAACAGTGCTGCTCCCACTGGCTGCTGTCAGTGCAGTGAAGTATTTTTACAGAATAGAAGATGTGTTCAACTCCATCCAGGAACTGAACTGTCTGCCACAAGAATTAACAACACATACCTATTTGAGCAGGAATTATTCATTGACTGTGGCTTGGGGAATAGAGTCTAGGTTAATCTCTCAAACACATAGTTGATAATCTCATTATTTTTACTCATGGCTTCAGGTACTATCCTTTACTTTACATTACTAATATATTTTAATTGTTTTATTTAATAATAACCTGACACACTCAATTCTGCATACAAACTGCAACTGGACTGCTTCAAACTTTATCATGCAAATATGTAAAGAGAAAATTAATCCCCATCAGACCAGTTTAAATCACAGGAAAGCAGCAGTCTCACTGATGGGGAGAAGCGAGTGGTAGGGGGGCAGGGAGAAAGGGAAGTAGGGAGAAGAGAAAATTAATAGCTTTGCTACATTTTCCAGCCATATCCACAGGCTAAACAAAATGTGTAGGAACACTGTTCCACAAAACAGGCTGAAGGAATATACTCCTTCCCTATATTAAGGGATAAACTAAATGCTGATTAGGATCAGATCTGTTTGTTGTCTAATTTATTTCTGCCTTCTAATCTGGATCATTTGGTCTTACATATTTTAGTCATTTGCATGACCTCTTCCACTTCAGGACTCGAGCAACTCACAGGAACAGACAAATTCCTGAAAGAGTGATCTAAAATGTGGAAGCACTAGTAATTCTATTTTACAGTTTGAAAATGTGGTTTATACAATTTCCTATAGGCTGCGTGCAAGCAGAACAGAGAAATAACTTTCAAAGGTCAGGTAACATGCTAAACAGTAAGTCATGTTTTCTCTCTATATAAAATAGATGCATCTCAAAGACTAGCTAAAGTATCAGTGAACTGTAGCCACTGTTAATCTGATTTCACTCTTCTCACCAACTTGAAAAAGCCATAACAGAGTCACAGTTCCCTGAGAAACCCCAAATCTTAATTCCCTTCATTCCTGCTAGCACACAGGTTAGACACATGTACGTACTTTTATGGAGCATATACAGTGTGAGCCTTCAAGCATGGAGCAATGGCAAGTACATTTTACCTGCAGTCAATGTAATTGTATTACCTGTGTTTAAACACCTGTTTCTCCTCCAATTAGAAGCAAAGGAAATTACATCAAGAATGAAAATAATTAGATCTGAAAGGGTGGCTAACCTCCATCAAGCATGTCAGAGGCACTTTCCTTTTATCGTTTATGTAAAATGACTTGGAGGTAATTGCACTCTCTTCAGCTGATATAAAAGTGTTTTCACTAATACTGCCAAGGGTGTCACCCTGACAAATCATATTTGACAACAATTCAACATCATTCTGAAGAAACAAATTTAAAAGTAATACAGAGGCACTGGTAGAAACACATTGTTAGATACACCTAGTATGAAGCCTCCAACAATGAAGCATATGCTCAGGAGAGCTAAGCATGAAACAGTTAAAAATTTATTGTTTAAAGCTAGTGACAATTTCTTGTTGATTTCAATGAAAGAAAAGCTAGACTGAAACACTGCACTCTTCAATAGCAATTTATCTGTATTTTGCAAGAAGCAGCCCCACAAAACTGGAAGCTGTTACAGAATGAAAAGCAGTCTCATGTACTTTAGAAAGAGAAAGTGCTCTGCTCATGAAACAACAAATTCTGACACCCAAACTCACCCTACTTGAGAGTGCATCCATTTTGATCATTTTGAGACCACAGCCACTACGACTCTTCTGCACTAAAACAGAACTGTTCTCTAGTGGTGTTTTAGCAGCACAGTATAATGATATACACTGTTCAGATGCTCATGTTAAACAAGCCTGAAGTGTACTACCCCAGGATTATACTACCCACAGGTTTATAAGTTAGTGACATATACGATTTAAGGGTTGGTTGGTTGTTTTAATGTACTTAATTCTGCATTCAGATGACAAATACCTTCGTAGGAAGAGTCCCAGCATATTGAATCAAAACTTCTTTCAGGGTTCTCTGTGCCAGAATCCTTACTACACCCTTTCCGTAATTCTAGATTTTGTCAGTGTGTTGTTCGGGGTTTTTGTTTGGTTGGCTGTTTGGTTTGGGGCTTTATTTGTTTGTATTTTAGAACGTTCTTCACCTCTTCAGAAACAGGTAAAACTTTGGTCTTAGCTTCATTTTTCAGAAGGTAGATAATATGACATAATCATACACCAATAAATTTCAACACTGGTCAAAAATACTTAACAAGTATTTAAGAAATTAACCCCGTGGTTTCTAAGGTCTAAGCTATGTTTTGTCTGAAATCCTCTCCAGGTACCTCTCCAGGTACAGCAAAAAAGCTGGGGAGAACTTCCACAGACCTGTTCAGGGTTTTTTTTTTTGCCTCTCTCTTCTCACTGCAGCTTCTTAATGTAATAAGCCACACCCTCAACGTCACACTAGAGCATGATGATGATTCAATTTTTTCTGGTACTCCTGAGAGGCAGCTGCCTCACATACTCACTGCAAAAGAAAAAGGGTTCACATGAAGTAGGAGAGACAGAATTGGCTAACACTCCTTGTTCTTTAAATACAGGACCAGTGCTATTTTTTCACACAAACTAAATTAAGGCTTTTATTAGAAGTTTAATAAACAGTTAGGTTAAGGTTACTCTTGAAAGAAAATTAAGTTTTAAAAAATTTATTAGCCCAATTAAGTTACAATGAAAGCCAACTGCGGTCAATAGAAATGCTCTTACTGATTTCAGTGGCCTCTGGCTCAGATCTATTGCAGTTTTCTCCTTCCGGTGCTATATAGCATTTCTTGGTTAAAAAAAAAAAAAGTAATAATAATAAAATCATCTTAGTGGAAAGCAGCATATTTTTCATCCTTTTATGCAAAATCTATTTTTTTGCCTCTGGTTTCACTGTTTACATATAAAAGGCCTGATCCAGGTAGAAGCAATCAATATTCTTACTGACAGCTTAGAAGAAGCCACTAACTACACTTCTTACCATGTAATTGAGTGGTTGCGGACTAACGATTTTGTTTACTTACACACACACTGTAAGGTGAATTAAATGGTGAAGCAAAATAAACTAACATATACTGAGGAGGTATTTTTTTCAACTCAACTATAAAGGCTTAGCCACTGAATGCCTTCAAAGTATCTCTTCTGGGTCACCTGAAAGCTTCCACCAAGGTTTTAAATCAAGAAACTTTAATGCTATGCATGACCAACTATCTCATTAAAGTGGAAGCAATGGTACTTCTGTTTCACTCTGTCCAACTGCTCCCTCAGCAGACTTCTGTTCCACTTATTTTAACTGTAACACTAGCTTTTATCATGCAAACTTCAAATCATAATTTTCTACTTTTTTCTTCTGTAAAGAAGCGTCTAGGTGTATATCCACATAAACACCTTTGTGATTTCAAAAAAGTCAGTTGCTAGGCTGTCTACTCTCCTCAATAAAATTGTGTCCCAGCTTCTTTTTAATGACTTTTATAGATTTTTTTATATAGATTTATATAAGATTTTTAACACTGGAAATGTTAATAATTCGTTGAAATACGCAAGACTAAGCTCAATTCCTTAAATTGTAAGATTACTGTTATCTTTGTTAAACTAGATTTAAACATAACAGATGAGACTTGACTTCTTTAAACTATACTACGATGAAACAGCATCCTCACTTTGCTTCCAAGTTGCTTAACCTTTCCACTCTTCAGGAGGACATAAACAACTCTCCTGCCAGAATGCTGGAAAAAATCATTCACAGAATTTTCAGAAGAACTCTAACATGTAGTAATTACCTAGCAAAACAATAATGTTCTTTTCCCCTTCTTCATCAGCGTGAAGAGGCAATCCATTAACTTTTTGATTACTCTCCAGTTCCCCAGTCTCCCAGTCTGTTCTCTGGTTCCCAGAGAACTGAACCAGAATCACTTACAAAACCCATTTTTCTATGAATCAGACACAGAAAAACATTTTCAGATTCAGCTCCTGTTATCAAACAGGAATGAAGACTTCTCTTAAGAAACCAATCAAAACCTAGATAATAGTGGGTAGATACCAGGTACTTAAAATTTTATGAATTTCAGAATTCCTGGATACCTATTCCCATTAATTCCTTGGGTTTTCAGTACAGGAGGTATAGGCAGTTTTAAACATTAACAGATTCCCACTGAGGTTAAACTGTAAGAAACTGACTCAATATCCTCACTAAAAGACACTCAGAATACGGTGTAGAAGAATAGTGATTATCTCATTTTCAGGAGTGCACACAGGTAGATACACAGTTGATTTTTTTCAGGGGATCTTTCAGGTATTATTGCAGTATCAGAAAGACTTGTACATCTCTCCCTTGGCTGCTCCTGTAATTTTTGAGAGTGGAAAGAGGCAATTCCTCGTTAGGATTTTCTTGCAAATAGGAAGATGACAGAAGTTGACACTTGTCTAAGCATTCAGGAGCCCTCCTACATAAATGTGACCTTTCATTCTTTCATGTAACTAAATAGCAAACATGGGTCCCACAGTGCCAGCTTGGAATTCTTTACCAATATTATTTCTTCAGTACCATTATATCTTTATGATGCAGACTATCACCTTTGTATTTATCCTGCTCTGTAATCAGTATTTTTTGTTGCAGTTTATCTGTCCTTAAATTATCTGATGTCCTTCAGGGCAAAACAATGAAGGTATAACAAAGATCAGAAGGTGTAACAAAGAAGAAATTAATTGCATTTCAGTGTGCCTTCAGGTGGAAATTGCTGCATTTGTTATATAAATTTGTTATTTGTTATAGCCTATTTTCTGTGCCTCCTTTTTATACTCACCTGCTATATAACTAAATCTGCTGGGAAGCACACCTGCAGCATCTGCTACTTTAGACAGCTGCTGTATAGTCTTTGCCATCATATATTACAAGTGCCCATACACAGGAAGGGGAAAGGAAGAAGAGAGAAGAAGGAAAAAGGGAAAGGGAATAGGTAGAGGGGAACAAATCTGCACTGGAATAACCCGTATTATACCTAGTATTTCTTGTATGTGCCATCCAGCCAAAAGACAGTCAACTGAAAAAGCAAGCTGTGAACAAACTGCTTCTTTGAACAGTTTCTATGAACTGACACCATGCAGAAATGTCTCAGTAGGCATATTCCTGACTTATTAGAAGAAATGCTAAATTCATGTAACAACAACTGCTACTAAATTTTATGAGGCAAACATTGCCCTGGAGACAGAAATCTGTGAGGATCCTAGGAACAGCCATAGCCATAATCTTATACATCCATAATAAATGTCATCAGTAATTTCTTCCAGAAGTGAGTTCTTGCATGTACATGCATAAATGCTTCTTTGCCATAGTTTGCATTCCAGATCCTGCTGTACATTATAATTTTTCATTTGTAAAATATGCAAATCAAAACTAAACTGCTAGCCCACAAAAGGCAAATTTGCTCAATTTCTCCTTAAAAAAAAAACAACAACAAACAAACAACTAACTAAACAGATTTTTGGAAGTTCATCACCCCGCAACCAACAGCAGTGTATGCCTTCTAATCTCATCATGGGGAAGTAATATCATGATTACACTACCCTACTCGAGCACACTGCACTATTTTGTGAGCGGAAGTCTCACAGGCATCTCCAAACATTTCCCCATTTTTCATCAACTCTTCAGATCCTAGATGAGGAGCAGAGAATATACTTGAAGATACAGCTTTATACCAGCTCAGCTGAGCATTCTTCTAGAAGCAAGATATTAATATTAACTATAAATCTGGCAAAACACTAAGAAATTTACTTTTGGGGTTAATGACAATGGCCATAATTTGTCTTCAACATGAAATGCAGTGTTAACTTTTTCATAGTAAAAGAAAATCAGCTGAAAAGAAAGACACAGGGGAGAAGATAATTCTCCCTTCAGGCAGTTCAGAGAACTGTCTACCAATCTGTTACTTAGACAGTAGAAATACAATTCACTTTTCAGACCCTCCTTGGATTTCATGCCAAGTACTAAATTCACACCCTATATATACTTGAATAGAAGGGGACAAGAATAACAGTGCCTTTTCTTTCAATTAAAAGTTTTGTTTCCCCTCCCTCCTGTCCATAAAATAGGACCAGTCAAAAATACCACGGCATTACCTGAAGGAAATATGCTATCATAAATTGCCAATGGGAAATCATCTTTATTTCTGCTCAAAATCTGAAGTGTTCCTAGACTTTAGGAGTTAAATGTGCTGTCAGACTGGATGTTGGCTGAATGCCTATCCCTAGAATTCCCTGAGCTTGCACTTACTACAGTTCACTAGCAATGGAACTTCCCTAAAGATTTCTTCCCTAAGAACAGTTGTTTTCTGTTATCATGAAAACTTTTTACAGTCTTACCATGTTCAAGCTAAAAATTTCATCTAGATTCAATACCAGCAACACCATATAGGTTTTCTGCCTTACGATTCTGGACTGTAAGGGTAATGAGGCACTGGAATGGGTTGCCCAGGGAAGCTGTGAATGCTCCATCACTGGCAGTGTTCAAGGCTGGATTGGACATAGCCTTGGGTGGCATGGTTTAGTGGGAGGTGTCCCTGCCTACGGCAGAGGGGTTGGAACTAGATGATCTTAAGATCCTTTCCAATCCTAACTATTCTATGATTGTATGATTCACTATAGGAGATGTGTTGCCTTCTTGTAATTTCCACTCTTCTAACTACGGAAACATGATTAAGAATTATTTGCTAACTGTAATGGCACTTAAACAACTGCTGGTTAAAAAACGGACTACACGGCAACATCCTTTCTGTTGTTCCTAAATACTGACACGAGAAGAACAAACACTTCTAGTAATTTAAGTTCCATTATTACCTATCTTTTGCAGACTTGTTTGTTTGTTTGTTTGTTTGTTTGTTTTTTTTTGTTACAAGACTAGGATTCTGACATACAGAATGGTGTCACTGATTTTAAAATCTGGCTTGGGAAAGAAAAAAGAAGTATTTAAATTTCTTCCTGTCCAACACATAAAACACTAACAAGCAAAAGAAGACAAAAGAAACAAACAACTACTCTTCAAAAAATAACTGTTTAATTTTATTACTTATATTTTGCTTATGATTGTTGTATCTTGTCATGAACGTATTTCATTTGCAGACACTGAAACTCTAAAGCTTTGCTAAAGTAGATTCAACAAGTTGATTTTTCCCTTCTAGCCAAAAAAATTGTAACTTTGAGAATCCCCTTTACACATTACTTGGAAGTTAACATTGCTTATAAGGAAGCTGGACATTGCCAGCATAATATTAATACAATTAAAGTTTAACTTTGGAAACCTGCTGAATTTATATCTTTTTATTAGACTTCTTGAACTAAGTCAGCAGAAGTCTGTTAACTGTAATAACTAATGAGCTGTAAACCTCCAGCTCACAGCACGGATAACAGCATATGAAGAGACGTAAAATTATTGATATTACCCTGTCTTTATAGCATTATCTCTAATAAATGGCATTTTAAGCAATACTTTACAGAGCCTGGGTGCCTTTCTCACTTGGATGATAATGAAGTAGCCCATCCCAATGCTAAACAACACGTATTTATTCACAAAGACCGTTACAGCCACAGTGCATAAGCAGCACCAGCAGGATACAGATGTATATACACAAACAGCAGGTCTATTTCATTATGGCATCATATGATCACATGCAGATGGTTATGAAGGAAGGAAAAGAAGGGCTAGCAGTCTTTTTTATTCCTTTTCAAACATTTGATACAAGAAAACCATATGTATAATAATTTCACATACAGACCAGGTATTTTTCTGGTTTTTGAGGCATCAGCAACAAACCTGCACATGAGAAAACCAGGAAATTTTCAACTTCTGACCCATAGAAGATCTACTTACACCAACAGTATAAAGAGGCATAAAAACAAAAGGAAGAAGCCAGGTGGAACCATCAAATTATTGATCACTCAGAACGGAATGGTGAAGCCAAATCTGGTAGCAGTTTCAGCCTCAAACAGCTGCAAAGGAAAAAAACCAAACCCAAACCAAACAGAACTTTGAAACAGAAGATCAATCCTGTGAGCAAAATTCCTATTACTGTTTATATGTCATAAACTCCCTTTTGCCCCCTAGGAACATGGTATCTGATTTCCTCCCATTTAACTCCTCTCATTATCACTTCTCAAGCAGAAAGCTCAATCTAAGTGCCTTTTCCCAGGGTTTAGGACCAGCACTGTTCCTTTCTCAGCAACGTGGTGCAACACCAGGCTGTTGCAGTCAGCCCCTGAGAGTGGAGCTCATTGACCCCAGCTTTCACTGTGCAACCCCAGCTGCTCGGAATTGATTTTTAGTGACTAACACTGATGACCTCTGATGCAATTTATTCAGAAGCCACAAATACTACAGGTTCATAGACAGAATGTGAAGTTAGAATTAAAATGCAAAACAAAAACAAACCATGAACATCTACTAAGCAAGTGTTATCAATAAGCCTCTGATGTGTATTTTTAACATTAGTGCTCCCAGCTATTCATTAGCTAAAATATACTTGCAGGGAAACTTCTAAAGGAGTTTTCTTGCCAAGAACCATCAGAGAGTTAAATCTAGGCCTTTAAGACAGAACAAAAGTTACAATAGGTGTAAAACTGATTAAAAGGCTTATTAAGAATCATCACATGGTGATGTTCAGAATTTGCATTTACCTGAAAATAATAAAAGCATTCATATTTTGTGCTTAGAAATAAATAGAAAACATCAATTATAAATGTATTTTCCTCTAGCATTTGGTAAAGCTGACAAAATTTTATCGTCAGTTTTGGTCAACTACAAACATATCTTTTGACTTTTACAAAACTCAGCAGACATTTGCAAATAATGTGTTTGCGAGCAAAGACTCCTCCAGGAAATCATTATTTATATTCAAGAATATAAATACCTGGCTAGAAATAAATTCTTCCAAATACTCTTCAATGCAAGATGAAAGTCAATGCTTGTACCAAAGCTTATTTAGCAGGATGCATACTTTCACCTTACAAGCATACTGATATTCATGGATCCACTGAATATTAACAAGGGCTAAAATCATCAGATACCCCTGCCTGGATACATGCCTTACTGTTGCGGGCGGGGCCCACAGGCTCCTCTTGCCTGTGCGGTAGGCAACGACTGCAGGCTCCTCTGCCTGCGGCAGGCCCCCCTGCCTGCCCTCCGTGGTGGGAGAATGAAGACAATCAATATGATCATTCATCAGACTCAGTTTATTTCATCTGAGGGTTCCAGTTATATACTCTATGACTTAGTTAACATGCATACTTGTTAATACATGATTGGCTATTCATGCTACTAATTGATACATGATTGGTTACATGATTGGTATGTGCTTGGCCACAGCTCAAAGGTTACATTCACATCCCACCCCCCTCTGTAGTTTTCCTCTTAGTTATGTCCCAGGGAGTTTCCAGCTTGCAGCGGCGCTTCAAGGTTGCAGTTATCAGTTCCTCCCTACACATCCCAACTTCTCAGGCTCCTCTGCCAACTCCCTCAATCTCTTCTCACGCACACGCTCTCTAGTAACCTTCAGCTAGGGCCTCAAAGCCTTTGGTTCACTACTGTTAGGCTTTTTCCATCGTTTGGCCTATGATCCTATTGTGTCCATTTTCTACCAACCATTCCCCAACACCTTACAAAGTCACCAGCTCATGTCTTGGGTCTTTGAAAATGTCACCCTCCCGTCCTCTTGCTTGCCAGCTAGCTTGGCTTGAAATGTGTTAGTGAGTCCCAACTCTGCTAGACACAGAATGAAGAGCAAAGTCACACAGAAAGTAGTTAGGAAAGAGTAAGAAGGCAGGACAGACTACAGTAATGAGGCATAGGGCTGGGCCCCACAAATGTACTGACCAGTTGCACACATGCAACTGGCACTTTTTATCTCACCTCCTCTCTGATCCACCTCAGTCCTTACCCTTTCCTTCCTTTGTCTCTTCTCCTAAGTATCCCATAAGAAGTTTTAAACATTCACACAATCCCACAAGCTCCCTCAAAAATCCCATAAAAACTTTGCTTTTTCCCATGAGGCCCAAAACCAATCTTGTTTCCCCTTCTCAATTACAAAGTTCTGTTTGAACTTCTTCAAAGCTCTAAGTAGTTTCTTCAGTAGTCCACTGATCAATGAATAGAGAGATACAATAGAGATTATTTTCTCTGTTACCTCCTCTTCCTTAGGGTTTGTGTATCTGGGTATCTAATTTATTACTTATCTTGTCTCTTGCCCTTGCCTCTTAACCTGATGAGCTATCAACTCTGCATTCTGACTTTCTGTATTCTGACAAACCCCATACCATCATGTTTGCTGAAGCAGACTGAGTTAGTCAGCTCCAGGGAGTCAGACTTGCACTATAAATACTGCTGTAAGATGAAAGGTGTGTTACCAAGTTTCTCAGACAACAACAAAGTGCATCAGTAAAGAGTAAATCATTAAGACTAGAAATTCAGTTATGTGAGTATAATATAGTACTTCAGCTTCACACACAAGCATGCAAATGAAAGCTGCAGTCCATTGCTGAACCAAACTCTCCTTACATGACAAATCACCATCAGTGCCAGGACAGGTGTAATTAAAAAGAAAAAAAATAATAGATCTGATTGTTCATTCTTCTGCACAGTGGTGTAAGAAGGCAGAGTGTTATCTTGCTCTTGCCTTGATACTCAAGTATATGAAATACACAGGTCTGTTATCAGTGTCAATTTACTCACTAATTTTTGATCGTTTAGGTGATTATCAGTCAATTTAAGTGTGGGCAGATAATTCAAATCCCATAATTTGTCTGAAAAAACAGCTAGTAGTCACTTATTGAAGAGAGCTACAAATCAATGTAGGAAAACACAACTGGTTTGTGCATCTAGCATCTGGCTAATGAGTCAGGTGACAGCTAGCGGTCAGCCTGTCAAAAAATACATGTTTAGAGCTAGGACAAGTCCCAGTGCTATCTTTTCCCCGGTGAGAACATTACAAAATTCATGGGTGAATTTGGAGTTGCTGCATCAAAGAGTAGAAGTGAAATGGAGCCAATCTGTACCAAAAGAAGCTCCACTACTCTTGCAGATCACAGAATTCATCTTCACCATTAACAGTCACATTGAAATAAATCCAAAGCTATTACTGGAAGGAAGAAGGGGAAAGCAAAACAACAACAACAAAAAAAAAAAAAAAAAGCACCCCCCCCCACAAAAAAAAAAATTAAAATCAAACAAAACCAAAAAACTTTTTGTCCTTTGCAACTTTTATGTCAAGTTTATGCTTGCAACTCGTTAAATCACTGCAGCGCAAGTTCTTGAAAAGCACATCAACCACAAATTAGTGAAAGACAATGTATGCTCCATTTCCATCCACTTCCTTGTCACTCAGCCTCTAGCATCCTGATACACAAAACCAACCACATCTGTGTACATCTACACAGGGCTTTTTTTCTGTTGTAGCATCATTGCCTCTTTACCTTCACTTTCAGAAAGTGTAGTAGATAATAAAGTAGCTATGACTTCTGACCATTACAACATGCAGCTGTTTCTCCACTGTATCTGTACTGAGACATGGAACAGGTGACACAAAAATTCACTTATTATGTAGCTGGCATAATAAAGAATGCATTGTCTAGAATCTCTAAACACTAAAGGAATCAAACTTTAATTTTCCTTTTATCATCTGGAAAAAGGGCCTGCTGTCATGAAGTATAAAAGTCATTGTCTGATATGATGTGGGTTTTTTAAAACCCAACAGCACATTTCACAGCTACAGTTATTGGTTTATTCAGGAAAATCAGGATTAGAATATGTAATATTTGTTTAAGTACATGCCCTGTCTCTTCTGCTTGCAACGTTGAAATGAGATATAGATCTCTTCAGCAAATTTCCTTTTCCTGTTCAAACTGCCTATCTATAATGAAATGTAGAGGGCTTGAGCATAAAGGGTAAAGTAAGGAAAGTTTGTTGTAAGAAAACAAAGCAGTTATCGTTTCTGGAAGTATACCAAATGGAGACAATCAAGCATAAAATCAGGGCACACGCTGTGTTGTGAATTAAGTTTAGTTAGCTGAATTCCTTTAACTGAGTTCTTTTTACTGAGTGGTTTTGCTTAGCACAGGAAGTTGAAGCTGCTGTAGCCATAGGCTGAAAGCAGCTAACTCCCACTTAATTAAAGCTGAATTTAAATTTACAACCTGTGCTTAGTTATGTAAATGAAGGCCTTGAGACCAAGGGAAACTGGAAGATAAAGGATTAGGAAGAAGCAACAACCAGAGAGATAAGAAGAAATTTACTGCCTACCTTGAGGAGAGGAAAGAACCCAATGATGGATGAGGAGACTCCCAACCAAATTCACCACTGGACCATAAGGCACATACAAAGCATATAAACAGCATGTGATGGTGGGGTGCATAGAATTTAAGGGTATAACCCCCCAGGAATTTCTTTGTTCTGGGTCCCTCCATGTAGGCACCCAACTCAAGCTGATCCTATTCCTGCATCACTCAATTATTAAATTATTTATCTAAGAATCAGAAATCTCAGACTCAGCTGTGGGAAGAGAATTTTTTCTTTAACAACTTTATCTGTCAATAAAACAATGACATGTGAGATAACACAATTTATGACATTTCTTCAGTCACATGTCCTGAAGCTGTAGGAAGCTAAGTTGTGCTTTTTAAAAGTACTGGCTTAAGCAGCATTTGAAGGCATGCCAACAAAATCCTATTTTGTGAGAGTCTGAGGTACCTGATAATGCATCTTCTTCTAGCTAGTAAGCATTCTTTGGAAATGCTCCTACACTTTGGAAATAGGACTTCAGAACATTTGGTTGTGCTATATCAAGTATACACATACCAAAATCTAATTCAGTACAGAAATAAAAATAAATTGTTCGTTTTTCAGCACATGTTTATTAGGTGACTGATATTAAGTGACTGCAGGTGTTCTTGCCCAGAGCCCAATAGACCTAAATGAACTCCATATCACCTCAGGAGTTCTTTTCCTCTAGACTGATTTATAGCACACAATTATAACAACACAATTTGTAGTTTTGTGGCATTTCTCCTGCCACGTTTACCCATTTCTCAAGAGGGCTGCAACATCATCCATACCAAGTGCTACATGTGAGATTTTCCTGGTTGGCTTTCCCTAGACAAATCCTTTATAATAACAGTGCCTGCCCATCTTAACAAGCATTCTCAACAGGATATATCACAAGCCAGTAGTAGCTGTCTTACTTCTTGACACAAACTTAAGCACATTATGCTCTTCTGTAATTAATCAGAGGTGCGGTCTGCGCACAAAGATGAAAAGAATGTATACAATTGAAGAAAACTAACTTTGCTAAGCAATTTATAGCATTAGAATTGAAAGCTAACCAGGCAGTACAGAAAAGTTTTGAAGAAGTTCAACTTCTTCAACTGCTTTGAGCCTTACATCAAGTGAGGTGACTTAAAGAAATCACACTATATACTGAATTAAAAATGAGACTTGTAAAGATTAATGTTTCAGATTCTGAAATCAACAAAAGAAATACTCTTAAAAGCACAACTCTGCTCTTTGTTCACTTTGTAGTACACTACTGAAGCACCTGGAAATACTGATCCACAGGTTTCAATCCTGAAGTAAACAACTGGCTTGATACAAACAATCTATTTCTCAGATGAAAAAAATTGTGACAACACTACATTTCATTCTGATTTTTCTTTTGATTAAGCATGTATATCCTGACTCCATGTTGGATGTTTCCTCGCAAGTCATATCTTACCAGCTGAGCAAACAGCACAACAGGCTGCACAATCAAAGGTGTTTTCTAAATGTACAGATGTCCAAATATACAGATCAAACTGAGTAGACAGAATGGGAACATGTTTTAAGACCAAGTAGTTTTCCAATGTACTTTAAAAATGAAGAGTACAGAACATTATAAAAACTATGTAGCCACTACAAAGTAAAGAGCTGATGTGCCTAACAAAAACCTAGAATAATGAATAGCTCAATGTGAAAATAGTCCTACTAGATAGAACAGGGTGTCAGGAAAAGGAAAGAGCACTTTCTGAAGAGAAGTGGCAAAGCCAGGCTCAGCATAAAAGTTAACATTAGTTTTCTTTCACTAGTGAAATGTATGATTCCTTCTGTCTTGAGATTGTGTTAAAGACTGGGAAAATTAAGGAGATTCTTGAAGACAGATAATTCCTGACCATGTAGCCTATAAGTATTATTGATTATTAGCATCTGCTATAAGTAAATCATTCCTTTGAGATTTGTTCTTGTTTAATTTAGGAAAATATATCTAGTTTTAATCAACTATTACTCTATGAATACATTATAGGACATAACTAGATATATATTATAGAATCATTTACAGCAAAATAGATCTTAAAAAAAAAGTACAGGTGACAGTTTCATTTCATTTCCTTAGGTGAATGCTTCAAAAGGTGTGACAGTTGATTCACACCTCAATTCATTCATTTCAAATGATAAGAACTTACAACTTTTCTTGATAAAAGAAGACAGTGCCAGTAAGTTTAATATGTGTAATTTACAGCTCCACTGACTTTTCTAGCTCAGAAATTCAGACAATCAATATTTAAACCTCACTAAAATTGCATTTCTGTACAGATATTCATGAAAGTCACTCTTCATTTATATATCTTAAAGCTGTTTTCTTTACCTAGTTATTTTGAAATGCTGTACCATTTCTGTTGCTCTCTCTTAACTATATTCTTCAACTAAAACTTGTAATTTACTTCCTATCCAATATTTATATTCAAATATTTGACACTAGGCTGAACTGGAAATAGAAGACATGCTGGATCTTTCTGACTAGGTCAATGCATCTACTATTACAGGTTTTTTTGAACTTAAAAGAATTAAGAGTCCATTCATGCTATCTTCAGCTGTTGATATCCTGTTCAGCTTTGCATTTATGCATCATGATTCCTTTGAAATTACTTCAGTCAACTAAGCATGCAAAGGTTCATGCCATAACTTCAGCCAAAATAGTTTCAGTCAAAATTGCAAGAGCCCTGCTTCCTGTGGCTCCCTCTCATTTGCAGATTGGTATGAAACGTAGACATGGCCATTCCCTGAAAAACCTTGCTTCCGTTTATGGAGCCCTTTGCATTAGATCTTAATATCAGTGACAACTTGCAAAAAGCACAACATAGACTGTTTGATGCCCTTGAGAATATACATGTCCCAAAGACTCTCAGAGGAACCTTGGCCTTCCATAATGCCCCTCAAGTCCTCATGCTCACAATCCATGCAGGGGAACGTGCTGAGGAACTGGGGCAAGAGGTGAGTGCTTTTTAGCTCTTCTCCCAACATGCTAGGACAAAGTCAGCAACTGGAAAGTACTCCCCAGTCTCTGAGTAGCCATTCAGATGTAGCCACCCAATCTGGGAATACAGCACTTACAAGTTGATCATGATTTCTAGAAAACCATCACAAGGCATTCTTCAACAAACTTCTTGAAAAATAGTCATTTTTTTATATGGTAGCTGTAAGACTAGTGAGCTATTCACAACATGATATATAGGAAACTATAATCACCTAACAGAATACCTAAACCTGTTAGGCGTCTTTCTGTTGTTGTTTTGATGAGAATTTAGATAGTGTTTAGGTGAAGGAAATACACTCCTAAAAATTTTACTGAGGTCTGCAAATTGCACAGATATCATCTGTATCCACAGAACACTTTCTCTACATAATTACCTTTCACGCAGTATCAAGGCAATGGGCCAAGTGGGAATGCATTTAGGCAGTGCCTAGTGCCTGTGACGAGTAGAACCATCTTTCATTTATAGATAAAATGGCTATTCCCTACCGAATAACATGCATTAGTTTTGTATACTTCATTCAATTCAGCAGCAATCATTAAGATTTTTTTCTTTCTTCTGTGTTGCAGAATTCATGTTTTGTTGATGGTCTGAAACATCTTCACTACCTCAAAGTTCATCAAATGCAATCTTTTCAAAGGATGGGCCACAGATATTCAAAACAGTAGCTATGGTAGTTAAGCTGCATTTGATTTATAGCGCTAGGGGGAGGGAGCAAGGCTGAAGAGAGACAGAAAAGAAAAAGCAGGTCCAGGGAACTACAGGCTAGCTCAGCTCAGTCCTTGTGAAGCTTATGGAGCAAGGCCATTTATGGGAAGTCATTTTTAGGCACTTAAACAAGAATGTGGCTGTGAACAGCCACACAAACTTATAAGGCAAATCACTCTTGTCTAGCTTGACTGCTTGTTTCCTTTAAAATCGCTGCAGACAAGGGGAGAGCACTGGATGTTTTGTACCTTAAGTCTAGCGAAGTCTTCAATACCATCTTCTATAGAACCTTGGTACTCAATATGGTGAGAAACAGATCATATGGAAGGCTGGGTAGAAAACTAGCTAGATCACTGCGCCCAGAGAGTAATGACCAGTGAAGGTTCAGCTGGCAGCTAATTACTAGTGACCTTCCCTCAGAGACTGATACTAAAACCAAAGTTCTCTAACTTCTTTATTAAAACCTGGACAAGAGGACAGAATGGATTCTTACAAGTTTGCTACTGACACAAAATATGGGGAAGTGGTCCTTGTCTTCCAGGGTAAGGTTCAGAGGGACCTCAACAAACAGGAGGAAGGGGCAGACAAAAGCCTCTTGTTATATTAAAAAAACCTAAAAATACAAAAGTCAAGTTCTGCACCTAGGATAAAACCAAACCAAACCATACCAAGAAAACAGTCAAACCCGCAGCAATATAAACAACAGGGGAAGTAGTAACCCTGTAGGAAATTATTAGGAGCTCCAGTAGACCGTGAATTCAACATAGGTCACCCAGCAGCAACGATGACTACCCACTTCCTGGGCTGCATTATCAAAAGCAGTCAGCAGTAAAGGGCAGTGATTCTTCTGTACTTGAAACATATGAAGATGCATGTGGAATACTACATACATTATGCCCAGTTTGGAGTCCTCCACTGCAAGAGAGAGATAAAAAAAAATAATAAAAAATTAAAAATCAAAGGAAGAGCTACTAAGATGATGAAAAAGCTGGAATACGTGTCGTGGTTTAAGCCTCTCAGCCACGCAGTTTTCTCACTCGCTCACTCCCCCCTCTTTCTTCCCCCCACTCCCAGAGGGATGGGTAGGAGAATCGAAAGAATGCAACTCCCACAGGTTGAGATAAGAACAGTTTAGTAACTAAGGTATAACACAAATCACTACTGCTACCACCAATAATAATAATGACAAGAGAAATACAAGGGAAAAGAATACAATCGCTCACCACCTAAAACCAAGCCCGACCACGCAGTGCACCCCCACCCTTCCGAGTCTCTGCTCTCCATTTTCACATCCTGGACATGACATGCTGTGGTATGGAATACCTCTTTGGTCAGTTTGGGTCAGGTGTCCTGTCTCTGCTTCCTCCCAGCTTCCCCCCCCTCCCTGGCAGAGCATGAGACTCAGAAAGTCCTTGGTCAGACCAAAACATGACCAAGCAGTAACTGAAAACACTGGTGTTATCAGCGTTGTTCCCAGGCCGAAAGTCAAAAGCGCTGCACCAGCTACCAAGAAGGAGAAAAATGACTGCTACTGCTGAACCCAGGAGAACATGAAATAAAAGGAGAGGCTGAAGAAGCTCTGTTTTGCCTCAAGAAAAGAAGTCTATCTAAGGATCTAACTGCACGCTGCTGCTGCCTGAATGTGGTCTATAAACAAGACTTGAATGAAACTCATCCCAAAGACGTTTTTTCAGGGTTGAAGTTGGTTGGTTTATTTCCTTTGCTGTTACTAGACACTGAAACAGCTTGGCCAGGATGACTGTAGAATCTCCATCAGTGGTGACAGCAAAAATTTGACTGAACAAGCCCTGGGCTACCTGACCAAACTTTGGAGGGGGTCCTGCTTTGAGTAAACTAGTTGACCTTCTGAGGTCCCTTCCCAGCCCCTTGCCACCTAGACTATTCTGTGATTGGAACATTCTGTCATTATAAATGAGGCTTGTAAAGGATATACCTGAATTATGAAACCAAATACATAACAAAGGTGGCAACTGCATGTATCTCTTCTGTTACAAATGGCCATGGCATAAGATGCTGTACTATTTATTATGAATTAGGAGAGTATGCTTAGTGAAAGAGCTGAGCTTTCATTAATCTTGGTCTGACATTTGCAAAATTGATTTGTTTTGACATTTAGAGTACTTCTGTTGTAGTATGGACTCATGTCTGACATTAAGCAAACTAAATTACAGTGGTTTTGCTTAAAAGCTTTGTGTAGAACATTTATTTTAGAATGCAGATGAAACTGTTCTAGCAGAAGCAGGAATGCGTTGAAAGACAGAGCTGGTATACTGACTTATCTGAAAAAAAAACACCTTAAATGAAGAATATCTAGAGCATTAATTATTGCTCACTGAAAATAAATAAATGCTAGCACAACATGAATGCTTAGTCATAAAACTTGGAATATAATCCAGAGTTTAAGGTAAAACATCAAAAACCTTATCCACATTTTTATCTTAAAAAGAGTTGTATCTTAAAAAGAAATAGGAATAACCTGAGTGCAACAAAGAATATCTCAAACATCTGAACTCTATTTTAGCGGTACTGCAGGTCTTTTACTCGTCTTGGTTTACATGTGAAATGCATAAATTTACTCATGGTCACATGAATAAAACAGATCAATTTAGAGATGGCTAATTTCCCTCTGAGTGAATCTGATACCTGAATCAGATAATATAATATTAAATTTTGTAGGTGGTTTTTTTTTTTTCTGATGCATTATAGCAATTCAAATGTTATTCTGGATGCAATTTTTTATTACTTAATCACAATGTATAACAAATCACAGGGTACTTTTGGGATTTGTGTCTGAAAGGCATACAATGCAGGATCCAAGTTACAATCCACAGTATTATATTCCTCCTCTTACAGTTCCTCTCCAGGAACCAAGTTCAAGTAAGCTTTCTAATTAATCATACATGTACTGAATATCCCCCCAAAAAAGAACTATTCCAGCACGCCTTCCTTTTTTCCCCATTTTTATGCTTTCATGATAAAGCTTAAAGACTGTATAAAAGTGCCTGATAATTAACAGATGGGCAATCCCCACACTTTGGGATCTCCTCCTTTAATCACAGCAGGTTTCTGTTCACTGAGTACCTCTGCAGGCCACACCCTCTATCTTATATTTTAAGTAATGTACTCCTTCTGACATTCTTGTCAACTCATCTGTGACAGCAGAGCCAGATGGACCCTTTCATTCACTTTGGTTTCAGTGTTCTCATCTGTATTGTGATACCTTGGCTTGCTTGCCAGTTTCTTGGTATTTCCAGATGGTCTCCCAGGATTCTGCCAGACAGATCAAAAACTGCTTAATTTCAAAGACTGGCTGAAATCAAATCAATGTGGTCAACACATGCAGATGTTAAATTCTCTCTTCACATACTCCTTTCCTAAATCTCCAGCTCAATAATATCAATACCACGGAACTCCATGAGGAATTACGCAAAGCTGGAAATACACTTGGGACTATTTCTTTCTTTCTTTCCAAGCTATGCCGAGTGAGTGTGTGAATGGTATTCTTTCACATGGTGATCTTTCCCATATCTTATGACTTACCTCTGTTAAGTGAGTAGTGCACTCATATGTATGAATGGGTTATGACATAAACATGGTATTCAAGGTGAAGTCCTGTCATCAGCTTTATGACATTTATTTTCACAGCTGCTTTCCAAACTGTTCTGTCTCCACTCTAGTATTTCTTGTTTGCACCTTCACTGAACTGTCTACTTTAACGTACAGATCTTCTGCATTGAAGTAAATTTAACTTCCAACTTAAAGATACATGTAATTAACTGAAATTATTTGATTTGAAGCAAGCTGCTCTCCACTTGTCAACCCTATGGACAACCACCACACCATTCTCTCTTCTGGATCATGCTTCCCCCTAGTCTTTTCCAGACTTAACCTAATTAATGACTTTGAAAGAGCTGTGACTTCTTCTCTCTTTGGATGTTGCCTTTTTGCTCACTATTGAAAAGAAATATGTAGTACCAAGCCTGCAAGAACTTAAATACACACATTTTATTCTGAAGGACAGCTTTAGAACCCACATTATCTACAGTCTTTCAGATTTACTTCTCTTCTTACATGCAACAGAAACATCCTAACAACATATCCTCCCCTAACAGCTCACCATTTTTATGTCAGTTCATTTGCAGGAATGTGCATATTATTTTAGAAGTACACATTAAAAAATAAATAAATAAATAATAAATTTCCTAGTAAAAAATGAATTTAAACCAACCATTGTACATTTTCCATTATTGTGAATGCTCCATCCCTGGTGGTGTTCAAGGCCAGGTTGGACAGAGCCTTGTGCGGCATGGTTTAGTGAGAGGTGTCCCATGGCAGGGGGCTTGGAACTAGATGATCTTAAGGTCCTTTCCAACCCTAAGTATTCTATGATTCTATCTTTACTTATATTCTGCATTAAATAAACTGTGTTTTAAGTGCATCGCTAATTTAAAAATTTGAAAAATAACAAAAGCTCAATCTGATTTTTCTTAAGATAACTGAGTGTTGTTTTTAATACCTTGTAGACTACTAAATTTTTTTTTATTTTAAGGATGGAATGAAACAGCTCAGGGGCTGAAATACATGAATTTGCATTTTAATGCATTTCTGCAGATTGATATGTCAAGCCAAGGACATCATAATAAGTTTACTCAAGCTGAGTGAACCAAGATTTATTTATAAAATTTCAGTTTAATACAGAAAGGACTTTTGACAAAGCTGTTTTACATACTTCTCTTAGTTCATACGTTCAGGGACACTGAAAACCTTAAAGCAACATTACTAAATATCAGTAGATAACTCCATTACACTGGTAATTAACTGTGCCAAGAGAAGCTTAATAAAAAAAAACTGCTTAAGATTTTTTTAGCCTGCAGTTTTCACTGCTCACTAATAAAGATGTAAGAAATCAGTAGTCTCAGCATCACTTCCAAAAGTGTTAAACCACTGTCCTTGAGAAAGTAATTATTATAATAATTAATATGCATCTCTATTGCCCTGAAAAAGCAGTACCCCTAATATTTTCTAATAATACGAAGAAATCCATGAACATTTAAAATATTCCAAATTATGCACTCTTGGTTTCCTTGCCATTTTCATTTCCAGTGACTAATGAACATCAAAAGCTAGGGAATAATTTAAAAGTCCACAGGTAATTACTAGAAAGTAAACTGGTATATTAGTCTATGACTTTTACACTGCGTAAACTGCTCAGTACATGATTGCCATTGTTATTCAACACTTGTAGTTGCTTTATCACAGAATCAATAAGAATTTGCAGTCTATCAAGATGGGCAATTTGCGTAGTCTGATGTCATATAAAATGCGTGTAAGCAATCTTGCTATTTCATGTAATATTGTCCATAGTGAAGTTGCACTTTTGAACACTGTTTAATGAATGGATAACAGCTTCAGTGTAGTTAAACTAACAAGCTGGATTTTAGAGTTCGATTCCTGTGTCTATTGGTAGTGGACACATTTGCACATAATTCTTAAAATTTATGTTAAGAATGAAATGTTAGTGCTTCTATACCTTACAAGACTTTTTTTTTGTTTTTAAAGTGTTTGCCATTCTCTAAACTCAAACACTTTAAAAGAAGTGTCGCAAATCCAAACAGTGATGCAAATACATCTGAAGTGAGCTTCACAGACTTGATAGCAAACAGCTCAGCATAAATACACATCTGTGGTGCTTGCAGGAAATATGAAATAAAGCTGTGTTCTGCCTTTTCTTATATTTGTCATCACACTGATGCCACTTCACAAAGGAGCCCTCAACAACCCAAACCCCTGAAATATTTCCGTTTCAAGTGTGTGTATACACTTTCTACATCAAAACCCATTGCTTTAGGCTCATGTGCATTATATCTGGAAGGAATAAGTGTCAGAAAGAGACACTCGTGTTACAGTGAATACCAGACTCTCTAGACTGAAGTCACGAGCAATTACATGTTTTCAGATTCAACATGGTTATATCTTTAACTGCAGAAGCCTTTGGTAGGTTGTTTCATTAAAGGCTAATTTCTGTAAGCACAAAGGAGCACAGAGGAACAGCAACAGACTGAGGGACCACAAGAACAGAGTGGCCACAAGACCTTGATGTGACTCCTTCCATGGCTGTGGGAGAATGATCAATTGGCCCATTGTCCTGGAGCAAGATCCCTCACAAAGGACGAGGCTCCTGATTACCTCACAGACCAACTGGGGCTTCTACCTACCATTTTCCAAATAAAAGACAGCTTTGCTAGAATCTTTCCCTTATTTTTTTCAAACTTTAAAAGTGCCAGTGTTATTTAGCTCATGAAAAACTGCAAGTCAACTGTCAAAACTGAAACTTATGAAAAGATTATACTTGAAAAAGTGTTTCTGATGAAAAGCAGAAGTTCGCAAAAGAAATTTACCAAATCCAGAATTTTGGGAAATTTCAATTAGCTTTCACACAAAGAAAAATCTGTCATTATTCCATATCATACAAGCATTGTACAAACAAAATATACTGTCATTTCTTTATTTTCCCATGCACCTTTACCAAAAGGTGTTCTTGGCTGCAATGCAACAACTTCTAGAGCTGCCAAGTTTTCAACCAAACAATCTCTGTAACTCTGTAACCAAACGCCATAATAGATACACTGGAGGGAATGCCATCCAGAGGGACCTTGACACGCTTGTGAGGTGGGCTGATGCCAACCTGATGAAGCTTAGCCATGACAAGTGCAAGGTCCTACACCTGGGTCTGAACAATCCCAGGCACAGCTACAGGTTGGGCAGAGAAGTGATTCAGAGCAGCCCTGAGCAGAAGGACTTGGGGGTGTTGGTCAATGAAAAAATGAACATGAGCTGGCAGTGTGCGCTTGCAGCCCAGAAAGCCAACCGTATCCTGGGCTGCATCAAGAGGAGCGTGACCAGCAGGTCAAGGGAGGTGATCCTGCCTCTCTCCTCTGCTCTTGTGAGACCTCACTTGGAGGATTGTGTGCAGTTCTGGTGTCCTCAACATAAAAAGGACATGGAACTGTTGAAACAAGTCCAAAGGAGGGCCACGAGGATGATCAGGGGACTGGAGCACCTCCCATATGAAGATAGGCTGAGAAAGTTGGGGCAGTTCGGCCTGGAGAAGAGAAGGCTGCGTGGAGACCTCATAGCAGCCTTCCAGTATCTGAAGGGGGCTTATAAGGTTGCTGGGGATGGACTCTTCATGAGGGACTGTAGTGAGAGGACAAGGGGTAACGGGTTCACACTGAAACAGGGGAAGTTTAGATTGGATATGAGGAAGAAATTCTTTACTGTGATGGTGGTGAGGCATTGGAATGGGTTGCCCAGGGAAGTTGTGAATACTCCATCGCTGGCGGTGTTCAAGGCTGGATTGGACATAGCCTTGGGTGGCATGGTTTAGTGTGAGGTGTCCCTGCCCCTGTCAGGGGGGTTGGAACTAGATGATCTTAAGGTCCTTTCCAAGCCTAACTATTCTATGATTCTATGATTCTATACTATCCTAGCTGGATTACCGTAAGTGGGTAATCTGCGCCTCAGAAGAATGCACACAGAAGAGACACACATGTACACACACCCTCTTTAAGATTCTGAATGTCAATTTGTCTAGAGAAGGGAAGGTGCACTGAAGTATTTCCAAGTGAAGAATCTGATAACAAAACAATCCCAAGTCATTACCAACACTACTAATCACACTGTCATTTCTGAAAGATGCTAATAAGTCTCGGACCTCTTCATGTCCATTGGTAGGATTCACAATAAATTACTGCTTATCAAAACTTTTACCTACTTATAAAATGTCAACTTGGTATCTACAAGATCATACAGTAAATCGAACTGATTTAGCATCATACTGAAGATCCAAAATTTTTATTATGTGACTACACACACATGAATAAAGTGAATTAAAAAAAAGACAAGTCTCACATTCTCACCATATGAGCAGGTCATCAAATAAATACAAGTCTAGATAAAGCAAGAATTTTCAGTGCTATAGAAACTAAATGCAAACAATGATGGAATTCAGAAAGATAAGCTCTCTCTTTACATAGTTTCAAAAGTATGAGTTATTCTTAATGCTTATTCTGAATGTATAAGTACCATGGAAGTGCTTAACTACAAAAATAGTAGTAGTATAAGAGCAGACATGATGAATCAGTAACCAGCTGTATTTCACAATGACCTCTCTTGCTCTGTCAACAGAAAACCCAGTCAGGGATGCTGAATATTTCAGAAGAGAATTAAAAAAAAAAAAAAAGAAAGAAAATAAAATCCTAACTAGAAACCACTTCTTTAACAAACCAAGTTCTATTCCATTGTGATTTATTCTTACTAGAAACAAAGGCAATGTGTTTTACTTACAGCAAAACCTGGAGTAACTCCCATAAGCCTTGATTCTCATGTACTTTACTCTGACGGCCATGTGAACCACTAAAACTTTCATTCAAAAGCTAGCAAGAAGAACTACCAATTCTGGTTACTGTGCTTTATACAAACACTAGGCACATACAAATGAAGTTGTATGACATAAAAAAGCAGACTTAGGAAAATCTTCTGGTTTGTTCAAATTAAAGGCAGAGGCAGCAGCTATTTCTGAGAGTACAGTTAGTATGAAATGTAGCAACTCCTTCAATAAAAGGAAGCAAGAAGCTGTGGTAGGCATTTTTTCTGACAGCTGAATGGTTTGAGTTCATTGTTATCATTGCAGAATATACAGTCCTAACAGAATGCAGGAATGGCACATCACAACCAAAACCTTATTTTCTTCTCACTGATGGACTTCAAGAGCTTACAAAGAAAACAAACAAACTCCTCCCAACCCCCCCAAAACAAACAAACCAAGAAACAAACAAATACTAATTCACAACAAAACAACCAATGAAAAAAGAACAGAAAGAAAAACCCCAAACAAATGAATAATATAATCCAGAGCATCACCCTCCAGAATAACAATCCTTGCATATTACACTACTACTAAAGTTCTAGGAACAATGTAAGATTATTCTTTTGCATTCTGACACCATGAGATCATTTCTGCTTCCTCTTTGAGACAGGTTTACTAATGAGCAACCAAAATAACCGAGAATGGCACGAGAATGGCACAAGAATGGCAGTGAAAATCAACTAAACCTACGAACTTCATACAACCAAAGTCCTCTTACTCCAGTGCTGAACATAGCTGTCAGCAAAACCAGAAGAAAAGTCAGTCCCCATGTCCATTTTATACTTGTTTTCTTGCCTGAAAATGCCTGTTAAGATGCCAGTGACTGAGAATCTCATATTGAATTTTATCACAGAGACATTTTTATTCTAGGGCATGACTCAAGAAAACATATGGACTATTTTTCACTTGATGTATTCATACTGAAACCACATGAGCAGGAAAGTAAATTCTTTGTTCTAGAGAAGTAAACAATATTATAACAGGCAATACTATTCTAATGAATTACAAAATTTTATACTTTGTTGATTCAGCATCAGAACTGAATGCACTGGGGAAGAATCTTGACTTACATTTAAAATCTGCATGCTCGGTTTTGACAAACTAAGTAGGAGGTTTTCATATCACCCTGTACATGCAGAATCAAGACTTTTGGAGGATTGATAACTGATTTAGACCTATGGAGTTTTTCCTTCCTACTTTAATACAATTCAAACAAATGCATTAAACTTATTACATGATATTCAAAGATTGCTAAAAATACAGGCTACTCCAGCAGAAAAACAAATGACCAAAACATGTAACCAAGCAGATAACTCCAAATGGGTTATTACATATTGATAATGAAATAAAATTAAAGAGAGAGGGAGGGAAAACATAATATACAGCAGTTACGCGAGATGGGAAACTGGTTCAAAGCACATGGAAACAGAGAAATTACTATCGAGAAATTACTATCACGGGAATTCTTATTAGACCCATAAGAAATCCACAGTGTCATATTTTTTTTTTTTTCTCTAGTACATTTCCTGAATAAATCAACCTGAAAATCAGCTTTGGCATACTTTCACCCACTTGCTTCATCTGCTGACTTCTCATACTCAGCAACTTCACCACTCCATAATGTCTATTTGAAAGGATGAACAGATATTAATGAAGTCACTGAAGAATACAGTATAGTCTTTAAGGAAAAGTAAGGTTACTCTAGATTCAGTGCAAAATGACTGACAACAGGGGTCAAATTCAAAGCCCACTGACCCCAAAGCAAATGCCAGTCTTTCTATGTCTTGTTTTTACCTCCTCAAACCTCAAAATATGTAGTTTTCATATTATCAGATTGTACAGTTAATAATGCATTTAGCAAAATTAAAGAGAAATATTGTAATGATGATAAGAACCACAAAAAAAACCCCACATTTTTTATGCATATAGTCTTAAAAATAGTTACATTAACAGCTGAAGATTAGAATTACAGACAGAGAAATGGCACAAAGAACCAAAAGAGGCTCCAGACTTGTCCCATTGTAGCAAGTGAAAGTCTGAGTGACCACTGAGTAAGGATTTTTTCTTGGTAGTCATCTAAGTCAAGCACCCCATTTAGATGCTTCAGGGAAGGCTCCAGAGCCGTCTTCTCAGATGCTTTCAGCAATTAGTTTTTTTCGTTGTGCTCTGCTCACATTCCAAGTTAGCAGGAAGGACACCAGCCAGCCCTGCTCTAAAAACCATATGCACAAAACTACTGAGACATGGTGGCACAGAAAATACAGTTAGTCTTTGAAGTTCAGTGGCATAGCCCCAGTAATCTTCTGGATCAAATAAACAGACACAAACATAATAGCTGCTTCTATTAAGCCAATGAGCACAAATTCTGAATATATATCAACAGAAACTGTGATGTAGTTGGATCATCATTATAGATCCTTTTCCTAACCCAGTATATCTTTATTTAGAATTTTATATTTATAAGTAGATGATGGACTGGGATTCTGAAAACTCAGTTAATTATAGGTAAAAATGCCTCACCACATGAAGCAAGGATACTCTACACAGAAGGGAACTCCATGCTCTGCTAATAACTAAACACAAATCTGCAGAACTCTTGATCATCTAAGAAGTCTTACATTGTTTCTGAAGCTCATTATATTAAAACTCCTACAGAGAACAGGTTGTGGGCATGTTGGCTTAAACACAGAGATTTTAACTGTGATTCTTCCTGAAGTATCCAAAATTATTTATGAAACAATCTCATTGTTAGGGAAAAAAAAACACCAAGCAATGACAAAAGACCCAACCCCAAATAAGCAAACCAACAAGTAAAACTCAAGGCACAAACAATATAGAAAGCCACTACAGCCTCAGCAGAAGAGGTGATTTTCTTTGACTACCCCTGTATGCATCATGCACCTTCACAGAATAATATATGCACTCGAGGCTGCTGGTGTGAGGACACATTGTTAACCATTGCCAATTATCTCTGTTTCCACTAGAGGGAATGGGAGTTGAAAGCAGCTGGCACTGTGAAAGACTGAACTTTAAATTAGGCATAAATCACAATGCAGTAGACAGAAAATGCTGTCCTAAGTGTCTTAATAAATGCTGGCATGGATTCAAGTGCCCACTGCCCACTGCCTTCCCTAACACGCACAGCCCAGCACTACCCAGTTGCCACGGAAACCACAGGATCCATCCCATCGTGCTCCCATTTTAAATTCTGCTGCAGCTCTGAAGAATCATTTCTATTGCACAATGGCACATGCTCATTACCACAGATTTACACTACTACATCATCACATTACAAGGTTGCAAAAATAAGGCAATTTACAACAAAAAATTCTGTCATTTTTATGTCTGCCTTACAGATTTCTACATTAGAGAGTCCTATGAACACAAAAGTGTTACCAACATTCTATGCAGAAAAAAACCCAACAGAACAACCAAACAAAAAAACCCACACTTCTTTTCTGTCAAGGAAGAAAAGCTACTCTCAGTTGTTTAATACGTAAGATTTTATGAACATCAGTATTTCAGACTGCCTGTACAGTGTCATTCCTGCAAACTTGGAAAACAAACAAGCTAATCCACAGGATATATTGTGGTAAGTTACTAAACCCAGTATTAAACAAGAAGAATGTATACTTGCTATATGAGACTCATGAAGCCAAGATACTGATAGTATAACCAGCTTCTCACATATTCTGTGGTCATGAACTGCTGTGCTAGTGACTGCTCTAATGGAGAAGGGCAGCTGAAAGGTCGAGCAGCAAGCATAATATGCCATCACTTTAGCATGGCAAGAGAACTACAGTCAGTGGACACTTTCTTGCTGGCTATGCATCAGCCATCTCAGAATTTATGTGATTTGTAATGGGAAGTTCAGGTCACATCTAATTGCAATGACGATTTTGAATTAAACCAACCTGCCCTTCTCTAGAAGCATTTCTAGTGCATCATCCATTGCCATTTCTATCCTTATATTACTATAAAAAAAAATTTCTGCTACTAAGGGTTAATACACATCCGCCCCACCCCCCCCATGGTCTTTCATAGAAAAATATATGCATGTGTGAAGAAGTAACTATAGCCCTAACACAGCTTTCACTGCTTGAATGAGTAGACTGCAGTAAGTAGTATGAATGCAAGCTTGGATAACAAAAGCACGGCAGCTATTCTAAGTCATTTTCAACAATAACATTTCAGCACTGTAACCATTTAACTTTTCAACACACATAGTATGCACATATAATGATTATTTACTAACTGCTCCCTATTCTACCCCTCCACTCCTAGTGAGACTTAAATCCCCCCAGACAAGGTAATTGAGCTCAGAGCTTCTTACTAATTTTTACAATCCCTGTAGCTTCTGGAATACCTCATGTGTTTGCTGCTTCTCTTGAGTTCCTGTGATGTCCCATGTTAGAAGCCCTTATATATATTTTAACACTCGCTTTGATGATGTACCTCAGAGTTTTGGACAAAAAACCCAGACACTGCCTACTTAAACCACCTCACCGAAAAACCCAACACAAGGACCTTTTATACCAATGATACAGCACAATTAATAAATAAATTAATTAATAAATATTAAGAAATAAATTTGTTAATTTTGATTCTCTTCTTGGTGCATGAAGAAAGCTAAATTTCTCAGAACAACAGTCCAACAACAAAATTAAAATAAATAAATGGGTGTCCTGGGTTCAGCAGTAGCAGTCATTTTTCTCCTTCTTAGTAGCTGGTGCAGCGCTGTGTTTTTGACTTTCAGCCTGGGTACAGCACTGATAACACCAGTGTTTTCAGTTGCTGCTCAGTAACGTTTAGTCAGACCAAGGAATTTCTGAGCCTCATGCTCTGCCAGGGAGGAAGGGAAGCCAGGAGGAAGCAGAGACAGGACACCTGACCCAAACTGACCAAAGAGGTATTCCGTACCACAGCATGTCATGCCCAGTACATAAACTGGGGGCAGTTACCCGGAAGGGTTAGATCACTGCTTGGTCCGACTGGGTATCAGTCGGCAGGTGATGAGCGTTTGTATTCTCTTGCCTTGTTATTTCCCTTATCATTATTATTATTGGTGGTAGCAGTAGTGGTTTTGTGTTATACCTTAGTTACTGAACTGTTCTTATCTCAACTTGTAGGAGTTACATTCTTTTGATTCTCCTCCCCATCCTTCCGAGAGCAGGGGCAGGAATTGGGGGGAGTGAGAGAACAGCTACATGGTTTCTGAGTGACAGGCTGAGATTAAACCATGACAATGGGGCTGCTAATTTCAGATTTCTAATAAGGCATGAAGCAAATAGATACAAGCAACCTCGTTTAGAAGAAGATGTTTATGCACATGGCCGGAGAATTGTAGCTAATTTAAGGTTCTGTCCAACCCAAACCATTCTATGATTCTACGAGTCCTAAAACAGTCACATCTTCAGAATCTTGTTGCCTCTAGAGAGAGTCTTAGTTTTTCCTTTGGAATAGTTCCGGCTGTTCTAGAAAGCTGGTTTTAGTCAGAAGTTGTGAAAAAGGAGACTTTCATGCATACTGAGATGGTAAAAAGTCTGGATTTAAAGCCATCCTTCAAACAAATGACATCCAGGCACATATTCTACCCCTCCATTTGAAGCAAGAGCTTTAACCTGAACACGACATTTCTCATGGTGAAGAATGCTTTTCACAACTTTCACTGTTGCACTGTTGTGTTTTATTTTTTGTTTCTTTCCTGTCTTACTTCCCTCTCCTACCTTGAGTACACATCACCAAAACAAGCTTATGTGCGTCTTCCTGATTAATCTACCATCTGATAACAATTACATTCAGCTCAGAGACAGGAAACAATATATGGGAATTAAACCAAATTGATATTGAAATATGAATTGAATCAATACTCTCAACTTCCTGGTCACATAACCTAACCAGTAAGTTATTACATGAATAAATCTTAGGTACGTCCTCAACTCCATTCCCCTTTTACACCTCAACAAAAGGAGTCTGCATTTTACTTACGTTCCTAAGGGAATTTCTTACAGGGCTAATTGTTGATCCCTCTCTGTATAGGCAAGGGTTAGCGGCTAACATGCTCAGACAAGGCAGTACTTACAGAAAGAACATTGTCAGTGCTTGGAAAAAAAAAAATCTGAAGTAAAATAACTGGACACCTATTGAAGTATTCAGCACTTGTCTTAGCAGGATTCCATCGCAGTTTTTCCGCTGTGGAGCTCTTCATCAACCTAAATCAGAAATTGAAATGCTTTACCAAAAGCTTTAATGATAATTTTAGTAAACTGGCTAAAATTAAGCTTTAATATAGCACAAGGTCTGCAGTACAGCTAGGAAGCCTTACCAGCACTGAATTGATTGAGTGCTCCTTGTCTGCCCTTTCTACTTACACTCTGCAACTCCAGAGATGGCAGAAATAGGCTAAGCTCCATAGAGATGTCACAACACAGTTTCCCATCCATCCCTACATTTCCCCTTATAACACATTCCTCAAAAATGTTGAGCCAATGGCTTTATGTGACAGAGAGGGAATTTTGAGCTGTACTCACTAAACAGAAGCCTATGCATTCATAGAATCATAAAATAGTTAGGGTTGGAAAGGACCTTAAGATCACCTAGTTCCAATCCCCCTGCCATGGGCATGGACACCTCCCACTAAACCATGCCACCCAAGGCATATCCTCATATCCAATCTAAACTTCCCCTGTTTCAGTGTGAACCCATTACCCCTTGTCCTCTCACTATAGTTCCTCATGAAGAGTCCATCCCCAGCAACCTTATAAGCCCCCTTCAGATACTGGAAGGCTGCTGTGAGGTCTCCACGCAGCCTTCTCTTCTCCAGGCTGAACAGCCCCAACTTTCTCAGCCTATCTTCATACGGGAGGTGCTTCAGTCCCCTGATCATCCTCGTGGCCCTCCTCTGCACTTCTTCCAACAGTTCCATGTCCTTTTTATGTTGAGGACACCAGAACTGCACACAATCCTCCAAGTGAGGTCTCACAAGAGCAGAGGAGAGGGGCAGGATAACCTCCCTCGACCTGCTGGTCACACTCCTTTTGATGCAGCCCAGGATACCGTTGGCTTTCTGGGCTGCAAGTGCACACTGCTGGCTCATGTTCATTTTTTCATTGACCAACACCCCCAAGTGCTTCTGCTCAGGGTTGCTCTGAATCTCTTCTCTGCCCAACCTGTACCTGTGCCTGGGATTGCTCCAACCCAGGTGGAGGACCTTGCACTTGGCATGGTTAAATTTCATCAGGTTGGCATCAGCCCACCTCACAAGCATGTCAAGGTCCCTCTGGATGGCATTCCTCCTCTCCCACGTATCAACAGAACCACACAGCTCGGTGTCATCGGCAAACTTGCTGAGGGAGCACTCAATCCCACTGTCCATGTCACCGACAAAGATGTTGAACAAGACCGGTCCCAACACCGATCCCTGAGGGACACCACTCGTTACTGGTCTCTAGCTGGACATTCAGCCATTGAGCACAACTCCTTGCGTGCAGCCATGCAGCCAGTTCTCTACCCACTGAGTGGTCCATCTATCTAATTGATGTCTCCCCAATTTAGAGACAACGATGTCGTGTGGGACTGTGTCGAACACTTTGCTCAAGTCCAGGTAGGTGACATCAACTGCTCTACCCTTGTTCATCAGTTCCGTAGCCCCATCATTAGTCAGGCAGGATTTCCCCTTAGTGAAGCCATTCTGGCTGTCACCAAGCACCTTGTTGTTTTTCATGTGCCTTAGCATACCTTCCAGGAGAATCTGCTCCAAGATTTTGCCAGGCACAGAGGTGAGACTGACTGGTCTGTAGTTTCCTGAGTTGGGATTAGTGGTTTTTCTGTTCATTTGTACAGCATTAGCAGAAAATAATGCCATAATCCAAAGAAACCATCTTTACACCACCAATAGTACGTATGTTATAAAAAATTTTGATCTTATCTATCCCACTCCTAAAAAAGTGTCAATGTACAAGTGAAAAGAAATAAATCCTCCCATCTCCTGGGGAGGAAGCCAATATGACACAGCACTCCTTCACAAAACCAAATATTGGATTTGCTGTTAAACCCTGCAATATACCATGCACTGCTCCAGCTGAATCAAACACAATTTGAAATGCCATTGAAACTCTGCTTTCCCATTAGGCAATGGCTCACCAGGCACCACGGCTCTGAAAAGCTACCTGCAATCAGCAAAAGGTTAAGTACAAATATATCTCCTGTTTCACATAGCAGGGGAGACAGAAGGGTCTCCCAGGCTAACAGCTCCAGTGCTCCTCACTATCCCCTTCCAAATACACTCCTCCACTCCAAACCACTATGGCTGTTTGCCAGGCAATTGATAACAAAAAGCTGGTTTTTAGCACAGAAAAGCCTCACTTGTTTCTCCAATGTAAAAGACTGAAAATAGTGTTGAATAATAGTCCATTCTTATCACTGTGAGGCTGAATACTGAATATATTAAAAATAAGTATAATTTCTAGAAAGAAGCAACTCAAAAATGGAACAGGGAGTAGCCTCTTAAGACTCCCCAGCATCCCTTCTTTGGTGAATTATAGTATCCTCAGTCTACTACATCGATGTTTCACATTTGCAAACATGCTAGAATCTGAAATTGTGTCTCAGTAATAGCCGTGTTCTGACATCAGTGGTGAAGTATTTTCCCCACTCATGTCCTAGAGCAAAACCAGTAGTAATGATTCCACTGTCACTGCTCACAGGATAATTTCTATGAAAAAAATGCTAAAAGATTATGTTCTTCTATGACTGTAAGCATAGTTGGGTTAGGTATGCTCTAATTATTGCAGTAATTAAAGTTATTACTTAGAAACCACTGCACAGGAATATGTGTTCACAGCTTTAAGAGGGGGCAAAACCCATAAACTTATTATGATATATATGCATTCGGTGCTGGCTGCTCACTAAAACAAGCAGGTGTCCATGCTTACCTCAAAATACAAGAGTCAGAACTTCCTGAATGCTCTTGGATATGTTAGATATGTTTCATAAAGAATTCACTGGTACAAAACTAACATCAGAATTCATGACTCAATTATTATTTTTATTGTGAGATTTCAACTGCAAACAACCCACTTCAAGGCAAATTATATGTTGCCTTTTTCTCCTTTTTCTACCTTTTTTAAACTGTAAGAAAATACAAAGAAATTGAAACCAGAGTGCATTTCTGAACTGCTGCTTATTTTGGCCTTTATCTTTACTGATCAAATCGTAATGCAAAAGATTAAGACAGGACACCTATGCAAACTGAGAACACCTTATGTACATTTCAAGGGTTAGAAACCAGTTACCTAATGAAGTAATCAGCAGTTCAGCAATTTATTTTAAGGTGGCTTAAAGATCCTCCTTGACAGCCTCTTAAGTTTACATACCTTCAAGAACTTCTATGTGTAAACCACATCATACTTGCAGAGGCTCTGTAAGAAGCTGCCTGCTAGCATGATATCAGTAAGAACAATTCTGAATGTATTTCAGACTACTTGAGAAACAGCACAGTGATTTCACAAGTTGAGGAATGTCAGAATATGCACCTATTATTTTTTACCAGAGACAACAGGTCATTGTCAAGAATTTGCAGGGCTTTTTCCCTCTTTCCTCCCAAAATCCTCATCCTGGGTTTCTAGAACACCATTATCATGTAATAGAGAGTAAGCATCCTCTGCTCCCTTAAATCTTTCCTCCATACATTCTTCAGTAAGACAGCATGAAGCAAGCAGGCAAACCGTACCTGTTCTGTTTACCCTCAGCTACTCTCTCAATGGAAGAACGTGTTACTGTAAGAATGCTGGCTACAAAGCACAAGTGTTGCACAGCAACAATTCTGCCATAAACTTGGGTCACTGTGGAAGACGTCAAGCAGAACAGAGTAGGACTGCTTTTACTGAAACTGCCTGCTGTCACTCAGAGCTGCAACGTAGCTTGACAGGTATGTTCACAGACAGAGAGTTAACTGGAAGCAAACAAAGACCCTACCTATCTCTCAACTTCTCAGTTTAAATTCCCCTGGCCATACAGTAAAACCCTGCATGAGCTATCAAAAAACAGGGCACAAAGATGGCCCATGGCTGGTCAGCTTCAAAGATCCCTCCTGCCTCTGGAACATGCGCACTCTCAATCTCCATACATAACTGGTTAGCTGTCAAACTCCCTGCTTCTGCCTTCCTCACCTACTCTCTCTACTGTCCACGAAAACAAAGAAAAAAGTCTCCAACCACTTCCTAGAACGCCTATGGCTCCAAGAAGAAACCGATGGAAACAGAAATCTAGATGCGTGAGCTATAAGCTGTGATGACAGTGACAGCAAGGAGTTAAGTCTTATTATGCAGAAACCTGCACAGAACTGACCAGCCTCTAGGTATCACCTGCTAGTGCTTCATAGAGGCAGCGCATGAATTTTTCCCAAATTTTTTCTCTTACAAAGAAGAAATGGTTTAATATCTTGTTTCCACAGACAAAAGGTTTCTTTCCTCAGCTAGGTAGATTTCAAAGCTGGCAAAACATGCCATATAGTCCCATAATGTCTCAACAGTATAAAACTACCTCACCCCTGAGGAGCCAGCTTTATTTTTCCAATAGAACAAAATTAAGCAAACAATTTTCATATGAGACTTAAAAATGATGCACATGAAACATACATTAAGAACATACATTACTATGCCCAAGACAGATGTTTAAATAGATTACAGTGAAAATTAGTACATGCTACATTATGTCCTATGGGAGGAGTTAGTACTAATTCATTGTCCTGGGCAACTTCTAAAATCACCTCCTATCATAAACCAAAATCTTTTTTTTCCAAATTGTGGCTAGTGCAAATCTGTATGCCATTCAAGTGTAAGTTAACAAAAGAATCCATCCCTTTATTCTTCTTCCTTCTAAACATCAATTTATAATAGAGTTTATAAATTCAGAGTTTGCTAACTACACGTCTAATTGTTCTTTTTTTTTTGTAAAAATCAGTGAAGTAAAATACTACCTGAAAGACCTTGACAATCTACCTTCTATAAGTAAAACTGTACTTTAACAAATATGCACGTAGTTATACATAATTATTAAATAACAGCTGATAAGTTTTTCTATTACATATATACAACGACTGAATAATCTCACAAAATAATCAAGTAGGTTAGTTTGGATGACACCACAACAAAAGTTACACTATTCATAGGAAAAATAATCCCTAAAGTTCATAAATATTTAAGGCATTCTAAATTACTTCCAAGTAAATGTGAAACAATGTAATATTTCTTAAATGAGAAAGTTAACTTTATACTGTTTAGATATAAATCATAGGAAACATTCATTATTTACATATACTAATAGAACTTAAGGCTTGTGACTTGAAATTATAACTTTTTTTTTTTTTTTTAATTAAAATTGCAAGTCATGGAGAGCAATAAACTACCAAAAAGAGAAAACCATAGATAGGCTCTGTAACTGAAAATAGCAGACTGCTGACAAGACTAGTTTTCTAAGTTTTCAACAAAAAACTACATTTATCTTTGAAAACCACTTCCATGCTGCATCACATGCTGCATAGCAATGGACAGAGTTGCAGGTGAGAATGCAGAGATGCAGGAAGAGCTTAAATTTCTTTTCCTGACCAAAAAAATTGTGTTAACTAGCACTAAGGAAACAAAAGAGCGACAGAATTCAATCTTACTCAGCATTAAAAGGTGTCTTACACTTGTAAAACATTAATTCATATGCAGCTATTGTTCAGAATAATTTAAGCTACAAATGCAAACAGAAAAACTTGATTTTTTAAATTTTTGTTATGTAATTACTACCTCAGTCATATTCTTTTGCATCTCCACTCAGTAAAAAGAGAAAAAAGCTTGACTTTCAATTCTGCATAGGATTTATTTTGTCCAAAATTAGCTTGAGGGGAAATTATGACTAAAAAACATTCTGAAAAATAGCAACAATAATTGGGAGAATGGTTCTAAATATACAGAGCACTGCAAGTCTGCATTTATGGCATTCTCACTGATACAGATGCTCAGCTGGTTTTTCAGATTCGCCTCAGACACTATGCAACTAACGGTACAGTCCTTTCAATGGATGTTGGATGAAACAGGAGATTAAGTTCATAGGTGGGCTCTGCCAGCAAAACACTGGTATTTCCAGAGTCTTCACTTGGGGCTTGCCCCATCCTGCTCAGCAGCTGTGTGGAGCTGAACTTTTACCACGCTCTGCTCTGTTCACAGGGGAAACCACAGGCACTCCAAGGGGTTGAAAAACAAAACAGTGACTAATTTTATTGTAAACTTCTCTAAACTGTGTCAGGAAGAAAATAAGTCTTGGCAAGCTCTCCTTCTTGTAACAGATCTGAAGCAGAGGGAGAAAGGAAAGAAAATCAACCTTGTGGATCCACAAAGTCTTCTCAGTCAGTGAGCTCTAGCCCCTTCAGCTGTAGCCCTTTCAGTCAGTGACACCATCACAGCCCAACATGGACACGCGGGTAGGAGGCGGCCACACCCAGTTGCCTATTTATAGGGTCAGGGTCTCTTGGACCCCTCCCTCAGAAGCAGACTCATTTCCTGCCCGCACACACACCGGGAGCTGTTCTGGAAGGTTCCAGCCGGTGCCAGCGGTCTCTGGTGAGCCCCAGCCCTAGCTCCTGCTGTGCCCTGAGTGGCGCAGCACGGTGCGGGGCAGTTGCAGGGGCTGTGCTGCTCTCTTTGGGCAGGGTCTTACTGAGGCAGTTAATGTTTGGGGCCTCAGGGCAGGCAACACGGGAAACCATCCCCTGCCTTCATGAAGCGCAGTCCCTGCTCTGCCCCTGACCACCAACACGCTGCTCACCCTCAACAGGCGCTCAGCCTTGCTCAGCTCCTTCTGTGTGTTGAGCTGTTTTGAAACACATGCACTTGACCACCACAGGGTTTTTTCTTTGAGACCAGGGCCAGGATAGTTCACAGCCCGGCCCCACAACACTTGGGGCACCAGGGGACTCTTTAGACTCCCAGGTGTGTTCCTCCCGTTGCATAGAAGGGCAGATCTCTATGGAGTTCCACTCATAACTTCCAGGGGACCAGCAGTTAGATGAATCATGAGCCCCCCATTAGTGAACATCTACAAATTATTTCACCTGAACATCTATCCTATTAAGGGAGACAAAATGAAAGTAGAATCTCTTCAAGAAAGTATACACCGCAGTTTTTTCTTGAATATGAAATAACAAGCTGTTCAAGAGGAGTGAATTAAAAGTTTTAAAGACTTTGTTTTCTTTAAAGTTATGTTTACAATAATAATGGTGTAAAGTCCCCTGACACTGTATTATTGTTGAATAAATCTTAAGTTTACTGAAATGGCTGACATTATATGGTAAAAAAAAAAAAAAAAAAAGAAAAAACACCACTTTACACACATCATATTTAAGAAACCAGCATCAGGATATAGTTGTTCTGCAAAAATATTCCAGGATTCTGATGTATTTAATTTTTTATAAGGTGGCAAGAAATATTCTTCTTTTCCTGTTATGATTTACTCTCCTCTTCTTCGGCTGCTGTCTCTTCTCATAAATTTTGCTCCCATCTTCTGTACAACTGCTCCTCCTTTTTTTATCTCTTCTTATTTCCAGCTACGAAAGTGTCCTATTCATCTTGTATCACTATTGACAGTTCTTGTAGTCTTTATTACATTATAAAAAATATCTCCGAAATAGTTTAATAAGAATTTAGATTTTCTTGCTTTAATTATTTAGTTGTGATAAAGGCCCAAAGATTACAAGACACAACACTTCAAGAACACAAAAAGCTTCCCCTCCACTGACCACATTCCTACAGTCCTTATTTGTAGTTGTCCTGGGTTCAACAGTAGCAGTCATTTTTCTCCTTAGTAGCTGGTGCAGCGCTGTGTTTTTCACTTACAGCGTGGGAATGGCGCTGATAACACCAACGTTTTTAGTTGCTGCTCAGTAATGTTCTGGTCTGACCAAAGACTTTCTGAGCCTCATGTTCTGCCAGGGAGAAGGGGAAGCCAGGAGGAAGCAGAGACAGGACACCTGATCCAAACTAGCCAAAGAGGTATTCCATGACACAGCACGTAATGCCCAGTATATAAATTGGGGGCAGTTACCCGGAAGGGCTAGATCGTTTCTCGTGTTGGGCTGGGTATCAGTTGGCAGGTGATGAGCATAGTTGTATTCTCTTTCCTTCTATTTCCCTTATCATTATTATTATTGGCGGTAGCAGTAGTGGTTTGTGTTATACCGTAGTTATTGGACTGTTCTTATTTCAACCCATGGGAGTTACATTCTTACAATACTCCTCCTCATCCCTCCGGAAGCAGGGGGGAGGAAATGGGGAGGCGTGAGCAAGCAGCTGCATGGTTCTGGGTTGTGGGTTGCTGGCTGGCCTTAAATCACGATAGTAGTTTATCTTAAAGTACAACTGTACTCAAGCAACCCTTTTTACTTCTACCCATAGTGACTCAGAAGTCACATCTCTAGTGACTTTTAAAAGGAGCAATGAATGACCTATTGACAAACACACCCAGCACAGATGGAAACACAAAACTGGGAAGCCATTCTCATCTAGCCCAGGGCAAGCTACAGTTACAGATATGTTTCAGGCACCAGGAAAAGCCATCAGCATGCTGGAAGGTGAACATGGCTGCTAAAAGGGTTTCAGTACTACAGTATCAGATTTCAGTCTTGCTGAAAGCTGACTTGTCATTTTAGGCTCATTTAGATATGCTACAGAGAAAGTAAGAAAAAGGACAAAGAAAAAAATAATAATTAAAAATTGAGTACTTCATCAAACAAGCAAGGGGGAAAGTATCTTAAATTAATCCAAAAAAGCAAGCTTAGGAAAAAGCCTTGACCTGATCAAGTGCCTCACTATCTATTAAATCTCCAAGCTGATCTCAGTGAAATATTCAGCCCGACTTTACTACCCAGTCCATGACCTTGATCCAGTGCTGTTAAACTAAACACCCTTCTATTGAGAATGGAATCTTAAACATGACATTTTCAAGACATTTCAAGCATAATCCAGTGAGTCAGAAAATGAGTTGTTATAAAGCCTTAAATCTGAAATTAACCTCCTAAAGCAAATTAAGTAAAAGTTATATGAACTTGCATTTCTGGATAAAACAATGAACAAGCATTACTATTTTCTGCATGCTGTACTAGGCACAACTAAATGCCCTTTGTGCTCCAGAAAACAGTCTATAGTTTCCATTTTAATTTCCCATTTTCCTTCTTAACCCAAATCCTTGCCTCTTGACTCCTCTCTCATTATTCTGTGTTCTACTTTTGTTTCTCTTCCACTGTTTCTCAAGTAGAATGATGAAACTGGAAGTAGAATGACCTAACCTGCTGAAGACATGGAATGACATGAGAATGAAGGATCCTCATTCAGCACACATTATCTAGGACTGCTGATGTAGTTTGAGGTACTTCTGCAGGATTAAGCAGTGATCTCCTGCTGACCATACTGAGAATATTGCTGCTTCTTTATACTGTGCTGACAGGGCTGCTATTCTGTGAAAGCCACATACAAAATTTAACACATACTTGAGAATAAGAAATGTAAGTCCATTGAATCTAATAAATTATGACCATATACTTATGTAGCTAACCTTTTTGTACATTTACAGCCCTGCACAATAAAAAGCTTTCTGACAACTCTTATTGCTAGCCCTACGAAGCCCTGACTACTATTTTTATATTTATTTATTTAGAAGATAAAAAAATACTAGTTTGATTTATCAGCCTCTTGTAACAGACAACAATATAATGATAAACTGCATCATCCTTTATCATAACATGGGGAAAAGTATCTCATCCTTTTGGGAAACATTCACAGTCCTACTATACAAAATAGGACAGGCTTATTGCAGTAAAACTGTGGAGTCTATCATAATGTAGTTCATCCTTTATCTTAACAGAGATCCTTCTGAATTTTTTTGGCCTACAAAAATATTCACATGTTCAAAAACAAGCATCCCTGGACACACATCAAACACATTAGTATGTGACAGCAATACAGCATTCTTCATCAGAGGCTCTGACCCAGGACAGGCTCTCAACACTGATGTCCATGTGAAATAGATAATTTCATTATACCCATTCCATTACTTGGTATACAAAATCCATGATCACACAGCAGCTGATTGATGGGAGAGAACTCAGTTCTGACCACGAGTTTTGGGAGCTGATCAAAACACAGTCTTCTCTCAAAGCACTTATAATTCAGGTAGCTTCTCACATACTTAATTTATCAATTCAGGAAGGTTTTTCATTTAAAAAATAAGTAAAAATCAAGAAAATATAACTGGAAAACAGCTTTCCCATTTATGTTTTTTTAATCCATAAATGCAAATTTCATGTGCCTTTCCAACATTTTTTTCTAAACAGAAACAAAACTAGGTTTTATTTAATTACACTTAAGCTATTCAAAAGAAAAAAAAAACCACAACAAAACAAACCAACAACAAAAATACCCTAAAACCCAAAAAAACACAACATACATTTTATTAATTAAAAAAATCCAAACAAACACCAAAACACAAAAACTTGCTATTTTAAGTTAGTGAAAGCTTTAATTATGACTGGCTTAATGTCACGGCACAGTGACAGAAGACCAGGAGTCACTCACTTGAAACAGCTAAGCTGATTTCTTATCATACCCTTGAAATATTTCATATTATTCATGAAATGAGAAAAGGCTGCTTCCACCCATAGACTGCCAACCATAAAACATATACTTAATTAGAAAACAGGTTTCTACTTCAGGGTTCTGAAGTTCAAAAATGTTCTTTAAAAAAAAAAAAAAAAAAAAAAAAGGAAAAAAAGGCAACACAAACCCCCGTTTATAGAAAGGGTGGAGACATTTTTCTACATTGTAACTGCAATAATGTCATAGAATAAATGAACAAAATAACAGCATATTTAAGGTCTAGTTTAGTAGATGTCACTTCTGTCTAAAATGCTACGAGCTTTTTACAGTCTGTACTGAGGAAAAGATTCTTCACTTGGACTTTGGGCTATGTTATTTGCCATTAAAACTTTACTTTTAAAAACAGTCATAGTGGTTATCAACATAGCTAGGACACAAATATTCAATTATGCCTCTATAATGCATACAAGTAAAAGCAAATCCTTCTTTTGCCCTTCAGTTAAATCTTCCAGCTTTAGAACAGATTTATATAACCCATTTGTTTCTAGTTAGGCAGACTTTTCACTTGAAAATATTCAGCAAAAGAAAGTCAGAAAATGATGACTTGATAAATCTAAACCTTGCTCTCTATCCAAGGAATTGATATTTGACAACATTAATGAAACCTTTCAACAAAATCAAGCATACCCTCAATTCCTGTGCTGAATTTGTGGCTGTTAATAGCTTCCAAACCCATTAGAGAACATGATGATATTTTAAGGTGGAGGCTAAAATAAGTCTTGTTTGAATTTTTAACTGTATAATGTTGCACTTGACCTTTTGTATCCAATCATATAAAATTTTTATTTCTCTTCTAGCAGATTTTACAGAGAATGCCTGGTCTCCTTTGCATTATTAGAACTGTATACCTTAAAAATCCTTTTATAGTGAACTCAGGCTTTTATCCTCTATGCTCATTAAAAATACAGACTTTCCTAATGCACACATCTACATATGCAAGGAATCATACTTCTCCCTTTTATTACAGGGCCTTAGGATGCACTTGCAGGAAGCAGAGAAATTCTTTCTCCTATGCAGAAATTTGCAGTGTGCATCAAATTGTTTAATAAGGACATTTCTTTTTCATTTGGCGTTTCACTGTTGAATCTTAATTTTCAAAGAGCTCCAAAAATGTGTAACATTATCAGTGCTAGAGTACTCCATCTATTCATAAAACAGGAAAGACTGGAAAAAATGGGGTATGAAATTCCATGCAAACTAGAAGGAACAGTTATTGTGCAATGCTTTCACAGTTCTGATAGATCATGGCATACGGGTTACTGTCATATAAAATCTCACTAACTGGCAACAGATTATGTAGTAGTTGTATCTGTGTAGGAGATACCTATTGTGATTTGTCTGTATCATTAAGCCACCACAACTGTGAACTTCAGTTAATGCCAACAAATACATATCCAGTATCAAATAACTAACAAAATTCACCTTCTACCATTTGCATAACTTGTATTTTCATGGTTTGAAATAAAAAAATCTAAAGATGCTTAGTAACATACACTGTGAAAATGTGAGAATCTTCTGAAAGAAGGGCCTCAGAAAGAAAAGAGCAACTACTGAATTATACAGCTTACATAACTAAAAAGCTTGTGCAAGTCAAATGCTTCTGAACTTTATTTCAAATTCTGATACAGAGAGCATTCAAGTGTGACAAAAGCAAAAGGTTCTGAATTATATTAAAAAGAAACAGATTTCTACCACACAAACTGCTTTATGTATCTGTATAATGTTCTTCACACCTTTTTATTCCTATATATTTTTATATATATAATTGTGCCTTGACTGTTATGGTAAGACATTGAAATAGCAGTTCCCTTTATTATAAGTTTGAATTAAAGAATGACCTCCAAGACTCCTACAGACTACGTAATTTTAGACATTACACTACTGGCTGACTAATGTCTCCAACAGATTTTCCATCTTCTTACCAAGAGATTGAATCCCGTTTCCTGAAACCACACAGGAATTCTTTTCTTTCCCCATATGATGTTTATTAATTTCAAATTATGACACCATTTTCCCCCCTCATGCTTCACTCTTAAGCTCCACAGTCAGTTAGACTGCTTGTCTCTCCAAATTAACACCTGCATTTGCTGCCAAAGAAGAAAGGGTAGACCCAGTGACCTAAGAACTCTGCTACAGTCAGATCAGATGAATTTGTGTCAAGCTGCCATTTTGGGTTTGATGCTAGATGGCTGCTCCCTATGCTGCACTCTACAGACACCCCACTCAACACCAAAATGGAATGGGATCTAACATTTCAGAAATATATAAAACAGACAAACCTTTATGTACAACATCATTCCTTGACATATTCTTTAGCCTACTTCACTATTCCATTAAATCACAGATGACAAGTGACAAGACATTGCTAACAATTTTTGTAATGCACAGGACCAACTTTATCAAAATATCTCTTTTAGTCTGCCGTCTGTCGTTTCTTGTTTCATAACTAAATGTTCTGTGATTTAGAAACAAAATATTTATGCATTTATTTAATTAGGTAAAGACAAGAAGAGGTGCCTTGAAACCCAAAGTACACCATAATATTTTTAAAACAGCAAGTATCAAATGTTAAGCAGTGTTGGATCACAGTTTAACCCATGCACATCAAGAACAGTCCTTTGGCAATCCAAACTTCCCCCTCTACTTACCTTGGTTGATGATTAAATTGACAAAACTATCCTTAGTAATACAGCCTCAGCTTAATGGGAAACCTACAGAGTTGATCACTGGCTTTCTCCTCAGGTCATCATATTTTAAAGAAAAGACATCTAAATTCATTTTCTAAATTTGACAGACCAGTGGGGTCAGGTCAGATGGATAACTGATTTTATGAGGCTTGTGGTACTGCTAAAAAGTAGCAGTTCTTAATTTGACTGTGAAGGAGGATGGAGAAGGATGGGGCATAGCTCCAGTTGAGGCCCTTTGCAAAAACTTTCAGAACAGTCAAAAGAAAAAACCCCATGAAGAACCCCAAACAAAAAACCCTTCTTCTGATCTCTCCTGGATATCCTATGAGCTTCAAAACCTTCATGCTGCATTATACTGCCGGTATTCTCAGTGCTGAACACCATTATCTTGAAGTGAATGTGAATTTGTTTTCATTAAGTTCCTACAATTTTGTATGGTATAGTCAATATACATATGAAAACACTTTTCCAGAATACTACTGAGAATCTCAAGAATAAATAAAGGAAACATTACACTACCTAGAGACCACAATGAATATCAAATACACTACCCTCACCATTTCTTTAATATGGTATGAAATGTTAGATAGACATACACAGACTATTCACTGCAGTACTCAAAAAACCCACGTAAAACCCCATTCCTTCTAAATAACAGGAGATGGCTAGGGCTTCCAAAGCAGTTTCATACATGAAAAGTATTTAAAGAAAACACTGTTGAAAATAAATTAAAAAAAATGCATAACAAATTTACATTATCTCTTTCATTTTCCTGTCCGTAGGAAAATGGGAAGGTGACCAATGGGGAAAAAGGGTTGGGAGAAAGCATATAACTTAGAGAAAAACTGCTTCAAACCAGGGATGAGGCTCTAGTTTACTGCCTATTTTTTTGGCATTTCTTTAAAGACTTTCATTTCATACTAAAATAAACCGTTGGAAAGGGACATCAGTTTTGTTCTGGATTATTCCTACTAGCTTGCAGTCTCATTGTCTGCCAAAATATAACCAAGATCGGAATCTCAATAATGGTATCTTAATCTTGGGGCTGTGCCCTTGCTCATATAATAACCAATAGCTCAGTTTGTAACTATTCAAGCTAGGGTCATGGATTACAAAGGATTCACACTCCTGGAAAATAATAGGGGAAAATCATTCAGACTTATCCTAAACTCTCAAAATCAGACAGAGAGAAATATGGTTTTGTTTTTCTTTGTATGTGCAAGAAAAATAGTGGACCCTTCCAGCATGATATGGACTATATTTCTCCCTTATCTATTAGGACTTGCTGCTGTCTGCAGTGAAAAGAACTGTAATGAGATACTGAATGATGCACAGACAATTGCAATCATAATTTTTTACAACTCAAGTTCTTTTACAACTTTTCTTTGAGTTAATATTGTCATTGAACTTACTGTGGATAAAGGGATACAGAGGAATGAAAGAAAATGATGCAGAAAAGTAAAATGAACTTCACAAATTAATGAATTGAAGAAATTAGTCATAAATCAAAGACCACATATATGCTTTGCCTCAGAAGAATGTTAAAATTACCATCAATATTACTTTCATATCATTTGGAAATATTTCACAATCATTTTGCTAATAGACAACTAACTATATGTAAAATTTTATCCCTTCTGCTGCTCAAAAGGAGAAAAAAGTGGTCCATCAGACTGCAGTATGACTACTAACAGAAAAAACAAAGACAAGATCTGTGAGCAGAATAATTGTGCATGAAAACTTTTGGCATATGTATTAACATCACTCTTAAATATAACAATGAAAAAATAGATTAAATTAATAAAAATTACATTCTGCAAGACGTCATTGGCCAGCTAAGTCACAAAAATCACATCACAGATCCATCACAAACCAAAGACAGTCTTACAGTTAAAGTTTAAATTAGCTGTTAGACGAGACTGAAGATAATACTGGGAAAGATTAACACCGTCAAATTTTTCTTGAGATATCAGCTGACAAGTTTCAGCAGAAAAGGAAAATAAAGCCTCCTTAGTTCTTCTAAAAATGCCAACTCTATTTGTATACTGGCCATCCCCAGTCCAGTTAACAATACTACCTGTGACTTACCTGTATGGGAATAAACTCAGCCCAAGCTTTGGATTTTCTTGTGGAGACCTGTTTTGTTTTTAAAGGGTTTGGGGGAGCAAGAGTGTTAAGGGGGGTCATGTTCAAATACCGTTACCAGCACAACAGAATTTTAGTCTCCACAAATGTATTTAAAGACATGTACATATTTAATGAACTATAATGTTCCTCTTCCACTATATAGAAAATTGCATCTCCTAGAAGTTTTACTATTCACTGACATAAGTCCCACATGGCAAAATAACTCTTAGGTCAAAGCTTGATTCAGTTATATAAAACAATAAAAAATTAAGAACTGTAGCCTTTCCAAATGAGTGAATAACAAGAGTGGAATGGCTTCTGTCATCTAGTGAAAAGTATAAAATGCTGTTTTACTTTCAAACTTACACATTACATATAAAGAATAATTTATGCAATTTAATAATTTACAGCATAATAATGATTTATAAAACTGAATAATTGGTAAAAGAATACTATTCTTTAAAGGAATAATAAATAAGAACATTCACTCCCCACTGTTCGCATGCTTCCATTGTTTCCACTGATGTTTCTTCTTCAGATTTGCTCTTTACACTTTATTCCATACATTAAAAGAGTCCCTACTGAAAGTATAATTTATATCACTTTAGGGGAAAAAAAAAAAAGGAAAAAAAAAAAGGAAAATATTTCTTACGGACTAGTTCTGTAACTCAGCTCACTACCACAGCACATGGAGCAGAAGCAGAATGCAGAAATATGCTACGGGTGGGGAGTGGGTCAGAGGGCAGGCAGAACATAAACTGGCAGAAGTTAGTCATGGCACCATGGAGTTGGATGGCTTCCAGAGCCTGCTGTTCAATCCCCAATAGTTACTGTCAGCGTCATGATGAGAAACTGAAATCCATGATGGAGCCATGAAAAACCTTCTACATAAGATCCATCACTGGAGAGGGAACCCTTAAGAACAACAGCAAGGTGGAGCTTTGAGTAGGATATATGACTGTCATGGATCTGAATATGACTTAGAAGATTGCTACAAGGAGCCAAAGAAATACTTTCTAGTTTCTACTCCTAATAGAGGCACTTTGCCCATACTCCAAGGCATCACTGACAATCCTGCAACTCTAGCTCTACAGTGATCCTCATTCAGAGAGTAAGCTACCTGTCCTATCTCCAACTTCAAAGCAGTATCAAAGTCCTGATCTGAATAACAACCTCCCAGTTGCAAGAGGATATTTGCTGCCTTCTCCATGCTGGGCTTTACATTTCTTGCTAATTTAGTAGCCGTACTACCATTTTCCACAGTGTTTCTCTGCTTCTGGGCATGCCAGAAACATAAAGAGTCAAGAAATATGTTGAAAAGAAGGGTAAACTCACAGGCACTAGACTTTGCAGGGAGTAAATACTATAGGTACTAGTAAAAATAGCAAGTGATTGCTTGAGCATACCTTTGATCAGACAACATACTAGAAACCTGCCTGTCTTCAAATGTGTCTCAAATCGCCTTAATGCTTTCTCCTACCAGTGTTAAGAACAATAGGATAGTGGCTCTGTCTTTGGTATGGCAGCTTTAGTACATCATTGTTTTATCTGGACACTGGACATCAGCAACCCATAAGAGGCAGCATTAGCAAGCAAATTAGCTATACTTTGCTCATTTAGAAATCTTTTACACTGTTTTAAACCAACAGATCAATATAAATGAATGAACATGGACCAGCCCCTTGTGCCCTTGTTGAATATGACATCAAATTCCAAGGACTAAAAAGCTAATTTGAGATTTTGCAATTTAAAGGGTTTTTTCTTACAGGAAAAAGAAAAAAAAAGTATCAAACTACAACACATATTTTGGTAGTCACATAAAGTAACTTGAAATGTCCATTATATTTCAAAGGATTCCTTAAAATCTAAATATTTTCATTTTCTTCCCAATTGCAGAGTATTCCAGAAAAAAAGAAAGAAGATTTCAGCTTTAATTAGCCCTGTTATTAGATTTATCTTAAGCAACTTGGTCCACAGAGAGACAGATAGTAATTTCTTGTAGGGGTATACTGCATACCAACATTACAATACTTTACTCACCTTTTAAATTCTTTGGCCTCCAAATGCTGTAGTCTAAACATCATACAGTGTAAGCAGGAATAGGTTGCTAAGGTCCCTATGTATATTGTTAAAATGATATCTACCACTGAAATAAATACTCCTTAACTAAGGGGATACGGAAATCAAGTCTCTGAAATTGTGATGAATTAACAATAGTACCAGGTTTTCTCAGTTATCAGTGGGCTCATCACTGAAAATCTCAGTTATTCTAACATTTTTCACAACATTTTTCCAGCATATTTTTAATGAGTCCAGTGGACCTAATCCTAAACCACAGAAGATTACCCGAATACTACAAAACAGACATAATTTTTAGCTTTAGCATTTGTTCTCCATCTAACCATTTTCTTACCTTCATCATGGTTTGGAACTCCAGGTTAACTTCCCTGCTTCTAAGAAGCCCTGGAGAGAGTTAAAACATAAAGCAGATTTATTTTTTTTCCCCCGAAGGCTCTATTATATACCTGAAACCAGGGTGAAGTCATATTCACTAAGCCAGTACAGGCAAATCCCTGTAATAGAAAGGGTGTAGGGGCAGAGCAACTCACACACTTGCCTTCTCCTGGAGGTAGAAGTAAATTTATGGTCTAGAGAGAAGATAAATGATGAAGCACATGGAGCAGTGATATATTCTATTAAATTTGTGAGTTTTGCACCCCCCCTTCAAACTCCAGTTCACTTGGCCCCAAGACACTGAATATGCTTTATGATTTTGTTAGTTCTTCCCTCTAGTATCTTCTTTTGATTAACAGTGCTAGACTTCTTTATAAATTATTATTTAAAACTTCAAATTTGTTAGAAATCTAAATATGTTCTAGTACACACTCTTACATTCTGAATATTTGTAATTTTTCACCGTGTGGCTGCTGTTACTACTGACCTTTAATCTGTTCTCTACCATGACTTAAGCAAATTAATTAGGCAAGGCTAAGTGCATGAATTAGACAGGGTTTGGGTTTGTCTTCTAGTCCATGCAAACTGATGGAGTGGAATGCACGATGGAGAGCTTGCTTTGGGCAAATTAAAAAAACTCTTAAAAATAGCTAGGATGCAACTGTGTCAATAAGTAGTATCCCTGTAATTCTTAACAGCTATAATTCCTCATGGACTCCACACTCAAAATGAAACCATTAAGATGATAAAAATGCAAATCCAATGTTTCAAAATACCTCTACAGTACAGACATTTGTTCTCCTTATCACTTATCCTCAAAGTTTTATCACTCATACTTTGTGGATTTTTTCCCCAAACAAGACTTGGTTTTGAAGAAACAGAAAGTCAAGAGCAAAATCCAATAAAATACAACACAGAAGAAAACCATACAAATCCAGGTTTACTTTTATTACAGAAAAAAGCCAGACATCAACATTTAGTAGTGTTGAAGAGTTTAGTCTGTTGCTCTATAGTTGCATGAAAGAAAAATCAGACAGTAAGAAATTTTAATTGTTACAAGATTTTGTCAGCTAAAACTGTGAATCAGACCATAATAAAAAAAAAAAAAAAAACCACCAACCAAAAAACCCCCAAAAAATACCAAACTCCCCTCCAAAAAAAACCAAAACCACAAACACCCAAAAAACACCCAGCAAAAAAAAAATAAAAACCACAGCCCCACAAAGTAGTTTTCTTCTCAAGCTAAACTATTTTTTAACTAGAAAATAATGCTAGGCTCAGTGTTACTATTTCTTGTAAAAGAACTAGGCAAAATATTTTTTTTTTTTATTTTTTTCTTCCATAAAACAGCAATAGATAAATATAAAACAAGCACTGCAAAACAAGAAAAAAGGTGCCAATGTTTTAAGGAGAGCTCTTGAATGCACTCTCTTAAGAAATAACAAAATCTGCAAAAAAACTGCCAGGAATATTATAAACCTCTGCTTCAGGGGGTGCTTTAATTTCTAGACACAAAGAAAAGAACACAAAAGGTCCCTAGGTTCATGCAGATCAACTCAAGGCTGAACCAGACTAGTTATGTAGAACCCAGACAAATGTTAATCTTTGGTAACAGGCAAAAAGTAGAAAAAATTCTCTTAACTGCCCATTTGGCTGAAAAAGCCACCTCACAGTTTAAATTCTCAGCTCAGTCATCTGCATCCCTCTTATTCTTCGCTCACTTCCCATTTATGGGATCAGGGGCTGACATAATGGGAGGCTGTAACATACTAATTCAAGCATAGCAAGATTTCTGGAATTTCAAGGTGAAAAATAAAAGCAACCTTAATATTTAGCCTAATTTTATTAGATGTGCTTTGTCAGAATGTGTGGGCTGTTCCCAGCCCTTCCATTCTCATTATTCTATCTACCAAATATGCAAGAAGACTGAAAAAGAAGCACGGATGTGTTACATAATCAGCCATTAGACCCACAGAAATCCAGTAAGTACCAGCTCAAAATATGCACAGGCTGTAGGTACTGCTATAGTAGAAAATTAAATTCTTTTCTCCTGGTAATTACAGCCAGCTTTAAATATAGAACATATTCCATACTTCATTGAATTAGTTTACCCTGCTACTTATTTTTGAGAAGTAATGTAAATACAGCATCCCTCCTGCCCCCACAGTACTTTCCGTAGCCATTACCATTTGCCAATTCAATTTTATTGTCTATTTTGGATAAAAGTTAAATACTTTCACTTGCATTTTAATTCAATATGGCTGAAACAGGAATAAACAGCCATCCCTCAGTCCATAGAGTGCCAACATTTGCAAGGTGTAGTGAGGTACTTTAAAAGGTGACCTAATTCCTTCCATCCAACTCCAAAGAGTAGTATTTCTTCTGGCCTGACTACAGGAAATTAGTCACAGGAAAGAAAACAGACATTGCAGGAATGTGAAATAGCTGAGGACACAAGCTTTCTAGTATATAGGAAGACAGCAGCACACAGATTTGAATGCCCATGAGCACATCCCACTGTGATGCTTTATCTGAACCTGTGGGCCAGATTCTCACGCATTCATGTAAACTTACAATCTAAGTGTATGTCATTTGAATGCCTACTTATATATATATAGACAAATATATAATTTGTTACTTTTCATAGGGAAAGATGTCTCTCTCTTTTCGTCCAGTCAAAGTGCTTTTATTTAATGTTAGGTTGAGGACTTAGTTGGAAGGTAGAAGACAAAGAATTATTTAAGGGTTCTCACCCTGTCCCTGCTCCAGAAACTTACTCATTTAATTCCTTCTGAGGGCTTTTTCTATTGCTGCATATTAATTTGGGTCTCTTAGCGTATGCCAAGCTTTAAAACCAGCCACTAAACTCATGGATTATCTTCTGTGGTATTTCATTGGGGTTTACTCTATTATAAACACAATTTTGTAACAGCTAATACAGTGTAATGCAGAGCTGGCACAACATTCAAGAGTGGGGCTTACTCTTATGAGTTCTCTTATCCCGGACAACCAGGCAGTAAAACAAGAACATGAGGAACAAGCACTGAAACTAGCCCACTGGTGCAGCAATCTCTGAATTCTCGCAATGTATGCATTTATATGGGTTTGGAAATGGTAATACAAATGTCAGCAGATACAACTCCTCATAAGTGAGGAATGGAAGGACTCAAACAAACCTTCAGAATAAGATTTCCATGTGCTTCACCCAACATGTCTTTTCTGTTTGATTACTTTTGTTTGTCTGTTTAAGGGAAGCTTAGCAAGGGAAACTTAAAGACAGTATTCACGTATTTCCAAACACAATCAAGTCACAAAAGAATAAATGCATGATGTATCCATGATGGTGCATCTACTGCACATGAAGGCTTACTTCATACAAACAGGCTGAGCTCACAACATGTTTGCAGAATGGCATTAAGGTAAATCTGTGCTGGTCATTTTTTATTGAGATTTTGCCTGAAAGCATCTACATCCTAATGAAAAGAGGAATGAGTAAGTGTGGAAGAATCTGGCTGAAATTACATATAACAAAAATCAAAAACCCCACACTGAATTATGAACAATGCAGCTTCAATAGATTGTAATAGAAGAGTAGCCTGAAGCCAGGGATGTGCTGATGAGGGCATTTAGTTAAATAAGATTAAATAAGTAGGTAAAACCAAGCAAATTTCCCTCCCTACATACTATTATGTGGTGCCCAATAATAGAGTAAAGAGTAAAGCACACTGCTGAATTTTATTTTATGACAGCACAGAATAGCTTAATTTTACCCTGTCTCACCCTTCTTATTAATAAAAGGTGGCCCGTCTAAAGAAAATAAATGAAAAATTATGCTCATATAGCCAAGAGTTATATTTATAGCTAAGCACAACTGTAATAATGGAATGTTTTATTTAACTCCTCTGTTGCTGTTTTACATAAATGCATTAATTTTACTTTTAATATAACTGGCTGAGGATTCTAACTCCAAATGATTCCTGTTTTTTTATTTTTTTTCTCTCCCAAAGTATGAAAATCCTTAGTAATTGAACAGCGAGACAAACTATTGCTCAGCTGCCCAGTAAGTTATTTCAGAGTATCCAGAGAAAACACAGCATAGCTCAGTAAAAGACTACTTTGAAAACTGGCATCAAGCAGGCCCTAAAAAAAAGGGGAATCTGTCAGGAAGCTGTTATTCAGAGCAATTTGTCTTTCCCCTTTTCTGTTACCCAGATCCTACCTGGGACTGAAGAACTGAGTCAGAGTGCAATAGAATTTACACTTGAAAGAACAGCTGAGATAGTTTTTATGTTCATCATAAACATCATCCAAAAGTATAGGTGTTAAAAGAGATCTCCCCAACATTGTCCTTTCAAATGTTAGGTTTTTTTTTTTTTTTTCCCCAAATACTTTCCACAAAGAATTCTTCAGTGAATCAACCAGATACAGCCACCCCTTTAAAGGGTGAAGTCATGGCTTTCCTTTATGCTTTCACAAATGATTTTCCGCTGAAGTGTGCATCCCAGAGTGCACCAAGCCCACGGAAGCACCAGCACACAACAGTCTGTTAGATCAGGCAAAAGTAAGTAAGCTAATGATTAAACAACATGCCCTCAAACAATACCAACACATGAAAGAGCAGCATAAGCATAGTATTTTCTCTGCCTGAATGTTTTATAATTGGAAGCAAAAGAGAAAGAAGCCTCATCTACTAAATCGTTATTTGGTAGTTTACAGAAATGCTGCATTACACTGGCAAACTTGATCTACACTTTCCTCTGAGAAGACAGCTTCCCTTGTGGTTCTGAGCAAAGCAATAATACACATTTTAATGAGCACCAAGTGATCACCTGTAGTTCTAGAGGGGCAAACATGCTTCTTCCCCTTCCTAAATCAAAGAATATTCAAGCCAAAAAGATATCAATATCTTTTTAGCTACTGTTTTCACCTTTGAGATGGAAGGTATAATGGAAGCTACTGGTGAATATTAACACATTGGTCTGTTAAACAGTTTGGTTTTTTGTTTTTTGTTGTTTTGTTAAAAAAAAAGTGAAATTCATGTGTGAACATAAATTTTAAGCAACATGTCACAAAACTACAACACCAATTCAAATCCTGTCCAGGTAAACAGTAAAAGGAACTAATGTATTTAGAATACAGTTGCTGGTTTCATTCATTTTAGATAGAAAATGTTGACATAAAAGAGGCACAGACACAGCTGTCCCCTCTGATGACACTGTCTGCTGTAACACATTTACTCAGTGTATCATCTACCAACTACACTTCTAACACAATTAGAGTGTGGCATTCTTGGGCAAGAAGACAAACTGAAGTTGCATACAGTTTTAAAGCACACAGTTTACAATTCTTACATTTTATAAGCTATTTTAAAAACCTGTTATTAAAATCAGCACAAAATCTGCTGAGGCTGGCCAATCAGCAAGTAAATTAGGAAGCTAGACATTAAAATTTTTGAGACGTGGATCTGACAGCCACATTTACAACTATTCTATCAATTCATCTGCAGAGAAACTACACCCAATAGTGCCTATATTTTTCTTAATATAATTTCTGACATACAAATGAAGACTCACAGGCACACCAGTTTCCAAATGCTTGATAAAATGGGGTGCTTCCCCCCCATCTTTTTTTTTTTTTAAGAATCTAAATTGAAGAATGCATAGACATCTCAGTTCTTTGGCACAGTATTTCAAGTTACTGAACACGTCAAGAAATTTCTCTCTCGATACACATACTTTTATCCCCCATTTCTATTTATGTATTCTAAAGGACATAATAGTTACTTTAGCCTTATTTACTTTCCCAGTGGGTGAGCTAGGAGCTCCGGTTGATTTTAATAACAGAACTGAAGACCAAATGAACAATTTCAACTCAGTGACTGAGCTTCGTCCCACATCCTCTACTTTGTCAATAAAATATTTTTTCAGTCTCTAATAAGATACTTTTTACTGTTACATTTACTCCATTTCTTCCAGTCAGGTTGCTTACAAAATGTACTGGCTTCTTTCTCTTTTTTATCAGTGAGATACAGTGCCACACTCTGAAGAGTACAGTAGGTGGTATGATCATATCTGTTACCCCCAAAAATAGAAGGGAAAAAAAAAACCAACTCTTTAGCCATTAATTAATTCCCCCAGGTATTTCACATAACTAGATACAACTTCAACAGAACAGATGCCAGGAAATTGTTCTGAATCAAGGCACTTGACATGATAAAAATAGCATGTTCCTCCTCTGATAGGCAAGCTGCCAATAGATTTAAAGGGTTATTAAGCAGTTTTAAAACGTTAGGAAAGTTAAATGTAACAGTTGATGATTCATTCTGAGACAGGGAATCCCCTGGATTCTATATTTCATGTCAAAATAAAGGCTCAGTGGAACTAAAAAGAAGCAAAGTTATGCCATCCTGAAACACAGCTGAACCAAAAAAGGCTTAAAAGAATAAAACAAGACAAAACCAGAAGAAACTAGCTATGTCTTCTTCAAGGGATTGAGTGTTAGGATTTTAGGTTCTTGTGGATGCAAAAGTCAAAATCCATCTTCAGCATTTCCATTGCCCAGATTTTCTGCAAATGCAATGCAGTACTCCAACATTTAGCTGTTCTTTCCACATTTAATAGTATCTAAAGTTTCAATTTTAGTAATAAGCTACCTAGATACATACCTAAAGCTGTAGAACAAAATCTGTTTGGAAGAGGCCTGTGGGATAAAGCCTTAGAGGGGAAAGTGGCCCAAGAAAGCTGGTTCAAGGATCACTTCTGAAGCTAAAGAGTGGTCCATCCAAACAAGCACCAAGTCAGGCAAAATGCAGGTCTACATGGATGAATAAGGAGCTCCTGCCAAACTCATCATAAAAAAGAACCTTTTAGAAAGGAAGCAAGGACACGTAACCTGGGAGGAATACATGTTCTGAGTATGCAGAATTGCCTTAAGGACAGCCAAAGCTCAAATTAATTAAATCCAGCCAGGGATGTTAAAAGCATCAATCAGAGCTTCTTGCACATAGGTGACAAAAGGAAGACTAAGGAATACGTGAGCCCACTGTTGAACGGAGCAGGGGACTCAGTGGTCTTAGAAAAGGCTGAGATATGGAATGCCTTCCTCTCCTCCTTCTTTACAATCAAGACCAGCTGCCTGTCTCTAAACTGAAGAGGCATGGATTTGACAGATGGACCACTCAGTGAATGAAGAATTGGCTGGATGGTCACACTCAATACATTTGTGGTCAATGGCTCCTATGAAGACAGGCTGAGAGAGTTGGGTTTGTTCAGCCTGGAGAAGTGAAGGCTCCAGGGAGACCTTATAGCAACTTCCAATACCTAGTCGATCTATTAGTAATGTATCTTGTCCAGTACCTTTCTTGTAACTGCGAAACTGTCCTGGGTTCAGCAGCAGCAGTCATTTTTCTCCTTCCTGGTAGCTGGTGCAGCACTGTGTTTTTGACTTTGGGCCTGGGAACAGCGCTGATAACACCAGTGTTTCAGTTACTGCTTAGTGATGTTTTGGTCTGGCCAAGGACTTTCTGAGTTTCATGCTCTGCCAGGGAGGAGGGGAGCCGGGAGGAAGCAGAGACAGGACACCTGACCCAAACTGACCAAAGAGGTTGTTCCATACCACAGCACATCATGCCCAGGATGGAAAAGCAGAGAGCAGAGACCCGGAAGGGTGGGGGTGCACTGCGTGGCCAGGCTTGGTTTTAGGTGGTGAGAAATTGTATTCTTTCCTTGTATTCGCCTTGTCATTATTATTATTGGTGGTAGCAGTAGTGGTTTGTGTTATACTTTAGTTACTAAACTGTTCTTATCTCCACCTGTGGGAGTTGCATTCTTTTCTATTCTCCTTCCCATCCCTCCAGGAGTGGGGGGCAAAAAAGAGGGGGGAGTGAGTGAGAGAGAGTCTGCGTGAGTTAGGCTTAAACCACGAGAGAAACAAACAAACAAACAAACAAAAAAATTTAAAAAAATTAAAAAAATAATTTTGGAGAAAAAAAAATAATTGAATTACATAGCAGTGAATAACTAAAAAAAAGCCAGCTTTCAAAATAAGGTGTTTGCAAGAGAAATCGTACATAAATATAATGTGCATTGATTGGAAAACATTGAGTAATACCAAATATCACAAAACAACATGGAACCATACTAGTACTGAACAAAATCCAGCCTCTGCGTTGTCACAGTCTGCTCTACTGTTTTCATCAAGGTTGCTCAGATGTTTTCACAACTTTTTAATTTTAAATACATCACCTTGCCTGAGAATGAGAAAATTTAAAGGGCATTTCCTTCAATTTCTCATTTTTTTACCTAGGTTATTCACTCGGAAGAAACAGAATAACTTCATGTCACATCTGCTTACACTGCAAAGGAAAAACAAAATCAAACAAAAAAAAAATATATGTAAATATAAAAATCACAAAATTCTATCATCATCAAAGATAAGCTGAATGGATTTCCCAAGGTCTTCATATATTAATTGCTACTGAAGTTAAGCAGCTAAGATGTTTTACAGGAGTTTCAAACATTGAGAACCACTGCCATGGAACAGTCAAAGGACACCTGTCCTGAGATGCCAAGACTATAACTCACCAGGAATGTAAAAACCGTCAAACACCCCCAGAGATTTTTCTTAACCTCCCTATCTTTCACTGATCAGGCTACCCTCTACCAGTTTCTACATGATAGCCTCCTCAATGAATAGAAGTATTAGCTGGCTTCTTGCTCCTTCATTAGTTACACAAACACCTCTACATCCTCTTCAAGGATTTGGAAGGGGATTTGAATAACAGTGTGATCAAGGAAGAACTTACCTCTAACTTTGCAGACATACAGCTCCTGAAAATCATGATACTAAATATTTTAGTATTTGGAAGTACAATTAACATTAACTATGCTTTTAAAATATGTACCAGCTATTCATGCAAATGCAAATATTTACATCTAGATAATGCACTCAAAATTTGCATTAAATATCAGATAATCTTCAAATGCAGTATGAACTGCCTAAAAATAAAATCAAACAATGTTAATCCTCTTATAGTCCTATTTCTAACTGCAAGTGACTGTTTTGCTCAAAATAGCCTGTCTGTATCAAAAACACATCAGGTGTTCCTAATGTAGACAAGACTGAGTTGATATGTTTTGAGGATACATTCTGATTATAGCTCTTAAGTTCAAGAAAAGATGCTGTCATTTTGTAATCAACGACAACCAAGAGCTTCTGCCTCTGCAGAAGACAAAAGGCTATTTGATTGCTTCACAAAGCATCCTTTAAATTAATTGTTTTCACATTTCATCCTTTAAGATCTGAAAAAGGAAAAACAACTGAACACAATATGTGACTTAACGTCATTTACTTGACATGTGCTTAATAGGTTCTACAATGTTTCTGCAGTTATCTTATTAAACAAAGTCACAGAGTCTTCTTGTGCAGGCATCCTTTCTCTAACACACTCCTTCACAATTCAGGGTGTGCTTAGGTAAACTCTACTCTGTCCAAATAACACAAATTTCAATAGCTCAAAGCCATCATGAAGACCAGAATTTATAAGCACTCTTTGTTTATTTCTCCCCTCATGGGGCGACCATATGACTATGCCATTCACTGTGCAGTCTTTGATCACAGGATAACAAAAACTACATACTGTGAAAAGAAAATGCATCAAAAAGCACCAGTGTGCTGTTTTCTTTACCTCTTTGATCATTTTGATAGATTTCAGAATTAGAAAATAAGTGCCTGGAAAAAGTCATTACTAACTCCAAACACATTTGACTAACTTCATTAGTCAAATAATGACTGTTTAATGAAATACATTAGAAACATTAACAGCAATAAATAGGAAAGAAAAATTCCAACAAAATAAGAAAAACTTGGAAAGACAAAAGCAAATTCATGTTTGCTTATTTGTTGGGGCTTGAGGTAGGGTTTTTTGTGTTGTTTGGTCAGATTTTTTGTTTGGTTTAATTTAGGCCATGATTTGATACCTGTATCCTCTAGGAGTATTTCAGTTCCATTTTTTTCTGCTTATGGTTCAATTTAATATATAAAACATACTGCTGCACAGGAAAGAACAAGATTTCACGCTACACTGGAATAGTAATTCTTAAGACTTTTTTGATTATTTTCATACAGACGTTGTTCTTTACAAGTTTTTTTCTATCTACATCAGATGCAAAGCCAAATAAAACAAAAAAGGGTCATGTATGTCCTTCTCTTCAAAGCCAGTGTTGCAAGAATCCTACTATGCACATATGCTATCCTAAAACAGGTCAGGACCCAATATATTAGGAACTTGTAATTAATTCAATTCAAACTTTTATTTAGTCTATATTTACCAATACTTTGAGACAACAAATTATCAGGAGACACACACAAAATATAGAAAAGGTCTCACTGGAAATACATGCATTAAATGCGGAAGTATTGCTGCTGCAATTTTTGAAAATGGAGATATTTCTATGCTCACTGTCGTCATATTCATGCAAGTCCCTACAATATTGTATCAAAAAATATTTTGGTACTGCCTCTTCCTGCCTGAGTGACTTTTCAGTTTCTCATTTATGGCTGAGCTCGAGAAAGAGATTGTATTTCAATGTCTAAATATGGTCCAAATGTTTACAGAATATGCACAATCTTGTGAAAAGTAACTTTTTCACCATAATATTTTTTCTGTTTTCTAAAGAGATTACTGTTTGCTTCAGTGAGATAATGTATAGCAGTTACAGCAGCTGTATATCAGCTGCTAGGAAAGAAAACATCTGTTCTGGTATTTCCCATATTCAAATTAACACTAATAGAGTTAAAACTCTTTATTTAATATTCACTGGAGCCTTTGTATTGAAACACCACACCTTTCATTTCACTGCCCACCAGTGTTTGGACATCATGGTTTTAGTGTCAAATCTTGTACAGATTGGAGGAGGGCAACCAAAATAAGATGTCAGCTGAATCAACTGCAAGCAGTAATTTACTGAAGGAAGAAAGGAGGGAAAGCAAGAGAAAGAGCTAGTGCTCAATGAGAGTCAGTTTTTAAACAAGTGGCTTTACTGAACCAAGCCAAACTACCACCATTAGTGGTTGAAGCAGCAAACTGGAAGACTCCACCCATCCCTGAACAGATCTCTGCATCTTGCAAGACTTAATTTGGAGGAAATAAAATATCGCAAAGCAATCTTATCAGCTGGAGCAGTTAACCCTGCCACATCAGAAGCTTTGACTGAGAGATCCAGGAGAAGGTTGCAGTTCTTCGCTGTCTGGAAGCACTCCTTAAGACTAGGGCAGTAGGAAATTATATCCTTTCCTGCAGAAGGTGTGCCCTGGTTGAGGATGTGTCATCAAGTTATAGATTTGTAGGAGACAAGTGAATCGTATGGCATCAGGGAAAATGAAGATGCATACTCTCTAAGATCTCATAGACATAAGAGTATGAACCACCAAATGCATGAAAGGAAGGAAAGAAGAACAAGACTCGGCTTTTTGGACTGGAAATTGGAGAGTCCCAAAACATGGAAGACTGGAGGCCTGTGCCTTCTGGTAAGATGTTTTTTCTCCACCCGTAGATCTGCAACTGCAGAACACGTTCATTGCCTTGGTAGCAGATTTGTGGGGTGAGGGTGGAGTTGAGGGTGTAGAATATCATTCTGGTGAAACATCAAAACCAGATGAGCCTGAACCATGCAGCAGCACCAAGAAGTAACAGGTGCTTACTGTATAATACTCCGTTGCACAAATGTCAGCTGGTGAACCTGACCTGCTGCAGAGAGAAGCCTTCTATTCAACATGCTGCAAAGAGACTGATGAGGTTTGTCCTCAGACTATTAACCCTTGAGACTCATCCACTTAGACATCAATAATACTGCCAGGGGAGATAGTAGGCTTGGCTCCAGATGTGAGGATCAAGGGCCTAAGTTGGTGTCTTTTTAGTCCTGGCAAAGCAGAAAAAAGGCCTGAGAGAGAAAGCAGACATCATGTGGATCCACACAACTATAGGTGATAACAGAGATCTGGCTTTTGCAGCCACAGGACTCTCCTTCAGGACTGAGTCCACTAGGCAGAAAGAGGATCCACCTGATTAAGTGGGGCAAGAGCACCTCTGACGACAGGCTGACAGACCTGGTGAAGAAAGTAAGGTGAGCTTTTAGACTATGACAGAGGAGTGAAGTTACAACTCAAATTAAAGTGAGAAAGTGATGGACTCGGTTAGAAATCAAGGGGTTTAGGGTGATAGGCATTAGAGAGACTTTGAAAAAAATAAAATAAGGTGGAAGGGTACTCAGCTCATGGGCTTACACACAAGTGCAGGCAGCCTGGCAAACAAACAGGAAGAGCTAGAGCTTAGCATGTGGTCAGAGAAATATAATACTGTTGGAATAGCTGAGCCATGGATGGCATGACTGGAGTACTGTGACAAACAGATGCAAGCTCAACAGGAAGGAGAAAGGGAGAATTTACCCTTTGCAGAAAAGAGTAGCTCAGATTCACAAGGCTTCTCTATGGGACAGATAAAGATACTGGCTGAGAACTTGTACATCAGGATCTAGGGAGAGGCTGGGAAGCACAACAATGTCATGGAAATGTGTTGAATTCACTCAAATCAGGGCATGAAAGTCAACAGAGCCTTCTTTAAACAGAGAAAGTATGGAGAAACACAGATCCTGATTTGTATGGGAAACTCCAGACTCCCTAACCCAGCTAAAAGGGCCATGTGTCAAGATGAAAGTAATCAAGAAGGTTTCTGGGTGGTGTCAAAAACAAACCCTTAAAGAAAGCACTGGATGAGCCAACTAGGGGTGTTATACAGCTGGATCTACTACTCTCTAAAAAAACTGCTTGGGGACATCACAACCAGTAGGAGTCTTGGCTGCAGTAACCATGAATTGGGGTTCAAGATACTAAATGGAGTGAGGAAGGTGAGTAACAGAGTGTAGACCCTAGAATTTAGGTAAGCACTCCCCAGCTGCTTCTGAAAAATTCTAAGTGGGATACCATGGGAGGCAACTTTAAAGGGTAAAAGAGCTGAAGGACTGACAGGTCTCTGGGGAAAGCATTCGCCAGGTGCAAATACAGTCCGTCCTGATAATCAGGAAGACAAGCAGATGCCTGAGGAGACTCGCTTGTCTAAGCAGGGAACTTCTGTCAAGTTCCAGTGGAAACAGTGCACCACACAGGAAGTAGGAGCAGGGACAAAGGAGGAATTCAGAAGTATTGCCCAGACCACATAGGGATGGTATTAGTAAAGCCATAGCTAAATTTTACAATTTCAAGGGTCACACAGGGTAGCCAAAGAACTTATACTGCTAAATTACTAGTAAAAGGCAGAATAAGGCAAATGTGGGTCTGCAGCTGAACATAACAGGTGATACACTGACAGCAGACACAGATGAGGATGACATACCAATGTAACCTTTTCCACAGCTTTCACTGACAGTGCCTCTGAAACAATCAGCAGCTGAAGGAAGCCTACAAGCATGCTGGAGAGGAACTCTTCATCAGGAACTGTAGTGATAAGGTGAATGAGTTTAAACTTAAATAAGGGAGATTTAGGTTGGATATATCCTGTTTCTGGCTGGGATAGAGTTAATTTTCTTCCTAGTAGCTGCTGCAGTGCTGTGTTTTGTCTATAGCTTGAGAATAATGTTGATATCATACCAGTGTTTTATTTGTTGCTAAGTAGCACTTATCCTGATCCAGGACTTCTCAGTCTCATGCTCTGCCAGGCAGGAGGAATAGAAGAAGCTAGGAGGGGACAGAGACAGGACACCTAAGCCAAACTAGCCAAAGGGGTATTCCATACCACAGAGCACCATGCCTAGGATATAAACTGGGGGGAATTACCCAGAAAAGACAGATTGCTGCTCAGTTCAGGCTGGGTATCAGTTGGTGAGTGGTGAGCAATTGTATTGTGCATCACACTTGGTTTATTGTGTCTTTCCACTTCCTTTCTCCCTTTTAGTTTTCCCTTCTTCCCTTGTTATTTCTCTTAGCATTATTATTACTATTATTATTATTATAAATAGCAGCATTATACTGTAGTTTATTTGTTAAGCTGTTCTTAACCCATGGGGTTTACATTCTTTTGATTTTCCTCCCCATCCTTCCCAGGGCGGGGGTGTAAGGCAGGGGTGAGCGAACAGCTGTGTGGTGCTGAGTTACCAGCATTTAACATCTTCCTAATAGAAAATGGGGGAGGAGGTTGTCCCTCCAGTAGTTTAACTAAAAAGTTTGACAGGCCCTCAATTCATAGTAATTTATCAATTGGTCCAATAGAGTAACATGACTGTGCACTGTAGGGAACCTCACATTGACAAAGAAGCACAAATACACACAAGGCAACTCTAAGTCTTAATAGCAAGATTTACTAAGAGCATGTGATTCCTGTTGGTTTTTTTTTTTTTACTTCCTTGCAAAATTATATTGCAGTTACACTGTGATTTTTGGCAGTTAAAGGACTCGGGGAGATTGATAAAAGTAAATTTAAAAATGGCAGATCACCTGGAGATGAAAGGTGGAAGTACAAAAGGAAATGTGTCAAAAGGAGAAAGTTAAAATGTTAATTTAAAATTCAGGATAGCGCTGAATACATTAAAAAAAAAAAGGCACAAAAAAACCCATTGAAAACCAACAACAATAAAATAACAACTGCACCCCTCCAAAAAACAAATGAACAATCCAACCCACCACATTAAAAAACCCTGACCAAAAACCCCTTTATATATGGGAGTCTAGGAGGAAGTACAATATGATAGAGGCAATTGTGGGAAAACAAACAAAGCTAAACTAAAGCTTTTATGAGCTAACTCTTTACTGAAATCATTCAGTGGCCCAAAAGAAGGCATTTTCCCAAAGCAGAAGAACAAGTTGTGCAACCTGTACAATACAACACTAGAGGTAGAAACAGAAACCTAGTTAGCTGGAAAATCATTAGAGAGTTCAAGTGATAGAATGAGCACAGAAAATCCTATTGGAAGAATTTGAAGCTAGTAATGGTTGGTAAGGACAAATAATACATCATCATTTGCCCACAAGGAAGAAATGTTCTTTGACATCATCTACCTCTTGAATCCATCAAAATTCTTATTGTATTTAAGCTGCATGTGATCTGGTTATGTCATAATCACAATTGTTTACTCCGGTAAATATGTAACACAGATGAGACACCAATTTACTCTGGAAAACCCTGAGGTAAAACCATGAAAGAAGCAGTAAACAGTTTCAAAATCTGTCATCTTTAAAACTTCATGATAGGGAGAAAAAAAAAATGCATTTAACACACTGTCATAAAACAATATCAAAAGAACAGATGCCTACAGGGCATCTAAATGAGAATTAAGCAATCCCAGAAAGGCCAAAAGTCTTCTGTTTAGAGTACTGTTGGGGACAGATGAGTGATGCACTTCACTTGTAAGAGTGAAGTAGTAATATGTTTATTGACGTAAACCAGTGATTTAACAGATTTTATCAGTAAACGTGACACTGATTTAACAAGGTGATGGCAAGGTACACTTTATTTACTGCATAGAGGACAGGATCAGACAAAACCATCAGGGAGACCCTCCCACTGAGTCATGAGATTCAGAGAGGACCCTCTTGCTTTCTGAACTCATTCTCAAAGAGGAGTCTACATGCAGCTGAATCCAGACTTAGTTTCAGACTTGATCAATGGTTTATGTCTAAAGGATTATATATGTGCAATCAATCCTTTATATCACTTAGTTAAAATTTCGAAGTTCAGCATGCTATTAATCACTTACAGAGGATTTGTTGCAGTAAGTAATCTCTCAGCCTCAAGAGGCATTCCTGCTTAAGGGGATATCCTGTCATGCAGCCAACTGCTGTGCAGGACAGCTCAACGGCCTGTGGGCTGTCCACTATTTATGGAATGAGATAATTGACTCATAGTCATGTTTGCATGCTGACTACAACCTGGCTTGAGTCAGACCTTAACTGGTTGCGGGGTGGGGTAGATTAGCCCTTGGTTATTGTGTTGATATCTGTCACCCCAGAATTGAGTAGATGCAGTTATCACGACCCAGACACATCCATTATCACCACCACTGATGGTTATCACTTGAGCAGAATTGGGAAATAAAGGTCAGGTGGGAGGAGCACACCACCACAAGAACTTAAACTGAAAACAGTTTCAAACCTCTTCCAGACAGTCAGAAGTGAACTTGAATTAGTGCCTTGCATCCAAGTACGAATTCGTCTAGTCAGTTACACATTGGCCATTATGCTCATTACCTGGTTATCCAGACACATTGTTATTTGAATAGATTTGTACAGATAGTGGAAAGGAGGACTGTAAAAATAATACATTCTAGATAATTTATAAGTCTGCATAAGATAGATGTAGCAAAAGTGCTTGACAACAAAATTATCAATAGATGAATTTGAGGTTTCCCCCACAATTTAAAACCAGAAGGTCGTAAAACACCCCTCACGTATACCTTCATCTTTATAATGTATCTTGCAAATCCCATCTCAATTTAGCCAGATATTTTCATGCTTCTCTATACCAAATGAATTTCTGAATGGTTTTTAATACAGTAAACTTATTTAGAGGTTTCAGTACAGAGATTAGAATTCACCCTGTTTTTCATTTGCCCCTAAAAAGTGTTTATTTACGGATTAAAAACACTGCCAACAATTTTACATCCAAGAACTGATAGAATTATGAGGCAAAGAGACAAGAAGTAATGTTTTACACAAATAATTTAAATAACAAATGGTCAGTACAGCAACACTGATAACATGTCGTAAGAAATCTGCTTTAGGGATATTCTGTTGGGATTTTTGAGACTCAGGTGTTGGGGTAAAAATCAGAAATCTCATATCTTCTTGGTACATTAAAAATATTAAACAGTATGTGATAAATACTGAGGAACAGCTTCTCACATCAGAAATCTACCTAAGAAACTACCTTAAAACCACAGCTTAGTATGAGTTCACCATTGTACCCACACTGAACAAGTCAATTGATTTTCACCAATACTAATATGCAAACCTTTAGACTTTATACCTTTCACACACCCATCTCGCAGAAGGTTTGAGAGTAATAGGAAATTTGAACTACAGAGGAAAAAAAGCACTTTTATTTCAAACAATTTAAAAATGCTTCAGAACTTTAAGTTATAGAGTTTGTCCACTGAACTGCATTATTGTAACAAAGACTTGGACCAACAGGTCTGGCATTTTGTGGCACTGTGACTCTGAGTATGTCACATTCATTAAATAATATGTTATTACAGATTAACAGCAACATCATATAAAATGCACTGACTTTAGTCAATTGCATGGTTTATTCTCTCCATCAATGACATCACAAGATGGGTCTTAAAATACCCCAGACACAGACAGAAGAGCTTGCTAAATGACAGTGTGAGGTGGGAAGTAAAAAAGAAGAAGGATGAGAAAGGAGAAGGGATAAAACAGGTGTGTGGGGGAGAGGAAAGAAGGCTATGCATATTTGTGATCTTCACTGTTATATGCTACCTTGGAGACTTTGAGTTATTATTAATTTGCTTCCTTCACATATTAAATAATCTGGTATGAGCCTCAATTTATTTATTTTTTTTTTTGGTTTTTGGCACAAAATGCTGGTTTCAGTGAAATTTTCCCTATGGCTAATATAAGTCCAAAAGACACAAAGCAGGAGAAATGCAGCAGAAAGCTACTGTCGTGGTTTAAGACTAACTCAAGCAGTCTCTCTCTCTCACTCACTTCCCCCTGCTCCCGGAGGGATGGGAAGGAGAATCGAAAAGAATGCAACTCCCACAGGTTGAGATAAGAACAGTTTAGTAACTAAGGTATAACACAAATCACTACTGCTACCACCAATAATAATAACGATAAGAGAAATACAAGGAAAGAATACCATTCTCACCACCTAAAACCAAGCCCGACCACGCAGTGCACCCCCACCCTTCCGGGTCTCTGCCCTCTGCTTTCCATCCTGGGCATGACGTGCTGTGGGATGGAATAACCTCTTTGGTCAGTGTGGGTCAGGTGTCCTGTCTCTGCTTCCTCCCGGCTCCCCTCCTCCCTGGCAGAGCATGAAACTCAGAAAGTCCTTGGCCAGACCAAAACATCACTAAGCAGTAACTGAAACACTGGTGTTATCAGCGCTGTTCCCAGGCCCAAAATCAGAAACACAGTGCTACACCAGCTACCAAGAAGGAGAAAAAAATGACTGCTACTGCTGAACCCATGACAGCTACTCACGAAGTATCCGGGCTATTCACACAGCTGAGAGGGCTGTTGTTTTATATCTCTAATTAAAATTAGAACAGATTCTGGTGCCAATTAATAATTTTAAGATAACAAAGTCTCAGTAATATCACACTTTTAACTTTTTTCTCTGAAAAACATGAAAATTTGAATCAATAATTTGCTAAATACCTGGAAATTAAAAAAAAAATTCACAAACATTTTCCCTCTTGAGACATTTCTATTCCTCAAGACCACCTCAAGCAAGTAGGCCCAAGAGATGTGTATTCAGGAAGTAAAACCATAGATTTATCACAAATTCTGTTTGCTGTCATTTCCACTGGTACTCATGACATCTTTGTTAGTGAGTAATACCAATCACGATCAAATTTGAAAAAACCTGTAAAGCAAACAATAGTTTTGCCAATAGCCATTGACTTTCAGCATCTAAGGCTTTGTGTGGTATAAACAATAGCAGCATTCAACTTAATTTTACAGAGTAAGAGCAGATTGTGAGTATTGTAGTGCATTCCTTGAAAATTCTACATTATCAAATTTTTCTTTCACATGAAATGCTTCATTTTCCTCGTCATGCTCAATATGGGAGGTGTTGCAAATTTGAAACCTTTCCCAGTTGGCACTAGAAACCCTGGCTCATCTGCTGGTTTTAGTCATAAATAATAAGATGGTTTGCATGATTAATACAGGAAGAAGACTTTGTACCAGCTGCATAGTTTAATTGAAGCATAAATCATGCAGCTGGTTGCAACTTAGAGCTATTATAGCAATAAAAAACATGAGGCATCCCTGCCCATGGTAGAGGGGTTGGAACTAGACAATCTTAAGGTCCTTTCCAACCCAAACCATTCTATGATTCTGTTTGCTTTGCAAACAATATAAAACTAAATTAACGCTCATCTGGTAGCCACTACATACCAGTGGCTGTGTTCTGCTGCCAAGAAGCTATTAATCTAGCTGCTAGGTAGTTGGAAAAGTTGAAAAACCTATGCTTTTCAGAAATAATTATTAGTGAAAAGCCACAATGAATCTCCTGTTCAGCGAATTTCAAATCTGTGGTAGGTTCTAAACATACCATTTCATCAAAGGACCTGGGCACACAATTCACTTCCTCTCTCATATGCTTAGAATTGTAATTTAATGAGTTGGCAACAAAGTCACTTGGTTTTGATATTCAGTTTGTCTTCTCGATCCAGCAACTACCATAAGCAAAGTGTGTTTCAATATAGGCCATGCTTTCTACCACAGGTTTGTGGGGGAGCTGGGGTAGGAGGGAATCATAAAATTCAGAAAAAAAAACCAAAACATACCTAATTTTATACTCTGGGAATTGTTACAGGAGGAAGGTTCCTCAAGTTTGCCAGTATCAGTACCCAGTCATTTACTTTGGAACTTTTTTCGCAAATGCAGACATTGTTGACAGAGGAAAAAATTTTACATTACAGAATGACAACAGTTACCTTTCTGCCACAGGCAAGCCAATCCATTAAAAAAATTAAAAACCAAAAAACCCAAAAAAAAAAAAAAGACAAAACACACACACAAAAAAACCACAAACAAAACAAACAAAAAAATACAAAAAAAACACCAAACAACAGGATTTTTGGTAGCCCTGTTCTGCACTTGACAATAGCAATAGTGTCATAACATAACACTGTGAGGTAATTTATTGGTCTGTGAGGTGTTCTGATAGTACTAAACTGTGGACTAAATCCAAACTTAAAGTCAACCATGGTACTTAAAACCTACAATCCACTTTCCAGACTATTTAGAACGTTCCATGAGAGACTTACAGGAAGAGTTCAGGAGCAGATTGCTATACTAATAGAAAGACTGTTTGTATACACATACAAAACACAAAAGAAGAAACAAAGGAATGATTTTATTAAGGGCCACAAAGCCTCCAGGGACTGGGGCTGTAAAGGGTATGCCAAGGGGAGCATGGCAGTGCACCAACATTGCTCCTGCCGCACCTTTCTCAGCTGGGCCCATTGGGCTGGGGACCTCAGCCTGGGCTCTGAAATGTCATCCAGATGAGGGTTAGGGTTCAGAGAGCTACAAAGCCTACAGCTCCATGGACACTGGGACATGCAAAAGGCATGCCAAAGGGAGCATGCACACCATCGATATTGCTCCTTCCACATTTTTCTCATCTGGGCCACTCATGGTGCTGGAGGCCTCAGCCTTATCTCCATGCTGCCATTCAGATTAGGTTTAAGTCATAATCATGACTGAGTTGTTAATGTCTAGAAATACAGAAATACTACCATATTTTATGAATGTCTATGTTTTCCAGAATAAAAAAATAGAGGTACTATAGAAAGTAAAAATGGAGTCACCATAACTGCCTTCAACTGCAGAGGCAAAAAAATTTAGGGTTATAAATTTCAGTTTTATGCTTCTTTTGATCCAACTTCTCTTAGTCATCTCTTCAGCTGAAGAATATCTAAAATATAGTTGTATAAGCTCTGCATGTTCTATGTAATAAGCTAAGAACCTAGCAGACTACAATGCCAAGTTGTCCTCAACAATCACTTTAACAACAATCATTTTAAACATATACGTATTTTACCATACTTCCTTCAAAAAGCTACAAAGTTTTAGAAGTTATTAAAATGATCTGTGACTTGAAGGTACTTATTGCCAATTTATGTATACACAGTTGAAAAAAGTGCATTATAAAGGATGTCCCCTATTTTACTGTGCTAGGGATAAATATTGTTGAATTTGCAAGCGCATTCTTTATAGGTAAACTTTCATATCAGAGTCTGCACATATGAACTTTTTCATTTATTCTCACTCAATTCATCCTCCTTGGTCATGGTTTAACCCAAGCTAGGAACTACCTTTCACCCAGCCAGTCGCGCACTGCACCCTTTAGTGCCAGGTGGGATGCAGAGGAAAATCACAAAAACTCAAAGAAAGTAAAATCCCCAGGTTGAGATAAGAACAGTTTAGTAATTGAGTTAAAGTAAAATATAATAATAACAGGAAAAGGAAAGAAGGAAGAAAAGAATTCAGCCATCAGCACCCCCTGACCATCTCCCACCAGTTTATATATGGAATGTCCCTTTGGCCAGCTTTGGCCAGGTGTCCTATCTCTGCTCCCTCCTGGCTTCTTGTGCCCTTCTTTACCAGCAGAGCATGAGACTGAAAAGTCCTTGACCAGGGTACGTGCTATTCAGCAACAACTAAAACATCTCTGTATTATATCAGTATTCTTTTCAGACTAAAACCAAAACACAGCACTGTACCAGCTGCTAGGAAGAAAATGAATTCTGTCCCAACCTTAAAGAGGATATTCATCAGCATCATTCACAAGGAACCTGGCAACATTTCAATGTTGTGTGTTATCTGATCAAACTGTATATATACCACAGAGAGTAAGATTTCTCCAAATTAACTATTGACAAAGCTTATCAGCTCTGACTTCTCTAGAGTATCCCCTTAGAAAGTGGTTTAACTTCATTATTCTATTTCCAGGGTCACAGCATTTACTGTAAGTTGTCCCAGTCTTCATTAACTCAGATAGTTCAGATGAACTCCAGGGGTACTGCATGCTATATTATGACCTAACAAGTGCATTAAACAGAACCAAGCAGAGTTCAGCACAGTTCATACTATATTCTCATCCTCTCAGCAATGTGAAACATGCATTAATTATGGCACATAGCAAGCTGTATTGATTGTCTAATCACTTAGCACTGTAAAACTTCGCCAAATTTATGTTAACAAATTATTTTTAAAAAGGTCAATCTTGTATACAAATTAGGTGATTTTCCCCATAAGTGGCATTACTTAACCAATTCACTTGGATGCATATATACTTACAGGCTGGTGTATTAGAAAACTAAGTGTTCTAATTTTTATTGAGAGTCCCTGGAAGATGATGAGTTCTGAAATAATACTGCTTCTTCAACCAATTAAACTTGAGTTGGAATGCTAACTTTGGGAATGTCAATGTGAAACACCCTGGTTTATCTGCAGCACTTTGTTGGTCTCACTCAAATTTACAGCTTATCAGGTAGTGAGAAGAAAAGGAATCTTACAGATAAGCTTTACCTATTTAAAAGTTTACCAGCACTCCTAGATCAGTTTCTAACACCAGCATTGGAAACAAACTCTTTTTCTTCTGGTTAACAAAGCCTGAATAGTTTTCTGCCATGTAAGACTCTGCAAACACTGAATGGTGTTCCTAACTGCTAAGCAGAAATAAGGGAAGCCAAAGAGGCTCAATATTTATTTACAAAATCTTAGTAAGATGTGATAGAATTTACTATCAGAGGATAGCTGAAGGAAGGGGTTTTGTTATCCTGTAGACAAAAAGCAATCAATAATGTAAGTCAATGCAACACAAAAAGTTTCCACTTTCTTATAAAAATTATGTTCCTCTGAAGTGTCTTACATACAGTAATGCCAATTAATGAAAGATATGAATCTCCAATGACAGGACATTTTCCAATAATAAATCTCTATTAGAGGACTAAAACTGCATTCACTATTACAATGTTCTTTATAACGTGTCTTAAGAAAGTGTGTTAAAAAAAAAAATTATAATTATTCTACAGTTGGATAACACACTTGTGCCATTTGTTCAAATACTAAAAACATTGGTCAATACTATAGGAAGAGAAATAATTTTGAAAGCACTGTCATCTTCAGTTTAAGCAAGATGGCTATACAAAAAAATAAAATAAAACTACCACATACAAAACCCAGTATCTTCTGATAAATGTCAGCCATGGTATGCTGGAAATAAGGATAGTTCAGTGGATCCTGCAAGAGTTTGATAGCCTGATTAACAGCACACAAAGCCATCTTTTTGCTCTGCATTTCAGAGACCAATATTTTACTCTTACCAGGAAAGAGTCCACTTCACCTTAAACTCAAATTTTTGTGGAGCAGTAGCTGGAAGAGGCAATTCCTCTGTTATATGGAACTGTAACTTCTCCAAATTTGTTGAAGGATCTAAAAAGTTAGTATCTTTAGAGTTAAAAGTCCTTTACAGGAAAAACAAGGTTCTGATAAAATAAAATAATGTAATAATTGCAGTAAAATTGCAAAGAAGGATGGGAACACATTTCCCTTCATTTTGATGGTGATAGTAACTCAAATTAGCTTATAAAATGTACTTAAACTTTGAAAACAAATCAAAAAAAAAAAAAAAAAAAGGAAGCAAAATTGAGAATGAACCTCAGAATGATTCTATACTGAACAAAGGTATTTGCTTGTTGCCTGGACCACCTGTCCCAACAAAATAAAACACAGCTCTCCTGAATACAATTGAGAGCACATCATCAGTTCCCTCCTATCTGAAGGAAACAGGCAAGCTAAGGCATCCTAGTTTGTACGAAGTATTAATTCACTCACCTCTTTTTCTCCTCCCCCTTATTAACATATAAATAATAACAATTTAGAAATCACATTTTAAATACATAAATTGAACAGCAGTGCAATCTCTTGCATTAGACTGCAACATGTAAATAAGCTTTTTATAGAGTTGGCTACTTTATTTTGGTTATAGTGAGATCTTTATCAGATTTCTCCTCGATGTAATAAGTCTGAATCACCTCAGCAATACCCAGTTAGTAGTGTGATATGAAGGACATACTATGTATTTGATGGGAAATACAGTAAATATGTTGCATATACAGCATCTGGAATTGGAAGTTACTGTTTGGGGTAAGAAAAGAAGTTGATCCTTGCTATTTATTCAAGACCAATGTGAATAGTCTTTACACTTGATAACAAACACTGATATTTAGCATTAACCTGATCTGTTTGTGTCTGGAACAGAGTTTGTTTTCTTCCTATTAGCTAGTACAGTGCTGTGTTTTGAATTTATTCTGAGAATAATGTTGATAACGCATCGATGTTTTAGTTGTTGCTAAGTAACCCTTACCCCAATTAAGGACTTCTCAGTTTCCCATGCTCTGTCAGTGAGGAGGGGCACAAGAAGTCAGGAGGGAGCACAGGCAGAACAGCTGTCCTGAACTAACCAAAGGGGTATTCCATACCACAGGACATAATGCCCAGTATATAAACTGGGTGGAGTTGGCTGCTGAGAGACAGGCTGGGTATCAGCCCGCAGGTGGTGAGCAGTTGTACTGTGCATCACTTGTGTTTCCTGAATCTTACTCTTCCTTTTCTCTTTTTCCTATTATTGTTATTTCTATTATTTTTATACTTCATTTCAGCTATTAAATTGTTCTCATCTCAACTAGTGGGTTTCATCTGTTTCTCCTCCCCATCCCACGGGGTGGAGAGAGGAGTGAGTGAGAAGCCTCGTGCCTGTTGGGCTTAAACCACAAAAACAGCTCATTGGTTTCAACTGGTATTATATCACTCAGTGATATAATTTCTTTGACTGAAACTAAACAAATACTACATGAAAACTACTTTGATGCAAGAAGGCAGCAGCTCCAAAAGTAGTCTGAAGCATTTATTTCTATTTTACTATCAATTTATTTCCCCTTTGATTTGAATTAAGTTTTTTAAATAAAGTTAATGAATTCGCTCATATGTTAGTATCTTGAGTAATTCAACAGACTAAACCACCAGTTACATATTTAGCATTAGAAGTGCATTAGTGAAAAACACAAAGCTAAAGGTTAATGTTTAGGTCTTGTCAAGCCACATAGATGAAGGCCTATATGCTTAATGTAGCATCTTATCCAGAATAATGACAGAAAAATCACTAGTGCATGAAGCCGCAACCTGCAGAGTTAATCACAATCATTAATCACTACACCACATTCTTATTTTTGTGCTGACAAAAATAGACTTTATTTTTTGTTTACGGTATAAAAGAAGTTCAAAACACCATCACACCTTGTTGGTCATTTGGAAAGAAAAGCTGAATAGTTGGCTTTGTTTAAAGACTGAATGCCTCATGAACCTGGATGTTTCACAAGATAGAAGAGCTTCTCTACTTAAGGTTGCTGGTTCGCAGCCAGATTAGGCCAGCTAGCCAATGCACAGAGCTAAGCAACCAAGTAACTACCCAGATACATTTTATAAGCTAGAAAAATACTTTTGAATAATGTATTTGCCTAGAAGCATGTCTTCACTCCACCAGTGTGTCTGTGTTCCAGATAAACTGATGAATTTCAGGGCAGGCCTAGGAATCAGTAACACTGTTGACTCTAGGTGAAGAATGAACTGTTGAAATCCCAGTTAGTCCGCTTTTCCTACTCTCCAAAGGTCATCAACATTTCACTCCAAAATTTCACTTGTCTAGACACTGACTTTTGCCTTAATGTTCCTGAGGTTATCGCATACTTTCGTGGTAGATCAACTTGGTAGGGCTATTGTTTTCTTATTAAGCATCACCCTTAAGGGAACAGCTGAGGAAGGATTCAGAGGATGAAGTAAAGCATTAGTACTACCGTTGACAACTAGCTAGGAAGAAAAAACTCCAGTGTTTGGATGTGCAAAGGAGGATCTAAGGTTTTCACCTTTTTAAATAAAAGGGTACTCCGAAATCTGGCACCAGATGTATATCAATACAGATTTAAAAATGGTTTAGCAGCCTTTTAGTGCTGGGCAATACTTTTTTCTCCTGCAAAATAGGTGTTGTTCATGAACTACCTGAAGACACTGCAAGACTAAGATGACTGCAATCCTCTTCTCTTTGTTAGACCTTTTAAAGGAAAATTTTAAACAGAGAAAGGACAAAATGCTTCTTCGATCTATAGTTCCTATAGAGGAAAAAAAAAAATTCAGAGGACTTCATTTACTGTGTCCCTTCTGAAAGAAAAATAACAACCCCCCCAAAAAAAACACCAAAAAAACAAAACAAAAAAAAACCCACAAAAACTAAAACAGAAACAAAGAAACAAAACACCTAAAGAAAAACAAACCCCAGTATTCACTTAAACTGTACTATAAACCTTGAAAGGTATTCAGTCTTCATGCAAAATTGTCACATGATGAATAATCCATCACTTCTCTTAGGAAGCAGGTTAGTGTTAATTAACAGTAATTAGTGTTATAGTTTCAGGATCAATACATGCCTCCAGATTTGCAGAATATTTGTGGAAAACACAAAACCCAAGCAAGATTTGTGCCTGAAGAGTAACATGGCTGGCCATGTTGCTAATGCTGCTACCGGTGACACAATAGTGCAATTTTGCCTCAGAATCAATGTCAATTTGTCAGATTTACAATCCTCACTAATTAAGGGAAATTTTGCGGTGTAAACTGACAAATTTTAAAAGCTAACCATACAAGTTCTAATTAAAAACCAGCAGCTACTCAAGATCCCCTAATCCTTGTAGCATGGTTCACAAATTATATCATACAATGATATAGATTAGAATTTAAACACATGGTCTGCATGAACTGAGTTTATACTATATCAGACTGCCTCTACTATCTGTCCCAACCTTGGAAGCAAAAAGATAATCCCTTTTCCTCTATTGTTGGCAATGTCATCTGAGAAGCCAGAGAAATGCAGCCCCCCCTTCTCCTCCCTTAGTGATCCTTTGCTTCTCTACTCAGGGTTATTTCTGTGTTTGCTTCTGCTGTGTTTGGAATAAAGCTGGGACTAATGTAGCTGTTCCCAGTGCACGGCTCCAGTTGATGTCAGGCCATGTCCTGCCCAGAGCTCTGTCTGCACACAAATGAGCATTAACAGCCACTTCTGGGTTCAGGCAGGTAACCAGTGGGCTACACTGGCCAAAGCCAGTGGCAAAACCTGCAGAGGTGTATTTATTTTGTCTTATTAGGGGTCAGACAGATTAGTGCCAGACAACGACTTTTAGGCATGGAAATGTCTAAAGAAATGAGATACCACAAGGGGTGTTTCTTCCACTATTGTTATCAAGGCAGGGCCAAAATTTTAACAGCTCAAGGTGTTTTGAATTAAAGCAAACCCCCGCTCCTTTCCTTTTCTCATCTCCCTCCATCTCTCACCCCAGTCACAATCCATATCACAGAAATGCCCCTCCTGCCTCTCAAACTAGATTTTTCCTTCCAGACAGGCAAAAAATGCCACACTTGGCTGCACACTGTATTGAAGAGGTACCACCACGTGTTTTCACTTTTCTGGTTTTCAGTTTTTTTCTAACTGTACTTTATACTCGTGGTTAACCCCAAATTTCAGTCCTTTTCCATATTCTGTAAGGATCCAATTGATGTTCACAATAACTTCATATCTATTTTAAATACCAGCTTGATGCCAAGGTCCTCCACCTGGGTGGGAGCAATCCCAGGCACAGCTACAGGTTGGGCAGAGAAGAGATACAGAACAGTCCTGTGGAGAAGGACTTAGGGGTTTTGGTCAATGAAAAAATGAAAATGAGCCAGCACTGTGCGCTCGCAGCCCAGAAAGCCAACTTAAACAGGGGAAGTTTAGATTGGATATGAGGAAGAAATTCTTTACTGTGAGGGTGGTGAGGCACTGGAATGGGTTGCCCAGGGAAGTTGTGAATGCTCCATCGCTGGCGGTGTTCAAGGCTGGGCTGGACAGAGCCTTGGGTGGCATGGTTTAGTGGGAGGTGTCCCTGTGCCTGGCAGGGGGTTTGGAACTAGATGATCTTAAGGTCCTTTCCAACCCTAGCTATTCTATGATTCTGTGATTCTATGAAAATTGTAGGCTATTATCTAATGGGTTTGCAGTACACAGAATATTCGACAAACACAGAAAGTTTTCTTGTAAAAGCACATAAAAAACAGGGAACCACATTAATTGAGGGAAATTTTCTACATAACCACTGTTCTTCCTTACACCTGTTCATCTTCCCTACTGATTTGAAAAGAAAGCTTTTATTCACTTTCCCCAAAGACTTTTTCTATGAATGCAATTCTGTATTCTCTCTTGTTGACTGTCACAATGTATCTCTGACAAGATAATAACATCTAGGGTGCAGCATTATCAAAATATAACTTACCAGGGAAAGAAAGTATTGTATTACAAATCAGAAGTATGGGCAAAGCTACAGACCAGAAGAAAATTAGAACACCAGACAGCCCTATAAAATAAGAAGTAATGTGAATAAACAACAGCTCTTACACTGACCATGTCTCACCGGTAACTTTGAAGAAGCAGATGGCAGAGGTCCAGGTATTTCATCAGCATTTGGCAAATAACTCGCAAGGTAATTTTGAAAATTATAATTTGAGTACTTGCCTATTGTATTAAAATTCAGCAGGGAATAGAAATGCTCTTAAGTATAATGTTCGTTATCAGTTAGCTCCCAGAAACCTCCTAGAGTATGCACCATTTTAATTCAGTGAATGGCTGTATATAACAGCACATATTTGTGAAAAAATATCAAAAACATATGGGTATTTCAACATATACAATAAAAGTCCTCCTCTCATCTGTCAAATAAAAACCTAACAGTCAAGATGTATTTTTTAGTTATGTGCCCTTTGCTATAAGAAGTTGAATTGAAGAAGTGTCTGCGGTTCACAGACTTTTCATTCAACTCAGGATAAGAGATGACAAAAGCTCTGAAGCACCTTTTATTTTTTTTTTTGTCCTTAGAACGAAGTGAAGATTTATCTTTGTTGGTTTTATCTAAATCATGCTCCCTTCCACTAATTCTGAGTCCACCTGAAAAAAAGAAGTCTTAGAAAGTTTGGCATCTTAATGTGTACTTGAAGAAAGAATCTCTCATAAGCCTACAAACCATACTCCTCAATGGCAGCAGAGTGAAAAAATTGTGCTTTTTACTATCACTAAGTACAAGAAATATACTAAATTTCTTTTCATCTTCTTATCGCCAGAGTAGTTTCAAAATCCACCAAAAGACCTCCAGAAATTACCCGCCTTTTCTTTTACAGTCCCATCAAAAAAACCTAGATAGGTTAATTTTTCACAGAAGACCACTTTCTAAAGCCTTTCTGATAATCAGAGAACTTCACTGACTTAGAAAAAAAATCCAAAGCCTAACTGATTTTAAATCTTGCATACATTTGTGGGTGATTTGAAGGAGTTGAGGAGTGAGGAGAACAGGAATGCATTTTGGGTATGTTTAAAATACCTTCTTCAATGGTCCATAAATCTTTAGGTAGAAGGAAACTGTTCTTTTACAGGACAGCAAACCTTTCTTTTCCCACTGAAATAATCCTGAAATTCCCACTGACAGCCACCCCCAGCATTTTTTATTTTTTTGCATCTTAACGTTTGATAAATAAGAGTGCAGAATGTGGTGCTATGAGTAAAAGCTTACAACCGATATAGGTTTCTTTTTTCTAGTTATCGCATATGAAAATATGCTAGAGTTAAGCTGATTGATTTCACTTAGTAATATTAAGCAAACATTTTACTAAAATCTTGAAGTTAACTAATCAACTACATGAGTCTTGGGTACTTCATCTAGGGAGGGGGGACAGAAAGTTGTTCTCATTCCCATGACGCGTTTTTGTAAACAGTATTTCCACAACAGCAGTCCAAATGGTATCAGTTATGAGTCCATTAATTCAGAAGTATTTTTCCTAGTCAACCTGGGAATTGCAGGAAAGACCTATCTCCAATTCAGGTACAACCTATTTTGATATCAGTATTAAATATTATGCTTGAGAGATTGGGCATAATTAATTTCTGAAAGTAAGCTTATACCACGGGGTCATTGTGATTTCATGAAATGTCCATAATTTTTCTACTTTTTGGCAACAGACTGACAGCTTTAATAAAAAACAATTTTGGAAAACCAAAGTCTTCTGCAACGAGGCGGTCCCAGTTAATGGAATGCCATGGGAATGACCTGCAACAGGTCTGGCAGCAAAGAGTAATGACAGATCAAGCGCTATGCTGGCCACTGTCAATGGGATGGCAAGGCTGAATATAGCAAAGGCCAAAGACTTCCTCCAGCTGCCAGCAGCCTATGTGAATTAATTCCCAGCACATAAGACCCTGAAATATGCATCAGCCTCACACCTCTCTGAGGCTCTCTTGATGTTTCATTTGGATTTACACACTGAACACAGATAAAACACTCAAAGTCTGAAACACTTTCATCCTTGCTCTGATGAGACTGGTTTGCCAGGAGAGTATCATTTGACAAGACTTAAAATTTGGGTAAAAAGAGGAAATTGAAACTAAACACAAACCTACGTAACCCTGGTCTTTAGAGCTGAATGCTTTTTACATCCTTATCTTACCTTGACTCAGGAGTGCCCATGATATAGCACGACCCTAGAGCGAACGATCAACCCCACTGTCCTATTTTGCAAATAGTACCATCAGCTATAGAGTACTTTTATCCTAGAGGTCTGGTCCTCTGGCACCCCTGCACGCACACACCCAGCCTCCCACCACCTTCAGGGTCTGCCCTACCTCCTCACTATTCTCCTTCCTTTCACCTCCACTACTTCTTGTCTAACAGATTAAACCTTAGCAACTTGCATCTCACCCACCACCACCACCTTCTGGCAAACAGACTTCAGCTGCAGTGTCCTAGGTGACTTTCCTTGAGATTTAACATCCCAGATGCCCAAAGGCCTCACTTTTGAACCCTCAGGGCTTGGGCGCACCCTCACCAAGCCCAGCCTGACCGGCAGCTCTACTGCAGCAAACGCAGCAGAAAACCAACACCCCCCAGCAGCAGGGTGAACCACACAAACAACAGGGACTGCAGCAGAGCAATCCTCCAAGAAAGGGCCCCCACACCGCTGCCATTTCAAACAGAACAAAGCATGGAAGTAAAACCAGTGGTGCACACAACCCACTGCAGCTCCACACTCCCTCGTCCTCTCACCGGCAGACACCTGCAGCCCTGAGCATCCTGCCTCTTGCTCTGGCCCTGGCTCGCCACTGCCTCCCGGCGGGTGTGTGTGTGTGGGGGGGAGCAGCACCTTCCCGCACTTACTGCTGTGCTCCAGAAAGTTCTGCAAGGGGGTGGGCTCGGTCCAGGCTAGCCTAGCCCAGCCCAGCCCAGTCCAGTCCAGTCCAGTCCCATCCAGTCCTGTCCTGTCCAGTCTAGTCTTATCTTATCCTGTCAAGTCCAGTCTGAAGAGACTCTGAAAGGAACCTGGCAGAAGATGGCTTACTGCAGAGACTGGCTCTTCGCTTGTCTACAAGGCATGTTCAGTCACATGCAGTGGAAACGTGTGAGAGTACAAGATGTTGTGTTGGTACTTTGCTCTTTGTTTCACTGGGATCGTGGTAATTGTTTCGTATGTTATTTTTGCCATGTTTAAAGGATGTTGTTCTCCCTGACTTAAAAGTCAGCCTGACATCAGCTTTTCTTACCATTAAACCAATCATGTTGTTGATGAAGTTATCCATCAGATCTGTGTAGATTATAAATAGGTAGTTGTAGTTACGCTGTGCTTAAGTGCAATGTATGTGCTCTGAACGCACCCTCTTTTTTCGCTGTAAGGAGTAGGAGTTACAGAGCCTGCTGGATTTCTTTTTTTATTATTATGATTTGACAAATATTTATCAACAGCAGAACAGATTGGCTCAGCCAGAGGAAAATGGCAAAGGTTTAGTTCATCTCATAGTCTGCCCAGAAGGCTGATCGTTATAAATTACTTTATTGACCCGTGGCTCTGCTCACCATTCTGTACCTCAGCGAACTGAGCAATCAGCACATGCTAACTGGGGGCCATTCACAGCAAAAGTTAGTGTTGATCAAGCCTGCCATTTTATCACTATGCACAATTTGTTTCCATTTCAGTTTCTCTGGTGGAGAAATTTTATTCTTGAAAGTCCTGGACCATTGTGACTTCCCAGTTTTCAAACAGAAGCTTCCTGATTGTGGTTATACAGACACAGGTTGTATAGTTGTGGGTATCTATATGCACTTGCTTATACATGTTTAACACATAAACCGATTGTAGCTGTAATTCTGATGGAGGTTACATCAAATGCAATTCTCAGACTAGATAATACATAAGAAAATAAGTTGTTCACTACTTACGACTGAATATCAGTCATCCAGTATAATTTGTTATGTGTCACTGAGCTCACACACAGTTTGGTGAAACAAATTATGGGGCAAAAGCACTTTGTGTTGTAGAGGCAAAAGTCACGTTAAATATATTTGTCATCATTGCAACATCCAAAGAGTAGGAATAGATTGGATTTTCACTTCTAATGAATGCTTTCAGCACAGAGTTTAAATTAATTCACCTAGAAAACTGAGTTAAATTCTATTATTTTTTTTTCTCCATAGTACATTAAGGGGAATGTTTTCTAGGTAACCCTAGTATTATCCTTGAACCATTCATTCTGTACTTGGCAACATGCAAGCATTCAAAGTAAGGAGAGAAGTCTCCTGGTTTTACTTTGAGTAATTTTTGGTTTAAGTCACTAGCTTGAGAAGCAAATACTCCATGATGAAAGAGGAACATACCTATCCTACATGATTCCGATGTATCAAATTTAGATTTTAAGTGTTTTGGTGGTTGATATAATCCATACTTACTTGTATGAAATATATGTCATGGCAGATTTATACATTAAATATCATTTTGCATCTTGAAGAATTTAAGCTGTTGTAGAACATTTTCAATGGTGTTCCTGACTTTCTGAATTTTGTGAATTATATCTAGGAGGCTCGGGTTTACAGCTATTCCCCAAAAGCGTAATATCTCTAAGACTATCATCTTCCTGAGAAGGGAAGGGGAGAAAGAGGGTAGAAATGTTCATTAATGCAAAAGAAGAATATAAAATCATAGAATCCACTAAGTTGGAAAAGACCTTTAAGATCGAGTCCAGCCTTTACTCCAGGACTGCCAAGACCACCACTAAACAATAACATTGAGGGCCTCTTCTACATGATTTTTGAACACTTCCAGAGGTGGTTCCAATACCTGACCTGTGAAGAAATTTTCCCTAATGTCCAATCTAAACCACACCTGGTGCAGATTGAGACTGTTACCTGTTGTCCTATCTTGTTACCGGGGAGAAGAGCCTGACACCACCACCCCCCACTACAACCTTCTTTCATGTAGTTGTGGAGAGTGATAGGGTCCTCCATGAGCCTTCTCTTCTCCAGACTAAACAGCCCCAGATCTCTCAGCCATTCCTCATATGATTTACTTATTCTCCAGACCCGTCACCAGCTTTGCTTCTCTTCTCTGGACCTGCTCCAGCACCACAGTGTCTTGGAGAATAACATGGAAACTTGTCAAAAAATGTAATATAGATATTATCTTTCTGTGGTCCATGTCAAGATAAATAATCCTATGTATCTGGTTCATAGGAAAGAATTAGTTTATTGTTGGAGAAAGAATTGTCAGATTAAACAGCAGGAAAAATTAGGGCCTTCATTACAACTTGTTTTCCATTTCCTAAACAAGGAATTCACTCTTACTTTACCTGGTGATTTTATTTTTTTTTTAATTTGTTAAAAAATTGTTCAAAATCTCTAAGAATATATATTTTGATATCTAATATTGTGAACAGGAGTGCACAGTGATAGGCACAAGGAGCAGTACTTGTGTTCATGATGGAAAACAAGACACTGATGATAACTCAGTATGGTACAAAAATCACACTTAAATTACTGGTGGCTGCAGCACTTCAGAATATGATGGAATAAGTATAATTAAAAGTCATGGGAATTATGATGACAATGTATCATCTGACATACAGCACATTAGCCAAAATGTATATGCTGCTTTATGCCAGAGCAGTTTTGTTGGCTCAGAGGAAATAATCATCTGGGATTTTGGAACACTGGAGGCAAATGATGTATAGAGTCTGATTTCAAAAGAAGTGAGCCGTGTGTTAGAATTAGTGACTTAAGTAGTTAATCAGTGACTTTGAGTATTCACAATATTAAAAAAAAAATCCAGCATATACTGTTTTTTATCTGAAATAAAACAAACGGGGGGGGGGGGGGGGGGGGAGGGAGTTGGCTGATTGAGATCTTGAGAGAAAATTATGTAGTAGACTCAGTTGGTCATATGTATGCATCTATAATGGAACAGAGATTTAAAAGAATGTCATATGAAACAACAGCTGCGTAGCTTAAGTCCAAGATGATACTATTAAGACAAGATTATTTGTCAAATATGTTCTTGTTTTGTACACTGCTGTTCTCTTAAAACTTTGTAACATGGCGTGACTACATGCTAGTAGTAAGACAGGATGATAACAAAAGATGTGAGTTTCATGACATTGTGGTGATGTTGTAGGTTTTTCTAGATGTTCACCAGAAAGTGAAGTCAACTTTACTGTGTCTTCTTAGAGTAAGGTGCAGCTTTGGTTTGAACAATTTTCTTCAGTATGAAAATAACTTGTGACAAGATCTACTAATTGTATCCCTGCACGACTTCACTGATGCTGTCTTCCTGGTCCCCTGTGTCTGGGAGTCAGTGAGCAGTTTTCCAAGGTCTTAGATACGTTATGACAGTCAAACAAGGCATGGATACACAATGCAAAAGGAACATGTTCCCAGAGTGTTCTTTCTGACCTTCAAAGTAACATCAGCATGACACATCTGCTTGGAGAGGCTTTGGGGCATGCAATTCAGGCACAATTTTCCTTTTTCAATGGACACCGTAGAGCTTTCACGCCTTGCTCCAGCTTTGCTAGTGATAAGCAGTTTCATAGCAGCTATAATTCTGGCCACTGATGCTAGTTTTATTGGCACAAGGTAATAGAGTACAAACTGATCTCGTTACAATTTTGCTAGTTAAAATTCTGCACTTCACTACAAGATGCTGTTTGAAAATCATCAAGGAAGTGCTTGATGTGCAACAGTGTGTAGTATTAATGGGCAAACCTCTAAGAATGGGTGCCTTGAATGTCATCCAAGCTTACCTGAAGCTGCTAAGCTGCTTCAAATTTTCTGTCTCAAAATAGGGCAGGGATCTTGAAAGTAGGTTTCCCTGGAAAATGTTTACTACAATTTCGTTTAAGAAGATAATTTCAAATGCTGGCTTCCCATACAGTGTTGAGAAGGTATAGTCTGTTATAAGTTAAATGAAAAAAATATGAAAGGTGCATATATATTATTTAATCTAACTCGAGAAAATGCACCAGGTGCAGAAATTGTCAGATGAAAAAAAAAAAAGGTGATATAAGTAATGTCTATTCTCTTTCACTTGTCACATGCTTTCCTGTGCTTGTGTATAGTCACAAGCCACCTGAGAGTTACAACACTGCTTTCAGAAATGTCCCTACATACATATCAAAATAGCTGTGTTGCATAGAACTGAGAACTCTTGATAGATTTTGGGAAGAAAAGAACAACAAAGCAGTACAATGTATTTTCAGTAGTTTTTAGAACTCAGGGAAGCCTATATACCCCTATGAGAAACAGATATATAGAACAATTGAAAGTAAGATAACGCATCGCTTTTTTAATTTCTTTCATATATAATTTCCATAGGCTACAAAACATTCATGCTGTCATTATTTAATATTCTTGGCCACAAAGAGTTGTTATTGCTAGTTACTGCACAGTATTAAGAGCAAACTTGTTGTTTCACTATGTACAAGGAAAAAATCTATTACAATAGTTTTTAACAGTTGTGTTCAACTTTGACATCTTGCCCAAAGGTGAATTTGTGTGGGATTTGGTGTGTTTGGTTTTGTTTTGGGTTTTTTTGATGGTTTGAGGGGATTTAGGGTTTGAGTTTGGTTGGATTTTTTGTGGGTTTTTTGTTTATTTTCTTAGTTGAGGTTTTTGGGATTTTTTGGTGGGAGTTGTTTTTTTGGTTGGTTGGTTGGTTGGTTGGTTTGTTTGTTTGGTTGGTTGGTTGGTTTTTTTTTTTTTTTCTGTTTAATACTGGAAGGAAGGGAAAAACCTTCAGAAACCCATCTCCTAAATCAGTTACAAAGAGTTCTGGTGCAGGGAAAGGGGAAGATGCATAAATAATTAAGATGTTGCTATAGCTTTGTTGCTGCTGTAAGCACATTAATTCTCAGCGTTGCAAATCTGTCACAGAAGGACAATGAGATACTTCTCACTATCAGCTGCTCTGCAGGACTTTGTTCACTTTATTTTATACTCCACAGACCAGTGTTAATTATTGCTGTTCCAGTGTAAGATTTGTCCATGCCTTGTTCTGGAGCCAAACATAATCAGTGTTTTGCAAAGCAGCATTACTTTTGGCTCAATTCTAAATATTCTAAATTTCAAGTAAACACAAAAATTTTAAGAGTTTTTTTCCAAATTGTACATCTTCAATGGCATTTTGTTGCATGCTGCACAGCAAAACTTTTCTGCTACCTTGCCACACTAAAGCTGATGATGTTAACCAAATACTCTCAGTACCAGGCAAAATAACACTTATTGTTAGGATATTGGCATTTGATGATCTGCATTTCTTGGTAGCACCTTTCTCATAACTTTTAACTTCAAGCGACTTCAGATCACAAGTGATAAACCTTTTTCTTCTATGGAACATGGAGAACATGTTCCATATTGGGTTTTCCATGACCATATTGTTAAAAACCTGCAAATTCACTGTAATGTGTATACATACACTTGTGTTGAATACAGGCAGTAAAGGACAAGCTTAAATATAGGTAGATACAGATAAATATCCACATATATGTATATTTAGCTTTAACCCAGGGATTGTATGCAAATATGGCGAAGCGGAAGGCCGTTCTTTCAATGAAGTTACATAAAAAGGAGTTGGGAAGCGCCAGCACTTGCTAAGTTCTGTTGTTCGGGGTTTTTTTTCCAGTAAAGCAATTAAGAGCAAAAAGTCTTTGTTTTTATTACATTATGATGTGTGTTTTAGTCTGTGCTGGTATAATTTGTCTTTAAAATGATTTGGTAATACATATGTGAATTACTTTTATGAAATTATCTATTTTTAATGTCTAGACATATGAATGATTTCCTGCATATAATATAGAAAGGCATGAAACAGGAAAAAAACATATTTCTTATCTGAATACATGTCTGAAGAACTCAAATTCATCAGAGACAAATAATTTATTCATGCTTAATAGAGCATGCCAGACTGTTGCAGGTTTCAGTAGCTGAAGTTTGAGTGACTTCTGCTTGCCATAATAATGCTTCACATTTATACAACCATTTTCATTCAGAAGTATTTCAAAGTGCTTTGCATAGTGTGTGTATATAAGGGATAAATTAACCAACCAGTAAATTAAAGTTACCTCTGAAGTGAAGCTCTACTGAAACTTGTGGCAAGAATATTGTATGTGTCTAGTTTTTTGGAGTTTTGGTTGGTTGGTTGGTGTTTCTTTGACAAAATTTCATGGATTTCGAGTAAGCAGAGTGTACAATTAAATTAAATTGAGTGTTACTGAGGAGAAAAGAGTCTTACAGCTAGGACCCTTGAATCTAATCAGGAAGGTGCCTTTGTTACTTGCTTCTTCTACAGACCTCCTGTCGTCTTCAGACAATTTGCTTAGGCTGGGTTGGGCCTTAAATAAAGTCAAGATAACTAATTTTACCAGTTCTGCTTTGATGAATGTTCACATTCACTGTTACTTATTGAAATGCAAGCAAGTCATAGTTAATTTAGCCACCTTTTACTGATGAAAAAGACCTCTTCTGCTGACAGTAATCTGTGTGATGCTGTATTTGCTATGTGCTAACAGCACAGTTATTGAAGATCATCTGCCATCAGTCTAAACCATCAGTCATGTATCTCAGAAATAATACATGGTTTATTCTAGTTTTTTTACGATTTTGAGTATATTGCATGAAACTAAGGCAGTTTCCCAGCAGTAGGCACAACGTCTTCAGATTGCGTTTGGAATTTCTAGGTACTATATAACGGACCCAAGCTCGCTCTTGCATGTTGTAAGACAGTTGCTTTAAACGTGCATAAATTGAGAGACTATTCATATCTCAATCCCAAGAAAGGGCATAATTCTTTAGCTTTAAAAAACCCCAACAAAACAACATTAAAAAAAATCCAACTTGGCCAGGTTATTCTCCTATATCATGAATGTACAGTGCCATGAAGAGTGTCAGTCCTTTTTTTTTGTTTCTTCTTGAATGGAGCTGGTAGTATTGGAGTCTCTAAGATAAGCAATGTAAAGTAGCAAGCTGGTCAGGGTGGGTAAAGTCATCTACAACAAAGAATTTTTTTTTCTTTCATGGTTGGCAGCAATAAGAAAATCCTTCAAAACTAGAACAGTTGGACAACTATTTTAATGTCTCTTGACACTCATGTTTCTCCTGGCCTCACTTCAGCATGTTGCTGCAGTGCTTGCAACTACTGTGCTGTGCTTTACGAAAGACGTACTAATTTTCTCAATCTGGCTATTGCTATATAGCATTTGGCTATTCAGTAGTTATTTCTCATCAACTCACACAAAGAATACTACAAACTTCACAACCCATTTCAGGTACAGTGGTGCAATGAATACAGGAAGTACTAAAAACAAAATAGGCAGGACAAAGAATGTTAGAATTTGGACCACAATACCTTCAGTGCAGCTACTCATGAGTAAAAGTTTGCAGAATTCAAACTACATCTTTCGCTTTGTGCAGTGAACAGTCATTCAAAAATCCTGGCAGCATGCTCTGCTCTTCTGAAAACAAGCTGTGCAATGAGATGTATGTCTGTGCTATATATACTTAAGGTTGATATTAGTACAATAGGACAGTACTTATCAGGATAATTTTTTGTCTCAGTGCTAGCTGCATTGTTGGTTACAGTTACTGGAATAAGTAAACAAGATTTTTGGACATTAATGGTGTTTCATATTTGGTCTGTTTGGTTAACTTGACTAATAGCCCCAGAGATTACTTGAAAATACTGTGTTCCTGCTGAACATGTTCCCTGCTTCTTCTTTACAGGGCACAAAATAACTTCAAAACATAACCATCTAACTGGCAGTGGAGGAACTATCCTCTTTCAATTATGTGCATTAAAAAAAAAAAAAAAAACAAAACAAAACAACCCAAAATAACCGCAACCAAAAGCAAACAAAAAAATGAACAAACAAAAAACCACACAGCACCTCCACAAAAAAAACCCAAAGAACCAAAAAAACCCAAACCAAAGACAAAACCACAAAAAACAAACAACCCAGCTATATCTGTTTAATGTAACTTGCTGTGTGATAATATAGGAAGAAAGAGCCCCCTAATGGCTTCAAGTTACCTTGGAAAATAAAAATATATTTCACTTTCTGTGAGTTCAAGCTGGAAAGCAATGCAAAATTAGTTTCAAGAAGGCTAGAACAGCATTAGAAACTCAAAAGAACATGCACAATTTGTGATATGTAGCCTCTTAAGATCTTTTTGATTTTATTTGGGGTTTTTAGGGGGGTGGTGTTATTGTTTGGGTTTTTTTTGGTTTTTGGTTTTTTTTTTCTCTCTTTTTGCTGTTTGCTTTTTTTTCTGAGGTTTTGTTTTTGTGGAATTTTTTTAAGTTTTTTTTTTTAGCTATTTTTCCAATATCTGACGAAAGAAAATGCTTACACTGTAAATCTTTACTGGGGAAATTAATAACTTATTTTATGAATATAAACTGAAGTAATTGTTTGGGCTTCTGATTTTCTTTTGTGTTTAATAATGTTCAAACGGAATATTCTCTTTGGGTAAACAGATACTTTCTAGCAGTATTTGGAGTTTCAGAGTTAGTATGTAACCTGAATAGTAACAGATAATAATCTGGTGAATATTATATTGCTGTCTTTGAAATCATGAAATTAGCATGATTATTTTTCCAATCACAAAATTATAAGCTATATTTAGTGAGCATGAGTGTAGTAAACAAGGCTTTTCAGGGAGAGAAGAGAGAGGTAAATAAGAGCTATAAGACAGCTTTTGAGCATACATAAAGGATTATTTTTGCAAGTCAAACTGCAAATGAAGTATTTTGAGGCAGGCCTTGTGTTTTGTAAGGAGCCAAGGTACGTTAGACATCTAATTGTCTTATCTCCTCACAAAATTCTGTCTACATTTGGTAGATAGAACTCTTGATCCTGAGGTCTTCTTTTACTAGTAAAATTTTCTGTTAAAATGTAAAGAGTTTCTCTTCACCATTTATATCCAGATTCTAACACTCAGACTCCATACAGTCAATGTATGCAGTCCTCACCTCTGGCAGTATTTTATGGAATAAGATGCCACTCAATGAATTGTAAGGTGGTAAAACATGCTACCTTTAAAGAATTTCAGAAAGAAACATTGAAAACGCTGATGTGGATCAATTGGATAAATATAAAAATATAAAAAATTAAACATTATTCACAGAAAAATATGAAATAATAAGGTCATAATGCCTAAGATCCCTAAAATTTGTAATGTCTTTTACAAATTATAAATAATAATTTTGTCAGCTGTGGAAATTTCACTTCACATTTGGGGTTTTGACACATCAGTAAGTGTTTCAGTATGGTGCTCTATAGAAATTAATAAAAATATCTTAGTAGAGGAAGAGAAGAAACTGGAGTTTCTAAACCGGACAAAGCATTGGAAGTTGTACCTGGCAGAGTACAAAGCTGCTTGAATGCTTGACTGTGTAGGCTGATGTCACTGCTTCACTCAGAGAGAGTAATCCCAGGTCTATGCAGGATTGTGAAAAGCAAGCAGATATAAGAAAAACTCCTTTCAGTTTGGAGCAAGGTGCAGAGTGCACAAAGTGATGGGGAAGGTGGTTTGAATTGCCACAGTTGGAAGGAATGTGTTACTAATGAAGTGACAATGCTGTATTCTTAGCATTATGCTCCCATGGACTGTAAACACTGAGTCAGTCAACTTCCTAACTTGCTACATAAACAAAAGCTGGGTTATTTCAGTTTTAGCTTATCTTCAAAATCATAGCAACCTATCGCAGCAAAACTCTTTTCAACACAAGCCCAAGGAAATATGTAGATAGCTTATGTAGAGCTAGGCAGTTAGGAAACAGTAATGTCAATATCACACCAAAACAAGCAATCAGTCCATGGGATGGCTGTTTGAAGTGCGCAGCACAGCATAACAGAACATCCTAGGTTTCATATTTCAGGTCATAAGCCTTGATCTTCAATTTGCAGGCAAAATGTTAACAATAACTACTGTATCTATCTAGAAAAAGATGGCAGTGTAATGCCATATTATTTAAGGCAGATCATGTTTGTGTAGCAGAGGTGAGCTTGCAGTCAAAAGACAGATACTGTTTCGAAATATTGACAAGCATCGAAAATACTCCAGGTAAGTGTTCTCTTTACCTTCTAACATGTAAAATAAAGAGTCAATAATATGAGAGAGCTTGTATGCTCTTATTACTCCAGGCTGCTTAGCATGTGTGGGACAACTTACATTAAAACATCACACAAGTAGTTAGAAATCATCTCTTCTGGCTGTTTCATTCCCATTTACTTGAAGGGTAAACCACAATAAATACAATGCACAAGCCATGCCCTGTTCTTGTGTTTGGGTGTGCATAATATTTGATACATACCATCTGTGAGTGAAAAAAATTTAAGTGCAATGCAACATGCAAGACAGAAAAAGAATAATTCTTTTTATAGCTACTCAGAAAAGCAAAGGATAATTTGCTTACCTGGAAGATCAAACTCTGTATATCATCAGTACTGTGTGAGCTAAGGGGACAGGATGAATTTTTGTCTTCTGTAATAAGCCTTTCCTCAGAGATGCAGAACATAATATAACAAATGCAATTTAAGTGAAATGAACTATTCCAATGTCCAGTCTGTTATCAGTTGCACTGGATTAGAGCTGGCATTCTCTTGCAGATGAAAAAAGGTAGCTCAGCAAGTCATCCACTGAAGGAGCTCAGTATCAGTGTTATCAGGCACCAGCAGTCACATACTGATGCTACATTGTGTACAGTCTCCCTCTATTTCGCGCTGTCTCTCCTTGCTCTCCCTCTCTCTCTCACTCTGACGTTCACACAGCTCTGAGTCTGAGCTCCTTCTGCTGCTGTATAATCAATCTAGCCTGTCTGAATCTAATAAGCCTCTATTTAACCAGCCAATCAATAGCACAGATTCTGCTGCGGCTCCCTGGGGTCTTTTCCAGGAATGGTGCAAACAATAAGAGTTTGGCCAGCAGTTTAACCAAGTATTTTTCATTATATTATCTCCCTTAAAGGAAAATTGTTTAGGAGAGCCCAGGTTCACGGCTATCTTTCTGAGGTTTTTTTCATCAGAGTTATATAAACATGCACATTGTACTGCACTAGCATTCTAAACACTTTCAAATTTTTATCCTTTAGGTGTGTTTTAGAATGCATTAAAAAAACCAGAATACATTAAAAAAAAAAAAAAAAAGAGAAAAGGCACACACATGCTCCCCCCCCCCCCCCCCCCCCTCCAGTTTAGAAGTGAACCTGCGTGGCAAGCCTCAGGCTCTCTATTACAAAAAAGTCCAGCAGCAAATACTGTAACTTAGACCTTTTTTTGCCAAGTGTGGAAATTTGGTATAAACCAAGAAGCAGGAGAATTGTGCTTCTAATTCTTATCATCTTGAAGTACTTTCTTTACTGTTTATGTTTCAACTTCTATGATTTTTATTTTTCTTTATAAGAAAAGAATGTATGAAGACAATGTAGATTCAGATACAGGAGGAACTAGAGGCACAATGCCAACAGATGGGACAGCTTTTTCTCATAAAATAGTGATCAGGACTAACTGAAAGATGGAGTTAGTAAAAATAGTTGTACTTTAAAAACAACTTTTTAGTTGAAGTCTTTTACTACACTGTGTTCCCCACATATGGAGGCAACAGACTGTTCTTTAGTAGATAAAACCGAAATTTTAGGATGGCTATTGTGCAAAGTGAGATTTTTAACACAACAGACTGACATTCTTTTTAATTTTATTTTTAATTTAAGGGCACTAATCCTAAAAACACTGATTTGCAACCTGGTCATTCTGGTTGCAGTTCAAAATTATGAACCACCTTTCATGCTGAAGCGATGTGTGGGAAAGTATCTATCATAGTACTGAGTCCAGAGGGTGAGTTTCACAGGTCACAGGTGCTTCCACATCACAGCATATTGGTGCTATTATATTGGTGTTCTATCATTTGAAATAGGAACTGTAACTAGAGAACACCATGCATACAATGTATTTGGTGGTTTTCTAGAGAACATACTGTCCCGTTGTTGGTGGTGCCCTCATATGTGATTCTTGCAGAAATTCATTTGATTGCTGCTATAGAACCCAGAAACAAAATGAGAGTTTTGATATTCTGCCTCTTAAGTGCTTGCACTGTCCATCAGTCTAAGGCTCTGTCAGCCCATTCATTGTAGTAAGACCTTATGCGTGGGATCCTGTGCTGAGAACTGGAAGTGGCAGTCCAACTGTTTATTCCATGGTTAAATTTCCTCCTTAGGGTTAGCATAGGTCAAACCTCTTACTGAAGTAAGAGCAACATTGTCTACAGTCTTTACACAGAATCTGATGTAAGCAAGTGGATGTCCTGATAATTAAACTGAAGTCTCTTGTGACAACCTGGATTATAGGGGTTCAAACTTGCTTCACACGACTTCTTGTGTAAACTCTAAGAATTGTTCAAGAAGGGTTCCTTTCCAGTCCCTTTATTAGAAAACCTCCCATTAAACACATTTATAGAGCCCTGTCGGATGGTTTATGACCTACATAACCTACCTAGCAATTCAGACTTCTTGGATAAACAGAAGCCAGTGCTACCAAGTCACCAGTTTTATGTTATTAGTCTCTTGAATATTCTAGTCAAAGAATGAAAAAGAAAGACAGTAGGAAGAAAAAGACCCACTATTAAACTAGAGTTTGCAACAGAAAAGAAATGTATGGTGTTCATAAAAAATAAGGGACATCTCTAAGTCTATTCGGAGATACAGAGCTACCAGGAAAATATTTCTGTTTAGTCTGAGTGTTTACACAAGAGCATATGTAAGGTCACATAATGGCAGAAAATAGCAATATAATGTTAGCAATATAACATTTATGCACTCGAATCTTTTTCAATGCACGTACAAAATGAAAAAAAAAAATACAGGAAACAAACAATAAAGTCACAGTACCCACAGAAAGTTCAGCTCATACATTCTTAATATGAAATGTCACAGTATCAACTAATAATCTCTGAGTCCTTAGTTGCATATGGAATACCTCATTAACTGCAGCGTACAAAGCAAGTAGCACATGTCTCAAGTGTTTTAAGTGGTCTGCATCAGCTAAAGTGATGTTTATGGATAGAGAAGAAGATTAAAATCAGTAAATAAAAATTAAGATAGAAAGAATTATGGTCATACAATTGTATGAGTGAATCTGCTAGTGAAAGTGTGTAAGGCCTGTGTTTTCATATATGTTGGAAGAAGGGCCATTAGGGTCAATGGTGTTCTGCCCTTAAGGGGAGAGTGGGAGCTGGGAAGGATAGGATAATTTAAAGATCATTCTGGATCTTAGTGAGAAAGGCCCAATAGCAAATGGTGTAACAAAATATCTGCTTTAATAAGTGTGAATAAACAGTACTATACATATTGCTATACTGGCAACCCTTTCATGCAGCACAGATCATGGGTGAATTTTCCTACAGCACACTGAAGGACACTGCATCCATGGAAAGGTTATTTTCTTCCTCCCATCCTGTTGTGCCATTTACTTTCTGTAACAAAAAGAATCACATGCCATCTCCAGACAGGCTGGTGTGTTTTTTCTGTCATAACACCCACCAGTAGAGGCCAGGATTGCATGGGGCACACCAGCAGGTTCCCTTAAGCCATGCGAACACATAGGCTGCCCTAGCACTAAGTATGGGGCCCAACACAGCTGGCGCAGTTTAGCCAAGATCACTAACAGTGCTGAACACAGCGTTTTCTGCGAGGCTCCCAATGCAGATCGAAGGAACAGTATTGTGGAGATCAGAGTGGAAGGAGCTTACTTTTAACATGCTTTTCTGAATTTCTTCTTCCTGACAAAGTTCCAGCTTCTTTCTACATGGAATCTGATGTAGCCCATGTAAACCAAACAGTAGTTATATGTGAGGTACTATTACAAAATTATATGTTGTGCAGTTTGATATTTCAGTTTTTGATTTGTGTTTTCCAGCTGAAGGCAAGACTGTCAGGCTCACATTTTTAAAAAGAGGATGAATCTGTAAATCTCAGGAACTAGCCTTTTATGCACACACTGAATTAGTGAAAATATGAAACCATTGAAAAAATATTTACTGAAAATTTAATTGTACTTTGGAAATATAATTTTCAACACATACAGGATAGCTTTAGATACTACATACACTGCATGGAAATTGTGTTTATTAGAACACTCATATTGAATATATGTGAAAATATCTCTTTGGCTTTCATTCTGTGGTAGAGTGTGATAAACTTTTAATTATGCATAGATACAGAGTATCATAGCGTAATGGTTTGGGACTGTACAAATATATCTGCAGTGGATAATATAAACAGTTAATATCTAGATAAATAGATACTTAATACTGCAGTGTTTAATACTGAGACTGGTGTTTAAGGTTGAAACACTGAAATACTGATATAAACAATGTTAAAGTAGTTTAGAATAGAAGGCTTAGATTAGTAGCATAGAATATATACCCTAGTAAGAAGCCCTGGACATCTAGCAGCAAGAACACTTTGGCTTGTAAGTGCTGTGGTTTTATACATCAAATATAGCTCTCTAGGAGAAATTGTTTTTCTCTATTTCAGATTCAATTAATAAAGACAAAATATGTTTCTTACCTAATGATTCCAACAATAGTCAAGGTTGCCCTTCTGTAACCAAGTAATCAGAGGAAAGCCAGAATATTCAGCTCCGTAAGACTAAATCTTGTGAGCATGTAATAATGGAATAGCAGATGTTGCCTATGGTTAAATGGCAGTGTTGGCAGTCCTGGGGTAATGTTTGGACTTGATGATCTTAAAGATCATTTCCAACCTAGTTCATTTTATGATTCTGTGATTCATAGAGATGCCTTTGATGGATTCCCTCACGTCAAAAATAAAAACAAAAGTCAGGGTTGTACATTTTACACTTTTTCCTGGAAAGAATGAATTAAATGGGTTTTTTACATTGAACCCAAACACTGGTTCTATTAATCATGCAATTGCTGAGTTATATTTCACTGATATAAGTATCATTCAGGGTTCAAGTCCTGCCAAATCTTAACATATTTTTAAAATGCTCAGGCTATTCGCATGCTTCAAATTGCATACTGCATACTTAGGTCTGCAATGTAGAAACCTAAAACATTATTTATAGTCATACTGAGGAAAAATATTTCTCCACAGGTGGGATACAAAGCTGTCTTTAAAGTTTCTTTTAAATGCTTGAATGTAAATACAAGGATACTGAAGGTAAATCTTGTCAATATTATTTCATTTTTCCTTTGAAAAATTCCCTTTCAGATCCTGAAAGGCATGCTTAGGAAAGAAGCTTAGATACAGGCTATGAGAGATAAATAACAATACATAGGTTCTGGTGTTCTATATAGTAATTCTCATTATATCTCGTAGAGTAGGTAAATATGTTACAGTTTTGCTTGAAAGCTTATTTTTATTTCAAGCTATAGAAGCTTGAAAGCTATATAGTATTTAAGCTTTGTAGCTACTCAATTCACTTTCTGTAAACATGCAGGAGAATAAGAGAAGATAATTCTCCATTTATTAAAGGCTTTGACTTCAGCCAGGAAAGTTATGTATACCAATCTGATATAATGGAATACATGCACATAAACCACAATATAACTTATTTTCTATCTGAATGCTTTAGTGGGACTCAGGATGAACATTGCGATAAAACACAAATGAATATAATTGAAATTATTTACTACCATCACTGTTAATATTTATTGTATTATGATGTTTCTAGGTCAGAAAATTCTCTAGAAAAGGCAGTGATTGATGAGGGGAAACATACAATTACAAACCAAATAATAATATGTAGCATCTATAGGGCTATAATTTTCTTCTAGATGCAAAGTGCAGGATCATCAATTCCAAGTTTAGAAAAGTTTCTCTTGGAATTTACCAAATCTATTTTAAATTCATATCTATCTATGATGTATATAACACAATATGAATTGGTCTTTTTCATAGGCTTCAGAAACTTCAAAGGGCCACAATAGTGACAATGAATGAAATGGTTTGTACTAGCCTCAAGGCCAGCTGAAATGGAAAATCTCACATCCATACAGCTAAATAGTTTTCTTCATCTCAGCACCATGGCCATATCTAAGCTACATCTTGAAAATGTTTGTGATTATTTCTGAATTTTGCAAAATTCTTGTTGGGAAAAGCTAAAGCATTTTTAGACATTTTAAAATACAGACAATTACTGTATTCATTTATACAAATTTCCTGAGTCTCATTATGATTGTATTAAACTTCTCTGAGTTGTTCACTAAAACACAGAAAAGGTATGACTGTATTTAAAAAGAATGTGATCTTCATGAAAATTCACAGTTGCTGTGGGGCCTCTAGCTTCACAAGTTTACTAATTGCATGGGGACCCAATTCTCATTAAAAGTGGTTTCTGTTCGTAAAGCACGGTCAGTAGTGAAGTCTGAAAGTGACTTCAGTAACATGCATACATCACTAAGGTATGTTTAATCTACATAGTCCAGCCAATGACTACAGATGCCAGCATGCCAGCTGTTTTTTTTTTGTTTCTTTGTTGTTTTCTTTTTTAAGTAACTGCTGCTATAGTTAAATATGCTAAAAGCAAGCTCAGGTTCAAGCAGAGCAAGCCCAACAAACTTCAGTTCTGAGGAGCAGCAAATTTGACACAAAGTCTAAGGCCTGTCATTAACAATGACAACACTCTATGATGGGGCTGCAGGTTATAGATTTTTTTTTTCTCACAGCCCATGCTTCTGTAGTTTCATTGTTTTTGATACTGAAGTCTTGCAAAATAGAGGTAAATTAGTTGTGCTGTCATTGTCTTCAATATCAGCTCCCAAGTGCAAGAGACGCATAGTGAAAGATCTTTTCCTAAGACTAAAGGTAGTGCAGCTGCCTCAGAAAAATGTGTGTTTCTGATGAGGAGAAAAGTCTGTTTTCATTCAGGATCAAAAGATGGAAGGTCCATTGGTGGTGTTATGCTAAGCAGCATTGCCTTGCAAGGCTTGGAAGCTCCAGTCTGGTAACAGTTTTGACAGGAGGAACCCGGTAGTACAAGTCCTGATTTTTCAGGGAGTTAAGAAATTTACTTTTCCTGCAATAGCAGTCACTAGTGGACTGTGTCCTACATCATGTCATGAGATTAATGCTGGCAACCTTTCCTTATTATGATGAGGTTGTTGTCCGAGGTCTATGTTAAATTCATGTTTCTTGGTGCTTGGTAAGAACTATGGGTGAGTACTGTATGTGAGTAGTATATTATATCCATTTTCATACCTTTCCGTAACAAATTTTTAATGACAATGTGTTTGTAGGTTATGTGGCTGTCAGTTTACAGCTTACACTGGTTTTTAAATTGATGTTACTGTTTCTTCCAGAGCATGTATGAAGCTTAAATTTCAGAAGAAAGTGTATATGGAGGAAAATGTTGCTTTAGCTTTCTTTGTTTTTTACTATAATTATTAGTGGTACTGCAGTAATATTCAAGAGTCTAGAAGCTATGCATTGTGCAATACTGAATAGCAACACAAATTACACTATAAATATTTTTTTAACTAAAAATGTGCTTGCTGCACAATGAGAAGCAAAATGTAATTAGTGTTGTAGCACAAATAATATCTTCCCTGTGATTCTGTGAAATATTTATTGGACTTTGCCATTGAATTAGGCCTGCAGAATTTGGCATATGAATATTTAAAAAAACAGATTTTCTATGAGGTTTTGGTTGGTGTTTCAAATCCTGGCAAGCAGGTCTATAAAAAAAAAGAAATAGCTTTAGCCTGTGAGATTTCTGTCATCTAATATTTAGACTCACAATATCATAATATTTTTGTACAGAACAATGAAGACAATAGAAAATATCCAAGTGCTCCAGGTATAGATGTCAGAGGAGCTGATAAACTATAGCTAATATTCAGAATCAAACTATGTATTATATAATCATTTTGAATATGATGTATGCCTGATGTACCCTGAAAAAAAAAAATAGACATAAATACAAACTATTTGTATTACATACAAACCAATGTAATTCTTTTAAAATAGTTTTGAGTTTATTTCTCTAGCTTGCATGGAGCAAGCCCAGGAAAACATTACCCTGAATTGCTAATGGATAGCAGAGTTAGACTGCTGTAGAAAATAGGGCTTAACATGTGAACACCACCATTATAGTGAAAAGTAACATCCACAGTGGCGCAGCGTATTTCCTATTGTTCAAAAATAATCTTGATTCTGATTTCTAATTCTGATTGGGCAGTACTTCAATGAGGCTAATGAAAGTTTTGTCAGGGTAGGTAACAAGATTGGGCATATAATGTGAACCGTGTTTCCGATTTGGCTCATTGCCTGAGAACAGTGTGTTGACACCATGGACAGTGCATGCACCAAAACCATCTCTGTGTAGCAGAGTGAAATATGTAATTAAAGCAGAGAAAGAAAGTTCATATATCCATTGGTCTCCACTGTTTCTTAGGAGTCACAATATACTGAATGTTACTACACCGTGCTGAGAGAACTTGGGGGAAAGTTTGTTTTGTCTTTTTTACTTTAAAATGATTCAGAGAGCAAAATTTGTTGGATGTCTTCCCTAACAACTACCTGAAAAACAGGTTCATTCACCTCTTGTCTCCCATAGATATCTCGAGTCATCCTTGAGCTGTTGTTTCCTTGCACATTAATTGTGGAGGTAAAGCCATTCACCAGGAAGTTCTAGCTGAAATCAAATCTTGAGACTGCAGAACTAGAGAAATAAATACATAATAGATGAGGGAGCAGTGAATGCAGCCAGTGTTGGAGTAAAAAGAAATTGGCATTTTTCAATGTATGTTTTCATTAGAGCAGAAATACAGCCCACCTACTTCATACTTTTCCTTGTCTTTCAATGTTTTATGAGGCGTTTTGGAGTGCTAACCAGTAACTTCAGCTAAAGCCAACTCTTATGAGCATGGTCCAGCTTTACAATTGGTGGGGCTCTGTTGATCATTTTTTTCATGTCTTAGATCAATTTTTCATAGATGACTTTCAGTCACAGTACAAGATGCCTTCCCAGAGAGTTATTGGAAGCTATTTGAGAGTGAGAAATAGTAACGATGGAAAACCTTGTGTTGATACTTAGATATACATAAGTAAAGGATGGTGAAAAATAATTTTGCTTTCTTGCAAAGGGTCTTTAGATAAACGATTAGAAGTATTGCTAGGCTGAAATATACTTTACATAAATGTTGTAGGGCTAAAATCTTGGCATGCCGATTGTGTCTTGTGTTTATTTTCCGTGTCTCTTCTGATGGAAATGGTACTGCTAAGAGACGGGTATTCAACAGTACTGAAATGCAGTTTATCTTAGGATGAGGCAGTTGATCCACATGTAAGAGCCAGTATGGTCTTTTTCAGTTCAGGAGGAGGATATGGTGATACACTTGAATTTACTGTTTTGACTGGAGGTTAGAGATAAAAAGCCAGTTAGTGTCTTTACACTAAAATTGCTTTGCAAGCTTCAGGGGGGAAAAAGAATGCTTGGAATTCTGTTTCAAAAGCATCTACTTCTGCTAAATTCTGAGTTTGAAAGCTCCTATAAATAAGGCCTGTATCACCCCTTTAACTAATATCCTGGTCCATGAGGGAGGCAAAGGGCCTGTCTTTGTCTGGTAGACACTCAAATCTCATAGGATAGTCTCTTTTCTTTATTGCCAATGGTAACTTAACGATGCTCCTTTTTTTTTCCTCACTCTATGAAACCAAACTACAAATTTATTGCCCTTCTTTCAGCCCTCTACTTCGATTTTAAGATGATACACAAAAGCAGGGTTGAATCTCTCCTGTGTGACCTTAATGATGGCACTTTTTTGTTTTGAAAGGGGCATCTTTCTTGGCAGTTTTACAAGAAAATATGAAAGGCACCTCACTTTGATTTTAACTAAAGCAGTGATAATTTGCAGTAGATAGTCCAGCTTTAATCCATATATGGTTGTGAAAAGCAATAATTGGAGGCACTGTGAAAGAATTCCCACCTGCGCTGTACACATGCTACCAGTCTCCATGGCACAGAAACCAGTTCCTGCAGACATGAAGTCTGGGGGGGCAGTTCTAAGTACAGAAGCTTGGCTCCTCATGCATTGTATACTGCTCTCTGTCCTGGAGTTTCTTAGAGTATTTCTCTGATGGTCAAAAGACCCTTTCTCTGTGTGTCTCTAAACAACTCAAAAGAGAGAAGCAGCTGAGGGAAGCTGGGTGCCTGTTGATGCTGAGCAGCATATTGGTGGTCGGCGGCAGAGCAGGGACTGCGCTCCATGAATGCAGGGGATGGTTTCCTGTGTTGTCTGCCCTGAGCCTGTGAACATCAACTGCCCCGGCAACAACCTGCCTGGAGACAGCAGACACGGTGGCTACCTGGCTACCATTTCAACAAAAAAACTGATTACAGAAACCTGATGCCATGTTTCCCATCTTTCTGATTCATCTTTTTGCCACTTTTTTTTCTGTATAGGTAGTCCTAGCTTGGAGGTTTGAAGATTCTGTCACAGGAGTGAATCCCTTTGGAGGCTCCAGGACATCTGATTCTTCATCTTTTAGGCTCTTTCCACAGTCATAATACCAGCTGGAATTTTATTTCCATATTTCTAACACAGAATCATGGAATCATAGAATAGTTAGGCTTGGAAAGGACCTTAAGATCATCTAGTTCCAACCCCCCGGCCAGGGACAGGGACACCTCCCACTAAACCATGCCACCCAAGCCTATGTCCAGTCCAGCCTTGAACACTGCCAGCAATGGAGCATTCACAGCTTCTCTGGGCAACCCATTCCAGTGCCTCACCACCCTTACAGTGAAGAATTTCTTCCTCATATCCAATCTAAACTTCCCCTGTTTAAGTTTGAACCTGTTACTCCTTGTCCTCTCACTACAGTCCCTCACGAAGAGTCCCTCCCCAGCATCCCTATAGGCCCCCTTCAGATACTGGAAGGCTGCTATGAGGTCTCCATGCAGCCTTGTCTTCTTCAGGCAGAACAGCCCCAACTTTCTCATCCTATCTTCATACGGGAGGTGCTCCAGTCCCCTGATCATGTTTTCAATTTCTTTATTCTGTAAAATTTTAAGTTGGAAAGTGAAATTCCTGTTTTTCTGTGGGAAAACAAAACCACTGCAAGGGGAAGTGAAATTCTGACATTTCTTAAGCTCTTTTGATCAGCCACCAATATGGGTGAAGGAAGAACACAAAATTGAGTGGATTAGAGTCAAAACCATGAAGGATCAATGGGTATTTTACTCCGTTATCTTTGATAACTTTTATCACAGAATATCAGAATGGTTGAGGTTGGAAGGGACCTCTGGAGGTCATCTGGTCCAAGCCCTCCTGATCAAGAAAGTACACCTTGACCTAGTTGCCCAGGACCAGCTCCAGATATCTTTTGAGTACCTCAAGGATGGAGACTACACAGCCTCTCTGGGCAACCTGTGACAGTGCTCAGTCACCCTCAGAGTGAAAAAGTGTTTCCTGGTGTTCAGAAGGAACCTCCTGTGTTACAGTTCTCCAGGTTGAACTGTCCAAGCTCTTCCAGCCTTTCCTCATAGGAAAGATGTTCCAGTCCCTTCATAATCTTAGTGGCCCTTTCCTGGACTCTCTCCAGTATGTTCATGTCCCTCCTGTATTGATAGGGCCAGAACTTAGTCCAGGTGCGGCTTCAACAATGCTAAGTGGAGGTGAAGAATCACCTTCCTCAACCTGCTGCCAACATTTTGCCTAATGTGGCCCAGGATACCATGAGCCCTTTTTGTGGTAAGGGCACACTGCTGACTCATGTTTGATTTGGGTATCCACCAGGACCCCCAGATCCTTCTCTCGGCCAAGCTGCTTTCTGGCTGGACAGTCCCCAGCATACACTGATGTATGGGGTTGATCCCCACCAGGTGCAGGACTTGTTGAACTTCCATTTGCTGATACTTCAGAAGATTCATGTCACTCCATTTCTGCAGCCTGTTGATGTCCCTCTGGCTTATCAGTCACTTTCCTAGTTTTGTGTCATCTGCAGACTTACTGAGGGTACACTCTGCCCAATTATCCAGATCACTAATGAGATATTTAACAGAGCTGGACCCAGTACTGACCCCTGGCACATGCCTCTATTTTCTGGCCTCCAACTAGACTTTGCACTGCTGATCACCACCCTCTAGGCCCAGCTGTTCAGTCGGTTTCAGTCCACGTCACTATCTGCTCATCTAGCCTGTACATCAATAGCTTGTAGATGAGGACTTTATGGGAGACAGTATCAAAGGCCCTATGGAAGTGCAGGTAAACAACATCCACTGCTTTCCTGTCATCTACCGGGACACTCATTTCACTGTAGAAATTTATCAAGTTCGTCAAGCATGACTTCCCCTTGGTGAAGGTTTAGTACTACTCCTGATGATTTTGTCATCCTTAATGTGCCTGGAAATGGTACAAGGACTTGCTATTCCATCACCTTCCCAAGGATCAAGGTGAGGCTGACTAGCCTGTAGTTCTCTAAGTGCTCCTTTTTTGCCCTTCTTGAAAATGGGGATGTCATATTGTCTTTCCTCTAGTCTTCAGGTACTTCTCCCATCGCCATGATAGAACCAAAGATAAGTGACCCTGGTTTTACAGTGACATCAGCAAGCTCCTTCAGCACTTGTGGGTGCATCCCATCAGGGCCAGTGGACATCTGTGTGTCCAATGTGCCTAATTATTCCCTAACTGGATGCTCTTCTAGCAAGGGTATGTTTTGAGGTTTCAAGGGGGAAGATATATGTCTTCTACCTTTTTAATATTTAAATAATTCTGGCATCCTTTTCTATATTCATACACTTTAGGTAAAGGAATTCTACCTGCAACTTCTTGCAGTGTATGTATTGGATGTAACATGTGTGCTTTCTAAATTCCAGAATTCCCTCCAGAATCTTGAGAATTACTGAAAAAAATGGGGACTTGTTGATCTCTTTATGAAAATACTTATTTGCTTGAGACCCTATGCAAGCTAAGGCTGAGTACTTCAATATTATATTGCATATGCCACCATTTCATTTGTGTATCTCTCTTGAATGAGAACTGCTCATTCTTCATTACTTTCAAGGTAATTTCTCAAAGTATTTCCACTATTTTAACTTCCTGAAGACAGCTCAGCAGAGAAAAGACTGTGCTGTTTACCATTAGTGCAGAGGTAGCAGAAACATCTGTTGTACTAATCACAATTCATAGTATTATCTCTTTATAGATTTGGGGAAAAAAAAATTACCATTGAGAATCTTGTACTGGCTTTCATGTTCCTGTGTTCATACAATCATTTTTATTCCAGTGTCATTAGATCAGCTATTTCTCAGCTCAGTGTAGGCTAGTCAAAACTTCTCTTCCTTGTTGTCCTTTACTGAAAAAATTATTTTCACCTTTGTGTCGTTTACTTTAGATACATGTCACATTGCTAATGACACAAACCACAAGCACAACACTCAAAGTTTTGGGGTGTTCATACATTACACCAGTTAACAGTCCCTTACTTTTTAATTACTGTAAAGTATCCTGTATAAAATAAGCAGGAGGCTTTTTTCCACTTTCCCTCCATGCATTGCCATGCAGTTTAAATTTTGCGACTATCTTAAAGAGAAAAATAGTCTAGCGTACCCCAGCAAAATCTCAGTTTTAATTTAAGATTAAATAACATGTGTTTTGCTGCCTTTCATGTAGCAGTTCAGAAGTCTTCATGTCCCCATCTTCCCAGTGTCTTGTTCCAACCTCTTTATTCCATACAATTTTTTCTGGCTTTACCCTAATAAAACAGTGGTGAAAAGAATTTACATTTACATTATAGGGACATTTCTTTTACTTGTCATAATCTGGTAGAAAAATGGAAATGTTTGTGTCAGAATTTTATTGTGGAAGTATTCTGTTTGAAATAGTCACACTCTAAAATAAGATTTTCAGTATAAAATTGCATCTTTTATTAGTGGTACTTAATCTGGGTAAATTTATGGCTCCCTAAAAAAACTTTTTAGAGGCACAAACCTTTTTATTCAGATCAGCAGATCATGGAAAATATTTCAAATGAGAGGATTCATATTCTCTACTGTACAGTTTAAGAAAATCCTGTATCTGAAATCAAAGGAAGTGACAGAAGTATTAAGTGTCTAAACATACTAGCAGAGTAGAGAAAAAAATGTTATTTCTGAATATCTTACAAAATATGAAAGACTTTCTCTTTTGAATTCTGTCTTTCATGGGTTAATGAAAATATTGAAACGTGTTAAAAGTAAAGGTTAAAAAATACTGTTTTTTCATAACATAACTTTCAGACATTAAATGGATACCAGTTTTTTAATGCGGTAAAAGCCTGAGTGAGAAAAAGGGAGAAAGGCCAGTTAATTCCTGAATAATGAAAGAACCCTTTACCTGCATTTTTACAATGAATGTGAAAAATTAATCTGAAAAATGAAGATTTATTTGTGCTATTGAGATTATGAGAATTGTGCATACTATTACAGTAATGGCAGTTTGCAATCATTTCTTTATAGCTAGACAGATGCTGCTTCAAATGTGATATGAAAGGAACAACATGGTGTTCAGAAGGGGAAGCTTATGAATAATAATGTACTTGCTAGAATACAGGAACTATTTCTGTATCTCAGAATTACTTACTCAGTGTCTCCTACATTCTCAGGGAAAAATTTCTGCCTATAGAGAGTTCATCCTAAAATTGGATCAGAATAACAGCCTTAAAACAGAGCACTGTTAAATGTTTGTCCAGTTCTTTATTCATAAGGCAATAATATGCTAGTTTTTCAAAGAAAACTAAGGCAGAGTTGAGATAGCAACAGTGCAGAAGCTCACATTTCATTCTGCAAAAGGCATATGTATTTTAATGTGTTTCAGTAGCAAATGTCCCAAAATTGAGAGTGATTCATGAGGAAAATAAAGGATCTTTATTTTATGGAGAATAAGTGATAAGTATGTAACAATGACAATATTTACAAGAACTCTTGAGCAAATATATGTCTTTGTGAGCGGCATGAGGAAAGAAGGAAGGGTGAAAAAGCACTGCAGGGGAAGATACTCTGAAAATTGAGAATAATTTTGCAAACCAGTCAGTTCTACACTTTGAACAGTGTGGTTAGGATAGCAAGACTTAATATTTAAGTTCCTTTGAAGAAGGGTCATTGTATAAGTATTGTTCATATATCTTTGTCAGGTAATTTTTGCACTACCTACTACAAGCAGAGGGTATAGTAAAGAGTCTGTAATGGAAAGACCTTGAGAGTATGAAGGATTCTCTCTTAAAATAACAGACCAAGAACACAGAGTGCTGCTGGCACTCCTCACTGGAGTTAAATTGTTACAGGACCAGTTTCTGTAGAACTTATATATACCCTTGTCATGGTTTAAGCTCAGTCAGCCAGTAACTCAGAACCATGAAGCCATTCCCTCACTCCCCCCTCTTCCCCCCCTGCTCCCAGGGGTATGGGGAGGAGAATCTAAAGAATGTAACTCCCATGGGTTGAGATAAGAACAGTCCAGTAACTAAAGTATAACACAAACCACTACTGCTACCAAAATTAATAATAATGATAAAGGAAATAACAAGGGAAGAGAATACAAATGCTCACTGCCCGCCAACCAATACCCAGCCCGACCAAGCAGTGATCTAACCCTTCTGGGTAACTGCCCCGGTTTTTCCATCCTAGGCATGTTGTGCTGTGGTATGGAATACCTTTTTGGCTAGTTTGGGTCAGGTGTCCTATCTCTGCTTCCTCCTGGCTCCCCTCCTCCCTGGCAGAGCATGAGACTCAGAAAGTCCTTGGTCAGAGTAAACATTACTGAGCAGCAACTAAAAACATTGGTATTATCAGCGTTGCTCCCAGGCCAAAAGTAAAAACCACAGTACTGCACCAGCTACTAAGAAGGAGAAAAATGACTGCTACCGCTGAACCCAGGACAGTATCCACTCCTTATTCCATACCATTCACATCATGTTCAGATCCCATATTTTCAATATACGATCGCTCTTATATATATTCATACACACACAGAGGGAGAGAGAGATCATTCCTTACTGCATGGACCAATCGCTATAGAGCTGCTGAGTCCATCCACTCCATGATGTCGGGCTCCATCTCTTGTAACAGTCTTTCAGAGCAGGAGAGAGAGTGTGATATAGTCAGCTTGCCAGGCTTCCTCATATTTGTACTTCAGTCATCATCCTCCATACCGAAGAGGCTTAAACTGTGTAGCCTGCTTGACTGCAGCACGTTTCACACTCGTGAATAACCTGGGCAATAGTGTCCATTGCTAAGTCCATCCCTCAATCATGAGTCCATCTGTATGTTGCATCTCTGCCCTGATCGCCTGAGTTGTCATGGGACTTCCAGGCTCAAAATAATTCACCCTCCACTTCAGCAGTTTCTGCAACTTGTCACTGGGGACTCCTCAGAGCTGTCTTCCATCTCCGACGCTTCTAAAACACTGGAGGAGCCCAGTGGACCAGGTACTTTCCCGTATTGACCCACACACCCTGCCACTCATGGCTGTCCAGCTGCAGGGAAAATCTCTTGGTCCTCCTATATCATAGTCTAATCCTAGACAAGACTCAAATATGACTCCGCTTAACTTTCGAGATCAGACAAAATGGTTGTGGATAAAACACACTACGTGTGCTAACATGGTGATCCCCATCACAATCAGCAGGCAGGTCTCAGAGGTACCCAAAGGCCACTCAAAACCTTCAGAACTCTCAAAGGATGCTGCGGTACTTGTCACTGGGGCTGGTATAGCTGCTGTGCTTGGAGCTGGAGTAGTTGCGCTGTTTGCTGCAGTCAGAGTTTGAGTAGCTGCTGTACTTGTTGCTGGGATTGGTGTAGCTGCTGCACTTGGAGTTGGAGTAGCTGCGTTATCTGTTGCAGTCAGAGTCTGAGTAGCTGCAGTACTTGTCACTAGGGTATGTGCGAATGTCTTCCTCACAGGCTGACCACCCAAGGAGGGGGAAAAAAATGTGTAATTGCTAAACACTTCTATTATATACCTCCCAAAGTATAGAGGTGGTGACCACACTGGGAGCACAGGCCAGATCAATTTCATGATCAATGATGCTATTGTATTACAAGTCATTACCATAAAGTGCAATGAAACAAGAACCGTAGCCCAAGACCCGCAGCCAATAAACACTAACACAGCAAATACGGGCTGTAAGTAAGGTACGATGTGCTGAAACTGAGATCAAGAGTTTTGAGAGCCAATACGTCAGCACTGTGACAAATGACTATTAATCTGAAACAATGAATGCTTATCACTAGCTCGAGAGGGGACGCCTTCAGCGCCAGACCAGGGAGAGGCTCGGCATCCAGGAGCTTCAGCTCGGAGCAGCAACAGGTACTGAGGGAGCCTTAAGTACTCAGCAGGGCTTGCCCAGGAGCCGGCAGCTCAGCGGATGCGAGCAGCTGACTCAGAGGGGGCAGCGCCATGAGGAGCAGCGCCATCCCTGACTGGGTAAAAACCTGCCCCAGGGAGCGCGAACGACAAGGAGTGCAGCGAACAGAGCGGGTTCGAGGCAGCTTGCGCGGCAGTTTGCACTGGCAAGCAAGCAGAATGGTGAGCACTTGCTGTATGACCAAGGTCCGGTCTGGGAGCCCTGCTCTGGCTGCCCCGGCAGAGGCCAGCGTAGGCACCCAGACAGAGCTGATGAGAGGGGAGGCTGCAGTGCAGAGCTCGGGGTGTAGAGAGCGCCTGCACTGCTCTCCTGAGGAGAGGGTGCACAATGGGCAAGGCTGCACTCTGTGCTCCCTGGTGGAGATCCTCCTGCAGCAGGTGGCTGAGCTGCGGGACGCTGTTACTACGCTGAAAGGTGTCAGGGAAGCTGAGGGAAAACAGCACTGCTTGCTCCAGGACCAGACTGTGCAGAGGCCTCAAGTGTCTACTGTCACTCATGCAGGAAAGGAGGCAGCTAACCCAGGAAGCTGGGAAACGGTAACAGAAAAACCAACAAGAAAAGGAGGAAGAGGACATTTAAAAACAAGGGGCTTCCTCCTAAATCAGTTGTTCCCATACAGAACCGCTTTGCTGTCCTGCAGGGGGCTGATGAGGAACCACACTCCCACCAGGAACAGCTGGCTGATGCACTGGCAAAGAAGATCACTACTGGTGCTGCCAGGAAAAGGTGGAGGGCCATAGTAGTAGGGGACTCTACTCTGAAAGGAACAGAGGCACCCATCTGTTGACCTGACCCAGACTCAAGGGAGGTGTGTTGCCTGCTAGGGGCTCAGATCAGGGATGTTGCAGAGAAGCTGCCTGCTGTAGTCAGTCCCACTGACTGTTACTCACTTCTAGTGATCCATGTGGGTGCTACTGATATAGATAGCAGTAGCCAGGAGAACATAAAGAAGGTCTACAGAGCTCTGGGAGAGGTGGTTAGGGGCTCTGGAGCACAGATTGTCTTTTCATCAATTCTCCAGGATACAGGGCAGGACCTCAAAAAGGCTAGGAGGATTAGCCATCCTGGAAGGCATGCTGAGGCACATGAAAAACAAGGAGGTGCTTGGTGACAGCCAGCATGGCTTCACTAAGGGGAAATCCTGCCTGACCAATCTGGTGGCCTTCTATGATGGGGCTATGGAACTGATGGAGAGGGGTAGAGCAGTTGATGTCATCTACCTGGACTTGTGCAAAGCATTTGACACTGTCTCACATGACATCCTTGTCTCTAAGTTGGAGAGACATCAATTTGATAAGCGGACCACTTGGTGGATAAAGAACTGGGTGGACGGCTGCACGCAAAGAGTTGTGGTCAATGGCTGAATGTCCAGCTGGAGACCAGGAACGAGTGGTGTCCCTCAGGGATCGGTGCTGGGGCCGGTCTTGTTCAACATCTTTATGGGTGACATGGACAGTGGGATTGAGTGCTCCCTCAGCAAGTTTGCTGGTGTCACCAAACTGTGTGGTTCGGTTGATACATTGGAGGGAAGGAATGCCATCCAGAGGGACCTTGACATGCTTGTGAGGTGGGCTGATGCCAACCTGATGAATTTTAACCATGCCAAGTGCAAGGTCCTCCAACTGGGTCGGAGCAATCCCAGGCACAGCTACAGGTTGGGCAGAGAAGAGATTCAGAGCAACCCTGAGCAGAAGGACTTGGGGGTGTTGGTCGATGAAAAAATGTACATGAGCTGGCAGCGTGTGCTTGCAGCCCAGAAAGCCAACAGTATCCTGGGTTGCATCAAGAGGAGTGTGACCAGCAGGTTGAGGGAGGTGATCCTGCCCCTCTCCTCTGCTCTTGTGAGAACTCACTTGGAGGACTGTGTGCAGTTCTGGTGTCCTCAACATAAAAAAGACATGGAACTGTTGGAAGAAGTCTAAAGGAGGGCCACGAGGATGATCAGGGGTCTGGAGCACCTCCCGTATGAAGATAGGCTGAGAAAGTTGGGGCTGTTCTGCCTGGAGAAGACAAGGCTGCATGGAGACCTCATAGCAGCCTTCCAGTATCTGAAGGGGGCCTATAAAGATGCTGGGGAGGGACTCTTCATGAGGGACTGTAGTGATAGGACAAGGGATAACGGGTTCAAACTTAAACAGGGGAAGTTTAGATTGGATATGAGGAAGAAATTCTTCACTGTAAGGGTGGTGAGGCACTGGAATGGGTCTCCCAGAGAAGTTGTGAATGCTCCATTGCTGACAGTGTTCAAAGCTGGACTGGACATAGCCTTGGGTGGCATGGTTTAGTGGGAGGTGACCCTGCCCCTGTCAGGGGGGTTGGAACTAGATGATCTTAAGTTCTTTTCCCACCCTAAGTATTCTATAATTCTATGATTCATATACAATTAGACACACTCTGGTCAGATCTATCATTATCTCAACCCTTCGTGCCCCACAGTGGACGCTAGAAAGAACTTGTATGGTTTAAGCTCAGCCGGCAACCTAGAACCATGCAGCCACACGCTCACTTCCGCCTTCTTCCCCCTGTTCCCAGAGGGATGGGGAGGAGAATCAAAAGAATGTAACTCCCATGGGTTGAGACAAGAACAGTCCAGTAACTAAGGTATAACACAAGCCACTGCTACTACGACCAATAATAATAATGATAAGAGAAATAACAAGGCAAGAGAATACAACCGCTCACCCCCCGCTGACCGGTACCCAGCCCAACCGAGCAGTGATCTAACCCTTCTGGGTAACTGCCCCCAGTTTATATAGTGAGCCTGACGCATTGTTGTATGGAATGCCTCTTTGATTAGTTTGGGTCAGGTGTCCTGTCTCTGCTTCCTCCTGGCTTCCCTTCCTCCCTGGCAGATCATGAGACTCAGAAAGTCCTTGGTCAGACTAAACATTACTGAGCAACAACTATAAACACTGGTGTTATCAGCACTGTTCCCAGGCTGAAAGTCAAAAACACAGCACTGCACCAGCTACTAAGAAGGAGAAAAAATGACTGCTACTGCTGAGCCCACAACAACCCTCAAAGGTGAGTGTAGTTTCAGGATTCAGAATTTGAGAATCAGTTATGATTTTCAAGAAAGAGATCGTGAGAGGTTTTTGTTGTTTTTTAAGTAAAACCCGAGCACATGGAAGTTTTCCTTTGAACCTCTCTGGTAGAATGGAGAACAACCAAGCAATTCTGCAGTACTCCAGCCTGAAAAGGAAAAGGTACTTGATATTTAAAAAGCATCTTCTGCTGCATTAAGGTGAAGAAGAAATTCCTATTCACATTACCAAGACAAACAAAACAAAAGAAAAATTAAAAAAAAAGTACAGATTCTCTCAGAACAAAACAGAATCTGACTAACAAAACTTCTATTCTCAGAATGAAAGTAATTTATAAGAATGACTGTATAATTGTATTTAACATTTTGATGTTATACACTCATCCTGTATTTCTAGTAGTTCTGGACCAGATTCAACTTCTTCCTCGGGAACATTGAAAGAATCAATAGACATAGCTGCCAGAAAAATGGGACATATGTAGGTCCAGAATTCTAAATCAGCTAGAAGGGTAGATTTTTTAATTATCTTTTCTGGCTTATTACGCCTTCCTTGTCCACCTTTTCTTGGCAACCATCAGAAACAGCACAATTACGCTTTCATGTCCCACTTCCTAGGTATCATCTCTTTCTGATACATAGGACCTCTTCAGGTCCCTGAATTGTAGAATCACAGACCCCAAAATCCCATGAGTTATTACTTCAAGTTACACAAGACAAAACACATTCACCCTTATCACCCAAATCATTATTTCCTTACCAAAAGTATAAAGTTCCTCCTTTCCAAACGAGATTTTGGTTGAATCTTCTGAGCTATGTCTGTCTGCAGCCATTTTTTTGTTTCCTTCATTGTTAACCACATATGGAAAAAACTCATACTCTTATACTCTTATACCACAGAGTGCCACTTTCATTTCCTTTCTTCTGTTGAATATTTAATTGTCATTTTGAGTTTCTCTGTTGAATATTTAAGGACTTGTACTTTTACAGTATGAGTTTCTGAACTTTTTAATTTGCTCCTGGTTCTTTAGCATATAGCTGTCATCAAAGAAATTGGGGAAGCCCATCTTAGGAAGAGAAATCCATCTATTCCTCCATTCTTACCAGGTGAAATCTATTTGTGTTCAAAATGTTTTATGATTGATATATTTAAAGGTGGAAGTGCTGCCTTTACTCTCAGTAATCTCAACTCAGGAATGCAATGAAAAATATAAGAAAAAACCGTCTCAGATGGAAACAGACCATAATAGGAATTAGGAATTTGAGAGTAACACACAGTCGTATTTGTTCACCATCTATTGAACATCTTATTTGATATTTGTCGTTTTCACCATGCACTTTTCAGTAAGCAGAAAAATACCTCAGCTATAAGAATGAGTTTGGTATACAGTGTACAGTAAAGCCCATTCAATAAAAATCTGACGTGTTTTATTTACACATTGCAACATGTTCTGGGCATAATACTGGATACAAACTTGTGTGAACTTGTGCTTTAATGTGTCAGTGAACTTTATTTTCTCCTTCTGAATTAGAGGTTGAACAATTTTTAGTTTTGGGTTGTTGTTTGTTTTGTTGTTTTTTTGTTTTGTTTTTTTTGTGACTGTGCACACAGGAAGCATCCTTTACTTAATACTTTCCTATAGGACTTGCTGCTTTAGTCAGGAGCTTAGCAAAGTGGAGGAATATCCAAAGGAAACTGTCAGCAGTTGTGGTTTTTTAGAAACATGCTTCTAGTCATGCATAGGTATGCTAAGTTTCCAGTAAAATAAAGATATTTTCAAAGCCACTTGAATGTATTGCATAGTTTCTAGATACAGTATATCCTTTTCTTAGTTCAGTTAAGTAGGATAAGACTTCTCACAGTATGTCTGTTCTTTGTTGGGTCAGTACTAGCACCAGAATTCATTGGTAATTATGTTGATGTTGATTGATAGAATGGTGGAGCTGAAGAGAGAAGCAGTGACCCATTTTCCCAAACACATACTGAAACAGTTTCTCACATTCTTTACTCATATGTTGCAGAAAAGGAATATGCAATAGAAACTAGAGGCAAAACAAGTTTTAAGTATTCATAATACATTTGTCCTCAGAAAGGAGGCAGGCAGAGGTTCAGCAGTGTAAAGATGGCTGAACCCCAGGGTACAGCCCCTACACTGCAGACACAGAGGCATGGAGTACAGCAATAGCAGAGGCCAAGAAAAGAAATACATGAAAAGTCTAAACTGCTGAGTGTTCCAGAGATGACAGCAAGTTTGTTGTGGCAGATACAACCTTTGCCTTGGAGCTGTTCAAAAGAGGAATGTCTAGCAGCATCACATGGTTTTGCAAGCTGTTTGGAAGTACAAGTAGCTATCCAGCTAAATTCTCACCTAACTACAGGGTGGTGACAAAATGCATAATCAGTACATCTTGTTGAGACAAAATATGATCAGAAGCCATTCAGAAGGCTAAAAATACAATTTCCTCACACTAAAACCATTGATTTTGATTACACATATTATTGTCATATTTGTGTACCCTCTTGATCTGTTGTGTGATACAAATTTCTGATAAAGCAGTGGAAAGATATATGCTTTCATGAAGATAAAATTTAAAAGTCACATGTTTTTTTTTCTCAAATAATAATTATATTTTTATGTTGCCGCATGGTATTAATGAAAATTTAGTTTGTTGCTTATAAGAATTTTCTAGAAGACCAGAATAAGAAAGTAGAGAATTAAAATCTGTATGTGTCAGTAGTACTTCACTTCTCCCTGCCTGCTAAAGTTTTGCCGATCTAATTTATAAAGTTGATTAGTACTTACCTTTATAGCTGTCTGGATTTCAAAGGAATACACCACACAAATCAGACCAATGTATTAAATATAGGAAGAATTCAAAACACAGCAGCATATATTTTGAATCTAATGTCTTGAAGCCAGCAGTCAATTTGTACCTCAGTATGCATTTTAAAAAAATACCTATTCTACACATAGTAATGTATTTTAAAGCATTTTTTTAAACTATGAAACATTTTTTAAATTAAGCATAATCTTAATTTAAATCAGAAAAAGTTGTAGGTGTTTGTCATCTGTCTAGTATGAGTATAATCTTTCAGATCATTTAATCATTAAAGTCTTTCAGGAATAAAATCAAAGGGATTTAGTTGCATAGGGAGAAATCTTGAATATTATTTCCATCTTGTTGAGGAACAGAGCTCAAATATTACTGATAATTTACTTGTCAAATATGATATGACTGCAAAACTCATGAGAGGAATTTGAGAGGAAAAAGGGGAGAAAAAATATTCATTTATGTTTATCGTGAAGAACTGACAAGGGGTTTCTTACAAAATATAGATCAAAACAGGAGCATGTCAAATTCAAATAATTCTTTTATTATATGATGGGGAAAAAAAAAAAAAAAAAAAAAAAGACCCCAAAATGACACTGCACCATCTGCTTAAATCTGAGAATAGGCCAAGACTACCTAGGATCTATCGTCAGGTAAATACTTGAATCTGAATGACTTTCTTCCAAAATCTGAGTTTTATGTTTTCTGTACTTATGTAAATTTAAGAAGGTTATTTACCATTAGACTTCCAACTGGGAATAGAATCATAGGATCATAGAATCATAGAACAGTTAGGGTTGGAAAGGACCTTAAGATCATCTAGTTCCAACCCCCCTGCTATGGGCAGGGACACCTCCCACTAAACCATGCCACCCAAAGCTCTGTCCAACCCTGCCTTGAACACCGCAAGCTGTGGAATATTCACAACTTCCCTGGGCAACCCATTCCAGTGCCTCACCACCCTTACAGTAAAGAATTTCTTCCTAATATCCAATCTAAACTTCCCCTGTTTAAGTTTGAACCTGTTACCCCTTGTCCTATCACTACAGTCCCTCATGAAGAGTCCTTCCCCAGCATCCCTATAGGCTCCCTTCAGATACTGGATCTTTCACTATTTTTAATATCATTCTCAACATGAACTTCTTTTGCTCAATATTGGGCATGTGTTTGAATGATAGCCTAAATTAATCTGAATGCCTACCTCAGTTTCCAGTAATTGATGAAAAATGTAGTGGACTTCAATGAACATCGTCATAGCAATGCAGTAGCCATACTGATTAATAATAAAAAAAAATTAAGTAAGTTTTAAAGAAATCATTGAGCTTAAAGGTACCTTCAACTTTATGATTATCAAATGGGGGTGGGGATGGCGTCTATCTGGAAAAAATACTAAAGAATTTTTTTTTTTTTCCTTCCTCTTTATCAGACTAGATGAGTATCATAGGATTGGAAATGAGGTTTTTTTTCATCCATTGAGAGAAGAATATACAAATAGTCATTCATTCTATGATTCTATGATTTGATGATTCCAATAACAGTCTGAGATTCTGTATTAATATTGTAGACAGAGGAAGACACACTAAAATAAGTTAGAAATATGCTTTCCGATTTCAGGGATATATTCAGAAATTGTAGACAGTATGTATTTGGTCAATAGATTTTTCTAGGAAAATTAAAATTACGGGGTTTTTTTAAATCAATGGCAGAAATTATTGTGCTTTCAGAATGAATTTACTTTTTAAATTTAAGATCAAAGAGGGATGGAGAAGACTAACATTTGTGGACAATATTTCTAAGACATCAATTTCATCAACAGTACATTTCTGGTCACTTAGTGCCCATTCTTTGGGTCCACACTCACAGAGTTATTTCACTATAGATGAATTAGAATTTTCTTTTTAAAAAATTGTTTCTTGTTATTCATTGTTGTGAAGAAAAATCTTGAAAACCTGACCATGACAAAACTCAGGCTCTGAGCTTGCAGATAAACTAAGAATCTTTGTCCTCATGGCATAGGCAGCCAACAGTATCCTGGGCTGCCTTCAAAAGCGTTGCCAGTAGGTCAAGGGAAGTGACCTTCCCCTTTACTCAGCACTTGTGAGACGTATCTGGCATACTGGGTCCAGCTCTGATCTCCCCAGCACAAGAAAGATGTGGGCATATTGCAGTAAGTCCAGAAAAGGGCCATAAAAATAATTAAGGAGTAGAAGCATCTGTCAGACTAGGAGAGGCTGAGAGAGCTGGGACTGTTCAGCCTGGAGAAAAGGTGACTCTGGAATTGATGGGATGTCAATGTGTGTAAACACCTGAAGTGCAGAAGCAAGGAACAAGGATCCAGACTCCTCTCAGTGGTGTCTTATTATGGGGCAAATTTGTGCGATGGACACAAATTTTAAAATACAAGAAAATTCCACTTAAATACAAGAAAAAATCTTTTTGTATTATAAGGACAATGCAACATTAGAATAGATTTCCTAGAGGTTGTGGAGTTCTTGGGGATACTCAAAACCCTAATGGACATGGCTTTGAGAAACTTATGGACTTAATGTACTGGGCCCTGCTTTGAGTAGAGGAGCTAGTCTGGATGTCTTCTAGAGGTCTCTCTTGATCTCAATGGCTGTTATTCAGGGCTATGAATAATTCAAGCTTCAGTTTGGAGACCTGAATAGGCTGATGAGGGATTATTTTTCCAGCATGGCCAGTTTTATGACGTGACTGCTGACATAGTAGTCTGCTCCAGTTTCCCTGCCATATTTTACTCCTACCATGGCAGCAAAATTCTTTCATGCCTGGACAGAGCAAGACCTTCTTGATGCTGTGGATGTGTGGGGTACTTTCAGCTGTTCTTTGATTCCTTTTCATTATTGTTCCAAAAATTCTTTCTTCTGATGAGATTATTCTTTTTTTATTGCTGTTAAAAATATTTCTTAAACGTGTTTAGTGTTTTGCTTGTGTTTAGTTACTAGTATGATTATCTTGTCCGGATTTTTGTTAGCATCTGGAAATAGGTTGTATATCCTCTATTACTTCCTTTATTTTGTTTTTTCATTTACCATTCAGTTGACACATCTTTCCAACCTAATTTTTACTTAGTTCATTCTGGGCTACAGCTCTAGACTGCTAATGGTTTGTTTGTGGCAACAACTAAAGATTTTACTCTTCTCCTTGGCTTTCCACATTTAACAGTTGTACTCAAAAGTGAGTCATAGTTCTGTTCATAAGTCAGACATAATTTCTTTGCACATTTTTGTGTTTAATCATCAAAATTATTTTCTTTCTAATTAAACTCTAAACCCTTGAAATTTCAAAACAGGATACCTTTCTTATAATATGAATGTTGCTTTTCTTTTTTTTTTTTTAGTTACTGTACTTTTGCATTGCAGTAAATCGCTTCTTAATGTAGCAGGGTAGTGATTAGTTCAAACTTAGAGGTTCTGTGAAATGATGATCATATTTTCACATAGTTTCTTTTGGAGGATAACTATGTCCATGTGTCCTTTTTTCAGTTCTTTTACACTTTTCTTGTTATGCTTGCTATTTTGAAAAGCGTGTTTCTCCTCAGGACCTACAATACCATTTCTTTAGTTGTACACCTCATTATTTTTTTTCCCTCCTTCTTTGCAGAGATCGCTTTCTGTCTACATACAACTCAGTTTCCCATAGGGAAAGCCAATTACACTGCATTGGATATTGGCAAGATAAAAACTTTTCTTACCCTCTGACTCTTTTTTTGTCTTTTTTTTTTTTTTTGTCTTTCTGCTGACTTTTGAGTTCAAGAACACTCAGCGTTTCTTCCATATTTTAAGAGCATCAGCTGAAATCATACGGCAAATCTCTCTACAACTTGAAAGATGGCAAGACTTAACTTATATGCAGTAGAAGTATATGCCTTGCGAAATGCCATTTCGTTTTCTTTCAATAATGTCCTGAGCATTATTTATGGCTGCATCTGCTCTCAAACGTTACTGCAATGTCTTAAATTCTATTCTGAAGTAGAATTCCTTCAGTAACAAATGAAGCATGTTGTTGGAATTTTAATGCATAGTTATGTTATTTAATAACCTTATTTTCTGTGAAAATAAAATGTTGAAGATAATCATAGACTCATAGAATAGTTAGGGTTGGAAAGAACCTTAAGATCATCCAGTTCCAACCCACCTGACAGGGGCAGGGACACCTCCCACTAAACCATGCCACCCAAGGCTATATCCAATCCAGCCTTGAACACCGCCAGCGATGGGGCATTCACAACTTCTCTGGACAACCCATTCCAGTGCCTCACCACCCTCACAGTAAAGAATTTCTTCCTCATATCCAACCCAAACTTTCCAAGTTTAAGTTTGAAACCGTTATCCCTTGTCCTATCACTGCAGTCCCTAATGAAGAGTCCCTCCCCAGCATCCCTATAGGCCACCTTCAGATACTGGAAGGCTGCTATGAGGTCTCCACGCAGCCTTCTCTTCTCCAGGCTGAACAGCCCCAACTTTCTCAGCCTATCTTCATTTTTTCATCGACCAACACCCCCAAGTCCTTCTCCGCAGGGTTGCTCTGAATCTCTTCTCTGCCCAACCTGTAGCTGTGCCTGAGATTGCTCCGACCCAGGTGTAGGAACTTGCACTTGGCATGGTTAAAATTCATCAGGTTGGCATTAGCCCACCTCACAAGCGTCTCAAGGTCCCTCTGGATGGCATCCCTTCTCTTCAGCATATCAACCAAACTGCACAGTTTGGTGTCATCGGCAAACTTGCCGAGGGTGCACTCAATCCCACTGTCCATGTCACTGACAAAGATGCTGAACAAGATCAGTCCCAACACTGATCCCCGAGTGACACCACTCGTTACTGGTCTCCAGCTGGACACTGAGCCATTGAGCACAACTCTTTGCATGCGGCCATCCAGCCAGTTCTTTATCCACCAAGTGATCCACCTATCAAATTGATGTCTCTCCAACTCAGAGACAAGGATGTTGTGTGGGACAGTGTCAAACGCTTTGCACAATTACAGGTAGATGACATCAACTGCTCTACCCCTCTCCATCAGTTCCATAGCCCCATCATAGGAGGCCACTAAATTGGTCAGACAGTTTTAGACAATCATGGTCTATGCAGTACCTCAGACATCTTCATGGTTTTATTGGACCTGATCAGATTATTTGTATTCTCAAATATTAAGCTTATATCAGTGTTTTTCAGCAGCAGGGAAGTTGCCTATGCTTGTAGAGGGAAAAAATTTGCAATGGTATCACTGATTATTGAGGTAAGGAGATATGAGAGAACCTGTAAGTTTGCAGTCCTACAAAGTAGGGGCACTAGAGTTATCCTTGGGTCTTGAAAGGTGATCTCAAATCTCTATGAAAGTTCTTCCTTTACAAGGAAGCATTATATTTATATAGAAAAAATTTAAAAAGTTAAAAAATAAAAGGAAATGGATTTTGTGATTACACTTAGGGTACCCATAGGTAACTGCAGCTTGATAAAGCACATGTTAAATGTCAACTATTAAAATCAATTGTTGGTAAACTGCTGTGTAAAATATCTACATAAATTACATTCAGCTGTGCTTTCTAGGGCATCTGTTTCACATTCTGTGGTCACATGTTGAAACATTATGAATACAGAAAACATAATTAAATACTAAAGTTGCAAATTTAAAAACAAAAGAAACACCAAAATAAATTTAAAAGAAAATGGAAATTCATTGTAAATAATATCAAGTGATACTAATTTTCCCAGATGTGCGTACAGCACAAGTTGGGTTTGATTCTCAGTTCCTGTTTTCACTTGCCTTCCCTGACAGGTCAAGAGCAAAGATCACAAAGGGCACTGAGTGCATTTGACATCAGTTTCCTACTCTACCTTTTGACACTGAAGAAGCTTCATATTTGTATTCACATTCACATCCTTCCCTTACTACCAATGTGTATTTTCTGTTAGAACTAAGGGAAGATACACCTACGCATCAAAGAGAGAGAATCTGTCTCTCAAGCCCAATTTGAAATAGGAGTATCTAGAAGACATATTTGCTAGATCTAGTTCCCCTCATGCATTATTCTTGCAGGTGACACTGTAACTACTGATTTTCTACCAGATAGGAAATCATTAACAGCTCATTTTCTAATTCATTTCCTGATTTGGATAATTCATTTCATTTTCATCCACCTCCTGCTTATCTCCCTTCTACTTAGAATGTTAATTTCCCTTTCAAATCAAGTTCTGCTGAAGTCAGTACAGATCTAAACAAATTGAATTGTTTTAAACATGTGCTCCCCAGAGAATCAAATCTGATTTTCCTGAAATGTCAAGACAGTTAATTTCTTTATCTACATATTTTCTAATGTGTGTTTCATCTAAGACTTTTACTTCAATATATTTGTAGTATGCTAAGGTCACTTCTAGCCACAAACAAAAGACTTTTTTTTTTTTTTTTTTTTTATCTGTAACTACTGAAATAGTTCCCCTTTTAAATTTTCAAAGTTGCTCAAGAGAATCTAAACTAGTATGATATTTTTCCAGTTTAGATATCTTTTCTTTTTAAGAAGGTTGTTCATGTAATGCTCACTTCTTCCTACTAAACCAAAAGCCATAATTTGAACTCACTTTACAGTGCAGAGAGGAGACATGCTTGCATGCATTTTTTTATTGATTTAGCAGAAGTGTGTTTCACTACATTGCCAAATGATATTCTTTGTCTGGTACAAGAAAAAAAAAAAAAAAACAAAGGCCTGTAAAATGCCTTTATTAAAGGTACTGGTCAGCAAAGATGTTATTTATGGCAAACCTGGATTGTTATAAACTTAAATTACATTTAGTGGATGGTTTGGATTTCAGGCTTGATTCTGATTTTTTTTTTATTATTATTATGATTATTATTTTGCTTTTTCCCATTACTGTTAGTGACACATGAAACTCTGTTCATCCAAGGTTGAATTTCAGCTGTATAGGGGTGGTTTTTCTGCATTTGCTTTTTTTTTGTGCTTATTTAAAATGCCCAGCACATTGCAGTTTTGCTGCAAGAGGAAATGTCTATTCCTTAAATTTCCATATTTTACTATAAAGAAAAATGAATCTGCAGGTTTTTCTAGTATTCTGCTAATAGCTTTATTGAAGGGAAACTGCCAAAAAAAATTGTTAAGATTAATCCTTAAAGATCCACAGTGTTGGAATACAATGCCCTGTAGTCTTACTTTCTAAAATTAAATGGTCTGCTCTTGGCAAATTTAAGCCTGTGTTTTCCCAGTTTGACAAACTGACAACTAACATGACCTTCCAAAATAAGGTTTGTATATACATGAATTATGTTTGTATTTGTCTTCTGCTGCAAATAACTATTGCTCCTCAAATTTACTTTCTCATTATTTTTGTAATTCTTTTCCTTTTGTAGTCTTTAAGAAGCTCATTGTATTAAGTTATTTTAAGAATTTCAGTGCTTGTAACTGTGCATACCTCAAGTCGGTTTTTCATTCCCAGGTGTTTCAGTTTCTAGTAATGAAATACAGACACTTGCATATTGTGTTCTAGTTTGGACAAACAGCTGCCATTTTCAAAACTACTTAATACTACTTTTCTCACAGTCCTAGTTTCTTAGTTTTCACATTGCGGCTTTTATCTGGAGTGTCTTGAAACATTTCACAAGGCAAATATATGCTTACTGGCATGGCTGAAAACTATATGAAAACTATATGAGTTTGTAGATTATGCTTGTTTTTCCTGGTAAAAAAGTTAGTGTTTGCTTTCTTTATTTCTCTGTAGTAGAGGAAAAATAACCTTGATTCCTTGTGGTCCTCATGTCTTCCTCCACAGTCTGCTTATGATAAAAGTAAAGCAATCATAGTATTTTTAAAGAGACTAATATATATGTTTAGGATGCACCTGGCATGTTTTAAATTAATGCATAGAAATTTTGAGTACTTATATATATATATAGTTACACAAATTACTTCTTCACAATTCCAAAATACATTTCAGCTTTAGCATGAGAATTTTTATCTGCCTTCAAACCATCCCTGCAAGTTTTTTTGACTTAGTCAGACCTTTTTTTTTTTTTTTTTTTTTTTGTCAGCATGTGTATTTAATAAATCCATGTCAAATTGTGCATTCTTGAGAACATGTTGCAACAAGAACTGTGAGTGCAAATGAGCACTGTGGTTTTGTTCATGTTCAAAGAAAAAGGAAAACAAAACAACCTGACACAACAACAAAACCAGTAGGAAGAGTATACACAGAAGATTGTTCTTCATATTTGAACACAGATGAAGGTCTGAACTGCACTGCTCAGATCCAGATTGGAATTTCATCAAAGTTCAATGTTACACTTACTGGTCATTGTAGATAGAGGGAATAGTGCTGAAGGTTGGCTCTGCGCCAGTACATAAGCTTCAGTTTATATCTTGCAATTTGCTTGGAGAATTTATCTTGGTTTTTTTTAACATCCAAATTATTTGAACACAAAAATGTTGGTACCCCCTTCTACAGGGGTTTCCTCTTTATTGCCTCCATTTAATTTCCAGTGAAGCAGTGTGTTTTCTTTAGCTTCATTAAGAATTTTTTAAAATATTTGTTAAAGGCAGCTGCTTATCAGACAGGTAAGTCTGCTTCCTCTGCTTGAATTTTTTAGAAAACAAATAGCACGACACATAATTCAGCTTTGCTCACTCACTGAATATAGTGCCTAACACCAAAGACATTTGACAGAGGAAGACAGTTTCAGGCTTCTCTCCTGAACCCACAGGACTGTCAAAACCAATCTTTTGCACAATAGGATTGTACTGTAGTATTTCAAGGCAATACTATTTTTTTGTTGTAATCTGAAATTGATTTTTAAGAAAAACGCTATTATTTTATTACTTAAAGCAGTGACAGTAACAGGCCAGTACCCGACGCATCACCAGTTTAAGCACAGAAGTTACTTGACCGTGATTCATTAATGAGGTTGTACCAGTCTCTAATCCCTTTACGTGTTTATACTGCTCCCATTTCATTGTACTTCAGTATATTTGTAGTATTCATGAAATAATCCTCACAATATCAACCATGTCCTGGAATAGTTACAGTGTTATGTAGCAAAAAGAGGACTCAAGATGCAAAGAAATTAAGACTTCCAAGAGTCTTTCAGGCCTAAAGCAACAGCTGAGTCTTTATTGGTTTTCTTCTTTCCTGCCCCAAGCATCAAAGCTGGCTAGGGACCTAAATATCCCTCAGATCTGATTAGCGCCTTAATCTCTTCCATAACCACAAGACAACTAACACCTTTGACTTGAGTGCTCACTGCAAGGTCACAGCATGTTTTTTCCTTTGTATTCATCCAACTGGTAGTGGAGTCTTTAAAAAAGAGGAGAATTTTTTCCCGGAGAGCTCCAGAGGGACGGCTGCTAAGAAGGAGCACTTTTTCCTAACCTGTGTGAGAAATAATGTGAAAAGAGACCAGTGGGTAGGCATTAAACATGTTCAGCTTGCAGTGAACATTTGTACCTATGTATTACAAATTTCTATTTTAAAAAAAATATGTCCACCAAAAAGTACAGGAGAATACCTAGCTGAGACAGTATCTAAAAGTCTGGGAAAATAACTATGTCTAAGCACACCTGAGGTGAAAAGCACCCAAATCTAAAGCATCAGTATAAATAAGGAGTCTAGAGTCATAGATTGTGAGAGCAGGAGAGCCATGTCAGTTACCTCAAAGAGAATACTGAGTATTTAAATTATTTTTAATGAGCTTTAAATAAATTTTGTTGTTGTACATTGGGGAATGAATAATTATATATCAGTCTGCTCATCTCCCTTGTCCTTTTCTTCAGTAAAGTTTTGCTTTATTGAATCATTTGATTCAGTATATGTGAAATAGGAGTATAGTGTTTTGTTAAATTTTCTAGGTTTGCAGTTGAGAGCTTCAGCTAGTAATTAGTACTGACCAGTAAAACCTGAAGATAGTCACTGCTGTCCCTAATTTAGTCTAGACGAAAGGGCTACAAACCTGTATATCTCTCAAGTAGCCACTTTGTGAAGGTTCTTTTTTAAAGTTATGGCATAGACGAATTTGTCATGCCACTGCTTCCTAAAATGATCAGCTAATAACAGCATCCACCAGAGCATCACAGAAGCATGTGCAATATGTTTCCTTACAGTGCAGACTTGATAAATGGGTTTTCCCATGCTTTGTTCAGAAGAATCTAGGTGTACTAGATCTGCCATCTATGATAAAGACTATGAACATCACTATCATTTCATAGTCCAGTGCTGAAATGAGATAATTTTTCCTAGCTCTGCTGCAAACATTCCATGTCTGCAAAAACCAGGCAACTGTCTTTGTGATTTATGAGTTGAATTAGTAATGTGTTAAGTAGTATTACTATATGCAACCGTGTACTTTGTAGTTTCTGTGACAAGTATGCTACACCTTATTTGCTAGAGAGCTATGGACAACTCCTGACCAGCGCTGCTTTCTAGAAAATAAAGTCTATGTACAGCAGAAACATGTCAAGGTTGATACGGGACTTCTGGCATCTGACTGCAGTCATTGACTTCTCATAGCAAGTGACCAACACTTAGTATTTCTCTGCAAGTTTTGATTTGGCCGAGGTACAGAGGAAGAATGAATCTGCAGCGATTTTAACTGTTTCTGTAAACAGATTTTCTTCCCTAGATAGTATCTCTTTTCTCCTTGTAACCAGTGGAGAAGCAAGTTTTTCCAAACAACCATCTTGCCTGTCAGCAGCTAGAAAGGGAGAAAGCCTAACACATGTGCAACAACATTGTTACAGTTTCAATTAGCTCTGATCAAAACCTCTGAGATACTTTTCTGAAATTGCAAAGATAAAGTTTCCATCTGCTTAGTAATAATCCAGTGTAAGTGGCAGGCACAGAAGGAGAAACTACTATCTGCTAAGTGTGTCATCATTACCCCAGTTATTCAGTGTACAATAGATTCCTTTTTAACTCTACCAAAATTGCAATCAGCATTTATTTGCATTCAGTGTTAGAGAAATCTGTGCCTGAATGCAGAGATGGTTCTAAGTTAAAGAAAGTTTTCCAAGAGAATAATTCTTTGGCTTCAAGTTTTCCTTAAAAGTCTGCCAACAAATGTTACATCAGATTTGTTATTTCCTTATGGCCAAGTCCAATCTTATTTGACATCTGAAGTGTTTCTTTTGTTTTGGTTTATGTCTTTTTTATTTCCCATCACCTTCAATTACAGGGAATGGAATTTCAACAGAATTATGGTATTATGTATTAGGGTTGAAATTTGAAACTGTGGGCAGTGGCATTGTTACACAAGTACAGTACAACTACATTATGTTCCATTAATCCTTTCCAAATACAGTTTAAACCAACTTTGTTTATTGTATTGTATATTGTATTTGTATATTAACAGGTATTGTTACAAATATTCCTTCTTCTAAGTCAGAAGGTTTTTAAATTTAAAAAAACAGAAGGGAAATGGAAATTTGGAATATACACATCTCTCTGATATTAGCAAGCCCTTTCCTTTGTATTTTCTGTATGTGACAACTCATGATTCTAAGATGATAGCACTGATACCTCACATGGAGCAGTATAACAATTGTGAAGAATACCTGGAAGGTTGAATCGAGCAATTCAGAATACAGTTTAGTTACTGAGTGTCAACTCTTTCTTTGGTCAGAATATGGCTGCCAACATATTATGATTTTATTGAATTTGCATTTTAAAAAACACCAGATGTTTTGTATGGGTAATTATTTGGCAGGAGCTTATTAATGGGCAGTTTGTTTTGGCTGCTTAATAAGTGAAATTCAGTTTGTTGTGACTGAACACTGGAAACCTGAACTAGAAAGTTACCAATATTTTAAAAGGGTGCTTAATCTTAGTCATATGCTTAAATTCTAGTTAAGAAAAATGAGAGTTAGGTATGCATGAGTAACACAGTGGTGGCTTTTCACTGGACAGCTAGGAATGCTTTTTGTTTTTAATGCAATTTCTTCCTTAAAAACATACCACAACTGATAATATTTCTCATAAAGCAATGTTGTGCATCACTTCCTGGGGATTTTGCCGTGTGACAGAAAAGACATTCTCAAAAGATTTGCTGAACTGTGGGGACAAAGAGTATCAGAACAGCCACTAACTTTCAAAATCGGGATGATTATAGGCAAAGAGTTATTAGAGGCAACATAGTGTATCTCAAGCATATCTGATCACAAGCTGGAAGCATGAAAACAGATTATTACATAATTTTCCTGAGAAATTAAAAAAGACAATATAAATTCCTGTCCTGAGTTCAGCAGTAGCTGTCATTTTTTTCTCCTTCTTAGTAGCTGGTGCAGCACTGTGTTTTTGACTTTTGGCCTGGGAATAACACTGATAACACCGAGGTTTTAGTTGCTGCTCAGTAATGTTTACTCTGACCAAGGACTTTCTGAGTCTCATGCTCTGCCAGGGAGGAGGGGAGCCAGGAGGCAGCAGAGACAGGACACCTGATCCAAACTAACCAAAGAGGTATTCCATACCACAGCACATCATGCCTAGGATGCAAAAACTGGGGCAGTTACCCAGAAGGGTTAGATCTCTGCTTGGTCGGGCTGGGTATTAGTTGGAGGGTGATGAACGTTTGTATTCTCTTCCCTTGTTATTTCCCTTATCATTATTATTAATTTTTGTAGCAGCAGTGATTTTGTGTTATACCTTAGTTACTGGACTGCTCTTATCTCAACCCGTGGGAGTTACATTCTTTCAATTCTCCTCACCATCCCCCCGGGAGCAGGGGGGAAGAAAGAGGGGGGAGTAAGTGAGGGAACTGCTTGAGTTACAGCTGGGCTTAAACCACAATTCCCAATGATCTTAAAGAGACAAATATCTGTGCAGGCATCCTTTGTATTTTTGCTTTAGGTCATTAGATCTTGTGGTTATGTTTGAGGATAACTGACATAACAGCTAATGCACAATGACGTATATGTAGTCTTTCACATGACCACTAATCTACATGACAGCTCTGAGGTGTACAGTTGTCACCACACTTATCTGTTGGTCTTCATGGATTTATATGCCGTAGACTTCCACAAAACAGAATCTGTTATTATATAAAAAAAGAAATATGAACAGACTGATACAGTTAGCAATTTAAATGGCTATATTTATGTGTTACTAGTAACTCTAGTGCAGCTTTACTAGCACACACCGTTTTAACAGCTGGCTTATAGAGCTATGAAGAGTGTATGTTGGTAGATTTTTTAAATTATTTTGAATTGGGTAGGAAATGGAAGAAAATGTGTAGGAAAAAACCCACACACATAGGCACAGGAAAGCAGCAGAAAGATAGCTATCGGAAACAAACACTGTATCAACATTTATCAATAAGATATAAGCTGGAGGCTTATTTCTTGAACTTGTTATACAATGAATCAGTTTCCTGAAAATGGTGACTTACATAGCCTCAAATCTTATTACCATGCGCATCTTGTCAGTAGCATAAAATCTGTACCCATAGAATCATAACAAACCTTCTCAGTTCACAGTGTTCTGCTAGGCAATGAAGCTAAAAAATCACAGGCAAAAGGTATGAGCTGAATGGTTTATGCAGCCTGGCAAGCACATTCCCCAGCCAAAAAGGATCAAGTATTAGCCTTTTGGAATCTTTCCAAGGGCCTTGTTTGTATTATCCACAAAATAAATCTACCGAAACCACGCAATCTCGGTAGACTGCTACCATTTCAGTTACAAACAGGAGAAGGCAAATTTCTGCCTGGTTTCCCTTCCCTATGCTCCAGGTAATTATGTCATTGGTTTGATTGTGTTAACTGCTTAGGGACTGCAGTCTTTACCTTGTTGAAGTGTTAGATGTACCATGTTCTCTTCTATCTTGCTCTAAGACCATCTTTCATGTTTTAGACCAACAGAACATTTTAGTAGCCAATATTTTTAAGCTATTAAATATACTATTTCTTCTTCTTAATTGATTTCTAATATTTAAACATGTAAAAAGGCAGAAATTCCAAAGTTTTTTGTCCAGTGTTCAGAAAATATGGTTGATGACAAACCAAAATGTAATCATTACAAAAAAATTGAAAGCACCAGGCAGTAAGTATTCACAAATTGCATATATGATTGGAAAGCATTTGTTGAATAATTGTCTTGTCTAATAGCTTTAAGCAGACAAATATTAAAGCCTGTTTTGAATAATCCATAACCATGAAACAGTAAGAGTATTCTTTACATGTGGCAGTCTGCATTGAAGAACTAGGTGGGAAATACCACACAGGTAGGGCACACACAGGCAAATTTTTCACTGACTTCAAATGTTTAATTGGGGATACCAGATGTAGAGGTCAGAAGTATATGCACAAAGTCCATCTTTGGGTTACCACAGCATTATGTGTTAAGCCAGCATCCATTTTTCATTAGGCAGCTCATCCTGTCATGGTAGTTTTCCTTAACAAGAAATTTGTTACACATGAATTTTCAAGATAGTATGTAACTTTGCAGTCTTTGGGCTTTCATTAACTCTAGTAAGAGACACACTGATAAAAAATATGTTTGTCTATGACTAGTGCACATAAAGCATCCTTAAAAAATACAATAGATTTCTGGGTACCCTTTGGTTAAGTTTCAATGTAGGAATATTATAACAGAAAGATGCATTATATGGCAGATACAGGCTGAAAAATTGCTTTGTTGCAACTTCTATATATAAAATAACTTCATGTATGTTTAATTTTACTGAATGGCAGAGAAATTACAGTAAAAAAAACCTGAGTGCCCTCAATAAAGGTGATTTAATGAACAAACTACTGAATTCAGGGTCAGGATTCAATATAGTTTTTCAAGTTCTACTGCAGACATGATCTTAGGGGAGGCAATTTTAATCTGCTGTTTTACAAGCCTGAGACACCCTGTTTTAGACAGCACTTTTGTTGTTCTTAGAAATGTACCTTGGGAGTATAAGTCAATTGGGAAGCAAAAAGAAATAGAAACTCATATTCCATGATCAAAATGTACGAAATAATGAAAAAGAAAGGTAAAAGTCAACTGGCTTATGGCCTAATTTTGGTATGAAGGTAAGGGTTCACCTATGGCTAAAGCTGCTATGTTTTACTTAACCTATAAATAACACTCATCCCACTGAAGCTAGTAGAAAGTTTTCAAGATTGCTCCTGTAACAGAAATTGCAAGAGATAAAATTATGTTGAAAATAATGAAGTAAAATTTAGGTCATTATCTAACTATTTCATAATGCCATATAGAATCATAGAATCATAGAATAGTTAGGGTTGGAAAGGACCTTAAGATCATCTAGTTCCAACCCCCCTGCCATGGGCAGGGGCACTTCCCACTAAACCATGCCACCCAAGGCTCTGTCCAACCCAGCCTTGAACACCGCCAGATATACTCTTTTTTACTCCTCAAATCATGTCTAGGCTATATATATGCAAGAAGATCTGTCTTCACCTTGATCTTACAAAAATATTCTTACCTTTGCTGATTGTGCAGTGGTCTCTGATAAAGCAGTATTCCAAGTGATGTCATGGTACTTGTACCATCTTGCCTTCTGGCATTCTGCGCAAACACATCAAGAAACATGCATCTTCTTGGTTCTGCTCTTGAATTTTTTTATTTTTTAATTTTTTTTCTTAAAGCTAAACAACTTTGCCTTATCGCCATCATTGCCATAAATATCAGACCAACAGGAACCCTTGTTGCTTTTATTTCCAGCCTGTGGAGCATGGAATTCCTTCTATGGGTTTACTGGGATGTGATACAGCTCTTGAATAATTGCAGGAAAATCTTTGTTCTTAAAGCCAGGTGTCACCACTGAAGTGATTTTAGAGCAGGGGCAGAAGAATAATAGGTTTGCAGGTTTTAAAATACATGGAGACACTGTAGGTGTACATTTAAAGAAAAACAATTCTGCTTTTGACTAAATAAAAGGTTTTCTGGAAATGTTCTTATATAGCTGATCTTCTAAGGTGCTTGAGCTAAAATGCCAGTGGTATTCAGAGGCATTATACTGAGCTAAGTTCTTCACTATGCTGCTCAGCTTCATTGAGCTGTGGGGCTAAAGGGACCTAAAGGAACTACAACATCAACTGTAGAAGTAAAAGTGGAAAGATTCTGCAAAAGATAGTGTATAAAAACAGGTAGCAAAACTGTCACAGGAACTCTACAGCTTCAATGTGGCATGGAGACAGACTACAGGAGGCCTTGAGGATTCATCTGAAATCTGTATTGTTGCATACTTTGCACTTAGGTATCAAACTGTGCATTCAGGTACATGTGGAAGAGAAGGCAGGATTAGTGATATTTTTCTCTTCTGTTTTGTTGATAGTCTTCCAATCTTCCTACATTTCCTATCCAGGGCTGGAGAAGCAGTCTTCAAGAGAGGATTTTAGGATCCTAGTCAGCAAATCAAAAGCTCAGGGACCGCTAGTCACTGAAAGTATTCAGAGCTTCACTGAAGAGTCTCTTATCTCTTTCAGTCCCTTAAGTTATTCACAAGATGCTTAAAGCCAGATGGCTACATTAGATTTTTGTTATTTAACAAAATATAAGAACAGCGACCATTTGGAACAGGTATTTCTTGAGATATAATTCCATCTTTTCATCTAAACCATTCTTTCCAAATACCATATTAGTGTTATCTATATTCTCAGGCAGTCACAAACCTACTTCCAGGTGCCAGTATTTTCTTCCTGGCCTTTCTGCTAAAGGCAGGTTTGTGTTGACTGTTGCTTGTTGGTGTTTTGTTTTGTTTTCTTTAAGAGGATATAATGCTTTAAGAATATTTGCAGTAATAATGTTATAGGTAACTTAGAAATGAAAATGTTTAAGTAAAATACAGTACGGTCTGTATATTCAAAACACTGGTAATGTCAGCAAACTTTAATAAAGATGCTGTGGTACTAGAGCATCAGAACAAGAAAGAAACTTTAAGGGTATGTATCTTCTCATTTTATCAGTAGGCCTACTAAAACTCATTCAAAAGGACTATTTTGTCAATGTGTACTGCTTTTGTTGATTAAAAAAAAAATGAATACAGGAAATAATGTAGTTTACTCATTATAGTGATTTACTAACCAATTTTATAACAAGATCCAAACTTTAACAAAATTTTCAGTCTGCATACTTGGCCAAAAATATTTGGACATGTGTTACGGCCTCCTCTTCCTCCCTGTCTGGGTTTCCGACAGATAGCTGACACCTTGTTCTACAAAGACAAATGCACTTAAAAGCAATCTAAGTACATACCTTTAACCATGATTTTATATTGCAAAGCTGGTTTAATAAATACTTCATTTTACAACCCTGGTGCTGTGAAGTGCCTGTGGCTGCTGAATCAGTGTGATCTCAGTGAAAGAGTGCTACTCCTGTTAAATGTGTGGTGTAATGTGTGCAGGCTGTAAGCAGAGCAACACCTTATGGGTATTATGAGCATTAATACAATATTTCAGCATTATGATTTGAGTAAGTCTCTGAGGGTAATTACAAATTTTTGAAATATTTTAACCAATTAACAGGTAATAATCATAATTATTCAATGAACATCAACAGACAGTTAATTGAAGTGTCATAAATTTATCTTTGATAATTCAAGAACTCATCTTAGAGTTCACAGGACCCAAAGAATTAGAGCAACTGTCAGCTCACTTCCAGTAAGTTATACCACAGTTGTCTTCACAGAACTTGATTTTCTAAGGTTACCAATCATGACAGACTCACAGACCTGGAGCTCATAGTGCTGCAGTTCCCTTCTGCTGTTCTATATTTTTTTTTCAAAACCTGTTTCTTAGTACATAGTTTTTAAACCAGTGATAACACTAGTTACCGTTTGATGGATTATGGTTTGAGGCTGCATTCATTAAATGACTGCTAAGTGCTAATTAAAGTCTAGCTAACTAAGTTTCTTTTCCACAGCTCTTAGGGATTAGTTGATATTTTTCCACCTCTTGCTTTCATATAAATAATTTTCAGAACAAATACATTTACACCACTATTATTTGAAGAGTGGCTTCCTGAATACTAATTGCTAATTCTGGTACATAGCTAAAATATCTCTTAAAAGCTTCAACAGCAAAGAAACTTTATGAACATCTGGCTTCCTCTCAGCTGGCAAATAATTTACTATATCACTAAGACCCTGAGCTTCCCTGAGTGGAAGAAATTGTACTAGAAATCAAATAGGTCTTGAAATGCCAGATATTTCAAAGATGTTTGTAACAAATTGCTTCCAGGAAGAATATTTACTTTAACTAGCTTAACTGAAAATTTCAAACCTTCAATTCTGCCTTTTCTGCATCTGTGTAAATTAAAATGTCACTCGCAAAGTAAAAATTAAATTTCATTAATTTTTCCTGGTTTTAATTTTTATATATCTTGTGATGAAAGTTTAGCAATAAAAACAGCATAATGACATACTTTGAAAGACAGGAAAGTAATTGCAAATTGCTTCCCCCCCCCCCCCCCCATAACTTGCCCAAGTATAAGCACAGAAATAAATTTCAGTTATAAATCATAGTGGCACCAAAATATCCCAAATGAAATTAAATTCTGCCTGTAACATATTTATACAATCAGAACAAAAGGAAGCCTCTGGTCCGAAACACGTTTTCAGTTTAAATAGATAGGAGAGATCTATTAGTAGAGCTCAGAAGAGGGAAAGACACCCTATTCTGACAAAAGACGCATCTGTATATACATTTCCAACCCTTTATGAGGGTATACTGCAGGCAACAATTTCAGTTGAACATACCAGGTCAAAAGTATTTCTTCATCTCAGAACTGCTGAGGATATAGCTTAAACGATTCGTCTAAGTTTACATAGTGTCAAAACAATGAAGGAGCCCAGGTTTCCTGAACACCTCTTCAACATTTAAATATATTTCCTCCAAATAGATAACTTTTGTCTAACTGTATATTTTAGCTGTAAATTCCTAATTCAAATTCCTTTTAGAGTAGATCAAGCAGAAATTGTTGCTTTCTTTTCTTCCTCTGCATCTTAGAAATATGTGCAATGCCTTGGGCAGTGTCCATACAAACATGAAAACCTTGCTCTCTTACGGAAAAGTTCCCTGATCATGAAATACAAAAATTTCAAGAAGCATGTTTTACATGTAATGTTTTATGCCTAAGTTCTTTGTAATTGATTCCTCATTCAGTATAGGAAGATGTTCTCTGCTACTGAGTATGATACTTAGCTACAATGACTCTTCAGTGCCAGTAATTGACTTGCTGGATCAGTGATTTAATGTAGAATTCTTTATAGGAGGATACCTTCCTTCCAGGTTTTTCTTCAGTCAGCTCAATGGTTTTCTAAACTGCAGCAGACACTATAGAGCCTTCTCTGGTGACTAGGAGGAATGTCAGCCAAGACTGATCATCTGCTGCCTATAGAAGACTGCTTGAATGGAGGCTTCCAGATCTTCTGCAACTTTCTTTGACCATCTGTGAGGCCAAGTGTCTCTGAACTTCCGACATTTGCTTCCAGATAGGAAACCTGTTTTCTATTTTAAAGTTTCTATTAACTACATGGCAGAATTAGTATGGACAGCATCTACTTCATGTTTGTTTCCAATTGATTTTACAGAGAGATATTTCTGGTGCCTCTAGGAAAACTATTGCTTGAACCGTATTGCTTTTTTTGTTTTTGGATTATTTTTGTTGTGGTTGTTCCCTGTGTATGATGCTGAGAAAGGTCACAGAATCATTAGGTTGGAAGGGATCTCTGGAGATCATCTAGTTCAACCCACATTTCAAGGCAGGGCCACCTAGAGTAGGTCACACAGGAACGCATCCAGGTGGGTTTTGAATCTCTCCAGAAAGGGAGATTCCACAGCCTCCCTGGGCAGCCTGTTCCAGTGCTCTGCCACCCTTAATGCAAAGAAGTTCTTCCTCATGTTGAGTGAAACTTCTTGTGTTTTAGTTTATGGCCATGGCTTCTTGTCCTGTCACTGGGCCACTGAAAAGAGTCTGGCACCATCCTCCTGGCACTTGCCTTTGAGATATTTATATGCACTAATGAGATCATCTCTCAGTCTTCTCTAGACTAAACAGGCCCAGTTCTCACAATCTCTCCTCATAAGAAACATGTTCCAGTGATCTGTGGCATCTCATAGTAACACAGCCTTTGAAGGAACCAGACTGCTTGTGTAACAGGAAATAGCGGATAGGCTCTTGGACTTCCCAAGAATGATTCTGACCAGTATGGATTTCCAAAGGGCTCTGAAGATCTTAGGATAAGCCTAGTTTTCAGAGGTCAAATTCCTGTGAGATGTCTGTGGAAAAAATAATATATGGATGGTACTGTCTAGACAGAAACTTAGTGAATCTCTGGCTAGTACAGGGTAAAATATGCAGTCTAGTTCTGAATAGACTAATTTAGGTGTAAGAACCAGTAAGGCTGAAATGGTTGTTAAATTAAATTGGTTCTTTCAAGAAATACCAAGCCAAGTAGGAGAGAAGAAGGTTGCATATCTCTGTGACCATTACCTCATAATATGAGATAGCACTCTGTGTGACCATACTAGATTAACTCCTTAAATATAAGGTTTTTTTCTGATTCTTTGCTACTACATTTATGCAATTTGATTTTGAGGTTGTGGGGAATGCAGCTAATTGTGGTCCTTGTCCCTGGAATTTATTTCCCCTTTCTGGCAGTACAAAAACTCTTTTTTTTTTTTTTTTTTTTTTTTTTTGAGAGAGAGATTTTGTCTTAGTTCTGGTAAGCCTTTGAGTTTCATCCCTTAGTTTCACAGTCTTCCACTTCATGTAAAAACAATAAAACCCCCTTACATATAAGCCTATTTTACTTAATGGTAACTTCAGTTTACTCCAGATCAGTTCCATTCATTGAAGTATATTGTTTTTTATGACCTTCTTATTCTTAAATTTCCATTGCTTATTGAAATAAGCTAAAATGGAACCCACAGTGTTGTTGTTATTAATTGTCTGGAAAAAAAATCTTGGAATCTAGGAAAGCATGTCTGGTATTTGGTTATATTATTATTCAAGGCATTTCTTCTTATAATTTCATCTGAGAATATAAAGATCTAAAAAGTGACACAATTCTCAGGCTTACTGATGGTCAACACATTATGTTGCTGTGGCTGCCTTTTAAAGTCATCATGGCCCAATTCTATTTTAGAAACATTACTCTTGGGTTTTTTTTTCCTTCTGAAAATGAATGTATTATTCTATCATTTTTTTCTATTATGATTTTATTATTTGACCTGGTGACCAATTTATGATTTACTACTTGATGATACCTTGCAGCAGTAGTTCAATCTGTTTTATTACCCAGGATTCTGGTCTTAGCATTTGCAAATTTCATTTACTTTTTTCCAATCAGAGCATCCTATTTTCCAGCTGGTTTGAAGACCATTTTATTATCAATGATATCACTTACTGCACTACTACAGACACCAAAATGACACATTGCTCATCTTAATTAGTTTTACAGTACATTTATAGAGATTTCTCCTGCTTAATGTCGACTCAGCCACTGCTGTGACTCTGTTCTGCAGTATATAATTTTTACCCTGTTTTCCTTGGTGAATTTTTCATGCTTGTGTTTTTCGTTCTCATTTCACTTTCAGCTGTACATCTTTGATTTTATTCTGTCACCTGTATCTCTGTATGCCTAGGTGTCCTATGTTGTGAGACAGTCCTTAATATTCACAGTGAGTCACACTTGAACCCTGATAATGCTTTATTCTGGCTGGAAAGAGTGGCTATCTTCCTGCTATCCAAAGCATTTATTTTCAGAAGTACACACAAGTACTACTCAATCTGTCTCCATATTAATGCCACTGTAGCTTCCATAGCAAAGAGGCAGTGAATATCAATTGTGTTGACGGTAACAAAGGTTCCATAATTTGCTGAATTGTTTTACTACAACCTTGCAAATTAATTCAGCATTATTGTGGGCAAAGAGGAAAAGATACAAACCCCTTATGATAATGCAGCTGTTAACAAATTTTAAGGAACATTTGCCAACACAGGGATCTTTGACATTCCCAGGAGCTTTTCAGAATGTAGCACACTTGGAGAGTCATGTAGGTTTTTGCAAATTCAGTGTCTAGTAACACTGGTATCTTAGCTGAAATTTGGCTGCAGGTTTGGTAGGGAAGGTGTTCTGACTGGAATACAGATTTCCCTAAAGGTGTATTAATATAGGATCATAGAACAGTTAGGGTGGGAAAAGACCTTAAGATTATCTAGTTCCAACCCCCCTGACATGGGCAGGGACACCTCACACTAAACCATGCCACCCAAGGCTATGTCCAATTCAGCCTTGAACACTGTCAGTGATGGAGCATTCACAGCTTCCCTGGGCAGCCCATTCCAGTGCCTCATCACCCTCACAGTAAAGAATTTCTTCCTCATATCTAGTCTAAACTTCCCCTGTTTAAGTTTGAACCCATTACCCCTTGTCCTCTCACTGCAGTTCCTAATGAAGAGTCCCTCCCCAGCATCTTTATAGGCCCCCTTCAGATACTGGAAGGCTGCTATGAGGTCTCCATGCAGCCTTCTCTTCTCCAGGCAGAACAGCCCCAACTTTCTCAGCCTGTCTTCATATGGGAGGTGCTCCAGTCCCCTGATCATCCTCGTGGCCCTCCTCTGGACTTGTTCCAACAGTTCCATGTCCTTTTTATGTTGAGGACACCAGAACTGCACACAATCCTCCAAGTGAGGTCTCACAAGAGCAGAGGAGAGGGGCAGGATCACCTCCCTCGACCTGCTGGTCACGCTCCTTTTGATGCAGCCCAGGATATGGTTGGCTTTCTGGACTGCAAACGCACACTGCCGGCTCATGTTCATTTTCTTATTGACTACCACCCCCAAGTCCTTCTGCTCAGGGCTGCTCTGAATCTCTTCTCTTCCCAACCTGTAGCTGTGCCTAGGATTGCTCCGACCCAGGTGGAGGATCTTGCACTTGTCATAGTTAAACTTCATCAGGTTGGCATCAGCCCACCTCACAAGCATGTCAAGGTCCCTCTGGATGGCATTCCTTCTCTCCAACGTATCAACCAACAGTCTTGAGTCCCCCTGCCCTCTAGGGCTATATCCCATAGAACCTTACTGGGCAGGTTCCTGAAGAGGCCAAAGTCTGCTGTCTTGAAGTCCAGGGCAGTGAGCTTGATGCACGCTCTTCTCGCTGTCCTGAGGATCACGAATTCGACCATCTCATGATTGTTGCAATCAAGGCTGCCCTGGAGCGTCACATTTCCAACCAGCCCTTCCCTGTTGGTGAGCATGAGGTCAAGCATGGCACCTCTCCTTTTTGGCTGTTCTATTACTTGCAGAAGGAAGTTGTCTTCTACACAATCGAGGAATCTCCTGGATTGCTTGTGCCGAGCCGTACCTTCCCTCCTAGATTTCAGGGTGTTTAAAATCTCTGATGAGAACAAGGGCCTGTGAGCCTGTGGGCGTGAGGCTGTTCCTCTCTGTCTATAGAGCGCTTCATCCACAAAATCCTCTTGGTCAGGCGGTCTGTAACAGTTCCCCACAATAATATCTCGCATCACTGTTCTCCCTTTAACTCTGACTCACAAACTCTCTGTCGACTGCTCACCTGTCTCCAGATAGATTTTCATCCTCTCCAGGCTATCCCTAACATAAATAGCAACTCCCCCTCCCTGTCTACCGGCCCTGTCTTTCCTAAAGAGCCTGTAACCTTCCATTCGAACACACCAGTCATAAGTGCTATCCCACCATGTTTCTGTGATGCCTATTATATCATACCCCCGTAGACATGCACATATGTCTAATTCCTCTTGTAAGGAATTATATAAGGAATATAAGGATATATAATATATAATATATATGATGTATAATATATAAGGGATTATATAAGTAATAAAATTGCTTCTCAACACTTTGCACTGTACGTTTTTTGATTTGGTTGGGGTTTGGCTTTGGTATAGTAGAATAAGTTCAATTAGAACTATAACTACTGCACTCTGTTAAGCAGTTTCACACTCTGACAAATATAATTCTGTAATCCTGTTGTTAACTGATGTTTGTTGCTTTTAGGGCTGAATAAGACTTTTTTAGTACTTTGCCTTCCTTCTAGAATGGTTGCTATTTATATCATTGTCAAAACTAATAGGTGGCTTTACAGATCGGTCATTCAGTCCTAATTCTTTGGCAGACTGGAGAACAGTGAATACTGTGATTTTCTGTAATAATCAGTTACAGTATTTAGATTAAGACATGATGTCCAATTATCCTACATAGATTAAGATAATTTCTGTTTAAAATAACAAAAGATGGTCTAACATTCCAACTGCATTATTCCGTTCTTAAATATCTGCTAATGAAGAGGTTTTCTTATGCAGCTTCCCAAATTCTATGAACTTAGGTACTTAAATTAGGTAAGTTGTGTAGCTTTAGATACAATTTTTCTATTTTTTTTCCCCTGAAAAAATCATTATTCCACAGTTTTCACACAGTACTTTTTTTTTTTTTTAATTTTCTATCCTTAGCTAAGTACACAAGTTTCCTAAATAGCACTATAGCACAAGAAATTGCCATGTCATTGAACTCTCTAATGTTCTTTGTTTTCTTATATTGTGACATTCAGCTGTTGAGTAAATTCTTCTCATTTGTATCATGAAAACCTGGTCTTTTTCTGGTAGGAACCTTGAATTCCCATTAACTCCCTGCTAATAGATGAGATCAATAGCATTCAGCCAAGACACGGTATGTGTTACACAGTCCAGTTTTGTTGACATAGAATCCATTACATTGCTGAAAAAAAAATCTTAATAGCAAAAAAAAAAAAAAAAAAAAACCCAAAAAAACCTGAAAAACCAAAATATAGTTTTCTAAATTATGTAATTATGTTACAGTTTCTTTCTTCCACTGTAGTGAAACACCGCAATATTCTGTGGGGTATTCTGAACTTGTGAATTGTTTTGGTCTAATTTTGATTTGGACAAAATATGTAATTTCAAACTGATAGCTTTAGATATAATTTGAAAGCAATATGTCAATTTGAAGTGGACATCCTAATTTCAAGTTGATGTTGACATATTTAATAAAATTTTTTTTGCATATATCTAAATCTACTTTTTTCCTCTGAATAAAAATGGCAGTATTTGGCTTTTGATCCTGATTGCTAGTGAAAACAGATACTGAAATACCTGAATGTAGGTATAACTTCCTGAAATTTTTCACACAATATCTTGGGAACATTTTTTCCTATTTTAGACAGAAATAAGCAGGTATGATGGACACAAACAGAAAAAATAAGGAAACACCAGGTCAAACTTTATTTCAATTATAACAATGAAGGAGCTAAGTATGTAAGCAAAGAAACAGCCAGAAATATCTGCTGTAAAAATCTACAGCCTAGATAAAATGAGTAGAGAAATAGAGAAAACTGTAGGTTTCCTTGGAAAGAGCTGCTTAACAGTGAAGGCATTAGGGAGGGACCAATCTAATGAAGGAGACCTATTGACTGAGAAAGTAAGAATCATTCACTGGAAGTGGATGAGAGTCCATAGTTGCAGTGCTTGATTATTGGATAAAAGGACGGAGCTGAAACCTGAAGAAAAAGCTGCACCTGTATTTTTCTGCGTTGCCTTTTCCTGACTAAACAGAAATAAAAGTTCTGCATGGAAGAGGTTAAGTGGAAAAGCTCCCTAAAAGTGTACAACCTTCTAAACTCTGTACTTCAACTTGAACTCTGTTGTTCATAAGGTTGGAAACCTAAACTGACTTTAGTGACCAAAAATAGGTGGGGAAGTCAAAGCATCCTTCCAGTATCTGAAGGGGGCCTATAGGGATGCTGGGAAGGGGCTCTTCATGAGGAACTGTAGTGAGAGGACAAGGGGTAATGGGTTCAAACTTAAACAGGGGAAGTTTAGACTGGATATGAGGAAGAAATTCTTTACTGTGAGGGTGGTGAGGCACTGGAATGGGTTACCCAGGGAAGCTGTGAATGCTCCATTGCTGGCGGTGTTCAAGGCTGGACTGGATATAGCCTTGGGTGTCATGGTTTAGTGGGAGGTGTCCCTGCCCGTGGCAGGGGGGTTGGAACTAGATGATCTTAAGGTCCTTTCCAACCCTAACTATTCTATGATTCTATGATGAAATATGAAGCCTCATCAAAGTGAGTACTGTTTGGTACCACTATAGACTGAAAAAAAAATCCATTATAGATGCTTTTGCCTTCCAGTGTCTATAGACTCCAGGGTATCCATGTGTCAAAAAAGCAGTTCTCTGTTCTTATAAGCACCTTACATGGAAAAGAGTTTATCTGCACTAGAAAGGGAGACTGAAGGCCACTGGCAGGAGTAGCATTTCTGCAGACAATACATGTCAACTATAAAATGCACCACTGGTTTTAAATGAAAAGACTATATTGTTCAATATCAATAAATTGATATGTATGTCAGAGACTCCATTCACCACAGATGTGGTAGAAATGATACGGCTCTCTCAATCTGCTAGTACTCAGGGCTAGACCAAAAGCGAACAAAAAAGGTAATGGCAGAAGAGGTGTAATATAATAGAATAGAAAACTTGGGAAAGGAGCATTAAAGTGACACAGAGGGTAGAATAAACCACGAAGACTTAATGGAAACTAAAAAAGAAAATCAGTGTATACCCATTAATGATTAAAGCATGTGCAATAAGATAATAAGAAAATAATAGGAACACTTCCTCTGACCGCTGGTGACACTACTTGGTTTTGATAATAATATGTAAAAGAAGTATGAAGTACAAAGGGGATGGAGTCAAGGCAGCCCAAGGGAGAAGAAGTTATATTCCTGTCTTTAAAATATTGATCAAATTAATTAATGCACCTGTTTTACGTTCGCTGTACATATTTGTTTTCTTTCTCAAGAAAGTTTCTCCTTAATTATAACATATAAAATAACAGCTATATGCAAAATGATTGCACAATTAAAATTTCATGAAAAGTAAAAGATACTGAAAAATTGTAATGATATATAGCAGAACTGAACATTTTCCCAAATAAGGATGTATTTCTGCAAAATGAGAAATACTTTTCTTCTGTCTGGAAAGGAAGGAAAGATGAAAACCTTAAAATGCAGAGTAATGTAGTACTTAGAACACGTGCTAAGGATCTGAAATATCCAGGTTCAATCAAGAGACTTGAAACACAAAGCACGCATACAAGTTAACCACCTCAACAATGACTGTGAAGGGAAAAAGATCGCAGTTATTCTCTATGTATTTCAGAAGAAAAGAACTAGCAAAGCTCCAAAAAAAGTTAAATGTAACTTACATCATGCGTGAAAATTTACTTAAAGAGGGGAACAATTAGCTAATACACTCCAGATACTGAAGAATTAAAACATGTACTTCATATTAATAGAGCTTTATGTGTTTGTAGAAAACAGCAAGTGATAGACCATTAGACTCATGCTCACTTCTAGAAGTAATAAAACATGCTGTCATGAGTCCTTTATATATTATTCAGGCAAAAATGAAAAGCTAAAATTTGGAAGCAATTTATTCATGCCTTTGGGGAAATAAAAGAAATGAATGTAAATAGTAATTTTAAATGAGTCTGTGTCCTGCTTGACCTTTGCAAAAAACTCTCACTTAATAATACCGACAGATCTGATTATCAAATAAATTAGATTTGTCCAAATACAGTTGCACAGTTTTCAGTTTCATGTAATTATGCACAGTTTTCAGTTTCATGTAATTATGAATATTAGATTCATTGTTAGTAGTGACTGGTAGTAGTAATGCTTAGTCTAAATCAAATCCTCTGTCTTGGGCAAATATGCACCTTAACAAGAGAGCATTCCTGCTTTGCACTGTTTACAGTCTGAGACCTACGTCACAGAAATGCTTATGCAGGAGATTAACTTCAAGCTTCTGAGTAGTCCCACTGTTCATCTGATTTTGTGCTTGGTGTCAATGTAAACAAATATATTTACACTTGTAGTCTTGTCTTACAAGATAAGGGTCCACATAGATGGGACAGATAAAGAGCAAGGGGAGAAATGATATATTCCTCCTCATACAAAGAGGGAATTGAGAAAACACACAAAGCATTAAGTTAATGTTTCGGGAGAATAGTATTTCCAGTTAATTCTTACAAATCAGAAGTGGAATTACAATTAAATTAGTGCATGTAACAGCCTGCATCTGGTTTCTGTACTCAGATTTTTTTTTCAAGTCTGAGGCAGAGAAAATGCTCTATTCTGGTTTTGATACAGAGCTGGGACACCATATGACCAAGTACCTGGAATACAAGGCACTCAGAAATCTGGTATGGCAGTGCAACTGTATCCTCAGGGAGCTGAGGAAAGAAGCTGAGTCACAGCGTCACCAAAATGCTTATCTTTCCTTTGTGTTCTGATGTTTAGAACCTGGAAATTCAGAGGCTGGTTTTAATTGTGGAATTCTGCAGACAGTACAATGCACACAATAAAATAATTCTTCCCTGCTGGTGATTGCTTTTTTTTTCCTATTGGATTTTTTTTTTTTTTTTTTTTGGGGGGGGGTAGTTTGTTTTTTTTGGGGTGGTTGGTTGGTTATTTTGGGATTTATTTTGTTTTGGGTTTTGTTTGGGTTTGTGGTTTTTTTGGTTTTTTTTTTTGTTTGTTTGTTTGTTTTTTGGTAAAAACATTTACAAATTTTACACAAAACAGTAACAACTTAATAATGGTAAACCCTGGAATTGAGAGGAATGTCAAGGCTCCAGTATAGTCAGTGGAAATCAAATGCTAAAAACATTGGAAAATAATTGGATTTTTACCTAAAAACAAAACTTTCTTCTCAGACAAGATTAAATGCGCTTTCCATCCTATTACACACAAGGGGGAATAAGAGGAAACAGAAAAAAAATCTCTTCATGTCTGTTTTAATTGTCTCTAGTGAAGTTAGGAAATAAGACTGTGCTGCATGTTGGAAGCAGTTTGGCCTTGGCAAAAAAAAATCTTCTTGAAGAACACTTTAGATTAGGAACTGTGTTTCTGGTGGGCTGAGAGTTCTTGAAATTACTTATTAAGAACTGTGGGTTCAGTGATGTCAAAGCTTTGAATGAAATCACATAGCAATCCATTCTCTAGGCAGGATTGCACTGAGGTCTAAATTCCATCCCAGCTGCAGTGCCCTACTGTTGATTTGCTTCAGAATTTTAGAAGCACTAAAGCACTAGAAGACTGCTGGCAAAAGCCCTCTGAGTCTGCACCACAGACTGTGGATTGTGTCACAGCTGGTGATTAGCTGGCTGGCATCACCCAGTGGCAAAGAGACAAAAAGAAGCTTCCTGACAAAGGAGAAAGAGGATTGGAAGAGTAAAGAAGGAAGATTTTCTTTCATTGTATGTGTGAAAGTAATATCACTGTCTGGAAGATACATCAGTGGCGATGTTATTTCCGACCATTATGACCCTAAGAAGGTTTGTTAACTTTTCCATCATTGCAGATGATGTCATATTTGGCTCTCCTATCTCCATCTCATCAAATACACACTCAATGATAAGATAGAAGGAACAAAGAGAAATACTTTTGCCTTGTTTCCTCTATGTTTGATATTTCTATGGTACAGGCATTGTGAGATTTGAGGAGCTCTGGAGAAATAAATTGTGACACATTTAACGTTAAGGATTAAAATAAGCACTAGTGACCAGTTCTGGTAATTTTCCCATAGCCAAACCTGAACATTTTCTTTACCTTCTTCATTTTTCTTCCTTTTCCAGTGTTGTTCTTCAGTCTTTGAAAGAATGTGAGTGACTTAAGAAATGTTCCAAAACATACTTGTGAAATCGTAGATCACAGAATGAAAGGGGTTGGAAGTTACTTCCAGAAGTCATCTGGTCTAACTCCTGTGTCCAAAGCTGGGCCATCATAAAGAGGTTTCCTCAGGGTCGGATGAGGCTTTTTACTTTTTTTTCCCTTTCTTTTTCTTTTTTTTTCCTTTTTTTTTTTCAAAATAACACTACATGTATTTCCTCCTACCAGAGTGTTCATAGTCTCAGTATATGAGGAGAAAAAGAGAAATGCCAGCTGATTATTGTTATCTGCACAAAGTAACAGACTGGCTTAACCTAAATGGGATACAAAGCTTTACATCATCAATATACAAGAGATTACTATGATTCATGTCAGTGTTTCTGAGGCTTGAAAAGGATCTCTGTCCTTTCGGAGATGAAATGTGGGAGGGCAAGAATGGAGCATAATGAAGTTTAAATGACTAGTAAGAGACCTGTTGGAGTAACCCACCAATTTTCTTGTCAATGCAGGATTATTCATCATTCTTCTTTTTTTTTTTTTTTTTTTTTTTTTTTGTGGTTTAAATGTAAAAATTGAAAGAGTTCTTACATTTCTTTGGATGCTATGCTATAGCCTAAACCATCTTCCTCTTCGAAGATTTTTTTTCCTTTCTTAATTTTGTATTATCTTAAACTCATCATTAGTTGCATGCTCCTCTCTCTTCTTGTGTCTCTCAGATGTAGTCAATAGTCCAAAAACAGGATTATGAATTGCATAGTAAAAGCAGGAAATTATCCATAATGTACTATGAAAGGGGTGGGGGAAAGCAATTTTATTTCAATCTTAGTCACAGCACTGACTCATATCTTCTTTTAAAATCTCTTGCTTTGTGTGGAATATTAAAATCAGGTGCCTACTTCTTCAGATGTATTGGAACATCCAACAGGATGAAATTCTGTGTTTGAATGTAGCAGTACCATGACTTCTGCTGACTGCCTGATGTTTACACATGTGGCAAAAGAATGTTTTTGAGGAATGAATAGTTTTGGAGGAAATGTACATTTTGAATGAAAGGTAGCAAGGCATGTTACTGCTGAAATACTGTACACTGATCTGTTATTACCCATGTACCTCAGTTCCAGCATCAAGAATGATGTAACAGAAAAGCTATTCTTTGCTGTGATAATATGGTAAGAGTGTTAGGAAGGAGGTGGACAAATTAGCTTTATGGACAACCTGTAGGGCTGATCCATTAGATGTAAATTAGGGCAACTGTCACAAGGTTTCCTGTCATCTCTGAGCCATCGTAGTAGCTGAGAGAGGATGAGACACTGCAGGTTTTAAATGCTCTGCTTCTCAAAGTAGGAAAAGCAGTATTTCCTAATCTGCTGTAGTCAATAGGCAACCATGCTGTGAAGTTGTCATACTGGATGCAATCCAGTTTTTTGGTCCTCTTCTTGGCTTTGGTTTTCTTGTCACTCTTTTTTGGCTCTTGAGAGTAGCTTGTTGCTTACAGTCTTTGAGACTGTGGAAGTTCCTGCTGTTTCTCTGCTGCTGCTAGGTTTGTTGAGCTTTGTATCTGCAGTCAACTATGTCTGGTGGACTACTACTCTGCAGTAGTGGTGCATTGTGGAAGCGTTTCTTGTTGAGAATGGACATGTGAGCAACCCGGCTTTTGACTTAGCCTCACTCGAGTAGTGAGCAGAAGGCTTCATAGGCCGCTGAGGGGTTAACAAAGGATGCCTACGTGCTGACATGAAGAGGAAGCATTTCATGAGCTGCCACCAATCATTAAGCCGTTGCTAACACTTGACCAAGAGGCGTTAACCAATCAGATGTTATCGAACGTTCTAGCGTTCTGAAGCTTTTCTATAAAAGGTGATGTTTGCGTACAATAAATTGTCAACGCTTGATCACATTGGTTGTTGTTGCGTTGTCCTTGATCTCCCGCAAGTGGTGCCTTAACAGGGACCCTTCGCCCCACGATTGAGAGCTGCTGATCGTGGCTTAGATCAACTCGAGGGGGAAGGGGTGGAAGGCCAACCGAAAGTATGAGCCAGCGAGTGAGAGGCCGCTGATGTAGAAAAAGGGACGCGTCCCCCGAAGTGACGTCTTCGGAAAAGATCCGCTTGAAACAGGCAAGTGGCGGTCAGGGAGGAATGGGGGCTACGCTGACAAAGGAAGAGGTAGCTGTCCTCAATCTCCTCCAACATATCCTTTGCAAGAGAGGGATTAAATATGAAGAGGATACCCTGAAGGGGTTGTTACAATGGAGCAGAGATAAAGGGTTGCTAGATGGCGTGGGCACTGCTTTTGAGCTTTCCACGTGGGAGGCCATAGAGGTGCAGCTATGGGACGCTGTTAGTGATGGCGGCAAGCCTGGAAAGGAGGCACAGAAATATTCCACACTGTGGAAACTTATCCGTGAAACTTTAAAGGCAATGAAGTCAGAGCGAGCTGCAGTTACGTCTGCCGCGAATGCTCTTTCCCCTTCTGTGTCCAAGCAAAGCAATGAGCCTCTGGCGTTGCCAGCTGCCGCCACCGCCAGTCTGTTTGGAAGTCCCTTTGAGCACCATCTTGCCGCCCCAGGGCCTCGAAAACTAGCTAAAACTACAAAGAGTGCCTTTTGCCACTCATCACAAGATAAAGGAAAAATCAAAAGGGGGAGTAAGACTGTTATGGAGGGTGCAAGTAGTAAGGCCAAAAAGGAACAAGCTGGCCAGGAAGACACAGGTTGCAGCCGGTCAAGGGAGCCTGTTTATTCTTCCCTGTCATCATCTGAACTCTCCCTTAAAACTTCTATTGCAACCACCCCGGGGGGAGAAACCCCCAGAGAACCCAAGGAGGACGATCAGACGAAAGTATTGTTGCAGGAAGTAATTGAAAAGTTGAATACTTTTGGGCCGAAGGAGGAGTCTAATCTAAGTCATACTTTGCCTATAGAGACAGGCAGTGCCTCCTACCCGGCGTTGAACCTTTTTAACCCCTTGCCTCAGGATTCGCAGAATGTTTCTCAAAGATGGAAGGGGGTGATTAGGGATGCTATAGTAGAAGGCAGCTTTATCCCCCAGGCGTATCCTGTCTCAGTCACCGCTCAAGGTACCAATCAGTGGGAAACGATTGAGTGGAAACTCTTAGAGAAAGCCCGTACAGCGGTTACCCAGTATGGACTACATTCTAACCTATCACGTCAAATTATCAATTACATATTTTCTTCTGACTTACCGATTCCCCATACTGCGCTTGTCACGCGATTTGGCACTACAAGCCTTGTTCTCTGTCCCAGATGGGTCGACACAATTTGGCTTTACTAATATTCGGCAGGGACCTACCGAATCAGTTTCGCAATTTGTAGATAATTAATTAATATTCAGCTATTGATAAACATCCCAATTTAGATCTGCCAACTAAAGAATGTTTGTTTAAGATGTTAGCCCTTGAAAATGCGAGTACCCGAACCAAGCAAAGCCTGGCTACCCTACCCTATGGGTCTGAGGTAGCAGATATGATTGAATTGGCTAATCGTGCTGCCCAAAGAGAAACACAAAGGGAAGGTGAGGCTTTTGTTGCTGCCGCATTAAAGGAAGCTGTGTCCCCTTTTATAAAACGACCAATGAAAGGAAAGAGTAAACGTTGTTTTAACTGTGGGAAGGAGGGACACTTCCAGGCTCAGTGTCGAGCTCCTAGAAAACAAAAATGGTGTCAAAACTGTAATACTAATTCACATGATACTAAAGAATGCAGGCGATCGGGAAACCGGGAATCGAGTGCGAATGCCCCACACGCCACGACAAAAGTTCAAGGGGCTTGGGTAAATCAGAATCAAAAGGATGCTTTGACACCGTCCGCTCTGCCACTTCAGGAAGTGCTGGAGTGGACGTGGAAACAGCAATAGATGTCACCCTTCAAAATTATTCTGTCTACTTAGTTGACAGTACAATGACAGGGCCCTTAGACCATGGGCTCAGTGCATTGCTGCTTGGGCGGTCCTCCACATCTAGACAAGGAATCTTTGTTTTACTGGGTGTAATCGATGCAGACTATCACGGTATCATCAGAATTATGGTCTATACAATAACTCCACCTGCTTATATTCTGCGAAATAGTCGCATTGTTCAACTTGTTCCATTCAGATCTCGTGTTCCACAGCAGGGAAGAGCAGACCGTGGAGATAAGGGATTTGGATCTTCTGGGATGCAGCAGGTATTTTTAACACTTGATATTGCAAAAGCCAAACCAGAATGCGTGATTGCTATGACCCACAAAAATGGTGAATCGAAGCAAGTGAAAATGTTAATTGACACCAGAGCTGATGTCACTATTACTTCACAGGGGCAATGGCCAGCGCGCTGCCCTGTGTCACCCGCGCTAACAGGTATTTCTGGTATAGGAGGCATCCAATCCACCCTGATCAGTAAAGATCCCATTAACTTTCGCTTCCCTGATGGAGCCGCTGTTACGACTAAGCCATACGTCATGAACGTTCCCGTCACTTTGATAGGTCGAGACATTTTAAGTCAACTAAACACTCAATTGGTCACACAGCTTTTTCCTTAACGGCCATTGTAGAGCAGCCTGTGCTCAAACTTAAATGGAAAACTTCAGACCCTGTTTGGGTAGATCAATGGCCGTTGAAGGAAGAAAGGCTGCAAAAAATTCACGAGTTGGTTAAAGAACAATTGGAAGCCAAACATATTGTCTCATCTACCAGTCCTTGGAATACTCCTATTTTTACAATTCCTAAAAGGAATGGCAAGTGGCGGTTGTTACACAACTTAAGAGCTATTAACAATGTTATGGAAGATATGGGAGCTTTGCAACCTGGTCTGCCCTCACCTGTTATGTTGCCGGAAAACTGGGAAATCCTCAATATTGACTTAAAAGATTGTTTTTTCACAATTTCATTGCATCCAGAGGATACGGAGAAGTTTGCCTTTTCTGTTCCCTCAATCAATAAGTCTGAGCCGGCAAAGCGATATCAGTGGGTTGTGTTACCACAAGGCATGAAAAACTCGCCGACGATATGTCAGCAGTTTGTTGCTTGGGCCTTGGAGCCTTTTCGCAAAAAATTTCCACAGCTGATTATTTATCACTATATGGACGATATATTAATTTGCGGAGAGTCGCTAGAGAAGCACAAGATTTTGAATATCTTGGAAATTGACTTAGGATCAAGAGGTCTGGAAATTGACCCTGAAAAAATTCAGAATTCTGCACCATGGAGATAACTAGGTTGGGTTATCACCCACAGCGCAATTCAACCTCAGAAAATAAAAATCGCCTCCACAGTTAAGACGCTTAACGATGTGCAAAAACTGGTTGGGGATATTCAATGGGTCAGAAATATTTCTGGTATCACTAATGACGATTTGAAACCCTTAACACAATTATTAGGGACCTCTAAAAAAGCAGACGAGTCCCAGTCTCTAGACCCTGAGCAGCAATAGGCGCTTGACATTATCAGTGAAAAAATCTGTCATAATCATGCTCAACGAATTGTGTTATCACTTCCCATAATTCTGATGATTATCAGTGTTGACAGTCAGCGCACATATCCTTTTGCACTTATTATGCAATGGGACGATAGCGTTACCTGTAATCTTAGAATATTAGAATGGATGTTTCCTCCTGTCACACCAAAGAAGACTATCACCACAAAGCCTGAAATTTTGTCTCAGTTAATTATAAAAGGACATAATCGAGCTTTGGAAATATCTGGAAAAAGTCTTCAAAAAATTATTGTTCCCATTGTTCAAGAGTATTTAGAGTGGTTGTTACGCACTTCTCTACCCCTACGAAGTGCTTTGGCAGACTTTGAGGGTGAAATAAGCAATATCTATCCTTCATATAAACTATTGCAATTGTTAAGTAATCAGCAGTTTGAAACATTTCCAAAACGTTCAGAGACGCCTGTGTCAGGTATTACTGTTTTTTCAGATGCTGGCAAGCGTTCTAAATTAGCTGCTTGCGTTTGGCAAAACAACCAACAGTGGGAAAAGCATTTGATTAATGGCACTGTTGACGATTCATTGCAGACATTAGAATTACGAGCGGTTATTTGGGCCTTTAAAAAATGGAATGATATTCCCCTTAACATTGTCTCTGATACGTTGTAGGTTGTTGGAGTTGTACACAGAATTGAAGGATCATTTCTAAAGGAAGTTAAAAATAACTGGTTATATCAATTGTTACTACTGTTGTGTTTGTTGCAAAATCGTGAATTTCCCTATTTTATTACCCATCTTCGCAGTCACCAGTCAACTTATGGATTAGCCATAGGCAATAACAGAGCTGATATATTAGTCTCTCCTGCTTGGGTTGGGCAGCCCATTAATAGCTTTGCACAAGCCCGCGAATCACATTCTTTTCTGCACCAATCTGCAAAAATGCTTGCACGGCAGTTTGCCATTCCTTTGAATGATGCACAAGGAATTGTGAAATATTGTCCATCCTGTCAAAAAATTGGATTCGGTCTGGGAATTGGAGTTAATCCTAGAGGCTTACAACCACTACAACTGTGGCTAATGGATGTTACCCATTTTCCAGAGTTCGGTCGACTTAAATATATTCATGTTTGTATTGATACCTTTTCTATGGCGTTGTGGGCAACTGCTCAAACAGGAGAAACAGCTAAACACGTGCAGCGCCATCTTTATATGTCCTTTGCAGTGCTTGGGGTTCCACGAAGTATCAAAACAGGTAATGGTCCTGCTTATACATCGCGACGATTTGTACAACTTTGCACAACATGGGGAATTAAACATATTACAGGCATTGCTCATTCCCCTACAGAACAAGCTATAGTGGAACGGGCACATCAAACCTTAAAGTCTCTTCTTTTAAAATAAAAAGGGGGAGAGGTGCTCCCACCCGCAGAGAGACTGGCCAAAGCGTTGTATGTATTGAATTATTTGCGATTAGCAGGGAATAGGAACGAACCGCCTAGTGTTATTCATGGGTTAGCCATGCAATAAGGAGTAACAGATAATAAGACTGAGAAAATCTTAGTTCAGTATAAGGATTTAAATACAGGACAATGGAAGGGTCCTGCAGAGGTTAAATTAACAGGTAGAGGATATATGTGCTTACTTACAGATAACAGGATTCGTTGGGTGCCTGCCCGTTGGATCCGTCCGTGGAAGACGTCACCCATTGTGGACGCTGTAACGGATCATGATGAATCTGACTAAGCTTGTTGGGTTGATTTTGTTAAATTTTATTAAAGTTACAACAAAATTTTTGCATGAAATAAATCCGCGGATAAATCTGTGGGTCACTTGGGCAAAGGAAACTGGCAATAATGCATTTTGCCTTGCCATGCAGTCGGCCACGGATCCCTTTAAAACTTGTTTATTAGGAATTCCGTGCTTTGATATTTTGACTTTTCGCAGTTTTTCTCGCAACAATTGTAGCAATAGTTTTAGTATGGCTAATTGTACTGCTCAGTTAATTCAAGGGTTAAACATGATGCTGCCATGGGACCCCCAAGAACTGAATTTAATAGCATCGCAAGCGATTGGGAATAGTTCTAGCAACTGGACCCGAACATGTGTAGTGTTTGGATCGAAATTTAATGGCACAGCTGGGCAGTTTGCCAAGTATTTATGGCAACAAGGGAATGACCCAAATGAAAATCCCCTATGGACCCCGCAATTTATGAACTGGACAGGTTGGACTGATGCTAGTCCTGCACTCAGGGAGTATAATCCTTGGGCGAACAATAGTTTTTGTGGTTTTAATGATTCAGAAAGAAGCTCGGAAGTTTTTGGAGCCTATGGGGTGCCTCCTGATGCCTTCACAGCAACACCCCTTTTATGGAACAATGACTCTGCAAAAGCCTAGCCGCCTGATGTCTTTTTAATCTGTGGAGATCGTGCTTGGCAAGGCCTTCCGAAAAATATTATTAGGGGCTCATGTTATTTAAGCACATTGACTATCTTTGCACCGAAGTTTGCAGAATTGCGCAATCTTAGCTACAGTCTAACACTGAGATCTAAACGAGCAGTAGGGCTCAGCCCTGACTGCAACGATAATGTTCAGTTGTTGAGTAGAGCTGCTCGAGTAGCCCTGTCAATATTTTTCCCTGGAGTTGCTGCAGGAAATGCTCTAAGACAAGTGGCCCAGTTGGCCTGTTGGGCTGAGAAGCAGGCTAATGAGACCACTGCCATTCTAGAATTATTAACGGATCAGAATAGCTTGAGACATGCTTTGCTGCAAAATCGTGCAGCCATTGACTTTTTGCTATTAGCACAGGGTCATGGCTGTACGGATTTTGAAGGGATGTGCTGTATGAATTTATCTGATCACAGTGAGAGTATCCATAAACAATTACAATATTTAAGGGAACACACTCAAAAAATTCAGCAAGGTGTTTGGAAACTGGGGGTTGAACTCATGGCTTCGAGGATGGATTATCATAGGATGCAAATTTTTAGTTATTGTGATTGTCATGTTGATTATATGTGGGATCATATTTAGTTGTGTTAAAAGATCATTATCTGAAGCTATACAACATGTTTGGATTGCTCAAAAACAAAAAGAGGGAATTGTGGAAGCGTTTCTTGTTAAGAATGGACATATGAGCAATCCGGCTTTTGACTTAGCTTCACTCAAGTAGTGAGCAGAAGGCTTCATAGGCCGCTGAGGGGTTAACAAAGGACACCTACGTGCTGACATGAAGAGGAAACGTTTCATGAGCTGCCACCAATCATTAAGCCGTTGCTAACACTTGACCAAGAGGCGTTAACCAATCGGATGTTATCGAACGTTCTAGTGTTCTGAAGCTTTTCTATAAAAGGTGATGTTTGCGTACATATAATTGTCAACGCTTGATCACATTGGTCGTTGTTGCGTTGTCCTTGATCTCCCTCAGTGCAGTGCTAAATTGCAGCTTGCAGCCAAATAACAGTGATAAATAATGCCAGGTAATAAGCTGTCTTTAAATTCTAAACGAATAATCAGTAGAAAGATAAACGTATCTGACAAGAAATTAAGGTTTTTTTCTCTGTGTCCATACATACTTGTCCTCATTCACTTGTTAATGTTACCACTTAGTGCTGCTCTCTGGAAAAGAACAAAGAACACACATAGTGATGATTTTTCAGTACACAGGTAGATTCTTTATTCATAAACTGTGGCATGGGTAGAAATAGGCCGTTACACAAATATTAACAATATTTTACACCTGTAAGAGTTGCATATTACCCTGTAGACATAAATCACTCTTGTATTTATCCTTAAAGCCATTTCAGATGGAGAAACAAGATTAACTGCTCACCAACCCATAGTAATAACTTAGATCTCTTGCAGAGGGTGGTAAGGCACTGAAACAGGTTGCCCAAAGAAATGGTAAATGCTTCATCCCTGTCAGTGTTCAAGGCCAGGCTGGACAGCGCCTTGGGAGACGTGGTCCAGAGTGAGGCATCCCTGCCCATGTCAAGGGGGTTGGAACTATATGGTCTTAAGGTCCTTTTCAATCCTAACTTTTCTGTGACTTCATATCACAAATTGCTATGGGATCTGACTATCCTAGTGTTATCCTGCAGAAATATTCTGAGGACTGTGATGGGTTAACCCTGGCTGGATACCAGTTGCCCACCAGAGCTGCTCTGCATTCCCCTCCTCAACTGGACAGGAGAAATAAAGCATAATGAAAATCTCACGGGTTGAGATAAGGACAGGAAGAGATCACTCACCAACTACTGCCATGGGCAGTGCAAACTTGACTCAGGGAATTTTTTTTAGTTTATTACCAATCAAATTAGAGTAGGGTAATAAGAAACAAACCGAAATCTTAAAACACCTTCCACCCACACCTTCCTTCTTCCTGGGCTAAATTTTCTCCTGATTTTCTCTACCTTCCTCCCCACCCCCAGCAGCACAGGGGGACAGGGAATGGGGGTTGCAGTCAGTTCATCACACGTTGTCTCAGCCACTCATTCCTCCTTAGGGGGAGGACTCCTCACACTCTTCCCTTGCTCCAGTATGGGGTCCCTCCCATGTGGTGGGGGACTACGGCAGGCCCGTGGATTCTCTGACTGAAGGCATGAAATTAGAACTCAGCCTTGAAGATACTAAAGCTTATCCATGAAGAATGAGGCACTGAAGGTATCCAGATGGGAAAGCAGAAGGCATATGGATGGGAAAGCAGAAGGCATATGGATGGGAAAGCAGAAGGCATCCAGAGGAGTGAGTGAGTCAAAGGGAGTAACTAACTGCAGAACAAGAGCTTGGCAATGTAACAGACTTTAGTAATGCTGCAAAGGGTCATCCAGTAATGTCCGGTTGCTAACTGATGTAACCAATGGCTAAAAGGTGCATGCATGCTAGAAACCATATAAGTAAGGGTTTGTAATAGTAAAGGAGAACTTCTACTTAATCACCAATGTCACATGTCATTTGTCCGTCTCAACCACGACACTCCCACAGGAGACAACTCTCTACAAATTTCTCTGATGTGAGTCCTTCCCACAGGCTACAGTTCTTAGAATCATAGGATGGTTATGCTTGGAAAGGACCTGAAGCTCACCTAGTTCCAACCCCTCCCGCCATGGGCAGAGATGCCTTGCACTAGACCATGTCACCTAAGGCTCTGTCCAGCCTTGCCTTGATCACTGCCAGGGATGGAGCATTATTCATTAACTGCTCCAGCATGGGTCCTTTCCATGGGGTGCATCTGCTCCATGATGAACCTCTCTGGGCTGCAGGTGGCTATCTGCTCCAGCATGGGCTCCTCTCTCCATGGGACCACAGGTCCTGCCAGGAGCCTACTCCTGCTTGGGCTACCCACAGGGTCACAACCTCCTTCGGGTATCCCCCTGATGTGGCGTGGGGACCTCCATGGTCTGCAGGTGGATATCTGCTCCACCATGGACTTCCATGTGCTGCAGGGGCACAGCCTGTCACACCATGGTCTGCACCACAGGCTGCAAGGGAACCTCTGCTCCAGTGCCTCAGCATTTCCTCCTCTCCTTCTGTACTGACCATGGTGCATTGTAGAGCTGTTGCTCTCACATATTCTCACTCCTCATATCTGCTGCAATTGCTGTTGCGTAGCTTTTTTCCCTCCTCCTTAAATATGTTATCCCAGAGGTGTTATGACCATCACTGATTGGCTCAGCTTTGGCCAGTGGTGAGTCCAGCTTGTAGCCATGTGGCATTTGCTCTTTCAGATACAGGGGAACCTTCTAGCGTCTTTGTGTCGTGTTATTATTCTATGTTAAAATAAAATAATACACCAGTAACTGCAGAGTTCCATGTTACAACTGCCCAATTTCCTATAGCAGAAATCTGGAGTACAGATGTAAGATGAATGAAAGCCAAATTAGAGTCTAGCACTGCCCTGTTTGGAATAGAAAGTGATGGCTCATCTTGTACCCATCTGCTTAAATTCTTGTAAATTCTGTTGTAAAAAGATTATTTGCATACATTCAGACTTATGCATTTAAAACTAGATCTCTATATTTTGTGACACTACATTTACAATGAGTTGATAATAATACCACATGGTCAGATGGAGAAGTCTCAATAAAGTATTTTGAAACACTAACGAAAAACAAAACATTGAGATAGTTTTCACCACTTTGAAGGAAGACTGGAAATACAGCTTTAATTACAATGAAAAATCCTGTACTGGAATAAGCAGTGTTTTGTGTATATCCATACAAATGAAACTGCAGTCTGTTTCCATACTTCATATTTGGAAGCTCTAATAATTCTTCTTCTTTTTCTTCTTCTTTTTGTTTGGGTTTTTCTTAGTTTTATTGTACCTGAATATATGCCCCTCACTATTAGACTGACAAGGTAGTTGATCATACTTTCCAGTAGAAAACAGTCATTCTAATTTGTCTAGAATTACTTATTATATGGGTTCCAAAGAGTGTGTATCACATAGATCCCTTTCTTTCTTGCTTCTTCTTTTAAATGTGTATTTCATACTGTCATGGGTTCAGCAGTAGCAGTCATTTTTCTCCTTCTTGGCAGCTGGTGCAGCCCTGTGTTTTTTTGATTTTGGGCCTGGGAACAGCGCTGATAACACCAGTGTTGCGCTTACTGCTTAGTGATGTTTTGGTGTAGCCAAGGACTTTCTGAGTCACATGCTCTGTCAGGGAGGAGGGGAAACCAGGAGGAAGCAGAGAAAGGACACCTGACCCAAACTGACCAAAGAGGTTATTCCATACCACAGCACGTCATGCCCAGGATGTGAAAGAGAGAGCAGAGACCCGGACGGGTGGGGGGTGCACTGCTTGATCAGGCTGGGTATAGTGGTAAGAATTTGTATTCTTTCTTTGTATTTGCCTTGTCATTATTATTATTGGTGGTAGCAGTAGTGGTCTTGTGTTATACTTTAGTTACTAAACTGTTCTTATCTCAACCTGTGGAAGTTGCATTCTTTTCGATTCTCCTTCCCATCCCTCTGGGAGCGGAGGGAAGAAAGAGGGGGAAGTGAGTGAGAGAGAGACTGCGTGAGTTAGAGAGGCTTAAACCACGACACATACTTAGGTTTAAACTTTTGAAATGGCAAGTTGGAAATGCTTGCAGTGAGATATAAGTTTTGAGATATTTATAGAATCATAGAATCATAGAATAGCTAGGGTTGGAAAGGACCTTAAGATCATCTAGTTCCAACCACCCTGCCACGGGCAGGGACACCTCCCACTAAACCATGCCACCCAAGGAACTGTCCAATCCAGCCTTGAACACTGCCAGCAATGGAGCATTCACAACTTCCCTGGGCAGCCCATTCCAGTGCCTCACCACCCTTACAGTAAAGAACTTCCTCCTTATATCCAATCTAAACTTCCTCTGTTTAAGTTTGAACCGTTACCCCTTGTCCTCTCACTACAGTCCCTAATGAAGAGTCCCTCCCCAGCATCCTTGTAAACCCCTTCAGATACTGGAAGGCTGCTATGAGGTCTCCAGGCAGCCTTCTCTTCTCCAGGCTGAGCAAACTTTCTTAGCCTGCCTTCATATGGGAGGTGCTCCAGTCCCTGCATCATCCTCGTGGCCCTCCTCTGCACTTGTTCCAACAGTTCCATGTCCTTTTTATGTTGAGGATGCCAGAACTGTACACAATCCTCCAAGTGAGGTCTCATGAGCGCAGAGTAGAGGGGCAGGGTCATCCCCCTCAACCTGCTGGTCACGCTTCTCTAGATGCAGCCCAGGATACGGTTGTCTTTCTGGGCTGCGAGTGCACACTGCCAGCTCATGCTAAGTTTCTCATTGACCAACACCCCCAAGTCCTTCTCCACAGGATAAATTTCTGGGCACAGTATGGCCAGAATGAATCCCTATGCTTAGCTTAGAATAATAGACTTACACTTTCATTAAGGAATGTTTTTATTGAACAACAATTAGTTTTATTTTATATGGGATGTCTAAAGAACTTTTCTTCAGATTTTCAGATCTTTCTTTTAGGCTCTGCTAAGACAATTTTAGCTAAAGGTGTTGATGTTTCAATGACTTTTGAGCAAAAGTAGGCATTCTCGTTACTCTGATTTACTTGCAAACAAAAAACATATAAAACATCACTAAATCTGTTAGAATTTTAAACAGCTTATTTTAGAGGAACTTTATTATAATGGTATTTTATTATGCTTTGTACATTTATATGCTGCTATTTAAAAAATGCTGAACTGTGGCAACAGGTAGTGAACTTCTGTTATTATCTCTGAGCTATCTGTTAGGTTCCACCAACCAAACACAAATAAAGTTAGGGAGAGTGTGGTAGAGAAGTTCTTTCTCTCAAAGAAAAACCCAGAAGCATAGAAGTTGACTCTGCTGGTACCTGAAAGCCGGGGATGTCCAGGTGAGGCAGCAGCAATCAGGCCAGTGGTTCAAACCAGGCAGTGCTAACAGTGTGGCTGTTGTGGCTTGGGCCAGGCCAAGGCTGAGGGCACTTTTCTTAGTATTCATAAAGCTTAATTGTCATCTGCTTTTATCCTACAGACCCAAATTTCATGATTCAGTTTTACAGCTCAGAGGAGTAAGAGTTCTGTGTATGTTCTGGTGCAGAGCCATCCAGGCTGGGCTAAGCAACCTTTCCAAATGTCATACTATGCACTTTCTCATACAGTGCTCAGAATCACCTGAATTTATTTCTGTGCATGTTTACCATAAGGTAAAAGTGTGTATACACCAGGTGTACACTTTAGCCGTGGTTAAGCCCAGTTCAAATTCAATTAAAGTGATTTTGGAATGTAACCTGTTCCCCTTAATTCAATATACAAAATGACACAAAAAAGAGAACAGCAGGTTTGAAGGATAATTTATAGAGCAGATAAGCTTTAAACAACAGCGTAGTCACTGCAGCCTGTGATTTAGTCCCTTAATGAGCAGCCTACATCTTTCCACCTGAGTAGCTGTGGTTCATATGCATTATCTTTTCTTGATAGTGCTTGAAACCGGGCTACAAAAAAACACAAACTGTGCTTTTACTAGAAGGAGATCTAGGTTTTCTAATTTGGAGGCTTGTAGGCGTTTGCCACTTTTGGGAGCCCCATAAAGAATTAAAAGCAACATCACTGCAAGCCTGTTTCCTCTTCAGTAATTTACCAGAACTGGAACTACATGGCTACTCTTCCTGGCACCAACCCCGCCTTTCCTCTTTGTATTCAAGTTGCATAGTACTTGAAGTAGAAGCTAAAAATGTATGTGCTTCCATGTGAAATATAAACCAGATGAGGAACCCTGCAAAGCATTTAGCCTTACAAAACCAGTGAATAGGTTAATACTATTGAAAATTATGTTGACAGGTACAACTGTGCACGACTCTATTTTCACTGTATATAATGTGGTTGATAGAATTTTAAATTTGTAAGAGCAGATTCCCCAGGTAAATGAAGGCACTGAAAATACTGAAAGTGAATTGTTTGTGTGCATTACGACCAATACACTTGTAAAAGGACTCTAATTTTTAACAAGCTATTCAACTGTTAAGGACAGTATGTTTCTTTCACAGCCTTGCAGCAAGGGAGAAACTAAAAGCCAAAGATATTCAGAATCATAATATAATCTAAGCTTGCCTACATAGCCCTTCAGACATTACATGTATGTGCTAAGCATTCCTTAGAGCTACAGTTCAGCCCTGTAAAATAAACTGGCATAAAAATATTGAAATTATTTTTGATTGATTTGAATTCAGGAAGTCAAGATGTGTATTGACCTAAAAATTATGTAAATAATATTCTATTATTGTTGTTGAGGTTTTGTTTCTTTTTTAATCTTTCATTTTAAATACAATTACTCCCTGTTCATAGTTTAATTAGGCTTTGCATATCCCTATATATTCCCAAATGAGCATTTCTGTTATTGCTATCGAATTGGTGCTAAAGTTCTTAGAGCATTTCTGACTTGAGACCTGAGACCCTAAGCTTTACCTGAAATAAATAACACACTTTATTTCCACAAGGATAGTTATTGCTAAATTGATGAAACATTATATATGGTACTGTAAACATTTCAGAATAATTTGAATCCTGGTTCATATTCATGGTATCAAAATGAAATACTCACATGGTGGACCGATGGAGCATAATAGATTTTAATAATGAGGATGAATAACTGCATTCTTTAGAGGACATACTGTATCAAAATAAACTAAATACATCTTGCCCAGTAAGAATTCTGAAAGAATTTTCTTTTCTGAAGGAAAGCAACAATACTCTGAAAATATTCCCAAATACATAACAGTGCACTTCAACCTGAGAAATGGTGCTCAACTACTAGTCAATGAATATGCTGAGATAAATGCCTTTTAATAAGTTTACTATTATAAATAGTAAATGTAAATGGTTGCAGTACTTGTATATGGGTCCATACCTTATATGAGTTTTGAGTAAATGCAAACAAACACACCATAAAAAGTACTGAGAATCAAAAATAACTCACAAGCTTATGTATGCAGTTTGACTTTTTAACTGTCTTAATTGTTCAAGTGACACATGACATCTCTGCTTCTCAACGCAGAACCTAATTCAGAAGTTGACTGGTATCCCAGCTATGTCTGTATTGTTAAGGCTGTGTTTACCTAAAGGCACTTGTTGCATCTTTCTGATATTCAGAACAATTTAAGCAGACACTAGAAGATTAATAGCAAATATGAGCTTGTGTGAAATCATGAATTAGGTTCAGGGGATGTACATGTACGTATTGTATATGTGCACATACAACTGTACAAGACTAATTATTTTCATATTTACCCTGTTAGAAGACAGAAAAATATTAGGGGCCTCTCCAGATGTTTATATAGGAGCTAAAGGATTTAAAAAAGAAACTTAGAATCATAATATAATCCATAATATAATAATAAATAACTCTTCAGCATGCTGAGGAGTACTGGACATGGGAAGGGAGCATACTCCTGAAACAGTACTGAAAAGACTAACATTTCCAATTATATAGTAATATCTATCAACTCAAACAGCATTTTTCATAGCTTCCATCAGTTTGGATTTATAGTACAGGAAGTCTGACATTCAAATGTAATACAAGGTATCTTAATATGGGCTAATTATGGTTGTAAAATGTTTCATTGCATTCAACTCTTATCGCATACAGTGTTTCATTATCTCGTACTAAATTGTTGTTCTTCTGTAGAAATTTGCAAATTTTATTAATTAGATTTTCTACAGAGTGGATGAAGATAGGTTTCTGTTGCTGGAAAGCCATTCCCTTTGATATTTTTCAATTAATAGTGAGTGAACTAGTTAAGGTTTGGATATTGTGCGTTTGCTACAAATCTACACTGATTTAGTACCCACTGACATGAAAGCTAATTTTCAAATTCATATCACAGAGGAAGAGTTATGTTTGCAATATATTTAATGGGAAAACAGTAACAGTACACTTTATCACAGCAGTATTACAGATTTTTTCCCCCTTTGGGTCTGACAGAATGTTGTTCTTAAGCATGTTCATAGCAAAGTCAATAAGGAAGGTGTTCTCACACAGTTCAGCAAAATATGACTGGAGATTTTTTTCTGTCCTTCCTATGCTACTGTATATAGGAGAGATTTCATCCCAGTTATATTGGCAATAAGAATTTTTCAGCTGTCTTGAGGGCTGAAAGGGTGAAGTTTGCCATACAATTTACCATATCACATTTTGACACCTTTTAAAAATTATTTTCCAATAGAAATTAACTTAATTCAAGACACTTTAACTATCATGGAGGAGGGGATTAATATTTCTCTTTGCCAGTTTTTTCATGTGACATGCTAAACAGTTTAGTTTTTATTTTTTTTTTAGTTCTCAGTTGTTTGATCAAGTAATTGCAACATGCACTGGAAAATATTCCTGTACAAATTGTGATACTTTTTATGTTCTTCCAGTGAGAAAACATTCATTATTTCATTCTAATTTCATGTGTTTTCATGTGCAGTGTGAATATTTTCTTAATTTACTTGACTAAAATCTGCTACTAAAATTTTTTTAACTCAAGTCTTACAGTTTGATGGAGTAAGTACATCAGTCTCCTGGCATATCTTTTCTATGTCGTCAGTACATTATGAATACAGATCTGTGGATATCTGGTGCCTCTCTTGTTTTCTGAATACAGCTGCATTCTGAGCTTTCTAATAAAACAGAGACACTTCAACACAATAAAGTAGAGAAGAATAGCAAAATAGTACATCTAGAACTATAGCTGGAGCAAATTTGGATAGCACCATACATACAGGTGAAGAGCAGTGAACATGTGACCTAAGAAAAGCTTTACTGATGCTTCATAAATCTTATTCACAAAATTGCACATCAGTATATTAGCAGAACTGAGGACAAAACTGCAAAGAGGATTTCAAAAGAAATAATATGTGTTACTCAGCCTTCATGTTCTGTTCTATTATGTGTAAAGCAGTCAGTAACCAATCTTCCAAAATGCCCGTTAACTAACAGACCAACAACACATCACTAAAATAAAAAGTTTTCTTTTTCCATTCACTTAAGGAGCTGGGTCAAACCCACAATATCTAATGGATGAAGAATTCCATTTGAGCCAGAATCATGTCTAAAGCATACCCTTTGGAATGAGGATGCATGATATCTAACTGCTGCATACCATAACTATCATTTCCGTCTCTTCTGCTGGTACTCCTCACCAATATATGCTTCCTGAAATCTATTGAGATTCTTCTGGAATCTCATTGGATTGCAGTAATTTCAAAACCTGGCAACACTGGCAACAGAAGCCTTTCACTCTCTCTTTGTTACTAGGTTACTCCGCTATTCTACTGACCTCAGTTTTAAAGATCATTTTGCGTCAAATACAGTTATATTTAAAGAGCAGTGTAAGAGTATTTAAATACTTTTTTCCTTTAGCTTCTTTTACCTTTTTCCACTGTTACACAAAGAGGAGACAGACATGTCTCTATTCATGTCTCTGCATCCAGGGGTGAAATGAGAGGCATCATAGTGAAAAGCAATACACAGGATTAACACTTTGATTTGTCAAAATATTTCTGACAGCAATCAGGAACCAGTTATTCTAAAAACTTTGTTTCTGTGCTACCCAGGCACTGAATTAAATATTCTTTCCTGAGGATACTCACAGGGTTAGTCTGGAGCAAGGATAATTAACTCCGTTTGTTGAAAGCATTTTCATTAGCCAGGCAGAAGATGAATGGAAGTGAACAGTGGAGTTTGAAGAATGTTGTATTTATTCAGGTAACAAATATATCCAAGAAATGAGTGCTCTAGGTAGAGAAAATCTTCTGAAAAATACCTTAGTTTAGTCCATCTCTGCTCATCCGTGGAGACTTACTTAATTAGCTGGTGGATTTAGCTTGCTTTTGATGTGTTTATTGACAGCCTGTGAATCCTCTCCCTCTTTTGAGATCAGCAGGTTATCGCTTCTCATTTAGTAATCAGCCTTTTGTGAATCCTAAGAAAAATCCAAAGGGTCATCCTATGGCATGAATAAATAATGAACTACAAAGCTGTACTTTAAGCACATTGTGTATTAAGAAAACCATGCTACTTCTCACTGCAAAGCTCAGAACTACAGTTATAGGACAAAAAATTACTTCCTTACAGCTTTAGTACGCTTTTGTACATTCAACCTTTTTTTCCTACAATAATCCATGAAGACATCATGTGTTCTAACATGATCTCCTATACTATAAGACATGCAGGCATCTTTAGATTTGGCCAACTACTCTTCATGCATTCGTTTTCCTGGATAGTACACCACTGTCATTTTAGTGTAGTGGTTACTAACACTTCCTAATAAAGTTATTACCCTGGCTAAACTAAAAGCAGCATATTTTTAATGTGTCAGAAAGTAATAGTAAACATGGAAAAAATTATACCTTTTTAGTCACTGAAGAATAAAGCATAGGGCAGACAGGAGCAAAGGGTAGGGGGTAGGGATCATTGTGTACCTGTATGCAGAGCAGGTTCATATTCATCCTTTGATCTGCCAGTCCACAGGCAGTAAAATAAGGAGAGGCATGGAATAAATAGACATATGACAAGGTCCTGTTCCACATCATCACTTTGAAAAATAACAGATGCATGGAAGTTGACACATTTCTTTCTAGAGCAAACTATAATTGTTTTTCTGTTTCACAGGCTACCTTATATTTTAGCAATGGGATCTGCTTGAATGTACGTTGGTTAATACCACAACTTATAATACTAACACTAAACCTCCGAAGGATGTGAAAATTAGGCTGGTGCTAATAATTGCCTCCTGAAGCCAGAGAGAGGTGTTTGTTTGAGAGCTGATGCCCTGGTAACCATATTTTAGAATTTAGGGGTGTGTTAAAAATGTTCATATTTCTGTAAAAGCTTCCATTAGGGCAACATAGATAGTTTCCATGAAATAGACTAGTTTTTGGAAGGAACAGACATTTCTACCAATATTACTAGCTTGAGGTTGGATCAAATGTAGGCATACAAAAATGGTAAACTACATTATAGGGATCATTTTGCTATATAAGGAGGCTTTCTACCTTTCAGTCAACAATCTTTGAGAAAAGTTATATATTACATGTTTTTATTGCCAGGTGATATTAGATCTACAAGTCGAATCACATTCCGTAATTTGCATATCTTCACTGATATTCCCTTCCAGCTAGTGTGAAACCCAAGAGTATCAGAGTTTGAAGGAAACTCCACTGTGATAGAACATTTAGATATCAGTATATTCCTTGGTGGCTGGAGGCATTTTAGAGTGACTTGCCGGTGCAGTAGAGGAAACTTGAAGGATATTTTAGAGGCAGTAGCTGTTTACAGAAAAAAAAAAAAAATATCCTCAGATTTTTTTTAGTCACAGAATATCTTGTTGCTCTTGTTGAAGCTGGTAGTGCATTTGAGGTCTGTGAAAAAGGGTATGTTTGCATGTATATCTCCATATGGGTATCATTCAGTATGGTACAGTTTAGTAACTATGTATCACTTAGAAGGGGAAAAAAATAGCAAAACCAAGGTCTCTTTTACCAATAGGTAGTACACTGGGAAAAGAAGTTTTACCTTGTTTGCTTGTTTAACCTGTGATTCTCTGTTTTGATAGAATCTTTGTGAGATATGGAATATTTATCATCTTAAAGCTTCAGGGAGCAAGTCAATGATTGCATCATTCAAGTCTTGAGAGGTAAGACATACTCTTAAGGATCAGGGTTAACTCTGCACATAACAGATGCGTCTTTTCTCTATGGAATATTTTTACCCTTAGTTTTGTTTTGTCTCTGAGATTTGTGTTTTCTGGTATTTAAAAAAAAAAAACTATTTTTATTTTTTTTTTATTCTTTAATAGATGATAGGGTCAAAAGCAGTTAATTTCATTTCATAAAACTGCCAGAGGATAGCAGACATTTTCCTTTCGAAGGCACAGTAGAATAATTCTCTGCAAGCATCCTACTCAGTGCTTGTCAAGCCATACCTGGAGTACTGTGTCCACTTCTGGTCTCACAATGCTTAAAGACACAGACACATTGAAGAGAGTCCAAAGGAGGGCCATGAAGATGATGGAAGCACTAGAGAGCCTGTCCTTACAATGCAGTTGCTGAAGGATATGATAAGGATGATCAGTACAGTGTAACAGTCTAAAATCCTAATCTGTTGGGAGAAAGACTGCAGCAGCTTTCAAGGGTTAGCTGTCACATGCATCATGGAATAAGCTATCACATTTATTTTTAAAAACTAATATAATATCCACTGCATGGAGACCTCATAGCAGCCTTCCAATATCTGAAGAGGGCCTATAGGGATGCTGGGGAGGGACTCTTCATGAGGGACTGTAGTGAGAGGACAAGGGGTAATGGGTTCAAATTTAAACAGGGGAAGTTTAGATTGGATATGAGGAAGAAATTCTTTACTGTGAGGGTGGTGAGGCACTTGAATGGGTTGCCCAGGGAAGTTGTGAATGCTCCATTGCTGGCGGCGTTCAAGGCTGGATTGGACAGAGCCTTGTGTGGCATGGTTTAGTGTGAGGTGTCCCTGCCCATGTCAGGGGGGTTGGAACTAGATGACCTTAAGGTCCTTTCCAACCCTAACTATTCTATGATTCTATGATTCTATGACTTTAATGTTTTATGTACAGTCTATTAAGAACATTGTTTTGGTGGTTTGAGCTGTGCTTAAACATGATAAATGAAACACAATTTTATGGTTGCAAAATTTCTATGTCATGTCTTTTGGAGAAACACAATAGTACAAATTGATTTTTTATTTTTATTTTTGCTATTATTTTGCAAGTGTGACTTTGTTTTCCACCAGCGTACAAAGCAATTGACGTTTCAAGCAAGCGGAATTGCATTTCTGAGGTGCAAATACAGATAGATGTGCTAGCTAGCATCTTAAATAAAAATATTCATGAAATTTTGCATCCCAGTAAACTTGATAACAACCCTTAAAGATTCTTAAGATTTTTTCTGAGATATTTAATTAGAATTTGAAAAAGAATACTTTCAAGATAGTTGTGGCGAATGCTTCTGCAGCTAAAAATTCTATTAGTAAAACAACAGTAATTCTTAACATCTTAACATGAAACAAATGGATACTTGCAATTAAAAGCCTTGGCTCTTTTCCTTTGTAATGCAAAACTGACATGGATTCAGGAAAGTTAATTTATTTTCCAAATGGAATTTGTTTGTCTAAAATAAAATTTCAAGTACATTTTACCAAATATTTTATCAGCTACTATGGTATATATAGACATTTCTTCCACAGAACTAGGAAAAATTCACATAATTTCAGTATAATAATCAGAAAAAGATGACCTTCGTTTATGTAATCTGAGATTTCACAGCTTTGGCAAGCCAACAAAGCAGTAAAAGACAGGAAGGCTAAGCAGAAGAAAACAAATATTAATAGAGGAAAAAGAATTTTCAGTCAAAATGAAAGCCTAACAGACATTGTAGGAATAGAAATGAAATGTGAGAGGAAGTTTATTTTTTATTACCCACATTTTTTGTCAGTGTTTTTCCAGTGCATGCAATCTCTTTGCCTTAAAAAAAAAAAAAAAAACAAAACAAACAAAAATCACTTTTTGAGGTGCCTTTCACTTTCATTGTCTTTGTATGTCAGTAAAGCTCTGTATAGGTTCTTCTGTATTTGTTTTATCTCAGGAAGTGTGTGAATTAAAACATTCTTTGAGGACGAAGGTGGAAGGAAAGGGCAAACATAGGAGGAATTCAGAGTCCTTCATTTAGTTTAATTTTTTAGAGACTTTTAGCTGGTACTAAACATCTTAACATTGACAGTTGAATTAACCTCTCTGTAGAGTGTCCCTTCTAACTCTGCCTTCTTAGCTATGTGAATTGTATTTCCTTTTCATGGCTAGTCATACAGTAGCTAGGAGCTTATTACCATCTGCAGAATTTGAGAGAAAAATTGTTCAAGTAGAAGAGTGAATCATAAATGACAAGTTCCTGAGAATGACCTGTGAAGTTTTCCTTAAATTATTCACAGATATATTTAACAGGCAAGTATATTTTTTTTCCTTCCCCTTTTCTCCCTCCCTCCTTCCCCTTCCCCTCCAATAATAGATATATTTTAAATATTTCAGCTGGGAACTCCTTGGCTTTTGTTTCATTCATTCCTATTCCATTAATCTCAGTCATTCATTTTGTTCCATTTCCTTCCTAGTGTCTTATCTGCTAAATAGTTTCTTCTGAGTGGGGTTGGCAACTACCTTTGAGATTTTCCTCCATCTTCTCAGAAAATTAGAATTGTGATAGCTTGATTCTTATATTTCTTCCTTCTCTGTGCAAAGCTGTACATAATGATACTCTGCTTAAATTACCCATAGACTGAAAATAATAGAAGCACAGTAGTTAGCCATCTCAGCTGGAGTCACTGAAATCAGATGTGTGGGATGAATCAAGATTTTAGTTTTGTATTGAGGTTAATCCTCAATGTACAGCTGCTGAATATACTTAAAAAAATCACCTGACTGTTCTTCCATATTCTTTAAGGTGTTTCTGTTGGTTGGTTACTTGAGAAATAGACACCATTTTGGATCAGGAAAGTGCAGTCATTATAATGATTAGTGTAAATGTCTTAACAGAAAAAAAATAGGACAGCTTCTTCCAGGACGGGTGCTTGAACACTAATTTCAATTTTTTTCCCTTTCTTTTCCTCTCATGTTTATTTGCCAGATATCTGGTGGCAGGAGCTTCTTTCAGCATGAAAACCAGGATGCAAACAATGTCTTGTAGAAAACCCAAAAGTGCAGTCATGGATCCACACTGTAAATCTGGGCCAAAACTTCCTACCTGAGAGGAGCAAGATCTTGAGGAGTAGAGTGAATGTTCTTGCTGTGCTTCCAAGTTTCACATGGTTCTTTGTCCTGTTTCAGTTCTGTGTGAATCCTATAGCCTTTTCCTGTTAAATGGAAACAATCACCTCCTGAGCCTATATACTCTGAGCGGTTCAGTTATTGCATGCACTGGTAGATGACTGAAATATGAGGATACAGAAATATTCAGACTTCAAATTCAATATAACACATCAGAAGTAATGGGTGCCAAAAGGAGGAGATTTCTAAAACAATTAGAACAATTATGATGCTGTATATATATCTCTAGATACAAAATATAGAGATATCATAGAACAGTTGGGTTGGAAGGGACCTTATAGATTACCTAGTTCCAAACCACCTGCCATGGGCAGGGACACCTTCCACTAGACCAGGTTGCTCAAAGCCCAGTCTATCCTGACCTTGAACACTTTAGGGATAAGGCATCTCTGGGGAACCTGTTCCAGTGTCTCACGACCTTCACAGGAAAGAATTTCATCCTCATATCTAAATTAAATCCATCTTCTTTCAGTTTAAACGCATTCTCCCTTGTCCTATCATTACGGGCTCTTGTAAAAAGTCGTATCCAGCTTTCCTGTAGGCCGCTTTTAGGTACAGGAAGGCTGTTGTGAGGTCTCCAAGGAGCCTTCTGCAGGCTGAGCTGCCCAAGCTCTCTCAGCCTGTCTCCATAGGTTGTCCAACCCTCTGATCATCTTCATGGCCCTTCTCTGGACTTGCTCCAACAGGTCCACATCCTTCTTACGCTCGGGCCCCAGAGCTGAATGCAGTACTGCAGGTGGGGTCTCACAAGAGTGGAGCAGAGGTGGAGAATCACCTCCCTTGACCTGATGGCCATGCTTTTTTTTGATGCAGCCCAGTATATGGTTGGTTTCTGGGCTGTGAGTGCACACTGCCAGCTTATATTAAGCTTTTCATCAACCAACACTGATGCGAAGGAGCTTCCAGAGTCAATGATGAGTCCTCATAGAGGTATGATCACTGCTCGTCTTATTCACAATATTGCTGAGATTATATAGGGTTTCTCAGGGTTCACACGCAGTAAACAATACATTCATTGGTTAAACAACGCTGTCCATGCGCCTACGGCTACAACACGGTTGGTTCAAGGCAAAAGCCCACATCCCATGATGCCCACGGCCCATCCTTTCCCACGGTCAGCTGCCCCCTGTTTCACCTCCGGCTAGCCGGTTTATTTTGGCTCTGCTCCCTGGTTTGCCTGCTTCAAGGACACACTGAGCCTGTCGACAGGCTCCTAGGCTGGGTTGTGCAAGTAGGCCTGCATCAAGACACTATGCCCATTAGCCTCTAAGAATTCCTCTACACAACACCTCCAAGTCCTTCTCCTCAGGGCTGCTCTCAATTAGTCTCTATCAAGCCCGTATTTGTGCTTGGGATTGCCTTGACCCAGGTGGAGGACCTTGTACTTGGCTTTGTTGAACTTCATGAGGGTTGCACTGGCCCATCTCTTGATCCTGTCCAGGTCCCTCTGGATGGTTTTCCTTCCCTTCGGTGTGTTGATTGTACCACACAGCTTGGTGTCATCAGCAAACTTGCCGAGGGTAAGCTAAATCCCATTGTCCATGTTGCCAACAAAGATGTTAATTATATTCCTGTTAGTAATGTTGCTTTAATTTTAAGACAAAGGAAGAAATCCTCCTAAAAACAAATAATTGACTACTCATCAATCTGCACATCTGTGGTTGGCAAACAGGAGGTTCATTAACTAGCCTAGCTTTGGCTGTTAGGAATGAGGTGAATAAGACTCCTCCAACACGAGAATTCTTTGGAATTAATAAATTTTAGGGAAGGATTTTCTGGTCTCTATTCTAAGAATTAACAATGTTGAAACTAAATAAAAAGTATACTGGTCAGGCAGGTGCTGGTTGAGAGCAATGCACTGCTGCTATTATGCTCTGAATGCCTCACACCAGGTGTGTATGAAGTCACTGCCTCCACTGTGCCTGTCTAGTAGTCTCTTGTCTCTTTGAAGCATTTTGGAAAATCACTCTTACCCTTCAGGGCCAATGTTTGTCTCCAAGCCGGTGCTCATGAATGTTTGAGACATTTTTTTTATCTTTTTTGAATCACCCTGTTGATCCACAGTACACTAATGACTGTGAGAGTCAGACTGCGCAGTCAAGAGTGCTCTTCATGCTATATCGAGTTATTGTCAGAGGAAATAGATTTTAAAGCTGAGAGAAATCATTAGATCATTAACCTGCTTTCACAGTATATCAAAAGCATTATATTTCACCCAGTTATCCTCCTCACAGATTTCATTGAGTAAAGATTGCTAAAAGGCAATAATTCTTTTGAAGGAAGGCCCACTGTTCCAGTTGTAAAGATCTTTTTAATACAGATAGTCTCTGCATGGTCCTATTCAGCTTTTCAGCTTGAAGACAATTTTTCATACTGCAGATTGGAAGTTCTAGTTCACACCGAGCATGCAGCCATAGATGCTAATTAAAATCTGAGAGGACATTAATAAGTTGACATATTCTTTAAACTGTCAGTGTTCTTCTTGCAAATAGTATCTCATAACTCACTTAGAAGTTGCAAAAAGTATTAGTAGTTGAACATTTTCTCTAGAATGTAGAATACCCCATTAAATTGTCATAATAGTTTCTTTGGCTGTTAAAGTATAAGCAGCTGGAACTTCTGTTATTGTTACTAAGAAAAATTGAGATATTCATTCTGTTCATTCTCTGTTGCAACTACTTAAATATAGGCTAAATAAGCTGCAATAATTTTTTGTCTCTGACCACTTTGGTAACAAGCAAGATTAAACCATATGTTCACAGTTAGGATGTTCAGGAAGGGAGCTGCTTCTATCAGCAGTTTCACTTCAACTGCACTTGTGCCATATTTTGCCACCTTGCTGAGTGAAGGAATGAAAATTTTACATTTTTTCACATATAGAGAAGAGTCATGTGAAGATGGGGAAGAGCTGAGTAAGCATTTAGTTTAATGAGAACTTTTGGAGCTACCAGGAGCCATTGAAAAAGGAGAATAGCGCAGATTAACCCAGCCACTTACCTCCAAACTAACTGTGACATTAAATTGGCTAGGCCATATACCTTGAAACAGAAGCAAAAAGACTGAATGATTTAGTCTGATGGCTTTTCATTCTGTATGCCTTTCACAGAGAAGAAAATCACAATGGGAGAAATTGAATCCTGTACTTGTGGTTATAAATATAGCTTTCATTTGAAAAGTACTGACTAAGGCTGGAATCCTAATTCTGTAATTTTTAAAGCAGTTTTTAAAAAGGATGTGGTTTCCAGTTTTTTCTTCCTCCCAATGTCCTTCCCTCTGTCTTACCTGAAAACTCCATCATGTGGAACGCTATTACTGTGCCAGGGGGCTAATGTGCATTCTGCTGCCATTTGAATTATTGAAGTTACGGAAGTTTTCAAGGGAATTAGTTTGTTTATTGGTTTTGTTCTTTGGGGTTGGTTTTGGTTTTGCTTTTGTTTTTTATTTCAAGTGCAAGAAAGAAGGTGTGTTGATGAATACAAGCTTTCTGCTATTTTACCTTGGTGTGCTCTTTTTCCAAATGGTTTCCATCCCATCTCTTCTCTGTAGTTCTTATCCAAGGCTCATTCTCCTCATCTCTGTAATTTCCAAGCTTTGGAAATCTCATTCCACCTCCTCCAACTTCTTGACCATTTTTTCTGTGCTCACATAGGATAGTTTAAACCCTTGCATATTTGACACATTTCCCTTCTCCCTAGTTCAATACAAGCTTTCCCTAAAATTTCTCATTTAATTGTTCACTGATAGTCCTTCTCTACCTTTTTATGCTCCTTATTCTGGTCTCGTTAAACAAATATTTCCTTTGCTACCTTTTTAGTACCCAGGTACTTTGTACTGCAAGTACAGCTTTCAACATGCGCTTCTGTTTCCCACTGATGGCTTCTGTTATAGCCTAGGACCTTTGCCTCAATCTACTCTTGCCCTCTTTGTTTTAGCAGTAATTAATCCCAGTACATTTTTTGGCATGTACCTTAGGCTTGAGAGAAGAAAACTTCCTTACTATTTGTTGAAGCATTTAGACTATTCACAAAATATTGTATTTCAGTGCTGCAAGGGAGATTCTAAGTGGTTCTGCCCTTGAGCATGTACTTGTCTGGAAATTATGCAGGGGGATAGCGTGAAATATGGATAAATACTGGATAAATTTATTTAAAAAAAATTCTTCAGCTTTTTTATTCTGCTCCATGCTGCCTGACAGTAACTGTTATGATGGGGGCTGAGGAAGAAACTTTAAATTCTTATCTGCCCTCAAAATAAGGCAGAATGGATGTACTGCAGTTTCTGTATAGAACATCCTGTTTCAGTTGTATTATGTGGAGGTGGAAATTTAAGTTCTGTTTCAAGTGTATCTATAATAATGAAGTTATTTCATGGTAAGAAATTTGGTTTATAGTGACTATATTCAATAGTGTTTTCAGTTTCAAGTCACTTGGGGTTTGCTTTTTATTTCTGTGTTTTGTAGTAATCTTACTATTGCAATTTATAAATTTATAACACCCAGAAGGCTGTATTTTTTTTTAATTTTTTTTTTTAGTAATAGCATGTACTGACACCAGCCTATAAGAAATAAGTGTAAAGGCAAATTCTCACTACATTATTTTCAGCTAGGTGTATAGCACACATTGTAACATAGTACTTTCTTGTATGTTCTTCATAATGTCTTATTTTGTGGAAAGAATGGAAAGAACATGACAAAAGGTCTTTCTTAGGGAGTAGAAATGAAGAACAATATAAAAAATTGCTAAGGCTGGCTACCTTAGAAGTGGCTGATGAAAGTCAGAGGGCAAAGTAACAAAAGGCACAATTAATAGAATTAATGCCTTGAGGTAAACTGTGCAAGGCTAGTCAGAAAACAATCCCACTCCACTTGGGCACCAGTTGCAACTCATTGGAATACAGAAGTCTCTGAGAAGACATGAAGTTCTCTCTCTTTTCCATGGATCACTTTTCTTGACATCATGAATCCGCTCACTCCAGGTTTTCTCTTGTGCTAAATTAATTTTGATAGCACAGCCTAGATTAGGAAAAAAAAAAAAAAAAAATTGGGTGGGTGAATTCCATTACAAGAAACAGTTTATATAGCTTCTATAGAAAGAAAGCCTCTGAGACAGACAGGAACAATACTTCAAATAAAATCAATACAATTATTCTACTAATTTCAATCAGTTTTGCAAGATAAATTGGTGACAAATAGAATATACTTCTATTTAATACCTCTCCTTAAAATTTTACTATTTTTCATTTATTTTAATTGTCACAAACACAGATTTTACTAATTTCTTCTCAAAATGTTCTGAGGAATAAATTAAATTTTTTTTTTTCTTTGGCACCAACTGATGATGGCAGCTCAGTTCAAACACTCTAATACCAAGAGAAGGCTTCCTATAATATGCAAGGGTTGTTTTACATCAGGTACTCTTGTGTGGTTGTTAAATGACTTGCTGCTACTGTAATGTAGCAAGACATCCTTGAAGCTGAGGCAAACAGTTAAGGCAGCTTTAAGTTACCTTTTACTCTTTCTAATCCAGGGCTACTCTGCTGCTTTTGACATAGCAGAAAATCCTGAGACCTCATTCTGTAATGTGTGCCTTATGTGCCAATAAGCTGTGCAAAAGTTCTGGAGTCCCACAGTACCTTTTTCGGGCCCAGCCATGTTAATAGCTCACCAGCTCTGCCTCTAGCCAGATTTTCAGATGCTCATTAGTGGGTTGCCTTGTGGCTGTTTTCCTCAGTGCCTGAACTAAGGGAATCCTCCCACAGCTAGAAATAAGACTTTGATAGCTACTCTTCCTCATGGGTCTTTGATGCAATGCTTAGGATAAGTTCAACTACTGAAATAAAATTCAATAAATCTAGCTATTTTTCAAAAATGTCTTTTTTGTTGGGTTGGTTGGCTTTTTTTTTTGTTTTGTTTTTTGTTTTTTGTTTTTTGTTTTTTTTTGTTTTTTTTTTTGTTTTGTTTTGTTTTTGTTGTTGTTGTTGTTTTTGAGAGGTTCTAAAGCTCTTGCAATGCAGTTAGTGTTCACCTCCCACAAATATATACCAATACCAAATATTCAAGTGGATATAGCCTCCAAATTATGAATTATTGCTAATTAAGAGCTGTGCAGAAGTCGTGATTCTATTTCAGAAGAGAAACAGCAGAAGCTCAACTGAATAGGGGCACAAAGTCTCAGTTCCAGATTACCTCAGTCTTTGTGTGCAACACATCTTGGTGAAGTCAAACCACGATAGTATAGCTGAAAAATTGTTTTCAGTTTGATACGTGTATGCAACTCAGACAAGATACGTTTAGCCTAACCTATTAGTTGGTACAGCGCAGATATAGCTCTTGGTATTAAAAATGTGCTGTATTCAAGGTGTGGTGCAGAAAGAAAAAAAAAATTCTGTTTGATACTTTAACTGAGGATAAAACTTGTATGAAACCACTTGAATTTAGGAAGAAGTCTGTTAATACACATATTGTTAATCTACATAGAATCATAGAAGCATTTAAGTTAAATAGGATATCTATGTCCTTTTTATATATATTTAAAAAATCTGAGAGAAAAATATGTAAAATTTCCTGATATGAACTGGTTTTGTAATGGCTATATTAAGTACATCAAAGGAGATAGATTGATCTTTTTTATTGTTGTTTAATTCACTCATTGTTTAGTGGTGGCTGACTGTCAGTCCTACTTATTAATTGCTATTGTTACTGCAGAATTATTGCAGCTATGAAATCTTGTTTTTTAAAAAAATCTTCCTTACTATAAACAGGCTATAAAGTAGATTCCTTAGCTAGAGTAAGTTGTGATACTTCATTGATTTCATTTGAATAGAAGTGACTTTTGCAACTCAAAACCAAGCCTATTCCATTTCACCTTAAAAGGAAAAAACATGCCTGTTTAGACTGCATAATGCTTAGAGACACTATTGCTTCATATATTTCTTTAGATAGAATACTGAATAATATAAAGTAATATTAAAAATTATTATTTTCAGGAAAAAAAAGTAAAGAAAATTTTATTATGTCTGGACTCACTCTGTATTTCATATCATAAGTAACTTCAAATTAGGAAGTTATTTTCAGCTAAAGAAAACCAACACAAATATTTCTTTTCATCTGTTGCTTAGAGAACAGAGCAGAAACCATATTCCTTATAGCTTGCAATGTTATCTTCCACTAAATGTCTGTGGCTGAGATTTCTCTGTCTTCTTTCTCCATAATGCTATACACTGCTATACATGGCCTACTATTTAAATTTTGCTTGCAGGTGTCAACAAGGAAGGCTTTAATGTTGGTCAAGTAGGTGAGGAAGCTGCTTTAACTGCGTATATACTACATACAGAGCAAGCTGGCAGGTCTGATCAAGAGCCCACAACATAACTAGTTGTGAGGGAGATACTGCTCTGAAGAGTAGGTCTTGGCGTAGTCAGGCTATGGGAAAAAAGGAGAATCTTCTGGCAATCGTCATCTGTGGGAATAAAAGACAGGATGTAGTATATGAGGACACAGCAGGATGGTTTTCAGTTCCACTTTCTGTCTCATAAGGCTGGAGATGCATGCTTTTAAAAAGGTTTTCTTGCAACTTCTTGTAAGAGCTGAGCATGGTTTCACGAGCTCTCTCATGATTTTGTGGTGTGTTGGATTTGAGGACAAGATCCAGGCATATCAATTACAAATCTCCACCTTGTTCTGTCACAGAAGTTAATTGTTAAACCTATCCTTTTGTAGGTGCTTTGAGTTTTTCTTTAATCTCTTGTCTTTTATTGCTCCATCCCTACTTTGGCATTGTATTGTCTGTTGTTATTCCTTTCCTGTGAATTGAAAATTTACTTTCTTGAGTGAAACAACAGGTATGTTTTTTCAAGCTGAGTTTAACTTGTAACTGTTGATGAGAACATTTCCCTCTTCCCCGCTTCCCTTTAAATCAAAAATAAAATGTTCGGTTAAAAAGAACTGTGAACATGAAAGGTTTTCCATCTGTAAATAAAAAGGGTCTGACAATACCTTTTGTATTTGCTAACAGTAGTGCAATTTCTCAGCCTTGTGTGACTGCTTTTGTTCCCTGTGGCAACAGGAGAAAACTTGAACTCTGCATAGATTGCAGGGCTGAGCCTCATCTATTTCAGTGGCACTTTGTGGAATAATAAGGATCTTTCTTTGTAAAGATGTGTTACAGAACTGAAATCTAAGTTGCTTACAAATCTAATTGAAAGAGCCAAACAAAGGCTCCGTTCAGCACCCTTTGCAAGTGATGCTGCTACTGGTATTAGCTGACTTCCTGCTCTTTTTAGATATAAATTCAATATTCTGTCACTAATTATATCTGAAACCTGTGTGTTACAGTTTAATCTGTAGGTGTACTCAGACTGTGAGAAATGCCAAGGATAATAAGGCCAGCTATAATGTGCTTTATTGTGCCAAGAATGTTCTATTCAGAAGATGGAACACCTTTATTTTATGTTTAGCAAAGGATGGCTGTCTCTGTCTTCCATGCTGGACTTAGCTTGTGCTGTAGTTGTGTCAGGGTCTGGCTCTGTCTCAAGCTGTCCTTGGACAGTCATTGAGCTTTCATGGATTGTCTTCAGTCCTGACTTGATAACCTTGCCTGAAGCCTGAAGGTCACAGGGCTGTCATTGGAGCATGTTGCTGTCACCATTGGTCGCTGCTTATCATGCTCAGGTGCTGCAGGACAGTGCCCCAGCAGTGAAGGCTTCTTTCCTGCCTCGTCTTCTCTTGAACTGTAGCCCCACTCTTGATGCTCCTTGATGGAAGTTTTCAGAACCAGACTCTAATTAACTACAATTAAATTGTTAGCTAAAGGTCATGCGAGTCAGTAACTGAAGTAGGTAAATGCATGGGCAACCAGTTGATTTGTGACCTAGCTGAATTTCATGATTTACACAGTCTGTTCTTCCTGTGAATTGCCTGCCATTAGAGTGGTGCAGCACTGGGTTCAAGTGAAAGGCAGTGTTAGAGTCTAATAGTCTCTGACTGGGTTCTTTTAGATATACATATGCATGAAGGACGTAAAGTTTAATATCAAATTTACTGATTTAAGTATAGCCAGTGTTACACAGAATTTCTCATTTAGCAGAGTGACACAAAATGTAGTGAAAACACAATAAAAATATAAGTTTATACTTAGAGAAACAGAGTAACTGCAATACAAATAAAAATGCTGATGTGATTCCCATTACCAGCCTCTGTAACATGTTCATTGTCACAACGCTGGGCATCTCCAGTAACCAGGAAGGAATACATGAGTTGACATCACCTCAAGCTTGTTGCTCTGTTTGAAGTACTTTTGCTAGTTGTCTAGTTTTAATACTCCTTGGTGGCCTGGGCCACGCATTCACTCAACAGCTGTGGTCAGTCACAGTCTGCATTATTCCGTGAGCTTCATGTACTCATCTCTGTCATAGGTGACACCCCATCTGGGATGGTGTGTTTGGTTTTGGACTCACCAGTACAATACAGTGATGTTCTGGAGTGTTTGAAACACAAGGCAACTGAGGTGGTTAGAGGGCTGGAGCACATGATGTGAAAGTAGAGACAAATGAATGAGCTTGTCTAGTTTCAAGAAGAAAAGGCAGAGGGGAAATTTTAAGTCTGACTACAATTACCTGCAGGGAGGACATGCTGAAGATGGGGTCAGAGTCTTTGTGGAGGTTCACAGTAGAAGGATGAGAGGCCACAGTAGAAGGATGAGAGGCCACAAACACAGACTGCAATGTGGAAAATGCCTGCTTGATGTTAGGAGATTATTTTTTTACCATGAGGACGTTTAAGCACTGGAAGAGGTGCAGGAGGTTGTGGGATCTTCAGAACTCAACATGGCCCTAAGCCACCTGCTTTGACTGGACCTGCTTTCAGAAAATGCTTGGAGAATATAACATCTGGAGGTACCTTCCAACCTGCAGGATTCTGATTCTGTTCCCTTTGTTTGAGAATTGTGATGTGCTGGAGACTCTCTCTCAGTGGAATAAATTTACAAACAATATTATTCTTGTAATGAAAAACTTTGAAAAGGTAAAGTTAGAATTCTGCTATTTGATAAATTGTGGGTTTTTTTAAGGTTTTTTAGCCTCAACAATTTCTCGTGGAAAAAGGACACAATTAAGGGGGGGGGGGGGATGTTCTTCACAGGCAAAAGCATTGAATATATACTATTTGCAATTTGCAAAAATTGCAGGTTTTAGTAACAATAATATGTAATAAAAGTAAACTGCAAACTGCAATCTCTGTGTAGGGTGAAAATAATATGGTTTTTATCAAGAAGCGGCTTTTGTATCAGTCTCCATAAGCTCCTTATAATTTTGCATCAACTGAATTTATTCAGTTCTCTACTTCCTATATACAAATTTTAGGTTTGTATAGAATGATTTTACTTGCTATGTAGGAAAAAAATGTGTGAACAGATAGATTTTTTATAGCCTTATACATCAGGAATGATGATGAAAGGTAACAACTTAGTATCATGGTTAGAAAGAAACAGCCACTAGCAGTTTCCTGGGCAGAACCTTGGGTGACATGGGCTAGTGTAAGGTGTTCCTGTCTGTGGCATGGGGTTGGAACTGGATTATCTTAAGGTCCTTTCCAATCTAAACTATTCTATGATTCTATTCTAAAGTAAATAACTTGCCACAAGAATAAATATTCTTCTATTCATATAATGTACTCAATTACTTGCTTGCATTGTATCAAAGACACTTACTTGTATCAAGTGCAACTGTTTTACTATTCCAAGCATTTGTAAATTCTGCAGCAACTATGACAGAAATACTACATTTCCATGAGCAAACTCATAAATGAGACATCTAAAAAATTTTTCTTGAGGTATTTTACAGCATTCTCCTAACAGCAATATGAAATAAAGGAGCAGTCACGTTCTTGGGAGAGAGAGTGTAGACTAGACAAAACATTAAACAAATAACAGCTTTTGCACAATTATCTCTGCTGCAGTGTTTTGAATGTCTCATTATGTCAAGTGCAGTGATTTGCTGAGCAAATATTTACACTGGCTTTTTCTATCTTTTTGCTAATGACAGCATATTAAGTCCTGATTAGCTATTCTTCATTGTAACAGCTGTGAGATGTTCTACTTGCTCACTTTTCATGTTTGAATGAGAAATAATGTTAGCCCATGAAAGTTAAAAAAAAAAAAAGTGTTTAATTTATGAGTCTTTGCATTTTTTTTTTATTTTTTTTTTCAGAAGGAAAGCTTCAGGTGCCTTATGCAGGGTTTTTCTAATTTTTAGTTTTGAAAGCTACAAAAGAACAAACTATTCTGCTAGGTATTCAAAGCTGAGTTATCAATACAATTGACATTTGTGAAATTGTATTTCATTTGGAATTGCAACTACTTTACTTAAGGCTTTCAGTGCCTTACCAATCAAATCTTTGAGGTATGGTAGAGTATTATGTTTCTATCTGTATGAAATATAATTATTTTAAGTTGAAAACTCAGGGTTGGTTGGTTTTGTTTTTTTTTTCAGTAATAATTGTTTGAAAACACAGGAGTTTCAAGAGGCGTTAGCATTTACCATGGCACTGTTCTGAAAAATCACATCATTTGTCAGTTGGCAGCTATCAAGAATTTTCTGTGGCCTTAAGTGTCACTAGAGAATAAGCACTGAGTTATGTTCCTTAAAAGATTCTTCATAATGAACAAAAAAGAAGGTGAGACAATACTTGTCTTTTAAGCTGATATGAAGGGCTGGGGGAGCAGTTTTTTCGAGTATTTATCACTATTTTTTTTTATCTGGTATGAAAATCAGTTTGCACAATGGTTTGTCAATTGCTAGAAGTATTTTGACAGAAAGAACTCTTGGGTACCAGAACCTGCAGGTCTGTATCACCTGTCTTGGTGCACTCAGTATCTGTTTTCTTCCTTTTGTCTCTTCAGCAACCTTTCATATATTTCAATGCTATCATTATGTTATCTGATACATGTCCACCAATGACTTCACTAAGAAAAGCTACTCCTTTCATTTTTTTTCCTTAGTTGCAGTTATGGGAAACATAATTCTACTGAGGCTTTTCAAATAAGTTTATCTTACTCAAAGTTTAGCACACAGAAATATTCACAGCATTATACCTGAGGATTTATTGAGATACGGTCCTGTTTATTTTCCCAGTGTAACTTCTGTCTTGGTTAGAACACTGTGGCAATGTTGACTTGAATTGATCTTATGTCTTGCTACCATTCCTGAATAGTTGCAGCCTAGGATATTGCTCCTTATCCTGTAATTATGCAGCTGCTGATTTTTGCTTGAATATAGTATTTTGCAGTTGGTCCTGATGAATTCTACCAGGTTTCTTCTCAGAAATCTGAAAAAAAAACCCAACAAAAAAAAACCCAACCAAAAAATCCTTCAAGGCTGACTGTTGAAGTCATATAATGGGGAACTAGACTGAAGCTTTTTGCAATGCACTGGGTGTAGAGTTGGACATATCTTAATTTTCAAGAATACTGAGTACATTGTAACAAGTTGTGTTCTCTTGGCAATGACTATTCATATCACAGCTTGATAAACTTTCCATTAGGTTTTTTGCTTTATATTTATAAAGAACATATGCACCTGATACTGTAACAGTGACTTGCATTTGTTGTGTTAAAGGGGGGGGGAAACAAGCCCCTTGCTTTGTTTTCTAATATGCAACTACCGATCCAACCGCGTTCGCTTATATCGAACCTCTACTGGTCCGGATGTACCGATAGTGGTGATTGGATATCGAAGCAGTGCGGTTTATTGATTGGATTTATTGAGGCAACAGATACAGGTCCTGATGGATTGCCGGTGATAAATACTGTCTGCAAAAGCACGTGCAAATAATAGTTACATGGATACAAGTGCTTGATAAAGTTAACACAGCATAGCTCTGAAGTATACAGGTGACAGTAAAAGTAACTCTATAGAGATTCTAAATTTTCCCAGGGAAGCACTGGGTACAGTACAAGTCTTATCCACAGGCGTCCCTATGGGGGGGAAGAGAGGTCCAGCCCGTCGACCGGTCCCAGGAGTCTGTTGATGTTATCTCCCTTGACTCGTCCATGATGGTATCTTCCCTGATATCCCCCTTTCTCTTAGGTCATTTTATATTATTTTCACCTTCAAGGTGGAGCTTGAGTGACTCTAGTCATACATACCTTTATCACTAGTGGTGCAAATTTCTCTCACCTCGATTTAAAGGTATATGAGACCAAAAATTCAGAGCGCATGCTCAGAGAGGGGTGGTCTTATTTCGGGGGGGGGGGGGGGGGGGGGGATGTCACGTTGGAGATGGGTGTGTATTTTAGCATGTAAATGCATTAGAATGACATTATAACGAAGCAAAGTTCACACTGAGGACGGTATTTTGTCAAAAGATGACAGGCCCCTGGCTCAGGGTAGCAAGTATGCAGCTTATCAGTTTCTTGTACAACCTGGTTCCCATTTTTTTTGCTGAAGTTAGGACAAAGCGTAACTGTGAGATCTCCACCTCGCTCTACCCTCTGCTTGTGTTGTCACGGAAAGCGCTGTGGAGTGCACATTCCTGGCATACCAGGTGTGGCTGCATCTTGCCCTGAGAGGTTTTGAAAGTCCGTTTTTCCTCATGTGTGGACAAAGCATTTTGAATATAAATTTAATTCCTAATTATTCCTAATTATCCCACATTTCCTAATTATCCCACAGCATCCCATTTTGCCTTGGTTGTAAAATCTAAGATTCTGTATGCTTCATACATGCTCACGTTGCATGCAGGTGAACCACTGGACAAGATGGCAGTCAGTTCAGAGGAGCTGCTCATTTGCTTTGTTTTCAGTTTGAGATTAGAAATGACAAATGTCACATTAAAATGTGGGGGGGTTTGCCTCTTTTCTGTAAATAAAACTTCTGGTTTACTGAGATCCTTCTGGTTTCGTCACTCTAGGCTTTTAGGTAGACATAAAGAAAAACTGTTTCCAAAGTTTTAATGTGTTACTTTTTAACTTGTCATAGCCACTTAACTGTAAAATGCGCCCACACAGATGCGTAAGATGGCTCAGTGTCCAGCTGGAGACCAGTAACAAGTGGTGTCCCTCAGGGATCGGTGTTGGGACCGGTCTTGTTCAACATCTTTGTCAGTGACGTGGACAGCGGTATTGAGTACACCCTCAGCAGGTTTGCTGATGACACCAAGCTGTGTGGTTTGGTTGATACGCTGGAGGGAAGGAATGCCATCCAGAGGGACCTTGACATGCTTGTGAGGTCGGCTGATGCCAACCTGATGAAGTTTAACCATGCCAAGTGCAAGGTCCTCCACCTGGGTCGGAACAATCTTAGGCACACATACCGGTTGGGCAGAGAAGAGACTTGGAGTAGTCCTGCAGAGAAGGACTTGGGGGTTTTGGTTGATGAGAAAATGAACATGAGCTGGCAGTGTGAGCTCGCAGCCCAGAGAGCCAACTGTATCCTGGCCTGCATCAAGAGGAGCATGACCAGCAGGTCGAGGGAGGTGATCCTGCCCCTCTACTCTGCTCTTGTGAGACCTCACTTGGAGGATTGTGTCCAGTTCTGGTGTCCTCAACATAAAAAGGACATGGAACTGTTGGAAGAAGTCCAAAGGAGGGCCACAAGGATGATGCGGGGACTGAAGCACCTCATGAATGAAGATAGGCTGAGAAAGTTGGGGCTGTTCAGCCTCAAGAAGACAAGGCTACATGGAAACCTCCTAGCAGCCTTCCAATATCTGAAGGGGGCCTATAGGGATGCTGGGGAGGGACTCTTCATGAGGGACTGTAGTGAGAGGACAAGGGATAACGGGTTCAAACTTAAACAGAGGAAGTTTAGATTGGATATGGAGAAGAAATTCTTTACTGTAAGGGTGGTGAGGCACTGGAATGGGGTGCCCAGGGAAGCTGTGAATGCTCCATTGCTGACAGTGTTCAAGGCCAGGTTGGACACAGCCTTGGGTGGCATGGTTTAGTGGGAGGTGTCCCTGCCCTTGGCAGGGGGGTTGGAACTAGATGATCTTAAGGTCCTTTCCAACTCTAACTATTCTATGATTCTATGATTCTATATGAATAATCTTCTATTTATGTTTTTTGCTCTTTTACGCTGAAAGAAAAGTTCTGTAAATAGTGAAAGACTAGTTTTGTGCAGTATACTTCATCTTAAAAAGAAAAAAAAGGCAGGAATACAGTGATTTTTAAGGAAACACTTTCTTCCACTGCCAAGAACAGAAATCCATGGTATACAGTAGCAAATGACTATACGACAGCAATATAATATCAATTGCCAGAGCTTTGTATTAGAAGATTTTTTTAAAGGTCTTAGGATCCAACTTTGAGTCAATCTTGAGTCAAGCCTAGTGAGAAAGTTTAACCTGCCATTTAGATCTTGAGAATTAAGAGTAACATTCTTGATTTAGTGTAGATTTGTCTTGCTTACTCTGGCAGAACAAATGCACTAGGGATCTTACTGTTGGAAATTGGTAAAGTTTTTCATGTGCTGCAAAGGAAGTACTAGTAAATTTATTTACCTTTTTGATAGGAACTTTTATGTATTTTGGGACTTGGAGAGAATTTGTTTAGTAGCTGAAAGACTGAACACATGCAAATGCTAAATGTTTCAAAATGCCTTAAATGGAAAATCTGTAATTTAATCCCCTACTTTTCAGAGATTTTGTTTTTAAGAAACTAATGATCTTTTTAAAAGAATGCGCAGAAAGATAGGCTGGTGATAAGGAAATAGCTGACAGTGAGTTTGATAGAAGAAATCCTTTACTGAATTTAGAACATACTTTCATTTTATGGACAGTGGATCAGGCTTTACTGCTTTTTCTGTACAATATTAAATGTATGTATGTGAACTCAGACACTCTAAGGGTGATTGTTAGCCAGTTGTTTATGAAGGAAATACGGAGCTTCTGGGTCAGTTGCACAAAATCATGGATTTTTATTTCACAATTGCAAAAATTGAGATGATTAGAAGTTTACTTGTGATGAAGACACCATACTGACTACCCATGTAAGGCTTTTGCTACATTTTGTGAAATAGCCTACACCTGGACTTATTAATTTGATGTTGTAAACACTATATAATTATAAACATATTACTTGTTGTGAGTGTTTAGAACCCCTTCTTCCAGTATCAACAGCCACCTTCCAGTCCAGAGGTGGACCTGAAACCTTGGAAGATCTCAACTAGAATAAGTTCCCAAAAAAATAGAGTGACTGGTGTTGTTCATATATTCCATCTCTTTCATCTGGAATTCCTAGCTGAAGAAATCAGGAGCACTAGGTTATCATGTTCTTGATACAGAAGAGATAAGAAAGAGGGACAGCCTTCTTTTAATCTCTAGGAAGTTAGAAAATAGATGCTGCCATCTCACTGGCGCTTCTTTAACTGTTCTGCTGGTGCTGACTCTCTAAGAAGGGATCAACAGCATGTTTCTGATTTTGCTCTACCTAGTTGCAGCATCTTGTTGCTGGCTCTTTTGCAAAGATCAGGATCTGATGATCTTTGTGCATTGTCACTAATGGTCCTGACACATTCTCTGTTCTACATCCTTCTTCTCTTCCTTAGTGAATTGAAGTTCTTAGATGTCTGGCTGTACTCTGACCCTTAGATATCTTCATTGTGCAAGCTCTCTTTTATTATTATTCTGTGCTTTGTATGGTTTATATATAAAATCTGTGATATTTTTGCACTTCAGTAGTCACAAAACAATGTCACAACAACAGAAAGGATCTCCACTTGCTGAAATGCTGATTTAAGCAAACTAGCAATTTTCATAAACCAGTTGCATGCTGATTTGGTGTAACAAATTGCTGACATTTTTGAAGCGCACAGAAGAGAAAGTGAAGGTGAGAGGAAGAAGGTATTTTGATTTGTAGCACAGCACAACAGGCATAAATTGTCTGTCACCCTCTGAGTGAGCTACTGACAGTTGGTCACTGAAAACTTTGAGCCTGAATCCAGATAATAAAAGCATTGACTTAGAAAGGAGCCAAGAAGGTAAATATGTTTCATCTCATGAATACTCCTATTGATTTGGATGAGACTGTAGAAGTTCATGAAGTCCTGTGTGTGCATAAGCTTTAGAATCCAAGCCTGAGGCCAGAGATGATCTCATTTTACAATCTGAGATTCTGTATGACAACAAAGTACACACCTCACAATTCAGTTCACATTTAGCAAAGGTATTTTCTTTTTCTTTCCAGGTCTAGTTTTTCAGTTTTAGCACAGATAGACTGAAAACTGGCACAGGTCAGGATTTTGTCTTTGACAGAGAAATATGTTGTAAAGAAAACCAAAACAGCTCTTAGTCATATCAATACAAATATGAAAATGAGAATATGTCAGAAAATTTCATTGTGCATGACCTAAACGGTTGATAATACCATTGCTAATACTGCAGTAACCTCTTGTGGAAGAAAAGATATGAGAACCTTTTGAAGTACTAGGCGTTTCTAAAGTTGAACTAAGCTCTCACGCCCAGTAGTGTATCTGTGAAAGCAATTGTTCTAAAGTCTGAGGGAGTTAGACAGCTTTTTGACTGTGTTAATACATGATCTGTAACATATCCATCTACTGTGTTACTCAGCAATAGATGTTTTAGAAATGTCTTGTCCTGTTCTTGAAGCATAAAATGTAAATGAGAGATGGGAAGTACAGGACGCCTTGACCTTTCTCACCTGTAGTAAGAAACGAAGGGACTTTGTATGTATAACAGCTGTAATTCACAGTCTGTAAGTCCAGCTTAATGGCTGGCAGGTCATATTTGTTTATAATACCTAAAACCATTTGTCGTGGTTTAAGCTGTAAATCACGCAGTCTCTCTCTCACTCACTTCCCCCTCTTTCTTCCCTCCGCTCCCAGATGGATGGGAAGGAGAATCGAAAAGAATGCAACTCCCACAGGTTGAGATAAGAACAGTTTAGTAACTAAAGTATAACACAAGACCACTACTACTACCACCAATAATAATAATGACAAGAGAAATACAAGGAAAGAATACAATTCTCACCACCTATACCCAGCCCGACCACACAGTGCACCCCCCACCCTTCCAGGTCTCTGCTCTCTGCTTTACCTTCTGGGCATGACGTGCTGTGGTATAGAATAACCTCTTTGGTCAGTTTGGGTCAGGTGTCTTGTCTCTGCTTCCTCCTGGTTTCCCCTCCTCCCTGGCAGAGCATGAGACTCAGAAAGTCCTTGGCCAGACCAAAACATCACTAAGCAGTAACCAAAACACTGGTGTTATCAGCGCAGTTCCCAGGCCCAAAGGCAAAAACACAGTGCTGCACCAGCTACCAAGGGGGAGAAAAATGACTACTGCTTCTGAACCCATGATACCATTGTAGTAGATCAAAATAGGTAGATTGCCAAACCACACCTGAAGTTGTAGCTCATGCGGCTGAGCTTAATTTTTTTTTTTTTTTACTTTGCTGCATCAATATTATAGTATTCTGTAGTATTCTGTGCTTTTAGACTGTCTAAAATATGGAAAGAGAAAATGGAGATACTTCTTGTGCATTTCATATGACTTCCTCTGATAGTTCATTATATCTGTTTTCAGGATAAAGTAAGGTAACATGGAATCTGATGTGCATTTGGAGAACACAGCTGCGCAAGACTGGCAGCCGACAAACTGCAAATGTCAGCATGAATTTAATCTTGACCTGGCAGTATCTGGCTGAAGGTGAGGGGTTTGTTTCTCCTCTGTAGAGCTGAGAAATACGTGAGTTGCCTGATACAAAAAAAGGCTCACATCCAACAGCATGTGATCATTAATGGCAATCAGAAGATTCGTTAGCCTGAGCACAGCTAAAAGAAAGGTGTTTTCCTATGACCCACTCAAATTCTTGATGTGCTTGCTTTTTTTGACTGAAATAGTCTGATTCTGTTGATCTGAAAGTTTCTTGTAGGTTTGTTTGGGATTTTTTTCCTTATGAATAAGTTTTTAGTAAGAAGGGAGCACTGCAAAAGTTAGCAAAATTATGTGATTGAAGAGTGTCCTGGGTTCAGCAGTAGCAGTCATTTTTCTCCTTCTTAGTAGCTGGGGCAGTGCTGTGGTTTTGACTTTCGGCCTGGGAACAGCACTGATAACACCAGTGTTTTCAGTTACTGCTGAAATATTTAGTCTTACCGAGGACTTTTTGAATCTCATGCTCTGCCAGGGAGGAGGGGAAGCCGGGAGGAAACAGAGACAGGACACCTGACCCAAACAAAACAAAGGGGTATGCCACAGCACGTCATGCCCAGGATGTAAAAACTGGGGGCAGTTACCCGGAAGGGTTAGATCACTGCTGGGTTGGGCTGGGTATTGGTCGGCGGGTGGTGAGCGGTTGTATTCACTTCCCTTGTTATTTCCCTTATTATTATTATTGGTGGTAGCAGTAGTGGTTTGTGTTATACCTTAGTTACTGGACTGTTCTTATCTCAACCCGTGGGAGTTACGTTCTTTCGATTCTCCTCCCCATGCCCCTGGGAGCTGGAGGGGAGAAAGAGGGGGAAGTGAGTGAGAGAACTGTGTGAGTTACAGCTGGGCTTAAACCACAACAAAGGGTAAGATTTTTATTTTTTCAGAATTCTGTGGTTTTGTTTAATTGTTCATTAGATTTAAAAAGGCCTATTTCATTCTTAACAGCCATTATTTACAAGTTGGAACACAAATTTCTTCTATTTGTTTTATAATACGAATTCAAAACTTTTAAGAAGTGGTTACCAAAGTCACGTACTTATTCCTCCTGTACTGAAACCTTGGATTACATTACTTGGAGAGGAACAATTCATCAGGGATTGTAGCAGTAGGACAAGAGGTAATGGGTTTAAACTTACACAGAAGTTCAAGTTAATTATAGGGAAGAAGTTCTTTGCTGTGAGGGTGATGAGGCACTGAACAGGTTGCCCAAAGTGGTAAATGCTTCATCCCTGGCAGTTTTCAAGGCCAGGCTGGACAGAGCCTTGAGTGACATGGTGTAGTGTGAGGCGTCCCTGCCCATGGAAAGGAGGTTGGAGCTAGATAATCTTGAAGTCCTTTCCAACCTTAACTATTCTGTGATTCTACATGGAATCCTTGTTTTGCTTAGTTTCAATTGTTATCGGAGTTTTCAGGCACTGTGGTGGAAAACTTTCAATGAACTGTTTTACCTCCTCTTATTCTATATTGCTTCTCTTTTTGAAAACAGTATTACCAGTTCATTTAGTGAGAATTCCTTTTTTCAGTTTGACCTTGAATAAGCACATTTCAAATTGGTGACTGAATACTAATAACTTAATCCCATAAAAGTAAACTAAAATGCTACCACAAATTTAAAAGAATACTGTATACTTGACTTCAAATATTAATTTTTGGCACCTAGTATTGACAACTTGGGCATAGAGTTTTTTTCTGTTTGTTTTCAAGCACTTTCTGTGTATTTTTACAGAACTGGGAGTTGATTTCATATTTGATGGGTAGCATTTTAGTCACGCTTTCTATTATCACATAACCTAACTGTGCATTCCAGTGGAGATCATAACCTTCTGCCATATGTTCTTTTGTTGCTATTTTTGTTCAAATATGCTACTCTCAGACTGAACTTGATTCCATGCAACCACTATGGGCTTAGTAGGGATAATTTTTGCTGGTCAAGATACACCGCAGAAAACAGCTTGTCCATATGATAGGTCACGAGAAGTGAGCACTGCACGCCTTGATTTTAATATCTCAGGCACTTAGAAGTGCCTGAAGAGTGCATGTCAAATGTGTGTTAGGTATGGGGAGCGAGGAAAGAAACAGAAAGCAATCAGAAGAAGAAACTAACATTTTTTCAGAGTAGCAAAATAAAACAAAACCTCACATTTTACCAAAACAATGATAAAAAAGTCTTACTGCTGAAAATATCAGTGTTTTGATGGAGGCACTGCAAATCCTACAAAGGAATAACTGAAACTATTCTCATGCCATGCAGATTCACAAGGAAAGCTACTGACAGGCACAGAGAGTAGACACAGACATGTGCATCTACATTAATTGACCATCTCTTTTTTGCTGAAGTAGCATCAGGCAATTAAAAGATTAATCACAACAGAGAGGGATAATGTATTCAAAAGTCCTATAATTAGAGCTCCACACTCATGCTGAATGCTTTGGATGTGAATTGTTATGTAGCACAAAGGAATAGTTACAATAAGTAGAAGGCAGGCTGCTGACCTTGTTGAAGATTAAAAATATATGACATTTGACAATGGCCCTATTATAATATGAAAAAGAGTGCACATGAATTAATTTGACTTCATGAAACTACTTTTTTGAAGTATTTCAAGTGTGTCCTTTTCACCCATTGTACCCCTCCTTACTGTGGACTTATGAACCATACTTTTGATTAGCTCTAGTTTTGTACTTTGGTTTAATGTACCTTATTAAGAAATAGTTAACACCCAGAGAACACAAATTTGTAGGCGAGCTTAGATGTTTAGTTCAGATTGGAGTTAGCCATGTTAGCCATCTCATATGTGTTTTACATGCTTTCTCTTCTGCATTATTTTTAACTCTTTTTGAAATGCAACTTTTTTTTTTCTTCAGAATACTCATGGTAAGCATTTTCTTGTCAGCTTTTTATTATTATTATTATTTTTATTATTATTATTATTAATCACTGCAGAATATCTGGGAAAAACATCTAAAAAAATTTATACTGGTAGATTTCAGAACAATGAATAAGCTAAACCATTTTTAATTTCCTAGGCTCAGCTTTCACCTCAGGACCCTTAAAATGGTTCATAGCAGATCCACCATTACATTTTCATAAAGTTAGTTAAATCTGGATCTCTGGATGTGAATTACATTCCATTTGTGGTGAAGTTCTGTACTGACTTTGGCTGGGATAAGAGTTAGTTTTCTTCATAGCAGCTGCTATGGTGCTGAGTTTTCAATTAGTAACCAAACAGTGGTAATAACACAGGGATACACTGCTTACACAGAGTCAAGGCCCTTTCTGCTTCTCACCCCACCCCACCCCACCAGAGAGTAGGCTGGAGGTGCACAGGAACCTGGGAGGGGACACAGCTGGAACAGGTGACCCCAACTGACCAGAGGGATAGTCCATGCTGTATGATGTCAAGCTCAGCAATATAAAGCTGGGAGGAGGAAGGCAGGGAGGGTATGTTCAGAATGATGACATTTGTCTTCCCAAGTAACAGTTACACATGATGGAGCCCTGCTTTCATGCCTGCCTGCCAATGGGAAGCAGCAAATAATTCCTTACTTTGCTTTGATTGCATGCATGGATTTTTCTTTCTATATTGAACTGTCTGTATTTCAACCCACAATTTTTCTCATTGTTTACCCTTCTGTCCTCTCACCCATCCCACCAGTGGGGACTGAGTAAGCAGGGACTGAGTAAGTGGGGACTCAGCTGCTGGGTGAGGCTAGGCCAAGACAAGTTCTAAATGAAAGATGAACATTTCAGACTTTAACTTTAGTCAAAAAGGAAATTAATTCTATAGAAGAAAACCTGTATTCAATTTGCTACTTTTTCTACTTTATATAACTTGAAAAATTACTTAACTTGGATAAAACAACTTGTGTCTACTACATCTGTTTGTTATCCATTTGTATGTATTAAAAAAGTTTTCTTTTAAACTAAATATCAATTTTTTTAAAGAAATTAGTAATTTTATAATAGAATCTTTTCCTTTTCTTACAATCATACATAGTAAGAGATAAGAACAACCTTAAGATTTTTGTATCACTAATTAAGTATAGCTGAGGAGCTTTATATTGAATCTAATCTCTACAACTTTACAGTAGTCATTAAATGAAGGCATACTGGTGTCCTCTTTTTAACTGCCAGTGGAAGTCAGTAAGTTCACAAACCATGCTAAATGTCCTCTGAGCTGTTTAGTAAATCCGTGTCACTGAATTGTGCAGGTTTCTTTGGACACATAGCACATGAGCAAATGATTGGTTGCAGCTGTTGGATCAGCTAAACCAAAATTTAATAACTTTGCATATTAATAGAAACTTTTTTCTTATCCTGGTTTTTACATAACTGCATTATCATAATTTGTTCTTTAAGCTGCAAGAAGATAAACACTAAGTAGTATTCATCTCAGATCTTAGTAACTTTATAATTGCCCGAAAAATTAAAATAGGGACCTGCACTTTATGTTCCACATAACCATTTTTCAAAATAAGCAGACTAAGCTTAACTAAAATTAAAGTTTAACCAATTTTCCCTTAGATTCAGTCCTTCTGCTGTCCCTGTAACATTAAACACAACTAATGACCACCTATGAACTTGTAGATATCTTGGAAATTTAGTTGTGGATACAATTATCTTCAGCCCTGTTTAACTGCATGTGTTCAAACTGCAATTGAATTAATTCAATTGAAAATTGTAACCAAGAAGTCTAGCTTAGTAGCAAATAATATCTAGATTAATGTTACCAATTGCATGAAGCAAACGTGTTATCAGGTAAAACTCGTTCACTTCAGTGTGCTAATCAGCATTGCCACTGTCCTCTGCTGATTATTGGTGTGGAAAAGTAGAACAGGTAATATTTAGCTAGCAATAGTATCTGTGCAAGAGCTCTTGGGTAATGTCAGTTTGTCTCACATATACAGATGGCTATTGCATTTTTGGCTATTATGAAATGAGCTCCAGTCAAGTCACTGCATTGCTGGAAGCAACATCTGCTAACTCCAGAAAGATGTAGCTGGTGAGCTTCTACGTCTCATCCTTATTTCTTTCAAGTGTTTTCTAACTAGTCAGGCTTAGTTATTAGTGCTTCTCTTCTTCCTGTGCTTCCAGCAAACATCTGAAGTGCAGCATATCTTGTTTCTTCATTGGGTTTTTATAAATGGAAATTTTCTTTCTATTAATGCTTTTTTCAGCCTATATTCTCCCCTACTACTTGATCTGAATAAATGGCAAAGGAACTCAAGGACCAAAACCTGTTTTAAGTAGACTGTCAAATTTTTTATCTGTAGCTAGCAGTTCATAACACAAAAAAAAAAAAAAAAAAAAAAAAAAAAGTTTTCTGAGTGATGGAAAATAAAATTTCAAAATCATTATTTCTTTTTAAAAACAAACGTGGGGGGAATCTCTACTCAGCTTCTTATTCGTACACTCAATACAGAAAATGAAATGTATATTAAAAGCTATACCTCTGAAATTCTGAAATCGTGTCAAAAGCTGATAAATTTAATTGACGAAGTTTTCAGCATCGTACTACTTCTACAGGGTGAACAGACAAGATGTTTCATAAGTTATGGACAAAGACAAATGAAGAAACTGGTCTGAGGCTCAGAGTGCTTACTACTGCAGGCAAAATGTCTGCCTAGATACATCAGTTTTATACCAATCTTTATGTATTAAGTTCTTTAGAACCTGGAATATAGACTCACAGGTCTTTTACATGGAAAGCATTTGCTTTTTTTCTGCAATTGGAATTTTTTGTAGCATTCAGGATTGTATCCAGCTTGGTTGTACCATGGTCTAGACTTTCTTTGGCAGTGTATCCTGGAATTCTGTACAGCATAATAATTGTGACTCAGTACATATGTAAATTCTCTATAGTGGTGCGTTGTGTTGAAGCATACTGCATTATTTGGTTTTATTCTGTCTGTTTCGTCTAATTTTGCATCAGCAATCAGACTTCCAAGCTAGAGATGAGCCCTAACCCGCATCCAAAAAAGCTTTCCACACCCCATCTAAGATGCAAAAATGTAACTGTTTTGCCATCTGGAAAACTGTTAATGACTTATATACTACATGCATTACTGAACAACAGCATGATGTTGTTATTATGTCATAATTTAAAGAAAAGTGATTATTATGTGTTATCTTTTACATTTGAAGGAAAATATGATAATTCTTCATGCACTACAGTTCAGATTATTACTTGCTACAACCTGTCCCTATGATGTCAGCTTAACAAAACACCTTATTAGCTGATATATCGTGGTCTGATTCAAGCCTGACTGGGAAACAATTAGCCTACTGTGGGTTTTGTTTAATCTCACCAAGCAACCTGTTTAGATGACATAATCAAATTTGAAGCTTTTCCCAGCAGATGCAGCATGGTCACTCAGAAAATATTGGGAGAAATCAGGGAAACCAGAGATTCAGATGCCTGCTGTTTTACTCTCTGTTTTGGGAACTAATTGCAATTTAGCTTTCAGGAGAGTAAGTGAAGTATGTCTTCACACTTGGCGTGAAGTAATTTCCAGTCTTCAAAGTAAAATATTCAGGATGTTCTCAAAGTAATTTATATTCCTCTGAGCCTGAATAAAATAACTGTAAGCAAAATGGCTTGTCCCAAGCTGCCTTGTGCTGCTGAAATGGCAGACAAAAACTGAGAACTCAGACATTGAGATGATAAATATAGATGTATGAAAATAGACTACCACTTTATTTTTGTAGTTTTAGGTTCCTCATATAATAAAGGATAATAAGAAGACGTTTCAACCTTTTTCAAAATCATGTTTTATCTAAAATAATGTAAAATTTTTACAAGAAATAATTTACTTTTAAAAATTAAGGATGAAAAGTCTGGGGATTTCATTCTTTGCTAGACTCTGAAAGACATAATGCAAGAAACATTTTGGTAAAGTGGTAAGTAGCGCTTTTAATTAAATCATGAAGTTAACATGTCTCTAGATTAAGTACCTTTTTTTTCTCCTGTCAAATTGATGCTTGAAATGTAAAATAAAACATATCCTATAGTATATTCATTTCAATACTTAAAGGTTTTCTATTTCAAAGTTTTACTCAAAGTGTTTCCCCTTAAGATGGAGGAGAAAAGAAACAGAATGTGCAGGAACAACATTCTTAAAACTTTAAGAACTATGAGTTTCAATATTATATTTGATTTCTCTGCAAGGGTTTGCATCGACAGCAATACACTTGATTTTGGGCAGTATTTCTTCCTGAAATCAGTCTTCTTCCTCTCTGTTGTTCCTGATTTATAGGAAGCTACTGGGGGTAAGAGAATGCGAGTTTCCATGCTTTCTGTGCATGGTATATCTTGTCCCAGTTTTCCCAAAATCAGACTAGAATATGCAGCTTCATTGGAACCAAATGGTGGGGATGGTGAAGATCATGGTGGTTGAGAGCAAGAAGCAATTTTGATACAGGACACAAGATCCCTGTATCAATCAGCATTATTTATATCCCTAACTAATCTTGCAGAATTCTCTGAGCATGAAGGCATAACCTCTCAAGTTCCCAGATAAGCATTTATTCTACATTTTTAAAAACATCAAAAGTGTGATTTTTTTTGATATCTGTTTTTTTTTTTTTTTTTGATATCTGTTATTACCAGGCTACAAAGTATGTGTGTTTATGGCAAATTGACAGATGTCAGCTGTGCTTGTGTGGATGGCTGGTTGGTTTGGTTGCTGTGAAATAAAAAGAATTAATTATTTTCTTTTTTTTTTTCTTTCAAGTCACACAATAGCTCATTTTACCAAAATGAAATGTATGAATTGGTAGGCATTTTATAGCTGTACTTTTTCTGTAAGTAAGTCATTATGCAGAGACAGTTCAGATTAATTTCATCTCCACTTTAGGCAAAAAAAATCATTAATCTGAAAATTTTCTCCCAATCCTGATTAGCACTGCACAACATCAGATTTCTGAAGTCCAAATATACTAAGCTTGATTGCTTTGTTTCATACTTTTTGAATGACATGCATTCCCTGGGAACCTGCTGGGCACAAAGCATAGCAAACCCATTGTTTAACAAGTCAGGCTACCATGAATAAATGCTCCAAGTTCTTCGTACTCTGCTCTGATGTCCCGCAGGGACCCCAGTGAGGATTTTGACTTTAATATTCAGAGCTCTTTATGGGAATAGACAGTGCTATTTCAGACACCTGGGTAATGTTTTCTCTCAGGTTAACCCTGATTATTAGTATGGCCTGACAACAGAAATGTAGAAAATTACAGATACGTTGTGATGATAGTCAATTTTAGTCTTATCCTGTCTATTTTACTAAACAGGCCTTGTGAAAGTTGAACAGTTTTCTGTGATTGTAGAGAGTAAATGCACGATATTTGTTTGATTTTGTTTATGATATCCAGGTGGTGTTCACAGCATCCCTGACAAGCATCAGATTTTGACAAAAAAATTGTCACAGTACAGGGGAAAGGAAAATGTGTTCTTAATCTGACTGCTTAGATATCCTGATATGCTGTCTGGAAATCCAGGCAAGAATTCAGTAATTTTGTCTTTCATTGGGATATCAGACCTATTAGAAAACAATAGAAGTCAGCTGCATTCTCATGCATCAGATTTCCCTCTCAGTAACCTTTCAAAATGAGTCATAAATGGTCTTATTCTAGATCATACTGGCATCTAACCATTGTAAATTTGGACACTGGAGAGAATTAGAAAAGCAAAGTGTAAAAAGAGATGCAATCTTCTATTTTAAAATGCTATAATTTCTGAAAGCAGCAATGATTTCATGACTTATAAAGTTCAAAGTTGTGCTAGCTTGCTTCTCCCTTCACTTTTCTTATCTTTTAACCTTGATAATTGCTTATGCTTGTCCATATTAGCTGTTGATTTATCACACCTTTGATGTTTTTTAAAATACAGAATAAATGCTTATATGGGAACTTGAGAGGTTATGCCTTCATCGTCAGAGAATTCCACAAGATTAGTTAGGGATATAAAGTCCTGTATGTTGGGTCATTTTGTGAGATGACTGCAGAAAAGTGTGTTTCAGTTGAAATACACTGAACTACTCTAACTTACTGCAGTGGCCTGTGTGGCATCTTACATACAGAATTAACAAATCTGGTAGACCTGATCACAGTAACAGAGATCTCTGCAGTTCTTCAGAACACTGGCTTACTTAAGTAATGGGACATATTAATGTGTATATTTAGCAAACTTTTTGTATTCTTGGAGGGTTTCTTTCAGTAAAATATGTAAACTAATTGCTCTTTTTCCCCACTGAAGTTGCCAAAGTCTTCATTCCAAACCTCTGATTTCTCTGTAGTTGATAGTGGGTAATAATTCAAGTTCACACAGATATCACAAAATTTCAGCCATTACAGTCTTATCCTCCCTCTCCCTCTGAAATATTTTGTGTAGGATGTCTTTCTACGTAGTTTTAGGGCTTTGTAGTGCTACAAAAACAAATACTGTGACATAAGAAGGGTATGGTTAGAAAAATCATATTATCTTACTTATATCTCATGTGTCTATAGCCCCTATTTTTGACATGGTCTAATACATTTTAAAAGGGAGAATACTAGTTACTCAAGCAATCTCTTCCAGGTAAATGCATGTAAGTAAGTGTCAAATTCATAAATCAGAAGGGACCAGTTTGAGCTTTGATTCTTTACTTCTGCATGATGCAGGTCAATATATTTTGTGAGAATTTTAACAGATATGTATTATGAAAATTTTCTGGATGGAAATGTCTGGAAAAGAGGAGGGAAGGGACCTGTAGTAGAAACAGTCAGGAAAAATATTTTTGCTCTCTTTGCTTCCCACACATTTCCTTAAAAGTCCATTTTTACTGCAGATCTCATCTCAACAGACCTTTGTCCTGATTCAGGACAGAAAGCCTTGAATATAGCAACTGATCTTAAGTACACATATTTTGGATTATGAAAATTGTGTTATGGGTGTTTAACAGTTGTGCTAGTGGTTAATAAATAATAGGCAATTAGGGACATAATGTTTTGTGACATTAAAAGATTTTGCTTACCATTTCCCAGAGTTTGTTTGCTTTCACATGCTGCAATCTTTACACAGTAGTAGCAACTACTGTAGCAGACTGTAAGCACTTTATGAGACAGAAATTGTGCCTGAAATCCCCAGAGGGAGATTCTGAGCAAGGCTGCATGGTATGTAAACCCTACTTTATGAGTGCAAGAAGAAGGAGAACTGCTAGACCCATGTTGTTACTGCACTACTCCCCTTACAATATATGTAGGCTAAAGAAACACAGATAATATGCAGTACATATATTTTGTTTGCATGCACAGCTTTTGCTTTCACTATTAAGCTGCCTTTATCTCAACCCAGAAGTTCGCTCACTTTTACCCTTCCCATGCCCATTTAGCTTTCATCCCACTGAGGGAGAGTGAGTGAGGGGCTGAGCTGCCAGCTGGTGTTTAACCCATAGTGTTTAGTCAGTAAATACCAAAGGGACAGCGCATTATTTAGACATTAAAGAAAAAAAAAATCAAGAAACAAAACCACCAGAAGTCTGCTGTAGTTTATAGGTGCTAATATGAGCATCTCCAAGACAAATATGTACTCTGACAAAAGAAAATACACCTTCAGAATTCAGCAGAATTGTAATTTTTCCTAATAACAAAAGTATCATTCCTGATATCAAAAAATGCCATTTTTGGGTAATATTTTGCTTGGAAAATAAGGGAGAAACGTAGGAAAGATATAAAATACTGCCTTTTTCTTCTGATATCATGCTTCCGTTTTGAGCACATTAATCATCTCTCTACCTGGTGCCATGGTCAGCACAATTAAAGTGAGCAGGTAGAAACAGCCCCCTCTGGCTGAGATAAATTCCTTGGTGAGGGTTTTTGTAAACTTCACAGGTTCTTGTTGCAGTGTAGTACCTGCTTTTAAAGGTATCTTTGTTGCCTTTCAGCCATACTGCTGTTATCCTGTATTTCATTAAAAGTAAAATTGGGGAAAAAAAGGGGCTGAGCAGGTAGCTAGTGTTTTGACTGAAGTTATATGCTTATTGCAGTGTTTGTGCCAAGCTTGGTTTAAGTTTGTTTTGTTTGTTGGCTTTTTGTTTGTTTATTTTGGGTTGGGGTTTTTGTGTGTGTTTGGTTTGGTTCTGTTTCAAACTGTTCAGATGTTGATTGCTGCTATGAACATGAGTCAGAGCTTGTCTGTACAGTGAACAAAGGTCTACAATTTAGCCATCTTTTCCCTCTAAGTGTTTTTTCTTTCTTTGAGACTTCCATTGTTTTCATTCCAAAGTTTTATCCCTAAGTGAAGGCACTGTATGGATCACAGTGATAAGAAGTGGAAAGAACTGTTGAAAGGTAATCTTATACATGCATCATGCATCCCCTGCTACTATGAATTCATTTGCAGTATCTTCTGTGATTCCTATAGAAGTGGTAAATGATGCATGAAATGAAATATTTTTGTTGACTGATTGTACCAAGAATTCAGATTATAACATTATAGTCACTGCTGAGGAATATTTATCTTATTTGCCATAATACTTGATATTAAGACAAGCTGTCAAAAGTTTACTTGGATCAAAAGAGTTAGAGAATGAGGGCAAGGGATATTTTAAGGCAAATAGACTATTCTAAGGAAAAGGAAAAGAAAAGAAGCATTGCCACTGAATAACGCAATTGTTAGGCTTCATCTTGGAAGTAGGTCACCTTTCCTGAGGAAGGATGAGATTGCCCTTGAGATGGAGCAATGTAAGGTTGAGACAATGGTTCAGATGTTAAAAATACTTATTAGAAATACAGTTTGCACCTGTTATGCAAAGCAGAGGTTAGGGTCTATAATGTCATGTAATTGCAGTTATGACTGCAAGAGAAACAGAGAATTCAAACTAGATGAAGAGATTTTTTTTTCTTTTCTATATGTATAGGCACAGGTTCTGTGAATTATTTTTCTGCTTCTGTTGGATTAGACCCTTAAAAGTTTTTCTTTTGCAGTTCAGAGAGCTGTAGGGTCAAAGCAGCCTACTGACAAGAACCTAGCTTTTCTTCACCAGCTTCTGTGAACCACTAGGACTTAATGACTTTATCAACAGTAGGTTTAAGATAATTTTTCTGGGGTAGTCTGTCTTTCTTACTGTTTTAAGCGGTAACTTAAGAGTGGCAAAGTACTTTCTTCTAAAAGTGAGTGAACACACATGAAAAACCATGAAGAAATATTGACATCTGCATTTAATTTTGTGATACAATCTGCTCACCTGATCTACCCAGGTTTGCGTTCGTTTTCACAGCTGTCGTGACTCATAAGTAGTGTGCCATTGTTTAAGTCTCTCAGCCACACAGTTTGCTCACTCACTCCCCCTTCTTTCTTCCCCCTGCTCCCGGAGGGATGAGAAGGAGAATTGAAAGAATGCAATTCCCACAGGTTGAGATAAGAACAGTTTAGTCACTAAGGTATAACACAGATCACTACTGTTACCACCAATAATAATAATGACAAGGGAAATACAAGGGAAGAGAATACAACTGCTCACCACCCAATACCAAGCCTGACCCTGCAGCGAACCCCCCACCCTTCCGGGTCTCTGCCCTCCATTTTTATGTCCTGGGCATGACGTGCTGTGGCATGGAATACCTCTTTGGTCAGTTTGGGTCAGGTGTCCTGTCTCTGTTTCCTCCCTGCTTCCCCTCCTCCCTGGCAGAGCATGAGACTCAGAAAGTCCTTGGTCAGACCAAAACATTACCAAGCAGTAACTAAAAACATCGGTGTTATCAGCACAGTTCCCAGGCCGAAAGTCAAAAACACAGTGCTGCACCAGCTACCAAGGAGAAAAACGACTGCTACTGCTGAACCCAGGACATAGTGTTACTGCTGTTAAGTCCTTAACTTACGGGTCTTGTGTTCTTTGTTGCTCTTTTAATCCCCACACTTGAAACTGTCAGTACAGAGAACTGACAGGTTTTGCAGAACCAAAATCAAAGACATATTTCTCTGCTTCCTCACTATGATTGTTTCTTCTTATTCTGCCTAAATCAGAGATTAGAAAAAGAGGCAGAAGAAAGCATGCATCAGTGCAATAAATAACTTATGGTGCAGCCACAGTTTTGTTGTCATTGCCTTTCTGCAGAGGCATTAGCTTTGTTTTATAGGGGAGAATGCTGCTGCATTTAATATAGGAGTGGAAAAACTGACCTCTGTGTTCTTTCTCTCTCTTCAGCAGACTTGCAGTAAAACTTGGGTGACTCCTTTGTTGTGTCTTTAAAGCAGCCAGTATATCTTACTGTGTTTTAATGGTGCTTGGAACACTTTTTGTGGAAATTGCCTACTTTGTTCTTTGAGTTCATGACTGATGGTCTTGTATGGAAAAGATCTAATCATAAGAAAGCAAATACTGTAAAATGGAGAGATGTGGGAATTTTTCCACTTTTCTTCAGAAGGTAATTTTTATTATAGTAGTCTTCCTGCAAAGTCTGTATTTCTCTTCCTATGTATTTTCTGGAATATTGGGGGTAAACTAAAATCTACCATAGAAAGCATGGCAGATAACCCAGGATTTCACAAGAAAGTGAAAAAAGGTGTAGACTCCCACCTCAATAGTTCTCAACCAGAATAGTCAGAAATGCAATAAAACCAACCAACCAACCAACAGAAAAATAAAAAGACAAAAACAAACCCGAACCTCAAAACTTTGTGAATATTTAGCTAGTGGATGGACTTCTGTCTTGTAAATAAAATAATAAAGCACAAATTTTTAAACATAGAGCAAGTACTTGCCTTTTCAGGTGACCATGAGAATTTTTACTGTGGTAAAGACGTTTCTTAATACCTGAGAAGCAAGCATAATGAGAACAATTTTTAGTTGTCCTCTTCTTGCTCCATAGTTTCCTCTCTTTTCATTTTAAGGTGTGTTTTTCCTGTTCTTCACCTAGTAATAGCTGACATTTTACTTCGATAAACTTTGTCTTATAAAGTGTTAGTGTCTGGTACAGCCCCAGTAGCCCTCAACAAGACTCATTGGAAGCACAGAGCAGATCGAAAAGCAATTAGCATTCTGGCTTGTGATAATTATCCACAGTATGGGAGGCTTATCCAAGATGTAGTTACCACTGTGTCTAATAATAGGATTTTTTTTAACACTGATGTATTTTCATGGACACACTAGTGCTCTGATTTCAATTCTGTCACTTAGCTCAGATAGGGGAAATAAACATCCCTCACACATTTTTTTTCCTTCATAAAAGAAAGTGCACTGCTGTTCTGACAACTTGTTGTGTCACCTAAAAGTCACCTTGAATCATGTTTTAATCAGCTAGAACAAGGCAACATCTCATTTATTTCTGCAGTTTCCTTGCTCTGCAGTGCACTGATTGCCGAGACATAGAAATCCAAATTGAGCTCCGATTAAAATGGAATGAGGATGCAAATCTTGCCATTGGTTCAGAGGGGCACTCTGCTCTGTGCTAGGAAAGGTCAAGGTGATTCAAGTTCCAATTAAACCAGAAAGATTTACTCTAGTTCAGGAAGATGTTTCCTTGTAACAAGTTTATGCTGTGACAGGTTGAATAATTTCTGAATCATTTCTCTTTGATCTATTAGTTTTTATTAGTATAAGAGTTTACTGAAAAAGAAACTCAGTATTTTTTTTCATACTGCAGCAGGACCCAATCCTATTCTCATAAAAGCATTGTTTCACAGGCTTGGAAACCATGCATCACCTCCCAAATGTAGCCAGTACTGTAAAGAATTTTGAGGGTTTGATTAATTTTGATTTACTGTTGATTTCTAACATCTGGGTAAATAAGTTGTTAGTTCAAACACACTTTGATTTTGAGCTATATCTAAAGGCACAATGCATAAATCAATGGGTGCTGTCTATATGTGGTAGCGGTGAGGCACCCATGTTGTCTTCAACTCTTAGCTAAATATAGCTAAAGGAGAAATGATCATAATAATAACCCATGCCAAACAGAGATTTTAAAAATAGACACTGGTGGTTGAATTGCAGTATACAGAAAACACACCTCATTTATACACTTCAGGCTATGTCTATTACAAGGCAATACTTTATTGGTAATGTTTTACAATGGATGAAATTGCCTATTAATTCTTAAGTGCAGTCCTGTTAACCCGATGTCCACAAATACGAAAGGAACCACATGTTGTTCTTAGCTGTAAAAATCATGTTTTGCATTCTGGGAAAGAAGCTATGTCATATTATAGAGGCAGAAAATGAAATAATACCAGGTGATTTTTAAATTTACTATCTGGAACCTTCCAGAAAAGAGTAGGGGGAAAAAAAAAAAAAAAAAAGCTGAGGCATGGGCTAAAATAAAGACTGATTCTAGTTGGGGACTAAAAGTAGGTAATGTCAGCACACTGGAAGAACATGGTTGTTATTTCTATTTTCTGATTTCTGGGGTTTACTGAGAGTATTGACAATACTGACAATACTGTAATGGAATGTTTTCCTGAATAGTACTGTACCGCCTCCTTATTCTTACAACTGATATGTACAGTCTCAGTGCAATGCCTCACCCTTACACTGGAGGAGGCAATAAGAAAGGGAAGAAAAATAAACCTGAAACTGCTTCATAAACTACTTATGAGATTGAGTGCGATGACTTGTTAATAAGTAAAATGTGAGAGCAGTTTTCCATATGCAGACTGAAACGATGCAAAAATACTAAGCAGGAAGTTGTTGGGAGCAAAGAAAAGGTTTTGTGGAAGTTACCTGTTGGGATGGATTTTTTGAATTTTATTCCTTACTGGCAGTGCTACAGTGAGCCAGTTAGTCAGTGATTCCTGAAGGAAGGGGAGTTTGCATGCCGGGCCACAGAGAGCCACAGCATGTTCCCAAGGGCTCTTTGCTCAGGAGGCGTCATGTTTTTGTGGTGGTCTGGCAGTGTACCTACAGAGTAGCCCTTTGCATTCCTGTTCTTGAGAGGTGCAGGAAGACTGCTTAGGGGAAGAGCAAACGGAGGTATGTTAATTTTACTTACTGTAAGGTTACACCACAAAGATTTCCCATCCCCAGTCTTTAAGATCACGTGCCGTTTTCTGAGAAGCTGGTAGTTCAAAGGTTCTGCCTTTCTGCGTGACTTCACTTGGTATACTTGACTATCTTAGCTTTCATAGCCTAGATGTGGTGAGATCCCTGACTTAGGCTCACCTATATTTTCAGTCCTCAACAAAGACCATTAGTTGTGGTTTAAACCCAGTTGACAACTAAGTACCATGCAGCCAGTTGCTCACAACCCCCCCTTACCTGCTCCCTAGATGGGATGGGGAGGAGAATCAAAAGCATGTAAAACCTGCGGGTTGAGGTGAGAACAGTTTAATAACTAAAATAAAGTAAATTATAGTGGTAATAGAAAGAATGTCAACAATAACAATAATGAAAAGGAGAAACAGAAAAGAAGAAATGAAAATTCAGAAAACGCAAGTGATAAGTCCATAATCTAAATACGTAAATCTACATACTAAATCCAAAACACAGCACTGTGTCAACTACTAGGAAGAAAATTAGCTCTATCTTAGCTGAAAGTGGGACATTGTCCCGTGTGGAGATGAAAGGCAAGGACTCTGTTTCTGCTTACAAATGAAATCCTTTATTTCCCATCTTGAATCCCTTTTATAATCTACTAAGTGCTAAGCAGTAACTTTCCACTCTCTTACTTCTTTATCATCTGGATTCAGCAAAACTACTAAGGGTTACAAATATTTACATCGTTTGGTCTGTTTCTGAGATGCACATCCTGCTTTATCTTGTAAAACACCTGCTTTGTTTTGCTAACCAATCTTTACCCTTCATTGTTCATCACCCACAGTCCCTGACTTTTAAAAAACAACAGTGTGAAAATGTGGGATGGCTCAGAGCGCGGAAATTGAAATAATTTTGTTTGCAAAGTTGCATAAAATTTAGGATCACTCAATAGCAAAATAAAAAAAAAAAAATAAGACGAGCTAACTTGGATGTGCAGAACTGCTAAGTTTATAGTGACTGGTTTCGGTGCATCCTTTGTATTTGGATGCAACATAAAAAAACAAAGGATGTTTAAATAAATGGACAATAAATCTTTTTGGGGGCTGAGAGGCAGTGAATTAAATTTACCTACTGTAATATATAAAATAGCCTATGAATGACCAATTCATTCTTCAAGAGATCAAGTCCAGTAAGATGGATAGATTTGAAGTGTGTCTGACATCACATTTGTACAAATCAAATAAAGGCTAATGAAAGTTCATCCTCATGTCACAGAATGATCACTTTCTAGGGCAAGAAAGATTTTTCCCTGATGCACATTGGCTAGATAGATTACAAGAAGGAGTTTAATCACGAATTATTCTCAAGTAGAAAATCATGAATTTTCTCCTCATTATGAAGTTCAAAAAGACTAAATATCCTGAACTGTTTAACAGCTCAAGGAGATGTATGATGTGTTATATCTGCGTATCAGATGAGAAAGGTGTGGAAGGAGTAATGTTGGTGTCGTGCATGTTCCCCTTGGTGTGCCTTTTGCAGCCCCAGTGTCCCTGGAACTGTAGGCTTTGTGGCTCTTTGAACCTTAAACTTAGTCTGAATGGGGGCTTGGAGTCCTTAGGTCAAAGCTGCGTTAGTTTTTCTTCTGTTGGGTTTTAGCCGTAGTACAGGCAAAGAGGGTCTGTCTCAATGTCTCTATTTATAAATGGCAGGTGTCAAGCTCCATTTTTGGGTATATTGCCATTTGGTTTCTGGTAACACAGAAATGCATTTTAAAATATCTTCAAGAAGTGATACAGGATTTCAGAGTGACACTTCAAAAATAACCTTTCTAGAAAGAAAATAGGTTTTTAAGCCAAAGCATTGCATAGAAATCATTCTGGTCTCCAAAACATATGATAAATAGTTGCTGCATATTTGGTGAGTCAGTCAATATATACCAAAGCATCCTTGAGAGCAGCCACATCATTGATGCCCTGTCACTTTGCAGCTGATTTTTTTTATTTGATACCTTTGCCTCCTGAAGCTCATTGCATGCATTTGGAGAATGAGTCTTCTGGTTATCAGGTGGAAACTGGGAAGCTGCCATTTATTTTTTCATAGCCTTTGCTATCAGCAGATAACTCCTAGTAGAAACACTTCCATCTGTTTATTCATATGTTCAGCTGGGATGCATTTATGTATGTATATGTATAGACATAGATTTATGTAAATATGTGTTTATGTGTTTGGGGTTTTATTCCATAGGTGAACATTTCTTTTCAAAGCGCTTGGTATATCTGGTTTGTTTTTCTCAAAGATTTGGAGCACTAACTAACGCCATCTTTAGACATATAAAGCCACTATTTCTTGTTATTTCTAAAATAATAATCTGTGAAAGAATGTAAGGTATTTTAGTCTGACTATACAAATCATTGCAATAATTTTGAAACTATTATGTGCAAATATCATGTTAATATACAGCTGAACTAGGGTATACTAACCCAAATAGTTAGTTAATCTGACTAGCTCACATCATATTGCTTTATGGCAAAGTCATGTCACTAAAAACACTTTTGTGACTTACAGATGCTAAAGGAAAACGTGTAAAACTGGAGAAAAAGTATCCCTTTTCTGAATAATAATAGCATATTCAAATGATTATCTTTTCATTTTAAACTGAAAGTTCATTGTTTCCTCAGTGTCAGCATTTGCAACACTGAACTACAAATTTAGCAAATACAAAAGCAAGACAATCCAATGCTCATTAAATTGAATGGATATATTCTCACTGAACTTAGTAGAAAGCACTGATCCTAAAACTTATAGAAAAGCCATTTTATGGGAACTAAAGTATGAGAAAGAACCCTGGTTTCATGGAATGTAACTGGTGAGCTAATGATCACTACTACAACAGTGGAAAAATTATTTCACTTCAGCTTCCCTTATTGTCACTAACTCAACAGTGCGTGAGTAGGAGAAAGATGTTTAGAGAAGAACACTCCAACACCAACAAGCCTATAAATCCTGAACCACTTCTCTGAAAATTGCCTGGTCACAACACACACTTTTTTGACAAGGCAGGCTATAAATTTTTATGTTTGCTCCTATTAGCCACCTCTGCATAGGTTCCTCCATGCGAGCTGCAAGTGAAAGAATTTTCCTGGTTCCAGCTGGGGAAGAGACTTTGTAAAAAGGCACCTGATGTAAAGAGGTGCTAGATACTGAGGCTGTTTGTCTTCTAGGTAGAATGCAACTGAAACCAGAAATCAATACAGATAACAATGCTATGTGAAAAGACTTTAGTGGAGTCTATGCAGCTCCAAAGGGAGCCTGGTCCTTCCCTCAGTGATATATTAAAACTCTTGATGTAAATAATGTTAAAGAAGCTTTGATAAATGCTTCCCCTGCCAAAGAAAAATAGAAGATTTGAATGACAATATACTTGCTTTATCTTTTCCTGGAGACATCCTTCCGGTGGTTGTTTTTTGTTTATTTCTTCATGAGAATCAAGACTAGCCAAAACAGCAAATAGTTGGGGTCAATGGCAGAAGCTGAACAGTGAATGGGGATCAAGTTACATCATATCACATATTTTTTAAAGGAAAGAGAAGAATACAAAATTCTACGAAGAATTCAGCTTTCCTCCTCCTCCCCCCTCCATTAAGAGGATTGCAGAGGATGACAAACTGCATTGGGATAAGTAGTAAAAGACAGGACACAACAAAATGACTCTTCATTTTCACCATGGAAGGTGAGCAGCTCTGAAACATTAAGTGTTGTTATAACAGAGAAGATGAATGTTGCATGTATGATGTAGTAATTATTCTCTACTCTCTCAAACATTTCAAGTGAATTGAATCAGGGTCTTGATGCTTTTATGTGGAAGCAAATGGAAGTTCAGCCTTTGGCTTTGATTCAAGTTCCAGATGTTCACAAGATTTTTTCAATTTTCCCTCTACTGAATTTCAAAAGAAACAACTCAATTTTTGGCTACAGAGGAAAGCAGTATTAAAAATGGCTCTTGTGTTAATATGTATGTGTATCAGCGCATTTCTTTTCCCCACACAGACTGTTTTTACTGATACTTTCAACTTGGCTGAATGGAGTGAAAATATTTGAGTATAAACAGATGGTGTTAGCTGAGTGAGAACTACTTTCAAAGACAGTGTAATGTTAACAAACTGAATATTTTAGTACATTTACATTTTAAGATGGAAATTGGATTAAAACTTGAATAAGAACTATTTTTAGGGTTGTATAGCACTTGATACTGAAGTGGCTGAAGTTTGTGGCCATCCCTTTCATGCCATTAAAGTACTGATTCTTTGTATCTGTAAGTGCACATACATAATTACTTAAAACAATGACTAGAAGTCTTAACAAGTGATGAAAATTCTGTTTCATCTTTATCTGATCATACTCGGAGACATCCCCTGCTCAGAGTGTTCACACCTTTAAAGAGACTGAGCATCTCCTAGGCTATAGAGAAAGCAAAAGGTTAAAATGAGTTTTTTCCAAAATGGTTACAAAATTATTGCATAAACTGGATTTATATTTCAGTTGTGAATGTCACATAAGCTTCATGCATTCCAGTGGCATTTATAGATCCAAGTGACAGCTTTCATAAAGTCCTTCCAGACAAAAATAGATTAGGATTTCCTGTGGGTCTGCCTTAGTAGACTCGGATGTACAATTAGAAAGGTCAGAGATCAGCTAAGACCTTAGGCAATGTTCGATATCTTGACACTAGAGGACAGAAGACATTCCTCTGAATGCAGAATGGCTGCCTGGACTCTTTTGGAGAAAGTAGTTCAAACAGTAAACAGTTGCATAAAGATGCTTGAATTCAGAAAACTCAACTGGATTGTAACTTGTTCCAAGTACTGTGTGAAAGAAAGGTTAGCAGTTGTTTTGGAAAGGGTATGTCAGTTCCTATGCAATGCTTGAAGAGTTAAACACAGAAAGAGGTAATAGTAGTTTTGTATTGTACCTTAGTTACTGGACTGTGCTTATCTTAACCTATGGAATTTACATTCTTTCAATTCTCCTCCTCATCCCTCTGGGAGCTGGGGAGTGAGCGAGCGGCTACGTGGTTCTGAGTTAATGGATGGGCTTAAACCAGGACAGCAGGGAAGATCATTTGGAAGGCTGAAGTTCTATTTTCACACAATAGCATGAGTAAGTGCATCACCCTATACTGCACATTTAAAAGGGTGCTGGTAGCTGTACTCAAGCTCAGCAGCTGACAGTGTCAGCAAGATTCCTGGTACCAGGCAAACGAAAAAAATGGTTTTTCTCTGTGCTGCTCAGGCAATGATGAGGGGCTACATGTCTCTACAGACTTTGCTGACACGAGCGACCAAGAAACTACTGTCAAGGTGCCAAATAGATTCTGCTGCAGTAAGTACTGACTAAGCAATAGCAGCAGTAAGACAGTACCTCCATCAGCAATTTACATGAGACCTTATTAGCAAACAAAGCTACAATATCACATCAAAAAATGGCAGCTTTCTGTATTTCTGCATTTTCTAGTGTCTGATCAAATCAAGATATAATTTATCATTTGGTTTGATATTAGTCCTGTAACCTATACTAGTCACATTTCTAAAAATCCAACTGGATAAGTGAAGTTTTAAACCACAGTGACCAGTTCTACACCAAAAACAAAAGGAGGAAGCAAGCTATTCTGGGAATTATAAGCATTGATATGTATATATGCATATGTGGTTTAAAACAGAATTATTTTTTTAATGCTCTAGAAATCAACACAGTTTCGTAAAAAAAAATAGAAGAAAACCCCCAAAATTTTAGATTTTGTATTGTAATGGGTAAGTTTACAAAACAAGTAACAAAAAAAAAAAAAAAAAAAGGAAATTAAAATTGTATTTAAAAATAAATTCAATATCTGCACCAAAGGAAACACAAAGGAAAAGATTTTTTCATACCCTGTCTGCAAATGTGAAAGTAACTTCAGAAAGTTTGCTTTAGTTTGTTTGTTTTGTTTTCCTATGTTTTTTTCATCTGTGGACTCCAGATAAAGGCCCAACTTGGGGAAAGCAAAACAGAAGATAAAAGTTTATCATATTCTCTGCTCACTCTAGCTGCCAAGTTCTTTCCCAGCTGTAGGTCAGATAGACGATTCAAATTACATTAAAATAAGCCTTTCAGTTACGCAGAGTTGTCTTAATATTAAAGATGGCACACTTTTTCAGAAACTCTGTGATTGGCAATAACTCCGCAATGCTATCTAGACAGAAAGCAGTATTTAGCTACAAGTTGTTCTAGTGTGAGAGGGAGAGTTTGTCTCGAATATTTTTGTCCCAGCCGAAACGCAAAGAGTACAGATGCCTTCACGGACTACTGCAGACATTGATCCTGGTAACTCTCATGGTAAATTGCAGCAAGAATTTTCAACCTTGAATAATGAGAATTGCTTAACTTGAACTCATGAAACTAAAAGCAATGCAGGTTCAGGAGTGAATATTAAGAAACGGACTACTGTTTAATCTGCTCTGTAGAGAAAGTGGGGAAGATATTCACAGCTTCTTCATTGCAGGCCTTTAAACACTGGGATTTTTGCCTTTCATAGTTACACTCTGAAGAAGAATTAGTAATCGTGTTGCTCCGAGTCAGCTTTAGGAAAATGAAAGGGAAAAATGAAAAATTTGTTGCATTAAGCAAGCACCAACCCATGAGCTCAGAAAATGTGACTAATTTCTACCAAATCTTCTTATCGCCATAGAAACCCTTAAAATCACAGGAAAGACACCGGGCAGTGTGTTCAGGAAAAGACACACAAAGCCTAAATTAAGTGATGGCTAAAAGTACTTGAACGCAACTGGACCTATGCTGTTCTTATCTGATAAGGCTACCGTACCCGGTGTCAACTAAAACTCATTAAAGGAGCACCAAATAACCATGGGACTGAGGACAAAATGAAGAAATAGCTTATACTTGAGTGTGCTAGTGTTTATTTCAGAAATTATGGATCTGGGACAATGCTGAGCTTTCCTCATGGACGGCTTTTCTGGGGGTTTGTTGTTTGGGTTTTTTTTAATTTATATTTTTCAGCAGCTTTTTTATTCCTCGCCTGCCCTAGCAGCTGGTTTTAGGGCGTGTGGGTTAGTAATGTAACTTATTTACCGAGTCTGGCTTTCAGGTCCTACTGGGCAGCAGTGACAATACCTGGGCACATCAGACACTGTGAGCCAGATGGCGCTCCTGAGGAAGTGACTGTTCTCTGGGTCTGGAGCAGGTAGGACTGCCTGGTGGAGGCAGCTGTGTCACTTGCCGGAAATAAGAGGTGGTGAGAGCTCTGAGTTGCTGGCTGGAAATTTGTCTTGCACTTGGGTCACAACAACCACATGAAACACGACAGGCTTGGGAAAATCTATGGATGGTCATAGAGGCCAGGAGAGGGCTTTGTTGACTGAAGACTGGCAGACAGGTGTCAAAGGTTAGGTGGGAATATCAATGAAACTCCAGCGAGAGGCTGGTGAAACGCACTTCAGTCCCTGGTAATACCATGGGTTTGAATGGAACACATGTTGGCCATGTGGAGGTGATAGGGAATTGCCAGCATGAATTTACCGAGGGTAAATCAAGCTTGACTAATCTGACTGTCTTTTACGTTGAGGTTATTATTTTCCACTAGGCTTATAGATGTAGGGGGAGGGGTGGCTGTTTTCTGTCCTAACGAGGAGAGTTTCTGACCCTGTTTACCTGAGCATCTTTGTAGTCAAAGTAGGATCTTACAGTGTAGATTGGTGAGTTAATAGCTTAGTAGAGTGCTGGCAAGATGGTTGACCCCAGAGAAAAGGGGTTAACAGTTTGTACTCTACTTGGAGGTCATTTGCTAGTGATGCTCTTCAGGGGTTTATCTTGAGGCCTATCCTCTTGTATTTTTTGATTCATATCCCGGACAAAGTGAGCAAATGCACCTTTATCTAGCTTGTGTATGACACTAAAAATTGTGTAAAATTCTTCTTTACAGTTGTTATGCTCCAGGGCAGGGCTCTAAATGACATCTCTGTGTGCATTAATAGCTCTAATAGTTAAGGTGTAAGCAGATTGATTTGGTCTGGGGACCAATGCTATTCTTTATTACTCTCTTGTCATGGGTTCAGCAGTAGCAGTCATTTTTCTCCTTCTTGGTAGCTGGTGCAGCACTGTGTTTTTGATTTTGGGCCTGGGAACAGCGCTGATAACACCAGTGTTTTCAGTTACTGCTCGGTAACGTTTTGGTCTGACCAAGGAATTTCTGAGTCTCATGCTCTGCCAGGGAGGGGGGGGAAGCCGGGAGGAAGCAGAGACAGGACACCTGACCCAAACTGACCAAAGAGGTATTCCATGCCACAGCACGTCATGCCCAGGATGTAAAAACGTAGGGCAGAGACCTGGAAGGTTGGGGGTGCACTGCTTGGTCGTGCTGGGTATAGGTGGTGAGCGACTGTATGCTTTTCCCTTTCATTTGCCTTGTCATTATTATTATTGGTGGTAGCAGTAGTGATTTCTGTTATACTTTAGTTACTAAACTGTTCTTATCTCAACCTGTGGGAGTTGCATTCTTTCGATTCTCCTTCCCATCCCTCTGGGAGCGGGGGGAAGAAAGAGGGGGGAGTGAGTGAGCGAAACTGCGTGGCTGCAAGGCTTAAACAACGACATCTCTGAAACTTACAACTTCCCTTACAGGCAGTTCAACACATTTTATTTTGCAGAAATTCTGAAATGTACTTTAGGTAACTTCTGATTACATACCCTTATGATCATGTCTTCACGTGTTGTTCATGGAACATTTCTTCTGCTTTCATCTGTATTTTAGCTATATCGATATATACACATATATGTACACACAGGTATGCACGGTTATCTCCATAAATGATAATGATTTAGGGACATCTGCTCGAGTTCATTTTTTTGAACTGACAAAGTAGCTCAGTTCTTTTCATCATAGAGGTTCACTTTTCTTTCTTAAAGTATAGTGGAACACCTTATTCTTAAAACTGGTTTGCTCTATTTTTGACTTGAGAGGGTATTTCCTGTGTATCAGTTAACTATCAGTCAGTATTTCCAGTTAACCATGCTGTGTTAATCAATGTTTGGATAACTTGGGCTTGTTACCCAAGGAATTGAATCCAGTGTAAAGCCCTCTGAACTAGGGTCCAGTGTATTGGTAGGTTCATATAGTGCAGTGCAACAACATGGATGTTAGATTAAATTCCAGAAACAGTAAAAGAATGCCGGTATGGCTAAGGATTCTTGCTCATTATTCTGGACCTTAAGTGCTTTCCTGAAGTAACTACATTGTTTTCAATTACTTTGTTTGCCCCACCTAAAGAAGCGCTTTGAATGAAACCTCTTTTCTGCCCAGAACTGCACACAGTACTCAAGTTGAGGCAACCCCAAAACTGGATACAGTGAGATAATCACCTCTTTTGACTGTCTGGTTATATTGTGTTTTATGCAGCCCAGGGTATTTTTTTGCTTTCTTTGCTACCAGGGCACACAGTGGGCTCATACTAAGCCTGTTGTCAAGAGGCACCCCCAGATCTCTTTCTGCAGGGCTGCTTTCCAGTCACTCCTCTCCTAGTTGATACTGCTGCCTGCCATTACTGCATCCTAGGTGCAGAATGCAGCATTTATGCTTGTTAAATGCCATCCCTGATTGATTGATTGATTGATTGATTGATTGATGGATGGTTTGATGGATGGATTGTTTGATGCTAGGCTCCTTCCCAATTGGTAGTCATATATTAGCTGTTATCTGACTGGTGGATTGCTGTGTAAAAGGAGCCCGAAGGGTAGGGGCTGGTGATCATCTCAAGGATCTTGGCCTGGGGGAGATGGCTGTGTATACCCAGAGACTACAGAGGCAGCAGTGCCTGCAGGCTTCTCTAGGCTATGTGGAAGTGCAGATGGTGATGTTCCAGACGGCTTAGTTCACTGGCTAGGGATGATACCTGGGCCCATCAGAGGCTGTGTTGGGTTGATAGGTGGCTGAATAGGAGCCAGCAGTGTGTCCAGGTGGCCAAAAAGGGCAATAGCATCCTGGCTTGTATCTGAAATAGTGTGGCAAATAGAACAGGACTCAGGAAGTGATGACATCTGTGTACTTTGCACTGGTGAAGCTGCACCTCAAATACTGTGTTCAGTTTTTGGCAAGAAAGACATTGAGGTACTGCAGCATGCCCAAAGAAGGGTAACAAAACTGGAGAAAGGTCCAGAGCACAAGTCTTATGAGAAGCAGCTTTGGGAGCTGGGGTTGTTTAGCCTGGGGAAAAGCAGGCTGAGGGGAGTCCTTGTCACTCTCTACTGTTAACCTAAAAAGAGGTTGTAGCAAAATGGGGATTGGTATCTTGTAAAGCAAGCAATAGGGTGAGGGCAAATGTCCTCAGATTTTGCCAGAAGAGGTTTAGATTGGACATTAGGAAAGCTTTCTTCAGGGTTGTCAAGCACTGAAAAAGGCTGCCCAGGGAAGTGGTGGAGTCACCATCCCTGGAAGTATTTGAAAGACCTGTAGACATGGCACTTAGGGACATGGTTTAGTGTTACACTTTGCAGTGCTGGGTTAATGGTTGGACTTGATGACCTTAAAGATCTTTTCCAACCTAAAATGTTCTATGATTCTATGAACACAGAGGTTCAACAAACACTTATTCCTAACTAAGATGGATTTGGTTTTGTTTACATTATATCAATTAGTAATCAGGTTTAACCAGAAGAAGCACTCAGTACAGGAATTTTTAATGCTTAAGTTCAAGGATTCAAAAGCAACTAATAAAAAAATATTAGCAGGACTTTAAAGATAGTAAGCACTAACACCATTATTTATTAGGCTGTTTTATGTTAGTGATTTTGCATAATGAATTCACAACATCCATGATCTGAAAGGAAAATAAGGAATATGTGTGAATACTCCTAATAACAGCTAAGAAGATACAACTGCTTGTAGCTACCCTCTTTCAAAATTATCGTGTTGATGTTTACCTCCTGAAATAGCTAAAAATAGCCCCCAACTTTGGATAAAGCTGAAATAGTCAGACTGATGGTTTTTACATATACATAATTTTCATCATAATTATCTTCAGTTGAATGAAAGTATAATTTAAATGTATATGTAAGCGCACAGATACAAGCTGAATTACAGAACAGAACACACACCAGTTAAGAATGTTATTTAAAATTATTCCTTGATTTTGTTTTTTGCCTATAATAGTGAGCACCATGAACCACTAATGCTTGTATCTTTGGAATATTTTGCCTTCTTATTGTAAAAATAAAACCCAGGTATATTCAAGTCTGGTAACAGCCTGAGGAAAGATTTTATTTTTCTCTCTGTGTTCTTGAGCCTATAACAGAGAATAAGATATGAAAAAGAAAATTGAAACCTGTGTGAAAACAGACACCATAACACAGCACACATTAAAATGTGTAATTGCTTAATATAAAGTCTCCCTTTAGAAAAATTATCGAGGAACCCACCAGAATTTTTGTTTGTCTCAGACAAATCATGCCATTTATGGATGTAGAGCAAACATACAGATTACTACAGACCAGTCAGCCTCACCTCCATGCTTGGCAAAATCTTGGAGCGGATTCTCCTGGAAGGCATGCTAAAGCACATGAAAAACAAGGTAGTTGGTGACAGCCAGCATGGCTTCACTAAGGGGAAATCCTGCCTGACCAATCCAGTGGCCTTCTATGATGGGACTATGGAACTGATGGACAGGGGTAGAGCAGTTGTTGTCATCCATCTGGACTTAGAATCATAGAATCATAGAATAGTTAGGGTGGGAAAGGACCTCAAGATCATCTAGTTCCAACCCCCCTGCCAGGGACAGGGACACCTCCCACTAAACCATGCCACCCAAGGCTATGTCCAATCCAGCCTTGAACACCGCCAGCAATGGAGCATTCACAGCTTCTCTGGGCAACCCATTCCAGTGCCTCACCACCATCACAGTAAAGAATTTCTTCCTCATATCCAATCTAAACTTCCCCTGTTTCAGTTTAGATTGGATATGAGGAAGAAGTTCTTTACGGTAAGGGTGGTGAGGCACTGGAATGGGTTGCCCAGAGAAGCTGTGAATGCTCCATCGCTGGCGGTGTTCAAGGCTGGATTGGACATAGCCTTGGGTGGCATGGTTTAGTGGGAGGTGTCCCTGCCCCTGGCAGGGGGGTTGGAACTAGATGATCTTGAGGTCCTTTCCCACCCTAACTATTCTATGATTCTATGATTAAACCATGTTTTACTGAAACAAAGCAATGACAGCTACACAGTGTAATGTGTTATGCTAGTGTTCCACACTTTTTGGTTCAATGGTCTATTTCAGTATGGTTGAATACAGGTAATTTAGAAATTGTGGTCAGATCTGTTAGAAATGTACTCTTCTCGCTCACGCCATTGCCTAAGGGACAGACATCAGAAAACAAATGTCAAAGCCTCATAAGCTTTTTTACCTGAAAACAGATTTATGGGTATACTTTCAGATGGGTCTATAGAAATGAGAACACACAATACTGGTTAGAATATAAAGTTTAAATTTTCAACTAGTATAAAGATCGATATTCTTAATCACAGTAACTATTTGTACTTTGCAACCGTGTATCTGCAGAAGAGTAAGTAAACACAAGAACTCAATGTTTTAAACACCAAGAGCTGGGAGCAACGATGAGGTTTCCAATAGACCTAGATATGCAGACAACTCCCCCAATTTCTTTGTCCACACTCATCTCTCCTGTTCCCAGGAGTCTGTGTGCATTGCATGAGTTTTAGAGACTTTACAAATATGGATCACAGTGAGGCATCAAGAAAAGGAGTCAATATCTTACTACAAAGGAATAGTAAAAGCTGTTAACATTGTTTTCTTCTGTATACAGATACTCTGAAAAAAAAAATAAAGACTGCAACTTGAACCTGTATTTCAGAATTTTAAATGACAACTATAAGGACACAGATTTTGTTTACATTTTCACAATATAGCATCCATGGGTTCATTACATTGTTTCAAATAAAACACATACAATGCAAGTGCTACAGTAAGAGAACTCAAAAAAGTCTGGATCATTAATTTTCCTTCCTGTGAAAAATGTTCATCTTCCTTGATCTGTGACACTCTTAAGACAAAATATATTGTTCACCAGAGGTTTCCTATATAGATTTTTAATTATACAGTGCTCAAACTTTAAATGATAATAGAAATTTGACAGAAGATTTGCATGTGGCTGCCATTTTTGATCCATCTCTCAGAAGGAGCAAATCCCCGTGAGCTTTCTTAAAGAATAATTTTCTTGAGTTGCAATGAAGTATTTGAACATCAATAATAAAGCTAAGTCTGTCACTCCAGCTGAGAACAAAGCTTTTCAAACTTCAGAACTGCCACAGGGACACACTCCTTTCTAGGAGCAAATCCAAAGTGGCACTCAGGATTTTATGGCTCCTGTGGAACAAAGGTGATTGCTTTGTTTTGTGGGTTATTTTTTTCCTCCTCCATCCATCCTTCCAGCAGGGATGCTGAGCTTAAAAAGTTTATTTTTTGTTAATTTCCATTTCTCATTGGGAATAGAAAATCATGAGCATCCCTTTCCTCTTCTCTCCTCCTCCCCACCCAAATTCAAGCTAAGGCCCACAGACTTTTCTGTGCTTTAAGAGATTTTGATTTTAACTCAAAAAAGCATAGCCGAGTATGCCTGATACCCCTAGGAGAACAAAAGTTCCTTCATAAGGTAAGGCAAGCAACTTATTTTGTCTATTTAAGGAAACACAGCATGTACAGATTAAGAATAGCAAAGCCATAAGAGTAAATGTGAAGGCTGCACTTCCACCCAGAAAGAACGCATAAGAATATCTAAACACTGAGATTAAAATATATATGTTCTTTAGCTGAATGGCTAATCACAGCATGCAATAGAAAATCTGTGAACAACCACTTTCTTCATGTCTTACATTTTCAGAATGAGTTAGTTCTGCCATGACAAAGCTTGCAGCTGGAAGGAATTAAACACTATAGAGCTACTTTCTATCAGAAACTGGTTTTAAAGGTACCACTAATAAAAATAAGTGCAGTATTAAAACCTCACAATATTAACATAACACAGAGACTTTTTTTATATTTGAAATAAAGTTATCTTTCTTACACTTAACTGTCTCTCCTGAGTCAGGATACGAACACTAAATATATTATGCCTTCAGCCAGAAGGGATTATGATTAAACTGTTAAACCTAAACATTTCTGTATTGTCTGTGACGTAAGTTCTACTGAACAGCAAAAATTCATTGCTCAATTAAAAATATCAAAGACAAATGCTTAGTGAGGCTGCTTGAAATCAAAGCTTGAAACACAGGAGTCAGAGATGGAAAAGGTCAATTGCCTTGTCTATTTTCAAATATCTCAAGCATCATAATTCTGTATTACTCCTTAGGAGATGAATCCATTGTCACTCAAACATTTCCTTATTAACTCTAACTGTAATTTTATGTTATAATCCTTTCATTATAAAACTTAGAGTCAAACAGGCAATGCCATGCATATATAACTCCTTCTAAGAAGGACATTAGGGATCAATACTCCTTAATCCACTGCCACCCCAGAGTGATTTATTATAACCACATCTGTGTTCTGTCAAGAGCTAGTGGTAGGTACACATATTTGTCCCATTTATAAACTCAGTAAATTTAACAGACTGATGTAGAATGAAAGGCCTTATGCAAGTTTAAGACACATTTCCCACTGAGAGGTAATGTCCTAATGCGAAAGAAGAGGGGGATTGGAACTAGATGATCTTAAGGTCCTTTCCAACCCTAACTATTCTATGATTCTATGAAGAAAGGCTTTTCAGGACAGAAGCTCACTGTCAGCCATCTAAATTGGGCAGCTGGCTCCTTCTTTAACAAAGATGCATCTGCGTACTTAAGAGAAAAAATTTACGAATAATCAGACTATCTCTTACACTAGGACAGAAAAGCTTAAGTTTGCAAAGGAAATGCTCTCCTGGCGTTCTGAAAGAATTCACAAGGATACTGGTAGTATGAGCTAACATGTTTCACTAAATAGGAGTAACCTGAGCCAATTCTAGAAACCAGAGAAGTTATCTGACGGCAAGTTGCCCGAGTTGTTACTGAGGACATCTGGTAGAAACACAAGTCTTTTGGACAAAACCCCTGACCAGGTAGGCTGTCTGCAACAAATGTAAACTAAGGTTTTATCTATGCACGTAGACTGAACTTTGGGTCTTTAAAGGATCTGGCTCAATAAAAACAATTACATTTTTCTAATTTTCTTAATATCATAGCCAATGTAGGACTATATTCCAAAGACAAGTTAAAATCAGGGATCTGCTTCAGTAAAGTGGATATCCAAAGACTGTCAAAACGTAACTGATCGGAAGAATGATAGCTGATGTGAAAGCGTGGCAGTAATCCCAGGGTGATGTATCAGTTTACATGAGTCATAGTAATGGTGAAGTGTGACTATGAGAGGAGTCCACATTAAGACTCTGCCATGCTTAAGACTTTCCATGAGTCTCACCAGTGCAAGTGGTAGGATGTAGGGGAAGTGAAATAAAATATTCTGTCTGATATGTTCAATTAAACAGTTTTATAAAACCTTCAGTTCACAACTAATTTTGAAGAAATCAAAATCTATTGACTTGTTCACTAAAATAGTGGTCTGAATCTTTTATAGCAAACATCTTCTTTCAAACCTAAATTAATCAATCAACTTGACAAAGCCTGTAAGAGTCAGCTGAAGGCTGAGATGCTCGCATATTTTACACCACATTATTTCTAGCATTTCAAGCTTCATAAATGCATACTCTATGTTGCCATTTTAACAACATATTATATCACTTCTAGTTGGACTAGAAAATATTTGAGGAGCAGGAACCATCTTTGCTAATATCACAGAGTAGTGCAAGCAGATTCTCAGTTGGTTCCTTTAGGCACAAATGTAATACAATCAATAGCATGTTTTTATACACTATTAATAGCTATTCATACCAGAAATTCCCAACCTAAACCAAAATAAATCATTTAAGCTAAAGAATTAAAAATCATGGAAATAGCAAACCCGTGTTTGAAAGCTTAAGGTTTTTCAGAGTAACTTAACATTCTTATTTCCCAATTCATGTTTTTGTGAGCACTTTCGAAATCTCACTTTCTGCAAGTAAATGCAAATTTAAAACAATTTTCCTTTTAGCCTCTCATCCCTGGATGATAACTCTGGGAGTTAATGACTAACTCAAAATATGACTGTTTTCACAATGGTAAAGACTACCCATACTCTCATAATTCCTGATTCAAGAGCTATTGAGAATAATCACTATACTCTTTTCCTCTTCTCTTGGCAACTGCTTGAGGCCACTATTGTAAAAATAATAGGCTATGTGAGAATATGGCTTGACAGCACAAGGCCATTTGAAAATTCTTGTTAGACTATTTCTCCAACTGGGAGATTGGGATGAATTATCTAAATTATTAACTGACAAAAATAGTTGGCATTTTAAAAAATCATCTTTGTCTTGTCAGGGCAATATAACTGAAGTATTATTTTTTGACTGCCAATATGCATATGCAATTGAGCAGTAGAAACACCACTATCTTCCCTAAGCAAAAGAGAAATTTAAATCAGGAAATCTTTCAGGTGTTTTTTTACTTGATAGGACTGCTCATTTAAATTTCATCATCTTGTAACTTACATATGTATAAATGAATACACTAAAGAACAAACTCTCTTATAATGCATTGCACAATTGAATTAAAGAACATATACCATCCTTGAGGACTTAATGTGACATCTTTAGTGCTATATTTTACAGGTGCACCACAAAAGTTGCAGTTCATCAGGTGGCAGCCTCAGTGGTTTAGTGACTAAGTTTGATGTCTCACTATTAAGAGACATTATGATGAAGACAGGAGGTATTAACAGGGAGATGGACCCAAGTTAACATCATAAACTAGCTTCCGACCACTTTAGGATTTGGACACAGAAGCCTATGGCTGGCTCCCTTCATCTTTCAGACTTAACCACTGTCATCTGACTAGAGGAATCTGGATTCCACACAGGGAACCAGCATCCTGAAATTTAGCTGGGGTATGACTGTGTGTTACCAGGCCAAACTCCCTTTTCTTTGTATATGGCTTGTGAATTCCTGAAATACAAACCAAACACTTGCTTATGAGTTGCAAGAGGACTGGGTAGCATAAACACATGTTGAAAACAGCACTCTTAAGAGTTCTATTTGGGGAAGGAGAATAATTATGAGGTGCAATAAAAATAATTTCAGCATGTGAACTTATCTCTTCATGATTCAGGGTCTCCTTTAGAACAGGGTTCATTATACTGGTTCCTTGCATAAAGAGATTTGAAGTAAGCTAGATACAGAAAACCTCCACATTCAATAGGTTTAAATTTTGGCCCGTTCTCTGACCTCACTTTCGGTAAAACATAATATTCTGAAGCAAGGAGCTGCACATTTTCATTTAACATACTGTAAAGCTACACTTTCTTTTTTTTGTTTGATATGTGTTTTTCTCCTGATTTTACTCATGTTCCCTAATTGCCATATTGAAAGATACAATGGGGTTGATTTTGTTTTTAACAACATATGGACACAGAGACACACTGTCTCTGAATGTGGAACTGATGTCCATTGGGAAAATCTACTCTTCTGATTCAGGGTGCAAGCAGATTATTTCAGTAAATGTTGAGAAATTTTCTACAATTGAAGCCTGTATCATGGGTCTCAGCTGATCTCTGTTGTGCTTGAGGGAACAGAATTCCTACTGTAATAACAATACAAAAGAATATTATTAATGTATTAGAATCCAGAGTGAGTTCTGTCTTCCAGTAATGATACATTTTAGGAGAGATGTAAGTCTCTAGCAAGCCTACAAGTACTAGCCCAGAAATCAGATTTCACTCTGGAAAAACACTACACTAATTTTGCCACCTCTCACAATACGATGACAGAATCAATTTAGAGCCTTATGTACCATGAGATTTACTCTGAAAGTCCTTCTGTTCCAAGTTTTCTCTAGATCTTCTAGATCTGGTTAACCCAGGCCCAGAAACAATGATGCAGTCATACTACTGACAGCAAAGTTTCACATGTAACCCTACAGAAACTACTAAATACAATGTACATAAACCACCAAATGATGAAAAGAGTACCTGCCCTCTGGTACTGCTCATGCCAGAACCAGCAGGAGGAAGGTGCTATTAGAACACTGGTTTCTTTCAGGAGTGACGGGGTTCACAACAGCCAGCCTTGAAAGGTTGTATGTGCCAAAGCTCCAAACTTTATACAGAAGTCAGGGGAAGCCTTTAAATACAGAGACAGACGCACAGGTTGCTGCCAGTTGTATTTTGTATCAGGAAAACCAACACAATGATAGCTGCAACCTCTGAGATATGTAGCCAAATTTAGATTTAGCATCTGGACTTCCATCTTAGCCAGCATAGTCAGTTCCAGATACTCAAGATTATACAAGCTTAGAAAACAGGCAAGTCCTACATAAAAATCATTTCAGAAAGACCCCCTAGCAAGAAAATTGTCAGGTCCTCAGAGCAAATAAAGTCAAGTATTAAGCATGGGAAAAATAATGCAAAGGAACTGGAAGTAGGGAGGGGAGGCTCTGAATATTTGAAGCAACACAACACAGTGGAAGTACACATTGTAATACAGATTAACAAATAGCAGCTTAAGTTAAAGATGACGAGATTTCATGCAAGCAGTGATGGGTTTTGTACATAATCATGGATTTAAAGCATTTGTACTTTGATACATGATGACTGATTGTCATGGGTTCAGCAGCAGCAGTCATTTTTTCTCCTTCGTAGTAGCTGGTGCAGTGCTGTGTTTTCGATTTTTAGTCTGGGAAGAGCGCTGATAACACCAATGTTTATAGTTGTGGCTTAGAATGTTTTGGCTTGATCAAGGACTTTCTGAGTCTCATGCTCTGCCAGGGAGGGGGGGGAAGCCGGGAGGAGGCAGAGACAGGGCACCTGACCCAAACTGACCAAAGAGCTATTCCATGCCACAGCACGTCATGCCCAGGATGTAAAACCAGGGGCAGGAACCCGGAAGAGTTCAGTTCACAGCTCGGTCATCGAGTGGTGAGCAATTGTATCCTCTTTCCTTGTATTTCCCTGGTCATTGTTGTGGGTGGTAGTGGCAGTGGTGGTTTGTGTTATACCTTAGTTACTGGACTGTTCTTATCTCAACCAGTGGGAGTTACGTCCTTTTGATTCTTCTCCCAGTTTCACACCCCCACACCCCCCCCCCCCCCCCCGGAGTGGGGGGGAAGAAGGAGGGGGAAGTGAGTAGTCGGGCTTTGTATTAGAAGGGGTGAGCTATTGTATTCTTCCCTTGTATTTGCCTTGTCATTATTGTTATTGATGGTAGCAGTAGTGACTTGTGTTATACTTTAGTTACTAAACTGTTCTTATCTCAACCTGTGGGAGTTGCATTCTTTTCGATTCTCCTCCCCATCTACCCGGGAGCAGGGGGAAGAAAGAGAGGGGAGTGAGTGAGAGAGCGACTGCGTGATTTATGGCTTAAACCGCGACACTGATGCATTCACATCCTAATATTTTACAGTTTTTAATACAAGAAAGTATCACTAATTAATGATTTGTTCTATCTTCTGACTTGGAAAGTTAACTCTGTACTACTACAGTCAGCAGTGTTTCTGCATTAAGAACACTTAGTGATCCTGTTTAAAACATTCCCCCACTCCCTTCATGGTAACAAGGCAGCCTTGTTGCAGTACCACACTCCTACCTTTCAATACATTTCACCTGCAGAGAAAGCTTTGAGACTTACACTGTGGAAACCCCCTTGCCAGAAGCCCAGCTCCAGGGTTTCAGTTCTCAATGTATAATCCCTTTACTCAGCTCAGCCCTGAGAACTCATGTAGCAGCAGAGTAGGCATCTAGTGTGGGGTCAGGAGAGTGTGGAAATTTGCTCTTCTTTTCCTTGTCTGGGAGACAGGTGTGCCTGACCTTCTACTTTTCCACCATTTCACAGAAAAACTTGTCAAAAAAGACCAAACACCTGGATTCAACCAGGTCACAAAAGGGAACTGGAAGCAGAGACCTCGGATCTCCTCAAACTGTGAACAGAGTCTGAAAACCTGGCTCTTTTACTGGGTGTTACAGGGTCCCACCTCTTCTCAGACTGCTTCAGAGGCTGTCTCTTTTCTTTCTTTCTCAGGTTTTGGTATAACACTGTCAGCGCCTCTGCTGCCTCATCTCCACACCAAAGTTCACCCAGTTGTACTTGCACTCTGGCAGCAAGACCAAAGCAAAAGCTGTCTCTTCCCTTTCCTCAGGTTTTTAATAAACCATGCACACACACAAAAAAGGCAGACCTGACATGAGATACTGCCAGGACTGTGAAAGCACACAGAGAAGCATTATTAACTGTACGGTTCAATGCAAGAATTAAATCCATTTTATCCCCTCCCTTTCATCCAACCCCTCCTAGTCTCTGCCCTTGACTTCAAGTTATGCCCAGCCTTCCAGGGCTCCTTCATCCAGAGAACTTCTGACTTGTGCCAGATTTACTCACCCCTCTAATACATCTTTCCTGAAGTCCATAGATTTTTTTTTTTTTTTCAGTCCATTATTCCATTTGATCCCTCCTGCGCTGTGGAATTTGGTTTTGCAAATTTATGTAGAGAGATTTTTTTAAATTAAGCATTGTCTCCTCAACTCTAATTGACCATAGAATAAGAAGAAATAATATTCTTAAAATTCTGGGATTGGAGAAGGACAAAGAATGAAGTACAAAAAGAGTTTTTTCCAGAACAAGAGTACGTGAAGCACATATTTTTATTTCCTTAAATTGTACTGATGTTCGTAACAGTCCTGTTTCTGCACACAATGATTGTCATGCAGTTCTTGTACACATAAGTAATCCTCATAATTCTCAACTGAACTGGAACCCAAATAAAATATGGTAGAATGAAGCAAATAAACCCTAATAAATGGATATAAATTATTCCTTATAATTTATAATTTGTGTGCAGTTAACAAGGAAAATTAATAATTATCAAATTTGATCAGATGTCTCATATCTGTAATTAAAGGTAAGTGTTTTGGATTTTAAATTTGTACTCTTGTTATTTTTAAGAACCATCCATCAAGGAGGATATAACCTGGCCTGTGAACCTTGAATATTCTCTAGGGTCTTCAGAGAGAAAGGAATCTTTTGCTTGGGATTGTGCACCAGAGCACAGCCACCTGCTTCACAGTGCATGAGCGTGCATGTTTAATTTCAGTGTCAAATCATAATTCACTGTGGATTAAGTCCAGCAGGCAGCTCAGCCCCACACAGCCACTTGTCCACTCTCCCCACAGGGGGATGGGAGAGAAGGGGAAGAGTAACAGTGAGAAAATTCACAGATTGAGATAAAGACTTTATAATAGGGAAAGCAGAACCTGTGTGCACAAGCAAAACAAAACAAGGAATTATCACCAGGCAGATGTCCAGACACCCCCAGGAAAGCAGGACTCCATCACACATAGCAGTTACTGGATGTGTCCGTGACACTAGATAATGGTCTGTGGTGGAACACACAAAAATAGAAAAGTACTGTTTTTCCGTGGTAGCTCCTCCCCAGAAAGTTCCACTTGGGCTCCTCCCCGGAAAAGTCATGACCCTTGGAGACCTTTCTAGATACTGCTGGCCACTTCCTCCAATGTAGGCTCTCCCCCTACGTCAGGATGAGTGTGCATTTTTTGCTCATATAAAACCTCAAGCCTCAGGTGATGCAGGGAGGCAGAACCTCATAACACCCAAGTCAACGTTGCCTCTGCGGGGACACCCTCTAAGGTTGAGCCTGCCACTTTGCACTGCGATGATGTTTCTCAGAGTTGGTTTCCTGATCATCATTACATGGTCCTTGGGGGTGGTAAGATAGCCAAACATCAGAGATAACCTTTACTGTATCTTTTGTTACATCTACATTTTCCCTGTATTAATAAACTAGCTATGATGCTTTATTGTGTTGTGTTTCTCTCAACCTGGAATCCTTGAACTCTGGAACACTAGGGAAGACAAATGCCATCACTCCAAACATCCCCCCATTTTTTATTGCTGAGCATGATGCCGTACAGTGTGGTATATCCTTTGGTCAGTTGGGGTCAGCTGCACCAGCTGTGTGTGTACTCTCCCAACTTCTTGTGCATCCCTAGCCTACTCACTGGTGGTGCAGTGTGAGAAGCAGAAAAGTAGAGTTCAGCAATGGCTAAAACATCCTTGTGTTATTAACACTGTTTTGGTCACAAATCCAAAACACAGCACCACACCAGCTGCTATGAAAAAAATTAACTGTATCCCAGCCAAAAAGCAACACAGTATCTAATGAAGTTATACTGCCACAGGATGCCTGGTATATTACAGGGCCTGCAGCAGACGTAGGCTCTTCTTGCCCGGACCTTCAACTAGAAGCCTGTCTGGATACGGTTGGCATCCCATATAATGCTAGGCATCTATAATGAGGCAACAAATTTGTTGCAGGCCCTTAATCACTGCAGTTTACAGCACAATACTCTATCCTGTACAGGACCTGATTTATAAAAAACACAGAATAAACACCTGGGATGGGCACCCAGAAAAATCAAGGCAAGTGCCCCCCTACAACTGGAACTGACTTTTGGCAGATGACAAGCATAGCTGGAACAGGTTATTAGAAATAATTGCATGTATTTTACTCCTTTCTTCAGAGAGTATTAACTATTAATTTACATTTTTGCAAGTGATTTTAGTTATAAGAGCATTTGTGTAAACAGTGGCATTAAAAATGCAATGAAAAATTCACACAGCTGGATGCAAAGCAGTTTTTTAAATCCCTCACAATAGCCACCAGCTTGGATTTTTAATTGTGCAGAAAACTTTTTTCTACAGAGATAATTATACAGAATTATTTTGACAAGTACTAATATGATTGAAAGCCAACTCTCAGATCTGCAACCAAATTTCTGCAATGTTCTGATGTAAGTCACATCACTGGGAAACCCTACAGAATTAGCAGCTTTACTTTGGGATGCTTAGCTCGTATCAACATGATGGAAAACTGATAGTGTCAACACAGTGGCAACTAAACGACTATCTCACTTTAGAATTGAAAGCAATGTAGTTACTTCAGGAAAGCACTTAAGGTCCAGAATAATGAGCAAGAATCCTTAGCCATACCGGCATTCTTTTACTGTTTCTGGAATTTAATCTAACATCCATGTTGTTGCACTGCACTATATGAACCTACCAATACACTGGACCCTAGTTCAGAGGGCTTTACACTGGATTCAATTCCTTGGGTAACAAGCCCAAGTTATCCAAACATTGATTAACACAGCATGGTTAACTGGAAATACTGACTGATAGTTAACTGATACACAGGAAATACCCTCTCAAGTCAAAAATAGAGCAAACCAGTTTTAAGAATAAGGTGTTCCACTATACTTTAAGAAAGAAAAGTGAACCTCTATGATGAAAAGAACTGAGCTACTTTGTCAGTTCAAAAAAATGAACTCGAGCAGATGTCCCTAAATCATTATCATTTATGGAGATAACCGTGCATACCTGTGTGTACATATGTGTATATATCGATATAGCTAAAATACAGATGAAAGCAGAAGAAATGTTCCATGAACAACACGTGAAGACATGATCATAAGGGTATGTAATCAGAAGTTACCTAAAGTACATTTCAGAATTTCTGCAAAATAAAATGTGTTGAACTGCCTGTAAGGGAAGTTGTAAGTTTCAGAGATGTCGTTGTTTAAGCCTTGCAGCCACGCAGTTTCGCTCACTCACTCCCCCCTCTTTCTTCCCCCCGCTCCCAGAGGGATGGGAAGGAGAATCGAAAGAATGCAACTCCCACAGGTTGAGATAAGAACAGTTTAGTAACTAAAGTATAACAGAAATCACTACTGCTACCACCAATAATAATAATGACAAGGCAAATGAAAGGGAAAAGCATACAGTCGCTCACCACCTATACCCAGCACGACCAAGCAGTGCACCCCCAACCTTCCAGGTCTCTGCCCTACGTTTTTACATCCTGGGCATGACGTGCTGTGGCATGGAATACCTCTTTGGTCAGTTTGGGTCAGGTGTCCTGTCTCTGCTTCCTCCCGGCTTCCCCCCCCTCCCTGGCAGAGCATGAGACTCAGAAATTCCTTGGTCAGACCAAAACGTTACCGAGCAGTAACTGAAAACACTGGTGTTATCAGCGCTGTTCCCAGGCCCAAAATCAAAAACACAGTGCTGCACCAGCTACCAAGAAGGAGAAAAATGACTGCTACTGCTGAACCCATGACAAGAGAGTAATAAAGAATAGCATTGGTCCCCAGACCAAATCAATCTGCTTACACCTTAACTATTAGAGCTATTAATGCACACAGAGATGTCATTTAGAGCCCTGCCCTGGAGCATAACAACTGTAAAGAAGAATTTTACACAATTTTTAGTGTCATACACAAGCTAGATAAAGGTGCATTTGCTCACTTTGTCCGGGATATGAATCAAAAAATACAAGAGGATAGGCCTCAAGATAAACCCCTGAAGAGCATCACTAGCAAATGACCTCCAAGTAGAGTACAAACTGTTAACCCCTTTTCTCTGGGGTCAACCATCTTGCCAGCACTCTACTAAGCTATTAACTCACCAATCTACACTGTAAGATCCTACTTTGACTACAAAGATGCTCAGGTAAACAGGGTCAGAAACTCTCCTCGTTAGGACAGAAAACAGCCACCCCTCCCCCTACATCTATAAGCCTAGTGGAAAATAATAACCTCAACGTAAAAGACAGTCAGATTAGTCAAGCTTGATTTACCCTCGGTAAATTCATGCTGGCAATTCCCTATCACCTCCACATGGCCAACATGTGTTCCATTCAAACCCATGGTATTACCAGGGACTGAAGTGCGTTTCACCAGCCTCTCGCTGGAGTTTCATTGATATTCCCACCTAACCTTTGACACCTGTCTGCCAGTCTTCAGTCAACAAAGCCCTCTCCTGGCCTCTATGACCATCCATAGATTTTCCCAAGCCTGTCGTGTTTCACGTGGTTGTTGTGACCCAAGTGCAAGACAAATTTCCAGCCAGCAACTCAGAGCTCTCACCACCTCTTATTTCCGGCAAGTGACACAGCTGCCTCCACCAGGCAGTCCTACCTGCTCCAGACCCAGAGAACAGTCACTTCCTCAGGAGCGCCATCTGGCTCACAGTGTCTGATGTGCTCAGGTATTGTCACTGCTGCCCAGTAGGACCTGAAAGCCAGACTCGGTAAATAAGTTACATTACTAACCCACACGCCCTAAAACCAACTGCTAGGGCAGGCGAGGAATAAAAAAGCTGCTGAAAAATATAAATTAAAAAAAACCCAAACAACAAACCCCCAGAAAAGCCGTCCATGAGGAAAGCTCAGCATTGTCCCAGATCCATAATTTCTGAAATAAACACTAGCACACTCAAGTATAAGCTATTTCTTCATTTTGTCCTCAGTCCCATGGTTATTTGGTGCTCCTTTAATGAGTTTTAGTTGACACCGGGTACGGTAGCCTTATCAGATAAGAACAGCATAGGTCCAGTTGCGTTCAAGTACTTTTAGCCATCACTTAATTTAGGCTTTGTGTGTCTTTTCCTGAACACACCGCCCGGTGTCTTTCCTGTGATTTTAAGGGTTTCTATGGCGATAAGAAGATTTGGTAGAAATTAGTCACATTTTCTGAGCTCATGGGTTGGTGCTTGCTTAATGCAACAAATTTTTCATTTTTCCCTTTCATTTTCCTAAAGCTGACTCGGAGCAACACGATTACTAATTCTTCTTCAGAGTGCAACTATGAAAGGCAAAAATCCCAGTGTTTAAAGGCCTGCAATGAAGAAGCTGTGAATATCTTCCCCACTTTCTCTACAGAGCAGATTAAACAGTAGTCCGTTTCTTAATATTCACTCCTGAACCTGCATTGCTTTTAGTTTCATGAGTTCAAGTTAAGCAATTCTCATTATTCAAGGTTGAAAATTCTTGTTGCAATTTACCATGAGAGTTACCAGGATCAATGTCTGCAGTAGTCCGTGAAGGCATCTGTACTCTTTGCGTTTCGGCTGGGACAAAAATATTCGAGACAAACTCTCCCTCTCACACTAGAACAACTTGTAGCTAAATACTGCTTTCTGTCTAGATAGCATTGCGGAGTTATTGCCAATCACAGAGTTTCTGAAAAAGTGTGCCATCTTTAATATTAAGACAACTCTGCGTAACTGAAAGGCTTATTTTAATGTAATTTGAATCGTCTATCTGACCTACAGCTGGGAAAGAACTTGGCAGCTAGAGTGAGCAGAGAATATGATAAACTTTTATCTTCTGTTTTGCTTTCCCCAAGTTGGGCCTTTATCTGGAGTCCACAGGAAAAGCAACAAAAACTTTCTCAGAAAATGAGACTGACACTCAGCTTGCTACAACCTTCTTTCAGGTATTTTTCCACCTAGCAAACAGGACACCCATTCAAGTCATAAGCATCAAGTTCCTTCAGTAGAATGTTGTGCTAGTGCTCTGTGATGTTTTAAGTAAATGGATTTTAAATATTTTCAGTGTAAAAAAGCAAAATAATTTCATACTTCATAAGACTGACTGTCTTAGGATACAGCAACATAATGCCTGTGCAAGGAATGATACCTTTGTAAATTAGGGGAAGTTTATACTTTTCTCTTCTGCAAAAGGAAAAGCTCAATGGAAGCTGTATATTTATAATATAAAGATTGATAAAAAGTATAATTTAACCAGGCCTCTATAGCATGTGAGTTTTCTAAAGCAAGGAGTAGTTCTTTTCTTCAGCTGACTGCTGTGGAGCATCTGAATCCTGCTAGAGGTCATTCAGCATCAGTATCTCTGCAGCTGTAGCATTCATCATGAGTTTTGCACTAGAATGAAGCAGATTTCATGCTGTAATACGCATAAGCTATCAGCAATTGATATTGAACAACCTATATTACCTCAGCATATCTTCGTACTTTTTTTCCTTAAGCAAGATACTTACATAGAGATTTTTCAGATCAGATTTGAAGGAAGAAAAAGGAAAGACATTTTGGATGTTTATCTTAAATTGCAAAGAACTAAAGCTGACCCTTTCTAAAACTTTTCTCAAGCTTGTACTTTAAAAAATATTATTGTTGCTCTAAATATTTGTTATACGTAAATATTTTGAAGCCGGAATAAAGATATCTTCTCAACACTTCCATGGTTCCTTGTTTAAAAACAAGGAGAGACACCCAAACATTAATTAACTAGTTCAGTATTAAAAGGTTCAAGTACATGCTGATTTACCAGAGCTTGTAGAATTACAGTAATTGTTAGAATTACTAGCTGATCCATGGCAACTACATATTTCAGATATATTTTTCACAATAATAATTCCTACTGTATTACATTTGTGTGGCAAGGTTTCAGTGGAGGGGTCTTGAAGGGGTGGCTTCTATGAAAAAATGCCAGAAGCTTCCGCCATGTCTAATAGAGCCAGTGCTTGCTGAAAGATGGACCCGCCACTGGCCAGAGCTGAGCCCATCAGTGACTGTGATTTAAGAAGGGACAAAAGCATCAGCTAGAAGAGAGGAGTGAGAATACATGAGAACGACAGCTCTGCAGACACGAAGGTCAGTGCAGAAGGAGGGAAGGAGGTGCTCCAGGCACCAGAGCAGAGATTCCCCTGCAGCCCATGGTGAGGTAGGCTGTGCCTCTACAACCCATGGAGGTCCATGAGGAAGCAGATCTCCACCTGTAGCCCATGGAGGTCCACGATGGAGCAAATATCCACCTGCAGCTTGTGCAGGACCCCACACCAGAGCAGGAGGGTATGTCTGAAGGAGGCTGTGGTCTTGTGGGAAGTCCATGCTGAAACAGGCTCCTGGCAGGACCTGTAACCCAATAGAAAGGAGCCCACACTGGAGCAGGTCTTCTGTCATGCCCTGTGATGCTATGAAAGCCACAGAGGATCAATCCATTCCCAAGTGACTGTACCCTGTGGAAGGGACCCACACTGAAGCCGTTTGTGAAGAACTACAGCCCACGAGAAGGACCCATGTTGGAGAATTGTGTGAAGGATTGTCTCCTGTGGGAGGGACCCCATGCTGGAGCAGGGAAAGAGTGTGAGAAAGAAGGATTGACAGAAGCAATGTGTAATGAACTGACCACAACTCTTATTCCCCATTCCCCAGTGCCACTGATGGAAGAATTAGAGAAAATCAGGAGTAAGTTGAGCCTGAGAGTAAGGGAAGGTTAGGGAGAAGGTGGCATAAGATTTGTTTCTGTTTCTCGTTATCATAGCAGATTTTATTGGTAACAAATTGAATTAATTACCCCAAGTTGAGTCATGTTTTGCCTATGATGGTAACTGATGAGTGATCTCTCATTGTCCTTATCTCAACCCAGGAAAGAGTAGTGAATAGGAAATTGCTGATGGAGAAGAGTAAAGAACTTGAAGTGGACCTTGATGGTTGTGTTTCTGAACAAGCAGAGAGTTATAACATCAGTCCTTTACTCTTTGTTTGCCCCACCTGAAGAAGCATTTTGAAGGAAACCTCTTTTCTGCAAAATTTGTGTTTCAGGTGCTCATGGTTGCTGTCATGACAACATCACATAGGGTTTTCTTCCAATGTGTCTTAACACTTTAAAGCTCTACTTGCAGTTCTCTTAGAAAGTGGTATCAGGATCATTCGGTGTATTGATTAAGAAAATCCAACCATTGTCTGAGGGTAGGACCAAAGGGGGAAGAAGGAGAATATTTGCCTTTTTTCTGTTCTTCTGGAGTTTTTTTTGTTGTTGTTATTGTTTGTTTGTTTGGGTTTTTTTTTCAGATTACTTAGTATGAGGTATGTCATACTTTGTTATGACTTGGAGATTTACTTAATTTTGAAGATTCTTCAGAATATTAAATTCTATTGAATTGAATAGCATATCTTTAGAAAGTGCTAAGTCCTTGGAGTTAATGTTTGAATTATATATTAACTTTGGAGCACGGTAGTGAACATATATAATAATCATAAGTCCTTTAGACCTGTTATTATCTTTCACAAACATGGAAATATATTTGTGCATTCAGTACAGAGCCTGGGTGCCTTCACTCATTTTGAGATAGCTGTAGTTCTGCTGCTCTATATGCCTCTCTAAAACTTTACCATTTCTCTGAGTTCTGTTCAACCACTTTGATTTTAAACTTCCACTGCTGTGCTCTGCTTAACTCCTTTCCCTAATTCATGGCAAGGGAGTAGTCAGCAAAAATGGAACTTTCAAATGCTCAGTTTGCTCTGATGCAGATTCAGTGCAGCTAGCCAGGCTTGTGCAATGGCATTGCCGTGTCGAAAGAAGTTTGCAGCTACCTATTCTCAGCAGTTATGAAGCACCATTTCTTGGGATGTCCAGTCCTAACTGGAACAATAGTTAAACGTAAAAACTCATGATAATGCTGTTATGAGCAGGCACAAGAGGAAGATATTTGGTTGTTAGGGCAGTACAATTTAATAGCCTTTTGTTATTTCAGTTAAGAAATACATGGCAAACTGCTTTCAGCCCCTAGCCTGCTCATTGGGCTTCACCAAGTTTCCATATATTAAATTAGTTCCAGTGTATTTTCATGCTTTAGACCACTCCTTTAATTTGAAATTTAAATCTTCTATTCTTATGTAGATTTGCTGAAAATAATAGTATAATTGAGTAGATTTTCACATGAAATATACATGAGGTATTTTACTATTCAGTGGTGTTGGAGGTACTTGTAATTATCCAGTTGACTTTTGCTATAACAAGGCTTTTTTCAGCTGATAGATAGTTAAGCTCTGCAAAGAAAAGTGTTGACAGTCCTTGCTATTCCAACTGCATTGTAATTAAGGATACTGAAATAACTGCCATTCCCTGATTTTGTATATTGTCTTGCAAATTGGTTTTATAGTCTGCTTGTCAAAACCCGCAAAGCAGGAAAACTAGCTTTGAATAGTGTTCTGCGTTGCAGAAAGAGAAGTTGTTCTACCTGCTACAGTCATTATAAAGGCTCTCAGCGCAGAACCACTTGTGCAGTGGGTTTGAAGCCACTGGCATTATTTTTGAAAGAAGATGATTCACTATTATCTAGAAAAATGGGATTTTGACTTTTGGTTTGTAATTATTCTTTTTTACAAACATTCTTATTCATTTAAGGATTTTTTTGTTTGATATTTCACTTCAGGGATGATTCATGATGAAAGTATGTTGAATGTAAGAATATCAAGAGGTTATGTTATAAACTTTTTCTCTATTGAAACTGAAATGAGTGAATATTGTATTTCTTTTTGCAGAACAATGCAGAGGTATTTGTGTCATATATGTGTGTGCTGCATTTCACAGTAAGCAAAAGCCTCTGGTTGCAGTTTGTGTGAGAGATCAGCTGGAATGCATGGGTTTCTGCCTGGGAACAGGTGATGAGCCAGCAGAGAACTGGTGGGTCAGGAATAAAGGTCAAACCAGCATGTGTAAGTTTGTAAGACCGCATGATTAAGAGGTAATATATAAGGCCTTCTTCACACAACTGGAAGAAACCTTGCATTTGGCAGCCTTATGAGGAACTTCTTAATCAAGGAGCTGATTGGGGAAGATACTCTGCTGTATCTGGTATGGTCAGGGATGTAAAGGCCAGGGATATCTTAGCTGCCTGCAGGGAACATGAGATGGTGCAGCTTGGAATCCTGAGAGAAGGAAACCAGGCAAATAGCAGGATCACAAACTTGAACTTTCGAAATTGTATCCAAAAGAGTATATAATATGCTGAAAAATGTTATGTAGGATAAAATATATATATCTTGAATAAACAAGCCGTCAGAAGTAAGCAAACAGTGGTTCTGTTATCTCTGTTTAGCTCACCTGTACACACACATTAATCTTATGATTCACTTTTCTCATATGCTTCTGGTCAGTTTCAGCTTACAAATTGTTACCTGAAAAGGAATGTACATGGGTTGCAGGGATAATTATAAGTACTGCATTTTCTAATCCTGAAAAATTTGCATTCTTAACTTTAGATATTTACTACTTTAACTAAACCCCTTCAAACATTAACTAGCAAAATACACAACTCAATGAAAATTGATGGGTGTCATACATGGGTGCAAGATTCATATCTGTATGAAACAGCTCAAGTGAGGTTTTTTTCCTGCAGAAAACAGTCTGAGTAGGAACATAACTTTGGGCTCTCTTCTTGGATATTTTTTTTCCAGGTTAAATTAACTTAATGAGATGAACAGGATGAATTAAGAGGTAGTTGCCCGTGGTTTTTTTAGTATAGGATGAGTATGTTTAAGTGATCATAAGTTATTGCTTGCTCTGTTTATCTTCAAAATATTCTGTGTATATAGTCTGAAAATGTCCCAGTATGTAAATGACAGTTACATTATTTAGGTAGAAAACAAAACCAGCAGCAATCATGACATCCTACACCTGTTTATATCTTAAGCTGGTTTTTTGGGCTGTTCAGCCTGGAGAAGAGAAAGCTGCATGGAGACCTCATAGCAGCCTTCCAGTATCTGAAGGGGGGCTATAGGGATGCTGGGGAGGGACACTTCATGAGGAACTGTAGTGAGAGGACAACTAGTAATGGGTTCAAACTTAAACAGGGGAAGTTTAGACTGGATATGAGGAAGAAATTCTTTACTGTAAGGGTGGTGAGGCACTGGAATGGGTCACCCAGGGAAGTTGTGAATGCTCCATCACTGGCGGTGTTCAATGCTAGATTGGACATAGCCTTGGGTGGTGTGGTTTAGTGGGAGGTGTCCCTGCCCGTGGCAGGGGGTTGGAACTAGATGATCTTAAGGTCCTTTCTAACCCTACCTATTCTATGATTCTATGATTCCTGGGCTTCAGACAGTTCTGCTTGCAGTCACAAATTCTGAGCTAGCAGAGATTCCAGCTGTGCTGTGTGTTAGTGCAATGGAACTAGATACAGATGAAAAATACATTTTAGGAAGAAGTCCAACACTTATAGACTTTTGCACCTGTAATTTCTCAAAAGTTCTGCACTGATCTGGAACTTTAATTTGTACAGGGGCTTTCTGCCTTTTTTTATTCTTCTCTAGAAACAGCATGTTTTCCATGGTATATGGAATCTGTGGCCAAAAATTCTTTGTCTACAAACTTTTTCAAACTTTGCTAGCGTTATGTATAATGTATTATTTTTTAGGAATTAAAATTGTATCCTTTAAACTACTCATGTTCTTTTGTAATGGTCACCTGGAAAAGTTGCGGTTTGAGGCATACAAAATAGCCGCTGAGGAGTATTCTTAGTTGGCAGAAAAGACAATTTCAGGTGAGACACTGCAATCTGTTACAAGCTTACAGGATGCTTGTGACATAGAAACTAGTGTATTTCAAGGAAGAAAGATTTGAAGAGACACTGGAATTAGAGACAATACTGAATAAACTGTTCATTGCATAAAATCAAGTATTGCATCAAAGTGTCTTTCAAATGTCTGGAATGAAAAGCATTGTGTCTTTTACTTCTAAATGAAGGGGCTATTGTTAGGACATCACAGACTTTTTTCAAGCTAGGTCCTTTCAGGAAAGGCATAAATACTGGTATGGGGGAATGAACAGAGTCTGAGTTTTATTGTTACTGTTCTTATTGTAACAACCTTTTAGTAGGCTCTGAATTGTTGGTGAACCCTGTCTTCTAATTATCAAGTGTATAAAAGACTGGCTGCAGGGCTTTCAAGTTGTTCTGAACTGCTGTGTTGAGATGGAAGGCAACGATATTGCTTCTCACTTTCTGAGAGTCATCAGTGCTTCATGCAACAGATTAGGTCTTTGGATGTTACATGGCTATAATCATTAAGTTTCAAAATGAAAAGTGGTTTTCACTGACTTGGAAGTTTCAGGAGATAATGAAATTTAAAAGAAGCTGTCTATGAAAAGTAGGGAAGTAATGTGTGTCCAAGTGTTTTGATGAAAATTCATCTGAAATACAAAGTAAGGCTTCTGGTCACCTAGGATTCACTATTTTCTTTGGGCACAGATAGCACCACATCACTTCATTGTATGCTCTGTTCAAAAAAACAGGCACAAATGTAGGTTACAGAGTACAGAATGTATATTTCTGACAGTTGCTAGAACTCTTAAATATTTATCCAGTGGTTTGTATTGTTGCCTTGTCAATCAACTAGTTCAAAGGAGTTCTTCTGGGAAAAGATATGAGAGGATCTGTCAGATGAGGAAAGTGTCAAAAGAATGACACCATGGGGCCCTCTCATAATAAGGGCTATGTCTACATTTCAAAGAAGGTAGCCTCTGTGATGTGTCCTGCATTTCTGATTGCATGATTGTCCAAGTGAAGGTTCTCTGTCATGCACAAAAATTCCCTCTCTGCCCTAATCCTGTGAAAATAGGATGTGGGAATTTAGGCTACAAGGTGCTCTTTTGCATTTTCTTGATTCACTGATTATTTATATCTGCTATTGTTACATTTCCAAGCCTTAAACTGCAATTTCTGTGAAACGTTTAACCTGGTATTTTTTGGTATTGGTCCACATGTTAATCAATGCCCATTTCAGTTCTTTGTCCTTTGTCCATACCAATATTATAAACCAGGAATGTATTTTTTAACAAAAGTAAATACTTGTGGTCCTGGAATTCATTCTGCAGTCTAGTAGAAAGGTTTTTCTCCCCGTGCCCCTCTCCAACAAAATGTAAGGTGATTCAGTTGGTCTGGGAGCTACTTTACAGGGCAGTACTATACAAGCTCTCATTCCTTTTGCCTACTGCAGTCCTCCAACATGAATTGACAGACAGCTGCACTTTCAGCATCATGCCGTAAAAACATATGTGTCAAGTAGCTAGGTAGCCTTATCATTTTGGTGTTTTATAAAAGGATTTATAGGATGGATTTTTCAAAAGTGTCAGGCCTTTGAAGAGTTTATATAAGGCTCAAAACAGATGTGGCTCTTACTGCAGTCTACCTCAAGCTGTCTTGGAGCAAAGAGTGGGATATCTGCCTTCACAAATCTACCATATTCTCTGTAAGCAACACAACCTCATGCTGAGAGTTGGAGTGGAGCTCTGAGCAATCTGAGTAGAAAATAAAAGCAACTGCGAAAAATAGCACATGCTAATAATTGTCTTAAGGCAGCCTGGTCACATGGAAATACAGGGAAAGGAAATGTGTTGTATAGGATGTGACTGATAAATCAAAAAGTTTTTTAGTGTGTACTGAATTTCTAGTTTGCCTTTCTGTATCTGACAATATAAATACCAGAAGGAACAGTTGTGATGGAGAAGAAGAGTTAATTAGTCCTTTTGTTTTCTCATGCATGTTTCCTGTGTAAACTGATTTAATTTCACTTTCAACTCTTAAATATAATGAGACCACCTCTATGTCCTAGGAGAAGAGAGTGGGCAAGTGAGTTAGAAATGGAAGAATGGGATTTCAAATGGGACTTCAAATAGGGGAGTTCTAAGACTAGCTGAATATAGAAAGTAAGTGAAAGACCTGGTGGAAACAGATAAGACAATGATTGAATAAGAAATCAAATATAGTATTTGTGATTTTTTTTTGTTGTGTTGGAATAGATGCAGAGGATTCAAAAAATAAATGAACTTTATAACCAAAGTAAAAATGATTGAGGTGTGTATGTAGGATCAAAGAGATGAGTAAAGGCCAGGTGGGCAATACACAAACTCAATTATACTAAATTATACTTTAAAAGGTTACGTACCAGTAAACCATTTTCTCAGTAATAGTCTGGTATTACCTATCTTTGGTTTCAGAAGAAGGGGAGCTGGATCACTCTTTTACTGTCCTCCTGCAAGAGTTTAGTCCCTGTTCTGGATAATCTTATCTTACTGATTTTTTTTCTTCTTAAAGAGTGTTTTGAAGAATACAACTTCAAGATTTTGATAGACTACATCTGAAAAGAAGCTGATATCTTTCTCTGCATTGCATATAATAAAATATGCCAAAAAACCTCATCACAGATCTTTGAAGTTCTTTTCTATAGATACTCTATTTTCAGGATAGTCTTAAAATCACAGAAAGTTTAGAGAATGTTTGGAAGAGAAACAGGATCAGGTGAATAAAAATGAGGTTTTCTTAGTTTTTGTACTTATTTATTCATTCCATTAAAATGACACCTCACAGGATATTAATTTTCAATGTGAGTGTGTTTCATTATACCTCAAAGGCCTAACTTAAGATCTAGCAATGGGACATGACTATCACTGTTTATTCCTGTTACTACAAGAACCAGACGACTTCAGATAAGAGAGCTGTGCTTTGTCTAAACAGTAAGGGAACAGTTTCAGTTTATGTTGCCTTCGTAGCTGCCTCTGGCAAATAGCAGATTTCAGGTATCAGTCTTTGCAAATGAATGCAAAATAAAAAGTTTTTAAATGTAACATGAGTCGTGAAGTTGTAGCATTAGAATTTACAAGTAAGCACACTGAAAAAATTAGATGCTCACTGCACTTGTTTCCGAGGCTCAGGTCAAACACATGCTTCATTATATAAATCATCTGTGTTGCTATATGGGCCATGTCAACCTTTATATATGTATACGCATATATATATATATATGCGCACATACCCGTATAAGTAGTAGGATGGATGTTTAAGCGAGGAAGAGGAGGTAAAACTGTGTACTTCAAATGAAAGCTACCCTGAGAGACTGTAACAGTATGGAGGTGATATAGTAAACTTGTTTTGAAATAATAGTAAGTTGTCTGTATCTAGTAATGTTGTATGTTAGTTGAAATGTAACTAATCTGAAACTTAATTGAATTTCTGAATTTACCATTGTCATATAGTCCAAATTTACTTTGCCACCTATTCTGTGATGACTGTGTACTTGCTCAGAAAAAAAAAAAAGGTAAATTACAGAGTATTTTTCATCAACAGGCAAAAAAGTGTTGACTTAATGACCATTGTCAAGTGACTTATTCAGCTACTTGAAAGCAGACTTCATTTAGCAGTACTAAAATCTTTCATATTTCTTGGGTATCATTTGCTGTGATTGAAAATTGCAAGCAACTGGAAAAAAACGTATCAAGGTGTATGAAAAATCTTAAGATTGCAGATATCAGATATTTCTGTATGTAAATTCAGGTGACTTTGATTGAATCTCCTTTTCTTTTATAAGTAGGGTGAGAATTTTTGGTCATAGTATGAGTACAGTTTTCTCATCATCTTCCAAGAAGTCAACTTAATAAAGCACTCCGGTGTTGAACATTGTTAAAGCAGCAAATGGCTCTGTGTAACCTCTTCCAATTTGTATATCTGTGTTTATAAATTCTCTCAAACTGTCCTAATTCAGATGTTTGTGGTTTTTTTTCATTAGACCTCTGGGAATTCTGGAGGAGAATGCATCTTCACTTTGTAGTGCAGTCTTCATCTCTTGGGCAATCTGCAGACGGAACTGCATTTTAAAAAGTGAGTATTTAGAGGTCTTTCTGCATTGTTTTCATTTATAGGGTATCACAGATGTGACACATAGCTAAATTCAGTAAGCTAAGCAGTGATTAATGACTTTCTAAGTGTTATGAGAAATGTGAAAAAGCTGAAAATACATTTTCTCCCTCTTTATCATTTAAGTGGTTTTATGACAAAACAGCTCTCTCTTGTAGAATAAGAGAACATTTATTGCAACTGTGCAGTGAAACAAAGCTATAAGGAAAATTTTGATCTCTTTAACATCCAACTTGGACTAAATTATAGTCTATTACCTTAGTTACTGGCAAATGGGGGCAGGGCAGAAAGCAAATCCATTGAACAGAGGGAAGCATTCTTCCTGTGGAGATGCGCAACATAAATTAATGTGATATAGGCTTTTGTTAACAGTTTTCTCTATGAAACTGTTGGTACTCCGAGCTAACTCAAGACCTTTCCTGAAAAATTTGTAATTTGATGTGTCTAATATGTTTAGACATAGCTTAGTTTTGGAGGTAGCCTCAGAAAATGAGTGGTATAATTACAGTCACGTACCTGTGATTCAAAAGTAGCATTTTAGAAACTTAAGATCTCATTTATGATTATTGGCTATTTAAATTCTAATTTTTTTTTATTAAATATATTAAAACTTGACTTCTTCCTCACACAAAAGCTATTTCAGTATAGTTTTAATTTTAAAATGAAATTTAAATTTTTAAATACGCTTTTGAAATATAATGGGTTTTAGAAGTTAATTTTTTTTTTTTTAGATAAATTTTGAAATATTCTCTCATGAAAGTCCTTTCAAAACCATAACAGATGTTCATTGAAGCTTGCTGGCAAGTTCTGTCTCTTCTGCATGATTATTTTTCATTAAGGCAAACTCTTGGTTGGTCACAGAACTTCAATCATTCCATTTGCAGCTAAAGTGTATGGGAGCTAGGTTTGGTCCCCAGAATCAGCTTGGTATAGTTGACTCTCAGAATGCTGCTTTTGCTGTCCTAGCAATTAGACACCCAGGCAACCAAATTTTGCTTTTTTTAGCGCCTTTCAACAGGGTACTACTTAGACTTCCTAGAGTTCTTTTCACCTCCACAACTTCTACTGCTTACCTATTCTTAGCTCAAAAAAGGGCATGATAATCATCTTGGGAGAGAGTAGAAACATGAATGTAGAAACCTGTTCACTAAGTTTGAACTCGGAGTGCAATGCAGAAAGAGGTTGAGTATATGCCTTTTCATAATCATACTTAGATTTGTTTTGTCCAAACAAAGCTTTGTGGACTGAAATATGTAAGCTTCATATATTCTGAAATTTGCTACATGGATTACTAAGCAGAAGCTAAAGATTCTTGCTAAGAGACAAGCTATTGTGGTTGCAAGTGCAGAGAGGCTGGGAGCAAACCTGTCAGATTCTTCTGAACTTAACATCATGTTCCTTATTTAAAACTTTAATAAAGATTAGTTCTAATGACTTGTGTTTAGGAAATACTGTAGTCTTAATTTAAACATTGATAGACCTAGTTTTTTTCTTGTACTATAATCATGAAGCAAAACAAGGGCTTCTGTGTACCAGTTCAAGATGGTGCCACACACCCTCAAGAGTAAAAAGCATGAGACCACAAAATGGTCAGTTACCATTTACTAAAGGAATAGAGCCTTGAGATCTGGGTAAAACTGGCTTTCAGACACAGCAAGGAGAACAAAACCTATATCCAGTATATGTAAAATATTATATACCATTATTATTTTATATGTAAAATTTTATACATTATATACATAGCAAAACCAAAAAGGAAGGTAACAAGAAGATGTAAAGGTCAATGACAGCCTCTACAAGAACAGAAGGAAGAAAGAACATGAAGATAAGGGGTTTTGCCATCCTGCCTCCCATCACTGCTGATACAGCAGGTTCCCCAATCGTGTTCAGTAAAGAAAGAGCACAGCTTTCTGGTTTGTGTCTTGTGGCATTTTTTTCCACTCTTACCTTTTGCTATCAAAGACTTAAGAATCACAAATAAAATTCTGTCTTTCACAGTGTTACTGGGTGAAACAGATGACAGTTTAAAAGAGGAATTCCATGTGTTCTGCACTAGGCTTCCCTTGTGACAAGGTGATTGATACCACCACACCATATCTGAGTAAACATAGATGAGTGTTTTACAGTTTTTCTCAAAAGCTATTTGCTACAGGTACAAGAAATGAGAATGTTCCTAACAAAGCTCAGAAAATAACAAATGTGTTCATTTTGGGGGAAATTACAGGCTGGTGATTTCAGTTTTGTGAGGCTCCTCATCCATAATATACAAATCCTAAAAACTAGACAAACTAGAAGAACAATATCAAAGTGGTATTTGAAATCTTGAGAACACTAAGTCCTGGAAATGTATTTCTGCCAGACCTCTATAATACAAGCCTATGAGGAAATAAGGTGAAAAAAAACCCAAACCAACCTAGTATTTACAGGGGGGTGGGCAGGAGAATTATAGGGTTATTTGGTAGGTGAAAGTCATTTCATTATTTATGAAGCTGGAAAAAGTTTGAGTTTCCATTGTTAAGAGATTTGAGCACTAAGTTAGTGGCATGATCTACCAACCTTTTAAATTGGAGATGGGGGAAGAAAGAAAAAGGTGAAAAATGGAAAAGTATAATTATCCCAGCTTCTGACATCCTGAAACTAACAGTGGGTTAAAAAGCTTATATATATAGTTAAGATAGGAATAAGTAGATTTTTCTTGTTTATACCCTTTGGGCAGAAGTAATGGTTTTGTTTATTTTTGTTGAAATCATTTCAGAGTTTAGATTTTATTCTGGCTCTGAAGTTCTGGAAAATATTCTGGGAAAAAAACAAGAGCTGGGCTATGCTTAATTTCTAGTATCCCTTGTAACTATGCATTGAATGAAATTATAAATGAATGAAAATGGTAAAGGAAATAATCCATATAGTTAATTACGAGGCAAATTTATCAACAGTAATATAGTCAAAGCTTAACAAGAGTCTAATAGATGCTTTGAAATTAGTATTGTAAAAGAAATTGCTTATAATAAACCCTCTTACAGGCAGTGTTAATGGATTGCATTCACACAGAAGGGCTATTCAGAACAATTTGTATATCATAATACATGCACTTCTGTAGTTCAATGTAGAATATAAAATGAGTCCTAGCCAAGCTGCATTTCAATAATACAGTATTTAATGGCTCTGTTCATTATTCTGCTTCGACATTTTCTGTGATGCACTGCCTACCTGAATTGTAGTTGTTTCATCATTCATCCTGCAATCTTTAGGGAGGAGTCAAGGATCATGAAATGTATACAGTAACATATATTACTGCAAGAGATTTACAACTTTCTGTTGCTGTAGAAGCCATTCAAACAGCAGAACCTGTTAGCGTGCTGGAGGTGAGTGCTTATGCCACTAACAAATGGTGATGCAGAAGTCAATCTAGCAGTTTAATACATCAAAATGTTTCCTTTTTTATTCTTCTACAAGATTGTCCAAAGCAAAAATCCTCAGCATCTTTCTGCTAGTGGGTTCTGTGTTTTACAGATAGAATGCCACAGGGCAGGAATGTCGGGAAGACTTATTAAAGACCGCATTTGTGCCAAGTATGTATATAGGCTCTGGAGAGAATTCGAGGGCTTGGTATTTTGAGTGACTTGTACTGTGAGGCTCCTTGTTTTGGTAGTATAAATACAGTATGACTGCACAGGTCTCTCTGCTGACTTCATAAAGCCCAATGGGTGTAGGTATTTTTACTGGTTCTGTGAAAGATAGGCTTACATGCATGCTGGTGTTTGTATCAGTAATGTCATTAGCCCATAGAAGTGAAATTCATGTTGTTATTTCTGTTGAAATTCTGTTGATGAGTTTTCCTCTCCTTTTTTATGGCCTTCAAAATTACACATGTAGCAGGATGCATCCAAGAAGGTTTTGGAAACAATAAAGACTATGGTTAGCTTCAGTGTGCTCCCCATCTCATAACACACATATAGTTTGTTTTGCCACCAGTGCAGTCACTTATTTTCATAAATTCTGTGTAAATTCAACCTAACATTCTTACTAGCTTTAATGATAGCAGACTCTCATTTAATTTATATGTCAGTATATATAACCTGACTGGAACCACTAGCCTTTTTTGACCATGTATTTTTACAGTCCATTCTGGATCTACGTAACAGTCTAATTGCATTTAGTCCATAAATGACCATGCTTAGAACTGCCTAATATACACGTGAACTTTTTGTAATCATGGCTGTTCTAAACCCATCATAAACCAAAATAATATGTAAGTATTTTCAGTGATTCAGAAAGGTCATCAGCTGGATAGAACACAAAATTCTGGGATAATCCATGTTCTTAAGCAAGACCTAGGAATGTGTGAGAATAACATGAATTCCATGTCATGGTACCCAGGACTCTGTGAAACATACTATAGTTCTAAAATGTCAGGTGTTGGTGTCTTATGTAGAGATCTGTAATAGAAATGTTAGACTGACACACTTAGAGAAAGAAGGGGAATGTGTAGTTGTGAGATCACTAGACAGCCAAGATTTCAAGAATGTCTGGAATTTGATAGCACACTAAATTAGCAAGACTGGACAGCTCTTGTCACATGTTACTAGTGTCATTGTTAATCCTGACTAGACCACTGGTTATATATCTCAGTGCTTCAGTACCGGCCGGGCCACTTAGCTTCATGCATCTGCAGCCAAGCTGCTAGCAAGATTACTTGGACTGAACTGTTTCGGTGGTTGTTGGCATGAATGAGGGCATGAGTATGAGCGAATAAAACTAAGTTTGTATTAAAATAAACTCTTCTTTCCCCCTTTAAAGTCTTACATTGAACTTCGCTACATCTTTTTTAGCATTACAGTATTTCTATGTATATAAAATGGCCTATGTCTTTAAGACTTTCTGCATCTAGCTTTCTTCTTTTAATAATAAGATCTCCATATCTGCAGAAGGCTTTTATGAATGACTGGATAGTTTGTGAATGTATTAAATTGCTCTCTTTCCTAGGGAGTCTTAAGTATTGATAGTTCTAAATTATTTCATATATCAGGAAATAAATTAAATTTAATCTATAATAATCCTAAACATGTCAAGGCTGTAGCCTATCACAAGTCTGCATTTGGTGTTTTACAGGCATAGGAAAAGAAAGTATATGTTTTTGTTCACACTAAGGTGTTTTTTTTTTTTTTGTTGGGCTTCTTGGTCTTGAATTGCTGGTTAATGCTTTAAAGCTAATTAGCAGTGACCTATAGATATATTTTCTATTAAAAAGCATGTGTATGTATGATGTACATATATGAGATATATATGTATATGGTATATGTATATATATCATTATATGTATGTGTAAAAATACCTTTACACCATTATAAGAGAGCTCCCAATAGCTGCAATATCTTCTTTTCTAAATCTTTAATGCATGCAGATGACATAGAAAACACCTGCATGTGAATGATGCAAAGTGCCAGCTGTACTAATGTGATCTAGAGAGAGTTGCTCCCTTCTTCCTCCTCTTGTCTCTTTCCCAAATAATAATGTAGTTCACCTGTGCCTTATTTTCCTTTTGAAACCCAGCCCCCGGAACTTGATCTCCTCACTGCTGAGCCGTTGCATAGTGTGCATTAACTGTCCTCGCATGTGATGGCCAGAGTAGATCTGGCATTATCCTGGCCACTGCTGTTAGCTGGTAGGGGCTTGGACAAGGCCCTAGATGTTCCTGAAAGTGCACTCGGTTGTCTTCTTTGTGGTGAGACTTCCATGTGGCCTGCTCCTTCTAGCTTATATTATGTTCTTTATTTGTCAATCAATTTTCCTGGTGTGGATGGTGGGCCTGCTGTGCACAAGTCCTTTCAGGGTCCATTTTAAAAAGTCCTTTTTCTTAAAATTTGTGTTGTTTTTAAGTTAATGTTGAGTATGAACTGTGTGTACTCTATAGGCTTGTTCTGACTGATCTGATTTACTACTGATTGCTGCAAGAAAGAGGGCTCACTTATAAGTATAGAGAAACCTCCCATGCATGTTGCTTATTGCTGGAAGGGGAATTTGCCAAGGTCTAGCAATTGCCTGATCTTGGAGAATTAGTCATAATCACATAAAAGAGCAGGCTTTGTGTTTATCTCTGTGTAATATCGCTCTAACAGTGAGTCCCAGGATCTGGGTAAAAGAAATAGAAGATCACCTTTCCTGACATTTTTTTCTAAGTATGGAAACTTTTGTTTTTGTCATGTTAGTACAGTTTTGGTGTTTGTCAGGCTTTTAAGTTTTTGCTTAACTTAAGTGTCTTTGAATGTGTTACTCTGGAAATTTCCATAATGTTGGGGCTTGCGTATACAAACAAATGCCTAAAAGCCTACAATAAAAGCTTGGCCCACCTAATTGTTTTGAAAACAATAAATATTTTTATTCTTAACTTCACAATTAGGAAATATTCGAGAACAGTCTGCTTTTCAATGTCCATGAGCATGGTGGGGTACTGGAATTAGGCGATCTTTAAGGTCCTTTCCAACCCCAAGTATTCTATGATGGTATGTTTCTACATAGTTGAATGCAGATTCCATATGGGTTACTTAAACTTGATATGGGCACTGCGGTTGTGGCATGTCTTTGTAAGCATCATCTGCTAGTCTATCTGTATGTTTGGTCACCCACTGGTAGACAGAGAAATTAAAGTGTTGTCATGTGTTCATGAGAGATCCCTTTGGTGCCAAGCAGTTCTAAATGAGGAGCGCATTTGTGACTAATGAAGGCATTCTGTTGCCTCGTGCTTGTTGTCTCAGTCAGATCATGCTCTCTCACTGGTGTATCGTTTCTGAGAAAGAAGACTGAAAAAGAGAAATTGTTGTAAATACTCACTTTGAGAGAACCTTGAGACTTCTAAACCGTGTTTTGAGGCTTTGCATTTTGAATTTCAAATCAGTTTTTCCTATATCCCTTTCATAAATCTCTGTGATTCTGTTCTTACTTTTCCCCCTGAAACTACAACTTCCTTAGCAGAATTTTAAGGTTCAGCTCTGCTTAAATCACAGGACTTAGTCACATTGATCTGCTTTATAATGGTAAACAATAATTTCTGTTAGCTGTGTATTTATGCTGTTAATGTGCAGCTGGTGAGTTGAGAGTGTATGCTACTAGGTGTAGAGGAAAATGAAATTTTTTGGGTCAAGTTTGTGATGCTAACAGTCATGGAGGAGTGCGTTACATGCTCTTTTCATGAAACAAATGACAGTTTCCTAAGGAAGATAATATAGCTCCATTAAAAGCAGCAGAAATGTGTCCATTTTACTGAATGTTAATATTAAGAATATTTTGTCTGGCTGAGCTGTATCTGACTTATACAATTATAAAGCATAAACAACTACACAATTGAAAAAAAATTAATTGATGAGCTAAGGTATGTTAGGAACAATATGACTCAAGGTTGAGAATAGGTGTTAGATAGCAAGAAAAAGACTACTAGTAGGTCATAACTCTGGTGCTGGTGTGAGTATGCCAGATGTGCTGCTTCATTCTCTCTTTTTTGGATGCATAAAGAGACTGGTTCAGTTTGGTGATCTTGCAAGAAATGCAACACCAACATAAAGTAATTAAATTATTCCTATCTCTAAACCAGCCTCTGTCTCATTCTTAAGGTACTATGCTTAAAAATTTCCCCCCTTCCAAAGTATAGAGTAAGTATACCTTCAGGTACATGAATATAGATGACTCCCTAGTTTCTCCATTGTTTGCATAGGATTGTGTAGTTAAGGGCAGTAACTAGCTTATATTCTTGAGAAATTTGGACTCTGTTTAGACAACTAAGTAGATGAAGACCATACACTTAATATTAGACCATCACTTTAGAAAAAATACTATCACAATTAATTACTTCTACACGTATTTAGAAATTATTGCACAGCATGGTTCGCAAGCTGTGTAGGGAGAAAGATACACAGCTACCTTGTGGTCTAATCCTTGCCTCCTGATATCTAGAGTAATCTGGAAGGTTGGCAATCAAAATAATTTCTACACTGTTTCCATTAAGAATTTTTTACTGGGGGAGGGGTGGGGTGGGGGGGGGGGTGGGGTGGAGAGAGGGGACGTAGATGAACAGATTTAAAAATAAATCCATAGCTGTGTAAGTGAAGTGAATACTGTTTGTAGATATTTTCTGAACGCTATTTTTTTTAAGTCTGGGAAATTATTTCTTTTATATAAAATGATGCCTATAATTTTTTCCTGGTGGAAGGAGCCCCTTCATCACTCCAAAAAAGGCAAACCACTTTTACCTTTAACAGCTTTATAGACTGCAAAGTGGTGCAACATTGGTAAGATGGATACATTAAAAAAATGAAAAGCTAAGAGAGCACAAATGCAGTCAGAGGGACTGTTGCATAATTTGGTAATCCCTTCAATGAGTTTGAAGACATTAACTAAAAAGAAACTACAATCGTAAGATGAAACAGGAGATTTGTAGCAGAGAAAAAACATGTTCAACTTGTAGAGACAAGTGAAGTGGGATTACAGATGCTCAGCTGCATAAGGGCATAAATTAATGGTATTATGTTCTATTTGTTGGCTGAGAACTTCAGTAGCAGAGAAAGTTTTTGTACTGCCTTCTAAAACAATGTGGAAAAGAATGAGATATACGGAAACTGTATATAATACTATATAATATAGAGAAAAATATGTATTTGTGAATGAGATAAAGAGAAACTTTACTTATATATGTACTTTTAAAATTTCTTTTTACATTTATATTTTCAAAATTGGCTTGGAGGCCCTGAGATTTATTGTTTCAGCTTTTCTGACACATAATCCAGGATGGTAGAACATTTAAACTACAATACCAAGAAAGCTACAGACACTTGAAAGCGTCTCTTTATTAAGTGTCGGGACACTGAGAGGAACACAAAACCATAACTGTCCGGAGTAGCTGCCCTTATGCCTACCCTTCACATTCAGCCTGTGGGACCAGGATCCCACTGTACTCAGGTCAGGTGCATCCACTGTGTCAGAGCCATACTGGAGATGTTCCTCTCTCAAGTTTTGTGTCTGGCTCCAGCTCCTGGATGAACCTTGGATCTATGCTGTAGCCTTGTTTCTAGTCATGCTTCTTGGCCCTGTCTTCTGGCTGGACTATTGAACCAATTCAGTGCTTTGGATTATCTGGGACTGTCATTGCAGCCTGTTACATGCACATTTCTCTGCCCACAACATTTGGATGTTCATAGAATCATAGAACCAACCAGGCTGGAAAAGACCTTTAAGATATTGTGCTACTGTGTCCTGGCTAGTGAGGGGGATATCTGAGTTGGCATCACCCATGTGTTCTACCTCATCCTCCCATATGGAGAAGTGCCATTCCCTGACATTTAAGTTCTAATAAATATTTTACCATTTTTGTTTAATACATGTGCAACTTTCTTATGTACAGTCCATTACTCAATCATAGAATCATAGAATAGTTAGGGTTGGAAAGAACCTCAAGATCATCTAGTTCCAACCACCCTGCCAGGGGCAGGGACATCTCCCACTAAACCATGCCACCCAAGGCTATGTCCAGTCCAGCTTTGAACACTGTCAGCAATGGAGCATTCACAACTTCCCTGGGCAACCCACTCCAGTGCTTCACCACCCTTACAGTAAAGAATTTCTTCTCCATATCCAATCTAAACTTCCCCTGTTTAAGTTTGAACCCGTTACCCCTTGTCCTATCACTACAGTTTCCCTAATGAAGAGTCCCTCCCCAGCTTCCGTATAGGCCCCCTTTAGATATTGGACCGCTGCTATGAGGTCTCCACGCAGCCTTCTCTTCTCCAGGCTGAACAGCCCCAACTTTCTCAGCCTATCTTCATACGGGAGGTGCTCCAGTCCCCTGATCATCCTCGTGGCCCTCCTCTGGACTTGTTTCAACAGTTCCATGTCCTTTTTATGTTGAGGACACCAGAACTGGACACAATCTTCCAAGTGAGGTCTCACAAGAGCAGAGGAGAGGGGCAGGATCACCTCCCTCAACCTGCTGGTCACGCTCCTTTTGATGCAGCCCAGGATACCATTTGCTTTCTGGGCTGCAAGCGCACACTGCTGGCTCATGTTCATTTTTTCATTGACCAACACCCCCAAGTCCTTCTCTGCAGGACTGCTCTGAATCTCTTCTCTGCCCAACCTGTAGCTGTGCCTGGGATTGCTCCCACCCAGGTGGAGGACCTTGCACTTGGCATGATTAAACTTCATCAGGTTGGCATCAGCCCACCTCACAAGCGTCTCAAGGTCCCTCTGGATGGTATTCTTTCCCTCCAGCGTATCAACTGAACCACACAGCTTGGTGTCATCAGCAAACTTGCTGAGGGCTCACTCAATCCCACTGTCCATGTCACTGACAAAGATGTTGAATATGTTTTGAGGTAATGTACCATACAGCAATAAAAAAAAAAAAAAAAAAAGTAAATCTGTAACCTACTAGAAGATACTTTTTTTTTTAATTGGTAATAAGTGAGTTGCTTTTGTTTTTAATTATGGGCTGAGAATGCCAATATTAGGGAAGGCTTATAATCCACAGCTGTTTGAAAAAAATTGGGTATGAGATAATTAGTTGCCAACTTGGTTTTGCAAAGAACAGGTCTTGCAAAGTCTCTGGTAGTGTTTTTTGAAAGAATTTTTGAAATATATCTAAGGGAGGGATAAGAATGCAGTTTTGATTTTATTAAAGGCTAATTAAAATGTTACTTATTGTGATCTAAAAGGTCAAATTATAAATGTTAATATGGGGATGGAGTATTTAGTCAAAAGCTGAGTAGAAGAAAGAAGAGTTATAATTAGTCATATCAAGCTGAGCTTTGCAAGCTAAGTACTAGCAGTGGCTTTACTGGAATCTTTGTTCAAATAATGATTTTTTTGAGCCCGGTGCAAGCTGTCATGTAGACTTACAGATAGCATTTTTAAAAAATAAACAGATTAGAGTGACATAAAATCATAGAATGGTTTGGATTGGAAAGGACCTTAAAGATCATCTTGTTCCAACCACCCTGTCATGGGCAAAGACACCTTCCGCTAGGCCAGGTTGCTCAAAGTCCCATAAAACCTGACCTTGAAAACTTCCAGGGATGGGGCATCCACAACTTCTTAGGGCAACTTCTTCCAGTGTCTCACCACCCTCACAGTAAAGAACTTATTCCTAATATCTAACATAAAAAGTTCTATAAAGATCAAGTATAGAATGAAACAATTTCAAAATATAAAGCCATTCATATTGGCAGCATCCAAGAACAAATCAGGGGAAAAGAATGAAAGGAGATAAAGACTTTCTGGGGAATTAAATTCATATTGTACATAACATGTTATGAAAGGTGTAGTTTGTGTCAAATGCGGGAAGTACAGCTAAAGGAATTGCATGGAACATTAGTCAGCTGCCATCTTCAAGATTGTTATGGATTTTGTTGCTGAACTAGGTATATGGCTTATGGTATGAGATACAGAAGTGAAAAAATTGTGGATTCAGAGAAGCTAGAGTTACAGTAACTTAATTTGGGGTGGGGGGGGGAATCTTAAATGTCTAAACAGTAAGTGCCTGTACATTGTCAGATCTGTGCGATTATACATAAAAAAAAAAAAAATATTTAGTTTGTGCTGAGCATCAAGGATAGTAGGCTGAAAGCCACCCTGTGCTTTCACCTCAGGCCTCAGCTGTGGCCTGAAGAAGATTATAGACTGTCTTCTTTGTGTTCTGTTTACAGGGATAGTAGCTTCTATGGAAATGCTATGATGCAAGTGATGTGAGGTTTTTCTAGAGAAAACTGATGAACTACCTCAGGCATACTAAGTATATTTAACCTTTCACTAAGGGAGATGGAGAACGTACTGAAATTAAGATCAGTTCTATTTGGATTTTTCAGTTTGCCTTCATAACTTCTCTTGCATTTTTTTGTGATTATAGAATCATTTGATGGAAAGAGTGAACTCTCTCTGTAGGAATCCGCAAATGTTTTCACCAATTTGAGTGAATATATTTACAACTTGGCAAATATAGCACTGGCAATGACTAAGTGATATGTGTTTTATCTTGTTTGTTGAAGGTTTGAGCTGCAGTACCTTGCACAAAAGGTTAAATTCTGAATATTCAATGTCTTGTCTGTCAACTGAAGTAAAAATACTAAAATCATGCATTTTGTTGGCATGTATTATTACTGACAACAGAGAAAAGAAATCTAACTGTATTATCTGCAGAAATTAATTCACTCAATGACTGACTTACTTTGATGTTTCCTTTGGTCAATTACAAAATATTAAGAAGATATTAAACATGAGATGGTATCAAAAGGTAACCAAACTCATACAATGGACTATTTTAAAAGGTTGAATCAACTAAATTTTTTTTCTCCATTAGAAAGTGAGATTAGTGCTTCAAAGTGTTTTTTAATCCAGTGTTAAATAGAAGATGAACGTTGCATTTATATTTAAGCAGGACAGGGCATTAATGGGCTTCCTATCACATTTCTTTACTGTTTGGTTCATATTGGATTGGCATGAACATAAAAATTTAGCCTGAAATTGTAAAGGATATGGAAATAAATGGTACAAATCAAATATACTAGACATATCATGTCAGATTCCCCTTTTCTGTATTTGCGCTCCTGACCAAGCTAATTTCAGCAGATGCAGTCTGGTTCTGGTCATCCACAACAATATATGGCATAGTGTCAAATGGGAAGTAATGGAAGTCCAAGTGTCACATATAGCCAGTTCTTCAAACTGACAACAAAGGTTTGCGCCTAAAAGGAAGCTAGTGGGGAAGGTTCCTATTGGATATTTTTAAAAACCTTATTCTGTGGGGAGCGTGTGTTCAGTTTAAAATCTTCACAAAAGGAAAAGTAGAAATGGGCTAAAGATACCTGCAGGCACCAATGTGAGAAGCTTTACCAAAGCAGGGAGAAAATAATATCAGCTAGGAAGAACTGAATGGCCTGAAGAATTATGATAGTACATGTAGCATAGCAGTGAGTACTGTAGCTGTAACAGAGGAATAACAAGAGTATTGACTGCAGATCAGTACCTTGAGGTGTTTAATAAAGAGAAAAAATAATCTGTGTTCTTGCATACAGCATCATAGATGTAGGTCATCAACTCCATGCTACCATGAAGAGAGTAATAATGCAGTCTTAGTCTTTTAAAATACTTATATAGATATGGGGAAGTATTAATACATTGAAGAAGGCACTAGAATATCCTGGTGTGGAAAGAATGTCATGACTGATTTTTTTTTTTTTTTTTTTTTTTTGTGACATGAATTCATTACAGATTCATAGAACATAAGTGTGTGCATGTATACATGCATATATGTATGTATGAATAAAAATCCTACTGGGTAAAGCCAGTGGTCTTGTTGCCCTGTTGTGGCTGTGTAGTTAGTTGGGACGGCCAAAACAGCCACATGAAAGAAAGAAAGAAAAAAAGAGAGTTCAAGCAGCAAGTGTCCTTTATTATGAGGAGCTCCTGCTTATATATCCTTCTACATAGCATAGTACAATCTCATTGGTTAAGTGTGTGTCATGGGTTCAGCAGCAGCAGTCATTTTTCTGCTTCTTTGTAGCTGGTGAAGCGCTGTGGTTTTGATTTTGGGCCTGGGAACAGTGTTGATAACACCAGTGTTTTCAGTTCCTGCTTGGTAATGTTTTGGTTTGAGCAAAGATTTTCTGAGTCTCATGCTCTGCCAGGGAGAAGGGGAAGCAGGGAGGAAGCAGAGACAGGACACCTGACCCAAACTGACCAAAGAGTTTATTCCATACCACAGCACGTCATACCCAGGATGTAAAAACAGAGAGCAGAGACCCAGAAGGGTGTGGGGGGGTGCCCTGCTTGGTCGTGCTGGGTATAGGTGGTGAGCGTTTGTACTCTTTCCTTGTATTTGCCTTGTCGTTATTATTATTGGTGGTAGCAGTAGTGGTCTTGTGTTATACTTTAGCTACTAAACTGTTCTTATCTCAACCTGTGGGAGTTGCATTCTTTTCATTCTCCTCCCCATCCCCCCAGGAGCAGGGGGTAAGAAAGAGAGGGGAGTGAGTGAGAGAACGGGCTGCGTGATTTACAGCTTAAACCACGACAGTGTGGCATAATAAAGACTTATTGGTCAAGCATAAAAGAACATAATACAAACTTACTGGTCAAACATAGCATAGCATAATTCAAACTTATAGGTCAATAGGTTGTTATTCTATTCATGATTGGTTGTTGATGCCTGTTCAAAAATTTTTGCTAATGTCCATTGTTTTGCCAAGTTCTTCCTTTGTAGTTAGTTACTCCCCTTCTCTGACTTGCTCCTCCAGATGCCTTCCGTTTTCTCACTCAGGTGCCTCTGGTGCCTCATTACTCATGGATACACTTTAACCTCTTCGAGGCTGAGTTCTAACTTCGTGTCTTCAGTCAGGGAATCCACGGGCCTACTGTAGCCCCCCATGCTTTCACAGTCCCCTACACCCTGTGTTCTGGCTGCTATCAGCAGAATGAGATTAAAAATGCATGTTTAGTTAACATGTCAGACTGTGGAGTGTCATAGCAGTAATGCATAAAGCAATAAAGAAATGTCTGTCTTTCAATCTCTGGTGAAGGGTGAAGGGTAAAGGAGTGAAACACCAGAGAGAAAAGATGTTTAGCAAAGGAATAGCATGCAAGTGGGTAGGACTGGCCATGGACATTCTCGAGAAAGCTAAAAGGTATTTGATTAAGAGTAGACTATGTTTAAGATGCATGTTTTCTGCTACGAATCTGGAGGTAAGTGTCTTAATAAACACGGTGCAAGTAAAAGAGGAAATACATTATGAATGCCTTTGACAGTGGAAGATGGAATTGATTCTGGGTGCTTTCTTCTGCTTTAGTATTAATGCGCATATACATATGTCTAGGGAAAAGCAGACAGAATAGAAATGGAGTTACAGATTTAAGAAGTATAGCTTACACAGCCATCCAATCCCCCTATAGACAGAATGTAGGAGCAGGGTGTGCCTGTGAAAATTGTTTTTCCTTGTGTCTGGACAAATTAAAATAGGCACTGTAAAAGGACAAGACAAAATAGAATCATAAAATTACAGAATAGTTAGGGTTGGAAAGGACCTTAAGGTCATCTAGTTCCAACCCCCCACCCCAGTGGCAGGGACGCCTCCCACTAAACCATGCCACCCAAGGCTATGTCCAATCCAGCCATGAACACCACCAGCAGTGGAGCATTCACAACTTCCCCAGGCAACCCACTCCAGTGCCTTACCACCCTTACAGTAAAGAATTTCTTCCTCATATCCAATCTAAACTTCCCCTGTTTAAGTTTGAACCCCTTGTCCTCTCACTACAGTTCCTCATGAAGAGTTCCTCCCCAGCTTCCCTATAGGCCCCCTTCAGATATTGGAAGGCTGCTATGAGGTTTCCAGGCAGCCTTCTCTTCTCCAGGCTGAACAGCCCCAACTTTCTCAGCCTATCTTCATATGGGAGGTGCTTCAGTCCCCTGATCATCCTCGTGGCCCTCCTCTGCACTTCTTCCAACAGTTCCATGTCCTTTTTATGTTGAGGACACCAGAACTGCACACAATCCTCCAAGTGAGGTCTCACAAGAGCAGAGGAGAGGGGCAGGATCACCTCCCTCGACCTGCTGGTCACGCTCCTTTTCATGCAGCCCAGGATATGGTTGGCTTTCTGGACTGCAAACGCACACTGCCGGCTCATGTTCATTTTCTCATTGACTACCACCCCCAAGTCCTTCTGCTCAGGACTGCTCTGAATCTCTTCTCTGCCCAACCTGTAGCTGTGCCTGGGATTGCTTCGACCCAGGTGGAGGATCTTGCACTTGTCATAGTTAAACTTCATCAGATTGGCATCAGCCTACCTCACAAGCGTCTCAAGGTCCCTCTGGATGGCATTCCTTCCCTCCAGCGTATCAACCGAACCACACAGCTTGGTGTCATCAGCAAACTTGCTGAGGGCGCACTCAATCCCACTGTCCATGTCACCGACAAAGACGTTGAACAAGACCAGTCCCAACACCGATCCCTGAGGGACACCACTCGTCACTGGTCTCCAGCTGGACATTCAGCCATTGAGCACAACTCTTTGTGTGCAGCCATCCAGCCAGTTCTTTATCCACCCAGTGGTCCACCTATCAGATTGATGCCTCTCCAACTTTGAGACAAGGATGTCATGTGAGACAGTGTCAAACGCTTTGCACAAGTCCAGGTAGATGATATCAACTGCTCTACCCCTGTCCATCTGTTCCGTAGCCCCATCATAGAAGGCCCCCAGATTGCTCAGGTAGGATTTCCCCTTAGTGAAGCCATGCTGGCTGTCACCAACCACCTCCTTGTTTTTCATGTGCCTCAACATGCCTTCCAGGAGAATCCGCTCCAAGGTTTTGCCAGGCACAGAGGTGAGACTGACTGGTCTGTAGTTCCCCAGCTCATCCATCTTCCCCTTCTTGAAAACGGGGGTTATATTTCCCTTTTTCCAGTCGTCAGGAACTTCTCCTGAGTGCCATGATTTTTCAAATATGATAGACAGTGGCTCAGCAATTTCATTTGTCAGCTCCTTCAGGACCCGTCGATGGATTTCATCAGGTCCCATGGACTTGTGTACGTTCAGGTTCCTAAGATGGTCTTGAAACAGACCCTCTCCTACAGTGGGCCCAGGGTCCTCATTCTCACTGTCCCTGTGTCTGCCTTCCAAGACTCGGGTGGTATGATCAGAGAATTTTCTGGTGAAGACTGAGGCAAAGAAGTCGTTAAGAACCTCCGCCTTCTCCAAACCCAGGGTAGCCAGTTCTCCCGATAGCTTCCGGAGAGGGCCCACGTTGTCCCTAGTATGCCTTTTATTTGCAATGTACCTATAGAATCCCTTCCTGTTATGCTTAACATCCCTAGCCAAGTTTAATTCTAAGTGGGCCTTAGCTTTCCTAACTTCATCCCTGGCTTCCCGGACAGCAGCCCTGTGTTCTTCCCAGGACTCTTGTCCTTGCTTCCGCCTTTTATAAGCCTCTTTTTTCCTTCGAATTTTCCTCAGCAGCTCCTTATCCATCCAAGGAGGTCTCCTGGCCCTCCAGCAGCACTTCTTTCTAGTTGGGATGCATCGCTCCTGAGCTTGCAGAAGGTGATCCTTGAATATCAACCAAGAGTCTTGGGTCCCCCTGCCCTCTAGGGCTATATCCCATGGAATCTCACTGAGCAGGTTCCTCAAGAGCCCGAATTCTGCTCTCTTGAAGTCCAGGGCAGTGAGCTTGCTGCACGCTCTTCTCACTCTCCTGGGGATCTTGAATTCGACCATCTCATGATCGCTGCAATCAAGGCTGCCCTGGAGCGTCACATTTCCAACCAGCCCTTCCCTGTTGGTGAGCATGAGGTCAAGCATGGCACCTCTCCTTGTCGGCTCCTCTATTACTTGCAGAAGGAAGCTGTCTTCCACACAATTGAGGAACCTCCTGGATTGCTTGTGCCTGGCAGTACCGTCCCTCCAACAGATATCAGGGTGGTTGAAGTCCCCGATGAGAACAGGGGCCTGTGAGCGTGAGGCTGTTCCTATCTGTCTATAGAGCACTTCATCCGCAGAGTCTTGTGGGTCAGGTGGTCTGTAACAGATCCCCACAATGATGTCTCCCATCGCTGTTCTTCCTTTAACCCTGACCCGCAAACTCTCTGTCGACTGCTCACCTGTCCCCAGGCAGAGTTCCATACTCTCCAGGCTATCCCTAACATAAATAGCAATTCCCCCTCCCCGCCTACTGGGCCTGTCTTTCCTAAAGAGCCTGTAACCTTCCATTCCAACACACCAGTCATAGGAGCCATCCCACCATGTTTCTGTGATGCCTATGATATCATACCCCCGTAGACGTGCACACATCTCTAATTCCTCTTGTTTGTTCCCCATGCTACGGGCATTTGTATAGAGACATCTGAGCCGAGCTCCAGTTGAAGCAGGCTCATTGGCTGGAGCAGCTGCAATATCTCTACATTGCACTGAACATTTACTGTAGGTGCTGGCAACTGACTGGGTGTGTTGGGATGGAATGATGCCCCCCTCCCCCAACACATCTAGTTTAAAACATCCTTGACCAGCCTGGCAAGCCTCCTCCCAAATCCACTCTTCCCTTTCTTTGTCAGACCAGCTCCACCAGCCCCCAGTAGACCTGGCCTCCTAAATTGATTCCCATGTTCAAGGTTCCCAAACCCCTAACTATAGCACCACCCTTCTAACCATTTATTAACCTGGCCAATCCTCCTAGCCTTTTTGAGGTCCTGCCCTGTATCCTGGAGAATTGACGAAAAGACAATCTGCGCTCCAGAGCCCCTAACCACCTCTCCCAGAGCTCTGTAGTCCTTCTTTATGTTCTCCTGGCTACTGTTATCTATATCAGTAGCACCCACATGGATCACTAGAAGTGGGTAATAGTCAGTGGGACCGACTAGAGCAGGCAGCTTCTCTGCAACATCCCTAATTCAAGTCACCATTTCCTTCTATGAAAACATCTTGTACCTTCTTTTTTGATTGTATTCTATAATCCAATATTATATTTAAGTTCAATTTTAACATTTTTAGTTTCAATTACCTAAATAATTTGAGGTAGTTGCTTCAGGTCCTTGCTTTTCTTTAACTCAAAGTTCATAAATTGTCAATGAGGCAACTACTTCAGCTTGTTGTTATGCTCAGCTCCCAGCACCCTGGTCCTTAAAGAAGCAGCCTGCAATTGCTGTTGCCCAATATTTTATGAAGAGGATGAGTTATGAGTTTGTTCAGAATGGTTCTTTTATGAACCAGCGAAGGAAATAAGCCATCCTGAATGGGTGAATAGTCTTAAGTAGGACTAAGGAAGTTACTAGTAAATACAAAATACCCGAATTTGATGAACACTTGAATACTGCAAGTGTGAGAATCTCTGAGCCCAGAGCAATACAGAAGTGCAAGGAGATTCAGTTTCAGGAAAAAGGATACTATCAGAGTTGAATTACCACCATAAAATTATTCAAGGAACTTAGAAATCAAGAGAGTACTGAGGCCTATACATCCTTGTGCTGGGATCCCAGAACTAGCTCTGTGCAGGACTTGCCTTTCTGATACATCAAGAGAACTTCAAAGTGGTGTGTAGGATACTCAAAATCCTTTTAAAACTAACAAACAAGAAATCCTTAGAATTTTACTTCCTAAGCAGTTGCTTTGCAGCTTTACACAAAATATGGGGAAAGATTAGATTAATGTGTAAGTCTCCTGTGTGACATGTACAGCTGTTGGAAAGAACACAGGAGAGCCAAGTCAGATCTAAAAAGCTTATGGTAGTTAAGGGGAAGGTTTTCTACAAGCTTATCAGGAGAAATATAGCAAGATAAAGTGGCCTGATTGATAAATGCGGAATTAAACTAATGACAAATAATTGAAAGACAAAAAAAGGTTGAATTCAGTTAACTTTCTTTAATAAGAAGTACCAATGCTTGGATAATTAGAAAGTAATGAAATTTTCTAAAATAGCTATGAATAAGCAGATAGATTAAGGAATACTTGAAGATATTTGGAATATAAAAAGTTATCTTAGTGTCAGTGATGTATAACTTGGAGCATTAATGGAAAGAAAAAACTGCTTAGGTAGATTTCCGTTGATGTTGAGATGACATCACTGATTTTTGTCAGAATTATTTGAATAAGATAAGCTACAGAAAATTAGTTTTAGAACCTTGTAAGAACACAAGAAATCTAGCAAAACCAGAGAAATACAGAAGTATTTATGAAGATGGAAAAAAAAATATATAGAAGTCCTAATAAACTAAAGAAAAAGAGGGAAGAATCAAAGTGTTTAGGTTAGAAGTGCATACACAGAACTATTACTATAGGGAAGTAAATCCAGTTGCTTAGCACTTACTTCCCTGTTCTTAAAGTAATACCTCTTGAAGTAATCTAAACTGTAAAAAAGAACAGTGAAAATGGACTTATAATTGAAATAGAATAAATTTATCATCTAGCTAATGAGAAATATATTTTATTTCAATTATGACAGGTTGTTTTGAGGTTTTTTTTCATCACAATATATCCTTTACATATAGGAGGAGCAGAAAATGTTTCCCACAACCACTGTTTTTGGCAGGTTATTGGGAGATCTGCTCAGTGGGGGACTATCAAAATAGTTCATTTAATATTTTGGTGTTTCAGGAGCAAGAGTAAACATGTTGATGAAATTCAGATACGATAATAAACTTGCAATGTTGAAATGGCAGTGATAAATTCACTTATGATTTTAAAGATGTGACAGGAAAATCAACAGAATAGGAATGTATTAGAAAAACAAAAAAAAAAAAAAAAAAAAAAATTACTAGCTTAAGAGTTTTTCTGTAGTGAAAAAAAAAAAAAAAAGAACTTAAACCGTAGTTTTTAAAAGGCTGTGGTGATGTGGAAAACAGATTGCGCATGAATGTGCAACACAGTGACCAGTATAATTTTCTCAGCTTTATTGGGTAACTACTCAACTATAATGATATTTATGGTCTCATCCAGCATAGGAATTCGAGTGTGGTACTAGTATTGAGTAATCCATTAGGTACTATGGTATAATAATATAGTTGTACTGAGGTTTTTGCTATGATAAGTTGTTGGAATCATTTATATGCCCTACCCAGAAAATGCAAAATTAGTATCTTCACCCAGTTTCTCGGAAACCAAGCTTGTCTTGTTGTATTTCACATGTGCTGCAGTAGCTTGAATTCTATTAGGAATCCTCGTGAGACAGATTAGATTAGAAGTCTTGAGAAATGTGGTGCTCATAATACTCTAGTGGTTAAACATGGGAATAATTTGAGGAAGAATGTTAATTGCAAGGCTGAAGTTGCAGCATGGTAATTTAATAGGAAGTTTCCATCTCATCTGTGGAAACATCTACAATAATGATGTTCTGTACCTTTTAAAGAATTTGTGGGGATTTAAAAGTCTTTTTAGAGGAGAGAAAAAAAGCACGTCATGTGTAATCTGTGTATAGTCTGCATTTCACCACTGATGCCCAAATACAGAAAAAACAGCATATTATCTTGCAAAAATCGTAACTCACAGTAGAAATCGTATTCCTTGTACAGCGTATTAGGTGATTACCAATTCTAGCAGAAGGACCACTTCTTTGCAAATGTAATGACTTTGTTTATACAGAGCTTTTCATAATTAAATTAAATGAACACAGCCTTTCTTCTAGTTTAAGCAAGACTAGAAATGTTCTTGTGTGCTAAGAATTTGCATGAGGGCATACAGTCCAGGATACCTGCTCATACTTTGTGAAATTCAGAACATTTAAATGCTCCTATCTAAACACTGAGGTCCTGGAACTAAGAAATGGCATGGAATCCAAGAGAAAACACTCAGTTCTGAACTACTTTATAGATTTTCCAGATACCTTAGCTTCCATGTTGTAAAAAACTGTATTTCAGGAACTTTTCTCCCATTTTTACAATTTTTCTGTTTGCACACAAATAAATGGTCAGAGTTTAGGTAGGAGGTTGTCTTTTTGTCACTTTACTAGTAAAATAAGTGTATAGTAGGTTACTCAATATTAGCATTATAGTTCTTAAGCTAGAATCTTTTGTGGTCTTCCATTACTATGTGCATGTTTCTAAGATTAAAATGAATGTATTCATGCTGATGAGCTAAAGGCGTTGGAGACCAAAGTAATTTCACTGAGATTGCATCTTCTGAGATTTTGTTTCCCAGAACTCAGTACAAATAAATGTTGTTAGCTTCTTGTATTATTAATGTCATGTGATAGTTCACCTTGCAAATCAACATTCATTTTGCACATAATTTTCCAGAAACATGCTATTGGAAATGGCAGGGCTTTTCTTAATGAAAGGGCATGTTCATGTTTGGGAAATAGAAACTATACAGAATTGGGTTTTGTTTATATTTTTTTTTTCAATGGATTTTAATGATAAAATTTTAAATGCCCCATTTTAAATCATGTGGCTTAGAAATTATCTGAAAATTACTCTCCCAATGGAATTTTCTTCTATTATAGAGCAATTTCTTTTAGTTGAAGCTTTCCATTCGTAATATATTTTATACTGCTACTCACAGCAGTTCTTTCTGACAGTACTTTGAATGACAAAATAGTTGTACTTCATGTCTATATGCTCCTAAAGGGCTATTATCATTTTTTGTGATTTTTCTAGATTTTGTTTAATGTAACTATAGTCATTATAGCTATTATAAGGTTAAACCATAGCCATTTTGAAGTTGAACCTGTGTCTAACTAATGGAATAACCAATAACTGAAGTCCCCTTAGCTTCATAACATAAGTATGCCACTACATGTTCACTACCCTGCCGAGAGACAACTTTGCTTTTATTTTTGTTCTCTATTCTAGTTAGGTTGCTTACATATTACTGTTGGAGTTCTGCGTCTTGATATTGTATTCTATTTTACCAGTTATCACAAGTTGGAGGGACAAATTTGGTCTAATTTAGTTACTGTTTATTTGTCTTTGTAATCTTTTGATATGTAATCATCTGAACTGGAACTTTATCTCAGGAAGTCTGAATCTCTTCTAAGTAACTTACTGTGTGTCACACAGCACTAGAATTCACACAGCATATAAAAAGCAGTTATCTGTTTTTCATTTCACCTGCAAAACAACTTCAGAGATGCTTAGGTGAACTTCTTTGCTGCTCAGCAAATGATTACGTGAATGCCTGACTGCACTTCTTGGAACGGTAGAAGGACGAGAGTTAACAAACACAAGTAGAAGCAAGGGAAGGAATTCTTCAATGAGGGTGTTGGAATAGGTTATGGAAGACAGTGGATTGTCCTTGGAGATGCTTAAAACTAGACTGAACAAGGTGTTGAACAACCAAGCAAGGAATTGTACTAGATGGCTTCCAGTAGTCCCTTGCAAACTAAATTATTCCAAAATTCCATTGAATGTTAAGAGAAATTTTAAGACTTTTATAGAGAAACATAATATTTGCTTCCCTTGCTTTGGACTCTCTCCTGCATCATTCAAGCAGATTTTTTTTCTCTCACTTGAACAAGAATATAAGGAAAACCTTTCTTGACTTGAAATACCTGGGATCTAATTAGCGTAGGTACAGAGTAGTCACAGCTTCCACTGAGAATGAGAGCTGTGAATTACCAATGATTCTGGAAAAATCTCTACTTTTTGAATTTGGTATTCAGTTCTCATGGCATTTAAATAATGTATTTTCAACCAAGTGTACAAAGACCCCATCTGTGAAGTGGGGATAATAAGCCTTTCTTACTTAATGGGTGTGCTGTGAATATTAAACTCCTTAAATGATTATCAAGATATGACAATAAGCAGTACTATAGAAAAGCCCAACAGGAAATTATTAATTCTATTCTTGGTGATGTGTTAGTATGGAAATAGTAGGGTCTGGTTGTACATATTGAATGATGGGAATACAAAATAAAATTAAAGACTTGCCTTATTCCTTAGCAGTTTTTAGCCTATAGATGGAATCAGGAAGACAAGACATGAGAAAAATATTACTTGGCATACTATGTAACTTGCCTAAGTATTGCCACTTCCTAAACTTGAATTCTTCACTGGGTGATTTTAAGCATAATAGAAGGTTTCCAATGTAACAGGTATTTTGCGGAAAATCAAATTAAGATGCTATTGTTAATAATATGCATGGGTAATTTAAGATTTAAACCCTTAATGTTATAAACACTCCAAAATTAGGTAATGTGAACTTTGAAGATAATTTTAAAAAGTAATCACATCGGATTAAGAAAAATGATGTTTGTTGTAGGCAGCTATACAGTCTCAACCCCCTCTTCTGGTGAGACTGCCAAAATAAGGAATTTTGGTGCTTTCAACAACCTCAGCTTCGGTTAATTTGAATTTACAGGTATAATCAAACACCTTTGAGAACCAGCACTGAATAAAAATTAAGGTTCTGTGGCTATTTTTACCAAATGCTGTCTCTGGAAATCCGTTTCCCCAGTATGGAGTGTGCTGGCCTTAGAATCCTTGGAAAAGACCCCATTAAATGCCAGTTGCTGAGCAGAGCAAAGCCTGGCCAGATTGAGGGTGAAGTTAATTTGTTTAAAAAGTGCTTACATGCTTTTCCAGGGTCTTACAGATTATATTGCACCAGATGATATCTAACAGAATGGAGTGAAATGCAGGTTCCAAGAAGCAGAGGACTAGGGTCCAGTCTGGGAGCTCTGCTCTGGCTACCCCGGTGGTGGCCAGTGCAGGCACACAGACAGAGCCGATGAGAGGGGTGGCTGCAGTGCAGAGCTCAGCGTGTAGAGAGCGCCTACACTGCTCTCCTGAGGAGAGGGTGCACAATGGGCAGGGCTGCACTCTGTGCTCCCTGGTGGAGGTCCTCCTGCAGCAGGTGGCTGAGCTGCGGGATGCTGTTACTAGGCTGAAAGGTGTCAGAGAAGCTGAGGGGAAACAGCACTGCTTGCTCCAGGACCAGACTGTGCAGGGGCCTCAAGAGCCTACTGTCGCTCATGCGGGAAAGGAGGCAGCTAACCCAGGAAGCTGGGAAAAGGTAACAGAAAAAACAACAAGAAAAGGAGGAAGAGGACAATTAAAAGCAAGGGGCTTCCTCCTACATCTGTTCTCACCCAGAACCGCTTTACTGTCCTGCAGGGGGCTGATGAGGAACCACACTCCCACCAGGAACAACTGGCTGATACACTGGAAAAGAAGATCACTACTGATGCTGCCAGGAAAAGGTGGAGGGCCGTAGTAGTAGGGGACTCTACTCTGAAAGGAACAGAGGCACCCATCTGTCGACCTGACCCAGACTCAAGGGAGGTGTGTTGCCTACCAGGGGCTCTGATCAGGGATGTTGCAGAGAAGCTGCCTGCTCTAGTCGGTCCCACTGACTATTACCCACTTCTAGTGATCCATGTGGGTGCTACTGATATAGATAACAGTAGCCAGGAGAACATAAAGAAGGACTACAGAGCTCTGGGAGAGGTGGTTAGGGGCTCTGGAGCGCAGATTGTCTTTTCGTCAATTCTCCAGGATACAGGGCAGGACCTCAAAAAGGCTAGGAGGATTGGCCAGGTTAATAAATGGTTAGAAGGGTGGTGCTATAGTTAGGGGTTTGGGAACCTTGAACATGGGAATCAATTTAGGAGGCCAGGTCTACTGGGGGCTGGTGGAGCTGGTCTGACAAAGAAAGGGAAGAGTGGATTTGGGAGGAGGCTTGCCAGGCTGGTCAAGGATGTTTTAAACTAGATGTGTTGGGGGAGGGGGGCATCATTCCATCCCAACACACCCAGTCAGTTGCCAGCACCTACAGTAAATGTTCAGTGCAATGTAGAGATATTGCAGCTGCTCCAGCCAATGAGCCTGCTTCAACTGGAGCTCGGCTCAGATGTCTCTATACAAATGCCCGTAGCATGGGGAACAAACAAGAGGAATTAGAGATGTGTGCACGTCTACGGGGGTATGATATCATAGGCATCACAGAAACATGGTGGGATGGCTCCTATGACTGGTGTGTTGGAATGGAAGGTTACAGGCTCTTTAGGAAAGACAGGCCCAGTAGGCGGGGAGGGGGAATTGCTATTTATGTTAGGGATAGCCTGGAGAGTATGGAACTCTGCCTGGGGACAGGTGAGCAGTCGACAGAGAGTTTGCGGGTCAGGGTTAAAGGAAGAACAGCGATGGGAGACATCATTGTGGGGATCTGTTACAGACCACCTGACCCACAAGACTCTGCGGATGAAGTGCTCTATAGACAGATAGGAACAGCCTCACGCTCACAGGCCCCTGTTCTCATCGGGGACTTCAACCACCCTGATATCTGTTGGAGGGACGGTACTGCCAGGCACAAGCAATCCAGGAGGTTCCTCAATTGTGTGGAAGACAGCTTCCTTCTGCAAGTAATAGAGGAGCCGACAAGGAGAGGTGCCATGCTTGACCTCATGCTCACCAACAGGGAAGGGCTGGTTGGAAATGTGACGCTCCAGGGCAGCCTTGATTGCAGCGATCATGAGATGGTCGAATTCAAGATCCCCAGGAGAGTGAGAAGAGCGTGCAGCAAGCTCACTGCCCTGGACTTCAAGAGGGCAGAATTCGGGCTCTTGAGGAACCTGCTCAGTGAGATTCCATGGGATATAGCCCTAGAGGGCAGGGGGACCCAAGACTCTTGGTTGATATTCAAGGATCACCTTCTGCAAGCTCAGGAGCGATGCATCCCAACTAGAAAGAAGTGCTGCTGGAGGGCCAGGAGACCTCCTTGGATGGATAAGGAGCTGCTGAGGAAAATTCGAAGGAAAAAAGAGGCTTATAAAAGGCGGAAGCAAGGACAAGAGTCCTGGGAAGAACACAGGGCTGCTGTCCGGGAAGCCAGGGATGAAGTTAGGAAAGCTAAGGCCCACTTAGAATTAAACTTGGCTAGGGATGTTAAGCATAACAGGAAGGGATTCTATAGGTACATTGCAAATAAAAGGCATACTAGGGACAACGTGGGCCCTCTCCGGAAGCTATCGGGAGAACTGGCTACCCTGGGTTTGGAGAAGGCGGAGGTTCTTAACGACTTCTTTGCCTCAGTCTTCACCAGAAAATTCTCTGATCATACCACCCGAGTCTTGGAAGGCAGACACAGGGACAGTGAGAATGAGGACCCTGGGCCCACTGTAGGAGAGGGTCTGTTTCAAGACCATCTTAGGAACCTGAACGTACACAAGTCCATGGGACCTGATGAAATCCATCGACGGGTCCTGAAGGAGCTGACAAATGAAATTGCTGAGCCACTGTCTATCATATTTGAAAAATCATGGCACTCAGGAGAAGTTCCTGACGACTGGAAAAAGGGAAATATAACCCCCGTTTTCAAGAAGGGGAAGATGGATGAGCTGGGGAACTACAGACCAGTCAGTCTCACCTCTGTGCCTGGCAAAACCTTGGAGCGGATTCTCCTGGAAGGCATGTTGAGGCACATGAAAAACAAGGAGGTGGTTGGTGACAGCCAGCATGGCTTCACTAAGGGGAAATCCTACCTGAGCAATCTGGTGGCCTTCTATGATGGAGCTACGGAACAGATGGACAGGGGTAGAGCAGTTGATATCATCTACCTGGACTTGTGCAAAGCGTTTGACACTGTCTCACATGACATCCTTGTCTCAAAGTTGGAGAGGCATCAATCTGATAGGTGGACCACTGGGTGGATAAAGAACTGGCTGGATGGCCGCACGCAAAGAGTTGTGCTCAATGGCTGAATGTCCAGCTGGAGACCAGGAACGAGTGGTGTCCCTCAGGGATCGGTGTTGGGACTGGTCTTGTTCAACATCTTTGTCGGTGACATGGACAGTGGGATTGAGTGCGCCCTCAGCAAGTTTGCTGATGACACCAAGCTGTGTGGTTCGGTTGATATGTTGGAGGGAAGGAATGCCATCCAGAGGGACCTTGAGACGCTTGTGAGGTGGGCTGATGCCAACCTGATGAAGTCTAACCATGCCAAGTGCAAGGTCCTCCACCTGGTTTGGAGCAATCCCAGGCACAGCTAGAGGTTGGGCAGAGAAGAGATTCAGAGCAGTCCTGCGGAGAAGGACTTGGGAATGTTGGTCAATGAGAAAATGAACATGAGCTGGCAGTGTGCGCTTGCAGACCAGAAAGCCAACCGTATCCTGGGCTGCATCAAAAGGAGCATGACCAGCAGGTCGAGGGAGGTGATCCTGCCCCTCTCCTCTGCTCTTGTGAGACCTCACTTGGAGGATTGTGTGCAGTTCTGGTGTCCTCAACATAAAAAGGACATGGAACTGTTGGAAGAAGTGCAGAGGAGGGCCATGAGGATGATCAGGGGACTGAAGCACCTCCCATATGAAGATAGGCGGAGAAAGTTGGGGCTGTTCAGCCTGGAGAAGAGAAGGCTGCCTGGAAACCTCCTAGCATCCTTCCAATATCTGAAGGGGGCCTATAGGGATGCTGGGGAGGGACTCTTCATGAGGAACTGTGGTGATAGGACAAGTGGTAACGGGTTCAAACTTAAACAGGGGAAGTTTAGATTGGATATGAGGAAGAAATTCTTTACTGTAAGGGTGGTAAGGCACTGGAGTGGGTTGCCCGGGGAAGTTGTGAATGCTCCATTGCTGGTGGTGTTCATGTCTGGACTGGACAGAGCCTTGAGTGTCATGGTTTAGTGGGAGGTGTCCCTGCCCCTGGCAGGGGGGTTGGAACTAGATGATCTTAAGGTCCTTTCCAACCCTAACTATTCTATGATTCCAGTTTTAACCAAATTCAGGAGCAATGTAGGCACAGACATAGTCACTGTGCTCTGTATTGGCTTTGAATCTGCTATTGATGTCAAAGGTGTTGGGATTGGCAGAAACGCTTCAGAAATGGAAACACAAACCACGTGAACAATTTTGCAGCTTTTAAGCAAAACATATGTTCCTAATAACAGGTATTAGAGCAGGTAATGCTCAGAACTGATTTATGGATGGGCTTGTAGGTGTATGCCAGAATGCATCTGACGTGCAGCTGTGTGAGTGGGCAAATCATTTTACACCTCTCTCTCTTCTCCCTACTTTATTTTTTTCTTGCTCATTTATGCAACAATGTCTCTTTAGAGCAAGGACTTTTCTCTTTGTGTGTACAATACCCAGTATAAATCTTAAAGCTCTGGGGGGCTACCATTCTACAATTTAAAAAATTAAATAATGGTGAGGCTTACATGGTAAGTGCAGCAACAGCGGGCTGAATTTTTTACAAGATAAACTATGTTCACATATGATACACATGCTCCCCATGCATTCTCATATATTTTCACGCTATATTCACTTATGCTATATTCTGATGAAGAAAGATAAGTACATTCATATTTTTTTATTTTTTTTTTTTTAAGAAAAAGGGAAATGAAAGCTCCTATAAGTAACATGACCACTGAAGTGATGTATGCTTTGTTAGGCATACGCAGATTTCTTTGTGAATCTTAGAATATTTATATCGCATTCTCTTCTCCTTTTCAGTTTAGATTTATGTTTCAGTGTTCAATGAATTTTTCTATTCCTCTGCCCCTGTACATTTTGAAACTTGTTTTCATCAATTTGGCTAATATTCTCTGGAAACGTAGTGTAAATAAAACTACTGAAAATTCCACAATCTGTTACGTTTTCAAGGTGAGTATATTTATATTTTCATGGACAAATACAGATATTTATAATGCATGTTGTTATTAATAGTTTGTTTGCAAAAGGTAATCCTTAAGCCTCTAGTTCAATTTTAACATTACCTGATGGTGAAGTGTTTGGGTTTTTTTAATGGATTACACAGAGTAATGTAATAGCTCTTTGTAGCAACATTCGTTTTGGGTTATAATTCGGTTTTATGCTTATGTGCAAATTTTTGACGCAAGATAAATGCTTTTTAAGTTTTCCAATTCAGATTGAAACCTCTATTTCTGGTAATCAACAGTTGGCCAAATCTGCAGTTCTCCATCTTCCTTCTGCCCTTTGCATGTTCTTATCTAATCTTGCATGAATTGGTTCAAAATATTTTGAACTTTACCACAAATATTATACATATCTTGATAGATGCAGATTTGTTTTAAATGTTAATATGACCACTCAGAAGGTCAGATTTGTATAGTCCTATCTTCAAAGATACTAGTGCAATTAAACAAATCTGCTTGACATTTTAAAATGTTAGCTGCTGTACATTATTGTCCAGTGCAATGAATTAACTTGCCAAGAAAATTTTTTTTTGTTTATGTATGAATAGGACTGCATGAATGATAGTGTTTTACTGAAATTTACTACGTTGAAGGTAAATAATCAAAAATTGCCTAATATTAAAAGTTACAAACAAGTCATAGACAGAGTTGAAGATTTAAGCAAGAAAAACTGGTTGCATTATCGGGGAAAAAATATGGGATTTTGTTTGTTTGTTTGTTTGTTTTTACATTCTAATGCAACCTATAATTTTCTGTAAGTAAGAAATGGTGGAGTGTAGCTCCAGTTGCCTTTTGAAATTTCTCAAGGTTTTAGGCATTTTCCTTGTAGTCTGATTTTTTTTTTTTTTTTCTTGAATCACAAATTACATAGACTTTTTGGTACCTGCCTCTTTTTGCTGGAAGTATTCTTAAGCATCCAGTGTTTCTATATTTTTAAGGTGTCTTCTTGTGAAGCTATGATTCTAAAGTAACTTCTTCAAGTCTTCTTTAGGAGGTGTGATTATTTTTAATTGCTTCATAACATTGTGCTATTTCCTAATTTACTTCCTATGGATACATTCAAAAGTTGTTCTTCGTTATCCTAAAACCAGTTTTACCCAGGTCCCAAAGTTATATTCCTAGAATTGTTAGTAATTGTTAGCAATTGGCCACCTGCAATCAGTGTGTAAAGTTCTAGAGTGCCTAGTGTCATCTTCTGCTTGTACTTCTGAGTGGTACTGCTATTAAAATTCCCAGTTGTGGAGCCTCCTAGTGGAGCAATGGTCTCCTGAGAGAAGAGCTATACAATAGTAGCCAAATCTATTTGCACATACAACTTTGTTCTAAGATCATTAATAGTTCAATCTAAGTGTCTACCAGTCACGACAATATCACTGGAATGTTTTAAAAATCTACATACACAAGTGTATGAAGATTCATCTTTCTACCACACAAAAATTCATCTGCCATGTAAAGCATCTGGAGATGGGGTCACCTGAGGGAGGATATGTTATGTGCTATTAAAATTTAAAGGTTTCAGTACATCATCTTGCATAGATTTAGGAAATAGCCTGAATGAAGACTTTTGATAGAAACAGAAGTTAAATCAGGCATGATGGTTGCAATCTTTTGTTAACATATGGGGTAGTTAAAATACACAGGTATGGGTAGAAATATAGCTCTATCCCCCAGTAACTTTTGATAAAGAAGAGTTATGAAAGTGTGCTATATGAACACATATCTGATGCATGACCTTATTTCTACAAAACAAGTCAGTAGGTTACTGCTAGGATACCTGGACTGTGACAAATCTCAGTGGGCAGTTAAAAAAAACTGGGTTTTGTTCTATTTTACTGAGCATTTCAAAGCACAAAATCTGAAATTTGTAATGACAAGTTGTATTTTCAGTGACAGTTCCCTATATCACACATAACCCTAGAGTGTTTGGTAGGTAAAACCTGCAGGATCACTAAGGTGTGCAATTAATTGCTTGCATTTCACCTATCTGATATGATTAATATTTCTTCCCTAAGGAGAAAAGTTATTATAAATAATTATTATCCATTAATAGAATTCACATTGCACAGAATACTTTTTAAGTAGGACAGTATTTTTCTGCAGATTTTTCAAGAGATCGGAGTTTTTCATTGAGTAACTATGTTAACATTTTTCAGTTTTACTGCATTGTAAAACCAGAACCGTAGGCATTGACATTAAAATCATTAGTTGTTTGGATTTTTTTTTCAAAATCCACTTACTAATTTCTATCACATTCCATTTATTTTATATTTTTTTTAATGCAGTTTCATTTATCTTTGAATATCAATATCTTGCCTCCTGTCTGGCTTCACCATTCAGCAACAGTAAGTGGGTCTGATCACTTCTGTTTTCTTATGGTGCTGAATTATACAGCTAAATCAAGGTGGAACTCCATGCCTGGAAAACCTCAAACAGTGCAAGTCTGGGAATTAACACCAGTGCATGCAATTTAAGTTCTCTACATAGAAGTTTATTTATGGCTTTTCTAATGTTGTTCTCAAAATCTTCCCACTGAACATAAATCATATTTTAATATTCTTCTTTCTCCACATTACAGAAACAGATGTATGCACTATTCTCTGTTGGATGAATTTCATCATTTGCCCTACTTTCACCTTACCATCCATTCTTTTTTACTGTTAAAAAGATTTTTATTGTGATCTGTATTGTAACACCTTTGCATATTAGTTTTCTGCTAGAGAAGTTGATTCCAAAGCCTATATCTGCTGTGTCTTCATTATACCTGTATTTCCTTCTCTGCTTCCTCAGCAATCTTTTTTGGGGTTTATTGTATGGTTTTGTTTGTTTGCTTGTTTTGTTTGTTTGTTTGTTTTTAATAGTTGAGCGTGTATCTGTGGGGTTTCTTCATTGTTTATTATTTTTTCCAGTGTTTGCTTTTTTCCTCTCCTCTAATTTTTTACATGTTCGTTCTCCTTTACTGTTGTCTTGGGTTTGTTCTTTGGCAAGGTTTTAGGTTATCTTTTAGATTACCATATCATGTAATATTAATTTTCTACAAATTCCTCTAGTATCATTTCTTCCTCCATCCCCTCTGTTTTTTCCCCTATGAGGTCTAAAGTTTGTTTGCTTTCTTTATTCTTTCACTAGTCTTTCAATGTCTGACCTTGTGTGATAAGCATTCCAGTTGAATGCCATACCTTTGCTACTGGTTAGTGTAAGCAGGAGTGACAAAGGTTTTAAGATAGATATAGATGCTGATCCCAAAGGAGCTTGCCCACATAAGGACTTCAGCTACAGACTTTAAAAATCCTATTTAAGAAATTTTATTTATTGGGTTTTAGTAGTGACATGGAAACTTCCTGGGAGAAATCATACTGCTGCTGGCTGACAGTGGTTTTCAGAAGAGTTATTTGAGTTACCTGTTTCTGGGTTGTTTTTTTGTAGGTGTTTTTGGTTGGCTGATTGGGGGTTTTATGCAAATGGATTCTTACCAAGTTTTTGAAAGAAATTGGTACTCAGTATAGTATATGCAGGCATTTCATTCACAAATGCAACTGGTTTAGTAATAGTGTAATGAATTGAAGTAAATATTTCAGTCAGTGAAACACATTATAATTTCTGTGTAATTATATATATAGGTATAATTATATGCTTAAGTATCTTTTCCTGATTTTGATGTAAGGCACCATCTTACAACAGAAGCTTTATTATTTGTGTATGATATACCTGATCCTGTGTCGTGGTTTAAGCCCAGCCGGTGACCCAGACCCACGCATCTGCTCGCACGCTCCCCTGCCTTCCTCCCCCCACTCCCGGAGGGATAGGGAGGAGAATCAAAAGAATGTAACTCCCACAGGCTGAGATAAGAACAGTCCAGTAACTAAGGGGTAACACAAACCACTACTGCTACCACCAATAATAATAATTATAAGGGAAATAACAAGGGAAGAGTATACAAATGCTCACCATCTGCTGACCGATACCCAGCCTGACCTGAGCAGTGATCTAACCCTTCCGGGTAGCCTCCAGTTTATACACTGGGCATGAGGTGTTGTGGTATGGAATACCTCTTTGGCTAGTTTGGGTCAGGTGTTCTGTCTCTGTTTCCTCCCGGCTTCCCCTCCTCCCTGGCAGAGCATGAAACTCAGAAAGTCCTTGGTCAGAATAAACATTACTGGGCAGCAACTAAAAACGTCAGTGTTACCAGTTCTGTTCCTAGGCTGAAAGTCAAAAGCACAGCACTGCCCCAGCTGCTAAGGAGAAAAATGACTGCTACTGCTGAACTCAGGACATCCTGTAAATCAATTTCTCTTTTGACAGACCTGAATATAATACATTTTGGATAACATTTCATACATCTAAAGCTCTGATTATTCTTAAAATGCAAAGTTTCATAAACTTAGGTGTATCATACAGCAAATTCCTTGTATGTCTCTATCATTAAAGCAAGAAAGCTGAATTCTTTGTTTTGCATACTCTCCCGTACAGTGAAGACAATAAATTATGTTCTGTCTTTTAAGATTTCCACATCTCATATTCGCTCCTGACTGTCAAGCTAAATGAAATTTGCTATGATTAATGTTTTAGCTTCTTTCTTCATAAGTCAGTCCCAAATCTCTGACCAGTTCTCTTACTAAGCCCTGGAGACTTATAACAATTATTGCTATCATATTTTCTTTCTGTCAATTTGATCTATCCTCCCAATTTGGATAGAGTCTGCCTTTTTGGTCATTTTGTAGAACAGATATTTCTGAATTGAGGAGCTACATTAGATATTATTTCTTTCTATTGTTCCTCTTATCCAAACTGTGCATTGGGCTAAACTGCGTCATTTACAAACAGCTTGCTGTCACGAGCATCTCAGAGAGGCACCATGCCTGTTGGACTTCCCATGCAGCCTACCCACTGCAACTTATTGAGAACATGATGTAAGTGATACTGTGTCAGACCAGAAGATCAGTTTCTTAAGTGTTTTATCTCTAGAATAGGGCCAAGACTACCCAGTCCCAGTTGCTGTGAGGGTAGGAAACGTGAAAAGGAGTTGCTTTTGCAAACTTTTCTCCGAGATGATTACCGTTACTTACCAACACAATGCTGTCATCATCTTAGGACAGCCAAGACCAACTGGAATTGAATCTGGTGAAGAAAGTGGAGGACAACATGGACATCTTCCTTAAGTGCATCAACAGCAAAGGGAAAACCAGAGAAAATGTGCTGTTGTGTTGGGCAGGGACGAGGGTGTCAAAGGACATGAAAAAGGCCAAAGTTTGCAGTGCTTTGTTTTGCATCAATCTGGAACAGGCAAAGTAGGCTTGATGGAAGAGGATCCAGTTAGGGAACATTAAAACAAATTGGACATGTGTAAGTTCATGGGATGTTCTAGGAAGCACCCTCAATGCCATTAGAGCTGGCTCTGGCTGATGTGACTGAAAGGCCACTCTTGCTTATCTCTGAAATGTCATGACAATCATGAAGGGTTCCTTAGGACTGGAAGACAGCAAATTTCACTAAAATTTTTAAGAAGGGCAAGAACAAGAATCTAGGGAGCTACAGGCCAGTCAGGCTTACCTCAGTCCCTGAAAGGGTGTGATAAAAGGTGTTTGGGAGTAGATCTGAACTGTTAGTAATCCACTGATATGACTTGGATTTCATTTACACTAGCTAAATCTTGGCTTTACATAAAGGATGCTTTTCATTTTTTGCCTACGGTTGTGTTTTGAGTATAACTCCTTATAATCTTTTCAGATTTCAGCAACCTGAACCACGTACACTGAAAAACTCAGTTTCAGGACAGTGACCTTTTGGGGATAATATTTGTGTTCCAGAAAAAAGACTGCTTCCCATTTCTCAATTGGAAGCTTATTTCCAGGTCTCTACCAGCTCTTTTTACTGTAAGTGCTTTAGATTCATAAGAGGAGAGGATCATTATTCATTTGTGATTCTTGCCCTTGGTCTTCACATGGCACTGAATATGTTTAATGAGTAAGTATTCACTGACATTCCTAGTTCGGTGATAGCATGCTGTAACCTCACTTCAGACACTTCAGACCTTCAGACCTCATTTGGTGCCGCTCAGCAGTATGGTCTTTACTCAATTTTGTCATGAAACTGTTACTAAGGCGTGGGAAGGGATGTGAGCTAAAGCCATGTACAACAACAAAAGGAAAAATACAGACAGGACTGAAATCATTGAGATGGTGACAGCAGCTCAGGGATTTGAGAGAAAAGGTAAGAATGTACAAGAGTAAGGAAAAAACAATTAGCTCAAAGATAGCAATTTAGCCAGAAGGAGGATTTGGCCCATACTGGGTAGTAGTGGAGACTACCTTTCCCAAGTTTTGTGAAACTGGCTGGCCACAAAGGACAGTCATAATACAAAGTTTTGTTGCATGATGTGTAAGAACTCTGAACAAAAGTGATAGAGTGGATAAGGTTATGATTACTAATTGTCAGATATTGAAGCTACATCCCTATCTTGATAATTAGTTGATAAAGGATGAGTGTCTCCTCCCCTCAAACAGTGAATTCTGTGAAAGAAACGATAAGAATCTTGAGTTCTCTGAACTGCAGGATGAATGTCCAGAAATCACATCTAATGCACCCAGCTGATAGAGCTCCTGAGGGTGTTATTGAAACCTATACCAGCTAGGGCTTTTATCTGTCTTGCCTTCTCTGTATACATCAGCCACTAAACACTCATAAAGGACTCTCCTGTCTCAAGTTTACATGGCAGTATGTAGTTTCATGACCCCTTGGTACAGGAATTTGGCTTTAGTTTAGACACCTAATATTTACTCCATAGACATATAAATTCATGCAAAAATCCATGCACCTTCATGGAATCTTCTCCAACCACAGGGTAATTTTTCTTCCATCCATGGCTTGGGCAAAAAGCACAGTCAGAAGAATGTATAACCCAAGGTGTCCATATTGTAAAGACCTGTCAAGTATATGCTAGTAGTGTTCAGAAACTCAGGCTGGTCAGGTGGATGTACGCCACATTTCTTCCAGACATTGCATTTTAAGCACTAATTACAATTAGGACTGTTGTTGTCTGTTACTGCAGTGACTGCTTATTTTGCAACTAAAGAGCCACTCTTTGGAATTGGATCCAAATCTCTCTTCGACTTCTAACAGTCCAGCAGATATCCTCAGCTGTTGCAAACTCCAATAAATGATACACAGACAAATGACCTGACACTAATAGCTTGAGACTAGTGTATGGCTGGAATCACACTCTGCATGTCAGAGTACATCAAAGAGCATTATGTTTTCTGGCTCTAAAATCCATTTGGAATGACTAGTTGCTTTGCATATGCACTGATAATGATTGATAGTGAATAGGAACTATTCACTGGCAAAATGTGTTGTTACTGAATGTCAATCCAGTGTGTTGAAGTATGAAAGTGACCTGATTGTTCAGTCTTTTAAACACTGTCAACACAGCAATCTTTAACTCCCTAACAGATATATATTTTTAAATACATTTGTTTGTGGAACCAGCCAAATATTTAGCTTGAATTTCAGTGATCATCCTCGAAGTGCCAGGATGCTGATGCCTCCTCGAATTAGACAGTAGCTCTTCCTGCCTAGTAAGGGAAATAGCAAAAAGCAGTTTATCATGTTCATCTTGCAAAGCCAATCAAAGATGTGTTGTTGGGGTTTCTCTTGATTTAAGTTCCTCAGAATCAAGTTCTTACCCTTTTCTAGAATAATGAAATATGGCCTTTCAGTTGGTTCAGTAAGCAGTTTTTTAACCCTGACCTTGGGACCCTATTCCTTAGTAGCACTTAGATATCCTTCCTTATCAGCATAGTCTTTGCATTTATGGTCACGTTTTGCTGCCATACTTTTCTCTCAATGCAGCATTCCTGTATTTTTTATTTCTGCAAGATATTTTTTGTAATATTCAGACTTACTGGTTATTATTTTCAAAATGTTTAACATAGTGACATCCTTTTCTGACTTCTATCAGATCAGGAAATTGACTTTGCTTCTTCCCCCCCCCCAATCATTAAAGTTATACTGCATTTTACTCCATTACTGTATGTAATATTCAAAAGTAATTATTAGAATGGAGGTTGCAATTTAATTCTGACTATTCAGTTTATTTCAGATACTCTTGGAGAAAAAAACTAAATGGAAAAAAATGCAAAATTTCAATTGGAATATGAAGCCCCTTGAACATTCTCAGTGAATTTTATTCTCTTAATCTGAAATTCGTATTGACCATCTCTGTTAGAAGTTTTTAAAAAATGATATATGCTTAAGAACTATAGGATGATACTGTATTTTCAGGTATTTATTATCAGTTATTCATGGTGGATCTTATAATGTGGATTTCTGTAATCCTTTCTTTACATAAAGCTTGCTACCTTTATCATAGCTTGATGTATTTATGAATATTTATATTAATAAACTTTAATTGTTGTTCTGGTGTGGTGGTGTTGGTTTTGGTTTGTTTTTTTGGTTAGTTGTTGGTTTTGGTTTTTTTTGGTTTTTTTTTTTAGGTAAATCCAATTTTCTATGCAGTTGAACAGTAATTTCTTTGAGATTTAGCTGGTTTAGAATATTTTTTTAGCTGATCTTTTAATTTATATGGACAGTGCTGAAGAGAGAATTTTCAGGGGACCTAGGGGAATGTGAAAGAAAAAAAGGCTTATAAGGCTGATAACAGCCTGTTTGTTATAATTGCTGTTTGTGGGCATGTTCCAGATAATCCTTGTGAAATCCAAGCTGAATACAATTTTAAAAAAATAAGTCATCACAAATAGCAGTGCATTTATAAAGTTCCTGTTCTGCTTTTAGCAACAGAAATACTTTGTGTAGAATGTGTTCTTCAAATCATAATATGTCTCTGATTTATCACAATGTCATGAGATGGATGTGATTAAGAACCAGCCTCGAAACTTATGCAGACCTTTTATTTGTAACTGAAGTTTTGTAAGGACCTATATAATTGTTTGTTTGATTACTTTATTGTGTTCTTACCATATACCCTGTTGAGGCAGATAATCACTTGCTGATGTTAATAGCATATGTCTTTTGGACTGGTTTAGCTACAAACAATGTAGCCAGCAGCATTAGTTTGAATTATAAGTAGACTGTATTACTGGCTTCTGTATGTGCATATAGATTTGTAGAGAAAAGAGACAAACTGTTACAGCTATAAAATGCTGACTGCATAAACAGCGTGGGTGTTGATGACATGAAAGAACAGGGAGCGATTTTTACTTACTTGTATTTCTTTCCTTAACTATGGAGTCACCCTAGGCTGTGATACTGTTTTTGTAGGTAAAGATGTGCAGTAATGGGTTCTTTTCATTCAAAGTGAGTTAAGATATATTGAACAGAAAGAAGTCTTGGGCTCACTTGATGAGAAATGAAAGATTTCATGGTGCGTGACCAAAAGTGGGGGAAGAAGGATTAATAAAACATTGAATTTGTTTCAAATTTGTGTTTAATTTTGTTATCCTTAAAGACTTATGTGATGTTGAACTAAAACAATTTCAGGATTGAATTTGAAACTTTTTGAAAAAATATATTTGCAAAATTTCACAACAAATGTTTTTAGTGTAGAATAGAATTCAACAAAAATTATTTAGTTAACTTTCCATATAGGTATGAAAATACACATTTAACTAATAATATATTTTCTGAACCTTACTGAAAAAGGAATTGTTCTCAGCAAGTGTATGTCTCGGAGTAAAAGAAAACCAAAAAATCTCACTTTTATTGCAGGAGATTCCAGAGCCATCCTAAATTCAGGTAGAAGCTGGTAGAAAGGCTCTCATAGCTTTTTTTTTTAAGCAGAACACTTTACTGAAAATATTTCACTCACAGCAGGGTTATTTCCAGCACCCAGGTGCTAGTGAGCAGGAAGAACTGAAGCCACAGAGGGCACCAGAAAGCACCAGATCCCAGATGAGGTCAGCACTCTCTGTTGAGGTACAGACTGCAGCTTGTCCACTGCAAAAAGACTTAAGCATGGAGGAGACTAGGGATCAGCTGGTTACAGCACTTCAGCTTAGTTAAACATCTGAATCAACCATCTGTTCCTGAGTGGACCAGGAGGCTTTGCTCTGCAACACCTCTCTGGAGACATTCAAAACCCACTTGGATGCATTCCTGTGTAACCTGCTCTACGTGGCCTTGCCTGGGCAGGGGGATTGGAATGCATGATCTCCAGAGGTCCCTTCCAACCCTAACAGTTCTGTGATTCTGTAATACCTTCTCCAAAACCATCTCCCAGAAGCTTTGGGCAGCTGTGCCCACAGTTACATGGGAGAGGCAGGGAACCTTGTGGGGACCTCCGCAGTGGTCTAGAAGCTGCATTGAGCCTCAGGCCCTTGCCTTTACCTGAGGCTTGCCAGGTTGCTGCTTGCCTTGATATTTTATCTTGCCCTGACTACCCCGGACTCACCTTCACTGTGGCCTGGTCCCCACAGCCTCACCTGGCTATGCTGGGCCCCAGCCCCAGCTCTGGCTTGGCTCAGCTTGTTGGGTGGGACTGCAGCTCCAGAAAACAGGCTCCTTCTTACCAGAGATGTCAGATGAAAATCTGGCTCTGAACCAAGGGTCCCTTTAAGTTACCAGGTATGCCCTCCAAAAGCTTAAGGGTGAGAGAATGATAATTCCCAAGAGTTTGCAATTTACTACCAGTTGTGATCCAAGCTGGGTCCAGTTCCTTAACCTCCCGAGGGTGCTGCAACTCAAGGAAAATTCATGGTAGGAGGTTACATGGATCTTTTGGTTATCTGTACTAAGCATGCCTCCGGGAACAGTTGCACCAAAACCGTTTGTGTCAGGCTATTGAAAAATCAATACTTTCTTAGGCAAGACCAGAAGATTCAAAATAGACATTCCCATTGAGAGGGCTGGTGCTGATAGTCAGCCTGTTCACATTGGGGAGTGTGTGATCTGAATGCACAATATGAGAAATGCTTGGGTTTTCTTCTCTGTTGTGGCAGTGCATTTCAGTAAGAGAGAGCTAGTTTCTGTTTGTGCTCTTGTAACAGACTGCATTGTCATATGTAATGCTGTCATATCTGAAGTCCATCAATAGAATTCTTTTAATCTTGTCTTTCAAGCTTTTATAAGCTTTTTTAAAAGTAATACGTAAACCAGCTAAACTAAGGGTTAGAAATGTGTTAAGTGCTGGTTTTAATACTCTTGAGAATACCTTTCCTTTTCCCATATCACATGAGATAGGATAAATCTTCTCTATTGTATTACATAGTTTTAATGTGAAATTGCAAGTGTTGCTGAATTGTGTGCCTTATTACAGCTTGAAATAACCTGGAAAACTAGTACAGTAGCTACATATTACTGCTGACTTTGTAGCAGCTGAAACTGATCATAATTTATTATTAATACAGCAAACTGGAAAATAGATGTATTTACCAGCTATATGTGCAAGGTTTTTTTCAGCAAACAAATCATAGAATCATAGGATTGTTTGGGTTGGAGAAGACCCTTAAGATCATCAAGTCCAACCATTAACCTAGCAGGATGTGAAAAAGGTCTGCTTACTAGTCTTAGGGGCTGCACCTACCTAAAAGACCTCAGTGAAAGCCCTGGGGATGTTTTGTGGCAAATATTTTTATCAGAAAAGAAGACATACAACCTGTCACATTCAATTGTGTTTAAAATATAGGGGGGTACTAAAACATATGGAAAATACCAAGCTGACAAGCGTGTGCAGCCATGTGCTTAGTCAATGAAACATTGTAAAAATCCAGAGGGATTTTTCAGAATGTACAATGTAAAAATACCCAGAAGATAGAAAGTTACAGCAAATCATCTTGCTTTGCATGAATTGCACCTTTCAAAGTCCTTGAAAATCCCTCTATTCTTTTTCATTATGTTTATTTACATTTTTAAGTGTGACTGTAGCTGGTAGAAATTTACTGAAGTGACTTGAAGAATTGGTATCTTATCAGAATAGACTGATAATCTGAAATATAAACATATATTCTCATATCAGCAAATTATGAAACTAGATGTCTATTGTTGTACAGAAAGAGCCTCTATTCCTTCCATTTAGTCCAGTGCTACTGAGATAATTTTGAAGTCTCTCTGTAGCAGAAGATTGCCACAATTAAAGTTTTAGCAATATAATTATTTATCAACAGCAAGATAATTGTATGACTGATAAATCTGACAGTCTTGACACAAGAGGTTATAATGAAATCAAACCAGATCAGAAATATGGATTATAATAATAAATAAAACAGTGTGACTGAGCTGCATGGATTTAGTATAAAATCTTGTATATTGACCATTTTGCTAGAGGCTTCTTACTTGTTTCTTGAAATTTTGCCTCACCTTTAAGGAATGATTCAAATTATACTTCCCCCCACCCCCAAAAACAATAAAGTAAGGAGGGACTTGAATGAGAAACTGGAAACAATAGACAGCATTAGGAGAGAAAACTGCAAAAACAGAAAGTACAGATAATTCAAATAATTAAAGGGTGAAAGAAAAAGATGTAAGAAAAGCAGCTGTAGGAACACTTACATAAATTTACAAGTAAACTGCTTCATTTTGCATTCTCTTTTTTCCTTTTAGGCATTTATTAAAAGGGAGTGTCTCCCAGGCTTAATCAATTACAATGAATTATGCTTTACTTTGTTTAAATAGTTTGTTCTCAGTACAGACCTCTGTGGTATTTCACTTGTTACAAGCCTTTAGGTAGAGTACCACTAATTAGCTATGATTTTGAGTCCAATCGTCATCCCATTTGTATATATATATATTTTTTTTTTATCCATCTGGAAGTTCAACCACCCAGACCTTAACGTGAGAAATAGTGTTGAGTGTCTTGTTACAGACAAGATAGTTGGCATACATGGCTTTCCTGTGTCTACAGTCTAGTAATTTTATAAAGGAACACTATACCAACCTTTAGGGTGGCAGTTGAAGACCATGACACCTGTAGTAGCATTCTCTGAAATGTTTATAGTACTCTGTGTTGTTTTGGAAACTGGCTGAATGGCAGATTTTTAGTGCCTGGCTGTTGAAGGCATGGTAAGCAGGACTGGGATGCTGTGTAATAAAGAAATCCTATACAAAAGAGGCAAACTTAATTTGAATGAAGAACTAGGGCTTTTGAAGTTGAAAACTGACTAGCTTTTATATAATTTTAAGGGCATGGTAAAGTCAGCAAGAGCGAAAGAGAGCATTATTCAGCATTGAGTATCTGTTGTTGATGAAATCACAAGAATTCTGTATCCTTGAGTAAAGATGTAACAACTCTGAATTCTTCAGTTACTGGGCCTCTCTATAACAATAAGCATGATGAATTTATAGTCAATGTCCCTGTAGATTCAATCAAAAAATCACTGCATCTCCGCTCATTTTCAAAAAGGGAAACTGTATGAAAAGAAAGATGAGCAAAAGAATCCCTACAATGACAGTTCTTATACTTCAGCATGAGGATCCCAAGTACAAATACAGTGACTCATTATGGCACTAATCACCTAATGTGTAGTTTATTATAAGCAGCTACAGAGTATGTTGAGTATGTTAAAATAACATCTGTTACAAATAACAGTATGGTTAGAAGTGAGATCTGATCCACCCATATGCACAATGTAAGGGACTGAAAACTGTTATCTTATTTCTCGACTTCTGGAGGTCTTTCGTGGATACAGTTAGATCAAGACCTTTCAGTACCCTCTCTACTTTGCTTCCCCCATCAAGGATGGGAGTAGGTGGGACTGGCTGCCTGGGATGATTTGGACACTGAAAGACTGTGTGAATGACATTGTATCCCATAGATTGTGTAAAGTGCATTGCAACTTGTGGTGTGCTGCAGAAGACTTTTGTGAATCTAAATCTAAATTTTTGTCTAAAATGAAACCTTGTTTGTGAGGCAAGGGCCAACTGTGATGAATTGTGGAAAAATTCTTATGAGACTCAATGAACAGATGAGAAAGTAGACTTCAATATAGATAAATGTAAAATGATGCTGATGGCAAAGAGTGTGGACGAACCTAACTTGCCATTTAAAATAGCCAATCATTGCAGTCAGATGGTAGATTTCAGGAAGGAGTGAGCTGCAGAAATGTCAGCTTGCTCATCACTAGCAGTCACAAAAGAATTGTTAAGGCTTAATAGGAAGGCAGTAGAGATCAGAGAAAATTGTTAAGCCACTATAAAATTACATGCTTTTCCAGATGTATACTTTGTACAGTTCTCCTTTAGCATGAGAAAAAAGAATGATACAAAGCTGGAAAATTTAGGGAAGCATAGTAATGGTGATCAAAGATGCTGGAAAGTCTTCCACCCAAGAAAGAGTAGGCTAGGACTCTTCAGTCTTGAAAAGAGGTGTCTAGGAAAGGATATAGCAAAGAAGTTTATTGAGTTTTCATATGGGTTACATAAGAAGAGCAGAAAGGAATGATTATGCCCTCTCTCTTCTGATATATGAATCTGGGCTATCAATTTGCACTAATAGGAGTCACCTTGACAATAAATTAAGGGAAGCAGATCATCATGTATTGGTTATCCAGCCATGGAACTGATAGCCACAGGACATTGTGGCTTCTAAAAATATAGAGACTTGAGACAAGACCAACGCGATTACAAAACATTCTCTGTGTGGTTTTGATTCCTGGCATTCAAATCAAATTAAATCATTTTAAAACAAGCTACGTGTTTGTAACTCACTGGCTATTCAGACTGATTTGAGAACTCAGCTCTGATTTGAAATATATAGTTGATTTTCTAAAAAGGAATTGAAGTGGGCATTGAGAATAAATCTTGCAAATTGTTTGCTTTTGAAAATTACTTGTTACAGTCTTCTGCAAATTATTAGAACATTCTTGGGCAACCAAACAAAAACTAATCTTAAATTTCTTTTTAAGTGTGAGCTAAAAGAGAGCTCACAAAGCTTTATTTCAAAAAGCAAAGATGCTTTTTCCAGTCATAGTAATCTATATTTCAACACTGTTATTGAAACCATTGTTATTACCTATATCAATTACCTAACAAATATGATGACATATTTCAGCTTGGACTTTTCTTGGAAAAACACACATGTTCCAAAGTCTGCATTTTCTACTTTATGCAGATTAAGGTCTTTTTTGATAATCCTTTTCAAACACAATAAGATTGCCAAAAATTTGGGTGAAAAGAAATTGATGAAAGACAAATAAACTTTGTTTTTGAAAAAAAAAAAAAAAAAAAAAATTAAGATCAGCATATACAAGGGAAAACAAGCCAAAATGGAAACAAATAAAAGAAACAGGGAAACATGGATTGTACAGAGAGAGAAGTTTTGCTAATTTATTTAATCCAAATGCTTCTTTTCCTCAAATAATTCCAAAATGCAACCGTTGCTGCATTTGATGTGAAAAAAAGTTTATTAATTAATGAACACTATAAGCCACAACAGCGTTTCTTAATTTAAGAGACTCTTCCAAGTTACATGATAGTAACAAAGCTTTAGTTATTCAGAGCAGTGTTTCTACATGTAATAATATTAAGAATTTGTAGATTTAAATCATATTCCTTCAAACATATTGTTTTATTTGGCAAACTGTTGATACTCATCTACAAAGTAATTTTTTCTTTCCCTTTGTTACTGCTCCTGTATTTTATCCTCTGAGTTCAGTAATGATTTCATCTAGTCAAAAAATCCTCAAAAAAGCATACTCAAGGTAAAGTAAAATCTTGAGTTTCAAGACTGTGGTTTATTATTGTTTTGCTATTTGGTCTGCTAGTCAGGGTCTGTTGAGCCTGGGGAACAATACTGTATGTGAGAGTGGATACATGAGAGTAGATTGTGCTTTCTTTTTAATTCTGTTCTTGGTTCTGTCATTCTTTAAAGTGGAAAGCATGTTTGATGCCTGGTTGAGATTGCTTTTGAAGCTGAATATTCTTTTTTCTTACTCACTGAGTATTGGGAATTGGTCTGGTACTGGCCTGTAACAGTAATTGCTTGAGTTCTTACGTATATGAAACATTAGTTCCTGGAACTGTAAAATCAGGATTAATCTGAGGGATTTAGTTCCCATCATATTAACCTGTTGTTAAAACTGGTTGTTAAGGTTTCAGTCTGTGGTGGATTGACCTTGGCCCGATGCCAGGTGCCCACTAAGGTGCTCTATCATTTTCTCCTTCTCAATCAGATGGGAGAGAAATATGACAAGAAGCTCATGGGTCAAGATAAGGACAGCAACAGATCACTTGCCAATTATCATCATGAGCAAAACAGACTGAACTCAGGGAAATTAATATAATTTGTTGGCAGTCAAATCAGAGTGGGGTAGTAAGAAACAACCACAAATCTTGAAACACCTTCCCCACCCTTCCCTTTTTCCTGGGTATATATATTCCACTCCCAATATTCTCTACCTCCTCCCCTTAGGGGCATGGGAAATGAAAGTTGCAGATAGTTCATCTCACATTGTCCCAGCTGCTCCTTCCTCTGCTGCAACATGGGGTCCCACCCATGGGAGACAGTTCTTCATAAACTGCTCCAGTGTGGGTTGTTTCCATGGGTGCAGTCCTTCAAGAAAAGATTGCTCCAGCGTGGGTTGCTTCCATGGGTGCGGTCCTTCAAGAACAGATTGCTCCAGCGTGGGTTGCTTCCATGGGTGCAGTCCTTCTGGAACAGACTGCTCCAGCACAGGTCCCTCATGGGGTCACAAATCCTGCAGCAAACCTTTTCCAGTGTGGGCTCCTCTCTCCACGGACCTTCAGGTCCTGCCAGGAGCCTGCTCCAACATGGGCTTCCCATGGGATCACAGCCTCCTTTGAGCATCCATCTGGTCCACTGAGTGGTCCAACACAGGCTGCAGGTGTGTATCTGCTCCACTGTGGACCTTCATGGGCTGCAGGGGTACAGCCTGACTCACCATGGCCTGCACCACTGCCTGCAGGGGAATCTCATGCCTCTCTTCCAGCTGCTGTTCCGCAGCAATTTTTTTCTGCTTAAATACATATCCCAGGTGTGCTACCACCATCACTGAGGGACGCAGTCTTGGCTAGCAGTGGGTCTGCCTCTGAGCCAGCTGGCATTTGGCTCTATTGGATGCTGGGAAGCCTGTAGCCCCCTGCTGCCAAAATCTTGCCACACAAACCCAGTATACATTCAGAACATATCTTGATTATTGAGAGATTTTTGGTAGTTTTTTGGAGAAAGAGGTTATGGTGGGGGTAGCAAAATCAATGAGGACAATGCCCTTTTGTGTCTTGGAAGACTCCTGCTTAGTTTTTTTGGTTTCCTATGACTTAACAGAAAGCTTACATAAGGACATGCAGGATCTGATGTGGTATTCTTTCACTCATGTTTTTGTTTATTTCAAGGATATGAGAAGTAGTTACTGCTAATGCAGGTATGTTTGATAATGGATATTTTTGCATGTAGTAATTTTGTAAGCATTTCTTATATTTTGTAGCAAGAGCGTCCAGATTTAAAATGAAGCTTAACATCCAGGGAGTAAAGTGATGTTTTATTTTGGTATTAGATTTGATACATCCTCAGGGTTGCATGAACTCCCATATCCATATTAGATTTTGGAAGGTTTTCCTTATCTCTTACATAATTATGAATTTATTATGGTTATTTTGGTAAGTTTTAATAGCTGTATTCAAACTTACCTGATTGTATGTCAAGATTGTTCTTTGGAATCCTATGCATAGATTTAGGAAATGCTGCTTTCCCAATTTACTCTCTTTAGAAGCTGGTCTGATTTATACTTGTTGATTTAGAAGTACAGGTGAAGGACACAGGCAATTTAGTGGGACCTAAAAACTTCCATTTCAGGTGTATGTGTTGAAGAACCAGGCACACTGCCTCCTGTGACTGAGCTACTCAGTTTATCTGAGGTGTGATGTGTTTATGATTTTAACCCTCAGGTTGTCTGACTCTGTTCCATAGAGGCTATGGAGTTGCCTGTCTGTCCTACACAAAGGTATACTTTATTGATCCTGGTTAATCCACGTGATCACAGACGGTGTTCAGGCTCCTGCAACTGACTTCCCAACAGACATGTAAAGGGGCAGCTTCTTTCTCATTTTGATGCAAGTGAAAAATAGCAGTTTCTGGATCATCTGTCTCCTAACATCTCTAGCTACCTCCTTTCACTAAGCAGGACCATACCAGCTTCCTGTGAGCTGGAAGCAGCAACAGTGACATGATGATCACCACTGCTCTCTCCTTATGCCTTTAACAACTTAAAAATTTATTATTTCAAGTTGTGGTAGAAGGAACTGACAGATATCTGATATTTAATTTGGATTTAATTATTTTCATTAATTGCTGCAGATTATTGGCTGTAGAACATAGATTAGTTATTACACAGTGAGGTGGTAAAACCACGCACTCATCTATGTAAAATAATATGTCTATCTCTGGTTTGCAAAATCCTCTCAACATTTTTAGCGCACGGAAACCTTTATGTAACTTTTTTGGGGTTAGGATGCCTATCATTTTTGCTCTTTTGAATTGTGAATGATTGCTTTGTAGTTCAGACTATTTTTTGAAGTCTGTTTCATTTAGTGATCTCTATGGTTCAAATAAAATGTAACTGGATTAGGTTCCAGGTTGTGTGAATATAATAGGTTAGATGATCTTAGAAGTTCCTGCTTCTGCACTTAGATCTAAAGCAGCTTTTTAAAAGTAATTAAAAGCTAAAGCGGACTAGTATATGTCTCACTGTCTCCTTTCCCTCAGCACTGTGTACAGTGCTATGCAAACCAGCTCTCTATGCGTGATGCAGTCATAGCCCCTTGCAGTAGTTTGCTTCCACTGTTCAGCTGGATTGCATCCTCTCTCAGGTTTCACTGCTTCAGCATGTTTTTTTAAAAGCTGTATCAGATTGACTATCTTAATTTTGCAGTGTTTCTTTTTTGCTGTTATGAAGGGTGACTAGTAAAAGAACAGTAAAATGTAAATAATTTACACATTTTGATGAACAAGTTGCCTGAGGGTTTAAAGAAACTTCAGCATTTTCACTGTAGTGCTGTGACAATGAATCATTACTGATGCCCAGTGTGCCAAAGTCCCATGTACACAGCTTTCAAAAACAACAGACACAAACCCAGCAGTACTTTTTTCTCATTCATCAATTTTGTGAAGCCAAATTGGCTTCTTGGAACCCCCACAGCAATTTGCAAATGATGTATGAAAACAAATATTCCTACCTGTAGAGTGAACAGGGAAAAGAAGAAAAAAAATAGCTTTTCTATCAGTGCTCTGACATGCTATTTCAGCGATACTTGATATCCAGTCAGACACTGCCAGAAATACATTAGTTCCGGCGGCTGTGAAAAATATAATTTACAAAATTCTTATGCATATTTTTTTTTCTTCAGCTTTCCTGTTTGTTCTCTCAGCACTGTTAACCTCGATAGTTTTGTCTTTTAGAAATCTCATTTGTTCATGCAAGCTCATCTTGAGAGCTTTCAGGAATACTGGAGTGATTTTTCTTGTCTTTTTCTAACTGATCCTGGCTTGGGCAAGTGTATGAACTGGATAACTTCTCAAGGTCCATTGCTTTTCCCTGTGATTCATTAAGATCGCCCATGCATATTTTTACTCTGCTGATTTGCTTATATAGTATTGCATTCCCTAGATATTTGCTAGCTGTGTCTCTAGGCAGAGTAAAAACATTTCTTCAGTGTTGATTCGCCACGTTTTCTATTGTCCTTGTAATTTTAATAGTAAAATTATAGCTCTTCCTTTCCATTTGAAATGGAATACTCGCTATAAAAGAGGTTTACAATTGTATACTACCTCAGATTATGTAAAATTCTGTATATTATTAATCTCTTCTACTCTCTGTTTTGGTCACCCACATCGCTGGATTGGACATAGCCTTGGGTGGCATGGTTTAGTGTGAGGTGTCCCTGCCCCTGGCGGGGGGGTTGGAACTAGATGATCTTAAGGTCCTTTCCAACCCTAACTATTCTATGATTCTATGATTCTATAGACAAATACATGATAAGTTACTAATGCATGTGTGGGGATTTCTTGTTTAATTTCATTAACGCAATGGTACAGAGAGGAAATTTTCACATGGCAGATGTAATGTAAACCTTGAATAGTCACTTTATTTTGCTCAACTAAAATTTAAGAGCACAAAGGTAATGTGTTAGCTGAGGGTCAGAAAATGGCATTAATAAAAGAGAAAAAAGGTTGTTGTGGGTCAGACCAAAGATTCATCCAGCTTACTAAACTGTGGCCATCAGACCTTATAGGACAAATGTCTAATAAGAAGAACAGGGCACATAATGTTTTTAATTTGAGCTGTTCTCAATTTTGAACTGGTTTTGGCTTACAAGACCTTTTGAACTAAATGTGCTTCCAGTGTATTTTGCTTCCATGCAATTTTACAGTTTACCCTGGAGGCTCTGTAAACTTCTTGCATTGTCTGAGCAACAGCCTCCTTTGCTCCAAATCTGGCTTATCCACATTTCCTCTTATGCCCCAGCTCTTACACTGGAAGAGACAGTGTGTAATTTCTCCATATCTACTGTTTCTGTCAGTTTGATTTTATAGTCTTTTGTTATCTCTGTCTCTCCTTACAATATACAAGTCTTTTGAAGATGCCAAGCCAGTCTGTTGTTTCTCATACAGGACGAGTCCAATGTCAGTGACCATTCTTACCAACAATCTCTGGACCTTTTACTGTTTTATTATTATTTGGAGGACTTAAATAACATAATAATAATAATAATAATGTTTTGTTCTCTATGCTTTTCCTAATAATTCATAATGTTTCATTTGGGTTTTTGACTGCTAGAGAGCTGTCGGTTTTACAGAGCTATCATAATTCCACAGTCCCCACCTAATCAGCTCAGTGCTCATCATTTCATTTGTAAATAACTTACATAAGCACATTTCCCTTGCACTTCACTTTACATTTAGCTATGCATATGCATTTCTGCTGCTGCTCTCTCTGTTTTGTATGAGTAAGATCTGTTTAGTTGTAATGGATGGAATAGAGCAGAGAAATCATGAACCTGCATAGCTTGCTTATTTTTCTCCCTTCCTGTCAGACAGTTAGCTTCCCTAGGATATGAGAATGCTGTTTTGTCTGCTAAGAACCCAGGACACAGACAGCAAACACATTTGTATAAGGATCTGATGCTGAAGCTTGAGGATTTTTAGTTCCAAAACCACAGGCTTCAGACACCTGGGCTAATATTTCTTCAATCAATCCTTTCCTGTCCTAGGCAGATCCACAGAGCAATCATGTACTATATGAAGTATATCAAGTATATCAAGTACTATATAAACTATATAAAGCCTGGCTCTGGTTGTCATAAATGCTCTAGATAAGCAGTATATATTTGGCTGACTGCTGCATCTGATGAATTGTCTTTTAATTATAGGTTTATTTTGCTCATTACTATGTTCTTTATGTTTATATGTAGTATTAATGCTTTTGGTAAGATTTAATCAATTATTTCCTTCTTGATACATTATTTTACTCTTTTCCCCTAGTTTTATATTTTTTCTCTTGGAATAGGTCACCACTAATATTATCCAAGGAATTCTGTCCAATTTTGCTCAGAGTTTTAGCACTGTCATTCTAGAGTTTTGATATTTTTTTCTTTTTTTTTACAAATTGGTCTTAAGAGTAGAAATCATTTAGGTGTTCCTAATAGCTCAGTATCCATGCTTTTTTAACTGATATTTACAGCTTTCTCTGAAGTTACACAAGGGTCTTAGTGGTGTTTACCTTATTATTAAGTTTCTCAGTTTCCACAATTGTGCGTGTTATATGATGTCTTCAGGGAGGGGGAAAATAATGGTTTATCAAGGTCAGGTCTTATGGTCATTGTCGGATTTTTAGTTTGGGTATTAGAAAAATTGTATCTGTGCAAGGAAGTAGCTGCTGAGGTGTCTCATTCAAATGTCTCTTACTGAAAAACACCTCTAGCATCTGGGCTCATCTCATATAAGGTGTTCACAAGCTATTATATCGATTGAACTTTTAAAAAATGTTTATTAAAACCCTATTGCATGCAATTATTCATTTGTTTTCTCCCATTGCACTTCAGAAATTGCTTTAACAGGTATTTCTTTAGAAGTCTGAATCTTCAGATTTCATTTCTTTGAAGAGCTGTGGATCAATCAGAACCCCCCTTCATCCAGCAGTGTACACACAACCTGTTTTAAAAAAAGGAAAATAGTTTCATTTGCATAATGTGCTTTGTGTTATATTGTAAAGTCTTCATCAAACTTATTTCTTCCTGGTTTTCTTGTACAAATGTATATAATTACAGAATAATTTCAACTGGAAGGGACCTCAAGACTTCTTTATTCAAACCTCTCATGCAAAGTAGGGCCAGCTACAAGGTCAGCTCAAGTTGCTCAAGGCTTTATCTACCTGAATCTTGAAAACCTCCAAGGATGGAGACTACACAGCCTCTCTGGAGGCCTACTCCCCTTTCCTCAGGTGAATTTTTTTCTCTTATGTCCACACCTTACCAGCCGTAGTCTTCTGTCAAGCACTGCTTGTGAAGACTCCACCTCAGTATTCTCAGTAACCAGCATAAAGGTATGGGCCAGATACTGTTAGGTCACCCTGAAGCTGTCTCTTCTCCAGACTGAACGAGCCAAATCTCCTTAAGCCTCTCTTCCCAGGACAAATTCTCCAGTCCCTGTTCACCCTAGGGGTTCTCTGCTGAGCTTGCTTCAGTTAATTGACGTTCTTCCTGTGCTGGCTGATCCAAAACTGAAAGGGTTTACTAGATGTGCTCTCTTGAGTGCTAAGTACAGGGAGATACATTCTCCCTTTGACATCCTGGCTGTGTGCCTGTGAATACCACCAATGGCACAATCCTGGCTTATGCACAGCATTTATCTTTTTTCAGTCACTGCTAACTTTGCCTGCTCTTCACGACTTTTTCAAGATGATGAAAACCTCCTGATAAAAACTGTCTAGCTCTCTTGGCACCTTTGAATGCAGTCTGTCAGGTTACACGTACTTCTGTGTGTTGAGTTCCCACGCATGGTCCTTCTGCTTAACTCCTTGAACACTTTCACTACACACAGAGTCCTGGGAGACTGTTGGTGATGCAAGAAAGACATCAAGTGATTCAACCTTATTTGTGTCTGCTGTTACCCCAGCCAGCTTGCACACAAAACAATACAACCATGTTTTCTTTGCTAGGCTTTTGCTATTAATAAAGCACTAGGAGCTTTTGTTGTGCTTGCTGTTCCTTGCAAGTATGAACTCTAAGAGAGCCCTTCTCTAGGCTTTCTTCATACCGTGCGTGTGTCTGGGCAATATTACTATAGTGCTCCCTTGTAACTTGTTCCTGCTTCCTCCTCCTGTGCACTGCTTTTATGCAGTGAAACAGTCAGGAGTTGTGTGTTAAAATGATCTGCTAATCTGTTTCTTTTCCTGGTTATTGGGAGGGACTATTCTTGAGCTAGGAAGAGATTGCTGTCAATGACCTGCCAGCTTTTGCAAACTCCTTTGCCCTCCAGAGCTACCTCTCATTGGATCAGTCCTACCACTTTCTTAAAAAGCTGAATTCTTGATGTCTAAAGTCCAGGGTCTGTAGTCTGCCACTTGCTGCCTTCTCTTCCTTCCCCCGGGGATCTTGAACTCATCCATTTCATGGTCACAGCAGCCAAAGCTGCCATTGATTATCTCCCAAGTCAGTCTGTCCTTGTTAGTGAATCCACTTGTGTATTGCCTTCAGTTACTTTCATCAAGGAGTTAGGCCTGACACCTTCCCAAAAATCTGCTCAATTGTTTGGGTCTAGCTGTGTTGCCATTCCAACAGATTGCAATAAGGTGAAAATCCCTCCTAAGAGTCAGGGTCTATGATTTAGACACCTTAAGTTGTTTAAAGAAGACTTTTCATGCTTTCTTATCCTGATAGGTAGTCTCTACAATTTCCTACCGTAATAGCACCTTTACTGGCATCTCCTTTGATCCTGACCTAATCCTCCTTTGAGCCTGATCCTTATGGGAAAAGGTGGGGAGAATCTTTGTAAAAAAACATTATTAGTAGATTGACTAACTGCCATTTGTATAATTTGACAATCGGTCTTAAAGACTAACAGTTTGTAAATTTTGTGAATACTTTACAGTGTCTGTAATCCTACACCTCCTTATAGCATGCTTGTATCTATTCACTAAGTGAAAATCTAATACCTGTGTCCTTAACTTGCTTTTAATGGAAACTCTGGAATACCTAGTCTAAGCATCTGCTTAAAATTATGTGCCTGTTTAAATACTTTATTCTTTGGAGGTCTGTATGTAATATACTCCTTTCCAACAGCACTTTTCTGCATTTCCTTTCCATGATTCCTCTTAAAAATTCAGAGAAAGAGACACAGAGCAGCATTTGGAATAATTATTGCAGCAAGAGGACACCTTCCATGTCCTCCTTTTTAAAAGAAGTAAAGAAGCTATTGGGTTTAGTAGTCAGGTAACGCAGTGACTCATGAACATATACTAGAGTGACTGAATTTTTTAATTAATATTACTAAAATTTTGATGATAGTCTGGAAGATAGTTTGAAGCAGCGCTGAGTAGAATGTTTTCACATTGCTGCTTATGCAAGATTGTACTCATTTTGTTTCTCAACATTGCCAAATCATCTAAGTCGCACAATACAGCACTCATCATGCCTTGATATTACTGTTTGAATTCATCAGCACATTGTTATTCTCCACATTTTATTTCATATTTTCTTGAAAATCTTCCTGTAATTCAGGAGGTCACTTAACTACAGAGCGGGTTTTCACATGTCATCTTGATCTTCTCTTACATACATGGGGTAAGAGCAGAAATAACAGTGGTGGCAGACTTCTTTCATGGAACAGAAAAAGCTAATTTATTTACAGTTGTGGGGTTTGTTTATAGCAGTGAATTAACATTTTGTTCCATGCAGTGCAATTTAAATTCACTTTTCTGTAATTCTCTTTTGTATAGCTGCAAATAATTACTATGTGAAAAATGATCACATAGTAGAAAATTGTTAAATGAACAATCTCATTTTAAACATATTGATTTCATTAGCTACCATTTATTTGAGAGGACTACACTGTGATACGGTGCATACCCTGGGGAGCTAGAAATTCATTGGTGCAGGGGTTTTGCACAATCCATTTATTTAGTTTTGCCATGAATTTTAGCAGATCCTGGTGCTTCATAAGTATGTAAGCCATCTATTTTATGGGAATAATTTTATTGCCTAAGTGCCTTGGGTTTTAGCCACTCCATAGCTGAGGATATGAGAAGGGTACGCCTTCTGAACAGTCTTAACAGAACTGTAATACCAACAAATAGATGGATGGATGTAAGTAACTATGTCTTTGTCAGTTCTAGTGAAGCTTTAGTCTCAAAATATGTCACGAGAACTTGAGTTGCATCCACCACAAGAGGATTTTATTTTCAAAGATGGGTCTGTGTGAAAACAGCTTTCTTACACTTTGAAGGCAAGAGAGAGGGATAGTCAGCTAAATTACAGTTAGCCACCAAATATGGTTTTTATGTCTAATGGCCCTTTTAACATCTTTCTTCTTAACATCTTCTTTTTAACATCTTTCTTCTGAACTGGTAGAAGGGGGTGTTATACTGTCAGTTTTGTGTGCTGCCCCCTTCACTAGTGCTTTCCTACACTTTCACTTCTACTGGAGTTTCTGCGCCCAAGAGACTTATTTCAAACATTTTCCCCTGTACGCACCTGTACCACAGGTTGCATTGCATATCAGCATTGCCATGTCAGTAGCATTATGTTCCACAGATGAGATTATCTTGAGATATCTACTGAAATGGATTAAGTTCACGATTTGAGCTGAAATGAAGAAAAAGAGTGTTCCTATCTAAACATGACCTGATATGTTGAAGCACAGTAACAGTCAGCACAGGCGTAATAGCTTGGCTGATATATCACTTCAGCAATAACACAGAGTAAAAGTTGGCCACATAGTCAAGAGGTTTGCAGGGGTTTCGGTTAGGCACTGGTGAAATCTGCTGGAAAAGGAGGCAATGAATTTATAAGGTAAACCTGTTACTAGTTTTTGTGGTTTAATCCCAGCCAGTAACTAAGCCCCACACAGCCACTTGCTCATTCACCACCACGTGAGCTGGAGAGAGAGAATCAGATTAAATTGAGAGAACTCATGGGCTGAGATAAAGACAGTTTAATAAGCATAAGCCACATACACAAGCAAAAGACATCAAGGAATTCATTTACTACTTCCCATCAGTAGGCAGGTGTTCAGCCATCTCCAGGGAAGCAGGGCTTTATCATGCATAATGGTTACTTTGGAAAATGGGCATCATCACTCCAAATGTTCCCCCTCCTTGCTTCCCTCTGCCCTCTAGCTTCATGTGCTGAGCATGATGTCATATGGTGTGGAATATCCTTTTGGTCAGCTGGGATAAGCTCTCCTGGCTGTGTCCCCTCCCAGCTCTTTGTGCACCCCCAGCTGCTTGCTATTGGGGGTAGAAGCAGAAAAGACCTTGACTCTGTGTAAGCACTGCTCAGCAGTAAATAAAACATCCTTGTGTTATCAGCACTGTTTCCAGCACAGATCCAAACCCTAGCACTATACCAGCTACTATGATGAAAATTAACTCTATCCCAGCCCAAACTAGCACACTAGCGTTGTCATGTTTCATGTTGTTTTACAGACATTATTAAGGAATCCTAACTCAATGATACCAAAGTTCAATATCTTCCTGAGATATTAAGCCTGTATTTTTTGTCTCTGCTGAGTCTTCTACTGTTTTTTATAAAGTTCATACTTCTTTTCAAGAAAAAGAGAAATGTCCTTTTAATGAGCCTACAAGGTCATGATATTATTGGGAAGCTCCTTCTTTTTCTTAAAGACCAACTTCTTGTATACATATTTCTTTGTTGAAAGCCCAGCTGTTGCTTTGCATGTGTGGCTGCTTTGCAAATTAGCCATACTAATAAAGTGATAACATTGTTAACAAACCAGGAAATATAAAATTAAACAAGTATAGCAAATATGCCTAATAAGCAGAACAAAAACTATTCCAGTTTCTTCCTAATATCTGCTTGTAAATTTTACATCTGCTTTACCAAAGCAAGATTTGGGCTAAAATAATTGTTGCTATTTCTGTTAATTTTGCTAGAACATGACCCCAGGAATTATGCAGAAGCTACAAGATATGAATCATACCTTCATGTTAGAAAAATCTAAACATTTGTGTTTGATTGTTTAGGGATTTTAATACCAAACGGTAATCTTCTTGAACAATAAGTGGTTTTCAGTTATGTGTTTATTTCGGGGCATTACATAGAATGTTTTGCAGCTTGTGCTACATTTTTTCAGACATGATGTTGAAAAAAAGCCACATATTTCAAAATGGCCTAAAATAGGTTGTTAATGCTTGGCTGTATTTAAGCAGCTCTACAGTTAACTTATTTTCCCTAGAATAATAACATACTCCCTAGTTCTTCTTTCCTTTAGTAAGATGTGCTTAGGCTATCCATCATGCCTGAAAGTAGCTGAAACCAGCCTTTTGTTTGTTCTGAATGCTAGGATAATCAGTTCAGTCACTCTTTTTCATTTTGATACTACATTTTTATAATATACTTAGTAAACCAGGATGTATCAAGAGGAGACAGACTTGCAGCATGTAATTCTATACTCTCACAGCAAATAAGAAATCAGAAATTTTTTCAGCATTTGTTTTTTAATTTAAATTCTTCAATTAAAACTAATGATAATGCCCATACTTCTAAAATGTTTTATTTATTGATATACTCTTGGTACATATTATCTTTTCATGTACAGTACTGAAGTTTCTCCAAGTTTAACACAGACATCCTATATGCTTTTGGAAGTGAATTTAAAAGTTTTATGATCTTGTGTAAGCTTTTGTTCTTTGAAATTACCACTCTTCAGGTTTTTGTGGTTGGGTTTTTTTGGGGGTTTGCATTGGGGTTGTTTTGTGTTTATTTTGGTTGTTTGGGTTTTTTTTATGTTTTCCTATAGCTCTGGTCTTTACTGGATCTTAGCAAATATCTTTCCTTTTTCTTTTTTCTCCTTCAATTTGCTTTTCTGTGTAATTTAGAGACATACTTTTGCCACAGATATATTCATTCAGGCTCATAACCTTTTGCAAGTTATTATAAATTTCTTGAATGTGATCATGAAAGCATGCAATAGATGCATTCCATTTTCTTGTTTGTTAGGTTTTGCTATGTGAAAAGCAGATACTTCTCTTTTATCCTGTTTTTGGTTTTAGTGTACTGTTGCAAAGACTAAAATAAAATAACACACACGCCTTTCCCCCAAACCTTCCAGAGTCCTAGTTCCAGCTGTTCAGGGGCTTCTTTACGGAATCAATGAGGTTACAACTTCTGACTTTGTTAAACTTTATCTTGAATATTATTTTTGTTTTTTAATTTGCCTAAAAAGGAGGGTCATGTGATGTAACTCTGCTGTATTTCTTTGTCTTTTCACATTTATTAAATTTGGATAGCCTGTGCCTTTTAAGCGTAACATTAACCTTGTGATGTGATGTGATGAAGTAACTGAATAAAAATTCCTTTCATATGAAAAACTAAAAGGAGTGCTAGCAGTCATAAACCAACTATAATGTATTTTTGAATTTCTATAACAAAGTTTATCATGACTGGATACCTAGCTCTAAATCAGACTGAGCTATGCAGAAATGTTATTTTCACTCCATTCTGAGCGTGCTTGCTTCTTTTTTTTTTCGTGTTGCTATAGACCAGTATCATTTGCAGGGGAGCATAAAGCACAGTGAGAGCTGAGTGAAACAAGCTTTTATTTCCTGGATAATCTCCAGATTATTCTGGGTTCATTAAGCGGCTGGGAAGGTGCTCTCCAGGGGTGGATTGAATGTCTGACCTTCAAGACATATTCCCATTCTTTTCCCTTTGGGCATCAGGAATGAACAATTGTTTAAGAGAAACATGAATAAACTCTTCTAAACCTGCCTTTGTTGAACTGGCATATGGGAACACAGGAGATCATTTTGAGACAGCCTGAGCAGCTTCTCTAGAAGTGTTTAAGGCAAGGTTTGATAAGAACAGTATTACATACACCTCCCTTGTTGAAATAGCAGATGAAGAAGTTTTACTTTCCCTGGTAAATTGAGAACCCATTTATGTTTGGCATTTCGTCAAAGCATGTGTTAACTACAGGCACAAAGTAAGTTGTGAATATGTTAAGGTTCAGCTTCTTGTATATCTACATAAGCAGAAAAAATACTTTAAGATGTGTTATAAAAGTACAAAAATATTTGCTAAAATAAACAGGAAATATTTCTTCTGTTTGCAGTAAACTTGTTCTAATAGATTACAGCAAAGAGTATGTCTTTGTGGTGTTGAAAATTTCTCATTTGACAATTGTTTGCACATAACTGCATATTATGTGCCGGCTTAAGATAGTCCTTTCAAGAAGCAGGAAGTTTTCAGAAGTTTGATTATAGAGTTTTCACATATTTCTGTAAACCAACAACTGAAGAGTTGAACATTTTTGTAATGCAGGTAGAGAAATCATATATAAGCTAAAAGGAACATGAGACAAATGATGCATCTGTTAGCAATTTAGTAAATGCTTAAACAATGTTGAAATATGGACTTATACCATGTTGCACTAAGATCTGTTAAAGGATCTTGAATGCTGAAGAGACACATAGTAAACCGGTACAAAATATCATGGAAGATCTTGATGACAATCCTGGTTCATGGTCTATCCTTATATGCTTCGGCCTGCACACTACCCATATTCTTCAAGTTCACAGCAATTTAGCAACACTCACTTATGGCTACTGATGTAGGTCACTTTTGAATTTTGGATATCAGGTTATGGGGGGTCATAACCTCCTCCTTTAGATTGCACATGATATTGTATTAATTAGTGTAAATTTTCAGAATCAGATTGACTTCAGAAAGTGATTTTCATTTTTCTGGAAGGAGAATTCAGTGTTTCTTTGATTTTTTTTTTTTGCTGCTTATAAATTACATGATACGGGGGAAGTAAGAGAATAGTCATATTCTTGCCAAATGCAAAATGTTGCATGCTCTGTGATTGAACCGTCAAACCTGAATATGTAACCTTTCTGCTAACCTAGCTTTCAATGATAATTATCCGATATACAGGTGAATCACACTGTCTTAAAATAGAATTAATGAACATTTCCATTGAGGGTGCAATCTACTAGATTATTAAAGAGCATCTGTATTCTTTCAATTATGGTAATTTCACTGTTTTAAATAGTGTTTTACATTTCCTGATGGGAATGTAACTATACTCAGCATATGCTTATTAAGCCACTTAGCAAACATAGTTGTATTAATAAAACCCAAAGTGTGTCATTTCATTCTATATTCTCAAAACCTTCAAAATACAAGCTCCAAAAGCAGGAAGTGAGTCCCAGACACAGTAGCAGCCTATTCAGAAAAAGTCATGCCCAAATACTGGGAAGTCTAGATGAGTGTTTTTCATGCTGTATTTCACAGTGCGTTCCCAAAGGATTCACAAGCATCTGCCAAGGAGGACCACTGGTGAATGTATGTATAGATTTGCCTGTGTATGTGGAATTTCCAAAGGATCTATCTATTCATTAAAAGTTATTATAAAACTATGTGTCTTTTTGGTTGCAGTTGTATTTATTAGAGGTGAGCAACAGCTACAGTAGTATATTATATTTTGAGGAGCAAGTGGTAAAAGTTTCCCTTGGCTTAGAAGGTTTTGGAAACAGCCTCAATATCTCGAAAGCCAGTAGTGTTTAAGAAGAAAGTTTGAGAGATCTGTCCCAGCAGGCCTGGGCCTATGAGAAAATCTCTTTGGTAGTTGTTCCTATGGGACAGAAACCTACCTATGTCTTGTAAATGCCAGGTAGAACTCAGTAATGTTGGAGACTGAAAAAGAGGATGTAGTCTCTGGAGTAAAGGAAATAACCCAAGTTTTTATATGGGATTTAGAGGCTATGAGGAAGAGCTGCTTAATGAAACTAAAGAAAGGTCTTTGGGTGTCAATGAGTCTGAGCCTAAGGGGAAGAAGACGGGTAATGAAGAAAAACATGGGGGCTCTAGTGGCTAAAAGACAGAGCCACTGTATATTATTTGGGGATCTAGCCAAACTTTTGGATTGTCTCCTTCTGAGACAAAGACCTGAACTATGTCAAAGGATATCATCAGTGGGCTGATGAAGTACTCCAGGAGTGTACAGAAGATGTTTGTAATAAGGTTGTCTTTGCAGTAAAATTACTATTTGCATGGTATATCTCTTCCATGGCAGTCACCTTGCTCCTCAGTTAGAGGTGCAGCTGTAACCAAGAAAATCCAGCTGTATCAGATTTGCAGAGCCAGGACTCTGCTATGATCCAGCAGGGAACTCCATGTCCTAAAGATCAGGGGATGCAAAGACAAAGTGGTTTGTGTTGTAGTTTACACGGTATTTAGAAATGTTAAAAAAGGCTCGCCAGATATGTTTGATTTGTGATTTGTTTTGTAGTAAGTCATTCTGCTACTGTCTGATGGCTGTCAGCTTAGTATAGAGGGGTATTGATATCACTGATATCTAAGACATGAGAGCACAGCAAAATAAGCATTTTATTTATTTATTTTTAAGATATGCATACCCGAATGGTACAGATTTGCTTTCAAATACCCTATAGTAGTGTTTATTTAAAAAAAGCCAACAACATAAAAAGTACAGCACTTAGGGGAGGGAAGTAGGATGTGGAGTCACAGCAACATGAAAATCTAGATGGTTATTCTGTATCTCCTTGCAGAAGTTTGGCTACCCCTATTTTATTGAAGATGTTGTCAGGAAGTAAGGAATTATTTTACTGCTTCTGGAGAGTCACCATAGCCTACAAAACCGTGGAATATGTGCTAATCATGCTCACTTCACTTTTGTGATGCTATTGTCAAAAAAAAAAAGAAAAAAAAACCCTGCAAAAACTAGCATGTAAGAACTTAGCAGTATAACTTTCCTCTTCAACTTTTTAATTTCTTCCCCTTCCTCCCCAGAGTTGAGTAAGCCAGGGATAATCCTGCACTTAAAAGCCCCTTGGAATTTACAAAAGTTGTCTTTCTGCAGCTATGCTAAAAGGCATGCTCTGAATATTGCTTAATATGTTGTCAGAATTCCTTTACAACTTCAGTGACCATTTTTCTAAAATGCTGAGCAACAGATATATTGTTTCTCCTTCTTCCTCTCTGTACAGTTTCCAAAGGATTAGAAAATTCAGAAGGTGAAAAACATCTCTTCCGTCATGTAATTCAAATCCCATTCTTCACTTCCCAGGAATATGTCCTTTACCCATCTGTTCCACTGTGTAAAAACATTTCCAAATTAACTTGAAATAGAAAAGTAAGGGTGGGTATAGCTATACAATCTGTATAAGACCTTCACGTGAAAAGAAGAAATGTGTTTTCTCTTTAGGAATATTTATCTCTCTCTGTGGTGTTTTTTAATTTTTATTTGTTTGGTTTTAATGATTCCTTAATGTCTGTTTTATGGAAACACAATAAGGACTGCTACTCTGGGTATGGGAGGAGAAGGTTTTTTGAATCAGCACATCAAATTTGTAGATTAGTAAAAGTACAAAGGAAAGACTTGCTGGGAAAAACTGTCAGAGTGGAAAAAAAACTGTAGAATGTGTTGAATAGCACAGATCCAGCACCAAGTGAACAGAGTGCTGTCACTGAGCTTGGAGTGGGAATATAGATGCTATGCCAAAGAGAGAAGAGAGGAAAAATCAAAATCTGTCTAAAATGGACGATGCTGTTGGAATATAACTCATGCCTCTGAATAACTACAATTTAACAATAATGTGGAATTTTACATGGTTTTGCTAATGCTTGGTAGAGTTTCCTTAGTTTTCATTTTTCTAGTAAAAATGTTCTGATTTTCTGATCTTTCGTACTTACTGGTTGTAGCTATAATTGATAGTATCAGTAAGGTAACTGATTTAGTAAATACAGCAGTCCTAAGGTAAAAAGTCCATTAATATCAATGAATTGGCCGTGTTAGATGTTCAATGATTTGCAAGCGTTCAAATATCTAGAACTATTTTATTGCACAGTAAAGCAAACAGACCTTTGTTCTCCTGGATTAATACTTAGCAATATAAGTGAGGCATATGGTTAATAAAAAGAAACAACCAAATACATTGTTTAGATTTTTCATGGGCTACTGGACGTACATAATCTTTGAACCTGCAAGACAACATAATTTGGTATCTTCATTTTACAGCTGGTTGAATTAAAACATTGGGAAGTGACATTAGGGTTTTTTCAGTAATTGCCTCACCCACAGAGTACTGGAAACAATAAATCACTTTTATTAGTGATAAAATGCTGAAGTTTATTGTAATCTCAAAAGCAGTTTTATGCAAGGACAGTTTATCACTACAAATATTGTCTTACTGTATGATGATATAAACCAAGTTACAAAAGTTAGAGAGGGTTGTTTAGAATGCTGCAGAACTAAAAAAAAAAATGTTTAGTTCTTTTGCTGATCTTTACTTCAACATAACATGTGAATATGAAGTGGAACAAGTTATGAGCAGTTCCTTGGGGCTAAAAGAGCCCCATGTTGGAACAACTGAAAAGGTGAAACGAACTTCCTCGACATTTGCAGGGCCACTAGCTTTGAACTTGGCTTAAAATCATTTATTGATGGGCTTTTTATTACAGAGCTTATTTGTGGATCTAATAATCTAATATTATGGTTGTTTTCTTAGCACATTCTAAATAGAAAAGAATCTTTCATTTTTATATTTTTTTTAATCTTATTTTGCAAGCTAGCTCCATGACATTAACGTTAAGCCAAGATTCCTTTTAGATGATCAAGTGTAATACCTAAACCAAACTTTTCCAAAAGGAAATGACCTTTTTGAAATTATTCTTCATGTGTTGTAGTAGTACTATGATGTTCTGAGGTAGGAATGATTTGTATCTTCATTTATCATGAAAAACAAACAAACAAACCAGGAAGATATGATTTTTGTGCATGATTTTTAATATGTTTTTTTTTTTAATGCAATGGTATCATATATTGTATGTGTCTAGGAACTCATACATGCCATTTGCTGTGTAGTCCATACTGAAAACTGTATTTAATTCCCCTGGAGGCAAATAGTGTGAGAGTTTTTATTTCATAGCGTTCATATTAGGAAGGCAAGAAAGTTGAATAAATAAGGAAAGTCAGCATAGGAAAGAAATAGAACAAGAAACTTGATTGAATAAGTGAGAAACTAAGAAATTAAGAAGGTTCATTTCTTCATTGCATTCTGGAGAATTGAAAAATAAGGGAATGGTATCTGTCTAGCTGGTTTGTACATGAAAAGCAATTAATGCCACTCTTCAATACTGTTAAGACTTTTTTGAATTGTAAAAATAGTTTCCACTGAATCTTGGTGTGTGTGACAAACTGATCTTTCTAGATCTATATAGCAAAGTAAACAGTTCCTTACTGTCAGACATTGTTTTGTATCTAGTATCTAATGTCAACTTGATTTTCTTGTTGGATCATTGTTATTGAGTTATGCAGTTTTTTTATTTTTGTTTTGAATGCCAGCTACATCTTTTGAATGTCATAAATTGCCTGCAATGTTCTATCACATCCAGTCACCTTTGGAACGGATAGAATCTCTGAATGTTGTGTTGTGTCTGAATGTTGTTTAAGTGACACCTTACATGTTCGTATAAAGAAACATGGCTTAGTATAGTGTTAAGTTACGAAATTTCTTTTTTCAATACAACTGTACATTTGATCTTCCGATAAACTACATTACAATGGTTTAATTTTCAGTGGTTCAGTGCATAGTGAGAGCACTGACTGAAGTAAGACACTGGAAACTTTGCTGGCTATTTCATTAGCTTTGAGATTTTGATATGTGTTAATATACATTCTCATTAATCAGACATGTAAAACACTTGAGATGCTTTTCAAGTTTAGATGCATGTAAGAAGCAGTGAAGTAACTGTATCAAAAAATTGACAGAAATGTAAAATACAAATAGATACACTGGCAACATTTATCTTAAGTTCTTCCATGTATTGCAAGAGTCAGGAAATTGTGCTGGGAAGCTGCTGGTAATGACTGGACTCTTACGACAGATACAGCTCCACAAAGTCCCACGGTAACTTTCTTTCTGCGCATCAAGTCCTGTTTTCCATAGTAAATAATGCATAATTTTCTAATGACAGTGCAGTTGACAGGTTGTACGAGAAGAATCTACTAAAGGAGTTAAAATTAGAAGTGATAGCAATGAAAGTTTTCTCAGGTGTGGGACTGACTGAAATCAACTCATCAGTTCATCTCTTCTTTCTACTAACAGACAACTCTGTAAAACAAATCTACACTGTGAGTAGAAGGGAAAACAAAGGTTTGATGAGGCCACACTTCATCTTTACTTCTTCTGTGATCATCTCCACCACAACAGCATGTTCTCTGTGGAATGCGTGGTATATAATATGTGATCATTTTACTCTTATGCAGAAATAGAGGGGTGTGTTTGTGGGGTTTCTCCACAAACCTGCTATTAGCCTTCCAAGAAAAGAAAAACATACTTGATATCGTCATGAAGGAAGAAAGTTTCCTTTCTTGGACAAATGCAGAATGTTTGGTTTAGTTCCAAAATGTGTCATGTTTTGGTTCATTTTATAAAGTATAACTCAAACTTGAAACTAAAACCTTAGAAGTAGGGAAAAGCAAACTGATACAGAACATGTTGTCTATTCTTTTGTTTAAACATGTATATTTCTGTAAAACAAAAACCTACAAGAAATATGGATCCCAAAACGTTTTCTTAAAATCTTTGTCTCCTTGAGGACTTTGAGCTTTAAGATTTCTTTCTTGTTTTTCTCTTTCAGCTGCAGGAAGTAAAGAAGTAAAAAAGTGTGGGGTCTATTTTAAACTAAGATAGGGAGAAAGAAACTCGAAGGAATATTATTTAAAATAATATCATTTTAATTTTGGCAGTAATTATGAGACTAGTTTGTAGTTCATGTCAGTGAAAACTATTCATCCTGAAAACTGCATTATTGTCTTATGAAATAGAACAACCCTCCCATTATTTTTTTGCTGTTCAGGAACTTGGTAGCCTGTAAACCAGTGCCATACTCTAGAACATTTATTGCATACTTTTTATATTCACTGTAAAGTGTTAGTTTCTTAGAAGAGTGAAATTTGATCTAAGGCAACAGATTGACAAGAGGAACATAATTGGTAGATATTTTATGTTACACTGATTTTACTGTCTTGTAATGGAGGTCATTACATTGCAAATTTCTTCAAAAGAACAAATCAGGGCTTTATCCTTCACTCCTGTGGAGATAAACTGTTCTTTGATGCTATTACGAAATACAGAAGTATTCCTATTTTTAAATGTAGATTATTCTCCTTTCCATCTCTGCATTGTTGCATACTTCGCCTGTTGTAAAAGAAATATGAATATGGTTTGCTAAATTAAAAAATTGAGGGGGAACAACCTAACAGGAAGAGAAAGTCTTCCAGAATTTTCTCTGAAGTCAAATATTGTTTGATTGAAATAAAATTAATGGTTTAAGATTCAAATTCATTTTCACTGTAGTCTGTCAAAGAACATTGTGGTTATATTATCATGTGGCATCACTTGCATATACATGAAAACTAAGGCAATAAGCATAATGCTTACATGGCTGTTATATTCCCTTATTTCATCATAGAAACATCATTCCCCACTGCACCAACTCAACTAATTTGTCATTTGTCGTAGTCTGTATTGCTTCTTACCAAATTTTTTTCTTTTTTTTTTTTTTTACAACCACCTGAAGATTAGCTTTCAGTTTAAATTCAAATTCAGGAGACAACCAGATGATGACAATGAATGTGCATCTGTTTTAGTTTATCAACAAGCACATTTTGAGCTAATATTCCATGCTAAAGTTTGAGAATGTAGCCAATGTGGTTGTAGATTGGGAAGAGGACCAGATATGGGTTTGAGTTTTGGTAGTCTCTCTAGGAACTTACTTCTTTTTAGGCACAGAGAAGTATTTGTGCAGGAATCTGATCAGTGATTGTTGACCTCTTTTCCCTGGTATCCAGTGACAAGACACATGAGAATGGTTTGAAGGTGCACCAGGAGTTTAATGTTGGACATTAGGAAGCACTTCTTTACTGAGAGGGTGATCAAAACCTCAAACAAGCTACCTAGAGAGGTGGTCAGTGCTCCAAGCCTGTCAGTGTTGAAGAGGCATTTGGAAAATGCCCTTAATAACATTCTTTAACTTTTGGTGAGCCCTGAATTGGTTAGGCAGTTGGACTAGATGATTGGAATAATCTCCCCAGTGAAGTGATGGATCTCCTAACATTTGACACTTTTAAGATTTGGCAGGGCAGGGTTTTGAGACATGTAGTCTGGGTCATGCTTGCCTAGAAAGGTTGGACCAGATGACCCTCAAGGTCCCTTCCAACCTGGCATTCTATGATTCTATGACTTTCTGAAATACTCTATTCTGGTGCCAAAAAAGGTCATTCTCATAAGGGCAGAGTCAGCCCTTGAGCAAATCTGTATCTTCTCTTCTGCTTCTTGTGGTAGGGTGGGGGTGGAAGCAGTTTTTGGGTAGCAGGGTACCACCTGAAAACTTTTCCTAAGCTGCAGAACTACTGTTGTTAATTAAGAAGTACACACTGAAGGCTTCTTTCTCCTTCCTCCCTGCTGCCTTCTGGAGTAACATCGACTCTTTGCAAATATATGACTGGGTGTTGAATGTTTCTGGCTTGCACATTCCCATGAAGTTTCAGTTCAGACAGTTGTTAGCTGTGTCACCACACAAACAGAATTTTCTGTTCACTTGACTCGTGTGTAGTATCAGTGATCTCAATTAAATTGGGTTGTAGAAAGATCCACCCATCTGATCTATTCTTATCATTGGCTTCAAGACCAGTTATATTATTTTTTTGATATTTATGGAAAATGTGGGCACTTTTATGCTAGTGATAACTAAATTAGAGGCAGAATTGTCACCACTGTCAATATAGCAAAGACGTTATGAACTATGTTTTAGTTTAATTATTTTAGATAGTCTTCATCTAACTGTTCACTGTGCTTATTAGTGCGGTCACGTAACTTACTTTTCTATCTGAAAATTTGTTTAATTCTACCAAAACTCTACATCATAACAACCTGAGAACTTTTGATGCTAATAAGAATCCACTATTGATTTATACAGAGGTCTTAAAGATTAATGTTCACTGAGGTAAAAATGAAACTCAAGTAATTTTTTGTACTTAGTCTCTGCAATGGCAGAAATATATTGTAGTTTTTGACAGAAACCAGTAAGGTTGGGATAAACTGCATGTTTGTTGTTTAGGGTTCTTCTTGTTGTTAAGGGGAGGGGGGTGTGTGTGGTTGCCTCAGAAGGTGTTGGTATCCTTTTGCCTTACATGATTAACAAGATTTTTGAGATTTTGTTCATTGTTTCTTCAGGAAAAGAAGAAATAATAGTGAAGTATTTCCCTTCTGCCTTCCTCACCTGCTAAAATTTCTTGCAAGAAAAAGGAGATAAGGTTTTCTGCAGTCTTGTATATAGTAGCAATTTTTTTTTTTTTTTTTACCCTTCTCAAGCTAATGTAAGAGACCCTCAGGGAAGCACTTTCCTTATTTTCAGTAAATAGCATTGTTCTTTTAATTGCATGTGTGTATGCGCCCCTGTGCATGCACAAGAGAAACTCCAGTTAGTGCTCTGACCTTGTGTTTTGTTAATTATCCAACAAAGCTTTTGGATTGCATGGCCTAAGCTTGCTTCTAGCTTCCTGCTGTAAAGGTGTGTGCATTTTTTTTCTCTCCAATTTTGTAGCTCTCATTAAATAGAGGATCCGTTAATTGTTTATCGGCAGCTTTCCTGTTTGGCAGATTCCCAGCTCAATAACTTTAGCAAAACTGATTTGTTAACTCTTTGTACAGCACTGCTGAAACCTATTGGCCAAAAATAATAGATGTACAGTAATCAGCCAAACTCATAGTATTGTATCGTTCCCTGTGGTGGCCCATATCAGCTGGAGAAGATGCAAAGATGACTAATTATATATATAGTGTTCAGATTTACTTACGAAGAGAAAGTTGATCCTCTAAGCTGTTTTGTTTTCAGTTCCCAATGAATTTAGTGAGACGATCTCTCAGTGTTAAGTCCCTCTTATGAAACCTTAAATAATTAAGCAATGCAAACTTCTGTCATCAAGGTGTGTACTTCTGTGATTGATGCATGCATGAGATGCATCTGTAATTCTCTTCACAAATTCTCTGCAACTTAAAGTGCATTCTGCTCATGGATAAAGAATTTTAGTCTTGATTCCATGTTTGTATTCCTATTAACAGAAACCTAGACTGTCAGGTAGTAAAAAAAAAACAAAACAACTGCCCACCACAAAAAAACTATTCTGTTCCTCTAAAACTATTATAGTTGATGCATTTTTTATTCAGGTTGTCAAACTTAGTAAAACGGGGATATTCTCCTTCCCCATCTGGGACAAACTCATGGGGTCAGATAACCTTCCTGCTAATCTTCAGACACTCTTTTGTAGACCCTGAGTGCAGTTCTGTGCCCACGTATAATGATGTAGCATGGCTATCAGTGCTCTCCCAAAAAAAAAGCAATAAGCAGCAACAGTATTTTCAGCATCAGTGCACTGAATTTGACTACTATGTTCTTGCAGAGGCTGAATGTCAGCTTTTAATACACCACATTTCTTTTTTTTCTAGCACCATATCTGTTGTAGATGTATCTGGTTTAGAGACATCTTAGCAGAATTGAACATTGCCCTCATATTCTATTGTGGTTAATGCATCTTGTCTAAGGGGGTATAAGCCATTGCTTTGCTGTTCTGGTCTTTTTATTCCCAAGGGAAAAATCCCATACAATTCCCACATAGAATAACTTAGAGTGGAATGCTCTTTTGAGGCTTTTTGTTGATTTTCATCAAGCAAAGTAAAAGTTTTTTATCTCCCATCCGAAAACACTCAAGGCTAAAGATTTTTATTCGTGTTTCATTTTTGTATTATACCAAGAATTTTGTATTAGATGTCTACTTTTTGAAGGAAAAAAATAATAGAAAATGGGTTTAAATTTATAGTGTCTGCAGCAGAACATACACCTCTAAAACTATTAGAAATACTGTAGCATCATTCATGTATGAAAAGGGTAAGTTATACACAAAGCACTACTTACAAGATCTAGTGATCTGGGAAGCAGAAATGTATTATTTAAACTTCTCTCATATGCACTTAGTCATTACTAAAGTTTGTACTGTATGAGAGCATGCTGCAGCTTATAAAAAAAAAAAAACCAAAACCCCACAACAAAAACACTCTCCCTCAAATAAAAAAGCAATGTAGAAATAAAGCACAACTCTTAACAAAAGTTTCCTCGTTTTAAAAATATTGCATAGTCTGAGTCTTAATATATACAAAAGCCTTCAACAAACTACATTATTGTGTTTTCTGCTTTATCTCAAATTGTGCTTCTGATATAACTCTTAGCAAACATATGTTATCCATCACTTCTGAGCAAGATGACTGACAATTTAGGCATGCCCATAAACAATCTTTAATGCATTCAAATGAGACTGTTTCAAATGTGTTCTTTTCTTTCTCATATTTTGGTTGTTTTGCGCTGAACTAGCTGATGTTAAGGTGAGAAATAGTTATGAGTGAAGTCTCATGGGGTCACTCAGAGAACTTAATTTGCACTGACTTCAGGACATGATGCCAGAAAAAAAAAATAGAAAAGCCAAGGCACCAAAATCTAATGAGATTTGAATACTCTAATTAAATTTCCCAATCCAAGCAGTTGATATTTATAAACAGCTGTTATTTTTGACACTGTTTAATATATTTTTTTTTCTGCGTATTTTTCTGTATCCCAGTGTGTCTTTCAAATTACCTTTTTGTTCAGTGCTGCCAATAATGCTTTTTGAGAGGAAAATATTTGGAGTGGTTTTGCCCTTTTTCATGGGTAATGAAACAATTAACCTGTGTTGCATCAGCCTTCAAACTTTTTAAGGCAGGCTTTTCTTATCAGGTCTAGTAATTCACTTCTATAGAGCCTTGATCTATGTGTTTGATATTTTCAGTAAAATGGCAAGTCCATGTGGAAACAGATGCAGTGAAGCATCCAGTCTTGAACTTGACCTTTCTTTTATTCTTCTCGTTTGATAACATTTTTACAATATGAGAGACCATTTTTAACTTAGCCAAAGGGAGATTTTTAGTTTGTAAAAATGTACAAACAAAAGTAGGAATGTAATTTCATTGTGCCTTACTTTTCCCACTGAGCTGGATAGATCTTTTCAAATACCTTTTTGTATTACCAAAAGAAAACAAACTTACCATTTTCTTCACTGCAGTACAGTATTCTTACATAGACATTGCAGTACAGTATTCTTACATAGACATTGGTGGATGCATAATTTAAGAATTCACAAAAAAAAAAAAAGGTGACTGTAACCGGGCAGCTCTTTCTCCAGAATATGTTGTGATAATGAAGACGGTAACAACATATTCTTTTATGAAATATTTATAAAGGATATTTAGGACTGTACTGAACATATTTTTGACTGAAAAATATAGACAAGACCATCCTTCTGCAACTAAATATCTTCAGTTTGATTTTCATTTATTAAGTTCCTACTTTGGAAGCATCTTCAAATACCTTTTACAAAGTCAAAAAAATGGCACAGGTTGGTAGTTATCTTTGGAGATCACCTCATCTAATCCCTGCCCCTGCGCTGCACCCAGGCATGATCAGCTAGAGTCAGTTGTCCATAACTGTTTCTAATTGGGTTTTGAATATCTCTAAGAATGTTGACTCCACAGCTTCTCTGGTCAACCTGTTCCAGTATTCAATCACAATCACAGCAAAAGGTGTGGAGAGTTTTTTTGTTCTGTTTGCTTGTTTTAAACGTTTAGATTTAGTTCTCCATTATTTCAGTTTGCGACTATTACCTCTCTTCCTTTCACTGGATACCAATGAGAACAGTTAGTTTCTCTTCTTTATATAAATATATTAACACTCCCACTTGAATCTTCTCTTTCTGGTGCTACGCAGTCCCATGTCTCTCAATGTCTCCTTATATGACAGATGCTCCAAGCCTTTAATCTTCATGGCCTTAAGTCATGCCATAGAACAGAAAGCTGTTTCTATGGCACAGAAGCAAAAAATACAAGCTTCCTGGAGAACAGTACATCTTATCTATTTATTTCATTTATGTGTAAGCAGCATCTATGGAATTCTGTTTACTTTTACTGCTGTTTAAAACAAGGCCTCTGAAAGTATCACCTGTTATACCTCATACTTTCATGATATTTTCCACTAAAACAGATGCATGATCCATGTGCAGATGGCTGCTGAGAACACATGATGACTGTTGTTAAACAGGAACTAGCATTCAAATTATCATCAAGTGGTAAAGAAATTTTGAATTGCCTTGGCACGCAGGAAAAGGTTGAGAACAAAGACATGGGTGAAAAGCTTTTGCCAAAAGGGAAGTTATTCCAAACAGGCTTTCTGGGAACCAGAGAAGGTGACACAGGGAGGTGGGAATTTGATGCAACATGCAGCTGGGAGGGGTAGTCTTCCTCTTGGTCTCAACGTGCCATCTTGTCCCTGCTCCTGAGATGTGCCACAATGAACAAGGCAATTGAATGGCTTTCTTATGTCTATCCACATGCACATAGAATCATAGAATCATAGAATAGTTAGGGTTGGAAAGGACCTTAAGATCATCTAGTTCCAACCCCCCTGCCATGGGCAGGAACACCTCACACTAAACCATACCACCCAAGGCTATCTTCAACCTGGCCTTGAATACCACTAGCGATGGAGCATTCACAACTTCTCTGGGCACCCCATTCCAGTGCCTCACCACCCTTACAGGAAAGAATTTCTTCCTCATATCCAATCTAAACTTCCCCTGTTTAAGTTTGAGCCTGTTACCTCCTGTACTCTCACTACAGTTCCTCATGAAGAGTCCCTCCCCAGCATCCTTATAGGCCCCCTTCAGATACTGGAAGGATGCTATGAGGTTTCCATGCAGCCTTGTCTTCTCCAGGCTGAACAGCCCCAACTTTCTCAGCCTGTCTTCAGATGGAAGGTGCTCCAGTCCCCTGATCATCCTCATGGCCCTTCTCTGCACTTCTTCCAACAGTTCCATGTCCTTTTTATGTTGAGGACACCAGAACAGTGCACACAATACTCCAAGTGAGGTCTCACAAGAGCAGAGGAGAGGGGCAGGATCACCTCCTTCGACCTGCTGGTCATGCTCCTTTTGATGCAGCCCAGGATACGGTTGGCTTTCTGGGCTGCAAGCACACACTGCCAGCTCATGGTTTTTTTTTCATCAGCCAACAGCCCCAAGTCCTTCTCCACAGGACTGCTCTGAATCTCTTCTCTGCCCAACCTGTAGCTGTGCCGGGGATTGCCCCGACCCAGGTGGAGGACCTTGCACTTGGCATGGTTAAACTTCATCAGGTTGGCATCAGCCCACCTCACAAGCATGTCAAGGTCCCTCTGGATGGCATTCCTTCCCTCCCATGTATCAACCGAACCACACAACTTGGTGTCATCGGCAAAACTTGCTGAGGGTGCTCTCAATCCCGTTGTCCATTTCACCAACAAAGATGTTGGACAAGACCAGTCCCAACACCGATCCCTGAGGGACACCACTCGTTCCTGGTCTCCAGCTGGACATTGAGCCATTGAGCACAACTCTTTGTGTGCGGCCATCCAGCCCGTTCTTTATCCACTGAGTGGTCCACCTATCAAATTGATGTCTCTCCAACTTAGAGACAAGGATGTCATGTGGGACAATGTTGAACGTTTTGCACAAGTCCAGGTAGATGGCATCAGATGCTCTTCCCCTGTCCATCAGTTCTGTAGCCCATGGAAAGGAAGAATTAATCTGCAGAGCTATGTATTTGGGAGTTAGATAAAAAGCCAAATTTGAAACACTAGCTTAAGATGTATGTTACTCAATTTTTTTTTGAATCAATATACTAATTAGCAACAATTGAACTTCTGGTTCCTACTGTCTAATTAAGTAATTTGTGAAGGACAAGAAATTCAAGAATGGCAATGTAAGTGTGCGGAGTTAATCTTACAAGATGTGTTCCATTAATTTATAGAGTGAATACTTCTTATTTATAACCTTGAATGGGCAGTAAAAATTACTATTTTAAACAAACCAGGAAATCTAGTACCTTTTCTTCATGCCGATCCTACTCTTAAGTAATAGCCAGGGTTCACTCTTTTCCTTACCGAAGTTTAGTTTTCTTTCTCTCTATATGAACGTCATTTAAAAGAACCCAAGAAATTCCAGTCTGAGAAAAAGACCTGGATCTGTAATCTGTATATGGAATACCATAAGAAAGTGTTGTAGATTAATTTTTGGCATATAAATAATCATAATCCATGGTGCAAGTAATTCCTGTCATGTTCATGAATAAGGGTTAAAGCATAGTTTCCAAAGTGCTACCAATGTTCCCTTTGGGCTTACAGGATGCATCAGCAACCATGAAAACCGTGTGAGCCAGCAAAATTCAGTTCTGTTTTAATTAGCAGGGTTAAAACAGAGCCTGTGATAGCTACAGGTTGGGCAGAGAAGAGATACAGAGCAATCCTGCAGAGAAGGACTTGGGGGTTTCAGTTGATGAGAAAATGAACATGAGCCGGCAGTGTGCGCTTGCAGCCCAGAAAGCCAACCGTATCCTGGGCTGCATCAAAAGGAGTGTGACCAGCAGGTTGAGGGAGGTGATCCTGCCCCTCTCCTCTGCTCTTGTGAGACCTCACTTGGAGTATTGTGCGCACTGTTCTGGTGTCCTCAACATAAAAAGGACATGGAACTGTTGGAACAAGCCCAAAGGAGGGCCACGAGGATGATCAGGGGACTGGAGCACCTCCCATCTGAAGACAGGCTGAGAAAGTTGGGGCTGTTCAGCCTGGAGAAGACAAGGCTGCATGGAGACATCATAGCATCCTTCCAATATCTGAAGGGGGCCTATAAGGATGCTGGGGAGGGACTCTTCATGACGGACTGTAGTGATAGGACAAGGGGTAATGGGTTCAAACTTAAACAGGGGAAGTTTAGACTGGATATGAGGAAGAAATTCTTTCCTGTAAGGGTGGTGAGGCACTGGAATGGGTTACCCAGGGAAGTTGTATATGCTCCATTGCTGGTGGTGTTCAAGGCTGGATTGGAGATAGCTTTGGGTGGCATGGTTTAGTAGGAGGTGTCTGTGCCCCTGGCAGGAGGGTTGGAACTAGATGTTCTTAAGGTCCTTTCCAACCCTAACTATTCTGTGATTCTATGATTCTATATTCTCATCTGTGCAGTCTACAGGCTTTTGCAGTGAATAAAAAATACTGATACAGGGTCTACAATGATTCATTTTTGCTGCAAAGCCTTGTAAATACTTACGTGTTGCCGGCGGGGCCCACAGGCTCCTCTTGCCTGTGCGGTAGGCAACGACTGCAGGCTCCTCTGCCTGCGGCAGGCCCCCCTGCCTGCCCTCCGTGGTGGGAGAATGAAGACAATCAATATGATCATTCATCAGACTCAGTTTATTTCACCTGAGGGTTCCAGTTATATACTCTATGCAGGCACACTTGCTGATATACGATTGGCTACTTATGCTACTAATTGATACATGATTGGTTACATGATCGGTATGTGCTTGGTCACAGCTCAAAGGTTACATTCACATCCCACCCCCCTCTGTAGTTTTCCTCTTGGTTATGTTCCAGGGGGTTTCCAGCTTGCAGCTGTGCTTCAAGGTTGCAGTTATCAGTTCCTCCCTACATATCCCGACTTCTCAGGCTCCTCTGCCAGCTCCCTCAAACTCTTCTCACGCACACGTTCCCTAGTAACCTTCAGCCAAGGCCTCAAAGCCTTTGGTTCACTACTGCTGGGCCTATGGTCTCATCGTGTCCGTTCTCCAGCAGCCATTCCCCAACAATACCCCTCTTTTCTTTTTGCATCCGCAACAATTCCCCCTTTTTCTTTTTGAACAAGTAAGATTTGGTTAGTTATTTTTGTTACACTAAACATGATACACCTATAAGCTATGCCAACTATTAAAAGAATTAGTAGTAGAATACCAATGATTCGAACCCCTTCCTTTATGAACCCCGACAGCCATTCAGGTAGTCCCCCAAACAGTGATTTCAACCAGCCGTCAAAAAGTCCCGAACTTTCCCTCAAGGCATGTAAACCCTCTTTTAGTTGCATACAGTTGACCAATTTTGTTAACAGAGCCACATACATATTACCATCAAAGACAGCATAACAAACTGACAATAGACAACATAGGCCTACGTTGGTCCGAATTCCTGGGTATCCCATCCCTTTTATAATCTACTAAGTGCTAAGCAGTAACTTTCCACTCTCTCACTCCCTTATCATCCTGATTTAGCAAAAGTAAGGGTTACAAATATTCACATAGCTTGGTCTGTCTTTGAGATGCACATCCTGCTTTATCTTGCAAACTCTGCTCTGCTTTGCTAACCAGTCTTCACCCTTCATTGTTGTCTTTACAGTTCTCAGGGCTTAGGCCTGCCCAGGACATTAACACCTGTTGTTTTCTTTGCTGTCCCCAGGGCTGAAGCCAGACCAGGGAGATAATGCCTGAATCCATTTCGTTAACTATCTCTATCCCTTCACCCACATCAAAAGACAGTTTTTATAGATTTATGATCTACCTTGCCAAAGTTTCTATATTCTCCATTAGCTATTGTAGCAAACAAGGCACACAGATTAGAATACCTAAAAAGACTAACAAAATGATTAGGATAAAGTAAAGCCATCCTGTAATGCTCAAGCCAGAACCAAAAAAAATTTCTTATCAGTGGAGTTCTCTCACTCTCTTAATTTGTTCCATTGTCTGCTCTATAACGCTATCATTGTATCAAACTCTTTCTCACTTTTGCCTTAGCATTTTCTAGCAGCTGCTGCAAATTTGCATGCTTTAACATCTGTTTTACAATTGACAAATCCATACAATACAAGGTGTAGTTTCTTTAGCAACTGGCTAGTAAGTACAGGTGGTGTTATACACACAATCACAGCCTCTAATAAGAGCTACTTTACAAGGACACATATTCAGGCTGTTACTTTTCAGTTGCTCCCAAGTGATGTTTTGCAGTCATTTTGTGCCCTATACTCCTGCATCTCTGCACCTCCACACCCTGCACCTCTGCACTCCTGCTGTGTGCACCATGTACTCTATACTCCTGCATCCTGCACCTCTGCATCCTGCACCTCTGCATCCTGCACCTCTGCACTCCTGCTCTGTGCACCATGTACTCTATACTCCTGCATCTCTGCACCTCTGCACCCTGCACCTCTGCACTCCTGCTCTGTGCATCAGTGTGCTGCAGGCCTCTTTAAGCCTTATCTGTGGTGTCCCTACAAACTGCTCCGAAACACTGGCGTTACCAGCGCCGTTCCCAGCACAAAATCAAAAATACAGCGCTGCACCAGCCACCAAGAAGCAGAAAAATGACTGCTACCGCTGAACAAATGACAATATTCACTTCTTATTCTATACCATTCATGTCATGCTCAGATCTCACACCTTCAATATACCACCACATGTACCTATACACTTCCACGCACACACACAGAGAGAGAGAAATCATCCCTCAGTGCTGCTTTGTGCGGCTACAAACTCTGACCTGCTCAACAGCAGCTACAGCTGGCAATCTGCCAAGCAGCAACCATAAATACCTGTCAGCAACAGCACTTCTGTATTAACCCTTTCCTGTCTGAAATGTTTATCTGTTACACCCTTAAAACTTCTACATGAATCCAATAACAAAACAAAAATACACTGAACAGTGTCTGCCCTCAACACACATACGCACACATACATACACATGGGATCCCATAAACAGACTTCACACAAATGCAAAATTTAAAGCACAAAATGTAGACAAAATGTGGTGCAATGACCCTGTGAAGACAATCAAGAAACCAGCTCCAAACAGCATCAGTGCAATGTAAGGTGGCAGGCTCAATCTCAGCGGGCATCCCCGCAGAGGCTCTGCCTCCCTCACATTGTATGAGGCTTGGGCTTTTAAACTGACCAAAATGCACACTCGTTCTGATGCAGGTGGCCAGCCTACATCGGAAGAAGTGGCCAGCAATATCTATAAAGGTCTGCAAGGGTCGGTAGAAACATGAACACACTTATATTCGTTAACTTTTCGGTGCATGAATATCACAGAGAGACTATAAGCACACAATACATCTGCATCCCCCACCCATCTTACTTTTCCCTTTACAGCCAGCAATTTATCATGAGGATCTGGGGGATGTAAATCAGGCTTCCTTTCCGGATCAACAGGTACTGGGTCAAAAGGACTATCCAGGTCAGCATCAGAATTATCAGGAGTCAGAAACTCAGGAGTAGCAACAGTACTTTGATGAACGTGCACAGGCTTCTCATAAATGTCATCTGGAGTCTCAGCGTTATCAAGTTTCGGAGTAATATTTCTTCTCCTTCCCCCGCGGCTTCTCCGGCGGCCGCACCTCTCACAGGCACGGGTAGCCCCGTTGGTGGCGGCACCCAGTCCTCTCCCAACTTTCTCGACACTTCCCCTGCCACCTTCCTCTCGGCATGGTACTTTTGCAGACAGTTCATAACCTCTCTCCATGGGGTCGACATCCTTCTTTGCGGTCTTATTGTCCTTTATCACATCCTCCCACAGTTTACCTCCCAACCGTCTCCATTCAGCAGTATCAAAACACCCAGCCAATTCTCGAAACAAACCAGCCGATCCTCCTATGGCTCTTCCTATGGCTATCAGGGTCTCCACCTCCTTAGACCCTACAGTCTTTACTCCCTGTTTCTCAAGAAACTTTATGAGTAAACTTACGGCTACCTCACGTTCCATTTCTCGTGTCCCCGACACCTCGTCAGCCACTGTCCATCCACAGGTAGCTCCCGACGTCTTGCGCACCGGGCGTCCCCTGGTGCAGGCTCCCTCTGCCCTACAGCTGTGGCCCGCTGCAGCCTGTCGGCACCACTCCTCCAGCCCTACCGCTCTCCTTCCACGACTTCTTGGCCCCGCCGGTCCGGTCCCACCGGCCCTTTCTTATCCTTCCTGTTTCTTGGTCCCTGTTCGGGCGCCACTTGTTGCCGGCGGGGCCCACAGGCTCCTCTTGCCTGTGCGGTAGGCAATGACTGCAGGCTCCTCTGCCTGCGGCAGGCCCCCCTGCCTGCCCTCCGTGGTGGGAGAATGAAGACAATCAATATGATCATTCATCAGACTCAGTTTATTTCACCTGAGGGTTCCAGTTATATACTCTATGCAGGCACACTTGCTGATATACGATTGGCTACTTATGCTACTAATTGATACATGATTGGTTACATGATCGGTATGTGCTTGGTCACAGCTCAAAGGTTACATTCACATCCCACCCCCCTCTGTAGTTTTCCTCTTGGTTATGTTCCAGGGGGTTTCCAGCTTGCAGCTGTGCTTCAAGGTTGCAGTTATCAGTTCCTCCCTACATATCCCGACTTCTCAGGCTCCTCTGCCAGCTCCCTCAAACTCTTCTCACGCACACGTTCCCTAGTAACCTTCAGCCAAGGCCTCAAAGCCATTGGTTCACTACTGCTGGGCCTATGGTCTCATCGTGTCCGTTCTCCAGCAGCCATTCCCCAACACTTACGTGAGTAATCACCAACGCAGTAGTAAATTTGAAGATAACGGACCTATTTTTCTTTCAGAAACTTAGCAGTTTTATCATTCATTACAGCTACTGCATTATGCACATATGGTCTGATTGTCTACTGCTATAAATCACATGTTGCAAACTACCACTGCCTCCAAATAGGAACAAAACTACTCAGTAAACAAGTGCAAGTGACAGCATTTTGCATAAGTGCTAAATCCACATGTTTAAATATTAGACATGTATTTAATAGCATGTTGAATTTGTGCTTAGGTGAGCCACAGGAAGCCTATGTCAAGGGCACTGTGAATTTCATGGAAAGAAACACAAGCAGAGTGGAATCATCAGAATTACAGAATATCCTTAATAAGCTGTTATTGAGTTCTAATAGAAGATGTATTGAGATAAGAATTAAATGTCAATTGGCAACAAAATTAGATTATCTCCTTCTTCAAAGAGTGATGAATCTTGGTTTTTCTTTTTCTTAAACCAGAATTAAAAAGAAGAAAATCAATTCATTTTTCACTACTATAGTCATTCACCACAGGCAAGGTAACTTTCCTTTTAAGTGCAAAGAAGCAGCTAATAAGGATTTTCTTCTTAAAATAAAACCATAATAAGTGAAGCAAACTGGAAATTCATAAAATGTTTTCTTTTTGCTACTTAGCAAAGACTGTCTAAACAGGCAATTTACATTTTGTATGATTATTTTCACCTCAAATTATTTTGTGTTAGCTCATAAAGTAATTTTGGCTAATATTAAACTATCTTACCATCACCAATAGAAATTTTGCAATCAGAATCCTGGATGTGAGAAGAAAGACATATTAACATTAACACTTTACATCTCAGAACTTTGAGACAGCATCAATTCGCAGTAAATTTTACCTCTGCTGTTTGGAGATTGTACGTTCTTATGCTGGTTAAGTTCAGAATTTTAAATCTCATGAACCTACTTGTATGATGAGAACTAGCTTCACTGTTTTCCATGCTTACATGTTAGTCTTTGACAATGTACTCTTTTTTTTTTTTTTTTAGTAGTATTTTAACAATAAGCTGTGAAATGCTTCATTTCATCTGGGATAGTGTTAAGTGTACAGAAATAAGATAGTAAATTGTAATGAGACATTGTTATGGCAAATCCTCAAATCTTCTGGAAGCATGTGTGAATGTATTGAAGTAAAGATTGTGGTGAGACTCAGCTTCTACCTGGTAAAAATTAGAAATAAAGACACCTAGTCCCTTAATATAGTAAAAAGAACACTTCAGATAATATTTTCTTCTAGGTAAGAACCATGTTTAACATATTCTGAATTCACATTCACTGTTACAGAGTTCTAGAGGTGAGAATGGAGGAGTTAATAATCAGAGGTTTTTGTCAGGAAGTTTGTCCAGAGTTGTGACAGTGATACTGTATCGGTGTTCTGCCTGTAAGAGACACTCTTACACTGTGGTGCTCTGAAATACTCTATGAAAGATCCCTGAGATCATGGAGAGCAACAGATTCTTTTGTGCTAAAAGTAAAGGGTAAGTGAACTCCACAGAAAGAAACCCAAGGGGTACAATGCAGGGGAGAAGAAAGACTAGTGCTGCATAGCTGAGAAATTTAAGCTGCTGTGCGGGGGAAAGAATTATGAGGACAGGAAAAGGAGAAATGGGTTCTTCAAAGAATTGTCTGTATTGAAGTGTTAGTGTATATCTTCAAAACATATTCTGCATATCAGTGGAAGCATTTATTCTTGTACTTTTTTTCTGACCAACTTCCTTTTTCTTTTATTTCTAACAAAAGTTGGCAGGACCAACACTCCTACATCTTAGGCATGCTTACTTCAAATCCTCTAACTGTCCCATTGCCAAATGTTTGGGGTTGGATTGTGTTTTCTCATGTCTTACTTGTCTCTATAAGGATGACTTGAAAGCACTTGTAGACTTATTTTTTTATATTTTTTTTAATATTTACCATACATATTTCATGTTATATTTGATGTAAATCATAATGATTTATTGAATATCCACTCAATCAGGTAGATTTGCCGTCAGGTTAGAACATTTTTGCAAATTGAATTCCAGTGCCTTAACTCCACTGACTGTTACGTACAGATTTCAGCTACTCTAAGTTTCCAAGTAATTGTTCATCTGTTACGTTGGAGCTTAAATTTGAAGTTGTGCATACTAACTGAATCTAGGTTTCTGGAAGTTACTTACAGCTGTTGTGAATAAGAGAATATTTTTCCTATGACACTTGAAGGTTTTGACAGTCTTGCCCTGCACAGTTTTGGTATGCCAGCCAAAAACATTCTTCTTTATTCTTTCTAGAAGAGACCATGACAGTTAACTGTGTTGAAAATACTGCTTCCTAAATGTAGATAACGTGGAATGAGATTTGGTATGTACAGGGAGGACAGAAGCTCAGCTGAAAGTTCATCATGTCGTTACTACCATTCAGCTAAATTTATGCTGAACAGTGATGTTTTTCAGATTGCAAGGGGAATTCAGCCAGTTTGTGGGTTTCCTTTCATTCACATTCCTTGATCCAATCATGTAAATGCACACCTGCAGTGTTTAAATTCCTGCAGCCACTGCATTCATGTCCTGGGAAATGAGCTGTTTTGCCCGATGCTCTTGTGAAGGCCTGCCAAGACCTCTGTAGTTACAAAGGGGATTTTTACTGTGAAAGCATCCTTGCGTTTTTTGTAAATTTTACAAGTAACAAATGAATTATCTTTGTCTACTGCTTGGTTGTTAGGGTTTGGGCTTCTTTCCAAGCTTGCCTTTGTAGAAGGGACTTCAGATGGACAGGATAAACCACTTGTGAACTATGGACTTGAGAGATAATTTTTGCCTTTTCACGAACATGCCAAACTCCAAAAGATACCCACTTTGCTTCTAAAAACATCTTGATTTAACGTCATTCTTAGGTGTGTTAGCTTAGAAATTTGTTAAGGTATCTGTAAAAATCTTAGGTGCATAATGTTTTGTAGATAATTAACTAGTTATTTAAGGCAGGTTTTTGTGTTTAGGGAAGGAAAAAATGCTTTGACTTGTGTTTTATTTCAATGAAGAACCCTGGCTTATTAAAACCTGTTGCTGCTGCTGAGCATTTTCATGTTTGTTGTTTGCAGAAACTGCATATTGTTTTATAGCAATAAAATATAATTAAAAAAAATTCCAGCCCCAAATAAGCAAAGAACAAATTAAAATCTATGAATGTGAGAAAAGGAATGTGCTATAATTTGTCTTGGGTTTTTTTTTTTTTTGTGTGTGTGTGTTTTTGTTTTTATTATTGTTGTTGGGCTTTTCTTTACATTTAGCCTTTGCTTTTTAAATATTTGATGGCTACTTTCCAGCTTACCTCATTCTTTTTTATCAATTTTTTTCCTTTTTTAAGAAAAAAACTCCAATAAATCCTGCTAATATGTGTTTAATTCCAGTGAAAAAGACAGTGTAGATATTTAGTCCAATAAACCAGTGATATACCTGGCCACAGCTCTCTGGAGCTGCTTCTATTCATTTCACAATAAATTAGCATCTCATATACGTTCTAACAGAGTTATGCCTGCTTAATTAGGTGTTAGACAGTTACAAATGTCACTCACAGCTCCTCATGTTTCTGGGAGATGAAACAGTGAAGTCAGCTGCAAGCTAATTAGAAATTCTTTATTGGGATTAGCCTTTGGCACTCCATAATAATGTAGGGAAAATGGATTTTTTGAAGCTATTCCAAAAATGCACCCTAATAGTAACAAAGCTTGGGACAAAACCTTAGGTTTAAGGTTCCTAGACTCTTTTTAGTGCTATTCCATTTGATATGATATGATCTGATATGATCCCAGACTTTTCCAGTCAAAAGTACTACAAAGCTAGTGGCATGTTATGGACAGCGCAAAACAATTATTCCTCAGATACTGGGGTTTGCCCATTTTCAAGAATCCAAGATTGATAGATAAATTGGGTAATCTTTGTAATAATTTGCATGTTGCTGGTGGCTTAATTGACATTCCGGCTTATAAGTACAATACAGAATTGATTTGTGGACTTCCTGTTTTCTTGTGGGCTCTTTGATTAAGTTAAAAATTGTTTTTTTTCTGACTCCTCATTCATGCTCTGTGGCTGGGAGATGAGTGGTTTATGCTCATTAGTGAAGACCCTCAGGGAGGACTCTGAACAGGGCAATGCTTCAGAGGAAGTCCAAATTAAAGGATAATATGTTGGGAGGCTGTGTATCCTCTCTTTCCAGGGATTTAAACCGTTTCCATCTCAATACCACTTTCAATGGCAGGAATGGGCAAACAGGTTTAAGGACTCTTGGTAGAGAAATTTTTTATAATATGGGGTCATAAGTTAAATGATTCAATGAGCTAATTTAATAATATTTTATTTCAGCTTCAGGTAGGAGTATGACTATCTGAGGGGAGGTATTTTTGGTTTTATTTTGTTTGGGTTTTTTTAAATTGCCTGCTGCTAAAGGATTGTAGTTCTGTCTAACAAAGCCATAGGAAATATGGGTGACAAAGGAAGAGGACATCAAACATTATTAAGTGACTTTTGTAACCAACCAGTGTTATTAGTAGAGAGATTTATTTACAAGAATATACCTCCTGCTCTGGGAATTCTGTCATCCATGGGAATAACTCCTTTTCTGTAGTCTGAAAAGAATGTCTATGTAGATGCAAAAACATATTCCCTGTTTTGTGGCTGGCCAGCTGAAGAGAGTATGTGGTAACTGTTTTTAAAGAGATCATGATTTTCATAGCCGGACAAAAATAACTGCATTTGTGAAATTAGTTCTGGTTCTCACAAAAATCCCATTGCCATATTGAACTTATCTGTAAAACCCTGAATTTAGTATAAACAAAACCTTTTAAGGCCTTCATTTTAAATTTAGATATAATTTAGAACATTTAGCAGGAAAGTATGCAAGTCCTTGAATAAATTAACTACATTCAGAGGTTCTGTTGATTTTATTAATGTTTTCAATTTTGAGTGGTCCAAAAACTGACACAGCAGGACATGAATTTCACTGCTTTGAACACCTTTTCTTATTTTAGGGGAGGGGGGAGGGAGTGCAATATGTTTATGATAAATGCTAATAAACTTTTTTAAATCTTCCAGATGGGAAAAAACCCTTCAACTTTCTAAAAGCATTTTAAAGGCCAGTGCCTTAATTGAGTCACCTTAAAAAATCTCTATGATATCATTGTCCTTTTTGGAAAGAAAGACTAAGTTTAAGTGGGAATATTACCTACCCAGATTAGGACTTCAGAGGTTAGTACTGTGTTTTAAAAGGACTTACGCATAAGATTCGGCAAACACCTAAATGTGCTTAGGAACACTATGATCTTATGCCATTTGTTGGAGACAAAAAGCACTAGAAAACTCACGAATAAAGATATCTGCCAAAAAATTGCTTGTCCAGTTCAAATGACTTAGTCCTTAGCTTTTACAGAGAAATGGAGTGTGTAGTTTGCTAAGTGGCAGAGCATAGGGAGCCTGGATTGTCTGGTCTGTGACAACATGAAGACAGAGGATGTGTTTCTGAACCATATTCTGTCTTTCTTAGGCTTGCAGTGTCAGGGAAACCACAAAACTCTGGATAAATAGCTCCAAGGATGAATTACAACCTATAAAGGCAAAACCAAAAGGTTCTATAATGGCATCTCCCCAGCTTTCTACAGCTGTATCTCATCATATTTTCATCTGCCGCATAATGTGTTTCTCTATTAAAGTAGTCGTGTGTAAATTTGATCTGGGATGAAGTCTTCACTAAATTATTTTTTTATTTGTTGTCTTATGAAAGGCTAGCTATTTCAAATAATTAATAATTCTTACAGCTTGTTTCTGAAACAAATCTAGGTTTTTTTATCATCCAGAAATTATGTGTGTAGTGATTGATAAAGCTGGGCATCATCAACTTTTATATTCCTGCATTTATAGGTGCAAATGTTACACTTTGCTTTTAAAATCTATGCTCTGTTAATTTTTTTTCTCAAAAACCCATGAGGTAATTCTGAATTAAGTCCTAAAGTGTATGGAGTTGGAATCACCAGGTCATGGGAGAGACATCCATAGAGCATGATCACTGAGCTGTATGCCCCTACTGTTTCAAGGTAATCTTTTTAATGCTGCAGTTTCTTTTGTGTGGTATTGGTTAAAGTATCCTTATTAGAAATAGCTAGTAGAAGCTAACCTAAAGCTCGGAAAACACTGCTGTGATCATTTTCAACATGAATGTTGTAGCCTTCCTGAATGAGAATTTTACAGGCGAATTCCCAAACATCACATGAGTATTTCTAGACTGTTTACCCAAAACACCAAAGGAAAATATCTTGGAGATTTAACTCCTTTACAGAAATTCATTATTAAAGGCACTTAAAAATGTAATATCCTTCAATCTTTTATAATGGGGTTCATTCATGTGAGAGCACCCCGAATCAGATAGTGTGTCAAATGGTTGCAAGATATCCTAGCTTTGGAATTTACTAGTCAGTGGAACTGTGCTGACTAATCGTGTGAGTGCTCATAAATTTTCCACTTCAAAATCACAGAGTACAATTGGATTGGAATCTGCTAAGATGATCTTTATTTCACTGGTATGGTTATGGATAATTAAAGGATAAACTCCTGATTTCTAGCTCAATTTTTCTTTGTATAGATTGGAATAGGATGAGACTGGGAATAATTCATGATGGACATCCTGTCTACAACTTGTGGTATCAAAAGTTGCATTTCCTCATTTCATAATAAAACACTACAAATGAGAGAGAATAGAACAGCCCAAATGCCCACTGGGGATATACTAGATTCATAACTGTACTTCAGCTACTTTGCTATTCTTAAAATTTGTTTTATTAGCTTATTCTTTTGATTTATGAATAGATGAGACCAAAAAAGGCATACAGTGAATTTGTCAAATGCTTTGAGCTTTAGTGCTATATTTGAGCAAGTGTGTTAATCCTTGCTTTATCAGGTTTTCCCTACTTTAGTGTGCCTATCTCTGGCATTTGTCCATAATATTGGGGTCTTTACCAATTCATTCATTTGGATAAGAGGCAGTTTGGAAAAGAGAGAGGGAGGTAAGTAACCCTCTGGTCAGTAACTGAAGTTATGTTTTGTAGGAGAAAACAAGCAAGAAGGGATGAAATATAAGTTGGATGAGCAACCCAGCAGTGGGTACCTGTGCTGCCTGAGGTATGAGGGGTTGGGAAGGCCCACAGATACTGTACTAATCTCATGTGTTTTCCATTTTAGTTCAGGTAACAAGAGCCCCCTTTTCACTTGAGCTGATTCAGTTCTGTTTCTGGTAATCTTGAATTAATAAGTACCAGTTGTCCTTTGATTGTCACTTTATTCCCTTTTTACACCCTAAGCAGACTTCAGCTTTTGAGGATGTATGCCTTTAATCACTGGTAATTAGTCATTGGTGGGTTGTTTACAGCCCTGTTTCTTCATGCCTGTACTTTCAAAGCCCCTGCTGTCACCCCATCCTTCATGCTGCATTTTTATTTCTCAGGTCATACATAACTTATTCTACAAAGAACTTGTTACCACTGTTGATCAAATATACATTATATGCCCCTCATCTTATAAGCAAATTGCTGCCTCCCAACTGTATTGCATCAAATATAAGAAAATAATGATTCTATCTCTCTAAATGAAATAATATTCAAAGTGCGGTCTTGTTCTCTTAAGTGTGCAGTTAAGTGTGTAGCCAGGGTTTGCTTATTCTTTTGCTTTTGAGCAGCAAAAATGTTGTGTAAAGAAAGAAAGAGCTGAAAGTTGCCAGACAGGGCAACACGTGAAAACAATCCCTTTCTGCGTTTACTTCCTATCTTGCAGAGTATCTGTTTTTCCTACAGGTCTGACAAAACATTCTCCCCTCCCTTTTCAGTGTATATGACTATGGTCAGCAGCGAATTAAAAGCCAAATAATTGTCTGCAGACCGGGAGACAGCAGTGTAACTTTGTAGGAAGTTGGACTGAGGGACTGAGCTCATCTGCCTTCAGTCTCCATCCCTGAGCTGTCCAATGGCAACCCTGCAGCAGTAGGACTGGAACAGCCTGACAGTGCCCTGAAGTATGATGGTTCCTAATGACTACAGTGAAAGCAAATTGAATTACTAGTCAATTAAAATGCCAGGATCTATCCTTTAACATTTCAGATGGTTCCTCTGTCAAGACAGAGCGTTTTATTAACTACTCTGAAACTACTTTGGTGGAAAGTTTAAAATCCCCTGCAATAGGAAGGGTGCTTGTATTGGCCTCAGTTGGTAGAGAGTTAATTTTGCTTGTAGCAGCTGCATTGGTGCCATGTTTTGGATTGGTAACCAAAACAGTTCTGTTAACACAGGGATGTAAACACCATGAATAGTGTACACAGAGTCAAGGCCTTTTCTGCCTCTCACACCGCCCCACCAGCAAGTAGGCTAGGGGTGCACAAGAAGATGGGAGGGGACACAGCTGGGACAGACAACCCCAGCTGACCAAAGGGATAACCCCCTCCACTATATGATGTCATGTTCAGCAATAAAAGCCGGTGGAGATGATGAGGGCAATATGTTTAGAGTTAAGCACTTGTCTTCCAAGCAACAGTTGCACTTGATGGAGTCCTGCTATCCTTCCTGGCAGTGACTGGGTAGTGAATTAATTCCTTATTTTTCTTTGACTGTGCATGCTGCTTTGCTTTTCCTGTAAAACTGCTTTTATCCCAATTTAGGAGGCTTTTCATTGTTACTTCCCATTTTTTGTTCAATCCTACTTGTGGAGGGGAGGGGAGTGAGTGACTGGTAGGGTGGGACACAGCTGCCTGCTGGGCTTAACTGAAACCAGTAGTACAACATATAAATGAGTAAAGAACAAATATCTGTATGTAAGTACACATTAAACTGAAACTGCCTTTTGCAATGTGCATAAGAAATAGGGCTGACATATTTCTCATCAAAAGTAGCATGACAGCAGAGTGTAAAGTGCTTAGATTTTCCAAACAGTAATTGATAAAGAATTGCTGCTTTCTCCTCCTCTCTACAATACGTTTTGGTTTTGTTATTCAAGTCTCTAAAATATATCCTGCAATTTGCTCATTAATTACTCTAAAGTAGTCAGGAGTTTACGGATTAATTTTTTTGGCTATTGTCATTTAGTTTCCCTTGAGTGTGAGACAGGAGGCTTTGAAATCTTTAGCTGTGAGATTTGTTGAATACTAGTGAAACAAAGCATCTTGTGAAAAAAAATCTTTGCACAAAAAGATGTAAAATGTACTTTAATAAAGCATCCATGTTTCTCTGTATTTTTTTAATCTCTAGTTAAACGGAATCCATTCCTTTTTAAGGATAGCTGTTGAGGAGATGAGGAGGGGAAGCAAAACAAAATCCACAAAAACAGGAAAGTGAAATAAAACGGATATGATGCTAAACTGCAGTTTTCTTGGTGAAATTTATTTGAGTTGAGCTCTGAGAATTTTTTTTGTGAATGTGCATCCAGTGCTGCTCTTCTACAGATTTCATTTCTTATTGTTTCCTCTGCTGTGTTCGTATTACTTTACGCAAAAGTCTAGGTATAAAGGTTAATAGAATTGCTCAATTGGTGATAACAGTCAGATCTGTAACTGCCTGCAGAACATGAACAGTGCTGAAATTAAACTATTAACATTGGCTTAATGCTTACCCCAGCAGTGGTCCCATTTTTCCCTAAGAGAAATAATCAGCAGAAGGACAAAGTGGAGATTTATTTGCAGATTTAAAATGCTTACCCCTTGCAAATCTCATAGCCAGCAGAACTGAGGTCAGGTGGAAGAAACTGTGTTGCCCTCTGAGAAGCATTGGCCAGTATTTCTTATTCCAGGTCTGAAATTCTAAATTCCTTTTTGTGTTTGGGGTTTCCATCCCAGGAATCCAGTCCTGCTTTATGGATGACTGAGAAGTCAGGGTCCTTGGGTACTGCTGCCTTAGGGATAATTACATTTTCCTTTTGTGTTAATTTGTACAGGCTCTGAACAATGTCTGTCCTTTGATAAACAGGGCAGTTAAGACAGTGTCCACACTTCTGTTTCTTCAGTTCTTTCCTGAAAAAGTATATTGGAGTTCTGCAGTAAATAATACTTCTCAAAGTATTTGCTTTTCATGCCTCACTTGTACACCTTATATCTCCCAGCTGGATGCACATAGTGATGGTTGAAGGAAGGGAAAAATTACTGATGCAAAAATCAGTGCATTTTTTTTCTTTTCAATCTGGAGTTGTCAGGTCTCATTTAAAAAAACCAAACCAAACCAACCAAAAAAAAAAAAAAAAAAGGCAAAAAAAAAAAAAACAACCAACCAACCAAAAAAAAAAAAAAAAAAAAACCAAACAAAAAAAACACCACCAAAGAAAATCCCCAAAGCAACAACAACAGCAAAATCCCCGAATCCCTAAAATATTTGGGATGATCAGGGGACTGGAACACCTCCCATATGAAGATAGGCTGAGAAAGTAGCGGCTGTTCAGCCTGGAGAAGAGAAGGCTGCGTGGAGACCACATAGCATCCTTCCAGTATCTGAAGGGGGCTTATAGGGATGCTGGGGAGGGACTCTTCATGAGGAACTGTAGTGATAGGACAAGGGGTAATGGGTTCAAACTTAAACAGGGGAAGTTTAGACTGGATATGAGGAAGAAATTCTTTACTGTAAGGGTGGTGAGGCACTGAAATGGGTTGGCCATTGAAGTTGTGAATGCTCCATCGCTGGCGGTGTTCCATGCCAGTTTGGACATAGCCTTGGGTGGCATGGTTTAGTGGGAGGTGTCAGTGCCCCTGGCAGGAGGGTTGGAGCTAGATGATCTTAAGGTCCTTTCCAGCCCTAACTATTCTATGATTCTGTGATGCTCTAATACCAGGTACATAACAAGGATATTCACTGTACTTGCTGTACTCGGAGTCTGACCATTTACTTTTGGCTTTTATTCAGACAGAGAAATCCTGATCCAGATCAATAAAGTGACAAGGCTTCCATTAGCTTCTCTAATGCAGAACTTTGCCAAAGGAGTTTTCTGTTACTGTTAGTAATAGTGGTTGTAGCCTCTGCTAATTTTGTCAAGGTCTGTCAAGATCAGGTTCTGTCACACATCCAACTAATAATATTCAGGAAGTACAGGCAGGTAGGATATTCTTTAAAACAATGAAATGTGCTATGAAGGCTTTTATTCAATTCACATCTCCATTAAATTAGAACAATAATACATGCTTGTTTGGTACTGTGGTTACATTCTTCAGTGGCAACATGTAACTCCCTGTCTCTCTAGGCTCAGAATGACCTCATAATCTTTCCAAAGACTCAGTGTTATGGTGTGAAACTGTGGCGGTGCTTTTCCTGTGTTCAGTATACATTCTCTTTCCTCACTAGTGTAACTGTGTTTGTCAAATAACAATCTATTTCTGCACTTGTGTGATATGGAAGTAAAATCTGTCCTTCAAAATGGAGAATTATTCTCATTCTCTATTAGCTACTGAAGTTCTCATAATAACTCTTAAAATGACTCACCTTTTTATATGCACTAACTGAAGGCAATGCTGTTCCAGGTGAGTGGGACTTGTGCGACCAATTTTAAAACAGCTGTTCATGTCTTTGAAATAGACAACTGTTTTGTTGGTTTGTTTTTTCCTTTCAGTATTGATGTCATAATAGGGGGTAAAAAATGTACTTAAAAATACAATAATTAACTTGAAGTAGTAAATTATAAAAGAAGGAGTCTAAGCCTAGATCTGTGTTTTGGATTAATATTTTCATGGTTGCTTTGTTTAAATTTCTGCCACTTGCATTGAAGTTTACCTCATTACAGCATCTCGCTTTATATAGCATGTCAAGATATATATTTTTCAAAGTTTCTGTAGATGTCTGTATAGATTGCATGAAACACATCTTGCCAGGATCAACCATTGAGATGACTTTTAAAAAGTATGAACAATTTTAGCAGACTATAAACTTTGGCTGTTGATATGTGTGTGAGGAATTTTTAAGTTTTGGTCAGAATGATGCATCCATCTGACTATACTGCTTTGATATTACCCTATAATATTCTTCTTACTTTTGGATGGAACTGTGAATATAATAAATACAGCATATATATGAATTACAAAAGCATTACTGTGTAGGACTTCAGTGTGTACAAAATGCAAGTATTCCTTGTTTGATACATTTTTCACTTCATGGTTAAAATTTCCCTCAGATAAAATGGTACGTCTGCAGTGGTGACGTGATTGGAAATGTAGGCCTTCTGCTCAATCTGATAATGCACACTAAAAATTGCATGAAACTGTCCCATTTGCATCAGTGAGACAACTAATGTCAACAAGATTTACCTTGGAGCAGGGTTTGGTTGCTTACATAATCTGAAGGATCACATCTCCAAAAATTTTCAGTTTCTGCACACCTTGATGGTGTTTGAATATAATTTCTGTGAGAATAATGCCATCTACTGAGTTATCCTGCAGAACACTTTGACATTGACCAAATAATGTCCTTTATATGCTGTTGTAGTTTGGTCCTGGTTTGTGAAATATAAGTAAGATTTTCAGCTTGCTATGGAGTCTTATTTGCAATTTGTCTTCTTTCTCATAACACACTCGCTGGGTAAACTAGCATTTTATTGACTGACAGGACATTGTGCAATCGCAATTTTGTCACATTCAAAGTAAAAACTTTAATGTAGTCTATATATAAGACAAATGAAAATAAATTCTTTATTTCTATCTGATAGAAGTCCTAGTAGTCCTATATCTTTTTCTTTCTTTTTTTTTTTTTTTTTTTTTTTTTTGTACTTAGTAGACAATTCTGACTAGAATAAAATTAGGTATAGAGTAGGTATTTCTCTTGCTATCTCAAGCAAAACTTTCATTAATAAATTATTACACTTCTCAGCTTCTCATAGGAATGGTATGTAGTATTGAGAATAATTGTTATCAGGGTTCAACAGCTGGTGTTCATGTCAGTAGCACCACGTAAAAATAGCATCTGTTTTTCCAAAGCATTCCAATCTGAAGAGAATTATTGTTTCTTTCATATAGGTGCATTTTAGTAGCTAAGCATGGGATTCCATCTTCCAAAATGGAAGAAAGGAAATAGAAAGTAAAAAAAAACTAGTACTTATTTGAAGAAAGCCAAAGCAAACAAACGAATGTGAGAAATTAAAGCAATTACTTTAATGCAGAATATTTTCTCTTTTTTAACAAGATTGAACCACTGTTTTCTACTTCTAACTTTTCAAAATAAAATCCTTCATTATTAACTTCATTTAAATGATTAATGTAAAAATAGGAAGATGCTGGCACATAACTGTATTGCTGTATTGAATCACTCATCTAAGGAAACAGTGAAGAAAAAGATCCTGTAGTAAGGAAAACAGAAATATGAGACATAGGAGAGCTGGACTGGTGACATGAGGTTCATAAAAACAGGGCTTCAGAAAAGACATCACAAACCTTATTCTGTAGTTGCAAACTGTGCTGCCATAGTACCTCTAAAGCTGCAAAGTCAGCAGGGACAGCACATGGTAGATGGGTAAGCAAGCAGAAAACAAGTAGCATTGAAAACTTAATAAGACATGCTTGCGAAAAAATTTTTTACTAGAGACCTACAAGTGAGATGTGAATGGAAAACACAGCATCATGCTGGAGTTTGATATGAAAGGCGGAGAATTGCATGGTTTTATCACAAGAAGAAATGCTAAGATAAGGGTAAGGTAAATGCAAGCTATCAACAAAATAATTGGTGTAGGACAGTGCCAGATTTTTGTTCATTTAATGGAAACTATATATGCTTGGCCAGCACAAGAAAGTTAATTTTCTATAGTAACTACTTTTACCCATCCCCTGTCCCCTGTGCTGCTGAGGGGGAGGTAGAGAAAATCAGCAGAAATTTAAACCCAGGAAGAAGGGAGGGTTGGGGAAGGTGTTTTTAAGATTTGGGTTTATTTCTTGTCATCCTACTCTGATTTGATTTGCAATTTCCCCAAGTTGAATCTGTTTTGCCTGTGATAGCAATTGCTCAGTGATGTCCTTATCTTGACCATGAAATTTTTGTTACATTTTCTTTCTTGTGTCCAGCTGAGGAGGATGAGTAATGGAGTGGCTTTGGTGGGCACCTGGTATACAGCCAGGATCAACCCCCAACAGTATGACATCAATGTTCTATAGGTAAATGCCAGCAGTCATATTTCTCCAATTAATGTGATGGATAGAGAGCAAAACTATAGAACAAAGTGGGATGCCTCTGAAAGAATAGCTGTGTCCAAAACGTCTTGCATGGGTATTACTGCTAAGCCAGATTTCTTTTAAACTTTTTTCAAAAGGGAAGGGACAAACTCTGGAACAAGACTGAATTGGTAACTTCAGTGCTTTTGGTTTGCACCTTAAATCATTACATATGGTTCAAAGAAGAGGGTTTCAACCCTAAAAGGCTACATAGGTAATAGATTTTTTCTAATAACATCTTCACTAGAATATTTCTAGGACAGAAAAGCAATTTTTAAGTACTGCCTGTGTTGGCCCTTTCAATGCACTGGGCAGGTGATTCTTGGCCCCTCCGTTCTTTGTAGTGAATTTTCATAGTCTTTTGCTCATTCTGTCCTGCTTTGTAGCCAAAGGTGAAAAGATAATATTTTAACCATTATTTTTTCCATAAAAACTCTGTTCCCTATTACAATTTTGATCATATTCCATTCATTTATGTTCTCTAATGTTTCATTCTCAGCAGTCAGAATTAGTTTTGTGATCATTGGCCATCCAATATCCATTAGTCCCAGAGAGGAAATATAAAAAACACATGGGAGGCACTGATGGTGAGAGCATCTGTATAGGGAATATCTTCATTGCAGACTCATCTGCACTAATTAGGATTGGGATCGGAGCTCTCTAGTTAGCCTAATCTGAGTATAAGTATTCCCACAGCAAAGCTTTCTGTGTGCAGTTGTCCCCAGATCAGGGTATGGGTGTTCCCAGAGGAGCAAAGCCCTGCTGCTTTGTGCTGTGGTGCTCTGAGGTTTGTTCCTAAGAAGATGACTGAGCTGTGAAAAAGTCTTGCCTTTTGAAAGGATTGTTAGGACAGTGCTAGAGTATTCACCAAATCTCTTTTGCATCTGAACACAGGGTCTAGGCAAAACTAAAGGACAGTATAGGCTTAGCTCATACATATAGCTGGAAGCCAGTGTGCCTGGGGTCAAATAAGCATATAGTGATGTTGTTAAGAAGTAAAAATAAGGGTTGAGTGAAAAACACTTTTAAGACTAAAACCTAAGTCTGCAGTGGATAAGTATTCTTGGTTCTAGTCAAAACTATTAAAAGAACAAGTGCAACGATCAAAAATATGACCAAGTAAATATATAATAATCTATTTTTATTGTCATATGCAACTGAAGGTTATGGAGAGCCTAACAAGTGTTGTTAATACTGTTTATATTTTTACATTTATAATAGGAAGGAAAGTTCAAGGTAGTATATAGTTAAAATTTATAGCTATTTGGAGCAGAAACAAATATGATAACGCTGATAGGTTAATTTATTGACTGGTGAGGCTTTTTAATAAGTTGATAATAAGAGTACAAAATCCTTTTGGGGTAATGTATTTTCCCTCAGAAACTAGACAGAATAATACATTAATCTAGCATCTTCAAATGAAACTGCAGAATCACAGAATGGTTGAGGTTCAGAGACCTTTGGGGGTCACTTGGTCCAACTCCTTCCTTTTCAAGCAAGGCCACATAGACCGGGTTGCCCAAGGTCATGTCCAGATGTCTTTTAAAGGACTGTCCAGTCTTCTAGAAGGGAGACTCCACAACTTCCCAGGGCAACCTGTGCCAGTGCTCAGTTACCCTCACAGTAACAAAGTGTTTACTGATGCTCAGAAGGAACCTGCTGTGTTTCAGTTCATACCCATTGCTTCTGATCCTGGCCCTGGGCACCACTGAAAAGAGCCTGGCTCTGTATTGTTTGTGCATTCCCTTCAGGTATTTACACACATTGGTAAGATGCCTCCTGAGCCTTGCCTTCTCCAGGCTGAACTGTCCCAGCTCTTCCAGCCTTTCTTCATATGTGAGATGCTCCAGTCCATCACCTTCATTGCCCTTTGCTGAACTCTCTCCAGTATGTCCATGTCCCTTGTGTACTGAAGAGCCCAGAACTGGACCCAGCACTCCAGGTGTGGCTTCACCAATGCTGAAAAAGGGGAAAGGCCACCTCCCTCAACACTTGCTGGCAACACTCTTACTCATGCAGCACACACCACCATCAGCCTTTGCCACCAGGACATATTACTGATTCATGTTACCCTTGGGTGTACAACAGGACCCCCAGTCTTTCTCTGCCAAGTTGTTTCACATCTGGACATCCCCTAGTGTATGCTGGTGTATGGGGTGGTTCCTTCCCAGGTACTGAACTCAACGTTTTCCTTTGTTGAACTTCATGTGCTCCTTCTCAACCCATTTTTTCCCCCTGTTCAGGTCCCTCTGGATGGCAGCATGATCTTTTGTCTTATCAGCCAGTTTTGCTATCAGCACAAATATACTTAATGAAATGATATATACTAATTGAAGAGAGTGATTGTAAGTCCATGCAGCATACCCCTTATGACTTGCTGAGAAGGATAAGGTATAAGGGCTTTCTTCTCATAATAATGAAAGAGGTCAGTAATCATACAATTAAATGCTTTCACTTATAGTAGAGTAGGATATTATAGCCATTAGAAAAATTCCTGTTTAACTGGAGCCTATATTAGGCATAACTTTTGTCAGAATCAGGAGTTGTCCATCTGAAGAAACGTGAGCAGAAATGAAGGAAGAAATAATACATGTGTAATGGAAAAAATTACATTGGTAAAAGTTTCCTGAAAGGCCTCTTGATAATGAAGAAAAAATTAGGTTTGGTATCATGAAAGGAAATGCCAGATAGGAGCTGCTAGTTATTATCTTATGAGAAAATGCTATTGAAACTAAAAGCTAGTGAGATGGTGGAAACATTTGCAGCACAGTGTTTTTAATGCAAAAGGCAACTTTCAATTGAACTGCTTGCCATTAAAAAAAAGAATTATCTGAGGGAGAAGCAAAACTGCCATGTTCCTGCAGCTTCCTCTCAAAGTGCCACTTAATACAATGCAGGTAACTTTTGCAGTTCACAGTGTAGGTATTAAACAGCCCCAGAAATCTGCACATGGCTTGTGATCCAGTTTGGAATTGTCATGTTTGGTAGCAGAAGGATTGCTGAGAGGCTTCTGTGCTTGACATGGGAGCTGCTGCTGACATGGACATGAATGGCTCTAGGCAGAGACTTCTATTCCTAAGCCCCCGTGTGTTTGGGCAGACAGGCTCCTAATGTGAGTATGAATCTCTTCTCCTTAAATAGCAAGGATCAGCCAGAAGACTTAATTATAAAGATTATGTTTTTGGGTTACTTGCAAATTAATTAAAAATGGGAAAGTTCTTTGCAAGCAAATGTCCAGCTAGTTTAGGATTCAAATTCACATTAGAAGGCAATGCAATTTAAGTCTAAAATAGATTTGAAATTTGTTACCAAACCCTGACTCTTATCTTCAGTATTTAATTTTATTCATGGCTCTGCAGTTAGGTACAGTATAAACAAGAGTTGAAGTTAAGTATATATTTTTGCAAATGCCATTTACTTGTGGATTTATGCAGTTAACAAACCTTACAACAGCTTAAAGTAAAATGAAGTGACTTATAAAAAGTTTATTTTTCCCTAACTAAAATTGCATTTAAGGAAAACATGGTTTAAGGCAGGGCAGTTCAAACATATTTTCTGAAAATGATATATGGTGAATTTCTTTGGAATCGCTAGTTATAAACAGGTGTGTCAAATGTCATCTTTTGGTTTTTGTACCAAAGAAAGGCACTTTTTGCGCATATTTTCTTTGTTTTAGAGTAAAACAAAAGAGTGGGTCTTGCCAATTGTCCTAGTCCACCTGAGAATGTGACATCCTCAGACTGAGATGAGGAAAAAAGGAAAGAAAAAGTGGAAAGAAGGAGTGAAGAAAATGTCTGGAAAGAAGAGGGCTTATGTCAATTACTAATTGTAAGTTTTACCTTAGTCTGCAAAAATCACAATAGAATAAATACTACATTACACATTCCATGTAGCTTATATATTGTATGCATTATTACATACACTGTCATAATGCAGTATCATATAAACAAAATAGTGAAAATATAGGTCTATTTACACAGGTTAGATTTTGTTATGGGGTTTATAGATATATTAAAAACAAACACTAGAATAGTTTTTCAAGCGCAAACGGGTTGCATTTCTTAAGTGGTTCTTCATATCCTGTAACAGTTTATAGATTTTTCTTTACATATAAATCTTTTGTTTGTTTGTTTGTTTCATGAAGTTGCTTTTTTTTTCCTGATCCTTGAAATTTACCTAAGTTGCAGCCTTTAGTATTTACATCACAGAACAGTAGTTACTGAACATGGTCCAAGACAGTATGTTCTTGGTTTTAACCCATCACTGGTGAATTCAAGAGTCTACATTTTGTATAGAAGCTATTGATGATGGAGAAAGGTCATCACAAAGTTTTAAAGAGGGAAGGGTGATAATATAATTGGCCTCTAAATGGGCCCATATGTGGGATATTAAACCAAAAACCTGTCTTTAAGAGCTGTTCTCTGGAACCTTTTAAGGTTTCAGATATCAATATAGGTGATCTTTGCTTAAGTAGGAAACAGCATTTCTACCTCTCTACCTTGCTGCTGACTTCTTGTTTAAAGAAAGGGTCAAAAAGAAGTATTTGTAACAATAAAATCTAGAATGCTGCTAACAAGCCTCTTTCAGGCCCTACTAGGCAAATACTCTCAGTGCCTGATTTTTATAAAATCCAGTCAGTGGAACTCTAATTTTTTTTATGCAGAAATCTCTTGATAAGATTTCTGTGCACAAATCATGGGTATGTGTTTATATGTAGTCAATTTAACATTGAAGAGACAAAACAACTTTTTTTGGTTCTTGTTGTTTGGGGTTTTTTTTCCGTTGCTTCTGGTGTTGGTTCTTCACCATTAATTCAGCAAGCCACAAAGTCTTAGAGAAAGAGAACAAATCTACCCAGTGCTCGTAGAAGTTACGTTTTACATTGCTGAATAATGCAGTGGTTTCTAAAGGAGTAAAGATCTGTGTCTTTGAATAAAGGTAGTTCTGAAAGTAAGAAGATTTCACTGTGGGTTTTATAGCTATTAAATACCCTATAGCAAGTACTGTTATGTAATCTTAAAATTGCCATTTGTGGCTAGTTGGTTTTCCCTAGGGGGGCATAGATAAACAGGTTTCTGTAATGCTTTCATGCAGGAAAAACTGATAACCTCCAGATATAAAACCAGGAAAAGTTTTTTTTTTTTTTTCTTTTAATCACTAGAGAGATAATGTCTGGGAAAGCTTCACCCATCTGATTGTAAAGCTGTTCTTCAGAAGCCCATCAAGTCTAAATAACCAGTCTGCATACAATGGTCTTTTATAAAGTATATGGTTTGAAAGTTGTTTCAACATGCTAATGAACCCAAGATTACGTCAGCTGGAGCTCATGGTGCCCATGAAAATCAGAAGGAAAAAATCCGAGCTACTAATTATGTATTTTAATCTCTTTTTTTTGAATAAACTGTAAGCAGTATATTAATGAAATATATCAGATACTATTCTATATCAAGCATAACACTCCTCTGTAAAGGAAGAAAACATCTTTCTGGTCCATCATGTCATGTCTGTCTGGTCAATCTTGTAAAACGTACATGTACAAAACCAATGCCCTTCTTCTGCCTTTTATGCATCAGCAGACATGAATGTAGCTGAAAAGATATGGTCATGTAACATAAGGCTTGGAAAACGGAAATTCCATGGAGTGTCTTTCTGCCATTTCCAAAGGGATATATTTGAATTTCATACAAGAAAATGGGATGATCTTAAATTTTTGGAAACTGATTTATTGATACCTTTTGCATAAGTTATTTTGGGGAAAAAATATTCAATCCAAATAAAGGATGAATAAATGGATACTTTTGATAAATAAAAACTCTAGCAGGAAATGAGAAAAAGAAGCATGTTAACTTATGTCCAGGTGGGTTTTCCCTCTGTTGTTCTTATATGTTAAAATATGCTTCCCTAGATTATACTTGTTGCATTCTGAAGCAGAAGGATGACAACTTTTCTGCAACTATTACTTGCTGATGTTACTTAACATTGCCAATCCAGACTATATACTGGCAAAGGGAAAAAAATATATTCTTGCCAACTGTACAGCTGGATTGTCAGACTGTGTGTATAACAATTCCACTATAGAAATGCATGTTTATATTATGGTAATGTCTGTCTGTTGACTTTTTTTTTAAATATCTAGCTCATTATGATTCTCTTTATTTTTTTTTAATTGTTTAATTGTGGTTGTTTTCTTCTCCCTAGATACCAATTTTACCCTTTCTTTTGATTAATACATCACAGTTGTCTCCTTTTTATTGTGCTCTTCCTTTTCAATTTCAAAGAAGAAAATGATACTGCGGGATAATCGACTCTGTCCGTTTTTGCTAGTGGAGAGCATGAAGGAGCAGAAATGGGATAAATTTTTATCTCCTTCAGTGTAAAGTAGAGGTTACCCTGAAGCTGAACAGAGCTCATCCTTGAAACCACACAGAAAAATATTGTATTTTTGATGCTGAGAACTCAGGGGAAATATAGGCTCATACTGTGCCAAATCCTTCTTCCAGAAAATGAATTTTTTTTTAAATTAATTTTCATCTCGGTTAGAAATAGTGGAAAACTAAGGTTTACTTTTATATTTATACTAATGGGCTTACCTCCTAAATGCTGTACTTGAAACAGTTATGTTTCTGAGGTCATAAAGAAAATAAATTAATGTTAATATTTGTCATTTTGGGGTTGGGGAAAAGGTAGCACTTTCTGACCCTTTATACTTAAAGCTTAAAATCTATTCATTTTCATACTTCCATACTTGATAAATAATTAGGCTTATTCCTCTTACAGTAACTGTTCCTTTTTCAGTGTAATGCAATTTGCTTTTTGGACTATAAGTATTAAATGATATGTGAAACAGATAATAGCAACTAAGTTATAATTTATCTCACACTGTTACTACTAATGTGCTTTTTAAGAACAGTATATAAAACTTGTAACAGCCAAAAGTCAGAAGTAGTCTTTCAGATCCAATTTCCACCTTACTTTCTCAAAAAGTTTTTCTGAGTGGAATCAATTATAAATAATCACAGGCCCATTGTGTCAGTCTCCCCTACATTCCATATATGGCCCAAACAGAGTCTGGGTGTGTAAAGCCTACTGGAACAATAGTGTAGAGCTGTGTACATGTTGTAAGAACCAAATCTTAACGATATCCTGCTGGTGGCTGGGTCACTCAATTGTACTATGCTCTATGACACACTCAGATTCTTTCTTGGACTTGGGGGAAGAGTGAGTTCCCTTGGACAGAAGCTGAGTGAACTAACATGCATGCAATATGTTTGATAATGGAACTGAGATTTGGGAGAGTACAGAAATAAAAAGTAATTTGATAGTGTACATGTAAACAGAATATACCTTTTAGATGCATAAAAAGTTGTTTGCCATATTTACTTGTTCTTTTAAGGGAAAGAAGGTAGAAGCTGGTTGTTTGAAATCCAAGAATTATTAGAACTGGATGTAGCTATTCCCCATATGGTTAAAGATTTTGTGCCTCTCAAGTAATCAAACAGGGATTGTGGCAGATGCTATTAGATGAAAAAAAATACTTACTGTAGAAATACGTTTTGGATACATCATGAAGCTGTACTTACAATTTCAGTCTTGTGAAAAGTCAACTTAAATTTATTCTGGCACCCCTCATTGGGAAGGTCTTAAGATCTTTTCAGCAAACTTGTCTGGGTTTTTTTCCCCCTCAGTGATTAATCAGATGCTTAAATGTTTTCCATCAAAAACTTAAGAACTCTTCTTTATTCCTGATTTTTTTTAATGACATAGAAAATATGAGATGCTTTCATGAAATGACTAAAACTAAAATTCCATATAGCCAATATATTTAGGGTGGAGTTTACTTTTTATATATTTAGACCTTTAACATGTGGCCGTATGTGAAACTTTCATCCCAGTTGCTGACTTAAATGGTCTCTAAAGCATATCTAAGTGTTTATTCATCTTTTACTTTAAGAGTGATCTCCCAGTCATAAACTGAAGCAGGGAAAACTTCTACTAAATCCAGAAACTGACTTTTTCAAAACCATTTGGTAAAGTTTCAGGGTTGATTGTTTTCATTTTCACTGTTAAGAATTCAATTTCAGAGGACTGAAGCTCTCCTTGGAGCTATTTAAAAGATTGTCAGAAGTCTTTTGTGTTTCCAGTAAACCTGTGGTTTATTTTTTCACTTGTATGATTGTTTTGCTTCCCAGTTATATTTATTTTTGTTAGGTTCATGTTGTAAATCAACTTGTTTCAAGGGGAGTTGTCATTTTTTGAGGGCAGAATGTTTCACTTCAGACAACTGTTTTATTCCCTGTTGACTATCATACTTTTGGACTTTCTGGGTTGGTTTTGTTCTCTTTTTTTTTTTGTTTGTTTGTTTTTCTTAGTAAGTATGTAATATTTAGCTCTCCTCTGCACTTCTTTTCATCTGTTATTGCCCCCTATCAACTTCTGCCTTTATGCAAGACCTAATACTCTCTCTTAATCCATTGTAACACTCAGCATGTCTTCTAGAATGAAATACCTTTATTCTGCAGTCATGTAAGCTGTTGTTTCACACAGTGATGAACTTCTCTTCAATACTTTACAAATATTAGGTTTATCAAGATTAACCGATTCTTCTACCTTGAGCTCTTCAGAGGCCTGCTAGAAAAATTTTGGAGGTTTTATATTGTACAACTACAATACAATTTTCTCTTCTTTGATGATATCTTGTTTAGCTGCACACATTTTTCCTCAAGCGTTGTTTCTTCCATTGTACTAAAATGGATAATGCTAGCAGTGGCTAATTCTCCCAGTAAAGTCCCAGTTACTAGGTCACTAGGTCTTGAATAGTGAAGCTGTTGCAAAAAATTGAAAATTTAGAAGCAAATGGTTAATTTGCATGCTTGTGATGTTTTCTTGAAGCAAGCTGAGAAGTTTGAAATCATTATTAATCCCACTACTTCCAGCAGCTTCAAGGTCTAAATGCATTGCAAAATTAGTGACAGACATTCTGTGCTTGAACTAGATTATCTGAAGTTGAGTGGATATAATTACTATATTTCTCTATAAAGTGTTACTGTGAAGAAACACCGTGGCATATAGCACCATATACAGGAGAAAGGGAAAAACAAACTGCTTAAATTCAATGACCCAAATAAAATGTTAATTCTAAAGGGATTCAGTTTCTTTTTCCTAACAAAGACATTTCAAGGAGTAGACAATAAGTTCTTCCAGGGGCTGTTCTTCTGACTGTATGGGATGTTATCTCAGAAGTGCAAGGAAGAGAGTGTTTTTTATTTAGTTTGTTCAATGCTTTCACTTCAGTAGCCTAGGAAATGGTAACAGACATTATAAAGGAGGACTGTACTTATATGTAGGTATGAATTTGCACTTGTGCAAATCAGCTACTTGTGTTTCTCTGGAATCTCATCCAGAATTTGTATCTTTCTACTTTTTAAATACACCCATAGAATGGTTGGGATTCAAAGCGTGGTTTTTAGGCATGGACTGTGGAGTCTGAGATGGAGAGAGAGAGTCATATTTTGGTGGGTCCAGTTGGAGCTGAGCTGAGCCTGCCTTTACTGGAAATGGTTCCACTTACCTTTAGATGCAGTACCAGCAGTTCATATTCTCCCCCTTCGCTTAGCAGTCTGTGAGGGCAATTGGCTAAGCCTTATATTTGCATTATTTGTTTATGCTGAACTCTCAGATCAACTGATTGCTTTAATTTTGCCCCACTGATATGTAACAACATATTTAATACTTTGTTACACTAGATTATCATTTACAATTCCTTCTAAGTAAATCCATCTAAATATCAAGATTGACCATGTCAGCCAAACCTTATAAATACAGAAGCATTCCTGCCTTCTCAGCGCTGCAAAAATTGTTTGGGGTTTTGGCTAGTATATCCAGTGTCTTTCTAGCTTTGGTGTACAAGACGAGTTATTAGCTGCACATAACAAGAAAATTAAGATAAATGTCACAGTCATCCCTTCTTTTAGCCTGAGAACATAAGATTACCACTGGGGCACAGTAGAAAGCTCTGAATATGATCAGAGCTTTGCAGCTTAGGCTCACTCCTCTAGTTGATAAATATCCTTACATCCATACCTGTTGATCAGCATCGCTAACTGAAAGCAAACCAGCAATTAATGGTGAAGAATTTTTAATTTAGGGATAAGTTGGGTTATCTCACTTTCTCACACTGTGTAGCACAGTGGTAGGAGCTAGCCTTCATTTAATGCGTATTACATCATCCTGCCCCTCTATTCTGCTCTCATGAGACCTAACTTGGAGTATTGTGTGCAGTTCTGGTGTCCTCTACATAGAAACAACATGGAACTGTTGGAACAAGGCCAGAGGAGGGCCACGAGGATGATCAGGGGACTGGAGCACCTCCCATATGAAGATAGGCTGAGCAAGTTGGGGCTGTTCAGCCTGGAGAAGAGAAGGCTGCATGGAGACATCATAGCAGCCTTGCAGTATCTAAAGGGGGGCTATAGAGATGCTGGGGAGGGACTCTTCATGAGGAACTGTAGTGGGAGGACAAGGGGTAATGGGTTCAAACTTAAACAGGGGAAGTTTAGATTGGATATAATGAAGAAGGTTCTTTACTGTAAGGGTGGTGAGGCAGTGGAATGGGTTGCCCAGGGAAGTTGTGAATGCTCCATTGCTGGCAGTGTTCAAGGCCAGGTTGGACGGAGTCTTGGATGGCATGGTTTAGTGTGAAGTGTCCCGGGGCATAGCAGGGGGGGTTGGAACTAGATGATCTTAAGGTCCTTTCCGACCCTAACTATTTTATGATTCTATGATTCTATGAGTTTGATACTTAATGTTTAAGGTAAATATTTAAGTTAAGGGCAGATAGTCAAACTTGAGGTACTTTATAAGAAAAACATTTTTGTTTAATGAATAGTGTCCCTAACTATTCTATGATTCTCTGATTCCACATACTGCTTTAGCTCTTTCTATCCATAATCTCAGACTTTCTCTGAGGCACCCGCCTATGGCTGAGGGGCTCAGCTCTGTCCTGTGGTGGGGCCATTGGAGCTGGCTGGAAGTGGCTGCGTCCGGGAAGGGGCAGCACCGGCCACTCCAAACAGGGGATGCCTAGGCCGCACCTCACTGCTGTTGACACGTATTCAGGTGAGCCCAGTACAAATGAATAATTTTACTTAGAAATACGAGTCCTGTTTTATCCTTCTGTGAAACAGAGAGAAGGGTAGTTTGTTGCTTATAGAATGCTGTGTAACCTGTTGTTAACTAAATGTATTATCATGTGTAACAGCTATGCTATTCCCAAACATGCAGTGAGATAGTTCTCCAGGTGTTACTACTATGAAGTATAAAGTTAGAGAACAGCACAGCTATAGATCACAGCAATAGAAATACATTATCTTAGTCTGCTCATTTTGCATTTGAGGATTTACCAGATAGAAGTCTCAGAAGTCTAATTATTTCTAAAAATTTTCCACTGATGTGAGTACAGTCATTAGCTGATATTCAAGTATCCCCAATCCTCTTAAATATCAAAATACCTGCTTTACATTTTTGATTAAATTGCCTTGTCTAGCTTCACTTTTCAGCTGTTGGTTCTTAATATAAGTTTTCTGTACTAACTATGCTATAAAACTTCTATTCCCTTGGAGTTATTCCCCACTTGTAAACAAATTGCCTTTTTAATCTTTCTGACATGTTAAATAGATTGAGCTCCTGAAAGACTATAAAGCTTGTTCTTCAATCCTTCAGTTATTCTTTTTGTTATGATCTTGTTCTAGGCTACCAGCAAACTTTGAAAAATAATCCCATCATACTCCAAGATTCCTTTCTAATAACTTCTTGATTGAGTTCAAACTTTGGTTCAAACTTAAACAGGGGAAGTTTAGATTGGTTATGAGGAAGAAATTCTTTACTATAAGGGTGGTGAAGCACTGGAATAGGTTGCCCAGGGAAGCTGTGAATGGTCCATCACTGTCGGTGTTCAAGAACAGGTTGGATATAGCCTTGGGTGGCATGGTTTAGTTGGAGGTGTCCCTGCCCATGGCAGGGGGTTGGAGCTAGATGATCTTCAGGTCCTTTCCAACCCTAACTATTCTATGATTCTATGATTATATGAGTTTGATACTTAATGTTTAAGGTAAATATTCAACCTAAGGGCAGATAGTCAAACTTGAGGTACCTTTTAAGACAAACATTTTTGTTTTATGAATACTGCTTTATAGTTGTTTTCTAAATAATCATCTTTGATATGGGGAGGTGTTTTGTCAACGTCTTTTGGTTTTTCCGCGGAGGGGTTTGGTTTTGTTAGTTTTTTGGTTTGGGGTTTTGTGTTTTGTTTGTTTTTTTATTGTTGTTTGGTTGTTTTTTTTAATCTGCTGCTGTGAAATGATGCAGGGAGTGTAAAAAACTATTAAAAAAAACAAACCCCACAATGCATCCTCAGCCTTTCCCCCCCCACACCCTAACTCCCTCATGAAAAAGCCCTCCATATCAACAGATTTGTCTGCTGGCATTATCTGTTATAAAAACAAATAAAACTTCATTGCTGAGGTGACTGTCTCGAGAGGGGATGCCTGCAGCGCACCTGTCGGGGGGAGGCTCGGCGTCCAGGAGCTTCAACTCCAAGCAGCAACAGACAGCAAGGGAGCCTCAAGTCCTCGACAGGGCTTACCCGGGAGCCGTCAGCTCAGAGGACCCGAGCAGCTGACTCGGAGGGGGCGGCGCCAGGAGAAGCGGTACCAGCCCTGAGTGGTTAAAAACCTGCCACAAGGAGCACGAGCAACCAGGGGCATGGCGAAAAGGGCAGGAAAACAGGGCAGGTTCACGGTAGTTTGCTCGCAGTTCGCACTGGCAGGCAAGCAGGATGGTGAGCGGAATGGTGAGCACCCGCAGTATGACCAGGCTCCAGTCTGGGAGCTCGGCTCTGGCTGCCCCGGCGGTGGCCAGTGTTGGCACCCAGACAGAGCTGATGAGAGGGGAGGCTGCAGTGCAGAGCTCGGGGTGTAGAGAGCACCTGCGCTGCTCTCCTGAGGAGAGGGTGCACAATGGGCAGGGCTACACTCTGTGCTCCCTGGTGGAGGTCCTCCTGCAGCAGGTGGCTGAGCTGCGGGATGCTGTTACCAGGCTGAAAGGTGTCAGAGAAGCTGAGGGGAAACAGCACTGCTTGCTCCAGGACCAGACTGTGCAGGGGCCTCAAGAGTCTACTGTCACTCATGCGGGAAAGGAGGCAGCTAACCCAGGAGGCTGGAAACAGTAACAGATAAAAACAACAAGAAAAGGAGGAAGAGGACAATTAAAAGCAAGGGGCTTCCTCCTAAATCTGTTGTCCCCACCCAGAACTGCTTTACTGTCCTGCAGGGGGCTGATGAGGAACCACACTCCCACCAGGAACAACCGGTTGATACACTGGTAAAGAAGATCTCTACTGGTGCTGCCAGGAAAAAGCAGCGGGCCATAGTAGTAGGGGACTCTACTCTGAAAGGAACAGAGGCACCCATCTGTCGACCTGACCCAGACTCAAGGGAGGTGTGTTGCCTACCAGGGGCTCAGATCAGGGATGTTGCAGAGAAGCTGCCTGCTCTAGCAAGTCCCACTGACTATTACCCACTTCTAGCGATCCATGTGGATGCTACTGATATAGATAGCAGTAGCCAGGAGAACATAAAGAAGGTCTACAGAGCTCTGGGAGAGGTGGTTAGGGGCTCTGGAGAGCAGATTGTCTTTTCGTCAATTCTCCAGGATACAGGGCAGGACCTCAAAAAGGCTAAGTACGAGGATTGGTCAGGTTAATAAATGGTTAGAAGGGTGGTGCTATAGTCAGGGGTTTGGGTACCTTGAACATGGGACTCAATTTAGGAGGCCAGGTCTACTGGGGGCTGGTGGAGCTGGTCTGACAAAGAAAGGGAAGAGTGGATTTGGGAGGAGGCTTGCCAGGCTGGTCAAGGATGCTTTAAACTAGATGTGTTGGGGGAGGGGGGCATCATTCCATCCCAACACACCCAGTCACTTGCCAGCACCTATAGTAAACATTCAGAGCAATGTAGAGATATTGCAGCTGCTCCAGCCAATGAGCCGGTTTCAACTGGAGCTCGGCTCAGATGTCTCTATACAAATGCCCGTAGCATGGGGAACAAACAAGAGGAATTAGAGATGTGTGCATGTCTACGGGGGTATGATATCATAGGCATCACAGAATCATGGTGGGATGGCTCCTATGACTGGTGTGTTGGAATGGAAGGTTACAGGCTCTTTAGGAAAGACAGGCCCAGTACGCGGTGAGGGGGAGTTCCTATTTATGTTAGGGATAGGCTGGAGAGTATGGAACTGTGCCTGGGGACAGTTGAGCAATTGACAGAGAGTTTGTGGGTGAGGGTTAAAGGGAGAACAGCGATGGGAGATATTATTGAGGAGATCTGTTACAGACCACCTGACCCACAAGACTCTGTGGATGAAGCCTTCTATAGACAGATAGGAACAGCCTCACGCTCACAGACCCTTGTTCTCATCGGGGACTTCAACCACCCTGATATCTGTTGAAGGGATAGTAAGGCGCGGCACAAGCAATCCAGGAATTTCCTCAACTGTGTGTAAGACAGCTTCCTTCTGCAAGTAATAGAGGAGCTGACAAATAGAGGTGCCATGCTTGACCTCGTCCTCACCAACAGGGAAGGGCTGGATGGAAATGTGATGCTCCAGGTCAGCCTGGATTAGAGTGATCGTGAGATGGTCGAATTCAAGATCCCCAGGAGAGTGAGAAGAACGTGCAGCAAGCTCACTGCCCTGGACTTCAAGAGAGCAGACTTTGGCCTCTTGAGGAACCTGCTCAGTAAGATTCCATGGAATATAGCCCTAGAGGGCAGGGGGACCCAAGACTCTTGGTTGATATTCAAGGATCACCTTCTGCAAGCTCAGGAGCGATGCATCCCAACTAGAAGGAAGTGCTATAGGAGGGCCAGGAGACCTCCTTGGATGGATAAGGAGCTGCTGAGGAAACTTAGAAGGAAAAAAGAGGCTTATAAAAGGCGGAAGCAAGGACAAGAGTCCTGGGAAGAATACAGGGATGCTGTCCGGGAAGCCAGGGATGAAGTTAGGAAAGCTAAGGCCCACTTAGAATTAAACTTGCCTAGGGATGTTAAAGATAGCAGGAAGGGATTCTATAGGTACATTGCAAATAAAAGGCATACTAGGGACAACGTGGGCCCTCTCCGGAAGCTATCGGGAGAACTGGCTACCCTGGGTTTGGAGAAGGCGGAGGTTCTTAACGACTTCTTTGCCTCAGTTTTCACCAGAAAATGCTCTGACCATACCACCCAAGTCTTCGAAGGCAGACACAGGGACAGTGAGAATGAGGACCCTGGGCCCACTGTAGGAGAGGGTCTGTTTCAAGACCATCTTAAGAATCTGAACGTACACAAGTCCATGGGACCTGATGAAATCCATTGACGGGTCCTGAAGGAGCTGGCAAATGAAGTTGCTGAGCCACTGTCCATCATATTTGAAAAATCATGGTACTCAGTTGAAGTGTCTGATGACTGGAAAAAGGGAAATATAACCCCCATTTTCAAGAAGGGGAAGATGGATGAGCTGGGGAACTTCAGACCAGTCAGTCTCACCTCTGTGCCTGGCAAAATCTTGGAGCGGATTCTCCTGGAAGGCATGTTGAGGCACATGAAAAACAAGGAGGTGGTTGGTGACAGCCAGCATGGCTTCACTAAGGGGAAATCCTGCCTGACCAATCTGGTGGCCTTCTATGATGGAGCTACGGAACTGATGGAGAGGGGAAGAGCAGTTGACATCATCTACCTGGACTTGTGCAAAGTGTTTGACACTGTCTCACATGACACCCTTATCTTTAAGTTGGAAAGGCATCAATCTGATAGGGGGACCACTGGGTGGATAAAGAACTGGCTGGATGGCCGCACGCAAAGAGTTGTGCTCAATGGCTGAATGTCCAGCTGGAGACCAGTAACGAGTGGTGTCCCTCAGGGATCGGTGTTGGGACTGGTCTTGTTCAATGTCTTTGTCGGTGACATGGACAGTGGGATTGAGTGCGCCCTCAGCAAGCTTGCTGATGACACCAAGCTGTGTGGTTCAGTTGATACCTTGGAGGGAAGGAATGCCATCCAGAGGGACCTTGACATGCTTGTGAAGTGGGCTGATGCCAACCTGATGAACTTCAACCATGCCAAGTGCAAGGTCCTCCACCTGGTTTGGAGCAATCCCAGGCACAGCTACAGGTTGGGCAGAGAAGAGATTCAGAGCAGCCCTGAGCAGAAGGACTTGGAGGTATTGGTTGATGAGAAAATGAACATGAGCCACCAGTGTGAGCTCGCAGCCCAGAAAGCCAACGGTATCCTGGGCTGCATCAAAAGGAGTGTGAGCAGCAGGTTGAGGGAGGTTATCCTGCCCCTCTCCTCTGCTCTTGTGAGACCTCACTTGGAGTATTGTGTCCAGTTCTGGTGTCCTCAACATAAAAAGGACATGGAAATGTTGGAAGAAGTGCAGAGAAGGGCCACGAGGATGATCAGGGGACTGGAGCACCTCCCATATGAAGATAGGCTGAGAAAGTTGGGGCTGTTCAGCCTGGAGAAGAGAAGGCTGCGTGGAGACCTCATAGCATCCTTCCAATATCTGTAGGGGGACTATAAGGATGCTGGGGAGGGACTCTTCATGAGGGACTGTAGTGATAGTACAAGGGGTAATGGGTTCAAACTTAAACAGGGGAAGTTTAGATTGGATTTGAGAAACAAATTCTTTCCTGTAAGGGTGGTGAGGCACTGGAATGGGTTGCCCAGGGAAGCTGTGAACGGTCCATCGCTGGCGGTGTTCAAGGCTGGATTAGACATAGCCTTGGGTGTCATGGTTTAGTGGGAATTGTCCGTGCCCTTGGGGTGGGGTTTGGAACTAGATGATCTTCAGGTCCTTTCCAACCCTAACTATTCTATGATTCTATGATTCCTTGGCCATGTTGTAGTCTCTCAGCTCTCCAGTGCACCTTGAATAGTCTCCTGAAGACTACATATAATGGGACTGCCCACTCCTGACAGTTTTGGTTTCATTTTGTATTGGTGATGTTTCCTCCCACTACAAAAATAATGAGGTTGTTTCAGAAGTATGAGAGGCTCATGTATAAGAGGAAAGGGTGGAAGATGAAAGCTGATGTGTTCCGAAGTTACTGTGTGGGCACCAGTTGACAGTAACTTCGCTGGCAACTTGCTGAGCTAAAGGAAATATGTATAGAATCATAGAGTCATAGAACAGTTGGGGTTGGAAAGGACCTTAAGATTATCTAGTTCCAACTCCCCTGCCAGGGGCAGGGACACTTCACACTAAACCATGCCACCCAAGACTCTGTCCAACCTGGCATGGAACATTGCCAGGGGTGGAGCGTTCACAACTTCCCTGCGTAACCCATTCCAGTGCCTCATCACCCTTACAGTGAAGAATTTCTTCCTTATATCCAATCTAAACTTCCCTTGTTTAAGTTTCAGCTCTTTGCCCCTTGTCCTAACACTACAGTCCCTCATGAAGAGTCCCTCCCCAGCATCCTCATAGGCCCCTTTCAGACACTAGAAGTCTGCTATGAGGTGTCCACGCAGCCTTCTCTTCTCCAGGCTGAACCACCCCAACTTTCTCAGCCGATCTTCATATGGGAGGTCCTCGTGGCCCTCCTTTGGACTTGCTTCAACAGCTCCATGTCCTTATGTTTAGGACAGCAGAACTGCATACAGTACTCCAAGTGAGGTCTCATGAGAGCAAAAATCTTCTCTAGGTTCAAACTGCCTGTTTACAGACTGAGAAAATCATGACAATGTAAGGTTGTATACAGAATATGTGCCGGAGGAGTTCGTAGATAGAACTATCTTTTAAATAAAGGCTTACATTCAGCAAGCATTAACAAGGTCACAGAGGGATTATTGACACTGCATAACATGAAGTCATTCTTCAGCTGCAAAGTTTTTGTAAGACTGGACAGCAAATAATTTCATAAAGATCCTTTGCAAATTCCTCAGCTGCTGTCTTGATCTTCTTTCAAACTAAAATGTTGAGTAAATGCTGAATTGAAAAGTATGTTATGGTCTTTAGGATAAATAGATTATTTTATTTTTCACCTGTGCCATAAGTTGGATCTTCTGTTGCTTGGTGAATGGAGAGAATGTGGTAAGGAAAATAACATTGTTTCAGATGGTGATAAAATTAGTGTGCTTCACAAAAATTGCTTGCATGTGCAAAGCCCTGTATTTATGCAAGGGTATCAGAGAATTGTGCACATAATTACCAGTTTACATTAATGGCTGCCAAATTTTTGTAGGCATTTCTGGGTTCTGATGTTCACAGTGGGAGCACATGCAATTTCTAGATTTATACGTTATCTCAAATAGTCAGGGTGACCTGGAAGATGCTGTCAATATATCTTTCACAGTGCTCTCCACACTGCTGAAGCTGAGCAAAACACATTATGTACAAAGCATTTCTTGCAAAGCATAATCACTTTTTAAGAAGAAATGTCCTTTTGAGAAATGAATAAATAAATAAATAAAGCCAACAGAGAAAAGGATAGACTTTACAAAGACTGAAACAAATCATGCTTAGCATCACTTCAGTGGCTGAAAGCATTAAAAAAGGCATTTGAGATTTATTTTATGTCCTTTCATCCACTGATTTCTAGTACAGAAAATAAATTGCAAAAATTTAAAAGTGGATAAATTGGATAGCACCGTTGAGTTTGAATAGATTTTGTTTTGTTGGCTTTGGGGTTAGCATGTGAGGTTTTGGTTGTTTGTTGTTGTTGGAGGGGCAGTGATTTTGATGTTTGGGGGAAGGGGTAGAAAAATCAGACTGAATGATGGCAGCCTCTCACTATTCTGTGTGTGGGTACTGATTGGGTGGCTTTTCTGTGATCAGGAAACTGTTCACAGAAGAATATCACCATACAAATGTCTCTTTTCAGAAGTGTGATTTGTCCTTCCTGAGCTACTTCAATGGTAATGATACCCATTTGTTAGGTTAAGATATAGAGAAAAGAAAGAATACTTGAGAGAATTCCAGAATGCAGAAATGACACTTACAGATCCATTATGTGACAAAGCACAGTGCATTGAATGTTTTTTTCTTTTTCTTAAATTGTGATCTTCCTCCTTTTTTAGAGAACTCAAAGCTCTGAGGTTCACTGAAGAGAGATCCAGCAGAAAAAAATTAACTCACCATCCAAAACATACACTTACCTGCCAGATGAAAACACACAAGATGTGGGATAGGGAAGATACAGTCATTGGAAACATCAATATCAATGTTGTTAAATTAAAGTATCTGAAGTAGATGTCTGGTGTATAGCTTCTTGACTTGGTAGCTTGCATCTCAAAATCCATTACAGTATTGTGGAAAAGACAATAAAAATTATTAAGGGCAAGAAATATAAAGATAATCAAGCCTGTGATAGTTTAACTAAATACTTAAACTTTTTGATAACACCTCAGAGGTTGGCTTTTATTGAATTAAATGATAGGTTAAACTTGTAGGCTTCTCTTAAAATATTACTATAAACCTATTGCATCATTAAGCGCTTAACTGCTTTTAAAATTTGCCCCTATGCTGTTTCTCCTTTTTAAAGAATGTGGTAATGATACCTCTAAATATAGTATGTACTGCTGTAATGAAAATTCATAATAGCAGTACACTGTCACAGAAAGATATAAATAAAAGAGGTTTTTTCTGTGAAAGTTTCTGGTATGTAATGGTGAATAAATCAGATAAATCGCAGATTGGAAAAATGAGGGTGAATTAGCCAGCCAAATTGCTACGGACATTTGAGGTTTTTTTGGTCAGTTACTTACAGCTAAAAACACTTTCAAAATGGAGGTAGGAAAATTACATGAAATGCCGTAGTTGCACTTCCTTCAGGGAATTATGTTCTGAACTGTTTTGGAGATTATTCCCCCTGTGTATGGTTTGGGAAATCTTGATATACTGTTGTTCACTGAATGCATTACTGTAGGCCTGTAATATTTTCAAAATTATTGGGTTACTTTCACAAGCAAGAGTTTGGAGATTGGACATCCAGTCGTGCACAACCCATTTTGAATTTGTAGTGATCTATGTTCTCTGTAAATGGGAGTTTTCTCTTCTGTATGTGATAATAATGGAAAGCAAATGCATCCCTGGCAGAAAAGCACTACTTGCAATAAACTCCTATTCCTCCCCAGACAAACCAAGAAGGTAAATCATTAAAACCTGTCATAACCCAAAAGCAATGATATAGTCAGAGACCATTTTATAAGTTGTTTATGTTGGGGCATACCTTCTTTGAAACGTGGTGATGAGCTGGGCACACCTGAGTTATTACTTCTTTCTATTTAAGACTGTTAATCACAGAAGTGTCAATATAAATCCTATATTTTTTGAGGCTTTATGTAAGTTTAATATGGTTAATACAATTGTCTGCATATCCCAGGCCAGTAAAATGCTTAAGCATATTCGAAGTGTTCAGCAAGTCAGTAAATTCAAAGAAGTACCACTACTATATGTGGCATATAATCTGTCATGCAGTGCCAGTTTTCTGTGATCAGAAATGTTGTCCTTCATCTTGGTAAGAAGTAGATACTACGGGGATGGATGGGAATATGGGGACTTGGAGCTTTCACATTTTCAGAATTTAAATAGCATCACTGAATTTAAATAACTTGCTGGTGAGCATTGTGATAAGCTAATTTCCATATGTAGGTTTCTTAAATTATTTTTACAGCTAAATTCTGCTTTAATGCTTGTCAAGCATCCCTCAAAAGACTAATAAATTTTTAGGGCTTTGTTGTGGTTTAAGTCCAGCTGCAACTCAGAACCATGCAGCTGCTCTCTCACTCCCTCCCTTTGTCCCTCCCGGCCCGGAGGGATGGGGAGGAGAATCCAAAGAATGTAACTCTCATGGGCTGAGATAAGAACAGTCTGGTAGCTAAGGTATAACACAAACCACTACTGCTACCACCAATAATAATAATGATAAGGGAAATAAGAAGGGAAGAGAATACAACTGCTCACCACCCACTGACAGATACACAGCATGACCCAAGAAGCGATCTAACCCTTCCGGGTAACTGCCCCCAGTTTATATACTGGGCATGATGTGCTGTGGTATGGAATACCTCTTTGGTCAGTTTGGGTCAGGTGTCCTGTCTCTGCTTCCTCCTGGCTTCCCCTCCTCCTTGCAGAGCACGAAGCTCAGAAAGTGCTTGGTCTGACTAAACATTACTGAGCAGCAACTGAAAACACTGGTGTTATCAGCACTGTTCCCAGGCTGAAAGTCAAAACCACAGCACTGCCCCAGCTAGTAAGAAGGAGAAAAATGACTGCTACTGCTGCACCCAGGACAGGGTTTAAAAAAGCGTATCATGGCTTCTTTTAACACATACATTCCTGGTATGAATTGTGCAATTAGAACTTTCTTAGAAGATGCTGGAAGGTGCATGTCTACTCCCAACACTCTTAAAACTAAGTAAAGTTTTGAAAGAATTAAAAAATGCATAAATATTTTGTAAATTAAAAGTCACAATTTACATACATACCTGATATGCAGCACTACACTGAGCGTCTGTAGCTGCACAACCTATTCTTTAGAAATATAGAATCAGAGAAGTTGAAAGCTTGTGAATTCTTTTTCATTATATTCAAGCTCTGTTTTCTGTATCATTATAGTAGGCAAATAAATTTGTTCTCTATTAAAACACAGAAAATCTGAACTTAAATCCTGTGTAAAGCTTTTCCAGAAAGACAGACTGTTATTCTTTTGTTCAGTGAGATAATTATGAGTTCATTTCATAGAAAACAGTAGAAAATGTTCTTAAGAAAAATACAAACCATCAAGTCTTTCCTCTAAACTTCTAAAGCATGTTTTGAAGGATGGGCTGATAATTGCTTCCTCAAACATGTTTGTCCGGTGTTACAGATGGAAACGGGAAAGTACATCTGTGGCATTTATAATAGAATCAGATTTAAATTAGCACATATTTCATTTTTTTTCTTTTTAGGTTTGCAGGGAAATAGCAAAATTAGTGGAGCTCATTTCCTCTGTGAAGGGGGTGCGTTTGGATTCTTATTGAGGAGGAAAGACCACAGTTGTATATTTTTTTGTATTTTTTTATTAAGTCCTTCTGAGTCACTTAATTAGAGTAGTAGAAAAGTCCATCTGAATGTCTTCTTTAGCCAAATCAGGGGTAATCTTGCTGCCATTACTTCAGAGGCAGACACCTCACCCAACAAGTCTTCCATGGAAAAAAATGGAAAGTATAAAGCAACCTTTAAGCAATATCAAGCAGTACATTAGATATTAGGAATAAGTTAATTTCTCTAAAAGTACTGCATTCAGTTATTCACTTTTACTAGAATAAGCAAGAACAAAACCTGTTTCTTGTGAGTAAAGTTACAAAAGGGGAGTGTGGAGGTGGTGGTGAGAGAACCCAAAGCCTAATTTCTGTAGTTGCTTATGCTGAGTATTTCTTGTTTATTGTGGTGTTTCATTATAGACATGCCACTTAGTTTTTCTATATCTTTTTCACACCAAGCATGATATTTTGATACTTTGTATTCAAACGTTAGTGATATTAACAGTCTGTATTTCACAGCCAGAAATATTTGTCTTATACACCAAACAGTTCCCCCTCATACACATGCTTGCATTTTATGATATGGTAAAAGATGAATTCATAGGAATTACTTCGTAGAACTTCCTATTTAAACTTTGAGCCTCTGGAATGGGTGCTTCATTCCTTGTTGGAAAGGAAATACGTGATACCATTACCTAAAGCTATCCAGCATACTCTTTCCCGTATACTTTTTCTACATGCATACACGAACTGCATTGATTTTTACTAAATCTCCTTCTAAATTGACTTTGTTGAATTGATACAACTCTGGTTCTCCTGATTTAGAGTTCCTTAATTTAGCTTGTTAGAGAATTAAGTTAAACCAATATAATTCACTTATGCTGATTTAAGCATGTTAAATTGATGCAATTCCCTGGTGTGTATTTTTTTCCACGATTGAGAAGAACTGTAGGAAAATTCATATCATTTTTATGTGTTCCAGTCTTAAAATTATTTCTTTCATCGTTGTTGCTGGAAGAAATCCAGCTACAGTGAGGAGTTGCCTTAAAATAAAGTAGGAAAGAGAAAAAGACAACATGAACTATATTCATGTTCAACTGTGCAAAACAAGCCATTTTCTTAGGACTAGTGTACAGTTTTAGCCCATGTCAGTCATTACCTACTTAGAATTTCTCAGACAAGCTGCCCTCTCCTCATCCTCCCAACAGAGCCCAACAACCTGCAGAATGTCAGAAATCTTATCTAAGTCCAGTTTAGAAATTTATATAGTTCTTTGCTGATGTTAAATTTTATTGTGGATTACATATGGCAGAGGCACTTACTGGAATTATCTAGAACTTTGGCATGAGATAAAATCACATGAAGGTATTCCATGCTTCATGATAGGATAATGTGTTTAGATATGAAAATTTAAACTTAATAAACTTAGCTTTTTTAGTGAAACCTTACCAATGATCACCCTAATTTATTCACTACCTGTCATAGTTCTATTAAGGAGTTGGAATCCTTTCTACATTTATGCTCTTAAATTGCCTTGCAGACCGACAGAATTGTAATCAGCAAGACAAATTGCCTGTAAATTCCTTTAAAATCATATTGATTTTCTTATTTCTGGGGTTTTGATTAGAAAAAGTATTCTTGACCAGAAAAAATTGAAGATTTAAACAACCGGTGTGGCTTCAGTTCACCTGGGACTTTTGTCAATCACAAGATTTGTTCTGAATAGCTGCACAGAGTACATGGTCAAAACCTGTATTTCAAATGTAGGATAACTCTTTTCATAGCTGGATATGTGTATATATTTCTAGTGCATTCATTTTAAGACTATTTAGATTAAAAAAAAATCAACACCAAATTTAAGTGAACTCAAATTTTTGGCCTCTACTTCATGGTAAAATTAAGAAAAGTAGGAAATTCCTCATGGATTAGAACATAATGGTTTCTGCTTAACTGTTTCAATTTCTTTAGTGTACTTTTGATGGTCGACTTTGGAATATTTTTCATGGTTTCCTCCAGCTTTGGTAATCTATTGCAGAACAGATTTACAGGGGAAAAAGTTAGAATCATAGAATCATAGAATAGTTAGGGTTGGAAAGGACCTTAAGATCATCTAGTTCCAACCCCCCATCTCAGGGGCAGGGAAACCTCCCACTAAACCATGACACCCAAGGCTCTGTCCAACCTGGCATGGAGCACCGCCAGCTATGGAGCATTCACAACTTCACTGAGCAACCCATTCCAGTGCCTCACCACCCTTACAGGAAAGAATTTCTTCCTTATATCCAATCTAAACTTCCCTTATTTAAGTTTCAACCCTTTACCCCTTGTCCTAACACTACAGTCCCTCATGAAGAGTCCCTCCCCAGCATCCCTGTAGGCCCCCTTCAGATACTGGAGGGATGCTACGAGGTCTCCACGCAGCCTTCTCTTCTCCAGGCTGAACAACCCCAACTTTCTCAGCCTGTCTTCAGATGGGAGGTGCTCCAGTCCTCTGATCATCCTCGTGGACCTCCTTTGGGCTTGTTCCAACAGTTCTATGTCCTTTCTACGTTGAGGACACCAGAACAGTGCACACAATCCTCCAAGTGAGGTCTCAGAAGAGCAGAGGAGAGGGGAAGGATCACATCCTTTGATCTGCTGGGCACGCTCCTTTTGATGCAGCCCAGGATACGGTTGGCTTTCTGGGCTACGAGTGCACACTGCCGGCTCATGTTCACTTTCTCATGGACCAACACCCCCAAGTCTTTCTCCACAGGGCTGCTCTGAATCTCTTCTCTGCCCAGCCTGTTGCTGTGCCTGGGATTTCTCCGACCCAGGTGTTAGATATCTGTCTCTTGTATTTGAGTGTCTGTAACCTATAGTAGCTTTTTAAAATGAAGGGACATTTCTTGTTTTGTCCCTACTGATGCCTAGATAAAAAGTAAATTGAATTTTTAAGCTAGTGAATTGAGTAGGACACACAAGTCATTTGTAGTGCTAAATAGATATCAGTTCAGAACTCTTGGATGGCTCTGTGGAAAAATGATAGTGTTAGAAATGTATGGCAAGATCTACACATCACTGAAGGGTCAATGAGGCATTGATCCGGTTGATCACAGCAATTTGAAAGAAATTGTTCATATTAGTGATTGTATGCTATATATTATAGAATACAATAAAATATTTTTATATTACTTAACTCACAGTACTTCCCTGCTGTTAATTTCCATGCCCTTTTTATTTCTGATACCAAACTTTGTTACATTGATCATGTTTCTGTTACTTCCAAAAAAAATTCAGTGTCAAACAATCCACTTGGTATCTCTATTCCTTAAATAAGGTAAAATCATCTTACCTGAACTGTGCAGCATTGATAGTGCAGCATTGGTAGTACATGGTGACATGCATCACTTATAGATCCTCACAGAGGAAAGACAGTCAGCATTCATTACTTTGCAAATTTGTTGTTTGGCAACACAAGATCATCTTTAAAATAAAAAACTGAAACAAAAAAAGAAAAACAACCAAAAACCAAACCAAACCAAGCAAGGGAACCTGATGAGCAAATAATACTCTATTTCAATATAGAGCACTGCTGTTTTCTATTTGGTTGAACCTATCCCTTCTTTGTATTTTTTCCAAAATATTGCAGGTATAGGTGCGACTGTCCCAGGCATAATACAATAACCTTCTTGGAGTTTCTTTGCTCTACAGTGACATTTAGATCATTAAAACTGCCTTAATGGATGCTTCCCAGTGGGCAAATCTGTTGTACTTGAGAACTGATCGTAGCGTTTCTACATCATGATCCTGTATTATTATCCTTTGCCATGTTTAGATGCTTCATTGGAGAATGAATTGCAATTATAGTGATTTTTTTTTTCTTAAGAACTAATGCATTTATTCTCCATTTAAGTGGCAGACTCCCCATAAGTAACTTCCCTTGGAGAAATTACTTTCAGCTTATAAACAGAAAAATAATGTTTTTTCTTAGTACTTCTGGGAAGAAGCAAAAAACCCTTCATTTTGTGGTATCAATCCAAAAGAATTCATTCTGAAATCAAAGAAAAGGCATAGGACTCACTCTTGAATATGCAGAATGATTCTTTAGAAATATAAGTTCCCTTTAGTTGAGATTTTGTTTCTGTTCAGTTTTAGTAGTCTGATCTGTGTAAGTGCCATGAATAGACAAAGCAAGTTGGGATGACTCTCTGGTTAATTACCTACCTGTTGTTTTCAGAAGGTTGTTGTTTTGGGTTTTCTTCAAGTTAAATATGGGGTGTTTTTCCAAGACTAGTACAATGCTGGACATACTTGGCCTATCCTGACAGTTCAGAATTTCTGATTTGTTTCTGCTGCTTGAACATAAAACAGACTTAGCTGCAAGCTCTCCATCTTGAAGTAACTGTGAGCTCCTTTCCATCCTAAAGGAGTAACTAGTCTTTGCTATAGGTAAGTTGCTTTCTTTGGCCACAGCTTTTACACTCTCTCTGCAGTCTGAAGGGAGTCCCTTAAAATGTAGCATTTCATTGCTGTCTCATGTATTTATGACATTCCTCACAGCTGACGAACTCTGTAAACTCCATTTTGTCAGGGAGCATTCTTCCCCTCTATCCCAAGAATATATAATAGCCATTCACAGGCTGTCACAGTGTGATTCATGAGAAATAAATCAAGATTTCCTGTGATTTCTTGATGCCAACTAGAAATCTTAGCAACAGTTGTTGCTAATAACAGGTAGAACAATTAACACTCTTGCAGCTCTAAGGTTAGTAGAACTGTAGCAGTTGAGGATGGTAGATTTAGAAGAAAAGAAAGCAGTGCACCCTTCACCCCTCTGGAAAAAATAGTGATTTCAGACATGCTTAGTATGTTGAAAATCCCACTGCTTAAACTACAAGAAGGTTATATTGACACTTTTATCAGACTTCATGTGGGAAAATGCTGCATGCAAGAAGGCACCCATGATGCTTGTTTTGAGATTCCACTATGCTGCATCTGTTTTTCTTCTGTCTGTCAAATTCTAGTTGCAGAGAACAGAATTAAAGGAGCCTGAGGAATAGAAGGGTCAGGAGTACCAAAATCCATTTTGGTACCAGTATGCTTAGAGGATAAAGAACATGATGGGCAGAAAGAAGTCTTGAAAACCTCAGGTTTATTTCCTCTGCCAGCAAATACCTGGAACATGATAAATTTATATGCTGTGACTGTTGTCTCAATCAGTAGAATTTGTGACTAGAGTTTGGTGGAAACCTTCATCTGCAAATTGCAGTAAAATGAGCCCTTATGGGGGTAAAATTAAAAGAGGTGAAAAGTTGTCTGGGCTCACCTCGTATTTATCGTTCACAGTTCATAGTTGTGATGCACTTTAAGACTCCGATCAGGATCTAGGCATTGTTATCTTTTCTAAAATTCTGAATGTCTGGTGACATCCTGTGAGTCTGGACCTAGTGTGGCTTGTGTCTTTCTTCTCTCCTCTTTTCTCCATCTGCCAGACTGATCCTGGAGGCTCTGTGGCATCTTTTAGGGTCTGGATTGCAGTTTCATCAACCACTAATACCAAAGGGAAACTCCTCTGATCAGAGCATAGCTCTACAACCACTTTCTCAAGAGGTGATGTTTTTATTAATGAATGGATTTTTCTCTTCTAATCTGTGTTTCCTGCCTGTTTAGGAGGACTAAATTGGGAGACCTTGAAAATGGAATAAAGCACCCAGGTTTGAATCACATATATTAGGCTTTGATGCAGGAAATTAAAGCAGCTACATTTCTACCTCAGGATGACTTCTGAATACTCTAAGTCAATATACTGGGTGCATTATTCATCATGTGTCCAAATAGTGTAATATATTCTTCCTGTTTTCCATCAGCTTCTTGGAGACCGTGGTGGTTCATGTAATTATTGCCATGAAGTAATGAATGTCAGTGGCATTAACATGAGATATGAATAACATATCATACTATATATATAATGTATTATTTATATAATATATAATACTAATATACATAATAAAATAGAAATCTGAATAATATATCGTACTTGACTTTGGAGCTCTGTAACAAAAGGACTGAAGCAATGAATTTGCCATGATATATTTCTGATTGCAAAGCAAAAATTGGCAAAGAAATTTCACTTTCTCTATAAAATAAGAATGAAGCATATCAGGACCCTGAGGGCTTAATTTGGGGGAAAAAATAAAAGTGAAAAGAACTGGTTTTGCAGCAAGCGTGGCTCATGCACAAAGCTTGCTTCACCCGCTGCACTGAATGAAGTGGTGAGTCTTGGACTGGGAGTGGGAAGGAGGAATAACTAGACTGTCTTAGTTGTGTCTTAGTGCAGGTACGCATAGGGCTGAATTGCATAAGTGTGTTCTTGCTTTTTCATGAACAAAGAGAATCATAATTCAAGTTAAAAACAAACAAACACACCCTCCCACTATATTGTATTTTTACTAAGCTCAGAGTATGGTTACAAGCAATTGCTGGCAAATAGCAGATGTTCTAGGCTAATATACTGGCTACATCTATTTCTGTGTCCATATTCTTAGTTTAGTTGGAGATGCTTGCCTTAAGCCAGTTGTGCTTTGGGACAGTTAAATAAGGTGCTGAATAGAACTCAGGTGGGCTTCTAATGGTTTAACATCTAATTCCTGAAGAACCTCACCAATTTGATTCACACCTCAGAAAATCTCTAGCTAACCGATTGCAAATCCGTGTGCTCTGCTGCAGAATTCACCCATGCTCCTGACATTTCCTGACTGAAGGCATTTCTTTTCTGAAGGAGTGATGATTTTAAGCTGGCTGGGCTGCTTAAGTGATGGGATAATTGATGCAGACTGTGGTTGCTCCAGGCAAGAAAGTCCATTTCCTTTTGTGAAATGAGAATTTACGCTGGTCATTATGCAAATAAAACCATAAAGGCCTAAGCTCTCTGCAGCTCTCAGTTCACAGCAGTTTATTAGGGAGTATGTCTGTCTGGCTTCCTTCATCTCCTACAAAGAACTACCAAGCTGTCTTCTGCTGGGTTTATGTTTGTAGTCTCTGGGAACATAGCTGCCTGCTGGCACTTGTTGTTGCTAAAGCAGCAGGGGTTTGTGAGAAGGGATTTTGACAAGCCTAATTGCTAAAAGTGTTGGGGCTGCCTGCTGCCTAAGGTGGTCACAATATCCCTGGGCTTTTTTTCTTTTGTTTCGTTCTTATTTTTTTGTCTCCTTCATTAAAGGAAGAGCCTCCCTCTTCTAAGAAACTAATCGGAACTGTAATTTACAGTTAAGCTGCTCACTTACCAGTATACTTGCAAGATAAGTTTAAAATAAAAGTACCTAAAAGCATTAATAAAAATTGGTACTTTGGAGTCCAAACCCCCTTATGCCAGGTCCCTGACATCCTTCCTTGTAACTACTAAGATTAGTGGAATGGCAGCTGCTTGTAGGGAAGGGAGATATGCTGACATTTTTTTTTGTCTTTTATCACACCATCTGCAGATAGCAGTAAGCAAGAAAAATGCCTTGTCAGATAAGCCTAAAACTTATTTAACAGATTAGAATCTTTTCCAAAATAGTGTATGTTAAATGCCAAACATGTTTGAATGGTTATGAGCAAAAAGTAATACCTGGCTAATGTGATAAGATAAAATAAACAAAAACATTTTTCAAGTTGTGCTTGGAAGAAATATGGACTAAACCACTGCAAATGGGTAGTTTAGGCTATTACTTTCTGTTTGGGATTTATAATATCAACAAAAAATTATATTTCCTCTTTCTGTTGGTCTCCTGAGTTAAAACCTGTTTTATCATGTTATGTAGACCATGCATGATAGGCCAGCTGGATCAATAGCTCAGGGTGGGAGGAGAATGCATAGATGGGTTTTAGCTGAGGCAACAGGGAGGTAGTCTTTTATTCAGTAAATAGTCACAAAAGGTAAATCCACACAGCTAAAATAGCTGGAATAGGAAAGAACACCTTGGCCTTTTCTGAGCGCTTTCTCTGCCAGAGTCTCCAAAGAGGGAGCTGGCGGATGCTGTTATTTATTAAGCTTGTTAGTACTCTGTGGAAGTTTCTCTTAACGAGTGAGGCTCTGCTGCTGGATTCCCTACAGCTTCCTGGTCATTTACTTGAAGGTACAAGTAGTTAGGGACATTGTTCTACACAGCAAATGCAAGGAGCTTTAATTGAGTGAAATGGGAATCTCTGCAGTGTCAAGCCATTGAAATACCACAGTGGTACTAGATCTCAAAAATTTCTTTATGATTGTCGTGGAAGCTAAAGCATTGTGGAATGATTAGTGGGAGGCATGCTTCACTGTTTTCTTCGGTTTTGTGGCTTTTTTTCCCTTTCCTTCCTAAGCCAGTCCTAGAGTACAATACTCAGAAATATACAATAAAGATTGAGTGACTGACTGGATGTTCTAGATAAAATCCAGCAGGCAGTTTAGCATTGCATAGCCATTTGCACACTTGCTGCCCAGTGGGAGCAGGGAGAGAATTGAAAGGCTAAAGGGGGTTGATAAAGACACTTTAATAGGGAAAGCAAAAGCTGTGTGTGCAAGAGGAGCAAACTAAGGAATTCATCCCTTAGTTCCCATTGGCAGGCAGGTGTTTGGCTACTTCCAGGACAGCAGGGCTCCATCACATGTAATGGTTACTTGGGAAGACAAACACCATAACTCTGAACATCCCGCTCTTCTTCCTTTTTCCTCCACTTTTATTGCCTAGCACAATGTCCATATGTTGCAGTATAGTCCTTGGTCAGTTTGGGTCAGCTGTCCCAGTGTGTCTCCTCTCATCTTCTTGTGCACCCCAGCCTACTCTCTGGCAGAGCAATATAAGAAGCAAAACAGACCTTGGTACTCTATAAGCAATGGCTAAAACATCTCTGTGTTTTGGTCACAAATCCAAAGCTTAGCACCATAGCAGGTGCTATAAAGAAAATCAGCTCTATCCCAGCAAAAACCAGTACACCAGACAAGAAAAAAGACGAAAAATCTCAGAGAAAGATTTAATTCATCTTGTATGAAATCTTGTATGATGGGAACAAGATGGGCCTGATCTGTCAAGTGCACAAACAAGTTGCACAGTGAGCCACGTCCTCTAATTCCATAAATGACTGGGCTTGTCAGCACTAGTTGGCCTGTGTCCCACTGTGCCTATTGAGAAGCTGTTTCAGAGCCTCACACCATCAAGGATTGGGAACTTTCTTCTAGTCACTGGCTTGATTTATTCAGAGCTTGTTCTTCTGCCAGCCTCTTTGTTTAGCTGAATTCTCTCTTTTTCCCCAGTATTTGCATCCTGATTTATTTGCAGGGAATGGTTCTATTCCCTCTTGGCCTTTGGTGTGGTTAACCAAGCCAAGTTTCTTTAATTCATCTGTGTCAATATAAATTCAAGAAATATTAACATGTGTGACAGGATTACACTCGCATTCTAAATAGGATTTTCCATCTAGCAGTCATATGGTCTTGGCAGATGTAGGTCTGCTAGAATAGCTTTGCTAGATATATCCAATGATTTTTTTCCTTTTGCATAACTCTATCACAGTTTCCAGCAAAGTAGGCAATTGCCTTAGACACCAAATTGCTGTGGCAATTAAATAGGCATGGCCTTCTGTTAATTTTGGCCTTTTTTGCCTACACTGTGAACAAACCTTGAGCTGAATGACTTTGTAATTAAGTACCATACTTGCTTTCTATTTTTTGAGGAGCTTGGATAGAAAAGTCCTTGTTAGTTCCTAAGGAAGTTATTAAATTCTGGCTGATGTCTCTTCTTCCAGGACCCAAAATTGATATTTGAGTCTTTTATATTAAGGTGCCTCTCAGACTTGGATCAGAAGTGAACGCTTTTTTGCCTGTTTGGTGTGACAGCCATTTTGCCTAGGAGGAACTTCTGTAGTCATCCATTTAAATAGGTACATGCATGAGATACATGAATGTTACCAGACAAAACTCTGAGTTGGGGTGTCCTGCAACAAACCTAGGAAGAAATTGCCAGATGTCTTTTCCTCATATTTTCCAGTTTTTGCTGCTTTGCTGCATTTTCTTAAGCTATGAATGGCAATGCTTCTTTTACTGTACTGTGATATTTCTTTATTTTATCATTGTATAAGAAAATTTAGTTTCTTTGTATTAGGTGGACATGGTGTAAAATAACACTTTATTTAATATACATCATAATGGGAAATGCACTTCTGTGGCAGTGACTGACTGTTGCAATTCAACAATATGACAGGGAAGGGGATAATGTTAATAGAAAGGTAACTTTTGTATAAAGGTCACTTTTATGGTATACCAGGATTGAAGAAATTGGAGATCAGTCACAAAAACTATTTTCAAACTGGTAATCACAGTATTATCTGGTCTTCAGCAGTACAAAAAATTATCTCATTTAGGTGTTTGAATCATGCATATTTTTAATACAGAGATTGATACAGGATGCAAACTGCAGTGAAAAATGCATTCTGCAATGAAGGATATCAAGCAGCTGTGAAATGTAAACCGAATGGCTAACAAACATATTTTTATTAAATGGAAACAAGAAAACTCAAGCAAGGCAGGTAAACAGTACTGGTGCTTTATTCTTACAGCATAATTTTACCAACAGTATTTTGCTATGTTTTCTTCAGTGGAAGCAACTGCTAGGTCAGCTAGTTGCTTTTTCTCTCCTGCAGTAATTGATACTCACTGTTCAGGGTTTTTTGAAGTCTTGATGGGGATAAGGCTACATTTTAGCTTAGATGGCCTGGATGCTGTGCAAACGCTGTTTGGTAATAGCTAAAATGTTGTTATCAGCACTGTTCTGGTCACAAGTCTAAAGCACAATACCATACAGCCTAATACTGTATGTCTTACTTGACAAGAAATTCTTATGTTAAAGCCAGAGCTTTTCTTTTTTCCAAAATCTTGTTATTCTTTCTCTAGTCTCTGTATTGCAACACTGCTGCTACCATTTATCCTAGATATATTTAGACAGGCATTAGAAGTGTATGTTACTGTAAACACAAAACTTCCTACTCTAATATATATGCTTCTCAGACATTACACATCACATGCAAAGCAACTGTGCTTCGAGCTTGCTTATTGATCCTACCCATTTGCCTTCCCTTTGCTTGCCAGCTGTCATCAGTAGGCCCCTTTGCTTCTCAGCATCCTCTGCTCCAGGCTTCTTGGAGGTGAGGGGAGGTGTGGCGGAATTTTCTTGTATTTTGGTCCTCAGGCAACACCCTTCCTGAAGAAAGGAAGCAATCTGTTTTAATGAAAAGATTGGGCAGGCTCTCCATGAATAAATGTGAGGCTGAAAAACACTTTGGAAGTCTGTCAGGACTGTCTCAAAAGAAAAAAGTCTCAAAGGGAATATTCACCATGGGAGATAGCATTCTTCACCACAAGGCAGCTGGATGAGATGAGTGTTACTGGAGGTGTCCTCTAATGGGAGTGGTCCAAGAGACGATTTTTGCTGTGGAAGAGCTTTCTGGCAGGCTTCATGATAGGTACAACTAACACAAAGCCTGAAACATATTACTGCTTTTTAAGAAGATAGGGGGGAAACATGGGAGGCAGAAAGGTAGCTGAACAAGGAACAGAAAGGGTTTTTTGAGGTAACTGTGGTGTAAGTAGTTTAAGCATAATTCTTTCATTTCATCACCTGTACCCTGAAGAAATATTTGTAGCTTTTATTTGATGTAGACTTTATAGATGAATGCTTTTTGCATTTGATGTTAATATTTTTTAAGTTACTGATGATTTAAGTAACTGGGTTGAAAGCAAAGTGTTCCCCATTTAAAGACGTGTGAAGTTTTTATAGGTGCTGCTTGAAGGAATTTAACATGCACTCTAGCCGCCCACCGTGGTGCCTGCCGTATGAGCCAGCTGGAGGCTCAGGGGCTAGAGGCAGCAGGAGTGCCCTCTAGTGGCTACTGGTGACAGCTCATAGCTCTCTGGCGTTGGGCAGGACCCAGGGAAATATGTTTAAACCCTGTGGGCTGCAGAAAGCTTAAAAGAGTCGCACGGCATTGATGGATGTAAGAAATGTTGTTTTTTTTTCTGTGTGCCGAGGAGTTTTAAGTTGCATATATCAAGAATTGTGAGGCACGCACATTTCATAGGAAGGAAGCACAGTTCAGTACTGCAGAACATGTATTCCAGGTAAAGATCCACCAAGGATGTATGCTGTAGCATGGTATAAATATTCAGGGTTCTTTTTTCATTTGGCTTTTTTATATATTATGCATTCTTTGAAATAAATTTACTGACTAATAGATTCCTATGCTAATGACTGCTACAGATTATTGGCTTGCTGGTAATAAATTCCTACATAAAAAGATTATTTTTTTTTTTCCTCCTCCAAATGACATGCTGTCCAGGTTATATAAATGAAAGGTTAAATTTAGAACTTTGAATTTAGATCACCTGTATGTGTATCATGAGCAAGTAATATTATCTTATAAATAAAATTCACATTTTATGAAAGGTCTTGGAGAAGTAATAGTTAGAGGCTAGATAGTAAAAGCAAAAATTTGGGAATGAGATGCTTTGATCCTATGCAGAAGGTCAGTCAGGATTAAACTCAAAGTCCTGTTTGGCTTTAAGAGCTATAATTCCTGTGGTTAATAGGATAGGGCTTTGTGTCACATGCATACATTATTCTGGACTTTGAGAGTTGTCCATTACATGCTAATTAAAACGCCCTGTTTCATGTATATCAGCTTTTTTAATATATAATTACAAATAACTTCTTAAAAGAGCATTCAAATATATTCTCTATACTGTTTAATGTAACTAGTTGAGTAATATCTAAACTATTTTCTTGAGTTCTTAATTAATGTTCTACCACATCCCACCCCTCCCAACTGATTTTTGGGTTTGCAGCTCAGAGGTCTGGACTAGCTCTGTAAATTTTTTTCTGTGTAATTAATAATATTAACATGCTAAAAATATACTAGAAGCATATTAACTTGTGAGAAGTTATTGTACCTCTTAGTATGCTTCTCTGCAACCACAGTTTTTTTGGCATAATATTCCACCTACATGTGGTGTTAATAAATATATATTTAGAGAGAGGAACAAATGCACTGTGATTTATGAAGTAGGAGAAAAATCCAACTGGTTTACAGTAATGTACATCTTGTCTTGGTTAATTGGAAGTAGATTGTTTACATACTAATTATTTTCATTTTTTAAATTAAAATCCAACCTTTTTGCTCTATGTCAAGGTGTAATACACACATGCTGGAATACATTGAATAAATTTCTTCCTCAAGATCTAATCCAGTTGGTGACTAGAGTATAGTTTCTCTAATTCTCTAGTATTCTGCAGGGCAATCGAGTGGAAAATGAAGGAGTACCATGCCCTGATTTATCAGCCTATTCATGCTCCCTCCAGTGAAGTCCATAGTCGGAGAAATCCACCCATAAACCACCAATTTCTGGTGTTTGAACGTGATATGCAGACTCTATGCAAATTGCAAGTAAAATGTCTTTAAATGCAAAGGTTTAGAAGTATTCATATTTTGGTGGATAGTTGTATGTATAAGCCTTTGTAAACGTAGAACACTGCAATTTAAGAGGCTACGTACACAGCTGCCACTCTGCTCTCGTGAGACCTCACTTGGAGTATTGTGTGCAGTTCTGGTGTCCTCTACATAGAAACAACATGGAACTGTTGGAACAAGTCCAGAGGACGGCCACGAGGAAGATCGGGGGACTGGAGTACTTCCCATATGAAGATAGGCTGAGAAAGTTGGGGCTGTTCAGCCTGGAGAAGAGAAGGCTGTGTGAAGACCTCATAGCAGCATTCCAGTATCTGAAGGGGGCCTATATGGATGCTGGGGAGGGACTCTTCATGAGGAAATGTAGTGAGAGGACAAGGGGTAATGGGTTCAAACTTAAACAGGGGAAGTTTAGATTGGATATAATGAAGAAGGTTCTTTACTGTAAGGGTGGTGAGGCACTGGAATGTGTTGCCCAGGGAAGTTGTGAATGCTTCATCCCTGGCGGTGTTCCATGCCAGGTTGGACAGAGTCTTGGGTGACATGGTTTAGTGGGAGGTGTCAGTGCCCCTGTCAGGGAGGTTGGAACTAGATGATCTTAAGGTCCTTTCCAACCCTAACTATTCTATGATTCTATGATTTGCTTGAAATCCAAATTTGGGGAAATACATATTCTGGAAATCTGGGAAAAATCCATTATTACCAGAAATATTTATTATCTTTGGTGAAAGGTAGCCCATCATTTCAGAAGAGAACTGATAAACTTCACTGTAATCTTTTTTTTGGTACCTTAAATCAGCTAGCTATACTTCTTCCATTGTGACTGAATAGGAATCAACTTGTCATCGAGTAGTTTTGCCATGTACCATAAAAAACACATGTATATGTCTTGTTTCCTTTCTTGATTAGTATATTAGATGTGCTGCTCATAGCAGCCCTTCTCTTTTCCCGCTTTCACTAGTGGCCAGCATTGGATTTAGAAAGGTGTTTTAGCACCTGAGGTCTCTCACAATCTTTTGTTTGCCAGCCTTCTGAACTCTCTGTGCCCAAGAAAGTATTGCTGTGGGAATGGCCCCTTGTTGACAATATGTAACAAATATCAGGTTTAGAAATTGAAATGGCCGAGAGACAGGACTGATAACGTTGGGGCACTTTCTTGCCTGGAGAAGGGAAGGCTCGGAGGAGACCTTAGAGCAGCCTTCCAGAACTTAAAGGGGGCCTATAAGAAAGCTGGAGAGAGACTTCTTATAAGAGCAAGTAGTGACAGGACATGGGAGGTAGATTTAGATTAGATATTAGGAAAAAGTTTTTCACTACAAGGATGGTAAAGCGCTGGAACTGGCACCCCAGGGAAGTTGTGACTGCCACATCCCTGTCAGTGTTTAAGGCCAGGTGGATGGCCTAGTGGAAGCAACCTGGTCTACTGGAAGGTATCCCTGCCCAAGACAACGTGGCTGGAACTAGATGGTCTCTAAGGTGCCTTTCAACCCAAACCATTCTGTGATTCTATGATTTCAGCTGGACACATTGGTTTAATGTGCTGTGCAGTGCAATGAGGTTGTCCTTAGCTGTTCACACTTGAGAAAGGCTTATCCTTCACACAGTCAGAAGGTTCACTGTTATCCTAAAGAAAACCTTAATTTGTTATGAATCAAGCTCTTCATTATCCATCTGGTGGTATCTAGTATAGAATGCAACATTTAGCTTTCAGATTAAAATATACTGGTGTGGGGTGGATGGGAGGGGCTGAAACAACATGAAGGTAAGTGAAGGACAACTGAAAATGAAAGCAAATACATCTTTCAGTGAGCTTAAAGAAATGTGCTGATCTCTAAAGGGTATCTGAAATTGTGCTTTGCCTTACCCAAAGAGAAGTTGTAGAAAACCCTTGCCCATGCTGATGTCTCTAATACTAACAGCCCTGCTAAATAGTGGAAGTTGCTTAAAAACACCAAAATGAATGCTATGAAGATTTTAAGGTGGTTACTGTAAAAGTGCATAAGTGTTTTCCCCAGGCTTTTTGTGTGGTAGGTGAAATCATTATTACGTTAGAACATATATTGGAGCATTTAGCTTCAGCCTTGGTTGAGAAAGTGGGAATGTTCTGCTGCTTCTCCCTTTTTGACACTTTTTGCTTGGGGCTGTTGCTATCTTTCTTGCTTCACTAGCAAGAAAGAAAGAAAAAGAAGAAGAAAAACAAAAGTGGCAATGTGTATTTCACTTGAATTCCATTCCACACCCATGTGTGAAGTGTTTTCTCTCATATTGATTGCTAATTTGCAAAAATGATCATAAATTATGATGAAAAAGTAACTGAAATGTCTTTTATACTATTTAGAAAATATTGGTACTAACCTGAGAGTCATTCAGCTTTTTTCCTCTCATTTTTATGAATCAATCAATGTAAAGGCACATTTGTGAACTAAAGCAGCAATGTAATTCGTTGCAAAAACGCTGAACTTCTGTGCATGTATGTCATCATCTTTGCATTTGAAAGACTATTCCAATGACTCTTCTGCCAGATCACATTCTCCTTATAGGCAGCCTTACTGGTTAATTTATACCAGGGTAAACTAGATAGAGCTCCAAAAACTTATGTTTTCCAAAAATCAAGAGATTTCCATGATGAAGACATTTCCAAGGCCTCTACACTAGATGCTCGCTCCAGTCCTGACATCCTTTATCCTTTTGTGACGTGATTTTTCACTAACCTTTGTTTCTCTGAAACAGGCTAGAGAAGTAAATCTAATGTCTGCTATATTCTTCTGAAGAGTGAGTAGGCACAAAGAATATTCTTATTCAGTATATTGCTTTTTAGTGATCATACTGCATGGCTGCTTTCATTTTTTCTACCAGGCTTGACACAAGCAAAACTCTGTACAGTCCAGGTGAAGGTTCTTCCAGTCCTCTATCTTCACCCAGTCATTTGGCTCAAGTCAGACACCTGGAGGAAATCATAAGCAGCATGATTGTGTGTAAGGCAAGCATGGAATGATATATCCACTGAAACTGAAGTCAGCAAAAGCAATCTGTGTGGTACAGGCACTACCCGAGAAGGTATCTTCTGAATGAAAGAAGTGTGCCTGCAAATATATAATAAGCATGGTACTTTTTGCTCCTTTTAGGAACAGTAAATTTGGGATAATGCCTATGTAAAAAAAGAAAAAAATAAATAAAATCAGCCTTCTAACTACAGCTTCTTTTAGCAGGAGAAGAGGCACTGGAAAGTCTGAGTGCTTCAACTGCTTTTAATTTTTGTTTGAACTTTTCAGGCTGTATTGCTTTTCCTGTTGCTTTGACTGAATTTATTTCTTCAGAGCATATCTTTTACTCCTGGTATTTGTGCTACTGCTTTTTGAAATAGCATGCTCTGAGAGTCCTTTTTGTTGCCAATCCACTTTTTCCTATTCTATTTAAATGTAAAACCAAGTTACATTCTTGATTTTCCCCTCCCATGTCATCTTTCATATCTTACCTTAAGTCACTTTGTGCAGACTGGACTTAAACCACGACAAACATACTAATAAGTTTTTGTCCTTGCAATACACACAGTTTGTATTAATCTTCTTTTCTAAATCCTTTTTTTTTTTTTGGTCTGTTTTATTCATTTTCTAACTCATCTTTGCCTAATTTGTGTTTTAAATCTTCCAGGAAAGGACTTTGTTCTTTTATGATCTCTTTCAAGGATCATGCAAAATTAATAGTTTGTATGAATGCTTAATAATAATAATATTAATGGAGAAGTATTTTTTAATAATAATGAAAGTTCTGCAGCTGCATGAATATTCTGTGATATTGCTGCTTTAAATGTTGACATTCAGAATCAAACTTCCTGAAATAATAGACTTTTTTCCTCACTTCTGTGTATGACCAATATGGTGTCTAAATATATGTTAGGCATTGATTATACTGTGCAATATGTGCAGGTAGACTCCTAAATCTGTGTAGTTGCTATGTACATAAATCTTGCTGAAACCCCTGCAGACAGAAAGTCTTATATGTGCATTGCAGGATCCTGCAAATCAGGCACATAAATACCTCTCTACCCAGGAGTTTTCTTGCAAAATTGTAAATACAGAAATTGAGGTTTGGATTAATCTGGCAGGCTGCAGTAGGGCTGTAAACAAGGAATTTGTATAGCTGCTCTCTGAAGTAGGCACAATTTTTGCTCCTATCAAACTGCAGGTTGTGTGCGAGCAATGTCAGACTAACCAGATTTGTGGAGAAGTTTAATCTGTTAAACAATTTAACATTTATTAGCAAGTTTATTTTACTCAATTGACAATTCAGCCCACTAACTGACTAGTTTGGGGACTTTGGGAAGCATCACCTGTCCCTTCACCTTCCCTTCAGTCAGGCATCCATAACAGGACTTCCAGCTCCCCATTTTCCCTTCAGTCCAGGTAATGAGGCTGAAGAACACAAACTGTAACTGTCATCTTGCTTTTAAAACTGTTACTGTCCTCAAAATGGCCATCTGTGTCAAATCCCTGCTTCTGAGATCATTGGCTTCCAACCAGGTCATGGGGTAGTTGGGTTTGTTACCATGTAAGCAAGCTGAAAAAAAATGCCTTTCTGATTCTATTTGCCATTGTTAGAAAAATTCATAGCATTGTTTACATCTGCTTTCATGACAAGTCAGATTTAAGTAGATGGAAGCACATACAGGGAACGCTAACAGAAAGTTAAGATGCAGCAGAGACTGTAAACTGGGGAGGAAATGCTATGCAGTCTTGTAAAGATTATTTAAGGGAGACATTTTAGCAGTCTTTGAGAAAGTCATACTTCAAACTTGCAGGTGCACTGGCAGTCTGATTTTACGTTTATTGTCTGCTGTGAGCTGCACTGTCATTGCCAGTAGCTCAGTTTCTAGTGTATAGCTTCTCTGTGTGTATTTTTTGGCTTCCTTGCTCTTTGAAGAATCTGTTTGCCCTACTGTTAGTGTTGGGGGTGGGGGGGGTGGGGGGGAGGAAGAGCTGTACTTATGTTAACACTTAAATATACTTTTGTTTACATGGACATCTCTAATTTTCACTGAATAAGATCTGTCTGTCAGATGGTTCTTTATCTGCCCCTATTTCTGCAAGAATCCTTCCATGTTAAGTAGCACATTGTTGAAATAACCTTATACCTCTTTTGACAAGGTTATATAATGTTTTCCTTTATACCTATTTTAAATGTATATTTTAGGTGTTTAAACAATAGGTTATATAAGTAACACAAGTGGTGTGTATGTGTTTTACAAGCACACAAGCTCACACACATACAAGGATGCATTTTTACACGGAATTGGTGTTGTCAAATTGCAGTTCTCATGGGCATTGTTAGAGGTTACTGTTAGTGTCAGACATTTCTTTAAAGAAATATGTTCTATGAAGTTGTCAGTAAGATAAAGATAGCATTTTACTTGTTCTTGCTTAAATGGCTTAAACTCAACTGCAAGCATTTACGGTAAGGAAACTGAATTTCAGCATTATGCTTCAACACTGATAATGTATCTTCTGCATTTGCTTCCTCCTGCAGTCTTAAGCCTTTTAAGATAGGACTTTGATTACATGTCTAAAATCATAAGCGCTAACCTCCTTCCTTTTCACATGTGTTTATGTTAGCCACTATTCTCTGTAATTTAGATTTCTCTGTTAATCCTAAGTACTCTTTTCAGAGCTCTTCTTCATTTACCACTCCTTTTAGCGCTGCCTGTGTAAATCACTGTGCTGTTCAGTTCTGCTGTTCCCAGTCTGAGAATGAAATCCTGACCCCAGGGAAATCAGTGGCAAAGTACATCAACTTTGAAAAGCACAGAATTTCTTCCTACCAGTTCTATATACTTCTGTCCCTTGATTTGACACACAGTGTCCTTGTGTCAGGAATTTAGAGTGGAACATTTATTATTTGCCATTTGCTATCTGATTCTATAAAAACAGCGAAGTTGGATCAAATTTTATCGTACAATCGAAGTCAAGACAAATTACAGTCCTTCACAGAAAAAGAAGCCAGCACAGATGACTCATTTTCACATTAACTAGGCTTGAATGAAACTGGCCAACACCAACACAAGTGCTTGCAGAGCCCAGCTAGCAGAGTTCACTTGTTTATTGTTTTTATCTTGCTATGATATCAAGACTCAGTTGTAAGTATGTATCATTTCGATTCTTATGCTTGGTATTATAGACAGCTACTGTGAAAGATAAAGCTAGTATATGAGCATAGCTTGGAAAAACCCAAACATTTTAGTACACTTTATCAATAAAAAAATATTGCAGCTTTTTTTGTCTGCCTTGCAAGCTCCAGAGAGATGTGCCATATTGTTAAGTGGTCCTGGGGAAGCAGAGCTTCTTTTTATGGACAGAGAGTTTTGAATAGATATTTTCATAGTAAGATGAAAATAAGATATTGTGCTTCATTTGAAAAGGATCAATATATTCTCCATTACTAATTGAAATTCTTAGTGTGATGAGAATTTTTTTTCCCCATAAAGAAGCTATTTCAATGAGACTTATTTTTTAGAATAAAGTACTGCTCAACATAAGCAGCAACTGAGATCAGTGTCAAAGTCTGGCCCATAATTACTGTTTAAAAGGAAGAAAAATTAGCCTTGCATTTGTAGTTTTGAAATAAAAGCACAGATTTTCAATATCCTGTAGTATTTTGTTGTTATATTTCCTGATATATGTCATGGTGTATCACTTTGGAGATGTTTTTCTAAATTTCTTAAGTGATTCAGGCCAAATGTTTTTTTACATTGTTTTCCTCTAACTTCCTCATGTATTATAAAAATTAAAAAAAAAAAACAACCAAAAAAACTCCTCAGCCCTTCTATGCAACATAATAACAGCAGAAATTTATTGTTTCTTTATTATTGTTATCACTTAGTGTTGCTTCTCTTCAGGATTGAAAAGGGTAAGTTATATGACTGGATTTAATTAGAGGTTCTTTGTAGTTATTAGAATGATTAAAGGTATAAGGTTAAAAGAGGATATACTTTCATGAATTTTAACCAGCATTTCTGTGAGTTATTTTGTACATACGTAGATTTCTCATTTCTTATATTTTCAACCTGAAGAAAGGTTGAAAAAAAAACGAAAAGTTGGTGTTGACACCTGAATTTTAGCTGTGACAGTAAGGGATGCGCTATCTCATCCTGTATCTGCTGTGACTACCTTTAGGACTCTTGGGACACATACAAGACCAAGAAAATATTTTCTTCATTGCGATTTGTGGGACAAAAAAGATGGATTAGGAGGGGCTGCAAAGTTTAGGATTTTCTTCCTCTTACCATTTGATACAAAGACAGCACTAAGATTTTAGAAAATAGTTCATAATGTGCCATCACATAAGTTGAGTTGTTGGAGGTGTTGCTGCAGTCTGATTTCCATGAAGGTGGGATGGTTTCAGACCATTTCTGGATGCAAGATTTTCCTGAAGAGTGGGCAATACAATATTTCCCTATTTTCTGATGGTGTTAATAGAGTATAACTATAAAAATACGTCCCTTAAAATCACATACAGATTGTTAATGATGATTACAGCATTTCTTTCTAATTGGAACTATGGCTAAGCCCCAGAAGGAGAATTTTGCAATACTAAATAAGTGATGTAATGTTGCGTATCATGCTTCTTCATAGACAGATTTATCTGATGCTTGTTTACATCTAAACTGGAAATCCATTTTGCAAATGTTTTAGTAGATCCATTTATTATAAGTTGGTAAAACAAATTTATTGCCATGGAAACAATATTAATTTTTTAATAAGCCACAACGCAGGGCTAGTTTAAACTAATCTTATCAAAATAATTAATGATGAGGAGACTTCAGGTAATATACTTAGCAGGAATACTTGTGTACTGCTTAGTAGTTCGCAGACCCTTCAGTATGAAGTGGCTAACTTGATAGTTCAGGTGTTGTGCATTGTATGCTTCATGCTGTGCATCTTCGGGAACTGAAATATTTGCCTATGTCACTGAACCAACAAAGATGGATTTTTCTCATTAACTGAATCCCAATAAGGTAATCATTGTAGACTTTTGAAATGGATCCGTATATTTGATGTGTATTGTTCATTCCACCTAAGAAAACCTGTTAGCTAATCATACTTTAATGACCTAGGAGACTTTGAGAAAACTGCAATTAATATTCAAAAAGTAGTCTATATTTTGTTCTGCAATGTGCAGTTTAATTAAAGGAAACAAACTGAAAAACAGAACAGTAAGTTTGGTTAAACATTTAAAGAAAGGTTTTCAATTGAAGTCTTAGTGGAGCAAGTTATTTCAATAAAAGAAAGTAGTTGTTTCTAAGAATTGAATGAATAATTTTGTGGTTTATATTTTTTTTTCTTCTCAGTTAAGTGGTTAAGTTAAAGGATTAGAAAAAGTCATATTAATTTTCATTCAGTCTGTAAGAAAAGGATTTATGATAATTTGGAGTTTAATAAAGAATTAGTTTTCTTTCATATGAGTTTTTCTTGGGATTGTGAAAGATACTTTGATACATGGTGTACACTCTAAATTTCTATTTGCAGAGCAGCTGTTCCTTGTACCTTGTATTACTGTGGGTTTCTACTACTCTGTTGGAGCACGTCTGCACTTTACTGTACAATACAATAGAGAGACTCAACCTGTGGTCTCTTGACATGAACTGTGCCTGTAATTGGAAGTTAACTGCAGCATTATGCTGTGCCTTAGTTAATTAACTGTATGACTGGCAGGTATAACTAGGCCAAGACTGGCTCCATGCCAATGGCATTCTGTTGTTATAGGAATCAGATGCAGTATTTTCCCAGTTCACTGTACCATGTAAAGTTCTCCAGCATGAATTGGTTTTAGCAATTAGGTTCTTAGCATTTAATCTGTGTTTCACTATGCAGTGCAGAAATTACTAAGAGTGTAGTTTAATGTTGAATATCCTGAATACTCTGTGGAGTTAGAATGATGATCTGACTTTAGGTGATGTACATCTAAAACATGACAACTGTTAGGTATCCAATACACACTTCTATAATTTTAAATTTGTCAGAGTATAGAACCACTCAGAAAAATTCCATCCAATATCTGGTCTCATTTCTGACCACAAAAAGAGTTGAAATACCAGAAGTAAATATATTTTAGCTAATCCTAGACTGCTGAGGGCTCTGATCCTAACACTCCTTCCACAAAGGCAAGCAGTGGTCACTGAGAAAGACCATTCATTAAGAGAGCATGGAAACTTAAAAATAAAATAAATAAAATTTATGGGGGGTTGTGTTTTGTTTTGTTTTTTTAATAGCATGCGTTACCTCATGACTCAGAGTTCATCATAAAGAATTCAGCCAAGGAAGGATAACTTCCAGTTACACTGTTTCAGAGCTACCATTAGAATAATTAGGATGATTTTGCGTTTCAGAAAAACCTGTATAGAAATCTTGCTTAAAACTTTTTGCTTGCTGAGACCAACATTACTTGGCTTTCATTTGAAGAATAATCCAATGCCATATCTAGTAAGACATTGCTAGTCTTTGTTTTTATTGTTTCTGATTTGACCTAAAACATTTGCAAGCTATAATAAAAACTGAACTAGTCTGATGCTGAATCAAATTCCAAGGTCACAAATCGCAAGTGTATCTGATGCCATAGTCAATCAACACTTTAACTTATGTAATGCCTATGTGTCCTGGGAACTGTTGTAGTCATCAAAGGGAGAAACGGTGTTAGCTGCTAAGTGATCTACTGCTTGAGTTAATCTGGCCTCTAGTATTGGAATTGAAGACATTTTTTACTAAAATACTGTTGTCTTGGGCTTTTTTGGGTTTTTAATCTTGTTTAGAAAGATTGCTGTTTGTGATGACAATTCTTAAAAAAGTGTTAAGTCAAAGAAAAGAGCCAGCTGCCTTGCAACTTCCTAGTTCTCTGCCATTTTTGACCTAGAATATTTGCTGATGTAATTCACATCTCAAATAAGGGGCTTACATACTGGAATATTGGAGTTCTCAGGTCTTGTTCATAGTGCAGCAATGTGTTTAGTTGTTGGTTTAAGGTAATGCACTTGATGACAGTATCTTACATATAGGTGTGTCTCATCCAGGGGCCACATCTTTAAAACTTTCAATGATGTAAATTCTTTAATAGCATGATTTCCTGAAAACAAACATGAAGTTTATTTTTACTCTGTCATCAATAACTGGTTTGGGATTCTCAGCCCAGGTCTGCATAGTTACAGAAGAGCCTAACATATACTGACATTTCCGAAAGGTGCTGAAATAGCTTAAACCTGTGTAGCTACCCTTGAACTCTGCTTTCTAAGATCTCCTGTAATAATCTCCCATGTATATAAATTTCAGTATTTGTCTTTTTTCTTTGTTCTATGATCTTGAATATGCTTTTTTGTGTATTACTTTCCTTTCCCTGTTTTACAGATCCTAACTTTTAGCTGTTACAATTATTTGATTGAAGGTAATCTCTTTCATAATGTATTAGATAATCTCTGGGTTTTCCTTGTTAGTTAACTTACCAAATAAACAGAACTAGAAGAATGCTCTGATTCTTATTTCCTCATCATAAGCAAAAATTTGAATATTTCAAGATATATTTTTCCAGGACATTCGGTGAAGTTTTTCTTGAGTGTTTCACTTTAACTCGTACGTTTTCCTCATGTCACCTTCAAGAGGGTCCCAATGGGTGACTTTCTGAGTGCTGTGAAATACTTCAAAACCTGATTAGACAAAGCATGTGTGAAACACAACAAAAAATGGGTTTTTTTTGAGATACCAAAACACTTTCATACATTCATGTTGGCTAGAGATGCTTCAGACAATACCTCTGTCTTGGGGGCATTCTGCTAACTCTTCTTCTAAATATGTATGTACTCAAAGGGATTTCTTACTTTTTGTAACTTTACTTACATTCTTTCCACTAGATTTTCAAGGTGCATTGATAGCATAACAGAATTATAAAATAAATGTTTTTTTTGGTTTTAAAATGAGCTTTGTACTGTATCCAAAATCCATTTTAAGTTTCCCTGCAGATAAAATTGGGGGGAAGGGAAAGGTGGAACAAAATACAGGAAGGAAGATTAGACCTCAGCCCCCTGAGGTGATTGCTTAATTTGTGTATATGTGTAATTCTTGTTGCCTTACTTCTGAAAGAACACAAAACCTAAGAGCCTAAAATCTGACATCAAAGAAATTTCACTTCATACTTTTTCAGATAGTAACTTCAGGATACTTTGAAATAACCAGAAATCAACCAGTCTCAGGATACAACTCCAGGCGTTGTCTTTCTTTCAGATTTACTAAGAAACTATATCACTGCTAAAAACATCTCCTGTGTCTTCACTGACATTATTCAAAATCTGGGAGTGAGAAAAGTTATGCTTTTAACTATCCCACAAAGTCACTAAACTATTATTAGGTATATTTAATGGCTTCCAGTTGCCAGTATGGTTAAAATGAGGAACTGAATTCTCAAAAAATAAAGTTCAAGAGAATTTTGGGATTATATAAACTAACTATATATTATCAATATAATTATATGATGACTTTTTTAAAAAATGTTGAAGTGTCCAATTTCCTACCAGCTTAAGCGAGTTCATAGAAAATAACTTTATTTCTTTCCCTTTGGTTCTGTGTAGCATTTAGACAGTGAATGACTTACTTATTGTTTTGGTTCTCATTAGTAGTTTCCTTTAAATATTTGATCTTATTTTCCGTCACAGTGATTTGTGAATTGAGAAGAAGGTGTACTAGATTGTGATTCCCAAGATTATGCAAACTCATTGCTCTTAATGGAAAATCTTTATCTTGCAGGTATCTTTAACTGCGTGTATAAACCCCAGATGAAGATAGAAATGCTTTCTCTCACAGATTATTTAAAAACAACTTTGTAATTATCATTCATACTCCCATTTGATGTGCTGAAGAAAACTTGGAAATGAATGATTTTTTGAAAATAGCATATATGCATGCACTATAATTTAAAACAAACAAACCCCCCAATGCTTCAAAATTCTTCCCATCTGTCATATCTGACAGGGTGCAAATGAAGATTAGAACAATATTTATTCATTTGTTTTCCCCTGGTGACAGATAAACCCTTGAAGGGGAAGAACTGAGAAACCATGCTGAAGGCTCTCTAATATTTTTGTAGCTGTAGAGTCAAGTGGGTTATAGACATTTGAGCAGCCTTTCCTTCTATTTAAGGCTTTACTTTGATCACTGATTTTGAGATTTGATTGAATATAGTAATATTCTATTACACCTCTACATGCTACATTAAGGGTTATGCTATTAAAAGGCTGCACTGAATCATCAAACACAGTAATACTTGAGAGAGCACCTGTCTATTATATAATGCTCGTGGGAGTCTGGCCTCTGCAATTATAAGGAGAATCTGACCTTGTGGAGGAGAACATTCAATCATAGAATCATAGAATATGGTTGGAAAGGACCTTAAGATCATCTAGTTCCAACCCTCCTGCCAGGGGCAGGGACACCTCCCACTAAAACATGCCACCCAAGGCTATGTCCAGTCCAGCCTTGAACACTGCCAGCAATGGAGCATTCACAACTTCCCTGAGCAACACATTCCAGTACCTCACCACCCTTACAGTAAAGAATTTCTTCCTCATATCCAATCTAAACTTCCTCTAAGTTTGAAGCCATTACCACCTGCCCTCTCACTACAATTCCTCATGTAGAGTCCCTCCCCAGCATCCCTATAGGTCCCCTTCACATACTGGAAGGATGCTATGAGGTCTCCACGCAGCCTTCTCTTCTCCAGGCTGAACAGCCCCAACTTTCTCAGCCTATCTTCATACGGGAGGTGCTCCAGTCCCCTGATCATACTCGTGGCCCTCCTCTGCACTTCTTCCAACAGTTCCATGTCCTTTTTATGTTGAGAACACCAGAACTGCACACAATACTCCAAGTGAGGTCTCACAAGAGCAGAGTAGATGGGCAGGATCACCTCCCTCAACCTGCTGGTCACGCTCTTCTTGATGTAGCCCAGGATACCGTTGGCTTTCTGGGTTGCAAGCACACACTGCCACCTCATGTTCATTTTCTCATCAACCAAAACCCCCAAGTCCTTCTCTGCAGGACTGCTCTGAATCTCTTCCCTGCCTAACCTGTAGCTGTGCCTGGGATTGCTCCGACCCAGGTGGAGGACCTTGCTCTTGGCTTGGTTAAACTTCATCAGGTTGGCATCAGCCCACCTCACAAGCATGTCAAGGTCCCTCTGGATGGCATTCCTTCTCTCCAGCATATCAACTGAACCACACAACTTGGTGTCAAAAAACTTGCTGAGGGTGCTCTCAATCCCACTGTCCATGTTACCGACAAAGATGTTGGACAAGACCAGTCCCAGCACCGACCCCTGAGGGACACCACTCATTACTGGTCTCCAGCTGGACATTGAGCCATTGAGCACAACTTTTAAATGCATGTGTACATAAAAACAACATAAGGGAATGGATTTCCGGATTCAGTGCTATTGCCTAGTAAAAGACAGCCCTAACCACTACTGTCATATCACACAGGGTTAATTTTTTATTCACTTCCAGAAAGGGGAAGAGTTAGCTATAGCAGGGCATATACTGTTCTTTTATTGCTAAAATACCGGGAAAGCTTTATTTCAGAACGTTTTTTCCTATTTACCTATTTGCCAAGTTAAATATGTGATATTTAAAGGACAAGTTCAGGAGAGCTGAATATAGAAGTACAGTTGCCTGGGGAAGGGGCAGGAGGGGAAGGGCAACCAAACCAGAAAGACAGTTTACATACATAATGGGGTGTAGAAAAGTGGGAGGTTGTAATTGCCTAATAAAAGTGATTCTTAGATGACTTCAAGAGTTTTCAGGAACTGGTACTTAACTGTAACATTGTTCAAAATTAACAAATGCCAAACAGTTGTGAAAGTTTTTATATTGGTAATTAATTACGCCACAAAGATACAGAGCTTCCTTTCTGAGCTAATGTCACAAATGGTGTAAAAAAAACCAAACAAACAAAAACATATGCTCAGTGCTTGAAAAAAACAGGAGTTGAAGAATGGGTTTGTGAATCCCCAGAAGTTCCTAAGTATCCAATACATCAACAAGCACCTAAATATATAACCAGAATTCTGTAAATGTTGAGGAATCAGGAGTTAACTTTACCTACTTTACCTTTTAACATATATTTTGCTTGGTTGGTTGTTTTTTTAAGCTTTTTTTTAGTTTTTTTTAAAGGCATGGCAACAGACTTCTCCAAAATACTAATACCTGTATATTCAACATTATAGCTGGGTAAGAAAAAAAAGCTGATATGGTGGCAATCTGATTCTAGTCCTGCTGACTTTTAAATTACTTGGGATAGTTAAGTTGGAACACAGACATTATTAGCTTTAAGTAATGATACCTTGTGAAACAATTTTAGTTATTTCTAATGGTAATTGAGGAAGTAAATCCTAGATCATCAGTTTACTAGCAACTTGGTCAATTTTCAGTCATTTTGTGGGCAAACATTAACCAGAGTATTTTCTTTATTTCATAGTTTGAATCAAGTAATGAATTTAAAAAAAAATCAGAGAAAGGGGAAGGGAAAATAAGAGACTGCAAGCTACATCTGAGCTTTCCTCCATCCCACAGTCCTTGACTCCAATGGGAATTTGTTATAATATTTTATTAAGATCCTGAAGAAGGAAAATGAGGGCCATATTTTGAACCAGCTCTGATTTTAGATGGTTGCAGAAAAAAGGGAGGTGTTATGAAAATCTGTTCAAATAAAGGACTTCTAGGCAGAGAGGCATCTAAAAATGTTCATTATCATAATTTTATCATCTTTGATCAAGGTAAATAGGTATAGACCATAAAGCATAAATCATAAACTGTTAGTAGGTGCAGGGAGAGGCTGAAATGAACTTCTCTGATATACTATATACTCAAATTATAGTTTTGTGACACATATGGTTTCAGAGCATAATGGCACATGAAAGGTGATGATTTAGGAGTACCATGCTAGCCATTTTCTAAAGGTTGGCTCATTTAAGGACCATACTTTTGTTCTTAGCCTCTTGCAATGAAGTTGCATGTTCTGAATGGGAAAAATTCAGTAAGTCGGATTGTCTTCATTGATGTCCATGTTTTCCCTCTTTGGGATGCCTCTTTACAGTTATCCTTTCTAAAAAGAACAGTGACCAGACACAGTATAGTATTTGTTTCTACCCAGAGGTCCCATCCAACCATAGTCATTTTGTGATTCTGTGATGCCTATAGGCACTAAACTTTTTTTTTTCCCCCATCAATCCATATGCCAAAAAGGCACCCCAGAATTTACCCTAAACTTATATTTTATTCTGCTTTTGTGTTGGCTATATCATTATCTTACACTGGGAGGCATTCAATATTTGTGTTTTTTATAGCTGTTTTTACTGTTGGAGCAAAAAAGCAGAGAAGGTATAAAAGTAGATAGACAACTCACTGTCAAAACACTTTGTCATTATGAAATTTACTGTTATATTTCTTCAGATCAGCAGTAGATGTCTTTATGAACCAAATATTATAATTAATTACAAAATTAAAATTACTTTGAAACTTTGTACCTTCTACCTTTGCTAAGCGTAAAGTTGGAGCATAAAAGAAATAGAGCTATACTTCAGTAAGCAAATTATTCCTGTATCCTACATAAAAAATACTTGTTCTAATGGAACTTGAGGTCCAATATGCATTCAGTCGCTAGTGGACATAAAGGTGATATGTAACTATGTGAGAAACTTATAAGTTTCCATACTTTGAGGGTTATAATCTGAAGCTTTGAAGACATGATTTGTATGCGTGTTGTAGTCTGCATTTTTTAAATTTTGGTGTATGCTACACGTTTTTGCTTGGATTGTCATTTAGTAGTCACTGTAGGTAAGAAAAGCTGGGGCAGAACTAAGGTTAACTGTGATCTGTTATTTTTAAGCTGATCAGAAAAATGTTTCTAACATTTTTTTTTTTTTTTTTTTTCAACCTGAACTATTGGGTGTGTCTGGAACTGTGTTAAGAATGAACTCAATAAGCTTTTATTATTTTGTTATCATTTTTCATCTTGTTATCTAGACCAGTTCAATATATTTTGTATGTTTGTATTGTCGGTGATAACAAGCACAAGTGATGAATCATAGATGTTTGGAAGCACAACTGAAAGTAAATGATGGTTTATCCTTCACATAAACATGTTTTCTTCATGATAATTGCTTCATGACTCCAGAGCCTGAGTTTCTAGGAAAATCATGAAAGTCATCCTAAAATTATAGTTGGCAGTATTGTGCTAGTGTGAATCAGTCTGAACCATGTAGCGATAGTAAGTAAAGAATTCAGAAAGTTCTTCCTCTTTTTTTTGGTACAGACATGAACTGTATTATATATGTAAGTTTATTTTATGTGATACAAAGAAATGCATGAGTGTCTTGGTTTAAGCCTCTCTAACCACGCAGCCCGTTCTCTCCCTCACTTCCCCCTTTTTCTTCCCCCTGCTCCCGGAGGGATGGGAAGGAGAATCGAAAAGAATGCAACTCCCACAGGTTGAGATAAAAACAGTTTAGTAACTAAAGTATAACATAAATCACTACTGCTACCACCAATAATAATAATGACAAGAGAAATACACGGAAAGAATACAATTCTCACCACCTAATACCAAGCCCGACCACGCAGTGCACCCCCACCCTTCCGTGTCTCTGCTCTCTGCTCTCCAGCCTGGGCATGATGTGCTGTGGTATGGAATAACCTCTTTGGTCAGTTTGGGTCAGGTGTCCTGTCTCTGCTTCCTCCTGGCTCCCCTCCTCCCTGGCAGAGCATGAGGCTCAGAAAGTCCTTGGCCAGACCAAAACATCACTAAGCAGTAACGGAAACACTGGTGTTATCAGCACTGTTCCCAGGCCCAAAATCAAAAACACAGTGCTGCACCAGCTACAAAGAAGGAGAAAAATGACTGCTGCTGCAGAACCCATGACAATGAGAGAGGAAATTCTGATGGTGTTGATAGGTAGGGATTCTATTTTATTATCTGCTGTTTGCAGATAATCTTTTTGGAAAGTATTATTCAGCAGTCCCAAGTTTTGTACGGATCTTCTGTCTTGTATCTAATGATTGATGTTATTGCATTGATACGGGATATACAGATTTCCTTCATATCTTCTAGACATGCATACATTTTTAGTTCTACTGGGACATTTTTTTTATGTGTGTACGTAGGCAGCTGCATACAGACACAGCCTCCTCCCTCTACCCTATGGACCATTCAGATATGGTTCAGCTCTCATGAAAGTTGAACAGCCACATACACATGCACTTTCCTTCCCACCTTGCAATGGCTGCTACTGCTGCTGATCAGAAAGGGGAGATATGAGCTTGGGCTCCTTCCCAACCTTTATCTTTGCACAGCTTCTTCTTGTCTATACACTTGTTTGTTACTTGAAGAATTCCTCAGTACTACTTGGTGACCACAGAAGCTTACAGCTTTCTAAATAAAAAACCACAATGCACAGCAATCCACTGCCACCTTCTTAAGTATGCCAGCAGTTAATGTTATCAAAATTTCATGTCAGAAGATTGCTTTGATAGCCTCCTATTCTCCTTACTCTTCCTTTACTGTTCAGGAACTTGTAAAATTCAATCTCAAAATGCTTTGCCTCCAAGCTTTTCAAGAACTACTACCCCATCCAATCATACTAACTATGGTATCCTCCGTTATCACCCATGACATTTCCCAGTACAACTCACTTAATTGTCATATATCCTGGTGAGTAGCTACACATTATTTCAGCTTTTGCTTTACTAGCATGAAAAAACTAGATTGTTTTAATTTCACCTTTTTCCTCTAATAAGCCCAGAAGCTCTTCACACCAACCTGGTTTAGATAAATCGTCAGACATCTATAGAGTATTCACCATGAAACATTTTTAGTGCTTTGTAGATATATACGCTTAGTTCACCATCTCTGAAGACTTACCATTCTCCATCTCTGAAGACTTCTCAGTACTTGCCTGTTAGAAACTAATTTGTTTCTTTTCAGGCCAGTGATAATGATCACCTGCAAAAGCAGAATTAACAAATATAGCCTCTCTCATCTTAGGAGAAACATTCATTTTGTTATTCTCTAAGTGCATGAAAGTACAGCTTGTACATTTACATTTTACCTCTTTTTTTTTTTTTTTTTTATTTACAAAGTAATCTACTTATTCCTGAAGGGCAATAATGCACTTTCCGGTAGTGACAATGCCTCTGAAATTTGACGTTAGCAAAACTCCTTGCATTAAGGTCATCAGTGAAAATCATAAATGGGGTAAGTCTCAAGATCAGTTATTAAAGAAAATCTTTGGTATTTCTTTCTCATAACCTGCCTTTCAACATAACTCTTTTGTGGGGTGTTTGGTTTTGGTTGTTGTTGGTTTGATGTTTTTTTTTTGTTTTAGAAGATCATTTTGATTTTGCAGTTGTGTTTCTGTTTGTGTGGGGGGTTTTGCTGTTGGTCAATTCTTTATTTTTTTTTAGCAGCCCATGTCTGAAACTTGATCTTTTCTGCATTAAATAATTTCCCATGAGGCATCGGGAGAACTGGCTACCCTGGATTTGGAGAAGGCGGAGGTTCTTAATGACTTCTTTGCCTCAGTCTTCACTAGAAAATGCTCTGACCATACCACCCAAGTCTTCAAAGGCAGACACAGGGACAGTGAGAATGAAGACCCTGGGACCACTGTCGGAGAGGATCTGGTTCGACACCATCTTAAGAACCTGAACGTATACAAGTCCATGGGACCTGATGAAATCCATCCGTGGGTCCTGAAGGAGCTGGCAAATGAAGTTGCTAAGCCACTGTCCATCATATTTGAAAAATCATGGTACTCAGGTGAAATTCCCGACTACTGGAAAAAGGGAAATATTACCGCGATTTTCAAGAAGGGGAAAATGGATGAGCCGAGGAACTACAGAGCAGTCAGCCTCACCTCTGTGGCTGGCAAAATCTTGGAGCAGATTCTCCTGGAAAGCATGCTGAGGCACATGAGAACCAACAACAAGGTGTTTGGTGAGAGCCAGCATGTCTTCAGTTAGGGGAAATCCTGCCTGACCAATTTGGTGGCCTTCTATGATGGGGCTACGGAACTGATGGACGGGGTAGAGCAGTTGATGTCATCTACCTGGACTTGTGCAAAGCATTTGACACTGTCTCACATGACATCCTTGTCTCTAAGTTGGAGAGGCATCAATCTGATAGGTGGACCACTCGGTGGATAAAGAACTGGCTGGATGGCGCACACAAAGAGTTGTGCTCAATGGCTGAATGTCCAGCTGGAGACCAGTGACGAGTGGTGTCCCTCAGGGATCGGTGCTGGGACAGGTCTTGTTCGACATCTTTGTTGGTGACATGGACAATGGGATTGAGTGCACCCTCAGCAAGTTTGCCGATGACACCGAGTTCTGTGGTTCAGTTGATACATGGGAGGGAAGGAATGGCATCCAGAGGGACCTTGAGACGCTTGTGAAGTGGGCTGATGCCAACCTGATGAAGTTTAACCACGCCAAGTGCAAGGTCTTACACCTGGGTTGGAGCAATCCCAGGCGCAGCTACAGGTTAGGCAGGGAAGAGATTCAGAGCAGTCCTGCAGAGAAGGACTTGGGGGTTTTGGTTGATGAGAAAATGAACATGAGGTGGCAGTGTGCGCTTGCAGCCCAGAAAGCCAACGGTATCCTGAGCTGCATCAAGAGGAGCGTGACCAGCAGGTCGAAGGAGGTGATCCTTCCCATCTCCTCTGCTCTTGTGAGAACTCACTTGGAGTATTGTGTCCAGTTCTGGTGTCCTCAGCATAAAAAGGACATGGAACTGTTGGAAGAAGTGCAGAGGAGGGCCACGAGGATAATCAGGGGACTGAAGCACCTCCCGTATGAACATAGGCTGAGAAACTTGGGGTTTTTCAGTCTGGAGAAGAGAAGGCTGCATGGAGACCTCATAGCATCCTTCCAATATCTGAAGGGGGCCTATAGGAATGCTGGGGAAGGACTCTTCATGAGGAACTGTAGTGAGAGGACAAGGGGTAATGGGTTCAAACTTAAACAGGGGAAGTTTAGATTGGATATGAGGAAGAAATTCTTTAGTGTGATGGTGGTGAGGCACTGGAATGGAGTGCCCAGGGAAGTTGTGAATGCTCCATTGCTGGTGGTGTTCAAGGCTGGATTGGAGATAGACTTGTGTGTCATGGTTTAGTGGGAGGTGTCCCTGCCCCTGGCAGGAGGGTTGGAACTAGATGATCTTAAGGTCCTTTCCAACCCTAACTATTCTATGATTCTATGATTTATATCAATGCTCTGCTGAAATTTAGATGAATTAGCATGGGCGTATTGCATATATCTGAGGAATGTGATAATGCAACAAAGACAAATTCTCATATTTGATAAATCCATGTTGATTTCAGTCTGCTTCCCTCCATGTACATGTACCTTTCCTGTGTGATTTCATTTCTGAGTTGTTCTGAACAGGAATTATACCAGCAGTCTTGTAGTAGTTGAGGCATTTTGCTTTCATCTTTTTCCTCCATACTATCTTCTGGCGGTAAGAATAGAAGTAGGCTTCTTATTCATTAGTCCTTGGTTACAACCAGAATTCTGGAAGTATCCCAGTTCATGAAGTTTATTTCACTTCAATTTTATCAAAATAAAATCTCACTTCTACATTTGATGCAGTCATTTCCATTACCCTATCTTTAGATAACTAAATTTATGGTATTTTAAACTCCTTAGAAAAGTGCAGTTCAAATATGCTTATGGGCATTTGCATTTCTGACTTTGATTTATGTAACTCATTGATCCATTATCCATATATTTATAGATATTTTCATAAAATCATAGAATGGCTTGGGTTGGAAGACACCTTAAAATCATCTAGTTCCGACTCCACTGCCATGGGCAGGTGCACCTTCCACTAAACCAGGTTGCTCAAGGCCCTGTCCAACCTGTCCTTGAACACTGCCAGGAATAGGGAAGCCACAACTTCTCTGGACAACATCTTCCAGTGCCTCACCACCCTCACAGTACAGAATTTCTTCCTAATATCTAAATATCCAAACTCTTTCAGTTTAAAGCTATTCCCACTTGTTCTATCACTACTTGCTCTTACAAGAAGTCCTTCTACAGCTTTCTTGTAGGCACCCTTTTGATACTGGAAAGCTGCTTTAAGGTCTCCCCTGGACCTTCTCTTCTCCAAGCTGAACAAGCCCAACTCTCAAAGTCTGCCTTCATAGGAGAGCTGTTAATAATTCCCATTACATGCCTCCCAAAGTATAGAGGGGATGGCCACGCTGAGAATGCATACCAGATCAGTTTCATGATCAATAATTCTATTTTATTACAAGCCATTATCATAAAGTACAGTGAAATGAGAGCATTAGCCCAGGCCTCAAAGCCAATAAACACTAAAACAGCAAAGGCTGGCCGTAAGTAAGCCGCGGCATAATGAAATTCTGAGACCAAGCGCAACAACTCTGAGAGCAAATAAACCAACATTGTGAAGAGTGATTATTAATCCAAGCAGTGAATGCTTATCACAAATACGATTAGACACACTCTGGTCAGATCTGTTGTTACCTCAACCCCTCGTGCCCCATATGCACCAAAAAACGACTGTTGTGGTTTAGGCCCAGCCAGTAACTCAGAACCACACTGCTGCTTGCTCGCCCTCTTTCCCTGTCTCCTTTGGGTGGGATGGGGAGGAGAATCAAAAAAATGTAAACCCCATGTGTTAACAACAATCGATTAACTAAAGTATAATACAAAACAACTACTACTACTACTGATAGTAACGGTAAGGGAAATAACAAGGGGAGAGAATATGAAACTAAAAAGGGAAAGGGGAAAAAAACACCAATAAACACAAGTGATGTACAATACAATTGCTCACCACCTGAGAATGAATATCCAGCCCAACCTGAGCAGTGATCTGGGCCTTCTGGGTGACTCCCTCCAGTTTATTTACTGGCCCTGATGTGCTGTGGTATGGAATACCCCTTTGGCCAGTTTGGGTCAGGTGTCCTGTCTCTGCTCCCTTCCAGCATTTTGTGCCCCTCCTCACTGGTAGAGCATGAGAGACTGAAAAGTCCTCGATCGGGGTAAACACTACTTAGCAACAACTAAAACAGCAGTGTGTTATCAGCATTATTCTCAGACTAGAGACAAAACACAGCGCTGCACCAGCTACTAGGAAGAAGAAAAATAACTGTTACAGCTGAACCTAGGACAGTATTCCCAGAAAGTGTTTTGTTTGTTTATAGCTTTTTTTGACCCAAGGGGAATATTATCTTTATTTAATCAGTAATTTTTATGTATACCACTATCTTTAATCTTGATTAAATTCCATCATTCCTAAACAGTGAATTCTTTCAGCCAGCTTTATTCCATTTATAAATGGTCTTGTTTTCTACTTCTATTATTCCTATAATGAATGGTTTCATATCTTTCGCACCAATTTCTGAAAGCAGTTGTTTACCAATGCCTAACTCATTGTGTTAGCAAACATCCATTTGAGTTGTTTCACTTTGGCCTCATCCTTGCTTTCAGCTGGAGGTACAGTTAATTTACTGGCTGAAATTTCTTACCATATTATGCTTATAAAGAAAAGAGGGCTATCCTTTCTCTTAAATTTTCTTTCTCCATTTTCACATTCTTTTCCAAGGGATTTCTCTTCTGCTGTGCAGCTTTGAAATTTTAGTAGTCCTTCAAAATTTTCCTCTGCCCCAGCTGTGGAAGCTCACTATTCTTTTGAATTCATTTGCCATTCAGACTGCATTTGGCATCTCTCTCCCTGTCTGCTCCCCAAAATTTCACTCAAGAAGTAGCATGGTCTTCAGCTGCAACTTCGGTTCTTCAGTGATATGTTCTGTGAAATTTATCAAGTAGTAGTTCCTGCAGCTTACAGTATCCATTTCAAGTTAATGTATTTATGATTTTACGATCTCAATGTAGTTATGTCTTCTTTTTTTTTATTATTGCTACAGTCTTCCTTACCCATATCAAGCTATGAGGTTAAAAAGAAGAGGAAAAAAAAAAAAAAAGAGCCCACCGAATCACATATTTTCCACATTTTCATGTAAATACATCTTTCTTGGAAGAAACAGTTGTGGAAATATGAAATAAGGGAAAAGGTTCAGGATTTAATTTTCTCCTCTCCTATTTTACTGAACACTGCTTTACCAGTTAGAAGGTTTTCTTATTAAGTTATCATTTCCCAATTTTTCTCTGAAGCTATAAACGTACCAAGCTTAAGAGTTTCACAAAATAGTGTAAGTATTTTTTTTTTTTTTAAAGAGGTTGTTGTTAATGTGCAACGTCTGCCACGGTGCTGTCTTGAGTTTCTTGTCTTCAGTCTTAGAGGTTTGTCTGAGATTTGAATATCTGTTGACTGCTATACCCCATTTTCCTGCAGTGATCATAGTTACTCTACCTTATTAGGTAAGTACTACTATCATGGTTCAGTACAGCAAAGAACATTATTGCTACTGCTATCAGTCGTTCATTAGTTATCATTTCTAAGACACATGAATAGCTGCCAGTACTTTTTACACCTGCAGTGAGAAGAGCAGATCATTTCAAGACACTTCCAGCAAAACTGTTAAAAGCCTGTAACAGCAAATTGATTTCTGAATATGTTACTATAGCCGTAGCTTAATCATTTTGTCAGTAGGTACAGTGGAAAATCTGTTCTTATAGTGTGCAACTCACATACCCCCTCTCTGCATTGTATCTTTTCACAGGGGGCTGTAGAAAGGTCTTTTCTTGTAGGAAATAAAAAACACAACTTCAAATAAAGCAGCCTTGTCCTCCTACTTGTTATTTTGAATCAATGCAGCTGGTATTAACCTCCTTGTAATATAAGGACTTGACCTTCTTAGGTTCTTGTGATGCAGAATCACATCAATAATCTCTGTATGGAAATCTCTGTGCGTGAAAAAAAACAAAAAACAAAAAACAAACAAAAAACCAGCAGTATTTTCTTTGTGCAGTATGCTCCTTATTTTACACAATAACTGGCATTTCTGTAAGACCAAAATTCTATCTGTCATTTAGCTAAAAATTTAAACTGTGGTAGGTTTGCAGTTTCATGTGAGTTTTCTGGTTGTACTGTTATCAGTAGAACGTGAGTTGGTGAGATGTTTTCTATATTCAATACCATAAATTAATACATTGACACTAGAAAAGCAATTTTTTATCTTAATCCTGTTAGAGAAAGCAACTAATTTGTCTGCCCTGTGAAACTGATCCTTACTGTGAACATTTCCTAAATCGAGAGAAAATTTCTAAAGACTCTGTGTGTGCTCTAATTTAGGGGTTTAGATTCATGAGCTTAAGCAGCACTTCTTTTACTTGCTTTCAAGAAAATATAAAAGAAACTAGCGTCAACTTAGTATATTTCTTTATAAATCATGCAACTATTAAGGTATGTGTAGCGTTTTTTTTTACTTTTTTGCCTCTAATATACTGGGTAATTACAAATAGTTTTGTGTCTTAAATGGCAGCAAGACAAAAAACTTTATAATGTATTGCACTATTAAAGGTTTTGCGTGTGCAGACCATATATAATGTCTCCTCTAGTCTCTGTCATCTAACCACTGATTTTACTATATAGACTGAAGATTTCCTCATATCTTTATTTTATATGACCATTCATTATTCCACAAATGTTATTGGAACTGTATTGAAAGTATCATTACACAAGTTTACTATGCAGGAAAAGAATGTTTATCTTTGTAAGAAAGCTGTTCACTCAGGTTTTTATGCAAGATTTTTATTAGATAATAGGCAATAAAATATTTGTATATTCTACTTTACAACCTGTGCCAAAGCCTACACTGCTCACCTCTCTGTGAACTGACATTAAGGCATCTTGGCCTGCCTGCCATGGAAGACTAGTCAAACCTGTAAAATTATCAGGTTTCAAAAAAAGTTTAGGTCCCAAATTAAATCCTAGTTAGCGATTAAGACCTTACTCCTGACTACACTTAAGTATATCTGGTGACTTCTCTGTGCATGAAGGGTCATGTGTACTCTTAAGTCAGGCTATTTGAATACATGCATTTTAATACATGCTCAATCTTTGCTAGTAGCTGAGTGGAATGGACCACAAATTCTAATGTAAAGTCTTCTGGGTTCAGCAGTAGCAGTCATTTTTTTCTCCTTCTTAGTAGCTGGTGCAGTGCTGTGGTTTTGACTTTCAGCCTGGGAACAGCACTGGCAACACTGATGTTTTTAGTTGTTGCTAAGTAATGTTTACTCTGACCAAGGACTTTCTGAGTCTCATGCTCTGCCAGGAAGGAGGGGAAGCCGGGAGGAAGCAGAGACCGGACACCTGACCCAGACTAACCAAATTGGTATTCTATACCACAGCATGTCATGCCCAGTATATAAACTGGGGGCAGTTATCTCAAGGGGCCGATCAGTGCTTGGGTCAGGCTGGGTATCGGTCTGCGAGTGGTGAGCAGTTGTATTCTCTTCCTTTGTTATTTCCCTTGTCATTATTATTATTGGTGGTAGCAGTAGTGGTTTGTGTTATACCTTAGTCACTGGCCTGTTCTTATCTCAACCCATGGGAGTTACATTCTTTTGATTCTCCTCCTTATCCCTCCGGGAGTGGGGGGGGGGGGGGGGGGGATGTGTGTGGGAAGTGAGCGAGTGGCTGCGTGGTTCTGAGTTACTGGCTGGGCTTAAACTATGACAAGTCTGTACTTCAGCTCTTTTCAGTTGCTGCTCTCTTCAGTGAGACCACTTTTTGCCTCTATCTGTTATCCCCTCTTAAACTATTGACTGGATAACCCTAAACTAGCATCCTAACTCACAATTTGAGACAAAACGCATTCCCGTGTTATTTTCCTGAAAATAAAAGTTTTCTGAATGTATTCTCCAAATGTCCAATAGTTTAAACTGCAGATATTCTGTTCTGCAAATTAGAGGCTTTACAGTGTAGTATTTTGTTGCTATTGTGTACTTATTTTGGAAGGAGAGAGGATAGAGTTACAGATTAAGATCAAATGCAGCTCTTCTGCTACTTGCTAAAGACATAGAGTCATAGCTACTACATAGAATAGTCTCCTTGGGGATGCCAAGGACTAAGTCCTAAGACCTCTGGACTTTAAGCAAGAATCATCAGCTCAGTTGTCCTGTGAAATAGCTGCTGGTACTGTAGGATGCTCTCTGGGGTCAAAGTACCAGGCTCTGCCACTGTCGTTCACACATCTAGTAGTGCTGGGAAGCTCGATACTCTACTTTGAGGTAGCATGCAACTCATTTTTTTTTCTGGAAATGTCCACTTCTGCATAATTGTGCAGTGAAGGATTGAACATACTGTGCATCTACAGGCTACCATGTCTTTGAGAAGACTGTACAATAAATAAAAATGACCAATTGTACAGTGAAGAGTAAGCTGTTTCCAAATAATCATTGAAATTAATTATATATTAAGTGTATTAGGTAAGGAGCAAGTTTTAATGTTTTTTTCCCTTTTTTAAAAGATCTTTTTAATATACCCTGACAGGTGACTCAACCTGGTAAGCAATGTTATGTTTTATCAATCAAACTGTGATTTAATTTCATTTTCTAATAAGATCTTTACTATCTGCCATTTTACTTAGTGTTTAAAGAAATGTTAACTTCTACTTTCCCTACTTTATTGAAAACCATTAATGTGGAGATGTTAAGTTGTACTAAAAAATTACCAGCTGTTTTCTCATGTCATTGCACGCCAAAGTATTTGAAGTAGCATGTTAAGAAACAGACTGCTTACCAAATTTAGCAAACTATAATCTATTAATTCAAAAACTCATGGTAGTTCACTGATTTTTATAGAAAACTCCAAAAATTAGTAAAGGAAGTCCTATTTGAGGTACTCAGTCACCTGCTATGTCTTGGTTCTGCTGCTTCATTTAACACTACCTGCAGAACCTTTTATTTTAATTAGAACATATTTGTTCAGTCCTTCCTGTTTCTGCCATCCCACTTCATAAAGACCCAGATTCTGTCACTGTTTCAGAAGCAAGTACGTTTTTCTTCTGTGAATCCTGGCTTTACACAGTATATCTAGAATGTAGCTCAAAGAGAAGAGAGAAAACTCTGTGTTGAGGATGACTTTCCTGATCACTTACTTTCAGATGCATGGATTTGGGAAAAAAGGGCAGTGAACATCAGCACTGTCTTTCGAGGAGGTACTATTTATGCAGAAATGGGATGACAATCCATGGAAGATAAATTATGCTTCAGAGTAAAAATGCCTCCAAGAGCTTCTGAAATAATTCATCATCTTCAAACTCCTAAGCAAGAAGCACAGCCTTGTGTTCAGCCTACCCTGAACTTAGACCAGTGTGTAGAAAAACATTATTTTAACTGTATTTTACAGAGTGGATCATGCTTACTGCAAGTTGCATGCTGAGTGAAGCGAACCAGCTAAGTGACTTATACATACAAATAATTATTCCAAATGGAAATTTTATTTTGAAATGGTATTTACATGTTTCTTTCTCTAAAATTAATCAATCTCCTGCTTTGAACTTAGTGGCAGTCTTGTCTGAAATTCAGTACAATAAAATAACCTGTAATTCAGAACAAGTATTTAGAATAAGTAATTTTAGAATAGCTCCCTCCTTTACTGGTTGTGGGAGCCTACCTAGCTGAAATCAGGGCTGCCAAAGGGTTGTGCCACTAAACAATGATGAAAATTACATGTGGGCCTGATATGATGAAGCATCCCTTTTACCCTGAAAAACACGAGTTTACACTGCACTTCTATATTACTGTCTTGATTTAATAAATCTGATATCTTTCATAATATTTTCTCACAGTTTTATGGCTTGAGAACCCATGTTTATACCAATTTATATTACTTGCTCTAAATTTTTGTGAAGAAAAATTTAGAGTTGGAAAATGCTTTGAATTCTTTCGCTATGTGGCTATATTGTCTTAGAGGATACTTGCAGGAGTTCAGTTTGGTTTTATTTTCTTTCATATTTAGTGTGTTTTACCCTCACTGAGCAGTTAAATGTTGACTTTTATATGCTTCAGAGGATGCGATTTTTGACTTCCTGTGTCCAAGGCTGTCTGGGTCTCAGAAATTTCCTTTTGCTCTCCTGGACTGAGTTGCTCTAACGATTCTGGCAATTTCACTGTTCAGTTATCTGATAATTTAGGGCACTTTAAATTTCTGATATCACTATAGCCAGTAGCAGTACAAAAGGAACTGAGATTGGGACTCAGAATTGCCACAGATAATACCTGGTTTCTGTCAAGAAGAATGTTAAATAAAACCTGTGGGACTTTGGAAAGGAGTGCCATCTTTAGGATGCCAAGAAGTGGATTTTAACTTCAGCTCTTTTCCAGCTGGAGTATGACCATAACTAACAAAGAGTCAACAAAGGGCTGAAGAAGACTTGGCTTTCCTTCCTCCTTCGCCTTGTCCCCTTTTCTTGCCAGGATAATTGTAGTGTTTGTGTATGAAGGATCAGTAATTGCACAGATTACTTCATTTGTGGTGTCATGGGACATATTTCATAAGGTGGCAGGGAAGGTTCAAAAAGGAAATAGTTCCATCATTATTTTACACCAATACATCAAACAAAACGGAGGACTACAAAAGCAGTTGCTCCCTGTTTACAGTAAGTCATAATCCACAGAATGCTGTTCTACTTACTGTGAGTAGGAGTGATGTTTCTAGTGAAAGAAGGAGCAATTGTTTCTCAGTACCCTAGTGAGAGACCAATCTTTTCCACAGCCCAAATCAAAACTATGCAGCTGACAACCTATCTTTGAAACAGTGAGAATGTACTTAGATAGTCACAGGTTTGTTGCTTCTTTTCCTTTTACTGTAGTTTGGAATCAGACAACAAACTTTACCAAATTGTTCTCTTTTTATTTCCATTTACTCTAAGCAAGAGCTCCTGTCATGGACAATCAGGCCTTATGACATGTAATTTGTTTGCAGTGCAGAGGTAAGTTATCTCTCTGCTTTCCCAATTTCCTTTTAATTCCTATGAGCAGTTGCTAAAACATAGGTACATTGTCAGTGACAAGTAAGGTGTCAAGATGGAGTCCTGACGTGACACAGACTAAATAACGAAAAATATTAAAATACCATCTTACAATTATGAATGTGATTAATCTTGTTATTTCTAACAAGTATTTCTAAAAAACACCCTTGAATGTTTGTTTTGTGTTTTCTTAACCCATAAATTACATTAGTAAACCACTATACTGAATTTTCACCGGTGCTACTGCATCTCTGTAGTAATGAAAAGGTGTTTCCAGGAAGTTTGTTTTGCATAGTTCTTTCTTAATAGTTGCCTTCACAATGCTTCCCCTATTTGTATTGGTAGGAAACAAAAAAAAAAAAAAAAAAAAACAAAACCAAACAAACAAACAAAAAAAACCCAAAACCAAACCAAAATAAATAAATAAAAAAAACCCCACACCAAAAAAAAACACAAAAAAAAAAAAAAAAAAGAACAAACCAAAAGCTAAATTTTGGAAGAATATTTTTTAAAACTATTTCACCATGAGTAGACCTGAATATCTTGGAAAATAATCATGAAATTGTTAATCCTGATGACTTGCATATTCATTCAACTTTTGATGTGAGGTATGAATTCCAGTAAATATAAAACTGTCTTGGTGAAGCAGCAATATCTAAAAACAGAGACTAAAAAGGATCATCTGCAAGTGTGTCCTTACCCATTCCCAGTTATTTGTTTCACCAGAAGGAGAGAAAAGGAAGAGCAAGTCAGCTTTAGGATATAATCGTTACTCTCCTGGTGAATAGAACATGTCATTTGAAAAGCCAAACTTCTCATGAGTGTTTTGGGAAGATGCTGACCTGAGGTACATTTAGAATGATACTTTTTATCACTATTCCCTCCTAAACGTGTTCTGTAGCCTCTTCAATAGCATAAAAGATCTCATAATTTCTACTCTGAATGAAAAATAGAGCTGATTATATTTTGAGTCCTGGCAAGCCAAATTAGAAATGAAGACAGGATGAAATTCTTCTTTTAATTATGGGAATTTGTTTCAGTGAGGATGTGAGCTTTGAGCAAAGTAGTTTGTACTTAGCAGCAACCTGAAGCATGTGGGGGTGTGCTAGATAGAGCACTGGAACCTTTACTCATGCCACAAGCTCCTAACCAGCATGAGGACCTGTGCAGCTCTACTACTGCAGAGCCTCTAAGCATATCACTAAGTTAGAAACATCTCTTAATTTCTTTTCAATGTCTATTCTGAGAATCAATGACTAAATAAGGGCTTTGGTATTTAAGTAGTGATAAAGAAAGAATCATAGAATCACAGAATCATAGAATAATTAGGGTTGGAAAGGACCTTAAGGTCATCTAGTTCCAACACCCCTGCCAGGGGCAGGGACGCCTCCCACTAAACCATGCCACCCAAGGCTATGTCCAATCCAGCCTTGAACACCGCCAGTGATGGAGCATTCACAACTTCCCTGGGCAACCCTTTCCAGTGCCTCACCACCCTTACAGTAAAAGGTAGGTCTGTAATTACATGCATCAGACATGCTGTGCTTTCAACGTCTGCCATACAACATAGACAAGTACAGGGTCGTAACAGTCTGCAAGGAGCTCTTGCTCAAGCCAGAAGCATAGTACAAGTCTATTGTGATCTGCTATTGATGCTTAGAATGATTTCTAACTTATGTTTGCTTGGCTACCTTTCAAATTCAACACTTGTCGTGAAAGGATTCAGGTCCTAAGCAGACTGGAGACATGGAAATAACCCATCATGCATTCTTACAAATTTCTCAGTACTTCTTAGTGCCTGAGCTGAAAGAATGAGACCCACTCTTCTGTACATAACTGTAAACATGAAAGTGCTTCTTATATTTACAGTTCAGTAAATCAAACGCACAAAGATAAACTCTAGAGCAGTGGGAAGTTTTACGAAGAAGAGATAATTCTGTGACAAATTATCTACCTCCCCAAAATACTGAACAGAACCACCAGTCTTATGGAAGGAACTAAAAAGTGTAAGATGATATCTTAGGGACAGTCGGGTTTATAAAATGTTGGTTTAAATACACTGCTGTCTTCAAAACACTCATAAATAGGAGAAAGGAAAGAAAATGGAGTGTGAAGACATTGAAAGTGGAAAGAAAACAGATAAGGGCTGGAAGAATCCAGACAGCCATCACTAAGGTGTAGGGCTGACCAGATTGAAGGTAGAGGCTGTTGTCTTGCTGATTCCAGTAAAAGTATATTGGCAGTGTATGTGGGACCAAATTCAGCCAGCCCTACTCTGTACAAGTGCATACAGAGGAAGATATTGTGTATGCATTACAGAATGATTCTAAGATATCAAAAACTATATTTTCAAAGTGAAAATGCCTGCAATAAATTCTTATGTAAAATACTGTATCTGGAGTATAAGTTAAGTGCATTAGATGAACTTTAATTTTGTTTTTTTTTTCACAAGAACATATGCTTCAAAAGAATCATTTGGTTCACTGAATAAAAATAAACAACTGATCATTTAACCACCTGAAGATACAGCTGCAGAGCAAGCAACTTTCTAACTGCCAGGGGAAAAGGAAGAATCTGGCAATGAAATGAGATGCCTGTATGCAGTGGGCCTGCTGTCTTATATTTTGAATCATGCATGGGCTCTTTTATATCATGTTATTTATAAAGTAATTGTCATGGGTTCAGCAGCAGCAACAGTAATTTTTTTCCTTCTTGGTATCTGGTGCAGCGCTGTGTTTTTGATTTTGGGCCTGGGAACAGTGCTGACACCACCAGTGTTTTCAGTTACTGCTTAGAATGTTTTGCTTTGACCAAGGACTTTCTGAGTCTCACGCTCTGCCAGGGAGGAGGGGAAGCCAGGAGGAAGCAGGGACAGGACACCTGACCCAAACTGACCAAAGAGGCTATTCCATGCCACAGCACGTCATGCCCAGGATGTGAAAAAATGGAGAGCAGAGACCCGGAAGGGTGGGGGTGCACTGCTTGGTCGGGCTGGGTATAGGTGTTGAGCAGTTGCATTCTTTCCTTGTATTTGCCTTGTCATTATTATTATTGGTGGTAGCACTAATGGTCTTGTGTTATACTTCAGTTACTAAACTGTTCTTAACCTGTGGGAATTGCATTCTTTTGATTCTCCTCCCCATCCATCCAGGGGCGGGGGGAAGAAAGAGAGGGGAGTGAGTGAGAGAATAGGCTGCATGATTTACAGCTTAAACCACTACACTAATAGAGAGTATAAGGAGCTTATGTGACATGTAACAACTAGGGTTCAAATCTTTCTATAGGTAGGTGAATCATATCGCTCTGCTGCCGACCTTGCACATTTCAATATCTGCAAACATTATGAGCATCTTTAACTATTTATAGCAGTTGATTAATTGAATTATTGACAAATTACTGCTGCTTTATAACGAAGATACTCTTTGCCTATGGTTCCTTCTAAAGAGGCCTTCAAAATATATTCATTTCAGAAAAATGGAGTGTAGGCTAGAAGGGCTTGCTTATTTCTGCTAAATTCATTTTTGCTCTGCAGTGGTGCAACAAATTGGACAACTTGAAAGTGGTTCTCACAATCCCTAATATTCCTCCCTAGGGCTGGCATGTCTTTAAAGACATTTTTTCTCTATTTTTGTACACGGAGGACTTTGTGGAGGAAGGGAGTTTCTCATTTCTCCCTCAGCAGCTTTGACAGCTGATTGAGGAGCTCAAGTTGAGGTCTGAGTGCAAACTGGCAGAATTAGGTTAAGAGCCAAAAGGAATTTTGCAAGAGCTGATTTCAGAGAAAAATGATAAATTCTTTTCCTGTTTTCCCTGAATTTCTCTATGACAAAAATTAGTGTCTTGCATGATACTCTCATGCATGTCATGGAGTACCTACATGAGCCCCTGTATGTCTCCACACATTTTTTACTGTTGACCTTCAGTTTTGCGCACTTGTTGCATGATACAGATTGACAGCATGAATGGAAGGAAGTTTTCATAAAACCTTTATTTCTGTGATTCATTATTCATTCTTCCTTTCATAAATGACTGATCCTGTTCCCACAGAATATACCTGCATTCATAGCTTTTCCGCTCAGAAATGAAACATTAGGTCTAATCTATACCAGGATCTACAACTTTCTGTGGTGTGTGATTATAGAAGTAGAAAGGATTATTTGATCTTATTAAATCTTCTGTTAGAATTTGTTATGTTTTGATCTTTGTGAGTTCTTAGATTTAACTCTTTCTGGAGGATCAACTGAGAAACAGCATGTTTGATTTTTAAATATAGTAATTCATCTGCTTTTGTGAGACCTCACTTGGAGTATTGTGTGAAGTTCTGGTGTCCTCAACATAAAAAGGACATGGAAATGTTGGAACAAGTCCAGAGGAGGGCCACGAAGACAATCAGGGGACTGGAGCACCTCCCGTATGAACATAGGCTGAGAAAGTTGGGGCTGTTCAGCCTGGAGAAGAGAAGGTGTGGAGACCTCATAGCAGTCTTCCAGTATCTGAAGGGGGTCTATAGGGATGCTGGGGAAGGACTCTTCATGAGGAACTGCAGTGAGAGGACAAGGGGCAATGGGTTCAAACTTAAACAGGGGAAGTTTAGATTGGATATGAGGAAGAAATTCTTTACTGTAAGGGTGGTGAGGTACTGGAAAGCGTTGCCCAGGGAAGTTGTGAATGCTCCATCCCTGGTGGTGTTCAAGGCTGGACTAGTTATAGCCTTGGGTGTCATGGTTTAGTGGCAGGGTGGTTAGAACTAGGTGATCTTGAGGTTCTTTCCAACCCTAACTATTCTATGATTCTATGATCAAGCAAGATAAGTCGTTGCATATTGCAAGGCAGTGTTTCAAGGCAGTAGCTTTTCACTTTTCGATACCAGTGTTCAGACTAGCAGTACAGCACAGGGGAGTAAGTCTGGAGGTCTCAGCCCAGTTCCTTGTTGACAGAAAATAATCTAATCAAATAGCACAACTAGCCATTTCTGCTGTATAGTTGATTGCATGTATAAGGTGAGAACCAGAATTCAGAGTTTGTTGTGTTCAAATGAGTTAAAACATGCAGAAGCGTTGGAATTATTTCACATGTTGTAATGGTTTCTGGGACGCTTAATGCTAAGGAAATTACTATTACTTTACTTTTCTAAGTACACTGGATTTTTTTAATTATTATTATTTATTTTATATTCTGGATTAAAGGCTGTACAGAGAGTTGAGCCTGACTGTTATTTGAAATTATTATTCAACTGAATTCAGTAGGAGAAGGATCAGACCTTTCAGATCACCAGATATTGTTGACTGGAAAAGCTCAGAGAAGTATTTTTCTTAGGATGAAAGAGCAGGAATAGTCCAAGATATTTTGCACTGAAATTTCCATTACACCAGAATGACAAAGAGCATGAAGTATTTCAAGGAGAAAGAGGAAGAAATATAATGTCAGGTAATACTGGATCTAAAAAAAAAACCAAACAAACAAAGCCAAATACAAAATGTGCATGATATAAGGACACATTGAAATCCAAAATTTTTCTAGAGTTTTAATGAATAGTTGTGTTAGCATTCTTGGTAAACTAAGTAAATCTTAGAACTCATCACAAATCTCAGCTACTTTTAAAGAGTTACTTTCTTTTGAAGGCTATATTACCATAAACAAATCATGTTGAATATATGCAATGTAATATTGGAATATAAAGTTAAAAAAAAAAGAGAGATAAGAGGATCCAGAAATATAATCTTCTTGTAATCCTGTATTAATCCATTCTGTACTGCTAAGGTTTTTATTTGAGCATGGAGCTCACAAGGACTCTGGGAGTAGCAAAAAAAAGGGAAAAAAAATGAAAAGTCTTCTGTATATAAATCCCCAGAGCTACACCTATACAGAATTTTTGCATTCTGTAAAGAAAGGAACAGCCCCCGGAACTAATCTCTTTTTGCATGGATTTCTCTTCTTGTCCTTACCTTGGCTCTTCCACAGCCCCACTAAGTGTGCTTCTGCCTCGTGCTGAGTTCAATGCTACCACTGGCTGTCAGGGCATGCCTTTTCAGCACCAATTTGCTGTTTAACTAATCCCTCGCTGATACCACTCAAACGTTGAAAGGAGGTTTAGTTTCACTATCAGTTATACCTTCAGAGATGACGAAATCAATTGATTTTGTAGCATATGATGAAAATGCTAAAGTTTAATTATCAGTGGTGTGATTAGTGAACTCCACCTTAGGGTCTGATGTAAGCAGAGACCGATCACACAGCATTTGCTTGGAACTGCAGCCCACCTTAAAAGCCAAGAGTGTCAAAACTATGTCTGTTTCCAGGCATTTCTGTAAAAACTGGATTAAAGAAGGTTAGCAAGGGAGAAAAATCTGCCTTTTTTTCTTCTAGAGTTCAAATCAATAACAATTTCAATATTAGAAATTAACTGAGAGTAAATCTCATAATTTGGAAAGTCTGGGAAGCTGTTCCTAAGGATAGGTAATACTCTGATTTTCAGTCTGTCTCCCTCATCATTATGGACTGTAATGCCAAATACTACTAGTGCCGTTATTTCTACTACTTTTATACACAAAGCATCTATTTATTTGACCAGATAATGCAAAACACGTCTAGAAACTGAAACACATGAGTGGACAGCTTTGGTAAAAACTGGCTTTACGGCAGTACTAAATTTGGGGTACTGAGCATTTTTTTGCATGTCTCACATTGCTCATTCACATGTATGGTTTTCAGCATTTTTAGATTTCCTTAAAAATATTTCTTGGATTATTTTTTTCTCTAAGATAAGGAAATAGTTCTTTCATCTATGGGAAAACAGGCCTGCTGCAGTTCTTGGGCCACTTCTCCATCTTGCCAGGGCAGACTGCCATCTTAAATTTTGCAAAGGAGCTGTGTTCATAAACCCCACATTTCCTGTGTGTTTCAGTTAACAGCTTCTCTCCATCCTCTCTTCTATTGCTATTCTATACTGCGTCAAGGAGACAGAAGACTGCAGGGAGATTCTGCTTGTACCAGGCTGTATTCTACTGTATTTCTGCCTTCACAACTGACTATTCTGCTGATCTACTAGGTAATTCAGATCAGCTCAGAAATTCTTCATTTTGTTATACCATGAACCACTGGTGGCATTTGCCACAGTACCGTACCATGCATGCCATCGCGTACTGTCAAAACCATCAACTATAAAGGAGATATTGCATCCAAAACACTTATTAAATATTCAGATTTAAGCGTGTCGTGGTTTAAGCCACTATAACTCACCCAGTTCGCTCGCTCACTCCCCCCTTTTTCTTCCCCTCAGCTTCCGGGGGGATGGGGAGGAGAATCAAAAGAATGCAACTCCCACAGGTTGAGGTAAGAAGAGTTTAGTAACTAAAGTATAACACAAGACCATTACTGCTACCACCAATAATAATAATGACAAGAGAAATACAAGGGAAAAGAATACAATCGCTCACTATCCGATACCCAGCCCGACCAAGCAGTGCAACCCCCATCTTTCCGGGTCTCTGCTCTCTGTTTTACATCCTGGGCATGATGTGCTGTGGCATGGAATACCTCTTTGGTCAGTTTGGGTCAGTTGTCCTGTTTCTGCTTCCTCCCGGCTTCCCCTCCTCCCTGGCAGAGCGTGAGACTCAGAAAGTCCTTGGTCAAACCAAAACACTCTAAACACTAGCTGAAAACATCGGTGTTATCAGCGCTGTTCCCAGGCCCAAAATCAAAAACACGACGCTGCACCAGATGCCAAGAAGGAGAAAAATGACTGCTACTGCTGAGCCCATGGCAATGTGTTACATTTTTATGCCTTTCTTTGCTGTTGCTGGCAAGATTTTATTTAAATGATCTCTGTGTCAGTTGATATTCTCTCATTAGCAATCTGTGCTCCTCTTAATCTCTTTTATCATCATTTTTTGATGTTGCTCAAGAGCACTGTGTTGCATTATTCTCCAGGCTTCACAGGTAAAGGCTGCGGAAGATTTCTCACCTAACACTTTTCTCCTATAGCCCTATTTTTTCAATTTGCTGAGAGCTTGCATTATAAATTCCGGGTTTTGATATTTTTAGGGTAATTTTTCCTGCTCTACATTTTTAGAATTTGTCGAACAATGCTGCATTTCTAAAATTATCCTTCTGCTGCTTGCTGTTCACTGTCTGATCTTTTTGTTAGTTTTTGAGAACTTTTCTATGTTTGATATTTACATTTATTCTCCTTTCTTTGGATGTTTTGTATTCTACAGTTTTCCTGGTTACTGGGATTTAGCTGACCTTATGAATTTAGAACTTAAATGAATAATTTAATCGTACTGTGAACTTTATATATAATAATAAGAGCAAGTATGCACATTGTTTTCCAGAATTGAGTGATTACTGTTGCATAGAAGAGAAATGGGGTGCATAGCTTGAATCACAAAACTCTGCTTAATCCTTGCTACACCTTATTCATGTAGACTTCACTGCATAAGAAAACAAAGTGTGGTCCTACAGCTGCAGCACATTTTTTGATCATAAACAGTGGTAGCATTTTCTCATTTATCTAATTTTAGGAGGTCAGAAATTTTTATCTGTTTATTGATGGACTGTGTGTGATTCTTAGTTCAGTAGTATTGCCTCATTTTGATAATTATTTTTATAACGGCATTGTGTCCAGGACTACATTAAATATTTTAATTGTAGCGGACTTTAACAACAACAGCAAAAAAGATAAATAAATCCTTTAATATATTTCATTGTCCAGCCTATTTCTAAAGATTACTGGCTTACATATCTCATTTGTGCAGAGCTCATTTTAGTTTAAAAATAATTATTCTTTATAAATGTTAACAGAAAATGTAGTATAGTGAAAAAAAAAAGTAGTATGTATTTATAAAAGCTTGCTTTCATTCAGTTTCTGTTCATCTTCATCTCAACAATGGCTTTATGAAACCAGTGACTTCTCATAAAGTGGGAGAGAAAACAGGCATTTGAACAGATGGGCTTTATAAAGATTCTGCAGTATATCTGCCACAAATGGTTGAGCACAGCTACTAAAGCAGGACTAAGATATGACTGAGAATAAAGAGCTTCCAAATGCTTTGTGCTCTCAGTGAAGAAATTTTAGATTAAAAGACAAAGGTTGTGATGTAAATGTACATAGATCAAAGAGGACACATAATGGAACTTTGCTATATAAAAGGAAAAATCCACTTTCATTCAGAGTAATAAAATTGCAGTATGCTGCAGAGGAAAATTGGCAAGTCTTGTATTGTTGGTTTTTTTTTAACTTATTGCCCCTCCTAGTCTAGATATGGTTTCTGTCTTTTGTCTCAAACGATTTTAAAAAATCCAAATGGTTTACAGTTTCACCAAAATAATATTAAAGCTTTAAATTTTCATAGGTACCCCTCTTATGAATTTTTGTGCAAGGTGGGAAGAAGTTGCTCTTACCATCCATTCTCTGCTGCAGACTTCTTTCTTTCCAATAAGGCACAGAAAAATTGAAAGAAATTTTTATAGCACTCTGTTTCGAAGGACACATCACTACAAATAAACAGTTACAGAATAAAAAAGTATCATAATGAATATAGTATGTATTTTTTATGTTACAACAACTTGTTGACAGAATTAAGTCAAAACTGTCCTGTTGCCTAATACCTAGAGAAATACGAAAGTTAGCTCATCTGCACACTCAACATTGGGCATGTTCCTGATGCTTCATGCGTTTCCATGGTGAGAGAGTTAGAGAAGAACAACCATGTACATTCAGTCTCTATATTTTGATGAAGAGTTCTTCACTTTCCAAGAGAATTGTAAAACCGCACTTCAGTGCATCCCTGACTTGATATTAGTTCTAGGTAAAATAAGGTAGGGTTATGCTTTCTTTGTATTTAATTTTGAGGCATAACTTGGAAGTGTTGTCTTCTTCCAGAAAAACATTAATTCCCTTTGTCTGTGGAATTTCCGTAATGGTCACATCTCCTTGAAAGCTGGTAACAAGTCTTTGTATAGAGAAATAGGTTGCTAATGAAACCCTGAATACTTTGACCATGAATAATTTAAGTCAGATCCCATTTTTTAGCTATTCCAGTGCTTTTGTTTAGAAGATTCCTATTTAAGTATCTGATTTGAAAGCATGAGATCTGTTATTTCTTCAAGTACGGATTTTCTTTAGAATTTAAATCTTCTGTTGATATGGTCAGTAACTGCCAGGTCTCAGTTCCCCAAATTAGTTTAAGAACTTTTATTGACAAAAATTGTCAATTGTTATAGTAAGGTGCATTTGTAGAAAAGTCTGTTTGGTCCTTATTTTTGAATTAAGTATCTGCTGCCTATGAAACCTGAAAAAAAAAAAAAAAAAGAGAATTCGAAAAGGGTATTCTTACTCTGAACAAAGTCTCATGACCTTGTATTTCATGCAGTTCTGTGAATCTTGAAGTGCACCTCAGGAGTACATTCCCCTTTTCCCTTGTAGTTTAGCTGGTTTTTGGAGGCCATCTTGCTGAAAAGGGCTGCTGTGAAGGAGAAGATAGAAGCCCCAGTAGCAGTTTTCTCTGCCTTTGCTTGGGCAGAGTGGCTGAGAAATGAGGCTCCCGGGCTTGGCCCCTATCTGAGCTAGGCTGCAGCAATGATAATGCTGCATTTGTACCCCATTTCATATCTCCCTGATTCTGATATGCATCTCAACCTGCTGACTTGGCTTTCTATTTTTTTGGGCCTGCTTTATCACTATGGACTTGCTGGGTGCTTTGTGGGCTCTTGGCTGCTCCTGATCCTGACTTGATTTCTTGGCTCCTTCTTAGGAAGGCTGCTGTCCTTGCCTGCTTTGTGACAGCTCCCAGCTCGCTTTCCTTTACAGGGCAATCTTCCCTTGCTGCTTCCTGACAATGCTAAAGGAAAAGAATCATAGTACTCTCTAAACCTGCTTATTTGAATTATTTTGGGTAAGTTTCTGCTCTTTGTTACTGTCACCCAATTAGTGAATCTGTCCACTTGTAGTGACCTTGAAGCTGCGTAAGCAAATACTTGCAGGTACTTATGTTCTCACAATTCCCTGCTTCGCCATCACTGCATCCATCATGAAAGTGCATGTCTCTTCACAGTAATGGTTATTTGATTAGCAGCAAATTGAAGTTATCTGAACGATTTGTCAGTGGCAATGATTTAGCTGTAGCTCAATGTTAACACTGGAGTGAAACATGGGCAGATGAAACATAGAGGCTGCAGAGCTAGCTCTTGAAGAACAATTAGAAGAAGGTATAATCACTACTCTCACCTTTCTGGTTCCTGTACTGGAATGCAGTGAATATATAGCTTAACTGGTTCAAAGGCTGCCACCAGTTTGGGGTGCTGCATGCTTAATTTGACAGTGGTCATTAAAAATTATGCAGCTAGTCCAGTTGCCTTGATTCTCCTTGGAGACTTTATTATCTGAATAATTGTGCAAGAAAATGTGCAATTAAAAATGCAAATTATCTCATGCTCTTAATTGATTTGAGTTTTCCTGAGTGAAGACACAATGTTACTTGAAAAGAGATCAACAAGAAAAATGAAAATTCGTAAATAAAACATAGAGGAAGAGACAGCTTCATTCCCTCCAACCATGTCATCAAACATTTAAAATAGCTATCTTTGAAACACGAGATGTTTTAAGAAAAGGATACATGTCTCCAATCTCAAGACATTAGATTTTCAATATTTTTTTTGTGCCATTAATATCTATATTATATGTCTTCATAAAAGCTGTTTAAAACGTTTATTGAATTCAAGGACAGGAAAATAGCTTGTATTCGGTCTACAAACTAGAGTGACTATTATGTATTCATCTGCATAATACAGAAGCATAAAAAAACAAAGCCCATGTTCTGTTATAAGCAAAATAAGATTGTATAGCTATTAATAACGGGTGAATACAGGACCAAAGTACTTACAGGCATTTTACGGAGGAAGAATTATTACATTCTTGAGTGTAGTTTAATGGAATAATAAAAGTGAGCTTCTGCTAGAATTATACCCACAAATGGTTCTCTTTAACTGTCAGCTTATACTTACAGGGGAAAAAAAAAAATCCAAAGAGGTTCACCCAGTGCAATATAAAACACAGCCAGATAGGGACAGGATTGCTAGTTTTGAGTGGAGAGACTGGTGCGAAAGCAGTGATCCTTGAAACCTTGTATGATCATTATAAAAGCTGCACACAAATATACCCAAATCTTACCAGCTTTTGCTGCCAAAGGCAGGTGGGTAAGCAGGGTATAGAGCAGGGCAACAAAGGAACCCCAAGAGAATTTTAAGAGGTAAGCAAAGGCCTTTTAAATCTTGCCATGGCATTGATCAACAGAGAGGAGATGCTTTGAAAATCAGTTCTATTGAACACGGCAAAGAGTGATTTATCACTGGCTTTTATTACTTACTATTGGGGTTGTCTGATAATCCAACATTTCAAGAAAGAGGTGCAGGTAAACTACAGAGAATCCCTCTGCTAGTTTTGCTAGCAGTGAAGAGCACAATTGTGACATAGTACATTCAGAAAGATAACAGTACTGAAATCAAGATAAAAAGATTAATGTGTTAAACATTTCAAATTATCACAGGATGAAGTGTAAACGTGCCAAAAAAATAAATCAAATTTACTTAAATAAGTATGGTGAGCAACAGACTTAAAGTGCCAATTTAAACCTAGAAGTAAGCAAGGAAGAATGTGAATACAGCATCGAGATCTGTACTAGCCCAGCTCTGAAGCTGCCTGGGAACCCACAGAAATGTGAAACAGAGTCCATCTCTCTGTGGTAACTGCACCCTTTCAGTTTTATCACCAGCTCTCTGATTAACTCTGTTTCAAGATGCTTGTTCCATGGTAAGTTCATGTGCCACAGTACGCGTGATGTGAGTCAAATCACTCACAAAACTTACTTAATATCTCTAATTCGAAAGGTTGAGAGGAACACGTTTCTGTGTTTTAAGGGTAGCATAGAAAATACCCAAGTATATATTCTTTTTAAATCTGAAAACTAGTTAATACACCCTGCAGACAGATGTTAATATATTAATATGTCAACTTTTGTTGAGGATAAACAGAATGATGAGGATAAACAGAATCAAATAGGTGAAAAAAAAGGTTCTGAAATTCAGGCAAGTTATTAATACTGAAAACAAAAAAATGTCTGAAGGAGCTTACTGTATTTTCCACTTTCTTCTTACTTGTTTGACTTCACAGGACTAAGGACAAAGCATGAATTTCTGTTCATTTTCTGACATCTTGTATTTGCTGATTATCTTAAAGTGAACTAAGTAGCGCTAAGTTAGTGAACTATCTGTTGATCCTGAACTATTTAACTATACTCTGTTGTGAAAATGACTAAACATAATCAAGCGTAAAACAAATAAGTGGACATTTATTATGCATTGATTGCTTTAGTGTTTATTGACTACACAAGACTGAAACTGTTTAGGTTTGGGGAAAATTTTGAAGAGACAGGTTGGTAAAACGTTGTATAAATTAATGTTATTTTTTAAAAATAAATAAATCTTTTTAATGAAGAAAATGCTTTGATTGTACATATGACTCTTCAAACAAAACCTGTGGTTTTTTTGTTAATGGGAACGTGACCACAAGCACTGAATATTGCTACTTCTTTCTTTGGTTTCTCAGATCTGCGTGGAGGTGTTATTTGTATTTATAGAATCATAGAATAGTTAGGGTTGGAAAGGACCTTAAGATCATCTAGTTCCAACCCCCCTGCCAGGGGCAGGGACACCTCCCACTAAACCATGACACCCAAGGCCATGTCCAATCCAGCCTTGAACACCACCAGCAATGGAGCATTCACAACTTCACTGAGCAACCCATTCCAGTGCCTCACCACCCTCACAGTCAAGAATTTCTTCCTCATATCCAACCTAAACTTCCCCTGTTTAAGTTTGAACCCGTTACCCCTTGTACTATCACTACAGTCTGTCATGAAGAGTCCCTCCCCAGCATCCTTATAGCCCCCCTTCAGATACTGGAAGGACGCTATGAGGTCTCCACGCAGCCTTCTCTTCTCCAGGCTGAACAGCCCCAACTTTCTCAGCCTATCTTCATACGGGAGGTGCTCCAATCCCCTGACCATCCTCGTGGTCCTCCTCTGGACTTGTTCCAACAGTTCCATGTCCTTTTTATGTTGAGGACACCAGGACTGTACACAATACTCCAAGTGAGGTCTCACAAGAGCAGAGTAGAGGGGCAGGATCACCTCCCTCGACCTGCTGGTCACGCTCCTTTTCATGCAGCCCAGGATACGGTTGGCTTTCTGGGCTACAAGTGCACACTGCTGGCTCTTGTTCATTTTCTATATCAGCCAACACCCCCAAAGTCCTTCTCCGCAGGGCTGCTCTGAATCTCTTCTCTGCCCAACCTGTAGCTGTGCCTGTGATTGCTCCCACCCAGGTGGAGGACCTTGCACTTGGCATGGTTAAACTTCATCAGGATGGCGTCAGCCCACCTCACAAGAGTGCCAAGGTCCCTCTGGATGGCATTCCTTCCCTCCAGCATATCAACCGAAGCACACAGCTTGGTGTCATCGGCAAAATTGCTGAGGGTGTGCTCAATCCCACTGTCCATGTCACCGACAAAGATGTTGAACAAGACCTGTCCCATCCCTGATCCCTGAGGGACTCCACTCATTACTGGTTTCCAAATGGACATTGAGCCATTCAGCCCTACTCTTTGCATTCAGCCATCCAGCCTGTTCTTTATCCATCGAGTGGTCCACCTATCAAATTGATGTCTCTCCAACATAGAGACAAGGATGTCGTGCAGGACAGCGTCGAACACTTTGGACAAGTCCAGGTAGATGACACCAGCTGCTCTACCCCTGACCACCAGTTCTGTAATCCCATCATAGAAAGCCACCAAATTGGTCAGGCAGGATTTCCCCTTTGTGAAGCCATGCTGGCTGTCACCAAGCACCTTGTTGTTCTTCATGTGCCTCAGCATGCCTTCCAGGAGAATCTGCTCCAAGATTTTTCCAGGCACAGAAGTGAGACTGACTGGTCTGTAATTCCCCCAGTCGATTTGACTGTTGATGGAAAGAAAAAAACTATATATGAACAAGGATACACATGCAGGGGTTATTTTTTAGTGAAAAGATACTGGTAATTGCTTTTGCTAACCCTGGTTTTACACTGTGCTCTGTACAAGGTATCATCTCATCAAAGCAAAGAAACTGAGAAGAAAATCTAACTTCTAAAGCTTGAGTGAGCAGCCATTTGCCTTTGAAGATTAGTTATGCCATAAAGTTTAGGTGCCAGTTATAGAGGAGGTGACGTAATTATAAATAAACAGGTATATAGAATACTTATTATAAATATCACTGAGATATGTTGTTCTGGGTGTTACAGAACATCACATGCTTTTTATATATATGAACCCTTCTGGAGAGATTACATCTGAAGAATTCGCACAGCTTAGCTAAATGCAAAGTCATTAGTTTTTGTCAGAAACTCAGTAGCATTTTTTCCCATACTTAAATTTTCTCTGGAGAAATTTATGAGGTCTTTATTAGACATAGGGAAAGCACTCTTTCTGATTGCTGCTTTTGGCAGTGGCCTAGACTGAGTAGGCAAAGGGTAGCTGCATTTTGATGGTGAGTTTTCATAGATGTTTGATGATAAAGATGTCCAAAAACTGTTCTTTTGAGTTACTTAAATTCAGGTACTTGGAAGAAGTTTATTTGCAAAATTTTATGAGATTACCTTGCTATAATAAGCACAAATTTTGAAGAGTACTTAAAGGACACATTGAGGGTAGTAGGTTTTTTGCATCAGTAGCAGAGTTAGAAGTTATTTGCATTATAAACTGGCCCTCAAATTGCCTTTTTCATTCAGCAGGTAATTAACTGCTTTTATCTGGCCATATGGGGAAAGTAAGAAACGGGTCATGTAAGAAATTTGAGAGTGGGCCTGTTAGAAGTGTGGTGCGTATGATAGAATCATAGAATCATAGAATAGTCAAGGTTAGAAAGGACCTTAAGATCATCTAGTTCCAACCCCCCCTGCCAGGGGCAGGGACACCTCCCACTAAACCATGCCACCCAAGGCTCTGTCCAACCTGACCTTGAACACCGCCAGCGATGGAGCATTCACAACTTCCCTGGGCATGCCATATCTGTTTTTGGAGAAGAGCAGGAAGTAGTATGGATCCTGCAATTGGGGCCTCTACATGAGCTTTGGGTAGTCAGAGGTGCTTTACTATGAAGGCAGTTAGAAGGGCTGTGCTTAGGAGGAGGGTGCTTCAGGAGTTAGTTTGAAACAAAATTTAAATTCTATCTTCATCTAAAAAAAATATTCCTACTATTTCTTAAGCATCCTTTACCTCAAAAAGACTCTGTAACGGCTCTCTAATACTAGATGCTATGTTGACATAGGATTTTTTAACAGTTTATTTTTGCCAGAATACTCTATCTCAGTGCATTTTCCAGCAGGTTTTCCTGACATATCACTCTACACGACCCAAAAGGAAAAGAAAACCTGGTGACTGCGACAGCAACACAGAAAAATAAGAGACAGGGGAACATGCTAATTTGTGAGAGGGAGGTGGAAAATAAGTCACAAAGAAAAACAACAGCTGGAATTAGAAAGCTGTGGGAAGAGATCTGAGGGAAGAATCAGAGAAAGAATAGGCACCATGGCTATAAGAAAATTAATCAAGTTCATAAGCATGTAAATGCTTTCTTAAAAATAATTTCATAAGTGGCATGTATTTTTGTTGGAAAGGAGTTAGTTTGTAAACTTCAGATTTAGATGAGGTATCCAGGAGGCAGTCAGTGGGCTGGGAGCATAGAAAATACGTTGGAGGGAAGGAATGCCATCCAGAGGGACCTTGACACGCTTGTGAGGTGGGCTGATGCCAATCTGATGAAGTTTAACCACGCCAAGTGCAAGGTCTTACACTTGGGGGGGAGCAATCGCAGGCACAGCTACAGATTGGGCAGAGAATTGATTCAGAGCAGTCCTGCAAAGAAGGACTTGGGGGTTTTGGTTGATGAGAAAATGGACATGAGCCAGCAGTGTGCGCTTGCAGCCCAGAAAGCCAACGGTATCCTGGGCTGCATGAAAAGGAGTGTGACCAGCAGGTCGAGGGAGGTGATCCTGCCCCTCTCCTCTGCTCTTGTGAGACCTCACTTGGAGGATTGTGTCCAGTTCTGGTGTCCTCAACATAAAAAGGACATGGAACTGTTGGAACAAGTCCAGAGGAGGGCCACAAGGATGATCAGGGGACTGGAGCACCTCCCATATAAAGATAGGCTGAGAAAGTTGGGGCTGTTCAGCCTGGAGAAGAGAAGGCTGCGTGGAGACCTCATAGCAGCCTTCCAATATCTGAAGGGGGCCTATAAGGATGCTGGGGAGGGACTCTTCATGACGGACTGTAGTGATAGGACAAGGGGTAACAGGTTCAAACTTAAACAGGGGAAGTTTAGATTGGATATGAGGAAGAAATTCTTGGCTGTGAGGGTGGTGAGGCACTGGAATGGGTTGCTCAGTGAAGTTGTGAATGCTCCATCGCTGGTGGTGTTCAAGGCTGGATTGGACATGGCCTTGGGTGTCATGGTTTAGTGGGAGGTGTCCCTGCCCCTGGCAGGGGGGTTGGAACTAGATGATCTTAAGGTCCTTTCCAACCGTAACTATTCTATGATTCTATGATTCTCTGAAAATGTCTACATGTGGGATACTCGTACCTCGTTCCTCCCTGAGGTGGCTAGTGTCCCTACACTACAAGTGGTGAGAAGGGAGGCTTCTTCTAGACTACGATGTTGAATGAGTATCTCCCTCTGGAAGTGTTCACCTCTTTAGTGACCAGAAATTGTCATTTGTCTTTCAGAGGTAGGGTGACTAAAGGCTGAAAATGTATTTCCAAGCTGTACCATGCTGAAGGTGCTTAAGATTCATTACCATTCAGTGGATTTGGGCTAACACATTCTTTCTTTCTTACAAGGGTTCCTTCGCAACTGAAACAAGATTCACAGTGAAATAATTTGGAGAATTTATATACTTTGTAAGTATTTTAGCTATATCATAATGCCTTTTTTGTCAATATTTCACTGGTAATCAACAGTTACCTTCAAAGTTGTCATTTCAAGTGGCTTAGAACCAGGGTAGCTCATCTCTGTCACCTTTTTGTAAGTGATTTATGGCAATTTGAGCAATGATAAATGGATAAACTCATAGGCATTCTTAATAACCATGTATGTCTTCAAGATCTCTGGCTGTGCTTGGTAATTGAAAAGTGTTCCACTTGGAGACAGGTAAGCAGTCACATCTCACACAGCCCTCACCCTGCAGGGCCCTATCGCTTACCTGTATGGGCATGCTGGTCTAGGTGAGAGAAGGCTGTGAGAGTGAATGGGTGGTAGGTGTTTCAGGTAAACCTCCCTCAGCTGGGAATGTCCATGGCTAAGGGAGCAGGGGCGGACTGGGACTAAAACCCATGCAGGATGCAAAATATGTAGTTTCTGGATGTACTTAATGTGTCCTAGCCCTTTGCTGGTTTACTGGATGCTGAAGTTCAGTTACTCTTAGAGACAAAGGGAAGTAAGGTAGGGTGAAAAAAGAGGCAAGTTTGTATATGACTCCCAAGTCAATGTAACTGGTTGCATCTGGTCTGGAAGAAATCAACCAATATGAAATGACAACCAAATTATATATTGATTTGTTAGTAACCATGATATAATAATCTTACTTGCTTTTAGAAGCTGTGTCACACCAATATACGCAGCTTAATCCTTGCTCAGCTATATGACAATCTAGACTATGCATACATATGTTCAAAAGATATTTTAAAAGTATGGTTAAATGGTTATGTGTCTAAAATGTATTCATTCAAGCTGACAAGATGTGATCAGTATTATATTGATAAATCAGTAAAATCTCCATGTTTACCTTTCTGTCTTTAATTACCCCATTACAATGTGGACGGCCCACGCTTCCCTGTATTGGAAAAAGTAGTCTTTTGGATCTTCCACCTCATACACCCCACATTAAGAAAGGAGCTTCCTGTTCTTACCTGTGGAATATTATTCTGACTCACACACTGGACTTTGTGCTTATAAATTTGAAATTAAATTTTCCTGACATTGTATTGAGAGATCTTTATTTCTTTGCTCATGATCTTGAACTGTGTTCGCATGTCACAGTCAGAGATCAACACAGTGTAAAGTCAGGGCTTCAGAGGTGCTTCCAGTAATTTTGTTCTTGTGAAAGGACTCACTTCAAATTTCTATTGCTAGGATTTTCTTGTATTTGCAGTATTGATGTCCGTATCGGCCCAGAGCTGTAGGCTTCACTGTTATTTACCATTTACACTTTGTCCCATTGCCTGTAGGCTTCACTATTATTTACCATTTACACTTTGTCCCAGTGCAACAGCAAACAATAACCATTTCAACAATTTTGAATCTTTTGGACAAACAGGAATTTAAGCGTTGAAACCTAAAAGCTGTAAGAAAGGCTTTCTTTTTTGTAACTTCCCTTTTTATTTTTCCTTTCACCAATAACAAGTTTTGTAGGGAAAATAATTCTCAGTGACTTTTAGCTAGTATTAAGACTTGTAGTTTCCTTTTAGGGCAAGGAAGCCAGTGAAGTGCATTTGAGATATTTGTGTCTGATGCTGAGAGGGGACAACAACAGATGTGAACTGCAGCTTCCTTTTCTGTTACTGAATCTTTGCCTATTGCTAGAAAAAGAATTGTGTGTTGTGTTTGCAGTATACCAGGCATTCAGAAGTCTAGGAAACTAGTATCAATAAGTTGTTTAAAGCATTACTTTGCCTTGTGAATTCAGGCAAATGGTTTTGTTTGGATCTTATCTGGTTAAGACAGGCTATCACTGAACAAAAGGAAAGAGCGGGAGGGATTTCATATGGATGGCAGCGGCAAGTGAGGTTAAAAACTAGCTCTTCATGTACACATCCAAGTTAAATTAAGGACTCTAGAAATGAATGATGGGCAAAACAATGAATCCTCTCTTAATTCTATTCACCAAATTTCTATTGGACTGAATATTCTTTCTCAGTTTCAAACTGCACCCCTGTAATTTCCAACAGCCCTTATTATGGTATTGTCTCATCTTTTTTTTTTTTCAATTGAATTTAGTCTTCCTGACTTTTAATATACTTGATATAACAGCTAGCGCTGGTTTCCTGTTACAGTGAAATTTTAAGCCTCTGCAAGGGTTTTAGATTACCTAATGACTTTCCTTTATGTCTTCGATAGTTTTATGTTATTTCCCACACTCATCATCATTTATTTTAGCACATCAAAAAATCCCTCTGGTCTTCACAAGGTGTTCCTGGTCCATTGTACCATAGCCTATTTAATGAGTTGCCTAAGGTCTGAAATGAATGCTGCAACATTTCTCTGCATGTGAGTGAAGGTTTCTGTGCCCTTGCAGGAACAGCAGGCAACTCACTTCTGAACCTCACTGATATGGTCATATCAATTTGTTGACTTATTTATACCTCTATGTGGCTAGGTAAGGAATTCTAACCTGAGGTGATGAAGGCTTATGGACTCTGCATGTGAAGTACTTGATTGCCTTGACTGTAGAGTTTACATCTCAGGTAGGGAACTAACCTTATCTCAATAGCTTAGACTGAATCAGATGGAGGTTTCATAGAACCAATCTGAGAGAAGACAGCTTCTTCTCCCCCCCTCCCCCCCCATTAGCTAAGGTAGATTTCCAAATTAAAGTAACTAGCCAGCAGCTAAATGTGGCTCTGAATCTATTTACTTTAGAGCAATAGGAGAAACCTCCTCCCCAGAGTCCTTTTTTAGTTCATAAAATGTGTTACATGCAGTTATTAAAAAAAAAAAATCAAATCTAGATTAGATGTAAACTTGCATTGCTCTAATGAAGCAGGAAAGCAGATACTCAAAATAAGGTAACCTGATGTGATTGTTGATGAGGTTAGTTGGGATTTTCCGTTTAGAAACCTCTATGAAAAGTACTGACGTACATTTTGGGCTAGTTTCTAATCTGAGGAATGAGGATGGTTGTGTAATCATAGATGCCCATCTAAGGCTACAGTTATGATAACATTTTAAGTACCTTTAGGAAGCTTCTGTGATGATCAATAGACCCTTTTGGTGCATGTTTCAAAACAACTGAACAGACAGAACAAGCTGAGCAGGGCTGGGTGCCTGTTGATGGTGAGCAGTGTGTTGGTGGTCAGGGACAGAGCAGGGACCGTGCTTCACAAACGCAGGGGATGGTTTCCTGTATTGTTTGCCCTGAGGCCCCAAACATTAACTGCCCCAGCAAGAACCTGCCCAGAAACAGCGGCACAGCCACTATGGCTGCCCAGCACTGTGCTGCACCCCTCAGAGCATAGCGGGAACTGAGGCTGGGGCTAGCCACAGAGTCCTAGCACTGGCTGGAACCTTCCGGAACAGCTCCCGGTGCATGTGCAGGCAGGAAATGAGTCTGAGCCTGCGAGAGGGGTCCAAGAGAACCTGACCCTATAAACAGGCAACCAGCCTGCAGCCAACTGCCATATTGTTTTAGCTGGGGCTGGGGCTCGGGCCTGCAAGGGTGTCAATTCGCTGGCTGAGAAGACATCATTGGATCCACAGAATGGTGATCCTATTGCTTTGTTTTCTTTCTTTCTTCTTTTTCTTTCTCCTTTTGTCTTGTACTTCAGGGCTTTTATAAGAATTAAGAACTTGTGAAGATTTTTATTTCTCCTGGCACAGTTTTAGGGAACTTTATTACAGAATTAGTTGTTATTTTGTTTTCAATCTTTGGGGGACCTGTTGTTTCTCCTGTGAACTGTGAAGTGTGGTAAATATCAGCTCCCCACACACCCACCAAGCGGGACAGGACAGTTTTCTTGATAAGACATGCTTAAAATCTTGTGATAAATGATCCGAGACCAAGCTCTCTATGTTCGAGCAGCTTGAATTTATTGAGTGAATAAAGGTAAGCAAACAGCGCTGGGTGCACCGGGAGTCACCGCTCCACCAAGACGCACACCTACAAACAGCAGCATATAGCATTTATAGTTTATACTCTCACATATTCAACAAGGTGATGCAATATGCAAATTGTCCTTCGCTTTGTATTAAGATGAGTTTCGCAAATCCCTTCCACATGCGCCCTGCCTCCTGAGGGTCTCGAGATGAAGTAAGAGTCTTCTTCAGTGACCTTTATACAGACTTTTAAGGTTGAACTCTTCACCTTCTTATTTCGCACGTGTCTTCTGTCATTCCTTCCCGTAATCAACCATCCCCAGTCGATTTACACCCACAAGGCTTGCATTCGGGAAGCTGGTGGTTGCATAAGTTCCCTTGTCTAAGTCTATACCTACAACTAATACAGCAATTCTCTATTTAACTAAGTTTATATTGACACGAATCAGTTTTTACTTCTTACAATATTTCATCCTGTTCAATATCGTCTTTACTTACATGAATCACATTTATATTTCTCACAATCTGTAGCTGTAAAGGTTTTATGTATGCCCCAAAAAGGTGTATATGTATTTTGTCCTTGGTGAGAGAGTGAAAAGGCACAAAAAAAATCAAGTGCTTCTTTTTCAGTGGTCTATATTAGAACTGAGCTGAGAGGGACAGAAAGAATATCTATTGCCTAAAACTTAAAAGGTAGTCAGGTCTGTTACTACTTACAACTCAACTTTTTAATTTAAAGTTCATAGGTATTGTGCTCACTGGCTTACCAATGGTTTGCCTCTTGGATGTTTTATGATGTGTGCAGATGTGTTCTTTTATTAATACCAATATCTGAAAAAAATGACCCTGAAAAAAGAGTATTTTTGAAAGTCCTTAATGAACAAACTGTGCACTTCTGATGGCCTTTCTTACATGAAGGTAAGTGGGCTCAAGCCACTTATAAAATTCCAGTGAGATTTGTAAATTTCTGGTCTTGCCAGTGCTTCATTTAGAGTTGCAGACTCATGGAGAAGCCATTTGGAAGAGCTCCTGGGAGGTCCCCTGCTCCAGTGCCCTGCTCAGAGCAGAGCTGTCCTCCAGGTGGGGGTGGGCAGCGCAAGCAGGACCTTGCCTGGTTGCGCCAGGAAGTCCCTGGGAGGGACGCTCCAGGGCCTGTTCCCCTGCCCTGCTCCCCTGTAGGAGGCACTGCGGACTCCACTGCAGGTGTGTTTGACAGAAAAGCTTTATTTTTGGGAGAAATATGTGAAGTAATAAGACTTCAGGTGTTTGAAATATATATATTTCATTAAGCATGCCTATACCAGTGCTTTGAGTTTACAAGATGTCAAAAAAATCCTGTTTATAAAAATACTATTACTAGCAAGCGCTGACTGAAATAGGTATAGCATGTAATACTTAAAGCATTTGTTTTGGAATGATTTATTACTGTCATTACCTGAGGACTTACATTGTAGAACTTTGTAAAAAAAGGTGTTCTAAGAGGAAGCTTTTCTGCTACATTAAAATTTGCAGATTACCATTATTCACCTCTGATTTGTTGTCTATAGTTTTAAGCTTGTTGACTCATAGTGCAGCCCCTTAAACAAATACAGGTCAACACAAGAACTGTGCTTTGAGTTCTGTGTGATAAAGACATAAAGTTGGGAAATAGAGTATTCTACCAGACATTTTTTTTTAAATTGAACTCTATTCGGGTATATCTTACCTGGCATTTTATTTATATTTGTCCACTCAGATTTTTTCCTACGAAATGTCTGGAAACATCCTTTACTATAAACTGTTAGAGTGGGAATGTGTATATAAAAAAAAAAAGCCAAAAAAACACCAAACACCAAACAAACGAACAAAAAAAGAAACAAACCAAAACAAGATACCTGCTTCAGAAGCTCATGAACACCTTTGAGAAAGTTTCCAAAGAAAATGAAAAGATGGGTAAAACAAGAGCAAAAAATTAGATCTTTAGAGCAAAACTTAATGTTTTTTTAATTTGAAATATAGCCAAGTGAGTGCGCTGGGTGAGTTTCAGAAGAATTTCCATCTTGTTACTATCATAAGCAATATTCACACATCTTATTTTATGGAGAACAATGTAACTTTTGCTTCACTGTGCTGCTCTCTTGAAGGGTTATAGGGGCAGAATCTACATATTTTTGTGGAAAACATTCCATTTGCCTTGAAAAAAAAGTGCCAGCAGACACAATTTCTGAACACCTAACTCCATGCAAAAAATCCCAGTTTGAGTTTTGTCATCTGTTGTTCAATACATCTTTTTTCAAACAGAAATAATAGTGAGGTTTTCTGTTTATGAGTCTTGTTAAAAAATAAATTAGAAATTTTAGTCATTTTAAAATTAAATAAATTTTTGAGGCTGAAGAAAGGTCTTCTGAAGATGCATACGTAGGAATTTAAAAGGAATCATTTTCCTTTTAAAATTGCAATAATTTCGGCACCTCCTAGAGAATGGAGTAAAAAAGCCACTCGAGAGAATTCATTGCTTGTTAGAACTGAACCTTCTTTCTTGTTTTGTGTTTTGGTTTTTGTTTGTTTATTGTGTTCTTTTTTTTTTTTTTTTTTTTTTTTTTTTTTTTTTTGTGGGTTTTTTGTTCGGGGTTTGGTTTTTTTTTTTTTTAGTGTCTACAGGTTTAGGCAGCCTTATATTAAAAAAGGATCTTGGATAATTTGATGGGAAAAGCATGTGCAAGATGGAAGTCTATTTTAGCAGTGGTTATAATAGGAAATCAGGGAAAGAAGGCTGATCTCTGTCTGACATTATCATTCAACCTTCTGTTCTACTTATTTGTTACTTTCAGAAAGAACCATATTAAAAGATAACTGGCACAAAGAGGGTAGGAAACATATGTCCCAGTATAAATAAGCTCTTTTTGCTGAACCTGTACAGAATTTGGTTACACAAGGTGACAGGTGCTTCCCCTGACAGTAAGCCAAATTGACAATGACCTTGATGTTTTTGTAAGGTAACATCTAATATAAGAATAGAATGTTCTTGAAGGTGATGGGCATAGTAGCACAAACAGGATTTTGACCCTGTCATGTGAGTTTTCCAGTGCTCCTTTCTTGCGCACTTAAAAAAATCTGTTCACCTTTATTTGATTCCTCACCAGATTCACCAGCTGCTAATATGAATTCACAGAGCAGTGCACCAGTTGCTTTTTATAAAAAACAGATTTGGAGAGTACTTGCTGTATTTTTTAGCCATTTGTACACAGATGTAGATTGCTCACAGGGGAAAAACACTACTTGCCTTGGGTAAGACTTTTAAGCACAGATTGTGGCAATTCTTAACAGGGTCAAGGGCATGCACATCAATTACTCTAAGCATCTTATTATAGTTCTGTGGCTTTTGGGAATTGAGTCTCCCTTGAGGTCCTAGGAAGTCAGTGAGAAGAGGTAAATTTTTCTGAAAAGGAAGTGCAGGCCCTCTAAATTAGGGTCCACACTTTGCATTAACTTCTACAAGTGTCCACTGTCTGGTGTTAATGGATTTTCTTTTCCCAGAAGAAAGCTGCTCAACTACAGCTGTAGGGTACCATTTAACACCTGGAAGTTTTATGTGGCCATTGGTGCTTTAGTAGAAAACTGCTGTATGTATTTGATTCCAAGTAAAAATGTGACCCAAAAATAGAATTCTAATGGTCAAAAGTAAGAATCCTTTTGCATATAGGTATATATTTTGATTATCCATATGCATATAGTTTTGGGGTTTTTGGAGCTTAATCGTTTTTAGCATCTACTCTTTTAATCTTGAGGCATCTTTACTAGTGTGGATTGTAGAGCTTTCATTGCTATTAAAGCTGTTTACTTATGCTACAGCTAGCTTAGTTGTGCATCTCCATGGTGAAAAGCTGCCTTTGCAGACTGTGTAGCAAAATGTATTTGCTGGAAAGTATAAACAACCAGGAGGAGCTAGAAAACAAAAAAATACACCTTTGCAAGTGGAAGTGTGCAATGGAAAAAGAAGAACATTTATAAAGCAGAGGAGAAATGACAAAGTTTGAATGAGCCATTTTCTGTGGAATATTTAAATATTCATTTTACCAGAGAGAGATAATTACACTCTAATTTTACATGCACGAACTTTTCTGATAGTGAAAGGCTTAGTTCATATCCATGGGGAAAATAAAACAACCAAAAAAACAACAACTTGAGTTCTGTCTCAGTGTGCCTGAACAACCATTTTGAAGAGTCGTTCTCTCTAGCTTACACAATGTTTTATTATTCTGTCCATTGCAGAGAAACCACAACAGAGAAATCTAAACCCATAAGGGTTTAATATGCAATAGCATGATGCTGATTTGTCATACAATACAGGTGTCTCAAACTCCTGTTTCATTTGGAGATTGAAATTCATCCCTGAAAACACTTTCTCCATTTCTTCTTGTTTGTTTAGTTGACTTTGTGTTTATCTAGTGGAAACTCCTCTTACTTTAGAGCTTTCCTTGTAGTAAGATATTCAGATGTAGTCTAAAGACAGAATTACTAGCTTTCACCCATAGGAAATGGAAAAAACTGCTGTAGTTTTCATTTATTTTGTTATGTTATACATGCTATATCACAAAATATGTCAAAATTAGTCCAAGTGACAGTTTGAAAGTATTTTATCATTGTAATTTTGCTATTTGCTCAGCTTTAATACAAATTTGCAAGTACTTTTCTGTGCTTTTTAAGTTCAAGTTCATGAACTAATTTCTGCAGTAGTCAGTCAAGAGTACTCCTTGACAATTGGAATTAACCTTGGGAACAAAATGCTCAGCCTGGAAGAAAGTTTAAACCTGCTTAAAGCTGCTCATGTTGCTCCCCTGCTACATCTCCATCTTTGTCTTTTGAGTTAACCTCTAAGAAATGGCAATAGAGGCCCAGAGTGACATCAGGTGAGGTTCATGTGAGCCCTTGGCCCTGCAGTCTTAATGCTCTCCTTCTGGCAAGTGGGTGGTTGTCAGAATTACATTGGGTAGGACTGCACCGTACAGACAGTCATTAGAAAGGAAAAATTGCCTATGATGCCTCGTCTCCTTCCTCATTCTTCTGAATTAAGCTACAGAATTTCTTGCAGCCTGAAGGCAGGAAGGGAGACACTGAGGGCTCACCCTGCCCTATTTATTATTGGGCGTTCAGTGTATGGGAGGAGGGAAACCTGGGATCCAGCCCTACAGATATGACTCATAGTTTGTAACAGTAAGGATAGTCTGGCTGCCAGACAGTACTCCCATTCAACAGTATGCATGTAGGCTTAATTTATAGTTAATTATAGCTGTGGTAAAAATACAAGGATGAAATCTGCCTCAGTGCATGTGAACATGACGTTATTGATGTATAGAGCTGCACTGTCTCACTACTACAGCTGACAATTGCTACATCTATAGTATACATATGAGGTAACATTGTTATACTAGTGTAATTTCACTTAGAAGAATAAGTTCTCATCTTTCCTTTAAAGTGATTACCACAGAACATTTCTCCAATAAAACATTGCTTTAGACAATAATGTGCTTTACTGTACAACTAAAAAAATGTAAAGTTTAATTTCTTAACAATTTAAATCAGCTTCTTCGTATTCAAGTTTCTTTGTCTTTATAAAACAAAGATAAATAAGTAGAACATTAAAAACATTAATCCAATATGCAGGAACTTTATGGAGTGGCATTTGTATTAAAATTTTTAATAATGGGACTGCGTATACGACATGTATCCTATTATATATATGTTTAATGTGCGTGTGTATATATATGCAATATATAAGGTGCACCCCTATTAGAAGGGTGTAATCTTGCCTTTTGGATAAATACTGTGCAAATGCTTGTTGTAGTGAAAAATCAATTCGGTTATTTTAAAAAACCTCTTCATAAGTTACTAATTGTATGTATTCCTTGACGTATCTCCATTAAAGATGTTTTCCTTACAAGACCTTGATATATCCTACTTACAAAGAGTACAAGATTTCTTGTGAAGCTCTTAAAGCTCACTTTTACAAGACTAGTAGAGTCTAACATCTCTTAATTCAAACTTTGTTGCTTATGTTCACTTGATCCTTTTTTTTAAAAAAAAGGCAGGATATTTTTTATTTCCCCAGGAAAAAAAAAAAAAATACTTGTTGTCAAATAACACTGCATGAGACAGCTCATCCATAGTTTCTAGGGGGGGTTATTCTCTTGTCTTTTGTGCACTGTCATCACAGGGAATGCTCAGCTCTGTTTTCAGTTAGTTTTCACTTCAAAAGAATGAGGTGAAAATTTCTGATCAGAAATGAGAATTATATCTACTTTTGGACTGTGCAAGTTATTGTAGCAGTTTTATTATATAAACAAGCTGATCAAACAGGTGGGCAAATCTGCTCTAATACATGTTTGTCTTGGTTTAGAGATGTCTCTTAGCAAGCAGCTTCGCAAGAGAAGACAAAGTAAAATGAAATTATACAGTAGGATGTGTGTAGGTTTTCTTCCTGGCAATTTCTTCACTGTAGGCAATAATAATAGCAAGAACAAAGAAGTAACATGATTTTTTAAATAGGAAATGTACAAGGGATTGTAACCCTTTGGCTTTTTACTTTGTTACATTTGTCTTCTGCATATATGTTTTTAAAACAAACAGCAAACAAATAACATTTCCTGTAATCATAACCCTAGGAGGGTTTGAAGCAGTGTTACAGTAAATGTCGTCTTGTATGATTGTTTCTATGGTAAGAAAAAAAAATTCCTCAAATGGAAAACCGAATGGTTTTCTATTGATGGAAAATTACTTTACAATAAAGAGCTGCCTAGAAAATATGGGAAGACTTCAAGAAAATTATTCAGATACCTCTTATGTGATGTGGTGATAATTCTTTTGTAGGCATTGCCTTATTTGTAACCTATCCAATCTATTTCTGGTTTAGCCACTCCTGTTCTGTTTAGCAGTATACCTAAAGATTTGTTGAAGACAGACTGTTTTATTCTTGCTTACAAATCTGCTGATGTATCGAAATTAAATAATACAAAGGCATCAAATTGGTTTGGCATATTCTGTCTTTAGTAAAATCTTTGAGTTTATTTATTCCTAATCTTATATATATGTTTAATTACTCTTCAAATTTTTGAGGGAAACCTAGCATGTTTTGAGGCTTTGAGTTGCCCAGATTTGTTTTTTTTTTTCTCTGCTCTATTATTTTTCTGTATCTGCTACTAGGATATCATTCCCAACTGAACACGTTTGCTTAAAATATTTGTTGGAGGATTTGTCATTTCATGTACCAGTTTTCCCAGGGCTCTGAATGGAGATTGTATTTTCCTATCCTTATTTTCTTTATCTTCTTTTTATTTTCTCAGGCTAAGCACATCAAGTCTTGATTCCAGTATGGATATGAAAACTTACATGCCCAGGTTTCTGTTAGTTACTCTGCCTTTGCTCTGGTGAATACTGTCATTCTGAGAGAAATTACTGATTTGGGTGTCATGTGTAGAGATCTCTCATCTCCAGTGTATCAGCCTCACAAAACAATTTAATTTAATTCTAGCTCTTATATTTGTTTATATTACTGACAGACTGCAAAAAAGAAAAAGATAAAAACTTACTCTGAGGAGTTCAAGCTCCACTGCGAAAGATGTAATTCTCATTTTAATCCAATGTTTATTAGTTTATACCTGCAACACCTTAAGGGGCATTTAACAAGAGTATAGTGCAACAGGTTTCTCCTTACTTCTTTGTGCTTAAGCACAGTATTAATGAATGTGACAACTTCTATCCTGCAAATATAAATGGTGCTTAGAAAACATGCAAATATTAATTATCTTGCAGTGGCTATAGCTCATTCATATGGCAATTTTCCTGTCAAATTCAAAAGGCACATACGAGTCATATAATACTGAGTTAAATGCATGCTCTGCAAAAAAAAAAAGCAACCAAAAAACCAACCAAACAAAAAAAAATCAAACCAAAACTCGTGTTAACAACTGTAACAAAGCAACAGAGTTATGTTTACCAAGAATGGAAATAGATGCCAGATAGAACTTCTCTGTGTTGTCCAAATGGGATAGAACATATTGAGGAAAAAAGTTACTAAATTAAAAAGCAATGTGCCGTTTAATCTGGTAACCTTTTTCTACCACTGACAAGGGCAGAGTTTTTCTGTTGACACTATGAATGAATGGAACTCAAATAATCCCACTTTAATGTTAAACTAAACTTCTAGAGGTATTTCTTACATATCTTTATACTCTACTCAGGATTTCTGAAAATTTAGAGGTACCATTATGAAATACACAGTAACTAAGGATCTCCTAAATGAATTGTCACAGCTTATAATTTCAAAAAGTTAAAATAAAAAAGTATGCATAGCTATTATAATATGTAGGCTTCTATTTATTTGGTAGAGTCAGACACTCCTAGCAATGCATGACTTGTCAGACCATAGAATGACTATTACCGTGGGATTATTGTGAATATAGTGCAGCAATTGAGATCAGTTTAAGCATTCCTCATTATACAGTCCATCTTCAAGCAGAAGATTTCTTGATTTGTGTTAAAGAATCCTGTTTGTTTTTTTAAAAACATATTTCTCACTTTTCTTATCTAACATGTTCGTAGTTGAAAACGATGCTAAACATGTGATCCAATCACCATTTTTGGTGATACACCAGAAGCATAACCTCTAACCAAACTAATCGTGAGCACTCTGTCTCTTCCCATCCCAGTCTGTGCTGCAGATCTCATCAACTCAGGTCAGCTATTACAATGTGTGTTGTGTGGTGCATAACAGAAGGATTAAAAAAAGATTAGACTCACTGAAAAAGCAGTATGAAATACTGAAATGGCCTCTGCATAACACTGCAGCTTTTGTTGCTGAGTAGGCAGGCTGTGCTTCTGAATTAACTAGAATTTTACTGTGGTTGATGGCTTCATTTCTAGGTATAATTAATGGTGGTAATGAATATAAGAGGATATGGATGTAGAGAAGATAATTGTGACTAACATTTACCCAAGGGAGCAGTTAATCTACTGTATTATTTCTTCTAGAAATGAAGACTAGGAAATAGAAATACAAACTTTTTCCTGCAGTAAGCATTTTGGTCTGCAGAATTGCTGTTGCTAGCTTACCAGAAGTGAATTTAGATGTCATGAACCTGTTAGGTTATAACTCCCTTATGCAGTCTAGTGGTAAAATGAAGCAGGTAATAAAGTAAAATCAGGATCAGTGTGAATTGGGGTATCCACTCTGCATTCTGAAGTCTGAAATTCCAGTCAAATTAAATGTGTTAAAATGTGGGCTAAAAAGAGCAGCATTGTTTTTGTTGTTTCTCTACTGCTTTGGCATTACACTACTGTCTTCTGTGCTTTCTGGTCTTGTTTAGGCTTCACTTCTCGATCAGTTCATACCAGTTTCCTCTATTTCATTGTAGCTCCGTGTCATTATTTCTAGGCCTTCCTTTGTAACAACATCGACACTCAGCTTTAAGCAGGCATAGGCTTGGTTTCTGCTTTCCCAAATTCCTTCCCACTCACACACAGTTACATTAATTCTTTCACATCGTCCTCTGTGGACAGCCTCTAATTTGTACTGTTATCTTCTCCTCTCCCTCTGAGCCCTGATGTAACACAGCCAGGACCTTGGTATGTGTGGGACCTGAGATGATGGGCCCTGACACAGAGCTGTCACACCAGTGTGCTGCAAAAGACCTGTCATCAGTTAAGCTAACCTCCAAGTAGATTCCAAGGAAACCCTGATTATCACTCAGACACAGATTTGGGGGGGAGGGAAAGGATGGAAGATAGCATGAACATCATGCTTTTGTTTTTAAAGTATACATCAGTAAGCTACTTTTTCAAACACTGGCTACAACAGAAAAAAAGAAAAAAAGGGTGGATCATAAAAAAAGATTTTTAAATGAATGGATTTGAATTGCCATTTGTTTAAACAACTCACAATTTAAGCCTTTTTCAGGAATGGGGAAAAAAAAACAACCCAACAACCTCTGTTGAATGGTGCCCTGTGTGGGAGGGTTGCATAACATCCACTTAAGTAAATTGGGCATCAGATACTTCATTCCTCAGGGTATGCGGACCCAGTGACTTGGAGGAGCATGGTAGTTTCATGTGAGAATATGTATGTCTATGCATAGCAGTATAACTGATTTAATTACAAGCCATATACACTGTAGTCTTCTGGGGTGATATGAGTATGTCTAACACTGTAGGAGCTAACAGAACACAGCTTGTGATAGAAAATTAATGTAGATGGAAGGGTAGAATTCCTCTTTTCTAACTTTCAGTTTCCAGTATTTATAGAGAAATAATTTTAAGTTAGTGCAGGAAAAGACATTCTTGTGCCAGATTCATCTGACCTATTTTATCTACCTGTTTTTATTATGATATTAATCATGTCCAAAGAGTTCTGAATTTTCTTTCATTGTCATGGTGGTGAACTTCATCAGACAGCTCAGATGTATGTATCTATATTTTGTCAGATCAAATTATAATGAGAAGGGAGAGAAAAACCTGAATTTGTTGAGTCTGTATTGAAATTATTCTTTCTTACTGGTGGAGGAATACCAGGGGGAAGAGTGGGAGGAGATGGACAGCAGTGACACAACTCAGAAGTGGAGTTTTAGTGTTGCAAACGTAGCCCTCACAAGCCAACCTTAAAGAAAACCCAGCTACCTTCCCAAACCAGTGTTCAGTGGGCACCAAATTGTCCTGCAGAGACACCCTGAGTGAAATAGGGTTCTGTTCTTAAATGAAGCAAATTCAGCGGTTACACGGAGCCAGATGTTTATCAGAACCCTGAAGACCTCAGATGAATAAAGACATCATCATGTGTAGCAAATATGAATGCTTTACTTAATTAGAGCTGCTAAACAGGATTCACATATCTTTTATTACTTGCAGGAGTAGATGGTATTTATTCTGACTGACTTGCTAGGGAGTGAACTATCACTTTGCCATGGTGGGAGGCAGCGGTGGATCCTGTATCCCAGGAGAAATCTTAGGCAGCTGGGTTTACTTAACCTTTGAAGGAAAACTTGTTCTTTTCCTACACTGCAACCACTTACCAGAGCTTTCACTGAAGCTATTTCTTCACTTTGGTAACACGAGCTGTCTTGCTGAAGTAACTTTCTGGAGAGCATGGCTGACCAAGGAACAATTTAAAAGGCTGAGATGGTGTTAATGCCACTGTAGCTTAATGCGTTGTCATTTTCCATCTTTTCCTGCTGTTATTTCCCAGCTACGCATATTGAAGAAACATTTGAAAAGTCTCTGATATTGGTTATGCAAACAACTCCCCTTGGTGATTCATGGGAGCTGGCAGAAAATACTTAAAGAGAAAAATAGTCAAATGTCTAAATCTGCAAGACTAAAAATTACACAATGTCCCACTGGCTATGGGCTAACACACGTTTTGCAGAGGGTGAAGAGTCTTTTTCTCAACGTATTTCAGAATTTCTCTTCGTTCCAAATGAGAAGAGAAAGAACAATGTTTTAAGTTCATCAGAAAAGAATGTCTTCCTTATAAAAATGTTCTGTGTGCTCTCAACATTGGAATTAATTTCTTTGATTGCCTTAGAACACAATGTAAATTTAAAAATAGAATCATTCAAAGACAGAAAATACCAAACGAAAAAATTTAACAGTGGAACAAAATAAGAACTCCTTGTATGTTGGTTTAGAATGACATTTAGGAATAAAATGATGCAGCACCAAGAAGTATGCTTATTTTTAACTCAGCCATCTATATTGACAGAACAATGTCATACAAACTGTGACTTTTCTGTGCTACAGAGCTGTATTAGGAAGGGTTAGATATTATGTCATCCAGGAACAGAGGAAAGTGGACTGTGTCTTTACTGTTATAGTTCAAATAGGAAGTGCATGCTAAACTTTAGTTCACAATTCCCACTTTCTTCAGTAATGTGTAGAATTGAATGAACCTGGCAAGACTAGGCATTCACCTTAGTATTATTTACTGTCACTGTCCTACTCTCTGTCAAATGACAGGGTATAATTTTAGCTGAAGGTTAATTTATTGTTTTGGCTAATTACAGTGATTCACGGGAGTACTCAGATCCTTTACATACTAGCAGGGTTCAGATACCAGATCAGATTGCTTAGCAGAAATTTTTTGTTAATTTGCTGATTCTGGGATTGAGATTCTGGCTCTGTGAAATAATGCTGTTCTGGCAAATTTTCCAAGTTAAGTCACAAAACCCAGCAAACTTAATTATGGCCCAATAAGAAAAAAAAAAAATTAAAAATGTAGGCTTTGCTAGTTGCACAACCTATTGTGGGAAGGGAAGAAGGAAAAAAGGTAGTTTCTGGTCCAGTAAACTGTAAGAATAACTTTTTTTTCAATCCCAAAAGTGTTATTCTAGGATGTCTATTTACAAGGTTTAACATGCTAGTGTTCCTTTTAAGGGGTATTCTTAGTTTAAAAAAAAGGATTGTACTTGTATTTGCTGTTTTAATTATACTGTGCTACTTGTTAATAGACAAGAGAGAAACTAAAATTTTAAGATGGGTATTATTATTCTGCTCCTTGGACATTAAGGTTACTAAAAAGCCAACTTCTGACCATAATCCCTTAAATCTGTTCATTGAGTGACTGGCATGAGAGAAAATCAGTATATTTCCATGTGTTTCTTTGACCACAGAAGGCTCAGTAATGGCTGAGTACCAGGAAATGACAATTTTTAGTCAATTTTAGCATACTGTATGGCCATGTATGGCCTAGGTGGATTCTAGCTCTGCTTTATGAAGTACTAAAGCTTTCATTCTTCCATGGAGGAAATAGTACATCATAATGGCTAGTACCAATCAAAATAGGTTTTTAGCTCTCCTCACTGGGGACAGAGATGGTTAGAAGAATTACGTTTCATATCTTTGGCATCTAACTATTGTTTCATTACCTTTTATGCAATGAATATTTAAAATGTCCATTCAAATGACAGTTTAACGCATTTTAATGAATGTCAAATGCAGCTTTTTTCAATATAGTTAATATTTCAGACACTAGCACTGTAGTATTGTAGTCCATCTAAATGTGGTTTTATTCAAGATGAAATTGAGAAATTTGCATTTAAATGCACAATAATGAACCCTATCAATTTGATTCTGCATTCAGTTGCATGGCTGAAAAATCTTTCTAGAACTTTAGTGAACTCATATAAGTCTGTCAGTGGAAGTATCAATACCTATCAGACCATAAGTGTTCCGACTTTCCTTTAAAAGTTTTTGGAGCTGGAATCATGTAATTAACCAAACACTTTGTAGTGACTATGGATTCTAAAATTCGGTGTCAGCTGAAATCCTTGTCACTTTTTGTATTGGGAGTCATTACATTATGAACTCATGTCATTGCCAACCACTTCATAAGCTCTTTACCAAACTGAAACATTTTCAAAATGTCAAAAGCTCTTCTTATTAGCAATAATGAAGTTTCAAATGAAGTGAGTTTCAGAGATGCAATCAACTGTTTCAAAATCATTGCTAACTGAAAGGACTTTGGCTTATGTCAGAGACACTGTTACAATGAGATCTGTTAAAAAGAGTGTTTAGAAATAATGGAAACAATCACTTTCCCATTTTTATATCTTTAAGGGTGTTAATCATCAAACTAAACTTTAAAAATAGAATAGATTTAATTCTACTGTTAGTGTCCTGGAGAAATGAAGTCTGAAGTCAGTATTCAAAGAACTATCATAGCTTTCACTCAACAGAGCAAATAATATAAATATAGTTTAACCAGCTTTCATCTGTGAAACGGTGTGTTTTGCCTACATCAAGCTGGAAGTAGGACAAAGATAAATTGAATGTCGAATCCACCCTGCTGCATTATCTTTATATTTGAAGAAACGCAATTTCTTTCTTCTTTATTGTAACTGTGAAAAAGTGTATAATAAGTTTAAGGAAAATGTGTTAGAGGATTGTACAGGATACCTTTCTGCCTCAAGCTCCTGTTCGGCATATATTAATATGCTTAATAAAAAAACCTTGAGAATAGTCAGGAATGCCCATTAGCAGAATGTAAAGCTTTTTTTTTTTTTTTTTCTTTGCATTTACAATTTTCACAGTTGTAGGTGCTTAGTAATTTGCGGAAGAAAAATACAAGCTAATAAACTTTCAGTTTAAACCTCAGTTTAAAAATCTAGTTTAAAAACTCTCAGTTTAGAAACCTCAGCTAGAAAATCTGTAAAACATCTGGTACAGAGAACGCTGACTTTATAGGAGCTTCCTTGTTATTTAAATGACACATTTCGTGTATGTTTGTAAAATGGAACCGATTCTTTGAAGGATAAAATTAATGTGTAGTTTTGAATATTTTATGGAGGGGTGGCAAAACGGACTTTTGGATTTGGTTTGCTTAAGTAAACCAGAGTAAGGTCAAGTGTAGAATAGGCTTGTGTTTAACAGTCCTTCCCCCATATGGGAATTCATGTCCAGTATTTATATTCCTAATTGCTATACAGTATAGTGTCCATTAAACTTAGGTTTAACTTTGGCTTCCAAAAGGAATTTTTTCACTGTTAATCTGAAATCAGATTTAGTAGCTAGGACTACATGAACCTTCTACACTTAGAATATTTTTTGCTGCCTTGGAGAAAAGAAACCTGTGTTTCTTTTGACTCTGTAAGATGCAGAATTATAAACTATCAGGAATTAGTTTCATTTCACAGTATTAGAGGGTTGGCTTTACTTGACATTGAAGGTGCTGTCACAGAGCAAGCAGATACTTATTCACTCAGCCTCTGTGCTGGTGCTGGTAGGAAATAAACTGTTTCAGTACTGTCTCTGTGGCAGCCTCTGTTAACCAGGTTGTAGACCAAGAATGGAGATTAGGATTAGTGAATTAGTGATACAAAGTATTGAAAATAAATTCAGAACAGATGGCCTTGCAAATGAATTACCAGTATGAAAAAGCAGGAAGGTGCTGCATTTAAAAATAATACAAGTAAATTTAAGCTGTATAAATTAATTTAAAGCACTGTAAAATCTAAATATTTTCTCATCTTTCTCGCTGCTTTGGAGATAGGAATCATGCTTTGTAACAGTTACTCTCTCTCTACCAGAGCACTAATGCTCAACACTATTTATCAAATCACATCTTGCTGAATTTTATTTTTTTCCAGGTATTTTACATATTGTGCTGCTCATCCACCTTGTCTTCCTCTTTCTTCTGTATTATTAATTCTTATTGGCATTCTAATTATATAACTCTTATTACATCAAGCCTGTTACACATAGTTCAAAATATTAATTATTTCTTGAGCCTCAGTCGTAAATTAGAAGTCATAGATGTAGACCATTATGCTTCCAGGGAGTACTATGGACTTTAGTTTTTGCAGTTTCAGTGATTACAAGGTCCAGGGGTTTTACCAGTTGCTACTTCGGGCTGGTGTAGAGTTACTTCAGTAGGACTGTAGGATTTTTCACAAGACAGGTAACACAGCTGAAAAGCTTCACAGAAGAGAAAAGGGTGATACAAAGAAGCACAAGAGTTTGGAAGTAAGTAAAAGAATAGCTGTAGTTTGGAGAATTTGTGGGAGAGCTGCTCATGCATACCGAATCTACAATGTCCCTGGTATTTCATTTGAATGCATAGATGTCTTGGTTGTTAGATTGTGACTGCACTGCATGCTGTATAAGTTAACTTCACTGTCTATGAATTAAAGTGCGAATAAAATTCTCTGATGGATATTCACATCTTAATGTGAATCTGAAGAAGGCTTCACTTCCCAGTTATGCTGCCTTTCTAATTGGGTTTTACATTTCTTATAGCTTGTATCCAAAACAACAAAACTAAACAAAACCCCACAAAACAAAAACAAAAAAAAAACCACCAAAGCCAACAACCCAAGCCAAGACCAACCCCCAACTATTAATATAAAAATGCTTCCTGTTTTTCCAGTATAAATCAGGATAATTTATACATTATTTTTTTCTTCTGAATAAAGTCATACTTTCTCATTAGATAAAGCCAGATTTGCTCAAATAAAAGCAAATGTGTATCCTAATGAATAACAGTAATAATAACAGTCACTACTTTCATTACTGGAACCATACAATTGTACCAGAAAGTTTTATTTCTTCCCTCTCGTTTCTGTCTTCTCAGCCTTTTATCAGGGTTTTAAAATTTGTTATCTTGCTGATACCTGCAATTCAATAGGTAAATGGACTTGTATAAGTAATTACAAAATTACATGTAAGATTAAGGTAGCAGTAAATAATAGCTCCAGCATTTTGGGCAAGAATATGATAGATTGCTAACTCAAACTGCAAAGAAGAAAGATCTTTTTGTTCTGCTGGAAATGTTGACAGTCACCATTACCTACCCACCCTTTTCAATTTTGCTATACCAGATATTCTAAATGTTAAGTCTTAATTTGAGACAAAATTTTGATGAAAAAATTCATGTCTGCTAATGAATCTTGATTTTACAGCCCATTTGTCCTTGTAAATAGTTTAATAGTCCATAGTTTCCTCTTCAAAGAATGCTGAAGTTAAAGAAATTGTGATTATTCTGTATTTCAACATGTAAAATATATGCATGGCATTCAAAATAAACTATCAAACTGTTTTTCTAATGGTAGGTATTGGAGCATCCTTCTGAAGTTCACTAACAGGAATTGCATTCCCTCTGGTCTCCTTTCTGTAGTTTTTACTCAGTCTTTTATAAAACTGCTATTGTTAACTACAGTGAGAGCATATGAACCAAAGTAGGTGCTGCAATATCATTGCTCCTTTATTAGCCATAAATATTCATCAATACTTCTTCAGTATGTACACCTTAGAAATGTATCTCACAGCATGTTTTTTCTACATTTAGTGCTGAACCACTTAAAACCTATTGATCTTACTCCTAGTGTTCAAAATAGAGCTGAAAAAATAAAAGTTCTCTTTCCATTTGGTGGATAAATTGCAAAAGGAATTTGGTTCAAGTGGAGCTAAACTATTTTAATATTATTTTTGACAAAATGGAAAAATACAAGAGTTTTCATTTTTCAGTCAATGAAGTTTTTATTCAAGTTGCCATATTAAGTATGTAAAACCTATTTGCAAAAGAATAAAAAATAAAATGGAAAAAAAATGTAACTTCAAAATGTAATGTTAAAAAGTTTATTTAAAGTTTTTGATGTTTCCAAATGAGCATTTATTCTCTCTTTTAAAACCTCTTTTAAAGGTTTTCAGTTTTTCTGCCTGACAGTGCTCAAAAAGCGTCTGTAATGATTGACATCAAATCTCCACTTTTTGAGAGAAACAACTCCTAGCTAGCAAAGCTCTGAAACACTTATGTCATGATTAGCTTCTAGTCCTGTGGAAGTTTGATCTTTGTACACACTGAAGAGGAGTTTATCTGAGATTTCAATGTTCTTTTGTATGTCTGAAAAAATTTACAAGGGTAATTTTCTTGGCAAGATTTAGTGTACACTAGCTCTCTAGGATTCCATTTAATGAAAGACAATACAGAAAAATACTGAGAAATGGAGTAAGCTACAATCTATATACAGAATTCTAAAAGTACTCATAAAATAATCAAAGACCTGTGTAAATGTAGCTGTAAGAACAATCAGGATTAGACCTGCTAATAGGTATTTTCTCCTAGGATTTACAATATTGTATGAATTTACCTTAGGATTCATACTAAATTACAGATATTCCACAAAATAAATCCCATTTCCACAACAGTGTTTCCTGAACACGATCTTTGGTTCTTCCACAGTGCTCAGGAATGTAAACCTCACCAGTTTTGAGTAGGTAGAAGGTGAGCACACTGAATGGACAAGGATATGCTGCACTGGGAGCAGTAGGTCCCACAGGCTTGGTAGTGTTTTGGAGGAAGTGACCATTAAAAAAAACCCATAAAATCATTGACTCTAATATACTGTTCACATTTAATACTTGGCAGATTTCAGAAATGGTGCTTTTGAATAGGAAGCTAAGAAGATTATTTTTTTCCCATGTGAGAGCATTCTCCACTAATCCCAAAGACTATGAATTACTCAACATTACTTAGTGTGATAAGTAGATAAATATTTTGAATAATTGTTGTACTTTACAAAACTTTTCATCAAAATACTCCTTAGTGATTCAATTTCTGATTTAACTTAGTATATTTAAAGTTCTTAAAGCTTTATCTTAACTTCCTAAACTGGCCTTTTTCCCTTCTATGTGTGTGTGGGTGCACATACATATTTGTAGGTGGGTAGAGACCAGTATGCTTAAGCCAAGATGTCTCTGCCTGTGAGGAAATCTAGATCTCTGCAAGAAGTCCATACAGTGATATGACTCGTCATGCCACATAGCTCCCTGTAACCTTCCTTAAAGCTTAGATGTCATGCAGACTCTGCTGTAACTTCTGGATTTTCACCTTTTAACTCATATGCTCTCTTATTTCATTCACAGTCTTGACTGTCACGATTTTTGTCTAGGGACCAGATCTAGTTTGTTACAAAGTCTGGTCTGTAAATCACTAAGATTTCTCTGTACTAGTTAATTTTATTTATACTCCTGTTGATGCCAGATAATCTAATCCTGTCAGAGGGTGAGAAAATTGGGGCTGTTCAGCCTGGAGAAGAGAAGGCTGTGGGGAGACCTCATAGCAGCCTTGCAGTATCTGAAGGGGGCCTATAAGGATGCTGGGGAGAGACTCTTCATGAGGGACTGTAGTGATAGGACAAGGGGTAATGGGTTCAAACTTAAACAGGGGAAGTTTAGATTGGATATAAAGAAGAAGTTGTGTACTGTAAGGGTGGTGAGGCACTGGAATGGGTTGTCCAAGGAAGTTGGGAATGCTCAGTCCCTGGTGGTGTTCAAGGCCAGGTTGGACAGAGCCTTATGGGACACGGTCTAGTGTGAGGTGTCAGGGAGGTTGGAACTAGATGATCTTAAGATCCTTTCCAACCCTAACCATTCTGTGATTACATTTTGTGGTATTACTGATGACCCACCTGAATCACAGAATAGTTCGGGTTGGAAGGGACCTTCAAAAGCTATCTAGTCCAACCCCCCTGCAGTGAGCAGGGACATCTTCAACTAGATCAGGTTGCCCAGAACCATTTCCAGACAGTTCTTGAATGTCTCCAAGGATGACGCAACTACCACATCTCTGGGCAGCCTGTTCCAGCATTTCACCCTCATTGTGAAGAATTTTTCCTCACATTCAGCCTGAATCTCCCTTCTTTTAGTTTAAAACCATCACCCCTTTTCCTTCCACAACAGGTTGTGTCTCTTGCCATCTTTTTTACAGACCCTTTTTAAGAACAGAAAGGCTGCATTAAGGCCTCCTTGGAGTCTTCTCCTCTCTGAACCCCAACTCTTAGCTTTTCCTCAGATTAACTGTTACATGGAGCAATAGCTCTTCCATGTGCAGTGGTCTTTCAGACAGGATCACTACAAATAGTCAGACTGTCCAGCCTTTTCCCCGTACCTGCTTTGTTGAGAAGACAATTTGGTTGCAGGTTGTGCAAGCAGTTGCCCAGGGCCATACAAGCACCTTGACTTGTGACACTTATAGCTGCCTATGATACTTAGCTGCAGATGAGCTCTTTGCCATTTTCATGGTTCTGCTTTCCTTTTCTGTGTGCCACTGGCTGATGTCTGAAGGCAATAAGCAGAGTCTGAAGTGATGTGGGAACAGAAATTAATTAATTCTTTCTCTTTAGGACATACAGAAAAGAAATTCTGTCACATCCTGAATTTGTTTACAGACATTTGTTTTTAAGCAAGAAAATGTCTGTGGATAATGTTTAGAAATTATTTTTATATGTGTCCATATATATGCCATTACTTGATAGCAGTGGTACCAGACCACCTAATCTTTTTCCTCTGCTATAAAGCCTTTTAGACTGATGCGTTTTCTGAGTCTTTAGGTTTACATATTTTTTTCATCTTACATAATGATGAATTACTTGCATTGAATAACATGGAAAGCCTGTCTCTCCATGAGGAGAATGCTACGTAGATTCTAGTGTGGTATAATTAAGGAACTAATACTAATATATGTGTTTGTAACTGTTTCATTGTTTTCTTATGTTTTGAAAATTATAATTCCTTTTCTGGAACACTAATGGAAAAGAACCAAACAAAAGCAAATACCATCAAACTGCAAAGTAGTTCCAAAGTTGTCTAAAATGCTTGCAGAAAGCTGTCTGCAACAGCCATCTAGCTCAAAGCACTAGTCATGTTGATAGCTGTAGTAAGTGAGATGTTTTTGGGTAGTGTTCTAGGAGCTTGGAGTAGGACCTCTTACTTTCATTGCCTCTCTTGAAAAATGAGGCCAGAGTTTCCTTAAAACATTTTTTTTTTCCTTTCCTGGCATACTTTTTGAACTGTACTCCAGGTTTTAATTTTTAGGTACCTATACTTTGTGGGTTTTATGAAGTGACAGTCTCCTGGATCTCTTCACATGTTTCTTTTCTCTTTCTAGAGTAAAATGTGATGAGACACTAGATATATTTTCTTGCTGGGTGAAGACTAAAGGCTTTGGTTTATCTTTATATGTGTTTTTCAATCTTCTTCCTCCAATTAGTTATGCCAAAGAATTTGTTCATCTTCCCACTATCTCTCACAGTTACTAACTGAATCTCTATGCATCACCTGAGAAGTGGAGCTGGTTTAGTTCTGATCCTGGCTAGAATGATCTAATCTAGTGAAGTTTCCAGTAGCCTGTGCTTCTAGGTGCTTTTTAGGTGCTTTTTTCTCCTGTACTATAAAGATTACTAAAACTATACTGTTTGAAAAATACATCTTTTAACAAGCAAACCTTTCATAAGGGCAATGCCTTTATATGTGGACAATGTTAATAATTGGATCCTTTCTACTGAACATGGATCACTGCGAACACGGTAACAAAAGTGCTTTCTTTCCTTGGTACAAATTCACAGCTGCAGATAATAAACTAAAATCATTCCATGCCATGAACTTTCACTAAGAGTGAGCTAAAGTACAAAGCATACTGCATAAGAATAAAATATTAAGAAAATCGCAGTGCTTAAGTCACTCCTGTTTCTTGTTTCCTAAGTTGTGATATACTTAGTTTTCATTGAAAACAACACATGTGCATGTTCAAACACAACCTGTCTAGACAGTGCAGCTCATTTTGGGGGAAATAGGTTGTTAGAGGTGTATTTGTCAATATAATACTGTAAGATAAAACCTTGGGGATCCCTGGAAGCTTCTCCTGTGGGTGCTTCACTGTACCAAAGAAAACATTTTGTTTACTTCTTCTCAAACCCATCTCTATATTTTGAAGGTTGCCAAGCTGACAATATGACATGCTGCATTAATTCAAACTTCTGTTTACTGAAGAAACTAGCACTACACATGCTTACAATGGTAATAAAAGGAGAAGGAGATAGTATTTCTGGTTATATGTCCAAAGCAAATTCGATTATTTCTAAACTAAGCATGTTACCATTTGTTTTTAAAATAGGTTCCTGCAAAAGGGATGCATTCTAATGAAGCAATTTATTACTGGGATATGAAGTGTCTGATAAAGTCAGTTATGAAGTACATTCATATCATATTAATTTTGGCAGGAGTACAATAATCAGCGTTTTTTGTAATCAGATTCTGCAGTTGCTGTTAAGATCAGCAAAAGCCTTTTTTATTTATTTTTTTCAGACTTCTGTGCTTCCTAACATCACTGGAGTTTGCAACAGAAAGTGTTCTCATGTTCTTTAAATTCCAGCCTCTAGAGAAGAGGGAAATAAATATAAAATACTGTGACACAATATTTTACTGAACTCCATCTTGATTTTTCTTAAAACTGTGCTTGCAGAGGGTTCAACTAGGGCGTTTTGGTGAGAGAACATGAGAAAAAAAGAAGCAGTTAGGCAATTAAAATAGTGTCATAGGTTCAGCAGCAGCAGTCATTTTTCTCCTTCTTGGTAGCTGGTGCAGCACAGTGTTTTTGATTTTGGGCCTGGGAACAGCGCTGATAAAACCAGTGTTTTCAGTTACTTCTTGGTAATATTTTGGTCTGGCCAAGGACTTTCTGAGTCTCATGTTCTGCCAGGGAGGAGGGGAAGCTGGGAGGAAGCAGAGACAGGACACCTGAACCAAACTGAACAAAGAGGTATTCCATGCCACAGCACGTCATGCCCAGGATGTGAAAAATGGAGGGCAGAGACCCAGAAGGGTAGGGGTGTACTGCGTGGTCAGGCTGGGTATAGGTGGTGAGCATTTGTATTCTTTCCTTGTATTTGCCTTGTCATTATTATTATTGGTGGTAGCAGTAGTGGTTTTTTGTTGTACTTTTGTTACTGAATTATTCTTATCTCAACCTGTGGGAGTTGTATTCTTTTCGATTCTCCTTCCCCTCCCTCTGGGAGTGGGGGAAAGAAAGAGGGGAGAGTGAGAGAGAGAAACAAGGTGAGTTATAGAGGCTTAAACCACGACAAATAGTTTGTAAGGATATGTAAGAATAGAAGTTATAAAATCATTAATTGTTCATGACTGATGGAAGATAACACTTGCAAAATAATTGCTCAGTGAGTAATACAGTGCACAGCATAAGTGATGAGGAAAGAAACTCTGTGCAGGAAAGTGAGAAAAAATAATCCAGGCAAGTATTTCCAAATATTTAGACTGGTAGTTCTGCTGTGCTTAATTGACTGTCCTTCAGTGTTCTCAGTGCCAGGCAGAGGCAAAAATAAGAGGAAAAAAGTTGATTTCTTAACCACTTCAGGAGGGAAATAGACATTCTCGTATTTTGTGTAGTACATTGCCAGGACAAGAGGTATTTGAAAAGAGGGAAATGAATGAAACACTCTGAATCCCCAGAACTTCAATTCAGAGTAGCTGGTATGTTGACACTTTGAGAAACTGGGGAGAGTGGCAGTGTGGTACTGTAGATATTCGGAAAACTGGGGATGGGGGGACTCAAGCAGCATTGTCACAAAGGTGTGAAAAGATGTAGGGAAATGGTTTTCTCTGTTAGCTGTATTATAATAGGCAGCAGTTCCCATGTTACAACTAGATTATTTACATTTGCAAGTAAGTTATGTATTCCGATTTTGTACCCTGTCGTGTTTTAGGCCCAGCCAGTAACTCAGAACCACGCAGCCACTTGCTCACTCCCCCTTCTTCTCCCCCCCACTCCTGGAGGGATGGGGTGGAGAATCGAAAGAATGTAACTCCCACGGGTTGAGATAAGAACAGTCCAGTAACTAAGGTATAACACAGAACCCCTACTGCTGCCACCAATAATAATAATGATAAGGGGAATAACAAGGGAAGAGAATACAACTGCTCACCACCAACTAACCAATACCCAGCCCAACCTAAGAAGCCATCTGGGCCTTCTGGGTGATTCCCCCCAGTTTATATACTGGGCATATTGTGCTGTGGCATAGAATCCCCCTTTGGTTAGTTTGTGTCAGGTGTCTCTGTCTCTGCCTCCTTCCAGCTTCCCCTCCTCCCTGGCAAAGCATGAGACTGAGAAAGTCCTTGGTTGGAGTAAACATTACTTAGCAACAACTAAAAACATCAGTGTTATCCCCTAAAGATAACAAAGTTTCGACTAAATTCGAAAACACAGCACTGCACCAGCTACTAAGGCGGAGAAAAATGACTGCTACTGCCGAACCCAGGACACACACTCAAAAAAAAAAAATCTTAAGAAGCTCAAGTTACAGTAGGACGTCTGGTAACATTCAGGTTTCTACAGCCAATGATTAGCAATGAAAACACATGAATATCATGTGAATTAAAGAGGTAGCGTTTCTGTTCAAGGACCTGGGACTAGCTCCTTAAAAGGGTAGTCTCTCATAATGCACTTCAGTGAGCATAGGTGTATGAAACATCTGTGATGTGACTGCGAGATTTTCTCCATTGATGTTGTACTGAGAGAAAGTAAGTAGAAAAGCTAGTTTTGCATTTGAACTCAGTAATGGATAACACTAAACCCTTTTTTGTCATCATTACCATAGCTACAAAAGAATGCAGTACATGTACATGAGAAGTTAAATGAATACTAGGTCAGGCTATTTAGAGTGGCAAGTATTTTGGCAGAACAAGACACTTTGAGGGCACAAATTTTGTATTTTACCCAGATTTTCTGCTTTCGTAGGAACCTGATAAAATATGAAGTTGTTTCTAAATAAAAATGACTATTCAAAGTACCCACCCACCCACCCCCAGATTACCTTTTCTCCTTTGGAGATCAAAGTCCTGAACATTTAACTGAAGTACCAGGATTTAGCATATAATCCAACTACTTCAGAATATAAAAGTTTCTTGTCAGTGAAATCATGATTTTCAGATGCTGTTCATTGAAGGTGTTTCCTTTTTAAAACACACTAGTCTAGTATCATTTGCTGACTTTATTCAGTAGATAATGAATTGTGAAGAACAGCAGTGTTGTGGGAGAGGTGCTGTTGGCCTGTAGATACCCAAGGTGGGGTGCTCTTAGTCTTCAGCTCCACCCGATGCTTCCTAGGTGACCTAATCTTTTTTTACATTTGTCCTACTTTTGTTAAGAGGAATTTGCCTTTTCTGGTTTTGTTCCTCTGGCCACAGATAATTAAAGTGATCATTGGGGATTTTTACACAGCGGAAGTGTAGAAGATCAAAGGATATTGGCTCACAGACTTCTGAAATGTTTGTAAGAAGATTGTGCAAATACCAGGTTGAAACTCTAAAGTCTGTCCAAGTGCTCCTGGATATTTGTTATCATGGAGCTCTAAAAAGGCAGCTTACCCTCTCTGGGGAAAACATGACCATCAGTTTCTGTTCAGCCTTTTTGTATGCTCCTCTAGGCACGCAAGGCAACTCTCATCACCATCCCCTTCTTCTTGACATGGTTAATTAGCAAATATTGTCTTGCATATGAGCATATCAGAAGTAGCTCTACTGAAGTACAGCTATGTTAAACCCACATGATAAAATGAGATTCTCATTCTTTATCTGATACCTTTCACTTGGTCTTCTGTCTTCTATTTTATTTGTTATCTTCATACGTTATGAAAAATGTTCTGTAGTATTTTGTTTTCTGCTGTCTTTTGTTTTCTGCTGTCTTTTGTTAATAGCTGACTCTTCTCTCCCTCTCCCACCTCTTCTCTTTCTCAAGTCTTGCTTCAGTAAATTAGATCTACTTTTTTGCTATTTAATTTAGGTATCTAAATCTCAAAACAAATCTGAGATAATCACTTGATAATCACTTGATCTTCTCTTTCAGAATTTCTGTAGAATTCCGTATCCACCAAAAAAAAAAAACCAAAACAAGCAACAAACCAACCAACCAATCAGAAAAATTAAAAACCTGATTGTCATTCTTTCTGCTATATAATCAGGTCATGATGCCATGATTAGTGCTGCTAAATCTTAAGTAAAAATTTGATACTGATGGTTTGCCAGCATTTGCTCCATTTGTGTTGGAACAACCTGAAGATGAAATAAAGAACTTATGTGATGCTCTCCTGGTGCTGCAAGAGTGACAGTATCAGAAAGAGCCTGTCAGTGAAAAAGTAACCCATGAATATTTCTAACCAGATGAACCACTTCCTATGGTATCAGCATTCAGAGCATGTGACCTCAGACTTTTTTTTACTCAGACCTCTGTGGTTACAGATGTGCCCAGTGACTTGTTTGTGGTGACTTGATTCTTCGTAATACGTCTATTCATGGTTCTTAGTTGAAGAAGGGATTAGTCAAAATTTGGTATTTACATTAACTTAAGACTTCTATGCCTAAAAATCTTTTGTATGTATTCAAGGCATTGAAGATTTTCTCCTGGTAGATACATCTCTTGTAGGACTGTTCAAAACATTCTCAAGAAATCATAGAATAGTTTGGGTTGGAAGGGACCCAAGAATCATCTAGCTCCAATGCCCCTGTCATGGGCAGGGACATTATACATTAGGCCTGGTTGCTCAGAGTCCCATCCTGCTTGGTCTTGAACACTGCCAGGGATGAGGCAGCTACAACTTGTCTTACCACTCTCATAGTGAAGAACTTTGTCCTAATATCTAATCTAAATCTCCCCTTTTTCCGTTTAAAGCCATTACCCCTTGTCCTGTCCCTACATACCCTTGTGAAAGGTCCCTCACCAGATTTCTTGTAGACCCTCTTCAGGTACTGGAAAGCTGCTATAAGGTCTCCCTGGAGCTTTCTGTTCTCCAGGCAGAACGAGTCAAGCTCTCTCAGCCTGTCTTAATAGGAGTCCGTCTGCCATCCTATCTCCAGCTCACATAAAAACAATTTCCATAGGTATTTTTGTTGTGTGAGTAATCAGAAAAGTTGAATTCTGAGGCTAGGAATGTGATGGTTTTGTTTTCCTCTAATTCTTTCCAATGTCACAGCATACAGATAGAGGGGTTGAAGTGCATAGAAGTGATAAAGTACATTGACAAAAAAAACTTTCTCATGCGTGAATCTATTGTGTGGAGGCACAGTGGTATGTTTGCATGCAGTTTCTGCTGCAGTGTCATTTCAAATTAAAATCCCCCCTCAAAAAAACTCAACCCTTTATGATTTAGAGTATCTTCATTTTGAGCATTGTTTTTTTTTTTTTTTTTCCTTTCATACTGGACGTTACCTGTTCAGCTTGATTTGAGCTACTTTATTATTGGAGATTTCTGAAAAACAATAACAAATCTATGTATGCTCAAGTCCTTCAAGTATGTTCCTTCAGAGAAGCCAGACATTGTTTATAGCTACCTTTTATTTCATGACAGGGAATAATTTATAATAATTGAATGCAAAAAATGTAGAACTGTAGATAAGTAAAAATTCTTCCAAACCAGCAAAAAATTTCTGCCAAACTTGGCTTCTCTTTATGCAAAGAATCAAACCCAGTCATTTATACAAATTTACAAGAAAACTAAGGCCAACCCATATTTTGACATGGGCTGTAAAACCTCCCACTGCTCTCATTGTATCACATGTCCTCTCACTGAATCAGCAGTATCTCTTGTCACTCCATACAAGAAAGGTTTGCTGCTGCAGATATTTTTCAGGAGAACAAGGTATGAGTAAGCGACAGTGGAAGGGAGCCTTTGAAAAGTTAAAAAAAGACGAAAGAAAAGGGAAAGCAATGAAAGAAGCAAGTGGAGAATACAAAAGGGAAGGCACAGGGTGAGCTGGTGAGAAATAAAGAAAACTGCACATGGGTGGGAAATGATTAATTTTCTGACAATTTATAAAAATAGGTGGTGAATCTAGGACGGAATCACAATTGAGCCAAAGTAGGAAAATTCATGTATTCTTATGCATGTTATTTGTGAAAGAACATGGAGAGAAATTACTCAATTTCTGATATGGAGGCTCCCTGAGGCTGGTCTAACCTTTCCCATCTTAGTATAGCACTTCTGTGCAAAATACTGAAAAAAACAAATGAATCCAGAAGCAGTTATTCCATGTCACTCTGCTATTTTGCTGAGAAAATTTTCAATTTTAGGAATAGTAACACAGATGAGTACTAAGGAAAATATTCTTGTAATTCTGTCTTTAAGGAGAGAAACTTCTTAGTTTTTGTTCTTAATAAGGGCTCAGAAGAACACATCTGAATGTGTTTGGAGCCTAGTCAAGGAATTGCTATGTTAATTTATGCAGTTTACCTTATCTTCTTCAGTTTCTTACCTATTCCTCAAATCAAAAAACTCAAGCTTTAAAGATCATTGTGTCTCATTGTTCTTCAGTGTTGCTGGCATGCTTTAATTATGTTTTTTTTAAATTTGTTCCACGTTCAGTCCTCCCTGAGTGGCATGAGAACCCCAAATAAAATGTGGTCTTGTCAAAGGACTATCAAAATCATAGCTGAATAAGTGATTACAGGAGAGTGGAGACAGCAGGGTGAAAGAGGAATCAGCTGAGCCATGTCCAGGATTGAGTGCTATCTCGGATATAACACTGCAGCACCGCATCAGGTGAACTTGTGCTATGGGTAGCTCAGTTGCAAGATCTGTCAGAAGATAGATAAGCTTCTTTCAGCCAAAGAGGAACACACCGGTCTTGTCTGTATATTCCTCTTTCCTCCTGCAACTCAGAAATGATTTCATGACAGTTCTGAAAACATATTAGACCTTCAGAAGAAGATTGCACACCCAGGAGCAAGTGCTGAAGTCTGTTACATAAAAGTATTGCATCCCTAAATTATATCATGGCAGGGATTGACCTTCCTGGCTAGAACATAAAAATGGCTTTAATTTTAATATAGTGTGTTTTAAGGCATCTTGGGAGCCTACTCACAGTGAATGCTTCACTGTGTGTGGAAGATGGCTGCAACTTGGCCTCCACCACGAACAGCGGTCGGGACTTCATACAGACGATTGGACGCAGGCCTTGGGAAAGAAGGAACCAAGGGAACTACAAGCAAGAATAGAAGGTGTAGATGCTGTGTTAGCAATAATGAAAGCTGTGTTAGCAATAAGTGATGCTGTGTTTTCAATTATATGATCATGATCTGCTGTGCCTGTAATAATGTAATCATAACACTAACATGAGATAAGCTCGTGCTAAGAAAAAAGAATAATGTCAAAATCTTGTGATCAATATTCTATATAGAAAAAAGGGAACTAAAAGTTGCTGTATGGGGGTAGAATAAGGGTATAAAACTCGAGCTGTATCTCAGTAAAAGGTCTTCTCTTCACCTCACGAGAGGAGCCTGTGTTATCTGTTGTCGCATCTGTGAACATTTTTTTGGCAGTTTGTCTCCTTTTGGAGCTCTGAGGTTTTCTCTTTCATATTTCTCTAGCCTTTATTACCACTGGTTTTATTCAAGGTATGGATGGAAAAGACAATCATGCCTTCTGAAAAAGAAAAATATGCAGTAGCTTCAGTTAACTATGCCACACAATCCACATTTTGCTGTCAGTTTTTCTTTATTATGCATTTTTCATTGTACCTGTTACACTATTTTTTACCATTGATTCTAGCTTAGACATGAATTTAAATGGCTGCTAGTTTAAGTGAGTCCCATCTACTGCAGAATAACAAACATTTGCTTGAAGCTAAGTGTCCGTTAAGTGTTGTTATGAAGCCATCTTTGAGGCTGATCTCTTTGTTAGGTTTCTTTTAAATATTCCCTAAGAATTCAAGGACAAACAGTTCTTTTCATGGAGAAATTTAAAAACAAAACTCAAATCCAGAATGAGCCAGTGTTCCTGGATGACAGATATACTGAAGAAAAAGAAAAAGGGGGTCTAATGGAAGCTTTTCAGTACCTTAAAAATGAAAAAAACAACCAACCCTATGGTGATCAGAACTGTCAATAAAAGATGCAAAGATATATAGCCAGGGCAAGAAAAGGCAGAAACAGAAGGCAATTCAGGCTGTGAAGGAAAAACACAATGGAAGAATGTCAATATGAAAGTGTAATCAAGAACGCTAGAAGAAATGTCATAGTTAAGTTTAAATCTATTATACAAAAACTTGCAATCTATCATATTAATTTAAAATCCTTTGTAACCACTTTTTAAGGAATTCTCAGTTCATTACAGTTTGACTTTGAATGTACTTGGCAATGTCCATGAGTCCATCCAAAGCTCATTTTATCGGGGCACATGCTGCTTACATTGAAGAACCTGGGTTCAGGAGGTCAGCCATGCTCACAGACAAGGCCCAGCAAAAACAAAACCTTTTTCCAGTTCAGCACTGGCGGACTATTTTTATTCCTTACCCAAACACGTGGTGATACTCCATAAATCAGAGGGGATCAGTATATGCATTTTGAGCTGTGTGCAGATCACACAGTGGAAATTTATCATGGACTGGGCATGAGGGAACTAGGAAAGGAAAACCAAAGCTGCCAGGCTACCCTGAACTCAGAAGCCTCATCTTCCAGTGCAGCCTACAAGTTTTCAGCTTTTTACATCTATGGAGCTCCCTCAACACACTCTTTGAAGTGCCATCTCCTGCCAGACTGCTGAAGTATGCTACACGTTGTGTGATTCAGGGATATGGAGGTTTGGACCAGTAAGGGAAAGCAGGGATTGTTTTGTGACAATCTTACTACTGGGTAATTTCCTTATTGTGTGGAGATTGAGATGATGCTGTGTTTAGAGCAAGGTGGGTCTGTGACAATGAAGAGGGTGTTCTGTGTGAAGATTGTTGGCTGCAAAGAAGCCCCTTCATCATGTTGTCCTAATGGGGAACTAGAAGCATGAGAGTGTGTGGAAGGGACAAGGGTTCGTAAGAGCATTATTCTCACAAGCAATTTGAAGGTGAGTTAGGATAACAAGAGTGAGGAGAGAAGCTATAGAGTTCTTAGCTTATTAATGAAAAGGCTAGCCTTTAATTCTGACAGATAGCATATTGCTATCTTCATAAACTTTGAATGAAAAATGTAGGAAGATAAAAAAGGGTTTTGAGCATCCTTCTTTCATAGAGTTAAGCAATGTCATGTGCATTGTTCATTCTGCCAGCTGCCAGCTATTACTAGGGCGTGGAGCTTTTTAACGGCCAGCTACAGCAGCCATAAAGATGTAGTCTGTGGAACGTACTGGAACTAGGAGAGCGCTGTTGGTTAGGGAAATTTGTTGTGAGGGAAAATGAAGAGATGGGGATAGACCAGCACCTGAGACACGTGATGGATGGAAACTAACATTAAGATTTTATCTCACTGAAGACATACCATGGTGTGAATGAGAGGGTGAAATACCTTCTGTGCATTCAGAATAGGGCACACTTTTATTTCAGGGCTCTCATTAGGTAAAGCATCTATACAAGATAGCATCTAAAGACATGCTTAAAGTACACATTCTGAATAATAATAGACATAAACAGTGTTTTTTGCCTGTTTGTTGGGTTCCGGTGGGCTTTTTCTTCCTTTTATTTTTTCTGATTATTATTTTTCCCGGAAAAAATCTAAAAATATTCATACAGAAGGAAAGTGCTGATTTTTATGTTGTTGCTTAGTTCAGAATTGGCATGTCTTATAATATAATGGAGGTTTGAATGTAAGATGGGAAATGATGTGCATGATGTGCAGGTCCCACTTGGAGCAAATTCATAAGAAAGCATAGATTTCTGAGTCCCTATTACAGTAGGAGGGAGAACCCCTTCCTTTCACAGAGCTATCACCCTTTTTCTTTTAGAGGCAGCTGCCTTAGATAGGAAACATTATGGGTTTGAATAGGGTGAAAAAAATTGATGGTGGGCCTCAGAAGCCACCATGAGTTATAGGTGTGACTGTAAATCTCTCCTCTCTCTTCTGGTGCCTCTTCCTCTTCTGTTTAACTTAGACAGGTTCTCAGAAGGAAAATACTGTGTTTCTCAGCTGAAATACCACAACTGGAATGTACATATGAAAGAAAGACATCTTTTTTGACAAAGTCTTAGGTGCCTCTCCTGTAATCAATGAAACCCTTATTTTCTCATTCAGTTTAAACTGATTCAAGTAGAACAAAATACCCATTTTTCAGTTCCCAGAGGTGTTGCTTTTCACTGAAAGGTCAAATGGCAGGTAGTTCTTACTATTCTCTTGTGTTATTGCAGAGATGAAGATACAAGATGTTTCAAAAAGTGCATTGTATACTGACTTTCTTATACTACACATGCAGTATGCTTATACTACTGTATGCAATTACAAAATGGTATGTAGTGTTGTACTCTGTATAACTCTTCTTTCTGACATCAGAATATATGAAATACATATTTCAACTTTGGATGTACCTTAAAAATATCTATAACTGTATTCATTTTTAATTTAAATCCACAACCTATTTGGAAGATGTCATTCATGCAATCATATGTACATCTCATTAAGCAATAGTAGATACTATGTAGAAAAGGTTTTACTTTCACAGCCTGTGGTTTTTATTGAGATAACAGATGGTAATTTGACAAGGTTTCAGTTTCAGGAGTATTAGGTTTCATTTTTATAGCCATAATTACTTCTGTAATTTACAGATGAGATACTTGAAATTTCAGATTGCTGTTACACTCTTTCTCTTGTTCTTTTTAAAGGAATACTATGCACTATTCATTGTTGTATGTAAAGTGAAAGATTCCCTGGCACTTGTTTATAACCATATACTTAAGTCAGTCATCTATATACATCTAAACAAAATCTATCACAATTAACATTTATTATGATAGCGGCAGTGAACTGCAAGTGGCATGCTGTTGGAAAGAAGATAGCAGAGGTAGGGGACATGAGCTCCTCAAGATGAAGATTACAGGGCAAATTCACTATGCAATGTTTCGTTTCTTATCAAAATTGTTACTAAATGAGGCTTATAGCAGAAAAGTAGCACTATTTGGTTATATGATTTTATAGAATCATAGAACAGTTAGTGTTGGAAAGGATCTTAAGATCATCAAGTTCCAGCCCCACTGCCATGGGAAGGGACGCCTCCCACTAAACCATGACACCCAAGGCTCTGTCCAACCTGGCCTTGAACACCGCCAGCAATGGAGCATTCACAACTTCCCTGGGTAACCCATTCCAGTGCCTCACCACCCTAACAGTAAAGAATTTCTTCCTTATATCCAATCTAAACTTCCCTTGTTTAAGTTTTAAGCTATTACCCCTTGTCCTCTCACTACAGTCCCTCATGAAGAGTCCCTCCCCAGCATCTCTATGACCCCCTTTCAGATACTGGAAGGCTGCTATGAGGTCTCCATGCAGCCTTCTCTTCTCCAGGCTGAACAGCCCCAACTTTCTCAGCCTATCTTCATATTGGAGGTGCTCAAGCCTTCTCCAAATCCAGGCTAGCCAGTTCTCCCGATAGCTTCTGGAGAGGGCCCACGTTGTCCCTAGCCTGCCTTTTATTTGTAGTGTACCTATAAAATCCTTTCCTGTTATCCTTAACATCTCTAGACAAGTTTAATTCCAAGTGGGCCTTATCTTTCCTAACCTAGTCCCTAGCTTCCCGGACAACATCCCTGTATTCTTCCCAGGCCATCTGTCATTGCTTCCACCTTTTATAAGCCTCTTTTTTCCTTTGAATTTTCCTTAGACGCTCCTTATCCATCTAAGGGGGTCTCCTGGCCCTCTTGCTGCAATCCTTCTAGTTGGGATGCAACACTCCTGAGCTTGTAGTAGGCGATCCTTCAATATCAAGCAACAGTCTTGGGCCCCCTGCCCTCTAGGGCTATATCCCATGGAACCTTACTAAGTAGGTTCCTGAAGAGGCCAAAGTCTGCTCTCTTGAAGTCCAGGGCATTGAGCTTGCTGCACGCTCTTCTCACTGTCCTGAGGATCCTGAATTCGACCATCGATTGATTGCTGCAATCAAGGCTGCCCTGGAGAATCACATTTCCAACCAGCCCTTCCCTATTGGTGAGGACGAGGTCAAGCATGGCACCTCTCCTTGTCGGCTCCTCTATTACTTGCAGAAGGAAGTTGTCTTCCGCACAGTCGAGGAAGTTCCCGGATTGCTTGTGCAGGGCTGTACCGTCCCTCCAACAGATATCAGGGTAGGTGAAGTCCTCCGTGAGAACAGGGGCCTGCAAGCGTGAGGCTGTTACTGTCTACTTGATCAGGCGGTCTGTAACAGATCCCCACAGTAATGTCCATTTTGGATGGACTGTTAAAAATAAAGAACAGAGGTAAATTCATGGAGGCTGTGATGGGACTGTGGCAAGCATATTGCACAGCACACTCAGTTGTCCTGTTTCCCCAGTCATCTCTAGTAACAGTGTGAACATGCAAGGGCAGTGTAGTTCCTTTCCAGCTTTTCTGTCTTTCTTTTGATGGAAATCATGTTGTGAGGCAAGGTATGTAATAGTGCATGCATGTGTCTGCAGACACTAAGCCTTGATGCCACTGGCATAGCTGGAGGAAAGTGGTCTGGAAACATCTGTTTTAGATTCCCAGCTGGAATTCATAGCTGGAGCTACTATCCCTACTCTTGTAGAAGGAATTGGGGAGATGTGTTAAACTCTGACCTTGGCTCAAGACAGCCAGGTGGCTGAACAGTGGACCTCATTTTTAACCTGTAAGTAATGACAGGTCTTGTTAATGGTGATAGGTATGCTAAGTATCTTACATTTAGGTTAAATGAAAGAAGCAATGAAACTCCACCTGGAATAATATAGCTGAAAAAACAGAGCAAAAATCTTCTTGTGGGTAGTGAGGGAGAAGGATTTCTGAGGAATGATAAAAAATAGTAGTTCTAGTTTGTTTCTGTGTTTCCTGTATGTACATATGAGGCAAATAATTAGAAAGCAAGCAAGCAGAGCCAGTTATTTGTGCCAAGAGGGGGTAAAGGTGAGATTTCTTAAGTCACAGGACTGTCTGGAAAAGTAGCCTTGGAAACCATGTCCTGCTTGTTCATCCTCTTCAAGGAAGCAGGATTTCATGCTGCTTTTTAATAACAACTGAGAGAGCACCAAAAAGGAAATAACAGTAATACTGCTTCTTTTCCTTCTATCTCCAGACTAATTCCCACGAAAACAGTCCAGCAGGATGCTGGTAGGCTGGTCAGCACTAGCAAAGGATAAGCACTGGATAATATTTCAGGCAATGTTGCCAGGGCTTTGGTGCTCTTCACATAAAATTTGTGTTAATCTCTAACAGACGTACTTATTTGACCATGCCAAATGACAGTTTATCATTTGTGTGTTCCAAAACACTATGAAAATTTGACTCATCACAGAACAAGTTTGATTTTAGAATACTGCAAAAGTTAATGTCCCATTACACAATAAACTAATCCCATTATCTAGTTAGTATTTGCAATAAATCACATTTTTATCGGAAGGGGGCCGATAGGGATGCTGTGGAGGGATTCTTCATGAGGAACTGTAGTGAGAGGACAAGGGGTAACGGGTTCAAACTTAAACAGAGTAAGTTTAGATTGGATATAAGGAAGAAATTCTTTACTGTAAGGGTGGTGAGGCACTGGAATGGGTTGGCCAGGGAAGTTGTGAATGCTCCATTGCTGGCGGTGTTCAAGGCCAGGTCGGACAAAGCCTTGGGTGGCATGGTTTAGTGGGAGGTGACCCTGCCCCTGGCAGGGGGGTTGGAACTAGATGATCTTAAGGTCTTTTCCAACCCTAACTATTCTGTGATTCTATGATTCATTACCCTATTATGAAACATCTGGTCTCAAGTAGAGAACTTTTCATAGTGCAAATGTAAGGACTTTTAGAGCTATATCACACACTGACATACCAAATATCCTTGGTTTTTGTGCTGTTACAGTGAGGTACTAATCATCTGGGTGTCAGAGACATCCACGGGCAAAATAAGAATTTGTTTGAATAATTCAGCATAGTCTTGCCGTAAACTGCATGGTAAAGGAATGAGCCCTGAAGGATGTGAGTAACTAGCTGCTAATTCTCATCTAAGCTAGAAGGCTTAAAGAAGAATAGTTGGTGTTAGTAAAGGCTATGAAAATCTACAGTGCTGGCTTCTGTATGCAATCTTGGGTTTGTTAAGGAAAGGAGCTAAAGAGAACTGCGTTTCAAAACAGGAACTGTGAGGGTATGCCAACAGACTTTGGGTAGGAAGGGCTGAAAATTAGGTCAAAACCTTTCTTGTTTGCTTGGCTATTGATGACCAAAGTTTTAAGATTTTGCGTTTTGTTTGCATTATAAATTTTTGTTGGTTTATGACAAAAATAAGAATAATATGCATGAAACGAAGTAATTTGCATAGGTTTGAACAGAAGGCTGTCACGTGGAGCCAGGGCAGGAAACAGATGGACTTAGATAACAGCTGTTTGGAGAGAACAGTAAGGAAAACTTAAGCTTGAAGAGAATGACTGTAAGTCTCTGCCTGCTGGAGCATATTTTTCTCCAGTACTGGGGTGGTTCTTTTATGCTTGGGGTAACTGAAGATGCATATATTAGATTGTCTGATAGTAATCAGCATAAGGCTTTTAGACAGCTGATTTAATTTTGATGTTTATGAACATTTTTTTTTGTTAGCTCATGAAAATGGCTTGCTGGCTGTATAACCACTTGAGTACAAAGTCAGGACAATCTTCGTATCTTAAGCTAAAAGAGCCATCTAATTTAAAATTAGTATAAGGTTTGGTTTTGCAGAGTAATTTTTGTTATGTTCATCAAGGGATTTCTTTATGTATCACTGGATAGAAAAGTGTATGACTTACTTTATGTTTTAAAGTTACCAAGCAAATGCCAGTTGTTAAAATAGATGTTTTGGACAGCATCAGATACCAAGAAGAAAAGTTAAATTCTGTGAAGTTAGATCTTCCGTTGTCACGGTTGCCTTACTAACTAATAAACAGCACTTGATCTCCTTAATTTCCTCATCAAGAAACTCTGCAGTCATTTCCTGTACTGCTTGTCCACACGGAGGGTAAGAGCCGGCTATTCCTACTGAAAATTAGGAAATGCCATCATTCAGGGATACAGTCCTTTGAAATAACTAAATGCTTTATCTTGGAACATAAATTTTAAATGCCCATCACTGCATTCTCAGTTTACATTGACTAACTCATGATGTTTTTTTCTTCCCCATTTTAGAGAACCTGTGCTAAGTCAAATAGCTAACAACTTGCCAGTGACGTTTCTTTTCTTGCTAGCATCAGTTAAGGTATTGCTGTTGGCTTAATTCTGAACCCTTTTGCTTGAAGTTGAGTTCATTGAAAAGAAAAATTTGCTATACATATGAAGAGCACAGGTTTTCCAAATTCCAGTGGCTATGCATCCAGGAAAAAAAAAAAGCAACTGGTGAAATGGATTGTTCTCCATCACATTCAGAAAGAGAAAAAAAATTTCTTCCCATCTCAGCTGCCCCAAAATGCATGAATGCTTTTTTTCATTATGAATTATTGAAAAATTAATTTTTGCTCTATATTCCTGCCTATAACAAATAAACTTTCCTTTATTGTTCCAATTTTGTTCTTAACAACATTTCTGTAGTAATAGTCTGCATTTTCTGCATCATACATCGGAAAAATTCATAATCAATCTATAAAGCTCTTTCCTCATATATTGTTTGTAGCATTACTCCTTTTAATTAATATTTTAAAGAGCTCTTTAGTTAATGCAACATACCAATATAACCTAATTCACTTCACTGTAAAAGCTTCTAAAAATCCGTAACTGTGCAGTTTAGTAATCTTACGAAAAATATTGCAGATTGCCTCAATACTAAGTACTTTCTGCACATCAGATTGTGCACTGTAAATCGGCCTTGCTTTTCAAAGTTCCAAATCAAAAGCTATAAAAATACAATCTTCTAGTCAACTGTGTAGAAGGATGGTTACTTCCAGTATCTTGCCTCTCAATTCTCCTGGAAGTGATTTGTCTATGTAAATAATTCACCCCTAATTGGAATGCCATCTGTTAGGTTAACCAGTGATTTGTCACTGGCAGTGCATATATTTACGCTTAGTATGTCCCAGCTCTTGTGATTATCTGTGGTGAAATAGGTATTTTAAGGAACTTGAACAAGATCAGACTTCAATAAATGCTTCTGTTACCAATAAAGAGCTGCATAGCTCTGCAGACCAATGTGATTTTTGAGATTTCACTGAAACAATGGCTGAATAAAGGGCAAATTCATAACAATATAAAAGTTCCCCTTTGCATTTTATTCTTGTACTATGACCAGGTAGGATGGAGTCTGGGGTGATGTGGTCTACTGTGTGGTATGTCCCTGCCCATGGCAGGGGGGGTTGGAACTAAATGACATTAATTAAGGTACTTTCCAACCCTAGCTATTCTATGATTCTATGACCACGGACTCTAAGTATAACCATATGAAAAAAGAGCCGTTGCGAAGGGCACTAGGTAGTGGCCTAGTGGCAGCCAGACGCTCCTGCTAGTGATTTTGTTGGTATGTACTGCTTGTCTTCCTTCTGGGCCCACTTTCACTGTAAGTACCTGTCATGGGTTCAGCAGCAGCAGTCATTTTTTCTGCTTCTTGGTAGCTGGTGCAGCACTGTGTTTTTGATTTTGGGCCTAGGAACAGCGCTGATAACACCAGTGTTTCGGTTACTGCTTAGTGATGTTTTGGTCTGGCCAAGGACTTTCTGAGTTTCATGCTCTGCCAGGGAGGAGGGGAGCCGGGAGGAAGCAGAGACAGGACACCTGACCCAAACTGACCAAAGAGGTTATTCCATACCACAGCACGTCATGCCCAAGATGGAGGACGGAGAGGAGAGACCCAGAAGGGTGGGGGGTGCACTGCATGGTCAGGTTTGGTTTTAGGTGGTGAGAATTGTATTCTTTCCTTGTATTTGCCTTGTTATTATTATTATTGGTGGTAGCAGTAGTGGTCTGTGTTATACTTTAGTTACTAAACTGTTCTTATCTCAACCTGTGAGAGCTGCATTCTTTTCGATTCTCCTTCCCATCCCTCCGGGAGTGGGGGGCAAGAAAGAGGGGGGAGTGAGTGAGCAAAACTGCGTGGCTGACTGGACTTAAACCACCACAGTTTTTTTTGGCGCCCAACGTGGGGCACGAAGGGTTGAGATAACGACAGGATTAATAGCCACTCGTCACAATGCTGATTTGTTGGCTCTTAAAGTTGTTGCTTTTGGTTCTCTTGCGTTCATGGTTTCAGCCTGTTGTACCTTACTTACAGCCGGTATTTCTTATCTTAGCATGTTTCAGATATGGGTTTTGGGTTAAGGTTCTTGTTTTATTGTACTTTATTGGAATGGCTTGTGATACGGGCGGGCTCGAGAAGCCGTGGGGGGCGAATGTGTACCTGGCAGTTCGGCTGCTCTTCACCGTCCTGGCGAGGCTGTGGAGAGCCGAGGGGGGGCTGCCTCGGGAGCCGCCGGCTGCCGAAACGGCCCGGGGGAGCGGACCCGGGGAGCAGGAGCCGAGCCCCCCCACCAAGCCCAGCCCGACGGCTGCCGAGCAGAGGAAGGAGGTAGCAGAAGGGGTGAGCCCCCCGACTGAGCCCAGCCCGGCGGCTGCCGAGCCGCGGGAGGGGGAGGCTACCGAGCGGCAGGAGGAGACGGCAGAGAAGCCGGGCCCCGAGGCTGAACAGAGTCCCGTGGCCGAGCCCAGCCTCGTGGCGGCCGAGAGCATTCCCCGGCAGCTGCCCGCGGAGCCGCAGGAGAACGCAGGAGACCCCGCAGCACTTCCCAGCAAGGCAGAGAAGGAAGCTCTGGACTCAGACAAAGAGCAGCTGGTGGTGAGAGAGCCGGCAAGCACGGCAGCTACACCAGCCCCAGTGACAAGTACAGCAGCCTCATTTGAGAGCTCTGAAGGGTTTGAATGGCCTTTGGGTACCCTTGAGACCTGCCTGCTGATTGTGATGGGGATCAGCATGGTGGCATGCATACACAGTGTGTTTTACCCACGACCATTTTGTCTGGTCCCCAGAGTTAAGCAGAGTGGGGTGTGGGCCTTGTCTGGGGTTAATCTGCAATCTAGGATGACTAAGAGATTTTCCCCAAGCCTGGACAGCCATGAGTGGCAGGGTGTGTGGGACAGTATGGGCGAGTATCTAGTCCACTGGGCCCCTCCAGTGCTTTGGAAGCGTCGCAGATGGAAGGCAGCTGTATGGAGTCCCCACCGACAAGCTGCAGGAACTGCTGGAGGGGTGGATGAATTATTTTGAGCCTGATGGGCCCATGACACCTCAGGCCATCAGGGCAGAGATGCAGCATACAGATGGACTTATGATCGAGGGGTGGACTTAGCAATGGACACTGTGGCCCAGGTTATTGACGAGTGTGAACACTGCACACAGCCTCTGCTGATCTGAAAGGCTGTTACAAAAGATGGAGCTTGACGTCACGGATCGAATGGACTCAGCAGCTTTGTAGGGATTGGTCTATGCACTGAGGGATGATCTCTCTCCCTCTCTCTGTGTGTGTATGTATATATATACATGTGATGGTATATTGAAAATGTGGGATCTGAGCATGACGTGAATGGTATGGAATAAGGGGTGGATAATGTCATGGGTTCAGCAGCAGCAGTCATTTTTTCTGCTTCTTGGTAGCTGGTGCAGCACTGTGTTTTTGATTTTGGGCCTAGGAACAGCGCTGATAACACCAGTGTTTCGGTTACTGCTTAGTGATGTTTTGGTCTGGCCAAGGACTTTCTGAGTTTCATGCTCTGCCAGGGAGGAGGGGAGCCGGGAGGAAGCAGAGACAGGACACCTGACCCAAACTGACCAAAGAGGTTATTCCATACCACAGCACGTCATGCCCAAGATGGAGGACGGAGAGGAGAGACCCAGAAGGGTGGGGGGTGCACTGCGTGGTCAGGTTTGGTTTTAGGTGGTGAGAATTGTATTCTTTCCTTGTATTTGCCTTGTTATTATTATTATTGGTGGTAGCAGTAGTGGTCTGTGTTATACTTTAGTTACTAAACTGTTCTTATCTCAACCTGTGAGAGCTGCATTCTTTTCGATTCTCCTTCCCATCCCTCCGGGAGTGGGGGGCAAGAAAGAGGGGGGAGTGAGTGAGCAAAACTGCGTGGCTGACTGGACTTAAACCACCACAGTTTTTTTTGGCGCCCAACGTGGGGCACGAAGGGTTGAGATAACGACAGGATTAATAGCCACTCGTCACAATGCTGATTTGTTGGCTCTTAAAGTTGTTGCTTTTGGTTCTCTTGCGTTCATGGTTTCAGCCTGTTGTACCTTACTTACAGCCGGTATTTCTTATCTTAGCATGTTTCAGATATGGGTTTTGGGTTAAGGTTCTTGTTTTATTGTACTTTATTGGAATGGCTTGTGATACGGGCGGGCTCGAGAAGCCGTGGGGGGCGAATGTGTACCTGGCAGTTCGGCTGCTCTTCACCGTCCTGGCGAGGCTGTGGAGAGCCGAGGGGGGGCTGCCTCGGGAGCCGCCGGCTGCCGAAACGGCCCGGGGGAGCGGACCCGGGGAGCAGGAGCCGAGCCCCCCCACCGAGCCCAGCCCGACGGCTGCCGAGCAGAGGAAGGAGGTAGCAGAAGGGGTGAGCCCCCCGACTGAGCCCAGCCCGGCGGCTGCCGAGCCGCGGGAGGGGGAGGCTACCGAGCGGCAGGAGGAGACGGCAGAGAAGCCGGGCCCCGAGGCTGAACAGAGTCCCGTGGCCGAGCCCAGCCTCGTGGCGGCCGAGAGCATTCCCCGGCAGCTGCCCGCGGAGCCGCAGGAGAACGCAGGAGACCCCGCAGCACTTCCCAGCAAGGCAGAGGAGGAAGATCTGCACTCAGACAAAGAGCAGCTGGTGGTGAGAGAGCCGGCAAGCACGGCAGCTACACCAGCCCCAGTGACAAGTACAGCAGCCTCATTTGAGAGCTCTGAAGGGTTTGAATGGCCTTTGGGTACCCTTGAGACCTGCCTGCTGATTGTGATGGGGATCAGCATGGTGGCATGCATACACAGTGTGTTTTACCCACGACCATTTTGTCTGGTCCCCAGAGTTAAGCAGAGTGGGGTGTGGGCCTTGTCTGGGGTTAATCTGCAATCTAGGATGACTAAGAGATTTTCCCCAAGCCTGGACAGCCATGAGTGGCAGGGTGTGTGGGACAGTATGGGCGAGTATCTAGTCCACTGGGCCCCTCCAGTGCTTTGGAAGCGTCGCAGATGGAAGGCAGCTGTATGGAGTCCCCACCGACAAGCTGCAGGAACTGCTGGAGGGGTGGATGAATTATTTTGAGCCTGATGGGCCCATGACACCTCAGGCCATCAGGGCAGAGATGCAGCATACAGATGGACTTATGATCGAGGGGTGGACTTAGCAATGGACACTGTGGCCCAGGTTATTGACGAGTGTGAACACTGCACACAGCCTCTGCTGATCTGAAAGGCTGTTACAAAAGATGGAGCTTGACGTCACGGATCGAATGGACTCAGCAGCTTTGTAGGGATTGGTCTATGCACTGAGGGATGATCTCTCTCCCTCTCTCTGTGTGTGTATGTATATATATACATGTGATGGTATATTGAAAATGTGGGATCTGAGCATGACGTGAATGGTATGGAATAAGGGGTGGATAATGTCATGGGTTCAGCAGCAGCAGTCATTTTTTCTGCTTCTTGGTAGCTGGTGCAGCACTGTGTTTTTGATTTTGGGCCTAGGAACAGCGCTGATAACACCAGTGTTTCGGTTACTGCTTAGTGATGTTTTGGTCTGGCCAAGGACTTTCTGAGTTTCATGCTCTGCCAGGGAGGAGGGGAGCCGGGAGGAAGCAGAGACAGGACACCTGACCCAAACTGACCAAAGAGGTTATTCCATACCACAGCACGTCATGCCCAAGATGGAGGACGGAGAGGAGAGACCCAGAAGGGTGGGGGGTGCACTGCGTGGTCAGGTTTGGTTTTAGGTGGTGAGAATTGTATTCTTTCCTTGTATTTGCCTTGTTATTATTATTATTGGTGGTAGCAGTAGTGGTCTGTGTTATACTTTAGTTACTAAACTGTTCTTATCTCAACCTGTGAGAGCTGCATTCTTTTCGATTCTCCTTCCCATCCCTCCGGGAGTGGGGGGCAAGAAAGAGGGGGGAGTGAGTGAGCAAAACTGCGTGGCTGACTGGACTTAAACCACCACAGTTTTTTTTGGCGCCCAACGTGGGGCACGAAGGGTTGAGATAACGACAGGATTAATAGCCACTCGTCACAATGCTGATTTGTTGGCTCTTAAAGTTGTTGCTTTTGGTTCTCTTGCGTTCATGGTTTCAGCCTGTTGTACCTTACTTACAGCCGGTATTTCTTATCTTAGCATGTTTCAGATATGGGTTTTGGGTTAAGGTTCTTGTTTTATTGTACTTTATTGGAATGGCTTGTGATACGGGCGGGCTCGAGAAGCCGTGGGGGGCGAATGTGTACCTGGCAGTTCGGCTGCTCTTCACCGTCCTGGCGAGGCTGTGGAGAGCCGAGGGGGGGCTGCCTCGGGAGCCGCCGGCTGCCGAAACGGCCCGGGGGAGCGGACCCGGGGAGCAGGAGCCGAGCCCCCCCACCAAGCCCAGCCCGACGGCTGCCGAGCAGAGGAAGGAGGTAGCAGAAGGGGTGAGCCCCCCGACTGAGCCCAGCCCGGCGGCTGCCGAGCCGCGGGAGGGGGAGGCTACCGAGCGGCAGGAGGAGACGGCAGAGAAGCCGGGCCCCGAGGCTGAACAGAGTCCCGTGGCCGAGCCCAGCCTCGTGGCGGCCGAGAGCATTCCCCGGCAGCTGCCCGCGGAGCCGCAGGAGAACGCAGGAGACCCCGCAGCACTTCCCAGCAAGGCAGAGAAGGAAGCTCTGGACTCAGACAAAGAGCAGCTGGTGGTGAGAGAGCCGGCAAGCACGGCAGCTACACCAGCCCCAGTGACAAGTACAGCAGCCTCATTTGAGAGCTCTGAAGGGTTTGAATGGCCTTTGGGTACCCTTGAGACCTGCCTGCTGATTGTGATGGGGATCAGCATGGTGGCATGCATACACAGTGTGTTTTACCCACGACCATTTTGTCTGGTCCCCAGAGTTAAGCAGAGTGGGGTGTGGGCCTTGTCTGGGGTTAATCTGCAATCTAGGATGACTAAGAGATTTTCCCCAAGCCTGGACAGCCATGAGTGGCAGGGTGTGTGGGACAGTATGGGCGAGTATCTAGTCCACTGGGCCCCTCCAGTGCTTTGGAAGCGTCGCAGATGGAAGGCAGCTGTATGGAGTCCCCACCGACAAGCTGCAGGAACTGCTGGAGGGGTGGATGAATTATTTTGAGCCTGATGGGCCCATGACACCTCAGGCCATCAGGGCAGAGATGCAGCATACAGATGGACTTATGATCGAGGGGTGGACTTAGCAATGGACACTGTGGCCCAGGTTATTGACGAGTGTGAACACTGCACACAGCCTCTGCTGATCTGAAAGGCTGTTACAAAAGATGGAGCTTGACGTCACGGATCGAATGGACTCAGCAGCTTTGTAGGGATTGGTCTATGCACTGAGGGATGATCTCTCTCCCTCTCTCTGTGTGTGTATGTATATATATACATGTGATGGTATATTGAAAATGTGGGATCTGAGCATGACGTGAATGGTATGGAATAAGGGGTGGATAATGTCATGGGTTCAGCAGCAGCAGTCATTTTTTCTGCTTCTTGGTAGCTGGTGCAGCACTGTGTTTTTGATTTTGGGCCTAGGAACAGCGCTGATAACACCAGTGTTTCGGTTACTGCTTAGTGATGTTTTGGTCTGGCCAAGGACTTTCTGAGTTTCATGCTCTGCCAGGGAGGAGGGGAGCCGGGAGGAAGCAGAGACAGGACACCTGACCCAAACTGACCAAAGAGGTTATTCCATACCACAGCACGTCATGCCCAAGATGGAGGACGGAGAGGAGAGACCCAGAAGGGTGGGGGGTGCACTGCGTGGTCAGGTTTGGTTTTAGGTGGTGAGAATTGTATTCTTTCCTTGTATTTGCCTTGTTATTATTATTATTGGTGGTAGCAGTAGTGGTCTGTGTTATACTTTAGTTACTAAACTGTTCTTATCTCAACCTGTGAGAGCTGCATTCTTTTCGATTCTCCTTCCCATCCCTCCGGGAGTGGGGGGCAAGAAAGAGGGGGGAGTGAGTGAGCAAAACTGCGTGGCTGACTGGACTTAAACCACCACAGTTTTTTTTGGCGCCCAACGTGGGGCACGAAGGGTTGAGATAACGACAGGATTAATAGCCACTCGTCACAATGCTGATTTGTTGGCTCTTAAAGTTGTTGCTTTTGGTTCTCTTGCGTTCATGGTTTCAGCCTGTTGTACCTTACTTACAGCCGGTATTTCTTATCTTAGCATGTTTCAGATATGGGTTTTGGGTTAAGGTTCTTGTTTTATTGTACTTTATTGGAATGGCTTGTGATACGGGCGGGCTCGAGAAGCCGTGGGGGGCGAATGTGTACCTGGCAGTTCGGCTGCTCTTCACCGTCCTGGCGAGGCTGTGGAGAGCCGAGGGGGGGCTGCCTCGGGAGCCGCCGGCTGCCGAAACGGCCCGGGGGAGCGGACCCGGGGAGCAGGAGCCGAGCCCCCCCACCAAGCCCAGCCCGACGGCTGCCGAGCAGAGGAAGGAGGTAGCAGAAGGGGTGAGCCCCCCGACTGAGCCCAGCCCGGCGGCTGCCGAGCCGCGGGAGGGGGAGGCTACCGAGCGGCAGGAGGAGACGGCAGAGAAGCCGGGCCCCGAGGCTGAACAGAGTCCCGTGGCCGAGCCCAGCCTCGTGGCGGCCGAGAGCATTCCCCGGCAGCTGCCCGCGGAGCCGCAGGAGAACGCAGGAGACCCCGCAGCACTTCCCAGCAAGGCAGAGAAGGAAGCTCTGGACTCAGACAAAGAGCAGCTGGTGGTGAGAGAGCCGGCAAGCACGGCAGCTACACCAGCCCCAGTGACAAGTACAGCAGCCTCATTTGAGAGCTCTGAAGGGTTTGAATGGCCTTTGGGTACCCTTGAGACCTGCCTGCTGATTGTGATGGGGATCAGCATGGTGGCATGCATACACAGTGTGTTTTACCCACGACCATTTTGTCTGGTCCCCAGAGTTAAGCAGAGTGGGGTGTGGGCCTTGTCTGGGGTTAATCTGCAATCTAGGATGACTAAGAGATTTTCCCCAAGCCTGGACAGCCATGAGTGGCAGGGTGTGTGGGACAGTATGGGCGAGTATCTAGTCCACTGGGCCCCTCCAGTGCTTTGGAAGCGTCGCAGATGGAAGGCAGCTGTATGGAGTCCCCACCGACAAGCTGCAGGAACTGCTGGAGGGGTGGATGAATTATTTTGAGCCTGATGGGCCCATGACACCTCAGGCCATCAGGGCAGAGATGCAGCATACAGATGGACTTATGATCGAGGGGTGGACTTAGCAATGGACACTGTGGCCCAGGTTATTGACGAGTGTGAACACTGCACACAGCCTCTGCTGATCTGAAAGGCTGTTACAAAAGATGGAGCTTGACGTCACGGATCGAATGGACTCAGCAGCTTTGTAGGGATTGGTCTATGCACTGAGGGATGATCTCTCTCCCTCTCTCTGTGTGTGTATGTATATATATACATGTGATGGTATATTGAAAATGTGGGATCTGAGCATGACGTGAATGGTATGGAATAAGGGGTGGATAATGTCATGGGTTCAGCAGCAGCAGTCATTTTTTCTGCTTCTTGGTAGCTGGTGCAGCACTGTGTTTTTGATTTTGGGCCTAGGAACAGCGCTGATAACACCAGTGTTTCGGTTACTGCTTAGTGATGTTTTGGTCTGGCCAAGGACTTTCTGAGTTTCATGCTCTGCCAGGGAGGAGGGGAGCCGGGAGGAAGCAGAGACAGGACACCTGACCCAAACTGACCAAAGAGGTTATTCCATACCACAGCACGTCATGCCCAAGATGGAGGACGGAGAGGAGAGACCCAGAAGGGTGGGGGGTGCACTGCGTGGTCAGGTTTGGTTTTAGGTGGTGAGAATTGTATTCTTTCCTTGTATTTGCCTTGTTATTATTATTATTGGTGGTAGCAGTAGTGGTCTGTGTTATACTTTAGTTACTAAACTGTTCTTATCTCAACCTGTGAGAGCTGCATTCTTTTCGATTCTCCTTCCCATCCCTCCGGGAGTGGGGGGCAAGAAAGAGGGGGGAGTGAGTGAGCAAAACTGCGTGGCTGACTGGACTTAAACCACCACAGTTTTTTTTGGCGCCCAACGTGGGGCACGAAGGGTTGAGATAACGACAGGATTAATAGCCACTCGTCACAATGCTGATTTGTTGGCTCTTAAAGTTGTTGCTTTTGGTTCTCTTGCGTTCATGGTTTCAGCCTGTTGTACCTTACTTACAGCCGGTATTTCTTATCTTAGCATGTTTCAGATATGGGTTTTGGGTTAAGGTTCTTGTTTTATTGTACTTTATTGGAATGGCTTGTGATACGGGCGGGCTCGAGAAGCCGTGGGGGGCGAATGTGTACCTGGCAGTTCGGCTGCTCTTCACCGTCCTGGCGAGGCTGTGGAGAGCCGAGGGGGGGCTGCCTCGGGAGCCGCCGGCTGCCGAAACGGCCCGGGGGAGCGGACCCGGGGAGCAGGAGCCGAGCCCCCCCACCGAGCCCAGCCCGACGGCTGCCGAGCAGAGGAAGGAGGTAGCAGAAGGGGTGAGCCCCCCGACTGAGCCCAGCCCGGCGGCTGCCGAGCCGCGGGAGGGGGAGGCTACCGAGCGGCAGGAGGAGACGGCAGAGAAGCCGGGCCCCGAGGCTGAACAGAGTCCCGTGGCCGAGCCCAGCCTCGTGGCGGCCGAGAGCATTCCCCGGCAGCTGCCCGCGGAGCCGCAGGAGAACGCAGGAGACCCCGCAGCACTTCCCAGCAAGGCAGAGGAGGAAGATCTGCACTCAGACAAAGAGCAGCTGGTGGTGAGAGAGCCGGCAAGCACGGCAGCTACACCAGCCCCAGTGACAAGTACAGCAGCCTCATTTGAGAGCTCTGAAGGGTTTGAATGGCCTTTGGGTACCCTTGAGACCTGCCTGCTGATTGTGATGGGGATCAGCATGGTGGCATGCATACACAGTGTGTTTTACCCACGACCATTTTGTCTGGTCCCCAGAGTTAAGCAGAGTGGGGTGTGGGCCTTGTCTGGGGTTAATCTGCAATCTAGGATGACTAAGAGATTTTCCCCAAGCCTGGACAGCCATGAGTGGCAGGGTGTGTGGGACAGTATGGGCGAGTATCTAGTCCACTGGGCCCCTCCAGTGCTTTGGAAGCGTCGCAGATGGAAGGCAGCTGTATGGAGTCCCCACCGACAAGCTGCAGGAACTGCTGGAGGGGTGGATGAATTATTTTGAGCCTGATGGGCCCATGACACCTCAGGCCATCAGGGCAGAGATGCAGCATACAGATGGACTTATGATCGAGGGGTGGACTTAGCAATGGACACTGTGGCCCAGGTTATTGACGAGTGTGAACACTGCACACAGCCTCTGCTGATCTGAAAGGCTGTTACAAAAGATGGAGCTTGACGTCACGGATCGAATGGACTCAGCAGCTTTGTAGGGATTGGTCTATGCACTGAGGGATGATCTCTCTCCCTCTCTCTGTGTGTGTATGTATATATATACATGTGATGGTATATTGAAAATGTGGGATCTGAGCATGACGTGAATGGTATGGAATAAGGGGTGGATAATGTCATGGGTTCAGCAGCAGCAGTCATTTTTTCTGCTTCTTGGTAGCTGGTGCAGCACTGTGTTTTTGATTTTGGGCCTAGGAACAGCGCTGATAACACCAGTGTTTCGGTTACTGCTTAGTGATGTTTTGGTCTGGCCAAGGACTTTCTGAGTTTCATGCTCTGCCAGGGAGGAGGGGAGCCGGGAGGAAGCAGAGACAGGACACCTGACCCAAACTGACCAAAGAGGTTATTCCATACCACAGCACGTCATGCCCAAGATGGAGGACGGAGAGGAGAGACCCAGAAGGGTGGGGGGTGCACTGCGTGGTCAGGTTTGGTTTTAGGTGGTGAGAATTGTATTCTTTCCTTGTATTTGCCTTGTTATTATTATTATTGGTGGTAGCAGTAGTGGTCTGTGTTATACTTTAGTTACTAAACTGTTCTTATCTCAACCTGTGAGAGCTGCATTCTTTTCGATTCTCCTTCCCATCCCTCCGGGAGTGGGGGGCAAGAAAGAGGGGGGAGTGAGTGAGCAAAACTGCGTGGCTGACTGGACTTAAACCACCACAGTTTTTTTTGGCGCCCAACGTGGGGCACGAAGGGTTGAGATAACGACAGGATTAATAGCCACTCGTCACAATGCTGATTTGTTGGCTCTTAAAGTTGTTGCTTTTGGTTCTCTTGCGTTCATGGTTTCAGCCTGTTGTACCTTACTTACAGCCGGTATTTCTTATCTTAGCATGTTTCAGATATGGGTTTTGGGTTAAGGTTCTTGTTTTATTGTACTTTATTGGAATGGCTTGTGATACGGGCGGGCTCGAGAAGCCGTGGGGGGCGAATGTGTACCTGGCAGTTCGGCTGCTCTTCACCGTCCTGGCGAGGCTGTGGAGAGCCGAGGGGGGGCTGCCTCGGGAGCCGCCGGCTGCCGAAACGGCCCGGGGGAGCGGACCCGGGGAGCAGGAGCCGAGCCCCCCCACCAAGCCCAGCCCGACGGCTGCCGAGCAGAGGAAGGAGGTAGCAGAAGGGGTGAGCCCCCCGACTGAGCCCAGCCCGGCGGCTGCCGAGCCGCGGGAGGGGGAGGCTACCGAGCGGCAGGAGGAGACGGCAGAGAAGCCGGGCCCCGAGGCTGAACAGAGTCCCGTGGCCGAGCCCAGCCTCGTGGCGGCCGAGAGCATTCCCCGGCAGCTGCCCGCGGAGCCGCAGGAGAACGCAGGAGACCCCGCAGCACTTCCCAGCAAGGCAGAGAAGGAAGCTCTGGACTCAGACAAAGAGCAGCTGGTGGTGAGAGAGCCGGCAAGCACGGCAGCTACACCAGCCCCAGTGACAAGTACAGCAGCCTCATTTGAGAGCTCTGAAGGGTTTGAATGGCCTTTGGGTACCCTTGAGACCTGCCTGCTGATTGTGATGGGGATCAGCATGGTGGCATGCATACACAGTGTGTTTTACCCACGACCATTTTGTCTGGTCCCCAGAGTTAAGCAGAGTGGGGTGTGGGCCTTGTCTGGGGTTAATCTGCAATCTAGGATGACTAAGAGATTTTCCCCAAGCCTGGACAGCCATGAGTGGCAGGGTGTGTGGGACAGTATGGGCGAGTATCTAGTCCACTGGGCCCCTCCAGTGCTTTGGAAGCGTCGCAGATGGAAGGCAGCTGTATGGAGTCCCCACCGACAAGCTGCAGGAACTGCTGGAGGGGTGGATGAATTATTTTGAGCCTGATGGGCCCATGACACCTCAGGCCATCAGGGCAGAGATGCAGCATACAGATGGACTTATGATCGAGGGGTGGACTTAGCAATGGACACTGTGGCCCAGGTTATTGACGAGTGTGAACACTGCACACAGCCTCTGCTGATCTGAAAGGCTGTTACAAAAGATGGAGCTTGACGTCACGGATCGAATGGACTCAGCAGCTTTGTAGGGATTGGTCTATGCACTGAGGGATGATCTCTCTCCCTCTCTCTGTGTGTGTATGTATATATATACATGTGATGGTATATTGAAAATGTGGGATCTGAGCATGACGTGAATGGTATGGAATAAGGGGTGGATAATGTCATGGGTTCAGCAGCAGCAGTCATTTTTTCTGCTTCTTGGTAGCTGGTGCAGCACTGTGTTTTTGATTTTGGGCCTAGGAACAGCGCTGATAACACCAGTGTTTCGGTTACTGCTTAGTGATGTTTTGGTCTGGCCAAGGACTTTCTGAGTTTCATGCTCTGCCAGGGAGGAGGGGAGCCGGGAGGAAGCAGAGACAGGACACCTGACCCAAACTGACCAAAGAGGTTATTCCATACCACAGCACGTCATGCCCAAGATGGAGGACGGAGAGGAGAGACCCAGAAGGGTGGGGGGTGCACTGCGTGGTCAGGTTTGGTTTTAGGTGGTGAGAATTGTATTCTTTCCTTGTATTTGCCTTGTTATTATTATTATTGGTGGTAGCAGTAGTGGTCTGTGTTATACTTTAGTTACTAAACTGTTCTTATCTCAACCTGTGAGAGCTGCATTCTTTTCGATTCTCCTTCCCATCCCTCCGGGAGTGGGGGGCAAGAAAGAGGGGGGAGTGAGTGAGCAAAACTGCGTGGCTGACTGGACTTAAACCACCACAGTTTTTTTTGGCGCCCAACGTGGGGCACGAAGGGTTGAGATAACGACAGGATTAATAGCCACTCGTCACAATGCTGATTTGTTGGCTCTTAAAGTTGTTGCTTTTGGTTCTCTTGCGTTCATGGTTTCAGCCTGTTGTACCTTACTTACAGCCGGTATTTCTTATCTTAGCATGTTTCAGATATGGGTTTTGGGTTAAGGTTCTTGTTTTATTGTACTTTATTGGAATGGCTTGTGATACGGGCGGGCTCGAGAAGCCGTGGGGGGCGAATGTGTACCTGGCAGTTCGGCTGCTCTTCACCGTCCTGGCGAGGCTGTGGAGAGCCGAGGGGGGGCTGCCTCGGGAGCCGCCGGCTGCCGAAACGGCCCGGGGGAGCGGACCCGGGGAGCAGGAGCCGAGCCCCCCCACCAAGCCCAGCCCGACGGCTGCCGAGCAGAGGAAGGAGGTAGCAGAAGGGGTGAGCCCCCCGACTGAGCCCAGCCCGGCGGCTGCCGAGCCGCGGGAGGGGGAGGCTACCGAGCGGCAGGAGGAGACGGCAGAGAAGCCGGGCCCCGAGGCTGAACAGAGTCCCGTGGCCGAGCCCAGCCTCGTGGCGGCCGAGAGCATTCCCCGGCAGCTGCCCGCGGAGCCGCAGGAGAACGCAGGAGACCCCGCAGCACTTCCCAGCAAGGCAGAGAAGGAAGCTCTGGACTCAGACAAAGAGCAGCTGGTGGTGAGAGAGCCGGCAAGCACGGCAGCTACACCAGCCCCAGTGACAAGTACAGCAGCCTCATTTGAGAGCTCTGAAGGGTTTGAATGGCCTTTGGGTACCCTTGAGACCTGCCTGCTGATTGTGATGGGGATCAGCATGGTGGCATGCATACACAGTGTGTTTTACCCACGACCATTTTGTCTGGTCCCCAGAGTTAAGCAGAGTGGGGTGTGGGCCTTGTCTGGGGTTAATCTGCAATCTAGGATGACTAAGAGATTTTCCCCAAGCCTGGACAGCCATGAGTGGCAGGGTGTGTGGGACAGTATGGGCGAGTATCTAGTCCACTGGGCCCCTCCAGTGCTTTGGAAGCGTCGCAGATGGAAGGCAGCTGTATGGAGTCCCCACCGACAAGCTGCAGGAACTGCTGGAGGGGTGGATGAATTATTTTGAGCCTGATGGGCCCATGACACCTCAGGCCATCAGGGCAGAGATGCAGCATACAGATGGACTTATGATCGAGGGGTGGACTTAGCAATGGACACTGTGGCCCAGGTTATTGACGAGTGTGAACACTGCACACAGCCTCTGCTGATCTGAAAGGCTGTTACAAAAGATGGAGCTTGACGTCACGGATCGAATGGACTCAGCAGCTTTGTAGGGATTGGTCTATGCACTGAGGGATGATCTCTCTCCCTCTCTCTGTGTGTGTATGTATATATATACATGTGATGGTATATTGAAAATGTGGGATCTGAGCATGACGTGAATGGTATGGAATAAGGGGTGGATAATGTCATGGGTTCAGCAGCAGCAGTCATTTTTTCTGCTTCTTGGTAGCTGGTGCAGCACTGTGTTTTTGATTTTGGGCCTAGGAACAGCGCTGATAACACCAGTGTTTCGGTTACTGCTTAGTGATGTTTTGGTCTGGCCAAGGACTTTCTGAGTTTCATGCTCTGCCAGGGAGGAGGGGAGCCGGGAGGAAGCAGAGACAGGACACCTGACCCAAACTGACCAAAGAGGTTATTCCATACCACAGCACGTCATGCCCAAGATGGAGGACGGAGAGGAGAGACCCAGAAGGGTGGGGGGTGCACTGCGTGGTCAGGTTTGGTTTTAGGTGGTGAGAATTGTATTCTTTCCTTGTATTTGCCTTGTTATTATTATTATTGGTGGTAGCAGTAGTGGTCTGTGTTATACTTTAGTTACTAAACTGTTCTTATCTCAACCTGTGAGAGCTGCATTCTTTTCGATTCTCCTTCCCATCCCTCCGGGAGTGGGGGGCAAGAAAGAGGGGGGAGTGAGTGAGCAAAACTGCGTGGCTGACTGGACTTAAACCACCACAGTTTTTTTTGGCGCCCAACGTGGGGCACGAAGGGTTGAGATAACGACAGGATTAATAGCCACTCGTCACAATGCTGATTTGTTGGCTCTTAAAGTTGTTGCTTTTGGTTCTCTTGCGTTCATGGTTTCAGCCTGTTGTACCTTACTTACAGCCGGTATTTCTTATCTTAGCATGTTTCAGATATGGGTTTTGGGTTAAGGTTCTTGTTTTATTGTACTTTATTGGAATGGCTTGTGATACGGGCGGGCTCGAGAAGCCGTGGGGGGCGAATGTGTACCTGGCAGTTCGGCTGCTCTTCACCGTCCTGGCGAGGCTGTGGAGAGCCGAGGGGGGGCTGCCTCGGGAGCCGCCGGCTGCCGAAACGGCCCGGGGGAGCGGACCCGGGGAGCAGGAGCCGAGCCCCCCCACCGAGCCCAGCCCGACGGCTGCCGAGCAGAGGAAGGAGGTAGCAGAAGGGGTGAGCCCCCCGACTGAGCCCAGCCCGGCGGCTGCCGAGCCGCGGGAGGGGGAGGCTACCGAGCGGCAGGAGGAGACGGCAGAGAAGCCGGGCCCCGAGGCTGAACAGAGTCCCGTGGCCGAGCCCAGCCTCGTGGCGGCCGAGAGCATTCCCCGGCAGCTGCCCGCGGAGCCGCAGGAGAACGCAGGAGACCCCGCAGCACTTCCCAGCAAGGCAGAGGAGGAAGATCTGCACTCAGACAAAGAGCAGCTGGTGGTGAGAGAGCCGGCAAGCACGGCAGCTACACCAGCCCCAGTGACAAGTACAGCAGCCTCATTTGAGAGCTCTGAAGGGTTTGAATGGCCTTTGGGTACCCTTGAGACCTGCCTGCTGATTGTGATGGGGATCAGCATGGTGGCATGCATACACAGTGTGTTTTACCCACGACCATTTTGTCTGGTCCCCAGAGTTAAGCAGAGTGGGGTGTGGGCCTTGTCTGGGGTTAATCTGCAATCTAGGATGACTAAGAGATTTTCCCCAAGCCTGGACAGCCATGAGTGGCAGGGTGTGTGGGACAGTATGGGCGAGTATCTAGTCCACTGGGCCCCTCCAGTGCTTTGGAAGCGTCGCAGATGGAAGGCAGCTGTATGGAGTCCCCACCGACAAGCTGCAGGAACTGCTGGAGGGGTGGATGAATTATTTTGAGCCTGATGGGCCCATGACACCTCAGGCCATCAGGGCAGAGATGCAGCATACAGATGGACTTATGATCGAGGGGTGGACTTAGCAATGGACACTGTGGCCCAGGTTATTGACGAGTGTGAACACTGCACACAGCCTCTGCTGATCTGAAAGGCTGTTACAAAAGATGGAGCTTGACGTCACGGATCGAATGGACTCAGCAGCTTTGTAGGGATTGGTCTATGCACTGAGGGATGATCTCTCTCCCTCTCTCTGTGTGTGTATGTATATATATACATGTGATGGTATATTGAAAATGTGGGATCTGAGCATGACGTGAATGGTATGGAATAAGGGGTGGATAATGTCATGGGTTCAGCAGCAGCAGTCATTTTTTCTGCTTCTTGGTAGCTGGTGCAGCACTGTGTTTTTGATTTTGGGCCTAGGAACAGCGCTGATAACACCAGTGTTTCGGTTACTGCTTAGTGATGTTTTGGTCTGGCCAAGGACTTTCTGAGTTTCATGCTCTGCCAGGGAGGAGGGGAGCCGGGAGGAAGCAGAGACAGGACACCTGACCCAAACTGACCAAAGAGGTTATTCCATACCACAGCACGTCATGCCCAAGATGGAGGACGGAGAGGAGAGACCCAGAAGGGTGGGGGGTGCACTGCGTGGTCAGGTTTGGTTTTAGGTGGTGAGAATTGTATTCTTTCCTTGTATTTGCCTTGTTATTATTATTATTGGTGGTAGCAGTAGTGGTCTGTGTTATACTTTAGTTACTAAACTGTTCTTATCTCAACCTGTGAGAGCTGCATTCTTTTCGATTCTCCTTCCCATCCCTCCGGGAGTGGGGGGCAAGAAAGAGGGGGGAGTGAGTGAGCAAAACTGCGTGGCTGACTGGACTTAAACCACCACAGTACCCACTTACCTGTTTGGTGCTGGAGCAAGAGATAGGACTGCAGCAATTTGCTGTCAGTATACTGATCAAAGATCATGCCTTACTTTTCCCTTTTCTTGCATAGCTAAAGCCAGAGAAACATCACAGAGAGGCAAACTGATTGGGCGAGTCCATGATCTTTTGGTAATGAACTGAAATCTGCCCACTTTTTACATCCCACTGTTTGGCTTTCCTATGTGACCACACCAACACATGCATGATCTGTTGTTTTGGATTATCTTAAAAAAATCCACAAAGCATCTCCTACCTTAAGTATGTACAAAAGGCTGACCTCAGTGAACATTTCTGCAATTGCAAGAACAGTTCTGACTGACTATTGATGGTGTCCTATCTATGGGCAACCAGATATCTGGTTTGTTTTCGAGCAGCAGCCACCTGGGGAGTCTTCAGGTTATTAATTAAATAATAATTGAAGCATGCAGATAATATTTAACAATTTGTCTAGGCACAATAGGACCTACCTGGGAGAATCTTCAAGACTAAGTTAGCCAAATATTTTCATGTAAAGTGAGAAGGAATTCAGTTAATCTTGTCTCTTAAGTCAGTCTGTTGTTTTGTCTGTGCAGAAAGTAGATGTGGAGTTCCTGGTCCACCCAGAGAACTCATGACTAAATGCTGTGCATATGCACAGAGGCATGGCCCTGACACCCACCCAAACCAAGTTATACCTGTAGGACAGCTGAATTCTTTTGTCACTGTCGTGGTTTAAGCCTCTATAACTCACGCAGTTTTGCTCACTCACTCCCCCCTCTTTCTTGCCCCCCACTCCCGGAGGGATGGGAAGGAGAATCGAAAAGAATGCAGCTCTCACAGGTTGAGATAAGAACAGCTTAGTAACTAAAGTATAACACAGACCACTACTGCTACCACCAATAATAATAATGACAAGAGAAATACAAGGAAAGAATACAATTGCTCACCACTCGATGACCGAGCTGTGAACTGAACTCTTCCGGGTTCCTGCCCCCCCAGTTTTACATCCTGGGCATGACGTGCTGTGGCATGGAATAGCCTCTTTGGTCAGTTTGGGTCAGGTGTCCTGCCTCTGCCTCCTCCCGGCTCCCCCTCCTCCCTGGCAGAGCATGAAACTCAGAAAATCCTTGGCCAGACCAAAACATCACTAAGCAGTAACCGAAACACTGGTGTTATCAGCACTGTTCCCAGGCCCAAAATCAAAAACACAGCGCTGCACCAGCTACCAAGAAGCAGAAAAAATGACTGCTGCTGCTGAACCCATGACAGTCACAGTTACAACATGAACTGTGCAGCTCTTGCCACATGGGGTTGAGTATTATGAAGGATGCTAAAATGATGATCTCTCCCCAAGAAGTTATTTTGCCTTCATTCCTCATTTGAAAGAATTTGTTTTTTTCTACACCCCTGAAAAGCCTGGAGGTGACTCTGAATGTAGTTTTGAGGGTTCACTGCACTTTGTTTAGCATGTATATTTTGGTATTATGAAGATCTGATTTATATCTTGCATCTATTATAATTCTGTTTAAAATCCTGAACTCTAAACTAGCCTGCAGTTGCTGGGGCACATAAAAAGAAATTACAGGTTTGCCCATGCACAGATCTACTAGAGAAAATACTCTTCCAGAAGAAGGAAATGGTGTCAGTCACCATTAATTGAAACTGGCTGTGAGGTTCTGATTTAGCACAAGGAGAAAAAAATTACTGACCTTGAGCATAATTAATCATTGGAATGTGTTTCTCTGAGAGACTGTAAACTGCAGAATCTATGTCCTTGGAGGTTTTCACAGCCCAACTGAAAAAAGTCTTGGGCAACCTGCTTTAATTCAGTGTTGACTGTATTCTGGGTGAAAGACTGGATGTGAGGATCTCTTGAAGTCCTTTCCAGCTCATGTATTCGATGATTCTGTGATTCTGTGGGAATCTGAGAACATAAACAACTGAAGCAAGGAGATAGCCATCTGTAGATATGGAAGATTTTTTTAATAGGCTATATCTAACTTTCCCTCCCCACACACTTTATTTTAAAATGGCAGCAAACATTTCTATGGATTCTCTGTTACAGCCTGTCGTGGTTTAAGTCCAGTCAGCCACGCAGTTTTGCTCACCCACTCCCCCCTTTTTCTTGCGCCCCACTCCCGGAGGGATGGGAAGGAGAATCGAAAAGAATGCAACTCCCACAGGTTGAGATAAGAACAGGTTAGTAACTAAAGTATAACACAAATCACTACTGCTACCACCAATAACAATAATGACAAGAGAAATTACCAGGAAAGAATACAATTCTCACCACCTAATACCAAGCCCGACCACGCAGTGCACCCCCCACCCTTCTGGGTCTCTCCTCTCCGTCCTCCATCCTGGGCATGACGTGCTGTGGTATGGAATAACCTCTTTGGTCAGTTTGGGTCAGGTGTCCTGTCTCTGCTTCCTCCCGGCTCCCCTCCTCCCTGGCAGAGCATGAAACTCAGAAAGTCCTTGGCCAGACCAAAACATCACTAAGCAGTAACTGAAACACTGGTGTTATCAGCGCTGTTCGCAGGCCCAAAATCAAAAACACAGTGCTACACCAGCTACCAAGAAGGAGAAAAATGACTGCTGCTGCTGAACCCATGACACAGCCATAATTGACTATTGACTATAATATTCTATGCAACAGTTCTTTCATATCACTAGAGTGGAAGAATTGGTTTAGTCCTTTTTAAAGTACATTCCCACACTGTACACAATGTCATTTAATTAAGATGAAAAATAAAAATTAAGAACATCCATCAAAAAGGACAGAAAAGGGCCATAGAAAGTGACAATAATGTTGTGAAAAGGTTTGGCCTTTGTTTACTTTGCCTACTTCACTACAGCATCTTCTTCACAAGCAGTTTCCGTGTAATAGAATTACTTCTGAAAAAAATTGGAATAACATTATGGTGAATCTAGTTCAAACAGGACTTTTTTATCTACTTTACAGGGCAGGATCATATCCATAAATCATAGCAACTCTTGCCCGACGGGAAAAAGATTTTCCAAAGTCATGCACGTTTCTAACAGAATGAATTGCTTAAAGAAGGTATTTATGAAAACAGTAACCAAAAGTGTAAGCCAGTAGAAATCTTCTGGTGAAATTGGGGTAATATATCAAAGTGACAGAAATAAGACAGTACGGTTTCTTTTAATCAGCAAGTTCTGTGTAATTAAATGTGGTGTAACCAAAGAATACTTTTACTGCAAAGAAATGAACATACAGATGTGTTTACATATTTACAATCATATATCTTTGGTAAGACTGAAAAATAAAATTGCATGGAAGAGAAAAATGTATTTATTTTCTTCATGGGTAAAGTATAAAGCCACAGCTTTGTTCAGTGCGTGTTAGGACCAGTCAAAGCTCTTAGGACTTCACTGATTACAAAGCAAAACAACTTAGAGAGGCAGCATATTATTTAACTTACTAGGCCGTGTAAGTCAGAAGCAGAGCCAGGAATAGCTGGGAATATTCCTATGTATTTGCTAATGATATTGTCATTCACAGACAATGCTCAGCGTGAAATAAACAAAACTGGTGAAATATTTCACAGCTCTTGAAACTCAGGAACATACATGAAGAAAAAGGGACTTCTTCAAAGCAATAAAAATGCTGTGCTTTGAATCACTGCTATTAAAAACTGAATAGTTCAATCCTGAGAGCTGAAAGGCTGTATGGTAGGATAGCAAGCACTGCAGCAGGTGGGTAAAATAGATGTCTGAATTTTTATAGCATGAAGTCTTGAAGCCAACACAATTTCTGAGGATGTTTTAAATATAGCTGCTTGAGTTGATTCATACACAGTGCAGAAAGTTGATTCATGTCAGGGGTTAGCATGTGATATTCACGTATTTGAATTTTTGCTAAAACAAACAAACCAGCAAAAACATTTCTGTATTCAATACAAAGTCAGCTTCCATGAGATCCTTAGGTTGTAAACCACCTTGACATATGCTTGGCTCTGAAATGCCATCTGATTTCTGTGAAGTTCTGATTATATTTCACTTCACATTCTTCTGATCTTTCAAGGATGATCATTTGACCCTGTTTAAAATATTTTGGGTCAAAATTCAGAACTATTTTTTTCAAGGTATATCCCCAAGACAATAATAATTCAGTCTGAAGACTGACAAAGATTTAACTCCTTCCAATTTAGCTTGCTTACATCAAAGACAATTGGCTTTCTGCATTGCTGCTAAGTAACCTTCTCTTTTCTTAAATTTTACCCTTTGCAGTTATGTTTCTGTCTCATTTTCTCTCCATTGACTTGATTTATAGTGACAAAAGAAAAGGAAGATACACAACATTTTCATACTGATTCATAGGTAAAAAAATCAAATGTTTTAGTGCCATCTCCTAAGGGCTGAAGTCTTTCACCTTTACTTATCTCTTAGGTCTATTTGCTGAGTGAGATACCACCTGGGGGAAAGAATAGTGAGAATGTGAGGTAATACAGAGCATAAGGTAGAATAAGTCTGGGAAGCTGGTGACACTGCTCTGTAATCTGACAGCTGGTTCAGAATACTGCTGTTTAAGAAAGACAGCAATGATGGATGGCTTTGTTTAACATCTAGACTTGTGCTTTCGGCATATATTTATAAAGCTATTGACTTGAACACCAGTAACGAGTGGTGTCCCTCAGGGATAGGTGTTGGGACCAGTCTTGTTCAACACCTTTGTTGGTGACATGGACAATGGGATTGAGTGCACCCTCAGCAAGTTTGCTGATGACACTAAACTGTGTGGTTTGGTTGATATGCTGGAGGAAAGGAATGCCATCCAGAGGGACCTTGACACGCTTGTGAGGTGGGCTGATGCCAACCTGATGAAGTTTAACCATGACAAGTGCAAGGTCCTCCACCTGGGTCGGAGCAATCCCAGGCACAGCTACAGGTTGTGGCAGAGAAGAGATTCAGAGCAGTCCTGCAGAGAAGGACTTGGGGGTGTTGGCTGACGAGAAAATGAACATGAGCTGGCAGTGTGCGCTTGCAGCCCAGAAAGCCAACCGTATCCTGGGCTGCGTCAAAAGGAGCGTGACCAGCAGGTCGAGGGAGGTGATCCTGCCCCTCTCCTCTGCTCTTGTGAGACCTCACTTGGAGTATTGTGTCCAGTTCTGGTGTCCTCAACATAAAAAGGACATGGAAGTGTTGGAACAAGTCCAGAGGAGGGCCACGAGGATGATCAGGGGACTGGAGCACCTCCTGTATGAAGATAGGCTGAGAAAGGTAAGGCTGTTCAGCCTGGAGAAGGCTGCGTGGAGACCTCATAGCAGCCTTCCAGTGTCTAAAAGGAGCCTATAGGGATGCTGGGGAGGGACTCTTCATGAGGGACTGTAGTGATAGGACAAGGGGTAATGAGTTCGAACTTAAATAGGGAAAGTTTAGATTGTATGTAAGGAAGAAGTTCTTCCCTGTAAGGGTGGTGAGGCAGTGGAATGAGTTGCCCAGGGAAGCTGTGAATACTCTGTCCCTGGTGGTATTCAAGGCCAGGTTGGACAGAGCCTTAGAAGACATGGTTTAGTGTGAGGTGTCCCTGCCCCTGGCAGAGGGGTTGGAACTAGATGGTCTTAAGGTCCTTTCCAACCCTAACTATTTTATGATTCTATGATTTTATATTATCAGCCTTTGGTTGCCTCAAAGCAAATTAAGTAGTTCCTGATGAAGAATCTTGAAGTTTACATCTCACTGGCTTAAAAATGCCTTTGGGCATGCCCAGGAATGTAAAGCTGGTGTATCTCCTACTGTTTGTTCCTTGGGTGTTTCTTTGTAATTGAATAAATCCACCAGTTAGCATGCTTAATGCACAACTATAGTGCCTAGTGTCTTTGGATTGTTATTTGCCAGTATTTTCATTGACTGAAGTTTAAGGAGACTCGTTTTTGAAAAAATCAAACTTCCCAGAATGAAAACTTAAGGTTTCCCAACTATGAGAAGCAATATCTGCTATCAGATATTATTTCCATTAACTCTCTACACTCCCTCTGGGTGTACTTGATGAATGCTGAAAGAACACTTCTACAGCTTTTATTTAAGAGATTTTGTCCCCATCAGAAAATTCTGTAATTGGGTTTGGAGCATGCTGCACTTGGCCTTGGACATATGACGGGAAAAATGTCAAACTTTGGATCTTGATTTGAAGACAGCATTATCAGGTTTATCCGAAGCCCTAGGAAAGTTGAATTCCCAGTTGAATATGAGTATTAGTGGGAGTTGAATATTTTAAAAAATCTATTTCGTGACACAAAAAAGAATATAGGTTTTATATTATGTTTTGAGTCACCATTGTGAATCACTGCAGCTTTTTGTTTTCACCTGTGCACTTCCCACAGCAAGTTAATTATAGTACTCAATGCATTCATTTAGGTTGCTGTATGACAGCTTTGTTTGTACTCAGATTTTTTAGTATTGGTATTTAGCAGTAGGTTTTTATAGTTTCATCTAAAATTAGCATTCTGAGTGAAACTGTCCTGAGCAAAAGGACACAAGCTGAATCCAGTTATGATCAGGATGTAACAGTTCATGAAAATCTTCCCCATCATCTTCAGGGTAAAATGCTAATGTGATATTTATGGGTCATAATCCACTTTTGCACAAAAATTACCTTACCAGAAATTACAGTTTTATCGTATGATTTGAAACCACAAGGGAGTCGGGATGCTTCTCACTTCTGACTATCTACTTGGAATCACCTTCCCTTTAAACACAGACTCAAGACAAAAAGCCATAAAAATATCACATCACCACCTGAAGAATCAAATTCACCATCTGGTCTGAGAAGTCTTCTAGCAGTCTCAAGTAAATTGCCTACTAAACCTCGCTGAGACTAGTAAAAATCCAAAGTGTTGCATTATATGATCTGTATTTAGACCCTAGTGGTAGAAGCAGGAGTGATGCTATAAATGGGGAAGAAAAAATAAAGTAGTAAGAGAAAACCCAGCATGGTGATTTGTGTGCCTGATGTGTTAGCTGATCTAAACCCAAAGATTTCCTTGAATAATTCTGGCAGTAACATTTCACCATTTCAATCTCTGCTTTAAATCTGAAGCTTTTTCTTTCTTAAAAGACCTTTCTGTTTTAGTGTGTCTACTAGTGATGAGTTTCTGATTATTTGATTTTAATAATGTCATATCCATTTTCCCAATTTTCTTTGCATTGAATGTCGTATTGATGGGAAAATTCATGACTCTGGGGTACATTTTAGCAGGATACCTGCAGGCTACAGTAATGCTTTTAAAACTTAAATCTGAGTTGAAGCATTTTAAAGCTATGAAACATACCCAGTGTCTTCAGTGTTGTCTGTTATTTCTCTTTTTAGTAACATTATGCTGACATATCATGCATGAAACATGCAATAATGAGTTGGCTTCAGTTAAATAACTGAAACAAAATTTATTCTCACTAGTCAACAAAACTTCACCTTAAGTTTCATTTTTTAAAGAAATGTTATTTCACCCTCTGAAAGCAAGTTGGCTTTCACTAAGAAAGACACATTGTAAGACAGTCTTTAAAAGCTTGTTTTCATTAACTGTCACATTCATCAGAAGAGCAGGTGCTTATTGAATGTGTTTCCACCATATGTTATGCCAGAGGCTTGTTGAATGTTTAGGAAGGGTGAGGTCTTGTTTACTTATTTAGGAAAGCTTATGTATATCCTCAAACACAGACCATAAAAAACATAGACAAGGTAAAAAGGGACTTGCTTCATTGTTTGGCACTTCACCAGCAATTATTTGTTAGGAAAGCCTGTGGTTCCTTAACATGTCAGCATTAACGTTTTTTTTGGTTTGTTTTTTTTTTCTCGTGTTGCTGTGTGAAATGAAACAGAGAAAGCAAAAAGTACCAGTGGAGATTCAAACCCTTTATTGTAAGAATAAAAATTGCATATCCAACTCAGAGCTTTATTAAAGTGGCATTCAGAAGAAAGTGGTGAGATGAATTCCCTATGCAGTCTCTTGCTCCCATGTGCACCCTAATCTGGTTGAATATTACCATGCAGTCTTTTTATACAAGTGTGGTGGCTTGTGACACCAAGTTGTGGAGATCAGACTTTAGAAGGCTCTTGAAGATAATGCAGTTAGGACTACTCCAGCAGGGTCTGAAACTAGAACTCAACAACAAAATAAAGAGGGAAGGGAAGAATACTAAATGTCTTGACAAAATTCTCCCTTCGTACATCCATTCCTCCCAGAACTAAATTTGGGGTTTTTCTCTGATCTTCCAGCTTTTCACTCAACTCCAAAATTAATTTCTAAATTCCAGGAATTTATCAACATACCTGTACAAATACTTTGACCAGTCATGTCTGAAGCATGCGAACCTTCTCTGTGGCTTTATGTGCCTAATTTTTTTCTGCCTGACATTGTCCTCTGCGAAATTTTAAGATGCAGCTTGCTATTTATAATTGCCTGTCAGATTTTGTGTATTGGAACCATCTTGAATTGTCCTCCGGCTCTCTGTATCAGTATGGCCAAGTACAGATATGTAAACCTAGGTGAGGTGGTTTGTATATTTCAGTATGATTACAATCTGTCACAGAGCTGCTTACCTTTTTTTCCCACAGCTGTGCCTCTGCCAGGACAAGTTCAGACTCTTTTTCCATGGTTTTGACATCAGCAACTACTCTCTAACTGAGTCCTCAATACGGTCCATTTCCAGTCTGCCATTTGTCATCACAAAATCAGGAAAAGAGAGTAGATTAAATGCAGTGCCCTGTCTTGGCTTATGGCTTATCCAGTTCATTGCACTGGTAAGTAATTCACACAGAGAAATCCCAGGGTAAAGATATATAATTTATGAGTCCACTTTCTGATTTTCCTTTAAAAAATCAGATTGCTTGCTTATGCTATTTTTGTCAGAGACAACAGCAAAGTCTACATGCTTTATTGTATTCAGGCCTAAAAAAATCCCAAAGTACAATCTAAGCACAGATATGTGGCCCATGCAGACTTCCACATTCCCCAAAGCTTGACATTCTATTAATGTATATAAATTCACATCACACATTAATATTTATAAATGCTCACATCTTCTGGGAACATTTCATGAGATTAATTTTCAATATAAGGCAATATAGGAATGGCATCAGCTTGAGGTTTAGGTTTTGGGTTGTTTTTTTTTTTTATTATAACAGTTTATAATGAATCTTATTAAAAGTTTTGTTCTCATATAACCTTTATTACTCCCTTTTTTCTCTGGTAAAATAATGTATAGTAATTTCCCTTCTATTATTGCCCTCCATGATCTGACCTTCAAATGTCAGACTTGCTGCTTTTTGATCATGCATATAATATGCACCTTGACACACTTATGTGGAGCTATATCGGACAAAGGTCCTTTCATAATTCAAACCTTGGGTGAAGTAATTATATTATATCCATCATTTACACCAAAAGAGCAGATATTTTAGTGAAACTTAGCATCTTTCTTGTTGCTGTAAAATTAAAATGACATACAAAAAAATGCAACTTAAAGCACAAAAGAAAAAAAGTAATACATGCTCCTTTTCAGACACTAGTGGTTGTGCAAAATCACACTAGATTGTTTAGACACAAAAGTAATTGCCTCACAAGCACACATCAGTGTTCAGGCTATATTTTATTTCATGCTAGAAGTGTAGAACTGGTTCAATGACAGCATAATATACTTAGGCCCACTAACCTCTGCAATTATTGCATGTTAACATAAAAAAAAGAAACAAAAAAGAACTTCTTCCTTGCATAATTATTTAGCACCAATGCCTGCAAATTATTAAGCATCAGATGTCTTTCAATTTGCTTCATTATCAGTGGTATTTCTCTGTACCAGTAGTAATTTTTTTCATAACTCAGTAGGAAATATTCATTTGTTCCCAGAGTCAGTCAGCATAATGTTGTTTCAGATATTGAAAACTGGAAGACATTTAAGATAGATGGCTAACAAAGGAAGGTGATGCATAAAATCCATTTTTATGAGGAACTGGGTATTTTCAGGGCTGATAAAGTCTGTGTAGAGCTCTCTAAATCAGGAACATTCACAAAGAGAGCTTAGGCAGCCTCATTTTTTTCTCTCATTTAGCTATCTAGATCAGAAATTGCATACTTCATTGAAGTCAAATGAATAGCATAGACCTAATAAGGGTATGAATAAAACTCAGGTCTTGCAATGATTTAAATTTGTTAGAATTTGAATTATTGCTATTACTTACCCTAGAATTTCTGTACAAGTGAAATCTGTTCCATGAAAGCTTGGAAGTTACGTTTTCTTTCATCAGGATGGAATGTTAAGAACTTTCACAAGAAAGTACTCCCAAGGGGACAAAACAGGTACATGATCAGAGTTGCACTCTTTTCTTGATGGCAGAAAAAGAAAGAAACAAAACTTTTCCAATTTCAGGTGCTGGGAAGATTGACTATGTATTTTCTTGATAGAGAAATTCCACTTATTTTACTCTTTATTTTTTTACACAACTTTACTATGGAAAATTTCTCTCATGTAAAAGTTCTTGAGCATCACCACGCTTTGCATACTGCAATACCCAAAAAATGAAATGACTAACCAGAAGATTTTTCTTTTTCTTTTTTTTTTTCTTTTTTTTTTTTTTTTTTGTAAGTCAAACAGGTCAATAGATACATTCTATTAAGAATTGGAGTGCCCTGGGATGAAACTATGTGATGGGGTAGAAATACCAGTTTCTGAGTGATCTGAGGTCATTTCCATGTGGGAAGGAATTTAGTCTGTTCACCACAAGACAAAATGATCATCTTTACTTTCCAGTGAAACCAAGATATCCAGAATTCTTGGTATCTGAAGCATTGTGATATGCTTCAGAGAATCTCTTGCTGAGGGTGACTGGAAGCAAAGGACTGAAATGAGCATCACACAATGCCTATTCACTACTCAGTAGTCTGTGGTTTCAAGGTAACTAGCGTTGGACAGGATTTCTCAAGAAACTTCCAGCAGTATAGCCAACTGACGCAATGCATAGAGGTGTAATACTCTCCTTCAACCTGTTTTGTCCCAGTATTTGTTGTTATTGTTCCTTTTTTTTTTTCACCTGAAAATCTTCTATAGCCAGGAACTGTTATTAAAGTTGGGTTTTGTTCTCTCTCCCCACTTTCAATATGAACTTTTTTAAAAAGGAAAAAGCCAAATATTTTTTAAGAAGCTAATTTATTTTGAAAGCATTGGGTATAATTTTTCACTTCTATAATGTTTATTCTTCATGTTGTTAAACATTTTTCATTTACATCACTTCAACTAATTACATAGTTGGATTAATGAGTTGCATTAAGAATTATTGTTAGTTTTGTGACTGATGATTGATTCCTTTTTCTCTCAGGAAGGTAACTGATTCATTTTATCTGAATTTTTACCATTTCTTTTCAAACACTTGTGTGCACCTGTGTCATAATAGACATGCCATTACTCAGTTTGTGGCATATTTGTGCTTGGGGAGGACTATGACACCCCAGTGGTTTAAGATTTCCCAGAATTAATAAACTTGTAGGAAATAAAGGATCTGTAATTAGTGCTTTTGTCAGAAAGCTTTCTACTAGAAGGGTAACTTTAAGCAAAACGTGAGAGCAAGAGAGTCCAAATGTATAGCCTTAAACTGCCATGAAAAACTCGACTGTATAAAAGCTTTAGTCCTTTCAAGGTATTGTTGCCAGGACATTTATTTCACCCTAAGCTGGAGAACTGAATGTTTGAATTAAGAGGTGGAGACTCATTTTCCACAATTTTTGAAATAATCTGTCTTAAAAAATGAGATTTAGGCAATTTACTATGAAACCAGCTTGTGAAATTTAAAAATTACATCTTACTTCCAACCATCATTGTGAACAGTTCAAACCTGGGTCTTCAAATGGTTTAACGAAAAGAAAACATAAAAACCCCAACAATTTTAAGTAAAAGACAGTCTTTCACTGCAGTTGATACAGTTAATCCACAAAATCCTATTTTATTCGCACCGTTTCTTAGGAGTTATTAATGGATGGAAAAGGTAATTGATATAAGACATTGCTGTTCATTTTAGGAAGAATGATGTGGATCACTGACCCTTGTACCTAGATAAAGCATACGGATGCCTATTTCTCACTAGTAACTCACTGGCTTGCCTTTTGCTCTGTGTCATTTGTGGTAGCATTTTGCAAACAGCATTAGGAGGGTCTGATCTGTGCTATAGCTGCTGAATGGGGGGGCTGTCACCAACAGGTCTAGAATCATGCAATAGCAACACAATGTATTTGAACACTGCCACCCACTTGGCCAGTGGAAGCAGCTACTTCATGAAATGCAAAAAAAAAAAAAAATTAAATTGAAGGTGGCAGTGCTTCCACATTTGTTATCATGGATTGTAATTTATATGGCTGTGTATGAACATGTGAAAGGTCTGTACAAGGATTAGTAAAAAAATCAAACCCAAATTAATAGTGTCTTTAGCTCTCCGGAAATAGTGTGTTTTAATTTCAGTAAAACTGGTAATAAGCGTACTGCCTTAGTTGGAACAAATAGATCTAAATCCAGTGAAGACACTGATGTTTTTTTAAACGCAAAACTGCCATCTTAGCTTTTTATGATATAATTCCACTCTTTGCAGGGTAAAATTTTTTAATACATAATATATACAGATTCAGTTTGCATTACTAAACCTTCAGATTAATGTGTTACTTCCCAGTTTTTAGCAGTGCTCTTTATCTCTCTGCAGGTAGATGTTTGACAGGCAAAATGATGGCAACTGGCACTGACATGTTGCTTTATAGAATGAAAAAGATTACAAGAAAGCTGTGAGTAGTTTTTTTGGTATTTCTACTATTATTTTCTGCTGATGTATTGTTCCACCTATGATAAATTGCAGATTACACCTTATTGGACTTTATCCTGGGACCTGTCACATCTGGGAGACCATTACACAGCTTCCACGGCGTGAAGATTACTCATGCACCAGGAAGAGCAGACCTTTATGTATGAAATACCTGCAGAGAAAAAAGACGCCATTGACAGGTTTATCATGAGAGAAGCGATGCTTTTCAAGGTGTAAGGTGAAATGCACATACAACATTTGCACTGAAAATATGAAATACTCTACTATTTTTAGCAGAAGTATGATAGAAGGTTTACAGCTTCTGCACAGTCAGAAAATAGAGATGTATTAAAAAGCAGAATGTCTTGACCCAGATGGAACTTCTGTGGGAGGATGCAGCCAGCCACATCTGGGCAGCAGGGAGTGATGGGCCTCTCTGGGGACAGCAGAAGCAGCAACAGCAGGAGGTGTGCATTGACCAAAGCCTGGAGTAGCCAGGGTGAGGAGCTTCTGCAGGAGGAGTTGACCAGGCTGTGTGCTATCAGGGAGGGTGAACATGTGATTGACAGCATCTTCACAGGAAACTTTGCAGAGGGAAGATGTGAGCCCTGTGATGCAGAGAAGGCGGGACAGATAAAGGACATGATTGAATGAGTAATGGGTAGAGAGAGACTCATAAGATGGCAGAAGCTTGAAGACTGTGACCTCCGGCAGCAAAAGAAAGGCTCCTTATCTGCCCTCAGATCTGAATTCCCAGAACTGGTAGTAATAGTAATCTGTGTAAGGGAACAAGCTCCACTAAGAGGAAATTCAGAGCAAGCTGGGCCTGCACATAGCACTAGCACTGAGACAGAGTGATGGGGGGTAGTGATTGGAGGTCCCCTTTTTCAGGGAGGGAAGCATCCCACATCTGATCAGATGTGCTAGGTCACTCTTTGCCTGCCATTAGGTTTGTTGCTTGCAGAGGTCATGCGCTGCGATAGGAAGTGTGGTTACAGAGAGAATGCCAAAGGTCTTCAAACTCCTGGGCTGCTTTTCATTTTGTCTGTGTGCATTGCTGCCGAGGGAGACCTGGAACAAACTGGGAGAAGGGGCTACAGAGTTCTGGAGGTAAAAGACATGGGAGGCCAATTGGTGTTCCTCTCAGTCCTACAACTGAAGGGACAGGTCTTGGGTAGGAGTGGATACACCCTGTGAGCTAACAACTGTCTGGTGTCATGGATAATGCCTTGGCTTTCATCATCATAAGTACCTCTCTGAGGAGTGAAGAAGTTCTATCAAGAGATAGAACCCATTTGACAGTGATAGTGTAAAAACATCTTTGTCTGCTGTCTTGCTTGTTTGTCAGAGGATTTTAAACCAGGTACACAGAAAAGTATGACAGTTTGCAGGTTAAGTGAAAAAACTGAGGCCAAGGGTGATAAGTACATGGGGCACATGGGAGTAAAAGAGCCTTTGGAAAGGATGAAGCAGGTGTCAAGGGGTACCTGTCAAGTTCCTGCACACAAATGCATGGGAAACCAGCAGGAAGAGCAAGTGCAGTGTGTATGAATGCAGAATTGAGACATGATTGCAATAACTGAGATGGGGACAGCTCATATGTCTGGAGCTCTATGATGTATTGATGGATAGATCTTAGGAAAGCTCCTTAGGAAAGAGGCAAGTAGGGAAAAGGAGATAGTGTTGCCAGTGTCCTTAGGAGCAGCTCAGATAAATGGAGCTCTTCAGAAAGATGACAAACTTGTTGAGAGTCCGTGAGTCAGGATTAGAGAACAGAACAAGGCAATGTTGTAGAAAGAATTTGTTACAGACCACCTGATCAAGGTGAGCAAGTGAACAATGTTGTTTTTAAGCAGCTTGAAGCAGTCTGGAGATCACAGACCCTTGTTGTTTGGGATACTCCCTGACACATCCTGGGAGGGCAACATGGTTGGACTCCTGTAATCCAGACAGTTTCTGGAGGATGCTGGGGACAACTTAATGCAAGTGCTAGATGGGCCAAACAGGAGTAGATATGTTCTGTACCTGTGTCGTGGTTTTAAGCCCCTCAAGCAGTTCGCTAACTCACTCCCCCCTCTTTCTTCCCCCAGTCCCGGGGGGATGGGGAGGAGGATCGAAAGAATGCAACTCCCACAGGTTGAGATAAGAACAGTTTAGTAACTAAAGTATAACACAAGACCACTACTGCTACCACCAATAATCATAATGACAAGGCAAATACAAGGAAAGAATACAATTGCTCACCACCTATACCCAGCCTGACCACGCAGTGCACCCCCACCCTTCCGGGTCTCTGCCCTCCTTTTTACATCCTGGGCATGATGTGCTGTGGCATGGAATACCTCTTTGGTCAGTTTGGGTCAGGTGTCCTGTCTCTGCTTCCTCCCGGCTTCCCCTCCTCCCTGGCAGAGCATGAGACTCAGAAAGTCCTTGGTCAAACCAAAACATTACCAAGCAGTAACTGAAAACACTGGTGTTATCAGCGCAGTTCCCAGGCCCAAAATCAAAACCACAGCGCTGCACCAGCTACCAAGGAGGAGAAAAATGACTGCTGCTGCTGAACCCATGACAACCTGCTACCCACAAAAACATAAAACCAAACCAAGAGCTGCTTAGAAATGAGATAAACAGGGAGAGGCTTCGCTGCAGCAGCTAGGGAGTGAGGAAGTACAAGGTGCTAAGGTCAGTGAGGAAAGCAAGTAGTACTGTACAGACCCTCGGAGTCTGAAGAGCAGATCTCAGCTTTTTGGGGAGCTGGTAGGTGGGACTCGATGGGAGCAAAGGAGCTTAGGACAGGTGAGAGGTCTTTAAGAACAGTATTGTCCTAGTGCAAGAATTGTCCATCTCAATACTGAAGAAAATGAGTGGACTTGAAAAACTTGGCTAAGCAGGGAGCACATAACTCAACTATAATGCAAAAAGGATGTACGCAGGAAGTGGAAGTGAGGACAGGCTACAAGTAGGACTGTAACAACATGTTGTGTAGGCACAGAGGAACACTGTCAGGAAAGCCAAGCTCAGCTGGAGATGATACTTGCAAGGAATCTAACATGAAGAGTGTGTGCTACTACCTTAGCAGTTAAAGATAAAACAGAAAAATGAAGGCCTACTGCTGAGTGTTGTGAGTGATTAGTGACAGCAGGTGAAGGTAAGGCTCAGGTAGTCAGTGCTATCTTTGCCTTAGCCTTCACCTACATGGGCTCCCAGGGCCTGTGTATGTATATACGGAGCTGAAGGAAAAGCATTACAGGCAGTGGAAGAGGACTGACTTGGAGAGCTCTTGAGAAATCTTTATCTATGCAATGATGAGGGGCATCATAGAACACCTAAAGAGCTTTATTCTTTCTTTTCACTATTCAGATTTGTAAATTCTGTTTCATTCTTTTTACCTGTTCCACAATGAAATCTAAGGCAAACTCAGCCTGCAGCAGCATAGGAAATGAAAAGGCTGAGTGCAGTGCTTCATCTATTACCCTTAGACAGGATAGAAAGTAAATGTACTAAAAACAAATGTGCTAGAATTCTTGCCATAATTTAAACAGAATTCCTGTTTATTCAAATAAATATGTCTTTCCTTGAAAGTAGGATGCTGAGATAAGAGGATTAATATAAAAAATTTTAAAGCACATCAGCACGCTGTGTTTTTCACTTCCCATGACAAATTTTTGTATAGCACTAAGGCAAGCATTGGGCAGTTAAGTAATTTATTATTCTTGTCTTACATCACAAGGCTGTGGTTGAGAAAAGGCTGGCTTTCTTAAGCCCTGAGCTTCCAATTTCCTTATTAAATAAAGCAGAACCTTCAGCTTTACCAATGTAAGCAATATTTATTGTGTTATATTACAGGGATTTTGTTTAAATGATGACTGACATTTAGAGATACTATCAAGTCGTTGGCTTTCAAATTAGATAAGGTTGGTTAGTATTAGCTAGAAATTCTTTCACACACTGACCTCCTAGCCCCAGGCCCTGAACAAATCAAAACGAAAATTGTATTCCTGCTCTGAAAAGCTAGTAGGAGAGGTAAATATTACAGGTATATATAAACCTTGGAAAGTGAAAGAAAGCAATTCTATAACAAATTCATATGTTGAGGATTTAATGTAAATCACTAAATTAAGATAAGGATCTGTCTGCTATAAATACATTGCAGCCTATTGGAAGTTTGTGTTCTAACAAGTGTGTATTTCATCCATACCGCTCCCACTACAATACTGATTCTACTTTTTTGACTAACTTTAGCAACTGAAGTGCCATGGTCTCTCCAAAAAATGATCAAATATTCTTTATTTGACCATATTTTTATTTAGTGTTGTATCTTGGGACGGGGAGAGAGATTCTAATTTTACTATTCTGAGAATCACAGGATTACAGTAGCTATCTGACTACATTTTGTAAGCTTTTTTTCAAAGCTTATCCAACAAATGGAATTAATTTTACCAGCTATGAAATATGCTGTTTTATTAGAAAACTATAGGAGTTTTCTGATCTCAGTCCTCTCTTGAAATACAATATCTGTAAACCACTGATAAAAATGTGTTGTTTAAAATTACTCTTCCATTACTTATTAATCCTCTGTATATTCAGGAAAACATAAAACTATGCTGTAAATGTATATGTTTATTTGGACATAAAAAACGAAAAGCTTGGGAATTCTTAAGAGGATGCTAATTTGAATCAAACTGTTTAATCCTGATAACAAGTGTATAAATGAATGCTTAGGTCCTTGCAGGCCTACAGTGGCATGGAATCTGGGCTTTAATAGAAGGGGCAACAAATGATCATTATGAAAATGCTAGAAATGCCAGCTGAAGCAGAGCAGGACTTTACACAGCGCCTGGTCTCCAGCAGTGATAGTGGGAAATACCATTTTGGTAAATTGCATGAGCCTGGCTCCCAGCCATTGCCAGTGGCCTTCTACTTCCCAGTGCTCACAATCAGGCATTATCACTCCCACTGGACATCTCATTCTCTGAATAGGTGACTGGTGCCAAGCCTTGAAAATTGGCTTTTGAGCTAGTGCAAATACTATGCCCTGATATTAAGGCAAACCAGCTTTGGCTTACATGAATATGTAATCTCAGTTGTGTTAATTTAACTGAAAACTGAGGATACAGGTACCAATTAATCAGTTCAGATATTCCTACCTCAAGGGTGGTACTATCAGTTGGAAAGGTAATTGGAGGTAATTACTGTCTATTAATATTTCTTATGGATCTGGGGTAAACTGTTCTAAGAATACATACAATTGTTAATGCTTTAGTATTTATCTCCCATAAACTTCATACTAGTTGGTCTTATCGGATGGGCAGGGTGAGCAGATGTTCAGTCTTGAATTAATAGGAGAATGACATATAGGTGACACAGTCCATAAAGAGGATTAGTTTTGTTATTACAGATGATAACATTATCTTAAAAAGTAATAGTATGTAAAAGAGGTAAATAACTATATTGGTGTATGAATACTACTTAATAATATGCTTACATTGAAGGAAGGACAGAAAATTTTTCAGAAAGACCCTTCAAATATATTCTCATGTGTTAATAATACTTTGTGGTAAAACACTGTGGTCTTCTCCAAGACGGAATTCGCCTCAAGATTACTTTGAAATCTTGGGTTTTTTGCATCTTAGTTATGTGGTTTTTATTGGTAAGTTTCATGTGAAGATTAATAATTATTTTGCAGTTTCATTTTTTGGTATTACTTTGACCAAACCCATAATTTTCTAATGGTTGATGTGTTTTGAATCATTGATCAGGGTAAAAGAAAGTTTCATTGTCAAAAGTCTTGTGATTTCAAGGTGAGACAAATTTTAAACAAAAAACCAAACCAGAAACAAAGTAAACTACTTAGCTGGCAGAAAAACATCTCAGGATTGCTGCTTTTAAAAAGATCATTAAAAAGCAGTATTTTTTTATTAAATGTTTCCATAATGGAATCTAATTATAACAAACAGACTTTTCCAAGTCCACTGCCTCCCTCTGTGAAAGATTTCTATTTGCTGTATGAATAACCAAATGACACAGGTTAATTTGCAAACATTACTGAGAAACATGAACTAAGGATGAAAAATGCTTTCTTTATCATAATGAGGAAGACAAAATTTAAGAGAGATTCATTGTTAAGTCATGATTCTGTATCACTTAGGTTATACTAAGGTGGCTGTGGAGAATTTCAGTATGGAAACCAAACTGTTAGGTAGCAGAAGCAATACAAACTAATTATCATCTAGAAAATAAACTTAGTCTCTTCAGTGACTGCTTCTTGCTGGTTTTAACCTGGATTTTTTGAAATGAGTGGGCATTCAGTTATCTTTTATTATTCTGGTTTTTTTTTAAATCTCTGGTTAGCGCTTATCTGTGACGTTAGCCCTATGAAAGTTCCTCTTCCCTTTCTCCCCTTTATTTCATTAAATGATCTAGAATAGGTAGAAGATTTGCTCTTACTGTCTACAGTAAGCCTGACATATAATATAGGGATGATTGTTTGTTAGGATGATGCTGTGCATGTTTCTTGGCATCCTGTAGGAGAGCACATATCTAGGCTTCATGGAATAAAGCAGTAGCTAATGATGTTTTTTCCCAGCCTCTTTTCTGTTTGCATTAGCCCAGCTGCAAAGCTTCAAGCGCATTGACTTGCTTTGTGAGCGGTCCCGTAATTTCAGTGGTATCCATTTCAGCTGAGATTATCCTCAGTACCTGGTTGTTTCTAATGTTTTGATGATCAAGCATTTGTTGGCTACAGTTACAGGCTGCTGTTTAATAGAGTGCATTCTATCTTCTTATTTGTAGGAGATGGAGACCATATAGTTAGGCTTTAGCCTTTTGCAGCTTTATTCTTCCCTTAAAGGAAGTATTATCTATTAGCTCACATATTAAAAGGCAGTTTGTTTCTTTATATGTGTATAAATGGGTTTAAAATTAGAATGCTGAGGGTGTAGAATTTTCTGCTTCACTGCTGCTTTTATACTCCATCACAATCTCCTGCTATTTTGTCTAATACCATTTTTTCTGTTCTTCTGAATATCTCGAGCAGTTGCTTTACCCTGTAATTTATTTTTCTCTGTGACCTTGCCTTTCTGTATTGATTGTGCCACTGGGACAGTAAACTGTTGTCCACAGTGGAAGATTTGGATGTACAGAAAAAATAATTCATGGGAGCTGGATATAGACTGTGATTGTGAGGGTGGTAAAAAAATGTTAGCAGCAACTGACCTTGGCTTACTCTCTGGAGGCTTCTTTTACAACTGACGCAGGAAAGCGACGCAGGCACATACTCCCTAACACTCTCAAACCCATGGGCTCCCTCTCTCTGTCCTCATTCCTTCTCTTACCTCCAGGAAAGCACCTAAATTAGTTCCGTGCTCCAAGGTGCATTTACATCCACCTCACTCACTGTTCAGAAAGCTGGAGAGCCTCCTCAAGTGGAGGGAGACCTTTCCCTCCATCTGCTTTTTTGCTCTTGGCAGAGGAGAAAAAGCTGATCTCACAAAGGCAGTAGCCTCAGACTGCTCCATGCAAGGCCTAAAAGCTAAACTATGGTTTTGCCCAAAAAAAAAAAAAAAAAAAAAAAAAAAAAAAAAAAAAAAAAAGAAGGGTGTATTCTACCCCTGCATACAATTTTTCCCCATCTTTCTTTCATATCTGAAGGAAGCAAAAAACACTTGTTAAATCTATGTTTAATCACCTGGGGGAAACTCTGTTTCTGACAGTCAAGATGCAATTAAGTAACCATTTCCCTACTGACATAGGCTTACATCTCTCTCTGCTTCCCTGAAACTCAAAGGAGCTCAGCTGTGTTTGATCTTGTAACCTTAGTACTTTTGATGAGCTATTCCTCTCAGCAGCACCTTTTATTTAGGTCTCTGTTTGCAGTAATTTCTCCTATGCAGAAATCCTTGTTGTGGGTCAAAGGAACCCCCCCATGTGTATGGAGGTAGGAATGTGTTGGCTGTTTTAAAGGAATAATTTTCTAATTAGGTACTGAAACTTTTTTGTAACTTGCATTAAAGTCCTGTCGTAAAAACTACCTTAAGGGATGAAAATTTGTTTTGGTTTGTTTTTTTTTTTTTTTTCTTTTTTTTTTTCCCCCCAAGAATTTATGTTAAAATATTATGGAACCTGCCCTGTGCCCATGCTGGACTCCATGAACATGGTGTCAGCAGCTATGCCATCCTGGCCTGCCTAGAACTTGAACCAAAGACTGCCTAAGAAAAACCAAAGAGTGCTACTGCCAGTGATAAGGAAGGCATGAACCACAAAGGCCATGACAAAGCCTTTGCAAATACAAGCCCACAGAAATCTGTTCAAAGAAAATATTTCATAATACTGACTGGTTTGTCTAGATGAGAACGAAAATTAAAAAAAACTACCAATATGAATTTGTGGCTCATGAAGATGGACTCAGATAAATATTTGCTTGGGTTTGGGAGCGTATTCTAAAAAACAAGCTATCATTAAATACTGAGCTTTTTATTTTGTCCTCTGGGATTTAAATTCTTCATGCTTACTTTTAACTGAACTAGGGTTTTTCCTTAATGTTATGACTCGAGCTGGGACTTACAAGATAAATCAAATGAAATGTACCATAGAAGATTTGAGACAATTCTCATGTTGATGATGAGGGAGAGTGAGCTAGACCCAGTTAGCCCTATCATCACATGTTCATGCCCTTACAGCTGAAGAAAGCCATTAGACTTCGCTCTACAGGTACTTTTATTTTGTTCTTGCCTCCAGGTCTAAAATCAGCTGTAGGGACCCCCTGTGACTGCCTTTCCCAAATGTTCAGAAAAATAATTTGAGATACAGACTGGGATTGAAATTAATGGGAAGTTCTTACCCCTATGCAACTTCACTCAAAGCCCTATAAAAACAAACTGTACTAACAGCAGTACAGCTGCTTACCTGCTCAGGTTTCTCTGCAATGATCTTCAAACATGACAAATCCAGACTAGTTAAAAAAAAAAAAAAAAAACCAACAGAAACTCTGGTCTCTGTCCATGGGTTTTGAAGTAGCCTCTCTGAGAAATTGCCAAACGTAATAATAAACACTTTATTGTAACAATTTTAAAAATAATAGAGTTTTCAAATGGTGCTGCAGTTGTTTGTGCTCTGTCATGGGGAAGCTGGCATTTAAATACTAGACTAAGCATAACACCACTCTGCTAGTAGTATTGCCAGTGATATTGACCTTACATTTGAGTAATCATCACCAGAATGCATTTCACTTTTTCTGTTCTCTTATCCCTGATGAAACAGCAGGCTAAACTGGTAGTGATAACAATAACATCTATTCCTTCATTTAAATCACAGTGAAAATGGGATGCAACAGGCCAACACTGCTGAAAATATTAATTGTAAACTGCTACCACCAGCCTGGTGTAAATGTAGATAAACCAGAAGAGCTGTTGCCACTTTAATATTTTTTTTCTGCCTTTCTAGAGACGTATATTGTGATGGCAGCAACTGATTACTTCTGTCAAGTGTTCAACTAGTTGATACATGTGTCCAGGTGAAAACTTGAGTGAAATGGGTGTGGAGCTGGGCCTTGGTGATGCATAATGTACCTTACAGTCTGTTGGCTTCTGAGGAACATCAGCAGCCTCTGTGGTGCTGACAAATGGTAATGTAGTTTGCAGTCACTTGGATGACTAGTTATTTTGTCTGCAGTCAAAGGAGGCTGACCTTGCAGACAACGATGTGTTATAAGAGATCATGTACTAGGAGCTCAAGTCAGCCTGGGCATGTGGCCAAAGGAAAACCAGGGCTTCACAAAGGCAGCCTTAAGTCAAAGATGGAGGGGTTGGCTCTGAAATTCTGAATTTGCAGTCTGGGGCTGATTTCCCTTCTTTTTTTTCTCCAAGGTCCTAGGGAAAACGTTTTCTTAGTTTGGCTCCACCTAGCAGAAAGACTGAAATGTACTTGCAAGGAGGTGAGTGCTGTTTTGTGAACTGAGGGAACTGGCTTCTGAATCTACATCTCACATTGATGGTTGTAACGAAGGCTTAAGCACTGGCATGTAATTATCAATGTTGCTTAATTTGTAGAATGTTAATGGGCATGATTTTTATCCAACTAGCATTCTCTCAAACCTCTGGGCATGGTTTTGTGGACAGCACTAGTCAAAGATTGTTCTAAGGAAGCAGTACGAACTGGTCCATTTTGATGAGGGGAGAGTCTAATCATGTTTACACAGGCTTGCCTGCTGCGTGCGTTTGGGGTTGGAGAATAGTCCTGTGCCTTTTTTACTTCACTGTACAGATGTAGATTGCAAGCTTGATGTGGCAGGTCTGTAGAGATCTAGAAGCTTGGACTCAAGATACAAGGGTGAAAAAGAAAAATCAGTTGAAGACCTCAAAATGTTTCTGTGACATTCATAGTGCCAACATTTGATCAGAGAACCTGGATCAGCTCACATATGGTGACATTTTCCAGTAATTAATAGATTACCAACCCTGATAATTTGCCTGGAGTTGAAAGTGGTACCTTGCTTACTTGTGAGCCACACAAAAATGTTCAGGCTCTGTGTACTGTAGTCATTCCCTATGGTAAGTGGAAGCTGAGCATTGAAATGAAAAGGGAAAAAAAGATCCATCTATTGGATTAGCATGACTGACCATCCGACATTTATATTAACGAAAATTGACAAGTTGCTTTAACCCAAAGATCTGTTTGCTTTTAGGTAACTTGCAAATAGTGCAAACACATTTTAGGAGTGCAGTGGAGAAAAGAAATAATCTGGTTTTGAATCTCTGATTCTTTGAACAGTTCTGCCAATGCCATCTGTGGTTTGTGCACTGGGATTTTAAAACTCAGCAGTGCTGATAGGAGTAGCTTTCTTCTCTGTTGACCATCTGTCACAGGTGCAGGAACCAGAATATATATTATTATTTCTATAGATTAAAGCTTCACTTGGGCTGGTGTGCTGGTTTATTACTGTCGGCTTGGGTCCATATTTGTGAAAAAACTAGTTGAGCCAGCTATTTTGCCTTTTTTTTTTTTTTTTTTTTTTTGTGTGTGTGACATTCAAAATCGAGTTTGTGGATACCAGTTGTGTCCTTGTAAAAGAGAAGGAAAAAAGTTCTATTAGGTTCTCACTGAATTATGGAGCAGAAACATTTGCAGGAAGAAGTCTAGAACAGCTTGCTTGTTCAGCTCAGCAGCAGGGACAGCCTGCAGATGATTAGTTCCGCTTGTGCGCATATGGGTCATGCCATTGTAAATACTGATTGTTACAAAAGGTTTTGTGGGAGATGAGGCTAATTGAGCAAAAGTTAAGAACAAATGTATACTGATTGTTTTAAAGTGTGTAAATGACAAGGGGTCTGGTTCATGCTTTCATTACTGCTTTTAAAGGGAGCAAAGTTATGAAAATACATGCAGAAGTCTCTCTAGAGTGTTATTGGTTATCATGTATCACAGCTTTTCATTTTAATGAGGTGTCTCTTTAAGACAAGACTTAAGGACTGGATTTCCAAAATCATTATATACTAGAGAGGCCTTCAGAATGTGACAGATTCGTTTCATGGTGCTTTGAGGTTTCAAAATTGTGGATTTATTCCATAATGGGACTAAAAACAAATGTGTTCCAATGCTTTTATTAAAATTGATGGCTGGGAAGAATGGTTTTGTCACCCCTGCATGGGTCCACTCCCAGTTGCCACTTCAGACTATTGTTTTCCATCTTTCCAGAACGTCCTGAATCAAAAGAGATAGGATTTCTTAGAGAAATGTTTCTTCTCATGATTGCTGTGGTACATCAAGCAAACAACTGCTTTTTACATTGCCACACAAACAGTGCAAGCTTAAATATGTATGTAATTTCTAGAAATGCTTCCAATGCACAGTGACTTGATTTTTAATCTTTTGATCAGGGCCTCACAATGCAGACTAAAATGCTTAATGGTTTTGTAAAGTACAACTACTACTATGCTGGTTTTAACAATGAGTCTTTATCAAGGGCTGAGATACATGGTAGGAAATGATATTAACCTTTGGCTTTCCTCACTAATTCTTGATAGTTACCATCACCTTTGCTGATAGGAGGATCTTGCTCTATCACATACTTTGGAGGATATTTGCAGTGCAAGCAGGTGAGAATTATAATATGTTGCCTCTGAAAAAGTCTTTTATGCAGACATTACTTTGAATGCTGTCTTCAGAAATAGGTTAAAAGCTGTTTTTTTACAGAGGAACCTTAGAGATCTAAGTGTTTGTGTTCTTCTGCACCTTCCCTTCAGCAACAAAGTTGTCTTGTGCTGCTCTGCTTCAAAATTTAGAAGAGAACATAGAGGTAATGTCCACTTGAGTTGGTTGATAGTTGCATCAGGTTGCTCAGAGATATATTCCTCTTCTTTCTCCATGAACCCAGCAGGAGGATTTAAGGACCAATGATAAGACTGGTAAAAGTCAACATTAATTATGTGATTGTGGGTCACTTTCATTGCTGCCCTGTTTGAATGATGGGTTGCAAAACAACTGATAGCTTTTTAATAAGGCTGTGAAATATCAACAAATGGGTAAGTGGCCCCTGTAACCCTGTTTAATGATATTCCAAAAAAAAAAAAAAAAAACCCAACCAAACTGTAAATGATTACAAAGAAGAGTTATTAGGGTGAGCAGAGAAATGCAGTGTTTATTTTATAAGAGAGAACTGGAGGCACTCAGTCTGGAAGGAAACTTGGAAGGATGGAGAGTAAAAAGTCTGCCATCTGAAAGTACAGAGAGTTGCAGAATGGGCCAGATACCTGGAAGAATAATTACGTGTTGGTTCCAAAGTACTACCCCTGGTGCAGAGCAAAGGGTTGTCTAGATTTTTTTTAATACTATGTTGCATTCTTTTGTTTGTTTCTCATGGAAGAAACTGATGTTTTGCTTATTGTGGAATTTTTTAAAAGTGTGGGAAAAGTTTTCTAGAAGCATTCTGGGACTTCTGCAAATTTTGTAGGAAAAAATAAAAATAAAATAGGCAGTTCAACAAAGACTTTGTTCCTGAGCCTTATTAGAAACCTGTTTCAGAAATGAGAGCTCAGTTTTAAATTCCCAGAAGGCTTTCCTCTCAATTTCCCCATGTTTCTCTTCCTCAGTTGCGTTCAGTGCTAGGCCAAGAGACTTCCAGCAGAATTTTTGGATGTGAGGAGGCAAGATGACCACAGAGGAAGATAAGACTTTTTGGTGAAGGGACGCTTGACAGTGGGGCCCTCTTGTGTGAGAAATCAGATGAACGTTTATCTTTTATGATCTTAAAAGCATGAGATAAAACCCAGTTAGCACTCCTCTTACCCTCTGCTTAGTATGTGGTTGAGTTCTAAGGAGAGTTCACAACTGTATAGCAACACAGAAGGGTAAAGCTGCAAAAAATAGAACTTCATTCGCTGCTAAAGACTAACATTTCTAACTGTGATCCAAGATGCAATGGTTGATGAAGTTATATATTACCCTGTTGTAACTGATATCTCTGAAATGTCATTTTTTTACCATAAAATGAGTAAATTGATACCTTAATATTAAAAAAATATTTTAATTACAATTATGCTTTCCCTCAGTTTCAAATCTTCAAACTTTGTGTCCCAGCTGTTAGAGATTTAAGGCAGAATGTATTATTTTTTTTGCCTATCATGGCCTGATTAATCTGTTTGCCAGTGGCAAACCAGCAAGTTTCCTACTTTTATTGTGTCTAAATAATCATAGAATTGGTCTCAAGTTGGAAAAGACCCATAAGGATCGGACTCCTCACAAAACTACCTAAAACTAAATCATATGACAAAGAGTGGTGTCCACATGCTCCTTGAACTCTGACAAGCTTGGTCCCAATAAAAATTCCATCCCTTTTTATTTGTCCACATTGAATTTCTTAAGCAAATCATTGGCTTTATACCATGTCTGTACTCATGCTGACAGTTATTTCCCTTCTTCCCTACACTGGCTATAGCCTATTTTAGAATGCCTTAAAAATGCCACTCATCCATCTACCCTTTCTTCAGAATATTGAGCTCAGTCATGAGTAAGATAAATCACACAAAGCTGTCAGTAGAGAAGGTGGCACTGCACCCTGTGTCTCAGTAAAAAAAACAGGTACTAATCCGACTGGTTGCTGAATTTCCACCATCTCTCAAATGGAATAAGGTTGTTTTATGGTTGTTGTGTTACCCCAGCAAAACACCTTAAAAAAAACCTTGGATGCCTGTTGCTATTCCACAGAAGCAGCCGGCAAGATTTGGCACTCTGTACTGATCATTTAATGAAATGAATCTTCCATTTAAGGAAAAAGTTCACGTTGTTTATGCTTTGCTTGAAGATTCTTTCTTAAAGAACATAACTGCTTTGGGGAAAAAAAGTAATACACCTTCACTGTTAGCAAAACTACCCTATTTATTTATTTATGTGGAGTGTGGGGGTGTAGATGATGGTGGTACAAGAAAGGTGTTGAATTTCCCACACATAGCTGCTAATTCATAGCCCTAGAGATAGTCTAGTTACAATAAGTAAACAAAAAGTAGTTATCTATTCCCAGTATACTTGTTTGTTAGGGGTTTGGGTTTTTTTTAACAGAGGTTATGTGTGTACCTTCAGTGCTTCAAGTGCTGGCCTTCAGATTGGTCAGTTATTCCAGCTGTTGGAGAGGCAGCAAAGACTGAGATCTCATGGGGTTTTGAAGTACTAAAGATTATGTTCATTGCAGTCATTGCAGAGGTCATGAGGATCTTTAAGAGCACAGTGAACTTTATGCAACAGCCTCAGTGATTTCTGTCATTACTTGAATTTAATCTGAAAATGTACCTTTTGCTTTCCTTCTATCCTTGTACTTCCTGTTCTTAATGTTGGTTTGACTTGTAATGATACAGTATCCAAGAGATAATTCCAAACTATAAAACCATCCTGCATTATTGTTCCAGAGTTCGAGGATTCTGGGTTGAGAGAAACAAGACACAAATAGAGAATTCACAACTAGTTTACTAATATAGGAAAATATAGAGATACTAACATACAATAAAGGATATTTCTGAAGAGTGGATATCTTACCAACCTCAAGGACCCTGTGAGGATGATCAGGAAACCAGCTCTGAGAAACATCATCGCAGTCCGAGGTGTCAGGCTCAGCCTTAGTGGGCGTCCCCACAGAGGCAACATTGACTTGAGTGGTATGAGGTTCTGCCTTCTCGTATTGCATGAGACTCAGGCTTTTATCCTAACAAAAATGCACACTCACCCTGATGTAGGGGGCCAGTCTACCTCCGAAGAAGTCGCCAGCTAAAAAGGTCTCCGAGGGTCATGACTTTTCCAGGGATTTCTAAAGCGGGACCTTCCGGGGAGGAGCTACCACAGACAAGCGGTAATTTTCTATTTTTGTGTTTCACTACGGACGCTTATCTAGTGCCACTAACACAGTTATGTTTGGCAGAATTAATTGCATTTGGGAGAAAAATTGAACTCACAGTATACTTCCAAATTTTGGTAGCAGATAAATGCATAGTTACTGATGCTTATTCCTTCCAGAGATGTACTTGGAGGTCATATTGCATATGCTTTTAATAAGTATAAATAGGAAATGCAAGAGGGAAATACATTTACCCCACTGTAGCAATAATAAATTCAACTGAGCATCGTTATCACTGAATAGTCACAAACTATTTTCAAACAATATGTCCCAGTGCAGCATCTCTTTATACTTTTCAGACTTTGTTCAGTCTGAGTGGTTAGCTTTCCAGTATTCCTACTACTACGTGTATGAACTGAATAAGCAGTCTGAGAGCTGGAAAATTATATTATAATTTAGGTTCTCATCCAGGAGCAGGATGTTTGTGCTCAGTGATCTCTGCTGGAATCCAGTGACTGGATCAATAAAGTGGTTTGCAACTATATTCTGCCATCTCTGAGTTGTTGTTACTTTCTGTAATGAGGTTTAGGGGTTTGTTTAGGGTTTTTTTCTGAGTTGCAAGAAAATGGTGAACGAGGAGTTATCCAGAGACGAATTTCCAAGGTTTGTTAATGTACTTGCACTGCTTTAGCTACTCTTAGCTAACAGCTTCTGTGGTAGAGCTAGTGTAGTCAACACCTATGTCTGATTTCTATCCATATTCTTTTTAAACTCCTGCTAATTACACATAACTTGGGATTTCCAACATGTTGTGCACAGGCCATCTCTATGTTTGATACACCATATTGGCTGTAAGATAAAATGAACTACAGCTTTAAGAAAAATGGTATAGGGTGCCTCTTTGTTCAGCTCAAACTGTAGAAATCAACTGTGTTATGTATGCAACTTTTCAGGCCAAGCAAAACTTTGTGTCCAGGGTGGAGGTTTAACTCCATTACAATGCTAGGCAGCCAACCTGCTATCAATTTTAGTAATGGAAATAATTGTATTTCATGGTGGGAAATAGCTCAACTCAAACAGCTTCTGCAAAACAGGCTAAAAAGAGTACAAGCTATTCATATGTGCAAGTACAATAAAACAGAAGATTCAGCTGATTTGAGAATCAGCTCTCATCCTGTTATCCGTGTTGCCCTTGTAGGATTAAGAACCTCCCCACTCAGTTTGAGGAATAGCTCTGAAAAAGTAAAATTGTTCTAAAAAATCTTCAACTGGTTACTGCTCTTATTCATCAGTACATGAGGCAGTCGCTTTCCGTAATATCCATCCTTCATTAAAAATAGTTTCCCATCCAGAAATGCACTACTATGTATCAGTGTTTAACCATGAGAAAGTTGATGCTTCTGAAAAATCCAGTTGGTACTCGCTGGAGTAGGAACTGTGTACAGCTCTTAAATACTAGCAGGGGGGTGGGGTGGGGAGGGAGAAGTTGTATCTTTGCATCAACATTTTCCACAGTAAATGCAGTGAGATATTTTTAGAGAGTCATACAGTTTTCTATCCATCTCTCAAAGTCAGGTTTAGGCTATTGTCATGGTTTAAGCCCAGCCGGCAACCCAGAACCACGAAGTCACTCACTCACTCCCCCACCTTCTTCCCCTCCTCTCCTGGAGGGATGGGGAGGAGAATCAAAAGAATGTAACTCTCAAGGGCTGAGATAAGAACAGCCCAGTAACTAACGTATGACACAAACCACTACTGCTACCACCAATAATAATAGTAACGATAAGAGAAAAAACAAGGGAAGAGAATACAACCACTCACCACCCGACGATCGACACCCAGCCTGACTGAGCAGTAATATAGCCCTTCCGGGTAATTACCCCCGGTTTATAAACTGGGCATGATGTGCTATGGAATGGAATAACCTCTTTGGCTAGTTTGGGTCAGGTGTTCTGTCTCTGCTTCCTCCCAGCTTCCCCTCCTCCCTGGCAGAGCATGAAGCTCAGAAAGTCCTTGGTCAGAGTAAACATTACTGAGCAGCAACAACTGAAAACATTAGTGTTGCCAGTGCTGTTCCCAGGCTGAAAGTCAAAAACACAGCACTGCACCAGCTACTAAGAAGGAGAAAAATGACTGCTACTGCTGAACCCAGGACAGTTTGTTTTTTTTTTTTCTTTTGTATGTGTAGGAAGCCATCATGAATCCAAGAGTTAACATTAAGACAACCTATGCATCAGTCCAAAAACCTGGCGTAACAGGGAGATGCATTACGTATGGTTCTTTGTGGGTACAGAGAAGTCGCTCCCTATGGATAAGTTCACCTTATCCTTAATTCTGTATTAAAGCACATTTCTTTTTTGCCTTCTCTGGGTATTTCCCTGCCTTCTGCCTTTACTCTTCTAGTCTTTAACTGCAACCCTCTGCTCTACTCTGCTTACCCTTTGTGCTGTTTACCACCCTGTGCTGGTTTTTTTCCTGTCAGATATTAGTTGAGTCAGCAGGAGATAATAACTGTAATGAAGAGCTGTGTACCTCCAGTGGGAAGAGACGGAGTTGGAGTCTTACGCCATGGCAATGAGGTGTGTGACAGCCAAAGGGAACTGTGGTAGTATGCATGCACTAGGCATATAGAAACATTGTTGTGTGGGAAGTTGCAGGGACATTGGATAGGGTGGGCTGCTAGAGGTAAAGGAGCATGAATTCTGTAAATGTTGTTTGACATGTGGCCAGCCAGCCAAAGGTATTAGGAAGTTATAATAGCTTCTTATCAAAAAAATGAAAAATCCTTCTTGATCAGGTGGAGCAGGTAGAGTGATTAAGGTTGTGAAATACTACTCTAAATATTATTTTGATTTTACAGAACACTTATTAACATTCAATATTAGGTCAATATTATGCCAAAGGGAAAAAGTGCACTCCTGGTAATTACTGTCCTATAAACCTAAATGCTAAAGTTAATGGGGAAGTGTTTAACAAGAAGTCAGTAGAGTCTAAGGCAATTTAAATTACTTTTTCTTAAATACGTGAATACTGGAAACTCAGAATGCCAAAATTCAGTGAATTTTCACACTTCAGGTGAATTGTTTGTCCCATTACAGAAAGAGGCAGGAGTCAGCTTGCTTTTGGGCAAATGAAGCAATGACTAAGAAAAAGATCTCAAATCACACTCAATTTATAACATTTTGTATAATCCATTGCTTATTGTGAGTGATCATTCATTAATAATCAACAAGGAAAACAAATTAATCAGTGTATTAACGTAATTACACAAAAGAGATAATGCATATGTTGTTTTGATTTACGCAAGATTGATACATCTTTTGAGATTATTAATAACAAGAAATATTACTGTTAAGGATTAAACTACTTAATCAGTACATTATTAAGTGCATTATGTTTTATTTAAGAATACTTTTATAGTTATTCTCAATAAGCAAATTCTACATGCTATATGAAATTAAAACACTGAGGATGTTATATTCATATGTTGAATTTTCTCAGTGTAGAATATAACCGTTAGGAAGCTTATTCCCCACTATGTCACTTCTTATTCCTGTATTTCATTTCATGTTATTTAATAGCAGATTCACAGGCTATTTTTTGACAGATATTTTGCATTCCATCTTATACAGCCTTTGTTGATGCACTGGAAATGGATATCTTCCGTCTGACAGTAACTCTTTTTTTAATTTTTAGAAAAGCTATACTAGAGGAAGATGACTTCCAATCAAACTGCATTACCTTTGACAATGTGTTGCAAGCAAAGTTTTACATTTATTTTACATTTTCAGTTTAATTGTATTGGTTTTTGAGAGAATTAGTCATAGTCATGTGCTGTACCTGATCATAGGTAATGTCCTGTGCTATGATCCATTTGGATCTCTCAACTTTATAGGGCAATGTACTCTGTAAATCAGACTTTATTTTATGAGCTCCTTGGGTAGGACAACAAACATGACACCCAAGGGCTCAATTCCCTTTCTATAGTATAATGTGTGAATTCACTAATTCATTGCTTAATTCATGAGGTTTTTAATTCACAAGTTCTCCAACCCACAACTTGCAACTCATGCATCTATAAGCAAAATAGTTACTTAGCTAACGGGGAGAGCACTCCTAATGCTTGTATGATATAAACCTATTAGAATAAAGTTGCCCATAGAATTAAATTGTTATAAAACTCCAGATCGAAAGATTTACTCATTGAGACACATGTCAAAAAAGAGGCTGCTAGGAAGCTTTGTATCTCAAAATTTTAAAGAACTCTCATGTCGCCATCAGCAAATTAAAAATCCTCAGTCATAATTACAAAAAATGTAAACAGTCATAAGGTAAAATAGTTCTATGCACTGATTTAGACAGATAATGTCATTCACTTTGTAGACTACATAGGAAAGAAATGGGAGCTTCTGCTCTCTTTCAAGTTGTACTCAGACTAACTTCTACTTTGGGGATCCAAGATGATACCAGCTTTTCCTTTAATTGAAAAAGTAAATGAAAATCAATTGAAGCCACAGATCTGATTTCTTTTCCCCATATACCTTTATTGCAGATGCTAAACAATCCATTATCCTACATGTTCTACATCAGTTTAATACACAATGCTGTCTAAGTACCACAAATAATCAAGGAATAAGCAACATGCAGAGATAATCCCAGAGAAGACATAAGATTTGTTTTTTAATAATGAAATCTGTGGGTTGGTTTTGGTGATGTGGCATTTTTGGTGGTTTTTGTATTTGAATAAGATGGCTCTACCAGTAGGGGCTATAGAAGTAGGTGCATCCGGTAGGAAGGTAATTTGGTAAACACACAGCTCATACTTCTGTTACAGTTAAAGTCATATCGATGCTATTACCACCCTAGGGAAGGAAACACGGTGGAAAAGATCTCTAAATATACTGCATTGGCCAAGGTTTACACATAAAATTTGTGCTAGAGAAGGGAATTGACCACAGGTTCCTTGAGTTTTCAGATGCAGTTCTAGCTAAATAGATCTTTTTTGCAGGCATCTTTTTCCTCTCTCTTTCTACAATAAAAAGAAAGATGCATTAGTTATACTTTCCTAACTATCATTAGGAACGTACAGGATGCACAGTAGTCACATTAGTCATATAAGGTTACTCAGTGACACTTAATTACACCAAGTAGTTTCATTTAAACTACATAATATCATTTTCAAAACTTCAGAATGAAAGATTTCAGTTGTAGCATTTAGTGGATTTGTATGTTTTCTTAGCAAATTTAAAGATAACTATAGTATTTATGAGTAGCTTCAACTGTTGCCAGATTTTCTTCTCACTTCATAGTCAGTATTAGCAGTAGGTCTATATTTCATTTTCTAGTATGGTAATCTACACCTGTATTTTTTTGCACTGATCTTCTGCAGTTCATTTAGAAGAGAGTGTCCCTCAAAAACCAGCTTCAGAGTCTACAAAATGGCACTGGTGTGTGGACAAGATTTAACAGGCTGTGTCTTTCATCATGGAATTCAAATGGACTGAAAATGCCAACTACATTTCCAGCTGTTGGTGAAATGCCACAGCAGTTACTCTGCAGCAGTATGCTGAAAGCATTTGAAGGTACTTGTAATCAGCAATATTTGCGATTTTTTGTCTTACAGATGGATTTTAAAGGTCAGTTTCTGTATCTGAAACAAAAAATTTGTAATTCTGGACTCAGTTTTTTTGTCATCCATTGTAGTGGGTCAGAGGCTTAATGTCTGAACAGGACTGCAGGGGAAATTATAATATATTTCTCAAATAGATTTCACAGATACTTGATACCTGCAGAAATATGCTAAGGTTTCAAGTGTTGAGTTTCTGGACTCAAACTCTGGATGAGCATATGCTCTGTTGCAGATGAACTTCCTGCCTGTTGCGACAAACTTTTTGCCCATTGCCCTTTGCCTTCTTGCCTCCCCAGTGCCCATTTCTTGCTCGTTCTTGGCTCCTTTCTTACACATAGGCGTTCCCAATCACCATTACTTGTTCATGTTTCTCTTTAGCAGTCTGGGTCTTGATCATCTTATTTGGTCTGCCTGTCTTAGTTCTTGGTTATGGGCCTGGATTGAAAGCATTTGGAATAGCCGTTCCAGGGAAATTCTACCTGGAATTCACAAGTTCTCATGTTAGAGAACGCTCAGTTTAATCTTTGGGGGTGCTCCTCATGCTGTGCAGTTGCAGATATGCGCTGCAAAGGGACAGAGCATGCTCTATACAGATGGCACCTTTTGAGATCTGTAGAGCTTAGCACTTAACATGTGATACCCTGCTGAGAAGATCATACCGCATATTTCAGAGCTTTATATTGAACACAATTTTTTAGAGTTGGCAAGAAGCTTACCTTCTGGAAAGGAGTTAGCAAGATACATACAAATAGGCTTTTTTTTTTTTTTTTTTTTTTTTTTTTTTTCCGCAGAATAAACACTTTCAATCCCATTTCCCCCAGACAAAGATGTGACTTATCCAGCTGGCCACTGTGGACATCTTCAGTAAAAATGGCTAAAGGGACAAGGATGTTGACAAGGAATTAAAGATCAGCATAAAATGAAAAATATTTGGATATTCATCTGCCACTTTTTTAAAGAGGGATCGAAATGCAGCTGTCTGACAAGGTTTGTTAAAGAGAACATGCATGAGATGTGGGCAGCCATTACCGTAATATCAAAACAATTCCTTGAACATTCCTTGTTCAGAAGCTAATACATTCACAGGGAACTGGGGTTTTCTTCTTTCAGTGTCTTTAATGATGCTGTTTGGATAAATGCGAAGTTGAAAAATTGTGCTTTGTTACTGGAAACCTATGGCAGAACCAGACATAAACAAGGCCCTTCATGATGAAATTTCTGTTTTATTGAGAGTTTTTCTAAGTTGATTAAATGTTGCCGGCGGGGCCCACAGGCTCCCCTTTGCCTGTGCGGTAGGCAACGACTGCAGGCTCCTCTGCCTGCGGCAGGCCCCTCTGCCTGCCCTCCGTGGTGGGAGAATGAAGACAATCAATATGATCATTCATCAGACTCAGTTTATTTCATCTGAGGGTTCCAGTTATATACTCTATGCAGGCACACTTGCTAATATACGATTGGCTACTTATGCTACTAATTGATACATGATTGGTTACATGATCGGTATGTGCTTGGTCACAGCTCAAAGGTTACGTTCACATCCCACCCCCCTCTGTAGTTTTCCTCTTGGTTATGTTCCAGGGGGTTTCCAGCTTGCAGCTGTGCTTCAAGGTTGCAGTTATCAGTTCCTCCCTACATATCCCGACTTCTCAGGCTCCTCTGCCAACTCCCTCAAACTCTTCTCACGCACACGTTCCCTAGTAACCTTCAGCCAAGGCCTCAAAGCCTTTGGTTCACTACTGCTGGGCCTATGGTCTCATCGTGTCCGTTCTCCAGCAGCCATTCCCCAACAATACCCCTCTTTTCTTTTGCATCCGCAACAATTAAATACTTCAATAAGCATTAGCTGTAGCAACAAAATCCAAGTGTTTGCAAAAAAATCATGTAATGTAGTATTTTCTCATGTTTTATAACTTGCAAAAGCAAGGCTTTGTTTAAGGAACCCATTAACACATAGGGTTCCTGTCCAAGTACAGTGTTGTTTCTGTAGCTGGTTGTCATATGGGACAGTGGTAATTTTTAAACATGCTAAAATCATACAGGGTCAGAGGAAGAGCTGTGAAGATTATGAAAGTTCTGTTTCTCCGTAGCGAGTAGAGAGCAAACAAAACTTGAATACTTTTAAACAGCAAAATGGAAAACAAAAAAAAATTGTTACAGTTGACTAAATGTTTCATATTTAGTTTCCTTTTATGTGTTGTCCCATTGACCACAGCCAGCAAGACATTCCACACACACCACACCCCCACACCCTGCTGCCTCTTGGTTTCTCATCGGTTCATTTTTGTATCTTGTGGGAAGAAGCTTTGAAAGAGCACAAAGTGCATTCTGAGCAAACTGTTAAATCCTTTACATATTCTTTTAATTACGCTACAAATGTAGTTAAAGGGTCAAGAGGAAAATCCCAACTTTGCATAGCTTTCATTAAAATTTCTCTTTTATTGTGAACTGGCCTAATGGAATGGTTGGCTTTCTAAAGAGGTGTATCTTGGTCACCAAAAGGAAACAATAGTTATCAAAGTAAATGTCAACTAGACCCCTTCTCTTTAAAGACTTTAAACTAGGCTATGTCTCATGCTTTATTTCTTTCTGTAATGCTAAACATGGAAACCTTCAGTTTCAAAGTGAGATTTTGGTATTTTTTCCCATATTGCCCGAGGCTGTGTTGCCCCTCTTTATTCTCAAAGGTTATCAGTTAGAACTTCTGTATGTTGCTGACTGTACTGTGTACCATGTGGACGCAGCTGTTTGATGCTTCTGCAGTCTGCTGCAGACTAATCATCACTTTGAGAAGTGTCTGCTATCTTTGCTGCTTCCAGATAAAAAGCTGAGATTCCAGGAGTTCATGAAGTCATTTAACTTCAGTGTATTTTGAACAACTGTGCCAATGGATCTCATGTCCAGGAAGTTAACATTAGTAGTGACAGGCTTATGCAGTGGGTGTAAAGTCAGTGCAATAATAAGCTTCTAACAAAAAATCTGTGCAGGTGTTTACCATGTTGTTATATAAGAATGAGGGTAAATACTGATTACACAGCTTGAAAACTCCTCTTGTATTTGCAAATCATCAATCAATACACTTGTCAATCCTCATTCAATAGATTTCCAGAAAACCTTGGACTTACTTGAATGGTTATCCTGAAAGATAATGTGCTATAAAGGTCCATCATGGAAATACTTAAAATAAAAACTTCCTTTCTCCTTTTTCTGCAGTCCATTATGAGGAAATGGACCTTCAAAGAATGGCATCTTGGAACACTGTTACTCAGGTGAAACACTTGTTTTGTCCTGTGAAGATCCACAGTAGTTACAAAGATGGCAACTGGGTCAACTGTCAAATAATGTTATGGTGGTTCTTCACTCAAAATTTGGTGGACATGAATGCATATAATTATTCCAGTTTATCTCCCTGAGAACCATTTTGTGTATGAAGTGCAGTAAGCAAAATAACAAATTCAGCTATTTTTCACAAGCAAGCCTGACCTAGGAGAAGTCCTGTCTTTTCAAAACATTCAAAACATTTCTTTTCAAAACGGCCTTTAAATTTATGTTTTGACCTTAGTGTCTCCATATAGGCTCATAATTACTTAATGCTCTTGCTGAAACCACTTGTAAGCAGTTTGAATGTTGCACTCTAGTTGTACACAGTCAATTAGGCGTCACTTCAGTAGCTGTTCTTTGAATTGGGAGACTGAATGTTCTGTGAAGTTGTCTGCTAATTTCCTCCATGAAAAGCTGGACTTAAACTCTTGAGAGCCTTGAATATGAAGGTTCAGACCTACGCGATAGATGTCTTAGGTCCTTCCCCATATCTGTAAGTTCTGAACTTCGGCTCTGCTTTTGTTAGAAATGTTGTAATTTTTTATTCCTTTTTCTTTCCAGGTTTCTACCTTTGGCATCTGAAAATCTTCTGCAGATGGAACTGGCAAAACTGTTCTGCTTTCCAGGGATATTGTGATGTGCAACATGCCAGATCCCATTGATGGCTCAGTTTGTGTGAATATGCAGCAGCTGCAGCACTTTCATGAACATTTGCTGTAAATTTGGAAATCCCAGAGATAAGCGCCATCTGGCTGTGCAAGGTACTCTCATAAGCTGGATGGTACCTAAGTAGCTCAGTCACTGTGGATACATGCAAAAAGATGAATGCTTTAGAAGGCACTGGGGTTATTGGAGAACAGCTAAATAGCTTATGTCCAAGGCAGTTTCTTGTGCTACTAACTTAAGTACATGTTTAATTTTAAATGTGCTCTGGTTATCATTTTATATGATGCATTAGTACTTGCATGAGTACTGATGCTTGACGGTGAAGTGGGAAAACTATGGGAAAAGTTTAGTCTGAATGTAGGTCTGTGCTGAAAAGTCCTTTTCAAAAAAGGTGAATTGCATTCATTCATTAAATTAACTCAGATGTTAATAATAATAATTAATTACAGTAGACTTGAAAAGACATCCTATGGTCAGGCTGAAGGTATTCTTTTTGTTTTAACATCATTGTAGTGCACTGCATGGGAGTAGCAGATGTTATGCAGCTATTCCTTACCACGCTCTGTCTGCTGTTTAAACATGTTTATCAATAACTCACTGCATGTGTAACTGAAATATTTCTAATGTAGATCAGTTGATAGATGCTCTCATTAACAAAAAGCTGCAGGCCATGCTATTACCATCATTTGCTTTCTTCTTTCCAGCATTACTAACTGCGCTGCTTTGCTATGCATACGTATGTGTCTGGGGGAGAGGAGGGCTCTGCTCAGCAGTTCCTTTTTATCAGTTCATGTTTGTGATGATTTGTCCCTCCCTTCTTTTCCTCTTTTAGTTTGTGATAGTGTAGAAGAATTCTAATTAAGTTACATTTAGGACAGTAGATCTAGACAGTGTTTGATAGAAAACTGTGTTAAAAGATAGTGCCCTTGAATACAATGATTTGCTGTGTCTCCTGGTGATACTCAAATTGGAATACAAAGCTGTAAAGCTAAATCTGGTTTCTTAAAGATGCTGAAGACAGCTAGATGAATGCTGATGTAAAAAATTCTTAATGTATGCTTGCTCAAATTTCAGGCAGCTGGTTTTGCTACTGTGGGGTTTGTCTGGCTTTTTTTTTCTATAATGCAGAGAATTTTGCTTTACTTACCTTTTGTATCTACTGTATATGAGCATTTTTAAGAGTGGCTGCATTATTTAAGAATGCATGTACTGCTATGCATACTAAAAAGGTTCATTATTTATTATTGGCTACTTTTGTAAATAATATTTAAGTCAACCAAGCCAGAAAACGAAACAATATCACTTTGCCCATAATACATCCCCAGTAATGAGTACTGAATAGTCTAGCTGTTAAGACCTACCCACCTGTATATTCTTCTGCAGTCGGTACAGGCAGACCATTTCTGTGTTAAGTACAGAGAAAGCCTGTAGAGACATTAATTTGAAATGACCAGTTTGCAAGATATAAACTCAAAGTTGTTGTCCAGATTGCTTTGTAGACAGGTTTTTGTAGCTCAAGAGAACAATAGCTAGAGATGTTCCACATCTCGGTATTAAAACATTTTGGGAGGGGGGGGGGAGAATCAGAATCAGAAGTCTGCAAACAACTGAGGAGGAAGAGAGTGGAACACCACCTTCTGGATAATTTGAAAATCTACCAAGATTGGTGAGGGCTTGAACAACCTGTCTTCCTATCAGATTCAATTCCCTTTCTTAAAGAATGTCAGGCCTTAAATAATTCTTTGGCCTGGAGAGAAGTTGAGGTAAAACATAAAGGTTATAGGAAATTTTGCTCTGTTTTCTGGGTGCATCTTTGAAACACCAAACCTGCTGTAGTTTGTCAGGTAATTTTTTACATTTGTAATCTCATCAATAGTAATGAATGTTCCTGGTGAATTTCCCAAAAATTAATATTAGCTATTTGAAAATATTTATTTGAAACTTGTTAACTGACACAAAAGTGTTTAAAATATCCTTAAACCTAAGTCCTTTCTGAATAATTTAAATCCAAAATCATAAAATCCAATGACTTTTGCTAGCTCTTGCTCTTCTAGCATCTTTGATTCTTATCAAGTCTCATTAAACCATTATAGTAGCTCAATCAACGTTTTATACTCAGGCTTATCAATAAGACCTAATTCTGTGTTTCAGCAAAGTTCCAGCTTTATATCTTTAACACAAACAAGCACTTCCTATACAAAGTTTCTCTGGCACTGATTTAAATTGAGCTAGTTTCAACAGACCAATATCCTTTACTCACGTAATTTTCTCTCAAGTAACAATACAAAAAATTTTGATAGAAAATAATTTATTACTTTACCTTAAATTAAATTCAGTAAAAAAAAGTTTGACATCTCTTGTTAGAGATCAGGTCAGGGTTTTAAAACAGTAAATTCTGACTTTTTCCTAAATCAGGGTAGATGAACAGAAGATACAATATATGTGACATAAGTCAAAAATGCATATTGCTTTGCTGTACTTCTTACCCTGAGATGCACCAATCAGCCTGTAGGAAGCACTAGTGACTCTGATAATATCTCCAGATCTTCTGATTAAAGCACTTTGCTACTATTTACAGTTTCAAATTGCCAGTAATGGTAAAGCGGAAAGAGAACAAGCTATGAATAAAGGTGCAGATTGTTTTCTACCGATTTTTTCATATATTTTGTATTTAAAACCTCAGCTCTGGAGATCATGTGAATCTCTGCGCATATTTCCCCACTTCACAGTGATGTGTTTCATTTTGAAGGCTGCACTGTATGTGACTTTAGTGTTGTAGTAGAACACAGATTTAAAATACTTGCTATCTTTTGTCATACCTTAAGGGAGAGGAAGCACAACTGGTCCTCATGACCTGTCTGGAACCGCATGACCAGTTTTGTCATCATATTCAGTGAAAATTTCTTAAGCTTATCAGCTGTACAAGCTACTCTAAATCTTTCTTGAAATTCATGATCAGATCATAAATGTAATAGTATGAAGCATACAAATGAAATCTTTTATTTTCAGATATTAAATAAAAGTAACTTTTCCTGATCCCTGAAGAAGATGAAATCCCTAGATAACTAACCTCCTTTATATTCCCAACAACACTTTGCTGATGGAGGCCATTGCCTGTAGGAAGCAATGAACTCTCAAAAGCTTCTGCATATGTTACTGATCTGCAGCCACTCTATCCTGCCTACGTTAAAGAAAATGTCAATAATAACAACTTCACTTGCAATTTTACACTGCAGATTTGCAACCTATGCATACCAAGATTATATAAATAACTTTCCTTTAAAACATCTTGGATTTTAGCAGTAGTGTACATGAAAAGAAAGAGAACTGTCATGGGTGATATTAGCCCCAGGTTGTGCCAGTTTACTGATCAGAGCTCTCCTGTTCAGCAGGGCTGAGAATCTCCAATTCAGATCACTGTTTGCAGTTTTGATGAATGAGCTATTGTCAGAATCAGTCACCATTCTGTCCAAATCACTGCAAAGCTGGAGACTTGGATGTGTGAAAAATTATCAGATTTTGTAGATGACAGATCTCTGTACTTCTGTGCCGTCACTCTTGCGCGGGTTCAGTTTTTCTTACTTTGGCGTAAAAATAAACTCTTGATGGCATTGAAAGATGAAGTAATAATGAAAGAAATTGTGTGGCATTTTGGGATGAAGTAAATTTGTTCCTCTGTTTGTTGAATTGAGTTTCTTTACAATTTGGTTGCTTTTTTTTGGTTTTTTTTTTTTTTTTTTAATAATCAAAGAGGAAAGGAATCTTGGAGCCTACATCTCAAAAAATCCACTGAACAGCTCGTGACCCTCTGGTTTGCTATCTCATGACACCCATTATGTGGGGATAAATTCACAAAAGAACTTGAGCATTGCAGACTTCTGCAGTAGCTTCTATGTTGTAGATTGCTTTTACCATAGTTGTGAGATACTGCACACTTTGTGTAATACTTTGGATCAGAGTTGAATGCGTGAGTGCAAGTGCGCTCATAGGAGAACATAGTCAATGACAAATCTTGTGGAAACTAATATGTCTGAAATTCTATTCCTTTCTGCATATAGTGCTCTTTCCTAATCTTCTAGGGAATGTCATCTTGGGAATCAGAGCCTCCATCTTGTCCTGAAACTGACGCTTGGAATTTACTTGTCTCCTTGTTTTCTAAAGGAAGTATGTACTCACTTCTAATGCTGCCACTTTGACTGGTTTTAGTAAATGGTTTGAGAGTTTGGGCATTTGATTATGATGTGTATGGAATGAATATGTATTGGTTAACTCATGCAGATCATTTAGCCTGAAAGAATAGGTTAGAACACCTTTCCTTCTTCCTGTTGAAACTGCCTTCTGGCCCAGAGAGATTTTCATTAAAGTAGCGAAGCGGTGAGGTTTGGCACACCCTTTCTCACATAGGTTGTTTGGGGTTTTTTTCTAGTCTTCATGTAAATCACCCCAGAAAGCAAACATGACAAATCTGATAAATCAATGCTTCTCATGATGCCTAATTTGTGGAGTTATGCTACTATGCTTTATGCAGCCTGTATGTGGAGGAAAACAGCTTCAGACTAGATGCCAAGATGAGCCTAATTAAGATACAAAATAAAGTTAAGTGTTCTTGAGGATTATAGGAGAAGAAAAAAGAAATTACTGAATTCCCTACCCTGCAATGTGTTGCATCACTGCCCAAAACCAGGGCTGCTTTCCCCTATCTTTTGTGAAGGGCAAATGAGTTACTGTATGTCACTAATTTCTTGGAAAAAGCAGGGGCATATCACAGGGGGTGGCTCTATGAGGAAGCCTTCTCTACTGTGAGAGTAAGAAGTACTTAGAACTGTTGAGATATTCCAGCTTTGTACAGCTTCCAGAGCTAGTAGTGCAGCCTCACAAGCATACCAAGATGCTAGTTTAGAAAACTAAAAGGCTTTAAGGTTGAAATTTAAATCTTATTCATATATTTCCAACTGTTACTACATTATTGGAACTGTTTTATAAACACACGGGTTTTTTTAATCCTTTCATCTTGCCTCAGCCAATTCTTAGTATTCTGACAAACTGCGGGGACAAGTAAATCCATTATGGCAGACTGTACTAGGCAGCTCTTTGAGTGTCTACCACGCAAAAAGTTGTGGACTTCAAAAAAGCCTGACGAGCAACTCACCGCTGTGCTGCTGAAGCCTTGTCATACCTGAGCATGACATGCTTCCCAAATAGGAGGTAGCTTTTGTCATTAGAAAGTCCTGTTGACTACCAGAAAGATAATAGGAAAGGAGACCAAAACTTTGACTCTTCTGAAGCTGCTGGCAAGCTGTTTTCCAGGTACAGCATATTTAAGATGACTTAAGGTTATTGGCCTGGAAAAAAATATTTGTAAAGGATCATGAGGTTTAAGCCTTGTGATTACTGTACTCCTGAGAAAGTGTTCACATCTTGCTTGACTGACTGTTTAGTGTATTAGCCAAGGGCTGTTTAATGTATAGTAACTGAAAACTCATTGAGCAAAGACTGCAACTTAGCTCCCTGGTGAATGTGCTATCACAAGACTAGGTAGATAGTCAAGAACACTCATGTGTGTCTGGCCCTTTCAGTCCATTGAATTATTAATTGTTCTCTACAAAATCAAGTAGCTTCAAGTCCCTTCCTCTCATCACAGTGTATGGTCATACCACAGATTTTTTTTGTTGTAATGCACCTTGAATTCCTTTTTGGCATAGCAGAAATACGTTGTGTGGAGGTCTATTCTATTCTATTCTGTTCTGTTCTATTCTATCCCTTTTCTACCCCTTTTCCTAACATGAGAATGTGTGAAATTTGCTGCTAACATCAGTGCCAGCTGGTTTGAATCGTGTTTTAATCCTGTTGAAATCAATAACAAAATTTCACTGAGTAGCATAACATAGTGTGGATACAAAAAGAGCACATTCTTGCATACACAGTGTATGGTTCTACTGGGTTTCATGGATTTAGGATAAGGCTGACTGAAAAAAAGATGAATTTGTATAGACGGTTAGCTTCTACCTGGACTAAGGGAAAGCTCTTTTCTTTTGACGACTGGTGTCAATGTTAATTTGCACAAAGTATTTTGGCCTCTTGCAGCCAAAATGTTGTTTTCCTTTTGTGCCAGACCCCTGTGACTGCAGCAGTGTGCAACTGTCACTGTGAGAAAAACAGAGAACAGAGTCATATTTGTCTTCTGAGTGCCAAGTTGGCAACTTTCTTTTTTTGGCTTGTGAGCATGTTCCTGACAGCATGTGAGAGCCAGCTCTGAGCTGAGATGGCACCTGCACTGCACAGAGAGCTAACAGGTATTAAGAAATGCACAAAGGTGTGCTCTATAATTTTAAATATACTTTGGCTAATTGGAGATTTTTTACTTCATTAAGCACTCAAATAAAAGGTGCCCACTTAAATATGTGGCATAAGTTATAAGACGGTCAAAAATCAGACAGTTTATGAGGCCTATGAAAATGAACAAAAAGTGAGGAAACTGAAAGGATTAAGTTACCCAAATTTGGAGTTACTGTTAGAAAAGACTCAGTCTGATAGATAGTCATACTAGGAAGCACATTTTAGGATCCTTACTTGCTTTACGCCACGCTCACTTTTCCTGAGATTGTTATTTTTTAAAGCGATTGTCACATATGTTTCATTTTCTTGTAATGATGACATAAGCACAGATATTTCACATTACAGAGTTACTGGTTCCCTTTATAACCAGTTTTACTTCAAGGCAGAAAATAAAGCAGTAATAATTGTTTGGATGAAATAATACTTAATCTTCCATAATAACTATCCAAGTTCCTTCCCTATTACAAAGCTACTTTAAGTCTCTTCTTGGATTCCTCTGAATGAAAATATTTCATCCATATGCCCTTGGTTTCTGAAGTCCAGGGCTGGATCCAGAGTGATTACTAACTTGGGCTCTGATCCCATGGAGCACTTAATTGCCTGTTTAGGACATGAATAATGTCATCTGAGAGGTATACAAAATTTGGGATTGTAACAAGATGAAACAAAATAAATTCATGCTACGTATAGAGAAACCTAAATCTGGGCTAAAGCCATAAAAAATTGTCCATCAGTTGGTATTGCCTAAATAGGTGTCTGTCACCTGCATTCCTAAATGAGTTTGCAGCACAAAGGGCCAAGCACTGGGAAATAATGCTTACAATTTTCTGGCATATATGCCAAAAGCTGATACCATTCCAACTTGGATTTGAAGCTTTTATGCACTAATCCTTTCTTAGCTTGTCTTACCGCCAGCAAGAGTGGCTGGAATACTCTAGCTCTGTTGCTCCTTTACCACTTCAGTGAGTGCAGGATTGCAGGATATCCCTTATAACACTCTGTGTCTGACACCATAACCATGTAGTTTATTCTTTCTCTCCTCTTCTCAAAGAAAGAACTATGAATAAAAGCAGTGCTTTCCTTTCATAGGTTTTGGATTATTTGCTTCTATTCTTAGGGGTAAAACAGCTCTCTGGCTTGGAGAAGGTGAGTGAAAGAGACTTTTGTAGTGATCGCCATGTTATCACCATGTGGCAGTTTTCAATACTCGAGAGTTTATAAAGCCTGCCTGTAAGACTTACTCTAATGATAGACAAATCTCTGTCATGTTACTTGGTGACAATACCAGGGCTTGAGTCACAGAACTCTTAGATGTTCTTGGCTCAGCCCACAGCTTCTTAGGTAAAAATTCCTGTTTATGGGAAAGGTTACAGTACTTGTACACAGGAAAATATCAATAATGGCAATAATACAGCTAAAATGGTACACACACACTTAATAGTTTCTGTACCCCTTCTTGGGGAAATACTTACCCTCCCGTTTTTTCTCAAGGAGCACAGTTGGATAGGTTAAGGACACAATGCAGCATCTGGAGGCCTGTATTGGGAGAAATACGATGTTGATGCTGCTGGTATCTTCTACCTCTGATACCCACTTGAGGTAATTTTCAAATTTGCTGACATGTTTTTACAATTCATCACCCTGCAGCTCCATATTACATCCACATTTGCTGCATATATGTTAGATTCTAATTCTTTGTTCTGTTACCTGAACAACCAGTTTGCCTAGCTCCAGCTCCGCATTTCTTTGACAACTGGCAAATTGCTTATAACCATGGGGTCTCCCTTGCAAGCCTGTGCCTCATCTCTTTTCGTCCCATGTACACCTCTGTGCCACACCTTTTGTCTCTGCTTCTCAGTGGTTAGCTGCTGTCATACCAAGCCTTTATTTCTTTACACTGCATCATTTTGTCAGAGTTGCAAGTATCGACTTCTACACAGAACAACTGCAACCATATTTTACTGGCAGTTGTTTTAAATAAATCATTAGTTAACTTGCAAGCCCTTGATAATGAACAGTGTTCATAATCAGAATATCCACTTATCTTTTGTGCCTTTGAAAAATTATCTGTTCTGTTGTAGATGCATCCCAGAAGCTCACTAACTGGAATTAATAGCTATAGGTGTTTTTTTCAAGAGACATTCTACCTGATCCAATTTAAATCCCTCACACAGAATATACCGTACCAAGGTAAAATAAAAAGTAAGTTGCAATCAACTCTAGATATATTCTGCACTGTGTAAGGTCTGAGTTACTGTTGAGATGGTTAGGGTAATGGCATTGATTTTGTTAGAAACACATGTAGGAGTTGAAAAATGTAAGAGCCCAATGCTTTAGTTGAATAAATTTGAAATTTTGTTGAATAATTTCTTTTATACCTGGACTCCTCACAAAATGAGTGCCTTAACTCTTCAGCAGGTATGAAGCATGCCGTTCAGCAGATATTAATGATTCTTTACCCATTTACATCACTTGCAGGACAATCAATTGGACCAAATGTAAAAGAAATTGCAAAGTCTTGTCTTGGAGAGGACAAAGTGATAAAATGGTAGCTAGGATGAAAAGCAACAATAAACAAACTGTTCATAGTTATGACTTTTAATGCTGTTAACTCTTAAAGCTTTCTTTTTCTTTGGATGAAATTTCAAAAAAATCTTGAACTGCTTTATTTAAACCAAGTTCTCACTAATGTATAGTGCAATGCTGTGAGTACAACTATTTTGATAGCAAGTAAAGTAGTTGGAAGCTTTCATTAATTTTTACTATTTGTCACACCTATTTCATGTAAAAGAGCCTCTTGCCAAACAGTACTTACTAAGAAATCAGAAACTTTTAAGCTTCTATTTTAAAAGACTACAAATTTCTTTTCATACATGTTATTATAAAGTATAACAAAAAGGTTTAAAAAAAAATCACGTTGTTAATTCGTTACACTTACTGGATTTCATATCTTCAGTATAATGTTAATACTTTCATCGACTAGGGGTATTAAAGTTGTATGTTTAAATCAACTTTGCTATTAAGGCAAGTCATTATAAACACAAAGTGAAATTGTTCCTCTTGAGTTAAGTGTACAGCAGGAGAATTTCATAAAGGAGGATTATAAAGAAGGAGTAAAAGGAGGTGAGTTATTAAGAGCTAAAAGCGAATTATTCTGATTAAAATTTCCTATTCTGATGTGATTGATTTAGTTATTAAGATTACATCCATATTTTCATACAGAACAAGGAGTGGGATTTATCATGTAGCTACTACTCAGATTCTACTTTTAAACAGTCTTATCTCCTTTTTTTTTCTTATTCATTGGCTGTTCTCTTTTGCTCTATTTGGAAGGTCATGTGCAAGAGTCAGTATGACAAAGATTTGGGTTGTTTCCCCTTTTTTCATGGCACATAATGAACCATATTCTCAGAGAAAATACATCAGTTTTGAGATGTGCCATCAATGCATTATCGCTAATGTGGACTTACCAATTCATAAAAATACGCATGTTCTTAACAAAATTCATACATTTTCCTAAGCTGATCATTCATTTTTGCCAGGATTGTTTCACCATGCCGTCACATGTTGCTTTAAAAACCTAGCACAAATACTGCATCCTTCTGGTTGATTAGGGTTGAACAGAAGAAAAGTTATATAGCAGTAATCTCTCAGAACAGCACCAACTCTACATCTAGTTCTGCAAGTTCAAGTTTTCGTGACGGAGCCATTGGGAAGCACCTTTTCACCTTGTGAATCTAGAGTTGTGGTAGTGCAAGGAGATTTTGTACAACTATGTATGCATGTGCCCTGGTGTCTGTTCAGTGCAGAATGAGAAAACTTGAGATAAAGCCTGGTGTTAATACTAGAGTTGAGATAACTGTATGCACTGAAGGGACTGTTCATCTTCATTATTTTTTAGTCTGTCCTTCCTTTTCCTGCAGTTTGTTCTTAATGCTACCGTGGATATTCACCGTTATTTGCTTTTTAGCAAGTTTGTCTTTTTATCACCTGATGGTACCCAGGCCCGGTGGCTTTTCATTTTACTTTGTCTTTTCTATGGCTCTTTATCTGCATTTTGGAAAAAGAAAAAAGACCCAAAACCCTGAGCCAAGGAACAGATTGACAGTCATTGCTGTTGTTGTCAGCCATTTTCAAACAGCACGGCAGGACAACATTATTAGACTCAGGTTGACTGAAGTGATTGTGCCTTAGCATCAGTCATTTCTCGACCTCTCAATTTTTTTTTCTTGTCTGTTCCTTTATCAAAGACGGGTGGATAAGTGCGGCTCTATGATCTTCTCCCACTATGCTCTTGCAAAATGGCTTGATACGTGATCGCTGTCCTGCTGTTTCTTTCTGTGTTTGTTATGTACTGTGCAGGTTTCTGTCTGAGCTCTTTTACATTTTCTGCTTTTTTGGATTCTAGTTTTATGTAATTTCTTTCTCCATTTCTTTGTGTAGCAGGTGGCCCTTGTTAGTACAAAAGGACATAGATACAGCTTTAATAAGAAAAGAAAAAGTTGGGAAAAAAGGGCAAACAAATAACTGACCTCTACTTCCCCTGAAACAACTCTCCCCTATGCCCCCCACATCCCAAGAACTCACTGAGCATAACTTACAAATTGCATACTTATGTGCAAGAAAGCTGGACAATGAAAATACAGGCCCATTACTGAGTGTTGTGGGTGACTTTGGGACAGCAGACCCAGAAAAAACTGAGGTAGCAGATGTCGTCTTTGCATCTTTACCAACAAGGTGTTTCAAGCCTCTCTGCTTAAGAGGCTGGACTCAGGGAAAGAGAGCTACCAGTAGTGGGTGAGGATCAACTTGGGGATTAACTGCAAGGATTTGACCCACACATGTCTCTGGGAGCCAATTGGCTTCATCCAGTGTGCTGAGAGTGATGGCGAACATCCTTCTGAAACTGCTTTTACCATCTTTGAAAGGTTGTGGAGATCAGGGGAGGCCACCAGAACTGAAAGGCGGTAAATGTCACACCTATCTTCAAAAGAGGCAAAACAATCAACCCATGGAGCTACAAGCTTGCTTTCTGACTTCAGTGTCTGTAGTGAGTTCTGATGGAACCCATTTCTGGGGCACAGGCAGAGGAAAATGATTAAAAACAATCTATTAACCGAAGAGTAAATCATGCCTCACCAAACTGATTGCCATCTGTGATCAAATGATGAAATTGTGGGTCAGAGAAAACAGTGGCTTTTATTTGGACTTCAGCAAAGCTTTTGACATTGTCTATCACTCACTGTATTCTTGCATCTGAGTTAGGATGCTATGAACAGCTAAAAATCGGGTGGATGATCAGACTCGGAAGGGTGTAGCTAACTGGAGTCTGGTCTCAGGCAGAATACAAGGTAAATTGGTCCTAGGAGTGGTCCTGTTTAATCTGTTTTTCAGTGGACTGGAAGAGGTGATGGAGAGCATTCTTTCTGAGTGCAGATTACACCAAACTGGGCAGAGGTCAGGAAGTATTACTGTCAAGGGCAGTGGTATCATGCTGAGGGACCTAGACTGGCTGTAGTAACGGGCCAGCAGGAACTCTGTGAAGTTCCTCAAGAATTATGCCAAGTGTTGTCCCTGAAAGCACCAGAGTAGGCCATACAAAAGGAGTGTCTTTTCATTACACCATGCCTACTGCGGGGGAAGGCTCTGATTTCAGATAGGACTAATCTACACAGCATTGGAATACAACTAAGTAATGGGCAGTCACACTAACAGAAGTGTGTCCCAGTTTTCATAATATAGTTTCAACCTACCTAAAACAAAATTTGATCTCAGACATAGCAGCTCTTAGAAAATATGGCCTAATTGGTACACATAAATAAGTTGAATTTGAAAGTATTAAAATAATACCTTTGTTAAAATCTTTAATAACAGTTTGTGAAAATAAAGGTCTTGAACTACTTTGATTTGGCTACTAAAGGCCTCAGTTCATCTGGCATACTGCTCTGTTTTTGTCATTTGAAGTGTTAAAAATAAGTTGAAATTAAAATCATTTTATGGCTTTTCATACGGAAGTGTTTTGAGGGACTGCATTTCAGACAGGAGCTCTCCTGAGTAAACATGAATGAACTTTTGTTTCTTCACCAATTACGTACACAGAGTTAGAAGCTTGATGTAGAACAGTAAATTGTCATAGAGGGGAAAGTTCAGCATTAGAAACTGGTGCAAAAAGCTAGTGGAAGCACATTAACACCTCTCATATGTGCTAGAGAAAAAAACATTTCAACACTTTGTGTAAATAGGACAAAAAAAACCCTTGTGTTTTTTGGGGGGGGAGCAGTGAGAGAAGAAATGTTTTTTCTGTTGCATCTCTGCTGCCACCTTAAGCCACCAAGGCACGCATCATGTTAACACACCGCACACCTGCTTTAGATATATGAACATTTGGTATTTTGGTGAAAATCTATGACCTCCATTGGAACAGAACTCAAAAAAAAAAAAAACAAAACCCCAAAAAACCCAACACCAAAAATTCAGCCCCAAACTGAAAACCAAAACAAAATTAAAAAAAATATAAACCAACCAACAAAATAAGCTTGAACAATTAATTCTTTCTTCTAAGTAGATTGCTATAAATGCATTTCAGTGGAACCTTAACTGGTGCTCAGAATCCAGTATTACACTATATTTACTCTTTTAAAAAATATTAAGTCTTAAAGTGTTAGCCTAGAAAGGAAGACCCAGACTGTTTTTCTTTGGTTTGTATCAAACTAAAGCTGATGTCTAAAAAACTTTGGCTGATTGTGCAAAACTTTGAGTAAGGTACAATATGGTATCCATTTCTTACTCTGCAAAATCATCATCCTAAGACTATACCATCCTGTAATAGAATCATAGAATTGTAGAATAGCTAGGATTGGAAAGGACCTTAAGATCATCTAGTTCCAACCCTCCTGCCAGGGGCAGGGACACCTCCCACTAAACCATGCCATGCAAGGCCATGTCCAATCCAGCCTTGAACACCACCAGCGATGGAGCATTCACAACTTTCCTGGCCAACCCATTCCGGTGCCTCACCACCCTTACAGTAATGAATTTCTTCCTCATATCCAATCTAAACTTCCCCTGTTTAAGTTTGAACCCGTTACCTCCCTTGTCCTCTCACTACAGTCCCTAATGGAGAGTCCCTCCACAGCATCCCTACAGGCCTCCTTGAGATATTGGAAGGCTGCTATGAGGTTTCCCCGCAGCCTTCTCTTCTCCAGGCTGAACAGCCCCAACTTTCTCAGCCTATCTTCATACAGGAGGTGCTCCAGTCCCCTGATCATCCTCATGGCCCTCCTCTGGACTTGTTCCAACAGTTCCATGTCCTTTTTATGTTGAGGACACCAGAACTGGACACAATACTCCAAGTGAGGTCTCACAAGAGTAGAGGAGAGGGGCAGGATCACCTCCCTCGACCTGCTGGTCATGCTCCTTTTGATGCAGCCCAGGATACCGTTGGCTTTCTGGGCTGCAAGTGCACACTGCTGGTTCATGTTCATTTTTTCATCAACCAACACCCCCAAGTCCTTCTGCTTAGGACTGCTCTGAATTTCTTCTCCACCCAGCCTGTAGCTGTGCCTGGGATTGCTCTGACCCAGGTGGAGGACCTTGCACTTGGCATGGTTAAACTTCATCAGGTTGGCATCAGCCCACCTCACAAGCATGTCAAGGCCACCGTGGATGGCATTCCTTCCCTCCAAGGTATCAACCGAAGCACACAGCTTGGTGTCATCGGCAAACTTGCTGAGGGCGCACTCAATCCCATTGTCCATGTCACCGACAAAGATGTTGAACAAGACCGGTCCCAACACCGATCCCTGAGGGACACCACTCGTTCCTGGTCTCCAGCTGGACCTTGAGCCATTGACCACAACTCTTTGTGTGCGGCCATCCAGTCAGTTCTTTATCCACCCAGTGGTCCACCTATCAAATTGATGTCTCTCCAACATAGAGACAAGGATGTCGTGCAGGACAGTGTCAAACGCTTTGCACAAGTCCAGGTACATGACATCAGATGCTCTTCCCCTGTCCATCAGTTCCATAGCCCCATCATAGAAGGCCACCAGATTGGTCAGGCAGGATTTCCCCTAACTGAAGCCATGCTGGCTGTCACCAACCACCTTGTTGTTGTTTCTCATGTGCCTCAGCATGCCTTCCAGGAGAATCCACTCCAAGATTTTGCCAGGCACAGAGGTGAGACTGACTGGTCTGTGGTTCCCTGGCTCATCCATTTTCCCCTTCTTGAAAATTGCAGTAATATTTCCCTTTTTCCAGTCATCAGGGACTTCGCCTGACTGCCATGATTTTTCAAATATGATGGACAGTGCCTTAGCAACTTCATTTGCCAGCTCCTTCAGGACCCACGGATGGATTTCATCAGGTCCCATGGACTTGTATACATTCAGGTTCCTAAGATGGTCTTGAACCTGATCCTCTCCTACAGTGGGCCCAGGGTCTTCATTCTCACTGTCCCTTTGTCTGTCTTCCAGGTCTTTGGTGGTGTGGTCAGGACATTTTCTGGTGAAGACTGAGGCAAAGAAGTCATTAAGAACCTCAGCCTTCTCCAAATTCAGGGTAGCCACTTCTCCTGATAGTTTCTGGAAAGGGCCCACATTGTCCCTAGTCTGCCTTTTATTTGCAATGTACCTATAGAATCCCTTCCTGTTATCTTTAACATCCCTAGCCAAGTTTAATTCTAAGTGGGCCTAAGCTTTCCTAGAAAACTTACACCTCTTGAAGAGAATCTCTTTTGAAAGCAGTTAACAGTACAACCATATCACACCTTCAGCTGGTAAAGGAGAAATGAAAGATTATTGAGTGCATCCATATGCTAAAACACTTTGGGGTTACCTAGATTGTTGACAAGACAATGAAAATTCTGAGGTAGTGAATTACTTCTGGAACTGGAGAAATGCTAGGTCTTTCTCCCTATCCAGTACCTTGTAGCATGTACTCCTATTTCCCTTTCTTGCCATCTTTCCTTCCTACAGACTGACACATTGCTCTAGACTTAGTTGCAAAAAGGAAAAAAGTAATTTCTGAGTTTATACCTGCAACATCAGTGAGCATGAACTGTTATAAATGGATTTTGGTGGAGCTGTGCTCATTTTCTTTATTCAGGAGTTGACCGCCATGCTGCTAGAAGACATTTGAGTGAATGCTGTATCCTGTTTCTTCTTGGCCCTTTAGTATGTACAGAGGACTAAGTCATAAATCTTCTCATCTATAGGCACTGTTTTGTAAGAGAGATTGTATTTGTCTTTTACCATAATCTGCAATTATTAAGAATTTAATTATACCAGAATTTTTGCATTTAAAATTATGTTTTAAAACCTTAAAACAATGGTTTATAACTCAGATATAGATGGCTTTTCAAATAGCTCCTCCATTTTTTTTTTTTTTTTTTTTTTTTTTTTTTTTTTTTGTACCCCAGAGAACTTCCATTCTTAAAAGCATATTCAAAGCTGGGCCATAAACAATAAGGCAAATTATATATTTGATTGTTGCAAAGCTCTGTTTAGGCAGTAGAAGCCCTTAAGTCCTTCTCATGGCATCATCGGAATTTAGCAAATTGCAGCTTGTCTAACGCAACTTTTGCAGCTGTTCGCCATCTTTTCAGTTCTTGCCACATACTTTCTCTGATGCCTCACAAGGGCTTCTTTTGTAGCTAAAATAAAATTTTCTGATTGAAAATGCTGTTACTGACCTTAAAGTCACTCTGAGTTTGGTAGCGTTCTTTGAAAGTCTTGTTTCAACCATTAGAACTGACTACCCAAGGAAGCAGTTGAGTCACCATCCCTAGGGGTGTTTAAAAGATGTGTAGATGTGGTGCTTAGGGACATGGTTTAGTGGTAGACTTGGTCATATTAGATTAACAGTTGGACTCTATGATATTAGTGGTCTTTTCCTACCTGAATGATATTGTAACTCATCTGGGTTCGATTTCAACAGACTTAAAGTTAGATATGCCAACACGATTCCAATTTTGCAGGGTTGTTACATTATGTTTTTGAAGAAACTGCCCTTACACCATAGACAGGGTCTTCCAGCCTCTGGTTTGATGCGTAGCAGCTTCAGATGCAATTCACTATAGCAACACAAAAAAAAAAAAAAAAAAAAAAAAAAAAAAAAAAAAAAAAAAAAAAAAAGGCAGGGGGATTTAAATGTTCCTGTAACATTGTAACATTCACAAATTCTTTTTTGTGCTCTTTCTGTCCTACTCAGTAGGCGCTCTAACTTAATACTTGGTTACTGCTTAACAAGGCATGTGTGAAAGGGGGCTGAGAAGTATCTTCAAAACATGCTGAAGAAGGTAGCTAATAGGAGTGTAACAATCAGCGGCAAAGAAGTATCTATACAGTTTAGAGGCCTGTGCTGTTTCCTTCACTTGATCAGTTCAGTCCTTTCTGCAGTACTTTAAAACTATGAACAGAATAGGACATAAGCTGGATGGCAGTGAGCAAGAAGGGTTGATAACTTCAAGGTACTCACTCATTTTTACAGCTATGGATTATGGTTCCATTTCCACAGTTCCTGAATCCGCTTCTTGGTCAGTGAGCAAGTGTTTTTAGATAGAGGCTAGTGAGACTAAAAGGGCTGAACAAAACTGATGCGAATGCTGAAATGTACTTTGAATATTGACAACAAAAAGACTAAGGGATTCTCTGGTACTATGACAGCTGTTTGCTTGGAAGACTGAAAGTGAGCAAGTGGGTTAGTAAGCCTTTTAATCTCATAGCTATAGTAACCAAACTGATTAATGCAGATTCGCTTTCACTTAAATCAGACTTAATAGTGGTGAATATGATGGTTGTATATCACACTGCCATCTGGTGTCAAAATACTGAGGAAAAGAAAATTAAAGCCTGTTTCCTGAACGTGCATCTCCATATGAAAGAGCATCACATTTACAGATTGAGTGAACATGTCTAGATGCATACGAGTTGATGTGACCCATGAGTATTTCCAGTTGGCTTTTTATCTACATCATACTTATATATGCTACATTGCTCTTCCAAAATTTTTGGATTTCAGGATACTGTATAACTCAGGACTTAATGTTCCTACTTTTACGTAATATGCCACAGCAGTTCCTGGAACATTAGAGATTATTAACCATAAATTACTATAAATTGTGCAATAAAGATTGCGTTTGACATTTCAAAAGTCTCTTTGAAAGTAAAACGGATATTTTTTTTCTTCTGCAGTGATGCTCACTGACAAAGCTGTATAAAGGACAAGGATTTCAAAGCTCTTCTTAAGTTAAGGTGTCTTTTTCTTTCATCATATTGGAGGCCTAATTACCTATTAATTTACATTAATGAGTCATTCCTCTAAGATTGTATGAAAATATACACCTTGCAGGTAAGATAGTGCTGTGTCTGACTCAGTATAATGACTTGCCTGTATCCCTCCCCCCTTGACTTCATTATTGGTGCCCCAGTGCATGTACAGCTGTGTCTTATACAAGTTGTAAGCAGAACCTAAAAATCCGTTAATTGTGCACAGGGTACCTAGTAGTATGTGTATGGCTATTTGTATTCTAATACGTTGTGCATCCTTGTGTGTTTGTGTTAAAATAGAGTCCTGTGGCACCAGGGAAGACTGAGGCTCATTCCACTTACTGCAACTTACAAAGGTGCAGATACTGCATATATATACATTTATGCACAGGTGCAAATGATCATGCAGCTCTTTTGTTCTTGCTCCCAAGACAAGCTGATGCAAGCTGGTTGTAACCTCAACTGATGCAATAAGGACAGTGCACTGTGCTGTGCCAGAGTCCCAGATCACAAGCCGTAGCAGTAAGGTTGAACAGCTTCCAGCCACCCCTTGGCACAAAGCATAGCAGATGCACAGATGTTTGCAGCTGTCTGCCTATATTTGGCCTCAAAGTGTTCGATACCATTTTGCAGCTGTAGGATTGTAGGTTAACATCCTCTTTAACTGTTAAAACTGCTAAGACCAACTTGGATTGCTGTTCTTTTATAAACTAGTAACTGAGGCCATTCTTTCTTTTTTAAATGTGTGCAATAGTAATATCTATACAGCACACAATAGTATAGAAGTTTGTAATGGCTGTGTGCTTAGGCTAGAGGAACAGTTGTGTGTCTAGACTAAACGAAAGGATATAGATGGCTGGACCAAGTAAGAGCTTTCAACAACAGAAAACTTCTGAAAAAGAAAGAGCATAAACTTCTTCACATCCTCTGGGAAAAGTCTTGATGATCTTAAACTGCAGTAGAAGAGATTCGGGCCTGATATTAATAATAGCTTTCTAAATGGTAAGGATAGACAAGCACTGTAAGAGATTGGCAAAGGGACTGGGAATCTCTTTCTTTTAGATGCTATTTTAGATATGCTGGACAGATATCTCACAAGCACTTTTGAGATACAGTTGATCTTGCATTGAAGCAGAAGAAATGTTCTGAATTTGCTGAACTAACTTCTTTCATCTTAAATCTTCTAGACTTTTGTGACTCACAGATGTAAAAGAAAGCAGATAAAATAGTTGTTGATAAAGATTTACAGATTGTGTCAATCTTACCTTATGAATCATACTCTTCTAAGAGAGATCTAAAGATCCATTTGTGATGTAGTTGCTGTCAATGATGAACAGAGATGCTCAGTCTGTTTTGTATAAATTCTTATCTGGGTGATCACCATCTGTGCACCTTCAGAAAGCCTGAAACATATTCTCTAGCATTACCAGTCTTACTCAGTTTGTTTTTACCTTCCTGCTTATGCCAAAGATGAAAAGAAAGAAAGCCAAAAAGATTATGTAAAACTGAGTACTGTGCATTACCAGAGGGGCAGTTTGTTGTATTGTATTCGTGTGCTGTATTTGTTATAATTTTGAAATTAATTTAGCCACTGAAACATAAAAACACTGAGGATTTAAGGAGACAGACCTGGTTGCGAAATTCGTGGTAAAGCAAAATTTCAGCAATAAGTGCTTCTTGGACACGGCTGAAATGTTTCACTGAGCCAGGCAACTTTTAGCCTCCATCACTGTTTTCCCACTAAATTAGGTCAGAAACTATATAATCTTCTAATGTTGTATGTTGGCTAATCTGTTAGTGAATATTCCCTTGAAATAAGGTTACCAGTGTTTCAGGCTTAACAGCAAGGAACCCTGACCTGTGAATGACCTAGAATTCAGTGTTTTCTGGCTCCTTTTCATGGACTCAGCAGTCAATTTGGGAATAAAGCATGTAGCTGGACAAACTTCAAAGTGCATGACACCTGTGGTGTTCGAAATGCAAATGCAAATGTTTAGTGGCTTTCACAGCATATAGGACCAGATATCAGATGAACCAGGGCCTGGGGCTTCTTTGCTGTAGCTCATACGAAAGGATGTCTAATTCTATTGTTATACTTTACATTTAAATTATTACCAAACCAGGAAAGAAAAGCTTCAAATTTTGTGCATAGTGATAATGTTCACTTTAATATGCAAAGAACTTTTCATGGATTTTCTTCCCTACTGAGCATCTCCTTTCGCTGCCATATGCAGAGAACTACCTTTCTGCTCTGTAGTTGTGTTCTGAGTTTCAAGTTGTGCCAGAAGGCAAAAGCACTCTGAATGACTTGCTCTCATTCTTAGCTTCACTTATGTCTCCAAGAACCTTATGTAAATAAATACTTCTTAGCTTCTAGAACAGTATCTTTAATCCTTCTCAGTGTTTTTGTGCCATCCACAGGTTTCTTCAAACTGTTGAATTCTTCAAACATTTTTTCATATCAGGCTTGATGGCAGGAAGTCTTATTTTCAAATGCGCTTACATTATTTTTTAAATTTATCTACCACCTAAATAAATGTGGGGAGTTTTTGTAAACTGCTTATTATTTGTAAAATCCAGATCAGAGAAACTGATTACGATGGCATGAAAGCTTCAAGAACCCTGACATTTTCAATGCTATTTTTGTTTTAGTTTTTCAGTGCAGAATAGTTTTGTGGTGATCTATAGCACAACAAGTGTGTCTTAAATTTTTTTATCAGCAGCTTTATATAAAAAAAATATTTTTCTTCTAGGGAAACTTAATTGTGAAACCCAGCATTTCAGGAAATACAACTTTTAAAGTGTAACCCAATAAATATTATAAATGTATCTATACTGTGTGCATATTAAATCCTGGTTTTTTAAGAATAAATAAAAAAGAAGACACTTTTTCAAACAAAAAAAAAATGAGAATAATTTTGTTTTAAAGAATTATAATAAAGTTTTCTTACTTTGCTTACCAAAAACCTCAGGGTCTGATTCTATACATGACAGACAAGTTGTGGTCACAAAAGATAAGGTGGAAATATGGTATAAAGAGCTCAGAGATTTGTGACAACAGGATTACATGCATTTCTTGAAAATTATATGGGCTTTCAATTATTTCTCTGCTGTGTGCAGTTAAGGAAGCCACTAGTACCTTAGATGAGAATTCTCTACGTGCTGTCAAGAACTAACCTTGTCTTAACTTTTAAAACCTTTTCAACAAGGTTCATTGTTGTGCTTCCTATAGATAAGGCAAACCACTTAACACTGACAAAAATGTCACAGTGTACTTCTAGATATTAGTACAAATAAAGGAATGCATGAAAATCAAGATACAAGAGATATTTGAAAGTACAAGTAGCTGACTCTTAGATGGAGATTAAGCTATGTCTTAAATATTCAACTAAGGCATATGAGGATATGAAATATGGTTGAAAAGCATTTTTACTCTACAAGCCAGACATAATCTGTCTTTTTTGTTTGTTTGTTTTTCCTTGTGTTTCTCCACATGCATTAAATTTCGTGGGAATTTGCTTGTGAATACTTCGCTCATGGTTCAGCTTGAGATACAGGGACAAAAGCCTTTTTACGTGAAATGTGCTGCACAGAGCATGGATGCAAAATGTATCTCCACTAAAACCAGAAACTGTGAATGCACAATAAAACCCATTGTAAACAGTATGGGTAGTTTTCTCTAGACATTCAAAACACTTCTTTAAATCTGTTCCACTAAGAAATACGTGAACTTAATTGTACTGTTGAACATTTCAATTTTTTTGCAAAATGCAATGCCATTCCTATCTGGTATCTGTGTGAAAAGTCTTTGAATCGACCTTGTTTCCCAGTAGACTTACAATAAGTTTTCCAGCCAAGAGAAATGGGGGTTCAAAACTACAAATGCAGTTACGCAAATTATGACTAATCTGTTGTACAGTTTGAATGCAATGATAGGTGAAGGACTGACCAATTCCTAGGGGTATTTTAGCTTTGAAAAGAAGCCAGCATGGTGCTTATTACAGGATTGGCAAGGGGAAATGCAGAAGCACGTAGGTTAATTGATTTGCCTATGCAGCAGTATGGTCCAATGTATTAAGTTTGGACTGGGCTTCAGAAGATGCCTTCTGTCTTATAGAGGTTTTGTGATGCATAATTATGGCTTGCAATTTGTTTTGAAAACAGTTTTCAGCCATGCAGTTCAGCCTCAGCAATAAATACATATCTATAGCTTAAGGACACATGGAAGAAATATAGGCAATGGAGTTTGTTAATTCAACATAATACAATTTTCCTAATTATTTGTGTATTGACCTATTAGTTATCAGGGTCAATTAGGCATCGAGGTGATCTTCTTACAGGGTATATCCTCATCAGCAGCACATACACATTAATCCATCTAAAAAAAGGATAAAACATTCCCTGAACTTGCAGTTCAGTTATGTAAGGACTATATTTTACCATTTAAAACATAATATTTCTCACAGAAGTGACAAGAATTCTCCAAAATAGAGAGAAACCATAGAAAGAGAATACTATAAGCTTCATTAAAGAAGCCAGTTTTCGTGATGTCATGGGTTCAGCAGCAGCAGTCATTTTTCTCCTTCTTGGTAGCTGGTGCAGCGCTGTGTTTTTGATTTTGGGCCTGGGAACAGTGCTGATAACACCAGTGTTTCGGTTACTGCTTAGTGATGTTTTGGTCTGGCCAAGGACTTTCTGAGTTTCATGCTCTGCCAGGGAGGAGGGAGCCGGGAGGAAGCAGAGACAGGACACCTGATCCAAACTGACCAAAGAGGTTATTCCATACCACAGCACATCATGCCCAGGATGGAAAGCAGAGAGCAGAGACCCGGAAGGGTGGGGGGTGCACTGTGTGGTCGGGCTTGGTATTAGGTGATGAGAATTGTATTCTTTCCTTGTATTTGCTTTGTCATTATTGTTATTGGTGGTAGAAGTAGTGATTTGTGTTATATTTTAGTTACTAAGCTGTTCTTATCTCAACCTGTGGGAGTTGCATTCTTTTCGATTCTCCTTCCTATCCCTCTGGGAGTGGGGGGAAGAAAGAGGGGGAAGTGAGTGAGAGAGTGAGACTGCGTGAGATAGTCTTAAACCACGACACATGTATTGCTGTCAGTCCAAAGCTTTAACAGTTGAATCTTACTCAACAGCAGCAATCTTCAGCATTTTACTGATGCTAAAGGACCTCAGACATAGGAAACAGCTTGCCTTTAGGATCACTACTTTACTGAGTTTTCAGATTTTTAAGTGTGAGGGAGATGAGAAGAATGGATGCATCCACTGAGAAATGTATCTGTCTGCAATTTCCCATTACCAGAGGGCTTTCTTGGGCACACAAGCAGCTTCTGCTAGAAACATAACCTGAAGCGTTCTGACAGCTGCTCTAACTTTCAATTAGCCCATCAGTTTAATAGTCACCAGATGACTAAAATGATGTGCAACCATATGCAAAATAATAGTGTAGGCAATAGAAGCAAGTGTTCTCTTGTTGAATGCTTTTTGAAAGAGTTTTTCAAGCTGCTCGTGGTCATGCAGTCTAACATATACAAAGGAACCAAATTGCTGTATTACCTTTGCATTGTTTTTGTTTTTTTTTTCTACATATTTCATGGAAAATTTGGTACTTTATAGGTCTTTTCCTCCTGGATGACCTTAGGGTCTTTTGTTATGACAGTCTAGTTTAGCCAAGTTGAAAAACTTTGATATCTGCTGGTAGAAATGCTGGATATTAAGGGTTGAGGAAGCAATTGCTGGATTATGAAGGCAGTTAATCTTACTAATGTAACAGTGAACCAGATGTTGAATATATGCAGAAATCTACTTCAGTTCACCTGTAACTTTTCTGGTAATTTCTAGCTGGTTTTCCTTCTACCTGCATGAATATTGCCTTTAATGAAGTATTTTAAAGTTAAAAACTTGTAACACTTGGGTTCCTTTTGTCTAAAAGGAAATCTGAGTTTTGGAATTGAAGTTATCAAAACTTTGAAGATCAGATGTAATTTTATGAACATAAGCAGCACCATAGACTATCATTGAAGCATATTATGTTTGTAAGACCTTTGTGTGTGTGTATTTTTGAAGGGAAGAATACTACTAGAACAATCCTGCAAGAGAAAATATTTCTGTGAGTTGTTTGAACACTTTTTTAGCTAACACAGAATAGGAACAAAAAGATCTTAGTGTGAAAAGTCTCCTCTGACTTGGGAATCCGAATAAAGAAATATTATAAATGGACTGGCAGCTTTCTATGTATAGCAGAATCACAGTTATTTGCCAGTTTTAAGGTTGACTAGTTGTGACCTGTGACTCAATTACCTGTAGTGAAATGGTACATAGGAATCACAGTGAATCATACTTGTAGCCCACTAGGTATAAACAAAACCTCTATATGAAGATGGTTTTCTAGCATGGTCCAGGTGAGCAAAATGGCATACAGAAAAAACCCAGTTATCTCACACACACATACAGATTTTGTGATTGCAATCAGAGCCTTCACCAATAGACACACTAACCTTTTTAATTAATGTCAGTTGTGGTACAACATAACAATAAAATTGAATAATTCATTTGAAGCCCAGAGTATGGATGGAAAGAAATCCTTAATGATACTGAAAGAATTTAATCAACAGAACAGCAAATATGACTTCTGTAGAGTCTTTTCATGTGTAAATAGGATTCACTAGCACAAATGTATTGAAAAGATTGCTGTCTTTCTCAAGAGTATTTAATAACAAATTCTTGCTAAAAGCTTGTCAGATCTACGTACCCGTGTGAGCTGGGATATAAACCACAATCTTTACATGATAGGCAGCTTTATATAGGGTTGGTTGTTGTAATTTCATTTTTCTTCCTTTTCCCCACAGGGAAATATCTCTTTTAAATACAGTCATATTTAAAAGTTGTTTTACATTTTAATTAATATTTTTGAGAATCAGGATAAGTGTCTTAAGTAAGTATTACAGAAAGAAAACTTCCATCTATTACCATGTATTTTTGAAAAATACTGGGAACTAACTACAATTATTTTTGTAAATATACTGTACTAAAAGGAAAAAATGCCCTTGCTAAATTTTATATAATTGGAAATTTAACGGTCTGCACTCTCCAGAGCCATTGTTACCCTCTAGTATCTCTTCTTGTCATTTTGTTATTTTACTGTATATTAATACACATGCCTGACTAATAATGCCATGTCCTATATTTATTCAAGGTGCTAGACTGCCGAAATGATTGAAATGCTGTCTCAAATGGTCCTTCACATCTCATATATCCAGATTATGATTTGCATTTATTCCCATGGGATTTAGTGATTGCCTTTATCTGTATGCCCTTTGAGACTGATGTACTTTAGATCTCTTAAGTATAAGGAATCTGTGTGGGTTATGAACCATTTTATTCATAGCCCAGTGGGAATCCATAAACATAATTTGTCCTTCGCTGTCAGTTCATTGGCTCCTAAGTACAACTTTCTATGGCTTCCTTCCACGTCACAACATATTTTGTGGGAAAATTAAAAAGTAATAAAGCAATGAAGTTTGAAACAGTTTAAAAATCCCATTCTGATTCAGAGTTGTAAATAATGTTCTGAAGTTCTCCATACCATAGGTGTGCTTGTCTTCTGCTGCAGCAGTCATCTGCAAGTGTTTGATGAGGCAGTAAATTGAGATTAACATGAAATCAGTAGTTTTCTATTTTATATTTTTAATTAATTCCTGACTTACTGTTTCTGTCAGTTAATACTCAGTTCTGGTTTCTGTTCCTCATGGCTGATTAAAGTAAGTTGATCATGGAATATCCTGTGTTGGTGAAGATTTGTTAGTACCTCCAGAGGCAGAAGGTACTAAATACACCCATCTATGCAGAGGTGGGATATTGCTAAAAGTAATCTCTCTAAGATTACAGATCAAGCTGTGTTACTGTTGTTGATTTGTGATTAATTCTTAAACAAAGACCAGGGTACTATGTTACCGACTTTTGGCTGTTTTTGATAGATTTTTATAGCTATAATTTTGTCACAGAGCTAGTTTGTCTAAGAATTTTCATGTTGTTATGAAGTGAATATGAATTATGTTGACTAATATATATTGCTCTTCAGATAAAGAGAAATTTCTGGGATCTTTTTTTCATCTGAGGCCATGAGGAATTGGCTGATTAAGCACAGTCTGCTCAGAAATACTGGTGTGTCTCAGTGTGTTTTCATTGATAAAATTCTTCACATACGTGTTCCTTAAATGTGTTGTTTGCTTTCTTTTCAAAAAATGGCTATAATGTAGCTTATTCTCACAAGACCTATATGTCATAAAACCTGTTCTAAATCAGGATAAAAATAATTACATTAAACTGTCTAACAAATCAGACTTTCTGAATTACATTAAACTGTCTAACAAATCAGACTTTCTGAATTACTTGTACAACATGCTTTCATTTGTGTAACAGTGCAGATGTTTGTTAGAAAGTTGGAAGCCATATGGATCCCAATAATGTGTAACACTTGCTCAGAAAATGAATTCATAATTTGCTTAGAGATCAGATTTTGCTCTTAGTGTCAGCAGTTCTTACTGCACAGAAAAATTTAACTCACGTGGGTACCTCATCGTACCATATGAAGTGCGTAGATTTGTACTGACCTCAGCATGTATGAACTGTGCCCTCCAGATCTGCATGTTCAGTATCAGGACCTGTGTTATGAATTTAGGAGATTATTATTTTTTCTTTTTCTGGAGAGAATAATGCCTGAGCTTTAGATGGTATGAGAAGGGACTGATTCTCGCATCTATTTAGATGATTTAGTGCTGCTGGTGTTGAACCAATTCCTTTTAAACCCTGAAAAATTTTCCATGGTATCAACCAATAGTATATTTTTCCCTCTACTGCACCACATGGATTGCATCCTCATTACATCACTGAGCATGTTGTTTTTCAGAGATAATGCAGAAGTCACACTTTGTAGTGTGATTACTGTCATATTTAGAAAGGATTAATAATTATGTCTTCATTTGATTGCAACATCCATTACTACATAAGAATATATCCTAGATTTTTAATAATCTATCAACCCCTTAAAACTTGCAAAAATGGATTTCATAGACTGTGAGCAGGCATTGCCGTCCTGTTCACATAGAAAATGCTGTGGGACTACTTTAAAGTTATGCAGACATTGACAAATGATTACAGATGTTTATCATAGAATATTGTTGTCCAAAGAACATGTCACTGTTGTCTTAAAACTTGGACCAATTTTCCCAATTTTATCAAAGGATGCAAAATCCTTCATCCAAAAGAATCATGTGAGGCTTGTTGTTTTGGGGTTTGTTTTTTCTGCAAAAGTACTTTCTTTAGAGAAAGTCCTTCAAGTTCTTCACTTCAGCAAGAAAACATTTATTCCTTTTCAATCACAAGAAGCCAAAACTGAATAATTTAGGGCATAATCAATTGTTACTTTCTTCTTGTCCCCATTCCGTCACTGTAAGGGTAAAAGAAGCCTTGTTAAAATGAAAGTCATCTTTATTATTTTACTACTTTTAATCTGGACTGAGTCAAACATGGTCTGAAAACTGTTATAGATGAATTTTATGAGGTTTTGCTTTTATTTCCAAACTCCAGTTTACGAGGGCATGTATGATTTTGGCATTAATACAATGAATTTGGGCAGTGGGGTCTTCTCATAAGAATTCTAGTTAGACTCATCCTTCATGTCAAAGATGTTGGTCATTGTATGAGCTGGTTTACCATTAATTGGAAATACCTTTCTATGAAAATATAATATTGAAGTGGATTTTACCACCTTTACTCTGACTGCTATGGAATAAAGCTGTTTATTCTTGTTATAAAAGATAAATATTACTGAATATCAGAGGCAATACTGACTTTCTAAGTAATTCTTAACGAACACGATATTAATAATAATCTTGGATCTATCTGGATTAGGTTGATTTCAGTTTAAATGAGATTAAACTAAATGGATGCACTAATAAAAGTAAGTCTTAACTATTGCACTGAATTTCAAAAGATAAAGAATTATGAACCAAGGTACGTAGACAGGGGAATGCATTAAGCTGCTCAAAAATATGAATGTAGCAGGCAGGGATCTTCATGTCTACAGATCTAGACCTATCAAAATTGATACCCTAAAAAAGAGAGTTTGTGCAGAAATCTGTGGACACAGCCTGAAGATCAGGGAATTCCTGTGCATCAAATAGGAGCTCTATTTAACGTACTGTGGTCCAAGTCCAGCAATTAGATTTAGATAGGCGGAGATATAGAACTATCTATCTTCATTGACGGGGTAAATGTGGTATTATATGGGGCTAAAGAGATTTCATCCTGATTTGTTTCAGGTTTGAGTGAAAAAAACACATAACATATGAAATCTGAGCACATAATTCACAATGTATATCGCTTGTTCCTTACCTAAAATGTGGGCTTGTGGTGTGGGGAGAAGCATTCTTTTCTAGACAGGGAGAAGTAGAAGGCAACTTTGTAAAATATTCTCTAACCCAAAATATCAAGGTTTTTCTGTAATTATGTGTGTCGCCTCATCTATAAAACAAGTTCTGTAGGCATTATTCTGTGCAGCTTCTAAACTCATCAATACATTATTGATTTTCGTTGTCAAGTGATTCTGGAGCTAAGACTATAAGGAGGGTCAGGAGAGGAATCAATTCCTGTTTGTAGGAATGAGTTGGCTCTAAAATATACCCAAGATGGTAACTCGAAGAACTCAATAGTCAAATCATACTTACAAATATTTTGTCTCTGTATCAATTTCTCAATATTTTGAAAGTAGCTATCTAATATGTTCTTGTTCTTTCCTTTCAATCTTGTGTGTTTGTTACTTCTGGAACTTATTTTAATGGACATATAAAGGCAAAGTACCAAGAACTAATGTTTTCCTTCACAATTTGTATGCATAGCTGTATTTGCTGTGTAGCAATACTTGGTATTGTAGTTAAAAGCAAGAGTACCCCTCAGTGTCTTTTCTGTCATGGTGTTTAACTAAAGCTAGTGTGATCCTTTCCTTGAAGCCTTCTACTGGAGCTCTCTGCATTAGGAGTGCAGCCATGATTGCTGCCAGAGGGCTTTCATACCCCAGCTGGGAGTCTGCTTTGAGAGAGAGTGGTGTCTCATTTATGTATTGTATTTTCTTTCTGTTTAAATTAACTTCCTCTTTAAGTAAACACCTCAAACTGTGTAATATTGTCTCTGTCTTACTTAAAGCTCCTTTTGCTTTCTGATTCTTAATCATAAATGTGGCTGTGTGTGTAAGTTTCCCTCAGGTCGGGTTATGTCTAATAGAAGACCATAAGCTTCTTTCATTCCCTGTAAGTATCTGTTTCTCTATAGTATTAAGTAGCATAAAGATTTTATACAGGAATTAATTTTGCTGAGCGACAGTTTGGAAGCATAAGTTTTTCACCAAAATAATTTTTTCTCCCCACTGTGGTAGGTTAATCCCAGCCAAGAGCTGAGTATTTCACCTAGCTGCCCACTCACTCCCTCCACAGCAGAACAGGGTGAGAGAACCAGAAGAACAAAAGCTGAAAACTCATGGGTTAAGATAAAGAGAGTTTAATAGGTGAAGGAAAGCTGCCTAGGTAAGCAAAGCAAATAAGGAATTAATTCATGGCTTCCCATCAGCAGGCAGGTGTCCAGCTCCTCCCTGGGAAGCAGGGCCTTGGCATGTGTAGCAGTTGCTTGGGAAGACATACACATAACCATGAATATCCTCTCTCCCTCCTCATTTTCCTGAAGCTTTATTGCTGACAATGATGTCATATGGTATGGAATATCCTTTTCGTATGCTGGAGTCAGCTGCCCTGACTCTTATCCTTTCCTGAACTTTTGCCTAATCCCCAGCCTACTCACTGGGGGCAGAGTGGGAACAAGAGAAGCCCTGGCACTGTGCAGCATTGTTCAGCTGAAACATTGGTGTGTTATCAACACTACTTTAGTCATAAATCCAAAGCACAACACCATACAGGTTGCTGTGGAGAAGATTAACTCCATCCCATCCAGACCTAGTACACTCTCCTTCAATTCTTAAAGTTTTTCGGGAATCATAGAGATTTAAAGAAATCACCTCACCTATGCCTTTGACAGTGGCATCTAACAGAAGACTTTTACCTTAAAATAACTTGCCCTTTCAAACTAATTTTGGTTGTGATAAAATCTGACAGCAATATTAGAACATATCCAGATAAACCAATTGTGATAAAGACAGAGTAAAATGACGATGCATTGGGTAGCCTTTCCTTGACTGTCCCATCTTGAGACAAATAGGATTTATTTGGCAGTGAAGAAAGCAGCAAGAATATAGGGGAAGTCACAAATATAATGGATGCAAAGGCTTTTTCAATAGAAGTGTTTTACCACAATTTTTTTTTTTGTGTTAAAATTCAGGACAACAGTTTACATTTTTTTCGTGATTTAAAAGGTGACCCTTTTTTTTCAGGTAAAGCCAGGCAAGTAATCTCAGCAACACAAACTATCTTATTTTACTAGAAAGATGCCTACAAACACAAGCCTAACTTTGGTGAATAACTGAGCAGTGCTCTAGTATGTAAAGATGTGCCTATGCTAGCTTTTTAACTCTTAATGCAAGTGCGCTTTGGAAGCAAGTCTCTTGTGAGCCAAAACTACCTGTGTTTAGGCTCATGTCATGGAGAACCCTTGAGAAGCTGAACTGAAGCAGAAGTAGTATTCAGGAAGCTCAAATCATGCACCCAGCTGATAATCCACACTGGGACTGCTGGACTCAACTGTGTCTGCAGAGCAAAACTGCCTGCAATGTAGATGGTGCAAACATTGTGGCCTCAGCACCAGCTGTCTGGCTTTACAACTCCGTTCTTGCTGTTCCACACAACGGACTAACATTGGCATTAGATACATTTACTTAAACCCAAGAAAACGTTATCTACAGTGAAAATAAAGTTGCCTAAGCTAGCATAGAAAACCTGGTGCACTTTCCCAGAATTGTGCAGCCATGTCAAGCTGCATCTGGGAAAATTAATAGTTGCCTCAAGGGGATGCTGCATCCTAGCTAATTGGTACCACACCTCAGTGACACACAGGTGCAGCTTCAGACTGCCTCAGACTGAAGAACTAGTTTGGTCTCTGCTAAGGTATTGTGGGATGGTGCTGCACTGATCAATTAAAAAGAACTAGGTTTGCAAATGGTGCTGATGACAGGGCAAAAGAGAACCTCTGGTCTCTTCTTGAATGACAATACAGAACTTCACCAGGAACACCAGCATTTTAAAGAAACTATAATAGGCATAGTTTTTTGTTTGGGTTTTTTTTTTTTTTTTTTTCTTTTTTCCTTTTTAAAGTTGCTACTTGCACTTTTTTGGTCCTTATAACCTCTTAGGAGAATTCTGCCATCTCATCTTTCCACAAAGCAGTAAGAGCTGAATTTAAAGACAAGCAGTGTTCTATTAAGGCATCAGCTCAGAACATCAACTAGGAAAATTAACCCAAGCTTTCTGGAGCTTAATAAACTATTTTTTTTCCCATTCATAAGCGTGGACTTTACTAGTTTTTATTTAAGGATCAGAAGTGTAAGAAGACAAACAAGCAGAGTAATGATAACTAATAGTGGAAGTGTAACACTGAATTCGTAAAGGTCTTTTTCTTTGCTGAAGCAACCTTTAGGTCAAATAAGTTTATTTTTCCTGCGGTCTCTCAGTAAATTTAATTAATGGTCAAATACTGTGAATAGTGATGTCCTTACTGTGCCAGTAGGTCTGGTTTGAGCTGCACTCAGGTTGGTGTCATCTGGTTCTGTCAGTTGCTTCTCACTCTCCTACACTCCTCTCATCTCCTGGATGCCTCCCTTGCCAAACATCAAGCAGCCTTGCCCTCCCATCAGCCTTCATGCAAAGTACTTTTTACAGCCTTTTCCTACTATGAGCTGCTTCCACTGTCCTTGAATTGCCTCACTCTCTGCACTTTGCCACTACTTGCTGCCATCTGCAGCAGCTTTGATAGCAATTTTTGTTTTCCAACAGTTGGAAAGCTGCATGTGGCAGTGGAAACAAAACACTATCTCTTAAAGCACAGTAGGTCCTTCAGCAGCTCCCCTTGTTTTCATTTTATGTGATGAGACATCTTTTGTTGTTGGTGGTTTGTTTTATTCCAGTCTAAATCAAATTCCATCATTCCAGAGCTAGCAAACATTGCTTTTACTCAGCATGACATCTTCCTCTAGGCATACTCAGGCATCATTAACCTTTACTACGTACACTATCACAAATGTAGCATTTTCTCCAATCGCAGACGCAATAAAGCAGCATGTGCAAGCTAAAACCAGTTCCAGACTAGCAATTGGTCTTTTTATCTCCTATTTTCATCATCAGATGCCATCCAAGAACACCAGGTTTTAGGCTCCTATCACCTCCAGAGTTATTGGAGAAAAGGCTGCTTTCATACTATAGCTTAAGCACCTGCTTTGCACATGTTTAATGCATAAAACTTAACTACTGATTTTTTCTATTAGCCAGATTTAGATGCGTAAGTTTCAAGCATAAACTTTTGGTGTTTTTTTCCACCTCAACTAAATCCCCCTAAACCCTACCAGTAGTATTAAGTATGCAGTTTCCTTTTCTGAGAGAAAGACAATGAGAAAGGTGTAGTGGTGTAAAGACAAGGATCACCTCTTTCACCTCCTGCACATCACAGAAACAATCCTGAAAATGAAAACATATTTGAGCTCTCAGGGCAACAAAATGAAAAAAACATTTAATTCTAGATTCTATTGTTCCCACTACAAGGACAGGAACATACCAATATAGAATTCAGCAGTTGAAATGCTAATGCTGGGAAAAAACGAATCCAGAGCACAGGAACAAAAGGATGCCAGAGCTGAAGTTGAGGAGGCAGTGTGGTTTAGCTGCACTTAATGGTAGTTAACTAAGACAAAGAAATTAAGGCAGGGAGAAAAAGCTGCAAAAATTTAAGTAGTACCTTTACTGTTAATCACAAGTTTAGTTAAATAATGGCCACAGACTGAACCATGCTCTGATGAAGTTACCTGTTACAAAGGGCATTCTTAAGTTATTTGTAAAGCATTGCCGTACTTTGAGACTTGTTACAGTTTCAGTATAGCTGAAATTCTCACAGAATCATAGAATGGTTTGGGTTGGAAAGCGCCTTAGAGATCATCTAGTTACAGGCCCCTTGCCATGTGGCGGAACACCTTCCACTAGACCAGCTTGCTCAAGGCCGTGTCCAGTTGGCCTTTGAACACTGCCAGGGATAGAGCAGTCATAGCTTCCCAGGGAAACCTGTTCCAGTGCCTCACCACCCTCCTAGTGAAGAATTTCTTCTTAATATCTAATCTCAATCTCCTTCTCTCAGTTTAAAGCTGTTCCTCTTTGTCCTGTCACTACATGCCCTTGTAAAAAGTTCCTCTCTAGCTTTCTGTTGGTGGCCCCAGAACTGCACATAGGACTCCAGGTGGGGTCGCAGGAGAGCAGAGTAGAGGGGCAGGATCGCCTCCCTCGACCGGCCTGTCACGCTGCTTTTGATGCCGCCCAGGACACAGTTGGCTGGGCTGCAAGCACAGACTGCCAGCTCATTTTAAGTCCTTCTCAACTTTAATGGAGTTCGAATGCTCTGTTGGATTCCTTTATGGAAGTGAACTTAAGTAAGGAAATAAACCCACCATCCTTAGTTTGGATAAAATGTGCAAAATGTTTTATCTTAACATCTTCCATAGGTAGTGTATTTTTTAGGATTATGTTTAACTGTAATGTATCTGTACTCATATCCTACAGACAGTAAATTTAAAAATGTGGTGCTAGAATGATACCACCATCCACTTTCATCTCATATATTTAATCTTTTCTTCAAAAAATAACATAGGCAAGCATGTGTAGGTTTATTTGAAATCTTCCAAAGCTACTTGGGTTTGCAGTCATCATGATGCACTCTCAAGAATCCCTGTTGTACCCTGCTTGTTCTTCCAAGGCTTATGTTTCAGTGTTAATGGATCTCCCTAGAGAAGCAGAAACATGCTTCTGATCTTAAGAACTGTCTGTCATGACCATTTCCATGCTTTTTCCAGTCCAGTTATCCTACTGCAGAAACAGCTTCTGTGATTTCTCAAGGCCACTACAAGTAATTATTGTGGGAGATATGGAAGAGGGGAATATTGGGGCAAGAAGTGGAGATCCTAGTAGAACTAGATGGGCCGCAGGACATGAGTTTTCCCTGCAAGAGATGACTCAGAATATGACGATTTTGAAATGTTCCCATTTTAACTCTTGAGCTGACGTTTGCCAAAATTGCATTAGGATAATTTTCTTCCTGTATATAATTTGTATAATGTGCCTCAATCTCAAGTATCTCAACTTATTTACATCCATTTTGATTAAACCTTTGAGCTCCTCGCAGCAAAGGACAATTGGAATTACCATCACAAGTCAAACCACTGATCTACTAATCCAATGTGCTATTTCTGTCTGCAGTCAATGCCAGCTGCTTCAGGGAAAGAAAGCAGATAATACACAATTATGGAATAACCTGCCCAAAGGCAAATCATCTTCTTAATCTTATCTGCCTGTGTGTGTGTTAATTGCAAAATGTAAAATGTAAAGAAACTTGGCAAGATAGCTGGAGGAGGAGGCAATTGTTAGGGAGGACTGATTTTATGGCAGTGAGGGATCAGTAAAAGCAGTCTAACATACATTTTAGTAGCATTTTATAACACTTTTCATATTAATAATGGTAAACAAAATACATAACTGGCTTTCCCTTTCCAATGTCTGCCTGCATATAAAGAAGGGTTCCTAAAATCACAAGAATGTTTGTGCATCCTGCTTTTACTGTCTTTGGTTTTGGATGTTCTAGCTTTCAAGATCAGAATTTTGCTGGGGGAAGGCTCTTTCCTGCCCACATGAACAGAGTGAAATCACATAACAAAACCTAATGTTTCAATTAATCTCATGTACACTTTGCTTGAATGAGAATGAGCACTCTGGACTAAAATTCAGGACTGGATTTTTTTGAAAAGTAATTTCCAGTGACTCCACTCATGTTGAATAAATACTGTGGCAAGTACTCCTGCCCTGACAAAGACCTGACAAAAGCCTGGGAAGATACCCCACCTGCACAGCTCTTGTCCCACCTGCATGGTGGTGGTTGGCAAGTGCAGAGACGAGGAAGTTTGGTCCTGAGCTCATGTGAGGCTATGTGAACATATTTGACCACAGCTCAGATTCGACCAGGGTATTAAAGCTTCTCTGTGTCACAGAGCCGTTTGGAGTTGGTCCTCCTCAGAGCAGTGGGCCTGCAGTCAGGGACTCTCCCCTTGGTTCAGGATGCTGTCCAAGGGAATTTGTTGAGGTTGAGAGCCCTCCCTTTTAGTGAATGATTGCACACCTTGTATCATTGGCTGTAAATTTTAAGAATCAGCAGTGCAGTGATGAATCCATGTGACATCCTGAATCTGTAGGTAATGCTGGTGGAACTTTTCTTGAATTTGAACAATAAATTGTTTAGCCTCAATTTATTGGTTCTATGACAAATATACAGAACAAGATTATAATGCATTACTTAACAAAATAGCATGGTTTGCTCTGTACTAGCATTCTGCAGAAATGTTTTTAAAGCCAGTATCTTTTAGCATTCTGTACTTGATGAATTGTAGAGACGAGCTGTGGAACAAAAGTAGCTGCTATAAAGAAGCAATTTCAGCCTGAATAACCCCCATGAATATAATAGCCTCTGTATAGTGATCGTCTGAAGTCAGTGAAGCCTCATTTTTAAGAAACCAATACTGAGTCTAAACTTTTGTTTCTGTAATATAATACAATAGAAACCAAGATGTCTGATGAATTTTAGGGTGTCCTACAGAGACAACATATGGCTCATACTTGCAAGTGTCTTTGTGCATTAACAGCTCTTTGTTTTTGTGGCTAAGCTGTGACTTTCAAAGCTGCCTAGTAGATTTAATTTTAATAGGAACTGGGCATCCAAATCTCTCAGGTGGTTTCGGAAAAAAAAAATTTGATGGCTGAATATGCATCATAAATAGATGCCAAAGCATTTTCACCTTGCCCAAGTGAAGAAAGTCCTTCAAAGGCAAACAGACCTTGACAGCAACTAAACAGATCTTTTCCCAGTTGTGTAACTGGCGCAGCACAGGTATATGTTACTACAGGATTCACTTTGTATCAGATCTGGTTGGCAAAGCAAAATTTATTACTAACAGACAAAATATTTCATGTGTGGTTATCACTCTTTTCTTTCTGTTCTAGTTTCATTTGTGTCACACTGGAAAAATACTATAATTTGATTAATTACGGGAAACAGATAAAAAGTGTGGGAAAAGAGATTATCCGCACTTCATGATTTTTGATTCTATATTGAACTTATTCTGAAACTTTATAGAACAAAGAATGATTGCTTGAGATCGATGTTGTACTTTGCAAGAAGCAAATTCCACCCAGGGTCATCTTCTGTTTTCATGTTCTCTCGATCTATTTTCAGTTTGTAGAATCTTAAAATTTTATAATACAGAGATTTTTTTGTTGCCATGGTCTGCTGTATAATATTTGTGAATTTCTTTTTGGAATAATCAGCTGGAGACCCTTTAGCACTTTTTTGCAAAATCCTTCTTGTTGTGTTATGTGCAATTGCTTCAGATCAATTTCTACTACAGACTTTTAAGCAGCTTTCGGTATTCTTGCTTCAGGTGCTTTGTATTAACTTTTAGGTATTTAAGACAATGGGGCATATAGACCAAAGACCAGAGACAAAGGATTTCCAGGTTTCCTGGTGCATGGAAGCTTCATAAATCAAACCTTAGTAAATGCGTTTTGGAACTTCAGAATGAAGGAGACCATAATTCTCTTTCATTCAGCCTTCTGCTATTATGGGATTCAAGCTAGTTGGTCACTGAGCATGAGGTTGTAGCATTAGCCATCTTCCAATCTTGCAGCCATTACAGCGGGGAATGGTGTGTTACAAAATTGTCTAATTTGCAGAAGCCTCAAAAAGCACATATTTTGAATAGAACAACCAGCCACAGCACAAAAAAATGAGTTTGCTGCAAGCCCTTCTATGAGCAGCTTATCACCTTTAGGGGAAACAGAAGACAGTTACTGATGTGCAACCAAAGGAGTAGATGACATGAGAAGGAATACTTTGATTTGTTTGGGATGCTATGAAGCTGTTGAAGGGCTATAAGCAGGTAAGAGGAATAGGGGTTAAAAGTGAGAACAGGGTTTGTTCAAATCTGTATGCTTTCCAAATGTGTCTGGCAATTCAAAGACTTACCTGAAAAGACTGATTTATTGAAATTCTGTTCTCAGACAATTTTTATTTACTTTCCATGTCTTTGAAAAAAAATTTAATGACTGCGCTTACCTTCCTAACTGGACAGTATAAGAAAACTTTCTCTTTTATTAGTGGGATGTAATTAGTGTAGTGATATAGTGTACTTGTACTTAAAACTTAGAATAGATCTGTTGGTCATTTTGACCATCCTCAGCACAAGCTTTTTTCCCTGTGTGTGTTCAAAGAATTGCTTCAGTTAAGCCCTTCATACACAATGAAGTTTTATCCATAGCTATCATTCTCATTAGCAGCAACCATTTCTCACTTTCTGTTTACATTTTGCCATCTTAATTTAGTCCACTTCTCTTACTTATCATAATTACTAAACCATAAATACTTCCCCTCTCGCTAAGCATTAATTTCACAGTAGTTATGCCATGAATATAGTACTACAGATAATGTCATAAATGTAGTCCTGTGGATATATAAACATAGTAAGAGACAATTTCCATTACAAAGAATTCACAGTGTAAAGAAAGCACCATTATGAGCACAATAAAGGATCACAGAAGGCGTATGTACTCTGCCTAAATAAAATAAGAAATTGGTAGGAGCACTTGGAATTAAAATGAATGCCATCTCATGAATACCATCCCATTGTTTGTTTTTTTCTGCTCTTTATCCTTCTGATAGTTAAGAAACATATATTTGGCAGAGCAAAACAGGTGTAACAGAGCTTCACAGAAACTCATGGCACTATCCTGGTGTTGTACATAATTCAGATTAGGCTCACTGGTTAGAGCATTTACTCTTTCTGTGTAATTTAGCAATTTGAGCTCTTTGAAATATGGTGGCTTCTTTTAAACTTGAAAAATGTCTGTATCTTTATGATAGTCTGATGCTCATAAGACAATAAAATATCCCCAGTGCAGTAAGAAGAGCCATATAGGAACTGTATCTCTGAGCTTAATAATAGGTTGTCTTTGTATTCAGTATTCACACTTGCATTTGACTATTCTTATTGCCATGTCATATTTAAAAAAATGTGTAATTCAGTTCTTTTAATTTCTATAAACTTAGTGGATTAGCGTGAATGGCGTTTTAGGCAGGGATAAGAAGATATAGTCTGTACTGTCCAAATTAGCACTAAGTACACTGCTTACCTCAAATTATCCTTTGCTATACCCCATTCTCAAAAAGAGTACTTGGGTCTGTTTCCATAGCTATACTTGATTACATTATATTTTCCAAAGAGTATTTGGTTCCCTTACTCCAAGATGAGTATCATTTTGCTGGCATTTTCTACTCTCTTTGAATTCCATAATATTACAGCTTTTTTCCAAGTGTTCTTTGCGGTTCCTATGTCTAATTTTATTTTTAAATATTTCATGAAATGTTTTATTAAAGTCTAAATCCCTGCAATTTCACTTTTCTTGTAGGACATTGATTCCAGTTTTTTTTGGAACCTAATCTTGCCCAAGCCTCTTCATCATCCTGTCTACCTTTCTCATTTTAACAATGACAGTTATTTCCACGTAGTGGGGGGACGATACAATGACATAGCAGTTTACAGAGAAAACTTATGTTCCAAAATGACCAACTGGCACTAGCAAGGTTCAGCTTTAAGGATATACTCCTTACCTGTGTACACTTAGCATACCTCTTTGTAGGCTGAAGTATGATGGGTGCGAACTGGATCTGACAGGAATAGTCTTGATAAAGAGTGCAAGTCTCTCATCTGGACATCAATGTATGAGATTTCAGAAAACCTTAAGGAATGTATGCATGAGCAGTCAGATCAATGCAAAAATGGTGAACATACATAGTCACCTACCACACTAGTGATCACTACAGCTTTTCCCAGGTGAAAAAGTGGTAGATAACCCCCCATGAATCAATGTTTGAAGATCTCTGGTAAAGAAGACAGGTTTTTTATTGGCATGAAGTATAGCTGTGTTCAAAAAACTGGGAAAAAAAAAAAAAAAAAAAAAAAAAAAAACATGAAGGAAGGATACTTTAAAATTAAAATTATGTTGAAAAAATGTAATATGCAAATAATTCAACATCAGAAAACTCAGAAAGGAAAGTATCTCAACTGAAGTGTAGGTTTTAAGCATAAAAAATCTGTTAACAACAGAAACAATGAGACATGTTCCATGTCTTGGGCTATGTGTTGGGTCTTCAATTTCTCTGCTTCATTTGTGTGTCTAAGTGCCATCTACTGCAATGAACACACAAAAATAAAAGATTTAAACTCACTAATTTCCTACAGAAATGTTTTTTTGTTTTGGTTTGGTTTTTTTTTTGGAGGTGAAAGGCTATATGTCAGACTTCTAATAATTCACCTTACTTTACCAGTAACTACATTTTATTTGGATATCTCAGTTTGGAATCGTGTCTCTTCTTTGATTTTGCCTATCTAAAAAAACCTGGAACAGATACAGTTCTTAGTTTTGAAAGGCTTTAATTGTTGAACAGCAATAAAACCAAAGTCAGTGTTAAGCATTATACTGGAGAAAGCATCTCTATCTGGAGTACCTTTTTAAGGTTATCCTTACACTGGAATTTTCTAAAGACCTGCAAATGTTTTTTAAAAGATACAAACAAATAGTAGAGATGACCAGAGAAAAAGAAAAATCAGGTGAATTTGGATCATGTTAAATGAATTGTTTCTTCAGAGAGGGTGTCCTCAGTATTTGGAATGTGCTACCAGAGAAGATTACAAACATGACTGCAGAAGACTGAATGGAGTTATACAAGTGATGGATAAGTTTATTATCCATAGTAACATTGAATTTTGTGCATGTAAGCAAGTAGTAATGAGATTTTATAGTAAAAAATTTAAGTTGGTCACCCCATCTGTTAGTTGGACTCTTTCCTACTATGGAAAATTTCCTAGGTCCTACACTTTTTTCTCCCTAACCTGTATTTTGAAGCAGCAGGTTATCCAGTACTTTCAAATGTGTACTGAACTTGATAGATCAGCAATTGCAGTTATATCCATGTGAGTGAAGAATCTATTTAATAAAGTATAAAAAAAAATTTTCAGGTCAGTTATGAGCAAAAAAGCGAAAAGCTCCAGCTATGTTCCATTAGTCATTTAAAGTTTGAGGCTGGGAGATGAAAGTGTAATTTGCCAGAGAGGGAACCCTGTGATCTCTAGTGCCTTTCTAGCAACATGCAATAATCAGACTGTGTTTTTCACCGGTGTTAGATTTTAGTTTTGCTCTTTGCTTTGCTTGAAAAAACTTCCCTTGGGAGAATTCCAGAGTATTTTTACTGTGGATGTGTTATATATAGTTAAGATCTATATTTGAGAAGCAGATTCTATTTCAAAAGCTAATTAACTTTTGGGACAGATTTATTTGTTTGATACCAGTTTCTTGCATCTTCTAGGTAGATACTAAAGTCCTCGTAAACTCAAGTGAAACTCATGGTTAAAGGCATTGTCCTGAACAGAGATTGAAAAACTTTTTTCTTCAGCACTTCAGAACTGTTACTCAAATAGATATGCCACAAACCTCATACATCCCATTTAAGCTCCCAACCGTGGTATAAGACCTGGGTTTGCACTGATTCATATTACATAGCCAGCCAAGCCAACTGTTGGGAAAGAACCAGGATATAGACTAGAGGGAAATTTGCCTTCTAGAAAGGCTTTTTTGATTGCTAAGCCCCTCTGAATGGAGTGTCTGTGATGGTCAATAGACCAGTTTTGTGCGTGTCTCAAAACAACCCAATAGATAGAAGCAGCTGAGCGAGGCTGAGTGCCTGTTGATGGTGAGCATCTTGTTGGTGGTCGGGGGCAGAGCAGGGACTGTGCTACACGAAGGGGGAGATGTTTTCTTATGTTTCTCCTGAGGCCCTGAACATCAACTGCCCCAGCAAGAGCCTGCCTGGAGACAGCTTCACAGCCCCTGTGGCTGCCCGGCACTGCGCTGCACCCCTCAGAGCACAGCGGGAACTGGGGCTGGGGCTCACCAGAGACACCTGGCACCGACTGGAACCTTCCAGAACAGCTCCTTGTGCATGTGTGTGCAGGAAATGAGTCTGAGCCTGTGGGAGGTGTCTGAGATACCATGACCCTATAAACAGGCAACCAGCTGCTGCTAGCGATCTGAGGAGAGTCACTGCTAACAAAAAAAGGCTAACAACTGAAAGGGATACAACTCTCTGACAGAGAAGACGTTGCTGGATCTATGGGGTGGTGAGTCTGTTGTTTTGTTTTCTTCTTTTCTTTCTCCTTTTCTTCCTCCTTTTCTTCCTCTACTTTGGATTCTTTATAAGAATTAGATCTTGCCTAGGCAGTTCCTAGCACAAAAAGGAAGTTTACAATAAAATTGTTGTTTTTCCAGACTTTGGAGGGCCTGTGGTTTCTCCCGTGAACTGCACAGTGTGGTAAAAGATCTGCTCCCCACACAACCACTGAGAGGGATGGGACAGTCTTCCATCAACTTCCATCTGACACCTGTAGTGCCAGAATACAGAATATGCTGCTAGCATGCAGCCTGTTGAGGGAAAGAGAGGTAAAGGGCATTACTGAATGAAAATCTGAGTGGAGGACTCAGCACACCTTTGCAGGTCTCTGAGGTATTTATGAGCATGAATGTGATTCATAAGGAACATGTGTATGCCCCGTGGCAAACATTGATCTGATACTTAAGCCCTTTTTTTTCCAAATTCATTATCAAAACCAAAAAGTAGCTCAGTGTTTCATCTTTCATAACAACATTTTTATTTAAGAATTGTTTGAGGGGCTATCAGAAGATAATGTATTCTGTTCTAGTTAAGCTCTTTCTGCCCTCAGCCATTTCCTGTGGTGACAGTAGGTAGTGTTTCCTACCTGCTATTTTCTGTCCAGTTCAACCAGTGAGCTCCTGTTTTCTCTGACTATCATTAGGTAAAGCGAGTGGAGCACGAGTCAGAGACAGGGAATGTGTCAGGCAGAAGGAATTCCACAGCTTGATTTGAAGCAGAGAATAGTGATCGTCAGTGCATCTGCAACATTCCCAAAACATGGCCATCTTGCCTGCCTGATACACAGACATGAATGAGGCATAAATTCAGATCCTTTATTCAGGTTCTTGTCCTAGAGGTGTGAATATAATTATTTTTAACTGGGACTGGCCTATTTTTTTTTTTCAGCCAACAATGTTATGAAATTCTGGTCATAGAGATTCAAGTAAAAGAAGATATTTGGTAGTATTTGTGGCCACCCTGAATGGATTGTATCTATCCTATCAGTTCACTTTAATTCCTTGGAAGGAAAAAAAAGTTCTTTAAATTGCTAGTTTATTGCATTAAACTTTATTTAGCTCTGGAATTTTAGAACGAGTTGAATAACCTACAGCTTTTGGACTGCAAGCAAACCTCTTTTTGCTTCCATTATCTTCTCTCTGTTCAGCATAAATAACTAGCCCTTGATCAACCCAGATAATAAAAAACTGGTAAAAGTTTTCTTGATAGTTTAGGGTTGTTTTTTTTCAAGGCTAGGAAAGGCAAGATTCCAAAAATAGGAAATTGAAGTGCCAAATAGGAAATTGAAGCTTAAAAAAATGTGTTTTTAATATATGCTGTATCGTGTAAGCTTTCCTTCTCACTCTGTAATTGATTTTCTTAGGACATTCATTATGATCAATGTATTCACTTTGCAGAAGTGAAGGTCTAGTGCAGCCTTGAAGCACGAATGAAGTTTTGCTTTCAGCCAGGAAATACATCACTTGTTCTGATCCATCTGTATTAGTCTGGCTTTTTGTTATGAGGTCTGTTGCAGAATGGGCCAGTTCCACAGTTTGCACTTCATTCTAAGCAGTAAAAGCCTGTAGCCAAGCAGTGGCAGTTTCAGTTTACTTAAAACTACATTTATTAATTGAATAAGCACTAAATTCAAAGTGTCTGTTGTTGATCATGTTCTTGCACTGACTGTAACAAACCATTTGTTAGAGTATTTCTGATGGTAGCAATAAATCACAACCTAATGAGAGGTGTATATCTCCTGGTGTATTAATTCACAGCAAGTTATTGTCCTGCTGCAGCTGGGTTGTGATTTGTCAAGCTGCAGTGGAGTGGACAGTGGCTGTGACCTGTATATGCTGGTTTTCAGCTATTCTGCAGAGAGGTCAGCTAAAAGCCAGAAGCTGATGCTTGCAGATAACCAGTGTGGCCTTGCTGTCAACAGGTCTGTAGTCTGGCAAGAACTACATGTATTTCTGAAATGGAGTAATTTGTTTTACTCATCTTGGTCTGTGCAGTGAAGTAGGAGTCCAAGGCTGGCTTTCTAGGAACATAGAATCATAGAATAGTTAGCGTTGGAAAGGACCTGAAGATCATCTAGTTCCAACCCCCTGCCAGGGGAAGGGACACCTCCCACTAAACCATGCCACCCAAGGCTCTGCCCAACCCAGCCTTGAACACCGCCAGCGATGGAGCATTCACAGCTCCCCTGGGCAACCCATTCCACTGCCTCACCACCCTCACAGTAAAGAATTTCTTCCTTATATCCAGTCTAAACTTCCCCTGTTTAAGTTTGAACCCGTTACCCCTTGTCCTATCACTACAGTCCCCCATGAAGAGTCCCTTCCCAGCATCCCTATAGGCCCCCTTCAGATCCTGGAAGGCTGCTATGAGATCTCCACGCAGCCTTCTCTTCTCCTGGCTAAACAGCCCCAACTTTCTCAGCCTATCTTCATACAGGAGGTGCTCCAGTCCCCTGATCATCCTCGTGGCCCTCCTCTGGACTTGTTCCAACAGTTCCATGTCCTTTTTATGTTGAGGACACCAGAACTGCACACACTACTCCAAGTGAGGTCTCACAAGAGCAGAGTAGATGGGCAGGATCACCTCCCTCGGCCTGCTGGTCACGCTCCTTTTGATGCAGCCCAGGATACGGTTGCCTTTCTGGGCTGTAAGTGCACACTGCCAGCTCATGTTCATTTTTTCATTGACCAACACCCCCATTTCCTTCTCCACAGGACTGCTCTGAATCAATTCTCTGCCCAACCTGTATGTGTGCCTGGGATTGCTCCAATCCAGGTGGAGAACCTTGCCCTTGGCATGGTTAAAATTCATCAGGTCGGCATCAGCCCACCTCAGAAGTGTGTCAAGGTCACTCTGGATGATATTCCTTCCCTCCAACATATCTTCATAAGTCAAGTATTATTTCCAATGTACCTTGCCAGCATGGAGCCCCCCCAGATGTTTCACAGAAAGTAACCATTCATAAAGATTGGGGTTCTGTGCACTAGGTGGTAAAGCATAGTCCCTCTTATGTATAAATGAATAATTAAGAAAAAGAAACCTTGTTAAATTAATATATCTAAGGCCTGAAATGGAAAAGTAAGAGAATACTAATCTGATAAGTGTATATACTCTCCATGCATTGCACATTAATATATTGCATAAAAACCCCTAGGCACTTCACAAAGTAATACCTGTTTTAAGAGTAGATGTGTTAATACTTACATCGCAGTGAAATGTATTTTAACTAGGCAGGGGTTTATATTTCATTTTTATGTTAGAAAACACGCATGAATCCGATACTGACTTTGTGCAGAACAGAAAGGAAATTTGGAAGCCCTCAAGGCAAAAGAGGGACAAATCTGCAGACAAGCCTAAGTGCTTATGAATTCTATAATCTTTAGCCAAGCTATATGTTCTTGACACATCTGAAAGCAAAGCTCAGTTACTTAAGATCTGCCTTAAATTGCACAATGCTAATTTCAGAATAATTAGAGTTTGCTCCTTTTATTAATTCACCTACACAGAGGTCTACATCAAGGTCAGGGCCACCTTAGGCCAATTAATGGATTAATACATGTGAAAGACTCCTTGCCCCAAAAGTTTTTCCCATTTGCAGCCCAGAAAGGCAACTATATCCTGGGCTGCATCAAAAGGAGTGTGAGCAGCAGATTGAGGGAGGTGATCCTGCCCATCTACTCTGCTCTTGTGAGACCTCACTTGGAGTATTGTGTGCAGTTCTGGTGTCCTCAACATAAAAAGGACATGGAACTGTTGGAACAAGTCCAGAGGAGGGCCATGAGAATGATCAGGGGACTGGAGCACCTCCCATACGAAGACAGGCTGAGCAAGCTGGGGCTGTTCAGCTTGGAGAAGAGAAGGCTGTGGGGAGACCTCCTAGCAGCCTTCCAGTATCTCAAGGGCGCCTATAGGGATGCTGGGGAGGGACTCTTCATTAAGGACTGTGGTGAGAGGACAAGGGGTAATGGGTTCAAACTTAAACAGGGTAAGTTTAGATTGGATATAAGGAAGAAATTCTTTACTGTAAGGGTAGTGAGGCAGTGGAATGGGTTGCTCAGGGAAGTTGTGAATGGTCCATTGCTGGTGGTCTTCAAGGCTGGGTTGGACATGGCCTTGGATGGCATGGTTTAGTGGGAGGTGTCCCTGCCCGTGTCAGGGGGGCTGTATCTATATAATCTTCAGGTCCTTTCCAACACTAACTGTTCTATGATTCTATGATTCTAAGTAGAATAGGCGGAAGAACAGATGTTCCAAATTGAGGCTCATGAGTCTGTGCAGTACAGCCAAGGTTTCTGGCCTCTCAGGTTCCAGACCAGTGTAGGTGGTACTTTCAAAGGCAGTGAAAACCTGCTACTTGCAGTGTTGGAGTTGGTCAAGGAAAATGTCTAGATCTAAGCTTAGAAGTAGAGCAGCTAATTAATCCCATTTAATTATCCATGTGCTTACATGTGTGTCATGTGTGGGCATGTGTATGTGATCAGCTTTTTTGGATGAGGACTTTGCACTTGCCACGATATAAAGCCATGCAATTCTACAGACTGTACCCTATGGAGCAGTCTCTGAATTCTGATAAACTTAGTCCTCTTCTCAGTTAGATATTTCTATCTGACTAGATAAAATTTGTTTCTGATGTTTCTATTATTTTCTTAATTAAGATAATGTTCTTTTTAAGTGTTTTTTAATACTGATGTTCTGTGCTGCCTCTTCTTTCTTGTTGTTTCAAATGATACTTGCATTGTAGATGCAGAGTGAAACAATCAGTGTTCTTTCTCAGTAAGTGTAAACAACCCGTACATTACCCTGCTAATATTAATTTCATTGTTATGTTGCCTAAAGACACATGTGCTGGCTTATAAAACCAATGCTGCCAGAAAATACTTTGTATCTCTCCCTTGCAAATACAAAGAAACAAAAACAAAACTTCAGTGGGTTTCCTCCATGCCTCATCTATTTTTCTCTCCCTAGGCTGTTCTGTTTTGAAAAAAATCTAAAGCTAATAACTTTCCCTTGTTCCTTGCTTTCCATCTTTCTAGCTTTTATTCATTAGACTCCATAATGCTGATCTTTACTATCTCCACTAAGTTATTATCATACCTGTCACTTAAAGCCTATTTCCAGTTTATCTGGTGAACATAATTTTTTTCTTACACCTGGACTCTGAAGAAAGAAGAACTGAGAAGTGAATGGCAAAAATCCCGCCATTTCTGTAAGAAATAAGGTGAACTTACATGTGTGCTGCTCAAAAGCAAACTTGTTTATTACACAGAGTTGGCTGTAGCTATTTTATATAAAAATGTTATTGACTATGCATTGGACCCATAAGCCAGATGTTCCAACAACTGTTATTTCTGATCCCTCTAAGGAAGAAGCTGAAAATGATACCTACAATAAATAAAAGATGTTTTTCTTCTTTATGCCATGTTCCAAGTCTTTTGGGTTTGGAAAGGTTTTACATTTTCATGTGTGAAGTCATAAGTATTCTTACAAAGAGGGACATAGAAAAGTGTATTAAATGTACCTGATACACAGAACACCAATGAAAAAAAGTTGAAACATGGGCAGAAAAATATGGCAACTGAAATCACTGTGCATTATAAGGTTTAAATAGAGTTTAAGTGGAGAGCTGTGGTAGCAACGTCTGCTCATAGTGAAGAGTGAGAATGGCCCAGAAAATCCTACCTGAAAATTCTTGTAGGAACATAACTTTCATAGAGGTGGGAAATCTCTGCAGGTACAAACAGGAGAAAACCAAACCAACCGAATGAAAAAGAAAAAACAATAAACCCCCAAACCACAAACAAACAAAAAAACTCAAACAACAACAAGGCCTCAATTAAACAAGTACTTACTGAGAAGTGTTGAAATTTTGAGTTTAAAGATAATAAATGCCTGTAAACATGAAGAGATAAAACTTTCCCAAGTGTATCCTTAATAAAAGGTCACTTTGTCCTCAGTGGCAAGCTAACATGGGTTGATAGTAAAGCACAGTTAAGGGAAATGAGAAGGGTGTTCATTCAGTGGAAATACATCTGAAGATTTAATGCAGTGCTGGGTCGTCTTGGTACGCATCTGCAGAATTCAGTGACCTAGTAAGAGACTTGTATTGGGGGCTGTTACATGGTTGCAGGTTTATGAGTACATAGTTGTCTGTTGATGGCAGAAGCCCCACAGTACTCTGGCAACAAAATTCTTTTCATTTTGGACTCTGCCAGTCCTGGAAAGCAAATGGACACAGAGCAGGAGGGCTCATTCTAAAGTGCTTTGGCTATTTAACCCCTGACAGCACTGAGAAGAAAACTGAGGAAAGGCAAAGACACTTTTAACATATGGCTTTCAAACATCAGTAAACATATCTTCTAGTTAACTCTTCTCAGTTTCAATACCTTGACATTTGGGTTGTGCAAATTGGGAAACATGTCCTGTTGAAAGAAAATGGAAAACCTACTTTTCTAGGGTTTCATGTAAGGTCTTTGGTATATCTGTATAGCCTGGCCTTGAATACCTTCTTGATCTTGAAACCTTCTTGAACACCTGATTTCTCTACAGTGGAAGCAAACTCCTGGTGTCAGGAGTCATGACCTTTTTGGTCGTGTTAGTTGTACAAAGTATGCATATTCTTGTTTTTGTAAAGCTGATTTTGGAATCAGAAGATGTAAAGGAAGAAGGATAGTTGGCTTTTTTGGTGGATACCATCCATTTCTTTCCTAATTTCACAATTTTCAGGTCAGACTTATTTGTTTGTACTTTACATATGAAGAATGACAGCCCGAAGGCCTGTATCAGAGGCGCAACAGAATGACAATACCTTTGCATCAGCTTTAGCGCACACATGAGTTTTTAATTAAAATTTATTATCTTTTCCCACTAAGTTGTTTTCTGAAAGCATTCAGTGGTGATTTTACAGCCTCATTCATTTTTCTGGAGAAATTTATGTGCAGTTGCAACTGTAGGTAGTTGAGAATCTTTTTTGAAGTCAAAGATCATTTGAACAGGTTAGTTTTTCCGTGTTCTTTTCATGGTATGATTTGGTATCAGAAGAAGCACCTTTTATTTGGTATTAAGTTTTGACATCTAAGCTTGAAACCTCATGACAGGTGAAAGACATTTGTACAATAAAAGTCACACATAAATACAGGGTAGTGAAAGTTTTCCATTTATCTCCATTTCTGTTGCATTCATTGATTAATAATACTGACCAAAGTGAAGAGTCTGTGGGGGCACCATTTAACTCACACTATTTGATTCACTTTGTTGTGGAATCTGGGCTACATAATCCAGTGATGGGGAGAACTACCTCTGACAAGCAGAAACTCTGATCACAGTGGAAAGGGAGCTAGTAAAGACCCGTGCCAGCCTACTTGCACTGCGTGTGTGCTTCTGTAGCATTTTTGGTGCCACTTTGGATGAATAAAACTTCAAGCTATTCCACTGCATATATTCACAATGAAGAAATCATCAAACACAAATAATCAAATACTTTTGATTAAGACATCATCTTTTAAGTTTAAAATCAGCTTAAACTGTTCAAAGAACTTCATTACACAAACAACTGTGACTGAAGTGCAGACAATTTCCTGGGGATTAATAACCAGTGAGAGAAGCTGAAGGTATGAACTGCAGTCAATGGCCATTAAATCCAGTCAGTCATTAAACTCCTGGAAATGTCTTATGCTTCAATCAATATTTGAGATAAAGAAGAAAACCAGGTCCTAATTTATTCTAGGATAAATTTTAAATCACTCTATTGACTTTGAATTTGCTTTGATTTACCAGACAATAGACACTGGGTTTTTTCATTATGAAATTTAACTCCTTAATTAGTCATGCCATTTGTCTTAGCATGCACAGTACTGTTACATGTGTAAATAAGTCATTGAGGTTTATTATTGAGATTATTGGAGGAAACCATATTAATAACAAGAATACTATGTTGAAAGTATCTTTCCTTTATCCCCCAAATAACTGAGGTAAAAAACAAATTACTTTTTCTGGGTTTTGCTTGATTTTAAATGCCAATAACTGGAGGAAGGAAAGGTAAAAATGGATTACACATGACGGAAAATTTGAACCACAGATATGAATACACGTAGTGATATGAATTGTAGTGGTTTAAGCCTCACTAACTCACGCAGTCTCTCTCTCTCACTCACTTCCCCCTCTTTCTTCCCCCCACTCCCAGAGGGATGGGAAGGAGAATCGAAAAGAATGCAACTCCCACAGGTTGAGATAAGAACAGTTTAGTAACTAAAGTATAACACAAGACCACTACTGCTACTGCCAATAATAATAATGACAAGGCAAATACAAGGAAAGAATACAATTCTCACCACCTAATACCAAGCCCGACCACGCAGTGCACCCCCACCATTCCGGGTCTCTGCTCTCTGCTTTCCATCCTGGGCATGACGTGCTGTGGTATGGAATAACCTCTTTGGTCAGTTTGGGTCAGGTGTCCTGTCTCTGCTTCCTCCTGGTTTCCCCTCGTCCCTGGCAGAGCATGAAACTCAGAAAGTCCTTGGCCAGACCAAAACATCACTAAGCAGTAACTGAAACACTGTTCCCAGGCCCAAAATCAAAAACACAGCACTGCACCAGCTACCAAGAAGGAGAAAAATGACTGCTACTGCTGAACCCATGACAGAATACACATAGTTTGTTCACAAGGTAGATTCCTATCTTGTGAGGGAATAAACCAGGTTGCTGTGCAACGTTTCAGATTTTATGACATTGGCCTGACCTGCCACTGAAGCAGGAAATTCCAATGTGCTAATGCTTCATCTTGTACAACAGTAAACCAGCATTAACTGCTGAAGAACAAGTTTTAAGGCTCACATTTACTTCTGTTATAGTTCACCTTGCACAATACTAGCTAAAACCGACAAAGAGCATTGCTCAGGTGAATGTATTGACTGCAAGCTGCAGCAGCTGGAGAGCCAACACAGTTTGACTCCACCAGTACAGCTGTAGTAAATTTCTAATGGAGATGAAGGACAGGTACCAAGGGTGGCAATGTTACAAATCAAGGAAGGTACACATGCTATCGCTTTTGAGGTTAGACCAAAGAAAATACAGAAGTCTAAACTCACACTTAGGTACTTGGTTCCTGATGAAAGGGGGAATGCAGCCATTTTTGAAAGCATTAGTAATTGCCGCCGCAAACCACTATCTTCAGAGCTATTGCCAAAAAAGAAATGTCCCCCTGATTATCTCTAAAACTCTCAGGGTCTCTGCACTTTCCTATCTCACATGGACACGCACACACACATACTCCCATTGTGAGGAGAAAAAAAAGCTCTTGAGTACCTGTTTGTTTCAGTGGCAGCTCTGTTGCAATAGAGAGAAGCTTTAACTAGCCAGCGTGTTTCATTGTAAGCATCTTATGCAGACTAATTCTTTAAGTGGCCTTTCTTAACATGATTATTATAAATTCTCCTTGCCTTATTTTTGGGAGTCAATTTCTGCCTCTCAAAGCATACAACACATTCTTTGTAGATCTACAGTGGTACTGCCTAACACCTAGCAAGACAAGTTCATAATACCTTTTCTGTTACTCTGTCATATTTTCTCCTTCATAAGAACAATATTTTATAAACACACTATTACTTCTTTGATGTTTAAATTTGTTTAACTTTGTGGATGTAGCTGAGAAGAGTATAATAGAAAAAATCACATTTACAGCTAAGTTTTACACAAGCTTCCAGAATAAGTTAGAGTTTTACAGAGATTAAAGCCTCCAAAATATTACTGATCTAAAATTCATCTGATTTTAATGGGTTCTTTTCCCAGTTAGACTAAAAGCAAACTTCGGAGATAAGTCAAAGCTATTACAAAAAGTAATTACCAACATTTTAATAGAGATTACTATTAGCCTTTATGTTTATTGGTCGCAAAGCCACATAGCAGAGGGAGCATTTCAACTTTATTCTGATTTCTTCCCTGAACTTATACATTGGCAAATATTAAGCCATATATGAAGATGACTTTGGTAGCATTCTGTTGAGCTACTATAAAGACCAGTATCAGGTAAAGAAAATACCTTTCCTGTCCTGAACTAGCTAGTTCTTCATCTTGTCTTATTGGCGTTTTGTGCCTTTGCAATACTTCTTGAAATCAAATGTGAAAGTTTCCTCTGGTGTACAGTAAAAAGCTTCCTTTAAGTCTTGCACTGCTCAGAATGAAAGTAGCAATATTAAGCAGTCTGGTCCTGGAAAAGTAATACCAACACAAATAAAAGCAGCTGTAGAATACAAATTAGAGGGACTATCAGTTGCTACACACAGAGACCAGCTCAGAATAGTTCACAATATAGCCTGCACTGTCAAGTGTCTGCTTTGGGGGACCAATTGTTCAGAGCAAGAAATCTTGTCTGTAGAAGCTGCGCTTGTGTACGGCAGGAGAATGGTAATGTTTCTTTTCAGAAGGATGTCTTCTTAAAGTGATACCAAGTACCCTGGGTAAAGCACATTTGTCACGTGTCTGTGTTCTTGATTTAGCAAGTGGAAAATACTGAATGCTATCTGGATGCTGACCCAAGTAGTGCACATATGTGCATATGGAGACCTGTTTAGCATAATCTTCCACACGCAGCACCCACCAATAATTCATTTCTTCTGAGCTACCTCAGTGTGAGGCAATCCCTTTGTACTCCAAGAAGTGCAAGGTCATGAGGTTTTGTTGGATACAGTCAGGCATGAAGGGTAATTTTTACATCTACTAGGAAAGTAGGCAAATGAGCTGTTTCTAGTTATTTCTTGTTAAGTCTGCCATTTCTCAATGTAGTGAGCAAGAGAATATTCTGTTCCTCATTGCCCCACCTATAGCAACAGAAAAGGATTGATTGGACAAATACAGATGGCAGCAAAACCTAAGAAAAAAATAGGTATGTGGAGCCCAGTTCAGGAGGACAAGATGTTTTGGAGAAAAAGACAGAAAACAGAAGCTGGGAAGAGGATGATAAAAATTTATATCACTTGTCCCTTTCCCCAGTGTCATTTCAGTTGGCCTCAGGTAGCCATTTGTCTTGCAGCCATGCTTCTTGGTTTATATCCCACCAAATTTCCACAAATCCCATTTTTAGGGACGCAGGGTATGTAGTCCATCCACCCTGCAGGGGTTTTCACTGTCTGGAACTTGTCACTAACATTTTTCTGCTTTTCATAATCAATGAATGCTTACTCTAATCATAGAAGCATAGAATACTTAGGGTTGGAAAGGACCTCAAGATCATCTAGTTCCAACCCTCCTGTCATGGGCAGGAACACCTCACACTAAACCATGTCACCAAAGGCTCTGTCCAACCTGGCCTTGCACACCACCAACGATGGAGCATTCACAACTTCTTTGGGCAACCTGTTCCATTGCCTCACCACCCTCACAGTAAAGAACTTCCTCCTTATATCCAATCTAAACGTTCCCTGTTTAAGTTTTAAGTTTAAGGTATTACCCCTTGTCCTATCACTACAGTCCCTAATGAAGAATCCCCCCCCCCCGCCCCCCCCCCCCCCCCCCCCCCCCCGGCATCCCTATAGCCTCCTTCAGATACTGGAAGGCTGCTATAAGGTCTCCACGCAGCCTTCTCTTCTCCAGGCTGAACAGTCCCAACTTTCTCAGCCTATCTTCATACGGGAGGTGCTCCAGTCCCCTGATCATCCTCGTGGCCTTCCTTTGGACTTATTCCAACAGTTCCATGTCTTTTTTATGTTGAGGACACCAGAACTGTAGACAATACTGCAAGTGAGGTCTCACAAGAGCAGAGTAGAGGGGCAGGATCACTTCCTTCAACCCCGTGAACATACGTGCAAATACAGTTTAATAATGAATTCTGCCTTTACCTTTCATAAATCAGCATTATTTGTCTGTTGACACTGGGTGCTTCTGGGAGCTTAGCATTTGTCTAAACCAGCAAAGTAGTAAGAGAGCCTAGGCAAGCCTTAGGGGAGTGATATATGGTACAAGATATAACTGTCCCAGAAAGCAAACATACAGCTTATAGTTGGGTCCTTCAGAGCTTTCGGGTACAGTGCTAGTATGTAAATGTGGTCCTTGCTCCATTGAGGTTCCCTTGTCAAAGTGCTTTCCTGACTGATCAGTGTTTACCAAAAGATTCTTCATACTGGAGTGATGCTGTGAGGACCTGGATACTTCTAGAGCATCTTAGAATACATTTTTATGGGTTGTCACTTTTCTCATTTCAGTAATTACAAGTTCACTGAATTCAGAAAACCCAGCATGGGGTTCTATTGATAGAAACCCCTACCGAAGGTTAATATGAACGCATATTATAAGAATTAAAAAGAAATTAATCATGTTTTATCAGTGTTTCAGTTAGCTTTAAAAGTTTATTTTGGCATGTAAGGGTTGGATAGAAAATTAATTGGTGCTTCACATCTTTCCTAACCAAAGACTGGTTCTTCTGCAGCTATTAGTTGTCAGATTTTCTTCACAGAACACCATCACAGGTGCCTGCATCACTCTTCTGACTTAAAGAGAATGGTTTAGACATAAGTAGACTCAGAGAGGATCTCATTTCACATTATACTCCCTAATCCTCTTAAAGTAGAGGCAGTGGTTGGAAAGGAAGGAAGAACAGTTTTTCAGACCCCAAATACTTTCATTGTCTCTCCATCTCTTCTTCCACTAGAAAATGTTTAGCTTGCATTCCCCCCAAAAAATCCCTGTAAGTTGATACATGTATTTGTATAAAAGGATTTAAGTTGACAGCCATTCTTTGTGAAAAGTATGCAAAAATGTGCGCACCTTATTACTGATTTTTTTGATTGAGACCACAAGAATAAAATGATACATGTTGGGGTCATGAGGGCTTGATGAGTACTGGCGGATTTGACTTCAAGGAATACTCTTTGTGTTTACTTCACTTTAATAAATACCTGCAGAATGAAAGTATCTCAGGTGCTTTAAAAGAACTTCATGAAGGTCAACATGTTAAATGACACAGGATGAAGGAATGAGATAGCAGGGGCAAAGATGGAAGCAAGAACCACAGGGTTGGGTTTTTTCCCCATTTCTCTTTTTATTTGCAATGACTTTCTACTCTTTAATGGCTAGGTCATTGCTTTGTTTCAGTATTTCTCAGTATCTTTTTTTCTCAGTAAAAGGGGAAAGTTGTCTGTCTCAAAACGGCCATTTAGCACCTGGCTCCTTCAAAGATGCTTTCCATCTGCCTGATGAGTATTTTACTTCCATTTACATTTTCACTGATATGGCACTGTCTTAAATACTTGAGGATATTGAAAGTCCATGCCTTGACAGCGCTCTGTGACGGCTAGCAAACAATTTGACTCTAGGAGTGATTTTTAGAAATTCTGTTTTCAGACAGCGTGTGGAGTATACTTCTGGAGTCTAAAAGGGTAGATAGGCCTTTGAAGGATGGTACATCACAATCCGATCAGGTGTTTAGTGGATGATGTATTAAATGAGCTAATTTGTTATTGGAGGGCTAACCCTGTAATTCTAAAAAAAAATCAGCTTCCCGTGTTTCCTTTACATCATGAGGGGTCTTCAAAATCAAAACTTCAGCAGCATGATTCAAACCTCACCACATTGGTGGCAGTGAGTTTTCTCCTTTTGGCACTAACCAATGCTTAATGGTCTTGGTTTCTCTGTGTAATACATTCAGAAATTATTTGTCTCATGTAAAGGTGATGTTCTGTTTTCTTTCAACAAGAAATGCATAGTGAAGCAAAATCAACCTAGTGAGTCAAAAATCTGATTTGAATTTTTAAAACCATCAGAATATTTGTGGCCTCAAGGAATGAATTAAGCTGCTCTATTTCATATATGTAATAAGAATTTACTAATTCAGTACAACTAGTAAAGCAAGTATTACTTACCTTCCTCCTTTTTCTTATGACAAGAGATTGTGCATATTAATTGTGACGTTAGTTTAAGCAATAGCTAGCACCTGAGAGAGGTAATCCTGGAATAACAAAGGGACCTTACTAGAAACTTTCACCATTATACCAAAAAGCCTGACAGTACTACTTTTAAAACCCAAGGAGACAAGGAGAGATTTCAAATTAGCTTATGTTGGGAGCTTCAAAATCTAATATGTGCACCTTAGGGTAGTAGAGTGTCTTTCATGTGGTTTCTCAGGTGGCTTTGCATTTTTGTATTTCAGAATGTCAGAGCAATTACACTATGCTCACACTGCATGTTCCAGCTGTCAAACTAATGCCATGTTGTCGTGGTTTAAGTCTAGTCAGCCACGCAGTTTTGCTCACCCACTCCCCCCTCTATCTTGCCCCCCACTCCCGGAGGGATGGGAAGGAGAACCGAAAAGAATGCAACTCCCACAGGTTGAGATAAGAACAGTTTAGTAACTAAAGTATAACACAAATCACTACTGCTGCCACCAATAATAATAATGACAAAGCAAATACAAGGAAAGAATACAATTTCTCACCACCTAAAACCAAGCCCGACCACGCAGTGCACCCCCCACCCTTCTGGGTCTCTCCTCTCCATCCTCCATCTTGGGCATGACGTGCTGTGGCATGGAATACCTCTTTGGTCAGTTTGGGTCAGGTGTCCTGTCTCTGCTTCCTCCCGGCTCCCCTCCTCCCTGGCAGAGCATGAAACTCAGAAAGTCCTTGGCCAGACCAAAACATCACTAAGCAGTAACCAAAACACTGGTGTTATCAGCGCTGTTCGCAGGCCCAAAATCAAAAAACACAGCGCTACACCAGCTACCAAGGAGGAGAAAAATGACTGCTGCTGCTGAACCCATGACACATGTCCTAATTACGAGATTTTTGAGTTGATCTCACTTGGCTGGATTTTCAAAGCAGAACAGAGGTAACAGGGTACTGAAGTCTGTCAAGTCATGTTCTGATGGTCAGGAAAGAATAATGTAGATGGTCATTGTTGAAATATAACCGTATTATAAAGTCTTTTCCTGTCATCAAGCATTCAGTGCATGTGCTGTGTACTCCAGAGCATAACACTTAAATATTCAGAGAATGTTATTTGCATAATTTGTTCAGTTTTGCATAATTTTCTGTATGATTTATGCTCACATTTTAGAAAAAAGATTTCTTATATATGTATGAAAATATTGAAGTGTTGAAGCAGTTTAGAATCCTTTTGCTAGTGTATTAGTAATACTTCCTGTAGCAATCTGTTAGTGTATCTATAGAAAATTTTAAGTTTTTCTGCATACATATTCATAAGAAGAATGCAGAATATGCACAGGTTTTGTACCTCAGTTCAGCCTACCAACAGGAGCAGGATAAGCCTCTTCATGTATATGGTAACTGAACTGAAATCAACCTTTAGAGTTTCTTTGAAGTCCTCCTGGAACTGCATCTACACAGGAGGGATCTTCCTGAACACAGGCAAGTGTACTGGATGCCGTACATTGGCAGTCCCCTAAATTGGCTCAGAAAGATGTGTGATATCATCCTAATGTAGTTAAGACAAGAAAACTACTGCCTAGAAATGTACACTTATGTGAATCAAAGTTATAGTTGCTCATGAACAAATAGCGCTGCTCTAAACTTTTATTCACATGCCTCAAGGCAAAGCGCAGAGAGGGCTGCTGTCATTCTCATTTTACAAAGCCAGAGGTATAGACAGCAGTGAGCACTCTAAATGACCTGGTCAGATGCACAGAATTGGAAAAGCCAGGGAACTCTGACCTGGTCACTCTTGCATGTTATGCTTGGGATGCCTCTGCTTGGAAAAGGAGGATTATATGCCATGGCAACTGTGATCACATATGCCAAAGACAGTTGCATAGCATGCCCTGCAGAACTGCTGACCTGCTACATCTGTCTCTGTGGGATCAAAAAGCAGTGAATAGGTCTGTGTCCTGGGACTGCATGCTCAGAGGAATCCAGCAAGACGCTACATTTTCCAACAGGGATGAGCTACAGCACTGCCTCTGCCATGTGGTCAATGGTCCCCTCTCTCCTTGTGTGACTTGCTATGTAAGGTCTCACAAGCTGGTCCAGGAGGAAAAAAGAGGCACCTGTCAGCACAAATACAGATAACAACAGCTGAGAATATACAAGAAATCTATGTGTTGAGTGTTTAGACTAACAGTCCCAAAAGGACTTTGTTTTTAATATATACTGTAAGAAGTCTAAATTTTGTCAAGCTGTGAAATGGCAGACAAACTTTAATAACAATGTGTCTTATGAAACACTGAACAAAGAGGGAAGGATTTGGTTTGTTTGACCAGAAAAATAGTTACCCCCTGCAGTCATCCTATCAAAAAAAAAAAAAAAAAAAAAAAAAAAGTAGGGACTGAGAATTTTTTTCTTGCTGTGTTACCTTACAAACTTGTCTGGATTTTGCCTGTCAGATTACAATGTTAAGAACTATGAACTGCTTGACAACTCCACATGATGAACTTAAAGTTCAATACGGGGATGTTTGGTTCTTTCTTCATTACTCATGAATACAAAGCAGGACTGCAGGGGGAAGGACTAGTGTCCTTTGAAGTCTCTTGGCAGCAGGAGTGACAGCTTCAAAAGTCCCCTACTAATAACCTCAAGTTTCTAACTGCTACTCAGCAATATTTTGTGGCTTTTGGCTCCTCACAGTCATTTCATCTTTATTCTTATGATAAAGAACAAATGTCCTTCACACCATGAGCTACATCTCAGAGGACAGCTTAGCTTATAAACCAGCGGATATGAGAGAAAGAAACAACATTCCAAGACTTCAATATTCAAACCCCAAATTCTTTCCAGATAGGAAGAATTGTTTTTTTTTTTTTTTTTTTGGTAAAGTTCATGTGCATTCAGAATGATAGGGAAATAGGGTTTATATTTCTAATTGTTGTATTGCAGTGATTCTTTGATAAGGAATATATTTGAAGTTATTCTGATTGGTTTTTGGTTTTGTAGGGTTTTTTTTCTTTAAACTGTTTTCAAAACATCTTTGTATTCATCCTTATCAATATGTGGGAAGTGAGGTCCTGTATCTTTAACAGAAGATTCTCCTCATACAGAATTGTGTCAAATGCATATCATACTCCTTAATCTGCAAAGCACAGACACTTTGGCTGAAGACAGCAAAATAAATGAACAGAAATTGTGGCAAAATACTGTTTAGCTGGTGACAGTCCTTCGTTCCATGAGAAGTTTGTACTTTTTATGCTCTCCCAACAGTCATCTGAGTTAGGAGCTGAACCAGAAATGTATGGAGTGGAAAATTCAAGAATAGCCAACCAAACCAAAAAATCAAAGCAAGAAAGAAACCAGCAGAAAGTAACCCAACAAATTTTCTCCAGCTTGATATGAAGGGCTAAATATAAGTAAGTTGAAACTACCAAAGACTTAGCCTTAGTGGCGATACTATGTACTACATAATGTTTTAGATACACTTCTTTGATATTAACATCTGAGGCATAATTGTTATGCGTTGCTAAATTATTCTGAAGGTAACAGTTAAGGTCAAGTCTCTGGGAATGGCTTTCAGATTCAGTAGCATTTCCTTGCAACAGATGAACAATTCTGTAACAAAACTGGTGGGATTTTTTTAAAGTCTTTTAGATTTCAGAATTAATAGTTGCTGCAGAGATGACATTAATTTTTACTGAAGTGAAATACAGCTATGATACTGGATTTTCTAAAGACTTGGTAAAATTATAGATATGGATTTATCTTTGCACTTTTTAGTTTTGCTTTTTGTTTCATCACCCATTCATATTAGAAAATGTTTCTTTTTTCCTGTTTGTTGTTGTTGTTTGTTGTTCTTTCTGTCTCTCTTTGAAAACTTAAATTCTCATGTAGTGCTACTTAAGGTAGAGAATGAATTTGAATCAGGTTTTTGTTCAAGCATGTAAATGAAGGACACATTATTTTTCTTTGCATATCATTAGGGAGATACAACCTTTTTTTCAGTTGTTTTCTCCTTATTCTTTGCCAGCCGTAATGTCACTGTTGCCTTAGTAGAAAGACAGTTACAGTTATTGCAAGTCTTCAAACCAAAGTTTCCTCTGTTTTTGTAACAAGGGATTTCTTGATTTACTGCCTGGGAGAGATTTAAGTAAGTCTGGCATGTCTTATCAGACAGCGTCACTTCTGGTGGCAGCTGATTGGGTCACTGCATGTTGTTTCCATTCCTTATGTCAAGGACAGATACCTAAATTAATTTAACCGCAGTATAAAAATATGCTCAATTCTGATGCTTGCCCATTATTTACTAGCCACATAGAACCATGTTCTAATTTTGGTTCTGAGCACTGGTAAAGAAGAAAAGTTCTAGAGTAAGTGTTAGCTGTAATGGCAGGGTTTTTTATTACACATTTTAAGTTATCTGAAATGTGAGTCACATCTTACCTCCTATTATGGATAGTTCTGTTCAGCCTGCATTCTGTTCTGGTGAGTTATCTTCATGACCTTCTATGGAACAGGGCTGAAAAGCAGTAGTTTGAAAGGAAAAATGTGTATTTTTGCAGTCTCTTTCCACTGTGGTGCTTATCAGATGTTCCATTTCAATGCAAAGATTCTAATTAAATGATTTGATATCGGTCGCTGGTGGTGGATATCAACCTTGCCAGGTAAAAAATGTTTGCTGTGGTATTGTCGTCTGTATCTGGTATTCCCAATGGCAAGCAAGAAGGTATATAGTGGGATAAATGCTAAACAGTTAAAACACAGCTTGTGTCCTACAGTGGTCATAATTTAGATTATGGGAGGACATAATAAATATTAAAGATGACAAACTGGATATTTGCCCTGTAGTACTTGCAGTACTTGTAAAATTAATACAGCTTTGCACAGAGAAAAAAAAATGTATCTAATTCATGGACTAATGGTTTGAGTATAGCTTGGTGAGGGTAAGTCATCAGGGTACCTTTAAAAATAGTACTTTCAGAATTCATTTGAGGAAGCTTCTCACTCATGAGTAGAGGCAAAAGGCAATGAAAATATGAGATGTTTGAGACATGAGTGATGCTTGCTTGGCCTGCCGTCACCCTCTGCCTCTTCCAACACGAAAGGAAGAATGTAGCATCAGGTCATGGTTCTTAAGAATGACTTGAAAAGCATCAATCCCAGTGCAGTAAAACTATTGCAAGGAAAAGAAATCAGAAATAGTAAGATATTTATTTGATCCACATTTTTAAATTTTTGCAACCTAAATAGAAAGCAAACTATATGGAAAATAACAAGAATAGTAACTCAAAACATTTTATTAGACACAAATAGGCTTCTGAGGTGTAATGAGAATGAAAAGGCTCAAGTCTTGAACACACTGCACTGCATAATTTCAGTCAGGCCTAAAGTAAGTATCTGACAGTACTAAAGGAGGGAGATACCTATGTATCTATATGATCCATATCTATATCCATATCTATATCATTTATATGTATATTTATATGTAATATATCCATTTATACATAGTTTCATATATATATATATATATATATATATATATATATATGTAAACCAGCTGAGCCTGGATGCTAGCTTCTGGATCAGGTTATAGAAGGTGCCATGTACCATCATAGCAAAGCTGGGTCTTTCTTGATATGATGCCAGACTGTGATGTCCTTATTTATATGAAGACTAGAAATGGAATACTGTTATACTGTAGAGATCAGCAGAATTACACTACTGAGGCTGAGCAATGGTACAGAAATCTGTTCAAAAACTTTATCTGAAATCTCCTTCCAGTGGCTAATTTAAGTAGGAGGACTTCTATTAATAAATGTCAACATGCAGTGGTAGAAAACACTTATGCTTGATAAAGACAGATTAGCAATGACAGTTACTAATTTGCCTTTACTGACTGTTTCAGACAGGAACTGTTGTGCTGTAGATGTACTCCAGTTTCTATCTTATTTAAAAAACTATCTTGCTGTGCTCTTTGATGAAGATTAAGCTGTTCTTGGTCTTTCATTTTTTAGATAACAGCTGACTGCCTCCTTCGATGTTTTCCTGATTTTATAAAATAGGTGTTTCTTTTTAACATTATAGATGAGGCACTGGAATGGGTTCCCCAGGGAAGTTGTGAATGCTCCATCACTGGTGGTGTTCAAGGCTGGATTGGACATAGCCTTGGGTGGCATGGTTTAGTGGGAGGTGTCCCTGCCCCTGGCAGGGGGGTTGGAACTAGATGATCTTAAGGTCCTTTCCAACCCTAACTATTCTATGATTCTATTCTAATTTTAAATAACTGATTTTAGACAGTTTTCTGTGGCAGAAAAACAACAGTACATTCTGAAGTCCTGTGCAAAATTTTTGAAAAATAAAATGTAGCTCCAAAGTATTATTCACAAAGTGGTATATTCCTGAAAATGGTAATTATTTTCTTATTCAGTGTGAATGTTCCCTGAGCCGTTATTCAAAGCTGTGTATTTAACTATGGAGGGTTTTCTCTCCATTTTTGTGTTCTGTTCTAGCCCTGGGTCCTGTGCAAAGGGGGTTTCTACTCCCTGGGGTGCCATCATCTTGGCTGGGAGACTCAGTGGTGCCCTGCGGTGGGGCCGTTGGAGCAGGCTGGAACTGGCTGTGTCTGGCACTGGGCAGCACCAGCCGCTTTTCACAGGGGACACCCAGGCAGCACCTCACTGCTGCTGGTGTTGACAGCACATGGGTGCCTGCACTCTGTAGGCAGGCATGAGGTAAGCCTTTCAGTGTGGCATCCAATTCCAGGACTGGCTAAGTCTTCCCAGGTCCTGCCAGTCCTGCCACCTCCAGGAGCGTAAATCTCCAGGAAGTAGGCTTATGGTGCTGAATATGATAGAAAATAGGCTGAAATCTTTTACTCTGTTGCAGAATGCGTCAATAACTGATGAAGGTTTTGGAGCAGCCCTCTGCTCTGTGAATGGCACATGTAAACCCTCACGTGTTTGCTTCAAATTCTCTACAGCAGTGTCTTACTGTTTAATGTTCAATATCAGTTCTATACACACACTACTTTTCACAGCTGTTTCACTGGGACACCATGTGAGTCTCCATCTTTGAAGCTGACTGATGATACAATTGAAATCCAGGTATTTTAACTCATTTATCTGCTTGGATTTTTGGGTTTTTAACTACTCTTTGAAAGAATCTGCTAATGAGTATGTTCTTCCTGTCAGGACTGACCTTCCTTCCTGATACCTTCCCCTTAGTACTTCATGCTTTCTTCCCAGAAGTCACTAGCTTTTTGTCATTTACTTCCTGGAGACAGTCAAAATGGCTTTTAATCATCTCTGAAATGGTTTCCAAATACATCTCTCACCATGGACCTGCAGGGAAATGCATCAGGCAAAGCTGTCATGTCCCTGGATTTTCTTCTTGTGGAAATGTTCGTTAATGGTGGCAGCACAGGGAAGAGCCAACACTGTCATTATTTTTCTCTAACACATCAAGGACAAACCAGATTATTAAATAAGTAAACATAATGCAAACCAAGAACAAACTGAACGATACAGTAGTCATCTCTCTCAAACATGCCTTCCCCACTTGTTTTTTTATTCCTACTGTAATGTTACACATCAGGGCACCAGTACACTCTGTAACATGCAGAGATCCCTGCTAAACCATGCTCTCAAACCCACAAAGTTGCTGAAGTCTGCAGGAAACCAGCCCGGCAGTAGTCAGAAACCAAACAAAAAGAAATGGTAATTCTTCCAGTTTTCTTATTGTTTGACTTAATTTTGAAGAGCATGGCAATGCATCATTACATTTAGTAGAACTCTAGGTCTGTCTGACACCAACACTTAAGCACATGCCTAAATAGTATTGTGAAATCAAGACAGTCTAAACACAGTGGACTGAATGAAAAAGAGGTGAAAACAAATGCAGTTCATACTAACTTTGTCAGGAAAACATTAATGCCTGACTTAAGCAGTACTAAAAATGGCATGTGGAGTCTAAAATGTCTAAAATGCAGGCTAGAGTAATTTTCACTGCTTGGAAGGTATGCAGAACAAACACATTGTTTTGGCTTGATGCCACAAAAAGAAACCTCTTTTGCTCATGATGCCATGATTATTTGTATTGTAAGGGGCTAGAAGGAAGTCATTAATCAACTAGAGTTCTAATCAAAATGGATCAAAATCAGCTATCTTACATTTTTCATTATATGCTTCCAAAATTATGAAGGCCAGCCCTTCAGTGAAAGCCACTATGTAAGCACATTTGCTTTAAGTGCTAAAGTAGCTTTAAGAAAGAACAGCTGCATAAGCAGAGATTTTTTTTCTTTATTTCAACTCACTGACTTAATTAAAATAGACTATGAGTTCCTCAATAACTGAAAAGAGCTAGGAATGCCTATTTTCTTATCTTCAATGTCTACATAGAAGTAAGGTAAAATTAATGAGTCTGAAAATCTTACAGGTACTTTTGTCTAGGAGCAGTCAATTTAATCCACTCACTATAAAGACTACTTTTCTTAATGTCAGTTTAAATTAAATTCAAAATATTTTATGATAAATCTATGTTTAAGTATATTTGGAACATCTGAGATTTTTTTTTCTTTTATATATATTAATATCATTAGTGAACCCTCAGATTGTTGGACAGAGTAGAAGTTGCTGCTTCATAAATTATATTTTACAGTCATCTTCAACTGTGTTTCCTATACTTTCAAATTAAAATTACTCAAGTCAACACTTCCACTGCACTCCTCTGAGGCTCATATTGCTTATTTCTGCTTCCCTGCTATACAGCACTTTGTGATGTCTAAGTAATGAACTAAACTGTGGGATAATTTGGATTAAAATAGACTTTCAAATATATGTACATTTATAAACCTACATGCACAGAAAAACATTATGTGTGTATATGCATGTATTTCTGGATTTATCTAGATCTACATAAATTCACTGGTTGCCTATAGAACTATAAAGACTCCAGACAAGTGGCTGAAACTATGTGAAGGTAGTAAAAAAGATGGTGTAGCGACAGAAAAAAAGTGACCTGGCACAGTTTACTTTTTGTAGTGGCTGCACCATCTTTTCTGACATAAAAAGTATGTTAAATTGTGTCATGGGTTCAGCAGCAGCAGTCATTTTTCTCCTTCTTGGTAGCTGGTGTAGCACTGTGTTTTTGATTTTCAGCCTGGGAACGGCACTGATAACACCAGTGTTTCGGTTACTGCTTAGTGATGTTTTGGTCTGGCCAAGGATTTTCTGAGCTTCATGCTCTGCCAGGGAGGAGGGGGAGCCGGGAGGAAGCAGAGACAGGACACCTGACCCAAACTGACCAAGGAGCTATTCCATGCCACAGCACGTCATGCCCAGGATGAAAAACTGGGGGGGCAGGAACCCGGAAGAGTTCAGTTCACAGCTCGGTCATCAAGTGGTGAGCAATTGTATCCTCTGTCCTTGTATTTCCCTGGTCATTTTTGTGGGTGGTGGTGGCAGTGGTGGTTTGTGTTATACCTTGGCTGCTGGACTGTTCTTGTCTCGGCTAAAGGGAGTTGCATTCTTTTGATTCTTCTCCCAATTTCCCCCCCCCCCCCCTCGGAGTGGGAGGGAAGAAGGAGGGGAAGTGAGTAGTCTGGCTTTGTATTACAAGGGGTGAGCTATTGTATTCTTCCCTTGTATTTGCCTTGTCATTATTGTTATTGGTGGTAGCAGTAGTGATTTGTGTTATACTTTAGTTACTAAACTGTTCTTATCTCAACCTGTGGGAGTCGCATTCTTTTCTATTCTCCTTCTCATCCCTCCGGGAGCGGGGGGAAGAAAGAGGGGGGAGTGAGAGAGCGAAAACTGTGTGGCTGACTGGACTTAAACCACGACAAATTGTAACCTTAAGTAGTCTGTTCACTGAAAAGGGATGTGTGCTGTTGTAACAAGGTAAAAAATAAAGATCACAAATCTACTATATAGAAAGGCACATGTAGGTTTTGTTTCTGTATAGTTAGTAAATGCCAGTAAGATGCACTCTGATTTGGAGCTTACCTAGGGTTGCTAATATGGGCAGAAAGTAGTGCCTCATTTCCACTAAAATGCTTACTTAGAGCATGCACTCAGTAATTGATCTTAATGAAATAGTGTATCTGATTTTACTTAAGGTGAAAGCATCTAGATTTTTTTTTGTTGTTGTTGATTCCTGAGGGGGTAGAAAGCTGCCCTACAATTTTCTAACTTTATTTTGGGGGGGAGAGAGGGGGAAGGGAGAAGAAAAAAAATCCCATTTCACTGTTTTTCTAGACAGTATTTCAAAACTGTCAAAGTATTCCTTTTCTGTTTGAATGAACTTGTTTGTTTTAGATGTTAAGCTTAATGTCGGGGAAGAGCGTAGGAGTGTAATAGAGAAAACCTGAACTAGAAGTGCAATATAAGAGCAATGACCTGAGCTGCATGTTGGAAAGTAGAGTTTTCAGATGACTAAAATTTTTAAAGTACTACTTTTTGTTATCAAGTGGAATAAGAATGTCTTCTAATAGTTCACATTCTCAGAGTATGTGAACTATTAAAAAAAGTTTTATAGGAAAATAGGGAAAATTTTATTTAAGATTCTTTGCATACTTATGAGGAAGAATGTACTTGTGCATTGTGTTGCTGAAGATACAGTTATATATTTAAATATTTAAATATTTTAGTTGAGTGTCTGATAGCTCTGTTGTAGAATCAGTTTGGAAACAGAGTATTTGACTTCTATTACTTCCATAGAAAATAGCATTAGCAATAATGTTTTGCACTGCATGTTTCAAAGCAGTGGCTATCGATGAGAAGAGTAAGGAATGAGCCCCCATTTCACATGCTAGTGAATTTGTAAACAGGGAGCTCAGCTGCCTAAGCCATTTTTCAGAGCATGGTTAGTCAAGTTTGGTGTTTTAAGAAGCAAAGCAGACTTGTGTAGTTACCACCTATTCTGCATGTTCCCATATCCACCACTACATGGCTCCCTTATAGCAAACTCTACCATGAAGTTCTCTTCTGAATGAACTGTGAACTGACTGAATTTAAAATACTCCAAGAACCTCACAAGTTATTCCCATATATGCTAATTTCACTAAATCTTTTCTTAAATTCTTCTAGCATTTTAAAAACACAGTGGAAAACCAAAATACTGTATGTACACAGATACAGTGACTTCCATCTTCCATCAGATTCTTAACTAGCCAAGTCCTGAGTTGTTCAGAGCATCAAGAGCCTATCAAATGCTTGTTTAGCTCTAAGAGTATAATTGTTGGTGATCGTGTGTTACACAGTTGCATCACAACAGTTATATGCACCTGCACTGTCTCTTATCACTTTGCAGCTGGCAGTTTATTTGGTTGTCACTTCACAGCTCCGATTCACTCCTTCTGTGGAGATGGGATTGTGGCCATTTCTGATTTGTTTTGTTCAGTGTGGTAGATCTAAAATATGGATGCCTTGAAGTGTTACAAAATTATTACATTGCTCATCCAGCATTTATAAATAAGGGATTTAACATTTCAGACAGCTGTAATACTTATGATCACTATATTTGAAACAAATTAATGAAATTAGGTTGTGGAAATCAAGAAGCAAAAATTAATGCAGGGAATTACATCACAGGCAGTAGCTGGGCAGCTAGAACTTCTATATAATGCACATTACACTAACACTTCAAAGTATCAGATTAATTTCTTCTTATATTGAATTCCAATTAAAAATGGTACTTCAGAACATCTTTAGAAAGCTTTTTAAAAATTACTGGATTTGCCCATGTCCAGATGTATGGACATAAAATTACTGAAGCTATTCATTTAAAAAAAAATCATGCAAAGGAAAAAAAGCTTCTTATAAGCTTTTGATTCCTCAAAGCACTGAGGTATGCAGTTGACTTACTTCAACCGAAAAGGATGGAAATTTAGTACTTATGTAAGAACTGAAGCATCTCAAGACAAAGACATGAACTGAGTGCCAGTGTAGACACTCAGACACTGCTGGTGGAATAGTGCTTTGCTCAGCTGGCATCAAATGGAGTGGGCCCCCTTGAAAGGAAAGCAGGATGATTCAATCTGTATCAGTTTTTTGAAAGTTAAGGAGATCAGACAGATTTTATTTTTCATTAACTGTTTCACTGGAAACAAAATAACCTTCACCACCTCAGAATCAAAGAATTTTTTTCACCTTAACAATTCATTTTACCAGATCTTACTAGGGTTTTCTTTTTTTTTTTGTGAGACATATAGTAAGAACATATGGAAATGGATAGGATTTGAAGGAGCATGTGCTATTCCTGTTTTGTACTGTTGCATGAGAAATCTGCGGAGAAAGTAACATGGACTGAGTTGGTATGAACCATTACATACATGTCGTGGTTTAAGCAGTAAATCATGCAGCCCGTTCTCTCACTCACTCCCCTCTCTTTCTTACCCCCCGCTCCCGGAGGGATGGGAAGGAGAATCAAAAAGAATGCAACTCCCACAGGTTGAGATAAGAACAGTTTAGTAACTAAAGTGTAACACAAGACCACTACTGCTACCACCAATAATAATAATGACAAGGCAAATACAAGGAAAGAATACAATTGCTCACCACCTATACGCAGCCCAACCATGCAGTGCACCCCCGCCCTTCCGGGTCTCTGCTCTCTGCTTTTTCATCCGGGGCAAGATGTGCTGTGGCATGGAATAGGTCTTTGGTCAGTTTGGGTCAGGTGTCCTGTCTCTGCTTCCTCCCAGCTCCCCTCCTCCCTGGCAGAACATGAGACTCAGAAAGTCCTTGGTCAGACCAAAACATCACTAAGCAGTAACTGAAAACACTGGTGTTATCAGCGCTGTTCCCAGGCCCAAAATCAAAACCACAGTGCTGCACCAGCTACCAAGAAGCGGAAACATGACTGCTGCTGCTGAACCCATGGCAGTATTCACCCTTTATTCCATACCATTCACGTCATGCTCAGATCCCACATTTTCAATATACCATAACATGTAGATATATATACATCCACACACACGCACAGAGGGAGAGAGAGATCATCCCTTAGTGCATGGACCAATCCCTACAAAGCTGCTCAGTCCATTCGGTCCGTGATGTCGGGCTCCACCTCTTGTAACAGTCTTTCAGAGCAGGAGAGGCTGTGTGCAGTGCTCACACTCGTGAATAATCTGGGAAATAATGTCTATTGCTAAGTCCACCCCTCGATCATGAGTCCATCTGTATGCTGTATCTCTGCCCTGATGGCTTGAGGTGTCATGGGCCCACCAGGCTCAAAAGAATACACCCTCCCCTTCAGCAGTTTCTGCAAATAACCTGGGCAATAGTGTCCATTGCTAAGTCCACCCTTCGATCATGAGTCCATCTGTATGCTGCACCTCTGCCCTGATGGCCTGAGGTGTCATGGACACACCAGGCTCAAAATAATTCACCCTCCCCTCCAGCAGTTTCTGCAGCTTGTTGTTGGGGACTCCATACAGCTGCCTTCCATCTCCGATGCTTCCAAAGCACTGGAGGGGCCCAGTGGAATAGATACTCACCCATACTGCCCCACACACCCTGCCACTCTTGAATGTCCATCCATGGGGAAAATCTCTTAGTCATCCTAGATTGTAGTCTAACCCCAGACAAGGCCCACACCCCACTCTGCTTAACTCTGGGGACCAGACAAAATAGTTGTGGGTAAAACACGCTCTGTATGCATGCCACCATGCTGATCCCCATCACAATCAGCAGGCAGGTCTCAAGGGTACCCAAAGGCCATTTAAAACCCTTCAGAGATCTCAAATGAGGCTGCTGTGCTTGTCACTGGGGCTGGTGTAGCTGCTGTGCTTGCCGGCTCTCTCACCACCAGCTGCTCTTTGTCTGAGTCCAGATCTTCGTCCTCTGCCCTGCTAGGAAGTGCTGCATGGTCTACTGCATCGTCCTTGGGCTCAGGCTCTCAGGGCTCTGCGGGAGGCTGCTGGGGAATGCCCTCAGCCGCTGCGGGGCTGAGCTCGGCTACGGGGCTCGGCTTTTCCACTGCCCGCTCCCGCTGTTCCACAGCTGCTGGGCTGGGCTCGGTGGGGGGGCTGAGCTCCTGGTCCCCAGGGCCGCGCTCCCGGACCATTTCAGCCACTGGCGGCTCCCAGGGCGGCCCCTCTTCGGCTCCCCACAGCCTCACGAAGATGGAGGCGAGGACAAGGGCCAGGACGGTGAAGAGCAGCCGAACTGCCAGGTACAAGCCCACGTCCACGTTCACACCCACCCCCCCCCCCGCTGCTGGAGTCCACCCATATTACAAGCCATTCCAGTAAAGTACAATGAAACAAGAAACTTAACCCAAAACCCATATCTGAAAAATTCTAAGATAACGAATACTGGCTGTATTTAAGGTACAACAGGCTGAAACCATGAACTCAAGAGAATCAAGAGCAACAACTTTGAGAGCCAATAAATCAGCATTGTGACATGTGGCTATTAATCCTGTCGTTATCTCAACCCTTTGTGCCCCACTTTGGGAGCCAAAAAGAACTGTTGAGGTTTAAGCCTCTCTAACTCACGCAGTCTCTCTCTCTCACTCACTTCCCCCTCTTTCTTCCCCCCACTCCTGGGTGGATGGGGAGGAGAATCAAAAGAATGCAACTCCCACAGGTTGAGATAAGAACAGTTTAGTAACTAAAGTATAACACAAGACCACTACTGCTACCACCAATAGTAATAATGACAAGGCAAATACAAGGAAAGAATACAATTTCTCACCACCTATACCCAGCCTGAGCAAGCAGTGAACCCCCACCCTCCTGGATCTCTGCTTTCTGCTTTTTCATCCTGGGCATGATGAGCTATGGCATGGAATAACCTCTTTGGTCAGTTTGGGTCAGGTATCCTGTTTTTGCTTCCTCCCGGTTTCCCCTCCTCCCTGGCAGAACATGAGACTCAGAAAGTCCTTGGTCAGACCAAAACATCACTAAGCAGTAACTGAAACACCGGTGTTATCAGCGCTGTTCCCAGGCCAAAAGTCAAAACCGCAGTGCTGCACCAGCTACCAAGAAGGAGAAAAATGACTGCTGCTACTGAACCCATGACACTACACAAGTCTATGAGGCTGGATGGGATCCACCCAAGGGTACTGAGGGAACTAGTGGAAGGGCTTACCAACTTTCCATCATTTATTATTGGTCCTGGCTAACCAGGGAGTTCCCAGTTGACAGGAGGTTAACAAATGTTATGCCCAGGTACGAGAAAGGCTGGAAGTAGGATCTAGAGAACTACAGGGCTGTCACTGTGACCTCGGTGCCAGAGAACGTTATGGAGCAGATCGTCTTTAGTGCCATCACATAGCACGTAAAGGACAACCAGGTGACCAGGCCCAGTCAGCATGGGTTTACGAAAGGCAGGTCCTGATGGGCACACCTGATCTCCTATGACAAGGTGACCCACGTAGTGGATGAAGGAAAGGTTGTCGACCTAGACTTTACTAAAGCCTTTGACACTGTTTCCCACAGTATTCTTCTGGAGAAACTGGCTGCTCACACCATGGACAGACATACTTTTTGCTGGGTAAAAATCTGGCTGGATGGCCGGGGCTTAAAAGTGGTGGTGAATGGAATTAAATACAGTTGGCAGCTGGTTATAAGTGGTGGTGTTCAGGGCTCAGTACTGTGGCCAGTTCTGTTTAATATCTTTATCAATGGTCTGGATGAGGATCTCAAGTGCACTTTCAGTAAATTTGCAGACACCACCAAGTTGGATGGGAGTGTTGGTCTGTTGGCAGGTAGGAAGGTTCTACAGAGGAATCTGGACAGGTTAGATTGATGGTCCGAGTCTAGCTGTATGAGACACAACAAGCCCAAGTATTGGGTCCTGCACTGGGGCCACAACAACCCCATGCAATGCTGACAGCTTGGGGAAGAGTGGCTGGAAAAGCTCCCTGGCAGTAAATGACATGGGAGTTTTGGTCCACAGCCAGCTGAATATTTGCCACAGAAGTGTGCCCAGGCAGCCAAGAAGGCCAACAGCATCCTGTCCTGTGTCAGAAATAGTATAGCCAGCAGAACTAGGGGAGTGATCATCCCCCTGTACTTGGCACTGGTGAAGCTTCACCTCAAATCCTGTGTTCAGTTTTGGGCCCCTCACTTTAAGAAAGACACTGAGATGCTGGAGCATTTCCAAAGAAGAGCAACGAAGCTGGTGAAGGGTCTAGAGCACAAATCTTACAAGGAGTGGTCCAGGGAACTGTGGTAGTTTAGTCTGTATGGTCCTGCCTGAAAGGAGGTTGTACTGAGGTGAGTGTTGGTCTCTTTCCCCTGGTAACGAGCAATAGGACAAGAATAAATGGCCTCAAGGAGCTCCAGAGGAGGTTTAGATTGCATATTTAGAAATCTTTTCTTCACCAAAAGGGTTTTCAAGCACTGGAACAGTCTGCCCAGGGGAGTGGTTGAGTCACCATCCCTGGAGGTATTTAAAAGGTGTGTAGGCATGGAGGTTAGGCACATGGTTTAGTGGTGGACTTGGCAATGCTGGTTTAACAGTTGGACTTAATGATCTTTCAGGACTTTTGCAACCTAAATGGTTCTAGGAATCTCATTTCTTTTATGCTGGAAAAGAAGAAAAGGAACAAGAATATCTACAGCAACTGAGGTTTAACTGAAAGACTTCATGTTCCGAGTGTTATATCTGCTCTGTACCCTATACTAGCAGTTTCACCAGGTTAGAGAGATGAACTTTCTTTTCCCACCTTTCCATAATTTGAAGTTGTAAAATAAACCAAGACAATTAGTTCTCAATTTTCATTGAATTATTTGAAGATAACTTTATAGTTCATTTTCATTCTTCTCTTTCCCCTTCCCTTCCCTCCCTTTATTTAATTTAGGGAAAGGAAGAAAAAAAAATATGTCAATCTTTGTAGGGTGCAAAGAAACAGGTAGTTACTTGATTCACTTTAGCAGTGGTTTTGATCCTGGTTAGACTGCTACAGGCAGCAAGCACAAAAGAATTGACTGTAGTAGTCATACAACCACTAATGTTTAGTAGCAGTACAGGTTTTTTAGAATGTTTAGTTTGGGATTTTTTTTAGATGACATTAAGTTAAATATTATAGACCAGTTATTACTGTATATAGTCCTAACTCCACACAATAGCAAATGCAACCTACTAGTTGTGCTCTGAAATAGTGTTGGGTGAGAATTTTTGAGAGAACTTCCTTCCTGTTTAGTGATGCTAATTCAAGAAAATTTATTGTTGGCATGAATAGTTAAGTTTTGACAGATATGTCAAATATTTCAAGGCCAGGTTGGACAGAGCCTTGGGTGGCATGGTTTAGTGGGAGGTGTCCCTGCCTATGGCAGGCGGGTTGGAACCAGATGATCTTAAGGTCCTTTCCAACCCTAACTATTCTATGATTCTATGATTCTAAATGGATATTTTCTCAATAGTCTTGAAATTTTTCATTATTAAGTTTTTAAATGGAGCAAAATTCACTCTTTCAAATCAAAACTCTTAGGCTCAGATGACCGAACCAATTGTGGAAGAGTAGTCAGATCAAATATAAGTACTGCAGTCACAATAACAAATTCTGTCTTTTCAAGAGAAGGAGTATCTGCAACTAAACTCTTTTTAAGACATAGCATTTTATTCTCAGTGTGTAAATAATTACTTTTAAATGTCATATTTTTGTTGTTCATGTAATCCGTAGCCATATAATCTGCCAGTACTGTTCCTTGCCATGTACTAACTATGTCTTTTCCTTGTATCAGTGCATGATAAAAGCAGTTCAGTATCCTGTCTTTCTGCACAACTAATAGTCAGATGAAGCATTGATTTTTTCCATCATCATCTTCTGTGTCTATCCATACTTAGAGTGCCAGTGCACTTACTGGACACAGGCAGAAAGAATCCCATTGAATTGTTCATGTTGGATGCCGCATAGTTTGAGATACTCTTCTTGTATTGAGGAACTTCTAATGGTATTTTGTTGGCTGTTACTTTTTGATATATAAACAACAAAAATTTTAATCTATCCTTCATATATCAACTTGGAAAAAAGGCATAGGAAATTAAAGTTCAAGTGTCTAGTTAACAAAAATGTGAGTTCTAAATTAGTTTTGTTACAGTTACATTTGTGTTATATCACTACAGCAATTTTCTATTCTATTTTCTTTTAAATGGTGACTTTGAAATGGAATTGTACATTATTGTGATGTAAGTGTGAAGATCCAAGGGAAATTTAAACTTGTAAATTGAACACTGAATTAGTAGCTTATGAGAAATCTAGTATTCTCACAAATAGAGCTTTAATAATATCCACAGTGTCAGCATTGGTGGGTGAAGGGAGGGTGAATCCTAAATAGGTGACCAGTCACAAAGCTTAGTCAGTATTTTTATTATTAACTTAATATATACATTTATGTGTGCTTATTTATTACCTTAGTTTAGCTGACAGCTACAGTTTTAAAATGTTTACTTTAGCACACAGTGCTTTGCTAAGTCTAAAAAAGTACATTTTTTGCTCTGATGTATTCTGCAGATCGCATGAAATGGCATCTGGTGGAGAACTGTTCTTGAGGATAACTGCTTCAAACTGCAAGCTAAGGTAATAATTCAAGATCACAATTGTATATCACAATATTCTAAATAAAAGATGATAGATTCTCAGCAATCAGTAAAGTAAAGATTAAAGCTTTTTTGCATGAAAATAATTAATTTCAGCTTTACAGCTCTTGGGGCTTCTTACGCACAGTTCCCTCTCTATCTTTAGATTTCCACACATAAAATTCTGGGTTTGTGCATATACATAATTCTAACTTGTGATTCTTCAGGCAACTTCAGTATGGGTCAGTGGGGTGTCCTGGCAGCCGAAAGGGACAACTGTGTCCTGGGGAGTCTGTGACCCTGTGGGAAGCCCATGCTGGAGCAGGCTCCTGGCAGGACCTGTGGCCCATGGAGAAAGGAGTCCACGTGGGAGCAGGTTTGCTGATGACTGCATGGGGGACCCATGCTGGAGAGGTCCGTTCCTGCAGGACTGCACCCCCGTGGAAAGGACCCCACCCTGGAGCTGGGGAATTGTGCAAGAATGAAGGAGCAGCAGAGACAACATGTAATGAACTGACCACAGCCTACATTACTCATTCCATTCTGCTGCTTAGGGGAAGGAGATAGAAAAATCAGGAGTGAGCTGAGCTTGGCAAGAAGGGAGAGGTGGGGAAAAGGTGGTTTTATTTCTCATTACCCCACTCTGATTTCATTTGCAATAAGTTAAATTAATTTCATAGAATTATAGAGTCACCGAATGTTTAGGGTTGGAAAGGACCTGAAGATCATCTAGTTCCAACCCCCCTATGATGGGCAAGGACAACTCACACTAAACCATGTCACCCAAGGCTCTGTCCAACCCAGCCTTGAACTCTGCCAGGGATGGAGCATTCACAACTTCCCTGGGCAACCCATTCCACTGCCTCACCACCCTCACAGTAAAGAACTTCCTCCTTATATCCAATCTAAACTTCCCCTGTTTAAGTTTTAACACTTTGCTCTTTGTCCTGTCATGACAGTCCCTAATGAAGAGTCCCTCCCCAGCATCGCTATAGCCTTCAGGTACTGGAAGACTGCTATGAGGTCTCCACGCAGCCTTCCCTTCTCCAGGCTGAACAGCCCCAACTTGCTCAGCCTATCTTCATACGGGAGGTGCTCCAGTCCCCTGATCATTCTCATGGCCCTCCTCTGGACTTGTTCCAACAGTTCCATGTCCTTTTTATGTTGAGGACACCAGAACTGCACACAATACTCCAAGTGAGGTCTCACAAGAGCAGAGTAGATGGGCAGGATCACCTCCTTCAACCTGCTGGTCACGGTCCTTCTGATGCAGCCCAGGATACCGTTGTCTTTCTGGGCTGCGAGCTCACACTGCCGGCTCATGTTAAGTTTCTTATCGACCAATACCCCCATTTCCTTCACCGCAGGGCTGCTCTGAATTTCTTCTCCACCCAGCCTGTAGCTGTGCCTGGGATTGCTCTGACCCACACTGAATCTGGTTTTCCTGTGATGACAATTGGTGAGTGATCTCTGCCTGTCCTTATCTTGACACCTGAGCCATTAATCAAATTTTTGTCTCCTACTGTCCAGCTGAGGAGAGAAGTGATAAAGCAGCTTTGGTTGGAACCTGGCAGCCATCCAGGATCATCCCACCATACTAGTTTTCAGACTTTTAGATTTTTCTGTATATTTCTAATGGTATTTAGCCATATGTATATATATATATATATGATTACTTTGAAGTCAGTGCACGTGCAGCTGCTTTAGAAATAAATGGAAGCAACAAGTCTGCAACAGTTCTGAAAACCTTGTTACTTTCTGCGTTGAAATGTATGTTATTATAGCTAACTGTAGGACAGTTTCTTAGGATAAGACTTTTGCTTTTCAAAAAGCAGTCACTGAATCTTAACTGTGAAGCCACAGCTGTGAATTATATGGACAGCTTCTTAAATGAGTAACACCCAAAATGCATTACTTCCCAGGAAAAATATAAAAAGAACAGAATAAAGTTGCTCTTTTTGGTAGAATATGAAAGCCGTTAGCTGATATTTTGAAGAACTTTGTAGCAAAAATGGAGCACATTATAAATATAACCAGATTGCTCAAATTGTGAGGACAACAATAGCACAGCCTCCCTCTTGATTGAACATATGGTATGTCTGCCAGAGGATACAATTTAGCCCAGTAACAAACAAATAAAATTTTCAAACAGAACACTGTTAAAAAATGCTGTTCCTGAGTATGGTTTTCCCATAATAATATGGGAAAATAATTTGAATTAATTACTCAGTATTTAATGTACTGTTTAAATAAACAATAAGAGTAATAGTATCTTCAGTAGTATATTTCATCTTGTCAATGACCTTCATTAATTTCCCAGGTCATTATTCATTTCCTTTTTATGTCAGCTAATTGCCATGTACATTTATGCATTTGAGTCTAATTTTTATGGAAAACAGAATGGAAAGTGTTGTCTCAGGGTTTTGGCAACAAGAATTTTTGTATTAGTATTACACAATTTACTATTAAATAATATTACTTAATCAGTTTTGTCCATCTCAAGAGCTAAGGATTACACACAGATCTAATACTGAAGGGAAGTGAATGGCAGTTATCTTTAAGATATGCAGACTGTTGCACATGTGTCATATATATGAATTATGGTTTTGGTGTTCCTATCTCTGGATTCCCAGAACTGTCTTCGATTGATTTCAAGGAACACTACGTGGTTCAATCTCCAAATATTCTTATAGTAAACTGCATAGCCAAAATACCACTGACTTCTAGCCATAACAGATATTTCTAGAGAGCAGATGAAAAGATGATTTTGTAGCTAAGAGCTGGCTTATTTAAGGACAGAGTAGAACCAAAGAGCTGAAATTGTGCTACTAAGGAAATATGCGTAGCTGTGATGGTAGCCACATGTGTCAGTGACTTCAACAGCCAGTCCTTGTCCTAATGCCATATGTTCTCATTCCAGTACAGGAGATACATGATAACTGGCCTGAAACTCACCTTTTATTACCTTCTTTACCTTGTTCCTAGATTCATGACACTACTGTAGGCATAGCAGCTACTCTGGGCCAACCCAGAAAATTGGAGACTTCCTAAGCCTAAGTCTTTCTCTCTTAAGCAGACGCTAGCATTTTATTTATTTATTCATTAATATTACATTGGCCATTGATGGCTAGACAAAATATTCTAATGGTGGGCGAAATTAACATGTACTTCCATACTATGGAGGACTGATCTTTGTCCTTCTTAAACCAGCTTCATTTGGTTGCTCGTCTTCTATGTTGTAAAGAATTTGTTTTCATGTATGCCGTGGTTTAAGCCCAGTCATCAAATCAGCCACTCAGTCATTAGCTCACTCCCTCCCCCTTCCTGCCCCCCCACGCACGGAGGGATGGGGAGGAGAATCGAAAGAATGTAACTCCCACAGATTGAGATAAGAACAGACCGGTAACTTAGGTATAACACAAACCACTACTGCTACCACCAATAGTAATAATGATAAGAGAAGTAAAAAGGCAAGAGAATACAACCGCTCACCACCCGCTGTCCGATATCCAGCCTGACCAAACAGTGATCTAACCCTTATGGGTAACTGCCCCCAGTTTATATACTGGGCATGATGTGCTGTGGTATGGAATACCTCTTTGGTTAGTTTGGGTCAGGTGTCCCGTCTCTGCTTCCTCCAGGCTCCCCCTCCTCTCTGGCAGAACATGAGACTCAGAAAGTCCTTGGTCAGACTAAACATTACTGAGCAGCAACTGAAAACATCGGTGTTATCAGCACTGTTCCCAGGCTGAAAGTCAAAACCACAGCACTGCCCCAGCTACTAAGAAGGAGAAAAATGACTGCTACTGCTGAACTCAGGACAATGTAGATCTCCTAAACTATCCTGCAGAGAAAGCTTAAGCACTGACAATGAAAATACATAGATGGAACACGTGGTGCTAAGAAACTGATGCTATATTCACTGAAAAAATAACCAGCAAGCCTGGAGGTGGTCAACCCTTTTCATTAAATCATCTTGATCCCTGGAAAGCCACAGGTGCCTTGGTGGCATAGGGAAAAAAATAAAGTCAGGAAGGAAATGTAATTATTTACATTTAGAAGAAGGTAAATAATACCCAAACTACCTAGTCAGTAACAGATGAGAAGGAAAACAGTTTGAACTTCTTTCGTTAAAGATGTGACAGAAAAGCACAGACAGCCTTTGGAACTAAAGTGTAATTTAGAGGAGACTATATTGTAAGAGGTTTGCAGTTTGAGGATGTTTCAAAGTCCCCAAGCACTCTGGGAACCACAGACACCTGTGGTGAACTTTCCACCCTGTCAGCTCTGGACAACTGTAAATTTCTGTTCTAGATACAGACTGCCTACAATTCCCTCTGCAGTAGATGGGGGATCCAGTGGCCTTAGTCACGAGCGAGCTGCATTACACACCATGTGGTTTCAGCCCTGGAAGATTCAGGAATCTAACCTTGCACTCCTGTAAATGCCTGCAGATGCCTGCGTGTAGGAATGATGCATAGCATTGCAATGGATCTAAAAAAGGAAAGGATGATAATAATGATGGCACCAGCTAGTTACATGGGCTAAATATTGTGTACGTTCCTGATTTCAGATTTGTTCATAAAGTTTAAAAATAAAGCTGCATCTTCCACTAAGTATGTTTTAGTGGGTACTCTGGCTTTACTCTTGTAAATATGTTGGGCTTTTTTTCTTCATTTGTCATTTTCTTTATTTTTTTCCCAAAATCCTTGCTTCTGCTTTTTTCCAATTTATATATCCATAAATTTTCACTGTTGTCTAATATTGGGGAACCCAGTAAAAATACAAAGATGGCCAACAATGCAATGATTTCTCCTGCACAAGTCAGGTTTCTCACTTGAAATTTGGTAACTTAAAGGGACTGTGATGGAGATACAAGATCCTATTTTGTTAAGTAAAATGACAGCTTATAAAGAGAAAATTTAAATTCTCATTTGTCTTTTAGGCTGACTGTATTCACCATAAGTTGCTATTTAATGACAGTGCAATGGTGACAATCCTTGAGAAAGGAATAAGATGGAGAGAGGAATTTTAGGCATATTGTTATGTGCCAGCATCTAATTCTTTTGAACTATTGCTATTCTCTTTCCTTCCAAGGCCATAAATTTGTTTTATAGCTTGTAGGTCTATGGTGGAAAGGGTTGAAAACATAACCATGACCACAGATGGAAATAGAGAATTAGGAGTCATTTCATGGAAAGGGACTCTTGCAACTCCATAATTCACTTTGCACGGTAAGAAACAAAAATTCTTTCAAACACCAGGGGACATAAATGAGTGGATTTCCTGGATTCAAAATTCAAATCACAGCTGGTTACGGGGGAATGGAGTGAATATGTTCATTTTATGTCACTGCCTACAGAAGCAATGCTTAAGAGTATTCTGTTTTTTAACTGTTAATATAGATGTTCTCAAGCATTAACACAAGCATTCTTTTACCTCTCTCTTGATATCTGCCACCTTTTTATGGACTTGCTTGAAAGAACATGCTCTTTGAAAGATGCCACATGTGGCATTGACAGGCAGCTATTTGGCGTATGGCAGACAGCCAGTAAATCACTCAGTAATGTTTTCTATCCTTCCAGCCATATCTTACAGAATCTACAGTTTCTGCCTTTGCAGTATCCTTCAATGTCAGAGTTTATGTTCTCTTTAAACTTTGATGTGTGAAAGTGACGAAAAAAGGTACACATTCTCTTGCTAATTGATTTTTCTCTCCTTTCAGTGCACAAATCCCAGAGTGTGTTAACAAGTCTCTCTCAGCCTTTTCAAGCAGTCTGAGTGCAAAGCAGGTTTTTAGTTCTCTAGGAGGTGAAAAGAGAAATGGTTATTATACAAACCATTGCTTTGGGTCATTCATACTACTAACAGTTTGTTCAAAATCTAAGGAAAACCTTCATATCAGAAATGAAATTTTCAGTTCTTGCCAGAGTATAAACTGATAGGAAAATACATGTAACCTTTGCCTATTTCATGTACATTCATTTTTTTCAGCTGTTTTTGGCAGTGAACTAACTCTTGTAAGAGAATCTGCTACAAGGACTGCATTAAATACCCTAGTAATGCTTCTCTGTGTGTTATAATTTGTAATAGACCATAGCCAGTACTACCTGTTCTGACAAAGGGTCAGTCTGGCCTAGGAATTTCCTACATCAGTGGGTATACATAAATATCCAAGAAAAAGCAAGAAAAGGACAAGCACATGTAATACCTACTGTATGAATCTTTATATTATGACCACAGAAAATAATATCGTTAAAGAGCACTTCTGCAAGTTAACACCAATTATGCCCTCATATGCCACGGTGAAACCTGCTTTCAAAAGACACTGATCTTTGTCCCTCTGAAATTTCAAATACCTGTGGGATGTCTTAGATTGACTGTATGCACTCAATTTCAGAGGATATTTATCTCATAACTTCATATTTAAATGTTAGGAATGCAAATCTATTGTCATCTAAATATAAATGCATATGAAACAAATGATGAATCTGTATGTGGTGTGTAGGCCACAGAGAAGTTTGAGCTGTGGCTGTTTCAGAGTCTGACGTATACTCTGTAACTGCTTGTCATGGGTTCAGCAGTAGCAGTCATTTTTCTCCTCCTTGGTAGCTGGTGTAGCGCTGTGTTTTTTGATTTTGGGCCTGGGAGCAGTGCTGATAACACCAGTGTTTCGGTTACTGCTTAGTGATGCTTTGGTCTGGCCAAGGACTTTCTGAGTTTTATGCTCTGCCAGGGAGGAGGGGAAGCCAGCAGGAAGCAGGGACAGGACACCTGACCCAAACTGACCAAAGAGGTTATTCCATACCACAGCACGTCATGCCCCAGATGTAAAAGCAGAGAGCAGAGACCCGGAAGGGTGGGGGTGCACTGCGTGGTCGGGCTTGGTATTAGGTGGTGAGAATTGTATTCTTTCCTTGTATTTGCCTTGTCATTATTATTATTGGTGGTAGCAGTAGTGGTCTTGTGTTGTACTTTAGTTACTAAACTGTTCTTATCTCAACCTGTGGGAGTTGCTTTCTTTTCGATTCTCCTTCCCATCCCTCTGGGAGTGGGGGAAAGAAAGAGGGGGAAGTGAGTGAGAGAGAGAGACTGCGTGAGTTAGTCTTAAACCACGACATTGCCTAATACTGGGCTGACTTTAAAACACAGGTTATCATAGACTCTGTTGTTCCTCAAATATAATTTTATGTAAAACAGTACTAGTATGTGACAAAATACTAATTTCTGAGCATATTTTGTTTGCACAGTGTTTTCAAATCAATAAGCTGAGCTCCAAATAGGATCTTTTTTTTTCCCCTTGCCTCAACTGCAGGTAGCATTAATAAATATTTTTATTGTACAAACTCAGATTTCTTACAGTGAGATACAGATTTGCTAATCCTCTTGCCTTCTTGGCTACTTCAGGGGCACAAAGCATTGTGCATATTTTCTGGCTGGCCAGAACCTCTGGCTACATGAGGTTACTGATGCATCTCACTAAGTACCTCCTAGCAGACATAGGAAACGTGCACACCCAGCATGTCCAGGGCCCTAAACCAAATTTTAACTTGGTGGGATTGATTTTGCATTCACTGTAGGAAAAACATCAGCCTTAGAGGTCCTGGGAAGATACAGAACGTCTCATTTGTTAGGTTGGTTTTACATTGTGGAAGCACTAAAGATTTTCAGGGAAGATGAAATTCAAAAAGGATGACAGCTCCTACTATTTGCAGCACACCTTCAAGAAAAACAAACTAACAAACCCCACAACAGTAGAAAACTCCTAATCAGATGACTACAAGTCCATAATTGCCTTTGGCAGAGAGTGGGATAAGTCTAATCAACAATCTGTCACTAAGTTACCTGCAGGTGCTACCCCTTAAAATGATACAGATTCTTTAGCAGCTGCATTCCCTTCCTGATTTAATCAATGGTGTGCTGCAGTATGGCAGCAGATTTCAAGAGTTTTTACCTCTAATTGTTACGTGGGAAATCTGGACATGCTGCATTCAGTTACTAATTGCCAACCATGTTGTCTTAAAACAGGTAAAGAGTCCTTATGAGTATTTTCCAGAGATTAAATCATCCACAAGGTTTTCTTCTGAGACTTCAGAAGCAAAATGTTAAGCGAAATATTCACAACAAAATAAATATCTGTCTGGCATGAAAAGTGGAAATGGTCCCAAGGTGATATGCAACCACCCTCAGTAACAGTAAATGGAATTACAGCTCCCTTTTGTCAGTTTTACCTTCAACTGCGATTTAATTCTGTTTTTCGTTTTCAGCACTGTTCATTGTTTTGATTCAGATTTGTACAGATTAATGTATTTAGATATAATGTGGTTTGAATGAAGGAAATATTTTCAACAATGTATTTTTAGAACCAGGCTTTTAGCAAAGGGAGCATTCTGCTAGGGGGAGGGATTGACTTCAGAAGAGTTTCCCAGCAAGTCACTGGCAGGACAAGAAATAGGATCTCAGCCTCCTGGGGCTGTGCCTGCTGTTCTGTCCAGCAGCCTCTGCAGCTGTTTTTTATAAGCAATAGTTACAAAAAGCAGGGCCAGCAAAATACCTTCATCATAAACCAAGAAACAAGATGTATTCAAATGCTTCCAGCAATTGTTGAGCCATTGATTCACAGTCATCTCTCAAAGTACCAAGCATGACGAGCAGCAACTCTTTCATTCCTGCAGTGCATATCTGCACAGTGCAGGCATTAGGCAGAGAAGGAGCTGCCTAATTAAGAGGGTTTGTCCTAGCTTTAATGCAGTTTAAGAACAGATGCTTTAAGTTGCATTATTGGCCTGTGGATACCACTGAGGATGCTTTCCCCTCTTCAGAATGGATCTGTTCTGTGGCCTTTAGCAAATCAATAAATCTACTTAAATAGGATGAGGTTACTCTGTTTTGGGAGGTGCCTTGTGTAGGGCGTGCCAGCAAGTTATCATCTGCCTGCTGTTACCTTCTAATCCAGCAGGAGTTGTCACCATTTAAAAAGACATATTGTGCTATTTGTAGCATTTTCTAAAAGGCTGCTTAGCCAGGTGCAACTCTGATAGCACAAGGGCAGGAGCCACAGCTGCAAATGGATGGAAATCCAGAAGTTTGTAGTGCCAGTAAGAGAGGATCACCAGATGGGAAATTTAGCAGGAAATCAAAATGCCTTTATGAATTTCCCACTCTACATTTCCAAGTGAAAGCAAACACTTGCATTCTGAAAATTATGATATATTAAACAATTATCGTGAATTGCAGATAGCCAGCTCAGAGGTACCTGAGGTTTCGGGATTGCAGATGGCAAATTTAACAAGGCATTGTGACCTGGTTTTGCTACAAATATTAAGGAAGCCAGGAAAAGTGCACAGAGTCTCTGACAATGGCTTCCAACAGTATTGGGAAACCCAGACAAAGGTGAAGAGGGAATTAATACACAGAAGCTTGTTGATGCATTCTTCAGAATAACACAATCTACTGCTTCGGCCATCAGCTGTTCATGAATAAAAATTACCCAGTAAATATTGAAGGTTTGTTCTCGTTAGAGAAGATTTGCACAAAAGCATATAGATGCTGTAATAGATCAGTTAGATCGCTGGGAAGTTTTCAATGAACACTTTCTTGTGTGTGAGGCATGCTGTCCTGCAGACAATTTGGGAAGGGGAGGCAAGGGAGAGGAAAGCAAGTAAGGAAAGTACCTTACTTTCAACAGGTAACTGTTGAAAGTTACCTGTATTTAAAGTGGGAATAATCTGTCTTTTTGAGGAATGATGAACAATTTTCACAAAACAACTTCCTAGAACTTGCTGATGATAGTAGACAAATTTGATTATTACCTAAAATCATATGTAACATATATTGATAGATCATAGAATAATAGAATAATTAGGGTTGAAAGGACCTTAAGATCATCTAGTTCCAACCACCCTGCCATGGGCGGGGACGCCATACTAAAAGTCACCCTACTGCTTGGGAAGACAGACAGCAGACTGTAGCATTAAGTATTTACTCTTTCCATAAGGCTTTCTTTTGCATGCTTGCATGTGAATATTTCAAGGATTATGGAATTATACAGAGATGTGCAAGGAAAGCTTTTTGCATATCTTATAGGGCAGTCACACAGATAAATACTCTCAGCTTTCATTATTCATTTGAAAAAAATAGGCTATTTTTATATCTGCAGTAGTAATACATTTTTTTTTAAATTACAACTCTTTAGGTCACATTCTTAGTTTTCTGTATTAAGGTCTCTATGTGATAGCAACAGTGAGGGTAGAAAATACTGGCTTTATGATTTGCCAAAGGAGTGGAATATGGATACATGCCAAAACATTTTCTCATGTGTCTTCTGAGGATTTTTCTGTCTTGGTCTGATAACAGCCAAATTTGCTAAAGCTGCTTCAGTAAATATACTACATTGATTAAATACTCAGTGATGAAATACATGTTTCCTGGTCTTAGATCTACAGCATATCAAATACTGACCTAGAAATCAGGAGTCCAGGTTTCCTTATTGTGCCATAGACTTCCTATGTAAGAGGCTGACTTTGGTTGTCTGATACCTAAAGAAGAATGTAGGAATTAACAGGATTTCAAGAAGTACCAGATCATAATTCAAGCTTAACCTATGTTAAGATCAACTCTGAATGTGCAAGTTGTGGTTGTGCTCTGAGTTGGGAAAGGTTTCAGCTACAGAACAGATTTCTGACTTTGAAACTAGACTGTCTTTTGCATGAAGAGCACATCTGTAAAGTGGAGATAACAGTGTGGTGTTATAAGGAAAAGAAATTGTAAGTTTGGGGTGGATCTGAAAGACAAATTCTGGTAAGTAGGAAATTAAAAAATACAGTTCTTAGAATCTGGCATCTTCTTCTGGTGGTAATATGATATATTTATTTTGGTTTGGATAGTCAATGATGCTGGAAAAATATGGAGAAGGAAAAAAATACTGGCTTTATGATTAGCTCTTCAGTTTTTCATATGGCTCCTTGAATTGCTTATATCTTATTTTACTTCCCTACTGTCCATAACTGCCATTTGAAAAGTGGTAAACAAAGTTATGGAGATTCATTTAGGAAAACTACATTTTTCTTTTATAGAGAGTCTTCCTTAAGCAAAGTAATTTTATTGAGTTTATACCGCATGTATCTATATATACAACATTAAAAAATGAAAAAAAAAAAAGGGGGGGAAAAGGAAGGGAGAAAGTCTCCAAGCCATTTCTTCAGTGTACGGATGAGGAGTAAAAGCCAAGATATGCTTTTGGTTGAGATGTGTCAGTAGCATATAAAGCAAATGCCTGTACTTAAAAACTTATGTTTTGTCAAAAGGCAAGACAGATAATAATGTTATAGTGTTTTGAACATCAGCTAACTGTGGGAACTAAGGAAAGCAGGAGATCAACTTGAAATGGCTGGGCCAAATGTGAGAAACTGCAGGGACTCTCTACAGTCATTCAGGAGCTCAGGTCTTTTGGATCCAAATGTTTACAGATGGATAAAAATCAGACAGGTCCTCCTGTGTATCCAGGCACAGCCAATGCAGCTGCCAGAATAAAAAGCAGCCAAAGCAGAAAACGGGTGGTCTGGCATTGTTTTAACAGCAGCCAGAGGGATGACTGTACCAAAACTTCTGCTTTTTCTGGCTTCAAAATTTTCATTACTGCACAACGAGGGCTATATTCAGGCACCATGAAAGTAAGTACAAAGTTTGAAGTATGTGATCTAGCCTTAATGATAATTGTTCAGTTTCTGTGCCCTAGCCAAAGACTGCAGAAGGTTATTCTGTCCTCTAAAATTGCTTAATTTGCCTATGATAGTGTACCTAAAAAACCAGTCTGCAACCACTAGCGAAGTTCAATAGGCATCAGCACTTTCACTTCCAAGCCTTAAGATGTCATACATCTTTATTACCACTATTAATCTGATTTATTATCTGGATCAATTTTATTTAAGACCAAGACTCTGAATGAGACATTATCACTTCAGAATGGCATTTTGTCAGAAAACACACTTTTAAAAAAGGTCATGTGGACTGAATCACAAAGGATTTGGCTTTCTTCTTTACATCACTAACATAAAAATGATTAAAAATGCCAGTTCTTGATTGTTAGAAAACAACTCCATTCCAGACACAATCAATTCAAGTGCATGGTTGGAAATAATAAAACAGCAAAGGGCTGATAAATCTTTTTGTCTGTTTTGTTCCATTCTTGCATTATTCCCATTCTTTTAGAGAATTTTGAAACTGAGGAGGACTGTTGTGATCATCTCATCCAACAGGCCACAGAATTACACTAACAAATTCTCACATCAGACCTGTAATTTCTGCTTGAGCGGAGTAGGTGCCATTCAGCCAGACACTTAATCTTGTTTCAAACAATTCAACTGATGGAATATCCCTCACAGTCATGGCAAATTACTCCAGCTGCTAGTCATTCACACATATTTGAACTTTTCTAGAGCAATTTCCAGTATTTTGTTGTGGTTTTCCATGCTAAAATTTCAAATCTTTTCTTATTTTAAACTTGAATGTTCTCGTAGGTGATAGGAAAGCTACCCCAAAACATTTGTTTGGTGAAATAGATAGTTTAAGGTCTTCTTCGTGTGTGGCCAAGTTTTTAGGCCACCAGTTCTATTTCTTGGGATTTTTTGTTGCAGTATTCTAAAAACCTGCCCTTTTTTAAATACCATTACAGCTACTGGCTGTAAATCGATCCCCAAAAATCACAGATATTTTTTCAAAATTTAGTCATAAATATCTCAAAAACTACTTGGTACACTTCTGTATACCCAGTTATAGTAAAAAGAACAAATACTGCTAGCTGCTTTTCTTGGTAGCTGCCATAGTAAGATTTTAAAGAATCATAGAATCATAGAATAGTTAGAGTTGGAAAGGACCTGAAGAACATCTAGTTCCAACTCCCCTACATGGACAGGGACACTTCCCACTAAACCATGACACCCAAGGCTTTGTCCAACCCAGCCTTGAACACCGTCAGCAATGGAGCATTCAGAACTTCCCTGGGCAGCCCATTCCAGTGCCTCACCACCCTTACAGTAAAGAATTTCTTCCTCATATCCAATCTAAACTTCCCCTGTTTAAGTTTGAACCCGTTACCCCTCGTCCTCTCACTACAATCCCTCATGAAGACTCCCTTCCCAGCATTTTTGTAGGCCCCTTTCAGATACTGGAAGGTTGCTATGAGGTCTCCAGGCAGCCTTCTCTTCTCCAGGCTGAACAGCCCCAACTTGCTCAGCCTGTCTTCATATGGAAGGCGCTCCAGTCCCCTGATCATCCTCGTGGCCTTCCTTTGGACTTGTTCTAACAGTTCCATGTCCTTTTTATGTTGAGGACACAAGAACTTCACACAATACTCTAAAGTGAGGTCTCATGAGAGCAGAGTAGATGGGCAGGATTACCTCCCTCGACCTGCTAGTCACATTCCTCTTGATGCAGCCCAGGATACGGCTAGCTTTCTGGGCTGCAAGCACACATTGTCAGCTCGTATTGTTTCTCATCAACCAACACCCCCAAGTCCTTCTCTGCAGGGCTGCTCTGAATCTCTTCTCTGCCCAACCTGTAGCTGTACCTGGGATTGCTCCGACCCAGGTGGAGGACCTTGTACTTGTCATGGTTAAACTTCATCAGGTTTGCATCTGCCCACCTCACAAGCATGTCAAGGCCACCGTGGATGGCATTCCTTCCCTCCAAGGTATCAACCGAAGCACACAGCTTGGTGTCATCGGCAAACTTGCTGAGGGCGCACTCAATCCCATTGTCCATGTCACCAACAAAGATGTTGAACAAGACCGGTCCCAACACCGATCCCTGAGGGACACCACTCGTTACTGGTCTCCAGCTGGACATTCAGCCATTGACCACAACTCTTTGTGTGCGGCCATCCAGCCAGTTCTTTATCCACCGAGTGGTCCACCTATCAAATTGATGTCTCTCCAACTTAGAGACAAGGATGTTCTGTGGGACAATGTTAAACGCTTTGCACAAGTCCAGGTAGATGACATCAACTGCTCTACCCCTATCTATCAGTTCCGTAGCCCCATCATAGAAGGCCACCAGATTGGTCAGGCAGGATTTCCCCTTAGTGAAGCCATGCTGGCTCTCACCAACCACCTCCTTGTTTTTCATGTGCCTCAACATGCCTTCCAGGAGGATGCACTCCAAGATTTTGCGAGGCACAGAAGTGAGGCTAACTGGTCTGTAGTTCTCCGGCTCATCCCTTTTCCCATTCTTGAAAATCGGGGTTATATTTCCCTTTTTCCAGTAGTCGGGAATTTCACCTGACTGCCATGATTTTTCAAATATGATGGACAGTGGCTTAGTAACTTCATTTGCCAGCTCCTTCAGGACCCACGGATGGATTTCATCAGGTCCCATGGACTTGTGTGTGTCCAGGTTCTTAAGATGGTCTTGAGTCAGATCCTCTCCTACAGTGGGCCCAGGGTCTTCATTCTCACTGTCCCTGCACCTGCTTTCCACTTGGGTGGTGTGGTCAGATCATCTGCCAGTGAAGACTGAGGCAAAGAAGTCATTAAGAACCTCAGCCTTCTCCAAATCCAGGGTAGCCAGTTCTTCTTCCCAGGCCACCTGTCATTGCTTCCACCTTTTATAAGCCTCTTTTTTCCTTCACATTTTCCTCAGCAGCTCCTTATCCATCCAGCAAAGTCTCCTGTCTCTCCTGCTGCACTTTCTTCTAGTTGGGATGCAGCGCTTCTGAGCTTGTCATCGGTAGTCCTTGAATATGAAACAACAGCCTTGGGACCCCCTGCACTTTAGGGCTGTATTCCATGGAACCTTACTAAGCAGGTTCCTGAAGAGGCCAAACTCTGCTCTCTTGAAGTCCAGGGCAGTGAGCTTGCTGCATGCTCTTCTCACTGTCCTGAGGATCTCAAATTTGACCATCTCATGACTGCTGCAATCAAGGCTGCCCTGGAGCATCACATTTCCAACCAGCCCTTCCTTGTTGGTGAGGACGAGGTCAAGCATAGCACCTCTCCTTGTCAGCTCCTCTATTACTCGCAGAAGGCAGTTGTCTTCCACACAATCGAGGAAGTTCCCGGATTGCTTGTGCAGGGCTGTACCATCCTTCCAACAGACATCCTGGTGTTTGAAGTCCCCCATGAAGGCCAGTGCCTGCGAGCGTGAGGCTGTTCCTATCTGTCTATCGAGTGCTTTTCCACTCTGTCCTCTTGATACATAACAGACATGCTGATATTTTCTGTACATGTACATGTATACATAATCTTCCTAATGAAAAAGAAGCTGTTGAACTCTCAGCCCCTCAGAGTCAGGTACATTCTTCAGTGAGATTATTGCACAAAGGAGACAAACCTCACAATCTTTGAGCTGTAATTTTCTCTGCAGTTTCATCCTGAAAAGCATGCCTTTATCTAGGGTAAGACATTAAAATAATATTAAATTAACCAATGACGATCATCCTGAGGCAGATCTGGACATGCAGAGGCGCAGAAACCATAGTTGTTTGAGAAAGTTTTGCAGTTTATATTGTAGGTACTAGGTGAGAGCTTGGTGGGAGTTCTAGGGGGTTTTAAAGCAATTTAAAATCCTTCTGTGCATATGAATCTAGGACCGTTCACAGCTGTGGAGCATTGCAACTGAGTCTTCATACATATCTACCGTGGTTTAAGCCGTAAGCCACGCAGCTCGTTCTCTCACTCACTCCCCTCTCTGTCTTCTCCCCACTCCTGGGTGAATGGGGAGGAGAATCAAAAGAATGCAACGCCCACAGGTTGAGATAAGAACAGTTTAGTAACTAAAGTATAACACAAGACCACTATTGCTACCACCAATAGTAATAATGACAAGGCAAATACAAGGAAAGAGTACAATTGCTCACCACCTAATACCAAGCCCGACCACGCAGTGCACCCCCACCCTTCCAGGTCTCTGCTCTCTGCTTTTACATCCGGGGCATGACGTGCTGTGGCATGGAATAGGTCTTTGATCAGTTTGAGTCAGGTGTCCTGTCTCTGCTGCCTCCTGGCTTCCCCTCCTCCCTGGCAGAGCATGAAACTCAGAAAGTCCTTGGCCAGACCAAAACATCACTAAGCAATAACCGACACGCTGGTGCTATCAGCACTGCTCCCAGGCTGAAAGTCAAAAGCACAGTGCTAAGCCAGCTACCAAGAAGGAGAAAAATGACTGCTACTGCTGAACCCAGGACAGTATCAAAGCAGAATTTATGTAGATATTATGGATATTTTTCAATCCTAGCATAATGTAAGGTGGCCAGATAAAAATTAGAGGTTTTTTACAGAAGACAAACCAAAATTATCTGAAAATGCCTACTAGATTAAAAATGTAGCCTTCAGGCATAAGTGTATGCAAACTTTGTATATTGCATATACTTACGAAAACATTACGTAACACTTGCATGAATGTTGTAGTTATGTAACATTAACCAGAATTTTAAAAATGAAGGTATTGAAATAGGTTATTTTGTTAACAGCTAATTTATTCCATTTCAGACTAAAAGTCTTAGATGTTCTTTATAGGGAGTTATACATTATGATTGACTACATCATTGGTTCTTATCGGCATGATGTACTATTATTGGTTATTTCATCATAAAATACGTATACATATTCATGCTATATAAATGTATATATGTATAAATGGGTGCATATATACATTATGTTAGTATGTTTTTTGCATTTCATGTTATTGTATTTCATTGAAACGTATTTTATATGGTACACAATATATAGGTAGCATGTAATATACAAATATTCTATATTCTAGTTGTATATTATAATGTACAATTATGTTATGTTATATTTTAGGTAGGTTATATATCATGCATGTTATATTATAATGTAAAAAAGTTTAAAAACTATGCAATGCTTAAGTATATATTAATGATTTGTTTAATACTTAGATAACCACCAAAATATGGCTTGACCTATTAAAAAAAACCCAAGTCATCACTTATGAAGAATAGTTGTTACAACATTTGCTGGAAAAATTCTAATACAGGGCTAATTAAAATCTGAATTCAAAACCATTTTCCAAATTGCATATGATTTAAAGTTGAAACAAAAAATACAAATGCTGATGTCTTTTGGAATTTCAAATTTGAGTTCTAAAATCATGATTTTAGCCCCTTAAGTATTACAAAACATTTATATTTCCCTTTTACTCTTTCACCAAGTGTTCCAGGTTCAAATTTTCCCATTTTTGCCAGTTTTGACACTGAGAAATTTAGATTATGTATTTGCGCATGCACACCCAGAAAAAAATCCGAACTTCATCTGGGCCTATCTAGGTTTATGACCGGTGGAGAATGACCTAGAAGATAATTGTTAATGTGTTACTCCCGATAATTTGTTGACACAGCCCTTTCATCTCTATGAAGCAACAGTGCCTCCTGGTGGTCAGCCAGTAGTTAACGTCAGGCAACTTTTTATTTATTTTTTTTTTTTCCTCCAGAAGTATTCGACTCCATTGCAGTTGATCTGTAGTAAGGTACTGTCATAATAAAGCTGAGACTCCTGTGTGAATTGTTGCCCTGGGAAGTAGCTTTATTGAGAATTCATTCAGGTACTTTAGATACCTGGAATTAAATACGTACTTACATACTTTGGAAGTAAATAGCTTCTTTGGGAAAAGATTATTAATAAAAGCAAACTCCCTGTACCTGTGGTCTTACTCCTCCCATGACTCAAATGCTCTTCCTCTCCCCCTGTCCAAGGATGCACATATTAGGTGAAATTAAAATAAAAAAGAAACTTAAAAAAACCCCAAACTTAGTTGTGCTGAGTCGCTGAGTCTTTAAATATTATTTATGTGCATTCACTATATGCACTGCTTGCAGTTAATAGGAAAGTTCAGTCCCTTGTGAAAACCAATGCTTTCTAAATCATTGTAATTCCTTCCATTTCATTTTCTTCACTAAACATACACAAAACTGGAAGAGAATAAACGTCTCCCTGTCATTAAATTCAATTTCAGGCATTTTATTTGATGAAATATATATTTGCACAAACATTTCTCACTGGGGATGGCATCCAAATATGTACTGTCGAACTTGACATCAGAGCTTTATAACCTTGTATTCTACTCATTGATCTCTAGCTGCTATGAACTAAGTAATCTCCTATTCATATTTAGCTTAAGTTGTAAACAGTATAAGGTTCTAAGCCTTATACACAGAGATTCAGTAGTATGAAAAAATACTGACAAGATACTGCTACTTGTCAATGTGTCTGACCAGCAAAGTGCAGAGTTGAATGAGCTTGCATCTTCCATGGCAGCATTATAGACTGAAATGAGGTTTTATTTTACAACAAAATACTTTGTTGCGTAAGAAGAATTTGCTTAAAATACTTGAATGTGTGTATGGGAGGTGAGTAAAATCTGAAACTGATGATATTCTAGCGTATATCATATAGAACAGGTAAAGAAATATGTGCTCCTTCAGAAATACAAATAAGCATGGACCTTTGCCATCAATGGTTAGGAAAGGAGTATTCAGAGGGCTGAACAAATTTTCCAGGTGTTTTATTGTTGATGTGAGCTTCTCTTTTACTATCTTTCTGTATTTCAGTGAATAAGTCTTTAATTTTTTGATACTAAGTTCTACAACTGCAAGCAGATGGAGACATGCTTGTATCAGAAGCCTCAAAGTAGACAGAGAATGACATGCAACCAAATCTTGCACGGCGTAAATCAGGTTTGTTGAAAATGGAAATCATTGTCAAGGCACAGATCTAACATACATTCTGAATCTGATGAATATAAAGAAAGGTTGCACTTGTATTGCTTTAGGAAATATGCAGTGAAAAACTTACTCTCAGAAAGTATGCAAGATTGCATAGTTTTTCATTAAACATAAATGGAGTTAATACATGGACATTTAAAGACATATGAGTGATTTTGATTCTTATATTTTTCCTCACTAAAGCTGCTGTTCCTAACAACATCCAAGTTCACTGCAAGTGCGTTCCCATGTATAAATCCTTATATGAATTTATGAAAGTTAATAAAAATATTGAATTTAAACTGAAGTTTTGCATAGGCTAATGAATATTTGGATGACATCCTAGCTTAGTTATATTTGAATTTCAGACCTGCAGTAGTTTGCCACATTCCTTTGCCAAAACTCTCACATATTTTATGCAGGAGCACCACATAGCAAATTCAGATGCTGAAAAGCAGAAATTTCGGGCTGCTCAGACCATGATTTGTTTTGTTTGATATTGGTCCTCTTTCTACCAGACTTGTAATTATAAAGACACATTGGTTTTCTTATTAAAAGCTTTCCATGAGATTTTACAACTTTGATATTGAGGTATTTTCTAAAGAAAGAGGTATCAATGTCTCCAGGTTTCAATTCAAACAAATTCCTCTAAAAAGTAAGCCTTCTAATGTCTTTGGCAGCACAGATTCCGTACAGATCCTTTCCCATTAGCTTGTATGAGAGGTTATTCTCGTCTTCCAGGTGGACTGAAGACTTTGTAAAGTGCAGAGATGTGAAATAACTGCGGCCAAGATAACATCTCAATTTTGATAGAGCAGAGAAGATTATTAGGAAGAAATTCTTTACTGTAAGGGTAGTAAGACGCTGGCACAGGTTGCCCAGAGAAGCTGTGACTGCCTCATCCCTGGAAGTGAATCCATATTGGATGGGGCTGTGAGCAACCTGGTCTAGAAGAAGGTGTCCCTGCCCATGGCAGGGGGGTTGAAAGTAGATGATCTTTAAGGTCTCTTCCAACCCAAACCGTTCTATGATGATTCTATGATTCAGTGTCCTCAATGTAATTTTTACAAACAGAATAAGTTACTGTATTAAAAGCCATTTAACTGCTTTGATGCAAACAAGTGGAATGATAGAGTTCTTACCTGTACGCATCAGCCATTAAATGACTCTCAGAGGGGACTCGTGGTTTTCATTCATTCCTCAGCAGCAGTTTTACCATAGAGGGAATACTGAGAAGAATGATTGCAGGATTTTCCTAACTCCATCGCTGTCTGTATAATGATTCAAGAAGTTCAAAAAACATTATTAGTTTACAGATGGTGTAAGCTAAATTGTCACAAAAAGGGTAGAACATAACTTTCACTTGCACAGAAGACTGGTCCCTTTCTAATTTGACTGTTCAGAAACCACTTGATATTACTGATCATAAACTGTTACTGCACTGCAGATAGGCATTATCTGTCATTCTATTTTTATTAATTTTTGTTGCAAACAGGTGAAGTGATTATCAATTCAACTCATGAGGTTTAAGAAATGTCTGTGTTATAGGTATGACTCCCGTGGTATTACATATATTATAAGTTAAGATAGCCTTGTAGAGAATGTGAATGACTTGCAAAAGTACCTAAAATCAACAAAACTCAAGTGTATGGATTTCCCAGGGATTTACTTATAAGCATGTGCATAAATACAGGACTTTTTCCTTCAATTTGGGAAAGCTAATGAAAGTTTTTCTATTGATTACAATCCATCTTTAGCTGTATGAACAATCAGTGAGCAAACCAGGTGACACTTCCACTTAAATTTATCTGCAATGCAGAAGAGTGACTGAGAATAAATACAAATCAACACGAAGGGATATCTGTAGTTCTCAAAAGAGAAGGGAACAAAGAAGAAAAAGGAAGGCATGTCTGCGATTATGGTGATTAACTTATACTAAGAGATGTAAATGAACTATAACAATTCTGACAGTATTTATATTATTAGGCCAGAAAAAATGTCTGCATCAAAGCCCTAGAAACAAATGTACTCACAGAGCTAATGTTGCTGCAGAGGCAATTGTAGTAACAGTGCAGATACTGTACAGCTGATGTTTTTAGAGTTCAGTTTTCTATTCAGTACACATGATGTTCATCTATCTTGTCCAGAAAAAAGAGACAGTGATAAGCTAAACCACTACTTTTAGATAATCTGAGAGAAGACACAGTGACAATTTCCCATCTAATTCTCAGTTGCCATGACACTGTGAGCCTGAAATGTACTATCTATTACAGCTTATGTGCAGGCTAGATTTACAATAAAAAGCTTTACACCTTAAAAAGTCTCTGTGCTTCTGAGACACCCAGGTAAGTAACCAGTTGTCTTTGAAAAATATCTGACCATGAACATTTTACTGAGTGGCTGCAGCATGATCACATCTGTCACTAAGTACAGAAGCTGTTCTCTTGAAAGTCTGGACATCTAAATTCACCCCAAATTCTTCTAACATGGCTCTGGAGCTTACATTTGCAGGCTGTCTTGCATCTGGTCAGAGTGGAGGAGGAATACAGTAAGTGTGTGGTCCTGCTGGATAAGATATCTGATACAAGAGGCAGAGAATATATAATGGCACCCAGGTTTGCCCGATATGGTCCCTGCTCAGGTCAAGGGAAGATGAAAAGGGATGTTTCAGCCCTGGGTCAGGGTACAACCCCTCTGTAGCTTGCAGGTACTTTACCCTACAAATGAAATCGCCCACTGATCTAAATTAGCAAACATACTGTGGTTGTAGTGGATTTATGTTAGTTCATTTCATCTGAAAGACTGGTATGAAACTTTCCTAAGAAAACACAATTTGCAACTTTTCAACAGATTTAATTGAATCTAAAATTCATCTTGTTCATGCCATCCATAACAATCAATGGCTATACAATTTCAGTAATGACTCTTTAAAATTAGAATTATTGAAAAGGCTTACAAGTAGTGATAAACAGAGTAGGATGATATTGATTGGTCAGTGGAAGACATTGATTTGAACTCTAAACAAGTACTATGCTAGAAGAAGCATATCAACATACGCCTTTTTGCCGCTCACTCTGAGTCACCTGTAATCAGCTTCATGGTATTTATTTGATTATGGGTTTAATGAGCTTTTAATAGCTTGAGGAGATTTATGGCTGAGAAAACACAAAAGTCTAAAAAACGTCATGTAGAATGTACATGAGAGTGTGAAGCATTCACAAGTAGATTGTGAATGCTTGTGATTTACTGAAGAAATATGCTTACCATATAAACATTCTTATACTATGCCTGTAAATGTTCTTACTCAGTATAAAATAAGTTGTCTATATTTATTTCATCTAGATATGATGTTCCATCCTCACTTGAGCCAAATAAGAAATTTTGTGCTTACATTTGTGAAGCATGTAGACTGTGTATGTCTGTGCACATGCTGGGTGTGTATACCATTTCATAACTTGAAAATAACTAGAAATCTTCCAGTTTCAGTCAAGGAAAACAGAATATTCTATCTAATCTATATTTAGATATATTCTTATTATATCAAGTGACACAATGACATAAACCAAAGAACTAAGGAGTCAGGGCTACAGTAATGATAGGTACTGTTTAAGCACAGAAGATGGTGCTCTCTGCTTCAACGGTCATTTCACCAGACAGGTGAAGACACAGAGTGACTAATGTTGCAGCAGAAATGGGTTGGTATATTCTTGGACTAACTTTAATTAGCAGGTAAGTAATGAAGGAAAAAACAGGGAAAGTTATGGTAAGAAGATTACACATAAAGGATAGAACTATGTAGAGAATAAAAAAGAGAATGAAAAGAGAGAAGACGAACAAACAGCAAGTCTGCACAGATTAGGGAAAATTCAGTAAAGCTTAAGTTCTGCAAAAAGAAGATCAAAAGTTCCTGGCAGACTTAGAACCTTACCCATCACACTTCTGCTACAGGAGTCTTTGCTCTGGCTGTTGTTCATCCCTCCTCTCATCAGCATGGATCTGTGTTGCTAATTCTGTACTTGTACCATGTGCATGTCTCTTAGAAATGTCAGTGGAAATGTCAAGCATGAAATGTGTTTAGTATATGCAATATATTTGTACTGAGAGGACAATTTCGCCCCGGTTTTGTCTTCTGGCTTAATAGAGTTCTGATGTTAGAAAAACATATGCAAAGCTGGACACTTGCAACAAAGTTCAAGTTCCGTCTTTGAAGGAGCTGATTATGATCTTGTACTGATTGTTGACAGTCAGACTAAATACTGCTGAATTTAGCGCAGTGATCCCCAGTGGACACATTTCTAACAGGGAGATTGAGCTCTTATGTCTGTCATTTAGCAGGATCTAAAACAGTTTAAAGGCATCACAGTTCTATTTTTTACTGGTCTCAGTAGGAGCTGAACAATTTGCAAAATCCAGAAATTGGATGTAAATATCTAAACGACAGCTGGTGTTTTTGAAAAATGAGGTTACTTATTTAGCTTACATAAAAACTGATGGCTGCAAAACTGTTTTGATATAAGCTCAAAGTTTAACAGAACTGCACTAATAATACCTGGCAGCTCTACGTTTTTCTTTCTTTACACATACATAAAGGATCATAGGGATTTTTTTACATTTTTCCTGGTTTGCTTCATGCCAAATATACACCAGTGTAAATGCAGCATAATTTTGTAATATGCCTGCAACTTTGCAAGTGTCCACTGTAAGAAGTTCCATTCTGTTCCAAAACAATAATTTGTCTTTTAAAAGTTATCCCTCAGTTGCATTTCTGGAAAGTGTAGTGAAGCGTTTGTCTTTTGAACTGATTTAGGAACATAACATGCAAAATTTTAGCATTTACACTCGCTACAACAAGATACGGAAGGGGCTGAAGGGTAAAAAAGAAGCTGAACTACAAAGAAAATGTGGGCATTTTGAAGACATAATTTTTCTCATAAGGCTTCAAAATGTCATGTCAGCTTCATACAGAATTACTGCCAGTAAAAGCTACAAACACACCGGTATAAGTTTTATTGTTTGTCAACATCTATCACACATGTACACTCACATTCACACCAATGTGCAAAAGGATGAGGATAGCAGGGAATCTGGAGATCCTGACTATTATGTTTTCATATATATGTTTTTGTATTTCTATTTTGAGAACAATCTTGCACTAAAGAAGGGGGTACTCCTTCAAAATCCCAGATGTAAGGGCAATGCATGCCAATGACACTATTTCTGCTCTGGCGGGTATTTGCAATGGCTGGAAATGCAGGTGAGACACAAGAGGAACATGTTCTAGAAATACTGGGGACCACAAAATCCTGAGGGCAGAAACTAAGGAGGACCAGTTACCTCACAAGAAAACCAAGATGTATCTTGAATGAATGACAGTGGCCCAGAAACAGTGGCTCAGAAACTGTAAACAAAACACTAAAAAAACTTCTCTGAGGGCAGCAGGAGGAAAAGAAACGGCAGCCAAGAGAGTAGGACGCAGAAACAACCTCCCACCCAGGCACTGGGCAGATACTGGATGAGAGGCAGTCAGTTGATGCCTTGGTGGGGGCCTTCCTCCATGCTCAAGAGCATCTCAGAGCCTCAGCCCTTGACCCCAGGTCTGCCTTGACCATGGGCTGACCTGACCTGACCCACTGTACTGGAACTGGCTTTGCCTGGATGTTGCCTGGCATGATTCCCTTATGCTGGGTCTGTGCCTACCATGGCAAAGAGGGGAGAGAGGGCATGGACCCTCTGACCTGCAGGTACCCACTGGTCTATGGTTTGTAGCCAGTGCTGGTCCCTAACCTGCCTACGTACCTATCTGTCTGTCTGCCTGTCTGTCTATCTATCATAAAGTAGCTATGCTCTTGTTCGTTTAAATGGCATTGTTTTCTTTGTCTATGAGTTTTCAAGCAACTTTGTATTTACAGTGAAAATTACTCTGAATCTCCATATTTGCCTGAATGCTGTAAAAAACAATTCTCCATCTGAACTCTTACTTTGTAAATGCTCTTACTGCTATTCAGAAGTCATACTTTATTACTTTCCTGCTTCAAAAGCTTGAGTCATCCAGTCATGGTCTTGAAGCTATTCTTGATGGTCTGGGTGATCAGTCATACAGAACTTTGGTAAATCAAGGCAGACTAACATCTGAACCAGCAAACTGTTAATCCTGCACATGTTATACATAAACTCAGAGGTTTTAATAAATCCCCTGCTGCCTTTTTAATGTTTGCTAAAATTCTACTCAATATTCAAGGTTTGGCATGTTTTATGATTGCAGTTTTGTCATGGAAACCTCCTGTTTCCATGGAATCGTCTGCCAGAATCTAGTCCTCTATTTACATAAAAAATGTTGATATTTATTACATTTGGATATCTAGATACCTAGAGATTTCTTCTGCATTAGTAGGCTTTTTTTCTCTTAGGCAATACAGATGCAGACAGCAAGAGATATACTCATCTATGGCCAAAACATCCAGACACCAATAGTGCATAAACAGATGCAGAGCTCTATTCGGCAAATAACCTGAAAAAAACAGTTCTGGAAGCTGCAATGTGTCCTCTTTATAACCATGGTATATTAAGTGTGAAATGGAAAGATGTAATCAAGAAAACTCTAAACATTTCACTACTGCTAATGCAGTTTGGATTATAAAGTCAAGATACTAACTCAGACCCTAGCTACAAAAATGTTACCTGATGTAGACGAATTTACTGCGGGCTGATGTCCAAATGCAAGTTACAGTAGGTTGAATGCAGTCAAGAGGGCAAAGTAACAGTTTCTACATGATTTTGTAGCACATTAAGATGTATGGAAAATATTAAGTAAATTGAAATTAAAGCCATTTTATAACATAGGAATGTAAATGTTTTTAAACGTGTTTGTTAAATAAATCCTTGTGAGATATGCAAAGCCATAGGATGCCATATTTTCCCTCAATAAATTTTCCTTAATTTTAAAAAATACTGAGTGCTCATGGTGGGACAAACCACAATATAAAGCAAGTTCCTCCCCTTTTTCACCCCTCTTTCTCCATGTGAGTTATACAGTGCGTTATTCAGCTCTCAGGCTTGGTCTATGTGGACTAAAGAGTTAAAGCAGATGAATGTGAACTTGTGTGGATGGAAAAGTCACTTGACACAAAATGTCCTGGACTGCAGCTTGAATTCAGAATGTGCAAGATTAAGACTGAATGGATTGTGTTCAGCCTAAGTGAGGTCCAGGCAACGCTTTGGTTCAGATTGAAACACCTGAGGTTTTGTGCGGATTGATTGAAACACTAACTAGGTTTATAAAGCAGAATTAATCTTCCTCCAACCCTAGCAAAGCTCTTTGCTAGTGAAGCTTGCTTTCTATTTTCATGAAAGAGTACAGCTTTAAACAGAAATAACAAAACACAAGTTGATCCACCACTGTTGTGGCACAAGCTAAGGTCTGGCGGCCGGAAGATGTCATGCTGTACGGAAAGACAGGACTCCTCCCCTAATAGCCAACAGTGTTTACGTTATGATGTAAGCAGACGGAAGTGACGTTGTAAACCGTGGATATATAATGTTGTGTTTTCCTGTAATAAACGCCATTTTGCTGTTCACCATATTGGTGTGTATGAGCTGATGGACCGAGCGGCCAGGGGTTGGTCGCCGTGCCGTTCCTGAACCAGGTCGCCACGCCTCCGTGAGGCAACAAGTGGTGCCGAAACCCGGGAAATTCGCCTGGGATCAGGTGAACGGCGGCCGGAGCGGCGGGGCTGGCCCGGCGGGGAGGACGCTCCCGGATTAGTAAGGAGGATGGAAGCTCCTGTGAAGGTCGTATCACAATTATATAAGCAGTGGGGTGTTGATTGTAAATCCAAAGATTTTATTTTAGCCGTTGTGAGGCTGTTACAGATTGGGGCTATTGATCAGCCGGCAGATATTCTCCACCCAGAAGTGTGGGTTAAATGTACTATAGCGTTAGCCGAGGAGATGAAGTCCTCGGGTTGTGGGAAATACCGTAAGTCGTGGGGGAAAGTTGAACAGGCTCTGCGAAAGGCTCGGCAGGAGCAGGAATCCTGCATGTATGGGCCAGCCGTACAGACTCCGTACCCATCGGACGGGGGCACCTTTGCTGAGTCTGAAGACTCGCGGGACGGTGATGCGCCCTACGAATCCCCGGACCTTGAACCACTTACCGAGGGACAGAATGAAGCGAAATCCTTTTGGGGTGGATTAATGGACTGGGTTAGACCGCCGCCCTATGCGCCCCAAGATGGCGCCGAGCGGCAAGGGGAAGAGCGGAGCGAGGATGTCCCTGTCAGGAACAGGGGGGAAGGGCGGAGCGAGGACGTCCCTGTCGGGAACAGGGAGGAAGTGTTAGGATTGACATGCGCACACAAACGGGAAGAGGGGTGGAGCGCGTGTGAGGCGTGGGGAGCCAATCAGAGCGGTCATTTGAACAAATGCCCTTATAAGGTAAACGCCCCTCTGAGTGGAAGGCGGGGTGAGTCAGGAGGGGGGGAGCAGCCCGCCGACAAGGGACGTGGGCGGGACCGGAGCAGAGGAAGAGAGCGGCCCACTTGTGGGGCATGCAAGGGAGCCGGGCGGGCCTGGAGCCCAGCAACAAAGTATCGGAACCCGGAGGTAACTAGTCAGTCGAGCTCTGATGCCGATTCCGACACTGACGGGGATGAGGGGCTCTTAACCAATTCTGATTCAGATAAAGAAGAACTAGGGGTAGATAAAATCAAAAGCCAAATTACCCCCTCCTGTAATAAAGGGAAGCCTGAAACAAAGACTACGTGTGCCGAGTGGGTTCCACCAGCCCCATTAGCATTCCCGGTCCGAGTAACGGATGGAGGACAGAGGACTTTTTCCCCTGCAAACCCTAAAGATATACAGGCAATTATTAAAGCAATTGCAGATAAGGGGCTTAATTCTGCTATGGTCTCCACCCTTATAGATGGGGTTTTTGGGGGAGACGATATGCTCCCGTTTGATATACAACATGTTTGCAAAATGATTTTTGGAGGGGCAGGGATGATTGTTTTCAACCAAGAATGGCAAGATAATTGTATGAAACAGCTAGCCCTAGCAACTGGGAAACGCCATCCGTTACATGGTTCCAGCCTGCCACGTTTAATGGGCACTGATCCAACAATGCTCACTCTCCAGACACAAGCCCAAGGTTTGCGGGCCCATGAAGTCATGATAACTACTCGTGCAGCTAGAGATGCTATTCATACAGTCTCTCGAGTTATTGCTAAGCCTTCGCCATGGGCAACAATAAAGCAAACTGAAAGTGAGAGCTTTACGCAGTTTGTGGATCGCCTTCAAATGGCGGTCGATTCTTCGGCCTTGCCCGCGGAAGCAAAAGGTCCGGTCATTGCAGATTGTATACGCCAGCAATGTAATGCAAAAACCAAAGAAATCTTACGGTCGATGCCGATGGGATCAAGTGCCGCGGACATGATTAAACATGTTTCAAATGAGGAGCAGTTAACCCCGTTTCAAGCAGCTGTTACAGCAATGGCCAATATGAGGGGGTGTTTTAAATGTGGTCAGGTGGGCCATGTGGTGGCAAACTGCCCCCAGCAGGGGAACTCATCAATGGCATCCCCCTCGCATCATAATCAATCTAGAGGGCCGTGTTGGACTTGTGGAAAGAAAGGCCATGTTGCTAAGGAATGTAGATCTAAAATCCCGGGAAACGGGAGGGGGAGAGGGCGTCTGGGCCGTACTCGGCCCTCTCCCGCTTGGGATATGAGGCGGCCCAATTATGCCAACCTCGCGTGGGGCAAAGCGCTCTCGAACCCACTGCCCCTCCGAGAAGTGACCAATTTCACGGCCCAACCGTCAGTTCAGCCGAATCCGTCCCTATCTCAGGGACAGCAAGGACAACCTCGTGGGGGCGAGACCCCAGGGTGGCCCTGGCAATAAAGTGTGACAATCCGCCAGTGGTGTGGGGAATCTGCTCCCTTTATAATAGTTCAAATGACACTACAATTAGTGTCCCCTTTTTGATTGACACCGGAGCAGACGTTACAGTTATTCCTAAAACGAATTGGCCCCCACACTGGAAATTGGCAAATGCCCCTATGGTGGGTGGAGTCGGGGGACTAACCCGAGCTTAGAAGAGTGTTCAATTAATAGCAATCACACTTCATACTGAAAAGGGACCGGAAAAAACTATCACCCTTTTCCCTTATGTCATGACAGAAGTCCCACCCCTGTTGGGAAGGGACGCTTTAGTCCTATTAAAAGCCAGGGTGACAAATTTAATTTAAGGGCCACTGCCGTATACCCACCTCTACCAATTAAACTGACATGGAAATCGTTTGACCCAGTGTGGGTTGAGCAGTGGCCCCTATCAAAGCCTCGAATGGATGCCCTTCTTGAGCTGGTTGACCGAGAACTACAACGTGGTCATATAGAGCCCTCCACTAGTCCATGGAATACTCCAGTTTTTGTAATACCCAAACGAACTGGCGAAGGGTTTCGTCTCCTTCATGATCTGCGGGAAGTAAACAAGACAATTCAACCAATGGGTCCTGTTCAAACGCTGTTACCTATGAACTCTATGATACCAGAAGGACAACCTTGTGCTGTCCTTGATATCAAGGACTGTTTCTTTTCGATACCCCTGCATGAGGTAGACAAGGAGCGGTTTGCTTTTTCAGTTGTGTTTCCAAACAGCCAACGCCCTAATCTACGCTTCCAGTGGAAAGTGTTGCCCCAAGGAATGAAAAATGAGCTGGGGGAATGGGAGCAGGGGTGGCGGTTGGTTTTGACGGGGCGAGGGTACGCTGCCGTCAAAAAAGATGGTAGAGTTAAGTGGTGTCCGCTTAAGTGTATTAAACCAGATCTCCAGAATAAATCTAATGAAAATTGTGAGTCTTGTTCACAGGATTAGATCATCGGACGCCCCCGTAGCCCGTATACCCCAGCGTCATGCGTCCCATTCAAGCTTGGGAGTTCCACATTGGCAGAATCCAGACCACGACAAAATGGCCATCGTTGGGAGGGGTGGTGATGCTTTCGTGAGAATCAGGTCACCAGCCCCACAAATGGGTGCTTGAACAGGGCCGATCGCAACAATCATCATGGTACTGATCTTTGGGCCTTGTAAGCTGTTAGAGCACCAACAACTGCTTTAAGAATGTATCTATTCGGTGCTATGTTTACTTAGTGTTACCTCAGTGTTATATCTCAGGTTACTTTTAAGCTGCCTTAAGTTATGATGTTTAGGTTTTTGTCGACCCTTGTAAATTGATATGAATATTACCGGCCACTTCTTCTGATGCAGGCTGGCCACCTACATCGGAACGAGTGTGCATTTTGGTCAGTTTAGAAGCCCAAGCCTCAGACAGTGTAAGGGAGGCATGCACCTTACGTTGTACTGACGCTGTTTGGAGCTGGTTTTTTTGATTTTTAGTAGGGTCGTTGCACTGTATTTCAGTAACATTTTGTGTTTTGATTCTTATATTTGTATGTAGTCTTTTGTAAGATCGATCTTGTCTAAGGTGTCTTACGTGTTTTACTCAAGTTTATTATATATGTTTGGTACGGTTGTTATAAGGTATTGAATAAGATTTTATAAAATATAAATAAGATTTTTATTAAGTATATTGTAGCTAATTTGGTTAAGCATAGGGAGGGGGGATATGTTGTGGCACAAACTAAGGTCTGGCGGCCGGAAGATGTCGTGCTGTACGGAAAGACAGGACTCCTCCCCTAATAGCCAACAGTGTTTACGTTATGATGTAAGCAGACGGAAGTGACGTTGTAAACCGTGGATATATAATGTTGTGTTTTCCTGTAATAAACGCCATTTTGCTGTTCACCATATTGGTGTGTATGAGCTGATGGACCGAGCGGCCAGGGGTTGGTCGCCGTGCCGTTCCTGAACCAGGTCGCCATGCCTCCGTGAGACAACAGGTGTTTGATTTGTGTGCAGCTCCCCCTCTTTCTTCCCCCCCCCCGCTCCCGGAGGGATGGGAAGGAGAATTGAAAAGAATGCAATTCCCAGTAGTTGAGATAAGAACAGTTTAGTAACTAAGGTATAACACAAATCACTACTGCTACCACCAATAATAATAATGACAAGGCAAATACAAGGAAAGAATACAATTCTCACCACCTAATACCAAGCCCGACCACGCAGTGCACCCCCACCCTTCAGGGTCTCTGCTCTCTGATTTACCTCCTGGGCATGACGTGCTGTGGTATGGAATAACCTCTTTGGCTAGTTTGGGTCAGGTGTCCTGTCTCTTCTTCCTCCCGGCTTCCCCTCCTCCCTGGCAGAGCATGAAACTCAGAAAGTCCTTGGCTAGACCAAAGCATCACTAAGCAGTAACTGAAACACTGGTGTTATCAGCGCTGTTCCCAGGCCCAAAATCAAAAACACAGCGCTGCACCAGCTACCAAGAAGGAGAAAAATGACTGCTGCTGCTGAACCTATGACAGAAGAATACAGAGGAAAAATAAGAATTCTGATGTTGCTCCTCCTGTTAGCAATTGCAGAAGCCCAGTACAGAAAATAAAATATATAAAATAATTAAAGGCCTGGTTTGTTTCTTCTATCTGGATGCTATTCAGATACTTTCCTTACATTCCCATCAATATAATCTCACTGGTTCATGTCCTATTGCAATAATGTAATTTTCAATCTGATCTGAGCACGGTATGCTCTTTGCATAATTTCTTGATTGATATTCTACTTAAATCAGTTCCCAGAAGTAGGTTATTTAATTGCATGTATCCCTCTAAATTATTTTTGCTTTTTATGGTTTACAGGACCATCATTATCAAATGGCTTGGGTTGGAAGCGAACTTAAAGATCTAGGCAACCTGTTCCAGTGTCTCACCACCCTCATAGTTAAGAACTTCTTCCTGATATGTAATCTAAATTTATCCTCTTTCAGTTTAAAGCCATTACCCTTTGTCCTATCCCTACATGCCCTTGTAAAAAGTCCCTCTCCAGATCATCTCCATTTGTTCATACACAGAATGGTATAAAGGCATTTATTCTGTATATGTATGTTTTTCTTCAATAGAATAGTAAAGACAGGAAGACCATTACCTTGACTCAGGCTGTGTCCAGGCAAATTTAGATTTAAGCAACTTTACTGTACGTCATTTATCCGAATGTAGCATTTCTACAATATCAAAAATTCTTAAAATTTTAACCTTCAGAGGTTGCTAATTGATCTTAACCAGAGTAAATTTATAACCTTAACTATACATGACTCAAATGCCTTGAATATTCCTCCCTATGTAATAGTGATACAGGTTATAAAAAAAAATTGTGGTTAACTTTTTTCCTCATTTGGTTTAACTAAAGAGTTTCTTTCTTATAATGTTTTTTTTCTTAGGTTGTGAATGTTACAGTATTCTAACCCTAAAGCAAGTATATTAGCTTCTTTCATCAGATGAATATGTCGTCACTGAAATAAACATTTTTTGACCATTAGCTTGTTTACAGCATTTCATCTTGGAAACATTTTTTGACCATGAGCTCGTTTACCGCATTTCATCTTGGCTTTTCTTTTAAACACAAAATTCAAAAGGATGACTCATCTCTTAATGGCTCCTCAAATCAGGAAAGTGTAACTGAGCAGTATTACATTGCAGAATAGATTTTAGAAAGATTAAATGATTTCTGATTGTATTCCCAGAGCCAACACTATACAAGAACTTTAATTGAACGAGAAAATTTAAAACCCCACAACAGCAGTGCACACACACACTCAAAAAAAACCAAATAAAAGCCAACACTACTTACTAGCATCTTTTCTCAATAGTAGTTTGTGTCCCTTAACTAGCCTTTTTATGGCACTTATCTTGCAGTTGGATGAGTTCTGCATGTCACAGAGACATTTCAATGGTCATAAAGTATTCCAACATCAGACTGAAAACCTGATTATATTAGGTGTATATCAGCTTGACATTAATGAGTCTGAAAAAATCTTATAGATCTGTTTTGAGTTTGGTTGGTTGGGGTCCTTTTTATTTGTTTTGGTTGTTTTGAAATAACTGACTGCACGAATTCTGTGAACTTTGGAGTCAATTCCTTGAAAGTTATAAGATTCTCTACAGAAAGTTATGCTGAGGTAAGTATAGATTACAAATATTACAAATCCAAACATTTACAAATATAAAAATAAATCAACCCTTTGTTATTCAAACTAGTTTTATTTCACTACACTATTTTTTGTGCTGAGTGGCTGAAGTGCCTACAGTTTTTCCCTCTCTAGCCATAGATCAGAGAACAATAGCACTGTGAAAATCTGCACAATCTACTTTTCAAGTGGTGTTTGCCTCATGTTTCAAGGAGGCAGAAGTTACTCTACAAGCACAACTGTGAAAAAAAAACAAAACCAAAGCACAAAAACAACCACAAAAAAACCCAAAAACCCAACAAAAACCAAAATACCAAACTACCAACCCCCCAAAAAAAATCCCTAAACCAAACAAACAAAAAGAAAAAAACAATAAAAACCACCCAAACAAACCAAAACCAGTAGTATTTTTTTCATTCTCTCATGTGATTTTACTATCTGGTCCTTCATACCCAGTACCAACTTTCCGCTCTGTGCTGCTAGGACATCAAAAAAGAAAAACAAAATAAAACTAAAGACCTCTAACATTCTAGAATAATTGGGGCTTTTTAACTCCACTTCTGCACTACAAAACATCATCCTCCTTTAAGTGCAAAACAACTGTTGTTACTAATTTGTTGTATCCAAATTACTTGTCAGTTTACTTGAATTCCCATCAGTTTGTTACACTCAAAGTGTTTTCAAGGGCAAGTCCTTCCACAGCAGGAGTACAATGTTGATGGCTTCTTCTTTTTCACTTTAGCATGTTTTGTGTCACTTTAAAAGTTTGCTAATGTGCTCCACCTTGCTGTCCATCCCCCTACACTGGTTTTCAATTCCACATACTTACCAAGGTATATGCTGCTTAGGTTGGATACTTGCTCTTTCCTATGCCGTTACCTGTACATTATAGGCTTCTGATATTATACCATAGCTGCATCTCTCTGCTGTGCAGTCTGTTCTATGAGATATCTATGGCTCATTTTACAGGAAATAGCAATTTATAATTATTGTCTATTAATTACAAACATACAATATCTATTGCTGTTATTCCACACAACAGCGCAACACTAAGCAAAACCAAAACCAAGATAGTTAATAGTTATTTGGTCATTACAGAGTTGCTGTTACAGCTATACAAGCTAAAGCAAATCTGTGAGAGGGCCAAGTCAAAAAAAAAAAAAAAAAGCCTGACAGGTCCAGAGACACGTGCAGTTAGCCAAATTGTCACAAATCCTGTAGCCTCTTACAATGGCAACCATGCAATTCCTAGGCTGTGAATAAACAAAACCTTCTGGGAGCAGGGAGAATCCAAACCAGTGGAACTCATTTTTCCACAAACAAATAACTACACAGCTGTTGTTGCACATGCAATGTATTTCTCATTAATTCATTACCTCTGTTAAAGAAAAGGCACTGTACTCTTACCTATACATACATATGCCAACACAGCAATTCCTCAAGGGTGGGAGAGGTAAATATGAAGAGTGAGAGGTGTCATGTATCTGTGCATTCCTCAGAAGATAGGTAGTGCTTTCATAAGGTGCATGATGCTCTGTTACAACAGTCTGAAATCTACCAAAGTCCCTACATGTCCTCAGTTTAATACAAGCAGTAGGTCTTGAAGGCTGCCACTAGAGAGCCCAAGGAAAATACTCATTAGGCCTTTAATTTTGTCTTCCAAATAACATTTCAAGAACATTTGGTCTTCCACACCAACAGTGGATTAGAATAGACATAACTTGCTGAAGTACATAAATTATTTTTAAGATTTGATTGAATATGATTGTCCGTAATGTGTTTTAGCCACATGTTGTGGTTTAAGTCCAGTCAGCCAGGGAGCTCACTCGCTCACTTCCCCCCCGCCTTCCCCTTCCTCTCCCCTGCTCCCGGAGGGATGGGAAGCAGAATCAAAAGAATGCAACTCCCATGGGTTGAGATAAAAACAGTCCAGTAACTAAGGTATAACACAAACCACTACTGCTAACTCCCAATAAAAATAATAATGACAAGGGAAACAACAAGGGAAGAGAATACAACTCCTCACCACCAGTCTACTGATACTCAGCCCAACCCAGCAGTGACCTAACCCTTCCAGGTAACTGCCCCATTTTTTACATCCTGGGCATGACATGCTGTAGCATGGAATACCTCTTTGGCTAGTTTGGGTCAGGTGTCCTGTCGCTGCTGCCTCCCGACTTCCTCTCCTTCCTGACAGGGCATGAGATTCAGAAAGTCCTTGGTCAGACTAAACATTTGAGCAGTAACTAAAAACATTGGTGCTATCAGTGCTGTTCCCAGTCTGAAAGTCAAAAACATAGCGCTGCACCAGCTACTAAGAAGGAGAAAAAATGACTGCTACTGCTGAACCCAGGATACCACAATATGGAATGAAAGATCTAGTGATTTCCTCCAACCCCCTTCCCCCCACCCACACAGACAGTGGAGTATAGCACTTAAGCATTTAACACACACTTGTATAAAGATAAAAAACAAAGCACGAGAAAAAATACTAATCATTATTTACATAAGACTGTTATAAAGTTGTTGAACCATCATTTTTGGTAAAATTACATATCAGCACCCAAACTCATAGACGATCTGTGGCTGCTTAGTATAGTGCCTTTTTCAGTTAATTTCCTCAGTGCATTTAACTGCTTGACTGATCTCCCGTGGGACCCCCTGTGTGAAAATTGGCATTACTTCTTCTACCGTTCAGTCATCTGGAAGTGAAATAGTTCCAGGGGAGATGTTATATACATCATAGACAGGAATTCATCCATTTTGTTCGCTTTTTTTTTTTTTCGTCAAAGTGTTTTAAAGGAGCTTTTGGTCCTGTGATGCATTCAGATTACACCTATTATATCTCCACCACTGGTATGGTGGAGGCATCATATCAAACACCCCGTGTAATCTACGTGGGATAAAGAAGCACACACTACATGCAAAGCCACAAGCATATTGATACTTAAGTTAGCAACAATCTGTACGGAGTTTATTATTATCTTTACAAGAATATCTCCAAACTCTCCAGGTATTGCTTGTTCTCAACACTATGGCTAGAAAGCTCCTTTACAGCAGATTTCACTGTATCTACCCGTTTCTCTGCTGTAAACTGCCAACATTACGCTCCTCTATATCCTCCTTAAGAACACATGTGGGTATTGTGGTGAGTTGTCAGCACCCTGAATCCTTCACTGGTGTGGGCATTCTCACACAACCTACCCTCAGCAAATGCACTGAATGACAACATGAGTAGGATTAGAATGAGTATACACAGCATGTGCAGGCAGATCAAATGCACAAAGCTGTCAGGAGGGTGCTTGCCTAAAACTGACCACATTAAATGCCATAGCTGAGAACCATCAGCCTCTGATGACATTAAGGAGGAAGACAAACATTAGCCAAATTAAACAGTATGTAAGAAATTTCAAATAATTTGGAAATAAATTAAAATTTCACCTGAGAAATACAGAAGAAACAAAAATGTATAATAAAGGCCAATAATTTCTGCTCTGCCTTAAAGCAGAAATGGCAGTACTCATCCTGCTGGCACTATAACCTCTGTCTATGCTAAAAAGCATGGGAGGCCATGAGCACCTAACATCCGGCCTGTACCACATGGTCCTGTGGGATGAGTGTGTGTGGTTAGAATTTTGGAAGTTTAGTTGTAGAAGGTTTGTGCTTATTTGCCATTTAAAAATGCTTAGTATCCTTCCTTACCCGTTGTATAGCAGATATTAACCCCAAATAGATAAATCAAAAATAGCTGATTAATACAACTCAGTAATAACTTTATGAATTGCTTTGATCCCAGTTTAGATTAAGCTAAGTGAACCAAGCAGGTTTTCCCTTGTAACAGCTAGGAGATTTCTGACGTTGATAGTGTTATGTCTTCCTCATCTTATGATCCATCATGGCCTGTCTTTAAATACACAAACGTGTTGTACCTTGATTTTTTTTTTTCATTTGTCTGCAGTTCTATTTTATATCTGGATTTAAGGTATTTGACTTGTTTTACATATGCTAAACACTTCTTTTTTAGTCCCTTTGTTAGCTCTAAAGCTGGTTTTCCCTGTTTAATGTTGCCCACCTTTGGTGGCCAGTAATTGACTAGTATAATTTCCTCATAGCCCCAGACCTCTAATTTCATCATGTGCCCACATCTTCAAAACTTCTGCTATCAGTGTACACCTATACCCCCCTAAGCTGCATTTTTATTCTATCATCATATGCAAGTAGTTATTCTGTGTAAAATGGGTAATCATTAATATCACTCTGTGTACAATGGGTTATCATTACTATCACTCTACAGAAATTACAACTTATTATAGCAATAGCATTACAGCACATGATCATACAAAGCTAGAATCATACAAAATTACGTAATACTAAGTAATAGTACTTACTGTTAAACAATCCAGTATTACAGGTAAACAAGGTAAAATAGAGCTCTAGAGGAAGCTCAAAGCAAGCCTGTCAGCTGTTAGTGATGAGGCTCTACAGAGTCAGTACTGTGCCTCAGAGCTGTTACCAGCAAACACTTTATTTATTGGGCTATAAGGTTGCATGTACTGATTCTAGTTCATTTTATCACTTCTTTCATAACTTCCCCGACCAACACTTTATAAAAAACAAATATCATACATCACTAATAAAAACATGTGAGATGTGGCCATGTCTCTCAGAATTAACTATACTTGAACAAAAAGAATGCATTTAGTTTAGTATGTCATGGCTTTACTGTCATATGTTTTTATGACCTGATCACCTATTGGTCTTACACATCACCTGGCAAGCCTACTATTAATAAGGTATTTAAAAAACGCCTACTATTTGTTTTGTTGCCTTTCTGATTTTGTCCTCAAACTTGTTTCCCCCTCACAAGGGCTGCCCCTGCAGGTACAAATACTATTCCTCAGGGCAATTAGAGCATCAACTCTTTAGCCATTCCAGATGCCTCTTCTAATTTTCTGCCTTTCTGTACCACAGAGAGTATCCCCCAATCTTCAACTCACTCAAAGACTCAACTCTTAGTTACCAATTTTTTCTTCCTTTTAGCAAGCTTTTACCCCTTTCAAAACTGAGTACTGTAGAGGTGGTTGTTGGCTTTTTTTGTTTGGTTTGCAGGGGGGGTGGGGGTTTGGTTTGGTTTTTTTGTGTAAGGTTTGTTCTGGTTTGGTTGGGGTTTTTTTCTGGGTTTTTTTTGTTTGTTTGTTTTTTTGAGGGGGATGCTTTTGCTGCTTTTATAAGATGTTTAATTTTATTATGCTGCTCTCACAATGTGACTCCCTTTAAAAAGAAACTCCATCTGAGGTTGTTTCTCCTCTTGCAGTTTCCCCAGCCAGCTCCTCCATGAAGCAGTGGCTGCTCATGTCGAAGCAGCCAGATCCAGAAGCATAGCACGCACCTACCCCCGTGCAAGCACTATAGCCACGCAGCAGTAGAGCTTGCTTTAAAGACTGATGAACTTATAGCTTTTCTCCTGCTTCTGGTCTGCTTTTCCTACTACTTGTTGATCTCCTCACATAATACCTTCCTCAGGAGAAGACACAAATTTGGGGACTTCTGTTGCTCTACTACTATGTATTTAAAGAGAGAGAAATGCACACAAATCATGCAAACACAAATGCTCTAATTGCTAACATTTTACGGAATATTCTCTCAACAGAAACATTTTTTCTTTGCTTCCTGACTTCTCAAATTATTTTTTTCATTTCTGCTCATGTTTCTCTAATGACTGTGTACAGCAGTTTTATGCCTTTAAGCTTAGTTTGCTTTGTTCTCTCCTAGTATTGAAACATATCAAGATTTCATTACTATTTTTCCTTCTGCTTTTCATGCTATTTGAGCCATTAATAATTTAACTTTTCAAAATACGACCTATTTTCCTGATAATTCATATTTTAATATATTATAGGTTTATCTTAGTAGACAAGCTTATAACAGCTATCTATGAAGAAAAATGTTTATTCATACATGCAAATAGCAAATGAAAGATTGAGTTTATCTGCAACATAATTTGCATTTCTAACAAGTTGTAAAAACATAAAGTATAATAGGAATATGAGGGGAAATAATCAGAGGGATCTTTATAAAGGGAAGGCTTGCCTCAGCTATATACCAATATTCTTTGGAGAAATCAGCACACACATAGATAAGCAACACAACAATCTATCTAAAGGGCACCTCTTCTTACACAATCTCTACAGCTGATATTTCTGTATCACTGTAGTCTAGCATCTCAATGGCATTTTAAACAAGCCACAAGTCATGCCCCCTCTACGGGTTATACACTTTAAAAATTTAAAATTGACTCTTAAAATTAAAGTCCTCTTAACCTGCTTGCCTGCCTCCCATACACAGAACAACACTTTTATTTTGATTGTTCTCAGGAAGGGACAAGGTTAACTGCATTTTAAGTTTTGTTAACTGTCATTGCTAAAGAGGTGGAGGTTTAGATGGGTGCAAGTAACATCAAAAGATTATTAGACAGCTAGTCACCAAAACTCAAGAGGCTGATGGAAAAGGCTAAGGAGAGGGAGAGAAAGAAGGAGAGGTATTAATCTCAAATTTTTTGCTCTTCTACACCCAAGACAAAAACCAAATCAAGGCTGGATTTCAATATTACTGTTCATCAGGAATGAAGATCATCAAATACAGTTCAGCTATAGTAAAACCCCAATTTTTAAAGACAAGAAGGAAGTTTTAGGAATTACTAGAAAAGGAATAAAGTCAAAACTGGAAATGTGCATAAATACCTATCTATGATGTGCCCATGTTTTGAATATTGCAACTAAGATCCTCAGTCAGATTTTTTTAAAAGGTTTGTTTTGGTTATAGAATACTTGAGTATAAAGAAAAGAGATGGCTGAAGGTGTATCTGGCCACTTACCTGGCCACCCATGCTGAAATCATCATTGGTCTGGTGATACCACCTGGTGTTGCTAAGTTGTGTTTCATTACCTACTCTAAGTTAAGCAAAAACACCACACACTGAAAAACCCAGGAGTTCTGTGATTAGCCAAAGGCTCTCTATGCTAAAATGCAGCCACAGAAGGAAGTATGGAGCACACAGAACAGTTGTGCCAAAGGCATCCACTAAGCTTGCCCATTGATTCCTGCCTGTTTAAAATTAGTTGATAAAAAATTGATAGGGGGCACACTGTTTCTCCTTACCTATTCCAAAGACTACACTAGGAACAACAACGTGCAAAGTAGGGCAGTGATGCTGTCTTGGCTTCAGCAGTAGCAGTCATTTTTTCTCCTTCTTAGTAGCTGGTGCAGTGCTGTGTTTCTGACTTTCGGCCTGGGAACAGTGCTGATAACACCAGTGTTTTCAGTTACTACTTAGAATGTTTAGGCTGACCAAGGACTTTCTGGGTCTCATGCTCTGCCAGGTAGGAGGGGAAGTCGGGAGGCAGCAGAGACAGGACACCTGACCCAAATTCAACAAAGAGGTATTCCATGCTACAGCACGCCATGCCCAGGATGTGAAAAACTAAGGGCAGGGAGCCGGAAGAGGGGGGTGCACTGCACTGCGTGGTTGGGCTTGGTGTCAGGTGGTGAGCAGTTGTATTCTCTTTCCTTGTGTTTCCCTTGTCATTATTATTATTGGTGGTAGCAGTAGTGGGTTTGTGTTATACCTTATTTACTGGACTGTTCTTATCTCAACCTGTGGGAGTTGCGTTCTTTCGATTCTCCTTTCCATCCCTCCAGGAGCAGGGGGAAGAAAGAGTGAGTGAGCAAACTGTGTGAGCTATGGCTTAAACCACGACAGATGCATATCAGTTCACTTTGCCAGGATTGCGCATTATTTTCTCTCTTTTTCAGTACTGAAATCACAGTCCCAGGATGCTTAGCCATTGTGCCTTGTGTGTCATTAAAGAATGGTGGAAAAATGTCTGCTCCTTTTCCTTCCCTTACACTTACCTTTCTGTCTCACTCTCAATTACTCCCTCTCAGATGAAGTGTTGCAGAAGTACTACACCCTTTGCCAAAGGCATTGCTGGATCTATTTCTTTTAAATTTGAAGGCAAAGAGTTAGGGAGAAATAAGCTAAGATATCTACAGTGATAAACCACTGCCATTTTGAGTAAATATGTATCACGAAAGCAGTCTCCTCCCTTCCAAGAGTTTGATGTTGTCAGGGATTCCACTTTTCTGTGAACTTCTCAACAATGGTTGGGATAAACTTGGAAATATATATACGATATATGACAGGGTCTTGTCTTCCCTTACATTACTTCTTCAGAAACTGTCGTTTATGATCAGACCTGAAAGTCACCATCATAAGATCTCATTTTATTCCTGTCCAAATAATAGATTTTTATCTTCTATCTTTCCTGTCACCAACATCTCTGCTAAAGACTGCCAGCAGAACCAGAGATTTATACACATATTTTAGATTGTACAACTCCCCTGCTCATTGAAAGGCTGCAATAAAACATAAACACAGACAATATTTTAGAGTATTTTTTATTTAGATTGTGAAAAACTTTAGATTTTTAAACCACCTGGATGCTTACAGGGGTTTTTGTTTATCTGTTCATTTTAGTAACACAGGGAAAAGAGAAAAAGAAAAATACCATTGTAAATATACAACATAATAATCCAAAAATTTTTTTCCACTGTTTTTACTTAAGATATACTTAAAAGAAAATCTTCTAGCAATTCTTTCAGGAAAAAAAAACCAAAATGTACACTAAAACATTCATTTCCATTTAGGCTTTTTGTATATGATTGCACACATGTTCCTTTTCCAGTTCTTTGTAGATGTTTTTGAGTACCAAAAGTAACTACAGGAAGCCGTCGTTTTAGTGGAAAAAAACCCCAAACAACCCCAACAAAAATAAACAAACAAACAAAAAACCCAACCCCCACCCCCAAAAAAACCCCAAAACCAAACATACAAAACCCAAACAAAAAAACCCAAGCAACCAAATAAAGAAACAAACCACAAAACACCACCGAAAAAACAACCAACAAATCAAAAAAAGCCACCCAAACAAACCTACCTCAGATTTCTTAAAGGTTACATGGAAAGGTGCACACACTTCGTGGCATTCAGAAATCTGGTTTCCTGTATCCATATATCGTTGAAAGGTTACTATTAATTTACTCACAAGTATGAACTGCATATAGCTGTAATACCTCATGAATGAAAAACATTTTTCTAGTATTTTCTTTTCCTCACTCACTGCCTGGGGAAATAACACAATGAATCTAATGCTGCATAGAGTATTCATTTTCCCTATCTCACCACTAACTTCTGTTGTTGCCTTAACTTTTCCTTGGAAGGAAAGAGAAAAGCTCCATAAACTAATTTATCCATTCATTTCTGGTGAAATACTATATTTTGACTTTTTGACCTTGCCTGTCCTATGTTATAATGGTCTGACTACATTTTTGAAACCTTCAATTTGATAAAAGCACAGAAATTATGGAATCACCCTTCTTGCAGACAACATTCATATTTATATAGAAGGGCTTAAACTGCTAGAGCTGCTTTCAAGAGGCGACTACTACAGCAAGGGCTGCACAGTGCTGTGGTCTGGAAGGTAAAGACAAATAGAAAGGAAGTGGCCAAGAAAGGGCCTAGTTCTCACAGATAGGTTATTTTGGTTTTTATCTTTTACATGAGTACAAATTGCCTAATTTAAGGACCCTTTCACTATTTTAACTGTATTCATATGTTAAAGGAATTAATCTTTACAGCACTGAACTGCATTTTTTCTCAGTTCTGGTGCTTCTTGCTACACAAGAGAATCATCATAAAGATTGCCAAAACACTTCAAGTAATAGTATTCAGGTCTAGCATGCGAGAAGATCAAGAGAGAAAATACTATTTACGTATATAAATCTATTCCTATTTAGCAAATTATTTAAATCTGTTCTAAAATCCTCTTCTGAATTGGGGCTTACTTTACAGCTGTGTATCAGCAATGTGCTGTGACTGTTTTATTGTACCTCAACGGGGATTTTTTTTAAGTTTTTTATTTAATTTGATAATTTTAGAAGATTAAGACAGAAAACGTTCAAATCAAAGTTTCAGAAAAGCAATCAAAGTAATGATGTAAATATAATGAACGAAATAAAATGTAGTTTTAGAGCTTTGCAACTTTTATCACCTATACTTTCATACTTTTGTTCCACATATATTCCAAGACCTAGACACAGAATAGACATTACTTCATCTTATTATCAAAGAAAAGCTATATTGAATTAGGAAACTCTTCAACATTTTATGGAGTTCAGCTCTATTTATAACAAACATCTTCAGTTATACACTCCTGATATAACCATACCCCAAAATTCTCTCGAAACATGTTCCAAATGATACATTTCCTCTTTGAAACACTAATGAACTGAATCTGAGGCTCTAAACAGAAATTACATTAATCCATTTTGTAGCTTACAGTAATGTAAATTTCCTAACCTCCTCATTTATATTGTTACAAATGTGTCACTAGTCTGTTATTCCCTGAACTTTTGTTCTTTATACTGCATAAGAGCAGTGGAGTAGATAAGCTACATGCAATGTATCAAGAAGGAGGAGCAAATTACAGTTTTGACACTTACTAAGTGATTTGCGCATTTTCCTTCTATGTATTTCTGCTGCACATTATCACTTAAGCATTAATACGTCCATTAAACTTTCAAATGGGCTTTTTCCCTGTATAGGACTTGTGAAAATGAAACAAATAATTTGTTGCTTTGTTCAGATTGGTTGCATCAAACTGCTGTCCCCTGTTTTATGCTGGTACTTTAAATTCTGGAAAAAAACTTCTCCAACATGCTTGTATTCTCCCCAGCACTGTGATAATGGGACTGCTGCAAACAGATTCAACTACTTACCACAAGAATTATCAGAGAACCTGGTCACAATACCACTAGAAATGTTATGGGACCTCACACTGCATTTTCTATAATTTTATCTCCAATTAGCAAATGTTAAAATAAGATGTCATATGGCTGGGACACTACTATCACACACCTGCCTGTTTTGAAGTCTTCAGAGGTTATTTTGAAATTGTGCTGGCCGGTTTCAGATACAAGATATGGACTAGCTACAAATGGGTCTGGCACAGTTCACCTGTGTTCATATGGAAATACTGCTAAGGGCATGAAGTTTTGGAGCAGAATACTAAGGGAATGTTTAGCATTTCTTCACTACAGAATTATGGAACATAAATTGGAAAAAAGTAGGGTTTTTTAATATATTACAATGCTGGGATAACGTGTGATTCTGTTGCATGACTAAAGTTTAGAACAGATAATCCTGTAAGAAACCATTACACTAACTACAATTGTGATACTGATTATTATTCATCAGTAGCACCTTACTTAATTTAAATAATTTGTGTGCTTCCATTAAAAGCTTTAAATATGCTATAAGCTCCCAATGTTATACATCAACTGCAAGCCTCAAAGAAATCACAAATTGATATTCTTTGCAGTACAGAATCTGGCGTAATTTAAAGTTTTCATGTTTCTACTTCATACCTTTTATTTTCTCAGGAAAGCGTAAAATATTATTATTACTACTCCTCCTTCTCCTATTTGGAGAAACTTGTATCAGATGCAAATAAAAAAACTGAAATAAAAGAGAGCTGTGAGCCAAGAGTGACCTAATATTCATAGAAGAGTTTCATTTCTTAATTCCATGCAATAAAAATGTCTAGTTCAAAGTCTGAGGAAACAAGCAGACTAATACTTTTAAAAATCTGAGACAGGAATGGTTTTGATACAATTTAAAAAAAATAAATATAAAAAAAAAAATAAATCAGGCACCTATTTGGGACTCTGAATTTTTCTCACTCCACATGACCTGTCAACAACCAACAACAGGGGAATTGTTTTTTCAATTTGCCTTTTACAGATTATGTTTAACTTTTGTCAGAGAAAGATGCTTTTTTAGCCCTATATTACCCTCAAGCTACGACAGGAAATAAAAGCTTGATTTAAACTCCTAAATGATATATTAAATTCACCATTTCCCTGAGCACAAAATCCAGTCCTGTTTTCATACTCCAGATGTTCCATCATCATATGTAACAGAGAGATATTCTGAAATAGTCATTTAGAGACAGGTACATATATCCAGTAAATTTTCAGCATTTCCAAATTAGAAAATTTTGCAATGTGAATGAAAGTTAACAACTTCATTTAAAAGTACATTTATTGTGGGTAGAGGTGTTATGTGGTTGGTTTTTAGTTAATGTTATCGTTAATAACCATTTTAAACACTACATGGCATAAGTAATGATTAGTATTCTTCATGATGTAAGGTCTCATTTAGAAGCAATTATCCAATAGCGCTATATCCATTCTTATCAATAGCTGGATTAATGAGAAGTCTGAAGTATGAGTCATTTTTTTATTAATTCTTTCTTTTTCTTGGTGGGGAGGAGCTGGGTGTCTTGGTTTGGGTTTGGGTTTTTTTGTTTGTTTATTTGTTGTGGTTTTGTTGGGTTCTGTTTTGGTTCTTTTAAAGGGAGAAAAAGAAAAGAAAAAAAATCTTACCTGGGTTTTAGAAATGCATTCACTTAATACAAATCAGGTTTCTGTAAAGCACTGTCAACCAACGCAGCACATACGAGACCGATGTAGAGCCAATCTGCATCAGTCTTAAGTGATAGATATTCTCATCTCCTGGTTGGCTAACTGCATGCTGTGCCTTACTTCAGTTCCCTCAACCTAATAATTTGCTCAGAGTCCCATATGTAAAAACATTTACTGACTAGTTTCTCTGTCTCAAATTACACCAGTCTTGACAAAATCATTAGGATGTTTTGTTCAGTTGTTTCACAAACCAATTCTAGTTGAATATGTTCGTATTTGTCAAATTCGAAAACTTCTGATTTGCCTATGGAAAACAAAGGAAAATAATAGAATAGAATTTAAACAGAATTACTCAACTGATAGAATTTAATAAAGCATGAATTAAATATTGTTTTCCTGTTGTTAAACCCGGCCAATTAACTTTTATTTTAAAAAATTATTAATTGAACTTTCTCATGACTGTAGCCTTAAATTCCAAGGGATTCTTGTAAGCTTCGGATTCTCCATGCTCTGTTAAAGGCTTTTCTGTCCAAATGAACTACTCAAGGGTCCAAAGTTCCATTGCAGTTACTCTGCATTTTGACATGAATAATCAGAACCATTAACAAAAGTAGTAGCCATTCCACCTTTACAAGCTCAAGATAATATGAAATAAGTACCAAATTCTGTCCTTAAATTACTCAGTGCTTATATGACTAGAGTTTAAGGCTTTCTTCCCAGTACAAAATCTGTGCCTGAACAGGTCTGTCACTGGCCCCAGAACCTTAGACCTTCAGCTAAATCTGAAAAAGCTCACACATGCCAATACTCCCAGCCAAATTTTAGTGTACTGACCAATCTGGCAGCTGTCACACAGACCTGAATCAAATGAAAACATAGACCAAGAAGTGAACCCCAAAGCAGGCTTTAATTATTTCTAGCACCACTGATTAGGGCTGTTTGACAGGAGTTCTAATTAAACATTAGGTTTCTAGAATTCAATCCTTAGTATTCCATGTGTAGTTTCTGCTGTATGATGAGTTTTTGAGATATTGCAACCATTCCATCATTTTTTAATTAATAGAACCAAGAGAAACTATCTTGCTGCATATATTAAATACTTCTATTGATTTTTTTTTTTTTTCTGAATCCTTATATATCCTTTAGCCTAGCAGTTCAGCTGTCTGCAATCCAATGTTTACATTTGATGCATAAAGCTTCATGACCTTGGACCAGATTTACCACTAAAACTCTTAGGCTTTGAAAACGAATATATGAGAAAATATATAAGCTAGAGACATGCAAGATAAGGAGAGTAAAGCAAAGACAGAGATGAGATGAGATAGCTGAAATAGTAGCAGCTCAAGTATTCAAGAGGGAAATCTAGAAACTGCTACGAAAGAGCAGACAATGACAACAAAAAAAAGATACATACCAGGAAACTGAAACATAGGAAACCAGCAATACTGAGTATTGGCTGACATTGAATACTGGAGCAATAAACACCAATGCCTCCTAAGCTAAGACTGGCTGGCCAGCAAAGTCTTATTATGAGCATATTAATGAGCACATTAACTAGGTTGAGCCCTAGGAACTCATTAGTTCTGACAATCTGCTCTGTGTATTAGCCAGTAAATAATTACTTTTACTCTTCAGTTGTGCACATTCTGTTTACAGAATTTCTTTTACATGGTAAAAGTTGCCAAATCTTAAATAACCAGAGGAGGGAAGGTTACACTGCAGTAGACTCATGTTTTGGAACAAGCTCACAAAATTGGAAAAGATTATATTTTTCAAAGATGTCTTCTTGTTTTTTTCTACATTTCTAATAAAAAGTAACCAGGCGTATTTTAAGCACATTTTGGAAATTACTAAATGTACAAAATAACTGAAACTTCAATGGCACTGATGTCACCACAGATGTCAAAGATCATCCTAAAGACCTAATGCTAATTGCAGTGCATTTGCACCACCCTCACACAGAGAGGAAAAAAAAAAAAAAAACAAAGAAAAACACACACACAAAAAAAAACCACCAAAACCAACCAAACAAAACCCACCCCAAAAAAAACCCAAAACCTAAATTGCTCCATCTTTTGAGAAACTATATATGGCCAGGCTGAGATCTTGGCAGAAGGCCTGCATGTGCTCTCTACGGCCTTTGGCTTCTCTGAGCAAAATAATGGCAATCTTTAAGTACATAATCAAAGCCTCAGTGTACTTATATGAGAAAGTTGGCTGGAACTTGAGCATTTTGTTTTCTGACATTTACACTATTCTAACACCATATTTTTTTTAAAAAAGCTTATGTAATTCTTTAGACTCAGCCAGTAACTCAGCACCAGACAGCCATTTGCTCAACCTCTCACTTCAACCCCTCCCCAGGGTGGGATGAGGAAAAGAATGAAATATAAACCCCATGGGTTGAGATAATAACAGTTTTATAACTAAAAGTAAAATATAATGATGATAGAAAGAATACCAGCAGTAACAATAATAATAATAATAATAGGAAACAACAAGAGGAGAAATTAAGACTCAGAAAACGTAAGTGATGCACAAAATTACTCTCCACTCACTGACCAATGCCCAGCCTGACACAAGCAGTGACCCACCCCTTCTGGGTAACTCCCCTCAGTTTATATACTGGGCATGATGTTCTGTGGTATGGAATACCCCTTTGGCTAGTTTGGGTCAGGTGCCCTGTCTCTGCTCCCTCCCGGCTTCTTGTACCCCTCCTCACTGGCAGAACATGAGACTGAAAAGTCATTGATCAGGGTAAGTGCTATTTTAGCAACAACTGAACACGTCTGCGTGTTACCAGCACTATACCAGCTACTAGGAAGAAAATTAACTATTACAGCTGAAAACAGGACAACTTCCAACAACAGATTTCTGTGATGAATATAGGAATTTGCTCCTGTATTCAAGTTTTAGGAAGCTTTGGATAAGGTGGAGAATAAGGAGGAAAGAAAAAGTGGAAAAAATCTTTGTTGTTCTGGCAATGCTGTGCTACTTTGAATCATGAAAGAGTGCATTGCAATGCTAACAGTTTTAAAATGAGCTTGATAATCTTGTGGGCTTCTCTGCTGTATTATTCCAATCTGCACTCTGTTTAAAGTTTAATTTTAAAAATAATTGCCCCTTATTAAAATCTCCCACATTACATTACCAGTGGTCATGCAGAAAATTACTTTGCTGCAGGAAACAGAACCATCCAATATAATCACTTCTGTCTCATAGAAGAAAGAAAATTGGTTTAATCACATTGCAAGATCTTCAAAGGGAAGTAATTTGTTTACTAAACTGAGCTGTGAAGATAAAGAAGAGGACTTAGTGTTTGTGACTCTCATGCACCTTTCACTATTTTCTTGAAACTAGGAAGTGATCTCCCAGGTCATCTTAGTATGGTTTCTTTAGCATGACCTGAATTAAATAGAAAATAAACATTTATAAATGACAAAACTATGAAAACTGTTGAAGAAAAAAAATTAATACAATGATCCCATTTAAAGCATGTATTTATAATATTTCAATTTATGCTCTCCCCCAAGATTAAGTGTGTGCTGACAGTACAGACAAAACTGGACAAAATTAGGCTTGGTTTTTTTCTTTTTTCTCACTGAAGGGTTGATCAAAAAGGAAAGAGCAAGAAACACACCTTAGGGTTGGCAACTAAAATTATAACCTAAACTTTTGCTTTTTTAATACCATATCAATCTGAGGAATTTTTGTACTGCCAGTAGTAAGTGCCACAGGAAGCAGCAGTATCACTGAAAGAAACTGAAAATTACAATTACAATGCTACTATATAAAGACTTGTCTATTTTATCCTAGAGTATTTTAAAAGAAAATTAATTTTCTATAAAAAACATATAAAGAATAAAAAATATTTATGAAATAAGTTTTATGAAAAACTTCTATAGGTACATTGGGTATAAAAGGAAGACAAGGCCCTTTCTGGAAGGAAAAAGAAGACCGGGTCACCTGGGATATGTAGAAGGCCAAGGTACTCAATGATTTTTTTGCTTTAGTCTTCACTGGCAAGAGCACCAGCCACACTTCCCCAGGTCACAGAAGGCAAAGGCAGGAACTGGGAGAATGAAGAGCCACCTGCTGCAACAGAAGATGAGGTTGGAGATCATCTAAGGAACCCTAAGGTGCGCAAGTCCATGAGACCTGACGAGGTGCATGTGCAGGTCCTGAGGGAACTGACAGATGAAGTTGCCAAGCCAGTATGTATTATATTTGAGAAGTTGTGGTGGTCAGGGGAAGTTTCTGCTGACTGGAAAAGAGGAAATATAACCCTCATTTTTAAAAGAGGGAAAAAAAAGAAGACCCAGGGAGCTACAGGTCAATCAGTCTCACCTTAGATACGATTTTATGCTTCAAACATACCACTGGCTATACATTCTTGGTATAAGGACTTTTTTAGATTCCTAATTGAGACAACTCTGCCTGTGTTATACAGGGAGCAAAACATCTCCACTCATATAGACATCTTCTTTTGCAGGCAGATATAAGGCAGCTCCTCATTTGCAGTTGTCAGTGACCTTAAGCACACCCATGCCTTACTGTTTTTATTCTGGAGAACTCAGGAAGAAAACTTCAGTAGCAAAAAGCAACCACTGTGTTGGAGGGTCTTTAGACTCTCTCATCCTCTAAGCTATTGCCATTCTTTGGTACAATGAAAGTAAATCATTCAGGTTTCTGCTTTGCATGTGCCGTGGCAGAAAATTTCCCATTCATCTTCTGCTGGCGCAACACTCACAGCTAAGCTGAACTTAAGAAACCATATACAATTAAACAGCAAAAATCTTCCCTGATGAAAAGCATAAGTGGGAGTGGGGAAGAATGTGTTGGAAAAAAATAATAATAAAAATACACCAGGAACAGACAAAGCTATTATATAGGCAAGATAAAGTTATCCACAAAACAATTTTGACTCTTTATATTCCCCAAATAATATACATTTCCCAATGTGCTGCTGAACTGAATACTTCTCAATTTCACTGATGACTTAAACAAACCATACGCTCTCATAGCATCATATCCCTACATAGCAAAGTCTGTTTTCACTTGGGTTCAAACCTCTGCAGAAAAGGAAGCAGAGGAAAGACAGTGCAATATTTCCCTGTGATACTAGAAAATTTGCAAAACAATTCTCTTCAATAGCAGAATTTTGTATTTTAACAAGTCACCAGTGTAATTCTAGGCTACCTGCTAATTTATGTGAAGCAGTATTTTGAAGACATCTGAATTCATTTTCCTTCAGAAACTATTCCGTTATCATGGTTCAGTGAGAAAGGAATAAAAGATTCCTGAAAATGGTCTCTGCTGTCAGAGAAGTGATTTTAAAATAAACAAATTCAAAATTCTAGATTAGTAGATGATTAAAAAAAACCCAAAAAACAACAAAAAAACACCACAAAAACAAACAAACAAACAAAAAAACCCACAATGAAAAAACAAAGTATAATTTCTATTTCAAAAAACGGTCAGAAGGAAAAGTCATTCCTCATGCGCAAAAGGGAGCACTGGGATTATACTACGTTGTATTTCTACCACATAAGTAAATGACCTAGCCTTGGAACAGTTATCCCAGTTGCTCTTACTCAAGTGGGAGTTACTTAGTGGGAGGTGTCCCTGCCCATTGCAGGGGGGTTGGAACTAGATGATCCTAAGGTCCTTTCCAACCTTAACTATTCTATGATTCAAAGAGCAAAACACACTCAGAAATTAAACATTGTATGAGGATACCCTTAGAGCAAAGGTTTCTACAGACCAGAATAATGTCTTTAAGGAGCTCTAAATTCTTATTGATCATAAATTTAAGAGGACAAGTCTGCCTGTCTTCTGTGTTCCAATAGCACCAGTTTTTCATCAGAATAAAAGGAAACACAAGCTGTACTTAAGAAGCTGTTTGTTTTAAATCTATGCAGATTTCTTTGTAAACTGCACTGAGAATCTTCATTACTCTGCCATTAGCAACCCTATTTTTTATACTGTGATAATGATCAGAGCTAAGGAAGCTTTATTATAGCTTCAGTATATAAGTCAAGCTAAGAAAAAACCCAATACTCTCATATCTTTCAAATAAGCTATTTGAAGTTGCTTTCTTTTTACTATAAAATTGCTAAAAATATGAAGCTGAAGAATCTTTTTACCAAAGATTAAAATTATTTTTAAAATAACTATATAAAATTCAATGGTTTTGTTGTATTAAAAGCACACAACTGAGGGACAGACTAAAGAAAACAATTTTTTTATTCTGTTTTAATCAAATATGTTGAAATATTGTTAGTTTTTGTCATTTTGATGTCAAAGTAGGTAACTCCCTGCAGCATTTAGACTTTCAGTAGCAATAGGATGTAAAAATACATGTAGGCAATTCCACTTTAAGGAACAGCTGAACTTAGGAAGTAAACTCATAGGATTATAATGTCATACTTCATCGTTTGAAGGTTTTTCAAGAAATGGCACCACATATTTCCTGATTTTGTATTTTATTTTGTCCTTGCCTCATACATGATGTTTTAATGCTGTTATATGCTAACATGTTACTTGTGAAGTTCTGGAACAAAATCACCCCGTAAACAGAGAATCCCTTTCTTTACCTCTACTTGATCTCTTGCCTTACGCAGAGTGACACCTGATGCCAAGCACCAGAAAGGATCATGAGGAAAATCCAGAGGAAAAAAAAAAAGTAGTATACTACGCTCTGCTCAAAACTGAGTGAACCCTGGCAGTGGTAATGAAAATTAGAAAACACAGTGGAATCAGGCCACATTAGAAGCAGAATCAGTTCAGATGTGTGTTTCCTGTTTTAAGAGCTTTTGACCTTGGGTTAACAAGGAGAGGGGAATGGGGAAGGAGCCATGAAAATAAAAACTATCAAAGACAGACAAAGCTTCAATTTTTTTTTTTTCTCCACAAGACTAAATCATTTGATATGTTAATTCTAGCAACTGTTCTTGCATCTATCTACTGTATTTATGAGCACAGGTGTCTGTATGACTTCTATTCCATGACTAAATCATTCTCGTTACTATTTAAAATATTAATCCAGATGTCTAAACTCCCCTTCTGTAATGATCATTATTAATGAACATGTACTACTGATTTTTTCTCATTAGAAATTCAGTGGATTCTTCATGGCTCTTTTTTCTGCTAAGTACCTTATTCCTCAGTGTAATTCATAACCCTCATAGTTTGCCAAGGTAGAATTTTTATCTTCCAAAATTTAAATTAAATCCAATATATTGTATCATTAAATATAGACAGAAAGATTTGAGGCTTAAATGATGTGATTCAGCAGGAATAACTAAAGACTGTTCTTATTGTAATATAATTTTGGAGGGTTACTTTATATATAGGAATATATATGGGAATAGTATATTAGACTAACAATATAAAGTAATATATATACATATATTCCTATGTATATATAGATACAGATAGGATACATGTATAGATCTTCTACATATATATACATAGATATAGATAAATTTACAAAGGAGAAGAGCCACATTATTCAGGCAATTAGAATTGCAGCTCCATCTTCAAAATAAGAAATATCTTTAAACATCTTCACTCAGTAGCAGTAATTTTACAAATCCTCCCCAGAAAGGAAGATCATCATGAGATGATCATTCTGTTTAGGGCCTAAGAACACTAAGTTCTTACGACAGTAATTTAAGAATGTTAGTTCTTTATTACAGATACTAGCTCTGTGTAGTCCCTTCAGGACTTAGTTTCCCCTTCACTTTGTGGTGAGGAAAGCTATCAGAAAATGTGCCATAAAACTAGTGAATGATAATAACCTCACTGCAGCATATCACCACTGTTGTTTTCCAATCAAGAAGAGATATTGGGGGTGCAAGGCAGGGTCAGACTACCATAGGTACACATAAACCCAGAAAAAATCAAATATTGATTTAAAAGCTACACTGAAGTCCACCCTTGGATAAATCAAAAAATCAAGAGAGAAATGAAAACCTCTTTCCCGTTCCTCAACAAATATATAAACAGTTCCTGCTGCTCCAAGCTTACACAGGTTCAGAATTTCATTAACCATATAAACATACACAGTGGCACAATTATTACTTTATCCTGAAGCCATGTCAGGGGAATATTGTGACTCTATTTACAGAAGCATTTACTAGACAGAACAGCCCCCTCTGGTTTTTTCTTTCCCTACTGAACAGTTAAGCAACAAAATTTTATTTGAAAAAATAAACATACTACATGAAATTCAAGCTGTACAACTTCTTCAAGGTATTCATGGCATGGCAACAGTTGCAGCAAAGGAGCTGCAACCATCTAATAGTTGTTTTAAATACAATTGGCTTTTGGTGAAAAGAAGAATTTCAAGTTATTGAATGCTTTACCTCCTAACATTTTTCTGACTTAGTCACTTTTAGGAGGAGATAAAATCTTAAAGTGCCTTTTCAAAGTCCCTAATGTTTTCATGATTTTAGGCATTTTTTTCCAAGTCTTAAAAGTGTAATTCCCAACCAAAAATGCACACTCCATCACTAAAGTCACAATTATACCCTGCACATTTACAATCTCTCAGCTGCATGTTGCTAGTGATGCTGTCCAGGAGCTGTGCCTTGGGTCCTCTCATGATCATGTCTTCTCCCAAGAGCATGGTCTCCTCCACTTGGGCCCCTCCTCAGCAAAGCCTCCTCAAACACCAAATATTGCAAAGACTGCTGAACTCACTGGTCTGAACTACCCAAACCTCACTGGGCGCCACAGGCCATCACTCACCCTGATCAGCTGTGCCTTGTTACAGTAGCACAGGTCAGGCTGTGGAATCTCGTAAGTGAAGAATAAAGCAATAAAAGAGGTGTCATCCACCACAGGATGAAAGCTAAAGGGCTGTCTGTGTGAGCACTAGTGGGATGAGAGGTGGGAGGCAGATGAAGTAGCTTCTGCTTTATCTGCTCATCCTTTTACATTAATGCTGTTGTTCCACTAACATGATTTATAAGTAATGACTCTTGTTAAAAGGAAGTGATTGGTGTTTCTGGCAGCACATAACTGAAAATTTAACACACACTCTGCACTGCACATGTTGTCTACTCTGCTTCACCTCATTAGGCAAATTGAACTCGTAAAATCTTAACACCCTGTGGAGCCTGGGCTTTCCTCAACAAGAAAATTCAAGTCAAGAATTATTCCAGTTGTCATCTTGCAGTTGGGTTATTTATTGTTGGGAGTATATTTCAGAATTCTTCCAGTGTCACTGCATGGAGGTTCCTTGAAAATGCTTTGCCATGGAGGTACAGGGCACAGCACTACCTTTGATCTCAACCCATGAAGGCAGTAAGCCTGGTCTGGCTTTGAACATGTCATGGAGCTACTATTCACAACCACAGCCTTATCTCCAGAGGTGCCAGTTTTGTTGAATTTGAGCAAGAGCTGAACAACACATACAGTGCTAGAACAGCTATGATGACCCTGGTGAAGTGAGGGTATCAATGATGCCCATACTAAATTCTCTATGATTACAGAAAAAATTTTCTTTGTGCAGTACAGATATACTTTAGGGTTGGAAGGGACCTCTGGAGATCATCTAGTCTAACCCACCTGCCAAGGCAGGGCCACCTAGAGCAGGTTACACAGGAGACAAGTTGTGCTGTGTATCTCTAAAATGGGGTTTCACTGATTGGGAGAAAAGTTCTGCCAGGACCTAAGCTACTTCCTTATAAATTTGTCTGTTGCTGCCCTTGCACCAAGAGAAGCAAGGAGGCTGAGCCACAAGGACCCAAAAGTTACATGATCCACATGGCTCACCTGAATACCAGTTTCGTTTGTGTGGGATACAAAGCTAGCAGAAGGAAGCAGAAGTGCTTCTGAGCCAACAGTTATGGCTACAGTGGACACTGCAACAGGTGGCAGAACAGAGAATGCCAGCTCCGGGGGAAGAAACACTGCCAGTTTTCTTGGGAAGGAACATGTTTAAAGAATTACTTAATTTACAGTGGAACTTAGTTACTTAACTAAACATGTAATTTTAAACCAAATAAATTTAAAATAAACATCACACTTCTGTCATGAACCTTATGCAGTAAATATTTGTTCTCTCTAGCTTTCACAGATTGTCTAGTTACTGCGGATCTTGTCCTGTTATGGCATGTTTGGTTAAAGTTCATGTACAAACATGTCTCTAAAATAAAATGTTATCAATCCACAGGATACTTGAGAACTGACATTTCCAGGATGTGAAAGGTATTTTCTTACAAACAAAGGTCTTCAAGGCAAATTTATTTAAAACCTACGCCATGAGTAGATATGATAATTTAAATTACCAGCTAAGCTAAAACCACAACAGTGGACTTTAAAATAATCATCAGAAAAAAGCATTTATTTTATTGCAGTGACTGTGGGACTCTGAGAGGTGTTACAGTGACGTTCTTGCAAGTGGATATTTTCCTGAAACACAGAGCTATGTGCTCCATGCTGAAATCATTCTTAGCAAGCTTCAATTTACACTTCAATTTTTATTCAAGCTATTGAATGAAAAAGAATAGACAATGACACTGCTAAAATAACATTTTTACTGTTTTCTGCATCAATTTCACTATTGGATTTATTACAAGACAATGGTCGCAAACAGAATTATGGGAAACTATATCAAAAAAAGAGAAAATAAAATGATCTTTCTTACAGTGGGAGTGATCAAACATCGGAACAGGTTGCCCAGACAGGTTTTGGAGTTTCCACCCCTGGAGATACTCAACACTTGAGTAGATATGGTCTGGGGCAACCTGTTCTACATAACCTTGCTTGAGAAGATTGGACTAGATGACTTCCAGACATCCCTTCCAACCCCAGTAATTATGACTTATTGAAAGGACAAACTGGAAACCCCAGTACAAACTCAACAGCTCCAAAATGAGTCCCCAATATGATTTAGTGGTGTTTGCAGTTGGGTTTTTTGAGTTTTTTTGGTTTTTTTTTTTTTTTGGCATATATAAAAGACGGTTCTATTTCACCTAAGTTTTGTCTCAATTCATAGAATCATAGAATAGTTAGGTTTGTAAAGGACCTTAAGATCATCTAGTTCCAACCTCCCTGCGAGGGGCAGGGACATCTCACACTAAACCATGCCACCCAAGGCTCTGCCCAACCTGGCCTTGAACACCGCCAGCAATGGAGCATTCACAACTTCCCTGAGCAACCCATTCCAGTGCCTCTCCACCTCTACAGTGAAGAATTTCTTCCTCATATCCAATCTAAACTTCCCCTGTTTATGTTTGAACCCATTACCCCTTGTCCTATCACTATAGTCCCTCACGAAGACTCCCTCCCCAGCAACCCTATAGCCCACCTTCAGATATTGGAAGGCTGCTATGAGATCTCCACGCAGACTTCTCTTCTGCAGGCTGAACAGCCCCAACTTGCTCAGCCTATTTTCATACAGGAGGTGCTCCAGTCCCCTGATCATCCTCGTGACCCTCTTCTGTACTTCTTCCAACAGTTCCATATCCTTTTTATGTTGAAGACACCAGAACTGCACACAATACTCCAAGTGAGGTCTCACAAGAGCAGAGTAGAGGGGCAGATACTTCAACACTGAATTCTGAGCTTGGTAGCTTACCAGCACTAACCCAGCTCGTATCCTGTGACTATTTTGCTACCAGGCTTGACATTTCTGTGCATATTGATGTCCTTTCCTTCATTTATTTTAAATGTAATTTGTCCAACATCACTGCATCATGTTTGATACTTCAGTGCAGACTCCCCAGGACAGATGTAAGCAATCTGACTAAAACTGTTTGCTGAACTGCAGGTTTATTTCTCAAACCCAGGATTATATTTATTGCCAGTCACCTTATTGATATAATCTTCTATGCATTTGCCAGTGGAGCCTAGTTCCTGCTTATTTAGACCTATGAGAGTTATGATCTTCCTAAGCTGCCTTCCTCAGGAAGCAGACCTCTTACCTCCTGGCCCCATACTACAGCATGACATCTAAAATCTACCCGTCTTCCATATAATAGGTGGTGACTTATTCCCAAGCAGAGTTTTACTTATTCTTACCACTGCAACTGCCCTGGTAATTAAAAAAAAAAAAAAACAGAAGCTTGTAAGCTATGGAAGGAACTGGCAAACTAGTAAGAACGTTTTAATATTGTCATGGGTTCAGTAGCAGCAGTCATTTTTCTCCTTGGTAGCTGATGCAGTGCTGTGTTTTTGACTTTTGTCCAGGAAACTGCCCTGATAACACCAGTGTTTTCAGTTACTGCTTGGTAGTGTTTTGGTTTGACCAAGGACTTTCTGAGTCTCATGCTCTGCCAGGAAGGAGGGGAAGCCGGGAGGAAGCAGAGACAGGACACCTGACCCAAACTGACCAAAGAGGTATTCCATGCCACAGCACATCTTGCCCCTGATGTAAAACAGAGAGCAGAGACCCAGAAGGGTATGGGTGCACTGTGTGGTTGGGCTTGGTATCAGAAGGGGTGAGCGATTGTACTCTTTTTCCTTGTATTTGCCTTGTCATTATGATTATTGGTGGTAGCAGTAATGGTCTTGTGTTATACTTTAGTTACTAAACTGTTCTTATCTCAACCTGTGAGAGTTGCATTCTTTCAATTCTCCTCCCCATCTACCCAGGGGAAGAAAGAGGGGGGGAGTGAGAGAGTGACTGCGTGAGTTACAGAGGCTTAAACCACGACAAACATGTATTAATTCACACACATATTTGGCAACCCTCAAAAGATGCCAGCACTTGAAAATGAACTCATAGAAAACTAGCAGCTCCTGATGTTTTCCATACCCTTAGATGACTATCCTAGCATTCAAGGCCAGGGGAAAGTCTGACAACTATCAGGGTGGAGAGTAAAGGGTGCAGAAGGCATTAACAGGGAAAATGAAATGTTAGACTAACACAGGTAAAGATGCTGTAAGCCAAAGGGATTTTGGCTTACAGCCAATAGTTTCCCTCTTACTTTTCCAGTATCACTCTCTAAACTACTGCTTAATTAGAAGGTTGGAAGGAGGTGTGCAGATAATCTTGGTCATGTGAGTTTGTCACTATGTATAATAAATTCTCCTTGTCCTACTAATTTGTAATAATAGCAAATATAAATTTGATTCCAGTTCTCAGTAATTGCAGAAGTGAACACAAACTTATTTGAATCAATTAAAAGGATCTGTAAAAATATACTGAGAATTCTCTAATAATTTATGTCAACTGCCGCTGCTCAAAGTTGCTCATTTAGGTGAAACTCTAGAATAGGAAGATAGTTTGAATGCAACTGTGAGAAACTTTATCTTTAAAATATCAAAATTACAAATTTTATATACCCCTCTATTATATTTTTTTCCTCTGGAACCTTGGTAGTACCTGAAAAGATCTTCTCATAGAAATTAGTTCTGTGAAGGGAAAACATTACCTAAGCTACTAGTGTCACAGGTTGGATAAAGTTTCACCCCACCACACACCTTCACTTCTAATAAAAAACTTATTTGTGAGACCTGGGTCATATTACTTTAACATTATTTGCGTTAAGAAAAATGGATTTCATTTCCTAAGTAAAATGATAAAAGCACTGAATAGACAAATTACTAGACTGGAATAAATTTACTGGCTTGCAATGGAGAAATTTTAAAAACCAGAAACCATAATAATTAATAATTACAAATAAAATTCAGCCATCTTTTCTTTACTAATTTCCCATAGTCATTTCCACATTTAGCATTTGATTATTGTGGGTTTGTTGACCCTAAAGTATCTACCCAATCATTATCAGACAACAAAATGAACTTCAGCCACCAATCAACATAATCACTAATGTAGTATGTTTCACATTAATGATCCAACACTCAAATTTCAGTTTGCTCAATATCCAGATTCAATAACTCTTGTCTGTGAGCTTCAGGGTAACATTCATAAGTGGATGCTTAAATATCCATTCCTTTACATGTCTGTCCCTTATAAACAACACACTAGATTTTCTACCTTCACACTGACATCTCAAAACATGTATCAGTAAATGTCCAATAATGGAAATTAAGTAAGTAAAAGCAAGCAGATTTAAAATTCATGTGAATCTACATTTACCCTCAATTTCCTTTCTAAAATATTTCTGTGGCTAGGGTGTATAATTAAGAGAATATATTTCAGACTTCATTAGAGCAATAGGACTACTGATTTATGGATAAAGGCAACTAACCACTTCATACAGTGCCTTGTTTATGTAAGTTGCAATAAAATCTTTCATGCGAAACGTTTGCTAGTTTATCACCAGGAGTTTCTTCATATAATTAGAGATTCTTGAATGTGGTTGAGCTTTCCTCCATAGCGAAACTTCTTCAAACTGAGATAATACCATAGCTCTTCTACCTGATTGTTCAGAGAACTGCAGATATATTCCCTCTTGGATCTAGAAAAACTTGAGTAGTTTTGGATACATGGGCTATTAGGATTTTATATTTATATGGTCAAAATGCTCTGACTAACAGAATTTTGCTCAATAATTCTTGAGTGTATTTGTTAATAAACCCTGATCTAACATATTTCTTCAGTTGTCTTTTATTTTATGTTGTAGTTACATACCCTTTTTTATGTGTAGATCATGTAAAGAAATTGTTGATTAACCATTATTAACTTATGTATACATTTTCTACTTAATGTTCTTCATATTCAGTATTTTCTAGTTTAAGGTATTAAAATTAATTTTCTATACAAAATGGCCTTATAATACTGTTCACTCTGACTGTCCAAAATCCTTTAACATTTTCCTGGCTTCCCCATTTTTACCTATTTTAACTGACTTTCATTTCTTATTTTAAGTAATTATATTCAATTAATAATTAGTGTAATCATTACATATATAGAATCATAGAATCATAGAATAGTTAGGGTTGGAAAGAACCTTAAGATCATCTAGTTCCAACCCCCCTGCCAGGGGCAGGGACACCTCCCACTAAACCATGCCACGCAAGGCTATGTCCAATCCAGCCTTGAACACCGCCAGCAATGGAGCGTAACCTTTAGCTCTTGGCTCCCACTCTATTGTGGGACAGTCCCACTCTTTCTGCTTCCTGGAAATTTTAGGAAATGGGGGGTACAGCTACTATGTTTTTTTTAAGAGTGCCTGGGACATGGTGCTTGCACCGAGTTTTGATGAAGGAAGTAGGTGGAGGAGAGCCTCATTGGGCTGAAGAATGAAGTGTTTTGCTGCTCAGCCTTACAAACAGGGTGACAGTTCAGTCATCTATGCTGGCAAAGATGCAAAGGAGATCCTGAGTTGATTTAACACTTAAAGGGCTTATTTAGAGATCACATTTGATATGCTCTTAAGTGCCAAAACTTGTCCTGAGTCTTGTTGAGGATTTGTGTCTCCGTTGAACAGGCTTACAGCATTAGTAATTATGCAATGCAGTCTATTTCTCACCATGTTTCTATCTTGACACCATCTACTCTACTAGAGCACCTATCTCAGGATTTTGAGATGTGATTTTGCTGTATTTTTACCACTATTACTTCTTAAATGGTAGTTTAGGAGCAGCCATGTGCACTGGCAACCAAAGCTTTGTGTCTGACTACAACCCATCTCCATACCCTGTGTGCAGGAAGCCTGCCCAGATTTGCCTGGCAAAACAATATGTAAGTATTGAAATTTCTCCTACACATATGATGGTCTGGAGACCCCTGACAGAACAAAAGGAAAACTCGTTATTGGGGGCAGACACAGATTGTTTTTTCTGACCTTCCCAGACAGTAAAGACCTTTAAATGTTTTAACATAATTAACAAACACAAAAACCACCTTGCACTTCTTTTGTAGCCTTGTCTTCATGCTACCTTAAGTACTAAAAAGGAACATGAGGTAATTAAACCACAAGTCAGGAGAAAAAAAGCAAACAAGCAGATTTTCTTTATAGAAAAAATTCAAAATAAACTTTATGCTTGCAGTTTCATGTCTGAGACATTTCAGTGTGATGATTTGCATCTTAATGGCTTAGTCAAACTATTTTTAAGTTTTGTACAATTTCTTATTCATCTGAGATACTTACTGAATATAAAATATCTGTACAATTCATTACTGCTTTTATACATCTAGAGGAAGATTGGAGTCTGGTATGTTTTGGGGGGTTTTAGGTCAGTTCTTTGCTGGGAAAGTGAAGAGTGGTTTTGAATTCTAGATGCAGGATTTAAATTTAATTTTGTTTTGTTTAGTTTTTTGGTTCTTTTATGACTTTGTCCTCCAATAACAGACAGAAACAAGCTTCAAAGATCACAGAAAATTATTTTAGCAATATCTCAGAAGGTATCAACAGCAATTTTCTATTACTGGAAAGGGTGCTATAAAACAAGATTTTTGACTTGTGTCTGTTCTTCTCTGTCAGGGACAATTATATTAGTACTTCTTCATCCTCTAATGTACTCCTTGCTGGTTCCCTCCTATCACTTGATTCATAAGACTTTGGGAGAGTGTTCCAACAAAATTTGATGGTATCTGGTCTTTTTTTTTTTTTTTTCTTTTTTTTTTTTTTTTTTTAATGAGCTCAAGTGCATAGTATCATTAAAAATGGCAAAGATGTACCATTAGTATTTGTACTGGAAAACAAGTATAACCCAAATAAACTCAGGATTAATTGTGCTAAATGATTCATCTCTATTAATGGAGATTGTTCACAGAAGTAAAACTGGGCATATGGTATGTACCAGCTCTATTGAGAGAAGGGTGGGGAAGTGTGGTGGTATCTTCATTTAGGAAAATGAAACTCAACAACCTTGATTTAGCAAAGTATTTTAGTACTTCAGGCCTTTCTTACAGCAATTTGACCCATTGTTACTAGTACAGATAGGAAATATTTGGGCTAAGGCAAGGAAGAGATTCCCAAATCTATGAAATAATTTTACCACAGTCTCAAAGGAAATCTGTTGCTGCCTTATGAACTCAATTACTGCCTCCTTACTGTGAATCTAATAGCATGATCTTCAATTAATTATTTTTATGGGTATTTAGATGGCAAAAAACTTGGCCTTTTTACATGCATTCTGGCTTCCTAACTCTACACTGATGGCAGGATTACAGATTATAGTAGACAGGCTTTTTTTTTCTTTTTATCTGTGCTGTCCCACAGCATTTGTACCAGAGTCAGTTTGTTTTCTGTTTCTGACTGAGAGCAAGTGATTGCACTAAGCTGTTAAAGTAGATTTAAAGTAAATTTAGTGGATATATGCTCTCCTAAGCCAATTGAGACATAGCAGAAGAACCAAGGAGCTATAAGATTATCTTCTTTTGTTAAGAAATAATCACCGCCTGACCAAGAGGACTCGGTAGATGAAGTTCACTATAGACAGATAGGAACAGCCTCACTCTTGTAGGCACTGGCCCTCATGGGGGACTTCAAACACCCTGATATCTGTTGGAGGGACAGTACGGCACGACACAAGCAATCCAGGAAGTTCCCCAGTTCTGTGGAAGACAGCTTCCTTCTGCAAGTAATAGAGGAGCCGACAAGGAGAGGTGCCATGTTTGACCTCGTCCTCACCAACAGGGAAGGGCTGGTTGGAAATGTGATGCTCCAGGGCAGCCTTGATTGCAGCAGTCATGAGATGGTCGAATTTGAGATCCTCAGTACAGTGAGAAGAGCATGCAGCAAGCTCACTGCCCTGGACTTCAAGAGAGCAGAGTTTGGCCTCTTCAAGAACCAGCTTAGTAAGGTTCCATGGGATATAGCCCTAGAGGGCAGGGAGGCCCAAGACTGTTGCTTGATATTCAAGGATCACCTGCTGCAAGCTCAGGAGCGATACATCCCTACTAGAAGAAAGTGCAGCAGGAGAGACAGGAGACTTTGCTGGATGGATAAGGAGCTGCTGAGGAAAATGTGAAGGAAAAAAGAGGCTTATAAGAGGCAGAAGCAAGGACAGGTGGCCTGGGAAGAACACAGGGATGTTGTCCAGGAAGCTAGGGATCAGGTTAGGAAAGCTAAGGCCCACTTAGAATTCAACTTGGCTAGGGATGTTGAAGATAACAGGAAGGGATTCTATAGGTACATTGCAAATAAAAGTCAGGCTAGGGACAACGTGGGCACCCTCCAGAAGCTATCAGGAGAAGTGGCTACCCTGGGTTTGGAGAAGGCTGAGGTTCTTAATGACTTCTTTGCCTCAGTCTTCACCGGAAAATGCTCTGACCATACCACCCAAGTCTTGGAAGGCAGACGCAGGGACAGTGAGAATGAAGACCCTGGGCCCACTATAGGAGAGGATCTGGTTCAGGACCATCTTAGGAACTTGAACGCATACAAGTCCATGGGACCTGATGAAATCCATCCGCGGGTCCTGAAGGAACCGGCAAATTAAGTTGCTAAGCCACTGTCCATCATATTTGAAAAATCATGGCAGTCAGGTGAAGTTCCTGATGACTGGAGAAAGAGGAAATATAACCTCCATTTTCAAGGGGAAAATGGATGAGCCGGGGAACTACAGACCAGGCAGCCTCACCTCTGTGCCTGGCAAAATCTTGGAGTGCATCCTCCTGGAAGGCATGTTGAGGCACATGAAAAACAAGGAGGTGGTTGGTGAGAGCCAGCATGGCTTCACTAAGGGGAAATCCTGCCTGACCAATCTGGTGGCCTTCTATGATGGGGCTATGGAACAGATGGAGAGGAGTAGAGCGGTTGATGTCATCTAGCTGGACTTCTGCAAAGCGTTTAACATTGTCCCACAGAACATCCTTGTCTCTAAGTAGGAAAGACATCAATTTAATAGGTGGACCACTTGGTGGATAAAGAACTGGCTGGATGACCGCACGCAAATTGTTGTGCTCGATGGTTCAATGTCCAGCTGGAGACCAGTAACGAGTGGTGTCCCTCAGGGATCGGTGTTGGGACTGGTCTTGTTCAACATCTTTGTTGCCCTCAGCAAGTTTGCTGATGACACCAAGCTGTGTGGTTCGGTTGATACGTTGGAGGGAAGGAATGCCATCCAGAGGGACCTTGACAAGCTTGGGAGGTGGGCTAATGCCATCCTGATGAAGTTTAAACATGCCAAGTGTGAGGTCCTCCACCTGAGTCAGAACAATCCCAGGCACAGCGACAGGTTGAGCAGGGAAGAGATTCAGAGCAGTCCTGCAGAGAAGGACTTGGGGGTGTTGGTCGATGAAAAAATGAACATGAGCCGGCAGTGTGCACTTACAGCCCAGAAAGCCAGCTGTATCCTGGGCTGCATCAGGAGCATGACCAGCAGGTTGAAGGAGGTGATCCTGCTCCTCTAGTCTGCTCTCGTGAGATCTCACTTGGAGTATTGCGTGCAGTTCTGGTGTCCTCAACATAAATAGGACATGGAACTGTTGGAAGAAGTCCAAAGGAGGGCCACGAGGATGATCAGGGGACTGGAGCACCTCCCGTATGAAGATAGGCTGAGCAAGTTGGGGCTGTGCAGCTGGGAGAAGAGAAGGCTGCATGGAAACCTCATAGCAGCCTTCCAGTATCTGAAGGGGGCCTACAGGGATGCTGGGGAGGGAGTCTTCATGAGGGACTGTAATGAGAAGACAAGGGGTAATGGGTTCAAACTTAAACAGGGGAAGTTTGGATTGGATATAAGGAAGAAATTCATTACTGTAAGGGTGGTGAGGCACTGGAATGGGTTGCCCGGGGAAGTTGTGAATGCCCAGCAGAGGTAGTAACCTCGCCACCAAGTGCTGTACCGCAGTCCCTAATCATGGCACAGAGAATCAGATGCTAGTGCTGGAGGACACCGATGTTGTGGCAGCAGCAAACAAAGGCCAGTACCCACCCAGGTGTCCAGTCAAGATCCAGATAAGATGGAGCCAGAGGCAAGACTAGAGCTACAGCACAGGTCTGAGAGGCCCAACCAGAAAAGAGGGCTGGAATCAGGCGACTTACAGCATAGGTCTAAGATCCTTCCAGGCAGCCCAGCCATAGACACAGCTAGAGGCCAGTGCACCTACAGCTCAGCTTAGGAAAGAGCTGAAAACCACCACCGACACTTGAGATAGGATTCCTAGGCCCATAGGCAGAGGATATGGGTGGAGGTTCCAGGTGAGGCTGCGCTGAGTTATTAAGGCTGTGTCCTCAGGGCCCTGCCAACTATACCAGAGTGATTAGAAATGTCATCCAAGATGATGAAAGACTTTTCAACAACTGGGGACTACATTGTTACATGTTTTGTCAGAGTGGTGTGTTGCCTCACGGAGGCATGGCGACCTGGTTCAGGAACGGCACGGCGACCAACCCCTGGCCGCTCGGTCCATCAGCTCATACACACCAATATGGTGAACAGCAAAATGGCGTTTATTACAGGAAAACACAACATTATATATCCACGGTTTACAACGTCACTTCCGTCTGCTTACATCATAACGTAAACACTGTTGGCTATTAGGGGAGGAGTCCTGTCTTTCCGTACAGCACGACATCTTCCGGCCGCCAGACCTTAGTTTGTGCCACAACATATCCCCCCTCCCTATGCTTAACCAAATTAGCTACAATATACTTAATAAAAATCTTATTTATATTTTATAAAATCTTATTCAATACCTTATAACAACCGTACCAAACATATATAATAAACTTGAGTAAAACACGTAAGACACCTTAGACAAGATCGATCTTACAAAAGACTACATACAAATATAAGAATCAAAACACAAAATGTTACTGAAATACAGTGCAACGACCCTACTAAAAATCAAAAAAACCAGCTCCAAACAGCGTCAGTACAACGTAAGGTGCATGCCTCCCTTACACTGTCTGAGGCTTGGGCTTCTAAACTGACCAAAATGCACACTCGTTCCGATGTAGGTGGCCAGCCTGCATCAGAAGAAGTGGCCGGTAATATTCATATCAATTTACAAGGGTCGACAAAAACCTAAACATCATAACTTAAGGCAGCTTAAAAGTAACCTGAGATATAACACTGAGGTAACACTAAGTAAACATAGCACCGAATAGATACATTCTTAAAGCAGTTGTTGGTGCTCTAACAGCTTACAAGGCCCAAAGATCAGTACCATGATGATTGTTGCGATCGGCCCTGTTCAAGCACCCATTTGTGGGGCTGGTGACCTGATTCTCACGAAAGCATCACCACCCCTCCCAACGATGGCCATTTTGTCGTGGTCTGGATTCTGCCAATGTGGAACTCCCAAGCTTGAATGGGACGCATGACGCTGGGGTATACGGGCTACGGGGGCGTCCGATGATCTAATCCTGTGAACAAGACTCACAATTTTCATTAGATTTATTCTGGAGATCTGGTTTAATACACTTAAGCGGACACCACTTAACTCTACCATCTTTTTTGACGGCAGCGTACCCTCGCCCCGTCAAAACCAACCGCCACCCCTGCTCCCATTCCCCCAGCTCATTTTTCATTCCTTGGGGCAACACTTTCCACTGGAAGCGTAGATTAGGGCGTTGGCTGTTTGGAAACACAACTGAAAAAGCAAACCGCTCCTTGTCTACCTCATGCAGGGGTATCGAAAAGAAACAGTCCTTGATATCAAGGACAGCACAAGGTTGTCCTTCTGGTATCATAGAGTTCATAGGTAACAGCGTTTGAACAGGACCCATTGGTTGAATTGTCTTGTTTACTTCCCGCAGATCATGAAGGAGACGAAACCCTTCGCCAGTTCGTTTGGGTATTACAAAAACTGGAGTATTCCATGGACTAGTGGAGGGCTCTATATGACCACGTTGTAGTTCTCGGTCAACCAGCTCAAGAAGGGCATCCATTCGAGGCTTTGATAGGGGCCACTGCTCAACCCACACTGGGTCAAACGATTTCCATGTCAGTTTAATTGGTAGAGGTGGGTATACGGCAGTGGCCCTTAAATTAAATTTGTCACCCTGGCTTTTAATAGGACTAAAGCGTCCCTTCCCAACAGGGGTGGGACTTCTGTCATGACATAAGGGAAAAGGGTGATAGTTTTTTCCGGTCCCTTTTCAGTATGAAGTGTGATTGCTATTAATTGAACACTCTTCTAAGCTCGGGTTAGTCCCCCGACTCCACCCACCATAGGGGCATTTGCCAATTTCCAGTGTGGGGGCCAATTCGTTTTAGGAATAACTGTAACGTCTGCTCCGGTGTCAATCAAAAAGGGGACACTAATTGTAGTGTCATTTGAACTATTATAAAGGGAGCAGATTCCCCACACCACTGGCGGATTGTCACACTTTATTGCCAGGGCCACCCTGGGGTCTCGCCCCCACGAGGTTGTCCTTGCTGTCCCTGAGATAGGGACGGATTCGGCTGAACTGACGGTTGGGCCGTGAAATTGGTCACTTCTCGGAGGGGCAGTGGGTTCGAGAGCGCTTTGCCCCACGCGAGGTTGGCATAATTGGGCCGCCTCATATCCCAAGCGGGAGAGGGCCGAGTACGGCCCAGACGCCCTCTCCCCCTCCCGTTTCCCGGGATTTTAGATCTACATTCCTTAGCAACATGGCCTTTCTTTCCACAAGTCCAACACGGCCCTCTAGATTGATTATGATGCGAGGGGGATGCCATTGATGAGTTCCCCTGCTGGGGGCAGTTTGCCACCACATGGCCCACCTGACCACATTTAAAACACCCCCTCATATTGGCCATTGCTGTAACAGCTGCTTGAAACGGGGTTAACTGCTCCTCATTTAAAACATGTTTAATCATGTCCGCGGCACTTGATCCCATCGGCATCGACCGTAAGATTTCTTTGGTTTTTGCATTACATTGCTGGCGTATACAATCTGCAATGACCGGACCTTTTGCTTCCGCGGGCAAGGCCGAAGAATCGACCGCCATTTGAAGGCGATCCACAAACTGCGTAAAGCTCTCACTTTCAGTTTGCTTTATTGTTGCCCATGGCGAAGGCTTAGCAATAACTCGAGAGACTGTATGAATAGCATCTCTAGCTGCACGAGTAGTTATCATGACTTCATGGGCCCGCAAACCTTGGGCTTGTGTCTGGAGAGTGAGCATTGTTGGATCAGTGCCCATTAAACGTGGCAGGCTGGAACCATGTAACGGATGGCGTTTCCCAGTTGCTAGGGCTAGCTGTTTCATACAATTATCTTGCCATTCTTGGTTGAAAACAATCATCCCTGCCCCTCCAAAAATCATTTTGCAAACATGTTGTATATCAAACGGGAGCATATCGTCTCCCCCAAAAACCCCATCTATAAGGGTGGAGACCATAGCAGAATTAAGCCCCTTATCTGCAATTGCTTTAATAATTGCCTGTATATCTTTAGGGTTTGCAGGGGAAAAAGTCCTCTGTCCTCCATCCGTTACTCGGACCGGGAATGCTAATGGGGCTGGTGGAACCCACTCGGCACACGTAGTCTTTGTTTCAGGCTTCCCTTTATTACAGGAGGGGGTAATTTGGCTTTTGATTTTATCTACCCCTAGTTCTTCTTTATCTGAATCAGAATTGGTTAAGAGCCCCTCATCCCCGTCAGTGTCGGAATCGGCATCAGAGCTCGACTGACTAGTTACCTCCGGGTTCCGATACTTTGTTGCTGGGCTCCAGGCCCGCCCGGCTCCCTTGCATGCCCCACAAGTGGGCCGCTCTCTTCCTCTGCTCCGGTCCCGCCCACGTCCCTTGTCGGCGGGCTGCTCCCCCCCTCCTGACTCACCCCGCCTTCCACTCAGAGGGGCGTTTACCTTATAAGGGCATTTGTTCAAATGACCGCTCTGATTGGCTCCCCACGCCTCACACGCGCTCCACCCCTCTTCCCGTTTGTGTGCGCATGTCAATCCTAACACTTCCTCCCTGTTCCCGACAGGGACGTCCTCGCTCCGCCCTTCCCCCCTGTTCCTGACAGGGACATCCTCGCTCCGCTCTTCCCCTTGCCGCTCGGCGCCATCTTGGGGCGCATAGGGCGGCGGTCTAACCCAGTCCATTAATCCACCCCAAAAGGATTTCGCTTCATTCTGTCCCTCGGTAAGTGGTTCAAGGTCCGGGGATTCGTAGGGCGCATCACCGTCCCGCGAGTCTTCAGACTCAGCAAAGGTGCCCCCGTCCGATGGGTACGGAGTCTGTACGGCTGGCCCATACATGCAGGATTCCTGCTCCTGCCGAGCCTTTCGCAGAGCCTGTTCAACTTTCCCCCACGACTTACGGTATTTCCCACAACCCGAGGACTTCATCTCCTCGGCTAACGCTATAGTACATTTAACCCACACTTCTGGGTGGAGAATATCTGCCGGCTGATCAATAGCCCCAATCTGTAACAGCCTCACAACGGCTAAAATAAAATCTTTGGATTTACAATCAACACCCCACTGCTTATATAATTGTGATACGACCTTCACAGGAGCTTCCATCCTCCTTACTAATCCGGGAGCGTCCTCCCCGCCGGGCCAGCCCCGCCGCTCCGGCCGCCGTTCACCTGATCCCAGGCGAATTTCCCGGGTTTCGGCACCACTTGTTGCCTCACGGAGGCGTGGCGACCTGGTTCAGGAACGGCACGGCGACCAACCCCTGGCCGCTCGGTCCATCAGCTCATACACACCAATATGGTGAACAGCAAAATGGCGTTTATTACAGGAAAACACAACATTATATATCCACGGTTTACAACGTCACTTCCGTCTGCTTACATCATAACGTAAACACTGTTGGCTATTAGGGGAGGAGTCCTGTCTTTCCGTACAGCATGACATCTTCCGGCCGCCAGACCTTAGCTTGTGCCCCAACAAGTCCCTCATGAAGACTCCCTCCCGAGCATCCCTATAGGCCCCCTTCAGATATTGGAAGGATGCTATGAGGTCTCCACGCAGACTTCCCTTCTGCAGGCTGAACAGCCCCAATTTGCTCAGCCTATCTTCATATGGGGGGTGCTCCAGCCCCCTGATCATCCTCGTGGCACTCCTTTGGACTTCTTCCAACAGTTCCATGTCCTTTTTATGTTGAAGACACCAGAACTGCACACAATACTCCAAGTGAGGTCTCACGAGAGTAGAGTAGATGGGCAGGATCACCTCCTTCGACCTGCTGGTCACACTCCTTTTGATGCAGCCCAGGATATGGTTGGCTTTCTGGGCTGCAAGCGCACACTGCCGGCTCATGTTCATTTTTTCATCGACCAACACCCCCAAGTCCTTCTCTGCAGGGCTGCTCTGAATCTCTTCCCTGCTCAACCTGTAGCTGTGCCTGGGATTGCTCCAACCCAGGTGGAGGACCTCACACTTGGCATGTTTAAACTTCATCAGGATGGCATCAGCCCACCTCACAAGCATGTCAAGGTCCCTCTGGATGGCATTCCTTCCCTCCAACGTATCAACCGAACCACACAGTTTGGTGTCATTGGCAAACTTGTTGAGGGCGCACTCAATCCCGCTGTCCATTCCATTCACAAAGATGTTGAGCAAGACCAGTCCCAACACCGATCCCTGAGGGACACCACTCGTTACTGGTCTCCAGCTGGACACTGAGCCATTGACCACAACTCTTTGCGTGAGGCTATCCAGCCAGTTCTTTATCCACCGAATGGTCCACCTATCAAATTGATGTGTTTCCAACTTAGAGACAAGGATGTCATGTGAGACAGTGTCAAATGCTTTGCACAAGTCCAGGTAGATGATTTCAACTGCTCTACCCCTGTCCATCAGTTCCGTAGTCCCATCATAGAAGGCCCCCAAATTGGTCAGGCAGGATTTCCCCTTAGTGAAGCCATGCTGGCTGTCACCAACCAGCTTGTTGTTTTTCGCATGCCTCAGCATGCCTTCCAGAAGAATCCGCTGCAGGATTTTGCCAGGCACAGAGGTGAGGCTGCCTGGTCTGTAGTTCCCCGGCTCATCCATAACAAGGATCAGTACGTTCCTATTAATAGCATTAAGTTAGGATTTAGAAGGCTTAGGTTTTGTTGCTGACTGCAGGTGCTTTCACAGAATATGATTCAATGTTCTGGTTTCTGGGGTGCTAGTAAATATAAATAATGATTTATTACTATAATCTTGTCTCCATGGATTGAAACTGAGTTACTTGCTCAGCCATTTCTTTTCTTGTTTCCCTGGTATATGCTCAAAGTGTGCCTGTACAACTCTTTGTACCCATTCCTTAAAGTATCCTTAAGTGATTCTAAAAGCCCATGCATGTAGCGCAGTATGTTCTTGGAAACAAAAAATGTAAATTTTTTTGGGCACCTGGACTCATTACAATAGCAAACTTTTGAACTGTTCCAGTGACTCTCCTATTTTAGGATGCTTCCATTTATAATTTTTTTATATATTGGGAGGATGGATAAGAACAAGGAAAGCACCCTGAACTAACAGACTCATTAGCAGTGTCTAGATATGGACAGAAGGGCTATTGGCTGTGACAGAAGCGATTATTAGGGCATTGAGTTTTAATAAAAAAATGCTTTCTCAGAGGATGAGATACAAATAATGGCAGTATTTTGCAACTTCTTATTTACTAGTAGGGTGAGTGTTGTTGGTATAGAACTGCTAGGCGACATGGAACTGCAGTACTTCCCAAGGCCATACGTGAGCTCTCCACTAACTCAATGCATGCAAAAATGTCACTGTAAAGCAAAAGGTATATTTCTCCTCTTCTGACCTCTGAGATGTCACCTCTTAATCCAACTCACAAGGCAGCATGCCTGTTAATCAGCCTTTAAATATGGTGGGAATATCTCTGCTCATTGAAGCTTTTCAATGTTCAGTATTTAGATGTGGTGGGTTGACTTTGGCTGGACTCCAGGGGCTCACCAAGCCTTCCCCTGTGTAACTGGACCATCAGAGAAAAATTTGACAAAAGGTACATGGGTCAAAATAAGGAGTTAAATAGAGAAAGTTATGTTTTAGCAGAGATTAAGGAAAACTATGCTAATCACTGAAATACTTGGAATATGAAATCTCTTATTTCATCTTTCCCTCACCCTTGATCTTCAGGTTGTCCTAACTTTACACACTTCTTATTGCAGCCACATCCCAAAAGTGTTCTTCACACTTAGCAAGCACTCATGAAAAGTTACTTTATTTGATAAAATGCCTGTGATAGCTGGGAAGAAAATCCTCACTGCAACTGCAGCTGTGGAACTCATAATGCACTTCCATATTACAGTACCTAATCTGTTTGGTACATGGAGCTTTCAGGATAGCATTTACGAGTCTTTTAGTCACTTGAAACTCCATTAACTGTTTGCATCTTAAAGTTGGTTACTATGCTGGGTTGCTTTTTGTTTGTTCGGTTGGTTGGTTTTGGGTTGTTTTTTTTTTGGGGGGGTGGGGTTTTTGGTTGTTTTTTTGTTTGTTTGTTTTTCTCTAAATGTACTGCCCTTCCACCACTCGATGGCAAACCTGGGGTATGTAGCTTCTTTTATACTTAATGAGCATGTTATTGATTTCTTGTTCTTGCCTTCCTTCTGGCTTTACAAGACAATCAAATACTGACATGATTTTTCTCTTACTGTGATCACATAACTTACTCTTCTGGTACAGCATTTCCATTGTGCTGAATTGCTGCCTTTAGTAATGTGTTTTCATTCCTTGTGTGCTAGCAGGGATGTTACACTGGGTAGTGCAATGACAATGCTTCCTTGCAAAATTTTATCATTAAGCTTTGTGGCTCTCATGATTTTTTAAAAATGTAGCAGGGGGATTGTTTATGAGGCTAAACTATGGATTTGTGTATTTAATCTAGGAATAAATGAATATTGCATAATGAAGTCAAAAACTGTTGCTGTTTCTTACATGATCTGAATTAGATTTTGCATTATTCTTTTGCCCATAGCTAACCTATTTACATCTGATATGATTTCTAGTGTATTGAATTTTTTTTTTTTTAATTTCCATATCACATTGCACAGTGCTGCAACACAAACCTGCAGATTCAATGATGAATTGAAAGAATTTGGTGTTGGTAGCATTAGCATAATTTAGGAATTTTTCAACAGAGAGAGATAATGTTCTGTCAGATATAGGATAAAGAGTTAACTTGATTTTGTGCTGTAGACTGAATATGATACATAAAATGGCATTGAAAATGCTGCTTGTCAATACCTGTTGGGTCATTGTGAATAAAGCATATGGCCACTGCTAAGTGGGGAGAAAACAAAACCAAACAAAATACCTATCCCCACCAAGAAAACAAACTAAAGGCTTTCTTATACATACAAATTTAGCATCAGTTTGCAATTTCCTACAGTACATTTTATTTAAATGTATTTTCTGTCTGGCTTCTTTTGTATTTTGTAAGCTTTTAGTTCATGACCTTGTTAGAAAATGGTTGTCTTATCATCTTTAGGTTGTCTGCTTTTTCAGTGACTCTCCTGCTGAGTTCACGCTTTATGTTTTGTGCGTTATCTCTATTAGGCTGAGACGTGTGTTCTGCAGCTCATTTTAAAGTTCAGGTATTGTAGTCATCCAGACTGACTTTTGCAGGACAGGCCCATAGCACTGAAGTCTTCTTCTGAGATTGGAGATGATGCATGTTTGGTTTGAGATTTGGCACTGCCTGTCTGTTTAGGCACCTAGTGATGGAATTTTGCAAAAGTAGGGAACAGTTGGACTATATAAAGCAAATGTTCAAGCCAAAGAGATACTCTAACCACCTGTCACTTGTTCTTCCCTTGAGATCTCAAGGGGGCCTATAGGGAGGCTGGGGAGGGACTCTTCATTAGGGACTGTAGTGAGAGGACGAGAGGTAATGGGTTCAAACTTAAACAGGGGAAGTTTAGATTGGATATGAGGACAAAAGTCTTTAGTGTAAGGATGGTGAGGCAGTGGAATGGGTTGCCCCGGGAAGTTGTGAATGTTCCATCGCTGGCGGTGTTCAAGGCTAGGTTGGGCATAGCCTTGTGTGGCATGGTTTAGTGGGAGGTGTCCCTGCCTGTGGCAGGGGGGTTGGAAATAGATGATCTTAAGGAACTTTCCAACCCTAACTGTTCTATGATTCTATGATTATGTGACACAAAGCAGATGGGCCATTCATATTTACCTTAATCAGTTAGCTTGACCACTCACCAAGAATTTCCTATTTTTGAACTCAGCTCTAGAGTTGTGATGTTTCTGTCAGAACATAATTCTTAACATCCATGAAGTTTTATAGCAGTAATGTTGGACAAAAATGTTAGACTGAATGTGATTTAAATTTGTGGGAAGCTTAAGGAGATTGAAATGTTGCATTTGGCTTAGCTATATTGTATCCATAGATTCAGCTGTGCTTGTCAGTGCTAATCATACTAAAAAGAAGTATCTGGGGGGGTGAGCAAAGCTGAATTTGTGTTGCAGGACTCAAATTGATCAAAAATGAAATATAGTTACTCTGAGCTTCATGAACAACTAGGAAAATATAAAGAGGTTCATAAAAATGCAGTGATTTGAAAAGTGCTTACTAGCAGACTAATATTTCTACGGAAAAAGTCTCTTTGAAAGATAATTTTAATGTGCTTATTGGATTTTTTCCTGGATGGGTTGGGTTTTCTTATATATTAAAGAGAATAGATGCTAAGCAAATAAAATATCTGTTCTGCAATTTGGGGTAATTTCTCTGATGTTATATTTTGCTGATTAACAAGTCTCTCTTCCACTTTATTTCCCTGCTCTGCTTTCTCAACTTTCATAAACGTGGAAGCCCAAATTATGCTCCTAGTCACCTGAGTTCATAATCTTCAAATTGTTCATATTTTCTTCATGACAGATGTGGTCTTACAATTTCTAGACAAATACTTTCCCATTTGAAGTAACCTTTCATGAAATTTGGACATGTAGCACAAAGGAAAAGGGAAAAAAAAAAAGGAAAAAAAATATTACTATCTACTTCCATTTCCCTTCCTGAATCATAATGGACTACTAAAATATATATTCTGACATATTTTATAAGTCTCTTATAACATGAAGTGGGTCAAAATAATGCAATAATATTCTTGGGAATGATGCTTCTGATCTTATAGCCGGCAACTGCATCTGTACTGTACGGTTCTGTTGACATTAGCAACCACCTCCTTGTTTCATTTCTGACTTCAAAGTGAAAAATCTACTTGATTTTATTTCCTGCCAAGGCAGTGTGGAGAAATTAGGTGAAAAAGACATACCTTTTTTTTTTTTTTCCTTCAGATTATTTTTTAGGGCTATGAACCATTTATCATTCAAAGAAGTGGTAATAATGGAGCTTGCCACAGCATTTGGAATATTAGAAATAGAATGGAAAAGAAAAATTGCAGTGTCAGTGAGTCCTAATGCTGACCGTGCACCTGATGTCATGTTCCTGTATTTACATTATTTAAAGAAAAGGCATAACCCAGAACAGATGAAAAGGTAAAAAAGTTGTATATTTAATAGCATGCAACCTAAGCTGGTCTGTGCAATGTAAGTAAAGATCTTAATGTCTTGCAGTCACATACATATCAATAAGGCTGTTTTGAAATATTTTGTCATTATGAAGATTTTAATGGATTCCTATTCATTCTTTTCAAGCATGTAATTAATTTGAAAGGAGAAAAAAATTCTTCAGTAGTATTCTCCTAATTAAAGCGCACAAAATACCTTTCAACCTTTATAGAGATCTGTGTTCTTGCAGACCAGTGATTCATACAATAAAAAGACATAGGTTTTGAGGGCTTTCACTAAATCAAACTATATTAGACAGCCATCTAGAGAATCAAAAAAAAAAAAGCAGGAGTATTTGTAGCAATATTGTGAGCTTGTAACAGCACTCATTTTATTAGCTAGTTGACTGCATTGTACGTAAACAAGTATTGTGGAAGACAGAATATTCTTGCTATCATTTTAGATAAAGCTTCATGGACCATACATAACAGATCAAATGAAATCTATGCAACAAATGGTATTGCTGTTTTGATTAACTGTTGGTAGCCCATCTGAAAGCAAACACATTTATACCATAGCTGAGGCCATAAAGAAGAGAGATCATGTTTTTCCATTTTAAAAGTTAATTGGGATGCATAGGTTGAATATTTCTGTATATTTAAACATAGGATATTCCTTATATTGTAAATATCTTGCAATTTAGACTTGAATAGATATTTTTCTTCTGGAATACAGAAACCTCATTTATTTTCCACTAGCAGAATGAATTTCTGACTAATAAATTCAGAATAATAAACAGTATATCAAATAAGCGTTAACATAATGCTTGGGTTTATTTTTTTTATAGCTGGCTAGAATTTTCATTGGTGTCTCAGTTTAAAAGTATCTAAGTATTAAAACAGCACCTTCATTAACTACAGTTGATACTTCATTAACTTCTAAGAAATCATAAGGCCACAAGCACTCATAAGTCTACAAATACTCAGTTTACACTAGTAATATGATATGCTATTTCTTAAGTTATTTTTGTTTGGAAATGAAACTAAAAATACTTTCATACTCTTTCTAGCAATGAGGAACACTTAAAGTAGTATCCATGTCAATACAATACCATAGTTTTCAGATTATATGTGTACTTTTCTTCCTCTGCAGGCACCATTATGGACCTGTATGATTTCCAAATATGCTATAAAACAGACCCTGTGAAAAGTATGCTCTTAAACTTTATAATCTTGTGTTCTAGAAAAAGAAAATATTATATATCATTTGAACCATCCATTTTATGTGAGTAACAACAGCTTGAAGGCTGAATTAATTTATACCTGAAAGATAACGAAAGCCGTGGGCAAATAGTTAACACTTATTTAGTCCGTAAAAATGTAGGTAGTGATACGTTAAACCCTATAACACTGACATCCTTTGGAAATAATCTGAATGATCCATTTTCCACATTGAAACATGAAGCAGCATATGAATTTCTATTGTAAAGATAATTTCTTTTAATAGCAGCTAAAGCATATTATCCTGAATGATTTTTATAATGTGGAACCTATGAATGTTTCCGAGAAGTCATATACTTTCAGATAAACAGCATGATTCTGGGAGGAGAGGGGGGCACTAAAAAGGTGAAGAATGAGTTACAAAGTGATTTCTTCCCCCATTTTCCTCAGGAAAATTTGTTTCAGGTGGTGCTGGTCTCTTTTTTTTTTTTTTTTTTTTTTTTCTTTTTTCTTTTTTCCTTTTGTTTTAATTTCCCAGAGAAATTGAAATTCAAAACACTGAACTAAAGGAGTCTTGCCAAGAGAGTACTGGCTTTAAATATGTTACATAAATACTGGTTTATATTTTTAGTGAAAAGTTGTAAGACACTGCAAACTTTTAAAGCTTCTGTAGATAATTAAAAAATCAATCCATGTGTGTATCTTATTGGAAATTTTAAAGTCTAATGGATCTTAACAAATAAAAGCTTTTTTTAGAATTATTTTGCATTGGGACAACTGGAAATAAAGTTTATAGTTGTGCACAACGATGTGTTAAATGTGAAATGTCCCACTTTCTTAAAGTCTTTGCTCTCTAAAAACCTGAATTGCTATAATGGCGAAGTAAACTGACATATATAACCTGAAGTTTGTATTGTGTTGAAATAATACCTTGTTTTGGTGGTAGATTTCCCCTTGATATCTATTCTCAAATCCAAGCACCTACCTGTCTTAAGTTTTCAATAGAAATTGATGTGAAAGCTGCTCTGATACTCATCAAGTTCTGAAAACCTTTGGCTACTACACTGAACCTGTACATACGTTTTATAATTTTATAGTAGAATTCCATTGAAAATACTAGCTATTTTTGATTAATGAATCTTTCTTTTTTTTTTTTTCCTGTTCATTTTGAAATTTATGTTAATTTTTCTCTGTTCTGAGAAAACTTGACTTAATCTTGACAAAAGCTCTTATGTCTCATTCACAGCATGGCAGTTAGCACTTATAGCTGACACTCTACGTCATTTTGAAGCTACTTTGAGTTCGATCAACCAAAAAAGCACCTCCTTAACTTTAAGTACATAAATACTGTCATGAAATGTCCTTAGTCCTGAAGTGAAGCCGGTATTTTAAATACTATTCTGGGTCAAGATTAAAGAGATCACTTTTTGGTGGTAAAATGGTGCGCTCACAATATTTTCATTAAAAAGAAAAACACAACAGCCTAAAACTCCCCCCCCCAAACATTCTGTGCCCTAGAATCTTCAAGTACACTGTAAACTCCAGTCTCGTGTCGATTTGGATAACAAATTTAGTTAATTGAGCTAAAAAAGGATTTCACATGGTTTTACTGCTTTAAATAAAATTTCAGCTGAGACAGATTACTCCGAATCAGTGGAGAATATTTACTTGGAACCACAAATGACAAAAAGCCTTTTGGTAAAATAGTCAAGGGATAGTTGCATACTACAGTTAATACTTCAGGTACATTCAAATAACAGAACAAGGACTTAATGTTACCCTTACCTTACTATTAGGTCCTTCAACTATCTTGGTCATCTCTGTTGGATTCAGTAAATGATTTCAATATAAAGGAGAGACATATCTTTGAGAGACTAAACTAGTAATCTAAAAATTTCAGTTGAACCCTGAGAGCTTGCATTTCAAAGTCTGGCTTTTTGTGTTTCAGAGTGAATATGCAAATTAAAAAAGCCTTGTATGCTTTAGATGAGCATTCTAACTACTTGACCACAAGGTTCTGGAATATCAGAAAAAGTATTACAGTGTGTGTGAGAGGGTTTTTGTTCTGTGGTTGTTTTTTTTTTTTTATTTTATATTTTTTATTTCATGGAGTTGAAAAGCTTTTATCCAAGTGTATGTTGACATCGCAGTTATTTGGAGGAGGTGCAAGCAATTACTTATCTAGCTTTAAAGCATAAATAAGAAAATGCTGGGGAGGTAGAAAATCCCTGAAACACTGTCGTGGTTTAAGTCCAGTCAGCCACGCAGTTTCTCTCTCACTCACTTCCCCCTCTTTCTTTCCCCCGCTACCGGAGGGATGGGAAGGAGAATCGAAAAGAATGCAACTCCCACAGGTTGAGATAAGAGCAGTTTAGCAACTAAAGTATAACACAAATCACTACTGCTACCACCAATAATAATAATGACAAGGCAAATACAAGGAAAGAATACAATTGCTCACCCAGCCCAATACCAAGCCTGACCCAGCAGTGCAGCCCCCCACCCTTCCGGGTCTCTGCTCTCTGCTTTCCATCCTGGGCACGACGTGCTGTGGTATGGAATAACCTCTTTGGTCAGTTTGGGTCAGGTGTCCTGTCTCTGCTCCTTCCCGGCTTCCCCTCCTCCCTGGCAGAGCATGAAACTCAGAAAGTCCTTGGCCAGACCAAAACATCACTAAGCAGTAACCGAAACACTGGTGTTATCAGCGCTGTTCCCAGGCCCAAAATCAAAATCAAAGCACTGCACCAGCTGCTAAGAAGGAGAAAAATGACTGCTACTGCTGAACCCATGACGGTATCCTTATTCCATACCATTCATGTCATGCTCAGATCCCACATTTTCAATATACCATCACATGTATATACATATACATCCACACACACACAGAAAGGGAGAGAGATCATCCCTTAGTGCATGGACCTATCCCTATAAAGCTGCTGAGTCCATCCAGTCCATGATATTGGACTCAATCTCTTGTAAGAGCCTTTCAGAGCAGGGGAGACTGTGTGAAGTGTTCACATTTGTGAATAATCTGGGCAATAGTGTCCATTGCTAAGTCCACCCCTCGATCATGAGCCCATCTGTATGCTGCATCTCTGCCCTGATGGCCTGAGGTGTAATGGACACACCAGGCTCACAATAAATCACCCTCCCCTCCAGCAGTTTCTGCAGCTTGTTGTTGGAGACTCCATACAGCTGCCTTCCATCTCCGATGCTTCCAAAGCACTGGAGGGGCCCAGTGGACTAGATACTCACCCATACTGTCCCACACACCCTGCCACTCATGACTGTCCAGCTGCAGGGAAAATCTCTTAGTCATCCTACATCGTAGTCTAACCCCAGACAAGGCCCACACCCCACTCTGCTTAACCCTCGGGACCAGACAAAATGGTTGTGGGTAAAACACACTGTGTATGCATGCCACCATGCTGATCCCCATCACAATCAGCAGGCAGGTCTCAAGGGTACCCAAAGGCCATTCAAACCCTTCAGAACTCTCAAATGAGGCTGCTGTGCTTGTCACTGGGGCTGGTGTAGCTGCTGTGCTTGCCGGCTCTCTCACCACCAGCTGCTCTTTGTCTGAGTCCAGATCTTTGTCCTCTGCCTTGCTGGGAAGTGCTGCGTGGTCTCCTGCATCCTCCTGGGGCTCGGGCTAGCGGGGCTCTGCAGGCGGCTGCTGGGGAATGCTCTCGACCACCGCAGGGCTGGGCTTGGCTGCAGAGCTCAGCTCCTGCGTCCCCCCATCCCGCTGCTCTGCCGCTGTGGGGCTGGGCTCGGTGGGGGGGCTCGGCTCCTGGTCCCTGGGGCCACGCTCCCAGGCCGTTTCGGCCGCCGGCGGCTCCCGGGGCAGCCCTCCCTCGGCTCCTCACAGCCTCATGAAGAGGGAGGCGAGGACGAGGGCCAGGACGGTGAAGAGCAGCCGAAGTGCCAGGTACAAGTCCACATCCGCCCCCCTCTGCTTCTGGAGCCCGCCCATATTACAAGCAGTTCCAATAAAGTACAATGAAACAAGAACCTTAACCCAAAACCCATATCCGAAAAATGCTGAGAAAGCAAATGCCGGCTGTAAGGTACAACAGGCTGAAACCATGAACTCCAGAGAATGAAAAGCAACAACTTTGAGAGCCAATAAATCAGCATTGTGATGAATGACTATTAATCCTGTCGTTTTCTCAACCCTTCGTGCCCCACGTTGGACGCCAAAAAGAGCTGTCGTGGTTTAAGTCCAGTCAGCCACGCAGTTTCTCTCTCACTCACTCCCCCCTCTTTCTTCCCTCCGCTCCAGGGGGGATGGGAAGGAGAATCGAAAAGAATGCAACTCCCACAGGTTGAGATAAGAACGGTTTAGTAACTAAAGTATAACACAAATCACTACTGCTACCACCAATAATAATAATGACAAGGCAAATACAAGGAAAGAATACAATTCTCACCACCTAATGCCAAGCCCAACCACGCAGTGCACCCCCGCCCTTCCGGGTCTCTGCTCTCTGCTTTCTATCCTGGGCATGACGTGCTGTGGTATGGAATAACCTCTTTGGTCAGTTTGGGTCAGGTGTCTTGTCTTTGCTTCCTCCTGGCTTCCCCTCCTCCCTGGCACAGCATGAAACTCAGGAAGTCCTTTGCCAGACCAAAACATCACCAAGCAGTAACCGAAACACTGGTGTTATCAGCGCTGTTCCCAGGCCCAAAATCAAAAACACAGCACTGCACCAGCTACCAAGGAGGAGAAAAATGACTGCTGCTGCTGAACCCATGACAAACACTAAAAGGTCTTAACCACTGTATGATATTCTGGAAAGCTTCAGTTCTGCACTTGGATCATTCTAAAGGATGTGACTCTACTATTTCTCTTGCTTCCTTATTTCAGGGCTTTAAGTCCTTTGTTACTGCTGTTGACATCTGCTACTTGCTTTCACTTCTTTGACGAGTTCTTTAGGGATCATTCGGTCCAGAAGATCATGTCCTGCCTTTGATTGTAGATCACATATATCAAGAAACTGTAGGTCACATATGTCGAGAAACTATTTCCTGGCTCTATGTGCTTAACCCTAATTGTTTTCCAGCAGATACTAGGATGATTGAAGCCCTGGTCAAACATCCTTCCTAGAATAGAAACTAATAGAATAGAAAGGAATAGAGTAAAACAGAATAGAATAGACATTAATTTAATTGTATAGAATAGTTAGGTTTGTAAAGGACCTTAAGATCATCTGGTTCCAACCCCCCTTGCCATGGGAACGGACACCTCACACTAAAACATGTCACCCAAGGCTCTGTCCAACCCTGCCTTGAACACCGTCAGAGATGGAGCATTCACGACTTCCCTGGGCAACCCGTTTCAGTGCCTCACCACCCTTACAGTAAAGAACTTCCTCCTTATATCCAATCTAAACTTCCTCTGCTTAAGTTTTAACCCATTATCCCTTGTCTTATCACTACAGTCCCTTATGAATAGTTCATCCCCAGCTTCCTTATAAGCCGCCTTCAGATACTGGAAGGCTGCTATGAGGTTTCTATGCAACCTTCTCTTCTCCAAGCTGAACAACCCCAGCTTTCACAGCCTAGCTTCATATGGGAAGCGCTCCAGTCCCCCGATCATCCTCGTGGCCCTCCTCTGGACTTCTTCCAACAGTTCCATGTCATTTTTATGTTGAAGACACCAGAACAGTGCACTCAGTACTCTAAGTAAGACCGTCAGTGTATTTCCCACATTATTCACTTATAAGTGGAAAAGTAAAGACATAATTTACTGATAATATTATGAGAAAGCCTGTGGTAAGAGCTTGGAAAGGAAGCTCACCTCTCTGCGGACTATGCATGCATGGTCTCAGACCACCTGTCCTTGCTTCCACCTTTTATAAGCCTCTTTTTTCCTTTGAAGTTTCCTCAGCAGCTCCTTATCCATCCAAGGAGGTCTCCTGGCCCTCCTGAAGCACTTCCTTCTCGTAGGATGTATCGCTCCTGAGCTTGCAGCAGGTGATCCTTGAATATCAAGCAACAGTCTTGGGCCCCCCTGCCCTCTAGGGCTATATTCCATGGAACCTTACTGAGCAGGTTCCTCAAGAGGCCAAAGTCTGTTCTCTTGAAGTCCAGGGCAGTGAGCTTGCTGCATGCTCTTCTCACTGTACTGAGGATCTTGAATTAGACCATCTCATGACTGCTGCAATCAAGGCTGCCCTGGAGCCTCACATTTCCAACCAGCCCTTCCCTGTTGGTGAAGACGAGGTCAAGCATGGCACCCCTCCTTGTCGGCTCCTCTATTACTTGCAGAAGGAAGCTGTCTTCCACAGAACTGAGGATCTTCCTAGATTGCTTGTGCTGGGTCGTACCATCCCTCCAACAGATATCAGGGTGGTAGAAGTCCCCGATGAGAACAAGGGCCTGTGAGCGTGAAGCTATTCGTATCTGTCTATAGAGCACTTCATCCACCAAGTCCTCTTGGTCAGGCGGTCTGTAACAGATCCCCACAATAATGTCTCCCATCACTGTTCTCCCTTTAACCCTGACCCACAAACTCTCTGTCGACTGCTCAACTGTCCCCAGGCACAGTTCCATACTCTCCAGCCTATCTCTAACATAAACAGCAACTCCCCCTCCCCGCCTACCGGGCCTGTCTTTCTTAAAGAGCCTTTAACCTTCCATTCCAACACACCAGTCATAGGAGCCATCCCACCATGATTCTGTGATGCCTATGATATCATACGCCCATAGACGTGCACACATCTCTAATTCCTCTTGTTTGTTCCCCATGCTACGGGCATTTGTATAGAGACATCTGAGCCGAGCTCCAGTTGAAGCAGGCTCATTGGCTGGAGCAGCTGCAATATCTCTACATAGCTCTGAACATTTACTATAGGTGCTGGTAACTGACTGGGTGTGTTGGGATGGAATGATGCCCACCTCCCCCAACACATCTAGTTTAAAGCATCCTCGACCAGTCTGGCAAGCCTCCTCCCAAATCCACTCTTCCCTTTCTTTTCAGACCAGCTCTGCCAGCCCCCAGTAGACCTGGCCTCCTAAATTGAGTCCCGTGTTCAAGGTACCCAAACCCCTGACTATAGCACCACCCTTCTAACCATTTATTAACCTGACCAATCCTCCTAGCCTTTTTAAGTCCCTGCCCTGTATCCTGGAGAATCGACAAAAAGACAATCTGTGCTCCAGAGCCCCTAACCACCTCTCCCAGAGCTCTGTAGTCCTTTATGTTCTCCTGGCTACTGCTATCTATATCAGTAGCACCCACATGGATCACTAGAAGTGGGTAATAGTCAGTGGGACCAACTAGAGCAGGCAGCTTCTCTGCAACATCCCTGATCTGAGACCCTGGTAGGCAACACACCTCCCTTGAGTCTGGGTCAGGCCAACAGATGGGTGCCTCTGTTCCTTTCAGGGTAGAGTCCCCTACTACTATGGCCCGCTGCTTTTTCCTGGCAGCACCAGTAGTGATCTTCTTTACCAGTGCATCAGCCAGTTCTTCCTGGTGGGAGTGTGGTTCCTCATCAGCACCCTGCAGGACAGCAAAGCTGTTCTGGGTGGGGACAACAGATTTAGGAGGAAGCCCCTTACTTTTAATTGTCCTCTTCCTCCTTTTTTTGTTTTTTTCTTTTCTGTTACCGTTTCCCAGCTTCCTGGGTTAGCAGCCTCCTTTCCTGCATGAGCGACAGTAAACACTTGAGGCCCCTGCACAGCCTGGGCCTGGAGCAAGCAGTGTTGTTTCCTCTCAGCTACCCTGACACCTTTCAGCCTAGTAACAGCTTCCCGCAGCTCAGCCACCTGCTGCAGGAGGACCTCTGCCAGGGAGCACAGAGTGCAGCTCTGCCCATTGTGCACTCTCCCCTCAGGAGAACAGCGCAGGTGCTCTCTACACCCCGAGCTCTGCACTGCAGCCTCCCCTCTCATTGGCTCCGTCTGGGTGCCTACACTGGCCACTGCCGGGGCAGCCAGAGCAGAGCTCCCAGACCGGGCCCTGGTCATACAGTGAGTGCTCATCATTCCGCTCACCATCCCGCTCGCTTGCCCGCACAAACTGCCGCGCAAACTGCCTCGAACCTGCCCTTTTCGCCACACCCCTGGTTGCTCGGGCTCCCTGGGGCAGGTTTTTAACCACTCAGGGCTGGTACTGCTCCTTCTGGCTCCGCCCCCTCTGAGTCAGCTGCTCGCTTCTGCTGAGCTGCCTGCTCCTGGGTAAGCCTTGTCGAGGGCTTGAGGCTCCCTCGGTGCCTGTTGCTGCTCGGAGTTGAAGATCCTGGATGCCGAGCCTCCCCCCGATTAGAGGAAATGTTTCTTCTGAAAACTAATCATGAACCACGTTTCTAGGCAGTGTCAATTGCTGTAGCTCTTTTCAGAGGAACTGCATCCCTACAAATTAAATAGAGAATACAGAAATAAATGCTCAAGGAAAACACTAAATTACCAAATTATAGAATCCCAGAATCCTTTACCTTGGAGAAGACCTTTGAGATCATTGAGTCCAACCATAGATCTAACACTGGCAAGACCACCAAGAAACTATGTCCTTGAGTGTCACATCTACATATCATTAAAATACCTTCAGGGATGGTGACTTACATTAGGTACCATAATTGTTGCAGCAGCATAAAGCAGTTTCACTTTCCAAAAAGCTTAAACATTTTGAAATGGGTTATGTGAAAATTCATTTTTTTACTTGTATCTTCTAAATAAGGTGTCATTCCATTTGTTTGTGTGAGTTGTTCAAGATTATACATGGAGCAAGCAGGAAAAAAATTTAAACCTTATATTTTATGGTGGGTTAAACACTGCTTGCGTACCTTCAAGCAATTTAATTTCACATTACCATGTATTTCTGGAAATCTATAAAAAATATTTGACTGCTTGAAGACTCATTCCCATCAGAGATACATGAAAGTAAAGATGGGCTTCGGTATGCATTTCTTCTGAGATTGAATCCAAATTTTTTCTTATGAGAGGAAAATCTCATTTTCAGAAATAAAGCTTGTCATGGGTTCAGCAGCAGCAGTCATTTTTCTCCTTCTTAGTAGCTGGTGCAGTGCTGTGTTTTTGACTTTTGGCCTGGGAACAGCGCTGATAACACCAATGTTTTTAGTTATGGCTTAGAATGTTTGGTTTGACCAAGGACTTTCTGAGTCTCATGCTCTGCCAGGGAGGAGGGGAAGCCGGGAGGAAGCAGAAACAGGACACCTGACCCAAATTGACCAAAGAGGTATTCCATCCCACAGTACGTCATGCCCAGGATGGAAAAACAGAGGGCAGAGACCCGGAAGGGTGGGGGTGCACTGCGTGGTCGGGCTTGGTGTCGGCTGGTGAGCAGTTGTATTCTCTTTCCTTGTATTTTCCTTGTCATTATTATTATTGGCAGTAGCAGCAGTGGTTTGTGTTATACCTTAATTACTGGACTGTTCTTATCTCAACCTGTGGGAGTTGCATTCTTTTGATTCTCCTCCACATTCCCCCGGGAGCTGGGGGAAAGAAAGAGAGGGGAGTGAGTGAGTGAACTGGGTGAGTTATAGTGGCGTAAACCACAACATAGCTATATCAAATAATGCTTTATCTCCAGTCTTTGTTCATTTTTCTACTGATTTTATGCTCACAGTTCTTCCCATAAATGTTAAAGTTCTCAATTCTAAATGGCTGCATGCATTTTGTTTTGATATAGTGATGCCACTCCAAACACAGTGTATTTTATGTCACATAATGCTTGAAATTCATGTTTGTGTGCATCCCTTCATGTGATGAAGAGTGTTGCATATGCACAGAATGAACTATACTGGCATCCATTATTATAATGTATTATTTTTTAGAGAACTGTTATGCTTGGCTGGACTAATGAGAAGTCTGGGCTTGCTGGTCACTGCATAAATAATATCGAGTGAGTCAGACTGCCCTGAAAAATCCAGAGTCTGAATAACGAGATAGAACAAGAATGATGGGGTCCTGTTTTGTAGCTGCACTTCACAGTGCAAAAACTTTGCATATTTGTAAATCAAATGTGTGAGCATATTTAAAAAAAAAATGTAGTAGTCTCTTATTTTTTGTTTGTTTCTTGTTGAGTCTAGAAGGAAGTTAGGTCTTATGAAAGCTGTCTTCCTGTGTTTTTTTAAATTTTTGTGCTCCAAAACCACTCAGTGATGTGATAATAGATGTGGCTTGGTAGTTGTGGAGCCTGTCTGAATGATGGTGTCAGACGAATCACAGCAGCCTCTTTAGGTATAATTCAGAATCAGCAAGTTCAGTATCAGCAACATCAGCACCTGTTTCCAACCCTGTCTCCTGTACAGATTTTGGACTCACACTGTAGGTAGGTTTCTCTGCCAGCCTCTCTCCTGTTTGGCTCTGACTTATCCTCTCATCGAGCCTGGGACTGTCACAGGTCCTGTCATCATCCCTAGACGAGTTGTGCTTTGGTGCTGTAGGATTGCATCCCGCCCATGATTGCCTTACCCTCCCTTTTTGAGCATGCCTGCTCTTGCTGCTCCCCAGCACAGCCCAGTGGAGGCAATTTGCTGTTACTGGGTAACGTCCCTTTTCCTCCTGATATCTGCTAGGCGATGGGCTTTTCACATACTCTGTTTGTTCTTAATTTGCTTTTCCAGCCTGAAGTTGAATTTCATGTTTGCTTCCTTTCCTCTGCTTTTCTTTCTGTCAGAAAATCATATACCACTTATAATTTCTCTCAGAGGTTTCCTCAAATACCACTACTGTGATGTGTACCATTGCTGTCTGCCAGCGAAAAGAGCCAATTTGATTTTGAGAATATAAGTGGTGTGTAAGAGTTAACACTGAGATGCTACAGAGTTGTCCATTTCCATAAGTAGGAAGCCTGAACCTTCAGATAATACATTGGTCTAACCTTGCATTGTAATTCTGGCAGTAGGGCAGTTCCTTGTTAGCTAGCCCCAACAGTGTGTAAGAAGAAAGAGGTGATTTGTAATGCCTGAAGCTGGTGTAGGGCTTTCTCAACCTTCAATTGTAGTCCTAAGCTGTAGCACTGGATCTCACCCTTGTATTTTCTAAGGAAAAAGTCCTTTACTTGCCAGGGACTTCAGGTTTTTAAAAAATGATACCTTCATTTCTTGTTTTACTGTCACTTAACTAGGGAAAGGCACAAAGTTCTTCTCTTATAAAACTTGTTCCTAAACCTTTTTGAAAAAAAAATTTATTCCCATAATGAGTCTGTAAGGCCTGTCTGTCCCTTTTTTCAACTGCACATATAAACCATACATTTTCCGTTTCATCAATCAACCACAAAACCTATTCTAGTTGACATAGATGATTTCAGTAAGTCTTTTAAAGGACCAAGTTCTCTTCCCCATGCCTCCCTCAAAAAACATCAAAGCCTTACTGGCTCCGGTGCTTTTCTTCATGGGAAATGACAGAAGAAAAATATAATGAGAAAAGTGTAGAACTGAAGATTTGTGCATTTGTCAGCTTTTCATTTTACTTTTTTTCTAAGACAAGTAAAAGTAGTAGTGGAAGATGCTACAGAGTATTCTATTAGGCACTGAAACTATGAGAGAAAAAAAAAAAAGTATGTGGTATGAACAGGACTTGGGTAGGAATAGAAAAAAAAGAGTATTTTTAGTAAAAATATTTTAGAAAAGAAGTATTTTTAGTAGTGGTTAGTGTAGAGGAGGGAATGAAAAATTCTATATTTGAGAATATTATTTGAGAACATATTGAGAATACTAGCTATATGAAGAGCATAAAGCTAACATAAAATATTTACAGGGGGATATTTTAACTGTACAGCTACATAAAGTGATTAATGGTGATGTACCCGATTTGCTATCTAGTTTTTGATGGAGGAGAGTGTATGGGTTTACATGTATGTGGATGTGCCTGTATAGGATGACTTTTTTTCTTTTCATGCTGAATTTCTGGCTAAGAAAATTCTACTAATTGTATTGCAGATGCTACTCTGTGGCGTGCCCGGTGCCTCTAACAGCACGGAAGTTTGTGGTACCAGAAAGGGACACTAATGTATCAAATCAAAGATACATATTTTCACTCTTTGTGCCCAAATTCTGAGAGACTGCGGGAGATCAGGGGCAGCACACACAGATTAATATAATCAGGTGCTGATAATTTATTGTAACCAAAGCGTTGACTTTTATAGAAAGTTTCAAGATGCTAGAACATTCGGTGATTACTGGTTGGTTAACATCCCTTAGCTAAGTGTTAGCAACAGGTTAATGATTGGTTAACTATAACTTTCTCAAACCTCCGCATGTACGCCTCAAAGCCTTTGGTTCACTACTTCACTAATGTCAAGTAACTGTCTTATTGCTCACGTGGCAGTTCTCAGCCAAATAACTCTCCACAAGAGACAAGGTAATAATTATTTTTGTAACTGTGTGGTACCAGTGTTCCAAAAAAAAAGGGGGGGTTGGTGGGGGGGAGGCACAGTAGTTTTTGGGAAGTCCAAATAAAGGATTTCTAGTAGAATTTCTTCTGAAATTTGAACAGACTTTAAAGTGCGTTATTGCAACAAAATATCAATTAAACTTTGAATTTGTAAATGCATAGGAAGTATACTCTGAATAAATTACACTCCCCTGGCATATTGGCAATAGTATACTTCTTTCATCAAGAGATTCCTTATGTCATCAAAGGGTGGAGACAAGTTTAGTTTGTATTTGCTTTTGAAGTCTTAATTTACTAATTAGCAGTGTGCAGCATGCTTCCGTATACAATGACTGAGACAAACAAGGACCTCCTCATCCACCAAAGAGTTTTATGTTCCTTCTTCATTGCAACTATTTATTCTTTATTTCATGTTATCAAAAGTGAAAGATTAATTACTTAAAAATAATTCTTCAATCATGGTTCATTATGTTCACAAGGAGATCAACACCAACAATAATTTGTACTCTGTAATTTCACAGAGTGAGAAGATAGTGGCTTCTTCAAAGTTCGGGAAATATTCTATTTAGGCTTCAGGAGTCAAGGCTAGTTCAGTTTTAAATGTGGGATAAATAATAGATCCTCATAAGTGGAAAAGTAAAATGAAGTTTAAAACAAGCAGAACCCAGGTTTATGGTATGTTAAAGTGCTAGATTCTGCTGTGGAATATGAAGGTGTAATGCATAGCAACTCCAGGTATCTAAACAGATAAATTCTGTATTTACTCTGTCAGTACTGTCAGCTGGATCTGACCCTGGGTTCCTTCATTATTATGTGTCCATGGCGATGAGATTTTCTAAAACATCATGATAAGAGCCTTTGGCTCAGCATGTACTGTGCATGTTTAAGGAACCTATAATTACATTTCTAAAAACGGAGTCTTTGCAATTCAGTACTGTAATGTTTGTTTCTTTAGTGAATTTCACCTTTCAGCTTTCTGGCAAAAAAGAAAGATAAGAAATCACAGTTGCGGTATAACTGAAGGAAACTGGATTCTGTAGTGGGCTAACATTTATAGTATATATAAATGTACATGATTTTTAAGTTGGTCAACATTTTCACAATCCTCATGCTTAAATGCTGGAATGGACACTAACTAATTCAAATTCTTTTTTATCATTTATGAACATTTCCAAGCAGAAATCAGCAGAAATACCTCTTGACACGTCTGAGAATCCTGTTAGATCCGCAACTTATCCATCATAACCTCAAAACATTTTGCTCTTTAAAATTTATTTTTTTTTTAGTATACTAGCAGTGTCAGCAATCTGCATAGTAACTAGAAACAACCTAGTAAAATCTATGAAAGCAGTTTTCGTTTCACATTTGAACCCACAGGACTGTATTTGTACAAAAATCCTAGGTAGAATTGGGGATTGTGGGAAAAAATAACCAGAAAATAAACAGAGACATAGCATCCTATTTACCAGTTTTCTTTGTAGACCAAGAGAGAAGAGGGAGAAACCATAGACCCAGAAACAAATGAAGACATGTGAATGAAACTGCGCATTTAGTGCTGTAGTTAAAAGAATTCAAGGAATCTTGCTGTATTAACTATGAAAAAATAGTGTGAAAAATGGCTGGATGGAGCATCTGGAGAGCTCAGTTGTTAATATAAGGCTCTGCAGCACCAGCACTCTCTTTCAAAGTAGCTTATCAAAGGTTATAGCCTCTACACCAGTTTAAACCTTTATTTGATACCCCTACAGTGCACAAGATAAGCATGTTATCTTGACTTGAAAAAAACTACCTCATGAAAAAGAATGTCACTGGCCGTAATTACACTGGAAGATATCCCTTTAATAGTAAATTACTGAGAAAATTGCTTGCATGATTTCCTTCTTCTGTGCCTTACAAAGAACAGGTGAGTTTGTAATAGCTTTGTTTAATACTGGAAGCTTTGCCTCTTAATCTTGTTTTTGTGTTCTTCAGAAGGCAGAAAAGAATCGTTGGACTTAGGTTGCATGTCAGCATATTATCCTCTTCCTGCTTCTTTTCCTTTTTTCTTTATGACTTATGGAAGATTGGCAAAGTTGTGCAGTATTATTTCCATTTACTTCTGTGTTTTCTGTAGGCAAGAATTCAAATTTAAACAAAAGGAATCTCAGAGTAAATGGAAAATCACATATAATACCTTGATGAGAAAGCACTGAGAGCCTTTATACCATGCCATAGCAATTACCTGGCAGAACAGCAGCTGTAGCATTCAGAATGACTAGCTCAGATATTTGAAATGGTTGCACTTATTTAAAGATAACAATTATACAGATGACTGCACTAGAGAATAGTGCATCAGCCTCTTTTGATTTCATTCCTCCGCAGAATCTCTAACAATAACACAAAGGGAAAGTAATAAATCATAGGAAGTAAAAAAAAAAAAAAAAAGTCCTGTTTAATGGAAGAAACAAACGGTTGGTTGAGAAAAATTACATTTTTTAGAGAATTAGATAAAGAGGGAATTTACTATTCAAGGGTAGCTTTCACAAACTGCATACCCTAAGGGGCAACTTCTCTTCAAGAATGCTGTATGTGGAAAATTTCAGTGACAGACAGAGCTTTTCCTGATCTACAAGAAAAGAACAAAATCTGCATGAGCACAATTAAAGGTGCAGTGGTTACCCCCTTCCCCCCTTTTCATTTTTACAAATAATGAAGTAGGAACTACTGTAAAAAGTATATATATACAATTCAGTCACAATTTGTTCATGGTGTGGGTAAATTTTTTTTCAAACTGTGTGAGAATTTTTTGAATAATATATAAAACAATGTAGACTACAACCCTGTTAGTAATATTTGTTGATGGTACAAGCATTATGTTTTTGTGGATATTGATAGTGGAATAAAATTAAATAGAGATTGTTAGGTATGTTGAGTCTGGAAAAGCAGTGAGAAAACAAGGTGTAAGTAGCTGGGTATCAGAAATAGGTCAAAGAGTGGCAGATATCACTGGATTATGCTGCCCAGAGTGGTCGTGAAGTCATGTATATGTATCAAGATACTCAAAATATGACTGACACAGACCTGGACAACCTGCTGAAGCTGACCTTTCTTGAGCAGCAAGGTTTAACTAGATTGCCTCAAGAAGTTCCTTCCATGTTAAATGGTTCTGTAATTTTGTGTAAATAAATACAGAATACAAATGTGTATTGATTTTGTAAATTCGTTACATGAAGTACAGCTTTGATTTGTCTTGTAAGAACTGTAAGCAGTTCTTTGAAGTTAAAAAAAAAAAATCCTGCCAACAAAAATTGAAAGATATTAAATCATTTGACACAACTACCTGTGGCCAAAGTATTCCAAAAAGTATGTCTTCCATCTCTTGTCTAACAGTGTACTACTAGATTTTTACTATTAGAAGTTTGTAACTATAGGATCTTTCATTGTCATTTACATAGTATACTTCAGTCTATTCTGTGGAGCAAGACTTTTTTACTGTGCTACAAGACAATCTTTTGACCACATTCACACATGATCAATCAGATTGTAATATTTCCCATTATCAGTTCTGCTTACATATTTCTTGCAGAGTCTTATACTCTGGTGTTACTCATTTTTTGTAGCATTGACCTTTTTTCTCCTGGTAGTTTTATACTTGGATGTTCATTGTATAGTTGGGCCGTTGCTACCCTCTAGAAAAACGGAGTTGCTTCATTAAAAAAAAAAAAACAAAACACAAACCAAAAACCTGTACTTTTCCTCAGAAGTCTTCCTTCTGTGACATGTTTGAACATACTATCCATATTTTTTAGTAAGAAACTATGTTGACACTTCTAACCTTGGAATGGCACACTTATTTTTTTCTTTTACAGTACAGATTTTCCTTCTAGGACAAAACAAACAAAATGGATACCATAAAAGATTAAGCTATACTGCTTACTGGATTCTGACTCCAGTACCACAGAAATTAAGCTGAAGCACAAGAACAGTGTGCACTGCAGAATGAGAACATACATTTTTAAACTTTAGATTTATTGTATTATGCTTTATTAAGATAAATCTTGCAGTCTCTAGTTGCATGAGCAGAACAGTGCTAAGAGAAACTTTCTTTATACGGTTTGTATTTGCTTCTGAACAAATACAGACAGTGTATTTCTGGCAAAGTATAGATTCCAGGTGCAATTCTATGAAGTTGAATTAAGAAAATTTCATTCTAGAACAACAAATTTTTTGGATGTCTGATTGCTGGCAGGATTATATTTATGTGACGACTGGCAAGAAAAAGAAGGGAATTGAATTCATGGCAAGAAACAAATGCAACTTGCAAACATTTAATAAGGTGGTTTTTAATGATCAGAGGGAGGAGGATGTGTAGAAGTGAATTCCTGCATACACAAGTCCTGCATGTTGCCAAGCAAAACAATTGCCCTTGGCAGGGCTAAACTAGAGCAAGTATGTGGGATAGTATAGTCAAACATTGCATTTTGTAAGAGAAAACAAAGGTAAAGATTGATAACTGCCATTTCTAAATAAAAGAGGATTTTTTTTTTTTTTTTGTGTAAACTGATGTTACATGAAAAAATAAGGGAGAAGCTGTAGTCTTAACTATGATGTTATTAGCGTACAGGTGTACTGTAATTTTGAAGTTGCATGCTTCTTGTAAACGGCATAGTATTTTTATTGTGATAGGATAATTTGGCTTTACATAGCTAAGACGAAAAGGATTTGAGTGTTTTTCACTGCATTTGTAGTCCCCATTCCTTTTATTTTTATTTCTGCTGTTGAGAGCTGTTTTCATGTGGAGTGAGACTGCTGCTGTCATGAAACAGCATTGTACATTTAATAACAGTCATTTAGACAGATTCATTCTTCTTGCTGAGCAGAAATGGCTCAGCAGTGTCACTTCAGGACAGTGTATACTAAGGGCTGTGCAGAATCACATCATACCTTATGGAGCAGAAAAGACTTTATGGAGGCAAGCATCTACTACACTGTAGGGATTAGTTTAGTGTCTCACCAGCATCATTAGTCAATTCACAGAGAGGAGGTAGATCCTAGGCCAAGTATCCTACTGGTATATAATTTTGGAATTACTGGGCAAACTGAGAAAGGATTATTTGTGCAATGGTGTCATTTCCTGAAAATAAGGCTGAGAGAGATTCCTTTCATGCCTATTTGGGGGATAAACACTAGCCAGCTAGTTGTATTTATCATCATTCTAGTGACAAAATTAATTCAGAATGAGGGTGTGCCATAAACTTTCTTGCTAAATTGTTTATAAAACAATATTAAAAGTGATTTTATTTCTAGTGCCATAACAATACTTTTCATAGCAAGTTTGATCTACATAAACAAAATATTCAGCTTGATGTCTGAGACACAAGGGAGAACCTTGCTTGGCTTCAGGCTCTTATCACTGTAATTGCTAAAACTATAAATTTCTATGAAACTAAATAAATTCATATGGACACAACTCCAGTAATTCAAGCTGGCAGTTTTACCCACTCAAGAAACGCTATTGAAGATTGTAGCCTTAAGACAATTTCTGCACAGAGTCACCTCATCATGTTAATTCCTACCGCCTTAATGTTTTTGGATCATTTTCTCAGAGGGAATCTAGAAGGCTGCTTATACAGCAATTGATAGTTGATATAACTGTATAGTTCATTGGTTGAACCATTGCCAGGAGTCCAGTCTAGTGGTGAATTAGCAGTAGTGAGGAATAACTGGCTCTGGTTTTCCCATTGATTGACTCTGAACCTGTCCAGGTATGCAGAGGTAGCCTTGCCTATTGCTGATTTCTCCTATGTGCTCTCTCAAGCAATTAGAATAATGCCCCAAAGGAAATGAGGCAGTGACCTAGCCCTTCCCTTTCTCCTGTACTTGATGTTGTGTCTTGTGAGAACAGGGAAGAAATAGGTTTCTTTCTTGCACTTCTCTAATTCTGATTTTTTTAATTTTTTTTTTGTTTAGATTTACATTCTGCAAATGCAAAAGTAATTTTGACCTTACATTTTTCTCTCTTCAGCTTTGCTGAATGTCTTGATGTGATCTTCTTCATTGTTCAGTGCCTTTTCAAGTGGAGTTGACCAAGTTATTGCTGGGAAAAGGCTGATTAATCACTGAAGCAACAATGCAGCGCTTCCCAGCTGTCACATCAAAAACTGCAGACTGAAGGTTGGCTGGTAAATGGGATTAGGTCTTCTGTTATGGTGCCTGTAGATGTAGATGCCTCTAAGTTGTTAGTTTTCTCAGCATCATTCCCTTAGAAATTCATTTAATTCTGTCCGAGGTGAATGAGTCCTGTTTCTTCTATTGAGAATAATTGAGTGCTGCATTCTTCAGCTTGAGTGTGTGGCCTTGGGATATTAGTTAAGCAAACATCCAATTACATTAATCTAAAGTGTTAACAGTAAAATGGATGATGATTGTTCAAGTGCCAACTAGAAATAAATTAAATTTTTTTGTGTGGAGAAAAGTTTCCACCTACACAATGCAAATACCAGTATTTTTATCTTCTACTTTTTCAAATAACTACAGTTCTTTCTTAAAGGTCAAATCTTTGAAATTTGGGGTAGTTTACATGGAACTATCACCTTTCATAGTACTTTATTAGAAGCAGTATGCAATATTCACTTAAGACCATATACATTTGTATGATATCATGCTGCCCCCAATGATATGCTTGCAAAATGCTGATAAGAATCTGGGGACAAGGGAGAAAAAAATGCTTGTCATTCTTCAGGCTTATGTTCAAGTGGCGCAGTCCCTCTTGCATGTTAGAACATTCCCAAAGGCAAGCTTTGTCAGCTGCCAGATATCTCCACAGATAGATTGGGGAAATGAGGGAGACCCCTATCTATTTATTTTTTACTTTAATTATAGTCCCCAAACACTTACTCTGGGGAAAGGTAAGGCATTTCTTTGTAAAACTTGCCAAGACTGTAATCAAGAATGGGAGATCTTCAAAAGATTGTCCTGAATTTAGGCTGGCAGCTGGCTCAAAAAAAAGGTGACATGAAGAATGATGCTAGAGAGTAGTAGAGTTAAAAATGTGTTAGCTTAATTTGTTTGTCTCTATATTCACAATTATGTTTGTCTAATAACATGTTAGTAAATGATAAGCATATATTGATCACGGTAGGAACACTTGAAATCCATTCTACTTCCTTCAATAACCTTAAAAAAAATATAATTATAGTCATGGAACTGCTCTAAGATCTTTGAAAGATTTTTCAAAGCTGCAGAGGGCCAGAGTAAGCAAACCACTAGATGACTCTTCTAAACCCAAAGGTTCCAGGCTTGCTGATTTTTGTGGCTATTTTTATTATGTTGGTTATTTCATGATATCAGCAATGAGTTAAGAAATATGTCTAGTGTTGTCTACATGCCATACACTGATATGTGGCAGAGAAATTAATTTGACTCTTTTAATATTTCATAGCTGTGCGTTAGCCAAGAATGCGATCATGTTTCCATCTAGCATCTTGTTGAACCGTAACTATCAGCCTATTTACTAGAAAGATAAATTTATGGTCTTTCCAGGTATTAAAAATTGTGATTTCCAAATAGGTATTGCATGGTGATCAGTGTCTGCAAATAAATGTACTTGTCTCTGTTGCTTTAAGAACATGCCATGAAAAGGAAGAACTATTTAAAACAGAAGAAAAAAATTCAGAAAATTGCTTCATACATGCCTCTGCATATAGGCAATTATTTGTGGTTGAGCTGATACACTGGAGGGAAGGAATGCCATCCAGGGGGACCTTGACACTCTTGTGAGGTGGGCTGATGCCAACCTGATGAAGTTTAACCATGCCAAGTACAAGGTCCTACACCTGGGTCAGAGCAATCCCAGGCACAGCTACAGGTTGGGCAGAGAAGACATACAGAGCAGTCCTGCAGAGAAGGACTTGGGGGTGTTGGTGCATGAAAAAATGAACATGAGCCGGCAGTGTGCGCTCGCAGCCCAAAAAGCCAACCATATCCTGGGCTGCATCAAGAGGAGCGTGACCAGCAGGTCGAGGGAGGTGATCCTGCCCCTCTCCTCTGCTCTTGTGAGACCTCACTTGGAGTATTGTGTGCAGTTCTGGTGTCCTCAACATAAAAAGGACATGGAACTGTTGGAAGAAGTCCAAAGGAGGGCCGCGAGGATGATGCGGGGACTGAAGCACCTCATGCATGAAGATAGGCTGAGAAAGTTGGGGCTATTCAGCTGGGAGAAGAGAAGGCTGCGGGGAGACCTCATAGCAGCCTTCCAATATCTGAAGGGGGCCTATAGGGATGCTGGGGAGGGACTCTTCATGAGGAACTGTAGTGAGAGGACAAGGGGTAATGGGTTCAAACTTAAACAGGGGAAGTTTAGATTGGATATGGAGAAGAAATTCTTTACTGTAAGGGTGGTGAGGCACTGGAATGGGTTACCCAGGGAAGTTGTGAATGCTTCATCACTGGCGCTGTTCAAGGCTGGATTGGACATAGCCTTGGGTGACATGGTTTAGTGGGAGGTGTCCTTGCCCCTGTCAGGGGGGTTGGAACTAGATGATCTTAAGGTCCTTTCCAGCCCTAACTATTCTATGATTCTATGATTCTATGATAATGTCACATCAGTCTCTTCATGCAGATCTAATATTGACAAAAGTTTCAGTACAGGAATGTACAGAGCCTCCTCTTAGGCATGTTGTATAGCCAACTTTTTCATTTTGCGTTTTAGGAAAGCACCACATAGTATCAAAACAAACATTCTTCCTTCCCTGGAAAAAAACCCAAACCCACAACCTAGACAGAGTAAAATCTGATTTTACTCTCAGTAGAGAGGTTTTAGACTCTGAAGACTGTGTTATTGCATCTATAAGATGCATATAACTATGATTTAACTGGGGAAGAAGAGGACTGATAAATATACACATGTTTAATAAGCTGGTAGGTGCACTGGTGGAATTTCTTAGATTCAGTAAGTGTTTACAATTCTGCCTCATGAAAATGTAGTCTTTAAAAATTACAACACATGATGCTTTGTTTAAGACCTGGTATCACCAAGATCAGAAACTAAGCTACAGGGTGGGATTTAGAATCACCATACAAGGTTTCAGAGACCTAAAGCAGCAATACACCTGCAAGTAACAGAGGAGCTGAGAAGGAGAGGTGCCATGCTTGACCTCGTCTTCACCAACAGGGAAGGGCTGGTTAGAAATGTGACGCTCCAAGTCAGCCTGGATTGCAGCGATCATGAGATGGTTGAATTTGAGATCCTCAGGACAGTGAGAAGAGCGTGCAGCAAGCTCACTGCCCTGGACTTCAAGAGAGTAGACTTTGGCCTCTTGAGGAACCTGCTCAGTAAGATTCCATGGGATATAGCCCTAGAGGGCAGGGGGGCCCAAGATTGTTGGTTGCTATTCATGGATCACCTGCTGCAAGCTCAGGAGCGATGCATCCCTACTAGAAAGAAGTGCAGCAGGAGAGACAGGAGACCTCCTTAGATGGATAAGGAGCTGCTGAGGAAAATGTGAAGGAAAAAAGAGGCTTATAAGAGGCAGAAGCAAGGACAGGTGGCCTGGGAAGAATACAGGGATGTTGTCCAGGAAGCTAGGGATCAGGCTAGGAAAGCTAAGGCCCACTTAGAATTAAACTTGGCTAGGGATGTTATGGATAACAGGAAGGGATTCGATAGGTACATTGCAAATAAAAGGCAGACTAGGGACGACGTGGACCCTCTCCAGAAGCTATCGGGAGAACTGGCTACCCTGGATTTGGAGAAGGCTGAGGTTCTTAACGACTTCTTTGCCTCAGTCTTCATCGGAAAATGCTCTGACCATACCACCCAAGTCTTGGAAGGCAGACGCAGGGACAGTGAGAATGAAGACCCTGGGCCCACTGTAGGAGAGGATCTGGTTTGAGACCATCTGAACGTATACAAGTCCATGGGACCAGATGAAATCCATCCATGGGTCCTGAAGGAACTGGCAAATGAAGTTGCTAAGCCAGTGTCCATCATATTTGAAAAATCATGGCAGTCAGGTGAAGTTCCTGATGACTGGAAAAAGGGAAATACAACCCCCATTTTCAAGAAGAAGAAAAAGGATGAGCCGGGAAACTACAGACCAGGCAGCCTCACCTCTGTGCCTGGCAAAATCTTGGAGCAAATTCTTCTGGAAGGCATGCTGAGGCACATGAAAAAGAAAGAGGTGGTTGGTGACAGCCAGCATGGCTTCCCTAAGGGGAAATCCTGCCTGACCAATTTGGGGGCCTTCTATGATGGGATTACGGAACAGATGGACAGGGGTAGAGCATCTGATGTCATCTACCTGGACTTGTGCAAAGCATTTGACACTGTCTCACATGACATCCTTGTCTCTAAGTTGGGGAGACATCAATTTGATAGGTGGACCACTCAGTAGATAAAGAACTGGCTGGATGGCCGCACACAAAGAGTTGTGCTCAGTGGCTCAATGTCCAGCTGGAGACCAGTAACGAGTGGTGTCCCTCAGGGATCGGTGTTGGGACTGGTCTTGTTCAACATCTTTGTCGGTGACATGGACAGTGGGATTGAGTGCACCCGCAGCAAGTTCGCTGATGACACCAAGCTGTGTGGTTCGGTTGATACCTTGGAGGGAAAGAATGCCATCCAGAGGGACCTAGAGATGCTTGTGAGGTGGGCTGATGCCATCCTGATGAAGTTTAACCATGACAAGTGCAAGGTTCTCCACCTGGGTCAGAGCAGTCCCAGGCACAGCTACAGGTTGTGGCAGAGAAGAGATTCAGAGCAGCCCTGAGCAGAAGGACTTGGGGGTGTTGGCTGATGAAAAAATGAACATGAGCTGGCAGTGTGAGCTTGCAGCCCAGAAAGCCAACCATATCCTGGCTCCATCAAAAGGAGCATGACCAGCAGGTCGAGGGAGGTGATCCTGCCCCACTACTCTGCTCTTGTGAGACCTCACTTGGAGTATTGTGTGCAGTTCTGGTGTCCTCAACATAAAAAGGACATGGAACTGTTGGAACAAGCCCAAAGGAGGGCCACGAGGATGATCGGGGGACTGGAGCACCTCCCATTTGAACATAGGCTGAGCAAGTTGGGGCTGTTCAGCCTGCAGAAGGGAAGGCTGCGTGGAGACCTCATAGCATCCTTCCAGTATCTGAAGGGGGCCTGTAGGGGTGCTGGGGAGGGACACTTCATGAGGAACTGTAGTGAGAGGATGGGGGGTAATGGGTTCAAACTTAAACAGGGGAAGTTTAGATTGGATATGAGGAAGAAATTCTTTACTGTAAGGGTGGTGAGGCACTGGAATGGGTTGGCCAGGGAAGTTGTGAATGCTCCATCACTGGCGGTGTTCAGGGCTGGGTTGGACATAGACTTGGGTGGCATGGTTTAGTGGGAGGTATCCCTGCCCGTGGCAGGCGGGTTGGAACTAGATGATCTTAAGGTCCTTTCCAACCCTAACTATTCTATGATTCTATGATTCTAATACTAACATTTGCTGAAAAGTTGGTTCTTAATGCCTACCTAACTGAGGTCTGCATGATTAGCAAGGTTTGAAGCAGTATTGCATCTTTGCAATTATTACTCCAGTTTGTTAGAACTGTACAATTAACAGTGCCTGAAATTGGTCCATTCTTTTTCAATTAACAAAATAGAAAAGGAAATGAACCTGTGTAACTATTACAAAAGAAATAACTTAAAAAGTTGAGGTATTACTTATGCTCTGAATGTTAATGTCAATTCAGGTATGGATTTAAAATTAAATAAATTATGTTAAACCATTCTTTAAATGAGAGCAGAACATGACCCACAATTCTAAATTTTTCTAACTTAAAGAAAGAAAATCAGTCACTGCTGTAATTGATGTGTATGCACCTCTGGGCATTTTTAATCAGTACTACTGTCTGATTGTTCCTTTCATTTTTGAAAGAACCCACTATGGTGATTCAGGTCTGTGTTTGCAGAAAATGACACCTTCTGAAAACTGTTGGTGTTAGTTTCACTAAGTGGGAAATCACTTCAAACAAACAAGCAAGATTATATTGAACTGTCTGTTTAAGTTTATAGCACCTTAATAACAGAATTTCATTTTGATATTCATAGTGGTGGTTGGATATATCTAAAGTTGTGCTACAGCATGGACTTGATTACCCCAACTGCACCCACAAATCCTAATATGTGCAATTTTTAAAGTTCGAAATTAGATACTGGAAATTGAAGGAGAATGCCTCTTTCAATGTGTGTGGTAGTTTCTCAGTAAATTTCTATATGTACTGAACATCAACCAGCTCATAAAAAAAAGTACTACGTCTTTTGGCAGCCTAAAAATGGTATAATAAACTATAATTTAAAGTCAAAGCATGAGAGTACAGTGTGAGAGTGGGGACAAAGACCAGTGTGTAAAGGCTGAATATTGTTCTAGGGCTCGGCTTTGAGTCTAGACCAAGCCACCTAAAGAAGAGGCACAGAAGAAATGACATACAGTATTTTATTACAAATAACAATGTAACAGTAAGATAATATAATATTAATACTATACTACAGTATACTAGTGACAGAATGGAGAAAAAAGACTGGAAGTGATGAGAGATACGAAGAAAGATACATGAGAAGAGTATAATGAAACCAAAGATGGGGGGCTGACTTCTTTTTCTCAGAGGCTGATCATTTTCCATGAATATATATTCCTAACTAAGAAAATTTTCTGGAAAGAAAGGGAAAATTTTAAGTAAGCATCCACCCACTTCTTTTTTTTTCCCCTAGCTCAAAGGCAGAAAGCTTGTTATTGTAATTTATTTTGTTTATCCCCTCAAAACCACATTCCACCCAGACCCTGTGCTGATTACATATTTTTTTAAAGCTACTATTTGTCAATGTGGAAGAAATTCTTATTGATTCCAGGAGATAATTTGACACAAGGACAAAAAAGGACATTTTTCACTGGAGCTATTTTGCACATAGCTAGAGGGAACCTGAACTAAAGCAAAATTGAGCATGAATGTATTGCCTTTAACTAGTTTGGTGAATAACTCTGTTGGTCTTGAGTAAGAGAGATGGGAAAGCAGTTTTAGAAAAAAATTGATTAAATGTCATACACGTAGAATATACTGGACTTTGACATGGAGAGAAAACTCTGAAGGGGAAAGGGATGAATAAAATGGGGGGCATGGGACTCTAGTCTGATAGATAAGATGATGAAGTGACAGATATAGTAGAATACAAGGAAAACCTTTTTCAGGCAGACTATATTTGTAGGCTGTAATTCTGGCAACGTAAAAGCTAGGCATTTATGTTTGGTTTAAAGGTACCCATTACTTCGTTGAGCTTTATCTAACAACTTGGAAAAGTATGTTTCTTAAGTAGTAGATTTGTGTTCAGATCACCAAATATTGCTGTGTGTATGGATCCTTGAGTTACACAGGTAAGTAGTCCATACAAGTAATGTATATTGGGGGGAAGGGCAGTGAGCAATTTCATTTGTAATTAAATAATTCCTGACAAATAATTTGAACAACTGTAGCATTCTTCTGAAACTTGACAAGACTTGGGTTTAGTTCAGTTTTTTTACTGTGTTTACAGAATTGAATCTGTAATTCACAGTAAAAAATAGGGATTGATGATTAGGAAAAACAAACAAAAAATATTTGAAAAGTATACTTCCACTGATGAGTAGCACAGTTTCACTTTGTTGATGTTCTTTTATATTCTCTCTCTCTGCAGTAGTTAGAACTTCCTAAAAATTACTACATTTTTCCTTCTTCCTCTGAGGTAGGAAGGTATTATTTTTCTCAGCTTGAAACGAGAAGCAGTCTCTGAGAGATTTGTGTTACTGAACAGCTAACAAAATAGTAGATTGTCTGAATTTCATGGGTACTGCTGTAGAACCAATAGCAGACTGATAAGTGCAGTGGATTGGGGGCATTATTGATACTCATGGTAGGAAGTAAAAAAACCCAAGGGATTTTTTTATGTATACTGATGGGGGAATTGCAACAGAGAGAGAATTTGGCATTTCTTTTGGGTGGTATTACTTAGCTGCTAATGAACCTTTAAAAATATCTCCTGAAATCTAGAATTATTCTGCTTATCTATCAACACTGAACTGTGACACCTACGCTAGCCACCTGCTGACTCCATATTCCCACTATAATCAGTGAAGACACTTGGCCTAAGATGTGGCTACATTATTCAGATATTCCTAAATGCCCTTTTTTTTTCCTTCTTCTTCTTTTTTTAAACCGACTTCTCTTGTATTTTATTAAAGTCTGCAGGTCATTATTCTTTTAGACACCCACTCTGGCATATTGATGAGCTTGTTTCCCATGGAGAAAAAGCTTTCTTAGGGATTCATTTGTTTCTAAGACAGAGAATGAAACCATTCTTTTTAAAGAAGGAGAAAAAGATACAAATACTTATTTGAATATAGTTTAATAACGTAGCTGTCCTGGGTTCAGCAGTAGCAGTCATTTTTCTCCTTCTTAGTAGCTGGTGCAGTACTGTGTTTTTGACTTTTGGCCTGGAAACTCCCCTGATAACACTGATGTTTTTAGTTACTGCCCAAATGTTTAGTCTGACCAAGGACTTTCTGAGTCTCATGCTCTGCCAGGGAGAAGGGGAAGTTGGGAGGAAGCAGAGACAGGACACCTGACCCAAACTGACCAAAGCGGTATTCCATGCCACAGCATTTCATGCCCAGGATGGAAAAACTGGGGGCAGGGACCCAGAAGGGTTAGGTCACTGCTCGGGCTGGGCTGGGTATCCGTCAATGGGTGGTGAGCTGTTGTAAACTGTTCTCTTGTTATTTCCCTTATCATTATTATTTTTGTTGGTAGCAGTAGTGGTTTGTGTTATACCTTAGTCACTGGGCTGCTCTTATCTCAACCTGTGGGAGTTACATTCTTTTGATTCTCCTCCCCATCCCTCTGGGAGGGGGGGGAGGAAGGGGGGGATGAGCTAATGACACCATGGCAGATCTATGGCTGGGCTTAAACCACGACAATAGCCATAACAGTTCTATTATAATTTTTAAGTATTCACTGTGGTGCAGCAAATAAAATATTCTTTTTCTTCGCACACAGTCATTTCTGATGCAGAAGATATAGATTAATTTAAAACTGCATGTAAAATGGTGGTAATTCCAGCTTGTTTATATAACTGGATTTTTTCTGACTAGAGCACTCAAAAAATCTCAGTATTTCAATTCAGGCTTTTAATCCTTATAGTTCCCTGTCCTTCATGTTAAAAAAAAAAAAAAAGAGATGGAAAGATTTTCTAACGTTATAAAATGGGTCAAAAGCTTGTCTTCCGCATATGTAGCCAGTGATTGTTAGTCCATTGTGCGTAGTCTCACAGTAACCAGTGAGTCTTCTGCGCAGGAGAAGTTTCTTGGTAGTGATCAGTACAGTAAATGGAAATTAGTTAAGTTTTGTGAGAGTGTGAGCTAATTTTTCGTCTGCTGTTTGCCATTCAGTCATAGTTTCAGTTCAGTATTGATAAATTCCTACCTTTAACAATGTGATTTGGCTTGGAAAATTGATCAGATTATTTATTGATGTGCCCAAAATATTTATGTGAAAGCTCTTTACAAAATCAAGCAAAAATGAAAGTTTTAGAAAAGCTTTTCTTCTTCTTTGCTCTTACAAACCATTAATTACAGGTACTATTCCAGTAGCAGGGACCAACAACTATCTTTGACTTTGTCACTGCAGGCTATTGATACATATTACTAGTAGCTACATTAAGCAACTCAGCTGGAAATCGGAACTGGAGAAGGATATACCTTCTTAAGTGCCTTTTAGAAAGTACATAAAGCTTGTGCGCTGATACATGCCCTGTCTTCTCATTGGTTTCCACGTAAGTCTTAGACAGCAATTTAAGCTCAAATCCATAATGAACCAGAACAAATTATACTCTCATGGCTTTTGACCTTTGTAGAAAACACTCAAAGCAACCTCATGCTCACTGTAAGAAATGTTCCAGGGTAAATTGCAGGATTTATCAACCTGACTTTCAAAATCTGAGCACCTTGCAGTTACTTTTGCCAAATGAGGGTTCCGAATAATGCATTTTTTTAGTGTCTAGCATAGAAAATATGTTACATAGTAAGTAACCTTCAAGGACTGTGTAGCTGAACTTGGCAAATGTGGAATGAATATGCCTGCACCTGGGGGGCTTTCTCAGAAAGTTTTATGAAAATAGTTTGCATCTCTTAGTGTAGTGTCTCCTTGAGTTCTGTTTTATTAAGTGGTTTTTGTTTATTTTCCAATGTTCTAATGGATAGCACAGAGCTAAAAAAACAAAAAAAAAAAGAAAGTATATTAATAAATCAAGAATGGAAATACTTAATCGTTTCTCTTACTTAAAAATTATGTAATATGAATGAGAATGAAGCAGGGTAAGAAAACCACATGAAAATGTTAATTGAGATTAATGAAATGCTAGAGATAAATGCCTTTTGAGTTATTCAACAGAACCCCCTATTTGTCTCTGAGTATTAATATTAGTGAAGATAAACTGCAATGCTGAGGATCTTTGAAAGGTCACAGGTAAAATTTAAATTGCATCCATAATGTAAAATTCTATATAATGAGTGCTGAAATTTAGGCACAGATGTATTCAGAATTGATGGGTCTACAAAATCTGCCTTAAATCAAAAAGTACATTTGCATTGCTTCAGCAGTACTTGCCATGTAATTGCTCACCCCTACAAAAAAAGGCCAATATTTTTTTGGCATAATTCACTGAACATTCAACTGCCAGCTATAGTAAATTAGCTCAAAATCCAGATTTGTGTAACTGCTGAGATCTAGATAGGAACAAAATTCTTTTACCTAAACAACCTCCTGGCAATGGGATGTTGTTTCCAGTTCTTCAGGTTCCAAACAAAACCACTGTATCCATTGACGCTACTGAAAACCTCGGCCCATCTCACCCTCCCATGTGTTTGTGAAAAAAAAAAAAATAGAAATGAAATTGTTTCAGAGACTTTGCAACGAATTTTGAAGGCAGTTCTCAGCCTATCCTTATTGCTTTTCAAGTAACAGTGAAAAAGTGCTATGAAGTGGCACACTGCTGGTTTAGATTTTTTTATAACATACAATGCTTTAAGATGCAAGTTAAATGACATGAAGTTGCTCGTTTTAAAAAAAATCACATACTGGCAATATTACCAATATAAATACTTTAATTCTGTTGGAACTTGATCATATTCATATTTCTTTAGTAGGAGTTACAATGCACTTTAATTTTCCACTATTAGCATACTAAAGAACACAGAATTTTGATGGTTTCTATGTCCTTTCCACAGAACTCAATAAACGTTATCATTTCAGAATAACAAAATAATGACTTAAAGACATTTTAAATGTCTTCACATGTTAATTCATTAATCTTAGGAAATATTCTGGAAGAACTGGCCACCATAAAAACCCTCAAAACCCTTTGTGTTCTGTGCTTTTAAAAATTAATAAAATTTTCCTATAGGACTCCTAACATAACCCTGGAAAGCTCCTTCTATTCAGAATAATGAGGGCTGTCGATCAATCACAGTAGAATTTATAACCAAAAGTCTGTTATCTGTGACTGAATAGAAAAATTATTCTAACTTAAAGTGCTCTTGTCATTGGGATTTTAGATAGGATCATGTGTCATGAGTGGTAAAAGCAAAAGAATCAGACTAAACAATTGCATTTTCTATCATTGTTAAATAATAATGAATCATGTTTAATTAGAAATAGACATACCTAATAATATTTCTGTACACTATTACTGGAATAAACTGATAACACAAGTGGTTGTTTCAACATTTTGAAAAGCATGTTTGGCTCAAAGAAGTTCTAGTCAAAGTTTACAATTTCTGTTCTGTGACAAATGTTTATAGTCAAATGTCTGATTTCATTTAACAACACATTCATGCAACTATTCTGAAAACATCATGGTGGGAAATTTCCAAAAATTAATATATACCCAAGGATACCAGAAACATATAAATTCTTGGGTCTTTTGGACTGCGTAATCCCAATCATTTCAGGATCCAGGTGCAGCAAGTTCTGGTACAGAGGTTGTCAAGTTGGAAGTGAGAACTGCTGTTAGAAGTTGATGCACTTCTTGCCTGCTTCATTTATGCGCACAATTTCACAGGAGTCTTCTATGACACTGGTCCCACTGTGGGCATTAATTTTTACCCTAACAAAAAATGGGTACTTGAGGCAAGTTTGGAAACTCAGCGCTTCTATGAGGTGATGTGCAACTGCTGCCTGATGCGCAGCAGGCTTGCAGCATCCATACTGTGCCTCCTGCAGTGGTATAAAGGATTCTTCTATCATGATTAAGAAATTTCTTCCTTCTGCAGGCCTCTCTGATAATCATACACTTAAATTCAGCTCATAAATAAGCTGTCACAGCTGTTGCTGACTTTAAGTGATCAACACTTTTTTCACAGATGAGTTCAGACCATTGCTCTTAATAAAGTTTTGAACACTTCTCAGGAGAAGCATTATACTAAACACAGGAACTGTGGAGAGTCACTGTCAGGCACATCTATTAATTCATGTTTGCCAAGTGCACAGTATTAATATGCATTGCAGAGTGCTGTTTTATTAGAATTCAAGCCTCTCCTAGAAGTGAGTGATGTTGCTGAAAAGAACTGAGTCTGTTGATTTCTCTTTACCTAGTATTTGATTGCTGAGCCACTTTATTCTTGTTTCTGTCAAGTTTGGGCAGGCTGAAGTGACTTCATTATAGAATCATAGAATCATAGAATAGTTAGGGTTGGAAACGACCTTAAGACCATCTAGTTCCAACCCCCTGGCCAGGGGCAGGAACACCTCACACTAAACCATGTCACCCAAGGTTATGTCCAACCCAGCCTTAAACAGTGCCAGGGATGTAGCATCCACAACTTCCATGGGCAACCCATTCCAGTGCCTCACCACCCTTACAGTAAAGAATTTCTTCCTCATATCCAATCTACACTTCCCCTGTTTAAGTTTGAACCCGTTACCCCTTGTCCCCGAATGTCATGTGTTCAGCAGTAGCAGTAATTTTTTCTCCTTCTTGGTAGCTGGTGCAGTGCTGTGTTTCTGACTTTTGGCCTGGAAACTCCCCTAATAACACCAGTGTTTTCAGTTACTGCTTGGTAATGTTTTGGTTTGACCAAGGACTTTCTGAGTCTCATGCTCTGCCAGGGAGGAGGGGAAGCCGGGAGGAAGCAGAAACAGGATACCTGACCCAAACTGACCAAAGAGGTATTCCATGCCACAGCATGTCATGCCCAGGATATAAAACAGAGAGCAGAGACCCGGAAGGGTAGGGGGTGCACTGCATGGTTAGGCTGGGTATAGGTGGTGAGCGAATGTATTCTTTCCTTGTATTTGCCTTGTCATTGTTATTATTGGTGGTAGCAGTAATGGTCTTGTGTTATACTTTAGTTACTAAACTGTCCTTATCTCAACCTGTGGGAGTTGCATTCTTTCGATTCTCCTCCCCATCCACCTGGGAGCGGGAGAAAGAAAGAGGGGGGAGTGAATGAGAGAGCGACTGCGTGAGTTATAGAGGCTTAAAACACAACAGTTCTTTTCGGCATCCAATGTGGGGCACAAAAGGTTGAGATAACAGAAGGATTAATAGCCACTCGTCACAATGCTGATTTATTGGCTCTCAAAGTTTTTGCTCTTGATTCTCTTGAGTTCATGTTTTCAGCCTGCTGTACCTTACTTACAGATGGTATTTGTTATCATTTTTCAGATATGGGTTTTGGGTTAAGGTTCTTGTTTCATTGTACTTTATTGGAATGGCTTGTAATATGGGCGGGCTCCAGAAGCGGGGGGGGGGGGGGGGGCGGGGGCGGATGTGGACGAGGGCTTGTACCTGGCACTTCGGCTGCTCTTCACCATCCTGGCCCTCATCCTCACTACCGTCTTTGTGAGGCTGTGGGGAGCCGAGGGGGAGCGGCCCCGGGAGACGCGGGTGGCCGAACTGGCCCGGTAGAACGGCCCGGGGGATCAAGAGGCCACGAAGGAGGTGGCAGAGGAGGTGAGCCCCCTGCTGAACCCAGCCAGACGGCTGCCAAGCAGCGGGAGGGGTTGGCGAAGGAGCTGAGCCACGCTGCCGAGCCCAGCCCCCCAGTGCCGGAGAGCATCCCCTGGCAGCTGCCTGCAGAGCCCCATGAGCCCGAGCCCCAGGAGGATGCAGGAGACCATGCAACACTTCCCAGCAAGGCAGAGGACAAAGATCTGGACTCAGACAAAGAGCAGCTGGTGGTGAGAGAGCCGGCAAGCACAGCAGCTACACCAGCCCCAGTGACAAGTACAGCAGCCTAATTTGAAAGCTCTAAATATTTTAAATGGCCTTTAGGCACCCTTGAGACCTGCCTGCTGATTGTGATGGGGATCAGCATGTTGGCATGCATATAGATTGTGGTTTACCCAGGATCATTTTGTCTGGTCCCGAGGGTTAAACAGAGTGGGGTGTGGGCCTTGTCTGGGGTTAGACTACGATGTAGGATGACTAAGAGATTTTCCCTGCAGCTGGACAGTCATGAGTGGCAGGGTGTGTGGGACAGTGTCATGGGTTCAGCAGTAGCAGTCATTTTGCTCCTTCTTGGTAGCTGGTGCAGCGCTGTGTTTTTGACTTTCGGCCTGGAAACTGCCCTGATAACATAGAATCATAGAATCATAGAATAGTTAGGATTGGAAAGGACCTGAAGATCATCTAGTTCCAACCCCCCTGCCAGGGGCAGGGACACCTCACACTAAACCATGCCACCCAAGGCTATGTCCAACCTGGCCTTGAACACCACCAGTGATGGAGCATTCACAACTTCCCTGGGTAACCCATTCCAGTGCCTCACCACCCTCACAGTAAAGAATTTCTTCCTCATATCCAATCTAAATTTCCCCTGTTTAAGTTTGAACCCATTACCCCTTGTCTTCTCACTACAAGCCCTCATGAAGAGTCCCTCCCCAGCATCCCTGTAGGCCCCCTTCAGATATTGGAAGGCTGCTATGAGATCTCCACGCAGCCTTCTCTTCTCCAGGCTGAACAGCCCCAAATTTCTCAGCCTATCTTCATACGGGAGGTGCTCCAGTCCCCTGATCATCCTTGTGGCCCTCCTTTGGACTTGTTCCAACAGTTCCATGTCCTTTTTATGTTGAGGACACCAGAACTGCACACAATAATCCAAGTGAGGTCTCACGAGAGCAGAGTAGAGGGGCAGGATCACCTCCTTTGAACTGCTGGTCACGCTCCTTTTCATGCAGCCCAGGATACCGTTGGCTTTCTGGGCTGCAAGCGCACACTGCCGGCTCATGTTCATTTTTTCATCGACCAACACCCCCAAGTCCTTCTCTGCTGGGCTGCTCTTTATCTCTTCTCTGCCCAACCTGTAGCTCTGCCTGGGATTGCTCCAAACCAGGTGGAGGACCTTGCACTTGTCATGGTTAAACTTCATCAGGATGGCATCAGCCCACCTCACAAGCATCTCTAGGTCCCTCTGGATGGCATTCTTTCCCTCCCACGTATCAACCGAACCACACAATTTGGTGTCATCGGCAAACTTGCTGAGGGTGCACTCAATCCCACTGTCCATGTCACCGACAAAGATGTTGAACAAGACCAGTCCCAACACCAATCCCTGAGGGACACCACTCGTTACTGGTCTCCAGCTGGACATTGAGCCACTGAGCACAACTCTTTGTGTGCGGCCATCCAGCCAGTTCTTTATCTACTGAGTGGTCCACCTATCAAATTGATGTCTCCCCAACTTAGAGACAAGGATGTCATGTGAGACAGTGTCAAATGCTTTGCACAAGTCCAGGTAGATGACATCAGATGCTCTACCCCTGTCCATCTGTTCCGTAGCCTCATCATAGAAGGCCACCAAATTGGTCAGGCAGGATTTCCCCTTAGGGAAGCTGTGCTGGCTGTCACCAACCACCTTGTTGGTTTTCATGTGCCCCAACATGCCTTCCAGGAGAATCCACTCCAAGATTTTACCAGGCACAGAGGTGAAGCTGACTGGTCTGTGGTTCCCTAGCTCATCCCTTTTCCCCTTCTTGAAAATGGGGGTTATATTTCCCTTTTGCCAGTCATCAGGAACTTCACCTGACTGCCATGATTTTTCAAATATGATGGACACTGGCTTAGCAACTTCATTTGCCAGTTCCTTCAGGACCCATGGATGGATTTCATCTGGTCCCATGGACTTGTATACGTTCAGGTTTCTAAGATGGTCTCGAACCAGATCCTCTCCTACAGTGGACCCAGGGTCTTCATTCTCACTGTCCCTGCGTCTGCCTTCCAAGACTTGGGTGGTATGGTCAGAGCATTTTCCAATGAAGACTGAGGCAAAGAAGTCGTTAAGAACCTCAGCCTTCTCCAAATCTAGGGTAGCCACTTCTCCCGATAGCTCCTGGAGAAGGCCCACATTGTCCCTAATCTGCCTTTTATTTGCAATGTACCTATAGAATCCCTTCCTGTTATGCTTAACATCCCTAGCCAAGTTTAATTCTAGCTGGGCCTTAGCTTTCCTAACCTGATCCCTAGCTTCCTGGACACCATCCCTGTATTCTTCCCAGGCCACCTGTCCTTGCTTCCACCTTTTATAAGCCTCTTTTTTCCTTAGAATTTTTCTCAGCAGCTCCTTATTGAAAGAACCATTAGCTCTGATGCTAGTATAATAAAGAATCTACTAGGTTGGAAACGATCTTTAAGATCAAGAAGTCCTGATGTAGATTATACATCTAGGCTAAACCCCTCAAACGCTGACACCATGCTTTTTCAAATATTTGCAGAATTTCTGAATAGACCTTTTCCATAACTGTATTGGAAACTCTCAAGGCAAGTAAGTAAATGTCTACAACAAAAACTAACGCTTGCAAACCTTCGTTCAGAATAATAGAAGGAACAACTGATGTGAGTCAGTGGATTGTTGTTGCAGACCGAACAGCTTAAGAAATTGTATTTATACAGAATTTAGCTCTGGTTGTGTTCATTTCTTTTAAATTGCAGTCTGAATTAAAATGACAACTTGAGTCTTCTAGATTTCATGGGAATTTCACTGTTGAAAGTATGGTAATCTGGATTTCAGCTTTTGTTTCTGTGATCTAACTACAGATCTAAAAAAAAAGAAAAAAATAACAGTGGATGTTACATTGTCCCATTAATCAGAAAAATAACTTGATGCTTCAAGAAGATAGCAATGTGGGTTTTCGCTTGTTCTAGTGTTGCCTTGAAGATACTTGTAGACCTTCTTAGCTGCTCTGTTGAGTGAGAATCAAGTCCTTGCAGAAAAAAACTCCTCTGTGTTTACTCTATGTAAGGGCCAAATACCATCTCTCAAACTGCACTGCACGTTTGGTTTTTTTTGTGTGGGAAAGGACTTGCATACCTGTCACACCTCATCTGAGGCATATACATATATATATATCTGTGATCTGTCTCAAAGACAAAAGATAGATTGCTTATCAACAGCTGGTATTTTAAAGATGTGTATTTGTGTTCTGTTCACCATTCTTCCCTCTAGCGGTCATCTTCAGCTGTTTCTCAGAGCAAACAAAACAGCTGAAAACATTCTTCCTCTAATACAGAGCCTATCAAGCAAGGGGAAGGAGGAAAGGGTTAAAGCACATCTGACAGAGTTAAAGCAAAAGAGGATCCCAGTCGCTGTGACTAGTAGCATGAGTATACTATGCCACAAAATGAAACTCATACTACTGTGAGTAGTAGTATGAGTATACTATGCCTTATATGATAAGGATCATATCAGTTGCGCATCAAGATTTGTAATGATTGCAGGTTTTTTGTGAGTGCTCAGTAGACTGTTGCGAACATGTGAGTTAGTGGACAGATAAGAACTGAATTGCATGTTGTAGAGACAGAATTATTTAGTGAATTATTCCAAGACAGAATGATTTCATGATCTCCTTTAAGTGATCAAGAGTACCAGTACACCTACTTACGTTTCAGAACAGACTGTTAGACTAGTAATTAGGGATATTAGTGGACATCTGCTGTAAGAATGATGACATATCAATGCCCATAGATCAAAAGAAGCTTTGGTATCTACATTACCCATTGTCCAATTTCCTATAAAAGTGGAAATTTTTCTGGCGAGGGTGCTTTAAATAAGTTGGGGAAATAGACAGAACCTTAGGTCTGGAAGATGAAACTAGCTCTAGTTGTACATTAGTATTGGATTTCTGTTTATTTTCCAATCCATTTGCATGCCATTGACTTAATTTCTTAGTAGTATAACCGTTTTCAGCCAGTCACGCTGACTGAACCAGTCAGACATGGTAGCTTCTATGAGGTGTTTTGCCTGACTGGAGTGAAAATACATGGTGATAGATTTCTTTGTGGTGTTAATAGAGGCTATACACCAGCAAATTTCCTAATTCCTTCTTATTCTCTTTCACCTCATTTTCACAGGGCAGCATATTTGTGCTTTGAACATCACAGGAACCATTGGTTTCACACCAACCCAGCAAACTAAGCAATCTCAATCATAGTACTGGAATGATTAAGCCTATTAAAATTGCCAAATTAGTAATAAAATAGTTTCCTTAGATTTCCTCAGATGGTTAGAAATCAATGTATTGATCATTAAAAAAAAAACCTTCAGTCAATTTTCAATATTTATTAAAAAGGCTTAGCATTTGGTTTTAAACTTCAGAATTTGAAATCAAAATGTTACTAGATTTTGTTGAATACATTTTTAAAACAACTTCTTGATGATTGGGGGAAATAAATATCAACCAACTTTATAATACAGTGTGATAAAGGAGACTAGACACCACCACATCCAGATTAGTATTTTCCTCATTATATTTTAAATATACCAATCTGTCTGCAAAGTGAAAAAAACCCTAGAAACCTGGGGTTAGAAAAAGGGATTTTTATTGCCTAGACGTGTGATATTCTTTATGATTTCTGTTAGACTTTTATAGGATTACTGGGTTTTATGTTGAGTGTCACTAAAAAATAATTGACTATTAGTTTTTCCTAGTATGATGTACTACTTTTATTTCAGTGGCTTCTGTTTTGTTTGTACTATGAATCATATTAAAACTTTCTGAAATCATTTCAAGCCATGTATGAGTAAGTTCATTTATTTGTTTTAAACACATCCAATTGAAAGTGTATTTCCTGTTCCAGAGACTAGAAATGTTAAAGTAGACTGCTGTGCATTCATATTTTCAAATGGAATCTCATAAATAATAATAATTTACAAAATAAAAAAATTTACACGTTTCCAGTGAAAACTTGTTCTCTACCCCTGAACAGATTCTGCAACTCAAAATAACTATTATCTGCATATACACTGATTGTGTCAATGTAAGCCAGGGGTGTCTCTAGAGGAGTTTGTGGTGTTACATTACATGAAACACATATGACATCAAAAGTTAAGCATTAAAAAACATCATGTGTCAAAATGATGTAGGTTAAAAAAAAGAAAAAGATTGCTGAGTTTTGTTGTTCAAAACTATTTGTATATGTTAAGTTGGTAACTAGCATATTCGGATGCCCTGTCACATACAGGGAAAACCGTGTTCTGACAGCTCATTAAAAATTGCATACTATTTTCTGATGGATTTTTCATAAAGATTTTTTTTTCTCTTAAATTTTACTTCTCAAGCTCTTGGTGTTTGAGCATTGCAGAAGGAAGGCAGGAAACAGTTTCCTTTGCATATTTTTCAAAATGATTACCTGCAGTAAGCTCTTCACAAGTGCTTCTCATGCTATAAATAGAAAATAGACCAAAATTCTTCAGTTATGCTAAATATTGCTGATTCAGCATGTGCAGCTTAGGCAAAATGAACAGCTATTGAGCACTCAGAAAAAGTTTTTTGATGTTCTTCTATTGGATGGCTACAGAAAGCAACTTTGGGCCAGAAAAAAAGTCAGAGCAGTACTTTAAGGTTTGCTGTTTTCTATATGCTTCAGAAAGGTCAGAGCAGCTGATTAAGTAGACAAACCCTGAGAGGGAATCAGCTGGTACCTGACTAGACCTAGCTGGAGCATCTTCAAGTCCAAATCATAAGAAGCATTTAAAGACCAACCTTGACTGATCAAGCTAAATCTTCTTGTAAAATAGGTATTTCCTATTCCTAATTTGTTGAAGAAAGAAAAGCACCTGGAAGGAATATGTGAATGAAGGTTTATTCTTTGTTAAGGCAGTGAAGAGGAATTTGCCAGGGGCTTTTCAGAACCTCTAAAAGGTACAGGATTAACAGTGGAAGAAGAACCCAGGCAGCAGAGTGCCTTGCTTGCAAGCCTAACTTTTCTTATGAAGCATATTGATTATGTTTTCTGGGTTTGGCTTAATAAATCATGTATTCTTTCACAACACAATTTTTACACAGCTTCAGTAGGTGGTGTGAGAAACACAATAGTGGCAACAATACTCTTTTGGGAGAAACAAGATGCTACTTTGCTGTAACCTTTGGAGGCCATTAAAATGGGAGTTCTTAAATTTTGTGTGTATGCTGTAACTGCTGAGCTATTGCATAGGAGGGAATGAGTTTCTTGTCATTTGGAAAGGTTAGGAGTTTTTTATTTGTTTTTTTATGTTTGCTTGTTTGTTTTTTAATTTATTCTGCAAGTAACTTCTGCAGCCTGTGTGATATATTAGGCCTGCTATACATGGGATTGCTGCTGACAATTTAGAAGGATTTTCTTCTGCATTTCAGCAGAATGTAGCTGTGTTACTGAGCACTGTCAAGGCTGGGGCAATTTGGCAATATAAACAGGAAGAATCATGAAGTGCAATAGGATTTTCATGATTACAGTGAATTCTGATTTATTCTGAAGTTGGCTTTCTACCTAACCAAAAATTCTCCATAGAAAAGTTACCTTGGATAGTAAAGAAAGCCTAAGAACAAATCCTCCTCCAAGAACCTGGCAAGCTGTTTTGGCAGAGCACATTTTCAAATATGTGTAAATGAGACCATGAGTGGTATATAGGTTTCTGAGAAGGTTTCAGATTACTTGTTCTTCAGCAGACCTTTGCAAGCTGTACTGGACCTGGCTGGGATGGAGTTAGCTTTCTTCATAGCAACCCACTCCATCTGTGACTAAACCAGCACTGATAACACACCAGTGTTTGGCTATTACTGAGCAGTTGGCTTAATTTTTCCTACTCTACCGTTCCAGAGAGTAGGCTGACCTACACAAGACATTAGGAAGGGACACAGCCAGGACAGCTTGACTCCAACTGACAAAAAGGATATCTCACACTATATGATGTCATGCTTAGAAATAAAAATGGGGGGAGAGTTTTTCTTGGGAAATAGTCATTGCTTGGAGACTGCCTTAGCATCAGTTTACTTGTAGGAGATAATGAGTCCATCTAGTCGTTTTGGTTTTTATTTCTCCCTTCACATTCCCCCTCTCCTTCACTTATTAAACTGTCTACAGTTAGTGAGAGTGGCTGTGTGGTGCTTAGCTGCTGGCTGGGGCCAACCCACCACAGAGGTTCTGTCACATGCAGAAAAGAAAGCAGATTTCTGAATTCCAGCATACAGAGAAAATAATAGGCTCAGAGACTTCTGAGAGATCAGTCATGGCTCACATTTTACCTGTTTCATGTTATGTTTTTTCATTTAATCCTGCAATGCTTTAGTGCAAATGTGTAAATGGTCTCTGAGTTCCAGATCAGAAGTGATGTGCTGTTTCTAGGGAAGCTGTTTTGCCCTGCAGTCCTTTACAGACCATTTAAATGGGAAGAATGGTCCCATCTAGCTTTTCCCATGTACTTATGCACTTAAGTTTCCTCTTCTGCTTAGGGTTTGAAATGGGGTTTCCACTTTGCTCATGGCCAGTTTTCTAGAGCTCTTACACAACTCAGTTGTCAAATGAACATACTGTTTCATAAAATCTGAGTCAGGGCTTTCTCCTCTCCATAACAATCAAGAGAGAAGTCAAGCACCTCTGTCAAGTTGTGCTGCAGAGCACTATCTTCCAGCTAGGCAACAATCCAGACAAATCCTTATGCTTAGTATCTGTCATTGAATATTTCTGGTCCGCAGATAGATAGTTTCATTACATCACTTTCTGAGTTTACTTGCTATGCTCTCTTGGCTACATATGATACTAGGTACTTTCAGTCACATCATCTGGAGCAAGCACAATAACTAAAGTATGTGATCTAAAATTATTTAAGTCCAAAATTATTTATATTTAAGCAAATATAAAACTTATTGAAATACAGCACTTACCAATTGTGGAAGAGCATTAGTAAAGGCAATAATCGTTCATTGGTGAGGTAAATTCAGCAAACCTGAAAAAAGATAAACTGAATTTATGTCCTCAAATTTATCCATTTAAGAATTGGTGAGTAATATCTTACTGTACTACATTGGAAACATTTGTATGTATTTCATTTGTCATTGTCAAATCTCCCTTACTTTCAGAGAATATATTTTTCATATATTATGACAGAGAAATAAAGCTGAACTAAGAAATTTTAAACTGTTATTTATATATACAAAGGAATGTTAAATACAAATAGCAGAAAAAAGAGGACATAACTCCAGAGTCCTTAACCTTCTTCTCCTCATATCTCTGTCACTTCACAGAAAACAGGTGAGTTACATACTGTAAAATACAGGAGAAAATATACCAAAAGTCTTAATATTGTGATTAGGTTTTTTTCCTTATATTCATAGTCTTATTCCTGCTGATAACAGTTTGCAGAACATGATGCTTGTTCATTTGGGTGTATCTTATGCAAATCCAAACTACAATTCTGCGCCTGTGCTGCTTTGTCATGTATTTTTTGATTAGACATTTCTACCATGCCAGTTCAACTGTAATCATATATGCATCAAGACCCATAACTGGAAGAGTAATCAACACATACGGGAATAATGATCAGACTTCAAAGTAACCTGAAGAGGCTAAAGCAGCAGGGGCTAAAGGCAATGGGAACATTCTCAATAATATTAAATGTAATGACTTCACTGACTACAGAGAAAATGAATTCCCAAGGACAAATCTGAAAATGTAACTATTTACAGCAGACATGTTAACGCATATTTATTTCTGATCTCTCCTAATATGATTCTATTTACTCACCATCCTCCCCATACACCTTGATAGCTTCAGAAAAAGAAGTGAATTCATTTATGCTTTTTGAATTATCTTTCTTGACAGAAGCATATAGTAGAAAAGCATGCATATGACTAGTAAATGCATAATATTCAACATGTGAGAACAATAAATAACCTCTAGCATTACAACAGATGGCAGGAGAGCAGTAGTCTGCACTCATGAATATTGGACTAACACTGGCCACTTGTGCAGACAATTCACTACATTCCCATTCTCTTTCTTCATGTGTTCTCAGGACACAGAGTAGTAACAAGAACAGCTAATGAAGTGAAATGCATGCAAAAGATTACATGTATTGTGGAGTTCATCATCTTTATTCAGTAATAAAATAATGGGTTTTTTTTAGAGTATGCCAAACTCTGTCATTAGCACTGACAGCACTGTTAGTGTCCCTATTAAAGACAAAAGTGCATAACTACTATTTAAATGCTTGCAGAATTGAAGGAAATATGGCAATTATAAGAGTTAAAATCTGAGGGAAATTAAACATTCACACACATATACATGTGATATGTAATAAAAGAAAGAACTGGCTTTATCTCTGCAATTTGGAAAATTAGAACTTAGGGAATAGTGATTTGAGGATCAACTATGTTTACAATAAAAACACAATAAGAAAATCAGATCAGTCACACTGTGGTGGTAATCTTTTGTAGCACTGTCATAAGCTGATATCCCAGGAAAACATTTAGGTACGGAGCAGGTTATATGATTTGCTCAGATGCTAATCAAGCATTCTTCAGGGACTACCTGAGCTAGATGTGATACTTCTGTATAAAGCAACACACAGATTATTAGTTTTTCATGAATTTGTCTAGTCTCCTTTTTTAAATCTGTGTAAACTCTGAGCCTCCATGACAGTAGCCTCCAGCTACTCATTGTGTGAAGAACCACTTCTGGTTTTTTTTTTTTTCGTTCCTGACTCCTGCTAGTTTCATGTAATTCTCCTTTTTCTACTCGAAGTTACAGTAAATAATTTATTGTTCTCCAGATTATTCACATAATTTTATAGATTGCAATCCTATTCTTCCACTCCTATCTGAGCTGTCTCTCCAGAAGTCATAGTTACCATGCATATGTAGTTATGCGTAGTAACAAATGCCATTGAGTTTACTAGAGTTTAGGAGCCCAAGTACACAGGATGGTTTAAACATAAGTCACAGAGTAGCTGCAGCTGGAAGACATCTCTGAGGATCTTCTAGTCCAACCTCCCTGCTACAGTAGTGTCAGAGCAGGTTTCTCAGGGACAAATCCAATTGGGCTTTGAATATCTCCAAGGACGGCTTGACATCCTGACAATAAAGAAATTTTTTTCTTATCTTTTGATGGAATGTGCTGCATTTCAGTCTGTGCCTTCGGCCTCTTATCCTGTCACTGGCCATCACTAAGAAAAGTCTGGCTCCATCTTCTTCCATCCATTTGATGTTTATGCACATTGATAAGATCCCGCTGATTCTTAAGAAGTGTTTTGAGTGGCACCATAGCAATGAAAATAAATAGAAAAAAAAATTATCTGGGGATTTTAATTGAAAATTAAAGTTGAACGAGTTTATCAATTAAATAGACTATTAAAAAAAAAAAAAAAAAAAAAGCCTTAATCAGAACAAAACATCAGAAACCCCAAACCCAACAACTGGGAACTTGTCTTTGTTTTGCTTAAAATGCCAACTGTTGCTTGTGTTCTGACAACTTAGGTGGCTCTTAATTTAAATAAGAAGAGAAAAGGAATCAGGTTATTATAGATTTGCTTAATAGAAGGTTGTGAAAGGGTGCAATATAAACTTTGATTTTCATTCATACTTAAATGTCACATCAGCAGGGTTATATTTAGGGGTCATCTCATTATTTGTTTTTTTTGAAGCTTAATAAAGCTTAATAATATTTTTATAGACAGGATTTAAATGCGTATGTCAATGATAATAATAGAAGTTATAAAATAACTGCAGAGGATTCACAACTCCAAATCTTAGCAGGTAAAATACAGTCACTAATGTCATATGAAATTCTTGTAGCCCAGGAAATTATTTTATATTTTCCTGTACTCATTTAATATAGATTTGTTATTCCTTAGCAACACTGTCCTAAGTTTCATTACAATAATGGAGGTAAATCTAAAATTCATATAGCCTCTGCAGAACCACATTTTTTCTAGTGTGAAGGATCAGTTGTGTTTGAATGGATATGTCCATCTTATTCTTAAGGAAGAATATTCTCTAGAAGAATAATATCAGTAATATGTTGAGCCATTTATTTCTCTTTGCTCCATAATTAATTCTGCTTCCATAACCTAGACAAGTCTTCAGTAACTGTGATTTTATTTTGAAGAGGAAAATTTAGAGCAAACTTATCAAACAAGTAAAAATAATGAAAATAAAATATTCAAACATATAATTGTGCAAAAGATATAATCTACTGTCATTATTTTCCAGATCTTTCTTATTTGACTCAGTGACAATATTGCATATCTGTGTTTCAAGAATAGCAGCATTTTCAGATTTGTGTGGTAGCATTCTTAAATCAAAATATTAGCAATCTTTTATGTTCTGATCCCACAGAGAAATTGGCTGAACTTTCCTAAGTAGTCGCATTTTCAGCTTTCTTGAGGGGCAGTGAAAACGTTTTCCTTCTCTCCCAAAATTCCTTCCCAGTCTTCTGTTACGGATTTTTCCTCAGTTCTTCCACATTGTAAGCTTATCAGATATATTTCCATAGATATTTCACTTAGCTAAATGCTTTGCATCCAGACTTCTATTTCAGCACCCCTAGTGCCTGTTACAACTATATAACTTAAAATGTGGATTTGTTTATGCCAGTGATGTGTCTCAATGCCTTCAAGTGCAGATGACATTTTGTAGAATGCCTTGTGGTTTGAATGGGGGACACTGTTGAGACATTTAAGATGATGGTAGATACTCGTACATTGGTATCTTATATTTGGAAATTTAAACAGAAGCATTTGTCTCAATTTTATCCCTTCTATGTCTTTAAAGCATTATTTTAGCTTCCTTTCTCTCTGACAGAACTTGGGGCTTATGGCTCTTTCTACAATTGAGAGAGGTACATCCACTGTAGCATCTTGACTGTACAAGGGTTTGTAGATTTTTTTTTTAAGAACCTGTGCTTAAAATCTTAAGTAGTTATCTGATGGAATTTACAAATTAACTAAGGATCCTTAATTCCATTGAGTTCATGTCATCTCAGATGCCTTGACATATTTAAAATTTTATCAATTTCATGTTTGTCTAATTACTTTTTATAAAATGACAAGCATCTTTCAGAAAGAGAGTGAGGTAACATGGAATTAAACACAAATTTCCTGGAAACCAGGTTATGCATAAATGAAAATCAGTTCTTTTCCTTAGCTCTATAGAGCTGTTTATAAAAAATACCCATGTTAAGTTACAATTGCTTGATCACTTCTAAATATAAAGTCTTGAAAGATTTTTATTACGATTTTATAGGAGAATTGCATCCTTTTTATTTTTCTTTTTCTCCTTGAAGTTTATTAATTTTGTGATAGAAACACCTGTTACAAAACTTTTTCAATTTGGTATAGAAAGAAATCCCCAATTCAATTTGCTGTAGATAAAACATAAAACTCACTCTCAACTATGGATTGTGAGTAGCAGCATGTTAAAGATCAGATTTTCTACCTATTTTGGAAGTCAGGCTCCCATAGCGACTACCTTATCTAGAGCAAATTCCAGCCTGCTCAAGCGACCTAATATTCACCCAGTATCCTCTACAAACACACAACTTTCTCAGGAGCAAGCATGGCATGCAGTATGACAAAACAAACACTGCTCTCATGTATGTTGACTTTACTAGTGAAATACATGTAAAGGACTAATGCAGTTGCTAAGAGCACAGTTTTGCTACAGGACTGCACATCTATAAATGAGCAGTGTCAGATGCTTATTTTTATTGTAGCAGCAGGGTATGAAGCATTGGTATGCATATGCTCCATGAGGAAGCATTGCTAAGTACCTCCACAAGTGTGAATTTTGTATGAATCATCTGTGTTGCAACCAGTAACATATATATATATATATATACGGTTTTTTAGAGCTCTGTTTTAGGTGCACTCTGTTGTAAGGAGCTGCCTTTACTATGTTGTCAAGATGTTAAAACATTAAATTAAAACATCAACTTCCACATGAAAATTGCTATGCTGGCAAATGGGCCCTACGACTCCATACCACTCAGTCTGCTTCTCTGTCCTGTGAGCAGAGAGCTGTTGTTGACTGAGTTTTCTTTCAGGGAATATAGGATACCTTTTCTGACAATAAAAGAAAAAAAACCCACAAAACTTTATTATTACCGTATGCTGTGTGTCATCTTCAGGACTTTGCTGGTAGAAGCTGTGCTAGTTGCGCTTTTAATGCAGCCCTAACTGTACTGGATGACCCAAAGCTTATTTAAACTATACACCTTGTAAAGTCTCATTGGGCGATTACTTCATGCAACTTTAAAATACCTCTAAATTTCCCTAGGAAAGGGAAGCTTGTGTATTTTAATATCAGACTTGTGAGCTAGCTATATCTGATAGTTATTAATTCTTCAGCACTGCAGAAAAGTAGGCTGTAGACCTGAGGTGAATAAAAGACTTCTGATTCATGAAAGTCTAGAGCTGACCTTGACAGTGGGTAAAGCTCAAGCAGATTGCATGCACTGCTGAGATTTTAGAAGGAGAATATAAGGATATATGCACTTTAGGGGACATTAACCATTGTCTTACAAAATGTGATTTAGATCATGAGAAGAAGTCACATGGAATAGTTTTACAAGAGATCTTCCATAGAATAATGCCTTGCACATATCTGTACTTCTGCTACCTGTACAGCTGAATTAATACATGAGTATGTACATAAAGTGTGGACAAACATGCTGTTTTATATTTTTATTCTGTCTCTGTCACTACTAGGCTTTCTAAAATGTTTGATGTGGGTCTGACAGTGAAATACAATGGTATGCTGCAATGTAGCAGATGGTCATTTGAAAAATAACTCTATCTATGGTATATATGCCTATGGTAACAACCTAATTGCAAAGAAAAATGGTATAGAGTTCTTTACATATACTTCTTTAGTGATACTTACAACAAGAAGAATGTTTTTGTACTAAAAATACCATAATACTCTTAAAAAACCCTCTCCATTTTATGTCCTAATTATAGTCTTAAGAGGGGGAGCCAATGAAAATTTTTTTCACATAAAGGAAGAACTGCTTTCATACTTTTATTATTTTGGAAAAAAAATGTAATATTTGCATGAACATTTTAAATATTCACTGATGTATGCTAAGATCTTTTCCTTTAACTGGGTTTACATCTTCAGAGTGAGCAATAGAATCTTAAATCTATATTTTCAGTGAAATTTCAGAAGAAGAAATATGACGTCTTGACATACTGTTTTCTTCTTTTAAAAAAACAAAGATAACCCCCAAACAAACACAATGTACACCCCCCACCCCCACCTTCATTTTAGTCGTTAGATATACTCGAGGAAGTGATATCCATTTTTGTCCTAAAAGAAGTCAGCATGTTGCTATTGCTTCTCATCTTAAAGTTCTTCTCCAATTCACCATTCAGTTTTGTAACACCATCACAGCAGAATCTTTACCATTTAAACAATAAAAGTTTCAATAGGCACTTTAGTGGAATTACGAAAAAGCTACCACTCTTCCACCATGATGCCAGAAAGCTATCTTCTTTTTAAGTTAGGTCAGTAAAGTGTACCTTGTAGGCCTGAGCTTGTCTCAGTGTAATTCCAGAGTAACAAAATAACAACAACAAAAACCTGTGTATATTGCAGGTTTTTTTCATTCCTTTGCAGATCAAACTAGAACTGACAGTACGATAAATGAAGTAACTTGCTGAAAACAGTTCTTTTATAATCAAACAAATCTTGTCCGATATAAAGCTTAGGATTATCTTTTATATTTGTGGTTGCTTTACTTTTTATTTCACTGTTGTAGTTGCACTTAAGTGACTTTGTCAGGGTTATAACTTTCTTCTTCTCCAAACATGTCTGCCAAGATCTTGAAGCGAGGTCCCCAGTCACTCAGATAGTCATAATCCTGGTCTGCCTCTGTAGTAAGGGAGTCTATAGAGCTGAGAGACTCTGCAACAGATCCATTTCCTTCATAAGCGTAGGTTGCCAATGAGTCATAAGGGGGTGCAGCTGGATCTACATCATTTTCCTGTAGCCTTTGATTAATGAAATCTCTTATGTCTGTGTTATCTTCAACTAGTGGTCTATGACGTGAAAAACATAGGGTGTCTGGTTTTATGTCCCTGCGTATTTTGTTATCTTCAATCACTTTGGGATTCCTCAGGGCACCTATGTCAAAAGCCTGGGTGTCCTCTTCTCCACCTCCTTCATCATCATAATGGATAACATTATCTCTGATGTCTTCTTTAGAGGTCATTAGGGTGTCCTTTTTCTTCTGCCTCCGCAGCGCTACATACAGTACCACAATGACTGTAATGAGAAAAAAACGGAAGTTAAGACATGCACAGAAATAATTTGGTACTCTGATGACATATCATTATATCTTCCTTTGAAAGCTGCAAGCAATCAAAGGGTCAGTTTTCCTTAGACGATAAGGTCCTACTATTCTTTTAAAAACAGATGTGCTCTAGCCAATGAAAAGTCATTTGCTGTTTGATGTGTGAGTCTAACTTTCCTTACTGCTTGCTGTGCTGCTGGAGGAAGCAACAAGTAATTTTCCTACTGGCCTGCTTTGCAGACAAGTAGGATTGGACAGGTCTTCAGCTTTTTAGTTCAGAGACAGAGATGGGATTTCCTTTTAAAATATCTACCACAGTAAAATAAAAAAAAAAAACACCACCAAATTTCCACATTGCAGAGACAAAAGCATTACAGTATTAAAGAGAGAAAAAAAAAAAAAAAAGGAATCTTTGAAATGTAGAAAAAATAATCCCACTTCAGCTTTTCATACACTTCAGTCTCTTCAGGGGTCTGCTTTGAAAAATCCCATGGACATGGTTCTGGGGTGAAAAGGGGTCCAAGAGAGCTGGTTGATTTTCAAGTATCACCTCCTCCAAGCTCAACAGTGGTCCAACCCTATTCCCAGCAGGGAATCAGGGAAAGGCAGCAGAAGGCCTATAAGATGAATAAGGAGCTCATGACAAAACTCAGAGGTACAAAAAAAAAGGTATATAAGAGGTGAAAACAGAGACAGGTGAGCCAGGAGGAATATACAGTGACTATATGGACATACAGGGATGCAGTCAGGAAAGTCAAAGAGCATCTGGTGATGAATCTCAGAAGGGACAGGAAGGGCAACAAAAAAGGCCTGTACAAGTATGACAGCAACAAAAGAAGTAAAGAAAATGTGGCTTCACTGCTGAATGTGGCAGGGGACCTGTTGACAAAAGACACAGAAAAGGCCACCCTACTCAGTGGCTTCTTTGCCTCTCTCTTTATTTGTAAGTTTGTCCTTCAGGAATCCCAGATCCTGAGACCATAGGGAAAAACTGGAAAAAGAAAGACTTATCCTTGATGAAAGAGGATCAGGTTTGGGGAACTGGACACAGAAGTACATGGGATCTGATGGGATGCTCACAGGTGGTGAGGCAGGTGCCTATGTCACTGTGGGGCTGCTTGCAATAATAATTGAAAGGTGATGGGGACTGAAAGAAGTTTCTGAGAACTGGAACAAGTGCCATGCCTATCTTCAAGAAGGATAAGAATGGGCTAGATAACTGCAGGCCAGTCAGCCTCATCTTGATCCTGAAGAAAACGATGGAGCAAATCATTCTAGAAATCACTTTCAAACATATCAAGAGCAAGTAGATTATGAGTAGTCAGCATAGATTTACAAACAGGAAATTGTGCTTAACTCACCAGATAGATAGCCTTCTACAATGAGATGACTGGCAGATGAAGGCAGAAAAGTACCTTAATTTTATCCTAACTTCAGCAAAGCTACTATATGATCTTCAGAGGTGTTTTCCAACTGTGATTTTGTGATTCAATGTAACATAGAATTTTACATACTGGTTTTAATGGTAAATCAATGGCAATCATCTTACAGGTTTCTTTCAGTACATTTTTTTTTAGAGATATATTTAATTAAATGCAAAATATGCTTACAGTAAACTGGCTTTTTTGTTATTTTTAATTCCCTAGCTGCCTGTGGTAGAAATAACAGTGTTCTAACTGCTGTTGGTAAAGTGACATAATAATGAATACAGGAGTTGCAATGATTACAAATCCATGGTCAGACTTGTGTGGTCTAAAATAACTCCTGATTCTGGTAATACATTGTCTGTCTTTTGTGTAGAAATGAGCTCGACAAGAATAACTTCAGCTGCAATTTTAATGAATTTATGTCAGACCAAGTTCACAGTAAGAAATGAAAATCCAAAAGCAGTTTTAAATTGATCAATGGAATAGTAAGGAGAACATCTGGATGTAAGATAAACGCCACTCTGTTAGGTTATGTACAGCGCTGGAGATCTCATTAGTTTTTCTGGCTAATATTGACAGGCTGACTGGAATGAAGGGGGTTATGAAAGGACCAAAGCCTTTTTTCTAAATATAATCTCAGTAATTCAGTCTGTCATTCTGTGTAAATCAGGAATTAAAATATTTTCATTAGTTTTGTATATGCCGAGATAAATCAGCAGCAGAACTGTTAAGGAGTCCTTTGACTCAATTGTTTTTGATTGAATATGCTGGGTTTATAAAAAAAACCTGTATTTACTTCAACAAAACATTAGGGAAGCATATACACAATTCTGGAGAAGGCCTCCATGATCACCTAGCAAATTTGGGTGCACGTGAATATTGACAGGTTCGGGCATGCTGTAAATAAAGCAATATTTAAATACAATGTAGATCAAATTATTTACATCACAAATGACAATACCACCTTATGAAATCCATGTCTGCCTGAAACTAAAGTGTTCCTGTAAAGTTTTACATGGATCTAGCCAGTCACATTCTACGTTACAATTATTTTCTCCTCTCTCGTTTCTTTGTTCTTCTTTTACTCAAGTTGGCATGAAGAATTAATTAAAAGCCCTTACTAGATCCTTACTGCTGTTACTGTCACTAGGACTTGCCTATCTTAGTCATAATCTGAAAAGAGTAACCTTTCAAGAAAGGTATTCCAACAGAAATAACTTTCTGAGGAAAAATATGGTTTGGTTTCCACTGAAAACTGGTTATCTCCATGCAGTGAGAAATATGTAGGTGTTAGCAGATTCATGGTCATGGTCAGTGCTTTTGGGACGCGTTTCTAGAAATGTAGAAAGATAAAAGTTCTCAAGCGCCAGACATTTTCAATGGTTTTTCTTAAACAACAGAGGAGTCTAATAACAACACAAACCAATTGAAAGGTGAATAAGAAGAGTAATGCCTTCACATTGTTTCATGAGAACTAACCTAAAAGTATGACAATACACAACAAGATCGCAATCAGCGCTCCTGTGCTGAGGCCTACTGGTAAGAAGATTGCTTCCACATTGCAGGACTGGATGGAACCATCAGAATCACATCTGCAAACACGGATAGTCAATGTGTTTGTGCTGCTCTGGACAGGGTAACTGCTATCTTCTATTACTACTGGAAGAAAGTACAGCTCTTGCTGCCTTCTGCTGTAACCATTTCTCCTGGTTTCAATCCCAGCTGTGTTGTCTGTAAAACATGACATAGTCATTACAGTATTTTTATTGCATACTTCAATTCATCATTGTGCTTTGTATCACCGTTACTAGTAGGCAGCTCTTCCATTTTTATAACTCAGGGAATGACATACTTTATGTAATTGCCTTGTTTTATCATTACAGAAAGTATCGTATTCTGACCGGTAGAGCTATTTTTTTGCAGACCACTGAATGATATCAATTTCTTGCAAATTTGTTAGCTTGACAGCTGAAATTTCAAAGGTGACATAAGCCATAATTAAAAAAAAAAAAAAAGAAAAGCATTGCAGGTATTACATTAGGAAGGATGTTCAGTTTTTCTTTTCTCCCTACCTCCTTATAGTCCAAGTCTGTGGTCCAATGGGCTATGGCTGCACATAGATTTAGAATCATGTCTCAATTAATTAATTTCCTTTTAAAACTGAAATAATATATCTTGATAAATGATCTCCTTCAACTTTCCTGCCCCACTTAAAAATAAGTATAGATTTATTTATTTATAGTTTTAAGTATGTAAGTATATAATTAAATTATAGATTTATTCAAGTATATAAGTATATAACATTTTACATCAGTTAGTCATGGATGTGTTCAGAACTCCTAGAAGCTATGTTCTGTCATTTCTTCCCAGTAAATATTCAGTTATTGCTGCATTTCTTGAATCAGCAAGGAAATGATGTGCAGATAAAAAGAACTGCATTGATATTAAAATCAAAATGAAATTAGAAGGGAATTAATTAGCTGACAAATCTAAATGAAGGTAGCCTGCAGCAGTCACCATTTTGCCATCTCACCCATGTTATTTACTGTATGTTTAGAAAACGTCACTTCTTGTCCGTGTTATAACTTTCATCTCTTCTTGGAATTCTGTTTCCTAGGCAGAAGGGTTAAGGGCTCTGAATTCCACACTCAAATACTTGTGTCCAGTTCTGATTAGGGACAGTAAGAAGGAACTTTAAATATCCCAAATCAGATACACTATGACCAAACACCACTGAGAGAGCACTTAACTGACAAAATGCTCGCTTCAGAAGTCTCCTTTTTATCAAACACAAATACGAACAAATCAAGTTTAGTGATTTTTACTTTTGAAAAAGAAAAATGTCTCAAAATTGTTTGAATCAAACCAACTTTCATCTTCTGGTTGTTCTTTCTCTCTATGATTAATCATCTGGTCTGTATAAAGAGTTTGGAAGTCATCCAGCTTAATCTTGTTTCTATTCTTATGTCTATTTCTATTAATAGAACTATTTCTATTTTTTTTTCCAAATTGCAATGTTGAAGATCACTTTACTGTATGTTACAATGCAACCAAGTGACTTTCCATTCTCCTTTGAGAGAATCAGAATGTCCTCTAAAGTCTTTGACTTTGAAATGCTTTTGTTGCTCTTCAATTGTTTCTGTTGTTTAAGGTCCTTTTGAAAATATGGACACAGGCATGTGCTTGAACTCTGCACAGAGCAGCCTGGAGCTGCAGCCTGAAGCTGATAAAGCCTCTGGTTCTTCATCCTGTTGGCAATAAATTCATTTTCAGGATGCGTGTGACAGTTTGGAGGGAAGGAAAGCTCTCTCTCTTACGTGAGCAGCTGAGTATGCTCAGCAGGGAAGCATCACTCTAGAGAGTACAGTGAGGCCAGCAATGTAAAAAGAGGAAGGTGAGTGGTCCAGCTGGAAGTACTCCAGCTCTGCCAGGGCCTCGCTTCTATTCACAGCTGACGGACTGGCCTCAGTGCTGCTGAAGGCATAGTCTAGAAACATAAAATTTCCCTGTGTTTGTGTTTATAGAAACTCCAAATAGCAACCCACAGCTTCTGTCTTGTTTCTGTCATCCTTAAGTTATACTCTGCAGAAATAAAGAACTTGGAAAAGTTTGTTCTACTGTGTTTACAACAAACATATTGCACCTTCTGTAATATCACACTACCCATGATTCTTAGCTCTATAGAATAGCATTGGTTATTAGAGTTCTTGAAGTGTTTAAAAATATTAAATGCCAACTTTATAGAATCATAGAATCAAAGAATAGTTAGGGCTGGAAAGGACCTGAAGATCATCTAGTTCCAACCCCCCTGCCAGGGGCAGGGACACCTCACACTAAACCATGCCACCCAAGGCTATGTCCAATCCAGCCTTGAACACTGCCAGCGATGGAGCATTCACAACTTCCCTGGGTAACCCATTCCAGTACCTCACCACCCTTACAGTAAAGAATTTCTTCCTCACATCCAATCTAAACTTCCCTTGCTTAAGTTTGAACCCGTTACCCCTTGTCCTCTCACCATTAATTGCAACACAGTGAAAAAGATTGTTTCCTCAAAAAAAAAAAAATTCCTTTCACGAAGTACCTGCTAGCTACTAACATAATTGCTAACTCAAAAAAATAATTATATGTATGTTTTTAAAAGGTTTCTATAGTGAAAATAGAGTTATGCTTTTCAATGCCAGGGTGGACAGAGCCTTGTTTAAAGGTATACCTGCATTGGTATATGAGTTCTTCCTGAGATACTGAATGATAAAAGGAAGAAAATAAAACAGGTAGCAGTGTTTTTGCAGCCCTGTAGGGATATCTCAGCCTTTGGTGTTCTGACAATTCCTGTCCCCTAAAAACAAGAAAAGGTTCAAGATCTGAATTTATATTAATATATGTCCTAGAGAGTTTAACAATTAGAAATGTCATTAAAAAGTTAGTCTGTAGACATGACCGTAATATAAAGTAATCATATTTGTCATTATAATCACAGCTTGCTGCTCTGAAAGAGAGATATGGGTAAGCAACTTACTTCTGTAGTCATGGACTGTGAAATTTGGCTTGTTGGAGGCCTCAGATGACAGTCTGAAGGAAAACCTTTGCCCAGCTGGTGACAAATCTTTGTCTGCTGCAGTGATAATCTGTATCACCTGAAATCAGATCAAGTTTAATCCTGAAGTCAGTTCACTCTTCTAAAATAAGTGGTTTTGAAGAAGCACAAAGTGAACATCAAATTTAACACTGAAACTGAAATTCTACTGGATTACTCTCATTCTCATAACATATTGGACAGTTGAGGAAAGAAGTCTGACATAGTTTTCAGAGAACTCATGGTGTTTCAGGAAGTCTCACTTTGACATATCTGAAGGAAATAAAAATTATTTAAACTATATTCATAGCAGAAGTATTTAATATTTGTCCTTTGTATCAGAAGACTAGTGATTATTTTCAGGTGAATGATTATTTAAAGACAGTTTACTTTATCTGCTACTACTGCTACTATCACTATTACGACTGATACTTCTTGTAGTATTTCACAAAGCTTGTCTCTAATTTTACAGCTTGAAATGAAGTAGAGAGGGTTGAAAGGTCTGCACCATCTAGGCCTGAAGGAACTTTTGGGTATCAGAGTCCTACCTACTAGATTTCAGGTAAGCACAGTGCAGTTAAAATATTTTGTAGTAAGATTGCCACTGAATTTTTAAAAATGAAGGCATTTTTTCATTAAATAAACATCTAAATATCTATAATTTTTGAATGGCCAGTGCTTGTCTCAGTCTTCCCTGTAAAAAGTTTCCCTTTCTACTGTTAGTACCTATATAAAAAACTAAAGGCATCTGATAAACTAGAAGTTAAATTAGGTTGTGTGGTAATTAGTTGAAACATAAGAAAAAAAAAATAATATCATAGAAGTCATGGGCAAATCTTTAATAAAGGCAATAAAAATAATTGATTAGGTATTATATACATAATAAATGATTTTGGTATGATATAGGTATTACATACATCTAAAAAGAAGTCAATGATTACACAGCAGGCTGAATATGTTCCCTTCCTTGGCTGCCAGTAGCTCTCAAAGTTGAGCAGCTGAAGTTACAAGCCTTATCTTGGAACCACTATTGGTTGTTAATATGCATGTATGTATATATGGCCTTGATGCTTTGCAGCATGGTATTTAATTGCACAAATTTTACGCAGGAGCACATGCCAACAGCTTCTGGGAACAGCTCTATTAATACTGGCATCACTGACGGTATATAGTAATATTCTGAATCTGAAACAGGTTTTGCATGCTATGCATGCATTTGAAACTGCTTATAAGAAAGCAAGCTTTCAGGAGGACTGTCTGGGGTTGTGGGTTCTTTATCTCAGAATAGGACACAGTAATGTGTGTAATTTATCCTACTCTATGTATTCACCGCAATTTTACCCTTAGTGTCTTTAAGGAAAGCATTCTTCCTTCTGACAAAGATATTAAATGCACAGTAAAAGGTGGCTCAGACCCATATTGTCAGGGTTAATAAAAATAAATAGACCATAATGGACCACAAACACAATTCTTTCCAAAAGGTGCTTCCAACACAGACATTTTGTTTGTAACAAGAATTCTAACCATGATGCCTTTTTCAAACCCCAAAATTTCTGTTATTATAAACAATAATGAAAGAAAAAGCAAAATAGAAAGCCTTCCAAATTTCAAATACCTGTCCCATCTTGGCATTTTCACATACAGATGTCTCATATGGAACTGAAATTTCTGGAGGAAACTCGTTGACATCCAGGATATTTATTATAACGTTGACTTTGCTGGTTAATTGTGGGTTACCTATAAATGATTTTTAGGAAAAAAGTATTAAGGAATGCTATTTATGTTTGTTGCTATCCCTAGTGTTCATGAGCTGCCATAAAGTGTTTTGATCCCAGTACTGTGACTTCTAACAGCCCTTGACTTCCATTTATTTCTGGTTTGCACTAAGGAGAAATCAGAAGCAAATGTCTTATCATTTTGTACCAGACTTTGATATATTACACTTCATGGGGTAAGGAATCAGTCAACATGATTATGTTTATTAGAGCATAAATCAAAGAATTTGAATTATACTGTAAATAAAGTTAGAGTTTTCTCATACCACTTTTCATGGAGTCTGGAGAAGACATTTCCAATATTAGAACTGAATTGTGTTTTCCACAATGGAATGCAGAAAATCAGTACTTATTACTTAGTGACTGTTTACATCTACAAGATATTAAGGAGGTAAGTGGAGCAAGCCCATTTAGAAGATGGAGAAAAGTAAGATATAAAGATATAAAGAAAAATCTTGATGAAAGCCAGACAAAGTGGTAAATTTAGCAGTGAAACCTGTAAAGCTAGCATTCAACTTGTGGTTAAACAATTAGGCAGTGTTATAACTGGTATTTCTTTAACTGCTTAAGTACTTGCAATTAGCAAATACTTTGTGCAAAAGAAATGCTAAAAACCAGTATACATTATGCTTCTTTCCACTGTCCTAACAATACAGATGATCTTCACGGCTCACTAGATGCATTTTATAAACAAGTTTATCTGCAAATGCAATGTGTGAAGAAAGTAGATACAAATTCAGTACAAAGCAAACAAAATTCTTTTTTACTTTATGCTGAGACCTCTTGCAAGATAGCAGATACACAAAAAAAAAAAAAAAAAACACAACAGTTTAGATAGTGAGTCAAAAGGGTAATTATTGCATTTGAGAAGAGTGGCAGCCACTATACAGTCAGCTATTCAAGAAATCTATGCTGTGAATAACAGTGGTGTAGGAGCAGCAGCATAAGGGTCATGGTTAATTACAAAACCAGTTTTCTTAAATCTTCAGACATAAATCATAGAATTATAGAATGGTTTGGATTGGAATGAACCTTGAAGATCATCTAGTTCCAAACCCCCTGCCATAGGCAGGGACATCTTCCACTAGACCAGGTTCCTCAAAGCCACATCCAACCTGGCCTTGAGTACTTCCAGAAATGAGGCATCCACAGTTTCTCTTGGCAAGCTGCTGCAGTGTCTCACCACCTTCACAGTAAAGAATTTTTTCCTAATATCTAATCTAAATCTACCCTGTTCAAATTCAAAGCATTCTTCCTTGTCTTATCCTTATATGTCCCTATAAAAAGCCTTTCTCCAGCATTCTTGTACGCCCCCTTTATGTATTGGAAGGCTGCTATAAGGTCTCCTTGGAGCCTTCTCTTCTCCAACAACCCTAACTCAGCTTGTCTTTACAGGAGGCATGCTCCAGCCCCCTGAGCATCTTCACGGCCTTCAATGGACTCCTGTAATTATTTGCATTAGCTGCTTACTTCATAGTTTGTATAAACCTTTGCATTTCTGTTGTTTATAATAACATAGCAAGGGGCAAAGTGTCTTCATGGTGACACTAGAAATTTTACATTATTTCTTTCTTGTTCTCAGGAATTATTAATTGCACGGTTTTCAAGAGGTTTCCCTTAAAGCCAAAAGGTTTCCTCCAATGATTTCCTAGTTAAGTAGGACCAGCTGCAAGTGGAAGTGTGTTTTACTTTACAAGTAGTGGATAAATTGACCACCCTACAAACTCAGCTTGGAATCTAAAAAAAGGAAAAAAAAAAAAGCCACAAAACCCCGCTACCCAAATCATATAGTATTTGTAGTTCCTTCCTATGAACTAACTTCCTAACTGTAGTGAACATATCTAATAATATCTCTTTTAATCCTGTCTAATTTTCAACAGAGAATCATCTCTATGTGCAGAATGTCTCTGAAGAAAGGCATTGTGAAATATGAATGAAGACAGAGTTTGGTCTAGCAGCTGAGAATTAGGCAGTGATTCTTTAAAAGCCCAAAGAGCCAGAAGAAATCTGGATCACTTGCACACAATTGAATTAGTTACTTTTTATGATGAGAAACAAAAAAGTACTAAGAAGTTATTTTAGTCAGTAGAGGGCAGAACCCCAACTCTGAATATATAGGGATCAGAAAATCCTGGAGTATGTCAAGCTTACTCAGTTATTTGCAGAAACAGCGTAACTTTAAAATTCCCTCCCAGCAGTGCTTGCTGCAAAGAACACAGCAACTCACATACAGTAACTCAGGTTTTCTTTTAGTTTTTGTGTGTTTATTTTAGGGTACAACAGTGAACAGGAGTTCAGGATACATTCTTCGAAAATAGGGATTAACGCCTTGACATGAAAGTATGTTAATTTGTTTCCTACTAGAAATATGCTAACAGTAAAAGAATGAATATATTCAAAATCTATGCATTATGGACTTAACAGATATCAGCTGATGACGATTTCTATTACACTTGTCATTTTTTTAAGAAGCATTTTTAAGCTATATTTTTTTGAAGTATCTTACATAAATTAGTTTTTCAGCTTTTTAGAGCAGTGGTACTGTACTGAACAAAAGGATTTGACATTTTGCCTTCCCTCAAAATCATGAAGGGATAGCATGCTTTGGGAATACACATGAATGTGGGTATATTTTTTACATTTATTTCTCAGTGAGGGTCTATGATTTATTTCCTATGCTTCTTTGAAAGATATATTAGAAGTCCAAAATCTCATTCGTAAGTATTTTAGCAAGGTAGAATTTTACCTTTCATAAATGATTAGCAAAAATAAAATATGAAAGTAAACAGAATTATTAAAGCATAAGATGGACTTATTTCTGAATTTTACTTAATATATGTGGTTAATTTTCTTTATGGTTTGCCTGATACCAGTTGAGCTATTCATGTATATAAAGGGAGACTACAAGGGTATTGTGTACAGCTTTAAATTCATATATCATCACAAAGATCTGTAATACTTGATGTGAACAACAATGAAGAATTGCACTTCAAATACCACTTTGCAGATTTGACCTCCATTTCTTCTGGTTTTGTTTTGTTTGCTGTTTCTCTCAAAATTGTATCTTTTTGAGCCCTGTGAGCATAGTAGCAACATGCATGCTGGCATCAGTAATAAGTCACTGAAAACATCTGCTCATGCCTTTTGAACAGCGATTACACAGATAAGAAGATAAGTTGTTAAATCATTAGCCTAGGAATCAAGAAACTGGTTTCAGGTTTCTACCTGTAAGATACAAGCAAATTAGTTATCTGCTTCTTTCCTCAATTTTTCTGCCTGTAAAGACATCGACAATCTTGCTTTCTTCTTTTGCTCAAGTGTCATGATCTGTTAACGTCTTTATGGTTCAAGGATATTACAGTAGTAGAAAATATGTAAAATGCTTTGACTAGTAAACTTTTGAAAATACAAGATGTCTAAGAAAATAGATACTGACCATCAAGGAGAACTGGTGATTCCTTAATCCCAGTTACAGTATATGCAGATAAACCCCAATTTGAGATTTAAGATGAGGTTTCTTTAGCATTCACAAAATTTGGGCCTAGACTTAGAGAGCTGGGAAGTTGGTCTGAACAGGAAGGATTATAGTTGCATTTATTTTCAACTTTTAACTAGTGCCTTGAGAATGGGAAAGCAGAAATCAGATCTTATGCATCTTATTTACTTCCTTTTTTTGTAAGATGCAAAATACATTCCCATATTAGGTAATACGGTAGCACACTAGGGGACTTTCTGAGCAGGGGACTGTGATTTTTTGTACCATTATGTTCTCACAGCAGCCCTTGGCACAGTTTGGCCTGGGGCAACTTGTGGTCTTGCAGACAATTCACATGCAATTGCATGGAGTTAATATGGATGAGGGATCACTCACAAAGAACCAATTTACATGTGAGCAATCTATTTGGAAGGTAAGAGTGTTTAATGGCAGAGAAATAGACTACTCAGTGCCAGCTGGCCTTTGTGCTTGAAACACATGCAAGACATGTTTAATTTATTAGCTTGGACAGAGTCTCTGGGATCAAAAATATGCAAGACCAGCAACCATGGAGGCTGCTAGGGTGTTGATTTACTCTGAGAAGTCAAAAATAACTCTACAATGAAATATAGTGAGGGAACGAAAAGTGTGGTGAAATAAGGACATGAAATGGGGGAAAAAAAACCAACAAACCGAGTCTGAACACATCCTGCCCTTGACCATGCACTTAGTTCTAGATAAAGGCTGATTTTTATTTCTCTGGATGGGTAAGGGACCTTCTGCATTGAGCTGCCTTCACATCTGCATGATTATCTGCATGTCAGCAGAACAATCATTCACCTGCCACTTAAAAAGATCTCTACTTTGGGACAGGCTTCTTAACAAGGGTGAAATAAAGTTATGGTGTCTTGTGTTAAATATGACAGAAGGCTACCCATCACTTTATGCTGGGTACACTTCCAAGATGTTCTCAAGAGTCAGTTGTGCTGTTTTGTGTAGATTCCCAGAGAGTGTTTAGATCTGATGTTTTTCAGGGTTATAAATAAAGATCACAGTATAATGATACATGGTCAGAGTTGGTCATTGCATGACTTGAGTAGTTTCTGTTATCACAGTTCCCTATATGTGGAATCAGCAGCTACTGTCCATATGTAAGATAGATTGTTTTACTGCTGGGTAACCAGGACTTCCCTGGCTATGAGTGCACAAGCTGACACAAGCAAGCCAAGGACAAACAGATTTCATAATTAGCTGTTTGCTAAGGGTCCAAATTTTGCCTCTGTTCAGGCTGCCAACCTGTACCAGGCAATGTAGGCAGGGGCAGGATCTGGAATTTAGGGAAGAACAATCTCAGTATATACACATATATTTGTATGTCAGGTAAGTGCAGAATAAGGACACTGGACATGAAACCATTTACAAATTCCCAAATAATCAGGCTTTTGAACAAGAATTCATTTCCTCCTCTTTCCCCCTCCATAATAGTCAATGCCAGCAAAGGTAGTATCAAGTATCATAGAATCATAGAATGGTTTGGGTTGGAAAGGCCTTTAGGATCATCTAGTTCCAGCCTCCCTGCTATGGAACTAGACTATGTCACCCGAGGCTCTGTCTTAGCCTTGAACACTGCCAGGGATGGAGCATTTACCACTTCTTTTGGCAACTTGCTCCAGCGCTTCACCACCCTTACAGTAAAGAACTTCTTCCTTATATCTAACCTGAACTTCCCTTATTTAAGTTTAAACCCATTACCCCCTTTCCTATTGCTACAGTCCCTGATGAAAAGTCCCTGTCTGGCATCCTTGTAAGCTCCCTTCAGATATTGGAAGGCTGCTATATATCCAACTAGGTAATTCTCCGCTGCCTCATTTTGGAAATTTATTCCATTAAAAACTATAAATTGTGGTACTTTAGTGCTAATAATATTCAGATTTATCAGCCTCTAAGAAAAGCCTAAATGGTACATCCATATCAACATTTACATATATCATTTGCTGGCTGCTATACTTAGCTATCTAAACTGCATGCCATTTAAAACATTGTTTGAAAAGTAAAGTGATTGTTCAAAAGTCATAAAATTACTTTAAGACTTTAGTGTCTGTTATAAAAAAATGTAACACAAGCATCAACTGTGGTTTTTACAGTGTTTCATTTTGAAGCTACAGAAGAACCAAGATGAACAACTACATACAAGGCGCCAGGGCTAAGGCACAGGCAAGGAGTCCATGTAAGCCTACTCATGACCTTGGCATCATTTTCCACATACAGGAGAATGATGGCAAAGCCAGTTTAATTTGGTTTTCTCTCTGATTTGATTGCAATAAAGCTGATGGAGGTTTTTTATAACTGACCAGTTCAAGAAAAGGTAATTTGCAAAATGACTATTAGGATGTGTTTATAAGGTGAGGGGTGTTGAATAATTAGGAATTAAACTTATATATGAAATGCAGCATTGTCCACACATAGGGGAAAAACGGATTTTCAGGGCCTCTCGGGCCAGGATGCAGCCACCCCTGCAATGTGCACTCCACAGCAGTTCCCATGCATACACAGACGGATGATGGAGCGGGGTGAAGACCTCACAGCCATAATTTGTCCTAACATCAACAAGAAACAGGAACCAAGTGGTACAAGAAACCGATAAGCTGCATACTTGCTACCCTGAGCCAGCGGCCTGTCGTCTTTTGACAGAATGCTGTCCTCTGTGTGAACTTTGCATCATTATAATGTCATTATAATGCATTTACATGCTAAAATGCACTCCCATCTCCAATGCGACCCCACCCAAAAAGAGACCACCCCCCTCTGAGCATGCACTCTGAATTTTTGGTGTCATATACCTTCAAAAGTGAATTGAGAGAGATTTGCACCAATAATAATAAAGGTATGTATGACTAGAGTCACTCAAGCTCCACCTTGAAGGTGAAAAATAGTATAAAATGACCCAAGAGAGAGGGGGATATTTGGGGAAGATACCATTGTGGAAGATAACATCAACAGACTCCTGGGACCGGTCGACGGGCTGGGCCCTTCTTTTCCCCCCCCATAGGGACGCCTGTGGGTAAGACTTGCACTGTATCAAGTGCTTCCCTGGGAAAACTTAGAATTTCTATAGAGTTACTTTCTACTGTTACCTGTATATTTTAGAGCCAAGCTGTGTTTACTTTATCGAGTGCTTGTATTCATGCAACTATTATTCACACGTCCTTTTGCAGACAATATTTATCACCAGCAATCCATAAGAATCTGTACCTGTGGCATCAATAAACTGCATTGTTTCGATAGCCAATCGCAATCAATAAACTGCACTGTTTTGGTCGCCAATTGCCACTATCAGTGAATCTGGACCCGTAGAGTTTCGATATAGGGAACGTGGTCCGACTGGTAGTTGCAGCTGATTGGACTGGGCAATGTGGTGCATTATCAGTGAATCTGGACAAGTAGAGGTTGGATATAGTGAAGGCGATGGGACTGGTAGTTGCAGCTGATTTGACTGGGCAGTGTGGTGCACTATCGATGAATCTGGACCAGTAGAGGTTTGATATAGCAAACGTGACCGAAGTGGTAGTTGCATATTGGAGCCGTTCCCGGCCCCTCTAATAAAGCAAGGGGGTTTATTTTCTCCCCTTTAACGCAACAAGGGGTTTTGTTGTTACTGTCTCACACTGAGAAAGCAAAATACATATTTTAGCAATAAAGTTTTTTAAATAACAGAACTTAATATAACTATGACTAGGTTAGAGTGTTTAGTTTAAAGAGATAAGGTAGTAGACAGCTGAAATACTTAGGTAGCAGTAACATCTATTCCTGAGGCAAGTTACGCAACTAATTGCAATGCTGGGCCACTTTCCTTAGGTAATCCTGTATATGGTAAGACACTTTTCAGTGCACTTTTTCTCTAATAAGAGATGGCAGTTTCAGTGTTTCTACATCAGCACTAGACAAGTGGAATTTCTATTTTTATTTTTTATTAGCAGAAATTCTTCAAATATAGTATTTTCCTGCTTCTGCAGCCCACTGATGTCAACAGAAAGATCTCTGTGGCCATTAAGTGACCCTTTGACTACAAAGACTTGTAGTCAAAGGGTGGTATATGTCTATGAGAGTTTCAGTTTGACAGAATCATGAAAGAGGAATGCTACACAGAAGGACGGCAATGGAGAAAGCAGCTACATAATACAGCAGCAGAAGAGAATTCTTATTTAAAAAAAACCCTAAAGCTACTTAGAAGACACAAACACAAGAAATGAAAAAGCAACTCCTACTGCAAATCATACAGGAAAAGAAAACACGTGGTTAAGCATAAAGTCTCGGGTAGAGAGAAAACGCGAGAGCAAAGATGCAGCACACAGGCTGATTCATTTAGGGCCTTAGATCTTGACTCCGTTTTAGTGTACTTTTTGTGCAGGAATTGAACGAGTCTTCAAATTTTTCTGCCTTCAAGAAGCAGATTGATAGACCTGCTATTTGACTAACTTAATTTCATATGGAGTGAATTACAAAATCAGAAATCAGAATTGGAAAGCCTTCATAAAACTCCTCATGCTCTTTTTGCTGACAAAATGTTTTTCAGCTTCTGAGGGAGCTGTGCCTACATGAGTGCTACTAGAAAAACTTTAAGGGCTCTTTGAACATCTGTCATGGTTTAAGTTCAGTCAGCCACGCAGCCGCTCTCTCACTCCCCCCCTTTTTCCTCTCCCCCTCTCCCGGAGGGATGGGGAAGAGAATTGAAAGAATGTAACTCCCACAGATTGAGATAAGAACAGTCCAGTAACTAAGGTATAACACAAAGCCGCTAATGCTGCCACCAATAATAATAATGATAAGGAAAATAACAAGGAAAGAGAATACAACCGCTCACCACCCACCGACTGATACCCAGCCTGACCAAGCAGTGATCTAACCCTTATGGGTAACTGCCCACAGTTTATATCGTGGGCATGACGTGTTGTGGTATGGAATACCTCTTTGGTCAGTTTGGGTCAGGTGTCCTGTCTCTGCTTCCTCCCGGCTTCCCTTCCTCCCTGGCAGAGTATGAGACTCAGAAAGTCCTTGGTCAGACTAAACATTACTGAGCAGTAACTAAAAACATCAGTGTTATCAGCGCTGTTCCCAGGCTAAAAGTCAAAACCACAGCACTGCCCCAGCTACTAAGAAGGAGAAAAATGACTGCTGCTGCTGAACCCAGGACAACATCAAACTTAGTTTCATAGTGAGTCTGGCAAAATTATATTTACTGAGCTTTCTTCAATAACTTTTGGCAATATATACATTCTTGACAGTATATTTATGTCTGAGCACTACATTCTGGAAAAAAAAAAATACTAGCATATTAATTCAGTTTTTGTCATACTTACTAACTTTACTTGCAACTATAGAGAAATTGTACTGCGCTGTGCTTTCTCTGTCCAGTAATTCATTAGTAGCAATGGTTCCTTCAGTAGCATCTATTGTAAAGTAGCTGTCAACATCATTCTTCCAATCGATGAAGTATCTGCATGGGGAAAATGTTAAACAAAGTAGATGCAAATGTGCAAATATTTATCATAACAACAGTGTAGCTAGCTCAAGATTTGGTTTTGTTGATTTTTTTGTTCCCAGCTATTATAATACTTGCAGGAAGAAGGCAGTAAAGAGTGATCTGTTTATTTCTTTTTTTCAGTGTTGGAATGCTCAAGGGAAAATGGGATATAATAAAAATGTAGTACTTCCAGTGTTCAGATTGTTTGAAAACTTTGAGCTCCCAAGAAGTTGATGCACAGCTTCTGTGTCCCTGATTACTTATACCAGTCACTTTGGACAGCACTAGATAGGCTTACAGGGAAAAGTGAAAGGATACATGAAATAGTGCTAAAGGTAGCAATAGTGACAAAGAATGGACCAGATCCAGTCTCTTTACATCCATTTGTAGCTGCAATAGGCTGGAAGTAGCTTCACTGGGCTTGCAAAGTGTCCTAGTGGATGTACATGGGCTGTTGGCACAGTCTACAAGGTCTACCTACAAAGGTCCCTCACCTGAAGGGTGCTGGCAGAGTCACAGTATGGAAGGTGGAGAAGAGTGCACTTATACCCCCACATATATAGGAGGAATAAAAGACTCTTTGTCTTCCAGAAGAATAGGTAACTTCCATTTTGACTTGAGCTGTGAGTAACAAGGCAATACCACTGGTTTTTTTTATTCTCCTGAGCCTTTGTTTGTCAAGAACTATGACCACAGAATTGATTCAAACCTCAAAATCTGTACTTATTTGCTATTTTTCCCTAGCAAGGATGACAGCAGAGATGTACTTGTAAACATAGCTGCTTAAAACCAATCTGATAATTATTCCAAACCCATTTCCCTTAAATGCTGATTAATTTCAATGTCTGTTTTCACATTTGCTGCTACTGTTTGTAGTCATAATGGAATAATAGTTTTGCTGACGCAGAGCCACCAGCTGATAATTTCCTTTTCGTTGTTAGTCTCTTCATATCTTGATGATGCTTCTCAAAAACTAGGCAGGATGAAATTGAGAAAGCCATTTGTGAACAGTAGGCGATAAGAACAATATTACATTCAACAGCAGTACATTTAGAAAATCATGAAAGCCAGAGGACCATTTCTATGACACTTCATTGCATGTAAATTACCAAGGGTAAGATTAAAGGCTAGTATTTCCTCCTCTGATTAGTGAGATTTATAAAATAATGTATAGGAAACACAATGATAGATAACTGTGTTTACTGCTGTAGAAGGAAGCAATGGTAGAAAGGAGTATATGGACTATTCCTAAAGAAAATATCTCAAACTGGGACTCAAGAATGCCAGTAGCTCAGAAAGACTTGAGTAGTGAAAAAATCACAGATAAGGCACCACGCTCTTTTGGAGACAATTTGTCTAATCCAAATCACAAGAAAATCCTATCTGTACATGAAATAGGTAACTTCATCAATTGACAGGCATCATTACCAGTTCACAGCTACAGTTGAAAAGCCTCAGAAATTATTTGCGAAAGGCAGCATGTATCCTTTTACACAGCTGAGCAGCCACATTTCCTGAATACGATAATACCGTCTACCCACATTTGTAATTTCAATCTCATATTTCAAAATTTGGTTGACAATAGAAATTACAAAAAATATATAAGATATTTATTAGAAATATCAGTACACTGAGATACTCTTCCAGGAATAGTGAAAATACTCTTTCAGGCTTTGTGTTTAACAATAATCATATATATATTATTTATTTTATATATACTGCATTATATGTTATTTTATATATATAATAATTTAATAATGAGTTTTTTCAAAACTAATTATGAAACCAGACACAAATAAATGGGATCAAAGCATGAGAAAGTAACTTTGCTTATCTTTTCCATTTGGGAGATTAGCTTTGTCTAAGTACTCTACACACAGTATGAGCCAATGAAGAAACTACAGGACCTAGTTCAAAGCACAGTGTAGGTGGTAACTTCCTTCATTAAGAGGCATTGAAACTGAAGAAAATATATTCAGTTTGAACACTGTTGTATTTGAAGTTGAGTTCAAGTACAAATATTTGCAGGATCAGAATCCTATAGTCTATCTGCAAGCATTCACAGAAGTGATTAACTACATGTACAAGCCCACTATGCATACTCCTAAACATAAGCATCAGCGGGATCGAAGTTCACAATGCGGGTTGCAAGACTAGAACAACTCCTGCTGATACTAATGGCAGAATTCTTATTGGCTTTTATGGAAGTGGAATCTGTGGGAATTGAACAATTTAATAAAAAGCAACTGTAGCATTTCTTCTGAATTCATTGCCTTCACTTGCATTAGCACTGTGGAAACTATTATGCCAGCATTCTTAGCATTAGTTTTGAGGTTTGTTTTTTGCTTCTTGTTTTGTTTTTAACTGTGGCATTATCATTAAAAATATCCCTTCATTCTCCTGCCATGTGCTGCACATATGGTAAAGTAAGGGTGGAAAAGCCAGTCATTTCAGCTACTTTCATCCCAAGAAGCAATGTATATGACTAGACTACAGAGGGAAGAGTAGGAGGAGGTGTTAGAGATGTATTGCCTAAATTACGTATTTACTGGAAAAACTACAAACAAGCAGCCATTCTTTCTCCTTTCATTGGTTGTCCATGTGCAGTACCCGTAGAAATGTATCTGGCAGAAGATCCTTTTATAGACACCACTTCTGGACATCATATTGCTCCCAGCTACTTCAGGAATCTGTCAGGCTTAGTGGAAGACAGAATGCAACCCCATATGGCTGCTTTTCAAACAGGAATTTTGGGGCTATCCCAATGGGAGATTGCTTTAGGTATTGGTTCTAAAAGAAATCTAGTTTCTTTTTACAGCACTCTTTCATACAGTCTTATGCTCAATGTAAGCAGTACAGCAAAAGTTAGTATCTTTCCAAGAGCAATAGTATTGCCTGAGCTCTGTCCTTTACTTCTAAAAAATGTTCTCAAGAGCAGAAGAAATGGAACAAGGGTTTCCAACCAGAAAAGTTAGTAACTTTCCAGAGATAAATCCAGGTATCTGGGACATAAAGCCTGCCATTTCTTGTTAGATTGTGACAAGAAGAGGAACATGGTTGAAATACTTGTATTAGGACAGCTGTCTAGATCTTCCAGTCAAGGTCTAGCAGTTTGGAGAAACTGAGTTTGGTTTGTTTAACTGCTCAGAATGCCTGCAAGACAGATCATGGATAACTGCGCTAGTTCCAAAAGGCAGCTCCATCCTTGAAAAGTTAGGCAGAACTTACTTGTAGACATAGAACACAGCAGCATTCTTTTTCAGAAACACCTGAGCAGGCCTGTCTGGTAGTTCTGAGTATCAGGACACTGATACAGTTCTTATTCATTTCAAAGGAAGAAACTTTGAACTATATGTCTCCCTGAATTCTTCACAGCAGAGGACTGTATTCCAGATTATATTGTTGAAGGCAATTATATAATACTATATTGAAGGTGTGGCGTAAGTGTGAAAGGATATACCTTCTTTAACATTATCTGAATGTTCTCAAGAATAACTATATTTGTACATCAAGTAGTATAGAAGAGACAGGATTGAAATATTTGGTTTGTAAAATTATGACATTCAGGCCTGTAAGATTCTCATCCAGAGCAATACAAAGACAAGCTGCCCTTATATGAGCTCCAAGAATAATTTTCATTCATGACGAAATGGCAAAACTGTTGTGTAGTTCATGGGATCTCACAGAGCACTCTCCCAAAAGACGGCTCATCTTTTGAAGAGCAGAAAACAATGAGGAAGACTGTCTTGACTTTAGATGCAGCATAGAAAATAGCAGAGTGTTTGATGAAGTACTGTTGAACGCATGAGTTGCTTCACCCTTGTGAGGATAACAGGAACTCTGAGCTGCCAAGCAGAAAACTGTAATCACTTCAGACTGTTATACCATGAATAAAAGAACTAGACAGCTGTCCTGCTGCTGCTATGGAAACGTGTGACAACATGCTCAGGAGGGAAGAAAGGTGGAAGGATGCTAAGTAGGCTGTGAAACTCAGGACTTGGGGTGGTTTTTTTGTCTTAAATATGTGAAGTAGATGACTTCTGCCTAGCATGGATGGCCTTGGGAACACTGGGCATCCATCCTCACCAAAAGTTTATGAACCTTGCTGAAGTCTTTCTATGCTGCTCTGCCTTGATAGTGACAGCAGTTGTGATACAATGCAGCAGAAATATAACACCATGTAACAAATAACATCTTTTTTTTTCTTTCTTAGTTGATGCTTAAGCACAATGAAGAGTATGCATTTGTGTGTGCCCATGAAATGGCCCTTTGTGGTGAGACAGAGACAGCCCAGTGTATATATTCTTGCTTATACTCTCATGTAGCTGCTATACCCATCCATGCAGAGAAGCAGCATCAACATCTCAGACAAGCTGCTATGACTTTGTTTTAGACTGAAAGTTGTCAGAGACGAATTGAAGGAGCAAAGTTGCAATACCTTGCCCATATATGCCTGCATGCACTTGTAACTCCTAAAAAGCAAAAGCACAAGAAATAACATTCCTGCATAGCTCTGCTATATCACTGCCTGTGAGATACGCAAGGTGACTCATGAACCTGGATTAAAAATATTTGCTTCAAGAAGTTTTCATTCTGATACTGGACCTGAAAGATGAATAGATGGAACACTTGTTAACATGATTTAACTTACTCGGTAGATAAAGAACTGGCTGGACGGCTGCATGCAAAGAGTAGTGCTCAATGGCTCAATGTCCAGCTGGAGACCAGTAACGAGAGGTGTCCCTTAGGGAATCAGTGTTGGGACCGGTCTTGTTTAACATCTTTGTGGGTGACATGGACAGTGGGATTGAGTGCGCCCTCAGCAAGTTTGCTGATGACACCAAGCTGTGTTCTTCGGTTGATACGTGGGAGGGAAGGAATACCATCCAGAGGGACCTTGACACACTTCTGAGGTGGGCTGATGCCAACCTGATGAAGTTTAACCATGCCAAGTACAAGGTCCTCCACCTGGGTCAGAGCAATCCCAGGCACAGCTACAGGTTGGGCAGAGAAGAGATTCAGAGCAGCCCTGCAGAGAAGGACTTGGGGGTGTTGGTCGATGAAAAAATGAACATGAGCCAGCAGTGTGCGCTTGCAGCCCAGAAAGCCAACCGTATCCTGGGCTGCCTCAAAAGGAGCGTGACCAGCAGGTCGAGGGAGGTGATCCTGCCTGTCTACTCTGCTCTCGTGAGACTTCACTTGGAGTATCGTGTGCAGTTCTGGTGTCTTCAACATAAAAAGGACATGGAACTGTTGGAACAAGTCCAAAGGAGGGTCACGAGGATGATCAGGGGACTGGAGCACCTCCCGTATGAAGATAGGCTGAGAAAGTTGGGGCTGTTCAGCCTGGAGAAGAGAAGGCTGCGTGGAGATCTCATAGCAGCCTTCCAATATCTGAAGGGGGCCTATAGGGATGCTCGGGAGGGACTCTTCATGAGGGCTTGTAGTGAGAAGACAAGGGGTAACGGGTTCAAACTTAAACAGGGGAAGTGTATATTGGATATGAGGAAGAAATTCTTTACTGTGAGGGTGGTGAGGCACTGGAATGGGTTGCCCAGGGAAGCTGTGAATGCTTCATTGCTGGTGGTGTTCAAGGCCAGGTTGGACATAGCCTTGGGTGGCATGGTTTAGTGGGAGGTGTCCCTGGGCATGGCAGGGGGGTTGGAAGTAGATGATCTTCAGGTCCTTTCCAACCCTAACTATTCTATGATTCTATGATTCTATAATTCTATGACCATCTGCAATGGAATATGCAGTACTTAAAACTTGTTCATGATGTTACAGCCATGCAATTCAAGCCAGGAAATGAGCAAAGTAAGACATATTTAACTGTGTATTTTAGAGGAAGATAAGATTGCTTTAAAGCTAAACTGGGAGGGTTAAAGCCAAATGGCACAGAAGTAAAATTTTACAGGTTCAACCTTAAAGAAAGATAAAATACCGAAAGTAGGTATGGTACAGTGATGGCAAGCACAAGGAGAAGGGCTCCGACCTTCCCAAGCTGCTGAAAGGAGCAGTGAAGAAAAGATACTGTCTACACCCTTTGTCACTGTATATTTAGTAAGCAGAGAGGAGAATGACAGATCACGTCTCTAAAGATGCTATTAAGCTAAAGGCGCTCAGACCAAATTTGCTGCTGCTGCAACAGCTTACATATGGAAAATTATTTTAAAGACTGAAGCACGTTGTTTGGTTGGAACTGGCATGAAAATTGAAAGGAATCATCCAATTCAGTGAGCAAACAGGTTTAGCTTTTAATTACTGGCTTTCCTTTTTGTTCTTCTGTTTCATTGTTCCACAGTAGGAAACAGTAATTGTGATCAGCCTCCTAAAACAAGAAAAAAAAAAAAAAAAAACAAACCTCCAAACAACAATAAGTAAACTAAAAAAAAACCACCAAAAACCAAAGCCCCAAAAAAACACACCACAAAAAAACAAACAACCAAGAAACCAAAAGAACCCCAAACAACACAAAAAGTGAGGGAGGACATTCCTTCAATTCTTGTATTTGATACGGAGTTTTCATACATAATCTGTCCTACATCACAATATTCTCTTTGTATTTCAATTTCTATTGTAAAATTTTACCTTAAGCAGACCGAGGTGGTGAATCTAAGGCAAACCAGACCACAGATTTTCTGTGTACACTCTGAATGAGTTGGCTGCCAACCCCAGTTTTGAAAGCATCCAATTACTCCAATTACGGCTTGTCAAACACAAGCTCTGGAATGAAGAATTTTAGACATAAGAAAATTCCTGACATGATGGGATAAAAAGAAGTATTTCTTAGAGAAACTATGCTTTTAACTATGCTTTTCCATCCCACTGTTTTTTCTAATTTCAAGTATGTACTTAATGCTTTTCCCTGTAACTGAAGCATATTGGAAGGAAGAAAGATCCTTCTTTTCACTTTCTGTAGTTTTTTGACTGGCTGGGTGCTTTTAAGTTTAGTTTCACTGAAGATGCTTTTCCATTGGGTCACTGCATTTTTTCCCAGATGCTCTGAAAAGACCCCATGGCTCCTCAGAGTAGTGGGAGGAGGAGGAGGAGGAGCTGCAGTCTCAGATGGACTAAGGCACCTCTGGTAGTGCTAGTGCAACCCTGCAGACACTTGAGGAGCTGGTTGTGATGCAGGTCTTGACTCTGGCAATTCAGTCTGCTGAGGTAAAGGCAGCATTCCCAGTCCAGGCAGAATAGCTTGTGTATTTTAGTGCTTGAAACTGGGTTAATATTACCTACTTAAGAGACTTCAGATTGACTGCTTTGGGAGAATTGCTACTGAAAGTAGTTTCTGATGGTAAGGAGCAAATGAGCAATATGTACGAAATGTTGATATACAGAAATTAGCTACTCTGGACTATGAATCTTAAATGATTAAGGGGATGAAAGAGTTTACAGACTTTTTCTGCTTTGAGGGGGAAAGATAATGGGAAGTAATTGGAACAACACAAACAGTAAGACAAAGTTAATGCTCAACTTCAGAGGGAGAAAGGGTAACTGTCACGGTAATTTCTTGTAGCTGAAGGCTACATTTTGTACCATGTAAAATACAAGATCAGTAGGCCAAGATCCTCATAGATTGCTAAGTGACTGACTTCAGAAGATATGGATGTAAATGATTCTTCTTTTTCTTATTAAATTACCTGGTGCCTCAGTGCAAGGAGTACCCTTGAGTTAAAAATGACAGTGGTAATATGAGTTCAGCATAACTGGAAACTAGGCATTTTAAAGTTAATGGCTTCTGGTCATTGTGCCTTTGTATAAAATAAACATTTCCTAAAGAAAAAAAAAACTTTCAGAAGAAGAAATAACCTGTTTAATAGAGGTAATTTCTAGAAATATTCTAACTTAGCTCACACTCTATTGATGTAAAGCACACTTCTTAATCTGGCGCCTAGTGAGGTAGAGCACTGGTTTTAAGGAGAAAAACGTTACAAAGAAAGGTGAGGGATGAAGTAGCAATTTTCTGCAATGTGATAGACCACTATTTGTGTACATGACCTTAAATTGTGTTCACTTTAAGTTTTATTTAAATATTGAACTGTAGGTAAATGAAATACAGAGTTGATGCCAACTTGGGACAGTTAAATACTACACATCATATCAGGAATAACAGGTGGGAATCTAAAAAAAGAAAAAGAAACATAAGTGATGAAAAAAGTGAGACAAGATATTGGTCTACAGATAGTTGAAGGGCTTAACCCGGACAAAGGAAAGTTATTTTGTTCAGTACAGAGAAGCAGAGGGGAAAATTTAAGATGGGGAAATTTACATTAGACAGCAAAATCCTACTGGCAGTGACATATATTATGCTGCACATAAGAGGAATGGTACTAGATCTGTCACCTGGCACTACCAAGCTAAACCAGGTAAAGTAATAGAGACTGTGAAGTAAGCGAAAATTCTAAAGAGATGGAATGAATAATCCTATTAGTCCTTGTAATGCTAAACTCTGATACATAACAGGAAAGAGTATCATCATGTTAATCATGGAATCATAGAACAGCTTGGGTTGGAAGGGACCTTCAAAAGTCATTTAGTCCACCACCTGCAAGGAGCAGATTATACTCAATTACAAATCTGGTTTTAGGTGCAGTTCTAAATATTTTAATATATAAACATAGAAGTTGCGGTTTGTGAAACCATGCAAACAACATTGTGTCCTCCAAAATCCCATCCTGCCACTGAAATTTCCTTCTTGCATTTCTCAAGATGACTCATTCACTGGGTCACCATTGTGTAAAACTTTACTTAAAAAAAAAAAATTTTCCACCGTATGTACATACATACATATTTCAGATACTAGTCCTTTATTGTTCTCAAATTCAAGTGCTGAAATCTGCTGATTACTGGAAATATCTTCCATTCCAGATACGACTGAGGAATGATTGCCATAATTCTGCTGAAGGTGCAATCAAGAGTTTGTAAAACCAGTCACCTGTAGACCATGCCATTAAGTTCAAACCAGTTGTCCTCGTTTAAGCTCAGCTGGTAACTCAGAACCACTCAGCCGCTTGCTCCTTCCCTCCCTTCTTCCCCCCTAGCTCCCGGTGGGATGGGGAGGAGAATCGAAAGAATGTAAATCCCATGGTTTGAGATAAGAATAGTCCAATAGCTAAAGTATAATAGAAAACCACAACTACTACTACTAATAATAATAATGATAAGGGAAATAACAAGTGGAGAGAATATAAAACTAAAAAGGGAAGGGGAAAAAACCCCAAACAATAACCAGCAGTGATGTACAATGCAATTGCTCACCACCTACCAGCTGGTACCCAGCCCAACCCGAGCAGTCGTCTGGGTCTTCCGGGTGACTCCCTCCCAGTGACACATCACTGAGCAGGACGTGCTGTGGTATGGAATACACCTCTGGCTACTTTGGATCAGGTGTCCTGTCTCTGCTTCCTCCTGGCTTCTCATGCCTCTCCTCCATGGCACAGCATGAGACTGAAAAAGTCCTTGATCAGGGTAAACATTATGTAGCAAGAACTAAATCATTGGCGTGTTATCAACATTGTTCTCAGACTAAAGTCGAAACACAGCACTGCAGCAGCTACTAATAAGGAATAAAAATAGCTGTTTCAGCTGAACCCAGGACAAAAGTATAATTAGATGTAGCAAAACATTTTCTTTTCCTGTGCTAAATGATACATATGTCTGAGTTATCTGCTTTTAGGACTAAATAGGATAGTTAGATTTCCAAGGTCTTCCTCAGGGCTGCAGTACTGATATCAGAATTAAGTTACTTTAGTTTCTTTTTAATACCTTCATTTCATTTAAAGATTACTCTTGATTCTAAGTGTTGTGGTTTTCTATTAACTTAAGAATGATGTCTCATGAGGTTTTGCAAGAGCAACAATGGTAAATATCCTTTTTTATCCTCTGTGCAGCATGATAATGTGAAATGAGGCGTAATGTACTACTTGCCTAACTGTAGCACACAATAGTCTTTGCATATCACTCATGTCCTCTGTTAATACAACCTCAGGGTTCCTTCTCTTATTTTTTAAGTGCCCTTTACACTGTAAAACCCTTCAACATCTGTGCTGTATGCATACAAAGTATATATAAAATAATAGATAAATTTAATAAAATAAAAAATATTGAATATAAAACTCTGTTAATACCAAGAAGTGTTAGAAATAAATTTCTTAATATAATTAAAAGAAATAGGACTTCTCTTCTGAACGATCCCTAGTTTTAACACCCTGGGTTTGATACTGTGATATTCTGCTTGGAAGAAGTAAATCCAGTCAAAATTATCTACTGTCACATAAAAGCATCATCTGATAGATTCATACTGACAGCTATTAGAAAAATCTAATGTTAATAACAGCAAAATAACATTAGAAGTTTTGTTGTAAAACCTTCCTGTCATTAACCAAAAAATGTAAAGGGTGAGGTAATGTTCCAGAGTGGCAGGCACTCTTCTGCTAGGTTGTCTTTCTTTGTTACTGCATTTAAATAATTTATTAAGCCACCTCCCTTAATGGGAACAGAAGCTTTCTGTACCTTTGTTGAATATTTTCAGAACACAGCTGAGGCATTAGAGGTCAAACCAAAAGAAACCCTGATTGATCATCTGTCAGATCCTATCCTTTGGGTAACCCTGTGGACACCAGTTGGATCCCAGAAGAGCCCTACCCACTCAGATACATAATAATCTCAATATTTAATGTTTTGTTTCGCTTTTATTTCAGAGGATACTAGGAATGAAGGAAAAAAACCCAACAAACAAAATCCAATCTGTATCTGAAATGTGGAAAGCAACCAGCACTGCCATTCACTGCTATCTAACTTTTGCCATTAAATCTTAACATCTTCTAAGCGCCCAGTCAGACGCAGTCACTGAAAGGCTTTAGCTGCTGTTCCAGATGAAGTGGGTGGTTTTACCATGACTTTTCTTTCATCATTGCACTCAAAATGCCATATTTCTTTACGATTTTGTAGAGATTTTTGAAGGTACTTAGCACTGAGGTAAAGCTGTTCTAATAGTCCAAGCTGACAGTTTTTGAAAATCCCACTGAAGTAGTGTACCTAGTCTTTTAGTGTTAAGATAGCTTTGTATATGATAAAATATATTACTTAAAAAGCAGAGAATTTTTGGATTATTTTTATAGAAGCCTAAATAAATTGTTGTACTTCCATGTCCACTTTTCAAAGGAGTTCAGCGCTATAATTTCTAGGAATGATATCCTGTGAGCTGTATTCCACACTTCCCAAAATGAATATTGTCTATACTGCATATCAGATGTAGATGATACTTTAGAGAAGGGCAGGTGGAATTGCTACACGGTGGGAGAAGGAACAAATACTTCTTGTCAGAATGGCCTGTGTGCATCATTATTCATGCCTTTCATGTAACAAATGATCTCCCACGTGAAAAAATAACACAGTTTGAGTTGTCTGCATACTGTGTGACTGGGTTCTCAGTCCTTCATACATGGCTGCACGCTTCTGTATTTTTAATCAGGAGGATGAAGGATTTTTGAATTTAGCAGTCAGTAGCTTACCTGATCTGGAATGAGTACTATGAGTGCAAACAAATTACACTTTGCTCCTTTGGAGAAAATTGACCATTATGCAGAATTAATTGACAGGGACGCAGTGGATGCAGACAGCCAGAGTTTAATGGTTCAGAGTCAACTGGAAGAAGCTGTTAAACTTTTCATAAGCCTTATAAATCTTACATAAGAATTTTAGTAAAACATGCTAGATAATAAAGGAAATAAAATGTGCTGCAGTTAGGTTTTCAGCCCTTCCAAACTGCCAGTCCTGCCTGTCTACAGATAACTGTGCTTCCTTCCCCACTCTCCTTTTAAAGGTTTTGTTCATTTGCTTATCAAACGGATCAGCCAGCTCCATTGTCTGCTCTGCATTTATCATTACCAGCCGGGTATCTTATCAAAAGCCCTTGTCATTTAGAAAATGCACTGGTTTTATTCAGTTTTAACATAATTTTTCCTGCCTCATTGAGCAGGCAGAACTGCAAGACAACCAGGCAGAGGGAAAGCTTTGTTCTGAAGTTTAATTAGGTCTCAGTGGTTCAGACTACGAGCAACAGTAGAAGGCACGTTGGACTTAACCCACTCACTCCAGGCTTAGCAGTCAATATTGCTCTGGTGGGAAAGCAGTAGAGCACATTCTGTACCAGCACTACAAATTACAGGCCCTGAATACTACTTCACCCTGATTTTGAAGGATGTACATTTGCCCTCTGTACTGCTGTCCATGGTCTGTTCTTTCTACCTTCGTCCTGCTCATGGTATGAAGGACCCACCACCCACAGAGGCACCTAGACATTGGAGGATGCATCTCACATTCAGTGAAAAGGAGAGCATCCTGCTTGATGGTTTTAGATGAGGAAAGAGTGCGCTGGGATGGACATCTGAGCATGTATAACTATCTCTACCCGTGGGCAGAGTGAGTACAGAAAGGGAGCAAATGAGACTGAGTGGACCCCTCTCAACCCTTAAGAAAGTTTAGAGGGGGAAAACAGATGTGACAACTCCATCAAATATTCAGTCTCAATAGAAGTGGAAACTTCTTTTGTACTTGGGTGCAGCTGACGTAAACACCATGGGATAAGACAGAAATGCTTCTTGGGCCTCTCTTGCCGTGCCTGGCCCAAAGTGCTTTGCCTTCTCATGAAGTCCTAGGGCAACAAGGAGCAAAGCTACTATAAAGGAGTGCTGACCTAGTGGTATAAATTCAACAGGAATAATCTTTAATTGCTTTGCTTCTACATCACGTAAATATTAGCTCTGCTCTATATCTTTTGGATACTAAAATCTGAATAGATCTTCCAGATTTTTCCCCAGGAAATAAGGTGAAGTAAAATGCTGACGCTGAGACAAAGAAAAAGCTAATAACAGCGATCATGGTGACTCCAGAGAAAACTGCAGCACATAGTAGAGGATTTTTGCTTGCTCAGATCATCAGCTAGGACTCACTTAGATTATCAGATGGACCTGCAAGAGGGAACAGCCAAATCAGGAGCAGGAGGATGCATTGTGCTTTGAACCTGGTTTGGTGAACTGCTTATAAAGTAAGAGATTATTCAGGAGAACTTTGACACTGTAGGAGCTGCTGCATTTCCCTTTTTTCATTTCTCTTCCTCAGTCATCTATGTGTATAAAGGAACCCAGAATCTGCAGAGATCAATATAAGTAAGTATGGAGTCACCTTTTCAAAGGTTTTATGAATTTCATTAGGCAAAAGTTGTTGGATAAGCACTTTCTTTCTCCCACTTACATGCTGATAATCTGACCTGAGCCCCATCATTTACCTTTAAAATCAGTTCTCTCCTCCTACCTGAGCTGGAATTTCTATGCTGTGTTTCATCCACACTATTTTCAGATTTACTGCCGAGATTAACGTGTTATTATAAATCTGTACACATATTATTTGCATGAATGCTGACAGTAGTCTTTTTAATCATTGTATTTTTGTTTCCACATACTGAAAATCAGCATTGCATTTAGATTATCTTTGTTAATTTTTCACATCCAAATGTCGTAGATGATCCTGTGTCATAATTTGTCACATTCTATTTCAGCTCAGAAAAGATGGAAGTTTCAGAATCACAGAAGCGTTGAAGTCGGAAGTGAACTCTGAAGGTGATCAAACCCCTGCTCAAGCAGGGCCACTGAAAGCCAGTTCCTCAGGACAGTGTCAAGATGCGTTTTATTATCTACAGAGGGAGACGCCTAAGCAACTTGTACCAGTGCTCAGTCACCCAGACAAAGTGTTTCCACCTGTTCAGAGGGAATCTCCTGTGTTTCACTTTGTGCCCATTGCTTCTGGTCCTGTCAGTGGTACACCTCCCAGTTTAATTAAAAATGCTGGGAAGCTTGATTTTACACTAGGAAGATGGTTTCAGGTTTGACTTTGTGTACCACGGTGCAGAATAGCCAACTAACAGGTTTTCCTGTAGCACATGTTTTTCTTAGATGTTTTTTAAGTCCTGACCATCTGCAATTCTCTTAGGATGAAGCCCTGAGAGATTCACAGATTGAGGTGATATGACTGCAGCCATTAAACCCCTGCTTTAATCTTACAATTGCTTTCTAGAATGATTGAGAAATCCATTCGTGGAGAAATGAGGAATAAGATCCCTTGATCAGAAATCAGGAAGGCTATTATTTGAGCTAGAGTAAAATTACACTGTGTGCCTCTGGGATGCGAACTAGCTTTGTAAAATCACATCACCAGGTGGCACAAGTGGAGTGAAGTAAACCAGAACTATTATGGTCATATTGTTCCTTTCCCCTCAGTCTGGCTTCTTAGCCATTCTCAATTAATCTAAAAGCTTTCCCTGCCAAGTTGTTATTTTCTGCCTTGGAGCTGAATGCACATTTCTTGATTTTCAGCATCCACTTTCCTCACAAACAGGTCATTCACTGAAAGCCATAGTCCACAAACATCCTGGACCTATACATCTATTTTAGTTCTAAGCTCCTGACTGGCATTATATATGCCAACTGAAGATCACTTACTGTTTTTCACAAGCTTCAGTAAGTTGATGAATTACTGACTGTGAATAAAGGTTACTGGTGCCTCTTGATTTTAAACATTGTTTTCAGTTGTTTCTTTCTTGCTGAACATAGTAAATACTATTTTTGCAAGTGCTTCCAGGAGCTGATCTAGGAAAATTTATGCATGTCAAATGACTTTCTTCTAGTGCAGGCTTTCTGTCTTTGCCAGAAATTACTCACCTTTGCTTCATGTTCCTGCCAGTCCTATGAAACCCACACAGATGCAAAAGTCAGTCTACCTGTGCTCCACAGTGACAAAGAAGGGTTTTTCAGCTCAAGTCTTTGGCTGGTTCCAGGAAACATGCTGCAGCATTGCAGAGGGCTAATCAGGGATGTGTGTTTACCTTGCCCACCAAAGAATGGTGTGTGACCCCTTCAGCGTTAATTCTATAGATTTAAGATTAAGATTTACACAAAACAGCACTTTTTTTTTTTTTTTTTTTTTGTTTGTTTGCTTTTTAGTAGTGGCTGCTTGCAGTAGCTCCAAGCTGATCACTGTAACCAAAGTACCACAGCTCTTGAGTTAGTACAACCAAGTCACTTGTCACCTGAGCTGTGCTAATGGTCTGCTTGTGTGCACATAATCTATTGCAAATGTGAAATGACAAATATTAACTTAAACTGCCATGAAGGGGATTGCCATAATAACTTATACACATCTTGCTTCGCGGCAAAGGTAAGGTAGAAAAATACAGTCAGTGGCTGTGACGCTGCTGAAGAGCAGGAATTCATTAAGCAGCGAGAAAACAGTCGTTTTTGAAAGACGGTTTATGCACAGAAGAGGAAGATTTTTCTGCCTGGTGTTTGAAGAGAAGTCACCTTTCTGTTCACTTCCTTAGAACCACCCAGTTGCTGAGAAGCAAGCCAGCTTATTCAAACCTACAGCAGTACAGGGGATTGTCTGGGGAAGAACTTACAGACAGAGGATGATAGAGCAGAGGGATGTGATTTCCAAAGCTCATGAAGATGAACTCTGGCAGCCAGAGAAGAAAACAAACAGAAGAAGAGTCAGAAAGTCAGGGAGAAGTAAGAGGAGGAAGTAAGAGTTTGTTACCCTACATAATTTCCAGCATTGCTGGGAGATAGGTAGATGGGGATGTCATTGTGGATATGGTAACTGAGTGGTCACTGAGCCAAATGAAACTGGGAATTATGGAGGCTGGTGAGGGAAGACCAGATGTGTCAGCCAAATGCACCCTTTGGAATTCAGAGAAAACGTTGGAATAGAAACTCACTTTTTATAGTTCTAGAAGGAAGATCAAAGTAACTGGAACAAAGAGAAAAGAATACATCAAACCACTGAGATCAAAAAAATGTCATCAGCAGAAGAAAGGAAGGCAACAGAGCTGATCACTATGAAGCTAATGGGATGTGGTTCAGGAAGAAAAAGGCAGAAACCAGCTGTGTGCAAAAGAAAGGTGGAGTGTGAAATAGGAGACTGGTGTTAAACTACCAGAGCATAGGAAATGTAAGAAAACAGTGAGCTAGGAGGAGGACTGAAAAAGACAGCAAGGGATATGCAGCAGGAACTGAGAAGTACTGGTGCAGGGATTTGAATGGGTTAGCCTGGGTATATTAGAACTTGGAACAGAGCTCTTGAAAGGGGTTGAGGAGACTGGTACTTCAGTAAAAGGCAAGGGATGGAGTAGAGGTAAAATTGCAAAAGAAACAGATAGGAAGTAACAGAGCAAGAACTGTGCGAAACTCACCAAAGCAGCTAAAAAGGAACCAACATTTCTGAGGCCCACCATCTGTGAAAAACCAACTGGCAAAACATCTTGTTCCCCTCCAGTGTGATAACACACACAGAAAAATAGCTGTCACTTAATCTGCTATCAAATAAAGAGGCTTGAGGTGCTGGAAGTAGATATTCCAGTCCTTCAATGTATGAATGTAACTTTACAAATATAAGATATATTTTGATATCAAAAGATGGGACTTTTCTTTTTGAAGAAAAAACAGATTCATAAGGTGAATGCACAAAAAAAAATCAAGCACTTTCCTGTTACATATCTAACAATTAATCTTGTTTGTGCTTTTACTTAAAGTGTTTAAAGACTCAGAAAGAAACCTATTATTTCTATTTTCTTAATTTTTCATGACAAAGTATGCATTGGGAATACAGAACCTATCTATGAAAATTTCTGGATCACTGTGAACTAGTTCAGAAAACAAATAAGGGTTTTTCTTTGGAAGCGCATGCGAGGAACATAGTTTTGTCCCCAAGATAGTGAGAGCAGGATTGACCTGTGACTAGCACACATGACTTTTTTATTTCTTCAATATCATGGTTTCATGATGCTGGACTTGGACAGTAAAATGCACAGTTTCCACAGCTTTCCTGCTTTGAGTGGTTCTTGCGGTTCATAAGGCAACACTTCTGAGTCAAGCAGGGAAGATCTGAAGGGCAGTGTTGTGACACAGTGTATGAAGCTCATTGTAATTGAAGTCATATCTGGGATTCACATCAGGGACAGTAATACTTTCTTGCTTTATGCCAGAGGATCACCTACAAGGAAATCTTAAAACTTCAAAGGTGTCAGTGCAAAGTTTTTGAACTTCACACACATTGTTAGATAAAGCTCACTATTCTAGAAGATATTGCAGGAATCCATTTACACTTTCTTATAGTTCAAACAAACAGCTCTGTTTATAACATTTATGCTGTATGTACACATATAAAAGTGATTTTTAAGAAGTCCTAAAATTCCTTTTACCATAAATACAAGGATCTTTACTACAGCCATTTGCATTTTTACAAATTACATACAATGCAATACAGGTGTTTGGTTGGTTTTTGTTTTTTTTTTTTTTTCCTCCCAGACACCTTGTAACCATCATTAACTGGGGAAGTCTGAGAAGAACATGAGATCATTGTTCTTTTCAGAAGTGCTTTGGGATGTTTAATGGCCACAAAGTACATAGCACTTCATCTCAACATTATGCTGAGTATTTCTTGCAGCATTAAGGATAAAATGGGAATAGGCAAAATAGCACTCCTGAGAGACATCGACTCCAGATTTAACACAGTTTGAAAATTAAGTGAACTGGGGTAATGTTCCAAAACAGCTTAAAAGCCAGTCACCCTTGCAGGTGCTGAATACCTGCAGCCCCTTTTCTCCTTGAGCTTAATTTCCTGTTTCTTACTGAATGTGTGCTCTGTGCCCTTTCACTTCAAGTTCTCTAACAAATATCATTCCATAAAAAAACCTTTTAAAATTCCCGATATGTCCAAAAGCTTGATTTCAGTAACAAGACAAAGAGAAAAATAATATAATCCTCACCATTTCAGAGGCTTCCAGTAAAATATTTTTCTAACAAACAGCTGAATCCAGTCTTCATTCTTTGCTGTTATTTCCGACTTCCTGATGTGACTAGCATAACAGAGCTAAAGTTTTTGTCTGATAATGTGGATTTGGTAGCTGTGACTAGTGATGCTTCCATTCGTATGAACTGTTCTAGCCTGCTTTGTTCTCAAAAGTTTTGCCTTCTGTTCTATACAGTGCAGATTTTATCCCAGTACCTATTATTTGTCAGATTGTTGATTTTATTGTTGTTGCAATGGACATCTTAATGTCCAAACTGCTCTAGGAAAACATTTTAGAGAAAAAGAATGAATCTGTAGAGAAACTGTGCCAACCAGCAAATTGTATGGGCTGTTGCCTCCAAAGAACATTACTTGCTTTACTATGTTTGTTTGGAGGGCATATGTACTCAGATGCTCAGACTTCTTTGAAGCATGATGAAATTGATAGAGCATTCTTTGCATCTCTGAGACAATCTAGAGTTTAAACAAACAGCTGAAAGCATTACTGGTTAAGATACATTAAGGAGTTGCAATCACACGCAACTCTTTCAAAATAATTTATGCTTTCTTAACTTCTAGTCATGCACTGCTTGGTTTTGATTTTTTTTTCCAGTTGAAGTATAAAAAACTTAGGGAAGATTGACCAATAATACATTGGTAATTAACAATTGCATATAATTTGGTTTTTTGCCTGGACTAGTCAGCATTTGGACACAGGTAGGTTCTTCCAGAGAATAAAAGTATCAGCAGATTGCTCACAAATTAGTAAGAACCTTATAACTGAATTCAGAGAGCTGGAAATCAAGCTGAATACAGAAAATTAAATATATTCGCAGGTAAACAAGAGCTGAGGAAGAGATTTCGGGACTGAAACTTGAAAACTGATACAAGTAAGTGACCTTAGAAAGCCAGAGGAGACAGCTCTATGGGGAAGTTTCCAACTTAATCTTCTCAGTAGGTCAATTGGCTTACTGGAGCACATCCCTCTCCTTAAAGCAACTCATCTCCCTCCCAAGTCCACTGAATTCAATGTGTGGCTTACTTGTGGGTAGAAACAGATCCCTCCGAGAAATTCATAATATTGGGACATATCTCATGTGTTTCCCTGGGCAGGAACCAGTTGAATTGATTTGTTAGAAGTGAGCCTGGGAGCACTTCTGTACTTTGTTGATGTAAGGGGTCAGCACAAAGATCAGTGAAACAAAATTACAAGTGTATTTTATAATAGATGGGCATTTAGATCCCAAAGTACTGATTTCATTGTTAAAAAAGATAGACATGAACACTTAAAAACGGCTTATGATTTGATAGTATAGTAAGTGCAGTCTATGAAGGAACTATCATGAGATGATTTTTCTTGTGTAGTTGTAAATACAGGATCAGTAACCAGAGCCTTTGAGTCTCCTAGGAGAGTTTGTGAAATAAAATAAAAAACTCACTGAGGAGTGGTTATGCATTCAAATGATTCTGCTGGCATATGAAAAACTGCTCAACAATGTGATTAAAGGCTTGCTATCTGCTTGCAAGGAAGTATGGTTTTCAACAGAATATTGACTTCAGTGGGGCTATTTTCATAGGCTACCACCAAGGAAATGATTTTCACTTCAATCTTTGTTAGCGAAGGTTTTGAACCTTTGTCAGGGAAAGAATGTGTCACAAATTAATGAACAAATACATTGTGGTATTAGGAAAGAATGAAGAATGTATTAAAAAACAAGTAGTGAATGAAACATTGGTAATAGTTTTAAGCAAGAACTAACAGTGAATTGACAAAGCAGGAGATATACAATCACTGCTATATGTTAATTTTTTAGGTATTATTACAACATCATCTAGCATGTTCATTTTGAGAATATAAGTACTGAGTCAAAATACACATAATTAATAAACATGGATTAAAAAGTCCAATTGAATTTCTAGTCAAAAATGCATGAATGTGTATGCATTTATACCTGGTAGACAGTAGTTACATTTTCCTGTTCTGTCGTGGTCCCATTTAATAAACATTAATATTTAAAGATTGATGACTTCCATTATGTCTACAATATTTCCCATGAAAGTCTGGAATAAAAATACTTTCTGAAGTCAGTTAGGTCCAGCATGAACTGGTACTGGAAGTGTAATGATTGCCTACATCTTAGACTGTGTTCACACAGGAGCTTCCTTATTGGTACATGAGTAAGGTTCACTTTATAGTTTCTAATGCAACTAGAAATACATTTTTTATAACAGCTCTGCCCTCCCTTTTATTTCCAGAAAACAAGCTATACTAGTAACTAAGGGGTTTACTTGTGCTGAACTCTGCTGAACACAATGATGTTGGCCAGCAATCATATTCTCACAGCTGTAGCCAAGTCAGATGTAGCATTTATTTATCAAAAAATTGCTTCTTCGCCATATGTAGAGAGTAAGTGATTCTTGTGAAAGTGGAAGTGCTCACTGTCACCCATTGAGATATAACACAGAAGTAACATGTGTAACCTCCTTTTTCAGTATTGTACTTCAAAGCCACTTTTGTGAAAGCTCCAGACACAAGGCAAAACAATGTCTTTACTTCCTTAGTATAAGCACTCCATCTCTGAAGTCCCGTCAGTGCATAGGAACTTACATGATCTGTATAATAAGAAGCTTCATGTATTTTTCCAGATGACCCACCCAAACAAGAATCTCTTTTCAATATTTTTCAGACCATCAGTTAGCTGTTACAGTGACAGACTTGGAACATTTTATACCTTCTTACTTGGCTCTTAACTACCAAGTCTCACTGTCAGCATCACTTTGGGTTCTCTGAAAGTTACTGAAGGAGAAAAAGCTTTCTTACCTAACTGAGCTGCTGCCAGCATCAAGGTCTTGTGCTGTCACTGCACCTATAATTGTCCCCACAGGTGTATCCTCATAAACCTCCATTATGTACGTAGGCTTGCTGAAAACTGGAGGTTCATCCATGTCCAACACATTTATCTTCACAGTGGCAGTATCTTTGAACGGACCCACTGAGTGAAATCGATGGTCAAGATGGAGATTGGAGGCCTCAACTTTAAAGGTATAAGCCTTTTTTGTTTCAAAGTCTAATGGCTGTAGAAAGAACAAAAGCAAAACATCATATTTGACTAAAAGTTAAACATTGCAAAATCACTTTGGTAGGATTAATCTGACACAACTTAAGATGCTTTCAGTGTGAACTTCAACTCCTTACTTAATCATCTAAACTTGTTCTGAGGTTCATCTCATGCTCAGGTGATTTCTGAAATAGGCTAGATGAATCAAACTCAGAAAATTACTGTTTCTCCACATCAAAAAGAAATCAGGATGGCTGACATAGATGTAAACAGTTACACTGTAGATGTCTGAAGTTAAATAAGTGAGATTCATCTTTTGTGAACAAGCTGTTGTGCAGGTTAGCCAGATACTTGCATTCACAACTCCCAAGCACAGGCAATCGACGGTCTCTACCTGATCCAGTTCCTCAAAATAGAAGACTTCCATTTCTTTTAGCAGAGAAAGCTTTCAGAAAGTCATGACAGTGATGAAAATTAGCCTGAATGAAAACTCTGGTACATACCAATGGGTCAAGCCAAACCTCAGGTATGGCTTGGAATGTGAGTTCAAACTTGATCTGAAACAACTATTTCCTGCAAAATGTCTATCTTATCAGTGAACTGCTATTCACACCATACAGTTGAGCTGTGTGTATTTTGAAAATTCAAGCTTTTCCCCTGCCTTATGATCCTAGGTGTAATCCATAAGGTCTTCAAGGTAGAATAGCACCTTTTGTGTACCCATCTTTGTTTTTGATCTATATGCATCCTGCAATTGGATTGTTTTTCTGCAGGTTTCTGTCAATGTACATCAATTTAGTGCCTTTGGTTTTAAGAAAGGTAATCATATCAAAAACTTTAATGCAGTCTTACTTAGTTGAAAAGACACTGAACCTTTAATTTTAGTTAAAGGCGCCAGCTGCATTGGCCTTCACGCTGTTTTTAATGTTACTGACAGTCTTCTCCTGCTGTCTGGATAAGAGTGGCACCTAGTGGTTTCTTCCTATAATAACTCTCAAGTTGAAAATTTTCTAACGGGAAAGGGTATGCTATCTGGAAAAAAAAGCAGGATCACCAGTGTATGAGCAAGGATATTTCACCATCTGACTTTTTTTAATTTTTCCCCAGCCATCATTACCACAGTATTTCCAGTCACTTGTCACAGTCAGGATAGATTTAAATTCTGCCATTTTCTGTCCTTATCACAACAGGACGTAATTGGCCAGACGACTACCTGCTATAAACTGAAGTAACTCCATTAAAATCAATTGAGTTTCCTTGACATATTATCTGAACAGATAGCATAATGATTTTAAATCCTTATGAAAGACTTTATAATTTTAACAGACTAGATGGTCAGGGGTTTTTGAGCTAGGAATTTAAAATTAGCCACCTAAATCTATATTCTATAAAAAAAAAAAAAAGCTTGAAAGTTAAGTGATTCTAACCAATCCACTACCACATACAAATATCCTCCTACAGACAAAATTCCCAGTAAAAGCCAGTATGACTTGCACCTTCATGGCTGGACTGACATAAAGAATTAAAAACTAATTGTCCTGGGTTGCTGAACCCAGCACACTAATGCTGAGAAGAAACAGACAAAATTAAGTGTGGAATATCTCGTGGCCCAGTGGTTCAACTCGAAGCTGTTGGTATCACTACAGATGGACATAATGCTTTGTTTTCCAAATTGTTGACACACTGTCTTCAGTTTCTATACTCCTCATGTTCACTTTTATGCATTGCCAAAAACATCTTCTCCAAACAAACAAGCACAATACAACTTAAAAAACACCCCACAAACTCTTCTCCAGCTAATTATATAAATTGTTAATATATTTTCAAGAATTATAGTAAGGGGAAAAGAACTAGAGCTTGAAAAACCAGTCTGGAGTGGAAAAAAATCTAAGTATGAAGGGCTAAGCTAGACATAAATGGCTAATACAGGAAAGCAAAAGATCCAAGCTCTCAGTTAGGTAGTTATTCTAACTGATGATCTGTATGCATCTTTCATACCCCAAAATTGCATTAAAACTGTTCACACTGGCTCCTGTGATACAGAAGTATATTTGCAGATAGATGTACTGAACGGAAGAGCCACAATCCATGCACTACTTGCAGGCTATCTTTCACTGAGTTACCTTCCAAGGCAGAAGTACCAGACCACAGTCCTTGGCCAGCGCCCAGTTACAATTTTCATAATACAAGGGGAGCAGAGTGCTTGTTTGGAGAGGGACAGCAAGGCATAAAACTTCAATCAATTCTGTGTTTTGGTGTGTTCAGGCTAACATATTTTACTGCACAGCTACCCAGAAGATGGATAAAGTGGCTGCATTACTTCTCACTCCCACCCACTCCAGCATAATGGGCAACACTGTGGTGTATTTTTGAAAAGACAGTTTGACCCCAAGGAAGGAAATAATTTTTCCACTGTAACATGAGAGAAACACATTCTTTCTCTCTGTCCTTCTATGGGTCTGATGAGAAATATAGTTAGAGGTTAAACAATATGTGGCCAGTACAAAGCACAGATGGCACGCAGCATTAGAAGAGACAAGCGGAAAGTGCTGAGCCATCATCAAAGAAAGAAATCAGTGACAGACTCCCACAAAATGGTTGGAATTAATGATCTTAAAGGTCTTTTCCAACCTAGCTGCTTCTGTGATTCCATGATTCTCTGAAAACAGCAGCATTTAGCCTTCTAGCATGCGAGAGGCTAAACTACAACTGAAAGGTTTGTGGAAAGATGGGAAATGTTGCAAGTAGCAAACCTAGGATTTAATTTCAAAAAGAAAAATATGTTGTACAACATATATCATGCAGCAAAAGGGTATGGCTTTAATGTATTGTGCTTATGGGCAGCCCATGCTACAGTTTTCTAACTAGTTCTGGTCTTCGCAGTTTTAAACAGTTGAGCCATACAGATAGATATTGATAGTCTTAAATTTTGGCATTTTTCTGATATGCCTGAAAACAGAAGAATAGAATGTATGCCTAGCTCTCAGGCAGAACCTTTTTGGTTTTTAGTTTTCAAGAAGTTAAAATAGCATTTCTTCATATGTCTTTTTTTTAGCAGACACCACTAAACTCTGTGAAGGAAATGAGTGATCATATAATATTTTTAGCTGCTTTTTTTTTTTTTTAAGACGTATTTTGCTGTTACATAATGAATGTCTGACAGTGCTCAGTCATAATTTCATTTAAAATCTGGAGTGCTGGTAAGATAGCAGAATGTTTGGATTTTACAGAAAAAAATTTATTGAAACCTCTTTCAATTAATCAGATTTTATTGGAATTACTTTTTTAAATAAATAAGCAATGGAAATAAATACTTATTCCTTCTATAAAATAATAATATTCAGAAAACTAAGTTTGAATAAAGTTGGTTTTTTAGTTTACAACAGCTACAAGTTTTTCCATGTAAACAGCATTTGTGCTAATATGAAGGCAATCTTTATTAACTGCAAACTATTCAACAATTATAGGAGTAATTCTAATTGATATTCTAAGTACTAATAACAGAATAGATGTATTTGGCTCCCTTACTGGTTCTTATCTGATTTTTGCTGTGTTACGGTTACAAGCTGCTCTATATAGTTTCATAGTAAAGCACTATCAGCATATATACAGCTGTGTGCAGCAATGGCATTCTACAAATCCCAAAATTGAACAACACATAATAACAAATCACTTTATCTTGCAACTCTGGAAGAATGGACTTATTTATGACTAGGAAAGCACATAAACAGCTCTCTGTTAAATATAAATGTATTCTGAAATATTACTGTTTCCCATACTTTAGATAGAAGCTAAGAAATGTTACTGTATAGATGTATCTACCTAAATGAGACGTTGGATGGATGGATGGATGAATGGACGGACGGACGGATGGGCAGACAGACAGACAGATAGATAGATGGAAAGCAAGGTGGAAGAGAGAGAATTAAAGAACTGGAAAAAAAAAATTGGCTGAAAGATACAATGAATTTGGTCATCCTGTCAGTTTTCTCTGCTACACAAAGAGGACAAGAAACTCCAGAAATTTCTGCTATTTATCTAGACAGAATAGATACAACAGTATTGTTTGTGATACAGGCTTTCAGGATCCACACCTACAATGACGGAAAAGCCATATTTGGGAATGAGATTGTAAGCCCCACAGGATAGTTATGGATAGTAGCACTAGGCTGAGAGAAAACACATATTAACTTAGTCTTGTCTTCACATTAGCACTGTGCTGTTGTAGATCAACTCTGCATCATATATGCCTGTCTCACAACCTGGCAAGAGTTTCCCCTTGAAGATGGGTTGGATGACTGTATATTTTGTGAAATATTGCCATAAGATTGATGTGCATGACGTTTCAGTAACTACACTTCCACACTGGATTTTAAATAGCACGAGGAAAAAAATCTGCATTGTAGAGCAGGTTGATTTATTAAAACAAGCTCCAGATCAACCAGGAACATTCATTAGTTAAAGGTGAGAGCGGACAGTAAAACATGAAATCTATAGGCCAAATCTACACCGAGTGCTGTAATTTGACCAAATCTGAAGTGAGTGTTTCAAGACTTGATGGGAAGTAGGCAAAATATACTTATGTTCTGTATCTGGAAGTATACTTATGTTCTGTATCTGGAAGAGAAGAGAAGCTGACCAATGTCAGGGTTCACCTGTTTGCTACTCTCAAGCATCCTACCTGTTTCTGCGGGTACCTTTCACTGTTCCAGGAAAAGACAAACCCAACAGCTGTATCTGCAAATTGCAGAGACTGAAAATATCCTTTTCTTCACTCTTTCTGTCATTTTCCTCTGCGGCTACCATGGTGGTATTTAGGATTGTGTCTGCACCCAGGTCACCACTTTCTGCCTGTACTGAAAGGCTTCACGTAGCTTGCTCTTTCTCCTCAAAATGTAAGACCAAAATTCCCATTTAAAGAAACTCATGAGTTAGTTATGATTATATGCAGACAGTGCCTGTGCACACACCTGGAGAGGGTATTTCCTACCTCTGGAGAAAGAAGTGGTGGGGTGAGCAGCCCGTCCAGTCTTGCTAGTAATGCAAGTAGTAGCCTTAATGCAATTCTGGATCAGGCAGAGTCAGGAGCCTGCCTTATGCTCATGGTTGTGGTGTACAGATGCTATCAGACTGCTTTTACATTATAGCAATACCCCAGCAGTACATACGTTGGCATGAGCAAGACAGCTCAGCTTACTCTGTAATCAAACTTCTACATGCTGACTCCAATGAAAAGCTTCTTAAAAGTGGCCCCTGAAGTTACAAGGAAACATACATTCCAAATACCTTCCTGTAGCTACTGGGTCTGTTTATCATTCTCCCAGTTTCTATTATTATAGCATCACTAAAGTTACTGTTTCGCATCATGCAGTGTCCTCCATGACATCCTGTGATTTGGTGAATACAGCTTTGTCACCTATGTGACAGGTGTACAGAAAACCAAGATGCAATTGTTCCCTGCATTTCTCCTGGCCCACATGGAGCAGCTCACCCAATATAGCACAGCAGTATAGGATCATAGCAGGTGCACCATAGAAACAGGGCCTTTTTCCTGGGTTTTAATGGCACTTTGCACAAATCTGTAATGTCTGATCCAGACTCAGTATTTCAACACTGTTGAATTTCTGAATTAGTTCATGCTAAGCCAATTAAAAGGCTTCTGCACACAGTAGGCTTATCCTATAAACTCATCCTTAGTTTAATAAATTTAGTGCCAACTATTCAATGAAGTTCAGATTCTTCTGTTTTCTTTTTCTGTTGGGTGTGGCCATTAAAGATGCAGTTTCAATGAAGTTTCAGGAAAATCAGGAGCTTGCCTGGGACTGACACACTTTCCTTCTGTATCTGGGAGCACTACTCTGTGCCCCATGTGAGGCAACTGCAATCTCGTATGAAGGAGATGGTACTTTCTGTCACCCTGCTTCTAGTAGTTTACACTCACTTAGGTTTGCTGATGCATTCAGGTAGGATGACACAGATGCTATATAAATATATACATCATTAAACACTGTATTAAATAGCAGTGTACACGGGAAGATGCTCGTCATTCTTTTCCTAATATAGTAGTATTTCTTACTCTTCAGGAGAACTGAATGCAGCACTATCCTAAAGTCAGACATTTCCCCCTCTTTTTACTATTTTCCCCTTTTTGGGAGAGAGGAAGTTATTACAGTACTAACCACACAGTGGTGCTAAATGACATTTAGATCTTTTCTGTAGTAGAATATAAGTAAAGCTATTTAATTGTTAATACATGTAAATACCACAAGAGCAGTAGTAATCAAATTTATATTGGATGGTCGTATGAACATAAACTAGTATCCAAAACAGATCATTTAAGATGTGCACCTTGTCCAGCTATAGCTGTTTGTACCAATTTGATGTCTGAGGAGCAGAGAATGGCCTTTTACTTCCACCAATGCACTTAGTATGCTGAAAAGAACAGTCTGGCTTGTGCAATTTTTTATCATCAAATTTATTTTTTACCAAAAAAAGATATTATGCAAGAAGGTTTCATTTTTCTCCATTTGGATATAGAAAAGTCTTCATGGTTTTTTGCATAACAACTGAACAAAAAAAAAAAGGATTCTGAGCAGTGACTGACAGTTTTTAGCTGCAAGAAGTTTTCCAGGAAAAATAAAGGCATGGTTTTGACATGTCACAGCACTCAATTACTCCAGCAATTAGGGCATCAGAGTATACTATGATACAGAAAAAGAGCAAACCGGTTTTTAGAGCACATGGGGCTTTCTATTAGTGGCTTTGACTATTAGTTATTTATTATTCATAATTGAAAGTGTTGGTCCTATTCATTTACCAGCTTTGATTTAAAGAAGGACTTTAATGCATCCCTAACTTAAATATTTGCGTAATCCCACAATGTCAAATCAGTGTTTTGAACACCATGCAATGTGAAATTGCTACTGTGCAGACAAATGAATGGTGCTGTTGCAGCCTTGTACAGTATGGGTAGCATGCATTAATAGGTGTCTACAGAATTGTGAATGTGCAGCATTTTGGGGAATCTGAAAACTGCAACCCATGAAAACACATTTATATTATCATAAGCATAAAAGATATGAAAACTGAGTTGACAGTATCATTAAGAATGCAGATTGCTCTCATTTAACTTAAGATACAACAAGGAACTTAAGTGGAAAGATTTTTGGTCATTACAAATTGCCTTAAAATACTTGGTTTACTTAAAGCTTATGAGTGGGACATTTTCCCTGAGAAAAGTTTTGTGAAGGGCAAGATGTAGGGTCTGTATGAAGGCATACTTTTTCTGGAGGACCTATACATTTGGTTTAATCTTCTTTCCACAATCCTGCATAGAACAATGCTAGTATTCCCTGACCTTCACAGCCTGTCACTGGCCCCAGGCTCACTGTGATTAAGAAGATTAAGAAGGGATTAGGATTATATTTTTTCCCTTCTGTTCAGTGACAGAGATCTATCATTTACGTTAAGCAGCATTAAGTGATGTTCTGCTGTTGTTAAAATGTCCTAAACTTTCAGATATGCCCTACCTTGTTACTGAAAAGACTAAACGAATGCATCAAAATACAGTGACCAACTCTAAAGTATCTGGATATAGAATTACTTTTGTGTTTTGGTTTTTATTTAATTAGTGGTTCAATTTGCTGTTATATAATTCCTCATATAGCAGTCTTAAAAGTGGCCAGGCATTTTGTCCGTGCTAATCCCAAGATAACTGTATCAAGTAGATTCATATGTGAATCCTCTTTACCAGTAACAAATTTTACATGCATGCTGTTTGAATCTGCATTGACTATTTGAATGTTTTGTCTATGTAGTCTAATATATATACACTTAAGCGCAAGTATGGAAAAATTCCATTGCTGTGTATAAAAACAAGCAGCACATCTAAGGCTTAGGACTGATAGAGGGAGAACTGAATCCTACAAAACCTACTCTCAATGCTCAAAGATTAATTTTTCAATGGTTCCCACTAGTTGTTTCTGACTGGCAGTGCATACAGAGTGACATGCAGCTGCTCAGCCTGACAGTTCCAGGTGGAGCTCTTTTTGAGTCATCTGCATAGAAGGAAAAAGATGATCAGAATAATTTTTAAAAATGAAGCAAAGTTTACAAATTTACATGAGGAGGAAACAGTACATTCAAACTTTTAGCAAGAAAAGAAGGGACATGTGTGTGAAAAGTGCAAAGAGTTTGTATCTCATCAAATTATTTCCTGTGGGTATTGTAGATTCCAACATATGTCATTAAAACTAGCAGAAGAGTAAATGACTTAACATCATCTGGTCCTTTAACACACCCATGGATAATTTACTCTTTCCCAGGTCAAGAGGCTGAAGTCAGGAATTTAATTGTTAGAATTAATATAATATAAATATAAACCCATGGCTAGAGCAGGAGGAAATTTAAGTACCTAAATCCTAAATTTTATTGGAAATAAAGCTTTTCTATTCCTAAAGATTGTCTTAATACACATTCCAGAGTGCTTTCCTTCTTTGACCCTTGCAGTGTTCAGCTCCTAGATGCGTTTATTTTATAAAAATTACGCCTCCAAGAATGAGCTGTCTATGAAACATAAGCTGGCCTTTGAAAAAGAGTTGGTGGTTCAAATCTCTTTCTAGATAAAAAGTTGATCATTGGTGTACATGTACATGCCTGGCCTTAGAAAAGAACCATTAGTTAAAATGTGACAGTCCCTATTTTGTATCTATCTATCTGTCCTTCTGAGTGCTTTAATCACTAAATTCCAAATAGCACTTATCTTTTCAATCTTCAAAGTTCATAAATTCAGTAACTTTGAACTTATTCTCATAAAATAAGGGAACATCAACAGCTGAGTTGCAGTGTGCTCCCTTGCATGAGTATCTGATAATCAGCTCTTTGAAACACTATCAGGAGACTGGAAGTAGGACATGTTGATTTGCAATCATTCGGGACTCCTCTACTCTAAGTAAAAACTCTTTTCTCCACAGTGCTATACAACAGCTTCATTATTAAAATAAAACTTTTTTTTTTTTTTTCAAAATAAAATTCTTATAAGTGAAAATGTAATACATTATCTCAAACATAAAATATAGTTCTTTCATTCCATGCTCTGATCTGGAACATTTTTTCAGGTGGTTTTAAGTGGAAAACTTCCTATAAAAGAGAAATTATACTTTTTTAACAGAGATAAGAATTACTTCTTGGATGATATAACTGACATTATTTATGAAAAGTCATACCTGATAGTATGTGAAATGAATCACTAAACTACAACTGCTTTTAAGACTAAGATCACAACCTTAGAATCCAATAAAGATGCAAACAACTGTGTCTTAATTATGGGATTTAATTGCACATTTAATTCTCTTACCTATTTTCTCCCTTGGGTACAAACACCCCATCATTACCACATACCTTTTTCAGTTTGATAACACCTTCCTGGGTGTTCTCATCTGTTGTGATGTCAAACAAGTTCCCTCCGTCTCCTGGAACTATGTTATACTCAATTTCTGCATTTTTCCCAAAATCAGGGTCCACAGCTCTGATCCTTCCAATAGCAGAACCAACGTGAGAGGACTCAGGTACTTTTAAATGGAAGATACCTGTGACAAAGTGGTAGACAGTCATTCTTGGGATTTCTTAATAATTAGCATAATATGTTTGATTAAAACCATGGAGCCTGGGCAAAAGAAACAGATGTAAATAATCCAATTAAAATTATGAAATCAAACTAACAAATTATTAGAAAAATATATGTATGGGTTACGAACTGATTTTCCCTAGTTTCTAATTGGTCCAGTGCAACTGTAATGGCCTTATTATATCTATCTCTTGAAATAGATATCTGTATTTCTATCTTTAATTTTACCCATATGGTTAATTCTTTTGAATTAAATTCTACTTGCAGACAGTACATGTTTATAAGCATTTTCCTCCTATGTTTAACAATTTTTAGTATCTGATTTCTTTATTTTGTTTGAGGAAAATATACCTATGCATGTCACAGTAGTTGAAATGAAAAATACAGTGGAAAAAGGGTTTCCACCCATTTCTGTAATACTCAGCATTATAATTATATGTACAACTCCTTGTGGGGGAAGATAAAGAGTACTGTTTATACACTAGCCACCAGAGGGTGCTCCTACTAAAATTTCAGTGCTAACCAGAAACTTTCAGCTCTGCAGTTTCATTTTCAGCTTATTTACCTTTAGTGGTAATAAAAGTTAAAAAAAACTTCAACTAAACACAAAAATTGCACACTTTTAAAATAAGCCTTACTAATTATATGTGAGGACAAACTGATTTCATTCAGGGAAACAGCTATGTCAAAAAAAATTCAAGGCATAATAGTTGAAATAGCTAAAAGAAAAGGTACAAAGTACTTAGAGTAAGCCTTCACTTTAACGACATCAGTAGCAACAGGCCTTAATTTATACTGTGCCCTGACTTAATACACCACTACTGAAGTGCCAGCCTTTCCTGTTCAGCTGCACTTCTTGCTGGAGTTGTTACTTGGCCAGTGAACACCACTATGACAAGTATTTGCAGTGAGCAGGTAGTGCTTGCCTTACTTCACGCAGTAGCCTTTGCTGTCAAAATCACCAGCTTTTGGAACTGATCTCAGTGGAGCCAGGATGCTTAATTTGCTTCATCCTGCCCCTCAGATAGCATTTGCTTGCTCCATCATTTCATTTTCCTGGGATATCCTCCAACAGCTCTCATACAACAACCCCTTTGGTGCAGGAAAACATTGGCAAAGGCCTTTTCTGTTCCTCTACATGTGAACACATAGGAGGACATATACACTTCTTTTCCACTAGTACAGCAGGACAGACACCTATGACTAGCGGAAGGTGTATCAGAGATTTCTGCCTAGTAGTGGTTCAGTCCCTCTTCACAAAATGAAGCTCTGACAAGTTGTGTATCATGTAACAGCAGGATAGATTACTTTCACATCCAGCCCTTTGAATTAAACAGCAGACTCTGTTGTCTGTTGTTATCTCCTCACAATGCATGCTGTGTCAGCTTTTTCAGCTTTGCAATATATTCAGGTGAGAAAAAAAATTATATTAGCACTGCTGGATTAGGAGCAAACCTACTCTTTTGTGAGCTAGTAGTTTGGACTGTATAATTGTCTGATTGCCTCTGAAAAAATCTGTTTTGTCTGCTTCCTCCCTCTGTCTGTCAGTATGCAAAGTATACTTGGAGGCAAACCTTGCCTTGTTTCCACAACATAGTTTAAGCCCTGATACTGAGGTCTTTTACAGACTCTTACATTGGATGAGAGAAATCGTTGCTGCAGTGTTCGCTCTTTACAGCCGCAGCTTTAGTGAACGTAAAATGTAAAAGCATATGATAATGGATTTTTACTTCTTTTCCTAGTTGATCTATTCTTATTGAACTGGAGAGCACCCAAATTCATTAAAAACAAATCTCTCTATAAAACACTGTACCTTGCTATAAAGTGTATGGGACTTAGATGGAGTCAAAGAAACACTACATTACTCATTTCAGATTGTTTAGGCTTTTATCAGTTATTTTCAATGACTTGACATTTCATCATTTCCAGAAATTCAACAGCAATAAAGATGGGGTCATTCAGATTAATTTGAAACTCTGAAGTAATCTTCAACTCTGCCAGAAGCAGATCTCTGAAGATGTAGTATGTAATTACACTGCCATCGTCCTTCTGTAGTATTATCTTCACAGCATATGGAAGCTGTTAATGGTGCTTGTGTGACAATATACTTTCAGAATAAAATTAATAAAAACAAATAATGTATATTGTTGCCAGCTCATGGAAAAACTTCAAGAGAAGATGATGTTCAGCATGAAAACCGTCTATTTTTTTACCCCAGGAAATAGTCCTTATACAGAGGACATTTGAAAAGATCAATACATGCTGCACATGAAGTGCAACAGAAAGACAGTTTTGTGGATTTTTATATTTCTGTTTCTAGAAGGCATTAGTTCTTGCTGTGGACCTGCTGTGACAGTTTAGCTTTATTCAGTTTTTACTGTCCATTTTGCCTGTATACACTATTACCTCCATTTGCTGTAGAAGTATACCGAAACAGGCCTGAGTAATAGCCTTTCACTCCCAAAGGTCCTAAACACCTTGTTCTCTGCAGCTTCTAGGAATGATGGAACAAGTAACTCAGACAAACTTACACAGCAGCTGGTTACGCTGCTCAAAGAGTTGTGTCAGATTCTGTAGATTGCCACATGTGACTTCTCTGCCTACAAAAATATTTTCTTCCACTTCCATTAACCTCTTTCAAATGTGCTTTCGAAGTTTGCTGCTGGTTTTTGTAACGGATGAGTTACATTGGATGTACCAAAGGAGCAAGCCCTTACTTCCCTCAGGCTGCATTACAAAACTGGACTCTGAAACTAGTTACCTTTTTGCTGATTTCACTCGTGTATTGCATGCAAGTCAGAATATTTTCACATATAGGAAAGCTAGTAGCAATGCATATTGTCTGGTCAAGATTTTTTACTCTGTTGTAAATGGAAATTTAAGAAAAAAAAAAAAAAAAGAAGTTATTTTTAAGGCCAAAAGTCTTTTGCCAGTTGATGTGCTTAACTTACACAAAACTTCACACCTAAATTACACTTACAATTGAACCCAGAATCCAAAATTGGAGAAAGCTAAGCTACAGTGGTTATGTAGCTTAGCATAAGCATTCAGGCATTCCCTTATAAAGCCTGTATAGTCTCTAAGTGACTCAAAATATGAAAGTTCCTCAGAGTTTCAGGTTCAGCGTCTTCGATGAGGAGGATAAAAATAAATGAGTGATGATGCTTTTGAAGCTTTTAGGCTGAAATGACTGATAGGGCTTATTATTCCACCCCAAAAGTGAGTAATAAGCATTAAGGAAACTGAAGTGGAGGTGAGCTAGCATGCTGCTTCTGAGTTTTTGTAACAAAATGGTTCCAAAGGACATAGTAGGAAAAAAATCAGAGCTCAGTAACTGACAGGTAATCAGGTAATCAGTCATATTGACTGAAATCCAGCACACATTTGGAATTATTTTGACATGATTAGATTAGTTTTACTTTCTGAGGCTCAAAATCTGTTCTGGGGTTTTACTTAAAGAGTTAAGGTTTTTTTTTATTTTATTTCTCTACATCTTCAGTTCCTGAGTACATCATCTTTTACCAAAAAGATTTTCAATTCTGATAAGAAGAAATTAAAATCATCATTATATCTCATCAGCAAAACAAGTATTAAGAAATAATACAGGTTAGCATCTAAGGACTGAAGCTAAATGCATAATAGCCTTCAACCAAATAGCTGTAAATGTTATTTGAGCTTTTTTCTAATCTGTCACTATATAAGTACCATGTGTATGCAAGATTATCCTCTCCTGCTTTTTGTCTATATTTTTTTCAGTTGTCCTTGGCAGTTGCCGAAGTATTGCATTGCAGTTAATAGTGATAGCACGAATTGTACAAGCAACCACACTGAAATAATTTTATTTTTTTTATCTAAATCTTTGATGTTTTCTCAGGAAGAAAAAAAAAAGATGTACGTATATGATTATATTCTTGTTATCTTATATTACCATGACATTGCAAGTTTTTATGCTAGCCAGGTTATAAGGGCACTGATTTCTGTCTGTTTAGGAAGAACCAGAAGACAACAGTTCATGCGGACTTGCAGGTGTTTTAACGGCAAGTTTATAGGCAAAAGAAACATAGCATAAATACAAGCAGATACGTAGTATACTAAACCTGTTCCATCAGCTACAGCTAATCAGCCTAATAATTAGTGGCATCTGATGTACATGCTCCTAAAACTGGGAAAATGAGATTTAGCGCAGCAGCAAGATATATTTGTGCCTCTCCCAGCTGCAATTCTGCCCTGCAGGGGGCTGAGACCTTGTGCAGAAAAGAGAAAGGCCAGGCTTTGTCACCATGTGCTCTGATGCAGATCATGCATGACCTGGCATAGTGTGGTAAAACATCCCCCATCCTCAGACTTGCTGCTCTGAGTTAGGGTTTATGGCCTCATTAGATAGAGCATAGCTATTCTTAAAAAATCCTGTTTCTCTGCTGTGGATTCTAAAGTCCACACCTAGAAAGCGCTACATCTCCCCATACTGCAAAGATCCCAGATGTCCAAGGGTCCCCAGTTCTTCAAGGGAAAATAAGTAGAAGCAAAACCACTTTTAAGTTTGATCTTGCCCAACTTTAGGGTAATCCATACAATGGTCCTTCCCCAGAGCTCGCAGCTGCAGAGCCAGAACTCTTTTCAGCCCCTCGGGTCAGCTAGAAGACAGAGTTTTCGAGGACGTTCTCTTTCTTCCTTCCCTAAAGGGTTAAAAAAAAAGTTCACCATACCTGGTATAATTTTTGTATACTGAAAAATCAGTTTAACCAATTGCTGTTTTTTTCCACTCATAAGCCATTGTCAGAAAGCTTTCTCAAAATAAACCTCCTCATTGCATGTCAGAGACTAATTCCACAGAGTATAATCTCCCTTGTTGGAGCAATGGTTCAGGAGATGTGAAATGCTATCTATCTTATTTTCTCAGCTGAAGGTATTTGGACCCACAGATTCTGCCTCCGAAGAGTGCTGGGAGTAGCAAAGACAATACAGAGTATTCTCTTTAACAACATAGTGTAGAAGTTATCCTAGAGACAATTGTTTGGAGCCACAGACACACAGATGTGTGTGTCCTAATACCTCGGCAAAGATAATACTCTAAACTTCTTCAAAGAATCTTAAATTTTCTTTTGTATGGTGGCACAGTTTTACTAGGAGAGGAAAAAAAACGTTCATTTCTAGAACTTCCTCAAGTTTATAATGAAGGGTTAGAGTTACTTTTTTTCCTAGTAGCTGGTGCAGTGCTGTGTTTTGGCTTTAATCTGAAAATCATGCTGATAACACAATGTTTTAGTTGTTGCTAAGTAATGCTTACCTTGATCAAAGACTTTTCAGTCTCAAGCTCTGCCAGTGAGGAGGGACACAAGAAGCCAGGAGGAAGCAGAGATAGGACACCAGACGGAAACTAGCCATAATGGTATTCCATACCACCGCACGTCATGCACAGTATATAAACTGGGGGGAGTTACCTGAAAGGGTCCGACCACTGCTAGCGTCAGGCTAGGTATCGGTTGGTGGGTGATGAGCAATTGCATCATGCATTACTTGTGTTTATTGTTTTTCCTTTCCCCTTTTAATTTTATATTTTTCCCCTTGTTATTTCCCCTTATCATTATTATTATTATTAGCAGTAGTAGCATATTGTACATCAATTAAACTGTTCTTATCTCAACCCACAGATTATACATTCTTTTGATTCTACTGTCCAGCCTGCCCAGGGAAGGGAGTGGGGAGGAGGAAGGAAAGCAGGGGTGAGCAAGCAGCTGCAATGGTGCTGAGTTACCAGCTGGGCTTAAACCACAACGACAATTTCCTGAGTAACTACTTTAATTAGGTTGTTATTACTGTATAGGAAAGATCCCACTATTATTACTTCCCCTTCCATTGGCGCTGCTATATGGAAAAATGGTGGCTAAATGCTCATCTGTGCAAAGTCTGACTTCATCAGTGTGTTCTTGTCTTAGACAATATGCTTCCTGGACCTCTAACAGCTTATATGGAAAACTAGTTCTAGACAATCAGCTTCATTATGAATCATGACCAATAAAGAACTGGTGTGCTAATATACAGGCTACTGATTAAGAAACTATTAACAAACAAAAGAAGTAGTCCAAAATACCATAAGAAAAATAATTTTAGGGTGTATAGTCTAAAAGCTTGAGTGAAAAGTTTTTATATAAGTTATATAGTAGTTATAAAGAATTATCAAGGTGTAGCATGTCTTATGGATAGAATAAGGATACTTTACAGGAGAAAATGTCTTTCCTCTTTCAGAATCTCAGGCAGCATGTAATTGGCATTTGTCAGGTAGGTCTATTGGTAATATTTTTGTGATAGCACCATCAAATAAATCAATACACTTATACCCTCTATAAAATTTAAATTGCATGATATATGTGGAACATTAACGTGATGAAAAGTATATTGCCGAGGATGGGACACAGAGTTTGTAATGCTTTGCTTAACATCTCTGCTTTTTGAATACCTTGAAGGAGTTTTTTGACATTTTCTTTATTACTCTGGCACAAAATGCAATAAACACAATTTTACTACAATTCATTTACTCTGTAGTATGTGGTCAAACCATTTACTTTTGGATCTAAGCCAAGTGCTCTAAATCATCTGTATTGGAAAAATCATTTTTCTCTCCATCAACAAAGGAAATTTGGTTCTTATCTTTAGTCCTCCAAGTCACACCTGAGTTACATGCCTAAAATCACCTAAACAAAACATACTCAACATTTGTATTACTCAGAAGACTCCCTGTGAAGCTTTGATTTTCACATGCTTATTGGGTACATTTTATGTACACTACTTTTTTTACCATTTTGGCACAGTCTAAAGCAGAAAATTGCTATTTTTAAAGACAAAAATTTTAAATCATCAATTACAAATGCATACTTTACTGTTCTTTGTTGTAAGTTTTGGTTTACTTTATGCAGTTTACTTAAAATACTTGTGATTTAATGTGTGATATAGACTAAAAAATAATGATACAATAGGATATCAAATGGCTTCACATTTGCAGACTCTTCTACTTTACAGCAACTTATCTAAAGTGATGTTTATGTCTTTTAACTTAGGTGTTTAAAAGTGAGATCTCTATATGTCCTGGGTTCAGCAGTAGCAGTCATTTTTCTCCTTCTTAGTAGCTGATGCAGTGCTGTGGTTTTGACTTTCGGCCTGGGAATAGCGCTGATAACACTGATGTTTTTAGCTGCTGCTCAGTAATGTTCACTCTGACCAAGGACTTTCTGAGCTTCATGCTCTACCAGGAAGGAGGGGAAGCTGGGAGGAAGTAGAGACAGGATATCTGACCCAAACTAGCCAAAGAGGTATTCCATACCACAACACGTCATGCCCACGATATAAACTGGGAGCAGTTACCCGGAAGGGCTAGATCATTGCTCGGGACAATCTGGGTGTCGGTCGGCTGGTGGTGAGCAGTTGTATTCTCTTTCCTTGTTATTTTCCTTATCATTATTATTATTGGTGGTAGCAGTAGTGGTTTGTGTTATACCTTAGTTACTGGACTGTTCTTATCTCAACCCGTAGGAGTTACATTCTTTTGATTCTCCTCCTCACCCGTCCAGGAGCGGGGGGAGTTGGGGGGGTGGGAGTGAGCAAACGGCTGCATGGTTTCTGGGTTGCCGGCTAGGCTTAAACCATGACAGCTCTTTTTGGCATCCAACGTGAGGCATGAAGGGTTGAGATAATGACAGATATGACCAGAGTGTGCCTAATCGTATTTGTGATAAGCATTTACTGTTTCAGATTAATAATCACTCGTGACAATGCTGATTTATTGGCTTTCAAAGTTGTTGCTCTTGATCTCACAGTTTCAGCATGTCGTGCCTTACTTACAGCCAGTATTTGCTGTGTTAGAGTTTATCATCTGGGGGTCTTGGGCTAAGGTTCTTGTTTTATTGTACTTTATGGTAATGACTTGCAATACAATAGAATCATTGATCATGAAATTGATCTGGCTTGCGTTCCCAGTGTGATCACCACCTGTATACTTTGGGAGGCATATAATAGAAGTATTTAGCAATTACACATCTTTTTTTCTTATCCTCAGGTGGTCAACCTGTGAAGGAGACATTCCCTTACTTTCCCAGCTCCCCCACCAGACCGTTTACAGCATCATTTGAGAGTTCTGAAGGTTTTGAATAGCCTTCGGGTACCCTTGAGACCTGCCTGCAGATTGTGATGGGGATCACCATGTTATCATGCATACAGAGTGTGTTTTACCCATGACCATTTCATCTGATCCCAAAGTTAAGCAGAGTCGGATATGGGCCTTGTCTGGGGTTAGACAACGATACAGAAGGACCAAGAGATTTTCCCCAAGGCTGGACAGTCGTGAGTGGCAGGGTGTGTGGGATAGTATGGGCAAGTATCTAGGCCAGTGGGCCCCTACAGTGCCTTGGAACTTCACCAATGAACAAGAGCAAAATCCAGAAAAATTAGTAAAACATTTAAATGAGGTGTGTTGTCATCCTGGTCATACCAGAGATGGATAAATCATGGCAACATTCTGGGGCTTGGCCTATGCTTACAGAGCCCTGTTCAACACTATCCAGCACCTTCAAGGGAAAAAAATGTCTCTGGATCTGATGGCAAAGCAACTGACAATGCAGCTACTCTAACTCCAAATACAGCACCTACTCCAACTCCAAATACAGCAGCTACACCAACCCTAGTGACAAGTACAGCAGCTACACCAGCCCTAGTGACAAGTACAGCAGCTACTCAAACTCCGACTGCAACAGATGCTGCTGCCACTCTGACCACAGTGATAATCACTGCAGCTAAACCAGAAGACCAATTTGTGCCAATATTGGTTACCCCTGTATGCAAGAGGATATCAAAAAAGAGGCAAGAAAGGTGAAGCAAGATGAAGAAACAATGTACTCACCACTGACAGCATCTGACCAGGAGTTATTAGTACATGAATCAGAAGAATAAGAGGAAGAAGAGGTGACTTCTCAACCCTAGACTTCAACCGAGCTACGGAATATGCGAAAAGATTTTACCCATCAACCAGGGGAGCACATCATCACCTGCTTGCTCTGATGCTGGGACAATGGAGCCAATGGTCACAAACTAGAAAGTAGAAAAGCCAAGCAGCTGGGGTCACTTGCTATTTGACAATTGACAAAGCAATTGAAAAAGAGAAACGGTCCCTCAGCCTTTGGAGGCAGCTCTTGGCAGCTGTGAAAGAAAGGTTTCCATACTAGGATGATGTTATGAGTAGTTCAGCCAAGTGGACTATGCTAGAGAAAGGCATCCAGTCTCTGAGGGAATCAGTCATTGTAGAGATGATCTATCACAAGTAGGAAGCCGGGAAAGGACCCATAGATCCAGATGAAGTCTAATGTACATGACCCATATGGCGGAAATTTACATGGAATGCACCCACTCATTGGCAGCAATAACCTGGAATGATATAGCACCACCAACAGTGGATGAAATGATTTATCAACTCCGAGAGCTCGAAGACATTCTCAACCCTTCCATCATTTCAGCTGTGGAAAAACTGTCTCAGGAGTTCAAACAGTTGAGAGATAATCTATCCGATCCATCAGTTCCCCACATGTACCAACCCACATCTCAGGTATTAACAAAAGGCGTTCTACTGCTCGAGAGAGAAGATACAGAACATATACACCACGGGCCACCCTATGGTTTTACCTGCAGGATCACGGAGAAAGCATGACGAAGTGGGATGGAAAACCTACCTCAGTTCTGGAGGAACGGGTGTGTGAATTGAAGAGGAGAATAAAGGTCAAGGCCAATCATCCCTTGAAAGCTGCGGCTTCAGTCTCTGGTGAGCAGGTTCCCAGATGGAGTGGAAGAGCTGATTTTACTTCAACTCCTGTGATAAAGACTAATCCCTGTCAACAAGATGTGAGTGACCAATGTGGTGACTATTAGAGGGGTCCTGCCTCCAGCCAGGTGGAGGAAGGGGACAATCAGATTTACTGGACTGTATGGATCAGATGGCCTGGCACATCAGTCCCACAGAAGTATAAGGCTCTAGTACATACCAGTGCAAAATGTACCCTGATGCCATCAAGCTATCAAGGGGTGGAACCCATTTCTATTTCTGGAGTGACAGGAGGATCTCAAGAGTTGACTCTACTGGAGGCTGAAACCAGCCTGACTGAGAGGAAGTGGCAAAAGCACCCCATTGTGACTGGTCCAAAGGCTCCATGCATCCATGGCATAGACTACCTCAGGAGAGGGTACTTCAAAGACCCAAAAGGGTACTGATGGGCTTTTAGTATTCCTGCTCTGGAGACAGAGGAAATTGAGCAGCTGTCCACCTTGCCTGGTCTCTCAGAGGATCCTTCTGTTGTGGGGTTGCTGAAGGTCAAAGAACAACATGTGCCAATTGCGACCACAACAGTGCACCGGCGGCAATATCGCACCAACCGAGACTCCCTGATTCCTATCGATAAGCTGATCCGTAGATTGGAGAGTCAAGGAGTGATCAGTAGGACCCGCTCACCCTTTAAAAGCCCCATATGGCCAGTGCCAAAGTCTAACAGAGAGTAGAGACTAAGAGTAGACTATCATGGCCTGAATGAAGTCACCCCACCCTTGAGTGCTGCCATGGTAGAACTTCAGTATGAACTGGAGTCAGAGGCAGCCAAGTGGTATGACATGATTGATATTGCCAATGCATTTTTCTCAATTCCTTTGGCAGTAGAGTGCAAGCCACAGTTCGCTTTTACTTGGAGGGGCGTCCAGTACTCTTGGAATTGACTGCCCCAGGGGTGGAAACTATCCAGACTATACTAGAACAGGGGCAAGCTCCAGAACACCTGCAATACATTGATGACATTATCATGTGGGGCGACACAGCAGCAGAAGTCTTTGAGAAAGGGAGGAAAATAATCCAAATCCTGCTGGAAGCTGGTTTTGCCATAAAACAGAGTAAGGTCAAGGGACCTGCACAGGAGGTTCAGTTTTTGGGAATAAAAAGACAAGATGGACGTCGCCAGATCCCCACAGATGTGATCAACAAGATAACAGCAATGTCTCCACTAACTAATAAGAAAGAAACACAAGCTTTCTTGGGTGTTGTGGGGTTCTGGAGAATACATATCCCGAATTACAGTTTGGTTGTAAGCCCTCTCTATCATGTGACCCAGAAGAAGAATGATTTTAAATGGGGCCCTGAGCAACAACAAGCCTTTAGCAAGTTAAACGAGATATAGTTCATGCAGTAGCCCTTGAACCAGCCCGGATCGGGCCAGATGTAAAAAATGTACTCTACACCACAGCCAGGGAGAATGGTCTTATCTGGAGCCTTTGGCAGAAAGCTCTAGGGGAGACTTGAGGAGGGTCGACCCCTCGGCTTTTGGAGTCAGGGATACAGAGGATCTGAGGCCAGCTATACCCCAACTGAAAAAGAGATACTGGAAGCCTATGAAGGGGTTCAAGCTGCTTCAGAAGTGATGGGCACTAAAGCACAGTTCCTCCTGGCACCCCAGTTGCCTATGCTGGGCTGGATGTTCAAAGGCAGGGTCTCCTCTACGCATCATGCAACTGATGCTACATGGAGTAAGTGGGCTGCACTAATTACACAACGAGCCCATTTTACCTAGTGACAAATTACCTATATTTTTTCATTGGTCATGGAAGTGTACCAAAAAATAGCTATATTTGTTTCATGCTCTGCTTTGAAGCTGAGGGTTCAGTCTCTCTCAGTTTAGAGTTTTAAAGAGGTTTCTGTTTCATCCAATCAGTACTCAAAAAAACTCTAAGGATAGTCTTTACTAGTTATGCATTCTTTAGACATTTTTACAACCAATGTAAGTGTAGCAGACAAATCTTACTGAGCATTTAGAGTTTTGAGAACCTATGGTAACTGAATATTTCTCCCTCCAGTGTATTTCCCTTTTTTTTTTCTTTTTTTTTTTTTTTTTTTTTTTTTTTTCAAAAATACCATGCTTTAGTTGGGTTTTGGGCCATTGTTCAGCCTGAATCAAATGTTTCACTTTCAAGATGCTTTATGATCAAGATCATGCAACAGTGACAGCTACCAAAAAAAAACCAAAACATTTATAAGGAGCTTTTACTAAGACTACATCCACTTTTGGAGGAAATCAGCTCTTCCTGAAAGCGCTTAAAGAATTCTCATGCAAAAAGGAATAATAAAAATATAAGAGAAAGTTGGCATAAGTGTGAATAGAAATCTGCATAGATGTGAATTTCATGTTAACTTCTTTGTGTTGCTCACAAACAAATAGTAACAGAAACCTACTTAACTGTCAGCTACTGTTACCCAAGGTGGTCTGTATGGCCTGGATCGCAAAGCGTAGGCTCAAAAGAGCTATGACTGTACTCTGTGGCCCAGAAATAGCCAGTATAGAATGGCCTATTTCCATGTTATTAAATTCTTTTACCCACACCAAAATAGGTCAGCTTCTTGGAAAGTGATGGCAGATAATAGTTCATGATGTGTACTAATGTCCAAAAATGCCTTGAATTTGACCGAGAAAGCTTTACTTGGTGTTGGTCAAAAATGTGGCCAGTGAATGTGCTAAAGCTTAGAGTACGGATGGTTTAAATGTCCAGGAACTTTCCCCAACACTTCCATGTACTTCAAGTCTTCAAAGCAAAATATGAACCACTGCATACCTTCTTTTATTCTGTGTAAAAATGTCTATAATTGCACTGATTGAGTGCTGGTGTAGAAAAAAAAGTAGATAAGCTTTCCTATGACTAGCTGTCAAACATGCAGCTAACTCAGGTCAAATAGAAACAGCACGTAAGGGTCACTAAGCTGTGTGACAGTGTAGTGGCAAGATAGAACTGTAAAGAGCTTATCTGTCTGGGATGGTGAAGACTCATGGTCTCAGTACAGTAAAATGTGGAGAGTCTCAGAGCTGGAAGTGAATCAACAAAGGATTAATTGTTTTAGTAGTGCTATTATTGGGGAGAACAAAACATTTGTGGAGGAGAACATGATGGACACACTGTAGTTATAAGATGAAAATTATATCAAGGACAAAGTTGTGTCTCTTTTGGGAGAAGGGAGACAGGAGTGTATGTTGAATGTAGGGACAGACAAAGTGAGGAGAAAAGAGGCCAGAGGAAGTGGAAGCAGAGATTCCAATGGTACAGAGGTGTGAGACTTAGAAGGAACCTGGATTAAAGAAGACTTACCCTAAGTCCTCCTCTGATTCTGTAATAGCGCTGAGCAAATACTGGTCTGCTAGTATTTATTCACATAGTGATATGACTGTTGTTTGTCTGGTGTTAAAGCTGTACTTAAGCAACTCACTGGTATTACGATCCAAAATTACAATGACCTCTGCATGGCTGCTGGTTTCATGATTGGCTTACAGTTGTATGAGCGCGTTTTGGGAATTTGTGTATTCCTATCTTCCATCACTCCTTGAAGTAGTTGGTTAAAATAAAAATGTTCAACTCAAAAATACAGTTCTGTTTTACCCAAAACTCACAGGTAAATGGAAATCAGACTTCCTTAACATTTTCTGACATTAAAAGACTTAAGCTTGGTTTACAAAACTAAGCTGGTGCTTTTTTCCATTTCTGTCTTATGGAGTAGACCAGGATTTAACCGACCATCCCTTCCTAATTCAAAGCAAGCTCTGACTCTGTCTCTTACCTAATTAGTGCCTGCAGGCTAGTCTGCAATGAATCTGTCCACCTGTCCTGTGTAAGTATCTCCCATTTAGAATCATAGAATAGTTAGGGTTTTAAAAGACCTTAAGATCATCTAGTTCCAACCCCCCTGCCACGGGCAGGGACACCTCCCACTAAACCATGACACCCAAGGCTCTGTCCAACCTCGCCTTGAACACCACCAGCGACGGAGCATTCACAACTTCCCTGGGCAACCCATTCCACTGCCTCACCACCCTTACAGTAAAGAATTTCTTCCTCATGTCCAATCTAAACTTCCCCTGTATAAGTTTGAACCCGTTACCCCTTGTCCTCTCACTACAGTCCCTAATGAATAGTCCATCCCCAGCATCCCTATAGCCCACCTTCAGATACTGGAAGGCTGCTGTGAGGTCTCCACGCAGCCTTCTCTTCTCCAGGCTAAACAGCCCTAACTTTCTCATCCTATCTTCAAATGGGAGGTGCTCCAGTCCCCTGATCATCCTTGGGGCACTTGGTATAAAATAAGCAATTAGCTGCTGGAACTGAATGAAGGCATTTTGTCTGCCAAGCACATTCTTTAATCAATGAAAAATGGACTCATTTTCATTCCGAGAGCCAATGAAGATACAAGTGCTGTATACAAAGCATAACACCTTTTAACAGGAGTACCAAGGGAAGCCAATGCTTCCCTTTCTAAATTGCAGTGGGTAGAATAACTTCCCAGAAAGCTGGGTAGACTTGTAAAAATACTTAATTAGGCAGATAAGAGCTCCGAGCCTTAATCCCAAGTAAGTTTTCTAGCAAATCTTCCTCTTTTTTTTTTTTTTTTTTTTTACTTCTTTTATCAGAACCTCTGTTTTCATTATTTTAATTTTTTAAGTTGCTGAACAGAATAATTTCTTTATCATACAGTCTTTTTTTGTAGATGCCTAAGTAACTGCTGGATGGGATCTGGTATATTCTTCTGAAATCTTAAAGACAGATAGCATTATCTGAGGAACTTCTATGTCATAGGGTATTCATCCAAAGCAGTGGGTTAAAAGATTTTTCCTTCTGCCTCATGTGGACCAGAACACTTTTAAATTGCACTCTGCATCTGAACCCAATTTTGCAATAAAATCTGATCAAGACTGGTTCAAGGAAACATGAATGGAATCAGCTACATTTAGTTTACCAAGTAAACAATATTTACCTACTTTTGTATAGCAAAACCTTTGCTAAATAGTGTGTGTGCCATTTCTGTCATGTACTACGCTTCCCAGAATATGTAGATAAATGACTATGACAAGATTTTTAAATCTATGAAGTGGGTATGCATAAGTGTGTGTAGGCAGGCTATTCCAAGTTCAGCACTTGGTTGTCTTTTTTTCAAAATATTTCTACAGATGTTAGTCATTGAAAGGAAACCTATTAAAATATTATATGAACCAATAAACAATCACTGATGTTATTTAAAGGATAATAATATGCAAACTCTATTCCTAGTATCATAATTGCAAAATAGATAAGTCTATATCATAGATCATCCAGATAATGGATCATCTAAGTAGCATGCAAAGGTTATATAAGAAAGAGAAAAAAGGGTTAGCTCTCTTTTATAATGGTCTTTTTTACTTGCACTGAAAGTCCTGAAATTGCATCAGTGAAAGATAATATTTTTTTCCAGTTTCTCAATTGTCTGTTTTGTTGACTTTTTTATTTAAGGTCATTGTTTCCTCTGCTGTCTCCAGTGGAAATATTAATACATTCTGTGAAATGCACTGTAGTGGCCACTCCTGAAATCCAAATCCAGTTAGCTGCAAATCTCTAAAATATGGACAGGCAGATGATGTGCAAGGTCCTAGGAATGATTCTTCAACCTTGCCTTATTTAAGGTGTCATTGCCAAAAGATTAATAGCTGCATTTCTGTTTCCAAGTGTATCAGCATTTCTGGAAATTTGCCATGCTCTTTTATGCAAAATAACTTGATGGATTTCACTGGGATGCGTCTGGAAAGACCAATGACAGCAAAACAGTGTCCGTTTTTATGTCTAAGCATTGGTCTAGAGCTATCCAAGCATTTTAAATGTGGTTGCAAAACAGCCCCAAGGTAATAGTTTATAATCATCAGAGAGCTTCTTTTTTTAAAACCAAGACATGCACAAGTAGACAAAATTCAAGTTTTAGGTCCAAACCTTAATGCATCTGTCTTCTATTAAGAACAGTTTCAATCATTACCCTAAAATTTTCCTATGAGTTGGAAATTATATGATAAAACACAGGTTTAGCCAAATAGTTCTTCAGAATGAAAAAAAAAAAAAAGTAAATTCTGGGAGCATAACCTTAAAAATACATACCTTAAAAATAAACCCTATTTACTGCTGACTTCATAAAACACTTGAGAATAATTTTTTGCTTGCTAATATCAGAATAAAAACTGCATAAATTTTAAAATTCTATTGTAATTTTTCTATACCAAGGCCTTACCCTTTAAAATGTATTTCTGTCATATTAAAATAAAAAGGCATACTATTCCTTTGACTAAAATGATTCACATGTGCTTTTATTTCTAAGCATAAAAGAGTTTATTCCTCTAAATTGCTTTCACAGGCACACTGTCACTAGAGAACAAAAGAAAGAGACAGGAAAAATGAAGCAAAATAACCTTACAAAATATGAATCAACCACTTCACTTAATTGGTATGATTCCATAAAACATAACTTATACCAAGTAATTACACAGTTTTTGTCATTTAAATGTTGAAGCAAATATAACCCATTCATTCTTTCTTACAGCTTATTTTAAGGATTGTCCATAGAGCTAGCTCAGACCAGTCTAATGCTTGATGAGTTAAAAGTCTGACCACTAACTTTTCGGAAGGATAAGCACATCCTGTCTTTTTGCTTAACTAGCTCTTGTGGACATGAGCAGCTGAGAGAAAAAGGCTATCAGTTCCCTTCTGGACCAGGATGCATGCCTACAGATAAACAGATTTTATCCATTCTTCTCTATTCATAGAATCATAGAATCATAGAATAGTTAGGGTTGGAAAGGACCTTAAGATTATCTAGTTCCAACCCACCTGCCAGGGGCATGAACACCTCCCACTAAATCATGCCACCCAAAGCTCTGTCCAACCTGGCCTCGAATACCACCAGCGATGGAGCATTCACAACTTCCCTGGGCAACCCATTCCACTGCCTCACCACCCTTACAGTAAAGAATTTCTTCCTCATATCCAATCTAAACTTACCCTGTTTAAGTTTGAACCCATCACCCCTTGTCCTCTCACTACAGTTCCTCATGAAGAGTCCATCCCCAGCATCCCTATAGGCCCCCTTCAGATACTGGAAGGCTGCTATGAGGCCTCCACGCAGCCTTCTCTTCTCCAAGCTTAACTGCCCCAACTTTCTCAGCCTATTTTCATACGGGAGGTGCTCCAGTCCCCTGATCATCCTCGTGGCCCTCCTCTGCACTTGTTCCAACAGTTCCATGTCCTTTTTATGTTGAGGACACTAGAAATGCACACAATACTGCAAGTGAGGTCTCACAAGAGCAGAGTAGAGGGGCAGGATCACTTCCCTCAACCTTCTGGACACGCTCCTTTTGATACAGCCTAGGATATGATTGGCTTTCTGGGCTGCAAGCACACACTGCCAGCTCATGTTCATTTTCTTAAGCACCAATAGCCCCAAGTCTTTCTCCACAGGGCTGCTCTGAATCTCTTCTCTGCCCAACCTGTAGCTGTGCCTGGCATTGCTCTGACCCAGGTGTAGGACCTTGTACTTGAATTGGTTAAACTTCATCAGGTTGGCGTCAGCCCACCTCACAAGTATGTCAAGGTCCCTCTGGGTAGCATTCAGTCCCTCCAGCGTATCAACCGAACCACACAGCCTGGTGTCATCAGCAAACTTGCTGAGGGCGCACTCAATCCCACTATCCATGTCACCAACAAAGATGTTGAACAAGACCAGTCCCAGCACCAGTCCCTGAGGGACACCACTCATTACTGGTCTCCAGCTGGACATTGAGCCATTGACCACAACTCTTTGCATGCGCAAAGGCACTGTTTTGTTAAACCAAATTTTCATTTAATTGCTTGAATATTGTTGCTATGAAAGGAAATAGATGTACTTTTGCTTTTAGTCTTTGACTTACTTTTTCAGGTTTTACCAAGAGTCAAACTTTGGTATGAAACATTTTTTGAAAAAGTTCCATCTTTAACAAGGAAACATGCCCAGTAATGCAGAAAGTCAGTGTATTAATGAAGAGTTAAGCAAGACACATGTGAAAAACCTTTGGAAATAAATTTCTACTAATAAAATAAATCCAACTCATTATTCCTTCTAGCTATAAAGAAAATATCAGTTTTCTGAAGTGCCTCATTTTTCTAAAATGTAGGCCAACAGATACCTGCAGGTTAAAGAGCTCTGACAGAAATATATAGTGTTTAGAGGGTTCCCCTTTGTTACACTCCTCATTACTATGCAACATGCAAGGTGGGAGTTCCCCACTGAATATGTTCAAAAGCACAGGTTCTAAATAAAAAATTCCATGTTCAGCAGGATAGTCAGTGGTTTTTCATCATTGGATGCTCATACCCAATCCAAACCTGCCTGTCTCCTTAAAGGACCCTCAGTGAGATGAAGGTGTTCTATGATACATTTTTTTTGCAAGCTTGTAATGTATTATTAATCAATGTAGCTTCTTCCAAGTATTAATAATATATGTTCTCCCATTTCTGCTGTGAAATCTTTCTTTTTTTTTTTAGCTTAACTGAATTCAGAAATAAATTTAAACTTTATTCTGTGATACTTAATATCTCCTTATTTGATAAGGTAGTCTATAGCATGGCATCTTTGGTATAAGCCCTTTGGGAAACTGGTCCTGATTATGTGATGGTAAACATTTACCCTGCAGCAGTTTGTGTTAAAGGACCTTCAGGCGTTCTTTTCAGTATGCACTTGGACTTCCTGGCTTTTTGACCAGCAATGAGTAATGTGATACTGGAGGTCTCAGCTCCCAGCAACAGTGAGGGCTTTTTAGATCTCACCAGGCCTGAACTTGGAACTTACCTGGATCTGATTTTAAAGGCTTATTTTCACTTAATTTAAAATTCCATACAATTATCCTTTTAGCTATAGTAGTCAAGCAAATGACAAAGTCCATTTTCTGGCAGGAAGTCACTCTGAGTCATTGCAATGTTTTCAAAGAGCAAAACTGAAAAATACAGTTACTATAAGAAAAAAATTAACACAACTTTTTTTCTGTCAATTATTTTGTTTACTTATACTTAGCTTTTTGTATTTGTGAATTCCAGGCCCTCTATACATCATCTCAGACACTGCTTAACCAAATGGGATTGGCTAAGTAAATCCCCATTGATCAGGATTTTTGCTTTTACTGTTTTGATTAAGCAGAAGTTGTTAGCTTATGAGAATATAAATCTGTAGCCTATGACACATCCCCTTAAAAAGAACGTTTCAGGTCTGCCTTGACCAAAGTTGTTACAATATACTGGAGTCCCCATACTGACATTTTAGCTTGTAAGCCATGCTATATGTTTATTATATTCAATATCAACGCAAACCTCCAATACTATCCTGTTTTGTTGAAAGTCACTGCTCAAATTCAGCTTCTGTGGCATTTGATATAGTAGAAAGAAAAGTTTCTCCACCCTATTAGCTTGCAAAGCACAAGACAAGCTTGGTCTCTGGTGATTTTTTTTTTTTTTTTGCTCCTTCATAGCAGCAATTGGGCAAAGACGCCATAACCACACTGCATGCATTAAATGAAACCTCAAGGCTACCTTTTTCAAAGAGGATGATACGTTCAGTGATTTCTCTGTGAATTTAAAACTGACTTGTGTATTTTTGCAACACCATAGTAGTGGAAGGCATACAATAAAATAGAAAATAAGTAAGGCCCTTAACAGCAAGTAAAATAAAATCTACAACTGGAAATTAGCCATGGGAAAGAGCACAGGGCCCAAGGAATTTGCCAGAGCACTGAGTTTTTCAGTTTCCAGGCAGTTACGTTATTTCCTCTGGCAGCTGTGGTACTCTTCCAGCAGCAGGGGTTTCAGTTGAAAGGAAGGAGCAGAGTGGACAGTTTAACAAGCACTAAGCATGAGGAAAGTGAGAATGATGGTTCAAAGAGACCTTATGTGACAGTTTGACTGTTGACCAGAACTGGGGTGTCTCACCAGAACTGGGGTGTCTCACAAGTGTTTTGACAGGATGTCAGAAAACACAAGGAGGTGCTGGTGGCTGTAAGTCATCTGACAAAATAAGGTAAGACTGGGCAGAGGTCTTACGAATGAAATCTAGGTTGGCAAGCGAAAACTGAAGTTAAGGACATTTGCCACGAGGATGATCAGGGGACTGGAGCACCTCCCATCTGAAGATAGGCTGAGAAAGTTGGGGCTGTTCAGCCGGGAGAAGAGAAGGCTGCGTGGAGACCTCACAGCAGCCTTCCAATATCTGAAGGGGGGCTATAGGGATGCTGGGGAGGGAGTCTTCATGAGGAACTGTAGTGAGAGGACAAGGGGTAATAGGTTCAAACTTAAACAGGGGAAGTTTAGATTGGATATGAGGAAGAAATTCTTTACTGTAAGGATGGTGAGGCAGTGGAATGGGTTGCCCAGGGAAGTTGTGAATGCTCCATCGCTGGTGGTGTTCAAGGCTGGATTGGACACAGCCTTGGGTGGCATGGCTTAGTGGGAGGTGTCCCTGCCCGTGGCAGGGGAGTTGGAACTAGATGATCTTCAGGTCCTTTCCAACCATAACTATTCTATGATTCTATGATAGTAGCATAATCTGAAATTGACTCACTATGTACAGACTGTGAGACAAAGATGGAAAGGCCTTTAAATGCCTGTCTGGTAAAAAAGTGTAAGGAGAAGGGATGCACATTATTGGAAAGTAGGGGAACCTGCTAAAGAATGGGTGTCCATAGAGAATATACAAAATTCATTTTGGCCATAGGAAAAAGAGGCTTCAGAAAGTTTAAGAATATATCTATGTGATAAAAGTGCAGAAAAATTTTCAGGTGCTGGAAAGCATGCAATTAAAAAATAAGTGAAAGCACACAGTTCAGATAAAGGCTGCAGTCACCAGAATTCTGCATTCTTCACTGAAAGTGATGGTAGTCCAGCAGGAAATGCAGAAGTGGTAGGTCATGCAGAATCAAACTAGGGTCCTGTAAATTACAGAAAGTAAGCCACAATATAAAGCCAAAGGTTAAAATTTGAACTAGTATGGATAGCTTTAATGCCTTATGCTACATAAGTACACCAGCATAATACGCATGTTCGAAATCTGCGGGAAAGAGGAAAATCAGTCAGGCAGCACAGTAGCAAGGAGCAAAATACACAGTAAAGACAAAGTAAGTCTTATCAGTGAAGGAATAACTGGTTCTTAAAGGAAGCTCTAAGTCAAACCTAGAGAAGAGAACGGTATTAACACTAGCTAGCCAGGAAAAGTGCCTTAGTTCTAAATTTTACAGCAACAATTATGAGCTTAAATGCAATATCTGTTCAGGAGCAGTAAGAGCCAGGAAAAAAAAAAAAAAAAAAGAAAAAATTAAAAATAAATGAAACTGAGGGATAGTGCTATAGAAAATCTGAATGTGATAGCTGAGACAGTTAAACCACTGTCAGTGGTGGGGATACTAGCTAGGGACCCCATTTTGAACAGGCATAGCAAATGCACAGCACCCATTAAAAAACAAGTCTAAATGGATAAACAACATAGTTAATGAAAGCAAGAACACATCTTTCAAGGATAATAAGTTGTGTCTCAGGGAGGACAATAGAAAGAACCATAAAATTTGCTTTATCTATAAAACCACAAGTAAGGAAGACAAAAAAGGAGTTAGAATAAATCTCTGGCAAACAAGCTAATAATAATTGCCTTTTAAAGATATTTGGAAGCAAAAGCCTGAGGAGAACTGTGTAAAGCCAACCCAAAATTGAGATACAGAAGTGCTCAGAGAAGGTAAGATCACAAATGTTTAACTTCATTTATTTTTTTCTTTGTGTTCACTGTAAAATAGCTGGGGAATTTTTCTGACCTGGAACCTTTCTTTAGGAGGGACTGATGAGAAGGGTAAATTAGATATAGAAGCAGCTGTGGAACAAACAGACACAAGAATAACAAATCATTGGGATTAGCTGTTACATGCCCAAGAGCCTGAAGGATGAAATAAGTGAACTATGATGTGTAATATTTTGCTTCAAACCACTGTGGCACAAGAAGGCTTGAAGGAACTAATATAACACTTATTTTTTCCTGCAAAGATTTCCAGGGAGCTCAAAGGAGATAAGAGATGTGTGCACATCTACGGGGATATGATATAATAGGCATCAAAGAATCATGGTGGGATGGCTCCTATGACTGGTGTGTTGGAATGGAAGGTTACAGGCTCTTTAGGAAAGAAAGGCCCGGTAGGCGGGGAGGGGGAGTTGCTGTTTATGTTAGGGATAGGCTGGAGAGTATGGAACTCTGTCTAGGGACAGGTGAGCAGTCGACAGAGAGTTTGTGGGTCAGGCTTAAAGGGAGAACAGCGATGGGAGACATCATTGTGGGGATCTGTTACAGAACACATGATCAAGGGGACTCCGTGGATGAAGCACTCTATAGGAAGATAAATAGGATCTATCATAGATAGGAACAGCCTCACACTCGCAGGACCTTGTTCTTGTGGGGGACTTCTACCACCCTGATATCTGTTGCAGGCACGGTACGGCCTGGCACAAGCAATCCAGGAAGTTCTATTGTGTGGAAGACAGCTTCCTTCTGCAAGTAATAGAGGAGCCCACAAGGAGAGGTGCCATGCTTGACCTCGTCCTCACCAACAGGGAAGGGCTGGTTGGAAATGTGATGCTCCAGGGCAACCTTGATTGCAGTGATCATGAGATGGTTGAATTCAAGATCCTCAGGACAGTGAGAAGAGCGTGCAGCAAGCTCAATGCCCTGGACTTCAAGAGAGCAGACTTTGGCCTCTTCAGGAACCTGCTCAGTAAGATTCCATGGGATATAGCCCTAGAAGACAGAGGTGCCCAAGACTGTTGATGGATACTCAAGGATCACCTGCTCACAAGCTCAGGAGTGTTGATCACAAGCTCAGGAGTGTTGCATCCCAACTAGAAGGAAGTGCAGCAGGAGGGCCAGGAGATCTCCTTGGGTGGATAAGGAGCTGCTGAGGAAAATTCAAAGGAAGAAAGAAGCTTATAAAAGGTGGAAGCAAGGACAGGTGGCCTGGGAAGAATACAGGGATGGTGTCCAGGAAGCTAGGGATCAGGTTAGGAAAGCTAAGGCCCATTTAGAATTAAACTTGGCTAGGGATGTTAAGCATAACAGGAAGGGATTCTATAGGTACATTGCAAATAAAGACAGGCTAGGGACAAAGAGGGCCCCCTCCAGAAGCTATCAGGAGAACTGGCTACCCTGCATTTGGAGAAGGCTGAGGTTCTTATTGACTTTTTACCTCAGTCTTCACTGGCAAATGCTCTGACCATACCACCCAAGTCTTCGAAGGCCGACACAGGGACAGTGAGAATGAAGACCCTAGGCCCACTGTAGGAGAGGATCTGGTTCGAGACCATCTTAGAAACCTGAAAGTATACAGGTCCATGGGACCTGATGAAATCCATCGACGGGTCCTGAAGGAGCAAGTGGCAAATGGAGTTGCTAAGACACTGTTCATCATATTTAAAAAATCATGGCAGTCAGGTGAAGTTCCCAATAACTGGAAAAAGGGAAATATAACCCCCATTTTCAAGAAGGGGAAAATGGATGAGCCAGGAAACTATGGATCAGTCAGCCCCACCTCTGTACCAGGCAAAATCTTGGAGTGGATTCTCCTGGAAGGCATGCTGAGGCACATGAAAAACAACAAGGTGCTTGGTGACAGCCAGCATGGCTTCCCTAAGGGGAAGTCCTGCCTGACCAATTTGGGGGCCTCCTATGATGGGGCTACAGAACTGATGGACAGGGGTAGAGCAGTTGATGTCATCTACCTGGACTTGTGCAAAGCGTTTGACACTGTCTCACATGACATCCTTGTCTCTAAGTTGGAGAGACATCAATTTGATAGGTGGACCACTCGGTGGATAAAGAACGGGCTGGATGGCCGCACACAAAGAGTTGTGCTCAATGGCTCAATGTCCAGCTGGAGACCAATAACGAGTGGTGTCCCTCAGGGATCGGTGTTGGGACCGGTCTGGTTCAACATCTTTGTTGGTGACATGGACAGTGGGATTGAGTGCGCCCTCAGCAAGTTTGCCGATAACACCAGGCTGTGTGGTTCAGTTGATACGCTGGAGGGAAGGAATGCCATCCAGAGGGACCTTGAGATGCTTGTGAGATGGGCTGATGCCAACCTGATGAAGTTTAACCATGCCAAGTGCAAGGTCCTCCACCTGGGTCGGAGCAATCCCAGGCACAGCTACAGGTTAGGCAGAGATGAGATTCAGAGCAGCCCTGCAGAGAAGGACCTGGGGGTGTTGGTCGATGAGAAAATGAACATGAGCCAGCAGTGTGCGCTTGCAGCCCAGAAAGCCAACAGTATCCTTGGCTGCATCAAAAGGAGCATGACCAGCAGGTTGAGGGAGGTGATCCTACCCCTCTCCTCTGCTCTTGTGAGAACTCACTTGGAGTATTGTGTGCAGTTCTGGTGTCCTCAACATAAAAAGGACATGGAACTGTTGGAACAAGTCCAGAGGAGGGCCACGAGATAGATCAGGGGACTGGAGCACCTCCCTTATGAAGATAGGATGAGAAAGTTGGGGCTGTTCAGCCTGGAGAAGAGAAGGCTGTGTGGAGATCTCATAGCAGCTTTCTAGGATCTGAAGGGGGGCTATAGGGATGCTGGGGAGGGAGTCTTCATTAGGGACTTTAGTGAGAGGACAAGGGGTAACGGGTTCAAACTTAAACAGGGGAAGTTTAGATTGGATATGAGGAAGAAATTATTCACTGTTAGTGTGGTGAGGCACTGGAATGGGTTGCCCAAGGAAGCTGTGAATGCTCCATCAGTGGTGGTGTTCAAGGCCAGTTTAGACAGAGCTTTGGGTGGCATGGTTTAGTGAGAGGTGTCCCTGCCCCTGGCAGGGGAGTTGGAACTAGATGATCTTAAGGTTCTTTCCAACCCTAACTATTCTATGATTGTATGATTCTATGGATATGACTAACATGCGTGGGGCAAAGCAGTAGTAGCAGGATTAATGGACTCACAGAGAATACCCTGTACTGAAAAACCCTCAACACAGTTTTTATAAATAAAGGTCACATTTTACAATGCTTTCTGAATTCTATGTAGGGACAGATTTAAAACAAAAGAGGGGAAGCTGTTCGTTGTGCAATACGTGATTAATCTGTGCACCTCATTATCATAGGATGTTGTGGACTTCGAAATTTTACATAATTTTCAAAGCAATAGGCAACTTGCTGTAAGAAAATGCATTGATGTTTGTTAAACGTGAAGACACCATCTGGGCTAATGATCATTAGAAACTGAGGATATGTTCTGGAGTATTGTTTGGCCTATGTTTTTCAATGTAAGAGACAGAAGGCAGGGCCAGATGGATCTTCATCTCAACATGACCATTCTTACATGCCTGAAGAAATGCAATATATTTTTTGTACTGAGGAAAAGAAGAATTCTTATATGAGAGAAAACCATGAAGTTCAGGTTTGGTTTGCTACCTAAGGAGCATTCGTAAGACTTAAATTTGGATTACAGTTCATGTGCAAGAAAAGAGATACAAAGTAAAAAGCAGCCATTGTCTTGCTGCAAATTTACACAAATATTCTAATATGAATTTGCCTTACTAACAACTTTCAGCAGCTAATTGCTTTGGCATGATTATGAAGGTTTATGCTTGATTAATCTCTGCATTTCCAAGGGACAGAATATACAAAACTTCCTTAAATCTAAGTAGAGCAGTAAGAGACAATCCTCCTAATCAGAAACAGACTATGAAACACTTTAAATTAGCATATTTCTGAAAAGCTTAATTTAAAATAATTGATAGGAAATTTTATAAATTGTCATTGGATGATCACTATTTTGAGGCTGTAAGTGTTTTCAAGTACAGATACAATCTTCTGGGACAAGAAGTGTAAAAAATCTGTTCCTGATTATCATAACAACAATGCTCAATGGGAGCCAGTTCTGTCTTTGGTACCTGGAAGTCTTAGGTTATAATGACCTTTCGTCATTTGAAGGGTGTCATCCAGTTTCCCTTGAAAAATAGTATTTACCATATAATTTCTGAAGTGTAAATGAAATGAACTCTTAGACTCAGGTTGGTCCTGTGGAATGCTGATATATTTCCTCTTAAATCTGCAAAAGTCTTACTTTCAAATTGAGCTTTATATTATTTAAAAAATCAAGAGCATATTCTAATTTTTTTTCATCATATACTATTCTTCTTGGATCTCAATTCCTTTTCTAAAGAATTTTTCGCATTAATACTTTCTGTCATGCTTATTTTAAAATTAGTGCATTTGGAATACAACATACTCTTAGGAAATCTGGGTGGGTTGTCATTGACATCCGTGAGAGTAATGTTTACAGTGGTAGTACCAGCTAGTCCTCCCAGCTGTCCTCCCATGTCCTTGGCTTGAATTAGAACTTGATACTGTTCTTTCACTTCTCTGTCCATATTTGGCAAAGCTGTTCTTATTACACCTACATGAAGAAACGGGAAAGAGAAAGAACAAGTAAACAAAGGGCTGTAATTATCTACTATTACATTTTAATACTGGATGTCTTGGACCAAGAATAAAATTCTTCCTAAAGGATTCATAAGAAAGGAGATCACACAGAAACATGCGAAACACTCAGGCTTTTCAAAAGTGTGCTTGTCAGCTATTCAACCTTTCAAAATGAGTGCTGTGTCTTTTCAATCAATACACGATTTGTTGAAAGAGAGTGGTGCATTTTCACTAGGGATGTGAATGGTGTGAGCATAAGTTTGTCACATCAGACTGAAGAATGCTGCATTATGCAGAGCAGGGCAATGCAAGAAGAGGTAGCAATGCATTTCAGAGACTGCATCTTCAGTTGTTTCCAGCCAGTCACTTGCCATTAAGCTACTGTAGGCCAAGACAGTACCCCTTTATACAAAATGAGCTCTTCATTAGAAGACTCTCTTTTACTTAAGAAATTTTTCTTGATGTAGCATGTAGATGCAATGAAAACCACAAAAAGTTTCCTTAAAGAACAGTAATTAAAATATCATGGTATGTCATTACCCAAATTCATCTTAATCTTCAGTGATTTTGGATAGCTGATGTCAAAATAGGTATGTCATAATGTCCCTTCTGATATGTTAATAATATAAATGAGAAAAGACAGACTTGCAGAGAATAAGAGGGGCATTACTGATCATAGGATTAGCTGATAACATACAAAGCTATAAGGTTTTGGACACTCGAGCCTTTCTCTTGAAAATAAATGTATAGAAGAAAATTCATTTCTTTCTTTGTCAAAATTTTACAAGTGCATATTATATTGCAAAATGCTATATATTCAGCAGTAGTTTTCAGAAAATGGTTAGGTGCACATTGGTGCAGACAGCATGCACAACTGAAAAATAGTTGGGATTATTTTTTAAAAAAATTGGAAGTATGCTTCTCTTCTAAATTATTATTGAATTAGAAAATATTATTTTCTAGTATTAAAACATTTGGGTTTAAAAGCAGTCGTTTCCCCCTGGTGATATAATGGGTCTGGAATTATAAGAAACAAACTTTAAGGGTCATTCTTTTCTTTATAGCTACTAAGTGCTGCTGTGTTAACAAGTAAGAATAGGAATTGCTAGCTTATAGTACTTGCTCAGAGTCTAGGAATAACTTGACCTAAATCTGCTATTTCTGGAAGTTATTAAAAATTCCCATTGAATTTAACTGTATAATAGTTTCTCTCCATTTGTGACACTAATAGTGACTAAAAACTACATTAATTATTATTTTCCACTTCAGCATGGCATGCACGGTTTGTTCTAGACAAAAATCTTGAACTTTAAAACTAAAAATTTTGTTCATATTCATGTGATATTCATGAAAAAAAACCAAACCAAAACAACAAAAACTTTTTGTAAATAGGATAAACGTTACTAGGTTTCCTCTTGAATCTCTTAATCCATATTTTAGTATTGTGAAAACTATATATTCCTCAGTATTTTATAACGTTCTTGGTATGCTCATTCTAAGGAGAAAAGAGCTATGAGAATTAAAGACTTCCCTTGTTATGCTATACAAAATAACAGTAAGAAGAAAAAAACTGGAAATGGGAAGATAGTAGGTTATGAGCAGGAGATGCAGTTTTTCTGGTTGTTCTTCCTGTTTCAGGTACAACTGAGTAGCTTTCTCTGAAATATTCCAGATGATTTCCAGAAAATGAAGAATTTGCTTTCACTCTAGTAGTAAAGTTCCCAATCACTCACTGCTTATTCTTGTCTGGAAGTATAAAGGCACTCTACATATTTTTCTGCAAAAAAAAACCTTTGTCTCCAGCCAAAAAAAATTTCAATGAGAATAATTTTCATGTCTAGCAGTTCATAGGCAATTTTCTCTTTTCTACTTATTCTATTTAAAAAACACAAAAACCCCCCTGAAAATTACTATTCCTACCAAAAACACCAGTTCATATTGGGAGGACAAAAGTGATTTAAAATTATCTAACCAGTAAACAAAACAAAAAAGTTGAGGCAAAAATCCCTGGGAAAGAGAGCACTATTTTGGTGGTCCAGCTTCAGCTTCATGAAAAATATCCAAAATTTAAATCAAAGTCTTATTACAATGTAGAGGCCTTACATGCATATAATGGTGTTATGAGTGTTTTTAAATCCTTCTACCTTAAGATTTGCAGTAAAAATTGTTCAGCTCCAGAACTGAATAGTTTCATTTGTTGTTGTTTTTTTTTTTTTTTTTTCTCTTTGCAAATGTCATCAATAGCAAACATGCAGGAAAGTCTGGTCTCGACGAGGCTGCCGACAGTTGAAAATACTATATATGAGACCTGGACCACAAGATATGCCTTGCAAAGTTATTAAGCTGTAATTCAACAGGAGATGATCTGCTTATGTGGAAGAGAAAATCCAAATTCTGGGAAAAAATTCCTGAATAAAAATTAGTATCAAAACTCCTGCTGATGCCAACTTGGATTTTGAGATATAACCAGGCTTAGAATATAGACTAGAATACTGAGTCTAAGAAAAAATTGTAGACATTTAGCCATAAATAAAATTATTTACCTCATAAACTGAAAATAGAGCTTATGTAAAAAAGATATTTTAGTAACAGAATGACATACAGAGGAAAGATAAGGGTGGTTATCTGTTTTAGAAGTGCTCTATGTTAAAGAAACTTGCATGGAAATCAGAAGAGAAATTTCATAGCATCAAAAGGTAGCCCCTACATGAAAGATTTGAGGCCTTAAAATGTGCAAGTCCAACAGCTGTTCCCTAGGAGGGACTGTAATGCATTTAACCATCCTGCAAGAGCAATAAAAGCTAACTCTCCTGCTTGCACGTTGTTTCCTCACTTCCAGCAAAGCGCCGCAAAAAACTAGGAGGTCAATCATAGAATCATAGATTCATAGAATAGTTAGGGTTGGAAAGGACCTTAAGATCATCTAGTTCCAACCCCCCTGCCACGGGCAGGGACACCTCCTACTAAACCATGCCAACCTGGCCTTGAACACGGCCAGCAATGGAGCATTCACAACTTCCCTGGGCAACCCATTCCAGTGCCTCACCACCCTCACAGTAAAGAATTTCTTCCTCATATCCAATCTAAACTTCCTCTGTTTGAGTTTGAACCCGTTACCCCTTGTCCTATCACTACAGTCCCTCATGAAGAGTCCATCCCCAGCATCCCTGTAGGCCCCCTTCAGGTTTTGGAAGGCTGCTATGAGATCTCCACGCAGCCTTCTCTTCTCCAGGCTGAACAGCCCCAACTTTCTCAGCCTATCTTCATATGGGAGGTGCTCCAGTCCCCTGATCATCCTCGTGGCCCTCCTCTGAACTTGTTCCAACAGTTCCATGTCCTTTTTATGTTGAGGACACCAGAACTGCACACAATACTGCAAGTGAGGTCTCACGAGAGCAGAGTAGAGGGGCAGGATCACCTCCCTCAACCTGCTGGTCACGCTCCTTTTGATGCAGCCCAGGATACGGTTGGCTTTCTGGGCTGCAAGCGCACACTGCCAGCTCATGTTCATTTTTTCATGGACCAACAGCCCCAAGTCCTTCTCCGCAGGGCTGCACTGAATCTCATCTCTGCTCAACCTGTAGCTGTGCCTGGGATTGCTCCGACCCAGGTGGAGGACCTTGTACTTGAATTGGTTAAACTTCATCAGGTTGGCATCAGCCCACCTCACAAGCATGTCAAGGTCCCTCTGGATGACATTCCTTCCCTCCAGTGTATCAACTGAACCACACAGCTTGGTGTCCTTGGCAAACTTGCTGAGGGCACACTCAATCCCACTGTCCATGTCACCAACAAAGATGTTGAACAAGACCGGTCCCAACACCGATCCCTGAGGGACACCACTCGTTACTGGTCTCCAGCTGGACATTGAGCCATTGAGCATTACTCTTTACGTGCGGCCATCCAGCCAGTTCTTTATCCACTGAGTGGTCCACCTATCAAATTGATGTCTAAGAGAACTAAACAGTCAGTTTTGACATTCAGATCCATAAAGGTTGAAAACTAATTTAAGCGTACTAGATTCATATCAGAGTAAATATTTATCACCTATCAGGAATGATTTGAGAAAGCATTATCACAGAATCATAGAATACCAATTGGAAGGGACCTCAAGAATTTGGAGCAAGTTGAGAGGAGAGCCATGAGGATGGTAAGGGGGCCTTGAGCATCTCTCTTATGAAGACAGGCTGAGAAAATTAGGGCTGCTCAGGAGGGAGAAGAGAAGGCTGCATGGAGACCTCTAACAGCCTTCCACTGTCTGAAGGGGGCCTACAAGGATGCTAGAGAGGGATTCTTCATTAGGGACTGTAGCGATAGGACAAAGGGTAATTGTTTTTTAAAGGGTTTAAACTTTAATAGGGGAAATTTAGGTTGGATATAAGGAAGAGATTCTTTACTGTGAGGGTGGTGAGGCACTGCAATGTGTTGCCCAGGGAAGTTGTGAATGCTCCATTCCTGGCAGTGTGCAAGGCCAGGTTGGATGGGGCCTTCAGCAACCTGGTCTAGTGGAAGGTGTCCTTCCCCTTGTCAAGGGTTCTGGAACTTGATGTTCTTAAAGTCCTTTCTAACCTGAACCATTCTATTATTCTACAATCTGGTCCAACCTTTCTAGGCAAAACACGACCTAGACTAAATGTCCGAGCACCCTGTCCAGCTGAATTTTAAGCATCCAGCATTGGGGAATCCACCATTTCCCTGGAGAGATTGCTCCAATGGCTGATTGTTCTCACTGTGAAAAATTTTCTTCTTGTGTCCAGTTGGAATCTCCTCAGGAGTAACTCATGATATGATACAGCAAGTTAAAGTGCCACAGGAAGAAAAGAGTTTTTCTTCAAGTATTAATAACCTCTTTTTTTTTTTTTCCCTATGGGAATCTGTGCTAGAACTTCAGTTGTGGCTCCAGTTTTTCTTGCCGTTGAATTCCTCCTCATTCTTTACAAAACTGAAATAAAAAAATAGGTATAAAGGCAAATCCTTTTATTCCCCCAGACACTTGAAGAAGTCCCATTCCAGTTTGAAAAGTAAAATCTCTCACTGCAAATTGCAATACGATCTCCTGCTAAGCATGTGACAGAGCAATGTGCCCATTGGAGATAATGCACTAACAGCCTTGTCAGGCTCTCACTGCAAAGCTGCTGCTTTATCAGGTATAAAGGCCCTTTAACACACAATCTGACATCCAAGTACAGCTTCACTGGAAGGAGAAATATTTGGTGGAAGGGGCATATGGACAACTCTTCCTGTAGCAAAGCAGGATGACATAATGAATGGCATTCACCATGTAGGTTATTGGCTCCTTGAATGAATTACTAAATATATGAACAAGAGTGACATTTGGAAATACAGAACAAGATACCTAGTTAACATGTCTACCAACCTCCCAAATACCTTAGTCTCTTTAAATGTATTATCCTTTTCTGCCCACACATCCAGTAATTTCAAACAAACAACCATGCCCCAAGAAAAGAGGACAAGAGTTGATTAGCCGTTCCACAGTCTCAAATGAGCTTCATACAGAAGAACAGTCATTGCAGAAAATTTCTGACTGTAAGTTCAGCAAGCAAAAATAGAAAAAAGAATGCAGACATTCAATCATCAGGAAAAAAAAAACAAAAGTAGGATGCATGTAGCATATACAGCTTTAGCTATAAAAAAATGGTAGAATATATGAAAAAAAATGCTCAATGTATACATATATTTGATATTCCAGGACTGATTGGAGGAGCAAGTTTCTTTTGTTTCTACAACAGATTGTAATTCATTGAAAAACTAGTAAATTATTCAAACTGAATAGTGCAAAATTATTCTACTGGCTTCTGGCAATATCAGCTCATTACATATTAATTCACTGATACTGCCCACATGAATCAAAATCAAAAGTTTAAAATTTCCACTGTTGCTGATAAACTATTTACCTGTCTTTGGATCAATTGAGAAATATGGTTGTCCCTGAAGAATGCTGTAAACCACTCTAGCACTGTTTCCGTAAGTGGGATCATCAGCATCTGTTGCCTTTACTTGAAGCACATATGCTCCTGCAAAGAAACACAGGTAACCACATTTTCAGTAAAGAGCAGTGATCAGGGATATTTCAGGCACATTAGGAACACATGTTGCTAGTGGATTCTGTTGCAATTCTTGTTCCACTGGAAACAAGGTGAGAATAAACCAGTTGATTCTTCATCTCCATGCTAGCAACCATCTAGGTAACAGCCAAGGCATAATGGGAAGGAAAGGGGAAGCAGCCCACCATCAGAAGATACTACAAACATTTTATGATGCATGCATTATTTACAAAAACTTTTACCCAACACATATAGGGTGAGCTCTGGGGAAGCAAAATACTGGAATTTGAAAAGAAGTATACCCCACAGTTTTGTGAAAAAGTAGACAACTGAGAATACAAAGTATGTGGATTGCATTTAAAACAAGGTTTTGGTCAAGCAACTTCTGAATCTGCCAGTGGACCAATCTGTAAGTACCTTAAGAAACTATGTTAGCAGTCAGCAAAAAGATGAAATTCACATTCCCATTGCAGACAAGTCTTTTTACCTTTCCAATATAGCTCAGTAGGAAACAGAAATACTGCGGAAGAAGAACCTCTCCATGGCACTATTTTCAGCCATGGTTATAGATCAGACCTAGTGCATTTTGCTTTATATTCTGACTTAAAGGGGACTGACTGAGCAAAATAAATGCACATAAAGACAGAAAACTAACTGTAAATAGCAGCAGTCTTGCAGAAATGTCTTGTCCTTACTGGTTGCTAAGAAATTTACCTGTGTTTTCTCCCTGCCCCATAATGAAAATTGTACTCAAACTACAGTCTTCAGCAAAACAAACAGACACGTATATAGGCTTTCGCATCAGCTTTGAAGAATTCAGCTTCCGATGATTTTATGTGCAAATTAATGTTGGAATTTGCATGACCTACATGAGAAGCTGCACAGGGAGGAGGGTTATCCCCACTGTTTTTGTTTTAAGAAATGATCTGCATTTCAAGGGCATCTGACACTTTTTTAAGAATATCTGTGGATACAACAATACTGCAAGCACTTCAAGACTCCTACTTTTATGTAATGAAAACTGGCAAGTTTCAAAGGATGTTCACAATCTAAAATTAACCTTAATGGACTTGGCGAAGTTTGTTTCTAGGAGTGCCTCATTGAGACCTGCTCCGCGTGAAAGATCCTATGACATCGACAGGAAAGCAACTGATAGCAAAGGCAGCTGTTTGGAAGACTGGGTTTTTTTCAGTCCCTCTTCAACCCCTCCCACTGCCCCCCAGTCTTCAAGAGATAATCTTTCTGTCTCCTGAAGAAGACACAGAAATATAAGTGTAATTTGACTAACAATAACTTTTTAAAGTCAACAAGCTGATCATGTTTTTAAGCTGAGGGCAAGTTTCATTAAAATAAACTTCTAAAAGAAAGAAAAGATTAGCAATGAATAAATGAATTAAAATAAACCACTGAGGTGGATTCCGTAAACTAAAACCTAGGAGGTTAATTTCTTGACTTTCTGGAAGTGAAGGGTGAAGAATGGTATGCGTTAGAAAAGACAGAAGTCCAGGTTCAGTGTAACAGTAGTGGAAGCAGTGCGTACTTAAAACACTTCTGCCTTTCTTTACGGAACACATAACCATAACTGACTACACATTAAATGGCTTAGGCAAGCCCAGCTGGAGGAATATGCTTTCTTACTGGAGTGATAGACAGAAGCTATCAAATACCTGTAGAGCATTTCATGGCTTTTATCTGTCCTTGTTCATAAGGAATATCTTTGTAATAGGATCTCCCACTTCCAACCCCATCTTCTGCTCCAGAAATTCAGGGAACCACAGCAATAATTTAGTTCCACTCCAGTGACAAAGATGAATGAGAAAATGGTAGCTTTCAAATTTTTCCCTCTCTTCCCCCCAAAAAATATACATTCACTGTAAATGACACCTTTGGGCCCTTAGTGTTGTGGAAGAAAAAGCAAGATCTCTCTTTTTTTTTGAGAAAAATTCAGTCTTTTTTAAAAAACATCACTCTGCTTTTTCCACTGAAAATAAATGCTACATTTTAACATATTTGTTGCCTTCTTTCCTCTTTACAAAATTGTTCAGCATTCCACTGTTCTGACCTTATGTTGGTGAGTTTTGTGCCTTCTGAAGTGCTGGAGCAAAGCATCAGATTCCCAGGTGCTGAGATCTGACCTAGAGCTGTGTGTCTGACTGCTCTGGCTGCAAGTGTGCTACTTCAGGACTGGTTCAAGACAATAACCTGCACTTCCTCAAAAAAAAAAAAAAAAAAAAAAAAAAAAAAAAAAAAAAAATTGTGGTGCTGTCAAAAATTCCCAAGTATCCCCTTGGGCTAGGACTCCTAGCCAGACAATTGGCTGCTTGGTTGCTACTTAAGGGAGCTGATTTTAGTTTGTCTTCTGAGTACTAATGGACCTGCTGGACTGAGATCAGAGTAGGGCCATGAAGATGATGAGAGGACTGGAGAACCTTTCCTATTCAGACAGGCTGGCAGAGTTGGGGCTGTTCAGCCTGGAGAAGAGAAGGCTCCAGGGATACTTCATAGCAGCCTTCCAGTAGCTAAAAAGGACCTAAAAGGAATCTGGTGACGGACTTTTTACAAGGGCATGTGGGAATGGCTTTAAACTAGAAGAGGATTAATTTAGCTTAGATGTAAGGAAAAAAAATCTTTACTGTGAGGTTGGTGATGCACTGGAACAGGTTGCCCAGAGAAGCTGTGACTGCCCCAACTCTGGAAGTGTTAAAAGTCCAGTCTGAATGGCACTTCGAGCAACCTGGCCTATAGCAGCAGGGCTGGAACTACATGATCACTTTAAGGTCTCTTCCAACCCAAACCAGTCTATGATTCCATGATTTATGACTGAATGCATGGATTGGTAACACTTCAGAGCATAAGAAAATTTATGATGTATACTAAATTAACACAGAGAACTACTGACAGTATATTAATGAGCTTCTCTTGAGTTCAAACAGGTTTAGGTAAGAAATGTCAAACTCAGATATTCAAGCAACCTTAATTTTTCTTACTATCGTGTAATTATTCACATATATTTAAGATGTCATGTAAGGTATTGAATGTGTTATTTGGTGTATTTTTAATAAGTAAAGTTGGTAATTTTTCATGAATTTAATCCATATAGTGTCTCAGGAGACTGAAGCAACAGATACAGCAGTAAACATGTTTATCTCATTTTGCATATTCAAAGCAAAGTTTCTGTGTCTGGGAATGGATTTTGGAGCTCTTTCCCCATTCCATCATTTGTATCTTAACCCCATAGCAACAGCAGCTTAAAAGCGGTAGTTGTCATTTTCACAGAGCAGTGACCAGTTCCCCTACTTTCCAAAACTGCAGTGACCAGCTAGCAGCTCCTGCTAGCTCACCAGCAGAAGAAACTTTTTACCAGCGCAAAGATCTGATGAAAGAGTGTGAGCTAGAATTAGTGCTTTCATGATGATACTTCTGGCAGAGTTCATGTCACCTATTATTAGACTTCTACCACGTAGCCACCTACATTCACTCCAGGCATCTGTAGATTACCCTGCATCCATGGGCTGGGCACAGGCCACCTGGTAGCACTAGTCTGCTTGTGCCAGTGATGCAGAGGCAGATATGTGAAACACCACAGCTGAGTCTGTATCTATGGCTAACTTCTCACAGAAAAATGTGACACTGAAAGGTGAAGGAAGCCTGATGGTCCCTACACGTACTGATTCTTCGTGGTCTAAAAATATTAGGCCACTCAGGTATATGCTCCAGATACATGCTCCAGGTAATTTAACCTTATTACAGAAAAGAAGGGAGAAATGTTGATTTATAAAATAAGTTTTATTAAGGCAGATATTTAAAGTAATTTTAGCTCGATAAATAGCAAGCACTGAATACGAAAAATAACCCATTTCACAGTCATAGCAGTTTCAACTGTATAATTAATCTGTCAGAAATTTTACAACTACCAGATATGTAAAGCTTATATTTTTATAAGAGGTCAGGCATATATTAATGTGCCTCCAGTCTTTTACTAACTTAAATACATACCTAATGTTCTAAAAAGGTTTTATGAAATTGATTTCTCATCCTTTCAATATTTTCAAGCATTGCTCATTGTACCTAACAAGCTTTCTATTTTATTGCAAAGCATAAAACCAATATATTTTTAAAAGTAGGCTCTAAAATCTTTTTCGCAGGCAATACGATGGGGTTCTACAGCTATAAATCTTTAATGCACAAAGGTAGTGATGGAGGATCACATTTACTATAGCTCATGACATTTTAATTAAAACATGTACTTATGTTACTACATGAGGTAATCCAGTGAACAAAAAAAATTTTTTTTTTTTTGTTGTTTGGAAACACTTTATATGATAGTACTTAAAAAGACTTATATTTTTAATTTCTGATATGCAATCAACAAATATTTGATGTAAGGCATTACAAAATGCAGAAGAACAGAATTACATACTTTAGCTGTTTTTTATGATTTACAAAGAAAAGAAAAATAATGCTAAACCATTCACACAGCTCAAGAAAATTGTACAGAATTTTAATGAAGATTTTTTTCTTTAAATTAATACAGACAGTATTGAAGACTAGCATACTGTAAATAGTCATTTTAATCACAGCATACGGGTCTTAATTTTACTCTGCCTGAAGTCCAAAGGCAATCCAGCAATAATTGCAAATAGAATGGGGCCCAAGATCTCTAATTCATTGGCCAAACTGACTAAAAAGCACTAAAAAAGTCTCACAGTTCATATTAGAATGACTGGAGGGAACTACAGGAATCCTGAGTTTATACCACAATGAGAATGTTTATGAAATAGGGATTTGACTTCCAGGTGTTCTGAGAAGAACCTGCTTTGAGGCTTTGAAGAGACAAGAGAAGGCTGGATGGGAGCAGTAAGGTTTGAGGGTAATTGAGAAGAGAAGAGACACTGAAGTGAGAGCAGGACTTTATTATGTTGTAAGTGTTCCTCAGGGTCAGGCTGAAGCCTGTCTCCACTCTGTGTAGGTCAGAGGCTCAGTCCCAGCAGGTTGCTCAGGTCCTTGTCTATACAAATTATAAATGAGAGAGATCCCACAATCTCTTAGGATGCTCCTATAGGATCCTGCCAAGAAGATTCCTGAACAAGCTCAAGTCACTTCTTTTGAAGTCCAGAGCTGTGATTTTAGCTTTTGTCTTGTTCATCCTTTTTTTTCCATATGGGAGGTTTTATGTGAATATGTATAGAATTTTCTTTTTACAATGGACTATCAAGGCAGTTTCATCTACTCATGAGTAGTGAGTAAAGATCAGATAGCAGATATTCTGTCATAAATTTTCTTATTCTTTTCTTTTTGTTTCCCCATGTCCCAAGAATGTTTTCTTGTAGAGTTAAAAGAGCTGTCATCATCTTGCTGTACACAAACCTACTACATGTATGATTTTGTGGTCTTGTTACTTTGCTGTGAGTTGTTGGTGCCTAGTACTTTTGAAAGAAACCATAGAATCATAGAATAGTTCAGGCTGGAAGAGACCTTCAAAGGTCATCAGACTGCTGTGCAATCATTTTTTATATAGGCAGGAGGAAGTAAGGGCATAGCTGCTGGCATAGAAACTCACTACTTGGCACAATATTCTTCATAAACAATACCAAGAATAGCACTTTGGCAACCCAAACAATATCCACTCTCTTTTTAGAATTCAAATAAAAATCTAATCAATATCAACCTTAGTCTTGCATTTGGTTTTGGTCGTTTGGGGTTTTTGTTTGTTTGTTTGTTTGTGTTTTGTTGTTGATGTTTGTTTTTAATTGTTGATGTTGTTTTAGGGTTTTTTTTGTTTGTTTGCTTTATGGGGGAAAACAAAAAGAAAAGGGAAAAGTGAATTTATGACTCACTGAAGCACTATATTGCAACTTGGATCAGGAGATGCACCATCTCAGTAAATATTCCCCTGACCTGCCACTAGCAGTTTTAGCAAAGCTCCAATACTGGAAGAACATGTGCGTCTGTAAAGAGATGCTGACATTGCCATTTTGGGGCTTATCTTTCATAGAAGAAATTACCTATAATATGTTTTGAAGATATACTCTTGAAGCTGACTCCCACAAAAGTAATGTAAGGAAGGCATATTTTATTTGGAAAAGCCAGTTTCCAGTTTATTTATTCGTGGCTGTGCAGCCCTGATAATAACACAAGCTTGCTGGCTCCATCAACATCTTGAATACTAGCCACAGTCAAAGTACACTCTTCTGCTGTTTTACATTCCAGACATCACACTGAACTTATGTTTTTTTCTCTCAGCTGCCAGAAGCAGCCATGTCCACAAAATCAATACTGCCATTCCCATTGTAATTGACGAAAAATGGCAGCTTTTTGCTAAAACTTTTGCTGCACTAGTAGATAAAAGCAGCTGTTGCAAGTTTTAGCATTTTGTGCATAATCAAACAGATTTCTAATATTTCTAGAATAATATCTGATTTACAGTGGCAATGATCCAGGGACTATGGAAGCTGGCTTTGTTAAGCTGAACTACACACTCTGATTTCATCTGGAAAACAGTGCTTTAAGTGTTGACTTTTTTTTCCCCTGACAAATTAGAAGACCTAGCATTGTGAAAAAGAAAGATTTATTTGTTTCTTATTCCTCATGCCATAAATGCTTTAAAAAGGAAGAACCAGGGTTTTAGAAAGAGTCGCCTCATTTTACTGCCCACACTGTTTTTTGTCTCTCGAAGTCTTTCTCCAAATTAATACATCTCTTTCTCCTGACCATCCCTGTCTCCCTGATGAATGATGACAGTAAACAGGGGAAGCCTACAGCTGTGGGTTTTTAAGATAATTATTTAGCTTGGAAATCAGCAAAGCAATTATTTTCTTTTCCCTTTTTTTTTTTTCTACCCTCATCTGTTGGGGTCAGCCAGAGTTAAGCCACTAAGGGCACACAATCTGGCTAAGCTAATAATGACTCTTTTAGAATTGAGTATTTATTTATTTTTATTAATTTAGGCTATTTATTTATTTATAAAGACAGCTAGCTGCTTATGTAGTCCCAAGGCTGTGATAATGTTTACAGAGGTTGCACTTCTGAAGAAAATGAGGAGCTTGAAATAGCAGCTAATAGTCTATACCCAATACACACATGAAGGAGTAGCCTGGTAAAGCAACTGCTTGAAATAATGGACAAGGAGGGCAGCACAAGAACCAATTAGCAAACACTAAGCTTAATAGCCATCCATTTGAGAAATACACCTCTTGCAAGTGATTTTTCCTTTCTGTTTTCAAGTCTGGATTGTTTTCCTCTGACCAATATGACAGAGGTTCCTCTCACACATATGAAATTTAGCAAATAGAAAAACTTAGCTTTTGCTTTGATCACCTTGAAAACTTGATAACTTTTCAGGCCATGACTCAACAGGGACTTGATTTTACCAGTATACCCATGATGGCTAGTATGTCGGAGATAAAAGTAAACAGTACACCCTCTATTCACAATAGCTATAGTGGCAGTAACCCTACTGTAGATGTCTCTATGCTGATTAAAGCATGCTTTTGTTGTTTAGTTTGTTTTACAGGGAGGTGGTGCAAGTTTCATTTGAAGAACCTTTTTGATAACTCTAACTATGCTATGATTCTATGATTTTATGATATCGAATACTATGTCTGAATCATAGAACTTTGCCAAAAACACTGCATGAAATTAGATGTGCCCTGGGAAGTAAATATTTTCTTCAATGGGATTGTGAAAAAATAGATGTTAGCCATACCTGATATACTGAAATCTAATGGGTTTAAGAAAAAAAAGTCAAGCCCGGAATAACAGCACAAGAAGCTATTTATTAAAACACAAGGATTTATTTATTAATCTGTAAAGTGGTCTCAGTGTGATCAAAATATTTTTTCAGATGTAAATGCTCAAAGAAAAGGCTAAATATTAAGCTCAATTTGAATGAGGAAAGTGATATACTGGAACTGATTCCTAGCTTTTGAATGCTAATGCAACTTGATGGTTGTCATGATGTTTAGCTGTACAGCACTTAGTAATATCAGCTACATGTCTTTCAACAACATACCATCCTTCTAGTGACAGATGAAAGAGTACCAAAGAAAGAAGCATTTTTAAGCAATCCAGGGAACAAATTTCACTTTTCTTGTGTAAGAGTTCCTGGAGGTTCTTAGAGGCGTGCCACAGGTCTTGAAATTACAACACATTCCCCAGCCCACCTCCCCTCCCCCCCCCAAAAAAAAAAAAAAAAAAATTGTGGGCATCACACAAAGAATTCAGGAGAAAATACGTCTTAGTGCATTTCCATTACTTCACTCTTTGAAGTTCTCATGAGCTGGAGTTTCACACATCTGTTCTTCAAATGTCAAATGATTTATTCAGAATGTAGTTATAATAAAACCTGAGCTTTATAGAGGAAATAGAAAGAAAAATTAGTGTGAAATAAATGTCATCCATACTGAATGCCAGTTAAAAGAACTTTATTTTGATTCACAGTAGATGTTCGGATGGTATAAGGAGGCTGGTTTTTTCATTTATTTTTACCAGATGCTGGACCTGATCAGAAATAATTGAATTCTATGTTCACCCAGGCATCTTTACCTGAGTAAAGTTCATTCTTATGCCAGAATTTGGTGAAAAAGTAATTTTAGTCTTGAATGACAGAATAAGCTTCTCAAGATATTTTTGGCCAATTATATTTTAATAGAATAATTCACTTGGGATAAAATATTAGTAACCAAATTTCTGTAACTAAATTTCAGATTAATCTGGTGACATTTCAAGGAAGAGATTTGGAAAAGTTGATAGCTGAGCACGTTCAAAGTTTTGTTTTTTTTCCTGCATCAAATCTCTTCCTTCCTACTCACACTGTTGTGGCTAAATCTCTCAAGAAGGATGCAGAGCAGTCTTCATGAACGCTTTGTCCTTCATGGTTTTTTGTATTACCTTTACATCTTTTATCCTACTTAAAATCTACAAATCTTCTGAGGGCAAACTTGGATTAGGCAGAGACATAATAACATGCAAAAATAACCTCAGAACACAACAGTGCCTTTACACAATCTAGTATGCAATGTGCTACTCTGAAAGATCATGATTTTTTTCTTAAATTATTCAATCAGAATATTGCATTGAAGACTTTCCTGCTACTTCAAGATCAAAGCACTTAAGAATCCACATAACCCTATACATTTGCATTAAAATTTAAAATGTCATCTGATCCATTCAGCGTCTTAATTCATAATTACTAGACTATTCTACACAGATTCCTACATCAACACTCAACTATACTAACCTCCAATGGTAGTAGGAAACAATAACCCCAGAAACCTATGACAGGGTTCTGACTATAGGGGCTTCAGAACTTGAACAGCAGGGATGTCCCTAGGCCTGAAAAATGTTCCTCTTGGGCAGTCATTTTCAAGAACAAGAAAAACGGTAAAAGAAGCTTTCCAAGTGACCTCAGGCTCATCGTCCATCACAAATGGTATTTCAGAAAAAAAAGCTGGAAGAACTCCACAATTTGAAAACAGTCAAGACAACATGGCCCTAGTCTGACTCCTAGCAGTGATTTATTTAAACCCTGAAACACAGGCCATCATATCCTCTCCAAACATCTCTTACCTTTTACCACAATAGTTGGGCCTTCCTAAAACAAAGCTAAGAAATTAATTTCCCTTTCCACAGGAACAGGGTAAGAAGTAATGAACTGAACATACAGCAAGGGAGACAGAGGTTTTTCATGGATGAATGGAGACAGCTTGCACAAGGCTAACTGTGGTGACTCTTCTACTCAGGTGGGCTTTCTGTTCCCTCTCACAAATCCCATCCCTCTTGTAAGAATGATCCAGCCACTTATAAAGGTACAAAATGTGGTGACCTTCAGATTTCCTTAATAACTCACAGCAGTTTAGTGGACTTTGAAAAAGCAGCTGAATCATCCTTGCAGCAGAAACTCCTGAGAGAGATATAGAACAAACAGCTGGCAACAGGAAATAGTGCAGGCATTAAATGCAAGATGGTCAGACTTCAAACACAGACCTAAATGCTAACTGTAAGCACACAATTAATTTTCTTTTATTATTTTAATAGAGGGATTGAAGTGTCAGTATCTTTGGAAGTTCTTGAGAACAGATAAGTCATTTTTTAGGCATGACACATATGTGGTTGATCCTCATGGTAATGCATTAAGAGAATTTGAGATCCCTTCTAACCCTAGCTTTGCAATTCCATGCACTGTATTAACAGATATCCCTCCCCTTGGAATATTACTATGTCCTTGCTCTTGAGGCTAAGATAGAAGTGCCTCTGTGTTAAATGCTTTAGTTTCATTAAGGGGTACACTTTTGAAGCAAACCTTTCAATTGCCCCTAATTACTATGCTCTGGTAAATATGTGAAGCACTCTTTAAGTGTGCAAACTGGATTATTTTGGGGTGAAGCTAAACTGGAAGATATACTGTAGGTGTGCCCTTGATCCAGTGCAGCTGTTAACGGGTAGGTGTTTAGTCCAAGGGGTCAAATGAGAGTTTATTTTCAAACCATGAGAGTAGATATATTCTGGATGTCAATTTCGCATCACTCACTGCTTCATTACACAAAACTGTTTCTATTGCATCATATTACTGTTTAGTATGACATACGTAGCCTTTATTCTTTGTACAGCACCAGGAGTAATACTTGTCCAATATTTTTTGGAGCTTTTAGATATACCATAGCAATACACAGGTATCATTATTATTTCACATAAGGAACAGATGCAACTTCATTAGCAAAAGTCTATAAGGTTTCAAATGAAGACAGAAAATGCTATGGTAACACTGTGATACACATTTAGCCAATTTAATGATGCTGAAAAGAGAACATTTTAGTGATTAGGAGGGAAAAGAAATTCAAACCATAAGGTCATATTAAACAAATGGAAGAAATTTCAAACAGACCCACTTGAAACCAGCTGTAAGCATGACTCTTCTGTCTCAAATATCTTATATTAGTGTGACAATTCCCTTCTTTTCAAGTGTCTGCATTCTGCTTTTCTTTTTCTAAAATCATATTACAACCCTCTAGTGTACCAGTCTGATTTGTTATTGATCTGAACAGTAAATTCAATTTTGAATTTACTTTATTATTTAGATCAGTATAATGCTTTGATAATACAGCACGATTAAGCAATACCTCAAGTGTCATTCACAGCAGGCAAATATCTGGACTGTGTACTGTCAGACTAGGGACTTACAACCACTTTTCTTAAGAAAAACGCAATAAGCCACAGAAAATGTCAGTGTTTTACTGGAGGAATGCACTTCCCATCATAGGGAAGCCATAAATAGGAGGATGCTTTTTGCCAAAGGGTTATAGAAACATGTTTTTCACAATTTTCTGCCATACGGAGCATCAGGAAAGACTGTGACCTAAGCAGGAAACTGGAACAGGGAGATCTTGTCTGTTCTTACTTCTATACCACATTGCAGGTCAACAAAGTATTCCACTGTTTCTTAGATTCTCCAAGACAAATTGGAAACACAAGCCTCCACATTTAGGCTGGTGAATGTTGTTCTAAGAGTTCAAGGCACATAGATTTTTGGTGCTCCATAGAGTGGGGATAGTAGAGATGTCTCCAATATATCACTGGTCATGACATAATAATATGCATATCTTAGGAACCTGAACGTATACAAGTCCATGGGACCTGATGAAATCCATCCGCGGGTCCTGAAGAAAGTGGCAAATGAAGTTGCTAAGACACTGTTCATCATATTTGAAAAATCATGGCAGTCAGGTGAAGTTCCTGATGATTGGAAAAAGGGAAATATAACCCCCATTTTCAAGAAGGGGAAAATTGGTGAGCCGGGAAACTATGGATCAGTCAGCCCCACCTCTGTACCAGGCAAAATCTTGGAGAGGATTCTCCTGGAAGGCATGCTAAGGCACATGAAAATCAAGGAGAAGCTTGGTGACAGCCGGCATGGCTTCACTAAGGGGAAATCCTGCCTGACCAATCTGGTGGCCTTCTATGATGGGGCTATGGAACTGATGGACAGGGGTAGAGCAGTTGATGTCATCTACTTGGACTTGTGCAAAGCATTTGACACCGTCTCACATGACATCCTTGTCTCTAAGTTGGAGAGACATCAATTTGATAGGTAGACCACCCAGTGGATAAAGAACTGGCTGGATGGCTGCACACAAAGACTTGTGCTCAATGGCTCAATGTCCAGCTGGAGACCAGTAACGAGTGGTGTCCCTCAGGGATCAGTGTTGGGACCGGTCTTCTTCAACATCTTTGTTGGTGACATGGACAGTGGGATTGAGAGCACCCTCAGCAAGTTTGCCGATGACACCAGGCTGTGTGGTTCAGTTGATATGCTGGAGGGAAAGAATGCCATCCAGAGGGACTTTGGCATGCTTGTGAGGTGGGCTGATGCCATCCTGATGAAGTTTAGCCATGACAAGTGCAAGGTTCTCCACCTGGGTCAGAGCAATCCCAGGCACAGCTACAGGTTGGGCAGAGAAGAGATTCAGAGCAGCACTGAGCAGAAGGACTTGGGGGTGTTGGTCAATGAGAAATTGAACATCAGCCAGCAGTGTGCGCTTGCAGCCCAGAAAGCCAACCATATCCTGGGCTGCATCAAAAGGAGCGTGACCAGTAGGTCGAAGGAGGTGATCCTGCCCCTCTACTCTGCTCTTGTGAGACCTCACTTGCAGTATTGTGTGCAGTTCCGGTGTCCTCAACATAAAAATGACATGGAACTGTTGGAACAAGTCCAGAGGAGGGCCACAAGGATGATCAGGGGACTGGATCACCTCCCGTATGAAAATAGGCTGAGAAAGTTGGGGCTGTTCAGCCTGGAGAAGAGAAGGCTGCGTGGAGATCTCATAGCAGCCTTCCAGTATCTGAAGGGGGGCTATAGGGATGCTGGGGAGGGAGTCTTCATGAGGGACTGTAGTGAGAGGACAAGGGGTAACAGGTTCAAACTTGAATAGGGGAAGTTTAGATTGGATGTGAGGAAGAAATTCTTGACTGTGAGGGTGGTGAGGCAGTGGAATGGGTTGCCCAGGGAAGTTGTGAATGCTCCATCGCTGGTGGTATTCAAGGCTGGGTTGGACATAGCCTTGGGTGGCATGGTTTACTGGGAGGTGTCCCTGCCCCTGGCAGGGGGGTTGGAACTAGATGATCTTAAGGTCGCTTCCAACCCTAACTATTCTATGATTTTATGATTCTATAATTTGGAAATGTAGTGGGCAGGACACCAGACTATCCCTATCTAAGACACATAAAGCAGCATATGGCATTCTTCAAATTCCTTGAAGTCATACCTTTGAAAGAATTATGGACTACAGTCAAGAAGCAGTCAAATGACAAACTCAAGAGCTGACAGAATTACAAAATATTGCTTACTTGGGACAATACTTTATGATGTCTTAGAATGCATCTTGTAACTTACGGCTATGCAAACACTTGATCTTCTTTCTGCTGGTTTGCCTTGTTAAAAACTGAGAGATAAATTGTGGCTTATGGAACAAATAAAAAAAAACCTCAGCAAAAACATGATTTTAAGTGAATTTAAAGTATTCCACTACATGCAAAATATTTAAGTTTTGAGTATGGTAAGCAGGCAAAACCAAGAGAGCCTTTGTTTCCAGGGTGGCATGATGAGTAGAAGAGACATGTGTTGTGGGAGTTCTCAAATCAGTTGCCTTTCTGGCCTGAGGAAGTTCAAATTGGCACTGCTCACCTTTCTGGAAAAATTCATATGTGTGACTGCTTTTAATATTTATTTAATTATTCACAAGTTTGCCTGCCTTTTTTTCTAAGACAGATTCCTGACTCTCATGAAATGTCACTCTTTCTTTTACTTGCTCCTTCCCAGTTTCTTCTGGATGAGCACTCCTGATCAATGATGTTTTTAGCAACATGGAACCATATTAACAAGTGAGACTTAAAAATAGCTTTTTACCTACAATAACTAGAATAAGACCACTGCAAGCAGAGAAACAGAAACCTGTATTTTCTACACAAATTGGACTATAACATTAAAACCTTTCCCAGAATATTTGTGTGTGTAATCAGCTAACTGTCAAAGAGTTTCAAGGCATCTGGAACTGAACTTTAAAGTAAATGAACTCTTCACTAAAACAAAAAAGCTTTTAGCAACACTCTTGTTCTTTGTGACCCAATTTTAATCTCTTAAGAGGGATTCAGTGTTGTGATTCCAGAATTAACTACTGCTGTGGAAAGTAAGAAACATAATGGAGGATATGGGGAGGAGGGAGGTTTGAAGTATGGGACAAAACATCCTTGTCCTCTGCTTACAGAACACTATTAATCTAAGATTACTCAATTTTAAATTTAGTATTGTTTTCATCAGTGTGTCCTAATTGTGGGTGCTGAAGTTCCACTATTGAACTTCAGGCACTCAGGATTTCACTCTCAGCAAGAAAAGTTAATGCATCTGCCCATGGCAAAATGCAGATAGCCTTTGTTTATCAATTAAATCTTCATTCATCCTGTATCTAAAAAGAAATGCCTGAATCTCATGGGATAATCTGTGTTATTTACTGCGTGGGTTGTGGCTGCAACACTTCAAACTGGAATAATGACAGATATGGTGACAAGTTAGCCAGTGGTCCTGGGGTTATTCTAGATGATATTAAAGGCTGTATTCACATATGTGCCACTCTTCTGTTTATGTCAGAGGTAAATCTAAAGCCCAGAGCTCCATTCTTAAAACTCTTTCTCTTAGCCATGACTGACAAACAACACTGTTCTCATACCAAGTCAAAGAGTGTATCTTCTGGCAAAATATATCCATGCTCCTTATCTTTTACCTAATTAGGAATGTTTTGGCTCAAGGTGCTTGACATTTCCCACCTTAAAGCCCTGTTTGGGAGGAGTGAGACTGGTCTTCCAAATACTAGCAACAAAGGTCTCATTACCCAGGACAGCAAAAGAACATACGTTTAGAAATCCCTGCTGTTTTGAAATCCAACTAGCTCATAGACTCACAGAATAGTTTAGGTTGGAAGGGACCTTCAAAGGTCATCTAGTCCAACCCCCCTGCAGTGAGCAGGGTCATCTTCAACTAGATCAAGTTGCCCAGAACCACATCCAGCCTGGTCTTCTATGTCTCTAGGGATGGCACATCCACCACCTCTGCGGGCAACCTGTGCCAGTGTGTTAACACCCGCATTGTAAAGCATTTCTTCTTCACATCCAGCCTGAATCTCCCCTTTTAGTTTTAAACCATCACCTTTCATCCTATCGCAACAGCTCTGTCATCCTAGATAAAACTAGATATATCCTGTCATGTTGATACTCCAGAGAAATAAGATTATAATTAAAATTTTCAAAGTGGATTTTGTGAGCTATCAATTGATTCTGAGCAGCCTTTCTGGTGGAAATTTTGACTCCAAATATTGCTTGAATGATTCTGCTAACATTCTTTTCTTCAAATAACTCACTATGCAGACAATGAATTCTGTATTCAAAATGCATGACTGAACTCTGTGGGAACTCTTAAAATATAAAACATTCTGTCATCTGTCACAGATGCATCTCATTATTAACACATAGAAGAGACTCTATTTCAAAATATTTTGGTCCCTTTTGCAAATTGATGTGCCTTTGAGAAGCAACTTTAAACACATCTTTTTTTAAAAAGCCCTGCTTAGATTCTAAAAGGTGTGTTTTCTTTTTACAGGAATCGCTTCTCTACCTTATGAGTTCAACTTGAAGATTTTTTGGACTTTCAAAAAACATGTCAGTCAGGGTTCTTTTACTAAATTCAGTTGAAACTGACTCAGAATACTGTCAAAAGTTTTTAGAAATGTACCTCAGCCCATAAGTGCCTCCTGGGTGCTAGAGGAGACAAAAAAAAAAAAAAAAGGACTTTTAAGTTATTATTTATGTCCTAAATCTAAACATTTTTTTTTATAATTTTCTTCCCCAAGAGCCACAATCACATTTCTCAACCTCACTGAACCCTGAAATAAGATTCAAATTAGAATGATAAAATTAGTAACAAGCCTCAGGCATAAGACAGTATTTGCTTTTAGCATTCAGTCTTGTTTTATTAACTATTAGAGACCTATGGCAAATGAGATTATTCTGAATATACATAGGATGGTACTGTAGTCCAGTCAAAGAGTCCTTATTCCTGTAGCAGAATAACTTTTTTGGTTTTTTTCTCTTAACTCTGGAATTCCTCAGATAGAGTGAAACATGTGCATTTGCAAGTACACAATGAAGCTGCAGGAAGAAGCGCTAAAACTTCCAGCATCTGAAAGCAGTAAGTTCTCAATTTTCACCTCAAAATTATTAAGGCTTCTGGTCATAGGACAAGTTACTCTCTAATAGAAAAGCCAAATCCTAAACAATACCAAAACAACACCAAAAACATACCAAAACCGACAAGTCTTCCATCCAGCTGCCAAAAGTATTCTCTCCTTTTTAGAGAACAGCGATACTTTATCTAGACTCATTGCAGGTCTTCTTGGGTGCTAAAAAAATCATAGAATCATAGAATAGCTAAGGTTGGAAAGGACCTTAAGACCATCTAGTTTCAACCCCCCTACCATGGGCAGGGACACCTCACACTAAACCATGTCACAATTTTCAGATGCCGATATCTTTGACTGTCATATTCCCATTCCCATGGACTCCAGCCAGTGAGCCACACAGAGCAAAGTGGGTTTCTGCTTCAAATTCAACCAATCAAATCAGCACTCTCCAGTGTTTACTTACTATATTCACTTACCCTACCATTTCTACTGCCATGTGCCCTACCATGCCTGCTCTTCTGCAACCATCTTGCTTATCCACCTTTCTTTTTCTCCTCTGGGACTTTCACTCTCAAACCTTGCAAATGCCTGGCTTGATAGCATATCCCTGAAGCAGCTCCAGCTTTCTTTAGATTTCTCTCCACAGAAAAAAAACCCACTCTTTTACAGTCTGTCTCCTTCCCAGAAAGCAATGTTTCTGGAAGCAGCTGACATTCAGCTGCTCAGTCATTTTTCATCCTTTGACTCTAACCAGCCTACTTCTTTTGTTTTCATTTTCCTTCTAATTTTATAGTGATATTTGAAATAAGTACTTTTGACATATTTCCATCTTTTTAATCAATTGTGGGACAAATAAATTGAGATCATCTTTTCTGGAAATGTATTCATACCAAATAATTGACACTGCTCCACAACTGTTTTTTTCCTGGCCTCATTGTACAACACACTTCATGTCAAGAGGTTGGCAAAAATGTATGCCACAACTAGCTAAAAAATACAGAATTTTATTGACAAATCTAATCAGTGTCAAACCACTTCTAATTGTTTGGGGTTTAATTTTTTTCACTTTCTTTATGGGCCTCTATGTTTTTTTAATCATTGAAATAAAAAAAATAATAGTTCATGTGAATGGGAGATAATTGAGGAGAAATGTATAGAAAAACTGTGGAGAAAACAGGTTCATTCATTTCTTTGTTACTGCAGCTAACTATAATGCAAAATATGGTCTGGTTTTCTTAAAATTCTGCAGGTGTGTGAAGGCTGCATTGAATGAGGGAGTGCACTCTTATTTATTTAGACCATTATGTAAAAACGTCTAATTAACTTTTCTTTGCTGCTTTAAATATGTTTCTATTACATGCTTGGGACTATTGGGGTTCCCAACAGTGACTGAATTTTGCAGCAACAAATTACTGTCCTTAAGTAACCCTAAGTACGTTTTCACTGAAAACTCATAAGCACACATCAGTTGTGGTTGTGGTCACAAAAAAGGAAAATCCTGCTTGACTGTACTTATTCTTTTACATTGCCATGAACATCATTTGTTTATTTAGGATAAAGACACATTTTTTGGAAAGTCTTCTGTAATATTTTCCTCTACGGTATAATGATGATCATATGCATCTCAATTTTCGGAAAGCAATGGCTCCCAAACTTTCTTCTCATGAATGACCATGCATTAGCAAGGTGTCATGTAGACATATTCTCATACACTTATTGTGCCAGCAATAACTGCAAGCTTCCACAATGGACAATCCTGATAGTTATGTTGTTAGTCACTATTAACTTTTTTCTCCTCTTATGTAATTTTTATCACTTCTTACAAAATACTTGTTTCTAGAGCCTATAAATTATGATTGCAATTTCCATTAGAAATTTCCCAAAGAGAGGATCCACCAGATGGTGCCATTCTCCTAGCAGAATACAGAATTTGGTATATGAAAGTTCTGAAATTCTTATTCATAGACATTGTTTAGTAATTGATATCTGATTTTTCACCTTTTTTTTTTTGCCCTATGCATTTAAGAACACTATGCTGACTTTTATTTTAATCAGTTCATGATTTCCTAGCTTTGTTTTTACTGAGGAAAAAATCCCTCATGTTCTGATGTAAAACCTGCATGCAGTCAAGGAAGAAAATGGGAAAAAGTAAAGCAAAACCTTATACTTTCATTCCTTACTTCTTCGACCAATATCAGTAATTGAGTTTGTCTTCCAGAATTGCTCAGAATGTCTTATAATTGGCTAACATATTTCTGATTTTTAAAAATTTTGATCTTAGATTTGACACAAGCTCAAGCTGGATTAAATAATAATAAAACAAAAATGCCAGGCTTATTCTGATTTACTTCAAACGATCCGTTCAAATTAATTATGCTTATCAGAGAAGAATCCTTTTACAGTAATATTTCATTGTCAGTCCTTTAGGACTGAAATAGCACATACAAGTCCAGATACTCATTTTAGCAAAAACTTTAACCTCTTTTTATCTTCATACCATATATCAATGTGACTTCAAGTAGTATCCACAGTTTTGTTTGATCCTTCTTTTGAACACACCAGAAAAGCACTGGACAGGATCCTACACCTTTATTTGGTCTTGACTTAATGAAAGCACATGACTTCTTTCTTCAGCCTTAATGCTTCATTTATCAGAGAGGGGTCTTCATCTGCCTCCATTCTCCAGAAGTGACTCCTACAACTCACCTGCCACAGGCTGCCTGACCTTACTGTTCCCAGCCCCGGAGTGTCAGTAAAGCATAGACAAAACAGATTAAACAGAAAACAGACTAAATCAATTGGGGCTAATTCTGGAACTCTCCTAATATGGCTACAAGCCAACACAGGGCGAAAAGATGCACAGGCATAACAGTGCTAATCTAACCTCTGAGATACATTGCATGTTGCTTTCTGCATAAACAGCCTTGACAGCCAAGCTGCCTCTCACACTGTACGCACAGACACAAATGCGCTACTACTATATGTATACACTCTGAGTGGATTCAAAATAAATTTTCCTCTACTTAATTCAGTAAATGTATACATAGTTTGATAGAATCACAGAAAAGTTTGGGTTGGAAGGGACCTCAGAGATCATCTAGTTCCAATCCCCCTGCCATGGGGAGGGACACCTTCCACTAAACCAGGTTCCTCAAAGCCCATCCAACCTGGCCTTGAACACTTCCAGGGAGGGGGTATCCGCAACTTCTCTGAGCAACCTGTTCCAGTGTCCCACCACCTTTATAGTGAAGAATTTCTGAGTAAGATATCCCTGCCCATGGCAGGGGGGTCAGAACTAGATGATCTTAAGATCCTTTCCAACCCTAACCTTTCTGTCATTCAATGATTCTTCCTTATATCTAATGTAAATCTCCCGTTTCAGTTTAAAGCCATTCCTCCTTGTCCTATCCCTACATGCCCTACAGGTCCCTCTCCGGCTTTTTTGTAAGCCCCATCTAGGCCTTATTTGGAAGGCTGCTATAAGGTTTCCCCTGAGCCTTCTCTTCTCCAGACTGAACAACCCCATCTCTTATACCTAATCAGTGTGTGACAGTACACTGAGACAAAATATAAGCATCTTTATATAATGCCTGATTTCAGTTGCTTCGTGACTCTGGAATGCCCTGTAAGCAGAGTCCACTGAGGAACTGAAGTGCCTCCTTTCTAAAAATGGCTTTCCCATTGAAACATGGGAGACTCTCACACTTTATTCAGGACAATGCCAATGGACTTTGGCAGGACTTTCATCTTTATAAGCCTGCTATCTGCCTGATGTATTCTCAGAACACCTTAGCTTTTACTTTCTCATAACCAGTTCCCAGTTTATTTGGTTTTATATGGAGTTTTCCTTAACCTAAATACCCTCTCTACAGATAGAATCATAGAATCATAGAATAGTTAGGGTTGGAAAGGACCTTAAGATCATCCAGTTCCAGCCCCCCTGCCACGGGAAGGGACACCTCCCACTAAACCATGCCACTCAAGGCTATGTCCAATCCAGCCTTGAACACCGCCAGTGATGGAGCATTCACAACTTCCCTGGGCAGCCCATTCCAGTGCCTCACCACCCTTACAGTAAGATAAATGCAGTCGAACTTGTTTCCAGATTTAGATGTTCTACTTTTGCATGTATAAATGCATAAAAATTGGACTTGTGGCATGAGCATTATACATCTGTGTGTGTCTTTCTTTTACTGAACTAAGAAAGTTAAATCTTGTCACATTTACAATTTGCATGATTTTATACTATATCAAATTTCTTGGGGGTTTGGGGTTTAGGGTTTTTTTAACTGATGGTGGTAGTAAAAGGCCTTCACATGCAAACTACACAGTGTCAACTGTATATGGTTAATCACACAATTGTTAGAAAAGCTTTCTGTAACAATTTCTCAGCTTTTTCAGGCTAATGATTCCCTAGTCAGAAAAAGAAAAATATATAATCACTTCAAATTTTAAATTCTAAAAAACAAATCTAGTAAGAAAGATAAGTCTTTCTAGTTCTTGGGTTTATGAGGATCAAGCCAAATCTGTTGAGCCTACTGATTTTTTTCAGCCCAGTGTTGGTTGCTACAATGGATTGAATTAGAACACTTCTAGAACAACCTTTGTCTTCTGAAATCCAACTAAAACAACAGGAGCCACAACATTATTGAAAAATTGATAGAGGTATTATGGCACTAATCCAAAATTAGACAGAATCTGACTTCTACCTCCAGCATGCTTGTTCTTATTGACTGTGGTTATTTTCCGTATCTCAGATTGTGGTAAATATGAATGCATTCAAAGAATATATATTTTTGTAAATTTGCCTTCAATGGATTGGTTGCTGCTCCTATACTATGACACAAGGGCTGACTTATGCATTCATTATTCTTTTTTTCACTGGGGGAATGCATATTATTATTGAAAACTGGTAGTGCAAGAAAGGTTAAGCAGGAACACCCTTGAAGTAAGTCCTTTGTCAACACAGAAGGAAAGAGATGTCAGATAGCTTGACTTAAAACTTCTGGTCATTATGATATTCTGGGATTACTTTGGTGCCCTTGTGTCAAGATAACCAACTCTTTATTCAGAGTTCCTTAATTAAGCAAAATTAAGTTATGTGGTTTAGACCAAAATAAAGACATTAAAGTTACCTATTTTTGTTTTTTTTCATCTGTGTGCCTATTATTTGCTATGATTAATGAGTGATGTTTACAGGGACTGTGACACAAACCACCAAGGAATTCTTCTGATAACACACCACACAGACTGAGGAGTTCATAATGATGTTGATGATGATCTGGGGCAGGAGTCAAAGTGATGCATTTTTCAACAACACTGTAGGTAGGTATCTGCAGTTATATTTTATTTAATCTCTTCTCTCCTCTCCTCCCCCCCCAGTATTTATATGATTTATGTTCTTACTTGGCTTTGACAATGCATGGCCATTAGAATGACATTATTCTAATGAGATCTTGTTTTTCATTCCTTCCACTTCCTCATTATAATGCACTAAAAGGAGTGCTTGTATTCCTATCATTACAAGGAAATACTGAAACAAGTACAGGATAATTTATCCTTTTTGTTCTCACCCACTGAAAAATTTGTGCCTTCTGGTCTAAAAAGCTATGGAATAGATGAAATTGTCCCTTTTTTTGTACAGCAAGGAAGAAAGCTATGTCACTGTAGGACAGAATTCCGTATGTGCAAGATCATAACCTGAAAATTACAGGTGTGCTGTCGTTATTACTGTTTAAGTCAAGTCATATGCTAGCTGGAAAAATGCTTCTAATCAGAACTAAGCCTTAGTTTGAAAACAGGAGCATGAAATGATGACCTTTTAAAATACCTGGTTCCTTATATAAGAAACCCAGGAACTGAATACACTTTACTGCTACTTATTAAACCACAGAGGGCTGCTCACCATTCTGGGTTTTTTTTCAGGATAAAAAGTAACAAATAAAACTTCTCAGAGGCAACAACACTAAGGAAACAATGCTTGACATAAATCCTGTAAAGCACAGTGTCACTTTTGTGAATACAGTCCACTCCATCCATATTTTCACAGTGCTAATTTAATTCTGTGCTAATAAAACAAGCAACTTAAAGATTTCTTCATTTTGGTAGAATTAAGTTTTTTCTGTGGAAGCAACCCCTTTTCAGCAAACATGAACTCAAAGGTTCTGTTCTAGATAATTTATTACAGATTCTCTGGGCTCAGGATTTGCTAAAGCCAAACTCATGCAATAACCTGTCCCACTGATTACTGGCACAATTGTTTTGCTTTGCTTGATGCACAGAAGAGAAAGCTATAGATTTATCTTTGGAAGCTGCTGGTATGTCATCATATAGCATGTAGAAAGGCTTACTAAATCACATCTTCATGTAAGTATATTTAATGACACATATCCATCTATTTTTACCACATGGAAAAAAAGAAAAAACAAACAAACAAAAAGGCTCTGTAAGAGATACCAGGACTGCAGAAAGGCTGGGAAGACATTTGTCACTCCTTTTCAGTATGTACCTAAATCTGATTCCCAATTATTTCCATTTATTTCCCAGGGGTAAAGCTTTGGGGCTGCTGAAAGGTAGCCATTACCACCTTATTACAGAGCCACCCTCTTGAGCGAAAATAGGCAGCTGCTTGGGACAACAGAGCACAAGGAGTGACAAACAGTCATGGCCTGTAACCCGCTACACTCGCTGCCCCTTTGGCCTGCAGTTTCCATCCTCTACTGTTCCTGTGTGTGCTTTATTTGGTAACACCCACTCTGGCCTTCAGAGTAATACAGGAATTCAACTTTCAGGACATAGGAAGCAGCTGCTGCCTATGAACCAGGTAACTAGATAAAGCTTTCTCAGATGTTATTCTTGAAACAAATGGGGAGATCTTTTCTCCCAGCTCTCTGCAGTCACTAATCAATGAAATAACTACTGTGCAACTTAAACTTTGCATTAAAAAATAGTTATAGGAGAGTATGTTATAAGGTTTAATTTAAAAAGAATAAAGCAATTATAAGACTAGGAGTAACTTTATATTAATTTCAAAGATATTTCTCTTCACTCATGCACTTGAATTTATTTTTACTCTCTCTTTAATCTGTGCATATCTGAGTTTTATCAAAGAGAAATATGAAAAGACAATCCACTAAACATGGTGTGTGCTGTGCCCTTCTCACTGCTTACTTCACATGCTAAGAAAGGATTTTGTTCCAGAAACTTTACTTGCAAATCCTTAGATTTTAAAGTAATTATATTAAAAACCATACACCACTTCAGTTTCCTTTAATTATTTCACATTTGATTAAAACAATTCTTTAGGCAAAATTCTGTTCTCAGTTACACATATGCAGCCCCACTGAAGTCACTAATTACTGTTTAATCAAATAAACTTATTCATAGGGAACTAAGATAAGAATGAGAACAAAGGCAGGAAAAGAAAGGACTCACAGCACAAAATAATAGGCAGACTGGCAGAGATAATTTAATAATATAGACATAACTGAGGCTGAATATGAATATTCTGCTCTCCTTTCTCTGATGTTTCGAGTTAACATTCATTTAAGATCAGTGACATGTACATATTTTGTCAGTTTCATTTAAAAGACAAAGGGAAAATTTTGTTCAGTTATAATTACATTTATAAAGACCATGCTAGCTTTCAAGTTTTAAGTATTGTTATTTGCGGAAGCTACTAAATACTCTCAGAAAAGAGGAATGGAAGGTTAGTTAAAACACTAAAAAGGCCAAAATCCTAAATCCTTGAACTAAGCTATCAAAAATTGCCTAGTTAAGTCTATACAGCTTAATGCATGCTATGTTGAGATGAATGAGAGCTTGGTTAGGTTGCAAAAGCAAAAAAGCCACACCACCAACATAAACTACCCCAGGCAGAGAGCACACTGATTTGATTAAATTACTTTTATTGTCCAAACTAGTTTCTTAATTTTGTCTTATACCACAGCCAAATAATCACTGCATCACCCTGCTGCCATCTGCTAGTAGGGTTAACAACACATACAATGCGAACAGTGCATCTTTCACAGCTGTGTTTCTGCTGTGGCACCCTGTAGTGGTGTAGGAGATGTAGTGCCTATGGCTGCTCCCCCTCAGGTACTTCCACACCCACATTTATCACCTTGTCTAGGTCAGACCTTGAACAGCCAAGTTGCTAGAACATTGGCTGTGAGCTCTCTGCACCTGACCCCAGTGCAATGTTCCCCAGCCAAGCTTCAGCAACCTTCAGTAGATACTCAAGCCAAGACAGATTAATTTGCCCCTAAAACAGATGAGGGATGTTCATGTCATGCTTTCTGCTAGGTCAGACTTGGGAACGGTACTTCTGAGGCACAGATATATTTTAAATTGCCACAAATATTTCTGCAGCAATTGCCTGATTATGGCCTTTAAAAAAACTTCAAAAAATGCTACCAGAAGCACAACTGCATTGCTTGTCCAGTACATATTAAAACAATGCCAATTTACATAAAGTTTACTAAACTGGATTTTCAGTGGTTAGCATCACATCCCTGGCTTCACTGGATACCAAGATACAAAACTTTAAAAAGCTTTTTGCTATACACACTGTAGCTGTGTATAATAATAAATTTTCACTAGTCATGGGGGAATTTCAAGAATTTCAGAGTTCTGATTTCAATTAGATAAAGACTTGGCAGCCTGAAAATTAAATCAAACTTTTTTATAAATCTATTGAGTCTGTAAAATCAAATTTAAAAGACCATGAGAGAAGATTAATATTCTGCATGCAATCAGCCAGAAAAAACTACAAAACACTCTTACTTATAATATCCCTGTATTTTTTATTCCACTCTCCATTAGAAAATGAGGTGAAGACACATATGAAAATGATCAAATAATGGAAAATAATTCCTGATCACCTTGAAGATTTTCATGAAGATTTTCTAGAAGACTGATTCTAGAAATGTTTTAGACGAATGCATTTTCTTCACTGAGTAGGTTTGTCTTTACTTTTTAAAGATTTATACTCTATTTATAATATTTTTTATATTTTAAAACATATCTAAATACAACATAGTAACTAGTGAAATTGCTTTTAAAATGGCTGCATGTATCTTGTCAGATAGTCACACCAACTGCATTCTAGTCAAATGATGAAAAAGTGGAAACAGTTCTCATTTAACTTATTGTCATGGTTTAAGCTGTAAATCACACAGCCCATTCTCTCACTCACACCCCTCTATTTCTTCCCCCCCCCCCCCGGGTGGATGGGGAGGAGAATCAGAAGCATGCAACTCCCACAGGTTGAGATAAGAACAGTTTAGTCACTAAAGTATAACATCAGACCACTACTGCTACCACCAATAATAATAATGACAAGAGAAATACCAGGAAAGAATACAATCACTCACCCCTTCTGATACCAAGCCCGACCACACAGTGCACCCCCACCCTTCCAGGTCTCTGCTCTTCGCTTTTACATCCTGGGCACGACGTGCTGTGATATGGGATAACCCCTTTGGTCAGTTTGGGTCAGGTGTCCTGTCTCTGCTTCCTCTTGGCTTCCCCTCCTCCCTGGTAGAGCATGAAACTCAGGAAGTCCTTGGCCAGACCAAAACATCACTAAGCAATAACCGAAACACTGGTGTTATCAGTGCTGTTCCCAGGCCCAAAATCAAAAACACAGTGTTGCACCGGCTACCAAGAAGGAGAAAAATGACTGCTACTGCTGAACCCATGACACATATAAAATCTAATATGTGCAAATGATTTTCTGGTGGGTTTTGTTTGGTTCGTTGGTTTGTTTTGTTTTTGTTTTAAAGCTAAAAATGCCATTTCCATGCCATAGACCTCTTCTAGTTCCTTGGTTTTCAGTTGGCTTCAGCATGACTGTCGTGGTTTAAGCTGTAAATCACACAGCCCATTCTCTCACTCACTCCCCTCTCTTTCTTCCCCCCTGCTCCCAGGTGGATGGGGAGGAGAATCAAAAGAATGCAACTCCCACAGGTTGAGATAAGAACAGTTTAGTCACTAAGGTATAACACAAGACCACTACTGCTACCACCAATAATAATAATGACAAGGCAAATACAAGGAAAAAGAGTACAGTCGCTCACCCCTTCTGATACCAAGCCCGACCACGCAGTGTACCTCCCCCCCTTTCCGGGTCTCTGCTCTTCACTTTTACATCCTCGGCATGACGTGCTGTAATATGGAATAACCCCTTTGGTCAGTTTGGGTCAGGTGTCCTGTCTCTGCTTCCTCCTGGCTTCCCCTCCTCCATGGCAGAGCATGAAACTCAGAAAGTCCTTGGCCAGACCAAAACATCACTAAGCAGTAATTGAAACACTGGTGTTATCAGTGCTGTTCCCAGGCCCAAAATCAAAAACACAGCGCTGCACCAGCTACCAAGAAGGAGAAAAATGACTGCTGCTGCTGAACCCATGACAATGACTAAGCAGAAGCTTAGTGGACATCCTGCATATTCATCAGTTAACCATCAGTGCAATTCTCTCTCATAGAAAATATTTAGAGATAACATAGCCTAAAAACTTTCTTCCAACAAGTGCTAAAACAGAGAGCAGTGTATAAGAAGAAACATAGCAAGCCTCACATGGATTGTGAAAATCTATTGTTATTCAAGCATCACACACATAATGACTGAATCAAGTTTTACTTATGTTTCTTGACAGCGAGGTTGGAAAGATGTGTTCAAAACCTCCTCAAGAAAAGCATTCTGTTTCACAAAGGCTGTCTTCAAAGTTTCATATTGTCATGGGTTCAGCAGTAGCAATCATTTTTCTCCTTCTTGGTAGCCAGTGCAGCACTGTGGTTCTGATTTTGGGCCTGGGAACAGCGCTGATAACACCAGTGTTTTCAGTTACTGCTTGGTAATGTTTTGGTCTGACCAAGAACTTTCTGAGTCTCATGCTCTGCCAGGGAGGAGGGGAAGCCAGGAGGAAGCAGAGACAGGACACCTGACCCAAACTGACCAAAGACCTATTCCATGCCACAGCACGTCATGCCCAGGATGTAAAAATGGAGGGCAGAGACCCAGAAAGGGGGGGGGGGTGCACTGCTTGGTCGGGCTTGGTATCAGCGGCAGGCGATTGTATTCTTTCCTTGTATTTGCCTTGTCATTGTTATTATTGGTGGTAGAAGTAGTGGTTTGTGTTATACTTTAGTTACTAAGCAGTTCTTATCTCAACCTGTGGGAGTTGCATTCTTTCGATTCTCCTTCCCATCCCTCCGGGAGCGGGGGGATGAAAGAGGGGGGAGTGAGTGAGAGAGCGATTGTGTGAGTTATAGGGACTTAAACCACAACACAAATTTATTTTTACATCTCAAGTTACATATTTACATATGTAACTTTTAAATACTTACAAATTTTTTCATCACTCACTACTAAGTCTGCCACATAGCCATTTTGTGAACATTGCTTTTAATTAAATAAAATCATTGTATTCAAAAAATGACAATGCAATAGAAAGATAATACCGGACAACTGATTTTGTTTAAACATCAGCTATTACAGAATGCTGTGCTGCAAATCCAAGAGGTTTAACATAAGCTTTTGTGATTTTTTTTTCTTTTCTTTTTTTTTTTTTTTTTTTTAATTCTGTGTGAGATCAGGCTTAGAAAGGTGGAGGAATAAGATACAGGAACTTTTTAATTAAAACTGTCATTGTCTTGAATGCTGGGAAAAATACATCAACCTTCATGGCAAATGAAGCATGGAGCACAGTAGTGTGAACATAAAGGTCAAATTGCTGGGTAAGTAGGTGTTCTGCCTCAAATTGCTGGGTAAGTAAGTATTCTGCATCAATATCTTTTCAGTTTCACACGTGGCTAAACATTTAAAGTATGGCTCTACTGTGAAAAGCATTTGTCAGAAAATAAGTTTTTCTCACTCTAGAGATCTTTCTTTTTGTGTTTACTCGTGACTGAAAACATCACACTCTATTCCAGCTAGCTGCACTCATTCGATCTACAAGGCTGGCTACACAGACATGACTGAGTGTGCTTACTTACGCCTCTGGCAGCATGAACATTACTGTTAATTATTTTCCAAGAACAAAATCTTAATTGCTGATAAAGATTCTGTATCAAAGCGCATGCAAGCAGTTCTGTTCATGACAGCATTTGGGTAACACGAGTTGGATATGTCTAGGCTTCTGATTACACCAAGCACTATGAATGCTTAGTACAGTAGATTAGAGCTGCAATAAAAATTAGAGTGCTTGAGTTTGCCTCATATTTTAGAAATTCTTAACAAACATTTCAAATACTCACTGTGAGGTAAAATGGAGAAAAACTATTAGAAAGACAAACTATGGGGAGTAAAAAGAAAATTTTATACCATATCCACCCCAAGCTGGCAAGACATCTCTTCAGTGCCCACCATCTGGGTGTGTCTAATTACAGAGTACCTGGAACAGCCTCTCAGAGGACTATTACAGGAACAGCTCCACAGCAGATGCAGCTTCAATCCCTAAAGGCTGAAAGATAAGGCCGAAAGAACAAGGGGATCACTGAGCAAAGGGAATATCCTATTGCTTCATGTGGTATTTCTGTACAGCGAAATGCTTCCAGAAGAGCTAAGAATTGCTTGCACTTGGAATTTACATGAAATCCAACAGGGAGTGATGATTATACAGATGACAAGTACAAAGCCAGTGAAACAACACACTGAGATGCAATAAATGCAAGCAGTCCCATACTGATACTTCTGATGCATCAGGGTTTAGACTGATGTATAATAGATTTTTTTTTTTTTTTCTGGAAGGAGACTTTTATTAGTTTAAATTTTTAAGCTATTATTTTCATGTTTAGTATAACCTCCATTTCAAATCATATTCGGCTGAAATTTAACACAGAACTTATCTGTATGCCAACACTCTGGCCAAAAAAATACTTTTAAAGATAATTTTCAGAGATTAAACTAATTACAGTACTTCATTACAAGGGGAGAGAAAGTTATTTTTCTCTTTTTCTAGCTTTTCTTTCCTGGCAAAGTATGATGCTCATCTAGCATAGCACTTAGTGCTTTCCATATACTGAAACACAACCCTCAGCATTTTTAGGTAACTCATACTGTTGAAAAACAGAAGCAACTTCAGTTCTACTGGAGATGCAATCATGTAAAACTGCTGTATGTCAGAGAGCTCAATTCCTTTTTTACCTTTTGATATTGATACTGATCCTAGACTTCTTCCACTTTGTAATGCTTGCAGTAGGGAAGAAAGGGTTGGCGTCTGGTGGAGCCACATTTTGGCTGGCCGCATACATGGCATGGATGGGCTCATGGCTTACGGCACAGTCACAGTCGCAGAGCTGTGTGCTTCACTGCTGTCATCAGAAGAGCCACTATCAGCCCTGACATCTTGCTAAAATATGGCCATGATTTTAAAAACACAAACCATAACTGGTATAACATGTCACAAAGTTTATACCTGCTTTCCGAGCTATTCCACTTATGTTTTGTTTACAAAATACCTGCCACTGCCTGAGTCTATCAGGCTGTGTTGTATGTCTCAGGTTCCTCACTCTGGCTTGCCTCCACTATGCACAGTGGAGGTAACAACACCCACAGGGAGCTGACTGTGGAGTCCTTCGCAGCCTCATTCCCAGACACATCTGCTCTTTGGCCTCCACAACAGCCTATCTAGTGCCCTGAGCTGCCTGTGAATAGATGCTTCAGGAACTCATCTTTTAGGCTGACACCAGATATGGACAGCTGAATAAAGTCCTCTGCAAGCATCTGGAGGAGTTGTGGCCAGCTGTGCAGATCCCTTGGCCAGAGAATTGCTCACTTTGCTTTACTTGAATCTTCTGCATTTGAGCATTATAATTTTCCTGTATAAAAGGTGACCTGAATACACTGTAATATAATCCACTTTGGAACTGCAAATATTAGTGATTAGTTTTTACCTAAGGCAATGGCAATGTTAACTATATTCTTAGGAACAAATCAATATTTCTCCTTCAGGTTAGGCTAATTTCCATTAGAATTCAATGCAGATTCTCAGTATTATCACCTGCCTTTTACAGGCTCAGTGGTGTTTTCGAGCATAGAAAGGTGTTTTGTCAGGTTCTCACTGGTAGCTTAATAAAACTGTGAATTAGTGAAAGACACTGTAGTGAGTAAATTTGAAGATGGTTGGAGTTCAGTAGCCTCAGCTTTGACCCTACAGTGTTATCCCGATGATAGAGACCTCAGCAGTCTAATTACAAGCACAGGAACATATTATGAGTCGGTTGGGACCAGAGGCATGCAGACAAAATAGTGAGTGGCTTGCAAACCACTTTGTTATGCTGTACTTTCAGAATACTCAAGACATGTGGAAAGAAGGATGTAATTCTAAGCCTATTCAGAAGGAAAAGAAACCCTACTTTCTCCACTCCTATTTGTCATATGAGAGATTCTAAAAGTACTATGGGATGCCTGTGCAACATCACTGCCACCTTCCTCAATCCTACAGTGTTTAATATTCATGAACATTTTAACTACATTTACAGATCTGCAGTTACACACCTTTTGCACACAGACATCTGCGATAAAAGGCTGCTTATACTTCTGCTGGGAACTCTACTGTTAAAAACATCTTGATACTCACAACAGACACCATGCAGCCTCCAAGTTGACATCAGATCTTGTTCTTACTACACAACTGAGTTTACGGAGAAGTTTGGAAACAGCCATGTTGTAAAAAAAGGATCCATGTTCAGCTAAGATATACATTCCAGATGTTAAAAACACTTTACAATGCTTTTCAATGGTTTTTGAGCTTGGGAACATAATCCTAAACACTATTAAAATTTTGGAGTGTACAAAAATCACTGAAAAACAGGTTCAGCTTAGTCAAAGGTATTTCCAATTTTCTGCTGAACAGCCTCACCAAAAACTTCTCAGAAATACTACTTGGAAAGGTGAAAGCATTCGGTTTTGCAATTTTCACACTTTAAATCCAAAATAAGTAATTTTTCTATGTGACCCTAATCTTCTGGTCAGTGAACTAAAAAAAAATTACTTGTACAGAGCTACTTGCATGTCGTAACTCTTTTTAACTCCATGTCACAAAATAAATATTAAAAGAAAGTTAAATAGTTTTTATATACATCTCTGACTTCCCAATAAGATTAGGTCCTGATGACTCTCCAGAGCAACAGCATATGTATTTCAAAAAATAAGCACAGATTTGTCAAACAAGAAAATACAATGGCAGAGTGTGGTCCCCAGATGAAAAATGGACAAGAAGGAAAATGAGATTTCTACTCATATGTTGAAGATCTGCTTTAGGAAAGGGTCCAGTGGCAAAGTGAATATATTGTACATTACCAAGGTGTGACATGTTATTTCTTACCATACAAAATGTAAAATAAAGGCACAGTCAGCATCTTAGAAAACCAAATGTATGAAAAAGGCATCCTTAAAGGTCATCAGCCTTTCAAGTGGCCTATGGCCAAAAAACCCGAACAATGCTGAACGTTGTATGTCACCATAATGTGCAATTTTAAATTGCATTGTACTAAAATACAGGTGAGAAGAATATCCTTTAAGACAAAGAGCTCTGACAGCAAGTGCCCGACAAGCTTGTATTATTTCCGTTTTAAATACTGTTAGCAGAATTTCCCTCAGCATTCTTAGTTTAATAAGCATTTAATCAGTGTGGATCACCTGCTATTCTACATCTGGTATGGATATTTTAGAAAAGTAGTAGTTTAAAATTAAAAGCTGCATGCTTTAAATCTATTTTAAAGAAGTATTTCAATACTCTTAAAATTAATACAAAGATAAAACAATACACTACTTTGCAGAATTGGGGCATAAGATCTGTAGGAATACTTGGGAATCTGCTGAAATGTAGAATTCATTTACAAAGAGAGTGGAAAATTGTTCAGAACTGATGTGGACATCTGTAAAAATAAAGATCATGGGAATTCTTCAGCCTAGTCGAACATAAGCTCTTGGTAACTTTTCTTGTATATTTTCAGAATATATTGCTACATGTAATACTCCTCTTAGTTTTACAACAGCTAGCCTCACAAAACCCTCTGGACTGAAAGAATCATACTCCTTCTAAAACTAAGATAAGTTTTTTCAGAACACAGAATAAATGAATAAAAATATATATATATATATTTACTAATGGACATAGGAAAGATCATATGTCTCATGTAGATTTGAAGAAACACAATTGCAGTTGCAAACAAAATAAATAAAATTAATATGGGCCTGGGATTTCTGGCTAGACTCCATTTCTCATACTGCAGTACTATTTCACTGCCAGAAGGGAATCCCTAAATGTGGATGGGAGATTAGGGGAGAAACAGTCAATGAGTAAAGCGAGGTTCTGAATTGCTTAGATTCATAAATCTAATCAAGAGCTTGAGTTTATCTATTTCTACATGTGGGAATTCAGTTGCAGTTCTATAACTCTGACACTGTTTTATCTTAAAACTGAAATCTTGTCAGATTCTGTTTTGACTGGAAAATTTGCAAATTGCCATTGAAAATGCTAGTTCATCAAAATAGATTTTCAAAAGATAACATTTGGTGTTCTGCAAATTGGAATAGTGTCAGACTGTAGGTAGTTTAGGTACATATAAAAAAAAAAAAAAAGAAAATTAAACTGGGAGCCTCTTTTTTTTTTTTTTTTTCCAGATTTTAGAAAGCAAACACATATCCAGGTATCAAAAAGTTAAGATTAAATATCAGTAAGAAGAGAAATAATTCATTATGGCATATTATTTGTCTAGTTTGGATGAAACAGAGTACAATATAGATAAGCATATAGTACTGATAGGATTTTAAAGGCATGCTTATGTCTTATCTCCCTGGTGATAAAAATGAAAAGTATTTCTAACTACGAAAACAGTATTCGTTATTCTCTAACATATAAACTTTATGGCAGGGTCAAGTATTTCCCAGCACAATGTGGGAAGAGAAAAAACAAGTGTGCATGACCTGTGGAACTTCTGCCAGTCAGCAAGGAGGGCTGTCATGCTCCTGTACAAACATCTGCCTGTTAGCACTTGAGAAAGCTGAAATATGATGAGAAAAATGTGTGCACAAAATTGGATACATAGGAGCACATTAGCTCTAGCTTATGCCAAAGAAACACCCAAATTTGTGAATTTATGCCTTTTTATCTGAGCATTTAAAAGCGAATGTTGGCAAACACCTCTCAGAAAGCTTACCTGAATTTCTTACTTCACATCTACATGGTACTCACAAAGGCAGTATCCCTACCATTCCTGTAAAGAAATGATATATATCCAGAACATCTCACTTCCCCAGGTGTTTTGTCAAAAGGCTTCTGAGCAGTTTCAGTGAGAGCTCTGCAGCGAAATGAACCGGCAAGAGGCCTTTGGGGTGTCTTTTTCTGGGACTTCCTTCAGCTTCTTCCTCCCTGTCCTGAGTTTCTCCTGCCACCCTGGGTGCCTCTCCCTCCTCCCTTCCCTGCTGCTCGAGTGTTCTCAAAAGGTTACACTGCTATAGCTGTGGCATTAGAAGTTATTCCCTTTTCATAGAAAGTTATATCTGGGTAAAAGTCTGAATAATAGAACAGATCAGAATTTCCACTCTTGAATACTATTAAATTGCTCCACAGCCCAATTTTCTGGGGTAAGCACACCCTTGTATCCATCTAAAATGTGAATGAAAGGTGGGCTTCAAGAAAAATGTTTAAGAACATAACCACTCAGCAAATCACTTAGGCATATGGTTACTTTAAAGAACCCTTTTAAAAGTACTAAAGCAAATGAAAGCATATAATTATAATAAAAGAAGAAAATTGGGATTTATTATTGGAGTGAATGAAGGATATATGGTAATATAGTACATATAGTTTCATTTCCTTTACTCATGGTCATTCCTTCACTGTGTTCTTATGCTCCTTATCCATAACAAAAAAATTAGGGGCATAACTGGTAGCAAGAAAGCTCTGAGGAAAATCTAAGCTGTTACACATTAACTTTTCTTGCCTCCTCATTTTCCCAGCTGTAATGTAAGCAGAAAATAGTTATTTGCCTTCCCCTGCTGTCACTGCACTATGGTCAGACAAATCTTTACCACAGCATTTAAAACATTACCTCTTTGCAAAGAATTTCTCTTAATTGAGAATTCTGTGGCATCAACCCACTTAGTTAACACCAGTGACTACAACACAGCCTTCTCCTGATGTCAGTCAAGGTGTATGGGGCTATAGATAAACACTTCCTAAATATTTCACTTGCAAACTTGTTTTTTAAAAAGAAACACATTGAAAAATTATTATTGTCTTAATTACAATACCTGAACTTGGAAAAAACCAAAATGAGACACTGATGTGAAATTCTGTCTCTAACAAGGGTGCAATAGCATTCCCTTTTTAATTTTAATTTTAAGCTCATGTAGCTTATTCAAAAGCTTCTTTAGTACCCCAATTTCATTGCCATGCATTATGTTCTTTAAACAGGACAGAAGACAAAAAAAAGACCAGTACCACATGCAAATGAATTGTAAGCATAAATACAGTTATTTCAACATCTGTATGGCACAGCTATGGTATAGGAAATTCTAATTAAGGATGATACAAAATGCCTAACTCTGTACTTCATGCTGTTGAAATTATCAAGGTAGAAACTTTGAATTCTTATCAGATAGGAGTTTGAATCATTTACTTGTTGGAGTTATTCTAAGCCTGATCTGGGATTTTTTTCCTGATTTGCATTTTTCTCTAGATTTTGATGATCAAAATCACTTGACTTTGGAGACCAAATAAAAAGGAATGTTTTGTTTGGCACTACTGGACAAAATACCATCAACAAAACCAAAACCAACCAACCAAAGGGAACAAATAACAAGACTAAGGAAAGATAAAATTGGGAAAGACAGACCATATTTGACTGTTGTCCAGGCTGAAGCGCATTTTCACCCTTCTTCAACTGTATTTAGGATTCTGTTCTAGAAATTTGCCTTTCTATGCCAGCCCCCACAACTTCTTCATGTTTATTCATAAATTCTAAAACCTATGAGATAAGCAAGCCTTGACACAGATAAAATTCTGACCTTGTGAAATACTGAACCTAAAATTAAATGCATGTAAGTATGGCCTACATATCTGGCCACTTACTGCTTAGCTCATACGAAAAAAAAAAAAAGAGTTTTACATTTCTTAGTAAAGTATTTGCTTAATATTTGTTGTGTCATTGTTTTACAGATGAATCCACACCTGTTAAAATCCAAAACCAAGTCTACATATCAACCATCTAAATTGCAAATGAATCCAGGATTTCTTGCCTTCCCCCTGTAATTTCTAAATAATCTACAATCCAAGGTATTGATTCTGTCCAGAGATCAAGAGTGGTAAGATCTGCAAAACAAAATTCTATCCTAATTCCAAATAAAATAAATTAAAAGGAAAACAAATAAATAAGAAGTATGTGCTATAAATTCACTATCAGACAGCTGGACCTTCATTTTAATCACTGAAATTAACTCGACTTTTTGTACAACTGGAAAACGAATCACTTCACTAGAATTCTACCTAGAGTTGCTCAGACTTTTCCATCTTCAACACTATCTCAAAATTAAAATCTGACAAAATACTGGAACATATTATGTTGCTGACTTGCTGACTTTCTATATCTTGATTATTTCCTAATTGATTTCTCAGGACAAAGCTAAAGGAAACAAGTATGTCATTCTTCCTGCAAGATGTCAATAATAATAATAATAACAACAACAATATAAAAATAAACCATCAGGCCCTAGATGCCACTGCTTTGGAAACACATACAAATAATTAACAGTCAGAGGAGATTTTCCAACTATCACAGCCTGTCAGCCTTTCAGGCTTTCATCATTTGGAGGCGGCATACAGACCGCTATTTATTGGATAACAATATCAGCCACTGTAATTTAGGTCTGACAGTCAAACAGTGCAGAACCACACAATGAGGAAGGTTTGTTAAAAAACTGAGTGGATTTTAATAATCCATACACAGTCTTTCCCTCATACATAAAGACAGACAACATGGTTAACATTGCAACTCACCAAACTACCCATGCTCAGATTTTTTAGTGAACATTAAACTCTTGCTCTGGTATTCACCAATGAGCTGCTTCCTAGCTTTTTATTCCGCATTTCTTTTATTCCTCAACTTATTCTTTTTCCTGACTCCTTCAAAAACATTAAAAAATAATATAATTTTTTTAAGGTGAATTTCCCCCTGTTCCCTTGCACATGCACTCTCATCTGTTGTTTGTCAGTTCGGGTAACATATATCCATTAAGAAATAAGCTCTGCAGTGAATATTGCTTCTCAGTTTTCACCATCTTCAGGACTACAGCTATGAACCAGAGAAGTAACGTTACATGACACTTTTATGCACAACAGCTACAGTGCAGAGATACTGAGGGCATGAATCATAAAAAGAGCCACTGCAAATGCAATAAGCCCAGATTCATTTTTTTTTCTACCTGGTGTTATTTTAGATACCTAACAATAAGATCCATACAACTGAGCTCATTAGTGAAAAGGTGCTGTAGCCTGTAAGAGACACCAGTGATAAAAGTTGCTTCCTAGATGCCTTCTTTCTCAGAAATTATTTAGTGAGGAAAAACAATTTAAAACCTTTTCTGTGTTAACAGCTTAAACCAACCTTATTCTGGCAAAATGTAGAAGCAGACGATGTTCCCTCATGAATGCCCAGTGGATGCATGAGACAGAAATTACTTTAAGTCACTCTTCTATTATATGGTGGTTGAATCCTTATTTCCTACCTCTTAAGTGAATGCTCAGACAATCACTCTCTTGAAGAAGGAGGAAGCTGATTTATTTTATATAGGATCATTAAATATTCATCAGGCCAAAAAAAGGAAGAAGGGAGAAAGACTAAGAAAGGCTGTGGTAGTTAAAACATGAGGAGGTCATATTCAAAAAAGAAAAGTATTAAAGCTGCATCTGCAGCATCTTGTGTGAGTTTTCTAGCTACCTCACTCCAAAATGAAAACATGCAACCTCTCCTCCAGCCACATTTTCCATGGGATGTAACTCTGAACTCTGAAAATGTCACTGACAGGCTTCCGATAAAGAATTAAATATATCTGCTTTATGATTTCTGACAGTGTTTAGACATTAATTGGCATCTAGCTGCTCGGCAGTGTAAGGTTCAGATGGTTCTATGCACAAGCAGACTGCGAACAGGTTTAGGTGACATTTTAGGAACCCATGGAACAGTTTTATAGAAATTTACTTTTTTTTCCAAATTCAGGCAGGTACTAAGATACTTCATTTGGAATCAGACAAATAAATCCATGTGAACATCTAACCCTGCGTGGCATACCTTAAATTGCCTACTGTAGTAATGCTGCGTTTGATCTGTGTCTGATTTGATTGAGCTCCACAGACATTGCTCTAGCTGTCTGGCCAAATCACCAGAACATTTTGGTTCACATTTATAATGTTGTGCCAGTGAAATTTAGGTGCCTATACATCAGGCATGCTCAGCATTGCTGAGGAACTTGATGGTACAGCTCAAACTATTAAAAGCTGTTTGAGAGTTTAAAGACTGATTAGGGTTTTCAAAACCATTTATGTGCCCTACACTTAGAGATATCAAGAAGAAAAAAACCCAAACAAAGAAACAACCACTAGATGCTTATAAGACTCTTCCAGTGCCAAGTTACCTTTACAAATCTGGCCTGAGAATCTGCTGATGAAAAACATTCACTAAATGAGATCTTACTGAGAAGTTTAAAACCTCTGCTGTTGATAAGAGCAGTACCAACACGACACACACTGCATCCACAAGTAAGTAAACTCTCAAATCGTAAAACACATTTGCAGTGCGGGCAGAGAGGCTCATGTGGGCTTTAATGTAGTCAGTCTACGTAACAGTAGCACTGGAAATGAACCATTAGGATACCCCTGCAAGCTAAGTTATGAGTTAGTATCCCAAACTCCCTTGTACTACGCTGCCATAACACCTATTCTGTCACCACTGTTAGTGTCCCCTTGTGCTACCCAAAGTAAATTGATAAAGGTGACTAAAATATAAAGCACCCAGACTGCAGTACAGGTATTATGGAACTGCAAAAAATTCAGTTCTACAGTAAATCAGCAGGATGTGCTGGTGCAGTTCTTATCCCATATCTTTCCTTTAAATCAGCAGTTCAGAGATATCTTATTGCTGTTCAGTGGCCCAGAGAAAGGATTCCTTCTTTACAACTTGCCAGTTCAATTACAAGTTTCATATCGATTTTGGAATCTAGGAAGCTGCTGCCTTGCTGCCATCTTTTGATTCAGGCAGGCAGCATGACATCTGGTTGCCTTTCAGGTCATTTATGTAAGATTTTCTTCAGAAGGAAAGGCTAGAATTTGTTTTTGTTTATTTGTTACAAAGAAAAGCTGATATAGGAAGTGATTATCCAACATTTTGTGTTGGAGTAATTCTTAGTACACCAGTTTTTTAATCTTTTTTGAATGTTTGTAGCAAATAAAAGCAGCAATTTACATATGTTCAGCCACTGCCACCTCCTCCACAAATGTTAATAATTCCCATCCTTATTCCCTCACCAGTATGACAAATAAAACTATCAAAACCAGTTCTTTAATATATTACAGTAAAGCTAATTTTTCTACTCAACTATGGGAAGATTTAGCAACTGGATTATCTTTTGAAGGCACACAGAATCATCCACTGTACGAGCAGCAAGGCGTTATGTCTCACTGGATTATGCTCAGTGATTAATATTAGTTTAGGACTTAAAATCTGTGAATAGACGATTCATTCAGAATCACATACAAGAGCCATGATAGGATTCCAGGACTGTCAAACATCTGCTGTGAACTGACAGGGTTTGGTTTGTGTTCAGGCACGAGGTGATATGGAATGAAAGCAGCAAGAAAATGTAGATGAATTTGGAGCTACTGAACCAGAGAAGTAGAAAACGGGGTTGATAATTTGAGCATCTGTGTTTACATCATCTCTTGCAAGACCATAAATTGCAGGCTTGAGCACTTGAACCTGCCCTTCAGGCATCTTTCTCATCTGAATTCTCTCAAGACTGTTGAAAATATTGATTACTGTTGCCCTGTCACTAAAAGGATGGCAGATGTAAAGGGGGCTCAGAGGCAAGCAGTGAAAGTGATTGATACATGTAAAGTTTTCAACATAGAACTTCAAATATTTCATCTGTTTAATTTAGAAATGAGACAGAAAGATGTGGCATTACAGAGATGTAGATAGGACTATACTAAAGCTAAATAATCTGTTCCTATTAATCTTTTATTTTCCAGACTGAAATTAAAAAATAATAAGTGTTAAAAATCAGAAAAGGAAATGCTTTGTAGAATGACATGATCAATTTAGGGAATGTATAGTCACTACACCTAACAAAATGGGGATTAGAGTAGTATTTGGTATGGCTGTGAACCCAAACAACAATCCTTTTTAAGAGTTAGAAAATAATAAGTAAAACATGCCTGGATAAAACTCCCAAATAGACTGTGACATGATAATCTCCCTAAATGTGTATTTAACTTTCTCTTCGCTTCTACTTCTGTTCAGGAGGAAGACAGAGACAGGAGGAGAGACAGGCTTCTAAGGTTATGTTCCTACAGTATGGGAAACCTAGCTACATAATCATATTTCAGAAAAGTTAGGACAGTCCTTTAGATCAGAACAAATGGTAAAATTGATGGTTGCTATAACAATGATACACATAGATGGAAGATGAAGGATACAACTGATGAGATACTCTAGCTGTAGATTTCCTGACCTGTTTATTATTGGATTGGCTATTGGGATTCATATTATCCTTTAGCCGTTAGAATCTCTATCCCAAAACATTGTGACAACCTCAGTGGGATGTGCAGCAGTCAACAAACTATTCTAGTGAAAATCACCAACTGTGAACAATGGTGTACCAAGATGCAAATTAGTTGAAATTACACCCCTGTAAGTTGCAACAACATTCTCTGTATATGACTGATATGATGTGTCAGGCAGACCTTGCTGGAGGTCACCTTGTCTGCTGTATGCTGTTTCCCTCCTCCTCCAAGGCTGTTCCACAGGAATACTCATACCTTGAGTGTGATGTATTTATTCATTAATATCCTTCAAGCTTCTTATGAAAATAAAAGGATGGTCCTGAGGTTTGCTAACATAAACAATAGCAGTCTCTTTAGCAGTGTCAATCTGAATCAAGTACAAGACAGTATTAAAGGTGTTACATTTCTCTCCAGTAGCGCCTGAAATGAAATCTGAACACTCTGTAAAGCTTTTCCTCTTCCTCTGCTATCATTCTTTCACACCTGCCTGAAGTCAGCGTACCTTCTATTTCCATTCTATTTCCAGTCTTCACCTCTATAATCCTCAATGATTTAACTTTTACTGCTGGCTTCTGCACAAAAGATGCCTAGGCATAAATGGCAAATAAGGATCTCTGGACTGTGGAATTTTGCTTTACTGGGATATTTCAAATAGTTTTGGCTTTTCACTTCATCCTGCTTCACTGCAGAAGAAAAATAAAAATAAAATATTTGCAGACTGTAGAAAATAATATTGACATTGCTGAGTTTTTAGCAAAGAGAAAAGTTTGCTTCATTTTCATTGGTCTTCTTCCTACTTAGTTATGATCTGTTTAGCTTGCAGGCTGACTAGCTTGTTTAGGCAGCATGGCAACCTGCCTTGATATCAACTGCACAATAGAGAAATCAGGGAACAGACAAACCCACCAGGTTCCCAGCTCCAGAACCTGGTCTATGGGTTCTCACCCAGCCAGTGCTTGGCTTGTCAGGTTGATATAAAGAATGCTCCTCTACTAATTTGGGCACCACCTGTTTAATTAACCAGTCACCAGTTAACCTGGGGGATGGCTCACCAAGCAGCCATCTGGTTTTTCATAAATAGTTTTGACAGAATTACACATTTGCATCTTTCAGTTCTACAGAAACTTGGCAAAAATGGCTCTTGTGGAAAGGTTTCAACCTGCTCTTTTGGGACCTTGGTTGATCAAGAGATGGAGGGGAGGGACATCAGATTTATGCTCCCATAAGGTCTTTAATGGTTCCTTAGTTAGAAAAAATATATAGCATATAGTATAGACATTGGGCTGATTGCCCATCCATGCTGTTCCTTACTACAAATAGGATGACACATTAAGTATCCAGGATTCACTAAATCCAAGGTCGACAAGAGAGATACACCTACTAATTGGCTGACATGTCATTTAAAGATACTCTAGTATATGCTTTTCCTCATTCTACAGATATTTTTAGACCTCTGTTTTATGTAGATTTTCTTCTCCTAAGGTATTATTTTTATCTACAGTGTCTTTTCTGTAGACTTTAAGCCTTATGGGATTCTCTAAATGGAGAATAATTTGTCTTTAGCAGAATATTTGTGATCAGTGGTTTTTTTCTCTTTGCTCTTGTTAAGCCAGATTCTCATGAACACTTTTCTTATCACCCCAGGCCTTCCTAGGATTACATCTAATTTGCCATATAGAGTCATTTCTGCACACAGAATTAAAGCCCTTAATCATATTTGGTTTAGTGACTCCCATTTGCTTAGCAATCTTGAGACTATTTTGCCTTCGGTTTTGTCCTCCTCTAGGGCTGATGATGACTTGATTGATTCACACTGACTGATTTCTTACACTGGTTATCTTAGTACAGAATATCACTCACGTTTGCTTTTACAATTTTGTTTTACTGTAGAGTTATATACAAAAATGGGGGAGAAGAACACTAGATATGCACAGCCTGTCCATGCAGAATATCCATAAAAATCCATTTTGCCTTGTTCTCATTACCTGCAGTGTCTTTATGAGAAGATGGCCAGTGCATGATTACTTGTCGTGAATGAAGAGCTGCCTTGTGCTAGTGAAACCTCTCACTTGTTTTTTTGTTTTTTTGTTTTTTTTTTTTTGTGAAATATTATGAACAGAACTGAGCTTATAAGAAAAAAATAGCTCAGTGGTTGGAAAGCAACTTTAAAGAAAAATGATGTTCACAGGCATGCATAGGCAGTAGCTTGAAAAGCAGCTTTTATAAAACATATTTAATGTTTACAGTCACACAGCGGCTGAGAACAGTAATAAATACTTTTAAAATATGTTTAATGTTTAAAACCACTTGGTAGCCAAAAGAACAACTCTTGCGGGAAAGATATTTAATGTTCAGAGTCATTTTGTGGTAAGGATAAAGCAACTTCTTGCTAATTTTTAACATTTACAGCTGATCAGTGGTTACTAAAACAACTATCAATACCACACGTTTCATGATCAGAGATGCTATACGCCTGTATACAAACAATTCCTACATCTCTCAATACTACACAAAAACATGCCAATACCTTTCTTTCAGAAATAGTAGTACCACTGACAATAAAATAACAGATACTCCCAACAATTCTAATGCAATATAACTTAAAATTAAAAATGATTATGCAAACCACAAGGCTGTACCAATAATTGCAAAGCTTCTCCTTACATCCTAAAAGAACTAATAGCACAATTAAGATTACTAACATATACATTTAGAGCAAAACCAAATAACTTAATTTTAATAAGGAAACGATTGGCTAACCTAGCAGAGGGGTCAGCACCAAAAGAACTGGTTGTGATGAAATATAAAACGTCATTTGATATCAATGGCTCAATGTCCAGCTGGAGACCAGTAACGAGTGGTGTCCCTCAGGGAGCGGTCTTGTTCAACATCTTTGTCGGTGACATAGACAGTGGGATTGAATGCGCTCTGAGCAAGTTTGCCGACGACACCAAGCTGTGTGCTTTGGTTGATATGTGGGAGGGAAGTAATGCCATCCAGAGGGACTTTGGCATGCTTGTGAGGTGGGCTGATGCCATCCTGATGAAGTTTAACCATGTCAAGTGCAAGGTCCTCCACCTGGGTCTGAGCAATCCCAGGCACAGCTACAGGTTGGGCAGAGAAGAGATTCAGAGCAGCCCTGAGCAGAAGGACTTGGGGGTGTTGGTGCTTAAGAAAACGAACATGAGCCAGCAGTTTGCGCTTGCAGCCCAGAAAGCCTACCGTACCTTAGGCTGCATCAAAAGGAGCAGGTTGAGGGAGGCGATCCTGCCCCTCCACTCTGCTCTTGTGAGACCTCACTTGCAGTATTGTGTACAGTTCTGGTGTCCTCAACATAAAAAGGACATGGAACTGTTGGAACAAGTCCAGAGGAGGGCCACAAGAATGATCAGGGGACTGGAGCACCTCCCATCTGAAGATCAGATGAGCAAGTAGGGGCTGTTCAGCCGGGAGAAGAGAAGGCTGCGTGGAGACCTCATAGCAGCCTTCCAATATCTGAATGGGGCCTATAAGGATGCTGGGGATGGACTCTCCATTAGGGACTGTAGTGAGAGGACAAGAGCTAACAGGTTCAAACTTAAACAGGGTAAGTTTAGATTGGATATGAGGAAGAAATTCTTTACCGTAAGGATGGTGAGGCACTGAAATGGATTGCCCAGGGAAGTTGTGAATGCTCCATCACTGGTGGTGTTCAAGGCTGTGTTGGACAGAGACCTGGCTGGCATGGTTTAGTGTGAGGTGTCCCTGCTCCTGGCAGGGGGGTTGGAACTAGATGATCTTAAGGTCCTTTCCAACCCTAACTATTCTATGATTCTATATACACTACTAAGCTGCAGTAAAGTCAGCATGTAGGGAGGAACATAATGGCTTTATCTGCTGCGACATGGGAGATTTTAACTTTGCCCACTTCCAGTTAAACACAATAAAGTAGGCTTGGATATATATGAAGCCACTCAATACTTCATATTATTATTATACTCAAATACTTTGCATGAGTTCTGCACTAATACTGGTATTAGTGCAGAATAGTGACATTTCTGCTAGCTGCTTTCACAGTCAGGAAACAGTTATTCAGCATCTTGCCTTTTTAACAGCAAAAGCTTCTCAGACATTTGCCCTATGCATGTTTGTAGGGGTTTGTCTGTCACAGCTTTCATTTTATGCAGATTCTCCTAGATAACAGTAGGTGCCAGATTTCCTTGTTTTGCTGACAATTTCCAGCAGCCAGGGTGTAAGAAATTAAACTCACAGTGAGCACGACAATAGCCACAATCCTTTAACCAAGCTAGCCTTGAATCTCTGCAGTTTTCTTCCTCACTTTTGTTCTAAAAGGGTTTTGCCTGTAAGGTTTTCACAGTAGCAAAAACTGCCTAGGTTGCCTAGTGATCTATCATAACATCAAGAAACATTTTTGTTTCAAAAGCTTTTATTGCCCACTTGTAATTTTCTCTTTACATCTCAGTGTTGTTTTTTTCCCTTTTCTTTTTTTTTTTTTTATATTTTTTGTGTAATGCCCTACATACATGGTAAAAACCTCTTTAACAAAAGGCTAGGCTTCCATAAACTGCCTTTCCTGGTCCTCCTACCTTAAAGCTCACCTTTCTTTACACTGGATATAAAACCTAGTTGGACAATCAGTGCAGAAACTGGTTTAATTACTTGTTGGATTTTGGGTTTGGTTTTTCTTTTGTTTTGTTTTTTTTTTCCCCCACAATTACAAAAAAACAAATCCAAAAGACAAAATCTGTAATTAATAAGGCAGTTCTAGTGAGAAACCACTGAAACTATGAAGGGCAAAGTGCCATCTGATGTAGCCACAAGACAAAACTGTAAGACAGTGAGGGAACATGAAATTTTTGGAAAGTGATCTGTATTACCTAGGGCACTGGGTGTGATCCAGGCAATGGATGAATCTGTACACTGTCATAAAGTACCAAATTAAAGGACACGTGGATAAGACCCTGTAAGGGGGGAGTCAGTACAGTTTTGTGAAGGGAAGCCACTCTTCACAGAGCCTGTTAAACCTATTGGGTGAATCAGTAAGTATACAGATCTAGATTACTTGCACAGCATAACAGTATTTAAACTTACAAAAAGCTTTCATCAAGGTTTCTAAGCAAAGGCTTTACAAAAAAAGAAAAATTATAGAGAACAGCCTTTTCTATTATAATATCAAAATAAAAATAGAAATCAAATGGTAGGAATAAAATGCCAGTCTGTACGTGAGAGGGGGGTTGCCACGGGCATCTCTCTTGGATCTGAACTCACAGATTGCCAGTAAAAGAGTATATAAGCAGTTGACAGGTTGGCAAAATGAAAGCTTGACTGCAGCATGTTACGGGGGTATCTTAATGTAACAAGTAACTGGAGACCGGGGATTTCACACTGAGGAATACAAAGTAAGAGGCATGGGAAAAAAACACCTTATCAGTACTTTCACAGAGGTGGGTTGTAGCTCAGTTGCCTATTAATTCTTGATCTTGGGATCACTCTGGAAAAAATCTTCAAAGTTTTACTCTCAATGATCAACAGCGGACAAAAAAGGGAAAATGATTGATGGGATTTATTAGACAAGGAAAAGAGAATAAATAAGAATATTCAAGATATTTGTGTATGAAATATGACATCTGATTCCCATCATTTTCTTTAAGGACTTGATAACACCAGAGAAAAGCATGGAGACCAGGGAGGAGCTGGAGGGTCTGCAGACAGGGGCTGGCAGATTATAATGCCAGTTACCTCTTCATGACTGTGTGTAATACCATTTAAAAATGTCTCTGGCCTCTACAGTTTCTCAAAGTAATACCATCCACAACAACCTGGGTGCACTTCTGGAAGTCCTTAAAAATATACTGCCAGAAACTAGGATTTTGTACCAAGAGAAGGATCACTCAGTATTTGCTCCAATAACTTATAGTTCTTCCTTCTCTAGGCTCTGCTCAGTGTAAGCTTCAAGCTAAACTCGGGCACAGGGTACTAAGCTATTTCTCTCCAGAGTGCAGGTTCCTACCCACCAGTTCATCAGGTTAGTTTTTCACACATTGTAATCCTTCCACATAAAACAACATAGACATACAAACTAAATATATGTTCCATTTGCGAACATATATATAAGCCTTTAACAATGTTTAAACATAAGCCAATGTTTAAGTATAAACCCATTAAGTATTCACTTCAGAGGGAAAATTGCCATAAAATTTATAGAGACTATTTTTAGGCTGTCACTACCATGAGAAGCAAATCCATAACACTCTTCAAGTAGCTGCCTTGCACCAAAGAGGATACTCAGTAAAAATAATCTGATACCAACTTTCTAGTATCATTGACCATTTTAGTGTTAAAATGTAGTGTTTCAATTGAGGCAGTTTCAAATAGAATATTCAAGCCTAATCAGTAACACAGCTATTTAATGAGAACATCTTCCATTATTCGTTAATAACAAAAAAGGCAGAATAATTGCCATTGTGATCTGGAATTTGTAGAGCCCCCCTGAGTAACCAAGAGTTAATCTAGTGGAAAAGGTTTGTAATTAAATAAAATTACCTAGGAAAGAACATATGGAATCTACATGTTATGAAATTGATGGGTTTAGTACAACCTTAGTTGCTCTGTGTATAACCATAGAGGAATAATGGAAACAACTTAGAAAATAATTAGGAGACTGTGACAGAAGTTTCAAATTTGTCATGTGTGATACATATGATCAATTAAAATCAGCATAATCAGTAAAAATAATTAATGAGAAATGCAGATGAATTTCTGTGCATATTTTTATGTATAAATATATAAAAATATACTATAATATCTTTCCTTGAATATGTGTCTAACGTTGGTATGCCCTTACTCTCAGTCATTTGGACTGATAGTTTCAATAAGGAGGTAACCTTTGTTTAAGCTCATGATACCTATTTGCGTGCTTACATGAACTATACTGCAACAGAAGCTGGCACAACTGCCAGCAGCAACAGCATTGATTAAACTATACTAAAGGACAACATATTTTACTAATATTAACTTACAAATGGCAAAATTATAGCCCCCTTTTCAGTTCTCATACATAAATTTCCATTTCTGGTTTGTTCTACATTTTGGAAATCTTATTAAATCAAGGCAACATTTTCAAATAAAAGTATTGATAAAACCAATCCAGTATCAGAAAAAATATATTAGGAGTCCAGTCCTTTAGGTTTTATAAGTCTCATATTAGGCACAGGATAACAACGTGGCAATCTCTGTTCTTAAAATATTAGCTCTATGATGTAATCTGACTCCATCTGCTGAGTTTCACTGCAGGGAATTTTACATCATTGGCTTTTCCCAGATAATTACCACCATTAAGTATTCTGTACCCACTTGTTATATGGGCAATACACTGTCAACTTTGGAGGTACCACTACCCAATAGAGAAACTACTCATGCTTAGAAAGTATCAGAAAAATGGGAATCATAGATGGGTCCAGTAGCCTGCACATTACACCAGCTGGTATCCAAAGGGCTTCTCAAGAGAAGACCTTTTATATCTGTGATTGACTGTCCTCTTCATCATACATGAGCAGATTACAGTGCATGTATGGAAGCAGCAAGGCTAGCTGGCCATTCAAGACTTTGGCATAGAACAGATAGGTGTCCTAGTTTGTAGTGGGCTTATATTGGAGTTTTAGAGAACAGTAAATGTCCTGCTAACATTTAATTCTTAGTAAAAAACATATGAAGGAATTTGGCTCCCAGCAAGGAATGCACCACCAAGTAAAAATGGTAATCCTAAAATTATCTTTTCCTGAAAAAAACTAAGACATGCATTGCCATCATTTTTTTTTAAAGAGTATTACTGATTAAAGGGGAAACCAAACAAACCCCAGTGTACAGAAACTTGTAGAAGAAACTTCAATATAACCTCATATTTCAATGGAAAAAAAAATTCCACCTAAAATATGTATGGAAAATAACAAAGTTCTTTGAAAATCTACATGAACACCTTGGATATGACAGATACATCATATCTATGTGCAAAGAGCCAGATATTGAGTATCTTACAAACTTCCATCTTTTTGTACCTTTCCCAGTAAAAAAAATCATCAAAGTCCAGGATAAAGATGACACACAGTTTTCTTATAACTCTGTGACTGGAACTCAGAATCTGGGGATGAATGCTATGGCATTTTTTCAGCCACCAAAGCTTCAGCAACAGAAATTAGAAAAAGGCCAGAGATATTACAAAACCAAGAACAGTACAGCCATGAAAATTTCTAAACTGTGCGTAAGGGTCTGAAGGACACTTACCTTCCCAAGACTTCCCAGCCCTATGCAATCCTCTGTTATGGCTGCATGCTGTGGTGCCTCAAGTGTGTTTCATACAATTCACTGTATTTCACTTTGTCCCAGATGGAACATATACTGTGTGCTTACAGTGGGTTTCAAGTCTTCAGGACTTTATTAGCTACTTCTCTGCCCCTCTAGTTGCCCTTTAACATGAATTCTGGTGTTAAAATTTTGCTCCTTATTACTAATAGCCTTAGAATAAACTAGCAAACTGCGTAAACCTTCACATGTGTCATGCAACAATAAAGACAGCAAGACACTAGTCAGAGAGGCTAGTCAGGCTTATAGAAATACCTAGTAAGGGGGAAAAAAGTCATGTTGTGGTGCATTTCCATGATGGAGACAATATGAATGAGTGCAGTTCATAATACATACTGTTGCAAAAATATAGGAAGTGAAGTTTAGGACATTTGGGAATTGGAAAGTGGCAACCAGAAAATGAAAATGTAAAAAAATAGATGTGAGGAAGAGTTTATCAGGGTTTTTGCCTAAGTCAAGGCTACCATATGCTGCACCAGCTAAAAAATCAAAGTGATTTTCAATGTCAGCCTCAGGCAGTGGGAGGTCTAGGCATCTCTATAGGTGCAACTAAACGGTTGATGATAGGGAACAGCAGTTTTAGATCCTCTGAGAAATCTGTGCTTACATAAGGTAGCAAAAGCATAGATAAGAGTAAGAGAGTGGAGAGACCTACATTAGAGAAGGCACAATTTCCTGGCACATTGCAGGCAACAGAAGGCATTTCTGGATATTTTTGCTGCAAGCAAACCAGAAGCGAAATTTTTGCTCATCTTTAGTAACCACTAATTGGAGTTTAGGCGTCCATTTAGGGCACTATTTCCTTGCCTTGACTTCTCGGATTAATTTTCATCTATCTTTGATTTTTCTTAGAGAGAAAGATAGAAACTCTTACGAATAAATCTCCTACAGACAGTGAATGTAACTGAATAAAGTGAAGATCAAGAGGATGCATTTTTGCCATGGCTTCTACTGCTGTTTTTCTAAAGGAGAATAAACAGAAAAGCATTTCTTCTAAAATATGTACATGACACCACATATTTGGTTGCATCTCATTTAGTCAATGCAACTCCCAGTCAATATAAAAGCCACAATGCATGGCACACCTTAAAGAGAGTTTCTCATGAAATAAAACTGCTGTTAGCATTTTGTTTGCTACTGCACATACATATTTAAGAAATAAGAGAGGAAGATGGAGGAAAAGCAACAGAATGAGAGAATGATTGCATGTACCGTGTTCCACAGTGTAAATAGCATTATTTGTTATTATTTTGCTCATTTCTCTCTGATCAAGTCTTTAAAATAATTTCACAACTAAACATACATTCACTGTTGGGAAAACTATATTCTGAATTTGCCACAGAAACAGGCTTGAAAATATAACAAATGTTTGCCATCTGTAAATAATATAACTGTAAATAATATTACTAGGCATCTCTACAGGGGCAACAACAGTAGTGTAGATAAATAGTGAATTCACAGATGGATCTCTGTGGGTGACTATAATGAACTCTTCTCTATACTTGTACGAGATTAACAAGATCATCTCTACATGTCTACTCATATCACATTTTATCACATTCTACCACTCTTTATCACAAAATTGAAAATATTACCTCATTAATTCCATATAGCAACTTTTGTAGGTAGCTAGTTGCCTCCTGGATTATCTTTCAAAACATCACCATGTGAGCTGCATAGCTGAAGGGGCAACAGGATCCCTCTTCACATTTCAGAGCCAGAAAACTTCCAAAACTGTTAGCAACTACAGGGAGTATTAAATGACTAATACTGGCTTGTGAAGTACTGGGAAAAGACAGCTTAGGAGAGAAAATGGCAATAAACTGAAGCTAGCACTGGGAAGTTAAAGACCTCCTAGCCAAGAATGAATTGATTTCTGGTGCCTGGAGGGAAGCCCAACATGCCATCTGGCAGTAGTATACAAGCAGTGTGCTTGTGTTGCAAACACACTGCTAAGGACCACTGCAGAATCAGCCATCAGGCAGAGACCCAAAGGGCCAATTTAGTCTGTTCTCCTGCTCCAAAGAAGGATCAGTGCTCTTTATGACTTTCCTGGCAAATGTCTATCATATTGTGAAAATTTTTCAAACAAAAACCTATTCCAGTGCTTCAATATCCTTACAGGAGTCCACCTTTCCTTGGACATAAAATGGTTCTCTCCCCTGTACAATAGCTTTTTTTGAAAACTTACCATGCTTCCAGTCAGTCTTCTCTCTTTTTTTTTTTTTTTTTTTTGGCTTAAGAATCCAATGTACTCAGTATTTTCTTGGACATTAGGTTTTTGAGACCTTAAGCTAGTCTTGCTGAGCCTCACTGTCCTGTTCCTCCATTGTGGAGAGCCAGGTGAGGGAAATTATTACTTTCAGCGCCCACAGCGTAGCATGACTTCATAATGAATTGTCCCTTAACTTGCAATCAAGGGATCATGCAGGTGCTGTAGGAATTTTACAGACATGAAAATACAAGAACAATAAGTGGCAAGAGGCTGTTATACAACCTAATTCTGTACAGGAAACAGCCAACATAAAATAGAAGGAGAGGGCAATGCACTTCATCATGTGAAATAATGTATGGGGGGGTACACAGAACCCCTGGACATTAGCATACCTGCCTTGAATATATATTTTTTTTTTCTTCCTGTTCTCAGAGACTGTTACAGGCAAGAGAATGAGTTTCTAAATAAACAAATAAAGCTAAACCAAAACTGTAATCTGTATATTTCTAAACACAGAGTGAGACATTCTGAATAATAAGTTTTAGAAGTTATATTTTCATTTCATCCTTCTCTTTCTTTTCTCAGCATGAAATGCACATTAAGAAACTTAAGTAATATGCAATTAGTTATCAAGTGTTAAAGCCTCTTACTCACCCACGGGAGACATTTCTGGGACACTGGCAACATAAGGCCCATCCAGAAACTTTGGCTCATTATCATTAATGTCCTGCACTTTGATGATGAATTCTGATTCTGGCTCTAGTGGTTTCTTGGTGTCAACATCCACAGCCTGAGCCCGGAGTGTGTAGAAAGGTTTTTCTTCTCGATCTAGGCTCCTTATGGCATGAATGTCTCCTGTGGTCTCATCAATGGTAAAAACAGTGCCAGCGCCATCTCCTGAAAGGGTATATTTTACAGTGCCCACTCCCTTGTCCAAGTCAGAATGAAGCTTGAGAACACAAAAACAAAACAAACAAACAAAAAAAACAACAAAAACAAAGAAAAAGAGGAAAAGAACATTAATGGATTTTGCTAGGCAGAAAGAAAATTATTGGGTTTGTTTGGGTTTTTTTCCCCTCTTGTGTAATAAAAGGCACAATTTCATAAGTAGTCCTTAACTACCTCTAAGTGCATGAAAACATTTTGGTAGCATTGCTATCTTACAGTTTTACACCCATCTAGTACTCAGCACACAGAGCATTTCAAAATCTTACCTAGTTTCTCCCACAAATACTGTTCACTAATAAAACTGTAGTGGAGCAGGGCTTTGGATTTGTTATAAAATGATATTTAAGACCTAGGATGGAAAACCACCAACAACCACATCAAACAAACATGAGGTGACATGAAAGACTGTCAAAAGCTTTCACAGGTTTTTGGCTTTCAACAAAGTAGAAAGGAAGTATCCAATTTTCATTTCACAAACAAGAGCTTGACAGAATCCTAAACTCAAATTGAAAGTAAAACCTGGTTAAAAAAAGACAATATACACTTCTTAATTACAATAAATGCTGAGCAGAACTAAAACCACTATCTCTCACATGAATATTTGATCTGTCCTTTGTTTATATTATGTCCAAGTATTTGTTTCTGTCCTTTCTGAGGCAGTTACATGGCAGACAATGTGAAGCTATTATTTCTTTTCCTCATTGGAAGAATATGGAACTCAGTCATTTCTGCCTTACCTCAATTATTTCTGCCTCAAATACCAATATACACATCTTTCGGGCTATTAGTATGTTAAATCTCTATCTCGAATTTAAAAAAATACTTGAATATGAGTTCTTGGATTTTTTTGTCCATTTGATCAATGTCTATACCACTATAATGTGGCCTTAAACACTATTTCAAACACAGGATTTTTTGAAATCAAAACACAGTATGATGAACTTCTTTCTCAGGTGCCTTCATCTTTTTCATGTTCATCTTTTAAATATATCTGAGAGTTCTGAATAGATACTCAAGGTTACATCACTGATGCTGAAATAGTTTTTTAAATATTTGCCTGCTTGTTCCACCTAATGAGGACCAGAGAGATCTGCTATAATGGACACAGGTTGGAATGGAGTTTTTGAAAGTGAATTCCCTTAAGTAGTACAGTAAAGTGATTACGGATATAGGCTTTATTTACATGATGTACTGCCCAAGGTGAAAGATAATAGAGGAAACATAGGACATGGAAAGAGATTATGTAGAAAATGAATTACTGAGAAACTAAATGGTTTTGGTAATGGGGCAAGAAGCTAAGCTCAGAGAAAGAGGTAAAGGCAATTATTAACATTTATAGCTATTGCCTTGAAATTGGAAATAGATCTTTGTGACTGTGGAAGAGGTCATGGTTTGTGGGACAAGGCGAACACGAATGTAGTCTCTTCTTTGTCTACTTTCATCTCAGTGAATACACTAGATTCCAGTCTTTCATCTAGCTGCCCCCTGCATGTGATTTTAAATTACCTCTCCAGTCTGAAGTACAGCACTTTGCTTCTCAGGTATTAAATATTTCCTTGCTTTCAAAATGAAAGGATAATGCATCCTAAGATAATTAATGTGTATTTCTTCCTCTTTGTCTCACAAGCTTCCTGCTGTTTCATTATACCTTGCTCAGTTAAAACAGTATTTTCCTTCCATCATCGTATAGAAGCATACAGACATGCATGAAGTGGAAAAAAATCTAAAATCAAAATTGTGATAATAAGAAAGCTCAAAGAAAAAATCCTAGAGATTTATAGGGGGAGACACACCATTTTCTTGCTAATATCCCTGTATTATATAAAATATGTTGGGCTTTATTGTGAAGTCTACTTTGTTCCTTACTTCTGGAAGTAAGAATATCACAGAGCAAAACAATGTAGTTTTGAAGCAGGGATTTGTAAACAGGGAAGCTTGCCAAGAATATTGTCTGTACTGCCATCTCCTGTCATCAGATTTGGCAGTAAAGCTGAGATGGCTTGAGTGTCTTTCTGATTGCCAGCTGAAGGTTTTATGTTCAACTAGTGAAAAATCAGACTGCATTGCATGTGTTACCTGAGCACTTGGATTATGCTAGAGAGAAATAAATATAGTTATTTGCCCTATTTGAGGAAAAAGGTAAAAAGTATAACAAGAAAGCAGCAAAACAAGGGATCCGAACAGAAGGGGAGAATGGAATACAAAGACAAGCACGAGAATAGCTTTTTTTCAAAAGTATTTGAGCAAAAAAGCTTTAAAATTAGCAGCATTATCAATTCCACAGTTATAGATGTATTTACTGTGCTTCACAAATATCACTCAGCTAGTATAACCTGGGAACCATTCCATTGATTTAAGCAGAGTTATATTGCTTTGCATTAGTAAGGATCTGTCACATTATACTCATTCGTCAAATCCTGCTAATCTGCTGATTTCGATACCGTCTTCTTAGATGCAGTTGCTGGACAAAGGGCAAATGCATGCTTATTTGTAGCCCACACTGAGCCTTGTAATTTCTGGGGCAATTCAACATTACAAATTACTGTTGGGGAACAGCTGATTGATTTAATTTAAAATAACAAAATTCTCCAACAATAAAAGGCACACAATACTGATATTCAGATGTAAGGATAGAAAGTGAGGACCTAGCACTAGCTGGACTTGCACAACACTAGAAAATTCCTGACTTTCAATTTTCCAGAAAGCAGTTTAGGCTAAAGAATAAGTGCTTGCTAGTGAGTCCGACTTATTTGTTACAAGCTGCACTGTACTGGAAGAAAAACTTTTTCTTTCTTTTGTGCTAGAAAACATACATAAGATTTGTGAGAGAATAGTTTTTCTGACCATGTATCCTGCAATAGTTTTGGGTTTGTGGCCTATTTCTCCTTCTTGCTTGTACTTATTTTCTAATCCTTGCTCCTCTGTGATTTGAGCAAAACTACAGGGCAATAGAAGAGTTGCTCGAATCTTACCTCCCCCCCCCCCAAGGTGTTTATGTTTCAGAATTACTTGAATTTACTGCAAGACGGTGGTACAAATGATTGTATTCACATGGATTTTTCATACTGTTTTCTCTGGAAATCTGAAATATTAAAAATTCCAGAAAGGTTTGGAAATGCAACGGATTAATTTCTACTATTTGCTAAAATCTGCAGTGTTATTATTAATACCAAAGTAACACAGAGTTTAGTGCCATATCTTTGGGCAAATCTGTCCCAAGTGTAAAATTAATGATTTCTTGCAGCAAACTCTGTTTGTTCAGGAAATTACGAGTATTTTTTTATGATGGCAGATAAGTATACATCATCCCATAATTCTTGCTAATGTGTACAAACAACAACATACATGGCAAAGGAAATGATTGATAAAAAAATAAAGTATGAATAATAAGGTGGAGACTATAGTGAAAAACATTGCATAAATTTATGTAGAAATTATAGAAGCATTTTTGAATCTTATACAATACCATATGCCAGACTGAGTCAGTCTACAAGTCCATGTCATCTAACAATCCGCTTCGGCCTGTAACTAGCTGGAAGCTAGTTTGCTTCAGAGGGGATAAAAAAGTTGGTAACAACCCACTACAAATATTTCTGGAAGAAATTATTCAGTTCTTCAGGCAGTTATGTCCAGTTCCTAACAAGCAGTATGATTATGCTTATATTAACAATAAGTTAAGACATTAATGCTTCAATAACTCAGTGTAATAAACTCCATGTCACTTCAAGAATTCATACATTTGTACAAATGACTTGATGTTATATATGAAGCTGCATGAAAGATCAAGAAATGCATTAGTTATCATACTTCAAGAATTGCTGTATACTCCTAGCTAAATGCTGTCCTGGGTGCAGCAGTAGCAGTCATTTTTCTCCTTGGTAGCTGGTGCATTGCTGTGGTTTTGACTTTCAGCCTGGGAACAGTGCTGATAACACCAATGTTTTTATTTGCTGCTCAGTGATGTTTACTCTGACCAAGGACTTTTCTGAGTCTCATGCTCTGCCAGGGAGGAGGGGAAGCTGAGAGGAAGTAGAGCTAGGACAGCTGACCCAAACTAGCCAAAGTAGTATTCCATGCCACAAGCACATCATGCCCAGTATATAAACTGGGGGCAGTTATCCGGAAGGGTTAGACCACTGCTCTGGTCGGGCTGGGCATCTGTCGGCAGGTGGTGAGCAGTTGTGTTCTCTTCCCTTGTTATTTCCCTTATCATTATTATTATTGGTGGTAGCAGCAGTGGTTTGTGTTATTCCTTAGTTACTGGACTGTTATGTCAATCCATGGGAGTTACATTCTTTCGATTCTCTTCCCCATCCCTCCGGAAGCTGGGGGAGGAATGGGAGGAGTGCACGAGCAGCTGTGTGGTTCTGGATTGCCAGCTGGGCTTAAACCATGACATCATACTTCAAGAATTGCAGTATACTCCTAGATAAATTCAACATGGCAGTAGTGTGGATCTGAAGTACTTGCTCCTCAGTATGCTATGCATCTCACCCTCAACTGTTCATCTTCTATTAAACAGATCAGTGACTTGCATTATTAAACTTACAGTGATTTGGAAAGTAAAATTTGTAAATTCAGAGACATAGGTAAAGAAATTGGAAGAATTTAAGAAATTGCGAGATAGTCTAGCCTTAATGAAGTAATCACTATACTCTCGCAGAGGATGCAAGAAAAAGGGATATAACATTCACTAAGATTGATGTGATGTCAATTTCACAGCAATACAGACTTTGAAAAGTTGTTTTATGAACTGACTGATTCCTTTCTGAATTTCTCATATATGTACTAAAAAAAAAAAAAAAAAAGGAGAATGTAAAAAAGTTGTAGACATCAAGGAATGTGCAACATCCCTAAATTGATATATTCACCCTGTGATATATTCTGAGATTCTAGGTCTTAGTTCATAGCCAATTTAAAAAGCTGAAAAAAACTCCACAGTTCAATTTATTTATTGGTAGTGCATCAATTTTAATGTTGTATTGCAGTGCATAGCTGGACTGAAAACATTGTTAAATGTTTCAAGATATTAACCCTTCCTTGCATGCACGTACTAGTTATCCATCTCACATCTGTCTCTTTACATCATTTTTCATTATGCAATATATTTTAGGACCTTATTCCATTATTTCCTCTGCCTGTTTCTACTTCCAGGTATCTGCACCTACTCCGTAGCCACCAGGTCTTCCCCCTGCCCTTTCTTGTTTACCGTGTGCAATAAAAACTGAAAAGTAAAAATAGCCAATCAACTCAAGTATTATGTAAGACTGTAAACATGGGATAATGCCCTGAACTGAGGAAAGGAAAATACATCATTGCTGTATGGAAAACATAGATGCAAGCAAAGCTATTTTGGCAACCCTCTACTAAAAAAAATCCTGTCTGTTGGAACAGGGATGCCCATTACAGGAGAGGAGGGTGTAAATGAGCCTAGAGAAACCTTTGATAATAACTACCTAAGAAGACTTTCTATTTGGAACATCGCCCTTTTAAAAGACAGGTATTCTACACATATTTTCTATTGGCAAGAATTCTGTGGTCTACACAGACTGCACAGTTCCTCTAAAAACCTGATAATTAGATTCTAATGCACTGGTTTCATGCAAACATTTTTTTTCCCTTCCCTCTAAAAATACATAAAAGCTGAAAAACTTTCCCAGATAAAAAGGGGGTGTGTTTTTCAGACACTTTAGTTTAGGAAGTTGAGTAATAAAAACACAATGCAATTGCTGCTAATCAAACCTAATCAAGTATTTTTCTTTACTCTCCTCTCTATAATACCCCACACCCTCCTTGCGCCTCAAATTAAGGGCAAGGCAGCATCAGCTCACAGCACAGTGCAAGTGTTTCTTGACCCTAAAAATTTGGATTGGCTAGGTCATCTGAATAGTCAGTTAGCATGCATTAACCAGGAAAGACTGAAGACTAAAGCTTGTGTTGGGAGGACTCAGGACACTACTACAAAATGGTTCGGATGAGCAACAATCTGTAAAATAGGCATATGAAAAGAAGTAGCAACTAAAATCATAGAAACATAGAATCATTTCGGCCAGAAATTACCTTTAAGATCATCAAGTCCAACTGCAAAATCATAGAATCAACTAGGCTGGAAAAGACATTTAAGATCAAGTCCAAACATTACCCCAGGACTGCCAAGATCACCACCACCACTAAACCATACCACTGAGGGCCTCAACTATAGTTTTTGAACACTTCCAAGGATGGTGATTCCACCACTTCCCTGGGCAGCCTGTTCCAATACCTGATTATTCTGTGAAGAAATTTTTCCTAATATCCAATCTAAATCTCCCTGGCACAGCTTGAGGCCAGTACCTCTTGTCCCGTCACTTGTTATTTGGGGCAAGAGATCAACCCCCACTTCACTACAACCTCCTTTCAAGTAGTTGTAGAGAGCGATAAGGTCCCCTCTGAACCTTCTCTTCTCCAGACTAAACAGCCCTACTTCCCTCAGCTGTTTTCCACCACGCTTGTACTCCAAACCCTTCCCCAGGTTTGTTGACCTTCTCTGGACCTGCTCCAGCACCTCAATGTCTCTCATGTAGTGAGGGGCACAGAAGTGAACACAGTATTCAAGCTGCAGCCTCACCAGTGCCGAGCACAGGGGGATGACCACTGCCTGGGCCCTGCTGGCCACACTATTTCTGATACAGGCCAGGATGCTGTTGGCCTTCTTGGCTGCCTGGACAAAAGCTAGCTCATATTCAGCAGCCATCAATCAGCACCCCCAGAAAAATGATGAGGTAAAAAAAACATGAGAAAAAAAAAGGATGATGGTTTTTAAAGGACGTATGGAAAAGATGGTTCTGTTTCCTTTTAAGACTGCTTGTGAGGTGGGCTGATGCCAACCTGATGAAGTTTAACCATGGCAAGTGCAAGGTCCTCCACCTGGGTCGGAGCAATCCCAGGCACAGCTACAGGTTGGGCAGAGAAGAGATTCAGAGCAGCCCTGAGTAGAAGGACTTGGGGATGTTGGTCAATGAAAAAATGAACATGAGGCGGCAGTGTGCGCTTGCAGTCCAGAAAGCCAACCATATCCCAGGCTGCATCAAGAGGAGTGTGACCAGCAGGTCAAAGGAGGTGATCCTGCCCCTCTACTCTGCTCTTGTGAGACCTCACTTGGAGTACTGTGTACAGTTCTGGTGTCTTCAACATAAAAATTACATGGAACTGTTGGAACAAGTCGAAAGGAGGGCCACAAGGATGATCAGGGGACTGAAGCACCTCCTGTATGAAGATAGGATGAAAAAGTTGGGGCTGTTCAGCCGGGAGAAGAGAAGGATGCATGGAGACCTCATAGCAGCCTTCCAATATCTGAAGGGGGGCTATAGGGATGTGGGGATGGACTCTTCATGAGAAACTGTAGTGAGAGGACAAGGGGAAACGGGTTCAAACTTGAATAGGGGAAGTTTAGATTGGATGTGAGGAAGAAATTCTTTACTGTGAGGGTGGTGAGGCAGTGGAATGGGTTGCCCAGGGAAGTTGTGAATGCTCCATCGCTGGCAGTATTCAATGCCACGTTGGACAGAGCCTTGGGTGGCATGGTTTAGTGGGAGGTGTCCCTGCCCCTGTCAGGGGGGTTGGAACTAGATGATGTTCAGGTCCTTTCCAACCCTAACTATTCTTTGATTCTATGATTATTTGCAGTAGGAAGGGGTATTTTTCTACAAGCTGTGTACAGGGCTTTTACAAGAAATTCCCATCCACAACTCGGCTTTCTAAGGGCTATGAGAATTTTAAACAATAAAAGCATCCATTCAAAGATGTATCTATATATAAAAATAAAAAATACAATTATATTAATAAAAAAATATACCAATATAAAAATAATTATTTGAACTAGCAAGCTGTGCATATCTTATCACCATGACTAATTTTTTCAGGGGTGCATTGCTATGGATTTTTTCCATATGTTTATTAAAATATCTATTTCCAAGAACTGGCATTCTTCTTTCTATTTTTTTATAGAAATAGTAATAGAAAACAGGGTTCTGCCTTTTTCAGTATCTTTTGTACACTGTCTAAATTGTATTAGAGTACTTTCTTATTCAAGAGGAATTAAATAGGGAGGTTTGCTACTCTTTTTCTAATGATTCCTGTTTGGCAAATAAAGCTGAGCTTTATTTAAATTAAAACACCAATTATCCAATTATATAAAACATTATCTCCTTCTGTTATGGGGATTTAGTTTATGCATATTAAGACCAGACTTTTCCAATAATGAGTGCGGTTGTCAGTTAGTAATATGATGGCAAGTAAGTCATTAACAAGGAATAAAACCAGTACCTGACTTGGTCAGGTTCAAATGAGTTCTCATTCTTATCATCACTGACTTGAGGAGTCAAGGACTGTTAATTTCCTAATTAATGAATAATTTTGTTGCATTATGCAGACTTGAGTAATAACATGTAAAAAAATATATTCCAAAATAGGTATATTTTTCTCTCATGAAATTATATTGTCCAACACAAGAGGGCCGTGGACCTGCTCAAGCGAGACCAGAGGAGGGCCATGAAGCTGATCAGAGGGCCAAAGCACCTCTCCTATGAAGACAGGGTAAGACAGTTGGGTTGTTCAGGCTCAGGGGGACCTTATAACAGTCTTCCAATACTTAAAGGGTGGCCAACAAGAAATCTGGACAGGGACGTATTACAAAGGCATGTAGCAATAGGACAGGGGAATGGCTTTAAGAAGACACAGGGTAGAGGTAGATTAGATACTAGGAAATACTTATTTGCTGTGAGAGTGGTGAGACAGTGGAACAGGTTGCCCAGAGAAGCTGTGGATGCCCCATCCCTGGAAGTGTTCAAGGCCAGGTTGGATGGAGCTTTGAAAAACCTGGTCTAGTGGAAGGTGTCCCTGCCTGTGGAAGGGAGGTTGGAATAGATAATCTTTAAGGTCTTTTCCATCCCAAGCCATTCTATGATTCTATGATTTATGATAGAACAAATATTTCTAAAGAAAAAAATACACCAGTAAAATAATTAAAGAATAAAAATATATCAATAAAATTTCATCATAACTTGATTATACACTTTTTTTTATATACATGTAAGTTAGAAGTTGCATATATTTCTTATGACTTTTATATCACCATTTCAGTTGGAGTTGATGCATATAGAAGCTCTCTAAAACTTAAATGTAAGAATCAATATCAGAAGTCTTTTTTTTTATTAAATTATTCTTACTCAACTTATGTACCTACATGTTACAATGGGCTCTGTGTATGTGTGCTGATAGATTTAAGTCCACAGTTATGCTGGATTCCATTTGAGAGAAATAGTCTGCAGAATGATATGAGCTGATGGAACCATTAATCTGCTGAGGGCCCTGCGTATTACCACATTAAAATAACAACATAATCACAGGTTTCAACAATGAAGTCCAGTATTGGCCATTAGAAAACAGAAGACTAGATTTGAGGAAATTCATCAACTTCCTATTCTTCTTTCTCTAATGTAATTTTATACATCCTGTGAAGTAATAGCTGCAATGAAGTGTGCAGCTGCTGTCAGTGGAAAATGATTTCATCACCTCATTAAATTTTTATAATTTCAGAATTTTTTGAAGTATTTTATGGGAAGAGAGGAGAAGATTGAATCTGAAACCTTCATAGTCCACAGATCTTATATCATTAGATGGGAAAAGTCATGTTGTGCCATGTATCCTCATGCACTGATGTGGCCTTTTCCTTTCTTTTCACTGCTGTGTGCGTGATTCAACTCTATGGTAAACTATCTGCTGGTTAAAAGGAGTCTGTGCAAGACATCACCTGTTACAAATGAATGCATTTCATTTGGCACCAGTGGAGCTGGTTTGATTTACATCTGTGAAAGCACTTGTGCTCCCGCTGTTCCAGTGCCTGGCTAGAGTCCCAGGGGGTAAGTGGAAGCATAGTGTTGATTCCTGAAACTGAGAAATGAGGGAAGAGAATTTGCCACAAACAGGGCTCTGGGCTTTCAGCAGCAGGTACTTGTATTACTTTTCAAGGCGATACTTATTTTTTAATTCTAAAACCTAAATGAAGTAAAGATAACACTACTATCAAATTCTACATTCTTGCTATTCAGTTGTGCAAGATCCACCAAACTTCCAATGGCATTGCTATAATCAATTGAAATGGGAAGTATAGAAGGGTTGTGCTCTTTTTAGGTAGTATATACAATTGTAGTATTTCCTTTCTGAACCAGGAATCACTGTAAGAATATAAGAAAGACCTGCATCTCTCTGGATGCCACATACTGACAGTAAAACATTTTACATTATGTTCCCTGCTGTATCCCTTCTACAACATATATAAAAGATCAATGCATGAAAATATGAATTATGCTGCATGAATAAATATAATAAAAATAGATACCAAGCATGTAGAAAGTCTTTACATGAAACATTTTATAAGCAAATTTGTAAGACACTTATTAGAGGAGAGTTTATAATTTCTAATGACTGCCTAATTATATTTAAGAAGACAGACTCACGGAAGATCACCAGATAACCACTGTTCAAAAAATTGAGGAAAAGCAGAAACTTTCTATCGCAAAGTGTCACTGAAATTCAGCTGTTGGCAATGTTAGATGTTTTCAGTCTAAAATTAGGTGGTTTTGAAGTGAAATGACAAAAATTTTTTTTCAAGTGCGTGTAAACATGATCCATTTTCTGTAGAATTATACTCTGAGGATGTCTTAAACTCCAAGGTATAAAATCATGGTTTATTTTCATTCTTCTTTCTATGCTAACTACTTGGGCTTTACACAATAAATACCATTAGTGTCAGATGACAAGTGCTTGAATACCATATTCAACATGATCAATATATGAGATACCTCATCTCATCTAATGACATTATGGACATTTATTTTCTTAAGACTTAATTACCCATGGAAGCTATAGCTACAGCAGCTCAGTTGCATGACTTTTTTACTCTCACAGAAATTGCCATACTGATGCCAGTGGGAATGCATTTTTGCAGGCTGTAGGATTAGCTATGAATATGTCATAGGGAAGACAACATACTCTGCCATTCTGCTTCTGAAGATGGACAAAAAGACACCTGTCTGTTGATGACCACCATGGCAAATATGGGTTTTGGAATGACATCCACTACTAGAAGAGATTGTGGTTCAGAGAAGCTTCCCACACCTTCCTTTGGTGAGATTCACTTTGCCTCCCCAGATATCTAGAGCCAACTGAATTCCTCTGAACTTCTTTTTATCATACTGCCCCATCTAGTTAAAACAGTTGAATAGCTGGCTTTTGTAAACCTGGTCCTTCTGAAATTAATTATGGAAAAGTCAAACTTCCTGCTGGAGTTTCTATTCTGAGGAGGCAGCAACCTGTATGAGGGACAGGAGCTGTGGAGCAGCATATATTTCCACAGCACAACTGCAAATAGGAGAAGAAGTATATCTCCAACTATGTAGTCATAAGCATTTAAAGGCATAGTAATCATGAAGCTAGTTAATCAGACTGTAACACAGAAAACTGTGGTTAGGGGTTTGTTGACCTCCATAGCTGGCGAAATGGTGCACCTGACACAAAGTGAATCCCAAGTCTGAGTCTGGCTCCCTGATTCAGCTGGGCAAAATATCCAGTGATAAATTCTCCACAAAGTCAAAGGCTCAGTACAGTTCCTAGAAGCATATCCCCCATAAGACTCCCTAAGCTAGGTTTACCCTACTTTAGGAAGCTGCAATTTTCTGACATGCATACATGAAAAGATGTAGATCACCACATAGACTCCTGTTGTGTTATTCAGTGGTCTACGTATGATGAAATAATTTCTGTGTGCATCAAAGATAATAATAATAATTAAAAAAATACTGAAAAATACACAACTTGAAAGTACTTTTAATGAGAGTTCTGTCATAATTCAAAAAGAACATGTTTCTGAAGTTAGAACATGAAAGAAAAGGACTAGAACCGTAGGGTCTCCTCCTGTTTGAGTAAACACATATTCCGAGAGTATCAGTTTAAGTCCATTGCATTTGGAAAGGTCAAAGATTCTAAATGGATTATAAAAGCTTATACTTATTTTGACATTGATTGGAACTTTCAGTAAAAAGTAAAACTTCTGCTATTTCATTTTTTCTTTATATCAGTATGTGTTTCAATTCCAGTCCTATCTTGGGGAGTTTTAGAGCAAAGGCCTATTAAATTCAGTTGGTGCTGATTAAGCTTTCTTCTTTTTGATCTTCCCCTTAGTATATTTTTTCATAATTTCAAATATTTTTTGTAATGACTGCATTGCAAATTAATATAAAAACTCTCTCATGCATTTAAATTTAACATTATGTTAAATACAAAAAACTTGTTCTGTAAATCACACTTGCTGTAAAGCACTGTCAGTTAAGTTGTCTCTTTGCTTGATAATGACAATCTAGAACACATAGGCAATGACAAAATAGAAAGATTCTGCCTCAACCTGTCTATCACTATGACAAGGTACGTTATCATAAACTATTTGATCACTTCTCTTTTCTAAATAAGAAAAAAAACCCCTTAGTTTTTATCACAGAGGCAAAAAAATATCATTTTGAACACACATATCAGAAGGATAATTTTAAGGTATTTACCAGCACAGAATTTTATAAGTGAAACAGAGTATATATCTTCCAAATTTTTAATCTCTTTTTCTTAACTTCAGTTGACCCCATAACCCCAGGCAAACAAGCATGCCCCAACACAAAATAAAATGCAAACCAATCCAGCAGTCATGAATCAATAATGCTTAATGTGTATGAGCGATAGGAATAGCAGGTACAGCAGAGAAGCTGAAATACTTCTTCTGTGCCCAGTATCTCAATTCCAAGAAAACGCAATCATGTGAATCATTTTCCAGCTTCAAGATTTCCTCAGAACAATGCTTTTAAAGGCTGTACTAATGAAACCACCTTTTTATACAGCAACTGTCAATTTTCCTCAGGTTCCAGAAGCAGCATCGGAAAGGGTTCATTGTACATATTTATTTCGTTTTGCTGAAACAATACAGATAGGTGATACACTGCATAATTTACATTTTCTTCTAGTTTAACTTACAGAAACATTTTTTTGATGTTTTGCAAAAGAAAAAAAAAATCTCTTTCAGTGGGGTCTTTAAATTAATTGACCTTTGGATGGGCAAAAAAGCAGGTTTTTAAGACAGGTAAAATGACAGATAGAATTTGGTATTCAGGTTTGGATTATTTAAAACAAGCAGCATTTATAGGGCACTATGCAGAAGTGAATCAAATCACAGAAATCCTACATATATGGTAAGTTATGGATGCATTCACATTTCACATATCATTAAGCTGCACTGTGTAAGAATATTGGCATGCCTTCTTTTTAATTAAAATGTCACACCTATGTAATAACAAGCAAAAGAAAATTATTTTCCACAGCTCAAGCCTAAATCATTTCTGCTCAAATATAACAGTTTAATTATAAGTCTGAACAGTGATTGTCCCTGCTGGATTGTCCCAGTGCAATTTTATTTTTTTTAAATGTGTTGAGTTTAGAAGAAGTTACATTTTAGCGATAGCATTTACTTGCAAGATTTACTCATATTTTTAATGGATAAAGAAAAATGTTCTTAAGAACCAGTGGAGAAAAGAGTAAAATAGATAAAGAAATAAAAAAGCTTTAAAATGTGGAACAGAAATGATTGTAAGGTTGAAGTAAGACTATTTTCTACAGCTGTGGCTCTACTTATGTATTATACTAATGAAATAAAAGAACAGCCATCTCTGCTGCTGCTGCGGTTGAAGGTGGAGAAGGATAAGAATGCATGGAGTCATTTTTACCCCCGAGACAGAGGGCAGCAAGGTTATTACTACAGAGATGTTGAGAGAGGAAAAAAGCAGGAAGCAAAGTAGAAGAGCTGTGTCTGGATGAGTTTATATGCCATCTCTTTTCCAATAGAGCTCTCCATGAAACAACAGAGGTGTTAATTTGTTCCTAATCCTTCTGCATATAGCTCTTCCAGAAGTCCTAGGGAAAACAATTTACAGGGGCAAAATCTCTTCAGGCTCCAGGGAAGCCTAATTCTGTCCATAAAGCTTAAATCTTGTCAGTGGCAAAACTCCCATTGTCTCCAATTTTATCCAATAGTAATTAGGACCTTGAAAGTACTAGCAGAGTACTCTCCTACAGAGTGAGAGTAAACATGTTCTTTTTTTTTAATCTACACACTTTACTAAGTTTTCTTTTCACTTTAAAGTTTTAACAAACTGAGTATCTTAAAATTGAAAGAACAAAAATATTTTCTTCTCTTCTGTAGAAATCAGTCACCATCTCTCCCTTCCTCTCTACCTCCTTTCCTCTCTTTGATTTTCCAGAAGCTCAAATAATACTATTTGAATGTTTCAAGATTCAAGAAATCGGATAAACTGAACAGTAAACTCAAGTGAACCGATCAAATAATGCTTTTTGCAATTTTAACAATAAACCTTCGTTTAGACAGAAATTACTGAGAAATCCTGGTGCAGAAGTTACTTGTTATCCTTTTATTAATGTACATTGAAGCAAGGCTTCTTAGTCTTCTTTCACTGACATATGTTGCAGCTATTGATAACTAAATTCACCTGGATTTGCAGTAGCTGCTAATTATGATCAAGGAAATCATAGCCACAAAAGGAAGCATTTTCTAGTGTTTTTCTTAAAAAAAAAAAAAAAATCCTTTGGTTTGATAGATGATTTGCACATGTCCTTTTTGAACATAAGAACAGACTTATGCATTGAATAATAAGAAATTTATTGACTGGAGACCTTCTAAGCATCAAACATCATCTATTCCCTTTGCTATCTGCCTTTTTTCATTGATTTGCTATACAGTTCTCAGGTTCATAATCTTGAGACATTTGCTCCAAATATAGAAACCAGAACTGATAAACATGTTTGTGCCTCTCTAAAAAGCCAATGTAAACACGACTTAAGATAAAGAAATTTCTCCTTTGTTTTGACAAAAAATTTTATGCTCTGAATAATAAAGAATCTCTACTGTGAATAAGGCACTTTAAGAAAACATACAATCTAGTGAGAGATAAATTTTAACTATACCTGAAATACATACATATAGAAACGACATATTTGTTAATGAGATCACAGAACACTGGTAACTATTTAGAATCAGATCAATTAATCCTAAACAAATTATCATCTGCTTGTTAATGAAATTCTTACTCTAGTAATATTTGTGCCAACAAAATTTAACAATAAAGGATAATATAGCCTAATTTCCATAGGGCAGTAAATCAACTACTGCAAGAATTCAATTCATTCAGGAAGGTAATATGTAAACAGAGTGGTTTTGCTTAAACCAAATCAAAGAAGGAACAGGTAATTACTCTTATTGACTACTGAATTTGCCAAAAAAGAGTAACCAAAACACAGTCATTTTTTCTGTAGCTCATCTTTTTTGAGAGGACTATACTCTAGATACACAGATTACTGAATCTGTGGAAAGCTAATGTTTCCAATTCTATTAACAATTTGATTACAAAAATATTTCTCCTCAACGCAAAGTTATTTGATAGAAAATCTCGTTTCTTTCAAGAATACCGGACACTGATTTATCTTCTACAGAAATGTAATGTATAGATTCAATGCAGTGAAAACTGCCTTACAAGAGTATTCTCTTCTAAATGTTGCTTGCAGTAATTGAAAAGTATTGGTTTCTAGCAGTGATGCAAGGTGTATTTTCTTACCTCAATCAGAAGGCTAGATCTGGGCAATACTCATAATGTGTGGCTATATGAACATAGCAAGTGTAGCTTCTGTAAACAGTGTGTGCAAGCCACCTGTGGAAAGACATGCAAGGCAGTCCTCTGTAGCACTGCACTTTATTTATGTATAGGGAATAACATGCAACTGCCAAAACCCATATCCACAGTAGGCACAATTTTATTTGTACCAGCCACACGCCCCGTAGAGCTCGTTCTGTTAAAGGAACAATAGGGAGTTTGACTCAATAAGAACAGGAAAAAAAAAAGGCTTTATGTACAGAGCTTCCCATGCCTACCCTCAACTTCCACACCTGCACAGGGAGATAGTCGTTCTTGCTGAGCTTCTATGAGATCCAATTTAGAGCTACATCGTTTACTCTAAAACTAAGTCTTTTGAGAGGCTGGCTTAGGGCTATGAAAAGAATACAGTATTCACTTGTAGTGTGCCTTTTTAAGCTTTCAGAATAGATTCATCCCTTTCTGGCATCCAGCTGACCTTGTTTTGAGTGCTGCAAAATATGCTCCGAAAAATCATCTAGCACAGACAAAAGAAAATATTTTAAAAAAAGAGCTTTTGATTGTTTTTTTTTGATTAATTTTGATTAATGTTTGTCTGTCTTAAAAGTGCATATTTTTCATTTTAATGATACATTACAAGAAGCATGAATTGCTGTTGTGGGATGCCAAATACCTGTCACAATGAAATTTCATGCTATGAAATCATGAATAAACTATGCCCCAGCACACTTACAGCCTTATCAGGATGATGTTCTTCTGTAAAAAATCAACTGAATTCTGTATTTTTCATAAATATTTTTAAATAGATAAAATTAGTGAGACATCCCTGCTAAAAATGTTGAAATTCATATATACATCAAGATTTCTTTGCTAATTTGTTCATTAAGTTAATGATTTTTTTAGACTGGGCTTAGCCAGCACGATTAACAAGCCATTATAACACCAATCTCACATAAAATAAAAACAATCGTACAATTAGTTTGTTTTAAACAGTACTTCTAAGTAGTAGAGTTTTCATTAGTGGAACAGCTGGTACCTGGAGCACCACTAATTTACTTTCTTCCTAATTTGATATACCAGCTGCACCTAGTAGCAGTGTAGCATTTCTGATTTCCTGAAGCATCAATATTGTCGTTAACTGTGCTAGTACTGTGGACCCCTGGTGACAGTTTTGTGGTTTCTGTGACTCCTTTATTATCAGCACTATGGAATTGACCATGGAGTATGGGATTCCGTGGGATTTTTCTTTTTTAGTAAAATTTCTAATCTTTATCCTTGTAAATAATCCTACTAAAATTAATTCTTAAGTGTTATATGAATGTGAAATGTAATCCATATTTTAGAAGAGAAAACAATGGGGGAATGGGAAGACCTCTCTTGACTCCACAAATAAAAAATTGTTTTGTTCCTGCACATGAAAGAACCTCAGAAATGCTGATTAACTTCCTTCGTCAAAAAAAATCTGATACATGCTTTCTCTACTGAAGCAAGTTTTCCCTCAAAATGCACTGTTTCCATTTTTAAGAAAGAGCAACAAGAAACATTTTTGGAAGATGGGAAAAAAATAAAGCGTGGCTTTTCAACTTACTCGTGACCTGTGAATGTCATGACATTGATAAGCAGACGAATAGATGTTTCAGCAAGGCTGGGCTGGACAAAACACAACTAAGAAGAGATGCACGCATATCTATAAAGAGGTTATAAAAGAGCAGTTATGTATCTTAGACAAAGGATATTTTCCCCCATGACTGAAGTGCAGCATTCTAACATGCAACCCTCCTCAGCACAGCGACACACAGATGCACCAGAACTACTGAGGGAAGGTTGTATGGGGCTTCCAGATGACTTTCCTAAAGTGCAAATAAATAATTGTTTTCCCAGTATTAATGACAATGGTTTGTAGACTGACCCTGCTTCTACACCTACCTCTCTCCCACAGGAGTAGCATCTGTGTCATGCTATGCTAGGGTAGCAGATATCAGCTTTTTCTCTTAGTCCACCAGAACTCCTAAACTTCCAGTACTGCCTGCTGTGAAAAGGATGGAAAAGCACTTTTCGCTATAGACAGGAAAAGTAATAAACTAGTCGTAGCAACAACAAATTAGCACCACTCACTTATAAGCACTGCAGGGTGCACGTAGGATTTGAGTAGCAACACACTGCCAAAATCCTGGAGGTATTATGGACTTTGACACAGGAAACTTAATGATGTTCAGCTTCCACAAACCCACGTTCATATAAGAAATACAGATGATAAGTGTACATCAATTTACAGAGGGCATTATCAATCCTGCTTACAGGAAGGGAAACAGACAAACAAAGAGAAGGATACAAAGTGGCTCAAAGGTACAATTTGTAAACAAAATTGAGTGAAAATATAGTGACTCTAATGGCAGTACTCTATCTTTTAGCTGCCTTCCAGCACAACAGCAGCTGTAGATGAACATTAGGTTTGCTTTTCATTCAAGCTGCAGAACCCCAAAGATCAGAGAAGTGAAGCAGAATAATCTAACTATACAGCTTCAGCTTGGGAACACCTGAGAAATGATCAATCCCAATAACTCAAGCTGACTCTGAAGAACAGCAGAGATGATGATCCCAACAGACAACACCAACTACAGCAGACTTGCCCTCCTTCCACACGAAACTGGGCCAATTCAATGAAGGTGCATCAAAAAGAACGTGACCAGCAGGTCGAGGGAGGTGATCCTGCCCCTCTACTCTGCTCTTGTGAGACCTCACTTGGAGGATTGTGTACAGTTCTGGTGTCCTCAACATAAAAAGGACATGGAACTGTTGGAACAAGTCCAAAAGAGGGCCACAAGGATGATCAGGGGACTGGAGCACCTCCCGTATGAAGATAGGCTGAGAAAGTTGGGGCTGTTCAGCCTGGAGAAGAGAAGGCTGCATGGAGACCTCATAGCAGCCTTCCAGTATCTGAAGGGGGCCTATAGGGATGCTGGGGATGGACTCTTCATGAGGAACTGTAGTGAGAGGACAAGGGGTAATGGGTTCAAACTTAAACAGGGGAAGTTTAGATTGGATGTGAGGAAGAAATGCTTTATTGTAAGGGTGGTGAGGCACTGGAATGGGTTGCCCAGGGAAGTTGTGAATGCTCCATCCCTGGTGGTGTTCAAGGACAGATTGGATGGAGTCTTGGGTGGCATGGTTTAGTGGGAGGTGTCCTTGACCCTGGCAGGTGGATTGGAACTAGACGATCTTAAGGTCCTTTCCAACCCTAACTATTCTATGATTCTATGATTAAAGCACTAAAGATCGACAGTGGAACCAGGAGGCCCATGAGAATAAAGTTTCGATCATTTATCAGCACGAAAAGTATACAATCAAATGAAGTATCCCCAGCTGCTGGTTCTACCCACACAAACATACATCCACATGTTTTCCATATGCTTGTTTTAGTAGTTCTTTTCCTGACGAGACACAGAAGAAGAAAAAAGGGAAAAAAAACAGAAAAAAACAGAAAAAGACGACCAAATGTGTAAATCATATGCATTACTAATGGATGATACAAAACAGCTAGCAAATGTTTTCAAAAGAAAGAGGAAATGAATTTTACATAACCAAGTATTTTAAAAATATGCATTTTATGAAAATCTTAAAGGAAAGAACATGGCATTTTAGACAGCATTCTCCATACAAGATTTCTCTACCAGAGATTGTGAATAATGCATGCATCCTTTCTCATCTCTTTTATATACAAAAAGTTTTGAAATATTAATTTTTATAGTTCAGAAAAAGTACAATTAATATTTTCATGAGCACATATTCAGGTAAAAGTACTGGCCTTCACATGAAAAAAAATAAATATAAGAGCATAAACTAATACTTAGAAAATGATTTCTGTTCTTCATAATTCCTTTTACCCTTTTCACACAAAAATTTTTCTCATGAAAAATTATTTTTTTTGTTGTGCTATTCTAATTTTCTTTCCATTGAAAAAAAATTAACTAGACTTCATGTTATGTTTCATTAGTGCAGGGAAAAAAACCTACTTAAATAGGACATATTTCCTAAACCAAATGCATTAACAAATAATTTTTCATTTCTCTGTCATAATTCTTATAACATTGCATTGCCTGCTTCATGTTTGGTCTTATCAATCAGTTAGGATCAAGTAAAAAATTATTAAAACAGAAATCTCTCTGTGACTTCAACATAAACTTGATCTGTCTTAAAATTTTTATTGCTCTTTGTGGTTTTTTTTTCGCATTGCAAAAAGTAATGGCTGTGTTCTAACACATTTAAGACTGAATTAACCAAAAAAGAAGGCATATGGGCAAATGTATATTTACTCAGGCTTTATTTTTGACTTCTGTCGACCTCATATGGAGATCACAGACATATACACACACATATATGTATATATTAGACTCCATGAGTATAATTTGGGGGTTATTTGTTTAAAAAGTGATTCAACAGTACAGCAGGATATGCACATGAAAACGCAATGGAAGTTTTTGCCCAGGGACCTCTCTTGCCTCTATACATTGGAAGCTTATTTCTTCTAATTCAATAGCCTGTCTCTGCTCTGATTTTGTGTAAACCATGCAAAAACTTACCTTTTAGTACCTAGATTTCCAAAGATTTTAGGCTGAGAGCTGTGCATTATAAGAATGAAAACATCACAAATTTATGCATATAAATGGTATAAATATATATCTTAGTATAAATACTGCAAAGAGCTACTGTAAAACTGATATCCTACTCTCCTACATTATAGTACCATTCTGCATAATTTCTTCCTCACCTTTGGATACTTGACTGCATAAATCACTTCTCCTCAGTAGCTCTTCTTAAAAGGACTGGAAATTTAACTAAAACTTGGGGAAACAGAGCTGACTAAACACACCAGCACTCACCCAGCATTGGGTAGTTTCCCAATATCTATTTTTTATTAGACGCGAACTGTACCTATGTTAACAAGTAACATGAACCAGTAAGAGTGTATATGTAGAATGAAGCAGCTGATGCTGAGGAACGATGCCCACAATGAATGCACCTCAGGGTTTTTTTGCTGTGGACAAGGTCTCATCTGGTGCGATAGACTGAGTGCCCATTCATGTACCGCATCTTCTTTGCTTATTTTTATCCAGAAGTGATCTAGTTTGTATTCTTCAAGACTTCTCCCAATGTGAACGAAAGTACAGTAGGTCTGAATGATCAAGAGATTTGCCTCAAAAGTGCACTTTAGATCAGAATGAAAATTCTCATGGAGATTTGCCAGATACCAGCTAATGCACAAATGCTATGATTCTGAAACAGAAACAGACTTCAGTATTTAAGAAGGACAATATCCACCTCTTTATTTTGGGAGAATCAAAAAGAATTTTTTTAGGAAAGGTCCAATTTATTTTTTGGACACACCAATAAATGGACTTAAGATTTAGTTTATGTTTGTATTGCAAACAAAGTCAATTTCCCTCTCCGTAAATATTCACAGGTCTCATCAGTTGGTTATAAAATTAGTGGTGGCATAACATGAAGTGAACTAGAATTTAACAAGAAAAAAAAAAGAATTTACTTTAAAATCCCTGAATCTGAAGATCATTTTTCTGAAAAGGATTTGTGTTAATAAAGTCTATCATAACATGTGGGGTATCGGCAGCATTTAAATAAATGTCACAATCATCTTTCTTTGAAGGCACTGTTTTAGACCTTTGTTCATCCTGTCCTTTAGTTTATAACACCCATGAATATTAAGACTATACATGGTTTTCAGATATTCAAATACATGATCATGATACACTGTCAATGGCTTTGCAAAGTCCCTGCGTAATTTTACCTATATTTATCTTTGCAACCCATTTTTTTCCTCCACTTTGAGCTACATTACTGGAAAGTAACACTGGCGATAAAATACTAAAGTAAATAATTTCAGCATATTTATCTAACTCACACAATACCAACTGTCCATCATTAATAAACATAGCAATAGAGACGACACAAATACACAGGATGAGAGAATCTTTGGCTCTTATCTTGGAGATATTGAACAGAGGAGTTGCTGGCTTTTTTTCTCCCAATTAAAACCATTTTTTATTTTTCCCAATAATACAAAATTATCTGTATAATATATAAAATGTGATCAAATTCAGTACAAATTTTTCATTATGCTGTATAGCCTATTAAAAAAGTAATGCCAATAGGCTAATTATGTATACTACTATTTTTTACAAATTTTTTACCACTGGTACTTGGTGATAATTAAAGAAAATGAGCAGCCTTTCAGAATTATTTAATACACAGAGGAAGCCATTACCTCAGAATCAGTCACTGGGACTGGGCTCCCCAAAGAAACATGTTAACAATCTATTTCAAGGAACACAAGTGAAGAACAATGAAGAATAATGCAGATAGATTATTACAAGTACCATACTTTTGATTGCCTGTTTTCTCTTCTATTTTAATAATTTTGTCATCTAGTCTGATGATCTATGAATACAGTAGGCTAGCAGGGAATTGACAGCATTGCCCTTTTCTCTCCTTCCTTCTTTCCCTTGAGCTTACTTCACCTTGCAGCTACAAATTTGACATTATGAATGTCAAGACTAGGAAAGGACTTGGAAGCTAACTATCTAATCTAAAGAACATTGCAATGGCTGGATGAAGAGAAATTTAATCAGTAATCCTTTATTTCATTTCCAGATAGGCAGATCTGCCCAGCTCTCTCAGTTACTGTGTTGTTCAGCATAGGCAGAACACCGTATTATTCCATTCTGACAATATCAAAGTGTAGACTTCTATATTAAAAAACACATTAAAAAATCAGAAAGATGGACTTTCTAGTCTCAAGGGCTTTGTTATAATTTTGATAATTACTCTGACAAGTATTTCAGTCTTTCTTGTGCTTCAACTCCCTTCTTATGGAAGAGAACTAATACTTTCTTGCCTCACATAGCCACTGCAAGTATAATCACTGCAACGTTCTGATTCCTTACTGAGGCCCATAAAAGCACCTCTCTGAATCTCAGGACTTTATAGAGATGGTAAACACTGTAGGAGACAGAACAACTCATTTTTGTAGAATCAATTACAATTTCTTAAAACAAAACAAAACAAAACCAAAAAAAAAAAAAAAAAGAAAAAGTTCCTCCAAACAAGAGAATAAGTTACATATTCTTTTCTTTTTTTAAGTGACAATATATCTAGTTTTACTACTCTGTGCAATAAAATTATGCTACAGTTGCCTTCTCTGGCAGAATTTTACATTTAGCTTGCTGAAGAAGGAATGATGTAGTTAAGTGCAATTCAGAACCAGGCCTTACAATAGCTTTCAGACATGGTAAATGAAGCATTGCAATGAACATGTCAAAATAGCAAATAAAGGAAACCAATCTTCTTTGTATCCAACATGAATGAAGAACATTTTTGGTTCTCTCTTGTTATACAAAAAAGCCAAAATTATTGTTTCTGACATAGATAACAACTGTGTTACTGACCTTTAACTTTCTGATAATACCAAATTAGTCTATCAGCGTAGAAATTACTCAAAATAAAGACAATTTTTATATGCCACAGTAACTCATACCTTTACTAAAAACAAATTCTCAGTAAAAGTGGTCAGTGTTTCAAGTTTTCAGCATCTTTATTACAGTTCTTAAACTGCACAAATGCTGTCTGCCAGAATTCATTAGGCTTACAGAGGAATCTCCTGATTCTGCAAACACTCATTGATTTTTTTTTTCTTGAACTCTACCACTGGCATCAGTTAGAATTAAACTAGCAGCAGTAACCTGCTGTTGAGCTGCTACAACTGAATTTGACAAGCAGGAGCTATTAGCTGGCTTATATAGCAGTGATGAAAAGTGTTCTCAGGTTCTAGAAGATATACGTTGCACTAATAACCTCAATGAGATTTTTTTCTTTGCTTGCTCTTTGATAGGTTATGCTTCAGTCCTCATAATAAGAAAAAAACCCTATTGTTAGAGCAATTCAACTGCCCTTCACCACTTTTTAAATTGCAACCCTTAATTCACATATGCCATAATACATAAATATCTATAGCCTGATGTTTTTTGACATAGTTACTTTTGTCAACTATCCAAACATCTTGACACCCTGACGAAAATATCTTTCATTCCTGCACTACAAAACACTAAAAAACCTGCACTCTCTTCAGCAGAGTAATTCTACATCAACACCAAGATACAAGAGAAAAAAAGACTCGTAATCATTTGAGAGCCACAGCTGACTCAGACATCACTGCTGAAAAGCAACATCACCAGAGAAATTTGAATAGAGCAACCACTGCTGAATGGCATAGTGTCATTGCCAGGGACTACTACTCACTGCCATAGTCACGGGGAGAAAAGGTTTTAATAATTAGAACATATTTATTGATATTATCCTCTAAGATACTGGAACAGAAAATTCTCTGTCATCTTGCCTCACCTCAAGCTTCTTCAAAGGACAAGTGGAACTAAGCACCAGAAAAGCACTTTTGAAGAGAAGTGAAGAAAAATCAAAAGCCTGGCGCACACATTCCTGACAGGCCTAATTCTTATTCAACCAGCACAGAAAACATCTCTGCTTCAATTTATATGTTATTCATTTTGAATATAAAGACTGTATGAAAACATATAAAAAACTCTGAAGGTTATTCAGTTTGAAAGACAAATGAGGACTTCTGCCACAGAAATAAAGCAGAAGGTACAAGAAAAACTTCTTTTCATTTGCTTTTTGCTTTTCAGCTTAACAGGTAGTCAGATTAACATGACATGATTTCAACTTTTATCCACTTTAAGGAGCTATTTTAGTTTTGTGAAGCAGATTGAAAAATATTATTTAAATGACCTGCATTTTCTAAGGACTAGATTTGTATAAAAAGATAAAACATCACAGCAAGAAGACATAGGGGAATATTTGCGCTTCCTATCTGTCTGTCTTTGGTAGCTGTGTTTATGCGCAGGTACAGCTGCAGTTCAAGGGCTGTAAATGACAAGCTTGCCTGGGAGGTTTCAGCGCACGTGATCAGGTCCCCTCCCATCCCCAAATTGGCCTGAGCACAGACTGTGCTGGATTCTTTCTCACCTAATGGCCCAGAGAGAATCACACTGGCAGCATGGAAAACTGAGTGTGCAGGCTGCAGCATAAGCTCAATCCCTCAGCAAATAAGACAGTAAGTATAGCTGCAGCCATACATAGTGTGGGCACTCAGTACTTAGGCCAAATTTAGAGTTCAGGCATCCTCTGAGGGGCTTGTAGGGGGACCGAGCAGGCTCATTTCTTTTTAAGGTTCTTTTCAAGGAAGATCTTCTGCCAGCTATATGTGTCAGAAAACAGTGCCATTCCACAGTTAGCGTGAAATGGTACATAGTATGAGATCTTGGAAGACATGAATATTTACAACAGTATCACAAATCTCTTTCTAACTGGATGTTTTTCTCAACATCACATTAGAATGCTGACCTGCACTACTGTCTTAAATCTTTTGAATATAGGATTATTACTAATAGAGACACATTCACTAAAAAATTAGTTCATTGCTACATGAAGTACTGCAGATGTTTGCATTTTACATACATGGAGTAATATTTATATATTCACTAGAAGAAATAATTTTTAAGAAAGTATTTTTCTTATTTGGAACTGAATTGTTCCTTCATCATATTGCTGCCCATCAAATTGTCCAAACAACTTTGAACACTTAGATGAGTCACTTCTGGGGACAAGACCAATATAAAACCTTCTCACTATTTTCTCCTATGTGAAGAACATCTGTTACTGTCAGTGCTGCCCACAGACGAATGATGTGCTGTGCTGTGTGCAAGCAGCCTCCAACCCAGAACTCTGCGTCTGGCAAAGGCCAAAAGTGGGTAACTAGAGAAAAGCAAAGCATAAGGTTACAGAACGCACAGTTCACCACATAATTTCCGAGCCCCCAGTGATCTGTGGAGACATTGGTGGTGACTCTGCAGTTAGTCTTCAACAGATTGATTTTTTCATTAACTTCTTCACTCTCTTTTCACACACATGAAAAATTCTATACGTCCACAGCAACCTGTGGCATGAAGCTACCTATTTCACATTTATACATTTGTGAGGAATCACCTCCTTTTCTTTGCTCTCAATTTGCTACCTGTTGTCTTCATTTGATACCCTCATCTTGAATTGGTGAAGGGGGGATTCCTCCTCCTTTAGCCTCCCCACTCTGTTCTAATTATTATGGAGACTACCATATCTCCTTCTCTATGTTTCTTTTACAGCCTCAGGAAAGCAGTCTTACTTGGTGACTCCTCACTGAGGAGGCAGTCTAAAGGTATTGTCTGCTTTTGTATCCTCTTTTCTCTTCCCAGTTCTTTGGGATACGACTTCTCTGCTACCACAGATAAATAATTCATACACTGTGGAACATACAGGCTCACCATAAATTTAGCTACAAATCCTTATTAATGACATTTATTTACTTACTTCTGCCACTGCTAAGAACTTTTAGCATGCAATTTGCTTATTTTGGCACTGACCACACACTAAGCAAATGTACATACTGCTATTATAAAAGAATATCTAACTTCAGAGAGGTTCCTCAGAGCACAACAATTTATTAATGAAGTTGGAATTATTCCCCTCCTCCCCAAGTATATACCACTTTATATAAAATTAAATCTCTTATTTTAATCCTATTTCGTAAGGTCCTTTTCACATTTTTCCTATTCAGCCTTCATCTTTACTAACTCAACTAGTTTAATACGAACAGCAAATACCATCACCTGCATATTCACACATTTTCCCAGTTTATTTATGATCCTGCTAAATAACATAGGTCCCAGCCTAAATCCTTACTGATATTGAATATAACACAATAGTGTCCAGGATGAGACGTAGGAATATTTATTTCAGTAGTCAGTTAAGTATTTTCATGACATTAGGAGTGAATAATCCATCTGTTTTTTCAGCAAGCAGTAGCAAGGTCATAATGTCACATAAATTCAACAGTATCAATAACAACTTTAGCTTACATGTTCAAGGCCTGACAGTTAAAATAAATATAATATACACAAAGAAACAATCTCTGTAATTAAAGCTGGTTCTAGAAGATGGGATTTTTTTTCAAAGCTTGGCTTTATTCTCTACACACATTTTTTTCTATTGTAAATACAAGAACAACTACTGCACACAGGTGCGCACATAAGACCCACTGTACTTCTGAAGTATTTTTACTTTTTAAGATAATAGTGCCATTGCCCAATCCATAACATTTTTGGCTACCACCACTGGAGCCACTAATTTCAGAATACAGTGAAGAACAGGTATTTGAGCCTAGAGGAAGAAAAATGTCATTGTTTAACTAGCTGATGGAAAATTATAGGGCAGCAAGAAAACAGCTTGCATATGGTGATATCTTGTACAGGACATCCCTTGCAATTCTGTGGCAGAAGTCCCACCAGTTCTGAAAGGACCAGGATCTTGACTGCTTCCATTATTCTCTATCTACACACCCACATTGCTACAATTTCTGAATTTGTATAAAATGACTCTTTCTTGCCATCTCGCTTCTTGAGTATTTCTCTAAATTTTATCTCACCTATCCTATTTTAACCTGGCTTTCTCCTACCCTCTTATGCATTTTTATGCTTTTTTAGTGCAACAAGAATCAACAGGATTGGATTTTTTCTTGCATGTATTTATGAAACAAAACTTTAGTCAGAAGAAAATTAAATTTAGGCTAGTAACTAATAATTAGAAGTATGTTAGGTTTACTTTCAGTCTGTGTCAGTGCTGATGAACATTTTCTTCACTCATAATTATGTCTTTCATAATTATGTCTTTCAGCTTTTCTCTTCCCTTTTTCACCTTGTATGAGATATCAGCTCCCCAGGCTGGGTGGGGAGAGAAATGCCATCCAGCAGTACTGACTTAAGAGCTTTTCTCCTCATTCATCCTCTCTTACCTGTGTAACACTAGAACATATACATCACTGCTGTGCAGTAGTCATAAAACATATACTTCTGGAACCACACGGTTAACTAAACAAAGGAATGTATCAGAGTTTAAAAATAATCCTGGAAAGAAAATGATTTTCAACCAACTTGTTTCTATGCTTGAGATCATCTTTTACCCTTAGAGACATATAATCTCTGTCTTGTAAATGACTCTACATTATTGGATTATTTGGGATTTTATAATCTATATTTAGATAGAGTAAATGTTGAGGAACAAGTGGCAACCGAGAGAAAGAAATACACAATAATGTTGGTGTAACAAAAATATATACTAGCACTGGTACATTTGAATAATATTTCTTTTTATGCAATATTATTTCCTAGGTTTCAGTCTTGTCACATTCAACTTTTTTTTGTTAAGACCTTTTTTGACTTTCATGCATGTTGGTTTTTTTGCAGACTTCTCTTTCAGGTAGAAAAAATTTAATCTAATCTGGTTTACATATAAATTATTACATAGCAAATACAAGGATCATTTATGAATGCAGTTACTTTCGCTAAACTTCAACTAACACACACAGAAAATGTAAGTTTTTGGGTACACAAGGTTTATTTCAAATCAGAAAAGAAGCTGTGGAGTTCAAAATTAACTATAATCTGGGTTCATTGCTCAGAATTTAATTGCGTAGGGAACAGACCCTCTGTAAAGAGTAAGGTAATAGTAGTTTTTGCAGCAGAGTGGATGTCAGGTACAGGGAAAGAGAAAGAAGGATCAGGGGATGGTTATCTCAAGAGGGAGAGGAGACAGTAGTTTACAGCCTGTGGTACACGGAGCTGAGTGAGGGAAATAGTATGCACCATAAAGCCACCACCTGCTCTTAGTCCACTGCTTTTCCTATCAGGTAAGAGTTATAAATTGTGGTTTCATACATATACTCACGAAGCAAGGGGTTTTGACACCTTAGAACATTGGCTGTGTTTTATTAAAACAATGAATTTTAATGATGTAAGTATTCACTTTTTAACATCTAATGTTAAAATTTTAAATAGAATTATGAAAAAAATTCATGATTTTAAATGTATGAAACTTGCTGTTCTCATTTTTCTGCAAAGTGTATATATACCAAATCAGCATCCCTCCAAAATGACCAAAGGTAACAAAAAAGTCCACATTGTGAAAAAACAGCTTGTCTCATATATATGAAATCCTAAGCTTTAAACTAGCCTGCTATCATTTAGCAATTCTTTCATTAATATTTCTATAATTTGACTTTTCCTAGTGGGAATTGGTATTTTTATAACATGTTTGAGAGAGATTTTAATTCTATCCCCTTATTTTTTAACACCTCATGTGCTGCAGCAGTCATAGCTTTTATTCAACTTCTGAACCTCCATGTTACTTTGGTTTACACATTGTAACCCAAACAGAGGAAAGGTTAAAGGTTTTTAATACTTTTTCATATTTTGTTGCCTCATGATTTCTATTTAATTTCTTACTTGTCACTCTGATGCCTTTCCAGACTGGAGATCTTGAGATCTCAACTACTGCCAGTATTTTGCTTCTAATTTTCCTGCTATGAGCTACCTAAACAAATCAATAAACAACTGAAGCCACTAGATCAGTGAGAAACATTGTAAGTTGCTCATCTCTACCACTCATGACAATAAAAATAAGTCTTTATATAAATTGCAAAAAGATAAGCTTGCAAAAGTAAACATTAAATGTCAGCCTGACTTTCTCATGGGGGTTTTGTGTTTCCATGGTTCTACTTCCTTCTCAAAGTTTCACATGCAGCTGTCAAAACTGCTTTGTGTCTCATGTACTTTATGCAATATACAGGATGCAAAGCTTTTAAAGTCATCACTTTTTTCACCAGCTAGACATAAGTGAGAGAGACAAAGGTCTCAACTCAACACAGCAAGATAAGAAGCCCGGAGTTCTGCCCCCAGTTCTGATTCCTCTTACACCTTTTTTTTTTTACCATTTTATTTCTTCTCGTCAATTTTCTTATCTGTAATAAATCGTGACAATGCTTTTACTTGAAAATGTGAATGATACAAACTCAGTCAGTTTAGTAAGCCAGGCTAACATGCTCACGCCTGGTCATACTTTAGATTATTGTCTAAGGACCACTAAGGCAAGAATTTCACTGTGATGTCTGCTGACAGTGGTGGGTATATGAATTCCTGTGGGTTAAAGACTGATATACTTAACAAACTCATTTTTATAAATACTATTTGGAAGACCTTTCATATTAAAATCATCCAGAAATGAGTAACTGTGATGTCCTGCACTACTGGAGTCAATTAACGCATTACAGGCAGTGGTTCCTGAAGCAACTCTTATCTCCTTGAAGATGGCACTGTGCAAATGTTTAATGGAAATTATATACAGGTCTCTCTCTAATATTGTTACTTCAGTTGTGGGCATAGAATCTGATAAAATAGGAAAAGCCTTACGAGAGCTTTAAATAATATATTATTGTGACTCTCTTAGCAAAAATCTAGTAGAAATACTATTAAAAAAATAATCAGATTAATCAGGGTGCACTTATGAACAGACACTCCAGCATTTTTTTCCCTCAGAAGGTGGTAGCTTTCAAATTCACTGCATGTATTTCTTTCCCTTTAATTTCATTTTTTCTTTCAACTTAGCCCAGTGCTTGTGAATAAACAAAAATGATAGCCATAACACTAAATTTGTTTGTATGAGAACAGGTTCTGTACAAGCAGTGCAAAATTTCCATTCACAGACTGCCCTATCATCCAGACACTCACTCAAGAGGGAAAATGTAAAAATGAGTACGCATTCAGAAGGAGGTGTTGATTTAAGCCTGATGGGATGTCATCAATATTAATTATATTAAAAATTATCCTTTATCAAACACGTATATGAATTCTATGCTCATATTTCAGATGCAAAGGATAAATTATGAGTTTTCAGAAAAGCACTCTGTTCTGGTTACAGATATAGAGCTCTACTTCCCCCAGATCAGCACTGTTTCTGCCTTGATATATGGGGAAACCTCTGAAGGTGATGAGGCTTTCTCAGACTGAGTCAGATGAATGTTATTATATGCCCCCTGTTCTGCCATAGGGCAGTCATGACTATTACATTTTTCAGCTGGTGAGGATCATAGCAAAAAATTAACTGTATTAGCTTGTATGTCAGCATATATAATGTGACAGAGGTTTAAAGAACAAAATGTTGCGAAACATGCAGGTTATTAATTACCAAGATAATACCTGGCAAACTGAGAATATTTAGCTCTTTGCACGCCGGAAAGCAGAAGAGAAATGGCTATTACCTGGAAGAGGACTTTGAAATCTTTTCCTACGCATCCAATCTGTGTTAGTACAAGTTGCCACATGCCTGTCTCTGAAAGCTTGAGGAAAGCCAGCAAAAATCCCTACTAAGAGCAACTGTGCAGGCAAACAACGCAAGAAAGGTGCAATAAATTTACACACTAGGAACACAAATACACACATATAAAAATGGAAGCATAATTATATCTCCTTTACTCAGAATAGTTTCTTGGAAGGGTAGCAGGCAAAATCAATTTTCTGTTAACTTTTGTTAGTGTTATCTTGACAAAGAACATATACTGTTCTCATCTGTTTTGTTCTCTTGAACTTTCATTTTTCACTATTGAAACTCTACAATAAAGAAAGTTTATGAAAACATCTATAATGTTCTGGTGGGGTTGCACCCCCTTGAGCTACCCCTGCATAAGGGCAATTAAACCTGTGACCTTACTAGTGATTATAACGTGGGCTGGGACACGGCCATGCTTCAGGATCTGATACTTTGATGACTTCTGTCACCATTCAGTGAGGACCAAGCTTTGGCACAAAAGAAGAATAATGAACTTTTTTATCCTAATTCACACATATGCTGTTTTGTCTGTCCTGGAGCTTCCCAGTACCAGGAAAACACGTGAAGGACAGTAAAGTACATGAGCATGCCCTATTTCACAGAAAGCCTTCCAGCATCCCTTCAATTTTCATGGGTTACATAGCAACACCATATTTCAATTTTGCTTTTTAGCCTGGGTCTTCTTCCATGGATGTCTACTAAAGGGGATTATCTTTTGTTTAGTAATCTGAGGAATTTTTTATGGATCTTCCATCTTACGCAAGCTAAGGATTTCCAAACTTTGATTTAATATTCAAGTTAAATGCCTTTAATATATCAACATGAAGCACTATTTCACGATCTCTCACTGTGAGCTAGTCTAATCCCTATCAGTTTCTAAACTATATTTTGATTTGCAAGCTGACACTTCTTGAGATACTTTTCTAAAAGCAGACATAAAATTAATTTAGTGCATTGTCTGGTAACAGCTGACATTATCGCTGTAATTCTGTGTTCTCTTACAGGTGGCTTCCAAAATTAACTAGTCATCCATAACTGTTTAGCGGAATTGTCAGCTGATTTAACAGACACATTAAAACCCTATTTATAAATTACTGTGACATTAATAGGGCAACAGTTATATGGGAAGAAGATAAAAATCCTGTGATTTCAAGTCAGATGAAATATCCTGCACTTTATCATATAATTTCTATTACTTTAAAATATAGCACAACAGTATTATAAAAATAATTACTTTGATAATATATGATTTTAGAATAAAGCTAATTTATGGTAAATATAAAACAAATTTATCAATAACTTAATTGCACTTCATACCTTAAAAATTTTCTGCAATTTTTTAAAATTAAATAAGATCTAAAGATATTCATTAGCCACTGCTGACTGTATTTCAGTTGACAATGTTTTGAATTTATATTAAGCATGCCTTTCACTACCTGGATTTGAAAGAACACACTTTCGCTAAAGAACTTCTCCCATTCAGTGCTTTACCTCCTTTGAGAGCTTTGTGGAAAATTAAGGGAAAACACTAACCTCTCCATCGTGAGGTATATTTTGTGGGGTTTTTGTTTAGGTTTTTGTTGTTGCTGTTTTGGGTTTTTTGTTTGTTTGTTTGGGGTTTTTGGTTGGTTGGTTAATTTCATTTAGAGTTTGATTTTTGGTTTGGTTTTGGATTTTTCTGGGGGGACAGGTGGGTGAGTTTTTTTGAAGCGATTATGCAAACAAGACTTATCCAAAAACTAGGAGGTCTTTTTTTAAAGTATATTGAAGCAAATAGTTAATAGAGATGATATAACTTGTGATAAACATTGAAAGGATTCTTCACAGGTAATAAACATTGTTGGAAAAAGAAAGATCATCTGGAATGAATTGCATTATTTTGTAAGCAGATATTTTTACTTTATATTACTGATGTACTAATTAAACATCCTAATTTATTTTATCTGTCAGCACCAAGATTCTTCCCTCTATCATTTTTTTTATTAGGTGACAGTGTTATACAATATCTTGTCAATAAACATCACTATTGTGTGCGCTATACTGCAATTAGATCTTTCCTTATTTTAAGAAAGTGTCTTTTCTACAACTTGAAACAGTTCAAAAAAATCTAGAGTTAAGAACATGCCAGGTAAATCAGTGATGTGTTAAGTGTTATTATTTATGAAAATATTCCATTAGTTCTGAAGTTGCTTATAAGTTTAAATTCAAATGTATTGATAATAGTCAATTCTATGCAAAATATTAATTTTGAAAGCTTACAACTGACGCAAAATGACTACTCAGACTCCCTTAAAGGAATAAAGACCAATGAATTACAGTGGTGCAGCAACAACATCTCTTTCTTCTGCGGCAAAAAGCACAGCAATTATGTTCCCTGTGCTACAGCACTGAATATGATTAGAGTCCCCATTTGCACCAGAATGAAGATAGGTGTTAGAGAAAGTGGAATTTATATCAACTGGAGTCACAAAGATGCAGTTTTTCATTATGTGACCCACCGTTCTTCAGACTTTAAAACAAACTTATTATCTTTGCAGTATACACATACTTCTTTATAAATTGTTTTAACTAGTATGTTTTATTGCTTAAAAAAATGCCTATACATGTTATACCCATGTACATTTTTGGCTGATTTGTCAAATCTAATGAACCACATGTAGTTTTTTTCTCTTTTAATTATACCTCCTTTACTCAGAATAGTTTCTGGGAAGGGTAGGAGGCAAAATCAATTTTCTGTTAACTTCATTTAGATTTAGAAGAAAACAAAGAAAAAAATAACCAACACAACCACATTCCCAGCTTTTACATTTAGAAAAGTTAAAATGGTATTAAATTAAAAACTGAAGCATGATGCCTCATTTTTATGCTAGGAGAATTTGAAGTTCACTGTCTAGGGAAGTAGCATTGGAGGGCCTAGGAAACGAATTCCCAGTCTCTTATTTTCATTGAGCAAGGACCTTTACTAAAGCCAAAAATTTTACATAGCATCCAATTATAACCTGTGTTATTTTTTTTTCAGGTCTTGTTTTCAGCTTTCCTTTCTGTATACTCTATTATCTAAATTCACCCCTCTACACACCTCTCTAACAGTTGGGTGTCAAACTGCTTATGCCCTATTACAGAAACAATGGTAATATAATGAGAGGAGAATTGCATAAGTTCTCTGCATGTGTGAGAGTGCATGTCTGTACACAATCTATAAAAGCTATAAAGCAAGAGTTTGAATTATGAAGCAATAAAACATATTAGAAATACCTGAAAATTATCTGAACAATCAGAAATAAAAGTAAATTATACTGGGGCATAAGATAATAGAGTAAAAAAGAGGTATCTTTGTTATCTGGAAACTGTCATGGAGCAACCACACCAGTCACAGAAATGACTGCGCATTCTGGGCCTAGATTTCTGGCTCAAAGCTTATCTCTGCTATCACTCTGACATTTGTTGCTAAAAATTAAGTATGTTATTATAGAAGATTCAATTAAAGCTAGCTGTAAATCACAAACTTATATCAGAGCTACCATTTTTTTTATTCCAAAACCAAATATAAGGAAATATGACAAACATACTGTAGAAAGTAAATGTTAGAAACTTGTGCATTAAAAGTAATAATAACACCTGTAGTGCCTATATGAGAGGCTGAATGGTGAAGAGGACAGACAGAGGGAAATTACTGTTAGTTGGAGAAGATTTGCCCACTCAAAACAGGTGCACATTTATTTCACATTTTACTATTTCTCTGCTTTATTTCAACTTTTAAAGAAAGAGTAAAAAATTACCTTTCCAACATACTGAGGTTCAGAGCCCATGTATTCTTCCAGCACAAAAAATTGATTCCACACCCAGCCTCGTTTGACTCGCTGGGCAAATGACCTCCTCCCTGGCACTGGGACAACATTTTCTCTTGGCTCTGGTTCTAAAGTCTGTTGTGGTTGTGGATGCAGTGATGTTAGGAGACCTCCATCGAACAGGACACAGAGAAGCAGGGATAAGCAGTTCCTTGTAAGCATTGGCAATGGCTTCCCTACAGCAAGTAATAAAAACTCCAGTACTTAATGCAGAGCAGAGGAATCCAGGTTTGAGGTGTATGTGGCCTCCACCACTTAGCTTCTGATTTTATTGCGGAAATGCTAATGCAGGCATTAATCCTTCTGATGACAAGGTTTTTGCCGCATTAAATTCCATCTAAAGGGACCTATAAAAGAGATTTACATGCAAAGTCAAATTACATAAAATTACATTGAAGTGTTCATCAAAATTCTCACACGAAGTTAGTTTATAGAGACAGAGAAAAAGATTAGGAATTACATTTTTAAAAGAGATTACTATTTTGTTTATAACACTGAGCTGCTCTAGAACATTGTACAGTTATTATAAGAGGTCATTCTTGCTCTGCTTAGCATTACCTTTGTGTCTGAGGACAGGCCATTTGCCTTTGCTTCATGACCCAGTTAGCAGACAAAACTGTTACCCATCAGTGATGTCAAAAATATTTACTCTGGGTTTACGCAGAAAATATTGGAGAAGAATCTTCCATACTGCTATCCGGAGCAGAAATGCTTTGCTTGTTGTCTTTGCCAGAAAAGCACCTTGGGGGCTACTCTACTGTTTGCTGGTTGCAAGGTAAAAGAAATACTGGTAGTGGGATTTAAGATGAATACATTTACATTTTGAAAACAAAAATACAATATATATCACTATGGAATTCACCACTTTGTAAGGCCATATTGTGTTATTGAATTTTAAGCAGAAATTCCTACCAAATTACAAAGAGTTCTGCTTAAAAATCAGTGCCATGATAAGGACCTCAGAAAAGAAGAAAAAGTACCTAACCATATATATTTTTCATTTTCAAACTCTTACAAAGGTTATACTTTCCTTGTTAATACCCACAACAATAAATAACATAGAAGTTCTTATTTGTTAGGTACATGCTGAAGTATTTAAATAGAAAGGATTTATAATTGGGAGCCTGGAAAACCTAGTAAGTTTTGACGAAGAAAATAAAAACACTCTGGAAAAATAACTGCACTTCCTCTTCTAAATTTAGGGAAAGATTTTCTGTTCTAATTAGAAAGGCTATTGTTTAGGTCTTAATAAAAAAGAAAGTAAAAAATGTGACAAAAAGATATCTATTTCAAGTGAGTGTTTTAACTCTGCCACCAGAAAGGATTAAAAATGAGGGAAGAACTATTTGCCAATGATCCTTCAAAAAAAAATTTCTACTTCTGATCAGGACTTTTTTTTTTTTTTTTTTTTTTTGTCTTAGGTACGATGGATACAAACTTCTCACTCACATTATCAGTTGTATTCTATGGATTTTATTCTGGCAAAGAAACTTTTAGACAGGACCCTACCATGCTACAGAACTGCACTCAGTATTAATATATTTGGTATTTATTTCTATTACTGCCTTTTTTTATTTAACAGTCCACATGACTTTTTGTGCTTCTCTCTCCAATATAGTCAATGGTATATCACATCAGGTTCATCCGTTATTCAGATCCAAGTATTCCAAACTCCAGTGTCTCTCGATCCACCATTGCAGGGTTCATGCCTAGGTTTTCATGGGAAAATTGCAGCAACCATGAAATACAAGGAGGAAAAAAAATAAAAAAAATAAACAAAGAATTCAGAGTATCCTTTTGAAATACCCAGCAATAGACAGGAGGTGGAAATAAACAACATTAAAAAGTGGGATAGCCTGCACTGCTTCACAACTCCCAAAATCACACTTTATTCAATTTAACTACTATACCATTGCTCTTTGCTGAGGAGGCTTTCTGTACATTACAGTTCTCCCAGCAGAGCTCTGCCTCTGGCCATGTCTGTCAGTCAGGGAGCTTTTAAAATGTTATACAGCACCAAAAGTAATGCAAAGAGATTGAAGGACTTCAGTGAAAGGAGAACAAGTCCCCTTTGGCTGGGAGGTTAGTAATAAAGTGCAAAATGCAGAGCACTTTAACCCCTTCTCTGTCAGCCTCCTGGACTACGTTCCAGATGCACACTGCAGAGTCAGGAAAGAGCAGTGCTAGTGCTTGCTTCATTCCCTATAGCTTCAAAAAGCTGATGAATGGGAGGGTCAGAGAATAATGGGAGCCTAATATGTGTTGCAGTACAGGATTGCAGCACAGATGCCCTCATCAGCTACAAAAAGGCTCACTGTGAAGAATTTTCTAATCTAAAGCTCAGCAGTTGGAAGGCTGGTAATTGAGAACCCAGCACTTTGGGACACAAGAGAACCACTCCAGCTTGCTGCTGTGTAACACCAATGCAGCAGGAAACTGAGGTAAAGGGTCTCCCCTGCCGTGTCTCCTTCCCCAGTATTTTATTGCTGGCTTTGGAGGAAGCCTGGTGTCAGACAGAACATGTTTAATAGCACACCTGGAACTTGTACAGCAATCCAAAGGATAAGACTGATACTTCTTTTAGTCTGTTTATTGTTTTGCTTTTTTTTTTTTTTTTTTAAGCTAAGTGTTAGTCTTCCAGCCAAGATGCCAAAACGTGTCCTGGTGCTTTTATATGGTCATAGGCTCATTAGACACTTAAATCTAGCACCCTTATATACCTCTGCCCAGAAAACTAATATGAGGGCTAGAAGATCAGGATTTAGAAATCCAATCAGAATAATTAGCCATAAGGGAGGTACTGTATTTTCTTTTTATTTTAAGGAATTATTTCCTCTGATGCTTATGAAGGGATACAAAGTTTCTCTATATATTAGTCCACATATGTTCCAATAAGTGACTAATAAGTGGAACTTATTATTTCAACTTAAAATAATCTTGAGACACTGGCACAGGTTGCTCAGAGAAGCTGTGGCTTCCCTATCCCTGGCAGTGTTCCAGGCCAGGTTGGATGGGACATTGAGCAACCTGGTCTAGTAGAGGCTGTCCCTGCGCAAGGCAGGGGGGCTGGAACTAAGTGATCTTTAAGGTCCCTTCCAATTTCAACCATTCTACAATACTATACCTAATAAGACAGCTGTGCATCCTCAATGCATCTCTTTCTCATACATTATGAAAGTACAGAAGGCCAGTTTTTTCTTAGATCTTGCTTTTTTTCAATATTAACTGCTGCTAATCCCTTCTTCAGACTATCTTGCACAGATTTAAATGCCACTATACATGACTTAACTAACCCATGAGGAGAGGTATAGAGGGAGTGCCTGTATGAATTTATCCCCAAATATTCTTTTACTGTGATTACATTTATTCAATTCCCAATTTGAAAAGGTGAAATGACCAGCAGCAAGTATGGACAAGCTGTTAAAACATACTAATTAAGAAATCTTGATCCTATATACTCTGTCCGCAAAACTGCAGGCTTAGAAACTCATGAAATGCAAATGATGAATTAAATATCACTACTATTTGTTGAGAATAACAAAGTACAGTATAAATGGTCCTCCTGCAAGACTTTTGATACTGACCTGGATTATACTGCCATTAACCTAAACAGCCCAAACAGAAGAATACTTTTGGTATAGCAAAACTGATACATGCCAGTAATGCTTCAGTAACCCTGAACAAAAGAGACCCATCACACTGGAGACACAAATCACTTCACCAAGCCTGGCACAACATGGCATGGACAATCCCTCTGGTCAGTTGGGTTCACCTGTCCCAGCTGTGTCTCCTCCCAGTTTCTTTTACCCTCAACCTACTCACTGGTGGGTGGTGTGAGAAGCAGAAAAGGTCTTGACTCTGTGCAAGCACTGTTCAGCAATACCTAAAACATCCCTGTGTTATCAACACTGCTTCCATCACACATCGAAAACAAAGAATTGTACCAACTACTATGAAGGAAATTAACTCTATCTCAGCCAAAACCAGCGCAGATCTGTATGAAGTATCTACTTGGATCAGACAACAGGTGCACTACTGTCACATGCAGACAAGCAAGAAATGCTAAGCTCCATGAAGCACCCAAAATTGTCTTCAGTGAAAGGAGGCAAATTGCTTACTGAGAAAGTATCCATTACACAATGATGGTAGGATCATTTCTGTGGCCACCTTAATCATAAATCTATGAGCATAGAGAATGGTTTTGCTTATGTGAAACAACAGCTAATGTAGAGCAACCATCTTACTACTCATAAAGAGGTTTTAAAAAACTTGGCAGTACTGTAAAATGGTTGATCCATACCAGATGGAAAGCCAGCTAAGATCTATAACCTTGGATATGCTCTAACAGGTGACCATCTAACCTCACTTCTCTGCAATATCCTGAAATAAGAAAACACAGCAACAGAAAAAAAGTCTATGCTGTCAGTACCTACTGAAATTAACTGCTAAGTTATTTGAGATTATATATCTTGTGGCTAAAGGAACAGTAAAAGGATATGAAAAACCTCAGTTCATGTCTCACCTTGATATAGTTTCTTACTCTGATCTTTGATGAGCAAATCAGTTAGGCTGATATTCTCAAAGGTAATTAGAGAATTCCTGTTTGATTAGAGTCTTGATGTCCATATTTCTCACAAGTTTGATTTTCTTGAGCTTCACAACCTATCTACACACTTTGGAAATAATCTTTCTTTCTACCATTTTTCCACCTTGTCTTTTTTTAGATAGGGTAGGAACTACTTGGTAACCCAAGTAACCCATTAAAATGGGGGTTAGGAGGGAATTTACAAGTAAACAGATTAGAAACCTCCAACTACGATGGGGAACAATTCTCAGTCTCTCCACTGTACAAACTGGAAGAGTTTCAGCAGAGCGATTGAGCACATCCCACCTCTGATGCCACCAATTTCATTTGGCAAATGCAACACAAGGAATTCATGCCAGATAGCTCTCACGGGATGAAAAAATGTTTCTAAATGAAAAGACAACACCTGACTTACTGGAGTCTTTAACATGATAAAAACCAGTTACTTGTTTATCTCCCTTTGTCTGGGACACAGTAAGCCTTAGAAACCACCCTTGCTTAAGCTCAGCCAGAAACTAAGCACCACACAGCCACACACTCACTCCACCTCTCCAACAGGATGGAGGATGGAAGAGAACAGGAAGGGTAAAAATGGGAAAATTCATGGGTTGACATAGTAACAGTTTAATAATTGAAATAAATTAATAACAATTATTATTAAAAATAATAATATGCAATGAAAAGAAAAATTACAAAGAGAAAGAAATAAACCCCAAGAAAGACAAATGATGCAAATTAAAAGAGTTGGTCACCACCAAACATTGCCCAGCCAGTTGCCCAACAGCGTCCCTATGGCAAACCTTCCCCCTCGTTTATTGTTGAGCATGACGTTATATGGTATGGTTTATCACTTTGGTCAGCTGTCCTGGATGTGTCCCCTTTCAGCTCCCTTCCCACAGCCTATTCGCTGGCAGGGTGATATGAGGATCAGAAAATGCCTTGACTCTATGCAAGCACTGCTCAGCAATAACTGAAACATCCCTGGTTTAAGCACAGATCCAAAACATGCCACATACTAGCTGCTATGAAGAAAATTAAGTCTATCCCAGGCAAAACTAGTGCAGAAACTTATAATGGCTCTCTAACTATATAGATTGGTCCCTCGTGAATTTGAATACCTGAAACTGTACTTCAGCAGTGTTTATATGAGAAGAAACAGAAACTGAATACTGTATGTCAAAACCAAATATTCTGTATTTAATGGTCATACTAATCTGATAAAATGTGAGAAATATGGATAGAAAACACACAAATGGAAGATGAATCTTGGTATTTTTGGAAGACACATGTCATCGTCTAGAGAACTGTACTGGCTGAACTCCTGGACAACAAGCAGATGATGACCTTTCTCTTATAATAAGGTGACTTTAGCTTTGTAATTCTATTACAAAAAAACCCAAATCCTAACATTTCATGTCAAATATTTTGCTTGATATAAAGTAATTAATTATACAACTTGGCAAGAAAAATATGAGCTGGATTAAAGCTATGATTTTGGGATTTGACTGGCAAAGTGACTCCCTCTCTCTTAAATGGTTATTTGCAGAGCTGTATGCTCTATCCTGAGTTAATAGTTCAATTTTAATGTCAGTTATGTCTATAAATATCAGGAGTGATACTAATATGAATCTGGAATACTCTATTCTGTTTTTAATGACATAAAACCAAAGTGAGATGAGAATGATGTCCCTGATATTTGAGTACGACTTCCCTTGTAGCACATTCATAGGAAGGTTGCAACAAAGATATATTAAAGCACCAAAACCACGTGATATACTATATCAGTATCCAATAAACCTATTTATGAAGTGCCTAACATGGCAGAGGAGTCTAATTATGTTTGGCATTTCTAAGCAATACAATAATAAAGGTATTATAGCTCCACAGACATGCTTTAATAATTGACTTTGCAGCATATAAAAAAGTGATTGCTTAAGAGAGTTTGGTAACATAACAAAATCAAAAGATATATACTTAAAAAAAAAAAAGCTACAGAATGCGGAGGGTTGTAAAAAAAGTAATGAAAAAAGCAATATAAAAATATTCTGTGTGAGTGCAAAACAATAAACTGGTCCTATATGCAAATATTTATACATATTGTATCAGCTTTATCATCACTGGCAATACTTACATGTGATCATTTGTAATTTAAATATATGCTACTGAGCCATCATTCTCTACATGGCAAATTATCATGTCTGACTTACAAACATGCATGAGGATATCAGCAAATCAACCTTAAAAAAAAAAAAAAAAGACTGAAACTTAAATTATAATAAATGTGTGAGTGGTGTCCCTCATGGATTGATGCTGGAACTGGTCTTGTTCAACATGTCTGTTGGTGACATGGACAGTGGGATTGAGTGTGCCTTCAGCAAGTTTGCCGATGACACCAAACTGGGTGGTTTGGTTGATACGTTGGAGGGAAGGAATGCCATCCAGAGGGACCTTGACATGCTTGTGAGGTGGGCTGATGCTTTAACCATGCCAAGTGCAAGGTCCTCCACCTGGGTCAGAGCAATCCCAGGCACAGCTACAGGTTGGGCAGAGAAGAGATTCAGAGCAGCCCTGAGCAGAAGGACTTGGAGGTGTTGGCTGATGAAAAAATGAGCATGAGCTGGCAGTGTGCACTCACAGTCTAGAAAGCCAACCGTATCCTGGGCTGCATCAAAAGGTGTGTGACCAGCAGGATGAGGGAGGTGATCCTGCCCCTCTACTCTGCTCTTGTGAGACCTCACTTGGAGTACTGTGTACAGTTCTGGTGTCCTCAACATAAAAAGGACATGGAAGTGTTGGAACAAGTCAAAAGGAGGGCAACCGGAAGGATGATCAGGGGACTGAAGCACCTTCCATATGAAGATAGGCTGAGCAAGTTGGGGCTGTTTAGCCTGGAGTAGAGAAGGCTGTGTGGAGACCTCATAGCAGCCTTCCAGTATTTGAAGGGGGCCTATAAGGATGCTGGGGATGGACTTCATGAGGAACTGTAGTGATAGGACAAGAGGTAATGGGTTCAAACTTAAACAGGGGAAGTTTAGATTGGATATGAGGAAGAAGTTCTTTACTGTAAGGGTAGTGAGGCACTGGAAAGGGCTGCCCAGGGAATTTGTGACTGCTCCATCCCTGGCGGTGCTCGAGGCCACGTTGGACATAGCCTTGGGTGACATGGTTTAGTGGGATGTGTCCCTGCCCATGTCAGGGGGGTTGGAACTAGATGACCTTAAGGTCCTTTCCAACCCTAGCTATTATATGATTCTATGATTCTATAACAAAAATATGTAAGTCAATGCACAAAGCTCCATGGTTCATTGAAGTCTTGAAAGTTAACGGGTAAATTTTCACTACAGGTTAAAAATTAATGTTTGTTTTGGTTAGGCCAGTACTACTCTATAAGCGCACAATTGAGCTCCACAATTAAATCACCAGTTAAAATATAGGAACAAAATGCCTCAGAATGGCACAAATTTTTCTTTACTTTAGGAAGATGATCAGATGATGAAGCTATGTCATTGATTCTATTTTTATTGTGTCTTGTCATGTTATGTTGTTCTTGTCTCAGAAGAGTACTAAGGTGAATCTATGACTACTTTGTCTATGATCTAGAATCTTTACTTTTGATAAATTACAAACATTTTAATTTTTGCTAGGAATCTGTCAATGTCAGTGTAAAAGCGTGGACAATCAGGAAACAATCCTTCATTCTGCTGTCCTTCAATATTTTTTTGAATGCATACATGAGATGAGGTAAAGGAGGGAAAGGCAAACAAACCAAAATCTTTCAACAGATTAGGGATACATGAAAAGGAAGAATTGACTAATCTCAGGCTGCAATACACATATATTTATAATTTTGTAAGTAACATGGGATACTGGTATGAATGTTAGCACATTTTAATACTATTTTGTTTTTCCCAACGGTATTTCTTTTTTTTCCTACTTGTCAAGAATGATACCAATTACTTCAGATTGCAAACATACTTTAGTTAAGATTATTAAAAGACTTCCTACAATTGGTTAGACTTTGATTATAATAAATTTGAAACAATCCATTATAGTTTCTTGACTACATAAATTATGTTAAATTACAAAACTAACTCAAGGATAGACATTTAAAGATGAGCCCTTGAAGGAATTTGATTGTACGTTGTGTATATGATGACACAATTACTGCTTAATGCAAATTTGGTGTATAATCTTAGACATTTAAAATCAAAGATATGGGTCTCCTATTGTTAGTTATTGCAATTTAGATAAAATAGATTTAATTGTCTCTATCTTCCTTATCATAGTATTAAGAAGTATTTAATTCTTAATATTCCTTTTCATAATAGATTATGGAAATCCATAGCTCAGCTTGTACTTTCAGCATACTTCTTACAACTTTGGTCTTTTGAAAGGTCAATAGAATTATGCTAATAGTACTGAATTATGTAATTTCAGAGGATGGTACTGTCCCCAGGAAAAAATGGCAGACAGCAGTTTTTCCCTGCAAGGTTCAAGTCATTAACCATGTGAATATTAACAGGTAGTTCCAGAGACAAAATGACTGAGAGATTACCCCTGAATTTTCTTGAACGTGGGAACATTCAGCTCAGGCCTCTCAATACCCTGGAATCACCTAGCTTACACCAGGCTTGCTCCAATGCTCAATAATAAATAACTCTAGACAGAAATTTTGTTTTCACAACTCTTTTTGACTTGTTCTCACCCTACCAACATATGCTGTTAGGGCCGGCAGCTGTAATGGAGCCAATGACTCTTTTCTGATCATTGATGAACTAACACAAAAAATCCTTCATGGGTTTTAAGACATGAGAAATAATAACTCAAGGGCTTCTATTTCCATCCTTTAAACCAGTTTTTTTTTTTTTGTTCAGCCTACCATTAAAGCATGGGAATATAAGGTCGTCACAGCAACTGAGGCATACTCTAGTTAAACTGACAACAGCTATTCTAACTTGAGAGGACAGCCATCTACAGACTTCACCCAAAGTAACCCCCAATTATGTTTTTTGTTGTTCAGAACCATAGGTGTTTCATGACAACTGGCATATCAGAACTGTATGTGAATAGCTAGTCTTTCCTCAAGAAACCTTTCACTCAATTAAAACCTTCCACTCTCCAGTCCATGTGTGTTCCCAGCCCAAGCCATCAATTAAACTCAGAGCTGTTAAAAGCAACCACAAGGCATTTTGTGTACAGTCGCTAAAAAAGATAAAACAACATTCTTGTCTGACTTTCATCTTTATAAATCCTCATGTCTCTTGTATGTGATTGTTCATTTCCCAAATTCAAGACTAAAAAATTTACCAATTTTGTAACAGATGCCTGCTGTGAATTTCAGTAATTATGGCCCAATGCAGACAATAGATGAGGAGCACAGGAGGACATAGAGGGCTCATTTTGGTAACACTTACTACTTCAGCCTTATCTAAATTTTTCAGAGAAATAAATGCAAATGTTATTAATTAAAATAATTTTCCTTTCAGATTTTTTCCTACTGTTCTAAATTTGTAATTAAAAGGAAAAAAAATAATATACCAGAAGGGAAACAGGTCCTGTCGTCTGTGTAACTCATACTCAGCAACCTAAATTATTGGAGGGCTCCTCTTACTGACACCTGTCTTCCCCATAAGGTACAAAAGTGGGCCTCTAGTAACTGCTGTGCATACATTTTCTAATTTCTGTCACAGAAGTGTCTGTTTTAATTTAATAAATTAAACGCAAGTATTCTTTTGTCTCTGTTTTGTTGTTCAGATATACATGATCCATCTCCCAGCATTACAAAAATCTAGGAAATAGACAAAATGTGAAAAGCAAACGCTTGTTTTACAATTTCAAAACCTTCCTTTTTGAAACTGAAATGTCCAGAAAGAGGTAAAAACCATTTTCAGGTAGCACTGATTTATCTTAGAATAGGAACCATATAGTCTTATTATGTGTTTCCCCTAACACCTCATTTTGAATTATTTTAATAGTCAAATAAACCAGTCAAATTAAAATAAAGCACATATTTTCAAAATCTATTACACCCAACATCCTTAGTCTTTATAAAAGGCAGTGGCTTGGGGTTTTTTTTGTGTGTGTTTACAATTTAAGATAAGTTTTCAGCTTACTTTTGTCAGAGCTCCATCCATGCAGTAAAAATTTATCTGTATAGTGGGTAGATGGTTTATGATTTATATAACTTAGATCAAGACATATAATAAGCAGCTTCTTTATCGCTTTTTTTTTATAATAAGCATAAATTTGTCTACTTATTGCAGTTAGAAAAACTGTGGTTTAGATAGGAAATCAATAAAGCCTATTTAAGGTCATGTTCAGAAAAACAAAATGCCAAAATCGTCCCTTATGAAACTGCACCTCAGATGAACTCACAAAGAACAGCATTATGGAGAGAGGATAATGGAATACCTGCAGTATTATAGATTGCAGCCAATCAATCAGATATATTGCAACTGCTAAAGGCACAGTCCTATTGTACTAAAAAAATACCTTTGAATCAAGGTAGAAAGATTGACACATTTAGTATGGAGCAACCTAAATCAAATATGTCCCTAAAAATGAGTGAATTAACATTACTAGAGGACACAGCCTAAAGAGATACACACATTTTTCCCACAAAGAATGGAGTACTGAGCTAAATACTAAGCAAGAAGGAAGGCTAACAATCTGCACTGAGTAACTACAGAGGGAGCTACTGTTTTGGTGGAAATAAACATATATTTCCCTGAATGTAACTTCTGACATGTGTTCAAGTGTGACCCATTGTGCAGTTCCACTCACCACAAAATCACAGAAACACAGAATGGTTGAGGTTGGGAGGAAGTCCATCTAGTCCAACTCCCCAGCTCAATCAGGGTCAGCTACAGCAGGTTGCCCAGGACCATGTCCAGTCATGTTTTGAAAATCTCCACAGACAGAGACTCCACAGCATCTCAGGGAAAACTGTTCCAGTGGCCTAGCCATTCTGCATGTTTTTGATCCCCTTCACTGTCTGCTTATCTCATCAGTACTTCATCAGCTTCTCTATGAGGATATTTGCCAGCTGGTGTGAAAAGCCATTTCTAAAGTCAAGGTAAATGACATTCACTGTTTTCCCCTCATCCACCAAGCTAGTCACCTCATTATAGAAGGCTACCAGCTTGGTTAAGTATGATTTCTCCATTGCAAATTCAGTGGCTGACTACTGTCAGCCACTTTCTTGTCTTCCATGTTGCTGTGGTTTAAGACTCTCATGCAGTTCTCTCACTCACTCCCCACTTTTTCTTCCCCCCAGCTCCCGGGGGGATGGGAAGGAGAATCAAAAGAATGTAACTCCCACAGGTTGAGATAAGAACAGTTTAGTAACTAAGGTGTAACACAAATCACTGCTGCTACCACCAATAATAATAATGACAAGGGAAACGACAAGGGAAGATAATACAATCGCTCACCACCTGATACACCAAGACTGACCCAGCAGTGAACCCCACCCTTCCAGGTCTCTGCCCACCATTTTTCCATCCTGGGCATGATGTGCTGTGGTATGGAATAACCCCTTTGGTCAGTTTGGGTCAGGTGTCCTGTCTCTGCTTCCTCCCGGCTTCCCCTCCTCCCTGGCAGAGCATGAGACTCAGAAAGCCCTTGGTCAGCCTAAACATTCTAAGCAGTAACCAAAAATATCGGTGTTATCAGCACTGTTCCCAGGCCGAAAGTCAAAAACACAGCTCTGCACCAGCTACCAAGAAGGAGAAAAATGACTGCTACTGCTGAACCTGTGACAGTATCCACCCCATATTCCATAAAATTCACATCATGCTCAGATCCCACATTTTCAATATACCATCACATGTGTATATATATTACATCCACACACACACACAGAGGGAGAGAGATCATCCCTTCGTGCGTGGACCTATCCCTATAAAGCTGCTGAGTCCATCCAGCCCGTGATATCGGGCTCCACCTTTTGCAACAGTCTTTCAGAGCAGGAGAGGCTTTGTGCAGTGTTATAACCTGGGCAATAGTGTCCATTGCGAAGTCCACCCCTTGATCATGAGTCCATCTGTATGCTGCATCTCTGCCCTGATGGCCTGAGGTATCATGAGCCCACCAGGCTCAAAATAATTCACCCTCCCCTCCAGCAGTTTCTACAGCTTGTCACTGGGGACTCCATACAGCTGCCTTCCATCTCCGACACTTCCAAAGCATTGGAGGGGCCCAGTGGACTAGATACTTGCCTATAGTGTCCCACACTCCCTGCCACTCATGACTGTCTATCCTTGGGGAAAATCTCTTGGTCACCCTATATCGTCATCTAATCCTAGACAAGGCCCAAACCCCACTCTGCTTAACTCTTGGGACCACACAAAATGGTTGTGGGTAAAACACACTCTGTATGCTTGCCTACATTCTGATCCCCATCACAATCAGCAGGCAGGTCTCAAGGGTACCCAAAGGCCATTCAAACCCTTAAGAACTCTCAAATGATGCTGCTGTACTTGTCACTGGGGCTGGTGTAGCTGCTGTGCTTGCCGGCTCTCTCACCACCAGCTGCTCTTTGTCTGAGTCCAGATCTTCGTCCTCTGCCTTGCTGGGAAGTGCTGCGTGGTCTCCTGCATCCTCCTGGGGCTCAGGCTAGCGAGGATCTGCGGACAGCTGCAGGTGAATGCTCTTGGCTGCCGTGGGGCTGGGTTCAGCCATGGGGCTGGGCTTCTCCGCCACTTCCTCCCGCTGCTCTTCGGCAGCCACAGGGTGCGGCTTGGCAGCGGGGCTTGGCTCCTGGGGTGGCTGCCCCTCAGCTCCGCACAGCCTCACAAAGACTGAGGTCAGGACTAGGGCCAGGACGGTGAAGAGCAGCTGGGCGGCCAGGTACAAGTCCACGGCCATGTCCGTCCCCCCCCTGCTTCCAGAGGCTGCCTGTATTATAAGTCATTCCCAGAAAGTACAATGAAACAAGAACCTTAGCCCAAGCTCCCCATCTGATAAACATTAAAACAGCAAATAGCAGTGGTAAGTAAGGTACAGCAGGCTGAAGCCATGAACTCAAGAGAATCAAGAGCAACAACTTTGATTTATTAATCATCATTGTGACACGTGACTATTAATCCTGTCTTTATCTCAACCCTTCGTGCCCCATGTTGGGAGCCAAAAAGAACTGCCGTGGTTTAAGCCTCTCATGCAGTTCACTTACTCACTCCCCCCTCTTTCTTCACCCCAGCTCCCGGGGTGATAGTTAGGAGAATCGAAAGAATGCAACTCCCACAGGTTGAGATAAGAACAGTTTAGTAACTAAGGTATAACACAAATCACTGCTGCTACCACCAATAACAATAATGACAAGGGAAATACAAGGAAAGAGAATACAACTGCTCACCACCCAATACCAAGCCCAACCCAGCAGTGACCCCCCCCCCCCCTTCCAGGTCTCTGCCCCCTGTTTTTCTGTCCTGGGCATGACGTGCTATGGTATGGAATACCTTTTTGGCTAGTTTGGGTCAGGTGTCCTGTCTCTGCTTCCTCCGGCTTGCCCTCCTCCCTGGAAGAGCATGAGACTCAGAAAGTCCTTGGTCAGCCTAAACATTCTAAGCAGTAACTGAAAACATCAGTGTTATCAGTGCTGTTCCCAGGCCAAAAGTCAAAAACACAGCACTGTACCAGCTACCAAGAAAGAGAAAAATGTCTGCTACTGCTGAACCCAGGACACGTGTTTAGAAATGGTTTCAAGAGCTTTCTTACTTTCCTAGTGAGGCTGGCTGACCTGTAGTCACCCAGATCTTCCTTGCCATTCTTGAAGATACAAGGTGACGTTTGCTGCCTTCCAGTCCTTGGGAACCTCTCCTGATTATCATGACCTTTCAAAAATATCTGAGTGGCCTTGCAAGGACATCAGCCAGCTCCCACAACATTCATAGATGTAACCCACCAGGCCCTGTGGACTTGTGTTCATCTGGATTGTTAACGGGCTCCCAACCTGGTCCTCTTCCACTGCTGGAAAATCTTCCTTGCTCTATTCATTAGCAGCAGTTACTTCCTGGTTTTCCGGATTTGCAAAGCCTCACCCACAAGTATTATGACAAAGTCTTTTAATGAAGACAGTTCTTACTCAAACCACACTAACCCATGAGCCAAAATAAACTCTCATTTGTCAAACCATCTGCAAGGAAAGGAGACTGAAAATCCCAAGGAATTTCAGAGCTGGTTATAGTTCAAGTTTCAACTAATTTCCCAATTTCTTCTTAATAAATGCATTAGGCTCACTTTATTATTACTAATGATTGCATTTGTTAACATGGGAACCCAAAATATAATTGAATGTTCTATGATTCTAAATAAAGTAGTCTGATTTTTCAGGGGCACCACGACTTTAAGAGCCTGGTGAAATCCTTAGAATGCGGTCAAGGAACAAGATACTTTCTGTATTCTATAGGCTTACAAATTAATACCAATAAACATGCAGATACTTAATAGATATTAAGTGCACTAAATAAATGTTATTTGGAAGATAGAATTTTAATGTAATGAGCAAAAATATTAGCTCACCTATGTTATCTAAATTATTTATATTAATATTTCTTTTCATATGAAGCCCTAAATTTTAAAGCTTTTGGGCCATACTTTATCATAAAAATAATAAACCTTGGGGACAGACTTTTTATCTGGATAATATCCATATGTAAGCAAAAAACTTGAGTTTGCACAGTGAGCTTTATAAAACATATCCATAAATTAATTCATTTGTATCTCTAATGTTTTTTAAAAACATTCTTCCCTTCCTACCTTTCCCTAACAGAAACAGTAAAATTATTCCTCATAAATTTATGACAGATTATTCAGAAATATAAAGTAAACAATTAATACATCATAAAATCAAATATTTGCTTTGCTGGGTGTTAGTAAGGTGTTAAAAGCAATTGGTTATACGAAAGACAGTAAAAGCTTATCGCTTAGAGAAATTCCAGCTGAACTGCTTTTCTGACTCTGCCTCACTTCAGCTAAAATTTCCTCTGATGTTAGAGCTTTTGAAATTCCTGGGAGGGTTTTATCCCCAGGAAGAGTCTTATTTTCCATTTCAAAAAGAACTAAAACAATTCTTTGTTTTTACTGCTTTTGATATCCATACAAATTTTTTATGATTTGTGGCATTAAAGAGCATTAAAACCCAAACCTTGCAACTTAGAAATTGAATAAAGTTTTATTTTTGAGATGATGTCAACCATTACTGGCTTTACCCCTCCTTTGGTTTTGGCAGGCAAAACATGATGCAGCAAACTCCTGTGATCAACAGGAATTTTTCATTGATCCACCACTTGGAACCCTGTACACCTCAGCATCTGCTAAACCATCAGATGTGTTCCCACCCATTTACCTGCTAGCTTCATTCAGACACAGAGACAGATAGGAACTTCTGGAGAGGATGAAAGCAAAAGAGAAACTAAACAGCAGACACACCTCTCACCTGACAGAATCGCTTTTGACCAGTTCAAAACCTGTAATGGCACTAAGGCCACCTACTTGAGAGCCCTAACTATATTTTGATATATATGTTGATAATTGATACATATTTTGCACCTGGGCCAGGGCAATCCCAAGCACAACTACAGGCTGTTAAGATATTGGGTTGAGAGCACCCCTGAGCAGAAGGACTTGGGGGTGCTGGTTGACAAGAACCTCAACATGAGCTGGCAGGGTGCACTTATAGCCCAGGAACCCAACTGTATGCTGGGCTGCACCAAAAGAAGTGAAACCAGCAGGTCAAGGGAGATGATTCTCCTCCTTTACTCTGCTTTCATGAGACTCCACCTGGAGTACTGTGTGCAGTTCTGGGGCCACCAACATAAGAAAGATGCGGACCTTTTGAAACAAGTCCACAGGAGGGCCGTGAAGATGATCAGAGGACTGGAGCACCTCTACTAGAAAGACAGGATGAGACACCTGGGGTTGTTCAGCCTGAAGAAGAGAAGGCTCAGGGGAGATCTTATAGCAGTCTAGGAAGGCCTACAAGAAAGCTGGAGAGGAACTTTTTACAAGGGCATAGAGGGATAGGACAAAGCAGAAAAGTTGTGGCTGCCGTATCCCTGGAACTGTTCAAGACCTGTATAGAAGAGTCTTTGACCAATTTGGTCTAGTGTAAGGTGTCCCTGCCCTTGGCAGTGGGGGTGGAAGTAGGTGGCCTATAGCATCCCTTTCAACTCAAAGCATTCTATGATTCGATAATACTGGGGAAGAGGGCTATGCCTGTGTTGTAGTTTGAGCTCAGCTAGTAACCACACAGCCACTCGCTCACTCCACCCATTCTTCCCCCCTGCTCCTGGGGGGATGGTGAGGAGAACTGAAAGAATGTAACTCTCACGGGTTGAGATAAGAACAGTCCAGTAACTAAGGTATAATACAAAACTACTACTGCTACCACCAATGATAATAATGATAAGGGAAATAACAAGGGAAGAGAATATAAAACTAAAAAGGGAAGGGGGAAAAAGACCCCAACAATAAACAGCAGTGATGCACAATGCAATTGCTCACCACTCAGCGACCAACACCCAGCCTGACCTGAGCAGTGATCTGGAACTTCCACATGACTCCCCTCAGTTTATATACTGGGCATGACATGCTGTGGTATGGAATACCCCTTTGGCTAGTTTGGTCAGGTGCCCAGTCTCTGCTTCCTCCTGGCTTCTTGCGAGCCTCCTCACTGGGAGAGCATGAGGGGCTGGAAAGGCCTTGATCAGGGTAAGTATTACTTAGCAACAATTAAAACTTCGCTGTGTTATCAGCATTGTTCTCGGACTAAAGCTGAAACAGCCCTGCACCACCTAGTAGGAAGGAGAAAAACTGTTACAGTTGAACCCAGGACAGCCTGTAGTTTTCTTCTCTGTTTTGCCAAATGTTTAGAAAGTCCCTCAGAATGACTGAAATCTCTTTTGTGTATGAATACTTACCATGATGTCACTGCTATACTTGTTTGTGCAATGATGGAAAGCTCAGAAACAAATTTATTGTCACCAAAAGAAACAAAAAGAAGAAACAAGGTTCCAAGATTTAGTTTACCATTAGCAGGAAATTAGCAATTAAACCTCTAGGATAAATATCGCAAAGTACAAAAAGTTTTATGCCTTCTGAAGGCCCTTCTCAGCTCAGTAATAAGGTTCTATTCCTCTCTTACCTGTGTTAGCCATCATTATGGTATTCAGGCATCATGAATGATAATTAAATATTTAACTAGTTAGCATCTGGGGCAATAGTTGGCTGCGTGGCTGGGCAGTAGCTCCTGTGAGCAGCAGACAACCAGAGCAGAAAGAATTATTGTGATTATTTCTTAATAAGGTGGCTAAAACAGCTCTCAGCTAATCAGTGAAAAAGACCCATTCAGCTCTTGTTCAGAAACAACCTGAAAAATAATTATGCAAATAAGAGTTTTCAGCCAGATTACAGAGACTTTTATATTTTACTATTGCTGAGAAATAACCACACCACAGTAATGCAATGAACCTGCAGACAAGTTGCAGGGAATTGCTAATTGCCCACAAATAATAGAATCATAGAATATTTAAGGCTGGAAAGGACCTTAAGATCATCAAGTTCCAGTCCCCCTGACATTGGCAGGAACACCTCACACTAGACCATGTCACCCAAGGCTCTGTCCAATGTGGCATTGAGCACCGCCAGGGATGGAGCATTCACAGCTTCCTTGGGCAGCCCTTTCCAGTGCCTCACCAACCTTACAGTAAAGAACTTCCTCCTTATATCCAATCTAAACTTCCCCTGTTTAAGTTTGAACCCATTACCTCTTGTCATATCACTACAGTCCCTCATGAAGACTCCCTCCCCAACATCCTTATAGGCCCCCTTCAAATACTGGAAGGCTGCTATGAGGTCTCCACGCAGATTTCTCTTCTCCCGGCTGAACAGCCCCAACTTTCTCAGCCTGTCTTCATACGGGAGGTGTTCCACCCCCCTGATCATCCTTGTGGCCCTCCTCTGGACTTGTTCCAACAATACACAGATTACAGTCAGTAACTGTATAGCATCCCAGTTGTCTAACTGGCTAAGTTACATAAATTAAGAACAAAATATAGCACCAATGTTGCAGCCTGTCAAGGCATTGATCAACTCACCCTTTACTGCTCACTTAATCACCCTCTCTAAATCCCTCTCTTATCTGCTGTTGAAAATTTTAGAACCTGTATTTAGACGAAGACAAAGGGAAGGCTGAGAAAAAGGGGAGTCTTGTTTGTTAAAATGCCACAGCTACACCTGAATTAAAGAGGTCTACTTCAGAGGTGTGTACAGAGTTCTTCGGAAAATCAGGACAAATTTTTAGATACGTATTATCACAGGGCACAATGTACCTTCTTATGATCAATTTTTACAGGAGCCTGGACTACATGACATGTTAAAACTTAGGGTTTTTTACTTGTGCAAGTACTGAAAAAAATTACATCCTCAGTGATGCTTTAGTTCACATGCTTGCTGTTTGGAGGGGTCTTTGAAACAGAGAGATCAAACTTTGACCAATCTGATTCTGAAGAACACTGGATTCCTTTCAAGTACTTGCAACATAAATAAGACTTTTTTTAATTGATTTTCAGAGTTAATGTCCCTTTCAGCCTAAAGGAAGTAGCAAAGTTTCACCTCCCAGATGTCCCAGACAAAATGTTCATTTTTCTTAGAGAAAAGCCAAAGCCAAGTATTACAAATTCTCCTACCACGTTCTTATTGACCACTTTTTTTTTCTCCTGAAAAATCAAGGCAAAACCCTAAGGTCTCTAATTTTCTTCCACTCATTTCAGAAATCAAATAATTCTTAAGTGTTCATATGATGCAACCTTCCCATAAAGCAGGACAAAGCTTTCATGACAACTACATTTGTTTTGGTCTTTAGACCAGAAATTTTGCAACAATACATTTTCCTTTATTTTGTTTTGTTTATATTTTGTGTATATTTATACATAAATTCTAACACACACAAATATTTGTGTGTATACACAAATATTTGTATGTATGCCTCATAAGAAAACTGAAAGTGTATTCCTTACAGGCATACCTAAGAGTGGTAAACTTTCAGAGAACCCACCACATATAATGACTGATGACTAACATAAATTAATCTTCCTAATACAATACAAAAATTCTTTTCATTCTCAAATTTAGATAAAGTGGAAGCATTTCTGAAGGACACCACCAATCACAACTTCCTCAGATTTTTTCTTAAGGTGCAGATTTCCTTTCCTGTACATAACAACAGAGTAGCTGTTCTCCAGTGGAAAAAAACCCACAAGCCCAACCCCAAAACCAAAACCAAACACCAGAACAACACAAAGTAACCATCACCATCTTTCACTTTCCACAAAGTAAAATGTTCCAGTGCCTAGATATGGAAATAAGAAAAAGAAGTGATTCTTCCACTGAAGAAATCCCTGATGTATTATTCCAAAAAGTATTATAACCCTGTACAAAACTCACATGTACTTTCTATTATTTTGGCTATTATTTTGTGCCAGTAACATTTATTTTGAAATTTAAAGCACTTACTGCAGCACTTTTGCATTCCATGCTTCATTTTCAAACTTTCTTTTCTCAAAACTGGAACTATAGCTTTCATTTTGACAGGGAAAAGAAATAAAATGAATTCTAATATGTCCCAGAAGCTTCCTGAGATTACAGAGGGTAGTGCAGGAGGAAAAATGTGATGAAAATATAAGACTCAATAGATAAATTGCAAACACTTACAATAGATGCTAATACACCCTTTGCATTCTTGCAAAGTAAGATATTAATGGAAGAAAAAGTCCTTCCTTATCAAATTCTTACCACAGTACTCAGAAAGTACAGCACAGCTAAGAAAACTTTAAAGCTGTTAAAGTAGAATTGGATGCTTACTGATATTTAAAGATGAGAAATTTTAAAAGAAAACATGACAGAAGTAGAAAAAACGAGTAAATTTTAAATGGCCAATCTTTTCATACTCTCTTCTGCGCTATTTTCTCTTTCCTTCTACTAGTGCTTTTGAAAGGTTGTTGTATTACTTCAATGAGAAAACTAAAAATCCACCACTTTTAAAGGGAAGTTTGGGATATCTCCTTCACTGTATAAGAACCAGAGGAAATTTGTCTTTTAACACCCAGTAGTGATGTAGCATTCAGTGGTGATGAAGTATGGAGCATTACTTTTGTTAACCATATGACTGTTACATAGCTCCTGCTGCATACCAGGAAACACATCTGCTGTTTCTGCAAACAGGAGCTGCCCAGAAAGCCCAAGAGCTGTAACAATCTGACATGCCTCCTGAAGACAGAAAATTTCTACCCATAAAAAATCTCGGCCCTGAAAGCAGCCCATCACCGGCTATGGTGGTGTCCTCCTTGAATACAGAAGACGGCAATTCCTAGGAAAAAAATAGCAGTAGAATTGATTCTAGTAGAATCACAGCAAAGAAAGTTAAGGCTAGCCACTGTAGTGGACTCTCTCAACTAACCCAAAGGAAGTCCTCTTACAAGTAAACTTTAAATCATTAGCATCAGGATTTTGAGACGTGGGGAAGAAGTACCTCCCACAGGACACTGCATCTTATTGATAGTGCGGGGTTGAGAGGCTATGTCTTAACTGTGGAATTCTGGGACTCACTGGAAAAGTTAAACTGATAGGTCTTCACAAAACTCAAAAAACTTCCTTCTTCTTAATTTGTAGGAAATAGAGGCAAAGAAAGAAGAGAGGCATGCATACAGAAGCAAAACTGAGGAAATTAGATTCAATGTTAAACATACTCTATCAGGTTTATATAAAGTAGGAAACTTTGCAACGTGGAAAGCTCTTTTTTTTGGCTGTCTAGATCTGAACTGTCCTTCAATTATTTGTTAAAAAGTAAATATGACAGACTATTTATGTGACACACTTTCTATCAGAAATAGTATTGTTTGTTAAACTAAGTTAAACCACATAAAACTAAAGGAAAATTATAATCAAAATGAGGAAATATTTTTTAAATGCTGTTCCCTTTCAGAGTTTTTCAGAACATTTTTTTTCCAGACATTAAATACGTTTGAAAGCTAAAACACTTTGAAGTTAAATTAGTCAAAATTAAAAAAAAGTCTCAAACTCAGAACTTAAAAAAGGAAAATAAATTACATTTCATTTCATATAGTATTTTGAAATTTCATCTTTTCTTTGTAAATTGTAGTTTATTCCTAAAAAAAGGATTTTTAAATAGGAAAAATAAATTAAAAAAAAAACCAACCTCCTATTTTTTAATACAGTAGAGCATTCTAGGGTAAGATCTCAGAAAGTCAGCATGATGTAGCGTTATACAACAATTGTTTTCCATTCTCTTTTAATAGCAGAAACTCTGCAAACCTTTATGACAAAAATGCCAGGAAACTCTCCCCCTCCCCCCCAAAAAATAACCCAAAGTTGTTTTGGTCATGGGTTCAGCAGCAGCAGTCATTTTTCTCCTCCTTGGTAGCTGGTGCAGCACTGTGTTTTTGATTTTGGGCCTGGGAACAGCGCTGATAACACCAGTGTTTCGGTTACTGCTTAGTGATGTTTTGGTCTGGCCAAGGACTTTCTGAGTTTCATGCTCTGCCAGGGAGGAGGGGAGCCGGGAGGAAGCAGAGACAGGACACCTGACCCAAACTGACCAAAGAGGTTATTCCATGCCACAGCACGTCATGCCCAAGATGGAGGACGGAGAGGAGAGACCCAGAAGGGTGGGGGGTGCACTGCGTGGTCGGGCTTGGTTTTAGGTGGTGAGAAATTGTATTCTTTCCTTGTATTCGCCTTGTCATTATTATTATTGGTGGTAGCAGTAGTGATTTGTGTTATACCTTAGTTACTAAACTGTTCTTATCTCAACCGGTGGGAGTTGCATTCTTTTCTATTCTCCTTCCCATCCCTCCGGGAGTGGGGGGCAAGAAAGAGGGGGGAGTGATTGAGAGAGAGTCTGCGTGAGTTAGGCTTAAACCACGACAGTTCTTTTTGGCGCCCAACGTGGGGCTCGAAGGGTTGAGATAACGACAGGATTAATAGCCACTCGTCACAATGCTGATTTGTTGGCTCTCAAAGTTGTTGCTTTTGGTTCTCTTGCGTTCATGGTTTCAGCCTGTTGTACCTTACTTACAGCCGGTATTTGTTATCTTAGCATGTTTCAGATATGGGTTTTGGTTTAAGGTTCTTGTTTCATTGTACTTTATTGGAATGGCTTGTGATACGGGCGGGCTCCAGAAGCCGTGGGGGGCGAATGTGTACCTGGCAGTTCGGCTGCTCTTCACCGTCCTGGCGAGGCTGTGGAGAGCCGAGGGGGGGCTGCCTCGGGAGCCGCCGGCTGCCGAAACGGCCCGGGGGAGCGGACCCGGGGAGCAGGAGCCGAGCCCCCCCACCGAGCCCAGCCCGACGGCTGCCGAGCAGAGGAAGGAGGTAGCAGAAGGGGTGAGCCCCCCCGCTGAGCCCAGCCCGGCCGCTGCCGAGCAGCGGAAGGAGACGACGGTGGAGGAGCCGAGCCCCGTAGCCGAGCCCAGCCCCGCCGCGGCCGAGAGCATTCCCCAGCAGCCGCCCGCGGAGCCCCAGCAGGAGAACGCAGGAGACCCCGCAGCACTTCCCAGCAAGGCAGAGGAGGAAGATCTGGACTCAGACAAAGAGCAGCTGGTGGTGAGAGAGCCGGCAAGCGCAGCAGCTACACCAGCCCCAGTGACAAGTACAGCAGCCTCATTTGAGAGCTCTGAAGGGTTTGAATGGCCTTTGGGTACCCTTGAGACCTGCCTGCTGATTGTGATGGGGATCAGCATGGTGGCATGCATACAGAGTGTGTTTTACCCACAACCATTTTGTCTGGTCCCCAGAGTTAAGCAGAGTGGGGTGTGGGCATTGTCTGGGGTTAGTCTGCAATGCAGGATGACCCAGAGATTTTCCCTGCAGCTGGACAGTCGTGAGTGGCAGTGTGTGTGGGACAGTATGGGCGAGTATCTAGTCCACTGGGCCCCTCCAGTGCTTTGGAAGCATCACAGATGGAAGGCAGCTGTATGGAGTCCCCAGCAACAAGCTGCAGAAACTGCTGGAGGGGTGGATGAATTATTTTGAGCCTGATGGGCCCATGACACTTCAGGCCATCAGGGCAGAGATACAACATACAGATGGACTTATGATTGAGGGGTGGACTTAGCAATGGACACTGTGGCCCAGGTTATTGACGAGTGTGAACTCTGCACACAGCCTCTCCTGCTCTGAAAGGCTGTTGCAAAAGATGGAGCTTGACATCATGGACTGGATGGACTCAGCAGCTTTGTAGGGATTGGTCTATGCACTGAGGGATGATCTCTCTCCCTCTCTCTGTGTGTGTGTGTATGCATATACATATACATGTGATGGTATACTGACAATGTGGAATCTGAGCATAACGTGAATGGTATGGAATAAGGGGTGGATAATGTCATGGGTTCAGCAGCAGCAGTCATTTTTCTCCTCCTTGGTAGCTGGTGCAGCACTGTGTTTTTGATTTTGGGCCTGGGAACAGCGCTGATAACACCAGTGTTTCGGTTACTGCTTAGTGATGTTTTGATCTGGCCAAGGACTTTCTGAGTTTCATGCTCTGCCAGGGAGGAGGGGAGCCGGGAGGAAGCAGAGACAGGACACCTGACCCAAACTGACCAAAGAGGTTATTCCATGCCACAGCACGTCATGCCCAAGATGGAGGACGGAGAGGAGAGACCCAGAAGGGTGGGGGGTGCACTGCGTGGTCGGGCTTGGTTTTAGGTGGTGAGAAATTGTATTCTTTCCTTGTATTCGCCTTGTCATTATTATTATTGGTGGTAGCAGTAGTGATTTGTGTTATACTTTAGTTACTAAACTGTTCTTATCTCAACCTGTGGGAGTTGCATTCTTTTCGGTTCTCCTTCCCATCCCTCCGGGAGTGGGGGGCAAGATAGAGGGGGGAGTGGGTGAGCAAAACTGCGTGGCTGACTGGACTTAAACCACGACAACAACAACAAAAAAAAAAAAAAAAAAAAAAAAAACCAAATCCCACCAAAACCTAAACCAAACCCACCAAAAAAACCACAACAAAGTACAGCAGTAGCCCCGTACTGTGCTGGAGTCACTGCTGTCATAAATGAAATGGAATACAGTCCAATTGGAGTTATCAATTGTGGCAAGTAAAAGAAAAAGAGGAAGAAAGATTACATGTCATTCAACAAAGCAAAGGCAGAAAATGATAAAAACAATTCTGAATACAGAACACAACCCGAACGTCTGCCTAGACGGTTTAGCATGTCATATTAGCAGAGGTAAAATCTATGTCCCCATGATAGCCAATAGCCTTATGAGTTGTAGACTCCAGTAATTCAGCAGCTACATGCATAAAAGATTTAGCAGCAGAAAGAGTAACACAAAGAAGGCGACAGAATTCCTGGAACCTTGCCAGAAGAGCAAGGACTCAGAGCAAAGGTTTCTGAAACCAGCCTGTACTTATATTCACATGATTGAATAGTATAACACAGCAGCTCTAAATAATTCTCTTCATAAAATGACAGTTTAATTTTATAAAATCAGCATAATTTTCATGTGCCAAATGCTGAGTTGTGACATGAAACAATTATTTGCATGAATTTCCATCATGCTGTCAACACAGTTTCTTGGCAAACCTGTATGCTTGCACCTGCTTTTGAGGATGGCAAATCAGCCTTTGTGGGGCCCAGAACCTTGGCTTTGCTTTCTTCTTCCAATTTTGTCACTTGTATTCTCTCATCTTTCCTAATTACACACCAGGACAGTAAGTCCTTCGAGTCAATGGCCACTAAGTCCATTAAGATTTCTGACTTACAAAATCACTACCTGTTAAACCCTGATGCTTCTGGTTCAAAAAAGGCAAACAATAAAGATAATGGGGTTAAAGTTTAATTCTGTACCAAAATATCGTGAAAAAATGCTTAACAGATTTTAATCCTCATTGAATTTTACCTGCTGGTTTGCTTTTTTGTTGTTTTGGGGGGGTTGGGGTTTTTTGGGTTTTAGGGTTTTTTTTTAAGAATCTTACCCATACTCTTCTTCCTCCCTCTTGTCTAAATTAGGAATACCATTCTGTATTTCATTCTTTATCCACTAAGGTAATATTTTATTACATTAATTTAAAGAAATGTGAAGCGCTGGAAAGTGTCCATTTCTGATATCAGTTTTAAAGTGCGAGAAAAATCAGTCATGTTATTCTGTATTTAATATAGCCTTAGTGAAGACTAAAATCTGCCTCTATGTTCTTGTTCCATATTTTAATTCTATTCTGTAGTCATTCACAAAACTTTTAATGATTAAAAAATAATTCCTTGGCTACTAACCAACAACTTCAAAGAATAACAAAAAAAGTGCCAGCTTCATACACAAAAAACATTTAGTTCAAGTACTAGTGGAGTCTCATAAAATTCCTTTGACTTTTTATCTGCTATATCAATTCTGGATTTGGCCCCAAAGTTTATTTACCAACTACCAGTTTTATAATGAACTAGATCTTTGAAGAAAACTATTAATAATTTTGAAAGAAAAAAGGGAAGAAAGGAGATTTTGTATGTAAATGATCAATGTAAATGGATGAGAAGATTTTTATGTCCATTATGCCTACTCGTATAATTTTGTGATTGTTCTTTATATTATGGTGATGCAGTCATCAAGCTTTAAACATTGAGTTGGCAGATTGCTTTCAGCTTCCATCAAGACATAATCCACAAGTTCACAGATCGCATTATATACCTATATTTTCCTTTTTATTAAATTAACCATCATCTGTTTGCAGATTATTATGGTTGCCTATTTCAGACTCCAAGATTTTACACTGGAATGGATAAAAGAGGCCGTTGCAGAACAAAGTACCTGTACATAGTGTAGCGATGATTTTGATCCCAAACTTCATTTTTATTCCTGACAGACATACGTGACCATATTCATGCTGGAGGAGTTTGGTTTTTTAAAACAAAATAAATAAATAAAGTAGTAACATCCATATGAGGAAGTTCAGTATTTCAGGACTGCATACATTACAAATTTCTTAGCAAGGTCTTCTCTTGACCTCATTCAGATTCCCTGAACAGAAGCTTGGCAGGATACTTGCACATCATCGTTACTCAGTAGAGACAGACAGGCTTCTTGAGCACCGTCTAGGAAGAAAAGTGCGATCACTTGCCCTGCAGTTGCTTACACTCCACTCATTCTGATTGTAACAATAGAGCAGATTTATGCTGTTGAATAGAAACTGCTTAAATAAATTCTTCCCCCTACTTCAATCTCTCTTATCCAACAGTGTCTAAGGTTAAGGGTGTGATTTGACATTATTGTATTGAGAATAACATCTTTTTTGCTGTCTACATAAATGAGCATGAGAATTATAGTATCTGTTCATACCTTCAAATACTCAAACATTTTTACCAATTTAATATAAAAATAATTATTGCTCTGTAATGCTGTTGGTACTCTGAAACATTTAAGTCAGTCAGAAAAGTACTTAAAAGTAATTTTTTCACAGTATGTCACCCATGTTTTACTTCATTCTGTGAGTATCCTTTGATATCTGTATGCCTACTGGGATTCAGAAATCTTCTGTAAGATAATTTTACTACAAAAAAAAAAAAAAAAAAGACTCACATGGTTATAAACAGCCTGCCACTGAGCTGACAGCAGGCTTTTCATCAGTCACAATTCTCTCTACCTCTATCTCCAGCATTTTCAGAAGTGAAAATTTGACTAGTTCATGGGTTACATGAGAACAATTACTATTTTGAGACTCCATGTGAGCTAGCCAGCTCTTTCCCTTAGGAAGAAGAGTACCTGTGACTACCATATGTTGCTCCAGAGAGCTGGTCTGAAAGGGCTGACCTTGTGCCCATTTCCAGTTCTGTGAGTAGAAGCCTGACAGTGCACTTACCCATCACCATTAATATTCAGAGAAAGCTGGGCTCCTGGAGCACTGGCTTGGATGAAGAACAAGATTAAAGATGATTACAGAGTTCCACGAGTTATTAGCTGTTAGACTGATGTAAACATGACTAATGGACAATGGAATTAGTTTGGCTGAGCAGAAATTACCCAGAGGAGCCTAATACTTTTCTTCCATCTCCTTCATAGAGGAGGAAGAAGGTTAGGGAAAGTCTTGCATGTCACTTTGACAACATGGCTGGGTTATGACATTGCTTGAAACAGAATCTTCTCTAGGAGGCATATGCACTTTTTTGTCTTTGAACAGGCACTTTGGAGCTTGGAGGAAATAAAATTAATGTGGGGAGTGGGACAAACTAAAGGAAAATGTTCCTGATCTCAAATCACTTTCTTATAGTCCCACCTTCTGTAAATATATTTCAGTGACCACTGAAGAATTTTATCTCCCAATTTGTGCTTTCATTTTGTAATAAAAAATTTGTAGCCACTTGGAGGTCAATCGTGTGGGTCTGTTTACAGTTGGGTTTTTTTAGCTTTTTTTTTTTTTGGTAGCACTCTTTAATTCAATAAACATAAACAGACCTGACACTGCACCGTTAAACTGGCACTAAGCAAACTGAATTTGGGAAGCAAACTTGCAAAAGTTTTGCAAGCAAACTTGCCAGCAGGAATTGACAAGTGACTTTCTCTTGAGCAAAGTTCTCATTTTCTTTAGGAAAAATAATAATTAAAAAGGTTAAATATTCTGTATATCAGGTACACAGATAGACATCTAGACAAGCACCAAGGACAAGCAAGGTATTGTTACAGATTTTTATCAGTGCAACTTGGCACAAAAATCTGCTTAGGCTTATTAAAGAGGCTAGAAACATATACTTGAAAAGTTGAACATTCACACAGACTGCAATAACACCACCAAAAAAAAAAAAAAAGGGAAAAAAAGTAAGAAGAATCACAGGCTAAATTATAACAAACTCCCCCTTCCACACCCATGTTTTCTATTATGCAGAACAGACAATGAGGATGGGCAAGCATCAGGAAAAAGCAGCATGGGGAAGACTGGGTGCTAGTGAAAAATCTTTGCAACCAAATAAGTCATTAAGTCAATGGCATGACATCTGTCTATAATTTATCTCTGTGAGTTCATTAGCTCCCTTTGCTTTGCCAAAGTTGATCAAGAAAAAGGAAAAGGAAAAGAAAACTTTGTGAAAATTATGCTGAAAAAAGCCCAACAAATAATTTACCACTTTTCCTTCCATTTTTGTCAAATGCATTTTAACGCAATGATATGAATGACAAAACAAACCTTTGTGATCACAGGATCTCAAGACATTTTGAAATGGCATTTCAGAAGAAGAAAAATAGCTTGAAGGGGGGAAAAAAGGAACCAGTACACATCAGTTTCACCTGAAATAAATTCAAGTCCCTAATTTCCGGAAAACCGATACTTGATTTTTCACATTTGTTACACTAGAAAGATTGAAAAACATTATACATACTCAGTGCAGCAAATTTCAGTAATTTAATCGACGATTTGGGGCAAATTTGCTTCGAGGATGTAATGCAATTTGAATTCTGCGAACGCTTCTTATAAACCTAGAAATTTCCTATAGCTCCTTTTTCTGCATATGGTCATTGTAGATAACAGGTGCCAGAACATCCAGTACTCCTTCTATTCAGAACAGTGGGTTGTAAGTATGCAGTACCCTAGGTAAAGATCATATCATTCCTTTGGTCACTATGGATGATTTTTCTATATGGTGCTTTTGGTTCTGCTCATTTCTCTGTTCAAAAGCATGTGTTCACTCATTCCACAGGCTCATTTCTCAGCTCAGAAGCTGAAACACTGGAAACAGCACTACAGACAACTAGGGGAGAGACAAGCAAATATGTGGAAAGAAAAAAAGTTTGAAATATTCTTCTTTAAAAAAATCTGTAAATCACAGCAACTACTACTTCATTCTTTGACTTTCATACTATAGCATTTTGCGCCCACTACAAAAAATAATAGAATAAAGAAGACATTTTCTGCTATTTTTTCATTTGAGAAAACAATAATGGATAACGCTCCATTCAGTTTTGCTTTGGAAGAAAATGTAGGTAGAATTTTTTTCATATTCCACCTATGGAAGCAGTTTAAGCACTCTTTTCTGTGTGGTATAATTTCCTTCCATGGACCTCCTCAATATGCTGTTTATTAAAAGTATATGCGTAATATTCACCATATAAGTTTTTGACAGAGCTTTCATTATAAAGGAAGAGTTTGTGTCCCCTGCATCTAACACAGTGTGCACCCTCTGGAAATCGTGACAAAAGTGAAATTCTACTGAAAGTTTTACAGCCACAATGTTAATAGGTACTGTACTACTGTTACCCTGAACTTTATTCCTGAACTTCTCAAGAAAAAAAGTGACATAGCACGGTAACTGTAATGTGGGCAAACCAAGAAAATATACATTCCAACAAAATAAAAGTTGGTTTTCAACTTTTTCTGTCCTGTTTATGAAGAAAAAAATCAACAAACAACCCCACAAATAATGAACATTTTGTAAAACTCATAACTAATATAAAGAAAACACAAATTAAAGACGTTTAATAATAAAGAGGTAATATAGCAAGATCGTTACAGCACAGTTTGATGGTGGTGAACATGAATGTCACAGGTTCAGCAGTAGCAGTCATTTTTCTCCTTCTTGGTAGCTGGTGCAGCACTGTGGTTTTGATTTTGGGCCTGGGAACAGTGCTGATAACACCAGTGTTTCAGTTACTGCTTAGTGATGTTTTGGTCTGACCAAGGACTTTCTGAGCCTCATGCTCTGCCAGGGAGGAGGGGAAGCCGGGAGGAAGCAGAGACAAGACACCTGACCCAAACTGACTAAAGAGGTATTCCATGCCACAGCACGTCATGCCCAGGATGTAAAAACAGAGGGCAGAGACCCGGAAGGGTAGGGGGTGCACTGGTTGGTAGGGCTGGGTATAGGTGGTGAGCGATTGTATTCTTTTCCCTTGTATTTCTCTTGTCATTATTATTATTGGTGGTAGCAGTAGTGATTTGTGTTACACCTTAATTACTGGACTGTTCTTATCTTAACCTGTGGGAGTTGTATTCTTTCAATTCTCCTCCCCATCCCCCTGGGAGCTGGGGTGAAGAAAGAGGGTGGGGAGTGAGAGAGCGACTGCGTGAGTTATAGAGGCTTAAACCACAACAATGAAGAACATCAAACTTTTTAAAAATTAAAGAAAATATATATTGGCTACATAAAAATTCACTTTCATAATCTTCCAAAGACCAAAAAATAGTGATACAAATAATACTAAGCAGTGTATACAGTAGGAGTGTTCATTTATATACCCATATATACCATATAAATAAATACTTCAGAGTTTAACTCATGATTTTCTAAACATTAATGAATAAAACATCCTCACAGATCCTCACACAATATGAATAACAGCTACTATATTTCACAAAGAGAGCATCAAATGTAGAGAGGTGACCTGAAAAAATCCACTGGGAAAGCAACAGAATATACCAGAGCTATAAATTCAACAGTGACTTGGACCTTCTCAGCATTAAGTGGTAGATTAAAAAGAGACAAAAATGTTTGTATCAAAAAGGTCATGTAATTTTAAAAAACTCTATTCTGATAATACAAAATTGGATTAATAACAGTGTTACTTAAGAACTACATGACCTGGCACAACAAGTGCTATCCTATTGTCTTGTTGATGCCTTCATGATGCAGGAAGTCACACGCCCAGAGCTGGCAACATGCATTTGGTTTTATGGTCTGTTATGCATACAACCTTTAAATGGCCATACTTGATCAAAACTAAAGCATCTGAAACACCAACAGTTTCTTTAATAGATTGGAAGCTCTCTGGGAGCATAAACCAATGAGGTTTTGGTGACGGAAGCCATCCAGGAGGAAACAAACAAACAAACAAAACGCATACATACAAAAAAAAAAAAAAAAGGAAAACAAAAAGCTACACTTCAGTTTCCAGGGTGACTACAATCTATAAAAATATGCACAATTTATCTGTTGAGCTATAATCTGTGGCTATTCTAAATTGCGTATTCTCTTTGAAGGAAAGTTACTCTGCGCAGAAAAGAATTAGAAACTTGATTATTCGAGTGCATTATGTCATGAATACTATTCTGTAGGAAATCTGTTTATAACAACTACATTTTAATAGCACTGAGTGTAATTCACTGCTTTTGTTTAAAATATGTTACTGTATCCTACAGAAGCTCATTGAAATGTGCCATTATTTTCAAGATAAATTAGTAATAGCTTTGTAGTAGTACTTTTTCATGCTAGTACACCGTTACAATCTTTAATTTGGTTTCTACACATGGATCAAAAATTGCTCTTATTCAAATAACAAACTATCTACACATTAAAGTTGCTTAAGCTGATCTGAAACTGTGCATACCTTAACTATCAATAACATAACTAGGAAGTATATACAGCTGGGAAAAAAAATGGTTTGCAGGTATCAAAATGAATTTCTTGTATAAGAAGTTCACACGTACTCTTCTGATCTTTATTGTGCCGTCTCTATGCAGATGAAATGAAGACTTACTCTATTATCCAGAGTAATCGAGATATATTACCTAGTATGTTCTAGATGCCCAAACACTGTGTTTGAAAGACAAGGTTCAGTTTTGTCCTATGCTTATGTTCATAACATCTTAGTGATAAGCAGTTACTAACACGCTTTAAAATCACTTTAACTGAATCCAAGTTAAAGCAAAACGCATATTTCCACCCCAACTTTCAAAAGAACTTTTTTTTTTCTCTCTTTAACTCTACTACTTATAAATGTGTTCAAAAGAGAGACTTGTTATATCCAGCTAAGGTTAAACCAGAATGTTCTTTTTCACCTTCTCAAAACCAGATACAGCTGCTATGCTCTCATAGAGAAGATGGCAATAAGGCATTCATAATCTCTTCCTTACTTTATAGCCCAGACAGCACTCTCAGAGAGAAACTCTGCTTTACCACCTCCATCAAAAATCATCACCCTTTCTGGTGAAATGTAACATTCTTATAACCATACTCTCCCATTAAGTCTCCCAAAGCACATAGGCAGAATCAGTCTTACTCCTGGAAAATTACTATATTTGCCACCTACCCAGGAAATCAGCTGACTGCTTTGTGAATAAAATAAGTGCTTGTCTACTTCCTTCGATATGAATGTTTTTTATATCCTGTGCTTGACTGATCAATTAAAGCACTACTAAAACACTACTAATTTGTACCTTTTTTCTTCTATATTAACAAACATACTTGACAAATATTTCAATGTTATACAGATATGTAGCTCATTATTATAATTAAGATAAAATATGGTAGTAATTAATCATTCTAAGGTGATGGATCTTCAATGACTTTTTCTAAGTTACTGTCAACTTCTCATGAACCAACCTAGTTTTTACCTGTAAAATGACAAGCAGACCTGGATCTTTTGACTTCATTAGTGCATGATTATGATCACTGTCACTTTATTTTTTGCATATGTTATGCAGATTACTGACTCCTACAGAAGCCTACTGTCAATTTTTATTTTTTTACCCAATACCGTCAGTACTTTATTGCATGATTTCAAACTGAAGTCAAAATATTTTTTTATTCTCATATCACTAAATGGAAAAGGCCATAGCAATATAGGAGTATGTGCTGATATTTGGCTGGGGTAGTGCTAATTTTCTTTATCGTAGCTGGTATGGGGCTATGTCTTCGATTCCTGCCAGAAACAGTGTTGATAATACGGGGGCGTTTTAGTTATTGTGGAGCAGTGCTTACACAGGTCAAGGCCTTTTCTGGTCCTCACACCACACTGTGAGGGAGTAGGCTCAGGGTGCACAAGAAGGTGTGAGAGGACACATCCAGGACAGCTGACCCCCAACTGACCAAAGGGTTATTCCATGCCATGTGATGTCATGCTCAGCAATAAACTAGGGGGACAGTTGGCTGTGGGGACACTGCTCAGAGACTGCCTGGGCACTGCTCAGTTGGTGGTAAACAACTGTTTCAATTTGCATCACTTGTCTATCTTGGGTTATATTTCCCTTTCTTTGCTATTTTCCTTTTCATTACATATGATACTCATTACGATAATATTTTGTTTCAATTACTAAACTGTTCTTATTTCAACCCCTTCTCAGTGTTACCTATCCAATTCTCTTTTCCCCCATCCTGCTGTGGGTGAGAGGAGGAGTGAGTGAGCGGCTGTGCAATGCTTAGTTGCTAGCTGGGTCTAAACCATGACAGAATGTGAGAGTAATGTTTTCAGATGAAGAAGGTGATGATTAAAATCCTACATTTTGAGCATTGCTTTTCCTGTCTGCTATCCATCAACCTTTCAAAGAACTCAGGTTTGTATAATGTATTTTTAGCTGCCTGGGCATGCCCAGCATAGACACTAAATTAAGGTCATATTATCGTAAAATGTTACTAGCTAGCATTTTTTTCCTTTTTTTTTTTTTTTAATTAAGAGTCAGCTAGCTGCACACTTTCCATTACCAGCAGATGACAAAGCCCAGCAAATGGATTTCATCTTTCCTCATATTGCTCATGCTGTCCTAGAATGTGATTATTTCAGTTTTATTGGTAATCTGTCATTTTGCTAATCTAGTATATGACAGTACAGGACGGAAGCTGAAAACCCTACATGACTCTTTCCTTGCAGGTTCCTGGATTTCTTTTTACACCTCTGTGATTCTCTGCTTGTGAATGGGATAAAGCAAAAAACTATGTTTGTTTTTCACCAAGTTACTAGTGGAAAAGCTATTAACACTCAGTTTCAGAAATCCTTAATATACTTTTATAAAAATATGTATTTATACATTCTCATGGATCATGCCTGAAATCCCTTTCTCATTTTTAAAATGTTTCTTTTCAGCTTTTGTTCAAGTTTTAGTTACCAAACTGAGGCTTCTCTTTGATGTCATTACTGCAAAATACCAGACACAATATCTGTGCAAATGTCCTACTTGGCAGACAACTTGAATGTTTGTTTTTTAGAAAACTAATTCATGACTTGACCTACCTCATTGAAACTCCTTTAGTTTCTCAGAATCCTTACTGAAAGTTACATTTTATGTCCCACGTATCTTATAGAATCAAAAAAACTGTTGGGTTTGGGTTTTTTTCCCCTGTATTTAACAACCCAAGTATTCCAGAGATGGACTTAAATATCTTGAGATAAATTAGTACATTTGCTCTATTTGCTGTCTGCCTCATTATTTTTTCCTCTCCTTTATTGATTTCCTATTTTCCTATTTACTATTTTCATTATTTTCTCTGGTTGTGTTTCATATAATCTAAATTTTCAGCTCTTTCCAGTGTTGTTCAGAATCTCTAGTTACCCTCCTCCACTTTTTTCATCCCTTCAGATTAAATGCCCAGTATGTTCTCTATTACATAAAAAAATTTTTCCCTGAAGTTATCCCATATTCCAAAGGGAACACAAAAAGTAAACTGAGCTTTTTTTTTTTTTGAATAAAAGCACTGAAAAAGCATGTCTCCTAGAACTTCTTCTTTCTTAGTAGCAAAAAAAAAATCTTTTTCCATATTTCTTTAACTATTTGCCTCTTTATAGATGGAAAGAATTCCATCATATTTTTGATTTGGAGGAATAGGTGATTAGGTAGTTGTTTGGGTTTTCTTTTTTTTGTTTGTTTGTTTTTGTTTGATTTGTTGGTTTCGGGGTTTTTTTTAAAGAAACATGTCAAAAATATATACTTACTACAAGTCATCTGCTCATTTTTCATAAACCTTAAGTATGAAATTTCACTTTTCCCCATGAGAAATGAAAAGCCCTTGTGTCCTGGGTTCAGCAGTAGCAGTCATTTTTCTCCTTCTTAGTAGCTGGGGCAGTGCTGTGTTCTTGACTTTCAGCCTGAGAACAGCTCTGATAACACTGATGTTTTAGTTGCTGCTCAGTAATGTTTACTCTGACCAAGGACTTTCCGAGTCTCATGCTCTGCAAGGGAGAAGGGGAAGCCGGGAGGAAGCAGAGACAGGACACCTGACCCAAACTAGCCAAAGGGGTATTCCATATCACAGCACGCCATGCCCAGTATATAAACTGGGGGCAGTTACCCAGAAGAGTTAGATGACTGCTCGGTCGGGCTGGGTGCTGGTCAGCTGGTGGTGAGTGGTTGTATCTCTTCCCTTGCTATTTCCCTTATTATTATTATTGGTGGTAGCAGTAGTGGTTTGTGCTATACCTTAGTTACTGGACTGTTTTTATCTCAACCTGTGGGAGTTACATTCTTTCAATTCTTCTCCCCATTCCTCCCAGAGTGAGTTACCAGCTGGGCTTAAACCACACCACCTGGTTACATGAATCATAGGTAGGGTTGGAGTCTTGCTTTGACTCTGAAGTACTTTATATCTCCTAAAATGTAATAGAAACAGTCTCTTGACAATTCCAAGTCTTTTACCATGATATAATTACAAGCTGTCATTCTTTTTCGAGTTTATTAAGTTACACATGTAGTTCAGATACTTTAATAATATGGATAAAATTGCCAGTATATACAATGAATTTTGCCTTCTTACTTCCTTGTCACCTGCTTGGTAACTATTTCACTATTTCTGAAGTGGAAGTGCCTTCCATATGTAGAAGTGTATTTCTTATGTAGATAATCTATTCTTTGTCAGATGCAATACTGATCAATTGCAGCTCAGCAGAATTTTTCTCTTGTCAAAGTTTTCCCTTTTTTTCCATCCTCTAAACACCACAATTCCTTGAGAAGCAATAGTCTGCTATATTGCTTCCATGTGTTTCCAGATAGGCTTGTATTTACTCATGTCTGTAGCCTAAATGCTAGGGTTTATTAGTTTCCAATTCTGAACTGTGTGTGCACTTCTGCCTCATGTATCTAGTCTGGAGTTGCTGTTAGTGTTCTGTATTCTGTTTGCTGGTTTCCTAGTCAGCATTTTCACCTTCTGAGAAAAATACAACAAATCTCATAGTCAGGTACATGTAACTGGATTATGTGCAAAACAGTCCGTAGGAGCAGACAATGAACTAGCGATAGAAATGTTTTTGAAATCTAAGCAGAGCACTCTGGCAAATGTATTTAATTAAGTCCAGATAGTGTCTCAAAGTGTCTTGCTTATTTAACTACACATGGATGAAATAAGTAGGCTCAAATTTCAGTTCAAGGTGTACCATTTCTTTGATATACACTACTGAACTATACAGTCATGAACTGAATTACTGTTTCGGCCATTTTTCTTTTCATGTCTTCTGCTGTTTTCCCCATCATCCATGTTAGATTCAGCTGCAAAAATCCTTATACACAGACCTGCATATGGCTCAGGAAGCCGCAAAGCCTTCTATGCTAATATTCAAGGAAATACTTTTACTTGACCAGAAGACCAACTTCATAAGACCATAAATCAGGTCACATTGTCCCTCACATGATGGATATAAAAATGATGCATCTGCTTATATGACTGTATGTACAGAAGTTACACAATATGATGTGATGTAATTACATCTATCTGATGCCATTGCACAACCAAATGTGAACCTGCCACACAACAGACATGCTGCTAGTCATATGAGAGGCAAGAGGCAAAAGAAAGTTAACGAAGACATAGGAGAAATGGCCATAAGAGGCAGACCACTATGACAGTGAAATCAAGACTGCTCATGTCTAAGGGGCCACCAAGTGAAGAGGGTCACAGTATCTGTTGGACATGTGTATCCATACAGGGGGTATGCTTTGCTATATAACCTTAGTAAATATATGGGACATCCCATCATATACAATAATGTAGAGAAAAGCTACCAAAAAGGAGAGGTAAGCATAAACAGCTCAGAATTGACTGGTTGAAAAAAAAAAAAAAGTTATGTTATGACTTACATTTTGTAGAACATAAGTGATAATGGCATTAAATATATATATGAGTGAGAATACTAACATGAGAAGTAGCTAGGAAGTAGTCTTTATGCTTGATTGCTTGTTTCCCCAGAGATTTTTAGTTAAATTTTGAAGATTAAACAATTGTTAAGAAAAACAGCTGGGGCTGTAGGCTTTGAATTCTAAATTGTGCCCAGCATTACAAAAAAAAAATAACTGTTTACCAACAACTGGTACACATCAATAGCTCAGTTTTCACTGTTACTTCTCATGCTCACAAAAGGACTTAAGATCTGTTCTAATAAATAATCTCTTTTAACAGCAATGTTAGATGAATGTATATATGAATGCATAAAACAGTTATCTTATTAAGACTCTAAAGATAAAGCTTTAGCAATCCACTTTGGATATCATAAAGTCACAGCACAAAGCTAATTTCTAGTTTCTCTAATTCTAGTTTTTCTGATTTCTAGTTTTTTCTAATTTTTCTAATTTGCAAATAGCAAATACAGTGTGTAAAACTCTTATCCTCTTTAACTGCATAGTTCCTTAAGACCTGAAATTACCCGCAAAGAAAATACAACAAAAAAGAAACACTGAAAAGGGTTGAGAAGGACAGAAAGCTACTGAATAGCTAAGTCTGGACCTGTGGGTTGGTTTTTTTTTATGTATTCATGTTGGTTTTTTCCCTTTACTTCAGAGACAGCGCTTATTAAATTAAACCTAAAAATGTGCAGCAATTCATTTAGTTAGCATTACATTTCTGGTGTTCTTAATTGGTCATCACAGTGCTATGCCTCACCAACCTTCTACGCTTTGGACTCGGGGTGTGTGATGGGAACTGAAAGAAAGAATATGAAAATTATTTAAAGATCTATTTAAATTGTTTGTGAATCTGTTTTTATATTACAAGATAGGATGGGAAAGTTGGGGCTGTTCAGCCTGGAGGACAGAAGGCTGCATGGAGACCTCATAGCAGCCTTCCAGTATCTGAAGGGGGCCTATAGGGATGCTGGGGAGGGACTCTTCATTAGGGACTGTAGTGATAGGACAGGGGGTAACGAGTTAAACAGGGGAAGTTTAGATTGGATATAAGGAATAAATTCTTTACTGTAAGGGTGATGAGGCACTGGAATGGGTTGCCCAGGGAAGTTGTGAATGCTCCATCACTGGTGGTGTTCAAGGCTGGGTTGGACAGAGCCTTGGGTGGCATGGTTTAGTGGGAGGTGTCCCTGCACATGCAGGGGAGGTGGAACTAGATGATCTTAAGGTCCTTTCCAACCCTAACTATTCTATGATTCTGGATTTTTTGCTTACTCAGCTGTAATTGCCAGAATCATGTCCTATTTTACTTTTTGTTTTTTTCAAAATGGACCAGTAGCGGCTTCTGGCATTCTCTCAAGACACTCTCTTTGTTGATAAATGAAGCAAACAACAGAAAATAACCAAACTATGTGATTGAGCATTTTAGTGCCTGAGAAGGAAATCACAGTTTGTGCACAATTTGCTTCCCCTCTTCTACATGAAGCTTCAAAAATTTACATTCTGTTCTTGAAATACAACCAAGCTCACTGCATTTTGGAGGAGCAGGAAGTGGGGACACATTCAGAGCACTCAAAGGAAGCTTGGATCTGCTGCACTGAACTGCTCTGCTTCACATATACGGGGTACCTTATTTTGTAATGCTTTCTAGTTCACCTAATCCACAATCTAAACCTCATTTGGAAGACTCTATATATTCACTTATATATACACATATACTGTATGTATTATTATATAATGTTATATTATATTTTACATATTATATTATATATGTAGCCTAATGGTTAGCTTCATTCAGGTGAGACCTGTAGCTTCAAAAGAAGTAAAGAGAAAATGTCCTGGTGGAGCTGAATTGTTGACAGCGGTGGCTTTAATTAGGCTTCACTTTTGTTCATGTCATCTCTACTGCTCTTTCTGGCTGTATATAGCTCTCTCAGAAGAACTATAGAGAACTGTCTAGCCAGTCTTAAAACCTAAAGTCAACTGTCACTCATTCTCCCCAGAGCCATGGATCTCTGGAATGCATCTGACACATACTTCTGTATTGAGGCTGTCATTATTGATAAGGAAAGTGTTGATAACTTTTTCTTCTGTAAGGAAATGCTGCCCTGGTGGAACACCCACTTTTCAGCATATTGTAGGAGAACCTTCTGAGAAACAGAAATACTTTGTTATCAGACAAAAAAAGACTCAACACACAAAACAATCCAGCATTAACCAACAGAGCAATATGGAAATTAGTATTAAAATTTTATATTTATCACCCTAGCATCAATAAAAGTCAGTTTATACTCATGAAGCTGCCTATTCACCTGCAAATCATATATACTTCAACAGTCTGTGCCTAAAAAAGTTAAGTGCAAAGGCATTTTGATAGCTTTCTGATTTTTTTTCCCTGTTCCACGGTGTGGGATTCTTTTCTTTACAGCTGGTTTGGCATTTTTTGTTTAAGGTTTTTTTTTTCTTTTTTGTATATCATTGTGTCAAACAAATCTTAGATTCTTCTGGAATTTTATGCTTCGTAAGTATTGTTAAATTGATAGTTTGATATTTTAACTTTTAAGTTTAATTTCATTGTGTACATTGGAGTAGTCCAACAGAGAGAAATCAAAATGAATTTTAAAAATTAAAAAAACCCATCAAGAATCAAACACTTTTCTAGGGACTAGATCTGTGCTCTTGTGTTATGCAACCATTTGACTGTATGAATGTTGGAACACTTTAACTTGAAATCCTGATTGAGTGTTTAGAGTTGAAAACAGAGCCACAAGTAACCGAAAATTGAATTTCCCGTATATTTACAGTGAAAGCTCAGCTTTTACCTATGTCATCTCTGTCCCAACAAACTGGCCATTCTTACTGTTATCATGCTTCAAACACGTGCTTCTATCACTGAAATAAAAGGTATAAGAATATTTGTATTTCTGGTACAGGACTACAATAATGAATTTATAAACCAAAAGTGTCAGAGAACACTTCGAAGAATGCAGGCATGATGAACAGACATCAGTGTGCTTAGCCTTTGATTCAGCAAAACGCTTCTGACACAGGCCTAACTTCACCCATGCAAGCAGTCCCATTGATCTGAGCCAGCCTCAAACCTGGCATAGCAGGGTGCACTGGGGGAGCTGGGTGCTGCTCCAAAAGCACAAGCCTGTCTCGGATTTGTTCCCATTAGGGAGAAATCAGACCTGTGTGGTGTCATTAGCAGATGACCAGGGAATAGCAGGCCTGGAGACAACAGAACAGTTGATAAGAAATGCAAACATTTCTCTTATTTTGTCTCTTTCTCTGAAACAATGGAAAACAGTTAAGAAAATTCCCATGTAGAGTTTTCAGACAGCTACAAATTGCTCCATTTTTCTGATAACTCATCTAAATAAGTGAAATCAGTGCAAGAATTTATCCATTTGAACCACAGAGTCAATTAGAAACCTAGCTTCAAGTTAAGAGATCACCCATAAGATTATTGTGAAGGTTCTGTATTACCTCTTTCATAAATTCATGTTCATTATACCCTAATATAGCTTTGACTTTGTCTGAAGACTTCACATTTCCTTTCAAACTTTATATAACATTCTGGTATACAAAAGTTGTCTCATCCACTTTTTTCAACTGGCATACCAAAGAATAAAATTATTAAGTACCTCATTTATAACTTCTAAGTACCTAAATGGAAGTAGTCCAAATTATATCACTTAAAAAGAACTGGGTATTAAAAATGACATCCTCACAATGAAGTACCTTTTAGACTTAGGAAAGGAAAGATATATCTGCTCCTAGACTGTGTGCCAATCACAAGCCAAATTATCCTTCTCAGTGTTATTTTTGTGGGGTTCTTTTACATGTATAAAGAGCTAAAGGCATAATGCTGCATGAAAAATAACCCTACCATTTAAAAAGCTCATCCTATTGCCACTATTGAAGCAGCATGAAATTCAGCTTCTAATGAACACCTCTGACCTTAACTACATCTATGAAAAAATTTGCTTTGACTAAGGATAACTGAGAGGATAAAGCAAGCTTACAGTGTAAGAAAAAAAGTAATCTTAAAAAAATATTATAACCAAATGATCTAATTCCATAAAAGTACTACCTATAAGAAGACTGAAGCTTATCTGCTTCTACATGAGCAGAAGCGATTTATGATTCTGATTGCAGAATGGTAATTAAAGCATTAGTGTAAGATTAGGAAATGGTAAAATTTCCACTGAATCTAAACCAGTATATACTATATGCTTCAGGGGGAAAAAAATATATCCAAAACCCCTGCCTTTAAAAATGCTTACTCTTATTTAAAAGTATAACCAATTGCTAAGCCTGTCACAATTCTTCATATTGATCTAAATATCCGTCTTCATTTTAACACAACCAACCATAAATGCTGTATTCTTGAATTTTTCATATTCTTTGAAGATATCTCATGCACCAGCACAAGTTCACAAATGATCCAGCATTTGTGAATGCAACCCTCATGTTCTATCTTAAAATATAATCGATTTACAATCTCCCATACAAACCTCTCTCATTCTGTTTTTATGACCTTGTTTTCTCCTTATTAAAGGAAAACTGCAAAAGCTACATTTTTGCCACTGATTTATTTTGGCCAATTAATGAACCATGCATATTTGTTTTAAGAGATAAGATTGAGGGATGTAGTTTAATAAAGTATCTGAGTAGCTGGTCAGGGATCATATTTCCCTAGAATCTACACCATGTTCACAGTTTTGCCTGACAAATTCCTGGAAAGAAGCAGGTTGTCAGAGTATGCAGACAACTGTTTGAGGGAAGAATTAGAATATGAGAAACAGACTATAGAATCAAAAAGAAAAATAAAATGTTATAATCTAAATACACGTATAGTGGTTTGGGATTTGCTTTGGTTTGGATTTTTGTTGTTGTGGGGTTTTTTGATTTGTTTTGGTTTTGTTCATTTTGGTTTTTTTTTCAGAACTGCAGAATAAAAAGAACTTATGTTACTGGGTACAAAGTGTCTTGTCCCATGCCTGGGAGTTCAGCAGCACAGAACACATCTCATTCACAAAGCAAATGGAAGTACCTCATATCTCTTCTTCATTTTAAGTAATTCATCTTCTTTTTAATTTGTATGCCTTAATTACTTTGGCAACTTCCTTCTTCTGTCCTGAAAGTAAGACTGGCTAAACTTGTACAACAAAACTCTGTCACTCTTCTTTTTCCTTGTCATTCTAGTTCTTGCTAAACCCCAATTGCTTCAAAGATCAATGCTCTAAGCCACAACAAGGTCTGACATGTTTGCAGGAAATACACATTATAAAACTTGCAATTTTAATCAATGCTTTTTTCTAACTAAAGGCAAATTCCCCAACATGGTATTCACATTCAATGATGTGAGCACTTTCGAAAGCACTGAACACCTTCCAAAGCACTGAACTTTTTAAGGAGCTCCACTTTTCTTATGTTGGTACATTAGGAACTGTCTTTCAATGCACTACTAGAAGTATCTGGCTAAATGAATCTTTATTCATTTTAGTTAGCCAGGAAAATATTTCCTGTTATGTGTGTATTAAAATTAAAATTATCCAAATGAAAAGTAATTTCTGTTCAGGAATTTATCTGACAATACTTCTTGTTATATGCATTTGCATAGTGTGATGCCATTTTAACTTTTCTCATTCTAACATTTCTGATGCTTTACTACATAGGTCTGATTTAAGAAAAAAAACAACAAAACAAAACAAAACAAAACAACAACAACAAAACCCACCTGATTTTGCCACACACCTGAGCTGCTCGTACTTTTAACATGTAAAACAAACAAAAAAAAAAAGCCCGATTCATCTTCTGGTTTAGGCCTATTTCATACAAGGTGTCCCTTTTTTTGTCCTTCCTCTGGAAGGACTCATTCTAAACTGCTATAGAAAAGCAAGTGATTCATTTTTGGCTTATGCACTACCAAAACAATTATTGACTATGTTTCAAATTCATATTATTCACCTTCTACTGCCCAAAGGTGTTAACTTTATTTTTTTAAGCAATTAAAATTGATAGTTACCTCCTCCAGTGACCAGGAACAGAACTGTCTCAAAGGCTCCCTTACCACTCAAACACATCACTTTCGTGAATTTGTGAGAGTTGGTGCCTTTGTAAACTAATGCAAGACAAGCAAAATAACTCTTTCCTTAACCTTAATGAAGAATCCAAGACCCCATATCTTTAAAAAATTGTCTAGATGACCCTAGTGATGCTGTATAACAAATTATATCTTTTCTAGTTACAAGCTAGGTTAAGTTAAAGGAAGCCGGGAATTGAAGAAGTATCACTTCATCATACATCTTTTTAATCTTGAAACATATGAAAGGCCTCATTCCCTTATCGACAAGTTCAAAGAATGTTTCCAAAGAATGGTAATTGCCAATTGACTGCATTTGTCCAGCACCCAGCCTGAATTGTTACATGACTGTGGTATGTGCTATGAAAACAAACCAAGCGCAGATGATCATTATGGCTTACAATATGATCGCGTACTCCAAAGCTCTGGGATCCACCTGACCTGCTCTAATGGTTAGGTATACACAGAAAAGAGACTGAGAAACACAGATGAACTCATAACAAATTTGTGCCTAGGCAATACATTTGGAGCTGGAAGCCAGAAGGTGATAGTAAGCCAGGTAACAATATCCAGATGGCATTAGCTACTGAGAAAGTAATAGAAATTGCTTCAGGTGATATGACCAATGAAGCCATTGGTGGCTTATGCCAACCAGATATATCAGAAAGCAATAACCAGCAAAAACAGCCCCCCATGGAGAACATCCTCGCATAGAATTAAATACGTTTTACATTATATGCCACTAAGCAGTGTGGTTCTGATCCTGTGGCTTATCCTGTGGTTTAGTTTTCCACTAGCATCCTAGGCCTATGTGGCCAGTAGCGTACCCAGAGACCTTCCACATTAGAGACCTAAAAGAGGAACAGAGATGCACATGGTCAATTTTGGAGCCTCCCATTAAGGAACGTTTAGCCCAGAAGAGATCAAGAGCTTTCCAAGGTTGCCACTGCACCTAGAGTAGCCACCTAGGTACCAGCATTGATGAAATTCTGTTTCAGTAGTCAAGAATCAATCAACTCTTACTTAGCAATTTTTACAACTTAAACAATCCACTCAGTGCTCCTTGTTTTAAAACCCTTGCACACAGAGAAGAAACTCCCTTGAGGCATCAGTCCTTGTACTGTGCACCTTTTTCCCTTTCCCTGTGTAACTCAGGCTGTTAAGAATGCTAATGAAGCTCCTACTGTCTGATAACATATGCACAACACTATTTTTACAGCATCATACAAATATTTAAAATGTTTTGACAGACTGTGTTCTGAGAACACTTAGCTGAATATCAAATGACTAAAACACACGAGTTCGTTAGATGACATTAGAGTTTGTATGCTGTATGTAGCAGAGGCACATGCTCAAATGCAGTAAATGGCATTTATAGTTTGTAAAATTATGAAGATGGCATTAAGAGATTCAATGTAAATCAGATTTTTGCTGGTTTTGGAGGATGAAACTAGTATTACTGTTTTTGGTGTTTTCCTTATTTCTGTCTGAAAACACAAGCATATAAATCTGAATTTATTAGCAGATACTATAAAAAGCCGGTAGCACGTAAAAATGCTACTTGCCTTCCAGCTTACAAGAAACAGGATATATTGTTTTATCTATTTACCACAGTAAGGCACAAGAAAAGGTATATTATTGATCCTTCTCCCCTTTGATCTTTCTCTAAATTATTGAAACACTTAACACTGACTGTTTTGTTCCTGTTGCAGAAAATAAACCAAAGCTGAACAGTCAGCCTCAGAGGTCTGTTCTCCCATACATGTGTGCACATACCCTCTGTTAGCATTAATGAAAATTATCCAAGCATATGGATGGAAGATCAGACCCTTAATTTGTTTAGATTAGACCAATTTTAATCAGTGTGAACTAATGAATAATTTTGTAGTATGCTTGTGTGGTTGGCGAGTTAACACTTTTGAGGTTTTCACTCTACATCCCACGAGTGCCTGTGTAGGCTAAGAATTTTGAAACAGAAGAACATCAAAATATTAGTCGGGAATATATTCTTGGGGTACTTGTTCCCTGGTGTGAAGAAGAGGAGCCATAGTGACATAGAGTAACCTCCCAAAAGCAAACCAGAACAGAGTGACTGTTAAATGCCAGAAGCATTACCTCACATTGAAACTCTATCATCAAAAAAAAGAGGTCCTACAGCCATCACTGAGGTCTGTTGTAATAAATCATTGCTCTTGTTTATTAAACACAGGTCAGTAAACTTATATTCCTAGTGAAGCTTCAAAATTCACATTAATCCCTAACCTCACAGCAACCTCACACTAAGCTCAATAAACAAGTTTATTTAAACAAAAAAAGCATGAAGAAAAATTATTTCAGTGCATTACACAAATGAAGCCAAAACACACTGAACAAGGTAAGACCAAAGAGCTGCTCAGGGAAAAACTTGTGATACTGACCTCCACTTGAAAATGAGTTTCAGTCTCAAAAAAAAAAGCCTGTCAGATATCTTTCCACTGCTTCAGTTTCTACTGGTAATCTTTTTACTAACTCAATTTCATCTATCCTGCTTCATCGAGATCAGACTTTTTTGTGATGCATAACTGTGAAGACATTGACTGTTTCCACAAATAAAAAGAGTGTACAGATGGACACATTTAGAAACTTTTTCCAGAGAAAATACTCTAACATCCCAAAACTGAATATATATTTCTGTGGGTAAAGGACAAGAATTTGCATTTATAAAAAATGTACTGATAAAAGAGACCAGTAGTGCAGATGATGATCCATAGCTGTGAGTGGGCCTTTTTCTTACTCTTTCCTTCAAGTTTAACATTATTTGAGGTTTAAACCATCTATTTGACAAATGTAACTTTCAGTTTTTAAACAGCTTTGGCTATTCTTTTGTGTTTTCTGAGGTTCCATCATGAGTAACTTGCACAGATCATCTTAAATAAAAGTCTGTGTAACCTTCTAACACACCCCAAAATTAGCCAGTCTAAAAACTACACAGGCAACTAAAAATGTACAGGAAGTTTAAAAAGTTCTAAAAATATTCTTGTGCTATGGCTTTTCTGTTTCTTTCCCATGAAGAACAAAAAGCTTTCCCTACTGAATTCTGCATGAGGCCAGCAGGATCTAAACAGTAACTAACACAGATTCACAATGCTTCAGTTTCAAGGGATGATATTTTTAGCCCATTGAGTGATGGAAAAGTGAGGCAACCATCCAGAAAGCTGCATTCTTCCATTCCATGACATTGCATCACTCTCAATATCTCAGCGGGGAAAGGGAGAGAAATGTTATAAACACACATGTAGGCATACACTCTATGCTACATACATATAAAATGACAGACACTTGGAGATTTGCAATTTAAGATGATGTTTTAGAAGAATATATGAAAGGAATCGTAAGCATGTGGCAAAAGGCATGTTGTAAAAGCAATTACAACATGAATTTCACAGGAGGGTGCATTTTGTTCTAATATATATATATATATATGTATATATATATGCACCTTTATTTTTTCATTTACTCCAAATGTACTATTCCACCAAAATAATAAGCAAGATGAGAAAGGGAAGTACAGTACTGAGGTCTGATTTTCATCCTGGTAAAGACTGAATGGCTTTTAAGGCAGATAACATTGCACCCCTGATTTCTTCATGTGAAAATAGTTTTTCTAAAGTCAATACATAGATTCACGTTAAAGCTTAAATACAAGTAATAATAGAAATTCCTTTGATATATCAATTTGGACTAAGATGTTTAAAAACATATTGCAGAGTGTGGACACAGAAGGCAACCGTTGGATAGTGGAGATAAACATTTGCATCAAAGATTATAATTGGTAAATTATAAGCACATGGTTGTTATTATTACAGGTGTTTTCCAGAACATACAGAAGTATTAAAGATTTTTACAGGAGTTTTCTAAATGAATAATATTTTACCACTATCTAAATTAATGCAATATTTATAAGAATTTTTGCACGTAAGTCAGAGAGTCTGACAGACAAACAAGCTGTAGTGTGCAGTTGCTAAAAGGATTCCATGCCTTACTTTAACTGGAGATATAGAACTCAAAATGTCAAATCTTTAGAAACCTATCCCAGTTAGATATCATGGTATATCATAGAATTATAGAATCATAGAATAGTTAGGGTGGGAAAGGACCTTAAGATCATCTAGTTCCAATCCCCCTGACATTGGCAGGAACACCTCCCACTAAACCATGCCACCCAAGGCTCTGTCCAACCCAGCCTTGAGCACTGCCAGCGATGGAGCATTCACAATTTCCCTGGGCAACCCATTCCAGTGCCTCACCACCCTTACAGTAAAAAATTTCTTCCTCATATCCAGTCTAAACTTCCCCTGTTTAAGTTTGAACCCATTACCCCTTGTCCTCTCACTACATTTCCTCATGAAGAGTCCATCCCCAGCATCCCTATAGGCCCCCTTCAGATACTGGAAGGCTGCTATGAGGTCTCAACGCAGCCTTCCCTTCTCCAGGCTGAACAGCCCCAACGTGCTCAGCCTATCTTCATACGGAAGGTGCTCCAGTCCCCTGATCATCCTCGTGGCCTTCCTTTGGACTTGTTCCAACAGTTCCATGTCCTTTTTATGTTGAGGACACCAGAACTGCAGACAATCCTCCAAGCGAGGTCTCACAAGAGCAGAGTAGAGGGGCAGGATCACCTCCCTCAACCTGCTGGTCACACTCCTTTTGATGCAGCCCAGGATACAGCTGGCTTTCTAGACTGCAAGTGCACACTGCCAGCTCATGCTCATTTTTTCATCAGCCAACACCTCCAAGTCCTTCTGCTCAGGGCTGCTCTGAATCTCTTCTCTGCCCAACCTGTAGCTGTGCCTGGGATTGCACTGACCCAGGTGGAGGACCTTGCACTTGGCATGGCTAAACTTCATCAGGTTGGCGTCGGCATACCTCACAAGCATGTCAAGGTCCCTCTGGATGGCATTCTTTCCCTCCAGCGCATCAACCGAACCACATAGCTTGGTGTCATTGGCAAACTTGCTGAGGGCGCACTCAATCCCACTGTCCATGTCACTGAGAAAGATGTTGAACAAGACCAGTCCCAGCACCAGTCCCTGAGGGACACCACTCGTTACTGGTCTCCAGCTGGACACTGAGCCATTGAGCACAACTCTTTGTGTGCAGCCATCCAGCCAGTTCTTTATCCACTGAGTGGTCCACCTATCAAATTGATGTTTCTCCAACTTAGAGACAAGGATGTCATGTGGGACAGTGTCAAATGCTTTGCACAAGTCCAGGTAGATGACATCTACTGCTCTACCCCTGTCCATCAGTTCCGTAGCTCCATCATAGAAGGCCACCAGATTGGTCAGGCAGGATTTCCCCTTAGTGAAGCTGTGCTGGCTGTCACCAACCACCTTGTTGTTTTTCATGTGCCTTAGCATGCCTTCCAGGAGAATCTGCTCCATGATTTTGCCAGGCACAAAGGTGAGACTGACTGCTCTGTAGCTCCCCGCCTCATCCATTTTGCTCTTCTTGAAAATGGAGGTTATATTTCCCTTTTTCCAGTCATCGGGGACTTCACTTGACTGCCATGATTTTTCAAATATGATGGACAGTGGCTTAGCAACTCCATTTGCCAGCTCCCTCAGGACCCACGGATGGATTTCATCAGGTCCCATGGACTTGTGTACATTCGGGTTCTTAAGATGCTCTCGAACCAGACCCTCTCCTGCAGTGGGCCTAGGGTCTTCATTCTCACTGTCCCTGCGTCTGCCTTCCAAGACTTGGCTGGTATGGTCAGAGCATTTGCCAGTGAAGACTGAGGCAAAGAAGTCATTAAGAACCTCAGCCTTCTCCAAATCCAGGGTAGTCAGTTCTCCCAATAGCTTCTGGAGAGGGTCCACGTTGTCCCTAGCCTGTCTTTTATTTGCAATGTACCTATAGAATCCCTTCCTGTTATCCTTAACATCCCCAGCCAAGTTGAATTCTAAGTGGGCCTTAGCTTTCCTAACCTGATCCCTAGCTTCCCAGACAACATCCCTTTATTCTTCCCAGGCCGCCTGTTCTTGCTTCCACCTTTTATAAGCACCTTTTTTCCTTCACATTTTCCTCAGCAGCTCCTTATCCATCCAAGGAGGTCTCCTGGCCCTCCTACAGCACTTCTTTCCAGTAGGGATGTATCGCTCCTGAGCTTGCAGCAGGTGATCCTTGAATATCAACCAAGAGTCTTGGGCCCCCCTGCCCTCTAGGGCTATATCCCATGGAACCTTACTGAGCAGGTTCCTGAAGAGGCCAGAGTCTGCTCTCTTGAAGTCCAGGGCAGTGAGCTTGCTGCACGCTCTTCTCACTGTCCTGAGGATCTCGAATTTGACCATCTCATGATCGCTGCAATCAAGGCTGCCCTGGAGTGTCACATTTCCAACCAGCCCTTCCCTGTTGGTGAAGACGAGGTCAAGCATGGCGCCTCTCCTTGTCAGCTCCTCTATTACTTGCAGAAGGAAGCTGTCTTCCACACAATTGAGGAACTTCCTGGATTGCTTGTGCCGGGCAGTACCATGCCTCCAACAGATATCAGGGTGGTTGAAGTCCCCGATGAGAACAAGGGCCTGCGAGCGTGAGGCTGTTCCTATCTGTCTATAGAGCACTTCATCCACGGAGTCCTCTTGATCAGGTGTTCTGTAACAGATCCCCACAATAATATCTCCCATTGTTGTTCTCCCTTTAACCCTGACCTTAAACTCTCTGTCGACTGCTCACCTGTCCCCAGGCATAGTTCCATACTCTGCAGCCTATCCCTAACATAAATAGCAACTCCCCCTCCCCGCCTACCGGGCCTGTCTTTTCTAAAGAGCCTGTAACCTTCCATTCCAACACACCAGTCATAGGAGCCATCCCACCATGTTTCTGTGATGCCTATGATATCATACCCCTGTAGATGTGCACACATCTCTAATTCCTCTTGTTTGTTCCCCATGCTATGGGCATTTGTATAGAGACATCTGAGCCGAACTCCAGTTGAAGCCGGCTCATTATATATTTGGGAAGTTAAATAAACTCTATCTCAGATAATCCCCACACAAAAATGCACAAATTAAGTAATCTCATGGTCTCAAAGTAATTTCTACTATGTTTTTATTCCCTTCCCAAGTCCTATCTGCGTTTCATATCCAATTCAGCACAACTGCCCATTCTAACAACCTTCCCGAGCTAGAAGTGCAGTATTCGAGACATATGCTTTCGTACCCAAGCTGTATCATCAAATGATACCTATTTACACAGTACCTCAGGACAGTAAGAGGAAACTCATACAGAATTTGTTTATTTTTTGTTATTAAAGGGAGAACCATGAGCTGTAATTGCTATCTCCTTCTTCAACAATACATTCACAGTTATGTTGCAAAGTGTGTCAAAGTGCAAATATATTGTTGATGTGGTTAATAACTGAGATATACTTTAGTTCTTCCTAGCAGCTGCATTAGCAGTTACAGAACCAGAGTCAGAAGGTCTGCCTAAGGGCTCAATACACGTCACAGAGAAGTCAGTAAGAAAACTGACCCACATCACTGGGACTTGAATTAGTCCTAAATACACAGAAGAAAATCCAGCTAGTAGTATAGTTTTTATGTTCAGTATACAAATCAAACAGAATCCTTACGAGCATGAGCAAGTTAGAACTAGCAGTAGGAATATTACATAATTTATTTTGAAGTTAAAGTTACTCTTAGTAACTCTTCAGTTAAGCTAGAAACTGAAGCAATACAATGAATAATGAGGATTTGTATTACTAAAAACAGATAAAGTTATAGCATGCTGCTACCACAAGCATTATACACACCATTTGATCTGCAACATAAGTAAATTATTTCTTTAAGTTACAAAAATTAATGTTTATAGGAAATGTGGAACAAACAGATTTATATTTTGTTATTTTTATAAGACTCCTGAAAGAAGGTAAAATAAAGGTCTCTTGCAATAACAGCTTCAGGTAATGAAATCAAATAAAATTATTAAAGTTTGTGCAGATACAGTAGTGCAGATAGGAGGGAGAGTCTTAACTTCATGTATAGAATGTCACAGAAGTATAAAAAAGAACCATAAGTGTCCTTCATACTATGTTCAGAACAACTGTTACCTTTGATTTTTGTATGGGCAAGAATAGCGTCTGTTTTCTTAAGTCTTCTGGAATGTAATGCATCTCAGAGAGAATAAGTACCGCAATTTTCTTCCTCTGTGAAACTAAACTGATGTAGTCTCAGGCCTGACTTGTTCCTGTCCTAAGGAGACTGAAGAAAAAACTTAATTTATCAAAGCAAAACTCCAAAGAGCATCTTCGTCATGGTATGGCATACAGGTTGACTGGTTTGCATTGTCTTCATCCTAGCCTACTGGGTAAATCACTACCTGACCTCTACTCTTTCTGTTCACCTTCCATATTTTAATACAGGTCACCTAAGCATTACATGGCTACTGAACTTCAGTGCAGGACACTGTAAAAGCAGCTCCTTCTTAGTGATCACACTTTGGAGAAGCTGAAGTTAACTGACATTAAAAAGTCTATTCTAATTAACACAGCAGCATATTGCTGTGGTTAACATAATTTTGTTTTCACTGAAAAATTGTATTTTACATTAAAAGCTTCATGCTGTCTCTAACACTATGCTTTCTCCATCAGTGTGCTGATGATTCAAGGCTACTAGTGGAAAAATTCAACTACAGAGCAATACAACAATTGCTAATAAAGAGCACACACAGCCTCCTGATACCTTTACAGTTCAAGAATCCATAGTTGTTTTCTTATGATTGCTTTTGCTTCAAAGGAGTGATTGTGACACTGATGAACATAATATTGAGTGACATGCTGTCAAATTATACTACATAGACAGCTCTTCCTGTGTTTTTAAGACTTGGTTATTTTCTTTCCTTCTTGAAAAACAGAGTATCTGCCCTTGATCCAGTACCACTTAAATCAATATGACATGCTTCACTGGATCAACATCCAATATTCTCTTTTTTCAGTATAATGTAAAATTGAATAGTTGCTCCAAAGTGAGTACAGTTAATAAACCTTATTTAAGGAATTGTCCTGGCAAATGTGTCATTGACCTCAGTGTGCACGGCTTTTAGTGATGAGATATAAACAACATGTCTAGACACCTAGGCATATGACCTTTTATAATTTCTTTCATTTACATGACAATAGCAATTCAACTTGAAGTAGCAGAAAATGCCGATGTAATTATATCTGACAGATACTGCCAGTATCCGTTCTTATGGAAATTAATAACATTCTGAAATAATCTCACTGAAGTAACTTGACTTAGTTGTTATGTTTGAGATATGATATAGTGTATTTACTTGAGAGAAGAGTTTACACGCTGCATGCAGTTTCAAGGTGCAAGTTCAAACTGCAACTGCTAGTATCACCTAGGCAGTCCTCATGGAGAAAGTCTTGAAAGAAATTATTTGAACACAACAGAGAAAAATGATGAGAGAGCAATCCTTTGGTTTCGGAACAAACAATTTAAAGAAATATTATCTTACCTGAGGTAGCCAGATTAAACTCTCTGTCTACTCTATTTTACCTCATTTGTTTTAGGTGAACATCAGTCTTTTATTGCAAAGAAAAATGCAAAATAGTTGATACACATTGAACATACGGTGTTGGATTTTGAGACAAGCTCTAACTTGGCACAATTTTTACACACAGATGTGGTGACATTATTTATGTATATGGCACAGGATATTCTACAGGGGAGGGTGTGTCAGATAAAGAGTTATTTTAACCTGGTTTAAGCGTGACTGAGGCTCTACCACTGTTCTAGAATGCAGGATAAACAGGTTTGATTCTTTCAGACACCAAGACAGCTTCAAAAAGATGAACTAGTTTTACAGACGCTCTGCTGCCAGTAAACCGCATGATTATGGATTAGACATTTAAAAAATTTGTTCTTACCATAGGCAAATACCAAGTCATCTTCAAAAAAAACATTGCTGCTCACTTTTATCGTATTTCCTGCATTAGCAAAGGATAGGAGAGGAAATGAACAAAACCAAGTATTATTTCTAGCACTTATTGCATGAATACTTCTGCTATTTTAAAGGTGCTTGCAGACCTAATAAATGAGACTCAGTTCCCAGACATTACTTATAATCATTATTCTAACATCACAGCAACAACTTCCACTCTCCTTTATTTCCATGCATTGCAGAGAGTTAAACAAATGAGAGGGATTTCCTTTACTTATGAGAGACTGAAATGTTTACTTTCAAAATCATTCATAACAAGCCCCTAATAATGATTTGCAGTCTGATCATCTCAAGTTCAGTCATTCCCTGCCTTTATGGGGTGACTGTGAAAACCATTTCCCAGGTGCTGTTTCTCCACATTCGAGAGCCTATTTTGATCCCAAAAGGATCATAGAATAGAATAGTTAGGGTTGGAAAGGACCTTAAGATCATCTAGTTCCAACCCCCCTGACAGGGGCAGGGACACCTCACACTAAACCATGCCACCCAAGGCTCTGTCCAACCCAGCCTTGAACACTGCCAGCAATGGAGCATTCACAATTTCCCTGGGCAACCCATTCCAGTGCCTCACCACCCTTACAGTAAAGAATTTCTTCCTCATATCCAATCTAAACTTCACCTGTTTGAGTTTGAACCCATTACCCCTTGTCCTCTCACTACAGCTCCTCATGAAGAGTCCATCCCCAGCATCCTTATAGGCCCCCTTCAGATATTGGAAGGCTGCTACGAGGTCTCCACGCAGCCTTCTCCTCTCCAGGCTGAACAGCCCCAACTCTCTCATCCTATCTTCATACGGAGGGTGCTCCAGTCCCCTGATCATCCTCGTGGCCTTCCTTTGGACTTGTTCCAACAGTTCCAAGTCCTTTTTATCCCAGGTAGCTTGCATTTCTTCCTGTACTGTCATGTAAGATGTACTCTACACAGAATAAGGGACATTGACCTTGAAAGAAAAGAGGGGTTGGGGAAATAATAAATCCCACAACCAAACCCATTCAACAGCCCAGACCAACATCTAAGCTCTGTCAAAATGATTTCTTATTCCATTTTACTGAGGCAGTGCCATGCTTTATCACTTCTGAATACATGCCTTACAGCTGAGGCAGCCCACTTGAATCGGTAAGTTGTTTACTTAAAGTATACATGTGCTATTCACATTGTTGGTATGATTTAGAAGGAAAGAACATTTTGCAGGTGAAATACAGCCACAACTACAACACGCAGCTGAAATCCAAACCACTAAGGCACAGGTAAGTAATTCCTGTGTGTCTCTCACTGTGCTCCTTCTTTTCCCTATTCACAGAAATACTATAGTCAGACTTGTGACACTGGTGACTCAGTAGTGGAGGTGGCAGCTTTAGGTCTTCCAAGAGCTTCTGTTGAAGTCTCACAATCATTAATAAAATTGGTCAGCTAATTTTAGCTAAACCTAATGTACTACTGCTGTGTGAATCATTACATCACTGCACCACATATTTATACACAAATATAATGCGGAGAAATGCTGAATTTGCCTTGTGACTATGGAATGCACAGATGTTGAAACACCTAAGAAATTGTGACTATAAAAAAGGTGCTTTCCAAGTCACCAAAGTCCTTGGTTTACAACCATTAAAGTCTGCAATTTATTACACTTTTTCAGAAGTAGTTGTGTTTGTTTATAGCTATTTTTATAGAGGTGGGTTGAGTTGCTTAGCTTCTTCTGTCCAGTCAGGGTGCTGTTTTAATAGGATTGATCAAGTATTGCTATAAACGCATAGAAGCATAGACTTCCTTTTTTTAAACAAAAGGCTCTGTATTAAATTGCAAACCATACCTAAAAGGGGCTATTTGCTCAAACAGCATGGAAATCAAAGGCATTCTCTTCTTGTAATTTACAAATAAGGAAACCTAGATCCAGAAGGTCTGACATGCCCTGTAACTCTGTTCCATTTTATTTTAATATAATTGAAAATTTTTGTGAAGGCGATATTGAAAGTTGAGTTCATTTTCTATTATACTGCAGTACAGTACCAAACTATGCATTTCATGTAAATTAACATTATCTGACTATACAGAATCTAAACACTCCGTCATCTGTACATTGTGAAATGGGAATAAACAAAAACTTGAAAGTAAATAAAATGAAGTCACTGACAGAAGATCCATAAAATTCAGAACTAGGTCAAAAGTGAATGCATTAGTGTTCAATATAATTTTGTCTTAGGTTTTAATGTTCACCTTTTTCTTTTGTTCTAGCTGCCAATTGATTATCTTTCAGTAGTTTACACATTACCATTAAATGTTAATAATGCATAAATATTAAACACACCATTGTAAAGTTAGCAACACTATTAATATCCTCAATCTCTGTAGGTGACAGTAGAAATTACTAAGATCAGTATCAACAGTCAATCATAAAAATCCTGTTTGGAACTGATAGGAACAAACAATGGACAAGGTACAACTGCCATCTCTTTATACAGAACTGTAGAGAATGGGTAAATTTGTGTTAGGAAAGAAAAGCCAACATTTATAAAAATTCCTCTTCATATTTCATGATTTTCTACCCTTTTATCTGTATGTAATACCCGAAACATGCTATAACCACCCTAAGACATTGCATATTCTGAACAGTTTAGTAGTATTTTGTTCTCTAGTTTGCTCAAGGAAAAAGAACAACAGAAAAAAAAAGAAACAAAACCAAACCTCTGCAGCACTTATGGGCAGAGATGTCACTGCCAGATTCCCCACTGCAGATCCCTGTGAGGCAGGGCATTGTTAAAAAAGCAGGCAAAGGCTTAAATGTGCATAGTTGCTCTAGATTTCAGTCCCACTAGGTGACAACAGCTAGCTAAAGTATACATGTGCAATATGCTTTATACTCCCCCAAGTGTACTAAATCATTGTGTTGGCTCAAATTTGTTTTTTAAGAGCTTTGCTGACTTCACAGCTGGTGAGATGACACTTTCCATCACTCCACCATTTGACAACAGATGCCTCTTACTTATGCACAGATGCTGAGTATCCACCCAACCCTAACATTAGCCTTGTGTTTTGAACTAATTGGGCCAACACAGTTGTAATTAAAATTTGAATAATTAGAAAACTAACATGTTTACTTTCACAATTAATTCTTGTATTCTCTTTTGGCCTATCTTATATAGCTCTTATTTCTTTGGGTCCTGTAAATGCATCAGAAAGAGGAATAAAACCAAATTTTGCAAATAATATTAATGATGTTTTAACGGGCTGGTTGCACTCTGATTTTAGAGTTACAATATATGATTAGACTGATATTTCCTTTCATTCCATTTGCCCATTATGTGTATCCCTTCAAAACAACCACACAAAAAAAAAAAACATACACAAGAATGAAGATTCAAAAAAAAAAAGCCCAAAACAACAGTACGTGAATATATGTGGATCCAATGTAACACAAAGGATCTTTAAGATGAGCTGATCTGGCACATCCCATTATATTCCTTTGATTTGGTGTCTGTTTTAAAATGATGGGTGCTGGGGTATAACTGTTAAGCAAAGGAATACATCTAGCTGAGGGGAAAGGAAGAGCCTCTTTTAAGTGGGAAGTCTGTCCTGAGGAAGTGACAACTGTAGTACTTGCAAAGAATAGCAGATAGGCTGTTTTTATAGAAGACATAATTAAGAGAAGAAATACTAGGAAATAAACAATTAAACAATTAAGCAATTAAAATTGAGTGTGATTAGGAAATAATTCAAAGCATGAGGGGTGTATGCTTTCATCATCCAAAGTATGTAAGGGCTCATGCTTTGGGTACTAAACTAATTTTAAGAAATGTTCAAGATTTATCTGACAGAAATATGCAATATTAAGATTTCCATCTATGTCTATGCTCACACAAATGCCCCTTTTTTTTCTCAGGTGCATTTACTGACTCATACACAAAAAACGAACTCTGTTATCTGCCAGTAAAAATCACCACTAGTTAATTTTTCATTTTTTGGCACTAGAAAGACTGAGAACAATAGAGAAGAAACATTACAACTGTATAGGAATATTAGTAAGAAACATAATTTAGAAAATGTATATTCTCTTGATTGAAAGTAAAAGCTAAATCTTTTTCTATGGCATTCTAGATAACTGCCACAGTGAGGAAGCCTTTGTATTTTTGAGTTAAAGAGATCACTCTTACAGGTAAGAATATTGTTTCATGTGATATCTTTAAAAAGTAACAATCCTAATTGTGTGTTAAAGAGAAAAAAGAAGGAAAAAATTAAATACTTCTTATCTGCTGTTGCAATAAAGTGCATCAAATTACAGGAGGAGGGAGAAATTCTAATTTCTTACAGATACACTCTCTTCAATTCATGTATCCTAGTCTCCTCCAGGTGCTTAAAACGTTATATATGTGCACAGATACTTAAACTTCTTTAAAGGGCATTTCCACAACATATTTATCAGCCAAAGCAAAGAAACAGAAACAGGGAAGGAGAATTGGTTCACAAACAGGTTCAAATGAGAATAGGAAGTGTTAAATGGCAGCAGCCAGTAGCAGCTCAGCCTCCCTGGAGACAGCAGCAGTTCAGTTCCCCCGAGACAGGAGAATAAGAAAAGGCTGTAATTACCAGCTACCATTGTTAGTGAAAATAAATATACTGATTCCATATTCAAGAAGAAATATAGCCTCAATCCCTCTTCCTCCACCAATTCCTTAATCCAAACAACAAATGTTTCTGCTTATGGTTATCATAAGCCCCAGGGTTAATATCTGACATTAGGGCAATTTGTGATTAGAAGCCAATCTCTTGAAAAGTTTGAGTTAGGTGTTGTCCAGACAGTAACTCAATATTTCCTTAAGCTCAGAAAAGAGAACATGATGGAAAAAAGCTGTGGAGGGAAACATAACTCCCAGAAAGCAGGTATACCCTTAGTTTTCCAAATGTGGACAAAATGAAAATAAAAGAAGGAAAACATCTCTTGACCTTTGTGTTGGGTAGATGGAGCATTTTCCAAACATTGAGAAGACAAATCTCTTTGTGGGTAACATGTGGGTAAAGGGAGACAACGTTAAATGTTAATTGGTAAAGGAATATCAGCAGAGAACAAAAATAATTTCAGTACTGTTAAAATTCAATTTGAGAGAAAAATCTCAACAACTGCTTAAGTCATGACAAAAGTAATCACATCCCCATCTAGTTTCAAATGGTCAGAGCTCCTGTATTGTCCAGCACCACTTCTTTGGCTTAATGACCACTCAGAGAAGGAACTTGTCCATTACTTAACATCCTGGCCACTGAAAGACACTTCAACCCCAGACACAACAGTACAGTAGAAATCAACATGTAATAGTTCTGAAACTTTGGCTTTGTCAGACAGCCTGTGAAACTTCAAAGCTGCCATGAATGCTTACCAGACCTACCTGATCAGTTAAATTTTCTAATTCTATCAATCATATCCAGCGTATCTCATAGCCATACCCTGATCCAGATCCTCCTAAATTCAGAGAAGGCTAAATTGATTCTTCATCCAGTTTTGACTGATATTAATTACTTTTTGCCTTTTCTGTAAAACAGATTTTGCTTGTTACTTCTGTAGTTTTTTTAACATAAGGCAATATACTGCACAGACTCCACAACTTCTTTTCATTGTGTGGTGAGTAAACATGAAATCTATTTTACTGAAATTAAAGTTAGGTTATAGCTTTACTACAGTAGGGCTGCTTTCATGATATTTTCCATAAAGCATAACATATTGTCTCACAGATGGATGAATAAGATTATCTGATTAGAAGTATTTTGTCAATGATTATCAAATCACATTGGGTTTCACAGAGAGCTGCAGAATATTTACAATATTAGAATATCAAATTACAGCAGACATGTAATTAGTGGTGGACTTGGCAGTCCTGGGATAAAGGTTGGATTTGATGACCTTAAAGGTCTTTTCCAACCTAATTGATTATATGATTATATTCTCACATATGTATATATTTAAAGTCATACTTCAAATGATTACTTAGAATTAGTTTCCTTTCTTGTGGCTGTGTTTTGCTTCAGTATCTGAGCTTTATATTTTTGCATTGTAAAGAAAATAAGTATTAATATTTATATTTGTATTCTTAATTATTTTCAGAATTAAAATAAAGATTTAACAATGGTTTAAAAGTAATTACAGGGAAAAAAAGCCCAAAACAACCAGCTTAATTTAGAAAAAGCTCAGAGCCTCATTAGATACTTGGAAAAAACCTGAAAGCTGTAACAATAATTTTGATTACAAATATTTTCTTTTTTGATGGAAGATATCTCTCTATTTTCCTGTATTATGCTTTGCATTATACCCTACTTGTGACATTCATCTTGGGGCTATGGCTCTCTCTGCCTTTTCAAATGTTTGTCTTTAGGGGTATTGATGCTACTAAACAACATTATATTTGGTAGATCTGCATCAAAAAATCACTTATTTTTCCTGACAAGCTATTTAAAACATCTCATTTATGCCTTATGAATTGCACTTAAGAAAATATATATCTATATCCCCATGAAACCTAGATCATTCTGATCCAAGTTTTTTTCTTTGCAATTCTTATTTGGGGACATTATTGCTAAAGAGGTAGGAGGGAGACATTTCACAATACAACTACTACTGTTTACTTTTAGTAAGGGGAGGGGAAAATATGAGAAAATTTAGAAGAACTACTCCTAAAATGGCTAGTTAAACTATAGACATAAATACCATCAGATCATTATTTTTCAAAATTTAAATCTAATAACAAGAAGGGCAAGAAAACCGTGCAGCATCAACAGATATAACCTTCTGCGTTTGCAAGTTTTATATTTTTAGATAGGACAAGACCTCCGTTTCTGTTTCCTTAATTAATCATTTTGCACGACATACAGACACAAAGTCAGAGGCAGAGAGTCAAAAGAATGATATATGCTAAAGTATGCTTTGAAATTATAATGAAGTATTGTTCTACCATGATATTTGTCTAAAGAAAACATAAAAAACAGCAGGTAGAAGAGAAATGCATAATGCACGTAAATATTGCATTCAAACATTTTTGGGTAGATCAGTTTATGGTTTGCCTAGTACAGCCTGCGCTGGTAGAAACAACTCAGGCAGACTGCATGGTAATCAGCTCCACCTGCCCTTTATCAAATGAGAAAAATTATATCAAGTTAGATTTACTAAATCTCAGCTTTTAATTAAAATCGTCATCTGTCACTAGGTATATGAACAACACGAACCCAGTTCTTACTTAGACTAAACAGAAGATGTGCGTAATATTTAGAAGTTCCACTAAAGATAAAATGAAAATATAGCATCTTGCCATTTTTACTTGAAGTAGCATCCCTAAGCACGTATCACAGAAAGGGCTGTATAGCCACCAGGCAATGAGAAATGAATGGCAATTCTGGATGTTCAGCCTCCCAACCCCTCCATAGCATTTTAACAGAAACATTTAGAAATATAGTAAGTGTGAGTTTTCTATTTGAAATATTTCTGCTCGTCGACTGCAAATGGGGGGTGGGAGGGGAAATGTCATACAGTTATTACAAAAAAAGTGAGTTGATTAAAAAAAACTAACCTTTAGAAAATATTTGCAAAATCTGTCCATTATATGTTGGAAGATATTGCTCCAAGGAGTTTCAGGCAGTGTAAAAAAAAAAAAAAAAATCTGACCAAATAAACAAACCAACCTACCCAGTTTAAATTACAAGCTTAGACAAAAATACTACTAAAAGAGGAAAAAAGAAGTTTCTAATGTCTTTTGTGGGTTTTGTTTTCTTTGGTTGTTTTTGTTTGTTTGTTTGCTTTTCACTTTATGTATTAAAAAAGTCCACCTGATGGCTCTGCTCTATTCTGCAGTATACAGGATCTCCCCTATTCCCAATCTTGGATTACTCACATTTTTGGCTGTTGGAACTCAAATATGTCCTTGACAGATATATTTTGGCTCTCAGGGTAAAAAAGAATGACAGGTAATTGCTATGTGCTACATCTGATGGGTAATTCAGAGTGGGATTGAAGCCCATTGATGGACCTGAATTTAGTTGCTTACATATTCTGTGCATCAGACAAAGGCCATTTCCACTCCAAATAATAATAAAAGAGGGGAGGAGTGGGAATGACATGAGGAGACATGAGGACAAATGCAGAAGAAAGTGATGGTGCCTAAAAAATTCAGTCAATTTATATGCAGTGAGGACAAAAAAAATGGGATAAAAGTCTTTACGGTGAATCACAAAACCATCAGAGAGAAATAATACACTTCAAAAAAGCATTTTATTTAGAAACTTGAGTGTTTTCCTTGTCAGCACTTAGCTTCTCAGTATCACCTCTTAATCTCTGTATTTATTCTGACATGCACTCCTTCAAACAGAAGCCAGGAATATCACATTTACCTCTTTATTTATTTGACATATGTGCTCCTTCAAGTAACAGTTCAGAGACAGAACGGCCAAATTACCAAAAGAACTGTTCTAGAGAAAGCCTGAATCCCATGATCTAGGAGGTCAGATTAAAAAAAAAAAAAAAAAAACAAACAAACAAACAAACAAAAACCAACCAAAAAATAACCCACGGCTATTTGAAGATGAGAATTTGAAAGACAGCCTTACCCTGAAAGAAATGTTCATTACATAAAATAGAAAAAGGCGATCTTTATTGAAAAGCACAGGGCTTCCTCCACCTCCTTTTTTGTCTTCTACCAGTGTAAATCAGGACTTCTGTAATATCTGCTTAGAGGTAGGGAAGTTTTGGTCTACACTAGATATATTTATTAACGCCCTAAATTATTACTTTATGATTACTATTTACTTTATTTTACTTTATTATTACTAATTATTACTATTTACCCTGAAAAAGAATAAAAACTGTTTCTTGTGATAGAGAATACAATGAGTTTACATTCCATTTACCATTTTCAAGATATGTAATTAAATATTTAAAATTATGGCAAACAAGTACCAAGATTATCATTAATATTTTAGGGAGAAATGAAAAGACAGTTAACAAGCAAAGATACAACTTTCCTAAATGGAAATGAAATGGCTTTTCATTTTGTTGTATTATTAATACTTCAGTTTAGTGATTGAAATATTTCTTGAAGTGTTTTTACATGAAGCTTGTTGCAACCAAATTTGAGTGAATGAAATATGACAGAATGGCTTCATCATCAAATCTCAACCACAAGTACTGAGTAAAAGTCTGATCAGACTGTTGAAGACAATGGAAATCTAGTCAAGAAATACTAGGTGTTAGCTTTTCTTCAAGCTACAAATAGTCTTAGAAAACTTATTAAATTGTACTATCTGGTATAGCTGTTCTATTTAACAATATTTTTTTTTATTTGCAGTCTCAAATAGGGAAAATGAACCATGGGATGGAGCTTTTTTTTTTTTTTTTTATTGTATATTGAGCTAAATGTAAAACAAATAAATGAAACTGTAACATGCACACACACAATCATTATGCTGAGGACAGACTGCCAGGAAGGTTATTCTTAATACATGAATACATGTACTTTGTGATGTTCATATAGTCTTTTCAGAAAGTTGCTTAAACTGCCTTCTCAACTCCATATACAGAAGCACTGTATATATACATAAAAGGTCCAAGGGGACTGAACATAAGGGAGTGGTAAAGGAACTCAGGTCACCAGTTCAAATAAAGCCTTCTGGATGGTGTTTGAACCACACAAGTCCCCCCAAAATCTTTGTCAAATGATTAAATGGCCACAGATAACTGTTTAGCAAATGTATCTGCATTCGCAATTACATTTAGAACTTGATGGCAGCCTTCAGAGAACAGCAACCAAGAACCTGTGTAACGCTTAGAGATTCTAAATGACCTAGGTCAAAAAAGCAGGATTTTGGGATTGGTGCTGGAGTACGCTGTAGATAAAGAAAGGTCAAAAGTCTCATCTCTTTTGTGGAAAAGGAATGGGTTTGCATCCTTATTTATCTTCACTGGAAATTAAAAAAAAAAAAAAGAAAAAAAAAAGAATTTCCAATGTTTTTTTAAACAAGTCAGCCACAGCTGAATTAGTAAGTGCATTTGGTGTGCGGGACATAGTATTAACGCAGTCAGTGAGTAAATGCATGCATGAAAAGAATAATAAATCTGATCTAAATTTGGAAATAAGAACTACTCATCCAAGTCATTTGACTATTTATCATCTGCTTTGGAGACTGCTCTGAATATACTGTACTCTAGAAGTTGAAGGACAACATAATGCTTGCACCTAAATATACAACTTCTAAACTTAAGTGGGTGACAGCACTTGCTTTAAATCTCAGACCTATACATTTCTTATGAATGTCTCCATAAGGGTTTCCAGTCTGAGCTGCGATTTACAGGTCTTGGCCATTCAGCACAACAGCACAGAGGCAGACTTCAGCACCCAAAGACCCCAAATCATACTCTGCTTGGACACAGGACAGTAAACATAGCTTACATTATACATATGTCAACCAGTGCAGTTATTGCCCTAAAAAACATTGACAGCTGAGACATCTGCAGCAGAAAGATGCCCCTGCAGCCCCAGAACTGTCTGGTGTACATCAACGAGACTGATCTTTACAGGAAGGCCCTCTTCCCCCACAAAACTGAAGTGATATATTTGTCAGAAACTGAACAACAGCTGCTCATAAAGTAATCTGATGAAGTCTCGTGATGCAATATCTTAGCTCCAATCTGGCTGGGAGAAAAAGAAGCCTCTTTAAATGATCCATTGCAATATCAGCATTATAAAACATGTGCGTTGAACTTCTGCTAAATACCAAGTCCAGTAATAAATATGGTGATGTAGGTTTGCATTTTACTTCAATATAGAAATTACATACAGGAAAGATTTTTTTATTTTTTCACCTCAAACCACCAGTCTTGAAGGTTCAACAAAAAAGTAGACTGAGGTTTTCTTACTCTCAAAACTCCACTGCAGCTTCAAAGCTTTTCTACAAAATTACCACCACAAGAAGTATTCATCCAATGACACATTCCAAACTGAATGCCTTCAATGACTTACATCTCTGCAAATCAAGTGGACCTTAGTGATAGTTTCTATTAATACAAAGGAAGATAAGGCTTGAAATTCATTCTGTAATATTGTGCTTTAGCAAGAACAATGGCATTCTGATGTATTCAAGTTAAACTTTGCAGAGCTTTGTTTCCATGAATCAATTAAGGGCATGTGATTTCTGCAGTGTAGACACACACATAAGACTTGAAAACTAGGAACAGACCTGGCTTTTACTGTGCTAGCTACTTTCTGTACACTGAGATACAGCCCCTGAGACAGAGTGTATAATCGAAAACAATTAAAAATACAGAAAAAGTGGATTAAGAGATGGTAGACTGTTGGAGCACAAATATTCCATTCATGGGAGTACTGGAGTGTTTTCAGAGGAGTTTTCTGTTTCAGTTAAAAAGAAAAATTTGTATAGGTGAACAAAGTGAGAAAGGTGATGTCCTTGCAGCATCAAAGGAAGGGAGGGATGTGAAGCATTAAATCATGGTAAAGAAAAGGAGAGGAAAGGAAGAGGAACAATGCTGAGAGGAGCAGTAAGAATAAGAAACACTAACCATTGGAAAGAAAAAGAAGCTATACGATGAGGAAGGTGTTACTCAGAGGCACAAGAACAAGTGCCCAGGAAACAGACTGAAAATAGGAGGAGGGATAACAAGAATCTGGTGGGACACAATGGTCTTGCTAGGAAAGCAAGGGTGTTATTTCTCCATGTCACGTTAATAACAAAGGGCTTGAAAAGCCTCCCTTTTGGTAAAACAAATTCCCATATATCTTTGAAAAAGGAAACTGGAGAAACTCATTCAGCCCTGATGCTTATTCTATCTTACATTCACCCAATCCTCTTGAAATGATATATCTTTTTACCTTACGTTATCAGCGTTATTAACTGTAGTCATTAACAGTTGTTGTCTTTTTCATATATCACTATCACTGTTTTAGCAGGACTGTTCCTTGCTACAGTTGGTTTCATGTCAGCTTTCAGAGAGCACCTTTGCTTTACCCCTTTCCAAATGTCAATTTAATAAATTTCCTTTAAAAACTCCTAAAACATTAAAGCATTAGCATCAAATGCTAATTTTCAATGGAGCTGGGCCAGACAGCAATTACACTCTTCTGTCAGTAGTAAGCAGACGTTAATTTTTTTTTTGCCTCAAGCTACACCAGCCTCATTCAAAGAGCTTGAAATATCTGAAATATCTGAACTCTGCATAGAGCCATATATTTAGCACTATTTGATACGACCTTAGATTACAAAAAAAAAAAAAAAGTCTGAGAGAGGGAACTGGGTTATACTGACATGTCCTCCGCTGCCTTCCTGTATAACCTGCCTTCCTGTGTTTAATAAGTCTGAAAAGCTTCAGTGGGTCAGATGCCACAAATTATTTGTTTAATGATGAATGATATTTCCCATGTTGCTGAGATCACTCTTGGACCATTACTCCGTATGAAGAAGCCCAAAACCCAACACTGGAAAAGATCAGAAAATGATTATAGTATTATTGTCCACTTTTATCAAAACATGAGGAAAACCTGCCTTTCCCCATGTTTGATGAACTGTGATCTCATAAAGTCTCTGAGGCTAGCGTACTGGAAAGTAAGTGCTCTTCACTTAGAAGCAGATAGAATATCTGATCTTGTAAAATAATAATAGATATGTAAGTGCATTTGTTAGACTTGTTTAGAAACCCACAGACTGTCATGAAAGTGCGATTCATTTATTTTTTACTTAAAGCATCAGCTTTGTGAGACAAAAGGGAAACAAAGCCATCATGTCTAACAATGTTTGTAGTCATTCTTTGTGAAAGACTGAAGCAGAAGTTCCTGGTATTTGTAAGTAACCTGGATGTCTGCAACTGCATAGGAATCGTTTACACTTGACATTTTTCCATGCAGTGCATTAAGTTATTGTGTTTTGATTTTTTAATGAATACTCAGATGTATATTAATGAATACTAATTACTCTGAGAAATTATTGATCATTCATGAAGGAAAAAAAGTGAAGGCATGTGTATAATGGAAGCTGATTTGTGCATTTAAATATGTCTACCCTGGTCAAGACTTGCATCTCTGGGTGGAAGAAGCAAAAACCCTAGTAAATGTCATATAAATGAAAACATAAGTTACTCATACACTACACCAAAATGAAGATCAGTGCCTGCAACTGCTTCCATAGCCAACTTCTTTCTTTCCAAGAGAACAGTGGACAGGTTGAGTCACTACTATAAGAAACCATTATTTTCAGAAATAAATTTCAAGAATGAGAATATACTGATAGACACTGAAAATATTAATACATTCCCCTCAAACCCCAGGTCATTTTCCCATATGCTTATGTTTTTCCAAGAAAGGGAACTTAGTATTTCTTACTGAAAAAGCTAATGGAATAAGTAACAAACTTGCAGGTAAGCAACGTTTCCCTGAATTGTTCTTTCAGGGGAGGAGTGGAGTGGGACAGGGGCTTGAGAGGTATTTTTGGATAAAAATATATATCTTTATACTGAGTTGCTGAGCTTTTAATGCAACATATGCTACTATGAATTGTATTACCAATACTGAATGATAACCAACAATAAAGATACTTAATAACAGTAAACAGTACTGGCTGAAAACAGCAGTGGAATTACTTCACAGTTTTATAAACTGCCTAAGAGTTACACATCTGTTTAAGACAGCAGGATTTGAAATCAGTTAACTTTCCATTGATCTTTTCTCCCTGTTATGACAGATTTGTAAACACAATGTATTAATTTTTGTGGGTAATAAAGAGAACAGGCACATGCTTAATACAACAGATCTTAATTTGGTCCCTTACAGCATTAAAAAGTTTGAGCTGTTTATTAGTCCCTTAATTATGTCCCCTGAGAGAATAGTTATTAAGTGTGGACTTGACTGAGACTATCAAACATAGTTCACTTTAGGAATTTTAGGATGGATACGCCATCAGTACAGTAGGTCCTTAACTAACTCCAGGCTGCTTACGCTTCCCCGACTTTTTGTTATTAATCATTTAATCTTTCAATTCAGCCTACCTCATCTACTCTCTCTTTTTTCTTTCCCGATATAAATCCTCACACATCAGTCTATTTCTTTTGCTATACCACATTTTCTATCACCCTATGCAAAATGCTTCTTCTCCCCCTTCAAACACTACTTCCCCCTCCAGCATCTATGAATCTAATTTTCTTGCCAGTTGTATTGAACCAGCACCCCACTCACCCTTTTTCCCCACAGAACTGCTAATGCTGTGAAAGCAGCTATCAAAATCCCACCAGCCTCTGAGAATAACATTACACACACCAGTCACAGCCCTCAATCTGACGGCAACCTGGAAAGCTGCATGCATATGCTTGACTCACATTTCTAAAATCCCTTTCTGTCTCCTTTAAATACCTGAGGACTTTGAAGCGTTACGTCTACAAGTTCCTGCTTGTGAAAGAATGACACTCCTTATTCAGAATGAAGTTTTACTGTGATGTACTTTTCCTTTTCAGCTCCTGTGCTTCCACAAATAAATGTACTAAGCACAAAGGGGGAAAGTACGCTTGCCTTTCCTCCTCCTTTCTGACACCCCTGCGCATTTCTGAGATTATTTTTTTGTTCAAGCTTCAGAGAACCACCGAATCGGAAATAACTGCAGCCATTCATAAGAAGCTGCTTAAAACCTGAATCCCTCCAGAGAGGATTCCAGGCTGGGACACCTGCCTCTCTGCCCCCAGCCCTCTTCTGCTGCTGTGCTGCAGTGCAGGCTCTCACTTCTCTCAGTTTGAACTTTCAATGCAGAAATTCGGCATGATGCAGTCAGCCAGATAAAGCAGCACTTACCTTAATTGAAATCTTTCCTCTGATAAAGCTGGAGCACCAGTCAAATCAACAGTGATTTGGGGATAATCTAAGTTTCAATCAACACCCTCTGGGTAGCTGCATACTGCTCTGCCTTTTTTTTCCCCGCTGATGTTGAACTCTTCACAGTCTAAAGGAGAGAGAGAGAAAGATAAGCTGAAATCCTCAGAGGCTCCTAGGGAGTGAGAGAAGAGGCACCAAAGCAATGTTTCTTAACATGAGATTCTCAGCAAGCGTGCTCAGGTCTGGCAGATCGCATAACTACTGTGATAGGCTCCTGTCATGCCCCCCGAGCCGTGAGATGATCATTGACCTGATTAGCTCTGAACACTCCCTACATGCAGGGAAAGCACTGAGAGGATTGGTGGGTCACGAGGGAATTGGGAAAAGCACCAGGGCCGCTTGGGAATCTTCATTCTTCCAGACTAATGGATGTGCTGCAGCTGAGGCTGTAATTTGTGAGGAGGTTATGCACAATGTTAACCATCTGAGGACTTAAACAAATGTGCTTTTGCATGCTGTTTCTCAAGGTGCACCAGCGTTCAACACAGGGTAAAGCTGAGTAATTAGACACTGATGTAGCCGTTTCGTAATACAAGGCTCATGAGATATGCTGTAAGCTGAGAGATAAAGTGGATTCATACATTTGTCTTTGACCCTGGAGACAATAGCAGTTAATAGGTAGAATAAGTGAAATTAGCATGGTGGGCTCATGTTAGCCCCCAGATGGCAATCAATCACCATAGAAAGAAAAGAAAAGAACAACGAAAGCCAAACAGACTAGAATTATTAAAAAGTGCATGTGGCAATTTAAATACAATGTAGAGAAAGAATGCCAAATTGCTACAGAAAGGACTCTTCAACACAGAGATAAAATCAGTAGCAATGCACAGCAATACACATTTTTTTCTGATCTTGCAGTAGAGGGAAAAAACACAAGGAATGCATTTAAAGGACCTAATTTGCTTTCCACTTATATTGATACAAATAAATCTATTAAAAATTTCAGTTTAAATTTAGATCGAAAAAAAAAGGCTGAGTGAAAGAAGAATGAAGTGTATTTGTTACCTATGTTTGATTCTAGGGTATTATGAAAACTATACTTTTATGTACCGAGTATTCATGCTTATGCAGTCAAATAAGTTGAGCCAAAGTATGTCAACTTTTAGGACTATTCTCATCTGCTATTTTCCTGCTTCTTGGATGAGAATTATGGCCCTAGCCAGATTTATCCATGGAAATATCAGTCTGTGACTGAGAGGAGTTCACAGAATAGCATACTTAGTAACGGTAGTCTGATGCACCAATATAAAATGGATGAATTATTATTTTGATAGAAGAAGATTTGGAACCTATAGTAGCAATATTAGTTCATATGTAGTTATCATAAGTTGCTCTATGAATGGTGAAAAAAAGCTAATCATAAATATATACAAAATCTTTAATCATATATATTTATTTGGGTCTGGTTTAATCCAGTTCTCAAGTAAATTAGTCATAATGCTATTTTATTAGGATAAGCAGTCAAAAAAGCAATTTTTAAGTTGTTAAGTAAATGGCAGAAGTGGATTACATATTCATTTTCTGAATCACATCAGAATCCTTATTATTACAGAAAAAACAGTAGCATGTGACCCAGATCACTCAGAAGTAATGAGAAAAGTTTGAAACTCCAATTTATTTAACAAGACACAGAAGGCCATGATTTCTCACCCTAACTACAGTCATCCTAACTGTAGTGCCTGAGAAATAGACAGAAAATCTAAGTGCCCCATACAGAGGCAGTAGGAAGAGACCAGCTTTACTACCCCATCAGTGGTAGCTATACAATTTTCATGATACTCCTCTGGAAGTGCCTCTTTCTTCCCACTGATCAAAAGCCCCTCCATGTGCAAAATAAGATTGTCTTTGGCAATATTTCATATTCAGCAATTTTTTAGAACATAGATTATCTGTTAATATGATTTGCGGAATGCCTATCACCCAGGGAGTCCCGTTTCACCTGGGACTAAAGGTAACAAAATAATCAATCAAATAAGAAGGCTTTTTAATCCATTAATACGAAACATAACACATTCTTTAGCTTGACTAAATGGTGTTCATGTGTCAAGACTAAGGTGGTTTGCTGCTACAGCCCTCACTAAAAAAGAGGTTGCTTTCCTTACCTATAAATTTGTACCACAGAATGGGCAGCAAGTCATCGCAACACTTATGATCTTATCTGTTCTGACATGGCATCCTTCATGAAACAGGCAAACCACAGACACACACTGTATTATTTATGATTTCAAATACAACAAAAGAAATTAAACATGAAAAAGACCTTATTCAGACAATTTCTTTGCCATTTGTGAAAGCTTCCAATATTGCCCCTCTACTCTGCTCTTGTGAGACCTCACTTGAAGTATTGTGTGCAATTCTGGTGTCCTCAACATAAAATGGACATGGAACTTTTGGAAGAAGTCCAAAGGAGGGCCACGAAGATGATCAGGGGACTGGAGCACCTCCCGTATGAAGATAGGCTGAGAAAGTTGGGGCTGTTCAGCCTGGAGAAGAGAAGGCTGCGTGGAGACCTCGCAGCAGCCTTCCAATATCTGAAGGGGGCCTATAGGGATGCTGGGGATGGACTCTTCATGAGAAACTGTAGTGAGAGGACAAGGGGCAACGGGTTCAAACTGAAACAGGTGAAGTTTAGATTGGATGTGAGGAAGAAATTCTTTACTGTAAGGGTGGTGAGGCAGTGGAATGGGTTGCCCAGGGAAGTTGTTTATGCTCCATTGCTGGCGGTGTTCAAGGCCAGGTTGGACAGAGACCTGGCTGGCATGGTTTAGTGGGAGGTGTCCCTGCCCCTGGCAGGGGGGTTGGAACTAGATAATCTTAAGGTCCTTTCCAGCCCTAACTATTCTATGATTCTATGATTCTATGATATCAGGTTTATTGCTGTTCTGTTTAGCTGACTTCTAAATCACTAGCCCTGGAATTTTCAACACTTCACTTAAAGTACCATTCAAAAAATCTACGAGATCGCCATTTCAGGAATACTTTTGCTGTTACTAACTCCTTTTCAAATCTATTTCAATAGCGTTATACTAAAAATATCACTCGCGTAAATATAAATTGTAATCTTTCGCACTTCATGATCCAACTGCCTTTTTAAGATTTAAAAATCAACATTCACCAGAAGTTCATAGTATATATGAACTGCAATATTTTAATGGTTTCTCTCTGCAAGTAAGGGACTTAAAACAAAACAGTGGGTCCACAAAAGGAACTGAAGCATGAAGTGACAAAATTTGAAGTGACAACATTATTTAAGTTTGTGCAGAAAGAACTGGGACTTACTGTTGACTTAGACAACTGAGTAAGAAACCAGCATTTTAAATTCAGTGTTAACAGAAGGAAAAATTAATTTGAATTATTCATAAATCTAGCTGCATTTCTAAATGATAGAAGTGAAATCAGTTGTCTTGGGTCCTTTTCTCAATCCCAAATAAAACTTAAAATTTTGAATTCAATTTCTATCAGTCATCTAAATAAATGGACAGAGATTGTTCAGATCAAGGAGATCAGAAAAGTAATATATCTTCAATAGGAGATAATGTAATCACTAAAATAGAGAAAAAGAAAAGACACCTTTCTTGTCTCATAATTCTTACACAAAGGTGACAGTACACTAAACTAGTTTTAAAAAAAAGGGGGGGAAGAAAAAGCAATAATTTTCTATGCAATGCATAATTATTCTTTTGAATTCACTATCACAATCCATGACTGTAGCAAAGAATCAAAATATACATGTACAAGAAAATTAAAAATCACAGGTATATAGATTTAAAAGGTTTAGACAGGAAAAATTTCTTTGTTTCAGAACTGTTCCTCACTGAGAAGTAAAAACATGACCTCATGGGAAAGACAAGATACTAATTCTGGGAAAAAGTCCTCTGCCAACTAATGTCATTTAGCAGTAAAATTTAGACCTTTACAGTGTTATTGCAGAAACCATGGTATTTTTACTGTCAAAGGTCATTACCTACTCATGCTTCATTAAAGGAACAATTTAGTTCATTTGGGGTATATTTTAACAGATAAATAACATTTTTAAAAGCACTCTATTTCCCAAATTGGTAATCTGAACAGACTGAAGGCCAAAATAAGCGCAGGAAACTATACTAGTGCAAGCTTCTTGGTATTCATATAAAGATCTTCAGTTTAGAGACACAAACTACTGCAGCACAGTACTTCACCATGTATCAATGTAAATTCAATACAGAATAAAAGGCCATAGAGGAACATAAGACAAGTGATGGAATCGCCTGTATGCTAATATATTCATGACTTTTCTGCTTGCTGACATCACACATACAGTCAGTTGCCTCAGCTCTGCTGATGCTCAGGTATTCAGTGAACTAGAAATTAATTGTGTATATACCCACAGAATCAACACACGGAATTATTCTTTTTCTATAGTTAAAAAAAATCATCAGGTTTAAAAATAATACTATACAAGATGTACTGAGAATGTCAATTTGTTCAGTAATTTCTTCTTTTTTAATAAGTAATTGGCAAAAAGAGATACTGTCTGCTTCATTTTGGCCAGAAAAACAGTAACTAGAAATCAGGTGTGTCCCACTCTAAGACAGCAGCAAAACCTGCAGAATAAAAGGCTTGATCAAAGAGACTGAGTAAAACCATCTTTATCCTTCATCTCTCCAGAGAAAAACATAGAATCACAGACTAGTTAGGATTGGAAAGGACCTTAAGATCACCAAGTTCCAGCCCCTCTGCCATGGACCGGGAGACCTCTCGCTAAACCATGTCACGCAAGACTCCATCCAACCTGGCCATATAAATAATAAACCACTTAAAGACATTAAAAATGCTTTGAAGTAAAAGAAAGCCATTAGAACTTTCACAACCATCAGTTTTTCTGTATTTTGGTAACCATTTTTTCCACATGGCAACCAGGGACAACTAGACTAGGTAACTCTCAGTACCTGACAATTGCCGTGCATTTCAACACTGATATTTTACTCTCATCCTCATTAATTTCAATGAACAAGCTAAGCAGATTCAACTCTAAATCGTCATCTGGTTTACATCAGAATAGCTGCATTGACTGAAGTGGAAATGTACAGCAGATTCATGGATTAGTGAGTTCTCATATAAAAGCAATATAATTTGTCATCAGTGAATATTACACCAGATACCTTCCTGCAACATAATCCAATATTTTACTTTTTACATGGATCATTTTTCTTTTCCAAACTTTCTGGCCACAATGAGTACAGGCAACACAGGAGACTTGTTCGCATCTAACAAAAAGTGTAATCTTGAACATTCAGTGCTTTAGTTCAGCATCTCGTTCAATAGGTTCTTGATGTTAAGGTAAAGACGTGATCTGGATGGAAGGAATCCATACTCAGTGGAAAACTGCTCACTTCATCAAGCTTATTCTGGGAGCTCTAGGGGCTCAGACAACACTGAAGCGCTATTTTCTGGTCACTGTTCTCAGTCCCAGTTTAGGAATAATAATCAGTACCATTATTTTTCTTAGGCCACATTTCCAAAAATAAGGAAAGTAGTACAGCATATAGCTTGAAGACATTTCTGATGATATTAGGCAATGTACAGTCTGCAGTTTGATGTACACTTTTGTCAGCTAGGGGGATAGACAGAGACTTTCTTGTATTAAAGCTATTTCCTTAGAGGCAACCCCCCAATGTTGAAGATATTTAGGAGGTACAGGTAACACTGCATTTAAGAAAAGGTCCACAAAATGCATAAAAAAGCAAATGCAAGTTTAAAAGCATCCTAATACCATGGTGGAACAGTTCCAAAAACTTAATGATAGTGGGGAGGTTGGTGGCGACTAAATACTCGATGATTCAGGTCTGGAAGGTATTAAAGAACATTGCTCTTCTAAAGAGTATGGAACATATGGGTAGAGAAGGTTTGGGAAATGCAGAAGGATAATATTTTAAAGGATGTATTCAGATCTTGTAAAGAGAAAAGGGAAATAAAGGTAGAAAAAAAGATGTGAAATGAAAACAGGCCACCACTGTTTTGATTATGCCTCTTCAGATTTGCTAACATCTGAGAAAAATATACTTTGCATCACAGAGGAATATAGTTCACATACAAGCACCAAGTGAACTATGGTTGTCCATAATTATGAGAATGGACAATCATTTGAATATAGGTGCCTGCAGTACTATTTATTTACAGATACGTATCATAAGGGCAACCTTGTTAAAACATGGAATCCGAATTCTGTTCAGTCTGTTTAGTATGTCTTCCTGTATTAATTGAGAACATCAAGACTACCAGAATGTACTTTGCAGGACAGAAGAAATTTTATATCTGAAGTTAGTTTATCTTCACTGAAAATTTCTATCAGCAATACAGTTTAAGTGAAAACAAGTTACACAGCTGGAACCAAGGGCATGGTATTGTAGGGAAGTGTGACATTTAATTTCTGGTCTGGGTCTCCTTTTTGCTGGGAGCTACTGACCCCCTTTAGGCATAACAGCAAAACCAGGAGCGCCCTGCAAGTTGCACCACAGGAGCAGTGTGGGAGAAAGAATGACTCAGGAACATCCTTCTAAAGTACAATTCCTCCCTCACATCCTTCTTTTTCAGGTGAAGGGAACAGTGCGATTTGTGGCATGACCTGTCTCAGCAGCAATTTACAACAACTTCCCAGTAAAATCTCTGTCTGCTCACTCCCATTTGCCATCGACTTGCTTTAGCATGCAGGAACAGGGGAGAGAGGATAGTACAGAAACAAGCGTGCAGGGATGCAATGTACTGCTTGTGTACTTTGCCACATAAATATCTAATACCTATCCATTAGCCTCCTTGTTCCAATCGCTCTGAATAAGGAGGGGCTGCTTGTCCCCTCGAAGGGGACAAAACTGAACTGCAATTTAGTCTTGGGATTCTCCCCGGCATTTTTATAGCTGAAGCCTGCTCTGCTACTTACTCAAACTAATACTATAAATCTAATGCACTTTACAGGCCATGTTTTTAGCATCATAAACCATCATATCTGTCCATTTTTCAGGGTAACTGCAGTGCTTTTATAATGTCTAGAGAAAATCAGATCTTAGGGGGTGACAACATCTCTTTCTCTGATTTTTCAGACATTACTGGTTTCTGGAAAAGTTCAGAAAAATATGGTAAGAAATATAACCATTAATTAAACTGAACTTTCCAGCAATCCTAACATGCATGCCTCTGACCAGTTTTTAGTCTTCTCACTTCAGGAAATTTGGTTTTGTTTCTCTTTTTGTTTGTTCTGTTTGGTGTTTAATATTAGTTTTCCCTTTGACTGTTTTTCCTTACATTGTGCCAATCGTCTCTTTTTCAGTTTGTCCGTTTTAGAGAAATCTTTTAATCTCTTTTTAAATTCTTAAAAAAAACCCTGCTTTTCCTCTTCAAGTTATTTAAATGTAGTTGTTCTCTAAGCATAAAGAACATTCTGTTTTTTGCCTTAATCTGCTCTCTTTCCACTTACTTTTTCTTACCAATGTACCTTCTTACACAATTCCAGTATCACAAGCACTTCCTACCCTTCTTCTCCGAGGATTTTTCCCAATCTCTCTTAATGTTCCTCCTTCCTTGTTTTCTTTCCTCTGTTTTATCAGTCTTAGGAAAGTGTCCTTATGCCTTCTCTGGCAGTATTAGAATGGATAGGTATAGAAAGGTAAAATAGAGGGAGAATAACAGCTGCATTTTTTCCGCATACATGTGAAAAAATCTCATCTAGGAAAAGGAACAAAGTGCTGACAAAACTGCTTTTAGCATCACATTCCCTCAACTACTGTTCAGCAGGAGCTGGAAACACTGCAAAGGAACTCAACTGGAAAGGTTTTAATTCCTAGTTTTCCCTTTTTCTTCATAGTCTGAAGCAAGTTGTCTCTCAGGTAATGGACACCAGCCCCTTGCCTGTAAAGGATGACTTCCTTCTGTACAGCAAACATAAAAGGTGGCTATACTATACTATAGAGAGTACCTGATACATTATTTTGGTGCCAAGCCCTGAAAGAATAGGCTGATGAGAACAGTAGCCAGTAAGACAAGCTCTTATTCATGGTCTGCCTTCTCCCTTCACCTGTGACCATGCTGGTTAGCACTTAGGCTAGATTCTGCTGTGGGAATACTCACGCTACACCACACTAAGCTGATGGTGGACAGGAGAGTAAGGCAATTCCCTCATCCGAGTCTTCTGAGCAGAGAAGAACTTTCAGAGCCTTTCAGGAATGTAAGTAATTTAGTTCCTTCCATGTGCCTAATGGCAAGATCATTACTCCCAAAAGCACTGTACTGAATCCAAGTGTCTAATAGATAAGTGGCTTTCATGACATAAAGAAGCTATACTGCGCAATGTATATAGATCTTGGTTTTCAATACCAAGGAAAATGAAGATTTCTATCTAGGACACAGTCACTGATACTGATTAGCAGGACCAAACCCTGTAGAATTTTCTGCTTGTACCACTCACATCATTAACCCTCCCTTCCAAAGCCCTCCTATAATAGACAGCACACTACATACCCCATTACCTTGCTTATTCATAGTCTACAACAAAGTTCTGAAGAAAATTACTGCTTCCTTCTGCAGAGCTTTATCTTAATCCTCATCTGCCTGGTTTTGATTCTGTCCTGCACTTCAAAAACATCAGTCTCATGGACCTTTGTGATTATCAGGTTTCCTAAGATTGCCCTTGGATGATAACAGAGATAGAAGAATGAAAAGGCAGTAACATTGTTCCACCCTGTAGGCATTGCCTCCAATGGAATCTTCAATGGCAACATATTAAAACCTCAGAAGACACAGAATCAGATCACGATACAGAATGTGACACTCAGTTCTAAACAGCAGGAAACTGAAGGCAGCAGGAGAACTCAGCAAAACTCCAGCCTCCATAGCTCAGGAAGCCCAAGCAAAAACCATGTCTCAACTGCAGGCTCTTCTCCCAGGAAAGCAGAGGAAATGGTCTGGCAACGGTCTGGCAACATAAACTTGGGCATCATATCCCACAGAGGGAATAAAGAAGCAGCATCTTAAACTCAACTTCACTGCAGCTTGCTGTCAAAATACTCTACAGAGCATGCTGGAACGGTTTCTTTAATATGGTCTTGATGTGTAAACACGCTGGAAGAGAACATACTTCCACAAAACACAGCCACTCTTTACCTCTTTTGAAGATTACATGGTTTGAGACAGGTGGCTAAATAATAAAATTTGGCTGCCAGTGGTTAAACAGAAGAGAATTCTCCAGCCATAAAAGACAGATGAATCATATGATACATTAAAAAAAAAAAAAATGTTCAGGTTAATAATTATGTCTTTTCTGGACAAGAAGTGTCATTATATCATAATATTAATTTTTGCCTCTCTTGCCCCAAAAAGAGGAAATACGGAGGAATAAAAGATGACTTAATTATAGCACTAGAAAATTACCTTCCTTTTGGAGGGGGAGTTGAGATGATGGTCTTATAATCACAATACAAAGTTGAGACTGTAGGATATTACCTTAAAACAGTTATTCTCAGTCACTCTCTCAGTTCCATTTGCATATGTAACAAGTAGTATGTCTAAAAGACATTCAAGTATATGGAATGAGAGAAGAATATGGAAGCCAGAAGGTATAGGCCTTGCTTCTGAACTTCACAGAGCCGCATTTTCTCTCATGATAGCAAGTTGTGATTTATGTGAAAATGTGTAATATTAACACTGTCCATTAAAAATGGTGGGTAAGAAAAGTAAATACTACGTTACTCATTCATGTTAATTTGTCTCTTTACAAGCATAGCCAACTAGCCTGTGTTCAGCTATCTCCAGAACCATCTATACTGATTATTAATCTGTTTGCAGAAACCCTGCATGCTTTTTCTTCCCTCCCTATTCATGAAGGCACTTCTGATAATAATTACACTACTTGGCCTTTATCTAGTGCTTCTCATCTTTCAAGTGCTTCACAAATATTAATTCACTAATTAATCTTCTCAATAACTCAGATTACTCCTATTTTACAGATGGAGAAGCATTAGCAGAGAGGGGAAGTGAGCTGCCTGAGGCCATGGAGAGTATAGGAAGAGGAGAGGACTAAGAGGAAAGACACTTATAACTAGAAAGAAATGGAGGCAGAGGGGACAATTACAGTGATGGTTCAACAAATAATCATAAGATTACAATGAAGAATTTAACACACCAGCTGAAGGCAGGCAGTGCTAGCCCCAGCATGTATTATATAGTCACTCAGTATGCCAAAGAATCCCCAAATAAAAAAAAGAACTGACAAAATATATTGTGCATTTTCACTTTTGTTTTTAACACAACACACTCTGTTCTTAGATACTAGAAAATATACTTAGAAGAAAATTTCAATTTATTTGGCATCTCATTTGGTGTAAGGCTACCTGTACTCAAAATCAGATCACCTAAATGCACAGACTGCCCAATACTAGCAGCATAAATTCAGTTAGGATTTTTATGCCTGGTTCATTTTGTATCTAGGAAGTCTGACAGAAGGTCTGTAAGACTAGACCTAGATCCAGTTTTAGTTCAAACTGTATTCAACAAAATTGACTTGCCTCTTAAACCTTGTCTTTCCATATAATTGCTGTTTAAACATCTAAGTAACCTGCTTAGGTTTTTGGTTTGGTTTGGTTTCGTGTTTGGGTTTTGTTGGAGTTTTTTTCTTTTTAGTTTTACAATAAAAATCTTCCTTCTAATGCACATCTCCCAAATGGTTGCAGGAAAACACACACTTCTACATTACAACTACAGGACAATAAGGGTTAATATTATGGCAGAGTACTGCTGGCAGGAAAACTTTTTCATTAAAGTAGTAAGAAATCTATTATTGCCCAGAATGTGGGACAGTGACTGGGAATGTGAGATATACAAACAAAATCCACGAACTGAATGTCTGAGTGATCTAACGGCAAAAACTGTTCTCTATGTCACAGCTAATAGGAACTTGGGAATTGGTTTTGGATTGTGGTGGAGTCCAAGAAAGCATACTACACACACCTACTACACAAATAGAAAAGCTCCCAATGATTACAAAAATATTCAAAGTACTTTATGCTCCACGCAGACTGGGAACAAACAAAAAAAGACTTTCAGACCTGTACAAAATCTACCACATATAAAAACAAATGGTTTGAGTTCAGAATACTTTTGCTCCTTTTTGCTTTCTGTTCCACTGATATAGTAAATGGTTGTTCCAGTTGTACTGTATGCAGACATTCACATTTTGTTTATTATACTGCATTGTGCTGATCAGTGAGTATAGAGGTGAATAATCTATATACTCTCCTATTCAAAACTCTCACACTACACTGATATCCAAGAGTACAGAAAGCCCCAATAAGAACGAAGGAGAGAGAGGAGACATGCAAATAAGCCTGTTAACGTCAATCACTAAAGTAATACACGTTCTGCAAGGTTGAGTGCTGAAAGAGGAGCTCCCATTCTCATACCTTGTGCATTTCTCTTTCAAGTTACCCCCTTGTCTGGAGATGCCCTGAGAATGAAATTTATTTACTTACATAACAGATATACGTGTTCAGGTTCTTAGAGCTGGATACACTGATTTTTTATCTTGGAAAAGTATCTGCTGTAACCAAGCTCTAAGCACCTGGGAGAAAACTACTATACAAAACGAACAATATAAAGGTATCTTTCTTTGCTTCTGTAACATTTTGAAAGTAAAGATCGTTTTCTCTGAATTCTGCATCTTCTTAAAATTAGTTCTCCCAACAAAATTTATTTAAGACATATACTCAGAAAAAGTTTCAGTGTAAATGACATAGAATCATTGAATCATAGAATAGTTAGGGTTGGAAAGGACCTTAAGATCATCTAGTTCCAACCCCCCTGACATTGGCAGGGACACCTCCCACTAAACCATGCCACCCAAGGCTATGTCCAATCCAGCCTTGAACACCGCCAGCAATGGAGCATTCACAGATTCCCTGGGCAACCCACTCCAGTGCCTCACCACCCTTACAGTAAAGAATTTCTTTATTGGAACTACTTTAAGATAACTAACACACTACTTTGAGATTACTAAAGCCATTACTAATGGCTTCAACATTTTTAACCTTTGCAGATAGTATACATGCTTACCTAGCCAATCACTGACAACCGCAAGCGACTTACCACTTATGAGCTCGAATTTTGTAGCAGTGAGAAGCAAATTCTCTGGGAAGAGCTTTTACAACAAGTTATAATCAGGATGACACTATTAGATTTGGGATTTAATCCAGCAATTATTTTTTTATTTTGCTCCTGTAATGTAAGGGGGTTTGTGTTATTACAAAAAATGATCACAAAACTTTTATAACAGATCGCATATATAGATACAGGACTGATAGGAAGGATACTCAATAATGACATAAGAGTATCATGCCAAAACCAGATACTACATTTTTTCTGTCAAGTTTAGTTATGTTTGCCTTGCTTAGGCCAACCTGTTGGAGGCATGGGTAAGGCCACAGACCGCTCCTACCGAAATTCAGTTCACTGTGCAGAAAGGACTTCAGCAGTTAAAGTCACAAAGAAAATAGAGCCTAGCTCATCTGTGATGTAGCTCAACATGGAGGATAAAAACCTTGTTTATGCAACAGAAATAAAAATGTCAGGTATATGGACCAGAAGCCTTAAGATTCTTTCCAGATGAGTGTTATAGCTGCCAGGTTATGCATAAACAGCTGCAACATAATCTTGTGTTCCCTTCCTTCAGTGTATTTCAGTTCTAAAAGGAAGATATGGATTTTATTCACATGTCTCCAGAATTACGTTTGGAGGCTGCTGAGCAAGGACAGAGCTCAGAAGTGCTGGTTATAGAAACTTAATTCCTGTTCTAGGAGCCAAGTTCTTTTAAAGAATGATTATTATTTATTGTACCTAAATCTGTGTTGAAAACTAGGTAGTGCTATGCAGGTCAATGCTGTAAGTTAAATAAGTAGTTACCTGTGTAAGGCACGTACCGATTTTTAGATGCTGGGTCCTACAAGTAAACTAGCTTTACATATCAACTCATTTTTAATTAAAATTTGTTAATACAATCTGAATGTTGCTGATGCTAATATTTTGAAGTACTTAAGGTTATTCTAGGCTATGCAGGAAAGTATCAGTTTTCTTTTTCTAGCACTGTTTATGTTTGCATAGACTTTAGCTTTGGTTTCTTCAGCCAGGAAACGGTACGTAATTATTCTGAATGCCTTCTTTTATTGCTTAATTAAAACTAAAGAAAATGGTATAAAGTAAACTCTCTCTATCACACTGACGTTTGCACAACAGCACATTTGCAATCAACTGAAAGTATATTTGTCCTACATCATTAACGATATAAAAGATACAAATTATTTATTTATGATGATATTAATAATAAAATATTAATTTGTTGAAGAAAACACTTTATTAATAATAAATAATCCTGATCTGCATGAACATAACACCAGGATGAAATTGCTTTAATTTGGTTTAGAATTCATTAAATACAGACTTACACTCATAAAAAAACTTCTGCCTTGTAAACAGTGGTAAGATACATGTCTCAGAACAACCTCAAAGTAAGAACCTGCATAAGTCTGTTGTAATAAAGGATTCATTTACTGTGCTGTATCATTGACCACTAATTCTGACAGTGTTATTTTTTCAGAGAAAAAGTTCCATATAAATAAAAGACACACAAAGTCTAGAATTCAAAACCAACACTCAAAACCAAAATGTCTGTATTCTGCATTACCTACTTTCTAATTTGGTAAAATACACATGTGACTTTGATGATAAATCCATAGACATCACTTCTTCAAAAACCTAAATCTTCAAAGCAGGGAAACAAAGAATAATGAAACAATGGCTATGGTGGGTGAGAAAAAAATTCTGTACCTAACTATAGACCTAGCACAATAGATTCATAGGCATTGTTGGCTGCAACTGAAAATCTTTAAAGCAAGTATATGCTGTTCTTCCAACAGGATTTTATAGTGTTTCAGACTCCCAATAATATACTTATGAAAGTGGTCTTTCTAAATAGTTGTACTGATTTTCAAGTGTTTGGGACTTTCCAACTGTTTATGTCTACCTTCACCCCAAATTTTCTTCCTCTTTACTTAAACTTGCTTTGATGGTAAATTATCTTCCTTTTTGCATGCATCTTTTTCCATGCATCTTTTTCCAAACTGTTTTTTGAAGTGTACAGGAAAGCTATAACAACAGAGATTACATCCCTACCCTTGAATTTGTAGCACAATGCTGAGTGTTTCTATGCCCCATTCTCAATATTAATAGGTGCATTTCCAGTCGCTTTACTTCCGCTTGGTATTATTTACATTAACAATCTTTTCAGGCAGGTCCCATACAGCAAAGCTCAAGAGTATCACGTTTTGTAAAACATCTGACACAAATATTCATGTACCAGAATGTACAAGAGATTTTATCCTCAGCAACAAGCAGACAGACATATCAGCAACTCACACAGACATATCTGAGTTAGCCCTAATTAGCACAAATACTGGTAACAGCATAGCAGGGCACAAAGAGCTAAGCAAGCTAGCTGCCAAAATGCATTCTTTACTGTATCATGATATCTTTACAATATTACACCCAGCAAACAGCAAGTTTGAGACAAAAGAAACAATGCAGGGCATACCACCCACATCCATCAAAAAAATCGTCTGCATGCTTTGACTTTTTTCACCATGGTCTCAAAGAAAGTTGCTCTAGTGAGTTAAGTGAGATTATTTACATTAAATCTGTAGGCCAATAGATTCATAAGTTCCTTCAAGGAATTATCCTTATTTGTGCAAATAAGAGCCAAAAAATTGCAATGAAGTCATTAAGTTGCATTGTAACATTTCCAGGACTGACTTCTAACATCATAATATTCATAACTTCAGTTTACTCAAATTATTAATGAAACATAAAAAAGAAAAAATTCTTAATAAGTCATGCTAAAATATGCAATGTACATATATAGACATAGATGGAATTATTCATAAGAAGGTGGTGGTATACAATATCTTAAGCAAAACCAAAGTATTCAGAAGTTTTCAGAAGGTCTCCTTTGGTGCAAATGTATTTATTTCCATAACTAAGAGTCCCATTGTGAAGAATGCTGCAACATTCCTGTATGCCTTACAATATCATTGAAGCTGCACAAGCGTCTCATGACTAATTTATTTCACTGAGATTGCACCATTATAATTAATAATCTAAGCTAGCCATTTAGGCTATTGATAGTTCATTATAAGGGGAGAATGTCAGGAAGTTTTCTTTCACCTGAGCATAGATATCTTTCTCAAAATGAGATTTATCATTCTTGGCTGGCATCTAGCTCTTCTCTCTCCAATTATGAAAAGATCATAGACAATTTGCTAAGATCAGATGCCAAAAGTTTAGACAGTTAATACTAGGTGAGCATAATCCTGCCATTACTTGCTGCAAGCTTATTCTACTAGAAATGTGCAAAAAAACCCACCTCAAACCAAACCTAACCTAAAAAAAGATACATTCTGCTTTTCTTTGTCAAGCTTTTACAGCTATATTCCCTAGCTTATCAAATAAACATTCCCAAATTCTTATAAGCTAATACTATGCCATGGGACTTTAGTACAATAATGATCAGGAAGTACACCCACAGTGAAAACTAACTTCAGCTAACCAAAACAATACCTTGTAAATAAATTTTTAAAAATGCAAAGCATAAATATTCTTTAAGATACAAAACACATGCTGCAAACTATCAACATACTCAGAAGACACCATTTATTTAGACATAAATCTTTTACAGAGTGCAACTTCCGCATTAATTCTTAACTTAGTTAATGCTGTCTAAGAATACAAACTTTTAAGTAAATGGTTTCCTTCTACTATTTGCTCTTCAAAGAATTTTTTTATTTTTATCAAAGCAGTTTTACCCAGATCTTGATTATTTTGTGAATATATTTCCTCTATGATTGAGGCTGGTGGAAGGTGCAGAAGATGAGGAATAAAATTGCATAAATTTACCTTCATATCTGAGATATGGTGTCTTACTATTGATTAAGCTTTTCTCATACGTATGCTTTTGTTACAGGTTACATTTTCAATATAAGAAATCAGCATTTCATTCCCTACTACTTCTACCTTTAGTTAACCATTAAGTCCTGCTATGAGGTAAACCAAAAGGTAGGATGGATATCAGTGGGAAGAGAACAGACATAGACTGGTTGAATTGCTGTGTTCCTTAACAAGGAAGAGGCTTACACTGCAATACCATCACAGGATAAATCTGTTCATAAATGAGCTACAAAACCTAGCTATTGCAGTTTCACACCTAAAAGCTCACTTTCGTCAGATGTAGATGCACAGTTGCAGATGTCCTTTAAACAATATAGGCATTCAATGCTCATTTTTTAAATCATACTGTAAACACCTTATCCTCTATTTGGTATACAGTGCAAATCCCATAATTTATCATTTTACACAGCGTTATGCAACCAGCAGTTTCCTTCCAAGATCATGGTATTTGTGTATTCCCCTTTCAAAGAAGTCATAGATAAGTGTTAGATCACGTTCTCTTACTGACAATGCAAAGAAATCAGACCTTTCCAATGAACAGTTTTCAGTTTCATTTCAGGTAAGATTTTTTCCCTTTATACCTACATTGTCTTGAAATAACAGAAAAAATTTCAATTACAAAGACCCATGGCTAAAGTCCTCTTCACTTAAAGAAGGTCAGACTTTCACCTTCTGATGCTTATGTTATTTTATCTTTATATACCCTTCACTGTAAGCACTAGGCACTGAGCAAATGAAGTCAGCAGAATTAAACAGAGATGGAATTGGTATTAACATGGCTTGCTATTGTTCACCCCAACAATCCAGTATGGTTACGTGGAAATAAAAAGGTTATAATGAGAGCAGAGAACAGAACAACATTAATTCATTCTCATAACAGTGATTGCAATGTTAATGGGACATTGTGCAAACACAACCTATCACATTATAATTTAAGGAATTTAATCATATGTCCATTTCCAGTTGCAATTTACTTTTCTACTTACTGTAATAAATTCACACATTATGTGTAAATTCAAAAACTCAGAGAAAGCATTTCACACTGTTCACTATTGCTATCTCCCTATCTGTCACTGTGCAATGTGTGAAGCAACAGGTATTTAATATCACCTCTGTATATAACCCAGCTTAATACCAGTTACTCCATTTCTAATTCCTAATGTTTCATTTCCATTCACATGAAGGACAAGAAGGTGATCAGGAATAGTCATCAGGGATTCAACAAGGGGAAGTCACACTTTATCAGCTTGATAGAAGTCTGTGGTTAAATGACTGGCTTGACAGAAAAGAAAAGCAGTGGATATTGTCAACCTTGACAATGGTAAGGCCACACCTGGAGTGCCATTGTCCAGTTCTGGTCTCCCCAGCACAGAAGAAATACGGTGCTATTGGATAGAATTCAGTGAAGGGCCACAGATATGATTAAGGGACTGAAGCATCTTTCATATGCTCCATATACAAAGAAGCTAAGAGAAATGAGACTGAAGGCTTAGGGAGATCTTATAAATAAATACCTAGAGGGTGGATGTAAAAAAGATGGAGCCAGGCTCTTTTCAGTGGTGTTGGCTGACAGGACTGTAAGACAATGGTCACAAACAGATGTTTGCCTTTGAACACATGAAAACAAACCTTTTTTAACTGTCAGAGTGACAGCACTAGCACAGATTGCACAGAGAGGTTGTGGAGTCTCCACGCTTGGAGGATGACCTTTGAAAGTCCATTCCAACAAAGGAATGGAGTAATTACCAAAAATAAAACTGAAAGGATGATTGCCAAAAAGCACACACAAAATGTACATTTACATATATATATATATAGGTAATACTATATAAATAAAGAATGTGATGTTTATATATCCATAAAGCAGGAATTTCTTACAGGGTTAAAATACATCAGGGTTGAAATACTAGAAGCAGGACAAAGATTAATCTAAATTTGAAGATACTCCCAATTGTGGCCCAGGAACAATACTTGAGTTACATCATTCAGTTTTGCGCCTTTCTGCAGCAGCAAGAGATGACAACATGACATTTTTTAATAACACTGCAAAAATGGCAAGCATAAAGCATTCAAATACAACAATGGTTTAGGTTTCGAGGCAGCAACATAACTAAAACCAAGGACAAGACGCTACTTGAAAGCATATTCAATGTATTCCAAAACTATTATTTCTTAAAGAAAATACAATGTCTGTGCCAGTCTCCTGCAGTTTTACTGTGTTTTGTTATTTGATGTTTCAAAAAATTTTGTTTAGTAATCAAAACCCCAAAATGTATGTGCATCCTACAAATTCTAGCCATGTATAGTACAGGGATATTTGATTTGATACAGTCTTTATTTGCTACAGTACTCAATAACCTGTCAAATAGTCAGCATTAATCCTTTCTTTTGCTTTCTGGACTTTCTTAAAAGAAATCCACAGAGCAGCCAATGAGATAAGCTGGCTAAACTGAGCTCTGTAGTTCTGCAGTTATATCACTATCAGTATCTCACCCAGCAAATTCAAAGCCAGGTTTGGTTTATTTGTGAAGAGATGAATTTGCATCTCTGAGATGAAAAGTTACTACAGATGAGCTTTCCATATGAAGACATGCCTCATTTTCTATATTCCACTTAGGTCGCCTCAGAAGCAGTGGCTTTTCTTTATTAGGCATCATTTTGTCTTACACTTACTTCACTTTTGGTGGATTCAACTGACTTGATGTTACTCCTAGTATTAGCATTGCAGTTGGTTTCAATCTTGCATCTTTAAGCTACTTCTAGATGAGGGGACAGGTGAGCACCCTGTTATGTTACAGTGAAGTTAAGGTCAACTGATGATCCAGACAGGGAGCTGTCCTGACACTGTATTCCAAACTGTATGTTAAATGGAAAGCTATAACTAAAAAATATAGTAAGCACTTGAAATTAACCTTTCAGCAGCCTCAAAAGATATTTCTATGCTATCAAACTACCCAGTGTCTGTGAATGCTCCTGAGCACTGAGCTCAATCATTCATACCACAGAATTACTAGAATAGTTTCTGACACATTTGCAGCCTCAATGTTTTCTTGAAAGCTATTCCCATGTGTGGCTTAGGAGGTAGCAAAGAACAAGAAGTTTGCAGGAAACCATTTCGTTTTGGAAGCTAAAAACTAATCTTTGTAGTAAGTAGCAAATTTGCATGCTGTTTAAAATAAGAAATCCACCAGACAATGGAAGACTGACATTTAAAATACAAAGGAGAAGCAAGTGGTTTGTAACATTCATACCATATGTCTTGCAAGTATTCTCAGGCTGCTGAAGAACACTTTACACTGTTCATGCGCTTTTTGCATTAATGATCTCCAATTCTGAACTAGTCTTTCTAGAAGCAGACATTCTAAAAGTATGATGTCTCAGGGCTGCCAATTCCTGCATTTATTTTCCATATAAATAAGTGCAGAGGTACCATTTAGTCTAAAGTTCACCTCCCAGAATAGCACAGTCAAATGAGGTGGGAGGATTTTTTGTTGCTTTTTTTTTTTCCTTTTTTTTTCCCTCCTTATTCACCATAAATCTATTTTATAGATGGCAAGCCCCGTGTCTGTTAGTCATTTAGGGGAAAAAGATTACAAAGATCAATTCTCTCTCTGTATTTTTTGTTGTTGTTGTTTGTTTTGACATCTTCAAACAATGTTACCTACCTGTTAACTGCTATTATTACTGATTTCCACCTCATTAGTCAATAGAGATGCCATGCAACGTAATGAAACAAAAGCATAGAACCCTGCAATTTTTAATATTTCAGTGTGAAAGACAGTATTATGGAAAAAGATAAATTATTTTTAGATGACTAAGAGCCAGACCCAACTCTCCTTAACATAGGTCAGCAAACTGCCATTGATAGCAATTGATTTTGGATCTGATCCAAACCAAGTTAAGAATACAATGCAGTGTCAACAGTCAGGCTGTATTCACTTTTGGCTAAGTATTCGAGGGTGGGAAATAACCAGACACATCACTGAAACTATAGCTATCACTGAACTTTTGATTAACTTCTGGGTTTGTACTAAAAAGAGTTCCAACACTATTAGTGCAACTTAACTATTTGGAAACACCACTCTGCAAAAAAGGCATTACTTACAGTTGGTTGATTACAGCCATGCCCTTGATATCAGTAGGTACTTAACAAAGTACTAGATTATTCCTGGAAAACTGCAGATATAAAAAACTGGTATTTTCCATAATCTATGTTAAAAACATTTCAATGCTGAACAATTCAAGGCACTTATATTTAATGATTAAAATACTATTTAATGCACAATTTCACCTGTAGAAATTACTTGGGTCTTCATGGTGGAATAAATATTAATTCCTTTCACAAAAGCCTTTTGCCTTCCAAAGTAATATACATATACGGTGGCGCATCTCACACTCCTCGCCCCCTCCCTGAACCTCTCTGCTTTCCCAAGAATTCCTGTTAAGCCCCAGACTTTGCACAAGTGCAGGGAGCTGGACCACAGGGTGCTCCCTGGCTGTAGCAGGAGCTCTGGTTGCCTGCCAAAGGTAGGGAGTGGAACACAGACTTCAAGATGGTTGGGCACTTCCCAGTCATACCAAGAGCGCTTTTGGGATGATGAGTCATTCCCTCACAACTTGGAACATAACTGTGGTGCAGCTGCTGAAAGTCACACAGAAGTGAGGCCAGACTGAAAATTCACTGAATACTAAAGCCAAACATCTTATGACTCTCTATACAGTGGTCCTAACAGACCCTTTGAGCTCTCCTGGGCCACAGTGGACTGCAACCAGTACCTCTCTCTGAGTGGGTCGCCTCTCAGAGCCCATAAACTCTCAAGTTTAAAAAATAGGGTGATCATCTATTCTGAAGTTCTTTCAAGTGAAACACTTTAGTCTGAGTCGAGTATACCTAAAATAGTTAATTTTGAATCTGTTCATTAGTAACGCTAATCTCCCTTGGCACTACTGTTTTTTCCAAAGGAAATAAAAGTTTGTGAGTTTAATGCCTTTACCTTTTTAAAATACAGCAAAGATCAAATGACCAGAAACATGCATAGAGAGAACTGAATTAAATAATCTTGTTTAAATAAACTCCTTAGAATGCAGGATTTAATTTTTGAAGAGTGTCCAGCCTTCCTGGACCCCTTTGTCCTTCAGTAATGTTTCCCAAGGAATTCTGCTAATCAGTGCCCTAAGCAGGCCAAAGTCAGCTCTCCAGAAGTCTAAGGTGAAGGTTTTCCTGACCTTCTCCCTGCCTTCCCCAAAGATTAAAAATTCAATCATTTTGTGATCTCTTGGCCCAAGATAGCCTCCAAGCATCACATTATCCCCCAGTCCTTCTCTGTTTGTGAACAGCAGATCCAGCCATGAATCTCCCGTAGTTGGCACACTCAGCAGCTGGGTCAGGAAGTTATATTCCATACCCTCTAAAAACCTCCTGGACTGTTTCTTCTCTGCTGTGTTGTACTCCAGCAAATAGAAGATTGAAGTCCCCCATGAAAACAAGGACAAGTGATCGTGAAACTTCTCTCAGTTGTCTGAAGAACACTCCATCCTGGCTAGGAGGTCTATAACACCGTCCTACCAGGATACAGAATCATAGAATGGTTAGGGTTGGAGAGGACCTTAAACTCATCTAGTACCAACCCCCCTGCCATAGGCAAGGATGCCTCACGCTAGACCATGTCACCCAAGACTCTGTCTAACCTGGCCTTGAACACTTATCGCTTTTTTGGGCAACCTGTTCCAGTGCTTTACCACCCTCACAGTAAAGAACTTCTTCCTTATATCTAACCTGGACTTCCCCTGTTTCAGTTTGAACCCATTACCCCTTGTCCTATCACTACAATCTCTGATGAAGAGTTCCTCTCCAGCATCCTCATCTTTGTAGGCTCTCTTCAGATATTGGAAGTCTGCTATGAGGTCACTACACAGCCTTCTCCAGGTTGAACAACCCCAGCTTTCTTAGCCTGTCTTCATATGGGAGGTGCTCCATCCCCCTTATCATCCTCTGGACTTGGTTGGATATCTGACTGGTTGGCCTCCCCCCTGATCTTCACCCACAAACATGCAGCCTTCTTACTCACAGCATTGAGTTCACTGCAGTACTACAATCATGCAAATCATTACATGTTTCTGTGATGGTAATTTTGGCATGATTTCCCTGCTGCACAGAGAAATAGCTTCCAGCTCCTCCTGTTTGCTGCCCATGCTGCAGGCATTGGCATAGATGCATTTAAGTTGCCCTGTGGATCTGGACTCCAACAGTGGCACACTACCCCACTGCTCATTTCTAGCAAGCCTGGTGTTATCCCTTCCCCCTTCCAACCCAGTTTGAAGCCCTCTCTATGAGCCTGCTAGTTTCTGGGCTAAGATTCTCTTCCCCCTTCAGGACAGATGTACCCCTTCTGCTGTCAGCAGGCTTGATGCCATGTAGACTGACACATAGTCCAAACCCCCAAAACTCTGGTGCTGACACCAGTCCTAGAGTCAGGAATCAATTTGTGAGATTTTCTCATATAACCAGTGTCATTTTTTTGTGACTGGCAGGAGGGACAAGATTGCTTGGGCACCGGAACCCTGAACCAGTTGCCCCAAGGGCATGAAGTCCTTCATGAGTCCTGTCAGGCTTCTTGTTGAAGATATTTCCTCACTGCCCACCTGGAAGACTAACAAAGGATTGCAGTTGCAGGGCTGTACCAGATGAGTGAGTTTTCTGGTGAAGTCCCTTACCCTGGCCCCAGGAAAGCAGCAGACTTCCCTGTGAGTCTGGCCAGGTCAACATACGGGGCCCCCTGTTCCTCTCAGGGTGGAGTTACCAATCACAACCACTATTCTTTTTTTCCTAGTACAGTTGGTCATGGCATGGGACATTCTCTGACTCTTCCATGCTGACTCTTCTAACCTGGATGATCCAGTATCACCATCTTCCTCGCCTTCCTGATCCTCAAGTACCGGGGCCTCAAATCTGTTGTAGAGGGGTACTTGGGAAGGTAACATGAGCTGGGGGGTTATGCACCATCTACTCTGAGGAATAACCTGTTTCCAACCTCCCTTGTCTCCTAGGTCCCCTCTATCTGCCTGATGGCAAGATCAAAACTTCAATCAGTTTTGTGTAACAATTGACAAGAATATTACAACTAACAGAAAATATTGCTTAAAAAAAAAAAAAAAAGAGAAAATAAATACTAGCACAAGTGACTGTTATAATCCTTTGGATCCTATACTGGTACCATCTTCCATATTAGCCTAAAAGTAACATCTCTAACAGCAGACTGGTGCTTTGGAGTCAGACTGCACACTCAACAGCTGACTCCCTATTCAGGTTCATTGCCTACCAAAATAGCCAATCTTCTGTGGGAAACACTATCAAGAGCCTGCTGGTAATTTTCATGAAATTCATGAGAGCCTCAAATTAAACTTTATACAAAAAAAAAAAACCTCTTTGTATGTCCCCAGGGATATATGTATAGAGTAGTAGTTTCACAGCAACAGCTTTATATCCAAACCACAAAATCCCTGTAATGTCAGGCAAATTGGTCCACTAAGCTTTCTAAAATCTTTTTCTTCAATGATATTCCCCTCCCACCTCATAATGTAGTTTAAATATTTATTGAGACATGGAAAGAAACCCTCCAACATTTCCAGTGTAAGAGAAATAATAGGAAGATTATATATAAAATGTGAACATTAAAACTACTCTGACCTCAGTTACATGATTACAGCTTAATCCTATTTTAAGCTGGTTAAATCTTAATGACCAAAGTCACAAATTTTTCTGCAACATTTTCAACTGTACAGCTCCACAGAATCAAGTATTACAAAAATGATACCACTGCAAAAACCTATCTAAAAATATAAACCCACTTAGATATATATTTCCTGAATTAACGTAAATGAGACAGATATGGAAGAAGTTTAAATGAAAGATAAATGTTTGCAATCTACACAGGTACATACTCTAGTCAGAGAAAGATTACTAACCAAAGTCTGTTCCAGAAGTTTTCAAAATTCATTTGTACTGTGTCTGCCTTGAAGCAAGACAAGGAGAGTCTACACCTGATGTGGAGTCATGAGGACTCTAGCAATTCTGAGTGCTACCTGCTACAGATTGCTCAAATCCTTTCTGTTCTGAAAGGAAAGGTAAAAATAAAATTAAGTAATAAACAAGGAACATACAGTGTAGATTTTGCCTCATGGATATTTCTTATCCTTCTGTTCTTCATAAAACTCTGTTCTGAAATAGATGTGAACATCGACTTTTACTCATAATTTGGGCAGGATGGGGAGGAAAATCAAACAATGTAAACCTCACAAGTTGAGATAAGAACAGTCCAATAACTAAAGTATAATATAAAACTACTACTACTACTACTAAGAAGGGAAATAACAAGGGGAGAGAATATAAAAGGAGAAAGTAAAAAAGCAAAAAAAACAAGTGATGCACAACATAACTGCTCACCAAGTCCAACCTGAGCAGTGATCTCTCCTTCCAGGTAACTCCCCCCAGTTTTTATACTGGGCATGACAAGCCATGGTATGGCATATCCTTTTGGCTAGTTTGGGTCAGGTGTCCTGTCACTGCTTCCTCCCAGCTTCGTGTGCCCCTCCTCACTGGCAGAGCATGAGACTGAAAAGTCCTTGATCAGGGTAAGCTTTACTTAGAAACAATTAAAACATTGGTGAGCTACCAGAACTGTTCTCAGACTAAAGCTGAAACACAGCACTGCACCAGCTACTAGGAAGGAGAAAAATAACTGTTGCAATTGAAGCCAGGGCAGGGATGCAACAACATGTCTGAATGCCACCTTGAAAACAAAACTTATCCAATAAAAGGAGAAGATCATTTTATTTTACCCCATATGTTAGTCAGCCTGATTATTCATATTACAAAAATTTTGAGATCATGTTAATCTCCTCAATAAAGTACAGTCTTATATTTACTCTTACTGTGAATTCATAAAATTTTCAAAGTAACCATTGAAAACTTTATCCATCATGCCTTTGAAACAAACCTGCAACAGCATTAGGAAAGCATTACAAGGATGTTAGCATGAAGAGATGAAAGTACTAACGCTATGATCAACTGGGTTTTAAAAAAGCCAAGATGTAGGATTATCTTTGGTAGTTTAGAGCATCTTAGGATTCAACAGAAAGATACATTAGGCTAACAGATCTATGGAAAGGCAGAGGACAAAAACAAAACCCTAAATAAATACAGTAGCTCTATTTGTTTTTATCCTAAAAGTATTTGCAAAGTCTAGAGCATGACCACTGTACTCAAGCACAGATGAGAGGAAAATGTGCATGCCTGAAGACTGAAGAGTAAGGATACCAGATCTTAAGCAATCTCAGCTTTAAATATAAAGTTAAAGGTGTGCAGCTCTAAAAAGGATAAAGCCTTGGATATTTGCTATGAACAAAAAACAAATGAAAACTACTTCAAAGCCCCCAAAAGGAAAATACAGTTACATACATAAACAGTCCAAGTTCAAATAGTGAACTGGGATACTCAAGGACAATCCTTCACATGCAGATAGTGTATTCAGCTGTGGGGTTTCATTTTATATTCATGTCTTATTAACAGAAGAAGTTAGCCCATACAACCTACTCAAATTTCTGCTTCCATTCCTGCTCTTACAATATGGTCACTGACTCTAACCTCTTCTTATTAAAATAGAAATCCCTCTACCTGTCCATGGGAGACCTCACTTATGTCCATGGAAGATGATAAGAAGCCTAGCTATGGAATATGGCATGTTGATATCTAACACAAGTGAACTCCTTATACACAAAATTTATGGAATTCAGCATATTATATTCTCTATCTGGATAAAAGGACAATAGAACTGCATTCAGTCCTGTACAGTGATTGAAGAGATGGATCCATCCATGGTAAGAAAACAGCAAAAATCAGAGATATATAGAAATTCAAATAGATGTAAAGTTCACATAAATTGCATTCTTTGCTTTCCCACAGCTTGCTTCTATACGTAAACTTTTACATGTTTCGCCCCTTCCCTTCAAAATAAATATCTGTTTGAATGCATTACAATCACCCCTTACAGGTTTACATTCTGGCTCAGGCAGCCAGCTCTACCTCACCTCACTGCAAGCTGCTTAAGTACAGAGATCACTTGGTCAAAAATCCTGTGTTTTAAAGCTTTTTTCCTCCTTGCATTTTGTTTTTCCTCCTTTTTACTGTTCTGTATTCCTCTCTCCCCTTTGGATGTCACTTTTCCCAGAGGAAACTCTGAGAGATACACTGCAGAAACCCCTGTGCCAGTGGCCCAGCTCCAAGGACTTCGGTTGCCAATGTTTTTGGTAAAAAAAAAAAAAAAAAAAAAAAACAACCAAAAAACAAAAAACCACAAAACAAACAAACAAAACCAACCAAAATTGGTTCTCAATGTTTTTCCCAACCCCTTTACTCAACTCAGCCCTGAGAACTCATGTAGCAGCAGAGCAGGCATCTAGTGTGAGGCCAGAGGAGTAGGGGCATCTCTTCCTCTCTTCCTTGTCTCCCCTACAGGTGTGCCTGGCCATCTGCTTTTCTATCATTTCACAGAAAAACCTGTCAAAAAGAACAAACACCTGGTCACAAACCAGAAAACTCTGATCTCAGACTATGACCAGAGACTGAAACCAGACTGCAGCTACCCTGGAATTTTAATCCCATGTTTTCTTAGACTGTTTCTTCTTTTTCTCCCTTTTAAGGTTTTGGGCTGACAGTGTGAGCCACCAGCACCTCTGTTGCCTCCTCTCCATACCAAAGTTTACCCAGCTGGAGTCACAGCCTGACAGCAAGGCCAAGGCAAAAAAACTTTTTTCCCTTTCCTCAGGTTTTCAATAAGCCTTCATCTTCCAAAGTGGTAATAACAAATTAAAATTAAAAACAATTAAGAAAAAAAAAAAAAAAAAGAAATCACATAATCAGCTGGAACACTCAACACAAGCTCAGCTGTCTTAGTTTTCTGCTATCACTACTGGCCACCTTCAGAGATACATTTGCAGAAGGTAGCTCACCGTATCACAGTGCCTGGGACCACCAAGGTGTTTGCCCCCTTTTCCACAACTGGCTACCTTTGAAAGCCTGTCATGGGCAAAAGGAGCCTTGCCATGCTCACGGTACTAACGGAGTGCTGCTGGTGCACTGCTGATGTGCTTACAGTTTTTACAGTCGACACTCTCAAATACAAAAGCCCCTCCATCACCATGCACTTGAAACTGTTGTAGAAGTCACATCCTTCCTACCCTCTGCTATTCTCCAACCTTCCAGGGCTCTTGGGGTCCTGAACATGGGCTACTCCTGGCTTCCTCAGCTGGACAGGATGCTGAAGCATTATGCTTTCCCAAGAAAGTTTGGACCAGCTGATCCTTAAAGACACTTCCAACTGGTCAAGGATGCTTTAAACTAGATGTGTTGGGGGAGGGGGGCATCATTCCATCCCAACACACCCAGTCAGTTGTCAGCACCTATAATAAATGTTCATAGCAATGTGAAGATATTACAGCTGCCCCAGCCAATGAGCCTGCTTCAACTGCAGCTCGGCTCAGATGTCTCAATACAAATGCCCGTAGCATGGGAAACAAACAAGAGAAATTAGAGGTGTGTGCACGTCTACAGGGTATGTTATCATAGGCATCACAGAATCATGGTGGGATGGCTCCTATGACTGGTGTGTTGGAATGGAAGGTTACAGGCTCTTTAGGAAAGACAGGCCAGGAAGGCAGGGAGGGGGAGTTGCTATTTATGTTAGGGATAGGCTGGAGAGTGTGTCTGGGGACAGGTGAGCAGTCGACAGAGAGTTTGTGGGTCAAGATTAAAGGGAGAACAGCGATGGGAGATATTATTGTGGGGATCTGTTACAGACTGTCTGACCAAGAGGACTTGGTGGATGAAGCAATCTATAGACAGATAGGAACAGCCTCACGCTTGCAGGCCCTTGTTCTCATGGGTGACCTCAACCACCCTGATATCTGTTGGAGGGATGCTACAGCCCAGCACCAAGCAGTCCAGGAAGTTCCTCAGTTGTGTGGAAGACAGCTTTCTTCTGCAAGTAATAGAGGAGCTGACAAGGAGAGGTGCCATGCTTGACCTCGTCTTCACCAACAGGGAAGGGCTGGTTGGAAATGTGACACTCCAGGGCAGCCTTGATTGCAGCGATCATGAGATGGCTGAATTCGAGATCCTCAGGACAGTGAGAAGAGCGTGCAGCAACTTCACTGCCCTGGACTTCAAGAGAGCAGACTTTGGCCTCTTCAGGAACCTGCTCAGTAAGATTCCATAGGATATAGCCCTAGAGGGCAGGGGGGCCCAAGACTCTTGGTTGATATTCAAGGATCATCTGCTGCTAGCTCAGGAGCGATACAACCCTACTAGAAGGAAGTGCTGTAGGAGGGCCAGGAGACCTCCTTGGATGGATAAGGCACTGCTGAGGAAAATGTGAAGGAAAAAAGGTGCTTATAAAAGGTGGAAGCAAGAACAGGCGGCCTGGGAAGAATACAGGGATGTTGTCTGGGAAGCTAGGGACCAGGTTAGGAAAGCTAAGGCCCACTTAGAATTCAACTTGGCTAGGGATGTTAAGCATAACAGGAAGGGATTCTATAGGTACATTGCAAATAAAAGACAGGCTAGGGACAACGTGGACCCTCTCCAGAAGCTATTGGGAGAACTGGCTACCCTGGATTTGGAGAAGGCTGAGGTTCTTAATGACTTCTTTGCCTCAGACTTCACCGGAAAAGGCTCTGACCACACCACCCAAGTCTTGGAAGGCAGAATCAGGGACAGTGAGAATGAAGACCCTAGGCCCACTGCAGGAGAGGATCTGGTTCAAGACCATCTTAAGAACCTGAATGTACACAAGTCCATAGGACCTAATGAAATCCATCCGTGGGTCCTGAGGGAGCTGGCAAACGGAGTTGCTAAGCCACTGTCCATCATATTTGAAAAATCATGGCAGTCAGGTGAAGTTCCCAATGACTGGAAAAAGGGAAATATAACCCTCATTTTCAAGAAAGGGAAGATGGATGAGCCCGGAAACTACAGAGCAGTCAGTCTCACCTTTGTGCCTGGCAAAATCTTGGAGTGGATTCTCCTGGAAGGCATGCTAAGGCACATGAAAAACAAGGAGAAGCTTGGTGACAGCCAACACAGCTTCACTAAGGGGAAATCCTGCCTGACCAATCTGGTGGCCTTCTATGATGGGGCTACAGAAGTGATGGACAGGGGTAGAGCAGTTGATGTCATCTACCTGGACTTGTGCAAAGCGTTTGTCACTGTCCCACATGACATCCTTGTCTCTAAGTTGGAGAAACATCAATTTGATAGGTGGACCACTCAGTGGATAAAGAACTGGCTGGCTGGTGGCACACAAAGAGTTGTGGTCAATGGCTCAGTGTCCAGCTGGAGACCAGTAACGAGTGGTGTGCCTCAGGGATCGGTGTTGGGACTGGTCTTGTTCAACATCTTTGTCAGTGACATGGACAGTGGGATTGAGTGCGCCCACAGCAAGTTTGCCGATGACACCAAGCTGTGTGGTTTGGTTGACATGCTGGAGGCAAGGAATGCCATCCAGAGGTACCTTGACACGCCTGTGAGGTGGGCTGATACCAGCCTGATGAAGTTTAACCATGCCAAGTGTAAAGTCCTACACCTGTATCATAGCAATCCTGGGCACAGCTACAGGTTGGGCAGAGAAGAGATTCAGAGCAGCCCTGAGCAGAAGGACTTGGGGGTGTTGGCTGGTGAAAAAATGAACATGAGCCAGCAGTGTGCACTTGCAGTCTAGAAAGCCAACTGTATCCTGGGCTGCATCAAAAGGAGTGTGACCAGCAGGTTGAGGAAGGTGATCCTGCCCCTCTCCTTTGCTCTTGTGAGACCTCGCTTGGAGGATTGTCTGCAGTTCTGGTGTCCTCAACATAAAAAGGACATGGAACTTTTGGAAGAAGTCCAAAGGAGGGCCACAAGGATGATCAGGGGACTGGAGCACCTTCCGTATGAAGATAGGCTGAGAAAGTTGGGGCTGTTCAGCCTGGAGAAGGGAAGGATGCATGGAGACCTCATGGCAGCCTTCCAGTATCTGAAGGGGGCCTATAGGGATGCTGGGGATGGACTCTTCATGAGAAACTGTAGTGAGAGGACAAGGGGTAACGGGTTCAAACTTAAACAGGGGAAGTTTAGATTGGATGTGAGGAAGAAATTCTTTACTGTAAGGGTGGTGAGGCACTGGTGTGGGTTGCCCAGGGAAGTTGTTTACGCTCCATTGCTGGCGGTGTTCAAGTCCGTGTTGGACAGAGCCTTGGGTGGCATGGTTTAGTGGGAGGTGTCCCTGCCCCTGGCAGGGGGGTTGGAACTAGATGACCTTAAGGTCCTTTCCAACCCTAACTATTCTATGATTCTATGATTCCTCCAGAGGACAGCTGTGTGTATGCTCAGCACTTCAGCAGGGAGCATGCAATGCTCATGAAGGGGGTTTCTTCCTCCTAAGTCTTGGTCCCACTTCAGTTTATTTCCTTACATTCCCTCAGCACGGTCCACGCCACTGATGGCATGGTGTAGCCCCCACTCTCCCCAGAGAAGGGGAGAGTCACTCACCCCAGGCAGTGGGTCTGCCAGCGCCACCCAGGCCAGCACAATGCCCCATTAAGCTTCTGTTAGCAATGACAAGATCATATTTCCTGGGCTTCAGGGTGTCTCTGTTGGCTAGCTGGTAGTAAGGTGCAGTGAGGGGAAAAAGAGAGAATGATGATGGTAGTTACAGGACTGGAGTAGAAAGAATGAATTAAAAAAATCTTTACTAAATGCTAGCAGGTACATTTTTCTTTTTGTAACACCACTGTCCTTCCTAGGCTATATGAATACACCGAAAATTTGGTAATGTATTATGAAATACACTGCTACATTGTTAGAGTTCCTGCATTCTTCATCTAACAATGTTTTTAATGACAATAAACCCTTGTCACATTTTGTGTAAGGAAGTCCTGTGGAGAGACAGTCCCATCACGTGAAAGGTCCTACAGTCCTTATTTTTCTAACTTTCCTACACACTTTTTTTTTTGAGAAGGTGGGAAAGATGGATTTTTTTTTTTTTTCTCCTCTGCTGGACCAATAGAAGTCTAAAGCTTTCATTTCCTTCTCATCGTTGTGGAAACACAGTACATTATGTCTAGAAACTTATTACTGCATAAAGTACAGCAATGCTTTCTCACAAGGTCTGCCTGATAGTCAGGTTACACAAAGAGTAAAGACCCAGCAAGAGATTTATTAACTCCAAGATCAACATGGAGAAAGAGGAATCTTAAGACTCTACTATTCATGTATATTTTATGTATTTTTATTCTCTTCAAGGAGGATGTCCAAAGAATTGAAATAAGAACAGGTTTCTACACATGAAGCTAAAGATAATTTAAGGTATGGACACCTGTGCATGACATGGAATCTTGCTCCCAGGCATTCACCTTTTCTGGGGTTAAATCATTTCCCCCAGAATCTCAGAAAAGTCGTAGACCATTGCCTGAATCCATCTCTTGATCAATTTTAATCATTTTTTCTGATCCATGCTAATTTCTGTCCCAATGAATTTTTAAAAATCTTTCTTCAAAAACTCTTTTAAAAGTCATCATTCTGAAAATCAGAAGCACATATGAAATTTTAAACAATATATCTATTTCCTCAATCTCAATTAATTTTGACACTATACAAACAACACTAAATATTTATGTTCTTCCTTTTCCTAGTTGAAAAAGAATAAAACACTTTAATTATCTGAAAAAGAACTTTAATGTTGAATGAAATATTACAATTATTAGTGGATTTTTTTCTCTAAATTTCTGACCCTCTTGGTCACTTCAAGAAATGTTATTTTGCAAGAAGACAGGAAATAAGCTATCACAGAAGCTGACCAAGGACATCAGAACGCAGTTTCAGTTTAAAAACAGGCTGGTCTACATGGGCTCACATCCTGAATTTTTTTTGCAGTTAGATAGCTCAGGTTTTATTAAGGAATTATGAGTATTTTAATATGTAATGCAAGAGCAGTCCAAATTCTCTCAGTTAAAAAAGTCAGAAGTACCTCAGACATACCACAGAACTATCATTTCACCAAGAAAAAAAACCCAAAACCAAAAAAACAAACCTTTTAATAGATTAATGAAAGAAACTGAGCTAAAAAATCTACCTCTGCACTGAAACCTTGTTTTTCACAATGACCTTAATACTAATCAAAACACTTTAAAGATAAAAACCATCAGTAGAAAATCGGAGGGAAAAAAGTCAGTGGAATATCTCAAGTTTTTGCTGAGCTGACCCCAAGTTATTGTGTATGGGTTTATTTGTCTTGTAAACCTGACCAACTCAAGTGTACATTAAAAAAAACAAAAGGAAAAAAAAAAGGAAAAGAAAAAAAAAAAAAAACAAGAGAAAAAAAAAACGAGAAAAAAAAGGGAAAAGAAAGAAAAATCTTTTCTCAAATAAACCACTTTAAACCAGAAAGGCTATCACTTGTTTAACGAATCATTTTACTGTATAGCATTGAATTCTTTCTATTTCAGAATATTTTTTTAACTGAGCTATTTTTTTTGTTTTTTTTTTTTTTTTTTCCTGGACTTTAGGAAGAAGACATGTTCAAATGCTTCAAGTTAATATCCAGCTTTCTTTAAAAAATATGAAACTCATTTCAAACTGGAAATACAGTTATCCCTGTTCCAGTGACACTGAACATTAGGACATGCAATGACATTACTCTAGTTTACTTTTTATGGAAAATAGTACTGGGAAGAACTGTGGGTTGATTAAGACTTGGTGTGATCAGAAACCAACTACATATGGTAATAATCCCTGAAAAATGTGTTAGAAAGCTAAATAAACCACAAAACTATTGATTACTGCAATCTGCTGTAGTGCCTTATGTGGCCTTGATAACTGGTGCATATAGAATTCAACATATTAGAGCATGATCAGATTTATTATATCAGATGGGGCTGATCCTGGTAAGTGGTTGTTGTCTCATTACTTGGTACTACCATTTCAGTTCTCCTGGTTTTATTATTTACCTTACAACTCTGCATATCACTTCATGAATTCATCTAAGATAAAGACAAAAAACAAAGTAAAAACCATAAGAACCCCTCATGCTGAGTACAATATATGTGCAATAATACAAAACTGTTTTAGATAACAAGGTAATTAAAGTCCATCCCAAATTATCACAAAAAAAAAAAACCTTTTACAGTCTATCAATTTTCTGACCATAACTGCCGCTTAGTGTCAAAGACAGTTTCAAAGGTTCTGCTTTTTGCCTTTTTGCTTGTGGTTAATCAATAAAGATATATTACTATGAACAAAACACATTTTGAGAGGTTTTCACATGGCTTCTGACTTAAATAGAAAAATATTTTTTTAATTACATCAATACAAAACAAAATTTATGTTTATTAATATACTTAAAATATTTTTTACAGAATGCTTAATTTGTGTGTCAAGATTAATCAAATTCACTATTTTTAATTTTCATAAATGCTGCTGACTAACATATACACTTCTCTGTACCCTTTAAAATAGGAATATAGCCTGAGGAACTAATTGTCCTCTAAGCCTTTCAAATAAGGCTGTTTGTGTGGATTACTTGCTTTGAAGGGAAATTTTTTCTACGTATCAATGTGTTCTGGTTAGCGTTAGATGGTGAAAGGGTGGAAAAAAGCTGAGTTGCAGAGTACAACAGCTTGATATGTAAGTGGAATTTATTTCACCAGGGCAATGGGTAACTGCAATTATTCACATGTCAGTCTGGCAAGATAAATTACATTATTTCTACACTTCAAACAAGATTTATCTCTTTACTATTATATATAAAAAGCCTACTTTAATTGTTCAGTTTTTAACTCTTCGTGTTTCATTCCAGCTCCATACACCAAACAGAAGGATATGAAATGTAATTCATTCCATAGACAGCCAGACTCCTTCAACCAGAAATATCAAATTTAAAGAACTTATGAGATATGAATTCTTTTGTAATAATACATAAACATCCTATTATCTACTCTAGCAACTGACAGAAAATGCTTCACATTAGACTGAAACATAAGACTAATGCTAAAATCTGATTTCTTATAAATCTGGTAGAAATTGGTTTTTAATGATGCAGTTAAGTCAGCTTTTTTTTTCTTCTTCTGATACTTTTATACCTTTGTTCAAACACAATATAATATTTGAGTCAAATCCTTGTTTCAAAAAGGCTTAATTTTAATTATTTTCTATTAAATTAAGTACTGTAATGTTTATTGTTGATAATTCCATGCTACTCTTTGAAGACAGATGTGACTTTTGCTTTCTCTATTCTGGGAGAATATTACCCTAATAAGGTCTGCATTTCAAAAAGTAAAGATTAATCCATGTATTCATACATACAAACTATATTCCCAGAAGAACCTCAGGTACTCCTGTTTTATACAGAATCCTACTGTCTCTTCCACGTGATTTTCATAGGAGATTGTTCCCAAGACATTTGGCACGGGCATCCCCATCATGTCAATTCAAGTAAAACTCATTTACCAGGGAGAGATTAGGTCAGATAGTTACTAGGTCCAATACACTTATCATCAAATTATCGGATGCTTTCTTAAGCTGCTCCTAAGAAATTTCAAGAATCAATAAAGGGCTGAACTGCTCCCTGTCCTTTCCTGTAGATCAACCCATGTCCATAAAACGTTACTCTGCCAAGTCCTTCAAGTCTCAACCTCTCCTGGCAACAAAACAGCTATCCCAAAATAGGAGCGCTGATCAGACAATGTAAGCAGACACTGTAAAAAATATTATACCTCTTTAACACTGTTTATAAGCAGACCCATCTCCTTGCTTCCTTAAGCTTAAACAGAATCAGTAAATCATGGCAAGCAACTAAGTAAAATGAACTTGGCAAACAAAAGTAACAATACATGTAAAAACACTTAGAACAACTTGCACCACCTATAGTCTTCTCTTAGATCACTTAGTCTGAGATAGAAAGCAGATTAATATACTTTACATGCTTTAAGTTTTCTCCAGAATATCCCTCACTATAATTTAGCTGTGAACAACAAAGATGATGCCTTAGCTATGCAGTGACCTAGCCAAACTGTGTCATGCAGCAGAGAAACAAAATTTAGATGATCTTAGTCTCTTCTATAAATATGATCTGCCACAGACAGCCATGCATTGAGTAAAGAACTAAAACATAGTTCAGACAACTGCTCAACTTCCTTTCTCATGACAAGATAAATGTTAGTCTTTGTTCTTGTTTGACTCAGAGGCAGCTTCCATTACAAGATGAAGTTTTATTGGAATTCAGTACATACATTTACATATAACTTTGGAGCCATGAAAGATGTACCTAATTTCCAAATATATTCTGCAAAATGCATTTAATATCTGTTGACATTAATTTTTTAAATTACATTTAAAGAAGGTGCTTCATTTTAAAGTGCTTGAAATCTTTCTTTGTAACACAACTCTTCCTAAGGTATCAAGCATAGGAAAACTGTATTCTGATGTCCCTTAATATACTGGTTGGTCTTTCACTTCCTGAGTGAGAACTCCTTTACAGCCACTCTGGAACATTTTGTGGTCAGTCTATCTCAGTTGCCCTCACTGAAGCTGTTCAGATAATTCTATTCATATAGCTAACCATATCTGAGTCATCTAAAATTTGATGAATCATTATAAGAATGGCTCTTTTTAAAAGCGAATCATTATATTTAATAATAACTGAAAAGAGAAACTGCTCTTCTATCATTATGTTTAATAACAATTGAAAAGAGAATCTGATCTTGCATCTCCCACAGAGTAGGGAAGTGAAGCTCTTCTTTCTTCAACCAAAACACTGCAACCTGGATTTCAGAAAAATTCTCTTAAGTAAGCCGGTATCAAAAGGATTGTGTGTTTTCCAAGAACAAAATGTATGCAAAACACACAAATGTATATCTATTAAGAAAAGGGGGGGGGATGAAAAGGTGAAGGAAGAGAGACCAGCTGTTTAACTGATTCAATGAATATTTATAAACTACTGTAATAGATGTTTCAGCATATAAAATTTGGAACCCGTGCTTCAGAAACAGAGTTACAGTGTTTATTACACTGTACCGAGTTTACTACAGAGTGACAGTACTATCTTAAAAATTGGCAATACTTCAGATCACACAATTGAATGTGATGGAAAACCACAGTAGTAGTATTTTAATGGCACATGTCTAAAAAGCATTCACTCCAAAGTAATGAGTATTTATCCATCTCCGTCTTCATTACTTCCAGAACAGACACTTAAAATAATTTACCATACGTAAAGGAAAAATAAATAGTATAAACATCTTAATAAAATAAAGTGCATTTGAACAAGCATTAAGCTAGCTAAAAAGCACAGGCTTGTCCTTTACATTGAAAAAACTTCAGTGTCTGCAGGCTTCTGATATAATTTAACATACGATGATCTGTGGTGAGCTTTTGGGAATGATTTCTGAAGCATCAGAGTGGCAAAGCACATGCCTTAACTAAAATCTTCTGAGAAGTAGTACTGTAATAAAAGTTTATAATTAGGAGTACTGTTTTGCAATGAAGTGACTGTAATCCAGTCTTATTTTACCAGTGCAATTTTTGTATGAGGTAAGAATTGACTTTCAAAGAAAACTGGTTCTGTTTTACTTCTGCATTTAAACCTTCTTGAATTCCAGTATCAACTTAGATATGCAAAGGGGTCTTTTTCATAGTATGTCATATGCGATTACAATTACTTTGGGGAGACTCTTCTGCAAAGATGATTAGTGCAGAGCATCTACATAAGTAGTAACAGCTTAACTTGAGTAAAATCTGAATTCCAGGTTTCTAAATAAAATATATATAGTATATACTAGAAAAGGGTGGAGTATAAGAACAACACTGCTCTGGGATGTAGTGTTTGCTACCCACTTGGGGCACTGAGCTAAAAATAAGGAGTCTGGAATTACCTTCCTAGTAAGAGTTCCTATGGAAGTCAAAGAAGGCACCTTGATGCATTCTCGGTTGGAAGAACAAACTTCTCTTTTCACTCAAAATAAAAAAAATAAAAAAATAATTTAAAAAATCAATTTTCCCAAGTGAAACATTCTCCCAAACCGTTTTTCAGTAAAAATCTATTTATTGATTTCACACTCCTGCAATAATGATGAGGAATAAAACTTCTAAGTTTTCTAACTAATTATACATATGCAACTTATGGACCCACAGAAGAGAGAAAAAGAGAGACAGTCTGCTAAATAGAGTGAACAATTGCACTGTGGCATCAGAGGGAGAAAATTTTGACAGAATTTCTAAGTGCATTAGATACTAGAAAGACACAAAAAGTGTCCTCACGCGAAGAAGGCCTTTTTAAGCCATGTAATATTTGGTTCCCTAAAGTAGGCATTTCTTAGTGAATCGACTGAGACATTATAACAAACCTAAACTGGAGCACTTTCCTCAGCATTCTAGGGAGCTGCTTGGAGTCAAAGTAGAGTGAACAAGCCCCTGAGTGCTCTTGAGTTTGCTGCCATTAATCCCCATTAGATTTGCACCAAAGAGCAACTCAAACAATATGCTGCTGAGCTGACAAAACATATCAAACTGCCTCAAGCAGGGAATTCAGTGGAGCTGAGGATAGCATAAGATTGTACTTAAATGTTGTAGGATACTCACTTCCCAGACCAATGGAACCTTAAAGCTGTGATTTAAAAGATTTGTTAGCTGTGTTATCAACACAGAGTGATTGCAAGTAAGAACAGCTCTCTTTTTAACCTTTAGTGGTCACTAAGGACAGAAAAAGCTCAAGATTTCCCCTTATGTTCTGCTGTACAAGGCCAATAGCAAGGCCAGAAGACCATGGAAACAGAAAACAAGGGAAATTATTTAAGATAAAGAAGGCATGCTGAAAAGGAGGCGTCAGGGAGGATATGAAAACAGTTTTTATGAGTTGCTGCGAGACACCACAAAAAGAATGGCAAGAGTAGAATTTGATATAGTCTACAAGCTAAACAGGCCAGAATTTTCTGCAGCATATGCAGAAATACAAACATAGATGGATCATCACCATGGCAAAGCCAGTTTCACTCCTGACTACAATAAAGAAGCTGCAGATACAGGGAAAGAGCAAAAAATCAGTAAATAAGAGGATGTCTTGTAAATGTTAGCTTGCTATGGCTATTCTCAGAGCAGTTCTTGCAGTATGCTTCACGTTTATATACTCCATCAGAAATACACATACTTCAAATGCACAAAGATGCCAGACCACTAGATTTAGATATAAAAGCTAACCCACTTCGGAAAAAGATGGACCCCGTTGACACATAAACCAGTTTTACCAATTTTTTATCGTAATTACTGTATTTCTGGAAAAAATATGAAGCCGATCCTGAAGACAAACCTTACATTACACCTTAAGTAAGGATATGGCTAATACATGTTTATTAAGTAATTTTGGGCACTTGCTAGGAACTTTAATTAATATCTTTATAAATTAAGTTTAAAAAGAAATGAAGCTATTGAATGAAAACATGAATGCAACACATAACTGTTCTCAGTGAACAGTGTTTATATCTGAACAAAATGACATGCAATAAGATCTGCAAATCTTGAAAGAAAGCACTACAGGTGGAAATAAGCCTTCTCCTTAAGCACATAATTCAGGATCAGACATTTTTGTATCTTTATGGGATAACCAGCGCTTCCCGTGTCTCCTTCTGAAAAAGCAGAACAATTTTTTTTTTCAAGCACAGATACAGTGTAGTACAGAGCAAAATTGCACTCAAATTCCATTAAGTCATGTGGCAGTTAGCCAAAATAATTACTTTTGTTCCCTTCTAGAGTCTTATATATTATGAAATGCATAATATGAAACAAAATTGAGTCTTGAAATACACAGTAAAGATAATATATAACCCATAAATATCCATGTATGATTATTTCCATGTATACTCTTAAAAATTTCAGCTGTCCAAATAATTTTTACCTGGGGTCATTGCTACGGTAGTTTTATATCTGTTTATTAACGCTTCACATCAATTACTTACTGATTTTTGCCACTGCAATTATTTCTTTGGCTTCTCTGGTCATCAGCTGCTATTCAGGAAATATTAGTTAACAGCAAGCAATACAGATACCTACTGTTTAACAAAATTATATAACCACATTATTATAGTTAAAGCTATGCCAATACTTCTGCAATAGATAGTGCTTTTACAAACACTGTTTGCCATATATTTGTCTGCGGCAGCATCAAGATTTCTATGGCCTTTCATTAGGAACAAACAACCTTCAACCTAAATTGTACGTTACTGATTTTATATATAAATATATATATATATATACACATTCATAAGCGTACTAGAGGGCTTTGTGATCCCTACAGCTGACATATCCCTTTGAAGGAAAACTCCATTACAGAACATGCACACTGGCTTAAACAAATTATAGACATGAGCCATATTTTAGGACTCTCCTGCTGAGAAGGTGCAATATTCCAAAGGAAGCTTAAGCCCAAAATGCTACACCATCTTTGTTACAATCACACAGCTATGGTCAGCTGTGGCTAGACTGCCCTTGAGTGTCAGCATGAAACCTGGTTGAAAAATCTCTGGGCTTTGTATGCTCAAAAACTGTACATGGGTTCATCCTTCATTCTGTATGTACTTGCAGGCTCTGCATGCACAGCAGGCCTATTAGGATCTCCATGAGAGCTCTTACTTATCTTGAATGCATTAAAAAAAAACAAACCCTAAAAGCAGATATTTATAATCAGTCTAGTTCTGTCAACACACAGCATTAAGTTGTACAAATGTAAATGTCAAATAAATGCTTGCTCCAAATGTATTTTTTTTCATTTTCTAAACTGATACATATTAATATTCTACAAGTACTGAGAAGATGAACCCTTGTACTCCTGCAATCGGTTTAACAATATCCTTGACATAATTCAGCGATTGTCACTGCCAGCAAGGCTGATGCAGTTTCTCATCTTTGTTTTAACTGAGAAGATTTTTGTCTTGAAACAGAGTTGACCCAACTTATTAATTTCTAGTATTGAAGAAATATTTGCCAAGAATCCGTCAAGGGGTTAACTCTCCTTCTAATGAAAATTTGCATTCAATGGTTTGCTAGTAACAGCATGCTTTTGGAGAAATTTGTGCATCAGATTGAAAATGAAACAGCAACTTCAGCTCTTTAAGACAATGCAACCTTAAAAATCACCTCTGTGTACCTCTGAGATGTTATTACAGTGTTGTGTAATCAGATGCGAAGTGCACTAGTCCAGCTGAAAATGTAATGTGTATTCCGCAGTATGGTCTGGGAAAACCTTTTTCAACTCATACTCAGTCTTGAAAGCAAGATGAGTGTTATGGTGGCTAACTATGCAGTAATTCAATCGCCCTATTTTACTGCAATGTTTGTTTTAAGCCCTGTTTCAACTAAATAATAGCACATTGTAGCATATTGTTATTTTTATCTCCAAGCTACCTTCCACTAATTCATTTGGAATTACATTTCTCCTTCATCTTCACTTTTCATATGATTCTGTAATTCACTTTCACCCCAATCTCTTTTTACATTCATAATTTCTAAGAATACTTGCAATGCCATATGATTTGGAGTTTTATTTTGTTTGGAGATCTATTTCCTCCCTCTTCTACTAGTTCTTAAAATCTCTATTTCATTTCCTCTTTTTAAAACTTGCTTGGAAACTAATCTCAATAGGTTAAAGCAAGATCAGTGGACTTAACCTAGTAGAAACAGCACATTTCCCCTCATCACAACTCAAAAAACTGACCTATAATGTCTGAAAAGGTGGCTGAATTATCACCTATCTTGGTCTCTGTCAGTCTGGTGAATTATTAAGCTACTACATCATGATGAAAACTGTGATCAAGAGAGGAAAAACATACAAATTGTTTATATCACATTTGAGATTCTAACCTCGATTCTGCCTTTTCATGATTTTACTAACTCCTAGGTCTTTCCAATTAGAACTGTCTTAACAGCATTTCCACTCTTGCCTTCCTAATTTCATTTTTCTGTATCCTGTTTTTCAGGCAGATCTTTGAATTATTTTTTTTCTCTACGCAGCAGTGTATTGAAGCATTTCAACAACTACTGAAACTGCTGATCTTGTGATATTCTGTAAGCCTGGCAGAAAATCCTACAAAATGTCAACAGTGGGAAGATATGTGTATGATGGTATTGAGTGATAAGATGTATGAATATATTTGTACTCATTGGAATTCACTGACTTTCAGCTTTTGAGCCTTTACATTAATTTTTCACATATTCTGCCATTTCATTCTTCCAAGCCTTTTTAGATCATCATTTTACACTTGGAGAAACGGTTGCACTTTGCTTTTTGTATATTTTTATTTGGCATTTATTAGCATGGTAGGTTATGATAATAAAAATATTTAACTTTGTTGCCCAGAGAGCCAAAAGAAGTTTTAAATCTAGTTGAGAACACTTTCTAATGTCCTGGCACTTCCTCTTTTTTTCCAGTGTAGACGTATTAATTCTTTTCTTATATTTTATAACTGGTTTATTGGATAACCTGTTTGAATATCTTCTTTTCAGCCCCAATTTACTTATATGAAAAATGTGTTTACCATGTTTATTAACTATGCTGGATGGCACAATGTTGAAGCAGCATTATTATTTCTATGGTAAGCAAGCAGACAGACTACAAATCTAATCACCAATGGGAAAGTATTTGCAGAAGTTTAGATGCTTTTTCAAGACCACGAAAAATTACAGAGGTCAACAGGAATTGGGCTTTGCCCAGCCTTCTAAGCTGGTACATACTTTTTAATATAAGAATCCAAAATGTTGTCACAATTACACTTGTATTGTTCAACAGGCTATTTTATTCCAAAACACTAAGCTACAGTATGATTCTCAGTAAAAGGCAGCAAACTCCACTAATGGGATGCAGTCCTGAAAGTTTGTCACCACATATTCACAAATAACAAACCCCTATGATCTCTAGTTTTATTTTATTCTCGGCTGAAGGTGCAGGCTCAGTGTAAAAACTTTACTGACTATTGAGAGTCCTGACAAATTAATGGATTTTACAATTCATCATTAATAAAATATAACAACAAAATTATTTTAAATTGTAAAGACAATTACGAAATTGAAATCTTGTGGGCTTTTCCTCCTTTGCAAGAGGAGGGAGAAAATTCAAATTATCTCTTTCTTTCTTGAACTACATTTTCTATTATTTCAGAAAATTGTGTACTGTTAGAAAACTGTTGAAACAGTCATTTGAGGTAAGATCATTAAATACTTTGGAGAGAGCAAAGGCAGCAAATGTATCTGAAATTTGTGAACGCTGCTGTAATGCAGGTTGGTAAACTGTGCTTGTACTGGAAAAAGAGGAGGTTTTAAAACTAGCAAAACATTAATAAAGTTTACTTAACAAAATGTCTGGACACTTTTCCAGTCACAACAGGGCCTACATAATCAAAATATTTGAGAGAACAAAAGACTGCTTCAAGAGAAAAATAAATCAATAAAAAGTTAAGAATTATTAAAGTAGGAAAATAATTTGAGTAATGCCCTTCACTTAAAATAAGATCTGACAGGCTCAATCTTATCTTCAGTGCACTTAAAACCAAATGGAATTACTTCAAATTCAACAGTATAGCACTTAGGTTCAGTAGGGGTCTCAGGGACATGTGAGGGTTAAATGAAACTCAATTTTCTGATAATCATGCGTAGAGGACAATTTTCCATATACAAGATTTCAAGATGCCATAAATATACATTTCAGGAAATTATTATTTAGTCTGATAGGATATAAAAGTTGTCATTATGACTTTACTAAAATAAACCTTGAAGTAGATGGTTGTTTACATACTTGTCATGGGTTTGGCAGCAGCAGTCATTTTTCTCCTTCACAGAAGCTGGTGCAATGCTGTGTTTTCAACTTTGGGCCTGGGAACAGCACTGATAACACCAGTGTTTTCAGTTACTGCTTAGTGATGTTTTGGTCTGACCAAGGACTTTCTGAGCCTCATGCCCTGCCAGGGAGGAGGGGGAGCCAGGAGGAAGCAGAAACAGGACACATGACCCAAACTGACCAAAGAGGTATTCCATACAACAGCACGTCATGCCAAGGATGTAAAAAATGGAGAGCAGAGACCCGGAAGGGTGTGAGTGCACTGCGTGGTCAGGCTGGGTATAGGTGGTGAGCGATTGTATTCTTTTCCCTTGTATTTAGCCTTGGGTGACATGGTTTAGTGGGAGGTGTCCCTGCCCCTGGCAGGGGGGTTGGAACTAGATGATCTTAAGGTCCTTTCCAACCCTAACTATTCTATGATTCTATGATTCTGTTTTTCCTGTCATTATTACTATTGGTGGTAGCAGTAGTGATTTGTGTTATAACTTAGTTACTAAACTGTTCTTATCTCAACCTGTGGGAGTTGCATTCTTTCGATTCTCCTTCCCATCCCTCCGGGAGTGGGGGGAAGAAAGAGGGGGGAGTGAGTGAGCGAGAAAACTGCATGGCTGAGAGGCTTAAACCATGACAGTACTATTGATGAATTTGCAGTTTTAAGACAGGGTACAAACGAGCATGTCTATTTGTTCATAAGAAACAGACGGTGTTCTGTGTCCCTTTTAGTTTTCTTTTGTTTTTGTTTTTTTTTCCACAAAACGAGATCTACCATCTAAGGTGCAAGGAACACCCTGAAAAGCCATGACGCCACATATACAGTTAATTAAAAAAAAACCCAAAAAGAACACTTTCCTACACAAAAGTATCTGCCTGTGAAGCTAGAGTATCCACAGTGACAAACATTGCTTTAAACTCCATAAAATGGAGAAACTCTAGTCAAATAAACCATACAAACAAACCTTGAAGAAAACCCAACAAACCAACATATAAAATACTGCATATATACACATACACAATACAAAATTGCAGAGAGAGTACCATAGTGTGATTGCACTCAGACTCTTCCCTTAGTGATTCTAGTGTAATGCCTTAAAGCATGAAATTTGTTAACCCTACGTGAAAGCAACCAAGAGAAAAATTCAGCCAAGTAATGCAGGGAGAGGTGCTAATATACTAATGCCTTATCAAATGCTTATTCATATTTTTACAAAGTGTCTGCGCCCAGTCAGGAAGCAAAACAAATGTCAGACTCTAATAACTGTAGTCAGAAGCTAATGCAAAACAAGAACAGACTGAAAACCTTCCCCTACTCTCCAGGGGCAGAAATGGCTGTTGTCCACAGGAAGTGGAAAGCACGAATACAAAGAGTGCAGGTGGCAGACATCATCCTATCTGGCATTAAGCAGGAATGACTGCCTAATTGAATAACCTTCTGCTGGCAGAGAGACATTGTTCAAAACAGGGCGATACCACCCTCTTGCCCTTGCAGCAGGTGGCATTCAGTCGGATGGACAAATACAAACATCAGTGTGAAGTGCAGGACAGACACCAGCTTGTAAGTTCCATCTATCCAGACACCTGGGGAGTGAACTTTGACAATGCTGCTTGAGGGAACAGAAAATGAGATGGTTTTTAATAGGCTAAAGACTGAATTTGGATTTTAACATTTAACTCCCACAAGCAGAACCATTCCATATTTCCAATTACACAAAAACTGACAAAAGATGTAAAAGACAAGCCTTTTCTTTCTAAAAAGAGACTTGTATCTTTTAGCTGTGAATTAAAGAAAAAGGAGCATACTGGGTTTTAGGGATATGATAGCAGTGAGAGAAAATGAATGGATGGCTGGAGGCTGAAGATTGTGAAGGTAAGGTGTCATTTCTACTGCTATGTATGCTTCCTTTGTCATTTGTACAGATTGCTAAAATTCTTTGAGTGGCAGTTTCTTAGTAATACAGTACAGATAATACTATTTTTCCTCCTGCTTTTTATTTGTCCTATCTATTAGATATGCCCAGAGTGGGACAGAAACTCTTTTCTTCTCTTCAGAAGCAGTTAGTCTAATCAAACCACAATAGTTTTGGGATGTCAAAACATTATACTAGTATTGGTGCTATTAATAACTGAAATCCCCTACCAGAAGCCAAACCTGTACTTTAAGATTAAAAATATTAATTCTCCAAGTACTTGAAAAAGTCCTTAACATTAATACATTCTTAAATGAATGAGATTCAGGTATGTATTAAAGGTTTGGCTGCATGATGGGACAGCTCAAACACTTCCCTAAATTGCAGCAAAAGTCTGACAGAATACAACAATACTTGAAAACATAATGATCTATTTCCTATAAACATTCAACAAATTCAGAACACAGGTCTTGACAGGAAAAAAAGGTAAAAAAAAAAAGTTTTAATTTTTAATTGCAAATGCCAAGCACAGATGTGTAATTGATATAACATAGTGTAGGCAGAGACTCATTTCAGATGAACAGATTAAGCAAAAATCCTTAAAATGTTAACTAGCATGATTGCTTCCTCAACTCCAAGGCCAAAACACTCAATCACAAGGTCCCAACTCTTCCTTCATGGATTGGTAGTTTTGCATGAGTTTGCAACTATAGTAAATGGGTCTGACATGGAATGATTTCGGGTGAATTACAATCACTCTGCTGAAAGTTATGTCCAGAGTGAATATTCAGACTGAATATTAAAAGTCATGAAGAGGGTAGTCCCAAAGATACAGTTCAGATGCCAAATGACATAATTCAGAAAGCTGCTCCTGGGAAACAATCCATAGTAATCTATTCCTGCAGGCCACATGCCAGCGTTACTACTGGGAATTATGCCCAGGCAGTAGACTTCTTTACTGGCAGTATATTCCCCAGACTCTGTCTGCAGAGGGCAGGATTAATGACAGAAAGAGGCTACTACTTTTTAAATTACTGCTTTTTACACAAACAAAAAAAGGACTATGTGCTTGCAAATTAAAAACTTTGCAGCTTCCAGGATAGTAACTGGTATTCTATTATAACCCTCTAGAAACAGAATGACAGGGTGAATGGATGATCTAGCAATACCATTTTGCTAGCTCTTTCCCTCTTCTAAAACCTTCTAGGTCACTTTGCAAGGAAAATAGGGGAAAAACCTTCAACCTTCAAACAACATCTCCCCTAAGGGAGTTGTTTCTAGATCTAGATATAGATCACAGCAAGTTTCTAGATCTAAAGGCCTTGACACAATGAAAAGGTTTTCAAGTACACAAATAACATAGAAAAGAGTGACAGAGGCAAACTTCCTAGAGAACTCTCTCCCCCCAAGAACTGGGAGGCTCCAAGGAATCTACAACCCTACAAAAGTGGTCACAAATGTAGGAATTCATGACACAGTTTCTCTTTGGGAGCAAACCCCTTGATTGTTTTAATACAGTTCAAACAACACTGATTCCCTTATTGACTTACTCTTGAACTTGAGTTATTTAGGTACTATGGAAAACAAAATACTTATAAGAGTCAGCATGCTGATCTGATGATGACACGTCTGTTTCCCACAGATGATAAAAAAAATCTTAATCCTTTTAGCTTATTAACACCAAAATAAGCTGCTTCTTACCAGTGCGGGATCTATGCGCATTAGGTGGAGGCTCAAACACATGTTGACAAAGTTCATAACTAAAGGTTCTGACAAAACACAAAGCAAATTATGCTTATTTTCAGTACAGAATCATAAAATCAACTAGGTTGGAAAAGATCTTTAAGATCATCAAGTCCAACTGTTATCCCATTTCAATAAAACTAATTGAATATCAACCGTTCTCTCCACTCCCACCTCCAATGCATCAAATGCTACAGCAACACTTAACTTTACCTTCCAAATAACAATGTCAATTTCTGATCCAGATTATCAAATCAGAGCTACAAAAATGTTCCAGAACAGTGCCCCTCAATCTCTTTGTATTATAACTTAAATTACACTGGTACTACACCATATGAGATTTTTTTTTTAATTAATAGCTTATAGGGAGAGATAATTTCCTCACGAACCACCAAATTAATTATATTTATGGAAAACCTGGTGTTTATTAAAGACACACCCATTAATTTTATGGCATTATCAGGACAGACAATCTGGCCATTCTTTTTCCTCTTTAGATAAGAAAAATGCAATTAATTACCCCGACTAGGTTGTGGCTAGCAAAGCGAGACACTCTTCAGCAGGTTACCCCTTTCCTCTCATATAAGAAGTGCCAAGGAGTCTTCTATGACCATGAATGCTCAAGGACTAATTTTACATCTCAGAATAGAGATGAAAATCTCAGCAAGGCTGTATCATATTGCTATGAAGATCATAGGCAGTATAATAATTGAGAGGAGAAATCAATTTTAAAGAATACAAGATAATAATTCTTCAAAATGAGTAGTGTGTCAAAATAAAATGATCTGATGTACTATAATGTCCACTGTATCAGTATAATTTGAATATATGTATGATTAAATTAATAATAAAACATTTCACTGTGAATGCATATTATATATTTATTACATATAAACTATACATCATATTCTGTTGTGTTTTCAGTGAGGAGTAGGTGGCAGTGACTTCAGGAGACTCAAGTTCCTCTGAAATGTCAGACTTCACACTACAGGACATAAATGAGCAAAAGAAAACCGATCTGAAATATCATGCTCTGGAACTTCAAGCTTATTAATCAGGGGGAAAAAAAATAAAAATAATTGACAAGATAACAACATCCTGCATGACAAGAGTGAGCTTGATGTGGTGCTCAATAGCCTAGTAAAAATCAGAATTTATGATGCAGCAATTGAACCTGCCCAATTGTAGTGACATGAATTGTCCTGAGTGAATAACATACTGTATTAATATTTTAGTTAAAATTGTATGGTTGGTTAATAAGCTGTAGTTCAGGTTGAGAACCATAGGCTGTTCAGTTTAACTGAGTTATGAATAATGCTGCTCATAACAGAAAAAGCAGCCTCCCCTGAGATTCAGAGCAGACGTGTCATTGGCGTAGAGGGAGTTTGCATTATTAATCTCCCATGTTCAAATGCATGTCAGCAACCAACAGAGGTCAGTACATATCCCACAGCCTTATGCATACGCATGCATTATTAAGACTTTTTACTACTTCTAGAACACTTAATCACAATGTTAACCACAATAAGCTCCTGGTATATCTTAAGAATGACTAAAATAGTTGTAAAAATAAAAATCTCTCATTAATTTATATCTAGATTAAGGACTGACTTCAGGAAGAAACAGAACTGGCTCTTGAAAATAAAACATTAGCACTAATGATAGTATTTCACAGGAATATATGTTGGATTAGCCAAGCAAAATGACTATCCATGGAGTTAAACGAATGGTTTGAGATTAAAAAATGTTGAGAGGACTCTTAGGAGATTCTGTTCCTTGCTTGCTTGCCTGACTACCCAAACTGCTAATATGCACTATTACAACAAATCATACAATCGCTTCACATCCACTACTTACTTAGTCTTGCTACACTCAGAAGTACTCTGGCACACTGGACCTTCCTGGGAACGTCTGGTACTTGAGAAATCTTTGAAAATAAAAGTAATTTTCACTTAAACTGCAAAAAAGTACAGTTTTTGAAAAACCCTGAATGTCACTGACAAGCATTTTTTTTCTGTATTAAAAAAACAAGCAAACAAACAAAAAAACCCTAAACAAAGCAGAACAACCTTGACTGCTTTGATCCCTTCCCTTATGTTTCATTGTAAGAAATACCTAGGCTTTAAATAAACCAATGACTACCTAGAGAAAAGAAGCTGTAATGGAACTGTTCACTAGCCTTCAATCAAATTCCCGTAAAGCAAAGTTAGCAGTTTGGGGAAATGCAAACACTTAAATGTTTCAGTCCCCAAATCCTGCAGGTGAAAACTGTCCAGAACTATGGCTACCTCTCCAAGCAAACAGTTCTGGTGCGTTCTTTAATTAAGAAAAGCCCACAATCATATGGGTAGTGCAACCAGAAATGTTTCCAGAGACAAAACTGCGAAGGGCTAATCATTTGTAAGGAAAAAATACTATTACTGTTTTCAGACAGCGCTGTGATTATAAGGACAGGGAACACAAGTTTAAGATCTGCTACATGGCACAACACAAATAATTGCCACTCTTAATTTGTTTTGGTTACAATGTTATTTAATAAAATCAAGTACAGCTTAATCAATAACACACTCATCCCCTACAGCTGATGCTGAAGTGACAAATATTATGCCTACACAAAGCACACGCAAGCTTTCCCCTTCATGCCTGAAGCAGTTGATACAAAGCAACAAAGTTTTGGAGTTATAAATCTGGCATTAACACAGCACTGAATGACCTGATAGGGATTACTATTTCCAGACAACTTCTGCCCTGTGACCCAAGAACTTAGAAACATGCTCAGGATTGTCAAAATCCATGAGTAGACATGCCAGAACTTGCTGATGTAGAAGCATGGTGTTGAGCTGTTAGACAAAGACTATGTTTAAATAACAGGTTTAGTGCATTCTCTTACATATGTATCTTTTTATCACCCCGGCTGCAGAGGCTCAAACATGTACAGTGAAGCAGTCATTGATCTTCAGGCAGTTTCTTGGCAAGTCCAAATACTGACAGTGTTAAGGATATGTTCTATAGCCATCTGGACATCATAAAATAGTAACTGAGGAAATTAAATTGGAGATAACTTGCCAACTAATTTGATCAGATCAAAGCTAAGAGTAGCACTGCAGTCTTCCACAAGGTGACATGGATGCGCATTACAGACTGGTTTTTTTCAGCACCATACTATGGCACTGGGTTAAATCCATATTCTGCAACAAAACAGAGGATAGTGCCTAAGTCCTACAGTTAAAACTGCATTACTTGCTTTTAAGCAGCTCCCTAGTAAGTACTATGACATTTGTATTGGCTTCACTTCACTCTAAAATACCACTACACGTAAATATACTATAAAATTTCATTTTCATTTTGTATTTTAATAGATGAATCTGGTATTACTGTTCTTCAAAAAACAAGGCATGTAGATTAAGCAATACCAAAATTTTTTACCACTTTTAATTATTCTCTGTATATTTTGTCCTAGAAAAAAGAAAGATCAGCTCAGTATTAAAAAGCCTTTTCTAAATAAGGTCTTCATTTTTTTAATTAAAAAAAGGTAATTGCATGTTTTAAAAAATATAGAGAAACTTCATACAAATATTTGGATTTGAGTAAAAAACATGTTTTATTTGACATACAGTTTTTTGACATTTTAATTTATGAAGAATCTTCACTTCCTTAAATTATTTAGGTTTCTTCATATTTTCCAGTCTTGAGAAAATAATAAAAATCAGAAGATCAGTTAGTTGTTCAGCTTTTATTGGCCATATTTAGATAGGCATCCCAGATAGGGTAAGTATATTTTTTGCTCATATTCTTCATCAATGTTTCCTACAACATACCATTTCTGTTCATACAAAATATGAACCGTGGCAAACTTCATTGGATTGTATTTCTCTAGTTTGATTATCTGTTCATAGCCCCACTGAAATAAACTGTAATTCAGCAAGGATCTAATACTATTACCTCTGTATTGTAACATCTGCATACCTCTAAACTAAACTTGATGATGCCAAGGTGATATTTAACTTCAGATTTGGATTCTGGATGCAAGTTCTATCTATGTTAAGAAAGAGATTTACCTGCATACATAAGAGAACACATAAGATAGCTATTGCTTATGGTTAGTGATATGTAAATTAACATGTAGCACTGGCAGCTTTTATTTCTTTTAAAAATTGCAAAATACTTAAAGACATGTAGAATCTTCTTGCTTGGAAAGCTGGCGATGGCCTTTAATAATATGTGATAATAAATATAATAATAATGTAAATAATAACAATATTTTAATAAGCAATAACAATAATTCATCCCACACTTCATTCACAGAATAAAGAGGAAAAATCTAAGAATCACACATGATGCACTTTCATTTGGAATAAAATAAGATGAGAGATATTCCGATTCTTAACCTGTGTAATAAAATGAGTGAGCTAAACCTTGTTCAGACTGGCAAATGGCTGAAAAGAGCTGTGTAGCTTGAGACTTGAAATCATGCATTTATGCTACATTTTCAATGCTGCAGTGTTTATTACATCCCCATTTTCATTTATCTATATACTGGAGACACTAATTATCCAGGTAACTACAGGATTTAAAACCTTTGGTGATACTGAAAACCAATTAAGTTTGAAGGTTTGGTATAGCATTTAGTGCACATTTTTGCTGATCACAGCGAATACCTGCTCCAAAAGAATACTTTACTCATTTGCCACTTACTATTCATATATTTTTCAGTTACCATTACCAGGGCAAATTTATTAATTTGGCTAAAAGAGAGAATGACTCTAAGTTACACTACCATAAACATTTAACACTGTGACAAGTCCTTCCCCTGACTGAGAAGCAGTGCCCATGCAGTTCAGCAGTGCTTCTATCCAACGTACACCTGACATTACCCCTAGAATATGCTACAGGAACATTTTCATCACATGTGATATGTGGTATGGTACAAGTAAAATATTTGCTTTTCTGCTTAAACAACCAAAGAACCTGCCCTATGAAGGAAGAATAAAGGTGCTAAAAGCTTTTTTCTCCTTGGAGAAGGCTTGAGGGGACCTCTTTATAGTATTCCAGTAAATAAAGGGTGACTACAAAGAGGACAGAGGCTGTTGCTTCACAAGTGCAAGGAGCCAAATAGAGAAGACATGGGGCAAAATGTACAAGTTGCACCAGAAGAGGCTTCATCTCAATATAAGAAAGAATTTCTTAACAGTAACAACAATCATTCACTGGAATAACCTCCTCAGGGACACGCTGGGTGCATCACTAGAAGATTTCAAGATGCGATTAGAAAGGGTGCTAAATAGTATCATTTACACCCTCTTTTACATCTTTCCCAGATGATCTTTCAAGGTTCCTTCCAGCCTAGGCTGTTCTATGATCCTATGATAGTTCTGAGATATCACAGCTCTGGCTTCATGATGATACAACTGCAAACATATTTTGCATTAAAAGTTTATCTATGAAGAAAGACATGATGAGTAGCAAAGAAGGCTTACTGTTTCTCAATGTAGACATGAGCCCTGCTGTGCCTAGACCAGTACAAGAACTCATATACTTTCTTAATTTAATTTCTTAATTTCATATAAGATTTGAGAATGCTTAAAGTGTTTCTTTGAGGAGTTTCAAACGTTCTACATTATTTTTTTCCCAAGTATATCACATATAAATGTTATTTTCAGGGAACTTCTAATCCTATGTTTCTCTTGAGAAAGGTTCATGCTGAATAACCAGGTTACCCTTAGTTACTAGCTATGATAGAGCGACATAGCAAAACTAGGTTTAAATTAACTAGACAGGATATCATAAACAAAGTAAACAACATGGAAATCAAAAGGAGGGATCAGATCTGCCTGAAACACTGAAAAAATGTACTTTTGTTTATCCTGCTGTCTGTCTGTGCAACCTGTACACAAGCTAATTACTTTAAATATACCTACTCAATCTAATTTTATCCTGTAGCTTAGTCACAACAGTGACTGCAGGACAGAAATGCATACTATAGCACCTGCAGTTATAAGAAAATTGGATAGCATCCTTTAATGGTTTTGCTCTATAACAGTTAACAAAAGTTAACATTAAAAGAGGACTACTTTATATACTTAAGAAGTGAGTCTTCGAATATAATAACAATAATTAAAAAAAAAAACCAAACCACAAGACCTGTCCAGCATTTGAATGGAAAGCATCTGAAACTAAGTACAGAGAGTTTCTCTGAACTTAGAATTATACATTAGTTGCATTCCTTAAAAAAATCAGTCATGCCTGAAAATGTGTAATGCAAACACTACAAATTATTTATTTCAACTTCACATATGAAATCAATTTCAGGTCTAAGAATCAGTGGGGGTTTGATAGAATTTTCATAACTGATACAGCTCATGCAACATAAATCTTTACAACATGGCCATTAAATTCACTTAGATGAATTTGTTTTAATCTTTGCCTAAATCCATCAAAAGGGAATAGTGTATACAATATCAAAAACTAATAATACATGAAAAAGGTAGATTTCTTAAGGACATTCTTTCATGGATTCTGTATTTCAGTGCACTGAAAGTAGCAATAATTAAATACACAAAAAAAAATTATGAATGTACCAAAAACATACATTTTGCTGCTGACACTGAATTCAGAGGAGATGGTGAAGAACATCACAGTAATCCCTTTCATCATATAACCTTGTATTTTCTCTGCCCCTTATCACGTCTCCCAGGGCTCTGCAGTCCTTCTCAATGTTCTCCGGGCTACTGCTATCTATATAATTAGCACCACACGGATCACTAGAAGTGGGTAATAGTCAGTGGGACTTACTAGACCAGGCAGCCTCTCTGCAACATCCCTGATCTGAGGCCCTGGTAGGCAACACACCTCCCTTGAGACTGGGTAAGGCTGACAGACGGGTGCCTCTGTGCTTTTCAAAGTAGAGTCTCCTACTACTATGACCCACTGCTTTCTCCTGGCAGCACCAGTAGTGATCTGGTGCATCAGCCGCTTGTTCATGTTGCGAGGTGTGTGTTTTCTTGTTAGCCCCCTGCAGAACTGCGAAGCGATTCTGGGTGAGGACATCAGACTTAGGAGGAAGCCACTTGCTTTTAATTGTCCTCTTTCTCCTTTTTTTGATAGTATTTATCATCTTCAAAGGATGTGACAGACATCTCCAATTAATTCCAGAGTCCTTTGATTCTGTTTAGAGAGCTATGGAGAGACAAATTCAATCCTGACTGCAAATGAGCCCACTGCTCTCAGCTTTGCTGCTAGAGCTTTCCAGTTAACATGTTAATGTTCAATGTCAGAAAGATTATTTGCTGCTGATATCAACAGCGAGTTGATTTTATATGGCACATCTGAAAAATGAGGGATAATTAAGTCTTGCAAAGCAACGAACCTTTGGTTTTCAATCCAGTAGATCTCTTAAGTAGACTAATTTTTCAAGCCTGCGAATGATCCTACTGACTTCAGCTTAGAAGCTTAAGCACAACTACAGATGTTTTACTGTTCTATGAATGCAACAACAAGCACTTTCAGGATGAGGTTGACTGTGAATACACAGCTGAGGATGAAGACACAGATTGTTCTGGCATCTACTTCTAAACTTGTTATTTTAGATCGTGCTCTTTCTGTTAGCCACCCAAAAGGCAGCTTGATAGCTCATTACCTTCCCATTCTCCTCTCTATTTTACTGTGCATAAAGGCAGGAGGCATGTATTTGAGGCGTGCACAGAACCGTAGCCTTACACTTTATTTTACACACTACATGTGCCAGCAACTATTAAAACCTGATGGTGCTGAAAGGCTGCGACCACAATATATCTAGTAATGCACTCATCACTGCAGTGCTGTGGTTCGCTGTTATATAACCACCTGTTCCAGAAGAAGCAGAGGAGTCCTGCTTCAAACCTGCTGGTTTTATATGTGAACTGGAACAAAGAAAGAATCAGCCCAGTAAATCAAAATGCAAGTGAACCTTTTCTTAGAATGCTTCTTAGAAATCTACTTTGAATAAATTGAGAAAAATTTATAAATTAATATACAATGATCCTCAGACACAGGTACACCAAAGTAAACATTGTATCTGCAGGATACAAGATGTTTCTCGTGAATTTCACAGTTCTTAAGATAATAAATGACTATTTAAGCTGTCCTTGTACCCAAAAACCCCTCCCTTCATCAGCAAGCATCACATCATCCCCTTCCTCTTTTATCTCTTTTCTCCCTCTTCAATGGCAACAGATTCCTTAGGATATTTAGAATTTTCTGATTTGAGCTACCCACCAGGTGGTGTGAGAATTCTGGGTGAAGGGAAAAAACACTGTAAGCTTTTCATTCATAGTCAGCACTTTCTTTTAAACGCATAAAATATAGGACGTTCTAAGGAAGTCTTACCATCCCTAGAAGACTGATGCTTCATCTTAATCACCATACAAGGGCACAATATATCTTGCTCCCTTTTGCAGCTTCTTATTCCCCATATCCTACATTTCTGTATTTCTCCCTTGAGTTAAGCCCTCTCATATTAAAAATCCTCCTTGAAATTAATGTCTTTTCTGTCTTCTTTTTTTCAAAATAAGGTATGATGGCTTAAGAGTTTTCCCTTGGCTTAATTCAAGCTCATCATTTTGTCCAGTTCCCATGCCTGTCTCTTTCTGCTGCATTACAGTTGTACGCATAAGCCAGACTGGCAGCTGTGTGTAAAGAATGGCAGATCTGCTTACCTCCATTAAACCTAAGTTGGGTATACTTGCCTTGACATTTCTGGAAAAATAATGTAATGATGGAGGACAATAGAAAAAAAAGTATCTGAGGTACATTCCTTCAGATGTTAACCATAGCCTTGAGTGAGAACCCTTAGCTGAACCCCCTTTGCTACATCAGCTCCAGGTGTTTAGTAGCCCTTCTGTTCATAGACTGTAAGCTAAGAACTATAGGGCACAAGTGGTGAAATCTCTAGAAACCAAATACATCACACCTCCATCCAGAAGATAACCTAATTTACAGTTTAACCTGTTACTAAAAGTGAAAATGTGAATCATGTGAAAGCTGAAGACAGTAAAACAAAAGTTATGCAGGTTTGTATTTTATATTCATTCTTCATAGATTTCATAAATTAGACTCTTTATAGAATTACAGCACAAGGAAGTTTTATGGAAAAGCTAGAGCACTTATTAAATTACTTCAACTCTAATTTAGAAACCCCTACATGAAGAAACACTAGGGGTGAAAAACCTGTTATGGAGAATTCCTTAAATAAGTAATATTCTCTGGGTCTGATATGTCTCTGGTACAGATTCAATTTCCTGAGTTTCAGTGCAATTTTCAGTCCCTATTACACTGCAGGTTTGGTAATGAAGTATTCTGTGCCTAAAATAACAATGGTTATTTTAAAATAATCAATGCATCAGATAGATAGAGCAACCACAGCATGTTGAACCTTGAAGAGAGAGGTTAGCCTAATGTTCTACAGCCCAAGGGAAGGACAGATGATATTTATATTACCCATGAATGTGAATAAGAACACTAAAGGTTATAGGGTTATTCCATTAACTGGATCTATCACCGGACAACATGAAAATTGTATTAAGTTTCCGGACAAAGTCTTGAGAGAATTGTAACAGGCCCATTGATGTTATTTTTGATTCTGACTAAATTAAGTGAAGGCTTTACATTTAAAGACTTTTATTTGGCCATAGATCAATATTCAATTGCACTTTTCAATTTATTCTGTCCTGAGTAATGCAAAAAATTTCTTGCTGTGATGTATGGGAACATTTAATTAGTAAATGTTATATAAGCAACATTGTCCTACAAATGTTTGTCTTATAAAAAACAGCTGCAAGTCATGTACAACTCCTTAAAACCTTCAATTGAGAATTTTAAATTTCAAGATTCATTAGTTTGGGACATTATCCTCTGAAAAATACAAAGATGATTATGGTCTGCATCTTCCAGCCTCCTCCCGTCCAAATCTAACACAAGGTATGACTCTGACAGTTATATGGCACATGGAGAGGAATTAGGAAGACAGCAGTAATACAGTTTTATTATGATTATTGGTTTAAATGTCAGTCTATAGTTCCTGGAGATCCAACCTGATGAAGTTCAACAATGTAAAGTGCAACGGCTTACACCTGGGCCGGGGCAATCCCAGGCACAGCTACAGGTTGGGCAGAGAAGTGATTCAGAGCAGCCCTGAGCAGAAGGACTTGGGGGTGTTGGTTGATGAGAAACTGAGCATGAGCCAGCAGTGTGCGCTTGCAGCCTAGAAAGCCAACCATATCCTGGGCTGCACCAAAAAAGAGTGTGACCAGCAGGTTGAAGGAGGTGATCCTGCCCCTCTACTCTGCTCTCGTGAGACCTCACTTGGAGTACTGCGTGCAGTTCTGGTGTTCCCAACATAAAAAAGACATGGAACTGTTGGAACAAGTCCAGAGGAGGGCCACGAGGATGATCAAGGGGCTGGAGCACCTCCCATATGAAGACAGGCTGAGAAAGTTGGGGCTGTTCAGCCTGGAGAGGAGAAGGCTGCATGGAGACCTCATAGAAGCCTTCCAGTATCTGAAGGGGGGCTACAAGCATGCCAGAGAGGAACTGTCCATTAGCAACTGTAGCAACTGGACAAGGGGTAATGGGTTTAAACTAAAAAAGGGGAAGTTTAGGTTGGATATAAGGAAGAAATTCTTTACTGTGAGGGTGATGAGGCATTGGAATGGGTTGCCCAAAGTGGTAAATGCTCCATCTCTGGCAGTGTTCAAGGCCAGGTTGGACAGAGGCTTGGGTGACATGGTCTAGCATGGTATCCCTGCCCATGGCACAGGGGTTAGAACCAGATGACCTTAAGGTCCTTTCCAACCCTTATCATTCTGTGATTCTATTTGATGAGTCTATTCTATAGTTCTATGATCCATAGGAAGCTTGATTGCTCAGCCATCATCTCTAACTAGCAAGAATAAGAAGAAACAATCTGTCCATGAAAATGTTCCAGTCAGGTTTTCTGGAGGCTGAAGTGAAGGTGGAAATCTCCTTCTCTGGCAGTGTTCAAGGCTGGATTGAACACAGCTTTGGGTGGCATGGTTTAGTGGGAGGAGTCCCTGCCCATGGCAGTGGGGTTGGAACTAGATGATCTTAAGGTCCTTTCCAACCCTAACTATTCTATGATTCTATAATTCCTCTGTAGGTGTCTGCTCACTTGTAGTGTACTGGAATTCTGTTCTGAAGCAAAGTCTCCTATTCTGTCACACATCTCCTGTGCAAGTCTACACCTGTGTCCCGGAAAGGTAGGTCTGAAAGAATACTTTTCAGAAGGAAAGAAACAGGAAAGCTGTTCTGGCAAGTCTGCGATAGAAAATTTAGGCAGAAGTCAGTATGCTGCTTATAGATGATGACAGTAGAAACTCTTATTACTGCTTATTGTAGCAAAAAGACCTATCCTCCTCCTTCCCTCAGCAGTAACTATCCAACATCCTTCCTATTACAAACCCATCCTCCATGAGGAGCAACACATCTTTTGAGAAGCATGTTCCTTTAGGAGATGGATGCCCAGAAGAGGCAGTATGGCCACCACTACTAGGGCAGTTATACTGACTCAGATAGTCCACTTATCTGAAATATCATGTATGTAAAAAATAAAATAAAATAAAAAAAGAAAAGAAAAGAAAGAAAAGAAAGAAAAGAAAAGAAAAGAAAAGAAAAGAAAAGAAAAGAAAAGAAAAGAAAAGAAAAGAAAGAAAAGAAAAGAAAAGAAAAGAAAAGAAAAGAAAAGAAAAGAAAAGAAAAGAAAAGAAAAGGAAAAGAAAAGAAAAAGAAAATAAAATGTCCTAATCTAATTCATAAAGCCAGGACTAAATAAAAATATTTTATCACCTGCAGGTTAGAAATAATCTGTTTTATCATATGGGTTGAACAGTTACAGAAAATCCATTAATTCTTTAAAATATTGGAGAGATCCTCAATTCTAACAATAACCAGGCAGCCTGAAGTTAAATACCATGCACGGATTCACACTTACTATCCATTGAGAAGTAGGATTACACTCACAGTATGACATATAATACCTATACACTTTGTGGGGTAGGCAAGATCATTCTGAAATTATTACAAAGGACCAGCACAGAGAAACAGGGTATAAATCAGTCATTCTTAGTAGCCTTATTTCCCCCTGTGAGGAGAAAAGATGCATTGCTCACTTTGGAACTAATCTAGGCAAAATCCTAGTGAAGAGAAGGCAGTTTTGTAGTTCATATGCAAGTTACCTTTTTATTTTTTAAAATGCATGAAACTGGCTGTTAATGCTATATGGTTTTAATGTCAGATCTGCTGCAGTCTTTTTAATATAGGACCCTAATACTCAGAGCTATCCAAAAAGATTCAGGAAGAAATATATAGCATTTAAATGAAACTTACAGATGATCTAAGATACCTACTGAGAATTTTCTGAAGGAAAGTAACCTTAAGACAGAGCAGGCATGTCTGCTTCCTCTAATAATTTTGTACCCATAAGTCCAGGTACACTTGGTGGAACAGCAAAAATGAGAGGCTATTGTCTTCCTGCATAATATTAAATTCTGCAAATTACCATTTGGCTTCCAAAAATCAAATTAATTCTGAAGATGAAAAAAGTCCAAATTGTGGGAGTTTTTTGCTTTCTGATAGGTAAGACAAATACTACTTTACCTGGTTGTGTAGTATTTAAGCTGTTCAATGCTTCATCAGCTTACTGTCCATGTTAAATATTGACTCTTTTCTTAATTTTGCTTGGAACCCACTGCCCAGTCTCTCTGTACACCTCCACCATTTTTCAGAAATATCAATGATCTAGTCTTCTTAAATTTAGGAAATGTATGATGTCATATCTGTAAAAATCATAATCTTTTGCTACTGAATATTGCATTCACATGCCAACATATTGGCATGCAAATTACACGAATCACCATGTTGTTTTGTTTTTTTTTTTTTTTTTTTTTTTTATTTTTATTTTGGCTATATCAAATAAATCAGACATTCAGTGGAGCAGACGTATGTTCCTAGATAGGCCATTCATTTAGCTTGGTGTTGAGACTAGACAAAACACATTCAAAGAGATTAAAAGAGGAAAAAACACACAGTACAATACCACAACCGAAGATGATAGGTAAGTGTCAAAATTAGCAAGGCTCTTAGATACAGCATGCAAAACCTACATCTATAGGACATCTGATGTTTTATGAACATTATAGGTATTTGATGGACTCTCTCACACTACAGTAATTAAGAACTTGGTCTCATTTACTCTTCTGTGGATAAGGAGCACAAAAATATTAGAGTGCTTATAATCACTATTATCCCTTTGGTAAAGGCTTAAAATGCTCTAAGAAAACTGGAAGTATGAAGAACCAATTTTATTATGGCCAGTCTACACCACAGCAGCACAAACAGAAGGCTACGTAAGGGACTATTAATTTCACAGCATTTCAGACACCTGAATTAGCTAACTTAACCAGCTAATCTTCCATCAAAGTTAGACAGAGGTGTAAAAGCCTTCAGTATTTCTCAGAAGGAGTAATTCAGAGTCCCTCCCTTTCTCTATCCATCACTTTCAGGAATCTAAGATAGGCCCAACTGGCTTCTTAAAAGAGATTTTTAAATCTAGGCAACTATACATACACATTAAGGTTAGGGTTCTGTATTAGGATATTCTCTCCTTCTACAGCTATAATATTGAATTAGTGTTAGAAATTATTTAATAATCATAGGTCATCAGGAATATTACAATAACAGAAAAACATAATTACCTTCATTTCAAGATAAGGCACTCTAAGCCAATGAGCTAACTCTTATCTTAAGGGTGAATAAGTAAATGTCTTCTTTCAGAACAGCACCTTCCTGGCAAAGCTTTCTTACAAATATGTCATCTTCTTTTAAGCAATAAGAAGAAGCAAATAGATTATTTTGAATTGCAAAGGAGTATTACTGCTTTATTTCCTATTTCTTTTTCTCATGCGTTTTCCAGTACTAAAAATTATTGGTTTAGGCTGAAGGTTTAAAGACACTGCAGCATTTCCATAACTGGCTAAGTACTTCGCATTGTAATCTCAGCCGGTTTCATAAATTCCATATCTCTACATTAAATAATAAATGCATTTGGAGAGCAGTTATTATAACTAATGGGACTTTGGCACTGGTTTCTATACATTTTTTGTTATGCCTCAAGCAGTTTTGCATGTTTTACATCACAATAAGTATGTGATTATTAAAGTGTTCAGTTTGATTAATTATTAAAGCTTTTTTAGTAACCAGTCATACTAACTTTACAGTGCTGATTAATCCCCAATGGTCTGGTTGTTCTTTGTTTTCTAATTATACTTACCCTGTTCTCTTTTTGCAAAAGTTAACAGGTTACACTAAATGAGTACCTATATTTTTATGACATGCAAATAGAACTAATACTGTGTTGGATGGATCCACAAAGCTTTACTTTGCTGTGGATGTTTACAAATGGTTTCACAATATCGTTTTAAGAAGAGATTGTTTAGTGCCTGTGTAAACTCATTGTGCGCTGTTTAAGTTAAGAAGTGTAATGATACAAATAACATTACTGTCTCAATCTGTGGCTAGTAAGTGAATTGGTTTTAAGGATTTAAGGATTTCAACAGACTGCATTTTTTTAAATATACTTGAAGTATATTTATGTACTGAATGTTCTCTTTTAGTAATCTCTCCTGCTAAGTTCTCTCTTCATAAGTTAGCAGCATAATATTTAGCCCGTAAAGACAGGTCCGTTGTTTAATTATCGTCATCATTATTTTTTTCTCTGTGCTTTATTTTATTATTCTCATGTTCCAAGCAACTAAGGAAAACATTTAAGCCTGTGCTGAGCCCTTGGGATCAGCTCAAAATATACTAGTGGATTTAAAAGTAACTTATATCCATACCTAAAGTCAAACAAGTGTTTCATTGTTAAAAAGCAGAGAGAAGATTTCCATAAATTTCACTATTCCTCTCAATTACAGACTTTAGCTTTAAGAAAAATTACTGTCACGAAAGTCAGGTTGAAAACAAATTTATGGAAATCACTTTGGCTTCTTCTGATGTGCTGTACCTTTGATTTTTCCTCATTTAGACATTCCTATTTGAAAGGTTAGTTATTTGTTTTCCTAAGTTTGGTCTTCATTTATGAGATATTCTCTGAACGACATTCACCCAAAATATGGGATCACTTAAAAAATAAAAATTAAAAAAAAAAAAAAATTATGTCAGAAGGGAAAGAAATTTTACCAATGTTACAGTGAACTTCTAAACCATTTCCTATATTAAGGATGTTCACACACAGGTTGCCAGTTAAAATCAAACGTATTAGGTAGCCATAAAGAATGCCCCTTAAATGTACCAAATATTTGCCACTTGTGTTGAAACAATGTTTCTTTCTAGAGCTGGGAAAAATAAATAAATAAATAAAAATTAATAAGAAGGTAAAGAAAATGCAAAACCATGTTAGCACTGGAAGTATGCGAATGGAATGGATAAAGGCTGTGCAAAAGCTTGGAGAATGCTTTCCACGCTAATTGATCTTTTCCACCTACTTGGGAAACAAAAGGACTTTGTTCAGCTTTTGGTTTACCTACCCTCTGCTTAAGGGCAAGACTGTTGTCTACTGTGTTAAAAAGGCTGAGTTCTTTACTGGCTACATTATTAGAAAAGCTTCCTTAAAAATAAAAACTTGCTGTTATGTTCTTTTGCTTAATATTCTCAAATGCAATTAGTTCACATCCTGACAGAAGAATCCCTAACTCATCAAATTTGCTCCAACAATTTTAAATCCCTCTGCTTTTGATTGAAACTACACATGCAACTACTGAATAAATTCTAGCCTCAAATTCTTCCTGTTATATGCAGTCAGCAAAAGTACTTGCAGAACCATTAATAACTGCTATTTTAATTCTAATTTTACTGCTACTAATTCAACTTAACTTGAATTTATTCACCCAGGTCTTCAAACAATGGAAAAGACCTTAAGCTCCAGTAAAATGATTTGAGTTAAGCAATCTCTAAACAAAATGAAAATCTTGTATGTGATTTTACCTACAATACCCTATTTTTTTCCACCTCTTCTCTGAGACTAATGAGAATGAGATCTTCAAAATAAGGGAACAATAATTAAGCTTACAGGAGTTATACATAACTGAATTTGTATTGTTTCATTTGCATATAAACCTGATTTAAATCTATCAAAGTCTAAACCAAGCATGTGTAAAATCATTTGCTCAGGTTTGGGCTCATCTTTGATACACCAAGACCAGGTTTTTGGACCATCCTACAACACAAGGACAGTTGCAGAATCTCCTAGCTAGCACTTCTAATGGGCAGCACAGGATCCTGGTATGAATCTGTCTTTAGAGGAGAAATTGTGCCTATTAAGAGTTCACAAGCCTATTAAGAGTTCTCTGAAATACATAGGTACTTTAGAATATATACTCTAATTTGATTTCACCATGCCACTTTATAATGCATGCTGCATCTGCATCTTCAAAAATGCATGCGGTTCTGAGCCTCCCCTCATTCTACATCTCAAGGGCTTGGAAATGAGCAAAGAAACGGAGTGCCTTCCCCACACTGAGTGTGATGTCTGCAACCAGGAAAAGGCTGAGAGTTCTGGTAAAATTTTATAAAACTAAGTAAAAAGGAAGAAGAGGTGGATAGAGTTTGACTCCCTTTCAAAACAAGAACTAGGGATAATAGACTAAGTCAGGAGAAGGTGGGTTCAAAACAGATGGCTGAATTGTAGAACTTCTTCCCAAAGCATATTTGATTGCCTGTGCTTCACAGGGGAACTAAAGGAGACCTGAAAAGTTCATGGAAGATGAATCCGCAATGGTTGCTAAAACCTAGATAAAATGTTCATACCAATAGTTGCCGACCTGAAAATAGTTGAAGACTGGAAAGGCATTATATAAGAATACTATAGAATCACAAAATCATTTTGGTTGGAAAAGACCTTTAAGATCATCAAGTCCAATCATAAACCTAACACTTCTAAGCCCACAACTAAACCAGTGCCACATCTACATGTCTTTTAAATACCCCCAGGGATGGTGACTTTACCACTTCCCTGGGCAGTATGTTCCAATGCTTACCCTTTCAGTGAAGAATTTTTTCCTTATCTCCAATCTGAACCTCCTGTGGCCCAACTTGAAGCCATTTCCTCTTTCCCATCACTTGTTACTTGAGAAAAGAGACAGACACCCACCTCCTTTCTCTGTCCATCCAGATAGTTGTAGAGAGTGATAAGATGCCCCCTGAGCCTCCTCTTCTCCAGGTTAAACATCCCCAGTTCTCCCAGCTATTCCTTATAAGACCTGTGCTTTAGGCCCTTCACCAGCTTCATTGCCCTTTTTTGGATGCACTCCAGCATTCAATGACTTTCTTGTAGTGCAGGCCCCAAAACTGAACACAGGATTCAAGGTACAGCCTAACCAGTGCTGAGAACAGGTGGATAATCACTTCCTATACTCTTTTTTAGGCCTTCACATTTGATCAAGGTCTGACAGAGAATATTAGGTTACATGGATGTGAGATCTGACTCAATCTAGCCATCCTTATGGTTTACTGCATGAACCTAAACTAGCAATTCACTACTTTTCTTTTATTACAAATATTGCAAGGGAAGAAGAAACATGAAAAAGTGCTAATATTCACTGTATTTTATTAATTGATTTTTTTTTTTTTTTGTTGTTATGGGTTAATTTCAATCTACTGAAAAAGCACTGCTAACTCCCCCAATTTTTCGCGTTCGACTCCATAGAAAAATAGATTAAAGCTATGGTGCACTTACTCCTCTTATAGTTCTTATTTAACACAGCTCTGATTTTCCTTTTGAATTCACAAATACTATCTAAAAAAAAAAAAAAACCAACAAAAAAGGGGTATTTATTTCCCCCCATGTCTTCTTATTTCTAATCAATTCTACAGCCATGCATTTGTGATATATGTCAGTCAGATAAATCTGCAATTGTTCCATCTTTTACGAGTTAGTTGTGGGGTGGAACGATGCTCAGATGTAGATCAATGCTGCATCTCTTTCCATTTGTTCTGTCCTATTCTGCAGTGAATTAAAAAAAAAAAAAGTCCCACTGGTCTCCTTTATCATTTATTCATTTAATCTTCTTAACACTTCTCAAGTCTGTTGCTAAGAGGTGATCAAGAGAAGAAAAAAATTACATATAGAAACTAAGTGAAAGTCTTTACTTTGGGGAAAATAAGCTTCCAGAGTGCCTTGCAATCTTTCCAGCTGGCATGAGATGTAATACGTAGTACATTGCAACCCAGCTATGTCCTTTACACCAGAGAGAGATTAGTTGTTCCATGCAGACTATAAACTACTACTAGCAACCTTATACAACAAGAACAGGCAGATCCACAATCCACTGAAAGTGATTCAGTGCCAGATGCCTCCAAGCAGTCTTACAGCCAAGGGAACAAACCACAACTCTTCAGGTAAATACATTCCAGTAAATGAGCCCTTTCATTTCAAGCAAATAAGAAGGAGAGCAAATGAGAGCACATGAGGCAGAAACTGGAACATTGCAGCAGCATAGCAATAGCAGCCCAAACCCATTGTAATTAGCTGTTGTTCTAGAAAATGTTAAGAAAGTCAGGCCAAGCACTTTGCATTTGGAATTAATACCCAAGGCTACACCGTGGCAGAGGTCCAGAAGAACAAAGCAAGGAGTCTGAAGGGTGGAAAAACACATGCTATGTGAATGCTGCTTTCTATCCATGAGGTTAGTTAGATGCTAGGAAGACTTCCCTAGACAATTTTGCTTAGTCTTGCCTCCCAGAGAGCAGTGCATACATCTCAAATAGCAGCACAAATGGTATTTATCTGTTGCTAGCCCTCTTTTAGAAGGTACTGCTTTCTACTTCAGACATTTGTATAGGCACTGTGCACATTTACAGTATGAACAGCATCAACCAAACAGCATTTACTAGCTAGTTATCATCAAATGTCATTTAGAAATCACAGAGGCAGGCAGTTTTTCCTATCATGAAGACAGAGGTAGCAACATAATTATGTAACTTCACAAAATGACCAACTTATAACTGAAAAACATTTAGCTTGTCTCCCTCCCCTATCCATTCATGTTATAATACAAACCTGGTTCTGAGCAAACCTGTTTTTTACAAACCTGTTTCTGAGCACCTCTGTCCTTTGATTTCAGAGGTGCCAGCAGCAGAATCTGTTTAACTTTTACACAATGAACTACAGCCTTCCAGTATCTGTAGGGGCCCTACAAAGATGCTGGGGACTCGTCACCGCGGACTGTAGTGGTAGGACAAGGGGTAATGGGTACAGACTTAAACAGGGGAAGTTTAGATTGGATATAAGGAAGAAATTCTTTACTGTGAGGGTGATGAGGCACTGGAATGAGTTGCCCAAGGATGTTGTGAATGCTCCATCCTTGGCAGTTTTCAAGGCCAGATTGGACAATGCCTTGGGTGGCATGGTTTAGTGCGAGGTCTCCCTGCCCGTGGCAGGGGTTTGGAACTAGATGATCTTAAAGTCCTTTCCAGCCCTGACTATTCTATGATTCTATGATTCCTTTAAAAGCCCATATCCAGGCAGCAGGAGGATGGGTGTTGCTTTGCAGTTAACATCCGGAAGAGCTTTGGGAGGAAGGGGATATGACTCCTTCCTGCAAGCAGCAATGGTGCCTGGGTGCCAGAGAGGTTCTCTGGTGTGGAGGTGAGCGAGGGGCTCATGAGACTGTAACAATGCTGCCTTGGGAGAGTACACAGTGGGGAAGAAAAAGTGATTTGCCAGCATCCATGCCTCCAAAATGGGAGGTAGTATCCTTTGAGGGATCAATAGGATTCACTTGCGCTTGCAACCAGTCTCAGAACTTGAGCTAATAGCAAGCAAGTCCGGAGAAGAGAACTTAACAAAGACAAAGAAGGAAACAGAAAGGTTTGCAAACCCTCTTAGCTTTCTGTTATGTTCTGAGCAATCTACTTTAAAAAGTTCATTCTTCTAGTCTCTGTTCTAATGAAACTGGTATTAGAGATTCAAAATATATTCAGTGTTTAGGTTATAATAAATTCAAGAATTACTCCAGTCCCACCAAACAGGTAGTAAACAATATTTCAAAATATGGCCCAGAGTCTCCTGCTTTCAAACTGGCACTAAACACAAAGTCTTAAAATCCTGGGTTTTTTTAAAAGGAGGAACAATCCATTAAACACATGCATGCACACACACGAATGCATGCACACACAAGCCTCCTCTCACCAGCTGTCTACATCAGGTGATAATTTCCCATCTGCCAGAAAACGTTTTTTCCATCTCTTTGCATATTTTACCAGTCAGCAGCATAAAAGACACAAAAGAATAATGAAAATATGGACCAGTAGGAGTTTTCTGGAAAGAACAAAGATTCCTCACTGCCTGAAAGCAGCTTCTAAAAAAAAAATTACTTTTTTTCAATATTTCATGCTACATGTTTTCTAGTGGCACACTTTCCCAACACGCTTGTCAGAGCTTGGCATTAATCATGACTGATAAAATAAGTAAATACATGATCTAAAATGTAAGTAGGAAGAGCAACAGTTGAGAACAGGCAATGAGTTTACATGGGTTTTTTCATTAAAAAAAAAAAGAAGAAAAAAACAAAGGTGTAAATGTTCTCCTTAAATTTCTGTTCCAAAATCATTACTACATGAATTTTTATTTTCTAAATTTTTCCCTATATATTTACATACAAGACTCCCAAATTAAGAGAACTAAAGGCATTCATCCTTTTAGAAATCAAAGATACGACTCTGAAAATTTACATGAACAGCAGAATTTTCAGGAACTTTACAGAGTCATGGTGATAACATTATTTACTTTTACAAATGCCAGTGTAAATATCAGAAAATGAAAGTGTAGAAGATAGCATGAGATATGTTAACTATTATGGATTGCACATTTTGTCTAATAACAGTGTCCAAGAAAGTATTTAAGATTACTAGGATTCTATGGTGCCAATTTTGTTTGATATAAAATTCATTTATTGTGAATGTCCATGGAGAATCTGCATTTTTATAAGCAATGCTGAGAACCATAATTTTCATCCAGCCCCAAAACATGTATATGTCATGTTTGACTATAGAGTTTCCTATGAAAAATATGTATATGAAATTTTTCTAGTATTACTGGGACTCATGACTGGAAGGCTAACCCTGTAATTGCTACCTTGAATGACTGTAAACAAATGCAAGTAGAAAACTCGAAGTGAGTTATTGCATCTTTGGTTCTCAAAGAAGAAAGAACTTGGAGATCAACAATGAAGAGGTGTCCATTAATATTCATCTAAAATAGATAAATTATTTTAAAAGTCCTAGGTATATAGAGCCCAATAACCATCCCAAATGTTACTTAATATAATAAGGAAAAACAAATATTGAAATACTCCCTTTAAAACATCCAAATATCAAATCTTCATTGGCATCCCTATACTATTAGGCTGCAATAAGAAAAATTTGCATTAAAAAAAAAACCAAACCAAAACTAACAAACCCAGCCCACCCAAACCCCACAAAATCAAAACCAACTATCTCTAGCAGACAGATCAGAAGTAATTTTTTTTAGCCATGCCATTTTGCTGAGAGTTCTCTTAATATTCAATAACTGATGTGAAGAAATACAAGTTTCATTTCAGTGTCTGTTCTACTACAAAGGTAATGTCATTTAATCACCTAGATTATAAACTTCTATTCTCCCTTGAATGGTGAATTTATGCCTGCAGTAAAGCATGGACTACCAGATGTTTACTTATGGTCAACAAAGTTTGGCACTAAATTTTCAAAGTTTAGAATGAAAAGTGATTTAAAATATGAGATAATTAATTCATTGTGAACTAACAAACACAAAGAAAAAGAAAGAAAACCCACAGTGCTATTTGTATACTCACTTTTCATAAATTGTAGTTTCTAATTAAAGCACTGAAACCTCCAAACAGCAAATTCAACTTCTGAAAATCATGTATATTTTGCAGTATTTTGTGACACACAGGAATCATATAAAAAAGACCTGTCCATCTTTTATGAAGCATATAGTTTTCAATATATTATAGTAAAATGACTTGCCTTCAGTTACTTTGGCCAACAGGGTACCTACTCAATTAAAAAATACCTCGGGCTAGACTACCAAAGCCAACAATCCAGTGGACACACAAGCTTTCTAGGGATTTTTGAAGATAAATACTATGGAAATCTTAGAAAAAAAAGAGAAAGTTAAACATTAGCAACAATATATGACAGAGACTTGCTATTTTCCATTCTTCCAGACAGTCAGGAATAAACATTGTTAAATGGCTATAAAGCCATCTACCAACCATACAAACACATTCATGTTCTTAAACCCAGTGAGGACTGACCACAGTAATTAATCTGAATGCAGGCAGTGTGGTGTGCAAACTGGGCCTAAAAGATGTATCAGGGAAAACATGATCTACTATCTATATGTAGTAAGGAAAATTAAATAATACGGAAGTTGCCTAGATAGGCTGGTATTAACTGCCTTTGCTTTTACTCTTCCATCTAGTTACTTAAGATTCACAGTGCCTAAGAGAAGAAACAGAACCACAATGCTCATAAATAAATGCTGTATTTCAGTGCCATCAAGGCTAGGAACACAGATCGAAAGATTCTGTACAGCAAGATTCTAAACAGTAACTTTTCTTCATGCCACAGTTCCAGAACAAGTAATACAATTAAGAGGGGAAGTTTTCTGCATATTTTTTAATAGGAGTAAGTTCCTGATTATAAAATAGTCATTATGAAAGTAGTCATAGTCATATGACTACTAGTCATATAGTCATATATGAAAATAGCCATTATGAAAGGATCTGTGTTCTCAAGCATCCAAATCTGCCACCACTTGAAACTCAATTATATAATGTATTAATATTTCATAAATTAAATTCCATAAGATATACTTGGGCAACAGAGTAAATTAAAATTTGATTTATAATTAAAAACTTATCAATCATTTCAAGAACATTAGCACAACCCCCACCACATATTTGCTACTCTAGTCTCAGAATTCTAGCACAACTTGTCAGGCAGTAGTATTAGTTATCGGTTCTGTGTGGCAGACAATGTTTGTGGCAACACAGAGCTAATTTTGAACAGATCAGCAATGACAATGATATAATACATTAATATGTGCACTACACCAGAAAACTACAAGTACATGAAATAGCATTAAATTTCATAATTAAGGAGATCTCAAAAGTTAAATAGGTTTGTATTCTAGTAAGTTGAACATGATCATCAAAGGGAAAGGCAGGACAAAAAAGGGAAAAAAGACTGAGACATTAAGAGAAAAATACAAGAAATATTTTATAATAATATGCAATTACTTATCCATTAGGTCAGAATGGGACTGACTGAAAGCACTGTAGGAGGCTTTCTACAGAGTTAAAAAGTTCAAAAGCAGTGCAATTTCAAAATACAGATAATTTTTTCCTTTGAAGTTATAAAGTTAACAACACAGATAGGCTAATATATTTATAAATTCCTCATTTGGTTATGGTCATGCTGTTACAAGTTCAGATAATATTGTAGTATTTACAAACAGATTACGCATAATACAAAAAACTACTTTCATTTTCTGTCAATACTGCCTTAGGAGTTATTAATTTATAGATGGAGTACAGTATGTTCGATTAAGCAAAAGTTTTAGTAAATCTGGAGATAAGCAGAAGAGTTAGCCATTTGTCAAAGTGACTTACTGGATCACAGTTCACAATATCCTGTCCATGTAATTTTATACCGATAAATATACCTAACTTTATCAAAAAGTATTAGTCTATACTGTAATAACAAGTACTTCTTCACCAACAAGGTTCCTGTATTTACAGAAAGCACTCCTATAAGATGGAGGTCATTACATTCTGCTTCTGGTAGAAGAACCACTGACATTACATATTAACACCTAAGTTAATTAAAACTTTGCCTTTTTCAAAATGTGGAACTTGGAAGAATTTTGATTAGCATTAACAAACCCAAGTATTTTGCAATTAGCTTATGAATGTAACAGACTGCTTATAGACTAAAAAAGCTGTGAAAACCAAAGTCCTAAGCATTTTTTCCTGTTTATTGTTTTGAGCTCATTGAGAGGAAGAAAGAAATCAAACATATTCTTCATTCAAAAATATTTACATTAGCAACTCCCCTTATGATAAATTGAGAGGCGTCTGTTGAATGGTTTTACTCAGCAGTTCTTACCTAGCTTCTTGCACAGGATGTCTCTTAGCAACTACTCTTGGTCATCCATAATCATTTCATGTTCTTTGTGACATAATTAGAAAACTGTGGGTTGTAGCAGTAGCGGAGAACCTCAGGCCTTCAAGCATATGACATAAAGGTGCAAGTCCCATATGTTCATTTATATGAAGGCACTGAAGTCTGATAAAGAAAATTATTTTCCAGTATTGCAGCTAGGGGTCGAAATACAATAATCACTAATTTTCAAAATCTGCTTTATCATATTAATGCAAATCCTTATTACCATAGTAATGCAGATCCTTAAGTTGCTGTATGTGCAACTTAAGTGCAGAAGGACAGTAGAAACATGAGAGGACTCTCTGGTAGATACATTTGTCTGTCTCCTTCAACAATGCCTTCTTAATGTCCTTCTCTTCATATCAGTCATTTGTGGCATTTCACATGTGCCACTGTTTTTGAACAAGGTCAATAGTACTATTTCTTCATTATATTACCAAAGTTCAATATATCCCTCTTGAATAAAAACGTATATGCAGGGGATATTCAGAGTACACATGATGGAGCCCTACTTTCCTGGAGATGGTTGAACATCTGCCTGCTGATGGGAAGTGGGGAATGAATTCCTTTGTTTGCCTTGGTTGTCTCCATGGCTTTTGCTTTATCTATTAAACTGTCTTTTATATCAAGCCAGGATTTTTCTCACTTTTACCTTTCCAATTGTCTCCCACATTCCACCAGGGGAAAGTGAATGAGCGGCTAGGTGATGCTTAGTTACTGGCTGGGGTTAAACCATGACAGTAACTCCAGGGTGCTGAGTATCTCCAGCAAGCATATCTCAGTGTTGACTAGATTCCAGCGGTTGCATGGAAAATCCTGAATAATACACTTTTTACACCTGGTGCATCAAAAAAAAAAGATCTCATTATATCCCATTATTGTAATGGGGAACAGAACGCCAAGAACATATTAACTACACTACCAATAATGAATATAATGCATAATGCAGTGAGTAGTTTGCATTTCAACTGCTTTGCATAATTCTCATAAGACTAACCATAAAATTATCTGGCTGCAATTTTAAAAAATTGTTTTACTTAGTTTCTCTCTTTTCTGCATAATTTTGCAATTCTAATTAATTCCTGAGTTTTATACAAAATAATGACAAACTTTTTAAAGAAGTAGTATATTGTGGAGCTACATTAAAATCTTTAACTACATCTAATACTGGGTTTCTTAAAAAATATTACAGGCTATGACCTGAAGAAAATAAAATGGCAAGCACTGTTATACATCTTCATATGGCAACACATGAAAGAAAATGGAAACAAAATACATTTAAAATACTGTATTTTGGTCACTCCTGAATGACTTTAAAGCACTTCAAATGTTGACATTTTAAAAACAAAGTAATATAACTATAAAAAAGAACATATTATTTCCTAAATTTTAACTTCATTCATATTCGTGCAAGAAGTGTGAAATGGGCTAATCTTATTTGAATGTTTTGTTTGCCTCAGCTGGAGGGGGGAAGGAAAGAAAAGGTGAAACAGCACATTGAAAGGATGTATGCACTGATCATATCAGACAGTGACTTTCATTCCTCAGACATACATGACTCAGAAGTCTTTCTGAATCATGGCGATCTTGTAGGGAGAAGTGAAAACAAAAAATTCAGTATGAAAATATACTCAGTACTTGGGCTATCACCATACCTATTAAATAAATAGCATTAAAGATCACATCAAATGGATGAATTGCAGTAAAAATAAGATCCTATTTAATTTGTTATGCAGCATTAATCAAGACTAAAAAATTCAGCATGCAAATATTTGGACCTTCTTCTCTTCAGATTTTGAAGAGATCATAATAAAACCCACACAGTTTGTAACAGAAGAACAGACTGATTACAGCTCCCAGAAAGAGTTTCATATATGAAAAATAAGGGTACTAGCTGTCCTGAAGAGAAATCTGAATGTGTTTCAATTTTTTTTTCCTAATTCCATATAGCAAGTAATGTCTTCTAAGACTGTATCAAATGGTAAATAAACATTGCCAGAAAATAAAGAGCAGTCAATGGTTGTGTCAGTCATTAGAGTGGTAGATCCTTTTACATTGCAAAAGTTGACTTGAGTGCACTCCAAGCATTACAACTGTCATACCCAATATACAAACCTGAATACTACCAGTGGAATGAGATCATTGTGCTCACTTCACACAAAAGCAAGAGCTCTCTGATTACATAATAACATTCTGTATTCAGCTGCCTTAGCAGTGGATTTTTATTTCTATGATCTGTAATGAAGGAATGACTTTGTGCATTTTGTACATCTATCTTAGCCTACACACTATTGATTTCAGTCAGCTGAGCTGCAAAGCATGAAGACTGAACTCTGTGCACCTAAAATAATCATCCTTAAGAAGTACAGGAGTAAAAAAACCCACCCTGCATTTCTGCATTAGAGGTATCTGGTTTACAACCTGGCAAAACATGTCTACTTTTGGTGATTGTGAGAGACTGATAGGCAAATTCTGCCATAGAACATTCATGATATTTATTAGACAGTGAATGCAAACACAAATTTTTGCTTGGTGAGATGAATTAGTCACTTGAAAGAGATCATCTTCCAAATTGCCTTTCTGTCCTTGGCTGCATGACTGTAAAATGGTTGCCTTTCATGTTTCAGTTAAAGACTATTTTTCATGGCTTATTGTAGCCCCCCAAATGACTTTTACTAGAAAACAAACAGTAACTATGTGGACAACAGTGCATTTTGTAATGCAAACTCTACTATGTATTCAAGAGGGAAAAGTGAGAAACATGTTTATTTTTCCAAGATGTGACTTTAAATTTGAAGTATTTATCAGATTCAGCCTGCCAAGTTCAATATACAAGTTTACTCTGGTAGCGACACATAAAAGAATTCATGATATATCAGTGCAAAGTAATCTTTTGATTGCACCTCATTTTCATATGGCATTCATCAAGACAACTGAAGCAATCTCATTTGATGCTAGCAGATAAACTGGCTAGGAGTTTGCTTCTTCCTAGTATATCAATAAATAGGGAAGTACTGGATTCTGGATTTTTCTTCCTCCTCTCTTCATCCTCCATCCAATAGATACTGTATTTGCAGTGATGTGGTAGATAAACAGCATTGCTTTTATTATTTTACAAGTTAAACTCTTTAAAGATTTCTATTTCTTGCCTCTTTTTATTCTAAAATACTTCCATTTTCTAACCGCAATTTACGTTATTATTCTGAGCTCACCCTCTATTGTGTTTTCCTTCAGTAGCAGGATCATCATTTTCATACTGCCACTGTTGATATCGCTACAGTTCAACGTAGTTCATGAAAAGACTCTGACAGTTATTTCACAACTGTTTTACAGCTATAGCCTCTTTTGTAGGTATACTGCAATGTGCCTTTCAAACTTCTTTCTTCACAAGTTTAAAACTTCTAGTATACTTTGTTTCCTTGTTTTGGAATATGAATCATTTCACATTAGGCCTAGACAGCTCATGTCAGTACTGAGGTCTTCTGTATCAGAATGCTGCATTTATAATTTAATGATTTTCCTTTCTGATATGTTTTCTTTCCTTATTCTTATTCTCTACAACTTATTCTATTCCTTGTTCTTATTCTCTACAATTCATTCTATTCCTCACAGTTCACATTTATCTAGAATTTATCTACTCTCAGCCTGACTTGGAAATGTCTTCTGTCTGAATATGCTCAGATTTTTACCTTTTCAGCCGCTATATTATAATGCATATAATGTATTAATGCAGTTGCCCGGTTCAGGGGGTCTTAACTTCCCCTATCTTCTAAAGCTAGGATATTCAGTATGTTAAAAAATGATGAATTTCCTTACTGTTGTTCTATGGGGTATGATGAAATAGAGAAAAGCGGTTCCGAATGGCACTGAGAACAGTGACATTTACTGAGGAAAACCCAAACAATTACACAAAAGTAGAGGGCTACAGCAATCCACTATTTTATTTTTACATGTACAAGTTCCTTTTCTCAATTACAAGAATTTTCTCACAGAGCTCTGCTAGATTCTTCCCACAGGTGTCTCTGTGAGAAACACTATACTGTTTTGGACCAAGAACTACAATATTTTGTCTTCAGCTTCAACAAGATCACAAACACTTTGAAAAAAATGAGAAATATATCAAAAATGTATGGTAGTAGTCCTTCTCACCTCTCAACAGATAGTGGCACAAGGACTGTTAGATTCAGAGGTTGCATCCGAAGTACTGCATTTAATGGACATCATAGGAATCATTCTCCATGAAATTGGCTTTTCCCTTCTAAATCACTGTATGCTTTTGGTTCTATCATTTGCCTGATAATTTAACTAGTGGCCTTTTACTTTTTTGTTTGCTTGTTTAATGAAAAGCATTAAATAACCAGTTTACTTATCTTCTTCATTTAGCTTAAGTAACACATAAAGCACAAAATCAAGCTCAGAGCATGAGCTGGACAGAAGCATATTAAAAAGAGGTTAGAAATTAAACAATCTGTGTTCACATAAAGCACAGTCAGAATTATTTTTTTAAAGACTAATGGTCAATAAAGATATTTATAATCTCGACAATTTGACCAAAGTCATCATGTTTGCTGGGCAACATTTTACAATCAGAGACCATAATGAATTCCTAACCAATTACTGCATTCATAAATAAAATTGTAAACTAAAATACTTATAAGCTGTCTACCATTTGTGAGAAAAAGCATTGTGGTGGCACAAGCAAATTGCTTTGTATCAAACTCTTCTGAAGTGTTTCGCAAGTTATCTATTTCAAGTTCAGCAGTTTCTCTTATTTGCTGAGAGAAAATTGATGGCATAATATTGAGGTATTTTAAATATGTGTTTTCAAAATGAAAATGAGGAAAGTTAACAGCTATTTATGATGAAAAGTGCTAAGAACTTTAAAAAACAAAAGTCATAAAGACAAAAAAATATAATTCCTGATCAAGAAAACAAACCTGCTCAGCAATAAAAGGCCAATGCAGCAGTGAGGAGAATGGAGAAGGGATACCACTAAGCCAGAATATTTTTTAACATAAATTCTACCCAACTACATTGACAGTGTAGCAGATACGAAGAAGCGGAGCCCACTTAAAAGAATATTTCTGCTTCATATGAAATAATTCCTTTTTTATTCCATGGAAAATTCCTTCATCCCCAGTCTAAAGCTTCTTAAAGTTTGGCTTATAAAGTCAAGACAGGACTTGCTCTTTCATCACAGTAAGGATGTTTATTGAACTCTAGAGTCCCAATCTTGCGTGCTATCAGGTTTCCAGTCACTCAGCAATCAATCTGTCATCTTTACTCCAGTTATAAAGTTTTATAACCTTTCCATCTTTAACTAAGGTTTTCTATCCTTTCACTATGCTTCTGTGCTGGGAAATAAACCAGGAGCTGCAGGAACCCCTTACAAAACCCTCCAGCTTAACACACTTAGAACTTGCATCGCAAGTACTTTATGCCCAGTACAGCTGCTGGCAGAGAAATTGGCTCCGATCTTACCTCCCACGTCTCCTGTAGCACAACCGCTTCCGCTGGGTAGTTGTTTATTTCTCTTTTCCTTTCATATCCCTGACCTTTTTTCTAATGTGTTGAGTTTGGAGTCACAGTGATGAATGAGATGCGATGATGAGAATCATAGTGAGGGTGCAGCATGCAGGGCTGTTTCTTGGGCAGCATAGTAGCAGACAAAGGAGGGGGGCAGTGGAAATCTGACAGGTTTAGCTTGCTGACAGCCCATGTTTATTGGCTCTGAAAAGAATACAGATGAGACAGAGGAAAGGCAGAGATGACAATGACATAATAAATCTTAGCCACAGTGTTTTCAGCCCGAAAAAGTAAAGAAATAAAATCAAGTTTGGGATGCTGCTAATAGTTAGGCTGTCACAGAAATGAACCTCTTCACTGTCTGCATCTCTGGATGAGATTAATAGATACACTAGACTCCTCTGTACAGTACTTCTGCCATCTGCACAGAAAATTGCAGCCCTCTGTCCCCTTTGACAACAAAATACTTTGGGTAATCAGTTAGGCATTCTAGGTGATACATCAGCATACTTTTCACCAATACACTTAAAAACACTTAAATTGAGAAATTTTATTTAATGCTTGGAAATATTTTTAATATTAAATACATATAGTTGGGGGGGGTTAAGTGAAAAGAAAAGTGGTAACAATAAGGACCAGCCTACGTTCTGAATGCAGCAATCAACTCCTCTGCTGTTTCAAACACCATGCCTGTTTAACTTCAGTGGAGCTAAGCCATTTTGTATTATGTGAGGTTCTTGCCTCTAGTTTTCATTAGGGAAAAATTCTAAGTAAACTTTGAGTACATTCCAAACCATGAAGTGACGACAACAAGATTTTAGCTAAGATCAACTTTTTAAACTTTCAGATTTCCCTCCACCAAAATCCCAAATACACTAAAAGTTTCCTTCTCTCTTTTCAATATATCCAGCATGAATATGATTTTTGTGATATAATTTGATCATTCACTCTACCTCCAACATGCAACATCTTGCAGACAGGCTTTTTCAGAGCTGCTCTCATTTCTCAAGTTCCACTTATTCCTACAAGAGCTACTTTTAACAATTCCCTCTTTTGAAAAAATAGGACCAAGAATGTTGTCCTGGATTCAGCAGTAGCAGTCATTTTTTTCTCCTTCTTAGTAGCTGGTGCAGTGCTGTGGTTTTGACTTTCAGCCTGGGAACAGCGCTGATAACACCAAAGTTGTTAGTTGTTGCCCAGTAATGTTTAGTCTGACAAAGGACTTTCTGAGTCTCATGCTCTGCAAGGGAGGAGGGGAAGCCACGAGGAAGCAGAGACAGGACACCTGACCCAAACTAACCAAAGGGGTATTTCATACCACAGCACATCATGCCCACTGTATAAACTGGGGCAGTTACCTGGAAGGGTTAGATTACTGCTCGGTTGGGTTGAGTATCAGTCAGAGGGTGGTGAGCAGTTGCATTATCTTCCCTTGTTATTTCCCTTATCATTATTATTATTGGTGGCAGCAGTAGTGGTTTTGTGTTACATCCTAGTTACTGGACTGTTCTTATCTCAATCCGTGGGAGTCACATTCTTCCAATTCTCCTCCCCGTCCCTCTGGGAGAGGAGGAAGGAGAGGGAGTGAGAGAGAGGCTGAGTGGTTCTGAGTTACAGCTGGGCTTAAACCACAACAAATGTAAACTATCATTGCAAAATACTTTCATTATTTTTAAACCAGTTATTATCATCACCCAACCACAAAAGATAGTCAAAGCTCCTGGAAAGAATAATGCAAAGTTTCTTCGTGTCAGAAGCTAAAAAATCTGTATTAATTTTCATTCATCTCAGTCCAGTGCTAGGAAAGGAATATATAACATTAATCTTCCTGCCCATTGCAAATTACCTTATTATTGAATGTAGTAAAGAGAAGGCTGCCGTTATACCCAAGTGCACTAATAAAAGAGGTCAAAGAGTGCATCATACACTGCAATTTATACAGAAGAAAGACTGAAACATGCATGTTTTTTCCACTCTCTTCCAATAGTAACATCTTCTTTCAGGTTTTCATGCCTTTAATAACTTACTTTTCTATTGGAGGCTGGTTTTGTCTCCAAAATTATGCATGTTACTTTACAGGTCTAATCCACACAAGGTTGGCTGACCTGTCCATCAGCATGCAAAAGTGAAAACAGTGCAACCTTAGTTTTACAGAGCGAAAAGCAGAAGCAGAGGGGGCAAACAGTATTCTTCCCTCTAACCAACCATTAGACCAAGGCACACTTGTTGAGACAGGAACATATGCTAAATTTATACAAAGTAAAATTTATAGAAATGGCAAGTTTTCATGAAAACCAGACTTCTTTAAGGCATGTAAAAAAATCCCACAAGAATAGGCACTAACCATTTTTGGGAGAGAAAATTATTCTCTTCCTAAACTTGGGGAGGAAAACTTTCATTTTAGGATCCCAAATAATTATATAGGCCTCTCAACAGCCAGTTGAGCTGTCTAGCAAAGTATGTTTTTATAACATATATTACTATTTTTTTAACTTGCAGAATTAAGCAAGTTGAAGTCATTTGTCCAAAACTTACTCGAAAGACAAGAATCACAGTAGAAACTGATTTCCAATCACCTGATCTAATTCTGAAATGATGTTGCATTACATGTTTACTACTTCATAACTGCTTGTCCTGAACCACTTAATTCTGTATTAAATGATGTATACTTAGCTCCTCTATACAGAATAATTTCTTTTTTTTATTCTTTCTAGTTAAACAATGACAACAAAACAAAAAGGAAATTATCTACAAGAAGTTACACTTCTTGTAATTATTTCCTTTGGCACACTTTTCAAAATACTATCTACTTTTCACCCATAAAAAAAGGATGATATGAAAAAGAAAACAGAAAGAAAAAAAAAGCTATATAAGTAGAAATAATAATATAAGTGTATTAACTAAAAAAAAAAAAACAACAAGAAAAAAACCCAAAACCCCACAACTAAAACCACAAAACAAACGACGACAAACACCCAGGATTAATCAATGTACATATCTGGTACTCACCAGGGAAACAAGCTGTCATATGTTCTCTTGAAACTACCACCAATTAACACAGATTTTTTCGTGGTAGACAAATTTTCACGTGCATCTACAGCTGAAAATTGTCAATTTGACAAGCTAAGCTCCAAGATTTCACTGCCTGTACTGATCCTTATAAACAGATTACTCAAACTAATCACAGAATCAGTCTTCTTTAAAGGGGAAAGAAGACAACAATTTTTACAACTATTCCTGCATGGTTTTAATTCTAGATCTCCTGATCTGCTGTCTTGTGACAACAGTGGCCTTTGATGCCCATGCCTGACCTTGCCAAGCTCTCCATTAGTCTCGGATATCTCTCTAAAATAGAGAGCCTCAAAAAAAAAATACAGTAGTGCTCACAAAGGGATGAGAAGTGCATGCTTTTTCAACTCATGATTATTTTTGCAAGCATATGCATCTTCCTACCATTTTCTTGGGAGTATAAAAACAAATAACCTAAACTCTGCCAGAAATCCTTATGTTTTGTTCTTTGCTTTTCAAAAATTTCTCTCTAGGGGCATAGCTCAACAGTGAGAAAAAAATTGTGGTAGAAACATAAAGTGTCTACCCACCCAAAGTCAAGCTGTCATCTCAGCTGGGGATGCTGACATTCAGTGTTATATTCAGCTAAAGACAGAATGAGTTAGACTACTGCCTAATAGGGCTATTTGTCAGTGGAAATGTTTCATCCCAGATCTGGGGACTACTTCTGTTCTTCTGAACATAAGACTTTTTCTGCACTTTTGCCTAAATAAATCTTTCTTAGTTACTTCTCGATGTATCTATTATATTTATCTATTATAACTTAGTTATTTGTAACTGCTTCTTCATTTTGTTTGGTCTGTGTTAATTTCCACCTTACTAAATAGGATTTTAAATATTAACACTGAAAGTATTATTTATAAAATTGAGGACTAGGGATGGCTCTGTCTGAGGTTCAGAGTACCTGGCAGTTCCACTTCAAAAATCACACAATCATAAGAGTTTGAAGGGAACTCTGGAGATCATCTAAGTCCAACCCTCCTGCCAAAGCAGGCGCACCTACAGCAGGTTACACAGGAATGTCTCCATAGAGGGAGACACCACGATCCTCCTGGGCAGCCCATTCCAGTGCTCTGCTACCCTCAAGATAAAGAAGCTCTTCCTCCTTTTGGGGTGAAACTTCTTGTGGTTTAGTTTATGGCCATTGCTCATTGTCCTGTTGCTGGGCACTAGTGTAAAGAGTCTGGCACCTCTTCCTGGCACCCACCTTTGAGATATTTGCATGCATTAACGAGGTCCCCTCTTAATCTTCTTTTCTTTAGACTAACAGGCCCAGCTCCCACAATCTCTCCTCATAAGAGAGATGCTCCAGACCCCTGAACACCCTTGTGAGTCTCCATTGGACCCTGTCTGTTAGCTCCTTGTCTTTCTTGTGCTGAGGAGCCCAGAACTAAATACTACTCCAGATTTGGCCTCGGCAGGGTCAAGTAGAGGCGGGAGATCACCTTCCTTGACCTGCTGTCCACATGCCTCCTGATCTACCCAAGGATACCATTGGCCCCCTCTTGGCTGCAAAGGATCCTTCACAGCTGAGCTGCTTTCTTGGTCAGTCCCCAACCTGTACTGGTACTTTGGGCTCTTCCTCCCCAGGTGCAGTCCCCTACACTTGCTCTTGTTGAAACTCATTAGGTTTCTTGCCATCCAATTCTCCAGCCTATCAAGGTCCAGCTGAAGGGCAGCACAGCCTCCAGGTGTATCAGTCACTCCCCCGGCTTTGTATCATCAACAAACCTGTTGAGGGTGCACTCTGAGCCCTTCATCCAGGTCACTGAGAAACAAATCAAATGAGACCAGACCCAATATTGATCCCTGGGGAACACCACTGACTACAGGCCTCCAACTGGATTCTACTTGGCTGATCACAACCCTCTGAACTCTGTCATTCAGCCAGTTCTCAACCCACCTCGCTGTCCATTCATCTAACCCACGTATCTTAAGCTTACCTATGAGGATGTTATGGGAGACAGCGTCCATAGAGGATGGCAAAGAAGCCTACTTGAGTGAAGTTAGCTGAACTAGCAAGTTATTTTCTTAACAGAGAGCTGGACCCAGCATAAGCTAACTTCAGGACACTTGCTGTGTAAACCTTCCTCTGCTTTAACAAATGATTAAGAGAAGAAAATAGTGAATTCAGGCAGAGATCAGATTGGAATCTTTGTCACTAATTTATAATGGAAAGTCTACCAAACCTCAGTAGCTAATTAAGATCTAAAAATTAATCCTTTTCTTGGTAGCATGCTGTAGAGGCTCACTGCATGTCAGAAAAAAATGCAAGATCAATGCTAACACCAAGCTCAGAGTGCAATCAATGGAAATTATATCTGTGCCATGGAGGACTTCATTCCAGTATTTAAGAAGAATCAAAGGGTCAGTTTGCCCATAAGTTGGCTTATTTACACTTCTCATTCAGCATAGAGGGATAAGCAACTGAAACTGGGAACCTAAATCTTGCAGGATATACTATACAGGTAGCAAATTCAGCTCCTATCCTACTTCCTGCACAGATGTCTCAGGCCTGTAGCAGTACCATACTTCACAGAGAAATCTTAATATTTTTTTTATTTTTAAAAAGGAAAAAAACCCCAAACACACACACACACACACACACACACACACACACCCCCCCAAGAAAGCGTACTGGAAAAGTGCCAGTTAGTTGTCTTCTGGTGATGTTTTTGTTGCATCACCAGAATTCTTTTGTGCAGTTCAAGCAGTCTCTTGGATGGACAGCCTGTGGAAGGGTCTCTTGCCAGTTGGTGTGACTGGATCCTCTTCTCCAGCCTTGTACTCCTAGATAGTCAGGAAATTTCTAATTTGTACCAGGGAATTAGGCTATAGATGGAAATAAGAGAGCTCTGAGGGTAACTTTGCCAGCCTCCCTGAGGTCTTCCTCTTTTCACTACCAAAAAACACAGGCTAAATCTGGCTCCAGGAGGGGATATAATTATATAATCGAAGAAGCTCTGCATCAGTAATTGTTTTTTTAGAACATCAATCTGTGTTCAAGTTGGTCAAACACACAGTTCTTTTTGCCCATATTATCAAGCAGCTGGAGTTTACTAAATAAGCAGCACAACTGTCACCAAATCATGTGTGGCTCTGCTGAAATACCTAGTTTCCAAGCAGAGACTCAAAAGAGAATTCACAGCTAACTGAACAGCATCTAAACAATTCAGTGAGAGCTCAAGATAAAGCTAAAAATAATCAAGCACAAATCACACCCTTTTTGCACAATGGTCTAATCTTTGGTTTCACTGCAGACCTAATGTAGCCTGTTTTCCTGTGAAAAGTCTCTTAGCAGTGTCAAGGAAAGGAACAGCCTGCCCCCTGAAAGACGCACTGATGGAGGGCTAGTACAGAAGGGCTCAGTATGAAAGCTCTATATGAAAGATCTGCAAATGAACAAGGAAATCCTCAAAAGGGGTTCAGAATTAAATAGCTAATCAAAAGGTTGTAAAATTAGTAAGAATATCCTCATCCTACTACAAGGGCACATCAGGGGAAGAGTAGGAAGTGCATATAGGAATGCTTATCAACTTCCTGAGGCATTTCATAGTCTGGTGAGAGAAGAGACCTCACTACATTTTTTTAGATCCATATGATGCATGATTCACCCAGTGAATAAGATTTAGTTATGGAGAAAAAAATGCTAGGAGTTATCATCACAGAAAACTGGCAAAATTTATTTGCATGAGACAGTAGTTCCCTTAGGTTTTAGCGAATATTTGGGTTGGGTTTTTTTCTAAATTCCCCAAGATCAAAGCACAGTAGTTTTTTGACTACCCGTAGTTTGGAAAAACAGAAATCTTTGTCTTACAATTTCATTTTAAGACAGTAAACCAAATTCTCTCCTGTTTTTCCCATACATCTCAATAATTTGACATGCAGAATACAGGTATATAGGAATATGTAAGAAATCTACCAGCTTCTGAAAGGTCACACAAAGGGGAGCTTGCTGGGGAGATTAAGTTCAGGTTACTAAGACCTGACCTGTCAGTCCTTTTAGTGCAAGATTTAATACTGTTAGCACAAAAAAGAAGATTTGGCGTATGAAATTTATTTGCAGTGCTTTATTTGTTAAACACATTACCAGCTCTCACAGATGAAACAGAATCTGAACTCAAGTTTTGGCATGAAAAATAGTGTTGGAGCTCATTAAATCAGCTTGAATTATATAGCAGGATAGCATCCCTGTTGGAAAATATGAATTTGGTGTCATCAACTTTCTTAAAATAAAGTGTTAATGATTCCTTTTATGAACTTCTAGCATATGAAATGAACTTAGACAATCTGTTTTCTCAAGAACTGAAGAAATAATTTCAAATACATAAAAAGAATTAAACTTAGATAGCAACCTTTTTTTCCATTCCATCATTTGGTCACTGACTTTCACATTTTTAAAAGAATTTTAAGAAAGTGCAGTAATATTTGCCTAAATACATATGACAATCTTCAGAGTGAAGTCTCAGTAAGTCAGACTTCACTCAGTAAACATTTGCCTGCATGAGGAACTTATCATCTGTCCCACTATGAATAACAACGCATCTCCATGTTAAGAATGAAAACTATGTTATATCTATGCATGTGTACAGGCACATACATATACACATATGAAAAATATAAATAGTACCTATCTGTATATTACATACACATATATGCATAAAAAGTAGTAAATATATATATGTATATACAAGTTCAAAGCAGAATAGGATACCTACAAATTAATATATTACCATTATATGTAATAGAAAATCACAGCAATGATAGTAAAACGCATGCATAAGTCCATTATTAACCCAGAGCTTTGTTATTATGACAACTGTCTCACAGAAGCTTAAAACACAGTATGCAATAGTACACACCATAGATATGAAATAATTTTGTAACATAACTAGCCTCCATGCTATTTAAGGGTCTAGAGCAAGAAATGAGTATAAAGGTAAAGAAAAATTTATCAAAAACTCCTTCCCATTGGAGTTTTCATACAGATTCCACACAGTTCATAGAAAATATATTGGCTACTGCAAGCTTTTTTCCTCCTGAAACAGAGCAAATGTAAAATGCCCATGTTTATATCACTGAATCTTATACTATTTTTGATTTTTTTTTTTTTTTCGTACTTAAAGTGGATGGTCTTGAGGATTTGGCCAGATCATTATATATTCAAACTTAATTAATGATAAATGCCATGGATGCAAACATTAACTCATTAAGCAGTGTGAGTAATTCTAGAAGAGCAGATGGAAGTAGGTAGAGCAGTTTTGCTAAGCAAAGCAATGTTTGTATGCAGCTGGGAAAAATTTCATACACTGTAGGAATAATTAAATGTCTAAATTGCAATTCTATGTTGGGTATTCACTGTTTTAGCCATTTTTACTTATAAATTTAAGAGTTCGCTGTGTAAACTGATGATCCTTATGCACGTCATCCTCTGAATATCTGAAGAGGAAGACAAGATTGCGCTGTTCTCCAGAAAGTAGCTATGAAAAGCCATTATGAGTACTTCTTATCTATTCTTATTTGAATCTGTTTCTTCTACCAATTCCTAAACCTCTTATTATATCACCTCTTGTATACAGATATAAAGCAAAATCGAAACTCTTTGTTCATACTTCCATTATCTAGTTTCTTTTATGACAAAGCCAGTCACCTGACAGTCACCTCACCTACTGCCCACATGCCTATTATCAACTGAGGTATCTCATGGGGAAAACAAGTTCTAAAAATCTGCAGAAAAACCTTAATAGATCACTCCAGTCTAAACAGAAAATTTTACGTAAAATGCCTTTCCCAAACATAAGTGATGGCACAGAAGTAAAACCTTGAGATTTTATATACACATTCACACACACACACAAAAAAACCCCAAACAACCCCACATACCTTCCCCCACCCAAAAAAAAAAAAAAAAAAAAAAAAACAACAACAAAACAATCCCAAAACCAAACCCAAAATCACAACACTAAAAGTCATTAATTTACTCTGTATGATTTTTAATCCTTCACAGATGGTGTTAAATAAAGCAAAGCATTTTCTCCTGACTGCTCCAAAATAAAAAACAAACTTTTTTTGCTCACATTTTTGATCATCAGGATATATTTGTAACTACAATACCCCCTATTTGGTCATGGGGCACAGAACAGCTTTTTATTTTCATTTCTCCCTAGAGTTAAGAAAAAGCAAGGGATGAGACTATGTATCTTCAAGTTGAGGTGAGATAAAACCCAAGAAGTTGAAAAAATTGAAATATTTGGGGTATTTGTGACCATTTAAATCGGAAAACTTTCCAAGAAAAGAACTACAAATGAAATTTCCTGGTGCATGAACCAACGGATATTGTTGCAAATTGCCATTACCCCTTCCAAACTCTTGAACTGAGTCTATGACAGATGAATGGAAAATGGAAACATTGCTCAGACTGCCAGTCAAACTTTTGTCAATAGTTAGGCAGTCAGACTGTAGCTCAACTGCATGCCAGAGTCTAAAATCTCATCTTTATTCTGCAACTGTCTGGCTGCAAAGCCTATGCTCCTAACCGTGCAATCAAGCCTTGAGAAAGGCAACATCTTGTTATTCAAGTACTTCCCTCGCTAAGCAGTATTTATGCTTCATGTACTTCATATACAGCTAACCCCAGTATTCTTAGATGTATACATTGCGTGTCTTTAATTCAGAGAATAACTTGACATGTTTGAGCAGGACGTACATTTCTGGGGTACCTATAGGACATTTAGAGAATCAAATACTTAACTGTAAATCCATCTGGATAGACTACTAAGAGAAATTAAAACCACAGCATGTTCTGGCACTTACTTAGAGGTCAGTGAATGAGTGAGCCTCAAATCAATTAAAATCTGGGGAGATGTAATGTTCAAAACATCAGCACTTAAACATTCAGGAAAGCGTCTGCATTACAGGAAAGATATAATTCAGCCACCACTCGTCAAGTCTGATAAATGGTCACCCCTTTTGGCTTACTATATTACCACAGTCTTATAGCTAACGTTACCAGACTAAAACCTGGTAAAGGCTATGACCTACAGAGATGAAAAGGGTAACATGCATTCCTTTGTATAAAGTAACAAAGTAAGAAGTAGCAACCACTGACATACTTTGCACATTATATAAACAGAGAGAAGCATACCATTATTTCTTAACTAAATAAATAATTATCAGTAACTAAATGAATTATGCTTTTAGAACTCTATGTATACTGTTGTAACAGTTCGTTATGACTTCAGTCTCACACATCTAGTTTTACGGTATGTGAAAAATGGTGTAGTTGCATCTTATTAAATTAAATTAGACACCACATGCAGCTTAAGCAATTGCTGTAATTACTCTGTAATTTCTAAAATACGTATAATAGAAATACACGAATGATATAAAGCTCATTCTTATGTAAACAGGGTAATTAATACAGAAATCTCAAACTCTCCTGACTGTCAAAACCAATATGCTTAAAAACTTTAGGAAGGGCTGGCAAGGTGCCTTCAAAGACTTTAGATGAAACTGGGTAATCAACTTTCAGCATTATAAATATATGCATAAAACATGCAAATGAAATTCAATAGATATTACATAACAAACACTCTAGGATATGAAACCATGATTCACCATTTGTTTTTTCTCTGGGTAATAAAGACTAATTGTGACTGTGCTCAGTTGAATTGGAAAAAAGTCATCAATCTCATTATTAGAATGTAAAATGTAGGTGATGGCTCCCACCACATCTATCCTTGTATTTCATGGCCTGTTCTTCCTTCATACTCCTACCACTCACACTTCAAGATGGACAAAATTTTGAAGTAAAGCTGCTAAAATCAGAGTCTGAGTAACTACTGACTTCTTCCTCAGTAGTTGCCTCTTTTTTCTCAGAGGAAACACCATCACTGGTTTTGGCAGTGTTGCACCAACATAAAATATCTAAGGCAATAGGAAGTCAGATCTTTAGGGTGTATTACAAGGCAAATGACAGCCATTTAAAAAGAAATTTGTGTACTAAGGTGTCACGGTTTAACCCCAGCCAGCAACTAAATACCACACAGCCACTCCCATTCTATTTCCCTCTTTTATCTCCTCATTGGGATAGGGAGAATCAGAAAAAGATGAAACCAATTGGTTGAGATAAGAACAGTTTAATAATTGAAATTAAGTAAACATAGTAATAGTAATAATAACTGTGATGAAAGGAAAAAGAGAGGAATAAAACTCAAGAAAAACAAGTGATGCGCAATACAACTGCTCACCACCTGCTGACCAATACCAGCCCATCACTTAGCAGAGATGGGCCACTTCCAGGTAACTCCCCTCAGTTTATATACTGGCCATGATGTGCTTTGGAATGGAATATCCCTTTGGCTATTTTGGGTCAGGTGTCCTGTCTCTGTTCCCTCCTGGCTTCTTGTGCCCCTCCTCACCAGCAGAGCGTAAGAGACTGAGAAGTCCTGGACCAGGATAAGTGCTACTTAGCCACAATTGAAACATTGGTGTGTTATCAGCCTTATTCTCAGACTAATGCCAAAACATAGCACTGCACCAGCTACTACGAAAAAAACCAACTCTATCCCAGCTGAAACCAGGACATAAGGCCAAAAAAACTAGTAAGATGATGAAGTATGCAAAGGGAACAATATACAAACCTCATCTGCATTTTATACTATAATTTGCATATAAATACTGTACGTGTTCATTTGCATAAACACTGGTTGAGCTGTTGCAATTGAAACCCTGCTTGTTACTTAGGCAATCATATTCCTGAGAGTTAAAAGTGGAAATATAGAGATTATCCTGAATCTAAATTTTTTCTTTGTTAGCTTTCATTACGTCTTACCCAGGAATCCAGCACACCAGAACGAACAATTATGGGGGGTTGTGGTTTGTTTGTTTGTTTTCCTAGCCATTTTTTTTCCCCTGAAGCTTCTTTATTAGCAGCAGAAGGGACATTCACAACAGGACTTATTTGTTTGTTAAATAAATAAATATCAGATCTTGGGTTTCCATGTAAATTCCAAGAATTCATTTTTATAAATAAATTTTCCTTGAGCAAACTGCACAGAAACTGGAATTAGTTACAGAACAGCCTGACATTCTCCATTTCTACATCTCAAGTAGTGATAGATGAGCTGTATGTATGAAATAAAATTTGTAACACTTTTTACAAAAATCTGAAGAGGAAGAAATTTCAGAAACCTGTAAAATATACATTTTGATTTATCATTGTGACTGCTCTGTTGCAGGAAAAGTCCTTCATAAACACCCCTTCTTCATGATCTGGTAGAAACCAAAAATCTTAATTTTTAAATTATTATTTTTACTTACTGTATTTCAGTTCAGAAGAGTGTCCTTCACAAGCACATCTCTTATTTACAAGCACTGTGTGCTGCAGTACAACAGTTGTAAACCAAATAGATAAAATAATACTCTTTATCATGATTTTACAGATGTAAAATGTGTAACACAGGGAAAAACTAATAAACAACTTGTAAAAATTCATACAGAATGTCTCTGCTAGAGCTAAACCCAAACCAATCAAATTACAAGCCAGTGCCTTAAATATAGTGCGAAAGAGAACTTTCAAAAGTCTCATTGTTAGTGTTCAGCTGTAATGCACAGGATCTCTACTGTATAAATATTGATCATCATTGCCCTCTTACTTGATCTCCAAATTCAACTATATCTTTTCTGAAAAAAGACAGAAAAATCAAAACAACCATCTACTTATATTTGCAGTCATTCTATCCACTTACTCTATTAAAATTCTACAGAAGATGCTGTGACAGTTTCTAAAAAATACCTAACTTTGTAATGCAGTACATACAACATAATGCTATTTTCAAGGAGGTTTAAGGTTAAAACCTGAAAATAACACTAAACAACTACTTAGCACTTTCTATTTACTGATCTCAAAAAGGGAAGTTAAGTGTAATTATACCTGTAATTCAGAATAACGAGGAAGTGACTCATCCAAAGCCCAGGAGAAAGTGAAAGAGTATAGCACTCTAATGCCCTATTCAATGAACAAAGCCACCTCCCTATAAAAACAGGGAAAGATTTGCTCTGATGGACAAGTGATAATTATCTGAATGGGAACAATCTACTTTTACCTGAAACCTCTAGTGCGTTTGTTCTTTATTGATATGCCATCACACTCAGTGTCAACTGAAATAACATCTGACTTGCTTCCAGCAGAGGACAAAAGTGCAGGAAGTTGTCAGAGAACCAAAACAAAGCAAAAAAGAAAAGAAAACAAACAAACAAACAAACAAAAACAACCCAAGAAAAAAAGGAAAAAGTTAATAGAAGAAACCATCAGTACTGAAAATACTTTTTCTGGAGGGTTCTTGTCTATTCAGTTCTTTCTACCTGACTACTAAACAATGGATAAATCCTAAGGAAGAAGCTAGCCAGCACTTTCAGGCAACTTGAGGGTTACACAAGAGTACTTATCTGGGCACACAAGACAAATACCTCAGTCTGCTTGCTTTCTACAGTAGTTTTTTTTTTTATTATTATTTTTTTCCTGTTTTTCAGAAGAGATAAAGATAACAGACTATTTGAGATTCCTTGTATTCTGCCAATTAACAAAACTAATAGAACATCATCATTTAAGCTTAATCAGCATAACTAAACAACTTTAGAATCCTGTCTCGGAGTGTGAAGAAGCAGGACAGACTGGCAGAAATGCACATTAGAGAAAAACATTAGTATTTTGTTCTGTTACTTTTGGCAAAGGTTTTGCACGCGTTTCTTGTTGATGGGTTTGGTTTTTTTTTTTTTTTTTTTTTTTTTTCCTTTTAATGCCAGCTCTACTTGAATGGGCAGCAAAGCACAGTGGTATTACATGGTTTTCCTGAGAAGATTTCCTGGGAAAATTGTGTGCAGTTCTGGTATCCTCAACATAAAAAAGACATGGAGCTGCTGGAGCAATTCCAGAGGAGGGCCACGAGGATGATCAGTGGGCTGAAGCATCTCCCATACGAAGACAGGCTGAGAAAGTTGGGGCTGTTCAGCTTGGAGAAGAGAAGGCTCTGTAGAGACCTCATAGCAGCTTTCCAGTATCTGACGGGGGCCTATAAGGATGCTGGGGAGGGACTCTTCATGAGGGACTCTAGTGATAGGACAACAGAGAATGTGTTTAAACTTAAACAGGGGAAGTTCAGGTTAGATATAAGGAGGAAGTTCTTTACTGTGAGGGTGGTGAGGCACTGGAACAGTTTGCCCAAAGAAGTGGTAAATGCTCCATCCCTGGCAATGCTCAAGGCCAGGTTGGACTTGTCCCTGCCCATGTGTCATGGATTCAGCAGCAGCAGTCATTTTTCTCCTTCTTGGTAGCTGGTGTAGCACTGTGTTTTTGATTTTGGGCCTGGGAACAGCGCTGATAACACCAGTGTTTTGGTTACTGCTTAGTGATGTTTTGGTCTGGCTAAGGACTTTCTGAGTTTCATGCTCTGCCAGGGAGGGGGGAAGCCGGGAGGAGGCAGAGACAGGGCACCTGACCCAAACTGACCAAAGAGCTATTCCATGCCACAGCACGTCATGCCCAGGATGTAAAACCAGGGGCAGGAACCCGGAAGAGTTCAGTTCACAGCTCGGTCATCGAGTGGTGAGCAATTGTATCCTCTTTCCTTGTATTTCCCTGGCCATTGTTGTGGGTGGTGGCGGCAGTGGTGGTTTGTGTTATACCTTAGTTACTGGACTGTTCTTATCTCAACCAGTGGGAGTTGCATTCTTTTGATTCTTCTCCCAATTCCCCCCCCCCCCCCGGAGTGGGGGGGAAGAAGGAGGGAGAAGTGAGTAGTCAGGCTTTGTATTAGAAGGGGTGAGCTATTGTATTCTTCCCTTGTATTTGCCTTGTCATTATTGTTATTGGTGGTAACAGTAGTGATTTGTGTTATACTTTAGTTACTAAACTGTTCTTACCTCAGCCTGTGGGAGTTGCATTCTTTTCGATTCTCCTCCCCATCTACCCGGGAGCAGGGGGAAGAAAGAGAGGGGAGTGAGTGAGAGAGCGACTGCGTGATTTACGGCTTAAACCACGACACCATGGACAGGGGGGGTTGGAACTAGATGACCTTAAGGTCCTTTCCAATCCTAACTACTCTATAATTTTATGATTTCTTAAAAAACAAACAAACAAACGAACAAACAAAAAAAAAAAAAAACAAACCAAAACTATACTGATAACTGTTTAATGTAAATTGCCTTCCTTTAAAGAAAAACACACTGGTAAGTAATTAATGTAAATTGCTCAATACTGAGCAATACAGAAACATAACTGACTGGCTATGAACATCTATAGCCAGTGGGCTTAAATACACCTTGCATACCATAACAAGAAAGAGCATGTACACAGAACCACAGGTGGATTTTAAACAAGCCTCATTCCATTGAGGTGCTTGTATTCAGAAAACACTATAAACTTCTCTTCTCGTCGATTTCAGACAGCCTGAGGGCAAACAAGGTCGCTTGTCAATTTATAGCCTAGTTTATACCTATAAAGGCCCCGTGAGTCTCTAAGACACAAATGAATGTCTATTTCCTTTATGCTGCACTTGGGCTTTTGATACTCATGTCCTCCAGGTACATTATTGTTGTCTGAGACTCATTAATGTGGCAAGACAGAAATTGTAAGTGATGGGCTGTGAGATGTTACTTCCATTTTAAGATTCTATGAGGTAGTTTCATTAAGGTACTTGTGCCATTAATTCTGTGGTACTCCTAATAGAAAATACTACAGTACAGACAAACTGATGTTGAGCAGTGGGGGCAATTCCAAACACAGTAGTAAAGAAGAAGAATTTAAGGGAAGAACAAGTTCAGTGTTAGCATTTACAGGTAGCTTTCCAACTATTCACATTCATTCAGTACCATTATTCTCTTGTGCCTGTATCCTACAGTTATATTTCAAATGCTGTTTCTTTTTTCAGTATTTTCAAGACAAAATATGGTTCATGTTTTTTTTCCTCCTCCAAAACATAGGCAATTTTGAATGTTATTTGTTGATACATTTCTTGCTCTATTTATTAGGCCTCTCACTGCTGCAAAATCATCTGGAGAGAACAGGCTTCATTTGTGGAACAGAATCAGTCAACTGAACAAGTACTGTTTCAAGAAACTGTACACCCTCCACATTATGCCAAGTTTCATTTTCCTTTCTAGCCAGCTGAGAAGAACACAAGCAGTAAGAACCATTGACTCCTGAAGGAATTAATGAAGAGTAGAATACGTTAAAACTCCAGCAAAATATTTACTGACTGTAGAGTCCAAATTTGCTGAACGACTCCCACCAATTTCAGTGGATTTTGTGTGGCCTCTAAATATCCTCTTTATGCAAGATCAGAAATCCTATCAAAACTTACATTTTTACTCACTCATGCCTCCAGAAGTCTTGTAGATCTAGGTTTTGGAAGAGAATATTCAATTGAGGTTTCTAAGAGCTAAATACCACTCTAGCCATTAGGGAACTTACAACAGGGGAGCTATTAATATTCTAAAAGGACAGAACATATGTATTTAAAGACAAACTCAAGATTAAGCAAAAGGAACTATTTACTTCCTGATATAAAAAGAAAAATGAAGGTTGGAAGAGAAGCCATCTGTCCAATCTCCTGCTAAAGCATGTGTAACTTCAAAGAGAAATAAAGTTGCTCAGGACCTTGTACATTCTACCAGTTTTCTTGATAAACTTCCCTGTAGTTCAACATGCATTGTAATGTCTCTTTTTCACCTCAGAGAAAAATCTTTAATAATGCAGAACATGATCTTGACGCACTCCTTCTGTGAACAACTGTCCAGAGTTCAGCAGCAGCAGCAGCCATTTTTCTCCTTCTTAGTAGCTGGGGCAGTCCTGTGTTTTTGACTTTCAGCCTGGGAACAACATTGATAACACCAATGCTTTTAGTTGTTGCTCAGTAATGTTTAGTCTGATCAAGGACTTTCTGAGTCTCATGCTCTGCAAGGGAGGAGGTGAAGCCACGAGGAAGCAGAGACAGGACACCTGACCCAAACTAGCCAAAGGGGTATTCCGTACCACAGAACGTCATGCCCATTATATACACTGGGGGCAGTTACCCAGAAGGGTTAGATCACTGCTCGGTCAGGCTGGGTCTCCGTCGGTGGGTGGAGAGTGGTTGTATTCTCATCCCTTGTTATTTCCCTTATCATTATTATTATTGGTGGCAGCAGTAGTGGTTTGTGTTATACCTTAGTTACTGGATTATTCTTATCTCAAACCATGGGAGTTAAATTCTTTTTATGTATGAAGAAAGGAGGGGAGTGAGCAAGCAGCTGTGTGGTTCTGTGTTATTGGCTGGGCTTAAACCACGACAACAATCAAAAGCTTTTTTTTTTTTTTTTGGTAAAAAAATAAAACATCTGAACACCACAGCAACAATAAAACAATGATAAAGTAAGGGAGAGAGAATTGTAAGTGGAAGTAAAGAATGTTTTAACAGTAAAAATAGAAAAAGGAGGATTAAATAAACACAAAATACATGGGGAACCCTCATCTGTTCCCTTTTTTTTTTTTTCCTTTCCATTTTTTCCCTGTTCTCCCTGCCTGACTAACGAATTTTAAGCAATAAATAAATAAATAATTTCTGCAATGCTTTTGCTCTAACAGGACAGCTTCTGCTGTCTAAGAAAAGAAAAACCACACATTATTAAGCACGTGTTGAGTCTAACTCCTTGTTTAGTCTTCTCACAGCCACTTTCTCCTAAGACAGTACAGGAGGTATATGAGTTATGGATACAATGACTCATTATGTGCTCAGATTTTTTCCCTTGGCAACAATTCTCTCAGCTACTGAGACTGCAATCAATGCTTTTGTATCATAAAGAAGATGCAGAACGGGTGCCATGGATCAGAAAGCTCTTTCCTGATCATTTTCAAAACTGCCTCTGAAGCAGGAAGAATTCATCCTCATAGCAAGTGAGGTTAAAATTTATCAATTTCATATTTGACAAGACAGTTTACAAGCCAAAGGCTTTCTCTCATGCCATTCAGGGGTCTCAAGGTGTTTGTTCTCCATTCATCCTGTGTCTGGAAATTGCAGTTCTCTCAGCCCAGAGCTCTGTCCCTGCACAAAGCATGTGCAAGAAAAGTGCTACTAGGAGAAACGAACTTTATCTGTTGAAAAAGTCTTCCATTATTATGGCATTATAGAACATCTTAGGTCAGAAACGACCTTTAAAGGTCATCTAGCCCAACCCACCTGCAATGAACACGAACATCTTCAACTAGATCAGGTTGATCAGAGTTCCATCCAACCTGACCTTGAATGTTTCCAGGCCTCTGACATCTAGTGCTTCTCTGGGCAACTCGTTCCAGTGTTTCATCACCCTCATGATAAAAATTTCTGTCTTATATCTAGCCCAAATCTCTCCTCTTTTAGTTTAAATCGATTACCCCTTGTCCTATCACTACAGACCCTACTAGTAAGTTTGTTCCCATCTTTCTTATAAGCCCTCTTTAAGTACCGAAAAGCAACTGAGAGATTATTTCCCTGGAGCCTTCTCTTCTCTTCTCCAGGCTGAACAAGCCAACTCTCTCAGCCTGTCCTGATAGGAGAGATGTTGCATCCCACCAATCATTTTTGCAGCCCTCCTCTGGACCTGCTACGATAGGTTCATGTCTTCCTGTGCTGAGTGTGCCCTATCAGAGGCTTCAACCGCTTGCTAATGAAAACTAATCATATTTTTGTTCAACTGACTATCATGCACTGCACATTTAAAGAGACTGCTCAAGAACACAGACAAATTGCCACAGGATAACATTACTGTGTAAGAATAAATGAACTTCTATGTTCTTGCTTAAATTCTGCTCTTAATTCACACTGCCATAGCAACCACACCATTCACAACCAGCAAAATGAATCTCATGTATCAAGGTAATGACCAAACCCTTAAGTTGATACATAACATACTACAGTATCTTGAAAAATGAATAACAGGTCATTCTGCAGAAAATATACATGTAGCAGGCAGAAGCTTGAATGCAGAAAATACAAGAAACTTAGTCTAATAGCTGTGTATGTGGGAATTTTTCTCTAGAAAAGAAAGAACACTGACAAATTTATGTTAAGAGCTAGCTCCCTCTTCCTTTAAAATGAAATGAAATGAAATAAAATAAAATAAAATAATAAAATAAATTTAACCAACAGACTTTTCTCCTATTTCTTCTACAAATTAATATGCTATTTTTGCTAAGAATTGTTTATGAAGCTTTCCTATATCACCAAACAACATCATATTGGTAAAGAAATTAGAAATTCCTCTAAATAGAATAATTTCTTTTGTATGTTAACATCACCTATATGAGAATATTCTTTTGAGTTTCTAGGTGTCATCGCAACCACCTTCTCTTCAGTTCCTGATGTTTTCTGTTCTCATATGTGTTGAGCTGCAGAACCAAATAAGCACTTGCAGGGGAAACTGTTTTCTCCACTTTGAGTGTGCTCACACAAAAGTAGGACAGACAGTATGATCCATAATTGCCCTGAGTAGGAGGGAAAAGAGGGGGCAACTAGCAGTGATGAAACGGGAACTGAAATGTGTGAAAACACAGGCCATGCTTGGAAGCATGAAATCCTGGCAGCCAGTCACTAGATGCAGCAAGGAGAAGGGAACAGGCAAGTTCAGGGATAGTGTCAATATTTTTGAATGTAATTTTTGTTTGTTTAAATATTTTAAGAAGATAGAAGTTAAAAATAGAGAAACACAAGCTACTTTTAAAACAATGACTGAAGTTGCTTTAAGGAAACACATTCATGTGACATTATAAATACACATCAATAAAAAGAAGCACAGTATAAACATATAGCTTCACATGTACCATAGAGAATCTGCTCAGATATCAGAAATGCTCCTTGGTTTCTCTTCTGATCTTTATAGTGCTGTTCCCTTATGAAGAAAACTGAATAGCTTTTTTTTACAAGAGATTGGAAAGCAAACGAATCTGAGGCTGCTTATATAAATTGGTATCCAACACCAGATATTTCACTAAGAAAGTACACAAAAGGAGAGACTGTGTTGTTTGGTTTGTTTTTTGTTTTTTTTTTTTCCCCCAGATTTTTTCTTTTTAGGGATAAATTTGGCAACTATGTCCATTGGAAAGCCTTTATATAGCTCAGTAAACAATCAGGGAGAAACTTTATTGTGCCTGAATCAATAGACATTAATGCAGTACATTTCTACCTCCTATACAATCATCTTGGCTGGAATAGCTTCCATTCAAAACTTCTTTCTCCCTTTCCTTTCATTCCTAGTTCATGCTAATACCCTCTCTTTTCTTGTTTGAATGTTTACATTCAATTAAGTATTTTCTCCTATACTTATCAGCAGTGTTTGATCTAAATTACAAGAACCACCAACATACAGTCCTGGGTCATTCAGAAAGTCTCATTAGCTTGTTGATTATCCTCAGCATTTCTGAAAGAAGTTTTCATTACCATGCAAATAGAAACACCTTCTTTATTCAGACAGACTAATGTTCAGTGTTCTATGAATTATGTCATGCAACAATTAAACTCATCAAAAGGTATTTGGCAAATAAAATTCATATTGTACAACTAGCTATTATTGCTATTTATTATTATAGCTATTATTATTAATGGATAAGTGGGAAAAAAAGTTTGCTGTCATTTCTAAGTTGCCACTCTTGTAAGTAAAATATAGCTTAAAAGCTCAAATTCAGGCCACTCAACAAAAAGACAGCACAAAGCTGTTCATTTGGAATCACTTGTTTGCATACATGAATTTCTCTATTAACAGTAACACACAAGACATTCACTACTAGACTGGACTACAGTTTGTTTTGGCCCTTCAGGAATAAAGGTCAGGCCTAAGCTAGAAAAACAGAGAAATGAATTGTCAATCCACTGAGAATGTCTCAGCATAGAGGAAATATCAGCTGACAAGTTGACACAGTCAACTCCTAGACTATTATGATATTTAAATAACCTACTTTATGCAGACTTTAATTGGGCTTTTCTGTTATGTGCTCTGAAATGCTGTGCTAACTCATCCTTGAGCATTTAGGGACCACAGTCTTTTAATTTATGTGCTTAGATTATAAATCTTCCTTTTCCTTTTCTACTTTTAAAGCATCAAAACCTCTGAGTAGTAGGACACAAAAGAAAGGGAAACCTTTTTCAACTGTATCACAGCACCCCAGCCTCACCTTCACATCAGCAACTCAGTGGTGTTCTTGGGTTGCAGCTGTACATGCACAATTTGTTCTCATTTTGTTGCACTGGGAACCTGACAACAGCAAACCAAGTTTGCTGCCTGTTTTTAGCAGCCTTTCTGTGCCTCCTGTGCTGTGTGCTCACTGCTTGGCTTGGCCCTTACCTCAGTGGTCTCTATAGCTGCTGCCTATAGCTGCAGAACACTTGAACCTTCCCTTCTTCAGGCATACTTTCAGGGCTACCTCCATCTCCCCACCCCTTAGGAGCATTTATCCAACTTTTTTATTCATTTTTCATGATTATCACATAGAAATGTGCCATACCATATGACAATATATAAATTATTCTGTTCACAGGGAAAAAAAAAAGAAGGTAAAGCCTTTAAAATAAAATAAGCAATAGATGTTCACAGCTTGAATGTGAACAAGGTAGAAAAAAATATCAATTCTCTGCTGGTACGTATGTGTAAATATATGACAATTTCCAGTCAACACAGAGCTGCAGCTTTTTGGGCATAAAACCTGTTTAGGCCCTGGATTACTTTAAACAATCAATGCTGATATCCCGTATTGAGTAAGACAGACAGCTAGCCAAGCAGTTTAGTCAGTCATTCAGTTCTGCACTTATTTGATTACCAGAAGGATGCAGAGTGATCTCCCAGACACACAACATTAACCTTCAATCAATAACCACTTTAATGGTAGATGGACTCTTCTTCAGGCCTCTTCCAGATACATTACTGTGGAATTGCCATTTGGATAATGATTAATATGCTCAATACATCAAAGATTAATTCCTGTTTACACTGCAAGAAGCTGCATTACATATTTCCATACCACATACTCTGTCCTTTAGTCATGGACCTTGACAATGACAGGGTTTTGATTACTTTCAGAATAGTCTCCCTGATGAACAGGGATTTTATACTTATGATAATCAGTAAAGCAGAAAATTTTTAAAATGTTGTATTTTGAAGGAACCTACATATTCTCTGAATTCTGAGTTGCGAGAAACAGTGCTAGGGGCAGATGAATAATAGAAATGAAGATTCTAAGCCTTTCGCCTCCCCCCCCCCCCCCCCCTTTTTTTTCCTGTTTCAAATGTAACCGAGATTAAGAAGGTAATTTATAAAAGGGAGGTGTTCAGGTAGAAATATAACTTTGTTCTTAGCTCATCTTTGTTGAAATACAATGAAAACTTGCAGTCAGATAGCAATTATTTGAATTATTTAGTAAACAAATGTCCAGTTCTTAGAAATACACCAGATTTAGAAATATCGACTAATAGATGTGTGCATTCTAATGATAGTATAATACAAAGAACGTATGATCAAGTTATGTTGCCAAATTTAGGATATCTTAGGAACTATGGGAATGCCTTCCCAATAAGAGCTTGTAGGGTTAGGATCTGCCTGACATTGTCTCTAAAACATTATTTTCCCTCCACCGGGAGGGGAAAAAAATACAAACCAGCATTAGCAATATTTTTTCTTATGTTGAACTAAACTAGCAATCTGATTCAACACAAAATTAGAAGACTATAAATATTAAGACAATGTATTCAGAAGACTAACATTTTCTCATTTGTAAATCAACAGATAACTCATTTGAAAATCTCTCATTTTTAAGAAAATTTTTGTGAAAACATATATCTAATAGTACATTAAGCTCATGAACTAATTATCCGTCTGAGGCATCAAAGGCTGTATGCTTAAATACCAAATTGAAGCAATGGGATGCTTGGTCCTTCTGCCAGTGATCTTACTCCTTTCAGCTCAGCCCTGTCTCACAGATTACAAGAGATGGTTTGTTTTGAAATTTATTTTAAAAACCAACAGACTCAAATCTGTTTGAGCTGAGTGGAGTTAATTTACATAATGACACTACAAGTTTATTTTTTAGGTAAAGCAGTGAAACAAAATGGTTAGTCTGGTCTGAAAAATAAGCCCGCCATCTGGAAGTATTTGATGGCCAGCAATACAGAAGCATTCAGAATCTTTAATTTTCTAAACTATACATTCAAGGTATTTTAGGAACTTCTAGGAAATGACCACTGTATTTTCTAATCAACACTTTTGCCTTAATTACACAACTGCCTGCCTCAAAAGGATTATACAGGAATGAAAACTTGCACTTGTTAATAGCTTAGGCCCAAGAGGCCAGAATCTGTGGAACTGTGACTCACAATTGAGTATTACTTGAAAAGTTTTTCCTGGCTGTTATTACTTGTGAAGAAATATCCTTCTTATTGAAAATCAGCTATGCCTAAATAAATGTTTATAACAAGTACATAAAAATTATTTCTGAATTTAAACATATTTTCAATCAATAATTGATGTAGGTAGAAGATGGCAAATCGGAATTTAGGTTTTCATCTGCATTCATCGTTGGAACTTTTAATTCTCACAGTGTATTTTGATCCTTTCTGTGATCAATTTACCTCCATCAGGGAAGATTCACTGCTAATATCAGGACATGACAGTCCAGTAGGAGGCCAGTACCAAGGAGTTAGTGATGTTGGTTGTAAAGAAATCAAACTGCAGTGCAGCACTCTTCCCCTATCATTAGCCTGTAGGCAGTACCTTAATGAAACGAGAACTGACAGAGACAGATGAGAATTCAGTGTGACAACTGCTTTTAGAGGCAGGCTGAGCCAAAACAATTTGATGCAAGCAATATTATGATCAATAATACCTCCTAGGCTTGCACATTCCATTATGTACAAGTCTGTGTGGCCTTACTTCCCCTTCTCCCTACACTCCCCCTCCCCCCCCCCCCCCCCCCCAGTTAAGAACTGTTTCAGATTAGTGGTAGAGAACCATTTTAGTGGATTCATTTTTGGAAGAAAACTGCCAGTGCCACCCTGGTGCATCTTTTGTACATGTTCTGTAAACTTTAACATTACAAAAAGCTGTTTAAGGCGCTCTTATTTGCAACACACATTGACAAGTCCAGTTCACTAAAGTCTATTAGCAGAGTTAAAAAGATAATGAAATCTCCTGGATACTTCCATGAAAGAATGGGTACAGTAGAAGTATTAAAAATAAAAACAGTTTTGTGTAGTGCTCATAGGCAAAGTAAAGTCACTGGACCAAAGAGGAGCTGAGGTAAACTGAATTCACCATATCAGCATCTAGCAGTGTAAGTAGAAAGCGTTATGCAGCGTCACATTGCAAAATGCGAACTAATACGTAATTTGGCTACCACCCCAGAGAATACATTTCAACGTCACTATTTTAGGACAGCAGTTTTTTACCAAATGTCAGCTTGAACTAGTGCTGCTGGTTACATTTTGGGTACATGAGCAGTTTTAGTAAACTCAAAACAATTCAGGAAAAAAATTCTGGCAAATCTTGGGGACACATCCTATTTTTTGGAAGGAGTCAACCATTTACCACACTGCAGTATATAATTTTGAATTTAATATTCATGAAAATACATATATCACAAAAGGACATTCCAAATGAATTCAATGAAATGGTACAATGCTTAAACTTTCTTAAAAATCTTCCACTATGTCCACTGGACAAACATATTGTTAGTGAGATACATTTGACAAACATTTAGATGTTGTACCATCTACAGAGTTAGTTGACCAAAAAAATTTCACATCACAGAACAATCAGCATAAGAGTTACTGCATGTTCTCCATTTCTCCTTTATCTTTCTTTAGAGAAGTCAGGAATTCTTTCTTCACATAATCAACCATGGCTAATTAGATACACTGGTAAATAAAATATTTTTCTGATCTACTGTAAATGCATTCAGTTTCACAATTATTTTCCTCTCAGTAAGTTAGTAACAGAATTGCTATATTCTTTTATTGCAATGTAAGCCGGTTATTGGATCATGTAGGCAAAAACCCCTACTGAGATTACTCAATTTTATAATCTATTTTAGACTTAGATATGTAATGGAAAGTTGTCATGGAGATCAATAATTAACCTGTTTATGTTTGACCCGAGTATATAAAGGTATAGCAAAGCAAAGCAATCTTTCATAGTTCTAGTTCTGAAAGGGAAGCAGCAAAAATTTATACATCTAAAAATGGCATAAACAGATAAGAGGTTTTTTTTTTGTTGGTTTTTTTTTTTTGTTTGTTTTGTTTTTTTTTTTTTTCTTTAAAAGTCTTTGTAAGGACAAAAGAAATCATTACTTTTTTATCCTAGGACTGCATTTTAAATGACAACCAGCAATCAATGAAATTGCTCAGGCTAAGTCCATGCCAGGTTACAAACTTGCATTCTAATGCATATTATAAGATCTTTAAAACAAAGACATTTTCATAGCTCTAGTCTGAAAATAACATCCACAATAGCTGACCTGAAGATCTGAATCAGTTATAATCTCTCTATCCAGGTTTATTTGCTGATCATCAACAATAATTATTTTATCTTAAAGGCAGGCTTACTTACTTTAATATTAAGGGATACTTCATAGGAATATTAGTACAATAACAGCAGCAGCCTGTCTATGGCATCTTTGTCTCTTAGATTTCCTGGTTGCAGGATATGCAGATTGCTGATGTCTTCACTCTTTAATGGACAGGAAAATATAAACCAATTTTTTCCTCTTTTCAGCTTCCTTGAGGTAGCTAGAGCCATTTGTGTTAAATACAAAAATAAAAGTAATAGCTTTGGCAGTGTTTACTGTCTCAGCAGTATTTTATCCTATAGCAAGATTGATGTGTTCTCAGTGACAGACCTCAAAATGAATTTGCAAAGGAGAAACAATTAACTTGAAATATTTTAATGTGGTCCTGCAAGCAAAAACCACAAAATCGAGAACAACAAAATGGTATTTGGCACATATATATATATATATGTATATTTATATATATACACTCATATTTGCATGAGCTATCTGGAAAAAAAATGATTTTTTTTATAACTGCAGATGACACAAAGTCACTGGGCATGTTAATTCTAAGAAGACATTTTACAAAATGGTAAACGGTAAACTGCATACATTTGAGACACATACATGCATATATCATTTGGTACATCCCATACATAAAAATCTAGAACACATGTCATACTGGGGGAGAAAAAGAGTACTCTAAAACTGTCTTGGAAGGATTTAAGGGTGAATATCAGATGATTATTGCTTACAGTATAATGAAACAATTGAAAAACCAACTTGAACTCAGGTGTCATGAGTAAAGGGAAGATCTGCTAAAACTCCAGGAGAAATATGACCTATATAAAGCTATTTGAAAGTCTGCTTACATGACAATATGGTCATTTCTGCAGATAAGCTTTACAAGGTGATGAAGCACTAGAAGCATCCCAAGAAAGGTCCAGAGGGATTATCTGAGGTATGGGAAACCTGTTACATAGTGAAATACTAAGAAAATCCCTCCAACTTTGTCTAACGAGAAAGTCAGAGAGAGGCATGTGGTTTTGGACAAATATTACTAAAAAAAGATCCTTTAAACCAGGTGATAAATTCATAAGCATAAACAAACATAAGCTGAAAATAGGAAAACTAGAGCTAAGAATGTTACTCTTATTTTGACATAATTTCAGCATTTTTTGACTTCGGCATCGGGGAGCTTTGATGTCCGTTTTAATTTATTTCAAAGTCTCTGAAAGGTCTTAATAGATTTCTCCTCACTTTTTTCCTATTCATTTGTTATTTAGTTGGAAAAAAAATTATAACTGCTTACAGAGTTATACATCCAATATTACATTGGATTGTTTCTGTTAGAGAATGCAATTTAGATTTGAATAGGTAACATTTATGTCATCTAGCATACTTTGGATGAGTTAAGCATCATTAGATTGAAATTTCTGTGATTACACATCTCTTATTTTTTCTTTAATTGACTGAGATCACATTTATCACCTAAGCTGAAAGAGCAGATCAACCTGCAGAAAATGCCAGGTCCTTCAAGAAATAGCCACAAATGTCAGACTTTTAAATTTGGATCTCAGTATGAACTTTTCTGAGGCTCAGAACTGCTTGGAAGATGATGTGGTTTAATTCACCATCAGCAAAAACATTGCACTGGAACTAGAAAATTATCAATAAAAATTACAAAAGATGGCTGTAGTATGGGACATAGTGTATTCTGGAAAAGGCAAAATGCTATTTATATACAAGATTACAATCTTCAGAAAAAGTCTGGTCTCATAAAAAGGATAAACATGGTTTAGTACAGTTCTTCCTTTTCTCACCAAAGCAGCCAGCCCATGAACAAAATTGGTAAAATTTTGAAAGAGAGAGTGGGACTCTTCTGCAGTGGGTAGGTTAAAGAGCACAGCAGCCAACATTCTACAACAGCTATCTCAGGTTCTCATTGACTACAAACAGCTATGTGAAGAATTTACAGCTCTTAATTCCCAACAGAATAGAAAGCTGAGTAAATGGCAAAGATATAAATGCATACTTCTCCCAAAAGCAATCATGAATTCTGACCCTAATGGATCATTTATGAAATGGTTGATATTAAATACTCTCCAGTGGTGTCTGCAAAGCATATAACTTATACCTAAACTAAACACTGATTTCTGATCAGAAAAGATTTGAAATTTTAAACCTCTTGTTTTGTGAAAATCTACATTCTGGTAACAATCACAGGTAGACAGTTACTCTCATCGAAACACACAGCTATATAGAATATTATGCAGTTTCCTTAAATGTAACAACTTTTTGTTTGAACAATTGATAGGTCTGGTTGACTTTCTTCTCTGATGACAAGGACTGGCTTCTGATATGACTTGTTGAACCACGAGATGTCTCACCACACAGTGATAACATTAGGATGGTCTTGATTATTAGGTACAGGGTATGAACAACAATAATATGAACAGCAGTTTACTGTGCATTATTTCAAAAGCAAAATTTGAAAGATCAGCAATTTTCCTAGTAATGGAATGACTTTTTGTGTGATTTGTAAAAACTGTGAAGAAATAATGCAATCTTTTAGATAGCAATAAAGTATTTTACATGGAAATTCCTAAGCAGTTTTCCCTGCAAAACAGTGATTAAAAGGAAAAAAACAAAAAAAAACAAACCACCAAAACCAAATGAAACAAAAACAATATCCAATCAAAACACCAAAAAAAAAGAAACACAAACAAACAAACAAACAAAAAAACCCCCACACCCTACCAACTGAACAAGAAAAACAAACAAAAGAGCCCACAACAAAACAAACAGTTGCTGGGGAAATGTTGAAAGTGAAACCTTCATTTGAAAGTGAAAACAGTTGTCTACAAGGTGGTAGAGCACGCAATATTGTTAACAGGCTCTGTCACATAAATAGTAATTTTATCCATATTTGCCTTGAATGAGATTATCTATATGCCTAATGTAACTGTTTCAAAGAACTGAGGTAAAAATAAAGAAGCAATCTTTGGGCCAGCAAGTCCTTGACTTATCACCACCTGTATCACTATGATGTTTACTTATCCTATTCCATCACTACATATCTCCAGAACTGATAATACATTTTAGAAATAGATAAAGTAGTTGAAGGCAGAGAAAAATGGCAGAACAATACAAGTTTTACTTAACACTCCTCTTGCTGTTACCTCTAGGCAAAATAAAGTAACCCATTTTTTTAACGGTATATTGTAAACTCCTTTCCTATTTCTCAGACCATTCCCGATAACACCATTGTCACCTCCACACTTTCAGAATTCAGAAATAAAAATTTTGCAGATTATGAGCTTTGCCTTGAAATCATGATCTTAAAACTTTTTTTCCTTTCTTTTTCATAAATGTAACACTAAAGAGCTACAGATATAGCTAAATGATAGCTATTTCCTAATTTGGCTAATAACAAATTATATATTTGAGTGGTCCTTTTCATAGAATCATAGAATAGTTAGGTTTGGAAAGGACCTGAAGATCATCTAGTTCCAAACCCTTGCCAGGGGCAGGAACACCTCCCACTAAACCATACCACCCAAGGCTATGTCCAATCCAGCCTTGAACACTGCCAGCGATGGAGCATTCATAACTTCCCTGGGCAGCCCATGTGCCAACCCCAGCCCCCCCCCCCCCCCCCCAAAAAAAAAAAAAGAGCAAGACCACCAAGAAAAAAAAAAAAGCCACACACACACAAAAAAGTTTCCCTAAATTATTTTGCTGATGTTATTTATTATTTAAGCTTTACCTGAAATCTCCATCTTTTGCACTGCTTTAGTAAGTGAAAATTAGGTTAGTCCTTACTTAAAGTATAATGTTCCTTAATGTAACTTATTCTAAAGCTTGAAAAGTCTGCAGAAGTGCACCCTAACTAAATATTTCACACTGACTATCCTTTCATTAGTATTATTTCTTTTTATGACTGCTATTACTTCTTCCCCATTTTATGATGCACGATGCCAGTATATAGCTCACAACTGCTTTCCTGATCGTCTGAATTCTACAAATCCCATGCCTCATGTTGAACATGTTAACCAGCCTGATTTATAAGATAACAGCACTTCAAAATTCTCCCTATAGCACAACTTAGCCCTCATTCATTTTCTAATGCAGAGGTTTCTTCAGGAGTTATTTGAAGCTTAGTTCACTACTGGTAACATACTGGTGCTTGAGGCTTGTTGACTTTGTTTTTAATTTTAGCTAATAACTGGTACCATTTATGAAAAAAAAACTTGGAAAGAAAGCTAGGTATAGAACAGAAAGCAGGCTTTCACATCAGTGTAAGCTCTGACATTCTGCTAAAGATAGTGACTTTAACTAGACTGGTCTCAGACTGTAGTTTGTAGGAAATTTGCTACTGAATGTGCAGGAAAGGATTCAAGATTTTATGCCTGTCATATTTTGCAAGAAAAAAACCCAAACAAACAAAAAAGCCCAAACAACAACAACAACAAAAAAAAAGCCTACAAAAACCCTAACCAAACAACAAAGAAAAAACAACCCAAAAGTCAACCTGCTACAACTGCGTAAGAATATTTTAAATATTATTTTTCCATGTAAGAGATTGTAATAGCTGCCATAGAACCACTATTGACTACAAAGGAGAATAAAGGTTTGTTCTATGGAACAAACTCATGCTACACAGCATGCAGAAAAGGTGAAGATCTAGTAGGTGAATTTATCTTTAAATGAAAAGAGCAAGAATACATAAGCCAGTGATTGAGCGCTAAAATTTTTGCTAGGTCTCAGGTTCCTTTGAATTTTGAACAGAAAATAAACCAATGACTCACTAATTGAGAACACAGCTAGAAACAATATATGGGGAGATACCACTGATCACAAAAAATACCCACCTTGCATCTTTTATGAAAACAAAAGCAAAAGCCACTGATGGCATGGGTTAACAGAATAAACAGATGTGATACATTGGTGAGAACAAGTCCAATCATATTTAATTTTCTATAAATAAACAAGCATTAATTTGTCTCTTGCACTTAAGTGGCTGGAGCACATGAGGTTTTTTGCCATTCAAATAGCAGCTAGTTAAGAATGTCAACTGTTTGAAGATGCATCATCTTTTACTACAGACTAAGTGACTGGGTTGTTTTAAACCTTTAACGACATACTTATCACAGACTGCTTTGGCAGAGGCTTTAGCTTCTCAGTATTTGTGCAGTGGAAGCACTAAATCTGAACTGTAGCTATTAGCACCATCAAATAGTGAATGTAGACTGAATGTTTAATTTTTGTGCTACAGTACTATTTCTGAGCTAAATCTCTTGTCTGAGACAAAGTGTTGCTTTAATGACTCTTCCCATGATTGTAATTTCATCAATTCAGTGTTGCCATCTTCACCTCCTCTGTGCACCCCAGCTGGGTCTGCTATCTTACAGTGTCTCCCCACTTGCATTCTAAGTTTGGGGAGGGAAACTGCCTCTTCCTGCCAGTTTGACCACAGTGCTTACTATCAGTTAGCTGTTACATATCCTACCACTAGCATCGAAGTGTCCTGTTAGAAAGACTTACCTGACTGACTCCCAAGTCAACAGTCTATCTTCAAGGACAGTCTCACCCTGAGCTACCTGTCCTGTTTATAAACAACCTACCCAGAAACCACTGTATTTAATTTTCCTTTTTGTTCTTAGGTATTTGCTGGACAGAAAATAGTTTTTTAAAGTTGAGTTGGCCAAGCAGATACAGAGTATATTCAGTCAATGTTTGTTGTGTTGTTTTTTAAAATAACTTGGAATTTGCTGATTTGTTTGCACAGCTTGGGTGACATAAACAGTAAGATTATGCACACAGCATTATTTCTGACTCTTAGTTTTTCTCTAATCCTAAAATCCAATCTGTATTATGAGTGTCCTGATAGATGGCACAGGAGAAAGCAGTTCAGAGGGAAACAAGGGGTACCTGGGCATTTAAAAACACATTTTATTTTCTGTCCTTTTGTCCATGATAAAGACTCACAACACAGCTTTAAAGATAATAGAGGATTTAGGGATGTAAAAGTTGTTTCAGAAAAGGGAGACAACAAATATTAATCAGCTGTTTCAGAGCAAAGTATGAATGGCCAGCTATTTCTGTTTTTCTTTTTAGCAGCTGCAAATCACAAGAAGACTTTTCTTTCTTATCTTTTCTATAGCCTAGAGTTTCAGTAGATATGGATAGGCACAAATGCTTTAAATTTTAATGCAAAGGACAGCATTTCTGAATCCCAACCACTATTTTAAGCCCTGCCCATAAATTTATCCTCAAAACTTTGCTTTCCATAGGGCTTTGAGAAGTCCAAAGCACTGTATTGGGTCCTGACAATCTATTCGATTTCCTTCAAAGATACTTATTCATATTTAAGAATTTTCCTTGAGAAAATTTTAAGTTAAAAAATCCTTTCTGTCTTCTGTCACTGAATACTGATAATCATATAAAAGGATAAACTATTATGGTACAAATATTCTCTTTTTAATGCTAATAAATGGACTTGAGACAGAAGTAATTCTACTGTACAAAAATCTATCCCAAATAGTGAATAAGTATAACTTCAGTATAGTTGCAAGCAAGTACATGCACACAAGAAGCACATGCACACAATTTTCCATTGATCAAGAACTATATCTATGGCACTAATACTATTTCTTTATAACTGTATTCTAGTCAAAATCTATTTTGTTTGGCACTTCAAAAACAGAGAAAATGAGGGCTCCCAACATAAAATTTAGTAGTTAAAAATATAGCATTATAGGCTAAGGTTTTTAAGTTATTCATGATTCTTACTGGCTTCTAAAAGATGTTACCAATCTTAGAATTGCTATGAAACTTAATATTCAGCTTTACTTATATTTTTATTAGAAACATTAGGTAGTCTAGAAAGTGATGACATAATCATGCAGGAAAAGTTAGTAAATTCACTCTGATTACAACTCACAAATGCCATGTATTTACATAAAACACTGAAATAATCTATGCACTAATGTGCTTCTTTGGCTTTGATGCTCAACTGATATAACTACAGAAACCTACTAAGCACCTAACATACATGTACTTAATAGAGTATAAATAAGAGTAAGTACTGTCCGTATATTTTTTTCCTATGCACCAACCTTATTTGTTAACTTTGGGATCACTACATGCAGCCAGTTTCAAAAATTGAAATATACATATGTACACATATACATGAAAACATAGGGCAAAAATCATAACAGGTTGCTCTGTGAAAAGGTTTCCCATGAGAAAATAAGCAGTGCCTTAAGAGATTTAGAAGTCCAATTTACCTTTATGTTAGCTACAACAGTAGTTTTCAGAGCTACCACCTGCAACAGTTTTATATCAATTGTTATATAATTAATGTGCCAACCTTGGCCTTCAGGATTACTAGGAGATTTGCCTATTCACTCTCAGTGTACTTTGCAAAAATGAAGTACTTTTAAACTGAAAACAGTTACTAGTTTTAAACATTCTGTGCTTTATGAGCAAAAGCCTACCTCTGAAGTGAATTCCAACAACCCGATACTTGAAGTCAGAGAATATAATCACAAAGTTGTAATTCAGAACAAATATATGTGATTACAAACTGTCCAGCACCCTATGAAATTGTTCTATTTCTAAGTAAGGCTTTTTTAGAAAAACATGACTGGTGAGAAAATTAATTTTTTTACACACTATTGAGGCAAAGCAGGAAGTTTATTGTTGTCTAGTCAGTGTTGTAAATGTGCTTTCAGTTACTGTAAATCAAACCTCATTTTTTCTCCCCCTCCCACAGTTATCTCTATGAACAAAACCCAAGATACTTTGTATTTTCATATTTTGCAAATTAAGGTTTTCATTAAACATCACATGAATTAGATTTTTGCTCATTTTTGTATACTGTGACCTCAACTTCATTAAAGCATTTCATGCATTGTTGCACAAAGTACAAATAAAACAGCGAATTCATCTTTATGAGACTGTGAAGACAATCCACACACAATGAGAGAAATTTCACTTTTACATTTAAATTCCTAATGCGTGGAATCAGATGCAATCATTTCACTTAATTCTCGACTTCTCATCTCTTTAACTAAATATATATATTAATAATTCTTTCTGCAAGAGTGTGCATATAAACATGTTCACTAACCAAATTATACCTGAAGGCAGAAAACTACATCAGAATACAATAAATAACTCCATCAAAAAAAGAACTAATGCATTGAAAACAAACTTATCCCCACAGGTCAGCATAGACACTCCGAGCCATAGCTAGACCTTTAAGTAGTTTTCTACTGTATCAATCTGTGTCATTCAAAGTAACCAAAAGTATCTAGTATACACATCAAAAAAGCTGTAATAACAACATGAGCGCGGAGAGCACTGCCTCATTTTTTTTTTTTTTTTCCTTTCTAGGTTTGTGCATCTTTATGAATATGAGGGTTGTCTTTACTTTTGCCCCCCACACCCTCCTCTACTTCCTGGAGTAGGTATAACTTAACCCTTGAGTCCCATACAATGCTTTATAAGCTAAAAGGATCTGTCAGGGTCCTTGAACTAAAAGCAAACAGTTGTAATATATATATGCTGGCCTTTTAAAAGAATGTAATATTAACATTTACTAACATGTAATACATAATAACCATACTGCTAGGATCAGATGATATTCACTTAAAAGTTTAACAAGAACTCAAGGAAAAATTAATACTAATTATGATGTAAAATCTCTCGTTGAAAATCACTTTTTACCTGTGAAGTGAAGGGGATGAATGTGTATGTTAGTTTTATTAAAAGGTTGCAAAAGGATTTCTTCAGACTTGTTAGTAGGTGTTATAAAGGATAAATTAAAAAAGAGAAAAGACAAAACACAGAAGAAAGAATTGTGGATATCAGGGTGAGTACTGCCTACTGAGGAAGGGACAACAGTGCTTCCTGTTATAGAAACCAATGTTGCAAGACTTTTGGAATTGCCTGACTTTTCAACACATTTGGATAAAAGAGTGACAAAGTTTGTGTGTCTTCTTTTGATTTCCAAAAAGCTTTTTGATAAAGTTCCTTACCTCAGGCTTGTAAGAAAACTAAGCAGCCACTGCATAGACTATTTAAAAATATGAATTAAGAGTGTAGAAGTCAAGAGTTATTTTGCACAATGGAGGGTAGTCATCAGTGGAATTCCTTCAGAGCTGTGCTGAGACCAGTTCTGGCACCTGTGCTGTCCGACATACTCATAAATAATGTGGACAAGAGGCAAGTAGTGAGGTGATGATGTTTGTTTGTTGATGACGTCATTTAAGAGACTAGACAACTGCACAGAACTGTTGAAGGATCTTAGAGGCCCAAATAACAGAAAGACAAAAATCAGATGCGAAAGTCATTTTACATTAATATAAAGTTGCACATGGGGAAAAAGAAAACTACTCCCACAAATGAAACAACAAACTCTAATTTATCAACATGAGGAAGGGGTTGCTGTGAGGACAGTTTCATTATAAGACATACAGATATTTGCTAGCGAAAAAGCAAGTAACTGCGAGCAAATCACAAATCTGGAGTAAAAGAATAAAGGGAAAAACCGAGAGAGAACATCATCCTACCATGGCATAAATCTATATTCCCCCACATACTACAGACAAAACAAACAAAACAAACTAACAAAAAAACCCCACCAAACAAAACCAACAAACCGCAACTAGACTAGTGGTCATTAGTAAAGTACTAGGAGCCAGACTCAAAGTAAACAATAAGTGCTAAAGATAACTGTGAATTGAAAAAGGTGTAGACATGTATATATATTTAAAGGTTATTAGGCAGCCAAATCACTTAACTCCTGCTGTCCAAAAATATTTGGAGAATGGAAAAAGTACCCACTTTCCTTCTTCTTACTGTTCCTTTACTATCTGCTTAGATCCACTGCTAAAGATGTAGTATCGTTAGACCCTTTACTGAGGCACTACGGCTTGTGTAAATCACATCATCAGACCGTTGCTCCTGTATTTATCCTCTACCTTTTTCCCATTTGTTGAGACTCGTGGCATCTGGGACACAGATACAGGAGAATAAAAATTATACTGACATTGCAAATGCTGAGAAGAAACAAAAGTTTGTTGCTAGGATATATTTCATCTGTAATTTTTTTTAAAAAAACATCACAGGAGATTTGTTGTATACCAGCCCAGACTATTTAATTTTTATTTTTACTCTAATATGGGATATAAACAACCAGCATGACACATAATTTATCACATATCTTCTTTCAATCTTGAAATAAATTGTGAGGAAGTTATAAAACAATTTCATAGCCTTATTTTGAAATGGTTTGTTCCACCAAAGAAACTGTTAGAATATAAAACAGCATTATGATTTTGCTCAGAAGATACTCTTCCATGCATTTCCATGTTTCCCAAGATTTTAATAGCCAGCAAACTCCACATAAAGCATACGAAGGTAATATCTACAAATGTTTTGCAGTGAAGCTAGTTCTGAGTTCACTTTTTCCATCCTGAAAAAAAAAAATCTATAATTAAAAGAAATGTTTCGATTTTGAATGCAGAGCACAAGTAAGCTGAAATATGTGTCTCTGGATGAACAGCACTTAAAAAACATTAGAATCCAGAACCAGAGAAGGTTTTGAAATATTGAATTGTTATTGATTGGTTTCTACACTTCTCTGAATTAATTTTCAATGGATTTTCCTGGATTTTCCATGTGCAGGATATTTTGTGTTTGTTTTTTGCTTTAGCATCAGTCACACAGCTAGCCTGCAACTATATTATGGTAACTTCTGATTTACACAGGCCTATTTCAAGAACATTCTGTTTCTCTCTACCTTCATGCTTCTAGTTCAGCATCTTCACTCAGACTAGAGCAGGTAAAATATTTTGAAATATTCTGTCCTACTCTTTTTCTGATTTTGTTTAGATGTTTTGCATGATTAGGGAAGAAAAATAGCTATTTTTGTGAACCTTTCTTTAAAAAGCATAATTTCAGCATCAAAAAGTAAAAATAAAAAAATGAAAAACAAAACAAACAAAACCAAAACCCAGGCTTTGAAAAATTTCAAATGCTTGACGCTGTGTAAAGGTAATTGGGTAAGAGGACTCTATGATGGCATACCGAAAGCAGGGCTGGGGGAAAACTGGAGGGAGAAAAATGGGCTTTACTGCGAGAGGCAAACAGATTGATGTTGCCAATACACAGATGACTCCGAGGTACTTGTAGAAAATGGAAAACAACATTTCTCTAACTGCGTGCATTTGACCAAGGATGATATTGCTTGCTGTGCTGATTACTTAGCTCTTCTAAAAATATGTTCATGGTTCTAGGTGATTGTGTTACATGGTAAAACTGTTATCTCTCCATGCCCGTGTCCTCCTACCCACTTACCAGATAACCAAGAAACAGGTCATTTCTTAAAAAATATGTAACGAGATACAGAGTTGAAAAGTGGAGAGAATGAACAATGAGACTAAACAGTAGCTTGGGATGTGTGTGGGGATTTGTGGGGGGGGGGGGGGGGGGGGGGTGAGAAATACAGCTCCACACAATGATTCCCAGGTAAGAAACTACTGGAATAACTCTGCTAGAGATTATTAGTTTAATCTACTCCGGACACAACACCTTGCTGCTGTGGAAAGGAGATTGAGGAGGAGGAAAGGTTAGTGAATGAGTGTGTCTCTGTAAATAAAAGGAACTGTAGAAATAAAGTAAGCTACTTGCAAAAGCACCAGACTTAAGACCCCAAGTGTGAATTTAGAGCTCATTAGAGGTATGGGGAAACTAGATGCTTTTGTCATCATCTTTCCTCCCCATCAAGCAATGCCAAACCTAGCCACAGTGTACATTGCTACTGCAGCTGTATAGAGCTGAATTGTCACAGATATGATGAACCAGCTATTCAAATGTAACATGTGTGGCAACATAACCATCTGTTAAAAACACCAGATGGTGTGTAAGCTTTAACATAATGCACAGACAATAATTTCTCCTGTCTGGGGTCTTTCTTCCTGAAGTCAAGGTTCCTCAAGCAAAAGCAAGCATACATTTGACATTTAGTGCACCGAGGTTAATTAGTTCTAGGATTTTTAATACAATGGAAATGGAAAAAAAACCACCCCCAAAACACCCAATACTAAGCATCTATTTAGTACTCACATGATTTCAGTAAAATACATCTTGAATAATCCACTTTTGTCTCCTTATCTAGTATTTTATTGATTATACTTTCAACCTTGGCTACAAACTACATTACAAAGTGTGAATGTCTTTGCATCACTGTCTTACAAATCCTGTAATAGTATCACCTACTATAAAAGTAGACAGCCTAGACCGCCAGAATTCCTGCCAGAATGATGGTAAGAAATTACAATTCTTCAAAACACAGAACAACTACTTTTTATTTTCATCTTAATGCATTGTTGAATCATGAATGTGATATCCAAATGCTTTGCACAGTTCACTTCGATTTAGAGATCACGCAAAGTAACCATCTAGCTTCTAAAAATGGTGACAATACTTCTGCTAAACAGTTTCTAGACAATTTATTTTTTTAATCACACAAAGCTCTTCTGAATGTCAGTATTTTTGAATCATTGTGAATAATGATTTTCATTTTTTTTTTTCCAAAAAAGATTATTTTTTTTTCTTTCTGTGAAAAAAAGAAATATCTCCTGATGACTTTTATAAACATCTATAGTTTTCAGGGGCTTAACAGATTAATGGGTACTTGGTACACTAAGATGAGAATTCAACTCAGTGAGCCTATCTATCTCTATATATATAAAAATAAAAATTATAAAACAAAAAAATAAACAACAACAAACAAAACAAAACACACAAAAAACCCCCACAACAACAACAACAGCAAAAAACACAATCAAAAAAAAGCCCTCACACAAAAAAAAACACCAACAAACCCATACTGTGCTAAGAGTCTGCAAGTGGAAAGTGTGTGACATCTCTACTAAGATTCAGGCTTTCTTAAATGAAAATGCTGAATTGCTCCTTCTTCCAAATTCTCCAGTAAGTTCTGCACTCATTAATTCACTGCTTCTGAGGTTCCTGCATTTACTATGCTAACCATCAACATCACTGTTGTTATTACAGAATTGCTTAAGTGCCCTAATTATGGATCAGCACCACTGTGCTAATTTGATGATGAAGAAACACAGTGTTATTCCATCACTTAAGACGTTCTCTTTCCAAATCATTGAATGTGGTCTTTGTTCTGGTTGAAAATTACAGTAGGTAAGGCTAAACTATGACCTGTACCTTTATTTTCAGTGTAACTATTTCTAGCTCTGAGGCTTTATTCAATAACAACAGTGGGTAGCACTAGGCCTTAGATGTCTACTGGCAGGTTTACTAATGAATTAAAAAGAAGAATTTGTGAAGTTTTATAGACAAGACTCCTGATTTGTACAAAAAAAGGTATTTTATAAAAAGTTATTTTCAAAAGATCAGCAGGTCAATTAGTTTCTTACTGCAGCTCTGGCTTAACTGCTAGGGACTTATTTTTTGTTAAAATATGTGTGGCACTTAACTGTCACACTGTAAAGCAATAATCTGATTTAAAACTCATAATTAATGAATGCATTAATTATGTTCTTAGTAATCATAAAAACATCAAGTATTTTACTGACTATCTTACTATTATCGCTCTAGCATTCGGGAAGGTTTATTTCTTCAGAAAGAAAATAGTTATGGACTTGAATAGATGCACAATATTTAAATAATTAAGAGCTCATCAGTAATAACTTGGAAGATTCCCTGAAGAGGTTTTGGTGATATAAGATACAGCACAGACGTATAAACCACCCAGTATGAACAAGTGCCTGTATAATTTCTTTATTCTCATTTTTTGTGGTTTCTATTCACCCATCAGCTACAGTCTTGCCGGAATTGTATATACAATTTACTGCTTATTCAACAACAGAGCTGATGGAAGACAAGATGAACATTTAATGTGAAAGTGCCTCAACTACAACACAGCTTTTCTCAGCAAGACTGCCCCAACTGTCAATTAATTCCAGTATCACCATGAAAAGCACTATCAAAAGTTATAGGTCCCTGTAATACAAACATTCTAGATGAGTCCTAATTCTGCTGTGATACCTCTAACTTTCTTCAAAAAGGTAAGTTATGTTGTATTTCCTTATACACAGAGACAATCCGAAAATTTAAATGTAAATTGTAATTATAAATTGTGATTATTCTACTTCACATTTTTGTTCTGTTTTGTCTATTTTAAATTTCAGAACCCAGCACACCAATGTTTACCATACTCTATCACATCTACTTTACTATATTAGTTTCAGGGTTGAAACAGAAGATACTGGGCACCAAATAGATGACCTAGTGTCTTCACTGAAGGCATGTATATTAAATGCACTATTGACATTAGTCTTTCAACATGACTCTTTGAAATATTTGTCAGATTGATATTTTATATTCCCATTACTAGTCTTCATTACATCAGTGTGGTTGATTGACTTTTGCCATCTGCCAGACCCCTATCCAGCCGCTCTTCTCACTCCCACTTCTCAATAGGACGGGGAGAAAATAAGATCAGCTCGTGGGTCTAGATGAAGACAGGGAGATCACTTACCAGTTACAATCATGTGCAAAACTGTTCCAACTTAGGGAAAACCAATTCAATTTATTGTCCATTAAAATAGAGTTGGACAAATACTGAAATACTTCTTCCCCATCACCCCCTATCTCCAGGCTCTCCTTCACTCCCAACTCCTCCACCTCCACCCCCGAGTGACACAGGGAAGAGGTGGGGCTGTGGTTAGCCCATTACCTCCTCTCTGTGGTTCCTTCCTCCTCATGCTTTTCCCTGCTCCAGCGTGGGTCATCCCTCAAAGCTGACATGGCCAGCATGGGCCAACCCTCGCCACTCCTCACAGAGACCACCCCTACAGTTCCCCACTGCTGCTGCCAACAGCTGGGCACCATAAAGTTAGGTGGGCAATGGTATTTCGCTGGCTGTGCTGGTACCTCCTGTCTCAGAAAGACTTCATCAATAAGCAAGTCTCCTGAAATTGATATGCATATGCCGTAATAATCCTTCTGACAATTAAAAACATCTAGGACCAAAAATCATCACCTTCAGGATTATTCACAGAATCAGATTCACCTGTATTCTCTCAGTTCTCTCAGAAAATCACAATTAAGAATAAATGCATTAGTCTTCAATATATAAACTGAGAGTGTATAGAATATATGCCATGTTATCTAGCATTTATGCTTACTGTGCTAATTCAAGGCTTACTATAACAGAGAATGTAATTAAAAAAATTACTCTGCTAAAAATATTATTTTTTTTTTCACTCTACAATTCTTAAGACTGAATGTCTCTTTTTTTTTTTTAATCATGCTATTAGCAAGTGAAGGCACCAATTTGCTCCTTGATATTCAGAACAAAAAGGCACATGGCTCAAATCAGAATACAGAATAAAATTTTAAGATCATAGCAGGGTTTGTTCCACTTCTGCACCACTGACCAGATCTCTTCAACTTTATGCTGCTTCTCCTCATGCCTGGTGCCTGTTTAAGTCAGATCAATTTGGAGAGAGCAGTTTAAAAGACAGGGTAGATTTATTTTAATAGGACTTGAACAAGGATGATGACAGTTTACCAGCACAAAGATGCTTTACTGAACTGAGAGCCTATAACATAAACTCAGCTTGGACAGAATTTTTTTATACTACACATAACACAAGTGTGTGAGGTAGCAATGATAATTCTTTAGTTTTATTTTCTATCTCACAAAAAGCAGAACATATTTTCCTACTTATTACAACTAAATGGTTGCATAAGAAAATTGCTTGAAAAAGTATTTTGTCAATAGAATTTTGTTAAATTTCTTTTAACAGTTTCTGAAGAATATATTTTAAAACCTACTTGGAAATCTACATTCTATTTCCAAAACTGAAGGCTAATTATAACAATCTCTAAAACATATTTTAGATCATGTGTAATGTTTAATAATCTATACCTATAATATACACATATGCATATGCAATATCTATTTAACTACTTCTACTTTCTGCCTTGTGCATTTTAATTTAATCTCATGTCTTTCTAAGCCAGATTCACAGTTCTGAGAACTTGATTTTGGTGTAGCATATTGAGCTAGGCATAATTCTGGTCTTGTTTGTCCATAGAGATATTACACTATTTAAATCACTTCCTCTGCCTGCTCCCCCCCCCAAGAATCACATCCAAAAGTTTAGGTGCATGTCAGCATGAGCATTTCTTATGGACCTCAACATGCATCTTTTAATACTAAAAGCAACTAAATAATATCTTATATGCTTCTATATATCAGCATCAATAATCCCTGAACACAGCATAAGAACCTCAGAGAGTTCCTGAAGGTAAGAATCAGATAAAAAATAATAATAAAGATGCAGAGATACGAATATGGTCAGAATTATCCCTCAGGTTTGGATAAACCACAGTTTTTAACAGATGGTAATTTCTAGCATGAAGATAATCAAATTAAGACTCTATTTTTGAGAAACGGTCATAACATCTCAGTTCTTCATTTTCTCCCAGAATACCACTGAGACAGATATTTGTGAAGATGCTTAGCCTGAAATTACATGTGTAAAGGAAAACCAATATTGTCCACATAACTTCGCTTTTATGGTAAAAATATAATTCTTGTACTACAGATCTAAGTTTATCTTCAGTGCTTCCTCTTTCTCTATACCAGAGACAACCTTAAGGAAATTCTATTACCAAGTATCTGATGTATCCAGGTAATAGCAGGATTTTACAGTATCTAGACCTGCACAAAATGAGATCATTAACTTCACTGCTGTAATTATTACCTGTATTATTAACTGAACCCCTAGCAATAGAATTAAATTCTTATCTGTTCCAGGTACTGCATCTGAGAAAGTGGAAGGTCCCCAATGGAAAATAGTTCTGTCACTAAAGGCTGAAACGTTCCCTGTAATTTAGCTCCTTCTTCTGACTTATCTTCTCAGTAGTGTAAAATGACTTTTTAGCAATGACATTATACCACTTTGTAAAGGCACTAAGAAAGTCCATACAAGTTATCTTTCCCAGCCTGCACCAGGCAGACATTTATGAGGCAACTCCAGGACAATACCACTCCATTGATATCATATGGCAGAAGTGACTCAGTAAAATTTGAGATGAGACTCTGAAACAACAAACACCATGCTGAGCTTGCTGTATTGAGATTTTCTTGAGGATTTTTACATAAGGGTTGTTCACTGTTTGATGACCCTATCATTAGAAGAGAACATACTAGGTCTCCTATTTCAGAAAAATTATATCAAGACTGACACATTGAAATGCTGTTGGTTTGAGGGGTTTTTGGTTTTCTTTTTGTTGGTTTGTTTTTTTTTTTTTTTTTTTTTTTTTTTTTTTTGTTTGTTTTTGTGTGTGCGTGTGTGTGTTTTTTTTGGCAGGGGCTGAGTGGAACGTTTTTTGTTTTGTTTTTTCTCCTTAAAAAACAAAACAAAACAAAAATCCCAACAAAACAAACAAACAAAAAAACCACAAAATGAGCCAAGCAAACATCCCCAACACCAAACATCTACTTAGTATGCTGGTATATGCCATGGAGTTTTACATTCAGAATATCCTGCTACTAGGAAAACAAAAGCTTTTTGAACCACACCTATACTTTTCATATAACTTCAACAGAGCATACACCCCTTTTCTTTTTCCAAGAAATGCTGTGTGAATATGAAACTCAAACCACAGGCAGTAAATAAGTGAAATCAGTAGAGCTATGCTAGCTAAGAGTGGGCTAATGGACCACTGTTCCAAAAAGCTCTCCTCTTGTTATTAGCCAGCTTTCAGGAAGCATCTAGACACTGATTACAATTCATGCTTGAATAGATGAACTTAAAATAAGGACTATCTATGTGACTTATGCAGAAATGACGTAGACAATTCAATGAAAAACTAGTACTGGTGGCTGTGTGATCTATACATAATTCAAGTTAGATCCTGTGGGGAAAATTACATTTTGTCCAACAAAAAAATATGCAAGCCACAGAAAGGTAATTCTGTGACATCATTATAGATTTTGTTTACCAAGCACAAGCAAAATTATAAAGTACAATTTAGCTATGAACACTAGTATTTTTTGAAGCCTCAAATATGTGTAGCTGTGACTGGCATTAGGTGCACTGTAGTTCAAAGACTATTTATAAGGAAGTGTGGTTTTCGTTACCTGATTTTGATCATCAGAGACAGGAAGATGCTAGATTCATTTATACAAAATGCCTTACTGATTAACTAAAAAAAGGAAGACAGTAACTCCCCAAAACTAAGAAGTTAATGCAGGTCCTGAAAGAATCAAGAATAGAAGAACAAATTTCTCTAACCAGTGTTTTTATATCATTATGGTATTACGTGTGAAAACATAGTATTGTAGTTTTACAAAGCCTACACTATAATAGGATGCTTCAAAGAAATACTTACTTTCCTCCTCAAAATATTTATGTTTATAATTGCTTATTAAGCCATCTAGCTTCTGTCTTTTGATGCACTGTCAAAAGATGACAGTTCCTTTACTTTCCCTAAAAAAACCCAAACCTTTCATTTTTGTGACTTGTTTGCATAGATACTAATTCACCTGCAGTAAGGAGAAACAATTATGTCTAGACTGCTTGTGAGGCAGATACTACTTGTATTAGCTCTATCAGAAGGGATGCAATACTGGACTTATTGGTCACTGGCACAAGGGGTAAGCTAATTGGTGATGTCAAGATTTGAGGCAGGCTGAGCTGCAGTGATCATGCACTGGTGGAGTTTGCACCTGAGGAATATATGTCAGATGAAGTCAGAACCCCAGATTTTAGGAAAGCAAACTTTCAGCTGTTCAAGCAGTTAGTCTATGGAACCTCCTGGGAAACTGACCTTAGGAATGAGGGAACAGAATAGAGCTGGCAGATCTTTAAGGATGCCCTCCATAAAGCACAAAGGCTCTTGATCCCTAGGTGTAAGAAATAAGAAAAGGAAAGAAGAGACCAGCATGGATGAGTCAAGACCTGCTGGTTAAACTAAAGGGCAAGAAAGTAATAGACAGTGGAAGCAGGGATAGGTATCTTGGGAAGAGTATAGGGATGCTCCCCAGCTTTGCAGGGATGGGGTCAGGAAGGCCAAGGCCTGGCTGGAGCTGAGCTTGGCAAAGGATGCAAAGTGTATAACAACAAGTGTATGTCCGCCAGAAAATAAAGATTGAAGAAAGTGTACTCCCCCTGATAAACAGAATGAGAAAACTGGTAACAACAGTCAAAGAGAAGGCTGAGGTACTCAACTTTTTTTGCCTCAGTCTTTACTGTCAACTCTTTCCACAATTGGCTCTCTTCCCACACCTCTCAAATGGATGGAACACAAGGAAGGACTGGGGGAGTAAAGTCCCTCCCGCTGTAAGATTATTTTCATGATGACGTGAGGAACCCAAACATGCAAAAGTCTATGGGGCCTTATCAGATGCATCCAAGTGTCTTGAGGGAGAGTCCTGACGGAGCTGCCAAGCCTCCCTTCCACGATATTTGAAAGCCACAGCAGTGAAGTAAATTTCCACACATCCTATCACTGGATACTCATTGCTGCAGAGAGCAGTGAGCTCTTCCCTCAGACTCCTTGTCTCCAAGATAGACAAGCCCAAAGTCCTTAGCTGTTCCTCACAGGACATTCTTTCCAGCTCTTTTACCACCTTTGTTACCTTTTTATGGACATGCTCAAGGACCTTCACAATCCTACACAGCTATACACTCAGAAAAGTAGTAACATGTATTCATTCAGTATCAAAAATACCATGTATGTGTATAAGCTCATTTCCATTATATGACTTTATCTTCAGTTTCAGAACAACTTCTGATACAGAAAATAGCACTTAGCATCCTCTCTAGCATTCAACATATCCAATTAACTATTCAGTAAGATGTCAACATGGGTATTGAACCTATTTAAACAATTGATCATTTTACCAGACACAAACTTAAAGGTGAATAATTCTGAATGTAAGCCCAAACTGTCACATTAAAGAACTCTGAAACATCCCAGGGAGAAATTTGCAATGCAACTTTCTTCATGTATAGTACTTCATGTAAAGATAATACTCTGTCTTCATTATAATATCATTTTAAGTGGTACAGCCTGCTTTTACAACTGCAGCTGCCCCGACATATGCTGATCAAAGAGAAAATTAAGCAAAACCATAATCTTTGTCCTTTTTAAAAGTTACATATCAACAGGAAGGAACAGAGACAGCCATCCCTTGCCGAGCTGTAAGTTGCATTATGTGCTCCTCTAATTTATTATTCCTTTGACTATGACCCAGGAAGCTGATGTGCTTGCTTGCATTTACATATTTTTTTCAGAATTACAAAGCACTTAATTCACACAAGTATCATTATAAAATGGCTGATTTGCTACAAATCTATGGCTGCTGACACTACATATAGTTAAACTATTGCACAGTATTTTATTTCATATAGGTCATAAAATTGATTATAAAGAATAGTTTCCTCTGACAGAAACAAGCCTTACCTTCAGTGTCATGAAATGGCTCAAAAACTAAGGAAGAAAAAGTTTGTCCATGGAATTTAATTAAAGTTTTCAGTTCTACAATAATTTACTACAAATCTAAGTTGGCCTGAAAGAAAGAGAATTCCTTAGCAAGGTTAAAGGGCCATAAGAGCTTATCAGCCAGGAACAACAAAGGGCTTTCTCACTCTTATGTCAGTGAACTGAAACCTGAAAATCTTGCCTATTTCGAGCTATTGAGTTCCTAAATAATGAACTATTTTAATTGGGACTTGGTGCTTTTCTTCCTTACCATTCTTACCTCAATTTGTTCTTCCTCAGCTGTAATCAGATGCATTTAAACTTCAGCTTCTGAATAAGGTCAAAGAATCCTCCTATCTAGGTGCCATAAAGAGTCCTTACTGTGAATTTTCAACAAATTTCTTATTCACCCTGCAACAGAGCCCATGTATTTTGAATTTGAGTTCTGAATCAGTCCTCAAAGTGACTCATATCTGACATGAGCAAGCTGAGGAAGGCTAAGAAGAGCCAGAACCTGGAGTAGGAAAACTGCCAAGGATCATGCTTCAATCAGTACTAACACAGAACACACTTATTATAATACCTACTTTAATGCTTCTGGTAGGGGTAGCTCCTCACAAGGATGTTTAAAGGGCATTAGAGATCAGTTTCTTCTTTTTGCCAATCACATGAGACTTGGAACAGAACTGTTTTGTTAAATAATTTTCTGTATATCTGATTTGAAGCAAAGGGAAGCCTTAACTCTTACAACTGTCATGCTATTAGTCTTCAAACACAGTTTGTGCAGTAAGGAACAGCTGCCACTGAACTGTGCCCAAACCCATTCTTAATTAAAAGCCAAACAACAGTTCCCCAAACACTACATCCTTGTTATCACAGTATCTAAGTTTCTGTATTATTTCAGTCTTTTGACTTTTTTATTCAATTTCTCATGGACTTCTTTTCTCCAGAGCCTTGACATGTGAAAAAAAGAACTCTTGCATGGGGTTGGAAGAGCGCTATCTTCTTGTTTTCTTTGTCAAACCTCAACTCCTGCAAGCACCAAAAAGACAATCTGGCACCCCATTCTCTGATCCTTCATTATAGTATCAGACACTCCTTATAATAGCAGCAGACCTTCCTCCTGAAGGTCTTCCTTCTGCCTGCCCTTCTCATGCTTGCTTTCTTTTCTATTACCTTATCTGAAAGGACAGCTGGAATCTGACATCCAGAGCAAAAGAAATATTAGGCTGGAAGAGGAAAACAATTCAGAACATGATGAAAGGATGATTCCTATTCTGTAGAAACCTGAACTCTGTTCTTTAAGAACATGAACCCGTTATTCTGTTGTTCCCCAATCTCTGAGGGATTAATATACCTAAAAATAACCAGGTAACTAAGGGTTAGTAGAAAATACAGCTACTGCTTATCAGCTTTAAATTTTATTGTTCATACCTATTTACAATACACTTCCTCTGAAGCTCAAATGAATATTTTACTTTCCTAGAGGTTTCATCTTCACATTAATTCACCATTATTGATTTTTCTTCTCATGTTTCTTATGAAGAAAGTCAACAAGACCTTCTTTCATTTACATTCTTATTACTGCCTCAAAGTCACTAATTTCAGGCTTCAGTTTCGGTTTTAATTGATATATTTTACTAACACACCACCACTATCTTGGGGTTGTCAGCTACTGTCTTCTTCCATTTTCAAGCAAAGGGACACAAATACAGATACACATAAAACATGACACATTTATGCATATTAACATATATTAAGGAGAAAAAAATACACAGAGATGGACAGAAACAGCCATGCAACTTAGAGACACAGCTTATAATGCATTTCTTCAACTACTTTTTCAATTCAGCTATAATATGTTTCCTCAGAAAGTTTGAGTCTCTGCATACGCAAGCATGCAAAGCTACTTCAAAAGATGCAGTTAATCTAAAAAGTTCTATTTTAAACAAAGTTTGTAGCATTAGGACTATATTACCAAATCTAACAGAGTAAGCAATTTATATTTTTATATTTCATAGAATCATAGAATAGTTAGGGTTCGAAAGGACCTTAGGATCTAGTTCCAACTCTCTGCTATGGGCAGGGACACCTCACACTAAACCATGTCACCTAAGGCTCTGACCCACACAGCTTTGAACACTGCCAGCGATGGAGCATTCACAACTTCCCTGGTGTCTTGGGTTCAGCAGTAGCAGTCATTTTTCTCCTTCTTAGTAGCTGGTGCAGTGCTGTGGTTTTGACTTTCAGTCTGGGAACAGTGCTGATAACACCGAAGTTTTTAGTTCTTGCTCAGTAATGTTTACTCTGACCAAGGACTTTCCGAGTCTCATGCTTTGCCAGGGAGGAAGGGAAGCCAGGAGGAAGCAGAGACAGGGCACCTGACCCAAATTAGCCAAAGAGGTATTCCATACCACAGCACATCATGCCCACTATATAAACTGGGGGCAGTTACCCAGAAGGATTAGATCACTGTTTGGTCGGGCTGGGTATCAGTCAGCGGGTGGCAAGCGGTTGTGTTCGCTTCCCTTGTTATTTCCCTTATCATTATTATTATTGGTGGTAGCAGCAGTGGTTTTGTGTTATACCTTAATTACTGGACTGTTCTTAACCCGTGGGAGTTACATTCTTTTGATTCTCCTCCCCATCCCTCCAGAAGCAGGTGGGAGGAGGGGGGGAGTGAGCAAGCAGCTGCTTGGTTCTGTGTTGCTGGCTGGGCTTAAACCAATACACCTGGGCAACCCATTCCAGTGCCTCACCACCCTCACAGTAAAGAACTTCTTTCTTATATCCTATCTAAATTTCTCCTATTGAAGTTTGAACCCATTACCCCTTGTCCTGCCACTACAGCTCCTAGTCTAGTCATAGCCTTTGTCAGCTTCATTGGCAGTTTTTTGATTTCCTAAAAGCAGTACGGAATGTGAAGTACATATGTTTAGCTGAGTCCTGGAAAGTAGAAGTTAAAATGGCATCATTGTCATATGTGTTGATCACTTTTAACAGTGAGTCTCACCAAATTAATCTGAATTTAGTGAAGAATACTGCTAATGATCCATCTTGCTTTCCCAAAGATGTGTGTTGGCACTTAACTGCCAAAAGACAAGCCACAAAAATTACAAAAAGTTCAGTCAGCAAAGTAATAAAATTGATTTTCCATATGCATAAATCTATTGAATAAGACAACGCCATTTTACATTGGTGCTTTTCATTACAGTATTGCACAACATAGGCAGCCTCTAGGGAGCTGCTTCTATTTCAGTGAGCAATTTCATTTTCAGCATAATTTGCCATATTATTGTGTCTTTAAATTTAGTCAATCCATTCATTTGTTCACATAATTAATTCCAATTTATTTTGATGCTGTTATCTTGTAGTTCTTTCATTTTTTCATCTTTTACTTGTAACTTGCTGAAGATTACATTAGTTCTTCAGACACTTTGGAAATTATCTAAATCCTACACACTGAACATAAGAAGGAAAAGTTTTTTTCCAGGGGAAGAGGGTTTTGTTTGTTTATTTCAATGAAGCAACAAGCTCCAATTTTCATTTAGGGCTACTGGTAAGGACAATGTGGCAAAGGAATTTGAGACTGTTATTTCCTATATAAAAAGCCTAGACTCATCAATGGCTTGTATGTCCCTTCCCTTCCTCTGTGAGCCTTCCTCCCTGGCTCCCTCTCCCCCCACCAATTGCTTCAACTGTACTGGACCACATATTGCCTACCTTCATTCAAAGACCCCTTGAGATGAGAAGATGTACTCACATTTAGTGAAGGAGCTCTACACAGCTATAGCAATGATGACAACTCTCATTTAAACTCATTGTCTCAAGAAAGAACAGTACTGCTGTGTCCCTTTTACACATACATCATGCTGATGGATAAAGAATTTGCATGAAACATGGGAAAGATGGATTTAATATATTTTGCCTGAGAAGTTGTTTTTTTGCAATTTGCCTGATTATCTCATATCCAGGTTATAGGTTATCCTATAAGAGAGCTCTCAAGTATTGTATTATTTTATATTCTACGAAACAACAGAATTTATCCTGTAATAGAGTAGCACAGAAAAAGCAAGACCTAGCAAAGTACTCAGGGTAATGGAGATCTGTCTTCCAAACTGTACTCTAAGGACTGTGTGGTTAACAAAATAAAATATTTGTTAAATTACTGGACTTGAGCATGAGAAATACCTGCTCTGCATTTCTCTAAGCTTCTGTGAGAATTAGCAGAAAATTTCAGAAAGGGAAAAAAGAAATCAGTTTGTCTGTGCAACTGTGTGTGCAATTGTAGATAGCAAGCAGTACCAGTTGTCTCCTTTCAAAATATCTGTTCTGAAAATACTTTCATGCAAAGATTGTACCAAATAAAAGTTCAAACTGAAATTCCGTTACCAATCACTTCCATATAATTTTATTCCCAGACTTTCACAACTCAGTGAAGTATCTTTATGCCTAAGCTGGCTCAGTGAGCTGCAGAATTATTTTCTTTCATACCAGATTTTGACAACCAGAAAGCTATTCTCATAAAAGGTAGCAATATACACACAGCAGACCTCCCCCCCCACACCTTTAACAGCCACTCTACACTTCTACATAAGGTTTTGCTAAACAGCACCACCCTTTTGCAATTTTTTTTATTAGTGTATAATATGACACAGACTTCAAGAGCAGAGACTTTTATATTTTCCTTTTACCCCCAGCATATGTGCACTTATTATTTGGTAAGTCTTAAATCATTTAGCAGTAGAGCATCTTTCAACTCAATCCAGAACACATAACCAGGTCATGCTCCATGCTGAATTTAAAGTCAGAGTAATACATTTCTTCCAGTATCAGTATACAGGGCTTTTATAATCACTTTTCAACCAAAACCTCCTTCTGCACTTCCCCTTTTTGCCCACAGCAAAATAAATGAAAAAGTATTTTCCCCAAAAGGCTTTCACTGCAATGACTTCTTAATGAACCAATTGCCAAATTATGGCTTAAGAATCACTGCTTTTAAAATCTATTACTCTCTTCCTTCTGCTTATAAGGTACAGCTTTCAACATCACTGTGGGAAGGACCCCAAAACTCTTTAGGAAAGCATCACAATTTTTTTGTCACATAAATACAGAAAAGTAGTAAATTACTACTGAATAGCACAAAGCAGTATAACTGCTAGTGAAACTTTTTTGTGGTGTAGAACACCTTAAGAAATGCCATCATTAAAAAGAAAACCAAAAACCCCAAACACAAAGCAAAACAGATTTATCCAACGCTGCACTAAAATAAAAACAAAACATGAGATTGTATTTATGATTTTATCCTTCTGATACACCCTAGATTGTCTGCTTAATGATTGCAACCCTTACATGGAAAGTGGTATAACAAAAAGAATTACACTGACAGAAAATGCTTATTGCACAAAGGCAACAGCATGTTTAATGAAAAGATTCTGCATTATGCAAATTCTGTATTAAGCAGATCATGGTTTTGAAGCATATACCAATATAGCTCCTTCTGGTAGAGTCTAGAAGTTCATGCACGAAAGTGTTACTAGACCTTTTTTGAAATTTTCATCCAGGCTCAGAGAGCACTAAGCAAAGCAGGACTGCAACTCTTGCTTTTTCTCTGCTGTGCTTCTTGGTGTTTTTTAACCTACCAAGGAAACGAGGGAGTATTTTCAAAGTCATGCAATGGAAGAGGAAAATAAGCTTTCCTTTGGAACTCATTCTAGGATAAGGGTTTCAGAGAAAAAAAACCAAAAAATCATATGGGGGTCTCCTCTGGATATAACAGAAAATACTATTTGTAATATAAAGAATGTTGTTAGAACAACAAGAACAAAAATTCTACTAAAGAGTTTCATTTTTCTGAGCCACCTCTATTTTCTGGCTTTAGACACTTGAGTATACTTGAAACATATGTAGAATGGACCATATTCTATAGACTAACACTTGGCTGGATGGCTAATGCTACTTCTAGGGTTCCAACTTATAGAACCACCGTATCTTTCTCAAGGAGCAAGGACTGCCAGGGAGAGATGGAAGCCACATCTTGGAGATAAGCAAGAGCATCTTTGCCAGCAAGCTTGAAGTGATGAAGCTTTTTATCTAGCTTCATCTAGGTCGCAGATCAAAGCCTATATGTAAATTGACTTATGGAGATAAGGCCACGTGTTGCAATCAAAGTGGCTCTTAATGCCCTTCTGAAGCACCCATGCACTAATTTGCAAACAAACAGGAGAAAGAGGAGGTAGTTGCAGAGCTAGGCCCTCAATTAAGCTGGAACACATACTAAGCATTTTTTGCACGTATTAAGAGAGTCAAAACTCACTGGAGTTGAAATTGGCAAGGAAAGCGAAAAACAAGATGAACTTTTACAGGTGTATCAGTAGGAGATGACAAGGAAACTGTGGAGACCTTCTGCAGAATGGGACAGATGACCCTGTGAGGAGTGACAGAGAAAAGGATGAGATGCTTTCTTTGTCTCCAACTTTCTTGGCAAAAAATCATATCTTGCAGATCCTTATGTCCAATGGTAGAGTTCTGGGGGAGAGAATTATTTTCCACAGCTAAGAAGCTTGAGGTTAGAGACAACCTACCTAAGTTTGGTATAAATAAATCCCTGGGACTGGATATGCGAAAGACTTTCAAGAAGGTTGAATAAAGAAGTCCACTTCACAGCAAGGTTGCACTCTACCATCCTCAAAAAGTTGTCATAAATGCAGGAGCTCCCCAGTGATAGAAGAAAGGTAGTGAACAGCATGCTCAACTTCAGAAAATGCATGAGGAATAATCTTGGAAGCTTCAGACTTCTTGGGCTCCCTCAGTCTCCTTGGAAAATTAAGGAGTAATGCTCATGAAAACTACTTCCAGAAACATGAATCCATGCTGGCTAGCATCAAGGTGAATTGTGCTTGACCAAGGAAATTACCTTTCACAATCATATTACTAGCTCTGAAGAGGAAGAGGGAAGCAGTGGCATCATTTGTCTTGACTTTAACAAGGTTTGCAACAGGGACTGTCATAACATCCTTTGAAGTTACCCTGCTTCAAGCAGGAGGCTGGACTAGTGACCTCCAGAGGCATCTTCCTACTTTGATCTTTTTAATGAATCTACAATGTCAAACAAAAGTAAATTTACATTTTATGCAGATGTAAATTAAAACCACGTGATGCCATATGCATTTGCATACTTCAGCTGTTACTTAAATACAAAGGGGAAACCTTAATTGTATTTCCAAGATTCTTTATGGAAGAACTTTCTATAGTCAGCCTCATGGCATCTAAGTCTACTTATGAGTCAAGATGACTTTATCCTAACATTTTAGCAGGTTCGAAATACTGACTGCATATTCTGGAACTTACTGTCATCACAAACTGAGAAAAAAATACAGTGACTGTAACCTACTTATTATTTACACAATTTTAGTTCATCAGCTTCTCTCTTTATATGGGTCATGGCATTAACTCTGATGATAAAGTGTCGTGGTTTAAGCCTAACTCAAGCAGACTCTCTCTCAATCACTCCCCTCTCTTTCTTGCCCCTCACTCCCGGAGGGATGGGAAGGAGAATCGAAAAGAATGCAACTCCCACAGGTTGAGATAAGAACAGTTTGGTAACTAAAGTATAACACAAATCACTACTGCTACCACCAATAATAATAATGACAAGGCAAATACAAGGAAAGAATACAATTCTCACCACCTAAAACCAAGCCCGACCACGCAGTGCACCCCCCACCCTTCTGGGTCTCTCCTCTCCGTCCTCCATCTTGGGCATGACATGCTGTGGTATGGAATAACCCCTTTTGTCAGTTTGGGTCAGGTGTCCTGTCTCTGCTTCCTCCTGGCTCCCCTCCTCCTTGGCAGAGCATGAAACTCAGAAAGTCCTTGGCCAGACCAAAACATCACTAAGCAGTAACCGAAACACTGGTGTTATCAGCGCTGTTCCCAGGCCCAAAATCAGAAACACAGCGCTGCACCAGCTACCAAGAAGGAGAAAAATGACTGCTGCTGCTGAACCCATGACATTATCCACCCCTTATTCCATACCATTCACGTCATGCTCAGATCCCACATTTTCAATATACCATCACATGTATATATATACACATCGACACACACATACAGAGGGAGAGAAATCATCCCTTAGTGCATGCACCTATCCCTATAAAGCTGCTGAGTCCATTTAGTCCATGATATCAGGCTCCATCTTTTGTAACAGCCTTTCAGAGCAGGAGAGACTGTGTGCAGTGTTCACACTCGTCAATAACCTGGGCCACAGTGTCCATTGCTAAGGCCACCCCTCGATCATAAGTCCATCTGTATGTTGTATCTCTGCCCTGATGGTCTGAAGTGTCATGGGCCCACCAGGCTCAAAATAATTCATCCATCCCTCCAGCAGTTTCTGCAGCTTGTCGGTGGGGACTCCATACAGCTGCCTTCCATCTGCGATGCTTCCAAAGCACTGGAGGGGCCCAGTGGACTAGATACTCACCCATACTGTCCCACACACTCTGCCACTCATGACTGTCCAGGCTTGGGGAAAATCTCTTGGTCATTCTGCATTGCAGACTAACCCCAGACAAGGCCCACACCCCACTCTGCTTAACTCTGGGGACCAGACAAAATGCTTGTGGGTAAAACACACTCTGTATGCATGCCACCATGCTGATGCCCATCACAGTCAGCAGGCAGGTCTCAAGGGTACCCAAAGGCCATTCAAACCCTTCAGAACTCTCAAATGAGGCTGCTGTACTTGTCACTGGGGCTGGTGTAGCTGCTGTGCTTGCCGGCTCTCTCACCAGCAGCTGCTCTTTGTCTGAGTGCAGGTCTTCCTCCTCTGCCTCGCTGGGAAGTGCTGCGCGGTCTCCTGCATCCCATTGAGGCTCTGCGGGCGGCTGCTGGGGAATGCTCTCGGCCGCCGCGGGGCGGGGCTCGGCTACGGGGCTCGGCTACGGGGCTCGGCTACGGGGCTCGGCTACGGGGCTCGGCTACGGGGCTCGGCTTCTCCACCGTCGTCTCCTCCCGCTGCTCGGCAGCTGCCGGGCTGGACTCAGCGGGGGGGCTCACCCCTTCTGCTACCTCCTTCCTCTGCTCGGCAGCCGTCGGGCTGGGCTCGGCGGGGGGGCTCGGCTCCTGCTCCCCGGGTCCGCTCCCCAGGGCCGTTTCGGCAGCCGGCGGCTCCCGAGGCAGCCCCCCCTCGGCTCTCCACAGCCTCGCCAGGACGGTGAAGAGCCGCCGAAGTGCCAGGTACACATCCGCCCCCCACGGCTTCTGGAGCCCGCCCGTATCACAAGCCATTCCAATAAAGTACAATGAAACAAGAACCTTAACCCAAAACCCATATCTGAAACATGCTAAGATAAGAAATACCGGCTGTAAGTAAGGTACAACAGGCTGAAACCATGAACGCAAGAGAACCAAAAGCAACAACTTTGAGAGCCAATAAATCAGCATTGTGACGAGTGGCTATTAATCCTGTTGTTATCTCAACCCTTAGAGCCCCACGTTGGGCACCAAAAAGAACTGTCGTGGTTTAAGCCTAACTCACGCAGACTCTCTCTCAATCACTCCCCCCTCTTTCTTGCCCCCCACTCCCGGAGGGATGGGAAGGAGAATCGAAAAGAATGCAACTCCCACCGGTTGAGATAAGAACAGTTTAGTAACTAAAGTATAACACAAATCACTACTGCTACCACCAATAACAATAATAATGACAAGGCAAATACAAGGAAAGAATACAATTCTCACCACCTAAAACCAAGCCCGACCACGCAGTGCACCCCCCACCCTTCTGGGTCTCTCCTCTCCATCCTCCATCTTGGGCATGACATGCTGTGGTATGGAATAACCCCTTTTGTCAGTTTGGGTCAGGTGTCCTGTCTCTGCTGCCTCCCGGCTCCCCTCCTCCCTGGCAGAGCATGAAACTCAGAAAGTCCTTGGCCAGACCAAAACATCACTAAGCAGTAACCGAAACACTGGTGTTATCAGCGCTGTTCCCAGGCCCAAAATCAGAAACACAGCGCTGCACCAGCTACCAAGAAGGAGAAAAATGACTGCTGCTGCTGAACCCATGACATAAAGCCATTGAAGAGAAAAAGAATTTCCTATATCATAGGCTGACTAGAGATTATTTTGCATTATTTAGCAGTAATCGCAACAAAGCTTATCATACTTGGTGTAATAGTAGCTTTTCAGCTCCTCATAGTGGACTGACAAGTTGAAAAGTAACATAAACACAATGCATCATACAAAAACTTCTCCAATAGCTTTAAGAAACATTTGAAGATACTTATTACACTGTGCAACTACAGAAAAGAGGCTTGCTGCTACAGAAAACTGTGAAAATGCAGCGTAATAATATAATAATACCCACAATTAACTACAGTGATCATTACATAAATCTCTGTCACCAAATAACACTTCAGGATTGAACAAATATTGCCATTCACAGTCAATATATGTGATCTTGAAACTTGTGCAAGAAGACTTTTCAAGTACTTTTTTATAACCAACTGCCAAAAAATATCTTTGAATTAGAGGAAATATTTCAATTACTTCAACGTATATTAAAACAATGGCCCTGTGCTGACATCCACCCACCCCGCTTTCACCCATGCTCATCATCCAGTAAGCCACAGGGCCCTGCAGTATGCTTACATACGAAAAGAAAAATGTTGATTATTTATGTATTAAAGTCTTAAAAGCAAAACAATACTACCAAATACATGGGAAATTTTATCATCATACTTCTAAGAAGGCACAACTATAACAAAGTTAATAAACTGATCAGAAATGCTACTTGTCTAAAGTACATCACAGCAAAAAAATAAGACCAGAAAGATTTAACACAGTAGCCCTATCAACTGTCAAAACTATACCTCATGTTTTAATTTTAAGGAACAAGATCATCTTCATTTGATTAATACTACTCAAAAAAAAAAGTGATCAAAGAAACAAGAGACTGCCTTTAAAGCTTGAAAATTCATAGAAAGTTTTTATACAGATCATTTATAAAAGCACTGCAAGAGATTTGGAGAAATGCGCATACATGCTTCAGAAGTTCAGTGTTATGAAGGCATGTGACATCTATCCTCAAATCCTACCTATCTCAATTTCTTGAAACTTGTGCCATTTTTTTATCTCCATTGCCACCAAAAATGAATCAGTAACAAAAATATTTTCTTTTCATAAACAGAGTTGAATGCCCTACAAACGTTTTAAAAAATGTAATAAATTTACGAAGAAGCATATTGACATAAATCAACATTTACCGTGAACTCAGCTGTGATACATTGAAGCACCTTATAATTGATCTGTACGTGTATGGGGGAACAGGAGGAGTGCATATTAGAGAGGAAAATATGTAATACTGTAAAAGGAGTCCTCCCTCTCTAAAGCTTACAGTAAAGCATTGGAATTGCAGTCTATATTATTGCTTCACTTTCATGTGCATAATATCCAATTTTCATCCACAGAGGTCTGCTACTCTTACTCATAAACAACAGCTTATCATGTAAGTAGGCACAACTTTTCCCAGAGCTTGCATGCTTATTCCCAAAATATTTTAAGCTTCTTATTGATCCACCAGGTGGGATCCAGAGATAGAGCTGACATCTATTGTACTGCACATTTAATATATGCTTTTTTTCATTTAGATTTCTGTACAGAACTTCCTCAACAGAGTATTAGCACTTTCACATAATTATGTACTTACCTTTTCCAACCCACTCTTGGCTTCTGTCTAAGAACAACTCTCATACCTCACAGACAATGACTGCAGCAGAAAGGTGCTAAATATCTTGTTACTTGTATTTAGTACCTCACTAGTCCATTCCTTATTTGCAGCAAAAGAAGTGCTGGGATAATTGAATGCTATTGTAGCATATAGCACTTCTATATATTTTTGCTTTCCAATTTCTTCACCTTTCATTTACTCATAAAACAGTCATTACATTATTGTATGAGTCCCCCTAAAAAATCATGGCACAGTGAAAGAACACATGACCCATACAGACTTCAAAAAGATTAATTTTCTACTGGTACCACTTAAATTTGCTCAAGATTTCCCCTCCCATTCTGATCTGCAATACTAGAATTTTATATTACTTCTGAATCTAAACATTTTACTCCTCTCTGAAACTCAAGACACTAATTCTAATTTGACATTTTGTACTAGGTATTTCCACCTAAGGTATTACAGAGTTTCAATATTTCTTTTCTGTCTTTCTTTTACTACTTTTAAACAAGGAATAAAGAGCTTCTGGATTGGTCTGTTTGAGCTTTCCATTTGAAATGAGAGGTAGTGCCAAGGGGAAGTATCAGAGAATTTCTCTCTCTAGCAATACTCCAAAGCCTCACAGAGAGATTATTCTTCACTTCTCTCAAAGGTCTATAGCAGTTGCAAGCACACACTTTGCTCAGCCTGGTACAGATAATTCAGCTTTCAGAAAGAAACAACACGCCCTCAACTAATGAAAACACAGCAAACAATAAGAGGAAATATTTACAAAAAATTAAGTGCCCAGTTCAACATAGAAAAGCTTATGCAAATCACCATATGTCAGGTGAAGCTAAGCGAGCTTCAGGTAATGATATTTCGTTGTACTCTCCTTACCTAGCTCAAAGTCAACACGCCCATCTGATCTTTATATCACAAAATGAATTTCAAAGTTCTTGGTAGGTGAGATGACAACCAGAATCAATCCAAACTAGCATACTTAATGGCTCATTAGTATTTTCAATTTCCTGTAACATACTTGTTACCACACTATCAATTACCTTAGTTGCAAAGTTCACAGATTGCATAATATCATAACATAGTATTTTATAGAATAATATGGAATGCAGTTGAGAACCACTACCATGTTTACTAATTGACATAAATCAATGTAAAATGCTAGCTAAATTAGATGTATGATAAAAATGTCTAACTTTGATTTGTAGCACAAACTCAACATCCAACAATACATGCCAGAAAAATGAATACAAGAGACTTTAGTAAAAAATGGAAATTCTCTAGTTTGGTCTAATAAAGATGTCCTTCCTGGACATTAGATAAAGCAATTAGAATAGAAAGTGTTTGTGAAGTTTGACTCTTTGAACAATAAGAAAGTCAATCAAAACATATTTCTCTTTCAGTGCCATCAGACATTAAGCACAAGGAGTCACCCCACAGGCAGTATCCTAATGCACAGATGTAAGCAAAGTGGCAACTATCCATTAGCATAGGAATATTCAGGTATTTTCTTAGTGCAAACTTGTATTTTCACAGAGAAACTGAGACATATGATTTCAGGCACACATCCATTATGCTTGATAACAGTCATCCAAAGAAAGATTAAAACTAAGCTAAAATAGTATTTTAGTTTTTTCCTGTTGTCCCTTTGTCACCTGATCAAACAATCAAAGTATCAGTGTAACTCATGCAGTCTATAATTAATGGAGTTTTAATTGCTCCTAATCAGTTCACAACAGGGTCTCCGAGATATGACTAAAAGCAAGAGATACACTATGATTGTGGAGGAAAATAACACACACACAAAAAAAACCCAAAATAAAACAAAAAGTGTAGAGGGGATACTGTAATAAAATTCAGTTTATTTCTTCTTTTTTTTATTATTTTATCCTGCTCTAAAATTACTTGGTTCACATGACTCAGTCCACACATAATATGATGTCTGCTTCAGGGACCACTCAGGCTAAAATTGAGGTTCAACCTGTAAAATAATTTATCAACCTTGCCTATATAGCAGAGAGGTTATTCCCCTTGTAATTCATTTCACTTAAATCTTTCAACCTTGGAAGAACTAAAGCCTTCAGACTCATCTCTATATAGGCTGACTAGCCATCTACCCTAAATCTCATCTCTTTACCTTGTCTGCATTCCAGCACCAAAAAAAAATAAAAACAAAACCAAACAAACAAAAAGGAACACCAAAAGGTCCTGAAAACAAGAAAACAAGTGTCAGAAACCTCAACTCCAGGCAATGCTGTTACCCTGCCTGCATGGTGGAAATTGAACAGTTCGGATTCTGAAACATGTGAAAATGAACAGGACCCCCTGCTACTGAACTGGTCATGAGTTGACTTCTCAGTCTGCACAAAAGAGTAGGTAATCTCTGCATTGAGTTTTCAGTACAGCACAAAGTTGTCCAGAGAAAGAACAACTCATGCCACACTACTACTTTACCTAAACCACAAGCAAGTCACAAAGAAAAAGGTGTGATTTTTTCTCAGGTGATCTTGCTCTCAGGGTACCAGGGCAGCACTGCCTAGAAGACAAGGGAGCATGCTGCATTAGGAGGGATGTATGATGCAGCACATGGAGAGAAGAGACTGCATTCCTCATGCTGACTCTGTTCCTCAGGCTGTAAATAAGTATACTTCAGAGTAGACTACTGCCACTTTCACACATAGGCAAAAAAATTTGCTCTTTATGTGAGAAAACAGAGGATGAACTCTCTTACAACTACAGCTGCTATTTCTGTTTCAGATAACCAAACTTCAAAAATTTATAATGGCTACCTCTTTGCTCTTTTAATGATCTGCAAAATAAATAGCATTATGTGTTTTATTAGAAGCATTTAAACATATACACTACGAATGTTAGACTTCGGGCTGCTGTAATTTAAAGAAGATGGTGTGTTTTGTACAAAAGACGTGTAAAAATGTTGTTACACTTTAACATGACTTGACAGAAGTCTTGCAGAGAAAAGTAGTGAAACCGACAGCTGAGTCAGTCTTTGAACAAATTCTGATATACTCACTGTCTGAAGGGCTCTTTTTAAAAATTACCTCCCAGTTAAACAGCAAACAATAGAGGCTTGAGGTCAGGAAAGCTTTAAATCTTTTTAGCATAGCCTATGCATGCACAATATGAATGTGCATTAAATAAATTCAAATGCTCTCTTTTCTGCTCTCAGAAAGCACTGTGTTTGGCACAGCTTTCTTAAATGCCTCAAATAATGAAGAAGACCTCATGCTTCTATGCAGTCTATTTCAGTGGTATTTTTACCCTGAGATTTTTTTAATTATTTTTAATCATAGTCTTTCTTTCTAAAAAGTAAGAAAGCATTTAACTCATTTAATTCTTGCTCTACTTCTCCTGAATATGGAGAACAGGTTATTCTTCCTTTTTTCAGCAGCTTAACATGCCAAATAAATGAAGATTTCTCATTTATTCCATCATTTTTCTTTTGACTTTAAAGTCATACTTCATAGAATCATAAAATCATAGAATAGTTAGGGTTGGAAAGGACCTTAAGGTCATCGAGTTCCAACCCCCCTGTCAGGGGCAGGGACACCTTTCACGAAACCATGCCACCCAAGGTTCTGTCCAACCTGGCCTTGAACACCGTCAGAGATGGAGCATTCATAACTTCCCTGAGCAACCCATTCCAGTGCCTCACAACCCTTACAGTAAAGAACTTCTTCCTTATATCCAATCTAAACTTCCCCTGTTTAAGTTTTTACCTGTTACCCCTTTTGGATTATTTTTAGACTCCATTTTGGAAAGTCACAATCAGGTGCATCCTATGAAACTTGAATATTTATTCAAACAGCTTGTTAAAAAAGGTAAAAATTGACCCTTACTCAGAAAATTAGCATCTCTTTTCATTATCTCAAGCTGGCACTAAAATCTAAAGAATCAGAAACCAATAACTAGTTTTGAAAGGTGCATGTATTTGTGCATGAGGAGATTACAAAACCTCAGTCTCAGCTACACGGTTGAAACAAGCACCTGATCATCTTGCTTTCTTAAAATAGCATGTTCTATGCCTGCCATACACAGTACAATATATAGAATGCTTTATTAAAAACAATTAAGACATTTACATTAGACCAAATTAGCACTCGAATAAAGAACAGCTTTTGCTAATTCACTAAATAGCCAGCTTTCTCTTTCACCATTTTACTTTAACGGCTTTCATGAATCATGGACACTTCACCAGTGATCCATTCCAGGATTCATGAAAGCAATCTAATGTGTTTTATGAGAATGAAAAACTGTGCATGTAGCTTTCATTTATGGTATGAAAAATACTGAAGGGAAAGATCATCTTCAAGTTTACACGAAATCATAGAAAGAAAAAAGTCAATGTGCAAATAGTATCCAAGCCCAGTTTAGTTTCATAGCAACTGCATCATTCTTGCCTAGCACGATAGATGTATTAGTAAATTATGTCTCCCTGCATCCTGTTTCTTCGGCTAGATTTCTAGAATAATCAAACATCTCAATGGTATATTAGAAATTAAAAGAACTTTCATATAATCAAAGCCCAGAAACAAGCAGAGAATAACAGTCAAATTAGAAAAAAATCACCACAGTACAAACTTCATGAGATTGTCAGAGGATACAGATATTCTGAAGAGATGACAAAGTCTTTCCTGAGGGCTGTAAAATTTTACAGCATTGTTTATAAGCAGCTATCAAATTATCTGGCCTGAAGCAGTTGACAAACCAATATTCCTGTGATTGTGACCTTCTGTCAGTACTAAAGAAGCCGTCTCTGGAAGACTCCGTGTATATAATGACTGAATATAAAGATTATAGTTTAATGTCTGTCTATAGACAATCCAAAGGTTTGAACTACCCAGAAGCTTAGAGGAACACACGTTTATTTTTCTTTTTTCTTCCTTATTTTTTTTTAATTTTTAAAGATTTAAAATTCTAAGACAAATATGGCAATTACGATGTGGGTCAACTCTATCTTTCACTTAAAGTTGCTTAATGATATCTGTATTCTGTATGATAGCAATGATTAAATGTCCAAAGGACATAAAAGGGAAAAGTATATTTTGAAGGACATTTCTCTCTGGAATATCTTTCTCCAAAATTAGGGTAATTCTATTCAGAGTCACATTAACTTTAAATCTGAGTAATATATGCTATTTCTTAGATTTGTTTGTTCTTTGGTTTTTGGTTTTTATTGTTTGTTTTTTTTTTTTTTCGGGGGGGGGGTGTGTGTTTTTTTGGTTTTGTTTTTTAGTTTTTTTTTTTTCTTCAGTAAGAGGACTAGAAGAGCAGAGTCTCCCAACTCATAACAGAAGAGCTGTTTCTGCAACACAATCTTTTTTCACGACTGCAGCCTTTTAATCCACTTACCAAGTCACTAGAGACGTTTTGTCAAATTACAAAGGGGCATGCTATGAAGTAAATAAGAACGAAATAAGCACAGCATTAATGTCACAGAATGTATTAAGATCTGAAAATAAAAATCAGTAAACAAATCAAAAATTAAAAAAAGTGGAAAGAAAATACCCATTAATCATACTAAAAAATACCAAAAAGTCAGCATTTATATTCCAACTTGCAGAGCTATTTTCAAGACTTCCTATTGTGTCATATAAACCTACTTTCATTTTTTAAAAAGTCCAGTATATATGAAATCTTATCATTTTCAAAAGCTTGACTGCTCTGAGGTGTTGAAGCCAGACATTCAAAGCACTGAACCTTATCAAATAACATTGAAGACCATGAAGCTAGACCACACCGATTAATTTGGTTTATAATGCTGATCTATGCAATGGAATAAATTTTTAGAGGCTTTAGAGTTTTTTTTTTTCTTAAACAAGAAAACTGAAATTATGCTTTTTATAACTTTCATAATGTTTTTCAAACACTTAGTACACTTGCTTTCAAAATAGCCATGCTTTCTTTAAAATTATTACTCATGGGTCCCAAAGGAATAATGTATAGACACCCTCTTTCCAATTCCATCATTGAAGATAGATTATTCAAATCTTTCAGTTCCAGTGCAGAATTCTGGATGCAAAGGTCTTCAAGCAGCTGCATTCTGGAATAATGATAATGGAATGGACTTGTGAATTAATAATTCATTTTCTAAATTAACTTTACATTGTATACTTATGTGAACCTCCCTAAATACATGTCAGAGCCTGGATATAACTGACAGAATAAATATTTGAAAACAAACAAAAGAGATTACACTCCAATGACTACAGGTTTATTAAAAGGCTTTCTTGAAAATGTCCAAAAGGGAACAAGAAGGAGCAATGGTCACAAAATATATCAGTTATTTGTAGCTGAGAGGACAGTTCATAAGGACACTTAGAAAAAAGCAGAAGCCTACAGAAATACAGCTGTGTTAAGGATAACGGCAGCATGACTTGGTATAAAGGTAATAAAGAAATGGAAAAGACAGCAGCAGACAATGATACCCTTTGTTTCTTAAGCCAAATATCATTAACAAATTTAGTCCTTTCAGACTGCTCAGAATTGATAAGTGCTCTCCATTTGTTGTTTTCGTACCAACTTTGCATACGCTCTGTATAGTTTTGTCTAGACCATATTATAGAATCATAGAATAGTTAGGGTTGGAAAGGACCTTAAGATATATTATGTGAGACCTTATGAGAAATCTTACTAACCATATGGTAGATGGTATCTACTATTTTACTACAGCCACAAGTTCTATAACCCTGTTGCAAGCAGATACAATTTGTTCCTGGAAAATTCGTATATAATGCTACTTTTTTATGCCACCTAGTTTATAGTTTGCTTTTCCCTGGAATTACTCTAAAAATGATTAATTTATGACTATCTCCTTTTTTTGCATTCCGTATTATTTTTGTTGCTCAAATTTCTTGTACTTCATCTTGCTCATGTTCTGTGAGATCTCTGAGATACATTTAAGGTAAGTCTGAGAAAGATTCAATTGGCTCTATAAGTAACCTAGAATAAGTTTTACCACCTACCTACAACATGAAAATAATAACTAAGTGATCTATATAATCTGAAATCTCATACAATTGTCACTGGTATTAACTGATAGCCACCTAATCACAGATAAAGACTGAATGAAGAAATAACAACACTGATCAGTAAACAGAGATGACAAGTTTTCTTCCCCTCACCACTTTCTTCGCACTATTAAAAAAATTTACTCAAAGAACTACCAATTCTTGTAAATTCTTAGATTTATGTTCCTTAGCATCTTACCAATTATCAAAGTTCACTGAAATATCCTTCCAGGAAGTAACTATTTTTAATTCTCCTGTTTTGCTTCTCCTCAACTCTGCTGCTTCATGAACAGCCTCACTATTTCCGCATTCTCCTTCATTTCCTCTCCATTAGTTTGGATAGAACCTGCAAGAACCTTACACCCTTCTGCTTTCTTTGTAATACATATTGAAAAGTGATTATCATGGTCAGCGATGTAGTGTAAGAATCTGTTGAACAGTATTTTCCAGTATTACTTCCCCAATAGGAAAGTCTAGGATTTGGAGTTACATATCTTATTAAATATACCTATATCTATCCATATATCTCTCTATATAAACATAAAGAAAAACTCTTGTTTCCCCAATTTTCTTTGTTTGCAGGATTATGAATGGACCTCCTCATGAAATTGCCCACACTCTATTAAATATCTTTTTTCAAATATTCAGTCCCTCTACACTGACATTCTGAATATGGAAGCAAAATATTTTTGATACAGTGGTGGATAAGTTAGTACTTATTTATAGGTATACTGGCAACATTTCCATAGCAGACACATAAATTCAGGCTTTACAGTGCTTATTTAGCAGACTGAATTTGTGGTATGTTTTGTTTTTTTTTTTTTTTTTTTTTTTTTCCATTATGAGGTTGCTCTTTAATCACAGTGAGTAGTTAAGTCAGATATTTATCACACCTGATAAAGCAGCTGAAATCCAGCAAGGTAAAGGGTTGTTCAGGTTTCCACCATTTTACAACGGGAAAGGTTTTTTTTTTTTGTGTTGCTTCTACTGAGCAATGTTTTCAAACATATTAATAAATATAAATGTCAAGAACAAATCAGGGCTTAGAAACAAATTATTGTTTGGCTCAGAAACAAACAATGGTCTAAGTCAAGATCAATTTTTTTTTGTTTGGGGATTTTCTTTGGGTTTTTTTCCTTCTTTTGTGGAAAATGTGAAGTATTCCTTTACCAGTAGGAATCCTTTTTAAATCAGTTTTAAACAGTTTTCTGCCCCTTCTGAAAAGGTAGCTGCTACTGTTAATTGAAAGAAGCTTTTTAAAAAGCTGATGCCCTTTATCCCTGAACAAAGATTACATGCACAGTAAATTGTAATCCTTGGCTTTGCAATATCGCTTTACCAGGTTAAGAAGATGAATGCTCATTGCCTTTAATCCTTACTGTGATTTACGAGGCTCTGGGTATCCTTTCCCCAGAGCATCTACAACTGTGTGGTTATTCTGTCTGCTGCTTAAATTATAGAGACATCTGCAAAGTAAATTATGGATTGTTGTCCCACAACTAAGCAGCCTCTTCATCGCTCCTGTAGTATTTATCTGATAACAACAAAAGGATGCCCTCCCCCGCTCCCCCCGCCTTGCTTTTCACTCTTGCTTTCCCAGGCTGGGTTATATTATGATGACCTGGATTACTGCCCATATAGGCTTACCTAACCCATATGAAAAGCTGAGCCCATGCACAGTACAAACATACGCTGTGCATCTAAAATAATCTGTGGAGCTCATATTATATTGAGAATTAGATCACTTACACTGTTTGAAATTTTAAGACAGATTTTTAACTATGCATCTAATTTTATAATCTTGAGGTCTAAAGCTTTATTTCATAATATATGCACTGAGAATATAAACACATTATCAAGTCACACGCCAAGTATGCCACAGTTAATCTTTGTCCATACAGGTGTTCTCAGGAAGTATTTTATTAAGTGCCGATCCCATCAAGTTTCAGATAAAATTTAACAAAAATCATTCTACATTACTTGTTCTCTATTATCCCTCTCATTACAGTTTCATACTGCCCTGAAACAATATGTAATTTCAATTACAATTGCAGGTGTCAAAAAAAGAAAAAAAAAAAAAATAAAGCCTAAACATTATGAAGGCAACAGGCATTGTGATGCATAACACAAAAAAACATTTCACAAAGAAGCGATAGCCACATCCCAAGGTCCTTTTTATGTGAAAAATACATCTTGAATGCTTAAGTATTGAAGTAAGATACATCACACAGTTATCAAAATGCTACCCCATGTAAAAGAAACTGCCTTTTTTATCAGTCACACAACTGAGCAGCATTAAAGTACATTATCCTTTGAAATGAAGCACTGCATAAAATTGAATTTCGGTAGAAAAATGTCTTAGTATAAAGAAAATACCAGGTGGCTTGGTTAGGTTTCTTTTTTTTGGGGGGGGGGGGGGGGGGGCTGTTTGGTTTTTGTTGTTTTGTTTTGTTTTTTTTTTTTTAATATACAGTCTTTGATTTTATTTTCCACTCAAATTTAAACCACAGCCAGCCTTAAACAACTTTCCATAGCTATTGCCTTTTCTATGTAATTTCATCAGAACAGCATCCAGATTGTCTTCACCCTACATCTGCCTGTAAATGAGTGTTCATAGCAAGCATTTCTCAAAGCTGTGACACACACAGTATTACTGAATTTAATCAGTCTATGTCACCTCTATACTTTTTTCTCCAGTGTACAATGCTTCATAAAGCAAATTGCTAAAAACGCACACAAAAAAAACCCAAAACAACAACAACAACAACAACAAACAAAAAACCAAATCACACCTTCCAAAAACTCAACAACCTTTGCCATCTTCTGGAGACTGTGCTTCAAACTCATTTAGGCTTTTACCTCAAAATACATTATAATTAACTTCAAGGGTATAAAATTCATACCTGCCTCTAACTGTTTTGTTTTTTTTTTTTTGTTTTGTTTTTTTGTTTTTTTTTGCCATCCTCAGCATTAGATTCTTGCCAAGAATATAATAAAAGCAGTTAATAATAGATTCCATAAGCAACATCTGAAGTAGACAATAGCATATTAATAAACATGAGGAAGCATATGACATTGTATTTTACCCCTGTGAAAGAGTTCTGCTAAGGTATGCCTGAGAAATGAGACTGATAGCATTTGACAAAAACAACACCCTGCAATTACAAGGAAAAAGCATTGTAAAAATAAAGCTTAGAAAGAGAAAATTAGTTTTTGTCCTTTAAGAGGTACAAAACAGACTGTAAAAGTACTTTTGTTTTCTCCAATCTACATCTAAATTGAAACAGCCTGAAAAAAGTGACATACAGCACAGGCCTTTGTAAACAGTCAGTTAGTAGTAGTGCGATCTTCAGATTTTATCAAGTATTTTTCTTGAGACATGCAGCAAAGACATTAGATTCCTGACTTCCTCAGCTCAGTTTCATGGTTCCAAAACTAATTTCTGTTTAATACATAAATAATAAAATAATAAAATTATGAGAATGGAAGCCATTGGGTTTAACACAATGAGTTGACCACAGTTATTATTAAGTTTCCTGAAGATGACAGACATCTACAAAGTTTTTAAAAAGTCTACCTATGAATATGATGCCACATCGGCCAAGACGTTACATAAGTCAAGTTCAGACCTTAGCTGGCCTTGCTCATCTCAATCCTCAACTGATCAAGTCACAATAGTCTGGAGGGAAAAAAAAAGTAAAAACAACAAAAAAAAACCCACATAAGATGTGAATTGTCATTATCAACAGTTGGTTTTCATGAAAATAAAAAAAAAGTGAACAAGGCGGGGGAAAATAAAATAAAATGTAGATCACCATACAGCCCTTTTTTGTCTCTGATGTGAACTGCAAAGTAAGGAGTAGGATACAGACAGTCCTTGAAGATGACAGATCCCACTGAGCAAATATTCAGAATTAAACTGTTCACATTCCTCATAGCTCTTTAAAACTTGTGGGATTTTTACTGCCAGTAGGCATTACTGCAGAACATTATATTATAGCTCTGATTTGTATGCACTGCCTTGGCTGGGTTTCCTTCTTGTCAGCTATCATTCATCACAGCGTGAAAATACACATACAAAGATTTCTTTGAAGAGGATGGAGGAATGATAGTATGAGCTAGGGACACGGGATAAAATGCTTTGTTCTTTTCAGAGTGGTTTTGTAGATACTTTTGTCACTACCATAATGGTGTAAGCCAGTATCATATATGGTGGTGAGATGGTAAGTTCTCTCATAAGTGCATATTTTATAATTTACAAAAGCAACTTCCATAATGAGCACATCCTGAACTGGTTTCTATTACAGTTCTAAGACATCCTCTTATTTGAACCTTGATGTGCTGTTTAGATTATGGGGAGGCAGGAGGGCGGGGAACAACCAAACAAGAAAACTGTTCGAAAATGTTTTCTATTACTTCAATAGAACTAAGAATCTGAGTTTTTTTTTTTTGCGGTTTTTATTTTTTGTTCAATTGATTGTGCATTCAAATTTCTGAATGCAGATACACAAAAAGAAATGAATAGGAGAGAAGACAAAATAGAAATTGTAAAACAAGGGGGTCCAAACTTAAGACTGAAGGAGTATTAAAAGAGAAATAGTATCCAGAATAAAAAACCACAAGAAAACAAGAACAAAACAAAACAAAAAAAAATTCGCAAGAAAAAACCCCCCACAACTATAAAGGCAAAGAAAACTCAAGGGAAGATAAACAGCTAAGATGGAGAGTATCTACTTGTATTCTTTCGTACCCCAGGTGGTGTTCTTATGCAAGATTAGGGGCTATTGAAGAAAGACAATACCCACTCTGTGCCAAAACATTACATTACATTAAATTAAGGTTTTAGTAATTTATGAACACAGAAGTTGAAGATGAATTATGCCTGCAAAGGGGAATGAGCCATTTATATAGACATTAATAACCCCAAACTCCATATTTCAAGTAAACATTAAACCAAAAGCTAATAGAATACTACAACATAAATTGTATGTTTTTAAATACATAACCTCTTTTGCAGCATTTTCACTCTTTCAGTACCTTAACCCATCTTCAGCTGGGTTAAGGTACTGAAAATGGTTCCATATTGGGAAACTACAATATCTAATTTGGAGGAAAAATAAACTAACCACAGCATTTCTTTCAACTTCAGTGGAAGGAGTAATTATTCAATAGTTATTTGCATTTAATTTTTAAATTATTAAAACCTTTCAACCACAAATTTTTTATGCCGAAGTCATTTTATTCATTCCGAATAAATTCACTGTAGGAGTGACTGGCTCAAATTCAAATGGTGCTATTGAAACACTCAGACCAGATGGACATGGTGTTCTCTTCTACCTTTTTAATTCATCACATTTGAGGTAGGCAACACCAGAACCAAACCTACCTACTTAACAGAAGAATTCTTCTTACCTTGAGGCAAGCAGGATCTGAATCTGATGCTTTAGCATGAATCTCTAAGCTTAGCAAACCATCCACATTTATTTTTCTTTTTAAGAATTTACTTGTAGCCCTTACTTTAAAAAAGTCAGTATACCTACTGAAAAAAAAACCAACACCCACCCTAACAGCAACAACAAAAAAACCCACAAACAAAAAAAAAGCCAAAAACCACACACAAACCACCACAAAATTCACTCCAAACCAAACCAAGCACAATCAAACATCAAAAAAACTCAACAGTCCAAGGAAAGAAGAATCTCAATACTGCACATGCTTTTCGTGTCTTGGAAACCACTTAACAGAAAACAGAAAGTCCAAACCCAACCAACCTCTTCTTAGTGTTAGTTTTTCCCATTATTGAATTGGATTTGATAATAACAGTATTAAATTCATGGATCAATAATGCTTAGTATCTGTTAAAAACATCTACTGAAGCATGCATTTAGAACTACGCACATTGCAGCAGTCTGGAGTATGCTGATGTAGAAATGAATTAAGACATCAGAAAACCAAGGGGGAAAGGGCAGAAGAGAATCAAGTTTTTTTGGGTTTAACACTGAAAGCTCCCATTTCCTTAAAAATATGGTTAACACACGGGTAACAGCCCTAGTTATTTATTGCTTCGTACCTCTAACCATAAACATTAGCAACAAGAAAGAAATCACAATGACTCATTGCAAATAAGGACTGGAGTGGTTCTGTAAACCTTATTGATTTTTTCTAAGTTGCATTGATTAAATTTGAAAAATCTTTTTTGCAAATACCCAGTTTACTCTGCTGGAGGAAAAGTACAGCATGAGAACTATAATATACAGTTTGGATTTATCACTTAGCCTGAGGACACTGACTGGGAACTATAGTGCCTTTTGAGCACATTGGAACATACTCACAACTCACAGAAAAGTTTTTGAATACAAATATAAAACACAGCTAAAGCTGTCAGGATTGTTATCATTTCATGAAACTGCAGGAAGTACCAAGTGATGCAGAACATGCATATTTGGTGAAATACCATTCATTTTGATATACAGATACTTTTCTTAGTATAATATTTAACTGGTTGCCATTTAACTTGTACTACAGGAAATTATGGTTCCTTACTCTCTTTTGGTTTTCTATGTGGTCTGGATTTCACAGCACTTTTCTGTCTGTGCCCCTTTGCCCCTGCCTGGGGAGAGGTGGATCACGACTGCAGATGTAGGTGACTGTTCCACCTTGGAAACATTTGTGAAGTTCACATGCAGGCTTAATTTTCTTTTCACATTCTGTTCACACTATTCTTAAACACAAGGTTTTAATGCAAGATGCAAATCTGGGCCGGTCACACACCTACTAGGTCATTTAGAAAGAAGTTGATCACAGACTAAAAGGCTTTTCTAAACCTCACTTCTCCCTGTATTTCTCAATATTCTTAGTTTTAAATTTTACTGCACCAGCTTATTGGCAGAAATTTCGTAGTCAAAACACCCTGGAAAACCAAGAATGCCACGTAATTTTTAACCTCTCTTCAAAAATACAATAGCCAATTTTGCAAAGAACAGCATTTCCATCTGGGCTTATTTGATAAATATGCTCTCAAACACAATTATGCAACAATGTACAAGCTAATACTGGTTTCATGTTTACTCATTCACAAATCAGTATTAAACCAAGGAGCACTAACTCCTCTGCTGAAGTCTGAGATTCCTGTGATAGAATCCAGTAGTAAATTTTCCATATATTGCAGCACTGCAGGGTAAGTCCTTGCATCCACCCCCACATTTTCCTGTTTCTTCTGTGAGCAGTAGATGGAGACTGTTTCCTGTCATTGCTGGCAGTTGAAGCAAGATGCTAAAGCAACTGTGTATGTCATAAAATAATCATATTTGTTCCCTCTTTTAGCACTTTGTATTTTACACATCTGAGAGGATTCAAAAAGATGCTATACAAATCCAGTGGACTGCAGCTCCTCTCCTTCCTCACCTCCCAAAATACTTGTGAGGGTGAGAAAGTGAAGATGTTTCCTTATGCTTTTCTTCCCTAAACTCTTGACAATGGGAGTAGCTATTTTTGCAATGAAAGTACCAGTTCACTACGAACTAGAATGAAACCAATCACCCATTTCACATGGCAATTGCACTGCTATCAGAGAGTAATGATTTTCAGTCAGTATTGGCTTTGCTTGAATCTGAACTACCAGCTCAAAGGTCAAAAGCTTCCTACCCAATTATCAATCTCCTGGTCCATCTAGCCCCCTCTATTATCTTGATTTCCTTTTGAAGATTAATGCAGTTGCTAAAGTTTAATCAAATAAGCCTTTGACTCTGACATTTACTTCCATCCCACAGCTGCTTCTTCAGAGAGATGAGTCAAGAAAACCATAATAAAATTACTCCTATAAATATCACCTAAAAATTAAATATTGACTGTTCAAGATTTATTCAGGAATTAAGATAAAGAACTCTGTCACTACACTGAGTAATATTCTATGGTCACTTAAACATCTGAATTTTGTCTTAATTTTCAGGCAGAAATTTATGTAGCTTCAAACATCCACAGCCCAATAGAGCATATAAAAGTGTCTTATTGATTAGATATTTAATATTTTCAAAGAATCACTGGAATACATATAAAGAATCTAGAGCTGACCTTCTGAATATAATCTTCTGGACTCCAGTCTGTGTACCTTAATCTCCCTCTCGTATAAAGATGCCATTTAGCACAAGGATAAGAATGACAGAATTAGCTAAGTCATTCTGGACTGATTTGTTGTGATACTAGCCAGCAGTTTATTGCTATGTCCAGATCCAGAATATCATGATTTCTTTAGTTAGTTATTGGTCTTCATCATCCCCTTTCATATTACATATTTGCCTCATGAGTAATGATAAGTTCCTTTTAAAGGTCCACTGGGGAAGAAAGAAAAAAAAAAAAGGCAAAGAAGAATCTTAAGAATATTCCTAAAGATGCCTTGTTTACTTCTCAGAATACATCGCCACAGCCAAAATATTTTTAAGTGTTTTGATTTTGGAATAGGCCTCAGAACACTTGTGTTGATTGCATTTTTTAGGAACGACAGGGAACTGATGAAGAATTTACTATACAAATTCCTCTGTGAAATGATGCCATATGTCTACTTCATTAATGGCTGTAGGACCACAATTTGTCTAAGAGGGAAACAAATGGGTATTTCCTTAGTCTCTCCCCTTTCCTTGAGTACACGCCTACTCACACACACTCATAAGTACATATAGACATATCTAATTTCTTTCCACTATGTAACAATTTTTATTACATATTTTTAGATTTAGCACATTTATGTTTACTATTTTCATTTCAATTAGATTTACTAAAAAGGATTTACTTGATAAGCAAACTTAAACAGGGGAAGTTTAGATTGGATATGAGGAAGAAATTCTTTACTGTAAGGGTGGTGAGGCACTGGAATGGGTTACCCAGGGAAGTTGTGAATGCTCCATCGCTGGCGGTGTTCAAGGCTGGGTTGGACAGAGCCTTGGGTGGCATGGTTTAGTGGGAGGTGTTCCTGCCCATGGCAGGGGGGCTGGAACTAGATGATCTTAAGGTCCTTTCCAACCCTAACTATTATATGATTCTAACATTAGAAATCTGAAAGTTTAAAAAAAATAATAATAATAAAAAAATCTTGCCTTTGCTTTCTTCCTAACAGTATTTCCATTGAACACATGGGCTATGTAAAGACTAAATATCATTAAAAGAAATTTAATATACTGAAACCATATGTTCTCCTCTGATATAGGGCATTACTATGCTTTTACTAGACTTATTATTTTAGTATAACAGATCCAAGCTGAATTCATAAGGTAGCCATTATCTAGCACATTAAAATACTTTCCACCCCAATTTATTTTCACATTAACACTAGCAAACGCCATTTGAAAACAGGAAGACAATGTAATTCTTTACCACCCTCAGAACCATTCAAAAGAACTTTGAATGAATGAATGAGCAGGCTGCTTTAGTTTCATTGTGTCAGATGAAGACATGATACTATGCTTGCTGATGTAGAGGAAGAAGCTCTAGGAGAAGAAGTTAAACATTACCTGTAAAATGACAACTTTGTGTTCTGTTTTGCAAAGCTCCCAGATTTGAAATCATTTTTCCTAACACTCTGTAGCTTGAGATATCCAGAATTGCTTGCTTGCTTTTGAAAACCTCTTCCAAACATAGTAGTTTTTTGTAGTACGTTGCATTTCACTTCTATTTCTCAGAAGACACAGAATTTCTTTGATATATCAGATTATCAGAGCCCAGGGGCTTTCTCCAGCAGTGCACTTGAACCTTTCCAAATGTTCCAAGTTGTTTGTATATTGTATAGTCTGTCCATTTACAGGTCTTGGATTAGACCAGTGCTTTAAGTTACCAGTGCAATAAGTGACAAAGCTGTAGCCATGGGCAGTGGTACAAACGAACAACCTGGGCTAACAATTTTATTTTATTTTTATTTCTTTTTAACAAAACCTGATCATGTTAATCATTGCTACAGAAAGCCACTGTTGCTATAGCAGGTGTAGCAGGAATGAGGTAGGTAGCTAAGTTTCATAACGCATCTATAACTCATTAAATTAATCTGATATAAGGTGTTGAGTATAGCTGTAAACACTTGGTATGTCCAGGAACAGAATGAGGCCGAGTATAACACAGTGATTGTCATGAAGAAAATCATCATTCACTGATTTCATAACTTTTTTGCTCTATCCTAAAAATAGGGAACTCCTCCAAAAGCATGGCAGCTCCTATTCAATGGCTTTGCACAACTGAAAATACCACCAGATATTTTCATTTGTTTATAATGTTATGTAATAACTTCACAAATTTCACAATTTATCAATGAATACATAAAATTAAATAATTGGGTATTATTTAAAAAAAACAGCCAAAAAATTCATTTTAAAACAGAAAAAATAAAATTAAGTCACTGTTCAAAGTATTTGGCTGTCAGTTATGGCTTGTAACTAGGCTAAATTTTGTTTCTTTCATCTCTGTGAGAACTTCTCTAGCACTTCTATTAAGCATAATGACAGTATTAATAGCATTTCATTCTCCCATTATATGCACAGCTTCTTTGACTATGACTGTTCCTAGGGGTGCTAGGCCTCTGTTTTATTGGCTTTCCCCAAGAGATGCTCCAGCTTGAAATTTTTATGTGATTGCTTTTGGAAAGTAGAATTTCAAACAGAGTAACATGTTCTGGTAAGTTTATTTCTGAAGCTATTTCTGAAAATGCGGTAACAAAGCCGCCAGAAACTAGCAGTTGACTTCCTGGTGTTCTTATCTGGATATTGATTGCAGTGTTCCTTGATAATTACACTGTGCTATTACTTCTGGTCAAAAGATGATTAGTATGAGGTTTTAAAAAATCCTAGTCTACATATAATTTTTCAAAATTATGCTCTAGTTAAAGCTCAAATTTTCCAGCAAAAGAGCTATAGATTCTTAAAAGAATAAGTCTACTGGTTGGTTGGAGCAGCTCAGAATAAGCAGGTTTTCTAACATCAGTTCAGCAAGCGAAAACAAACTAATGTGCTCACCAACCAGAGCAGGTAAACAACTGCAGACCTAAGTAGCTAATGACTATGATTTCTATGTTTTAAAAGACCAAGTTTTCATCTAAAAAAATATGAAAGCATAAATACAAGAAATTGTATATCAAAAGACTGTACATTTTGACAGCTGATATTGGCTGTTCTGTAGTTAAATTTGATTTGAAAAATGCATCACTAACTTTCATAGCTTAAAATTCCACATTCACAAGCAAAGTCCACATTACTTAGTATAAGTGATTCACAATGTGCTGCTTTAGAGATAAATATTGTAGTAATTTAAAATAAAAATGCTGTAGTGTGCAAATAAAAACTAAGCCAAAGATACCAATGCAATACATCCTTTTTACATATAGTGCCATGTGCATGCAGTATGAGATCTTATTTTGAAGAGAGTGTACACCAAAGTTCTGTGGATTTCTGTCCAAAATTCAGAGGACAAAAGTAAGGAAGGAACCAAACCTATGCAGACTCAATATCTAAACCTGGTCTCAAAAATACAACCTCCTCTTAACCAGTAGGAATGACAACTACAAGAAGGACAGTAGTTTAATAATTAACTACATGTTCCATACTCCATTCTTGGCAGATTGTGGACGACTACGTACACTTACAGGAAAAGAGGAGAGAAAACACTGAGTCCACGCCATCCCAGTATATCACTGGAAAACGTTCCCCCCCTAAAGTTGTTATATTATACACAAAACCAACAACAATCTCTGATGATGTGATGCAATGACATGAAATTTGAATAGTTAAAAACCAGGTTCAGAGTATCACCTGCATTATTAGTTGTCAATATAAAAGAAAAAACCGTAACAAATCCTCCCAAAACTTCCAATGCCTAAGCAGACGAAGAGAAATCAAGTGTAGAAGCGTTTCTCACTGAGAGTGGTTTTGTGAGCAATCCAGCCTTTGGCCTGGCTCCAACTGTCTAGTGAGCAGAAGGCATGAGAGGCATCCAGCCCTTGGCTGAACTCTAATTCTCTGGTAAGCGGAAGTCATCAGAGGCTGCAGGGGGGGTTGCTATAGGGCACCTCACCGGAAGCCACTAGAAGCTGCTGGCAGCTGCCAGCAGCTTCTGGAAGTTGCCAGAGGGTGCTGGAAGTTGCCAGAAGGGGACACCCACTTGCTGACATGAATTTAAGCCTCCAATCACAAGCCGTTGCTAGGACCTGACATGGAGTCAGAGCCAATCATCTACTGTGGAATGTTTTGGTATTCTGTAACTTTTTCCTATAAAAGGTGTGCTTGCGCAGAATAAATTGTTCAGCGTTCAATTACATTAATCGGCGTTTGCGTTGTTCCATATCCCCTGCAATCAAGCAAAAAAAAAGTACACCCCATAATCTGATAATTTCTTTCAGATTAGTTCCTTCTGTTCTAGGATTTATTACATACAACATTGCTAAAAACACCTGTGAAGATAAAAATCCTTTGCAACTATTCCTACAAGCTAATGGGATTTAGAAGTCACTGCACAGTTGCATGGAGCAGCCAAGTGTCCACTGGAGGATCCGAAAAAGTAGCAGCAGAAGTCAATTTAACTGTGCTGGCATAACATTAGCTGTGATGCCACCAGCCACAGCTACGCAGATGTAGCAGAATAGGAATAGGTACTGTCGTGGTTTAAGCCCCTCACACAGTTGGTTCACTCACTCCCCCCTCTTTCTTCCCCCAGTCCCAGGGAGATGGGGAGGAGAATCAAAAGAATGCAACTCCCACAGGTTGAGATAAGAACAGTTTAGTAACTCAGGTATAACACAAATCACTACTGCTACCACCAATAATCATAATGACAAGGCAAAAACAAGGAGAGAATACAATTGCTCACTACCTATACCCAACCCGACCAAGCAGTGCACCCCCCCACCCATCTGGGTCTCTGCTCTCCATTTTACATCCTGGGCATGACGTGCTGTGGCATGGAATAACCTCTTTGGTCAGTTTGGGTCAGGTGTCCTGTCTCTGCTTCCTCTTGGCTTCCCCTCCTCCCTGGCAGAGCATGAGACTCAGAAAGTCCTTGGTCAGACCAAAACATCACTAAGCAGTTACCACAACACTGGTGTTATCAGTCCTGTTCCCAGGCCGAAAGTTAAAAACACAGTGCTGCACCAGCTACCAAGAAGGACAGAAACTGCTACTGCTGAACCCAGGACAGTATCCACCCCTTATTCCATACCATTCACATCATGCTCAGATCCCACATTTTCAATATACCATCACATGCATATATACACATCCACACAAACACACAGAGGGAGAGAGATCATCCCTTAGTGTATGGACCAATCCCTATAAAGCTGCTGAGTCCATCCAGTCCATGATATCGGGCTCCACCTCCTGTAACAGTCTTTCAGAGCAGGAGAGGAGAGGCTGTGCGCAGTGTTCACACTCGTCAATAACCTGGGCAATAATGTCTATTGCTAAGTCCACCCCTCGATCATAAGTCCATCTGTATGTTGCATCTCTGCCCTGATGACCTGAAGTGTCATGGGCCCACCAGGCTCAAAATAATTCACCCTCCCCTCCAGCAGTTTCTACAGCTTGTTGCTGGGGACTCCATACAGCTGCCTTCCATCTCCGACACTTCCAAAGCACTGGAGCGGCCCAGTGGACTAGATCGCCCATACAGTCCCACACACCCTGCCACTCATGACTGTCCAGCCTCGGGGAAAAACTCTTAGCCCTCCTACATATCATAGTCTAACCCCAGACAAGACCCACACCCCACTCTGCTTAACTCTTGGGACCAGACGAAATGCTTGTGGGTAAAACACACTGTGTATGCATGCCAACATGCTGATGCCCATCACAATCAGCAGGCAGGTCTCAAGGGTATCTAAAGGCCATCAAAACCTTCAAAATTCTCAAACAATGCTATAAATGGTCTGGTGGGGGGGCTAGGAACATAAAAGAACGTCTCCTTCACAGGTTGACCACCCAGAGAGGTGAAAAGAGATGTGTAATTGCTCAACACTTCTATTATATACCTCCAAAAGTACAGAGTTGGTGACCACATTGGTAATAAAAGCGGGGTCACTTTCATGATCACTGAGTCTATTGTATTAAAAATCAGCGCAATAAAGTACAATATAACAAGAGCCTTAACCCAAAACCCATGTCTGAAAAATGTTAAAATAAGAAATATCGGCTGTAAGGAAAGTAACATATACTGAACCTGTGAGAACCAGAGCAACAACTTTGAGAGCCAATAAATCAGCATTGTGACAAGAAGCTATAAATCCTGTCATTATACCAACCCTTCGTGCCCCACGTTGAGCACCAAAAAGAACTGTCATGGTTTAAGCCTCTCACACAGTTGGTTTACTCACTCCCCCCTCTTTCTTCCCCCAGTCCCGGGGGGATGGGGAGGAGAATTGAAAGAATGCAACTCCCACAGGTTGAGATAAGAACAGTTTAGTAACTAAAGTATAACACAAATCACTGTTGCTACCACCAATAATAATGACAAGGCAAATACAAGGAAAGAATACAATTCTCACCACCTATACCCAGCCCAACCAAGCAGTGCACCCCCCCACCCGTCCGGGTCTCTGCTCTCCATTTTACATCCAGGGCATGACGTGCTGTGGCATGGAATGCCTCTTTGGTCAGTTTGGGTCAGGTGTCCTGTTTCTGCTTCCTCCCAGCTTCCCCTCCTCCCTGGCAGAGCATGAGACTCAGAAAGTCCTTAGTCAGACCAAAACATCACTAAGCACTTACCGCAACACTGGTGTTATCAGCACTGTTCACAAGCCGAAAGTCAAAAACACAGCGCTACACTAGCTACCAAGGAGGAGAAAAATGACTGCTGCTGCTGAACCCAGGACAGGTACGATCCTAAGTGCAAGACTCCTTTTGTCTGCCTTCCTTCTCCAAATATATCAAAAACATAGTGGCAACTGAGGGCTTTCTGCTGATCTTCTGTATAAGGTGAATTTCACCCTTGATGTCTATTTCACTTCAAAACATATTAAACAAAGATAACGCAATTCCAAGTTGTCTGGTTGGAGTTTCTTTGTTCCTTTTGAGACTGCAAAAGAAACCCCACATATATGTGAATTTACCATAATGCGAAAGAAGTTTTCTTTTTCACTGTTTTCTTTCTTATAAATTAAGTGTAACTCAAATGTTCTAATTAGAGGCTATTATTATTTACACAGACATAGAAATAACTAAGCAGTCAGAAACTATGCACAACAATAGAAAAACTCTGCTTTGAATTTTATAGAATATTTTTATTAATCTGAATTATAAAAGACCTTATTACTTGCTTGAAATTAACAATTTTAATCCATAAAGTTAATGGAGCCTTATACAGTATTCATATTTCTATGCTTTATATGATTTCACATGAAATTTCTAACATGTAAAACTATGCAAATGTTTGGAACAATTTAAGAAGAGGTATCTATATTACCTCCCTCCTATGAAACAATTTTCCCAATGAGATTATAAAATGCAGCAAAGGTAAAACAGTAGCATATTACCTTGTTATTGTCAATTTAAGGGCATACCTGGAGATTCAGATGGTTGGGAAAGTCCACAGCTGTGGTAAGTGCTGTGTCCTATTACAATTTTGTGACAAGCATAGCAGTAGTTTTACATATGAATATACCCACTGCAGAGCATGAAAACTTTAGGATTCACTTAACTACCAAACATTGGAGATGTAAGGGGAATTGGGGGGGTGGGAGAAATTCTGGAGGAGAGGTAATGGTCTTGTTTCTCACCAGAGTAAGAGCCACAGTCTTTATGTCTGCACAAGTCACCTAAATGAGAATAATTTAGCTTAATCCTCCTGGAACAGTAGGAACAAACAAACAAAGCAAATAACACTCTTTTTTGTTTTCCTAGTTCACTGAAGCAAGCATTGCTGCCAGTAATAGCATTGTCTGAGACTAGGAAGCCAAACTGAAGTGTTTAATGAGAGACTAGGCATGTCTTGCAGTTCTATTGAAATGTGGCTACCGATCCAAGTTTCCTCTTGGTTTGCAATGATGCACCCATTAATGATGTTCACAGTGTCCTTGATAGGGGGAGAAAGTGATGGTCTTTTAATGTTTTTGTTTTCAGGAGTATGGGTCTAAGACAAAAAAAAAAAAAAAAAAAAAAAATGGGAAATGACATTGCTTCCAACTCCTTATTCTGTGTAATGATATATTTTGTTCTGTAAAATCAAACCGCTCACCCAGACTGGAAGGAGCAGCAATGCACTTTGGCAACTAGTTCCATCGTTCACTAATGATGAACACATCATGAGCCACAAACAATGCATTTTGGCCAACCACAAGTTAGCAACTGTTAATTATCTGGGAAATCCATTGAAGTTTCCAGCTGTTGTTCACAGCTAGAAGCAAGGTGTGACCCTAACTTCCACATAAAAGCGATTCATAACAGTACCCTACAAAACTTATCCTACAGGTAACCGAATGCCTGGCCTGTAAGGCATCTGCTTCATCCTTTGTGACTGGGGGAACCTCACGCACCTGACCTGCAGGCTCCGTCTTGATTCATTGAAGTGATTTTAAAGATACTAGTTTCTACTTCTTTACTAAAAACTTTCATTGCAGAGTGAGCATAAATTCCATTCTTCTTCAGTTAAGCTACCTGTCAATCTTTTAATATTGTTATTAGTGTACAAATATACAACTTTTGTAGTAATTAACTGCAGGAGATGCAATCCCACCCTCCTGCTTCACTTGCTCACAGAAAAAGCAATAATTGCTCATTTTATTTCACTATAAACCTTCTCACCATTAGGGTTCTATCATACCTGCTAGTCTATCACTACAGCCAAAGTTTGGTTCTAAGCAGCCTAATTTACATACTCATGTCATCCTGTCGCAGTTGCCTATTAAGTCTGCTTTTTCTTTGGAGCATCCTGTTTACATATTAACTACAAGTCCTAGAACTCATGATAATATATGCTAATTTCAGCCATTTCACAGTCAGAAAGAACAAAATTAGTGGGCTGGATTTAAACATAAATGTTGTAATTTTTTCTCAGTGCATTATTAACATATCAGAATTTCCCAATAGAAATTAACAGGAAGAGATGGTCACTGATGTCTATGATACTTGTTCTATGAGATCAGCTTTGAGAAAAAAGGATGGCTACCCTCTTTTTTTTTTTTTAATTATCACTTGAGGGACTGAAAGCTGAACTTTAAGCCCCTACAAACCTCTAAAAATCACCTGGATTCATTTATTTATTTTAATCCTTTCACTCTTATTAACAGAAATGATTTTTAGAAATACATTATGGCAAAATATTACAATGAGTTTTTTCTTAGTATATTTACTAAGATCACATTCATTAAGGAAGTGATAGCCAGTGCTTCTGGATAGACTATTTTCCATTATCAAGGATTTAATTTGGCTACACTAAGTCTTCTCAATCTAACCCTGATTATTTTTAACCAATTTCTTCTTCTATTCAGAATCAGGATGCTAGTGAAAGCCTGAGACTGTTTGAAGACTGTCATTATATTGAATGAAACTGATATGTCAGAACGGTAAGGGTCAAGCACAACTGGTGGGGGAGGATGATACTTCCACCACACTCTCATCAGACCTGGACAGCAGCATTCAGTCACTACAGAAGGGCTCTTGGTCTCTAGACAGTTCCTGAAGCAATTCCTAGTGTAGGGCACCAGGTAGAGGAATGGGCAAAAACTTCACTCAACAATCCTGGGCCGTCACTGACCTGAGTTAGTCTGTTCAGTGACAAGAATGCCATGAATTAATGAAAACTGAAATAATGAAACTGAAATCATTGCTTTTGTTGGCACACTGATATGACAATTCTTGAGAGAACCTGCTCATTTTTGAAAAGGAGTTCAGAAAATTCAGCATAAGCAAAAAATAATTATTACAAAATATTCTTTCGGGTATGCATTTCTTCAGATGCAAATAAGGCTGCTAAGTCAGATGATCCCACTGATCATTCACTGTTTCAAATTCAAAATCATCTGTTCCCATTGAACAGAGTTCAGGTACACATTAGATTAACACCCAAATGCCACTATCTGTAAGATTTTGGTTAGCATTTCTTAACATTTATATCTTCCCATTTAAGTTGGATTTGGTCCCTACCTGTAAGATACTGTGCAAAAGACTCCCCAGAAATCCCCATTTCCCTAGGACTACACTGATTCTAATAGCCACCATCCAGGAGAGCAATGTGTTACAGAAAAAGAAGGGCTGAAAGAGAAGCATTAAAAAAAAAAAAAAAAAAAAGGGGGGGGGGGGGGGGGGGCGACTGGGGAGAGGGAAGGAGGAGGCTGCAAATAAAATTTCTGTGAAAACTGCCAAAGCCTTGTAAAGCTGCACTACCAGGTGGGACATTATATTGTATCACAGGGAAAACTGTCAATCTAACACTTGATACCACTGTTCTCTCACACCATGAAGCGAAATTCTAGAAGGGTTAACAGGTAAGTTAGCAGTAATCAATCCTTGTGTCAGGGAAAGTTTTAGCTGGAAGATTTGTTAGTGACTGGTAAAAACATTTACTTGGAGTCTGTAAAAAAACATACGCAACTACTGAAGGACTGGTGAGGATAGATAGTGGATGTGTATTTCTTTTGCATTCTCTTGGCAAACCATCAAGTAATTTTAGAAGCCATTGGAAGAAGTGCACGAAAAATCAGTTTGAAATATATTTAAACAATAACCTAGCAATTTTACACACATTTATTACAAGAATGATAGATATAAGAAGGTTTAGTTTAATGAACTTTTCTCTAGTAGGAATTTTAACCTTTGAGTACTGAAAGTACAAAATTACCATTTTAAATGTAGTTTTGAATTAAAGCTCTTCATGGTATAAGACCAACAAGCCTTTTCATACACCACATATATTAAAGAATATGATTACCAAACATTAATTCAAAACACTAATTTATGTTGTTCCAATTCTTAGATTCCAAATTTTTTTCTTTTTCAAATAAGTGTATTTTAGACGATTCTCCCCCAGCCCCTAAAAAATCCCCAAAACAAACAAACAAACAAACAAAAAAAAACAAAGCACAAACAAAAAAAATCCCCCACCACTTTCTGGGTATAGAGATGCTTAATTTTTTTTGTATTGTTGGACTAGACAAGTTATGAACTAATTTAATCATTCTATCAAGCATCATGAAAGAAACTTAAAGTTATTAGATGCTATGTTTTTAATTTTTGTGAAACTGAGATTTATAACTGCTAAAGTGGAGATCACCTGACTATCTTGTCTTATTTTAATGGGGATTTTATTAGGAGTTTAAAGCAAACACGAAATTATGCAGAAAACCTACTATAGTCAATGGTGTCTGTTTATTTAAAAGTAAAAGTAACAAGGACACATTAAATGTTAGGATCTGTTAATGGGGTTCTCAAATTACCTGGAGATAGTTTCTTCTTTCTCAAAGAGCTATAGCTTACAACAGCAGCATCATATTGATTCTTAAAAATTTATATTCATACACCCCTTCCTATGTTTCCTAATTATTAAAGGGGAAGCATCCATCTAGTAATCCAAGTTAAAACACAGACATATTTTCAGCTATGCTTGTTCAAGGAACCATCCCTTGACATTCAGAGGAAAGGATAGAACAGGAAAAATGCAGCAGCAGATGCCGCTGTAGCCACAGCGGTATCTTGCATTGGTATTCTGAAGGGAAGCATTAATGCCGGAATGTTACAGGAACTATCATGGTTGCAGGCCAAAGGAGTAAATTAAAACCAGTATTATACGTGTTTTCACATTTTTACAAGCCAAGTAACATGATGCTTGAGATTGGTTTCTTTTTTGCTATCACATCTTTACAAGTCCAATGCTGTGATTAAACCAAGTAGTCCTCATACCTGTGCTACTCAATGTGAGAAGCACAAACCATACATACAGGTTTGTCTCCAAAGCATTCCAGATACAACAGAATTCCATGAAGTTTACCCATATGATAAAAAGTTTTTGCAGAAAGGCTTAAAAGCCAGCTCCATGATAGCTATTCAGTGATCTTCCATTTATTTTTCCTCTCATAATGAAAGGCTCCCTTAAAGCTCGGATCAGCTTTCTTATCTAAAATGATGAAATATGGCTACCATATTTAAGTGTCTCTTGGCACGTAGGATGAGATCTAATAACGTACTCTGAGATAAAGAAGCTTCTGAAGCAAGCAGACCTAGAGTCTTAACGTATTTATTTATGTATATGCATATACATACACATATATATAAGCATAAATATAAATATATGTCTATATGTTTATATATATATACACATTTACAATACAGTGTAAATATGATTCATTTACATTATAAAGTCATGCTAATTTAAAAGGGCATTGTTTTTTTCCAGTGTTTTTTGTTACACTCTCAAAGCTTTATCAGTTATGTACTACTTATGTACTAGATATTTTCTTATTTTGTTAATCAGAGAAAATGTAAATATTATACAAGTAACAAATTAAATTAGTAGACAGCCAATATAACTAGACTGCATACCTGCAATAAGGCACTACATCTTTTTCTCTGTTCCTTGTAATTAGTGTATTCTGTCTGTGCATAACTTCATAAAGAATAATTTCAGAACCAAAATTCTTTCCTGCATAATTCCTTGTGTTTTAGTAGAAAAAACAAATACTTCAGTTTTGTCACGGAAACTTGAAAGGAAGGCAATGGGAAAAAGTATGTATTCAACATGTAGACATTTTACTCCAAAATATTCAATGAAAGTATAAGTGTAAGTGAAGGTCTCCCTGCCATTAAATCTCAGATCAGCTTCACATGTGACTTACACATGGATTAAACTTGTAGCAGTTTTGCTCTGATCAAGAACAGCAGCTTGTTATGTGTTCAAAAGGAATAACTTCCTGCTATCATACATAATAGGAACTGTAACCAAAATTTTGCTGTAGTAAGTTTCATAGAATCATGGAATGGTTTGGGTTGGAAGGCACCTTAAATATAACCTAGTTCCAAACCCCCTGCCATGGGGGGGACCCCTTCCACTAGACCAGGTTGCTCAAAGCCCAATCCAACCTGTCCTTGGACCACTTTCAGGAATGATTCATAGCATAGCAAAGAAATTGAAAAGCTAAATGATTTTAAAATAAATTATTAAGTGATCTATATAAAGATTCAGAATGAAGAGTTAGGATAAAAATCCTGTTTCCTCATGGAAAATAATTACCTCTTTTGATGAAAAAGATTTGTTTACCTTATGATCCTAGTATATGGAAACCTGAGAGAGGATTACCTGTCACTGTTTCCAAGCGATGTACTGAGAAGTCCCTTATGTATATAAACAGAAAATATTTTGTTATCTTCTCTACAGTGTATCATATACCCAAACAGTATGAAAGGAGGAGCTGAAGAGCATAAAGAGAGAATTAACAGAGAAACACACACACCTAATTAAGATAAAATTTTGATATAAATATGCATAAAGGAGTAGGAGCACTTTAATGATCTGGACTAAAACGGAATTACGATCCTTGAAATGAGTCAAACATAAAAGAACTCCGATAAGAAAAGGATGGTACAAATTCCTTGTACGCTTCTGCCACCTACTGGTACAAATGGATAGCACTTGAAGTTTGCTGCTAGCATTCCAGCAGAAAGCAGCCCCTGCATTAAAAACTGATACATAGTAATACATTTTAATTCACCAGAAACCGCTACATCCACAAAAGCAGCTCTTCCTCTGCTTCAAGACTTACATGTAAACACATTAATCTACCTTGAACCACTTCTCCAGTTTACCTGGGTCAGATTCTTGGGAAGAATTTTGCTAAAATCAATAAACCGAAGAATCCAAACTGTACTGGGTGAACGAAAACAAACCCCCCACTTCTGTGGAGCAGCAGTAGTAAGATTTAAGACCTGAGTGTCTCTTTTTAGTCAAAATACGCAAATAAAAGTTCATTGTTGAGTCCCCTGTCTGCAGAAATGCCCTTCAGTTAAGTGACTGCTTGGGGGGGAAAGGGGGAGGGAGAGGGGAGAGAGACAAACAAACCAAAACCACACACACAAACAAAAGCCCCAAATATTCTACAATATGAGTTTTAAAAACGGTAAAATAAAGTTGAGGCTTTTAAAGGTATTTAAATTTTAAAAGATTCTAAATCTTGAGGGATTTAGAAGACTGTAGTCAAACAGTAAAACATATGTTCTCTGGGTCACATGCACTGGGCTGTGCATGTTCCAATTCACTTCATTCACCCTTGAAGTCTATGTCAGCAACCAATAAAGAACTCTTGCTTGCTTAAAAAAATTAAGTAATCTCTTTCTTCACGGAATTGTTCTCTGTACAAGATTAAGCTAACAGCAGCAATACGCAGGAGGCACAAGGAAGATGCATCTGAACAGAGACAAGTACTGTAAACAGCCATCCAATCTGTCTCCAGATTCAAAAGAGCATAGCAAAATTATATCCAAGCTAACTGTGCTTGTCTGCCTTTGAAATCTTGAAGTAAATTGTATTCTCAGCAAATGTAGAAGAAGCCACTTGGTTTGTTAATGCTAGAGGACCTAACCTGGTCCTGCCCACACAAAAACCCTATGGACTCTGGAAGGAGATAACATCACCATAGCCCGCAAGTGGAACTGACTGGGTTGCTAATGGGTGGACACTTAACATGGATACTACACAATAAACGGAGGAGGCTCTCAAAGCATGGCTTGGATTTCATGCCTTTGTATGCTTTCCTCATATAGTATCATAGAACCATAGAATAGTTTGGGTTGGAAGGAAAATATCAGGGCTTAGCATAGTCTTGGAATATTTTTGCTGTCCTAAACTGAATTTGACACTGCAAATTAAGACTAAAAAACTAGATAGAGAAGAAGACATTAGGTCATCTCAGAATTTAAGACCACCAAGATTTAATCTTCTATTATGCAAGATCTTATTGTTCACAATGTAACAATCCAATTGGTAGCACTACTTTAAAGCCATATTGCTGTTCTGGTTCAGTTCTGCTCCTTTATCATAAGTTTTTTACGTATCTTGATTAGAAGCACCCTGAGCGGTGGGATTTCATAGCAGTGAGACACAGTTAACTTCCAGTTATCATTTATATGTTCATAAATGAAAAATACTTGCAAGAGAAGTACTTGACCTAGCAAGGGAATATAGTTGCAAGTCTTTGAAACTTAAGAAACCCACATTCTGTCATGGTCTGAAGTCTTTATCAGCATTGAATAGCTTGATATTCAGGCCCTCAGTTATATGTACACATATATAGTTAATTATTACAGTCTCCATACAATAATTACTGCCAAGATATCTGAGCATACAACTCTAGATAGCCATCTAGACAAATTTGAGCAAATTAGATCTCCAATTATGAACACATTTTTCTCATGCAATCACATATCTGCCAGGATTCTGAAGTTCTATCTCCTCTGCATGCCTTTTTGAAAATACCTTTAAACACTGTAAACAATATGCAACAGCAGCAGAACTTCAAAGCTTATTTAGCACAATCACATTTTACCAGAGTTTTTATTCAGTCTACTAGATTTGAAGCTGTGTTTAGCATTAAGAAACTGCATCTAGAGTTAAACTCATAAAAGCATAAACCAAAACTATCAATATCAATAACAACTAACCGCATCTCAGTTTTGGGGTTTTGTTTTCCAGTAGTAACTCTTATATTGAGGGCTATGAGCAAAGTATATCTGTTCCTACTTTGTACCTCTGACCTCAGAGTTGTTAATTTTAAGCAGCACTCAGGGTGTAAGTATGGAGACAAAACACCTCTGAGAAAGAAAGTTTGGTTTCAGTGCTAGTCACTGGAAAGTCACCAGTTAGAGCTTGTGACATATTCTCAGCCTTTGTCTCACCAGCTGGTTCAGTCTGTTTATACAAACGTCCCAATTTTGCTTGGCTAACGTTGCAATGGCATTAGCAAAATCAGCGTGTTCATATGGATAGTACTGCTTACATTACATAACCACACTAACTAGCTTTTCTTATAGCAATGCCCCTAGATAAGAGGTAGGTTAATCTCCTATGGTTTGTCTGTACTGATACTCAATAGCAGTGCCACAACTGGCAAAAAAAGCACTAGGGCAGCTGGAGATGTCCTGCACAGCTCAGGCCTCACTGCCTTCCACCTAAACCAACTAGCAAAGGCCTAAAACCTCACTAATGGAATGGTGTATGTTGCCCTGGGAACACATCTATTTGTCTCAAATATATGAGATTCACAGTATCTAAATACATTTCAGGTTGAAAGCTTAACAACTTGTAAACGTCTTACCCCTTTCAAGCACAGAGGTGGAATATACAGGAATTCAAAAACAAATAAGAAACTTAAATGCAGGCAGACTAGAAAAATCTTTTCAGTTACCATGCTCTCCTCTGAAGGAAGGGACTGAACTCTGATCATAGCCTAAAATCAGAACTGTATTTTCACAGGATGTGCATATTTTTACACTTGAACTATTGTTAAAGCAAGTTCTACCTTGAGCATTTATATACGGTGTAGCATGGTTTCAGTGAGTTATGACACAGACACTCAACCTGCAGTGAAAAGATAATGACAGGCCATAAAACATCAGAAGATAGTCTGTACTTATTGTTAAAATTGAGCATCACACAAAAACACGCACATTTATCTTCATGTATTTGCCAATGTCTGCCAGCAGGCATAATAGAACGCGTTTCCAAGTATTCTTTTTATATATTTATATATGTATATATGTATAAATTATAGGATGTACTTATATCAGTAAAAAGAGTTTTGTTGAATAAAAGATGTATAGCATCCTATAAGGCCAAAGCATTTACTGTCTTTGATTTGGAAGGGGTTTTCCTATATAAAAGACTCGCCAGAAAGGGTAAGGTATGCCAAATCGCTTTCCATTATGGCAATGTTACCTTCAACTTCTGGGAGTAGCAATGGAAAAGTCTTTGGATTTGTTGGTCTGTTATCTATTTCACATGCTGTGAAGGGTAGTATCTTTTTTTTTTTGGCTTTGTTTGAAAGGGTGCACGTGCACAAGAATTGCTGAGTTTCTGTGTTGTGTTAGGAGGGACCTGCTGGATGGGTGGAGAGACTGCCTTGAGAGCAAGCGAGGGTGCTCAGCTGGTGAAAGCTTTCTGGAGTGCAATATAAGACAGGCAGAAACACAGTGCAGAAGAAACTTACAGAAATTATACATGCTGGGAGACTCCTGAGAAAACAGGGAACAAATGCAGCCCCAAATTACAAAGGCAAACAAAGTGATTCTCCTAAGAATCTAGGGATGGCTGTGTGAAGAATTGGAAACCACATGCAGAGTAAGGCTATGGGGAAAAAAACCTGCTCTCAAAGGACAGAATAAGCAGGGAGACACTGATTTCAGTTCCTTTTGCTTACAGCTATCACAAGTTGAACATAAATTTCTTTGAAATGATACACGTTGCTCTAGCTGCTGTTCTATTAAACCTCAGTAGGAAGCCTTTCAGTATTTTCAGTGCACTTATTTGAAAGAAAAGGTGCAAGCATCATGGTTGACTACCTGCCTTGTGACCTCAACTCAGTTTTCTACCAACTACAGTGGAGGATATCACTGTACTAAATTTGTAGTATATTGTTCTCCCATTCATATTCTTCAGCTGCAGCATACTTCCTTTTCATTTACTTTGAAACAACAACACAGATTGATAAAAACATGGAAATAAGAAAAAAAATAGTAAAATACAAACAAGTACATATTAGAGAATAAGATATCAAGAATATATCCAAGACTGTAAGCAAAGTAACATGGAAATATGAAGCTAATTGTCATTAATCCAAAAGTTATATCAGTTAAGAAATGTACTATGGATGCATCTTCTGAAGAGAGAGACAAATGGTTACAGAACTGAATAAGAACATATGGGAGAGCAAAAGGTTTGAGGAACGCTGCAAAAAGTACACATCCACTTAAAAACACCAAATCAAATACAGCCTAGGCAAGAGGGAACAATCATTACTTGAGAGGATTAAAAGGAGGTTAAATGAAAGAATGAGATACTCTTCTTTAAGTTTTCAGTGTTTTCTGCGTGTATGCCAATGCCAATCACCATACACCAGAATGGCCAGGAACTCATTAAGAATGGGCTGGGTCATGGCATACAAACAGCTATTGTTTCTGGATTGCATTGGTGGCACTATTTTGTCATAAAATTGAGGAGCTGAAGTCCTTCTTAATAGTATCATGTTATCAGACAGTTACTGAATGATGTAAAATCCACAGATGCCAGTCTTGAGTATTCCTTCGTAAATTCCCCAATTCCAGCTGATATTTCATTAAGAGAAGGTAGGAATGATCCATCACAACTTCCTAGATTTTCTGTTTTTCTTTTGTATATTGATAATGCACTACATAGTTGCTGAAAGCCTATCAGGTAGTCATTTATTAATAATGCCATCTGAATTTATCAAAATCAAGGAGTAGGCAAGTGAAGTCAGGCAACTTTTTTCCCAAGCAAAGTTCAAACTACAGAAATGTCTGGAACATTTACTAATATTGCTGGTCTTCTCTAACATTAATCAGTTCTCAGTTATTTGTGAGGTATTTGCAAGTGTTGGCAAGGATGACAATTTACAGACAACATGCAAGCTTGCAAACAAGAGAAGGGCTCTGTCTCCTATGCATTTGTAGAAGCTGCCAACTGCAGGCTAGGTTTTCCTGATTCCTTATTTAAAAACAGGCAGACCTTCTACCCTTGCAGTAAGTCAAACTTCCATTTCACATATATTCATATGCAGCAGTTAAGCAGAAGATGATGCTGGTTTTGTACAAAGCTTGATATTACAAACATGCAATACATAAAAAATAAATAAGAAAAGAAAGAAATTTCACAGGATACTACAGCTAGCTGGACTGAAAACTAGATGGAACTCAGGCAAAGAAGGCTACCACTCATTTTCTGGGAAAAGAGAACCAGTGCAATGTTGAGGCATATGGGCCAATCACCGAGCCCTGAAGCGATATTAAGCTAACTACGGGAGGCAAGAGAAACTCCTGAATATCATTGTAAAAATGTGCCTGACACAAGAGAGGCCATCGAAAAATTAATGAAAATTGCATGTAGTACCATGAGGAATGGCTGGGGTTCACAAACTGTTCAAGGGGGAGTTATAGGAGAAATAGACACACTTCATGGATAGCTGAACAAGAAGCAATGGAAATCTTTATGGAAGCAAAGTCCTCCTAAGTCAACATAACTTTGGTAAACAACAAGGCTATGATGAGTCTGAGATTACTTTAGGTAGCACCAGAAATGCCAAAATGGGGAATGGATGTAGCGACATTGCTCCTAAAGCAAAAAAAGAAACTTCGAGTGGATTGTTTTATCTGCGAGGAATCAGAGATGAAAAAGGGAGGAATCAAGATGGATCAGAAGTAGCATGGACAGTAAGGAGAAAAGAAGGGATGAAAGCAGCTGGTTGTATGCAAGCAGATGCAATTCCAGCACCTGAAGATGGCAGTTTCTCCTATCTTCTTATTAAACTGTATTCCAAACTCTCTCCATGAGTTTATTGTCTACACTAGCAAATTTCAAGCTTGACTAGCCAGCAAGGAAATGAGGACTGCAGAGATTTTAGGTCTGAAGCTGAGTATGGTGTTAATGTAGGTCAAAGGAGAGCTACCAGAGACACCTCTGTGTGTGATTTCAAGCCTGTTTAGCCAGTAAGAGAAAAGGATTGGGTCATGTACAGCTCATGCTTATGTGAGCGCTCTTTGTCAGCATGCAGTGGCTGAACAGCTAGAGGTGATGTTCTCCTGTTTATATTGATAATCTTTTGGCCAGCCATGCTCACAGTATGTGTGCAGGGGTATATACACTGATGTATCAGGAATAATAGGAACAGAAAAAAGCAGTAGCCTGGCATTTTGCATGGATGGAAAGACCATCTCTGGCTTTAAGCAGAGCAAGAAGGAGAATTCCCATCAGTCTCAAAGTCCACTGGTCTTCTCTTTACGTGCATAAGAAGCAAAATAATTCTGAACTATATAGGGTATTTATCCTCTCTTGTAAATTTATGATCACATTGTAATCTGTGGTATTTAGCATCACTTAAATACTTTTTGCATTTGGATGTCTCGCAGGTACATAACTTGCCCTGTTCAATCATAAAACAGATGACAAAAAACTGAACAGAGCAGTTACTGAGGCTCTTCATAAAACAAGAACTTGATTTTTTTTTCTTCTTTAAACTGATTATCCAGCTTTTGAAGGATTGCAATAAGTTTGCCTTTTATAGATTATTGACCTGGCTTACTTTCATTTCATTGATAACCCATTATATCACAGTAACATAACTGCTGATCATACACACTTCATGCAGAACCCTGTCACCACTAGCCTGCAAGTAAAGAAATGGATGCAGGTAGCCTTGTGAATGCTTTTCATTTACGAGTAACAGCTGCTCAGAAGTGTGGTAAATCGAAACACTGAGTTACTGACCTGGCCAACACACAACACACTCCCATGAATGCCAGCTGCAGGTACCGACAAGAAATCTGTTTTATCCTGCCATAACTCCAACTAGTGATACATGTGGCAAAGGGAACTCATACCACCTTTCATGGGCTTGATGCTGGTGTTTCAGCCATTAAACTAATGACTCAGACTATAGTATCTACTACAACTTTGGCAGCTTTAAACCAAAATTTATCTATTCTGTTTCAAATAGCTCTTCTCAGTTGGACCTATTAAAAGAAAGCTGACATTTAAACAGTCCAGTAATGAACTGGGTTTTTTCAGAGCGATACTAAGTTTTCAGAGTCCTTTTGTTTTCTGAATTTCAAGTTCATTCAGAATTGTTTCCCCACAAGGGGATCATCACAGTTATGCCTTTAAGAACTATATACAGGTTTTTATAGCTCTACTCATTTCCTTAAGTAATACAGCACCAGAAACATCAATAGGGAAATTAAGCTATATACACACACCCCCAGAACAGAGAAAGATGCAACATGTAATTTTTTACCAAAAGTTTGTACTGCTTTGTGACAAATGCTATTTTTACACTGAATAAAAGAATTGGTCTTGCATTTCATATAAGGAAAATGCATTTGTTAGAGAATACTGGCTATAGGTGTATTACTGAGTTGTATTACTGAACAATATTGGTGGATGATCTATTTCCAGTTGAACATGCATTTCATTTTCTATCAGTGGCATGGGAGACTATCTGGTTATCTATTGCGTATTAAAAAAAAAAGTTAGATTTAAATCTACCTTAATGAATGCAAGCTGTAAATGAAAAGAGGTGTGGTAAAAGCACAAAAAATTAGCAGTCATCCAATAACAGCTTGACATTTGCAAAATACAGGAACTTACAGTATTCATCAATACACTCCCATCCTCATATCCATATTCATCCAACTTTCACTGGAAAAGAACAAAACAGCAGACACATCTGTGAAATTTTCAATTGTTTAAATCAACTTCATCCTTACACTGTAAGTCTCACTGCTAACAATCACATCAATAACAACAATTAGAGTGAAATACTGTAACCCCAACCTTCCCCTTTACCTTTAGCAAACAGCACTATACTATGCAGAAGTGACGTTACTCTACATCCCTATTACACAGATTAAGTAGCAGATTGAAAGCCTTTTACAGTCTAAGTAAATTTACTTCTCCAGTTCCTAGTTATGATTTCCACTAATTTATTTCTTATTATTTTTGCTGTTTTGCATGAAGGAATCCTATTAATCTTACTTTTACCTCATGCAGCTAAACCCCCAAATAAGCTAATATATCTAATATTTATCTGCCACACAGAAGGCAAAACACAGACTCATTTCTGAAATGCGAAAGCTATTTGCTACTTGCTGCAAATGGGAATCCACCAGGATGAAAAGTGCTGTTAAAGCATTATAAATATGTTACAAATAAACACATTCTATTAAAAATAGTATGAGGGAATGATTCAGTTGATAAATCAAATCCCTAAAAGCCAAGATATAGGAAGCATTGATCAGTCGTTGACAGCAGAAATTACAACAGATGGTGCCCCCTCCCCCTTGTTTGTTTTATTACATTTTCCTTTCCTCAAAAGAAAAAAAAGGTGAATTTATTATTTAGAAATATATTTTGATATAGTGAATGCCAGTTTTCATACTGTGGCTCTACTCCTACAGGAATTCTCTTCTAGATAATTTTAATTCCTCATTTTGGTCCTATGAATGCTGCAAAAATTTGCCAATACGATCAAGCAATTTTAAGATGTCTCAAGTTAGGCATGAAAATACATACAGCATGGAGGGAGCCAATACTCAGTATCATTTGATTTTAGTAGCCCAGTAACTATTAAAAATTAAATGAAAATTCCAGATACATGCCAGTATTTACATTGCAGACTAGTTTCTGAATGATAGTTAAAAGCTTTTTTTTTTCCCTTTCTGATATTATCTGGCTATTGTTATGTTAGACTTTATGGCAGCTTATATGATAAAAAGACATCATTTCCACACCTGCAAAGGAGCTCAGAGCAACAGCAACAGGGGTAGGAATTGGAACCCAAATAATACCCAGCCGAAGTTGCTCCCAGGCCCATCCCAGGAGCCACCATGCCATCAAAGGCCCACCTCCACAAGCCCAGAGGAATACAGGGATGCACAAACACAGGCCAGAACCCACAATGAAGACTCCCAGAGAACAAACACCTTCTCTGGGCTCCTTCCAGCAGAGTCTCAGCCTCACTGCCCACACATTAAACCCACCACTATGAGTCAATGGAGCAGCTCTGAAGACGGATGGAGGTAGGAAATCACTGCTTAGGTGTGGGGGACACATTATGGAATGCAGGCAACAAGCATTTTTGGGATTCCATGAGACTTACTATTGCATATTTAGGGTAAGAAGAGGTGGGGAAACAGATCAATGTAGTTTGAGAAATAACAAATGTGGGAAAGTAGAGTGACAGAGGGATGAAAAGGCCTGTTCAGTATGCTTGCCTGGCTATGTTCAGCCTCTGATCAGTCTGTGTCCTCTTCTTACTAGACTCTATTTCTACCTTTTACTGGGTGAAGGACTCTGTCTGTGTTCATGGGAGGAGGAAAGGGAGGTAGCTCTCTAACTGGAGCGAGACCATCAGACCTACACGCCCTTGGTGCCAGAAAACAAGTGCAGGCACGCAAATGCCAAGATCAAGCCCCAGAGCAGGTGAAGTGGCCTGGCAGACATGTGATGGGGGATAAGCAGGTGGGTATGTTTTCATGCCTTTAAGAGCAAGACCATGGTAGGAGCTGGGTATTGGGGACCCCAGGGAAGTCCTGGAGAGCTGCTGGAGAGACCTTGCAGGACTCCAGGGTCAAGACCCATTTCACAGAATCAACTAGGCTGGAAAAGACCTTTAAGATCATCAAGTCTACCATTACACCAGGACTGCCAAAACCACCACTAAGCCACGTCACAGAGGGCCTCATCTACACGGTTTCTGAACACTTCCAGGAATGGCGATTTCACCACTTTCCTGGGCAGCCTGTTCCAATGCCTGATCACCCTCCCTGTGAAAGAGGTTTTTCCTAATATCCAATCTAAACCTCCCCTTGTGCAGCTTGAGGACATTACCTCTATCTGCTAGCACTGAGGTTTTACAAAACTTGTGACCCTTTGAGCTTCTAGAAACCAGAAGAGTAATTGTCCAGGTTTCAGCTGTAACAGTTATTTTTCTTCCCAGTAGCTGGTGCAGTGCTGTGTTTCGGCTTCAGTTTGAGAGTCATGCTGATAACACACCAATGTTTCAGTTGTTGCTAAGTAAGTGCTTAACCTCAGCAAGGACTTTTAAGTCTCTCATGCTCTGCCAGCGAGGAGGGGTATGGGAAGCCAGGAGAGAGCAGAGACAGGACCCCTGACCCAAATTAGCCGAAGGGGCATTGCATACCACAGTGCATCATGCCCAATATATAAACTGGGGGGCATTACTTGGGAGGGATCAATCGCTGCTCAGGTTGGGCTGGGTATCAGTCCATGGGTAGTGAGCAACTGTACTGTTTAGCACTTGTGTTTTTTGAGCTTTCATTTCTTCTCTTGTTGTTTCCTATTATTATTATTGTTGTTGTTGGTATTCTATTAACACTACATTTTACTTTATTTTAATTATTAAACTGTTCTTATCTCAATGCATGGGGTTTACATTCTTTCAGTTCTCTTCCCTGCCCCAGGTGGAAGAGGGTCAGAGTGAGGAAGAGGAGGAATAAATGAGCAACTGCATGGTAGTTACCTACCACCTGGGTTTAAACCACAACAGACCCAAACAATGGGCCAGACTGAATTCTGTAGTACAATGACAATTTAAGCAATGAATAACTTTATAAATGTAGCAGGAAAACAGAGCCATATGAATTCACTGGGCTGCCATCTTCAAAGCAGCCCATGAATTAAACACTAGAATTAATATATTAAGGTATTTAATGAACCTGCCTCATGCATTTGAAGGCAGGATCAACTAAACCCAGAGTTTCCTACCTCTCCCCTCCAGCTATCTTTCAGCAGCATGTCACCCTTCTCTCCATTCTGGAGGACAAGACATACCAAGCTGTAGAAGAGGGCACTGGGACCAGGGCAGGGGCAGAGCCTCACTGGCTGTCTAACTGTGTTAATAATCCCAGAACATTTTTGCAAAATGTCAGTAAGCACTGCGAGAACACTAAGCTTCAAAACTCTGGCTTAATTAAAACAGGTTTAACTCAGATGTTGCTACTAGCAACACAGCAACACTGTTATCATAACCTTTCCTGTCAAGGTTACTACTGCCCCTCTTTCAAAATTCAACATTTATCTATTCTTTGAACACTTATATTATCCTGGAATATATAACTCATATGCAAATGTTGTTATTTTCTGCTTCTGGATTACTCTGTTAAGTACTTTTCTGCAAACAGATTTATTTTTCTGTGCAATTCCTTTCCTCTGGACGTTAATTTTATCTGGAGAAAACAGATTGAAAAATCCACTAGTAAGTTCTATTAAGCAATAGATAATTTTAAATATTTATATTTTTTTATATTAATATATTTATATTATATTAAAATAGTTAATAATAGTGGTTTTGCTTTGGGTTTTGTTTTTTTTTTTGTTTGTTTGGTTTTTTTTTTTTTTTACTGAGATTAACATACTGTTATACTGCATATTGTTACACTGCTTTTCTTTCTCTTAAATGGTCTGAATGCTTTAATATATCTGAATGGACACTTTTTCAGACTGCCTCCAGTACCTGTATTTCACATTTCACATATACTTCCTAGAGCTGCTGAGAGAAACGACAAAGACAGATGCTTTTTACCCTGTAGGTAATTCAAACAAGCAGCTGAAGAGGTCAGAAGGAGGTCAGGTTTAAATGCCTTACCCATTTATCTCTTAGAGCTACAACAGGTAAAACAACCTTTGTGCATACCATACTGTCAGCAGTTATCCGTCTTCTACTAACTTCTTTCTTGTAAGCAACTGATTAAAATTTCTACAAATTAAACCCCAGAAATGCCTTCTATTTCTCGGTATGAACTTGCATTATAAAGATTGGACATCTGATGTGTGCTGCTCGAGACTGGGCAAGCACTAATTGTACACAATTAGTGATAGAGCCTCCTGACTTCTCTATACGCAACAGTAGATTAACAATAAATGCATCTTTAAATCTTCTTTCAAAGTTGTGAACTGGGAGTGGCCATTTCAGTAAGCGTGACCTTATGCCCGTGAAGCTTCATATAGTACACGCACCTGCCTCAATTCCCCTCATCTACTTCCCCATGATATTCTTATTTTCCCCCTTTTTGATCTGTGCCGTTTGAAGCTTTTCATTTTCCTCCTTCCCACTCCTACCTTTCTCCCTTTTTGGCTAGACAGCTTAAAGAAGGAGTCATATCTGCATCTTAGCCCCAGCAAGTACTAACTGCCTGCCTGGTTCACCTACAGCGGTATGGCCATACATCTGCATTTTCTCCAGTGGTGAAAGGCAGGCTATGCTCTGCCTGCCTTTCCTCAGTGTGGACAGACAAGCAGACTCCTCTTCTACTACTGAATTCCATAAGACTTCCTTCATTGCCTTCAGGCTTCTATTGCCTAACAAATTTAGGAAGAGCTGGCCAATACATTAAAAAGGTATCACAGGTAACTGACATAGACACTGACTGTATCAGGAAGCCAGTAGATCACTTAGAAGTATGCTGAAAAAAAATTTCCTTTTTTATATATATATATATATATATACATACACACACAAACTACAATTCTCTTGAACTAGATTTTCCTTAGTTATAGAAATGGTGAGATTGGTTATTTCCTCGAGGATTTTTTTTATCATGTTGTACTGTTAAATATCCATGAGCCACAAAGATCATTCACTTCCGCCAGCCTTTTTCTTCCAAAGTGCATGTGCCACTGATTATAATCTAGTTCATGTACAATCAGAGATCCACCACTTCGTACTGTAATTAAGGTTATATGGATCAATTACTAGATTAGTTCCAAGGTTATAATCCTATCATTAAATTCAGAGAATGATTCATGGAATTAACAGATACTGGGTAGGTAACGCTTCAGCCCAAACTGCCTTGAATACTTTTCTCCAGGCCTCAGTGTAACGAGTGCATCCCAAATTTTCTTGAAACTAGTTTAGCAAATTTAGTGCTGTCAGAAATGCTCCCATTCTGGATTCAGGGTTTGGCTATGCAACCACAAAAAAAACATTCTTTTCATACTGGTTTAGTTTGTTTACTGTGTTCCAGCTGTTTTGTTCCCTTGTATTCAGATCACAGTAGAATTATAGGTCATTTCATTGGCTGGCAATGCATCTTCAAAATACACATTTAAATATGCTGCTGTAATTATAACACAAAAATATAGAAGTGCTAGTATGGCTCACTGCACAAAGTTTATATATTTTGTCATTGCCCATTCTCTTTCAAACTGTGACTTCCTATGGAGCAGACAGGTTTACTGGTAGAAAATGACTCAGGGCAAGATGCAGTCACCAAAAGCAGTGAGCACAAAACACTGAAAAAATAATCTAGTTAACATAATCTTTTAAAGGCAAAGAAACATACGAAAATAAACCTTCATAAACAATAGAATAATTACATATGAAATACTCTCCATCTGATATTAAACTATGTTAATATTTTTTCCTTTTTCCTGCTTAGAAGAATATCAAGTAGAATCATAGAATAGAATCATAGAATAGTTATGGTTGGAAAGGACCTTAAGATCATCTAGTTCCAACCCCCCTGCCAGGGGCAGTAATACCTCCCACTAAACCATGCCACCCAAGGCTATGTCTAATCCAGCCTTGAACACCACCAGCAATGGAGCATTCACAACTTCCCTGGGTAACCCATTCCAGTGCCTCACCACCCTTACAGTAAAGAATTTCTTCCTCATATCCAATCTAAACTTCCCCTGTTTAAATTTGAACCTGTTACCTCTTGTCCTCTCACTACAGTTCCTCATGAAGAGTCCCTCCCCAGCATCCCTATAGACCCCCTTCAGATGTTGTACTTCAACATCTTTTTACTGTGCTACAACTCAAACACATTAAGAAGACTTTACATTTTAATATTTATCTCTCCATCTTGCACCTGTCTTACTTAAAAGGATAAATGACTCTAAGAGTTGTTTACCACACAATCAAAAGAAATCCCCAAATTCCATCTCCCAAAATGCAATTTTATGTCTCTCCTTCAAAAATGACCATTTTTTCCATATAGTCTTTATTCTTCCTTTAAAGCCACTTACCGTAAATGAAAGATAAAATTAGATAATCTTTATCTAACAATAATTATTTTTCATCTTGAAGATGTGTCCAGTGTAATCACCAATACTAACATTACTGTAAGAGTATTCGAAAAGCTATCACCTGACATTTCTTGGCTTAAAAAAGTTGCATGTATTGCATGGGATTAAATAGCATACACCCGATGCATAAAATTGAAACATTGTATAGATAACGCTTTTTCAATCAACCTTATTTAGTCAATCTGTGTCTACATGGACTACTACTGATTTCTTAAACTGAAAGTTTGCATATGCAGGCAATTTCGGCAGTAATACACAACATCTTCAGAAAATTAAAACCATGTAGTCATTTTAATTTGCCATAAGTCAGAGCCTACATTAGTTTCACAAAATCTTATCGCTCATTATAAACCCTGGGTTATAGCAAAGCAGAGTCAAAATAATCAACTGTGGCAGGACAAAGCAAAGAAAAAATAATGGACCCAGTCACCACTTTGACTTCAGCTGAAACAGATGGCACAGACTAAAAGAAACACAGAACTCAGGAAAGATCATGACACTGATCATTAATTCTTTGCCAGTTTTGTGTCTAATGCCACAGGGCAGAGACAAATAATATCCTCTGAAGAAATGTCTGGTACTAACAAAAGCTGTTCGTTGAATACAAGAGAGGCAGCATCACCTGAGAACACTTTTTCCTTTCAGCCGTCTCCCCTTAAACCCTGGTCTTGCCAACTGCTCCAAGACAACAGATCAAAGCACCTTATAGGTAGCTGATGAAATGTGGGGTAATCCGAATATCTCAGAGCAGCAGCATGTAGGTTTAGGCCTGACAGCAACTGGAAAAGCAGATAAGCACAACTTTAAAAGAAGCGAAGGGTTAAGAAGCTGTGGCTTTGGAAGTATTACTCACACTTCTACATGTATGCAACGCCTGCTAGCAGACATTTCTCCTGCTTTATTGACATAAGGTACTACAATGAAAGAAAGAAAGAAGTTAGCCAATTGCTCCCTCTGGTTTAGCAAGAGTATCACAATCTGTTCATATAAGTTTCTCCATGCAGCTGTTCACTCTTTTGCATCCGAGACAAGAAATCCAACCAGCCAACATATTGCATCTGGGTCTTACCTACATGATAAGCTAAAGTCAGTACGGCAGCAAGAGCTAGTTTGTACCTCCTCAGCTTTCCATCTTAGCTGAACCCAGAGGTCTTATCTGGGGGACAGCCAAAATGACAAGTCTTCCTACTGTAAGGACAATAGAACAGCTGTTACTACAACACCTGTGACTTGAGAGGAAGCTTACATACACAACTTAGACATGAAAATTAAGGCTACCAACATCAGGTGAGAGGGGAATTCCACATAAATGGCCAGAGCAAGACAAGGTGTCTTCCCTTAGGAAGCCAGGAGTTTTGTAATCAATATCTCCCAAGGATCAGCATCCAACCAGCTAGTTTGGGTAAGCAGTAACAAGGTGTGAAGGAGAAAGCACAGTTCAAGTCGGGATGCTTTCGACAGGTTTAAGCTGTTCACCCTATCCACAGGAACTTTAACATAACCCAGTAACTCAACAGCAAAACTTGGTACAATTTCCTAAACATCTCAGACCAGACAGCCAACACCACAGTCCAGTATACAGAGACTTCATGCCCTGCAAGGCCACAGATGCGTAAGACAGTAAACAGATGGGGAAATGGCCCAAATTTTGCTTTTCAAACTGTTAATCCCAACGATACTCCAAGCAACATATCACAGATTTAAATTTCTTCTTTCTTAATGATAACTAATGCCAAGTAATGAGCAAGAAGTATATAGAGAAGTTAAATCATCAGTTCTCCTCTTTGAACTGTTACACTTAGAAAAAGATTTTTAACTTTTTTGCCCAAACAGGAGGACCCAGAACTGGTTGTCTTGACAAGGGAAAAAGAGGCACAATGCATTTGCACACATCTGTGCATATGTACACATAAATGTAAAAGTATAGCTAGCACATTGTTCAGAAGAAATGTTGGACGCTTTCTTTATGACTTTAAGACAGCGCAAGGCAATAATCTGTCACAGCTAAATAAAAGTCAATTTTTTTTCTGAGCGTTTATGTGGATGCATAGAACAGGAAGCCACTGCATTGTGCTGCTATGCTCAGAGACCAGCTCTGCTACATTGTTCAGCCATGTAAGCTCATTTTCAGAAAGAGTATATTTATGCAACACTGAAAACACTGACAGAGCCTGCTGAACCAATGTATAGGACTGTACTGTACTCTGGGCAAGAGTGAAGAGGGAACACAGTCACAGTGAACTATTTAAGAAAGTGATGAGGGTGCTTACGAGGGAAAGCAAAACCAGATTTAGCACTCCTTTATTAGGTACTCAATCCTTTCACTTTGCTATGTAGTTTCCTACTGTTGCGTTAAAGAGTGTGTGTGGGGGGGAAACAAACCCCTTGTTTTACTTTCAGATACGTTGCTATCGGTCTGACCGCGTCCGCTTATATCGAACCTCTAATGGTCTGGGAGCCAATCCGACCGCGTTCGCTTATATCGGACCTCTAATGGTCTGGAGGCTAATCCGACCGCGTCCGCTTATATCGAACCTCTAATGGTCCGGAGGCTAATCCGACCGCGTTCGCTTATATCGGACCTCTAATGGTCTGGATTTACCGATAGTAACAATTAGATATCAAAACAGTACGACTTACTGACTAAATTTATTAGTGCAACAGTTACAGGTTCTTATGGATTGCCGGTGATAAATACTGTCTGCAAAAGCACGTGCATACAATGGTTACATGAATACAAGCGCTTAATAAAGTTGACACAACTTAGTTCTAAAAGATAGAGGTGACAATAAAAATAACTCTATAGAGATTCTAAGTTTTTCCTAGGAAAGCACTGGATACAGTGCGAGTCTTACCCACAGGCGTCCCTATGGGGGGGGAAGAGAGGTCCAGCCCGTCGACCGGTCCCAGGAGTCGGTTGATGTTATCTTCCGTGACTCGTCCACGATGGTATCTTCCCCCCAAAAATCCCACTTTCTCTTGGGCTATTTTATATTATTTTTACCTTTAAGGTGGAGCTTGAGTGACTCTAGTCATACATACCTTTATTACCATTGGTGAAAATTTCTCTCGCCTCGATTTAAAGGTATATGAGACTAAAAATTCAGAGCGCATGCTCAGAGAGAGGTGGTCTTATTTCGGAGGGGGGTTGCACTGGAGAGGTGTGTGTATTTTAGCATTATAATGAAGCAAAGTTCACACTAGGACGGTATTTTGTCAAAAAGATGACAGGCCGCTGGCTCAGGGTAGCAAGTATGCAGCTTATCAGTTTCTTGTACCACCTAGTTCCCGTTTTATCTGCTGAAGTTAGGACAGAGCATAACCGCAAGATCTCCACCTCGCTCTATCCTCCGCCTGTTACGGGAGCCGCTGTGGAGTGCACATTCCTGGCATACCAGGTATGGCTGCATCTTAGCCCAAGAGGCCTTGAAAGCCCGTTTCTCTCTTATGTGTGGACAATGCTACATTTTGAATATAGATTTAATTCCCAATTATCCCAAATTACCTAATAATTCCACACCTACAGAGAATTTTTTTCCCTTTTGCTCAGAGCTCTTCTTTATCCTTCAACAAATCACCCATCACAACTGGTCAAATATTTAATCCTATGGGTACCCCAGCTTACACTGTTTACAGTGTATGCTGGTATGATGTAGTCTGTCTCCTCAGCTTGTAAATTCAGCAAAAAAGGAGTCATCCTCTTGTATCATTGTACTAGCTAGCATTTTACAAGCTCACTATTTCATATGCAACAAATGAGGCTTTAATACATACATAATATATATTATGCACTCACATTTAAAAATAAAAGTGCAAATGCACGTGCATGTAAGCATCCAGTCAGGATACCTGATAGGCAACAAATCCTTTTCATGCCACTTATTCAGACTCCAATTATTCAGCAATATTACCAATACCACTATCACAACAAATGAAGGTGGGGGTATTGTGGCAACTATAGTTTTGTGTTGTAATCAGTGCAAACACACCTTTCTTATCCTTTTACCACCAGGAACAACAGAGCTGACTACAGTCACCCAAGCTATATAGTATCCTGTTCAAGTGGTATAGCTCTGTACTACAGCCTCAGTATAACCAACCACTCTGAACTACTAGCTTTATATTATACATATATTTATACATTATATATACATATATATACATTATATATACATTTATATATTATACATATATATTATACATATATTTAATCACAGTCATATGGCAAATGTAGAGACTATTGTGGTTTGTTTGGTTTTTTGTTTGTTTGTTCCCCCTCCTCCCTGATGAATCAAGGAACTGGTGGGCCATGTCCTTTATCAAGTCAAAAGGTTTTTGATGAAAGATGGTCTTCTGGATCTTTCCTATTGAAATATGGAAAACTGCTTATTGCAAAGCCAAGTGTAATAAATGAGTGATGAAGGCTGTCACAAGTATGATACTCACATACTTTAATATCCTAGTTATGTTAGTATACCAAAGACATATTGGGTATATGTCTTAAGTATATCATGACAGGCTTTGGATGCATCTTATAATATTTGATCTATGAGCAGAAGTAATATAACTTAGGAATGGGGGGGTGTTTGTGTTACAAATCTGACTATGAATTGCAGGCCAGGATCATGGTACAAATATCAGCATCAAGGAGTATGTTTTCCGCACTTCTGAGGTGCATTTAGGCACTCTATTATAGTATCTTTCAGCATTTGGTAATCATCTATTAGGTCCTTCTTTCAATTTTTCTTGAGAACCATAAAAATAGAAGATTAGTTGCCTTCCGGTTTCCATACAATAGAAAATTACTTACTAAAGCTATTTCCTACTGTAAGTTTAAGGGAAATAACAGAAACTGAGGTGATGCTTTTAAAATAGTCTTCACTGGCAGTTTTGAGTAAATCCACATATGCTCCTAGGAAGCCACTCACAGGAAAAACCTGGTATTCTCAAAAAGACAAACAAAAACCAAAACGCCAACATCTTAAGGGTCTGCTCTGCATAACGTTTAAGAAAACAAAACAAATAAAAAAAACACCCTAAGTGTATTAGGTGTAGATTGATCACATGATTTTGAAGATCAGCAGTTACTTCTAGCTTGATTTCTGTCAAGCTTGCAAACACATTTACACAACTTACTCTGAAGCACCTTCCTCACTAACAGGTCTGAAAAATTCCACCCCCTCTAAAGCAGTCTTTTTAAATGGTAAGACAGGGAAGAATGTTTTCTTTTATTCATAACCATGGTAAATAGCTGATGATAAAATTTTGATGTAGAGCTATACATTTAGCAACAATTTTGCAAGATTCTCATAAAACATGTAGACACACATACTGGAAATGTCAGAGAACATGATTTTTCCTTCCAAAATGAAACACATTGCATTTAATTTTACCTAGTGCACATCTTGAAACAAGCATATAAATTCTTTGGTATACGTGCATGTTATACAAGTATAAAGACACTACTTTTAGTAAGGTTTATGTTCTTGTGCATATTACAAGCACCTACAGGTGGGTAAGACAGGCATGTCACCATCACCACTGACCATGCAAGTTAGCAGAATTTCTTTTCTGCGTTAAATTAATCTCAATTCCTACTATTATGCAGAAACAGAAGTATTTAAATTCTGGATATGAAAATATTAATTATTTTCCAGTTATTTCTGTTCATTTCCCCAGCTACAAGATTTTGTGTTTACTGCTACAAAATTACTTCATAAACAGAAAATTCAATACACTTTATTATTGTGATGATGAAATACTACTTGTCCTCACTGTTACACTTCACAAAGCAATGCTTTAATCTCTTCATAATTATTAGAAGTTTCACAATAATTACATAACTTCAGTGAACATTGAAGAAATAAGTTTAATTCCTTCATTTTATCTTTTTTTTTGCAGATGACAGAATTCCATGTCTTGAACTATGACCTGCATAGTTGAATATGTAATACTGCCGACATAAACTATTAAGTATGCTGAAAAATTCCTCTTTAATTTTATCCATTTTATAAAGTTTCTCCACATCAAGCATCAACTGTATTAGTTACTACAGACACTAAGAGAACAAGTGATAAAAAAAAAAAAAAATAAGTTTACTAATCTGTTTTGCCACCTTCTTTGTTGTTGCTGGTTTTCGGGTTGGTTTTTGGGTTTGCTTTTTTTTATTTATTTCACATAGGATTCTCAATACTTTTCTTTATGTGAAAAGCAAGAACAAGTGAAAATACTGTAGCTCCCTCAAGTCCAAAATACACCAATCAATTTAATCCTACACGGTTTCTTCAATCATACCATGCAGATATTTGTGGATTTAAATTCAGTCTCAAACTTTACTTTAAAAATTTATTTCCTTTAATTTTAATTAGCACCATAAGGACTATAAATGTCACTTGAACAGTTAGAAAACTAAGAGTAAGAGTAGAACAAAACTTAGCATTTTGCAAGTTAACATGATCCGGCACAACTGCCAGCAGCAAGAATCCTTCAAACAAAAAATAGGACAGTTTCCAAATACCTTGCTAGGGGGAATAAAAACCCAAAACAAATAATGCCCCCCAAAAAAACCACAAACAACAACAACAAAAAAAACCCAAACAGCAACAAAAAAAAAAAAAACACAACAAAAAAAACCACACACACAAAAAAAAAAAAAGGGGGGCAAAAAACACACACAACCAAAAAAGGCAAAACAAAACTAAGAAAAAATAAAAGCCACACAAAAAAAAAAAAAAAAAAAAAAAACAAGTAACAAGACTGAAAGCATCTCAAAATCCAAATCCTTGAATAGTTTCTAGAGCCCTAAAACCTCAAAAGCAGCTGAAGTTGTTGGAGAAACAATATTCCTAAACTAGCTCTGTAGTTTAAAGTTTTAGCTTCCTCCCTGTTCCACCTGAACCTGAACTTGACCACCATGCTCTACCTACCTAGTTGGTTTTTTTGCATCACAGATAAGTGCTGCTAATTAATAGTTGCATCTTTATGAAAAGTTGCAGATTATTTCAATCTTGTTTTATGTGAGCAGGAAGAAAACATGAAACCATGACTACACACGGAAATTCAACCATTTATTCTAGGTTTTATTACAAGTTCCTCTTGCAGTTCATTTTACATTTCTCTTGTATTTGCCTCTCTATAACAGGCAAAGACAGACAAATATTCTATAAGAATAAAGTCTTGATAGGGCGAGACAGAAAAATTGAAGCAGATTATAAGGCTAGAATTATGCAAAATAAAAGGCTGCACAGCTACAGAAACATACAGATAAAACCAATCTTGCTTCTCTTTTTCTCCCTCTCCCTTGAAACCTAATATCAGGTCATCTACACTGAAAGTTTCCGCAAAACTACAGTAAAATTACTGCAGGATTTCAAAATTAGGCCTCTATGAAAGGCAAAGTATTAGAAGAGATCCCATGGGATTAAAAGTCTTGTATGTTTATCTCTCCATTTCTAACATCTTGTTTAGCCCAAAAATAAGAAAACTTAGAAGTTAAAGATTCAAGGTAAATTATCAAAACCTGTTGTGAATACTTTTTGGCTCTTTCAGAAATCCAAGGTAAGCGAGATTTGTCATTTAACAGTGGTTATATAAAAATCAGTTGGCTCCCTGATAAACGATAGGAATTTCACAAGTAATTTTCCCACCACTTAATGATTTATAATTACTGGTGGGAAGAAGAGAAGTTCCAAATTAAATATAATTAATAAGAAGAATGAGGAATATTAGCATAAATGTAACTATCAAAAGAAGACAATATGAATGTAGGGATTTATGAAGAGAAAGTAAGTGCAAAATGAAAACAGTTTAATAAGTGGATTTAACAAGTGAGTATTTTATCACTGAAAATCATGAACAGAATATCTGACCCAACAACCATTAGAGAACTGCAATTCAGATTGAACACCTGCTTTGCATATAAAGTTTTATTTTTCAGCAAATTGCTGGAGTAATAAACTGCCCTTTTAATCCCAAATATATCATCTTAGTATTCTAACATTATAATTATCCTTATTGTTTAGGGCTCAAGATGGTTCAGGGAAATTATATTGACAAGATATTTATTGGCTGAGCTGATAAAACAAAAACTCCAAAACTAATATATATCAAGTCTTCTTCCTAAACGATTATTTCTGCCTTGGGATGAGCTTCTTTTATGGGAACAGATTAAATGTATTACAGGTAGCAAACTAAAAGGGGCAAACAGTCTCAAAAGTAGCCAAAAGAGCTTTCTTGGTGATTGTATTTATTATGAACAAGGTCTTTAAATAATACTGGTTTTAGCATATTCAACAGAACATTACAGATGAGTATTGGTCTGTATTTTTTAGTAAAAAAAAAATAAAAGTTCAGGGATAATCTCATTTTTTGTTAGATTCCTAAAGCAAAGAACTTCAATTTACCCTCCAATTAAGTCTTCGGTGATTCTTCCATGAGCTTGAAGCAATTTCAAATGATTATTTCAAAGTATGAATATAAGTTCAAGAGCAGATGCAGCACATCCCTAAAGACATAATTCAACCCAAATAGTTAGAAATTTGCCAAGTGCTTTTTTTTTCTTTCCATATTTTTACTGTATTTAACATCTGAGGTGCAAAGAAAAGTTGTGGTTGTTTTTTTTGGGGGTGTTGCGGTTTTTTGGTTTGTTTTTTTTTTAGTGATAAAAAAAGTCAGAGGCAGTTTATACAAGCCAGTATAATTTTGTTCTTGGTAAAGTAGCTGTGAAAGTCAATGATAACATTCCTAAAGCCAAAAAGAGGATTTTTTTTGTTTTTGTTTTTTAGAACAATGCACATATTAGCCAGAACACCCACTCATCAGACATCAGGTTGATCAAAGAATTTATTGTGCTCTAATTTGGAGTACATCATGGTTTTTCCTACTGTCATCTGAAATAGTGCACACTGGTTAATTCCAAAGAAACGTTTCTGACCTTACTGTCTGAGCCACCATGGCAAAAATATTCTGAAAAGACTAACAAGGAAACATGTTTACACTTCACTCTGAGTCAGTGGTGTGACCGGGCAGCAAGGAATACCAGAAGCATCATGGCCTGTGTTAACAGGAGTGCAGCCAGGAGGTTGAGAGGATGATAAGTCTCCTCTATTCAGTCCTGGCGAGGTGCTTAGAACACTGTGGCCAGTTTTGGACTCTCAGGACAAAACAAGGCAGACGTTGAGCAACTAAGTCAGTAAGGGGACTATGTCAAGCTTGGTTTCTGGTAAGAAGCTCTTGCCAGAGGTAGACAGTTGGGAGATGACTGACAATGATTATGAATTGAAACAAAAATGGGGGATAATTAAGCACTGGAACAAGTTCATACCTAGGGTACTGGGTCAACTCATCATAAAAATAATACTGAGTCAATTCCTTATAGAAACAAAGACAAGTTCAATCTGGATCAATAATTCATCTTAACTTTTGATATCTATTTCAGTTCCAGATTTCAAAGCATGCTGTGAACACGAGACACACATATACATTCTTCTACAAATTGAACATAATTTGACCAACATAAGAAAGCATAAATACCAATTTAGGTGCTCATTTTCAACTCTGGAATCATGAGAAGTTATAGGCAATTCTGTAGTTAAATTAAGCAGACATTCATTTAGACTGGAGTTCAACAGAACCATATATTAATACAAGACCCAATTAGCTCATCAAACTCTCTTTAGCCTTCTGGTTAAAAAAAACCAAACCAAAACAAAACCCACCAAACAAAAAAACCCACACAGAAAAAAAACCCCAAAGAAATCCCCACACATAAAAATATCTACCCTCCCCCCCCCAAAAAAAAACCCACACAGAAAAAAATCCCCAAAAAAAACAAAACACAAAAACCTGCACAGAATTAGCCCTCATGCAGATACGAGTAGGAGCAAGAACGGGATCACTTAAGTTACCATTTCATGTAAGCATCTTTATCAATTAACAAGGATGGGACCCTCTCAGGAGGCAAAGGAGGAGGTTTGGCAACCTGATCGTGAAGCACTAAGTTATGTGTTACAAAAGCTCTGAAGTTAAATAAACCAAACCCAGAGGCTAATTGAGAGGAAGTCATTATTACATAGTAAGTCTATAAGTAGGACACTGAATACTTAAAATTGTCTAATAATGCCTGCTTCACTGGTAAGAGAGAACTGCTATCAGATGAAAGACATCAATGCTATATTTTTTCATTTTACCACATAAGATTTTTCTGCAGTATGAGCGATCAGTGCCAGATTCATCTAAGTCTACTGATATAAGAAACCCCAAATCTGATTTCTTCCATTTTTCATTGTGTTGGCTGAAATTGAGGAGTAACCTTATTCTCACTTACAGTCAAAATAAAATATTAGGAGCAAGTTATATGTCAAGAAAGCAGCTGACAGTAAATCTCCCTAAAGCTGTAGCTACCACCTCATCCTGACACTAACTAGACAGAGATGTCATAGATTTCAGCAACTAAACAGCACAATAGATTTGTGAGAAGCAGCACTGATTTGTCAGGAAGTCAAAACCTCATCTATTGTACCTCATTAGTGACTATAGCAAACAAAAAAAAAAATCCAAAAGAACATTCTAGGAAAACAAAACAAAAGAAAAACCACCCCACCCCTGCCACAACTTAATGTTACAACAGGCAGAAAGCAAGTGTGAGAGGATACTTTCTCTAAAAGAATCATAGAATAGTTAGGGTTGGAAAGGACCTTAAGATCATCTAGTTCCGACCCCCCTGACAGGGGCAGGAACACCTCACACTAAACCATGTCACCCAAGGATCTGTTCAACCTGGCCTTGAGCACCACCAGGGATGAAGCATTCACAACTTCCCTGGGCAGCCCATTTCAGTGCCTTGCCACCCTAACAGTAAAGAATTTCTTCTTTATACCCAATCTAAACTTCCTCTGTTTAAGTTTTAACCTGTTACCCCTTGTCCTATCACTACAGTCCCTAATGAGTAGTCACTCTCCAGCATCCCTATAGCCCCCCTTCAGATACTGGAAGGCTGCTATGAGGTCTCCACGCAGCCTTCTCTTCTCCAGGCTGAACAGTCCCAGCTTTCTCAGCCTATCTTCTTATGGGAGGTATGCTACCTGTTTTTTAGTATGAGACTCAGTTCTGTACCCTGCCTTCAGCTTAGTTCTGTACTTTTCTGCGTATGCATCCACTATTTATAATGCTCATAATCCTCATTTAATTCCATGGAACACCCTCTTCTCACCTTATATATGCTTGGAATAGGTTCTTCATTATCATATGCCTATATCTTGCCCTTCAACAAGCAAAAGCATTTTCTTAGTTACATTTAATTGGTATTCTACGTATCTCTTCAGCTTAGAAACTTAAGGTTGTTTTCTTATTGCACTGTTATGACTATACTTCTGAAAAAACATAGGAAAAAAGTTTGAACTCCTAAGAGTTCATTTATTTTCTCTTTCCCGGTAGGCTGGTTTAGAGCCTGTCACTCACTAGTTTCATTTGTTTGCTGCTCATTATGTTTACAGACCATAGACTGTTGCATGGAAACATACAAAAAAAGAGAGAAGCAAAAAAATTTCAATATTTTCTAAAATATGTTTTCATTTCAGAGTTAATATCTACCTTTAAGAAAGCATACATATCAGCAAAACAGAAGAGTGACGCTTGTGATTTGTTTCCAATAGAAGCATCACAGAAACTTCCAAAACACAACCAATCCTAGGAACAAACCACTTGAAAAATTATGGTTTGTTGCTGCATGCTGTATCAACTGGTTTGTTGGAAGATTTCATTGACTAAGTAATGGTTCCCAGGAGTTTGGTATCAATTTTCTGAACTATTCAGCTATTTTTTAGAAGTACGTTAAATGCAATAGAGACAGAAAGTGACCAGACCATTATAATGGGCTGCCCTGTTAGTGATGCAGTATGAAAGCCACCATTATGAACAGATTTATGTAACGTATGTGAAAATAAACTTATACTAATGCTTCACTTGGGAAAATTTCTAGCAGCCCATTATGAGAATTGCTGGTTCTTCATGTTACCTCTTGAAAACCATTAGACAAGCAGTAACTTAGAAACTAGGCACTCAACAATATCAATGCATTTCTGAAAACCTAGGTTTTACTGAAAATTCTATAAAGTGTTAGAGGAAAACTATGCAAGAAACAGGCAGCCGCTTAAGACTCCAGTAAGGCTCAGACCAAAAGATAAAAGCACTGTGTTTTTATTTATGCCTTCCTAAGAAAACAATCATTCTCTAAATAGCAGTAGAAAGATCTTCCAATTTTTACCCAAGTACCTTAAGAAAACCATAATTTCTCTGGCTGGCATCCTCCACAACCTTGAAATGGATTAACGTTGCTGAAGGAACTATACATACGAAATCCATATTTTAACTACTTGTGTTATTTTAATATGCTTGCCTGGTTTCTAAATACAGCATAAGGCTAGAAGAGCTTGTATATATTTTACTTTGTGCCACTTAAACACCAACCTTCTCAGCAGATGAGTTTCTATTGCTTATCAATTGACCTTGTAGCATGATTAGATTATCTATTTTCCAAATAATGAAAAAATATTAACAACGTAATTCAGAAACACTTTGTGCTGCTGGGAAAAATAAGAAAGAAACAGGCAGAAAAAGATTCTTCTCTTTCGCAATGCACTACGTGTACGTGTATCCAAATAAAGATATTATTTGTGATCCATTAATAGACTCTTCTGAAAACAGATTATAATGAAGCATAGTTTTAGTCTTTTGTTGTATATGCAATACAGTAATTTGACATTTTTTCAATAACTAGCTCCTAATGTACAACATATCTGTCAGAGGGCTGGAGCACCTGCCCTACAAAGACAAGCTGAGACAGTTGGGGTTGCTCAGCCTGAAGAAGAGAAGGCTCTGGGGACACCTTATTGAGGCCTTTCAACATACAAGGGGCACTTGCATGACAGACTGAAAGAGACTTTTTACCAAGGCCTAAAGTAACAGAACAAGTTTGACAATGACACCAAGCTGTGTGGTTCAGTTGATATGCTGGAGGGAAGGAATGCCATCCAGAGGGACCTTGACACGCTTGTGAGGTGGGCTGATGCCAATCTGATGAAGTTTAACCATGCCAAATGCAAGGTCCTACACCTGGGTTGGAGCAATCCCAGGCACAGCTACAGGTTGGGCAGAGAAGAGACTCAGAGCAACTCTGCACAGAAGGACTTTGGGGTGTTGGTAGATGAGAAAATGAACATGAGCTGGCAGTGTGCGCTCGCAGCCCAGAAAGCCAACGGTATCCTGGGCTGCATCAAAAGGAGTGTGACCAGCAGGTCGAGGGAGGTGATCCTGCCCCTCTACTCTGCTCTTGTGAGACCTCATTTGCAGCATTGTGTACAGTTCTGGTGTCCTCAACATAAAAAGGACATGGAACTGTTGGAACAAGTCCAGAGGAGGACCACAAGGATGATCAGGGGACTGGAGCATCTTCCATATGAAGACAGGCTGAGAAAGTTGGGGCTGTTCAGCCTGGAGAAGAGAAGGCTGCGTGGAGACCTCGTAGCAGCCTTCCAGTATCTTAAGGGGACCTATAGGGATGCTGGGGAGGGACTCTTCATTAAGGACTGTAGTGATAGGACAAGTGGTAATGGGTTCAAACTTTAACAGGGGAAGTTTAGATTGGATATGAGGAAGAAATTCTTTATTGTAAGGGTGGTGAGGCACTGGAATGGGTTGCCCAGGGAAGTTGTGAACGCTCCATCCGTGGCAGTGTTCAAGGCCAGGTTGGACAGAGCCTTGGGTGACATAATTTAGTGTGAGGTGTTCCTGCCCCTGTCAGGGGGGTTGGAACTAGATGATCTTAAGGTCCTTTCCAACCCTAACTATTCTATGATTCTATGACAACTGGCAGTAGTTTTAAGCTGAAAGAGTATAGATTTAGGGTAGATTTAGATTGGATATAAGAAAGACAAAAAACATTGTGTTGGGAGTTTTAGGTATTTTTATTTTTTGGGGATTTGTTTGTTTTACACAATAAGGGTGGTGAGACACTGGAACATGTTGACCAGAGAAATCGTGGATGCCCCATCACAGGAAATGGTCAGTACCAAGTCAGGCAGGGCTTTGAGCAACTTCATCTGGTTAAAGTCCTTTTTCATGGCAGGAGGATTGAACTACCTGATCTTTGAAAGGTACCTTCTAACCAAAACCATTCCATTTTAATGCCTTTTTGTTTATGCAGATTTTTGTTGTTATTTCTGTAGAGTACTCTACAGTGTGACCCTGAAGTGTTTCCTGACCTCTCTTAGTTAACAGTGGTGGGATTTTTCATTCTACAGCTACAGAATGAGACTGCTACACCCATAAGCCAGCTTGTCACTGCAAAAAAAAAAAAAAAACAACAAACCCAAACAAACCAACCCCCCCAAAAGAAAAAACAAAAAAAAGAAACCCCAAAAAACCACATTAGTCATGTCTTAAATGGATTAACCCAATATGAAATATGGCTGATAACATGGTTATGCAAAAAAGAATAACCTTGTCCTTGATCTGAATACCATTCACTAATTATCAACATATCCAATAACATGACCAGCTGTATCTTACCTACACAGAATTGTTCCTTTGGCAAAAATTACGATGTAAGACTAAACCAGCCAAGTCTAACTAGATACCTTACATAAAAATAATAATAAAAAAAAAAAAACCTCAAAGTGGCATTCATTCTTTTCTCAGGTAAAAGAAGTCTTAAAAAAAATTGCATAGGGAAACAGGAAAACCTTTTCTAATTCATGGCATGGAATAAAATATTTTTTTAATTAAAATGCATCAATAGTGATGGAAGGAGAAAATTTATCTGTATAATTCCAGCTATAAAAGGCAGCACAACTCTGAGATGATCCTGTCCAATTCTGTACATTCCCTAGCACTGAAGCAGATTTAGATATCCTGCATACTTGAATTTTGCTAACCCTAATAAATGAATTTTTTCCACAAACTGGTGTGAATCTTATCACATGGAGAGGGCTCCTTTGTAAGACTACTTCATATCCAAAAACAACATTACTTTGCCAGTCTCTTTGTTTACCTCTGGGAAGGCAGGAATATTTCTGTTTCTCCAGCAGTTACTGTAAGTAGCAAACACTGGCACAACTGCAACTGGTCCTCATAGTCATAGCATAGCTTATTTATGAAAGCAGATGCTAGTGCTGGAAACAAGAGCTATGCTGAGTTACAAGCCATTCAGTGCATAAAACATAGAGGGGAGGAGGGAAAGGTGTCCTGGTTATTACACAGGTAATAGTGAAAACTACTTCAACATTTAACACTCAGAATTTTTTTTTTTTTTTTTTTTTAAAAACAAAGTTTTTACAAGATAGAAGTTCATACCCAAGGGAAGGCAAATTGTGAAGAATTAGAAAGCTGCACACCAGGTATGAGATGTGCTCTCTCAGCAGAAAGGGAAGAATCTCTTAGACCAATTAATTTGTTACAACCTCCATGCAAGAATCAAAGCAGAAAACAACATAACACACATACACATTTTTATAATCTATCATTACAGCTTATAATTACATACTTTGCACTACATGCTTTCCTATGTTGTTATATTTGAAGTATATTAACACTTATTGGATTGGTGTGCTACAGTGCATAGCTAATCCAAGATTTCAAATGATAAAACATATATGCTGCAAGTGGCTACTGGAATATGCAAGTACAACGCATTTCAGGTTTGAATGACTGAGTAGGGAGACCTGACAACCTGGTCTTTTGAGATCTCTTCCAGACATCTCTTCCTATAGCACTCTAAATTACTTATTATAAGTGTGATTATCATCTTAAAATAAGTTTTTGAAAACTTTTCCAAAGTATTTAATGAGATATAAGAAAGGAAAAAAACAAAAAGGTGTTTAAAAGGAGTATAACACTAAGTTGAAGAAAGTGTGGCTTGATTTAAACACAATTTCCAGAAAATTTTAACAAACCCTCTAAATGTTATAATAATATTCTCTGTAAAATACATTGCTGTGAAATTTTACAACTTCCAAGTTTTATAATGGCTGGAATATTTTCAGAAGGCACCATTTTGGCTTAACTTATGTTCTCAAAGATGGAATTTATTCTTATGCATTTAATACTTGGAAGATGGCAGCACTGCCTTCTTACAAGACGAGTTCTTGACAAAGCTGCATCTACACATAAGACGGCTAACAGAAGTTACATGCATAGACATGGATACATCTATTACATCTAATAAACAGCAAAACTTTTTCAGATCCGTTTTTAATACAGTAGCTCACTCAAATGCAGGAAATGTTTTCTACTGCATAGACTAGTTGTCTAGTCATATAAAACCAACTTTTGAACCCAACACTGAAAGACACTTTTGTGAAGCTAAACTCAGTTAATCAAACAACTTCAAAACACAATCTGACAACTTTCTAAAAATAAGACAACAGCAATATAAACGTCAAATTGAATAAAAATAACTGCCTGTGTACCACATGAGTAATCACAGATTACCTATTTACAAGCTAAAATGCTAACAAGGCAACCTATAAAGGGTGTGGAATAATGGCTAATCTGCAGTCAGTTAAGCTTGAAAGAGATATGCTTTGCTTCCATAAAGTTGTAGAAAAAGAAATGGCCATAAAAATCCCTTGATATGATCATTGAGCTCTTTGCTCATCTCATTTTGCAATACCCATCACCACACCTCATCCCTGCTTGTTGACAAATTATTATAAGACAGATAAGAAAAATCCATTAGTAAGCACCTACCAGAATATATGAATATTAAAATTACATCAAAACTCCAACTTTTTGTTGACATGAGACTGTAAAACATTGAAGAGGTACTAAATTTTATCATCTGTGAGGATTTAAATAGGATAACAAGTAGGTATTCTAATAATTCTTTTTCCTCCCGTAGCAAAAATTCTAGAATACCTCCTAGAAGAGGAAACCTGTGAAGTACGATTATACAGGTATTTTATTCAGATACAGGCTGGTTTTCCTCAAGACTTTCCCTATGGCTTATCACATCAATAGTGAGATGTAGATAAAGTTAGAACAGAGGCAGTTCCATGCATCCTCAAAACTACCGAAATGCATACCTAAGAGACCTGGCACCAACCAGTGAAACTTTTGCATCTCCGCTTCCCCCTAAACAGCTAAATCCGATTACTAAAGCTCAGCACCTAAAGGACTTCTGGCAAGTATTTTCGATTATTTCCTGTGGCTTACAATTACCTTCTTATAAAATTATGAGCTTCCTTGCAGGTAACCAACAAGGAACATATGGTTCACCAAGCTATAGGTAAATTTTTACGCCCATCCCAAGCAGACATGAGAAAATGAGAAGATAGTCCAGTGACGACAGTTAAAATATCATGATAGCATACCTGGTTTAGCTTTGCCAAGTCTATAAGCATCTTCCTTTTTAAAAAAATAAAATATTGCATTAGGCAAACGGGCATTTAACCAATGAGCTCCTTCTCCAGTGACTATCACCCTATCACTGACCTCAGAGACCAAATACAACACAGCAAGACAAGTTCCATCTGCAGGGCATACATCCACATGCTATATTTTCCCAGTTGGTTGACACCTTTCAGAAAGGTCTGAATTCCCTGATAAAAAACACCTGTTCCTCTCTTACGGCCCATGAAGCTTTATCTTGCTCAAGCAGTGACAGGCAGTTTTGTGCACTAGAGACTGATCCCTTGTAAACTCTGAAACACAAGGCCCTCTAAACTCATTTTCCGGCTGACATTATCCCAGGCAAAACTTCTCCATAAAACAATACTGTTATGCCAGAATAACTCAACAACTACGGAAAAAAACAACATGACCTTGTAAGCAACCACCATGACAGATCACTAGGGAAGAGTAAAGAGAACAATGTACATTTAATTGCTCTTTTCCATACTCATCTGTGAAAGACAAGAAATTGTCAGCTATTTCATGAGAGCCTGTTACAGTTTGAGTCTTCTGAATAACAATCATTAAAAACAGAAGAATCACTTACGGAGAGTATTTTAAGGACAAAACAAAGGCAAAAACCAGTCAAAAAAATTCTCAGCAAAACAATCTAACAGTAAGTACAATTATTTCAACTTGAAACATCTTCCTTTCTGGAGATTTGCACATGTTATAATGGAGAATTACTGTTATCCAGTTACAACTAAGAATTAGTAAACATAGCCTATTACTCATAAGATATTATAGTGCATTCATTATTGCAAGGTTGTATGATAAAGCTAATCTGCAGACCCACAAAGGAGCTCAGACACAGCAGCAGGAGTGGAAGCCCAAATAATACCCTGCTCAAGCTGCTCCCAGGCCCATCCCAGAAGTCACCAGCCCCTCCAAAGCCCATCTCCACAAGCCCAGAGGAACACAGGGATGCACAAACACAGGCCAGAACCCAAACTGAGGGCACCCAAGGAACAAACACCCTCTCTGGGTCCCTCCTAGTGCTGTCCCAGCAGAGCCTCCACCTCATTGCCCAGGCATGAAACCCACAACAGCGTCAGCAGCAGCAGCTTTATAGATCACTTTTCAGACTAGAAAGGTTGCTGCTCAGGGGACACACTGTAGGCAGCATGGGAAAACCAGTACAGAGTCACAGGACTTATTATGGGATGTTCAGGGGAGGAACCTCAGATGGGAAAAGGCAAGAACTTAGCTGATTTGTGTAAGAAAAAGAATGGGAAAATAGAGTGGTAAGGCAATGTAAAAGCCTGGTCATATGTAAATAGTTGGCTGGTCAGGACACTTACCTGGCCATGCCCTGTGCCTGAACTGTGTAGCCCACCCTACCTTATTAAACTTTCTATCTCTCATGGGTGAGAAAACTATGCTGTGTGTGCATGTATGGGGGCGTGAGTGCAGCACTTGGGGTTGGCAAGTCCGTGTGTCTGTGGTGCCAGTGACAGAAGCAAGTATGGGTACATGAGCAAGGTTGTGATCATTAACAAAGATCAACCCAGATTACCTGTGAGTGGGTTAAGTGACCTGGGAGCAAGGAGATGAGGGTAGCTTTTATGTGTGAGACCACCTGTGTGTCTCTAGGAGCAAGAGCAGTGGGGAGTCAGCTCTGGAATCAGGGAAGTCCTGCCCAGCTGAGAGCAGGGGAAAGGTGCATGTGCCCATGTGTACACACATCAGCAGTCTTTACCAGCAACTGGAATAGGGCTGAAGCTTCAGAAGGCTTACATATCTAGGCCCCAGCAATCAGCAAGACTGGGATCCAGGGACAGATACTGGAAAAACTGAGCAGACCCAGCTGCTGGAGAGATCCATCCTGTACATATACATACACATGTTTTCACCACTGGACTTCCATCCTGTCCAGCAAGAAAGGGAAGCAGGAAGAGACCATTGGAGATCTGACCCTCTGTCTGACCTGCGTGGCTGACCATGGATATATAATCTGTGCTCTATGCGTGCATGCCTGTGGGAGTACTTCTTCATTCTCACTCCTAGCTGAACTTGGCAATGTGGAACTCACCTCTCAGGCTGTTGAATCCTGCATGAAATGTTTTCCTCTAACAGTTCTCAGTTTCTCTCTTTGGGGTTACTACATATCTCATTAACTTAAAAATTAGGGTGCTTTGCAAAAGTCCATCACATTTGGAAATCATAAGGAAAATACTCTGTCATTGTACAGCCCTTGTGTTAAAGTCCAAGGATTGTTAAGTGACATGATCCCACCACCAGGAAGAATGTACTGCAGTTACTGCTTTTTTAGAAAACCACTGTTTGGTGCACATTATACTGAAGGTATGATGTGTACTTTGGCTAGTAACATGCCGAGTTAATTTTGGTTTACTCTTTTACTTTGCAGACCACAGATATCATTTCTTTAACAATAAAATAACATACTCTCACTCTCTAATATACTTGTAATACTGAAGTGCAGACACGTGTTCTCAGTCTGAAGATTACTCAGTTTAAAAGTAGCAATTTCTAATGAAATAAAATTTTTGTTACTCAATACAAGGACAAATACATTATTAGGTAAAAAATATCTGAAAGCATGACCAAGTTGGGAAGTTTTTACCATTTAGCATCATTGACTACAATAGTGTATACCAGAAGAAATTCATCCTAATGTGACTGACAAATAAAGTGAAGAGGAAATGATGTTATCCCAAAGTCAGGGATTTATACCAAGATTTTGTCCAGACTGAAAAGACAAAGCATTTCTGCTCTGAAGAGCAAATTAATTTTAAGATACCCACATGTGGCACTTCATAAAAGTGCATAACATCCTTACCAAGATAATATGCAACATTAACTTGATTTCCTAGGCTTTGTGTATGTGTTCTCATTTGAGAAAGCATGAGTGAGTAGCTCAGTAGACACCGGCTTAGAAGAATTCTACATAATAGAAGCAACTTTTTACTGTGCACATTTACAACAGTATCTGGCATAGGGGAAGTGAGATGCTGGTTGTGGCTTGAAGACTTGGCTCTAGTTCTAACAACACTAACAGTCTTGAATATCTGAACTTTCAGCTACTTATTGCTAACTCCAGCTTTAATTTGATTTTGAAAATTATTTCACCCTAACTGAAAATACTGACATCTTTTCAGGATCATTCTGCACTCTTCAAACAATATTTAGCAAATAATGTATAAAGCTTCATACCCATGAATCAAGGGCTAATATGCTCCAAAACTGTTCTTTGCCATGCATCATAATGTTGTGAATGGATCTTGTTTTAGCTACTGAATAACATACTACAGATGTAAGAATACTTTATGCTTACTGATGTAGATGCTTACGTCAGCAGAAATGCCACAGAGAAAGCTACATGTAAGGAGCAAAGTACTTCTAGCAATTTTTAGTACTAGCTACAAGAGATTAAAGATGCTCTTTAGCAGTACCTAGAGCACCTCTGCTTCCATCATTGTTCAGTAGTATGGGGAATAAAGACTCCTATGTCAGCTACATCTATAATCATATATTTAAGTAGACGTGGAATAGTCTCAGAGGCTCAAGCCACTGTGAAGAAGTGATATGAATCCTTCCTAATAATTTTCTTTTTGGCTTCACTGTAAGATAGTGATGGAAGACTGCTTATCTGATATCTTTAAATGGTCCCTGAAACACTCTTGTTGCTGAACTGTGAATAAGAAGTGTTTGGAGGAACAACAGTGAGAACAGGCTTTAAGCCTAATAGATGGTTTGGTATGTCACATCCCTGTGTCCCCCAAACCTCCTCCTTCCCTCCCTCCAACAACAGAGGCAATTTTGTCCCAAAACTGAGGAAATTTCCAGGGCACTGTTATAAGCTACTAGTGGAGACATCATCTTGGTGTTAAGCTGAACAGCAACCAGGAAATGGAACAGCAACACGGAATGATAAAGACCATCTGCAAATGCTTTCTCAGTTGCAGCATCAGCAGGTACTTCTTCAGGATGACCTTTAGGGTAAGTAATACTTAGTTGCCTTCAGAACAGGGAAGCTAGGGTGGGGTAGGGGTGTGATTACTACCCCTAGGGACTCCCAGATCCCAGAGAGTGACAATTCAACACTTTGGGAGATACTATTCTCCCTACCTCTAGCCCTTCCAGAAGGGTTCCTCGAACTTAACTATTAACAGATACATACAGATGGATGGATGAAGGTGCTCTAACCAGAGATGAAAAACAACACAGGCAGCAAGTAGAACATTGGTCTCAACAAATCTAACAATAAAGCAGAAGAAAAATATTATACAAAATTACAGAACTCCACAAAATTTTTAGATGCATGTCTGTACATGCAGAAGGCCTTCTAATAGTCAGCATTAGCTATCCATACACTAAGTAGCAACATATTTTCCTCCTATTGACCTATTTTAGAATGAATTCCTGACTTGAAAGGACTTGCCCACTACGTTATCAGTGAGCAGCAGCAGAGGTTGCATACACAGGAGCCTCTCAGATTTTCTGCTGTGTTCAAGGTACAAATTCCTGCTGATGCTGCTTCCAGTGTTATCAGGTGCGCCGGTATTTACTGGGATAGAATTGTTTTTTTGCTTGGTAGCTAGTACAGAGCTGTATTTTGGATTTGTGCTGAAAACACTGTTGATAAGTGCTTTAGTTATTGCTGAGCAGTGCTTACACAGAGTCAAGGCCTTTACTGCTGCTCACAAAACCCTTCAGTGAGTAGGCTAATGGCACATAGGAAGTTGAGATGAGACACAGCCAGGACAGCTGACCCAACTGACCAGAAGGATATTCCACACCATAAAATGTTGCATTCAGCATATAAAGCCAGGGAGGAAGAATGAGGAAGGGGAAGGTGGCTGTTCAGAGTGATGACATTTGTCAACCCAAGTAACCAGGACACATGATGTAGCCCTGCTTTCCTGGAGATGACCGAACACCTGCCTGCTGATAAGTGGGGGACAAATTTCTTGTTTTGCTTTGCTTGCAACACACAGCTTTTGCTTTCCCTATTGTACTGTCTTTATCTCAATCCACCAGTTTTCTCACTTTTTCCCTTACAAGTCTCCCCCCTCAGTCCCACAGGGTAGGGGAAGAAGTGAGCAAGCAGCTGTGTGGTGTTCAGTTACTGGCTGGGGTTAAAATACAATAATAGGCATGACAATTCCCTATTTTTACAGTAGGTAATTACAGTCCAGTGATTCTGAAACATGGCCAACTGAATCTTGGCGTTTGGTTCAGTCACAACCTTGCTGCCAGCATGCACCACTGGAATGGGATTCATCCAATAAAACATTTATCTGAAATGTTTCAGATGTGCCCATAGTACTTTCTGAAAAAATAGAGCTTTTTTTTTCCTTTATATTCAGTCCTTTAGAGATTTCTTGAAGCACAAAAGCTTCTTACCAGTTCTTTTCCCATTAGTTCTCTCTCAATTAAATTGCTTGTCCTACTGCGCTTCTTTGTGTATTTTGATAGAGAAGCATTTGCTCTTTGTAGATTTTTTCAAATAATTTTATCTGTATGTTGGCAGGAACGCATCTTGAGAAAAGCAGGGGAGTGAAAAATCCAGTCCCTGGTAAACAGTTTTTTAAATATGCTCTAATAAATGAAGCACTAGTCATTCCTTTTATCTGTTAACAAAGCAGATACGTTTCCAGGAGAAAGTATTATTGTGGTCAGATTTTTTTAGCAGGGCCTGTAGCAACAGAACAAGGGGTAATGGTTTTAATGTAAACCAGTGTCAATTCAGACAAGATATAAGGAAGAATTCTTTTTATGATGAGGGTGGTGTAACACTGGCACAGGTTGCCCAGGGAGACAGTAGATGACCCATCTCTGGAAACATTAAACATCACAATGGATGGGGCTCTGAGCAACCTGCTCTAGCTGAAGATATTCCTGCTTATTGTAGGGGGTGGGACTAGATCATCTTTAAAGGTCCCTTCCAAACACACCATTCTATGATTCTTTGACTTGCAATACAGTGACTTGATTTGAGCAGTTTGCTGTTAATCCACTTTCATAGTATCTTAAACTTTTGTTCGCAGTTCAAAGTACATGCTCATAGCTAAAGTTGCCATTTATGAAGAACAGAAAGTGATACTAGAAACCACTGAAAAACATACAGTTTCCTTTTTAGTTAAACCCACAGCTTACTCTATTAATGCTGCAAGGGTCTCACAGTTAATGTGAAACTAATATGTCTTTGTAGATCTCAAATACACTCTGGGACATGGTCATTAGGTTGTCCTCAGTTGCCAAACTGGGAGATGCAATTGCTTCTTCCCATATACATCTCTAGCATATAGCACCATCCCACACTTCCTAAGCATTTCAGAATCCATTGTAAGTTTATTTTCACAGTGATATTGCATATTCTCTCACAATGGGAAGAAAAATATTCTCACTACTAAATAAATTAGAAACTAAGATACTGGAGAGCTAAACAACTTACCCAAGATCACTTGGGAAATTTGGGGCACAGCAAGGAATTAAGTCTAGGTGCTTAACCTGGGTTTCTAGCTAACATATTATATAATGAATATTAATGAAGTACACAAGACCCCAAGTGGTACAAGCACAAACAAATGAAGTATTTTGCTAAATCTGAAGTTTTGGTGCTTTCAGTAACACAACCTAACATTTTAACAGAGATGGGTCAGAAAGTTAACGCTATCATACTTCAAACAAGAGCTAGTTACCATTCCAGAAGTCTAAGTTTAGACACAATAGACAAGGATACTGGAAGTATTGCAAGGTCCTTCACTCTGGTCACCCTATAGGACAATGCCACAGTGACTCCAAACACAGTAATTCTTGTTAAACTTTAAACTAGACCTCAATGGAAAAATGAATAAATAAAATAATAAAAAAAAAATCTTTGCAAACATTTGAATGCTTTAATTTTTCTCTGCTGAATTTTTCCACAAGCCTAGCACATATTTCCAAGCTTTAATTTGTAATGTCTCATACTTTTATCACGCCAGGGAATAAAGAATACAGTAGAAGAATAAATAGCTTAGAAGAACACCATGATTTACTACACAGAAATCATTAATGCAGTAAGAGACAAAAAAATATTAAAGAATAAATATAAAAAAAATATAATTTCCAGAGCAGGAAGTTTGCTATTTCTGTGAGAGAGGAAAAAAAAAACAAAACAAAAAAAACCCCAGAACAAACCCATAACAACCAATCAAAAACCCCCAAAATGCCAAAATCAAAACAAAATGAACTACAATTTAAGAATGTTTTTTGCCTCTAAAGAGACATGTCCATACACGTTACTGACAACATATGCAAACAGTATGCTACTATAATGGTTTAGTATACATTCCTACCTTTGTACAAGATTTAAAAACAGCTTTATATGAGGATTTAAAAACCTAGTTATAGATATTCTGCAAGAGAATACTGTAAAAAAGTACTTCTGTATTAATAACATACTCCCCAAAGCCCTGAAAAGTAGCAAACACAAGCTATTACAAACACCTTTGAATCAGAATTATGGCCGCTGCAATCTCAGTCTCTTAATGACACAGAGTATCAGGGAAAAAATAACAGCTATGGGAGAAGGACTCATTGCTGCAGAGCGAGTTGAGCCTTTGCAAGTTACAAACTAATCAGAGTAATTCCCAGGCAACACGCTGTGATATTTGCATTGTCAGCTGGTTATTATGATTTATTGGTAAAGTGTGACATGGACACAGCAGTACAATGGAATCACACTGTGATAGCTATAGTAATCTCATTGCACAGCTTTTGCTTTTTCAACCCAGACTCTGCACAGCCATTGTTTTCCTTTTCTAAAAGCACGCAGAACAAGAGAACAAAAACAACCTCCAGGTGTTTAAATCCATAGCTTTGTGTAGTTTCTGCTTTTTGAGTTTTCTTCCTCTTTCTATTGTTTATAAAGAGTGCTTCAGCAAATCCACCATCTAAATAGTGCCCTAGAAGCAAACATGACAGTTAATTCCTTAATAAAGCTAGAGTAGTAGGTATTTTTCCCATTGCAATTTCTACATGTTCTCTGACCATAACAGCACTTCTTTTGACTCAACATACATGATAACTGCTCATGTCTTACCATCTATTTGGGTTTTTATTAGTGAAAAAACAGGATTCCTCTTTAAAAGGCAAAGCTTATTTGAGTTTTTCTCATCATCACAAGGTGAAGGTGACCTCCACAGGTTTTCAGGTAGCCTGATATCAGATATTCTTAAGGGTGGAGATGCTGGGGTTTTTTTACTAGGTTTACTAGAATGGAAGAATTCTACAAAAACAATCATAAAGCGGGAGACTATAACACTATATGAATATGCAAATAACCATTTACATGGTAGTAGTACCTGCAGACCCTCATTCATGTTAAGGGGTTTGCTTATACCAGTCACTGAAGACAGGAGAAAAACAACAACAAAAATAAACAAACCAAAACAAATAAAACACCACAACTTCATACCAAGAAAGCTTAAAAAATAACAAAGCTGATAGAAAACAGAGATTAACACCATTTTTTTTAATGTCGCTAACTCATTGCCATCATAACCACTACATTTTACTAATCTGAATACACGTTCTTAGAGATGTAAAGACCATTAAGTACAGAATTGGTCCCAGGCAAGCTTTGGCAGTTAGTTTTACCAGCACTCTGCTCCTAGGAATAGTCCTGGAAGCTGTTTCTATCTCAAACCTTATGGACCAGGATCCATAAGAAATGCTGAATCAAAGGAGATAAATCGCTTTGCCTTCCCTTTGTAATGAACCAGGTGTTCACCACATACAGACTGGTGCTTTGCCCATCCTCATGCAATCACCATGCCACTGGATACCAACAAATGCCATCAGAAATGAGATAACACTTGTGCTCATCCATGGAAGGATGTAATCAAGCATTTAAGCAATATGTGAACTGAAGCCTATAAGAGAAACTGCAAAATATGAATCATGAAATACTACATGGTGTAACTGTAATTCAGAAAAAAATTGATTTTAAATTACCAACTAAGTTGTGACAACAATGTTTGTAAGTTACCGTTTGCGGAAGGGAGATTCTACAGGCTTCATGCTTTATCCATTTTACTACGTGAAGAAAAAGCCACAAAGAGCTAAGTCCTCAGGCAAAAAAGAAGTTGACTATTGACTGCCCTGGGGGATTTTAGTGAGCAGGACAGTGCTGGCAGTCAATCATAACTGCATCAGATATATCAGCACGGCTGCAGAAATCAGTACTGACAGGAAAAAAAAAAAAAAAAAGGGACAGCTGCAGTCAGAACAGGGTATGGCCACCATATACAGGGCTACAGCTTCTGCATCATCAGTATAAGATATACTCTGCTTCACACTTACATACAGACTTTCCTTGTAGAAATTGGGATGCCACTGCTTCCATTTGTAAGTACACAAATATTACAGACTTGAAAAGTATTTCCATTTGTGAGGGGAAAAAAAGGAATAAAAAATTGGCTGCAACACTTCAGACCCTGTATTTTTAAAGGCATGTTCATACACCAAATGCTATCTCCTGCGACAGCGTGGGGTGTTGCCTTTTTTTTTGTTTATTTTTGAGACAGTAAGTCCCAGCTCTTAAATCATTCCCTATAAAAAGAAGCTTTCAGATATAAGCATAAAGATTCTCTGAAAAGGAAAGTGCTCACAAAACATACCTTGGAGTAATCCTATCTCTAACCCTACCTGCAACCCCTCATATTTCTGTGCATGAGTACACACTCTCCATTCACTCAATTTGGGCTGAACACTTGAAAAAGACTCCTGAATACAGCAGAATCCAGATGTTTCAGACTGGTGCATGGGCATAGAGTGAGGCTATTCAGTTTCACAGCAAGAAAAAAAATACAGTAAATTACTTTGCCAGGACATCAAAGTGGCACAGATTACTGTTCTTCTTGCATAATCATCAGATGATTAAAGAGCATTTTCCTCATTAAAACCTCTTACAAGGGATCACCATTATCCGACTCTTCATTTACTCATTAAGCTACATATAGGTTTTTACTTCTCTAATTGCAATTTGATACAAGCTCGTTAGTGATAAAATGCTTTTTAAGAAGAAAAAAGGGCTTTATTACCTACCAAATAAAAATATTGTTTTCATTGAAGAGACTTTAAAATCAAAGCTGCATAATTGCAATGTGAGTTGCTTTTAAAACAGACCAACAGCTCAGAAGAAAAACCTGACCAAAGCAAACAAACCAAAAACACCAAAGAAAACAAACCAACTTACAAGGGGCAGAAGTTAAGCACAGCAACTCAAATCCCCCTCTAGTTGCTTGTCATAAAGCAGTAATATAAGTAGAGTTCAGCTACATCCTCCCTCACTAATGTAGAAGCTCTCCAACATAATATAAACAAATCTCAAAGAAGGAAATAGTCTTAAAGCCAAAAAAAAAAACCAAAAAACCCAAAACAAAAAAAACACATATTGAGATACATGAAACAGTTTACACAAAGTACATGGGACAGGGAACAACACTAACGGCTGTATTGGCGCTGGCAGGGTACTTGCTTGGGCTTCCCCTGTGCGGAGCGCCACTGCGGCCCGGCGTTGGACACAGCCGGTTCCAGCCCCAGCCGGCTCCAACGGCCCCACCGCAGGGCAGAGATGAGCCCCTCAGCCACAGGCTGGCGCCTCGCGGAAAGCCTGGGTAAGGAAGGGCAAACGGTGCCTGGCAGCCGAGGCTGAGGGGAAGCGGGTGAGAAACAGCCCTGCGAGGCCCGAGGGCAGAGGGGGAAGAAGGCAAGAGGGGCTCCGGACGCCTGGCAGAAATGCCCCTGCGGCACCGGGAGAGACCCCGGTGGGGTGGAGGATTCCCTGCAGCCCTTTTCCAGGCTGGAACAGGGAAAGTGTGAGGGGGAAGGAGCAGAAGAGAGGAGCTGCTATAGACTAACCACAATCCCCCACGTTCTCCTGCAGTGCTACCGGGGGGGAGGCATAGAAGGCCCTAGAGTGAAGTTGACCCCCGGAAATAGCAGGGACAGTGTTGGTTTTTTTTTTTCCCCTGTTTTTTTTTTTTGTTGTTGTTGGTTGTTTTTTTGTTTGTTTGTTTGTTGTTTTTTTGTTTTTTTTTTGTTTGTTTGGTTTTTTTTTAGAATTTGTATTTGTTTCTTGCTACCCAAATCTATTTTGATTGTCAATAAATGACTTTTCTCTAAGTCAAGTCTGTTTTGCCATGATGGCTGCCCATAAGTGATACCCATCTGTTTCAACCCACAAGCTTTTTCACCTTATCGTCTCCTTCTGGAGGGGGAATGAGACCCAACCAGTATTTACCCACTCAACAGGACATTCAGATGCACATCACTGTTACAATCCAAAACATCTCTTCCCCCCCCCCCCCCCCCCCCAGAAGTGAAGGCCAGAATAAAGATATCCTAACATAGCATAATGCTTTGGGCATAGCTAGGAATCCTAACATTCAAGAGTTCTGGTCCATATACATGAAAACAAGCCTCCCCTCATACCCAAAGTATTTGCCTTTGGTTGCAGTTAATTTCCTTTTCGACACTACTCAGGAACTGAATATTAATATGGCACTAATATGTTTATCTGTATACACACAAATCAGATTAACTATGATTGAGACAGAGATCTTAATCAAAACCATTAAGTTAAGGCATTTATTTCCAGCAGAACACTGTACAATACAGGTATGTTAATTTTTTAAGCATAACTGCTGGTAAAAGGATATTTGTGACACAGCAGTGCAAACCACTTCAGTTGAAACCAAGCTGAAATACTAACTCTACTAAAACACATCCACTTTTGCTTAAAAAAAACAAACAAACAAACAAACCCCCCACACACACACATACACAAAAAACACAACCCACCACTTCAAAATTAATTTTCGAAAATTCCTTTGCAAATAAAGTTTTATTAAGTAGCCAGTGTGGAAGTGCTGTGGAGTCAGTGTGAAATATTTTTTTCAGCTATGCACATGAATGAGGCTATATATGACAGAATCTGTTAAGTAAATCAGATCATTTACATTGCTCTTTTGTATTAAGATGTTAAAATTTTGGCCTTCCACTTAATTACCCTCCATTTCATCTTTATTTCACTATATTCACACTGCATTTAATTTTCCAAATGGATAGATACTCTATGTGCACAATTACCTATAAAGTGCAAAGACCATGAAAAGAGAGAAACTGCTGAAGACAGTTATTTTCAACTTTTCCAGAGTGTAGGCTCCCTACATTTCTACAACAGAATGCTAAGCTTTCCATTTTGAATTTCAGATGCTGGCCAATAACACTACTTTTCCTAAGTACCTGTTACGAACGTGCACAGTAGTATTCAAATCATTAGTTTAAAACCAGTGACTTGATACCAGACAAAAGTTTTATCTACAGGAAAAGAGGGTTAAGGATAATGTGATAATCAGGAAAAAGTTGAGAACAGGATGCAGCATCAAACAAACAACAATAAAAAAAAAACACCCCCCCAAAAACAAAACAACAAAAACAAACAAAAAAAAAACCACTGAAAAGAAATCTGCAGAATGTCCTTACAGGAACACTTCAGCTGCTACCGAGTAGTGGGGAAAATAATAATGCAGTACCTATTTTTAAATAATGTTGCTAAAAAAGAACCTAGAACTTACACCCTGGTGAGATTTTTACCATTACCGAGTAAACAGATAGAGAACCTAATTAAAGATAGGATGGCAGAACAGTTGGATAAACATAACTGGACTGATTCAAGCCAGCATGGCTCCAGTAAGGGGAGGAGAAGCCTGGGGAAAGAAATCTCTCTACTTTAACCCAATAGAGGTACAAACACACACAAACAGGAAAGGGGGAGTAGATGAAGGTGGGCTTAATTAACATTAAAAAAACAAACAAACAAAAAACACCACACACACACACACACACACACACAAACCCCCCACAACTATAATTAGTTCTGTCCTAAAGGAGTATTGATTTTTTTAATTACATATAAGGATAGTAATTATTTACCTTTATGTCACCAGCTGTGTACTAGGCAGTTTTCTAAGGGGCAAATGTCTTTATTTAGAAACTAATTAAACAACTGGAAATAAATTCAGAAGTTATTCTTCAAAATGGCTACAAAATATCTCTAAGTGGAAAAATCTCATGGTCTATCTTGTTAATGATTTGGAAAAGGAAATAGCTAGCAAATTGATATTTCCCAGTGACACCACACTGTTTCTGCTATAAAGCAAGCAACATGTTGGCAGATAAAAATGTAACTTATCTGTTATGAAGTGTGCATGAAGATGCTCCCAGTGAACAGAGAATAAGAAACCCTCAGATTCATTCTTGAATTCCTCACAAGAGGAGGGGTTTTTCTTTTGTTTTAAACATAAGACTTAGAGTTCACTATAGAGAACTTGATGAGGTTTGGCGTTGGATATTAGGAATGCAAACAGAATGCTTGGGTACATTGAAAAGGTTAGTTCTACACAGAGTTAACCTAGAAGATACCAGCAAATATAAGCAAAAAAGAAAGGGTCAGAACAGCTGTCTGGCATTCTCAAAACCATAAACGAAAGTTAAGGTGACCATTCTTATTAACATATGGAAACTACGGCAACTAGGCATCCAATGAATTGGAATCTTGATATTTCATCTATTCCACAAAATGACTGGAACTTAACTCTCCTCCTTCCTATACTGGCATCTAAGTAATTTTTATTATGGTCAGACATGCAGCATATTGGAGGACACAGCAGAACGATTTACTATTGCTAGCTCTGGCAGTTTACCAAACTTTAATCTAGCTCAGATATGTCCAAACTAGATTATTATGGCTGCAGGAGGACAGAGAAGAGGTCTGGAGGAAAGAGAAAGCTATTTGCTGGTCTTAAAATGTTTCCCTACTAGAAGTAAATAAACATTTTAACTGCACCTTAGGCTACATTTTAAATCTAATGCTTGCAAGCACTGAAGCAGAAACAAAGAGCATTCTTCCAAAATTTCCGTCGGGATTGGCAAGGTGAAACAAAGGGAAGGAACTACTGGGTCAAGTCTCCAAATAACATAGCAATGTTGCATTACAAACCAAGTAGTTTAGGTGTCAGAGCAATTCCCATCTTTTACATCCACCAAAAAAAAAAAAAAAAAAAAAAGAGGCAGGAAAACGGCAGCGACTCTAGCTGATTATGTTTTGGGGTAGTGAGGGAGCAGGAAGTGTAACCCTCCAGAACAGCTGCAAGACTAATCAAATTCAAAGAAATAACCAGCCAACAGGTAAAAACACCAGCTAAGGTTACCAGAACATACTTATGGTCAGAGGAACATGGGGAGGAACCACAAACACATTCAACAAATAAGGATTCCCAGCACCTCCCATCCTATGTAGTCAACACCCTGCAAAGAATTTAGCAGCACTGAGCAGCCAGCAGCCTGGGCAGTCAGGCTTGACTCTGCTACCCTGCTGCACCTTCACAGCTGTTATTTGAATAGCTGCATCCGCATTTCACACAGCACTCACTGGGATGCTGCCCTTCATTCAGACCTCAGCAAGATCCCCTTTCACAATTCATAAGCTGCCACTCCCTATGATCTTATCAAGTCACAGGAACTCCTCTTCAAATCGCCCCCTAGCTCTTCTCCAGTCACTGGGACCTTAAGCAGGAGGAATGGAAGGTGGAATCTACTCCTGTCATCAGGTTCCTGGGGGAGCACGTCTCTGGATACCTCTGGGATCTCATACTGCTGGGGAAGCACTGCTTATTCCCCCTACAGTTTATTTAGTCAAAGTTTCTGTTGTTTTGAGACTCACCTCCATCCTTCTTTGTGTCTCAATTTTTGTTTTTTATTTTTAATTTACTTACAAGGAAGGTCTCTGACTGAGGGGGTTAGAGGTTTGAGCCACCTGGAAAACCAGAGGAAAGCTAACCAAACAGATGCATAGGAATAAGCAAGTAAAGGGTGAAAATCTAAGAAATAAGGGAGAGGAGCTTGGCACATCTAGCTTAAAAAACAGACTTGCTCTAAAAAGCACATCAGAATCGTGATGAAATTAAGAACAAAAAAACAGGATAAACAAGTCCCCAGAAAAGCTAAAATAGTCCATGCTGGAAATGAAGCAGTGTTCTATGTTCAAACAAGCTCAGAACTGCATTAAGATTGAAAAAGCTGTCTGTGTCAACAGTTAGCACTAGATAACATACAGAAAAATTCAATATCAGAATAATAAGGGAATTGGGTCTTCAGTACCAATTGCCTAAAGGTTGTCAGGGAGTTACCAAACATTCACAGATCTACTTTTCCCTGCATGTTTGTGCCCCTGGGCAGACTACATTGGCCTCTTATATGCCTTCTGCAAATACCAGTGGTCCTTAAGTATCTTTTTTTTTTTTTTTTTTTTGGTCCCTTCTCCATTCCCTAACTTGGTTCCTGGTTCTACCTCATTCAGATTTTTTTTTTTTTTCTTAAAGCTTTGGGCACACTTTTATATCTCTCTTTTGCCCCTCCCTCCCTCCTCCCCCTATTCACCCCGCAGCCCCATCAACCCCGCTTTTTCCTCACAGTTTCTCTTCAGCAGTAAATGCTTCTTGGGTTTCTGGGATTTTTAATTTTCTTTATCTAGTAGAATTCATCCAGTCTGAACTAATAACCCAGCAGGTATACCAAAGAGGACACTGTGTGCTCAATAAAACAGACTTGGATACACCCCTTACTGAGTTATGTTAGCCTACAATTTCTGGACCTTTTAAACAACAATCAGGGTCTTCATTTTAGTGTTTGATAGCTCTTGAAGAACTTATTTTATGATTTTATCTAATCATTCTGCGCACTCATACTCTGCTCTGACATGATGACCGCTGGCAAGAAGATACCACAGTTTGTATTTTGCATGACAGATACTTCTTTCCATTTGTTCTGTACCTGTTGTTGGATTTTATTTAATTTTTTTAAGTAGCCCTCATTCCCATATCATGAGACATGAAAAATGGATATGAAGTGATTATTTTATGGTCATTCATCATTCTATAAGCCACTAGAACATTTTTCCCTTCACCAAGATAAAGATTTAGTTACTTGATCTTTCCTCATACTGAGGTAATTGAAAAATATCTGATTATCTTTGCTGTTGCTGTCAATAACTAAGGGATTGAATGATGAATTTCAGTGGCAAACACCAACTTGTTTATTTTTTTACAGGAGGGAGAAGAGTAGTTTTAAACTGCAGTTAGACACAAGCTGACATTCTCAACCAAACAGCTAGCTCAAGTTAACCAACACAAGTAAACAGCATATTATTTTGCAGTGGAAATCTCCAGAAAGTGAATTCTTCTGTTGTTCTGAATATGCTTTTAAGAGTTCCGTTTTAAAGGATCACAATAGATACTTTTTCATCTTTCTTTCAAAAAATTATATTTTCAAAACCTAATTTTTAAATAATTAAACCCACTTTAGCCAAGTAAACCCACCTTTGCTATACAATAATCATGCTTTATGTCAGTGACGCGGACAGTGGGATTGAGCGCACCCTCAGCAAGTTTGCCGATGACACCAAGCTGGGTGGTTTGGTTGATACATTGTAGGGAAGGAATGGCATCCAGAGGGACCTCGACACGCTTGTGAGGTGGGCTGATGCCAACCTGATGAAGTTTAACCATGACAAGTGCAAGGTCCTCCACCTGGGTCAGAGCAATCCCAGGCACAGCTACAGATTGGGAAGAGAAGAGATTCAGAGCAGCCCTGAGCAGAAGGACTTGGGGTTGTTGGTCCATGAAAAAATGAACATGAGCCAGCAGTGTGCGCTTGCAGCCCAGAAAGCCAACCATATCCTGGGCTGTATCAAAAGGAGTGTGACCAGCAGGTTGAGGGAGGTGATCCTGCCCCTCTACTGTGCTCTCGCGAGACCTCACTTGGAGGATTGTGTGCAGTTCTGGTGTCCTCAACATAGAAACAACATGGAACTGTTGGAACAAGTCCAGAGGAGGTCCATGAGGATGATCAGGGGACTGGAGCACCTCCCATATGAAGACAGGCTGAGAAAGCTGGGGCTGTTCAGCCTGGAGAAGAGAAGGCTGCGTGGAGACCTCATAGCAGCCTTCCAGTATCTGAAGGGGGCCTATAAGGATGCTTGGGAGGGACTCTTCATTAGGGACTGTAGTGATAGGACAAGGGGTAATGGGTTCAAACTGAAACAGGGGAAGTTTAGATTAGGTATAAGGAATAAGTTGTTTACTGTAAGGGTGGTGAGGCACTGGAACGTCTTGTCCAGGGAAGGTGTGATTGCTCCATCCCTGGCGGTATTCAAGGCCAGGCTAGACAGATCCTTGGGTGACATGGTTTAGTGGAGGTGTCCCTGCCTATGGCAGAGGAGTTCGAACTAGATCTTAAAGTCCTTTCCAACCCTAACTACTCTATGATTCTATAAGCAGTATAATTTCAAACAATCTGTAGTTTACAATATAGATTAAGTAACTTCCAGATGCAAACTTTGTTACCAACAAGATTTAGGAACAGAATAATGAAAGATTAACTGAATTGAGCTATACCACAACAAGCCTCAGATGAGCTGAAACCAGCCATCAGCTCTCATTTTTCCCACTATTGCCCCAATTTCATATAAAATTCAATTAAAAAGTTGGGATTTTTTTTGTTCTTACAAAACCACATTGATTTGTCTGGGAAATAACATGTAGGATTTAGTAATGTCTGCTTTTCTTTTTTTTTTTTTTTTTTAATACATCAGTGAACTGAATTCAATTTAATGATCCAAAACATCTTCAGTATAAGAGCATAATAAAATTCTAACTATCAAGCTATTTTCTTTTACTTAATATTGAAATTTTATTATATTTAACAGAACAGTCAGTTTGCATATTCAAAAGCCTGTTACTCTGTACCATTTCAAAAGCAAGACTAAGTGATGGGGGAGAGGGGCTTTCTTGCTCACTAATTGTACAGAAACCTAAGTTACATTTATTACAGAAGACAAACGGGAAGGAAAACTATGGGTGGAGAAAGAAGTGTGCGTCGAAAGTTTACAAAACACAGAATGAAGTAACCAAATAGAGGAACTAAAAACCTCCAGCACTTCCTGAAGGCATCCACAACCTAAAGAATACAGCTGTCTCTTTTCTGTCTCCTTCCAAATTATGAAGTCCTTTCACTGCTAAATCACTAGATAATTCTGGAGAAGGAAAAAAAAAAAAAAAAAGCAGCTTGCATAAGGAGAGTGAAGTCTAATCCCCACACCACCCAAACAAATCCATGCTGTCAGAATAAAAATTTAAAGAGGACCGCTTTCTAACTACTCTCATTCCCCTGGTTAGCCTTCCCTGACCCTGAGCAGGGTAAACAGGCATGTTGAAAAAAATTCAATACTACTTTGTCACTTTTGATGTATTCTAGATCCTCTTTAAAATTGTTCATATTCATGGCAATAGAATAGAAGCTTTATAAATATTCTTTGTTCAGTGCAGTGCTTATTGCTTCATATATGCAACCAGTTAAACCCCACACTGAATGGAAGGAATATTCAAGTGTTTTTAATGGGGCTGCAAAATCCGTAGAAAGCACGTCTGCAGTACTCCCTGGAGTGGAATACAGAATACTGAATGCAGCCATTCAACAGCAACCATAATGAAAGGCCTATAGCTCTACCAGCATCATATTCTGATTATGCAACACCACACAATACAACAGTAGTTAAGGGTGCAGCTGATCTAAGTACATGCTGGGACACTGAAAATATATCAGCATCAGCAGGATTTAATATCTCTTATTTTGGAAGTGTTATAATTCTATCACAGCATGCTATGCATCAAAGCCACCCCAAGGAACAGTTTTTCCCCACCCCTTGCATTTCTCTGAAATCTATTCAATAAAGAAAGATGAAATTTTGAAAGCATTAAGAAGCACAGATACAAGAAAACATACTATCTTCTAACGCTCTGGTGTTATAGAAAAATTGAGACACAACAAAATAATCTAAACAACTGAATTGTCTAGAAATATAATCCAAACTGTGTATTTTAGCTCAGACAAGCCTATGAAAAATTACATATATCTAAACCTATAGCTTCCTGTAATGTTAAAGTGCAGAAGATTAATATTGGAGCATGTACAGGAATTGCACTACAAGGTGCTCAGGAGAAGCTCTTAATGGCTCTCCTGAAAGAGCCACATATTGAACATAAAAGTCAATCAGCAGGAAATGCCATAAAGCTTAAAGATAATGAAGACAGGTGTTGTCTCAAGCATAGGTTAGCCAGCTAGGTAGCCAGTTTAATTAATAGTTAATGGCTCACATACATGCTTCCACGCCCTTCTACATTCACAAAACATTTGAAGATGTGACTTGATACCTATTTCAAGCTACATTTCTAGGCTCCACAAAACACAAGAAAACCCTGTATTTGTCCCCTGGAGTTTTGTGGGTTTGTTGGTTTTCTTTCCTTTTTTTTTTTTTTTTGGGTGGGGGTGGGGTGTAGGGGGGTGTTTGTTTGGTTGGGTTTTTGGGGGTTTTTTTGTTGTTTAAGGTGATGAAAACTTAGAATATTTAATTAGATTATGTCTCTTATCCTCCCTAATTACCTCTTTATGATCATTCATTTACAGGTATTACTCAGCAGGGATGGAATATAGTAAATATTTAACAAAACACTTATCCATTTCTGTTTATGGACAATTCTACAGCGTGGTTCCTATCACATACTAACTTAGTTGTCTGTATCAAAGCCCAGCTGACTGTATAATTGGATCAGACACTCCAAGGATAACATAAATTAAGTAACAGAATTAAATCTCGACATAAGAGCTTAAAAAATTTATTGGGCACAAGCAAGAAAATTCTTGTACTGCTAATTATCCATAACTGCCTAGAAAAGTTGTCACTTCTGAAAGATAAAGAAAAGAAAAAGGAAGAAGGGGAAGAGGATGGAAATCAAATTCACAATGATCAGAAGGAGAGCAATGATATTTGACAGTATCTGCCTCAACAACTGTATGGAAATAAGGCAAGCATTTTACATTATTTCTAGTAGTGATTTCCCCTCCCCCCTCCAAGAAATTTGTATGTATTCGCACTAACTTTCCCTTCTTTCCTTCCCAAAGACCATAAAGAGAGCAATGATAATAATTATTATCCAACTTCCTAAAATTTTTATACAGGTTTAGGATCACAGAAATTTTCTGTATGGTCACCTAATTTCATTTTTATACAGTATGCATGATAGGTTACATCTTTTAGATTTGGTTTATCCTACAAATTCTTATCTACACCTTAAGTCATTCAGTGGGGGGAGCGGGGGGGAAGAGAGAAATGATCTAGATGAATCAGATTCAGTCATGTGAGCAGAGCTTAATACCCTGCAGGACTAAGCTGTCCTTAATTCATGGTATTTAACACACTTGTGAGAGGGCAAGTTCTCTTTCAGTAGCATTCCAGATAGATACCATTTGGTTGTGTGACTAGCAACAGAATCTGAACTGTTTTGTTTGCAACTGTGTAACATAAAACAGAATTAACAATCAAAGCAAATAATTAGTTAACAAGAGTTTCACATGATACCATCACAAAGCAAAGTCATTTTAGTTTCTTTAATTACCATCTAAGTTTTAAAGAGACTTTGACTCAAGAACAATAGCCTTTTGACCCAAGACGATTCTGACAGTTTCACAAGGGACAGCACATGCATAAAAAAAAAAAAAAAGTTCCAAGATGTGCCAGTGTTAACGTAAGCTACATACACATTTAAGAATTCACTGATATGTGAACATGAGAGAAGCAATTAAAAAAAATACAAACACAGTAACCTGGATATGTTTTTATCAGTTGAAATTAAATTAATAAAACGGAACATAGCATATCTGTATTATATCCAACATTATGGGTTTGAGTAGGGTCTGGTTTTCTTTTTTTCTAAATGAGTGTGTGTGGGGGGGAAAGATTGGTTTTGATACATTCTTGCAGGTACTGAAGGCATACCAGAAGAAGCAACTATGAAATGATTTAAAGGAACCCCTAAAGCATTTCTCACTCAGCATGTCTAAGTTTTAGAACATCAATTTTTCTTTGTGAACCGCCTTTTTGAAATCACACCGTGAAGTCTAAAACTATGCATACAACAGATGCCTTAATTTGCAAAAAAGGCTGAAATTTCTTCTAGAATATCCACAAGGCTGACACGAAAGCATTTCCTGGAATTAAGCCAAAAAAAGCCAAGAAAATGAGTGAATATATCAGGCATGAAAGAAACTATCCTTATAGGTACATGTTTGATATCCAAAGTCTCCTCCTATTGATGTTATCAAACTACTAATCTTATACAGATTTTCTTTAAGAAGGGCTTTACTAATCAAGCTACTTAAGCATATGTTTACTTTTAAAATCAATATGATTTAATCAAACACTTAAAATATTCAGATGAATTATCATTTCTTCATGAAAAGAATTCCATGCAGGCTCTTGAAACAGAGAAGTCAGAGTCCTTGCATTGAATCTTAAGGTTTTGATTAGAATTTTCTTAAATGAAGAGTTGTGTTTTGGTTTTCTGTCTTAAATATGCAGTCTTTTACAAACAAATAAACAAAAAACAGTAGTAGCCTTTAGGACTGATATTAAATGTGGTGCTCAGTCTCCATGAAAGGAATAATGCTAAACAGATCTAATGTCTATGGAACTACATTCAATTCTGCTAATATATATATAAAAAAAAAGCAACACTGAAATAATGTACCCATGAAAATTACAGTAATTATCTGAAGCCCACACTTTTTCAACATTTTTATAATAATAGAAACAGATGAAAGAACCTGTTACTAGTAGGAAAACATCTCAAAAGAGTTAATACCATAAACACAACTAAGGACCATCTCATGAATTAAACATTTTTTGATTCCTCTTTGCTCAACCAGAACCTTAATCAAATTCTCAAGGCAATTCTTTGTAAGCTTTCCTTCAAACCTACTAAACAAAACCAGCTACATTCAGGCTGCTAAGCAATACCATTTTGATTACTCTGAAACAGTTTTCCGTTAGGAAACTCACACCAAAACCTCAGTCACACAGAAACCAAGGGACCCCAAGTTCACCCAGCAGCCCAACTACTTCCACTATACAAGACAAACAAGGCTTTAGAAACAATTAGATAGAGCTTATCGCCACCATCCCAACTCACCACAGCAGTATTCAGAAAAGGCCAGGAACTCCCCACAACTGTCCCTGCCAGCTTAAAACACGCCCTCTCAAAACACCTGCTTACCAGTTCCCCATCCACTACCACTACCTCTCTCTGCAAGATAAAAGAACAGGCAAGAATTAATTACATTCCCCTGACCTAGCATATCAGGTGAAATCTTTTAATTCACTACTCTCTATAGTGAAAGCTTTCTGCTATGCTTACTCCACCTGATTTTCAGTAAAAGAAAGGTAATCAAGGAAGAGTTACACTTTAAATTGGCCCTGGGAGAGTAACTTTACCATTGTCTTCTGTGGTGGTGTCTCCAAGAATTCAGTTAAGATAAAAGAACAATGACAAAGCATTTGGAAAGTGAAAAATAAGGGTTTTTTTGGGGGGGAGGGAGTGAAGGGACATGAGGAAAAAAAACTGAGTTAAAAGCAAAAAAAATAATTGCCTCGATTAGACTGCAGATTATACGAAGGAAAAAATGATGTCGGATGAAGTCCAAATCACAATTTCTTCTGGCTAAATAAAGGAAAGCAGTATTTATGGTAAGATGGAATAAAATAAGATCAGATGGTGTAACAATAGAAATTAGATAGGTCAACATCTGTTAGAAATTGTTCCTTTCAACCACACCTAAAGAAAAAAAAATCAGAGACAGCTTAAATAAACAATGCCTGATGTCACTGTGTGCATGAATTTATAATACCTAATAAAATATTCTGTGCTTTCTGTGTGTTACAGCTACACTACATGTAAAATAGAGTACAATGGGATAACATATCAAAGAAAGGATATCACTCAAGATTGCTTTCCATCTTGTTTATTGTTCACCACAAATGTGCTTGAGTTGTGGATATAATACCTACCACTGTTAAAACAGACTTTGATTCTTCTAATTAGGATAGTAACCTCATAACAACCTTAGTTCACATATATTGAATCATAGAATAGTTAGGGTTGGAAAGGACCTGAAGATCATCTAATTGCAGCCTCCCTGCCAGGGGCTGGGACACCTCCCACTGAACCATGCCACCCAAGGCTATGTCCAGCCTGGCCTTGAACACTGCCACAGATGGAGCATTCACAACTTCCTGGGCAACCCATTCCAGTGCCTCACCACCCTTACAGTAAAGAATTTCTTCCTCATATCCAATCTAAACTTCCCCTGTTGAAGTTTGAACCCGTTACCCCTTGTCCTGTCACTACAGTCCCTCATGAAGAGTCCCTCCCAAGCATCCCTATGGCCCCATTCAGATATTGGAAGGATGCTATGAGGTCTCCACGCAGCCTTCTCTTCTCCAGGCTGAACAGCCCCAGCTTTCTCAGCCTGTCTTCATATGGGAGGTGCTCCAGTCCCCTGATCATCCTCATGGCCCTCCTCTGGACTTGTTCCAACAGTTCCATGTCATTTTTATGTTGAGGACATCAGAACTGCACACAATCCTCCAAGTGAGGTCTCGCGAGAGCACAGTAGAGGGGCAGGATCACCTCCCTCAACCTGCTGGTCACACTCCTTTTGATACAGCCCAGGATATGGTTGGCTTTCTGGGCTGCAAGTGCACACTGCTGGCTCATGTTCATTTTTTCATGGACCAACAACCCCAAGTCCTTCTGCTCAGGGCTGCTCTGAATCTCTTCTCTTCCCAATCTGTAGCTGTGCCTGGGATTGCTCTGACCCAGGTGGAGGACCTTGCACTTGTCATGGTTAAACTTCATCAGGTTGGCATCAGCCCACCTCACAAGCGTGTCGAGGTCCCTCTGGATGCCATTCCTTCCCTCCAACGTATCAACCAAACCACCCAGCTTGGTGTCATCGGCAAACTTGCTGAGGGCGCACTCATTCCCACTGTCCATGTCACCAACAAAGATGTTGAACATGACCGCTCCCAACACTGATCCCTGAGGGACACCACTTGTTACTAGTCTCCAGCTGGACATGGAGCCATTGAGCACAACTCTTTGCATGTGGCTATCCAGCCAGTTCTTTATCCACCGAGTGGTCCACCTATCAAATTGATGTCTCTCCAAGTTAGAGACAAGGATGTCATGTGGGACAGTGACAAACGCTTTGCACAAGTCCAGGTAGGTGACATCAACTACTCTACCCCTGTCCATCAGTTCCATAGCCCCATCATAGAAGGCCACCAGATTGGTCTGGCAGGATTTCCTCTTAGTGAAGCCATGTTGGCTGTCACCAACCACCTTGTTGTTTTTCATGTGCCTCATCATGCCTTCCAGAAGAATCCGCTCCAAGATTTTGCCAGGCACAGAGGTGAGGCTGACTGGTCTGTAATTCCCCGGCTCATCCATTTTGCCCTTCTTGAAAAAGGGGGTTATATTTCCCTGTTTCCAGTCATCAGGAACTTCACCTGACTGCCATGATTTTTCATATATGATGGACAGTGGCTTAGCAACTCCATTTGCCAGCTGCTTCAGGACCCGTGGATGGATTTCATCAGGTCCCATTGACTTGTATATGTTCAGGTATGTAGAAAGAGAGCATTATAATAGTCATATATTACACTGAAGATCTATCAAGTCTGTTTTGCTTAAATGTGCTCCATTATAATATCTCTGTCGTTAATTGTGGTCATTTAAGAGGCTAAAACAAGAGAGTAAACCAAGAAATAAAGAGTTCTCTTGTATGCTGGGATAGAGTTAATTTTCTCCATAATAGCTAGCACAGCCTATGTCTTGGATTTGTGCTGGAAACAGTGTTAATAACACAGAGATGTTTTAGTCACGGTGAGCAGTGCTTACACAGAGTCAAAGCCTTTTCTGCTTTCACAGTACCACACCAGCAAGTAGGCTGGGGTTAAACAAGAGATTTGGAGGGTACACAGCTGGGACAGCTGACCCCAACTGACCAAAGGGATATCTCACGCCATAAGGCAACATGCTCAGCATACAAAGCTGGGGGAAGAAGGAAGTGGGGAATGTTCAGAGTGATGGTGTTTCTTTTTCCAAGTAATCATAACCCATAATGGAGCCCTGCTTTCCTGGAAATGGCTGAACACCTGCCTGATGGGCAGTGCTGAATGAATTCCTTCTTTTGCTTTCCTTGTGTGTGCACCTTTTCCTTTTTCTATTAAACTGTCTTCATCTCAATGCACCAGTTTTCTTACTTGCACTCTGGATTCTCTCCTCCATTTCACTGGGGGAAAGGAAGTCACTAAAAGTAAATACCCTGTGACAATGGTCCATCTCCATGAGGGCTTTAGTATGGATGCAGGAGTGATTTTCACATCCTATGCTCCGGCAAAAATTCACCTCATTATCTTCTCTCTTCTCCATGCAAAGCTACACCAAATAATTTTGGTTCCCAAGAAATACATTTGGTCTAAAGGATTGGCTAGGCAGTACAAAACATGTAATAGCACCTTGCCCCACTGTCTCAAAGTTTATAGCCTACAGGTAATTCTCACTGAATGAGATAAGCAGCATTTTACTCTGACCATTAGCAAATAAGTGGAAAGGCTGCTTCAGGCTATTGTCAACTTTGTGTAAATTAAGTCCTGAAGCCATCATAGAGGCCCTTAGAGCACTTATGCAGCTTATGTGTGATAAATGTCACCACTATAAACAAGGAGGAGTTTTCATTTGACTTTTGTGTAGCTAATACGCTCAGCAGTAATTTACCAAGGAAACTATTTCTTTGTACTTGAATAAAAACCACAGGATTTAGACTTACTGTACCTTAAAAATTGATGTCATCATCTTCTCTGGTTTGTAATATAAATGGAAGAATATTGCGATTAAAAAAAAATCAGTATAATAATTATAAGTTATAATTTGCAAATAGATGACCATAGCAAAGTAATCCAGAAAATACATAGCTCTAAGCTTAGTCATATTTTTCCTGCTGTTGTGGTGGTTGGACTGCCTGTTAGGCTGCTTAGCACTAACTGAAATTTTAAAAGGTCTCTCCACTTCAGGTGCCTGCATCTCTTCTGAGGACCATAAGTACTTGTTTTCTCTGTTGGGTAGAGAAACTAAGTAAATGAATGACAATTCCCAGTGGCTGAAACAGTTCAAGTAGCAAGTTAGTTCTTATATCAAAGCCTTGAAGAGGACTCAGAGTCTCTGGTGTATTTCTAAAGGTTTGAAATAATAGAAAATACTGAAATGGTTCAGATGATGGTTTTCACCTGAGGACAGAGGCAAGTACTAACTTAAGGACTAGTAAACATGAGAATGGATTGCAGCTTCTCTGTTTAAAAGTTGAATATGCCTATGCTTGTGTGAAGTCTTTTTTTTATAATAACAAACATCTTGAAACTTTTTAGTTTCAGAAGTTTTAAATTTGAATTCTTCTAAATATTTTGAGTGTTCGACAGTATTTTCTCAGGGTCTTTTTGAAAGACTGTGCTTGTGATAGTACTGTAGGACTTTTCTAAAACATGAAGTTAGAGCTCCTGATCACAGAACTGAAGATAGTGAGTTGAAATTGTTACTTTGTGACCTATGTTCATGCCTATACCTGTTTCATAAGCAGATTTCATTACAGCTGTCTGAAAGTTTTCTCTAAGATTTTTTGTAAGCAAAAAGGTCACTTCTGGGTGAATGAAAATTTCAAGGAAAAAAATATACTGCAAATCTGAAAATCATCCTAACTATTCTTAAGTTAAACAGTAGTAATAAAAAATCTGCCATCCTTTAATTTTCAGTACATGAATAAATAAATCACTATTTCAGAAGATGTGGATGAAGGTATTTGTGCTTTATTCTCATTTTCAGTAAGCTGTACCTTATTCCATATCTTTACCAGTGACCTCTAAACAGGAATAAATAACTGTTAGGCAGTGAAAGTATGGAAATTATTTTTGTAATTTTGCCTTTAGCAATGCTCATCTAAAACTTACGGAATGTAATCCTCCTTTAGTAGAATGAGAATGAATATTGAATTGGATTTATAGAAAGAACTACTTCAAAAATCTAAAGAAACAAATTTTTATGGGGCCTGCAGATCAAATGCTGAAAAATGTGGCTGCATATTGCTCAGACTAGCAGCTAATCAGTATTATTTGGAAGAAGGAGAGGAAAGCATGATGAAATTCCAAATATTTGATGGACAGAGCAGATTAGTGTTCTGCCTACCTGGAATTATCTTTTAGATTATGCTACCAAGTGGAGGAAACCAGAATCTCTGCCTTCGCCTTGAGGGCAGCATAGGACATAAGCATGACAGTTTTCCCACTCAGTTTAGCCAGCGTGTCTTACATCAGGGCAAGTGTGCAATAAGCTGTCAAATTCAGTTTGTAGTCTCCTAGATAGCTGACTGAGGTGGCAATTCTGATGCATATACCATAAGATGAGGTCAGTAGCTTTTCATTAAAAGTACTATGTGCATGGATTCAACAGAGTAGCTACTCATGTACACACTACCTAAGTTCAGACAATAGAATTCAGGTAGAAAGAACGTACTTACAAAAAAATAAAATACAATTTTCTTGAAGCTAGGGGACAAAATATTTGCAGTCTATAAGTTCACATGCATCTCAATTTTCAAACTTGGCAAAAACTATAATTTTAATAAAATTGTATATACTATACATTATACCTTTCTGAAGTATAGTTATCCATTTCGACATTTCTGATAATATGCATTTCTATGATTGTACAGGTTTATAATTTTATATTAAAATATGGTGAAACTTACAAAGAGTTAAATAAAGTTATCTGTACACATATTTGAAATGCATGATATGTTATTCAGAATTTGGTTGCTGTCTACTGTTGCAGGAGAAGTAAAACTTATTTTAATTTTGTGCTCTTTCTAAGCTAACGAAAATGAAGCTGGAAATGTACATTTATGTTGATCTAATGAATGTCAAACTCATATCTACATAGAAAATCAACAGTGTTGAATTTGTGCTGGATGACAGGTGTAGAAATACGTCAAATTGTTACCTAGGTACTGGATTTTAAGAAATATTTTCTAGGATTGTCCACCTCTCTTTTCAGCTGATAAAATGTTCTGTTTATTCTAACATTTCAGCTATTCACAGAAACTCTGTTTATGTGTATTTATTCTTATTCCTGGGTGGGTGTCATGGGTTCAGCAGTAGCAGTCATTTTTTTCTTTCTTGGTAGCTGGTGCAGCGCTGTGTTTTTGACTTTTGGCCTGGGAACAGTGCTGATAACCACCAATGTTTTGGTTACTGCTTAGTGATGTTTTGGTCTGACCAAGGACTTTCTGAGTCTCATGCTCTGCCAGGGAGGAGGGGAAGCCAAGAGGAAGCAGAGACAGGACACCTGACCCAAACTGACCAAAGAGGTTATTCCATGCCACAGCACGTCATGCCCAGGATGTAAAAACAGAGAGCAGAGACACAGAAGGGTGGGGGTACACTGCGTGGTCGCGCTGGGGTTTAGGTGGTGAGCAATTGTATTCTTTCCTTGTATTTGCCTTGTCATTATTATTATTGGTGTTAGCAGTAGTGGTCTTGTGTTATACTTTAGTTACTAAACTGTTCTTATCTCAACCTGTGGGAGTTGCATTCTTTGATTCTCCTCCCCATCCACCCGGGAGCAGGGGGAAGAAAGAGAGGGGAGTGAGTGAGAGAATGGGCTGCGTGATTTACAGCTTAAACCACGACAGTTCTTTTAGGCGCCCAATGTGGGGCATGAAGGGTTGAGATAATGACAGGATTAATAGTCACTCGTCACAATGCTGATTTATTGGCTTTCAAAGTTGTTGCTCTTGATTCTCTCGAGTTCATGGTTTCAGCCTGTTGTACCTTACTTACAGCTGGTATTTGTTATCTTAGCATTTTTCGGATATGAGTTTTGGGTTAAGGTTCTTGTTTCATTGTACTTTATTGGAATGGCTGGTAATACGGGCGGGCTCTGGAAGCCGGGGGGGGGGGGGGGGGGGGGGGGGGGGGGGCCGCGGATGTGTACCTGGCAGTTCGGCTGCTCTTCACCATCCTGGCCCTCGTCCTCGCCTCCGTCTTTGTGAGTCTGTGGGGAGCCGAGAAAGGGCCGCCCTGGGAGCCGCTGCCCGCCGAAACGGCCCAGGGGAGCAGCCACAGGGACCAGGAGCTGAGCCCCGCGGCTGCCGAGCAGCGGGAGGGGGTGGCAGAGGAGCTGAGCCCCACCACCGTGCCCAGCCCGACGACGGCTGCCGAGCAGTGGGAGGAGATTGCTGTGGAGAAACCAAACCCCTTGGCCAAGCCCAGCCCTGTGGCGGCCGAGAGCATTCCCCGGCAGCTGCCTACAGAGCCCTGTGAGACCGAGCCCCAGGAGGATGCAGGAGACCATGCAGCACTTCCCAGCAAGGCAGAGGAGGGAGATCTGGACTCAGACAAAGAGCAGCTGCTGGTGAGAGAGCCGGCAAGCACAGCAGCTACATCAGCCCCAGTGACAAGTACAGCAGCCTCATTTGAGAGTTCTGAAGGCTTTGAATGGCCTTTGGGTACCCTTGAGACCTGCCTGCTGATTGTGATGGGGATCACCATGTTGGCTGGCATACAAAGTGTGTTTTACCCACAACCATTTTGTCTGTTCCCGAGCGTTCAGCAGAGTGGGGTGTGGACCTTGTCTGGGGTTAGACTACGATCCAGGATGACCAAGAAATTTTCCTCAAGGATGGACAGTCATGATCGGTCCGTGATGTATAAATACACCTCAGGCCATCAGGGCAGAGATGCAACATACAGATGGACTTATGATCGAGGGGTGGACGTAGCAATGGACACTATTGCCCAGGTTATTCATGAGTGTGAACACTGCACACAGCCTCCCCTGCTCTGAAAGGCTCTTACAAGAGATGGAGCCTGACATCATGGACTGAATTGACTCAGCAGCTTTATAGGGATTGGTCCATGCACTAAGGGATGATCTCTCTCCCTTTCTGTGTGTGTGTGGATGTATACATATACATGTGACGGTATATTGAAAATGTGGAATCTGAGCATGATGTGAATGGTATGGAATAAGGGGTGGATACTATCCTGGGTTCAGCACCAGCAGTCATTTTTCTCTTTCTTGGTAGCTGATGCAGCGCTGTGTTTTTGACTTTTGACCTGGGAACAGCACTGATAACACCAGTGTTTCGGTTACTGCTTAGTGATGTTTTGGTCTGACCAAGGACTTTCTGAGTCTCATGCTCTGCCAGGGAGGAGAGGAAGTCGAGAGGAAGCCAAGAGGAAGCAGAGACAGGACACCTGACCCAAACTGACCAAAGAGGTTATTCCATGCCACAGCACGTCATGCCCAGGATGTAAAAACAGAGAGCAGAGACACAGAAGGGTGGGGGTCCACTGCGTGGTCGGGCTGAGTATAGTGGTGAGCGAATGTATTTTCCCTTGTATTTGCCTTGTCATTATTATTATTGGTGTTAGCAGTAGTGGTCTTGTGTTATACTTTAGTTACTAAACTGTTCTTATCTCAACCTGTGGGAGTTGTATTCTTTTGATTCTCCTCCCCATCCACCCGGGAGCAGGGGGAAGAAAGAGAGGGGAGTGAGTGAGAGAATGGGCTGCGTGATTTACAGCTTAAACCACGACAGTGGGATAGTATGATAGATGGAAATATGAATGCGGTTTTGAAGATGTAAGCCAAAATCTTCAGCCTGGATTCTCATACAAACATTTTAAAGCTAAAGGATTTCTTCTAACATTATAGGGCTATTAAACTACCTAAGAATTAATCTGAGCATAAGCTGTCCAAAGAATAATTCTGATTTGATCACATATACAAATAAAGCAGTGTTTCCTGAAGTGTTGTGATAGTAAATTCGAAAGTGTGACAGTACACAAAGGAACTAAGAATGCTCAGCTTCTTTTCTACTTCAGAAAGCTCAGCTTCAGTGGAATTGAGAAACCTATTCCTTTTTGAACTAAATGAATTCAATTCTGTAATGCAAACTCTGCAGAGCTTAGTGACCTGGACCCAAGCTCCTCTTGACACAGTATTTATAACTCTTCCATAAAAACTTAAATCCAGACATCACTGCTTTTAATTATTCTGTATTTGACAATATGGCTTTAAATGTTTACAAAGTTAAAAAAAAACCCAACCCCACAAACAAACAAACAAAAAAAACCCACCAAAAAACCCAAACAACAGGAAAAACCTTCAAGTGTATACATTCTTAATGGATATAAATAAAATCAGAAATCTACAGAATTAAAAGATATTAATTTCCTTACTGTTGTAATGGAACCACAAAGATAAATCAAGGTTTCAGTGAAACTGGAGAACAGTTCTTAGAATACGTGATAGGATATAGGTAATAACAAAAAAAAGTTTAAATGTCAATATGATAGACAGAAAGAGAAGAAGCAGCTCTTGAGCTCACTAACCTTGAATGCATCAGATTCACCTTCAAAACCAGCTTGTCTACAGGAAAAAGTATAACCGAGTAAAACAGGATTTGAATTTAAAGTAGATTATGCATTATTGAACAAGTATCCTTACAGATAGCTTTGCTACAGAACAACCAGTGATTTTTTATTTATTTCTTTATTTTTTAATTTATTTTCTTATTCTACAGAAGAATGAGATAAATCAGAATGGTCATTCTTGCTCTAGAATGAGAATATGCGAACTCATCTACAACAGCTTTTTCCATGCAGATCGACCTTGACTCCCTCATAGGAAACATATTTTGGGCCACAACTTTTGCAAGTCTCTTCATGTTCAGGGGAGCAGATGGCTTCCTCTGCTGAGGCAGCAAAACTGACTCTAGTTACCTAGCTGTTCTTTATAGGAAGAGGCCTCATCTGAGGCAAAGATGTGATGCCTGGTATAGGTTATTTAACTCGATTCTATACTATTTACTTTTATCAGCTTTTCATAGCCCTTGGTCACAGTAACTTAATCAATTTTTTTCTGACTGTGTAAAGGAACTGAATTGACAATTACAAAGGCAGGACACAGTACAGCAATTGGAACTGAAATTGCAGTAGTATATATCTTGTAGCTAAGTATTTTGATCTACACATTAAAAATAACTTTTTGCCCCTTTTCCCTCGAAGTCTAGCATATTTGTTTCTTCCATTCCTACTTTCTCCCCAAAATCTCAGAAGCAAACAAGCACAGAGTGGAGAAAATGAATATGTTAGCCCAGGTCATTGCTGGAACACCTCCACAATTACCAGATAGTGACTTTTTCAAAAATTTCTAGTAACTCATTTCAAGCAATAGCATTTATCAGAGCTATACTAAATATTTCAAAGCCACCTTGTGGTGTAAAATATTTCATATTACTTCCTCAGAATGCCATCATAAGGACTTGAAATGTTTTGAGCATAGACTTTCAGACTTGCAAAGCTTTAAATTGATTAATATCAGCACAGAAGTACAAGAAGGAAAAAAAAGAAAAACAAACCAAAAAAGCCCCAAAACCTCCCTCAAAACCAACCAACAAAAAAAAACCCCAAAACACCAGAAAACATTTTTTTTTTTTTTTTTTTTTTTTAGCTCTAGCTGATTCTTAAAGAAAAGTCTGTGTTATGGTATGTAGTGGCTCTGTGCTGACCAATCAAATCTTTTTGCATTCAGATTTAAGGATATACATATAAGCCCAGACCTTTAGCTGTGGTAAACTGGTGTAACTCCTTCAAAAACTGTGTGCTATACTTGACCAAACTAAATAATTCAGGCACAGCACATCTTCCATTCTTCTTGCTTTATATACACCCTGAACAGAAATTAGCAGGTTTTCAGAAATTACTGTTAAAAAGAAGGTTGGAGTTTGCATAATCAAGCCTTATTTACAGGTAAAACAGATTTCCTTGCTTACTTATTAGGGGAAAGGTTTAACAAACAGAATAAACAGGATTTATTATATTTTTCCCCACAAAACTCCAGACAAGAATGTTCTAAGGACTTTTTGTTTCAATTTGGAGGCTGTAATGAATTTTTTATCTTTTTTTGATTCCATGTAGGTTTGTTCTTGCTGGTAAAATGATCTGTTGTTCTCTGAACCATGGTGATATTGCCGTCCCTAAAACAGACAGCACTTATTTGAAATTAAACCTCTACTAATGTATTATAAGTATTACTTCAGAGTAATTTGCTGCTCCAGCAGGGAGTCAGAGCTAATCAGATGGTAAAGTTCCTTCTGTGGAGTGGTTAATATTTCTTCTATGCTGAATATCCACATAACGGATCTAGCCTGAGGCTGATTAATGATCTTGGTGCTGGAACAGTGATTTGTAGCTAAATCAGCTTGCACTGGAAAAGATTCAGTGTTACTTCAGTCAATGCTGTTAAGTAAGTGTAAACAGTGACTTTAGTTAGCACAAATGTAATCTCGTAAGTCATGAGAGAGGCAAGAAACTGAAGTAAATAAGGGAATGTCTGCCATTAGTACATTTCATTTGTACATGGAACAAATTGAAAAAAAACAAATTGAAAAAAACCCACCCAACATTCCTATGTTCACTGCACAAAAATCAAAACCTGTGGCACAACTTCGTTGAACTTCCATTTCCTAAACAATATAAAAGGGAAATTGAGAAGTAAGATGAAAGAAATTCTTCCCTTATGGACAGAAACATGAAGCTTAAGACTAAGTTCAGTAAGTGGTTATAATCTAAGCAAAACAGAAGTAGAAGACCTAGGAGAAATATGGAGATGGACTTTTTAGAAGGACATGTAGTAACAGGACAAGGGGAAATGGATTTAAACTGAGAGAGGGGAGAATTAGATTAGACATTAGGGAAAAATTCTTTACTGTGAAGGTGGTAAGACACTGGCACAGGTTGCCCAGAGAAGCTGTGGCTGCTCCATCCCTGGCAGTAATCAAGGCCAGCTTGAATGGGGCTTTGGGCAACCTGGTCTAGTGGAAGGTGTCCCTGCCCATGGCAGGGGGGTTGGAACTGGCTTGTCTTTAAGGTTTCTTCCAACCCAGACCATTCTATGACTCTATGATATGACTCTACGTTTTGACACCATTGGATCACCCTTTTTCCTTGTAAACTCAACATGGTTTAGAATACAAATGTTTGTAATACTACATCACAATGTGAATTAACTATAGTTAGATCCCATGGATATAAATATATAAGAGAAAAAGAAATGATGGTCACTCCAACCACATTTCTGAAGAGATTATTTTCATTTATAGTTCCATATTTCTGACACTAATACAACTTCTTGAAAAACCTTTTCTTTTTTTTTTTGAGGGAAAAAAATCAAAGTTTAAATATATTGATTACATTTTAGTTGGTGCCTATAATAACCTTAAAATTAAGATTTTGTACTCTGAGTTAAAATGAAAATTTACATTTTACTTGAACTAATATAACTTTCTTCTTAGGGAGCTCAAATACTTCAGGTTGTAATTTTGGTTTATTAATGTATTTCCCAGGTAATTTTCAATTTTTTTCTTGAAAGAGGAGACAAAGAAGATGAGAGAGAAAGACAAGTGAAGAGGGGCTCCCTTCCATCTGTTGGAAAGCAATAGATGTATTAAAAAATGTTATTAATTTTGGACAATGCTACAAAAAAAAATGTAAAATGTGTCTGAACAGAAATAGTCTCAAATTCTTTTTAAAGTATACATTTATATGTTTTTCCATTCTTAATTTCAGTCTGCAGGAAAATTTTCCAAACGTCTTTAAGAAAATTTCCTTATAGAGTGATATGACTATAATGAGATGGATAACAGGCAATAAGGTGTCAGTCTATGAAGGGCAGACACCACTGTAGCAGATGAAATCTCAGTCTGAATTTGATGAAAGCTCCAGTGGATTCTCTGAAGAATAACTCCCTGCATTATTTTCTTTTTTCTTTTTCTGCTCATGCTTAGGTGCCTAGGAAGCCCCTGCCCGGTCCCAGGGCAGTGGGGAGCTCAGACCTGCTGAGCACCCAAGAAGCCACCTGCTCCTCTGTCAACTTCCCTTTTTGACTTCTCTCTTCACGCCCAGTCCTACACCTCATCCTCCACTCTGAGCAACAGCTGCCATATAGTGCTCCTGAATGCTTCTCAACATTACTAACTTAGCCTTTTTTAAAACATTACATAAAGTTGCCTTTTCCTATTTTCCCAAACCCTCCTCTGAAGCAAGAGAATAGTAGTATTTCTAGGGTACAATTCTGTGCAGTTCATCCACAGCTAAAATGAATTTGGATCATTTGAGTACCTGAGAAATTGTATTGGCAGAAAACTCCAGATTGCATTAAGGCCAAGTATTATTATAAATGAAAATCTTCAATTAGACAGCTGCACCAATGCACAGAGACACTACAGAGGCAGTGAAGCATTTGTGGAAAGTCTGATTTGTTACACAACCCACCTGTAAAACGATCAGTTCCAAACCTTGAGGCCTTTGGGGGTCACTGACTGTCACACAGTCAATAAATTTTAATATATAAATACTTCAGTGGGAAGAACAGTTCAGGGGATCTGAGATACAGACACTATCAGCAGCAGCAAACGGCTATGCTTTCTTTGCTGTCTGAGAGAACCTTTCTTACTTTAAAGCTTGGTTCCTGTACTTCAGATTCACTGAGAGATCTAAAGATAGATACAGTTCTTGGCTCTAAAGACAAATTCAGTTCTTGGCTCAAATTCTAGCTTTTATTTTTAGGCTATTTTGTTAGATTTTTTTAACTTGCTCACATTTCTTAGAAACATAAATAATTTTACTTTTCAAATTCAAACTAGTGCACCAAATCAATCAGCTTGTAAAACCACAAAACAATGTTACAATAACACATAAATCTTCTAGTCTCTATCATTATCATCTTGGCTAATCAAATGACATTTCTGTATATGGAAGTGTCTTATACTTCCATATTCAGAGACTTGCCAGACATATGTGTCAACCAGTGAGTTCTTAGCTATTAATATGTGAATAAATAGTAGAAGAAATTAAATATAGCAACTTTCAACAGGATGAAGCAAGAAGAAACAACATAAATACAATTGACTGAGAGAGAGTTAAAGGGCCTTGGCAGAGGCTACTACATGGAAGAGTTAAGAATTTTCTGAGAAGAATGCTAGTACGTGACTTTCTGTTACGTGTATACAGATGAATAAAAAGCTCGCTGCGCACAAATTCCAGTTATGTTGCTTTCCTTACTTCTTAGTTACTTTCTGGCGTAACTTTCTTACAAGCATTCCTAGCAGTAGGGTTCACTGAAGTCTGGGATCACACAAAGGAAATAAATTCCTTTCCCAGAGCTCTGTTTGAACATAAAGCTGTACTCAGCTTCTTAATTCTGTCTATAAGTAAAATCAAGTTTCAGGTTTTGTATCATATGCCTGGATAAAAACTGCAAACCAAAAAACCAAAACCAAAACAAAACTCTGATGTTTTGAATATCTGATGTATTTTCTTTCTCCTTTCTACAGAAGTGTCCTATTTTCATTAACATATCTGCTGTTGTACATCCAAGTATTTAGCATTAAATATATTGTTTAAACTCTTATTGATTATATAGTTCAGCTGTTATAAGCGTGAAAAAACGTTGAAAAACTCCAAGGATGAAGAAATTCATACTAAAAATTAAGAATTTAATATATAAAAATGCTATATATGAAGAATTTTAGATACCATGTCTTCAAAGTCCAAAATGTACAAGCATTTGATGGGAAAGAGACTGATTACAAATGAAGTAATAATATATGAAGAGAAAGGACTCTTTGGATGACTTTCAACAAGACCAAGATGCCTTATACATTTGCATAGAGGTTGCACACAAAGAGCAAGTAACTTGTTTTTGATGTACACTGGGGATAGAACATTAAGCAAGAATCTTAAATTTAAGCCTCAAATTTGATTAGACATTAGTAAAACCTTTAACTGTAAAGACAGCTAAACACTAAATTAGATTGAGGCTGTGAGATTTCCATCATTGGAGGTACTTAACAGATTTGAAATAACTGTTAGGAACAGCTGGGACAAGAGGATGAAAAAGATGGTTCCTTTGGCGATTATTCTTTCATATTTGCCATATAATGTAAGATTATTTTTTTCTTTCATGCACCTTAGGAAACTGATTATTTTACATGTTGAATGCTGTGAAATCTATGTTATTCTACTAGACGAGAAACCCCATTCAACATAGAATGATAACATCATAGAACAATTAGGAAAGGACCTTAAGATCATTCAGGTTCAAACCCCCTGCCATGGGCAGCGACACCCTCCACTAGACTGGGCTGCTCAAAGCCCCATTCTACTTGGCCTTGAACACTGTCATGGATGGAGCATTCACAACTTCCTTGGGCAGCCTGTCCCAGTGCCTCACCACTCCCACAGTAAAGAACTTCTTCCTTTTATTGAACATCCTGAGACTCATTTTTCTAGATGCTGCAAAAATAGGAAACAGCAACGTCCCAAACATTTCCTTGAATAAAAAGGGAAAACAAGCAGGATATATTTAAGCAGAACATTAAAAAAGGTAATAGCTAATACAAAAATGTTACTGTTAGAAGCACAAGGTTACTTATATTTGCTAACTTTGATGACTTCAAAAGGTTTTTATTAACAAGTGGCAAAGGTATTCGTAAATTCATGTGCAAGCCATCTGCCTTAGGGTTATTACCAAGCTAATTTGCAGTCCTGTAAGCAATTTCATGAGAGAATCCAAAGAGTAAATAGGCTTGGGGAATTGCTCCTCAAGGTTGTTCATAGCTTGGGGGGAGGGGACTAGGAAAAAAAAAAAAAAAATTCACTGCTGCTTGTGCCACACTTTATTTAAATAAAGGATTTCCAGGGTTGTCACTGTGCAGCCCTTCATGAAGAAAAAAGCAACATTAATGATGATTCTGAACTCTTTCGATTATAGGGCTGCTTTTTAAAGCTATCTTTGATAAGAAAAATACAGGGAAATGTTATGGATAATTAGGAAGTAATGAAGTCCATGTCATTGTAGCTGATGACAAAACATACTGAAGTGCATTGCAATATATTGAGTCTGAATGTTTATCTGCTAGACTACTGCATTTTTCAGAGTTTGGATATATTTTATGTAACAACTCCATTAATAATCCAAAACAAGGCATGAACAGCACATTTGTTATAGATGTTCCCATCACTGGAATGACAGGCACATTATGAAAAACCATCTAGAGAGGAGAGGGATCAAGAGAGGAAATAGTCTGATTCACTGTGAAAATATATAGTCCTAGAACTGTGTGTGGGGAAAGTATTCCCTTCTTTCCCCAGTGAAATGCATCTGCATCACACGTTTTGAACAGATGGGACAAACCTCATAAGTACCACTTCAGTGTTACATGTATATCAACAGTCACTGAAGTTAGTCTTAGGATCAACTCAAAAGCATACTGGCTGGAATCATTCCCTCTATGGATCTGCCAGCCAAGAGGCAGTTCAAGTGCAAAGTACATTTGCCCTAAAATGCATCTCTCCAACTATTTCAAGCCTCATATATGCTTCTCAGACTAAATGGAATGTTAGGGTTAGTAAGTGGCATGAACTAGGTGAACAACCCACTTATGAAGTAACGTAGCTCACACTCAAAAGCTATGATGTTCTAAGGTTTCTAAGGTTTCTAAAGCTATGATTTTTTAGCACAATTAAAACCTGGATTGTTTTGTTTGTTCGGTGGTTTGTTTCTTTTTAACATCCAAAGCACCAGAACAAACTTCTCTCAAATATCATAGTTTTTTCCAGTCACACTGGTAATGTCAGTCATCCACGCTTCACTATCTGACATGAAGGCCTGCAGCTTATGGGTGCTCTAAAACAATATGCTCAGAAGAGAGATGTAAGACCAAGATACAACCTCTCATTATATCTGACATTCATCTGTGCACTTAACTGTAATCACGCTCCTACAGTCACAATCTTTTGAAAACGGTAAATGGTTCTAACATCAGAATTGAGACAGCCATCCATTGCCAAGACATACTATCATGAATTATGCATTGTGTATCTCATTTGCTTCAGAAAGACACTGTGTAAATCAAAGCTGTGTACCCAGTACACAGACATGAAGCTCTATCCAAGTATTATGCTACCAGATGGTTTAGGTTTGTTCCTTAAAAAACTACTCCACATATAAGTACAGTACAGAAATCTGAAAAGAATAAAACTCTACAGAAAACGTCAAATTGCTCTCTCTCTCTCTCCTTATCTTTTGATTGCATTTATCTCAAGATTTGAGAGGTCTTACTTTAAAGAAGCTAGAACTTTATTCTTTAAAAGTGTTTAAATACAACTATTTAGTAGAACTGAATTTGAAAGCCTAGAAAACAGATTTATCAGTAGGAAGAAAACACAGCAGAATTTTATTAAAGAACTCTTAAAATGCTGCAAATTATTATATTCACTTTTAATTATAAGGGAAGGACATTAAAAAAACTGTTTAGTATCAACCAAATAGAACTAAATCCTTGAACACCAGCTACAATGCATCAGTTGCCTTTGCAGCCTGTTATCTCAAATGGCTGCTCAACTAAGCGTAATGAGAATGAGCTGAGGATGACTGTCAGAAGTAGGATTTACCTTTCTGTTTGATATATATATGGGGTTCTTCTGCTTACCTCCTAATAACATTTGCAATCGACTTACTACAGAGAGAGGACTTTAGAAGCCTGTTGTGTCAAGTTTTTTACAGAGAAGTTGTAGGAGCCCCTGGGAAGTAAAGATTAGGTCACAATAAAGGAATTTTTTAGGCACAAAATCTGTCTTGTGAAGATCTGTCTAGTGAAAGAACTGGAATGACATGCTGTAGTGGGCAAACATATACTATATAATACTATATAATCCTTTCCATATAGGAATCAAGTTCCAAGAAAAAACTAGTTTAGGTTGGTTTTGTTTTGGGTTGGTTTTTTGGGGTGTTTTTTTCTTAGTTTGTTTTAGTTTGTTTTTTTAAGTTTTCAATTTTTTAGTTCCAGGCTGAATTTACTCAAAGTCTGTAAATGTATATGTGTTTGCTGTTGGGCCAGTAATGCTTTTCATCTTTCCTCCTTCTGTTCGCTTCCATCTAACTGTGAAGCTACAAAAGTAAACCTTTCCAGGCACTGTTTACACTTAAGTCCATTTGATAAACAAGTATTGAAAATAACTAGATGTTGGCTTCTTACACTGTGGGCTTTTTTTTTTGTTCTCAGTACTCCCCATGCTGTCATGAGGAGCAGATGTGGATGCAGTACTCTACCAAGGAGTATAAATGCAGTGGTGTAGAATAAAGGTGAAGAAAGGAGGGAGTTAGGGGTTTGGGTAGCCAAAGATCAGCTAAAGAGTTGGGGTAAAGGGCAAGAAACAGCATATATAATCAACAACACATATGTTCTTGCAGAAATCCATAAAGTGTTACAGTGTGTAATCCTAAACTGCAAAATCTATTAGTTAAATTCCCTCCTGGCTGCCTGAAAGTGACCTATTCAGAGGTCAGCCTCCGTAACAGCCTAGACTGATGGATGCAGGAAGGAAAGCTTATTTTCACATCTAATGGTCTGAACCCTTTGGTGACTCTAAATGTGAATCAGCTTAATTTTCTGAAAGTATTACTGATTGCTCAGGGGTTTGAGTATTCTTTTTCTTGCTTATTTTCTGTATACAAACTAATGTACAACAGTACACTGGGATTTCAATTTTTTTATATTTGGCATAGAGAAGGCAGGGGAACCCAAAAGTGAGATGCTTTGTGCAGCCTGAATTCAGCCATCTTGTGCACAAACATAGTAAAACATTTTAAAGAATAATCATGTATTATCTGTCATAAACAAATGTGCCTATTTTGAAAGCCAAATTTCCATTGGAAATCTTAGGCAATTCTGTGGCATGAAGGAGAAAGTATAGAGTAGTAATTTAAAATAGCTGCCTAACCCTTTGTTGTTGGAAACTTTTGAGTGCATTCTTTGGCTGCTTGTACACATTATTCATGCAGGTGTATAGTTCTTTATAAAGAAGTCTAAGAAGAGGATATTCCCAGGCAGCTATCCACTGATTCCTTTTCCTTCTATTGATACTCCTCCAGTCATCAAGTGGATAGTGTCTATATATCATTTTGAACAAAAGCAAGTAAGTGACTAATAAAATTCCAAGTTTCTTATCTTTTATTATGCTGAATGGGTATACAAGCACCATGTGCCCTTCCCTGAGAATAAATGCCATCACGGTTATTACTAATTATAGATACCATCACTGCCTCTGGAGAGACTTTATTCTTTTCCAAGGCTTTTCTTTTTTTTTTCTGTTTTGTTCTCTTTACCATTGCTTGTTTTAATTTAAAGCCCACATAAACTTAGTCTGGCTCCTGCTGGCTTTGCTTTTAAATGAACCTCTGAATTATCAGTAACACAGAAGGACAAGATAGGGGATACAGACCTCTCAGTTGCATTGATTTGTTTACAGTTTAATAACAAGGTATCATCTCTCCTAAATGTGACCTAAAAATAAAAATGGAAGTCTAGTCTTTCATTTCAAGCCATCCAAACAGGCTTGATGATATATTAAAAGAATACAAAGGATAAAACTGAATTATGGAAATATGACAATACTAGTTTCTGCAGCCTCATCCCTTTGTATATGAATTATTCCTTCTTGCCTGGTGTCACACTGGTAGTTCAGGAAGACAGCCAAGGATAGAGCTTTGCTTTTGGCACAAGGCAGAGTGCAATTCACAGAAAAACACTTTTTGTCCCATATCACCGCTTCACATACTTCCATGGTTCAACACACTGTTCTCCTGATGCCCATCTTCTTCCACCTGACAGACCTTTTAGGTAGCCTGTGCAGATCTCAATCTTTTGAATTAATGCTATACGGTAGCAACACTATACTGAAAAGCTCTGTCAGCCAGCCAACAGATGAAGCCTGCCAAATCATTTACTTTAGTATAAATAATGGCTTGCAACATAAGCAGAGAACTTCTTATCCTCAGAACTTCCAAATAATTTTCCTGTCCTTTAAAAGTATGATCTGGAGTTATTGATGGTGAAAACATATTCATAGACTTAACCAAAACAGCAACAACAAAACAAAACAAAACAAACAAAAAAAACCCACCCCGTCCAAGAAAAAAAAGTTGCCAAAAAAAAGCCAACAACAAACCATACCAAACCAAACTGTCACAGAATAAATTAGACTTCAGATGGGCTAATTAGAAACTAGGGGAATAGGGAGGGGTGCATTAAAGATCTCTGCAAGAAATTATCTGTAGAACTCTGGAATATGAAAAACTGAGATGAAAATCAATATCATCAGTTGAAATAATACTTAGACCTACTGCATACGGGACACAATTGGATCCTGCACTCTATTTATCATATGGTATTAGAAAAGTATTTCCTTATAATGGGGTTGATAATAAAAATATTAAAATTTTTGTTTTCAGAGATAAATATTACTTTTTGGACAAAAAGATGTAGTCTCGATGGACTCTCATTTTGGAAGACACTGGACTTTGTCCTGGTTTAAAAATCACTTGCCCTAAAGAATGGAATGTTTGGGGATAAATAATGCTCAGATTTTTTTATTTTTTTTTAGTCCTTAGTCCATCAGTAAAATTTTTGTCTTGGAAGTTTCTTTCAAAAGAAGTAAGCCTGAAGTGAATAGGAAACATGGAGTATATTATTCCCAGCAGTTAAATTTTAGCAATACTAAACACAAATGAAAGCAAAGATTTATTGGAAGAGCAAATGCAGAATTAACTACTGATACTCCTGTTACTACTGTGATTTACAAACCAGCTAGTACTATGACAAAAATATATAAGTAAGTTTGTTTGTGGTTTGACATGACAGTTAAGAATGTCGATGAGAAAAAAAAGATACAACATAGGACACAAATGAGCAGAGATAATACCACCTTGCAGAAGAGAAACAAAAAGGGTAGGATAGTAACCTGGACCCTTCCTAGCAGGGAATGGTTCAATGGTGAAAGCACTCTGCTTTTGCAACAAGAATGCCTGCACATTATTAGACAGGATTTTGACTTTGGGTCAAATTCAGATTTGCTACAGAAATTTGGTTTCAGTGATGGCCTTGTCCACTGACTTGTATTTTGTTCATAAATCAGTTTAAAATTAAAAAATACACTTTTTACTTCTTTAAAAATGAAAAAGACATTCAAAATGTCAACAGTAGATAACTAACCTTTCCAATTAATTATTGAATTTTAGTAGGGTAGAGCTGTATTTTCAACCACAATAAGCCTGCATGCTTTTTTCTGTCTTATGCCAGATCTCTCTATTGGCAAAAGAAAGATCTTTCATACTGGTACTTTTGGAGGGAAGGTCATAATTTTAAATATCTTGGTCTAGTAATATACTGACCACTTCCACAGAGCTATAGATTACCTTTTATTCCCTGAAACCTCCAAGCAGCTTGTAGGATTGAGCCCATAAATGACATTTGAAAGGGGTTTTTATTGTTCCTTTACATTCATTAAATTTCTTCATGTCCTGCCATTTGTGTACAGTACTCATTTCAAGCATGCATTTTCAATGCAGAAGATTCTATCAGCAGCAGCAGATGTGAAAGTAATAGCAGGCTGAAAAACGATATGGAGGCTGATTTTGGAAAGTACTTTATTTGGCTCAGAACAAATCTGGTTGTTTAGAAGACCTGCATCGTAATCATATTCATTTTCAACTTCTAGGAAAGGAAAAAAAAAAGAAAGCAAACCAAAACTTTTTGCATACAAACTGATTACATGGCCAAACTAAACCCTCTAGGTCACTGTAATATAAAATCTATAAGAAAAAGGACACTTAGGAGAAGAATGCTAGTAGAAAGATAAAAGTATCCAGAGGCAGTAGAGGTAAAACAAAGTAAATGAGGGAAACAGAAAGGGAGAAAAAGAATAGAAAATACACACAATAATCAAGACATAGGTGTACTAAATTTCTTAGATTTGTGAAAAGAGATAGTGGGAGAGAGGACAGAGTAGAGCAGTCCTGTGCATATGTTTACTTTCCTCATAGGCCATAACAAGAACCTTAACTTTCAGAGAGAAGGGAATACTTACTCTGACCAACTGTGAAAAACTTTCCCAGAAATCTCTGACATTCATGAAAGTTTTGCATTGCTTCCAACTGCAGACTGTCATTTTCCCTCACCCCCATCCCAGAGCTCTTAATTTCGTCTTCTAACCCTTTCTTCCCTTTCCACCTACATACAAAACTTATCTAATTAAGTAGCTTCTTATGTTTGTCCTGGTTGCAACACAATCTGCATTTTCCAAAAATGCAAGGCATTCGGGTATTCCCAAAGCTTTTGTTTGAAAAACTGACATCTTAAAATAATGAAAGAAATGGTAGGCTTGCGAGAAGAATAGAGAAAGCAACATGGAATTTAGTGAGAAAAAAGAAGTTCTATCCCCTAGGCATTCAAACGCTTGCTAATCCCCTCAGAAATGACTCATATAACAAAACTTGTTATATTCCATTGTTATAATTACTGTATTTTGAAAAAGCAAAACACACCACTTCCTGGCCTCCAGAACTTTTTCAAGGTTCAAAATAATTCATAGCAAACAGTCTTGTTCTTTTCTGTACAGGCTGAAGTTCAATTTCTCCACGTGTACATAATTTCCATCATACAAGAGCTAAGATAACTTCTCAAAGACAAGAACAACCTGTTGAATCAGAAAAAAATTGGCTTGTACTTGACATGAAATTTGTTTGGTGTCTTTTCTCAGGTTTTACTAACCATACAAAGAGCCTCAGGTATTCAGAATCTTTTCTTCTATTTTGTGTTGTCCAGGAGTTGCACTTGTTTCTTCAGTCGGCCTCAGCCACCTGACTGGGTTTCTAATCTGCTAATGACTGCCTTGTACTGTCTTACCTTTTTCCACCCCAGGACAGTGCCTTTGATACTAAAGGACTACTGTGCCTCACCAAGCCTAAAAGTACTGCAGTATTTTAGCAGTTTCCCTGATTCTGTTCCACTAAGCTGGCATCTTTGGAAGCCCTTGTTATAATTCCCTCATGCTCTACAGCTATACAGACATTTCACGGCTTTACCCCAAACTGAAGGAGATGAGAACAAGCTCAACTGAAAGCACTTTCAGGACCTCTAATACCACTCTAAAGCTGAAAATAGGCAAGAATGCAACTGCACTCTCCACTTGCTAGGAGAAAAGGCTAATAGGCATGAAATAAATGAGACTCATTGGGAAGGAAGACACTGAATCTAACCGCAGGAAAGGAAGTTACAGATGTTCAGGCTCGAATGGAGCTCCTACGCAGTGGAAAAGAGCTAAATGAAATGAGGCAGAGAGCAGAGCTGGAATAATGTGAACATAAAAACGGCTGTAATGGCTCATATGAAAGGTCTGTGTAGCCTGAAATCCTGAGAAGGGCAAGTAACAGCACTGTAGGAAGGAGCATAAGAAACAGCATAGAAAATGATAATTCCTCAAGAGAAGTAATTAAATATTTAAGAATATGCCTGAAAGTGAGATTGTGCCTGGATGACATTTGTTCCTGATCAGTGCTCTGTGGCTACTAAACATACTTTTTGCTTTGATAACATTCTGGGGCAATCAGACCTACTTTTAATCTTGCACCTTTAAAAAACGCAACCTGTTGCGTTTGGTTTAAGCCTACCTAAAACTATCATTGCATGTTCCCTTAATCTTGCATGGTGGGAAACACTGAAAAGTGGTCTCATCGTCCACTTCCTTATACCATTGTGTTTTGGTATTTAGGGACATATAAATATTTTTGCTGAAATATTTCAGGAAGATCTTCCAAATAGCTGGGTTTTTTACTTTTACAGAAGGAAAGACATTGTAAAAAGAGAAAGAAGTTCTAGATCTTTCAAAAGGGTATTTTGATATAGCTTATTTGACAGAAAAACAGTTTATCAGGTAAGGACTATCTCTTTTTCTACTGATGGGACTAGGGTATTTATTTTGGACTCATTGTAACCTGTCATTCATCATTAATTTGTTACTGGGCTTACAAAAAGATCAGAGATGAGGCCAAGCTTATAATCATCACTCTTTTTTGCAATGTCTTACTGTATTTTTCTTTTATCTTTCATCAGGTAAATGTGCTTAGTTTTCAAAAAGAGATCTATTAGTTCCCTGTAATTACTCACTCTATGTTCTCCATTACTGTTACTACCAGCTAAAATGATTGGGAGATAACACTTGCAATAAAAGAAATGCTTTGCTTTAATATAAACTTAAAATAAACTTTATAAAATACATCTTTCTAGAGATAATTTTAGAAGGACCTCTGAATTGTTTCAGAATATATAGTCTCTGCCAAACTGAGCATTTTTCATCAAATATCCCTAAGTTTTTTCTTAGATTTTCTTAAAAATTTTGAAAGATACAAGCATTCTTCTACAGAGAAATTTTAAATGGAAGCATTTGTATATCTGATATAACTCCAAAATTGCTCGTCTTGAAATGTAGGAAGTGCATTCACCAACTGGATCTTATGAGAGGATAAGATACATGAAAATTTGCGTTATAAATTCTCTTTCATGTTTTCAGCTTTTACTTTTAAAAGTTTTCATCTCATTGTAAAAGCTGTAGCTAAAACAGTATAATCATGTCATGTAATTATGTTTATCAAATTTTCTCTGAGAAAATTGCTTGTTTTAACAGCTAGAGATAAGTAAGTGTAAGTGTGTATAATATTTAAATGTCAACAAATTCCTCTATACCTGTTTTACCATGCTTGTAGACACTGGCTAAGTATCTTTAGGGCAACTCTTCCTTTAGAAGCTAAAGACATAAATGATTACATATAAAAAATTGCATGGCGGGAGGAAGTAATTCCTGTTGCCAAATAAAAGCTCTTGCTAACAGATAAAACCCTGGCAATCAAACAAAATATTAAAGCACATCTAACATGTTAAACTCTGAACTGTTTCCTGCCAGGAGGAAAGCAAAGCACTGTTAGCTGGGGAATGTGCTGTATTTCCTGGAATGCATCCACCATAGTCTGAATTTCTACCTTCCATGACATCTGCAGAACCTGAATACAAATGAACGCTACTTATTTGTGTATATAATTCTGCTTTCTGCAGGAACAAATCAAATATCTGCATTTTACCTTTACTCAAATTCCTAGACGCTTCATTAAAAGGTTTTTGCCTGAGTAATATCTGAACAGACATTTTTTTATTGAATCTATGGGCTAAAAAAATATGCCACATCAAAAGAGAAAACAGCAGGAATATCAATAAGTGAACTATTAACTTGCCCAAGAATTATTCCTAAGTTTTTACTAATTAGAAGTAGCCATACTTTTTGTCTACTCTGAGCACAAAAGTACACAGATCTAAACATTTACTTAAATATTAAGGAATCTTGGGTTTACTTTGCATAATCTTTAAGCCAAAATTAATTATCTGGTTTTTTAAAGTGCTAATACAGGTTTAAAGTAATATTAAAAATTTGGGATTTATTTTTTTTTAAAGAATAACTGAAATATATTCCTTAAGAAAATCTTTTTTTTTTTTTTAATTCTTCTAAGTTTGTCAGAAGCGTAGATAATGGTATTATGAAAAGCTTGTATAACTGTTCACCTTTATTGTAAATATGACTACTTAAAACTTAAAACTAAAAATTAAGACCACATCTTTCTGTAAAAGGTAAATATATAATAAATGACAATTTAGACTGGAAAATCATGTATTTTTGGTCTTTCTGAGGCTGGAGAATTAATTCTTATTTAGATATTTATTAACTTAAGACACTGCATGTATTTTCTGTTGCAGTCACTTTCAGCATGCTATATAAGCCAATATTGGTAAAAATTACTTACAGGCACACTTGAATAGTTTGGACCTTACGTTTCATTGAGAGTCAGGGAAGACTGGTGGTCCCAGGTGTCCTGGGTTAAGCAGTAGCAGTCATTTTTTCTCCTTAAATAGCTGGTGCAGTGCTCTTTTTTTAACTTTCAACCTGGGAACAGTGCTGATAACACAGAAGTTTTTAGTTGCTTCTCAGCAACGTTGACTCTGATCAAGGACTTTCTGAGTCTCATGTTCTGCCAGAGAGGAGGGGGAGCCGGGAGGAAGCCAAGACAGGACACCTGACCCAAACTAACCAAAGAGGTATTCCATACCACAGCACGTCATGCTCAGTATATAAACTGTGGCAGTTACATGGAAGGGCTAGATCATTGCTTGGGTTGGGATGGGTATCGGTCAGCAGGTGGTGAGCAGTTGTATTCTCTTCTCTCATTATTTCCCTTATTATTACTATTGGTGGTAGCAGTAGCGGTTTTGTGTTATACCTTAGTTACTGGACTGTTCTTATCTCAACCTGTGGAAGTTACATTCTTTCGATTCTCCTCCCCATCTCTCTGGGAGCAGGGGGAGGAAGGAGGAGGGAGTGAGCGAATGGCTACATGGTTTCTGGGTTGCCGGCTGGGCTTAAACTGCAACACCAGGCTATGTCTCCCATGTATAATAACTTAGGTCTTGAATTTGCCCTCACCCAGCCCACACTTTGAGGTGCTGCAGGTTGCTTTGAACTGCAGCTCTAGTCTGGCTTTCCCTGACAAATCAACTGAATTCTACTGTAGGGAAGCTATGGCACAGGAGGAGACCAATAAAGATGTATTTCACTAGATCTCAAGAGATCTCTTTTCATAATGACAATCTGCCACTTCCTCAAATCTTGTGCTATTTCCTTATAATGAAGATGTCTTCTAGTTTCATATTTTCTTGAGAAAACAGTTTCTCAATATTTCAAAAGCCTAAAGAAACATACAAGTTGCAATGTAAAGAACACAAAGACTGAATTAAGTTGAAGGTTCAGAAATAGTTTACATTTTTTTTAGGAGTTTCATCCTGAGTTAAAAGGATTATCAGTGCTATGGGTACGACACAATTCAGAGTTGGGTTTTTTACCAGTACAGTGAGACTATCATTATGTTAAAATGGAACACATCTTCCATTCCATTCAGAAACTTCTTTGAAGTTTGTAAAGAGGGAGGGAGCACCACACAACATGACAACCTTGCATCGTTTTATTTAAGTTTGAGACTTTCATCTCCTACAATTTAAACAGATAGCTCTGCGTTATTCTGCCCATAAATCTCTGCATGCTTGATGAATGGCTCTGCAATATGATACAGAGATTTTATTTTATCTTTTTTAAGTTACTACTGGCTTTATCAACCTTTGTTGCTGCAGTTGGGAAACCATGTGCAGCAGCAGAGCAGTCTCTCTCTTGCCGTGATTGTGTTCCACCTTTGATTTTTGACTATCTTTACATAAATCCACAATAAATTTTTTTAAATGGTGGGAGTGGTATTTTGAAAAGGATCAGATTAAAGAATGTACTGCTAAAAAGACATGTATTTCTTGGAGATTTTCATTAAACAAGGCTGAGGAAGCAGATACCCCTAACTTACCAAAATAAGATGTAGCTATTCTCTACTAAAAATACATCCTGTATTCTCTTTCCTATACTTCTGGATGCCAGTTCAGGGTCACAGGTAGTAGTCACTGTGCCACATACTGTAGCGGAATGTAAAAGGTACTTCTGTATTTCTGAGGAATGGCTTTTTCTAAATTGTTCCCACCAAGAACCATCTATTGATTGATCACTCTCAGAAAAACAATTATAAAGATTATTTCAAATTGTCTCAAATGCAGAAAAGCACACTGAAAGTACAAAACCAAGAAGAATTTCCTTCTATATCCATTATCTACTGCTTAAGGCAACCAGAAGTCTTAAAAGTGAGAGCTGCAGGCCACCGCTTGTAACTATATTATTCTTTAGCTACAAGATCCTTGCAGGTGGATTTTTTTTTCATGTGATGGCTACTATCGGTAGCCACAATAGTTAAAGTTGCTTACATCTGCTATTCTAATCCTGTGGTTTTATTCTTATAGTGATTGAACCTTGATCTTTCTAGATTATATTGTTCAAATGATGCCTAAGTTTAGTCATTCACATATGCAGAAGTATATAAAAAAGACACCAAGCTATGTATTGATTTTTGTAATTTGGTTTTAAACTGTTTCAACAGCTATGAGGCTGGAACAGAAAATAAGTCACATCCATAGAAGGAAGTATCTTTATAGTTTTTATCTATAATATATAATAGTACAACTGTCACTTCCTCATCATTCTTTAGAACTACTCAAAGAAGAAATATTTTGTGTTTCACAAGATTATTTAGGAGTGTCCTGGTTTTTGCTGGGATAGAATAATTCTTTTCTTAGTAGCTGGTACAGTGCTGTGTTTAGATTGCTGAATTCAAATTAACAAAAACCAACAGTAAATGAGGCACTCTTATGTAACTTGACAAATATACTTCATTGTACAGGAACAGTCAGCTTTAGTCATATGTTCAGAAATTATAGTGAGCACGTATTTCTATTAAAAAGGTAGGGATTAATACTTTAATGTCATGGCAGGTTCTGTGGTGGGTTTTTTAGTTGGTTTGTTTTTTGTTTTTTTTTTAATATTTCTTTGTTTTAAGGTATTTATAGCCATTAATAGATAAAGACTTTTCTGTATAGTCTTCAGGCACTGCTCCAAACTTGGAGAAAAGTAGTAACTAAGGACTCACAAACACAGTTTCCCTCTGATTCTGCAGGCTTCATCTCTTGCTGCTGCCTTGTTCCAAGGGCAGATTTCATGGCGGGGCTGCCCAAGCTGCATGGAGCAGCCAGTGGCTCTGAGACAGAGACCTGCTTGCTGTTTGTCCTGCCTTCACCTCCTGTGCCAAGCAGGGACACACAGTGTGACACAGACACCCTGTGAGAAGATCTCAGGTTTTGTTAGCTGGTACAGAGCAGTATAAATAAAAATACTCCTCTACCGCCTTTCCTTCCAGCACAGGAGTACACCAGAGGCACCTGATACATAAGCCAAATACTTGCAGAAGATTAGAACATTTTCTTGCCATTGCAGGACATACGTTATGTGTACTTCATAATAGTTAGATTTACAGAATTGTAACAGCTGGCTCTTTACCCTCCACCTGTGATAACAAGACATTAGACAACAATGATGCTTGAGATTTGTTTTCACCTCCTTTAATTTCTTTAACTTCGCCAAGAAACTGGAAGTGTTTCTCTGGTTCCTCTATTCTCATTTATACTGAGAAAAAACAACCTGCATTTAACTTAATGTGGCAATTTTTCTGAAGGTTATGACTGCTATTACTCACATCTACCACCAGAAGGGTCTCTTTCAGACGATGCTGGGCAAAGACTGCGCTACTAGAATTGCTTTACGCAAAGACCTTTAGGTCTTCCTTTAGCAGAATTGGGTCAAAGAGAGAAGTTACCTGTGCCACAAGCTATTTTTGTTGTTTATTTTAAAGCTGCTCTCTTGGTGAGGAAAATACCTATGCATTCAGTGGCTCTGTTAGCAGAGTACTCCAAGAGGCAATATTTTCTCTTTTGTTTAAACTCGCTGAGTGCAGAGATTGAAGTCTGGAGCTGCCATTGGAATATGACAAGTTCTGGAGAGGGGATTTAAAACTCAGCTTGCATAATACGTAACTCTAGTCTGAAAGTGACCTGGATGAGGCACGTTTGCTTGAAGTAAAATAGCAATATTAAAGATTCAATATTCATACTTGAAAAGACCTTATAATAGCATAGCTTAGACAAATGCTTTTACAAAAATGCTGATACAAAGCCAAGAATGAGTGCTGCCAGAACTTAAAACTTGTTTAGTAATTCAAGTTTTATAAATTCTTACGCTGTGCAGCATCAATCATAAAACAACCAGATAACCCCTACTTGCAGTCATATGTTGTTGTGCCAATCCCTCATTTTGTCTTTAGAATGACATCCTTCTTGGCAGTCCAAGTGATTTCTATGGTAGATGTGGTAGCATAGTAATAAAGGAAAACCACTTCCGATGTTGGAAACCTCGCTGTTCAACAGATATGGGCGTACAGAATGAAGACACACTTCAAGTATACACTACAAAAGTAACTATATGCTCTTTCTATAAACATGCAAATCTGGGATGGCAAACATCCACTAAATAGTCCCTCTTCTCAGGAAGGCCAAGAAGGATTGATCTCTGCAGGTCTTGTGGTTTAAGCTCTAACTCACGCAGTTTGCTCACTCCCTCCTCTTTCTTCCCCCCCCTACTCTGGGGGGATGGGGAGGAGAATCAAAAGAATGCAACTCCCACAGGTTGAGATAAGAACATCCAGTAACTAAGGTGTAACACAAACCACTACTGCTACCATCAATAACAATAATGACAAGGCAAATACAAGGGAAGAGAATACAACCGCTCACCACCCGATACCAAGCCCGATGCAGCAGTGCACCCCTCTCTTCCGTCTCCCTGCCCTTAGTTTTTACATCCTGGACATGACGTGCTGTGGTATGGAATAACCTCTTTGGTCAGTTTGGGTCAGGTGCCCTGTTTCTGCTTCCTCCCGGCTTCCCCTCCTCCCTGGCAGAGCATGAGGCTCAGAAAGTCCTTGGTCAAACCAAACATTTTAAGCTGTAATTAAAAACATCGGTGTTATCAGTGCTGTTCCCAGGTTGAAAGTCAAAAACACAGCGCTGCACCAGCTACTAAGAAGGAGAAAAATGACTGTTACTTCTGAACTCATGACAGCAGGCATTTTAAGTTTTGCAGTCTTTAAACTATAAAGACTGCAAAGTACTTTGTAGTTATTACTTCTAGGGGGAAAAAAGAATTGTATTTAAACAGAATAACAATTATGTTTGCAATTAAATGCCTATCTTTTCCCTTTAGTTTTTTCTTTCCCTATTATTTCATTGAACTGTTATAATAACTGCATATATATAATTCTAATCAATCCAAGTAACATGGCAGGATGTGGCCACACTTGTATCACATTTCTAATGGTCTATTACTGTCATTACTAATGTTGACACTGTGCAAAAAGCCCAACATTACATTAGTCTTTCTGCTGCTTTTGCCTGATGGGCTCATGGAAATGTAGCTGTCCCCTGTGATAACAGTGAGCCTTGTTCTTTCCAGTGTTACTGCCTTCCAGCTGACAGTAAGCATGCTGGTTTGTTTTCTTCTATTAAGTGCTTCTCTCCCCAGGATGACTTTATTTTGGTTTTGTCCATGTCTGAATATCCTTTAGTTTCCTATTCCTCTTTTTTTGACTAATGCTGATGATTCTACCCTAGTAAGTTTAATATGCAGATTCCATTGATAAACTCTTTATTCTCTCTTCCAGACATGGCATGAGATATTTCTGCAAGAGCATTGCTGGTGTTTTTCTGTTTCTTGTATATCTAACTTCTTCTAGGCATTTCTGTAGAAAGTGGTCTTCTTTTTCCACAACTGTGAATTCTTTCAGGTAAGATATGGAGAAATGTAATTTTGTTTATTCTAATATATTATGTGAGCTTTGGATATTTGCTTAAATCATCAAGATACTGAAAAGAGACAGCTTTAACTGATTAATCTTGACAAATGTCAGTTCCTCAATTTAAAGACTATGGCTTTCCCTTTATTTTTTGCTTGTTTACAGGAATTTTCAAGGGCAAACAAGGTTGTCCCCCATAACTTTAAGGTCATCTGGAAATTACATTCTTCTGTTGATCTCAGTACTGCATGGGAAGACAGTTCTTAAAATGGAAACTCAACACAGTTAGGCACATTTATTTGGAAATTGGTAGTTTGAAAACAAACTACATTCTTAGAGAACTGATGTAAGTTATGTACAGGAAATCAGAAAGCAGTATTTAGATTTAAGAATTTCTATTTATCTTTCACTGTAGTACCATTTAAAGCATATTCCAATAATTGGTTAAAAGATGACAATTGACTAAATCGCTGCTATAAGGTCTGCCTACAAAGAAAAAGTTCACGCTTCTCGCTGAATCAATACAAAAGCAAAGAAAAAAAAACAATTATGTCCACATGCCATCAGTGTTCCTAAAAATCTGATCTGATTCTACCATTTTCCATTGAAAAATTCTCTTCTCAAGGGAAGCCGAATAAAATGTAAAATGCTTTCTCTTGCTGCTTTGACTTTTACTTACAATTGAGTTTCCATGTTCAGTAAATGTCAAAAACAGTTTTCAAAAGTCAATGTTTACAAAGATTATGCTTTATTTATTTGTTTTTTCCTCTATTATTAATTTCTCTGTTTTATCTTCTTGGAACATATTTTAAAACTGCCTGGATGACACTTTATGCTGGTATTTTTTCTCTCTGAAATTATTAGTAATTCATCAGTTACTAATACTGCTATTTTTATGGAAATTTGCTTATTTTAAGTAAAGGAAAAAACAACTGTAACATTCATGTAGCCCAATTCCAAAAAACAGTACTATTTTAGGTCCCAATCCTGCAAGAATTTATGCAAGCCTACAGAAACACATGCTAAACAGAAATGAATAGGATGAAGCTCTATGGTCAAAAGCACTAAGCACTTTGAATGGAAATACAGTGCGATTCTTTAAAAAAATTCTCTTTGAAAAATTTGGCTCTTTACCAGAATGAAGTCCAAACTGTATAAGTTATTTTACTTAAGTCATCATTGCCCCTGATAACTGCACAGTTTCATGGCTATAAGAAATAAAAACCCTTAGTAAGTATACATGGGGTTTCCTTTAATATCATCAATTACTTAAAGCAAAAAGGCATTGTTGGTGAGTCACATTCCAAAAGATAAAAGAAGTTAAAGATTAACTGAAAATTGCAGCAAATTCTGCATTTGTTTTCTTCATGAAACTGTAATGGTTCTAATGATACAATAAAAGAAAGCCTTTTTTAGGTGTAAAACTCAAAATACTTCCACAGACAAATTGGAAGGCTCAGTTATTATCTTGTTTTTTGAATGTCCAGGATATAACCACAATCACCAGAATTAAGAAAAGCTATGCTAATGATTTTGCTGAATACAGACTACTGAAAAAAAAAAATTGACATTCAAAAATACAACTGAAGCACAAATTTTCTGAAAAACAGCAATTTTAATTAATGAGCTTATGATTCCAGTTCTACTTCAATGAATATTAGGCATAGCTCCAATGGAGCTGAACTTCTCTAAAACATGATTATGAAATGAGAATTCACAAAAGGGGTGCTTACTAAGGAGTAAATAAAAACTCAGCAGAAAACAGCAGGAACATCATGATTTGGCCACTATTTACTTTTCCTATACTTTTAAATGGGCAAAAGTCTCTTTAGTAGTTACAGATAAAGTTGCAGCAAGCTTTATAAATAATGACTATAAAACCTGTTAAATTCTTGTCCTGATGCATGCAGATAACTTATTAGTGTCAAGACATACTGAGAATGAATGGGATGAAAAGAACAGACCTCCAGCAGATTATACATTAATCTGCAAAGCTGTGATTTTGAAAGCAGAAGCAGTTATCTAATTGTCCTGTTGTAACTTATTCGTGTAACTAATAATACAGACAAATGTTCACTTAGTTACCACTGAATCACATTGATACAAGAGTGGTTTCATACACTTCATAATACAAAGATCTATTAAAAATTGTAAAAATTAGCAACAGCCAAGCTGTGCCACTAGACATCTGAAAGTTTAGAATAGCCCAATACATTTTAAATAATAAACTACAGCTTTTCTTTTTTTCCCCTATAATAATTGACTATAATATTGCCACTTTCTTCTTCCCTCATGTACTGCATGGTGTTTTGGTTGCCTAAAAGAAAAGTCTCCTTTTCTTTCATATTAGGATTAATAAGACTCAACTGTAGCAAGGTAGCTTTGGGAATTGGTTATTTATTCAACAAAAAGTGCTTTTTTGAGAAAAGAGCTGTTGGAATCTAGGAGAATAAATAATTCAAGATAGTTCTCTTCCTTTTTGTTTCAATACTCATGTGTATATATCTCATCCATAAGAAATTCCACATGCTTCTTCAACCAACTTCACATTCACATTGCTGTATTTAACCCTTTCATCTTTATTCTGTGAGGCAAACCAGGGACATCCTGCAAAGACAGTAAGCATTTCTAAGACTGTTAGCGTATTTGAGAAGGCAGAAAGAAGGAATGCTCACTGAAAAGAGGAACTTGAAAGTCTACGAATACTAAAGATGCTAACAAGAAATGAAAAGTTTTATGTTGATGTTACTAGAAAGAACATTTTTAATATTTATCTTATGCAAATATCAAAAAGATAATTTCCTGTAGCATGGTTTGAAAATCTTAAAGCACATCTTTTTTCTCTATTAAATTATGCAGAAGAAGGAAAGATTTTCAATATTTTTAACCTAACAAGGCAGATCTTTTCATTTCAGGAATTCTGCAACAAGTGCAGATCAATGCCTAAGAACTTCAGCTTTGCTCTTGAGGTTATGATGCATACACTAAGGAATAGATAATAATAAGTATTAAGGAAAACCCCTTGGAACATTTAAATTGTAATGTATCTGTACACTACAGCACCTCCCTGAGAAGCACAGTGTCACATATAACCCAGAGCCCAGAGATAACACAAAAGACCATCTGTAAGCCTTGAACAGATGTAGCCTTTGAATACTTGAGCTTATCTTGGTCTTAACATTTTTAAAGCTCAAAACAAGTGCAGCTTCAAAAAACAGTACTGGAGCAGGAACAAATTCAAGACTGGGATATTCAGATTCCTCTGAAGTTGATATTTTGTTCACTGCTATTTAAAAGCAGTGACCATTATCTTGTGTCTTAAGGGAAAAGGTTTTTTGTATACATAATTAATTACATGCCAATATTATTCCTCAAATTAAGTTCCCTACAAACATAAAACCTGACTGAGCATAGAATAGAATGGGACTATTCCAGTTGGAAGGCACCTACAATGACTACCTAGTCCAACTGCCCAACCAGTTCAGGGCTGACCAAAAGTTAAAGCATGTTATTAAGGGCATTGTCCAAATGCCTCTTGATCACTTATTGGCTTAGGACATCAACCGCCTCTATAGGAAGCCTGCTCCAGTGTTTGACCAGCCTCTAGGTAAAGAAATGCTTCCTAACATGAAGTCTGAACCCCTTCTGGTGCTATTTGGAACCATTTCTATTCATCCTATCAATGGACACCAGGAAGTACAGCTCAGCACCTCTCTCTCCACTTCCCCTCCTTAAGAAGCTGCAGAAAAGAGGCTCTTTGTCTCCAGATCCCTTTCTGCAGGGCTGCTTTCCAGCCACTCCTAATTTATACTTGTCCTCTTTATTACTCTGTCCTAGGTGCATAATCTGGCATTTCAACTTGGTAAATTTCATCCCACTAATCACTGCCCAATGGTCCAATCTATCTAGATCCTTCTGTAAGGCTTCCTGTCTCTCCAAAGAGTCAACAGCACCTCCCAGTACAGTATCATCAGCAAGCTTGCTAACGGCGCATTCAATTCCTGCATCCAGATCATTGATAAATATATTGAACTGAACCGTTCCTAGAACTGAAACCTGAGGAACACTTGTGGTGACCAGTCACCAGCCAGATTTAACCCTACTCACCATAACCCTTTGAGTTCTGCCTTTCTGCCAGTTCTTCACCCAGTGCATCATGAACCCTCTCATCCCACAGGTGGAAAACTTCTCCAGAAGGATGCTGTGAGGGACAGTATCAAAAACCTTACTAAAACTCAGAAAAACTACATCCACTGTCTTCTCTTCATCCAGTAGGCAAGTGACCCTGTCATAGAAGGATATCAACTTAGTGAAACAGGACTTTCCCTTTGTGAAACCATGTTGACTGTGCCTGATTATTGCATTATTCTTTATATGTCTTTCACTAGTATATAGTATAATCATCTCCATAATTTTTCCAGGAACTGAGATTAGACTAACAGATCTGTAGTTCCCCAGGTCTTTGATCACGTCCTTTTTGTAAACTGGAATAACATTGGCTAGCAGATTAATTTTATTTTGTCAAGGTAGCAGGGAATGGTTCAGTGTTCTGTGCGGGATGTATTTTGTTTTAAGTGAGTGAAAGGAAGTGTGGAAGAAGAAAGGAGGAAGTGAGAAAGAAAAAGAGAAAGGCAGAAAGAAGATAAAATCCTATAAAACTATATCAACCATGCAGTAGAGATAGAACTTCACATTACCTGAACTAGTTGTAAAGATTGTTATACACTCTGTCCCAAAGGTATCATACACCTAAACAGAGCTGGAGTTTCACTGAATAGGGCTAACAAAAAGCATGAATTTAAGGATCCTGTGCTTATACCTGGATAAACAAAGGATATCAGTCTAGAGCACTGTCAGCTTGGTATGCTTTGTGAACAACAAAATTATAACCAAGCTATTATTAAAAACTGATTTCTTCCGTTCAATAATCACTTGCTATGAAGAGTAAAGACCTAAATGGAAAGGAAAATGCCTATTTCTTGGTTTCTCACTTGCCAGTAAGTCCCCCAAACCATAAGCCTATGAAAGATAACCAAGATTAGAAGTAACTTTGTAAAAAGAGATAACAAGTCTTACATGTGAAGAAAATTATATCTACAGACTAATGGAAACTATAGACAAATACTTTTTGAAAAACAAAACTTAAAGTTTCTATCCAATCACAGGTTCCTTATCTAAGACTACTGATGGAAAAAAAATAAAATATGCATTCAACCATAACAAGACTTGCATAGACATAAAAGCAAAGTAAACTTTTCCAAATAAGTGAAAAGTTTGTTCACATGGATGATATATTAAAAACATTAGGTTAACTCATAAAGCTGTGTGCTGGAGGGGAGGGGAGGAGAGAGGTGGGAGGGAGGGAGAAATTTCAAGGAGGCAATAATTAGAGGTTTCAGTGTGTACCTAAAGCTTCTGAAGACAATGTACCAACCTCATTCACTTCCAAATACATCCCATTTTCCTAACTGCAAGTATAATTCTATGGTAGTTTGCTTGGTGAGCCTTCCATTTATCTCTAGATGGTCAAATATTCACCCACAGTTTCTCTGTTCCTACACCAAGAAAGGTCCCAATATCCTCCATCTGGTATTCCTCTTTCCCTTGTGAACTGTGAATTAGCTTAGAAAAGGTCTGCTTGGGAACTGAGGGACCTAACAAAATACAAATACTGCTGGCTCATGTTCAGTTTCTCAACAACCAGCACTCCAAGTCCTTCTCCACAGGGCTGCTCTGAATCTCTTCTCTGCCCAACCTGTAGCTGTGGCTGGGATTGCCCTGACCCAGGTGTAGGACCTTGCACTTGGCTTGGTTGAACTTCATGAGGCTGGCATGTGCCCACCTCTCAAGTGTGTCAAGGTCCCTCTAGATGGCATTCCTTCCCTCCAGTGTATGTCAACCAAACCACACAGCTTGGTGTTATCGGCAAACTCAATCCCACTGTCCATGTCACTGACAAAGATGTCGAACAGGATTGGTCCCAACGCCGACCCCTGAGGGACACAACTCCTTACACATCTCCAGTTGGACACTGAGCCGTTGACCACAATGGGAAGAGTAAGTAATCAAGTAATCTTTAAAAACACTGTCAATGTCTGTTAGGCACCTAGTAATTTCCATCTTTCATTCTTTTTCCATGATTTAGATGTGAGTTTGTTTTTCATTAATACCAAAAACTTATAATTTCTATTATTTTTTTGCTAGACTTATGGGTGATAATTATTTCAGAAACTCATTGTACTTCCATTAAGAGCCAAGGGGAAAAAAAAAGTAGATGAGATACCTAAATTTATCCAGCCATTTTGGAAAAATTGGCTTGGGATAAAGTATGCCTGAGAGAGAAAGATTATTTTTTTTTTTTAGTATGATTATTTTTTAACTTTATATTGATGATATTTGGGGAAGAAACAAGTAAATATGGGAAACTCTGGTACATGTTTTAATACTTGAAAGATTTATTGTAATGTTAGGTTGACTGCATTTTCTTTATCTTACTTTATCAGGTAACCAAAATTTTCAGATACTTCTGTAATTTGAAAAAGAATACTTACATGGCAATCTATTCTATACTGATTTGATTCTTGAGTTTCTATTTTTGGAAAATTCATGTTTTAAATATACAACTCTAGGACATGATAAGTTAGGATAAAATTCTTGAATTCCATTACACATATCCTGGATACTGAGTTTTTATTTATACTTACTAATTATGATTATTCGATAATGCTTAACTACCTTGGCAGCAGATCTCACCAGAAAAAAATCATCTTCCCTAGAGACAGAATTAATCCATTGCAGTCCTGACTGATTAAAATTGGGCTGTTAATTCCTGTCAACAGAATACATTTAACATTAAAAAAAAGTAGAATTATAGAATCCAGGAAGGGAGTTCTGGAAAAGATGCCACATAAATGTGTCCTTAAACTTCCATTCCACTAATAAAACTGTGCCCTACTAATTCAGACAGAGAAAAGCAAAAGATCAGAAAGATTTAAAAGTCATAAAAATGTATTAATTGCCAGAGCATTAGGCCATCTATTGTGAAGCAAGAGTTTGTCCTCTGCAATGGACTCAGCTATATCAATACTGTAATTGCTGTTCTATAGAGCCGTGTTAGTTTAGCTCCTCCTGGAACAGGCATTTAATTGAAACTCAGACTGGCAGAGTACATGGCTCCCTGTCATTAATTGGTCTTTAGAGATGTTAAGAAGTATGCCAATTATCTCTAGCCCCAGTCCCAAAATAACAAAAAAAAAATTAAAAGGAAAGAAAATAATAAGGTCACCCTGCCATTGCATTAACAAACACCAATAAAAAGGTGTCATTTTAAAAAAAAGTCTCTGTGGCATTATCTTTGGACACAGGGTTGAACAGAAGTATGGCATAGCAGTTGTTCATGTACCACTAAGGCAGGTGGCCTAGAGATTGTCTGATCAAAAACAAAAGTCATTTTTTTCCCCTTTTCAGTGAAAAATATTCTTTCCAGGACAGGTTAAGAGCCTCAATTTAGGGTGTGTAAAAAATAATGCACTGTAAAATGTCAAAATGCCTGAAAAGCACAGATGAGAGAAATAAAACAAGAAGTAATCTGTGAGAGAGTTCTAACCCCCTTCAAAGAAGGTGACTTTAAGAGCTAATTAGAAACACTTTTCAGTACAAGCAACCACCTGTATTTTCTGCAACAAATTATTTAAACTTGGGAAAGAAAAACGTTTGGCAATCACTTCAAAACACAAGACACAAGAATCAAAAATCTTTCTAATACGCAGTTAATACATTTTACCTTTTAAAACACCACTTGAAAACTACCAGCCACTATTCATTAAACACTAAATCTTTTCTTAGATTATGATAGGTTAAGAAAGTTGTGGCTGTTCAGCCTGGAGAAGAGAAGGCTGCTTGGTGACCTCATAGCAGTCTTCCAATATCTAAAGGGGGCTTACAAGGGTGCTGGAGAGAGACACTTCATCAGGGACTGTAGTGACGGGACAAGGGGCAATGACTTCAAACTTAAAATAGGGGAGATTTAGACTAGATAGAAGGAAGAAGTTATTTTCTTTACTGTGAAAGTGACAAGGCACTGGGACAGGCTGCCCAAGGAAGTTCTGAATGTTCCATCCCTGGCAGTGTTCAAGGCTAGGCCAGGTGCCCCTGCCCATGGCAGGGGGCTTGGAGCTAAATGATCTTAAGGTCCTTTTCAACCCAAACCATTCTATGATTCTATGATCATAGAAAAAGACCTTAAGTAACATTCTCACTCTGATATGGTTTCACATTTTTTAAAAGTAGCAAAAAATTTTCCTATTATAATAGCATAATTTTTTCTTTTTTTTTTAAGAAGAAATTAAAGGTAAAGGAAGAAGTCCAGAGTAAATATATGTTGTCAATGGAATTCTTACAAAATGGAATATGTTTGGATACAAGATCTTAATTTCCATCTCTCTGGAAGTGACATTAATGATACAATCTCATATACAGTTCCCCTTGTATTTGCGATCAGGATACTTAATATCCGTATCTAGGAATCTAAACCCATGATTGGCTTTATCTTCATAGTAATTTTTACCAGGAAGAGTATTCAGGGAAAAAAATTAATAGAAGATTTCTCTCTTCTAATCAGCCTTCTCTTTATTCATGGTGCAAGAATATTGCAAATACTAAGAACGCTCATCTGCAAACTCGGTGAAATAACAGACCTGGTCATTTAGCTCATAAAAAGCTTATAAAAAGAGGTCCTGAGTGTAAGTTTCCATTAGATGACTATTTACGTCATTATGCTTTTAGATATTCAGCAACAGGAATTAACTGAAACTGCCTATGTCTAAAAGTACAACAAGCTACCCTACTGCTCCATATTATTAAAACACAAAAAAATCTGCAAAACAGGGAATATATAAGCCCAGGACTGATATCAAAGCCTGCAGCAAGACAACTTGATATAATCTGGTGTAATAAACTTTAAAACAGAGGAAAAAATGATGTTATTGCAGAACTGTACTGTATAATTTCCTTTGCCTTTACTGATTTATAGGAGACACTTTCTCCCTCAGACATGATGCTGGAAGAGCATGATGATTCACATGTTCATGTCTTTGGTTGCTTGTTTTACTAAATAAAGTGTTCAGGCTAATTAAATAAGCCTCTGCTTTAAGGTAAATCTCACTTCTTCAATAAATACAGGCATGAACAGCTTTCACATAAATACCCCTTGCTGAGTTGTGAACTTGTACATATTACCTTGAGGTCCATTGCATAGTCTTGGAAGTTCAGCTTTTAGATTTCTATACTGCTTTAATGGTTCGTGTACTTTTATTTGATGTCACAAAAATGCATCTAGAAGTTAAGTTAGTTTTTGTGGTGTTTGAGGGCTTTTTTATTGCACAGAACTAAAATTGTGAACTGCACTTCAGACCATTCCTCTCCACAATTTTGGGTACTGTTTGTCTAAAAGAAACAAGGCCACAGGAGTATATTCTCAAAGACCAGAAACACCAATATAGGCAAAGAAGGCAACAACACATTTTTCAAATCTATGGAAGAATGTTTGTTTTGCATATTTCTTGCAGTCCTTTTTCCAAGTGACCCAGACTGGGGTCACTGTCACTCACTGTCAATGAACTTTGTAATCATTAATGAGTCTCTCAATATTTCCACTGGTTGAAAACTTTGTTAACATTCCAGCTTCAACATTCATAACTGATAATTCAAAATTTGACATTAATCTTCTACTTTGGTGCACTTTATACGTGAAGAAGCACAAACTGCCATGACTAGGTAGAGGATGTAAGTAAAAACGTTGCTAAAGACTAAGCTTGAATTTTTCCTGTAAGAAATCTGAAAGCCATTATATTTACCATTCGAATGCTTCTTCTGTTAAGCATCAGGATGTTATGATTACACATTCATGAAGACGTGTTAAACACTCAAACTTTGTTAACTAAAAGTCAACAAGAAGTTTTAGTTAATTCTGTTAACTAAAAGAAATAATGAGATTTATTCTGGAATGCAGAAAGCCTAATACTAATTTTGCCCTTTGAAGTGAGTTCATGGATTTTTGAATTAGTTTTTACAGGATGTGGTTAAGGTAAAGTAGCTCTATTGTAAGGTAACACAGTGGACTAACTCAAAAAGTTGCATTCCAAGTACTAATATAAATTCTTATTTTTCTGAAGAGAAACAAAGAAAGAAACATAATTAAATACCTCTTTTCTATGTTTAGACAGAACTGTGTGAATGAAAACTGTATATGACCTCTTCTTGGAAAAAAGACTAAATAAATGAGGGACTTTTTCTTCACCTGACGTGTTTCGCAGAATGCAAATCATTTCTGCAGCTCTTTAGTGACCATCTTTGTAAATTGCTTAGATATATTTCCAAAGAAATCCATCAAAGAAAAGCTGGTTATCATTCCTGTTATTTTTATTACGGGAACAGACATGGGCAGTAAAGCATACTGTCATGCATTCTGTGAGTTGGGAGCAAATTTGAGTCTGAAATAAGAATGGCATTTCAGAAATACTCTCAGGAGATGTTTAAACTTTTTCTTTTATGTGATACCTAAAAGATTTTATATTTCCAAATTATTGACGGTTACAGCACAAAAAAAAAAAAAAAAAAAAGAGAGAGGAAAATGAAATTGTCAGATAATTTATATGACGCATTGAGAGAGACCAAAAAAACGAAATAAGCATAAAATATCTTTGGAGTAGTTGTAAGCACTTTTTTTGTGAGGATTCTGATGAGCACTTTGGGGTTTTTGCAATCAAAGAGTTATTTTGTCAAGAAAGACAGCAAGTCTGAGGGAGGGAAAAAAGAAGAGATGGAGATATTATGTAAATTACTAGATACCAGATTAACTGTAAGAAAGCAGTTTTGTTTTTAACTATGACTATTCATTGCATTCCCCTTCTGCACATATGCTGAAGACAGAGATCCAGAACAAGACAAAACCAAGTTTATGTTCAAAAAAATGTAAGGTATTTATTGGTTAAAACCCAGAATATCTCAGGATAAGATTTGCAATACATCTCCCATAGCAACTAATAATCTAGATTTATAAAATTTATTCTTTCAGAATTAGTTTCCTACTTCAGATATAAAAAAACCTGAATGATTTATCAAAAAATAAGTATGTAATGGGTTTACAGTATGATACATCAGTGCTATCAAAATCTATGTAGTAGAAAGCTATTAGTTAGGTCTAACTGTTGTTCAGTCACATCCAAGTTTTATTAGAGCCAAACATGGACTGCATGAAGTCAACATAATACAAATATTTCTCACTGAGAGCTTCTGTAACAGATGAATTAACTTCTGGGGCAGAATAACTAGGAAAATCTTGCTAAGTGCACTTGGAAAAGAAAATCATACAATTGCACAATTCCACTTTTTCTGTGTTCATAAAATTTTTACATACATTCTTTCACTATTCAGGAAAATGCGTTATATTAATGAAAAATTGTTTCTTAATACAAGTGAGATATTTTTATTGCTTTGCACCTTGTATAAAAATTCATACTTGAAACATACAAATGGGTATAAAATAATAACATTCTAATTTGTCTTGTACCTTCATGAATTCTCATAGTCCTCTGAGTGGATGAAAATCAGAGAATAATCATGCCCAATATGTTTCAAGTATTATTATTATTCCCATACTGAAGCCTAACAAACATGCTGTCTCTACTGAAATCACAGCTATTCAAGAGTAGAATTTGCCTCATGTTGAATCACATTTTACAGAAATGATGCTAGGATAAGCAGCAGGGTGACGGGAGTTGGGGGTAGGGAAACCTGATATTTGAATGAGGAAAAGAGGCAGCCACACTAGCAAATAAAGTGGTAAGAAGCTGCATAGCAAATTCACTATGCAAATATATCCAATACATCATTGTCAAGGTATTTTGCCTGATGTCATTCCCTCATCACCTAGTATTTCAGCCATTGCCATCTCAGTTTTTGACTGTTGTGGGCACCTTATATACATTTTTCAAGCTCTGATTCAGTAGAGAGTTGCTGCATGAAAGCAATTTTTTGCTTAAAATATTTAATCCAAATTCTCACATTAGATAAAAACTATAATCCTTCTTCCAAGTTAGGTCAAGATAGCTTTTCAAGTAGCAACTTCAACACCAGAAATCAGGCAAAGCTTTCTGAAGCTGAAAATATCTGGGAAAAGATTAAAAAATATCTACTATGAAAAGTGCCAAGTCCTGCTCAATAAGCTCCTCATTAATAATTAAATATTTTTAAATACTTTTTTTTTTTTAAACATAACTTTGGAAAAAGGTGTTTAATGTAAGGAGAAACTTGTTTCTGTAGATTCTGCCTTCATCATAGCCCTATCTCACCTTGTCAAATAATAGAAATTTTTTCAGACACATAAAATCACAGTTTAGAAACCTGACTGTGAAACATACCAAATCTAAAACATTCAAAGATACTTTTTTTTTCAAAAAGCAAATTTTTGAAAATCCAGCTTGGACTAACTCGATTTAAATACTCAAAAAACATTAATTCTGTCCATATAGGCTCATTATTTGCTAGTATGTTAGGCAAATTTCTATAAAGCTCTCTTCTTTTTCAAGTTATTAATAATGCACAATGGTTTGAGTTTTATAAATATGAGAAGAATCCTACATAAAATTTGAGCTGGATTAAGGAGCTCACAAATTCTTGAGTAATATTCCTTGCTAATGAAACTCATACATAGGAAATAAATTCACAGCTCACTTTGGGATTTCTCTGTATAACCATGCAGTATTTTCATTCTTGGCCTAGTCTTACATCACTATTTTCTATCCTATTTTCTATCCTATCTGCAATGAAGGTTTATAGCCCTCTATCTCTGGACATATTAAATCAAAGTACACCCTCTGATGCAAAATTATGACCTTGAAGTTTGCTTTCTAGTCCCCTTTCTTATGAACCCAGAAAGTTGGAAGAAAGAGATATTCTCTCTAGGTGGTACTAAATGAAGAAAATTTTGATGTCTTCCCATCTTGTGAATTACCTATCATGGCAGACAAATCCCATTCATTCACTATAATTAGTACTCGCAAGGTGAGGCAACTACCTTGTATTATCATGTAGTACTACAGCAGGAATTAAAGAGAGGGGGGGAAAGGAAATTCTCCCAGCAGAGCTCAACATGACAGACTGCACAAATCAATTTTAATTAATCCTGCCTCTTTAAATCTGCCTGCTCCTTTGGAAAGATTGCTATCTGTATCAAGCACTACAGCACGATAATTAACAAAAGCACCACAGGGCACTGATAGTACTAGCAGCCAATTTACTTGGCAACATCTTGGTTTTGTGAGAGTGCCAGGTTAGAAGGTCCATTGTGTTAGGAGTGGGATTTGTGTTCTATCTTCATGTAAAAAATACTTATCTTTTACCAAGGAACACCTTGTGAGGTTTTAATTATATGGCTTCAAGCAAGAATTAATGACAGACAACTTCTGAAAAACAACTTCAGTGTTACGAGGCAGACACTGTTTCAAAGTAAGATTACTGACAATGAAAACCCAGTGTGTCAGTGCTACGAAGTTCATCCTGGGAAGCATAAGCTTACAAAGCATTCTTTTGTTCCGGTTTATTTTTCATGCTATTTGGCACACATTTCAAACCTCCTACTGTAGAGATCTGACTTTTCAGAAACAATATCTGTTACATTACATTGCTTATTTTCCTACTAATGCACTTAATGGAGTGGTATAATATATAAATCATATATAATAATAATAATATATACACCAGTAACAGAAATTTGAGATTACAAGCAGTAAGTTTACTGATCTAACATTGAGATGTTTGCCCTAAAAAATACTCAAAGTAGCACCTAGCCTTCAGAAACAGCAAAGCAATTAAATGCAAATTAACGAACTTTAAATTATTGCCTGAAAGTATCATTAAAAAACAGATTACCAGTCCGGCGCGTGTGCATGTATCTTTTCAAGTAGCATTTCAGGGTAACTGAAGTAGTTTCAGATTTTTTTGGGGTTAAAATAAAAAATGTGAATCATATCATACAAAGGATTTATTTGGTACAAATTCAATCTGCTATTTAAAAAATTTTGAAAAAAATAACTGTCAAAGTAGGTATCATCTGTCTTCGACAGTTAAATAAAAATTTAAATTTGTATACTAGTTAATTCAAGAGAAATAGGAAATAGGACTTCTTGTTCACGGGTAATCCAGGTCAATCTACTCATACATAGTTTGCTGTGTGCACTGTTAGTAGTCATACAAACATGGTGTTAGAACACAAACTCTTTGCAACAATAACAGCACTGTTATTTCCACTTAAATAACAATAAAACATTACATATAATTTCAAGTGACTTCATTCAGGTATCTTGCTCAATGCTGTAGGTGCTTTGACAAATAAGTACTGCTATTTAGACTGAAACTGATAATATGTTTTACTCTGCTAAATCAGGATCTCTTTATGTACTCAGTATAGGTGTCAAGGTTTTGGTAGCGGGGGACCACCAGGGTGGCTCCTGTTAGAAGAAACTGGAGCTGCTGTGTGCTGGAAACAGCTGTTTGCAGTCTGCTGGAGGAGATTTATCCAGAAAGACTGAAGCCTGTGGAGAAGACCCACTCTGGAGCAGGGGAAAAGTGTGAGAACAGAGGAGATGCAGAGAGAAAACTGCTACATACTGTGGGTAGCATTCCTCCCTTCTCAATCGCTCTCAGTGCTGCTTGGGAAGGTCTTGGGAGTGAAGGAGTGAAGTTCGGCATGACAAAATGGGGAGGAAAGGTATTTCAATATTTGCCTTTTGAATCTCACCAGTTTAATCTATTTAAATTAGGAAAAAGTTAATTTTCCCCAAATGGATTCTGTTTTGCCTGTAACAGTAACTGGTAAGTAAGCTATCTCAACTCATGGGCTTTCTGTTTTTACTTTCTCCCCCTATTCTGCAAAGGAACAGGAGTGGTAGAGCAGCTGGGTGGGCTTTTGGCTGTTAGCCAAGACTAACCTACCACACCTTTACAAGAACTAGATAAATTTCATGTGTATCTCCTGACATTCATCTTTACAGCTGCATTTTACAGAAAAGCCAGCTTTGCAGTTTTCATTTCCTTTTTCTTACACACTAGTTGGACAATGACATTTTAAATGCATGAATCTTTGTTTAAAAAAAATCCCCAAACCCCAAAACAAAAAAAAAAAAAAAACCAAACCCCACTATGTTGCTAGTTCATTCAGCTCTTCCATTTATACTGTTAACTCCAGCGGGTGAAAATATGAATTCAGATTATTTTCAGTTCCCCAGAAATTCTATAGTTCTGCTTACAAGGATGATGTAGAGAAACACGTGATGACTCTGCCACAAAAAACTTTTTGTTTCAGCAGTCACCTCAGTGAACCATGAGTAGATCCATAAGAAGAAATAGTCAGTCAAAGAGCTCTCTATCATGAAACACTGCATACAAAACCTAAATGCTGGAGACAGCAAAATACAGTATTTGACTCCTGCTGTGGCCAAATGATATGACTTGCAGAACATTTTATTTTCCTCTTTTGTCTAGGTACCTTTATCTACAACACCAGCATATTTAAAATTAAAACAGACACACACACAAACAATAAAATACAATTAAAAAAAAAAGCTGAGAAGTCCTCTATCAAAACATCTAATTGCATTTTTTTGCTATAGAAGATTTCAGAGTAATTCTGAGGCCAAACCAAGCAGCTTCTGTCTGTCCTACACACACGAAGTAAAATTTGAAAGCGCACAGACTAAGATCAAAATGTTTGTGTATATCAGGAGTAATACAATTAACCAAAACCAAAGAAAACCTTTATTAACTTTGGAAAACATTAGACATGTCTATTCTACTAAATTAAACAATGCCAAGAAGCGTTCCTATGCATTATCTCTCCTGCTGAATCATTATTATAGTTCCCATCCAAGTTTTGGCACAGGCTAGGCAACACTTTCTCAAGTAATTTCTTGAGATAGAACAGAAGACATGGAATGGATATTAACACAGACTAACGACCATTACCGATAGCAGTTTGCCTGTGGTCACTCTACTTTGGTGGCTAAGAAAACAACATGGATGTGGACTGTTCCATGCAGCACAATGGAACTGTACTATGTTTTTAAATTTTACAGGCACAGAGGTACACACTCCAATTACCATTTTCACATCCACAATGAATGTGATTGCTTGTTTTGTTTTACACTTCATGAAATGCCCTCATTTAAGGAACACCAACACCAGCATAGGGACTCTTGATGACAGTGGGTTCCATCAAACCAACATGAACCACACAGGTGAGAAAAGATCACCAATAATAATAAAGATTAAAGGGACTCTTTAACAGATGTTGGAGATACTATTGCAAAAAGTAAAATACAGCTTTAAGTCACTGGCACCGTAGAACACAAAGAAAACAGTAAACAGCACAGCAAAAAAAGAAACTCTCTGGGATATTATTTGGAACCAAATTAGTTATATTTTGTTTCAGTATTTGAAATGTGTTGCTGTTGTTTGGGGTTTGTATCATTTTACTCTTCAGAGAAATGGTGAGACTTGGGGCTATATCAATATTCATTTCCAGTTGTATGTAACAGCATTTTACTTTCCCTCCAGAAGCACTGAAGTCAACAAGAGCTTCCTATTGATGTTCCTAAGTGCCACACCAAGTACTAAAATTTCAAGTTACTCCTAAAATCCTTCCATGAAGTTAATTGAAAATGGTCACTTGTGAAAGATTTTATGTAATTTTACAGCTCATCTACTCTATACAAAACCCTTAAATATTTCAAGTGTTTAAGTCTGTTCCTTCTGAGTGTGGATTATAATTGCTTAATCATGAGAGAAGAATGTTCCAAAGACTATTCATGAAGTCTTGAAGGCACTAGTGCTCTCTCCATCATTAAAACTGGCATTCATTCTTCTGCATTTCAGATATTATTACTGGGCAAGAAATGCTTCCATGCAAAGGAAAAGTGTGAAGCTTACGAGCACATCTTAAGCTTTGCCTAAATGGACATGTTCCACTTAGCTGTAATTAATGACAAACTCCTCTTTCTCTGACTGCAGTGGTGTTTGGCACTGGGGCTGCTTGCTATGAATCACAGCAACTGCAATTATGACAGTTTCACTGCTTCATGGAAACCAGCTGAAGAGAAAGTGGATATTCTGATCAACACAAAACTGAATATAATCCAACAGGTTATTTTACCATGAATAAACCAACTAGCACATTAAATTACATTATGAGCACAATGGCCAGCAGACCATTTATCCTACTCAGTGACAGTGAAGCCAAACCTGGAATATTGTGACCAGTTTTGTGCCCCACAGTTGGAAAAAGATGCAGTTACCAACATAGTGAGTCTAGTGCTCATGACTTTCCAGAGAGGCCAAGGGAGATGGGCTGTTTAATCTGAAGAAGTCAAAGTAAAGAGGCAAGAGCAAACTACAAGTACATGAAGAGAAGCTACAAAGATGACTGAGCCTAACTCTAACCAGTGCTGGCAGAAAACCAAGGTGAAGTTAAGGAGGTGATCCTGCCCCTCTACTCTGCTCTTGTGAGACCTCACTTGGAGTACTGTGTGCAGTTCTGGTGTCCTCAACATAAAAAGGACATGGAACTGTTGAAACAAGTCCAGAGGAGGGCCACGAGGATGATTAGGGGACTGGAGCGTCTCCCGTATGAAGACAGGCTGAGAAAGTTGGGGCTGTTCAGCCTGTAGAAGAGAAGGATGCATGGAGACCTCATAGCAGCCTTCCAATATCTGAAGGGGGCCTATAGGGATGCTGGGGAGGGAGTCTTCATGAGGAACTGTAGTGATAGGACAAGGGGTAACGGGTTCAAACTTCAACAGGGGAAGTTTAGATTGGATATGAGGAAGAAATTCTTTACTGTAAGGGTGGTGAGGCACTGGAATGGGTTGCCCAGGGAAGCTGTGAATGCTCCATCGCTGGCAGTGTTCAAGGCTGGATTGGACATAGTCTTGGGTGACATGGTTTAGTGGGAGGTATTACTGCCCCTGGCAGGGGGGTTGGAACTAGATGATCTTAAGGTCCTTTCCAACCCTAACTATTTTATGGTTCTATGATTCCAAGTGGGTAACATTAACAGCCCGAGAGATTCACAGCAGTTTTTTATTACCAAATATCTAAAAAATATATAAAAAATAGGAGGATACAGCAGCTCTAGAACAGGTCATCCAGGGAAACAGCATAGTCTCCATCACTGGCAACTTCCAAGACTTTGTTAGACAAAGCCACAACTATTGGTGATAGTCCTGCTGAGAGCAGCAGTTTGGATGGCTTCCAGTGGTGCTTTTAACCACCACTTCTATAACAAACTCCAAAATGGCATGGAGTAGAACATTTAAAAGTTAGACGAGATGTTCAGTCGTTGAATTTGGGGTTTCCTTTGATAGAGAGCTGGTCCCTCTTGTCAAAAAAACAGAAAGCTACTAAAGAAAATCATCTTCTTGATCTTCTCTCTCTCACCCTTTCTTTGAACTTCTTTTAAGAATACTCTAAGTTGTATAGTTAGAAGTCTCTAGTAGCTCTTACTAATCATTATTCAGCTTATCACAGAGAAATTAATCTGGAACTTCAATTTAATATGCATAAGTAACTATTGTTAAAAATGTTTTTCTCCTCACTACACAAAGAGCAGCTGTGTCTCATACTACTGAACACAACATGCAAAGGGAAGAGAAACAATATTTCTCTTTGAAGTTCAGTTCCTTGAGAAAGAAGCGCTACTGGCCAAACTTCAAAGAGAAACTGCCCTTCCTACCTGGCTGTAGCACTTCAGAGAGAGCTAATTTACCTCTCTAGTGAAAGGCAGGCCTCTCAGCAGCCTAGCTGCCTAAGAAATTATGTAGCTAGTGGACTCCAGAGTTAGGTGACAATTTTCTTTGAAGTTTGGCTGCTCATCTTATTAACATTTCAGACATGTTGAAATGATTTACTTTCCATTTTGATTTCATGTAGAAAGATAAATGGAAGTTCACAATTTAGCTCTTAAAGTCGTAGCACAACTTTAAAAGGCTTTGAAATTCTTGAATGCCATCATAGTTTTTTTGATGTATGTGGTAGAGGCACCAATTTTTTGCATTTTGCAATACCTGGATTGCCATCCACAAGTGACAACATAAATATCTGTCAAACAGAAGTGGACAGAAACTACTTGTATAAAGCGAAGTGTCTTAATCCTAACAACTTTGACTCTATAGAGATGATGAAAAAATCCAATGCTTCTTTGAAATATATAAGCATTAAAATTTGCCCAGTATCATTAATTTGTTTAAAGTACCTGGCAGTTTGTACTTTATTATATCTGTAAGATAACACCTACACAACAAAGGAAAAGGTCAGGCATGCTAGAATTCTGCTGCATAACAATTTCCTAAGTGAAATATTTTTCCAAGATGCATTATACATTTTTTACAATTGACTTTCACAGAATTTAAAGGGCATAGCTCATATGGTCTGTGAGGACTTGAAATAACTAACAAATCTCTTCAACCTATGAGATGCCTGGCAACCCCTAAGTTATACAGTTGTCTATATAGGATTCAGCACTGATTTTTCATTTTTCTGTAACTACAATTTTCATTTAGGAGTATTTTTATTATGCATCTCTCAAACAAGCCCTACAGGTTCTGAAAAGCTCAAGATATCTCTTAAAGGACAACTTTAAAAGAAGCCCTGGAGATTTAAGTGAAGTGTTCAGAAATTCAATGAATGAATGAAGGACTAGCTCGGACACCTCATCTTGCTGACTGAGACTTCCATTCCTCAAATTATCAGAATTCTAATCTTTTAAACCAGAATCTTGGCACAAGTTGAATGCTCATATGACACATATACACTGACTTCAATCTACATCTTACAAATACTTGCACGGGTGGAGTTTAAATAAAGAAGAAGGAAAGAAAAATAAAAGGAAAACCTAGCCATCAAAGCAATTCAGTGGCTTAAAAGACAGGGAAATTGCAGTTGTGGGTAAAAAAATCAAAACAGTGAAAATTGTGCTTCAGACAGAGAACTTTCACTTTTTTTGTGAATGAAGAGAAATATATGAAGAACTGGAAAAGCAGTGAAAAGAGAAAGCAGAGCTAAGCTGCAAGGAAAGGAAAAAGTAAGATTCAAATATAATACAGACAGGAAATACAAATGAAAAGGTTTTTAAAAAAACATATAGTGAATGAAAAAAAATTACAATGGCAGTAAAATAGAATTTTCAAATTCTATCCCTTTAGCACCAAGATAATTTTAATTTTATGTAGTACAAAGTAATCTTAAGATAAAAACTGTTTTAAAAAGATAGTTTAAATAAATTAATTGATGCTTAAAGAGCCATATGGTAATCATATTAAAACACTTCAGGGCATGTTTCATTAGTCTATTAATATAAACTTCAGGTGGTAAAAGCAGTCATCCATACAATGCACCTGAATCGTATATTAATTGCCAAATAAAACACACTCAGTTGAGTTTCAGCACTTTACTATTGCAGCAAGTACACATAGCTAAGTGTACAAGCACAGTTTTCTTTCCGAGACACCTCTAAACACTACAGCAACACTGCACAAGGCAAAGCATTAGCTAAAAAACTGTTTCCTCCTCAAGAAATAAGGATATGTAGGTTTTCATCTATCTCAGCTTCTCAGGAGCAAGGTCATAAAGATAGTAAAATCATTTCATAACTTATTTGGTCTAAAAGGCATAGGTAAGGGTAGCTCTTCAAAAGATTCTTGGTCTTTATATATTTTTCGAATGATGGATTTAGAAGGTTCTGAGAAAAACTGCATTTCCTTAAAATAAGGAATAACAAGATCTAAAGATTGGATGGCAGGAACAATGCAGCTGCTCCCAACTGATCGGCCACAAGGCTGGGGCCAGATGAGAGGTTGAGTATCAAGAACTGTGGCCACACGAACAAGTACCCTCTACCTTGCACCAATTAGTCTAGTGAGCAACCACAATATATCAGCCTCGGAGACAAGACATGGAAGTACCAGCATGGCACAGAGTGGTCTTGGGATACTGGAGTGAAAGGAGAGAGAGCCAGATTAGAAATCCAGAAAGTACAAATAATTTCTATTTTAATTTAGAAAAATTCTGACTATTCTATAATCATATGCTTTGTTTAAAGTCGCAGTTTCTTACTATCACTTTGGTTTTAATGTCATTGGCAAAATTTTAATAAGACCCACAAACCATCACATTCATCCCTATTTATCCTAGATGATTATATGCTTCCTACACTTTGCAAAATGTTCATGTACTGTAGTATGTAATGTCCTTTTTCCTCCCAAAACTCAAATGAGAAGGGGAAGTAAATTCCTGGATTCCAAACAGAGAAGTAACAGTCAAACAGGCACTTCAATCAATTTTAAAAAATCTGATTAACTTAATTCTATTTAGTTTATTTAGTTGAAATTTCAGCTTCAAATTTATTCAGCCAACACAATGATTTTAATTTCTATTGTTATGATAGCCTCTTGGAAAAAAAAATGGTGAAATACAAACCAAATTATTAGCGAATTATTACATTTTTTCTGGTTTCCACAGAAAATTTGTTTCATAAGTGATACATTAAAAATTTAAATCTTTTTTAAATTTGATACAATAATTTAAAAAATGCTAACAATTAAGTGGAATTCCCATGAACTAATATAGGAGTTACTATTTCTGCTAGTATTTGTCAAAAGATATCCCGCAATATCCAAGCTATCACATTTTCTCCTTATAAACAGAAACTATAACTGTAACTATGTGATGTCTGTCACTAAATAAATTATAAAAATTCAGTCACCAAATAGGTCTTAGAAAAAACAATGTGACTATTGGGCATTGAAAGCACCCTTCTAACCCCCCTGTATTTTTGTGTTGACAGGTCTAAAATCCTGAGCATCACTGACATCTGAGCAAATGAATTCTGCTAGTAAATGCCTTATTTAAAAGAGGTGAGGAAAAGTTCACACCAGAGAAACTCATACATACAGAATTACTAAACCTACAGAAAGCACATATGCCTCAGGAAGTCATTGAGCACAACCATGAGGATGGAGCAGCATAAGCCTCAGGAGCTGACACCAGGACCAACACTGTCTATCATCTTCATCAGTGACCTAAGCAATGGATGCAAGTTTGAAAGACATATAATACTGGAATGAGTTGAGAAACCAGAGGGTCATGATGCCATTCAGAGGAAACTTGATGGGCTGTACACATAGGCTGACAGCCGTAATTGCTCATATTACCCATCTACAGTTGTTGCACTTGAAGACAGAGATGTGTAATATATGTAAACACATGGATGCATATATATGTTCTAATTTACACACTATATACCAATATGCATACTATATATACGCATATACATGCATGTAAATTATGCCTATATCTATATGTGCACATACTTAAATTAGATTACACTAGATTAGACACACTCTGATTAATACTAGTTCTATCAGGCTTTTTCATTTCCTTCATGTAGCCAGGTAACAGTCTTGTGAAACAGTTTAATTTTGAAAACAAATATAATAAACAAACTACATCCATTTCCTGAAAGAGATCATAGTAAATTATAAGCATCAGTACTAATGCAAAATTATTTGTATATCCAATTTATCTGAAATTGGCAAATTCTAAGTGCTAACACACTAAAGCTGAATATACTGAGTATTGTCACTTAGTGTCATAGGATGAGAAAGTTGGGGCTGTTCAGCCTGTAGAAGAGAAGGCTGCGTGGAGACCTCACAGCAGCCTTCCAATATCTCAAGGGAGCCTATAGGGATGCTGGGGAGGGACTCTTCATGAGAAACTGTAGTGATAGGACAAGGGGTAATGGGTTCAAACTTGAATAGGAGAAGTTTAGATTGGATATGAGGAAGAAATTCTTCACTGTAAGGGTGGTGAGGCACTGGAATGGGTTACCCAGGGAAGCTGTGAATGCTCCATTGTTGGCGGTGTTCAAGGCTGGGTTGGACAGAGCCTTGAGTGACATGGTTTAGTGGGAGATGTCCCTGGGCATGGCAGGGGGGTTGGAACTAGATGATCTTAAGGTCCTTTCCAACCCTAACTATTCTATGATTCTATGAAATTGCTTCTGTATCTCAGGTGTTTGTATTTTCACTGCATTATGTTTATCTACAGTCTTGAGTCTACATCCAGTGTTTCCTTTGTCTCTATGTCTCAGTATTTCTTCTGTCTTGGCTTGCAGCCATACCCTTTTATAATAGTTAAATGATGAGGAACTCCTGATGAGGAAATACTTAAATGAGGGAAGTATCCCTGGAACATCTAGCAAATTGTGCTGGCATTTCAGCTGAAAGAACATCTTGTAAACTGTACTGTACTTCCAACAGCTGAGTGTGGGGAAGCACCATGCTAAAGTAAATAACATCCTTTAGATAAACTTTTGCCAGTTCTACGCAGGAAAGCTTGCAGGGCATTTTCCCTGGTTACATAAACCAGAATGCTCCAGACAAAATCACACTTGGAATAATTACATTTCTCTTAATTTAAACGTCAAATCCCTTTTAATAGTTTAAAATAGAGAGTGTGTGGAAGAAGGGGAGGAGTGAGAAAGCGGCTGCATGGTTCTGAGTTACTGGCTGGGTTTAAACCACGGCAGTACATTATTTTTGACAGGCTATTTTAAGTGCTGGAAAATCATATCATTTCCATGTAGATGCAGTTCATGTAAGTTGATTGAATAGGCTCATAGTGCAATTTGTGAAAGTAAGATTCTTTGGTGGGAAAGAAGAAAATTCAACGTAGGATTATATTATCAATGGCTCTATTAAGCAAGTTATTTTTTTGTGTGTGTGCACAGAGATTTTAATCTCATTTAGAAACTAGATGTGCAGTATTTTCCCCACGCCCATCCTTGCAAACCTTGAAAACATTTCAATACAAGTCCAAAATGCCAGAAATACAAAAATCCTAAACACAATAATTAACAAAATATTTTAGAAGTAATTTAATTTTTATTGACAGTTGTTTCCTCTTTGTAGTACTCTTTAGTATCCACTCAGAACATCTGTTTTATCTACAGAGATTACATGAAGCATTTGGCATCTTTGTAAAGAATGAATACAGCTATTCTGTAAAAAAAAAAAAAGTAAAGATTTGAAATTCTTCTGTGAATCATGATGTAGGGATTTCAGAGCACTTCTGAATTCTTCAGTGTGTCAGTAACATTGCATAACTGCTTGTTTATACAAGGAGCTAATGAAGCTCCTTTTATCTGTAAGAAACTCCTACATTTTAAAGAAGTGGAAGTCTCTTTCCACCCCACTAAGTAGAACTCCCCCACCCAGATAAGACAAGAGCCAAAACTTCTAGATTAAATCTTGATTCATGTTTAACTAAGATTTTAGTCTGGAGTCAAAAACTCCTCATTGTATTTTGAAATATTTCATTTTGAGAAGCAGGAGGCTTCCAGCATTTTTTGAAAGTTTAATGGAGAATTCTATAGTTCCTTCCTGCCTACACTTTCTCACTGCTTTCGGCAGAATAGAAAAGCAGAGCTGTCATATGAATATAGACCGTACTACTGGCTGTCTTCTCTAATGAAGTAGGAGATCCAGAAAAAATAAAAACAATTTGCTCCAGGTTAACCTATGAACCTTTTTTTCTGTCAATTTAGATTCTTCTTAGCTAAAAGAAATAGAACACTGAAATGAATCTGAAATATCGTGCAGTTCTTGGAGAGGGAATTTTAATACTGTTTTTACTTCCCACTCTTTTGTTAAAATTTCTCTTTCTTCATTCTGTCCATTACTTTCTACCGGACACATACTTCACTTATAAAATGATCACTCCTGTCTCAACTGAGAATCGCATTATGTGTGGATATATAAGAGGACCCTTACAAATGTCTCAGATTACATGGATGCAAACTTGCATTCAAATATTTACTGTATTGCTGAAGTAATTGTTGATGTGATCAGATACACAATTCACTTTTACGTAAATCAGATAAAGGTTTATGAAGACATTACCAGAGCCTTGAGTTTGAAAGCCAGCACTAGGTTGGCAGCTGCATCTGAGCTCATTACAAAAGTTTTAACAATTCTGTACCACACAGGGACCAAGTTCAGATCCTCCCAGATCATCAGGCCTCATAGTTTCTCAGTATGGGACTAAACAAATACAATTCTCAGTTGTGACTAACCTGGTTCATTTTCATCAGTCCAGCAATCAGCACTCTGGGATCCTGAAATACTATTGTATCCTTGAGAAAGGATAAATCATTAAATGGATAAAATCTCAGCAGATAACACGCTTTTAATCACTGGTGTCTAACAGAGTAATGCTACCATCCTGAACTGGCTTAATAATTTTCTGACCAATTCCCATTTTAAAGGCTATTCCATTTACAGTCTGCTAGTGTTTCAACTGTCTTGCTTTCAAAAACATCACAGGACATATGTATTTCCTCTCTTTTTAGTGCTTTTCTAATGTTTTTCTTAGCCACTATTGTACTTCTTTTGTCATATTTAGAATCATAGAATCACAGAATGGTTTGGGTTGGAAAGCACCTTGAGATCATCTAGTTCCAACCTTCCTGCCATGGGCAGGAACATCTTCCACTAGACTATGCTGCTCAAAACCCCAGCCAACCTGGCCTTGAACACTGCCAGGGATGGAGCATTCACAACTTACTTGGGGAGCCTGTCCCAGTGCCTCACCAACCCCACAGTAAAGAAGTTCTTCCTTGTATCTAACCTAAATCTCCCCTGTTTAAATTTGTCCACGCTACCCCTTGTCCTATCTCTACAGTCCCTAATGAAGACCTTGTCCTATCACTACAGTCCCTGATGAAGAGTCCCTCTCTGCAATTTTGTAGGCCCCCTTCAGAGCATTCATTGCTGGTGCTGGCATCCAACTGGTAGGGTTGGGATGGATCAGTGCTCCCCCTCCCGCAACAAATCCAGTTTAAAGCCACCTTCACCAGCCTGGCAAGTCTCTGCCCAAAGATGCTCTTCACCCTTCCTTGTAGACCCCATCAGCCTCCAGTAGACCAGGCTTTCCAAAGTGAGACCCATGGTCTAAGTAACCAAAATCCTGACTACAGCAGCACCTCTCTAATCATTTGTTAATCTGCAACATTCACCTCGCCATTTCAAGGCCCTCTCTTTGACCTGGAGGATTCATGAAAAAACAGTCTGAGCTCTGGAGCCCCTTACCTCCTTTTCCACAGCTCTGTAATCTTTCTAATGCTCCCTAGACTGCTGCTGGCTCTATCATCAGCACCCACATGGGCCACTAGAAGTGGAAAACAGTCAGTGAGACTTGGACTAGGCAGCCTGTTGGTAACATCCCTGATCTGAGCTCCTGGAAGGCAACACACCTCCCTTGAGAATGGGTAAGGCTGACAGATGTGTGCCTCTGTGCCTTTCAAAGTAGAGTCACCTACTACTATCACTGGCCACCTTTCCTTGGGATCAATGGTGACTATCTTCTTTATTGCTGGGGCAATTGGCTTCTTTTCTGTTGTGGTGGGTGTTGTCACATTAGCCCCCTGCAGAGCTGTGAAGCAGTTCTGGGTGGGGACATCATGTTTTGGAGGAAGCCCCTTGTTTTTATTTGTCCTCTTCCTCCTCCTTTTGGTGTCTTTTTGAGTTCCCAGCTCCCTTGATTAAATGCCCTTCATCTTTCCCATGTGTGCCACGGGGAGGTCTGTGGCCTCTGCACAGTGGCCTACAGGCCCCCCATAGTTCGGGCTTTGAGCCACCAGTCCAGCTCCCTCTCACCCTCCCTGATGTCAGTCTATCGACTGCCTCCTACAGCTCAGCCACCTGCTGAAGGAGGTCGTTCACCAGGGCGCACCATGTTCACGTGGTCCATGGTTTGTCCTTGCCTCCAGAGAAATGTCAAGGAATTTCTTACAGTCTGAGGTCTGCACTGCAGCCACCCCCTTCACCAGCTCTGTCTGGGTGGCAGAACCAGGTAGCCAGCACAGACCTTCCAGACTGGGCTGCAGCCCGTGCCCTCAGGTGGGTGCTCACCATCTGGTTATTATCCCTTCCTGCACCACCAGCTGTGCAAGCTGCTGCACCACTCCCTATTCACCAGCTCTAATCATGGACTATCAGGTTGCTCGCGCTTCCAAGGCAGTGTCTTATCCATTCAGGGGGTGGTGATCATCACTCCTGGTGCCAACCCCCTGAGTCTGCTGCTCGCTGACTTTCTTACCCCTAAAAGGCACCTTCTGCTTTCCCCTGTTTGGGTTTTCCACCCCCTATGTTAAGTATTCTGATGCAATTGTGGGTCCTCTTCTCACCTTGGCATGTTTAAATAATTTATTTTGCCCTTGCCACAACATCTACAAACATTGTGAACTAAGACCTTATGCAAATCTTATTTCTAAAAATTACATCTGGTACTGCTCTCTCGCCTGTGCTCTTGCATACTTATAAGTTATACTTTTTTTTCAATTTTGAAAGCCTACAATTCTACATATTCTACAACAATACAAACAGTCCTGCAGACATTAGCAGCCTATTGGCATTATTAGCCTCCACAAAAAATTTTCTTAATGTTAACAGTAGATTTTCTAAAACTGGGAGGTTATTCTGAGCCAAAGGCAATAGGTGAGATAGCCATTTTACTCACTCTGCTTTTTGAAGTCTAAATTCATCAAAACTTGTAAGTGCTTGCTTTATATTAGAACATACTTAAATGTACAAAGTGCTTTGCTGAGATGAGCTATATAAGCAGACTGCTGTGCTTGGTGGCACTGGTTTTTCTCACTCCTCTCTCTTGGTTTCTTGAATAACTGACTTACCTTAATAGATTCAGTGTTGTTACCAGTAGCTCTTGGGTCTGAAGAGATAAATTTACCCACAGGAGCATGGAAGAAACTGCATTGTTTCAGGTAAGATATATCCACCTGCTTTGTCTACCCGTACCTCATGCTGAAGGCTGACCTCCAGCAGAGTTTGGGTTCTCATGCAGTGGCTTGAAAAAGGGTGTGCCATTGAAAATCCAAGAAGGAGATAATACTTAATCAGGAAAAGTGAAACTACAATCATAGAATCATTGAATAGTTTGGGTTGTAAAGGACCCTCAAATATCATCTATTCCAGACACCCTGCAATGAGCACATATTCAATTAGATCAGGTTGCCCAAAACCACATCCTGTCTAGCTTGGAATGTCTTCGGGGATGACACATCTACCACCTCTCTGGGCAACCTGTTACAGTATTCCACCACCCTCATCGTAAAGAATTTTTTCCTCATGTCCAGCCTGAATCCCCCCTCTTTTAGATTAAAACCATTGCCCCTCGTCTTCTCACAACAGGCCCTGCTAAAAAGTCTCTCCCCATCTTTTTTTAGGCCCCTTTTTAAGAAATGAAAGGGTGCAATAAAGTCTCTCTGGAGTCTCCTCCAGGCTGAACACCCCAAATCTCTCAATATTGCATTTGTATTAACTCTACCAAATGCAAGGCACTGAATCATACAATGGTTTGAGTTGGAAGGGACCTAAAAGATTATCGAGTTCCAACCCCTCTGCCATAGGCAAGGACATCTTCCACTAGGCCAGGCTGGTCAGAGTTCCAACCAACCTGGGTCTTAAACACTCCCAGGGATGAGGCCTCCGCAGCTTCTCTGGGCAACCTCTGCCAGTGCCCCACCACCCTCACAGTACATGATTTCTTCCTAATATATAACATAAATCTACCATCTTTCACCACTTGCTCCTACAAAAAGTTCCTCTCCAGCTTTCTTATAGCCCCATTTCAGATACTGAAAGCTGCTATAAGCTATCTCCAAAGCCTTTTCCAGAGGATACACAATTTCAGTTTACTGAAATTGATCATGTTCTCTTTTTCCTAAACATACCAAATATGATCTTGATATTTCCTTGATATGATGATAAACATAATTGCCTTTATATTGCATAAGTAAGGACCTATGTAGCAATAAAAACCATTCCTCATAAAATTAAAATCATAAATTATAGATTAACCTCTATGGGGAAACAGATATGACTGGTTAAACTGAAGTATATTTGTACACAACTATCAGTCATGCACAAATCTGATAATTTCTCTGCATTATTTGATAATTTAAGAAAAGTTTTGGCTTAAATGCAAGGACTGGCCTAGCCCATTCAAAATGTGGTTTTGAGAATTCTCACACAAATGTAATAAGATTCATATAAGATAAACTGAATATTTGTGAACCTCTGCTTGACAATAACAACCAGATCCTCAGGCTCAGTGGGAAGTGGGCTATAGTTCTTAAACCAGCCATGGCAACGTGCACTCTTTCCCTACAGTATACAAGGGGCTCCATGTCTCCCCATTTAGCCATGTAACTCTCTAGCAATCACTTCACTCTGGGTGAGTGATATCAGGCAGATATCCAGGTTTCCCTAAGGCACTTGAATAAATGTTTTTTACCCTCTCTTATTCTTGCTAGAATATTAATTAACTATATCAGAATGAAAGTGGGATGTTGCAAAGCAAAATAGAAGTGGGTTCTTAATACTGTGTAAGGATGAATTGAACATATAAAAAGCCATCTATAACGTGAATCCCTTTCTGAGAAATTTCCTCCCCCAAAAAAAAATCTTTATTTAATGTTAAGGATTATTAATGAAATTACATAAATTATTACTGGTTATGTTTTCATTGAACTAAGTAAGGCAATTCTTAATATATTAGAGATGCTGGTTATATGTCCTCTTTTCTTCAAAACAAGTCGTATCAGAAACATAAGTTTTGACATTCATGCTAATCTAACTTCAAATTCTCTCATTCTTTTTTACATCAAAGAGGATACATAATGTGTGCTACAGAATGAGACAGTCACAGCAGAAGCATTTTTTAAAACACCTATATGTATTTTTCTTTTTCTTTTTTTTTTTTTTTAGGAAAAATCTTTGTAAATCACCTTAATTCACTCTTGACAGGTAGAGTTAGGAAAACTGGAGCATGAAAGTAAGGAGAAAATACAGACTTACATTTTAGAAACTCATCTGGTACTCAAAACATCTAGGTTTAGTGGGACAAGAAATTTATTTTCAGTACCTGATCATATAACAGTTCTTTTCTCACAATATAAAATGAACACACTGGTAGTTGTGAATCCATACGCAGCATTCCAGGTATGAATACACAAAAAAGAAGAAAGAAGTCAAACAGGCGACCAATGTGAAATGTGACACCACACTCCTCCTATTTTATCTTGGGAAACATACTTGCTTCCAGATTGTCAAAAGTATTTAGATGTTCAACTTTGCCAGGTCTAAGAGATTTAGTAAAACATCTTCTTTTAGTCACCTGTCACTAATGATCATAATTTAATGCAAAATCTAATATTTTTTATTAGCTAGATATAAGTTAAAAAAATGAAATAGGGAAAAGAGAATCTGGCTAAAGTCCACTGCACCATTAAAGAACCAGATCACAATCCGCCAGGATGACAAAGGTCTGAATACAAAAGAGAAGCCTATAAGGAAAGATGTTGCCTGGAAAACTATTACTTAAAATCAAGACAGCTCAAGCCCTGACAGTGTTGCTTAGATAGGAAGTTCTGTCTACCTGTCTGTGTCTGACTCACATTTCCTTCCAGGCAGGAAGTGACTGTGGCAGACTGATGAAGAAAGAGCTGAAGTAATCAGAACTGCAAGCTTTCACTAAACCAGTTGGGCCCACCAGCCACATCAGCTTTTATGTTACTCAACTTCCAGCCAGTCATTAAAGAATAACAGACCCAGAGAATTAGTAGGTTTTTATCTGAATCCAGACATCAGTGATTTAAGTGTTGAAAGTCATGTAATGCAGAAGAAAGAAAAATTAATATCTTCAAAAATACATCACTTCTTTTTCAATGCTTCAACACTCACCTATGTGAACAGTAGTACTCTACATCTTGAAAGAATGTTGTACCAATTCATTAGAGAATGTCAATAGCTAAAACTATAATAACCAGGGCTGCGTGAATACCAAAGCCTGAGAGAGACTACAGTGCATGCATTCTCTCCCTGGCTCATGCATCATGCCACCTGGATATGCTCTAGTTGCAAAGCAAAGTACTGTAACTGAGGACTGCATGAATTTAAGGTTAGAGAAAGCATAGACAGGAGGACGGTATCACAGAGAGTTAACATGTAACTTCAGAACAATAAAAATGATTCTGTAACAAATGGGAGAGATGGGGGATGGAAGAGTGAAGGAATAATGTAACAACACAATGTACCAATGACCTATATGGGGAATCATTATTGTGCAGTTAAGTTCAACTTCAGAAAAGCATGTAAGTTTTACATTTGGAAAAAGAAAATTAATGAAAAGTTACAGACACCTTTGTTGAAATTACTGAGTAGTCTGTTGTAGAAAATCTTTTAGAGCTAATGCATTCATAAGAGTTTTAGAAATATTAATTTCATGGCTAACACAACATTTAATTGACTTGATTTTATAATACCCCCAATTTATGCAAGACAGTAAGTCACATCAGATAAGAAAACAAAATTTTGCAAATATTTTACATGTTATAAGATTTTTGCATAAGACATAACTTCACAACCTAGTGGTTTCATTGTGCAAAATGAATGTTATTTATATTCCTAAGTATCAGCCAATATTAAGACACTCAAGCCTATGTTTCTGAAGAAGGGTAAGGGAGGAAGCTATGCCAGAAGCCTACAATTTCTCCTTGGTTTTAGATTCTTTGAAAATATCATGTTTATATGTTGATTTTGACCAATCTAGTCATGGCTGTTAAAAGAAAGATGCAACTAAAATTATATGCCCCAAATCAAAAAAATCTCTTTTAGTTTTCCATTTCACATTTGATCTTCAGTAATTTTACACCGTCATTTAACCCTCCTTTTTCCTTCTCATTAAAGTATTTTAAACATTTAGTGCAACATTGATACTTTTATAGCAGCAGTGTTAAAATGCACATAAAATTAAGGAGATTCAGAGAGGAAATAATATTAGAACACGTTACCACACATAGTATGTGATATTTACTGGATCATATTTTATTATTTTATTTACTGGCTTATTTTACTGTTGTCTTGGGTCTCTGCTATCATTGTAACTTTCCATTCTCTGTCTGACAATAAAAGAACATTAGCTGTAGCAGATAAAGTTGTTAAAACCCCCAGAACAGCAACACCACCACAAAAGCCAATATCTGGAAGCTAATATTAGCTGGATGTAACCTGAAAATAAAGCACCCACCTGTTTTCATAATGGCAGCAATTAGCCACTGGATCCATTGGCTGAGCATTTCAGAGGACTATCCAAAAAAGGAATTTGTAATTCAAGAATGGTGTTTGAACGGAAATAGCAATTAATCTGAGGAAGTCCTTCATTCGAGGTTGCTTGTGAACTCAGATCAGATCAGCTGATCAGAATAGCTCTTTCTGTCCTTTATGTCTAAAAATAGTAAGAGTTTCTTAGCCACTTTATCACTGCCCCTAAGGTTGTGACACAGTAGTTCTGGCATCAATAACCATTGGAAAACTCCTCTTATTTTTAAGGTCAACTTCTAAGTTAGCTGTGGCAGCACTGTGATGCAGGAGCCCTCCTGTTACTTTTGTGAACTTTGGTTTCTGCATTGGTATATTAACAAGTATCAGGAAAGGAGAGATGGGTGTTTGTTAGCATACCATCTCTGGGCTTTGCCCAACCTGAGGCTCATTTTGATTTGTGGTGAAGTTTTCTCTCATTTCACCCTTTCTCATCTGACTTTCTACTGAGTCTAAATTTTCAGCTAAGGCTGTCTGAAACGGCTGAGGCAGAAAAGCTCTTCTTTCCTATGATAAGAATCCACTGAATGCGACATTCTGATGGGAGATCAAGTTGAATTTAACATTACCTTGACTACAGAGCTCTTGTATGCACTGTATGAATATATTTCCCACTGTCAGGCAGACAGGTGAGCATATGCAAATGAAAATACATAAATACTAATTTCATTAATATTGGGGAAAGGTATTAGTGACACCAGTTGTACTCTTCATTACTGCAATAAAAAAGAAGTGATGGAAGAAAGTTAACTTGATGGTGCATGTGGTATAAATACCTCAGAATAATTACTGAAAAGATACTTAGGCATCATTTCTGGAGAATGTGTGGATTTGCAAAGAATTTAAATAAAGGGAATAAAACTAGAAAGATGACTATACAAATGAAAGCAACAGTTACCGTATTCCAGAAAAATGCTTTTTTGTAAACCACTAAAAGGCAGATATTTGGTTGATTAACAGTCAGTAGAGTGATAATGATTCCTAAACTCTGCCAGCATCTCAGACTCCATGTTTCTATTGCAGCTGGTATGCTGCAAGTTGTACAAAACAACAGGTTTCTCTCCATCTAGTTTTTGAAAGATCTCTTAACTGAAGCACTGTGAGGGAAAATTAAAAATTGCAAATATTTTCTTAGAAATAGTAAAAACATTTTCTGTTCCTTTTCATGGCAGTATAAATTTCAAACAACTCTGATTTTAAAATGTACATAATCAGTAGGTCAGGCACAGAATGAGTCTGATTCTATAGCTTTTTCATCATTTAAAGGTATGAGAACTTGCCTTCAAGGTGAATCAGGATTTTTTTCTAAAAGAACTGATTCATACATTCATTGACCCCAGAAAATTCAGGTTTAATAAACTAGCATAAATTAATCAATTTAATAAATCTGTGGTTTCTATCGAAAGACTCAGCATACTCTACATCTGAAGACAAGCACAAACTGTACATTATGATGGAGAATGCCACTGGAGAAGACAAGTACAGAAAAGTAAGAGGTTTTATGAAAAGAACATATGGCAATCAGGAAGAGTATTAGATGAGAAGAAAAATATCCCTATAGCTTTCCTACATTACCATGTACAGAACATATTCTAGCCAGAAATATTACCAAGAGCATGCAAACACAGTAAATGTTAGCAAAAAGAGTTAGTGAAAAAATGCAGAGTTCTAACCTAAAGTCCTAAAAGCCAAGAAAGTTAATACATGTTCATGAGTTTCTAAAACATTATTGAAATTATCTTAATGCCCAATAATGAAAAAATGTATACCATTTCTCAGGAGATTTCATTTAAGAAATTGCTACATCTTAAGTCAAACTAGTAAATGTAGATCTAAATTAATTCATGACTGTCCACATAATTGCCTTCCACAGTTAGATGGAAAAGAGTTTGGAAAAAATTGCAAAAAGTCTTCCACGCACTAGTTTTCGTCCTCATCCCAGAAGAAAAAAAAAAAAAAAAAAAAAAAACAACACTATTTTGATTCTCTTGATATCACATAGGCTAATTCTTTGGTTATACCTTAATCTTTAACAATCTTTCTATTCTGTTCTATGAAACAAACACTTGAATCTAATAACTTGTCCTCTGAAAGGACTAAACAAATAAAACAAATATTACTCTCAAGAATATTACAATCCTTTCCCCAGAATCCTTAGGGAAAAGAAAGTGATAGTGTTTACGATTATTGTAAAGGACACAAGTTCAATTTCTGTAGTAGGCAGATGTGCTGAAATTCAATATGCATAGTACGACAATAGTCCAGATAGCTCTGTTGGCTGAAGAGACCATCTTTACACAATTCTGTCTTACTGCAATATATAAAATGGATTATGGTTCAAACAAGATCTTAGAGAACTAACTCTGTATTTGTTTCTTTAAATATAATTTCAATCTAATATAGCCTAGTTTTAAGTGTTAGGGGGTTAAAAGAGAGTTCAATTACAAGAATGGATGAGGACAGAATAATGACAGACTGTTCTCTTGATTTTAAGAGGAACCATCTCTGTCCAGAGATGATTTTCAGCACTTTAATCAGTATTTCAGTTCAGGTATCATTGACCTTTCACACCATATGCCCTGGTGCAACAACATGCTGTAAAAGAACAAGCAGAATTGGCACATTAATCACGGTACCCACTGTTAAGATTCATCTTGCAAGGAAGAAGACACAAGAGGAACTGGAATTTTGATTTAAAAAGAGATAAATAGGTTAAACAGTGTATCAGAAATACAAGGGATACAGAAAAGACAAAGATTAAAAAAAAATAAATCAGATAACATAGTGAGATGCTACAAAACAAGACAGACTATGATTCAGAAAAATCTTTGCCTTGGAGGAACTCATGGTATTTACCTTTGTTAACAAAGATAATAGAGTGGGGCTTATTTTCTCTTGTTAAACAACAATAAATTAGATCCACTTTACTGTGCTGTAAACCCTTCCTAATAGCCCTTTTTTAAGGTATAATATTTTATTACATCAGGCACCTTTGATATTTCTTCATATAGTCAATTGGAATCAGTTCTGTTTATGTTTCATCAACAGATGTATATTGAGCATGTTACTTTCTAGTAGCACTTCCACAATACAGTTTTAAGAGAATAACTCAGTATATACTTCAATTTTTTGGTTCCTTAATGACTGGAAAGTTCACATTATGTATAATTTCTTTTGACAGTAGTAGAACTACTCAGTGTGTAGTCTAATAGTAAGGCAACTTGATAATATATTTTTTATTATTTTTATGTAAAAAAAAATTAATGTTCCAGTTTTTCCCTATCTGGATGTCTATAAAGATCTTTGTGCATCCTTAGTTCAACACAGTTGCAAAAAAGCTTTTATTTATAAAGTCTGACACTACATTTCCAGTATAATCAAATTGGTTGCACTCCACATGAATACCATACAAATTGCACTATAATTTAATAAGGTGTGATCACTCAAGTGAATGTCAATATCTAACCTTGTCATAGGACACTGTACCTCAACCATGATTTCTGGAATACCTATGATCCAGATGTCATTAGAAGGAAAAGAGAGAGGAGAGGCACATACATTTATAAGCACGGAACCAAGCAAAATTAAATGAATAAATATTTGAAAGTTTAACTTATTTTTTATTGTATTGTCAATGAAAACTATTGAAACAACCACGTATAAGTTAATCCTAACTTTAAAAATGTCCTTCTTATGTTTCAAAAGTCAAAATGCCCTTACTCTAATTAGAAAGAAAAAAAAAAAGGAGCTTTATAGTATTTCTTTTCAGTTCTTCTACATCTTTTTTAACTACAGTGGCTGCTGATACTTCTGAAAACATTACTTTTATTTCAATAGAAGCATTTTTGCAGTGTTTGAAAAGGTGCAAACTTACATTGGAAATTAATATCTAAGGATTCATTAGGCACACAATCAACATAATCCACTGGCATTATCAGCGCATACACCTGAGAAGTTAGACAAAAATTGGTAGCTGTTGGTAACTGGTCTTTTATTACAAATTACATACTCTCAACTTTATTAACATTGAAACGTTTTGGTGTATTCTGTCATGGCTTAAGCCCAGCTGGTAATTCAGCACCATGCAACCACTTGCTCACCCCCTGCTTCCCCTCACTCTTGGCGTGATGGGGAACAGAATTGAAAGAATGCAAACCCCGTGAGTTAAGAACAGTCCAATAACTAAAGTATAATATAAAACTAATAATAATAATAGTAATAATGATAAGGGAAATAACAAGGGAGAGAATATAAAACTAAAAGGTGAAAGGAAATACAAAATAAACACAGATAAATACAATTGCTCACCACCTGCTGACCGACACCCAGCCAAACCCAAGCAGTGACTGGTCACTTCAAGGTAACTCCCCCCAGTTTATATATTGGGCATGATGTGCTGAGGTATGGAATACCCCTTTGGCTAGTTTGGGTCCTGTCTCCACTCTCTCCCAGCTTCTTGTGCCCCTCCCCACTGGCAGAGCATGAGAGACTGAAAAGTCCCTGATAAGCATAAGTGCTATTTAGCAATCACTAAAACATCAGTGTGTTATCAGCATTGTTCTCAGACTAAAGCCAAAACACAGCACTGCACCAGCTTGTAGAAAGAACAAAAAAATAACTGTTACAGCTGAAACCAGAACAATTCCATCTCCAATTCTGTTCAACCAGGAAGTCATCTGTGGCAACAGTAAAATTTCTGATGTTTTATTCTAACATAAGAGAATTTAATAAACATACTTCAAACACATTATTCCTGTTAATTTATGATGTTGCACACTGTAGAAATATTCAATATGAAAAAGAAGATATTTTTCTGGGACAATAACTGTGAAGTTCAAGTATCTTCAACCTCCAACAACATATAACCTATTATCAGGACACATAGGATGGGCATGTTGATTTGGGCTGGTCGAACATAAGGCTCTGAAGTATTATCATGGTCAAAATATTTACTGGCAGATGAATTACTTCAAAAAGCTTGACGAACAAGCTGCTAAGAAGTTTGCAGAGTTTTCTGCTTACATTCAAGTCAAAATACTATCAGTGAGACTGATGCCAATTACAGCAAGAGAAACTGAAATTTTATCTGCAACCAGAAAGCATAGATGTTTTAATTATAAGTATTAAGCATTTATAGTTTTCAAGTAATTTTGGTTTTGTATGAATATATACATACATTTTAATTAGGTTCATACTTAATCACAAATGGCCTGGGTACTCCCACTTCTGATTCTCCAGGTTCTTGTGACTTAACAGCATGTCTCAGGATTTTTTTAAATCAACCTCACAAAAACACACAAGCATTGAGAGTTTTGAAGAAGGTCACTGACAAGGTGATGTGTGTACAGAAGATGGGTGTTTTGAATGATACAGTTCAGCAGTTCCCTTGTTATAGGAGGACTAGGAAATTATAAGAGTAGTTACTTTGGAGAACATAGTTGGGTCAAATAAAATATCTGTTTACATCAGTTTCCCGTCTCCTCCAGTGATCAACAAAGCGTGCCCAGGGAGCAAGTGAAAGAATATGGCAAGCATCTAGTGATTTTTCCCCAGAAATATTCTTCCACCTCCCAGCTTTAACAATTTGTACATAAAGCCTGAATCAGATCTGAGGCAATACTATTACTAAACCTTAAGATTATTTTCTGCCACAACAGAAAAGCAGTTAGAAAATTCCTGCTTATAAACCTTGCTCCACAGGTCAAGAAATGTTTTGTTTTCCTTTCTCTATAGTTTTATCTGTAATGAACTATATATGAAATATATGAGGACTGACAGTAGTTCATACAGAAAACCTGTGAGTAATGAGTGTATACACATACTAACTAAAAAAATTATGGTTGATTTTTTTTTTTTCCCTAAAAAAATGGAGTGTCCTAATCAGGAAACTGAAACAGTGTCACCTGATTTATGCATCCATAGAACATTACAAGAAGTAAATAGCAAAAGTGAAAAAACTGACTGAATCTTCCACAGATCAGCTGAATGACAAACATTATTTTTTGTCCAGGTGTTTGTATTCTCACAAATATGGCAGACAGTTAATACAGTTGAAGAATTCACAATTGTCCCACAAATCCTACACAAAGTAAAAAACTGATGCTGAATGTAGCTTTATTGGCAGTGCATTAAATAAATAAGGTCTACCGGATAATTAAGATTGCACATATATTAATAACTGCAAATTTCTTTTCAGTTTAAATTGTCTTACTAATTATAAAGGTTCTTTAATTTCGATATATCAACGCAGTGAATTAACATACCTACTTAGATATCTGGGTAAGTTTCTTCTGGATTACAGATTTATGTCCTAGAATATCATAGTTGCATCTCTAAGCAGGATATCTTACTGACTTCAAAGGCATTTGGCACAGACCAAATGGGTTGCGAACCCACTGACAAGATCAGACAAAAAGCATCCTTTAGCACACTTAGGGTTTTGGGGGGGGAGGTGTGTGTGTTTTTCTGTTTTTAATGCAGATAAATAATTTGAATCTGGAGTAACTATTCCATGTCAATACTCAGAAGAAATAGAAACTATTGAATACAAATGACCAAAAACCAGGGTGCTTCGCGGGATCTGTGAAATTATAGAATATAATTTTGGACTTAAACAGATCTTTTGAAAATGTTAGCAAAGAAAGACGGCAACATTGGATCCGAAGAACTTTCATTGAAAAAGATGTTGCTTCAGCACTAAAAAGGTCCAGCACTACAGACAGGTCCTGTATAACTCTGCCACTTGTTTCCTTCTGTTGCTCAATACATGCAGTATGTTCTAGTCAGAGAATTATAGAATAGCTAGGGTTGGAAAGAACCTTAAGATCACCTAGTTCCAAACTGCCTTCCATGGGCAGAGACACCACACACTAAACCATGTCACCCAAGGTTCTGTCCAACCTGGCCTTGGACACTACCAGGAATGGAGCATTCACAACTTCCTTGGCCAACCTGTTCCAGTGCCTCACCACCCTTACAGTAAATCCTTGCTTTCTCCCACCAATATAAATCAGATTTTCCTGTTGGCAAAAGCGTTGCCTTGCCCCTGCACGCAGTGGTTAGAATACCCACTTTGGACACAGAAGACACAGGTGAATGCTTGCCTTATTCAACTAGACTTAATCTGTTCATTTCATATAGTAATAATGCCTGTGATCCCACAGCTCAAAAGTAATTGCTTTAATATTTTATGTTATTCTACCTTTTAAAAATAGCTAAATATTACCTCTTGTAAAAAAATACTTTTTTTTGACATTTATGATTGTCCCTTGCAAGTCACATATTTCAGAAGATTTTGATGCAAATGGAAATCCCTGCTCTGCCAAGTGGAACCGAGATTTCAGCCTGTGACTTGTTTGAGGTGAACATTCTGGTTACTGCACATGATTCGGTGATTCTGCATATACAGACGTACACACACAGCTTATGCTGTAACACTCAGACTACCCTGCAGCTCACAATGCTTCCTGAGAAATTCCTTGTTGAAATATAATAGGGTATTTTTGAGGAGAAAAAAACAAACAAACAAACAAAAAAAAACCCTAAACCACACCAGCATTTTTTTACTGGATGTATTCTCTTATTACAAGCATTTTCCACCAAAAGAAAGATTCTGTTATGCAAGTATGGAAAAGAAGAGCTTCTTAAGCACAGAATAAAAGGATTCTGGCCATGACATTATATTGTTCTAATAAGAATATCTTCTTAGTTTCACCACTCTGTTGAAAATTCCAACACTATTCACACTTCAAACATCCATAAAACAAATAAGCTCATTTTAATTATTTTACACTCTAGTAACTTTATTTTGTAACAGCCAACAGGAAAATAACGTTTTCCTGACATTGCCTCTGCCTTGGCATTTATAGGATTATTTTTAAATGTCATTGCTTTTCCTTAATAAGATGACTCTTTTTAAACCAATATTTATATATGTGATTAGAGAGTTACTACACAGGGCAAACTCCATCCTGCTGAAGTTTTCTTTTAGCATTACATTGACCTCAACTTTACAATTCACAGTGGAGCTAGGGTAGGGTCTTTGGGACAATTCGCTGATCAAGGCGTACATTTTGTCTTTAATAATCTGTTACAAGCATTTAGCACAGTTACAGCTTTTGCCCGAGTGGACCAAAACAGTGGGCAAGTTACTTATTTGAAAAATCTGCTCACTTGTGTGAATGGCTCACCTGTTCAAAGGCTGTTGGAAAGCCCACTTCAAGATCTGATATCACTATCCCTAAGCTAAGTCCCTACACAAACACACACACACAATTCCAGCTGTTAAAGGTGCCATATATTTATCTTTTACACACTTTTTACGGTTTTAGGTGAAGTTTTGATTTTGACAAAATTATAAATGGTTTGCTATATTTTAAAATTTTAAAGCTGAATAATTTTACTACAAAAAGTAGTAAAAAATCTTTACCACAAAAGAAAAAAAAGTCTTTGAAATTTTTGTATGCTTCATGAATTCTTGAAACATTTGCAATATGACCAATTTGTTCAAGCTACCGTATACTACACGTTCCCTGTTTCCCAATATGCTCCAAGTTCATTCATGATGTGGTGGCCCCAATCTTGGCATACTTATTAAAGCTGTAAACACCTATTTTTACTGTTGCTGCTCTTCAATATTGTAGTTGAGAAGACAATTTTAATTAATGTTTAAGGTAAGAGGCAATAACATTCACTGGCATTATAGTTGGTTATCTGAAAATTAAGCTAGTAACGACTTTTATGCTGGTCCTTACTGCATCAGGAAGCAATTCAATTTGGTCTGAGCAGGAAAAAGAACCTCTTAGTTGCCCTTCAGGTATAACCCAAACACATTCTCTGACAAATTCTCTGAAAAACTCTGTCTCCTTTGTAATTTAGATGGCTTATGGTCAGGTATTTCAGGTACAACTAGTGATCTGTCAGTTTATTACATTTCAAATCTGTTTACTTCTATCAAATTTATTGCAGCTTTCACTGAAGTAAGAATGAATGCTGTTCTTACACAGTGAAGTACTTTTCAAATACCATACCTCCTAGCACTGTGAAAAAGCTGTCTGAAATGTTGGAGATTTAAAGTGGCATTGTAAACTGTCAGCTGGTCTTCAAAACATATACAAACAATAGGTCCAGTTTCTAATTGGACTGCCTAAAATTAGGCCCTTAAACATCTACTTCAGAGCTCTAGATTTTGAAACACTTTGAAATTATGTGAAGTCAATATTTTTGTTTGCTGATATCAGAGTATAATTTCATACCAGCTGTAAATTCAGACACTTCATGTTGCTTGAAACTAGGACAGTTACTGCCAAGAATCAGTGACAGTGAAAATTTAGCGCGGGTGCCCCAAAACCATCTTAGCAATTTCTGCAGTTGAGGAAACAATTTGTTCTGTTTTCCATGCTCATTTTCTTCCTCATTTTTGGATGAACTCTCATTAGTTTCTCTTTGCCTGACTTCTACCTATCCTATATATGGATTCATCCTGAACAATATACGCCACATCAAATATTAGGAAGCACTGCTCTATCTAGTGGGGAAACTGACAGAGATCCTTGGGAAAGGAGGGAAAAGTTTGCTTATGTTAAAAGGAAAGCTGGGGGAAAGTTCTCAGGATAGGTCAAAAGGGGAAAATATAAGAAATTGAAAATAATACTGAACAATTAGCATTTATATTAAGTCAGTTCTCAGAGTCTGGGCATCACAAACAAACAACGTGTTCACAGAAAAAAGTGAGACTCAGAGATGTGGCCATAAAACCAGTAGCAGAGTTTCACTGCTGTTTCCAACATTACACATTTAATAAGCCAAAGCCTGGTGGACTAAGACTGATCAAAGGACATACCATGTACTAGCTGCCACTTGAAATTCTTTCACAGCTTTGCAATTGATGTGCAAGTATCAGAGAATAAAGTGTCACATATTGCTGTATGAATAATTGTCTGACAATTGTTTTTAGACAGTTTTGTAGTGTAATTATCCCTCTTCTTTGGCATCCTTCTAAGGAAAACCTAGAAAAGCAATATGTGCAAGTCTGAGAGGCAGAAACCTGTTTTAAGATCTTAATGAAAGGATATATAGACATCGTATCTCACCTTTGTTATCTCTGTGGGAAAGATTTAAGCTGAGCTCAAGAAATTCTTTATATACCCTCTTTCATGAAAGTTCCCCTGTTTCGTGGATTCACAAAGTTGTTATGGTCTGTATTCTAGGACTGGTGGATGTCCTACAAGAGAGACAACTGCTTATACCGGGAACTGCAATATAAAAGGACAGTGAAACAAAAGCACTGCTTGCTTGCCTGATGAAAATTTTTGTTGTCTATTTTTTAAACAGTAATATTCAATATAGGACTGACCTGAGATTGATTTTGCTGTCATTTGCACCTTCCCAAATTGAAACCTGATTAAAGCCATCAGGTGACACTACTGAAAAAAAACCCACAAATAAACACAAAATCAAGCTCTTTATGATCAGATATCAAAAAGCTTTCAAAGCCATGACCTCTAAGAATGTTAAACTTAAGTGGACATTTAGCAGCAATTATTTCAAGGTAGCTGAAATTCAGATAAGGTGATCCAATGGATTTTTTAAAAAAAATAAGGTTAACAAAAAAAAAAAAAAAAAAGGCAGACTTTTGGAGATTTTTTTTCACCCTCTGATTTTGTAATGCCACTGAGCAGCGGTCACATTTATCTGCCCAGCACAGTGCCACATGTACTTTAATTCATCCCTTCCCAGGTAACAATATAAAGTATGCTGTAGCTGTATGGCAAATTGAGTACCTATACTATTACTTCAGTTTAGCAATCCACAAATTCTAAACTCTGAAACTCTAAACAACATGGTAGGCATATATCAACAGCACAGAGCCTGACAAATAACTGAATACTTACCCTGCATTCCTAAATGTGGGGGAAAAAAACAATCTTAGACATATAAATCCAAACAACAAATTTTATCTGCCTGTGAGGAACTGTAGTAATTATACTGTTTGTATAAGGAAAGGATTTTATTTAATATATTTATGCCCCATAAATGAACAGCAGCTACCAGTTTCTTTTATGCGACTTTGCTTTCTGACCTGATAATTTTTTACAAAGCCTTGCTCCAGAAATTGGAGGAATTCTTAATAACTGTGTAGTAAATCACCTTAAAATGGTTTTATTGTAATTATTTTACTATTATTTATTGTTAAAAGTGTTTTTTTTTTTTTTTACCAGAGAAGATATTGCACAAATATACTGAGTGAATGTGTGCAGAGGTTACTATCCATTGGACTAAAATGAATCTTAGCCCTCCCTATAACAAGTTCAGTAATAACTGATAGTTAAAGCCAAAATACGCAACACTGCAGCCAAAAAAACCCCCAAAATCAAAAAACCAACAAAACAAAAAACAAACAAACAAACAAACAAACACACAAAACCTAGCAAGATTAGAACCATTAGAATGACCTGAATGGAAATTGAAGACTGAGAAAAATAATAAGATACTGAAAATTTTCTCCATTTTCCATATGTTCTGCTCACTGAGGCTAGCACCCCCACATGGTCTGAGAGAACACTGTAGAAGTAGCACTTTTGCTTGTTGTTTGATATCATCTCTGCTCTTCTTTATTGCACTGCTGCCCTTTCAGGTGCAAAACTTCAAGGGGCATGCAGTCAAATGCTGTTTTAAGGACAGCTATGGCACAGAATTTGCTAACTAAAGTATTATGCAGGCAGAAGAACCCTCCCAATTACTCTCTAACTGCTGCACCATCTGCTCTGTTTCACCACTACCCTTCTTTTTCTCAGCACTTCCCCCCCGAAAGAAAAATATTATACTAAATATGATAACAAGTACCAAAGACAGAATTTCATTTTGCTTAGTGCGAATAAAACAACTTTCTTAGTATGCTATTTAACTACCTGCACGTTTGTATGGCAACACTTAACTGGATTACTTATGAAAGCCTTACTCTGTTGCAGGGAGCATACCCCATCATGTATAAAATGGACAAGTCAGATATGATGGAATAAGGAAGATGATCTTAAGTATATTCCTTACAGAAGAAATGCATAATGCTTTTTTATGAGTTAGGGTGGTTTAATTAAATTCAACATATAATAAATTATGTCAATGTAAAAAGGAAACAGAAACCTGTTAGCATAGAAAAAGTGCTTTTGGGGGGGAATTAAATGCTCTACTAAGGGAAGGTGGAAATAACTATGCTAATTATAAATACAAAAAGGTATAGGGAAATATCAGAGTACCTTTTTTGTGTTTTACCTTGGATTCTGGAATTTACAAAATTTGACTTTGTAAATTAATGTCATAGTGACTGATTTATGAGTTCCATTTCTTGTATGCAATGACCACTGTGGCAAATTCCCAGAACCTTCTTTAGCCTTCCCTGGGTTCTAACCCATTTTTTCTTCACCCTTTACCCAGACAGGCAGGAAATGGCATGAACTGTGGTTGTCTTTGACTAAGCATAAATGGAGTCTGTAAATGGGTATCTCTAGCTTTAGGACAAGCCAAACAGAACAAGACCATAGCTGTTGGAACACCCAGTGAACTGGGCATGGAGGCTGCATGCTGTCTCTAAATCTACTTTTTTTCCCACTTTAAGAAATTCTTTTGTTTTTATTTCTACCCCTTTGTAAAACTATTTTGAAGATTTTAGGTAAGCTCAAGCATAACAGGCGAATGCACAGATGAATACACAAAGAGAAAATGGATGCATAAATCTAGTTTTCTAAGGAATCTAAACATATTTTTTTAAGGAACAACACTGATTTCACAGTAGGAATTTGAATTTAGTAGGGAAGAAGGTAAAGGTATAAAAATTATATTGAGTTTGCAATCAAATTCCATCATATCACTGTTGCTTAAATCCTTCAGATCATTAATGTCTGAGTTATTTCAGCAGTGTAAAGATTACCAGGTAGTTAGTTTTGTTCTGAAGAGAGTACCTCAATATTTCCTTTTCATATACCAAACTTTCTGTTTCCAGACCAAATCATTTGCTTTATATGACTGCATGTTCTTCAAATTTTTAAGAAGTCAGCAAGTCAAGTCTCTCTAAGGGGGTGGAAGACATTCGCTTCTGAAAGAATACTTAGAACAACACAATGTTTAGGTCTCAGAAGACAAAACCAATGCTCTTTCAATTGATCAAGACCAGAAAAAGTCACCATGTTGAAGATTGTGATGCACTGCTTTACTGTCCAAAGATAGTGGGCTGGACTTCAGTTGCCAACAGGGAAATTATTTTGAGGACTAGAAAGGGGAAATTGTTTGAGGCTACTTCTCTACATGTCATATTAACTGTTAACAGTTTCTTTAGCTTTCACGACACTGAGGAACCTATGTGACATCTCTTCTTTCTCTTTACATCAGTCTGTCTCTTCCTAGGCCACACATCTAAGTAGGGATTAATAGTTTTCACTGAGAACTAGATAAAAGAACTGACATCTGTTAACAAGGCCTGTGAGCTTTCTCTTCTCAGACTTAATTAAGGCAGAAAATTAAGTGAAATCTAATTTAAGGGACACTGAGTAAGTGCTTGTAGATGAACAAATAATTGTATAAAACACACTATAGACCATATTCAGAGTGAGACTTAGAATGAGCAATTAAATACCAGGGAAAGATTCAGAAATAAGACATCCAGAAACGAATTTGTTGTATTTCTAGAAGCACAGACTATGTAACAATAAATAATTAAATAGACATATCTGCTTGCTTTATTTAGCACAGGCTAATTCTCTATTAAAGAATGGTAATGAAAGTCATCTGAGACAAAATTCCTTCTTCCTTGAACTCATAGTTCCACAAAGGCTTTCACCTGCAGGCACAGATGCGTCATGAATTCTGATTTAGGATCCTGGTAACTACACCAATTTACAGAAAGAACATGATCTACCAAGTGTAGATATAACATGTAAGCCCTAATAAGCAAACCATTTGCTAGTATTATCAACTCTATGGGCTTCTATCCTTTTAGCTTTCTATTATGTATACTGTGTATGTAGTATCATCTGTATCCATCTACGTTCACGACATCTTGTCTGTATTGTTTTCCTCTTTACTCACTCCTTGCATTGTGTAAATAATATTTTATTTAAAATCAATCTATATAAAGAACACAGGGGACCTGTATTATGTGACACTATGTACATCTAGATGGCTTCATCACACTGTCCTGCAGCTTTATTATCCCTAACTGCTTACATGTTTTAGGCTTCCAACTCAGGCTACAGAGCAGCATTTTCAGAATAGGACATTATATAGGAAGACATGGTAAGTGGCAGCTGGCTCAACTAGATATTTTTTGTTTGGTATCACAGGGACTCCACTATATAAGAACTCACAGGCACAAGGAAGCTAATCAGCTGCAGTATTACGATTAAAATGAAACTGGACAAAATCTGATTTTCAGCACATGGAAAAACATCAAGAGTAATTATGTTGAGTAATAATGCTAGATGGAACTATTAGATATACATTTACACATTTCATTTAAATCAGTATAGAGTCAAATACATTTTGGAAAATATTTTTCAGCTTTTTTTTAAGATATCACCTGTAAAAGTATGCTCCTTCTTTCTCTATGTCTTACACTTGAAGTTACTTGCACAGGTTTTATCCACACAAAAATAATGAAATATTATACAGGTCAAAATATAAACATATGCCATATGATGATCAAGTCCCATTCAGAAAATTAGGGTGTAGAGAAAGATAAAGTGAGAATAGTTTTCCTCAGGGAAAAACTTTCACTGAACTATTTGCGGAACACTCAATTAGCCATTTTAAACTTGCCAACTTACTTCTGTGCCTCATTTACATAGCAGAGTGCTCAAATTTAGATTTTTTTTCCCCATCTTCTCTATTTAAAACCTTCTTGCCCCATCCTATTTAGTAATGTGGGAAACAGCATTTATTTCTTCACCTATACAAAGCCCCCCTAAACTACAAAACAATTAAATGGCCAACTCCCTGGAGCCTTTTGTTAGCTCTGCATTATTTGGTCCGGATTCACTTGGACAAGAAGGCCAGAGACCTGCCTGGAATCCACATGCTGTGACAGTCATGGTCTCAGCAACATGACAGAGGAGATTCTGTGTAGCCCCAATTACAGCCAAGTTTTTCACAGTATTAGGAGTACAATTGCAGCTAATATGGTCAGCACTGAAACAGTTAATCCTTTTCCAAGGCTACTGGCTTTCAGTTAACATATTTCAAAAGATGCAGGCAGATGGCATCACTGGCAAAGCTATTGTGTTAGTTTGTCATGAGACAGAGCAGCACCTGAAGAGCATTCAAAAGTTACCATCAAAGAGGATAAATGTACAGTTGATGGAAATAAGTACCTCAACAAATAAAATACTGTACATATTTAAAAGACTGCTGAGATGTCTCAATCTGTGTGGAAATTTCAAACGCATGAGTTTCCCTTAACAACATTTTATAATAAGAATATAAATTTATAATAATAAAATAATAAAAGCCATTTCACCTTGCCAAGGTCAAACAGGAGGTGCCTGAATAGAACAAATATAATAAAAACAATTCTGTACCTTTTAAAAAACATACAAAGAGTCTAGGTAACAGGCTCTCGTATCTCTCCTATTCTGGTTGCCTAATTATTCAACTGCCTCAACAACAACAAAAAATTCTTAGCAAAGTTATTTCTTTTGTGTTGAAGGAGACATCATAATATGTAATACTTTAAAAGTCATCTGAATTAAGATTCAGCTTTGTGAAATAAAATTGTATCAAAACTTTCTCAAAAATCCATTTATATTGATTACATATATCCTAGGAGTTTCCACACTGCCCTGTTAATTAATTTTGTCACAGATCTGTCTGTACTATACAGAGATTTTCTTATATTTCCAAAGATGTAGAGATATTAGATGACTCTTCACATCTCAATTCCATGGTGTAATGTGTATTACTACAAAGTAGGGAAATAAAAACAGAGGTGCAATCAAATAGCAGAGATATCTACTGAGGTACAAATGTGATGCAAATTCAGATCACTACAAAAATATTCCAGCTCTTTTTCTGCTACATAAAGCCTTAGGCTTCCTTCTATGCATCTGATGCATTTGAGAACTATTTTTTGCTGCAGATGTGACCCAGCTTCCTTGTTATGAAGCAGAAGGCCCTTTAAATCTAATACGGCAGCATTACTGAGCAACATTACCTCTTTCAAATGAGAGAAGGGGAAAATACAGAAAAATCATAATAGGTAGAAATTATTAAAAAAAGGAAAGAAAAAAAGGTAAAAGAAAGAAAAAGCACAATTAAAAAAAATCAACCATTTAGAAGGTTTAGAAGGAAAAAAAAGGGAATAATGACATTACCTGGATGCTGAGGTCACAAACGTGCTAGAGAAGATGCCCTGCATGTCATGGATAAGATCTGCCTTGCAAAGAACACAAGAAACAATCGTACTCTAGAAATAAACAGACAAATACACAGTTTTTTGCTATTTTCAGTTATTATCTGTTGATATAGGTGACTGAATTGGTCACTTTTGTGCACTGTTTGAAGCAGTAAGAACCAAAGGTACATGACACAGCTTTCCACATTGAACCAGCTTAATTACAGGCTACAGAATCAAAGGAAATAAAAAGCTTGCTGCTTGAGCCCTCAGCGAGCCACATAATGCGCTCTCATGTGTAGCTGTACTACAAGGAGATAAGCACTATTCAGTGAATTAGCTATTTTTTAAGCCATAACTTGAAGAGGCAGATTCAAGATCTGCACTGTGAGGCAGATTCAAGATCACAGATCTTTCTTCATAGATTCCTGCTTCTCACTATGTGCCTTTTTCCTTCTTTTTTTGAATCTTTTGGATCTGCACTAAGAGAGGTGGAAATAAATGCAACCAAAACACATCCCCTTGATTAGAACATCTTAATAAAAAAAAAAGTATGAAGAGGTGGTTAAATTGCACCTTTTACAGACTTGTTCAGACCACATTGCACTTGTTCAGACCACAACGGTTTCCACTTCTCACAGAAAATACTGAATCAACTGCAAATATTCTGAAGATAATTTTTAAACCAGCTAATTGTGCAAAAGGTAGCACATCTGAGATTTAAGTGGATCAAGGTTTAAAGTCTCTACTTGGCCCAATTCAGAACAGAAAACCAACCTGCCTCTGCAAGTGCCCTACTGAGTAATTTAAAATTCTTGTCTCTATCAACTGTCTTTTAAATTTTTATAAAAATTTAAATAACTTCCTTGGAGAGACACAGACTATAACAGTATGGAGGTGAAGTAACTTACCTAAAATGAGAGTTGAGTTGATGCCAAGGCAAACAGGGATTTAAACCTAATTTTTTTTTACCCCAAAGTATTTCTTAACCACTACGCTAAATTCTGCTTTGTCATCTTTCTTCCTAACTATCTTTGCCTTCATCATGGGCATACAAAACATAGAATCATAGAATAAAGAATAGTTAGGGTTGGAAAGGACCTTAAGATCATCTAGTTCCAACCCCCCTGCCATGCCCAGGGACACCTCCCACTAAACCATGCCACCCAAGGCTCTGTCCAACCTGGTCTTGAATACCACCAGCGATGGAGCATTCACAGATTCCTTGGGCAACCCATTCCAGTGCCTCACCACCCTCACAATAAGGAACTTCATCCTTACATACAACCTAAAATTTCCCTGTTTAAGTTTTAACCCGTTACCCCGTGTACTATCACTACAGTCCCTAATGAAGACTCCCTCCCCAGCATCCCTATAGGCCCCCTTCAGATATTGGAAGGCTGCTATGAGGTCTCCACGCAGCCTTCTCTTCTCCAGGCTGAACAGCCTTTTTATGTTAAGGACACCAGAACTGTACGCAATACTTCAAGCGAGGTGTCCTGAAAGCAGAGTAGAGGGGCAGGATCACCTCCCTCGACCTGCTCGTCATGCTCCCTTTGATACAGCCTAGGATACAGTTGGCTTTCTGGTCTGTGAGAGCACACTGAAGCCGGCTCATGTTAAATTTCTCACGGACCAACACCCCCAAGTCCTTCTGCTCAGGGCTGCTCTGAATCTCTTCTCTCCCAACCTGTAGCTGTGCCTGGGATTGCTCTGACCCAGGTGGAGGACCTTGCACTTGGCATGGTTAAACTTCAATAAGGTTGGCATCAGCCCACCACATAAGCGTGTCAAGGTCCCTCTGGATGCCATTCCTTCCCTCCAACGTATCACCCTAACCACACAGCTTGGGGTCATTGGCAAACTTGCTGAGGGCACACTCAATCCCACTGTCCATGCCACCGACAAAGATGTCCCAACACTGATCCCTGACGGACACCACTCGTTACTGGTCTCCAGCTGGACACTGAGCCATTGACCACAACTCTTTGCGTGCGGCTACCCAGCCAGTTCTTTATCCACCGAGTGGTCCACCTCTCAAATTGATGTCTCTCCAATTTAGGGACAAGGATGTCATGTGAGACAGTGTCAAATGCTTTGCACAAGTCCAGGTAGATGACATCTACTGCTCTACCCCTTTCCATCAGTTCCGTAGCCCCATCATAGAAGGCCACCAGATTGGTCTGGCAGGATTTCTCCTAAGTAAAGAAATGCTGGCTGTCACCAACCACCTCCTTGTTTTTCATGTGCCTCAGCATGCCTTCCAGGAGAATCCGCTCCAAGATTTTGCCAGGCACAGAGGCGAGACTGACTAGTCTGTATTTCCCTGACTCATCCATTTTGCCCTTCTTGAAAAAGGGGGTTATATTTCCCTTTTTCCAGTCATCGGGAACTTCACCTGACTGCCATGAGTTTTCAAATATGATGGACAGTGGCTTAGCAACTTCATTTGCCAGCACCTTCAGGACCCACGGATGGATTTCATCAAGTCCCATGGACTTGTATACGTTCAGGTTCCTAAGATAGCGTCGAACCAGATCCTCTCCTACAGTGGGCCTAAGGTCTTCATTCTCACAGTCCCTGTGTCTGCCTTCCAAGACTTGGGTGGTATGGTCAGAGCGTTTGCCAGTGAAGACTAAGGCAAAGAAGTCATTAAGAACCTCAGCCTTCTCCAAATCCAGGGTAGCCAGCTCTCCAGATAGCTTCCGGAGAGGGCCCACATTGTCCCTAGCTTGTCTTTTATTTGCAATGTTCCTATAGAATCCCTTCCGGTTATCTTTCACATTCATAGTCAAGTTTAATTCTAAGTGGGCTTTAGCTTTCCTAACCTGGTCCCTAGCTTCCCAGACAACATCCCTTTATTCTTCCCAGGCCGCCTGTCCTTGCTTCCACCTTTTATAAACCTCTTTTTTCCTTTGAATGTTCCTCAGCAGGTCCTAATCCATCCAAGTAGGTCTCCTGGCCCTCCTGCTGCACTTCCTTCTAGTTGGGATGCAACATTCCTGAGCTTGTAGTAGGTGATCCTTGAATATCCACCAACAGCCTTGGGCCCCCATGCCCTCTAGGGCTATATCCCATGGAACGTTACTGAGCAGGTTCCTGGAGAGGCCAAAGTCTGCTCTCTTGAAGTCCAGGGCAGTGAGCTTGGTGCACGCTTTTACTGTCCTGAGGATCTCTAACTCAACCATCTCATGTTCACAATCATCTTGAACCAATGGCAATACAACAGAAAAACTAACTCTGACTAATCAGAATTTTCCACTCCTCGCATCACATGCACCTGTGTTTTCCTGCATAGTTATCACAGTCCTATAAACAAATAAATATACTATTTTTGCATGTGCGTGAATGTATCATAGGTATATAAGTAAACTTGATGTCATCCTTGCAAGAAAACAACATGTACAAGTACAAAATAAGGAAAGTTTCATTTCTCTGTGTCCTGTCTTCTTCTCCTAATATATGTGCATTAAAACACAGACCAGCAATGCAGGTAGTATAAACACACAAGGAACATCACAGCATAACCTGGTTGGTGAAACAAAATTCACTTAGGAAAAAACCCACATAAAATTAAATTTTGTACTCCACATTTTGACTCTGCAATAAAGCTGTATCAACTTCAGAGCTGTGTTATTATCACCATCCATTTAGCCCATTTAAGTATTTTGATGTTAAGCAAAGTATGCAGAATGCATGTACACAAGCCAAAACCAAAATAAGTGCATTGGTCTCAGGTGCAGTACTGATCTACTCCGGTATTCAGAAACGGAATATACATAAATATTGCATATTGAAAAGAACATCCTCTGTTATTTCACAGGAGAAGCATTTCATTTGTTGTAATAAATTGCTAATCTGACAGCTTGCAGACAGGGTAATGTTTACAATATTTTAAGGTTCATCTTGTTTCCTCGTTCTTTTGTGCCGTTTTGGCAGTGAGGGATAATTCATGCTTTCTTTTTTATCTGACTGTAATGCCAGTGCATTAAATTATATCTGAGATTATTTTAGCCAATCAGAAACCCTGATTAGTTGTAGTCTAATTAAGGAATAATGAATGAGGAAGTAACAAATTTCCCCTTCCTCATTTATTTTTGTAATTAAATTGCATACTGTGCATCAATCAAATAATCTACATTATTAGAATTTGAAACTTTTTTTGTAACCCATGTGTTGCTTTTTTGGCAGGAACATTTATCAGGCTTTATGACCAGCTGTCAAGAAATCGTAAGGCACAGACATGAACCTATCTATCTGATAAATGTCCTTAAGGAAAGACGGAATATAATCAGCTGTAGCTGTTACAAGAATACCAGAACAGTGCAGTACTTCCACTAGGTGTAGCAGAGGGTCAGAGCTTACTGTTAAGATAATTATTTAGGCTGTCAGCCAACAACTAAGGCCAAATACTTCTCCCAAGCTCTTAAATTTCTACAGTTTAGTACCCAGTGTCATTCGGCCTTCTGTAAGTCTTGATCTGATAGAATAAACTGAGTACTGCATAAATTAGAGGTGAAAACCTCTATAAAGAAGATGGATAAACACAGCTTTACCCATTATTTACAAGCCACAGATAAAACATACTTTAGGGGCTTAAATCTTATGCACAAAATGTGGAGTCAGGCGGTACTGAAAAAGACAGTTTAGGAATGCTCAAAATATGGGAATTTGCTTTTCAAGGCTTCCATATTTTCAGAGTGAGGGAAAAAAAAAAAAAAAAAAAGAAAAACAAAACCAAAGTAAAATATAGTTTTAGCCAAAATGCTCATTTGGAATATTTCCCTGATGTCATATGGTAGGAGGAGTTAAAGATTTAAATTGTCTTTTTCTTCCTTTAATGGGACTTCTGTCTGCTTCTGTTTACTGTAGTGTCAGAAATAAGCTGATTCACATAATTTAATTTATATTACTTACAGCATTAGCTGCTGGCTCGCCTCTTATACTACATTAAAAAAATAAGTAAATTAAAGTAAAATGATATAGTGACAGCAGTCATCAGAAAACCACTACTGTTACTGAAATAAAGGCAATTTTTTCTCTCTTATCTATTCTTTTTAACAAGACACCATGGTAACAAGTTTTTCATGTTAAATTATATCTGAGGCAGAAAGTAACAGTGTCCTTGTAATTTGGACGGAGCTGGACAACAAAGACCCATACTGTAATTCTAAACTAAGTTCACAAAAGTTTGAAAAGTATTTTTTTTATAGAGGTAAAAAACATGATATAAAGCAAATTCCAGGAGAAGCTGTGAGAGGAAATTTGCTTGGTTTTTTTTCTGACAAGTGTTCTGTCTCACAATGTATCTAATGATCTTCTTAACACCATGACAAGGCTAAGTTTACGTTTCTATGGGTATTCAGGTTAAGACATAAGCAAGAAGTCTTTGATAGCTTCCAAACAAAAAGCTTTGCACTTGACATAAAAAGCATCATTTTCTACATGGCACTGCTTCTCATTTAGGTTCAGTCCCTATATGAGAGTTTAACTTAAATCCTAAAGAAAGATCTAGACTCTTAGCTCCTATTTGAAAATTAGAATGCAACAGAAGGAAGTTCTGGACCTAAAGTCCTTTTGAGGATCTTCGTAGTCCATTTAAAATATCAAGACATAAACAAGAATCCTAACTCTATCCTCTCAAAGATGATATAGAGAATAATTACTTAAATATGTATTCTCACTGCATATTTTCACATATCAAATAAAATAGGTCACAAATTTCTATGTAGATATTTTGTCATGGTGAAATTTACAATTTCTTCTTTCTAGGAATGGATTCCACCAGTCTATATGCAAAATAGCAACAGAACCAACAGATTCTTTAAGGCCATCTTTTTCGCTGCACTGTTTTCAGTTTAAAAATATAAGGACACAGTGGTACAGAAATGCCGCAACAAAATGGAAAATCCCATGGTTTTTGCATTGTACCTGGTAGACAACTTAATCTACAATTGTCAGCATTACCACAAACTTTGAAATCTTAAAATGTTAGGCCTTTATGTTTCATTACAAAAATTACTCTGCTGTAAAATTACTATGTAATAGTTACAACTATGGTTATGGTTGAATGACAATATTTGCTTTGTTTACAAAAAATGCCCATTGTTCACACGTTCCCTGGTATTAGCCTGCCGCGTTTGAAAGATAGGTCACAGTATTCAGAATAGTAACTAATTCTGAATGTTTCTTAGATATGATCAAAACATCAGAAATTTTTGGTACATTTATCACTGGAAATGGGAGCTGGAAAGGAGGGATCAAGACCTTTGAATTTTGGGTTTGCAAATGGTGGGTTTGAATATCCTTTCAAAGTTCAGTAAGCCCTATGTGCTTCAGGAGGAAAAACACCTGAGAGATGCAAGTTTACATGACTTTAAGCTTCTAAACACAGGAATACAATATTGATCCCCAAAATTCATTATACTGTTGATGCAACAGTAGGGAAAACTAGGAAAACCTTTTTCTATTAATGCTTCAGGCAACTATCACAAGGGACTTGCGAGTCCTAAATTTGCTGCAACTCTCAGCAAATAAAAATACACAAAGCTTTTCAGACTTTTAATGTAGTAAACAATTCAAAAGCTATTTTTCACTATTTCATGTGAGTAGATACCATGAAGCAGTTGGGAAATCTAGTTTAGGGTTGAAATCTACTTAGAGTTTTGAGATCCTTGGCACTATTTTTAGGGGGGTCCTTGTATAATGCTTTTAGAGCAGAATAAAAATATTACATAATGAGAGCCAAATATATTGCAAGGTAATGAAATTACTTTACTCATTTATTGTAAGTGCCCACCTTTTCCACTTATTCCATGCCTAGCAAGTCAACACAACAATATTATTTTAATCATATATAATTCTATTTCTAATATCTGATTTTAGCAACCAACCACCTCTATAGTATTAAAACTACTTAGGAAATGTAGATTTTTTTGTGTAGGTGGATGAGAAATTAAGTCAAAAGGGTTAAAGAAAAAATATATTTTTAGGCATTTCATCACTGCTTGACAGTGTTGACTGTGGTTATATTTGTCATTGTCTAGAAGCAGAGAAAGTGGGAAAAGCAATGTTAACAAGTGGTTTCCATTTGGATTTTTCACTACCAGTGCCTTTCCCTGGAAAATTCTTCCTGAGCTATGTGCAACTCTTCTCTCCCCTTAGTAACAGAAGCTGTTGGAGAATCTTTAGATTCAGCTATGACAAAAACAATTCACTTGAACACTATTATTTCTTACAGGAACTTCTTCTTTATCAAGGGTGCATGTGTAGCTGGTAGCAAACAAAGTTCATCTTTTTTATTTCCCCTGGTCTTATAGCTCTGATTAAGAAAATATAAGGAAACTATTTGTCTGCCCATTCATGTTTTAGGACTGGTTTATGTTTAGGAAGGTTTAATGCCAGTGAGGTTTATGACAGTTTTGTTGGAAGCATATAACAAGATGCAGTGTTTGTCAGCAGCTGGACCAGGGAGCAGCCTCATGGTCACTCAGTATAAATGCAGTGGTAGGCAAGAAAACCTAGATCATCCCCCAAAATGAGAAGTAAAAATGAATGTAAGAGCATTTTACTAGCATTTACAAGCACACTGAAAATTTGACTTCTTATCACTTACACTGCTGAATTGCTGCTCCTAAGTAAGGACAATCCTTCAGAATAAATAACAGTGTTGCAGCAATGGAATAAGAAGTTATTATGCTCATACCTGTAGTGTATTCACAACTAGAAAACATGTCCTTTTTCTCCACTTCCCAATGTAGCTACCAGCCTGAGTCCCTCCTGTGTGATCGCTATAGTCAGTGCAAAAGTATTGGTATGTTTCCTTCCTGTTGGAAATTGCTTCACCTTCATGTTAGAGACTCAAGCTGAGAGGAAAAAAAAAAACCACAAGGCACTTGACTTGCAAATAATCTCTCACAGCAGGTCAGAGTCAGCTAACTTTCCTTGCCAAAAAAAGAAAAAAGCAAGAAGCAAAAGGCAGGCAGAGACAGATCTGATTTCTGCCAATGTCCAGCCCGTCTGCTCAGCCAGATGGCTAACTGAATCACAAGAGGAAGGTGTCACAGTCACAGAGAAACCTGAGTCTTTCATGCTTTATCATACTCTAGCTAAAATAATAATTCAACAGCAGCCAACAGAACCCTAAAGGCTTTGTGTACTAACATGCTGAGCTTTCCTGTAATCACTGTGATATCTCCAGGAACAAGGGATGGCATGAATCATTATTTAGATGTGATAACACGACCCATACAAACATTAGGGGATAATGGGCAAGTCTGCACTCTGCAAATCGAATCACACCATGATCCATCATTAACCTAAGTGAGCTATTGCTTTATTGAAGTAGCCCTGTAGACGAATAAGTCACAGTCTATTTAAAAGCCAAGAGATTTGTTAATGCTCCATGGACTTACATTCTACTAGAACATTCAGCCTGATAATAACTGAGATTGCAAATATGCTCTTAAAGATAGGTAAGAAAGAAAGAAAGAAAAAACTTCAGATTGATACAAGAATAATTTTAGAATGTTCTGCTGAAACATTCTTATTTGCACATATAGAAAAAGGTATGCTTATATGTGCCTAAAGTTAAGTTTTATCTTAAGGAAGAAAATAGTCACTAATTTCAAATTGTTTTATTCCTCACAAACTTTTATACTGCAAGACCTTGGGACTGTGTGAAAATTAATTCACTTCCAGTTAATATGAATCAGCACCACATGACAAATTAATATTGCCCTTCAGAATTCAGCTTAGGAGGTTTTCAACATTAAGCCATTTAATTGCTACTTTCGGAACTCTGGATTTTGCATAGACATAAGTTCAGGAGTTAATACCAGTCCTGCACTGTTCTGTCTAGATAATAGGACTGAGCTTCAGAACCATTTAAGACAAACCTTTCAAAGATTTCTACCCACTTTTTGCTGCACCCTGGCATCTTTATTTAATTGTGGATGCAACCAGGAATTGTGGACACCATCCTTTAAGACTGCTAAATCATAAATGAAGGAATTATATTCCTCCTAAGTTTCCTGAAATGAAGTTTGAATCAATAATTATTCCTTTCTTTTTTCCCCCCAAAAAAAGAACTGGTTTTTATTCTTACTGCTATGAATCTTATAGCAATTTTTTGCAAAAAGGTGAATAAATAAATGAATCTCTTACACAAATCACTATACACCAACAAACCAGCTTTGCCTGACAAGGGTAATAATGGGCTTAGCAGCTGAGAGGAAGACATTTTCTTCAGGAACTACATGGGTAATTTGGGAGGAGCACACACAGCAGAACTTGCTTAATAGTGGAGAAACTGGCAATCCTGACACCTGAAAACATTTTTATTTGCTGCTAGGAAGGACAGCTGGTTTGCTTCTACTTCCTTCACTTTAACCTTGCAAAATTAAAAAAATACCTATGACTACCTCATGTGTGACTCTGTTATACAGCTGTTCCCAGTATACACAGTGTTTTAAGGGAATCTGTCTTGCACTTTTTGTAAGTTCCAAGGCATCTACACAGAATAACTTTGAGTACATTTCTTTGATGACATTTCTAAGATGTATCACAATAAGTTACTAAATATTGCTATACATGCTGTTTTGTTAATTTTTTTTGTTCATGCATATTTTGCTTTTCATGTATTAAAATTGCATACTTATCTCCTTCATATTTCCTCAAGACCCTTTGAGACTTTTACCTGCTGAACTGAAATTCACAATGGCAAACTGCTTTTACTGGCAAAAGCCTGAGTATAAAGGTAGTCTTTTTATTTTCCTTCCAGTCATGGTTTCAGGAAGTACACATAGTCATGCTTAAACAACTCAGTTCACTCTACAGCTCTGGAACCAAATCCAGAGAAATACTTTTCCTGTGCATAATAACAAAGTCTCCATGAACCACATACAGTTTTACTTAAGTGTCTAACATACATCAAAACTGCTGTATCAGACTGGTCTCTGACTTTGAATTCTTACATTTGTATTTCTACAATCTACCTGAAGATCAAATATGATTTTCTATAACATTTAAATAGCTGCCAATATTAAAAAGCAGAAGTTGTTTACCCTTAAACAGTTAGGACTGTATGCAGGCCACTGATGAATTCTTCTTCCTGATGTCTATTTGATTTAGTAATTGAACAAAAATGCGTTCTCCCAGTGTAAGAAGGCAGCTGACAAATTAGAGAAGAGCATACAGAAACCAACTGCTTATGACAAAACTTAGAAATACAGGACAAAAAGGATGCTATCTATTCTTTGATCACCATCTCCTTCTGTCACAGCCAAGCAAATAATGCTGATACTTTGTCTCCTGGACTATCTGGATGAGTTCCCAGAACTCAGCTTTAGCAAAAATTTGTTGTGGGATTTTTTTTGTTTTGTTTTATTTTGTTTGTTGCTTTTTTCATGTGGTGGTTTTGTTTCTTTGCTTTGGTTTTTTGGTAGGGTTTTTTTTCTGGGGCTGGTACTAGTTTTTGAATAGATTGAATTAGTCTCTGCTCCTACTGCTGAGAACAGATGCCATGTTGCCAGAAAAAAAGTGGAGAATGAACAGCAATATTTTTTATATGGTACATTTTCTGTAGATCTCACTTCTGTTTATATACACCCATTTAGATACACCAAAAATCCATCTGTACATGCCGTCAAGAACAATCTTTGGCCAATTTTGCTGCCAGTTTTCATGTGTTAGCAGAGTTGAGCTACATCAACAAGTAAAAACTTAAGTTTCAGGACATAAAGACACAGCATGAAAGTCTTTTGAAGTTTCACACAGTAAAATGCATCCTCACTAAGCGGTACGTAGTTGGATGTGTTTGTCTTTTAACAGAAAGATACCTGACAGATCACCTAGAAACAGGCACTGTCCCACCTATTTCTTTCTGCCTAGTTTAGGTGTTTATGTGGTTATTTTATGTCTTATGCACTAGAGTGAGATATCCCTTTCTATGAACACACATATTAAATGAAGTCCTTGAAACATCACGTGCATTTTAGTCACACAATAGCCTTTTTTAGACACACTCACAGACTTGCTTTTTCATTCATCTCTATGCTTCTGTGTGAAATTTCTTCTTCTGACAGCAGGCTAAAAGCACGGCTTTAGGACTGAAGTAGATTACCTAATGTTTATGAGTGGTTAGAGAGAAAAAATACATTATGGGAAGGTCAAAACTTTGACCCAAAGTATAGCTTATAAATTAAGGAAGGGGAAAGACAGGTGGTAAGAAAATGGCAGGCTGGTAGAAAAATCACCCAAGGCCATGACTTACACTTTATGTGAATCTTCATTAAGTTTACATGTTACTATTAATCAGTGCTTAATTAATTCTTCATTTTCCTATAACAGCCCAAGCAGGGACAGATGTTAGACAGCAAAAATTTAGTAGGAGAATATGTTCCAACAAACTCTGACACCTGAAGGAAAAGCGTTAGACTGAGGTAACTGCTGGCTGTTGGTCCATTTCCAAGGAAATCCACAGTGCAGTTTCATGTCTTTCTTAAATAGCACTAACCACAGCTCTCAAAAGGAGCTTTACCAGCAGGTACGCAAGAACATGGCAGCAACATGGTAGCCATACTCTCTGCCTGGGTAAGTGCCTGCTATTTGCCAATAACTGAACAGCACTACCTTTGTGACTGAGAGCCCTCAGTCAAGGTTAAGCCAGCTTTATTCCTGCTCTGTGCTCCCAAAGAGGGAAGGATCAACCAAACCTGAAGCCAATTTCTACGGGAATAAATAATTACTACTGGAATGCAACAAGAAAGGTGCTGATGAATCAAGTCTCTTGTACCTGTTCAATGAGCTGTCTCTTCAGTGAATCACCCAGCTTTTTTTCTCTGACAAGTCCAGAATCAGGACTCTTTCCATCAATGCCAGGAAAGTTGAAACAAAGAAGTTTTATTTACCTTTAGCCAGGTTTAATTTCTCTTTTTCTAGTTAAGTATTTCAAACCAAGAATGGATTTTAATATTATCATAATTTTCCTACCTACCATCATTATTTTTAATATGCAGTTCAATCCATCAGATCATTGACACATTCTTCACGTTACTTTGAAGTGTTTTCCTTTAGCTGAAGTAATTTTCAAGGTTAATCTCTAATTTGACGCAAGTCCCATCATAATTTCATGCTGTTCTTAAAGTTTTCAGTGGTTTAAGACGTAAAGTAACATTGGGAACTAAAATATAGTAAGCACAGTTTATATCTAAATTTTGCTGTAGACAGTAAGAATCAATGTACTGAGACAAAACACAAGAAACTATGCAAAGCCAAACAAAACATGAATCGAAATATTTGTTGCAAGATTTCAGAAAAGTATATAGCTACAAAAAGCTGTGACAAAGTTCACTTGATCTGTCAGGGAAATGCAACCCCTCCCAGGTATTTGGCAAAGCAGCTACTTCAGCATCCCTTACAATGGGTTTCATTGGATAAAAAAAAAAAAAAACAAATCAATGGGTGGAACAACAAAGAACATTGAAATAAGGAAAGAAGATCCAATAAAACAAAGTGCCCAAGACAGTACGTTTTACTCATTTCATTTGAGAGCTGTCCTGGGTTCAGCAGTAGCAGTCATTTTTCTCCCTCTTAGTAGCTGGTGCAGTGCTGCGGTTTTGACTTTCAGCATTGGAACTGTGCTGATAACACCAATGTTTTTAGTTGTTGCTAAGTAATGTTTACTCTGACCAAGGACTTTCTGAGTCTCAGGCTCTGCCAGGGAGGAGGGGCCGTGAGCGAGCGGCTGCGTGGCCGAGTTGCCAACTGGGTTTAAACCACGACAATAGCAATGCTGGCTTTTCAGTACTGAGAAATGATAAATATATTATAGTACATCTCAGGAAAAAGAGTACTTTCTTTTGCAGAGAGCTTCTTAAAACCATGTTGGTGGATATAGAAATTATCTCTTAATATCACGCAGACTCTTAAGTGGCATCCTAAACAGAGACAAACTTAGCTGTCTTAAATTGAGGTCTCTGAACTGCAACTTGTATTAATGAGGGATGACCAGATATGTACTCCTTTACCCTAGTTTTTATCTTAAGAAATACACTATCAGGTTAACTTTGTGGAATCTAATAGTATCACAATACAAAAGAACACAAGTGAAAATACACCCCAACATGACTTCCACTACTATGACATGACCACTTGTAAATATCATACATCTCCTAAGTGCAGGCCAGTAAAAGTGAATATACTGAAACAAATAATGAACCACAAACCCTACCTCTCCTCTCCCCATCCAAGACTTTCTTAAAAGTGAAATCTAGAGTGGAAAAAAAGGGGCAGGAGGGCGGACATCTTTGGTATAAGATGTTATACTGCAGTTCCTCTAGTGAATAATCATTTGCCTAAGAAAAGGCAAAAATCACGGTATTTTTCATAACACAGTGTTATAAAACATAAAACTTTAAACGACATCCCTTCCTAGTAGCATTTGTCTATCATGTCACTGTTGCCACCACACACCATAATTCATTTCTTTGTGACACCTTAAACTCAGTGTGCTATACAATCTCAAATTACATTAACTTTTTAAAATGTCTCATAAATATATCTCTGATTCAAGGGTCTATATAAACACACCCAAACTTGTGCATGCATACAAATTCCTTAAGTGGAGTATCGGCTTTTTAATCATTGATTTTTGTGAGTGATTTAAAAGCAGAACAGTATTTGGCTTCATATAACAATTTTCACAATTAAGATCCCTGAAAGTGCTTTGCAAATGAATAGCCAACCAATATACTTATGCTGTAGGTAAATACATGCGGTTTGAAGTGGAGCAGATAAATGCATAAGTATTAGTTTCTTAACACACGAGTAGAAAAGTCACAGAGTAAGATAAATCAAAGACACTGTGGAATCAGCATTAATTTTGTCTTGTTCTGTGTTTCTCTCCTTCCTCTTTTTGTTAACAGTGTTTAATTTACAAGTTCAAACCTACCGGCTGTCAGAAATGAATGACAATGTGAAAATAAGATTAAAATGTGGCTAGTTTACTCTGCAGCATACTGAGAAAAGTATTAGTGTATTTTCTTACTTAAAATTACATATATTAGATCTTCCAGAAAAAATTTTTGTTACGTATTTACACTAAAATTTAATTGGCCATGTTTCTTTTCTAGATTTTCACAAGATGATGAGAATTCTTCTGGAGCTGTTCAACAATTTTACTATCTTTGCTTTTTTATTTGTATAGTTCAGCACATACACACACACATATCACTGTCAATATCATGAAAAATACTGAGGAAACAGTTTGGTGCTTCTAAAAGAAGCAAATAGAATTGCTTAATAGAAATACATATAAGTGATTATTTTTCTGAACCTCATGACTGTGAATTAGACAACTAATCAAAAATGCAAGTTGTAATCACAAAAGGATTTCACACTACACTCACATCTATACTAGTAACTATGTTATATGGTATTAAAGTACAAGCAATAGAGGCAAAGCTTTTCTCAAATTTTGAATAGTGTTATATAAAGATTGATAGAGATTGTTAGAATCAGAAGCAGAATTTATGACCAAAATTCAGGTTTTAAGGTAAATACATCCAAACTTAGAACACAGTCTGTTTCTTCATTGTAACAGCTTCAGGAAATTAGATCCAGAATATAAGAACAGAGATGCAAAGGTCGCATGCACTATTCTTGTGATCTTTTAAAAGCATAAAGATCAGCATAAGCATAAGTAATATGTTCAAGAGCAAAAGGTATGATGCCCCCTTGGACAGACACTGTCATCTTCAGAAGGATGTATTAGCCAAAATTCTTTTTATATACATTCAAGAAAGCCGGTATTTATGGTAAGTTATGCCTAACAAGAAAGATGTGTTCCAAATAATCTGGAATTTTGTATTTTAAGGGTCAATTAACTCACGGGAATCTATTAGCATAGAATTGGTTTTATAGTAGGGCGTAAAGCAGGAAAAGCACCACTCTCTACCAATGAGATGGCTTCATGTCCTTCTGTGGTTTCATGTACAGCAGACACAAGTCCACGTACTCACCCCCTTGCCTGTGTGCTTCATTACATAAAGACAGGGCAAGTTTTATCCTGATTTTATCCTCTCTGTTTTACTGTAACACTGTGCCCATCTGAATAGTTTATAAAGGCTGATATGGGACTAATAGGTCCTGTGAGCATGTTAAAGACAATTCACCTGAGCTCTGGATGACTATGAGAATGTTTGAAAATTTGATAATGATGCTTTGAACAAATACATGTAACTTACCCACTCTCTAATTCTGTGATAACTGATAATAACTAATTAAACACAACTTCTTAACCTTTTATAAAGCATTTATAACTACACCTTCAAGATTGTGCTATAATAGTATCCAGATAAAACCAATAAAGACAGAAATATCATGTGATTTTCATATTACACAGGTGTCAACAATTTCTGAAAAATTCCTATACAGAAAAGTATTTAATTTCAATACTGAAAAAGCTGTCAGCCTAAGAATTACTTAAGGAAACTCAATTTAGGAATTTGCTAGCCTATAAAATTTTTAAATCATCTCAATCACTACTATTGAACTAATGGGATATTTAAGGTTGAAAGCAAGCAAAATAAGCATTTGTTTTCTGAATACTGATTACTAGTCATCTTTTTCTTCAGAAGAACAAAACTCCAACTGATGGACAGAAAATGAGAAATTGCATCTAGGAAGGCAACCGTAACATTTATATTTGCTGTTCTGTTATCTATTCTGCATTGTACGTCACTGCAGCAGAAATAGTATTTCTTCTTCTCTATTTGGGAGAAAAAAAAAATACAAAGTATCGCACATTTTGAGGGAATTCTTTCTACCTATCCTGGATAGAAATTGTTGAAGATCACATTATCGCATTGTCGTATTATCTCTATGTGTTATACCATTCAGCACAGCAGGTAAAAAAATACCATAGAACTGACATTAAGAGCAGTGGGGGGGGGGGGGAAGGGAGGAGAGAGAGAAGGAAAGGGGGAGCAAATTAACCTAAATAAAGTAAACTTGAGGAAAAATGTCATATATGTGATAGATGTGAGAAAGGCAAATAAATTATTTTTTAAAGAAGTCTTTTCAAACTAAAGCCTTTCCTTTCTTGCTTCTCAAAAAAAAAAAAAAGATCTATTTTCCCTACCATCTCTAACAGGGACCCCAGCCTGAGCAAACAGCAACATCAGGTAATGAGTTTGACCACACAAGATGGAAACCTTTGGTCTGCATGCTGGTATGTTCTGGAGCACTTAAATCAGTTTGGCAATTAACTGCTTCTGACTTCTGCAATGTAACCATCTGGCTTTCAGACCTGGGGAAATATTCTGCAAGAAGCCTTGAAACCTCTTAAAAACACACTGTGATCAATGAAAGGTTTAACGATACGTGCAAGAGGCCAAAATAAAGATTTCCTGACCAATTTCTGAATTTCCTAAAAGCATGGTTTCACGGAAACATTTTAATCCTGACTTATTTTGTATCTGAAATGCAGTCACATACACAGCAAAAGGTACATTACCATAAGACCTACTTATTATTCCTGAATTGTTAGGCTTTTTGTGATTTACATTTGAACTTCAAAATAGAGAAAAAATTACCAGTAACCTCAACTGCTCATTGATGTTATTCACCAATAAAATAGTCTGCCTTCCTGTTTAGCTCCATACAGATAGTTGCAGATACAGAGAAAAATCAGTTAGCTATCACTCAGTACACACAGAAATTACCACAAAGTCCATCACCACCACAGTGCACTTTGAGAGGAATATTTAAAATGCAAGAAACATGTATCCTTCTTAATCTAGACTAAATAGTTGGAATTTAAATACCAAACCCACAAAGGCATTCACATTAAAAAATTATGTGAAATATTTATCAAGATAAGTACCTTCACCTATCTCTGTCAGAGGCACACTTGCGGCGTGATTTTCTAATTCAGGGCTAAACTCACCATTAAAATGTTTGTTATAAAGATTATGTATGTTCTACTGCTCATCACATGATGAGCAGTAGAATTCTACTAATTTGTAGAAGATCATTTGGAAACATTACAATAAGAAATCATGGTTTGCATTTGAAAATCTTGCATGTCAGGGCTAAATTTTATTTCTCACCATTAAATTATTTCTGCAGTGCCTTTTTTTTGTTTTTCTTTTTAGGAGCAGGTTGTTCAGGTGCTTTCATAGTTGCTTCAAGTCCAATTAACTTCTTTCTTTTAATTGAACCCTACCACTTTAAAGGCCAATACTGCAGACATCTCCCCCCCCCCCCCATATTCCTGCCTCCCCTCACACATATAAGACTGACTGCTTAAGAAATAAATAAAGAAATATGGCAAATACATTTTCAGTCCCACAAGTTTCAGCCCATCGCTTCTTTATTTTGTCTTTCAACTGGAACAGGTGCCCAGTTTGTCAGGATGTAGTGGCACCGATCCCATTATCCCCCAGCCCAGCAGCTGCACCCGTACCTGTGCATTTCAGAGCAGCTGCCCGACCCGGCAGTGCTGGATTCCTGCACAGCGGGGAGGGGAAGGTACAGCTTCTTCCTCTCCCTTCGCTGTCCCCCTCTTCCTTTAGGCACTGCGGACTTGCACACTTTGTTTAGAACTTACTGAAGTTCTGCGATTCCAAACCGGGATGAGCCGGAAGAGGCTGCTGATCCACACGGCCAGGTTTCGCGCGTGTGCCCCGCGGCTCCCCCGTGGAGCCAGCATCCTGTCGTGCAGTGCTTCAGGGCCCCACACCACAGCCCCAGCCACTGCCTTGCAATCCCAATTCCTCCTCCTTCCCCTCCCCAGTAAAAGCAGCCTTACCTGCTATATGAAGCTGCAGCAGCCTCAGAGAAAGCAGCAGCAGCAGTATGCGCAGCAGCAATACCTCTTTCTCTGAATCACTGTAGCAACAAACTGCCCTTTCTCGTGTTCCCCTTCATTCACAAAGGATCTCGCAGGCAGGAAAGACAGGTAGAAACCGCTTTCTTACTGGAAGAGGTTGGCTTCCTTCTCAGAAACGACTGAATCCCGGTCTGTGGTTCCCTACACATTTACTCTTCAGATCAATACTGCTCCTCAGCAGCAGCTTGAGCTGAACTGCAGCTGATAGAGACTAGCCAATTGGTATTGAGGATTCCCTTTTTGTAACCTCCTCCCACAAACATATAGTGTGCATTTGAAATTTTATTAGTTATGAAAAGTAGTTTTAACCCCTTGCTTAAAAACCACCCTATGCATTTGGAGCTCCAGATAAGCTCTCGTTTTCTTTTTGCACTAAGAAAAACTCTGACCAAAATATCCCCACCTGGATTTTTTAAAGCTGGGTAACATTCAGTGAGAAAACTAGAATATCTCAAGCTGCTATCAGCTGACTGGGAAGATGATGTGTTTGCAATCTAGTAGATATACATATGACAAGACAAAACAAAACAAAACAAACAAGCAAAAAAAAAAAAACACGGAGAAACTACACTGCAACCTATCATACAGATATAATTCTTCCCCCCCCAGCCTTCCTGTTTTTCTGAGCACAAAACATGTCTGTACTACAATCAAACAAGAAAAAAGGACTTGAATAGTGGCATACACAGGCTCGCACAGTCACAGTAACATGCCCAGAGAAGAAAGACTTTTTTTTTGTGCTAGTGCTGAAATTTATGCAATGGATAAGGCTTTTTAATTTTATCAAGGATGTTGGATGCTGTTTATCTGAAGAAATAACTTTACTGTTAAACCCTCATGATAAATATGCCACCTTCTTGTTTGTTGGTTGGTTTTTATTTGCAGGAAAGAACTGCTGTGAAATAGGTTAGGTCTGAGAGCCTGTTTTTCTAACTTTAAAGCAAAAGGTATGCTACGTGCATTACTACAAAATAAAATATTTTAAAAGTACTTACATTAAATTTTGCTCAAACTGGATAAAATATACAAATACAGAGAGGTAAGTCAGCCATGTAACCTTAATGCTGCCCCCTCAATATGGTCAACGTACTCTTCATAGCCTTTAAATATCCGAAGTTTGTACTTGCAAATCAGATAGTCCACCTAATAAAACACTTAGTTTTCCTCAATATAGCTGATAAAGAGTGCAATGCTATATATAAGGTAATACTCATTTGACAAAGACAGGCAAATGAATTACAGATACATGCCTGGTTTCTAGAGTGTCAGCCAGCAGCTTCATTGATTTTAGTCAAATAGGGAAACTGGGCTAACTGCACTGAAACACAAAGCAGCTATCACACAGTAGATGAGGCCTTCACCTTGGTCTATTCATCTTCACATGGCCAAAGCTGAAAATAAGCACCTCCTTCTGTATTACAAAGACAGTTCAGAAAGGTTATCTTCTGGCTCATGGGCCATTTGCAACCTTCTAGGATAATTCATATGACCTGTAAGCTTAGTTTCAGCAGGCCTCTTTTCAGAAAGTAACTTGTGGATGAAGGTACCATGTACTGAGCTATTCTGGTAGTGGCTGCAAAACTGTTTTAAAACATCTGTAAAACCATTCCCTCACTGACTCTCAATGTGATGCCAGTTCTGAGCATGGTACCTCCAACAGAAAAATCTGCCTGGTCCTAATTTTATCACTGAAGAAGCCTGGGAAAGTTTCTATCAGTCTGCCCATGTGTGCTTCTCAGATCAAGTCAGAGAGCATGCTGCAGAAAGTAGTAAGTATGCAGGATATATGCTGTAAGAAATAAAGAGTATTCAGAATATCTAAAGCATACCAACATCATAAAGTCCAGGGGAACAAGAGCCACTGCCAAACTGATAATTCTACACAGACAAACACACAACTGACTACACTGTGAAAAAAGTCTTATATTGTTGTACAGTTTCAGGAGATAGGTAGGTTTTCCAATATGCCAGAAAATCAAGGAATGACAGATGTTAAGGCTAAGCTATAGCAAACTAAGATTCTCTATCTTTGCCCTTACTAAACACTGACAACTAGACACAAACTCTATGTAGCTCTGATACTTACTGACTTTACATTTAACTATAACCAAATTTCTAGGATGATGTGAAAAGAGGGCGTCTCCTCTCCCAGAGATCTTAGAACCTACCATACAGCTAAAGAAGCCTGACAAACCAAAACCTTCTCACAGTGAGCACCAACACCATCAAGAAGAAATACTCTATTATCAGTGGTAGGGGAATGATCTCCAAAGTTGGTCAGCCCTCTCAGTCCAGCCACAATCTTGTCCAATAGTTCTTTCTTATCCCTTACAAATACATATCCTAAAATAAAGAAGACAATGCATGGTTAACACTAACACATGAGCTTTTTATCAAAGTCCAACTTCCTCAAAAAGGGCAGTTACTATGTTGTACATGAAAAAGCTGATAGTTAACCAGAATAAAACCCCACAAACAAACAAAAAACAAAACCCATAGCTAAGAGCTGTTTATACAGATTACCAAAGGCATTTGGTTGTCCTCTCACAGTGTTCTTCAGAAAGACAACTAATGGAGTCCTATCTTTGGCATGGAAAAAGCCATGCACGTCATGACAGATTCAAGTAACTCTTAGGGACTTAATAAATCTAACAATTTATTTGCCTGTCCATCAGGTGAATAAGCCATGAAAGTGTCCTCAAGTCCCTGTACTTTAGAAGTGTAGTGGCCAAAGAAGAGTTTATGATATTCCATACTTCCAAGTAGATCATCAGCAGGCATAATTTTCATTGTAGCTAATCCCATAAATTGGTGATAAGGAAAACATTATTTCATTTTCTTTTATGATAACACAGAGGTGGCTTTAAAATGTTCATTCTTTCTAGCTATTTCCATAAAATTGAAAACATCTATAATAAAACTCATAAAACTATCTGCAAAACCACTGAAACGTTTAAAAGCTTGCTTTAATTTTTTTTTTTTGTTTTAGCTTTACAGTTTGATTCAAAGTTTGGCAATTGAAAGTTCAAAAGAAATCCTAAAAAATGGATCAATATCATTTACATAGAAACATACAAGTCTTTGCCACGAAGTTAAATTGCTAATTTTAGCCTCCAAATTTGCTCTATTTAGCTGTGATAAAAAGTGTATGTGTGTTTCAAAATTCCATTTGATTTAAAAACATAAAAAAATGCCAACACTGAAGTGTGAATAGTTCATTTCTTTGCCTCACTCTAAGGTGGAGATCGGGCTACTTACTTAGGAGAGAACACTTATTAAACTTGAAAATGGTCCATAATACGTAAAACTGAGGAAAATGCATCCAGAGGAACTGGATCTCCTCCTTTTTGAAAACATTCTTGCATGCCAGTTGAAGTAATCATGAGTGAATTCTGCCCTTGTAAATTGTTCAAATATTGGTCTGGTTAACTCAAGCCTCTTGCTTTCTCTTGCTAAATGCTCTGTCTTCCTAAGACCCTTTGAAGACCTGTGTTAAGAAGATGAAGGATGAACAAATACCCATTATGGAGTCTAAAAGAAATATTTTCCATTCTAGACAAAGTAAAGTCTGAGGCTTTTAGCCTTACAGCTTAATGGAAGCATTTATGTGAATAACTGAATTTATTTATGCAGATACTTATTCAACTGACTTGTAGGTGATAGAAATTAAGGTTTAGCAATTTCTATGGAGAATCCACTCATCTACAGTGTCAAACTAGGCCCAAGTGCTACATATCATAGGCAAAAAAGATCTCAGATTTCACTGGTGAGCTTTCTAAATCAATAAATATTTATATATGTAAGATCATGCAAACAGTCTTTACCTGAGATTTTCCTTTTTTTGGGCAACCTTATTCTAGACAAGATTAGGAGAGAACTTAGTTTTATTGATACACTTACTAGCAACCTTCATGACTTGTGCAATTTCTGAAACTTCTGCAATTAGACCTACTTAAATTTAAATCAGTACATTACATTAATAAAATGCTAACCTAGCTCTCGAGTGTTGACCTATCTTGTTCATCAGTAACCCATGTAATCATGAGACTTCTGCTTTTACTGGAGTTATTATTGCACATTGTTATGGTGACACCTAGAGAAACAAACCAGAGATCCAGCATTATCGTAGAAAAGATCACAAGGCAAAGTTGGAGAGAGAGGTGTCACTTCCAGCTGATGTCTAATATCTCCCTAGAAACCACCAGGGACAGAGAATTCAGTCTCAACCAGCATCCTCAACATTTTAGCTAGGTTTACAAGTGAAAGATTTTGCAGGTGATTAACTTAAAACTGTCTGGTTGAAATCTAAGTCCACTGGGCTTTGCTTTACATATACTGCAGGGTTAGTATAATGTGGATTATTCTCTTCCTTTTTGCTATGATATTTCATATAATGAAGATATGAAATGTAGATATATCATCTCTAACAATCCCCAGCCTTCCAGTTCTCTTCACAAGACTTTTTGCTTGATAGATTCTGATCAGTCTTTCTGCTCTGCTCTTTTCTCTATGCAACAGATTTCCTGTTTACTAAAATTAAATGCCTAATACTGGATATAACATGGCTGCTCTGCTCAGTGCTGGTAAGGAACATCCTGAGGATTATTAGGTATGTAATGCCTTCAAACTTGAGCACTGTCTTTATGCAGGGCCAATACTTCTTCTCTCTGTCATGCTGTTATTCTAATAATCAGTCTCTTCTCCAAATAACTTGCATTTTAAATAAAAAATGAGAAAAAAATCTCAGACACAATCAGTGCAGCAGTGCACTACGAATGTAACAGTCCAGGCATGACTGTTTATTAGTCATTGGTGTCTGTCGTGGTTTAAGGAAATGAGAGACAAAACAGGATGCAATAGTGTTTGTACAAGGCATTTCAAACTGCTCATATTTCTTATTACATCCTTCCTCAAAGCTTTCAGTTTGCCATTTTCATTTTCAATAACTTTGTCTCTGCCTAACTGCCTACTTTCCACAATGTCTGTAAGTCCACAAACTGTAGGTTTTTTAATTCTCCTACCCATTGAATATTTAAGACATAAAACCTAACCTGCATCACAATTAATTTGTAAACTATTTAATTTAAAATATCTATACTTTTTTCAACTTTGTAATTTATACCTTTTCTTGGAATGTGTTCTGTGGATTTGTTGATTTTTTACTCTTGTATTTTAGACAATTATATAAGCACTGGTAAGAAAAGGAGAATAGATTCCACCAGCTGAATAATTTTCTTTGCTGGTGATTCCAGCACTTGGTCCCACTTTGCCTGGTTTATTGCTGAAAACACAAATCAAAGCATCAGGACACTCTTCTTGAATCCTTCTATTGAGACTTATCTCCATATCATACCCGCTTACTAATACAGTTAGTTTTGCTTGCTATCACCACCATCGTCAACACACATAAATGACATCTCACTTTTCAGTAGAACAGTCATGTTCTGATACATTCAATAAGCCAGAAACAATCATATAGCTAAATCATACAGTTATGATGTCTGTCAAATTGTTGTCAGCTAAAGTCCATTCATCAACGCTCTCTATGTATGAACTTAGTATCAGTAGCACCAAATGGATTATCAACATCAGAGGGATTGCAAAGGCTATTGTAGTTTTTAAGAAATAAGAACAAAGTTATGTCAGTAGCATAGATGAGAACTATGTAGTTATCACAGAAAGGAAATCAGCTCTAAAGTACATATGTGGTATTTAATAAAATAGTTAATAATTTTTTAGTATCTATACTGAATTTGATTTAAAATAATGTATCAGATTGACTTACACTTCCTAAATATAAGTTTTCCATATTATGCATTTTGATAGTATTGTTGAAACTGTTGTGCTTGAGCAAGTTATTGTTTTCTTCTGGAATAAGTACATCTCCATATATTGTTATCGCTAACCTTAGAATCTTGCAATCTTTTTCACAGGAGTGCCATTATAAATACATACATATTAATGTCATCCAATTTTAGTCATTTCTTGTTTTACTGCATCTCTAACAAGACAGTGAATTTATTTCACTGAGAGGTAAATTTATATTCCTGCAACTCAGAAACTCTTTGTAAATCCCAATACAATACCTCTCTAAACAATAGACATTATCTTTAAAACAATGTTGCATTTTTGTTGTTATTTTAATTTCTAAGGCAACTGTTGAAAAGATATTGCTATGGATTTTATATATTTACCTAGATAATACATACAGGCAAAGATAAAACTAGTTTTCTCTCAAGAAACACAATAAACTCAACTGTTTCCAAATAAAAAGCACTTATTTACACTTGTTAAAGTGTGAGGCTGTGGAGGCTATGATTGCACCTATGTACTTAAGAGCCTTCATCTCCATTTTGTTCAATACTAATACTTCACACTTGAATAACAGTTTTATACATGTAGATCTTAAATTAGCTTTCATAGCAGCAGCAGCACTATTTTCATGTGGCATTAAAAAAGAAAAAAAAGAAAATTGAGGAAATTCTTTTTGTTGACAAAGTATACTTCAGTGTTAAAGTACCAAACTGGAAGGAACAGTGAGGCAGAGAATCAGCCCTCTGATTTATCACTAACTATGTCTACCTCCTTCAAAAATTCATAGCACGTACTTGTTTGCAAGTCCTCTAAAAAAGAGCAGCATGAATTTCATACGTGGTTATATAAAGTGTTTTAGTGTCTGCTGATGAAACTAGATGCAATTATTATGACCTCAAAAATCAAAACGCTGTTTTACAAGTTTCTTGCAGCTTTTAACAAGTCCCCTCATTTGCATATCTTGGTACACTAATGTGCGAAATGCAAATACAGACACTTTCATCAAGATAGGAACTATTCTGAGAGAAGATGTGTTTCATAGTTAAGTATTAGGTACAGGGGCACTGAAAGGTGCCACACAATTCCCAACCAACCAAATTCTTTTCCTGGGAGTCAACTTGGTAAAAACCCATTGAGCCTGAGCATATCTACACTGGGATGAAGTGCCGCCTAGTGGCATTCTGGCATTCTGTTCCAAGGGCAGCAATTTCAAATGAGTTCCTGCTTTCTCTAGTCTATTCACATCCAGTTTGTGTTCTAACAATCAGTCAGCCTGAACAGGAGAGTGCCCTACACTTTGCTTCTACGGTATACCTCTACATCACCCTGAAATTCATTACGCAATCTTCCTAAGGCTTTTGGAAGTGTCAAGATTTATTACTTACTGAATAAGTGAATACAGTATATAGCATAGTAGTATTTAGTTCCTTATTCTCCACAAACATGCCTGAGAAACATCAAGGGACCTCCAACCCCTATGTTCACAAAACATGCTAGCAGTCTGCAAAACATGTATTAGTTGGGAATTATATCTTTGATTCTGTGACTTCTTGACTACTGATGTATATAAGCTAGTGCATCCATCTATCTTGCAGAAAATTTGCTACTACTGCTAGATAAAAAAAGGTAGTAGATTGGAAGTAAAAGCAAAATTCGCAAGTGGTCTTTCACAGTCCCTGACAAAAACAAATAATGAACATTTATAAGGCTTAGAACAGAGCCAAATTAATATTATGGAACGCAGGAAGGGAAAAAATTATCTACTCTTCAGCTTAAACTGTATGCTTATAGTATCTCAGCATGTGCAAATTGTTATCTTTAAACATTCATATCTACATTTTGAAAATGCTTTATGGAATTTGTTTCAACAACCTTTCAGTACTGTCCACACAAATTTTATAAATTTACACAGATCACTCACTCCAGCTTGCAAGTGCATTAGAAGAAAAAAACACTGAAAAATAAGACAGAACAAAAATTCTGCCAGTGGCTTATACAGACATGGTATAGAACAATGTTGCAACACGAAAAATACATCTGTCTATAGAAGATCACTGAAAAGACTGTTATTAGCCACAGATAGAAAACTGCACATTTTGTTAGTTTTGCATATGACTAAGAAATCAAAGATACACATGGGATTCTGCTTGTTTCCAAAATGCTACATGCTGCCATTCTCTCCCTTGTTCTTTCTTTCTCAACACATGCTGTCCTTCTCTCCCTTGTTCTTTCTTTCTCCATACATACTAAAGAAACAGAAGAAACAATCTGCTACCTGCCCCACACACTAGAAAATAGTTTTCCATACTATTTTTTAATTGAAAGGGTTTTTTTTCTTTTTTTCGATTTCTCATATTTTTCAGCACTTTACCTGTTTGAATACAAATGAGGGAGACTTCATTCAGGACAAAAAAGTAATGCCCAGGGCAAATAAAATAAAACAAAATAAAGGAAATGGAAAGCAATACCATTTAAAATACATAAATATGTATTAGTTTTTCTTCTTTACTTAGAAAGCTTTGATTTTGATTGCACTACAGCCGCAAAACATTAAGAATAACTCAACTAAGTCAAGTGTATAGAGCTGAATAGAGTGCAATCTTTATCTTTAAAAGGCAATTTACATTAAATCATAATACGTATATGAGCCTACAAACTACAATGTATCACAGCACATAAGTGACATCTTTTAATTAACTACTTATCTTAAAACCGTTTATAAGTTGCTGTTGCATCCAAAGCATAATTTCTTGTCCTTAAGTCTTACATTGCAATTTTCATGTTCTCTACTTTTTCTAAGCATGCAAGAAAAAAATTCTCATTAAATTAGATATCTAAGACAAAATCCTACTGTCAGATGTTCTTAGTGTTTAATAAAGTTTGAAGCTGAAAAAATGTGGAGAACGTAGTTGAGAGAAATTCTTAGCTGCATTCTCGTAGAACGTGTATAAATTGTGAAGTCATGCTGATTTGGGGCTTTCACTATGCACTTCACTGAATCTGGAGATAAACAATAAAATAAAAAAGCCTATCAAGATCTGGATGAGCCATACCATCCCAAAAAAGGATGGCAGTTGAAGAAGCAAGACTTATGTCTCTGCAGAAAGAGGGTAGATTCTGCTAAACATCTAGTCCAAGATGAACATAAGGCTCACTAGGGACTATATATCAATCAGCTATCCTTTATTTCTAAGACAGGAAATACAGTAGCTCTTGAGCAGACTCTGGTTTTGTTTTATTACTCTCAGTAGAAGTATGTCTTTAACTTTGAAAAATGGAAGCATAAAGAAGCTATTATTGATATGAATAAGCCTACAACACCACTGCAAGCATGTAGTAAACAGGCATAAATGGATATACAAACAGTAAAATTACACATAAATCTAACAGAGGAGGATTTAAAAAACTTTTGATTTAGGTAAGCAGCAGTGCCTCTTCAAACTATCAAAACTATCCACCATCAGATAAATATTCAGCTACTAACAAAATCTCTCCCTCTGTACTCACTGCCTGTCTTTTAGGAATGCAAAAACCAAAACCTACTTCCCCAAAAAAAAAAAAAAAAGATAAAAAGGGGTATTCTGGCATAGAGCTTTTCTATACAAGAAATGGCAGAAGTATTTTGGAAATATCTTGCTGGCTAGAGATGTGAGGCAGACACATTCCAAAAAAATTTGACTGAATATAAAGAAAACATAGAGAGAAAACAACAGTAGATGTCATGCAGCTGATCATCAATGAATAAAATAATACTAACTTAAGACGGATAGAATGCATGTCCATTGGTATTCCACTGAAATTACTGCAGAAGAATACACTTACATCAGATTATTAGCCTACATAAGAATTTGTTTCCGAATTGAATACTCACTAAAGTAGTACATTTGACTTCTCCTATATAATAAATAATGATGGGATTTTCTGTTTTTCCTAGGCTCCACAGTTAGTATCAGCTGATTAGGCAACTAGAACTGATATGCAAATGAATCTATTCAACTCCTACCGAATGCCAAAACCAGCTCAAAAATTAAAACTTGAAAACTATGCTCAGATTTTAGAGATGATCCAGACAGAATAATATGAAGAAAGTAAATAGTTCAGTATATTTGCATCAAAAAAGAGGCATTCACTGATTCCTCTCTGACTTTAAAGATGAGCTTGAATCAGTAAAAATGCTAAAACATAACCTTATGGAAATTCAGAGATTTTCTTCTTTAATGGTCTCACATGATATTTATGTCTCTCAAGATGATAATTTCATATGCCAGCCAAACCGAAAATATCACAACAAAGTTGCATTTCTCTTGTGCTTTCTACATTGCTACTGTATGACCTTGCCTTTATAAAGATCTTTAATAACATGCAAGGCAGAAAACTGTACTTTCTACGGCACATTGGTCCTTTTGTCAAAAACCCACGTAGCACATACATTCCCGACAGACAGCTACTGTTGGCAAGATTATGATATTTCACCTACTCTGTAAACTAGATGTGTTGGGGGAGGGGGGCATCATTCCATTCCAACATACCCAATCACTGGCCAGCACCTATAATAAATGTTTGGAGCAATGTAGACATATTCCATCTGCTCCAGCCAATGAGCCAGCTTCAATTGGAGCTTGGCTCAGATGCTTCTATACAAATGCCCGTAGCATGGGGAGCAAACAAGAGGAATTAGAGATGTGTGCATGTCTATGGGGGGATGATATCATAGGCATCACAGAAGCATGGTGGAATGGCGCCTATGACTAGTGTGTTGGAATGGAAGGTTGCAGGTGTCATGGTTTAAGCCTCTCAGCCACACAGTTTCGCTCCCCCGCTTCCAGAAAGATGGGAAGGAGAATCGACGAATTGAAAGAATGCAACTCCCACAGGTTGAGATAAGAACACTTTAGTAACTAAGGTATAACACAAGACCACTACTGCTACCAACAATAATAATAATAACAAGGAAAATACAAGGGAAAAGAATACAATCGCTCACCACTATACCCAGCCCAAACACGCAGTGCACACCCCCCCCTCCCCCCCCCTCCACTTTCCGGGTCTCTGCTCTCCATTTTTTACATCCTGGGCATGACGTGCTGTGGCATGGAATACCTCTTTGGTCAGTTTGGGTCAGGTGTCCTGTCTCTGCTTCCTCTTGGCTTCCCCTCCTCCCTGGCAGAGCATGAGACTCAGAAAGTCCTTGATCAAACCAAAACATTACCAAGCAGTAACTGGAAACACTGGTGTTATCAGCGCTGTTCCCAGGCCCAAAATCAAAAACACAGCGGTGCGCCAGCTACCAAGAAGGAGAAAAATGACTGCTACTGCTGAACCCAGGACAGTATCCAGCCCTTATTCCATACCATTCATGTCATGCTCAGATCCCACATTTTCAATATACCATCACATGTATATATATACATCCACACACAAGCACAGAGGAAGAGAGAGAGATCACCCCTTACTGCATGGACCAATCCCTATACAGCTGCAGAGTCCATTTGGTCCATGATGTCGGGCTCCACCTCTTGTAACAGTCTTTCAGAGCAGGAGAGGCTGTGTGCAGTGTTCACGCTCATGAATAACCTGGGCAATAGTGTCCATTGCTAAGTCCACCCCTTGATCATAAGTCCATCTGTATGCTGCATCTCTGCCTTGATGGCCTGAGGTGTCATGGGCCCACCAGGCTCAAAATAATTCACCCTCCCCTTCAGCAGTTTCTGCATCTTGTCGGTGGGGACTCCAAACAGCTGCCTTCTATCTCCAATGCTTCCAAAGCACTGGAGGGTCCCAGTGGACTAGATACTTGCCCATACTGTTCCACACACCCTGCCACTCATAACTGTCCAGCTTTGGGGAAAATCTCTTGGTCATCCTGGATTGTAGTCTAACCACAGACAAGGCCCACACCCCACTCTGCTTAACTCTTGGGACCAGACAAAATGGTTGGGAGTAAAACACACTTTGTATGCCAGCCAACATGCTGATGCCCATCACAATTAGCAGGCAGGTCTCAAGGGTACCCAAAGGCCATTCAAACCCTTCAGAACTCTCAAATGACACTGCTGCACTTGTCACTGGGGCAGGTGTAGCTGCTGTGCTTGCTGGCTCTCTCACCAGCAGCTGCTCTTTGTCTGAGTCCAGATCTTCCTCCTCTGCCTTGCTGGGAAGTGCTGCATGGTCTCCTGTATCCTCCTGGGGCTCAGGCTCGTGGGGCTCTGCGGGTGGCTGCCGGGGAATGCTCTTGGCTGCCGCGAGGCAGGGCTTGGCTGCGTGGCTCGGCTCCTGGACTCTGGGGCTGCTCTCCTGGGCTGTTTCGGCCACCGGCGGCTCCCGGGGACGCCCCCCTCTGCTTCCCAAAGCCTCATGAAGACGGAGGCGAGAATGAGGGCCAGGACGGTGAAGAGCAGTCGAACTGCCAGCTACAAGTCCATGTCCACATCCGCCCCCTCCTGCTTCTGGGGCCCGCCCGTATTACAAGCCATTCCAATAAAGTACAATGAAAAAAGAACCTTAACCCAAAACCCATATCCGAAAAATGCTAAGATCACGAATAACGGCTGTAAGTAAGGTACAGCGGGCTGAAACCATGAACTCAAGAGAATCAAGAGCAACAACTTTGAGAGCCAATAAATCAGCATTGTGATGAGTGGCTATTAATCCTGTCGTTATCTCTACCCTTCGAGCCCCACGTTGGGCACCAAAAACAACTGTCGTGGTTTAAGCCTCTCAGCCATGCAGTTTCGCTCGCTCACTCCCCCCTCTTTGTTCCCCCCTATCCCGGAGGGATGGGAAGGAGAATTGAAAGAATGCAACTCCCACAGGTTGAGATAAGAACAGTTTAGTAAATAAGGTATAACACAAACCACTACTGTTAACACCAATAATAATAATGACAAGGCAAATACAAGGAAAGAGAATACAATCACTCACCTCCAATACCCAGCCACACCATGCAGTGCACCCCCCCGCTTCCAGGTCTCTGCTCTTCATTTTAAATCCTGGGCATGACATGCTGTGGCATGGAATACCTCTTTGGTCAGTTTGGGTCAGGTGTCCTGTCTCTGCTTCCTCCTGGCTCCCCTCCTCCCTGGCAGAGCATGAAACTCAGAAAGTCCTTGGTCAGACCAGAACATTACCAAGCAGTAACTGAAAACACTGCTGTTATCAGCGCAGTTTCCAGGCCGAAAGTCAAAAACACAGCGCTGCACCAGCTACCAAGAAGGAGAAAAATGACTGCTACTGCTGAACCCATGACAACAAGCTCTTTAGGAAAGACAGGCCCGGTAGGTGAGGAGGGGGAGTTGCTATTTATGTTAGGGATAGGCTGGAGAGTATGGAACTCTGCCTGGGGGCATTTGAGCAGTCGACAGAGAGTTTGTGGGTCAGGCTTAAAGGGAGAGCAGCGATGGAGACATTATTGTGGGGATCTGTTACAGACAGCCTGACCAAGAGGACTCGCTGGCTAAAGCGCTCTATAGACAGAGAGAAACAGCCTCACGCTCGCAGGCCCTTGTTCTCATGGGGGACTTCAACCACCCTGATATCTGTTGGAGGGATGGTACGGCCCGGAACAAGCAATCCAGGAAGTTCCTCAATTGTGTGGAAGACAGCTTCCTTCTGCAAGTAATAGAAGAGCCGACAAGGAGAAGTGCCATGCTTGACCTCGTGCTCACCAACAGAAAAGGGCTGGTTGGAACTGTAAGGCTCCAGGGCAGCCTTGATTGCAGCGATCATGAGATGGTCGGACTCAAGATCCCCAGGACAGTGAGAAGAGCGTGCAGCAAGCTCACTGCCCTGGACTTCAAGAGAGCAGACTTTGGCCTCTCCAGGAACCTGCTCAGTAAGGTTCCATGGGATATAGCCCTAGAGGGCAGGGGGGCCCAAGACTGTTGGTGGATATTCAAGGATCACCTGCTGCAAGCTCAGGAATGTTGCATCACAACTAGAAGGAAGTGCAGCAGGAAGGCCAGGAGACCTCCTTGATGGATAAGGAGCTGCTGAGGAAAATTCAAAGGAAAAAAGAGGTTTATAAAAAGTGGAAGCAAGGACAGGCGGCCTGGAAGAATACAGGGATGTTGTCCGGGGAGCTAGGGACCAGGTTAGGAAAGCTAAGGCCCAGTTAGAATTAAACTTGACTATGAATGTGAAAGGTAACCGGAAGGGATTCTATAGGAACATTGCAAATAAAAGACAGGCTAGGGACAATGTGGGCCCTCTCTGGAAGCTATGGGGAGAACTGGCTACCCTGGATTTGGAGAAGGCTGAGGCTCTTAATGACATCTTTGCCTCAGTCTTCACCGGAAAATGCTCTGACCATACCACCCAAGTCTTGGAAGGCAGACGCAGGGACAGTGAGAATGAAGACCCTGGGCCCACTGTAGGAGAGGATCTGGTTCGAGACAATCTTAGGAACCTGAATGTATACAAGTCCATGGGACCTAATGAAATCTATCCGCGGGTCCTGAAGGTGCTGGCAAATGAAGTTGCTAAGCCACTGTCCATCACATTTGAAAAATCATGGCAGTCAGGTGAAGTTCCCAATGACTGCAAAAAATGGATGACCCAGGGAGCTACAGACCAGTCAGTCGCACCTCTGTGCCTGGCAAAATCTTGGAGTGGATTCTCCTGGAAAGCATGCTAAGACACATGGAAAACAACAAGGTGGTTGGTGACAGCCAGCATGGCTTCGCTAAGGGGAAATCATGCCTGACCAATTTGGGGGCCTTCTATGATGGGGCTGCAGAACTGATAGATGGGGTAGAGCAGTTGATGACATCTACCTGGACTTGTGCAAAGTGTTTGACACTGTTCCACATGACACCCTTGTCTCTACATTGGAGAGACATCAATTTGAGAGGTGGACCACTCAGTGGATAAAGAACTGGCTGGATGGCCACATGCAAAGAGTTGTTCTCAATGGTTCAATATCCAGCTGGAGACCAGTAACGAGTGGTGTCCCTCAGGGATCGATGTTGGGACTGGTCTTGTTCAACATCTTTGTTGGTGACATGGACAGTGGGATTGAGTGCGCCCTCAACAAATTTTCCAATGACACCAAGCTGTGTGGTTAGAGTGATACGTTGGAGGGAAGGAATGCCATCCAGAGGGACCTTGACATGCTTGTGAGGTGGGCTGGTGCCAACCTGATGAAGTTTAACCATGACAAGCGCAAGGGACTCCACCTGGGTCAGAGCAATCCCAGGCACAGCTACAGGTTGGGCAGAGAAGAGATTCAGAGCAGCCCTGAGCAGAAGGACATGAGGGTGTTGGTCCATAAGAAACTTAACATGAGCTGGCTTCAGTGTGTGCTTACAGCCCAGAAAGCCAACCGTATCCTGGGTTGCATCAAAAGGACCGTGACCAGCAGGTCAAAGGAGGTGATCCTGCCCCTCTACTCTGCTCTTGTGAGACCTCACTTGAAGTATTGTGTGCAGTTCTGGTGTCTTCAACATAAAAAGGACATGGAACTGTTGGAACAAGTCCAGAGGTTGGCCACGAGGATGATCAGGGGACTGGAGCACCTTCCTTATTAAGATAGGCTGAGAAAGTTGGGGCTGTTCAGCCTGGAGAAGAGAAAGCTGCGTGGAGACCTCATAGCAGCCTTCCAATATCTGAAGGGGGCCTATAGGGATGCTGGGGAGGGAGTCTTCATGAGGGACTGTAGTGAGAGGACAAGGGGTAATGGGTTCAAACTTAAAAAGGGAAGTTTAGATTGGATATGAGGAAGAAATTCTTTACTGTAAGGGTGGTGAGGCACTGGAATGGGTTACCCAGGGAAGTTGTGAATGCGCCATCGCTGGCAGTGTTCAAGGCCAGGTTGAACATAGCCTTGGGTGGCATGGTTTAGTGTGAGGTGTCCCTGCCCCTGGCAGTAGGGATTGGAACTAGATAATCTTAAGGTCCTTTCCAACCCTAACTGTTCTATGATTCTATGATTTTATATATACAATCACATTTTAACTAGGGTGAGTTCTCGTCTTTTTTCTCACCCTTACTGGTCACTGAGAAAATAATATATATAACATATGTCAAAGTGAAAAGGTACTATTTTTCAAATTCTCTGCAAAATTATGTACTTTCTTTCCATTTGAACTTAAGCATTTGCATTTAAGTACTTTTCCTTCGTTACCTCAGTAGTATGATCACATTTCTAAAACTTTCAAAAAGCACACTTTAAATTTTCAGTGGTTCTTCAGAAACTTTTCATGATATGTTGCTTTAGGCCTCTCTTGAAAAGCATTTATATTAAGAATATGGAAATTGTCTGCAAGCTGAATTTCCTCAGGCTTGTTTGCTGCTTTTCTTTGTAATTACACATACAACAAAAATGGTAAACTTCTTGGAGGAGGGTTTCAGCAACCTAGGACCTGGGTAGGCAACTTCCTGATCTAGGCACTCAGTAGCCCAGTCTGGTTGTAATTCAGTTTGGTTATAAGTCAAAACTACAATCTGATAGTTCTCTGGTAAAACGGCTGCAAGTTATATTCAGAGATGAGATCAGAGATATTAGCTTTCTGAAAAAACAAACAAACAAAAAAGTAAAAAGTAATTTTTTAAGTAAAAACTTAAAATATTTGACAAATAATAGCCATCTTGAAGAGATTTTCAGGTTTTAACAAATACCCTTGATTAAAGAGTAGCATTAAACAACATTTACAGCCAATCCAGGAGTTTGACCTCTTTTAAAATAGGAAGTTAGCTTTCCATAGAAGGTGTATTTCAGGTGCTGAATACAAAATTATTCTTGTCTTAGCCAAATACCATTCTTGGCTATAAGTGACATAAAACAGTGATATCCCCAGTGAAAACCTGAAAAATGTATAAACTACAGGATCCTGCAAAATGAGATACCATACTAATTAAGAATACAGAATGATTGTAAGACATCACTGATGTAAAAAATATGTATGAAATTATAGTAGTGAAAGAAAATATCCAAAGAAATTGTGATGCATATTTGATAATACAACTCATTAAGTAATGGTGTCCAAGGAGGTTAGAGCTCTCGAGCTAGAAATCCACACCCTAAACATGTCCCAGTATGCATTTAAAACTAAGCACAGTAACGCACAAGTTTTCCTTTGGAGTCGAAGCAAAAAGAAAATACTTCTTCCTTGCAGTTTTCTCACAGCTGCTATTTTTCATATTATTCCATTAAAACAGTTTAGCATAATTAAATTAAAAAGAATTCAAATAATTGTCTAAATTTTGCAGCCAGTGTCGCCACTTGTAGCCTTCAAGGGCTGGCAGATGTAGTAGTACAGTTTCTCTTTCATTTGTGGCACATTGCCTACAATTATTACTACTTAGGAAGAAATGTTACATATTAGTTGTTTACATCAGAAAGTGGCAGTCTCCAAAGCACAGAGATAAAATCATCTTTTTCAGCGCTCAGGCTGATAAGCCTGGGGGAAACAGCTGTTGTCATTTCAACTGTTTGTCTTTAAACATGTACTTTTTGGTATCTCAAGATGACATTTCTTCTTCAAGCAGAGCCCAAAGCTCACAAAGTCATCTTCCAGTGTAAAGAATATAAATTCCTAACTGGTACTAAACTAAATAACCACCAGCATGCTTCACCTGGAGGTAGATGTTAATGTGTCTTATCTAAACCACAGTCAGTCACTTTCTGTGTTTTAGGGTGCTGGAGTGTTAATGTGCATTACCTGTTTCTAGCTAAAAAAGGAGAAAAAAACGAAAAAGTAACTTTAAAATACACAAAGCCTATGACTGCCTTTTCTACCAGAAACAGAAAATCTCTTTCATGTGTCATATATGAATACACAGATCACTTCCTTATTTCATGTCCAAGCAATTGCTTTCATATTCCTGAAGGTGGTAAGATTTCTCACCATCCATCTCTCCTCACTGCTAGCAATTCATTTGAACTGAATCTCCCCTGAGGAACATCTAGAATTAATTAGAACTGATCGAACAGCACGAACTGTATTTTGTTGATGCTTTAGCAAATATATCTTATCAGTTAGCTCCATAATAGTGGTAGGGCATGTTATTTGTTTGCAAATACTTGGACAGCTACCATTTTATTTATAAAAAATACTGATGAGTGCTGAAGGGCTTGTGAATTTCTGCATAAATTTTGATTAATTTCCATATCAATGATGCATTAGATATTATTCCTTATTCATTATTCCACAACAGTTATTTTCTTCTAAGAATTTAGGCTGTCTAATGACTGAGCAAACACAATGCCATGTGATTTAAGCGACAAATCAAATACCAGGAATACTGAAGAGCAAACAATTAAAGACAGAACTGCAATAAATTTCACAAAGAAACTCCTGGGTGGCATTTTCACATTTCACAGTCGTTAATGTTGCAGGTAACACACTGTCAGGAACAACTGAGGATGTTCAGCAGGCTCCCAAGTATTGTTCCTTCCTATTGCATACAGCATTTATAGGTATATCATGTAATGTGTTGTGCATATATACACACATAAAGAAGCTTTAGCTTTTGAGGGGCATAAGTTTTGGGCTAATAGTGTAACTGTGCATAATGCTATGCAGGAATGCACAGTCTGACCTACAAAAGATAAATAAATAGCTAATAATGGTGGTAGTGACAAGTAGGCAGCTAGCAAATGCATGCAGAGAAGATGGTGGTGTTGCCACTATAATAATACACTTTTCTGTAAAATTCAGAACCTATTCATAAACAATGCTTGGGAGCCTTTCAGCTAGCACAGATATTCACAAATATTAAATATTAGTTTTTCAGATGTGTTATTAGAGTTGTTCTCTGTCATTTCTACAAGACAATGTGGATGACAGAAACCAGTTCATGAAGATCCTTTTGTTGTACTCAAGATGTACAGCTATTCAAAACACGTGGGATCGATAACTGCCTACAGACAGAGAAGCGCGCACTGGAAGCTACAGCAGAAAGAGCTTGCAGCATTATTTATTTAAACTGACCTTTGCTTTCCCCAGTCACAGCCCCAGCAGACATGGTGTGAGGAAGTGCCCGAACAACAATGTCCTTCCTCCCCCCCTGCCTTGACTTGGTTGCTCCCTTTCTCTCATGGATCACAGCACCAGGTGGGTTCTGGAAGCAACCAGGATGATTTCACTTGCTAAATAATAAAATAATAAATATGGGGACTCATATAAATTATAGTCTCTGCTGGCTGGAACAAATGGATTAGAAAAACAGGGAGGTAACAACGTTCTGGCAAACCACAGATTAGTGTCATCATACTGTTCAAACTTCATCTGCTCTGTGTGCTGCAGGGGTTAAAAAACTTGCAAGCTAAGACAGTCATATCATCATACTCTGTTAAAGACACCTATTAGTCATGTCCCAGGCAAATAGGGATTTATGACTCAGACATAATTCTTCCAAATATGCCTGCTGTTCATAAAAGGCAGAGATATATGACTCAAAAATAACATTGAGACAGGAATAATTTTACACTTCACTTTCCAACATTGACTTTCCTCCAGAACTTGCAGCAAAATCTCCATGTTTCATGAATAAGTTTCTGCCAATACTATAGATTTATTGCTATAGCTTCCAAATCAGGTGAATTTCTCAGTCAAATAGAATATTAGAGAACAAAGATACATATAGGTATTTGTTTTACAAAAATCTGTACACTGAGACTAGAATTACATAGAATCATAGAATCAGCTATATTGGAAAAGAATCTTAAGATTAGGAAGTCCAACTGTTAACCTAGCATTACCGAGTCCACCACTAAATACGGCTCCAAATGCCACACATATACATCTTTTAAATACCTCCGAGGATGGTGACTCCACTACTTCCCTGGGCAGCCTGTTCCAGTGCTTGACAACCCTTTCAGTGAAGACATCTTTCCTAATATCCAATCTAAACCTCCTCTGGTGCAACTTCAGGCAGTTTCCTCTTCTTCTATTTCTTGTTACAAGCAAGGTCTCCCCTGAGCCACCTTTTCTCCAGACTAAACCCCAGTTCCCTCAGCCACTCTTAAGACTTGTGCTCTAGGCCCTTTACCAGCTTTGTTGCTCTTCTTTGGATGAGCTCTAACGCCTCGGTGTCTTTCTTTTAGTGAAGGCCCAAAACTGAACACAATATTCAAGGTATAAGCTCACCAGTGCAAATTAGAGGGGGACAATCACTTCCCTAGTCCCGCTGTCCACATTATTTCTGAGATAATGTCACATACCCTGCGTAGTGGACCCATTTAAAATCTCCATTTTGTTGAAAGGGCCTGCTACTACAGTTTTAATACATTCCTGGGACTTTTCCCTAATCAGTCTTCCAAATTCTGGTTCTGGTTTGGTACTCGTGGAGGAATGTGCATTTTAAGAGTGAAATAAAAAAGTAGATGTAGGTTGAGACACATATCTGCTGATTAGGTCTGTGATATAACAAAACATGGATAAATGTTCCTTCACCAAATTGCTGTAATCAGGCTGCAGTACCTGCAATGAGATCCCCACGGTAGCCTCTGGCCACGGGAAACCTGGGCAGAGTGCTGAGAGCACAGGTGGTCATCCTCTAACTGCTACATCAACCTTGTTCTGCTTCTCATGCAGAGGGTACACACATACACTCACACTCATTCACTGAACTGTTGTTATTTTCTTAGCAGATCATTAGTATGGCAACCAAAAAAGACCCCTCTTCTGAAGTTCACTTACATTTGATTCAGCTCACATCTTTAGGAGGGGCTCTTTCTCCTTTTTACAAATCACAAGTTTGTAACTGCTTCACCTTCTATTAAAGACAATGGTCTTTTGGTTTCAGGTGCCATAAATGATGAAGTTCATGGGTCTGCTCCTTCCTCAAGAATGTTTTTCAGACCCTCTTTTTAATGAGCACCAACTACCCATGAGGGGAACACAACCACACAACTGTGCCCAGCTGACCTCTTGGCTGCACAGTACACCTGATGAATGCAGGCAACTGCTATTCTGAGAACTAAAAATTTTACTATATGATACAATTTGAGGAAAGTTTACTATTATGTCCATTAATCAACACTGTTGTCCTTTATTTCTCCCTCTAAAACAACAGTTCTCCTTAAAAAATGTCACTTGGCCACTTCAGAAGCAGAAATACGACGTTAAGTGATAAACCACAGAAAGGTGAAGGAAACAGATAAAGTAATACTCAGAAAGTTCTCACAGGGCAGCTTAGAGGTTAAATTTTGATCTTGTTTATTTTCATATTTCCTAGTCAAGAACTTTGATTGATGTACATTAGCACAGCTGTTAGGGTTAAGTGAATGCCTGTACTAGCAATTGTTTTATGTAAGGTGATCCTAGCTATTTTTGAGATAATGCCAAAAATAATCCTCACCAGTGACACTGTTTCACAGATCTATACCAGTTTTGCCCTCAATGAAGGCTAGATATGGGTGAAAGGACAGAGATCTGCCTTAGAAATCAAATGAAAAACATAGTGACAGTGTTTACTGTTATTGTGCTGATTGCCCTAACTGCCATAAGATCCTCAAGTCACTCAAACTGCCATCAGGTGCACAACTAAATGCAACATACAAAGCTGAAGCCTGATAAAGAGCAATACCACTGCCACTTCAGTTTCCTTCTGCTGAAATCTCTACTGGTGTCTGCCAGCATAATTTGTGCCCAATGCTCTTACACAAACTCCTGTACAATATTTTGCACTTAAGACTTACTGGAAATGTATCTGTACTTTGAGAACAGCAGAGTGTTAACTACAGTTATTATGACACAAAAATGTGACAAAAGCTGTCTGGCTTGCCCTGCTGCATGCAGTGGAGATTCATATGGACTATGTGATGGGGAAGCACATGGATCTTCGCTTTAAAGGTCCATGTCAGTGGCCTTGTTGGTGCTCAATAGCCTGCAGTGCCCTCTCAGCCTGGCCTGGCGCAGCCCAGTGAGAAGGAGCCAGGACAGGCCTTGGTAGGGGCTTCCCCGACTGGAGCTGCCCCATAGCCCCAGACCTCAGTAACAGCCGTGGTCCTCCGTGCCCCAACAGCCTGCCTCCTTCTGGCACCCACTTCATCACAGCCACCACTGCATCACCAGGACATTACCAGGCAATGGACCCCTAGCCATGGCCATGACTGTCTTGCTGGAGCACGGTAGGACTGCGTCTACTGAGGAGGGGAGAGAAGAGCGTAGCCCCACCAGCCTGCCAGCAGCCACCAGCCTGGGGCCCTCACTTGCCCCTGACACTCCTGGAGAAGTTTTCTTCCCCCAGTAAGTTTATATCTCACCTACTACTCAGCCCAAGTTAAAAACATCCAATTTTTCACAGGAAAGAAACAGTATGTGATGAATCCTCTGTGAGCTTGTCATCGCATCTGCAATTTACTGACTAGCACCCTTTCAAACCAGTCCTTGACGAGACTGAAGGTTTAGCAAACATAGCCAGGCTGGGTATGCCCATGTGCTGCTCATAATTTTGTAGGTGCAAACCACTTCTTCCTGTCATCTGAGCTTCCTGGCTGTGACTAGCATAGAGTCCAACATACTTCTGTGAAAAAATCAAGAATCAAATTTTAAATTCCCTTACCCACAACCATAATAATGTGACACACTGCTTGTATTTTAAACTTTGCTAATGTAGTCACATACTTGTTATCACAACATTAACAGTCACTGACATTTGGTATCAATGCTTTACTCCCAAAATCTTAAAATTGTCTTAAAAGTAATGAAAAAAATCATGGCTTTGGGGTTCTGCAAATTTCTTTCTGAAAATGAAAAAACCCAAACAAGCCAAAATGCAAACTCAGGATACATTTTAGTTGTATCTTTCAATTGGTCGTCTGGCACATCAGAGCCTAAAAGTAATTTTAATGCTAGCAACTTATTTTCCTGGAAAATAACCAATCTGAAAACCTCAAAATTTCCCAGAATCTTGATTCCAGGAGGTGGGATATGGTTTAAAGAAAATATCAAGTGTAACAAAATCAGCAACATGGTTTAGTGGTGGACTTGGCAGTCCTGGGGCAAAGGTTGTACTTGATGATCTTAAAGGTGTTTTCCAACCTAGCTGATTCTGTGGTTACCCTGGAAATACATCAGTGGTAATTTTTTTCAATTTTTGTAACCTTGTTATCTAGAATCATCTTTCACAGTCGATAATGGAAGTTACAAAAGTGTCCTGGTCAAGCAATGTGAAGAAGCATGGGAGGGCACTCAAATTTTGCATACTTCTACTCTAGCTCAGAGTCTTTACTCTTCAAGAAATATGGATGTTAAATGTCTCACTGTGACAAACTAAGTTTCTGCAACTGCAATACATGATGAACTTCAAACATTCATTTAAAACCTCTTGAGCTTCTGTTTTTCAGAAACCACAATAGAGCATTGCGGTCTATAAACACAACCAATCCTGCAACTAGCCATTATAGAAGACAAAATGGAGTGCCTTCCCCCATATTATTTAGGAACCCAGTTGCTGAACACTTTTTTCCTTCCTACACCTTATTTGTTACTCTTCAAAGCTGCTATTTGCATTTGCAGGACTATAGTCATGCCCTGCAAATAACAATTTAACTGATTCCACTGATTGACATATTGTAGCAAATAATCAGGTTAGATCAAGGAGTCCAAATATTACATTATTTGGCTATCTTCTAAATGTTCTTTTATTTTTTACTACTCAGCATTTTTTCTGTAAGTACACAGGAACCCTAAAACATTGTTCTGTGCCTCCTCCAATCATCTCCACCCTTGACAGGAATCTCCCAGGTCTCTCAGTCTATCTGAAGCTACTGTGTAATATAAAGTGATATAAGCTAGTCACCACCCAACTAACAAAGCTATTCAGCCTTCTCCCCAGTACTATCTGCCATTATATGGTTTTCCTTCCATACTTTTTGTAGGTATTTTTGATGGTGCAAATTGGGATAAAGATAATTTTTAAAAAGTACCAAGAAGAAAAGGGAGAGAGAGGAAGATTTCTAGAAAAATCCCATACTGGGCATACAAATGGAATTTAAAAAAAAAAAAAAAAGGAAAAAAAAAGTAGTTTGCCTGTTGCCTGCCTGAAAGGCTTTTATCCAACTATTTTTCTCACTGCAGGAGAAAGTGAAATTGGCATGCACTGCTCTGCAAGTTGTTGGAGCCCAAGTACTCTGATGGTCACACCCTCCTCTTCCTCCTCCAGGCTGGCTGCCAGCTTATTTCTGCCTGTTCTGGGAAAGCTGTGAGCACAGAAACCTTGGGAAGAGGGTTAAGACTGAGAACTCAAATTCACCTTTTACCTAACAATTAAAAAATTAATTAAAAAAAAATAATTTTATTAAAATTAGCAGGAGAAGGGTCTGCTGGAAGAAAATCTGATTGGTTTTAAGTTGAGGCTTATTAATGACTTCAGAGATAAATGGTGTGTGGATTTACTTTTTTAGAAGAAGGAAATTATATCTGTTAAGGTAAATAAAAAGATATTTAATGATATTTCTGTATATGGATTCAAATTAACATGATAAATTTAACATGTGCATTGCCCTGAATCTACTGCTAGGTACCACATATTATATTCAGAAAAGTAATATAGGAACATTTTCTGATTGGAAATTAAAATAGAACAATGATTTTTTAAAAGAAACCTGTTCCCTAAAGTTATGTCTTAATAGTTCCTCATTTTGTGCCTATCATGTTAGGGCTGTAGCCGTTAATTTGTCTGAACTTTTATTTATAAAGATGGCTATCACACACGGCTTGCTTTCCCTTTTGCTGATATAACTCCCTAAAGTAACTTTTGGGTGGCTGTTCTGAATGACTTAATGAATTAATGAAATAAATGTGCAAAGAACAATGAAAACTTTAGGAAATAGTTGCTCACTGACCAAGTTTTGCTTACTCTTCTGATTTCCAATCAGTGAGGTGTGGAAAAGTTCCAAGAGGCAGAGCAGATAGAGTGTAAAGAAGTACAGTGTCTGATACAGTGCAGGTGGAAAGGTTAGTAGTTTTTCAATTGCGAATGGATTAAAGAAAGTGGTGGCAATCAGTGGCTTCAGCCACTGCTGTGATAAATCAAGAAATCCGTCACTTAACCTTCAGATAAAAACTGGAAAGTAGCAGCTGCACCTAGCTTATCCCAGTGTGCTGTCCCCTATTTGATTTTTCAGGTCACAGTCTCTCTATGTTGGACTTCAGATATTAACTGTGCAAATAGACAGTGAACGTAAGCACACTCACCAGTAAAAACACGCAGTATGTTATGCTTTAAAATGCCTTTTTCCTGCCATTGTCCTCAAGTTGAGAGGCTGCCTTAGTGGGGTTGAATGCATGCATGCTTTGTATTAAGCTTCCTCCAGTCGCTATTCTGTTGCTATTCTAATAGCATGTCACTATTCAATATTTGATCCTCCAGACAGTTAGAACTGAGAGGCAGAGATAGCTCAGTGAGACTGCTGCTGCTCTGAGATCCTTATGATTATTCTTACTTGCTTATCCTCATAGCTCATATGCAGTTACTGCTTGGCCTTGCACCAGTCTGTGTGTGTGCTTACTTAAGGGAACGTTTTCAGGCTCTGTCCAGTTTTTACTTTCCATTAAGGTTGTGTTGGCATGCTGTGGAAATAGCTGTTCAAAATGTTATGTTTCACTCTTTTCCTCTGAGGTTTCTATCAAGTCTATGCCAACGCATACAGACTATGTTGGTTACACTCTCTTTGCTTGATTCCTGAGGTTTGTTCCCATGCTATGATCCTCCCAGTATCTGTTGTACCCTTTTATCATTCATAATAATAACTCTCCAGCAGATTCTCTCTTTTGAAGCTGTGTTAAACAGAGTTCAGCTGAAACTTGCAAATGTCAATATGTTGACAGTCATATATTGAGTACTTTATACCCGGAATCCTTTGAGATTTTAACCTATGCAACTTTACATGATTTGTGGCCTAGCTTCCCAGGAAATAGAAAATGAATCAGGTTACTGTGGCTTACCAAGCATCAGCTGAGCTACCTTTTGTATACACTGTATGTTCTTAGCTTACAACAAACATGAATAACATGATTTACCTGAACTCTTTTACTATGGGTTAAGCTATGCCACTTGAAGTTATGCCCAACCATGAACTAAGTGTGCAGATACATGCTCTTAGTTCAGTTCATGCCATATTTTGACTGCAAGTATGAACGTCTAACGAAAAAAATTTGCCACCACATTCACATTAGTGATGGGGAAGGGGAGGAAATAGTTGAGCAAGAGCCCCCTTGCTCTGAGAAAGAGAAACCCATCAGCCAATTTAGCTACATTTCTTGGTGACTGCTGGACAGAACCAGGTGTTAGGTGCTTGCCTTTCTCTTTGCTCACCATGTTTCAAAGACTCATTAGGAAGACTGAAATTCCTTGGAGGGAGAGGGAAAACTCTCTGTAAAGGAACTGAGCCTTTTGGTCTACCCTGGGAAAACAAGTACAAGGAGTACACCAGGGAAGAGCCACATCGCTGCTCTTGTCAGCCTGCAGCACAACCACAATTCTTGCTACGGGTACTGCAGCTCAGATTTACAGCTCTAACCTGAATCTCAATTTTTCTGCCAGGATGGCACACAATAAAAGATGCAAGAAAACTGCTGTTATTCCTTTTGTAAGGGTATTTCTTTCTATGCATATATTTTTATTATTGTGGTTCCATGAGCCATATATATTATTTCAAGTACCCAACACCTAAGATGTATGTTAATATATCACATGTAAACAAGTAATGATTACATTAAAATGTAATCTAGAATGAGGATTTTAAGATCTCCTGTCTGGTCACTACAGTCTTGGGTTATGTACAGTACTTGCAATTTCATATAGAATTTGCCCAAGGCCAATGCAGGAAGAATCTCTTCTCCATTCATCTGCTGTCTAGATAGGCATACTTTTAAAGCTGTACAAGCTGTTTAAGGGTTTCCCTGCTGATGACTATCAACTTTGTTTCAAAAGAACTGCAGTGAACTTCAGTGATGTTAACTGCAAGCATAACATTATTTCAAACATTTTCTGAGATTTTAATAGAATAGTCTTTTATCATATAAGATGATCAATAAAGCATCAGCACCAATGAGGCAGTTACATTAATGTTTAACTTTAAACAAGTTCCAGCATATGATGGAAAGAACATTACTAAATAAAGGCAAAATAAAGCTTCTGTATGACATTGTGGGGCTTGCTTTGTTTTGTTTTGTTGGTTGGTTGGTTGTCTTTTTCTGGGGGTCGTGTTGTCGGTTTCTTGGGTTGTGTTTTTTTTTTTTTTTTTGCATTTTTTTAATGAGTCTTTTGCAGGGCTATGAATTTAGCACTAGAAACTCAGAATTTCCTCCTAGTATACATATCTCTACAGCAACACTCACTCTGGAAATAACATAACGCATATTTTTAATCCAAAGATTAAGTTGCAATTTAAATACATATAAGTCTATGTTTGCTGAAGAGAAACCTTGTAAAAGTAATGAAAACCTTTATGAGATTCTAACGCATGCTCATCTGTTACTACTACCATATAGGCATAGGATGATAAAACTAGGGTAATAATTTACCTGTAAAAAAATGTCAAATTAAATCTCAGTTGTGTGCAGCAAGGTAGAGAAAGTTGTCTTTACTTTTGTTTCTGCAAATTTTTAATCCTACCTAAAGAAAAAAATAATCATTAGCAGCAGTTCTGACAATAGTTATAAAATCAAAACAGTTTTTATAACTAACTTATTTTAGAAAGCTACAGAAATATTAGGAATTCTCATTTATTTTCCTCATCTTTGTTAAAAAGTAACTTGTTTCATCAGTCTTTTATTAACATGCACTTATTTTGTTCCAACTATAAAACAATAATAATGCGTGACACAATTTAAGCCCAATATAAAAACTGATTCTTTTTATTTGAAGAATTTGTCATTCTTTATTTCTCTATCAATAAAACTGAAAGCCCTCTAAATTTCCAGAATAAGTGTCTCACACATCCAGCTCCCCGTGATAATGGGGTTGTTGATGAGAACCTTCCTCATGTCCATTTTACTATAAAATTAATCCAGTCAGTATTGTGGGTTTCATTTAGCTTCAGGAGACAGGTATTTGGATAGGTATTCAAAGAGTTACTTTGGCAATTATTTTAGCTACCATCGGATTCTAAGAAGAAACTCTTATTTTTTTCTCAAGAAATAGAAAAGGAGTCTCCAAAAATGTAGTAAATGCAATGATAGTGGTATTTTTATAGTGCTCGGGTTGACACAGAATCACTTAAGGCAGATCTGAAGTAGCAGATATATTTTTGAATAAAATACCATTCTCTGACTCATCATTCATAATAATTTGAAAATGAGAAATTCATAGATTTAGTTACTCACTATGTTTTAACCCAGGAGGTCACAGGCCCCACCTACTAAATCTCATAAATAGACTTTTCACACATGACCTTTTTCATTTACTGCAAGTAGACCTTTTTTCCCATGTATGATATTCTGCTTGAACTTTTGTTTGTCAGGAAAACTGCCTAATAGAAATTATTATGGAAGAAGAAATCTTACAAGCTTTATGACATTCTGCACCTTCAATCAGCATGACTGTTAGCTCTTCCTTTAGAAATGTTAAATGAATTATTTTATACTTCCTATGATTCACTGCGCACTGTGATGTATTCACACAATCTTCTAGGAATGTGGTCACTTGTTGTCATTTACTACTTGGTTAGACTATTCCTGTCAGAGACATTCAAATTCAGCTTCAACTACATGTACAGTGTTCTCACCACTACCTACAGAGGTACCAGTATCAGGGAGCAGCTTGTGAAGGTCTATCCCATAAACCTTACAGCTGGAACTTGTTTGAGGAGGGTAACCCAAAATCATAGAATTATAGACTCATGGAATGGTTTGGGTTGGAAAGGACCTTAGGATCATCTAGTTCCAACCTGCTGCCATGGGCAGGGACACCTCCCACTAAACCATGCCACCCAAGGCTCTGTCCAACCTGGCCTTGAACACTGCCAGAAATGGAGCATTTACTTCTTTGGGCAACCTTTTCCACTGCCTCACCACCCTTTCAGTAAAGAACTTCCTTCTTATATCTAACCTAAACTTTCCCTGTTTAAGTTTGAACCCCTTGCCCCTTATTCTATCACTACAGTCTCTAATGAAGAGTCTCTCCCCGGCATCCTTGTAGCCCCCCTTCAGGTACTGGAAGGCTGCTATGAGGTCTCCATGCAGCCTTCTTTTCTCCAGGCTGAACAGCCTCAGCTTTCTCAGCCTGTCTTCATATGAAAGGTGATCCAGTCCCCTGATAGTCCTCGTGGCCCTCTTCTGGACTTACTCCATCAGCTCCATGTCCTTCTTATGTTGAGGACACCAGAACTGCACACCGTCTTCCCAGGAAAACTACGTAATATCCCTGTGCTTTGCTGCCCCTTCAAGTAAGGATGTCATTGCAAATTTAAAAAAAAAACAAACAAAACAAAACCAAAAACCAAAAAAAACCAAAAAACCAACAAGCAGCAAAAAACATTTCCAAGGCACTTAAACACAACAGTGATGACCAAAAGAAAAACCTATCAGATACGTGTTGGTCCACTGTAGTAGCTCTATACATTTTATCTACCTCAGGCTTCAAAGCATAACAAAACCATCCAGGTTCCTTCTCCAGAAGAGGAACATTACACGGGAGAAGACTAGTTCAGAAGGTAGCAAGTACTACACACTAAACTCCACCCTGACTGCTAGAAGTCTAAAGCCTCACAAAGACAAGTGGACAACACTAACAAGAACTTTTAAACCAGAAATATTATATACTGTATATATATACACACACACATATTTATACAAACCCATACAGATGTAAAAAAAAAAAAAAAAGTATTTTTACATCCATGGGCATGCAGTTTGCCTTAATTTAAAGGTACAGCACCACCTGCTGTTAGCATATATCATTAAAAACTGCCTTCACGTATTCTAGTTCATTGCAGTTGACATTTCTTGGAAGCTTGTGCTGTCTACAGGTATTCTGGTAGTATCACTAAGGTTAGGATGTCATGTGTAAATCAAGACAGAAAAGTTTTTGAGTTTTTGCCAAATAAAATTTATTTTTTCGATTTCGATAGGACAGAAATGAACACAGTGAACAAACTCTTGTTAATATATTGTGTATGAGCTTTAACTTGGTCTTGAGAATGTAATTTGCCTCATGAATGCAAAAAAAAAAAAAGTTCCAAATTTAGATAAGGTCTCACCAAAAGAAGAATTTTCAACATGTTTTCATATGGAAAGCAAACATATGTTTCTAGAAGTTTGTCTTATGTCCTCTTAAAAATACTGTTTACAAATATTTACTTATTAGATTAATAACTTTGACATCTTCTAGAACAGAATGTCTATCACTTCAGAATTACATCACTTTTTTAAGTCTACAATTAAAAATATATTAATTGCTAATGCAAGATATATTCATACACATTTCTTAATACTTAAATACCTATTATGTAATGGGAGTAAAATTTCACTGATATATTTTAAGTGATCATAGTTGAAATGTCAGGCTATTATCTGGGTTGTGAGCTCTACATAACAAGATTATTGTTTTATTATGTTTGTTTAGTGACTCCTACAATGGGACCCTGGCCTGGCCTCAGTTTCATATCAGGAAGCAAAAGTAAACACAATAATAATCAAACAGGGATCAGCTCTATTAATCAATCTTTCCTAAAGTTTCTAAATCCAGTCTTCACATCAGCTTTGTAAACACTGGCAAAGAAAACCCAAACAAAACACAACCTTCCCATCCCCATTTAGTATACTGGAATATCACTTAACTTTTCATACCTGCTAGAAAGATGATAATTCAATACACTGATAAACCAGAAGCTAGCCAAATAACATCTCTGAATTAACATCAGATATTGATATTTTGGGTTTTTTTTCAAGATTCTAGCTAAAATTCCAGATAAGTAAAATCAGTTAATTTTGCCAGGTTCTCACAGGAAGAAATTAAAACTCTCTCAGTACTAATGAAGTACTCAATAACCGAAACTGTTTCAAAGGCTTTTGGCTTTGGAATCCTGAAAAATTCCACTTAAGGATGCATATATTTAATTGATTATCAATGTATTTTAACCTATATCTTTTTTAGTGCCCTCCTGTTTTCCCAGTCACTTAAGATTACTACCATTATTACCACCAGAAAATGTAATAAAAACCACTGGAGTTTCAAGTACTGTATTCTTTGTGTGTGTGCTCAGTGTGAGAGAGAATTGGCAGGATACAAGCTGACCTGTGCAAACACCATTATTAATTCTTCAGGTATTATTAGTAGCTTCAGGCTACAGAAAAATAATTTGCTTAGAAAAGCAGTAGGGACTTTTTATAAAACATTACAAGATGAACAGCCATTTTTAGCTCTAAATACAGAAAGACAGTAGTTTCCAGGGAACAAAGCACATTAATCTCCAAGTAGCAATTTATTACCTAGTGCGTTGTTAGTATATTTTGTGGAATTGCATTTATTACTGTGTGCACTTTAAAATCTGCTGATTTTTACTGACTGCTATGCTAAGTAACCAGATTTTTTCCTCCTTGGAAACTGAGGGCTGCACTAGAGAAGTTCCTGAATATTGCAACCAAAGATAATTTTAGAACCTCTGGAGATACCAGCCATACAACAGGTTTAAGTTAGAACCTTTCTCATAATTTAGAAATACGACAGCTATGAATCAGACATGCACATAAAGTGAAACAATAACTAAATTTTAATTAATCATAAGGATTCCATGTAGAAGTCGACAAATATTTTTGGCTGAGTAAAATCAGGATAAATATAATAATGTCAAATACTATTGTTTCTGACGTTCAGATCAATATATTTCAGGTTTTATCTGAAAATGTTTTCTTTTTCAAATAATTATTGAGCAGCAGGGTTTTTTTTTAATGTAACTTCAAAATGAAACATAGCATCTTGTTTCGTATTTAAAACAACTGACACACTAATCCCAAATAATTCTGGATTCCTATAGTTCAGATACCAAACCAGATTGTGCCATTCAGATAAATCTGGTCTGTTTCACTAGTGTCACTGTCTCATAATATTATGATAATTCAGTATAAATAGACATAATTGATGATATTCTAAAAGACACAGTCTGGCCAAGAAGTTAAGACTCTGTAGGAATATGGTCAAGAAACAAACACAGCTACAATGAGACACTATTGAATTTAAGGTATTTGGAGATTAATGCTGAAAATCAATATTCTGCTTCTGGTCAGCATGTCAGACCAAAACATGATTTAAACAGATATGCTAATGGTGAATCAAGATTTTCACCTAAAACTGGGTTTAAATTATTAGCTGTAGCTATTGACAGTTTTTCTGAGGAGATGAGAAGACTAAAAGATCTGGAGTCATCAGGTTACCAGCAAAATGCATAAAAATGTGTACTTTTTCTACAGCACGTGCTTAGGGAAAAAAATGCATCTTTACCTTTCCCCATTGAAGAATCTTCCCCATCTAAACAGTTCCATTGAGCCCTGGATGTGGCTGCTGCCATAAAATGCATACAAAATTGTATCATTTTCACATTCAAAAGGTGGGTCCAAGCAATATTTAATGGATATGAACAGTTCTGAACCTTTTTCTTTAGTCAATATTGGAAGGCTGAGTTTTAATTCAGCTTGCCTTTTGTTATGAACCTAGTTATAGCAATATAAGAACAGCAGGTGATATCAAAGTGACCAAATCAGATCATTTGGGTATACTATACTACAAAAAGGAAATGGTTTAATAGTAGTCATCACCTAGCATTACAAAAAAGAAAAGAAACATATTTCTGGAAGATCAGGATATCTTAAAAAATAAGAAGACTTATTTCTAGTTTTACACTGGGTGAACTTACATGATTGCTGGTTTTCTTTGGGTTTATACATATGTCTATACATAGAGAGGGATCAACAGGTGTTACCATTTTTCAAGTATCAAATAGTCATTATAGAGATTGGGGGGGGGGGGGAGAGAAGAGAGGAAAACGTTTTCTACATGTTTTTAGCTTATTTTCCAGAGAAAAGTATGTTAAAACAAATTTGAAGCCCTTATAAAATTTGGATGGCAATTCAAAATAAAATTCACCTCCAGACTTTCCAGGAATAATTTTCAGTATTTTGGCTGTTTAAAAACAAACCCACTTTCAGTGTATAAATAAAACCTTTTTAAAAGATGCAGGTCAAGATTCAGCCTCCCTAGTTAACTCCCTGTGCTTGTATAATTGGTTCTTCTCCCAGTACTGAGTTGCTAATCAAATTTCAATAGTAACCAAGTCCTCAGCACAGAATTTTAGTACATAAGGTTTCATTTACCAAATTCTCTTTGTGTTTGTTTGCCTGCTGCAGCTCTGGAGGTTTTCCCACTTTTGATCAGGCTTTCTTTTTTTTTTTTTTTTTTTTTTTTCTTTTAGGATTGGAGATTGAAGAGAAAAAACATCTGGATATCCCATCCTTCATACTACATAATGACTTCTAGAACTAACTCTTTCTCACATAAAAGTAATATCTTTTTTTATGGTCACTGCTGCTTTTAGAAAACAAGATTAACCCTGTAACCACCTTCTTGCTGATGACAATTTTATTTTCTAAATCCAATTAAAAAAAAAAAGTAAAAAAGGTTTGTGCAGTAGAGCAACAGTAATGAAGCTTCTGTTAGATTATAATCTTTGATTTTTTCTGCTATTACTTTTTAGATTTTTTTCAGATTTGTATCTACAGAAAGTCAACTGTGTCTCTGAAATACTTGTTTCTTCACAACTAAGGCAATTCTTTCATTAAAATAATCTACAACATTAGTTTACAAAGTCCATAAAAAAAATGTGCCAGAGTATTAAAATAGACACTTCCAGAGCTATAAAATCTAACTGTGCATTTTAATACATAGTAAGAATTCCACAAGAAATCCTTCTGAGCCTATGTATTAATGAAAGGCAGAAGTGGAAGACACCCTGTCTTCTGAAAAGTTCACAGAAATGGAAAATTGTAAATTACAAAGCTGCTAAGATACATTTTTTAAATATTTAAAATATTTAATTTTTTTTCAAAAGCGCTACCACCTCAAGTATAAGAGAGACAAAAGCATGGAATAAATGTCTATCATTTATTATGTAGGAAGAAATAAAAGAAGCAGAAACCTGAGAATAAGTATGTCAGGTTTATAGCTAAAAATAGTTACTTTTCTGGGTAACTTTACTGTATCAAATCAAATCTTTGTTGGTGTTCTGGAAAGTGCAATTATGGGCCTTTTTCAAAAGACACATTCTTCCCTCAGCACTTTGTACACAGACACGCCTGACCCAAATAAATATAAATTGTATTAGAAATGACAGTTTAAAAGCTGGACCTTCAAAACAGCAACAGAAATAAGTGATAGTGACTTGTTACCAAATATATTTCAAAGCATACAACTGGACTGCAAGAATTCATGTTAACTTGTCAGAAAACACATTATTTTTTAGTTTCTTAAACTCAGCAGTTTTATCAGTCTTCAGACATTAACAGCTGCTCACAGAGTAACTGCATTTTATTAATCATTTCTTTTGCTGGGCAAGCAAAATTCTAAGGGAAGTATCATTCTTGGAGATTGCTTATTGGTTTGATTCACCTTGACTTCTGAGCAAGAACATATACATTGACCAGAACGCTTCTTTAAGAGTTAACTTTTACTCTGTTTTTGTGTTGGGGTTTGTTTGTTTTTTTTTTTTTTTTTTTTGGTCATTGGGTTTATTTTGGAGTGGGTTTTTTTTTGTTTGTTTGGGGTTTGTTTGTTTGGGTTTTGTTTGTTTGTTTGTTTGTTTGTTTGTTTGTTTGTTTTTCCTGATTGATAAGAGTGTGAAACAACTAAAATTCAGTAAGCAATTTTTTGCTCCTTTATGGACAAAACAATCTGTGATAACGACCTAGTGGTTCTCACTATACTAATTTAAGGGGGTCTCAAGGAAAGAATCCTGCTTGTGGATAGAGCACCTGGGGAGCATTTCTGAGATTTGTTTTCTGTCTTTTTTACGTGAAAAGGCATGGGCTGATCAGAGACTGCCCTACAGTATACACAAAACCCCAGTAAAGTGGGGCCCGTTAGAAGATTCACTACAGATGAGCACCCTTGGTCCAAGCTATACAGTGATGCAGTAAAACCTCAAGACTACTGGGGAACAATCAGCAGGACAGTGAATACGAACAGCTTGAACCCAGCTTTGACCACCGTACTTGGATTCATCTTTTTGTTTACTACATTTCAGATTACCAGTTTCCTAAAATAAAAAAGTTATTTTGCAGTTTGCTTTTCATTTTATTTACATAATATAGAGCTATATCATAAATATGTAATTTGTTCCTATATATTTCATATAGATTAAATTCACTCCTATGTCTATATTTTCTATAGATGAAATACATAAAGGGTCTTACAAAATTTAACTGTGTGAAAAGATGGAAAATATTAAGAAGTAGCATACACCACAAGAAGAACAAGGGAAAAGATCACAGCAACTACTGTACCAATTATGAGGGGATGTTTTTCTTTTTTTTTTTTTTTTAATTTTACAAGAATAGAATGTACACAAATTGTGGGAATTAGATTTGCACAATTATTTCTTATGTGCATTTTAATCTTTTGTTCATCTATTACCTCTCTGAAGAGTCTGTTCCAGTATTTTACCACCCTCATCGTAAAAAGATTCAAACTGGCCTTCTATGGCTTGTGGAAAAAAAACCCTTTTTATTTCAGTGTGATTCCTACCTGACTTCTATGTCAATTACAAAAGTAAAAAGTCAACGCAAAGAAAGATCTTGCTTTCTGGTCTTTTCAGAAAATAGGTCAAGCCACGCAGTAAACTCAATAAGTTATGCATTCAGATTACAGCTGGTGCTTTATTTTCCCAAAGTACTAAGGCATCCAGTGTTTTGATAGTAGTTATTGAGCAAATTCTTCAAAGAACAGGTTTTCTCTTATGGCTTATCTACAGTCAAATTGCCTACCTTTTGACAAGTCTTACTTGCCTGTACTTTCCATCTAAATAAATGTGGATACTTCATTTATTTCATTCTTTGAAATGCCTCAAAATTTTGAAATACTGTCCTGGGTTCATTTAGGATTAAGTTAATTTTCTTCCTAGTAGCTGGTGCAGTGTTGTGTGTGTGAAAATCAACTAGGGGGAAAATAAAGAAAACTGGTGTCTAACAGAAGTTATAGCATTATAGAAACCTTTTTAGGGTAAAATACAGTTGCCTCTTTCAGAATGTTTGGCATGCACAGAATCTCCTTCACCATGGTTCCCTAGACAACATAACCTGCTATCCTACAGGAGCAATGAAGGGTGGAGCAGAGAGAGAGAAACTGTGGCCAGGCTCTGTTGTACTCCCTGCAGGACTGGAAACTTGATGTTACCATAGATCTGATAAGCCATATAGGAGCTGTCAAATACCAAATATACGAGAAGATATCCGTTGTTGAGCCAGCAACTGTGGCGAAATAACTTTCCTTAGGTGAACCTTGCTCATTATAATACTAACGCACCCCTCCATGCCAAATTACCCACCTCCAAGGTACAACCACCTCTCACCAAGTGTATAAAAAAAATCATATTTTTTATTGGCTGTATCTTTAAACAAGAAGCAAGAGAATTTTACACCAATCAATAATAAGAGAATGTTTAACCAGAGTCACTCAAGCTCCACCTGAGAGTAAAGAAAAGTATAAAAGTGAATGAGAGAAGGGGGGAGATCAGGAAGACACCATTGTAATTTCTAGGATCAGTCAGGGTGAACCTGTCTTCTCCCCCATAGGAATGCCTATTAGTTAAGAACTTTATCTTATGAGCACTAACAAACACTAGCTGTTATTAGTGATTATAGTCTGGTTGTGCAACACTACAAGCTTTTTTCTGACAGTCCCTATCACCATCAATCATAAACCCTCATTTGTCACAATTTTATATTAATACGGTGTGTTATTCCTTAAACTGTTAGTCCTTTGTGGGCACCAGCACTTGCCAGTAGCAGGTAACCCTGCTGAGGGGTCCCCTAATGCTGTTGACACATTACCCTGAGCAAGTCAATTGAATCTCCCTCCAACCCAGCAGGACTGGTCAGTGAAGGATTCCTATAATGGGTTGCTCACATACTGGTCGGGCACAAGGGTCTTGGCTTTCCTGGGGCACTGATAGATGAAACACTAGGAGTTGAGAAAATCTTCCCTCTTTCACAGCAACTGTGTTTTGGCTTTAAAGGAGAACAATGTTGGTAGCACACAGATGTTTTAGTTGTTGCTAAGTAGCACTTACCCTGATCAAGGACTTTTCAGCATGTCATGCTCTGCCAGTGAGGAGGGGCACAAGAAGCCACGAGGGAGCAGAGACAGGACACCTGACCCAAAATAGACAAAGAGGTATTCCATATCACAGCACATCATGCCCAGTATACAAACTGGGAGGGGCACAAGATGCCACGAGGGAGCAGAGACAGGACACCTGACCCAAAATAGACAAAGAGGTATTCCATATCACAGCACATCATGCCCAGTATACAAACTGGGAGGAGCTGGCCTGGAGGGGCTGATCACTGCTCGGGGCTGGGCTGGGTTTGTTTGGCAGGTGGTGAGCCACTCACATGCTATTTTGCATCACTTATGTTTCTTGGATATTATTTCTCACTCTCATTTCCCTTTTCATTACAATAATTGCTAATGCTATTATTATTATTATATTTTACTCTATTTCAATTATAAAACTTTTCTTATCTCAACCAGCAGCATTTTTAGCTTTTTCTGATTTTCCTCCTCATACCACCAGGGTGGGGAGGGGGTGAACAAGCAACTGCATGGCACTTTGTTGCCAGCTAGGGTTAAACCACAACAAATACCATCTCTGTGAATAATGCAGCAAAAAGGAACCTAAACTACTGTAGATTTACTTAAATGCTACTGCTTATTTAACTAGATGCTGCAATAATAGTCCTTTTTTTAGACTTCCCTCACAAAATTCCTCCAAAAAATTTAACATAATTTTGTTTGATAACAAATTGCAAATGAGCTCATTACTTAATGTCATATATCTGTAATTTCTAATTGGCATTTAGGCTATCTGAAGCAAAGTCTATTTTTTTTCTTTTTTGTTTGGTGTTTTTTTTCCTCCATATTTTTACATATCTGTATAAATATCTGTAAATTAATAATTCAAACCCTAAACTTGTGCAACCATCTAAACTTTCAAGAAACATGATATACCTTCTATTTCTTGCAAATAAAATGCAATTTGTGGAGTTCTGTTTAAAATTCTTTTTAAATATGAACCTTCAGAGAATATTTAAAAATGTATTTTCAGAGATTTTTCTGTCCTTTGTTGACTCTTTGACAAAGCAAATATTTAATCTAGATACCAGGGGAGAAAGCCACCTGGGAAACACAGGCTACTATGTTTCATAAAATGTTAAGTGTTAATATTTAAATAGGGAAAAAAAAGTTTTATTTCTGTCATGGGATATTAATACTTTCTATTTTTCTTACATTTGGACAGGTTTCCAACCTACACTAGCTCTGCAAAAACCTGAGTATCATGCCAGTAGAAAATAACAAGCTTGGTGACATTGGTTCCACTTGAGTATCTTTGAATTATCAAATGCATTAAAAACTTATTAATTCTTATGCATTCAGCCTAAATATCAGCTGTCATCCACTAATAAAGAAAATAATAGCAATATGGATTAGATGTCAGTTTGCAAAATTCCGAAGTAAACAACTGTTTTCTGTGTGTGAAATCATTCAGTCTTTGGAATGAATGACTCTCAGTGCTAGAGAATTGAGGTGTTTTAGAAAGTAAATACTGACTGTTAAAAAGGGGACTTTAAGAAAAGAGTTTAATCTACTTTATGAACAAAGAAATTAGGATAAAATAAATCTTTGACACCCCTGGCAGCCACTAAACATCCTCCCTAAGCTATAAAATGTTTGGGATGAAGTAACACCAGGATGAGCTTTCTTTTTTTTCGAAGTTATTAAAGGAACCTCTGCATACAATCTGAATGTCTTCATGCCTCAATGACTGAGAGCAAGACAATGAATGCTGAGAAAATCTATCCAATACTGGTCTTTCCAGTCTCCAAAATAATGAATACTCCTTCTTGCCAACCTTAAGTGGCTGTGCACTAGTAATTTTACTACTCTTTTTGAGACAAGCTGAAGTTCTGAAAAATGTTACAGGCACCTGTCATGTTGTTCTTCTTGCTATCATCTTTCTGTTTCTTTCCAGAACACTGAAACACTGGATTTGTATACTCCAACTATTAAATTTTCCAGGAATTATAGGTATTTTGAAAGTGGCTGCATACATAATAAAGACATTAATCTACATAATTAGGCTAAAATTGTGTTGCCATTTAGACCTAAGGCAGATAGGATTTTCCAAAAGTCTTTTATGGAAGTAAAAAGTAAACTCAAAATAATTTAATAATATTGCGACTCTTTCAGCAACACTGCCGTACTATCTAGGTATAGCATCCTATACCTCCACTGTCGTCCTTTTTAATCATAATCTTACGCCTGTGGGGTAGAGGAACATGGGAACTTTATGCCTGTGCCCTGAGAATCACTGATTTTCATCTTCCATCTTCTCTCAATCCATTCCTGAAGATTTTCTGAATTTGAAAAAATTTAAGAAATCAGGCTCACTATTTTAATGTATTAAAGACAAGTGTTCAACTCATTAAAATTCTGGTAACAAACTGAGACCTCTCAACTCTCTTTTGAATTGCTGCAACAATAAACGTGGCAGTTCTTGATCTGAGTATAAAGGTAATTATTCCAAAATTACTTTCTTGGTTTTTTGGGGTTTTTTTTTTTTTTTTTTTTTTTGGTTTTGTTTGGTTTGGGTGTTTGTTTTTCTTTGGGCTTCCCCACCTGGCCCCCCCCCCAAAAAAAAAAAAAAACAAACAAAAACCAAAACAAATACCAGTCTACCCTGCTATGGTGTACAGATCATAATGGCTATACATACATTCATATAAAATAAATGGATGTATGTATCTGCACAGACTGGAACATTTTTATGAGACTGTCCATAATGGGAACATTGTATTCAAAGGAAGTATAAATTCTCAGCTTTATTCTTAGTCCAAGTTCTGTCAACATCTAACATTTAGTTTAGAGAATCATAAGAGATGTTCTCCTTAATTTCTTCTGTCATGCAGATTTTTAATAAGATCTCAAGTTAGTAAATACACTTAATCTCTCACTCAGTATTTTGCAGGCTGATAATGGCGGTGTTACGCTGAGATTAAAACATCTCAAAAGTTGTTTGGGGCTTTTTTTAAGTCTTCAGGCTGGAAACCTTTTGGCAATGCCTTTAGAAACATGGACTGCTTCCTGATTCCATTTTCTTTTTCCATTTTCTTCAGTTTATAAAATATGAAAACTAACTCTATTCCCTCAGTATATGAGCAATGAAAACAGTAAATTTAATAGCGCATTTTGAATGCTGACATAAAAACAATTTGCAGGACTTGACTAATAAACACAGATATTCCAAACAACAGTTACTTCAAACTTCCCTTCCTTACTTGCTCAGACACCAAACTGCAGAATAATATATGGTGCTTATAAATAACCCAGATTAGCAGACGAATCAGGCTATACCAAACTAAGGAGGAACGAGTTGCACACTGAGAGTTTTTTTAATTTTTAAAGTTTCCCCTACTTCTGATTTCCATTGAAAACTGTGCTGTTTTTGCATACAAACCCACCAAGTCGTTAAAAGTAAAAAGAAGTTCTCGGATGAATTATGGATGACGCCTTTAACTTACAACTGTCTTTACTATTTTCTTTCTTAACTTCTAATAAAAATCTGTAATAAACATTTTTTATAAAAAAGCTGCCTTTTCTTCTATTTATAAATCCATTAATTTGAAAGCTCGCTAGAGCTTTTAACAATTAGTCATAGGTAGTTGAACGGGAAAAAAAAAACAACGCCAACACCACCCTTGAGCTGTGAATCATATGGGTTTTCACTTATGGGTAAACTATCAGGATACTACGCAGTCCAGTTCAGTGATCTCGACTGACTGAGCTTGACACTATACAAAAAGAGACTGAAAATGGTCTTTAAAGAAATTTCAAAATTAGTAATTTATGGAATGGGATATTCAAGGAAGCAATGAAGCTACAAGAACCTCGGTGGTAGGCAAGCGCACATGACAACCATTTAGACTATTAAAAACTTCATGCAAGCAACACATAACAAGAAAATCTAGGGTAACATTTGAAGGAAAAGAATTTAAAAGCTGCTCGTATGTTTGTAGGGAGGCTGCTGGGCAGCAATAGAATAAATCTGGTTGTGCTTATAGAATCATAGAATAATAGAATAGTTAGGGTTGGAAAGGACCTTGAGATTATCTAGTTCCAACCCTCCTGCCAGGGGCAGGGACACCTCACACTAAACCATGTCACCCAAGGATCTGTCCAACCTGGCCTTGAACACTGCCAGCGATGGAGCATTCACAGCTTCCCTGGGCAGCCCATTCCAGTGCCTCACCACCCTCACAGTCAAGAATTTCTTCCTCATATCCAGTCTAAACTCTCCATTTTTAAGTTTGAACCCATTACCCCCTGTCCTCTCACTACAGTCCCTCATGAAGAGTCCCTCCCCAGCATCCTTATAAGCCCCTTTCAGATACTGGAAGGATGCTATGAGGTCTCCACGCAGACTTCTCTTCTCCAGGCTCAACAGCCCTAACTTGCTCAGCCTATCTTCATACGGGAGGTGCTCCACTCCCCTGAACATCCTCGTGGCCCTCCTCTGCACTTCTTCCTGCAGTTCCATGTCCTTTTTATGTTGAGGACACCTGAACTGCACACAATACTCCAAGTGAGGTCTCACGAGAGCAGAGTAGAGGGGCAGGATCAGCTCCTTTGACCTGCTGGTCACACTCCTTTTGATGCAGCCCAGGATACGGTTGGCTTTCTGGGCTGTAAGTGCACACTGCAGGCTCATGCTCACTTTTTCATCAACCAACACCCCCAAGTCCTTCTCCACAGGGCTGCTCTGAATCTCTTCTCTTCCTAACCTGTAGCTGTGCCTGGGATTGCTCCGACCCAGGTATAGGACCTTGCACTTGTCATGGTTAAACTTCAATCAGGTTGACATCAGACCACCTCAGAAGTGTGTCAAGGTCCCTCTGGATGGCATTCCTTCCCTCCAGTGTATCAACCAAACCACACAGCTTGGTGTCATTGGCAAAGTTGCTGCGGGTGCACTCAATCCCACTGTCCATGTCACAGACAAATATGTTGAACAAGACCAGTTCTGAGAAGCATGATGGAAACTGTCAGCATTAGACTGGTGTCTGCAGCAATACTTTTGATACTGAATTACAGATTACTGGAGGGGTGGAAGATGGACTTCCTGGCCTCAAGGCAGGAGGATTGTATAATTTATCAAAAAAAGAACATGAACTAGTGAATGGACAGACAGAGAAGAATAATGTGATAAAATCTGAATGCTTATAAAATTATATGGCATTAACCCTCACTGGATAACATGCAGCAAAATTGCATTTGTCTAGGCAAGAGATGAACTTCTAAAAGTGACTGATACGTAAGCTAACATTTTGGTATGTAAGACTCGGTCTCATTTTCTCTGATAACAATGAATAACCATCACATTTCCGAACTTTCTGTAATGGGTGGGGCTGGAATAGTATTAACTTGCACCATGGTAGTTCTCAGTGCTGTGCTTTGTATTTGTAGCCAGAATGATGTTGATAACATGCCAATGTTTTGGTATTGCTAAGCAGTGCTCACACAGTATAAAAGTTGTTTCTCCACCCCCTTCTTAGAGGCCAGTAGGCTATGGGTCAGCAGGAGGTGAGAGGGGACACAGCCAGGACAGCAGATCCAAACTGACCAAAGGAATATTCCATACACTATGATATCATGCTCAGCAATAAAATTCAAGAGAAAGGAGAAATGGAAGGAAAGGCATGGCAGATGGGCATTTGATATAGAGACATCTGTCTTCCAAAGCAACCTTTATACATACTGAAGCACTGCTTCCCAGGAAGTGGCTGGACACTGTCAGCTGATGAGAAATAGAGAATCAATCTTTTTGCTCTACTTTGCTTCATTTCAACTGTGCACGGTTTGCTTTCCTTCATCCTTCAAACTGCCCTTATCTGGATCATAAGTTTTTCACCTTATTTTCTGCCCCCATCGCAAATGACAGAGGGGATGACTGGGCATCTGGCAGCCAGCTAAGGTCAATCCGCCACATTTTCATTGCTCTGTTTTCTCATTTAATTATTACTTTCGGAGAAAAAAATGGTCTTTCATCAACAATGATAACTTTAAGAATCAATCTTCTAAATTCCTCAAATATGTGTAGTTTTTTTTGCAGGAGTGCTTGTTTTCCCCACTAGCATCTTCACGAGCAACCTAATTCACCTTTTTGGATCACTTAATAGAATCATTCTGGAATGATGATTCTTGAAGATCAAATTTTGAAAGCAGAGGAAGTGTTACTGTAGGTGTGCCACTGCAAGTGATTGGAAAGCACTGTAATGGAAGAGCAGAACACCACAGAGCTACCCAAGGAATTGGCTGGTTTACCTGGCTAAGCATTATTAAATTAGAAAATGAAACATCTGCTGAGTCAAAAGGAACCAGTGATGACCCAAAACATGATTAGAAATGAGCCAGATCTCACAAACTCTTACTAGGCAAGGGGACACAGACACAGGATTGTAAGAAAAAAGGTTCACTAAATTCAAGTCTTAATGTTCAGCTGGAGATTTCAGCTGGACAACGCAGAATATGAATTTAAAGATAAAACCTCCAATGAATAAAAATTCATTTGTAATTCTGTCCTTCACTGTCTTTATTGTTATGAATCATTCAAAAGTCAGAGGAAGGAATGACAGAGCAAGACTGACAGTTTCACAGACATTTGCAAGAGAAAAAGAGAATATTGGAAGTTGAAAAATCAGAGGGGCAGTTTTGCCACAGTAAGGTAATCAAATGCAGTATAGAAAATAAAATTCATGTTAGCATATATACTCAAGATAGATTTTCCAGTCTGTTTCATACAAAAGTAGTTCACTTCAAAAATAAAACCTGGTTATACCAGGCATCTTAGAACCTGGTTATCTTGTATGGCACATGTCAAATAGGATTACAGTACATCCTGCAAACATATCAAGGCAACTCAATGAATTATTGTGTTATAGTGCCCCAAATAGTTTCATTGAAGCTATACTAATGCAATGTACATAATTTTATTGTGGAAATTATGTCTAGCAAAGATTAGATCACCCTGCTGAATCATCATAAAAGGATGCAATTTTTCATCTATTCCTTATAAAAGTATATATGCAGGTCTGACAGAAAATAAGAACTGTGAGACAGTATACAAGACCATGTAAAACAAATTATAGTTCTTTAGTCCTATTCAAATCAAATCTTAGAAAACAGTAATCCTTCACTGCTCAGTAAAACACCTGGGTTATTTGATAGACATAGTTTGTGTCTTAAGAAAAAAAATAATAAAAAAATTAAAATCCTATATACAGTGATGCCAGTCTTATTGTGCCCCTACTTGATTCTTGGATAGAATAGCTTTTTAAATCTTCATACATGTAACTTTAGGTTGCATGCATGAAGTTATCCAGAGAAGATATCTGACAATTTCTTCCTCTCTCCGACACTCTCATGTCATTCTGATTGGAGATTGTCTGTGCCTAATACAATTATTTGGTTTTCCTTTGGCTTAGTGCTGCAAATATATTTAAGGACAGAAATTTAATCATCTGAAATTAGGTATGCCAGGTTGGATGGGCTTTGAGCAACCTGGTCTAGTGGAAGGTGTCTCTGTGAATAGCAGCAAGGTTGGAACTAGGTGATCATTAAGGGCCTTTCCAACCCAAAGCATTCTATGATTCTCTTATTCTCTGCAAAATACCAATTAATTGTACACAATGTGTATTTAAGGAAGTATCAGTCATTTATAATCTTGACAATTCTTAGTAACTTTATTCAAACTAAACATTGCATTACAGAACTTAAGAACTACAGTAGATTAAGGATAGTCGATCCAGAAGCAACCAAATAAAATCAATGACAATTATTTCTGAAAACACATGTGTGAAGACAAACATATTGACATGCACACATTCTTGTAAGTTATATGAACATTATATAAGAGGAAAAATTCTGAAAGTATTTCTTCAAAGCCAGTTTGTTTTTGTCATGGGTTCAACAGTAGCATTCATTTTTCTCCTTCTTGGTAGCTGGTGCAGCGCTGTGTTTTTGATTTTGGGCCTGGGAACTGCACTGATAACACCAGCGTTTTCAGTTACTGCTTGGTAATGTTTTGGTTTGACCAAGGACTTTCTGAGTCTCATGTTCTGCCAGGGAGGAGGGGAACCTGGGAGGAAGCAGAGACAGGACACCTGACCCAAACTGACCAAAGACGTATTCCATGCCATAGCACGTCATGCCAAGGATATAAAACAGAGAGCAGAGACCCGGAAGGGTGGGGGTGCACTGCTTGGTGGGGCTGGGTATAGGTGGTGAGCGATTGTATTCTCTTTCCTTGTATTTGCCTTGTCATTATTATTATTGGTGGTAGCAGTAGTGATTTGTGTTATACCTTAGTTACTAAACTGTTCTTATCTCAGCCTGTGGGAGTTGCATTCTTTCGATTCTCCTTCCCATCCACCCGGGAGCAGGGGGAAGAAAGAGAGGGGAGTGAGTGAGTGAAACTGCGTAGCTGCGAGGCTTAAACCACGACAGTTCTTTTTGGTGCCCAGCGTGGGGCATGAAGGGCTGAGACAATGACAGGATTAATAGCCACTCATCACAATGCTGATTTATTGGCTCTCAAAGTTGTTGCTCTTCATTCTCTTGAGTTCCTGGTTTCAGCCTGTTGTACCTTACTTACAGCTGGTATTTATTATCTTAGCATTTTTCAGATATGGGTTTTGGGTTAAGGTTCTTGTTTCATTGTACTTTATTGGAAGGCTTGTAATACGGGTGGGACCCAGAACCAAGGGGGGGGCAGATGTGGACGTGGACTTGTACCTGGCAGTTCAGCTGCTCTTCACCGTCCTGGCCCTCATCCTCGCTTCCACCTTCCCGACGCTGTGGGGAGCCGAGGGGGGGCCGGCCCCAGGAGCCACCGGCAGCCAAAACGGCCCAGGAGAGCGGCCCCAGGGACCAGGAGCTGACCCACGCAGCTAACGAGATCATCCCCTGGCAGCCGCCTTCAGAACCCCGTGAGGCCGAGCCCCAGGAGGATGCAGGAGACTGTGCAGCACTTCCCAGCAAGGCAGAGGAGGGAGATCTGGACTCAGACAAAGAGGAGAGATAGTGGTGAGAGAGCCGGCAAGCACAGCAGCTACACCTGCCCCAGTGACAAGTACAGCAGTGTCATTTGAGAGCTCTGAAGGGTTTGAATGGCCTTTAGGTACCCTTGAGACCTGCCTGCTGAATGTGATGGGGAACAGCATGTTGGCATGCATGCAGAGTGTGTTTTACCCACAACCATTTCATCTGGTCTCGAGAGTTAAGCAGAGTGGGGTGTGGGCCTTGTCTGGGGTTAGACTATAATCCAGGATGACCAAGAGATTTTCCCCAAAGCTGGACAGTCGTGAAGTGGCAGGGTGTGTGGAATAGTATGGGCAAGTGTCTAGTCCCCTGGGCCCCTCCAGTGCTTTGGAAGCGTCGGAGATGGAAGGCAGCTGTATGGAGTCCCCCAGCGACAAGCTGCAGAAACTGCTGGAGGGAGGGTGAATTATTTTGAGCCTGGTGGGCCAATGACACCTCAGGCCATCAGGGCAGAGATGCAGCATACAGATGGACTCATGATCGAGGGGTGGACTTAGCAATGGACACTATTGCCCAGGTTATTCATGAGCGTGAACACTGCACACAGCCTCTCCTGCTCTGAAAGACTGTTACAAGAGGTGGAGCCCAACATCACGGACCGAATGGACTCTGCAGCTGTATAGGGATTGGTCCATGCACAAAGGGATGATCTCTCTCTCTTCCTCTGTGCTTGTGTGTGGATGTATACATATACATGTGATGGTATATTGAAAATGTGGGATCTGAGCATAACATGAATGGTATGGAATAAGGGGTGGATACTGTCCTGGGTTCAGCAGTAACAGTCATTTTTCTCCTTCTAGGTAGCTGGTGTAGTGCTGTGTTTTTGACTTTCGGCCTGGGAACTGCTCTGATGACACCAGCGTTTTCAGTTACTGCTTGGTAATGTTTTGGTTTGAGCAAGGACTTTCTGAGTCTCATGTTCTGCCAGGGAGGAGGGGAAGCCGGGAGGAAGCAGAAACAGGACACCTGACCCAAACTGACCAAAGAGGTATTCCATGCCATAGCACGTCATGCCCAGGATGTAAAACGGAGAGCAGAGACACAGAAGGGTGGGGGTGCACTGCTTGGTGGGGCTGAGTATAGGTGGTGAGCAATTGTATTCCTTTCCCTTGTATTTGCCTTGTCATTATTATTATTGGTGGTAGCAGTAGTGATTTGTGTTATACCTTAGTTACTAAACTGTTCTTATCTCAACCTGTGGGAGTTGCATTCTTTTGATTCTCCTTCCCATCCCTCCGGCAGTGGGGGGAAGTAAGAAGGGGGAGCGAGTGAGCGAAACTGCATGGCTACGAGGCTTAAACCATGACAGTTGTTTTCAGAGAAGCTTCTTCCAATTCCGTTATTTTTCAGGCTTTATTTTGATTCAGATTACTCTGATTTGTTCTGCTGCTTTTGGGATTTAATGTATAGGATTATCTTCTACTGCCACAGTAGCCATCATTATAGAAAAGAAAACTAGTATTTGAACGTACGTTGTTAAAACATAGACAAATTGAAAGTGCACTTTCAATCCATTTTATGTAGGAATTCTAATAGCGTTATATCATAGAAAAACCCCAAAGAAACAACACTCTGTAACAAAATAAAAACAGTACTTCTGGAGCCTTAGGTTTCTTTTATGAAGCAATGTATTTGCATTAACACAAGTCATGATTGGAAACTGATTTATTTGGTTCTGAGGCTTGAATTAGAAACAAAAAATTGTTTTGCACTATAGAAATTATGCCAGAGTGAATGACTCACTTTTTTATTTTTTCTTTTTTATGTTGCACAGCTTTGTCATGTCATAACATATCACGAGCTGTGGCTGACAAATAAGGTAAAATACTATGCCTGTACAGCAGCCACAGAACACTCTAACCCAAGAACATCAATTACAATGTAAATTTACTACAATGACAAGCACTATTACAATGAAAATATCAAAGTTGCACCAAATAAGCGATGAGACATTATTCTCTTAGCTACTTTGATAATACTCAAGAAATTTGGTAAACATACTTACTATTATATTTTTAGATATTTTAATGATTTTGTATTTCCCCTCATGATGCAAATACTGGCATCTGCCACACAGATTAGAGAATTAGTATGCAGAGTCCTGTAGTGTTCTCTTTCTTACTTTCTTTTCGTGAAGTATTTTATTTTGGCTGGGTTTCGATTTTTTTCATAGAATCATTGATGTGCAAGACTTCTACGTTGGAAACTACTTGTAAAAGTCAAACAGACCAGCATTATGCTTTAAACAAGTCCACTTAGAAACAAGTTGTTTAAGGCCTTGTCCTGTTCTCTTTTGAGTATCTCCGTGATAGAGCTCCATCAACATCTATGGGCCACCTGTGCCAGTGTCAGACCACACTCAGGGTGAGTTATTTTCCCCGTACTATCTAACAAAACTTCACCAAGTTCCAGCTTAGTTTTCTTGTCTCTTGTCCTACTGCTCTGCACCTTATGTAGGAGTCTGGCTCTGTTTTCTCTCTATCCTTGCATCTGCTATCTCTGTACAGCAACGTCAACCTCCAGCCTTCCCTTCTTTAGACTGAACAAGCCCTGCTCTTTCTGCCCCTCCTGTAATGCTTCAGCCCTCTTACCATGGCAGCTCTCTCTAACAGATATCACTGACAGTTTTGTACTGTGGAGCCTAAAAGTGGACACTTAACTCCAGATATGGTGTTATAAATGCCAGAGGGAAAGAACTGCTTCCCTTGATATTCTGGATATATGATAATACATCCCAAGATGCAGTTGCATTTCTTCACTGCAAGGGTATACTGCTGTCATTTTTTTAATATGCAAATTATGTTGTCGTGTGCACATTAGAGAAAGCATAACCAAAGAGGTGCCCTCATCTCTAAATCATGTTATCTGTTTAGATAAAACAGTTAATAGTCTTACAGTTATCTTTAATTCCTGTGGTAGTACATTTCTCTCCCAGAGCAGCTCTTCCTCCTACACAAAGGAGTGCTAGCATGGCTATTCTATGTTGAATACTTATCACATCTAGTTTCAGACCATACAGCAAGCTAACACCTGCTATAAAAGCACCAGAATGAGGTCAACAATAAATGATGCACAAATTTCACAGCTAGTATTTAGAACAAAAGAGCAAAAGAATTTTGTTCTGTTTAAAACTCTGCCCTGTTACACATCACTGTAATGCACTTCTTCCAACATGTAGTATATCCACCTAGTAAAATGCATTGTGCAAAACGGGTATTGGTGACCTACGCAAATGAAAGCATAGCTTTGGGTCAAAGATCCATGATAGCAGCATGAAAACCACATAGATAAAGCCACTGCTGAGATGTCACAATAGCAACAGACAATTGAGGGAATCATAAATGACACACACATTCTTGGGCTGGTTTTGTGTCACTAGTTTGTGTTGCTATAGGAAAACAGCTGGTAAATTATTGATCATATGATGATGAATACTGACAGACACAGAAATAAGCAAGTATAGCCTATGAGCTATACTCTCAGGGCATAACAGAACAGTCTATAGATAAAGAAGAGATAAAGAGCAGCTTATTACACTGAAAAAGAATCAGAAAATAGTCTTAAAGTTGCTGCTACACTGAGAGTTGCTAAGGGAAGGACCTAGCTGTTGTATGTCCCTGTTTCACCAAATATCATTGAGGGAAACTAGAAGACGGGATCAAGATGCATATTTTAAGATGAAAGCTCTGCCAAAGCAGGAAACACTGATTTTATAAGATGCAGGAAGAACTTTTAAAAAGAGATGGACCTATAAACCTAGAATTGCACGGCTCTTTGCTTACAAACTCTCCTCCCACATATTTTCCTTGCTGCTGCTTTACCCTCCTAACTCCTCTGTTGTGTCCCTTACCTTATGTCATCTTTCAACTAAATAAAAGCCATGGTGATAAAATAATTGCAGTACTTGCAATAGTTTTCTACTATTTCACTTTACATCTGACTTACCTACTAAAAGTGTAAGAGTTGGGTTTTGTTCTGTATTTCACTGGTTGCTTTGGTTTTGGCTTATGTTTTTGTTTGGCTGGTTTGAGATTTGTTTTTTTAAATTTTTATTAAAATCTTTTAAAATGTCTGGTTCAGCTTATTCTGGAAAAAGGAATGCTTACATAAAGATTATTAATTTTTTACTGCACTGGCAGAAATATTATACTTTGTTTGAAGTATGGGCTATGTGATACATGGTTTGTAGAATTACTTTTATTAATATTATATATCATATAAAAGATCATAGTTTTTGTAGGTTTTACTGCAAAGCATGAAAAATAAATCCTTTCGTTTCATCATTGGGCTTTTTTTTCTTGGTAATTGTGAAAGTTCTAAAGTATGCATTTCTAAATAAGCAGAAAGGACAAAGTTGTTGTTATGCTTTTAGCTTTAAAAATAAAATACTATTTTGTGAATATTTATGTCCCTCAGTGACAGCTCAGCATCCCCTCATGCATGCACACTTGCTCTGAAATATGATTTCTACTCTGAGGTGACACATTCACTATCTGCAAAGATACAGAACATCTATTTAAGTATTCCTCACTGATTCCTCTCAAAATCACATGCTAAGATTCTGCAGTATTCACTTGTGGTGCAAGACACCTGACAGTCAAGATTCTGAGAATAACAGTAGTTAGGGATGATTTTCTATATGCATCTGCACAAGTATTTAGAAATCTGACATCCAGAAAAAAATATTTTAAAATAATATTATGAAGCTTAAATTAGAAAATATATTAAAAAATACTGTGCTAAATTGAAACTTCAAAAATGACAACAGAAAATTCTTCTAGGTATCCATAACCATTCTGAGTATATTTCAACAAGCTAATTTAAATTTTAAATAATTACAAGTGGCATTGTGAGTTCCATCTCTATTATGCCTGTCAGAGGCTCTTCAGTGTGATCAAGAGGTCCATTTAAATTTATAGATGACATTTTTCACCAGATTCTTCAGAAACTGTATTTTACTTGAACCTTCTGACAGGACAAAAGAGAAGAACCCTGAATAAAAGAGAACCTTCCAAAGTCAGGCATGGTCTGATTCTGGCCGCCAGTGGCCCTCACACTAAAGATTTCCCCAGGTAATAAGTTACTTCTCTGAGATGATATTTTTTACAAAAGTGTCACAGAATGCTACTGATGTGATTAATCATAGAATCATAGAATAGTTAGGGTTGGAAAGGACCTTAGATCATCTAGTTCCAAACCCCTGCCATGGGCAGGAACACCTCCCACTAAACCATGCCACCCAAGGCTCTGTCCAACCTGGCCTTGAACACTGCCAGCGATGGAGCATTCACAGCTTCCCTGGGCAACCCATTCCAGTGCCTCACCACTCTTACAGTAACCATTGCTTCTAGGCAATACAAACTACTGGAAGTGCAATTTTGCTAGTTGTTAGAAATGTCATAGTTCAATTGCGTGAAATATCAACAGTTGAAAACCAATGAAATCTCTTGTTTATAATATTATCAAGAATTATATTCCCCATCCCACCCTGATGAATTTTTAGAGAAAAAACATTGCAACAGTGTTACCTATCATATTAATCTAATCCAGGTAAGGAAAATGTCACACAGTAATTTCAACTGTTGTTAAATTATACCAAATTTCAGAAGACAAATGCTGTGATTAGCAGATGGAATAAGACAACTCTAGCTTACAAGGAGAAACAAGGAATTAGTGAATATTGTTCTATTGAACAAATATATGTGCATGCTGCTGGAGTGCTGGAGAATATTGTTTTAGAATTTGTGATCACTGGCCATTTCATCCATAACATACAAGATTATCTCTGGCACATGTGGGTAAGCAATATCTTACATGGTCTGTGAAGCAAGCATCATGCATTTTTATCAGTTCTCTGAAATTCCTACCAATTCAAAGAGTAAGCTTCGTAAAATAATAATCATCTCTGAGACCTTTTTGATACAAAATTTCAACACTTTTCTTCCATCTTTGCCAAAAAAATCCTAACTAGCTAGGCAATATGAATAGTGGTATCTAAACAGGACAGCTGTCATGGTTCAACATAATCTCCAAATTTTCAAGAGACATAATTAAGACCAGTAGCTCTGTGTACTAAGGGCTGTTGTTAACAAGAACTTGAATCAGCTGCTCTGTCTATAGTAGGCTTACTTCATCTCTTTACGACCTTTTCATACTGCTCAAAGCAAGTTTTACATATGTGGACAGTGATGGCCATAGATGCTCTTATGTAGGGCTGTTAATATGCTAAGGCTGATCTTTCCTTAGCTCAAAGGACACCTGGAAGAACACAATGTTTCATTTTATAGAAATCCCCTTGACAGTCATATCCTCACACTACGAACAGAACCAAACCATTAGGTGAAAAACTGCCCAATTGGCATTGATCAACAAAACTTCAAGGCTTCAGGTTCTTCTCTAGGAAGAGGTCCTTCACTAAGCAATGTTCAGAACACCTCAGCCTCAGATACTCAAAAAATAACAAAGTTTCACGCTAGTGAACTGAGATAATTGCAGATGTGGGCATACAACACAGAAAAGATTCTGTGACATCCTGTGACATTGTTAAAAGTTGAACAACTCTTAAATGACCTTAGCACTTCTGAAACTCATGTTCATACTGATGCAACTCAGGAGAGTATTCTGCCTCTTATTTCCTTAATGTCTTCTAGTCCTTCTAGACTACCATGAACATAGATAGGTACCATGAACTTAATGTCTTCTAGTCCTTAATGTCTTCTAGTCCTTCTAGACTACCATGAACACTTTGGCCGTAATAAACAAGCTTCTGTATTAGAAATCAGAAGCCAAGAGATTTATAAATGTTTCGGATAACAACCAATTTAATCATTCAAGGTCTCCCAGGACAAAATTCTGACTAATATCAAGATTAATCTTTTAAATATCTTTACTAGTGTACCATGAATATGGTAACAACAGCCATTCCCTAAGCACTTCCAGGCATAAGCAGTGCTGGAGAGGTAACGCATATACCATGCCATGCTCCAGAAGCAGCAATAGATTCACACCATAATGTCACTCACAATAATGGTATATCTATCTGTCAGCTTTAGTAATGTATGAATGAAAAAACAAATAATGCTGAATTTCTCTATGTACTGTCTATAAGGCTTTATGTAGAACATTTTTATTTCAAAATAAAGTAGTAAAAATTGTGTCACAGACTCACTCGTAAGGTCGAAATACTGCCGTATACCTTGATATTGAATAATTATCCCAATACTCTTTCTTTTTTCAGAAAGGATGTGGATATATCATGTTTTCTAACACTTAAGGTTCACGTTCACCTGCAGATGACATAATTTCTCCAGATCATTGTTTGACTTACAAGACAGGTATTAGCTCACCTATACTTAACCTTGCATGTTCACTTCCAATATTTGGATCCATTTGCAGGTTATTGTAATTTTGTTTTAACTTCATACATACAGGCTGAAAATTTCAATGGGAGGCAGATACCTCCTCATATTAGTACTTCAGGGATTTGTTTTTTAAAGTAGCAACAAAAAGAGGCTATTGCCATAATTAAAGAAATCACAGAATGGCTTGGGTTGGAAAGGATCTTAAAGATCATCTAATTCCAACCTCCCTGCCATGAGCAGGGATACCTTGCATTAGACCCAAGGTTGATCAAAGCTCCCCTGCTACTTACACTTTGTTGTTGTTGTCGTTTTGCTTTGTCACAATTGCTTCACTGAAGCTCTAGAAGCTTGAAATTTAGCACACAATTATCAGTTTGTCAGGTATGCATCCTTTGCCATTCCTCTGGAAAACAGTACCAAAGCAGAATGTTTCTGCAGGAGATCCTGGCTAAGGCTCTGCCTCTGCAGATTGCCTACATAGAGCTTGGTTCATTCCCCTTGCTCTTCTGCATATACCAAGAAAAAGACGTGTTTCAGAAATAACTGCTCTGGCAGCCAACAGCTGGTACTAGTAAAGTACACATTGTTAATCACGTTGCTATGTTGATCACAGAAGCTGAGACCCTCATGGTCCCTCTCCCAGGCTCTGCTCTGTGCTCTTGCCTCCTTTCTCACATCAACCTGCGTGCCCCATTGCCAGCCAAAAGTTTTTTAGCAATGTTTGCTTTCAGCAAACCCATGAGTATCTGTGTCAACGCCAGCAGGAGTGGGAACTATATGAACACACATTCAGATAGAGTGGGAAAGCAAGAATACTGATTTAGAACTGTCATGGGCCTGCACTCTCTCTTTCCATGTTTCTTGTGCTTCCACCTCTCGAAAACTGACTCAACCAGGATAAAAGAGGGACTCAAAAATAAACGTAAGAGGTAGTGCAAACAGTCTATAAGTAACAGTACTCCTAGACACAAAAGGATCTGACTCTAAAGTAGAAATTGTGATTGGGGAGCATCAGTGTTTCCCGCCTAGGCCAGTAGTTTTCAATCTCTTAAGTTTCTCATAGATCTTAGACTGGCCTAACTTTCAAAATGCATAATTTTCTGACCTTTTTTTAGAAAACATACAAAACAAAAGGTCACAAAACTAAGAATTGCAAATTTTAAAAGTCTGGGGTTAAAACTGCCTGTCCGATTCTAATTGACAATGATTACTGATTCAGTAGTCAATTCTCTGCAGATTTTTCCTGTATCCATACACAGAGCAGGACACCTTCATGAAACAAAACAATGACTGCATGCTGAGATATTTATTTACAGTGGAAGATGCTGATAAAAAAACCTCCTACAAAACAGAGAAAACAGAGACATTACAGCAAGGCAAAGCTGCACTTTGTCCTGGAGAATTAACTGCTGTATTTTCTTTCAAAATTCCTATGCAAGATTAAATCATTTTTCCCCAGAGATTCTTTGCATTACTGGCCATCATTTTGATGTTGCATTTTGGTAAATAAACAAAATACAGAATTTATTGACAGAATGTTGGCAAAAACCCATAGCTATCTCTTAAGTGGCTCAAAGTTATTACATTTTATTCAAAATGGTAAATTACTTATGGAGGAAGGGGGAGATTTTGTCATTTCAGATTAAGATTCAAAATCAGTTGATGGTTTGAATGATTTTTACTGTGCCTTGTTCCATTTCTCCATCTGTCAGACACACATAATATTTCTTGCCTCTCCTGGAGAGGAATTTTCAAGATGAATAAAGGTTTCTGAAGAAAATTCTACCTGTTTTTCCACTGTCAGTTCAATAGAGATGGTATAAAGTAAACTGTGGCATGCCAGTAAAGAATGAATGATGGCATATAATTAAATTGAGTTCCAAATACCGCTTAGAACATTGTTCTTTTTACTAAGTCATAATTCCTGTAGAAAAAAAAAATAGTACTTGTGGATCTTTCTGCATGTGTGTTCCTATGATAAAAGCCAGATTACCTAAAGTAATTTCTGATCTGCTAAAACATCTGAGCATTTGAATTATATATGCTAATACTTGATAATTTAGGCATGTATGAGCTTGCTAGAATTAAATGAAACACATACTTCTCTGTATTGGATGTTTTTTGTTTTTCTCTTTCTGGGTATTATTAATTCCTCTTCCCAACAACTTCCATTGCTCTTTTCTGAACCCAAATCCATTTTATGAATAGCATTATGTAGGTTACTATAAAGAAATTAAGGGAACAACCCAGTTGCAATAGAAGTTTTGAGGTTAAAAAAAATTTTATGCTTCTCTAATTCATAGCATTGGTATGGTGAAAAGAGCTAAAAATCACAATTGCCTATTTTGGTATAAGTGATATTAAACCCCTTTGTCAATATGCAATCTGATTTCAACTTTATGCTTTTCAGTATTATTTCTCTTCACATTTCTTCCGACCCCTTGTGTTATTATTTTTGTTGTTGTTTTAATCAGATACAAAATGCTTCCACATTTTGAATCAATGCCTATACTCTTCACTCACTATTAACTTTATTAATTTGTTAATTTTATTAATTAATTTTCTTTATTTTTTTACCTGATACAGAATTGGATTGTGATTTCACAGGTGAGATACATCATACATTTTAAAATGTTACAAAAACACAGTAGTTAATAGTTTAAACTTCTACTCATATTTTCAACAAGATTCATGAGTTTTTAAAAAAAGGACAGTTAGATCTTGTCTGTCCCATCTGCCCGAAAACAAATTTTATTGTGAGAATTAAAAAAGCAGCAGAAATCTGGGTTCTTTGATGTTTAAAAATACCTGGTACTGGATGGGTTCCAAGCTACCTGCAACTGGAAAAAGGGTCAGATACAGAAAAATGCTCCAAAATTAAAGTATGTTCTACTTTCATTCATGCAAAGGGGAAAAGTCAGCAGCCCAATATTCAGTAACGGAGGAATGAAAAGGATGTTAGTTTATTTTCTCAAAACCAACACACACTGAACAGTCACCAGTTCTATGTTCTCTATGTATGTCGGTCTTAGAAATCAAATAAAGCATCAATCGTTAGCTCTTATCTGTGGAAATTTTAACATGCCCATAATGTTTATCATCTGCATACTATAACTGTATTCAATCTGAGTGCTCAACATGTCTCAAAAACGTGTAGATACTTACATAATTTCTCAGAGTTCCTGCCTGGAAAACACCATATAAATTGTGCGAATTTCTCTACAGAATCTGCTGAGAACATTAGCCAAGTTAACATAGCTATACGATTTCCAAATGTCAAAAAAGATTTAAAAATTAATTTTCATTTCCATTTTCAATATTTTTATAGTCTATATATGTAGTGGGTATGTGTTCATATATACACAATCATAGACTAATACTTCCAAATTGATGAAAAAAATCAGAATAATTTTTATATCCATATATTGGTTACAGGTTTTTTAGAAAAGGATAGAGAGAAAACTGCATTTAGAAAATACAGTGAAATCAGTAAGTATTTCACTGATATCAGATAAAAAGAAATTGTCTGTTTCACGCTGGGCTTCAGGTGAAGAAACTAATAAGTATGCATGAATATGCAAAACAATTTATACTGCCAGCAACCGCAACAGATCCTCAAAAGGGTTTTATTTTTAATTTCCTTGTTTTGATCTGCTTTTGTTTTACTCAAATATTCACTTTTGCAGTAAAAACCAGTATGGGTCATTCCTGAAATAACATTTTAAGGTTTAAAGCCAAATTCTTTAGTAAGATCATCCCTTACCCATGGAAGAGGTCTAACCATGCTCTTTCCCAATACGCTAAGAATATTCAAAAGTTACTAATTTTAAACTTCAAATTTAGTGTGCAAATTTCTCCAAGATTGAATTGTCTAATAAAATGTTACTAGTGGCACAATAAGCACACCAAATACAGCAACTGACCAGCTAATCCAGTAAAAATGAGAGAACATCTGAATGCAAAAAAATAACAAAACCTAATTTAATTTCTCTCACTTCAACTGGAACAGGATTAGAAGAAAATCAGGCTGAAAGAACAGAGTCAGTCTTGCAGAATTAGAGCTTGTGGAATCATGTGCAGCTATTCAGAAAAAGCTTAAAATGTCACCATATCAGAGCAATGATACATAATACTGGTTCAAGTGTAAATAGTAGTTCAAGGCACAAAGAAGGCAACAACTCTGTTCTAGACTAGAGAATAATTAAGAAATGATTCATTTCTATGAGTCATTTCCAGTTGTGGTGTATCTCCCCCTGCTCTTCATAAGCCTAGGCAACAGTTTCCCCAAGGAGCAATCCTTCAGGCTCAGTGGAACAAGATGCGTGGTAGCCAGAGCGAAGCCAGTGCTGTGCAGCACAGCACTGGCATGCATAGCCCCATAAACACAATTGTTGAGATGCTTGCAACATAGTCTATGTCCAGCAGCAACCCTGCCCGTTCACCATCCCTTGGGTCCAAACACAGGACAAAACCATGAACTTTCCACACAATATCAAGAAAAAAAAAACCAACCAAACACCAAAAACCAGTCTGTAGAAAAAGGTTCTTGCCTGTTAAAGCATTTATTTTATGTAGTGCAATACTGAAACAAAGTTTAAATAAAGACAGAGTAAAGCTTTTGAGGCAACAACATCATAGGACTGACTGACTGGCTGCCTGCCTGCCTGCCAGCTTTATGAATCTAAGCCTTTAAAAGTTCTCTCTTTCCTGATGGTGATTTGATTCAATCTTCAAATGAAGCATACCTACCTGCTTAAAATCAACAACAAGAAGATTAGCAGTAAAGATGTTTTTTGTGAATAGTGTGAAAGAAAAAACTTATTTACAATAAAAGAAAGAGTTAAACTGGAGGGTTAAGAGTTCAATCAAGTTTATCAAGGAACTAAAATTTAAGGCATACAGAAAGCTGATGCTGAAAGAGGAAAAGGTATGCTTGCCTGAAACAATAAACATCAAAATAACCACTGAAAATCTATTTAACCTTGAAATTATTTTCCCATCATTTAACTGCATTTAATTGACTATACTAAATTTGTCTTGACCTATGATATTGATTGCCTGTTTCTGGAAATGCTAACCATCTCCTCTGAGGAAGATAAAACCCCTAAGTAATGTCCTGTAATTCCTAGTAGATGCTAAGCTGTTGAAAAGCTCTAAGGAAGCTAACTTTGGATATGAATCTTATGATCAAGTCACCTGTATTCTTTCCGAGATGGATTTTTCTCTCCAGTAGAGTTGCATTGCCATAAACCATCATATGGATGGTTCTATGCATAGCTTAAGTTTGCTTGTTCTGTTCTCAGAAACCTTCAAGTCTGTTAACCTGAGGCCAAGCAATAAACCTGAAATGCATTATATTATTTTCCAGGCAGCCATTATATTTGAACTTCACAATGTTTGAACTTCTCCATTCAGCTCCTGTGTATTAACATACCTTGCACAACATCAACTAATCTCTGGTAGAAATAATTTAGAAGTTTTACACATTTCCACACACATTTAACAGTACATATAGTAACTGTTATGTAGGCAGTTCTTGACAAATGAGCTGTGTATCCCTATACAGAGGGAGAAGATTGGACGCTGTGTGCCTTTGTTATCAATAGCTGAAAAAGAGCTATTGTTATTTTGCTTATTTTTAAGGAGATGAGTCGTCTCTGATTTCACCTCTTCTCACACAAGTGGCCAAAAGTAAATTACCAAGTCTCACAACCTGCTAGCACAAAAAAATAGGTAATAGATTTTTACCACAGCACAGGCTTCTCTCACCGCCCTTTATCCTCCAAGCAATACAGTTTCCCTCATAAGCCAGGGAACAACCAGTTTACAGAAATTTATCTTTGAAGGATGTTTAGAGTTTGTTAGTAGATTCAGAGGATGTAAAAGCTGATCTTGTGTAGTAGTTTGGCAGCGACACCTCGGAAACTGAACAGAAACTTGCTTGCTTTCCATGCAGTAAATAGGCGTATTTGAAAACGGTGTTTACACAAAACAATATACTGCCAGCTTTAAAAAATTATTTTTTTTTTTTGTCTGGCTACAGTCTATTCAGAACAGCATTTTATCATTCAGTTAACTGAATGAATTTTTTTCAGAATCCACAAACACTTTAATAAACAGGATACTTTGTATTTAGGGTGAATCCTACTGAAATGTTTTAGAAATCACCACTGAGATGGGAGAAAAAGTAGAGAAAAACATAGTATTTAGAGAAAAGCTTCTAAATCAGTGGCAGCATGACCCAATTTTAACAGGATATGACTGCCACACAAGGTCAGTTTCTCACCTATACAGAACTAGTAGGTGGTCCAGCTATTCTACATCAGGTGTACAGATCACTGTAACAGTTGTATTTCTTCTAATACAAAAAGAACATAACCAAATTATATAATACATATGAAATATGTAATAAATATATTTTAAAATCTTCTGAAAAAAAGCTTCTGACAAAATCCTCCTGTGTGCATAAAAGAACAGACCACTAAGCTACCCTACAAACGTACAAGCCTTCACAGGATGTGGTGCATTCTGCGAGCACAGACCAAGCAGACCAGAGAGGACAACAGGCTATAGTACTGAAATCCCCCCTTGGTGTGTGTGTTACTTTTGCATGGGCAAATTTTCCTATGTGTGAAGATATTTTGAGAGAACAGTAAATACTATCTAAAGAGTAGAAAGCAATTATATGTTGGCTAATTAAAATAAGATAGCTAGGGTTAATAAGTTAGGATAAGCACTAGTATGGTGGCCTCCACTACCAACATCCTGTCAGTCTTTGCTGGCTTTTTTAATCTATTCATACTTTTCTTATTTAACATACTTTAATCCGAGTGTTGACTCTCACCTCAATGAGTTTCAGATGAGTTTCTGAGCTTAACCAAATGAACCTGCTGTACCAGATGTATTCCTCACACAGAGTTGGCCCAACTAGTGCTATTCAGCATGGATTTGGCCACTCTGCTTCAGAAACAGCCATCTCTGGATGTTGCTGCACAGGGCAAGTTGGCAAGGGAGATGTGAAACTTTCATTAGACAGGATCACCAGAGCAACAGGATGATCTAGTTGCCTTTTATAACATTCTGAATACAAAGACCTTCCAAAACAAATAAAAAACAACAAAAAAAAAAATCCTTCCAGTCCTTTCAAAAAGAATTATGAGAATTTAAGAAGGGAATCATGTCATTTGACTGCTAGAAGCAGTAAATTAGAAATGTTTTGGAACACAGCTAGTTTAATACCTCAAGTCATACATCCAAAATGAGGTTAAATTGTAAGAGTCCTCACACTTTCAGACTCTTCTCATCTCTAATTCCTTTATGGAAAAGCCTTCTATCTGTTTTGGGCATCTATAGGAAACTTTACCCAGACTGTACCCTACTACTGGCAATGCAGAAGACATTGTGTTCCCTGTCTACAAGAATGGAAATAATGTACTTATCATCTAAGCAGTTTTGAAAGAGCAGGTTGGCCTCCAGCTTACAATGGCTCTGTTCAGTTCAGCACCTTCATCCTGCACCGAAGTTCACAAGCAATGGCCCATTATAGCTGACAAATCAACACAAATCTGGCACAGGAAGCAACAGTGCAATCTAAGATACTGAGTTGTTAGCTTTGGGTGTTCTACTATTTGGTCCTCAATGCCAGATCAGGTCTGATGTAGCTACTGTTTTTCTGACAAAATCAGAGTCTAAAGTCACATTATACCACATTATCATATTTTGATATAGCAATTACATATTGACATTTCACTTCATGATGCTTCATCTCATTCTAGAATAGTCAAATTAGATACCGATCCTTTGAATAATAAAGACACAAAAAAAAAAAAGAGTGACGACAAGATTTGTGCATGTATATCAAACCAATCAGGCTTTAACCTCATCTAATAACCTTACATGTTACAGATGAAAATTTTCACTTAAGCTCAGATATGAAATATTTTTTCTCTAATTGAAAGCAAGAAATGTAAGGAGTTTCAGGTAATAAAAAATGGTATCAAATATTCAGTCATAGTAGAAAAGAACATGTATGTAGAAAATATCCCATTTAATCATTAAACAGAAAACAATAAAGTGAACATAAAATGCAAAATTACATGAAACAAGATGTCAACATTGAAGTTTCACCAAAAATCACTATTATCTTTAATGTTAGCTTTTAATAATGTCTATCAAAAAGATATTTTATTCTTTTTCATCCACAGAGTCTTCTGCCAATACACTACAGTTTCCTGAGTTATGACAAGTCATTTGTCACTACACAGGGCAAAATGTTATTTGAAATAGATGACAATACTCAGTTGCATGTGAAAAAAATAATTTTCCCATTCTCAAAACACAAAGCTGCTCAGTCTTAAGAAAGGTTCTTCATAACTTTCCCATACATGACAGCAAGAAAAAAAAAATTCTAAAAGCAGCCTTCCAAGCAGCACACCAAAAAACCAGCAAAATGCTTTTTGGGAAGATGCGTGAGTTTACAACACTCCAGCAGGCCTTGGTCACTCTGGCCACACAGCCTCTTTTTGAAAAAACATGCAAATACATATGCATACCGCTGTCCATATTCAATGCCTGTGAACACAGTTTCCCACCAAAGTAGATGTTGAGGTAAACCAAAACCACGAACAAAACAGTGGAGTTTACTGCAGCATGCATCTTTCTAGTTGGCAAGCAGCCATAATACATCACATAATATCAATATGTAGATATATTAATAAGATGATAAGATAAAGCCCTGCTGGTGCTCTGTCCCTCTTTTGTGAGGTCTGGGAAGATTTCATCATACCTCTATTTTCACTCAAGATTATGCTGACTGAAAGGTGCATCCATCTACAATTCAATCCTTTAAATATGACACATAACCTACAGGAAAAACTGTGCTACATGAATTTCCTTAAGTTTCCCCCTTAATGAACAAAGTGAAAAACAAGTATCACATACACTCAAAAAGATTCTGTTTTTTAAACTCTTAAATATTCTAAGGCTTAGTTTAATTCATTTTAGCAATTTTAATTTTTTTTTTTTTAAAACCCTTCTCTAATTAATGTCTTCTTCTCTGTGTTTTGAAGCTTCAACACCAGAGACTCACAGATGAAGTTTTCCAGAAGGGAAACTCCATAAAGCACTATCCAGTTGCAAAACGGCTGCTACCTCATGCTCTTCTTAATGTGATTGACTACTGGCAGTGTAAGATACCTGGGTATCTCCTTGCTTTTATTCCTCAGGAGAAACACCAAGAGGCAGAGGGTTTTCTGGAAGGTGTCAATTTATTTCAGTGCCACTGAGAACAGTGAGATGCAGCATCCATTTTGGAAGGAAACCATTGCACACTTCTTGGAATAGAAACTTCATGTAATTCCTCTAAAGATAGCTAAATTAAGTTGTGAATGTCTTACAGCCCAGTGCAACTGTATAAATAAAAACATTTATTTTCAGTCATTCTCAATTGCACGCAACTTCACTGAACACTTTTTCTACCAAGACTGCCTAGCACTTAGAAATTCTCCCAAGTATACTGTGCATATAGAAAGAAACAGGGCTTGGCTGCTTCATTCTCACATTGCATCATTTTATCACCTGGTTCCTATAGTAGTTTGGCACCTCTGGTTTCCAGAAGAGTTATTTCCTTAACCTACCTATCTCACGTGTCCATATTAACATCAACTCCCTACCCGCACAGTGTACATCTACAGCCATGAAAGACTTTTTTAGCCCTTCCCAGTTCCTGGGAGGGTAACTTTAAAATATTACTCCCTCCCTCTCTTCTTTCCTCACAATTGCTGTTAGAGTGTTAAATATGACCAGATGAGCTAGAGGAAAAGGACAGAGATATCAATGTATATCATAACTATAATAAAAAGGAATACACAGTGTTTTTGTGAGAGATGATGTGGTTGTGGAAGAAAAATGATCTGATAGGAAAGAGATATAGAGATATTGGACAATGTGCTTCAGCTACTTTAATGCCATTCAGGCAAAACAAAATAGCTGTGAATGCTGATGACTATAACCTGCTTAACCTGCACTACTTGGCATTGTAAAGCAAAACAAAGTTGATGCTAAAACTGCCATGAAGTTGACACACAAGTTAATCATTTAGCATCAGGATTTAGTGAATTAGACTTCCACTGCCTTTAAGTAAGCTGCATTGTGGCTTAGTAAGTCTGGTGGTTTGAACAGGACAGACTATCAGGAGTTGCTGAACACATGAATTGCAAACTCGGGTATTTCTATCAGCAAGTCTTGCCCATGATACTACTCACTTTTCTTTTACAGGCATCTCCATAGCTAGTTACTCTTCCAGGGAGAGACTTCTTACAAAATCTAAAATTATCCCATGTGTATTTCTCAGAATGGTGAAATACATTTCAGGAAAAGACCTTATTTTCTATATTCTAATAGCACCTAAAAAATCCCACCTAGAGCAACAGTTTAAGCACTGCACAACCATACAACAAAAGGCAGACAGTAATATAATATTATTTTAAAAATTTAGACAAACAAGACAGATTTAAGAAAGATGGCATTATGCTTATTTTGAAAAGTGAGCTGTGTCACCAGCACACCGGCTTACCTAGCTTACACAGTAGTTTGAGGCATTAGGGAACAAAGGAATGGAGCAGAAACCAGTATCTGCTGATTCCCAGTATACTACCTTAACCAAAACCTAAGGTTTATGCCATCTAAAACCAGATTTTTGGTTTCTTTAAGTAAAAGAAATTAGGAACTGTCATGGTTTAAGCACAGCTGGTAACTCAGTACCAAGCAGCTGTTCGCTCACTCCCCTCTCCTTCTTCCCCCCGCTCCCAGAGGGACGGGGAAGAGAATCGAAAGAATGTAACTCCCACAGGTTGAGATAAGAACAGTCCAGTAACTAAGGTATAACACAAATCACTGCTGCCGCCACCAATATTAATAATGATAAGGGAAATAATGAGGGAAAAGAATGCAACCACTCACCACCTGCCGACCAATACCCCGCCTGACCCGAGCAGTGATCTAACCCTTCCGGATAACTGCTCCAGTTTATATAGTGGGCATGATGTGCTGTGGTATGGAATACCCCTTTGGCTAGTTTGGGTCAAGTGTCCTGTCTCTGCTTCCTCCTGGCTTCCCCTCCTCCCTGGCAGAGCATGAGACCCAGAAACACCTTGGTTAGAGCAAATATTACAGAGCAGCAACTAAAACCATCAGTGTTATCAGAGCTGTTCCCAGGCAGAAAGTAAAAAGCATAGCACTGCACCAGCTACTAAGAAGGAGAAAAATGAATGGTACTGCTGAACCCAGGACAATACCCAAGGCTCTATCATTATTGCACTAATTATAAAAACATAGAACAAATTATTTTATGCATTATACCTTTTTCACTGCATATGCCCTTTAACATCCTACTTTCATAATTATTATCTTTCATTAATTTTAACACATGCAAATATAATTACATGAAATGCATAACATTGGCAGAAAATGTATAGAAATAAATTTTATGTTACCAATTATTTATTCATAGATTCTCTTGGAATCAGAAAAGATGTTTTAATTAAGAATAATAATGAAAAAAATTAAACTAGCTTTAATACATGGTTCTGCCAATAGAAAGTAAGCTATAGCTACATTTATTCATTCAGCCTCAATATGTATTTCTCATATTCATCACATACAGATCTTCCTGCCATGTGGTCATTCGCTTCCAGGAAAATGTTTTAGGAAAAAAAAAAAAATCTTACAAGAAGAAAATTATTTTGCTCAGAAATGGACTTCCCCTAGTCATTGCTCTTTCACTAACTCTGTAATTGTTTGCTTTATCACACATTTATTTACACAGCTATCAAATACTCAGTTATCTGAAGAAAACAAACACCAGTAATGCTGCCTATTAGTGTCTATATGTTAAGAGGAACATTAATTCACTCAAGGTTTTCCTTCTGTTTGGAAGAAACTCTGTCAAAGACTTTTTCCTCTTTTTCAATACCTTGATTTACTTTGTAAGGATCATATTGGCAGCGGGCATGTCAGACATTTTGGTAGCTCCTATTACAAAGAGCTTTTACTTTAACAACAGTATCTCTTGTCTGCTTGAATTTATTTATTTTTGGGATGAAAATTCCTGTCATACATAATGATCCGTATGACTGCTTCATATAGTCTTTCACTGCAGAATTACTGCATGACCTTTATATTTCATTTAAACTAGTGCAATAAAACATAAAATGACAAGAAAGAAAATTAGTATTTTCCTCAATGACACAAAGGCAACAAAATTTCTGTTTACCAATGGAAGAAAATAGATCAATACAAGATTAAAACTTCAAATGTAGGTGTTGCATACAAGTAGTATCCAAAAGGGTTGTTACTGAATGGACAATGGACTTCACTTGCTCTCTCTTCCTTTGACTGGGAAAAGATCTGTATCTTGTAGGGAAAGATAACTTGTGGGGAAAGCTGGATCACAGAGCTAGAGTGAGTGCTAAAAGAATTCAACATACATGCTGTGACCTATTAACTACCAGAGTAAACAAAGTGGAGTAATTGCCAAGATGAACAGTGCATTAATGAGAACTGCAGGGCTACATCAAACATCTAAAATACCTGCATTTGCCAAAAATTCTTGTTTATTTTACTGTTATAACAACTCTAAGCTCTGTTCATAGAAAATAGTCCATTTAAACACTTTTCAGACTGGCGGTGAAGAAATCATATTTATAGAATCATAGAACCATAGAATAGTTAGGGTTGGAAAGGACCTTAGGATCATCTAGTTCCAACCTTCCTGTCATGGGCAGGGACACCTCACACTAAACCATGTCACCCAAGGATCTGTCCAACCTGGCCTTGAACACTGCCAGCGATGGAGCATTCACAACTTCCCTGGGCAACCCATTCCAGTGCCTCACCACCCTTACAGTAAAGAATTTCTTCCTCATATCCAATCTAAACTTCCCCTGCTGAAGTTTGAACCCATTACCCCCTGTCCTATCACTACAGTCCCTCATGAAGAGTCCCTCCCCAGCATCCTTATAGGCCCCTTTCAGATACTGGAAGGCTGCTCTGAGGTCTCCATGCAGCCTTCTCTTCTCCAGGCTGAACAGCCCCAACTTTCTCAGCCTGTCTTCATGCAGGAGGTCCTCCAGACCCCTGATCATCCTCATGGCCAACCTCTGGACTTGTTCCAACAGTTCCATGTCCTTTTTATGTTAAGGACACCAGAACAGTACGCAATACTGCAAGTGAGGTCCCATGAGAGCAGAGTAGAGGGGCAGGATCACCTCCCTCAACCTGCTGGTCACACTCCTTTTGATGCAGCCCAGGATACGGTTGGCTTTCTGGGCTGTGAGCGCACACTGCTGGCTCATGTTAAGTTTCTCATTGAAACAACTACAAATACTTTGTAGTTCAGATTGTCCATTTTGATGACTTTTAAAATAAGTGCTTCACATTAGAAATTATTCAAGCTGTTGATTACTGCCGGGTTATTATTCTGTTTGACATGTTTTGAGAAATGTTTTGCTTGTGTTCTGTATTTTCATCTTTCTATTAAATCGATACATTAATCCCATCAGCTTTGGCTACTTACAGATTCTTAACCATGGGATCTTCTGATCCCTCTCCTACTAGGAATTTGTTTCACCTAATGACAAATTCTCCTTTGCATGATTACTGCATGTTTCTTGCCACCTTGGGGCAAGATAGCCACATTCCACAATGCTGGTTGTGCCTGGCTGCAAATTTATTGTCTGGGAGATGGAGAAAGAGGGCCTACATAAAAGACAACACATCATTTTACTCACATAGGAAAATGGTGTATAAAGTACACCAGATCTTGTCTTACAGAAAAAAAATATGTTAATTTTGCTAGTTGACCATCCTAGCTACCTACTGCATTTGATGGAATATGCCATTCTGTTTCTTTCCTAGTTGAATTTCCATGGCTAATGATGGTAGTTCTATCAGTTTCGTAGCTCCTCAGGAACTGCATTTTTTCCCCCCTACTATTCCGAGGAAGTGCCTATGAAAGCTGACATCAGGAAGGCATCTCAGTAATTAGGAAGGATTGACCTTTTCCTTCTTTTGTCATCTCTGCAGTTCCCTTCTTTGGGTAACTAATTGCAAGATATTCTCAATGATTCTTTAGTACTGCAGAAAGTCTACATTAACCCCACCACTGGAAATTTCACTTCCCCCATTATATTCTATTTGGATCTGATTGACTATTTTTCTGTCTGGTCTGAAGGCATATGCAGGCTTTCCATCTGCTTCCTAATTATTTTCATACCAGACATCTAGGTTCAGGAGAGCATTTAAAAAACTGCTAATAAGGTCCTGCATGATTTCTTACGAAAGATACCCAAGCTTTTCATGGGTATCAAAATCTGTTATTCTGAGTCATTAAAATCCTAAATCTGGGTTTTAAATGTCAATCTGGACACGGAAAATTTTTGCCTTAATGACCTACTAGTAACTTCTGTCCTGCGTTCAGCTATGGCAGTCATTTTTCTCCTTCTTAGTGGCTGCTGCAGTATTCTGTTTTCTACTTTAGTCTGAGAACAATGCTGGTAACACACCAATGCTTTTAGTTGTTGCTCAGTAATGTTTACTCTGACCAAGGACTTTCTGAGTCTCATGCTCTGCCAGGGAGGAGGGGCATGGGAAGCCAGAAGGAAACAGAGAGAGGAGCTTAATCCAAACTAGACAAAGGGGTATTCCATACCACAGCACATCATGCCCACTATTTAAACTGGAGGCAGTTATCCAGAAGGGATAGATCGCTGCTCAGGTCAGGCTGGGTATCGGTCGGCGGGTGGTGAACAGTTGTATTCTCTTCCCTTGTTGTTTCCCTTATCAGTATTGTTATTATTATTGGTGGCAGCAGTAGTGGTTTGTGTTATACCTTAGTTACTGGACTGTTCTTATCTCAACCCATGGGAGTTACATTCTTTTGATTCTTCCTCCCCATCCCTCTGGCAGTGGGGGGAAGAAGAAAGGGGGGGAGTGAGGGAGCAGCTGCACAGTTCTGAGTTACTGGCTGGGCTTAAACCATGGCACCTTGTACAGTAGTTCTTATATGTGTACGAATAGATCAATGTAAATCAAGAATAATTGAAGATAAGTAAATTTAAATCACGTGGTACCTGAAATGTGGCTTACTGCATGAAACAGAGCCTCAACTAATGTGAAGTATTTCTGGATTTTAGTTGATCTCGCAAGTTTGACAGAACAAACCTACTTCTTAAATTGTCCGATAAGAACTACTTCCTTTCACTGGATGAAGAGAAAGGACTCAGGAGATGCTGATTCTATTTCCACTCTACTATAGGTTTGACAAGCTACCAAGAATATTTAATTACTATTCTCTGTATCTCACTTTTCCAATATATAAAATAAAAATTCTACTGACTTCATTATATAGTATTGTGAGATCTAGTGCTAAAAAGAGAACTAACAGAGTTGGGTAAAAATCATTATGAAGTCATACATTTTCAAAATTCTTATCTACATTGCTAACACCACATCAGCTCACTCATCTGCAGACTTGCATATTTTCCTCAATAATTACTTTAAATGCATTTATTGTATTTCAGTCCTGACTTCTGGCAATGCAAAAATGTTTTATTAATATTCTTATTTTCTTGATTTTTTTTTGTGAATGCTACAATTCACGAAAAGCTTTAAATAGAATAAATACATAAACTATCTTGCCCATGTGCCTTAAAAACAAATCCATATATTATAATGGAATATGAATTAGAGTAATTTTTTATTTGCACTCAACTATTACCAATTTTTTATTGTATGTGACATACATTTAGAAATGCTGATATGTTTTTATAGCAAGATGCAATAATTTCATAACATGTTATTAATCATTTGCAGAACTTCAGCTAGTAAGCTTTCCACATCCATCTATTTGAGAAAATATCGATCTGTTCTTGAACATACTGGAAATTATAAGGGGTCAGGTGCTGAAGCTTTAGAAGGGAAATATTCTCATTTACAGTGGTTGTGTTTGAAAAGAGTTTATAAGCAGTTTTTAGGTAGCGATAGGTAGGAGAACAGTTCTTCCTCAGAAAAAACTGTAGTTACCAATTGCAGTAAAATTCACATACTTCAGATGTAATTTGAAATAGTCTTTGAGGAAGAAAGACTTTAATCTAGATAAAGTGAAGTGGCTTTAAAAATTCCTTAGCTCAATTACGTTAATTACTGGAGATAGTGGCCCATACAATAAATCAAGAAATAAATGGTTTCTATATACTTTTTTTCATTTTATGAAAATTAACAACAAACAGATGTATCCAATAAATATAGATTTCTTAAACAATTAGAATGAAAATAAAACTCTGATGAAAAGTCACCATTACTACAAAATTAATAAGCCAGTGGACTGATACATTTAGACACTGAAGATGAAGGGTTTTTCTCCATGTTACTATTTTTTGTCTTGCATCTCACAGATGGCTAACATCAGTTTCTTTCCTCTGCCCTGTACAAGGTAGCCCAATGCTTAGAAAAGTTTAACAGCTAAACATACAACTATTTAGAAATAAGAATCTAAAATAATAATAAATAATTTCTTAATACCTCCATTGCTTAGCAATGGTATTCCCCTTCTACATTGGAAGGAATATCCCTTGAAGTGTTCTTAATGCAAATTTAAAAATGCCACTGCTACCTCTAAGCTCACTTGATGTTTGTAACAGTTCTTTTTTCCCCAAAAGAAAAAAAAAAAAAAGTAAATTTATAATATTTACTGTCTCTTGAGGAGGGTGTTCTGGGATGCATTCAATCATCAGTGAGATACAGAGTATCTCAGTAAAAGTAAGAATAGAGAAGACATTTAAAATAGCAAAAAATTTTCTCAGAAAATTGGTCTGGTTGATACAAAAATGGTGAATCACCCCTAGGACGTACAGACTGTGCAGAAAGAGAGATTATTCAAATCACATATTTCTGACCTTGGTTACAGAGCTTTTTCTCATCCTGCTTTGTAGAACATAGGCACAGACTCCAGAAAAGTAAAATAATATGTTCCAGGTCTCCGCTGGGTGGGCAGTTTTTGCCTTGAAAGTTAAGTTTCTAAGACAGTTAAATGACAACTAGGAAGAGAAATAATATGCATGGAGCTTGTCATGGTAGGAAACTTTAATCAGCCTACTATTGAAAGAGAATAGGCAAAAATCTTCAGATATTTTCATTTATGTTAACTGACATCAAGAAACCAGCAGTAATACATATGTATAAAAGTTGTACGTTCTCTCATCAGTATAAAGCTTTCCTACTTCTATCAAAGAGGAAAACTTGGCATAAGAAGTATGTTTGCGTGTGAACTTTAGAAATGAGTGAGTTTGTGGTTATTTAAATCTCAACTGCTTTTAAAGAAAGCCAAAGCAGTTTCTATTTTGTCACCAGTAAATTGTTTACTATAAAAATTATAATTTCTCAGCTGCAACTCAGCTAAAAGCCTCTGAATCTCACAAGCTATGCATGACAGAAAACTGACAACCAAGCAAATGTATGAATCAGACTAAGAGCAGTGGTCTTTTCTGAGAAAGTGAGATTTTTTCGGTTACCACAGTCAAAACTCAAAACCTCAGCTGACAGAAGGTATGACAAACATTGCACAGGACTTCTTGAGACTGATTTTAAAAATATCACAGCAATGGCATGAAACTGCCCTTTTTTGTTGTTAGATGACTACCAGAGTGACATGAATTGCCAACTTCACTATATTCATTTGAAAACTAAACAGCTGTTCAATCTTCATCTCTGTGGAGGCAGTATTAGAGCAGCATAAAGGTATCAAAACAGACATCTGTTCAACTACAAACATATCTATCTTGAAGTACTGCTAATTTTTGTGTTTCCAAATAAATCCTCATTTAAGGATGCCAAATAAATTTAAAAAATGTAAATTTAAATTTAAAAAAGAAGGAAAAAACCCAACAAAAAACCACTACAGAACAAACCCCTATAAGGTATTGAAGTGTTACATGAATTTCACAGAGAAAAACAGAGCCAAGAATAGAGTGGCTTGCCCAGGCTCAAAGAATATGTTAAAAGCAGAGCCCAGGCTAGCAGTTTGTAGTTCAACTGCTCAAACCAAGACGCTAGCCCCAGGCAAGTCTGTGAATGCTTTCTGACTGCATCCCCAGGGAGAGAAGTTCACATAGAATCATTTACCCCAGCCACTGGAGAGAATACTGCCTCTCTCTGCTTACTTTGCTGTTTAATTCCAGAAAAAGTTGCAAGACAATATTAAAGTACAACTGCTACATGAAAACACTTTGAAAGAAACAGGAGGAAACTAGGTTTACTGATTTTCTCTAAAACCCTGCATTTCAGAAAAATATCAAATTTATATAGCTTATACAAACATACTTGCATAAGTATATCAACATAATTGAGGGAAAACAGGGTTTTAGAGAAAAACATTTCCATCTATCATTTGTTGAACACAAAGATCATAAACTAGGGTACGTAGGCACAGAAATTACATAGTATCAGTTCAAATTAGAACTGCATAAACATGACCTATAAAACTGTGTAATAGAGCAAACACTTTTAATAAACATTCAGATTTGAATACAAATTCTGTGCTTAAACTACCCCAAATAATCTCTGAATAAAACTGGTTAATTTGGTCATGACAAATATCAGTCACATAGTAAAGGGAAAAAATCGAGTATAAAAGTTTAACCTCTATGATTGTAATTAAGAATAGATGCTAGTATTAGGGCATTTAAAAAACTAGATGTTTATTGAGAAATAATAGTCAAACATTTAAATTAATGTTAGCAAACCAATTGTAAGTCAGGCCTAAGAAGTCCAGATTTTTTCATTCAGTTTTAGATCCAAAGTAGGAGACTGCCTGAGCTGCTGGAATTTAACTGTTTAAGCCTGTCAAAGGCATTTATACCTCTTAAAAATAACTAGAATTAGCATCAGCAATATTTTCATTGCTGTTGAATTACTTCATTCTTGACAATTACTAATGTTGCAAATGAGAATTTAGACGTGGTTAGAAAGAATCCTCTATGCCTGACAATTTTATTTATCATATTTAAGGGCAGTGTACCAAATTCTTTGACCTCCTGGATAAGGTCTTAGACAGGCTACCCTTAACTCAATAAAAGCATGGTTGACTTCCATGTACAACACTTTGAATTTGTTATTCTATCTTAGAGTATTTAAATTACTTAGAGATAGTGCTGCAGCATTTCTAACCAGTCCCCATTCTGTAACTAGTGCAATTTATTAGTATTTTTTCTTGAACTCCTATCAACCAAGTGTAATTGTGATTTATTAGTTTACCATAAGTACTGAGCTATGCTACTAATTCAGGATTAATTTAAGATTAGGGAGAAAACTGCACAAATTTCTTCTAGTCCTTCCTTTGACCTTAAAGCTGCACTTGTTTCAGGAAGAGCAGATACGAAACATCCTGAATTATAAAGATGTTTTAAATCTTTTATTTAGCATGGCTAATATTACTGTTGACTTCTCGGGCAGCAGTAGCAGCTGATCAAACTGGAGGAAGAAATTCTTTGGAAGGGAGTATCTATTTCAGAAAAAAGCCGAATCCAGACCAAATATAGGGTTATTCCAAGTACCTCCTTCTGCCATTTTCTGCCTCTCAGTCTCAAGGGGCAATGATGCAACTGTACTTTGATCATTTGCTCTACAATCGCACATCATCTTCTGCAAGCAAGACTCAGACTACAGATAAAAAATGAAAAGCACATTGATACACAAACTACAGCAACACAGAATAAACAGCCATTGACTGCATTTTTCTGGCTGTTTTTTCATGCAAGAGAGAGAAAACAAAAGAGTCACATGGTTTATGAGGCAATTTCTGAAACTGAGGCTTTAAAAAAAGCAAATGAGAAAAAAATGCCTATGGCTTTTGATGGTGGGAAAAAAAAAAACCACTTAAATGGCTCCAGGAGTGGAAGGAATACATTTAAAGAAATGCAGCAGATGGAGAGCAGAATAATGTCTTGAGTTAATTTATTTTTGAAGTACACAATAAGTTTTAGGATATAATTGAATTAAAGAGTCAGAGCAAGAAATAACCTTTTCCTTGTTCTGTATATTGTTCTCTCAAAAACAAGCATAGTAAATTGTCTGAGATTTTTAGAAATATCAGCCTAAATTTTTTTTACTTAATGGTTCTAATATACACCTGCTGGCTGATGAACATGTCTAAGTGTTTCAGTAGAAGGGCCAGTCACCAGGTGCCTAGAATGTTTCATTAGGCATCATCAGAGTACAATGTTTGTCATACAAGTGTACCGCTGTGTGATTCAGCAGCAGTTGCATGTGAAATGTTTCCTCTGTTTTATAAGATGTGCTTTTGCACCTGACCACATCAAAAGATACATTAATAAAAGCTTATGCTACAGTAACCTATAATGAATCACTCATTCATGTCCTTAGTGTGAAATTTTGCACTGATAACTAAGAGGTACCCTATGTACAGGACGATCTTTAGTAATCTGCTTGCATATTCTGAGCTTTCAAGACACTGTGGTCCCAGAAAACTTGTTCCCCCAATTTCTGAGCCCAATTTGTGAAACATCTCGTTTTAAATAGGGCCATCATGGAAAATAAGGAGTTATGAATTCCAACAGTAAACAGGGTTAAGATCCAAGCAATATCCAGTTCCACTACCTTAAGCAACCTGAAAATCCTGAATCATACTTCATCCATGAAGAACAAGTTACGTGTAAAGGTGCAGAAAAACTTACAAATTTATGAAAAATAATGATAATGCACAAAATCATATTGATAGGAGAATTAAAAACTTTGCATTAGTGCCACAGTAATTAATTTTGATAAAAGTACACTAACAGAAGGAAAATATCAGCAAGTGTGGGCTGAAACAAAAGAAGGTTTTGCAAAATAGCGATATGCTTTTTCTCCTCTTTTGTCAACTTCAGACTTGGGTGAACCATGAAAGAATGCACCAAACTGAATGAACCAAAGACAAAACGGATAATCTTTAAACATCCTAAGCATATCTGTGGCAGGGGAAAGCTAAAATATCACTTCCACATTAGGGAAATGCTGTAGGAAGGACCACCCTGCCTCTATCAACCAGATCCCGAAAGAGAACACACTTTTCTCACATTTGCTTTTATTCTGAAATGGACTTTTCAAGACTAAGACATCTTCCAGGAATTTTGAATTAGCTTATTTAAGATAATGCTTTACTGAGGGCTGGAACAAGCCAGGTCCTCAGACTAAATGTTTGGAGAGGTTTATTAGGGGGTGATCTACAACATGAGTCTTTCAAAACATCCAAACAGCTGGCATTTGGACAGTGCACAAACAACATTATATGGCATCAGTATAACAGCTATGTCTACTTTGTGATGGGTAGGAGATCAGGCACACTGACATAATGTTTTAGTTAAGACACTGATTTACACTCAAGTTATTTCTATTTGATGAAAATTTACTATGGGAAAAATTTAGAGCTGAGATATACACAGGTATGTCTGGAAGGATAGTTAAATTTTACTGAACTTAAATCAGAGCTTTTAAAATCCATTAACAGACTTTATCCTTCTCTACAGTGGGGATAAAATCAAAATTGTATCCCAAGAGACTCTTGTAAAACTGTTCATGCCAATGCCAGTACTATCTCTGCCCCGGCTTTTTCCTTGATTTTTAATCTACTTCCACTCAGGTCTAGTCTTCCTTACTGAGAAGGGTATCTCCCAGTCTGCACCCCACCATCAAGTTGCTGGTTTTTTGGGTTTTCCCCTTCTGGTAAAGACCACTTCCCTCTCCACAGTTCATGACAGGGTACAGTAAAATTTACAATACAAAGTCAAGGGATTTGCACAGGCGTCACATCCTGGCCATGCTTGAAGCTACTAGTAAGATGCAATTTCATTCCTTCTTGAGAACAATAGGTGCAGTACAACCATATATAAAAATGGTAACGATTTGTAAACTTACATACATAATTGAAAATAGTTGTCACATGTAGCTCATGTGAAACTTTTTTCTGTGCAAATCATATTTTTAGTCTATTTAGAAATGACATACAGTCTGGTAAAGTGGACTGCAGCAAGGGGATCACATTAAGCAATCCTCCTCAGAAGAGAAAAAATAATTATACTTCTGTCGGTTCTTAAATGTATTTGCATATTCAGCTGTCAATTATAATGTCTGAAAGTTATGCTTCAGGCCAGATCATCCAAAAGAATAAAAATCTGCATACAGCATTGGCAGCCTAGAACTGAAACAAAACTGAATATGGAAAAGGAGTGTATATACTGCCTCTCTCAGTTATTGTTTGATAACCTCTCTGAAAAGGTTTGGCTATGAAGTCGCTAAGGAGTTAATTATTTTGTAAGCTGTTACAGCACAATAAGTTCTAACTTGGCGCCTTCAAGGGCAGGAGGCTACTGAGACTAGGCTAGTTCTTTCACACAGAAACACACACCCCTGCCTTTTTTTTTTTTCCCCAAGAGATCTTGAGATATCAGGTGTGCAGTAGAATCTATCATAACCTATTCAGCATACCTTCTGATGGCAGGTAACTTGTTACTGTATGCTTCATTTTTCTTCCCTTGCTACAGACTGGCAGCTTATGCACACTTTTTGTTGTGCAGGTGCTTTCTTTTGGCAGACTTGTTCAGATAATAGAGCAATCCAATCAAAGCATCACTGGGAACCCTTGACAGAGCATTTGCTGCTTCAGAAACATTTGCACTCACCATATGGCAAGAGCAGCTTGAGCTATGAAACTGTGATAATTTTGGGTTTTACTTAGTGGGGGCATCTGAGATTTATGATGGCCAAAATTCATTAAGTGTTGACAAAGCCATCCAAATGTTTAAAGCAACTTGGTAGGGTAGTTCCAGAGCTGAGTAAAGGAAAGGCATCTAGTTTTCACTGCTATTTATACAAGGACATACCTCTTTCAATAGCCATTCTATACCTTATAACCACAAACCTATATTAAAGTGAGGCAGCAGCTTTCCATAGCAAAGGAAGAAAATATAACAGCTTGCAATACTAGTCATATTGTTTGCATTTTCTGTTCAACATTTTCACTAATGTACTTAAGCAGAATATGAAAAAGAATGATAGCATGACAGGCATGATAATCAGATTGTTTCTTTCACATTTTAAATGCACTAGAGTTCTTAAATATACCATATTTTTTTTTAATTTAAAACTAGAAGAGGTTAATTTCTGTATACTGTAATTTTTAAAATCAGCATCTTTTGTATATTCCCTCACATGGAAAGTATGGATAATACCTATCTTATATAATTTAATATTATTGTTATTTCACCATAATAAGATCTCACCATAAGTACTTGGAAAATATGCACCAGCATGAGTTATCAAGAATCAATTAAAAATCCTTACAGATAATTTTTATTTATCTGTATAGCAGATCTCACGGCAATAGCATTTTTACATGATCGTGTTTCACTGGCAACAGCAACTTGCATTTCCATTTGCTCTTCAGCTAGAGGAGCTTCTGAAGAACACCTTTAGTCTTTCCCCATGGATACCAGGTTGCTCCCTAGTCAGGTGTTCAATATAACTCTTTTTTTTTACCTCAGTGGAAAAGATTCCATTAATAGAAAGAAAATTGCCTCATATAATAATGAAAAACATAAGGGCAAATACCCTTTATTCGCAGTTTATTGTTGGGGGGGAGGGGAGAGGGAAGGGAAAAAAATTAGAAATGAAGCAGATGTTCATGATGATGCCAGTGGTTTAACCATAAGTTATGCATACCCCAAACACAAGGCAGTGCTTTGTCTCTTTCATACTTTCTTCTCATGACTTTATTTTTTGTATTTCATAATTAATAGTTTAGACATTAATCATTCCTTTTTACTTGTGTTTTAAGATTTATGTCATTCTATACAATAGTGTGTAAATTAAACAGTTCTTGTTAGTGGATTCTTCACTTTCCAACTGTTTCCAATAATTAACTTTACATCAACTGACTAATTATAAGACCAGAGTTTCTTCGTTTAACACATTTTTTTGAGATCTCATTTATTTTAATAAGTGAAAGAACAAACCCATGTTACATATGCTCATGTTTCCTAAGAGATCCAAAGACTAAAGCCCACCTACTTGAAAAACTACCCCAAAAGATAGACTCAAGAGACCATATTTTCTTCCTCACTGACTTGAGTAACATTTGAACAACTTTGTCTCTGCCTAGCCCATCCTACACTGGAAGTTTATGGCATTAGAAATAAGTAGAATGCCCTGTTACAAAAGCTTCTATAAACCAAAAGGAGAAGTCCACTCATGGAACTTGGGGTAGGAGGGATGTCTGTTTTGTTTCATCTCTAAGTCAACAGCAGGACAGCTCTATCATGTTCTAAAAACCCCAATAAAACCAACCAAACAAAAAGCCGTGGGTATCTGTCTTTCCTTAGCAGGCCAATGAGCATATATCCAGCCTGGAGCAGAAGCTGGATTTACTGACATTTAAAACTTAACAATAATCTCTTCCCCACTGCCAAAGAAAAAGTCAAAAATTACAGGCAATTAAAAACGTCTGCTTCCTATTACCTGTGGTGAGCTCTCTGTCCATAAGGTTTCTTCTCCATTTTACTATCCTCAAGTGCTAGAGTTATGCTAGACTACTCCAAAGTAGCACAATGCCCAGTAACATCTCTGATAGGCTTCGGGGAACTGTATTGCATGAGCATGATCCTGGGGACTGATAGTCATGAAGTGCCATCCTGGTACAGTGTTAGGTGGTTGCTGTTTAGATGACCAAAGTCTAAAACTAGGAATCAGGGAAGGAAAATACTGTAGTGGTACAGACTACAGATTGCATTTTTATGAACTCCACAATGTTGATGCAAAGTATTACAACAGCGCAGTAATCAACTTCAGCCATTCAGCTTTCTGTGAACCAATTCTCTTATTTCAGTTGACATGTAGAATAAGATAGTTAAACATGGGTTGTTCCTATTCAAACTCTCCTTTGGCCATAATCTTTATATAGCCCTACTGTTTTCCTTTCTCATGTAGTAAAAAACCAACCCATCTTCTAATGTTATCAGGATTTTATGAACTACAGAATTTTACTTGCTAAACAATTAAGTCTGGGGGAAGAAAAAAAAAAAAAAGAAAAAGAAAAAAACAAATTTAAACCAGACCATAACACTAAAAAAAGACACATTCTATTTGTATTTCTATCTAGTGGGGAACATTCCACAGATTTTATATACGCAAACTCCTACAAAGCAGTACTTGCAAGCTAAAAAGTGTTATTTAAAAAAAAAAAAAAAAGAGAGAGAGAAAAAAAGAAAATTTCTCTAATTATTCTGCAATACAAAGAGATCTGTCAGAGTGGGAAAAAAATTTACAGCAACATATACAAGCTGAGTGTGAGAGATAAGCTTGTTACACAAAATCCTTTGCTGTTTACTTTCAAAGACACATTTATTCAAATGGCTGGAGACAAACTTTTTTTAAAATACTGCTGAGTTACCTGGGCACATCTAAATTCTTCAGCACTTGCAGATCAAGTTACCTGTTCCAGATTTATTTAGATGTAACAGTATGAGAATACAAAAGCAATTTTCAAAAGCTAAAGCAAAACCTGCGGATTTTTAAAGTTGAAAATATACTTTAAAAGCAACAGGGAGAGGGGATACACTGTCTGGCCAGATAACTTTTTTCCTTCCTCATTTTAGATAAAAGTCACCTTACTCTGTATTTTAAATATTGTTATCCTATTTTATTGTATATTGAGAAAAAATCTTGTATGTAAACTGAGGTTTTAATGGACTCTGATTTTGCAAAATCACATTTCCAAATGGAGGAAATCCTCAAATACCCATTTCCATGTGAAAACTTTTTGACATATTAAGATGATTTTTTAAAATTATTTGTTGCCATACTACTTCCTCAAAGTAGCTGTACTTATTTCACAACAGCCTTCATGTGTACTTTTGATCATTACTATTATCAGCCAATATACATGAAATATTTAGGTAGTAAAACCAGTAAAAATTACTTTCTCATGACTTTTTTTAAAATTCTGTCTTAAGGGTATCTTAAGTGCAATTTTATAAGGATAATTTAATGCTTGAAATACTCAGATGACTTAGAATTCTACATTCCAATCATCTTCAGCATAAATATATTTTAAAATTCTGAAGTGACTTCTAGATAGCCAAGATACCTAGTACCCTTGGTATAAGCAGGTAGAAGTGCTGTAATTGAAGGCATACGTTCTTTTGGACTACTCTAGCTGTAAAATGAAGCATATGAATTAAGTGCTTTGCTTAAGGGGACCATTAATTCCTTACAGTTCTTTGAAGGATGTACACGAACAGAGTGCGCTTTGAAGAAATTGTAGTCATGCATAACGCAGCAAAGATTAATGTCTACAGAGATGAAGGTTGTATGTTTTCCCAAGGAGAGGGATCATTTCAGTGTAGTCACAGCTCAAATATATGATCAACATACAGAACATGAGTTCAGAATTTAACACATATTAGAAAGAAAGGATATGCTCATGGTTTTAAATGCCTGAAATAAGGGACAGAAAAATTTAAGCTCTTCCACAGCTTTATAGAGATGCCCTGCCTGTGTGAGATTCCTTCTCCAAATCAGTCATCTATCTGGAGGTCTTTTTGCTAGCTATTCATTTCAGAAAGGGCCTGTGTCTTGCGTTAAGACTCCTTAAGTTAGGCTGCTAAAAGGTGATGAGCAAACCCTACCATAGTCTCTGATATCAAAATCAACTTTTCAAGTTTAAGGATATAAATCTTTCTTAACTTCGTTCACCTCCATTAACTGTATTGAAGTGTATTCAGCACTCTCATGGCTCACCTTCCTGTCTCTCCATCTTCTTCATCTTAAAGAGGACATTCTTTTATTCAGTATTTATTATTGCAAGCCTCAGGATTTTATCTAAACAGAATCCACAACCACCTCTGTGACTCCTTATTAAATGTGAACAATTTTACAAAGCCCCAGTCATTATGGCACACTAGAGACCAAGCACTACTGAAACTGAATAGAAATTAGGTGTTTAACTGATCTTGATTCCTCTCTACTTACAAACTAGTATTATAGTGCTTTAGGTTTAATCTCCATAATTCTATCTAAACATTAGGAAACACTTCAGCATGTAGATCGAGCCTTGTTTCTGCTGCTCCGTTAAGATAATGCATTTGCTCTGCTAAGGAGCATGCAAAGAAATTGAGCTGCCTAATGGGCTGACCTCTGGCTCTACCTAGATCAAGTTGAAGTCTATCAGATCTATCCAAACAGAGGCCAGGTTTACTCTGATGCAACCAAATGTTGTTGGACATAGCTGTGTACAAGGATTTGATCAGTCTTTCATTTCAGAAGCAATGTACATTCACAGACTAATTTTAAGCACACGCCTTCATCCTATTACTGAAAACATGTATCACTACAAAATTGCAATACAAGAAGGAAGCACATGAAAGTGTCATTTAGACCTCCTACAACCACTTTGAAGTGCTTATAATTGAAAGCTACAGCAATCAAAAGACACCCAAAAGCTCCACTTCAACCAAAATCACAGTTAGAGAAGGAAAAGATAATGCAAACAGAATGATTGTTATAAGGAAGTACGGGCAGACTGAATCAAAACCACATCATAAATCTTTCTTAAAAGCCATCCTTTTTTATATATTTTATCAGGTTTGTGGGGGCTTTTACATTTTAGCATTAAACTAGATGCTTAAGAGATTTTTGGGGGTGATATCTTTGGAGTAGTTCCTCTCTGGTCATGAACATTATACAAAGGTAGAAATAGCTTTAAGTTGCTGCTGTGTGGGTGTGCATCACGTGTCATCGCTCATCCTCCCCTCTTCCCCTCTTTAAGACACTCACGCTAGTCTCTGCCAAGATCCTGGCTAAATGGTAGGTGCTACAACTACAGGAATCAAAGTATGACATTACATGCATGATCAGTTTCACATTGAAAGTGTTTGAATAAAACATGAAAAACTTGTGAACGCAAAAAAATGGCAGGAGTAAAATGAATCTAGTCACGCCACAGAGCATATGCTTTTCTAGTAGTATGACAGTATTATGCAATTTCTTTGCTTTAAATTCTTCACCAGAAGGTTTTTGAAATATTTTTAGACCTTCTATCACTTATTCCATGTTCTTGAGACAGGAATCAACTTAATACTGACAGAAAATTGGAAGTGAATTATCAATCCCAGTTATTAAATCCTGGTTTGTTAAAAGTAAACAGGCACATACCGGCATTCCCAATTTGTGACTGAGAGAACAAAAGCTCTTGTTAGTATGTATATATATACCTCAAAACCAAATGGATGCTTGCGTGGTTTTCTATACCGTAGTCATCTTTCTTCTGGGTGATTTGTCTTGCACAATTTGTGTCATAAGACATTTTCTTGGAAAAAAAGAAATGCCAGTGTTTGAGATGTAGATGATTGGGCCATGATGTTTATTTTTAATTAGAACTGCAAACGTGGCCTCTGTTTACAGGGGATCTGTACATTTAAAGGGCAGAGTTTATTACAGTGCCAGAGCCATGTTTTCTCAGCTGCTTTTATATTGATTAGCTGCGCTGTCATGGATGTCAGGTGTCTCTTGAATTGTGACTGCACTTTGCATGCACTCCAGTCTCCCACTACAAGTAAATTAAAATAAAAAGCTGTTAATATGCATACTATAGCAATAAGTTCTTAGAGATCTGTATGTGGCTAACAAGGCAAAGAAGTTTTATGAAATACTGTCAAGTCATACTCCCCAACCATGTGGGCTGTCAAGTAATATACTCTTTTAACACCTATCACCGTAAAAATAAAATGAATAGGATGACTCAAAGGAAATTACAAGTTAAAAACTGGATCCTGTTCTCCGCTCTTAGTCACTCCTGGTCAAGCCATACTTGTGAGAGTCATAAAGTATTCTTTTCCCCTCCCACAACTGCTTACCTATTTGAATAGTAAGATATTTATAACAGGATATGCACATATACTAGCCTAGGGTCAAGACTGAAACTATCAAATAAAGACAGACTGCAAAATTTTTCATGAAGTGGTAAGTGTTCAGGAGATGCTTGCAATAAGCTTTAGAATACCTAAATATCTAGCTTCATTCCATATTGTAATTTTCAAAGAAACACTGAATTGTTTGCCTGAATCTTCAAAGTAGGAAGAGAAGTTTGGAAATCCTTGTTATCAAGAGAGTAGAATGATCCATAAAATCCTCCCATAGTGCCTTTTGTGATCTGAAGTCACAGCATAGAATAGAATCACAGAATAGCTTGGGTTGGAAAAGACCTTAAGATCATTTAGTTCCAAAGCCATTGCCATGGGCAGGGACACCTCACACTAAACCATGACACCCAAGACTCCATCTAATCTGGCCTTGAACTCTGCCAGGGATGGAGGGAGCATTCATAACTTCCTGAGTAACCCATTCCGGTGCCTCACCACCCTTACAGTAAACAACTTCTTCCTTGTATCTAATCTAAACTTCCCCTGCTTAAGTTTGAACCTGTTACCCCTTGTTCTACCACTCCAGTCCCTCATGAAGAGTCCCTCCCCAGCATCCCTATAGGCCCCCTTCAGATACTGGAAGGATGCTATGAGGTCTCCATGCAGCCTTCTCTTTTCCAGGCTGAACAGCCCCAGCTTTCTCAGCCTGTCTTCATTTGGGAGATGCTCCAGTCCCCTGATCATCCTCGTGGCCCTCCTCTGGACTCGTCCCAACACTTCCATGTCCTTTTTATGTTGAGGACACCAGAACTGCACACAATACTCCAAGTGAGGTCTCACGAAAGCAGAGTAGAGGGGCAGGATCAGCTCCTTTGACCTGCTGGTCACATTCCTTTTGATGCAGCCCAGGATATGGCTGTCTTTCTGGGCTGCGAGCGTACACTGCCAGCTCATGTTCATTTTTTCATCAACACCCCCAAGTCCTTCTGCTCAGGGCTGTTCTGAATCTCTTCTCTGCCCAACCTGTAGCTGTGAAATAGCTTTTATTTTTGTTAATCATAAACAGAATTTCCAACAAATAAACAACTGAGGAGGGAGAACATTGAAAAATGTTTTGCTTCCACCTTCATGAAAAACAAAGGAATGATGTTTGTACCATTTTTTCACTATCAAGGAATAAATTCCTCACAATGGTTTCTCTCTATGCCAGTTTGCAGTTATTAAAAAAAAAAATCCTAATCCTTCTCTTGGAAGTAATTTTAAATTTTATTAAAACATTAGACCATATTGTACTGGTCTAATGTTTTAGACCAATACAGTATGGTCTACAAGCATATGGTCTACAACTATAAACACAGCATAATGAATATTAATAGCTGGAAGATGAATCCATTTTCAAAGCTAAGCACATCTGACCCATTAACATGAGTGTGTCACCATAAGGGTCTGCTAGACTGAAGTTTACTGTTAAAAAGCCTTTAAAAAAGTCCTTTTTGTGCAGATCAAAAATGTCACTTGGTGCACTTATGAATTTATACTAATTGCCAGAGCCATAACCAGTGTTATTTTAGACTTACTGTTTTCTCACTTTATTCTGCCTTGAAAACTCAGTAGGTAGATTATCCACATAACTCTCAGCTTTATACTGATACTTAATTAAGCATGCAAGATGCTTTCCCCAACCCTCATCTCCTCCTCCGCAATGGTCTACATTTTTTTATGTCTATAAATTAAACACAGGCTTCTAAAGGTATCTTGGTTCTAGCTAATTCAGAATACAGTACGAGTCATACAAGTCTGACCTGAACTTCTTCTTTAGGTTAAGTAACTATGTAAGAAAACAAAATTTTTAAGCATGAACTCCCTCAGATAGAAAACAATCTGTGTACCAGGATCACATTATACCTGTCTCAATAAGAGTAGACAGCAGCTTTCTTTTATGTGGTAGATAAGTAAACACATTCAGTCTAATTGCATTGGAAAAAGTCAACTGTGAAGTGCCACTAAAAAATGGTTTAAAGAAGTTCTGAATGGGACTGCAATTTGAAACTATGTATTTAGATGAAAAAGAAACTTGTTTTGGTAGAATTATAGAATCCTAGAATGGTTTGGGTTGGAAAAGACCTTAAAGACAATCCGGTTTCAACCCACCTTCCACAGGCAAGGACACCCCCCCCCCCCCACTAGACCAGGTTGCTCAGAGCCACATCCAAATTGGCCTTGAATACTTCCAGGAATAGGGCAGCCACAACTTCATTGGGCAACCTGTGCCAGTGTCACCACCATCACAGTGAAGAATTTTCTCCTTACATCCAATCTAAATCTACCTTCTTTCAGCTGAAAGCCATTCCCCCTTATCCTCTTACCCTTGTAAAAAAGTCCTTCTCCAGATTTCTTTTAGGCCCCCGTCACATACTGGAAGGCTGCTATAAGGTCCCCCCAGAGCCTTCTGTTCTCCAGGCTGAACAACTCTCTCAGCCTGTCTTCATAGAAGAGGTGTGCCAGCCCTGTGATGACCACTGTGGCCCTTCTCTGCACTCGCTCAAGCAGTAGTATATTACTCTCGTATTGGGGACCACAGAGCTAAACACAGTACTGCAAGTGGGGTCAAGAGCGGAGTAAAAGGATGGAATCACCTTCATCAACTTAATTGTCACACTATTTTTAATGCAGTACAGGATATGGTTGGCTTTCTGGGCTGCAAGCACACACTGCTGGCTCATACTGAGCTTCTCATCAACACAATTACCTCTAATAGTTACCTTTCTTTCTGCTAAACTTAAGGATTCTTAGGGCAATACCTAGGATTTAAGGCATTTCAACGCCTGTAACCCATGTTTCTTACTTCATTTTTCCCTAAACTTTTGATTTATGTGATTTTTTTCATTGCAAAAAAGCATTAAGCTTTCAATGAAGGAACAAGAAAATTAAAGTGTAAAATCTCAACAGTTTGTGGCACTGAAGAGGAAATAGTGTAAATATTAAGAACAAACCAAACATGACCACAGCTTACTTTTGTGCTCCATTGCCATATCTATACTTTTCTTCTTTGAGATAAAGCATGTTCCATTAGTTTAGCATGGATATATACACTCTGGGAAGAGCTTCAGCTGAATTTTTGCATTAATGAAAGTGCATAAAGAGACACACAATTACCCTTACATATTCTTACACTGATACACTGGAGCTGTTATCATCCATGTTTGGTGGCATAAAGAAAAACACCTATATTTATTGCACACATTTACTATTTTCCCTAATTTTGAAACAAAGCTGGTGCTACACATCTTACAGAAAATTTGATGCTAAAAGTTACTCTCAAATGTCCAAGTACATATCCACATTAGTCAAAACGTTCTCATTAATTTCCTGCTTGCTTTATCAATATTTGTCACCATGAAGGGGCTACTGAGCAGCAACTACTTTTTATTCAGAAGTATTAATAACATCTCAATGCATAAAATACCAAACAGAAGAAACCTGATCTAAGAGGTTTTTTTTCCCCAACAAGTAATGTGTCAGTGTAGGAAAAGTTAACAAAAAGAGCATGCATATGACAGTTTGAAAGCAGATTAGTCTTATTTTGCCAAGTAATAACAGGGCTTTTTACATTCAAAAAATAGTAAAAAAAAAAATACAGCCCTTACAGATCCAGATGCATTACAGGATTTTTTCTTATTTTTAATCGTAACATTGTTTTGATTTTTGTTGAAATCATTCCTGTAGCTTTAGTGATCCTCCCAAAATCTCCACAATACAATTTCTAGTGGCAAGACAGGATGTTTAGTTAGAGAAGCCTGAGGATCTCACCCTCTTTTATATTTCATGAATGCTTGAGGATAGCTAGGTTAATTTCTCTAACAGAAAACTATTCATGATATTATGTACTTAAATGAATGGCTTTTTAAGCTACAGAAATATTATGGCTCAAAAATGGCCTGATTAATAACTTCTATAATTGTCAGATTTATTATTGCAGATTGTCCTATCATTTTACTCCCTCCAAATATGGTAACAATACCAGAAACTTAGAGTTTCAAAAGTTGGCAGCTATAGTGTGGTACCTTGATTAACCAGGTGAGATCAAATTATGAGATACCAGTTTAAAGTGCTGAAGCATTCCCTGAAGCATCTTTCATTTAAGGTATTAAATGTCATCATTTTCATACTTCATTAACTCTGTAATTCAACAGGGAATAACTTCTTTCACTGCACCAGGTTTCCAGGATCATTTGTTGTGTCTTGATGAGATCTTGTTTACCTCAGGAATTAAACTTAAGTAATCATCTTATTTCATGAAGGAGAACATAATACAGTAAAAAAAAAAAAAAAAAAAAAAATTTGCCTCATATCTCAAAAGCTGTAAATCCCAATATTTTAAGTTCGTTCAGTCACACTTCTTTAGCCAATTAAGAAAGCTGTTTATTCAACCAAGTCATATTTGAATGCTAAAAAATGGAAATAATTAATACTGAAGAAGCTTGAAAACAAAGATAAAGCTGACACTGGGATTAAATCATGTCCTACCTTCATAGTTTATTTATGCAGTTACAGGTAGCTAAGTTGCTATTTAAATCTGAATTTCTAATATCTGCATCTAAGTAAAGACTAGATAATGATGACAGAGAACTGCCTGTCCCTACCAAGTCCTAGTACAGTCAAAATGTTTGAGCCCCACTTTTAACCATTCTTCAGAAATCCAATCATTCAGTGTCAATGATACATGGCCATATAACTCTTTTGAAGCCTTCATCATGACTTCCAACCACAACTGGCTATGCTGAGGACTACAACATTATTGATGTATTGCAAGAAATGTATTTGCTGTTTCCCTGGCTTTTAAGAATGGGATAGGGATTGTGCTTATCTATACCCATTCCATCAGCATTTTCCACAATGATTATAAGTGGGGAATACAATTAAAAAAAAAAAAAAAAAAAAAAAAAAAAAACCAACAAAAAACCCACCAACCAACAAAATAAAATAAAAAACAACCAGAAAAACCCTAAAACAACTTTCATAGGCATATGCTTATGTTCTTCTTCAAGAGGCTCCCAGAATATGAATTTATATGGCTGAGAACAGTATGGCTGGCATTAAATAATCAACAGGTGTTGCGACTTCCAGGATCTAACAGTACATAGGTGACAGTAATAGTAACTTGCTACATTCAGTAACATAGCATTCTGCAAGCCTTGTTCAAACCGAAATCCCAGTATGCTACGTGATGCATGTTCTTTCCTTACCACATCTGAAAGGGAACTTAGATCATTAGACAGAGAACTTAAATCATGAGGAGAAAGCTAGAAGGAACCTTGAAATGCAGAGCATCCATGGGTCTCCCAACCACTAAGTTCTCTCTCCCATGTCCCCTTCAAAGGAGTTGAAACCATTTGGGAATATTTATGCCACCTACAATTAAGTAAAGCCAGTCAAACCGGAAGTATATTTTGCTGACTAGTCTACACTCCTCCCAAGGAAAGAGAAGGACAATAGAAAGACTCCTCCAGAATAATTCAAGACAATCTGCCAGGACTACAAAGGAAACACAGGGAATGATTACTTATATTAACCAACTCAATTTGATACCAAATTTACATGTTCTGCATTTGCCACTTTTTAATTACTTTTGTTTAACTGTTACTACTTAAAACATGCTAAGTTAAAAATCTGAACTCCCTCTCCCTCTGGTTCTTTCTACCAAGTTCTATAGAGAAGAAGCAGAAGTCTGCTAAAGCAACTCCTTTGCTTAGTGGCAAAGCTCTAGGAGGAGGAGGTGAGTAGACTAAGGAGGATCAGGGAGTCCAAGAGAAAAACTACTGGAATCACAACCTACCTCCCCTGGGACAGGCCCAGCACTCAGGATGCATGATACTGAGGACTCCTTATCCACTTGCCTTGCTGAACACGATGACTTAAGGGATAGGGGTATTGGCAACAAGTTCATGCCCAGTGCAGCAGGCACCTCTCCTCTGTGACTGCCTCACCTTCCTGGGTGCCCTTGCATAGGTGTGAAGCTCACAAAAATGAGGATGATGGTCCATCTAGGTTAGAGGAGTCATCAGGGTTAAGTCAGTCTACACCCCACATCAAAACCACTACCATAAAGAAAAAGAAACAGGTCATTCCTTAGGAGACTCTTTCCTGAGAGCAACAGAAGGCCCAATGTGCTGATCAGACCCACTTCTTAGGGAAATCTGCTGCCTCCCTGGGGCCCAGGTTAAAGACGTAAGGAGAAAACTTCTTACCCTGTTATGGCCCTCAGATTATTATCCCTTATTGATTTTTCAGGTTGGCAGTAATGAATTTGCAACAAGAAGTCCAAGGGCAATCAAGAAAGACTTCAGGGCCTTGGGATGACTGGTTAAGGTATCAAGAGCACAGGCAGTATTCCCCTTTATCCTTCCAATTGCAGGGAAGGATGAAAAGCAGTTAGAGCCAGCAGACCAATATCTGGCTCCAAGACTGTGTACAAGACTGGAATATGTGGCTCAGGGAATTGGTGGAATAAACATCCCTGAAGATATTCAGAAGACATTTACATATGGCACTTAAGGATTTGGTAGTATCAGGTTTACAGTTGGACTCAATGATCTTAAAGGTTCTTTCCAACCAAAATTTTTCTACAATTCTAAGAATATCACACTCTAAACAGCATTAGTTGCCTTTGGTTCACTATTCTAGAAACTGGGATCTCACTGAATTTTTACTCGTACTGAGGTCAGAATGGCTCTGAAAAAACCCAAAACCCAGCAACTTTTCTATCATCACTATGTAAGTCTAAGATGAGAGGTAGGGTATTACTAGTAACAACTTTCCTAACAGCAAACTCATATGATGTAGAGCACTCAACATTCAAATGAATTCTAGAGTTTCTTACCTACACCACTATCTGTTCACCCTTACCATACGCAGTTTTACAAAAACCTAAAATCATTTCAACTCTCCAGGGCCTATATATGAAAACTGGTGGTGTAACTATATATGCCTGGAAATAAACCAAAAGTTATTACTGAATCTCTATGTCACAGTGAATTATTAGCGTATTATCTTTATAGTCTTAATGTAAAGCAGAAAACAAACCCCATGACAGAAATTGAAGCCAAGAGGTAAGTTCAGTTTCTACTTCTGATAGCTGTATTTCATAGATGTGAGGTGTTTACTGGTTTTTCAGATCCTTGCCAAGTTTTTGGGCAATGAGGAAGAAAACAGTTCAAGGCATTGTATGTTTAAAGCTTTAACACAATAGTAAATTGTATGCTAATGCATTTAAAACACATAGCTGGATAGATCCAGAGGCCATTAATGAGATTTGGAGATGACTTATCTTTAAATACTAAGAAATTATCATTTAATTTGCCTGATAAAACAGTATCTAATGACTTATTTTAAAAGATCTGGCATAGCCTAACATGCGGCATGGAATGACTGAAAGTGGTTTTAAACTCACATGACATGGTTAATAATTTTAAAAAATAATTAACTACAGAAATGAAATTTCAAAGTGGCAGTAGCCCAAGGATCATAAACCATCTGAGGTTAATCAGCAGGCATCAGCACCTACCATTTCTTAAATCATCTCCCATGAAACAATCAGGACATTAGCCTATATTAACCTTCCATTAATTAAGCAATGGAGATTCAGCTTTCAGCTTTGTTATAAAAGTCACATCTTGCAGCATTTTGATAATAAGAGTGTTCTCTAATGTCAGGAAGCAAATACAACTCTACATACATACTATATGATACTTACTGCACTGTACAAGCTGCACAGCACTGGCAGTCAGCAACATCACCTATTTCAGCATATTCTTAGTGTCAGGTCCTATGATCACTGAAAGCTCATTGAAAAGTAACTGCAACATACTCCCAAGGCTTTGCATGCCAGCTGAAGAGAAATATGAACCTTAAAAAACTTGATGTTACTATTTAAATTATATGGTGAGGTTGTTAGAGTTTCTCAGAAAAGACAGTATCATTATTAATACTCTCAATTCCTTAGTAAGAATTCATTTACAAACTGCTGTCCTTTATTGGTTGTCATGGTTTAAGATTCGCAGCCACGCAGTCTCGCTCACTCACTCCCCTCTCTTTCTTCCCCCCGCTCCCGGGTGGATGGGGAGGAGAATCAAAAGGATGCAACTCCCACAGGTTGAGATAAGAACAGTTCAGTAACTAAAGTATAACACAAGACCACTACTGCTACCACCAATAATAATAATGACAAGGCAAATACAAGGAAAGAATACAATTGCTCACCACCTATACCCAGCCCCACCAAGCAGTGCACCACCACCCTTCCGGGTCTCTGCTCTCCATTTTTTATATCCTGGGCATGACGTGCTATAGCATGGAATACCCCTTTGGTCAGTTTGGGCCAGGTGTCCTGTCTCTGCTTCCTCCCAGCTTCCCCTCTTCCCTGGCAGAGCATGAGACTCTATATACATCCACACACACGCACAGAGGGAGAGAGAGATTATCCCTTAGTGCATGGACCAATCCCTATAAAGCTGCTGAGTCCATTCAGTCCGTGATGTCGGGCTCCACCTCTTGTAACAATCTTTCAGAGTAGGAGAGGCTGTGCGCAATGTTCACACTCATGAATAACCTGGGCAATAGTGTCCATTGCTAAGTCCACCCCTCGATCATGAGTCCATCTGTATGCGGCATCTCTGCACTGATGGCCTGAGGTGTCATGGGCCCACCAGGCTCAAAATAATTCACCCTCCCCTCCAGCAGTTTCTGCAGCTTGTCGGTGGGGACTCCATGCAGCTGCCTTCTATCTCCAACGCTTCCAAACCACTGGAGAAGCTCAGTGGACTAGACACTTGCCCATACTGTCCCACACACCCTGCCATTCATGACTATCCAGCTGCAGGGAAAATCTCTTGGTCATCCTACATTGTAGTCTAACCCCAGACAAGGCCCACACAACACTCTGCTTAACTCTCGAGACCAGACAAAATGGCCATGAGCAAAACACGCTCTGTATGCATGCCCACATGCTGATCCCCATCACAATCAGCAGGCAGGTCTCAAGGGTACCCAAAGGCCACTCAAACCCTTCAGAACTCTCAAATGAGGCTGTTGTATTTGTCACTGGGGCTGGTGTAGCTGCTGCGCTTGCCGGCTCTCTCACCAGCAGCTGCTCTTTGTCTGAGTCCAGATCTCCCTCCTCTGCCTTGCTGGGAAGTGCTGTGTGGTCTCCTGCATCCTCCTGGGGCTCGGGCTCGCGGGGTTCTGCAGGCGGCTGCCGGGGGATGCTCTCAGCCACCACGGGGCTGAGCTTGCCCGCCGCCTGCCCCCGCCGCTCGGTAGCCGCCTCCTCTCACCGCTCGGCAGCCGCAGGGCTCGGCTCAGCGGGGGGGTTCACCTCCTCTGCCACCTCCTTCATGGCCTCCTGGTCCCGAAGGCCGCTCTCCCAGGCCGGTTCGGCTGCTGGCGGCTCCCGGGATGGCCCCACCTCGGCTCCCCACAGCCTCACAAAGACAGAGGGGAGGACGAGGGCCAGGACATCCACCCCCCCCGCCCCCCCCCGCTTCTGGAGCCCGCCCGTATCACAAGCCATTCCAATAAAGTACAATGAAACAAGAACCTTAACCCAAAACCCATATCTGAAAAATGCTAAGATAACAAATACCGGCTGTAATTAAGGTACAACAGGCTGAAACCATGAACTCAAGAGAATCATGAGCAAGAACTTTGAGAGCCAATAAATCAGCATTGTGACGAGTGGCTATTAATCCTGTCATTATCTCAACCCTTCCTGCCCCACATTGGGCACCAAAAAGAACTGTCGTGGTTTAAGCTTCGCAGCCACGCAGTCTCGCTCACTCACTCCCCTCTCTTTCTTCCCCCTGCTCCCGGGTGGATGGGAAGGAGAATCGAAAGAATGCAACTCCCACAGGCTGAACCAAGAACAGCTTAGTAACTAAAATATAACACAAGACCACTACTGCTACTGCCAATAAAAATAATGACAAAGCAAATACAAGGCAAAAGAATACAATTGCTCACCACCTATACCCAGCCCCACCAAGCAGTGCACCACCACCCTTCCGGGTCTCTGCTCTCTGTTTTTATATCCTGGGCATGACGTGCTGTGGCATGGAATACCTCTTTGGTCAGTTTGGGTCAGGTGTCCTGTCTCTGCTTCCTCCCGGCTCCCCTCCTCCCTGGCAGAGCATGAGACTCAGAAAGTCCTTGGTCAGACCAAAACATTACCAAGCAGTATCTGAAAACACTGGTGTGATCAGTGCAGTTCCCAGGCCCAAAATCAAAAAACACAGCACTGCACCAGCTACCAAGAAGGAGAAAAATGACTGCTGCTGCTAAACCCATGACATTGGTTCAAGTCATGATTCCTTATTTAAGCAGACACTCTAAATAAAGCTGATTCTGGCATCAGATGACAGTAAGCTTTAAGGGTAAGGTTAGTTCTCCAGCTAGTTAAAATAAAGCTATTGCTTAACAGACTTCAGAAATATAGAATGCTCTAAGATAGTCCATTAGTTAATGTGGTTTTCAAAATAATTGGGTTTTGTTTAAAAAAGCAACAACAACAAAACCCAAGCCAAACAAACAACAAAAGCAAACAAATAGAACGGATACACAAGCAGTATAAAAAAAAGTTCTGGCAGAACAAGAACTTCTGTACCTTCCAAGAGCAAGGGCTGGCAAGTTTAGAACAAGTGACTGCATTTTTCCTTTTAATTCCTCCACAGTGCACTACCATCTTGTTGCATATTATCACAGAATGGCAGAATAAAGCCACAACTGTCGCAGAACTCCAAAGAAGTGAATAGATATTGAAAGAAGACAAAGTACTTTCATTAATTCAAAGCTATTGGCAGAGCTTTGTTTGGACAGGTGACCCATGCAGGTTTTTGTTTTGGGTTTTCTTTAATTTTTATTAATAATCTTACATAAGTGTGGTATTTTTCTTGTGACTTTGAGGTTCAAATACAAAGCCCAATATTTCGCTTCATACCACAAATCCTTCAGTGTTACTAGCAGTCAATATTAAGCTTACCCCCCTGATCCTTTTTAGTCAGCCCTCCACAAGGCTCTTATCACCCAAATAGAGACCTCTTTAATAACTGGATACAATGTGGAGGGCTTTGTGTTCTAATGACATGTGGTACTTCACAAAGCGTTTGAAGATCATAATTTATAAATTCAGGGCACACTTACATCACAAGTGTCTTAATCTAAAGTAAGAAAGATACAAATAAAAGCAGTTATTTAGCAAGAAACAAAGCAATCTAATACTTAGAAAAGGCAAGCATCTATACATAGCATCCTTTCAGGAGCACATCATTAAACATCCTCACTTCCACACTTTTTCCTTCCCATGTGCATGATCAGGATCAGGATTGTGGGCTTTGGCCTTACTTTACACTACAGATGATGTTTATTTAGATTATGTAAGGCAACAAGCCAATTAGAAAGCTGCTTTTAGAGACCTTCAAGATAGTCACACAAAGTGCTAAGGAGCTCCCTTCTCAGATCTCTTGGGTAAGGGTGGCAACAGCAGTCAGGCTCATTTTAGAGCTGAGCTTTCCCTTGAACTCTTCTACCTAGGGCTCCTAGGTATCTAATTGCAGATTAAATATTTCATCCTAATGCACTTTTTCCTTCCTTCTGCAACCTAACCAGCTCACCCTCTTAATAAGAAAGATGGAGGCTTTAACTGGGGAAAAGGTTTTGTTGGATTGGTGATACCCTTTTGGATTAAACTAGCAAATCCTTACTTTAGAGAAAGGTAAAACTCCTCGTCCTTTTGGTTGTTTGAAACCCTTCAGGGAGAAGGCACATTTCACTGAAACCTCCACTCCACATCAGTTGGAGCACTAAAAATGATGCAAGCATCTTTAGTAATTGTTTTTAGTTCATTACCCATAAAAACTAGGTGGTGTGCAAATTAATTTGGGGTAACTGATCCTCAGCTTCTGGTTTAGGCATAAAATAACAGTATGTTATTTTCCTCTAGAAAACAACATGGACAATTAATTTTGTCAGAGTAAATTTCAAGTAGAGACTTGAACTAAAAAATAGTAAATTTCTTTGCTCCAATAAGTGTTAAGTGTTATATTGCTTATACATCACGTTTACTTCAAGATAGCAGCAGCATGCATCAAAAGATTTATGACTACCACATTAATGTTTCCATTCTTAAAATTCTTTTTCAGGCTAGGCAAGTTTTTCAAACCTAGTTGAAATATTCTTCACTAGAAGGCAATTTCTTAAAGCTCCATCAAAAAGCTAATAAAAACAATGCATGTTTGCAATACTGAGCAATCATTTTAGAAAGAAACTAGGAGTTCCAATAGAAAAGGATGCGTGCTGATGCAAAACCTCACTTAGCTGCACAAATAGCATCTGTTTCAAAATTGCTAGTAATCATTAGGTGCCCAGCTCTGCTTCAGACCAACAGAACATGAGGTATTTTCATGTAAGAATCTTAATGTAAGTTACACCGGTAGTGTTAACTTTGATAATGCTCAATATGAAGAATTCGATTCCATAAGTTTTAATAATAATTTTAGCTATGTTAAAAAAATCAGGAGACTTATTGGAAAGTCTCTATTTTATGAGTTATACCTTTGCAACAAAATGTAAAGCACACAACACTGAATATTCAAGCATTTGTCCATATTGTATAAAAGTTGAATTACTTAAATGACTAATTTCATGGTTGGCATTACATTTAGTTCAGTGGTACTTCAAAGTTCATCCCAAAATGAGCTTCAGTTGAAAAAGCCATTTGCTGAAGAGGATGCAATGCAGCCTCTTGATTTGAGATATGTTGCTACTAGTTAATGAAAAGGCTAACAATGACCCATACTTCCATATTTTTCACACTGAATTGCAAGTCATTGATACACAACAAATACATTGGTAAGTGCAGAGCAAGGCAGCACCTTTTGTCTAACAAGGCTCAGTGTTACCACTGGTTTTATTTACAGAGATCAGAGCTTCTTATCAGGTGCTTAAAGCATTTCACACATATAGTTAGGGTCCCTCCATATACATACTTGGAATTTCCTATCTAGCCAGAGGGCAATGCTAACAAGTGATTGTTTCTCACCTGCAATTGTTACTACTTTACATTTTTAACATTCCCATTAAAAGATTGGTTTAATATATGCTAATAATAAAATACAACACAAGTGTGCTATTTTTAAATTTTCCTTTTCCAAAATAATTTTCTAACTATCTAGACATTAAAAGCAAGTTTTTATGAACATAGACTTTATTAGCCTCTGCAATAAATGCCAAGAATCCCGGCTTCAACTATCAAATCACTCATGGATAATGAATATGTAGTGTCAATTTAGAAAAATGGTAACACTTGTATTTGTATTTTTAGGTGCATTTTGATGACTCCTAACAGTAAAAGGAGAGAGATGTCTGATTCTCTGAAGACATTTAAATGCCTCCCCTGCCAGTCACTGCTATGTATGAATATGTATACTTGACTTTTGTGTTTCAGTCCTCCAGTTCATAAACATAACTCATCTTTCCTCCTAAACTTTTCTGTTTCTTAATTACAAGCCATTTAGAGATGCAATTATTCCTGACCACATGTTTGTGACATTTGACAAACTGATTTTAGTACCCATTGGCATATTTGCAAATTAAAGTGATTTCAGTGGGAAAAAAGGAAAAAAAAAAAAAAAAAAAAAAAAGGCACAAAAGAAGAGAGCCTTGCCCACTGGCCTGGTTTAAGCCATAAATCACACAGCTTGTTCTCTCACTCACTCCCCTCTCTTTCTTCCCCCTGCTCCCGGGTGGATGGGGAGGAGAATCAAAAGAATGCAACTCCCACAGGTTGAGATAAGAACAGTTTAGTAACTAAAGTATAACACAAGACCACTACTGCTACCACCAATAATAATAATGACAAGAGAAATACAAGGGAAAAGAATACAATCGCTCACCACCTATACCCAGCCCCACCAAGCAGTGCACCACCACCCTTCCGGGTCTCTGCTCTCTTGTTTTTTTCATCCTGGGCATGACTTACTGCGGCATGGAATACCTCTTTGGTCAGTTTGGGTCAGGTGTCCTGTCTCTGCTTCCTCCTGGCTTCCCCTCCTCCCTGGCAGAGCATGAGACTCAGAAAGTCCTTGGTCAAACCAAAACATTACCAAGCAGCAACTGAAAACACTGGTGTGATCAGTGCAGTTCCCAGGCCCAAAATCAAAAACACAGCACTGCACCAGCTACTAAGAAGGAGAAAAATGACTGCTACTGCTGAACCCATGACACCCACATTTAAAATGTTCTGGCAAGTAAAACCACAATCAAGAAAATGAGAAGGAAGAGCTGTCAATTAGTTTACATGACTTCAGTGTTATATGCAGAACAAGAATGCAGGTAGGATATACACATCCTGGATATAAGAACAAAGTAACAGAAAGTCAACCAATTTTGTATTTCACACAATCCCCTTCATGAAACATCCAGCTGTGAGACTATGGTATTCAAACACTTGGGCAACTTCAGAAGTGGAATATGGGAAGAACAGAGAAGAGGGATCACAGACAAACTTCCAAAGAATTAAGATAAAGTCCTTGCTTTGCGGTTCTAGGTAACCAAATTGTATAACCCTTAAGCCTCTCTTGACTGTGAAATTACATTTCAAAACATCAAGAATCCCAAGAACACTGCCAGAAGTGAACAGGAATATGTATAAATGAGATTTAAGAATTTTACAAATTAAGCTGAAATTGCTATTTACTATTCATCAATCACCATCTAATTTATGCAGGTGAAATGAAGTTAGGCAGGAGTGTTGATCCTCTTGAGGCTGGGAATGCTTTACAGAGGTCTGAACAGACTGGACTGATGGGCCAAGGCCAGTTGTACAAGATCCAAAAAGGCAAAGTGCCAGGTCCTGCAATACAACAACTCCATGCGATGCTACAGACTGGGGGAAGAGTGATGGAAAGCTGTTTGTCAGAAAAGGACCGGGGAGTACTGGCTTACAGCCAGCCGAATACGAATCAGCCGCATGCCAAGGTGGCCAAGAGCATCCTGGCCTGTATCAGAAATAGTGTCACCAGTAGGACCAGGGAAGTGATTGTCCCTTTGTACTCAGCACTGGTGAGGCCTCACCTCAAATACTGTGTTCAGTTTTGAGCCACTCATTGCAAGATAGACATTGAGTTGCTGAAGGCATGTCTGAAGAAAAAGCAACAAAGTTAGTTAAGGGTCTAGAGCTTATGAAGACTGCCTGAAGGGACTGAGGTTGTTTAGAATGAAGAAATAGAGGCTGAAGGGAGACCTTGTTGCTCTCTACAGCTAACTGAAAGGAGCATGCAGTGAGGTGGGTGTTGGTCTCTTCTCAAATAATAAGTGACAGGATGAGAGGAAATGGCTTCAAGTTGTATCAGGGGAAGTTAAATTCTATATTAGAAGCAAATGTCTTCAAGAGCATTATCAAGCATTGGAATAGGTTGCTCAGGGAATGGGTTGAATTACTATCCCTGGGGATATTTAAAGGTCTGTAGATGTGGTACTTAGAGACATATGCTGTTGTGGACTTACAGTATTAGGTTAGTGGCTGGACTTGACGACCTTAAGTCTTTTTCCAGCCTAAAGGATTCTCTAGTTCTATGAAAATACAATAATTTTCAGAAAAATATACCACCTCCCAAAGCTCTGCAACAGTGCGCAAGACTAGCAAAGTACTCCAAGCGCTGTGTCAAGAGAAAGATCTTCCCTTTTTCTCCAGAGTATCCTTCAGAGATGCAGATGTCAAGATTATTTTTCTCCAACTGCACACTGGCAAGAGGCAGGTTGATGACACTTGTGTCTCCTGCTGCTGTCCTCCCTGAAGTATGAAGCAAAGATGAACTCATAGCCATGAGATTCATTGCTATGGGGAAGCTGATTTAAGGGAGAAAGAGAACAAAGAACAAAATGGGATCTGAAACAGACCCTAAAATATCACTACAGCAAAATAAATGTGGTAAATGCTAGGGCTGACAAAGACTAGAAAGCCCAGAAGTACTTCTCTTGCCACAGTTCAACTGTCTACAAGTTACTAAGGACGTACAGGAAACAGCCTCTCCATGTGCCCTTCATATTTGGAAAGTCGCTTTTAATTATTTTTCCAAGGTGTTCTACCTTATTTTAAAATGTTATTCAGGAGATTGATCTTTACAGGACTATCACGCTGCCTGAAGACAGCAAGAGCTCTTCTTTCAAATAGAGTAACTCAGTGAAAGGAATGATATTAACTCTGTTACAACAAGCTTATGATTAATTTTTGCTTACTTAACCCTGAAGCTGGATAATAAGTTAATTAGAACTATTTCTAAATAATGACAGGTCCCACACATTGCCTAAATATTAATGTTACTGCTGCAAATAAGCACATTGGACTTGCAAGCTGAACTCAAGATTTGGTGGTGGCATTATCCATGAAGAAAGGAAGCAGGGAATAAAAGTGACATTTTTTCCATGTAATCAGCACCACAGCAATTACACCTTTGTCATGGGTTCAGCAGTAGCAGTCATTTTTCTCCTTCTTAGTAGCTGGTGCAGCACTGTGGTTTTTGATTTTGGGCCTGGGAACAGCACTGATAACACCAGCGTTTTCAGTTACTGCTTGGTAATGTTTTGGTTTGACCAAGGACTTTCTGAGTCTCATGCTCTGCCAGGAAAGAGGGGAAGCCAGGAGGAAGCAGAGACAGGACACCTGACCCAAACTGGCCAAAGAGGTTATTCCATACCACAGCATGTCATACCCAGGATGTAAAAGAGAGAGCAGAGACCCGGAGGAGGGCGGTTCGCTACTGGGTTGGGCTTGGTATCGGGTGGTGAGCAGTTGCATTCTCTTTCCTTGTATTTGCCTTGTCATTATCATTATTGGTGGTAGCAGTAGTGGTCTTGTGTTATACTTTAGTTACTAAACTGTTCTTATCTCAACCTGTGGGAGTTGCATTCTTTTGATTCTCCTCCCCATCCACCCGGGAGCAGGGGGAAGAAAGAGAGGGGACTGAGTGAGAGAACGAGCTGCATGATTTACGGCTTAAACCATGACAACCTTACAACTAGTTTCTAAAAACAAGCTATCCTGGAACAGACTCAAAATAAAAATTTTAAATTTAATCAGGTTTTTTGGACAGAACTGCACATAAGTTAAATTCAGAAGGAAAAGAAGTATATGAGTCAGGTCCTTCTCTTGGGTCTCATTTCAGTGAAGTTTTCCTAGCGTACATAGACTTTATATATTATCGTATGAGCATAGTTCCTCAGTAACCATGATGATGGCTCATGATTACCTTTATCTCAGGACTGAAAATTTACAAATACTATAAGGTTCCCCTACTCTACAAGAAAGTAAACCTCTTTTTTATAAGCCTCACTTCATAATAAGTAGTTATGAAAAATTTTATTTCCCTCATTAGTCATGCAGTAGTCTAATGAATTTAAGTAGTCAAACCCAATCAAGTCATCTAAAAGTAGGAGAAGACAGCAAGGCATAAAATTGACAGAAGCCGAGATTCTTTGAAGCACCAAAGGGTTGCGAGATACTAGAAATACTTGTACAATAAGGCAAGTAGCAATATCGGAGCCTTTGTCATTTAAGGACACCGGAGATTTTAAGAGGTAGGTATATGAACTACCAGATCAGATCCTGAGGAAGTGTAACGTTTGTTTCCTTCACCTCTTCTACTGTGAATGTATTTTTAACCTTCGATGGACTACAGACCTTAGGAAGACTTGTGTATTTCTAGTTAACAACACTGGGTACAGTTAGAAGCAGTACTCAATTGAAAGAACAAATGTGGCAATGCCTATGTCAAGTGACAGGTAACTGAACCTTATCCTGATCAAACCGATCAGTTTTCTTGAAGATCAATTAGATGATTTGGACTGATAACTTTATATACCTTATGACAAACACCATCTGCTTTAGTAACTCATTTGTTTTCTACAAATGCCAACTAAACTTCTCAAATCAGTAGGATGGACAGTATTATTGGCACAGAACAACTTCAAGATAAGAAAAATGAGGGCCTGGAATTAAAGGCCATAAAAATATTTAAAACCTGTCACAGAAACATTAACAGTGTTGAAGGATAGAGATGGGTTAACCATAAGCATTGCTATCATATATGAATATTCATCCTTATTTTCATGGTCAAGGAGGAAACAGAAGTGTCAGGGGCTAAAGTAAACACCTCAACAAAAAGCCCCAAAAACCTTACCTTCATCAGTGGGGAATGTACAAGGGAAATCCTCTACTGTGACAGTAAGGGATATCCTCTCTACTGCCTGCATCCCAAGATGAAGAGCATGAGCAAGACTGAAGCATTATGACTGCTACCTTGTTACAGACAAGCAATATAGGAGCTTGAGACTGAAATAACAGCCAGAGAAGGTTATAAGCAAGTACAGAGTAAGAGAAAAGGAAAGGTGCAGGATTTAAAACCCTTGACACCAGTACACAAAGGTAACCGACAGCTTTCCTATTATTTAAACCTAAAAGTCTGAGATACTTATTCCTCATTTACCATGAAATGACAGGGTTTAAAGACATGCTGTATGATGTATGCTGTATGAACTTTATTCCCTTACCTTAAGGCATCATTTTATCTGCATCATTTCTGACACCTGTATATCTACCTTGACCTCCACTGTTAAAGTTACATCCAAGCAACTTATTTTAGTTCTTCCCTACTTCAGCATTTTTAACACATTTTATCCAACCTTAGTCTTCCTTAATATTCCAGGAATTCAATACCTTATTATGGACACAGTAATAGATTACTCCAGCTCTCTTTGCAATAGTGTTCTACATATTTAAGGCACTCTTAAAGAGAACAACAACTTAAATCATGTTTGTCTTGTAAACCATGCTTAGCAGACCTATAACCATTCATGTTATCCCCTTTAAGCTTTCTCCAGTAGTGCAGTGCAAAGCTCAGAAGTGGAAAGAAGCCAAGGTCTTCCTAGTATTCAGCAGAGGATTATCTCAAAACACTTTACAGACTGTATGCTCACTTATACCAGAATATAATATCTGTTTTTTTCCAGAATTGCAGCATTTCCCTGGACTACTGCTCAGCTAGAGATCCACTATTAAGCTCTTTGGAATAGCTGCCATCTGAACGTTTGTTTGACATCCTATACTCACGTAATTTTTGACTCCTGCTTTCATGTGCTTCCTCCCAAATTTTGCAACTGACTTTTTCAGTAATTGCAACATTATCAGTTCTTGAGTATATAGCTTTCTCAGGTCAGTGACCTTACATTTTATTCTGTATTCTGTGACTCAGATCACTAGCAAAGCCATGAAGAAGTATCAGAGATTTAAAAGTTGCATGAATGGTCATACCTTAATGTTTAAATATTCTAGGCCACAGTTCTGAGTAAGGTCAGTGATGCTTCTAAGCTATCAAAATATCTGCTTCTTTCTTTTGGTAATATTAAGCTGTTATGCACTATTTATTTGATCTTTCAGTATTAGTTAAGGCTGTCAAGTTAAGGCTTTTTTTGCTTGTTTTGTGGTTTTGTTTGTTTGTTGCAAGCCTTCATGGTCTTATACCATACTCTTCAGTGCCTCCAGTCTCAGCAACAGTGCAAGTATCCAGTTTTCATTCTGAAACTTCACCTTCTGGCAAATCAACAAGATTTTCTATGAAGACATATTCTATGAGCTATCTGTCAAGGGATAAGCAAGAAATACCTGTATCAATTTTAAATTGTGACTTACTCTAAATACTTAACTCACCAATGATGAAGTTTCACTGACTATTAGCACTAAAGACCTCAATAACTGATTAACAGCACAAGCAAAATCAGAGCTTTTCCTTCATACTCAAACCTAAGGACGCTTTCCACAGTTAATGTGATTATGGAGCCATGATTATAAATAAGCAGGATACATGTATGTTAATACATGCACATTAATACAAATACAATATAACTAAAGATTACTCTTTTCCACAGTGTCGTGGTTTAAGCACAGTCTGGTTATCAGCATTGTGGTTATACATCGTTAACATCAGTGATATCAGCGCTGTTCCCAGGCTGAAAGTCAAAACCCAGCACTGTACCAGCTACTAAGAAGGAGAAAAATGACTGCTACTGCTGAACCCAGGACACACAGCTAGTGGAAAAGATGCTGAACTCAGGATAGTGCAAGAATTCTGTATCTTAAATATATTTTGTGCTTAATACAGCTATTGTATTGATAGTTGTACAAAGATAATGCTGTCTTTTATCTTCTGATTAAAACTACGTTAGTGTCAACAAGAATCATCCAAACAAAACCTAGGCTAAGAGAACAGTCTAAACAAAAAAAGACAAAAATTAAAGTAAATGCTTAAATTACAGGAAAACTAAAACCTCTCTTTTTCCTTTGAAAAGACAATTTTCCAATCTAGTGATAAGACTGTGTAAGACTTTTAAATTTATCTACATTGCTGTATCTAGCTCAAAATTACATTATTTTTACTCTTGGAAATATTGTATTTCAAAATATTTTATGCATGTGTCCATGTTGTAAAGAAATTGCCGCGTTTCCTCTTTCTGATGATACAATTATGAGTTTAAACAGAGAAAATCTTGTGTTAAATACATCACAGAATCATAGAATAGTTTGGGTTGGAAGGCACCTTAAAGATCATCTAGTTCCAACCCTCCTGCCAGGGGAAGGCACATCCCCCACTAGACCACATTGCCTCAAACACTTCCAGGGATGGTTCTTACCTCTGGGAAACCTGTTACAGAGTCTCACCAACCTCACAGTGAAAAATTTCCTCTCTACATCTAATCTAGATCTACCCTCTTTCTGAATAAAGTTATTCCCCTCCCGTCTTGTCATGACATACAACTGTAAAAAGTCCCTCTCCAGATTTCTTGTAGGCTCCCCTTTAGGTACTGGAAGGCTATGAGGTCTCCCCTGAGCCTTTTCTTCTCCAGGCTGAACAAGCCCAATGCTCTCAGCCTGTCTTCATAGAAGGGGTGCTTCAGCTTTCTGATCATCATCATGGTCCTCCTCCTGACTCTGTTCTAAGAGGTCCATATCCTTCTTACAAGTACTGAACACAGTACTCCAGGTGGGGGTCTCACAGGAGCAGAGTAAAGCAGTATAATCACCTCCCTTGACCTGCTGGTCACACTCCTTTTGATGCAGCCCAGTATACAGTTCACTTTCTGGGCTGTGAGTGTACACTGCTGCCTCATGTTGAGATCCTCATCAATCAGAAGAGTCGCCAAGTCCTTCTTCTCGAGGCTGCTCTCAATCCAGTCTCCACGCATCCTGTAGCTGTGCTTGGGATCACCCCGACCCACATGCAGGATCTTGCACTTGCCCTTGTTGAACTTCATGAGGTTCACACTGGCCCACCTCTCAAGCCTGTCAAGGTCCCTCTGGATGGCATCCCTTCCTTCCAGTGTGTCAACCACCCCACACAGCTTGGTATCAACAAATTAACACTTAATCCCACCATCCATGTCACCAAGAACGATGTTAAACAGCACCAGTCCTAATACCAATCCCTGAGGGACACTACTTGTCACCAGTCTTCACTCAGACATCTAGCCATTGACCCCAATTCTGAGTGCAATCATCTAGCCAATTCCTTATCCACTGAGCCACCCATCTGTCAAATCCATGCCTCTCCAGTTTAGAGAAGCAAGAACGCTGTGTGGGTCAGCATCAAATGCCTTGCACAAGTTCAGGTAGACGACATCAGTTATTTTATCTATCTTATCCACCAGTGCTGTAGCCCCATCACAGAAGGCCATCAAAATTGTCAAACATGATTTGCCTTTAGTGAAACCATGTTGGCTTGTCACCAATCACCCCTTATTGTCCATTTGCCTTAACACAGTTTCCAGGGGGATCGACTCCATGACTTTGCTGGGCAACAAGGTGAGACTGACCAGCCTGTAATTCCCTGAGTCTCCCCTTTTTAAAAACAGAGGTTATATTTCCCATTGCCAGTCAAGAGAAACTTCACCATATTTCCACAACTCTCAAGTATGATGAATAATGGCTTAGCAACTTCATTCAGTTAACTATTTCAGGACTTCTTAAAGTTGATCTCAGGAGACAGTGCACCTCTTCCCTTATTTTAAATCAGCTGTATGAATACCTTGGATCTCAGAGCCCTCAATGCTTGTTTCAAGTGCCAGCTGGCATATTTTGTTTTTCTATTAATTTGTTCAATTTGTTTAAATCTAAACAAATCTGAAGTTCTGAGAACTTCAGTTGCTGCTGGTCTTCCTATATTGAAATGCTGCATATTTATAACTGAGCATATGAATCTTACACAGGCAAAATGCTCAGTACTGCTACTAATCACATGGAACAGTAATGTAAGTATGATTCTTGTTCTCTCTTGAAACCTATATTTCAGATTACTTAAATTGCAGAATTCTAGGAAGACAGATTACACATTTACTTGACACATCAGACCATTCTCTTGTGTGCAGACTTTATGCTAATCCTGTCCTAAGGAAAAGTTCTTCTCCTGCCTTAAGGGCTAATGACTCCCTGATAGACATTACAAGAAAGGCCAATCTGGCTAAGGACATCATTCTGTACTAGGTAATAATCTCAGTCATATTCAGCCAATTCAATTCCTGCTGGCTTCACAGCTTAACATGTCAGGACATTTGAACACAGGTGTTTCCTTCCACAGTGGTGGTCTGAATAGAAGTTGGATTGACAAACATGACAAATCTTACAGCCTGCAGGTTGCAGTGTGTTAAGATGTCTTCTTTTTGTTTAAAACAGAGTGAAAAGCTGCTAGAGCTGCAGATTGTCTCCTTCATCCACATCAAAGGAGAAAGCAAGCAGCTGTTATAGCAAGGTGCACTTGAAAAAGCCAGTTCCTGGCTTTGCCACTGTCGTGGTTTAAGCCTCTCTAACCATGCAGCCCATTCTCTCCCTCACTTCCCCCTTTTTCTTCCCCCCCCCCCCCCCCCCCCCCCTGCTCCCGGAGGGATGGGAAGGAGAATCGAAAAGAATGCAACTCCCACAGGTTGAGATAAGAACAGTTTAGTAACTAAAGTATAACACAAATCACTACTGCTACCACCAATAATAATAATGACAAGGCAAATACAAGGAAAGAATACAATTCTCACCACCTAAAACCAAGCCCGACCGGGCAGTGCACTTCCACCCTTCCAGGTCTCTGCTCTCTGCTTTTACATCCTGGGCATGATGTGCTGCGGTATGGAATAACCCCTTTGGTCAGTTTGGGTCAGGTGTCCTGTCTCTGCTTCCTCCTGGCTTCCCTCCTCCCTGGCAGAGCATGAAACTCAGAAAGTCCTTGGCCAGATCAAAACATCACTAAGCAGTAATCGAAACACTGGTGTTATCAGTGCTGTTCCCAGGCCCAACATCAAAAACACAGCACTGCACCAGCTTCTGTGAAGGAGAAAAATGACTGCTGCTGCTGAACCCATGACAGCCACCCCCTCCTCCTGCTGTTGAATTTGCAATTAAATGTATAGACCAGTATCTGTAGTAAGAATTAGTAAAGTCTTCTCAAAGGCAGGTTTCTTGAGTTCTCTCCAGCCACTGGTAGCAGACTGTTTGCTTTTTCTCCACATGCCCCCTCTGTTCCCAAGTTAAAAGCATTCAGTAACGCAAGTAGGAATTTTACTCCCACTGGGTTGTACAGAGCAAGACTAATTATTTTGAAAAACGCATTTTGCTCTCCTGGTGTTGCAATAAAAAAGTTACAGGCAAAGAAAAGAACACAACTTATCTGCTTCAAGGAGAAATTAGATGCACCTACCATGGGAGATCTTTTCCAAACAAAGCCAACAAAGAATGTCTTTGGATCACCTTTTTTTTTTTTTTTTTACATTTTCTGAATACTGTGACTAATTTCCATTCTTCAACAACACACATGTTCTTACAACTTTGGAGCAAGTTTGTTTATTGTCAAGTTCTGGGTGGCACTGTTTGTCATACTTGTTATAATATTAAATCGTAACTGCAAGTGCTACACGATGAAAAAGCCAAGATGTTTTAAGTTGAGATGCTTTTCTGTCAGACTTCTTTTGCTTCACTTCTTTGCTCCCTAGAGATACTTGTTTGGGCCTTCACAGCAAGAGCAGCTTCCTCCAAGAGAACTTCTTCCTGCAGAGAGGAAAGACTGACAAGACCCACATGCAAGAAAAGTTTTACTTTTGGAGTTTCCAAGATGAGACCTTTCCTCTTGCAAAAGCTGCCGCAACTGGTGAGACATATGTGCTATTTATCCTCTGCCCCTTAAGAATGAACACAGGATTTCTGTCCTTAATTCAACCAGGAACTGCTGCAGGTATAGCAGCACAATACACAATAACCTAGCCACATAAGGGTCTTAAAGCGGGATCAAGTATCTCATTTTTTGACTTTGGTCAAAAACCATCCTTTATGAAAGTGTCTAAAACTCCCCATCCCTTCCCTACCAACCCCTCTCCATGTCCCACATGGGGAACATGTACAAAGCAAAAGGCTGAAGGAGAGTTGATTCATTTTAACAGGCTGGATGTGAACAGACTACTCAGTGTCCTCTTATTCCCCTAGCATAGCCCCAAATTGTAATGAAACAAGTAGTCATGTATAAGTTCATATGTGCAGTAACACTCTAACTATGCTCCATCAAATACATTTCCATTAAGACACTCTCAGAGTTCACAGACAACATCCATAATTCCTCTGACACAGGATTATTTCATTTGAGTATGATTTATGCTGTTAGGCTTTCAATCTACTGGCTGCTAGAATAAGAAATAGAGATACCTGAAAAAACAGGCACTAATGAAGTCTTAAAGCTAGTTTTCATTTAATCAACCTCCACAATACAGAAATATGATTTTATAGTTTGTACCAAATTCATCCACAAGGGAAAAATAAAAGCAGGCAGTTTTAATTAATTACTTGGCACAGAATATCATTGTCAAGAAGGACCAACAAGATAATGTATTAATAAAGTCAGACTTTTTATCATCACATAAAAAAAAAAAATTAAAGTGATCCTAAGATCAGTGATGCTGAATGCCACTATCCCTTAAATCATGATGTTGTACTCTGATGAAATGAAGGCCTCACATGAAGGGTGGAATATGCTGCTGACAAGTGTTGACTAGGAAACTCCCAATGCATTTTGAACAGATGCACAGTAAACTGTGTTACTACTTGCTGCTATGTAACAACTTCCTACTTAAGTAACACATGCGTTATAAAGTTCAATACAGCAATAATGCAATGATGCAAAATACCATTTCCTTTGTCATCTCTTTCCTGCTTCTTGAATTTAAAACATCCTAATTGCAGCCAAATTTTGCTAAAGACCCACTACCTGTAAATTAAGTAGGCATTTATCCCTTCTAATTGCATGTAAGCTATTTTAAGTGTTGAAATCCTGAAGTAATTTCTCTGGGCTGCTCTTATACTTCTCCACAGGATGTTAATGCAACAGTAACATTCCTTTAAGGTGATAGGTTAAGAAGTTACTGCTCCAGCCACTTACTGTGAATATCTAATTGAATACTCTGCCCAGCCAGTCCCTGATGTAGCTTTCATGCAGTATATTAAGCTGTGAATCCTGGGTGTCAAACTGGTCTGCTTGTTTTCTCAGAATGCACCCCCTTCCCTCACCTTTCTGTAAGTCTTTGGGGCATCAGCTGTGGTTAGGCTATTTCTGCACACTGCCTATTCATTTGGAATGCAGGAGGCAAGAATCCTGGGGTCAAGGCATCCAGAGTAAATTTAAAAAGATTTTGGCAATAGTCAGGGAAGTGCCAATAGATGTACCTATGCACTATTCATGTATTGGAGAGCTATTGTAGATACATAGATTGATCTATACATGCAAAAATAGCTTTCAGTGCCTGAGGTTGTTCTTTATTTTGCCTTGCTTTATTAAAAAAAAAAGCTCTGCAGCAGCCTGTTTCTGGCAGATTCTATTTTTCAAAGTAATGTCAAAAAACTGCTGTTTCAAGAACCAATTAGAATTGCTGTTGGAAACAGAACAGCTTTCCCCTCAACACCACCTTTCCCCTCAAGCTCATTGTTGGCCTCATATTTCCGATCTCCCTGCTTGTGCAAAAGGGGTTCATAACGTTTGCACAGTTGCTTTTGTTCAAGAGACGCAGTTCAAGCTTTATTTTACACAGCTAGGTTTTAGCCAGATCAAGGAGTATTGGTGCCAACACTAAAGATGTCACTGACTGCCTCTTTTAATATTATATTTAAATCATTCATAAAACCATACCCAAATTTTTCCTTTCTCTTGCTTTTCTTAAACAGCTCTCTTCCCAAGTGGTTCTTATCAGTTCAGAAATACTTAGATAACAAATACTGCTGTCTGAGGTTTTCATTACATTATAGATCTACCCTCCCTCAAAATATTCTGCTTCTCGTAGCTGATGATCCACTGAAAAGCTAACTGAAAGCCTCACATTTATCAGCCCACATTACTTTTAGACCATTCTTGTTCATAAACGCTTCACAGAAATTCTGGGACTCTAAGGTAAAACAAATAATTGGAAAAATTCAACAGCATAATCTCATATTATTCCCCAGAAAAGAGAAATCTGAACATCTGTACAACACACAAAGAAAGAATGACAGGCTTCTGTGGTACAAACTAGTAAAGACAGCAGTCACACAGTGAGGATAAGATTTTCCAGGTTTCCACAAAGTATACATGCTATCAGTTACACCATCTCTCTTTCTCTATAATCTCATAGCACAGTGAAGTTTTTACTACAGCTGTTTTTCATACACCATTTGCTATAAAATTTTTTGCTATAATTGCATCATTCAGGCGCTCAAGGAAAAAAAAGCATTTAAAGACTGGACATGAATGCATTCTATGTAAATTGAAATTCATACAGAAGCGGGGAAACATGTTTGATCACTGGTTTAGAGAGCATGTACGTTATTAGATGTGTGAAGCCTAGAGCTGCTTTTCTTCAACTCTTAGTTTAGAGCTCCAACATCTGAAACATTCAGCCAGCAGCTAAGGAAGTGAAACAGTATTAATAGTGTCCTGGTTTCGGCTGGGATAGAATTAATCTTCCTCATAGTAGCTGGTGCAGTGCTAACATTGATAACAAACAAAGTTTTAGGTTTTGCTAAGTAACACTTACCTTGAACAAGGAATTTTCAGTTCCCATGATGTGCCAGTGAAGAGGGGCACAAAAAACCAGTGGGTGGCACAGCCAGGACACCTGACCCAAATTAGCCAAAGGGGTAATTCCGTACAACAGCCCATCATGTCCAGTATATAAACTCAGGGGGAAGGGGGAAAGACTTGGCTGGGAGGTGCCAGTGGGGCTAATCACTACTGAGGGACAGATAGGGTATTGGTCAGCTGGTGGTAAGTAATTGTATTGTGTATCACTAGTCTTTCTCAGCCGTTTTGTTATCCCCCTTTTCATTACTATTATTATGTTTTGCTTTAATTATCAAACTAAAATAAAGTAGTTATTTTTCTAATCTCAACCCACAGGTTTTACCTTTTTCCAATTCTCCTCCCCATCCCACTGAAAAGGCAGGGGGCTGAGTGAGCAAGCATCTTGGTGGTACTTAGTTGCCTGCTGGAGTTAAACAAACAGAACAAATAAAAGACAAATTAAAATGAAAGAAGAATACTATTCCATAAAAGTATTAGCTAGCTTGAAAAAAAAGATACTTGCTGAACTGTTCAAGGCTATGTCAATTAATTCTGCTTTCTATAGACAAAGGCAAATTCTTCCCTTCCCCCCTTGGCCTTTAAAGCAAGGTTTCTGTGTTTGGCCTTAAGTGCCAATTCTGAAGTTCCTCAAAAGTTGAAATTTAGTGTTATTAACAAAACAAAACAAACAAAAAAAACTGTCTTGCTTGTTATATTGGCTAACTCCATGCTGTTTAATTAACAAGAGCTACAAAGTGTTCCACAACACTGCAATTCAATTATCCATTCTTTTAATTATTGCAGCAGCCCTGCCTGGCATAGTTTTTGGACTGAACTAACCAGTGCTCTCCCATACTATTCCTAGGCATGATTCAGGAGTTGGCAGCATTTACAAATTATTCCCAAAAGCTGATTTGGAAAGAGTAATTTTATTTTTAAAGGCTGAGTTTAACATTCTGACATTAAGGCTAGCTGAAACTCTATAGAATCATAGACTCATAGAATGGTTACAGTTGGAAAGGACCTTAAGATAATCTAGTTCCAATCTACCTGCCATGTGCACTAGACTGTGTTACTCAAGACTCTGTGCAACCTGGCCTTGAACACTGCCAGAGATGGAGCACTGACAACTTCCTTGGGCAACCTGCTCCAGTGCCTCACCACCCTCACAGTCAAGAACTTCTTCCTTATACCTAACATAAGCTTCCTCTGCTAAAGTTTAAACCCATTGCCCCTTATCCTATCACTGCAGTCCCTAATGAAGAGTCCCTCCCTAGCATCCTTGTAGGCCCCCTTCAGGTACTGAAAGGCTGCTGAGGTCTCCATGCAGCCTTCTCTTCTCCAGGCTGAACAGCCCCAACTTTCTAAGCCTGTCTTCATACGGGAGGTGCTTCAGTTCCCTGATAGTCCTCGTGGCCCTCCTCTGGATTTGCTCCCACAGCAACATTTCCTTTTTATGTTGAGGACACCAGAACTCCACACAGTACTCCAAATGAGGTCTCACGAGAGCAGAGTATGTCTATATTCATGACATAGTCTTACACATTTAATTTACCAATAAAGACAGAAGCATAAGATCCCAAGGCACAGCCAAGCAATACATCCCAAAGCACAAATACCATGAAACTCATAAGCCAACAAATTTTTGGCATCACTCAGATGATTGGAATCCTTTATAAGAAGATCTAAGAATTTTGATAATAATCTAAGAAATTTGACAAGTTTTCTAAGGTTATTCATGAAAAGGTTAAGCAATGAAGGACAGAGGCCAGAACTGTAGACCTTTCTGCTTCAAGAAGAGAATCTCAGTCCCAGATGTGCTCTTATGTTTTGCCTGTAACATGGGGCAGGGGAGAGGGAATAGGTGAAAGCTGTAAGTGCTTGGAAAAGTCACATTTCATCATACCTAACAAAAAGGTGCCTCCATAAACTGTACAAGATACATAGATTCATCCTACAGAATGGCAATGCAGTCATCTTAGGATAGACGATACTAGACTGAATAAGAGAAAGACAATTTCCTTTAAAATTTATTTTTTGGGAACCAAACTGCACAAGGACACCCTTGTGTAGACTTCCAAAGGGGCTGAGAAATCTACTTAAACAAAAAAAGATCCCAGACCATGAAGCATCTGTCAAATATTGACTATTCTCATTATGTTGAGACTTTCAGAAAAGCAGTGTATACTTAGTGTATGTCAGACCATTAGTAATTTTTTCCCCTTTCTGGGGTAATTGGGGGCTGTATTACTCCACTTATGGAGAAATACAGTTGAGAACTCTTGGAGAAATAAGCCTTCTGAAAGTAGAACAGGCAAAGAACAGGCAAACAACTGTAGGAAACAACTGTTTATTGGTTTCAGTGCTTTTTTTATGTTCCATTTAGAAAGTATTTACACCTTCACCTAACATCTTCCAATTGCAGTAGTGTATTAACCTAAATAGTCTTTTAAAGTTGCATTCCTCTCTCCCTGTTGACTGAGAGGTAAAACCAGCAAAAATTTCTTGATGCCAAAACAGTCATGATACAATTTAATTTTATGTCCTTTTAGATACCTGCCTCCATCCTCTAACCCTGACTAGCGATCATAGGTTAATGAACAATGTCTCACTTCAGCAGACATGTTCTGCTCCAGTTTCAAGTGAAAATTCATTCAAAAGTTTGGAGTAAAAAAAAAAAAAAATAACCAAGAAGAGGAAAACTACCAGGTTGAATGAGATGTATAGTAAAATATTATATGCTTAGATTCTAAGAACTAAAAAGGACTATTTTTCACCATGCTTTTACCCTGTGTTACTATATATTTTTTATGAGGACCTGTGCAAACTCCCTACTGGCTCCCCTTGCTTAATGATGCCGTTAGCTCCGATCAGTTTGCTGACTAGGAGCAAATGCTGCACATTAATCCATGCATAGAGGTACTTAAATTAAACAATGATAGCTCTATTTAAAGGACTATCTAACTTTATTGTACCGCACTACGTAGGATAAACTCAAAACTACAAAAACAAGAAAAAAAGACTAGAGAGGAGAAAGACATGAATCTCCTGTCAGTAGCAGTCACTTGCCTTATGAACCTGCCACAACAATACTACCAGTGTTTGCAGGTGTAGAGCACAAGACTAACGATCTGGAAATAACATGAGGAAAATGAAAGAAAGCTACTGCCACAGAGGCCCTGGAAAACACTACTTTAACAGCTTCAGTGAAAGGTCATAGTGCTGCCTTAGTAATACCAAGGCACCTGCTATGTCTAACATTATGTAACATAAGAGGGGATTCCTCTCACCCTCAGATAAACAGTGTGCAATTGTAGTTACCACTCTAAGACTAGTCAGGCTTCTGTATTAAAAATATCTGGAAAGCTCTGTCAATATAAGTTTCTTTAGGAGAGCATACATACTTCTTTCTAGATATCAAATCTGACCTCAGATGCATCTTGATAGCCATATGGGCTATGTAGACAAAAAGAGAACTTTTCTTTCCTGCTAGTTTTGATGAATTGATATAACTGCCTTAAAAGTGATGTGTTACCCCCTGCTTCAAGACCCTCTTTGAACAGATAAAAAGAACTCCCAGGAAAAAACCTAATGCAGCATTTCAAAAGAGAAAAATACTTTGACTCAAACCAAAGCAGTGATAAAGGCAGCAAAAGCTGCAGCTGAAATCACTAAAGCTCCATTTTCTGAAAGGTTCAGTGTTACTATCAAGGCATGTTTTCAGAATAGTTCTGCATTAAGAAAAAATATAGAATCTGCAGCTTACTCATCAGGCTGCAAAGTAGCATAGCCAATAGTACCACAACACTCCACAAACCAGTATTTATTGAAATGAGAAAACAGGAACTGAAGTCCTGAAGGAGTTATTCCATATGTAGATTACTTCTTATAATGAGTGAACCAAATTTCATTGAAAGAAGCCAAACTATTCCTGCATTTCTAACACTTATACCACAAAATAAAAAAGTTTCCTCAGCACTTTTGCAACAGCTCTAGAGGGTGCACAACACTCTATTTAAGTCTAACTCATAAGTATTGAAAACACTGCTCCAGAAGCACAAATATTAAGCTCATTCAATTCTACCTGCAATGCATGACTTAAGCCAGAATCCAGAGCATTCACAGTCATGTTCAGTAAGTAGTTATGACTGAGATAAAAGGTCAGTTATAGGATGCCAAGTCCTAATATGCTTTTGTACATGTTTCAGCAGCTGAAAAGCAGACAACAAAAAATTAAATGCATGGCCTTTAGTTTGTAGGCCTCTACTGTATAAGCCAGTCTTCCAAAGAGTTACATATACTCCATAAAGGCCTAGATGTTAAGGAAAAAACACATTATGTAGTGACATTAACACTTCTAGGAAATAAACCATGTGTTTACCTAGCAAGAGGGAACATAATCCAGATAGCCCAGACTGTGTTGCAGATTTAACAGTAAAAGTTTTGGAGTCGCTAAAAATACTATAAAGATTGGATTCCAAAAAAATTCTGTTCTGAGAGCTGTTCAGTCTGGCTATGCTTATGACAGAGTATTCATGTTTGCTTTCAAGGGAATTCTCAAACATTTGTGTCTGTTCCATTTGTACATCGAATCATAGAATAGTTAGGGTTGGAAAGGACCTTAAGATCATCTAGTTCCAACCCCCCTGCCATGGTGCCGTGATTTAAGCCTCTATAACTCACGCTGTTTTGCTCACTCACTCCTCCCTCTTTCTTCCCCTTGCTCTAAGAGGGATGGGAAGGAGAATCGAAAGAATGCAACTCCCACAGGTTGAAATAAGAACAGCTTAGTAACTAAGGAATAAGAAAAATCACTGTTGCTACCACCAATAATAATAATGACAAGGCAAATACAAGGAAAGAATACAATCGCTCACCACCTATACTCAGCCCCACCAAGCATTGCACACACACACACACACACCCCCCCTTCCGGGTCTCTGCTCTCTGTTTTTACATCCTGGGCATGACATGCTGTGCATTGGAATAGCTCTTTGGTCAGTTTGGGTCAGGTGTCCTGTCTCTGCTTCCTCCTGGCTTCCCCTCCTCCCTGGCAGAGCATGAGACTCAGAAAGTCCTTGGTCAAACCAAAACATTACCAAGCAGTAACTGAAAACACTGGTGTTATCAGTGCAGTTCCCAGGCCCAAAATCAAAAACACAGCACTGCACCAGCTACTACAAAGGAGAAAAATGACTGCTGCTGCTGAACTTATGACACATGGGCAGGGACACCTCCCATTAAACCATGCCACCCAAGGCTATGCCCAACCCAGCCTTGAACATCACCAGTGATGGAGCATTCACAACTTCCCTGGGCAACCCGTTCCAGTGCCTCACCACCCTCACAGTCAAGAATTTCTTCCTCATATCCAATCTAAACTTCCCCTGTTGAAGTTTGAACCCGTTACCCCTTGTCCTATCACTACAGTCCCTCATGAAGACTCCCTCCCCAGAATCCCTATAGGCCCCCTTCAGATACTGGAAGGCTGCTGAGGTCTCCACGCAGCCTTCTCTTTTCCAGGCGGAACAGCCCCACCTTTCTCAGCCTATCTTCATAAGGGAGGTGCTCCAGTCCCCTGATCATCCTCATGGCCCTCCTTTGGATTTGTTCCAACAGTTCCATGTCCTTTTTATTTTGAGGACACCAGAACTGCACACAATACTTCAAAGTGAGGTGTCCTGAAAGCAGAGTAGAAAGGCAGGAACACCTCCCTCGACCTGCTGGTTGAACTCCTTTTGATGCAGCCCAGGATATGGTTGGATTTCTAGGCTGCAGGCACACACTGCCAGCTCATGTTCATTTTTTCATGGATCAACATTCACAAGTCCTTCTGCACAGGGCTGCTCTGAATCTCTTCTCTTCCCAACCTGTAGCTGTGCCTGGGATTGCTCCCACCCAGGTGCAGGACCTTGCACTTGTCATGGTTAAACTTCATCAGGTTGGCATCAGCCCACCTCACAAGCATGTCAAGGTCCCTCTGAATGGCATTCCTTCCCTCCAGCATATCAACCAAACCACACAGCTTGGTGTCATCAGCAAACTTGCTGAGGGCACACTCAATCTCACTGTCCATGTCACCAACAAAGATGTTGAGCAAGACCAGTCCCAACACTGATCCCTGAGGGACACCACTTGTTACTGGTCTCCAGCTGGACATTGAGCCATTGAGCATAACTCTGCGTGCGGCTATCCAGCCAGTTCTTTATCCATCCAGTGGTCCACTTATCAAATTGATGTCTCTCCAAGTCAGAGACAAGGATGTCATGTGGGACAGTGACAAACGCTTTGCACAAGTCCAGGTAGATGACATCAACTACTCTACCCCTGTCCATCAGTTCCGTAGCCCCATCATAGAAGGCCACCAGATTGGTCTGGCAGGGTTTCCTCTTAGTGAAGCCATGTTGGCTGTCACCAACCACCTTGCTGTTTTTCATGTGCCTCAGCATGCCTTCCAGGAGAATCCACTCCAAGATTTGGCCAGGCACAGAGGTGAGGCTAACCAACAAAGTCACCCCTAAGTGCTTTCTGTTGGGGATATCAGCAAGTTAATAGTGAAGAAACATCATGTTAGGGTGACTAGCTGTCCATCACAGGAAAGAGTTAAGCTGACAAGCAACAGAGTTAAGCTTTTGCAAGTACTAAATATGTAAAAGTTTATCAACAAGCAGAAATTGTTTTAGACACCTTATTCTAATGAGCATGCAAAGCAGTTTGTTTCAAGTGTGCACAAAATATTAGTAGTAAGTATTTTCCCCTCATGAACCTGTGAAATAGTAAAACACTGCTAGTTAAAAAAAGGCTAAGACACACACTGTGTTAAATAGCTGTGTCGTGACATTCCATAACAAAGTTTCTAGGCAAGGTCCTATAGCAAAAGAGCACTCTTCCTCATTAGAAATCCCCTACGTATAAATCAACTGGAAGATTAAAAGCTTCCTTCTCCATGCAGAAGCATAACAGTTGTAAGCTGTCACTTACAAACATTATACACAATGTTTTTTAAAAAGTTACACCACTAATGACTGACAGCGTTAGGATTCTGCCTGCCTCAGTATTTCCCCTGTTCCCCACCTTGCCCAGTGAACAGCTACAAATGGATCTGCACGAACAATAACACTTCTTTCTTTATAAAAAATACAATGGAAAATAACTAATGTTAGAGGTAGTACAAACTAAAGGCAGAAAAAAACACTTCTGCAAAGGTACTACAAATTAATGAAACTAAGTGTACAGCTATTAGCATTCATTCAACACAGTGAGGAAAAATACACTCAAAGTACAAATGCAACATATATTCTATACTTACAGCACTAGCATCTGTCAGTTTTCACATGCATACACGTCACACGATTCACTAGTTTCAGATATAACTTCTGTTTTCTAACGTTACCTGTGTATAACAAGATTTCTAGGCAACAGCTATATTAAGGCCAGTTAGTACTCCACAGTTAATGGAGCCCATGCCAATATGAGAACATACCACATGCATCTCCAAAAGATAACTGTGTCCTTTTTCATACTCTATTATTATGCTATAGATCTGAGGTGTGATTTCAAACACATTTGCTAAAGAAAATGGCTACAACCATATATAAGCAATCTTCCTTGCTGTTTGGGCCACTGTTTTATCTCCTTTTACCAAGGAGATTAACCTCAGCACACAGCAGGGGCTAAGACATAAAGATGATTTTACCAGTTACACATGTAAGCATGGCCTACAGAGATACTGAATAGCATCTAAAAGCTTAATTCCATGTAGGTATCCAGACACATTGAAAAAATCCTATTTTTTTAACTCAATACCATAATAAAAAGTCTGTAAGCCCATCAATATAATCTACATATGATAACCACATCACCCTTTCCCTTAAAAACCCTAGCATGCCTTTAAAGAATTTCATGCGAAAAGCATCAGCTAAATGAAAACACTGCACAGAAAAGCAGTGAAAGGAAGTAACTCACCCTTCTAGAGCTCTCAGTCATCTGTTTTTACTGTGTCACCATTTTTAGGAATTTGGTTGCATAGGTCACCACACATTTCTTCCATATTCAGTACTTCAGTCTCGTTATCTATAATAATACTGTGTAGTGCCAGTTTGTAACTATCATACAGCTAAGCTTAAATCAAAAGGACTTAAACTCTAAAACATGACAAATAAGCATATTAAAAACAGGGTCCTATACAATTTATAGGACTGCTTATTGCAAGATTAAGCCTTGCAAGGAGTTAAAGTTGGTAGCTCTTTAAAGGAAACTCAGACACCCATTATCTTGTCTTTAAGGAGATCAGGTACATCAGAGATACAAGCTCAACCTTGTACAAAAGTCTAGTTTCCTTCTCTATTTCACTAGATTTTTGATACCTTTGGCTATAAGGCACTTCCTTGCAATTCATTTTCTAGCAAAAGCCTTATTGTACCCAGCTCTCTAAAGCAAGTAATAGTCTTCTTCCAAAGAAACACCCTTTCTTCACCAGACAAGTTACGTAGATCACATAATGACACTCCTTTAATTATCATGCCATGAAACAGTTTTGATGCCTTTATAGCCAAATAATCATTATAAACTTGTATATGCTGAAGAAAAAAACAAAACCCAAAACCAACCTCACAAATTAACCCACACACACACCAAAACCACACATCCTTCACTGCTTTCTTCAGGAAAACTAAATTTTAAATTGAAAATAAAACTAGATTGCTTCACTGAGACAACAGGCATCACCAGACAAAAACAAAAACCAAACCAACAAAACCACTACTAAAAAGGAAAATAAGAAAGCCACCAACTCAGTAATGAAAAAAAACACCCCCCAGTCTCCAAGCCCAACTACTTCACTCTTATGTATTTCCTGGGAGATCCTTTTATAGAGTTGTCTGATTTTGCTCAGCATGTCTGATTGGGCACAGCTGTGCATCATTACCTTGCCCTGTACAGCTGTGCAAAAGCTGAGGCAATAATTGCTGCCCTGACTGCTGATATTTGCTAGTCTTTTCATGCTGCTATAGAAATGGGAGAGGGTTTGGTGGAGTGAGAGATACGGTTTCATAATAAAAATATAGTTAATAGTCTGGCGCTTAAAGTGTTTCTTTATTGCAGAAATATGTTAATCTTTTGGTTATATGCAAGAACTGTTTACTTAATAAACACAACAGAATGGAGTCAGCCAGCTCTTTCTCTGCTGTATATCTCCAGGCTACTAGAAATCCCTTATTTTTCTACTATTCACTTATTTCCCTCTCACTGCAAAGTTACAGGTATGTGATTTGCTGTGTTTTATAGAGAATGTAGCAACAGAAGCCTCAGTCCTCTAACAAAACTCTTCTTTCCATCAAATTAAAATATGTACACCACTAAAGCCACAGCCATAGTGCAAATTCCCACAGCAGTTTAATGTGCAAGCATGCCTGTCTTTGCTCTGATCAGGCGGTGAAAGTTATCTTCAGTTGATTCATATCCAGCAGGTTACCCAGTTATTAGACTGGAGTACCTCAGGCTAGTGGATATAAATGTGGGTATGCTGCTCCCCAGTTGTACTGCCCACAAAAACAGGTGGGCCTTTAAACAGTAGGTAACAAAGATCTACATTTGGATGTAACTGCAGCCTCAGTATTGGACATGAGCGAACATAAGTTCACTCCATTCCTGACCTAAAGAAGTTAACAAGGATAAAAGAGATGCAGAGGGGAGAAAGGAGAGACAAGTGTGATGTATAAGAAACTCACAGAATGAAACAGATTAAAGAACGCAGGAGGCTCTTCTGAAGAAAAGACAGAGAAAAAAGGTCTCAGACTATTTATACAGACACTGTCTGTGAAAGAACAGGGCAAAAGTTCCAGATTCAAACACAAAGAATAAAGGAAAGATGCACATACAGCATTTAAAGAATGCTCTAATGTTTTAATAATTTTATTATAACAAAATAAGCTGAAGTAGTAAGTGAAAACCAGGATTAATCCTTGATTTTAAAAGTTAATGTCAGTACTTAAAGAAAAATTGAGTCACCACATTCATTACTTTGCTGTTTACTTGAGTGAGTGATATTAAGGTAAAAATTATTCAGGAGCACTATAATGCCATTAATGACTCTACACAGGGACCACTGCTTTGGAGACTATGTTAACGCTTCTATTATGTCTCTGCTTTCCCAGAGGCCATGGCATATTTTGATCTAGATGTCTGTTCCCATCTGATGAAAATTTGTGTATGTGTTATTACTTTTATTATAGATAATGTGTATCCAAATATGCATATTCTTTTTCTTTGACTCAGGCATTCAAATTTGTAACTGTTAAAGACACCCTGAGCCAATTAAGGGTGACAATGTAAAATTTTATTGTGAGCAAGCGGTAAGTAGACAAAACAGCACTGGGTGCACGGGGAGCCCCTGCTCCGCCAACACGCACACCAATTCGTCTTCTGATTGTTCTTTTATACAGTTTAGTTTCATTTTCCAGGTGGTCCACTCCTCTCCTCGGAAAGTCCATCCCCCGTTGATTTCGTAACTTGAGAATGTGCGGTTTCATCCTCTTGAGGGTCTTGAGGGTCGTGAAGATGAAGCTAGTAGTCTTCCTCGATGACCCTTAACCTACTTTTAAGGTTGAACTCTTTCTCCTCTCTATCTCATGCATGCGTATCAGTAAACACCCGTATTGTCTTCCTTATCTGGGAGTTGCAGAAAAGCTTAACTTGTATCAATAAACACCTGCATTGTCTTCCTTATCTGGGAGTTGCAGAAAAGCTTAACCTGTTAACTTGTGGGTTCACATTGTGGTTTAAGGTTTGCACGCATATCACACAGGCCTTGCTTAACTTAGCAAACTACTTACAGAGTTTTATTACAGCCACACCATCTTATTTGATGAACAAAATCTCCACGTATTACAGTAACCATGGTGACTTTTAAGAAAGTTTATAGTTCTTTAAGCCGGAATCCTCACTCAAGTATTAGATGACCAGATTTCATTCACTTGAAATGAGAAAGCTCCATTTGCCTCAAGCAAAACTAACTGGCTTTAGAAATATCCAGCTTTCAACATATCTCAGGCACATAGAGTGGTTGTGGTTTGTTTTTTTTTTTTTTGTGGGTTTTCTTTTTTGTTTGTTTGGTTTTTTTTTTTATTTTGTCTCAAATTCTTTTATTTGCAATTCACTGAAATTTCCCAGTTTAACATTATCTTGTATCCTCTCATTCCGATTCAAAATGCATCTCTTTCTTTTCTGGGATCTGGGACTCAATGTTTCCTCCTAATTCGGGCAGTGGCTTTAGGAAACGAGACAATGGCGAAATGCTAATGGCTAAAATGCTTAGGGTGTGGGTGCAGAAAAAATGATAGATCCCACACAATATAGACTGTCTGTGGAATGTCATGATCCACCTTGATGTCAGGATTAATTTCTTTCAGGGACTTTGGGCTGGATCAGGTCACAGCTACTTGGTCAAAACTTATGCTTTCATGTTTTATGTCTCTTTGTTAGATTTTACCACTCCAAATTAGGATTCACAGACCACTGTCATACAGGTGGTTGTATATTTAGTATAAAGATAACTAAATAGAATGGATTGATGATAGCTTTGATTTTCTTCATTACTACTCAGAAAATCAGCCACCATTCATAATTATTTCAGCATTTACTATTTCATTTCTGCTACAGTTTGTTAACGCCTTGGTTCAAATGCCACCTCTTTACTTCACTCCAGACTTACTGGCAGTACATCAGGCCACAAAAGCATTAGAATCTTCATGATAAACTGAAGCTTAAGATGTGTGACAGATAAGCCATGCAAATGGCTTCTAATGACTGATATTATGTGGCACTTCTCACCTCGGGTAGGTGGGTGTGAGATGACACAGCATGGCACGCGGAGGAGACTTTTTACTGAATCAACACTCCTAAGTTTCCAACATCTAGAACATGGGAATCCCATCTACCACAGAAAGCGTAGAAGTAAAAGGAATACAATTTGTTCTCCAAGAAGTATCAGAGTTTTCATGCTACGTTTAAACAGTGCAGCATTCACATTGTTTTGTTATTTTTATTATGTTTGCATTCTGCAACTCTATTTGAGTAAAATTAATATGCCACAGCTCCTTGGACAAGATCCTAATTTTCTAGATAGCATTTCAGTAGTTTTCCTAAATTTAACATACCTATTTTTTATGTACATTCTTTTTATTACTCATTACTACCTGAGTCCCACAGGAACTTGAAAAATTGTTATCTTTCCCTGTTACACTGAAGTATTGCAGTGAGTTTTGACTCACTGATGTTGAGTCAATGCAATGTGCATACAGTCTACGTAATACACATCTTCCAGGTAATAAAAGTGGAAATATTGGCCAGACATAGACTCCCCTTTCAAGTAGGACAAGCTATGTTCCACTTTGCTACTAGATTTTATATAAACGAATTAAAATCTAAGTAATACCTTGTACATTTATGCAGAAATCCAAATGTTGTCTTTAACAGCAACAAATGGGCTTATATCGCATACTTCTGCTTTCAGCACATTATGTAGCTTTAATTTCCTTCATATTTCATTATTTCTTTAATAATTTTCAACTTCTGCCATACGTGCACTGCCAGTGTACTTTTGCTGGTATATTTGGTCTACCACAGTAAAGATTTTTAGGCAATATTCTGTTAAATTTGCTTCCATTACATTTTCTAACTTGTGTAAAAGCTCCAGAATCACGCATACACTCTCAATATGGCACCTCAGGAGAAGGCCCTTGGACTTCAAGGAATTTCTGAAGATAAAATGATAAATTAATCTAAATAATTTTTTCATATGTTTTTAATTTAGTTCATGTAAAATTGTTTGATACGGAATTTGTGAAGCAGTAGTTACTGAGAATAAACGAATTAATGATTAGCAATGCATTAAGAAATGTTAACTGTTATACTTTCTTTTTTGTTCTTATTCTTCATTGTGTCAAATATATTCTGCTACTTATCAATAGAATATAATTTTGTTAGGCATTAATATTTATGGTAACTTCTTTTTGTCATGTAGTAACACACAGAAACTAACAGCATGACTGCATCTCTGTTTCAACATGCTCTGAAATTTTTTCAGTGTAATGATATTCTGAAATACATTTTTTACTTGAAACACTAGTATCAGAGCTTAAAAATGTATTTTAATGCCGAAGTATGCATCATAACTTTTTGTATTCATTCAGCACTTTAAAAACATCTCAATTATACATATAGCAAAAATGTTGTTCTGCTTATGCATCTCTTCTCTTGGATCTTCGCATCTGTAGATCATCTCCTGAGACCATAGGTACAGAGCCTATATGGATTGTCTTATCTAAATTTCATGTCCTTTGAGAAGAGAAGACAACAATCTTAAAAGATTGGCTATGGTTAAAGCAGATTTTTCAGTGGCTGATATATATAACATTTATGATGCTGAATCTTGATTTTTAATGTCCTGACACAGAGCAAGATCATTGCTGTATCCAGAGAATTGCTCCTCAGGGCATGGACTGTCTTCCACTTTTTGTCTGGCACGATGCTGCCTTAATCACTGATTGATTATTTCAGTACTACTGTGATACAAAGGACAAGGTTGTTTGGGAGACAAGTATCTTTTAGATAGACACACTGATATAGCTGGGGGTGAAAAAGCACTAGATTTCAAGCACAAAAGCCTTTCTACAGTCTATCCTCAGAGAATCAACAAATAAGTAACAGGTAGAGTTTGGGTGCAGCAGCATTTTAAACAACTTCATTCAGTGTAAGGATATTAACTGCACGCATACATTTCATTACTTTGCGTCATCTTTTATTCAGACTGCAGAGACTTAAATCTATGTCATCTTTTCTTTAGGAATGTAATTACACACCGTATTCCCACATGTCAAGAGCAGATTTCTTTGTTATCATATGCTCCCTCATCATCAAATGATGGCTTGATGTATTTTACAATCTTAAACTCATCTATTTTGTATCTTTCATAGAAGTTGATTTTTGGTGTTGTACATAGATTCTGCACTTAAATAGTCTAGAAGCCTAGCCTAATAAAGGCCCTCAAGGGAAGCATCTAGCTTTTTCAGATTTCTGGATAGGAACTTTTGCTAAAAACATCTCTTCACTGCTTAAAGAACCCCTTACACAGTTGAACATTTTTGCTTCTGACAACACTTGGCAGAAGATAGCTAAGAGTACTGCCAAGGCTCAGGCCCTTTGCAAAACTGCTGGCAATACATCCTTAACATGCTGAAATGAAAGCAGAGGTTTCTTTGAAATTACTGGCTCAGAATGCTGTATCCAAGTTGTCATTCTTGTCAGTGGCCACAGAAGACAGAAACACCTTCTCTCTTGAATAGCTCTTTCCTCTTGGTTTTAACCCAATAGATAAGTGTAGCTGCTGACAGAGTTGAACTAACTCAGTGGACAGATAAAGAGATTTCATTTTCCAGCTTTCTCAAAGCTGCTCCTTTTGAAATCATAAATTCAATGAACAAGAAAGAAAATGTATAAGCCTTCCTAAGATAACCCAGACAATCACCAAATTAAATCTAAGTACTATGCAAATGCATTCTGAGTATTTGACCTGATGTATGTTATGATACTACCTATAAGCTTTCAAGTATTCTACATGATATAGTCCTTTTGTTCCTGATACACTGCAAAGCCATAGTTGCTCCTGCACCTTTAGTGCTCAGGGAATCTGACTACGCAGGACAGGCTTTTAGGCTTAGTGGGGTTTTTGGCTAAAGGTTAATTATTGGCTTAAGGTAGACAGTTAACTGAAAGTTGCTTACTTTGGCTAACAGTTTTAAGGCTTACTGCAGATTATGTATTCTTCTGGGATTATAATAAACATAGAACACTAACATGGCGAGCTCTACATTAACATGGCGAGCTCTACTAAGTGGTGCCCTAACTGGCATTCATCACTCTTGTGGTAGTAGGCTCATGGGGTCAGCAAATACTAATGTCAGTTTATGCTTATCACCCAACAGGGGGGGTAATAAGGGTAATTTACAGTCTTTTCAAACAGCTCATAAATGTCTATTATTGTGGTCTATCTGTTGTATTGCTGACGTTCATCCTGAATGTGTAGTTTACCCATTACTGATTAATTATTTGTTGCTAATTAATATCTCAACCCTGATTCAGCTTAAATCATGTGAACTGATCAGTCTTTTCCCTGTGGCAGCGCTACTACCGAGTTTTAAGCCATGCATCATGCAACTGCTTGGGAGATTAGCAGAGGTCCTGGCTCACCTTTATTTCTGAAATATTTGTTATTTTGAGAAAAATATTTAGGAAACCTTTGTAAGGAACTGCTGGAATAATGAAGCAACTTACAATGGAAGAGTACAGAGGAATGACACCTAGGATACCTGAGAATGCTGGAAAAGAACTAGGGGGAAAAAGCTCCTCAGAAGCCAACAATGAAATCTGGACCTCAAGGGAAATGCTTCTATAGTATGTCCATATAAAAAGAAGCAAGGATCAATTTTGACCTGGAATGCAATCACCAAGCTGTATATTATTGTGAGCAGTGCACACAGGAATAATAAAATCCAAAGACAAGAATACTATTACACTTATGGGATCTCTCTTAAAAGTCATATTTTTTTTTCTCAATCTCAGATTCTAAAAACAGAATCTAAGGAGTCAACACAGGCACTGTGTTTTGTGAAGAGAGTCTGAAATAGTGTCTTTTGTGGTAAGTTAAGGTTTTTCCTGTTTATGTGTAATTTGAATAATAAAGTATAACTGGCTAAACTGTGCTGTTTTTTGCCAAATGAAACATCCATGATGTGCTGATGCACACAGGTATTTTTAAGGTTATTCTCCACCTGCCTGAAATGATAAACAGCATTTAGGTCAGTCTGAGGAGCTGATTTATATTGTCACAAGAACAACGTGTTTTATAATGTTCTTTGACTCTACCTACCTATTTATAAATCCTGGTACAGTTCACTGCTCGACAATCACCCTGTCATTCCTTTTCTTCTCTCACTGTGCTCAAAATGATGACTTTGAGCTTTCCTTCCCCTTTCACTTCCACCTGGGAGCTCAGAATTACACTACTTTCTAAGTAAATACATTTGAGTACTGTAAAACTAGGTACCATTCAAATTAATTCGCTTCACAGTTTGATCAGTGCCATAGATGTTACAGGTTTCATAGTGCTTTATGAGGTACACTTCATAGCATTGTTGTATTAGTACTGCATGAGCTACAGCTTTTTATCATAGCATTTTACAATGTATTTTTGATAACATTTTATGTAGCCACTTTACCCCACAGCATGAATAGTGTTTTACAGTAAACTTTTAGGGCACATTTAATGGCGTACAGTTGCCTACAAATGCAAATATGCAGAAACAGAGATAGAGGAGATGAAGAACAATGTTAACTCTTTGTAATTCTGAAGAAAGCATAAAAGAAGAAATTGCTAAACACAATTAACTCTACCAGCACGTATTTCATACAAAGAAATGTAATACAGGATTTCAGGCAGAATTCTTCTCTTTGGTTCTTATGTGACAAGAGCTGTCTCCTCACAGGTGTTTTTCCAGCCCAGTAGTACTTGTAACATAATATTGCTGTATATCCTGCAAATGTATTTGCATTCTTCTCTTGTATATTTTCTTCTTTCTCTGCTCAGAAATCAGTTCCAAGTCCTCTGACATAAGACACTCCTGCAGAAGTGCAGTCCTTATCCTGATCCATCTAAGCTCTCTGCTGTGAGTGCACTCTGGAAGCATTCAAAGAGTCTCTGCAGCCAAGCTCTCCAGAGCAAGTCCATGTCATGCGTTTGACAGACAAGTAGGGTACCAGAATGCATAAAAAGTTAAAAGAGAACATACAGACAGCTTCCATAAGTAGAGGGAAGAAGCCAGAAGGAAGGAAACTCAAAATCGAGATTTCTTTTATTACTATTTGTTGCCATGGAAACTAAGCAAAACCCCCAATAACTTCTGGGTTTTTCTATACTTCTTACAGGCCCAGCATATTTGCCAGGTTTACCATGAAGAACAGAATCATTACCAGTCTTCCAATACATGCCAAATGCAAACAGGAATTAGGGAAGAGAAAGAGATTGTATTTGGAGAATTTAAAATGAGGCTAGGAAGGGTTGGAAGGGGGTCTTTGGTATGAAAAGAAGGGCAGAGAAATTACATGATCTGCAGGTTATAACTGAACAGAATCTTGGTATGATTTGGTAGGAAAAATGACTTAAATGCCCAACTCAGCAAAGCTGAGCTTGGTACATGTCAATGCCACCATGTTTTCCATCTTCCAAAAACTTGGCTTTAACTTTATCTCACAATATGTAGGCGCTAATTAAATAACCATTTGCAGCAATGCTTAGCACTCAGGGAAAGACTTCATCAGCCAAAGCCATGGAGAGAACATTGATCTCCCCAAACTAGAAGAGCACCAACACTGTTAATGTTTACAGGACGAGACACAGGAACAAAAAATTGAAGGATGTGAGTTCCACAACAGAATCACAGAATTAACTAGGTTGGAAAAGACCTTTAAGATCATCAAGTCCAGCCTTTAACCCAGGACTGCTAAGACCACCACTACACCATGTCACTAAGAGTCTCATTGACATGGTTTTTGAACACTTCCCAGGGACAGTGATTCCACCACTTCCCTGGGAAGCCTGTTCCCATGCCTGACTACCCTTTCAGTGAAGAAATTTTCCTAATATGCAGTCTAAACTTCCCCTGGCACAGCTTGATGCCATTTCCTCTTGTCCTATCACTTGTTACTTGTGAGAAGAGTCCAGACACCTTCTCTCTCCACTCTCCTTTCAGGTAGTTGTGGAGAGAGATAAGGTCCCCCTTGAGCCTTCTCTTCTCTAGACCAAACAACCCCAGTTCCATCAGCCTTTCCTCTAAGACTTGTGCGGTAGACCCTACACCAGCTTTTTTGGACCTGCTCCAGCAACTCCATATCTCTCTTGCGATAAGCGGCCCAGAACTGAACACAGTATTCAAAGTGCAGCCTCACCAGTGGTGAGAGAAATCATTAATCAGAGAAAACACTGTTTATAAACAGTACCAAAGGAAAGGGTGAAAAATAAGAGTTAGGTTTCCTCCTTTCTGTACAGTTGGGAAGCCTACATGAACAAAGTAATGCAAAACTTGAGCATGGCAAATTATCTAATTGATCCCACAATATTTTTTTAAAAGTGATGATTCTCTCATCAGGAGAGGCCTCTTAATCTGTAAAATCAAGCAAATTCATATTTCTGAATGGTAGCAGCCATGGGCAATATAAATTTTCATACTGGTTTGCTAGTGATGCATCACTTAAGTTCTAAAGCAAATTGTCCTTCTGACACTCCACTACAATTGCCAGATGACAAAAGTTTGCAGCAATCTTCTCACATCAACAGCACTGAATCTAAGCAAATATGACTGAAGAAGAGCAAGTCCTTCACATCCTGCTATTACTGATACTGGTAGGTCACTTACTAAGAATATCTACTGAAACTGCTATAAAAATTATTTGATAGCATAATAATAATTTGCAATGTGATGCTAACCTAAGATGACAAAATTAATATTTCTTCTTGAACTGCTTTAAATGCTGTTGACCAGTTTGTGGCATAGAATATTTTTTCTTTAGGTTAGACAGGCATAATTTGGAAGTGGCACCTTCTGCCTGCTGAGCTGTTGATGAAATACATGACTGAAAAGTCACGTTACTGACTGGTTCCCATTATGCTTCCAATGGTGCACCACAAGAAAGAAAATAACAAAATCTCAAATCTTCTCAAGACTGTCAAAGTATCTCATATAATTCTGAAATCAAATTAGCTATGTTGTTCCAATATCTGTTGAAGGGGCAACACAGCAGGGTGCAAGCCATACATGAGATTCCTGATTGCACTGATGATAACTTTCTGACACAGCTGACTGAGAAGCTGATCAGCAAAGATGTTTTGCTGGACCTGATACTTCCAAGAATGTGCTGGCTGGGGGTGTGAAGGTCAGGGACAACCTTCACAGCAGTAACTCTGAGATGGTGGAGTTAATGAGACCAAGAGACAGGAAGAAGACAAAAAGCAGAATCACACTCACCAATTCCATCAGAGCAGACTTTGGCCTTCTCAGGGTTTTTCTCAAGGAGTTTAATGGCCTATGGCTATGAGAGAAGAGGGGTCTAAGAGAGCTGGCTGATTTTCAATTTAATATAGAAGCACAGATGACTTCAGAAAGTCCACCCTGCTGGAAAAAATATTTTCATGTTCAATGGCTTTCCATGGATTTCCCTGGGAAGACACAAACAACTTTAAATTTGGTTTTCATTCTTGTTCCAAAGCAAACTTTAAAGTTATCAGCTCTGTCACTTGCTAAATGATTAGTAGGTTCTCCTTCTCTCCAAAACTCCTCATTTAATAGTGTCAGACTTCCATGAAATCTGTATTCTTTCTTCTAAGAAAAGAACTCTCTAATGCAGATGACAGGTAACACGCACCATAAGAAATGGCAATAATAAAATATCTTTCTGACACCCAAATTGAAATTTAACGCAAGTAAGAAAAAAAGTAGTAAAAGCTGATTACATTCTGATCCATTTCCTATGAATGTATGTTTAAATATTATGTAATATTCTACTTGCATCTTTTTTCCAAGAAAGGTTCTTTCATTTTTTTCTTTTTTATTCATGAACAGAAGAGAATATTAAATTCTACATTTACCATTCAACACTGAAGCAACATCTGGCTTATTTCTATTACTTCCCTTTCTTTGACTTGCAACGTTGTTCACCTCAGCCGAATTGTTAACAAAGACAAAGGAATTTAGATTCAACATATGTGCACATATACAGGGCCTGATTCTGCAACTTCTCCTTACACAAGTCATTTTAATGATGTAAGAATCAATCTATGGGTTCAGGCCTAAGAGAAGAAGGGAGAAAACATAGTAAACTGACTAAAGGAAAGATAACAGCTGTAATTTTAGTTCTCTAGGGATCACTGAAAGGGTTACTCTGTGATACCTCTTCACATGGAATCTTAGCTGCAATCACAGACCAACTACAGAGACACAGTAAGACCCATATTTTAGAAGTTTCAAGATGAGATCATGAACAAGTAAATGAAACTGCACAAACAGGGAGGCAGAAAGACACTTTTAGCTACAATAACTACCATAAGTTTTCTATCATTACATGAAGATTTCAACAAATATATGGATAAAACTAAGCTCTGGCTGATGGACTTTAAAATAAATTCATTGCCTGTTATGAATAATAGCAAACAGAAACAAAAAAATAGTACATTTAGCATCCTCAGAAAGTTCAAACCCTGAAGGCTGTTAAAACTCAGTTACATGAGAATAATCAATTCCGCAGCTTTCTGGTTTTACTCACATGTTACAAAAGGTAGACTGTAGCATCAAAACCTTTTTTGGTGCATAAACATCTTCTTAGTCTAGCTTGGAAAAGAAAAAAATATGCTGAATAACCATCCATGTTTTATATTTTTATTAATGCAAATCAGCAACCACAAGCAATTACCAAAACCACCGGCTGATGAGCAGGCAGCATTTCACCACAAGCAAAGAATAAACTTCCTTTCTCACATATGAGTGTTAGCGTGTGTACCCTAGCTGATATTTGGTATTGCATAGAACAGCATTAATTAACAACGGTTAAAAGGAATTAACAAAAATAACTTGTATTACTCATTCCTCTCAAGCCCAGAAGCCAATGGAATAATTTAATATATAAGCAATATTTTTAGCTAGTAACAAACCCTTGCAGGCAGTGAAAGGTATGTACTAATTTTAATGATAGTAAAAGTCAGTTCCTTTTTCAAACAGATACTGCCAAAGTGGGATGTCACAGGAACTGATCAAAATCTGAGCTAGAATGACATTCTCTTTGTTTCTGTGGTAGATTATCAGAGAATATATTTGTAAGGTGATGATTCTCAGGGCCTATTTTTTCATGGTGCAGGGTATCTTCATGCAGGGAAGCCAACAGGAATTATATATGCTTTGACACAGGCCAGGATATTCTTTGACTTGCTGGATCCAAACTAGCTTAAGTGCCTGTCCAGACCTCTTCAGTAAGATCAAAAGAATTTCTAATTGCAAAAAGGTTGTTTCATTAAAATGTATAATCAAAAGATTTAGCAAAAATTACTGGTTAAGACAAAACAGCAATAAATAGGAAGAATGGAAATAGAACAAATGCACAAAACAGATACCATCTATCACACTTCTCAAACTGGTTACAACTACCTATCAGGAAGCAGCTCAATGATAAATATATCCAGCTTTTACAGAACTCATAACTTTTTGGCTTTCATCTTCACAGGTCCTTAGCAACTGATGTTACAGCTCCTCTTAGACATTTCTTAATTTAGGTGGGCAAAAGATAGACCAAATATGATGCTAGACCCATACTGCACTGGTTTTATGCTCAGCTTTGATGAAGAATTTTAAAGTATATCTAGTATACTTTGCTCTTACCTTTCCAAGCAGTGGAGTTACAAAAAGTCTTTTACTCATCCTCTTTAGGGGCATATGATCTAAGAATAGATTATAAACCTATTTTGAATATAATTTTTAGCATCTTCTGAGTTTCACTTAGGATCTAATTGTTGTATTCGATTTCACAATCATTTGTAGTCTATGGCAACTATAAATGGATATATGGAATTTAAGTTATAAATGAGTCATGAGCATGAAAAACATATTTGTTCTATGACCTTAATATGCATAGCAGGGTGTCAGGGCTATGCTTGTGTGTATGCCCAGTGGACTTAAGTCATTAATTTCCTGGGTGATGTTGCCAATCTTCAGCATAGAGAAAACAATGGACTCCTTTGAAACAATGAACTGACCTGAAAGTGGATGGCTGACTGAACTCTAAGCCACTTTCATAAAGTAGCAGTATTTGACTGACAGCTACAGAAGCACTTCATGAGGAATTTTGGATTATTTTGGAGATTTATTCAGGAAATCCCTGTTGTGCCTAGTTCAACTTGTATGCCTAAGTGTTGATTAACATCCTGTGCAGTGTGACCTAGGGATTCCCAGGCAGTTCCTGCTGGTGAAGTGATCTTATTTTACATAGATAAGACACTTGTAAAAGTCTAAGATACTTTTTGTATGTAGTTAAGACAAACAATATCAATGGATTATGCATGTGCTACAGTGTTCATATAGGACTGTGGATTAAAAGAACTGAGCAGACCAGCAGTTTGGAGAAACTCATCCAATACAACTGACACTTGTGCAAGGACACTTTGAACAGGTCACCACCATCCAGACAACTGACCGTGCTATTTAAGAGATATTTTTTACTTCATGATCATTAACTTATGCCAAGAACACAATAAATTATGACAGCAAACCAAACCACACCACTCTATCCATGAGTGTCCGTGCAAAAAGGCATACCAATATAAGGAAAAAATCATGTGAATATTCTTAAGTAACTGAAAGAAATAGGTATTCATTTACAATAGTAATGGAAACTATCTACATGTAAGTAGACTAGTCTTGTGTGAAGAGTTCAAATGCTTCTAAAACATCATTTTTCTCCAGAAGAATGATGAGAAGAAGTTAAATGACATACTGAAGAATGATGGAGTTCTTTACCTTTAATCAATTAGGACACTTAATTTTAGATTAATTTTTAATGCGATTCCATAGAATTCAAATTTTCAAATTTTGAAGACAAATTTTGGCAGAGCATGCCTCTGGAAATGCTTGTTGGATGTATATCTACAGCAGCAGCCCAACCTAACAGCTAGCATCCTCTGAGAATGAAAAGATGAGTTCTAAAATAGCAACATTAGTGTTAAACCTGAGTTTATTTTGCTACACAGAAGATATACTGCAGAAACTCTATGGCTTTATCAGCAGCTAAGCCATATATGGATACTAAAATGGCATGCTATATTTAGAATAAAATACTGTATGATAGCAAAAATATTCAACCAAGACAGTACTCTGAAATAATAACTGAGAAAGAAACTGTCAAAGTCATTAGGAAGAAACTGTTAATCTCATCAGAGAGATGGTGACAAATCTGGTCAGTCGTAATTCAGTTTTAAAGTACTGTGAAGCAGAGATGGTACCCTAATGAAATTCAGGGTATGTTTCCATTAGCAGAATTCTCAGCATGCTTCATATTAGTTAGTATGAACCTCAGAATGCTTCCTGTTTTCACATTACTCAAGGTGATAATTTTTCTAGTCTAGTTCAGAGAAAAGGAGATGACCTCAATTCTCTCTGCAGCTTCCTGAGGAGGCAAAGGAAGAAGGAGCTACTCCTTTCTGGTATCCAATGACAGGACTCATGGGAATGGTTCAAAGCAGTGTCAGGGGAGGTTTAGACCAGACGTTAGGAAACATTTCTTTATGGAGAGGGGTGATCAAACACTGAAACAGGCTTTCTAGAGAGCTGGTAAATGCTGCAAGCCTTCTGTATGAGCTGAAACAATGTTCTGAGTTTATATGTGTGAAGGCAAGATCTGCTTCCACCCGCACTCCAATGACCCTAAGGTCCTCTTTTCAGTAGTGATTTCTGTGATAAAGGGGAGGACTGTAGGGAGATGATTCAGACCAAGTGCAGTGTTTTGGCTGGGGATCTGACCTTTTGATGTGCTGGGCCCTGAGCTTTCCAACCTGCAATCCCTGAAATTTCCTGACAAGTGCAAAATTACACTGGCGGTTGGTGACCATAGAGATGGCTGAGGAAGGGAGTATAGACTGCTCCTTGGGATCTGATTCCAGTGCTCCTGAGGAACAGTTGACCCACACCTTGGTGGTCACCCTTTACTTGGGACGTTGGGTAAGTATACTTACTTGGGACATTGGGTAAGTATACTTCCTTGGGAACTGAGTTACACCTACTAGGTAAATTATAAGGAATCTGGAATAGAAGCAGAACAGTTTCCACTCAAAGGGTGGTGTCATTGTTTTCTACTTAATAAGTACCTTATCCTAATAAACCACACTTTGTGCCTTGGACTTGGAACCTCATTCCTTCAAGGAGTAGATAATGGCAGACAGTCTAATCACAGCAGATATTATCAGAAAGCAATTAAAGAATATCATCAAAATTGATGGGTTTATGGAAAATAAGTTTTTTGCTACAAAATGGGTATTATACACTGTACTTAGAGGCCTAGTTGAAAAAGACAGCTTTGGATTTGTGTCCGGTGAAACTGAGCTCTCTGTTCAAGACCTCCCTCTTCTGACTCTCATACCACACAACTGGGAATTCACATATTCCCGTATAGTGCCATAACTTCTTTGAAGAACCGCAGAAAGTCCTCTAAACTCACACAGATTCAGAAAAAAATTGTATCTCTAGTGTAGCAGAGCTGAAGATAAGGAGTACTTCTAGAGTCCTGCATTCAGGTATCACAATGTGTCCTGAGTTGGGACTATGAATGTCATATAACCTATGTGAATTAGAGGGATGAACATGTTCTCATGTGAGAATGTCAATCCATGAATAAAGATAACTATGTCAAAATAATAAGCTTAAACTTGTAAAATGAAGATAGCTATGGCATTGTTTTGATAAGCTTTGAATCCCATCCTGGTCATTCAGGATGAGCATTATCTTGCCTGGGTAACTTGTCCTACTCTTCTATTGAAAATATCATTCCTAACGTCTGGATGAATCTGGACTCTTTGCTGCATTGTCTTTCAGTTTGGTTCTGAAACTCAACATAGAAAATTATCTCCATCTTCTCTCGACCCATGAGATGAGCATTCATGGTCTATTTGCAACATCTCTCTGCATCTGTAACTTTTTCTCTATAGCCATACATATAATCAGGATTTTGTGGTTTTTGGTTAGAGAGTAATACATAAAAATTACTCTTTGCCTGTTTATGAGCTTTACTGTTTCTCTATACAAATGTGTGCATGAATACAACAAGATGTTGCAATCTGAAACTAAAAATCTAAACTATAACTATATACGTATTTTAACCAGTATTAAAAGCTGTAATTACCTAAAAGTTGTCACTGCTACATATATCTGCTAATAAGACAGGTGGATAGACTTTCACAAGAAATACATCAACATGTTTTTCTTGCTAACCTATTTTTAATCATCTTTATATTTTAAGCAAGAGACTGTATGAAAGAAAATAAAGCTTGAAGCCAACTCAAAACTAAGCAAGGACTATTTTATTTTCTGCTTTTATGTTCTGCTACATCCTTTTAATTTTCTCCTTATTGCCTTTATGTGCAACTTTTTCTCCTAGATTTTCCTTTATCCACTCCATAGCATGATGAAGCTGCTGAATACTGCATTTTTCATATGCAGAAAAGAATGTAGTGACCTCAAGTGAGGTATGACAGTCTGGGCTGGTAGGCACTATTTAATATGTTCTACAAAACAAAACAAAACAAAACAAAACAAAACATGCCCTCAAGGATTCATACATCACTTGAGCCTTATACATTAAAAAAAAAAAAAAAAAAGGAACAAAAAAAAACCACCAGCCATAGCCTGGTTTCATTATCATCATTTTTCTTAATTGTCTTAATGTGGACATATGTTTTCACTGCTTTTAAGCTTTCCAGCAATTGTGTTAACACCAAAAAGTGGAACATCTTGACTGAAATAGAAATATCCTTCTTCCTTCTAACACACACTTATATCAATATGGTAAAAAAATGAAATGATCACTCAGTGTTTAAAGATAGCTCTGACAGTTAAATACTATTAATGACATTTCATAATCTTGTGACACTGCCTTACTTCTGTCATCACTATATCTTATTAGCAGCTACATTTATTACCTTTTTATTTGTCATTCCAGTTTTTTATGCAGCAAGTGTTCAACATGTATTGAGACATTAAATTATAGAAAAATGCATTTTCTTCAGAGCAATTAACTCCTATATATTTGATTAAATATTGTTAAATCTCAGATTTCTTTAAGTTTCAGACTATACTTAAAATTTAAAATATAGTTTTAAATTTCCTTTTTAATAAATCATTGCACACTTGGCTGGGACATGAATGTGTTACAACAGGAAATTTGTTACTAATTTTGTACCAGTTATTAGGCTGATATTTTACTGCAGAAATAAATTGTACAGAAAGCAAAAAAGTAGTATTAGAAACAGTAATTCAAGCCTAATGAAGCAACATTAGCACTTTTATGTTGGACTTTCAAATTAGGAAGTCTGTTAATGAAATTGGGGTTTTTACTTAATTGCTGTGAACAATTATTTTCAAATTAAGCCTCACAGTTAAATAGCATGATTAAACTCATGGCACAGGCTTTTTAGTAGAGATATGGTATGTATTTCGCCTGCTGTATAATGCATGGTAGTCAAAGCTGCAAAAATGTCCTGATTAGCCCACGTAAATCAACAGCAATACCATTTCATTGAGAACATGAATAAATATGCAAAGAGGGAAAGGAAAAAAAATCCACCTTTTTTGTGGAGGCCAAATAACAGCCAGAAAAACTGCTGTAAATCTATTATATTGGTGATATTTTTCCTGATTTCTTCTGTACAAGGGAGGGTCAAGGAGATGAATGCATATTCATTGTATTAGCTTGCATTCTGTGTAACAGATATGATGAAATAAACCACATTTTCCAGCTGAAGCCACAGGTGATGCTGAAAGCCCTTTAAACCATTAGGTAGAATCATAGAATCATAGAATAGTTAGGGTTGGAAAGGACCTTAAGATCATCTAGTTCCAACCCCCCTGCCAGGGACAGGGACAGCTCCCACTAAACCATGCCACCCAAGGCTATGTCCAATCTAGCCTTGAACACTGCCAGCGATGGAGCATTCACAACTTCCCTGGGCAGCCCATTCCAGTGCCTCACCACCCTTACAGTAAAGAATTTCTTCCTCATATCTAATCTAAACTTCCCCTGTTTAAGTTTGAACCCGTTCTCTCCTAACACATCACATCAGGAATTCTACTTGTGAACGTACTGAGATAATTGAGCAATGTAAGCTAGCAGTAAGATTGCAAGATGATGGGTACAATTTCACAGGATATATATGTTTCCTTGAAACTATGAAACACTTATGACATCATTCACCAATGCAGAAGACTGGATTTGGTGTTTTGTCTCACATGAGATGCAAGTCCTGTTATATGCTACTGCTTCAATACAATAACCAAAAATGCCTTGAAACTTGGAAATGGAATTTTTTCAATGTTCAGCAAAATACCTGAGGGACATAGTAAAATATATGATAATTGCAATATTACAAAGAGAAAGAAAGAAATATTAGTAGCAAAAAAACCCTGCTCTTTTTTCCACGTAACATTTAGGTGCAACCTTTTTTTTTTCTACTAAAAGCACACAAAAAATTACACTAAATATAAATAATAAGCATTCCATCTTTTTTATAAAAACTTCGGAAAGTGATAAAAAATAATCTACTTCAGAACTTTTGTTTTCAGATAGAAATTGATTCTAGAAAAATGCTGTATCTCACTTGCAATAATTTACATTAATGTAGTTCAGCATCTGATTAGCTATTGCTCGTAAGTACTTAAGGAAATACATAGAATTTAATGGGATTGAAACATTAAGCACATTCTTAAATGGTTCAATCAAGGACTTAAAAAGTGAAGATTGCAAGATATATAATGTAACAGGATGCATCTAAAACACTTTAAAAATAAAAAAGAAACAAAATTTTAATAAATTTGCCCTATGACTTGAATTAATTTTTTTCTCAACTCAGAGTTTCCTTTAAGTTGTCTTGGATTCCGATGTCACTCAACATGAAATAAAATGTGAAAATCACAAATGAGAATATGATGAAGAGCAAGGTGAAGAATTAGCACGCATAAAAATTATCAGTTACATTTTACTTACTATTTTAAAGTGTCCAGCTGAAAATATGAGACATCCTTCTTTTGAACTTCTGTATTACATCTCAGCAATCACCCCAACTGCCTATCTGTCTATTCACAATTTCTAGGTAATGCCAAAAGTTGGTTCTGTGATTTCTTTAGAAAAATAAGGCTAACACTGGGAGATGGCTTTCTTTTTAACAACTAAATGGAAAGAAGTACAGTCACTATAACACCGTACTATTTTGTATATCATAAAGACTCACATACTCAACAGTTATTACAGAAGTAAACACATTTTTCAGCTTTGAAATGAACATGGAAAAAGGAGTAACCTATGATTAAGTGCTATGAAAGAAATGAAGAAGTTCATTATTATGGGGAGATAAAAAGTTTACTGAGCTTAATGCTCAAAATTGACTACCACGAAGGTAAACATCTTGCATGACAATCAGGATTTCTGCAAACACTTTTGTCATGTGAATTTATTTCAAACATTTCTCCCCTTCTGACTGATTGTTGTTTTTCCTCTCCCAACTCACTGCCAGAACCCCAAGTGCACCAGAGGGCCCTGCAGGCTCAGTGCGTGCTGCTGACTGACCTTGTGGCCTGCACCCCATATTATCCCAGGCGGCCTGGGTGCTGCAGCAGGACCCAGGCTGCAGCTGCTTGGCAAGCACCAAGTGAAAGGAAGCCTGGAGATGCTTTATCAAGGGTATCCCTCCGCACTCACATATGTCTCAGAACCCCAACCCTCAGTTCCAGCTCTGGTTTGGCCATAAGCTCAGGTATAGGGAGCAAGTGTGGTTTTATTCTGATATCAATGGCCATCACACAGCCACCTGCCCCAACAAATCCTGCTTTGACCATTGAAAGGCCGCACCTGGAGTTGTGAGCACTAGAGCCCTGTCTTATGCTATACTTTTTCTCACCATCTCATGTGAGTGCACTGTGTAAACCACTGCTTTGTTGGTTATGGGGGTGTCCCGTGGTTTTGTGGTCTTTTGGTTTGTTCAGAGAGCCAGAATTTCCACTCAGACGTAGCCCACACCGCAACCTCCGTCACTGCCATAGATGGGAGCGGAACAATGGGCCTATTACCTGTGAGACCAATATCTGAAGGGGGCTATAAAGATGCTTGAGAGGGACTCTCCATCAGAGACAAGGGGTAATGGCTTTGAACTTAAATAGGGGAGATTTAGGTTAAATAGATGTCACGGTTTAAGCCCAGCTGTAACTCTTGCAGTTTGCTCACTCTCTCCCCCATCTTTCTTCCCCCCGGCTCCTGGAGGGATGGGGAGGAGAATTGAAAGAATGTAACTCCCATGGGTTGAGATAAGAGCAGTCCAGTAACTAAGGTATAACACAAACCACTACTGCTACCACCAATAATAATAATGACAAGGGAAACAACAAGGGAAGAGAATACAACCACTCATCATCCACTGACCGATACCATGAGCTAACTCTTCTGGGTTCCTGCCCCCAGTTTTTCCATCATGGGCATGACGTGCTGTGACCCAAACTAACCAAAGGAGTATTCCATACCGCAGCACATCTCACCCAGTATATAAACTGGGGGGAGTTGGCCAGGAAAGACTGATCGCTGCTTGGGTTGGGCTGGGTATTGGTCAGTGGGTGGCGAGCAATAGTATTGTGCATCACTTGCGTTTATGGTTTTTCTTTCCCCTTTTGGTTCTATATTTCTCTCCTCTTGTTATTTCCTTTATCATTATTAGTATTAGTATTATATTGTAATTCAGTTATTAAACTGTTCTTATCTCAACCTGTGGGTTTTACATTCCTTTTAATCTCCTCCCCATCCCACCCCCAGGGTAATGAAGGGAAGGGTGGCTGAATGGCTGCATGGTACTTAGTTAAGGGCTGGCTTTAAAACATTGCCTAAGGAAGCTGTGAATGCTCCATGCCTGGCAATGTTCATGGCCAGGCTGAATGGCACCTTGAGCAACCTGGTCTAGTGGAAGGTGATCTTAAGGTCCCTTCCAACCCTAGCACTTCTAAGATTCTATGACTTCCTGCAGCAAGGGCATGCCCAGAGCCTGAAGGAAAAGGCCAGTGTCTCTCAGGGGTATTTTCCTCACCACAGCACTCTGCATCAGCTGAGCGGTTTTCTGGCCACACCATTGCCATGACTATTGTCACAAGACTTACTATGTGAGACTGTGCTCTTTCAGGAAGGAAACTGCCCTGCCTGCTCTGTTGTCAGCCTTAAACCTACTTTTGTTTCCTCTTGCAGGGAAAAACCATCTTTCTTGTAGAAACCAATGCATCAGTAATCACCTACAGAAATAATATTTTGAGATGCCTGGAATGCTTATCTTGCTCTTTTCTTGTCAGAAGATAGTCAAAGAAGAATAATGCCAAATGGGTATTGTTAAGTATGTAGTAAAACGTTAGATAAATGTAGCAAACATTTTCACACACTGCTACTTCAACGTATTTCCATATAATATAGTAGGATGGAAAACACACTAGTATAATTACTGATGTTACAATTAATACCCCCCCCCCCCCCAAGCCATGTATTACTTTATCCTCTTTTCAGTATGGAATTAATTAGACCAGAGATATGTAATTCAGAATAAGAACAAGTCAGTATTATCTTCACAATAGGATGTCATTAGGGATTGTAGTGATAGGACAAGGGGTAACAGGTTAAAACTTAAACAGGGGAAGTTTAGTCTGGACATGAGGAAGAAATTCTTTACTGTAACGGTGGTGAGGCACTGGAATGTGTTTCCCAGGGAAGTTGTGGATGCTCCATCGCTGGTGGTGTTCAAGGCCAGGTTGGACAGAGCTTTGGGTGGCATAGTTTAGTGTGAGGTGTCCCTGCCCATGGCAGGGGGGTTGGAACTAGATGATCTTAAAGTTTTCTCCAACCCTAACTATTCTATGATTCTACGATTCTATGACATATATGCACATATATTTTCTATTTTTAAGTCTGATTATATAGCCATTGTAATAGATAAACATAAAAAACAAGGACAATATATAGTATGCTCTACTAGATAACACTAGAGTAATTACAATTATCTGTAACAAAACAGACTTTTTCAAGTATCTTCAACTTGAGCTTTGTTACCCTACCCTGTAGCCCCATAAATATCCTTTTCTTTTCTTCTGTAATAATTAGATCTGGACTAATAATGAGTCTTGTAATAGACTGTTTAAATGTTTACTGCATTTATAATAAATTATTTGCTTTATGTGAAACGTGTGTTACTTCTTTGGCCATGTATAAGATTTTCAGAATGGCTAATCAGTGAAAAATGGGGACAGCCCTTCCCTATCTACCCTTCTACTATTCTGGGGGCACTCTTTATGTGTAAACTTTGGTGGGTTAAAGCCTATAGTAAACACAGAAGACCAGGAATGAAATGAATGTTATTCCTGTGGTCCCAAGAAGTACCTTACTTGGAATAAATAACTGATTTATAAGGAATCTAAGCAGACCTTTTTAAGGACCTGTTGACAATCTAAAAAAAAAAACCAACAAACAAACAGTAAATTAAAAGCTTTGAGACAGAGCAACCCAGAGGTATTGTGCCCTCTGCCTTTGTCCTGGAGGAAGAAGCGTTTCACATTTACAGGAGGGAGGAAATCCATGCCAGAGTTAAAGTTGTAGAAAGGCTAATATGTCTTGGAGGAGCTGAAAACCTTCTATCTTTAAGGAAGAGGAGATAAAATCCAAAATAGCTCTCTTTCTGTGGCCAAATTTATACAGAACTGCTCGAAAAATACCTCTGCTTCTTCCTCTTCCCTTCTTCCCCCTCCCACAAGCATTCCCACCCTGTTCCCCTGGCTGCTTGCATCCTAATTTTGGGGCAGATTTTTTTTGCCTGAAACAAAAAAAAAAAAAAAATTGAGGGAAAATGAGTCCTTGTTATTAGGGAATACATCCCCCTTACAGAAAGCTCAGGATTTTCTAGACTTTGGGGCTATGATTTTATCATGGAACTCCATCTACTATGAAGTAGTAAGAAGTAATCCTTGTAAGCCATTTTTCATAGATGTTCTTACTTAATAAAACTCTCCCAGGATTTATGTATGTGTGGAAAAAAACCCCAAAAATCAGAGTTTGAAATTATAACAGAATTCAAAGATTTGTCATACACCAGACACATGGCAAGAAGAGGAATTTGAGACTTATGAAAAATCATACTAATCGCACGCGGGTATATATGGGGCAAAAAAGACTCATCAGGTGTAATATTCAATAGAAATAGCAAAAACAAAAATTAAATTATAGTTTCTGAAAATATTTTCTAGATATGCCAAACAAGTAAAGTATTATGACCTCAGTACAGAAAATGAATAAAAACTGTGCTGTCAAAAGAATAATTATACTGGCAAGTATTAAATCAACTGCCTTTGCTGACTCCTTACTCCTTCAAATTAACTCCGTCTTTCAGTTCTGAAATGATTTAGTAATTCCAGTGTAACAAAGGAAAAAACAACTTAACCATGTATGGTACTGCAGCTTTCCTTTTGTGTGTGTGTTTTGTGTGTGTGCATATGTGAACAGAATAATTGTAATTCATCATCTAATGATCCTTATGTTCTGGAATTTGAAGCATGGAAAAAATATTCTGAATTTCTATCTGCGTATCTTTCTTTAAAATGTACACCATAATATATGTTTTCTAAACTTGGTAGTATTACCTTTTTTAAATAGTAATTGATCTATTTGAGAAATAAAGAAAGGATAGTCATAAATATTAATAGTGTGGCTTTTGAGTTTAATTTAATTTAGTTGAATTTCTTTGCAGCAACTATTTCTGTAACATACAAGAAAAACTTCCAAGAGACAAAGCATGTTTGGCCACATGATATATCCTAGATAAAAATATTTGACTAGGGTGGCAAGGGCCAGACTTCAGGAGACTTTTTTCCTTGAAATCATTAGAACTATTAGTGTTTTAACAGTTGTATGAAGAACACTGACATTGCCCTTATTATACAACTTCTCCTTTAAGATCTTCCTTCCCAATTCTCAGAACTAATTATGGAATCTCTAAACTAAACTGCTGAGTCCCACAAAAATTTCAGTCCACAGCTCTTCATATTTTTTTTTCAGACTTGTTCACTGCCCTTACCTGTACAAGACATTATTTGAAGAGGAAAGACTTCCTAGACCCAACTCCAGACTCAGGGTTAGGGGAAGAGGTAGAGGTAAGATACCAGCTAGATCATTCCATTAGGATTGGTCAGCAGGAGGCTGGAGAGAGCTGCTAAACGTGCCGTGTGAATTACTAATGGAAAATTAAGACAATAATGGCTGCACAAGTCTCCACTGGTGTGGCTATCAGCCACTGTACCCAGCTGGATGGACCATACATTTTCAGGCAGCAGATTTCAATCTGAAATACTGTGCCATTTCCCAGTCTGTATGTTCTCTTCCCTCATTGGTATGTGCCACTATTTAGACACTCACTCACAGGAAAGCTGTCAAAACCTCAGTTCAACAAAAGAATGTAATGGTAGTTATTAAGAAAATGTTTAAAATGCTGAATTGTCCAGAAAAAGAAGTATTTTTTAATTAAATTCACAGTTTATATATGGTATGAGAGGTCCTGCATCTTATAAGTTTTCTGTGTATGGGCAAATTTTTGGCAGATATTCTATGATGCAAAGACCTGCAAAAAAGCTCTTTGTTCTTTTCATCCACAAGTTTATTCGTAGGAATTTAAGTAGTTAGATAATACTTAAGGAACAAGTAAATACTGATCAAAAATTTTTCAAATTCCCTCTGGGTTTGGCAGTTGCGTATTATTATAAAGATCTTTCTCTACATAAACAAGTGTGTGCCTACATAAGCACTGAGAAGAGTATCAAAACAAGTGCATTATTTAAAATAACATTTTGGTCTTGAATTCTGATCAGTTAAACTCAATTTACCATGATAGTCATTGCTGTTCCATATTCCTGCTGCAAACATTACTGTAGTACGTATGAAGAATATTACTATTTGTTTTTCTAATGATACTTCTTAGGATGTGTGCCACAAAAATAAATTTCCCTGTAAAAAAAAAAAAAAAACAAAAAAACCACCAAAAACAAAACCAAAAAAAGGCAAACTAAACAACAGCAAAACAGACCATATGAAGTACTTCTTAAAGGAATACAATGCCTGGCAGATGCGGCCCAGGACTGGACTTGCTTTTGTTGCTGCAGCAGTTCACTGCTGACTAATTTTTATCTTGTTGTCCATCAGGATCCCAGCCCCTTCCAGCAAGGCTGCTTCTCAGCCACATAGACCCTAGTCTGTAGTGGGCTTTTTGGTTATTTAATCCCAGGTGTAGGACTTTGTACTTTTTTAAACTTCATACTGTTCCTGCTAGCTCCTTCTTCGAGCCTCTCTGCAACATGGCTCACCCTTCTGATGCATTCACCTCAACACCCAGTTTGGTCTCATTAGCAAATTTGGTGAGAGAGTTTTCAATTCCATCATCCAAATAATTTTTGAAGATGCTGAACCGCATGGGACCCAGTATTGATCCCTGGGGGACCCCACTTGTGACAGGCTGCCAACCTGAGTAAAAGCCATTACCACACTCTGGGTGTGATCTGTTAGCCAGTTTCCTACCCGCTTCATAGACCACCCATCCAATCTGTGTCTTTCCAGTTTGTCCAGGGAAGGCTGTGGGAAACAGCACTGAATGCTTTGGTGAAGTACAGGAAAACATGTTAAGAAAGGAGGAATTTTTTCGTCTATGCAATGCCAGTAATTCTGGCTATGATTTGTTACTTACTTTTCCAACTGAAATGCCAGAAAACTGAGAAGACAACAGATAAAAGATTAAAACACATTTTGTGGGTTGACAAGAAGTATTTTGTATAGGAAAGTATAGTGCAGGACAACTCAGTACATGTGGCTTATTACAAAATAAAAAATAGATAAAAATTAGAAGTAATTAGGTTACAGTGCAAACCGCCTTCACAGAGAAAGATATGTTGGACGCTGTAAGCCTCTGGAGTCTAGTAGCCAAAGGCAAAAGAAAAAATCATCAAGAGAAATTACAATCAGAACTAAGGATGAATACATACTGTTCTATTTGTAGCTAAAGTTTGTAGTTTTTGTCACTTTTAAAAAACACTGTATTATTTTCACAAGATCATGACTAAAGAAAACAGTCAGAAATCCATATTCTTCGCCTACCGATGCCCCTAAATGACCTTGATGTTTTTCTAATTTAGCTCTTCGGCAAATTAAGCTCTAGGTAAATTAAGATCTGTTCTAAATTTAGCAAACACTTCTGTACTTTATGAGTAAAGAAAAACATTGTCTTATCCAACTCAAGGGTATTATACAAATTTAGCTTTAGAATTTAGAGGGAGTGGATCAGAGCTGCACTGGATGATCTTTCCTCTTTGGAACTGGGATGTCATGGAAACCTTGTGTTTGAGTTCAAAGCAGCCACACTGCCACAGTAGGTCTTATTCATACTGAGCTACAAATAGTCACTCAAACGATAGTTATCTGATTCGTTCGTTAAATATACGTAGCGCTGAGGTTGTCAAAACCTTGCACATACTATATTTGCGGAAGGGTTTTCGGATGTATGAGGTGAGCATCAGATTTGAAACCTATCATCCAAGAATTAAACTTGTCTGTTCTTATATCCATGAATTGCACTCTGATCTGTCATCACAGCCCCTTTTTTTCATTCCCTTTCTCTGGCATCACCATGGCTTCTCAATCTTTACTTATTGCTTCCCCTCTTCTAGTATTAAGGTCTGATCCTTCTTCCTCTAATTAAAGCTATCTCACCTCCCCCTGATCCAGCAACCTACCTGCCTTATGCACACCGGATGTTCAGCAATCTTTAGAGTAGAAGGCTCTGAAAACCTAATTTCATATTATCAGATACTGTAAGGCAAGAGAAACAACAAACAATATTTTTTCACTGAAGATGTCATGTTGTTTCACTGTATTAATTTTCTTATAGGACAGATTGGAGGGAAGTGAAGATTGGTATGCTAAGTATCTTAACAGCACAAGCAGGAGTAACAGGAGTTGAGGATGTAGAAATGAGGAAACAGGAATTGACAGTCCAAGCTAGAGGTGTGTTTGTTCCTTTGCAAACACCCTTTATCTGAACAGCATACAAAATAACCATTCTACAATTAAAAACAAACCAAGGAATTATATTTTTGCAAAAATGAGTGAAATTGTGAAAGTTACACAGTGCTGCTGAGCCAGTGGCTTTTCCTTACAACAAGCCTCAGTGGAAGAGTAAAACTAGCAACCCAAGGGAACCCAAGGAACCCAAGGGAAAACAGACCAATCTGCAATATATTGGTTGCACTTGAACACTATCTGCTTTTAAAATACAATTTCATAGAATCATGGAATAATAGAATCATTCTGGTTGGAAAAGACCTTTAAGATCCTTGAGTCCAACTGCTAACCTGACACTGCCGAGTCTGCCACTAAGCCACATCTATACAGCTTTTAAATACCTCCTGGGATGGTGACTTAACCACTTCCCTGGGCAGCCTGTTTCAGTGCTTGACAAGCGTTTCAGTGAAGAAATTTTTCTGCACATGCAATCTAAACCTCCACTGCCATATACTGAGGCCATTTACTCTCATTCTATCACCTGCTACTTGGGAGAAGATACTGACACGCAGCTTGCTACAACCTCTTTTCAGTAGTTGTAGAGAGTGAATAGGTCTCCCCACAGACTCCTTTTCCCCAGACTAAACAACACCAGTTTCCTCAGATGTGCCTGGATACACCTGTCCAAGCCATGAGCAGCCAGTTTCTCCAAGAGAATGCTGTGGGAAACTGTAAAAGTTTCACTAAATTCCAGAAAAACAACATCCACAGCCTTTCCCTCACCAACTGAGTTGGTCACCTTGTCATAGAAAGAGACCAGGTTGGTCAGGCATGATCTGCCTTTCATAAACTCATGCTGACTGGGCCTGATCATCTGGTTGACCTGTGCATGCTTGTCGTGGTTTAAGCCGTAAATCATGCAGCCCACTCACTCCCTCCCCCCTCTTTCCTCCCTCCCATTCCGAGGGGAGGGGGGGAGAAATGGGGAGAAGAATCAAAAGAATGTAACTCCCACAGGCTCAGGAAAGAACAGTCCAGTAACTAACGTATAACACAAATCACTACTGCTACCACCAATAATAATAATGACCAGGGAAATGCAAAGGAAGAGGATACAACTGCTCACCACCCGATGACCGAGCCATGAACTGAACTCTTCTGGGTTTCTGGTCCCAGTTTTTGCATCCTGGGCATGACATGCTGTGGTATGGAATACCTCTTTGGTCAGTTTGGTTCAGGTGTCCTGTCTCTGCTTCCTCCCGTCTTCCCGTCCTCCCTGGCAGAGCATGAGACTCAGAAAGTCTTTGGTCAAACCCGACATTCTAAGCCGTAACTATAAACATCGGTGTTTATCAGCGCTCTTCCCAGGCCGAAAGTCAAAAACACAGCGCTGCACCAGCTAGTAAGAAGGAGAAAAATGGCTGCTACTGCTGAACCCATGACAATGCTGCATGATAGCATTCAAGATGATATGCTCCATAACCGCCCCTGGCACCAAGAACAGGCCTATTGCTCCCAAAATCCTCCTTCTGGTCCTTCCTGTAGGTGGGTGTTACGTTTGGCAACTGGGGAGGTCAACTGGGACCTCCCTCGTTAGCCAGGACCGCTGATAAATTATTAGAATTAGACTGGTGAGCACTTCCTCCAGCTCCCTCAGTACCCCTGGGTGGATCCCATCCGGCCTCATACTCTTGTATGTGTTTAAGTGGTACAGCAGTCCACTAAACATTGCCCTTTGGATTATGATTATGATTATTTTTCTAAATTTTTCATTAATCAGATTTTCATTAATCTTTAGAAATGGTCCACGTACAGATTAAAAAAAAAAAAACCAACAAAACAAAACACAAACACAACACTGTCTCTAGAACTCTCAGTTTCAATAATGCACGATTTGGTTAGCTGTCAATACGTATTTGGGATGGCATCCAGTGTTTATGTGATCCACAGAGTAGTAAAGATTGTATAGGAAATGCTCCATTTGGGAAAAACTAAAAGCAGCCCTGGAAGGAAAATGGCAGGCCACCACAATATTTCATGGTAGAGAAGCACTTGTGCATACTTAAGTAGGAAATGTAACATTCATTTTGTTTAACAATGTCCTTTCATAAACAAGTGGACATAAGCCTCAGCTTGAGAGTATTTCCCATAACACTTCCAGCAGAAATATTAGCAGAAGAATATCGTCCAACCTCAAGGATGTCAGACGAAATTATTTTCTATCAGTTTTGTCTACTACTTTGATTAAAAATATAGCTAAGAAAATCGTTATAAAAATTCTAATTGATTCAAAATACATTCAGGATTGCATGACCTATGCTGTTGACTCATCTGACTGGTGTAATGCTAGCACATAAACTAGATTTAGTAGGGATTTCTATTCAGTTGCAATTAGAAAAAGCTACTTTTTTTTTAGTGAAACATATTCCATCAGAAAATGCTGCTTCATTGAAATGGCATGTTGCACAGAAATATATTAATTCCAACAAAGCTCTGAACAGATAATCTAAAGAATTCAGAACAAGGAAAACTATTTCTCTTTCTTATAATACGCTGTAGGAGATGAATTACAAATACATTTGCATTAAACTCTTGACATTTAATATTGCCAACTTTATTTCAATTTAAAATCTTCATATCTCTGACATTTCTACAGCATTCCATCATTTTGTACTGCATAAAATATAGAAAACAAAATTCTGCAATCCCTTTCATGTAACAATAAATGAATGTGCTGAGGGAGCTTTTCTTTTAAGAGATAGTGAAAAGAACATGCTGTGTACAAACCTCTTTGTACACCGGCAATGTAGTAAAATGGTGTGGAAACAATCAGCGTTGCAACAGAAGAGTGTGATAAAAGACAGATGTCAAACAATATGACAATGCAAAATAAAGGGAACAGGGGAAGTGGAAAGCTAGAGCATGAAGTCTTTAATGAGATACAGAATAGGAATTCTCCTTTTCAGTACATAAACAGAAGGGCAGTAATTTGGGAGCATGAGAGGCATGTTTACAATCAAGAGTGTACTGAAGCTCTAGGTCTGGATATGAATCTATCAAATTTCTCCAAGCCTGTTTTATGATATTTCAGCATTTCCAAATCAAGCTGTAAAACAGGAATGAAATAAAACACTGTCAGAGCCTAAAAAGAGCTTAACATGAAACAGGTTTCCAAACATGAACACAATTTTAAAGGTTTATCCTCGCACTCTTTGTGAACTGATTCATCAAAAATCTTATGAAATGAAAGCAAAATTGCAAATGCAGTTTAAAGACAGTACTTATATCCACAAAATGAAAGACAATCAAAATACATATTCTGTCTCTTTTCTCTTTGTTGTCTGTTGTGCCAAATACTGCAGGTGCCACGAGAAAATTCTGGTGAAAGGAATGCACTGCAGTATTTTGCACAGTAGGGCCACTGCAGATGGAGGTAACAATTTTCTCTTGAAGTTAATACTACACAGATACCTTTGAGTAAAAAAGGAATCAGTTCTATATAAATTCAATTTAATGAGAATTCAATATGAAGAAGACTCAATATGAGTATTAGATACACTGTTGGGGGGGGGTGAGGGTGGGGCAGACAACCTGCCTATTTATTTCTTTTCACACTGGCTAAAAAAAAGTCTTTGGATGGGTTTACAGAATCCATGTCTACACTGATCCTGAAAGAATTAAAAGCAATGACAAGAAAATGACAAAATAAAATTAATAAAGAACCGACACTCATCAAACACTTTTCACTCAGGAAACAGCAGGACTGGACATGCTGGCTGTCTTCCAGCTTCAGTATCTGTTTTCATTCTAAATTATTTTTATTATCTCTTTCTACAATTAAATATTTTGTAAGTGGGGTACTAGATACATCTTGTCTCTGCAACAGAGTCATTCCCTTCTCAATAGAAAGATAAGAGAGAATAAAGTGGAATGAAGCTGAGGCTTTGTCATGGTTTAAGCTGTAAATCACGCAGCCTGTTCACTCACTCCTCTTTCTTCCTCCCCACTCCGAGGGGGGAGGAGAAGAATTGAAAGAATGTAACTCCCACGGGTTCAGATAAGAACAGTCCAGTAACTAAGGTATAACACAAACCACTGCTGCTACCACCAATAATAATAATGACAAAGCAAATACAAGGGAAGAGGATACAACTGCTCACCACCCGATGACCGAGTCGTGTACTAAACTCTTCTGGGTTTCTGGTCCCAGTTTTTGCATCCTGGGCATGACATGCTGTGGTATGGAATACCTCTTTGGTCAGTTTGGTTCAGGTGTCCTCTTTCTGCTTCCTCCCGTCTTCCCGTCCTCCCTGGCAGAGCATGAGACTCAGAAAGTCCTTGGTCAGACCAAAACATTACCAAGCAGTAACTGAAAACACTGGTGTTAGCAGCGCTGTTCCCAGGCCGAAAGTCGAAAACACAGCACTGCACCAGCTACTACAAAGGAGAAAAATGACTGCTGCTGCTGAACCCATGGCAGGCTTAGTCCTGAATTAAGGCTTTAACCATTAGAGCAGTGAGACACATTAACTTCACTTCTGCCTCTCTCCCCCAAATTCCCACTTAACATTTCTCTAATTTTATCTTAGGAGATATAGCATAAACAGTGGCTACTTCTATTAGACTGAAAAAGACGTATTCTGAGCTAAACTTATGAAAAAAAACCCAAACAAAGCAAAGCAGAAAACAACCATATTTCTGTACTTAGTTTTAACCTGTGAACCAAACAGATTCTCATGAAATGAATTCTTAGTCTTTTCCCAATTTGGAGGCTTATATGAAGCATTGCCTAGGGCATCCAAGTACTTGATTGGTCTCAATGTGAAAGGCTGATTCCTATTCCCATCCTTGGAAACTTTGGTACCAGGAGTCTAAAGAAGGAAGAAAAACTAATACATCCTCACTCCACAGAGTCATTTCCTCTCTTATCAGCACTGGCCAATGGCACAGAAATGCATAGAAGAGCAGAGGTTGCTAGAGAGTGAAACAGAGTGAATATACAGTTCAGCTTTTAATAACCACATTTTGGTAAGGAATGCTCCTTTAAAAACAGACTAACAAACAAAAAATCCTAGTTAGATGTAGTTATTAAACAGCACACCATGGTCATGAAACATGGAACTGACAGCTACAAATCTACTAGAAGAAAAAAATAATTAACAGCCAAACCAAGCAGCATTTAGAAATCCAGACTAAAGAACAGAAGAACTCAGACTAGACAGTAAACCAGATTTCAAAAGGAAGAAAAAAAGGAAAAGAAATATTGCAAATGGTACAAAAAAACGAGTCTACATGTACAGTTAAGCATGCAAAATAAAGGAAGTTGATGAAGGTAGAGTCTTTTCGATTTCTCTGAAGAAGCAATGAGAAGTGAGCAAGACTGATGCTAGAAATAAGCCTGAAAAAATTTGCAGCTGGTAAAGGTGTTCAATAAGCGATACAACCCTCAAGAGAATAAGATGCGGTTTTTCATTTGAGACCAAGAAGCAAAAGGTGAAATAGACTAGTTAAAGCTGGCCTCCACATAGCACTTCTAGAACGGTGGTTTCCTTAATTAGAGACAGAGTAATAATGTCATCTAATAGCGATGTCTCTGAGAAAAGAGATCTAACAGAATGGTTACAAATCACAAGCAAACTTCCTCCAAAAAACTGAGTGCAACAGAATCATCCAAGATCAGAAAAATAGACACAGTAAAGTTACTTTTAAGTGAGAGACATGGCAGTAAGGATACCGCAACATAAAGTTCAATGCACTCTTAAAAAATGTCAGGAGAATCTGGATAGGTGCTCAGGCCTGTATAACCTCTATCCTGTTCTGCTTCATTGCTGGCAAGTTTAAAGACAGTTCAAGTATATCTGCACTATATGACTGCTTAAGCATAAGTATTTGTAGCTACATGTATAAAGTTAAGGTCAAGCTTTAAAAAATAGGGGAGGGAAGATGGATAGCCGAGTCAGAAATGTAGAATGGAATACAAAACATAAAAGAAAGGATGTCCAGTGCTTAAGCAAAAGGGGGGGCGGGGGAAGGTGGCAGGGGAGTAGGGGAGAGAGGAAGGGAAAATATATGCTAAATCGAGACTACAATTGAGATTACACACGTGCAGCAGAGGAGTGCATCTACAGTGGGACCCTAGCAGACACAGACATCTCCAATATGCACAGTGAGCAATAAAAAAGGTGTCAGTCATCCAGCTGCCATATTTACAGTCATGCTACTGGATCAATGACCCACTGCTCTTCAGCTGCATTGTAAAGCCAGCAGCAATGTAATCCTAACAATACAAAGCTGTAACAGACTGGAAGATTGAGACCAAAGGTTAGGGGATGTACAATAAAACCATTCTGTGGTGGGTGGATAAATTCAGGCTGTCAGTAAAAAACTCACAGAACAAGACATGTTGCAGCATTGAGTTTTTAACAGCTGACACACCGAGGTGCTGCAAGAGGTAGGACATCACCGTAGTTTCTGTTCAGCTTTCTAATAGAATACAGAGAGAATATGTCTTAGTAAATTCACATGGAAGGTAAGCTGCATTGTGTATATCAACAAAATATCAAATATAAAGCTAGTGAAAAGAAGTTAGTAAGCCACTAAGGAAGAAGCACGTTTCATCTCTTGCGACTAGCACAGGGCTCATCTGCAGATTTGTAATAGCAAGACAACCTTTAAGTAAACAGAGGATCTACATTGAGACATACTTCTTGATTTATCCATGGCAACATCATTCACAGTGCGTGCAACACTAAATGTGTTCTGACATTTGAGACGTGATGCACCAATTTTCCTCATGTCTTCTAAGTAAGTGTCACAGGACATGAATCCACTTGTGAAGTTATTCAAAGAAAACACAAGAATCTCAGACAGTCAAGATCATAGCTGATGATCTTATCCTGTACCAGAAAGAAATATCAAAGAAAAGCCAATCCATGACTATGGAGAGCCCTAAGATATCCAGACTACAACCACTCTTAAATGGCTTCCAGCCTTTGAATACTAGCCTAGAAGAAGACAGGCTTAAAATAATAAAAGAACATAAAAGCAACATAGTCTTAAATCACAGGTTTGAACTAACAAAAGCATGTGTGGCTTTAAACTAACACAGAAAATAGAGCAAACTGTTCTTACTTGCTAACACATAGAGAGAAAGGAATGTTCAGCTGACGGGGGAAGGAACATCACAGGACTGGTAACAACTAAGGAGTCAGTAAATAAGACCAAGGATGCTAGCCTTCAAGGTGACAGAGTGGTGCCCAGTCTGGAGAAAGACTGGAACAGAACAGAAGCAAGGACATAACCAACTGCTAACTGAGCACTAGGACCTTGCAAGCATGAGCAAGCACTGTGGTCATTCAGTGAACACAGTGAGGAAGACTATTGGCGACCTCCAGAGACCCCCATTCAGCAAGAAAGTGCACGTGTAATTAGAACGCAAATATCATAATTAGTTCCCCTAAATCTCATGAATATGCAATTTTTTTTTTGGAAATGCTGTAAATATGCATGAGTATCCCAGATATGTAGCTGCTGCCATAAAATGTAAGTAATGGGTGTGCTCACCTTTGCAAAACTATTCACGTGTGCTCCCGCTGCTGCAATAAAGAATGCTTGCTTTCTAAAACTCCAAATTGAGTCTTAGAGAGTTTCTCCAACCGACTTTTACGGTAACGGCAATCAATACTAAGTCAAACCAAATGGACATCTTGGGTTTGTTTTCCCTCTTCTTTAAATCTGTAAAGATAATGTTTGGTAAAGCTGTGTGATGGTTCATTGTTCAAAGAAGGGAGCAGCAACCCAGGGAAAGGGATAGTTTCAGCTGGTCCATAACTTGTAGCACTTGCAGTTGGCAGCTTGCAATAATGAGCTGAACATGCCCCTCACGTCACTACTGTATTGACTGGAACTCTGCCTAAAATTCAGGCTTTATAGGTAGTATACCTGTACTTGATAGCCCTCAATTGATGTCAGTGGGTTATTCAATCACCCTTTAGACTGAACTTTTGTGATTTTTACAGCCTTAATATGCATTATGTGAAGAGCCCAAAAGGGACACCTGTATAGAGATTTCAGCCAGAGAAACTGACAACCACCAAAGAAAGGCTAAGTAGAAAAGGTTTTAAGAGAGTCCATTCACTGATGGAAACAGCCAACTATTTTCCAGATTCTGTGTGTATATATTAGAATCCCTGGATCCCTTGAGCTAGCACCCAAAGTGCAATGTAAGAATACTTATAAACAGTAGAAAAAAACTTTTGAAGAGGATCTCTTACTGGCACTGAGTACTAACAAAACAGCCAGAGTTAGTCTAAAATACTGAAATTTGTTCGAATTTGCACTTCTGAAACTTCCTCTAGCTGCCTTGGATACTTTCACAAAGCTGTTTTATGTACTTGCTCAGCATATTCATGCCACAGAACATCACATTCAGTATATAAACTTGGGGAGTCTGACTGGGAGCCAACTGCTGCTCAGGGGGAGCCTGGGCATCAGTCCATGGGTGGAGAGCTTCTCTTGTGTTCTCATATCAACCTTTAGGTTTTACCTTTTTGTAATCCTCCTTTTCTCCTCCCCCTCCTGCCAGGGGTGGGGAACGACCAAGTGACTGTGCGGTACTTTGTTACCAGCTGGATTTACCTGACACTGCTTGAAGTGACAACCCTCATCAACTGATACTATTCTGCAGGGTAGTTATAATGCACAGTAGAGAGCAGATCTTTTCATTCTGAGTGACAAAATAAAAAATGTCATTGGAATATTTCCACTACTGATTTCAGAGCTACTGAGATGAAAAAATCCTAGTGCTTGTTACTCATGAGCATGTTGTCAGGATAGCACTAGGCAGCATGCTCGAAAAAGCTTTTCTAACATGAATAAATACATAATATAAGCAAGTAAAACCTTTAAACATCAATGACTTAGGTGTGCTATCTGCTTTACACTCATCCCTGTTAGACCAGACTACATGCTTGAGGGTGATCTGAGCCCGAATTACAGTTTTATTATTTGTTTTTCAAAAGAAATGCAATAGACCACATATTAAAGGGCCTAGTCCTATCCTTCCTCATATGCAAATATAACATATACTTCTGAACATGAGGTGTTCCAAAATCAAGCCAAAGTTGTTCACACATCAAGCCAAAAGAGTGGTGGCAGCTGGGAAAACCCCCTACAGTTGAAATGAAGATATTCAGGTTATAGATTTTCATGTTCCTGGGTTTTATGGAAAGAGAACATATGTCAACAGTCTAAAAGAAAATGAAAACTTGTACTGTTTCGAAAAGGCACTTAGTAAAATAGTCCAGTGATGCCCTGCTGCTGCCTACTGCTGCTGCCTTTAGTAAGAAAATATAATATAATGCTAATACTGTTGTGCATAATATCCAAAGAATGTAGGTTGCACACAAGTTTGAATTTACTGGCTTATTCAGAAACTAAGCTTTATATTAATTGATCATGTACCTGTGGAAAATATATTGAGGCTGTACTAGCACTAGGTAATATTAAAGAAGCTACATTAGACAGCAGTGAATGAGTGAAATAAGAATGTAGTTTGCAACATCTTAAAAGTCATAAAGACAATTTGCAATATTTTCCGTGTTCTTCAAACACATTTTCTCATTAAAGCACTCTTGCTAGGACATCACCCTACGTCCACACTTACTTTATAGGTAATAGAACACCTAGGACTGATTTTGTGCATGTGAATTAAAACTGTGTATTGGTTCATGGTTTAACTTTTATATATATATATATATATATATTTTTTTTTTTTTTTTCCCCAAGGAGTGCCTTCGTTCAGTTTTTCCAACATGCAATAGTTTCTGGATGTTTGGTTTCTTATAAAAGAGTTCAATTCTTCCAAATTGCTTTGTTCCATTTCCATTCATGTATTTTTTAGTTTCTTTGCAATTATTAGTTTTAGTATGCAAAGTCATATAATATGTGAACATACACTCAAGAAGTATGGTTTATTATCTGAAAAATGTCAAAATGCACATTTTTGCAGAGCTACAAAGCTAAAGCTATAAATACATGGCTGGATTTAACTTATGAAGTGAATGATAATATGTTCATATGAGTAATTAGTATTTGCTGTACTTACTATCATTCTTTTTATCCATAAAAATGGCTGTTCATATTCTGGTAATTTTTTCATTTTATAAGGCAATTTTTCTGTTCCTTAGACTTCTAATGTGTCTTGAATCATGTTAGTGGCAGCTTTAGTGCTTTTTTTTTTTTTTTTCTCAGCAGTCAGCTTCTCTGTTACAATTCAGTGGTTAGTGATTTTTGCCATGCATGAAAAGCCTTTGCTGCAACACATTGCTGGTCATCCAACAGGCAGATCAAAAGTGCTACCCACTGAATGAGTAGTTGCCAACAAAGAGGGAATTACTCATAGGAATGCAATCTGGTTTTAAACAGTAATTCCCCCAAAAAATACTTAGTGCCCTGAAATGTCACAGCATTCTGCTCTCAAGTATTACTGTTTAAATTGTATTTTCCCCAATTAATAAATCTATGCATACAATGTTGCCTTTGAAACAATTCTTAGTATAAATCCTTCAAATTCTCTTCAGAGTTTGTAATTGGCTAAAATACGGTTTATGTCACAGCTTGAACAGGGTTTGCATTAGTGACTTAGGGTTTGCATTAGTGAGCTGAAAAACCCAGCCGCCTACGATATCCAGTTGTCCAACACCACTTGGACTCTTTCCCCTATCTGAAAAACATAACCTAAGGAAAAACATAACCTAAGGTAGCTTAACATGATGCTCTAACAAATGCTGTCAGAAAGCTCTGTTTGGGCTTGCACTTTTATAGCTGAAGGCTTAATTGTAAACTTTTATTACATAAATGATCAAAAGAGAAAAAGGAAATGAAAAATATCAAAAAAGAATATCCATGAGGAAAATACAAAATCCTGACACTTCTAACACCATGTTTTCCAGTACAACTCTTTGCTCTTATCCAAAAATCTGAATATGAAATATCTGAATGAAAGTAAAAAAGTCCATTTTAAGGAGTACTGAAAAGTTTGCATGTTGTATTGGTGCAGTCTCTTCAAAGGTCTGTGTAACCTGATTATGGACTGAACAGGTTAGTCTCATAACTGTCGTGGTTTAAGCCTCTCCAACCATGCAGCTCGCTCTCTCCCTCATCTCTGGAGGGATGGGAAGGAGAATCGAAAAGAATGCAACTCCCACAGGTTGAGATAAGAACAGTTTAGTAACTAAAGTATAACACAAATCACTACTGCTACCACCAATAACGACAAGACAAATACAAGGGAAGAATACAATAGCTCACCCCTTCTAATACAAAGCCCGACTACTCACTTCTCCCTCCTTCTTCCCCCCCACTCCGAGGAGGGGGGGAAATTGGGAGAAGAATCAAAAGAATGCAACTCCCACTGGTTGAGATCAGAACAGTCCAGTAGCTAAGGTATAACACAAATCACCACTGCCACCACCACCCACAACAATGACCAGGGAAATACAAGGAAAGAGGATACAATTGCTCACCACTCGATGACCGAGCTGTGAACTGAACTCTTCCGGGTTCCTGCCCCCAGTTTTACATCCTGGGCATGACGTGCTGTGGCATGGAATAGCTCTTTGGTCAGTTTGGGTCAGGTGTCCTGTCTCTGCCTCCTCCCGGCTTCCCCCCCCTCCCTGGCGGAGCATGAGACTCAGAAAGTCCTTGGTCGAGCCAAAACATTCTAAGCCACAACTGTAAACATTGGTGTTATCAGTGCTGTTCCCAGACTAAAAATCGAAAACACAGCACTGCACCAGTTACTACGAAGGAGAAAAAATGACTGCTGTTGCTGAACCCATGACAATAACTAATGGTGTAGATTGCTTGAAAGCCAGCTAAAAGTGTTCCATCATTTCTGTACCACTTCTGCACCCTCTTCTGTGCCAGTACAGCTGTTATTGAGGTCACACTGCAAACCAAAAACTAGAACTTGCTCCAATTAAAATAACCCACCTTTGTGGTTTTATTTAAGATGGATCCTTTCAGTAATATCGTGTGTAACACAGCCTATAAACAGTAATGCAACTGTCATGACAATTGTGAGTGGCCAGAGGAGGAACAGGAATTTCTTAAGCTGGTTTTGCAATCAAATCCAATAACTGCATAAACATCTGCCTTCCTTGTCCAGCCTTGAAGGTTGACAGCAGAAGGTACAAGTGGGGAGAAGAAGAGAGGGTCCATTTTTCAGAAACTTCATTGACTGGGCAGACAGACACCTGAAAGATTGTTGCTATGCCTTTTACTGTTGAGCATGTAGCCTGTATTTAGGCACTGATAGTAAACAGAAATGAATCCAAACTGATGGTTCCCCATCTGACTGCTTCCAGACTAATAGGAATCTTTGAAAGGAAAATCTAAAATGCAAATCTTTCAGCTTAAATACTTTCTATGTATGTTCTGCAATAAGCAATGATGAAAACTGTCTCGGGCTGTATCTACTTAAAATATGTGAAATGTTAGTTAAAAAAAACTCAAGTAGAGAGGGCACTGGCAAACTGTGCCAAGCTTAAATAGATGTTAGTTTTGTCTCCAACAATCTTTGTTATTTGTTGTATTCAATGTTACAGTGTATAGCTGCAAGTTTATTATTGGATACAATGCATTTGATTTCCCTCTCAGTTTCATTACAGTAATTACTGTACGAATCTGAAGAAACATTGCAAATCATCAGTTAAGGAAAAATGGGTTTGATTGTTTCGCTCAAATAGTAACTAGATTATCCCCACCTAAAAAAATTATGAACAATTTTGAAATTAAAAAGACAAGAAAATATATCTCATCAGTAGACATGAGTATGTGCTAAATCAGAATATTTCATGCCTCCAATTATTAGAAGACATAAGATGTGCAATAACTATATAAAGGGACCATTATAAACCAGAATTTAGAGGATAAGCAATGTAGAATGAAAGAATCAGAAAGGATCTTTGGTATTTTACTCTTTATTTTTGGCCAGAAACATAGCAAAATGTTTAGCTAAACAGAACAAAACGTTTTCTTTTTGCTCAGAGCTAAAGATCTGTGCTTTTTCAGCACTCTGATATACTGAATTGGTTTACTTATATTTTCCACATTAAAATCTTTATAGAGTGCTGAAGAGATAGGTGAATGCAGCAAGGCATAGGTAATTTCATTCAATCCACTTTCTCTGAGAAGCTGGTAAAACATGCATTTGTTATCTTATTGATGCTTGGGTTTGCATCTAGTTCACAAATGCCTTAACACAGGTTATCCAAGAGACCTATATGAATGGAGTCCATGCTTTCGGTATTATTGACTCTGGAAGTAGATTGGTTTCCAAATTTTTGAAGCTCTCTGTACTCCTTCTATTCTCATTACAATGAGTCTATGGAGAAGACAAACCATAAAAATTAAGATCATAGAATGGTTTGGAAGTGACCTCTAAAGATCATCCAGTTTATCCTCCTGCTGTTGGCAGGGACATCTTCCACTAGATCAGGCTGCTCAAAGCCCCATCCAACCTGGACCTGAATACCTCCAATGATAGGATATCCATAACTCCATGCAACCTGTTCCAGGGTCTCATCACCTCCATCATAAAAAAACATTTCTTTATATCCAGTCTTTCAGTTTAAAACTGTTGTCCCTTTTCCTATCACTACAGGCTTTGATAAAAAGTAAAATAATATCAGTGGGACCTATGATTCCAAAACTAATACCACAATTGTTCAGAAATACAGGAAAATACAATACCCACATGCTTTTAATACAGGAAATGGTGTTAATAAGTCATACAGGAAATCTTATGCTGGTAAATCTCAGCAGCATGAGCATTTGTCTGGGCTCTATCAGACTATACACAAACAGATAACTTCTTCCTTCCCTCATTAACCAATTTTCCACACATTTATGCACTCAATACACTCAAAGAAGCAAGTATGCTTAGTCAGAGCACCCTTTCCTCCTTCCCTTCTCAATCAGATACAGCTCCTACAATGGCAGGTCCATGCACACAGGGACTTCCCTCCTTTCTTTGAAAATGAGAAATGGCACCTTCAGGCTTTCAACCAGGCATGCAGGCAGGTGCAGCTTCAACACCGGTTCCCTACTTCTTCCAAGAGAAAATATCTGCAGCTTACCATGATGTCCTCAGTGACTTTGAGCATATATAAACAAAGATCAGTGAGTCTCCATAACAGCCCACAAAAGATAGCAAAAATGCTGGGTTTTACTTTTTTTTCTTCAAAAGACAAAACACAAAAGTGAGCCTTGAATTTTGGCAGAATCCAAACCTGAGGAAATTCACCTCAAAAAATTAAAGCTTTAGAGGCTGTAAGAAAGCACTTACAAAAACTTATCTATAGGCTTTCATAATCTGTTTGCTCCTAAAGCAGACATATGTAAGGTATAAACAAATTTTGCTACTAACAGACATTCCTGTTGAAAAATATAAAGCCATCCTATTAATTAGCTAAATAGGATGGGGTTTTACATTTATTCTTTGTATTTTAGGTGTGCATGGTGGGGAAGACAAGAGCCTATACAAAACATGTATACATGCACACATTAATTCTGCAAATGTGTAATATCTGCCCTAAATTGCATACATGCTCGTATTCAAAAAAGAAAAAAAAATCAAACCAAAAACCAAACCAAACAAAATGGAGTTCAAAAAATCCAGTTAAAAGATGTATTTTAAAAGCACAAGACTATGCTCGTGCAGTTTTCAAATTTCACACTAAAAACATTAGTGGTATGCTGTCTATTCTTCTTCCCATCAGCATATGAAAAAATGGAAATTTTTGTTTTCAGAGAAAAAGAGGAGAAAATGAAGAAGCCTTTCCCTTTTTACTTGTGTATTGCCAGCACCGGCGCTGCCCTCCCCCATCATGCAGCCTCTTTTGGTGCTTTGGCAAATTGTTTTGCTAACTCTGAAAGAAATCTTTGCACTTTCTGCTCCATTAATGTTACAGGTTGAAATCTGCCCAAGTTGGCTTTAACGTACATAATCTGACTCTTTCTGTCTCTCGTTATATCACTACGCAGGTGGCCTTTAGTTAGGCATATTGCTATCATTTCAAGGGCAATGGCATACACAAGTAAGTACCTGGGTCCCTTGCTGGGATTTAAACACATTAAATTAAATGACTTCCCAGTTAAAGCAAAAGAGTTTAGGAATAATTTGAAAGTTTCTGTATTGGATGAGTCACCATGTTTTGTTACCACAGAATGGCAAACATCTGACAAATGATAACCTGTCTAGAAATGAGGATACTACTAAAATGAACATTCTGGTCACCCCAGAGAAGCAGCATTTCTGCAACTTAGCTTTTTTTTTCTGAACTATAGCCATGACTGAATAATGTAAAAGGCTAAGCAGATATTAATCTCATCTATTTTATGTAGAAAAGAAAGTGATGGGGATGCTGAAGCTTGAATGGCAATTTGTGCACTTTATATGATTACTCTTACAATATAAAAAAATAGCGTGAGAAATTACTGTATTGTTAAGATATAAAAAGTATTTTCAGGCAATTACAATAAACAAGTACAAAACAGATTTATTACAGTTTACGTCTGTGGCGTCTTTTATAGTTCAAAATAAAAATAATGAGAGACATTCAGAAAGATGACTTATGCAGGAGGCATTGTGACTCATCGGCCTTATGAAACAGATGGGACTTTTTGTTAGGGTTGGGCAAATGAAATAAAAGTATGCTGAATAACATACTTATCAGATGTACTGATGGCAGGAATAGGTCTTTATTCTCTCCCTGTCTTTAGTAATTCCACAGCAGTGCAAATTTGTTCACCTCAGTGGGACAACTCCGCAGGTAGATGTTAAAAAAGATTTATTTCATTGCTATATGCAAAGGGCTATATATCAGAACATCATCCTGATCCCACTGTTTTTTCTTATATTTTTCATAAACATCCATAAATGACTTCAACCATTCCAGCCCTTTTCTGCATTTTCTTATATGAAATTAACTGTTATTAAAGAACTAAATCAAACAAATACTTAAACACAAGGGCATTTTTTTTCTGATTTGTACTATAACTGAACTGGGTTGTTCATGTAGTCAATGGAACAAATACTTAAGTACATTCCAATCCACGTCCACCGTGAGTCAGTTGCTCTTATTTCTGTTCTATGGTTCATCCCATGATGAACACAAAATTCTGTGAATATCCTGCTATCCCAGCAGCACTCTGAATAGTAACCCTGCAAATTTCAGTATCAATTGGTTTGTATAAAGTTAATTCCACTAAAGGAATAACATTTAAAAAATGTTAACAAGTTTACGTACCTGTTCCCATTGTCAGAATTTATGTTAAGCACTTAACCACTTTTATTTTGAAGTATCAAATTTCAATGTGACTTAATACATGTCACATTATACAGCAGAACAGATATTTTGAAAGTGTACTCCAAATTTGCATTTATGTATTATGGAATTAATTGGTATGAAAGAATGACATGGAAAGACATTCAATAGCAACATTATTAGGAAAAAAAAATTAAAAAATCTTATTCTTCCTTTTGTCTACCTATTTGTCACCTAGTACAATTGTGGGAACCTTACAAACTGGATAAGGCTGTTGTGTCCTGCTGTTCACCATTTACAAATGCTGAGAAATGGAACAGAATAGAAATAGAACATGAAGTTTCCAAACATAGGACAAAAAAAAAAAAAAGAGGTGCAATAATTCTGTAGGCATCAGATTTCATTGAGGAGAAGAAACACACACCTAAGATTATTAAATTTAGATACAAATCTCTAGGGGTGGGAAATCACTAGTTTGAACAATTGCCCATGGGAATTTGATTTTAAAATGGTCTGTAGTATTTTTTTTCTATTCTCAGAAATACATTGATAGATAGAAATAGTCACGCCTAGGGCTGAGAAACGAAGCTGTCTAGTATCATCTCCTTTGCTCTCCATATTACACGACAAAGTTTAAAAGAGATGTGTTTGGAAGACGGTAAATATCTTCTTCTTTTGGAATGAGTAACACATATATAAAGAAACCTCCACTGACTTTGAGGCCAAATGCACCAAATTATACACTTGTTTGTGCTGCTTATAAAAAATTGAGCAAAGCTGAATGGGCTAACAGTAGTGGATGAACACATGTCTTCCCTCTCTCTAGCACAAGTAATAACAAAGTTGGAATCTTGGTTCCCTAATGTCTTTATATCTCATGACTCTCAAGATCGTATGCTCTGAGGCATATCACTTCCTGTTCATGCCTTTTGCTCATTGTAAGAATAACAATCCCCTACTGCTGCTAGTTTTGCTTAAACTGGAGAATGATGAATGAAGATTTTTGAGCTCCAGATCTGCACACTGACTTGGAACTTATGCAAGGTTTGGGGATTTTTTTTTGTAAGTTTTGTTTTGATTTGTATTGTTTAGTAACTCTTTGAAAAAGAATTTTTCCTGCCACTAAATATAAAGGTACTCATCATACTAAGTTTCTGCTATAGTTGCTGTGAATTCATTGGAGATTTACATTAGGTGGAGATTAGATTCCACACCTAATCATGTTTCCCACTGAGACATCATTTTTATGGCAAAATAATCTGCAGGAAGAAGTAGTCACTATTTTTGTCAAACCTCCTCTATCACTTACTGAATTTCTTTTCATCTAGCTGCCTTTCAAGAAATTAGAAAGTTTACCAGATATTACCATGCTGCTCTTTCTCCTAGCATCCCAAAGTACAACCGGATGGAAAGACAGATTTACAGTGAGTGTGTAGTTATTACGTTTACTACAAGATCTCACAGAGAAGCTGAATAGGTTGTTTACTGTCTCCTAGAATCAAAGAAACAGCAAGAGAACTTCTGTTCTACAACTCACCATCATGGGACAAAAGATTATAAAGCTATTCTAGCTGGCTGGAATAGTTTCAAGAATATAAAAGGACATGGTCATTCTTCACTTTGCCAGGTATGGTTTTGAACTCCTTGGTGAAGAAGCAGCAAAAATTCAGTATGTAAAGTGCAAAAAAACAAGACCAGCTGCTCTTAGAATCTCAAAGTGTACTAAATACAACAATGACAAAGCCAAACCCAAAATTACTCTTCTTGTCAATGGATGCCAACAGCCAGGTAAGAAGACTCTAGGTAGATTAATTTGACTGTCTAACAAGTACTTGCTGGTAGATGTGGTGATCCAATACTTTGGAAGACCCCTATAGGCAGCAAATCTAAGAAAGATTTGCTTCCCAAGTACAAATAGGTGCTCTCTGACATTCACAATCGTAACAACACTGCCTTTGTTCTTACAATAGCTACTTTTGTGCACACTGCACAGAGTTCATATTATGACTTTTAAATCTGGCTGATTACTTTCATTGATTCAAAGTATTAAGTATTAAGCATTTGAAATAGATTAATGATACTGCAAATACATTAAAAAAAAAGTACTATGTGATGCTCTAAAACCCTCAGCAATAAAATTTAATCTTAATGAACATTTAGTATGATACTAAAAAAGGTTATAAGAATTTTCAGGAATCAGTGTAAGAGCCTGAATCAAGGAATCCTCTTAATGTATCTCTCTGGCTTATTTCCCACTAGGTATTTATGTTTGTTTGCAATTACTGAAATGATTCAATTCTTTATCTGATGGCAGAACTGAAATAAGAAACCCTCTGCTAGATTTCTTCGTGCCGAATGACCTCTGAACAACTGAAGGCGACAGAAATAACAGAAGCTCTTCTGAGTTAAAGAACTACCTCACCGAACATAAAGGGTATAAGGGAATTGGTAAGGATCTTAGCAATGCTTCACTACATTTCAAACATTATGGCCTATTTCACATGCACAGGTCATTATAATTTAAGTACTTCAGTTGTCTTTACTAATAAAAAAATAAAAAAGTTTTTGCATTCTTGCAAATCCTAAGTGTATAGAAATTCTGAGCAAAAACTTCCAAGAGTCATAAGTCTCCAAAACTTGTAACACAGGTCCTATTTTGATTTTCTTAACACTTAGGTTTACTGCGCCTTTAAAAGACACTAACTGCTAGACTCTTGTCCTGGGTTCAGCAGCAGCAGCCATTTTTCTCCTTCTTGGTAGCTGGTGCAGCACTGGGTTTTTGACTTTGGGCCTGGGAACAGCGCTGATAACACCAGTGTTTCAGTTACTGCTTAGTGATGTTTTGGTCTGGCCAAGGACTTTCTGAGTTTCAGCTCTGCCAGGGAGGAGGGGAGCCGGGAGGAAGCAGAGACAGGACACCTGACCCAAACTGACAAAAGAGGTTATTCCATACCACGGCACGTCATGCCCAGGATGAAGAGCAGAGAGCAGAGACCCGGAAGGGTGGGGGGGGGGGGTGCACTGCGCAGTCGGGCTTGGTATTAGGTGGTGAGAATTGTATTCTTTCCTTGTATTTGCCTTGTCATTATTATTATTGGTGGTAGCAGTAGTGATTTGTGTTATACTTTAGTTACTAAACGGTTCTTATCTCAACCTGTGGGAGTTGCATTCTTTTCGATTCTCCTTCCCATCCCTCCGGGAGCGGGGGGAAGAAAGACGGGGAAGTGAGTGAGAGAGAGAGACTGCGTGAGTTAGTCTTAAACCACGACAACTCTGGAGCATAAAATCTTGTAAAATTAAATATAACAAGACTTATGACAAAACTAAAAGATAAAACAATTCTATTTGTCCTGATTAATAAGGGCAGTACATGGGTCAGATTGAGAAGCCACAGAGAGCAATGAATTTTTTGTGTGTGTGCAGGGCATGCATGTGATCTTAAGAAACAATGCCATTTTTTAGATTTAGATCTTTCTCTACTTCCTAAGACTTGCTATTCTTTTTCTGGAAAGTATTTTGTTTGGATAGTATTTATTTTAAGAAATTGTTATCAATGATCTATTAAGCAGAGTATCTATGAAAGTACCACACATTCAAGTGACATCTACCACTATTTTGTTTAGAAATTATTCTAGCTGAAAAGCTCATCTTGAATTCCTCCAGCAATTTGAAGTCCTTGACTTAAGCTTTTGTCTTTCAAAGCTGGTTCTTTAACTTGACACCAGCTTTAATAATCTTGTATCAACTGTTCTCCCCTGTCTCTTCACTGCATAGCTGGTTAAGGTCTCTTCTCTTTCTGAAGAACTTGACCCTTGATTTTCTAACCTTCTGAATAACTAAAATCCTTGAGTCTCAATTCTAAATGCCCTCTCCCACCCTTTGCTTCGCTGCCTGATTTCCTTAATACCTCTATTATAATGATCTGATTAGAACTGTTCACCACATTTTAAATATGGTCTTGATCACTGTTGCCTTTTACAGTGTCACAATCAAATCTTCTTATATTTAGTTCACATGTAAAAGTCCTACTCCATTTTAGAATGAAAGATATTACCTCAGCTATTTAAATTATTTTTTCCTTTTTCCCCTGGTGAGGTCTACTGATATTTTTATTCATGCTGAATGTAGCTTCATTCCTCAAATACCATCTCTGATTTAAAATGGGAGGCTAACAGACAAAAGGTTTGTGGTAGAGAGTTAGATGATATGTTGCCTGATCAGTATATAAAGTTGCAAATTTTCTACATTTCTAGCTCCCCAGATATCTGCTGGCATAATAATTGGTTTGTGCTGGAGCACATGTATTCAGATGTAGGATTACCATAATCCCTAAAGCTAATCCTCTTGATTTTAACTTCCATTCCCTGGGGGTCATGCTGTGTATTTGACTTTGAAGCGTGATATCCTAACACCAACAGCAGAAAATCTTCTGAAGGATTTTATAGTAGAGAACTTGAATAGAAACATTACAATTCATATGAATGGAGAATGAATGGGAACATCTGCATGTGAAAAAACAGAAGGAACAAACTAGAGAGAAAGACCTGTAAGAATGGCATGTATTGACAGCACCTAGATGAACACATGGTCAATGTCCCAGCACACCTTGGGACACCACGATTGGGAAATGTAAGACAAATTAAAACAAGTAAAAGCCAACACTCAGAAACAAAAGATTATGCTGTAAGAGAGGACAAAATTAAGTTAAAGAACACAACTGGGGTCATAAGACACCAAAACAGGGAGAGTCAGTGTCCTTTAAACTGAGTCCAGATGATTCAGACACAGGACAAGCTGTACAAACAAAAGACTGCAATCACTGTCAGCTACTAGGCAGCATTAGAGCCAAACCAAAAACCAGCACACACTCCCTTGGCATCCTAACTCCCACTGCTACCTGCACATGTACCTTGGCTCTTCCCTTCATCCCACAACCCTTTCCCAGCTTCTACTTCTCTTCTGTCCGAGCAATGGGAGCAGCTGAAACAGCAGCCAGATAGATTTGGGCATTATCTCTCCTAACTTGGTACCCTTCCATTTTATACAGCTGTTTGAGTAACCTGTACGAGAGAAACTTTCAATCTAAGTTTCTCCTGGAATTTTTTCTCAGATGCTTCGTGCCATCAATACACAACAAAGACAGCTCCAAAGTCAAAGTAACTGTCAGTTTGAAGTGGTGGTGGTGGTTTCTAATATTTATAATGCAGTGCTTCATGAACTAAATTGAAAATTCTTTAGAAGATGCTTATACTGGTTGTGAGGATAAGGCAGAGATGAATCAGCCAAAGTGCACATAGAAGGAGTCCCAAGAGGGTTCCGTTCCAGACATTTCTCTCTGCTGAGTATTCTCCCTCTCCCAAAATATAATACTAATTTTTTTTTAATGCAATTCCTGTATTAAAGAAATCATGCCCACATCCTGGGAATGCTATGAATGGTTTTCTTCCCATGTTTTCTGATTTGCTTATTGTTTGAGAAGAGACCTATTAAAAACTCATCTTCCTGCACTGGATGGTGGACTTCTTAAATAGACATCAGTATAATGTTGCTTTAGTTCCCACCTGCTTAAATGTTTTCTGAGATCATTTTTCTCATCTCTTTATGTCCTAAATTTAAAGACTCTTGACCTGTATTTACACAATTTCAATGTTTATATACGGATTTCTGAAAGAAAATGCTTGATCTGCTTCAAAAAGTACTATTTGCAAATCCAATTTCTAAGCAGTCTGATTTCAGATGAGTATATCCTATGCTTTCTCAGTTTCGGAGAAAAAGTTCTCTTGCTGCTTCAAGATGAGACTGCTGTTTCTAACTATTGTGCGATTTCTGCTTTGATAGCCCTTTACATCTTTCCTTGAACATAGAATTTGCAAATGCCTCCCAGCTCCTTCACTGTCTTACAGAACTCAGTACATTTTTTGAGTAATTACCTAAATGGCTAAATGGCTAAAAAGCCTCTCCAAAAACCAACAGCCTAAATGAGCACTATTTGAATTGACACATATCCAAAACTGATGATGGATTAGGGTGATCAGCAGACACAATGTATGCATCAGATCAGGTATTGGATTGTTTAAAGCAATGCCTGCTTTTTGCTGTATTAAAAAAGTTATTTTCACCTTGTGTGTGTCACTTCAAACAGCACTGTAATACAAGGATATCCAACTTTGCTCTTAGTAATCTGATTGCTATGGTGCATCAAACCCCATCTTCAGAAATATCAAAACAGCCATCGTCAATAGAACTACTCAGTACTATACACAGAGCATGTAAGGTGCATGATTTGAGAAGAAAGCAGGAGTGTACAAGCAACATTCAAAAACTGTTTTGGATATATAAATAGCTTTTTTCGCCTCTCATTTTTTACAGGAAAACAAAAATAAATGAAGAACAAACACAGAAAATACAGTATAAATATACAGACTTTTGTTCTTACTGAAGAGTATTTCCACATCAGTTCCTTACTATCATATCCTTCACGAGATTTCCCATCAGACTATAGTCAAAGTAACTATGAATTTTACATTGTCACTATCCTCTAGGACTTCATCTTATCAGTTTATGGCCAAATCTGATCAGAAAGCTGCATTGTCTAAGAATGAGACCCAATCTTCTGCTATATTTTTTCACCCTGGACTCAGATAAGGATTAAACAGTCCAAACTGAGTGGTTATATCCGGAAAGGTTGTAGGCATGTTACTGCTGCTTCTATTCACTGGCACTAGAGATGAAAGCAGTACTTGCTATTTTTCATTCCATCTCTTTATGGGATTCTGCTCAGTAACGCATTTGCACTATTGATAAGCAACATCAATGGAGGAAGGGGAACAAAGATCACATTTTGCATGATCTTTTCATGCCTGTTCCATTTTTTCATTGTAATTTATGCCTCCTGACCACACTGTGACTGACAGACAAGACTTTTATCAATAGCCTACGTGGCACTGAATGATATAAAAAAAATGATCCCCCAATTTATGTCAGCAAGACACATTCCTTAGAGAAATGCTAAAAAAGGCAAATCCCATTCTACATCTTTTCTTGTGTTGCATTCACTTACGTTTTTTCTCAAGCCTATGACTAATCTGACTGTAAAAATTCTGTTGTATTGGATTTCGAGGATCTGTTTGAGGAACTTCATGGGGATGGAGTAAAGGACTGCCATCTGTGTCACAGTGATCTACATTGCAATTTCCTGCATCAGACAAAGTTGAACTCACAGGTTTGCCATTAGTCCAAGATAAGCCAGCTGGACCAGTATGAAGGCTGTAATACGTTTAGATGAGATTTTTCATAAGTGAATAGGACTCAATCAAAAGCCAAGTTAAACTTGGTAATCAAGAAAGGTCCAGCAACTCTACACATGTGCATGCTTCAGGACATAACATAAGGGCACAAACGCCAGTAGGAAATTTATGCTGATTCTGCAACTTGAGCACTTTACTGCCTATTTTTCACAATCCATTTTATATACAGTAAATAATTTAGGGGGGAGAGAGTGCTCAATCCAATAGCCTTTTAAAATAAAAGGAGCTTCCCACTGGCATGACTGAACTCGAATCAGGCTCTCAAGAAAAAAAACAACACAAAAACCAAACCAAACAGCCACAACAACAAAAAGTTCCAATTCACCATATTTACAAAAACTCTTTGTAATTTCTATAAAATTCTTCTGTACATAGAACAAATCTCTCTTGATCAGAATATGGAGTACATAATGTGTTAATAATTGCTATTCTAGTCAGATTATATTAATCTTCAACAATTTTAGCAGTTCATATATGAAGCTATGGAGGTTTTGTGGTTTTTAATTTTCTTGCGTGTAGTATTTTGTTTAAATTGGCCTACTTATAATCTTCAAAGTCATTCAGGAAATCAGAAGTAGAAATGTACAAGAATTTTGAGATTTATATTCCTCTGAAATGTGAAATATTCATGAGTTTGTTTTAATCTTAAATTGAATGTCAAAATATTGAAGATTTGTGATTTAAAATAAATCAAATTTATAAAAGTGTAAACATCCTTATTTGTTTTCAAAACATTTAAATGCTCTATATAATTTCCTTCCTGCAATATATTTGGGGTTTTTTTGAATTGCATTAACCCTAAGTGTTGGTTGTGGTTTACAGAAGGCATAGTTCAGCTATTTTCTCATGCGTAACACAAATTAAAGAACATTATTAAAGATATAAATTGTATTTTTCTTACATACTGAAGACAACTGCCATAGCTACACAGCATCACTAATTCAGCAACATATTTTTAATAGTTTTGCAAAAGACTGTATGAGACTGAGAGTTCTTTATAGCATCCAGTGAAAGAGTTCTATTTGCAGCAATGGTCTTTGGATGAAATTCTAATTGTTCTCACCAGTGACTTGGAGAGGAGAGGACATGAATTCTCAGATGCCTTCCTGAAATCTCTCCCATATAGAAGAAACTGCCTGACATCATCTCATGAATTATAGCAGTTCCAATAATAAGCGCTGGCACTGCTTCAAAAGGCAAAATTTTGGAAAGAAATTTGTCTCTCACAGTGTGCTTAAACTCAGTTTTCAGTAGCTGGTGCCAGCCAATCTATTCCACATAAATTAAACTGAAGTTCTCCAAAGAGATATTCTGTTCAGGTTCCTTAGAGATTTTGTAGTTGCCAGCACAGTCCATGTCTGATTCATAGAGGAGGGAAAGGAAAGTCAAATATGACCCTAGCTGGTCTTCTTAGAAACATATTAGGTGAAAGAAGCTTTTCATGCAAACTCCTCATGTTAATTCAGCCACAGAATTATGAAAATTCGTCATGGAGATGTGAGAGACCAAGATCTATAAGAAACCTAAATCCTTGCGGACTCTGTTTCGCCATTGCAAATTCCCAGTCTTCTTATCCCCCAGAAAATTGCTTCTCTCTGTCCTTTCATATCTCCACACCTTTGGTAGACGTAACACCTTTCCTTCACTATACCTTCCTCTGTTTATTACTTTTCAGTCTTACAGTATATTCCATGGTTTCAAACAGGAGTAAAATTCTCACTTCTGTATCCATCATTCAAATTCTTTGCTGACAGAAGGACAAATCTGTCATTTCTTATGATTAATTAGATAATGTTTGTGTTACACATTGAACATCAATAGCAGTGTCCTTCAGGTGCCAAGTGTTTCAATTCTGCAACTACTTATGCAGAGTGCCCCTGTATTTTCTCAGAAAAGGCATACTGTGTTTCATTGTGCAGCCCATCGAGACAAAATCATCAACTGTTTGAAGACATTTTTGCACTTTGTTCCTTGTCAGGAGCAGTCTATACATGGAAGCACAGCACTGTAAGAAATTCAGAGGCAGTTTACACCTTCTCCCAATCCAGCCATCTAAAAGCTTTAGAGAGTGCAAGGACTGATCCTTCTTCAGTTCTCTGGAAAACAGACCCCCTAAAATAAAATGTATAGTGTTAAACCTGTATCTTAGCTTTACTTTGCTGAAGGCCCATCAGCTTTCAGTTGTCATCATCAGTCACCACCACTTTTTGTGTCAACTTCCCTATGTTTGATGTATAAACCTCTCTTGACAAAATCTGTACCATACCTTCATGTCAGCACACTATAACTACTCATGACTGCACAGGAGCTTTATGGAACTACTAACAATATGATTGAGAATTCTTGATGCTGATGAAAAACATTCTATATACAGATTTTAAAAGTGCTAACCAAATACAAGCTCTAATCCAGCAAATGGTTCTATGCAGAAAAATCCTGATTTCTGCAAAACATGCAATGAAGTCATAACCTCTGAGCTTAGGGAAGCTGGCAAAATCAGAGGCACTGTATGCATCTCTGCTAACATTTTAATACATCAATGCACACCAGCTGAAGTATCACAAGCTAGTTTTAAATCGCTGTAGTTTTGGTAACTTTCATAATTACTGGTCAATGCTGTACCCAGGATGATGAATACCAAAATAGAGACCTATACAACCAGGCTTTTATACTGTTAGCATTCAAGATTGACAAAGCGTGAATGAACTTCACTGGACAAGTCAGGTTGCTGCCCTTCACTGGGGTAATCAGCTCAGACACACTGCCATGTGAACCCTGCAAACCAGTAAACGTCAACAATAGGTCATAGACTTTGTACTAGGCTAACAAGGACTTCAAGATTTGCTATGCTTTGTCTTGTTTTGGGTTGCCTGAAACTCTGTTCAGCTTGTTTAGCTGCAGCAGCAACCACCTAATGACCAGATAGTTATTGCCTAATTTGTTTCAGTTTTGCTGAGCTTTGTGTGTGTGGTGTAATGTCTACTGTTAAGAATTTTGACACAGATATAAATTACAAGTAGGTATGCAGTGTGCAATGAACTCTCTCTGACCACAGAATAATGATGAAGCATGAAGAAATACAGGCAAGAGGTGGTAGCAAAGGCCTTGAAGGTGAGAGCAGAGAGTGGTTCTAGAGGTCTCGAGGGTATCAGAAACTTTTCCATTTGAAAGTTGGAGAGGGACATTTTACAGAGGCTTGTAGGAATAGGAAAAAAGGGAATGGCTTTAATCTGAAACAGGGTAGATTTAGATTAGATATTATTGTGGGTACCCCATCCCTGGAAGTGTTCAAGGCCAGGCTGGATGAGGATTTGAGCAATATGGTCCACGGGAAGGTGTCCCTGTCCATGGTAGAGGGGTTAGAACTCAGTGATCTTTAAAGTCCATTCCAGTCTGTGATTTTACAATTCTGTGACTTTACAATTCTGTGGTTTACATCCTGTAACAAAGGCTCATCTATATTTAACTGCAAAGTTTAGTAACTTTGCCTCATCCTTTTCTGTTCGCTAACTGCCTTCTCTCTCCAGGGAATGATATGCTAATATAGGCCAACACAGTTCCTCAATTAGTGGGGCCCACTGACACCAACATCAATGTGTTCACATTCAAACACAGAATCCACGCAATAGAGTGTACTTAAACAGTACCATTCCTCCCCATCTGCAAAGGTATCCTGTAGAGATAATCAGAAAATTAAAACCTTCATATATTTTTGCAAAACTATACGATTCTGATAAAACTGTATTTGCTAATGGAAAGCTCGTTTAGCCAAGAAACTGTGAACAGCTCGCATTAAACTGCAGGTTGTGCCACACAGATTATTTCAGGGAGTGAAGAAAAGATTTTTCTTACTGTTAGAGGCCAAATGCAGGGTCTCTTGACAGTTCTACTAGCAGTCATGATAAGGCAACAGGATACCTCCTGCCTTTTGGCGTTGAGCCTTGCATGGACACAGTGGGCACTTTCACTGTTAAACATCACTTAAATGTTGACAGCAGCAATTTTTCTAAAGCATTGGCAAAGGATATATGAAATTATCCTGCATGCAGGCTGGTTTGACTGTCTTGACTTATGCATATATATACTGCAGTTAGCGCTATGTATGTACCTCATGTACATGTCTCTCAGCTAAATTTAAACTATGTAAGATGCTGTTGTCAGTGTAGCTGCAGCAACAGAGGATTTGGCACAGACTGCAACAATTCACTAGCAACACCATCAGGAGCTTTGTGCTGCCATGCCCAAAATGTCAGCAGTTTGAAAGGGATTCAAATACAGCTTCTCTTTAGCCTGTACATAATCTCCCACAGCTGTAGTCACTTCAGAGACAAGAAAAAAGAGATACTGAGAATCTATTTATAGCATATAAAGGTTTTTGCCTAAGGATAGAGATCTCCAGTGAACCTGCAGTGAAATTCATGTTCATTTAGCAATTTAATGCAGGTCTGTTGTAGGTTATTGGTGGGTGAAGAGAAGTCCTGACCTACTGGTCTGACATCAAGACCTTGTGTAGCTGGAGAACTGAGATTGTGATAGTTCAGCTATCTTACCTAATCTGCATATTTAGACAAGTAAAAGGTTAGTTATTAAATATATTAAAATGTATCTCACTACTGACTATGCATGGCTAAAAGTATTATTCTGCGATACACATGGTGTGCCTAATTAGGGAAGCCTAATTTAATCGAGACAATTATAAAAGATCTGTTGAGGGCCATGGAAGCATGGCTTTACCTGCTTCAGCTATGTAAATCGGTTTTGTTTTGTCAGAGTTACTGTAGGTATTTAATTCCTATGAAAAATTTTGATAATCTAAATCATCATCTGGTTATCAAGTTAATGAGGTTTCTTCTTTACAAACAGAGAATCACACAATCACAGAATACCAGATTGGAATGGACCTCAATGCACATCTGGTCTAACCATTCCAGGCAAAACATGACCTAGACTACATGTCCCAGCACCCTATCCAGCCAAATCTTAAAGGTGTCCAGTGTTGTGGAATCCACCACTTCCCTGGCAGGTTATTCCAACAGCTGAGTATTCTCACTGTGATTAATTTTCCCCTTCTGCTCAGTCAGAATCTCCACAGAAGTAACTTGTACCCATTTCCCCTTATCTTTTCCATTTGACTCCTTGTAAAAAGTCCCCATTTGCTTTGTAGAGTTCAGATAGCCTTTCAAGAGAAGTGGCCGCAATCTCACCCCATCTGGAACAGCTGTCCTGGAACATGAAACCTAGGATACCAAGCCTCGTTCTTTTGCCCTGGTACAGTTTTCAGCGGAGTTACTCCAAATGCATAGTATTTTAAAAAAATTTAAAATGAGATCAAAATCAAGTTCTCAGATGTATCAGAGGCCTTTCAGTCTTAGTAAGTAACCTTGTTCTTACTAATTTAAGAAAAATCATATTTGCTCACAGTAATCATGCATTATTATTCACCAGTATTATTTTAACACTGTAAGTTAAATATTAATTTTTGTCACAGATTATTCAGAACTGGAACAATAATGCTGAGCTGCAGAATATGTTATTTAGCTCTACAATTGTATAAAGGCATGAGAGTTTCTTGTGTGAACTTTTTGAGACTTAAGTAGAAAGCCAGAGTTCTGCTAACTACCACAAATGTGATTTGAAACTTAACTTTCCACAGCTGCTAGAAAAAATCAGGGACAGATGGAAGAATTAAATATATATGGATTACAAATACAATAATTGTTGGAGGTTTTTTTTCTCATTTTACTCTTTACTGACCTCAAACAGAATGTAAAGATCACTGAAAATATTTGAGTGCATTTTGCAAGCAAGTCTAGTGAAGCTTTTCAATAGTTGAGAGCATTATAAATTATTAAAAATGAGGTAGAAATTATGAAAATGAAACCCCATGAGAAGTTAAGTAAGTGCAGGAGTCACTAACCATAAGAATTAATTGTTTAAAAAGAAGCCTCACTTAAAACAGGTACTCCAGTGAACTGAAGTAGTTCCCATATTTCTGGCACTTTTGATGCTTTGTTGAAAAAATACATGAAAACTTGGAAGCATATAAATTGAGATTCAGTGACTATCCATCAGGGATACCAAAGGTTAATCTTCAAATTACAAAGGGGAGATCATCTTAGCTAACATTAGATACTTACAATTAGACATGTCCAACTCTGCTAGTCACCCTACACTCCTTTTGTAGTCAGTGGAGAGAAACAGGCTTGTAAATGTAATTTTCTTTTTTCCACTTGTTCTCTTAATCTTCTTCAGTGAAATTTCTCTGAAGGGGTATTTTATTTCTCTACTAATTCCAGCATAGCAGTTTATAATTAAATTAGTAGCTCTTGGGCAACAAGGACTTAAAGTGTCGGCATGAAGTTTAAAGTTGTCATGCATCCAGTATGAAGTGGTTTACTTCTCACAGAGTTTCACAGTAAGTAAAAAATATTAAAAGAAAGGAAGATAACTGGGTTCACAGAAGCACCACAGCTGAGGTAAATAGATATGTCTTGTTCATTAGCTGAATGCAATTATTCTGAGATCCATCCCCTCACTCTGCAAACAGCATAGCGTTGAAATATGAACAGCCTTTCCAAACAGCCTTCCCCCTCAGACAACTGAGAGAAACATATATTCCATCCTACATTTTATTACCGCTGAATAAATATTTGCATCCTGAACACAATTACTATATTTTGAAATTTTTTGTTCTTTAATAAGGGTGAAAAGTCACAGCAGTCTCTCAGGTCTACGGGTGTCTTTACAATATGAACTGCACTTTGAATTAATAGTTTCCTAGGAATACATTGTGGATGGCAAAAATGGCTTTTGACCTTTTTAGTTGGAAAGTATTACACATTTAAAATGGATGCTTTCATATACAAGATAAATTTATCTGTTCAGAAATTAATTTGCAAAAACAGGCAGTTCCAGGTTTTCTGCTCGTAGAACTGTTTTGAAATACAAATGTTGCATTCAAGGCAACAAAACATCAAAAATGGAAAAGAAAAGGAAGAAATTATTTTCTACCTAGTTTTAAAAATTTTCTATCACTATTGACCATAATTTCCCTAATTTCTCAGAAAATCAAAACATATAGTACTTCACTGCAATCAGCTTTCATTCAGAAGTGACATTTTTGTGTAATTTGTACTCTTCCAGTTTAACAATAGTCTGAATAAACAAGTATCAGACTTAGATTGTACTCCTGAGTGTCTAAATCAAGAAGTGCTTTACTTTTGGATATATTGACTGATCTGTGGAAGACGGGTACACCTCCAGGTAACAGTTTGGCAAATCTCTGTCCTGGGTGTTCAGCTAACCACACTGCATGTTAATAGTGGGCAAGTGATTCATTTGGAACACTTCTCTCAGATTTTACTGCTTTCTATTAAACAGTCCTTTATATTTTGTGCTGATCCAGTACTCAACATGTTTTACTGAATCCTGTCACATCAGACACATTGAATGAAGTTGTTTTATGATTTTTCTATTAGCTGTTAATAGATCTAAAAATATTCCTCATTATTTTCTTTACAACCCAGTTTAGACAGATGCTTAGCTTCGCTGAATTTGCAATGTTGTTTAATGCCACTTTGCAGAGCTTGTACTATTTGGTCACAAAGCTCCCTATATTCCTGGCTTTGGCACCTCTGTTTACAGATAAAAATTCAGGAATTAGTTGGAAGTTTACAAATTTAGTAAGATAGAACCAGTAATACTTTATACCTTAATACACACGAAAAAAAAAAAAAAAGAACTAAACAATACAGCACTTGGGTTACACTATTTTTCCATTTGATGAGACTTGATACGACCCTTAAATTCAGGTTCAGTTAGTAAATAAAAGCAGCAATGGACAATGGCTAGTTTGCATTTTAACTTGCGCATCTCTTCAATACACACTAGAACTCAATTAAGTGCAATTGCAAAGTGAAAATTACCCATTTACTTTCCCATGAATCTGTCCATTTAATCAGGCACAGAAGAACATTCAGCATTCAGCATACAGTGCCAGACTTTGTGAAAATCTTTCATAGTATTCATTCACTTTGTGTTAGCAGCCCCTCTGTAGTAACACAGAATGTATCACACCTATGGTAGAGAAAACAGCTTTATGGAACAGTTTATTTTAAGTACCATGAGCAGAGGTAAGATTTTTGCAGCTGATACCATAGTATGCTTGAAGATGCACTTTTCACAATTTCTTTATTTTCTGCTTTTCATTATTTTGCTTAAAAAGCCACAAGACAGATCACCTTAATAATACAAATAAAAAATAATTAAAAAAAAATAGATTCCACTTCTAAGAAGATAACCAAAAAACCCAAAACTTTTAGGGTATCTATTAAGAACTTTTCTTCAAAATCACTTTCAGAGTCTTACCAAGAGAATACTAGTCAAATGGAGAGTTAAATGACAAAAATTCTCCACATATAACATCATTACTGTTTTGCAATTTAATTTTTTGATGAAACATTTTCTAGTCAATAGTATTGCATGAAGATATTTCCCATCTATTGGAAAGAAGTTTATAATGCAGAGGTAATTTATTGGGATCACCATAGTTAAACTTTTTTCAGTAATAAAGACATACTTTATAAAACAAACTGCTATGTAGGTTGCTAAAAGCTTTGTACATGATGGTTTTGTGACAAAGCTGAAGCCTTGAAACAGCTTTGAAGAAGTTCAGCAGTGCTTCAAAGCTGAGAGAGATGGCACAGCATAAAGGACTTTTCCCCACTTTTCCCCTTATTGAAAAAGTCTAAGGCAGAAGGATGTGCTTAAATGGAGGAAAGATTAAAACTCATTTTGCCGGAAAAACTTTGTATGTTTTTCTTTTCATATAAAGAAAACCAGGTATGAGTTTCCTTGATTTAAATGCAAAAAAAGAAGTAGAATATTTCTGGAAAAATCTTTTGAAGGCAGAGCACGGCTGACTGAGTTGTCCAAGTTTAAAGCTAAGAACTGTATAAATAATTTCGAAAGAGAGGTAAACTGATAGTGTTTTGAAGTGAGATTTCCTTGTATGCGTGTACCATTTCTTCTTTCTCAGAATATTTGAGCTGCGTGATTTTTCTCAGTGGATCTTTTCTAAAGAAATCAAACAATTAATGCTTCTGCCACTAGACTGTTCTTCATTAAGGGACATTCAAGTTTGCTTTTAATGATAGAAAAAGAAGCAATTAAATGACAAAGAAAGCCCTTCCAGATGTGCTATCAGAAATGAAAACAACTCCAAAGAGAGACATGCATAATGTAAAGTAATTAAATTATAAAGAATTTTTGAAATAGGTTAAACAAACACCTGTCAAATAGTTTATGTATTATTTAATAGTTTAGCTGTTCAAGTTTTTAGGCAGAGATATGGACTAGGTAACTTCTCTAACAGCTACAATTTAGTTCTTTTGGGATTATGACAGACAAATGCTGACTTCATATGCATATTTAGGTCAGATTAAGTTGTTTTCATTATGCTAACAGTGTATATGCATTCAAAAAATGCTGCAGGAATCTAACCTGTGCTTTGACATTTAAGAATGGATTTTTTTTTTCATTTAGGGCCAAGAGAAAGCTAATGCAAAATAGACAAAATAGTCTGTATTTAAGTGTAACCCTAATAGCCAAATTATGTAGGAATCAGGAGGGCTGTGATTCGTATGGGACACAAACTAGGGAGGAATAAATTTCATTCATCAAGGCAGGAGATGTTCAGGACACAATCATGGACTCATGGTAGGGAGATAGAAGTCTAATCCTAAATTTGTGTTCATTCAGTGCCAAATTTATAATCTCTGTGAAACAAGACAATATTTTGAAGCAATGGAAAAGCACAGTCCAGTAAAGGGCCACTCTTCCCAAAGCAGAGTGGGAATGTAGCTTCGTACAGGTTTTGTTTCCATGCCTTACTAGCTTTGCAGCACTATTCCAACTTGCCTAATAGTACTGCAACAAAACATCACTCACATTAACAGTCCAGCATCCTGTGCCCTCATAGCACTGTTCCTTAAGATTGCCTGTAGCTCCTGCTCATAACAATCCAGACCCTTCAGATCAAAGCATCATCCAAATGCCTGCAACCGAAGTAAAACACTTATCTTCGATGATGATGCTTTTAAAAGCAGTCTATTTTTTAAAGCTTGCCTACACCACCCAAAGCCTTATTGTCTGCTGGCATCTTTACAGATGAAGTTCTTAATTCCAAGTCTGTGATATTCAAAATCAAAACAACCAACACAATAAACATATTTTTCTAAGCAAATTACCCAAAAAAACAAAGCAATATTCATGGCAATAAAAAAAAGCAGGGGAACAAACACTTTTAGAGAATATAAACTCATCTTCCTTCACTAGCTGAAAGAAGGTAAAATCCCCCAAACAACAAAAATTTAAGATTTTATTTTAACCAAATCTTGTCTTAAAAAGTATAAAAATAATAATAAAAATTCAATACCTCCTTTTATTATCTAATGAAATATACTCCAAGCTATTTTCACTCTTTTCTTTCTGAAGTAAGCCAAACTATTATAAATGCTTTCTAATTAGCTATGACTTCAATACCATGCTGATATTTCTCTACAGCTCAGGCTCCAGGAGCCAGCATATTTTCAAGCATAGTATTTCTTGTATCATATGGAAAATGTTACATTAGGATATTGTGCACACTTTTCTACTTGAGTAAATTGACTACAGCCCAAACAAGGAACACCCAGAAATCTTTGATTCTTCCCTACAAACAATTTCTGACAGCTTTTCACCCCACATGATTATGACAACTAGCGTTTTTTTTCCCCTTCTGCTTTTCAGTAGTCATAAAAGTCAATAAGGCTCTGCCTATAGTGCCTACAAAATTCATTAAAACCACAAAACTAAGCAGATCAATGTTTATATTTCACTTACTGACAACCACACAGAGAAATACTCAGCAAAGGTCTCACAAACTTAGCTGTTTGTTTTGTCTGCTGATCATCAGAGTAACATTTACTTTTAATTCATTATTTACTAAATTAAATTTAGCAAACTAATTTTATTGATTGTTTACTAAAGTCACAAATTATACCATGAATTTCATATTATAAGCTAGAACTGTGGGTCAATATGTGAGATCAATACAGGTATTAATCAGTATCTCTCCTGTTATGGAAAGCTCGTATATATTACATTGCTTAAAGGAACTAGCTGTGTTTAAAACCATTATCCATAATTCTGGAGACTAGATAACTGCAAAATATTTGCATGTCTTAAGTAAATAATGCAAACAGTGAGTGAATACTTGTCTGACATGAATGTATTTCCTAAATAGGTCTAAGTGAGAATACAATTGCATTTCTTTGTAAGTGGGAGATTACTGGACACTTGAAAGCAACTTGAAAATTCTTTTGTAGATTTTTGGGAGAAAAAAAGGAGAAAAAAGAGTCTTTCAGTGAAACAGACACAGCTTTTCATGCAGGGATTTTTTACATGTTTTCCATGCTTTATCCCTGCCCAATTAACATAATATCCTTAAAAAAGAGGCTAACCAAAAGGATCCTCTGCAGTTCAGAATTACTGTAATTAGCTTGTCAAAATGTCAACAATCAACTTTTATCAATCTAAGTTGTTATATAGCTTGTAAAAAGTATTTCTTGGCAGTATGAAAATGTTGCTCAAAGAATCTATATACTGTTTGAATTCATTAGTACCTGAAGGATATTATCAGCTACATCCACATATATTCTCACTTAAAAATGCATTTATTTCTCTTTGGAAGTGATAGCAGTTGTCCATAACTAGGTCCTACTTCATATACAGTTAAGTTCATGCAAGAGAGTTCAGCAATTACTATAGTACCATGTTGTCTTCTACTTCTCTCCTACCAGCCCATGCAAACATAGAACTCAGTGCTTCTTAGTGCTCTGCCATCCTCAGACATAGCAGATGACAATTCTTAATTCCTTCTTCTCACATGAGTGTGATATTTTCCAGCTCTAAATATGTGGTTCTTTGCAGATACAATGTGTATTTCTCACACTGGTACAACAATGGGCCAGAAGGCATGACCTCTATAGGCCAGATATCATGGAAGGAATAGAAGCTGAACTGTCTTGAAGTATGTCTCATGTGCCTGCAGACAGATGAGTGCAAGGCAGAACTTTAAGAACTTTGGAGTTAAGAAGTAGAGATGCTTTTAGAAATCTTTCAGGTATCAAACAATATTTTGCAATGATAAAACTACTTCATACAAAAGTGACTGTGGCCCTCTGTTCAACACGACAGGACCACACCTGGAGTACCATGTCCAGTTTTGGGCTTCAGGATATAAAAAAAAAATTGAAAAAACAGGGTGACTACAACATAGGGAGGGGACTAGAGCACATGAATTAAGGCAATGAGAGCAGGGTTTCTTCAGTCAAGAAAAGAAGGCTAAGAGCGAGATCTTATCCCTGTCTTCAGATGAGTAACACGTAATTACAGAGGATGAAGCCAGATTTTTCTTAGAGGTGTATCAGAAAAGAAATAAGACATTCAAAAATAGTAGCAAAGGAAATTCTGATTAGATGATAAACTTTTTCATTACAAGGTTGGTCAAGCACTGAGAAAGGCTGTTAAGTGAGTTTGTGGTATCTCCTCCCTTAGACATACAAAACTTTAGAATCATAGAATCATAGAATAGTTAGGGTTGGAAAGGACCTTAAGATTTTATAGCAAAACCCTAGGCTATCTGATTTAAGTTAGTCTTGCTTTGAACAGAGGTTGATACAGATGACCCTAAGAGACCAGAAGACCATCTATAAAGAATTCCAAGGGGTATGGAAACTAACACGGGCTCTAAACTTTTGTTGATCCACATACAGAGGGCACGGTCAAAGTAATTTTGTCCAGGGCAGAACTGTCATCTCCCTTACAGCTACTTGACAGATTCCATGGCAAAATCCTGTATTAATTACAACTGTTATCTTTAAATGACATTTCTCAGTCAAAAGTGAGGAATTTACTTCTCTTTTATGAGAGAAATCAGTTTGCTTCTATAGAAAAAATAGAATAGAAAAGGATTGCTATAGTGTTCTAAGAGGTATTTTCTCCAGGTAGTGAGCTAACAATTTCAGCAAAACTTATCATGCATTCTATTACTCCAACTAACTAATATTTTCCTTAAATCCCCTTACCTTCTTATTTAAATTATTCTTAATGCCACTTTTTGTCCAGAGCTACCACAGTGACTTTTTGGATATTTTATTTTTTTCTTGTGGGAGAACGAGGTATAAATAATCAGCTGCAACTCTTTCACAGGGAACCTTATGACTAGCTCCCTGTTCTCAATAAAGATCGGTTTCACTTCCAGAGTGGCATGATCCTTTCACTCACTGCCAACATCATCATCATATATTTCTAGAAGGACATGCTGACATTCTTTTGTGAAAATAATTATTTCTAGTTATGCATGTGGAATGACAGTGACTGAGCCATTAAAATTTTACCTCATGAGTTAAAAAGGATACCACAGTGGCTGTATCTCCTTGTATCACCCAAAGAAAGCCTCCAATACCTCACTGTTCTCACTTACAAAGAGCCATTTCACTGGTAGGAGAAGAAAGAAAATGTCATTGTGTTTCTTCACAAGTTACGATCTTTTCCTGTTCTCCACAACAAAGGGTACTTCTACACTTCACTACACATGCTACTGGACAGGAAAAATTATAATTTTATAGAGCTAAACAGATGACTCATCTTTAGAACTGAATTAAACAATCTGCTCCCCTATTTACTCCCCCTCACAAATGTATTCATGCACATATGCATTATTTTCCCCCTAGTCATTAAAGTGAAGTGTAGCTTAAATAAATGCTAAATCTGATTCCATGCTCCCTGGCAGCAAAAAGATATTTCTTTATGTTATTATGAATAGAGTATTAACAAAATGTACTGCATACAAATAGCACTTAAATGGGTAAGGACTCAGACAGTGATTTGTATTTTCCAGAATTATTCATTACCTGTAGTTACTTTCAGAATGCATTAGAATTATTCCCTTCATACCTCTTACAGTACTACCAACAAAACAAGTAAGAAAACATAAAATATGTTATTAACATCTTTATGTATTTAAAATCTACATGCCAAATAAAATATATAGCCAAGGGGATATTAAAAATACAATGAAGTAACATCACAAAAATATCTCTTCATATTTAAGTTTTTAGTATATTTAGTACTATTTCACTATCTGAACAAGTTTATTTTAAACTTTATAAAATTAATGGTATTCATCACTTTTTCAATTAATTTTAAAATCATATGACAGAACAAATGCAAAAGATGGCAACACAGAAAAAAAAATAAGTAGAGTTCAAATATTTCTGCATAAAGATCTGCATCCTCCATGGATATAAATTAGTTCAGATGCTTGAAATAAATAATATATGCAAATTTATGCTCCAAAATCAAGCCAGAAAAATTACATGAGTTGTAGACTACAGATGTTCACATGGCATTCAGTGAATCAGGTGCACTACTTTTTTAGATGAACTGCAAAAATAAGATTTGTTACAAACACAGCAACACAAAATTTGATTGAAAATGCCCAAAGTAATATCTTTGTTTGGGATTGCATGGCTATAAACTATAGGAGTGGAAATTATCTCAGTTAAAATTATTTTGCTTCTTTTTCCCACTATTAAAAGTCTGCTGCTCTTGGTGGACCTTGGCCAACTTAAAAGAAATAACAAGAAAATAAGAAGGAAAAAGATCTATATTTAGTACTCTTTCTGTGACACTTCAAATAATGGTATTTGGTAGAGAGAAGTAAAATCCAAGAAGGCGTTGCTCTGTTATTCTCTCAATGTACCTCATGTTTACAGCAGCTAAACAAACTAAGCAATTTTCGTTCCCATGTCATGCCCCTTCCAGTATCTGCAAATAACAAAAAAACTAATAAAATGTCATGGCAAATTATTGATTTCTGGAATCTCATGAAAATCCCAGAATATTCTTGTGCCATCTTTCATGACATAAATACAAATCAACAGGTTCTGACGCCTTTGACATCATTTGAAATGCCACTAATCAGATTTTACTAGATATTAAAATTTAATGGGTCTGTATATAAATACCACTCATATTTTCTTCTCCATACAGTTTATTTTATTTAAGATAGAACCAGCTGTTGAAGCTCATTTTACTTCTAACTTTGTTAATGATTTCAGGGTGTGGAGGGAAATTCTGTCTACTACTGTCAAGCATCCTCAAGAATCACAAGTGCTCAGCAAAATCTATGGTTAAGGCTTAGCCTGTGGAGGTAGATTTTTATCAATAATGCAATATTCCTCATCAAAAAGTTTTAACTTCTGCTCATGGGATATTGAAAGAGACAAAAAAGCATAAGGATTGCTATGTATGACAACTTTATTTTTACCACTGTGCTGTAAGACCAAATACTTATGCAGTCAATAAATAGCAGCTCATCAGGACAAAGCATCAGGTTGCATTTCAGGGTTCCATCCTACTAGCAGAAGCAAAAATCTGTATGAGGAAGCCTGGGCCAAGAGAAGAGCATGAAATTGCTCTGGGCCACTGTGCTCACTGATAAATGGCGCACTGAGAAAAAGACATTACTTTCCTCCCTCACAAGTAGTGCTAACAGAAATCTGCAACAACTTATTTTCAAGATCATGTTTCTTATTATTTAAATTCTCCCTCAACATATAAAACAACTCTTAAAAAACACACAAAAATCCAAGCTGTATCCTGGGACACAGAAAGCTTTCATGATCTACAACTGACAATACACAGGAGAAGAATGGTATAACACTTAGTACAGCCTAGGACACAAGAGGATTAGATTTGTTTTTCTGACTCTCACCATATCAATACTCCTTCTAAAAGTTAGACAACTCACTTGGTCTTTCAGCTAAGCTAAACCAGGGCACAACAGTACAACTGTGTTCCCTGAGTACACTACTCACCTCTTACCTACACTATATTGCAATGAAATCCATCTCTCCCACACACTGATTTCAAGATAGGAAATGTATGTGTGAGATAGGAGAGGAGTCAGAAGTCTCACCATTCACAAAGGGGCTAGGTCTGCAGATCATACACAGCTCACACCTTTATGAAAGTTCACTAGCCTTTAAAAAGAGAATATTGCTATAACAGCTAAATCTCATGAATTACGAGCACTACAGACTTCAAATCCCTACAGTTTAAAAACTTGTTGGAGCCCACCTCTCACGGAAGTTAACTTCGCTTAGGATTGTGATCCTAGATGTTATGAACTAAGCGGAACTAAGTAAGCACCCAAAAAACCACCTCTGAAAAAGTTAGTTCAGATCACATTTTGCTTTATTTACTTTGTATCTGGTATCACTATGAGTAAAGAATGCCTACAGTACAGCAGCCTTGCCAAACAGAGGACAAGAAGAACAGGATGCCAAAAATCATGCCAAGCTTCAGCCTGCCTATGACTTCTAAAAAAATCAAGAATAACACACCCTTGAATAAACCTCAATAATTCTCTCCCTGTACCATTACTAAAATTTCCTGCATTTTATGACCTTTTAGCACTGTGCTGGTCCAATGACTACGCATTATAAACACTGCCAGAGTGACCTCTCTATCCCAGGGATGGACCATCATTTAGACACAGTATATCTTTAAGCAAGCAATAACACACAGTACTTATTACAGAACAAAACATGCACTGAACAAGATGTAAAGCAACATGTAAAGACTGATTGGGTGAAATGCTTTAAGGATAAGCAATTTAGAAGCATGTACCTTATGTACATTATTGCAATTTTTGGTCTTTATGAACATAAACCAGTGGGTAGCTGCTGTTGGTTATCCAGAAAGGCAACTCATGGCTGCCTATAAAATCAAGTATAACTATTTTTTAAAGCAGCCAACCAAGCAAATTAAAAGCTGTTATTATTTGTAAATGATACTTCAAGGCAAGTCCGTTGCAGTATCAAGTTCCTTGAAGGAACTAGCAAGTTCCTTCAAAGATATCTTACTATTACATTTGTCCATATAAACATGTGAACAAATCTAAAAATTACTTTAATATCTAGATAGAGAATTTCAGAATACACAAATCAGTATGAATGTGGCTAGAATTCACAAAATCTAGAACAGTGAAAGAAGCCTATATAGACAGTTCTAGTCAAACTTAGTTTTGTCCACATTCTTTTATTCACTTTTTCCTTTAAGATATTTTTTCCTTAAAATCAGAACACTAGAATGCCACTGATTCAACCATACAGGGTACAAAACCAGACATAAAATATTTATAAGTCATTTCAGATAACTATATCCACCTTCTGAAATCAAGACAATAATGTCCAAAACCACAAGAACTTTCAAGAACTATGTGGGTTTTTTTAACCTTTTTTGGGGAAACAAGTTTAATAGCTGGAAAAATGATGGAAATTTCATTTATATCTCTTTTATGCAATAGGTAGTTAGAACACATCTGTCAGCTTTTAGGGCACCCTTTCATCTTGAATGAGAATAACAGTGTAAGACTTCAAATGTTTTCACAAAATCAAAGTTGGAGAAAAAAAAAATTTACTTCAGACACAGCCGAGCTGATCAGACTATATACTGGAGCTATTTAGTTCTTATAATATGACCCTGAAACATTTAGCGCAATTTCTAAAATTAAGTCAATTTTCGCAATGCCATTTAAATTAAAAAAAAAAAAAAAAAAAGCCTGTAGAGAACTGTTGCATAACTAGGCAGGGCACCATGACAGACTTCCTAAGAATCTTCAAAGAAAACAGGGCGAAGAAAAACTTCTGGATAAAATGAAGAAATTCAAAAGGGAAGAAATATAATGGATCCATACTTTAAAGAATTTCATAAACGCTAAAAAACTATCCCCCAAAACCTCACTTTGAAAAAGACCTAGTTTTGTGACAGAGGCCATATCCACAAAACCACGTCACTTGTAAAAGAAAAAATTATAATTTGCATGAGCATTTTCAAATTGGCTTATGTTCAGCTGTGTCCTTCCTGTTAAATGACATCCACCTGTAATAACCATGAGGTTATTACCCATTTGAAATCAGTAAGCCATATAGGCTTGTGGCTTTGAGCTTTCCAAAAGCAATTCAGTGAAAAGAAAGCAGGGTGAAAGATGGAAGCATATTTTATTATTAGAAACAATTGGTGTTTCAAACTTACTGAGATGGGACGGGGTGTTAATAAACTTGGGGAGATTAATTTAACAGGAAATTTGTTAAATGGATTGTTGCACTTATTCTTACATCTACAAAAATACACCTGAAGCAGTACACGGCTAACTGCACTAGGAAAGAAAAACACCTAGGTATATAAAATTGTTTCAAAAACTATCTGCAAGAGATTCTGATAGAAGTAATATATCCCATTGTAAAGTGGGGGAAAGTATGATTTTCAGTTGCCCATTTCCTGTCCTGAGTATTAATTTATGTTAGAACTGTGAGACTATCTTCACGTATAGCAAAGCTGTTAATGTTCAGTAGCTCAGGGTAGCTCATTATATGCTTCTAGAACATTTATTGTAGGGAGAACAGAAGAAAAGTTTTTTTGGCAGGCTGAACGTTAAAAAAAGTTGGGTGTTTCAAGCTGCTGAGGGATCTGGTTGTGAAAATAAATCCCTAAGAGATGGATTAGTGGGCAGGTAATGGTAAAAGGCATCTGATAAACTGCAGAGTTATTTATTAGGTGCCTATCCCATTTGTCACAGGGCTGTCTCATTTATCACCCCCTCATGTGAGATGCATATATTAATATCGCACTCTGCTATCGTTGTCTGCCTGCTTATGCTCCTGGTTTTTAAATTCATACCTTACTTTTCTGTGCTCTCTCCTACCACAAGAAATTCCATCCAATTCTATTTCCAGATAAATGCTGAGAAAGGATTCTTGATCCAACTGCTATCATATCTTATACTCCTCCCAACTCGAAATAATAATGTAGAAAATACATTATGTATTTTCATATACATATTGCGGAGTCAGTCACTGCCATCCTGTTGTGCACAGATTTATTGTATGTATTGTTATGTCATTGTTCAATCAGTAAAAGCATCCTGTTTTCTTCACTCAACTGAAATTGATCTTGTCAACAGTATTCTGCTATAATACCTTTTTAACCTAAAGGGCTGATTCATGAAAACAGTTCCTGCTTTTGCTGGTTTTGTAGGACCATGTTAGCTCTTGCAAGAACATCATTTTTTACTGAAATGCCTATAACAAAAGGATGTAACTGTAAGTTCTTAAGAGTTCATTTTGTCTATGCTGAATCACAATAGTAGTTATCAGCAAGTCAGTTAAGGCTGTCATATGAATACTGAGTCCTGTATGCATCAGGGTAAAATGCAAGTCACGAAAAACTTTTGGCATGGAAATTTTGGCCATTAAGCCAGTTCTACCAGCACCTAATGAAAGAGATAAAGTTTCTGCTCCCTTTGAGTTTCTTGAACTATTTAAAAGAATGCTGGTTTTATGAGATAAAAAGCGTGCTGGTTTTCTGAGACAAAAAATTCATAGTAGTTCTGAGCTCCAACACAATCTCCCGATAAAAAGCATTGAGGAACGGACTTTTTGTACTAGCATAACGGACACTAGAAGTTCATGTTGAAAAAGAATAGTGCTTCATGAAACAAAAGGATGAAAATTATAGGCAACAAAATCAAAGAGAAAGACTCAGTTACAAGCGGAGCACTCAAGGAAACTCAACAGGCAACTAAAAAAGTTTTAAGCAAGTATTGAACCTGTTCATGTAGATATCTGGAGCCACTAAAAAGTAAACTGAGCCAGAAGTAGAGAAGTACATAACTGGTTTTCTGGCATTGCTCAACAGTCTACAATTACATGTCTCAAGCAAAGAATTCTTTTTTTTTTTTTTTTGTTCTTTCAATGTTTTAAGCATCTCCCCCCCCCCCCCCAAAAAAAAAAAAAAACCAAACAAAAAAACCCCAAACCAAACACAAGACCAAAAACAACCTGTTTTTTCCTTCCTCCAGTTTTTCTATGAAAACTCTGCCAGGCTGCCCTGTTTCAAACACAGAACCATATTCTCTCCTCCTTATTTCATCCTGAACAGGAACCAAAAGTCAAGCTAATATTTTTGACAGTTTTCAGGCTGTCCTATGGAGATGTGAAGAACAAATTAAACTTGATATGTACTATTTTGTATGCAATTTTGAAAAGAAGAACTTCACAGCTATTTGTATCAGCATTTAGATCAACTAAGCACAGATGTATATAGAGGAATTCTGAAATCCTAATTTATGTTCAGATCATAACTGGCATCTCACTAAGAAGACAACTGCCAGAAGATTTTGAATAAAGAGGCAAGAATTCTAAAAGATGCAGAGCGGAGTTGCATCATATTACAAAGTCTGGGTAGGAAGAGAAGAAATTGTCAATTGAAATCAGATGGAAATACAAAGAAACATAGTAATATACAGGGCAAAAGAAATTCCTGAGCACTTCCATAATCTTCATAAAGCAGTTAAACTAAGTTTTTAGGAAAAAAATTGTACTTAACATGGAATTTAACAGACTTGAGCACCTGCCTGGGACATAGACCCATAGTTTGGAAAGGTTAAAATAATTCTGCAAAGCACATGGAAAAGCGCTGAAAGTGTCAAAAAAGAAACACAGCATACGGAGCACACAAAGAGTATGCAGTGCATAATCTGAAAAATATTCTTACAAAACCTTTGAGAGAGAAATAGATTCTTAATATAACTGACAGAACTGAGCTCCAGGTAATTGTAAACTAGATGCTACAAGCCAAAATGATAGTGGAAGTTCCAGGAAAGCTTTAGCTCACTGTCCTAGGTTCAGCAGTAGCAGTCATTTTTTTCTCCTTCTTAGTAGCTGTTGCAGCACTGTCTTTTTGACTTTCAGCCTGGGAACAGCGTTGATAACACCAGTGTTTTTACTTGCTGGTCAGTGATGTTTACTCTGACCAAGGACTTGCTGAGTCTCATGTGGTGCCAGGGAGGAGGGGAAGCCAGGAGGAAGCAGAGACAGGACACCTGACCAAAACTAGCCAAAGAGGTATTCCATACCACAGCATGTCATGCCCACTGTATAAACTGGGGGCAGTTACCCGGAAGGGTTAGACCACTTTTCAGGTCAAGCTGGGTATCAGTGAGTGGTTGTATTCTCTTGTTATTTCCCTTATCATTATTATTATTGGTGGTAGCAGTAGTGGTTTGTGTTACACCATAGTTACTGGACTGTTCTTATCTCAACCCGTGGGAGTTACATTCTTTCAATTCTCCTCCCCATCTCTCTGGGAGCGGGGGGAGGGAGGCAGGGGGGGAGTGAGAGAGTGGCTGAATGGTTCTGGATTGCCGGCTGGGCTTAAACCAGAACAGTTCTTTTTGGCACCCAACATGGGGCACGAAGGGTTGAGATAATGACAGATCTGACCACAGTGTGTCTAATCGTATTTGTGATAAGCATCCATTGTTTTGGATTAATAGTCTCTTGTCATAATGCTGATTTATTGGCTCCCAAAGTTGTTGCTCTTGATCTCACAGTTTCAGCCTGTCATACCTTACTTATAGCCAGTATTTTCTGTGTTAGTGTTTATTGGCTGTGGGCCTTGGGCTAAGGTTCTTGTTCCATCGTACTTTATGGTAGTGACTTGTAATACGATAGGCTCATTGATCATGAAACTGATCTGGCTTGTATTCCCAGTGTGGTCACCACCTCTGTACCTTGGGAAGTATATAATAGAAGTGTATTGCAATTACACATCTTTTTTCCCCTCCTAGGGTGGTCAGCCTATGAGGGAGACATTCCCACACACCCTAGTGACAAGTACAGCAGCTACTCAAACTCTGACTATAACAGATAACGCAGCAACTCCAAGCACAGCAGCTACACCAACCCCAGCGACGAGTACAGCAGCTACTCAAACTCTGACTACGACAGATAATGCAGATACTCCAGCTCCAAGCACAGCAGCTACACCAGCTCCAGTGACAAGTACAGCAGCCTCATTTGAGAGTTCTGAAGGCTTTGAATGGCCTTTGGGTACCCTTGAGACCTGCCTGCTGATTGTGATGGGGATCAGCATGCTGGCACACATACAGAGTGTGTTTTATCCACAACCATTTTGTCTGATCTCAAAAGTTAAGCGGAGTCATGTTTGGGTCTTGTCTAGGATTAGACGATGATATAGGAAGACCAAGAGATTTTTCCCAAGGATGGACAGTCATGAGTGGCAGGGTGTGTGGGACAGTATGGGCAAGTACCTAGTCCACTGGGCTCCTCCAGTGCTTTGGAAGCGTCGGAGATGGAAGGCAGCTGTATGGAGTCCCCCAGCGACAAGCTGCAGAAACTGCTGGAGGGAGGGTGAATTATTTTGAGCCTGGTGGGCCAATGACACCTCAGGCCATCAGGGCAGAGATGCAACATAGAGAGGGACTCATGATCGAGGGGTGGACTTAGCAATGGACATTATTGCACAGGTTATTCATGAGTGTGAAACGTGCTGCAATTAAGCAAGCCAAGCAGTCAAAGCTTCTTTGGTATGGAGGACGATGGCTGAAGCACAAATATGGGGAGGCCTGGCAGACTGACTACATCACACTCTGTCTCCTGCTCTGAAAGACTGTTACAAGAGATGGAGCCCGAAATCATAGACTGGAAGGACTCACCAGCTTTATAGGGATTGGTCCATGCACCAAGGAATGATCTCTCTCTCTCTCTGCATATGTATATGTATGTACATATATGAGATAAGAGTGATGGCATATTGAAAATGTGGGATCTGAGCATGATGTGAATGGCATGGAATAAGGGGTGGATACTGTCCTGGGTTCAGCAGCAGCAGTCATTTTTTTCTCTTTCTTAGTAGCTAGTGCAGTGCTGTGGTTATGACTTTCAGCCTGGGAACAGCGCTGATAACACCGATGTTTTTAGTTGCTGCTCAGTAATGTTTAGTCTGACCAAGGACTTTCTGAGTCTCATGCTCTGCCAGGGAGGAGGGGAAGCTGGGAGGAAGGAGTGACAGAGCACCTGACCCAAACTAGCCAAAGAGGTATTCCATATCACAGCATGTCATGCCCACTGTATAAGCTGGGGGTAATTACCCGGAAGGGTTAGATCACTGCTCAGTCAGGCTGGGTATCGGTCGGCAGGTGGTGAGCGGTTGTTTCTCTTCCATTGTTATTTCCCTTATCATTATTATTATTGGTGGTAGCAGAAGTGGTTTGTGTTGCACCTTAGTTACTGGACTGTTCTTATCTCAGCCTGTGGGAGTTCCATTCTTTTGATTCTCCTTCCCATCCCTCCGGGAGCTGGAGGAAGAAGGGTGGGGAGTGAGAGAGTGGCTGCGTGATTCTGGATTGCTGGCTGAGCTTAAACCACGACACTCACCTGACAGGTATCTGTCCTATTGCAGGGTATGTGAGAGAAGCAAAGGTAAAGCTAAAACTTAAAATGATGACATCTGTAATTTTTTCAGGAAAAAAATTGGATACAGTGGGTCCAAACCATGTCAGATTTTAAACTGATTCTGGGCTCATTCATGTAGAAAGGCAGTGAAATGTTAAAAGATTGATTCCAAGCTGTCTTTACTAGCACAAGGAAGCTGTCAACAGAATATAAAAATACGCTGACAGACTTCAATTACCCTTTCATGAAGGCATCAAGAAAATTCTGGTAATAAAAATCTTAATGACAAATTAAATTGATTAAGGAAGATTCAAAAATGAAAATGGAAGAAACTACAGAACTGATTAATATCTCTAGTAATTTCAAAAGCAGAATTACTAATGATGCACTGAAAGAAATTATGAGAAAAAAACACTTTTACATACCCACTTCCACTGAGGTGGTTCAAAGCAGTCAGGCTGACCCTTCCTAAAACTTTAAAGGAAGTGTTGGTGAAGCAGATCTATTAGAGCACTATTTTAACCAGAAATACATTCTATTCACTTCAGCTGGTAGCTATATAGCATGATAAAATTCAGATACAAACAGCCCTCAGTGGTAGCCACAAAAATTTTGGAGCCTTGGTTCAAATAGTTATTGGAAAATATACATCAATTTTTAAGTATTATACCTGCTATCCAGAAATAGCATTGCTAAAGCATAGGAGCTGCAGTACTGAGAGACAGTAGATCATAATTAGATTGTTAAAAGCTCAAATGTTTTGCAAAATATGTTATTTCAAAAACATTGCTGTCCATCCAATACTTAATTGAATAACCATAAGACTTAAAACAGCACTACTGCAAATCGCTCTTATAGAAAGAAACACCCCCCCAAATACATAAACAAACAAAAGCCAAAACAAAATCCAACAACCCCCCAAAACCCTGTGATCATCAAAAGATCAAAAGCATTTGTAGCTGTAAGACAGTGTTCACAGGTATAACTGGAAAAAAGGCTCCCAAGGTAGGTATTTCTTGCAAGGTTCATTTTACATATGGTAACTAAGGAGCAAGCCTTCAGCCTTTCACTTTTTCCAGAGAAAAAGAGTTATAAAAACAGACTTTAAGTTTGAGAAACTGAAAAGGCTGAGCTGATGAGTGGAAAAGAATGTAAAAACAATATGAAATCTAATCCACAAAAGGCTTCACAGATGTCTGAGGTAAAAGAAGTCAGTTCAGAGATTTGACTGTACACATCTGCACTTCAAAATACAAGTAGTCCAAAGAATGAGACCAAGCACAGGACCGCTGACTGCCTGTTCCTTAATTAACAGCTTGTTCCCTAGCTCTGTTCTGAATCTCACAACAGATGTTGCCTGGGCAGTATTCAATAAGCAGAATGAATGACGATACGCAAGTTTTAACTTCCTTCAACCCATACAGTCCTCCAGCAGTACTGGGTTTGTGCCTTCAGACCCTCTGCATGTCTTCATACCACATCTCAGGTTTACAGCACAACACCAACATGTTTTGCAGAAAGCAAAAGAAGCGGGCATTGACCCAAGTCTCACATTCATTCAGACAAAATTAATTGTCAAAAAAGGTATCAGAGTAACAGCTATACGTCTTATGGCCACAGTAGAACTTGCTGAAACACCTGTGTTGTAAAGTGTGAACATGTCCAGTTTCTTCTAGCGACAGCAAGCCCCAAGCAGCACGATGTGAGCCAGTTTGGGCTACTCAACTCTGGCATCAGGGACCGCTTCTTGTCCTTCTTGTTAATCAGGATATAGAGAGACAAGGCATAATAACATTGCAGCTAACTTCATATTTCTCAACATGGAAGTGAAAGAATAGCTATTTTAAAGTCCTTGAACTGAAACATGGCATACTCAGGATGTTTTGGATTATCAGAGAGAGTCAAGTAACATCAGTGAGTCAAGAATGAGTGATGTGAGTCAAGAGAAAAGTTCTATGAAAATGAATTACAGAGAAATACGCAACCGTATGTTTTAATGAACAAATGTTTTAAGATTACTTGTTATTCTATTAGGGATTCATTCACAAAATATGTCAAAGACCTCTTGCTATGTATTGCTTAAGAATGTTACAGTATTGCAAGCAATATGCAATGCAACATTAACAACGGCAGTAAGATTATGGAAACCTCATATAAAATCATAGAATAGTTAAGGCTGGAAAGGACCTTAACATCATCTAGTTCCAACCACCCCTGCCATGCCCAGGAACACCTCACACTAAACCATGCCACCCAAGGCTCTGTCCAACCTGGCTTTGAACACTGACAGGGAGGAAGCATTCACAGCTTCCCTGGGCAACCCATTCCAGTGCCTCACCACCCTCACAGTAAAGAACTTCCTTAACATCTAACCTGAACTTTCCCTGTTTGAGTTTGAACCCCTTACCCCTTGTCCTCTCACTACAGTCCCTAATGAACAGTCCCTCCTCAGAATCCCTATAGGCCCCCTTCAGATACTGGAAGGATGCTATCAGGTCTCCATGCAGACTTCTCTTCTCCAGGTTGAACAGCCCCAACTTTCTCAGCCTATCTTCATACTAGAGGTGCTCCAGTCCCCTGATCATCCTTCTCGTGGCCATCCTCTGGACTTGCTCCAACAGTTCCATGTCCTTTTTACGTTGTGGACACCAGAACTGCACACAATACTGCAAGTGAGGTCTCACGAGAGCAGAGTAGAGGGGCAGGATCACCTCCCTCGACCTGCTATTCACGCTCCTTCTGATGCAGCTCAGGATATGGTTGGCTCTCTGGGCTGCAAGCACACACTGCTGGCTCATGTTCATTTTTTCATTGAGCAACACCCCCAAGTCCTTCTGCTCAGGGCTGCTCTGAATCTCTTCTCTGCCCAGCCTGTAGCTGTACCTGGGATTGCTCTGACCCAGGTGGAGGACCTTGCACTTGTCATGGCTAAACTTTATCAGGTTGGCATCAGCCCACCTCACAAGCATGTCAAGGTCCCTCTGGATGGCATTCCTTCCCTCCAGCGTATCAACTGAACCACACAGCTTGATGTCATTGGCAAAGTTGCTGCGGGCGCACTCAATCCCACTGTCCATGTCATCCACAAAGATGTTGAAGAAGACTAGTCCCAACACTGATCCCTGAGGGACACCACTCATTACTGGTCTCCTGTTGGGCATTGAGCCATTGATCGCAACTCTGCGGGCAGCTATCCAGCCAATTCTTTATCCACCGGGACATGCTGTGAGTGCTTTATTCTGTAGCCTTTGCAAGTTATCTAGCCACATGATATGCTATTCAGTTAAAAGTAGCATGGTTTGTCATAAAGCCTATGTTTCTTCCAAGCAGAAGAGTTCTTCTGCAGAGAATTGCAACATGGGTCAGACAGCACAATATAAAATTAATCTATGAAATTTAAGTAACTTTCAATTTTAAATGTACTGCTTATTCTCATCATATTAAATGTGTTGCAATATGCAGCCCATTTGCCCTCTCTAAAGAATGCCAATTGCTTTATACTTTTGCCTCCATTTTAAAATAATCTAATCACCAAAACAAGAAGTATTACAAAAAGCAGCAAATGTTCTTTTAGAATTGAGACATTTCCAGGTCAAGACACAGACATTCTCAGCCAGAAATGATAGGACATTTTAACGGCTTTTTAGCAGATATCATCACAAACTTGCAAAAGTATGGTGTGTAGAGATAAGACTACTTATTTTGTTTAGGACAGTGGAATTAATCTCACAGATATTTATCCCAGTGGTTCTGTTTGGTACTTTTTAAGTGTTGCATACTCCCATCTAAACAACATTCCTGAGATATTATATACCCTTAACCCTCATTCAGCCTTTAGTCTTGTGCAACAGCTTTCTCCAAGTATGTGCTTTTATCAGTACAAAATTACCAACCTTTATTTTCTTACTTTATGAAATTCTCTCTGGACTATTAATTAGTAAAAGCAAACAAGGATATTATAATCTTGGAATTGCCAGCATACTCTCTCACTCTTGGGTGCCATGATAGAAGGTAACTGTCCAATTACAGCTTCTGAGAGCAACACCTTCTAGAGTCTTCGTGAAGCAAACTTAAATTCAAGGTTTTTATTAGCTAATATTCTTTGTCTTTGCCTCCTGCTTCAAGTTTCTATTTTGTCTTTAGGCAATTTAAATATTTGATCAGTATAAACAACAACAACAGCATCAAACTGTATGATTCTATTTCTTCAGTTGTCAACTCCTGAACACACAGACCCAGGAGATCAAAACAGTGCCAACAAGGTAAGATTGAGACAACACAGACCACTAGCGCATAAACCTTTCAACAGTTAACAATACAACTCACTATATCTCAATGTTGGTTTTATTCCACTATGAATTAAACTTATCCAGAGCAAACTGTTACACACAGGAGCAGTTCCTCTGTTTTCACTACCAAAAAACTTAAAATTCTCTAAAACACACCTCATTCTGATTCCCAATCCATATCTGAGTGTGCCATACAGTGGAGAGGTAACACAACATAAAGTGGCCCCACCGCAGGGAAGAGCTGAGACCCTCAGCCACGGGCTGGCACCTTGGGGAAAGCCTGGGTAAGGGAGGGTAAATGGTGCCCGGCAGCCAGGGCTGAGGGGAAGTGGGTGAGAAACAGCCCTGCGAGTCCAGAGGGCAGAGAGGGGGGAGGGCAGAAAGGGCTTGTCTTGCCCAGCAGAGATGTCCCTGGGGCACCGGGAGGGACCCCGGTGGGCCCGGGGGGTTCCCTGCAGCCCTTTTCCAGGCTGGAGCAGAGAAGAGTGTGAGGTGGAAGCAGCAGCAGAGAGGAGCTGCTATGTACTGACAGCAGACCCACATTCCCCATCCCCTGTGCTATTCCGGGGGAAGAGAGTAGAAGACCTGGGGATGAAGGACTGAAGGCAAGCCTGGGAATAAGGGAGAATGGAGGAAAGATGTTTAAGGTTTTTACTTTTTTCTCCTCATCCAATTCTATTTTTAATTGACAATACATTAAACTAATTTTCCTCAATTTGAATCCATTTTGCAGTGTTGGTAATAGGTCAGCAATCTCCCTTTCCTAATCTTAACCTATGAGCTCTTCCATATTATTCCCCGTGTCCTGCTGAGGAGGGAGAGTGAAGAGCAGTTGGGCTGGTGTCTGACAGATAGTCAATGTCAACTCACCACACCCTCATCACACTTAAGAAAAAATATTGAATAATACTGCGATAGTCTGGTAAACTTATAAGGCAACCTAAAATGAGGTTTGATTTTTTGTACATCTGTAAAGCAGCAATAGGGGCCAACTACATGACATGCAGAGAAATAATACAAGGACATTGTATATGAGAGAAATGGGAACAGAAATTAAGACATAATTCAGGATGTGGCCTGAAGCTGTTCCACACACAGATGTCATGTTGATGATGGTAACCATGAAGCAGTTGCAAGCTGCAGTCCTGGAAAATAAATGTCTCTAAGAAAAAATGGTTTGTCATTTTTGCAGAGTTGAAAAATAAACAGTAAACAATCTCTAGGTGAGATGAATTTGTGTACAATAGGTAAGAAATTTAAGCTATTTGTTCTGGTTTTTTTTTTTTTTCCTTTTACTTTTAATCAGAAGAAAGGACAAGTGAATGGAGACACAAAGAGACTGGAGAGGCTAAATATCTTCTTCTTTGGACAACTACAAAAGTAGAATAAATATTTTATTAAAAAACATATATCTGAATACATTCATTCCAATAACATTGTGTGTCCAAGTGGCACCTTGATCGTGATGAAGAGATGCAAAGGATTTAGATGAAGAGATGCAAAGGATGCATATGTGTATCATAAAAAATACAGTGTTAGGACTTGGTCAGTCAAAGAATCAAGAACTCAGTGAGCTTGTTATCATTTCTTACAGAATTAAAGCTCTCAGCAATGTCAGGAAGAAAAATTTGGAGACAAAGTCTCATAAGCAATATTTCAGCTACTAATCAGATTTGATAGTGATATAAGGAGATCAACCTATTTATATTTTCAAAAATGTGAAAGGTTAATAGGAGTACACGTCACAGTCTGCAAACACTGATACAAGAAGAAGATAATGAATTTTAGGGGGACCTCCTATCTGTTTAGCCAGAATATAATAGCAAAAGTTGAGCAGAAACATTTTTTAAATGAATTGGCTAAAGGAAAAAAAAATTGCTATGGAATATTGAAGCTTTGCCATCATTTCACATTCTAAGTTGAGTCTGGATATATTTATAAAGTTATATGACTAACAATGGCTGAATGCATTAAAACGAGTTCCAAATATTTAATTTAGATTAGACTGGCATTTTTTCACTCCAGCTCTAAAATATATGCTTGTATAGAATCATAGAATCAAGTAGACTGGAAAAGACCTTTAAGATCATCAAGTCCAACCATTACCCCAGGACTGCCAAGACCACCACTAAACCATGTCACTGAGGGCCCCATCTACATGGTTTTTGAACACTTCCAGGGATGGTGATTCCATCACTTCCCTGGGCAGCCTGTTCCAATGCCTGATCATCCTCTCTGTCAAGAAATTTTTCCTAATATCCAATCTAAACCCCCCCCGTGCAGCTTGAGGCTGTTACCTCTTGTCCTGTCACTTGTTACTTTGGAAAAGAGACCAACCCCCACCTCACTACAACTTCCTTTCAGGTAGTTGTAGACAGTGAAAAGGTTCCCCCCGACTCTCCTCCAGACTAAACCTCTCCAGTTCCCTCAGCTGTTTCTCATGAGACCAGTATGAACTGGTCACTGCAATAAAGGTTAGAAAAGTTGATAAACCTAAGATACTAGCTTACACAAAAGTTGTAATTTAATTCACTAATATTTAAGTTATGTTCAAGTGCTGTATTAAATCTTTTTTTCTTAGTTCGTTTGTCCATAAATAGTAAGAAGTTAACAGGAAATAGCTGAATGCATATGAAGAAGATGTACTGGAACGAATTTTTGCGCAAGAGCGAGCTGTTACCTAATTCACCTGGAACTTAATGATAAACAATTTTTTCATCGTAGTGTGTTTGCACTGTAACTTTTTAATGGCAAGTTAATTCTCATGTATTTATTTTTAAAGTTTGGAGCTATTTCTGTTAATGGGTAATATTTTCTATTGAATAAACTCAGTTTGTGAGAGATTTTCTCCCAGTTTAATCCGGAAATCTGTGGGCTTTACTCACTCTACATTTTCCTTTCTGCGTACATCAGATTCTGCTTAGAGACCCAATGTTTGCTGGCACTATTCACGTCTAGACATGACAGAGCATTTCAAACTGCTCTTGATATACAGAAAGTCACTATGGCCTGCACATAGCATTTCTCAGCAATGCAATATTTTGTGTTATATGATATTTTGAAGCAGCGTCCTTGTAAAGAATCCCATCATATGCAGCAATTTCATCTGTGTAGCCACTGTAATTTTATACTTGGAAGAATCTGTGCTGCTTCTTTTTGCCATCCATGAAGAATTACTCTCAAACTGTTCTAAGGCTGGATCATTTTATCTGTTTGTTTGAGCGTGACATATTTTGCTGCAGAGGTGGACAGTATCAGCATCATTTACCCTAGATATTTTTTCATGCAACTCCCTTCCTAATTCATAGGTTATTTTGAAAGCATCAACTTAATTTAAAAAAAAAATCTTCAATTTAATACTAATTTTTTGAAGCTGATATGACATTTCAAATATTGCTTCCACAAGATGTGTCTGTCAGAACTTACCTCAAATGATTTCAAGCCCAAATACTTGAGGAAATGACTGACACTTAAAACATACATTTTTGCTTTTTTCTCAATATAAATATATTGTGACTCTACCAGAAATCTTAATCACAACATAGATATTCTAGCCTAATAGAAACAAACTGGACAGAAGATTTTTTTTCTATTGCTCTATTTACTATAAATACTTGCATGTATCCAGTATCCAGTGCAATGTATACTTATGGTGTTTGTTATGCATCTTTTAAATATGTTTTCTTTCACTTACATAGCTTGTCTTTTTCCTAGTCACACTTATGTACCATGAACCTACACATATTCAAACGCTCCGTGAATCTTCCTGAAAATGTTCAAAGCAGCTCACCATTAAGCCAGAGAAGCTGCAGCACTATCAGGCAGAGAGCTTGAGGCTCAGAGCACATTGTGAATTTAAAGTTTACTGCTCAAATCCTGCTGCTTGGAGCCCTCCCCCATCAAGAAGTACATCCATCTTACTCTCTACTTACAGTGAAGCAAGGAAGAAATACACCTCACTGTCCTTTAAATCTCCAAATAACATCTTCTCATGCCACCCAGAATCATACCTTTGAACTTTAGCTCTTACTTAAAATTCAGCTTGAAAACTGCAACTGTTTACAGCAGGAGGATAGGAGGAAATACCTACAATCTCCCAAATTCTTTTGGGAAGAAGCTGTCCCATAGCTGTAGTATCATGAACTCACTGCAACAGTACAAACTAGAAGTAATTTTTGGATAAACTAACCACAAAATGACTTTGTATTACATTTCCATGTATTTAGAACGGCAGCCTTGCAAGTCCAGGCAACATGATATTGCTGCTGCTAGTAATACGCCACAGGCTCTGTACTCTGTACATGGCCTCAGGACTTGCCAGGTGGCATCTTCACCTGTGCTTGGTTTAGGTGACAGCATATTGCCTGGTGGTGCAGTGAGCATACCTTAACTTGCTCTAGGTTATCTTTCTGAAATTGCATGGATTTACTTCTGAAACATATTAAACCGCACATGGTAAAGATATAATAAAACTAAGCAACCATTGCATAATTAAACCTTTGGACCAGTAAGAAAACAAGTGTTAACCATGGACTGCAATCATAAAAAAGCAACCCCAAGTGGAGCAAGTCCAAGGAGGAAGAAAACTCCCCACCAGCAATACTGCCATTCCAGAAAGGAACATGAATGTTCACAGCTTGCCATAAGAACATTCCAGAAAGGTGAGCATAACACCCAGAGTGTAGAATCAAGAAATCTTGTTTATAGCAGTATTAAGTGGATCATTACTGGGAATGGGCTGAAATTTTAGGTTAGTATCATTTTATTCAGAATAATGATAACTGTTTGTAGTACTTTGATTAGACTGTCAAGACATTGATTTGATTCCCAATACAAAGCATACTTTAGCCCACACATTGCAGAAGGCACAGTGCAGCAGAACATTCTTGTATTAGACTAATTTCTACAAAAGGGTACACGTTTTATTCATAATAGCCTTCACAAAATTATTAAAGGCTATTATTTGCATAATAGCCTTCACTATAATCTGCTTCTAAAGTAAAGAGGTAAAAGTATTCTTCCATGCATGCTCTTAATTCTTTACTATAAGTACCCATCCACAAGTCTTTAAAACTGTTTTGACAAGCTGAAGTATTTATTGCACAGATTAATGCTGTATTACTATTATAAAATGAAGCAGGTAATGCTACTGATTTCCACAAATTTCAGTGAGCAGCAAATCACTAAAAGGCAATGTTAGAGACTAGAAAAATATTTTAAATTGAGACTGAATTACCATGCATTGGTAACAACAATAATTCTTTTTGGTCGAGCTCTGGGAACACCAATAGGACATGGAATGGGAAATTTTTCATTCCATCTCTTTTGTTCACTTCACAAGATGCTAGTTTTCATAGTATTTCTACCAGTCATTGAGCTCTACCATTCAGAAAGTTATCCAGAATTGGCCTACTAAGAGAATACTAAAGCACAGGTCACTCAAATCAGTTAATCACGAGTTTAATCAGATAAACTAATATTTAATAATAAATAATCATATATTAATAAGATAATATTATTTTGTGATATTATGTTACCATCACAGCAATTCAACAGCATACCATGTAAGTATGTCAGCACACATGTGATTAACCATTGTTTACTTTTGCACTGTAAAGGTAAATAATGTATTTTAGAGAAGCAAATTCTCCACCACTGTGCAATCAACCATTCTAGACAAATTCACCAAAGTGAAACAAAAGTGAGAGGTGAAAGTTCTGTCTGTGAACTAGTGGGTGACAGCTCACCAGCTGCCCAAATTATTCTCAAACACTTTGGCACATCTCTAGATAAAAATTATTATGGTTCAGAGGATTTGATGTAGACAGGATCATTTGTTAAACTATAACCAAACTTTTTCAATTTACATTAGTGAAGTTATGAAGCTGAACTATGGCAGCCACTTCTACTAACCTGTTAGTTAAAGAAAAAAGCCACAAAGCATGACATGCCTTCAAATCTATCTATATGTGTAAGCAGATGTGTATATTCAGGAATGCTTTTAAGCATCACTAATACTGATACAGAAAAGATACTGCAGTCATCTTTCATAACCATACTTTTCACGGGTGCTGTCTGCCTGAACAACCTTTTTCAGCTTAGAGTGTTCATCTGTCTTGTAGAAATCGTTCAGCATTTTCATTCATCATTTGAATGAGGTGTGGTAAAACTTCTAATTCTTTTTCTTTTTTTTTTTTTTTTCAAGCTGAACTAGTGTGCTTTCATGGACTGTGCTTTCTGAGCCCATTAATAGTAATGATGTTATATGGTTCACTCTAGTCCTTTCCATGGGCTGCTGCTCACATCAGAGCAAGTCATAAAGAGGCAAAGCCCTCCTGTATGGAAATGCATGGCTTCACTGGAGTGGGGTGAGTGGAGAGCAGTTAAAAAAGTTTCAACTATTAGAATCCACTGTTTTGCCCAAACAGCAAAACAACTAAGCAAGCACAAATAGAAGAGGGACTCATCAGAAATAGAAATTAACTCCACTATTACCCATTTTTCACAGTATTTTGTGCTTATACACATTCACAAGAGTAAACAATGAGGTCTTTTTTATGGCCTGTACATGGTATTATTCTGAACTGCCAATTCATTGCATTCTGCTGGGTATGTGAATAAAAGTGAAAGCTCACTACCCTCCCTATATCTTAGGAAGCTGTCAGTTATGTCAAATAACCATCTCATTCTGAGCTATGCTGCACCCCACATCTTCCCAATCTCAAATGACTTTACAGCATTCAGAATCATGATTACTGCTCTTTGAAGTGGCTTTCAAATTCTGTATTTGTGTGAAGGATTCATCAGTTTATTTGGAAATTGCTCAGCTTTCTTCCTATATTCCAAGAGCAGGGCTGCTGACATCCATATGCAGTTTCTTTCCAAAGAAACTCCTCCTTTTCTTTTCAAAGGTCAGTTGTCCAAATAAGGTGCACATTTTGGGGCTGCTAAATATCAGTCTTCCCAGATGGCTCTATGGATGACTTTAGGACACTGGTGCAAGCTGGGAGTCACAGCACAGAAAATATAACTCCAGGGAGAGCAAACTGATACTCTGAATTCAGGACTGCTATGACCTAGAATGCCTGAGAGTACTCAAGGTTGTAAATTACAGCAGTTCTGCATGATCACCCTAATATACTCCATTGAATTTGCTTCCTGAGTGCCTACACCATCCAAACATAGAAAATAATGTCATAAAAAGAAAAAATACCTTTTTCTACAGGTAATTTACTATTGAATAACAGAATACTGATAGAAAAACAAAAACAAAACAAAGAAATAAAAAAAAAAAAACCACAACCAAACACACCAACAAACCCAAAACAAAACAAACAAAACCAAAACCAAACCCAGCAGGCAAAAGCAGCCATCACACTTCTTCGCTGATCCAAGTGTGATGGAGAAGCTGTATATCCATGCCTTACCTGACATTGTCAGGTAATCAAAGCATGCTACAAAACATACAAGCAAACAAACTCCACCAAAACCCTCCAGACATTCTCTACAAAGATCTACACAACAACTGAAGGAAAAAACACATCAGTCATCAATTTCCCTGCTTCATACAATGAAGGAAACAACGGAAATATTCTGGGTATGCACTTGAAACAATCTCCTTCAGAAGAAGCTAAGCAGGGGAACAGAGGTACCCCAAAACCCCAAGAAAAACTCATAAGAAATAGAATGCAATTGTCATTCAGCGTCATAGAGAAGAAAAGCAACTGATAGGACTGTGACCTATTTTAAGCCCCTCACGCAGTTTGTTCACTCACTCCCCCCTCTTTTTTCCCCAGTCCCGGCGGGATGGGGAGGAGACTTGAAAGAATGAAACTCCCACAGGTTGAGATAAGAACAGTTTAATAACTAAGGCATAACACAAATCACTACTGCTACCACCAATAATAATAATGACCAGGGAAATACAAGAGAAAAGAATACAATTGCTCACCACTATACCCAGCCAGACCAAGCAGTGCACCCCCCACCCTTCCAGGTCTCTACCCTCCGTTTTCACATCCTGGGCATGACATGCTGTGGTATGGAATACCTCTTTGGTCAGTTTGGGTCAGGTATACTGTTTCTGCTTCCTCCCGGCTTCCCCTCCTCCCTGGCAGAGCATGAGGCTCAGAAAGTCCTTGGTCAGACTAAAACATTACCAAGCAGTAACTGAAAACACTGGTGTTATCAGCACTGTTCCCAGGCCGAAAGTTGAAAACACAGCACTGCAGCAGCTACCAAGGAGAAAAATGACTGCTACTGCTGAACCTATGACAGTATCCACCCCTTATTCCATACCACTCACGTCATGCTCGCTCAGATCCCACATTTTCAATATACCATCACAGATATATATATACATCCACACATACACAGAGAGGGAGAGAGATCATCCTTTAGTGCATGGACCAATCCCTATAAAGCTGCTGAGTCCATTCAGTCCGTGATGTCAGGCTTCATCCCTTGTAACAGCCTTTCAGAGCAGGAGAGGCTGTGTGCAGTGTCCACACTCGTGAATAACCTGTGCAATAGTGTCCATTGCTCAGTCCACCCCTCGATCATGAATCCATCTGTATGCTGCATCTCTGCCCTGATGGCCTGAGGTGTCATGGGCCCACCAGGCTCGAAATAATTCACCCTCCCCTTCAACAGTTTCTGCAGCTTGTCGCTGGGGACTCCATACAGCTGCCTTCCATCTCTGACGCTTCCAAAGCACTGGAGGGGCCCAGTGGACTAGGTACTTTCCCATAATGTCCCACACCCTGCCACTCATGACTGTCCATCCTTGGGGAATATCTCTTGGTCATCCTACATCGCAGTCTAACCACAGACAAGGCCCACACAACACTCTGCTTAACTCTGGGGACCAGACAAAATGGCCATGAGTAAAATACGCTCTGTATGCATGCCAACATGCTGATCCCCATCACAATCAGCAGGTAGGTCTCAAGGGTACCCAAAGGCCATTCAAAACCCTTCAGAACTCTCAAATGACACTGCTGCACTTGTCACTGGGGCAGGTGTAGCTGCTGTGCTTGCCGGCTCTCTCACCACCAGCTGCTCTTTGTCTGAGGTCCAGATCTTCTTCCTCTGCCTTGCTGGGAAGTGCTGCACGGTCTCCTGCATCCTCCTGGGGCTCGGGCTCGCGGGGCTCTGCGAGTGGCTGCCAGGGCATGCACTCGGCCACCGCGGGGCTGGGCTCGGCTGCAGTGCTCGGCTCCTGTTTCCCAGGGCCACGCTCCCGGGCCGTTTCGGCTGCTGGCGGCTCCCAGGGCGGCCCCCCCTCTGCTCCCCACAGCCTCACGAAGACGGAGGCGAGGACGAGGGCCAGGACGGTGAAGAGCAGTCGGGCATCTAGCTAGAAGTCCACGTTCATGACCGCCCCCCCCCGCTTCTGGAGCCTGCCCATATTACAAGCCATTCCAATAAAGTACAATGAAACAAGAACCTTAACCCAAAACCCATATCTGAAAAATGCTAAGATAACAAATACCGGCTGTAAGTAAGGTACAACAGGCTGAAACCAGGAACTCAAGAGAATGAAGAGCAACAACTTTGAGAGCCAATAAATCAGCATTGTGATGAGTGGCTATTAATCCTGTCGTTATCTCAACCCTTCCTGCCCCACATTGGGCATCAAAAAGAACTGTCATGGTTTAAGCCCCTCATGCAGCCTGCTCACTCACTCCCCCCTCTTTCCCCCTCCCGCTCCCAGAGGGATGGGGAGGAGAATTGAAAGAATGCAACTCCCACAGGTTGAGATAAGAACAGTTTAGTAACTAAGGTATAACACAAATCACTACTGCTACCACCAATAATAATAATAATGACAAGGCAAATACAAGGGAAAAGAATACAATCGCTCACCACCTATACCCAGCCCCACCAAGCAGTGCACCCCCACCCTTCCGGGTCTCTGCTCTCTGTTTTCACATCCTGGGCATGACGTGCTGTGGAATGGAATACGTCCTTGGTCAGTTTGAGTCAGGTATACTGTTTCTGCTTCCTCCCGGCTTCCTCCCAGCTTCCCCTCCTCCCTGGCAGAGCATGAGGCTCAGAAAGTCCTTGGTCAGACCAAAACATTGCCAAGCAGTAACTGAAAACACTGGTGTTATCAGCGCTGTTCCCAGGCCGAAAGTCAAAAACACAGCACTGCACCAGCTACTACGAAGGAGAAAAATGACTGCTACTGCTGAACCCATGACAGAGTGAAAAGGATGCATTTTCTCTTTCTTAAGTGGTGCGGAGAGAACAGAAGAAATCCCAAGCAAAGAAAAAACAGCATCACTTTTTTGTTTTAATTTTATAATTACACTCACTTTTATCTGTTCACTTACTTTCACACCATGGACATATCTTTCCTTTGCTCAGTGAGCAAGACATTTTTCAGCTAGATCAGGCACAAAAATTTACAGACCATCAATGATGCCTGCAGATACCTAGATGACATTAATTAAATGACAAGTCACAATCAGATGACATGTTTCGCTTAAGAAAGCCATGGCTGTTGTATCAGAGACCAAATGAATTAATCCAGACTGTTTTCTGAGACGGACAGCGTTATCAGTAACTCCACATACTGTCTTTTAAATGCAAAATGGTCCTGAAGCTTGAATACCAAACCTCTCTGAAGCTGAAAGAAAGTGACACCACCTCTGTTTTAAGAATGTGATCTTAATTTCAAGTCTACAGAATCGTAAGAACCAAATTTTTCAGTATTCAAAACCTTAACTGGTAGGCATTCAGAGCAGCCATATAGATACTACATAACTTGCAATTGTGCTCTTTGCAAAAGAAGCTGATCAGGAGCTAAGAGGAGCATGTTAATTTAACAGATTATTTAAAGTACTAAAATGGTTGCGCCTGGAGGATGATCAAGAAAACATCAGTGAAAAAGTTAATTAACAAGTAAAACTGAAACGTTGGTGCATAGCAGGGTATGTTTAACTTCCATTTCTGAAGCTGAACAGACCCTGAGAGGACTTTTACAGTGAAGAAATTGTAGAATGACTTTGAGGCCTGTGATCCAATCATAGTGGAAACCTGCCCTGACAGGTCTATTTATTCTGAACTGTGTGCTCCAGTGTCTGACAGAGCAGGACTATCAGAGTTGATCAGCAAGATGTATAATGTAGAGAGGTCAGAATCAATAAGGATTTGCTTCTGACACTATAGTGCTGAATACCTCACTTCATGCAGCAGTTCTTTTAACTAAAAATATCTTCCTGATTGCAGGCCTTCCCTTATTTTAGCACCAGTCACTGAGACTGAGAAAGCACTCACTGCCAATTATATCACTTATTGATAAGAATTCTAAGTGGGGGGCAGCAGTGAAGTAATTTTTTCCTGTGAATTTCAGCAGAATGAAAACGATGTTATGACAAAATGCCTGTTTTGTTAGAATTAAGGTTGAGAAGTCCTTACTGTTTAAAGACCAGCTCTTCTTAAAAATCCACACGCTTAGAAAAATCTATGGTACTGGATCAGGACAAAGGCCCATTTAGCCCAGTGTTCTAGCTGTAAGAATTGACAAAGTGAATGCTCAATAAAAGTTATATATAAAAAAAATAATTATACAGCAATACCTTTCAACTGTAGCCTCCCCAGTTCCAAATATCCGACTCGGGAAACTCCTGAATTGTAGATGGTAATTTTGGAACTCTGCGCATCTTCACAAATTATCCTTCCATTAACTTCACCAGGATAAACTACTTCTCCTGAAAGAAAACTAAAAGGATAGCAGATGCCAAGAACACCTGAGCCAAAGATCTGCTTATCTAGGTTCTACGGATAATTTCAAGTAGTTAGAAATTTGCTGTATTGGTTGGAGATCTAAACATGAATCTTTGGAAGAAGAGGCTTGCATAATAAACCTCTACTTAAAATCACATATGCATCCCTCATATGTGGATATAGCTGTGTGTCATACCTACCAGAATTAGCAGTTTCATTAACTAACTGGTACTAAAACTCTTATTCGTTCTCAAAATGCAAACATAAGCCACCTAAAGATGTCCAATTTTCATGAGATTCAACTTGCTTGTGTGAGTAATGTCTTTGTTACTCAACCTACCTTCTTAGTAAAAATCATTCCTAATATTCTAAGAATGAACTACAGGCATACTACTAATACTACAAATGACTGATGTTTGCTTTTATTTTGTTTTAAGATAACAGGGAAAAGAAGTATCATAATTTTACTTGGAAAAATTGGACTTTTTCTAGAGATTTACAGTGAAGCCTAACTTTGACTTTAAAACATAGTAGGGAAAGTTAATGGTTCTCTAGCCTCTTTGCCAAACTCATTTCCTCCTATTTCTACAAGACTGTTGAGCATGGTTTATTCATTTATTTAGTACCCCAGCTCACCATCTCTGCAGTAAGAACTTCACCTGTCCCTTACAATAATATGTACTTTTCTTCCCTTTTATCAAAAGAAAAATGGGGATGGCTTTGAAAACCTGAAAGGATCGAAAGGCCGTTTGAATTCTTCGTGTCATGAAAAGATCAGCCAAACTGCCCAGATCACCAACGTGGCTTCCCCCTGCTAAATTCTCCTGGCTTCCCCTTCTGCAAACAATACAGATATGTCTAACATAATGAATATTAGCAGACTGTATGCAGGTAACTCCAATGACCACTTTCTGGCTCTGGAAGGGAAAGATTACAGGTTGTACCATCCTGTGCCTTAATTCCCTATTTGTTTTCAGAGGCTTGTGGTTTGCTGCAGTTCATCATCTGGAAGGCTACGAGATAGCTGGAAACATTAAACTCATAGCATTCAAATTAAAGAAGCAGCATATAACAAGTTAAGAATCTCTTTAGATGCTGAACATTAAGTTTGCATGTCCTATTTTGAGTTCACCATTTTTAATTTTGTGGTCTCAGATAACTTCGGGCTTGGAGCAGGAGGAGTTGGACTGACAGTGTCTAGAGGTCCCAGCAGTCTACTGATAATTAGAGGAAACAGGGGTCATGATGTGGGAAAGATCATAATGCACTCCAGTTCTCTCACTTTCTACTATATTTAGTATCTTCATATGGCACCATTTTCTTCCATTTTACTTCCTATTTCAAGCTTTTGATAAAGCTTTGGTTTTTCTCCAAACTTCATGAAATCGTAATATGGAGCACTAGCTGATGGAAAAAGAGCTGCACATCACGGTAAACTCCATAATCCCTTTCAGTTCTGTTCTGTCATTAGAAACAAAATTATACTCAAAGTTTCAAACAATGTAATAGTTTTAACTAATAATAACAAATGGTACCTCCCCCCTTAAGGAAACATGAAGAAGTCATAGAATCAAAGAATCATAGAATAGTTAGGGTTGGAAAGGACCTGAACATCATCTAGTTCCAACCCCCCCTGCCATGCCCAGGGACACCTCACACTAAACTATGCCACCCAAGGCCATGTCCAATCCAGCCTTGAACACCGCCAGTGATGGAGCATTCGCAACTTCCCTGGGCAACCCATTCCAGTGCCTCACCACCCTTACAGTAAAGACTTTCTTCCTCATATCCAATCTAAACTTCTCCTGTTTAAGTTTGAACCTGTTACCCCGTATCCTCTCACTACAGTTCCTCATGAAGAGTCCCTCCACAGCATCCCTATAGGCCCCCTTCAGATCCTGGAAGGCTGCAATGAGGTCTCCACGCAGCCTTCTCTTTTCCCGGCTGAACAACCCCAACTTTCTCAGCCTGTCTTCAGATGGGAGGTGCTCCAGTCCCCTGATCATCCTCATGGCCCTCCTCTGCACTTGTTCCAACAGTTCCATGTCCTTTTTATGTTGAGGACACCAGAACTGCACACAATCCTCCAAGTGAGGTCTCACGAGAGCAGAGGAGAGGGGCAGGATCACCTCCCTCGACCTGCTAGTCACGCTCCTTTTGAGGCAGCCCGAGAAACGGTTGGCTTTCTGGGCTGCAAGCGCACACTGCTAGCTCATGTTCATTTTTTCATCAACCAACACCCCCAAGTCCTTCTCCGCAGGGCTACTCTGAATCTCTTCTCTGCCCAACCTGTAGCTGTGCCTGGGATTGCTCCAATCCAGGTGTAGGACCTTGCACTTGTCATGGTTAAACTTCATCAGGTTGGCATCAGCTTAATTTACAAAATAACAATACTTTTTATCTCTAAGATGTACAAGAAGACTGAAGTTCTTTAGAGGTTTCACAAAATAATTCTCACTGGAGATTTTTTTTGTTAACAATAAGCAATAATTCATAAATAATTCGGTGATGCTTTGGTACACAGAAACTCTCCATGCAGAAATTATCCTAAATTATCATAAAGACCTTCTCAGTCTAATAGTTCATATTTCTTTCAAATGCTTATAAAAGTGGGATCTAGAAAAAATAAGAGGGTTGAAAATTGTATTTTCAAAGATTGCATTCACATACATTTATGAAGGGAACAAGGAGGAGGGAAGCTGAATAAACAACATTAGCATTAAATGTTAAGATAAATGCAAAAATATTTTACCATCATTTACTCAGACACAACGTCTCCTACCCCTGTGCTGGCCACCTGCTTCCTATGAATTTGAGGATATTGCTTTTACAGAAACATATACTACTTAACAGATAAGAATGCAAGCAATATGGGGCAGTTTTACAGTTTTAGCACCCATGGCAAATGCTCTAACCACACCACCCAAGTCTTGGAAGGCAGACACATGGACTGTGACAGTGAAGACCCTAGGCCCACTGTAGGAGAGGATCTGGTTCGAGACCATCTGTGTCATGGGTTCAGCAGCAGCAGTCATTTTTTCTCCTTCGTAGTAGCTGGTGCAGTGCTGTGTTTTCGATTTTTAGTCTGGGAACAGCGCTGATAACACCAGTGTTTCAGTTACTGCTTAGTGATGTTTTGGTCTGGCCAAGGACTTTCTGAGCCTCATGCTCTGCCAGGGAGGAGCGGGAGCCGGGAGGGAGCAGAGACAGGACACCTGACCCAAACTGACCAAAGAGCTTATTCCATACCACAGCACATCATGTCCAGGATGGAGAGCAGAGAGCAGAGACCCGGAAGGCTGGGGGGGGGTGCACTGCCCGGTCGGGCTTGGTTTTAGGTGGTGAGAAATTGTATTCTTTCCTTGTATTTGCCTTGTCATTATTATTATTGGTGGTAGCAGCAGTGATTTGTGTTATACTTTAGTTACTAAACTGTTCTTATCTCAACCTGTGGGAGTTGCATTCTTTTCAATTCTCCTTCCCATCCCTCCGGGAGCGGAGCGAAGAAAAAAGGGGGAAGTGAGGGAGAGAACGGGCTGTGTGGTTAGAGAGGCTTAAACCACGACACCATCTTAGGAACCTGAACGTATACAAGTCCATGGGACCTGATGAAATCCATCTGCGGGTCCTGAAGGAGTTGGAAAATGAAGTTGCTAAGCCACTATCCATCCTATTTGAAAAATCATGGCAGTCAGGGGAAGTTCCCAATGACTGGAAAAAGGGAAATATAACCCCCATTTTCAGGAAAGGGAAAATGGATGAGTCAGGGAACTAAAGACCAGTCAGTCTCACCTCTGTGCCTGGCAAAATCTTGGAGCAAATTCTCCTGGAAGGCATGCTGAGGCACATGAAAAACAACAAGGTGATTGGTGAGAGCCAGCATGGCTTCACTAAGTGGAAATCCTGCCTGACCAATCTGGTGGCCTTCTATGACGGGGCTACAGAACTGATGGACAAAGGGTAGAGCAGTTGACGTCATCTGCCTGGACTTGTGCAAAGTGTTTGACACTGCCGCACACAACATCCATGTCTCTAAGTTGGAGAGACATCAATTTGATAGGTGGAGCACTCGGTGGATAAACAACTTGCTGGATGGCCACACAAAAAGAGTTGTGGTCAATGGTATAAAGTCCAGCTGGAGACCAGTAACAAGTGGTGCCGCACAGCGATCGGTGTTCGGACCAGTCTTGTTTGACATCTTTGTCAGTGATATGGACAGTGTGATTGAACGTGCCTTCAACAAGTTTTCCAATGACACCAAGCTGTGTGGTTCGGTTGACACGTTGGAGGGAAGGAATGACATCCAGAGGGACCTTGACACGCTTGTGAGGTGGGCTGATGCCAACCTTATGAAGTTTAACCATGCCAAGTGCAAGGTCCTCCACCTGGGTCAAAGCAATCCCAGGCACAGCTACAGATTGGGCAGAGAAGAGATTCAGAGCAGTTCTGCAGAGAAGGACTTGGGGGTCTTGGTGCATGAGAAAATGAACATGAACCGGCAGTGTGCACTTGCAGCCCAGAAAGCCAACCGTATCCTGGGCTGCATCAAAAGCAGTGTGATCAGCAGGTCGAGGGAGGTGATCCTGCCCTTCTACTCTGCTCTCGTGAGACCTCACTTACAGTACTGTGTGCAGTTCTGGTGTCCTCAACATAAAAAGGTCATGGAACTGTTGGAACAAGTGCAGAGGAGGGCCACGAGGATGATCAGGGGACTGGAGCACCTCCCATGTGAAGATAGGCTGAGAAAGTTGGGGCTGTTCAGCCTGGAGAAGAGAAAACTGCGTGGAGACCTCATAGCAGCCTTCCAGGATCTGAAGGGGGCCTATAGGGATGCTGGGGAGAGTCTCTTCATTAGGGACTGTAGTGATATGACAAGGGGTAATGGGTTCAAACTTAAACAGGGGAAGTTTAGACTGGATATAAGGAGGAAATTCTTTACTGCAACGGTGGTGAGGCACTGGAATGGGTTGCCCAGGGAAGTTGTGAATGCTCCATCCCTGTCAGTGTTCACAGCCAGGCTGGACAGGGCCTTGGGTGGCATGGTTTAGTGTGAGGTGTCCCTGGGCATGGCAGGGGGGGTTGGAACTAGATGATGTTCAGGTCCTTTCCAACCCTAACTATTCTATGATTCTATGATTACAGTAAGCAAAAAGCCTTAAGAGAAAAATTTGTTGCCATAACTTGTCATCCTACTAAAAACCAAACAAAGACCCACCAATACCCAAATAAAACAAAATAAGCAAGTATAAACCACAACAGGAAACAAATCAAGTGCTTCGTGAGCTTTCATTACCGAATGCTGCATTACTCACTGAGCCCTTCATTACTGGTACAGATACAGAGCTGTTTGTCATGGGTTCAGCAGCAGTAGTCATTTTTTCTCCTTCTTGGTAGCTGGTGTAGCACTGTGTTTTTGATTTTCAGCCTGGGAACAGTGCTGATAACACCAGTGTTTCTGTTACTGCTTAATGATGTTTTGGTCTGGCCAAGGATTTTCTGAGTTTCATGCTCTACCAGGGAGGAGGGGGAGCCGGGAGGAGGCAGAGACAGGGCACCTGACCCAAACTGACCAAGGAGCTATTCCATGCCACAGCACGTCATGCCCAGGATGTAAAACTGGGGGGGCAGGAACCCGGAAGAGTTCAGTTCACAGCTCGGTCATCGAGTGGTGAGCAATTGTATCCTCTTTCCTTGTATTTCCCTGATAATTTTTGTGGGTGGTGGTGGCAGTGGTGGTTTGTGTTATACCTTGGCTGCTGAATTGTTCTTGTCTCGGCAAGCGGGAGTTGCATTCTTTTGATTCTTCTCCCAATTTTTCCCCCCCCCTCGGAGTGGGGGGGAAGAAGGAGGGGAAGTGAGTAGTCGGGCTTTGTATTAGAAGGGGTGAGCTATTGTATCCTTCCCTTGTATTTGCCTTGTCATTATTGTTATTGGTGGTAGCAGTAGTGATTTGTGTTATACCTTAGTTACTAAACTGTTCTTATCTCAACCTGTGGGAGTCGCATTCTTTTCTATTCTCCTTCCCATCCCTCTGGGAGCGGGGGGAAGAAAGAGGGGGGAGTAAGAGAGCGAAAACTGTGTGGCTGACTGGACTTAAACCACGACAGTTCTTTTTTGGCGCCCAACGTGGGGCACGAAGGGTTGAGATAACGACAGGATTAATAACCACTCGTCACAATGCTGATTTATTGGCTCTCAAAGTTGTTGTTCTGGTTCTCACGGGTTCAGCATATGACACTTTACTTACAGCCGGTGTTTCTTATCTTAACATTTCTCGGACATGGGCTTTTGGTTAAGGCTCTTGTTATATTGTACTCTATTGCACTGATTTTTAATACAGTAGACTCAATGATCATGAAACTGATCCGGTTTTTGTTCCCGATGTGGTCACCAACTCTATACTTTGGGAGGTATATAATAGAAGTGTTTAGCAATTACACATCTTTTTTCACCTCCTTGGGTGGTCAACCTGTGAGAGAGACATTCTTTTATGCTCCCAGCCCCCCCACCAGACCGTTTACAGCATTGTTTGAGAATTTTGAAGGTTTTGAATGGCCTTTAGATACCCTTGAGACCTGCCTGTTGATTGTGATGGGGATTGTTGTGTTGGTGCGCATACCGAGTGTGTTTTTCTCACGACTTTTTCGTCTGGTCCCGAGAGTTAAGCAGAGTGGGGTGTGGGCCTTGTCTGGGGTTAGTCTGCAGTCTAGAATGACTAAGAGATTTTCTCCAAGCCTGGACAGTCATGAGTGGCAGGGTGTGTGGGACAGTATGGGCAAGCATCTAGGCCAGTGGGCCCCTCCAGTGTTTTGGAACTTCACTAATGAACAAATGCAGAATCCAGAAAAATTAGTAAAACACTTAAAGGAGGTGTGTTGTCATTCTGGTCACACCAGAGATGGACAAATCACGGCAATGTGCTGGGGCTTGGCCTATGCTTACAGAGCCTTATTCAACACCGTCCAGCACCTTCAAAAGGAATAAAATGTCCCTGGATCTGAGGGTGGAATAATGGACAGCACAACTGCTCCAGCTCTAAGCACAACAGCTACACCACCCCCAGAGACAAGTACAGCAGCTACTCAAACTTCAACAGTAATGGACAGCGCAGCTACTCCAGTTCCAAGCACAGCAGCTACACCACCCCCAGGGACAAGTACAGCAGCTACTCAAACTCCAGTGACAAGTACAGCAGCTACCCAAACCACAGTGATAATCACCGCAGCTAAACCAGAGGACCAACTCGTACCAATATCGGTTGCCCCTGTACGCAGGAGGAAAAGCAAAAAAGAGACAACGGACTTACCACCTGGGACAGCATCTGATCAGGAGTTATTATCACATGACGAAGAAGAAGAAGAGGTGACTTCCCGATCTCGGACCTCAACCGAGCTCCGGAATATGCGAAAAGACTTTACCCGTCAGCCAGGGGAGCACATCATCACCTGGTTGCTCCGATGCTGGGACAATGGGGCCGACGGTCATGAACTAGAAGGCAGTGAAGCCAAACAGCTGGGATCACTTGCTAGGGAAGGGGGAATTGACAAAGCAATTGCAAGAGAGAAAAAGTCCCTCAGCCTTTGGAGGCAGCTCTTGGCAGCTATGAAAGATAGGTTTCCATACAAGGACGATGTTATGAGTCGTTCGGCCAAGTGGACTACCCTGGAAAAGGGCATCCAGTCTCTGAGGGAATCAGCCATTGTAGAGATGATCTACAATATCAAGCCGAATAATGGGAATATACCCATAGATCCAGATGAAGTTGAATGTACACGGCCTATGTGGCGGAAATTTACACGGAATGCACCCTCATCATATGCCCACTCATTAGCAACAGTAACCTGGAATGACGTAGTACCACCAACAGTGGATGAAGTGATTCATAAACTCAGAGAGTTCGAAGACAATCTCACCCCTTCCATCATCTCAGCTGTGGAAAAGCTGTCCCAGGACCTCAAACAATTGAGAGACGATTTATCCAGCTCCTCACGTGTACCAACACACGTCTCAGCTATTAACAAAAGGCATCCTACTGTTCGAGAGAGAAGATATAGAAGGTATACACCACGGGGCACCCTATGGTTTTACCTGCTGGATCACGGAGAAAACATGACAAAGTGGGATGGAAAGCCTACTTCAGTTTTGGAGGAACGGGTGCGTGAATTGAAGAGGAGAATAAAGGTCAAGGCTGATCACCCCATGAAGGCTGCGGCTTCAGTCTCTGGTGAGCAGGCTCCCAGATGGAGCAGAAGAGATGATTTTACTTCAGCTCCTGTGATAAGGAATAATTCCTGTCAACAAGATGTGAGTGACCAATGTGATGACTATTAGAGGGGCCCTGCCTCCAGCCAGGTGGAGGAAGGGGACAATCGGATTTACTGGACTGTGTGGATCAAGTGGCCTGGCACAGCAGTCCCACAGAAGTATAAGGCTCTAGTAGATACCGGTGCACAGTGTACCCTGATGCCATCAAGCTGTCGAGGGGTGGAACCCATTTATATTTCTGGAGTGACAGGAGGGTCCCAAGAGTTGACTGTACTGGAGGCTGAAATCAGCCTGACTGGGAGGGAATGGCAAAAACACCCCATTGTGACTGGTCCAAAGGCTCCATGCATCCTTGGCATAGACTACCTCAGGAGAGGGTACTTCAAAGACCCAAAAGGGTATCGATGGGCATTTGGTATTGCTGCTTTGGAGACAGAGGAAATTGAGCAACTGTCCACCTTGCCTGGTCTCTCAGAGGATCCTTCTGTTGTGGGGTTGCTGAAGGTCGAAGAACAGCAAGTGCCAATCGCGACCACAACAGTGCACCGGTGGCAATATCGCACCAACCGAGACTCCCTGATTCCCATCCATAAGCTGATCTGTAGATTGGAGAGTCAAGGAGTAATCAGTAGGACCCACTCACCCTTTAACAGCCCCATATGGCCAGTGCGAAAGTCTAACGGAGAGTGGAGACTAACAGTAGACTATCGGGGCCTGAATGAAGTTACACCACCCTTGAGTGCTGTTGTACCGGACATGCTAGAACTTCAGTATGAACTGGAGTCAAAGGCAGCCAAGTGGTATGCCACAATCGATATTGCCAACGCATTTTTCTCAATTCCTTTGGCAGCAGAGTGCAGGCCACAGTTTGCTTTTACTTGGAGGGGCATCCAGTACACTTGGAACCGACTGCCCCACGGGTGGAAACACAGCCCGACCATCTGCCATGGACTGATCCAGACTGCACTGGAACAGGGGCAAGCTCCAGAACACCTGCAATACATTGATGACATTATTGTGTGGGGCAATACAGTGGAAGAAGTCTTTGAGAAAGGGAGAAAAATAATCCAAATCCTGCTGGAAGCTGGTTTTGCCATAAAACGGAGTAAGGTCAAGGGACCTGCACAGGAGATTCAATTTTTGGGAATAAAATGGCAAGATGGACGTCGCCAGATCCCCACAGATGTGATCAACAAGATAACAGCAATGTCTCCACCAACGAATAAGAAAGAAACACAAGCTTTTTTGGGTGTTGTGGGGTTCTGAAGGATGCACATCCCGAATTACAGTTTGATTGTAAGCCCTCTCTATCATGTGACCCGGAAGAAGAATGATTTTAAATGGGGCCCTGAACAACAACAAGCTTTTGAGCAAATTAAACGAGAGATAGTTCATGCGGTAGCCCTTGGACCAGTTCGGACCGGGCCAGATGTCAAAAATGTACTGTACACTGCAGCCGGGGAGAATGGTCCTACCTGGAGCCTCTGGCAGAAAGCTCCAGGGGAGACTCGAGGCCGACCCCTCGGCTTTTGGAGTCGGGGATACAGAGGATCTGAGGCCAGCTATACCCCAACTGAAAAAGAGATACTGGCAGCCTATGAAGGGGTTCGAGCTGCTTCAGAAGTGATTGGCACAGAAGCACAGCTCCTCCTAGCACCCCGGTTGCCAGTGCTGGGCTGGATGTTCAAAGGAAGGGTCTCCTCTACACCTCATGCAACTGATGCTACATGGAGTAAGTGGGCTGCACTAATTACACAACGAGCTCGAATAGGAAATCCCAGTCGTCCAGGAATTCTAGAAGTCATCATGGACTGGCCAGAGGGTAAAGATTTTAGAATGTCACCAGAGGAGGAGGAGATGATGCGTGCTGAAGAGGCCCCACCATATAACGAACTGTCGGAAAGTGAAAAGCAATATGCTTTGTTTACTGATGGGTCCTGTCGCATAGTGGGAAAGCATCGTAGATGGAAGGCAGCCGTATGGAGTCCTCGACAACAAGTTGCAGAAACTGCTGAAGGAGAGGGTGAATCGAGTCAGTTTGCTGAGGTGAAAGCCATCCAGCTGGCTTTGGACATTGCGGAACGAGAAAAGTGGCCAGTACTTTATCTCTATACTGACTCATGGATGGTGGCCAATGCCCTGTGGGGGTGGTTGCAGCAATGGAAGCAGAGCAACTGGCAACGCAGAGGTAAACCCATCTGGGCTGCTGCACTGTGGCAAGATATCGCTGCCCGGGTGCAAAACCTGGTGGTCAAGGTACGCCATGTAGATGCTCATGTACCCAAGAGTCGGGCCACTGAGGAACACCAGAACAACCAACAAGTGGATAAAGCTGCTAAAATTGAAGTGGCTCAGATGGACTTAGATTGGCAACGTAAGGGTGAATTATTTTTAGCCCGGTGGGCCCATGACACTTCAGGCCATCAGGGCAGAGATGCGACATACAGATGGGCTCGTGATCGAGGGGTGGACTTAACAATGGACACTATTGCCCAGGTTATTCATGAGTGTGAAACATGCGCTGCAATTAAGCAAGCTAAACGGTTAAAGCCTCTTTGGTATGGAGGACGATGGCTGAAATACAAATATGGGGAGGCCTGGCAGATTGATTATATCACACTCCCACCAACCCGCCAAGGCAAGCGCCATGTGCTTACCATGGTGGAAGCAACCACCGGATGGCTGGAAACATATGCTGTGCCACACGCCACTGCCCGGAACACTCTCCTGGGCCTTGAAAAACAAATTTTGTGGTGACATGGCACCCCAGAGAGAATTGAGTCAGACAATGGGACTCATTTCCGGAACAACCTGATAGATGCTTGGGCCAAAGAGCATGGCATTGAATGGGTATATCATATCCCCTACCATGCACCAGCCTCTGGGAAAATCGAACGGTATAATGGGCTATTAAAAACTACACTGAGAGCAATGGGTGGTGGGACTTTCAAACATTGGGATACTCATTTACCAAAGGCCACTTGGCTGGTCAATACCAGAGGATCTGCCAATAGGGCTGGCCCAGCCCAGTCAGAACTTCTACATACTGTGGAGGGGGACAAAGTTCCTGTGGTGCATATAAAGAATTTGCTGGGGAAGACAGTCTGGGTTATTCCTGCTTCAGGTAAAGGCAAACCCACTCGTGGGATTGCTTTTGCTCAGGGACCCGGATATACTTGGTGGGTAATGCAGGAAGATGGGGAAGTCCGATGTGTACCTCAAGGGGATTTAATTTTAGGGGAAAACAGCCAATGAACTCAATTGTATGCTGTTGTCTGCTATGTAATACTTTCGTAGCCCGACAACGAGATGTCTTCAAGTCATCAGCAACGGGCCCTCTGATCGTCATCCCAACAGAGAATGAACTTTAATGAAACCGGGCGAGTTCTACAGTAAAGGAACGATCAGCATCAGCAGACAACGATCCAACACTGCACACGGCTTCCACTGCTCTGAAGGACTGTTACAGGAGATGGAGCTTGACGTCACTGACCAAATGGACTCAGCAGCTTTGTAGGGATTGGTTTATGCACTAAGGGATGATCTCTCTCCCTCTGTATGTATGTGCCGATGTGTATATATACATGTGATGGTATATTGAAAATGTGGGATCTGAGCATGACGTGAATGGTATGGAATAAGCGGTGGATAATGTCATGGGTTCAGCAGCAGCAGTCATTTTTTCTCCTTCTTGGTAGCTGGTGCAGCACTATGTTTTTGATTTTCAGCCTGGGAACAGTACTGATAACACCAGTGTTTCTGTTACTGCTTAGTGATGTTTTGGTCTGGCCAAGGATTTTCTGAGTTTCATGCTCTACCAGGGAGGAGGGGGAGCCGGGAGGAGGTAGAGACAGGGCACCTGACCCAAACTGACCAAGGAGCTATTCCATGCCACAGCACATCATGCCCAGGATGTAAAACTGGGGGGGCAGGAACCCGGAAGAGTTCAGTTCACGGCTCGGTCATCGAGTGGTGAGCAATTGTATCCTCTTTCCTTGTATTTCCCTGATAATTTTTGTGGGTGGTGGTGGCAGTGGTGGTTTGTGTTATACCTTGGCTGCTGAATTGTTCTTGTCTCGGCTAGTGGGAGTTGCATTCTTTTGATTCTTCTCCCAATTTTTCCCCCCCCCTCGGAGTGGGGGGGAAGAAGGAGGGGAAGTGAGTAGTCGGGCTTTGTATTAGAAGGGGTGAGCTATTGTATCCTTCCCTTGTATTTGCCTTGTCATTATTGTTATTGGTGGTAGCAGTAGTGATTTGTGTTATACCTTAGTTACTAAACTGTTCTTATCTCAACCTGTGGGAGTCGCATTCTTTTCTATTCTCCTTCCCATCCCTCCGGGAGCGGGGGGAAGAAAGAGGGGGGAGTAAGAGAGCGAAAACTGTGTGGCTGACTGGACTTAAACCACGACACTGTTGAATTAATTTGTAAATACAGAAGAAGAATTGATTAGAAACAATCAGGCTGAAATTACTGTTAACTAGTGAATAAGCTCTTACAAGATCAACACCTTCAATGCTGCCTCAGGAAACCAGATTTTCTGCCTTTTTAGAGAGTTTTGAAAGTATGAGATCCCTAGATTTGACCCTCAAAAATCTCCTAGGATATTATTTCCTCAGAAAAATAGTATAAGGGAATGCACAGGTGTTTGGAAAACTCATGAGATCCTCTGTGGCTGATGATCTCTAGAGCAGACTATCCAACACCTTGTTCATAGCCAAGAAATAATCCAGGTCCATCATGGGAGACCATAACGAGTGAAGAACCTTAGTAATTCTTGTGACATAATTGCTCAGCACTTAAAAATAAACAAATAAATTGAGGAAAGTGGCATTAAATTTTTGTAAAGTGAAAGGTGCAAAACAAGTATCATAGTGAATTGGAACCAAATTACTCCCTTGTAATTCGATAAGATTTATGTAAGAGAACCTTGACTGGGTAAGAGTAGTAGTAAAGCTGATTAACTGAGGGAAGGAAGAAAGAGGAGATATAGCTGCTCAATTAAGAGAAAAAGAGGGAGGAATGGTCTGTATTTCTGTCTTTAAATACGTCTGTTCCCCATTAAAATTAGTACTTGTAGAACAGTTTCTGGGTTTTTTTGCAAAGGGAAAAAACAAATATTTCCACACAATAAAAACAACTGCTTTATCAAGACAGTGATGAAGGATATTACATCAGTTTTTCAGCACTGTAAATCACTGGAGAGTAATTTTTAAACAGGTGCATGTTTTTAATCCAAGTATCCATCTAAGCAACAATTCTTTGTAATGACAGCTTGTGATTCCAAGCCCAGACTTGGAAAGAGAAGAAATGAGACAGCTTTAGATGTCTGAATAGACACTACTGGTAGAACAGAAAAGCATGCACTTACTACACTCCTGGTTTCCACTACGCAAAAGTAGACTACTCTATGTGCCCTATTTGCTAATACTTGACAAGAAAGTGGGTTTTCAAGGCCTCAACATAAACTTGTTTCCTTGTACAGATCTTTTTAGCTGGAAGATGCATGTGATCAGAAATAAAACTACAGGAAGGTTTCACTATAATTATGACATGATGAATAAATAGAGATAGTTACCCTGGGGGAGAAAAAAAAAAGGGAAAACAAAAACAAACAAAAAAAACACAAACGACAAACCCACCCCATAATTTTGTTAATTCCTGAAAATCAACTCTCACAAATTCCACTGACCATTCCAGCAGCTAAGAATTTATCATGCATTTGGTCACTAGGGATGCAACTCAATTGGCTACACATTGGTACTTGGTAACATTTAAGACACCCCAGGGTATGGCTCCTGTCTCCACCTGTTCCACTGAATCTCCTCTAAGTCCTAAGCCTCATCTGCTTGACTTAAACAGAAGTTCTAGGACATCCAATACAGCAGTAGATGCAAATAGCAGAATACAACCTGAATTTGAAACAATATGAAGAACCTGCTATCATTCTGGAAGTCATTTTAAGGTTATTAACATAATTCTCTATGGTAAAGTGTTAGGAGCAGTATTCTGTTGGCTTACTTGAACACAAAAATCTGAAGTAAATTTATGAATACTTCATGTGTCTTAATAATGAAATGTGCCTACTGCACCATACCATTATGTATTTTGGTTTTGACGCACACCAAAACTAAACCTCTTTCCAAAATGGATAGTCCTGGTCTCACTCTGAAGTGCAGCCAGATGTCAAGATTATCAATGTTGGGCTTATTTTCCTTTTCACTGTGTACCTCTATACAAATGTCAGAACAAACCACAAAGCTGTGTAATGAATCCAAAGTATATTTTCTAGTAGTAAGTCAGAAAATCAACTCTTTGGAACAGATAGTCTTCTGTACCTTACACTAAGTCAATAGCTGTCTGGCAAAAGAAAGCTATTTTTTGTTCAGGGAGATGACAAGACAGTGAATCATAAGTTTGTCCTTTCAAACAGGTTAAGAGAAAAGGAGGTGAAGCAGACACTATCCATTTGCGTGGTGAGGAAGAAGGCATTTTTTTTGAGTTATCCATTAAATACCAAATAAAAATAGCGTGTACTCAAGAAAATCCTCAGATGTTCCTGAGGTGTGGAAGGTTTGGAAAGTTCATTAGAGAAGTTCTGATGGACTGATTTGCACAGACACTAGAAAGCAGTCAAATTATTGGTCTTTCAGTCTGCCATCACATTTATAAATATTCAGTCCTTCCTTTTCTAGTAGAAATCTCATTATGAACAAAGATGTTAGATACTGTGTCTTATGTTGTACAAGATTCTCTCCCCCTGTCTCATGAGCCTTCATTTATTCTCTCCTTGACATTCCGTGGGATTTTTGGTGTGGGTTTTTTTTTTTTTCCCTCCCACTTTTCAATACGTGTTTGTTTCTGGCAAATAAAGTAAATTAGAAACAAAAGTAATGTTGTAAAACAAACAAAAAAAAAAAAAAAAGAGCAAAGCATACTGTATTCAAGGGTTAAGAACATGAGTATAAAATGTAATTATCAAAGATATTTTTTGTGAAAAACATTTTGTAAGCTAAAAATGAAACCACATTTACCATGCACAGACATTCAGTGTTGATAAATATTTCAAAATATTTTTTAAAAAGTTTGGTTTCATTTAGTTCAATAAGAAAAAAATAAGCAGATGGCAGCACAGTATGTGCCTTTTGGATATTATGATAAGATCTCTATTGCTGAAATGTAAAAATTACCTTGTGGCTATTTCATCAGTATAGCAAGCTATGCTGTTTGAAATGCAGAAACAGACATTTAGAATTATGAGTTAACTCAGTGTGCAGGAGTGTCTTCAAAGCAAATTAGAGTTCAAGTTCTGAACAGAGTTTTTACTTGAACAATCTTTGTAATATCGCAGTTAAAAGATGCCCATAAAGCAGCTATTAGTTAGGCTTCCTGCTTCCTTTTAATATGCCAGTAATAAATATTATAGCTACAATAAACTACACAATACCTGAAAATTGCTGTTGTGAGAACTTCAACTCCGAAGTTAATTAAGAAATGTAAAATGTAGTATGACACAGAATGTCATGTAATAGTTTAAAATGTATCTCTCGGATGCACAGAAGCGTAAATACAGTTTGGAGTTTGTTTGACTTTTAATATGAAATTTTCAAGTTTTATATATATATATATATACACACACACTATGGATATGGTTTTTTTTCACCTGAATACAGATGACTAGAAAAGAACAGTTACAGCATCAAACAAGAAAGGCAGTGACAGATAAGGATTCTTGAAGAAACAGCTGGGGTTATTTATCAACATTATATTTATCACAAAATACTCCCTACCTGGCTCCAGATATTTTAAGAGCCACTTCCTTGGGGGAATAAATGTTTAAGCACAAAGCTTCTACTACCTATTTGCAGCCCAATTTTAAAGAGGATGTAGGAAAAAGAAGGATAACTGCTGGGGAAAGAACCATGGGTTACAACTACAGGGTATTTTATAGGCAGTTGCTACTGGCTTTGACTGCACTCCAGGCTGGCTGGATGCAAGCCAGCAGCAGACCAGAAGATGCCAATGTACAATTAACATGGCACTGAGTTTGAGCTAATAAGCCTTGCTGGGAGACACGGTTTTCAGGCTCTTGTGGCACTCAGGCTCAGCACCATGCTAACCCAGCTACATGGCTTCCAGTTTAGAGCTGGCTTGCATCCAGCTGGTTCAGAGAACAAGCAAGGACAGCTGGTATTTGCTCTGAATGTAGACGATATTTACTAGTGACTGCCACTGTCTGCAGAAAACTCACACAGCAGAGACTGTGCTGAGAGCAGGACCTTCTGCTCCTGTTAGCTGGAAATGCAGGACAGATGCTGAAGGTACTTGGAAGGCAAGTTGAAGGTATAAGCAAGGGGAAAATTTTATCTAAGACACAACTCCTAAATATATTTTTTTCTGTCAATCTTCACTGACTAAATCATTATGCTGTCCTTCTGTGGTACTTCAAGCGTAACTGCCTCATGTTCATAGAAGAAAACAGCACAAATGACTTGACAGATGCAGTGCACAAAACAAAGGTCACATCTGCCCACAACAACATGCAGACACAACCAAAAATCCCCAAAGCTGCTTGCATCATCATGTTCTGAGTTCACAAAAACATTTGAATTATAACTCAAAGCCCAGACTATCCGCTGCAGGAAGCATGAAAATTCCAACAGCGAAATGAATCATAGAATCATAGAATAGTTAGGGTTGGAAAGGACCTTAAGATCATCTAGTTCCAACCCCCCCTGCCATGCCCAGGGACACCTCCCACTAAACCATGCCACCCAAGGCTCTGTCCAGTCCAGCCTTTAACACCGCCAGCGATGGAGCATTCACAACTTCCCTGAGCAACCCATTCCAGTGCCTCACCACCCTTACAGTAAAGACCTTCTTCCTCATATCCAATCTAAACTTCCCCTGTTTAAGTTTGAACCTGTTACCACTTGTGCTCTCACTACAGTTCCTCATGAAGAGTCCTTCCCCAGCATCCCTATAGGCCCCCTTCAGATCCTGGAAGGCTGCTATGATGTCTCCATGCAGCCTTCTCTTCTCCAGGCTGAACAGCCCCAACTTTCTCAGCCTATCTTCATATGGGAGGTGCTCCACTCCCTGGATCATCCTCGTGGCCCTCCTTTGGACTTGTTCCAACAGTTCCATGTCATTTTTATGTTGAGGACACCAGAACTGCACACAATACTCCAATAAACCCAGACTTCCAACTTCGGGATTCCACTTCAGACAGACAAGTGAAAAGAAAGTCTAATGCAAGGCTCAGTTTATAACCCTAGTATATATACATATATAACCCCTATATACATATCAGGAAGTTAGCTCAGTAATAGGATGTAATGCCACTTACTCCAGTGGCTTAGGAGGCAATTAAGAAAAACATTTTCACTGAGAGGATGCTCAAACACTGGAAACAAGCTCCCCAGGGAAACAGTCATGTCAGTGTTCAAGAAGCATTTAGACATCACCCTCAGACAGATGGGTTTAACTTTAAGGTTGTCCTACGTGGAATCAGGAGATGGACTAGATGATCCTCATAGGTCCCTTCCAACTCAGAATATTCTATGATTCTGTGATTCAGTTAAAACAACCTGTGGTGAACGAGACTGAACGTGTTTTTCAGATACAATAACCTTCCCTGCAATTAACCGTGTAGACAGTACACAGAGTAACGAAGAAAAAAAACTGATAAAGAAGTTGTGAATTAAATGGAAAATACAGTTATTAAGGGAGATGAAAAAATTTAAAAGAAGCTTTTTTAAAAAATGACTGCTACAGCTGAACCCAGGACATACATATAAGGATTCAATGCAAAATCATTAACTCTTTATGCAGGCCCAGTATCAAGAGCAGACTACTCTGAGGGCAGTGTGCTTAAGGCAAAGTAAAGATTGCATTCGGTAAGTCTCAGGGCATACATCTACTTACCGAATGCAATCAGCCTGTAAGTCTTAAAGCTGAGCTGCTGCAGTTTAAGATGAGTTTTGATGAAAGCAGACAACATGCAATAAAGAAAGCAAGATCATATGTGGAAAGGTGTGGAACAGATCTGCCTCAGAACTAGTTGCTGCTGGCATAAGGTAGAGAAAAAGTTTCTTCCCGACAGGATGAAAAGATGAGTGAGGAGCTGGTACGACTTGGAACCTGACTTTTCAGAGACAACCCTTGAGAATTCTTTCCCAACTAAGAAAATGAAGGTAACAAATGTTAGATGAGGGAAGCTAAGCCCAGCAATTCCCTTGCTGGAAAGAAAAACCCAACACCTCTACAAACTCTCCTGAAGAACCACTTAGTAATTTAGCTTCACTCTACAGAAGGTACTAGTTTTCACAAAACAGAACTACTGAGTATCTGATACCAAACTTACAGTCGTGAGAAATACTTTTTTTTTTTTTTTTTTTGGTGCGAAACTTAATCCTTATGAAAACTAAGGATTATACTGAGGGCTTCTTTGATACCCCTTTCATACCACTGTCCCAAATGTACTTCATTGCGCGTATAAAACAGCAAGATTTAGTTGTAACAGGAGGTAATTTGTAATTGGAGGCCAATTTGCTACTAACAGTCCATCAAACTGTTTCAGAGAACTACTGATCAAAGGTGGTTTATAACTGAGGTACCTATTGCTACTCAATACACACATTAAAAGTGCTTTTCTACAGTCTTGAAATTTAAGCCAAAGTTTAAATTCTGAGGCGTAGTTAGGAAAATTTTATATGGGTAGAAAGTAAATACCCTTCACAGTATAACCAGGAATGTAGGCAGCTAAATCCATAGTTGAATACAAAGATATCTACAGTCATTCCTTCCCAGCCTTAAGAGCAATGCAACATGGTCTTCATATTTGGAGGACCCACAAAATCTTCTATTTGTACCACCAGCACTGAACGGCAGGTACAGGTAGAACTCTTGAAACTGAGCATCTTCTCTCTGCAAGTAACAGGTCTCAGATCTTCCCTAGAGGCTAAGTTTGGTTGTGCATGTGGATCTCCAAAAAGGGTCAGCTTCAGCAACATACAGTCTTACTTTCTCCTAATACCATGGGCTAAGAGTAATGAAAAGCCTTTGTGGGTGCACAACCTTCCCATGTAGCAAATGAATAGCTGTGGCACAGGAACTGGACTTAAACTGTTTGCAAGCTGTCAGCAGCCAGGGGACTGGCTAATTCACTTCTGAATCTATGCTTCTGAATTCAAGTTTCTTACAAAGCTGAATTCATAAGTACAGATTTTATTGCCTCCAATTACTACTTATGACAATATTTCTGCTATTTTTCCTCTATACTATTAGACTCTCTACTTGTAAATATTCAGTCTCTGAAACGAATTTAAAAGACAACTCATGCTCCTGAACGTGGCAGTAAAAGTATAGCTAAATCAGTGCTCTTGTTCCAGCAATAGATATCATATTTTCCCTAGGATGTTTTTAGTCATGAAGTATGCATTGCCCCAATTGCCAATTACACAGATTCCGCTTATATTTATTCTAGAACCCTATGAAATAATGAGACCTCCCATAAGTCAATGAAAAAAAATAAGGGCCCTGTACCATTCATGCTTAAATACTAAAACCAATACTTTCACATCTTTATTGCCTAAAGAAACAATTATTGAAGAAAAAAAAAAAAAAGAAAAAGGAAGAAAAAGGAAGATACAGAATGTGGTTACAGAATAACTACATTTCTTGATGGAAGTAATTTATTTGAAGAAGTGCCTTTTTAGTTCTTAAAAAACATAATTACTTGTCTCAAATCCAAAATCCAGTACTTGCAGAGGTTAAGGTGCTTTTAGAATTTGAGGGATCCTGATTTTTGGGGGCCAAGGTTTCAGAACTGCTTCTCAATGTACCAGTGATGGCAAAGCAAGATGTTAAAGCTCAAGCTTGTAGAAATGTCAAAATACAAAGTCCATATGCCCCAAACCCCATTTTCTCAGTTCTATGTAAGTTTCAAAGAGATAAAGTGAAGGTTTCTTTTAACAAACTTATACGAACTGTAAAATAAACTAAAACAAAAACCTCTAATGAAACTAAAATGAAAACCAAAGCTGAATCAAGGTGAACTGAATAATATATTTTTTAAATTTGTAAGGGGAGCATATTAGATCCCTCACTAGATCAGATTACTACAGTGGGTTTAATATAAAGCCTGAACATTAATAGCCTGTGACTTCTTGTTTAAGGATTGTACAAAGTGTAGATCTTGATGTCTAAGCTCCAATTCAACCTTTTTCATCCTGCTTTTCACTTCTTCCTTCACCTGTACTTAACTTCAGTTCAAAACATAGTTACAAAAACCTGAGACCCCCCCAAAACAAACGAACCAACCAGTGTAGATTTCCCTAACACTTATGCTGCAATTGCTTTTCCTCCAGCATCTGTCTTGGGTACTATTTACTACTGTCTCTAATTAGCAGATTTTGGATATCCAGCCATTCTGTAAAAATAATATAACCAAAATTATTAAATAGTTAAATAAAATATAAGCATCTCAGTATTAACTGGATTAAAGAAAGGATTATATTGACTATTTTAATTTCAGTACGTGCTGAAATTAAATTAAATAACCTCCATCCATCCCGTGAGCCTCTAGATTTGACAGAAAAGTCTCTGAAGCTGACATTCTCTTCAACATTATTCTGACTGCAGCAGAATAAAAATTCCTAGTTAGCACTTACCTAGCACTTTTTATCTTCAAAGCATTTTTCGAACGTTATAATTAATTTTGACAACAACCTGGTGAGGCTTGTAAGAGTCATCCTCCCTAGGTGGGAGAAACAGAGAGAAGTCGCTTACCTAAAAAGGAGAGGTGAGGAATAAAGTTTGAAAGTTTCCAATTCTTTGCTCTATGTTTTGATCACATCTACAAACAGCATTTTGAACAGTATTTATTCCTGTTATTGTCTCATTCCAATGTATTTTAGTCTTAAATCATGAAAGTTAAAAAAAAAAGGGAAAATTCACATGCTGAATATAGAACCTCATCTTAGTACTGTGTATTTACCATGAAATATTTTCACTACTTACAGCACATACATATAAATACAAACAGGACTAAGAGACCTCAGATCACCTTGAACTAGTAGATTTCAATGTATCAAAAATTATTACGATTTCTATTTATTTTATAGGCAAGATTCCTTACTCTTTGAAAGAGTCATTTCCCTGCTGTGTAAATCAGCCATTTTCTTTTCTGACTACATGAGTAACTGTTTCAAAATCCAACAGCATAAAAGGCACAGGGAAGGCAGCTGAAAATCCTTTTTTCATTGGTTTAGTCTCTGAATGACATAAAAGTGGCATAATCACTGCTCTTGCAGACAAACAGTTGGGAATCTTCTGCAGTAGGAATTCATTTCAGGTATTAAATGGCAGCAGCTGCCTGTTTGGTTTTTTTCTTTCTGCATTTGAGGAGCAAGCCCAGGGAGGGAACTGTAGTTTCCCTCTTCTTTAGGAGATGTTGCAGTAACTGTCTGTGAGCATACCTACACCAGTGCAGGGCAGAACAGACTGCAGAATGACAGCCTGCAAACCAAATATCAAATTATCATGAAGATAACTCCTAACTGGGAAAGCATAAGACTAATTAATCCTCTGCCTGACCTGTGGGAATAGAGATTTCTCACTATTATTTTCCTGCTTTTTAGACACGTATGACTCTATAGGTATCAACAAAATGGTATCACATGGAAGTTCAGAAAGGCAGTGGAAATGCATGATCAGTAGTTGCTATTAAGTTTCAAAGTAAATGAGAGTACAGTCATCTTTCAGATGTCTGTAGGAATTACATTACTGTAGAAAACATCCGCTGATTGTGATTTAGGGTCATACTGTCAGAATAATAGAATGGTTTGGGTTGGAAGGGACCTTTAAAGATCATCTACACCACCTCCCTGCCATGGGCAGGGACATATTTCACTAGACCAGGTTAATCAAAGGCCTGTCCAACCTGGCCTTGAACACTTCCAACAGTGGGGTATCCACAGCTTCCCTGGGCAACCTGTTCCAGTGCTTCACCATACCCACAATAAAAAATCACTGACGTCCAATATAAATCTACTCTTCTTCAGTTAAAACCCATTGCTCCTTCTCCTTCTTAATAGGTATTGTTAAAGCGTCTTCCTGTCTTTCTTATAAGCCACCTTTAAGTACTGAAGACTCCCAAAGCCTTCTCTTCTCCAGGCTGAACAACCCAAACTTTCTCAGCCTGTCTTCAAAAGAGATGGGCTCCAGCCTTTTGACCATTTTTGTGGCCCTCCTCTGGACTTACTCTAACAGGTCCAAGTCTTTCTTGGACTATGTACCTCTAAGAGCCCTTATTCTTCACATTTCTTGCCAAATTCAATTCCAACTGTTTCTTAGCTTTCCTAACCCCATCCCTACACACCCAGGCACTGTCCCCATATTTCTCCCAGGATCCATATGACATGACAAATTCTTACTGAAAAATTTTGCCAGATAGTAGTAGGAGTCTGTTACGGACCACCCAACCAAAATGAAACAATAGCTGAAGCGTTCTTCAAACAACTGGGAGAAGTTCCATGATAGCTAGCTCTTGTTTTTGTGGGGGGCTTCAACCTACCAGCTGTCTGCTGAAAGTACAATACAGCAGAGCAGAAACAATCCAGGAGGTTCTTAGAGGTTGTGGAAGGTAACTTCCTAACCCAGCTGGTTAGTGACACAACTAGGGGAGATGCCTGGCTAGATTTGCTGTTCACAAAAAGAGAAGGATAAAGTCTATGGGGCTGGATGGGTTTCACCCAAGAGTGCTGAAGGAGCTGGGAGAGCAACTTGCCAAGTCACTTTCCATTATTTATGAATGGTCTAGTAGGCAGGTCCCAGAGGACTGCAGGTTGTCAAACATGACAACTCTCAACAAAAAGGCCAGAAGGAAGACCCTGGAAATACAGGCCTATAAGCCTGACCTCAGTGCTTGGGAAAGTCAAGGTCATGGAGCAGATCATCCTGTGTGCATACAGCATGTTTTGGAAAACCGAGCCAACAAGCCCAGTCAGCATGGATTCATGAAGGACAGGTCCTGCTCAACCAACCTGATCTGCTTCTATGCCAAGGTGACCTGCCTGGTTGATGAAGGAAAGGCTGTGGACATTGTCTACTCGGACTTTAGTGAAATATGACACTGCCTTCCAGAGCATTCCCTTGGAAAAACTGGCTGTTCATGGCCTGGATAGGTGGATTCTTTGCTGGGTTAAGAAGTGGCTAGATGGCTGAGCCCAAAGAGTGGTGGTAAACGGTGTCACATCTAGTTAGCAACCGGTCACTAGTGGTGTCCTTCAGCACTTGGTATGAAGGCCAGTGTTTTTTAATATCTTCACTGGTGATCTGGATGAGGGAGTTGAGTGCACCTTCAGCAGATGACACAAAGTTGGGTGGGACTGCTGATCTGCTGCAGGACAGAGTCCCTGCAGGGGGATCTGGACAGGCTGGGTCAATGGGCTGAGGCCAATGGCATGAAGCTCAATAAGGCAAAGTGCTGGGTCCTGCATTTGGAGGTTCAACTTGATGATATTAAAGGTCTTTTCCAACCTAGCTGATTCTATGATTCTATAATCAGTCAAAATATAATGCTTTTCCTAAAATTACATTTCTTTTTACCTAGTTAGAGCCACTCCTCTGAAAGCAATTATCAGATTAAAACAGTGTTAAGGTAGTTGGTTGGCTCCCCCAACTAAGGATTACTTTATGTAAAGCCTAACTGGCATCTGAGGAGAATGATACCAGATACTTGCCCATTCTGTACCTTTTTTGCTATTATATTCTTATCTCTAAGCCTGTTTTTAACCTTGGCCAGTGCTACAAGTAAAAACTGGAGTGTTTTTACTTCTCTGGAGTTAATGAATCAAAAAAAGCACTGGTAAATATCTGAAATCCAAGGAAAAAATGGGAACTGTGGAAGCAGCTTTTATTATAATTATTATTGCGCCAGTGTCATGTGTGTAGTATTACATAATTACATAATATATAGAATACTATATTACTATTGCTAATATAATGCATAGCATTATAATAACATATAATTAAGTAATAACGTAACAGAATACTCATATCAAGTGTTTTGTGTATTAGGAATTTGTAAAGGCTAAGATTAATTCTTTCTAGAAGTTGGGTTTTGTTTTGTTGGGGGTTTTTTATGGTTTGATTTTTGTTTGTTTTTTTTTGGTTTGATTTGTTTTTTTTACTATAGCTTTTATTACATTTCTTAAAGGTATTGCTTATTTGGTTAGTTTTTTTTATCAAGCATGTATCAAGTTCCCTTTGCTTTATAATTTAACGTAAATGCCGGATTTTTCAGTGTGTGCAATTTGCTCAAAAAACAACCTACATTTATAGAAAGTATTGCTTGCTTCTGCTTTGGCAAATCCTTACAAATCCTCCTTATAAAATAAACCCATACTTAGACAGAAGCCCACAAACACAGACATGTACACACTTAACACTGCAACTGCAGTCACATAGACAAGTGAAAGAGATAGGCAAATACAAGAGAAGGAGAATAATTTACATGGAAAGATGCAGAGCCATTATATAGCAGAAAACTAGTAGTGGAGACCTATGTCATAAGTAGTTGCATTTCAGTGCTCTCATTTTAACTATTTGCATGCAAATGTGAAACAGTATTAGCATAACTACTTTGCAATATGGCAAAATTGCTGGCGCAATATAAAACTCATACATTCCAAAAAACATATGTATACACAATTTCTACAACGTCAATGGAAAAAGAGACCAAAACCAACAACCAAAGATCTAAAAGATTTTCTGAAGGAGGGGGGTTAAAAATTTGATTTCTGTAAAGCTCTGATCTCTAGCTACCCCTTATTTTCTTCAAGCTACCATACTGCACAGAAAAGAACTGTTAAAGAGCTGAATGCTTAAGAAAAATTTCAAAGTAGGTGTGTGTGTATCATATTAACTATTGTTATTTATCTACCTCAAAAACTATTCCACTAAATGCAGAGGTTTTCTTGTGATTAAAAAAAAGGCGTAACTCCTTCAAACTACCTAGCTATTTCTCCAGCATCAGGGGATACTAGCAAGCACAAAGCCTTTGGATTTATATTGTATTCCTTTTAGAACAGACAGCTGGGAGGGAAAAAAAAAAAAAAAGCAAGCCATGTTGCAATAATTCTTCAAAAAATCCTAGCTCCATGTCTTTCAAGGGAGAGTCAGACACAATTTAGAAGCCTTCAGGTTAATTTCTAGGATACCGAAGGCAAAGTTCTGGCTGGCCTATATCAAGTGAAATGAAAATCCGTTTTTGCTTTCCTGGTCTCCCTTAACACCAGAGAGCTGGAAAGATTCAATTACATTTTTCTACAATTGATATTTGCAAAACAAAATTTAAGTTTATTTTCTGTTTTCTGTATCCAGCCATATTTCATGTCTCAATTTCAAAATATAGTTGTTTAATAACTGTTTTCACCTGTCTACTTCTGGAAAGTTGTTTATTTCTGGAAAAAAAAAAAAAAAAAACAAACCCAAAAACCAACTTCTTACATTTTTAAAGAACTGAACATGATAGAGCACATATAATAGTAGTGTAAGCTCCATTTCTAACCTAGATATAGAGTAAATGTCTCCAAGATGTCTCTTAGACTCTTACGGGCAAGTCTGTAGTTCTTGTAGTTCTGGAAGTCTTCCAAATTCCCTTCACCTTGCTGGGTATAAATGCTGTCTCATATTTGAAGATACAAAAGATTTTCAAGATTTCTTGCCATGTTAAATAGTTCAGTACTTTCAAGGATGAAGGAGCTGTGCAGCATAGCTGGAATTATTAACACCCTTTTACACCAAGCCCATATCATACAGGTAAGTTGACCACACAGCTGAAGCTTCAAAATGAAGTAGCTCTAGTCTGGCCCATCACCTTCTCCTGCTGGATGCTATGTATGTCAAAAGAGAAGTCTGCCTTCTTGCACCAAAATAACAGACATTCCAATAACCTAAAGAAAAAGGAAAAACAAAACAAGACCAAACCCAAACAAATTTAAAAAAAACAAACAAACAAAAAAAGCGGGGAAAAAACCCAATCCCACAAACCAGATTTAAAAAAAACTATTAAAACTCATTCTGTTAAAAAAGGGAATCTAAACCTACTTCAGACTGATTAAAGCCTACAGTCACAAAAAGCTGAACTTCAAAAGAACATAATAAAATGAACCAAGATGGTGCTCATACAGAATTATTTAATCCAACATGAATATTTATAATCAGCAGTCCAGATGATGCATAGTTAAGGTTAAAATTAGAATGGCATAAAATTTAAGCGAGCCACCAGTTTAAGTGGTATATATCACAGAATGGTTAGGGTTGGAAAGGACCTTGAGATCATCTAGCTCCAACCCCCCTGCCCTGCCACGATACAGAGGTGAATGTACCCTGCCTGTACTTCATCCTGGCAAGCTGGCAATGCTACCACAATTAAGATAGAGCTCACCTGCTTAGCTGAAACGCTCTGCAGCGGAATTGCAAGTGTTCTTCTGGCATATGGGACAGCCTAGCACTTGAAGGGGCTGGCACCTATGCTGCCAAGGTTTTACTGCAGGGAACCGGTCTTATTTATACCACTGATTCCAGGGACAGTCAGTTCAGTATCAGGTAAGAAACTGTGGCATCATTTTATTGCACAGAAGCATTTTCTGATTAGAAAGCACGTGAGGTACACTTGAAATGTGTTGCTTTTCATTTCTCCAGCGCTCTTGCAGTTGCAATGCTACCTTCTGTGGACAGAGCCTTGCCTCGTTTCTCTCACGGCAGGAGAACAGCAATAAATCTGCTTTAGAAAAACAGAAAACGCAGCTGGCTGTGCCTTTAAAAACACAGAAGGATTCAGGGCGTTATGTATTTATCAGTTCTTCACCCATTTCTTGTGTGTATATACTGGACCGTTATTTTAGCTGATAAAAGCAAGCAAAACTTGCAATGCAGCTGCATTTCACGGTAGGAGCTAAGGAACCGCCTCTTCGAATTTTCACTCAGAGAGTTTCTTCCCTTCAGAAACTACAGGGTTGCAGCCTGCAGCAGTGGTTCAGAGGTTGCCCACCCCCATTCACCCTTCAAAGCCTCTCCTAGTTGGTATCCCTCTGGCACGTCCTCGCAGGTTATATTCTCCCCGGGGACCACCAGAGCCTCTCCGCCCAGGGGCATACACGGGGCAGGACCAGCACGGCCCGGCAGCCTTTGGGTTTTATTCCTTCCTGCTGCCCCTGAACCCCAAGAACTACCTGAACGTTTCCGCCATGCCTGGTGGTCCCCCCTGTGGGGGCCTGAACTGTGGAGATGCAGCTCTTCGCGAGCCAGGGCGTTCACAACACCTGACATCGCAGCTGCGGCAGGCTGGGGCACTACGGGGACAGCCACGGGATCACCCGACTCCAGGACAAGCCCCGGGAGTGACCCCTGCTGGGCAGCCCGGAGCCGCCCGCCTCAGCCGCGGCCAAAGCCACCGGCACAGGACCCGCGGGCGGCCGCAGCCCCCACGAATTCCTCAGGCGGCGCTCCCTGACCACAGCGCGGGCGGGGAGCACGCACGGCCTCCCTGCCCTTCCCTGCTCCGCAGCGCCCACACGGAGGTTGCTAGGGGAATCCGGCTGGGCCAGCAACCAGTAGCAGCCGAGCCGGCGCGGAGAACAGCCAATCACAGCGGCCTCAGTGGAGCGTGCCGGCGTCGGTGGACATTTTGCAGCTGTGGCCCGCGCCTGAGCAGAGCGCTCGGCGGACAGGAGCGTTCCCGGGCGCTCTAAGAGGCAAGCCGACAGTCGTGGAAGGGTTTGGGCTGGAAAGCACCTCTGGACCTTTAGTCGGGAGTGTGTCTCACAAAGAGGGTATACTGCAGATTGTCATCCCTGACGTCTGCAGAACGTCAAAATTGTGCTGCTGTTGTAGTTCTTAAAATACAAGGAAATTAGAATACCTAGAAAGTTGATGTTAGTGGCTTAATGTTTTGAAGTGTTGAAACTATGTTGAACTCCCCATCTCAGAAATGCGTAGATTCAACACCACTGTGCTGTTACTCTGGTAAGGCACACAGGCACACTTCTGACCATTCATCACTGACTTGTGTATTCCACGTGCATGACTAGAGGGACCAGGGAATTATTTTTGTCTCAAGAAATCTTACCTTCAGAAGCAGCTGAACATTACGTCCTTCCTCCCTTGACTCAGCTGAAATCAGGCAGCTCAGGCATGACTGATGGGGTGAAGCCCAAATACATTTGACAGAGAAGAGCTTTCAAACCTGCCTTAGGATGGCTTCAGTGTCAAAAGGGAACTAGACACATACCTATTAACATCCAGAAGATAAAAGCAGCCTATTTTCCATTCTGTCTTGACTTGGAAATTTCAGTCTGTTGATTTGTGAGAGACCAGTGATGAAAGATAAGGCACAGCCTTTTTTAAGTGTTGCTAGTAGTATTTTTCTTCTAGCACTAAACTAATACCATCCAGCCATACAGATTGTTGTGCATTATAGTAAAATCAACTTACTATAAAGTCTAACTGCTGACTGCCATAAATACTACAGTGAGTTTACACCTATACAAGGTATGGCCCCAACAACACACAGAAACTTTTCTGACAACTAACTTATAAACTACAAATCTGTATTACCTCTATCACAAGCATGGAGACAGGTCATTTCACTGTTCCTGTCTATTAGAAATTCCCTAGGATACCCTGTGGAGCAACCTCCAGGACCAATTTAGATATGGCCTTCATGCTTCAAGGTACTCCAGGCAAATAACCTTAACTGCCTCTTTCGATCTAGCAATATCAGCTTTCAATGAATGACTGGCCCATTGAAAGACAATGCTCCCATGAAAACCTCGTCAAATTATTCGTATGTGGGAAATGAACTCATGTATGAAGAACAGCAAGTGCTCAGAAGCAATATGCCTTTTAAACATATAAAAATATATGCTATAAAGCATTTTTCTGTAGTATGATTTTAAACATCTTTGTATACCTGCAAATGTAAGACACATGGAAGACAGTATCGAATTTGTCAACTTAATTGTGGTATTAAAAATTCTACATAAAGACCGGGGGGGGGGGGGGGGAAAAAGTGTTTTTTAGGCATTTTGGGCCTCATTATCTCAAAAAGCACAAAAAGGAAGATATAATGGTCCTAAAATAACATTTGCTGTATTTAAAACATCTGTTCCAGTCTCCACTTCTAATTCTCTTGTGTTTTCATTGTTTCCCAACATCTTATAACATATTACTCAAAACAGTATAAAACTAGACATTTTCTAAGTTTACACGGCAATGGGAAGGAGGAAGAGACATACACAGATCTTGGTACCCATCCATAGAAATTAAAACATGATACAGATAGCAATGTTTACCACTTAGGCAGTTTCTTTATAGCATCTCTGCTCTCAATTCAGAACCATTTCACAGACCTTCCACTCCCTTTCTAAAGACATTTCTTTGGATCCTGCTGAGAACTCTAAAAGTTGGGCTTAAATAACAGTAACGGGAACAAAAAATGAAACAAAAAGCACACCCTCAGACATTCATGTATTGTGATTGTATTTTGACGAACTTTCCTCTGACAAAATGTATTAAATTGCCATAATATTAGACTCTGACTATGATGAGGGGAGGGGCAGATGATTTTTTTTTTAAAGGTAACTGGAAGACATTTCCAGTCTAATTTTGGGACTATTTCTCATAGGAAATTAATAGATACCGTGCACTAGTTTTGTCTGTAAGGTAAATGATTGGATTCTGCAACTGTGAAGATACTGAGTCTTTTTTATACATGAACACTGTATAATCCAAAACAGAAAATGTGACAAAAGAAAAAAGGCGTTCCAAAGAGACAGTGCCACAAGCAAAATAGCGAACTCAAAAAATACTTTGATTTCAACTAACTATTCTAGTTTTATATAACTGTTGTTAAAGCTGTGGATCTAATTATACCCTCATATACAATGGTAAGTTAGGAACTTGAGACATAATTCCAGGCATGGTAAGAGAGAGGCACAGTAGTCATAGTGCTGTGTGCACTGTGATGTTCCTTCCTATAACAGATCTGATGGTATCTTTTCAGGCAAAGCCCCCCATTATCACTACACTTATTCAAGATATATTTCTCAAGGGTATGTTTTTAATTGTGATACTCTTCCCATAACAGTCCAAACACAGGAAAGCTCAGGGCACTCAAAGGTTCAAGACCAGTGATTGTTTTCACCATTGTATTGACATTATGTATGGGGATTGGAATCAGTGAGTAAAAGCTGGTATTGCTGTGTAATCTTTATGGTTCAGAGAAAAAGAGGAGGTGATGATGAGAAGGATTAGTGAGCCAGGCATATCTCCCAAGAGCTGCCGTGTGAATTCAGGGGCAATTAAAAGTATTGAGTCTTACAAGGTATGGCCCCCAGGGCTATAACAGAAGTAATGACAAATGGCTATTTCAAACTGCAGGGCTGAGAAGATGAGGAGATGCACAGACTTGTGAATACAGTAGTCCCTGCTGGTTAGAGAGTGAAACAGAGATGCAGCAATTTCTCTACCATTGTCATGCTGTTGTCATTGTGAGGTGGAAAGGTTGAGTTTCCAAGAGCTGAGGGGGCTGTGGTGCCCCACAGGAATGAATGAGAGTCCTTGCCTTCTTGAGAGTAAAATAAACTCAGCACCAGTGAAAAGCTTTCATAGTCTCACATAAGTCACAACACACCTTGCAGATCCTGGTTCAAAGTACTAGACTTGACTGAATTAAAAATAATAATAAAAACATTGCAGTAAAAGTAAAAACTGATGAAACCATCATAACCAGATCACTGTATCCCTTTCATACTTTCCAAAATGAGATTTTTGCCCTTGCTTTAAGGGGTGATCCAAGATTTGTGCATGACAGCAACTGACAAGAAGTGAGAGAAGAGAGATGTTAAGCCCCAAAAGAGCACTGGCAAGACTTTTTCTTCCTTTAAGCATCAGAATGAAGGTTTAAAAAAAAATAATAATAAAAATGTGTGAGAGCATTATCTGAGAACCACCACCTCCTTCCCCTGGCCAAACCCTCCTATTTTCAAGTGCTCACTTTCCTTGTGGAAATCTTTCTTTCATTTTTAGTTAGTTGACTATTCTGGGCGTGAGACTATAGGACGAAAAAATGAAAATCGAAATCCCCACACACAAAACCCATCCAAATTACAAGAGCAACAGAACTACTTTTTTTTTTTTTTTTTTGTGTGTGCATGATTCACTTCATTATGTTTGACAGCATCTAGGAGAATGAAAAATGTATCTATAAACATGGAAACAAACAGGGCTGTCCATTCCAGCTGTTAGTGATGCAAATTTGTTGCCCATATTTGTATTACCCTGACTGTACGTGCAGCATACGGCTTCTACATGCATTCACCTTCAGTGAAAAGTTCACTTTTCCACATTACAGCAGAGGTTGAGGTAACAACATAGACTCCCTCCCTCATCACTGAAGTTCTCAGACAAGTTTCTTTTTCTTGTTCTGTACTTCAAAGGAACCCCTCTTTTTCCCAGAACACAGTCTTAATGTGCTTCTGTGGAACACAGATTAGACAGATTCAAATGCAGTGCAAATGGGAATAGACTAAACAAGAAACTACTGCAGAGGCATACAAGTCTAGTAAATTCTGGAAGTTACAGGATACAGGCCAAAGTCAAAGAAGAAGGGATATTGATTTATCCAACCAATTGCCATTTTCTTCTTAAAGTTTTCTCAAATTATAGTTTTCCATTGATTTAACTAGATGTTGGCAAGATGACAATGCAAACTCAGAATCAGATAGTACATGACAATCAAAAATTTCGGAAGGAAGCAGAATGAAGTCTTCTCTGTCTTAAAGATTTTCTGATGAGTCTTCTGCCCTCATATTCCATTTGCTTATGGTCACTGGCACCAAGTGGCAAAGAAAGGTCAGATAATGTCGTAGCTACACCCTGGCCTGCCCCAAATGCTCTATTGCCCAGTAATGCCTGTATGTCAGAACAGCCACCGTTTGGCTGTGCTGGGCAGTACCTCGATACCTCAGCCTTCAGAGTGATAGGGGCCTACTGGTTGCAGTGCTCTTTCCACCCAAGCTGTGCTGGAAGTGCCTCCCACAGCATTATTTTCCACTCCTGCAGCTGCTGTGATGCTGCGGGTCTCATGCCTTGCACCTACAAAGCCTCATAGTGCTGTGGAGGCAGGTATGGACCCTACTAATACATCTTTGTGTATGAGAATCTGCTTCAACATCCTACATTACACAGCTGTCAGGCTGCCAAAACGGCCTATGAAATCCCTAAAAATTTGCAGGCATTTTAATGAAACAGATTTCGTTTTCATACAATCTTCCCCCAGCCTCCCAAAAAGCTCCACCTTGTAATTTCCAAGTCATAATCTGTTGCTGAATTCCTCTTTACCCAGTATTAAATGTATAGCTTCTTGAAACAAGGAATGAGAGCTTCAGAAGGAATTGTAGAGAATGTGAGTCATTTGGGGTAAGATAGGATGAACCAGTACAAGCCTACTGCAGTAGTACATCCAGCACATTACTGGCAAAACATGCTTTTTGTTTCAGGTGTCCTGGAAGTATTCTATCAGATGGAAAAATCTTACTAACATAGGAATTTCATCTCACCTCCTGTCAGACTGAATTGTTGCCTTTCCAACTCATCTCCAGACATACACTATTGCTGCAAGCACGACAGCTGTAACTGGGCAGCTAAAATTGTATACAACCTGGAGCACAGACATGTTAACAATGTTCTCTGACTATCCTTTCTCTCTTCCAGTGAAACAGTAAAGTTATGATCTGCATTTGGAGGTGACTTGCCCATGTTACAGAACGCTGCAAATACACAGCCAGTGCATCGTTCCTGCATGTGGCTCTTCTGCGTGCCTCAAAGCAACAGTATGTTTTGATTCCTGGAGGCCCAGCTGCATAAGCAGCACGCTATTGATGCAGGCTCTCAAGTGAGATGATGGTGCTTCTGAATGGGGAATATTTACCTCCTGCAGTCAAGGCAGCAGTGGAACTAACAATTTTTGGAGGCCCTTGTTAACTGGGCCTTCTTCCTCCTCACAAGGGCACATTCTTCCCAGAGTGCTGTACGGTCGAGGTAGATGTTGAGACTGTTCTGTCCATTCTCCTGTGCACCTTAGACTGTTTCTTGATATGTAAACTTCCAACCTAGTGCTGTTAAACAGGTGCATGCAGGAGCTGAAGACAAATAAGGTAGTTAGAAAATATCACAAACAAACATTCACAGCACTGGAAAGTGGCATGCAGACAAATATTCCAAGACAAGTTTACAAAGATTCAAGTTATTTACATGCAAAGTAAGCTGACAATTTAAGCTCTCACATAAATTATATCACTTGGAAAGTAAGAAACAGTAAAAATCCACATTATATATTTGTAAGTAGTGGTCAATTAGATTAGCAATACCAATAAAGTGAGCAGTTTGTATAAATTATTTGGCAGATTCTAGGTTTGACTGGTCACACACTACTTCAACTATGTTGACTTCTTTACTATTGCTCTACTTTTAATTAACAGAGTGGCAGAATTAGAGCCTTTACCTGTTATTTCCAGTGGAAAAGAACAGGAGGTTCTGATGACTATTGAATTAAAGATACAGGCAGTAAAATACTCAGATTTTTGTCAGTCGACTTCCCTAAGGCTCATATCACTATGACGCTTTTCCAACACTTAATATGAATTTCTGTAGTGTTTATTGCACCCATTCACTTGGAATGCATTTAATTAACAAGACACAATTTTTTCAGAGAACATGATTCACTGGTTCAGCTGTTCCCACTCAGTAGCAATCAACCTCTGCTGCTGTATTACTCTTTCTGCTCTTTCTCTTCAAACGCATTGTCTGATCTCTCAATGCTTGAATGACCAGTCCCCAGGTTCTTCAAACATTTTTCCCAAATCCCAGAGAGTCCTTTTTTCTCCTGTTGTCCTACAAAACCAACACAGCAGTGTACCCAAGTACCAAGAGATGAGGTCGTGTGTAAGCAAGTCTTTTGCTGTCAGACATGCTGGTGTTTGGGCAGCCATATCTGAACAGGATATTACAAAACCCTCATAGGGGAGAATCTGAGTCAATTTTCACAGTACACGTGAATGACTTCACTCTACTTCAGTATAGTTTTGCTGAATCCAGAATTAAGATTAATGTATACAGACAAGACTATACATATACATATACATATACATATACATATACATATACATATACATATACATATACATATTAGATTCAGGATAAGGTCACAGACTACTGCATATAAATTCACATGGATTAGTACATCCAGAGACAGAACTGCATCTGAATACTTTGCTGCTAAGGAGGATACTCCCAATACAGAAGAATGATTTTTGTACTTTGGTACTTTATAACAGTTCTCTCAGTCTGCACCTTTGTGTTTAGTGTCCATAATAAATTGTGGACAATCATACATTCAGATGAGGGGCTTTGATCACTCAGAAGAACAGAATGATGACAAGTGTATGAATTTGCAGCATGCCTTCAAAATGTCAGGGCCCCAAGTACATCTCCACTCCTGAAGGCTTGGCTGCCAGGGCTCAGGGCCAGCGTAGCCACACACTGCCATGTTCCTTCTGTGACCTGGGACATGGCACTCCCAGTAAGCAGTGGACACCTCAGCCAGGACTGATCCTGCCCATAGAAGCAGCTTTTAGGCGGAGCCTCTCCATTTGGCCCCTGCCTAAGCAACGTGTATGACCATATCACAGCCCTGCCTGTGCCCAGCTATGGGCCCTATTCATCTGGATATTGACTCAGGCTGACATTCCAGTTGGGCCTCAGTCGTGTGGCACCACTCTGGACTTGCTTAGTGATAAATGGACTGCATCTGACCCTGGTTACCCTCACTGGGCCTGATCCTGCTCCCTGGCTGAGGGGAGCAGTGGGACAGACCCTGCCAGGAGAGGCCCCTGCCCTGCCAGCCTGTGTGTCCTCCTGTGGCACCCTTGACAGCACAGTGGATTAAAGCAATGAAATAAAGAGGCAGCATATGAAATGGTGAATTATGACTACTACATCATCCACTACATAGACTGTGGATGGAAAATGAAAGTTTTAGGAACTTCCTCCTTGAGCAATACCCATTTCCCATTTTACAGCCAGTGATGCTTTCAGTGCATTCACTTAGACATGGGAATGTGCCACTCTACACTGCTTGCACTTAAAAAGCAGGAAAAGGGGGGGGGGGGGGGGGGGGGAGGAGGGGGAGGAAGCTAGTCTATATAAAAGTCATGCAGAAAAGCTAAACTCCAATATCCTGATTTATTACATTACTTTAATACTTTCATCTTGGGAGGGACATGTAGTACCAAGGAAGATGAATGTGTGACCCATTAAAATCTTAAAATTAGGTAGTTCTTATTTGTTCTAATCATTTATTTCTCTTATCTTTCCTCCAGATGACTAACCTTCCCACAGTTTGAAGTACTTTTGATATAAATACAAAACCAGTCAGAAGACTCTTGTTATAAATCTTCATTTCACTCTGATCTTGGCTGATGAAGACAAGCCTAGTGAAGTTAAAAGTAATTAAATGACTACTAATACCATGAATTGTCAAGTGTCTTTACTGAAGTGTGAGGAAGAGAGGGTGTATATAATTCATTTTAGAAACACAACTTATATCTTAAACTTCCTATTCTCTTCTTACTGCAAAGATTACAGCATTTGTGTTTTCAATGCTGTGTCCCATACAGTCTTCAATAGGAGAGCGCTACATAACTACATGCCTACACAGAAACAATTTGGTTTCAGCCTTCCAGAGGAGAAACAAGTACTTCTGCAGAGTGGATTATACAAATGAAGTGATTACACAGACATCTCTAAACTTGTTTACAAGAACTCCTGTTTTAAGGGACAGCTCAAACTTGAGACCACACCCATTACTGCCTTTGAAAGCTACTATGAAAGCCTGTGCAGTTCAGTCCAGCTACATTAAAGCCTTTGAAGTATTAGTGAAGCCACCGAACTGACAGCAGACTAAGTCAAATTCATCTGTTCTCAGGTTTACCAATAAGATGCAAGTAATTCCTGAAGCAAAGCCATATAATTCACCAGGAAAATAAACACAACCATTTCTTTATATTTCTAGGGGGCTCATGTTCATTGTCCAGTTTGTATGAAGACAAAGTTCTTCCATTTCCTCTCACTTTCGCCACATGAATAAGGTTAAAAAAATAAAATTTTAGATTTTTTTTTTTAAACAGTATTAGTGAATATACTTTTTTCTTTTCTTCTTCAGTAAAATATACAAGGCAGTAATAGACTGTGGCTTTTCTATGTTTGTACATGTAAACAGACATTTCAATAGTTCACTGGCAGTTACTTCATAGTGCAAAGCAAGGAGATACATTTCACAGTGATTAGGAAACTTCACCTATGGAGGGAGAATGAAATAGTTTCTCATGTTGGCGTTAAGCTGCAAAGTCTTTCTGCCACAGGATTTTGTGGAACCGTGGATGTAAAAAAAGAGAAAAAAAATATCAGTTTTCCGGCTTGGATTTTTTTCCCTCAGCAGTAACCTTTCTTTGCAGAAAGCAAAAATTCTTTGTGAAAAATAATCTCTGTAGAAAATTTATTTTTCTGTCAAAACCAGCTGTCTTTGTGACAAGGCATCACATTCATAGAAAGGCCTGTAAAGTTTAAAAACCTCATAATATAACACAGAATAGCTCTTTATACATAACAGAACTGAATAAGCTGATGCATAGTTATTTTTGACAGCAGAAATATCTTAAAAGACCAATGTCGTACACTAGTCTCATGTGACAATACTGGCTGCTTGGACAGTACTTTGAAATTAAGGCTTACAGAACTTGCCCTTGGATCATAGCTTTTAGATCATAGTTTTTGCATGAAATTAGGCCCTTACATCATAATGAGAAAAACTGTACCACTTCTAATGTTTTGTTGGTTTTTTTTTTTTTTCACTTAGGTGCTAAATCTGCAGGGGTTTATTCTCATTGCCTCTCACTCTCATCTCTTCATGAAACAACAGCTAATATTTGAAAAGTATTATTTCTTCAGCATTCATTACAGTGAGTTTTGTTTTTTAGAAAAGGAAGTAGTTTTCCTTCAATTAAGGCTAGCAGTCATACATTTCCCTCCCAACAATGGTTGGTTCAGTGAGTTCCCATTTAACCTTTGATTCCCAATATCAGAAGTCATTTCATGACTATGTAATCAGCCTTTCACAGCAGCGATAAATCCAACCTTCTATTAGTAGTCCCATGCAAAAAAAAGAAAAAAAAACAAAAGTAGGTTATACACAGCAGCTAGAAAATAGATTTGCCTTTTATGAAAGCATTCTTTCAGAAAATGCATGGCTGGAGTTATTCCCCACTTATCTGGATACACTGATTTACCTTACCTCCATTTATTAAAATGTTAACATTTCAAATTTGGTATTTCCTTCTGACTTCAGACATGAATTTCAGTAACACTGAAAACACCATCTTGCAAAGACATGGTCAGAGCTGGTGTTCAGCACAGGCAAGAAGGAGGCGGGAAGACAGCTGCCAAGTGCACTTCCCCCTCCTGCACATCCTCTCAAAGATCAGAGTCATAGAACAGTTTTAGTAGGAAAAGACCTTTAAAGATCGTATAGTCCAACCCACCTCCCTGCAATAAGCAGGGACATCTTCAACTAGATCAGGTTGTTCAGAGCAACATTTATTGATACTGGAGTTGTCCTGACCCAGGTGCAAGACCTTGCACTTGGCCTGGCTGAAACTTATGATGTTCACATGGGCCCACTTCTCAAGCTTGTCCAGGTTCCTCTGGATAGCATCCTTTCCCTCTGGTATGTCAACTCTATCACTCAGCTTTGTGTCATCTGCAAACTTGCATAGAGTGCGCTTGATCACATTATCTGTTACTGATGTCAGTGTTAAACAGTACTGGTCCCGGTACAGACCTCAGAAGGATATCACTTGTCACTGATCTCACTCTGAACATTGAGCCTTTGACCCCTACTCTGGATGCAACCATCCAGTCAATTCTTCTTATGTCATGTCTCAGCTTCTACTCTTCCTCCTTAATACAACTTTCTCCATATCTTCCGTTTCTCAAATTCATCCTCAAGTTCGTGTAACTGCAGTCCTAATTTCTGCACCCTAGTGCAGAAATGCTTTGTGATGCTTTTTAGATCCTACTAAGAAAGGAAATCCTCACATCTACCAAAGATAAGTGCTGAACCACTGAATGAAATACTATTTCTAGATCTCAGTGACAAGATCAGGAATTCAATGATTCTATCACTACCCTAAGCAGCATAGTTTTCTTTATAACAATACATACTCTCAGAAGCACAAATATTGATGTTTAAAATGAGGGTGATATTGAGAAGAAATTTAAAAATATTAATTTAGAGAGACTGATCTTGCAATTTATACTCAAGTTCATAACAAACACAGGAAAGAAACATTGACAATTTAACAGTGTATCAGAAACAGGAAATATTATTTTAGTTAGGTTTATAAGCATAATCATGTAAAACTGGGGAAGGGTGGTTTTGGTGGGTTTTTTGTTTTGAGGTTTTGGGTTTGTTTGTTCGGTTGGTTTGGTTTTATTTTAATCTGTACCTTACATGCATTGTTTGAGATCACATTTAAAGCATGCATACTCCCTCGAAACTCATCAAGACCCTTTAATATGATAGTTTCCCAAATATATATGTGAGTTTACGGTCCACTGAAGAAATTTGTATGAATATGTGCTGATCAGCTGAGTGCTGCAATATAACAGATCAATTCAGACTTTTAGTAGAATATATAGGGTCTAGCCAACCTCCAGACCTATAATCTATGTATCTAATCCAGCATTAAGTAACAGGAGATCTTTAAGAATTCTAAGGGCAAGGGTCTCAGTTTCACTTAAAAGCAGCACTGTCCTTTATAGATGAGGATTACAAAACCACATTCTGTTTTTCTTGTGATAGTCACAGGATGCTTTGAAAACTGTTGACTTGATAATGACTGGGACTGCATAGGCAGCGTGACAGACAGCTATTATGAAATCAGTAATAGCTCACATGCAGCTCTGGATATTAGAAATGGATTTTCTCATGTCACAGTCCTGCTTCCATTGATGTGCTACCCAGAAGTTAAAAATGCACAGACTGAAGCCTAAATGTAGGCAAACAGCCGCAGTTTTCTTAACTCAGCAATGGGGAGCAGAACTGGCCACACGCTTTGTCTTCTCATATACCAGGCAATTTACTGACTCCAGAGAAGAACTGCAGAGTTCTTGTAACATGATCAGTGCTCTGGACCAGGTTTTATTCCCAAGGTATCGTATGAGTTCTTTATGCTTTTGCAAAGGAAAGAGAACACCATAAAGAAAACCGCCAGATCACCAAGGTTTGGTGTTTTGTTTCCCCACCCCCAATAAATGGTTCCCCTGCTGTTTTTCTGACACCTCAGAGACTGGCCTATTTATCCTTTTCTTGAAGTGAATAGAGCAGACAAACCAACAGTAAGTGTATTCCTTTGATATAAAATATTAAAAATCAGCTCCAATATAAAAAAACAACAACATAAAAAACCCCACCAAACAGAAAAAAAACCTGATCCTGCACCTTTCTGATCCACAAAGTATGAAGTACATGAGTTTCGCAGAACCTTGGAAAGGTGGTTAATTGCATTGAGAAACAGGCTTTGAAAACATCAGGTCACCTCTACAGCACCTTGAGAAGCACTGAAAGGTGTGGGAGAGCAAACAATCCACCTGCCTTCATTCTGCTTCCCATCATCAGGAAAAACACATTTACTTCCCTCTGTGGCATAGCCCAAGCTATCTGACCAGCTGAGGCCTGAAGGTATGACCCTTCTTTCATGTTACTCCCAGGACTTACGGATCTCTAAAAATATCCCCTGCTATTTCTCAGATGGCAAGGGAGATCCTAACTTGTTTGAGTTATGCTGTCAGAGATTTCAAGGGAGTAATAGAATGCTTTAGGAAGTGTTTGCTTGCTTTGAGCATGTCATGAGGCCAGATCAACTGTGGAAAACACAATGGAACACACACATTGCAGCACTGACTTTTTAACAATAGTTGCAGGCCTTCAGGTCAAGTGTCATATATTCACTTGTGCTTTCATGTAGCTTTCTGCAGTATTTCGTATTTTTTTACTGGATACAAAACAAGAGTTTAAAAAAAAATGGATGGGAATTACTGAGGTGAAAATTTAATACCAGACAGTATCCATTTAAAGCTGATCTCTGGCAAAATGTAAATGCTTGTGGTGTGGTCTGTGGTGTTTAATAAGAAATGCTAACTTCTTTGACAGCTTAAGAGAGAACATGCTGGATTCAGTCTGTCATTTTCTGTGATGACTGAAAATATACACAAAAAGGAATAAGAAATCAGTGGAGTATTCTTCAACCAAGTGGTGTATTTAGAGAGAACGTAAGCTGGAATAGTTGGCATATCAGCTATTCCTTTTCTCCAAAGTACCCCTCTAGACAAAGAAACATAGGCCAGTGACTATACCAGATTTCTCAAGAAGCTTCCACTATTGCCCTACAAAAATAGTTCCAGGACCAACTGCACATCTTTAGCTGCCTTAACCTGAAAATTCTTAGTGAAAAAGTACTGCTTGTAAGAAAATGCCATGATGACCATTACTTTTTCATCAATTCTAACATTTGTAGGAGGTTTAATGTTCCAAATTCTGAATGCTGCATTGTTCATTTGCGAAATACATGGCAGTGTATTGCATACTAACCTGCTCTTAAACTTAGTACCAAGTCCTTAGTACTTTAATTTCTCATATAGTGGTAAGAACTCTGATTTAAGTCACAAGAGTTCTTCACCAATTGATAGAATGTTTATTCATCTAAAACTATCATGATGTGATTTCTTTCTATTTAGGAGTATGCTGCAGTTTCACGTTTTGTTGTCTGAATGATTTATGATACATTCATTTTGTTTCTCAGCTTGGAATGGGCATGATTGCATATGCTATGGCATTTAATTAAACCACACCTATTATGATCTGGGCAAAACTGTTAAGAGGCTCTGCTATGTTTATGTCAAAAGTTTTGCTGCATTTTCCCTTTTGCAGTATCCTTTCATTCTAGAAGCTAGAATGAGGGAATGATAGAATATGCTGTCGTATATTTTTAATTGTACTATTATAGTAATCTTCTCCCATGCTTTCATTATAATGCTCATTGGTTATTGTTATTTCCTCTTGGATGGTCTGCCAAATTCAGCTTGACCAAAATGACAGCAATGAATTCAATTCAGCTGCCAGATTTATTTTTTCTTTTAAACTCAAACTGTGTAGTATTTGTACACTGTTACATTTAATTTTTTTTCATATAGGTACAATGGCTGCCAAGCCTTATCAAACATATTTGCCTTATCAAACATTAATGCAAATTTAAGATTTTTCTCTGCATTTACACTTATCAGAATTTTATTTATTGAAAAAGTGGTAGTTAAATCCCCTTGTTTGTGTACAGTCATAATAGTAACTGAGCTAGGATATGCAGAGCACCATGTGAGTCCTTCTGCAAGACCACAGTTTCATAGCAAAAAAACCCCAAACCCACCAAAACGAAACCCCACCACATTTATTGGTGACACAGTTTGACATCAATAGGTGCTTCTTCACATAGTTTCTTTCCCTTCAGTGATATTAATGTATCTGTATAATGGGTGAAGAAGTCATCATTATGCGATGTTTAAACAGTTTGGGTTTTTTTTCTCTTCTAACAGACTTGTTCCCTCATCCAGATCACAATACAAGTCCAGAAACAGCTCTGCCTTGGGAGTGGAGGGGGCAGCCAGGAGACAGAAATTACCAGGTGGGAAGAAATGTTACTTAAATATCCACAAACAATTTGTGTCACGGAGGTACTGGCTTGCTCACAGGCAGTAACAGATAACTGTCTTAGTTTATAAAGTGTTGAAACGCACAGCTAATTCCCCTTCTTCCTTCCAAGGGGAGAAAGAAAGGGAAAACAGACCTTATGTTAAAAATGGCAGCTGTTTCACTTAGAAAACCTAAAGAAAAGAATGTTGCAAACATTCAAGCCCTGTGCTGCTTATTAAGCAATCCACTTCCCCGTATACTGAGAACTTCAAACGTCTTTGCTCTTAACATTTACTTTCAAGATTTATAGGGATACTCACTGTGCCTGACATAAATGCTTTTGCACACATTATGCTTGCAAAACCTCATAATGGGCATGCAAATTGATATTTATTCACTCAAAGCCAGTAACTACACATAAATTGCGTCTGCAGTTATGCTGGTGTATCCATTAAATCTTCTTTCAAACTCTTATTCCAAGCAGTGTTCACTGTGGAATATATATATAGGGGTTTTTTTGTTGCCTTTTTTGATTGTGTTTTGTTTGGTTTTTCTTTTTTTTTTTTTTTTTTTTTGGGGGGGTGGGGTGTTAAGCATTGGCAGATACAGCCACAAAAGAGATGGAGAGGCTGTGCAGCGATTAGAGCACATAACTGGATGTGCTCTAATTACCCTCCACAGGGAGGTGCTACACAAAGTGGAGCACAGTCAGCAGCAACCCTTCCTCCCAGTATCTTCAGCTGAACTGGTGGTTTGTATGATCATTAAAACACTATTATGCCGAGTTTTACTTTCACATGCTCAGAATCAGATCCTAGAGACAATGAGATTCTTGTCTTAACAACCATGGAAGCTAGATCAAGTGCTCAGCCTCATTCTCTCTACACCCACAGAACTGCCACAATAATTATTAGAAGGGTTATGAAGATTGATTAATTTAAGGTTGTGAAGCACTGACATATGAATTCTATAGCAAAAAAACTCAAAGTGCTTTTAACCACAAGGCCTTTAGCCAAGAACAATGATAAAAGTGATTATTTCTTCCCACTACTTAAAAAAAAAAAAAAAAACAAAAAACAAAAAACCCACAATTTTCCGATGTTTTTACAGCTCTCCTTTTAAATCCATTTGTTGTAACACTACATTTCTCTCATAACACTAGATGCACTTCTGGTCTTCAAAAACAAGAACACAAACACACCAATGATCTTTACTGTTATTAATAGGATGAAGAAAACAATGAGTGGTGTACCTCAGGGATCGGTGCTGGGACCGGTCTTGTTCAACATCTTTGTCAGTGACATGGACAGTGGGATTGAGAGCGCCCTCAGCAACTTTGCTGATGACACCAAGATGTGTGACTCAGTTGATACGTTGGAGGGAAGGAATGCCATCCAGAGGGACCTTGACACGCTTGTGAGGTGGGCTGATGCCAACCTGATGAAGTTTAACCATGCCAAGTGCAAGGTCCTCCACCTGGGTCAGAGCAATCCCAGGCACAGCTACAGGCTGGGCAGAGAAGAAATTCAGAGCAGTTCTGCAGAGAAGGACTTGGGGGTCTTGGTGCGTGAGAAAATGAACATGAGCCGGCAGTGTGCGCTTGCAGCCCAGAAAGCCAACCGTATCCTGGGCTGCATCAAAAGGAGTGTGACCAGCAGGTCAAGGGAGGTGATCCTGCACCTCTACTCTGCTCTTGTGAGACCTCACTTGGAGGATTGTGCGCAGTTCTGGTGTCCTCAACATAAAAAGAACATGGAGCTGTTGGAACAAGTCCAGAGGAGGGCCACAAGGATGATCAGGGGACTGGAGCACCTCCCGTATGAAGATAGGCTGAGAAAGTTGGGGCTGTTCAGCCTGGAGAAGAGAAGGCTGCGTGGAGACCTCATAGCAGCCTTCCAGGATCTGAAGGGGGCCTATAGGGATGCTGGGGAGGGAGTCTTCATGAGGAACTGTAGTGAGAGGACAAGGGGTAACGGGTTCAAACTTAAACAGGGGAAGTTTAGATTGGATATGAGGAAGAAATTCTTTACTGTAAGGGTGGTGAGGCACTGGAATGGGTTGCCCAGGGAAATTGTGAATGCTCCATCGCTGGCAGTGTTCAAGGCTGGACTGGACAGAGCCTTGGGTGGCATGGTTTAGTGGGAGGTGTCCCTGGGCATGGCAGTAGGGTTGGAACTAGATGATCTTAAAGTCCTTTCCAACCCTAACTATTCTATGATTCTATGATATCATGCTTTATGATAGTCACAACTAGTGTCAATGTGCAGAGGTCTTCTCTGTGGAGAACAGAATATATTAACTTCTGATTCAGTCTCTCAACTTACATAAAGGTTAAATCACTGCTATTATCATTCCACTGAAGAACTGTTAGAATAAGGTTTATGACGCAATTTAAAGAAAATTGATCAAATGTTTTGTTGACTCCCCAGGATGTATTAAGAAAGGAGTTATTTGGTGTATTAGCTTTGTGAAATGAAATTCAGGTGTATCCTGTTTTGGAATATTTCCATACTTCAGCCGATCAACCAGTTTAGATTGATCTAATATCTACTTACAAACCAATGTGAACAATTAGTGTATTTTATTTTAATATAATGGCTTTTCAGAAGCAAAATATAATATAATATATAGAAATATATATTTTTATATACAAATATATATAATATAAATAATATATACAATATAATGTTTCCTCCTATGATTTCACATGTTCCACTGAGTAGCACTTGCTAACTCAAAGCACTTCTTGCTCCTGTCACTCAGCACAAAAGTTCTCTAGCTTCCCATAGTAGGTATTAAATTCAAATTGTAATGTCAATGCATTAATAGGATAGAGCCCAAAATTTCTATTTGTACTGGGGAATAGAAAGCCCTCATTTTATAGGAAAGACTTAGCTTCTGAAAAGATTAAGGCATATTTACCTTTTTTTTTGTTTAAGAAATAACCAAAATTTATTTAAACTCAAGGTAAAAGGCAATTTTATTAAGTTTAGAAAGATAAAGGCACCAACTAAAAGCTTTGAAGAATGGTGGAAAATTGAAAAGGAGATGTTGGCATAGCATGTTCTATACTATGCTATTAGTTTGTATTAAGCTAAGCCTAAGCCATAAAGGTCATTGCTTATGTGAACTTTAAAACTGGTATGACTATCTTACAATATAAAATTACATATTCATCCATATTTCAAAATTGTTATACCTGTGTTCCAGTTATTATTCCAAAGCTTTCTATTAATTTTCATCTAATTATTTTTTAGACTTAATGTATGCAGCTGAAACAGCGATTAACTGGTTTTCCTCAGTTCATATTCTGCTAGTGCTCTGACTCTGAAATGCCTTCTTATTTAAGGTATGTCGGGAAGCCTACAGATGAAGGACACGATTCTAAGTTAACTTGTGTTCAATGAAAATTTCGTGTTTGTGAAAGAAGACACTGCTACTGTATTAGACTGCCTCCACACAAGAAAATGATCAAGGATTATGGCTTTCAACTTCTAAATTTGCCTAATGCTTCTGTACTATTCGCTGAGGCAAGATTTAAATTTCAGACTGTATGCCTGTTTTCAAAGTGAAAGTGCTATGACCCTAAGACAATTTCATTATCTTGCTTTCCTTTTTTCTTTTCCTTACATTTTTATACATAGATTATATACATGGATTTCATCTTGCTTTGTTTACATAGAACAGATTTAGTTCCCTTATAAACCTGTAAAATGGAAATAAATGCTTGTGATTGTTGTTATGTTTAAGCAATCAGTCATGAGCTCAGAAGACAAATTACTCTAAGCATAGTTTCAGGAACAGCAAACATTGAAGACTGCAACTCATCTTTATGATGAAAAAGAAAGCAACAAAAGTGAACATTGCCAGTGATGTACATGATATACTATCCTTTTATCTGACCATTTAAGTAAGTTTTCAAGGAAAAGAGAAAACTAATGCTTGAATTAAGGCTTTTAGATAAACTATTTGTAAGTTTTTTGTTCTGCGAGCAGTAAGAAATAATTCTGTCCTTAGCTGTCCTACTCAATGCTTCAACTTCCCTCTATACATTGTAACTGAACTGAGTTCATTCTCCAAGACAACTCAAAAAGACAAAGAGATGAATGCTGCAAGTAGACCAAAGCTATTCACACACTTAACTAGCCCCTCCAGGTATATCAGGATAGTTTGTATTTCCTGTCAGCAGAGGTCACTGATTTGTATCTCTGCTGTACACAGCTATCCTTCTCACAAAATATTCAGGAATCTTTGAAAATACAACTTTGAAAACTATACCTTTTTAAAAGCATGTCCAAAATTAAAACTGAAAGTTTAGGGACCAAATGTTACTGACAGACAAAGGTGGTGTATAAAACTGCATGGTCTCATTTCATTCCAGAAGTACGAGAGGGCTAGAATTGAACAGTAGCCTTAAAGTGGATTTCTAGGCATATAATTATATTTAGAAGGAGGAATTTGGAATCTTTTACTATTCAAAGCTGAGAAACTCTGAACAGTAGTAGAAGGATATGGATACTAAAATCAATTTAGAGATGATTTAGACACAGAGCATGATTAATTTGTGACATCAGAGGATTAACCTAAAAACCTCTGGTGCCTTTATTGTCGTGTCTTGTAACATCAGTGCATTTAGAGATTCAGAGTGTTTTTTTCTATAAAAGTCATAGTATTGTGACATCATAGAATAATATATATATAAAAGACAGATTATTATTCCTAGTTATCAGCAAATACATCCGTAAAATTCTAGATCTAGCAGTGGTAAATAACTACAGGATAGAACGCCACCTATCTCCAGAGGTACTTCAAATCATCACAGTTTCTCAGGCTTTGTGACTGCATTACTAATATTGTCGTATTTGAAAGGAGCTAATTTTGATAAGCAGAAGTACTACAGTATCTTAGGTTACTTTAACAACATCCTCAGTCACCTGACAGAGCTCACAGGGGATAATGCCTCCACAAGTTACTTATCAGAATTTCTCATCAAGCAACTGGTTGGAGCTACTAATTAATGTTAAGTTTACTAGCAATTCCCATAACATGTATATGATTCTTAATTCACAAACTCAGAAATATTTTAACTAGCTATGCAGCTTGATGAGCACAGAAGAATTTATTACATGGTCTGATGAGTAAATTTCACAACTGAATAATCCTTCATTTCTCCATCTATGTATTGAAGCAATAATATGGGTTTACTTCAAATATTTTCAAGTGCAGTTATTATTATGGCTATTTTGTCCTTGAGCATCAGTTATAATAGCTCCTAAATTTCATGTATTTTCATATATCAGTCATGTTTGCTTAGAGGTTATACTTCCTAATTCAAGGTAAGAGAAAGGCAGAACAGGAATGGAAAAAACAGACCTGCTGCTTTCCTAGCAAAGCGTAATAGGGTTGCCCATATCAACACTACAGAAATAAAGGCATTTATCACAGACATACTTCAGCTACTGATGACTATCCTCTGCAGAGGGAAAACTTAAGAAAATGGCCTTTCAGACCCTGCAGAAGAAGCTATTGATTTCACTGGCTAAAATCCATCTGATATCTCACTCTTTTTAGAAAAAAATTACTCAGCTGAGGCACATCATAATTATCGGCAGCATCAGACTTGTTCTGGTGTAAGATCACACTAAAATATTAATGGTTTCATTGACAGCTCTGTGAGGAGCAGGCAAGGGTCCTGCCTGTTTACCAGGAGATTCATAAGTAAGCTCTCATGCTATGATTCATCCTGCAGATTCCCACTACAAAGGATTTATCACAAGTCCATGGGACCTGATGAAATCTGTCTGCGGGTCCTGAGGGAGCTGGCAAATGAAGTTGCTAAGCCACTGCCCATCATATTTGAAAAATCATGGCAGTCAGGTGAAGTTCCCAATGACTGGAAAAAGGGAAATATAACCCCCATTTTCAAGAAGGGGAAAATGGATGAGTCAGGGAACTAAAGACCAGTCAGTCTCACCTCTGTGCCTGGCAAAATCTTGGAGCAGATTCTCCTGGAAGGCATGCTGAGGCACATGAAAAAGAAGGTGGTTGGTGAGAGCCAGCATGGCTTCACTAAGGGGAAATCCTGCCAGACCATTCTGGTGGCCTTCTATGATGGGGCTACGGAACTGATAGACAGGGGTAGAGCAGTTGATGTCATCTACCTGGACTTGTGCAAAGCGTTTGACACTCTTCCACATGACATCCTTGTCTCTAAGTTGGAGAGATATCAATTTGATAGGTGGAGCACTCGGTGGATAAAAAACTGGCTGGATGGCCACACGCAGAGTTGTGCTCAATGGCACAATGTCCAGCTGGAGACTAGTAACGAGTGGTGTACCTCAGGGATCGGTGCTGGGACCGGTCTTGTTCAACATCTTTGTCAGTGACATGGACAGTGGGATTCAGTGCGCCCACAGCAACTTTGCCAATGACATCAAGCTGTGTGGTTCAGTTGATACGTTGGAGGGAAGGAATGACATCCAGAGGGACCTTGACACGCTTGTGAGGTGGGCTGATGCCAACCTGATGAAGTTTAGCCATGACAAGTGCAAGGTCCTACAGCGGGTTGGAGCAATCCCAGGCACAGCTACAGACTGGGCAGAGAAGAGATTCAGAGCAGCCCTGCAGAGAAGGACTTAGAGGTGTTGGTTGATGAAAAAATAAACATGAGCTGGCAGTGTGCGCTTGCAGCCCAGAAAGCCAACCGTATCCTGGGCTGCATCAAAAGGAGTGTGACCAGCAGGTTGAGGAAGGTGATCCTGCCCCTCTACTCTGCTCTTGTGAGACCTCACTTGGAGGATTGTGCGCAGTTCTGGTGTCCTCAACATAAAAAGGACATGGAACTGTTGGAACAAGTCCAGAGGAGGGCCATGAGGATGATCAGGGGACTGGAGCACCTCCCGTATGAAGATAGGCTGAGAAAGTTGGGGCTGTTCAGCCGGGAGAAGAGAAGGCTGCATGGAGACCTCATAGCATCCTTCCAGGATCTGAAGGGGGCCAATAGGGATGCTGGGGAGGGAGTCTTCATGAGGAACTGTAGTGAGAGGACAAGGGGTAACGGGTTCAAACTTCAGCAGGGGAAGTTTAGATTGGATATGAGGAAGAAATTCTTTACTGTAAGGGTGGTGAGGCACTGGAATGGGTTGCCCAGGGAAGTTGTGAGTGCTCCATCGCTGGTGGTGGTCAAGGTGTACCTTTATGTTTAAAGAGTATTTCCACTGCTTAGTAGAAGAATAAAACCTTGCACTTGGCATGGTTAAACTTCATCAGGTTGGCATCAGCCCACCTCACAAGCGTGTCAAGGTCCCTCTGAATGGCATTCCTTCCCTCCAGCATATCAACTGAGTCACACAGCTTGGTGTCATCGGCAAACTTGCTGAGAGCACACTCAATCCCACTGTCCATGTCACCCACAAAGATGTTGAACAACACCGGTCCCAGCACCGATCCCTGAGGTACATCACTCGTTACTGGTCTCCAGCTGGACATTGTGCCATTGAGCACAACTCTTTGTGTGCAGCCATCCAGCCAGTTCTTTATCCACCGAGTGCTCCACCTATCAAATTGATATCTCTCCAACTTAGAGGCAAGGATGTCATGTGGGACAGTGTCAAACACTTTGCACATGTCCAGGTAGATGACATCAACTGCTCTACCCCTGTCTATCAGTTCCTTAGCTCCATCATAGAAGGCCACCAGATTGGTCAGGCAGGATTTCCCCTTAGTGAAGCCATGCTGGCTGTCACCAAGCACCTTGTTGTTTTTCATGTGCCTCAGCATGCCTTCCAGGAGAATCCGCTCCAAGATTTTGCCATGCACAGAGGTGAGACTGACTGGTCTTTAGTTCCCTGGGTCATCCATCTTCCCCTTCTTGAAAACGGGGGTTATATTTCCCTTTTTCCAGTAGTCGGGAACTTCACCTGACTGCCATGAGTTTTCAAATATGATGGACAGTGGCTTAGCAACTTCATTTGCCAGCTCCCTCAGGACCCGCGGATGGATTTCATCAGGTCCCATGGACTTGTATACGTTCAGGTTCCTAAGATGATCTCGAACCAGATCCTCTCCTACAGTGGGCCCAGGGTCTTCATTCTCGCTGTCCCTGTGTCTACCTTCCAAGACTTGGGTGGTGTGGTGAGAGCATTTCCCGGTGAAGACTGAGGCAAAGAAGTCATTAAGAACCTCAGCTTTCTCCAAATCTAGGCTAGCCAGTTCTCCCAAAGCTTCAGGAGGGGGCCTACATTGTCCCTGGCCTTTTATTTGCAATGTACCTATAGAATCCCTTCCTGTTATCCTTAACATCCCTAGCCAAGTTGAATTCTAAGTGGGCCTTAGCTTTCCTAACCTGGTCCCTAGCTCCCCGGAGAACATCCCAGTATTCTTCCCAGGCAGCCTGTCCTTGCTTCCACCTTTTATAAGCCTCTTTTTTCCTTTGAATTTTCCTCAGCAGCGCCTTATCCATCCAGGGAGGTCTCCTGGCCCTCCTATAGCACTTCCTTCTAGCTGGGATGCAACACTCCTGAGTTTGCAGCAGGTGATCCTTGAATATCAACCAAGAGTCTTGGGCCCCCCTGCCCTCTAGGGCTATATCCCATGGAATCTTACTGAGCAGGTTCCTGAAGAGGCCAGAGTCTGCTCTCTTGAAGTCCAGGGCAGTGAGCTTGCTGCACGCTCTTCTCACTGTCCTGAGGATCTCGAATTCGACCATCTCATGATCGCTGCAATCAAGGCTGCCCTGGAGTGTCACATTTCCAACCAGCCCTTCCCTGTTGGTGAGGATGAGGTCAAGCATGGCACCTCTCCTTGTCGGCTCCTCAATTACTTGCAGAAGGAAGCTGTCTTCCACACAATTGAGGAACTTCCTGGATTGCTTGTGCCGGGCAGTACCATCCCTTCAACAGATATCAGGGTGGTTGAGGTCACCCATGAGAACAAGGGCCTGCGAGCGTGAGGCTGTTTCTGTCTGTCTTTAGAGCGCTCCATCCACAGAGTCCTCTTGGTCAGACAGTCTGTAACAGATCCCCTCAATGATGTCTCCCATCGCTGTTCTCCCTTTAACCCTGACCCACAAACTCTCTGTCAACTGCTCACCTGTCCCCAGGCACAGTTCCATACTCTCCAGCCTATCCCTAACATAAATAGCAACTCCCCCTCACCGCCTACCAGGCCTGCCTTTCCTAAGGAACCTGTAACCTTCCGTTCCAACACACCAGTCATAGGAGCCATCCCACCATGTTTCTGTGATGCCTATGATATCATACGCCTGTAGACATGCACACATCTCTAATTCCTCTTGTTTGTTCCCCGTGCTACAGGCGTTTGTATAGAGGCATCTGAGCCGAGCTCCAGTTGAATCTGGCTCATTGGCTGGAGTAGATGCAGTATCTCTACATTGCACTGAATAATTACTATAGGTGCTGGTAACTGACTGGGTGTGTTGGGATGGAATGATGCCCCACTCCCCCAACACATCTAGTTTAAAGCATCCTTGACCAGTCTGGCAAGCCTCCTACCAAGTCCACTCTTCCCTTTCTTTGTCAGACCAGCTCCACCAGCCAGTGCAAAAGAGCAGCATTTTCTTTGAAATTTTCAGTGTTACTTCACTTAAAAGTTAATGTAACTGAAACAAAATGCCAAAGTTGGAATTGGTGTAAGAGGCCAAATTCGGATTCAAATTCAGCAACATGAGCATTTGGATTTTAATTCAGTAAGATGTGTCAGATCTCTGCTACCCTGGGACAGATCTGCTGTTTAGAGTTTCTGCACCATTCAAGAAAACAATGTAATTCAGAAAGATAACAAAAATACCCATTTTAGAGGATTTCAGGAGATTGATTTCAGCTTTAGGGACTATTATCACTTCTGGTTAGGTATAGGCAGTTATAGGGTATCACCAGAGTTTTGGTACTTAACATGTGGACATTAACAATATTGCAACTCCCAATATATTAGAGTATCTTAAAAACAGTGCTGTGTGGTGGGCTGGGTCATTATTCCTATCTACCAAGATGACGGGGATCTAGAAACTCAGTTCAGTGGTACTCTGACATTAGCATCAGGATTACCAGGATGTGAACAGAAGAAAAACTGTAAGTATATTGGTTAATCTATGCAATGCCAAAATAAGAACATTTCAGACTGAGTATTCAGAGGTAATGTTAGTGTTACCTCTACAAAGGATCAGTAATATGGAACTTAACAAGGTCAATTACATTATGTTAATCATACTTTTCATTTCTGCAGTGAAAAGTGTAATCTATAGAAGATTACTTCCCCATTTGTCCAATTCTTGAAGTACTGCATCAGGAAGTACCATGAATAGGAATGGATTTACTCACTAGTTTCATTATACTAATTAGAAAATCCCTAAAGTGACAAGTATAAGGAAAAAAAAAAATGCATTTACTTGATGTACCTGGATCTGCTTTCACCAGCAATAATTTGATTAGTCTGCTATAATGTTATAATCTGCTGTCCATGCTCTAATTTATGGATGAATATAGCAAAGCTTAGCAGAGGCGAAGTGTTCACAGCCTCTCATACAGATGCCTTAAAACAACCACTTATTTCACTGTCAGTCCAAGAGTAGGCTTTTTTCCTCCTCTCTTTATCCTCACCCTCTTAACTCATCTGTTACCTTTCAGTTCATTGTCAGCCTGTGTACATAAGTCTGTCATGCCTTGTATTTGGAAAAAAAAAAAAAATAGAAAGGAAATTTGTATAGCACAGCAGTATATTCATCTTTTCCACTTTAACTTGTGTGGCCATTTTACTGTTATTGGAACCACTTTTGCACTGCATTCAAATAATAAAATGGTCAAATGCTGGAAAAACCACCCTGAAACTTTCTCTTGGAAAGTAGAGGCAACATGTTCCACACGATTCAGTTATTTAGGTTCCTTATATTTTCTGCATTCACATTGTCTTGTATAACCCATAGATGCCATGTTCTTGTCTCGTATCAGGTAAGACCAAATGAATTGGTTTCCTGTCCATTTTTCTTAATGTCATATCATTCCAGCATGATAATATTTCTTCCTTCAGCTTTTTCTTGACTTTCCAAATCTATTAAAAGAACATTCTTTATTTGAAAGCTTTACAAAGCTGTGCATTGGGGGGAAATTTACTGCAAGTTAATTTGCCTTATCTTCTATGAAAATGTACTGGCCAAATTTCCCATTTCCTCTTGTCTATTGCTTATTTATAAGTGCATGTAATCTTTTTCCTGTTCACAACTGGTTTTGCTTTTGTTAATGCATTCTATTACTATGTTTTTATATTAACTTCCCTTTCTCAGATTAAATCTCTGGATTTCATAGGATTATTTACCTTTTGTTGCTTCATGTTAATGTCAGTTTTGCAGCTTTTATCCCTATCAAAGAATCTGTGCATACATGGCAACCTATGCATCTATTTACTTAGCTGAATAAAAGTTATAGAGTCTAGAGCAAGAGTAGTCATAGTTTTTCCATTCATCCAAAATAGAATTTATTGCATTTTTTCCACTTGAATTTTTTTAGGCTGCAAAATTATTTTTCTCTAAAATTCAGTATGGATGCATGTGATCCTATTCTATTCTATTCTATTTGATTACATGTTGTTGAAGTACATAGAGTACAACTGATGCAATCCATCCAAGAAAACTCAGAGTACAAGCAGTCTTGAAAGAAAAGCAAATGGATTCTGTATTTTATTCTTTCAAAATGTCTGCCACTAAGGAACTAAAAGAGCATGATTCCACCAGCTAGGGAGTAATTGATTCAGTCTGTAGTCTTTGTCCCCAGTTATTTTTACCCATATTTCAGGCATGGACTTCAGCTTCATTGGTTATTATTTCCTTCTGTTGTGTCAGAGCTCAGGTGATAGTAATAGTAAACCTAAGCGTAGTTTGCTTTTTAGACTCATCCAACTATGTTTTACCACTTGAAGCCTTTAATAGCTTCAAGGTAATCACTGTCACTTGGTTAAGGCACATGTTTACACATGACTCTTCAGGCAGGGCCCTTCAGTTCCCATCTTTGTTGCCTGTATGCCCTGGCAAACATTCTTGAATTGCACTCAGGCTACACAAGCTCTGCTTGAGGACCCTGCTAGAAAGCTGGCTGCATGCTACAGAGCAGCCAGCTCCTCCCCCCCCCTCCCCTTCCCTCCCCCCCCCCCAAAAAAATATAAAGGACAGGAACTACCAAGAAATCCTGTCAACTGGTCCACCAATATAGTTCTCTGTGTATAATTCAAAGCATTTAGACCTCAAGGCACCATTACAGTAATTTAGTTTCAACTCCTGCCTAAAATGAGAATTTGCATCTTTTATTTCACTGCTGCAGATGCTAGTGGGTTAGAAGCTAAAGATTATTATTATGTCTTTCTGACCTTAACACATCAAAGTGAACACCCCATAAAAATCGAATTTTAGGAGCAGGGAATTATGTTATTCTTCTAAAGGTAAACAGTTTGATTTTCTCTTTTGCATTTCTCATTTTTATCTCTGCACTTAATTTATACTGCTAAACATACACACCAGCTAAGTCACCTCAATAAAAGACTTCTATATCAGAAGTCCATCCTAACATATTTACTGTAACATTATCCCTTTCCTTTCAGACACTTCTCAAACGGTGGTGGGTTTGGATGTTCCCCTCCTCCTCCTCACCATTAAACTAGGTGGTGGAGGGCAAGTATATATTTTAGTTAGGCTCCAGGTTAGCAGCATTAAACTTGTTTGCTACTGAATGCTAGCACATTGTCTTTACACCACTTACTACTGAAGCATTTAAAAACATATCTAAATGTGCTGGAAAGACCTCAGTACAGACTGAGATTTATTTTTAATACACTGATCCACCACAGTAAGAAGGAAAAATTGTTTTAAAAATTCACAGTACTTGCAGAAGTAGCAAAAGTGGGGTATCAGTTGTTTTAATAGGTATTTATCAAGGTGAACACTGAGAAAAGACTCAAATATTAGCATGATTGTGCATCTGGCTAACATACAGTGGCACAATTGTTAATGTATTAAATCACTCTACTGTTCTCAAGTCCCAGAGCCCTAGACATTAACAAGGCAGAAGGCAAAACTAGTCTCTCAGGTTGCTACTTTACAGAACAATTGCTTCCCAATATTAACTGTGGATGGACAGAACTTTGGATACTGAGGTAGTACAAGGAGAATCCAGACCTACAACCACAATGTAAGATCCATGGATATGGACAAGCTGGAAAGTACGGTGTGTTGTTTGGTGACTTCATTTTTCTACACCCCCTCTGAGTTCATGTGAGACATTAAGTTTCTGCATCAATGTCTTCACAAGTAAAGGTCATGGATGGGTTGATATGTAATTGATGTGAAAGACTAGTAGGGCAAAGAGTTCTGTGCCTAGAGAAAAACATAAAGTTTTTAAGACGGAAATATTATGTGTTCAAAACACAGGCTGCTGTAAAACCTCAAAACTGCTGATGCAATGGATTTTTAAGCAGTCCCTCAAGCACCATTCTTCACCTGATAAAGACTGTAGCCATCTGTAACTACTCATACATGAACTTCTGTCTATGAAGTCAAAGTTGACTTAATTATTTGGGTTTTTTTAACCCCATATTTCAAATGGGGCCTATTCAGAGCATATACAACTCAGCAAACAAGTTTATGGAGGTTTTGGTTGTTGGGAGGTTTTTTCCCTACTTTTAGAAACACATTCTGTAGCAGTGACCCCAAGCACAGCCAACCAGAGACAAGTTTTGAGCAGAAAGGCTTCTTATCACACGTGTGATAAGGAAGATTTCATTATTTTATTTGTATTTTAAAATTGGCCCACACACACTCTCCCCATCCCCCCCCCCCCCCAAAAAAAAAAAAAAAAAAAAAAGCCCTAGGCTACCATTAAAGTTTTCAGCCAGACAGTGTGGCCAATTTTAAGAACTGTTAAAATGAAAATATTTCAGAACAATAAGAACATATGACAGAGCAAGACAAACTAACGCATAAAAAACAGTGGTCCTTGCTTGGACTATAGTATATTTCACATCCAGAAACTCAAAATTAAATGCAAACTCTGAAACATCAAATTATTTTTTCAAGACTGAAGTCTGTTCAATTGATTAATAATTCTCACAGGAAGTGGGAGAAAGCCAATTACTTGAACTGGTTAAAGCTGGAGCATACAGAGCATCTGGCTTAACAATATCCTGTAAGGAACAATCCTACACCTACAAGGTATTGGACGAGATGACCTCAGAGGTCTTTCCATCCCCTATTTCTTTGACTCAATAAATAAACATAAACCTCATCAGAACAGACGTACTGTTTGTCTAAGCAATAACATTCTGCTAACTGGAGCACACAAGAGAATTGACTGCTTTTATGCTGCTGATTAAACAAGATCAGAGACCTTTAAAATAGGCTTTGGAGTTTTAATTTGCAGGCCCTGGTATGCATTTGTGTTGTAATAATCCATTTATAACCTTGGACCTATGAAACAGAAACCTTTAGATGAAAGGTTTTTTATTTTAAGAAAATAGTTCGTAAGACATCAAAACTCCAGGCTTAGCTCAAACTTGATAGATCACACGTAAAATAACGTTTTAAGTCTTCAGACACACAGGCTTAAAATAATTCCACAGAGAAGAATCACAAATGATTGTAAATTGTATCCTAATTGCAGCTTGCACTATATGATATTGCTGGATATTTTACAAGTTTAAACATGTTGCATTCATTCAGGTAAATAAAATTTGCCTATGAATTTTGAGCCAGGTATCATTTGCATCACTATTAATTTTGATGTTTTCTCTACCTGAATGAGGCTGTTGTCTCAATGTCCCACAGAATTTCTTTTTCCATTTTCAATCACTCAAGCTTTAAAAGCAAATCAGGCAATTTTAGCATGGCTATGACATTACAGTGGTCAGTTCCTATATTTACAGTTTTACTGTGGCACATTCTTTCCTTAATTATCCGTGCAAATTCAAGCTTTTACAGCAAAAGCAAACAGAAGTTCACAGATCCAGTCAGACTGACCATGCTCCATATAAATGTATGTGTACTGACATTACTAGGTCTGCACCAAGTTGGCTTCAAAACCCCAGAGATGAGCTTGTTTTGAATTGTGGATGCCACTCAAAAAAACCCATAGCACTAGGTGTAGAGATATAATATGAACCTCCTTGTGCAAGAAAGTAGAAAAATGCCAACTGATGGTGTATGAATGAGAAAACACAGCTAGACTTCCTAGTCCATGAGGGAGCTTGCACAGCAAGCAGGGCAGGGGGAACAGCAAAACTCACCTCAGGTTGCTCAGCTGATTGTGGAGAGTCATTGCCATAAAATGCTACCCTGCAATTCTAGTCTATTATTCAGACATCTTTCAGATTATAATTGCATCTGATACCCAAATTGCTTAAAATTGTATAACACAGACCTTTCGCACCAGTTCACACTGTTCTGCATGAGACAGCTCTGTGCCTGGAATGGGACTATCCAGGTGGGAGACCAATTTTTACAGCATGCGTAGCATTATGACCTGACCTTTGGAACTGAAGAGATTTCAGACCAGTTAATTTACATATAAAGCAACAACTATTATCACTGCAGAAGGCATTTGGCTTGGGATTAACAGTTTCTCATCCATCAGACCACTTTGATTTTTTTTAATCAGGCAGCAACCTGTATGTACTTTTATATATTTTTCCCTTTGGATGAGTAAACTTCTTTTAGATATGTTCCTGATTTTAATTCCTGTATTAGTTTATCCCCTAAGTGAACTTTGAACCCAACTACTGTTTCCTACTTTATTAAGTTTTCCATATTATTAGTTTTCCGTATCTTCCCTTAACCCTGCCTGTTCTCTTTCTCCACTGCCATGCATATCTCCATTTTTTAGTAACAGCTTATTTTAGCTCTACCCCGGTACCTGAAGGGGTCCTACAAGAAACCTGGAGGGGGACTTTTTGCAAGGACGTGTAATGACAGGACAAGGAGGAATGGTTTTAAACTGACAGAGGAGAGATTTAGATTAAACACTAGGGAAAAAAATTCTTTACTGTGAGGTTGGTGGGGCACTGGAACGGGTTGCCCGGAGAAGCTGTGGATGCCCCATCCCTGTAGGTTTCAATGCCAGGCTGGGTAGGACTTCGGGCAACCTGGTCTAGTGGAAGGTGTCCCTGCTTGTGGCAGGGGCGTAAGAACTGGAAGATCTTTAAGGTCCCTTCCAACCCAAACCATTCTATGATTCCACCTTTTTCCAAACAGAGTATGCAACATCTATAACATTTGAGTAAAATAATGTATGCAATCAAAAGTCTTAGAAGCGGTGACTACAAAACAAACCAGAAAGTTATTGTTGAGAACTGTACTTTGAAGTAAGGGCAGTTACAATATATGTTTTTAAGTACAGGGATGTTTCACCAGCAGAAAAATAAAGAATGTTTAGGCAATAACCAGTAAAAAAAAAGAGAACTTTGAAGATGAATGGGACTGCCATGATTACTGCATAACATTTATTTCATTTTACTACTTCCAGTTTTCAGTTAGCTATTTGGAGAAATTAATCATGCATCATGAATCAATTCAATTTCTAATTTACTTAGTGAAGTTAAGAGTTATCAGCTACACTGTTCCTTTTGAGTCTCTTAGATCAATTAGAATCTACCCAACGAATGAATAGGATACTGCCATAACAAGTTATGGTTCTTTATAGAAATCAACGGCTGAAGGGAGGGTTGGGAGAGGCACAATTAGGTCTCATTAGCATGATGCCCCACTATTGATTATTAGTGTTCATATGATAGTACAGATCAAGAAACACTTGCAGTGGGGGTTTATTTTTCCTTGAAGTGTAATGCACATCCTGGGAGGTTTCTGTACTAAACCAGCCACATTTTAAAAGCATGAGCTAGACAAATGCACAGTGAGAGGACATAAAAAAACCTGTAGTCTTCCAGTGTTTACAGTATTTTATCACTGCTGAGTTTGCCTGAGAATGACAATTATTCCTATTGCCATTACATGGTCTGTCAGTTTGTGGTAGCTGTCTCACACTCTCCACCAGAGCATGTGGCACTGAAAACTTTTACTAATAGTCTGATTGGTGGCATAGTAGTATGTATGAAACCAAATTTAAATTTGCATTAGGAGTCAAACCAAAATCTTAACAGCTGTGTTTGAAAGGGTATGTAAATCATAATTTTATTATAGAGCACGTCTAAAACAGGGCACAAACATGCTAAAAAAGCCCCCTTGTGCCTATTAACTAAAAAGGGAGCCCAGACAAATTAGCAGCCATAGACACTTCCAGCTGAGTCAAATACACTGACAGTAATAGATATCTTAAGAAACAAAGACTTTTGTTTTCTTGGTTTTGCGTCAAATTTAATCACAGTCCCTTTAGTTAAAACATTCATTACAATGAAAACACCGTAAACTACTTTTTCTAACTCACATTATTTTCCAAAGCCAGCATGGAAGCACAGCACCAGTGGTGATTGTTTCAAGTTAGGGTTTTGGCTTGGTTTTTTGTGTGGTTTTTTTGTTTGTTTGGTTGGTTGGTTGGTTGGTTGATTTTTTTTTATTTTTTTTTTTGGTGATCAAAGTACATTCCTCCTTGGTTTTCCATGCATTAGGTCCAGTTGCTCTCTTCATCAAGCTTTGCACCCAGGAAGGGAATTGCTCTGATAATTTTTTCTGTATTTCCAGAAATTTACGCCAGATAAGATGGTGTCCATTTTCATTTATACCCCTTGATTCATTAGGTACGTGTGATAACATTAGTGGGTTTGTGGATGGTAAGAGAACAGTATATGTTAGTTATCTCAACTTCAGCACAACTGAGCTGTCCCTCGCAGTATTGTTGGTAACGAATTAGGACATTATAGTCTAAGCTGGCAAAAAAGCAGATGGGTAAAAACCTGTCTGAATTACTGAGTTCTGAGGGTAGCAGTGATGGGTCATACACCCAGTAGCAAGTAGCCAGTACTCCACAGGGTCCATTCTGGGACTGGTCCTTTTTAACAGTTTTATCAGGGACCTGGAGGAGGTTACAGGGGATCTGCGGATTAAGTCTGCAGACGGGTGGCTGGTGTGATACATTTGAGGGCACAACTGTCCTCCAGAGGCGCCTGGCAGGCTGGAAGAGAAGGCCAAGAGGTAACTCATGAAATTTAACAAGAACAAGACCAATTACTGCCCCTGGGTAGGAAGCACCAGTGCAAGAGCACAGGGTGGGCATGTCTGATTAAGGGTAGTTCTGCAGCAGGGGAGCTGGGAGTCTTGGCAAATGCAGGCAGAGCATGAGCCAGCATTACACCCTGGCTGCAAAAACAGCCAATAGTATCCTGGCCAGTCTTCACAGGGGCACAGTCAGGACATCAGTGGGGGCACTAAGCCCCTCTGCTCAGCACTTACACTTCATTCTAGATCTTGGTCCCCTAGCACAGAAAAGATATCAACAAGCTCAGCGTTCAGGAGCTCAGTGGAGGGCCACCAAGCTGGCTTAGGGCTGGAGCATTTGCCCTGTAAGAAAAGGGTGAAGGACGAAGACTTGTTCAATCTGTAGAAGAGACTGCCTTTGGAGGACCTAGCCAGCACTCTGCCCATATCTACAAGGCAGTTGCTGGAATAACAGAGGCAAGATCTATCCAGAAGTTCACTGTAATGAACTGAAACTGGAAGGTTCAGACTGAATACAAGAAAAAATCATCCTAAGTAAAGCAGGCTACCCAGAGATGCTACGCAGTCTAAGTCCTCAAAGGTACTCAAGAACAGACTGGATAAGGCACTGACCAGCGTGGTCTGACTTCACAGCTGATCCTGCTTTAATTAGGGGGTTGGATTAGAGACCTCCTGAGGCCTCTTTCCAATCTGATCTTATACGGCCCCATTCTATGATTCTGTAACTCTGTTACTATATTCAACTTACAAAAGCGCTTTTGTTTTCCCATGCCCAAACACTGCCAAAAAGAAACAAAACAAAACCACCACAGTAACACCAGTAAAAACCAAGTCAACTTCCAGAGGCATCAGACCCTAAAGTTTCATTTCTGCTGTGTTTCAATGCCATCCTTTTGAGATGTACATATTTTCCTGAAAGAAAGTCTCCTGAATTTGTAAAACAAAGCAACCTCATCCAGGTATATATTCCATTTCTCCATAGGTCAGCAAACTACGATATGCCATCTGGTATTATTTTTGCCTAGACACCTATTTCCAGCTCCTGACTCACATTCAGATTCTTGCAAAGTACTGAGGCTGTCACAGCTTTGTGCTGCACCCATTTACCCATAAAATAACCTTCCTTTTTCTGTTTGGTTGTTTTTGGGGTTTTTTTTTTTTTTAGTCAATAAAAAATTTAAAGCTTCACTATTATAGTTGTGTATTGCTAAGCATGAAATAATCCTGGGTTTCTAATGCCAGAACTGACTCCCTAAAATTTAGAACCTCTTATGTGAATCTTGCTGTCTTTCACTCCTTGGGCAGGGCGGGAAGATATTCTGAAAGGAAAGGAGACTTGAGAAAGCCTAAGGTTAAATTAAACAGTGGTAGGTGTATGAAACGTCTGAGGAATTTGTAATGTTAAACTTCTGGCAGGAATGGATTAATAGAGGAGCAAGTGGTGAAAGGAGTATGATTAATAGTTTCACATGACTGATTCATTACATTGCATATGATGCTGTTACATATTGCCTTACAAGTTCTCTTGGAATATAAGCACATATTTTATTCTCAAGAAAATGCTGTGCCATGCAGTTTTCTATGCATAGTGGCTGTGACAAGTTCTGCCTTGTACTTGGGAACTTTTACTTTGCCTCAGCCTCTCTCTTACAGTGACGATGCTGGAAATGAGAGTTAATTTCCAGAAACAGCTTATTCTATTGAAACTTCTGAGTATCTCCACATACTATGTGCTAGCATCTTTCACTCGAGAGCCAACATGCATGTGCAACCAAGGAGCAGACACAAACAAAATACTGTATCAGCAGCTTCCATCTGATTCCAAATTCAACTATAAAGAGCTTCCCATGGTCTGCAGCCAGATTTGCAGCCACAGTAAGGAGAAGGGTGCTGGGGGCAGAGCATATGTGTTCATCTCACTGGGCACTTCTGTATGCTTTTAACATTGCCAGTCGTGAGGAATGTTTTACGTATTTTCTTCTTCAAAGGCTTAGAAGCCAAATATTAGTCTCTTTCAACCAAAAGATTTCCTTCTCTAACTGACTACACTTTATATATGCACTCCGGAGCTTTCGCATGAACTTAAACTTAGGCCTAAATTCTGCAAAATTTATGCGAAGCACCCACCATTATTGCAGGCTCTACGTAAGTGAAGTGATGAAAAACAAATATCTTTGTTACCAGATTCTTTCATTTTTGGAAAAATATGTTTTACAAATACTTCATTCTTTTTTTCATTCATAAATTGAAAAACATTCAAACTATGTTCATGAATCTGGAGACAAGTGGGTCAAATCAGCTGATAAAATGTTAATGAAACTGCATAAAAGTTGTAAGGTATTTAACATTACTTGACTAAATGCTTTAGAAATCACAATCCTATGACTGAAAAATGTTTCATGGATTAGAGAAAAATCAGGATGCTTCTCATGGGGGGGAAAAAACAGCCCTGTAATGCAATCCCACAGCACATATGAAATGACAGTACAGTGAAAAACAAAAAGTTATAAATCGGGGGGAGGGAAGGAGGAAGGAGAAGTGAGGTAAGAAAGAAAAAGGCACTGTAGAAATAAATTATCAAAGCTAATAAATGAGAAGGCATGGTGTCTCACATTTACTTTTATTTCTATCTCCTTATGCAATCAGCATGAAGTGTCTTTCATGTCAAGCTAGGTAATAGATATATATTTGTTTTCTTCAAAGTTGGAAAGAGGCGATATTGTCATATCGTAGAACGGATATGCAGCTGAATCTCAGATGTTGGGAAATTGGTCCCAGGTTGCTTGCACCCAAGCAGCCTGCTTCCAGAGGGAGGCTGGAGTAGAAATGCTGAGGTTCAACAGCACTTGGCACAGTAACCATATTCCAAACCCAATGGAAGAGAGCTAAAATTTTGCCCACCTATTAGACAGTAGACAGAGAAATCTGTGTAATAACAGCTTGTTAGCCTGATACTGATCCTGGGTGAAATACTGAATGGCTGACACAAGACTATTAATGAAGTGCTAAAAAAATAGAGATTAAAATAATTAATACCAATCAAGAGGGAAAATGGCAACATCACTTTTGATAAAGATATACCTGGTTAGTTCAAATAGCTTAGTGCCTTGCTTACCAACTTGTTGTGTAGTACTTCAATTGAAAGGACTCATTAAAAAGGTGACACAGTAAGTAGGTTAAAAACCTGATAAATATTTCCTTGACCTTCTTGTAGAGAGGAATAATAAAAGAGTATATATTTCTAGCAGGATTTCAGTGAGCAGTTCTAAACTATTACTTAACATTTTATGAAAGACATGAAAGGAACACACTAATTCCTGATAACAACTGTGAATGACACAAGAACAAAGGAAATTAATCTAATTAAGAGGACAGATCAGTAACCTGAAGCAATCTGGGCTGCTTGATAAATTATGCATAAACTAGCAAAATGAATGCCACAATAGCTAAGAATAAGGCTACACAAATTACTGAGATCAGGAGAGTCCTTCTGAAAAGCCTTTTCAGAACTAATAGGTAACCACTGCAATTAACATTCTGTGTAACATTCAAGAAGTGTTGTATTGCATAGCACTAAAAATCCACATCTTTGAGATTTACTATTAATCCAAAAAAGTCAGCCTTGGTGATTTGAGTTAGCCTATGTGATTCAGCTTTTACTTCCAGTGCTGTACAGAACAGTTGAATGTTCATAACTGCAGGGTCACCAGTTCTGCCTTGATGAAGTATTTATACTGGTGTAAAAATCCCTTGTTCTCAAATAAGAATAACAGTCACAGTGGCTGTACACTGCCATTCTGGATAAACTATCCAATTAGATCCGTTTGAAATATCAAGTATAAGAAACTGAGCAAACACAAAGGACTAAATACAGAAATTCTTAGGCACAAATATTAGGTTGCAGTCCTTCACAGATGGACTCCCATTATCTGAATTTCATCATTGCATTACTTCTCCACACTGCCAATTAAAAAGTCACAGTAGTGACTTTGACACTGTGAATTTCTCATACTGACACTCTCATATGTCCATTTTACACAGTTTAAAGAAAAATTAGAAACAAGTCTGACTGGAGCAGGAATGCACAGAAATATTGCTATGAGGATAGTCCCCTTCCCTGAAAACAGGCCCCCTCCCAGAAAAAAAAACCCTTTAAGAAATTTGTTTAGAATTCAGCTGATTGGATTTGATAGATATAGGCATATGCTTTTATCAGAAGAAACTTTCAAATAACTCAAAATACACTGCTCAAATGCAGTTCAGGAGCCACAATTTATATTTTACAAGTCACGGTAAATGTTTAGTATAAATTCTCTATCTTTCCATACCTATGCATGTAAAACCCAGCAGTTTTGTAGCTGCCATTACTGATTAAATTCCCCATAGAAAATACCTTGCACAGTAGCTTATTTCTAACAGTCAGTATCAAACTATTTGCTGATATCTTTAATCCATTTCCATAGCAATGTTTCATCCACAAAACTGAAGTTATACAAAGACCATTAGTTGTTATTAATATATATTCAGTTATCTTACTTTGAAGTACAGAGTCTAAATCACAAAGTGGTTCCTCAAAGCCCACAAAGAAGTGATTTTTGACCTATCATGCTTACCACTATCCTGGAAATCGGACTACTTTGGCCTATTAAAATCAGATTAATGGAACAATAGTGAAATTTTAATGCTTTTTTCTGTATGCCATCTGTACATCTATAGCTCATTTCTCATTGTAGAAAATATTAAATCTTTTGCACAGCCTATAGAACAGATAAAAAAAAACAGAATACTAATGAGAAGTAAACATCTGTTCTGACGAAAGTCTAGCTCAATACAAGATCCTTTTGCAACATCAGTTTTCACATCTGGTGAAATGCTTATGTAGTTCAAACTTTCCGTTCTTACCATGTCCAGCAGGAGATGGCTAGGAAACACGGAGAGCAGCACACACATTTAATGATAAATTTCCAGAATACTCTACAGTTCCCAATAAGTTGTGTCTCAGATTTTAAGGAGCAAAATTATATCCATAAGTTCTTTTTATATGCCTAATCATTTTTTGGACACGAGACAGGAAGTTTCGCTTTATAAAATTGTAATCGCTCTGGTGTACTTTATTCATCTGTATTTCCTAATTTTACTTTTCAAAAAAAAGTGCATTAATTAACCCTGTATAGATAGCATAGTCACTAGATCTGCAGTCACCTAGAACACCTTTGAAGACTTTAAAAAGAAAACACTGGTGCTACATCAGCCACTTCCTGCCTGTAATACAATCACAACTTTAAGTTGGAGATAGCCAAACTATGGATTGTGGTAAGCAGTTTAATTTTAGAACTCTGATGAATATCATCTAGTCATCACAATTTCTTCCTGCTCATTTTCTGCACAATGTTTCATACACCTTTTCCACCAAACAGCTTAACAGATTCCCTGACGGAGTAAACCTAAGCCTTCTATATGGGAAGTCCCCAAACTCCATAATGGTGAGCAGCAATGCAAGTAAAACCTCATGTAATTCCTTTGCTATGGTCTCACCCTCTTAAGGCCTCTTTTTATGCCTTCATCAATTAGCTTCACACACTCTTGTCAGTTTTTCTCAATCTGAGGTATTTGGAACAGATTTGACTGCACTTTATGGTTTAAGAATTATTCTTCAGACAGTTTGGGGTTTACCTCAGTATGTATTTTGCACAGAGCTTCCTAAAGTTTTTGATCCTGTTTTCTCTTTGCTTTGATTTTCATCAAAGTACCACAAATCTAAAGACAAATTGCATACCCAGACATAGTAATTCAACAAACTCTTTAGTATTCCCTGTTGCATGTTGACACTTAATACTATTCACAAAGACTTCATTGAGAATTTCCTTGAAAAACAAACTAGGCACTTGAAATGAAAATAAATGTAACTTCCTTAAAGATGTATGCTGTGCAGTGAACTATATCCATAACTGTGGGCATTTTTTTATAAGAGCATACATGAGATAAATGAACAGATAATTAACTGTGATCAAAACCAGCAAAACAAGATATGACTGCTTTCATATGGGATATGTCTTTAAACATACTGTGTTTTTAAAGCAAGCTTTGTTAGATTCTTTCATGGGTGATCGGTCTTCTTGGCTTAAAGAAAAATAATCTAAATATCAAAGCCTCATAATCTCATGATACATGCAGATTACTTGTGCAATCTGTATTGTGCAATTTATGACATTTTTTCAAAGGGTTTTCCAATTAGCTCACATTCCAGAATATAGTTTCACCTATAGAGTGTTTTTGGGGGGGCTAAATGTTTCTATGGAAATATCTCAGGCACAGAGCAATGCTACATATCCATACTGCTTCCCACATCTCAGTTTTTCTGCTTTGCACAACATAATGCCAAAGATGTAACAGCTTAGTTGTAGTTAGCTAAACTACCTCTACAGGCAATGCAGAATGAAGCTCTACAACAGACACTCCTACACACATTTCAAGTGCTGCCTTTATTTGTACTGTGTGGTAGCAGCATCACAGACCCATTTCATGTTCACATCCCAGGCCCCCAGTATAAAACAATAATGTCCCAAGCATTCAGGCCATTCTTAAGGTAGACAATACCTCTGCAACTGGTATTGTGCCAAGAGCTGACAGATCAGACTGCTAAAGTCCCCTTTGTCTTCTGCAGTCAGAGAAATTGTTGCATTTGCCAGTGCTGTTATACATTAGCTATACAGTCAGCCTAAATCTGAATTTGGTGAAAAAGCAGCTACGCAGCTGCTTAACAGAAGCACATCATGTAATGTGAGAGCTGTATTTCACATTAGGCAATACCAGGAGGAAGGTTATCGCCTCTTCTCTGCCTTCTTCCTAATTAAGCCATCTCTATTTCTTGACAAACACCAACATACCAAGAAAAGCTAAACCAAGATAATATACTAAAAGGTAAGCATCTTCAGGGTAATAGTTTTCTGGAAGCCAAGCACTGGTGAGAGGAATGAGATTTAGGGAAGGTATACGACACTGAAAATATACATTGCGTTCCAGGATTACGCTATATACCTTATTCAACACAGAAAATACTTGAGATAATATAGTATGGATTTATCTTTCTTTTGAAAACATACCTAAAAATCTCTAAAGGTAACAATCTGCATTTGTCAGAGGATGAGTTAGAACAGAGCCCTTAGTGTAACATCATAATATTCAGAACTAAGGCGCCTTTTTTTTTTTTAAAAAAAAAAAGTTTTGTGGTCAAAAATAGATAGAAAAGAAACACTTCAAGCTTGTTTCTTATCTTTCTTAAAGAAAAAGACCATGTTTTTTAACATATTATTTTAATTCATCTAAAAGAATCACAATAAAAGTTTTGCAGTAAAAGCAGGGGAATATTTTTTTAAAGAATATTAAAATGTCATGCACAAGCTGCAATGGAGCCATCCTCACCTCTGGATACAATTCTTTGTAAAGGTACTCCAGCACAAAAAGAGGAAGGGTTGTATCCTCTTTTCTGATCACGGTGGGGGGTGGAAGGGTAGGAATTTCAAGACTTTCCCATTTCATGTATTTATTTCATTATTTTATGAGCCACCAATAGAATTCTTTCAACTTACTGGTTAGGACATCCTCCAGGGCAAGGAGAATCAAGTGATGTCTCACTGGTTCAAAGAAAAGGAGTGGCATTGAAGAGAAGTAGTTCAACTTCACGCCTTCAAAATAAATAAATAAATAAATAAATAAATAAAGGCATTTTGGACCCGCATTTCTCCTATTCTTTCCAGCCACTTGACTATAATGTAGGAAGTATTGAAAACATCCACTTTTTTCACTTGGTAGCTTTGAATTTCTTACAGAAATATAGACAGGAAACTCAAAAATAACAAAAATAACTAAATGAGCCATCTAAGAAAAATGTGTTCCTTCTGTAGATGTGCATAAGTGTTAACTCCATCCCAGAATAACTTTGAGTTTATACTTTTGCAAGAAGTCTATCATTATATTTTGCTCCTAGAACTGGAGAAAAATAAATCCACAGTGGAAAGCAGTAGAAAATCCTGTCCTACACATTCAACTATTAATCACAGAAACAGGTAAAAAGAACAAAGAATAGGAATCTAAATACAAACCACAACAGAAGGTCAATGATAAATCAATAGCAGTGTAACAGTGGTGAATTATCCCCAATTACCACCTAACTAGTGTTCTAGACAATATTCTTCTCCTGCAGAGTACTGTATACACTCTTGATGTGTGAGGATGTAACTAAGCATAGCTTCCCACCCCCCTCCCCTCATGTTCACGGTTCCCCAACAGTACCAGTGTTCAACTAAATTTACTTTGTAGTAGGTGGTCTCACTGCAGTCCAGGGATCCTGATGTTTAGCTTCTGGCATGTTACCAGCACTTAATGAGAGCTACCTGTAAAGTTTCAAGTGAAGTTAGAGAGATCGATTCTTCACAAGGCAGCTTTATCAAGTCATTAGGTGGTTCTAACCAGGACCTCACTAATTAGCTTGTAGCCTCAAATGAGTCTGTCACCTCAGACTGTCTTTTATCACCATTAACATGGTATTTGAAAAATCTATACAGTCAAGGTGTTTGTGCTTAGACTTCCCTAGTATTTAATTGATAAAACATCAAGCTAATTCTTTATAGTTTAAGTGTTCTCAATGATGCATACCCTAAGAACATAATTAACAGGGATAAATGTTTTAAGTGAATCAGATATACCCAGTAATATTTGCAGCAGTATAAGTAGAACTGCCACATTGTGTATAATTCTTGTTACAAATTATATGAGATTATATCAGGTCATACATGAAAACATTCTCAGAACACAAACATGCAAGAGAATAAAAATTGATGTTTAAAGGAAGAATGCTTGGGAAGGGGTTCTTGTTAGAAAGGCATGAAGTAAAGTGCACAAAAAAAGGTGGGAGATATTACAGTTGTTACTTGCTTCTAAAGGATGCTTCCCAAAAAATACAGAGTGCAATAGAAAATACAGGCTAATCACTTGGTACCCTAGTCAAACAGCACAGATCAGAAAGTCATGGGAAAAGGGTCTTCCTTCTTGTTTAGAAAAAATAAAGCAGTAAATCCTTGGCAGTTAATTAGCTTCCTCCCAACCCAAAGCTGGGGTTGACCACAGGGATCTGGGTCCAACCTAGCAGCTGTGATGTCAAGCACTAAAAGCAGTATCACATGGAGAGGGACTGTTTGCAGTGGTTCAAGCAGCAAAATGGTTACAAGAAGTAGTCCTTAGCAGATAGCTAAATAACGACCATCAGGCTTTGCAGGTACTACAGAACTCTCTTCACAATATGCATGAAAATAATGCATGTTTCATCAGTTGTCACTGGACAAATCATAAGCACAGGCAGCAATTAGAGCTCATCAGAATTTGCTAACAGATTATACCAAAATGAAAACTTCTATTTGGCAGTATTTTCAAGGAGTTAAAACCCACAGTAGTTGAAGACCACAACTCTGACTCCAAACTTCTCAGACACTGATAGTAAGGTCCCATTTAATATGCAAATTATTTATTATTCAAGGAACTACATTTCTTCTGTACTTTTAGTTGACACCTATAAAGGATCTATATTCCCACAAAGCTTCTGGAATGCTCACCACAGTATGTGTGTTACATTTACATTTAAATTGGCCTTCACACTTTGTAGTTCAAGTACTTTAGGGACAGAAAATCCTAGCAATCTCCTTAAATTCTCAGTGGTTGTTTTGGGAAAGCATAAACACAGTTTAAGCTTATCTTTGTTTTTTCCTGAAAGATATGACTAATATCCTGAATCTTTCCACTGTAAAAGTCACACCGCTGTACCTAGCTAGCTAAAGAGTAATGTATCTGTTGTCTGACCAATTCTAAATCAGGGCAGGATGTTCAATCTTGAGTTCTGGCAGAGAAGAGCAGCTAAGCCTCAAGTCATTCAAAACACTATATTGTTCTGAGCAACATATAACCTAGTCCCATTGCTTGTAAACTGGAGGAGAAAACTGTTTATAACCAACAAAGAAAAAATACTTTTAGAGAAGCCAACATGCTCATTTCCTGAAAACGATGGAATCCTGCCTATTTGTTGATATTATATCTTCAGCAAAGCATACACAGCGAGTCCGGCAATCTATATTCCAGTACCTGTAGAAAAATCACCAGATACCAATTAAATAAATGCTTTTATTTCTATAGTGTCTTTTCTTGCCTTACAAGTCAGTCTAGCATTAAAGTTTTCACCCCAGATAATTCTCAGATATTACTCTCTCTCTGCTTATTTCCCCATGTTATCAAACAGCAAACTACATTAATTAGGTGCAAATAAATGCTTTAATGCTCCTGCGCAACACTTACTCTGCCCATGAAATAACTGGTCACATGATGCACTGTAATGCCCCTGTGAACAGTTTCCTCCTGTCTATGCTTCCTGCCATGGTGTTCCTCATCCACTTCCAAACAAAATACACAATCACCATAGCAACTCTCCAGGAGCAGGGTGTTCTACACTTGCCATTAATACAGTATTCATTTGCTCAAGTACTAGGGGGAGGGAAGGGGTGTCCTAAATTACTATTAGCTACAGAGAGTAATGCATTCATCATCTTAGCACATTAAACAGGAGATGGTTGACAACTGCTTCTACATGCAGGCATTTTACTTCTGCTTCTATCATGGTATACTACGACTCAGATTCACTGCTGTACTTAAAACAAGTATGTCTGCTGAAAACAGTTCAACAGGAAACAGTTTAAAGTTCATGGTAGAGGAACAAAACATCAAGAAAGATCTCTCACCTCTGTACTAACTGGTTATTGCTGATAACTGGATATGAGGCTTATAGGTTTTCTGGCATGAGTTTAACTAGCATTAAATTAGTTGCTTGCTGTTGCCTTTAAGAGAAGTCCAAACATTGTTTAGCACTGTTATGAGCTATAACAAAGCCTCCACAGTTCTCTCCAAACTGTAGGTTGTGGAAGCCTTCCACTACTAGTTGTCATATTATTTCCACTGACATATAGGTACCTGTACTAGCCAAGTGAAGAGTAGATTTTCTGTATGTAGTATTTGTCAGTTTAGTTTTACTTTCTTACCAGACTTCCCCTTCTCTACTTCTAGTGCTCAGGATACATGCCAGATGAGATTACTTTATCAGCTCTTCATTGTTGAAATAGCAACCACAGCCAAATGGGAGGCTTGGCATGTATATGATGCAGTAATGGAGTCTAATTGCGCCTCATCTTGGTATTTAAGAGACCTGAAGGTGTTCCTTAGAAGAACAGGGCAAATAATGAAGGTCATAACAACTATCAATCCATGTGCTCCAAGGGAAGCAATGTACTTTGAAGAAGAAAGCTGTGAACTTGCTTAGTAGTAAGGCTGTAATATGGTGATGCAAGTAATTATATTGTGTTTTTACAGTGAGCAGGGTATTATTTATCCACATAAGCCCCCCTTGTCCAACCATGACATTTAACTATGTTATATGTAATATGCCCTTCCTCTCCAATAACATAATTTTTTTTATAATGATGCATAAGGATGAGTATTTCAGAAGCTAGTAAAAGACTATTATGGAGAGTTTCTAAGGGACAATTTAAGGAGGTGTATTATTAATCTATTCAGTTTCAATGATTTGGACACCTAAATCACCACAGGTCCTAAACCCTAAATACTTTGAAGTCCAGATAAACTAGAAGAACCAAGATCCAATATATTTTAAAAGCAAAGAATGCAGTCATTACCTGAAATTTTTTAGGTGGCAATATAAAAGTGGGGGAATGATGGCCCTGACCCTAAATACTGTCAACTATAGCAAGAAGAAAGTATTTGGAAATCCTCAACACTCCCTTTTGAATGACATCAAAATTCTAGCTCAGTGATAATAACAATTTATAATCAGCATAGTAACGATAAGATTAAAAGTCTAGTTGCACTTCCTCATTTAATCCAATTTTTAATGCATTCTAAAACCAATACATGCAAGATGACCACTGTAATCTTCAAACTGAGGAGTTATGCATTTGATCACCCTGCATCAGTACAGAGCATCAGACTTCCCTTGGGTTTCTACACTAGACAGTCAGCATCCTTATCGTGATTACAGTTCTAGAATCTGTTTATTCACCCTTCACGTTTATTTTTTTAGCTGCTTATAAAGCTTAATAGAAGACAGACTTTTTAAAAGCAAAATGTTAAGTTATTCCTTCTGCAAATTGAATTGCTCAGATTATTTGTAGCTCTCTTCAGAGCCACTATCTCCATGTTACTCGATCACTAAAGAATTTAGTATATGAGACACCAGCCACTTTCAATTTTAGGTTTTCAAATGGAAGATTGATTTGGAGAAAACTCCAAGAACAAACTTGCCCACAAAGTTTCAAAGTTGACAAGCAGGTATATTGTGGTACCGGGAGACACGGGGGATAGCTCCTCCTAAGGTGTGTCCCTGGGCTGCTACACAAGCCGTCCTTATATAGCCACTGGCCATACATAAATATTCATGAGGCTACATAGGGATTACATCACTTTCCAGAAAGTTTCCCGCATGCTTACAAAAATGTGATGGTGGTCTCTGAGGGTCGTTTACTTCTTCCAACAATCATCATCACTTCTGGGAGCCTTTGAAGCATGCACAGTAGATGTTTATACCAGCTTAATTGGTTTGTTAACACCACAGACACAATGATCATCCTGTCCTTCTACTTATCAGTTTAACTGCAGCCCATCCTGGACACCTGGTATTCCCAGATACTCCTTATCCTTATGTCCTGTTTTTCTTGCACTCATTTTGTACTTAGGTCATAAGGACCTAAGACTGCATCAACAACAAGACAGTTTATCTTACACAGGAAATCTCAGTATGTGCTCTAGCTGTACTTTTTTTTTTTCTGTGAATCACGCACCTCAGTAATATTCCATTGCTACTGTTACAAAGTCATCAAACTGAACATTACTTAAAACTGATTCTAAAGGTTTATATATTTCATTTTGTGTTTTTGTGCTCCCCCCTTGTCTCAAGATGCTTAAAAATTTTTAACACCACTATCAACTCTACAAGACAGTTTCATGCCCATTTAAAACTTTCATATGGCAAATTTGCTTTTGATTTCGGAATTCAGTTTACACAAACTAATGACTGCTCTGCTTTTAAAAGCTGATATTAAACTTTTCTTCTAAGATCCAATTTCAGAAAATGAAGTTATTTCATATCTATTTTTATATGTGCTTGAAAGTCTGCCACCATTCTCTAGATGAATGCATTTCCTCTCACTGATAATTACTCACTGTGTCTTCGTAAAGTGATCAGGCCTTTAAACGTACCTCTCACTTGATCACCAAATACAGTTACTACCAGTACTTGCGTGATGACATTCTGCAAGCAGCCCTTTCTGCCCAGCTAAATGCAGGAGAACTGACTCCACATAGAAATTCTTAATTTAGGAGTAAGAAAAACTACTTTATTCTTCCAGTAGAAGAGTAAGATGAAAAATGCCACAAAATGTAAATAAGAGAAAGCTAACCATAAGAGAGTATGAGGAAAGCAAATGCACAGAGTCTTCTATTCAGATGAAATACAAGTATGTAATTAAAAAAAAAATAATTTTCGTGTCTTGAGATGATTTATGTATAGGTCAGACCCTTCTTCAGGGTCCATCTTTACTACTCACATGACTGTGAGCCAATCATTTAAAATAATTACCAAGTTCTCTCATGTCAAGGTGCCGGTTTTGGATGAAGATTTCTCCTATGTAGCAGTCAGTTGTCAATTCCTAATTTTACTGTAATTCCCAAGTTGTACGAACTTTAAAGTCCAGTTTCCCCAGATATGTAAATAGAAGAAAATCTGTGCCTCATATTACAAGTTCCTAGCTCTCACAGCTTTGGAGTAAGGAAGGCCAAATGTAATCCAAATGTGCTAAAACTTCTGAGACAAACTGACAAAAATTAATACAATTTGTTGAAAAACATTATATTTAAGTCACTTACTATTTCTGCTTGTGCTGTGTCCAGTTAACGAGCTTTGCATACTTGAGATACTAGCCAGTTAGTACCTAAAAGACCAGGGCAATATTCAGCTGCACATGTCCCATCTCACATAGCAGCTGTAGGAGCATTTGATTTTTTTACCATGGTCTGTGTGGTTTGGGAAAGAAACCACAGGCCCTCCACATATTGAAAAACTAAACAATTATTAATTTTATTGTAAACTTCCCTGTGCAAGGAGGAACAGAACTCTTAGAAAGTTCTTATTCTTATAAAGGATCTGAAGCAGAGGAAGAAAGTAAAGAGAGAAAGCAAAACAATAGGATCACCACCCCATGGATCCAGAGACATCTCCTCAGTCAGCCCTTTCAGCTGTAGTTCCTTTTTGTCAGCAACCTTGCCTAACCACTGTGGAGGAATACACACCTCACAGCCATGGCCGGTTGCCTGTTTATAGGGTCATGGTCTCTTGGACACCTCCCACAGGCCCAGTCTCACTTCCTGCTTGCACAGGTGGCGGGAGCTGTTCTGGAAGGTTCCAGCCAGTGCCAGGGGTCTCTGGTGAGCCCCAGCCTGAGGGGCGCAGCTTGGTGCTGGGCAGTTGCAGGGGCTGTGCCGCTGTCTCCGAGCAGATTCTTGCCGGGGCAGTTGATGTTCGTGGCCGTGGGGCAGACAACACAGGAAAGAATCCCCTGCATTCATGTAGCACGGTCCCTGCTTTGCCCCCAGCCACCAACATGCTGCTCACCATAAACAGGTGCTCAGCCTCCCTCAGCTCCTTCTGTCTGTTGGGTTGTTTTGAGACACACACAAAGAGGTTCTTTTGACCATCACAACAGGAAACCTAAATCTATGTCCTGGAGAGCTTGAAATAGCTACAGACTAAACTGAAATATCTGTACCTTGAAAACTCTATGCAAACAATGTGCATTATTGTGCTTTCTGCACTTCTCTTTAAAAGTGCAATTACCTGAGTATTGAGGGTTGCAGTCTGGAGCAAAAATGACGCAAACCCACCTCCTCCACAAAGCTATTTTTATTTTCCTGTTTTCAGTCAATTATAACTTTAAAAAGAATATTAAATGTATGCTTTCTAAGTGTCTGAAATAAATAATTGCCTTTGTGATCTGACACAAATTTTCCATTCATCTAAATCTCTACACCTCAGTACTCTGACTGCTAAGGAATATGCAGAAGAATACCAGCACTGCCGTTGCTGCTGTATGCCCTGTTCTGCTCTTGTCATCCACCCAGGGGAAGGCAGAGCATGTTGAAGGTTGGGAAACAGGCATCAAGGAAACGAGACAAGGGCTGATGCTTAGATCTTGTAGCATGCTACTCAATGCACAGGCTTTCTAAGTTGTTGGGGTTTTTTGTTTGTTCGGTTGGTTGGTTTTTTTGGAGTTTTTTTTGGTGGGAGGTGTTTAGTCCTCCCCATTGGCAATAGATAGTGAATGACTGTAATGAATCTTCATACTGAAATTAGGACTCCGATTTCAGTATGCAATTTCAGTACTCTGGATCTGTCTCCATTATTTTTTGTAGGAAAACTTAGGGTTGTGGGTATATTTTTTTTTTTTAGCATCTGTGTTTTCTGTACTCCCTGGCAGAAAATTATGTTCAGTATGTTCAAAAATACCCACAGAGAATGACAAATTATAAATGGCCACACTATAAATGTTTTTCAAGTTTGCTTTGTTATTGTGGTGAGTTGACCATGGCTAACAGTCAAGCATTCATAGACATGGTTTCTTCCCCTACCCTTCCCCAGAAGGACAGGAGAGAGAATAAGAAGCCCAAAACTGTTTAAACTGTGTATAAAGATAAAGACAGTTTAAAAGGTGAGGGAAAGAAGGGTTGGGGGTGAACACAGTGCAAAGAAAGTCATTCACCACCTCCCACAAGTAGAACAATACCCAGCCATTCTCCAAACAATGGTCACCTTGGAAGCCAAAACTCCTACTTTTTTTGTTTTTCTACTCCCTTTTTTATTACTGAGCATGTTGTGAAGTTATATGGAATATCCCTTTGGCCAGTTCAGGTCACCTGTCTTGGCTGTGTCCTCTCTGAGTCTCGCTGAGCAGCACAGAATTGGAAAAAAAGAAGGCCCAGATGCTGTGCAAGCGCTGTTCAGCAACAGCTGAAACATCGGTGTGCTATCAAGACTGTTTCAGCAACAAATCCAAAGTCCAGGACCCTAGTTAACTCCATCCTGGCCAGACCCATTGCATTCATTTAAAATGTCCAACAAGTATACCTCGGTAATACATAAACTGTAATTTGTTAGTTTTACCAGAGGCACTTACATACTTGTGATTTTGTAGCATTTATCATGCCATGCAATAAACCTCAAAATTAAGAATTTAATAGACTGGGGATTTTTATTTTCTCCTGATTTGTATTAATCTTCTATATTCTATATAATTGTTGCACCATATGCAATCTATATGGCTCGATAGAAGCTACCCACCATTTGTAGACTGATCTTTGATTTTCATAATATTCAAAATTAATAATATATAAAATATTTGAGTACAGTACAGAGAGTAGTACAGTAGCTAATAGCTGACCTTGTCAGAAAGCTAAAAAATATGTCTTTGAAATGGGGGCTCAGATCAGTGTGCAGCTTCATATTTCAGAGTTTACTGTCATTCCAGCAGTTGGCAGAATTGTGAGACCAGGCACTGGACTTTTCAAACAAAACTGACTTTTCAAATAAAACTGAATGGAAACTAGAAGTAATTATTACTTACAACTGGATGGTGCTTGGCTTGGGCTTTGTTTGATGCCATTTGTATTATTATGGAAGCAAAGAGAAAAGCTAATAGCATATCATTACTAATGGAATGTTTTGCTTGTCTGTAACTAACATACTTCCAAAATGTTGTAAAGAACACTTGGCTAAAACAGAGGAAACTGCTATTGAGACAATGAATAGCAAGGCTTGCCATTTCTTCTTGCTTCTTTTTTAGGAAAATGAGCTGATGTTCTAAAAATTTTTCTTTATGCTCTACTCACTCTTCCTGTATCAGTATTTTTTTCAGTCTTCTGATTACATACACATCTTCCATTGGATTCTAAAGAGTATTATTACATAAAATTTTGTAGCCAAAAATGCACTAACTCCACATGAAGTTCTTGTTTGGTAAGACAGCCTCTATCTATTCAGTCCATAGGAAATTATGTTGGCGGAAATTCTCATAGGATAGAGAATCATTTTTTGTTCCTTATACTAAACTGTGTGTTTATGTTTAAATGTTCCTTATACTAAACTTGTGCTTCTTTTAATGGTCATTATATCAAACACATAAATTTTTACTTACTAGTGTTCACAGCTCCTCTGCCATTAAAGTGTCCTATCTAAATTTTACACTGTTTTATGAGAATTATTTCTCAGGTGGTATATTTCAATTTTAAGTAAGTCTGGCTCTTGTACTCAATCTGCCATGGTCCTGAAAACGCTTTTGTGGCCATAGTGCCATGTCCTGTAAATTCAGAATGGTAAACTAGTTATAGGAGACAAGATACTGAGTTGCCTCTAGGATTTTTATTCTCCTGGCTTGTAAATTCTAAATTTTCAGATTACAGCCTAATGAAGAATAGAATTTCATTAAGGTCTAGATTCATAACTAAATCATGCAACAGAAATCAAGAAGGAGAAACTCTGGGTGGTTCAAAGAAGTAGACGCTGTAATTAAACTCGCTCTATTTTATAGATTCTATAAAAAACAACCAACCAAACAAAAAACAACCATTAACAAGAAACATTAACAAGATGAGAGGTTGTAATGGAGAATATATAAACACAAAATCTGTTTCAAGTTTTAAATAGCTAATATTACTAAGTCACTAATCTTTTCCTGAATACAGGATGTTTTAACACAAATCAGACACCAAAAAAAAAAAAAATTCTAATATGTATTTAATCATTTAAGACTTAAAATTTTGTCTTTGCAATTCACTATGGGCTTTGCTTTATTCTCACAAAAGAATTTATAGACCTTTTGTCTTACTTTTGACACCCTACAATAGTTTGTCATAGATGCCTACACAGTAATCATTGCATCTACCAGTAGGTTCAATATAAAATTATATATTCCAGTTCAGTCAGAAGCATTAAAACCACAATAGCGATAGCTATTGGTTACCTAGGAAGCTCAGGCTGTTTCCTAATTCTTTCTGCATATACTAGCTAAAGAATTTCTTAAAACTTAGTACAAGCTAAAGATACATACAGCCTTGACACGTTCACAGTGATTTAACTAGGAAAAAAAAAAAAAAAACAAACCAAACAAAAGCCCCCAAAAAATAAAATACATGTATTTTTTATAACCAGCACAAGCAAATACTCAAGATGTCTCTTCATTATCACTCCTATTGTATAGATTTTTTTTTGTTTGTTTGGGGTTGTTTGGTTTTTTTTTTTTTTTTTTTTTTTTTTTTTGAGAGGGGCATATATTTTAGACTTTGTATAATCCAAGTGCATACCCTCCAGTTTTGTTATTTTCAGTTGGCATCCATCACTACTTGAGATACAATTGCTGGCCAGGTAAATTTGTTTTACTTTATTTTCTTAGAGCAAAGCAAGTTGGGATGTGATTTTCTTCGTAGAACCTCTGACTATTGTTTTTCTTCAGCAAACACCTAAAACAATAGCAAAGAAAATTATAAATCAACTCAAACCTGACATGTTAGTTTACAGAAGAAAGAGCGGGCATCAGTTCTGACCAGTTTTATGCAGTTTGGACTGCCTTAAGAAAGTATGAGTGCAATATTGAATATTCTACTAAAATCCATGTTCAACACCTTGTCAAATATTTTTTTCTGTTATTTGTCAGCTGGAGAAAAACTGCTCACTCTCTGCATATTAGTATGAAAAGATTATGAAGTTGGCCAGCTCAGTTTGAAACAAAACCTCACTGAAGAATGTGAACATACACTGATTATCATGTTGAGAGTCGCTTGCCTTCAAGATAATTTGCAATTGTTTTCAATATCTTCAAGAAACTGTCAGTTGGGCAGATCAGTTATGTTGCTGCTTTGAAATTAGATTTTGTTTAGAACCTGCTTCCTCACATGAAGGATTTCAAGGCCTTTTAAAGGCACTTTTATAACTAGTGAGAGAGAGTAAAAGACAAGGTAATAAGCAAATGAGATGCTGTCATGTGAAAAAGCAAAACAAGTCATGTTTACTTTATTCTTTGCTAGCTTTAAGCTAAATGTGTATGTTTTCATGTAAACCCACTCAAGAAAAATATACCTCAGTTTCCACAGACAAAATAAATGTACAGACACAAAAGAAAGGCTGTGTGCTGTTCGTGGCTTGTGCTTTTGAGGAGGAGTGCATTGTGTTCTATCACAACTCAGTACTTTTACCACCTTTTGTTTTGTCAATACAGGCATAAGCAAGAGCAAAGAGGCAGTAGATGCCCTTACTAAAATTGCAGTAGTTTAAATAGATGTCTTTGAACAAATATGTTTAACTAACCTATATTTATTTATAATAGCATGTTTCCCTTGCTTACTGTGGTCTGAGGGGAAAAGAATGTGGTTTAAATTCCTCGAGTAACACATCAAGTTATGTAATTTAGATTTCTCTACCCCAAGGACCAGGATTCATGCTGCTAAATTCTGGGATTGATGTGAAATGTGAGATTACTATATTCACCATTATTTCATCAACTATGTCATCAGCTACAGAAACATGAACAAAAAAAAAAAAAAAAAAAATTCTCATAATGTACTTATTTTATTGAAAATGTACTTTATTCACATGATTGGTATCCTCTTCCTCCGTTCATCTCAAGACTTTATATTGAAACACATCATCATATTCAAATTAGAACTTCTATACTAGTTCTAGTCACAGTTTTGCAGAAAACTTACTCTTGCTTCCTTTTAAGTGAAATAGACTTATTTTCCCATTATTCAGCAGAATGCACAGGCTTATTCCTAAAGCAAGCCTTTATGGTTTTTGAAATTAAATTATCAAGGAAGAGTACACCAAGTTTTCTGTATAGGTAAAATTCATGCAGTTTAAAGCACGTGAAAAAGTTGAAGTTAAGGTTTAGAAATAACTTCTTAGTCACTTCAGTTTCCTCTTGCTTTGAAGTATGTTCAAATGGTAAGCAAACAAAATAAAAACCCAAAAAAGCCCTAAAGTAATAAATAAACTACTGGTCCCCTAAGAATATATTCCAAGCATGCAGGTGTAAAGGAATGCAGGATATCTGTAGAAGTTATTTTCACTCTTACATGGTGCTGTGGGCACGGTTTGTATTATGAAATACTCAAGGCCAATATCTCAGGTTTCAACTTCAAACACCATGCAGACTTCCAAACTCACTGAATTTCACCAAAGTGATCACAGATCTGGGTTTGAATCATGGCCTGTATTACAATCTAATTTTTCTCTAAGCATCTTTACCTTGTCATCATGGTAGCTTCATATTAAATTCAGTATTTTCTTTATTGGGAAATAAAAATGAAAAATGCTGTCTTTGCTCTTGAGCTGATAAAGTATTATTTACCTGAACTGCAAATGCAAATAAAACTTCAGCTTCTGAGGGTATTTTCTCTGTCCCTTAGTGTCCTGTGGTATACTGGTATATTTTTCTCTGTTTTCCAAAGATGAAAATGCAAAATTTTCAGTGCCTTTCCTGAAGCATGCTTCAATGTTGATGAAAGTAGCATGGTTTTAACAAGTTGCAGAGGTTTCCAGACACACAGTCACCTCTGATATTTAAGTAAGCCTGTGCTAGTAATGAGCATGCAGTGCAGTATTTTGTAAATTTAAGGATAGTCTACTAGCTAGGAATTAGTAAACTTGTAATTTATGTTAACATAAAACAATTCCAGTTGACTTCAGTGATTATGAAATTATTTGAATGCCAGTGACCACAACATTATTTAAACTTGTTTTTTAAAGTAGCACAGAATTGGCATACACCCACAGCAAAGTTTTAAAATCAAAATACTGCCATAATAACTAAGTCCACTAGTTTTAGTTGAACAGTACAACTGGCATATTAAAAACTGTCACTTCTACTGATATAATTCTATGTCCTGGGGAGGTCAGGACTACTTGTCTAATCAAGAAAAAAAATTATTTATCTATGTAATATACAGATACTGCCTCTGTTTTCCTCTGTCTTATTGAATTTAAAGACATAGTTTAGTGGTGGACTTGGCAGTGCTAGATTAACAGTCAGAGTCAATGATCTTAAAGGTTTTTTAAAGCTGAAATTATTCTGATTTTATTATTCTATCTGCAAGGGTACAGCATTGCTATATAAACAACAACTTTTTAAACCACTTAATATTTACTATCAAAAAACAGCACTGAATTAGCATCATGCTTTCAACCTCTTGTAAGAGAAGGAAGATTTATCATTAGACTTTCTTTTGTTTCCTAAGCTGAAGAGAGACATGATACCTTTAAAACCAATATCAAATAACCAGAACCTGGATAGAAAAATCTTAAATGCTTCTCTTTCAAATATAATTCAAATGTTTGTATAGTACAGTGCAGGATTTAAGATCATTTAATGTTGTGGATGTATCTTAAGTTGGTAACACAAAATAAGAAAAAAAAGAATAAAGTGCTTTGTGAAGAGCAGTATTTACACAGAAAAGATAAGCAAAAAAGGTAAGATAAAGAAAAGATAATCAGTGTAAGGAAAAATATCCCAGATGGTCTTGATAGAGTTCTCGACTTCTCTAACTTGTTTTAATGAATTAATTGTGAAAGGAAAATAAATTGGCTGGAGTTTAAATAGACCAAGCTATCCTAATTGACTACTCAAAAAATATGCCCTTTCACTAGTGGATTTGTGTTTGTTTTATCTGAGTGTATTTAGTCTTCCCTCTATCTGAAAAGGGAAGCAGCAGACGCATTATAAAGAAGAAAATCTTAAAAACACAAATGCATAGAAGTGAGTAAATGTTAATAAAATCTCCTTCAGGGTTAACCTAAAGTACACATGTAACATATGAAACCAGGCTCTATGTCTCTAATTAATTTTTTTAATTGACTACTCTTAATATATTTGGCAATCCCCTAAGATTTTAAAGTCTCCTTCTAAATCTACTTGTGAAGGATCATTTACTTCACTTCTTTTCCTCTGTTTAAGAGTATGATAAATTATTCACCTCACAGTCACCACTAAAACTCAGTAAAGGTGATTAAAATCTGTGAAACTAAAGACTGAAATGGAGTTTCAATGGAATGGATTACTACTTTGGGAATAAAAAGCGAGCAAACTGTTGTAATTGTCACTAAAACATAGATTAGTAGCCCATTTAAAGGTTAGCTTAAAAATGAAGAGTTTGGTTTTGTCCTGTTTAGACCACTTGGATCAAAAAAGAGAACTTTTAGAGCAAACTAAAAGTTGACTAGTTATCCACATATTAAAAACTTTCAGGAGAATGAAACAGAGAGCAGAGAGATCTGACATACCAGACAAAAGAATAAAACCTTTCTGTGGAGACTTTGTTTTCAACAGTTTTTTGTTGGAGGCAAATTTTCTACAGAGAAACTGAAAGATATAGAACCATAGAATCATAGAATAGTTAGGGTTGGAAAGGACCTTACTATAATTGTTATATATATATATATATATCTAACAGTGAGTGATCACAGATCTAGGGCTGTTTGCTTATGACAAAAGATTAAAAGGATTGGAATAATTTCTAGAGAAGACACAATGAGAGAGATGATAATTCATAAATATCTGCTCCTTCAAAAAGAGGAAATTAACTGCTCTTGTTCCGTCTCCAGTAAATCCTTCACACTTCCTTATCAACATGATTATTTGTAAAATTGTTTCTAATGATAAGTAGTACTAGCATATGCTGCAGCACTGATCTGGAATATCTATTATCCAAAGCTTTTAAGAATACTATGGATACACAGCATTTAACTGAACCTGCTTTGGTCAGCTATATGCTGATCAAAAGTAATGGAACTTTTAACACCATTGGTAGCTGTTTTTCCTCCTGTATCATGCCTTCATCCATTCTAAATTTTACAGCATTCAAAGAAGTAGAAATGTATAAACTGCTAGTGTAATTCGAAGGATTATGCAGAATTTAATTATTACCTTAGGCAAGGGGTATTACAAATTGAGTAGGTTCTCGTCACAGCTGGAGGTCAGATTTAATTTCCCTTTGCCATGATAACTAGCAAAACAGAAGCAGAACTAGATTCTTCATCAACAGTGCTCTGCAATGCTGTGATAATCCTTTAAAGCTAACAGTGCTAATGGATGTACTAACTTATTTCTCAAGCAAGAAAACCAAAAGAAATAGAATAAAGTTTTCATCAAGGACAATGTACTCAAGATTTTTTTACCTTCATGATGATTCTACACACAGGTGCAGATAGAATATCTGAATTTGTATCACTGCCCTGGAATACTTTAATGCGTCAGTTTTAAACAGAAAAATTCAGATGGATATTGCTGTTAAATGCTAATTATTTTTCCAACAACTTCTTGTGAGGGTTTTCACTAACCTGGTGTAGAAGTACTAAGCTCGGAAAAAAACAGTGCATTGAAGAAAATTACTGTGGAGAAAAGAAAACTGCTGCAAGCTGTTAAGTATATTTATTACAACTATTACAACAGTGAAATTCTTTAAGAACAATATCTCTCCCTAAAAGTACAGTTTCTGTAATACTGCCACAGACCTTGATCTCAAAGATGATTTGTTTTGAAAGTGAGGTGATGGCCATGAAAGTTAATTCTTGACTGCAGAGTATAAAATTGTTAGAGGCCCCTAACATAATCAGTTCATTCATTTGAAAACAATTGCTTTCAGCTGGAGCTAAATATTGGAATAGGCCACTTCTCCATAAAGCCTTTTTTATCCCATCAGTCTAATAATAGATGTGTTCTGGCAGATTCAAGGGATTATTTTTCCTCATCAATCCACTGGAGATAGGAAGTGTGCACATTTCATGGGCAATTGTCTGCTTGCAGCTGCTTTTAACCCCAGTGTGGTATTTCTTCCAATTTACACTAGCATCACAGCTGTGGTAGGTCAAACTGGATCATGTTCTGTCATATGAGGAGCTGTTATCCCATACATCTTGCCACAATTGTTATAAAAGTTAAGTGCCTTCTATTTCAAACAATAGTTGAGGGAGTACTCTGTATGAAGGTTAAGAAAGCAAAAAAGTTTCTAGTATTGCCTAGAAGAGAGACATAGAAGACAGAAAAACCTTGTAGTTCAGGAACTCTGACATTCATATAAAGAATATAGGGGTTTGGTATTTTGGTTATTTTTAATTTATACTCTTTAAATCTAGCATTTCGGAAAAAAAATCTATTAAAATGAGCAAAATATAATAGTCTTTCCTCAGGGGTACATATGGCTGTCTCACTGCTTTCAAAGAAGGAGATCACAAGTGTGGTGTGTGGGGGGACAAGATCTATCATTAGATTAATGCACAGTATTTCCATTGACCTAAATATGGCACATGCTTTAGTACAGAATTTAGCTATGAAGACTAACATCAGTTGTGCTAGTGCAAGGAAAAATACAATACTATAAATGAGCATATTATGGAGATTCCTAGTGGGGTTTTTTTATTGCTGAATCTTTATAATTGTCATGGGTTCAGCAGCAGCAGTCATTTTTCTTCTTCGTAGTAGCTGGTGCAGTGCTGTGTTTTCAGCTTTCGGTCTGGGAGCAGCGCTGATAACACCAGTGTTTATAGTTATGGCTTAGAATGTTTTGGCCTGACCAAGGACTTTCTGAGTCTCATGCTCTGCCAGGGAGGAGGGGAAGCCAGGAGGAAGCAGAGACAGGACACCTGACCAAAACTGACCAAAGAGGTATTCCATGCCACAGCACGTCATGCCCAGGATGTTAAACAGAGAGCAGAGACCCGGAAGGGTGTGGGGTGCACTGCTTGGTGTTCTGGGTATAGGAAGTGAGCGATTGTATTCTTTCCTTGTATTTGCCTTGTCATTATTATTATTGGTGGTAGCAGTAGTGGTCTTGTGTTATACTTTAGTTACTAAACTGTTCTTATCTCAACCTGTGGGAGTTGCATTCTTTTGATTCTCCTCCCCATCCATCTGGGAGCGGGGGAAAAAGAGACAGGGGAGTGAGTGAGAGAAGGGGCTACGTGATTTACGGCTTAAACCACGACAATAATCAAATATCTTTTTTTCCGCACGGCTACAAAAAAAAAAAAAAAATTAAAAAACGATGTTGAAAAAGTTGAAGACAAAATTTTGTCAACATGCATTTGATATACATAAAAACATTGGTGAACAGAAGATAATGATTATGGACTGAAAACTATAAATGTGACACTGCTGTGCCTTAAATTATTAATTTTTAATTGAAATTTCCTCTTTTGGCATATATATCTTTCATTTTACAACATAAAATGATACTTAGGAGTGCAAATAGTTGGAAAATTGGGCACAATTGACTAAGCATCAGACCACAGCCTGCTTTCTAGAATAGACATGGATTTAGCGAATGGTCATTGTAATCTACAGAATGACATTTTATGCATACATCATTAGTTAACTGTCACTGGCATGTTAAAAAAAAAAAGATATACACATAAATAGGTTCAGATCGATATGAAAAAGTAATTGTCATGGTGATTTTGTAGCCTAGGCTCATTAAATCATCCTCAATTCATCACAATTACTGCCAACACATAAAAAAGTTGAATTGCTTAAATTTAATCTTAGCTTCTTCCTTTTCCATATTATGAAAAGGGCTCTTTAGCACAGTCTGCAGACCTTCTCCCACGTCTTCAGCTGGTGACACATATCCTTAACCTGTGCATCTGTGTCAGGCTAGGAGGTCATCTCCTGCTTCCTTCGCCTCAGTGACAGGTGCCAAGCACACCTGCAGCCCAAGACCTGCAGAGATGCATCATCCCTCAGGAGCTCACTGTGGGTCAAGGCCTCTGATGTTGCATGGAATGTGTTCTTCTTTTGATGAAGATGAAGGCCCCTGGCACTTTGCTGAGGACATATACGCTGTTCTGTGCAGTTGCTAGCCCATTCCGTCCATGTCTCTGCAAACTGCCATGCAAACTGCTGCATCTCTGCCCCTAACACATAAAGGCAGTTATGTTTGATAATCTCTTGTTGTGAAGTAAACTAATTACAGCTGTAATGAAAGCTGACCTCTGAACTATAATTTCAGGTGAAAACAAAACCCAAGTGTGTGAAAGCTTTTAAGACCCAGAGAAAGGATAGAAATAGAAGTAGAGCAGGTGATGGATTGGCTAAATCCATAATGAATGCATGTATTGCATGTTACAATACATTGATTTGGCTTTTGTTTTCCAGGACAGATGTCATTCTAATACCTGTAGCTACAAATTCAACCAGGCACTTGAAAACTCTAGAATAAGTTTCAAGTTACTCACTGTAGGCCATTTTTCCTGAAGGTAAGATCCTATGATTTTAGTTTGGCATAGTTTCACTGAGATTGTAGTTCATATGCTGTTTGATGACTATTGAGCTTAATTTACATTAATAGATTTTGCTAGGACTCTGCAAACATAACAGCCATTCTGCTGCTTACGGTTTTATGGAGGAAAGAACAAGGGAAAAAGTTAAAAAGAATATAGAAGTCAAATTTTCAGAAAATGACAGCACGGTTATATGTTCTTGTAATTATACATTTAAGAGAGGTTGCTTATTTTTTTAATAATTGATTTTTAGAGACCTAAATAGAAAAACAGGAGCATAACAAAGATACAGGAACAGGGAACAACATTTAAAAAAAAAAAAAGAAGAAAAAAGAGAATGATTAGGAAAGCTCTGAAAGAAATAATCTGACAAAGATTATTGAATTCAAATACTGCCTCTGGTTCACCTTAACCTTGAGCTGCAGATTGCCAGGGGCTAGAACAGAATACCATAGAAGTATTTTTCAGTCTGCTAATAAGCATCACTGGAAATAGCTTAATGGACTGCATGAATTCCTATACAGTCTAACTGCACTTAAGAAATGTGAGGGTGCATTAAGTGATTGGGCAAGCATAAGTTCACTTAAATTGTATCTGAAAATTACCTCTGTAATTTTTGCTTAGGGACCCTTTTCTGTACAAATATTTTCTTACTAAAAGCATTGTTGCTTAAGGACCTTGTATCAGATGATCTGTGTTTAAGCCTTATGTTTAGTGCAAACAAATTGCCATAGTAGACTAAACTGAGAATTATGGGGTGGCTCCCATGAGGAAAGTGAATGAAGAGAGGGATTTTGTTGCTGTAAGTTTTTTTCCATTTGTTTTGGAAGAAAAGGACAATTTTGCCCTTCTAAAGAGTAAAATGTGTCCTCAAAAAAAAGAAAACTTAAAAAATTGTCATTCACTAGTTTTAATGAAAGTGTGTGTGCAGCTCCTTTCCTAGTGCCCAACTTCTACATAACTCATATGATCTAAGAAGAAAGAAAAGTGCTTCACAATATATGGTTGCCTTAAAAAGCCTCATTGACCACTGTAAACACCATGTGTGTTTAATGAGAAGATCCTTGTGATCTATCAAATGACAGAGTGGAAATGGTTCTTATTTCTACTTTCAGGTTTTTGTGCAATAAAGCAAAAGTGGGGGGAAGCTGAGGACTCTCAACTGCTGAATCCACCCATACGAATGTACAAAATGATTGACATTTCCAAACACAAATGTCAAGTGCTCAAGGATGTAAAAGATCTAGCTGGATAATTGTTTCTGAAGATCAGATATGCCACCAGTGTCGTAAAATGGACTTACCCAAGAAACACCTACAGGCAAAAGAAAGTGCCTGCAGGGGACATTAAAAAGCAAAGAAGCGAAAATGCACAATAGCATAGGTAAATGGGGATACAAGCTAACAAAACATAACAAAAAAGATCTGCATTACTTAGAGAAAGAGAACAGCAGCTTAGAAGAGGTGACCTTGCATATCTTTACAATTTGAGATATCACATATATATGCATGTATACACAGCAAGCCTGCTGGAATATGAACATCACTGTTGCGGTGGAACTGAATGCAGTCTCTGCAGAATGATCAGTGGTATCTCTGCACATCATTTAAAACTCTGGTTAGATTCCAGACACCTCTGAAGGTCTAATTGGTCCTAAACATTCTCCAATCCAGATTTTGAGAGGTTACTGCTCTATGTTACAAGTCAAGTAACAGGTGCTGGTTCAAATATGGATTGCAAGTAAGTTTTGTCCAGCAAAACACTAAGGTCTTGAAAGTATGATGTTCTCCACATTTGCAGAAGATCACAAGTTCCTTGTCATTCTCTCAGTTTCCTAATGAACAGATAAGTTCATCACTACCAATCATGGACATGAAAGAAAATTGAAGCATATAACCTACTGTCGTGGTTTAAGCCTCTACAACTCACGCAGTTTTGCTCACTCACTCACTCCCCCCTCTTTCTTCCCCCGCTCCCGGAGGCATGGGAAGGAGAATCAAAAAGAATGCAACTCCCACAGGCTGAGATAAGAACAGTTTAGTAACTAAGGTATAACACAAACCACTACTGCTACCACCAATAATAATAATGACAAGTGAAATACAAGGGAAAAGAATAAAATTGCTCACCACCTATGCCCAGCCCAACCAAGCAGTGCCCCCCCCACCCTTCCGGCTCTGTGCTCTCTGTCTTTACATCCTGGGCATGACGTGCTGTGGTATGGAATAACCTCTTTGGTCAGTTTGGGTCAGGTGTCCTGTCTCTGCTTCCTCCCGGCTTCCCTCTTCCCTGGCAGAGCATGAGACTCAGAAAGTCCTTGGTCAGACCAAAACATTACCAAGCAGTAACTGAAAACACTGGTGTTATCAGTGCTGTTCCCAGGCCCAAAATCAAAAAACACAGCTCTGCACCAGCTACCAAGAAGGAGAAAAAATGATTGCTGCTGCTGAGCCCATGACACCTACCTCTCACAATAAGAATCTACTAAATATTTCCTGCTGAGGAGATATTGGTAAAAGCTGATTGACCAGCTGCAATCTCACAGTTTAGACTATACACCAAATAAGAAAAAAGCCCAAATAGGTAAGAAATGTAGATGTACATTAGCAGAAGCTGGATATCTGGCATTTGAAATCACAAGAACAAATGTGATTTCCCATCCACACATCTAATAACATCTAATCTTTGGACAATGGGTTTAAGTATAATGGCAATTAGCACAAAGTACTGGATATAAAGACCATAAACCATTTCTTAAAACTTCACAGAATCACAAAATGGTTGAGGTTGGAAGGGACCTCTCGAGATCACCTGGTCCAAACCCTTGCTCAAGCAGGAAACTTAGGCTTTTGTCTCACCCTGTTATAATTTAGTACTAGAACAGCAGTGGGAGACAGTGTTAGGACACTTGCAGTTTTCCAGTCTCATTAATATGTCCATGATGGAAAATATTTTCCTGAATCAAAGCAAAAGTCAAAACTTCCAAGACAATTTTTGTCTTTGAACATTGGGTTAAGTTAATCTGTCATTTTCTTTTTGCTCAATCAGAGATTCTTCTGATTATCTTAAAAGGGGAATTGCAACAAACAGGAAAATGAAATGTCATTTGGAAAAAATCATCAAGTCTGTCAGTCTGAAACTATTTAACTGCTTATCTTTGTCAGTTCAACATTCTTAAAAATTAAAACAGCACTGACTCCAGAGATCAGTTAAAGCAGTTAAAACAGACGCTATTTTGTGGTTTTGGTTTCATCTGTTGCGTTTTCAGGGTAGCAATCAAACATTTCTTGCAGAATTTCAGCATCTGTAAGTGCTCCATGGTTCATCATGATACAGCCCTCTGTCCAGTCTAGAGTACTGCTATTGAAAAGTGGTTACCTCAAAACAAATATTTTGGCTTTGCGTCAAGATCACGGAGGAAAGCAGCATAAATCTGAGACTGCATGAAAAGCATTTGGAATTATTTCCAGCATGCAAAGATTTACTTAGCATTTGCACAGATGATGCCTTATGCTTCAGAGAAATCTTTGTCCTTTCTTTTTATTTAGTGCTCACATAGAGCTATCATCCTTATCTGTCCATAGAATGCTTGAGATGCACAGGTAGTGACAGCAGGAGCTAAGAAGCTGAAATAAGCTGTATGACATGTAGACATAGCTAGAGCACTAACCAGATAGATTGCTTAATGAGTTCCTGGAAGTCCTCTGTGGGTGTTTAAAGAGGAAGAAGTCTCAATCTCATTCACTGTAGTCTGACATACGCAAACAGGAATATGCCAAAACTGGTCCTGGAAATAAGATGTAGGGTCAAGTGTCACTGAGCATGTCACCACTAAAAATTTACCTGTGGTTTTAACCTGTCTGTTTGTCATGGTTTAAGCCCAGATGTAAATCAGCCGTGCAGTCATTAGCTCACTCCCACCCCTTCTTCACCCTGCTCCCGAAGGGATGGGGAGGAAAATCGAAAGAATGGAACTCTCACGGGTTGAGATAAGAACAGTCCAGTAACTAAGGTATAATACAAACCACTACTGCTACCACCAATAATAATAATGATAAGGGAAATAACAAGAGAAGAGAGTATAACCGCTCATCACCCACAGACCAATACCCAGCCCGACCGAGCAGTGATCTAACCCTTCCGGGTAACTGCCCCCAGTTTATGTAGTGGGCATGACGTGCTGTGGTATGGAATACCTCTTTGGCTAGTTTGGGTCAGGTGTCCTGTCTCTGTGTCCTCCCAGCTTCCCCTCCTCCCTGGCAGAGCGTGAGACTCAGAAAGTCCTTGGTCAGACTAGACATTATTAAACAGCAGCTAAAAACATCAGTGTTATCAGCGCTGTTCCCAGGCTGGAAGTCCAAAACACAGCTCTGCACCAGGTACCAAGAAGGAGAAAAATGACTGCTACTGCTCAACCCAGGACACTCTTAGCTCAGCTTCACACACTTTTTGAAATAGAAGTCTTAATCTTATGTTTCCATGCTTTGAAACAACATGAGTTGTTCACACTAAGAGGATTCAGTATTCATTCTTTTTATCTTCTTTCTTTTTTTTAAAAAAAAAAGGCAGATTACTTTGTGTTGAGAATGTTTTAAAAGCTTACTTGACTTTATCACAATTTTTGATAATACTCTTGCTTCATCCAGCTTTTCTAGATACCTTTCACCTTCCATATAGTGGAAGCTGTTGGTTAGTATTCAACTCTTTCATTTAACTCTATCTTCATCAGTCTGCTTCGATGATACCCAACTTAGGCTCTTCAGCCAAAGAGCTCTAAAATTTGTCATTTCAACATGAGTTAATAAAGAATGAAGAATTATCTCCAATTCTGGTTATGCTTTCAGATGTAACAGAAAGTATGATTATTTGAGACACCAAGCTGTGTGGTTGAGTTGGTAAGCTGGATGGAAGGGATGCCATCCAGAGGGATCTTGACAAGCTTGAGAGGTGGGCCAGTACCAACCTCATGAAGTTCAACAAAGCCAAGTGCAAGGTCCTGCAGCTTGGTTGGGGCAATCTCAAACACAAATACAGGCTGGGCGGAGACTGGATTGAGAGTAGACTTGTGGAAACCTAAGGAGAAGGACTTGAGGGTGCTGGTTGATATGAAGCTCAACAAGAGCTTGCAGTGCGAGCTTCCAGCCTAGAAAACCAACCATATCCTGATTCTCCCCCTCTACTCTGCTCTTTTGAGACCCCACCTGGAGTGCTGCATTCAGCTCTGGGGCCCTGAATACAAGAGGGATGTAGACCTGTGGGAGTGAGTACACAGGAGAGCTACAAAGATGATCAGAGGGCTGGAGCACCTCTCCTGTGAAGACAGACTGAAAGAGTTGGGTTGTTCAGCCTGAAGAAGAGGAGTCTCAGGGGAGACCTTATAGCAGACTTCTAGTACTTACAAGAAATATGGAGAGGGACTTTTACAAGGGCACATAGTGACAGGACAAGGGGTATTGGTTTTAAGCTATAAGAGAGTAGGTTTAGATTAGATGTGAGGAAGAAATTCTTTACTGTGAGGTTGGTGAGACACTGATACAGGCTGTCCAGAGAAGCTGTGGATGCCACATCCTGGAGGTGTTGAAGGACAGGTTGGGTAATGCTTTAAGCAACCTGGCCTAGTGGAAGGTGTCCCTCCCTGTGGCAAGGAGGTTGAAACTAGATGATTTTAAGGTCCTTTCAACACAAAGCAGTCTGTGATTCTATGATTTACTTATCTTGTACATACCATAATTGACAATGTTTCACTTTTTTTTCCCCCACATTTCTTGTTCTCTTTCCTCTTTATTTACATGTTTTAATTACCCTGTTTTTCTTTTATAACATTAGCAGTTCAGTACTTTACAGTGAAACAGGTAAGCTTCATTCACTGAGGCTAAAGCAAAGGTATGTCTCTCATGTTTTAGATTTTTGAAGAAAGAATGGGGAGCTTCTCTGATCTGTGCAGATAGTCAGCGCATAGTTAATTTGGCACTAATGGGGGTTTCTTTGTACAATTAAACAGAAAAATCATAGTTCTACAAAAGCTTCACACAAACTTTTGCTAAGAACTACCATTTTATTAAACTTAATTGAGTTATTATATGGTATTAAATTATTTTGCTTTAGAAGTCCCTAGATGTGAGCATAGTTTGCCATATGAAATCTAATATATTTAATCTACACTACTAAATCAGTTTATCTTCAAATTACATAGTGACATTTCAAATCTCAGTAGGTTTTTGTTATCTGTGACTCAATTTTTAAAGTTTTGTATTTTCTAAATGCATTATGCAAAATCTGTATTTATATTGGTTAGTGCAAAACATCTTTTTGCCTACTGTCTTGATTGTACCACTATGCAGAAGAGACCATTAAAAGTGCACAGCAGAAGAAATGAAATCATTATTATTTTACTCAAAGAGTAAGGTAACATTTTCACACTGTCCAAAACAGTATTTTTGTCATGAAGCTGCATTTTACGTGGCTCCAAACTTACTATAAATCTGAGTTTTAATGAGAGAAAAAGTATGCATTGAAAGAATTTTCCTGTTTATCTCCTCAGGGTTTTCACATCTCATCGCTATGAGTTTTGGGACAGGGAGTCACTATTGCATAGAAATCTATGCAGTAGAGCTGATGTAGAAGCATATCATGTAAGCTTTTTGCAACAGAAACTGGGGAATCACCAAGCAGAGGCTCTATAGAAAAGTCAGCTACCCTAGATGACAGAATGCAAACACCAGCTCTGCAACACTCTCATGTTATACAAATGGGGTAAGATAACTTTGTGAAGGCTACTCTGCAGGATGAAGCTGTTGTTAAAGCATAAAGTAATGAAACTTGCACTGGATTTTAATTTGTTTCAAAATGAGGGAAGATTCAAGACTGTATGATGAGAAAAAGGCAAGAGGAGATTGAGGGAACCAAAGAGAAGAAAAGTACATGAATTAATTCAAAGGTTGAAGGTATGAGGAAGCTCAAGAGACCAGAAGACATAAGATTCCAGGAAAAGGGAAAGTAATGGAACATGAAGTGTAAATCATCTGTGCCAATACTGAGGAAATTAAAAAATAGCATAAGAAAGAAGACAAGGTCAAGGAAAGGTAATGCTGCTATCATTTTCGTTCCATTTTAGAAAGGTCTGCCTGTCCCATTTCACTGTCTCAAAATTGGCTGCTATTGTGAGTCTTTATATCTAGAAGTCTATTTGACAACTTCTTCAGTTAGCAATGTCATCTTTGGTATCATGTTGCATATATGGCTTTGCCATACTATGCCTGCAATATTGCAGATACTTGAACTTTACATTTTCAATTGTTTCCTTTCCCCCCACCAGCCTTCTTTAAATCGTGGATCTTTGATTAGATCTATGAATGTGTTATATACTCTTCCTTCTTTGTGTTCTCACTGCCCCTAACTGCTCACAGCTACTCAATTTGATCTTCAAACACCATCTTGTGCCTTGGAATTACAAACTGGATATCTATGTTAGGAGAGACAAATGTCAGTTTAAAAAATAGCAAGCATTTTAGAAAACCTGAATTCAATCTTTGCTCATATACTCCAGTATATCTCAGATGGGTAATGCATTTCTTGTCATTTATTACTAGGATCAGTTGAAATGATAAGCAGTATTTGGAATATATGATTTTGTAATTCAGTCTAAGGCACTAAATTCAGACACAGTGGTGCAAGAATTGAACACCATAGCAACAGCTTTATGTAACTGCAATTTTTCATCATCTACTCTCCTGGCACTTTCACAAATCAACAACATCGTTTTGGTGGTCACTTTGCCTGCTGCATACTGGAAGATAAATCCCAGTTCCTGCTCTTTATTACTGGGTATTTTTAGCTAACTGTGTTGATTTAGCCCTAACTACTTATAAACAGTGTCAGATAAATTAAATATTTCCAGGTGTGTATTTCATTAAGGCTTTTTAATCTATTTTATTAAGGTAGTAACTCATTAAATCAACATGCTTAATTGTTCAAATTCATTATACAGAGAGTAACAGTCACAGACTGTATCTTAGGTAAAATAAAATCTATATTCATGATGGACTGTATACTGTGAAAGATCTTGAAAAATCAGCTCTACTTAAAACTTCACATTTAGATATAGATTTTAACTCTTTCCTATTTGTTTTATCAAAGCTTTCTGATGTATAGGAATAACCCAACAGCCATCACTAGAATATGAGTTGCTGTTTCTCCTTCTCTGCCTTATCAAACAACTAGTCTGAGATTAGTTGTTTGATAAGGAATACAAGACTGTATTCCTTCAAGTTGCAGGCCAAGTGTGGCAACAGCCTATAAAGAAGAGTTGTGGATCTCAGAGGTACCATGAAGGAAATGGAAGTCCAGTATGTCTCTTCTGTTCCTATCATTTAGTTGATGTTTGGTAATCTTATGTATCTTAAGTTATGTTAGTTTATGTTTGGTATAATATTATAATTTGACTTCCGCAGTATTTAAGGAATTCAGCGTCCCTTATTTGATGTCATGAGGGTTAGCCTACCTTTGACAATGATAAAAATGGGGCAGTATGTCAATTGCCCTTTCTTGCCCTAATTTGGTTGTCTTTATGCTGTGCTTTGGATTTTGAGGGGCCTTGTTGGCCTGAATTAACAGGATTTTGCACCATATTTGGCTTAACCTCTCCAGTGCTGCTTAAAGCATTGAGGAACACAGAGCAAGAATGACTGTGCAAAACCACCCTCCACTCTGTGTTATCTATTGTGGTGCGTGGTGCATCGCTCAGGGATTTACAGATTAATTATTTGTGGAATGAGCTTGCCTTTGACTGCACTTTTTAGTTTAAACTTAATACTGTTTGAGTGTGACTATGCTTTCTCTTCACACAAACTACCCTTGAGGCAGTACTGCAGTGATTTTCTGACTGTGATAATAAACTAGCTTATTGATACACTAGTGGCACAATCAGAGATTTCACAGAAAAAGACCCTATGATAATCTGAACATTTCCAGTCGCTTTCATGTGCTTTGTAAAAATTACTAAGATGCAGGAAAGAACTGTGAGTTTCTAAATTAGGCTATTTTCATGTGAATGTAAACACTCTGGAAATTTATAAATACTCCGTAAACTCTATGAAGTCTTGCATGTTTTCAGATTCCTCAAGCTCTCAAATAGCATGTTTGTCCAGTACTAGGAGCCAGTTAACAAACATAATTCTTTTACAAGCAAAGATATTGTCGTTTTATCCATGACACTGCAGTACCTTTGTTAAACAGCAAAAACCAGCAGAAGTCTCGAAGGCTACTTCCTCAGTGAGTAAAAATGCAACATGCATGCAAAGTCCATCCCCCAGTGTAATTTGCTTCCTTCTATGTAGATATTCACACCCCTTTAACAGATTTCAAAACCACACTTTTCCTTGAGAGTATTTGCTCTTGCTCGGGGATCTCTCTGTATCAAGAACAGAAGAATCAAATACTAAACAAAGTGGAAGGAAGATAATCTCCAGATTGTTGTGCCACTGCCTCTACTTAAAACCTGGAATAGTAGCAGAAATGCAGTAAATACTTCCAACACTGAATAGATGATTGCATGCTAAGAAAAAATCCAGTTGTTGTAACAATAATGCCAAGCAGCAGCTAATATTTATTTCAGGGTTTTGTTCCAGCTCCATCAGAATTAACAGTTTTATACAAGTCCTATTTCACAGAATCTTAAGGAAAAGAGAATGACAGCAATAACTGAGAAAAAAAAAAAAAGTGGAAATCTGATTTCTATAAAGATTGCCAAATAAATATGAAGAAGTTAATCTTTCCAAGAGAAAAGAGCTCAATATCGTGCTGAATTCAACAGTTCTACAGTATTCAAGGAATGGTTAACTATCTTACAAGTAATACTTGAAATAAGCAAGGAAGGAAGAGGGGCTTTCTTGCCCCTGGCAGTGCACAGTACCATCTCTTGACACTGCTAAACTATCCATGCCACCTGTGATTTTTCTTCTTGGCTTATGAAGCTATTTCTGAAAAGCTAAATGTTTGCCTTTGGGAAACAATAGGCTGACCCAAAAAGCAAGGTTTATCCAGGTATTATGAAAATACTGCCAAGTGCTTTCTGATGCTTTGAAAATTAATTTTTGGTTATCTAAACCCTTTTTCACTGTGGAGCTTTTAGTTTCATCTACCTGCAGCACAGGTATATAAAAATATAGCAGTAATATTACCATTTTTGTCTATTACTCACTGATGTACAAAAGCAGAAAGGGTTTGGCAATAAACAAGCTTGAGTTCATTCCTCCATTTGTTTTCTTTATTTTTGCAGTCTATTTTAAATGGATTCTCTCTTGGGCTTCTTGCTTCTGCAAGCAGTAAATCAGGCAGTGGAGTGAAAGAATGCTTGAAAGGATCATAGCACCAGTTGGGCTTAAACAACTCCATTGTATCAGAGCAAAAAAAAGTTTATTGTAAGGAACTCAATGTTTAGGAAGCTCTTGTGCTTTTCACATAAATATTGTTTTAATATATGTGATATTATTATTCCTAGTGTGACTATGTGATTAGGCAAATACAATTCTATTCCCCTTGAAAAGTGGTACTCAACATTTTGCTCTTAATCCAAACTTCAAATATGTATGGGTATATAAAACTACGGAATCATAGAATCATAGAAGAGTTAGGGTTGGAAAGGACCTTAAGATCATCTAGTTCCAACGCCACTGCCATGCCCAGGGACACCTCAAACCAAACCATGTCACCCAAGGCTCTCTCCAACCCGGCCTTGAACACCGCCAGCGATGGAGCATTCACAACTTCCCTGCGCAACCCATTCCAGTGCCTCACCACCCTTACAGTAAAAAATTTCTTCCTCATATCCAATCTAAACTTCCCCTGCTGAAGTTTGAACCCTTTACCCTTTGTCCTCTCACTACAGTCCCTCATGAAAAGTCCCTCCCCAGCATCCTTATAGGCCCCCTTCAGATACTGGAAGGATGCTATGAGGTCTCCACGCAGCGTTCTCTTCTCCAGGCTGAACAGCCCCGACTTTCTCAGCCTGTCTTCATACGGGAGGTGCTCCAGTCCCCTGATCATTCTCATGGCCCTCCTCTGGACTTGTTCCAACAGCTCCATGTCCTTTTTATGTTGAGGACACCTGAACTGCACACAATACTGCAAGTGAGGTCTCACAAGAGCAGAGTAGAGGGGCAGGATCACCTCCCTCGACCTGCTGGTCACACTCCTTTTGATGCAGAACAGGATACTCTTGGCTTTCTGGGCTGCAAGTGCACACTGCTGGCTCATGTTTATTTTTTCATTGACCAGCACCTCCAAGTCCTGCTCAGGGCTGCTCTGAATCTCTTCTCTGCCCAACCTGTAGCTGTGCCTGGGATTGCTCTGACCCAGGTGGAGGACCTTGCACTTGGCATGGTTAAACTTCATCAGGTTGGCATCAGCCCACCTCACAAGTGTGTCAAGGTCCCTCTGGATGGCATTCCTTCCCTCCAACGTATCAACTGAACCACACAGCTTGGAGTCATCAGCAAACTTGCTGAGGGCGCACTCAATCCCACTGTCCATGTCACTGACAAAGATGTTGAACAAGACCGGTCCCAGCACCGATCCCTGAGGTACACCACTCGTTACTGGTCTCCAGCTGGACATGGAGCCATTGAGCATAACTCTTTGCATGCAGCCATCCAGCCAGTTCTTTATCCATTGAGTGGTCCACCTATCAAATTGATGTCTATCCAATTTCGAGACAAGGATGTCATGTGGGACAGTGTAATTGCCTTCAGGTTCATATGATGATATTCAAGTTTCCCCACAAAAAACAAAAACAAAAACAAAAACAAACAAAAAAAAAAACAAAACAAAAAAAAAAAAAAAAAAAAAACAACAATAAAATCAGAATACTTCCGGTTTTCACCTAGCTAAATGTTGAGAGCCATAAGGTATATAAACTGGAAAATTCCATATTAGCCCTCAGTATAAAATGCAAAAGGTTAAGTAGGTGATAATACATAGATCTCTTCCTATGCCTCTTAACAGCAAATAAAAAACTCTTCAGAAGAAGTAACCTGCAAGGGAAGAAATATGCAAGCATGTGAACATTCATGTGGTAAAAGTTCCATTCTGTATGTTTGCTTGTGTAATGAATGACCTTTTCAGTGAACTTTGTCTTCTATTTCATAGAACCATAGAAGAGTCAGGGTTGGAAAGAACCTTAAGATCATCTAGTTCCAACCCGCCTGCCATGGGTAGGGACACCTCACACTAGGCCATGTCTCCAACCCAGCCTTGAACACTGCCAGGGATGGAGCCTTTACTACTTCTTTGTGTAACCTGTTCCACTGCCTTACCACCCTCACAGTAAAGAACTTCTTCCTTATATCTAACCTGAGCTTCCCTTGCTTAAACCAATTATCCCTTGGTCTATGGCTACAGTCCCTGATAAAAAGTCTGTCTCCAGCACCTTTCTAGGCCCCCTTCAGATACTGGAAGGCAGCTATGAAGTCTCCAGGCAGTCTTCTCTTCTCCAGGCTGAACAGCCCCAACTTTCTCAGCCTGCCTCCATATGGGAGGTGCTCCAGCCCCCTGATCATCCTCATGGCCCTCCTCTGCACTTGCTCCAACAGCTCCATGTCCTTCTTATGTTGAGGACACCCAAACTGCCCACATATTTGTGTCCTCTTATTGCAGTAGAGGAGACTCTACATTTAGTTGCAGTCCAACCTATGCAGTTTGTGAAGTGCCTGACCTCTTATGTAATTATGCTAAATTACAGTGCTAAAGGATGGAATTAAAAAGTCTAAGGAAATGGAGTTCAAAATTCCCTAAGGACTTCTAATGAATATGCTGGATCAAGAGGCATAAATAATGTGGAAAATCATTCGCCATCCCCCATTACAGGTTATCAGTAACACAGTACCTACAGTTTAATTAAGAGAATAGAAACATCACCCTATGGTATATGTTTCTGTCTTTAACACAAATTGGCTATATTATCACCAGGCCAGAGCTCACTGCTTTTGAAATAATAGCATGTGAGTATGGATAATGCTACAAATTAGGCTAAACACGTAATGATCACAAATGTGGAGCAAGTAGTTTGCAAATGCAAAAGCAAATAGATTAAAATGCTACCTGTGGTTGCAATTTAACATTTGCTACTGTAATATTACAACCATATGTCTGTCATGTGTAACTAGGTTGCAAAGCCAGTCCTATTTACAGGAAAATATTACTAACTTAATGGCTATACAGGGATATATTAAAACCATCTCCGCATCTACTTCTCTGATTGTATTTTAGGTTAAAACATACCTACATTCATTTGAAAACCATAATTATGTTCTAATTAGTTGTTGATCATTATACATAATGCTTTCACACACAGGTGCCTAATTTTGTTGTTATTGTTGTTCAAGTTTCACTCTAGCCAACCTTTAAAGTCAAATTTATCTTTATCATCTTTACTATTATTTTACCTTAATGACCTAGCATCTCAGTGCAGGAGATGAGAAAAGAGGCAAGAGGGAAAAGGAGTCACTAACATGATTCGAAAAGACCAAGCTATTGGTAAGTTCAAATTATAGCTTCCAAACTATTTGAAGAAGCCTGTTGATGGCACCGTTTGGAAAAGTTTGTCAGTCATGGTGCCTGGTTGGATGCACATTTAAGCAGCTATTTTCTTGTGACTTTATGACATTACCTTTTCATAAACTTTGTCATGAACTAAAAAAATACAATGGGAGGAAGCAGATAAGAAGGAGAAAAAGTGAAAGAAAACTAAAAATAACACATGAAATATGCAATGCATGAAGCTATAGTAAAAAGACTGAGCGCAGAAGAAGGGGATGATGTAAGTCAGTAAGCCAGTCAGTTCAGGGCAGAGAAAATTCTGCCAAAGCTGTAAAAACCCCAATCAAATACATTAGGTAGCAAGAGAAAATTTCTGATTATCTAGTTGCTGGCCATCAGTCATGCTGTTTGCTTTAAGTAAATTGAAAAGTCAATTATAATATATTCATCTTAGCATCTCAGTATGACTCTTGATATTTAATTTAAAAAACAGACTTTGAATGAATGATATACAGTCCATTAACATGTTACAATCAACTGGAAAGACAGGAGATTTTTCTATTTGAGAAGTAGTATGCTTATAATTTAATCCATATTTTATTAAAGAAATGTTAAATAACACAAGAAGAAATGTGAAGGCTAGCATCTATTTTCATTCAGATAAAAAAATCTCCTGTGATTTACATAACAACAGCACAGGAAAGAGCCTGATAGGTACATTGTAGTAAGAAAGCACATCTGATGTTTAAGTACCGCTGTTGGAAATTTAACATGTCACTATTATTTCACTAAATAATCATAGAAAAATAGAGATTATCTAATCCATGCCAATTTACTCCAGATATCCCTACTTTCAGTTTCTTCTGTAATGAAAATTCTGGTTTGGGGATCTTTCCTGAAAGGTTCTTTAGAGGTGAATATGATGGGTTTTACAACCTATTAGCTGATCATACACTGTTGCCGAGCAAGTATTTGTTAACTGCTCTACAGATGGCACCCTACCAGCCATTCTGAATCTCCCCTGGGACTACATCAATATAAAGCAGTGTGCCAGAAATCCAAATCTGGGCCATGGTCTAATAAAACTATCCTGCATATGTGATCCATCAGTAATGCCTAATTCTGGTTTTTTTCACTCGACCCTCAAGTATTTGAATACTGCTTCAGAACAATTGATTTATGTGCTTTGGCTTGACACTATCTCACTTAAAAAACTGTTTCACAAATTGATTTAGCATCTCTTTTAAGCAGTAAAACTGAAGTTCTCTAAAGAGTTACAAAGCTAAAGATCTGTAATTTATTAGTAGAAATAACAAAAATGAACAATCACTGCCACACAAGAAAGATTTCTTAGGTGCCTCGGTTTCTTCTGCTTCAGTTCTCTCCCAAGAATCAGACATTGTTAAAATCAGACAATGACATTTTTCATTTTATGCTCCACTTCAGCATGATGTAGTTAATGTTAGACTTTAAGACCACAAACTTTACAGTATCCTTTTATTGCTGCTCTGTGTCTTCCTGACTTCAAAATTCTCCTGAGCTTTTTTTTTAGGGTATCTACAACCCTTAGGTTTTCAACTTATTTTAAAAAGCAGAAGGTTCACTCACCAGATTTATCTCTCACAGATTTGTCTATTTAGTAGTTAAATGCTTAGGTACAAAACATGCAATCAGAAGCACAACCTGCACTAAAGAGAAGCAGCAACTCTTCCTTCCACAATAGCAGTGAGATTCTGAACCTTGGAATTACAGTATTATTGCTGGGCTGGGTAATAACAAAAAAAAAAAAAAAAAAAAAAAAAAAAGCAGAACTGCTGATGGAGCAAAACTGAATACTGAACCAAACTTTTCTTTCTTCCCAATCAGAGGACTAGCAAGTGGGTGAGCTATGGGAGGACAGAGGAAGCATTGTTCTTTAGATTTTTTTTAAGGAATAAGACAAAAACATGAAAGTTACAAAGGGGAGTATTAATAACAACAATTACTTAACACATGAAAGAATTTGTCACAAGCTATTTGGAAACATTGGTAGAAGGAAAAGGCTAATCTTATGCCACTGGAACTTGAGCACTAAATAAAACAGACTGCTAGCAGGCATCTTAACTTCAGATGGTATTTTGTAAGGAACACAGGAGAAAACAAGGAAAATACTTTAAGTGTAAGAAGTGGACAGCTAAAAGCATCACTGGAGCTGAACCTCTCTGGAAATACAGAAGAAAACCGCTCAGGTTCTGAAACTGAAGTGCGTTTGTACCTGTCAGCAGCAAGAGTCAGCAAAAAAGACTTTTAGGTGATAGCTTAGTTTCCAACAGCACCCCTGAAAAGTTCCAGAATTTGTAATTGCTGTAACAAATTTTCAGTAACTAAGGCTTGGGAAGCAAAGCTGGAAGTTGTATGGTAGAAGTGAGAGAAAGTATTTGAGATTATGCATGAAAAGAAACGTAAGAGGAGCATTTCTCAGGGAATAAAAGAACAACAAAACCAAAATCAACAAAACAAACCCAACCTACAAACTAACAACAACAAAAAAAAAGAGAAGGTTTTGACAAACATGAAACTACAGAACCAACACAGTCTTAAAAAAGAAAGGCCTGAAGTACAATGCTTGCAGGATACTGGAAGTGATCAGAATTTGCTACTTTTTATACCTGTGTTTATAGAGTGGACAGTATCCTCACACAGCAGCTGCAATAAAGAATCTCATATACTACAAGACTGAAGGCAGAAAGGTGTGCCAACCAAGCCAGAGTCTAACTAAACTGTGGAAGCATTTCTCACTGAAAAGGGTTATGTGAGCCATCCAGCCCTTGGCTTAGCCCCACCCATCTAGTGAGCAGAGGGCCAGCGGCTGCTGGAGGGGTTACTATAGGACGCCTTTCCAGAAGCCCGCCAGAAGTTGCCAGAAGAGGACGTCCTACTCGCTGTCACTTCAGGAGCTGCCACCAATCACAAGCCGTTGCTAGGATCTGACTCGGAGGCAGAACCAATCAACTGTTGTGGAATGTTCGGGTATTCTGTAAGTTTTCTATAAAAGAGGTGCTTGCACACAATAAAACTGTTCAGCGTTTTGATCACATTGATCAGCGTTGTGTTTTTCCATATCCCCCGCAAGTAGTGCCCGAACAGGGACCCTCAGACCTGCCTCCTGAGAGCTGCTCCGGCGACGAAGATCAGCGCAGACCTGACGGGTGGGAAGCCGACCGAAAAGGAGCCAGCAGTAGCCCTGCCGATGTAGAAGAAGGACACGCGTCCTGCAGAAGAAAAGTGTCTCTGCGAAAAAGGTCCACTCCGATAAAGGCAAGTGGCGGTCGGGGAGGAAGGGGGACGGCTCAAACAAAGGAAGAGGCAGCTGTCCTTCATCTCCTCCAACATGTCCTCTCCAAGAGAGGGATTAAATATGAAGAAGATGTTCTTAAAGGGCTACTCCAGTGGAGTAAAGAAAAGGGGCTATTTAGCGGGGTTGGAATGGCTTTTGAGCTCACCACGTGGGAGGCCATAGGGGTGCGGCTATGGGACACTGTTAGTGATGGTGGCAAGGCTGGGAAGGAGGCACAGAAGTATTCCACCCTCTGGAAAATTATCCGAGAGACTTTAAAAGCCATGAAGTCAGAGCGGGCTGCAGCAGCGGCTGCTGCAAATGCTCTTTCCCCTTCTGTGCCGTTACAAAGTAACGAGCCTCTGGCGCTGCCAGCCGCCACCGCCGCCAGTCCGTTCGGGAGTCCCTTTGAGCACCGTCTTGCTGCCCCGGGCCCTGAAAGCTGGCTAAGACTACACAGAGTGCTTTTCACCACCCATTGCCAGATAAAGGGGAAGCTGAAACGGGGAGTGAGACTGTTACAGACGGTGCAATTAGCGAAGTTAAGGAGGAACAGGCTGGCCAGGAGGGAGCAGGTCGCTGCTGGCCAGGGGAGCCTGTTTATTCCTCCCTTCCGTCCTCCGAACCTTCCCCTAAAGCCTCTAATGCAACCACTCCAGGGGAGAAACCCCTAGAGAACCTAAAGAGGACGATCAGACAAAAGTACTGTTGCAGGAGGTCATTGAAAAGTTGAATGCTTTTGGGCCGAAGGCGGAGCCTACCTTAAGCCACACTCTGCCTATAGAGACAGGCCACGCCTCCGACTCAGCATCGAACCACCTTAACCCCTTGCCACGGGATCCGCAGGATGTTTCTCGGAGACGGAAGGGGGTGATTAGGGACACTATAGTGGAAGACAGCTTTGTCCCCCAGGCGTTTCCGGTCTCAGTCACCACTCAAGCAGATGTTACGTAAACAACACACTACAACAACACCAGGCACTAGCCTAGAGAGGCCGAAGAATTAGTATATCTACAAAATCGGAATTTATGGTTGGAGAAAGCGTTGCCTCTACCTGTTTGTTCTCCTCCTGCTTATCATCCTAGTTGTGAATTTTTCTTTAACAATCTGGCTGTGTGTAATAATTCCTTCCTAAGCGTAATTTGTACTTTAGTTGAAAGTATGTAAGAAATACCTGTATTTGAGCATACTTCCTTCAATTTCTGTATTGATGATAATCTTTAAAATACTGAGGTTGTTGACAGCTTATAGTGAGGTAAATCCTAACCATTCTAAGAGAATGTATTTTACTGTTCTCTCAAAGTGTCTATTTAGTTTATGTTTTATAAATGTGTTTGCTGTAATATTATCTCATACTGAATTCTTAGTGTTTTACAGATGCTGGCAAGCGTTCTAAATTAGCTGCTTGTGTCTGGCAGAACTACCAACATTGGGAGAAACACGTGATTACTGGCACTGTTAATGATTCGTTGCAAACATTAGAGTTGCGAGCAGTTATTTGAGCCTTTCAAAAATGGAGTGATACTCCCCTCAATATTGTTTCTGATTCATTGTACGTTGTGGGAGTTGTGCACAGGATTGAAGGATCGTTTTTGAAAGAAGTTAAAAATAATTGGTTGAATCAATTGTTATTACTATTGTTGTGTCTATTACAGAATCGCTAAGTTCCTTATTTTATTACCCATCTTCAAAGCCCCGCAACGTTTTTTCAGGATGGGGAATAGGGGCTCGGATTCAGAGTTGGGTGATTATTGCTTTAAAGGTTTTAGGTATTGTGTTACTAATTTTGTTTGCATGCATCATTGTGTTTACTATAATAAAGAAATTGGTAACCAGGGTGCTAAGTCAAATCTGGATTGCTCAAAAACAAGAAGAGGGTATTGTGGAGGCATTTCTCACTGAAAAGGGTTATATGAGCCATCCAGCCCTTGGCTTGGCCCCACCCATCTAGTGAGCAGAGGGCCAGCGGCTGCTGGAGGGGTTACTATAGGACACCTTTCCAGAAGCCCGCCAGAAGTTGCCAGAAGAGGACGCCCACTCGCTGTCACTTCAGGAGCTGCCACCAATCACAAGCTGTTGCTAGGATCTGACTCGGAGGCAGAACCAATCAACTGTTGTGGAATGTTCGGGTGTTCTATAATTTTTCTATAAAAGAGGTGCTTGCACTCAATAAAACTGTTCAGCGTTTTGATCACATTGATCAGCGTTGCGTTGTTCCGTATCCCCCGCGCTAAACAGAACATGTAGTCCCACAAATTCTAATGAACTACCGGGGTCTTTTTTTAGATAATTCCCTGCTTTGTCCAGCAAAAGAAGAGGAAAAGCAAAAAAGGTAATATCTGTTCTGCATGTAGGAACATGCACAGATGTAATGAAAACAGCACCAGGAGTCACAATAGTTCTCTGTGGAAAGCTTAACAACTACCCATTCTTTATCAACTTGTGAAGAATTTGTCCTTGAAGTATTCAGTCTGTCTATGAACACAGAGTGAAGATATCTTCAGAAAAATGTGCCCACTAAATTTTGAAGTGGAGCAGCAAAGTTACAAATCTAGTCATGTACCTTTAATATCTAATATGTTTGTATCTAATAGTTATGGGGTTTTTTATACTTATTAATGTACTTAGGTAGGTAGTTTCCTAAAAAATCACATCTTGATTTTGCCTTAGTCACCAGAATATTGATGAAGATATGCAGCTGAATGTAGCCCTGCCATATGTTATTAATAATGACAACAAAAGGAAAGATACCTAGCAAAATATGAATACAGCAATTTATAATTCAAAGTAATTTTCAGAAAAAAAAATCCTTCTAAACCAATCTGATCTTAGGTGTATACAGATTAAATAAAAGTATTTTTTATTTTTCTTTTATCATGTAATGTCCTTCAACATTTGTTCCATTCTTGCAACTTTCTTGCAAGTCTACAATGAGTTTCTTACAGCAGCTAACACTCATTTGTGCTTTTAATTTCTCAGGTTTTATAATTTATTGATATCATAATTTCAATCATGCCAAACTAAGGCACATCACAAAAGAACATTGATTAATAAATGCATGAGGTCTTCTCTATCAGGAGATGAAAAATACACCACCATGGTGAGCCTGTAACCACAGGTACTCTCTTGATTCTGAAGAGAAATGTGGATTTTCAAAAAGATAAAAACCCTACAAATCATGAATCACAAAAATCACAGTAAACTTAGAGGTATACAATTTTCTGTTTCATACTATCCAAGATAAAATGTCATACCTGATATATATATAATTACAAGTAAATCCTGCTTCTTTAGGCATCTACAGTGTACATTTTGAATAAGTCCTGAATGGGTGCATTTTTTTCACTATGCAAAAGCTGCAGCAGTGACATTTGTATGCAAATAGTTCTGTTCTCTGACATAAGGGGGACTAAGGACAATATCCTTTACATCATATTAAATTTTGCAGAATTTCAGCAAAAGGTTAAATGCTCAGTTCCGCTACTTACTTAACTGTGCTTTGTACTTGACCTGGAGGCTGATGGATTTATTTATTAAATCATGTGGAAATTGCAAGTATTAAATGCCTGGATGACTCTTCACAGCCCATTGTACCAACTGACAGAGGTGTCTGTCATATCTTAAAACAGTAGTGATGGATCACCAGAAGAGACTACCTTCTTACTATACTCACACATTTCTTTCAATAAAGCCGAAGTACACAGATATCACAAAGGGACAGACGATGCATCTTAATCTTTGACAGCACCATAAAAAGAGGAGTTATTTCCTCTTGTATTTATCTAAATAAATATCCCCCTTATGTAAGTAAATTCATTTCTTCTGCAGTTGTTGAGAATGTTTGGTTCAGGGAAGGTATAGCAGACTGGTACTAAAGTTTAATTACTACTGTGGAGTATTCAAGCAGTTAATAATACCTAAGCAGTTTCTTTCTCAGAAAGTCTTTTCTGTGTCCCCGGTGTGGATATCTCCCGTGGGCACTAGCAGGAGGCTCATGTGTGTACCGTAGCCAGAGCAGACCAAAATATCAGTATTTACCTTTGAGGGAGTTTTGTTTTGTTTTGTTTCTTTTCTTTTTTTCTTCTTTATTTTTTTTTTCTGTAAGTCAAAGACAAAATGATGTGGCTTAGAACTTTGTATGCAACTGGGACAGGAAAACATTCCCTGAAGAAGGAAATGACATCTTTAGCAAAGGGCTAGTTGCTTAACTACATCTTCAACACATGCTAAAAATCAGATTACTGACTCCCTTTATGGCTCTTTTAAAATAGAAGTAACAAAAGAACCTAGTCTTTGGCCAGCTTGCGTATCTTTCTATTTATCTAGCAAAAAAAATCTCTTAGAAATGTCTGTTCTCATTAAAACAAGATTTTTCACATGGTATGAATGAAGCCCTGTACATGGTAATGAGCATTCACAAGATCACTATAAAATTGCAAGTGATGTTTATGAGACTGTCCATTCTAAGTATATTTTAAATGTATGGTAATTATCTTAACAACTAAATCACTTTAGTGTGGAAGTGCTTGACATATACATTTGCTGTACCCAAAATTGTATTACACTGTAGCATTAACATCCCATATAGTCGTTACTGCCATAGGAATATCAACATTTCATTGCATTCAATGAAACATGCAGAATCAGATGATTAAAATGAAGTGCCAGAGAAACCCTACTGACAAATCCATGCGTTGTTTGCTTCTGCCTGAAGTATTCAAATTTGTGATTCAACAAAATTTCAGCAACAAGAAAACCAGTAGGTGATTTACCTGGTTTCAAGTTCACATTGGGTGGCAAAAGTTGCCCATGGGAGTAATAATTCTTACTATGGAAGAAAGAGTAGTTGCCACTTTTTTGTGAAGTAAAAAAACATTCTAGCTTGAGAAAACACTGGTGGCATCAGCAAAGGACTCAAGAGTACCTCCTAGTGCCTGAATTTGTTTGAACTGAATGCTCTCCGGTATAGACAAAGCCATTCCCTTCCAGTCCCATTTACTACCTTTAATTTTTCGAGTATAGGTTAATTACATTCTGCATGCCTGGAACAATGCAATAAGCAGGGAAAAAAGTTGCAAACTCCTTATAAATTACAAACATTGCTTCCTTTACACTCCTTTCTTTAAGCTGATAGTTATGAATATGACTTATGGCAAGACTTGAATCAGTCTATTTCAGTTCAGATCACACTTAACATTAGCTCTGTAAATGCATTGACAGATCATGCTTTGTCATCAGAAATGGTGGTGGTTGCAAGAAAACTCCAGCTTTAGTTTGAATCTAAATAAATAAAATTCTTCTAAGTCTTGCCTGAGGAAGACAAATTATGTCACTTGCATCCAAACTCTGCAACAACACTGTACTTTTCTGAATATACATATTCAGGGGAGGAAAATACAGTGCAATATATTATTTCTGTAAATTCAATTGTATATCAAATTGCCTGAAGACAACAATATTGCTATGCTGCTCTTAATACCAAAGGTACATTCCTAGAGTTCTAAAACAGAAACAGATGTTGTCAGTTTTGCATTTATTGAATTAGGGGTGATAGAAAATCCACCTAATAAAACTGCTAAGTTTCAGGTGTCAGTTTTGCAGTAATTTATTACTTTATTTGAAAAACATTAAACAGCAGTCTGATGATGTAAAAGGAGATTCTTTCTGTGAATCTTTTAGCAATTCCCTTAGGTTCTTTAGGTCATCAAGAATTAAAGTTTTACAGTCATATAGCAAAAACTGAATAAATTGTTTCATGCTTTATTGTTATTTTTGTTAGAAGTCAGCTTTGTTTTGTTGACTTATAAACTACAGTTCTTCAGATCCTCTTTAGATCAGTTCATAACTGGGTTGTAATGATGTAGTTATTATCACGTTTCTTAAGCCTCTTTCTACCACCTACACTTCCCGTAAATGAAGAACACAAGCAGAAACTTAATCGTAGGTTCTTGCTGAATATTTACCTCTCAGCTCAATAAATCATGATGGTTCACCTCTTCCAAAGTCAATAACTATTTAATATTCTATTAAGCTGGTGGGAGTAAAAGAATAGTAAACCATGTTTCTGGTACAGCAATGTAATTGACTAGAAAGGGAACAATTCCCCTTTCATTTAAAATGGTAATAAAACGTCCATTATTCAAGGAGTGTGATCATTATAAAACTGTGTGGAAATAAGTGAACTCTGTAAACACGGACTTAATTCAGCTTTCTGAGTGAAGGTTAAAAACCTGAAAGTATAACTTTACTACTTTAGTGCCATACTATTACTGAAGGAATTCCTATGCTGTGTCCTCAGCTGGTAATGTCTCATCTAACTAAAGTAAGTGAAGAAATAATGTAGAGTTTTCTATCATAGATTAATAGAGAATATGCTGTCCTTTCAGGCACCTAAATTCTAGATAGGCTAAGCTCATATATTAGAGTTTTGGAATCACTTAATTTGTAGCAGTTGGATTATTTCCATGGTAGAGTAAAACAAATTTACTCTATCTTTCTGTTTACAGCAACTTGAGAAGACTGAAGGAAGGAGTCTGTTCTTCAAAGAAGAATATTATTTCAAAGAAAATATCATGCTACTTATTAAGAAAATAAAAAATTATCATTTTCACACAATCAGAATTTGGTTTCCTCCCTTTTGTCTCCAAGTGTAGCGCTATGGAAGAGGGGAAGGAGAATACTGATCACTATTTCTTTTTAACTAAATTTTTAATCTGCATTCTTCACCTCCTTTCTCCATGAGAGAGACAGCAAATGGACACAGCACTCAGAACTAAGCCTAAGCCATTTGATCCCATAGACTTTAGACACCTGAATTAATTACAGACTGAGTAGCTGCTGATTTTCACCTGCCTATGACTCTGCTCAGGTCTCACGCTTTTCTATTGCTTTTCAACATACTGGTCTCCTTACAAGGTCCACAGATTTTATTAGCATTTTTTGTGGCAAAATAGTCTATTGGAGGGAAATTCTGGAGCATCTGAACTGGCACTCCTAAAGCAGCCGCTCACTCCCCTCCACCCTTACCCTTCTCTGGATGGGATGAAGCATCTAAACTAATGAATAACTGAGTAGCACTTCCACAAGGTGCCATACAGGTATAATTTAAATCTCACTCAAATGTCACGAATTCCAGTACAGCAAGTACGCTACAACAAAAAAAATGTACATAAGTCTCTTGCAACTCAGTGGGGCGTTTGCAAGGATCTGAGCTCCACACTATGATAAGGAGATCTACCACAAAGCTATGTCTAACACAGAGCTATAATATCACCTGCCCCTGACATGGACAACAGGCATGGATTTCGGTTGTGTTGTGTTTTAATAATTGAGTCTCTGTGCAGGCGTCTGGACAATGCTTCAGGACATTAAGCTGACATTGTCACTGTCCTCTTCCCTAAGTTTATATATTCCAGAGGAATCAGCCTTTGCTGGGGAAGTCTATAGTGCTATGGCCTTTTCAGTTTCCTGGCATTAAACATCCTTATGAGGTGATCTGCTCTCGTGAGACCTCACTTGGAGTATTGTGTGCAGTTCTGGTGTCCTCAACATAAAAAGGACATGGAACTGTTGGAACAAGTCCAAAGGAGGGCCATGAGGATCATCAGGGGACTGGAGCACCTCCCGTATGAAGATAGGCTGAGAAAGTTGGGGCTGTTCAACCTGGAGAAGAGAAGGCTGCATGGAGACCTCATAGCAGCCTTCCAGTATCTGAAGGGGGGCTATAGGGATGCTGGGGAGGGACTCTTCATGAGGAACTGTAGTGAGAGGACAAGGGGTAACGGGTTCAAACTTCAACAGGGGAAGTTTAGATTGGATATGAGGAAGAAATTCTTTACCGTAAGGGTGGTGAGGAAGTGTTCAAAGCCAGGTTGGACAGAGCCTTGGGTGGGATGGTTTAGTGTGAGGTGTCCCTGCCCCTGGCAGGGGAGTTGGAACTAGATGATCTTAAGGTCCTTTCCAACTCTAACTATTTATGATTCTATGATAGATCAGCAAAGTTAATCTGCATATAACCATCCTGTGCATTTGTACACTGGTATGGGTACAAACTGGTCAGTTCTGCAGCCACTGACCACACCAACAGAATCATATATTCAACGTCTCTATTATTCACTAATATACATTTTATACCTTTTTCTCTGCCTTCCTGAAAAGGACCCGGGGAGAAAATAACATGGAAAAGATCATACGTTGAAGAACAAACAGGTGGATTTTTTATAAGTTACCATTGCAGGCAGAACAGACTCAACTAGGGGAAAATTAATTTAATTTATTGTCTGATGGACCACTTGGTGAATAAAGAACTGGCTGGACAGCTGCACACAGAGTTGAGGTCAAAGGCTCAATGTCCAAATGGAGAAGGCCGTTGTTGGGACCAGTACTGTTCAACATCTTTGTTGGCAACATGGACAGTGGGATTGAATGAGCCCTCAGTGATGACACTAAGCTGTGTGGATTGGTGGATATGCAGGAGGGAAGGGATGCCATCCAGAGGGACCTTGTCATGCTTGAGAGGTGGGCCAGTGCAAATCTCCTTAAGATCAACCAAGTAAAGTGCAAGGTCCCACACCCAGCTCGGGCCAATCCCAGGCACAGATACAGGCTGGACAGAGAAGGGATTCAGAGCAGCCCTGTGGAGAAGACTTGGGGGTGCTGGTTCATGAGAAAAATAAACATGAGCTGGCAGTGTGCGCTTGCAGCCCAGAAAGCCAACCGCATCCTGTTCTGCATCAAAAGGAGTGTGACCAGCAGGTCGAAGGAGGTGATCCTGCCCCTCTACTCTGCTATTGTGAGACTCCACTTAGAGTACTCTGTGCAGTTCTGGTGTCCTCATGTTGTGGTTTAAGCTGTAAATCATGCAGCCCGTTCTCTCACTCACTCCCCTCTCTTTCTTACCCCTGCTACCAGGTGGATGGGGAGGAGAATCAAAAGAATGCAACTCCTACAGGTTGAGATAAGAACAGTTTAGTAACTAAGGTATAACACAAGACCACTACTGCTACCACCAATAATAATAATAAGGCAAATACAAGGAAAGAGTACAATCGCTCACCACTTCTAATACCAAGCCCAACCACGCAGTGCACTCCCACCCTTCCGGGTCTCTGCTCTCTGCTTTACATCCTGGGCATGACGTGCTGTGGCATGGAATACCTCTTTGGTCAGTTTTGGTCAGGTGTCCTGTCTCTGCTTCCTCCTGGCTTCCCCTCCTCCCTGGCAGATCATGAGACTCAGAAAGTCCTTGGTCAGGCCAAAGCATTCTAAGCCATAACTATAAACATCAGTGTTAGCAGCGCTGTTCCCAGACCGAAAGTTGAAAACACAGCACTGCACTAGCTAGTAAGAAGGAGAAAAATGACTGCTACTGCTGAACCCATGACACCTCAACATAAGAAGGGCATGGAACTATTGGAGAAAGCCTAGAGGGAGGATGATCAGGGAGCTGAAATGCCTCCCATATGAAGATAAGCTGAGAAAGTTGGAGCTGTTCAGCATGGAGAAGAGAAGGTTGCGTGGAGACCTCATAGCAGCCTTCCAGGATCTGAAGGGGGCCTATAAGTATGCTGGGGAGGGACTCTTCATGAGGGACTGTAGTGATAGGACAAGGGATAATGGGTTTAAACAGGGGAAGCTCAGGTAAGATATAAGGAAGAAGTTCTTTACTGTGAGGGTGATGAGGCACTGGAACAGGTTGCCCAAGGAAGTTGTGAATGCTCCATCGCTGGCAGTGTTCAAGGCTGGATTGGACATAGCCTTGGGTGGCACAGTTTAGTGGGTGGTGTCCCTGCCCATAGCAGGGGAGTTGGAACTAAATGATCTTAAGGTCCTTTCCAGCCCTAACCATTCCAGGATTCTATGATTCTACGATTCTATGTTAAGGAATCAGCTGTGTCCAGCATCTGGCAACACGGACTGCTCTTCACAGGGGACACCTGGTCACCACCTCAGTGCTGCTGGTGCTGACATCACATGGGCACGTGCACCTGAATGTGCATACCTAATTCACAATACCTTATATTGTGAAGTAGAAGACTATAAAGGTGTTATGCAGACATATTTACTTTTCAACTCCATACGTAGTAATGTCATTTTTTTTCACTTTACATTTAGCCCTACCAGCAATAACATTATGGATATGCACAGACAAGCTATGCCAAAAGCATGTAATTAATATTTTGGGAAATAAAATGATTGCACAAGGCTTTAGTTTTACAAGATGTTGGGAAGACAGACTGTAGGTTTTGTTAAGCTAGAGCAAAAAAATTTTGTGGCTTCAAAGGCTAAGTCTAGACACCTGGATGCTGTGCAATGATATGTATATATATTTCTGAACTACCTTTTAGAATACCTTTCACACGTACAACCGCGATGAGCTGGGAAGCATGTGAAGAGGCTAAAGCTGAAGCTGTTTTGCGGTGGGAAGCTAGATATGATACATTTTCAGTACAGTCACCTCTTATTTGCTTAGGATAAAAGCAGGTCCAGCATCTCTGGTTTATTTTGATAGAAAAGTATCCTGCATGACCAGTTTACTTCTGGAATATCTAAAGAAAAAGTAAATATTTCAACCAATGCGTTGGGCAACATAGTACTCTTGCCAATGCAAGTATTATTGAAGTCATTAATAATTAAATGACAATAAAAGCACTGATTCCTATAACAGGAAAATATAAAAGCTATAAAATAGTTAAAAGCTGGATGGATGGATGGGGGGGTGACTAATGAAATGTTTTAATAAAATTATTATGAATTAAGAATATAATAAAAATAATGTATTGGTAGTATTGATATTCCTAAGACTTACAGAGTGATTAAGGAGAGCTGAGGAGTAACCTAGTGCCTGCTTGGCTCAATCTGTAAGGGCAAAGGGACAAGAGCTGGAGACTGGGAACATGTCAGTATTGAGACATCTTTGCCAAGCAATCAGGAGGAGACACTGACTGCTTCTTACCAGGCTTCCCAGTGGGTGGTCTCTGCATACTCTGATGCACAGGTAGTCACCATGCAACCTACAGGCAGTATTATTAAGCTCATTTAAATCCTATTTAAGCAAAAATAGAAGCCACATAAATTGCAATTGTTCCCACTCTCTTTGGGATGATCCCTGGGTAATTCAGCATACCCCATTAAGCAGAGTTAAGGACTTCTCAATTAAATACAGAAGACTTTTCAAGTACCTTTAAGGATCTTGTTTTTTACTGTACAACAATTTCATGGCAACCCCACTGGCAATAAAACTGACAGAGTCAGTAATTAATTTTATCACATCTGATTACTAAATTAATATTTTCTTATTATAAATACATAATCTAATGAATTCCCATTTAGTAATTCCACAGACAACTATAACTTTTGCTGTTATTCTTCCATTATCTTATCTAACCATGTATGTGTAAGTTTTGACTGTTTCAACTTTGCATATAGGTCTGATCTCAGCTAAGAAACCATATTACAGATATGTAAACTTGCTCCATTGTTATTGAACTGTTAATATTTGTTAGCTTCATAAGACTCTTTTATTATTCTGTCTTCCAGCTGCAAGCTGTTTAAAATTAAACCAGGTAGAATCTCCTCTGACTTGCAGCAATTCCTGTTGGCATTGGCAGGTTGAGGGAGCTGATTCTCCCCTTCTACTCCACTCTCATGAGACCCCATCTGGAGCACTGCATTCAGATCTAGGACCCCAACATAAGAATGATGTAGACTTGCTGGAGCGAGTCCACAGGAGGGCCACTAGGATCATAAGGGGGATAGAGCACCTCTCTTATGAGCACAGGCTGAGAAAGCTGGGTTATTCAGCCTGGAGAAGAGAAGGGAGACCTTATAGCAGCCTTCCAGTACCTAAAGGGGGCCTACAAGAAATGTGGAGAGGGACTTTTTACAAGACCATCTAGTGACAGGACAAGAGGAAATGGCTTTAAACTGAAAGAGGGTAGATTTGGATTACATCTTAAAAAGAAATTCTTTACTATGGAGGTGGTGTGATACTGGAAGAGGTTGCCCAGAGAAGTTGTGGATGCACCCTCTCTGGCAGTGTTCAAGGCTAGGTTGGATAGGACTTTGAGCAACCTGGCTTAGTGGAAGGTATTCCTGCCCATGTCAGGGGTCTTTGAACGAGATGATATGTAAGGTCCCTTCCAATCTAAACCATTCTATGATTTTATGAATTATTCCAGAAAGAAGAAAGCTATTTTTCTCAGTTTAATTTTTACTGGACAGTCGCAACATACCCTGAACACAGTAAAGATCCTGTCTACAAAGGTGTATTGCCCTCTGAGCTCCTTCTACTTCTGGCAAACAAGCTTCCATTTTATACACGTACATAAGCTCATCAATTCAGAGAATCAGTGCCAGTATTGCATGAAGTCAGAGTCTCATACCATTTCTGCTCTGAGGTTAATTTAGAGCTCACAGCCAGCTGGCTGCTCTCTTTTATTATCAGTTTTTCAAGCATACTCCCTGAAGCACCATTCCCAGTCTACCCAGCAGTATAAGGTGCAGTCACCAAGGCACACTGTATCTGTCAACAAATGCTGGCTTTTCTTCCTGGCTTCACCTCTTTGTTTATCAAATAATCATTTTCAGTAATAAGGGAGCAGAGTGCAAACATGCTCTTCACTAATTTGCTATGTTTGAACATCTGATTCTTTAACGTTGTGAACAGGAAGCACTGATGAGCTTTGTGACTGCACAGTTTGGTTCCAATTAAATTTTTAATGAAACAAAAGTCAGGCCCAACTGTGAGCTGTGTCAGAGTTTTGACTTCAGCAGTGCCCTCTTATGTCCCCTAATTTGGCGAGGTTTCTCCCACTGCACATAAATATTGATAGTTGACAAGACAGAAAACACAGAGTGGGGCATGGAGTGTGCTGAGCAGTTGGCTTTTCTGAGCTGTCTGCTCAGATTTTATATTTTTTATTATTTTCAGGGGCTGTTGACAGATTGGCAATCAAGTTTATCTTGGATTTTCAAGTTCATTCAAATTTGTTCTCAGAATGGATATCCCAGGGTGATTGTAAGGCAAAGGAAGCAAAGTGTGCTTGCACCATCAACTGCAGTGCTTTAAGCTGATGGAAAATGTTTGAAGGCATTTAACTGCTCTGTAGGAGCCCACAGAAGTCTTTTGCTTCCTGCCACCAGTAAATGCCATAGAGACCAGTTGCTTTCAAAACTCCCAGTAAAACCCACTGCTGTTGTTTTTAAACAAACAAAGCAGAAGGGAGGGAAACTAATTTAAGAAACATTTGCAACAGTGGAAATAGTGCTCAAAGCTATGGTATTAATGGTAGTAGGCAGGAGCAGCTCCTGACTGCCTGGATCTAAACGTAAATCTGCTTGGCAGTAGCAGTTAAAAAACAATGCAGATTTTGGGCTGCGCCATCTCTTCGGTACACATACCCAACAGATTGGGTGATCCAACCCATGGATACCAAACTCTGTAAGCAATCAGGTTATATAAAGGAAAAATATATTAATTTGAATTTGAGGCTTGCTTTATTTGAATTCATTCAATGCCAGGTTTGCTTTGAGAAAAAAAAAAAAAAAAAAAAAAAGAAACCCCAAAAACCTAAGCTTTATACTAATGAAGAACTGCCAAGAAATAGTTTCAGCAGTAGGGGACAGACTCCCCAGCTGGAAAAAACTGTCTCACCTCCAGTGACTACAGCAACATTGCACCACAGCTGTTGAGCTGTGAAAGGGGTTGCATACGCCTGAGACCAGGCTCCTTAAATTAATAGTAAATAAGTGACAATGAGATTATCAGAAGCACAGCATTGGCCTTTGGATCAAAAGATCTGATTATTTTTCCTTAAGTTTGGTAAGAAAAAAGGGCCATTTACTCTTGATCTTTAAATACAAATTTAGGAGGATAACTTTAAGCATATGATTTGGAAGAAGCCTTGCCCAGAGTCCACAATTTAGCGTCTGAAAAATTCCATGGACTTCAAAAGATGATGGAACTTAAAGCTACCCTACAATCCTGCAATCCTGGGAAGTTAAATTACTTATCTTAGAAAAGCACTTTAAATGCATTCTCTTCCATGCCAAAAGTGGAACCCTGGTAACTGATGAACCAGATTTCAGAGGAGGAAAGAGATAAAATCTCTGTCTATAAAAGCTGTATCTACTTTTTCAGTGGAGCTTTTCGTCACTTCCAACAGCAAGAAACAGTCTGGCTCTCATGGTTTTGTGAAAGTGATAGATGTAAATGATGGAATATTATAGTTGTCAGAAAGGATTTATTAATATGTTTTTTCTATTGCTCCTGACTTGTGCTGGTGCACCTGTATGGACCTGTATGACCTATTACAACTGGAAGATATTTTAGATTACTAATTTCTGCAAATGGATGCATTATTCCTGAAAGTATGGGGTTTTTTTGTGTTCTTAAGCAATTTTATTTGAAACCCCGAATCAATGCCCTTGAGATTACAACAAAAATCCTACTGCTGTGACACTTTTTCTCATAGCAATCTTATATTTCCTCATTATTTGATTAATTTTACCATGCCTTTTTCTCCATGTCTTATGCCAAATAATTTTCCTTATTCCCTGGAGTTCATACTTTGTTGAAGACAGTATGTCATGTTTTCTTTCAGCCATTACTTTAACACACTATACTCTTACAAAATGTTCCCTCACAACTCACTTCCCCAACTCTCTAACACTATTTCGAGTTTTTTGCTGGCTTGAATCTTTCAACAGATTTTGGAAAACATGGTGCCTGCTGTATTATTGCAGAGGCAGTTGTAATATTTCTCATTTGACTGTACTAGTTTATACAAAGCCTAGGTGCCCTTTCAGACAAAATTGCTTTCAGAAAGATCAAATACAGGCAAAGGCATTGAGCAATTTATAGAAGGGTAAGCGAATCAAGACAATGGAAGGAGTTTCAAAATTCCTATAGAATATGTGATAGTTACTAGCTTTTAAATTACCTTATTTTCTTTGCTATACCATGCAACAAAGAAATATTTTGACTTTCACACATACTTCAAGTGTAACTTTTGGGGTCTAAACATTTTCCAAGGGCTAGCTGTATTTAAATTTATTTCAGGCCTCTTATATAGGAAGCTATTGATGCTTTGAAGCAGGTACTTAAACAAATGAAAGATAGCTGGCTTTACCTTATTCTGTAATTAAATAGTCAAATTTCAGCTCAAGTTCTTCACAGGAACATCTCTCTATTCCCCAAGCTGTGGTTCCAGTCACTGTCATTCCAACCACCATGATACCATGCGGCATAACTTATACCCTTTTCAACTGCAGAGAGCTATGCTATCCCAAACCAATTTTATTTTAATTTCTATTTTTCGAGTCTACCTATTTGCTTGTTTTATTTTCACCATAGCCTGTATATGGGACAGCCGTATTTTAGTTTTATGAAAGTTACTTTTGTGCCATACATTTTCTCCTCCACTAGTAGAAGAACTATGTTTGCCTTAATGGCAGGACATGCATCATATAGGCAGAATGGCTGGTACCAAAAATCTGCAGACACCTGACTGAATTTAGTCTACCATGGTAATTCTGTTACAAGCATTCCTATTATCCTAAGCCTTTTTATACATAGAAAAAAAGAGGGGGAAAAAGCTAGTGAAAATGCTGAGCTTAAGTCCTTTTCTGTTTACATTAAAACTGCTCTTTTTTTACGCTGAAGTTTTAGGGAAGTGTAAGGAAGGCTTATGACAACTTTTACCTGCCTTGCTGCCATGCATAGAAAGGGGTCAATATGATCCAGTATTGTGCCCTCTCTTGGTAACTGCAGGAACAGCTGTTGAAAAATAAAATCACATAAGCTTCAGTGACTAGAGCACAAGATTCAAAAATAATTTGTGCCTGGCTCTAATCAAGGCTGATTGCAGTGTCGGTGCCCTTGGGCAAGTTACTCCATCTCATTGTTCACCTTCCTCTTCAGCTGCAAAATTAAGTCAAAGAAGGACATGACTGGAAAACAGATGTTGCCTCAGACTTGAATTTCTCTGTTAAATAAATTATAAAATAAAATATAATAATTAATCGATAACTACAACCCAGCACATAGTAATTATGTAGCCATATCAACTATTACTGTACATAAGCAAAATTAATTTTCATCAGAAATAATGTTATAAAACATTGCTACAAAATTTTTAACTTCAGCCTCAGCTCCAAGATACCATGCAAATTAGGATTAGGGTTAGGGTTGCGGTTAGGTTTCAGAGACCCAAAAAGACTACAGCTCCAGGGATACTCATGTTATCAAAGGCATGCCAAGGGGAACACAGCACTGCACTAACATTGTTCCTTCAACACCTTTCTCATATGGGACACACATTCGGCTGGAGAACATCAGCCTAAGCTCCAAGATGCTTTGCATATTAGGGTTTGGGTTACGGTTCAGAACTAATGGTCCTCCAACATATTTCTCGTGGGAAACACCCATTTGGCTGTCAGATGTCAGCCTCATTTATAAGATGCCATACATATTAGGGTTAGGGTTAGGGACAGGGTTAGGGTTCAGGGAGCTGCAGAACCTACAGCTCCAGGGATACAAGGCCTGAAAAACGCATGCAATGGGCAGCACGGCACTGCACTAATATTGCTCCTTTAACACCTTTCTCATCTAGGACACCCATTCGACAGGAGGACGACAGCCTCAGCTCCAAGTTTCCATGCAAATTAGGGTTAGGGTTAGGAGTAGGGATAGGGTTCAGAGAGACGCAATGCTCACAGCTGCATGGAAACTAGGGCCGAAAAAGGCTGCCAAGGGGAGCACAGCACTTCCCCAACCTTGCTCCTTCAACACCTTTCTCATCTAGGACACCCGTTCAGCTGGAGGACATCAGCCTAAGCTCCAAGATGCCTCCCAAATTAGAGTTAGGGTTTGGTTTAGTGTTGAGAGAGACACAAAGCCTACAGTTTGAGAGTCACTGGCAGCCAAAGGCATGAAAAAAGGAGCACATGACTGACTGCGCCAAACATTGCTCCTTCAACACCTTTCTCATCTGGGACACCAATTTGGCTGTAGGTTGTCAGCTTCTGCTCCAAGATGCCTTGCAAAGTAGGGTTAAGGTTATGATCATAGTTATGGTTCAGAGAGCCACAAAGCCTAAAGCTTCAGGGAAACTGGTGCTGTGTGGCTCTCTGAAACATAACCCTAACCCTAACCATAATTTGGGAGGCATCTTGGAGCTGAGGCTGACATCCTCCAGCCACATGGGTGTCCCAGATGAGAAAGGTGTTGAAGGAGCAGTATATGTGCAATGCCATGCTCCCTTTGGCATGCTTTTGGCAGAAACAGTGTCCTTGAAGGTGCACACTTTGTGGCGCATGAAATGGTAACATTAACCTCAACCTTATGCCCAATTCTTGAAGCATCCTGGAGCTGAGGCTGACAACCACCAGCCAAATGGGAGACCAAGATGAGAAAGGTGTCGAAGGAGCAATGTTGGTGCAGTGCTGTGCTCCCCTTGGCATGCCCTTTTCACCATAAATATTCCTTGAGCCGTAGTTGTTTTGTCTCCATGAACCCTAAACCTAATCATAACAGTAATCTCATTGGCATCTTGGAACTGAGGAAAATGTCCTCCAGCCACACAGGTTTCCCAGATGAGAAAGGTGTTGAAGGAGAAATGTCAATGCAGTGCTGTGTTCAACTTTGCATGCTTCTGGAACCCCACGTGTCCTTGGAGATGCAGGATTTCCTGCTACCTGAAACCTAACCCTGTTCCTAAACCTAACTATAATCCTTGCTGTTTCAGAAGGTGATTATGCTCACTTTCTGCTAGAACTGGGCAGAGGCAGTAGCAATTTCTACTCATGTATGTGAAAAACATATGCGTTTAGCCTAAAAGAAAAGTATGTTCAGACACAAAAATTTCCTTGTTTCAGACAGGAGCCCAGCTGGGGCTGTCTTCTGCAGCCTAAACCAGCATAGCCAATAACAAGCACAGTGACACAGGGATTAATTGACAGGGACACGCAGCAGCGGTGCCAGGTGTGTGGCCGCCATGGGCAGGGATATCCCTCTGGGCCTCCTGGGCACAGGCACTGCCCCAGGGCTGGCACCCCAAAGGCCTTTCTCCAAAACATATTGGGCGAAAGGGCAGCAGCAGCAGGGCTGCGGTGGGCAGAGCTGCGGGGACCCCATCCCCTCCGTGTCATATTGCCGCCACCTGCCAACACAGCATCACAATGATCCGAGGCAGCACATACCTTCCAGCCCTGTCACCACCTTTCTTGCCCTCCTGGATGTGTTTGAGGACCTTCATGCTCTTCTTCAATGGACGGACCTAGAAATGCACCCAGTACTCAAGGTGAGCCTGCACCAGCGCTAATTTCAGCAGGACAGTCACCTCTTCTAACTGCCATGTCATGCTGTGTGTGGTGCACCCCAGGAGGTGCTTGGCCCTCTTGGCTGCCAGGGCACATGGCTGACTCAAGCTGAACCTGCTGCCAAGCAGCACCTCCACATCCCTTTCTGCAGGGCTGCTCTCCAGCCACCCGTCTCCCACTTCACACTTGTGGCTGGCATTCCTCCATCCCAGGTGCAGAATTCAGCATCTGCTCTTCTTCAGTTTCATGCCATTGACAATTCCCCAATGTTCCAGTCTATCTAGATCCCTCTGCATGACCTCTTGTCCCTCAAGAGAGTCAACAACACCTCTCAGATGAGCACCATCAGCAAACTCACCAATGATGCATTCAACTCCTGTATCCAGATCATTGATAAGAAGATTGAACTGGACTGGACCTAGACTTGATCCCTGAGGAACACCAGTTGCCAGCCACATGTAGCCTCGTACGCTACAACCCTCTGAGCCCTGCCACTCAGCCAATTCTTCACTCAGTGCACCATGTGTCTGTTCATCTCACAGCTGCACAATGTGTCCAGAAGGGAGGGACAGTACCAAAAGCCACGTTGAAAACTGGAGAAACTAGATCCACCACCATCCCCTCACTCACTAGGCATGTGACCTTATCACAGAAGGATCTCAAATTAGCTACGCAGGACTTTCCCTTTGTGAGCCCATGTTGACAGTGCCTGATGATCGCATTGAGTTGCATGCCAGTTTTGCATTCCTACACTAAAGGAGATGCTATAATGAATAAAGTGAGGACTAATGATTCTACCAGACCCACAGATGACCGCACTGTAGTTCGGACCCAGTGTCCTCAGCCGCTCCTCACAGCACACGCCTTCCAGCCCTGTCACCACCTTTCTTGCCCGCATGGATGCATTTGAGGACCTAAATGTTCCTCTTTTGCTTGGCATTTCAGAACTGATACTCTTGTCTTCCAGTCATGTGTGAGTCCCAGATTTGAAAGTTGTTGAAGGAACAACATAGGTGCAGTGCCATGTTCCCCTTAGCATTCTTTTAGCAGACGCATTGTCCCTGGAGCTGCAAGCTTTGTGCCTCTATGAACCCTAAACCTAGCCCTCACCATAATTTGCATGACATTCTGGATCTGAGGCTAATGTCCTCCTGCTTAATGGATACCCCAGATGAGAACTGTGTTGCAGGAGCAATATTGGTGCAATGCTGTGCTCCACTTGGCATGCACTTTTATCCCTAGTATTCCAGGGGCTTTAGTCTTTGTTGCTCTACGAACTATAACCCTAATTGTAACCCTCACCCTAACTTCAAAGGAATCTTGGAGATGAGGCTGATGTCCGACAGCCAAATGGGTGTGTGAGATGACCGATATGTTGAAGGAGCAATGTCGGTGCAGGTCTGCCCTCCATTTTGCATGCTTTTAGCAGCCCAAATGTCCATGGACATGTGGGATTTGCTGCTCTCTGAACCCAGCCCTGCCCCTAGCCTTAACCCTTATTTTCATGGCGTATTTGAACTGATGCTGACCTCCTCCAGCTGAATGTGTGCTTCAGATGAGAAAAGTGGTGAAGGAGCAATGTTGTTGCAGTGCCGTGCTCCACTTGATATACCCTTTTCATCCCTAGTATTCCGGGAGCAGTAGGCTGTGTGTCTCTCCGAATCCTAACCCTAATCTTAACACTAATTTTTATGGCATCTTGGAGCTGAGGCTGATGTCCTCCAGCCGAACAGGTGCCCCAGATTGAAAAGGTGTTGAAGGAGCAGCATTTGTGCAATGCCATGCTCGCCTTTTTGAGCCCTAGCATCCCTGAATCTTCAGGCTTTGTGGTTCTATGAACCATAAACTTAATTGTGATCCTAACTCTAATTTGGGAGGCATCCTGTAGCTGAGTCTGACATCCTCCAGCTGAATGGGCGTCCCAGATGAGAAAGGTGTTAAAGAAGCTATATTGGTGCAGTGCTGTGCTCTCCTTGGCATCTCATTGGCAGAAACAGTGTCCCTGTAGCAGCAGGCTTTGTGGCTCTCTGAACCCTAATCCTAACCCTAATCTGGGAGGCATTTGGAGCATAGGCTGGTATCCTCCAGCCGAATGGGTGTCCCAGATGAGAAAGATGTTGAAGGAACACTGTTAGTGCAGTGTCTTGATCCTCTTAGGATGCTTTTTTAAGCCACTGTATCCTTAGAGCTTCAACCATTTTGGTTCTCTGAACGCCAACCAAATACTTAAACCTTACACTAATTTGCATGGCATCTTGGAGCTAAGGCTGAAGTCTGCATTAGAATGGCATTATCAGAGAGAAAAGTGTTGAAGGAGCAATGTTTCTATAGTATCATGATCCCCGTAGTGTGCCTTTGGTAGCCACAGTATTTGTTGGGCTGTAAGCTTTGTTGGTCTCTCTAACCATAACACTTCTTCGCATGTTACCTCCCCAGCTCCAAAATGCCATGCAAAATAGGGTTAGGGTTATGTATAGTGTTAGGTTTAGATTTCAGAGAGATGCAAAGCCTACAGCTTCAGGGACACTGGGGCAGCCGAAGGGAGCACGGCTTTGCATCAATATTGTTCCTTCAACACCTTTCCCATCTCAGACACCCATTCATCTGGAGAATGTCACAGGCATCTCCAAGATGCCTCAAAAATTAGGGTTAGGCTTAGGGTTTGGATTTAGAGATCCACAAAGCCTACACCTCAAGGAAGAATGGGGCTGCCAAAGGCATGCCAAGGCGAGCAAGGCACTACACCAACATTGCTCCTTCTACATTTTTCTCATATGGGAAACCCATTAGGTTGGAGGATGTCAGCCTCAGCTCCAAGATGCCATGCAAGTAAGGGTTAGGATTATGGTTAAGGGTTATGGTATAGGCTGAGTACCACATGGCCTATAGATGAAGGGATACCACATCTGCTAAAAACATGCCATAGGGAACACGGCACTGCGTGAAAATCACTCCTTAAGCACCTTTCTCATCTGGGACACCCATTAGGCTGCAAGACGTTAGCCTCAGCTCTGGTATGCCATGCAAATTAGGGTTAGGGTTAGGGTTAGGGTTAGTGTTCAGAGAGCCACAAAGCCTACAGCTCCAGGGACACTTCGGTTTCCAAAGGCATGCCAAGGGCAGTATGACACTGCACCAACATTGCTTCTTCAACGTCTTTCTCATGTGCAGCAAACACTTCGACAGTGGATGTCAGTCTCAGTTCCTGGGTGCCATGCCAATTAAATTTAGGATTAGGGTTAGGGTTCAGAGAGCCACGAAGCTGAAAGCTCCAGGGATACTGGGGATGAAAAGGGCATGCCAAGGGGAGAACAGCACTGTACCAACATTTCTCCTTCAACAGCTTTCTCATTTGGGAAACACATTCAGTTGGAGGTTGTAATCCTCACCTCCAAGATTCCTGCCAAATTAGGTTTAGAGTTACAATTAGAGTTATGGTTCAGAGAGACACAACGCCTACCGCTAAAGGGAGAAGAGGGCTACCAATCGCATTTCAAGGGGAGCATGGCGTTACGCCATCATTGCTCCTTCAACACCTTTCTCATCTCAGACATCCATTCGGGTGGAGGACGTCAGCCTCAACTTCAGGATGCCTCGCAAATTGGGTTTAGGGTCCAGAAAGGCAAAAAGCCTACAGCTTCAGAGATACTGCTTCTAGCAAATGCATTCCGAGGGGAGCACAGCACTGCACCAACGTTGCTCCTTCAACACTGTTCTCATCTGGGACACCCATTTGACAGGAGCATGCCAGCATCACATAAACACTAGGATTAGGGTTCTGATTCCAAAAAGCGCAAAGCCTATAGCTCCAGGGATGCTAGGAATGAAAAGGGCATGCCAAGGTGAGGACGGTACTACACCAACATTTCTCGTGCAATAACTTTCTCATCTGGGATACCCATTCGGCTGAAAGATGCCAGCTTCAGCTCCAGGATGCCATGCAGATTAGTATTAGGGACAGGGTTATGATTCAGAGAGACAAAAAGCCTACATCTCCAAGGATACTAGTATTGCGTTAAAGGGGGAAAAATAAACCCCTTGCTTTATTAGAGGTGGGGGGAACGACTCCAGTATGCAACTACCAGTCTGGCCGCATTCTCTACTGATCCGGATTCACTGAGAGTGTACCACACTGCCCAATACAATCAGCGGCAGCTATCAGTCTGGCCGTGTTCGCTATTTTGAACTTCACTTATCCGGATTCGTTGATAGTGCACCACACTGCCAGTCGAATCGTGCTCATGAACCCTCATGGCCACACTAAGAAATGGGGTCGCGTTCAGTGAGAAAATTGCAATCGGTTACCAAAACAGTGCAGTTTATTGTGATTGGCTACCGAAACAGTGCAGTCTATTGATGCAACAGGTACAGGTTCTTACGGATTGCTGGTGATAAATACTGTCTGCAATAGCAAGTGCGAATAATAGTTACGTGGATACAAGCGCTCGATAAAGTTAACACAGCCTGGCTTTAAAGTATAAAGGTAACAATAAAAGTAACTCTATAGAGATTCAAAGTTTTCCTAGGAAAGCACTGGACACAGTGCAAGTCTTACCCACAGGCGTCCCTATGGGGGAGGAAGAGAGGTCCAGCCTGTCAACCGGTCCCGGGATTCTGTTGATGTTATCTTCCTTGACTCGTCCACGATGACATCTTCTCTAATATCCCCCTCTCTCTTCGGTCATTTTATATTATTTTCACTTTCAAGGTGGAGCTTGAATGACTCTAGTCATACATACCTTTATTACTATTGGTGCAAATTTCTCTTGCTTCGCTTTTAAAGGTATATGACTCCAAAAATTCAGAACGCATGCTCAGAGAGCGGTGGTCTCCTTTTGGCGGGGGGGGGGGGGGGGGGGGGGGGTCGCATTGGAGATGGGAGTGTATTTTAGCATGTAAATGCATTATAATGACATTATAATGAAGCAAAGTTCACACTGAGGATGGCAGCCTGTCAAAAGATGACAGGCTGCTGGCTCAGGGTAACAAATATGCAACATATCAGTTTCTTGTACCACCTAGTTCCCATCTTTTTGCTGAAGTTAGGACAAAGCGTAACCGCAAGATCTCCACCTCTCTCTACCCTCAGTCTGTGTTGTCGCGGGAACCGTTGTGGTGTGCACATTCCTGGCATACCAGGTGTGGCTGCATCTTGCCCCGAGAGGCCCTAAAAGTCCGTTTTTCCTCATATGTGGACAATGCTGCATTTCGAATATAAATTTAATTCCTAATTATCCCACATTTCCTAATTATCCCACAACTAGGCATGAAAAAGGCATGCTGAGGGGTGCAGAGAGAGAGAGAGAGAGTCAGCACTGTGGACACAGCGGTGTCCTGCAGATCCATTGTTGTCAGTGGTGGGAGTCCATCAGGTTTCGTAGTCAGTACTGGAAGACAGTGCTCCCCAGGAGTCCATAGTAGTCATTTGAGATAGGTGTCCTGGTGGAGGTGTCCTTCTGGAGTCACCCACTTGAAGGTACCCCATGGAGTGTGTCACGTGGAGTTGCCCTCATGGTGCTGTCTCATGGAGGGTGTCACTCAGAGTCCATAGTTGTCATCTGTGGAGATTGTCCTTACAGAGGTGTCCTTCTGGAATCATCCTAATGGCAATGATTCCCTCGGGATGTGTCTCTTGGTGATTGCCTTTTCCCCCTTTTATGATGAGCTGGGGGGAGTACCTCTGTTCTTCATGTCATGTATTACATGTTCCTGCTGGATCAGTTTCCCTGGTCTTGCAGCCAGCTCTTCAACTGCACGTGTCTGCACGCACATGTCTGCAACAATTTTTGGGCTAATGGACAACAATTCCTCATACCAATCTTCTTAGGTAATGGACTGAAGAGTCTATCTCAGCTCTTTCACACTCGTCCCCCAGCCAATGGATGATGGAAGAGTCTTATCTCAACTCCTCTCACCCATCTCTAAGACAAAAACCAGGTGGAATCCCACCTCAGCTTCTCATACCAATCTTTGAGACAATGGACAGTGGAGTCTGATTTCAGATCAGTCTCTTGCAAGGGCACTGCACCAACATTGCTTCCTCAACAACTCTCTTTTCTGGGATACCCATTCAGCTGCAGGACGTCAGCCTCAGCTCCAGGATGCTTCCCAAATTAGAGTTATGGACAGGGTTATGGTTCAGAGAGACAAAAAGCCTACAGCTCCAGAGTTACAAAGACTAAAAAAAGCAAGCAAAGAGGAGCGCAGCACTGCACCAACATTGCTCGTTCATCACCTTTCTCATCCATTCAGCTGAGGACACCAGCCTCACCTCCAAGATGCTTTGCAATTTAGGGTTATGATTACAATTCAGGTTATGGCTGAGAGATGCAAAGCCTACAGCTCCAGGAACCCTTGGGCTGTCAAATGAATTGAGGGGCACATATGGCATTGCGCCAACATTGCTCCTTCAACACTGTTTTCATGTGGGACACTCATTCAGCTGGAGGATGACAGGCTCAGCTTCAAGATTCCTCGCATATTAATGTTAGGGTTTGGGTTAGGGTTCAGAGAGGTAAAAAGCCTAAATTTCCAAGGATATTAGAAATGAAAATGGCACACAGGGGGAGCACAGCAGTGCAACAACATTGCTCCTTCAACACCTTTTTCATCTGGGACACTCATTCTGCTGGGGGATGTCAGTCTCAGCAGCAAGATGCCATACAAATTAGGGTTAAAGTTATGGTTCTGAGAGCCATAAAGCCTACAGCTCCAGGGTTACTAGGGATGAAAAGGGAATCCAACAGGAGCACAGCACTTCAACAACATTGCTCCTTTAATCATTTCTCATCTGAGGCACACATTCAGATAGAGGATGTCTGCCTTAGCTGCAGTATATCATGGAAATTAGGTTTTGGTTTAGGTTTAGGGTTCAGAGAGACAAAAAGCCTACAGCTTCAAGGATATTAGGCCTGAATAAGGCATGCCAAAGGGAGTGCGGCACTTCACAAACATTGCATCTTCAACACTTTTCTCATCTTGGACACCCATTTGGCTGGAGGTCATCAGCCTGAGCTCCAATATGCCTTGCAAATTAGGGTTAGGATTAGGGTTTGGTTTCAGGGAGCTGCAAATCCCATAGTTCCAGGGATACTTGGGATGAAAAGGGCATGCCAAGGGGAGCAGGGCACTGTACCAACATCGCTCCTTCAATACCTTTCTCATCTGGGACACACATTTGGCTGAGGACTACAGCTTCACCTCCAAGGTGCTTCACAAATAAGGGTTAGGATTACAATTTGGGTTATGGTTCAGACAGACACAAAGCCTTCAGCTCCAGAGACACTTGGACTGCCAAAGGCACAGAAGGGGATCTCGGTATTTCCCCAGCATTGCTCCTTCAACACCATTCTCATCTGTGACACCCACTGGGCTGGAGGACACCAGCCTCTGCTCCAAATGCCATGCACATTAGGGTTAAGTTTAGGTGTAGGATTAGGTTTAGGGCTCAGAGTGCCAGAAAGCCTACAGCTCCTGAGATACTTGTGCCACCAAAATGATTCAAGGGCTAGCATGGTAATGGACAAACACTACTAAGCTGGTAGTCAAAATCATGGCATTGCAGACCTCAAATTGCAGGATTGCAGGACTACAGGACTACAGAGCCCTGGGAGAGGTGGTTAGGGGCTCAGGAGCTCAGATAGTCTCTTCATCAATTCTCCAGGATACAGGGCAGGACCTCAAAAAGGCTAGGAGGATTGGCCAGGTTAATAAATGGTTTTAAGGTTGGTGCCATAGTCAGGGGTTTAGGTATCTTGAACACGTGACTCAATTTAGTAGGCCAGGTCTACTGGGGGCTGGTGGAGCTGGTCTGACAAAGAAAGGGAAGAACGGATTTGGGAGGAGGTTTGCCAGACTGGTCAAGGATTCTTTAAACTAGATGTGTTGGGGGAGGGGGGAATCCTTCCATCCCAACACACCCAGTCAGTTACCAGCACTTATAATAAATGCTCGGAACAATGTAGTGATATTCCAGCTGCTCCTGCCAAGGAGCTGGCTTCAACTGGAGCTAGGCTCAGATGCCTCTATACAAATGCCTGTAGCATGGGGAACAAACAAGAGGAATTAGAGATGTGTGCATGTCTACAGGCGTATGATATCATAGGCATCACAGAAACATGGTGGGATGGCTCCTATGACTGGTGTGTTGGAACGGAAGGTTACAGGTTCCTTAGGAAAGGCAGGCCTGGTAGGTGGTGAGGGGGAGTTGCTATTTATGTTAGGGATAGGCTGGAGAGTATGGAACTGTGCCTGGGGACAGGTGAGCAGTTGACAGAGAGTTTGTGGGTCAGGGTTAAAGGGAGAACAGCGATGGGAGACATCATTGAGGGGATCTGTTACAGACTGTCTGACCAAGAGGACTCTGTGGATGGAGCGCTCTAAAGACAGACAGAAACAGCCTCACGCTCGCAGGCCCTTGTTCTCATGGGTGACCTCAACCACCCTGATATCTGTTGAAGGGATGGTACTGCCCGGCACAAGCAATCCAGGAAGTTCCTCAATTGTGTGGAAGACAGCTTCCTTCTGCAAGTAATTGAGGAGCCGACAAGGAGAGGTGCCGTGCTTGACCTCGTCCTCACCAACAGGGAAGGGCTGGTTGGAAATGTGACACTCCAGGGCAGCCTTGATTGCAGCAATCATGAGATGGTCGAACTCGAGATCCTCAGGACAGTGAGAAGAGCGTACAGCAAGCTCACTGCCCTGGACTTCAAGAGAGCAGACTCTGGCCTCTTCAGGAACCTGCTCAGTAAGATTCCATGGGATATAGCCCTAGAGGGCAGGGGGGCCCAAGACTCTTGGTTGATATTCAAGGATCACCTGCTGCAAACTCAGGAGTGTTGCATCCCTACTCGAAGGAAGTGCTTCAGAAGGGCCAGGAGACCTCCCTGGATGGATAAGGCGCTGCTGAGGAAAATTCAAAGGAAAAAAGAGGCTTATAAAAGGTGGAAGCAAGGACAGGCAGCCTGGGAAGAATACAGGGATGTTCTCCGGGGAGCTAGGGACCAGGTTAGGAAAGCTAAGGCCCACTTAGAATTCAACTTGGCTAGGGATGTTAAGGATAACAGGAAGGGATTCTATAGGTACATTGCAAATAAAAGACAGACTAGGGACAACGTGGGCCCTCTCCAGAAGCTATCGGGAGAACTGGCTACCCTGAATTTGGAGAAAGCTGAGGTTCTTAATGACTTCTTTGCCTCAGTCTTCACCGGGAAATGCTCTGACCATACTACCCAAGTCTTGGAAGGCAGATGCAGGGACTGTGAGAATGAAGACCTTGGGCCCACCGTAAGAGAGGATCTGGTTCGAGATCATCTTAGGAACCTGAATGTATACAAGTCCATGGGACCTGATGAAATCCATCCGCGGGTCCTGAGGGAGCTGGCAAATGAAGTTGCTAAGCCACTGTCCATCATATTTGAAAAATCATGGCAGTCAGGTGAAGTTCCCGAAGACTGGAAAAAGGGAAATATAACCCCCTTTTTCAAGAAGGGCAAAATGGATGAGTCAGGGAACTAAAGACCAGTCAGTCTCACCTCTGTGCCTGGCAAGATCTGGGAGCGGATTCTCCTGGAAGGCATGCTGAGGCACATGAAAAACAAGGTGGTTGGTGACAGCCAGCATGGCTTCACTAAGGGGAAATCCTGCCTGACCAATCTGGTGGCCTTCTATGATGGAGCTAAGGAACTGATGGACAGGGGTAGAGCAGTTGATGTCATCTACCTGGACTTGTGCAAAGTATTTGACACTGTCCCACATGACATCCTTGCCTCTAAGTTGGAGAGATATCAATTTGATAGGTGGAGCACTCGGTGGATAAAGAAGTGGCTGGATGGCTGCACGCAAAGAGTTGTGCTCAATGGCTCCATGTCCAGCTGGAGACCAGTAATGAGTGGTGTCCCTCAGGGATCGGTGTTGGGACCAGTCTTATTCAACATCTTTGTTGGTGACATGGACAGTGGGATTGAGTGCGCACTCAATAAGTTTGCCAATGAGACCAAGCTGTATGGTTGTGTTGTCGTGTGAGACAGCGTCAAACGCTTTGCTCGAGCCCAGGTAGATGACATCAACTGATGGTGATTCAAAGAAGCAGATGAAACAAAATTAAAATATGAGCTAATTAATGAATAAAAGTTTGTGGTTTATCTTTTGAAATAAATTAGAATAGTTGCACTCATAAACCCATCTTTGCATAAAAATAAATAGTTGCAATTTGCATGACCAGGAATAATGACCCAACTGGGCTGCATAGTTTTAGGGCAGATAGTTTGAGAGTGACATCTAACAGTTCAGGTTGGATAGAAATCATAACAATTCACGTTCTAACTCAGAGTAACGAAACTGAATTTACGTGAGCTTACAGAAAGTCCAAAAGCCCCAGCAGTCTTTGAGTAATAACAGAGCAAAAAAACACCACCAATGAAACAACAAACCAATAACATGTAAGGAACACAAAAAAGGTGCAAATATTCAATAAAGTCTGACTTTTGCTACAAACAACTGAATGATAAGCACTTACATTTGGCTAGAATAATGAGCAGCCACACAGTATCTAATCTGCAGCTCATGGTGAGCCAAAGTGATGTGCAGACTGAGTCTGAGCAACACTGGCAGGTAGCTGCTACTGAAAGTGGGGCATTATGAAGAGGAATATGGACAGGAGTTGTGCCAAAAGTCTTGACTATCAGAGAGAGAGCTAGAGACAGTGTAGGAAAGTAGGGAAATGGAAGCAATCTTCACTATGCACATTAAATAACATAGGGAGGGATTCCTGGATATAATTATCAAGATTAATATATGATTTATGATATTATTTGAGACATTCTACAGATGTCTTTAGCAGAATAAGATTTTTGGACAGGATACCATTTTCTTCTTTTAAAAATTTACTTTCTATCTTCAGATACACAAAAGTATTTTTCAGGCACTAGGCATGCAGAAATTCCGAAGATTCAATGCATGTTTAGTATTCAATTCATTACACCGATGCCTCTAAACTTGGTAAACAGGATAACACTTATTTCTGAAATGAGTCAGGCTCCAGTGAAATTGAAAAGAGCTACATGCATGCATTTGCATTCAGAATGGAATGGATAATTTGAAGACTCAAGAATAGCTTTGGTGTGTTCAGGATCACAAAAAAATTGAAAGTTCTTTCCTTTTGCTATATTTTGTGAACAACTACCATACTTTCCAGCAAGAAAATATGGAAGAAATCTATATCATCATATATATATAGAAATGTATATGTAAACTTCTAGTTAGAGACATTTCACAGATATAATGTCAGGGTCAAATTTAAGGAGTAAATTTGTGAATAGTAAACCACAGATTTGAACCTTCATATCATGCCAAAATTAATATGAACTTTCTTGTACTCATTCTTCCTACTCACAGACAAACTTTAGTAAAGGAAGACAACATAACAAGAAAGGGGATTAGAAGGCTAAGATTCAACTCCTAAATCACAGGGTTTTTTTGACTTTGACTCTTTTGACAAAACTGCTGGTCCAGATGGCTTTCCTGACTTTTTTGCAGTCTCTTTTGCACATACTCTGTAAGATTTACTGTTTAGGAAGGCACACATGAAGTCATATCTGATTATGGTTTATGCCAGATTTAACATATATTAACTTTTTATTACTGCTCTATTTCAGTAGGTGGTCCCACAACTCTCCCACTCTCTAACTGCCCTAGCTGCTCCTCACCCCTCCTTGCTCTGTTAGCTTTCATTTACTAATTTATTCAGTGTTTTAAATAGTTCCAACTATTCTAGCTGCTTTCAAACTATAAGTAACATTGAGGACTTCCATATCCCTTTTATATACAGTGCTGTTAAGCACATTCTTTCACCTATCACATCACAGAAAACCTTTTAACAACTGTTTTGTCTTAAATTCATGCATGCTATTAAATAAAGGTATGTAACAGTGAAATTCATGAAATTCAGGGGACAGAAGTTAAAATTTGACATCAGCCAATAGGTTTTTCTTAACACCAAAAGATTTATCATGCAAGTATTCTAAATAATGAATTACATGCCGTTAAAACTAATACATAGGCATTTGAATGATAAACTACTTTATGTCAAATGAACCTTTTGAACAGAGTTATTTTCTAGTTCTAAAACTCACATTGTTACAGAAGCACCTCCAAACTCCAGTATGAGTACAAAGTCTACTGCTACCTGAATAAACAGAAATCTTACTGTTGCCTAAAGATTCATGTATCTATGGTTTTTTTCTCTTTTCTGTAAAGATGGGGAAGTGTCTAACTGTTGAAAACTGCTCCTTGAAAACAGAAAACTCTGTTATGTGGTGTTTTAAAACAATTGGGAAAAAAGGTTTTTATAATTTTCTGTTTCCATATATTCTAGCTGTATTTTATTCATTCGAAAGAGTCAAACAGACTTTTCTATGAGAGAGAAGACTTAAAACAGATTAAAATAGATTACGGTTGTTTGAAAAGAATTTCTAGTTAGAAACTGTTTGGGAAACAATTTCATTATCTCTTTAGTGACAGTCATATATACTAGAACTTGGAAAAGGATGACAGTAGAAGAGTTTGAAAGTTTTATCAGTTTGTAGTCTACTTTTGTCAATAGAACTACAATACACTGTAGAACAAAATTGGTACTTTAAGTTTGTTTGCACCTATAACAAAGAAAATCACTAAAATATTTCATCTCCAGCAAAAGAAAGGCCTCTAAAGGTCCTTGCTTGAAGAAGGTCATTGCTTGTTAGACTTGTAATGAAGAATGTCAGCTTTCATAATTCATCAACCTTCCACAGACAATCAAATTACTTTAAGACCAAATTCTTGAAATGAGTATTTGAAAGTATGAGATAATATTCAAGAAGAAACAATAGTGTCATAACCTCACTTTCATCCTGGAGAGTTTATTTTTTTGAGTTTCTTTTTTCTTGTATCACCACAGCTCTAAACAAATGTAAGTCACAGAAATAAAGCAGACACTGAGGGAAAAATGGCAAAATGCAGTAACTGGGGCAATATTTTATATGTTAGCACATAGCTAAAACTCATTTAAAGTCAATTAAACTCTCCTATTACATAATTTATTTTCACTTGTTTCCTACAGGTGTGGCTTGGAGCTAAGTACTGTACTGCCCTTGATTATATAAATATCCTTGGTTCAGCTGTGACAGCTATTTTGTTCCTTCTTGGTAGATAGTGCAGTGCTGTGTTTTCAGCCTTGGTCTGAGAACAATCTTGGTAACACACATGTTTTGGTTGTTGCTAAGTAATGTTTACCTCAATCAAGGACTTTTTAGTCTCTCATACTCTTGTGCCAATGAGGAGGGGCACAAGAAGCCAGGAGGGAGCAGACAGGACACCTCACTCAAACTAGCGAAAGGGGTATTTCATACCACAGCACATCATGCCCAGTATATAAACTGAGCGGAGCTAGCTGGAAGGCCAGATCACAGTTTGAGTCAGGCTGGGTAGTCGGTGGGTGGTGAGGAATTTTATTGTATATCACTTGTGTTTATTGTTTTTTTTTAACTGTTCCCCTTCTAGTTTTATATTCTCTCCCCTTGTTAGTTCCCTTTATCATTATTATTGGTGGTAGTCTTAGGAGTCATATATTATACTTTACTTATTGGATTGTTCTTATCTCAACCCATGAAATTTACATTCTTTCGATTCTCCTCCCCACCACTCTGAAAGCAGGGGGAAAGATTTGGGAGAGTGAGAGAGTGGCTGCGTGGTTCTGAGTTTACCACCTGAGCATAAGCCACAACAATAAGGAATTTAGCTGATTGAAAATAGGACAGTTTATATGGAGCAGCAGTGGAACTAATAAGGAAATTTTTGTTCTGTCTTGATCTCTTTAAATTATTGTTCTCATAATCACAAGTAATCTAGATTACAAATACTCCTGCTCACCATGGGCTGAGGAAACAAGAGCAGTTTCTTATGCATGGAGAATTCAGTCAGCTTGATTAAAACAGGTAAACAAAGACACAGACAACCACCAAATGCAGTTTCCCTGATTCCTAGATCCTGTTTGCAACATACTTCATATCAGCTGAATTTTTGACATCTTACTTTTCCTACTACATATGTTTGTAAGGTGGGAATTGACAACTTGAGGAGCACAGGTAAAACACATTTATATGGCAAAATCAATTTACCACCATTGACAGAATGAACTAGAGACAAAAGACAGGGATTGTGCTTTCAGGTTGTTTGAGATACACTGGCTTCAACAGGTGCTTCCCAAAAGAGACATTATTTCAGATAGTTGTTTACTTAAAGCTGGAACAAAAGGGTAGATCTAGCCATGAAAAGAAAATGGAAGTAAACTAACTCGGCTTTCAAGGAGAGCAGAATTTTGATTCGTATTTGGTTTAGGATATTACCATGAGATTAGCAGAATATTTTCTTATATGGTGAAATTTCATAAAGAAAATAAATCCACAAATATAAGGATCTATGTTTCTGACACAGAAGATAAGAGTAATAAAAGAGTAAAAGAAAAAGCAAGAGTAAGGTGTACATTGAGACTGTGTGAAATATTGCTCTACTGAAAAATAGTGCAATTCAATAAATGCAAAACATGCCCTTCTTTAGGACATGCTTAGGACAGCATTTTCATTGAGCTGTATAAAACTGTTAGGAACTTATCTATTAATGGGGGGGTAGCTACTTTCTGTTAACAATGTAACTAAACTATATTCTGTAATAATTATTTACTCCACTCTTGCTTATTGAGTTATAAAGTTATGTTTGATTTCTGTTGCTTCTTCTACTGCTGAAGTACTACACGTGCTACATTCACTACGGTTAATTCATCTTTTTTGTATCCCATTGCAAGACCCCAGTATTTCATAAATGGAGGACTTTTCCAACACCCCTTTCTTTGGCATTTCTCATTTTGCCTAAGATTTTATTTTCTTCCTTTTTTCCTTAAATGACAAATGGTAAGTGTTCTCAAGTTGTAAGTGGTGCATAACATAAAATGTGAGCTTACAATTGTAGAGATAATGCATTAACCAAAAGAATGTAAAAAGGAAAGCTATTATTTTGTCACTCAAACTAGAGAATGTTTTATTGCCTATATCATTACTAATGTTATAAATAAATGTCATATTTTAAAAATGTGTAGCCCTATTTTCAAAATGAATGCAACTGCAACAAACCTAATATTACCTATAAAACTTAAGTGTTTTATTTAAGCTATTCATCTAAGTTCCCTCTATAAACAATACAAAAAAATAAGGATTTACAGAGTATGTGTCTACTTACTTCTACTAACTGCTGAGGAACTCCAGATGACAAAGTTGGAGTAAAATATTCTCAGCTTAGAATTCTAAAACTCACTGAAAATAGACTTATTTTTCAATTAAAGTGTTTGAAATAGTTTTAAAAATAAACTAATTTTACAAATGCTTTTTAGCCTCAAATAGGATTTCAAAGGCTATCAGAAATGTTTCTCACATTAAATATATACACATATGTACACAGACGGTACAAATTACTATGTATAAATCCTAACGATTCTATGATTCTATGTATAGAACATACAGGATGCCTACCTATCGCACTTCAGGTGTTTAGGGAAGTTCACCAAGGCTTATTTTTAATGTACTGAGTAAGTCTGTATAATTATAAAAAATGAGGGGGATTTCTATGTTTAATGACCCTTGAAAGGATCTCTATGTTTGAGTTAGACCCATGAAAACAAGATGTGATTATGGTTTTGACCTTGAGCTGGTCTGGGGAAGGGGGATAGGGGGTGTAGGGGGTGTGGGGTGTGGAAAGAAATATTAAAAGGCTTAGTAAAACTATACCACTGAAAATTCTTCCAGTTCATAACTTACGTATTGTTAAAATGTATACCTACATGTTTGATATTTGCCAGAAAAAAAAAAAAAAAAAAGAAAAGCCCTGAGACAGGAAAATTAGACACTTGCTTTCTCCCTCTTCTTACAGAGAAGAAGAGTCTGAGAAATAATTAATAAATCCTTCTCTTGACTCTGATTCTCCATTTGTATTGATCTTCCTTGACCTTAGGTCTTTTGTAGTGAGCAAACAGCAGACTCTTGACTTCCTGTCTCTTTCCTACTATGAGCTTGTTCTGAATCCCTGATGGACTCAGACCTCCTATTGACTTCAGACAGGAAATCTTATAAATGACTGCACAGCTATCCCCTAAAAGAGCTTCTGCTGGGTGACCCTGCTGCCCCACTATCCTGTCTAACTACATGCCTTAGCATGTCCTTCTACTGTCTAACAAGGACAGTGTCTACAAAAATAAAAAATAACATTGTCCATAACCATTCTTATGAATGGAATATTCCCCTCTATCATAGATTACCCTTCAAAACACATTTTTATAGCAGAATCCCAAATCTTTGCAACATGTAAACTCATTTGTACATGTAGAACAGTCATAAGATCACAGAATCATAGAATGGGTAGGGTTGGAAGAGACTGTCATCTAGCTCCAACCCCCTGCAGGGTCCTGCCACAGGCAGGGACAATCCCTTGTGTCTCTTGATCCCTACATTACCTAATTGTTGATAATGAATACCCATCTAGGAGTTGAGAGTCCTGCTTCCAGGCCTGTCAATGCATCCAAAACACAGACCTGGGTCTGCCTTTTTCTGTTATTTAGAAATTTACTTTAAGAGAAATTGAGAGTTTACAGTTATGGTTACATTTTTCATATATGGGTACTTATGAGGTTATGCGTTAGAAATTCCAGCACATGCTTCTTAGAAATAAATTTACATCAGCAACCTCAGCCTGAAGTTAGGCTACACAAATGGGTCGGCCAAGAGTCTGGTGTCCTGGTTTCAGCTGTGACAGCTATTTTGCTCCTTCTTAGTAGCTAGTGCAGTGTTGTGTTTCGGCTTCAGTCTGAGAATAATGCTGATAGCACACTGATATTTTAGTTGTTGCTAAGTAATGTCTACCTTAATCAAAGAAGTAAGGAGGGACACAAGAAGCCAGGAGGGAGAAGAGACAGGACACCTGACCCAAACTAACGAAAAGTGTGTTGCATACTGCGACACTTCATGCCCAGTATATAAATCGGGCGGAGTTAGCTGGAAGGGCAGATCGCTGCATGGGTTGGGATGGGTATTGTTTGGTGGGTGGTAAGCAATTGCATGTGCATCACTTATGTTTATTGGTCTTTTTTTTCTTTTAATTTTATATTCTCTCCCCTTGTTATTTCCCTTATTATTATTAGTAGTAGTAGTAGTAGTTGTAGCATTATGCAGTACTTCAGTTATTAAACTGTTCTTATCTCAACCCATGGGGTTTACATTCTTTCAATTCTTCTACCCTTCTCATCCAGAAGGGGAGAAGGGGGAGGGGGATAGGAGGGTTGAGTGAATGGCTGTGTGGTGCTGAGTTACCAGCTGGGCTTGAGCTATGACGTCTGATACACTGACTCTGACACTGGCCAGTGGTCAAAAAGCTACAAAAAATCAGGTCATACATTGATGCAAATTAGTGTCCTCCATTTGCGAATTCTGCACGTATTTTGTCCAGTTACATTGGACTAACATCCTTTTTATTCCTGCCTCTGGTTCTGAAATTCTAAGCCACCTACTTCTTCACATGTAAATCTCTGCCAAAGACTGCTTTATTGTTGGCAATGATTACCAATATTTGACTTGAAAGTCCTGCTTCCAGGCTTGCTAATGCATCCAGTCTCCTCCTTGATTTTCAGATTAAGGACCTTTCCAAGGAGTGACTGTTTCCTTTTTTGGACTTTACCAATTGTTTGATCTCAGCTTACTAGAAGAGTAATTGATCAAGACAGACCCTCTTGTAAAACAGCTAACTTGTGCTATATAATCAACATAGTCACTTAGCAAAAGACTAGTTCCTGTCACAGATCATGAAAGTGTCTTACAGCATCAGCTCTCTAATCGAACAGCAGGCTACCAGACAGCAAAACCAAACCAGACAAGATCAGGTGGGCTTAAAACATTCTCTTTCAGCCTGTTTTGTCTGTAAGACTTTCAAAGTAAGACAAGGAATTAAAACATGACGTAAAACTGAAGAAACAGACACATAAAAAAGTTTAGATACAGGCATATTTTTGCAGAAAAAATACTTTGTACTTTCTTTTTTTCCTTCTTTTCAGAATTTTTATGGCCCTTCTTAAGTAGTAGAGATGACAGCCAGAGGATGTAAACTAATACGTGAAATGGAATGGAGAAAGCTATTTAGCTGTTTCTGTCACACTTCATTTTAGGTCAAAGATCTCTCAAAAGTAATTTCTTTTACCTAGACAAATAGATTATTTGCTAATAAAGAACAAGGATTACCCAACTGAGGTTTTCTATAGAAGTCTCTGACCACACAAATTCTTCATGTGATGAGACCATAGACAGCTGTAGGCTGTTTTTGCACTGTCATCTTTATATATTTTATTCCTTCAAATTCACAATTATTTATAAATACTTGAAGCAAGAGGGAAGTTAAACAAATCACAGAACAGTGTTTCTGGGAAGTTTTCATAGACTGTCTGTGAAAAGTCTTATACAATGGGCCCAGCAGTTTTGGGGTCTCTTTTTAGTGACTGTTGAGAGCAGATTACTCTGTAGGTAATAGCAACTTCCTTCAAGGTGGATTGAAGCTTTCAGTTTGAGGCTCAGGAAAGTGGGCTTGAATGATGAAAATAATTGAAAAGACATTAGATTTGTGGAGCACATGTCAAAAGATGAACACATCAGGTGGAAGGATAAGCAGTAAATACACAGTATTAGCTTTCTTCTGATATTTATAGTTAGATGGTTTCAATGTAAAGATATGATCTAAAAAATATATTTCTATGTTTTTTCCTGACCTATTCAGATATGAAAATTATTTTTAGATAATTTTCAACATTTCTTGTATTTATTAGTTCTGTGAAAATATACTATTTTTTAAAAAAACCCACATAAATGCATACTTTAAAAAATCAAAATATTTGATTTCTTTCTACACAGGAAATGTGTAGAAGAAGATTTGGGTGTAGGTTTATAGGATCTCCATCGAAAAGAAGAATCAAAAAGAAGGGGAAAGTACTTATATTACTTATGAAACCGTCAGCTGAGCAAAATGTGTTCCAAAATGATACGCTAACTTCAAATTTTCTTAATATTTTTATTTCAGATAAAGACCTGACTAAGGCAATCCCTTGCCTTAGGGAAAATGAACACTTGAGTATATTATATTGTGATTTACTGTCAGGCAAAACAAACTTGCCATGTGCTTGCTTTCCCCTGACTTCATCTGTGCCAATGTCCTGATAAACCATGCTTTGACTTGCTGCCAGAAGCCGCTTTTACTATTTGAACTTCTTTTAAACCTCTGTTCAGACTTCTTTTCTTTCCTCAGCTTGTGGGAAGAGTATCCAGTTCATGTTGCTGCTTAAACCTTGGGAAAATTAAATCCTTTGTTCTTCAGGACTTTGATCACCAGAGTAAAGCTAACATCTGCAGCTCAAGATATAGCCCAATACCTGCGAGTCAAATTAAAATATAGGACCCTATTAGTGTCTAATTACTTTTACATCATCATAGTCATGGACTACTTCCACACTCACACCCTGATGCCATTCAAGCAATGGCCACAGAGAATTCGGTAAGAAAGGTTCCATTCATGTTTTATTTCATATATTTTCTGAAATATATCAGCATGGAGATAAATATTTCTCTTTATTTTATGTAATTTTCCTCTCAAATTATCATGCATTAGGGGCTTCAATGTTATTCCCTTCACATATATATTCATAGACCAACAATTTACAGAGATTGCCACATTACACTATCATACAGCAAACAGCAAAGGATACAGCCCCTACCTGAATGGGAAATTGTATGTAGCCATGGCCATGTCATACAGTACAGACTGGTCCAGAAAGGTGAACATGAAAAATCCCTTCTAGCAGTTTTGGTAAGTGCATGCCTAAAGTAACTTTGAAACTATAAAAATAAGGTAATGTAAGTTGGTGGAAAAACACTAAAATGCAAGGACATAACAGATTTGTTATTGACATCATCACTGTACCACTCTAGTTTTAGGCTAGGATCAGCACAGTGGTGTTTCAAGCTTTTTCCTCCAGCACCAGATGAACAGAGACAAAAATGGTGCTGTAGTATAAGGCCAGAAGTCAGCTTAAGACTTCCTCCTTCTGAACTTTTTTACTATTTCCACTTTATGGGAATCTCTTTGACCTTGTCTGATTGTTCTCTGCAGGTGGCTTGGTAATATGACATGTGCATCTAAAGCATGTTATCTGGGATTAATCTGTTGCTCTACAGTACAAATAAGTGTCATGTGATGCACTTCACTATTTTTACAATGCTCTTCCCTGCAGGCTACTCTGAAATGGTACAGATTAACTTGGTATTTCTAAAAGGCATCTCAATACAGGACACCACTTTCTAAGAGACTCTGCCATGGTACTCACTGGTCTTGCTGAGAAAAATCAATCTCAGTTTACACACTGACCTTTTGCTCTTCCCTAGTCTGAAAGAAGCAAAAATCCACAAGCTATATATATATTATTAGCTTTAAAAAAAAAAAAAACAAAGCAAAGCACTAGCTAATAAGAGGGTGAAATAAAAATACTATCTTTCTGAATTACACTCAAAGATGTAAAAAGAGAAAACAGAAGGTGAATAATATAATTTTGTAACCAGTACTTACTTGTACATACAAATAATTTTGCACTGAGTTTAAAGATACATTCACAGATTTACAGGTACACATCAGAAGACAAAGAGAGTTATAGCATTATAACACATAATTTTAGTTACATTTGAACACAAAATGTTTTTCTATTCTTAAACTGTGTGGAAAAATGCATATTCACACATAAATTTATGCAATTATTCAATTTTTTTTTTCTGTGATAATATCTAGAAGCTTTGTTTAGAATGCCATTCAACAAACTTTTTGTGCATGCACACAACAAGCTTGTGTTCTAAATATTAGTGTTCTAAACAATAATGTGATTGCCTTTGTATGTTACCTTTGTGTCTATGGACTTCAGGAAAGCAAGAAAGGGATAAAAGAATGAAAAGCATAGAAATTTTTAAATGAACTGTTTTCCCATTAATTCTACCCATATGTACATACTATTTTTGGTAAGAATGAAGATATGCAATTTGCAGAGTTTTTTACATGTGTATACATACCTACATGTCTTCTGATGTTTCTATAAGACTCTGTTAGACAGTAGTGATATATAAATGTAGTGATATATAAATGTAGTGATATATAAATGTAGTAATATATAAATGTAAAATAGTTGTAAAAACGTGATATAAATAATAGTATATAAATGGCTATGTATTTCTCTAATAGTATCTGATGTAGACAAATGTTAGTATTTCTACTTTAAAAACAGAATAGAAAATTGAGTGATTCAATGCCATGTTCAAGATGAAACAGTGAGTTTTCCAAGCAAGTGGGAATGTAAAGACTCAAGCTAAAGTCCTAGTCACTGAGCTGCCTTTTTCTTTCTTTACCTCAGGGTACAGATAAACAAATTAGTCGCTTTTCCACGGTTGCGTTTGCTCCTTTTTCCATCCAGAGAGCTACTTTCAGTTGATCAACTGTCTCTGCCACTGAGGAATGTAAGAAAAAGTGTCCAGCAGACAATTACTAACATCATCCATGCAAAATGGGTCTACATGAGCTGCTATTAAAATCTAATAAAATTAAAAAAAAATCACTGCCAGAGCAATAACTTTGTATACCAATTTGGGAATCCTTTAAAATATACACTGGGAGTCAGAAAACTTGGTTTAAACTAACATCAAAAGAAACCCCTCCAGCAGAATGTGTACAAAACCATGAACTGGAAGAGGCCTAAAAAGCAGGAGTTAGCGCTGGCAGCTTAGGTTCGTATCATCCCTTTGTAAGCTATTGTGAAAACATCCTCATTCAAACATTCTATCTGTCTTAGTAGCATCTCCAACTTCCTGTACATGTGCATTTCATTCTTTTTGGCTTCAGTGTCTGAAGCTGCTGTTTCCTAACTTAAAACTTCTTAATTCCCCCAAAGGCAGAACAAACTACAGGCTGTAAATGAAATAAATCTGACTTTCCTGGGGAAGGCATGGGGAGGAGTGTCAATTTTGTGGGAAAAATGCAATATCCTGTCTAAAAGTCAAAATTATGATTATTTGGCTGCCTGTCCCTAAGGCATAGTCCCCTCTCAACGGTGAGGTTGTAAAACAAACAAACAAGCAACCAAAAACCTTCTCAGGGAAACTTCTGTGAAGACTTAAACATAAAATAAATAGTTTTTCTTTTCTATAAATGAATTCCCTCAAAGAAATTCTTCCCTGACTCAAATAAATTTGGAATAGGCAAAAAGAAAAACAAAAACAAAAAAAAAGTCTCTATGTTTAGAAATCAGGAAGGTTTCAATACTATGAACAAATTTTCTGTAAACAAAAGACAATAGGCAAGGTTGGCTACAGCAGCAAGACAAGCTATGCAGTAATATATTCTACAACATTAGGAAGAAAACTGCTCTAGCTTGTGTATGCAGATCCAATTCAAATTTAATTGTAAGCTGAGTCAATGCTGAGTGCTAGGCTTTTAGTAGCTAGCTAGCACAGAATGATTGACAGTAAAATTAGTATCAAGTACTGATTTTTTACCCAAAGTTTTGTTGTTTGCCAAATACAAATGTAACGGCTGAACGTCACTTGTGGTACTTCTGAATGCCTCTGGATTTTACGCCTTTCTAGTTTCAGAGCTGATTTAGTGAACAGCACATGATTCTTAATGAACTTGTTAATCATTTCATGTATTTTTTAAAAAGAGCTATTTCTTTTTCACAAAGTTTATTTAATTTTTATATTTTAAATCCATGTTGTAATTAAATGATTAAGCAGTATGGATTAGTTATGACCCCAGCAGACTAAGGTCACAGCAATCATGTTCTGTGCTTCAGTTTCACTGACTATGAAGTGAAGTTATTAACAAAGACCTCTTCTGCAAAGCGCTTTGATGAAAAGCACTGTTTATACGGGTATTACTTATTAATCATCAGCTAAACAAAAGCATGAGTTAAGTTCACTGATGGGCAGAGACAGAATACAGAGTTCACCAAAATTACAACAATCCCTAGTTTGCAGCAAATTGGGGAAATTCATATCAGTGAAGGCATTTTTATTCACACTCATGTCTGCATTTCTGTGCAGTTACTTATATCGCAAGAGTTTATTGATTCACACTGGCTTTTTGCAACAACTATCAGCACCCTGACTTCTTTGTCAAGAAGAATCTGATGTTCTTAGTAGAAGTTTTTCCCTCCTTAATACTGGGGTTTTCTTGGATTTAACCCCAGCTCACCATAAAGAGGTGAGCAGCTAGGGTGACCGGCGCAACCACAACCAGGCTGGCCCGTCCCACAGGCCCCAGACCCTGTGCCCCCAGAGCACTGTGTGGTCAGGGGCTTTATCAGTGAAAGACTAGCTCATTTTCCTTTTCATTCCTTCTTCAAGGTTGAAAGGGCAAGGGAAGACTGTCAGTGTATGGCAGTCTTAATAAAGACAACTACTTCTTTAATCTATTTGTATCTTTGCTTTCTCAGAACTATCAGATGAAAGAGAAACACAATCCCTTCTTTACTTAACACTCCCTGTAGCTGTTTTTCCAATGATTACAGCCGCATGAAACTGACACATCACCATAACTGTAAATAAATATTCTAAACCCTGTCATGCTCTTAAATGATACAGCTAGGACACTGCCATAGAACACATTGGCAGTATTCTAGTTATTCACAGTGACAGACCACTATCATTCTGAATTTGCATGACAGATAGGCTTTGCTAGAAATGCCAATGACTCTATTAAGCTAGGTTGTTAGTCAGGGATGAAGATAGTGCTCCTATTACTCTGGTTAGTGTTAATAATGCCTGCAGTAGTCCAATGATATAATTTCAGCATTACCCCTTTACATGTTCGGCTCTAGGTAATTTATGGATAGTACCAAGTGATATATCCCATAGCTATGAACTCAGTAACTACCCACAGAAAGTTTCTTAGCAACGTATATGAAACAATTTCATAGCATAGGGTGATTTAAGACAGAACCTTCATTAAAGTCGGCTGCTTTACAACTAGATCCCTTTTTTGCAATCAATACATTACCACCTAAAAGCAGCCTCACACAAGAGTCTCAGTTATTTATAGCTTACTAGCTTTTTTTCTGTCCCTGCTCAACAAAATGTAAGAGTCACAGATACGCATTCCAATGCACCAGAGTCAGATATGTCCTTGCATACTCCTTTCTGCTCAGCGTCAGCCTCAGGATTGCCTGAGACTGGCGCATTTTATCTTGTCTCTTGGGAACAGTTTACTAGGAGAAGGCCACCAGAGGCTCACTAACGTTTTTTCCCCCTCCTCCCCTGAGCACTATTTGTCAGATTCAACCCCAAAAAGCTTCCTGTACTGGAGGGAGCATGAAGCTGTCATTAAGACTAAGAATAAAGATGTCTCAGCTACCCAGCAAGGGTAATCTCACGGCCCTTTTGTGCCAAAAGAAAAGTTCAAAAGAATCCTCTTGGGCTCTGACTGGCGTTTTTGCCTGCAGTTGAAAAATAGGGCTGGCACCACCTTACCTCGTAACCTTTACAATTCTCTCAAGTGCTACATTTATATCTGCACACGAGCCATTACCTCTTCTTTATACCCTCTGATGGAAATAGCCTGTGCAGCTAATGTTTTATCATTATCAGAGATAGTTAATTTAGTCTAAAGAGTTTACACAAAGCACCAACTTAATTCGAGCTTTCCTCCATTTCCTAAATTGTCCAAACTCACTTTCTAAATGCAAAGGAAAGTTCATGTAAGCCTCAAGAAGACATTGCTGTGACCTTAGCACCTATTTGAACTGCTCATTTAAGTCTGGCTACAGCAGACTTGAAGTGCTGAAGCAGCAGTGGCCGACCTTGAGCTGCTGTCTTTCCCAAGTTCTTCTCAGTCTGAGCCACACTACAGCCTGCACATGGACCTTGCTGTAAATCCAGAAATGTCAGGAAGCAATTGTCTTACTGAACATGTGGCAGCTAAGTGATTAGTTGTAGGTCCCAGCATGTTACAGAAGGGGGCTGTGGTAAGCATAGCATCATGCTACTAGCTAAGCTAAGATCTGCAAAGCTAAAAAGGTCAGTTGATGCCAGATAAGCAAGAACTTTTCTAACATCCTTAAAATGTTTGTCATGTAAAGGTTCTTCAACATTAAAAGGAATGATGAAAGTTAAGAGCCCATGTAATCTCTGGAGTGAAGTTAAAAATTCACAAGGCATACAGGTAAGTAAGAGAACATTGTAAGAGCTGCTCTTGAGCACTGCAAAAAACAGATCTTTCATGATACGCTTTTTAAACCTCAGTTCTTGGAAAAGCAGATGGATTTATAAATTGCTGCAAAGAATGGCTCTAAGTAACACATGAAATTATAGAAAAAAAGAGTAGGTAAAGAAGCCTCCAAAATACTTTAATCCCAAATATAGTAATTTAACTAAGTTTGTGTCATTTTTTTGGTTGGGGGAGTGTTAAATGAGTCTAATTATGATTGTTAGGAAAAACTAATCCTGATAAGGACTATTCTACCATATGGACAAAACAGGTGTTTGCCAAGGGCAGCAAACAATACGGGGCAAGAAAATCTTTAATGGCTTTTTCATGCATGACTAGCTATGGGCCAGGTGGGTCAGCAAAACATTTAAATATACCAATGGCAGCAAAAACCCCTGGGCTAACAAAATACAGTCTTTCTAAACTGAAATATAATGCTGGATTATGTCCATATTTAGCACTTCAGTTTTTGCTGTCATGATGAGTCAGTGCCAAAATGCCAGTTTAAAATGGGGTCTCAAAAGTTTCAGTTACACCAATCCTCAACATGACAACTGCATCATATCAAGAGAAGCCTAAATATATAAATTCCATGCAAATGTCATGCAGAAAAATAGCAAGCATTATGTTTTATAATACAGTATTTTTTGTCTATAGGAAAAATTATATTCCTCTTTAAGACAGACTGTTTACTACATTTCCATAGTTGGCTAAACATGCAGTGATACAATTTATTGACTCTGCAAAAATATTTTAAAATCATCTTCTTTATCTTTTTTCTGCTTTTACTATGACATATGTAATAATAATAGAAAATACCAATGCAGTGTCATACCATGCTCTCTGCAGTGAATCATGGACTTTTTTTAAACTTCAGAAAAGAATATTTTATAACCAGTAACACACAGATTATAAGCCACTGAGGCAACACATCTTATTAATCTTGCAGTGCCCCGGTGGAAAACTGTCATGACAATGGAGGTTTTCTATGACACAGCTTAACTATTTTATGTGGTAGGGTTGTGCCTTTATTTCCCAGCTAGTGACTGGAAGGAACAGCATCTTCACAATTCTCAACCAAAAAAAAAAAAGACTGAATTCCATGTATCTGAGTTCAGTACTTTTTATAGCTCTGTGTCGCTTATTCCTTTCCATCCTGTCTCTACTGCCACCATCTGCTCCTTCCTGTGTTATTTGACATATCCTGTTGAATCCAATACTTGCTTTTTGTTCCTTCCAGCTCTATAGTCCTCTCACAACAGCAATTTTAGGCTGTTTGCCATTGTTTCTGAGTAGCCATCTCTAACCCAGTCTTGCCAACTTTGGTAGATCCTTTCCCACTTTTTCTTTCATGATTCGTAGAGCTAACTGGGTGGAACCTGTGTTCTTGCTTATACTAGCAAAGATAATTCAAAAGCTAAGCTATTGGGGAACTGGATGACTTGCTTCATTTATCTGCTCTTTTAAAAAAAACCTTTATGTTCTCATTTCCACACCTAACTCATACAACATAATTGACTTGGCAGTAAGAGGCAGATTTGATTCTAGCTATATTTTGCAAAATAAGATTCCTTTAGAAGAGTACAAAGTTAATTCCATTGCAAAAGAAAGGCCTTCCATCATATAAAAGTGGCTGTAGAAAACAGCCTCTCTCTTAATTAAACACTTGTAAAATAATTTGACATAGATAGAACAAAATGAATAATGACATGCAAGTAATTTCTTTCCATATATAGAAAAGCCTTATCTCCCCAGTCAAGAATCTCTATATTAGCTATTTCCTGACCCAGAATGTAGTGAGATAGTTATTTCCTGTTGAAATGTGGCTTAGTATGCCTGAAAAGAAGGATAAAATTCCATGTAGCTGCTAATAATTGCCATTAACAGCTCCTGTGCAGAAAAAAACCAACACAAAAAAAACCAAAAAAACCCAACCAAACCCCAAAAAAATCCCTTCCCTTCCCTTCCCTTCCCTTCCCTTCCCTTCCCTTCCCTTCCCTTCCCTTCCCTGCCCTGCCCTGCCCTGCCCTGCCCTGCCCTGCCCTGCCTGGCCCGGCCCAGCCCTCCCTTCCCCTCCCCTCCCCTTCCCTTCCATGCCCCCCAAAATACTGCATGTCCTTTACAGCTACTTCTCTCCTGCACTTACAAAAGTTACATACAATTTTACTTCAAAATAGATGGGAATGGACAAAAATAAAATGTTCCCTTACTTTTATTTCTTTTCTGTCTCACAGAAATGTGTCTACCCAGTGGAAACTCTTTCCTACCTTGATTTAGATACCATATGCCAGCTTCTTGAAGTATTTCTCACTATTCTCTGTGAGCAGCAAACTAGGATAATAGAATGAAAGGCAAAGCTGAATTTAAGACATTTCATAAAGGATCTTCCAGGGACACAGGAAGCAGGAAAGGGCAGCAATACAAATATTGAGTCCGTAAGTAAGATAATTTCTGATTCAAGAAAACAATATAGAATATTTAGATCACCTACTGAGATCCAGATGGCACTCACTGACTGTGGAGATTGGTGACAGTGAAGCTAGGTAGAAAAAACGACCTGCAAATGTGCTTTTAAGGGCAAACAGCTTCTTGAGGTTAAAAACAACACAAAACCCAAAGCACACAGCCAAACAGAAGCTTTCCCCACACACACATACTGCATCCAACTAGATACAAATTAGACAAAGACAACTTGTGGAGCTTCCTCCTGCTTCTGTTGTTTACCTGCCATTGGCTGGCTTACAGAATCTGTGATGATCAATGGTATGCTACACAGTACTTTCCATCTAGAAAATATATATGACAGTATGTCTAGAGGAGGAAGATCACTTTTGAAGGGTTAGATATATCTGAACAAGACAAATTGCTAACATTTAATAATTTCTGACACACCACTAAGTCAATAATCTGGATTGTTAGATTAAATCAAAGGGAAGTGTTATTTTTATGAAATCCAAACTTATTCTACAATCTGTGTCTTGGAATGCAGGATTAGCAGCACGTAGATGGTACAGGCAAGAATCACCAGGATACCCATTTTAGCAATGAGTACCTCCTTTCCCTCCTTGGAGAAAAGTATTTTAGAATCTGCTTCTGCATTTTCTACTTAAGAGTTGTCATATAAGACACAGTGGTAACAGAGGATGTGCATTGTAATGCAGGACTCCTTTCTTCCAACAGTCACCTATTCCCTACCCTATAAAATCAACAGCCTTTACTTGGTTCTGTTCTCTCTTATTCTGAGAAAGTCTGCACTCCTGGTGTACTCTGAAACACCTTGACTGTGGAAATGAAAAATGACCCTATTCAGAGCCTCCTATTGCATGGCTAGAGTATCTCTTCCTCCGCCGCCCTGTATAGTTTGAGGTGAAAATGGCTACAGGTGGTGGACTGTCCATGGAGCGCAATCCGAACATTCCCCGCTGTTACCAGAAGAAATGGTGAAATTTAAATAACTCTTCAATCTCTAAATGGGGAGCAGAAGACAAGAATTTATACCCTGGATTTAGAAGATAACATAACCAGTTTTTACATTGGTAAAATCCTCCTAACAGTTCTGGTGTGTGGTTATTTTGTGCAGCAAGGCTGACTGGTGAGTTTCCTTCAAAACCCATGAGAATGTTCCCACTGAATATCCTACCAGGTCCCACTGAAATGAAGATGCAGCTGGGCCAAATGTGCTATGTTAATCTCTAATAGCAGTGTTCTGTCCTTCAAATATAAATTAATCTCAGAGTAGACACCTTCAGCTATACCAGAAAGAAAATATCTCAATTGCCTACAGAGCTCCGAGAAACAATGTAGCAAAGTTTAAAAAAAAAAAAAAAAAAAGAAAGTGAAAAAAAGAAAAAGAGAAAGAAAAAGAAAGGAAAAAAAAAAAAAAAAGAAAAAGGCCCTTTGCTTTATTTCTTCCTCCTAGCAGAGGATGACTCCATCATATATAACTTGAGCTGTGACAAATTTTGTCTCCTGTTAATAGGTACAAGCTCCACTCAAAGACCAACATCATGCTGCGTCGACGCTGCTCTGACAAGCAGTACTCTTTCTTAAATAGCTAGGTCAGAGAAACTAGGTCAGAGTTTTCTTTTCCCCAACCTCCACCTTGTACCACTCTGAAAAGCCACTTTTTCTTATGGAGAGGTCTTTTACTGGAGATTCAGCCTAGTGAGAAGTATCCCAGGGTTGAAAGGAAGTGGGAATGTAAACAATCAGCTGAAAGGAACAGAACACACACAAAAAGAGGCCTTGAAGGCAGGACCAGGTGATTAAGAGTGCTGCACTGTGATAAAAAAGAAAGGAGCAGTGCTCACCCCACAGAAGGAATCTATTTTGGTGGTGGACGCTCCTGCCTTTTAAGTGTTAGCTCCAGAAAGGTGGCACCACAATAGAAAACATCTAGGAATAATTAATTCAGGACAGTGATTTCTGGCAGTCATGAGCTCACCCTGCTCTGCAGTTTACATTCCCTGAAGCCACATGGTAGTGTAACACAGTTCTGACCAGAACTCAAGGCAGTAGGTACTGTCCTGAAATTTATTCAAGAATGTCCTCTGCTTCACCAATTGTTAAAATACAGCTCAAGTACTACCCCACTTAAGAAGGGTTCTATAAATTAACTTGCTAGTAAACAGCTATCATGTACCCAAGTGTTGCCTGGCATGTTTATGCTAAAGTTGATGATAAATAATACCTGACTGATTGCTTAGAAAGGCTGACTTTGTTGTTTGTGGGGTTCCTATCTACAACCCGTTTTAGCACCTGCATCTGATTAATACAGTTGTGATAACTTCTACTTACTGCTATCATTTCTATAATAGACTGTTTACTCAAGAGCAATTGATTATTCTATTCATATCCCATTCTCCCTCCTTCATAGCTGTGAGCAATATTTGGAAAGATCCAAATAAATCAATGTTATATAAATGACTCCTGTTACTATTGGCTAAGCATGCCTGACTTCAGTTAATTCACAATTAATATTTCTATCTGACAGGGTCATAACAGTGTCTACTGGAATATCTGAATTGCAGGTAATCAAGGGAGTTGTTGTTTAACCAGAAAGTCTGTCTCAGCTATAGGTAAAATAGGTACAAGAAGATTTTATGAGCTATGATAATACCCTCAGTTCTTACTACTCAGTATCACACAGGCCAGACAGTAAATATTCTTCAGTCTTTGTAAGATCACATATTTTTGGGTTTTTTTTTTATAATACTGCATGTCTAAATTTAGTGTTTGAATCACAATGAAAAAATTATTGAAAAGGTACCCAAAAATCAAGGTATGAAATGGTTTCTTTCCATATTTCTCTCTTTTCTTGAGTATTGGTGAATACTAAGTAAAGAGCAAGTAAGTCAAATGGAAGAACAGTATATATACCTCTCACAGAAGATTTCTGTTAAGAATCACATGTACATAGAGTACTTTGGTATAATAGGAAATGGTAAGGCAGAAATCATACGTTCTAGGATATTAACAGAAATAATTGTCAATATGAGTATCATATATATATAAGATTTCTGTTTACACACAAAACATGCTCAGATGCATGTGTAATTTCTGTGCCCTTGCTGAGATACTGGAGCACTTTTCAATTAATGTAATCAATACATGGCAGGAAATGGCAACCCTTTAAAAATCATTACTCAGATGTTAGATATACAAAATGAGCTTTACAGGAAATGGCACTCATCTAGTATTTTCAAAAGATGTGTAGATGTAGCACTTAGGGACATGGTTTAGTGGTGGACTTGGCAGTGCTAGTTAATGGTTTGACTCAATGATCTTAAAGGTCTTTTCTAACGTAAACGATTCTATGATTCTTATCCATGTGAAGCACTAATTCTTGAATATAGTGCTATGACTTACTTTATTGCAACTACAGAAATCAATTAACATAATGTCATCATGGCTCATTCTTCCCTTCTTTCATTGAAATTTCAAATTAGTAATTGACTCATGTGCAGTAGATGACACACATAATCCTCCACAGACTGGAAGCACCAGTTTTTCAAAGAGAAGCTGTACCCTAAGCTGCCTAATGGCCCTTGTCACATTAGCACATAATTAAAAGGCTTTTGAACTTGGCAATTAGCCAGCAGAAAAGCAGACGGAATGCTCCACTTGTAATATGAGGAATGAAGCTCATAATTGAAGAAGGAATGATAATATTTTACAATTCCATAATGTCATTTATTCAGGGATTTTAAATAAATTAATAAATATTAATTAATAGGACCTTGGCAATTCCCTGGGAAATACTTGTAACAGAGGAGAAAAAGGAATTCGTTACCTCAATTTCCACAGGATTGTTTTTTTTTTGAATGCGTCAGTACTGTTGTTGTTGCTGGTTTTGGATGCCTCAGCACTGTTGTTATCGTTATTGTTATCATCGTTGTTATCATTATTGTTGTTGATGTTATATTATTATTATTAAGTTTGGGGAACGGTTGAGCATTTCTAGTCCCTCTAAAACAAGAATTTTTTATGCTTAGCATCACTGAAAGTCAGACTTCAGATGTATTTTGTGTGACAACCAGAATTCCTGCACAGTAATAGCACTATTTAAGAGACAGAAACTTGAAAAACTTGGTGCCAGACAAAACCTTGCTGCTAATGCAGATACAGTTACAGATAAAGTTACTATACTATAATAATGTTAAACATAATGATAAACATATCCAGTCATACATTTTGGGACACTTAAAATTTTATGGTTTGCATTTGTTCTTCAGGTAAAAGAGCTAACTTTTTAACTGACCCATATACATTACAAATGTATAAAAATAAGAGACTACAGAGAAAAACTATTTTGTCACCGCACCAGCTATCAGTACATGCATCTCCTTCAAGAACAAGGCTCCATGAAGAAGAAAAAAATAAATGAAACTCAAAGCACTTCAGCACAGATTTAATCTTTTTCTCTACAAAACAGTCATGGTAAGACAAATGAGGTTTTAAAATAGTTCTTTAAAAGAGACTGTAAATCTCCTGAATGGAGATTTTCTGTTCAGGAAGTATGCATTGTCAGAGTCATAAGCCATATCACTAGAAGGGCTTTTTTTTTTCCCCACTGTGTCCCTTGCAAGGAGAGCAGTGAAATAGGGTAGAAGTTATTCTAGTACGAAGTATTTCAGGGCTTTTTTCTGCAAACATGAAAAACCTGCAAATTTTAATCAAAACACTCATAATTGTGAAATTTTGGAAGATGTTATCCCAAATACATGTCCAAGAGCATTCTAGGAGTTAAAAGAGATAACAGCTTTTGAATTGTGTGTAAAAGTATCCTATACCTTAATGAAATTTACCAAAGTTACTAGAAAATGAAGTACCTTCTGTTTAATGCAGCAAGGTTAAATCTGATTACTACTTATAGGACACATTTCAGCATGGAAACATACTACTACTAACTAAATAAATAATTTAAGTACCAATGTTTAATCAGCTTCCTTAACTAGCTCAGAGAAAATAAAAAAGTCAATTTGAAAATTTCTTCAAGAGAAAAGAGAACATCTTATTTCTGTAATTTTAATTTCTTAGCGACTCAGGGAAAAAATCATCAATGCACATACTATTTTTTTAGATGGATTATTAAAGTATTTCTGCAATTACTTAGAGAGGAGTTCAATGCCTCTTAAGAAAATGAAATCTCTCTGCAAACACACTAAATGAAAAAGCAAAATGTTAGTGAAACGGTACTGAAAATAGTAGCAAGTAGGTATAGGTCGGGGGAGGTGATCCTACCCACTACTCTGCTCTTGTGAGACCTCACTTGGAGTATTGTGTCCAATTAAGGTGTCCTCAACATAAAAAGGACATGGAACTGATGGAATAAGTCCAGAGGAGGGCCACGAGGATGATCAGGAGGGTGGAGCACCTCCCGTATGAAGATAGGATGAGAAAGTTGGGTCTGTTCAGCCTGGAGAAGAGAAGGCTGCGTGGAGACCTCATAGCATCCTTCCAGTATTTGAATGGGGCCTATAGGGATGCTGGGGAGGGACTCTTCATGAGAGACTGCAGTGATAGGACAAGGGGTAAAGGGTTGTCGTGGTTTAAGCCTCTCTAACTCATGCAGCCCTTTCTCTCACTCACTTCCCCCTCTTTCTTCCCCCCGCTCCAGGGTGGATGGGAAGGAGAATAGAAAAGAATGCAACTCCCACAGGTTGAGATAAGAACAGTTTAGTAACTAAAGTATAACACAAATCACTTCTGCTACCACCAATAATAATAATGACAAGAGAAATACAAGGAAAGAATACAATTCTCACCACCTGATACCAAGCCCAACCACGCAGTGCACTCCCACCCTTCCGGGTCTCTGCTCTCTGCTTTCCATCCTGGCCATGACGTGCTGTGGTATGGAATAACCTCTTTGGTCAGTTTGGGTCAGGTGTCCTGTCTCTGCTTCCTCCTGGCTTCCCCTCTTCCCTGGCAGAGCATGAGACTCAGAAAGTCCTTGGCCAGACCAAAACATCACTAAGCAGTAACCGAAACACTGGTGTTATCAGCACTGTTCCCAGGCCCAAAATCAAAAACACAGCGCTGCACCAGCTACCAAGAAGGAGAAAAATGACTGCTACTGCTGAACCCATGACAGGGGTTCAAACTTAAATAGGGGGAGTTTAGATTGGATATGAGGAAGAAATTCTTTACTGTAAGGGTGGTGAGGCACTGGAATGGGTTGCCCAGGGAAGTTGTGGATGCTCCATCGCTGGCAGTGTTCAAGGCTAGATTGGGCATAGCCTTGGGTGGCATGGTTTAGTGCGAGGTGTCCCTGGGCATGGCAGGGGGGTTGGAACTAGATGATCTTAAGGTCCTTTCCAACCCTAACTATTCTATGATTCTATATACTTTTTAGGCATTAACCTGACTACATATTGATAGCTGAAGTTAGATATATCTAACAGGATTGGAGGCTTCTCCTTATGGCTAGAAACAATTTAGCAACTTTCTTCTGAAAGACAATAGTCATATGTCTGCTTACTCCATTTTTTTTCTGATTTCACTCTGACTTGAAGCTCGCCTGATCAAGTCAGTAACACAGCAGAAAACTAATTCAAGAAAAAAGTGCTTTTCTGTTTTAAGGAGTAGGTGCTTGTTTCTTTGTCAATTTATCAAATTTAACTTACTACTGCATTTTCAGTCAAGAAAAATTGGTATAAGACAGAGACTAGGAAGCAAATATCTTCAAGCCAGAATCTGGGAATGAAATCTTTTGATTGAAGCAAGCTATCCATGCAGCTATAATAATAAATAGCACCCTGAGAAAGTGCGCTTTTCTTTCTCATTTGTTTATGGAAGGAGAAACTATAAAACCATCCTAAGCAGAGTAAGTTAGTCACTCTTTCCCTCGTATTCTTTTTGTTCCTGTTCTAACCTTACTTATAGAGGGCCGTGAGCTGTGATAAGCACTGGAAGAACAAGCTAAATGGCTAAGCGTCAGAGGAAGTAATCTCTTAGTACAAATTTCATTCTCATCAGGATTTTAATGTGGATGTGCAATAAACAACTATTAGCACCACCATGGAACCATATTTAATTTGTTATAATAATTTTAGTGGGTAATTAAAATGCCTTTTGAATTAAGTTAGCAATTTTTAAACAGGAAATTGTTTTCTCTTTTCTTTTTTTTGGTTTGAGCTGGCCTCATGCTTTTGATGAGCACAAAGGATATTTAACTGTATTTATTCAGATTACTTCAAATTGCAATTTGTTTTACAGATGAGTGCAGCAGAGCTCACTACAAATTTGTCATACTGTTCGGGGTCATTCCCAAGCCAGATCATCAACTAAGTAGAGTAATCTGTGATAGAGTTTACCATAAATAGGGATACAAAAAAACAGTGCATGTTGATGGTGATGTTTGTTCTCCTACTGTTCTTTCCTTTATGTTTCTTTTAGTCCCTTGGATTTAGAATACTTTTGCCAGCCATGCTCAAGAAGCGCTCTGCACAAGGAGCAGGTCTTTTCTGCCAGGACTTTGACCATGCTTTCCCCAGCCATCCATGCATTGGGCCCGGCACTCCACAAGGGCTTGTCAAGAACAGGTCTCTGTAAATAGACCATGGGGCTGTCCTCACTAGTTATGCATTCACATTTTGATAGGAAGAGCAGGAAATATGTCTTCGGTTTAATTTCTGAAACTTAATCTTTGCCATTTCTTTATAACCTGTTTGGAGCTAGGCTTTGAAGATTGAACTTTAGTGCTTACAAAGGCATGTGAGAATATATTTCCCTGTGCTAAGACACCTACTCAGGATTTTTTAGAACCAAAAATAATAAATCTCCTTGTTGCATACTTGAAGCAAGCAAGTGGGAAATGCATGAAAAAAGCATCCTCCTACTTGCAGCCTTTAAAGCCACACCTTTCACTGCCAAGCCAACAAAATCCCACCATACGGTCACAGCAAAAGTGCATATAGTGTGTCAGTGTTTTCTAACTAACATTGATCTCAGTGATCACTGACTGCATTTTGTGTATTTATAAATTCTCGTGTATACTTGTCATGGGTTCAGCAACAACAGTCATTTTTCTCCTTCTTGGTAGCTGGTGCAGTGCTGTGTTTTCGACTTTCGGCCTGGGAGCAGCACTGATAACACCAGTGTTTTCAGTTACTGCTTGGTAGTGTTTTGGTCTGACCAAGGACTTTCTGAGCCTCATGCTCTGCCAAGGAGGAGGGGAAGCCGGGAAGAAGCAGAGACAGGACACCTGACCCCAACTGACCAAAGAGGTTATTCCATGCCACAGCACGTCATGTCCAGGATGGAAAAACTGGGGGCAGGAACTCGGAAGAGTTTAGTTCACAGCTCAGTCATCGGGTGGTGAGCAGTTTTATCCTCTTCCCTTGTACTTGCCTTGTCATTATTATTATTGGTGGTAGCAGTAATGGTTTGTGTTATACCTTATTTACTGGACTGTTCTTATCTCAACCCATGGGAGTTACATTCTTTTATTTCTTCTCCCCATTCCCCCCCCCCCCCCCCTCAGGAGTGGGGGGGAAGAAAGAGGGGGGAGTGAGTGAGTGGGCTGCATGATTTACAGCTTAAATCACGACAGTGCTATAGAAGTCAAACAGAAGTATTTGTTGGTTGTTAAAGACTGATGCTAGTCTGAGACAGGTATACTAATCCAGTGTGAACTGTTGAAAAATGTAGGTTATCTTCTGTGTATGGTTTTTATTGGATTTTTTAAGACAGCAAATCTGACATTGCCATGTGGTGTGATTTAGTTAGTGTAAAAGTTATTTGTGGATGGGTTTTTGAAAGCGGTAGTTTCATTTTACCTTCCATGTGGACTTAAATGGCTTACAGCTCATTCCTCTTTTGCCCTTGCTCAAATGGAATGAAAAGGACTTTGAGAAGTCTGAAACCTGTGAGAGCTTTAGCAATTTCTTATGGTTCACTGAAGCTTGTTCAAATGCAGTCATTGCAGGAAAAACATGTGGCCATTAAAAACTTGCCTTCACAAGTTGCATCTTTTTAGTATTATTACAGCATTCTGATAGGAATTTATGAAATCAAGCAATGAAGATTCATGATCTCTACTCAGTAACGTTTCAAACATTATATTAATTAAATTCATGAGCATTAATCTATTGCTTCTCAAGCCATGAGGTCAGTTTTGTCTTTGACCAAATGAGAAAAGAGCCAATAAAGCTGTAAAAAAGGGAGAAGCTTAACAGTCATTATGCTTTCTTCTTATGTGATATGAAAGTAACTGCTCTACTACAGCATATTTCATATATTTTTAATCTTGTTTTCTGAGGCATGTAATTTTCTGTTATCTTGAAATACAGATCTTCCTCTCCTTTACTACTTCAAATCTATTGGAGCCTGCAGTTAGCTGTTAACTTTCCCTCTTTCATTGATTATTTTTGTTCCATGAAAGGTCCATTCAGAAGCTCATGTTTTGTGCTAGGCCTTATTTTTGTAGCAAGGTTGGCCTCCATCTTGCAAGTCTTCTGAGTTACATAACACTGCCATGAAGGGCAGTTTGAAAAGGGAGTGAAAGGTTGCTGAACAGAAGAATCACATACTTTCAAATGTATAGATATTACTAAAATTCTGATGCGCTTCAAATACTCATGCTTTTTAAGGATAATGCATTCTAATCATCCTAATTTTGCACAATCAATTTTTTTAGTGCACAGTGAACCGAGATGGAAATATTTCTTTGCCTACTATATGATAATTCAGTGAATTTATACCAGAAATTTAGTTATTTTAAATTTCACTCTTATTTAGCAGGTCTGTACCAAAGTCCAAATATTACCCACAAATTTTGCAATCTGTGTGGCCTACTAGCATCTTGGGCTGTCTTTATACTCACTAGTGCACCATGTTTGCCAGGGATAGAGTTGATTTTCTTCATAGTAGCTCATATGGTGAAAATGTTTGGGATTTTTGATGAAATCAGTGTAGATAATCTGGGGCTGTTTTAGCTACTGCTGAGCCATGCTTTACATAGAGTCAAGCATGTAAGCTTGTCAAGATCTTTTCTGCTTCTCACACCACCCCGTCAGTGAGTAGGCTGGGGGTGCACAAGAAGTTGAGAGGGGCAGAGCTGGGACAGCTGGTCCCAAATAACAAAAGGGATATCCCATACTGTATGATGTCATGCTCAGCAATCAAAGCTGTGGGAAGAAGGAGGAAGGGGGGACATTTGGATTCATGACTTTTATCTTCCCAAGTAACTGCTACGTGTGCTTTATTATCGGGTTACAGGCTGCCACGTGTTATCTGTTCTGCAGTAACTGCTGACCAAGTGTCAACACATCGTGATGATACGAAGTAAAAGGAAAAGTGAGCTGCCCCTCATAAAGGACCTGGGCACCAGCTGGGTAAGTAAGTGTTTGTGACCAGAGAGAGAGCTGTCGCTATCAATCACAGGCCTGGCCAGGGACAGTGTTCTCCCAAGGCGACCTCAACGTCTATAAAACTCAAAAGCTTCTATTAACAACTACATAATCACATTTTATGCTATGCTTTAGGTCCCTCTATGACAACTTCCTAAATCGATTGTCGTGGTTTAAGTCCAGTCAGCCACACAGTTTCGCTCTCTCACTCCCCCCTCTTTCTTCCCCCCGCTCCAGGGTGGATGGGAAGGAGAATAGAAAAGAATGCAACTCCCACAGGTTGAGATAAGAACAGTTTAGTAACTAAAGTATAACACAGACCACTACTGCTACCACCAATAATAATAATAACAAGGCAAATACAAGGAAAGAATACAATTTCTCACCACCTAAAACCAAGGCCGACCACGCAGTGCACCCCCACCCTTCTGGGTCTCTGCTCTCCATCCTGGACATGACGTGCTGTGGTATGGAATAACCTTTTTGGTCAGTTTGGGTCAGGTGCCCTGTTTCTGCCTCCTCCCGGCTCCCCTCCTCCCTGGCAGAGCATGAGGCTCAGAAAGTCCTTGGCCAGACCAAAACATCACTAAGCAGTAACCGAAACACTGGTGTTATCAGTGCTGTTCCCAGGCCCAAAATCAAAAACACAGCGCTGCACCAGCTACCAAGAAGGAGAAAAATGTCTGCTGCTGCTGAACCCATGACATCGATATATAGGGTTTAGATGATCATGGATTATGCTAATGAACATGCTGCTCTTACATGTCCTGCTGACATAGAACCATGGTTAATCCAGTCCAACAGGCTGCTTTCAGCTAATGAACTTCAGAGCCCTACCAGTTCAAGGAATGGGGATAATTCTGTGTCAGGTCAGACAGCTGTGTGCACAGACGTGATTTCACCTTCATGACCTTTCCTTCCCTATCCAATATATACTTTAGGCATCACTTGTAAGGCCTCCCTTATATTCAGTTATCATCCGTTCCTACAGGGTGAGAAAGGGAAGCTCAGGGTGACAAAGAACATGACTTGAGATTGCTGGTACTTGCTTGCATTCTGCTCCCATATTGTACAAAAATCTCAAGCTCTCAGTAATGTAATTACAAAACAGCAGGGTGGACCCCACACAGAGAACACCCTGGAGATCATCTCTGGTGCTCTTATAGCTTAGTCAAAAAAGTAATTCATTAATATTTAAGTGACCATTTCTACCCTTCCCCTACCCTGTCACCATTTTTCATTCTCTTTGTGAGTCCCAGACTGTCATTTAGTTTGAATAAACCAGAAATAAAAGAACCAAGAAACGGAAATCATCAACTAACAATAAAGCATTTATTATCCAAGCTTTTTTACTTTTGGTATGTCCTGGTTTCATCTGGGATAGTTAATTTCCTTCCTAGTAGCTGGTATAGTGCTTTATTTTGGTCTTGATATGAGAATAATGTTGATAACACACTAACTTTTTAGTTGTATTAGTGGATGATTTAGTTGATTTGGTAGTAATTATTCTAAATAATATTTTTCAGTCTCTCATGGTCCACCTGTGAGGAGGGGTGCAAGAAACCAGGAGGGTGCACAGACAAGACACCTGACCCAAACTAGCCAAAGGGATATTCCATACTATAGAATGTCCTGCTCAATACATAAACTGAGGGAGTTACCAGGGAGGGGGGGGTAGAGCACTGCTCTGGAGCAGGCTGTCATCATTCACGAGGTGGTTGTGTGCATCACCTCTTTTTCTAGAGTTTAATTCTTCTCTTTTTGTTATCTACCTCCCTTTTCACCATCATTAATATTATTATTATTGTTATTAATATTATTACTATTACTTACTTTATTTCAGTTATTAAATTGTTCTTATTTCAATCCAAGGGTTTTACCTTCTTTCCAATCCTCCTCCCCATCCCATCAGTGGTGGGGGAGATTGAGTAAGCAGTTGTGTGGTACTTAGAAGCTGGCTGGCATTAAACTACGACACGCTGCAGTACCACAGTGAGCCTGTTGCCATCATCTAATATATTGCTAATGTGAAATGAAATATAAAAAATATGTATACAGTGTATATATAAGGTAGCATGGTATGAGATTGCCAAAATGGATTCTGGGATCTGGTCATATATATTAGAGAAATTCAGGACAGAAAAAGGTCCTACAGTAAGTGACATCACACTGGCTTCCTCTAGATCTCAGATTAAAAAGGGGAATAAACTGAGAAAGGATTAGTTTGTTGTTTTTTTTTTTTTTATACAATTTGTTATGTAGGAGCATCCATATAGAATTTTTTCTTATCCTTCAAAAAGCTCAGTGCTACCCTGCACAGTACTCAGGTGACACAAATGAGTTCTCAGTGACTTCCCAAGAGTCATAGGTACTTGCTGGAATTGTTAACACTGGGGGTCTTTATTGTCTCAGTTTTATTGAAATGTGCAGAGTTTCTCTTTTGCTTTTAACCCAAATTCAAAATAAATAATTGAAGGGGCTGCAAGTCAGTAGGAGCCACATCAGAGAATGGCAAGAAGAAGGAAAAGGGATCCAAAAATGCTTCACCCCAGGCTCAGTAGCAGATAAGCATTCCCTATTGCTGTTGAGTACCCTCCTTCTCCAAAGCCACCTGTCCTCCTGTGACCCACTCCCATGAGCAGCCTGGACTCTGACCCTCCTTGGGCATGATTTCTGTCCACATGATCTCACCCTATCCTACCCCTTTGGTATGTCCCACTCCACTCAGAATGACCAGGGTGGAAATAACATCTGCTGGGGAGAGGGGGCTCTTTTGAAGTAGGAGCCATGAGACCACCTAGTAACATGAATCTGGGTTTGCTGCAACTAGTGCAGACAACAGTAACATTATGCTTCAGGGGAAACATGCTTAGTAGGGCTTCAAAAAGGGTGGCTCTGAAATGAGTGAAAGCTGCCCTTTCTGATTATCTTGGAGCCCTTTAAGAGAACAATCATGATTTCATATATATTTTCCAAATCTCCAACCAGGGAACTTAACTGATATGCAAAATGTTGAACAGAAAATTGAATGCAAATCTAAAAAGAGAATGAGCAAAAGCCAAACTGTAACATTTGTATATTCTTTGTGTGTGGATATATATTTTCTGCTTTTCTGAGTAGAGCAAAATACCTTCTGAAGGTAATTTTGTCCAGGGCTTAAAAGCTTTTTAAAAGCCATGTGGAGGCTAGGAAGGGCTGGCCATTTGGCTTAGTATTTAGCATACTCCATTATTGTTCTGACAGACTTCTGTATCCTACAAGTTCTCCCAAAATAGCCGCAATGTGTTAAGGCCCTTTCCTTCCTATATGAAAAATAATTTTATTAATCCACTTCTCAGGTGTTATTTTACCAATTAATTGCATGCATTCCTTTACAGTCAAGTGACCACATTAAATGCTAATTTTTACGTATCTTATATTTTGGCGTATGTGGATAGTGCCACTGTACTGTTTCCAGAGATGAGCTACATGCTTTTTTCTTATTTACAAATACTTCATATATAAATTTTTAATATAGATGAAAACAGATGAAAACATAAGCAAATTCTGGTCAAAATAATAAAAAAGAAATCCTCCAGGGCAGCGTAATAAAATACAGAATGCAAAATGAGCAGAAGAGTAAACCATAATACCTAAGGGTGGTAGCAGTCTGCTAAAACTGATTGCTTGGAATCAAATAAGGGTAGGGAGAAAAAGAACCTAAAAGCACAGAGATAATGAAAGCCTGAGCTTCTCAAATAACAACAGTGTGGATTCAGCTCTTAGAAAAAAGTTTATATAGCCTTTTTAGTAGTGAACAAGATTCAGCAACATCTTGTAAAAGTTTTCATCAGAAGTGTTAGGTCAACTATAGCTTCTTCAGTGGCAATCAGCAGAAAAATTGTCTCCTAATGCATCTGCAAAGTGCGAAGAACTCTATAAACACAGTAAAAACTGATACTCATACAGTTAGGTTTGTTTTTCCTAACATTTTTATGCCTAGCAGTGATCACTTATATAGAAAAAATTTAATGCTGGCACATGTGAATGGAAATGGATACAGTAACTGGGTCATCTTTAACATTAAGGTGAAAGTCTTGCTCTGCAAGTTTATACCACAAACCTGCAAGTGTTCAACTATAAGAATATGTATACACATATTTTGCCCTATTTTCTATTTTATCTATGGATAAAGTAGTATGTAAAGAACTGAAGAACTTTGTCATATAATATCAGTGCATAGCACACAGACTTCGCGACTTCCTAATACAGTCCTGTTCTTAGATTATTTTGACTTTCTTCATTCTGCAAAGAAAATATACCTAGTCCTAAACCACGCCCCTGTCATTCCTCAAAAGGCAGTTTATATGTAGACATTATTACTGCAGCTGTGTGATATATAATTTTCTTGAATTCAAAATTTCCCCAAAACTCATAATGATAAGACTAATACACTATCATGTATTCAGAATGGAGGAGTCCATTATTTTGCTTAGAAATCTACCACTGCAAGAACTGGCACATTTGCTTTTGTCATAAATTCCAGTAACAGTATTTATAAATGAAAAAAATTAATTCCCTTAGGAAAATAATGATAATTTCTAGCCCTGACTTCCTATCTGAGTAGTAGTTCACTGTGGCAGGTACATGCCATTGTGAATTAAACATCTGGTGGTTCTGCTAGTGGGAAAGCTGGTGAAAGATAATCTGCAGCTCTACTTCGTGTAAGCCTCCTACCTAACCGTGTAATGTGCAAGGAAGGAGAAAACTGCTGTAGCTTTCTGCTGTCCCTTCACCTTCTCAGCAGGGGATGGACAGGGAGTGAGGAGGGGGAAGGTAAAGGTGAGGTGGGAGGAAAGTGCCTGTTAGTTTCTATCTGTCTTTCCTACCATCAAACTCAATTTTTAATTGGTCATAGTGAAACTACTTTTTTGCAGCTCCAGTCTGTTTTGCCCATGATGGCAATTGGTAAATGATCTCCCTGTCTTTATCTAGACTCATGAGCTTTTTCATCTTATTTTGTGTCCTGTCCTGTAGAGGAGGGGGAGTGAGAGAATGCCTGTTTGGGGATCTGGCATCTGCCCAGTGTCAATCCACCAGAATCTGTTAGAACTTATGTTAGTATGAATACTGCATTAAAGCATTTGCTAAATTATTTGATCATCTTTTACTTTTCTACAGCATCACAGTCGGGATTTTAAAGAGGCTTCCATAAATCAGTTACACAATATAAAATAAATGCTTTCACTAGAGTTTTCATGTCGTGTTTACCCTGATATACTAAACTAATGCAAATTACAGCTATTCACTGTTACTTCAGTATGGTATTTGTAAGCAGACTTATAACAAATGGCTGAACGTTTTTAGCAAATAAAATCACTACGAAAAGCTTAGTATAAATTACACAGGCATTCCTTCTGTTAAGTAGACAGAGTGTTTGCAGCTGCAATAATTTTTGATAGTGTTTGATTATTTGTTAAGAAATGGAGGAAAAAACAGGGTTTTATTAATGAAATAAGGCTTTTTTTCACAAAAGTTTCTAGAACGTACTCAATATCAACTTTTTTCCAAGATATTAACTAAGAAAATTTTTAAATGAGATTATTTTAATGAAGCAAAAAGTCTGTAAGATTTAATAATGAACATAAATATTTCATATCCATTTCCACTTAAGTATGCCTAATTGTTTACTAAACGCCAGTGCTTTAAAGCCTTTTTTTTTGTCATGTCCTTAAATCTTGGGATGAAGAGCACTCAACACCAAGTTTGCATCTAGCATGCATCAAAAAGAACAAAGTTATAAAGGAAAACAGTTGACATTGAGAGAGCTGTATGAGAAGGCACAGGATGCATAATACTTAGTGGTTTGTTCCCATAGCCTGAATGTTCATTAGTGGATGCAGTGTACCAGGGTTGCTTCTGAAGTATATTTGGTTTTTAACATCATTCAAGAGAAATACAGTTCATTAAGTCAATTTTAAAATAAAAATAATATAAGTGGGTGTGAATCAGGAGATTCACAGTTAAAGACAATTCCTGATCCAAATCAAAATGCTAATGCAGATGTACTCTAAGTGGAAGGAATAAAAGCAGTGTGTTTTTCAAACAGAAGATGGTGAGTAGACTGTGAGTTTTCCTGCATTGCTCTGCTGAGGGTCATCTCCCCTTGCTGAAAGGATCACCTTGAGAGGAAAACATTTATGTTCAGCTTCTGAGTTACATGAAGCCAGACTCAAAGATGCCTATAGGTGAAATGTTCCATATATAATTCCCCTACAAAGTAGGAAGTTTTAATGAACCAAGTGTAGCAGCTATTTTTAATATAGAGATGTATTTGCTTCTTAGCAGAGTGTCTTCTTTGGCAGCTCAAAGCATTCCTTATGCTTATCCTATGCTATTGCATCAAAAGGCACCACGGATGTGCTGCATAACAAAGTCTCCCATTATATACAATCACAGTTTAACTTTCACACAGTAATACATTTTTATGTAATTATCTTCTCGACTTATCCTAGCACTGTAGACATTTTCTTCATCTCAGTTTTGATGACAATGTATTTCGTCTAACACTTGAATAAAACCTATGCCAATATATACATTCTCCCAGCCTTATAACCTGTTGAGCCTCTTATAATCCATTAAGACTTCTACTAAATGTGACTTCTCAGCTTTATTTAGATCTCTCTCTGTCTGCACTACCTTTAAGAGCTGTATTACATTTTTATTCAAGCAAGGAACAAGGATTTTTATTACCTTTGAAGCAAATGGATTAAAAATATTTTTTTTAGCTTCTCTTACAGCTGCATTCACCTCATTAGTGTTAGAAAAGTCAGTATCATCATTTGGATGTATCTTTTTCAATTGCCTATAAACCTTCTCATTCAGTCCTAGGTGAAAGTATATGAAATTTTATTTTAGAGAACAAGCTTACTTTTACTTATGAAACTCTCTTTTGCGTAAGTTGTTGAATGGAGGGAAGGGAAGCTCAGAAGAAATGCTTGCAAATATTTGACAAATGGTTCTGTCCAGTGTTTCTGAATTTCATGTACTGTGTCCTTGCATTTGAAAGAAGAATGAAGTGTGACATAAGGCAGCAAGGTAACATTATGCTGTTAAATTGCTGTTTATGTTCATAATAGAGCAGTTGATGCCGTCTACCCGGACTTGTGCAAAATGTTAGACACTGTCCCACATGACATCCTTGTCTCTAAGTTGGAGAGACATCAATTTGATAGGTGCACCACTCGGTGGATAAAGAACTGGCTGGATGGCTGCACACAAAGAGTTGTGCTCAATGGCTCAATGTCCAGCTGGAGACCAGTAACGAGTGGTGTCCCTCAGGGATTGGTGCTGGGACTGGTCTTGTTCAACATCTTTGTCAGTGACATGGACAGTGGGATTGTGTGCACCCTCAGCAAGTTTGCCAATGACACCAAGCTGTGTGGCTGGGCTGATACACTGGAGGGAAGGAATGCCATCCAGAGGGACCTTGACATGCTTGTGAGGTATGCTGACGCCAACCTGATGAAGTTTAACCATGACAAGTGCAAGGTCCTACAGCTGGGTTGGAGTAATCGCAGGCACAGCTACAGGCTGGGCAGAGAAGAGATTCAGAGCAGCCCTGCGCAGAAGGACTTGGGGATGTTGGTTGATGAAAAGATAAACGTGAGCTGGCAGTGTGCACTTGCAGCCCAGAAAGCCAAGAGTATCCTGGTCTGCATCAAAAGGAGTGTGACCAGCAGGTCGAGAGGCTGTTCAGCCTGGAGAAGAGAAGGCTGAGTGGAGACCTCATAGCAGCCTTCCAATATCTGAATGGGGCCTGTAGGGATGGTGGGAAGGGACTCTTCATGAGGAACTGTAGTGATAGGACAAGGGGTAAGGGGTTCAAACTGAAATAGGGGAAGTTTAGACTGGATATGAGGAAGAAATTCTTTATTGTAAGGGTGGTGAGGCAGTGGAATGTGCTGCGCAGGGAAGCTGCGAATGCTCTATCGCTGGCGGTGTTCAAGGCAGGCTTGTCATAGTCTTGGGTGGCAAAGTTTAGTGGGTGGTGTCCCTGGGCATTGCAGTGGGGTTGGAACTAGACGATCTTAAGGTCCTTTCCAACCCTAAATATTCTATGATTCTATGATAATATTTTTATACCTTGGCTCCAAGTAAAAGAGATACAGCCAGAAGGATGTCATAACATGCTCTGCTTCTCAAACTCCCAGGCCAGAAAATAGCTGCAAAATTCTAGACTCTGTCCATATCATTTCACATTCAGCCTCCACCCTGAAAAAATTCATACAGATGAATGGAAATAAGGTTACTATAATCTCACTGTCTGCACTGCCCAGATCTTTGGCAAACACAGTCTGGTTAAAGGATGTTATCTCCTTGTATCACTGTCAATGCTGTCTATACAAGGTCATTGATTTGACAAAATCCCATTAGAAATTGTGCAGCTATAGTAACAAAAGAAGGGAAGCAATACAAAGGGTCTGGACACTTTTTCTTCATGATTCTAAAGTGAATGAAGAATTTCCTGTGCTGGCTTCGCAGCAGCTACCTGAGTGCTAATTAAGGCCAAATAGTGTGGACGACAGAGCTGATGTTGCTCCAAGCAATCATAAAAATTCCTTTCCAAAGTCAAAATTTTGCTAAGGAAAAAAAAAAAAGAATAAATATTTTGAAACAAATTTATTACTAGGAAACCAGGACTTTTTGTCTTTATTGATCATGAAAGAGGTTCTTCTATTCACCTTCCAACGGCTACTAATGGAAAGAGCAAAAGAGGCTAGCTTTTAAAAAAAAATGCTAGATGCCAATGAATATTGCTTTTCACTATATATACCTGAAGATGATTCATAAGGAAAGCTGTATCTAAACAAATAATTACATCAGCATCAAGTCTGTTTCTTCTAAATAACTGCATCCTTGTCATGGGTTCAGCAGCAGCAGACATTTTTTCTCCTTCTTGGTAGCTGGTGCAGCACTGTGTTTTTAACTTTTGGCCTGGGAACAGCGCTGATAACACCAGTGTTTCGGTTACTGCTTAGTGATGTTTTGGTCCTACCAAGGACTTTCTGAGCCTCATGCTCTGCCAAGGAGGAGGGAAATCCGGGAGGAAGCAGAGACAGGACACCTGACCCAAACTGACCAAAGAGGTTATTCCATACCACAGCACGTCATGCCCAGGATGTAAAGCAGAGAGCTGAGACCCGGAAGGGTGGTGGTGCCCTGTGTGGTCGGGCTGGGTTTTAGGTGGTGAGAAATTGTATTCTTTCCTTGTATTTGCTTTGTCATTATTATTATTGGTGGTAGCAGTAGTTGTCTTGTGTTATACTTTAGTTACTAAACTGTTCTTATCTCAGTTCCATGTCCTTTTTATGTTGAGGACACCAGCACTGCACACAATACTCCAAGTGAGATCTCACGAGAGCAGAGTAGAGGGGCAGGATCTCCTCCTTCGACCTGCTGGTCACACTCACCATAAAAAGGACATGGAACTGTTGGAGCAAGTCCAGAGGAAGGCCACGAGGATTATCAGGGGACTGGAACACCTCCCAAATGAAGATAGGATGAGAAAGTTGGGGCTATTCAGCCTGGAGAAGAGAAGGCTGCGTGGAGACCTCATTGCAGCCTTCCAATATCTGAAGGGAGCCTATAGGGATGCTGGGGAGGGACTCTTCATGAGGGACTGTAGTGATAGGACAAGGGGTAAGGGGTTCAGACTTCAGCAGGGGAAGTTTAGACTGGATATGAGGAAGAAATTCTTTACTGTGAGAGTGGTGAGGCAGTGGAATGTGTTGTGCAGGGAAGCTGTGAATGCTCCATCGCTGGCAGTGTTCAAGCCCAGGTTGGACAGAGCCTGGGGTGGCATGGTTTAGTGGGAGGTGTCCCTCCCCATGGCAGGGGTGTTGGAACTAGATGATCTTAAGGTCCTTTCCAACCCTAACTATTCTATAATTCTATGGTTGTAAGTTATAATTTACGTTGTCTCTCAGTTTGCATTTTACTACTCAGAACTAGGCTTTGCTACTTTTGAGGTCTGCTGGTAAGGCACTATCATCAGGGTCTGGGTTTTGATTCTGGCAGTTTATTTTTCCTTTGTAGCTGCATATGGATTAAAAGATTAAGAAAGATGTGTAAACAAAGGCTATCTAATTTGCAGCTAGGTAAACATTTATCTTTTTTTAATAACTTAATTTTAACTTTGTGTGATCCCCATCTTGATCATGTTCTGGAATTATTCCAGTGAAGAAAGTTTACTGACAGAAATAATGTAAAATATTTCTCTGAAGCAAATTTCAAAGTCAAAACAAACATCTCTGCCAGTAAAATAATCCCTAGATTTATATTTATCCAGTTATAAAAAAGATGCATATGATGATCATATTTCTAATCTGTTATTCATATTTTACAATATGACACTAGACTTACAAAGTATGCAAGAAATCCAGGAAACTGCAATGCAGTTTCAAGTAATATAAACATTTCTATTGTGTTTTTTTTTGTTTGTTTGTTTGTTTTTTTGTTTTTTTTTGTTTTTCTTCATGATGGGTATTAAGTAGGGTGGAACATAGACTTATCTAAGGCTCCATTTCACATCTGAAGAAACTAGTCAGCATGTGTAAGTGTGCTTACAGAATGTTACATAACGGATGTAACAGCTTTTCACAAATATTAATGTGATATTTCGTTGTTTAATCTACTCATGCTTTACCTTAGCAACATAATCTTTTTATAAGCAAGGTGTCACATTCTATTGTTGGCCAACAGATAGCATGAAATGATACCATTTTGAATTGCTTACAAATTCACCTCACTTCAAATTTCTTTTTTTTTTTTTTTTTTTGAGTGTAAGAGAAAGATTTGAATGGATGGATGATGAAAATCAGCTCACAGATCAGTAGACAAGTCTTCAAAAAAAAAATTCGGTGGGGTGAAATCAAGACCAAAAGTTATAGCAAATGCCATGAACCTTTCTGGGGAAGACTAGGTGTCCAGATGCAGGCTAGACCTGGGAGTCCAAGCAGGGTTGTGACAAATGGTGAAAGTAAGGAAAGCCAGTTGGCTACAGAATTTTTTAGGATGAGAGAAAAGAGAAAGCTGAGAATAAAGAACAACCAAGTACAGCTGAGAAATAGTACTTTCATGTTTCTATGTTAGTTTAAGCACTCTTCCTAAAGATTAGGTTGTGTCCATATACAGAATACAGAAAAGATTTTAACATGAACAAAAAAATGGAAGACAAACTTCCAAAAATCTGAAAAATAATAAAAAATCTTTTACAGTACTAGACAAGCAGAAAGGGAAGTACTCATGTCAGAACACAGGTAGCCCATGGGAAATTCTGTCTTAAAGTAAAAACTTGCCAATGAACAATATTCATTGGAAGCTAGTGAGAACTGTAGTAAATCATGAACATCAGAAGGTAGTCAGCAAAGATTCCCGAAGGTCAAAATAACTGAACGCAGTCCTCATGAAATCTCTCAAAACTGTTCAGTGGTTTTCTACAGTAAGGCAGCTTTTTGAGACTCCGAGACATTAAGTCAAATGTCTGTAGAAAGCGCATCAGTAAGAACAGTCCAGAACTATTAGAATTACTGAGACAATACTGCTTGCTGACAGTACTGAATTCAAGGTAGGAAAGACGTCACCCAAACACAACAAATTTGCAAAGGGAGCTCATAATGCAGAAAATCCTGTAATAAAATGGTAAATCATTCTAGTATAGATAGATATGAAATGCTGTCCTGGGTTCAGCTGTAGCAGTTATTTTTCTCCTACTTAGTAACTGGTGCAGTGCTGTGTTTTTGTCTTTAGTCTGAGAACAGTGCGGATAACACACCAATGTTTTTAGTTGATGCTAAATAATGTTTACTTCAATCAAGGACTTTTTCAGTCTCATGCTCTGTCAGTGAGGAGGGGAAGAGGAAGTCCGTAGGAAGCAGAGACAGGACACCTGACCCAAACTAGCCAAAAGGATATTCCATACCACAGCACATCATGCCCAGTATATAAATGGGAGCAGTTACCTGGAAGGCCCAGATCGCTGCTCAGGTTGGGCTGGATATCAGGCAGTGGGTGGTGAGCAATTCTACTGTGCATCACTTGTGTTGTTTTCTTTTCCTTTTCCCCTTTTAGTTTTATATCCTCTCCCCTTGTTATTTTGCTTATCATTATTATTACTGGTGGTAGCAGTAGTGGTTTGTGTTATACCGTAGTTACTGGACTGCTCTTATCTCAACCCATGGGATTTTACATTCTTTTGATTTTCCTCCCCATCCTTCTGGGAGTGGTGGGAGAAAGAAGTGAGGGAGTGAGTGGCTGCGTGGTTCTGAGTTACCTGCTGAGCTTAAACTATGACAAATGCCATACTTCCAAATGAGAATCCTAGTTTTATGTAACAGAATTTTGGCTCTGAGACGATGAGCGCCACTCAAAAACCTTGGACAAAAGGTGAAAGACTATTAGACATTATCAGGGACAGGACAGCAGACAAAAGAGAAAACAGTGCCATCCTACAGCTGCACATCAACTTTCATCTTGAACACCTCTTGCTGTTTTGGTGCTTCTGTCTCAAAACCAATATACTAAAATTGGGATACACTCTGAGAAAGTAACGATGATCAAATGCATGAAACAGCTGATGTTTGTGAAATGGATGGGCTGGAGTGCTGCCATTTAGAAAACAAATGGCTAGAGTGCTGCAGTTTCAAAAGGCAAAGGATGACTAAGGTAGGAAGAGACAGCAGTCCAGAGTCCTGTGAGAACTGCAGGTGACTCATTTTCCACCTCTAATAAAAACACCAGAGTATATTGCATGAATCCAAGAAGTGACATTCGAAACACCCTGAAGGATGTGATTCTTCACACAGGATCTAATCAAGCCATGACATTCCCTACCAGGAGTTATTATGAACACTGAAGAACTACAAAAGCAATTAGGTCAATTCACATAATAATAATAATAAAAAAAAAAAAAACCTAAAAAAAAATCATGGATTATTACCCATAGATACCAGCTCCGCTCAAGAAGTTATTATGCTGGAACCAGCTGGGAGAGTGTAATTTTATAATTTTTTTTGTCCTAGTGCTCTCTTGAAAATGGGATTCAGGGCTTTTTGCACCCCTAGTCTGAACTGATACGGTTGCTCTTATGTGCTTATGTCCCTGTAAAGGCAGACTGCGCAACCTCCCTTTCATTCTTCTGTTCTTACTTACTACAAAAGGCATTACATACAATATTAGAGTCTGCAGCAAATCCTATTCTATCTATTTAACCTCTGTTTCATTCAGTAAGCTGGATGGATTTCCACAATTAAAATAAAAATAATGTATGATTATAGAATCATAGAATCATAGAAGAGTTAGGGTTGGAAAGGACCTTAAGATCATCTAGTTCCAACCCCCCTGCCAGGGGCAGGGACACCTCACACTATACCATGCCACCCAAGGCTCTGTCCAATCCAGACTTGAACACTTCCAGGGATGGAGCATTCACAACTTCCCTGGGCAACCCATTCCAGTGCCTCACCACCCTTACAGTAAAGAATTTCTTCCTCATATCTAATCTAAACTTCCCCTGTTTCAGTTTGAACCCATTACCCCTTGTCCTATCTCTACAGTCCCTCATGATGAGTCCCTCCCCAGCATCCTTATAGGCCCCCTTCAGATACTGGAAGGCTGCTCTGAGGTCTCCACGCAGCCTTCTCTTCTCCAGGCTGAACAGCCCTAGCTGTCTCAGCCTATCTTCATACGGGAGGTGCTCCACTCCCTGGATCATCCTCGTGGCCCTCTTCTGGACTTGCTCCAACAGTTCCTTGTCCTTTTTATGTTGAGGACACCAGAACTGCACACAATACTCCAAGCAAGGTCTCACAAGAGCAGAGTAGAGGGGCAGGATCACCTGCTTATGCAGTTTATCTCATAATTTGCCCTATATCTTCACCTATCATGGGTGTAGATGGATAGCAAGTTATTAGCTTTAGAGTTATTTTGATTATTAGGAAGAATTAGCTTTCAAATGTTTAATCTAATTCCCTTCTAACAATATTTTTGTGTGTAATTATAAAATACATAAATATCTATATGAAAAAAATTAAAAAATTAAGGGAAAAGAAATTGTGAGAGGAAAGTGTTCTTCTTTGCTACTATTCTCTTCAGACTGAAACATCACCTTGTAGCAAAAAAGGACTGTTATTTGGAAAGTGACTTTCTTTCAGCCTGCTGTAGTCTGGTAGATGTCAAAATGCAATACTGTGGTGCCAAACCTGAGAGCATAAACACCCCCTTTAGTTTCGTTACTGTCCGAATCAGGCTAGATAGCTACAAGGACTAATGCTGTTCATGGGCAGTTGGCTCATAGCATAGGAGTATTGCACTCATCTGTTTCAGCACCTTCTCATATTAAAATGCTGTAAGGTAATGTGGTTTAACCCCAAACAGCAACTAAGCACCACCCAGCCACTCACTCACTCAATCCACAGTGAGATGGAGGAGAGTATTGGAAGGGTGAGGAAACTGATGGGTTGAGATAAAGACAGTTTAATAAGGAAATAAAAAAATATGTATGCAGGCTAAACAATATAAGGAATTCATTCACTGGTTCCCATTGGCAGGCAGGTGTTCAGCCATCTCCAGGAAAGCAGAGTTCCATCACGTGTAATAGTTATTTGGGAAGGCAAACACCACAATTCTGAACATCCCTCTCTTCTGTCTTCCTCCAGCTTTGTATGCTGAGCATGACATCATGAGGCATGAAATATCCCTTTGTTCAGCTGGGGTCAACTGTCCCAGCTGTATCCCCTCCCAACTTCTTGTTTACCCTACTCACTGGTGGGATGGAGTGTGAAGCAAAAAAAACTCTGTGTAAGCACTGCTCAGCAACAACAAAACCACCTCTGTATTATCAGCACTGTTTTCAAGACAAATCTAAAATAACCCCATGCTAGCTACTGTGAAGAAAATTAACTATCCCAGCGAAAGCCAGCACAGGTAAAAACTGTTGTAGTCAGAAAATGTTCAAGGACTGCTTCATTTTAAACACTGGATTAAAACTTGCAACCTGTTAAGTTATTGGCACAATGCTAACGGGCTTTAATAAGACTGGCAGAAATAGAAGAAATGACTGAATTTTCTTGGGACTGGAAAAAAGGAATAAACAATTTAATGCATGTTTTTAAACTACTGGAGATTTCATATAAAAGTTTTAGTCAGTTGATTTCACCAGCATGCACTGGTGAAACACTGGAGTGACACTAATGAAGAACTGGGCTTTTAATTTTTATTTCAATTGCATTACCTCAACCAGAGGTGGTTTATGCTGAATTTCTTCCTGTTAAGCCTCTCAAAGATTCAGAGGGTTCTGTCCCCCAGTAGTCCATACATGACCTTGCCTTAGAGACATTGTCACTGTTTGTAGTCTTTGTAGCATCTTTTTGTTACGTTTTAAAAATCAAATAAAAGTCAATATTTACTTGGTGACTTTATGTAGTTCAGTTAGGCATATTTATACTGCCATCAGTTACAGGATGTGGTTTCAAAGATGTTCAAAAGCTGCTGATTTTTTAAAAAAGTTTTTTAAAAAAAAGACCCTATAAACTCTGAGAATAATAAAGAATATTCTGTCTATAGGCAGGCTTCTTATTACAAGGAATGTCACATGCTGGAACCTGAGACAATCAGGAAAGTAATAAAATTGCTGCAAAGCAGCCAAGAGTTCTTACTTCACCTACAGCATGCTGAATTTGTATGTAATAAAATGCTCAGTGAAATCATATTTCTCAGAATAAATTGCTAGTAAAATACGAGTACTTTGGCAGACTGGCAGAGGTAAATACCTTTGATTTGATTAAAAATTCCACAATGGCCTATTTTTTCAATTACCTCCTTTACTTTTGAAAGATTAAAGAAGGTCTGTACTTTATTAATAGTTCTCATGCTGGTCTTTCTGCAACATTCATAGAAGCAAGTTATTCTGCATGACACTCCAAAATGCTATCAATTCCATTTGGCAAAAGTGATGACATACATGTGATGGATTCCTAACACTTGTTTATCAAAATAAAGGTATTTAAGGTAGAAAGACTTTTTTTCATTATGAAATATTCTAACATTATGGAATTAATTTGCACATTCAAAAGATGTGAGAGAAAAAGGTATGAATCCACAGTAAAACTGGCAATTAAAGTTGAGGAAAATAATAGAGGATAAGTAAATCATGATGATATATCCAAACCCATATATTATCAGTCAATATAGGAGATCAGATTATTTTAATAATCTCTGTGGAGTTCTGTAGTTTTCACACACAAACACCCTCCCCCCCCCCTCCCCAAAAAAGGGGAGAGTTTAGAAACATAATTTAATTATGTCAATGAAAAATGAACTCTGTTTTAATTTCCTCTTTTATTCTGTATGTTGACGAAGGAGTTGTATTAGTTTAGAGATTAATGGGTTAGTTCAGAGGCAGAGCGGAGGTACCTTTAAGGTCCTTGAGTTACAATATACATGGGATTTTGGTTATTAAACACTGTAAATGAAAACATTCCAACACCAAATAATCAACCTGCAATGCCAAATTTTTTGCATTTACCTAGGTGTGATTGCATATGAAGTCTGACTCACAGTAATAATATTGCTAAGGAATTCTTCAACTGTAAATTTATATATAATTTTCCTGAAAAATTCTTGAAACAAAACAAAACAAAACAAACCCCACTAAAACCCAAACAAACTCCCCCCAAAAAAAACCCAAACACAAAATATTTCAAGCTGTAATGTTCCTTTGTTCAAGCTGTTATTTTTTTTATTCTGATTTTTTCACAAAAGCTTTTCAAAACCAGAAAACTGTTTTTCTGCAATAACAAAGAAAATGCCTGTAGAGAACATTAGCATTAGGGAAAGTTTAGATTGGATATAAGGAAGAAGTTCTTTATTGTAAAGGTGGTCAGGCACTGGAATGGGTTGCCCAAAGAAGCGGTGAATGTTCCATCGCTGGCGGTGTTCAAGGCTGGATTGGACATAGCCTTGGGTGGCATGGTTTAGTGGGAGGTGTCCCTGCCCCCGGCAAGGGGGTTGGAACTAGATGATCTTAAGGTCCTTTCCAAACCTAACTCTTCTATGATTCTATGATTTTATGATTATATGTCTATGAGCTGGGAGTTCCTCATTCAAGAATCATTCTCTCAGCTATGAGCCAGGCATGATGTTAAGAAATACTGTTATATGTTGTCTTCTACTCATCAACAAACATTCATCACATATGCACCTGCTCATGTTTGCTTTATTCTCCTGCTTTATTTACTTACAAGTCAAGACAAAAACATTCTGAGCCCAAACTTGATTGGCTGATAGACATATTATTTCACCAAAATATATTTCAAAAAAGTGCTGTGCTTTTCAACTGCTTTTATTATTTACATATTAATTTCTTTTTAGCTGTCAGTTTAAGTCACTCTTCTCTTTTACAGTGTTTTTGTGAAAGACAGCATATTATCTGCTGTACAAGCAATTCAGATTTAATTCTGTAAACTAGTACAAAAGCGGTTTGGCTGGATACTTGGCTGTAAAGTGTGTCTCAGTCTTTGGGTGTGGGTACCTAAATATGAGAGAATGTATTCAGTAATGATTTTTCCTGTATTTGTTTTGATGTTTGGCTTTGGAGCTCAATACAGACTGCAATGCTATACCTGGTCTGAGCAAATATGATAGGCTACTTAACGAAAAAGACATTTCAGCTAGCTCTTTTGATCCAAAACTGTGATGAATTTTTGCTTTGCAATCTACTAATCACTAACGTTTTAATTCCAGAGCAATTTACAGAAGACAACGTGGCAAATATCTGTAATAGCCTCCTCTTTTAAAAATACAGATAGGCCACATTCTTTAAGTATTTCAAAAATAATGTTGGTGTACAGTTTATTAAGAATTTAATGAAAATAATTTCTGTGTAACATCCTATTTTAGAATTAAACATTTTAAAACAAGTAACATAAAACCAAGATCCATAGCTACTACTACTACAAGCTTTATAGAAAAAACTATTTAACAGTAATTATAAAATTAGGTTCACAGTTGTCCAATGTTTTTCTTAGCAACTCTGTCTTTACATAATTCATAATGCTGTAAAAGATTCATTGGTCTTTCCTTTAAAAGAGTTAGTTAAGTGCACACCCTTATTCCCACTGTTTCATGTGTAGTTCCATTTCCACTAAAATACAAACTTCCTCAAGTACAGGTTGCTTCCATACCACCAATTCACCAGAAAAACAAATAAACAAAACACAGCAGGAATGCTGTTCAATTGACTGAAATAATGAATAGTTTAACTCAAGAGCAAATTAACAACATAAGCTTATCACAAAAAAGTGTATGCAAAGGGCTACAAAAATAAGACAATATAGTATGAAACAAAACAAATTCATCTGTTCTTTAATGACAAACCTGCTAACATAGCTTGCTGAAGCACATAGGACAGATCCTTCTTGTTATGATATAATTTGACTTTTCTTTCCATTTGGAAACCTCTCTTCCTTAATATTCTAAGGTTCTTAAGGTTTTTGAAACTTCATATTCTAGTCTGGCTGACCCCATCTCGGGACCAAAAGAAACTTATCTACAGATTGTCAATACACATTCATAAGCATGTATATGTACATGCATTTGTATGCACAAGTGCACAAAACCAGAGTTGTCTTTTTTTCTACTTTCATTACAGATGACAGAGCTGCAGCTATTTGGTTATAATCAAATTTTGGATCATTAGGATGTAAGTCAACAAGCTTATCAGAATGCTCAAATTTGTCAAGAGTTTGTTCACTTTCAGCACAAATCTGAGGTCAAAAGTAATCTTTCAGAATTAGAGGCCTCAAAGCCTCCTCGTGGACCTTTCTTCATGGTAGTGACATAAGGGCTGGTCCTGAAGTCTTCAAAGACCAAATTGTTCCATCTCAATCATTCTGCATCTTTTTCAGGACAAAAGGAAATAAGATTCAGAGCCTAAACTACAATCTTTGAGTAAACAAAGAGGAATCTGTTCATGTCACAGGTGGTGTAGGGGTGTTGTGTTGGTAGTTTTCTAACTTTTGAACAAGATACATTCCTTCTATTTCTGTAAGCTGACAGAAAGTTGCAGCCTGCTAACCTTCATGTATGCATCAGTCTGGTTTCTGGTACTTCTATATACAAATCAAAGAAGGTGTACAAAGAGCAGAATTTTTTTACATACACATTTCTAAAGGTTTTTTAAAAATAGAACATGACATGTTTAATTGAACAAGTGAATGTTTGAACTATGGTAGATGAAAGTGTTCTAGCATCAATTTAACAGGATTCTAGCTTAAATTGTTCTAAAAGAAAGTAATAAAAAAAATCCTTGGTTAAATATTATATTAAAAGTGTTTCAAAGGAAGTACTTGAGGGAATACAGTTGCATTGCTTCTCCTTTTGATACAATTTGATAAGGTCATTTGATGCCAAATTACATATTACCTCTAAGCAAAATTAAAGTTTTTGACACAGGATGGCAGCTGAGAAATTAAAAGCTCTTTGAAAGGGCTTCCAAACCTCTGTTCAGGAATATTTGGAAAATAATTTTATAACTCAAATTTTCTTTGCTGCCCTGCGGAGGTTATTTGCTCTACCTAAAGTAGCCTTCACTGGAATAGCGCTAACACAGCAGTGTGTACTTGTGCTGAAATAGGCCCTGTCTATATTAAGGATTTGCACGATTTAACTGGTTTGTCAGCAAACTTTACACTGACAAAATATAACTTTTAAGATCAGAGCTGGGTGGTTTTTTGCGTAAGCGAAATATTTAAAGATAAATGTATATCCTGGCATTAGTGATACTGAAAATAGATTAAAGTTTGTTTAAAATGCTCTATCTGGGCCAAAAAAAGCAGGTGTAATTAAAACATTATTTCTTTTTGTTCAAGAGCCAAAAGATTAAGGCTCTACTGCAAATCTTTACTCATCCACCTGGTGATATTTGAAGCCATGGTCCTAGACTGCCAGGCATTTTAGGCAAAGTAAAGATTTTTTTAAAAAGTAGTCTTTTATCAGTGAAACTCCCTACTCCACGAGTGACCAGCCATTAACTGTAGCAGAGTCTAAAGTCCTGCTTCCCCTGGGAGTGTCTCAGGATGAAGACAGGAGGTATGCTCATTTTTGTTATGGGACTATCCTAACTATTTTACACAAATTGAAGGAACAGCCCTGAAAGAGGCAGTGAACTCTCCTACTGAACCAGAATATGCAGCCATGAAAACATTAGATTCCAGCGCAAGAAATTAAATGTATCCATGATAATGAGTGCCCTAGCCATTAAGTTAGGAGGGGAAAAAAAAATAAATCCAAACCAAAGCAAAACCAAAAAATTCCAAAATATCACAGACAGCTTATATCATTTGTGAAAAGTTTTGAAATTTACTCCTTTTTTCTCTAAAATATTCTCTCAAATGTCTTTCCCATCAAAAGACTCTTTTGAGTAAAATGCAAGTTATCATTTAATGGGAATCAGAAATTTCAGCATTATATTTCCAGAAGAAAGAATTGTATCTATTTATCTATTGGTCATGTAACCTCAATAAATAAACAAAATTATTTGACTAAGTAGGATGATATTTCCAACAAGTATTAGCATATGCAGTACTGTTTCTGTTGCAAAACTGACCAGCATAATGCCACAGACTTCAAAGAAATAAAATGGATAGTGGCCAAGGGGATCACACTATATAGGGGTCAATGTCCCTGTACAAAGCTGTGAACTATAATTGCAAGTTGGCTGTCTAGTGCTATTTTTATTCTAGGAATCTCTAACCTTTTACTTGTGTGGTTTCCTCTTTGTCCCCTTCCTGCTTCTAGCTGTCATGTAAGAAATATTTGATTAGTGCTTCAAAAAAAAAGGAAAATTGTTAGAAAGACAGTGACTTTATAATTTATCACCCAAGTAGCTGTAGTTCATTTAGCATAATATACTGGAGTATCACACAGAGCAGGGCATGAGAAAAGTTTAAGTGGTTTCAGCACTTGCAAAAGCAGGAATTACAGCAGGATAAAAATCCCACTGCTTTTGCCCTGAAATGAAAAATCTTCACAGGGACATTTTGTAGATCCTTTATATTGCAATTTAGCCCACAAAAGTCAGCTAGACTCTTCTTACGTCTGACTGACTCATACTATCTATCCCAGAAAAAACATGTTGCTGAATCTGTCATGAAATTTTTAATCTCCTGACCAATCTCAATTATCCAGTACTATTTTTCTCCTCTGCAAACCACTGCCTACCTGATATACGGTGAAAAACCAGTAAGCTAAGTGTTTTCTATATCCAAATTTTTAATTTGTAATCCATCTCTATTGTCCCTTAAAATCTTGTACGTGGAAGACTGCATTTCACTTATTCAATAAAAATAATCTCAGTCCAAATGCAGATTTAGATGCTTTGCACAGATAGGAAAATATGCATGAAATAATGTTTCATGTGCTGAAAACAAAGGAAAAATCATTAGCTAAAGATATATTAGCTTCTAACTCTTCTAATATCATCACTCCATATAGAAATGAATCACATATACTGCCTGTCTGTTGCACACTCATTTAGCAAGTGGTCTACAAAGTGTTTTCTATTACTTGCAAGATACTCCAACCTAAGAGAAGACATAAAATATGGCTTAGCTGGCTTTTATAGCAATCCTAATGAAACTTTCTGAACCTTTGTGGATAATATTTTACAGAAAATGGGTAACAATGGCTGCATGTAAAAAAGGTTGCTGGAGACACAAGACACAGTAACAGTTTCGATTACAGAATATGCAACAGCGTGTTCCAACATTCAAAGATTGTAAATTCCAGTATTATTTTGTCTGGCTCACACTGGCTGCAGAAGCTAAAGAGCTAAAGCAGACATCCAGAGTATAAGGATGTGACCAGACTCAGCTAGACCAAGTATATGGGAAAACAGTTTTGAGGCCAAAAATCAGACTTTGGAAGGAATGCAATTTGTGACCCTCTTTTCTGTTCATCTCTTTGAAAGTGCTGCATTTAGTCTTTTATAACTTAAGAAAAGGAGGGCAAAGGAGCAGCAAAGAGGACCTTTCATTATTTTTAGTCTCATCTACAGTTTAGAGACACAGTTATCTCCAACCACCCCAAGAGGCTGAGAATCAGTTTCCATTGGGAACTCTGGTGAAAACCGCTCCTCATTTCGCAACTAGTTTTTGAATAGGAGCTGAAAAACTGGCACTAGAAAGGTCTCGTCAGCAAGGATATAATTTTAATAAATAGTATGCATATTGCCTGGGGTTTATTTTCAGTGAAATACCATGACATAAATCTCAAAATAATTCATTATGTATAAACACCTTAATGAGATCTGTTACTCTGAGTTCCAACAACAGAAAAAAGGCGGTTTGCAAAAACCAAGTGTCTAAACTTTGTCTCATGACGACGACAATCTGAAAGCTGCAAACAGATTTAATCTGACGTGGGCACAGATAGCCAGGAATTATAGTAAGGAAGTTACTGCTTGATGCCCAAGAGAATAATGAGTAAAACGACTGAACTAGTCATGGGGTATGTAAAGCAAATATATGACACTGCATGTACAGGGACTTTCATTTTTTAAACCATTTCAACTGATTCTAAAGTTTAGGAATGCACTTTAATTAGGAAAAGGTGTTATTTGTGTAACCTCATTGCATCATTAAGGACACATTCGAATATGAATGTCAGAAGTTTCCTGAAAGGAAATTCTTTAGATCGACTGACAATATTGCCAGACTAAGACAAGGCTGAGGAGTGACTGTTGTTCAGACTGTTGAATGAACTTTCCTGATATCTCCTCTTTTTTTTTTTTTTTTTTTTTTTGTGTGTGTTTTTTTAAGCTGATTGCATATCCGTTATCCAGCAGGTGGATTATTGTACCCCTAGCAGGTTCAATGGGTTTTCTTCCTATGACCAAGATAATTATTTGATTGATTCACTCTTAACTTCATATTTGACTAGAAGCAGGGAGAAAGACTGATTATACTGCGTTTTTGCTGCTGCACACTGGGCAAGGTAAAACCATGAGGAGGTGGAATGAGACTGTGTCTTTCAAAGAGAGCAGTGAACCCCGCCAGGCTCCAGACAGGCAGAGACACCACTGCCCATGAGAGACAGCTATTTCCAGAGGCGCGAGCAGTGCAACTATGAACCAAACTCTGGTGTGACAAGAAAAAAAATTTACTTTCCTGAAGTCCTAATGACAACTGTGTGAAGGCTTTACCAGCTTACTATGTCCCTGACACTTGACAAATGAGAGCAAGTTTGAAGGTGATGACTTGCCCAATCGCAATATGCAGAGCTGAGACTGTGGGAGGAAATAACTTTCAGAACCTGATTCTACTAGCAAACCTGATTATTCTTTAATTCAAAATTAATTTCAATATGGACTATGTTGCTATATAATGTCATTAAACATGAAAGCCTTCTGATGCTTCTTGGTGTCCTTACTTTAAGGAAACTACAAAGTTCTACTTTAATGCTCTGGCTGGTGTGGGATCTCATCTTAGAGCATAATAAACGCTCACTCAGCAAATTCCTATAAAACCAAATGTGACGAAGTGTATTCAGACTTAAATTACTGGATTTAAAATAACAAAGAGGTTTATATTATACATAACTAAATTACTTCATTTATAATAGCAAAGAAATTTATATTATGGGTGTTTTATCAGTTCTTCTCATTTCAACCATGTCAGCACGCAGCAATGTACTAAAATGCCAGCTTAGCTAGGACTGTCTATGCAGTCTGTCAGCCTGCAGCTGCAGATAACTTTCTTGTTCCTCTTCTACAGCGCACATTATTTGACAGAACAGTATCTGTCACATCTCAGCTTTGCCCACAAATGCTGTGCTCAGAGTGAGTCAGAAAAGTTCTTTTTAATGAGCTTGGATACCGCATTTTCAACAAAATTTGTAAGTGAGACTTTTTTAAATAATTTTTTTACTAGCATATTCCTAGTAAGCACACAGGGACGTGGAGATTTGTCTGAAAAATATTGGAAATTTTCAGTTCTCTGCAGTTCAATATCACTCCAAAGACGTGATCTGGCTAACTAAAGCCACTTGGGCATTTGCAAAGCCTCTCTGGAGATGTAGTTGATTAAAAGACTAGGAAGCACTAACCCTGCTGCTAATGACATGGTGCCACGGAACAGGAGGGTAGAAACTTGGCTGGCAAAATGCTAAACTGAAAGTCATTATCCATTTGATCCTTAGATTAACAGCATTGAAAAAACTGGGCACTTCAAATGTGTTTTCTGACACACTAGCATTGTGCAACCTAGTAGATACTGAAAAGCTTTGACCCTCCTTTGTAAACTGCCTTTGAACTTAGAGGAAAAATAATATGAAGGTACAATGTGGGGACAGCTCTGAAAACAATCACACCTGCCTTAACATGATATTTCCTTCATATGATACCTTCTCAGTTTTACCTGAATGGTATATTTCAGGGTATTTGAGAGGCATACATTCTTTATAATAATGCCTACATAGTTTGATCTGTAGTTTAACCTCTTGAGTTACAGAAGAGAATAAAAAATGAAAAAGAGGAAGACTGGCAGAAATAAGGGGGGGGGGAGGGAATTATTTTTGTGAACATTCCCAGGAGCATTGACTTGGAGACATTCTAGTTATTTATATTTTAAAAAAATCATCTTCCTTGCTAAATTCATATTTAATAGACTCAACAATGACAACATAGCATGCAAAATTAGCAGTTTGAGTATAGATAGTCTGCATGAATCACAGCATGTGGAAAAATAGGATTTAAGTAATATCTCTCTCTGTGACATAAAGTATCAGAGCAAATAAACACATTTGTCAACTGTGAAAAACATTGCATATCTTCTGAAACTCTACCCATTTCTCATGTTCACTTCAGGCAGCCATTTATACAAAGAAATAATTTCTGAAATTATGAAAGTGATTTGGCATGACGGACACATAAGGCTCAATTTAATATTAGTCAAATAAAAATAAAGGCCAACTGAGAATGAGAACAATATATACAGTTTGCATGACAGAGAATATGGTAGTAAGAAAGGTGACTGATGACATAAAAAATGTACTAACAAGAAATTCTTGGAATCATAAAGGAAGAAGAATGCAACATGCAGGGAAATACAAGCATTAACTAATTCTCATCCTAGTGCTACTGTCAGTCTATATGACTCTATGGTGATATTAATACTTACTTCATCTGAATGTCATGTACAAAGACACCAACCTGTTGAGTTAGTTTTCTTTTTTTTGTTTGTTTGTTTACTCTGTGAATGAAAACAAAGTTTATTTGAACTTCTTTTGGAGGTGGGTGGCAGGAGAGGACCTATTTGATAGAATAAATTACACTGTCAACTTGGTTTATCTGCTCCATTTAAACCAAGATCTTGTCTTCCCTCATTAACTGGCCAGAACAGGAAATTGCGTTAGAAAAATGCATTCCTTCACAGAGGATGTCAGACCTCTTATGTGTAATTCACTGGAGAATTACTTCCTTCTTCATCATACAAGGAAGGCATGCCTAGAAATCCCATAATGATTCTGCTACTGGGTAAAATGGAAAGGGGACAAAGGTTTATAGCAGTTCTGTCAAAGTATCTGACACTGCACGAAAAAATCTGAATGTTATCTTTTAAGGAGGATTAACTAATAAAGCTGTAGCCAGCTTTAAACATAATTTGTATAATCTTTTTTTACCCTGAAAAATCTAGTGATTCAGCAGGACTAACCAAATGCTTCAGCGTACTGTTACATGATTTAGTGGTTCCGCATAAAGTCTAATCTACCAAGTTCAACCTTAAATGCAATTTTTGCAAGCTTCACAAGGAAAGCAAATTTATTTAGGTTTCTTCATTTTTTGTTTGTTTGTGTAACATCCTTTAATTATAAAATCCATGAAATTTGCATTTGGAAAACTTCTCAAAGAAATACTTTATATTTTCATTCTAGGGATAAAATTTTATTGCCTTTCAAGTAATCACAATGATTCATTCAGTCTGTTGATGTTCTGTTAATTTTATAGCTGTTGTGTGATATCACTGTAAGTTACTGTACATGCAAATATGCCAATAAATATAGAAATAATTGATTACTTATATGGCAAGACATTTATATGTTAGACTATCTGTATTAAGTAAGGAATGAATCAGTTGTTTGACCATCCTTAATATACTGATGAAGGTGAGAAGACTGTACCTCAGGATACTAAGTAAAAAAAGGCATCAACTTTTTCTGCTAACCACTCTGTATTAAAAAAATCATTAATCATCATTTAAACTTAAAAATATTGTTCTAAAAAGCTTGAAGCATCTATGCAGAAATATGGGGTTTTTTTTGATTCACTAGAAACAAATTAAATTCTTATTAAAATCTAATGAAACTAAAAGAGTATCTCAGAGACCACACTGAATAAAATGAAAAATTACATGCTTTTTAAAGGTGTCATGACAGCTCCTCATAATAAAGAGAGTGTGAATATAAAATTTAAGAACAAATCCAACTTGGTTCATATATAGTAGCAAGTTTCAATTTCATGAGATTAAGTAGATGCAACAGCTACCCACAGAAGTCTTGAGTCAATGAAACTTAACAGCTGGCAGTGTGTGAATCCAGTGAAGCCCCTAGAAAGATTATTTTTTTCAGCTTTAATGAGACTGTGGAAAGAGCAGCATGTATTGCTCTTAATTTGAATACTCTTCTATATTCTCATGCTCCTAATCACCCACAGTTCTGATGTTAATCTGTTGACTGTCTGTTCATTCATCGTATATTCAAGCCAACACCTATGTTTCCAAGAAAATAATTTTGGAATGCCACATTTAAAAAGTCACAATGTATCTTCAGCAAAAATAAATTTTCTTTACAGAATTAATTCTGAAAAAAATAATAGCATCAGAGACATCACAGTATATTTTTTATGTGCGCAGGATTATAATCTGCAGAAGCACAGTCAAAGACTAAATTTAATTTTTTTTCCTAACATTTGGCATAGTACTGAGAGATTGTTTTAACACAACAATCAAGAGCAACTTTTAAATATTCCTTAAAGTTTTGGTCTAAATACTTGACTTGGTGTTGAATAGGTTGGACAATCCTTCTGCCTTTAAACATTGTATAACTGGTGATAAAAAACCTGTGATGTTGCCTCTACTTACTTATTAAATTACCTCTATAATAAAATTTAGGGGCTTTGTTTGTTTGCTTTTTTTTTTTGGGGGGGGTAGAAATTTTCAGATGCTATCAATAAAATAAAAGGTATTTGACACAAAAAAGACAAGCATTGAAATGCTTATTTTGCTTGAAAACTATTGGACCAGTCTGTCATTTGTAATATTGGATTTTATAATTTATTATTACTGTATTATTAATATTAAATTTATTAAATTGAGCAAAATTATTGTGAAAAAAATAGAAGTACAAAAGCTATGAAATGAGTAGTGCCTTGAAATAGAGCTGCATAATATATGAACATTTGAAAACATGCATGAATCTGGGTGCATGGAAGAATCAGTATTCAAATGGATGGAGTTACACTATACATGCGCTATGCATACAAATAAAATACTCTGGGAAAATATAAGACAGGGTTATACTGTATATATATACATGATATAATAAAAAGTTATTGTATTAACAATAAATATTATACTACCACAAAGTCAGATCATGCTTAAAGCATACTCCAAGTCTTTCCTAAATGAGTAAAGCTTCTTAGTATGTTTGAAATGATAAAAATACTGTATGTATTGCATGTGTTGTATGCAAATGAAGACCTAAGCAAACTTTTAGAGCGACAAAGCTCTCTAAGCACAAAAGGAGTCTACTGCAAAGATTTTACTGTGTTCTTAGATATAAGCAAATAAATAAATAAATAAAATCTGTGACAGACACACAGTTAAGTCTGCTTATCTGGGTTTACATAGGCAATTTGAAGCATCGAGAACAGCAATACTACAGGGATATGTCTTGTACCAAGTACAATTGCAAAGTCCAGAATAACATAACATAAAGTAAAATGAAAAGTTCCTTATATAAAATATATTGAGCTTTTCAGTATAAGGTAAACAAACAAACAAAAACAAACAAAAACCCCCAACCAAATAAAAAGCAAACAACAAGAAACCAACCACTCAAAACCCCTAAAAAATTCAGATTTTTTCAGCAGAAGGCAGAGAAGGAAAAAACTGCCAAAATTAATGAAGAGAAAAAGACTCCATTATGACATTTTCTGATCTCAGCATTTCATTCGAGTCCATCTTTCTTTCCTTTGTAAAGTCCTCTCAGAGAAGCCTTTTAAACATTTGCCGTCACTTTTTTAAAAAAGAACCCACCTTAACTGAATGTTGTTACAGCTCCCAAATAAGCTTTCATGTAAAAACCCCTCCAATCTCTAAAGATAGGTTAAACATTGCTAAAACTTATAGCAAAGTCACAGTTCAATGTTCTATTAGCCATTAGTGTATAGAAAAGCAATTTTAATGTCAGCTGGCTATGGATTTAAAGGATTTTATTTTAAGTTACATTATATACTCCTTAACAACACAATGACAGAGAATTCCAGCAGAGAAGTATTTTTGATGCCTTTTGAAAGGTTATCTCATTTATCATCTTTGCTTTAAAACTGGCTATGCAAATTCATGGAATTTCTGCGTTTTTGATTACTTTGAGCAGTGGCAGCATATTTATCTGTTTGTTCTGGCATAACTCCAGAAATTAATTTGCTGCGTAAGGCTAAGTCCTGATACTGTACTTTACTTACGGTGGATGCAGAAAGTTTCATCCCTGTTTATTGATAGCAGAGGATGACCAGAGTGGTATCCCTTGCCAGGAAAATGTCTGAGGAAAACCAACATTGCTAGACAAAATGAAATCATAGAGAAACAACAAAGAAAACATCCTAGAAGACTTGATTTAAATGAAGAGCAGAGTAATGCTGGAATTGGTTTGAACATAGTAGAGTCTATCAAACGTTTTTCTATAAAAGCGTATGTTTAGAAGTCCTCATTGACCACTTAATAGAAAATGTATTAGTCTAAAGTGGTATTTAGACAGAATTTGGCCACTATACTAAAAAAGCAGAAAGTATGTGATCATAGTTCAATACTCCAGAACAGCTAGTAATGATGGACTCCTGGTTCATCCATTTTTTTAGATGAGCTTTTTTTCAATTCCCAGTCTGTTGAGAAACAATGCAAAGTATATTATTTTAGACAATTCACACTACTAGGAATACTTGTCTGAACTTAGAATCATAGGATAGTTAGGGTTGGAAAGGACCTTAAGATTGCCTAGGTCCAAACCCCCTGCCATGCGCAGGGACACCTCCCACTAAACCATGCCACCCAAGGCTATGTCCAAGCTGGCCTTGAGCACCGCCAGCAATGGAACATTCACAACTTCCCTGGCAACCCATTCCAGTGCCTCACCACCCTTACACTAAAGAATTTCTTCCGCATATCCAATCTAAACTTCACCTGTTTCAGTTTGAACCCATTATCCCTTGTCCTGTCACTACAGTCTCTAATGAAGAGTCCCTCCCCAGCATCCTTATAGCCCCCCTTCAGATTCTGGAAGGCTGCTATGAGATCTCCATGCAGCCTTCTTTTCTCCAGGCGGAACAGCCCCAACTTTCTCTGCCTATCTTCATATGGGAGGTTCTCCAGTTCCCTGATCATCCTCGTGGCCTTCCTCTGGACTTGTTCCAACAGCTCCATGTCCTTTTTATGTTGAGGACACCAGAACTGCACGCAATATTCCAAGTGAGGTCTCACGAGAGCAGAGTAGAGGGGCAGGATCACCTCCTTCAACCTGCTGGTCACACTCCTTTTGATGCAGAACAGGATATGGTTCGCTTTGGCTTTCTGGGCTGCGAGTGCACACTGCCACCTCATGCTCATTTTCTCATGGGCCAACACCCCCAAGTCCTTCTCCTCAGGGCTGGCTGCTCTGAATTTTTTCTCTACCCAACCTGTAGCTGTGCCTGGGATTGCTCCGACCCAGCTGTAGGACCTCGCACTTCTCGTGGTTAAACTTCATCAAGTTGGCGTCGGCATACCTCACAAGCATGTCAAGGTCCTTCTGGATGGCATTCCTTCCTTCCAACATATCAACCAAACCACACAGCTTGGTGTCCTCTGCAGACTTGCTGCGGGCGCACTCTATCCCACTGTCTATGTCACTGGCAAAGATGTTGAAGAAGACTGGTCCCAACACCATCCCCTAAGGGACACTACTCGTTACTGGTCACCAGCTGGACATTAAGCTATTGAACACAGCTCTTTGCGTGAGGCCATCCAGCCAGTTCTTTATCCACTGAGTGGTCCATCTATCAAGTTGATGTCTCTCCAATTTAGAGACAAAAACTTCACAGCATTCAACAAAGGCAAAACCAGGAAGCACTGCTACAAGGACATGGGCTGGGGGAAGGGACCTGGAGGTCTTGGAAGACCCCAGCTGAGCATGAGCCACCAGTTTGCTTTGTCTGGAGAGATAGCCAACAGCATGCTGAGAGGAATGGACAGGGGAATAGTCAAGACATAGAGGGGAGGAACTATGCTGCTCTGCTCAGCACTTATGAGATCCCATCTTGATACTTCTGTTTGTGTGTTGTGCTCCCCCCAGCACAGGGAGGAGAAAGGGCCTTCAAGTTGGCTAAGGTCTGGAGCACTTGCCCTGTTAGGACCAGAGCTTGTTGAGCCCGAAAGAGAAACAGCCTTGGGGGGAACAAAATGCAGCATGCTGGTGCCTGTGAATAGTTTATTGACAAGATGGAATCAGACATTTCACAGTGGTGGAGAGTGGGGAAATGAGAGACAACAAGCGTAAGGAAAAGCAAGTCTAGGATGTTTTTCACTCTAAGGACAATCACGCAGTGGAAGAGGTAGCCCAGAAAGACCATGCAGTCTCCATCCTTGAAGATTTTCAAGACTCAACTGGATAAAGCCCTAAGCAACCTGATCTGAGCAATTTTCCTATGATCATGTGATGTCAAGAGTGAATTAAAACTAATGACATTTTTCTTCAGCTCTAAAATTGCCTGACAATCATCTAGAATTTCAAATGACAATACTGCAGAATCTGAACGACCTATTTATTTGAAACAAACTCAGTCCCTCTTCCTTTTTTTTTTTTTTTCTAGTGAGGAGGTGCTAACAATTAAGACACCATGGCAACTAAATTGGAGGTTCTTAAGTTCTTCATTAGATCTAATCTTAGTCCTCATTGCATCTAGACTTTGTCATTTGTGTAGAAGTTTTAACCAAGGAAAAAAAAAAACTATTTTTGCTGTCATTGGCAATTTAAGAAGCAGATTTGCAGCGTAACTTGTGCATTAATGCCATGCCTTAAGGATATTTATATGAACCTTTTAAATTAAACCTTTCAAATTAACTTGCTAATCCTATAGAATTGACAACCATGCATTCAGCTAAGTGTATTACTCACATCATAATGATTTATGGGCATTTTAACAAGTTACAGTGCATGTGTTTTGTTGTCATGTCTTTCTGAAGATTTAACTATTTGGATTAGCTACGCAAGTGTATGAATATTTCTTATGAGACACTTCATAAGAGACATCCTTTAAGTTAGGATTTCCTCCAACTGCTTGATCAGACCAAACTGCTTGTTTTTGTAGATAGCTGATCTCTAAAAGGCAGCTTTTTCTTCAAAGTGAAGGGACTTTCCTCACACAGCTTACTTTTATTTTTTTATTATTATTGCATCTATAAACCTGCAAAACAACATTTTTTTCAGCATTATAAATTCAAATGCAAGCTATGTAATTTTAAATAAGATTATCTCTAAAAAGATTTGCAGTAAGTAGCTTGTTAAACTGTCTGGTAAGTTTAACTGACAAAGTTAAGAGCTCTTGTTAGCAGCTAATTCTTTGGAAGAAGTAAAATAATGTATGGAATTCTGAGACAGACAAACAGAGAAAGACAGAAACAAAAGGAAAATGCTTAACAATGGTATATTAAGTGACCAATCTAACTTTAAACTTTACAAACTGTGACAATGAAATCTGTCTTACAGTTAACACTACATATGAATGAATACCTTATTTGTTACTAGAATATCAAGACAGACTAAAAGTTGCAAGGTACCTATCTAACGCAGATCCAACAAAGAGGTTTATAAACATTATCTTTTTAGTTTTCACCTAGGTTTTCTGCCTTTTTCTTTTTAATTTAAACTGAAAGCAGTCACTGTGCTGGAGTAAGTGTTTTTAAAATTTCTGATAATTTATGTCATGCTTACCAGCTAATGGGCATGTGAGCAAAGCACACCTTGCTGTGATAGAAGATTATCTCCTTTTACTCCTCTGGGGCCTGAGAATCTCCAGTCCAGCAACCTCCCTCACCTACTCCTGCTTCTGCTTATGAAATGCAGCACTGGTTCTTTGCTGGGATGAGGGGTAAGTGCTAACTGTTCCTTAATGAATGTTCCTAGTTTGTATGTATATGTAATTGTCGTGGTTTAAGCCTCTCTAACTCACGCAGCCCATTCTTTCACTCACTTCCCCCTCTTTCTTCCCCCCGCTCCCAGAGGGATGGGAAGGAGAATTGAAAAGAATGCAACTCCCACAGGTTGAGATAAGAACAGTTTAGTAACTAAAGTGTAACACAAAACCACTACTGCTACCACCAATAATAATAATGACAAGGCAAATACAAGGAAAGAATACAATTGCTCACCAACTAATACCAAGCCCGACCACGCAGTGCACCCCCCACCCTTCTGGGTCTCTGCTCTCTGGTTTTACACCCTGGGCATGACATGCTGTGGCATGGAATAACCTCTTTGGTCAATTTGGGTCAGGTGTCCTGTCTCTGCTTCCTCCTGGCTTCCCCTCCTCCCTGGCAGATCATGAAACTCAGAAAGTCCTTGGCCAGACCAAAACATCATTAAGCAGTAACCAAAACACTGGTGTTATCAGCACTGTTCCCAGGCCGAAAGTCAAAAACACAGCACTGCACCAGCTACCAAGAAGGAGAAAAATGACTGCTGCTGCTGAACCCGTGACAGTAATCTTACACAGAGAACTGAAAACAAGAAAATACTGTTATTACTTATGCAGTAGTTGCCGATGTTCAGTGACATTATACTACAGCAACTGTCTTTTCAAGCCAGTTCGGAGGGTATACATAACTTGCTGAAGATACCATCTTACAAACCTCTTCCTTGTCATTCACAAAACTGCAGGCTCAGTGGTGAAATAAAATTTCTTTCCTAACAGCAGGCACTGAAATAGAACAGTGTTATGAAAATACTTTACATGTCCCATCTGCCTTTCAATGCAACAAACTGAAAATCATGCAGAAAGAGAAAGAAGCAGAGAGCCTTCTAGTCTTCTGTAGATCACCAATTGTACTGGGTCTGGCTGGGATGAAGGTAACTTTCTCCACAGCACCCAGTATGGTGCTGTGCTTTGGATTTGCAACTAAACCAGTGTTGATAACGCACCAATGTTTTAGGTGTTGCTGAACAGTGCTTGCACCGAGACCAGGCTTTCTCTTTCTCCCACTCTGCCCACTCAGCAAGTAGACTGAGGGCGCCCCAGACCCAGAAAGGACACAGCTGGAACAGCTGCTCCCAGCTGATCAAAGGGATATTCTAGATCATGTGGTGTATCCAGCAATAAAAACTCAAGGAAAGAAGACTGAAGCAGGGATGTTGATGGTTACAGCATTTTTTTTCTGAAACAACTGTTATGCATGCTGAAGCACTGCTTTCCAGGAAGTGGCTAAACATCTGCCTTCCAATGGGTAACAGTGAGTAATTCCTTCTTTGCTTTATTTGCTCATGCAGCTTTTGTTCCACCTCTTAAATGGTTTATATTTCAAACCAGAATATTACTGCCTGCGTTACTTATTTTTCCTCCCCATCCCACAAAAGGTAGTGAACAAGTGGTTCGGTTAAGTGCGGGTCAACCCACCAAATGAAATGTCAAAAAACCCGCCATTTAATGAACTTTGTCACTGAGATACAGATAGAAGTAGACTTACAGGAAAATTGTCATTCATATAGACAGCAGCCAAAACTGAAGGTTAGAGGCTCAGAATGAGCAGAATGAAACATTTGGATGTCTTTTCCACAAATAAAATCTAAGGTCTTTTCATATACTATAGTTACTTTAGAATGACACAGGCTTGCAGACATCACTTAGGGAATGATGGCTACTATGCTAAATAGCATATTTGCTGAGATCTTTGTTCCTTCATTGTGCACAGAAATAAAGTTGTCACATAATTTACATGATTAGTGATAATATAATTGCAACACAATTTAAGTGCTATAAATTCGATATAATCAGCCAGCTGTAACTGAAGCCAAACAGAGCATCACAGAATTGCACCGCACTTCAAAATGAGTATCTGCCCTTTTGCACTAAAACACAGAAGCTGTTAACAGGCTGCACCCAGAGAATTCTACACTTTTGGTTCAATATCAACTTATTAGTCCCAGAGGAAAGATGATTAATGGCCAGTCATACCCTGTGAAAAGAAACTGAAAGGTGTGAAAGTAAACTGGAACTGCACTAGCAATCTAATTGATTCCATTTCCAGCTAGTACAAATTGCCTATGTTGTTACAGGTAAGATGAGCTAATTTGTCCAAGGCTGTGAGACATGCCTACATAGTGTTCAGTACAATGGATGAAGGATAGTCAAGAAAGAAGTGCAGGAAGCAAGGACCCTACTTTTGTGGCTAGTACAGAATGTGAAGAGGCATTTGATTTAGAAAAGGTGAAGAAGGACTCTCCCGGGTTCAGCAGTAGCAGTCATTTTTCTCCTTCTTGGTACCTGGTACAACGCTGTGTTTTGGACTTTCGGCCTGGGAACAGCACTGATAACACCGATGTTTTTGGTTACTGCTTAGACATGTTTTGGTCTGATCAAGGACTTTCTGAGTCTCATACTCTGCCAGGGAGGAGGGGAAGCCAGGAGGAAGCAGAGACAGGACACCTGACCTAAACTAGCCAAAGAGGTATTCTATGCCACAGCACATCATGCCCAGGATGTAAAAATGGAGGGCAGAGACCCAGAAGAGGGAGGTTCACTGCGTGGTCGGGCTTGGTATTAGGTGGTGAGCAATTGTGTTCTTTCCTTGTATTTGCCTTGTCATTATTATTATTGGTGGTAGCAGCGGTGGTTTGTGTTATACCTTAGTTACTGGACTGTTCTTATCTCAACCTGTGGGAGTTGCATACTTTCGATACTCCTCCCCATCCTCCCGGGAGCAGGGGGAAGAAAGAGGGGGTAGTGAGTGAGCGAACTACTTGGCTAACTGGGCTTAAAACACAACATAGATATAAGTTTTCTGTGTGCATCTGGTCCACATCTCTCACCCCAAGATTTACTAGTTTACTCCAGGACAAGGATATTTTGTTTAGGCATGCCCTACTGGACTTGTGCAAAGCATTTGACGCTGCCTCACATGGCATCCTTGTCTCTAAGTTGGAGAGACGTTAATTTGATACGTGAACCACTCGGTGGATAAAGAACTGGCTGGATGGCAGCATGCAAAGAGTTATGGTCAATGGCTCAATGTCCAGCTGGAAATCAATTACAAGTGGTGTCCCTCAGGGAGCGGTGCTGGGTGACATGGACAGTGGGATTGAGTGCGCCCTCAGCAAGTTTGCCGATGACACCAAGCTGTGTGGTTCAGTTGATACATTGGAGGGAAGGAATGCCATCCAGAGGGACCTTGACACGCTTGTGAGGTGCGCTGATGCCAACCTGATGAAGTGTAACCATGACAAGTGTAAGGTCCTACGCCTGGATTGGAGCAATCCCAGGCACAGCTGCAGGTTGGGCAGAGAAAAGATTCAGAGCAGCCCTGAGCAGAGGACCTGGGGGTGTTGGTCCATGAAAAAATGAACATGAGCCAGCAGTGTGTGCTTGCAACCCAGAAAGCCAACCATATCCTGGGCTGCATCAAAAGGAACGTGACCAGCAGGTGATCCTGCCCCTCTCCTCTGCTCTCGTGAGACCTCACTTGGAGGATTGTGTACAGTTCTGGTGTTTTCAACATAAAAAGGACATGGAACTGTTGGAATGAGTCCACAGGACGGCCACGAGAGTGATCAGGGGACTGGAACACCTCTCTTATGAAGATAGGATGAGCAAGTTGGGCCTGCTCAGCCTGGAGAAGAGAAGGCTACATGGAGATCTCATAGCAGCCTTCCAGTATCTGAATGGGGCCTATAGGGATGCTGGGGCATGGACTATTCGTTAGGGACTATAGTGAGAGGACAAGGGGTAATGGGTTCAGACTTAAACAGGGGAAGTTTAGATTGGATATGAGGAAGAAATTCTTTACTGTGAGGTTGGTGAGACACTGGAATGTGTTGCGCAGTGAAGTTGTGAATGTTCTGTCCCTGGCGGTGTTCAAGCCCAGCTTGGACATAGCCTTGGGTGGCATGGTTTAGTGGGAGGTGTCCCTGGGCATGGCAGAGGGTTTGGACCTAGACAATCTTAAGGTCCTTTCCAACCCTAACTGTTCTATGATTCTATGATTCTATATATTACAATCCTAAGTTCTTTCTAAGTCTACCTTGTTGCTGTTCAGCGCCGGCATGCTATTTCATTGCCTTTTTTTGGTGGGAAGGGAAACTCTGCTCTTCTTCTAATTCTTCTACGACAATTTTCACTGAAGAAGTAAATATGAAAAGGCAGCTTGAAAGGTGAAACCACTGACAGACTGTCTTACAAATAACATTATGCATTTAACCTGGACAAGAAATCACTGGAATATCTTGATTTCATGCTGCACAAAATATCTAATTGGAGAATAAACCAGATGTATTTTTCTTAATTTTTTGCCTTAAATGCAACATGCAGTTGGAGACTAAAATGAGAAGCAAAAATTAATAATGTACACATTTATTTTGTTAATGTGCATATAAAAATTTAAACCCACATCTATCAGCACTATAAAATTTTCTATGCCTTCACATAGATGAAAAGTTTGAAATATTTTCTTGACATAGTCATGAACACTTTAGATTCAGCTTTTAAACTCTGTATAACTGCATTGTTCAAGACGGAAAATACCAGTTATTTCACTGTTTAAATGTATCTAATTTTTTTGTCCTTTTCAACAGACGGAAGTGAAAAGAGAAGTTACCATCATAGAAATTAATAATTAATCCAGCTTACTTTATAATTCAGCGTTGTAGCTATGAATATACATCTCAATAGTATCTGAGAGTCATAGTAATGGCAATGAATTATGCCTTAGTGCACCAACTTGCAGAGAGTTTTTGTTATTCCTGTTTAAGATTTCTGCAAGCCAATGCATGCAAAGATCAACAGACTGATTTTTCAGAGGCGCTTAGCCTCTGACTATCTATCTTACCTATTCATTTCATTTGGCATTGCAAACCACAGTCCATCATTTTTTTCTCTTATAACTCAAGGGTTTTGAAAATGCCATTTATAAGAAACTTTCTGACTAGTGATAAATCTCCAAAATCATTTTGGAAGCTACATTTGACTAATTATGAGAATGAAAAACATCATTGAAAGTACCAGAAAACTTATCTATTGACTTCCAGCTGGTAGCTGTTGAAGCAACGAGAAACAAGGAGTAAAAAATAAAAACATAATTAAGGCTTTGGATTGATATGGGGTTTGTTTGGTTTTTTGTTTTGTTTTTGTTTGGATTTTAAAGTGGGTACAAATAACTGCACATCATGTCGTGCACTGACTTTAGATTGTTTTAAAAAAGAAAATATGAAACAATCAGAAAATAACCCTGAGCTCCAAAGTGTTCCAGAAACCCTAATGTCTAGTGGTTTAAGATAGTCTGCATATGGTTTTATTTTCAGGCCTTATTAATGAATTATATCTTACTCAGAAGATATAAGCCTCATATATTTTAAAGATTGTATTTACAAAAACAAAACCCTCAAACATAAGTAATCCGTTGATTCTAGTTACAGCAATCAAAACATCTAGGAGATAGAAGTGATTTCTATTTACAGGCCTAGTTGTAGTCATTCGTCTTAACCAATAAATGTCACAGAATCATAGAGTAGTTAGGGTTGGAAAGGACCTTAAGATCATCTAGTTACAACCCCCCTGCCATGGGTAGGGATACCTCACACTAAACCATGCCACCCAAGGCTCTGTCCAAGCTGGCCTTGAACACCGCAAGTGATGGAGCATTCACAACTTCCCTGCGCAACACATTCCAGTGCCTCACCACTCTCAGAGTAAAGAATTTCTTTCTCATATCCAGTCTAATCTTCCCCTGCTTCAGTTTGAACCCGTCACCCCTTGTCCTCTCACTACAGCCCCTAATAAAGAGTCCCTCCCCAGCATCCTTATAGGCTCTCTTCAGATACTAGAAGACTGCTATTAGGTCTCCATGCAGCTTTCTCTTCTCCAGGCTGAACAGCCCCACCTTTCTCATCCTATCTTCATATGGGAGGTGTTCCAGTCCCCTGATCATCCTCGTGGCCTTCCTCTGGACTTGTTCCAACAGCTCCATGTCCTTTTTATGTTGAAGACACCAGAACTGCACACAATACTCCAAGTGAGGTCTCATGAGAGCAGAGTAGAGGGACAAGATCACCTCCCTCGACCTGCTGGTCACGCTCCTTTTGATGCAGAACAGGATACTCTTGGCTTTCTCGGCTGCAAGCACACACTGCCGGCTCATGTTCATTTTCTCATCAACCAACACCCCCAAGTCCTTCTCTGCAGGGCTGCTCTGAATCTTTTCTCTGACAACCTGTAGCTGTGCCTGGGATTGCTCCGATCCAGGGGTAGGACCTTACACTTACCTTGATTAAACTTCAAAAGGCTGGTATCAGCCCACCTCACAAGCGTGTCAAGGTCCCTCTGGATGGCATTCCTTCCCTCCAACTTATCAACGAACCACACGGCTTGGTGTCATCGGCAAACTTGCTGAGGGCACACTCAATCCTGCTGTCTATGTCACTGACAAAGACATTGAACGAGGCCAGTCCAAACACCAATCCCTGAGGGTACCACTCGTTACTGGTCTCCAGTTAGACATTGAGCCATTGAGCACAATTCTTTGCTTGTGGCCATCCAGCCAGTTCTTTTTCCACCGACTGGTCCACCTATCAAATTGATGTCTCTCCAACTTAGAGACATGGATGTCGTGTGGGACAGTGTCAAACACTTTGCACAAGTCCAGATAGATAACATCAGCTGCTCTACCCCTGTCCATCAGTTCTGTAGCCCCATTATAGAAGGCCATGAAATTTGTCAGGCAGGATTTCCCCTTAGTGAAGCCATGCTGGCCTTCACCAACCAGGTGACATAGAAACACACAGAAAAATCTCAAGTTTGTTCAAAGTTCCATGGTGCCTTAAACCCTTTGTAATGGAATTATTTACCTAAGTGAGAGACAATTTAGGAAATACAATGAAGATAAAATTAAACAGAGTAACTAAGTATATAGTGTTTTATGGTTTCTGCTTTTGCTTATGGAAAGACTACAGCTAAAATGCAGAACTGAGAAAAAATGATCCGGCTTGCATAGCTGAAAATTTAGCAGTAATGCCTTATGATAGTGGATTAAACACTTATTTAGCCTTAACACACTTATTTAGCCTAACTTCAGAACAGCTTATGAGTCGGGTAATTACACAAGGTGTAAGTTATTGCAAAACCTGATGTTACAACATGCAATTGCAACAGACAGGTAAGAGCCTCAGTCATCAAGTATTCAAGTGCTTTGAAAACTGAAATCTTCAATATTGTAAAGCCACAGATTTTTACTTGTCATTAATACTTTGAAGAGAATTTGCAAGATTTGATCAAGAAAATCCACCCAAAATGAATATCAGCTTTGAAAACATATTGTAATTCCAATACATATCTGTAGGATATAGCAATAATGTAAACAAACAATTTAATAGCAGACAGTAAAATATTTGACATTGTGCAAACATGAATGATAAGTAAGACTGCAGCATACAGAATATAACTCTCACACTGCACAGATCAAGGAAGTAACCCCTACCTACTCTCTCTATGCCTCTCACAATGTTGCAAAGTGTGTATTAAAACCACAGTGCAGTATTCTGTCATACACATCCCATGTACTATCAAACATATTGATGAAAGAGCAGGTGGAGAACTGAGCTATCAAAAAATTATAAATCCAGTTCATCTGTATTAAGCATTTAATAGAGTATTTCTGCATGGAACAAAAAAATAAGCACTACATAAATATTGCAAAAAGTTCCCTATTCTCAGATAGGCATGTCTCTTACAAATGTGGCCTCATGCAATTTTATATTTAGACTTTGTACTGAAGGCATCCAGATGGTGTAGTAAGAGCATTCCAAAAACTATAACTGGGATCTTTGCTGGCAATGACAGCTTCCAGCTACTTAAAGCTGTTATTTCCTTATTCTTCAACAAACAGGGAGAGTTTTGTGACAACACTGGAGAAAATGAGAGTCTTTAAGAATTTATGACATGGCAATTTTCACCTTTTCTCATCCAGCTGAGAGTATTCCCTTTGTAATTACAGAGTAGTTGTTACTACACACTGCCTTTTTCTTTACCTTCCTCTTTCCTAAGAGCCATTTCTAAACCTGACTGCCCACTAAGAGATATTCCTTCAGTCAGCATACAGAAGAAAATGGACATGATTACACTCTTGGACATATATCTTTCCTTTTAGTACAGTCCTTCATTTTAAATTCACTAGAATCATTATTTATTATTGCCTCATAAAACATGGCAATGGTACCATTATTGCTCCTACTCTACAAATGCTGTAGATGTTGATAACATAGAGACTAATGAAGACACAGATGTCAACATACTCAAATAAATTGGAAATACTCTCAGGTTAGCTGAGAAGCAAGCATGTAAAATATTACACCAGTTATGGACCAGTTTCAACTCTGTCTGGAAACACTAGAAAGTCATCCATCTATATCACTGGGGTTTTTAACTTTTCCTTTGTAACTGAATTATGTTTTCAGCAGCATGATCAAACAAAAGTTTGGATTTAAGTCTCACTTCCAGTTGTGAAGAACTTCAAATCTTTTATGCATAAGTTTTTGTAAAACTCTACAAATATCTTAATAATAGAGTGCCATTTTTTTCAGCTGATTGTGAAAAGAAAACTAGATATACTTTTTTTTTTTTTTTTTTAATTACTAGCACATGACATTTTACTTACAGACTTCAAATTCAAATGTCTGTGTGCATCCATGGTCTAAACTTCCTGGTTTTTTATATATTTTAAGTTTTACTACAGATACTATAGTGTAATATCGGAAAGAACCTAATGCTACATCAACTTATGCTTCCTACACTTGACTGACAGACCAAGTCACTGAGTATAAGCACACTGAATTAAGATCACTTGAAATGCACCTTACTCAGTGGTAGTCTTATTACCATGCTCAATATGCTTGCCAGGTTCTGCTTAAAAATATTCTACAACCAAAGCAGCAAGGCTTGCAGAAAAAGTTGAGATCTGTCACAAAAGTATCAGGCAATACAGGTAATAACTGCAGAGTACTCATACCTATGCATGAATTACATCAGTGACATGACAACATTTGTTAATCTTGGTTTTTGGCAGGTAGCCGCCTGCTACTTGGCTTTCGGTTGTTGTTTGTTGTTTTGGGGTTTGGTTTGGTTGCTTTCTTTTTTTTTTTTTTTGAATCTTCAATGTGAACACAAGCAACATTTTTTTAAAGACAAATGGCAAACCTTCTGATCTTGGTTATATTTCATAATGAAGCAAAAAAAAAGGGCACAAACGCAATTTTCTTCTCAGAGTCACCTTTAAGGAGTTGTGTTTGATCAACAGATGCTTTTTTATTCTGAGCTGCCTGAATTAGAACTGGCTTCCTTCTTGTTTCATTAATTGATACTACAATGATTACTTTCCTAATCTTGAATAGTATAATAAGCCTTATGGGTTAAAGCCTATAGAGTCTGCCAAGGGCAAACTTTAGAGAAGCAGAAGAAGAAAATTTCATTCCTGTTGAATGAGGTTCCATATAGGCCCCGACAAAGCACAGTTAAGCAGAGCACCAGAAGAGCAAATACCTAATCAGCGGAGATCCTGCTACATGCATCTGGTAATTCATGTCTCTCTCAGCGCTGTAAGGATCAGTTTTTCAGAAAGCATTGAAATATATATTGTAATTGCATCTGGAGCAAACTATGTGATAAAGAAAAAATAAGCTCCTATTTGGTAACTATTCAGATTGCAACATGTTTCTGAATATATTCAAGAAGTGTCATCTATCACAATCATCAAATACCTAATATTTGATCTGTTCTGCACACTCCATCCATTACTGCTTACTGATACCAAGAAGTAATATTAGAAGGGGCATATTCTGTTCCAGTAGCAGAACTTTATGGTATTTTAGTAACAGACGGCAATTATTTTAGTTATTCTGTAAGACACAACAATGTCACAGATCATTGCTGGCAAATCATAGATTTATTGTGGGTTGTTCATGTTCTTACTCAGATGACATTAGTTCTTTATGCAACAAACAATTCCACTGAAACTGATGAAACCACACCCTGACTAAAGTGCTCCCAAGCCTGAGTATAAGAATCTGACACTAATTCCTTCCATCTGCTTTCAGCAATTCAGATTATGAAGTGTACATAAGAAAATTCAGAAAACTTAAAAGCAAGAATTCAAAGCAGTAATAATTAAGGTATTTTGAAGCAGGTGACAGATTAATTATCATCTGAAAGAGGTCAAAGTCACTAAATGGCTGACCTAGCCAAAATATTTTCTCTAATCAAATGTACCTGTTTTGTCTCTTGCCAAACTGGTTTGTTAGATTCAATCCTTTGGGAAAGTTATATATTGGCATGGAAATAACGTTCTAATCACTTCATAAAGGTCAAGGCTTTTTATTTAACCAGTGCTATTTACCACATTTTGTAGACCTTCATCCGCATTCTAATGTGCTCCTGAGTGACACACTATCATTTGACGTCACCTTATATAGCTATACAATAAAAGTATTATACTCATACAGATTCAGTTAAAGGAAATTCAATCTTGACTGTATGATCTATTCATAATTTTGGTCTGAATGAAGCAAACTGAATACAGAAATTTCAATGCAATAGTCTGATGTTTCAATACAACTGTTTTTGTGAAGAAAATAGGAGTTACACTTTCACCTGAAAAAAGAAATAGCTGGGTTTTTTAATTTAAACCATGCTTACAGAGATGTATTCTTTCAAAATCAATGTATATCCACTGCTGGCTAAGATAATGATCTGGAATGAAGAACCTACCACTCAGTTATATATTTGCTGATTTAGACTGATGTCTTTAAAGCCCAGTAGTATGAGGATAAAAGCTTTATTATGTACGTTTGCATCAAAAGGCATTTTTGCTTCATATAATGTTCATTGAACCTATTGACTACCAAGTCTCTCTGAACTGGACCACTGACTCAACAGTGATGCTGTAGAAAGGGCAAAGAATCTTGCACATATAGGCAGCTTTTCTGAATGCTTTTAGGAACAACCTCATTCCCCTAGAAGCAAAAAAAATGTATCCTCTGAGTTTTTCAGGATTTTTTTTTTTTTTTCATTTGAATAACAAATAACTGGTACTTGTGGAATGCTGATAGTGAGCAGACTTATGAAACGGTAGAGGAATAATAGAGCAGATATTTAGAATAGATCTATGTAATCTGGTTATCTGAGATGCAAATTTCTGGAACTTATGAACCCCTCACACTGTTCAAAGTGTATCTTTACAAGTGCTATTTATACACCATTAATTACTATGTAAGTCACCTGGAAATGACCAGAATAAATGAAATTATTTCCTAAACTGAATCAGCATTTAAAATGTCTGTGTCTAATTTTTTAGAAACCAGGCAGTTCAAGATGTATGTCTCCACACATTGTGTTTTCAGGTTTGATTTAGTGATGCTCTAATCAAGTAGAAAATTTTATGTAGAATTTTTGTGTAGAAACTGTATCTCAAAGCCTGATTTTTTTTTTAATGTAGAAACTGTATGTTTATGTAGAAACTGTATCTCAAAGCCTGATTCACTCAGTTCCACTTGAAAGCATTCTATAATTCTTCATCACATGCTGCAGAGGCTGGCATGTGTCCCCTAACAAAGTCAATCAAAAACAATCTGGAAGAACCTATTTTAACTAAGCCCTATACTTAAAAACAATCCAAAAAATCTCCCCTACCACCCTTACCCAGTGTGCCAGCCCCTTAGCAAAAAGCTTCAGTAACTGTATTACAGATGCATAGATAATTTGTTTCATAGATACAAACTGTTTCCTGCATGCATTTCTAAGTTCTCTCCTGCTTACACTTTTATTCCTACATCAAAGCCAAATCTTATTTTTCTTCACAGTCTAAATAACTTCCAAATCCTAACACTGGGACTTGCCTCTGACTTCTTTTTTTTATTGTTTTCTAGGTATCTGCTTCTTTCATAAACATCTCACTTCCCAAGTAAAACAGCTTCCTTGAACTTACAACCTGTATGACCTCTCAGCCCTTAAATGACTTTTATAATCTCTTGTTTCTCACTTTGTTTCCAGTTTTGGCCTATCTCAAGACAAATTCTTTAAAGCAAGATCAAATCTAGCTATTAAACCAGAAAAAGCCAAAGAGTTTTTCACACATGACACACAACCAGTGTCATGTACCGGTGTGCTTCCAACCCTTCCTCTGTTACTATTCTATGTTGTCTGTGGACATTTTTTAGGTATCACAGATGCTCAGATTGCTTGGGAGAAATTGCTAAACGCTTTACTTGGAGTATAATGTATGATATTACATGACCCTTTTTATAACAATAGCAAAAACACCCAAAAAACCCTACTAATGAAAATCATACAAATAGGCACTGAAAATGTGTATCAGATTTGGAGATGCAAGACATCTGCAGAGAATCTTTTAAGGGCAAGAAACAGGTTAAACACTTCTAGACCTGAATACAAATGAACTTCAGAGGGATTTGACAACTGCATCAAAAGTTTCCAGGTATACATCTTCTATTAAACCCCCCAAAATACTGTTTCTAGTTACAGTGTTCTTTTTCAAACAATCACAATCTCTATTTCTAGCCAAAGTTTTCAGATCAAAGCCCTTACTAGTAAATCAGTAGACTTTCCAACTACACATACAGCCTAACCTTAGGCACACAGCATGCGTGACAGTCATAAGCCTGTATTCCAAGTACATTCAAAGAGGTATGCTAATGACGCTTCTAGTTCAAACGAGTACACAAGATGTCTTAAATTGGACAGTAAGAATTCCATTCATGCCAGCAATAGGACTACTTTTTCAATCAGATATTATGCAGAACAGTGCCATAATCTGACTTACAACATACAGCAATTGTAGCAGGTCTACATTCTGTACTAAACCATAATACAGGTATATTATTTAGAAAGTAAAAAGATTCCTTAAACAGCATTAACAATTTCAGGGGAAAATGTGTCAGTTTTAATGATTATTTTTTCTTCAGAATACCATGAATGTTCTGAAAGTTACATTAAATATTGATCTGTTTCTGAGTATCACCATCCAATCCCTCCGTAAGTTTGCTTTTGTGCTTTCAAATGAAAAATGTACTTAACATGACAAAACAACCTTTGAACTACTGCCATAGGAAGTTGGATTGCCTGCCATTCCCCAAGCAGAGGGATACTTTGAAAAATTCTCTGCATACTTTAATTGCTCTGCAAGAACAACATATAGCCAAATAAACAAAGATGACTCACACAATTATTTACTAACACTTCATTTTAGTCACAATTTAGTCACATGCATTGAGAGAAGTTGTGTATATTAATGTGTCTTTTCTGTGAACATTTATGTAAACAAAATACCCAGTGTTCATATATGGCAAACAAAAGAATAATACACGAAGTAAAAATGAATTAATTTTCAAGATAGTGGAGATTCAAGATAGTGGAGAAGTTTCATAAGTTTTGCAATTATTTCATTCTGTCACTGAATCATCTTACATAGCAGCTAATTAGTACTTCTTTACAGTGACTGGAATGCCTTTAAATTCACAGAGGACCATCCAAAGCATAAATTTACACTTAATTTTGTTACAAAATTTGCAGCTCTGCTCGTGTAATCAGTTAAGAGCTACTCCCAGGCCTGCATATATGAGAAAAATTTATGTAAAGCTCAGACAGTTCAATTTGCAGGCTTTGCATGATGCATTTAACATAGGAGTTTTATTGCCAGAAATCTATATGCTGTACCTACTGCTACTAACTTCTTTTAGTGGAATTCCACTTCAGTAATAGTCTAACTGCATTGTATACCTTTTCATTTACCTTTCTAGCTTGGGTGAAATGAATATTTTCTTATCAGCATAGGAAAGGAATTCCTACCAACCATCTCAGGTATGTATAAGGCATACAGTGGGAGAAAATTATTTGGAGGGCAGGAGAAGTGAATTAAGTGGAGATCTGAGAAGGTGATTTGAAATAGATATGGAAGAAGGGTTCCAAAATGCAAATGTAGAGGATTCATAAATATGGAATGACTGGGTAGAACTAACAGAGGATTTTTCTTTCCAGGTGTCCCCCTGTTCTTGTCAAACTTTATGTTTGTGCCATGACAATAAGAGCTCAGACAAGCAATTCCAGGACACAAAGTTTAAAGATCTAGTAGGAACACTTTGCTGAAAATATACTGCTTAATTCTGCATAACCTGCAGGTGGAAGGATAATACTCCATGAATATAAATCTCTTTTGAGGAGTTAAAAAACAGAAACAGTTTAAAAACTTAACTCATCTCTCATCTTTAGATTCTCTTTGGTGTAATGCAATGGAAAGTACTGGGCAATTAGCTACTTACTGAGTGCTACTGCACGAACTGTGTCACACTTGCCATTATGAGACACTTCTCAGAAATTTAGATGACAGTGAAAAGTTTTCAGGCAGGAGTTTGTTATTTTGTGCTTGATGCTATGTTCTGTGAATTTTATTGATGTTTATTTTCAGCTCCTTTTTTAGACTGGCTAATAGAATCTTCTGACGTTTCCTCTACATGCCTGTTTAAATCTGCACTGCATAGTTGTCATCATTTTATAATGAACTTGTCCAAAGATTCTTGTACGTATTCACAAAGTTGAATCACCATACTCTGGTTTATTATGATTGATGCTTTAGAAGAGATGTTTGAAAGTGGCAATATAAACACTAGAATGTATTAAATTAGTCTGTATGTTCAGTTCTCTCATTTTTTGTGTCAGACAGGGAAGATAGCAGCTACGTTCCCTAGAAACATTGTCTGTAACTCTGCAGTCTGAAAAATGAATAATTAAAACTCTACAGAGGCCTCAACTAAGTTTTAAAAAAGTCTTATCAACTGCATGGCTACACATTTTGGGTTTGTATTTTGTATCTTTCCTGATGGATTGCAAACACAATTAATGAACCTAAGAAGCATTTAAAACATCTCTAGTAAACTAAGGCACTAGAGAGAAACTAAGGCACTAGAGAGAAATCTTCTTCCACTGTTATTTACATCAGTTTTTAAAGATTGAACATTGATTCATAGACAAACTTCTGTATTTTAATTATGCACTAATAATGGGTTAGCTTCTGATTTAAGGATAATAGCCATAATTGATCTATCAGAGTTGCAAGCGTTTCACATGAAATGCATTAAATGCTTTTAGGAAAAAAAGTCCAACGACAAAAAAATCTTGCACCATGTTTGAATTTTCTTAAGCAAATGATAATCAGATAATGTTTAAGCTTTACTGAATGATTTTCTTTGCAGTAATTTTTCAGTGCTCATCAGCAATAAATTACTTTACGGTGAAAATGCTATTTGGATTGATAGTGGTTTTAATTCTTATTTTGTAAGCCAAATTACTTATTTTACCCTCTTGCGCTAAGCAATATACTTCAAAATGCAAAAATCTCTGTAATTTACTCATTTAAAGGCTTTCTTGACTCTACTCCACATGATTTTTGGTGGAAAATAGCAGAACTTACGGCATCTGCTTGATGCTGATTAAACTTGCATATAGTTTCTTCTGAATCTGAATCATTTTGAAGATCCATTGCATTCTGTTTTTTGAAACCATTTTTTCTGTATGACAATATTAACCTTTTTTTTTTTTTCCATGTGGAAAACTGCATAAGGAAGGTAAGATCCTGTTTAAATATCAGCACATGTTTGAGCCAGTAGTCAGCTACAAGATGGCCTTTAGGGTTTGAGGACTACAACCTGTTAAAAAAAAAAAAATATATATATATAGACATCAGTTGTGATATTCAGAATTTTTTTCCACAATCCAGTGATTTCCTCCAGTTGTTCTGCTCTTCAGGAGCTAGGAAACATATGAACTCTGGGACAGTCATAGTAAAGTGAAACGATGGACTTCTGTATATTAGCTCTGAGGTCTTGAGATATACTCCTCGAAGACTGAATTGAGAAATGATGAGCAGTCGGCTTAAGAGATAAAGCCTTTTCTACAACACTGTCTAGATGTTGCAAATGACATGGAGCCAAAACATGGGCAATCCTGAAGAAGAAAAATGGTGAGAAGAGATCCTATGAAGAGAAGGAGAAACCAAACAAACGAAAAAATACCAAACAAAACCCTATTGTAAGTGCAAAGATTTAAATACAAACACCCAATGACTAAGGAAATTATATTCCAAATACTTGTTGCAGGTTGGCTATTAAAAATTATACAAACAATTAAAGATTATATAAACAATTATTTAACTGTAATAGCCAGTCAGATATAAAGATGTAATTATTTGCAGTGGAATTGTAATAATGGTTCATAAAGACATTTTTGAGATGACAGGTTTTTATTTTTGTCCTGGAGTTCATTTCATTATTAAATGTTAGTTTCTAAGGAAGGTAATTCAGGAATGATTTTACAAGGAAAGTTAATCTTTTCATTTCTGGAGATGTAACAATGTAAAAATGTGAAAATATATATCTACTTCATTAGTATATGTAAGCATAGCAATTTACCTGTATGAATATCTAGCTATTCTGTCTCATGGGAAAAATGTTGACCTTTGTCTTACTGTGTATTTAATGTAGAAAAGTAAATATTGACCTTTTGAGTTAATATCTGTCTTTAAGTTAGTAGAATGCTCCACAGAAAATTATATCACTTTCATCAGCCAGCTAAATTAGCAGTACAGAATCTTGGACAAATATCTGTATCACCAGTTTCAAATATCCCTTTCACATTACATAATATATATTTGTATTTATGAAAGTCTATATTTAAAATACCAGCCCTCTGTTTGAGAAATGTATTTAAGTGCCAAAATGGCTGTCTGCTGCTGTTTTTAATGAAAACACTATTTTCTGAAAACTAGTATTTTTTAAAGGCGTATGTGCCACAGAATTGTACTTTCCTAACTTCTGAGTTGCTTCCAAGTGCTGTTTCAAGTGAAACTCTGTGGTTTAGGTAGAAAATATTTTAAAATCACAAGAGAGTTCTGCCATCATAATTTGTAACTGCTGAATATAAACAAGCAAACCAACCAACAAACCTGAAAAATGGTTGCCCATAACCTGAATTGTAGACAAGATAAACTATAGGTGTCCTTATATTTAGAAATAAATTTAGAATTAGAGTAAATTTTCTCAGAACTTGACATCTGCATAGAGACCCCAGCTGAAATCCTATGCCGTTTTTTGCAAAGTGTTTATTAATAAATGACTCTGCTTACTGAAATTCAGCAGACCAGGCATATTTCCATTTCTTCCCAAGTTGGAAAGATTTATATAACTGAATCCTGGTCTGTGGTTGTTGCACCTCACTAAACATGCAAGCTTTCTAAAAAGTGAAATTCGATGGTTTATCTGTTTTAAAGTTCTCCTTTCTGAAAATGCTAGTGATGTGAACTTTGAAATATGATATTTTCAAATGCATTTGTGCAGCTGCAAATTTGGTGAGACACATCTGTTGTTTCATATTGGCAGAACACTAAATAACTGATTTCTATTCAGAAGTGCCCTGGCTGGTTTACTTCAATGCAAGGGATCATTTTAGTCTAATTATTTGTATTCTTGCTTTTCTTTGACAATTTTTTTGTGCTAGTTATTCTTAGCTGGTCACCCACTTTTACATTACTTTGGAGAAATACTGGTCTTGTTATAAAATTCAGTTGTGTTCTTCAAATCTCTGTAGCATGTGGCTTTCCTTCCTCTAAAAAATTAATGATCTTTTCAAGTCTTGATTTCATAATTGCTACCAAGCTTTTTTGTCATTTTTGTCCTTATTTAACTTGCTTATTAAATCACCCCTATGCTGATGTCAGAGAGGTTTGCATCTCGTTCTTTGGGCCATGCTTTGAATGAAGGCTGAGGCAGCCACTGATTCTTGTCCTCCAGACTCATTCGGCACATCAGGCAGAATGAACAACGTTGTTAGGCTCTTACAAACTGCACATGGCTGGTAGTTTATTAATTTGAACAGCCTGGATTTTGAAGTGTGTTCTTTAGCCATGGTTCCTAAAAGACTATTCAGAGCTTGGTAGCATTTTATTATAGTTAAATAGAAATCTTTGCCAGTGAGCTGAGTGCAGTGGCCAGCATTATTGACACAGGGATAGCCATATTACAAATGACAGCAATTGCTCTTCACCATTCAGTTCTGGAAAATGGATATCATATTTCACATGAAATGGACTGGGAGAAAAGAGATGATGTGACGGTTAAAAGTAACACTTCTAAGGAATAAGTGCTCCTTTGAGGATGGTCACTTGTCAGAGAAACAGCAATAGCATGGGTATTGCATTGTGGAGTCTTTCTTGCTTTGTGTTGCACTGTTGACCTTGGGATTTTTTTAATGGCACAGGGAAGAGTTTTTAGTAATGAGTTGGGCTTGATTCTGCCTTCTATGCTGTACCCAGGGAAATGCATTTGAATGAAGCTAATTGGCATAAAGACAAAAAAAAATAAACATTGTATGAGTGGGTTTCTGGTTTGTTTGGGTTTTTTTTCCTTCTGGCCCGCTTAGCTAGGTGCTTTTTTTTTCCAGAAATTAAGCAAAGAATACATTTCCGTTCCACAAACATCACTTGGAAGTTATCATCACTGACTTATTTTAGAGGAAAACACTGATCTATACTGAAAATTGCATCTCCTTGGAACAATTGATGGTTTGTTTGGTTTTTTTTTTTAATATAACAAACAATACAGCTGAAGCTTGGCAAGAACATTCCTAAAATGGAGACTTGTCAATATGTTTCTCTCTTAAACTTAAAACCCTCACGAATATATTGTTAAAACCTTTTATTAAATGCAAGAGAGGTCTGATCGGAAAAGAATGTTCTTACACCAGCCTGTGGTTTTGAGTAATTTTTCTAGGCAAGTTAAAGTCTCGTGAAAATATTTTCACATTTGAAGTGCCGACATAATCTTAACTATAGCAATGTGATCAGCATTAGTGCTAATACAAAAAAGAAAAAAATCAACATTGATCTCAACAAAACAGAAAAATAAATGAAAAGCCTATATCTGTACTTGCACTTCTTGAATGAGTATCTAAGTTGTTGGGTGCTGCCAAAGTATGCTATTTTTCTTGAGATTTACTCCGTATAAAAGAAACTAAAGTTGTTTTCTTGTTTTCAGCAATTTTACTCAATTTCTACTCAGAGCATAGCACATTAGCCTGTCAAGAAAAATCATCACCTAGCAGCTCCAGATATGTTTCTAACATTCTTTTATGAGCTTCTACTAATGGATATATGCCATCAAGAGAGACTACACTGATGTAATCATATGTGTCTCTGTGTGTCTGCATGTGCACTGCACAATTATGTTGCTGAATGTGTATCAGATTTTTGATTTTATGGGTATGACATAAGTTTACATATAAAGTGGGCTTTTACATATAAAGTGGGCTTCTTTCTCACTTCCCTGTGCCCCCTGAAATATGTGTTGCATTTTTAAGTTAACACATAGAAGTCTTGTGTCTGTTTAAAATATGGTTTCTGTTCTCAGGATGCATTTTTCTGCAATATTTTATTTCTTAATATAAAGACAGAGAAGAGGCTATGCGGGATGAGTATTTTAGAGTTACTTTTTCTAAGTTGTTGATTTTGTTTTCTCTTATATTCTCAACTTTTTTACTTCTTAGGTGAAAGGGTTCTCCCTTGTATTCTGACATAAGACTGAATTATCTCTCAGGAGATAATCAGATCTTGGCCAAGAATCATGCAGTTGTAAACACAGCAATATCTAACAGCACAGTAGTTGGAACCATGCAGAATTATACCTTACTGCAGGTAAGCACAGTGGAAGGATTAAAGTGAAATCTACTGGTTTCTTGGTAAGTCTGGTGTGTAATGCATGTGTGTGCATGTACTACCTGTAATCACCCGTGGTTCCTCATTTTTTAGTGTTTATTCTTATGCTCTGATGTCTGGCTACTTGCTCTTTTGTTGACAGTTGTGGAGAAGATGGCAAAGCAGGTTGTAGTGAGTAGGTATTTACTAAACATTCCTGTGAAATGAGACAAGAAAAGAAACTAGGAGAAGAAGAAAGGAAGAGATGGGAAGAGTAGCTCAACTGTAGGGTATTACCTGAAGACAGATATGCTAGTTAGAATGTGAAAGAATTAACGCTGCAGTGAAAATCAGCATCATAAAATGTTTCTATTCAAAGCTTGTGAGCCTGCCTCACATGAATTAAAGTCTGCTGCAACCCTGAAGGCTCAGCCTGAGCTGAGTGTTCAGGTTGTTATTAAATTCTCATATCTTCTTTCTGATGTCAGGATTTTGAAGCTTTTGTAAATATTAGTAGAAAAAAAAATTCTATCAAACAAATGATGCAAACATCATTGCTTCATGACAAAAATCTTTCCAGAGGGACTTGATAGAAGAAAACTAGATGGATTAAAAAATAATTTGAAATTGCTGAGAAAAGCTAATAAAACTTCTGATTTCTATGTGGTGACATTTGTCTACATGCTGAGAGCATTACAGGTGTTTGATGCTTTCAGATGGAAGAGAAAGAAAACAAGGGAATCACTGTGTTCATTATAATATTAATTGGAGCAAAACATGAAGACTCATAGATTCATTGATTCATTATACATGTATACATATATATTTTCTCTTTGTATACTTGGGGGTTGCATATGAAAAGGTTCACATTTCCACAACTGAAGATTAATATCAAATATTTAAACAGAAAGGTTTTCTAGGCCGATAACAACTTCAAACCATCTTTATATAGCTATATTCAATAGGAAAATTATGTTAAGATGAATTGCAGAACAATATTTGAGAAAGATCTACTGCCTTAGTAGTGACATATCTGAAGTCAAAATCTCTCCAAAATGGCAACCATACTATACATATATAATTACTTTGGTTTTAATAGGAGATATCATTCCAGAATACATATTCCCAAAATGGGAAGTTTGAGCATGCTTAAGATGTATATTCTTTGTGTTGGAAGTGGCTTTTCAGAAGCCTTTACTTTTACAACAGTAGTTACTCAATAAAAAAACACTAAATATTAAATATTAAATGGTGTAAGTACTTTATGGGGGTTTTAAGCAAAAAGCACAGCTTTGAACAAAATTTGTAAAGTAAATGGTATTTTTTTCAGCTGCACATTAAACTAAATTTGCAGTGCAGGATGATGTAGGTCATTTCAACAGGTGTAAGGATGCTGCTGCAGCCAAGAACAAAGTAATTTAATCAGACTGCACATACTGTTGATAGATTATGATTAACAGCATTTTTTTCTGATGAACAAAAAATGTTTAGATAGATTTTTGAAAACTATTTTAGTGAAGATTAAAGTACCTTATTATATTAGGATAATTACAGGATCCAGCTGTTAGTAAATCAAGAGTACATTCCACTAATTTTCAGTGCAACAGTTGGTATTTCTTTCGGATTTATTTTCAGTTACAGAATGTTCATTATTGTGCACAGATGTTCAGCCCTCACAACTTTCTTCTTCTAAGATAATAAACCTATTCATTTATTCCACTTCAGCTAAGATGTTACTATTTAGTGACAGGTTTTGTCACAAGATTTGTTGTGAATATTTCACTACAGAGCCTGTATGGATTTTGTTGTTTTCCTGCTGCATGGTGTTGATGACATCAGTTCTTGTCTCCTATGGTTTATCAGATTTTGTTCTATGAGAATATGAAGAAAATATTTGACTCTGCTACTCTTCAGATTATCAGTCTTTTTATTCTGTAACATATTCTCTATTACTAAACTCCACAGCAGTACTGTAAAGTCATATCTGCTAAGTCACTGTGTTATGAAAATTTTAGTTAGCAGACATTGACATTAGAGGCATCAGCTACTGTAGCTACTTTCAGGTGCTGAGCTGTTTCTCAGACATCAACTAAGCCTGGCTGAACGAGGATTTGAAGTGACAGATACAATGTGCTTCTTTTATGAGCTTTGTATTGAGTGACAGACACGGTGTGCTTCTGTTATAAGCTCTGTATTGACAAAGTGTCCTGTAATAGGATAGATCATGTAAGAGACATCAACTTCTGTCACTGCTGTTATAATTTTATGGATTTTAAGCATTACCATTTTAAAATTGTGCTCTCCTGCTCTTTAAGAAAAAACAAGTTCAAATACAGGCTCTTCAGATATTTGCTTAATGAACATATGGGACAGTTTGCAGGTATTGTGAGCACGGGTTGCATCCTTCACTGGAAATGAGCCTATAGCTCTTGGATGTATATTTTGTGAGATATTTATACAGATCAGATCGCAATCAAAATAGCTTATGCCTGTCCTAGTTTTGGCTATGCACACACATGCAGCTTTAACTTGTGAAGTAGCTTTAACTTGTCAGGTTCACTGGATCAAATCCTCATTTCTGAACCATCCATCTAAACTCCTTTATAATTAGTGGGAAGAAATACTCAAAGTGCATAACTGATCTTACTCTAAAAAAATGCTTGAAACAGGTTACAGGGTTCATAAAGTATGAATTAAAAGTATGAATTTCTTTTTATTGACTGAAAAAAGCTAAAGCAGCTCTCTCAGATGCAGATGTGTTACACAGTAGATTTGAAATGCTGAGATGAATCCCATCTGAAGTATCAGACAATCAGTTATCTTATGTTCTAAGGACAGTAAGTATGCCAACTGCTGATCTTGTGAATGAACTATTTCACAATGCTGAGCAGCATTCACTCTATAAATCTTCTCTATTTGAACATTAAAAATACTTCTTAAATAGGAGAATATAATTTACCCCTCACCATGTGATAAAATGATGCTATTCTAGAACAGCCCAGATTCAATGAGAATTCTCTCTACTTACTGAAATGCTTAAGCATGACTCCACAATTCCAATTTTTATAAAGCCTTATGAATACTGGAAGCTAGTTGAACTTTTTAAAAAATGAGAGCTGTTACATGAAGGATAACCTACATTTGGGTATTTGTTAACTTGTGTAATAAAATTACCAAGGTGCAGCAAGTATAAAGGAAAGCTAAATAATTAATAAAATTAAGCTAAATTAATAAAATTGTCAAATATTTTAAGTTTTTACACAATGCTATTTATTTTCTGGCATTCATTGCTACAAGCTATGACTAACGCAAAGATTGTAATAATGAATATTCTCAGTAATTCCATTACTGAGAACACATCCTTAGATAAGATAAATCCTCTCAGGAAGAGAAGATAAAACTCTTCATGTTTCCAAGCATAAGACAACTGGGAAGAAATTTCCTGTGTGGTTGGATTACTTTTCCCATCAGGTTTACCTGCTACTTAGATGACATGATGATAAAGACTACTTCCTACTTTTTATGACAGCTAAATATTGATTAATGTCATATTAAGTAACTTTTTCATAACATCTTTTTTCATAACTTTAGTTATGATTTGATTTTGTCCTATTGTTTACCAAGCATAAGGAAGTGCTTTGTCTTTCTTAGAAGTCTTTACAAGGATATGGTGTTGAAAAAAAACTTCACCAGATAGACCATTAGATCTGTCATGGAGATTATCACATTTTCAGTTAACTAATCCAAACTGGGCAGTGAACTTTGTAAAAGGAGCATACTTTGGAACAAAACCTGTTTAGGGTTCATTACTGATTGAAGCTTCTCTGTGATCTTCATGTGAATTAATTAGCTTGAATTTAAGTATACTGTACTTTAGTTCTTTCAGAAAATCCAAGCACTTCTTAGCTTCTTGCAGGCAGGGAGCTTATGTTCCTTGCAAACTCTATTATGAAGTTCAGGTTTATTTTGTTGGGTTTTTTTCTGCTGAAAGCTAGGAATTATTGTTCAACCAAAAGTTTGATTCATGCCATGTCATTATTTTTAAAAAGTATTAAACCCAAATGGAAGAAGACATATCTGTATATACCACCAACATCTTTTAACAAGATCAGAATTTATCAGTCATATCAAGTAACTAGCTCACTATGTCCTAGCCAGGCACACAGGTTTTGCTACATTGAAAATACCCTGTGCTATTGTTTTCCACCTGTTGGCTGTTTGTATGTCACAAGCAGCTAATGACATTGAGCTCTTGATCCTTCTGTGAATCTTCATGTTCTTCCTTTGGAAAGAAGGCAGTGTAACTGACAGCAGGCATCATGTAGTTGAATGATCAATTACAGTTGTTGATAAGCAAAACCAGAGAATTATGGAAAGCTGAAAACAAGCTAGAGTGTAATTTCAATTTTAAGTTAATGCAGGTACATGCAAAGTGAAGATTACGATTTCTAAAAGTAAATTAGCTTGTAAGCTTGACACAGTATGATCTGAAATTCTCTTTATTTGTGCACTCAAAGCCAAGATTTGTGACACAGTTGCTGTCTTGCTTCAAAGTTAATGGTTTATGTTTGTTTGTGGGTTTTTTGCTTATATCTTTTCCTTGGTTCATTTACTTTGCAAAGTATGACATACAATAATCCATTATCAACAAATAGACTCATACCCACATGTTCTTTCAATATAATATTATAGTGAAAGGATGATTACAACTTTTCTGGCAATTAATTCTGGTAATTGGCTGTAGGTACTGTAACCTTATGAGTTCTTTCGTTTAAAGGTTAACACTTAAAATGAGGCATTCTGTGTATGTTTAACAAAACATTTGACAGACTCGATGGTTTCATATGTGCTAAATAAACACCAGTTTATTTTTTATGAACCTGTAAAGATTCCTCAGGAATATAAAAGCAATGAGAAATATATTCACATTAGGGTATGAGTTCCCCCAGAATCAATCTCCTTTCAGAGAATTCTTTGTATTTGTTTTCCCTATAAATATCAAGTGTAAGATAAAAGGAAAAGCAAAAATTAAAAATGCTGAAGGCAAAGATTTATTTCTATTTAAACCATGATAACAGGCTTTTTTTGGGGAATGATATCTGCAATCAGGTTCCTTGCTCAGATGTCAAGATCACTATGTGGTATTTAAATATCTGTCATCCATGAGCTTTGAGAATTTTTACTTAGGTTAGTTGAAAAACCCTGACAGATTCAGCATGCTTACGATGCACTTCTCTAAGCCTGATTTGTCCTGAATGTCACAGTGATTTTTTTTTTTAATTGAATTAATGCATAAATTATATTGCTTCATTTTCTAGTTCCTAGTTGACTTGATTCATCAAAGTGTTGGAGACACCTGGATAAAACTGACAAAGCTTAATATAATTGCCCAGTGGTCGAGAACTCAACGAATTTGGTTTACACCTGTATCGGTATAAATTCTTTCATTAAGCTGTAGTAAGACCTTACTTTTATTGAAGTTCCTCTGGATTTGTATAGAACTTGCAGAATCATAAGAGATGAAGAAATAATGTTCAGATTTTTTTTTTAAAGCTGTTGCAGATTTATTGTTTTTTAATGTTGTTGTTTCATTGAATCTTAGCAAGGTATATTTGACTTGTTAAGGAAGTGTTTTGATGTATTCAGCCACCAGCTTTGACACAAGTGACTTATCTTTTAAATGATTCCTCTTATATTGGTTCACCTCTGCATATCTATGAAGTATATTTTCTGGATAATATTAAAGCATTAATATTCTAAGATTCTTCTCCCATCAAGTATTCTAGTGACATTCAAAATGCAATAGGCTCTTAAAAATGACTGTCAGAAGTTGAAAAAAAAAGATTAAGAACAAGATGGGATGAATTTCTAAGTATTCTCATGCAAAAAAATAAGCTTATGACTAAATAAACGCAAGTCAGCAGTTTAACAAAGTTACAATTTATGTTTAGCTCATTAGTCAGGGGCATTGGACTGTGAGAGCAAAGTTTGCAGATGATAATAATGCAGGTTATTAAAGCTGAAAGAAAATATAAGGAAGCTGAAGGAGTAAATTAAGTGAATGGGTACTATGATACTGAATGAAATTAGTGCTGTTGAAACTGGTACTGCTGGAAAGGGGATGACACCTTACAACTAGGTAACTGGTACAAAACTCAAAATTAACTGCATGCATTCCTGAAAGTGATCTCATTACTAAAATGGAAAACTCACTAAAGGTTGATCAATGAGCAATTGCAGATCAAAAGTAAAAACAAATGGACTAATGAGGAAATTAGGTCTGTGACTGTATTAGTTATATGAAAAGCAATATACAGTGTGTCATCTCAGAGGTCTCTGATATTGCATTGAGAGATTTGCTATGCATGTGATGAGAAATGGTTGAGAGAGATAGTTTTATTTTTTTAATGTGAAGAAGATGTACAAGAAGCAGCATGATAAGAATGTAAAATGAGAAACAGTTTAAAGAAGACACATGGATAGAGATGATAGAAGAGCTAGATGGTGCCAACTACCATTTAATTTGTTGGCTTCTTTTGTCAGGTATCTAAAAATAGATATTTAAAATCAGGGTGCTTGTGCATTCATACAGATTTTAAGTTTTACAGCTGTTACTATATGAACTTCATTGGGCTGTAAAAGGGCACAAGGACCTAATTTGAGAGTTATGGAGATATTTCAAGTGTGAACTATGTGGGTATAAATTAAAACTCAATGGAAGTTTGAGTTTTAAGTAGAAAACTGCTGGAAGTAAAAAGCACAAATAGATTTTGGTTGGATCAGGGTGTGAACACTTCTATAAACAGACATATGGGTTTCGTCAACAGGGCTTTCGATTTGTGGTTGTTATGAAGGTTTAAGCTCTTAACCAGCACCCTTTTCATAGCTAACAAACAGTTGTATTCTATGCAAGCAGACTGTGGCATAATTCAGCACAAAAACCAAACAGACTTACTGGGAGATACACACATTTCCAGTGAAGATTTCATTTAAGACATATGGCCAGTAAACCCAGACACCACCTTAAATCTGCATGAATGGAGTACATTCTCCCTGAAATAACCTGATCATTTGTCCGTATTTTGTGTCCTCTGCCAGTCCATATGTTGGCTGACTGAAAAATAACTTCTCAGGAATGAAGTTCAACATGTCTTAAAATGGCATTTGATTTTAATGCAAAAATCAGCTCCTGATTAGTGGACTCGTTGGGAGAAAACAGTACATTTTTGTTCCATTAATTCTTCAAGCTCTGCTTCTGCTTTTGAAAGAAATCCAGGCTGCTCTGTATGAATTGTGGTTGTTCTTGAAACATCTTTAATTTCAAAGTATGAGTACTAATTTTTAGTTTTCCTATTTTAAATATTTTGTGAAACCTTATGAAACAGTCATGCAAAACACTGTGAAATTAGATTTAAATTTGAACTTTGTCATATGGGCCCCAGACCAAATTGAGGGCCCCAGCTCTTCAGACCAGCTGAGGCAATCCAGATCTCATCAGTCTTTCAAAATCACATCAGCTGTTGTTTCTTTTTGAAGATGACAATAAAATGTTCACTTGAAAATAATATTTCACAAAGACAGTTTTAGCTGCTTCCTCATCTCAGAACAAAAATCCTGTTCAATAAGTGAATAATAGTAATTAAAATCCATGGCTGAATTTGAAAGTTAGAACTTTCTTTGAAACATTGTCTAGTAATAAACAAATTAAATAGAATATTAATCCTCCTTTTTAATCACTCTTTTAGGTTTATTTTATCACAGATCACTGGTATTGTTTGCCAGCCATGAATATTGGCCCATTAGTTTCCTCATGTTGTGCACCACTGGTTTATCTGCTATATAAAATGCAAATCCAAATTAAGCACTGTTGAAACATCACACAAAAAAGGAAAAGTTTCATGAACCATGGAATAAAGAAAATGATTATGCAGACTAGAATTTTAGAACCCTATTTTTGTCTTGTAACTTAGCAAATCTGGCTGTAATGAAGACAGATCTTTCATGCTTGGCAACACTTGTAAAAGTCTGTTGGTCGTACAGTAGTGGCAATATGGAACAGCGCGTTAGAACCTAAAAATTTTGATGTGCCTGAAATGTGTAAAGACAGCTAACCTCAGTTAAAGCAAAGCTGCTCCATGGGCTGTACATTTCCTGAAAAAGAGTTTCAAAGCAGTAAACATAAGAAGGGCTGACTTGAGAGTAGAAAACATCTTCAGTTTGTTTGTTTCATTGTAAAAGACTTACAGAGAGGTGACTAATTTCACTTTTTCAAACGATATTATGTCATTTCCTGCTACAAAAGACTTAGTTGTTAATCTTAGTTGGATTTTTTTTTTTTTTTTTTGTCCTATTAAAACATCAGTGTGGCTTTTAAGGAGTACATCAAAAATAAATATATAAACCTACCATTTTTATGTTGGCTTACTCTCTTTTCATAGGGTTCTGATATGTATATGCATTTATTTTTATTCTGTATAGAACCTTCAGTTCTCTCTCTCTTAATGACATTAAAGATAACTTATGATCTGAGTCAAGCTTTGATGTACAATTTCTTTTACATCTCATTATTACTACAAAGCTGCAAAAACATTATGAAAGGTCATTTTAAAAGTGTCGTGGTTTAAGACTAACTCACGCAGTCTCTCTCACTCACTCATTTCCCCCTCTTTCTTCCCCCCGCTCCAGGGTGGATGGGAAGGAGAATCGAAAAGAATGCAACTCCCACAGGTTGAGATAAGAACAGTTTAGTAACTAAAGTATAACACAAGACCACTACTGCTACCACCAATAATAATAATGACAAGGCAAATACAAAGAAAGAATACAATTCTCACCACCTAATACCAAGCCCGACCACGCAGTGCACCCCCACCCTTCCGGGTCTCTGCTCTCTGCTTTTTACATCCTGGGCATGACGTGCTGTGGCATGGAATAACCTCTTTGTTCAGTTTGGGTCAAGGTGTCCTGGCTCTGCTTCCTCCCAGCTCCCCCTCCTCCCTGGCAGAACATGGGACTCAGAAAGTCCTTGGTCAGACCAAAACATCACTAAGTAGTAACTGAAACACTGGTGTTATCAACGCTGTTCTCAGGCCCAAAATCAAAAACACAGCGCTGCACCAGCTACCAAGAAGGAGAAAAATGACTGCTGCTGCTGAACCCATGACAAAAAGCTTCAGATTAATCAAACTTTTGTAGTTAGAAGATGAAGTAAGCCCTTCTCTAAGAGCAAAAATTGTACTGGAACCAAGAATTGCATTTTATGGATGGTATAAATTTGTGCAACTTCTGTGACATTGCTTCCTTACAATCAACTGCATTCTCCCTCTTTTTACATTGTATTTCAGTGAAAATACCTAAAAGAAATCATGGAACTAGTTAAAACAACAATGAAACACTTATCAGCATTCTTTTTAACAGTTGCCGCACCAGTATTTCAAGTGTTGTATGCTGCTCTTTTGAAAGCTTTTCTTCAATACATAGAAAAATCTCTTGAACATTACCTACTGCTCCACCCTCATAAGACTTACTTCAATTATTTTTTTTTTTTTTTTTTTTGTTGAAGCAGATACTTTCATGTAATGCAGTTTCACTAACATCTTTCTATGGATTTTAACAAATATTTGATCCCTATATTCTCCTTGATGCAGGTATTATGGTAATCTAGGAGTGTTAACTGATTCACAGACCATAAGGAAGAAATTTCACTTTCTTCACTCAGCTCAGTGTCAAAATAAGGTTAAATGGCATCATCCTAAAAGGTCATGCTGAAAATTAATGAGTTTTTCAGAGAAAGACTTCCTGTGAGTAGTCTGGCTGTTATCTTTTGGTTAAGCTAGCCTTGAGCATCTAAGTACATAAATGACAGCAGAAAACTTGCATTTCTTTTCAGAGTTATTGGAAAAAGTTAGGTTTTTTGCATTAGAAAGAGGCCCCCTAAAGATCAAAAGAACTAACTACAGGAAGCAAAAAAAATTTTTTTGAAAAATTCAGAACAAAGATTTTCATATGACTTCGTCAAATAATTTTGAATGTATTCAAGATATTTCTGAAGAAGTAACAGCGTGAACCTTGTCTTACCTGAAATATCAGAAAGAAGTGAGGGGAAAAAATAACTGTTACTAAGTCAAACCCTAAACCATCATTCCTCCGTTCTCCCTTCTTTCTAGGCTTTCCTTCACCCCATCATTCTCAACTCCTCTACTTCCATCCCTTGAGGGGCACCAGGGGATGGGGCATGGAGGGCTGCTGTCAGTCAGTAGCTGCTCCTCTCTACTGCCCCTTCCTCCTCCATTTTTTCTCCAGCCTGGGGCCTTCCCACGTGCTGCAGTCCTTCAGGATAAACCTGCTCCAGCGTGGGCTCCCCATGGGCTGCAGCTTCATTCAGGACATGTCCCTGTGCCACAGGGGTCCCTCCAGGTGTCGCAGGGGCATCTCTGCCAGGCGAAGGGAGCCCCTCCAGCCCTCCTTCCACTCTGCCCTCGGGGCTCGCAGGGCTGTTTCTCACCCCGTTCCCCTCACCCCTGGCTGCCGGGCACCGTTTGCCCTTCCTTACCCAGGCTATCCCTGAGGTGCCTGCTCATGGGTGAGGGGCTCAGCTCTGCCCTGAGGTGGGGTCGTTGGAGCCGGCTGAGACAGGCTGTGTCCAGCACTGGGCAACACTGGCCACTCCGCATGGCTGATGCCCAGGCAACAGCACACTGTAGCTGGTGTTGACAGTACATGGGCACTTGCACCTGGTTCAGTAGGTATGTAGCAAAATACCTTTGTTTACTTTCTTCCAAAATATATCTAAATATGTGTAAAAATTTTGCTTCATCATGTTGGACGTGAGTACCTTTCACTGTGGATTGTTTTTCTAAATTGTAAAAGCTGACAAATTGCTGGAGGAGAACTGTACTCAGCTCTACCAGGTCACACCGGGTTATAGAAACTGTGATGGCTTTGCACGTAGAAAACTAAAAGCACAGAGCTAGCCTGCAGTATCTGTGATATAGCATAAATGAAACAAATGCTGAAGATTAAAAGAATGCTGTCAGGCCTCCATCTGTGGCAGATTCATTTTCAAGTTCTTGATAAGTCCTGTAGGTTGAGTACAGTGTGTGTCACAAAATGCTGTAGAAAACTGCTGCGAGTAAAAGTAGTCTCTTGGTAATAATTATCAAAAGTTTTCAAGTCATGAGTCTCCATTGATTTCTATTTGTGTACCACAAAACATATTACGGATTTCTTTAAAAACCAGGTATAGGTATTTACATAGAGGGATGGTAGAAATAATAGCTTATAAAGCATAAATATTTTCCAAAAGCTGATTATTTGCAAGTTTTCAAAAACTGCACTTTTGTTTTCAGAGAAATTGAGATGAAGACTGAACAGAATTATTGACAAAAATCAACATTTTAAAAAAAGATAATTAAATTCTGTACAGAATATCATATATGTCCTGGCTTTGTCAAAGGAATATTATTTTCAATAAATGTTTGTGCCCTGGGTTAAACAGTGGCAGTTATTTTTCTACTTCTTAGTAGCTGGTACAGAGCTGCATTTTCGAAGTTAGTCTGGGAACAGTGCTTATAGCACCAATGTTTTTTGTTGCTGCTCAGTAATGTTTACTCTGATCAAGGACTTTCTGAGTCTCATGCTCTGCCAGGGAGAAGGGGAAGCGGGAGGAAGCAGAGACAAGACACCTGACCCAAACTAACCAAAGAGGTATTCTATACCACAGCACATCATGCCCAGTATATAAACTGGGGGCAGTCACCCGGAAAGGCTAGATCACTGTTCGGGTTGGGCTGGGTATTGGTCAGCAGGTGGTGAGCGGTTGTATTCTCTTCCCTTGTTATTTACCTTATCATTATTATTATTGGTGGTGGCAGCAGTGGTTTTGTGTTATACCTTAGTTACTGGACTGCTCTTATCTCAACCCGTGGGAGTTACATTCTTTCAATTCTCCTCCCCATCCCTCCCGGAGCAGGGGGAGGAAGAAGAAGTGGGGGAGCGAGTGAACGGCTGTGTGGTTCTGAGTTACCGGTTCGGTTTAAAGCACGACAGTTTAAGTATCATAACGAACTGAAAGCCCACACTCAGTAAACTTCAGAAAAATAGCTTGAATTTTAATAGAAACAAGTGCAATAGTGAAGTTTTAATAAGCAAATAGGTGCTGGAGGTTAAGATAAGACAGTATGGTTTTATTATGATCAGTGCCTCATTTTTTTCAATTAAAAGCCACCGTAAATGTCTTATGTAGTCAATTACTGTATCAATTCTTTGGTCTTATCTGCTACATTTTAAATGTCACCAAGACTAATACAAAAACCTTGACCTTACATTGTGGTTCAGACTGAATGCTACGGTTGCTTTCAATTCCAAAAAATAAATAGCTGTATAATACACAGAGTGAATATTTTTTTTTTTTTAAATTTGTTTGGTTCTAAGCTTCGCTTGAGAATGACCCCATAGCAAAAAGCATGATCTCCAATTTGAGGACTCTGTAACTGTCACTGTCCTCTGAATTAAAGCTGTGTAGGGCAGTATAGGGATACCTGTGCTAACTATAAAATAAACATTGGTGTAGATAGCTGTGTTTACACCAGATTTTCATATAGAGAAATTCTCTATGACCAGCTGTAGTTCATATCATCAAGGCCCTTGTCAGGTCTCCGCTGCAAATAACTTGTGTTGTTGAACTTTTATGTAGTTAAGGTCTACCAAAAAGAGTTCTAGGTGGATGAATTCTTCTATAGTACCAGATGAATCTTTTTTGGCTCACTTGCAGGCGTTCTGGTCTCCTTTGGCTCTGAGAACCTGCTGGCTACATGCAGTTTTCATGCTTAATACCTGCTAAGTGTTTGAAGAGTGCGCCAGGGTCTGCTGGTTGTTGAGAAAGTTAGGAGATATATGTGGAACGGAGGACAAACACTTCATTTGTGCCAGATGGGGAACATTTCTCCGTAGCCTCAAACTTCAGACTTCATAGAATCATAGAATAGTTAGGGTCGGAAAGGACCTTATGATCATCAAGTTCCAACCTCCCTGCCATGGGCAGGGATACCACACAGTAAACCATGTCACCCAAGGCTGTGTCTAACCTGTCCTTGAACACTGCCAGGGATGGACCATTTATCAAAGCACACTTCAAAGCACAATTTGTCTTTCATTATGATGAAAATTTCTTGCCTATTATGTGATTATTTTTTACTCTGCCTCTCAGGATTTCTGTTTGTCCTTCCGCTTCTTGAATTCAGAAGTCTTTCAAGGTTAAATTGCAGTTCCTGGAGTATATTGTAGCCATGATCAGATTCTCTGCAACCAGATTGTTTGGGGTTTTAAATCGGTACTGTTCAGTTAATACAGTCTTAGGATGCCACAAGAAAGAGCATAATTGTGAGCACAATATATACCGTGGTTACTGGTATAGTCCTAAACAGGCAAAAGAGCTCATTTTCCTAGTCCAACTGTGGATATTTTACTGCTTCATATGTGGATGTTTCAGTAACTTCTGTTAACTTCAAGTGTTGCCCAGATTTGGCGACTTGTTAAGTTTATCCCCTGAACAACATCAGTGAAGCTGGTCAAAATGTACACAGCACTGTACTGTTGGAAGTAAAATACTTTAATGTAGGAAAGGAAAATTAATTAAGATTTTAAAGATTTTGCTTGGTTGTTTTTTTTTTTGGTTTTGTTTTTTTTTTTTTTTTTTTTTTTTTGAGGCATATGTTAATGAAAAAATCAATTCCTGTGCACTGGGGAAAAAAAAAAAAAAAAAAAAAAAAAAAGACCACATTACTTTGGGGCAGACATCAACTAAGTATATTTTAAAATGCAGATATATATATATAGCCACTGTGATTTTGAAAAGATGCCTATCTGCCTCAGTGACAAAATGCATTTATCTGTATACAGAAGACTGAATTTTATTCATGGCCATATTTCAAACAGAATATGTGATTACATACAATTTGCTGTCTCAGATGTATGTCCCTCACGTCATCAATATAACAGCTGCCATTCCTTTTTGACAAGATTAGTAGCAAAATGTAGAAAAAGCTAAGCCTGGTCACATTTTTTGAATATTTAATTTGGAGTGGTTTTGATGATTCTTCTGGGTCTTTCGTAAGTAGGTGAAATTTCACCTGCTCCCATTTATTTTGCTACATATGTGAGCTGTTGGCATGAATAACAAATATTTCACAGTGATTTAACTTGAGCATGAGATACTGCAATATATATGATCAGTTAACTCTTCATTTCTTGCTGTCACTTAATAAATACAAACAGGTTCACTGCTGCTTTGTAGGTCTTTCAGGACCTAGGTCTCTTGATTTTGCAATGTATTTTTCAGTTACAAATCACTAAAAAAATTAAGTCTCTAATCACCTAAATGATAATATTAATTAAAAAAGAGGAAGCAGGCAATAAAAAGGGCATGGTTAAAGTAGCAAGTATTCTTGTGTAAATACTGACTGCCTTTAAATTCTTCAGTTTGGTTTTCTCTTTAATCTGAGGTCTAATAAAATTTTTATGCTTCATTTAGTATGCTGAATGTTAGACATTAAAATGTTCTTATGTTTTCTGTCATTCAATTTGTCTGAAGTTCAACCTACCGATATGAATTAATTGCATCATACTCAAAGTGAATCCACCTGTGCAGCGCAAAAGCTTGGTACATCCATTCTCCATTTTGTTTTACACATGTTAGATATTCTTTGGCATCAGATCTTTTGCAAAATTTTAGCTATACCATTTCAAATAGTCTTCCCAAAGACTATTAAGTAGGAAGTAAAATATATGGACAATTTGCCAACATTAAGACCATTTCAGTAAAATCTTTATATCTTTACCACTTGTAAAATAATATTTTAAAATAAGACAGTATAGCTTTTACTGAGCTGTGAAAAGTTTTAGGATCATCTCACATCTGTGATTATAGATGCGAAAACTGTGAGGCAGCCTTGGCTGCCGTGACAATGAAGTGGTGGAGTTCGGGATCCTACAAGTAAGAAGCAGAGTGAAAAAGCAGGATTACAACCCTGGACTCTAACAAAACATGACTTTTCAGGCATCTGCCTGGATTCAATCTGGGATAGAAAAGGGGTCCAGGAGAGCTGGTTAAGTTTTAAGGATTGCATCTTCCAACTCCAAGCTCAAGAACAGTCTATCACAATGAGCAGTGAATCAAGCAGAGGCCTGAATGGATGAACAAGGATCTCCTGGCTGTACTCAAGGAGAAAAAAAAGCAGCCTAGGAGTGATATTGAGTCAATGCCTGAGCATGTCGGAATGACCTTAGGAAAGCCAAAGCTCACCTGGACTTAAAACTGGTGAGGAGTGTGAGCATGAGCATCAAGGCCTTCAACCTGCTCTAGGTTACCCTACTTTGGCAGGCGGGTTGAACTAGGTGGTCTCCAGAGGTTCCTTCCAGCCCTAACAATTCTGTGATTCTGTGACATGAGCAGCGAAAGGAAGGCTAGGAAAATGTGGGCTCACTGCTAAATGGAATAAGGGAGCTGATGTCAAATGACATGGAAAAGGCTGAGATACTCATAGCCTTCTTTGCCTTGGCCTTTCCTGATAAGGGTCACCTTCAGGAATCTTGGGTCCAGGGATGTGAGAGAAAGTCGGGAGCAAGAAAAACTTAGCCTTGGCACAGAAGGAGAACATTTAAGCAAAATGGACACGCAAGGTCATGGAGCTGTATAGGATGCACTTATGAGTGCTGGGGGAGCTGGTTGATGTCACTGTGATGCCACTCTCAGTTATCTTTGAAAGATCATAGGCATTAGGGGAGATTCCTGAGGACTAGAAAAAAAGCAGATGTCACTCCTGTCTTTAAGAAGGGCAATGAGGAGAATATGGAGAACTACAGGCTAGTTAGTCTCATGTCAATTTCTTGGAAGGTAATAGAGCAAATAATCCTGAAAGCTATTTCCAGACACAAGGAGGATGAAAAAGTTATTGGCAGTATTTAGCATGAATTTATAAAGGAAAGACTGTGCTTAACCAACCTGTTAGCTTTCTAAAGTAGATGTCTGGTTTAGTAGATGAGAGGAGAACGGCGGATGTTATTAACTTTGGATTGTTGGGCTTTTGATACCATCTCCCATAACATCTTCACAGACAAGCTGATAGAATGCAGATCAAATAGTGAGATGAACTTTAATCTGGCTGAACTGCCAGGCTCAGAGGGTTGTGATAAGTGGCATAGATTGCGTCTGGAGGCCAATCATAGTAGTATACCCCAAGGCTCAAAACTGGGTCCCATACTGTTTAACCTCTTTATAATGAACTGTGTGATGGGACTGTGAGCACCCTCAGCAAGTTTGCATATGATACAAAATTGAGAGTGGCTGATACACCAGATAGTTGTACTGCCATCCAGAGGCACCTCAACAGGCTGGAGAAATGGGCAGAGAGCAGCTTCAGCAAAGGGAGCTCAATAAAGGTAAATGTGGAGTCCTGCATCTGGGGAGGGGCAACCCCCTGCACCAGTCATGCTGGAGCCCAGTCAGCTAGAAGTTATAACTGGAGTTAGTCTTACTATGCCTAACTAGAATTAGATTAGCCTAATACTGCTGTGAATGACAGCAGTGCTGAAATATTTTTTATGCAGAGAGCAAAAATGAAGTCACCTGATATTGTACCTTGTACAGCTGTTTCATATTAAGCAAACACCTGCTATTTGTTGTGTATGGTAAGTCTGTAGTAAGATGAGTGCTAAATATTAAAATGCCATATATTAGAACTTTTTGTATATTTTTTTTTTGTTACCATACTGTTGGGAGCTTTACTGATGGATGACAGTTTTAATCAACCTCTATGAGCACAGAACATACCCCAGAATCTTTCTCACATACAAGTCTTACTGAAAACTGCTGATTCATGTAGAGACTGTCCTTCAGGATGCTAGAAACAAAGTTTAGACCAGTGCCTTGTGCTTTCTTCCCATGTTTACTATGAGCCACTAAAGAATGAACTCTAGTCTAGTCCTGTTGTTAGTTGCATTTCTAGGAGGGAGTATGAATGCAAGCACAGATTTGCTCAATGATGATGAATTGTTATATCATTAATGCGTACTTTCTAGAATGCATATGCAAACTCTTAGCAGACTGTAGAAAGAAACATGATAAAATTCTCTTTGGAATTCATTATGCTGAGGACAGTGATATCAGTTTATCTCTTGCCTTGTTAATTTCAAATGTGGTTTTCTGGCAATACAGAGTTTACTTGCAGGCAATATTTAAGTACAAGAAGAGTACTCTGTAGAGAGACACAGAATTTTATTAACAGAAGTTAATGAGGATCTACTGTCATGATTTCATTGTGTGCATAGCAAAAGAGCACTATGCATTAGCCTGTGGGAAATATTAAAGAAAGGATTAGTTTTCCTTTCATGCTTTTTCTTCCTATGTAGAATTGTAGAATCATAGAATAGTTAGGGTTGGAAAGGACCTTAAGATCACCTAGTTCCACCCCCCTGCCATGGGCAGGGACGTATATAATGCTTGGACTCAGATGGTACAAGTTTACACATATTCTTTACAAAGCTGAATTGTTCTGCTGAAATAAGTGAAGCTGTTCACATACATATAATGAACTACAGATGTAACATACTGCAAGCTCAGAGCCTTAGCTACCAATATGCAAGGGGGAAAAAATCCAGACAAGCAGGGTGAAATGGAAAATGCTTAATATGCAAAAATATTTCACATTATATAATTTCTATTGTAAATATGAGGAAAACATGCACATGTGAATACAACAAACCCATAATACTTTCTAGAGACCTTGGTGCCTATTTTAGTAAATGATGTTCAGTTAAGAATATCAGGAATATGGTATTAGGAAAAGCACAAGTATAAGCAGGAAACAAATAACCCTTGACTGTGATGCAACTATTTCTTCATAAACACAGTTCAGCATATATATAGAAAAAAATGGCTCAGACCATTTTGCTAGTGAGGATGCTGCAGATAGATTACATCAAAAATTAAGTTTGGAAGCTTTGGTACTGTTCCGGGTTCAGGCACCCATGTGCTGTCAGCGTCACCAGCGGTGCGGCGTTGCCAGGGCATCCCCTGTGTGGAGCGGCCGGTGCTGCCCAGTGCTGGACACAGCCCGTCCCAGCCGGCTCCAAAGGCCCCACCTCAGGGCAGGGTTGAGCCCCTCAGCCACGGGCAGGGAGCCCGGGGAAAGCCTGGGTAAGGAAGGGCAAACGGTGCCCGGCAGCCGGGGGTGAGGGGAACTGGGTGAGAAACAGCCCTGAGAGCCCCGAGGGCAGAGAGGGAGGAGGGCAGGAGGGCGCAGAGATGCCCCTGCGGCACCAGGAGGGACCCCGGTGGGGTGCAGGATTCCCTGCAGCCCATGGGAAGGTCCCAGGCTGGAGCAGGGAAAAGCGTGAGAAGGAAGGATCAGCAGAGAGGAGCTGCTATGGGCTGACTACTATCTCCCATTACCCATCCTCCTGTGCCTCTCAGGAGATGTACGTAGAGGAGTTGGAAGTGATGGAGTAAAGGTGAGCCTGGGAAGAAAAGGATGGTAGGTGGAAAGTGTTTTTTTGTTTGGGTTTTTTTTTTTTTTGTTTGTTTGTTTGTCTTTGTTTCTCACCATCTGTTAAGAAAGTCTCATTCTGTAATTATTGTACCAATTAATTGTTATGAAATTGTATGAACTTTCTTTTCATAAATATACAGTTTACATTGTATACTTCCTAGCAATGGTTAAGTAAGCATGACTACAGGACTATAGGACCCCAGCTGCTTGCAAGGAGGAGAAAAACTCCCACCCTGAAGAATAAAAGATATCCCCACACTACAGAGATAATGTCAGTACTGTACCCCCTACAACACTTTGTAAAGCCCTCCCATTACCATAAATAAGTGTCATAGTTTAACCCCAGATGGCAACTAAGCACCACCCAGCCATTCACTCTCCACTGCTGGGATGGGAGAGAGGACCAGTGTAAAGTAAAAGTGAGAAAACTCATGGGTTTAAATAACGACAATTTAATAAGGAAAGAAAAAGCCACTCATACAAGGAAAGCAGAAAAGGAATTCATTCCGCACTTCCCATGGGCAGGAAGGTGTTCAGCTATCTCTAGGAAAGCAGGGCTCCATTACAAGTACTGTTTATTTGGAAAGATAAACTGTTATGCTTGATGTCATGTTTGAATGTCATCATCCCCCCAGGTTTATATGCTGAACATGACATTGTATGGTATGGGATATCCCTTTGATCAGTCTGGTCAGCTGTCCCAGCTGTGTCCCTCCCAGCTTCTCGTTTACCTGCAGCCTACTCACTGGTGGGGTGGTGTGGGAAGCAGAAAAGGTCTTGGCTCTGTGTAAGCTCAGCAATAATTAAAACATCCCGGTGTAATCAACAGTTTCCAGCACAAATCCAAAACACAGCCCCATGCTAGCTACTATGAAGAAAATTAACTCTATCCCAGCTAAATCCAGCACAATAAGTAACTGTAGCAAGGCTGACTCCAGGGATGTCTAGATCAAGAATTGAGCAGATGGATGATGATGTCATGGAATTATAGTTGCTTTACAAAACAGTAGTATATGTGTGAAGTAGTGGTTGGACAAATTATATCCTACCTGAATGCCTGCAAGGTGTAAGAATCATGTCTAAAACCGTATTTGGTGTGTCCCAGTATGAATGGTAACCTCATGCACATGAATAAAATTATTCCTGTAATTCCATACTTTGTGTGCTAGCCTCTCTCCTCAGCCAGCGTAGGCCAGTTGTGAATTTTTTGTGACACATCCAATTTTATTTTTTAATAGAATTTTCTGTGGAAAGCATGCTAAGGCACATGAAAAACAACAAGGTGCTTGGTAACAACCAGCATGGCTTCACTAAGGGGAAATCGTGCCTGACAAATTAGGTGCCCTTCCATGATGGGGCTATGGAACTGATGGATAGGGGTAGAGCAGTTGACATAATTTACCTGGACTTGTGCAGAGTATTCGGCACTGTCCCAAATGACATCATTGTCTCTAAGTTGGAGAGACATCAATTTGATAGAGGGACAGCTGGGAGGATAAAGAACTAGCTGGATGGCCGCACGCAAAGAATAGTGGTCAATGGCTCAACGTCCAGCTGGAGACCAGCAATGAGCGGTGTCTCTCAGGGATCGGTGTTGGGTCTGGTCTTGTTTAACATCTTTGTCGGTGTCATGGACAGTGGGATTGAGTGCGCCCTCAGCAGGTTTTCCGATGACACCGAGCTGTGTGGTTCGGTTGATATGCTGGAGGGAAGGAATGCCATCCAGAGGGACCTTGACACGCTTGTGAGGTGGGCCAGTGCCAACCTCATGAGGTTCAACCAAGCCAAGTGTAAGGTCCTCCACCTGGGTCAGAGCAATCCCAGGCACAGCTACAGACTGGGCAGAGAAGAGATTCAGAGCAGCCCTGTGGAGAAGGACATGGGGGTGTTGGTTGATGAGAAAATGAACATGAGCCAGCAGTGTGTGCTCACAGCCCAGAAAGCCAACCGTATCCTGGTCTGCATCAAAAGGAGTGTGACCGGCAGGTCGAGGGAGGTGATCCTGCCCCCCTGCTCTGCTCTCGTGAGACCTCACTTGGAGGATTGTGTGCAGTTCTGGTGTCTTCAACATAAAAAGGACATGGAACTTTTGGAGCAAGTCCAAAGGAGAGCCACGAAGATAATCAGGGGACTGGAGCACTTCCCGTATGAAGATAGTCTGAGAAAGCTGGGGCTGTTCAGCCTGGAAAAGAGAAGGCTGCATGGAGACCTCATAGCAGCCTTCCAGTACCTGAAGGGGGCCTATGAGGATGCTAGGGAGGGAGTCTTCATGAGGAACTGTAGTGAGATGACAAGGGGTAACGGGTTTAAACTTAAGCAGGAGGAGTTTAGGTTAGATGTAAGGATAAAGTTCTTTACTGTGAGGGTGGTGAGGCACTGGTGTGCGTTGCCCAGGGAAGTTGTGAATGCTCCATTGCTGGCAGTGTTCAAGGCCAGCCAGGTTGGACACAGGCTTGGGTGGCATGGTTTAGTGGGAGGTGTCCCTGCCCATAGCAGGGGACATGATCTTAAGATCCTTTTCAGTCCTAACTCTTCTATGATTCTATGATATTAATTTCTCTGAATTTGTTTTACCCATCACTGTAACTGTTCAGTGATCTCGCTATCCTTATCTAAACCTGTGAGCTTTTCCATCTTACTTTCTTGCCCTGCTCTTTTGAGACAGGGGAGTGTGTGGCTGGGTGGGGATCTGGCAGTTGGCCAACGTCAACCCACCACATCAACAAAGTTGACTGCAGTGATAGATGGCAGTAATGTTTTTGTATGCTAAACAAACTATTGCAGTCCATTCTTATAATCTGGTATACCAAAATAATCACAATACAAACAAGATTTTTTCCCTCCGATCTTGAGAGAAGTTTTAGGATTTGCAGTTATTCAAAGCTGATATATACCAGTTCTCATTCAGGTAGCACATGAGGCAATTTCAATGATGGCTATAAAAGACTGAAACCTTGGTATTAGCAAGCAATTTCCAGGAGACTATTTTTAGGGAATTTAGCTACCATTACAGAAACTACTTTGACTTTTGTAAATCATTTATTCAGGTCAAAAAGTTTTCAGCTCATAGGTGGTATTTACTGAGCCAACTGATGTGTTATAAAGTTAGAAGAAAAGAATTAAAGAATAGATTTGAAGGCATTCATTTGAAGGGCCATGTTCTGACATGAACTGTCATATTCTCTCAGTGAATTGAATTTTATCTTAATTTTGTACTCTTATTTCCAGTTTTTTAATTAATAAACCTTGTCACCCTGCGTTTTGGGGTCTGCTATTCTCAGGCTTACCTTTATTGCTAGTCCCTGCTGAGAGTGCATTTTCATAGGGGCAGTTTAATAACTGCTAAAACTGAAAGATGTAATTGCAGGAAATTGCAGAGTGTTACAGATGGATGCTAATTAGAGCTATCATAAGATGTCTGAAGGAGTACGTGCATCTGCAAATCTGAAGGCTTTGCTAGGGCACTGGGGGAAATATGAGTTATGGAAAACAAGCTTGTAAGTACAGCACAGCAAGGCACTGGCCTCAGACTGAGCTCAAATCCACAATTCTTACAAAGCAGCCGTCTCCTCTGACAACAGGTGATTTGAAAGAAAATAAACATATGAATTGCAAGCAGGACATACAATAAAATCTCACTGTTCTATTGAAAAATTATAAACTCCAAAACTTTGCAATAATATTTAAAATGGGAAAGAGGTGTTGTTCTGCTAGTCTAGTTGTGATAATTATGGGGGGTAGGGCTTTCCCTGTTCTTGAAACTGCAAAGGCTAATATGACATCAGGAACAAGGTAGTACTCTATTAACTAACGGGTCAAGAAGAAGCAGAAATAGGAATGCATCTAAACACTGCCACCTCCAGATGGAGTGATCTCAACATAATTACTGCTTTGGGGCCTCTGGAGTAAGAAAGGAAATAAATTAGGCCTAGTGAGTATCCAAGGAGGAGTCATGTTACTTGCAGCCACATTAATGTTACTCTGTCAATGAAACATGGCTGAAGGGTAATCTCCACACATGTGTGGAGGGACAAATATTGGCATCACAGTCCCCAGGCAATTTAACACTTTAAAGATCAAGCATGTGTTTTGAGCAGATCAAACATGACAGTTCAGGTGGCTATAGTTGCAGGGCTCAATCATCTGATGGTGTAGACACCGAAATTCCTCACCATGTAAGCAGTCAAAAGCTTTTATAGTTCAATTCTATCCAAAATCATTTCCGCTGTTGTATCAGGCAGACACTTTAGTAATTGATTTTCAGAGTAGAAGAAGGAAGGGTAGCCTCTAACAGAGGGATTAGAGCTGGCTGCAGGCACGTATTTCTGTTATACTTTTCAAGGGACGATTTCATAGCATACTTTGTTTATCTCAGTAAATATTATCCTACTGCCATCAATATAGCCATTTCTTATGAGGCATAATCTTGCCTGAAAAAATCAATGCCTTTTTAATATCTTACACGCCTTTGTATTAAACAAACTCTTGCTTATTATAACAGTGATTTAAAAGAACATCAAGTTAGTTCCTTCTTCCATCTTTATTGTTGGGTTTTCTACCACATTATAGATAGCTCCGCATTGTGTTATTTTTCATGCCAAGTGAGAGTACCCCTCATTAAAGCCCTGTGATCTTACTACACTGCTAGCTTCAGCCACAATTCTGTTATACAATAATTATTATTTATGTTTGTGCTTGGTAAGAAGGAATAAACAGATGTACATACATAATCCCATGGCTTTGTTTAGGAGCAGTGATTTCTTATAAAATCATGAGGCTTGCATTTCAATATGTGATACTGATGGGATAGATAATGGTTGGAAACAAAGCATTAACTGTTCCCATCAATTTTTGTGTTCAATATGCATAGGAATGGCACTGTGAGTATTTTCACTATACCATGACAGAAGATGAGTGTTTTGCTTTGGGACTACAAATGGTAAGTATCAGTTCTTCAACTAAATATCAAGCACATTACCATAATTTTAAAATGCATAATATTTGTCTTATTCATTAATAGAGCAGTAATTATCAGTAAAATCTATGTAATTTACTTAATTTTACTTCATTTTACTTCTGCTTTCAGGTGCATTATTTGTTGATCACAGATGAGAACGTCCAAGATACTATTTCAGAAATGGGGTAAGCAGATCTAGAAAATGCAGAATTCAGTTCATGATATTGTAAGGTTGACTTATCTTCATAGAATCATAGAATACCAGGTTGGAAGGGACCTCGAAGGTCATCTGATCCAACCTTTCCTCATACAACAGGTTTAATCATTGTGGCACTTCTCTCAACCCTCTCCAGCCTGTCCACATCTCTTTTGTGCCTTGTATACCTGTATGTCTTTTATCTGTATGTTAAGGTTTTGAGATTGCAGGCTGCAAGGAAAATTTTGAGATACATGTCTAAACAAGCTAGTACAGGTACTGGCAGTCATCTAACTCTCAAAGAGCAAAGATCTGTTTCAGTTTTCTTTCCATATAACTTTGATACACTGTTGTCTGCGGGTAACATACACTGTGTGAATTGCATTAAGTCATCAGATTCCCATTTATCGTAGATTTGAAGGTACCTGGGCAACACTTCTATGCAGATACTAAACTGCTTTTGAAACTAGTCAGCATTAAACACCAAAATGTCTTTACAGCCTGGTGCCTTAATATTCACTTTTAGATGAAATTTATTTATTAATGGTACTTCAAAATTATATTTTTGAAAGGAGTAGGCTTACTTGGTGAAAAAACAGCCCTTGCAAATCTTCTGATGAAGGTCATCATAGAAAAGAATTTTTGATGTAGGGCTTAACGGTGCAAAAATATTGAATGTGGTAAAAAATCTGCAGGTAATACAATTGATCTGGATAACATTCTTATTGATCTTTGAGTCATTTCTCTGTATGTAATTTACCTGCTTTTACTGGAAAGCTTTGCAAGCAATCACAGTGCAAGGCTAGGTGCTACATAGATTGAAAACTGAACTTATATCAGTACACCACTTCTGCAGACACATTGCTCTTCTGTGGTGCACCCACCTCTGTGTTGAATAGTCAAGAATTACTGCTGAGGTTCTAAAGCCTATTATATGCTCTGCTCTCCTAGATATCCTATGTGTAAGCACAATCTTTTTTAATTATTGTCATTTTATAATAGCATTCTTCCTCATAAACCACCAGTGAATTGTTTTCTGTGACACACTTTTTAAAATATGATACATGTTTCTACATGGTTCTGTTGAGTTTACTTATTTTCTAAGCTTCCAAAGCTATATTTGGAGACTTATTACACTGAATAACATTTCTTTGCAGTCTCTAATAAATGCAGTATGGGTTTACTTGCTCCTTCGTTACTACAATACACTATATTTTTATTTTAACCTTGGGAGAGAACTACAAGTGACAAGACTCCACTGCAGCTTCTTCTCTTTGTTGGACTTCTAGTAATTTCAAATCTGTCACTACTCATTGAGACAGGATTTTCACAGATGCCAGGTGGTCTTCCTGAAACACTAATATTTGATCTCTAGATTTCTCTTCAGACAAACTCCATACTGTACAGTATTGTATTTAATGTACAGTATTGTTTCTAACAAGTGTCATGGGCTCAGCAGCAGCAGTCATTTTTCTCCTTCGTAGTAGCTGGTACAGCGCTGTGTTTTTGATTTTGGGCCTGGGAACAGTGCTGATAACACCAGTGTTTTCAGTTACTGCTTGGTAATGTTTTGGTCTGACCAAGGACTTTCTGAGTCTCATGCTCTGCCAGGGAGGAGGGGAAGCCGGGAGGAAGTAGAGACAGGACACCTGACCCAAACTGACCAAAGAGGTATTCCATGCCACAGCATGTCATGCCCAGGATGTAAAACGGAGAGCAGAGACCTGGAAGGGTGGGAGTGCACTGCTTGGTTGGGCTGGGTACAGGTGGTGAGCGATTGCATTCTTTTCCCTTGTATTTGCCTTGTCATTATTATTATTATTGGTGGTAGCAGTAGTGATTTGTGTTATACTTTAATTACTAAACTGTTCTTATCTCAACCTGTGGGAGTTGCATTCTTTTTGATTCTCCTTCCCATCCCTCCGGGAGCGGGGGGAAGAAAGAGGGAGGAGTGAGTGAATGAGCTGCGTGAGGGGCTTAAACCACTACAACAAGTGACTAAGAGTTGAATGACCAAGCCTTAGCAGTCCTCAATACACAATTCTGGGCAATACCAGAAATCAGTATATCTCTTCTCAGTAGATGATTCAGATTTAATTGGTTTCAAACATGATGGCAAAAAAAGATTTGAAACTTTCTAGAGGAGGGAATATACATTAACTTTTCAATTTCTGATTCTGTCCTGAACAATAAATACTTAAAATTCAGTGTGATCCCCCCAACTCTACTTCCTGTCCTAAAATCAAACTTTGTTGCCCAGAACTTCGGCTGAAAAGGTCTAGCTATATGTTTCCATTAATTTTAGGATTTGAGAATCAGAGGTACACATAGACACTTCAACAGAAATGCTTAGAAATGAAAATTAAGTCTGTCCTTAAGTGTTTGACATTGATTTACAACCCAGCAACATATTCCAGTATTTCAACTTTTTGTCTTCTGTTTTATTATTTCTCTATGGTCAAAAAATATCATCTATGGACCTAACAAACTGCTAAAATTGAGTAAGTTCCTCTGGAGTCCTTCAGGCAACCTGCATGTCATTTCATAAACAAAACTTCTTCATACATTGCATAATTACATTGCAACTGCTATATGTAGGAAGATCAAACTGATCTGCAGTTTTCATACTGAACTTTGCTTAATATGTTAACTGAAAAGTCTGTAGTAAGCAATAAATTATTTAATATTAACATCACAGGTCTATCTACTTTATAAACATTAATATAGTCTTTAAATTTTAATATACACACATATATTGATGGTAAATCTGTTCCAGGCTTTATTTATTTTTTCTGTCCTTTGACTAAAAATATTTTACTCTGATGTTCTTTCTTTTTTTCCCAAAGATTACTTTGATTAAGGTATAATTGAGATATACCTGTGTGTCGTGGTTTAAGCCCAGTTGGCAGCCACTCGCTCAATCCCCCCCCTTCTTCTCCACTGCTCCCGGAGGGATGTGGAGGTGAATCAAAAGAATGGAACTCCCACAGGTTGAGATAAGAACAGTCCAGTAACTAAGGTATAACACAAACCACTACTGCTACCACCAATAATAATAATGACAAGGGAAATAACAAAAGAAGAGGATATAACCACTCACCACCCGCCGACTGATACCGACCCTGACTGAGCAGTGATCTCCCTTTTGGGTAACTGCCCCCAGTTTATAGAGTGGGCATGACGTGCTATGGCATGGAATACCTCTTTGGTTAATTTGGGTCAGGTGTCCTGTCACTCCTTCCTCCCAGCTTCCCCTCCTCCGTGGCAGAGCATGAGACTCAAAAAGTTCTTGGTCAGAGTAAACATTGCTGAGCAGCAGCTAAAACCATCAGTGTTATCAGCGCTGTTCCCAGGCCTAAAGTCAAAAACACAGCACTGTACCAGCTACCAAAAAGGAGAAAAATGACTGCTACTGCTGAACCTATGACAGTATCCACCCCTTATTCCATACCAATCATGTCATGCTCAGATCCCACATTATCAATACACCATCACTCTTATCTCATATATATACGTATATATACATCCACACAGAGAAAGAGAGAGAGAGAGAGAGAGATATTGAGATGATTCCTTAGTGCATGGACCAATCCCTATAAAGCTGCTGAGTGCATCTGGTCTCCCAGGCCTCCCCATATTTATACTTCAGCCATTGTCCTCCATACCAGAGGTTTTAACCATTTAGCTTGCTTAATTGCAACACGTTTCACACTCGTGAATAATCTCGGCAATAGTGTCCATTGCTAAGCCCAGCCCTCGATCATGAGTCCATCTGTATGTTGCATCTCTGATGTTGCTTTAATGGCCTGAAGTGTCATAGGCCCACCAGGCTCAAAATAATTCACCCTCCCCATCAGCAGTTTCTGCAGCTTGTCATCGGGACTCCATACAGCTGCCTTCCATCTCCGACGCTTCCAAAGCACTGGAGGGGCCCACTGGACTAGGTACTTGCCCATACTGTCCCACATACCCTGCCACTCATGACTGTCCAGCCTCAGGGAAAGATCTCTTGGTCCTCCTATATCACTGTCTAATCCTAGACAAGACCCAAACCGGACTCTGCTTAACTTTTGAGATCAGATGAAATGGTTGTGGATGAAACACACTCTGTATGCATGCCAACATGCTGATCCCCATCACAATCAGCAGGCAGGTCTCAAGGGTACCCAAAGGCCATTCAAACCCTTCAGAGCTCTCAAATGACACTGCTGTACTTGTCACTGGGGCTGGTGTAGCCGCTGTGTTTGGAGCTGGAGTAGCTGCGTTGTCTGCTGCAGTCGGAGTTTCAGTAGTTGCTGTACTTGTTGCTGGGGTTGGTGTAACTCCTGTGCTTGCAGCTGGAATAGCTGTGCTGTCTGTTGCGGTCGAAGTTTGAGTAGCTGCTGTACTTGCCACTAGGGTGTGTGGGAATGTCTCCCTCATAGGCTGACCACCCAAGGAGCGGAAAAAAGATGTGTAATTGCTAAACACTTCTATTATATACCTCCCAAAATATAGAGGTAGTGACCACACTGAGAACGCAAGCCAGATCAGTTTCATGATCAATGACTCTATTCTATTGCAAGTCGTTACCATAAAGTACAATGAAACAAGAACCTTAACCCAAGGCCCGCATCTGATAAACGCTAACACAGCAAATACTGGCTATAAGTAATGCACGACATGCTGAAACTGTGACACCAAGAGCAAAAACTTTGACAGCAAATAAATCAGCATTGTGAGGAGTGACTATTAATCCAAAACAATGAATGCTTATCACAAATATGATTAGACACACTCTGATCAGATCTGTCGTTACCTCAACCCTTCATGCCCCAGTGCCCCACACTGTGCACAAAAAAGCACTGTCGTTATCTCAACCGGTGGGAGTTACATTCTTTTGATTCTCCTCCCCATCCCTCTGGGAGCGGGGGGAAGAAAGGGGGGGGAGTGAGCTAACTCCTGCATGCATCTGAATTGCCAGCTGGGCTTAAACCACTGCACTGTGCAATTCAATTGCTCCAGTTAACACTGAAAGCAATTAGCAAGTAGTTTAGTGATACTATATCTGTTACCACCTTCTGTAATTCCGATACAAATAAAATAATCAGGTATCTGAAATTACGCAACACATTTTTGGATGACTTGGCAATCGTATGTCTGCTCTCTAGGCTAGCATATATTGTTTTTGTCTGCTTGCAACTGCAGGCAGGGTGAAGAATTTGCCATATTATTTCAACATAAAATTAGAACAATCTATGTGCATGACTTTCCGATTAAAAAAAAAAGAGAAGAGAAGGAATACATGCCCAATTCTTCGGAACTATTTTACTGTGTCACAACTCTATGCAGATGATCAAAAAAAAAAGGTAAAGCAGGCATTCTGATTTGCGGTACGCAAAAGAAATGCTTAATGACTCAAAATACAGGGTTTTGAGGGAATAAATCCAAAACTTGGGCTGCTGGAAAGCAGTCTTAAGAAGAAAAGACAATAAAATTACTGAAGTATATTTGCCACCTGGTGAAAATAAGTTAGGAAATCCAGCACAGGATGTTGGCATTGAATCTTTTCAATGGCCAATCCAGATCAAGTGTTTTGAAAAAAAAATGTCAGGGCCAATATGAAGTAAAGCAAAATCAAATAGACAAACAAAAATTTAACCAGAACATGTTAACAAAAATATATTATACTAAGAACCATTAAAAACAAAACAAAACAAAAGAACCCCAAAAAATGCAACACACACAAAAAAAAAAAAAAAAAAAAAAAAAAAAAAAAAAACCAAAAGAAAGGCTACATCTGGAAGAAGCTGGTTAAATTCTTAAAGTTTTATAATTTAATAAAAGATAAGATACTTCTAGATGTGTAGTTTCTTTTTCCAGTACATCTGTAGACAATACTTCAGTCCTAAAGCTGGGAAGAAATAGAAAACTAGTCTAAGTTCCTGAAGAGTAAATTTAATGAAATAAAAGGGTTTATAAACTTAAATGAAAGAGGAGAGTATTGTTATATAGAAAGGTATATAGGATATTATATAGAGAGGTATTCTTATCAGAATAAGAATTTTTCTAAGCATCATTTGGATGGAGGAAAGGAAAGCAGGAGAAGAATGAAAATTACTAGAAAGGGAATTAAGTGTTGCCTAATCTGAAGGCAGTGCACAGATTAGTTCTCAAACTTAAGTAAGTTCCCAGTACGAAGAATTTTAGCATGAACAAAAATAAATAACGTGTTCTATTGCATTTAAGAATATAGAATCATAGAATCATAGAATAGTTGGGGTTGGAAAAGACCTTAAGATCAACTAGTTCCAACCCCCCTGCCATGCCCAGGGACACCTCCCACTAAACCATGCCACCCAAGGCTATGCCCAATCCAGCCTTGCACACCGCCAGCGATAGAGCATTCACAACTTCCCTGCAAAGCACATTCCAGTGCCTCACCACCCTTACAGGAAAAAATTTCTTCCTCATATCCAATCTAAACTTCACCTGTTGAAGTTTGGATACATTTCCCCTTGTCCCATCACTACAGTCCCTAATGAAGAGTCCCTCCCCAGCATCCCTATAGGCCCCCTACAGATACTGGAAGGATGCTATGACTTCTCCACACAGCCTTCTCTTCTCCAGGCTGAACAGTCCCACTTTTCTCAGCCTATCTTCATAAGGGAGGTGTTCCAGTCCCCTGATCATCCTAGTGGCCCTCCTCTGGACTTGTTCCAACAGCTCCATGTCCTTTTTATGTTGAGGACACCAGAACTGTACACAATCCTCCAAGTGAGGTCTCACGAGAGCAGAGGAGAGGGGCAGGATCACCTCCCTCGACCTGCTGGTCACACTCCTTTTGATGCAGCCCAGGATACTCTTGGCTTTCTGGGCTGCAAGCTCGCACTGCTGGCTCATGTTCATTTTCTCATTGACCAACACCCCCAAGTCCTTCTCCGCAGGGCTGCTCTGAATCTCTTCTCTGCCACAACCTGTAGCTGGACCTGGGATTGCTCCGACCCAGGTGGAGGACCTTGCATTTGTCATGGTTAAACTTCATCAGGTTGGCGTCAGCATACCTCACAAGCATGTCAAGGTCTCTCTGGATGGCATTCCTTCCCTCCAACGTATAAACCGAACCACACAGCTTGGTGTCATCGGCAAACTTGCTGAGGGTGCACTCAATCCCACTGTCCATGTCACCGACAAAGATGTTGAACAAGACTGGTCCCAGCACCGATCCCTGAGGGACGCTACTTATTACTGGTCTCCAGCTGGGTATTGAGCCATTGAGCACTACTCTTTGTGTGTGGCCATCCAGCCAGTTTTTATCCACTGAGTGGTCCACCTATCAAATTGATGTCTCTCCAACTTAGAGACAAGGATATCATGCCTGTACAGACCTTTGTAGATTACTGCAGATTTTCTGTGCTGACTGTGTATGAGACAGCATCTGAAAACCATACTGCCTGATTTATTTTGGTCCTTTCTAGTAGGCTGAGTTCCTGTCTGTGCCACAAATGTCTATGCCAGAGTGATGCAATGACATTACACACATGCAGTACATTTGGCGCATCCTCAAAAGGAACAGTTTTATTACACAGTCACTGTGCACTCCATTCATCTCCTGAATGTGGAATAAAATCAGAATAATTTAGGTTGGAAAAGACCTTTAAGATCATTGAATACAGCCATAACTAAATAGAGCAAAGCATGTGCTAATGGAATGCAACACAGTCTACACCTTTATGTCCAAATACAGAGTTTATTGTATGTCAGCTTCAGATGAGAAATAAACTGCCAATGGGCATCAGTGGAAGCAGAGAACTTCTGAAATTTCATCTTCGTTTTTTTTCTGAAATATATATTAAGATGGACTATAGGATCAATACTAAAATATAGATCAAGTTTGAGTTACTGGCCTTTTAGAATGGCTTGTGGCAAATGAAAAATTTTCAAATAGAAACTTTAAGATAAAAAGAAGTATTTTTTCATAACAATTGTAATTACTTTCACTGCCAATAGTATGTTCTCAGCAAACAAATAAATTTGATCCTACACATATAAGGAGGATCAAAAGATATCACATAATCAAATTAAAGATTGTTAGTAATAAAACTGTATATTAGATTCAATAATGTGGCTCAGGGAATCCCCAAGCCATTAAATCCCAGAAGAAAACATCTATAAACTTGTCTTTTTCCATAAGCATTTGCTGTCAGTCAGGCACACACAGGAATCCTAATTAAACCTTTATTCTGGAGCAGTATGTGTCTTCTGTGCTAGACAGGGTTTGTGTGATGATCCTGTCCCAGCTCCATTGGGCTGTCTGCCTCAGTGCTCGGTCCAGTGGTTGTAGCTGGATTGACAGGCAGGTAGAAGAAGAATGGCGCTGCTTCACTGGTTCTGCGAGCTGGTGAGACTCAGCAATACCCAGACGTATCTTCCACTTTTCAGTAATACTGCTTTCCAGATCAGCAGCTCTGTTTATACAGCCTGGAGGAGCCACAATAAGATTAGGCTTAACCTTCCTACTGACAATGGACCATGCAGTTCATTGCCAGTGTATGTGTAGCCATGCCCACTGTAGTCACTGCCATTTTGGCTTCTGGAGCTCTGTGTCTCCTCTGTTAGAAACACATTAACATTCTCAAGAAAAACACAGAGAAAGGAGGATTCAGAGGAGCAAGCACCCTCATGCACCAACTCTTGCTTTTTCCTTGCTGTAGTCCAAGACTGTCCTGCAGTGGACACCATGCTTGCATCCACTCCTGTGCACACATCCAACTTCCCTGGTGCGCCAGCCATGTCTTGGCTATGCTGACAGCAGTCTGACCAACAGAATGAGGAATATTGCTAGGACATGAAAGGATCCTGTCTTCACCTCTGCCATCTATTGTGGGGGCTTACAGAACAATGCGGACAGCACGACAGACCAATATGATCAAGGGTGACGACTTTATTAGCTCTCACATACAGCTTTTATAGAGTTCGGACAACAGGGCATTTACAACACAGCTGGCAAGATATAATTGAACAGTGTTTTGTTAGTAACAGCTTAACGATTAATTAACTGTGTAGCATACATTCCAAGGTTACAGTTATCAGTTCCTCCCTACATATCCTGACTTCTCAGGCTCTTCTGCCAACTCCCTCAAATTCTCTCACGTACTCGTTCTCTAGTAACCTTCAGCCAAGGCCTCAAAGCCTTTGGTTCACTACTTCACTAATGTCAAGTAACTGGATTGCTCACATGGCCATTCTCAGCCAAATGACTCTCCACAATCTATGACTAGAAGTCTGCTTTCAGGAGAATTAAATTGATGGCATTGTTTCCTCAGGTCCAGTCAAGAATGCATAATAACCACACATCCAGGGCAAGAAATATAAGGTTTGCTTACTTCCTCCCATCCTGTATAGGAAATGGGGAATTTTGTTTCATTATTTTAAGTAGCCTACTCTGCCCCTACATAGTTGTGATCAGTTAAAATTACCAAAACATGCAATGATATTCAGAACTTTTTCACCTTGTAACATCAGTTTTACTGCTTTGTCAAGTGATCAATAGGCATCAACCTGATATTCATATGAATAGAATAATTGAAGGTCTTTGAGATAAAGCCACTTTTTTGTGAGATATCCTGGAAACATCAGATGTCTTAGAAGTATGTTAGCCAGGACAAACAATTCTTTCAGCATGCAAACATTTATAAAACGAACATCAATTCCAGAATAGGCACCTTCTTTCTGCATCTTCCTAGCTGCTGCTGGAAGAAAAATCAGATGGATAGCACAAGACATGAATTCTTGCTTATGAGAACAGAAACACTGTGTGCATATAAAATAGCAATATCAATGAACATTCATAACATTGAGGAAAAAACAGGTGACCTTGTAAAGGTGTAAAGCAGAGACATAATGTAGGTTCATCTCACATTCAGGAGAGAGTAGGACACAAATACGGTGAATTTCTGTTATCCCAATAAATTCATTCCCCATCTCTAACCTATGCTTAATTTTTACTTTTTTTCATGCCAAATGTATCCTGACAGCACATTTCAAATGCATATATTCTTTGCAGACTTTCTAAGTGGAAGATGCACTCTTACTAGGTTCTGGAATCATGTATCATCATGTGTTTAAGATACATAAAGATTCTGCTTAAGGATCTAAACGTCTTCTTCGTTCTTAACAGAACAAAGTTCAGATGATTCAGATGGACTTTTCTGATAGATATACTTGTGTTTGCTATATTCCTTATTGGAAATATAATTGTTTATCTTGTTTTGAATTGTGATGTACTTTGCTTTACTAGTGACAATGTTGATAATGCTGGTGCTAACTATTAGATGTTTTGGTTAAAATGACATGACTGTTACATTTTAATAAAAATGAAGGCTAATCATCAGTACCTATAGCCAGTTAAATCAACTTTATTTTAAATTGTATTCGACTATGTTGTAAGCAATTCAGTTCTGAGACACTAAGAAAAGCACAAATTCATCCCTGATTTTGTATTCCTCAATGGTCTGTTTATATTAAAATGACTGACAGATTTTCAGACTAATTATGTTTCATAAGACATACAGAGAGAACATTGAGAGGTACGTTTATTTGCAGCTGCCATTAATTGTAAGAGAAATATTTTCTTGTTAGACTGCTCATTGAAGCAAGCTCTCTTCGTACTGATAACATTTCTCAAAAAAAAAAAAAAAAGACAAAACAAAAGTGAACAAGTGAAATGCACCAACACTGCTGAAAGCTCTTCCTTTGTTTTACCTTCTAAAAAGTCATCCTACAAAGTGACATCCAAGTCCTTGTACCTCACTTTTAGGAATAGGACTTCCAGCTAAGTTCAGCCTATGTCCCTTGGAAAGTAATTTAGACAGAACATTCCGCGTAATCTGACAGGTATTACTTAGTTGAATTGATCAGACTGAGCCAACTACGATTTCATGCTTTACTAATGATCCTACTACTGGACAATCATTTCAACCCAGGAAGACTGATGAACAGCTAACTGTTTAGACATACACTTAACAAAATAAACAGATTTCTTGATAGTGTATCTGCATCATTATATGAGCAGCATACATATACTGGATAGGAGTACTCTCTAATTTATATATGCATTTATAGGATATGTGTGTTATACATATGTGCATATATAAAACCCAGAGGTAAAAGACTATGGACATGAAAGTAAATCAGACAAGCAACAGATGATGCTCACGAGGTTTTCTGGTTTAGGATAAATACTCTAGGTAAGATTTGTAACTTCTACATAAATATGCATGAACTCTGATTTTTTTTAATAATAAGAAACAGTTCCATGAAAGTGTTGCAATCAAAACCATGTTATTAGCAGAAGAACACACCACACATATGGAGCTAAAATTTTACTATTGGTCAAAATTATCTAATTAATATAGAAAAGACTTGTAATAAAAGTTAGTTGTACAAAAACTTCCTAGTATCTACCTCTTTTCTTTAGTGTTGTGCTCCTCTGGTCCTATGAAAACTTTTCAGAATAGGAAAAACAAATACTACCAGGGTATCATCCCAGTTAATAGGTGCTGGTTATTAATAGTAGCTGTGCCAATTAAATACTTTCTATCTTGAAACTAACTCATCGACTATATTTGGTGCTAGATACACAAACTTCAGTAACTAAGGATGCCATATACTAGTGGCTTGCCCAACCTCATTTGCATTTGTGGCCCCTGTAATAGAAAGGACATGAGGAATTATTTTGACTTGCACAAAGATGGAGGTTTTTCTATAGCATTATGTATGAAAAATTTATTTTCCTACACAATGAAAACACATTCCAGTCCTAGTGGCTGTCACTACAGAGGGTGTGCTACCTTATTGCTTAATTGGCAGAGACCAGACACTAGCCATGTTAAGGGGTAAACCACTGTTCCATATACTTATCACCTAAGCTTCATTTTAGCAAGTTTGCCTAAATGACTGAAATTTAACAAGTTACAAAATCTTTATCTCCAAGAACCACCATACAATGGAAGAGATCATCAACTCAGTAAACTAGAGGAAGGAGCTTTAGACTCTTTGAGGAGAGCTAATGATAAAAAGCCTCCATTAAGTAAAACACAATTCTTATCTAGCAAAAAGAACTGAAAATTGATTGCTTCTTTCTACTAAGAGTTAAAAGAAAGAAAAATGAACTGCAGTGTCTAAACTTCAAAATAGAAAACACAGACATATCTTGAATTCCTAATATTTAGACAAAGCTACAACCTCACTAGAGCCACAAACATTCATGACAAATCACAATGTTGGAATTTAAGAGGACAAATGAAGAAGTAAGAAAGGAGGAAGTGTTAGATATTAAGAAAGATGTATTTGTCCTAAAAACACAGTGATGAAGAGACTATAATTTTTTTTTTTTTGCATGAATATAGTAAGGGATAGGACAAAGATTTGTAATGACTCTTTGAAACTGTTGTACCAAAGGTAGGAAATTAGGTATTTTTAGCAACAGAAAGAGTGAGAGCTAGTGATAGAGGAAAACATTAATTATACAATACCTGTTAGAAAGCAACACAGCCAGACACAACTTCTTACAGAATTGAAGAGAATACACTGGGGAGAATGGTAAATGGGAATTAATTTAGGAAAAAACTGTCTCCAGTCTCTACTCCAACTGACAGGTGATGGCTGAGGATTACAATGTGGAAAGTAGCAGGGATTGTCTTAGAAGGATCAGGCTCACAATTCTAAGAAAAAGAAAGGAAGAAAGGAGCTGAAATAATAATAATAATTTTAAGGGGTTTTTTTTCAGAAGTTTCCGCTAGTTTTTGGATCAGTTGAGTGACATGGCAAGATTTCATTTTCAATGTAATGGAATAAAATACAGAATAATTTGCAGTTATTAAAAATAGAGATATTCAGAAGCAGAAGAACAGGCAAAAGCTGCGTTAAAAATACAATACAGCTACTACAAAATTAAGCAGTCTACAAAACCAGCACGACCATCTACAGATAAAACACGGAAGATTAAAATACAAAATAGATGATAATCAGGAAGAGACAAAAGTTCTATAAATACATCATAAACTTGAAGACAAGAAAGGAGAATAAAGATTTTTTTAGGAGAAAAAGATCATATAGCAGAAAAATTTTGAAAGATGTTGTTTTTATTGCAATATTATCTTTCTTTAGTGACCAGACACTATTTTATGTAATTAGGTGGGCCACGATAATGATTGAGGAAAGAAACAAAACCTTGAGCATTTAATAAAATAGCCAAAGTAGTGTCTGAATCACAAGTCATTATGTTTGAGATCTCATAGAAGAAAGAAGTCTCAGGGGACTGAAGAGGACAAACCATAAGATTCCCCTAGGAAGGGAGAAATCACTGTCCAGTCACAGTATTTTCAGTATGTGGAAAGATACAGGGAAAAGATATTAAACAGCGAATTTATAAGCACTCTACAGGAAAATAAAAAGGTGATAAAAACCAGCCAACGTGGTTTTCTCAAGAGTAAATCATGTCAAAACAATCTAATTTCCTCCTCTGACATAGTAACTTTTACCATAATGGATAAGAAGGAAGAAGAAGATGAGATCGCTTTACTTTAATAAAGCTTTTTGCACAATGCCACATGAGACCTCATAGGGAAGCTAGAAAAATAAAGCCTTATAAGCCAAATCTGAAGAAAAGATTTAAACAGTATTGAGGATATGTCATACATGGTAACATAAGGAATGACACTACTGCACAGCATACTATAAATGCAAAAAGTAAGCCTAGGCATTCCTAAACTCAGCTACTAAACCTTTTCCTGCTTATGTCTTCTGGTTTCAGTGAAGATGTTTATTTATTGTAGATTGTGAACTTAAGCCAAACTGAAGATAAACTATAGTTAGAAAATGCATTTTACTTGTAATTGCAAGGAGGTTGAGGTGAATTTTTTAAAATGCAAGAAATAATACCTAGCTTTCTGTATCAACTGTTAAGCAAGGTGATTTGCATAACCTCAGCCAATATGAACAAAAAAACCCAGTCTGAACGTGGGATCATAAGGGTCACAATTTGAAGGACCAAATTTGATATGGTAACAACAAAATCTAATCAGCTGTGATCTACTCAGCGGCCAACCATGTATATAACTTCAGTATGATAACCCAAAAAGGAAAATGTGCAGATCCTTCATAAAATTGAAAAACTCTAGAACAGTGGTTCACATTGATTACCAAACTGGCCAATTTTGTGCTATAGAACTTTGGAAGTTTTATAATTATTGATGTAAACACTGATCTAATAACAACCTTCTGTGTTACAGTGCGAATTATCACAGCAACCAATTTTAACAATTTTGACTAACAACCACACAGGGCAGAAATTAACAAGCTATGGCCTATGCCAAAAAATGGGACAACAAATGCAGCTGGTAAGTCAATAGGTCCTATACATGAAAAAATAGTTACTTAAGTCAAGCACAATTAATTTCACGAGAAGTAAAGACACTAGTATTCCCTTGAATAGGCTAATCACCACAGTTTGTTGTCATGAATAGAAGATAGAATCAACCAGGAGAAAGAGGGAGGAAAAAATCAGAACACGGGTATAATTACAGATAACAGACATGGTAGAATGTGAGACTCTGGATGTATTCAAGGCCAGGTTGGATGGAGTCTTGGGTGACATGGCTTAGTATGAGGTGTCCCTGCCCATGGCAAGGGGATTGGAACTAGATGATCTTAAGGTCCTTTCCAACCCTAATGATTCTATGAGTCTATGATTCTATGACTCTATTAATGGAATTCTGAAACCTAAAACTCCACACAAGTATGAGAATGGTTTTCCTGTTATTTAAAAAATTGCAGTTCTGCCCACTCCTCTGGCAGCTTTTATTCCCTGTTTTTCTACTTTGAAATAAAGGTTTACTGCTAATACAAAGCCTAAGAGTGCCAAAAGGAAACATAGTTGCAAATTTGGTTAGGAAAAGTGAACTCATACACTGCAAAAAGTATGTATACGTATATGTATATGTATAATTGTACGTGTACGTGTACATGTACGTATAAGCATAGTGTATACATATATGAATGTGTACATGGATACCTACAGACCTCATGATCCTTTATTAGTTTTAGGCTAGCCTTTGTAACTTGGGTTACCAAGGAGAAGTCAGTACTAGAATTGGGTCTTGAAATAACAGTACTGTAGTTCAAGCACTGTTTTTATAAGCAACTTTTAAATTTAAATTTTGTAGATAACCCTTTGATTACAAGATGTACTGGACTGGTTGTTACAACTTGTAGAACTTCACAATTTAAGAGGAAGAGTACTGGAGCAGGTAAGGAAAGGAAATGTCAGAGAGTCTCAGTGCATGCATACGGCAAGCCAGTAAAGGACATGAAAAAATGTTACAGGATAAGGGATACATATTTGCCAGCACTGAAAAAAATGGAATAGAACAATCTGTGATGTTCAGTCCCCTGAAAAAAGGATGGCCACTCAACATCTCTCTCTTTCCTGAAATCATGTAGCTTTCCAGGATTTTCCAGTGAAATCAAAGGATTTCAACAGCCTAGATAAAAAGCATTGAAGGAAAAATTAAATTAATATATAAAAATAGAAAATAGCTGTCATATTGTACTATTTTAAAAGATATTTAGAAGCTTTAATGGACTACAAATCAAGTCAATGATACAGTATTATAATAAAGCAAAGAAAAATAAAAAGTAAAATCTAAAACTCAGTTCTGGAATGTACTTTAACTTATAGCAGTGAAACTATTCCACTTATGTCAGTTTTGCTAATGTCTCAGCTAGAATATTCTCTTCAGTATCTGTACTGCTGTACATTTTTAGAACAAAAAAAAAGAATAGTTGAGGAGACAAAAAGCATAGTAGAATGAGAAAATTGAAAATACTGTGAGATACTGAAGATAACTTTATAATTGTTAAAAAGAAATGAAAATACGAAGAATGCATAGATATCTTAAAAAATGCTGAGATGATTATAGCAGAACTGCTCTGAATCAATTAGAACTTTGAAGGATAGTTGCCCAGATTTCTTCCTTGGTGGAATTTTCCAAAAGTGAGTAAACACAACAAAATGTGTGCCCCAGTGGCTGTTAAAAATTGACGGTACTTGCTGGTGCTCAGCACCTTACAAGGAAAAATCTTCTTGTGTATAATGAACTCATGTCAATAGATTAAGTATATCTGATCATGATTCTCTTTATGCTATCATTTTTGACATTTACTCCTGTGCTTGTCTGAAGCACTTTGCAGAGCAAGCACCTTCCATAGAGATTTCTAAACACTGGTATGAGAGAAATATGAATAGAAATGTGTTAGTCTTTAAGTACTGGAAAAAAGCAACAGAGGAAAAAAATGTATTGCATGTATTTAGAAACAGGACATGACTGACAACAAAAAGCTGGTGAGCACTGAAGCAGATGTATTTTGCAACAAGACTAAAACACAGATGACTTTCAACTAGAAAACATTCACTCAGTGGCAATCTTGCATATGTGATCTCTCTTCTTGCCATTTTAATAGGAAAACACACTTTAGCTGTAAGATATGGAATATAAAGCAATGGGCAGCAACCATGCCTCAGATTTATAGGGAGGGAAGAGAGGGACAGAAGACCTCAGGGATGAAAAATCAGACCGTATCAAGTGTTGACTCATAAGTTCTTTGAGATATATTAGCCAAAAATGAGATAATTGTCAATATTCAAGAAGAGCTTAGGAGATGACTTGATAGCTGGCAACCTTATCATCCATGTCACCACAAGTAATGCTAATCTAACTACTTGAATATATACCTCTTGGTGCTAGTATGAAAGAATGAATGAGTAAAATACATGAGGGAGTGAGTGAGTATGACTGAAAACATTTACATTTGAAACAAAAATTCTGTTCCATAAGATCTTGCATTGTCTTTTCATACACTTTTTTCTTACTCAACTTCTGGAACTATTATTAATGATAAAGTCATAATGAAGAGAAAGCAATCATCAATCAATAATTTTCTGCTTAAATAATAGATGACAATAATTTTCTGATTGAGTAAACAGATTTTCATTTGCGAATGAATTAAAAGAAAATATCTGGGTTTTGGTTTGAATGAAATTCATTTTTTTTGCTGGTCACAGGCTATTTTTTTTTTAATTCATGAGTGTATTCTAGAGGCCTTTATAGCTGTAAGGAAAGATTGTTATTAAAACTTATTTGCTAAGCAATAGTCCAGAGACAGCATGATAGTTTCATAACTAAAATTTTCTGCCACTGCAACTGGAAAGCTTTCTAAGAAATTAGATTTTTTTCCCACATAAGCATTATTTGCCTAGCTTACATTATCCAACAGGTGAAATTAAATTATTTCACTAAAATGAACTTCTCAACATTATCTCCTTCAGCAGTAGGATTTTGATGTTCTTTAAGTGAATTAGTAATTTTAATTTTTTGGGGGGTTGGGGGGTTGTTTCCATTTAGATATTTTTATTTTGTTTTATGTTTAGCATACACGAGGTGTTATGCATAAATTCCATGTTAGAAATCGTGTCCTCTCTTGGTGCCACAATTGCATGCAGGGAATGGAAAAGCAAAATTTCTTATTGCAGGCAACACTTAGGCAATTTTATACCACAAATAGCTGGCCCTTGATGTGGAGGCATTTCTCACTGAAAAGAGTTATGTGAGCAATCCAGCCTTTGGCTCAGCCCCACTCCCATAGTGAGCAGAGGGGGCTGGAGGCTGCTGGAGGGGTTGTTACAGGACACCTTTACAGAAGCCCGCCAAAAGTTACCTGAAGGGGACGCCCACTTGCTGCCACTTCAGGAGCTGCTACCAATTACAAGCCTTGTTACGATTCAACTGGGAGGCAGAACCAATCAACTGTTGTGGAAAGTTCGGGGTTCTGTAACTTCTATAAAAAGAGGTGCTTGCACTCAATAAACGGTTCAGTCTTGATCATATTGGTCTGTAGTGCTGCCCGTGTGAAGTTTTATAATCCCCCGCACCTTGATATTCGGTGAGTTCACTAACTTCAGATAACCAGTCAGTAAGCATGCCTTGGCAAATATATTTTACCTCTTCAAAACTCTGATTTAGGGAAGCCAATAATAACTGTGCAATAAAAACTCATTGAAAGATTAATGAAGTGCTGAAGTTTTCTATTGAATTTGGTCTTAGCATTCTACATACTGTGATCAATATTGATCTGAAATTTAGAGACTCGCCAACAATCTTTTCTGTGTCTGATAATATTTTTCTAGGACAATGAGGTGAGATGATTAGAATGAATCCTAGTGGCTAAGAGGAGCATGAAATGAAAGGCTATAAAGTCAGTACTGCTAATTTGTTTGCAGGCCATGCCCTTAAGTCACTTGGAATATGTGTGAAATAAAGCCATTAAATGTAATTTATATTCAGTGGAGAAAAATTGTGGAAATATAATGTGTGGCTTCAAGCTTTGCCTTTATCATCTCCTGAAATAGGCTTTACTAACTAACACTGAAAATTACCCTACTTTTTTTGGGTACCAGTTTAATTTGGATAAAAGCAGCTCCTTTTTCACATTCCTCCTGACAGCACACAATCTGCTGCCTGCCTGAAACTGTTATCTGTATTTATGCTTTTTTGCCTTTTATTTCAAAAGCCCTATCTCTTTGTTTTGGCCCTCCATGAGGACATCAACACGCATCTCTAACGTTTTAACAGGCAATAGTCTCCTAGTTATGAATCTACTTCATTTTACTCAGGATCTATAGCAAATTTAAGCCACTTTAACTTCAAAGACTTAATTCCCTACTGGAGGAGATACATAGTCATTAAAAAAAGTGGGTTTTGCATTAAATTAGCTTATACAGAGGAAGCAGCTAATTTTTTTTGATTTGTATTTCATCAAGTTATCAGTTATCACTGCTTGCTACATGTATAGACCAGAATTACACTGAAGTTCTAGTCCTTATGCACAGAATAATGACAAACTAGTACCACAAAACACAAACTGGCATGACTGCTAAGAGTTCACACTCTCTCTGTGTTTACTGTCTGTGAAAGTCTGCCTACTCTCCTTTTTGCAAGGTCTGGAGGTTTTTGCATTTCCAACAATAATCAGCCAAGAACATTAACAAAATTTAAGAGGTGTACATTAGGAGAAAATTCTCAACCGCTACTCTTAAACTGTCAGTACTATCAGAATACTGAAGTTTAACTGTTTGAAAACCATTATTTTCTTACCCATAGATAAGGAAATTGTAGATAATACAAAAGTCAGGATTTTATTTCTTTACTACACTCGTTTCATATTTTTTCTTTGTTATTATCATAGAATCACAAAATATTATCATTAATCACAAAATAACTTCAGTTAAGATGACTCTAGAGGTCATCTGTTCCAAACTTGCTTAAAACAAGGCCAATTTATATCATGTAAACTAAGGCTTTATCAGGTCATGTTTGGAATATTTTCACAGATAGACATTCTACAAGCTCTCTGGGCAGAAAACTTAACCACTTTCATAACGAAATTAGATTTCCTTGTATCTATTTTGACTTTCCTATCTTGTAACCTGTGCCTGTTGCTTCTCTTCCTAGGAGAGCCTGGCTCTGTTTTCTTGTTATGCTTCCAGTAGCTTGTTAAAGCCATCTTTGAGACTGATGATCAATAGCTTCTTTTTGTGTTTGTCTCAAAACAGCTCAACAGATAGAAGGAGCTGAGGGAGGCTGAGTGCCTCTTATTGGTGAGCAGCGTGCTGCTGGTCGGGACAGAGCAGGGATCATGCTCCACCAAGGCAGGGGATGGTTTCCCATGTTGTCCTGAGGCCTTGAGCATGAACTGACCTAGGAACAACCTGCCGCAGACGCCGACACAGTCCCTGCTGCTGCCCAGCACTGCGCCTGCTCTGCCTGTGCCCCTAAGGGCACAGCGGGCACTGGGGCAGGGGGCTCAGTTGTAGGAGAAGAATAGAAAAGAATGAACTATGGGACTTGTCCAACCTTTATCTTTTGGAGAAAATTGTGTCTTCCCTGAAGGTAGCTCAGTATTTCCTTATTTAAAAAAAAAAAAAAAATAGGTACTTTCCTTTTGTTCAGTTTCCTTGCCAGTAAGCAAAAGGAAAATGCAACCCCAGGTGCTGTTACCCTTTGCTGCACACTTCAGGTTCCTATTAAATTTGCTGCCCCCTAGCTCCCTTTCTATTAAACTTCTGTCCAGTTAATGTCCAGCCAGAACTGTTCTGTTGGGTTATTACTTTTGTGGTGCAGGACTTAGTGTTTATGATTATTATCGAGTTTCTGCCAGATCACTTATTCTGTTTAAGTCCCTTTGAACAGCAGCCTGACCCTTCAGACTCCTTTTTTCTGTCTGACATCATCCACAGACCGGTAGAGAGAGCATTCCACCCAGTCAGTCAGCAATTACATTTTTACCACTGAAATATGAGTAAGATGCATTCTTAACCTCATGTCCATTTCTTTGGTGAAACCCCCATTGCACTATTTCTCCAATTCTTTCATGCAGCTTTCTTAAGGCAGCTGTCAGTTACTGTCATGACAACCATTACTGTCACAGAGAAGGCATTCAGCTGGTTAGACATAAGAAGCTCTACTCCATTCCCTCACATGGGCAGCTCATGCTTCTAGCCCTTCTGGTGTATCTTGTCTGGCCTACTGTCTACTGTTACAGGAAGGTGTGAACCTCCTGTATGATCTGTATCATATGCATTCTGCTGGAGATGTCTAAGATGCACTAAGAAATCTCAACAGATGAGTGCATTTAAAAAGCAAAATTGGGTCCAGAATGCCAGCCACAGGATGAGTTTAGAGACTGTGCATACACGTGCACTCCAGCTTGTAGAAATTTAAATTTATGTTTCTTAACCTCAAACTGAATCACACCCAGTCTTCAGCATTATTTTTAGACCTATAACTGATCTATAGCTTTTTCTAAACTTTCATTTTAACTTTTCTGAATAAGGTTGTAGGTATTACAAAAAAATGGCATTGAAACAACAATTAAATTACTACATTTAAGAATTGATTAACCATAAAAGTAACCCATTTTACCTCGTGAAGAAATCAAGTAAAAAGAAAGATGTAATTAATTAAGTTCTTAAGGTCACCTAATAATTTACTCCTTGTCTTCCAGTAAATGCATTAACAAAGTTCGAACTAATTTTAAAGACTGATATTTTATGTCCCTGATATTTATAAAATAAATAAATATATGTATTATTATTTATTACTTATCCCCATAAAATATTCTGATATTTTATGTCCCTGCCCATGGCAGGGGGGCTAGAACTAGATGATCTTAAGGTCCTTTCCAACCCTAACTATTCTATGATTCTATGATATGTCATGTTATGCTTATATAGCAGAAAAGTCCTGTTCCTTTTGACTGAAGTTAGGTTGGCATTATTGCAATAGCCGACCACCTTTTCCGAGTAGATTGCTGAGGGTAAAAAACCATCCTCGTTAGAAGGCAGTTCTGTCAGTCTTGCTGCCAGCGCATGCAACCTTACACCAATTTTTTGACTTAAGTTTGGAGTTCCTCAAAATAACAACATGCTGCTGGTACACTGAGCACAGCAATATCTTCTCTGTGGAGCTAGTGGGAGTACAATGAGTTTTGAATGTCTCACCCGTGCAGGCTATTGTTGGCATGGTGTTGATGAATTAATCTTCCAGGGAAAAAGGAAGCCTTGTCCCTTTGGAGGGCAGAAAGGAGAAAGATTTATCAGTTGCCATTCTCCTCCCAAAATTCATATTGCCTTTCTCCTTCAAACAGCAAAATTCAATTTTGTCTAGTCTGCTGAGAGCATAGGGCCAATTCTGACTACAGTGACCAGAAATGAAAGCTCCAAGTTCTTTAAAGTACATTGATTTGATCACAGTAATAACGTCTAATGGTTCCCATCCCTTAAGATGAGTCCAAGGGTAAGTAAAGTAGAAATCTAGGCATGACATGTATTCACATTAGTCCTGCTGCAAGCAGCAGATAACACTTTCTGCTGATGACACTTTCAAGTAATAGATTAGCTCCAACTATTTCAGGCTTCCCATTCTTGGCTGCCTTTATGACTTCGTTAATAATTTCCCCAGAAACCTTTCAGAGTGCTATTAGAAGCTCACTGTTATAGTTTTCATGCAGCATTTTCTGATATGTGATGGTGGAAGACTCCATAGCTTCTCAAAGCTGTGAAAAGGATGTTGAGTTGGGATGGAGTAAGTGGGGATAAGAGAGAAGCAGTGAAAAAGTGGGCTGAATATACTGCTCATTCTGTCATTTCCCTAGAAGATACATTTGGAAAAGTAATTTTGATTCTGTAGTCCCATTTTTAAACAGAAACTTTTCCCATCAGACAAGATGAGAACCTTTTAACATGTCTGGATACCTTCTTTTATGAAAGGATTCATAAGATTACCTTATACAATGTAAAGCTTGTGAAGAGTGGCTATTAAGAGACTTATGGACCTCTAAGTGAAGATTTTTTAGGGGTGCTGCTAGTGAGAGCATGACTCAGCTGTGAGAGAGGAATAAAAAAGAGCAAACTATGGCACTCGGCCAGCCTTTATCTTTTGGAGAAAATTATGTCTTTTTTGAAAGTAGCTCAGTCTTTATTTCAAAAAATATGTCCTTTCCTTTTGTTCAGTTTTCTTGCCAGTAAGCAAAAGCAGATGTTGTCTCTTTGCCACAGTGATTCTTGGAAATCTCTACTTTTATTTTTTTTCCACTGAAGAAGAAAGTGAAAATAATTCTGTTAGTGTCTGTGCATTTTCTTAGCGTGTGCACAGGTGTCACATACGCCTGTGACAACATTTTAAGACAGGGAAGGTTTGCAAAATCTGTCAGTGATTCATCTTGTCTTCATCGCTGAAGTAGTTATTTTCATTAGGACTTCAACATCATAGCAATGTAGCAAAAATTGCAGCTAACAGGACCAGAAACTATCCCATTGCTTAACAAGAACCTCATGCTTCTGTCCATGTTAGTCAATTTAGCCTTTTCTCATGCAGACAATTAATAGCAGCAAGACCAGTTGAAGTTTCCAGTGGCAAAAAACTTTTCCATTAGGAAGAGCTCAAGATGAAACTTATATGTAGTGAACAGGTCATCATATCTGTTGATATCACTTTATCGTATAAGAAAAGAGAAACTCCCAGTTCTGCAAGACCTGTGACTGGAAGGTAGATGCAGTTGTTTCTGAAATTTTGCTCAAATGCCATTCTGACAACTGTCAGAGAGATACTTGTTTGTTGTACTGTAGCATTCACAAATCCTAATAATGAATGTCCTAAAAGTATGGGTTTATCAAAGTTGTTAGTTTTAGAGAACAGATGTTCTAACAAGCACATTTTTTTTTACACCCTGAAAAACTCAGATCTGGTTGTAACAAAATCTACAGAATTTAAGTTATAATTTCTGTATTAAGCATGAAATTCAAGTTGTCCTGTATTTGTAATTGTGGTGTAGGTGGGCACTCCCAGTGACTCAGTCACCAGTTCCTTGACTGATCAAAGCAGCTCCGTGGCCAGTTCCTGCTGAGATGAACCCATGGACTGATTTGAGACAAGGGGTTTGACTCCCCAGCTTCTCCACAAGCATTTCACTAATTGCTGCAAGTGGTCTCCAGGCAGGAAATTCAGGGACTGACAGTGATTCCCTCTGCTTTGCACTTGGCAATTCACAGCGAATATCTGTGTGCTTTGATGTGTCGATAAACATCTGGGATAAAGAAACTGGCTGCTCCAGAGATTCTCTGAGGCAGTTCTTGCTGCAGAGGTGGTTTAACTTTAAATAGATAAAACTGAAGACCACACTCAAGACATCAGGTGTTTTGCACACAGTTTAAGTTAATCAATAGCAATTTAATATGCATATGCTGAAGTGGTCACATAGGACCACAGGGCACAAGAATGAATGTAAGAATTCAGAAAAGCTGTAGTTTAGGGAGTCTTTTCTGATCCAGCTGAAGACCTTACAACAAAGTTCCTTACAATGGAGACTCCTGTTACCATTCAGACAGGAACTGATAAGGCAGCAAGATTTGAGAGATGTGATACCCCATGTGAGCATTGTCCTGTTTAAAAAATCCTAACAAGTAAGGGCTTTTAAACATCCTCTCAGTGACAATTTGTACAACATAGTCCTGTAAGGTGACAGCAAGAGCAAACTGCTCCCTGAGAAAAAAGAAAGGAGCTGAGGGTGACAGCAAGATGGGCAGAAGAAGGGGCCTCATCAGAGGAAGACCCATCCTACAGTATCGGGATAACGCAAGCAGGGCATGTTGGTACTGGTAGCCAGGTTCAGACAAATGCCCAGATTGCCAGGCAAGTTTTTAGCAACTACTTGTTCACCAATCCAGACCTGACTACCCTGAAACATTGTTTTTTTAAAGGAAAACAGTGGCCTCTGGTTCTCTGGGAGATTGAAAAATAAATTCCTTGCACAGCCAGCCACTCTGATAAGTCAATGGGTAATCTCAAATGATAGTTTTTGAAAGCAGAGTTTCAGAAAACTTCATAAACCTAAAAGAGACCAGGAAATCTATTTTGTAAGAAGAAACCCACAAACCTACCATGTCTACATGCAACGTGAGCGTTCCAGTTCAGTTTGATTATGTTGCCATCCTGGGTTCAGCTGTAGCAGCCATTTTTCTCCTTAGTAGATGATGCAATTCTGTATTTTTCGACTTTAGCCTGAGAACAGTGCTGATAACACCGATGTTTTTAGTTGTTGCTAAGTAATGTTTACTCCGATCAAGGACTTTTTCAGTCTTATGCTCTGTCAGTGAGGAGAGGAAGCCGGGAGGAAACAGAGACAGGACACCTGACCCAAACTAGCCAAAGGGGTATTCCATACCACAGCACATCATGCCCAGTATATAAACTGGGAGGAGTTACCCAGAAGGAACCTATTGTTGCTTGGGTCAGGCTGGGTATCAGTCAGCAGGTGGTGAGCAATTATATTGTGCATCACTTGGGTTTATTTTCTTTTCCTTCTCCCCTTTTAGCTTTATATTCTCTCCCCTTGTTATTTCCCTTATCATTATTATTATTGGTGGTAGCAGTAGTGGTTTTGTGTTATGCCTTAGTTACTGGTCTACTCTTATCTCAGCCCATGTGATTTACATTCTTTTGACTCTCCTTCCCATCCCTTCGAGAGCGGGAGAAAAAGAGGGGGAGTGAGAGAGTGGCTGAATGGTTCTGAGTTACCAGCTGGGCTTCAACCATGACAGTGGCAAAGGGAGTTTTGGAATTACTGTATGTATTATATCTATATGTATTATAAAGGAATATTATGCATATATTATACAATACTTTGCTTTTGCAAGATAAGTTGGGGAAAATGTAGCAGTATGCTAAGAGTTCTCTTAAGACATAATAGCTAAAAGGTAGAGGAGTAATGAGAAACAAATGTTAATATTGTGCAGTAATGTTTCTCTAAGAATTCCTTTCATATTTTACCATAGTTATTGGCTCTTCAAAACTGGAAAAAGCAACTGATTGTACTTTTAAGTGGCCATTTTGTAAGTGACTCCAATGTTGCTTCTGCTCTAAATAGCAAATGCCAGAAATTATTTCAAATTCCTTCCTTTTTTCCTCTTTCTAGATCAGAGGACACCATTCTTTACACACATTTTGCTGTCATTAACAGGTTTGCACATTTCATAGAATGGCTTATAACTCATTTATTTGGTGTATCTTTTTACCACTACTACTGGAAGATTAATTTTGTTGATAAAGGAGATTAAACCAATATAGGAATGAAATCACATAAATCTTTCTGAATGCAGCAATCTCTGTGAAAGTCATATTTTTCTACTGTTTTTACCTTAGCCATTATAGCCTTACCTGTAAATAATCAGAATTCTGCACCTCCTTCAGGTCTACTCCACACACACATCCCTTACTGCAAAAGAATCTCAACAGTTTTTCCTGCAGAGTGCAACCAGGAGTCCTTGGAAAACTTCATAGTGGGCAAGTTATAACCACTGATTGCCAGCCTAGTGCCATGGAACAAAAACACAAACCCTCAACACTGCATATAGTACCCTTATTAAAAGAAAAGTTAAATACTGTTATTTCATTCGTAGCACTTGACATATTTCTCCAAAAGAAACAAAGAATATCATAAACAGAGCAAATTTTGCCACACTTCTTTAGATGCTCTAGATTTCTCTCAGTATTTTAACAAAGAAAGTTGCAGCACAGTTTAGTGCCAAGGTGACCTGAGACACTTATTACTGTTAGCAGTCTCAGAATACCTTTCAGATGTTGAGGATTTTCTGCAGCCTGACCTAAAGTACTGCTTATTCCACTGGGACAACTTACTTCAAGCTTTAATTACTTTTCAATTCTTGTTTCTCATGTCATATTTGCTACTAGTAACTTTATCTGGCATTTTATTTTAACATAAAGCTGGAAGAAAGCAGTTTACAAAATCAAGAACCACACTGCCCTTTTTGCCCTTCCCTGTGTATTTTCTTTCTAATTTCCTGTAAATTTTCAGAAATTGCAATACTCTTGCACATTTGACAGGCCTATATTAAAGTTCACATGGCAGGTGGTGAAAAATTACAGAAACTTTTAGTATTTTAGTGTTCTTTGAGGATGACCAAAGGTAATACCACTGTGTCAGCATAAAGTAGCTATGCCTTCTCTGTGATATCAGATGTAATGTGAATCACATATAGTGAAATGAGAGCAGCATGTATTTATGAGAAATGAAATAGAACAATTGCAAAAGAATTTGTTCTCAGTTCCTCACTGTGTATTAGGATCTTGCCAGACTGATTGCGATTTACTGAGGAACTGATAATAATTTTCAGAATATTTGATGTAGATATAAGTTACTTTGAGAACTAGTTGAGATTTAATAGTACATGTATTGTTTTATTTTGCTTGAATTAGCTTTAGTCAGTTTTAATCAGCTCTTCTAGATATGAGTGTTGTTAGGTGCTTTTATCAGGGATTGGCAAAAACAGTAAGTTGGCTTAAAATTATGTGTGAGCAAAAAAGCTGTTACTGTGGGGGAAAAAAAAGAGGACAAGTTTTAGAATATATAAACTATCTGAAAGCTAGTAATATTTATTTATGGAAAATAAACCAAACAACAACCCACAAACCCAGAGGCAACATCAAGTAGCTTTTCAAAGAAGATATACAGTGCATTGATTTTTAATAATTTTAAAACTGAAAAAAAAATTCTTATTTTAACTTTGTTTTAATGTAAATGGTCACAAAAGCAGATAGTGATTTTTTTCTTTTTCAGCATATGCAAAATTGTGTTTTGGGAGTGTGTTGAGGATTCCCTAGCAGTTTTATTCTGTTCTGGCTGTTACCATGTTCCTGACTTGGGCCTTTTAGAGAATTTCCAATTTGGTCAGGTCCTCCAAATTTTGAATCTTGTATAAATTGATGAAAAGAGGTCTCCTCATTTCAACTTGTCCCTTAGGGTTCTTCACATCTTTTCAGCTTGTTGTTCCTTAAGTGTTTGATTTTTACTTACCCTCTCATTTCCCAAGTTGTTATTAACATTTAAGACAAGTAGTGACATTTGAAAACAGAGATGCTACATAAAATCTTACACCTTTTAAATAATCCTATTGCTTTGCCCCTATTCACTTACTAGGAAGTAATGTTTTGATGTTACAGCATGAAAATTACACAATCCACATGAAATAGAAGGCTGCAAGTTGTACAAAGATTTTGCACTGAACACAGTTCTCCAGAAGCTCAAGATTTGATAGGATAGCAAAAGAGGTTATCTCATGAGTGAAATCTAAGATGCTGGGTTACTTGATGTTGAGGACACTGACATTGAACAATAGCACTGCTTTCCATGGAAACTAAGAAAACTGAAAAAAAAAAAAAAATTAAAAACTCCCACAAACAATAAAATATTGCTAAACACTTAAATCTGCTAGTTAATTCTTACAAGATGATATAGTTTTGGAAAAAAATAAAATTCAAGTGGCTACAGAATAGAAAACAAACCTGTGTTTTAGAAGTATTCATGTGAGGTTTTGAGTACTTGAAGTTTTAAGCTAAACAAAGCAATAGCATGCAGTTTCACTTTTGCCAGCTATTCCCACTGTATACACAATTCTATACATAAAACAAAATTTCACTGAAATACATTGAATGCTTTAAAAAAATCCAAAGTATTTGTGTGCATTCCATTTGAATTTAATGACACAAGAAATACTTATGTCTGATTTTGCCAGCTGCTTGAATAAAAATCTATCACTTCATAATTAGTCTACTTAGAAAGGTTCTTAATATATTTGGATGAAATAAAGTAAACAAGGGAAGAAATAATCTGCAAACAACATAAATATTTACAATTATTTGTAGAATTGATAGTAACCTTCATGCTCTGTATGTCTCTGAAGCAGAATTGCAATGACATTTTAGAATTTTAAATGTACATGGGTTTTTTTTATTGTACAGAATATCTTATCATGAATTTATTATGCAAAAAAATAAATGGAAATAGACATGCTAACTACCTTCTGAAGATCATGGCAAACCCATGAGCCATAAATACAGACCATGTGAACTAATTAACAACTACGTTAAGCAAAAGGGAAATTGTTTACATACATGATCTGCAATAAATGTATTGCTTTTGAACTCTAGAAAAGCAGAAATATTTAGGCTTTGCTTTATGCACCAAAGAAACAGAGGATGCAATTAGATTTTAATGTGTTTTCTGAAGAATGACTAGACATCATGTTTTGAAATCTAGTAACAGAACAGGGTAGCAGTCAGGAATATAAAGCAAAATAAAACAAAAGAACTGTGTGCAGCAGATTTTGTCAATAATAGAAATTAATTTGAATTTCATACTATTGTAAAAATTTTGTGGACTCTTTGGGGACAAGTTATATATTAAAATTGGTATTTTTATATTATTATTTTATATTTCATAATATCCAGTCAGATAGTTCTGACTGTGATGATGATGCCATAATGCTGCTCAAGGGCAGGTTAAAGTTTTATATATTCTTCAGAAGAATCAGGGATCTGAATGATATCCTTGACATTTTGTCAGCTATTAAATAAGAAGTAGCATTTCCTTTTCACATAAACTAGTAATGTTTATCTTAAAATCAGAGCTAGCAAACAAGAACTTGCTAAAAGAGTGAGTGCAGGAAAAGGACAAAGAGTTGTTTGAAAGCAATCGCACAAAATTAAAGCAGAGCACTGTTTGTGAAGGGTAGACTAATAATCACCCTTTGTGGTTTAGGTGAACAAATCTAAAATACAGCTATTAAGAAATATGTTCTAACTAAAAGTTCTCTTGACTGCCAAACATTTTTGCACCGGGACATACCTTCAAAGTAGTCACATAAACAAGATGGGTGTTTGACGTATTTTACATGTAAATGGATTATCCAGTTCAAAGTTCGTATAGCTGTGAGAGAGAGATTAAGAGGGAGCAAAAAATATAAATTCTGTTTTGTTACTACGAGGCACTTTTCTGTTTTGATATTTAAGGTGGATATGACCAGCATATTAACATTCCTTTTATTTCAAATACAAGCAACTATAGGTTGTGGGGGTTTTATTATTTTATTATTTATAAAATAATTTTTCATTATAGAAATGCTTGGACTGGCTCCCAAAATCTTAATCCCAGAATCCTGTGATTGTGATAAATTTTTCATTTCCCAGTAAAACCAAAGTACAAAGTCAGAGCTTTGTTTCTCAGGCAAATGCTATGTTAACCTTTTTCTATGGGAAGAACCCCTAACTGTTGTAGATCTCACACTGGAATGTTCTTCCTTGTCATATTATGCATTTTTTTTTACTTGTGATCCACCAGTTTCAAGGTTTAACAGGCCATAGTCTTCTCACTAAATGTAAGTTAACATAAAACCCAGGGGTTTTTTTGCACTAAAGCATGATTATTCAATGCAAAACTATATTAAGTCCATATTAACAAGATGAAGTCTACAATGAATTAGATTTAAATTTCAATCTCCTTAATAAGGAACTTGAGTTTTTTAATCTTTTAAGATCTTTGTTAAGGCCAGCATCAGTGTTTTTTGATAAAGAATCCTTCTGAGAAGTGATCTGTGTTTAGTAACCTGCTTACATGAAAGGCACTTGCTGCCTCAGGTTCTGAGGCTTGTACTTAGCTTTCCTTAAGTTGGTTTCCTCAGTATGTCTATCTCTTAGTCTCAGCTGTCCTCCTCTGTCACTCCCAAGAATTTCTGAATCATTTACTTAATTCTACCAAGTTTGATAGGGGTGGATGCCTGAAACAGTTCAGTTTGTACTAGCTTCATGCAAAGCTGAAATGGTGGTGGTGGGGAGAGATTCGTGCTACTTTCCTAATTGCAGGAAAGGCTGGCAATTTCACTTCTAGTTGTATAGCCTATGATTTGTTTTACATTAATAGCATTGATATTGAGGCCTGTCGTATTAAAAATATAAATGTCTGAACCAGAGAGACTGATCTTAAAAACAAACAACCCAATCCATAATATTTTAAGTATTCAAAACCCAAACCTGTGATGTGTACATTGATCTCATGTGATAGTTTGTTACAGAATTTTAAGAGCTTTCCAGGTGCAAATATCCACAATATTGCACTTTTGTTCATGTACAACTGCAAATAAGAAAATTACTTCATACCCAAAGCATTTTAATCACTCATATGCAAAATACAGTGTGTTCTTTTAACGCTGCGGAATGCATTCTTCTCTCCTCTGGTATCTAGGTTTCAGACACAAAAATGCCTAGTCATTTATGTATAATGTAACTCTGATCAGAGTTAATTTGTTTTGCAGTTCTAGTCATGTGGCCAAACTATTCCACTGTAATTCCAGTGCTGAGGAAAGAAAAAATTGAGTCAAAGCACTTTAGCAGTTCTGGTGGGGACTCTGGAAGGAAGGAGATGAATAGGATGCCTTCCTATACGTGCTATGGAAGTATAAACTGAGCAAGAGATGAAGTGTTTTATCCCCAGAGCTAGCTGTGGACAGCTGGCCTGGGCCTGTGGGCCACCCGTATCTGACCTGTTTATCTTTGGTGTGATTAGTGAAATTAATGGTGCTGTAACAGCTTTCAAAACACTTGGGAGCCTAAGCACCAAGAACTAAACCTAGATATGCATAGGAGCAGATACTGCATGTCTGTTCTTTGTTTTCACTTCTCTACCTCAGACAGAGCAGAAACTGTCAACTACAAAATACAAAAAGGTTAGCAACATTTAGTTAGAACAACATTTAGTTAGAACAACATTTAGTTAGAACAACATTTTCCTTCTTTCATGTTCTCTGTGTGAATGTCTTTCAGTAACTATAAGCTCTTCTCCAGCGGCAAATATAAGTTTTACATAGGTTAGTTTTCTGCATTTTTTTCCCCTCCAGCTCTTAGGTCTGTTTTTAATGGATTTTTGTTAAAATGTGGTTTGGAATTTCAATTTGTCTTTCATGCTAAGCCCTATTAATTTAAGTTAGTGCTAAAGGAGGGTGATGGTGATTATTTAACATGGAGTAACTACACAAACTCGTTTTAAACAATTGAAATTAAAGAAACTATGTTTTCTTGCTTCTCTTCCCTTCAAATAATCCAAATGACACAGCTTGTCAGCCTTACAGAGATGCCTCTCACACAAATTTTCCTGTAATTCAGGCAAGCTACCATTGCTTTTTGACATGCTGGGAATAAACTTCAGATGTCTGAGAACATTTTGCAGGAGGTACCCACTGAATTGTAGGGAGTTTTTATTAGCTCAGTGCATACTGCTTAATAAGGTACAATAGCAATGAGAAATCACTGTACTCAAAGGCATGAAATCCAAAGCCAATTGCCTAGTATCACTCTGATACTGTGCTCTGATGAAGAGTAGGAAGGAGAACCTTGGGTATTACTGACCAGTCAGCCTTACCTCTGTGCCTAGTAAGGTCATGGAACAGATCCTCCTGGAAGCTATGCCAAGGCATATGAATTATGGTGACTAGAGACAGCTGGCATGACTTCACCAGGGGAAATCATGCCTCACTAATTTGGTGGCCTTTTGCGCTGGGGTGACTGCAGCACTTGGTTATAAGAGAAGAGAAACTGATGCCATACATACTGACTTCTATAAGGCCTTTGACATGGTCTTCCACTACATCCCTGTTGCTAAATTGGAGAGATAGGATTTTGATAGGTGGACCGCTAAATTGATAAGGAATTGGCTGGATAGCCATATCCAAAGAGTTGCAGTCAACAGCTCAATTGTGATGAGTAACAAGTAGTGTTCCTCATGGGTATGTGTTGGCTACTATACTATCCAATATCTCTATTCATGTCACAGACAGTGGGATTGAGTGCTACCTCAGCAAGTTCATGGATGACACCATGAACTCCAAAATATCTGAGCGGTGCAGAGAATTTGCTTGAGGGAAGGGATGTCATCCAAAGGGACCTTGACAGGATTGAGGAGTGAGCCTGTGTGAACCTCATGAAATTCAACAAGGTCAAGTGCAAGGTCCTGCGTCTATATCAGGGCAATCTCCAATATCAATACAGGCTGGGTAGGATGAAGGGATTGAAAGTGTCCCTGCAAAGAAGAACTTGGCAATACTTGTGGACAAAAAATTGGACATGACCCAGAAATGTGCACTTGCAACCCAGAGAGTCAACAATATCCTGGGCTGCACCAAAAGAAATGTTACCAGAAGGCTGAGGTGGATAATTCTGCCCCGCTACTCCTCTCTGGTGAGCTCCCCATCTGATGCGTCCAGCTCTGGAGTCCCCAGTACAAGAAAGGCATGCAACTGCTAGAGTGGGTCCAAAGGAAGGTCATGAAAATGATCAGAGGGATGGAACCTCTTCCCTGTGAAGAAAGGCTGAGACAATTGGAGTTGGTCAGCCTAGAAAAGAGAAGGCTCTTGGAGACCTTATCACTGCCTTCCAATACTTCAAGGGGGCCTACAGCAATGGTGGGGAATGACTTTATGCAATGGCTTGTAGTGATAAGGTAAGGAGTAAAGATTTTAAACTGGAAGAGGTTAGATCTAGGTTAGATAAAAGGAAGAATTTTTTTTAAGATGAGGGTTGGTGAGCCACTGGAACAGATAGCCCCAAGAAGTTGTGGATGCCTCTTACCTGGAACGGCTCAAGGCCACACTGGAGGGACTTTTGAGCAACCTGATCTAGTGAAAATTGTCTCTGCCGGTGGGAGGAGGGTTAGAACTAGATGAATTTTAAGGTCCTTCCAACCAAACCACCCTATAATTCTATATTTTTAGATTACTTCAATGTGTAGAAGCCATGGCTAAAGAACAATAAAAAAGAATGTTTACTACAGTCCTTGAAACAGGACAAATAGCATCTGATCCAGTTTAAAGAGGTATTCAAGCTGTAGGTATGTGCAGGTATGGCAGCAGTGCTGTATCATTCGGTATACCTTAAAGCTATCTCCAGTTAATGTTATTACAAAAACCTTTTCCTAGGGTCTCCACTAAATAGGTAACATTGGATAATAGCCTACTAGAGTGAGTTTATCTTTTATGGATGTGCTCTACCAGCTAAAAGTAGTCATGTATGTGAAGTGCATGTGGTATAAAAACAAGCAAAACACGGAACACTGCTGAGTCAATAATATCACAGCAAACAGGAGCTATTGACTCAACAGGGTTATTACACCGCCAAAAATTGATAGCTTAACTGCAGTGCAAAAATATGAAACAGATGCTACAGAATAAAAAGCTGCAAAATTTAATTACTGAAATGCAGACACTGAAGAAAAGTGTAGTCTGTTATGAGACATAGATTAGTTTTAAATATTTTGACATTTAAAACCAGTTTTCAATAGCATCAGCTAATACTTAGAAAGAATACATTTCATGATACTTTTTATCATGCATAGCAGTAAGTTATTAGATAATAATAAAGCTGAGTCTTTATTTTTCACTGTGTTCAAGTCTGAGATTCTGTTTTTATGATAGCCATTTAAGGTTTTCCTGGAAATTAGGAAAAAAAAAATATTTCTAAATTATTCTCCTGACTCAGTTAACTCAGTGTCTAAGTAAATCATGCCTGTAGAGTTGTCTTCATTACCTGTCACAGAAATGTAATCATTTAAAAAATGTAGCATAAATGTGTATTTCCTGTAAATGACTGAACAGGGAATTAAATGTCTGTGAGCTCCATTACTCAACACCTTAAATACCTAATTTCTGAGGTTCATTTTTTTATGTAATTATTTATTGAGGGATAAAGAAGTTGAAAGAATATAAAAATTGAATAAAATGATACTGAAGATCTCCCAAAATATAATTCAGGTAAGTTTAAATAATTTTGCCTCAAATTGACAGAGCTTTGATGATGATGTATATTTCATTATAGCTAAAATATACTGGTTAATTTATTAGAGGAGTAGAAACTACAAACACAAACACAAAAGAACTAATTTCAAATGTTCCTATAAAACTTGGTATAGTTCTTTTCTCTGGATTTAAAAAACAAACTGTAGCAGATTCCATTACGGTGTGATATATGTTAGTGATACCTGCTTTCTTAGGAACTGTCAAAGAACTGACATCTAGTCTTCAACTGTACGATTAGAAATCAGTGATGACTGCTTGGAAACTGTATCATGCTCAAGACTCCTTTGTCTTGTATGGGAACAGCTGCAATGAAATTAATGAATTTAGAGTGATAAGGAAAGAGGCACGGAACGTGACGACAAAATTTATATAGTATCTCATAAAAACCCCCACATTGTGTAAACCCAGGATATCAGATAAAACTTAATGCTTCAACTTCAGTTTTGAATACCCCTGTATATAATTTGGGATATGAATCAAATTGGTTTAACACATCATTTGTGAGATGAGGGCTTTGGCCCAAGCTGTAAGGAAAGCTAACTCCTTTAGAACATCTTTTGGATCATAAATAGAAATCACACATGCAATAAAGCATTGAGCTGCTGGGTGATTTAATAGGTTTACTCACTGGAGTGAACACTATGAGGAAACTTGTTACCCAGGTAGCAAAAAGACTTATGTCTTTGTGCCAGCTGCTTTACTGATGAATTTTTTTTGTTTTTCAAAACTAGTTGTCTTTTAATAGTTTTTGTAGTTTTAATAGTTAATATTATAGGAAAATTAATAATTTTCCTTTTCTGATACATATAGCTAACACTTTCCTAGTTATATGGTCAGACGATTGAATAAAAAACCTAACTTTTATTCACTGTTGTACCTATGCTGTTAAAACCAACTATTGCAAACACCTACAACTTCAACAAGCCTGTTTGTTTGCCAGTGCTGCTGATTGTCACTCTACACTGATTATGTCCTCCTCTGGAAGCAGAGAGGGGATCATGCAAGATCATGCAAGAATGCTTTACATTACTTGAAAGTGCAACAAACCCTAGAAATACTTAGTTTTGTGAATATACTGATACAAAGCTGTATGTCATACAAAGACTGTGTCATTGTTTATGCATATTCTTATATTGGAATTCAGATGGTAGATGACAGATGGAAAACCTCAACATGCGATTGAAATATGAATGATAATAAACTATGGATGTTTTATTGATTCTAGGTATGTTGCAAAATGTTATTAAGTAAAATTTAGAAACAAATTAAGTCTCATCACACATTTTAAAAAGCTTGGGCATCAGGTTTCTAGGGTGACAAAAAATGCTGCATTCTACTCTGCATTTCACTTCACAGAAAGAGTGATCTAAGTCCTTGAAGTTATCTTCTAGGAAAGATCTAATCACTTTGGTTATAATTCACAGAAGAGAAAGATGTCACACTAGTGCAGATAGCTGCATACCAGTTTTCATAATAATCGCTTCTTTTCCCAAGTTGTGCACTAGGCCTGATGTACCTCTTTATTTCTAGCTTTCCTGTTTTGATTTTTGCTTTATCTTTTATCCATGTTTGTGCTTTTTAGATCTGGTTATTCACAGATGTTCAAAAAACAAATCTTAAAAATATTTAGATGTGAAGCATAACAATACATGCAATACGCTCCATTATTTTTCATGCTCCTTGCATGATGACATGATTTTCACATTAATGCGAGGGGACAGCAAGTTTCACTTTTGATGATGATAAGCATGGTAAATACTTCTAGACCTAGGAGAAAGAAAAAACGAAGAACTAATCTATTTCTGGTCATTCAGTGTCATTTCGCATGTATGGGGAGAATATATTGACAGAGTAGTAACACTCTATATTCATTCTGCACAGATGCAAATGATAAAAATAACTGAGAGCAGGGGGAAAAAACAGTACTTGAACCTGCAGTTCCCAAACTTTTCCCTGAATCCCAATTCCATTTGCCCTTTCCAAGCACAAAAGACAAGGTTTTGGAATTACTGCCTTGATCATTAAAGAGGAACAGTGCCTGAAGAAATTATTTTGTCATTTGATCTCTCATAGCAAAGGTAGTAAAGAAGAGATTCAACTCAAGGTAGACAAGATTAGACAGGCATCTTTTTATTGCTTTTCTTGGTAGAGAACAGAGTGGACACTATTACAAGGTTCAATAATATCCAGCCTCTCCCTGTCTGCAGGGGAAAAAGAGGACCAGATAAGCAAATAAAAACTATAAGCCACTTGTACCATTCATTTAGCACAACTCACATTCATTATTTTTCTTCTCATGTCCAATCCAAATAATTGTCATTTGAAGAACAATGTTACGATATCCTCACTAGCACTGCTACATGTGGGACTTGCTAAGTGTTGGAAGCCAAACTGAGCTCTTCTCACTATCAAGCTCATGGCCAGTCTCAGAGATGCCAAGGTATTTATGGAGTTGTATGCTATGACCTAGTGTCCTATCTCAGTATAGAAGATAGTTTCCATTAGGTAGTACCATAGTATCTTTGTAGGCATCTCTGAAGGATGCATATTTGTGTTGACAGAGAACTATTTCTTCTCTCTAAGTCCTGCAAGCCTGTTTGACAATCAGTGGCCAAATCATTTCAGTTTTGTTTTGCTCTCAGAAACCTCAATATGGCAAACAGAAAAGAAGCAAAATTCTTTTGTCAATAAACAAACTTTTTTTTTGACTCAAAAAAGTGGAGAAAAGATTGCAAAATAGAGGTAAAATAGCACTAAATCTAATTTATGTGAATTGATTGCTTAATGTATAAAAATATTCTGCATGTTCATTTGCATGTGTAGTTTAAAGTGCCATACAATTGTTGGTGATCCTTAATGACATGGAATATTTTACTGGATTCGGAACAGAAGTAATAGCTAGTCTGACATATATGTCTAATTTCAACATATCTGAAAGATTATCTGTTTCTTATGCTCAGGCGAAACAGCATTGGTTTGTGATAACAGGAAAAACAGCCTTGCTGTAAACACATCATATGTGGAAGAGGAAATTGCTGATGAAAATAAAATTATCTTTAAATGCATATTCATGAATTTTATATCTATGCTGAATTTTATAATTCTGTGCATTCAAGCCATGCATTTCTACTCTTACTTCACTATGCCTTTTCTCACATGATCAACATACAACTTTTAGTCAGAAAGGAATGGACGCCAGTTCCTATCCCTAGCATGGGAACTGCTGATGACAATACAGCTGATTTAAAATAGGTTTAGTTTCTCTGATCTTCCCAAGTCCTCTTAAATACTTTTCATTATTTCATTTTTTCTGGTGAGGGTTTTGCAGAAGACATGCAGAAAAGAAAAAGTGACTGCTCTTCCTGAGGAAATACACTGAGTATGGTAAGAGCATAAAATAGACTATGAGATAGACTCCTTCCTCATTGTTCTAGCGATGTTTTGCCACCCAAAACAATATACCATGATTCGGAACTTAATTTTTTATCTTGATTTGTTTTCATAGTTGACAGCTTTCCTTAGCATTTTTATTTAACTTTAGTGACAAGGGAAATAATGCAACTGCCTTAAAGCCAGGCTATGTGACAAAGCTTACCATGTGGGAAGCAGATCTTACACAGTGCATGTCTCTTCCTGTCAAGCCAAATAGGCAGTCTGATTCTTAATGGGATTCATTTGTACATGAAAGTTTTACCACTGGCTGGCTTTTATCAGGAATTGCTAGTTAAAAGAAGTATGACTTAAATAATGGAATATACAAGTTAGAATTTGTGCAAATGTGAGAGACATACCCTGTAAAGACATTTGACATTTGTATCTTGGTTTTATTCTGAGCAGCTAAAGGCAGGATTAGCCTTTGATCCCTTATGAATGTAACAACCTGGAATGCAATAATTTTTTAAATCTTGTTTCCACATACCCTCCAAATGCTCTGCAGGCTATCTAGGTCAGAACCAATATAATACCAAGTACAAGTAGAGCTGTGTCATTCTGTGATCATTCTATGCTATTACTGCCAAGACAGAACTTGTCAAAATCTTTTCACTTGGTAACAAAAAGACTTGCTGTGCACAGCTGGGATTCAGATGTTAAATACAGGAATCAGTTAAATACACCCAGTCTTAAAATAGCAAACAGCATTATGAGATATTGTTTCCACTGTGACACATCACTAGTTATGAACCTTTCCCAGTGCTTAATGTTCATAACTTCATTTCATACTACTGTTGTAACAAATTATTTTCTATGCAGTTGCATTACGTGAAGCACAGTTTGCTTGAGCACACAGTCCTACCACTCCTCTTTATGTCAGACCTGCTCTGAGCAGGTGGGATTCTCTCCCCACAGATGATACATTTTTTTCTTATCTGACAATGTGGCCTGAATTGTTCTGATACTAACGGTCACTGTTCAAGAAACACCAACTCTTTTTCATGTCTTTGTATCTCCCCTAAAATTCTGTGCAAGGATGATCTATTCAGATCACTTTGAAACATCCTGTACATTCAGTTTCCCTGCTCCTATGACAGATAAAATTGTTGCATCCTCATCTTTCCTGTCATGTTTCTTTCATTTGTATGCTTGCATAAATGGAGTGCTAAGTAAATATATATAAGTAAATATATATAACTGCAATCTCATCTACTACAGAAAGGGATCAAGGAGTGTGCTTAAGACACAATTTCCTTCTATTGACAGAGAACATTATTCATGACTGACATTGCTAACACTATTTTCCAAGAAACAATAAAACAAATTTAGAGGGAACACAGTTCTGTCAATTACTACATGAAATGAAAAATGTCACAGACCTCAGATGTAACTGAAGTGGTTTAAAATATAGCAAGTAAGTTTCAGAACTTCTAAACCTTCCATATTGTGTATCTGCTGGGTACCTAGGTAAGCATTGTCTTCTAACTGGGAATTATAAAGGCATCTCAGAATGCTTATGGTCAACATATTGAAATCTGCAATTAAAGCCGGTAAAAATTCTAGGGGTTTGTTTTGTTTTTTTTTTTTTTTTTTGATATTTTTTGATTTTTTTTTGTTTGCTTTTTTCTTTTTTTGTGACTGCATTTACCTCTCAAAGAAAAATGTGAACTAATTCCCAGCTATGTCCAAAATTTACTTTAGTTAATTTTAAGTTAAGCCACTGCGTCCCTCAAGTTCTGTAATTTATATATTCACAAAAACATACTTTTTAAATTAATGCATTTAAGATTGAAGTGTTAGGGCTTTTTAATTTGACCAGATTTTTTTTTTTTCTCTTCTCCACATACTTTATCTATTTCTTCATCTGCTGCCACTGTACCAAGAAAACTGCTGGGCAATAGTAAGTAGAATCTCCACTTTACTGAAGCACAACAAATTTCTCATCTTAGAATCATAGAATCATAGGCTAGTTAGAGTTGGAAAGGACCTTAAGATCATCTAGTTCCAACCCCCCTGCCATGGGCAGTGACACCTCACATTAGACCATGTCACCAAAGGCTCCGCCCCACCTGGTCTTGAACACTGCCAAGGATGGAGAATTCACAACTTCCCTGAGCAACCTGTGCCAGCATCCTACCACCCTCAAAGTAAAGAACTTCTCCCTTATATGTAAACTGAACTTTCTCTGTTTAAAGTTTAAACCTGTTACCCCGTTTCCTATCACTGCAGTCCCTAATGAAGAGACCCTCTCTAGCATCCTTGTAGGCCTCCTTCAGATACCTGAAGGCTGCTATGAGGTCTCCATGCAGCCTTCTCTTCTCCAGGCTGAACAGCACCAACTTTCTCAGCCTATCTTCATATGGGAAGTGCTCCAGTCCCTTGGGGCTCTCTGCTGGACTTGCTCCAACAGTTCCATGTCCTTTTTATGTTGAGGACACCAGAACTGCACACAATCCTCCAAGTGAGGTCTCACAAGAGCAGAGTAGAGGGGCAGGATCACCTCCCTCCACCTGCTGGTCACACTCCTTTTGATGCAGAACAGAATACTCTTGGTTTTCTGGGCTGCAAGCTCACATTGCCGGCTCATGTCCATTTTTTCATCAACCAACACTCCCAAGTCCTTCTCCACAGGGCTGCTCTGAATCCCTTCTCTGCCCAACCTGTAGCTGTGCCAAGGATTGCCCTGACCCAGGTGTAGGGCCTTAAACTTGGCATAGTTAAACTTCATCAGATTGGCATCAGCCCACCTCACAAGTGTGTCAAGGTCCCTCTGGATGGCATTCCCTTCCTCCATGGTATCAACCGAACCATACAGCTCGGTGTCATCAGCAAACTTGCTGCGGGTATGCTCAATCCCACTGTCCATGTCACTGACTAAGATGTTGAACAAGACCGGCCCCAGCACCGATCCCTGAGGGACACCACTTGTTGCTGGTTTCCAGCTGGACATGGAGCCGTTGAGCACTACTCTTTGTGTGCGGCCATCCTGCCAGTTCTTTATCCACCAAATGGTCCATCCATCAAATTGACGTCTCTCCAACTTAGAGACAAGGATGGTGGACCACTCAGTGGATAAAAACTGCCTGGATGGCTGCACGCAAAGAGTTATGGCCAATGGCTCAATGTCCAGCTGGAGACCAGTAATGAGTGGTGTCCCTCAGGGATCGGTGTTGGGAACAGTCTTGTTCAACATCTTTGTCGGTGGCATGGACAGCGGGATTGAGTGCGCCCTCAGCTAGTTTGCCGATGACACCGAGCTGCGTGGTTTAGTTGATACACTGGAAGGAAGGAATGCCATCCAGAGGGACCTTGACATGCTTGTGAGGTGGGCTGATGCAAACCTGATGAAGTTTAACCATGACAAAAGCAAGGTCCTCCACCTGGGTAGGAGCAATCCCAGGCATAGCTACAGGTTGAGCAGGGAAGAGGTTCAGAGTAGCCCTGTGGAGAAGGACTTGGGGGTGTTGGTCAATGAAAAAATGAATATGAGCCAGCTTCAGTGTGCACTTGCAGCCCAGAAAGCCAAGAGTATCCTGTTCTGCATCAAAAGGAGTGTGGCCAGCAGGTCGAGGGAGGTGATCCTGCCCCTCTACTCTGCTCTCGTGAGACCTCACTTGGAGGATTGTGTGCAATTCAGGTGTCCTCAACATAAAAAGGACATAGAGCTGTTGGAACAAGTCCAGAGGAGGGCCACGAGGATGATCAGTTGACTGGAGCACCTCCTGTATGAAAATAGGCTGAGAAAGTTGGGGCTGTTCAGCCTGGAGAAGAGAAGGCTGCGTGGAGATCTCATAGCAGCTTTCCAATATCTGAAGGGGGCCTATAGGGATGCTTTGGAGGGATCCTTCATGGGGGACTGTAGTGATAGGACAAAGGGTAACGGGTTCAAAATGAAACAGGGGAAGTTTAGAGTGGATATGAGGAAGAAATTCTTTACTGTAAGGGTGGTGAGGCACTGGAATGGGTTGCCCAGGGAAGTTGCAAATGCTCCATCACTGGCGGTGTTCAAGGCTGGATTGGACATGGCCTTGGGTGGCATAGTTTAGTGTGAAGTGTCCCTGGGCATGGCAGGGGGGTTGGAACTAGATGATCTTAAGGTCCTTTCCAACCCAAACTCTTCTATGATTCTGCGATTCTATGTCTTGCAGGACAGTTTCAAACGCTTTGCAGAAGTCTGGGTAGATGTTGTCAACTGCTTTGCCCTTGTCCATTAGTCCTGTAGCCCCATCATAGAAGGCCATTAAATTAGTCAGAGAGGATTTGCGCTTTGTCAAGCCATTTCGGCTGTCACCAACCACCTTATTGTTTTTCATGTGCCTTAGCATGCCTTCCAGGAGAATCTGCTCCAAGATTTTGCCAGGCACAGAGGTGAGACTGACTGGTCTGTAATTCCCCAGCTCATCCATTTTCCCCTTCTTGAAAATGGGGGTTATATTTCTCCTTTTCCAGTCATTGTGAACTTCACCTGACTGCCATGATTTTTCAAATATGATGGACACTGCCTTAGCAACTTCATAACCAGCTCCTTCAGGACCCATGGATGGATTTCATCAGGTCCCATGGACTCATGCGCATTCAGGCTCCTAAGATGATCTCAACCCTGATCCTCTCCTACAGTGGGCCTAAGGTCTTCATTCTCACTGTCCCTGCATTTGTCTTCCAAGACCTGATCAGCATTTCTAGAGCACTTGCCAGTGAAGACTGAGACAAGCCATTGAGAATCATAGCTTTCTTCAAATCCAGGGTAGCCAGTTTTCCTGTTTCTTTTCAGAGAGGGCCCATGTTGTCCCTAGTCTGTTTTTTTATTTGCAATGTACCTATAGAAACCCTTCCTGTTATCTCTGGTGTCCCTGGCCAGACTAAATTCTAGCTGGGTGTCGTGGTTTAAGCCTCTCTAACTCATGCAGTCTCTCTCTCACTCACTTCCCCCTCTTTCTTCCCCCCGCTCCCGGGTGGATGGGGAGGAGAATTGAAAAGAATGTAACTCCCACAGGTTGAGAGAAGAACAGTTTAGTAGCTAAAGTATAACACATATCACTACTGCTACCACCAATAATAATAATGACAAGAGAAATACAAGGAAAGAATACAATTCTCACCACCTAAAACCCAGCCCGACCACTCAGTGCACCCACACCCTTCCAGGTCTCTGCTCTCTGCTTTTACATCCTGGGCATGACGTGCTGTGGTATGGAATCACCTCTTTGGCCAGTTTGGGTCAGGTGTCCTGTCTCTGCTTCCTCCCGGCTCCCCTCCTCCCTGGCAGACCATGAAACTCAGAAAGTCCTTGGCCAGACCAAAACATCACTAAGCAGTAACCGAAACACTGGTGTTATCAGCTCAGTTCCCAGGCCCAAAATCAAAAACACAGCGCTGCACCAGCTACCAAGAAGGAGAAAAATGACTGCTACTGCTGAACCCATGACACTGGGCCTTACTTAGCTTTCCTGACCTGATCCCTAGATTCTTGGGCAGTGTTTCTGTGTTCCTCCCAGGCCACCTGTCCTCACTTACACCTTCTATAAGCTTCCCTTTTTCCTTCTGAGTTTTCTTAGCAGCTCCCAGTCCAGCCATGGCAGCTTCCTGGCCTTCTTGCCTTATTTCCACCTGTCTCAAAACTGGCATGGGAAAATTAAATTGGAAGCCATTTCATAATTGAGATGATGTAATTCTTTTTCCTTTTCAGTCATGTTAATGTCAAACAGTGAGCAAATAATTTTAAACATAAAAATTAAAATCAGCACTTTAACATTAAATTGATGCTATATTTGGAATTTCTAGCTATAGCACTGGAAAGAGACTTTGGTGTGCAATGACTTACAGTCACACTCTGAATGTGCAGCAGCAGCAGCTAAAAACAGCCAGTAAAATCCTGGTCATTGTCAAGAATGGCACTGAGAACAACATTGAGGGATTTCTTTGCCAGTGTATGGTGCCTTGGAACATCCACATCTTGACTGCTGTGACCAATTTTGGATTTCACACAGCAGGAAGGATATAGTGACATCAGAGCAACTGTAAGGATGGGGATGTAGTAATTGCCTTTCAAGGTGGAATGAAAAAGGCTGCAGATATTTTTGGAGGGAATGAGGTTGACTAAAGCTCACGATTGCGGAGGAGTGGAGAAGTCAAATGCAGAATGTTTGGGGTTTGTTTTTTGGTTGATTTTTGGGGTTTTGTTTGGTTTTTTTTGGGGGGGGGTTTGTTGTGGTTTTTCGGGGGTTTTTTTTGTTTGTTTTTTTTTAAGAGACCTAGACATATTTAATGAAACTAGGTTTGAAACAGATAAAGGGGATCTTTAATTTTGGGCAATAGTAGTAAATGACAGTGTCAGAGCTGGGAAAGCACCAGAATATCTCTTAGCTGGGCTTTAGTCCACAGATCTGACTAGTGAGAGATTCAAAGAAACCATCTATTTTAAGGGACAAAGCAAAGGTTATCAATCTCTATGAAAAAAGCAATCTTGAGTTTATCTCTAGGAAAGTGAACTGGCAGGTTTCAAGGACATAAATCAAGGGGGTTCAGTAGCCAGACTGCTCTTTCTTGTGGGATGGGAGTTGTAGTATATTGTGCCATTCTCTTGGGAAGTAGCTTTTGATCTGCATAAACCTGTGTCTCAGTCCTGCCTAGGCTGTTTGTCTCAGATAGTTCTGACTACCTGTACGTAAGGCTATATGAAAAATTGTAAAGAATGCTTTGGGAAAATAGTTTAATAATTCATTTATTACCCACTGATCTCAAAACATACTGACTTAACAGGGGAGTTGGTGCATCCTGCACAGTTCATCGTTTTGAGTTATTTTGAGACTATATGGTATTTCTTAATTACATTTTAGAGCAAAAGCAGTCCTTCCTTCCTCCTGCATTTGCATCTCACTCACATTCAGAAACTCAGAGTAGACTAATGTAAAGGGCAGTTTTAGCTTTAATAAATACCAAATTCTACCTTTTGAAAGGAAAAGTGAAATTAAAATCTTGAGGAATAATCAAGATAGTCTTAACCTTTATGTGAAAGTCTAAATTTCTTCTAGTTTTGTTGTTCTGAATCTGGAGAAATTCCATAAAAATCCATATAGGTAACTTGGATTGGTGCCACAGTGCGAGACATCAGAAACTGACTTTTGTACCTGTTAGGGCTTATCGTTACCTATGTTAAATGTAGCGTAAGAGTCATAGCAGTCTGACCTACAGGTCTGACAACTGGAGCAGTTATGTGCATTGGAGAATGTCTTTTCTGTTGCTCATGTCCCCCATTGCTTTTTTTACTTGTGTTCTCTTATACTGGGGTGCCTTGTTGTTTCCACATAATGGCCCTAAATCACTAGTGCAACTACATTTTTTTGTAAATAGAAAAAGCATTTTAAGTTCCTGTAAGAAATGCAGTTCATGATCCCAACAGATAATCTGTAGAAATGGCTCCATGATAAGGATACTTCTTTCACACCTATAAACATGCCAGTGATCCTACAACTCAGGTTCTGAGTTTTCCAATAAGAAGTTAGTATAGTTCCATAGAAAAAAACAGCGAGCACCACTGAAAAGCATTACTGAACTTTTCTGGGAAGATAAGCTTCTTAGAGAAGGAAATAATGCTTTTTGCAGAAGGTTACAGGATGTAGAGAATGTAGGTTTGATTGAAATATAATCACTATGAAGAGGTTGGTTTCAGAATCACAATGTTCCTAACAGTTTTATAAGCATGATAAAGCATCAGCTGTCACTGAAAAGAGTGATGTTCTTTTGTGCATCCAATTAGCTCATGCCAATCTGCATCATGTTAAGCATCAAAGTGCGTCAAATCTGGGCAGTAGGGCTGAAACTTACCTTTGGATTAGTTCCCCTATATAGTACTCCCTCCAGCAGCAGCGCTGAATTATGATACCTTAAACCATGCATGCATAGAACATTATGGGTGTACAGTTTAGGACAAAAACAGTGCCTTTTCCACAATGTTATGCACCCAGTCCTTTTGACAGATGAGACTGCAGATACTTCTAATGCCTTTTTACATTTTAATAGATTCACCATTTATTTTAAATGGAACTTGGATGCCTTCTCTCACATTTTATTAACTCGTTGTAATGAAATGTTTTGCTGTTATGAGATGATATAATCTGTAGGAAATAATAATCATTTAGCAACTGTTCCTTGCACAAAACTAACAGCATATTTTCTCTTAAGAAAAATAACCATGCAGGAGGTTGAGAATAATGTGTGATTTGTGATACAAGGCAGATAATGCTTGTGCATCAAACTAAGCTGGATATCTGTAGAAAAGCCTGAAAGCAGAGGACTCTGAAGGGAGAAAAGTATAAGCTTTCTGGAACAGATAATCTCCTGAAGTCGTTTATTGAGATCATAGATTTAAGGAGCAAAGGGACTCGTTTTACCTTCCCCATGAAAAAGGGTAGAACTCTAAACCTGAAATCCAAAGATCTCTTGAGAATCTAGTAAAGGTACAGAGATATCCACTGGGATCCCAATGCTCCTCTGCTAGCACAAAGGCCATCCACTCCTTCATTTCTCAGCTAACAAACAAGAGCAGCTATATCTAATGTAACAGAGCTGGAAGAAACTTGCCTCTAGCTTAATGCAAATTGGAGCTTGGTTTAATAGGCAGTTTTACTTTGTAAAGGGCTCATCCCCAAAATTAACACTGCCTGCGGGTGTATATGTACTTTCCAGTTTGTCCCTTGTGCTCTTGATGGAATTGTCGGTCAGCCCAGCTCCTATCTTTCACTAAACGTCTGAGACTCCATACATTTTTCTCCCTGGATTTACACAAGAAAGGAAATACTGAAAGGAGGTCTGACATCCTTATTTGCTGATTAGAGCTACTCATTAAGTTCCTTCCCTATATAAACAATAAAGCTGCCTTTTGTGGTGCTCTGTGACAGTATGCTGGTTATCCTTGCTAAATTACAGCAAATATCTGGAATTTCAAAACACCAGGTAAGAGAGAAAAGGAACTGTTCTCTGGGCCTTTGATGTCACAAGTGATGGGTGAAAAAGAAAGGTAAGAAGTCTATGACCTTGAGCTGTAGAGATTGCATGCTGTGGAATCAGAGGTTAGTATTGGCAGTGGCCTGCTGAAGGAAGCTAGCAGCAGCTGTTTCTCTGAACACCGATTTCACAGGTCGTGGACTGGAGAACAAAGGAGAGGCAAGGGGCGACATTAGTGATGGAGAATGCTGACTGAAATTCAGAGCAGATGAGAAATTCAAGATCATAACATGCTATTTCCAGACTATTAAACAGAGCTGAGAGGAACAATTACAGGTGTTTGAAGTTTCCATGACTACAGTGCTAATTAAACACATGGTAAACAGAAAACTTTGGAGGATCTAGTCTGCAGCCTTAAAAATCCTGATCATATTTTCAAAGACCAGCTGTGTTTTTCCATGTGGGAATGGATCTACTTTAGTATGGTGGCTTGGTGGCCTCTGTTAATTTTTTTTAAGACAGCCAAATTAGTATGATTCAAATATGGGATATTTTGCAGTAAGTCTCCTTTGTGCAGTCTCAGAAAACTGGAGTACTCTAAATTTTCCATAGAAGAGACTGTAATGTGCACCTTAATACATTTCAATTTTAATATTACTTTTCTTCTACCCTTGTGAATATGCAGCTAGAGATTAATAGAAGTCAGCAACTTTGCAGTGTAGCAACATTAAGTTATTTCAGACTGATTTCATTTTTGATGGAATTATGAAATACGAGTGAATCTTCATTTCAAAATAAAATGGCAAAGCGGGTGATTTGCCTCTTAATCCTGCTGCATAAAAAAAAAGTAGAAAACAAGTCTATATAAAAGTCCAATTAGACTTACACAGCTGTTACAATATTTCCTTTTAATACCTTTTTCTTTCAAAACAGTTTAAGCTGAATATCTCATAAAAACATTGAATTGAAAATTACTGTGACAAATATGTATATTAATTAAAAATCAAATAATTCTTAAAATATATTATTCTAAAGATGCATATAGTTGCAATTAATTTCATGCAATATAGCTACAGAGTTGTACCAATTAATGTGTTACTACGATTGATGTTTTTAAACCAATTATTTTTGCAACTACTTTCATCTGCAATGTATAATCTAAACCAAACAATGACAGTGTTTTTAGTAAAGTCTCCTTTTGCAGTGCACAAGAAATAATATTGCTGACAGGGAATCCTGCAATTTACTTTATTTCTTTTTTCGTGTGTGTAAAATACAGTAATCTAGCTGACTATATCTGATCTCATCATGCTTTCAGTGGTCTCTGTACCTATAGTGGTGTCTTCTACCTCAGGTCTTTAATTCTTTATAACTCCTGAGTAAAGATTGCAGTTTTGCTGCTCAGGAGTCAGGCAGCTTTTATTTTTTTCTTCCTTCTAGTTTGGCAGTTTTGGGAAATTAAAATATATACTTTTTGGTCATGCTCTTTTTTTTTTCTGGTAATTTACTCTCCCAGGTTGTCTTGGTATGATGATTATGCACCTGCATTTATTTTCAAATGTTTCTTTTAAAACTGACCAGAGAGTTCCTTACAACACAAACCTCATCACAGTTTTGGCGACAGTCTGCTCCAGGTATTGCTCCCTATGGGTAATATGAATATAACCACACCCGGTTTAGTTCTGTGCTGTTACGCTTCTCCAATACTGTCTTAGCAGGCCTTGCAGCTTAAAACCCCTCTCACACGAAGTTCCAAGGCACAGAATACATATTACACAATTCCTAAACGCTATTTAATATAATGATGCTGGGGATAATACTCTAGAACTATTTGAAGCCCTTGCAATGTTAAAAAATAGTAATAAAAAAATCCTTTGGTAAGGCCATAGATCTGCCCCCTGAGCTCCAGAGATGTGGATTATGCAGAGTGGAGATGGCCACCACAAAAACAGGAAGCAGTAGGAAACAGGGTTGCCATCCACAATGCATTATTTGAGCTGGAGGCCAGGGATTTCTCCTTGGCCTGGATACTGTACAGACACAGCCTGACAAAATTACTTAGAATAATTCCGGAGTAACATATATTTTTATAATTGATCAAAGTAAAGTAGATTTTAATGGTTTTTAGGAGGATACAGTATTTTTTAATAGCATAGAGCTGTATCTCTCCCAGAGAAAATATCTGTTTGTTAAATATGTTTAGTTTACATGTGTTTAGCCTGACCTGAGAAGACACACTGCAGTGCACGGCAGGTTTTTATTTTCTGAATCATCCAGATGCCAGGAGTGTGCTGTGCCTTTCTAGTGGCACAGTTATAAAGATTTTCTTCTATGGAATTGAACATATGATGAGCAAAAAAGGACTATTACACATGAAACACCTGTTCCCATATAGGGTGCAGGTCAGGTGTGCACTTAAAACCAACAAGCTTCGCTACTTAGGTATAAACACAGTCAATATGAAGCCTAAGAAATCACAATGACCAAAATTTCTTGAAAGCATAAAAAGATGGATTTGTAAAAATTATTTCTGTAGACTATTTTTATGATGTTTTTGCTATATTGTTGAGTCTGCAGTCACAAGGGCTGCTGGTATTCTTCACTGTGATTAAATCAACTTTAAAAAAAAAGCGTAGTGTGGTTATTGGCAAGTTTTGTTTGTTTATTGGGGTTTTTTTCCTTATATATCTCAAGCCCTCAGAACAGGGCTTCTGGGTGTGAAATGAAAATCCATCCTGACCCAGAATGCTCATTGAACTAAAGAGTCTTAACATCCCAGAATGCTCATTGAACTAAAGAGTATTAATATGGGATAAAGGAAAAAGCCCACATGCTTATCATTAATAAAAACTTTTGTGTACATAGTGTGCCAGAGCGAATGCTAAGAACTTTGTTAGTCCAGTCAGTCCCTTAAGAACCTAATAGTCCAAGTTATCTAGCAAATATGAAAAGCCTCATTAATAATAGAGTTCAGATTGTCATTTGTCCCTCAAGGATGCCTATCCTTCAGCCACTCTCCCCTGGCAGGATGCTCGACCTTACAGGGCTCCTGCAGTCACCCACCAGCAGCCCTGATCTTCCCCAGGGGTGGGCAGGTGCAGCTGTACCAAAGAATCAGCACCCTGAGACCTTCCCTTGGCAACAGGAGTTTCTTCCTCAACCTTTGGCTTCCTTGCATTTATTTCTGCACATCTCCCCAGCACATCCCATACCAACGAGGGTACTGCAGCCACCCTGGGGAGGGGAGAGTCACTGGTCTCTGTGCTGCCAGCTCTGCCAGGCCCCGTCCCCACAGGCTTCAGACCCGCATCTGCCTTAGCAGCATGAGGGCTGCATGGGTGGGTCATAGGCTAGTGGCCAAATGAGCTGAGAGTGGGGCAGAGGGACTGTGGACAGTAATGTTCAGTCACCAGAACTGAGGATAAGGAACATATGGTTTGAACAGAATTTGATCTGTAAATACAGGTTTAAGTCTGCTACATTATGCACAGGAACTCATTGCTCTGACTCCTCCAGTAGAAGTAAAAATTCAAATAGCCCATTAATCACAAAACACTAATGTATTCTTCAGAGAAATAATTTGCAATCTGCCTCTGGATGGGAACTCTGTGCAAACAGCTACTTTCAGAATTGGTTCACTGTTACATTCTGTAAATTTATTTTTAATGGCGCTTGCTTTCCTGCACACAAGTGGAGGGAGGTGGAGATATAAATCCATAAGTCCCAGTGATAAAACTTCAGGAAAGTAACATTTTTCAGTTTCCATAGGAACAACTCTCATAAATGTCACCTGACTTGCATTTATACAGCACTGCCAAAAGCCAGAGTTCCTGCCTGACCATCCCCTGTAGCTCCTTCGTGCCCATTTCCCACTTTCAATATTGCCAAGTAGGCATTTTGTTGGCTGTATCAGGGAGCTGAGACAACTGAATAATGCAGAGAACAGCATGTGCCTGGGTTTTTTTCAGCCAGATCTGCCCCTGATTAGCTCCCCAGGCTACCATAGAAATGCTTTTGTGAGCACAAGCTAGGCAGTGGTGCGAGAGTAAGGTGAGCAACCAAGGAAACACAGAGCAGCAGGAGCTGCTTTGTCACCACCATGGCAGCTTAAACGCAAGGAAGATCATGGCCAAAGCATATTAGTCTGCCCATTCACATGATCTTACGGAGTCACAGAATGGTTGAGGCTGGAGTGGACCACCATGGGTCACCTAGTCCAACCTCCCTGCTCAGGCAGGGTCACCTACGGCTCATTGCTCAATATTAGATCCCAGAATGGTTCTAGAACAGCAAGAATCAGGTCAAAGATTTATAGTCTGCCAGCAAGCCTAGGCATTAATTTTCTTTACAATCAACACATTTACAAGAAGCTTGTTGCTCACCAAAAGGATCATGATGTTTTCTGTCAATCACCCCAAAGAAGTAGGTGAAAAAATTGTGGTAAACAATACCTCAAACCCTAAGCTATTTTCCTAGGGTTTTATTGGTTAGGTTTGGTTTTAATAGTCAGATGTATTTTGTATCTTATTTTATGTGTGCAAAAACGTGTAGAAAAATGTGACTTCTTCATGGTTTTTTTCAGATACCACTGTTTATTAAATTGAAATATAGGTAGAAGAAACAAACATGATACACTTAATGATGAATCTTCTAATTATTTTTCTGTTTGCAAATAGGGCTAACAGACTACTTTAATCCTTCTAATTTCATTGACTTGGACCTAAATAGTTAATCAGCGACTCTTCTACTCTGGTTTCAGGCATGATATTTTTATTTTTCAATGTTATGAGATTTAGGTACTGGTTCAATTTTTACTCCTTTCCACAGACTGAAATTAAGGGCAAGTCCAGATATTTAATATGTTGTATTTTTTCATGTTTGAAAAAACTGTATTTTGTAATTTGTGCCATTCTTGTCATTCACACTGAACCATGAGGGACAAAGCATAATTGAGACACACGATGCTTTGACACGTCACAGGCTTCAAGACCTCCAGGCAAGCTATTTACTCAGGGTTTTTTTCCTGAAAATAGAGGGGTAAGACCTTCTTCACAATGTTAGCCTAATTAATAGTCAAATTTAAGAATTATTATTATTAGCCCTGCTATAATGATACTAATACTTCTGGTTCAAATTCTATCCAATTAAAAGGATTAAAATTTTCTGCAGCCTACCTTTTTAGATGGCAGCGCCCCTCTGGATCTGAAGGTATGTATCTTAATATGGTTCAAATACTGCAGGTTATAGAATCAGAGAACAGTTTGGGTTGGAAGTGACCTTCAAAGGTCGTCCAGTCCACCCCCCTGCAATGAGCAGGGACATCTTCAACTAGGTCAGATTGCCCAGAAACACATCCAGCCTGGCCTTGAATGTCTCCAGGTATGGTGCATCTGACACCTCCCCAAGCAACCTGTCCCGGTGTTTCATCACTCTCATTGTAAAGAATTTTTTTCTTCCCGTCTGGCCTGAATCTCCCCTCTTTTAGTTTAAAAACATTGCCTCTCATTCTATCACAACAAACTACACTAAAAAGTCTCTCTCCATCTTTCTTATTGGTGCTTTTTAAGAACTGAATGGCAGTATTGTGAGTCTTTGCTGGCTTGAATGTTTCTTCATCCTCACTCTAGGGTCTAGTATGTTTATTAATACGGTCTTTATGTATTCACATTATATGGATAGACTGAGATATGTACATTTGTATGCTTATTAGCTTTGCCTTTGCTTCATTGTAAGTCCTTGCTACATCCAGATTTAGGATGGTGTGTGTTACATGTTGGGTAGTTTTTATCTTTACTGATCCTAACACAGCTTTGCCTGGCTCTCTGAAGAGCAGAATCTAGAAAACATTCGGGAAGTGGGAGAGAGCGTCTAATGGTAAATATAGAAATACAAGATAAAGAAGAATCCCATTTCCCTAAACACTATATAGGACTCACATATGTTTTGATAAATTTAAATGTGATTCCTCTGAAGTGTTTATAGAACATTTATTACACTATCTGAACATCAAAGTTTTTAATGTTTTTAGCTCATATACTACCCCAACTTATGGCATTATAATAAAAATTGGGCATGTAGGAATGAAGAAGTCAAATGATAAAGGCTAAAGTTCTATGGTACAACCTTTCACTGTACATAAAATTAGTGAAAAAGAGGAAAGCTGCAATCATGTTACTTAGTGAACATATTTCCTATTTTAAGAATTAGGAAATGTCAATTTTGAAGTAGCATTAATGCAACAGAAGGGATTTACAGTAACAAAAATTCATCTGTTGATGTTTACCAAGAGAATTGGGCACGCCTGAGCTCCCACAACCAGTCTGCAATAGAGATGCTATAACTAACCAGGGACAGCATAAACCTAAATAGAAGGATAGAAATATCCTTCTATTCAGTGTCTGAGGCAGGGATAAGCATGGCAAAAGGCAAATCCTTCCTATATTTCTCGGGCAGATTGCTAAGTCTTACCCCATGATAGCTTTAGTAAAGGCCAAATGCATAAGATGGTAATGCTCTCAGCAAAATGCATGCAAATAAATGAGACCTAGCTAAGAAAACTGCCATTAGTTTATATGTGATGTGAGAGAGGCACAAAGTGCCCCATCAAAATAAATACCACAATTTCACAGGGCTCAGTTCATTGCAGCACAAGCAGGAAGAAGAACAAAAGCTTTGGAACTGCCTGAAACCAAAAGAAAACTTTCAACATCCCCTTGTTTTTGTTGGTTTTTTTTTTAATATCTTGATAAAATTAAAAATGATAATATTTTGAACATCTGCACAATTAGCTGAGTAGCATTTAATTTTGCTACTTCAATCAAATGAAGGATATTTTGTTTGCTGAGCTTGAAGAAGTGTAATTATATTTTCCTCTCCAGCTCTCCAAATTCCTCCTGAATTCAGCCCCTGTGAACAAAATGCAGTGAAGTGCTTCCTTCTAAAATACCATTGGATGATCAGTGAAAGAAAATAGTATTTTAACTTTAAAAAACACTTTCCTGAAAACACCCTGAATATCATTGTGCAGGTAAATCTTTAAAGGAACATATTTTAAGAAATAATTGAATAAAAGGCCATATCATAAATACCTACATCTGTTTTTCATTAAATCCATGTATACTGGTCTTTAAATTCTGATCTTAAGCAATGGGTACCAAGGTCTTTATTTTTCATATTATAACCAGTGTCATGGTTTAAGCTGTAAATCACGCAGCCCCTTCTCTCACTCACTCCACTCTCTTTCTTCCCCCTGCTCCCGGAGGAATGGGGAGGAGAATCAAAAGAATGCAACTCCCACAGGTTGAGATAAGAACAATTTAGTAACTAAGGTATAACACAAGACCACTACTGTTACCACCAATAATAATAATGACAAGGCAAATACAAAGGAAAAGAGTACAACTGCTCACCACCTGATACCAAGCCTGACCCAGTAGTGCACCCACACCCTTCTGGGTCTCTGCTCTCTGCTGTCCATCCTGGGCATGATGTGCTGTGGTATGGAATCACCTCTTTGGTCAGTTTGGGTCAGGTGTCCTGTCTCTGCTTCCTCCCGGCTTCCCCTCCTCCCTGGCAGAGCATGAGGCTCAGAAAGTCCTTGGTCAGACCAAAACATCACTAAGCAGTGACTGAAAACATTGGTGTTATCAGCGCTGTTCCCAGGCCGAAAGTCAAAAACACAGTGCTGCACCAGCTACTAAGAAGGAGAAAAATGACTGCTACTGCTGAACCCAGGACAGTATCCACCCCTTATTCCGTACCATTCATGTCATGCTCTGATCCCACATTTTCAGTATGCCATCACATGTATATATATACATCCACACACACGCACAGAGAGGGAGAGAGATCATCCCTCAGTGCATGGACCAATCCCTATAAAGCTGCTGAGTCCATCCAGTCCATGATATCAAGCTCCATCTCTTGTAACAGTCTTTCAGAGCAGGAGAGGCTGTGTGCAGTGTTCACACTCATGAATAACCTGGGCAATAATGTCCATTGCTAAGTCCACCCCACGATCATGAGTCCATCTGTATATTGCATCTCTACCCTGATGGTCTGAGGTGTCATGGGCCCACCAGGCTCAAAATAATTCACCCTCCCCTCCAGCAGTTTCTGCAGCTTGTCGCTGGGGACTCCATGCAGCTGCCTTCCGTCTGCGATGCTTCCAAAGCACTGGAGGGGCCCAATGGACTAGATACTCGTCCATACCGTCCCACACACCCTGCCACTCATGGCTGTCTAGGCTCGGGGAAAATCTCTTAGTCATCCTGGATTGTAGTCTAACCCCAGACAATGCCCACACCCCACTCTGCTTAACTCTGGGGACCAGACAAAATGATTGTGAGTAAAACACACTCTGTATGCATGCCAACATGTTGATCCCCATCACAATCAGCAGGCAGGTCTCAAGGGTACCCAAAGGCCATTCAAACCCTTAAGAACTCTCAAATGATGCTGCTGTACTTGTCACTGGGGCTGGTGTAGCTGCTGTGCTTGCCGGCTCTCTCACCAGCAGCTGCTCTTTGTCTGAGTCCAGATCTCCCTCCTCTGCCTTGCTGGGAAGTCCTGCGTGGTCTCCTGCATCCTCCTGGGGCTCGGGCTCACAGGGCTCTGCAGGCGGCTGCTGGGGAATGCTCTCAGCCACCACGGAGCTGGTCTCTGGCGCAGGGCTCGGCTCCTCCGTCGTCTCGTCCCAGTGCTTTATTTACCTGCTGCTACCCTTTTCACCCTTCTCTTTCCTTGTTCTCTCTCATTAGAAAAATGGAAGCTGTGAAGTTTCTTTCAAGTGTAGTGTTTATATAGAAGTTGGACTCTATTATTCCGAGTAAGCCTTAAATGCTTCCATGAATACTACTTGGCAGTTGTTTTGCACTGTCCCCTCTTTATTGTTTACTTTATTTATATGCCCCAGGAACCCCCAGGATGTTTCACTTCATTTATAGTTAAACTCATGAAATTAGCTGATACGACATACCAGGGTATCCTTTTCCTATCTGTTGTCTACCCTTATTTTCGTTATACCTACTTTGGGTAATTAATAGTGGGCAAACACATAGAAAATTAAGCTGTTAATACCTCCTGCAGGCAGTGCTTTCCTTTCAGAAGGAAAGCAAACTTCCTTCTGAAACTCTGCACTGTCATCAGAAAATAAATAAAGGATTTTTTGAAATAACAAATAGCGTTCTTGAATAGAGCAATTTGTTTTGACTTATTATCAGACCTTAGACACACAATCCAGGTTGTGAGAGCATGCAATGTACGTGCTTCAACGCAAATTAAAGGAAATAGATACTTTTTACCGAAAGCATTGCTTTGAAGAGTTTAACTTTTCTTATCAAATCCTAATCCGTAAAAGCACTATTCTAGTCAAAATTTAAAAGCAGATGCTTATATTTGGGATTCTTAGGCTGTGTATTGTCACATCCTAATTTTTATAGGGGTGTGGAACAAACTCTTGATGACTACTTTATAAAAAATACATATAGCAACCTCTATAGAGAGTAATTCCTCACTGTCATCTTTATTTTTAAATACAAATTAGATAATTAGGTAACAAAAGTAAAATGGATTAAATTCTGCTTTAGGTAGATTTTTATACAACACTCATCACCAAAATATCTGATCATGTTTTGCTATGCCAGATGGTAGAAATCACATCGGTCCTACGTAGCTTGCTTTTTAGGAGTTTGGATCATATTTTTATGTATGCGTTTGTATATTACTGCATGCTTTATGCCAATCACGTGTAGAGGGAAGAAATAAGTTTAATCATAGAATCATAGAATAGTTAGGGTTGGAAAGGACCTTAAGATCATCTAGTTCCAACCCCACTGCCATGCGCAGGGACACCTCCCACTAAACCATGCCACCCAAGGCTATGTCCAATCCAGCCTTGAACACCGCCAGCATTGGAGCATTCACAACTTCCTTAGGCAACCCATTGCAGTGCCTCGACACCCTCACAGTAAAGAATTTCTTCCTTATATCCAACCTAAACTTCCCCTGTATAAATTTGAACCCGTTACCCCTTGTCCTCTCACTACAGTTCCTCATGAAGAGTCCCTCCACAGTATCCTTATAGGGCCCATTCAAATATTGGAAGGTTGCTATGAGGTCTCCATGCAGCCGTCTCTTCTCCAGGCTGAACAGCCCCACTTTTCTCACCCTATCTTCATATGGGCGGTGCTCCAGTCCCCTGATTATCCTCGTGACCCTCCTATGGACTTGTTCCAACAGTTCCATGTCCTTTTTACGTTGAAGACACCAGAACTGCACACACTACTCCAAGTGAGGTCTCACAAGAGCAGAGTAGAGGGGCAGGATCACCTCCCTCGACCTGCTGGTCACACTCCTTTTGATGCAGACCAGGATACAGTTGGCTGTCTGGGTTGCAAGCGCACACTGCTGGCTCATGTTCATTTTTTCATCAACCAACACCCCCAAGTCCTTCTCCACAGGGCTGCTCTGAATCTCTTCTCTGCCCAGCCTGTAGCTATGCCTGGGATTACTCCAACCCAGGTGGAGGACCTTGCACTTGGCATGGTTAAACTTCATCAGGTTGGCATCAGCCCACCTCACAAGTGTGTCAAGGTCCCTCTGGATGGCATTCCTTCCCTCCAGCATGTCAACTGAACCACACAGCTTGGTGTCATCGGCAAACTTGCTGAGGGGGCACTCAATCCCACTGTCCATGTCACCAACAAAGATGTTGAACAAGACTGTTCCCAACACCAATCCCTAAAGGGACACCACTCATTACTGGTCTCCAGCTGGACATTGAGCCATTGACCACAGCTCTTTGAGTGTGGCCATCCAGCCAGTTTTTATCCACTGAGTGGTCCCCCTATCAAATTGATGTCTCTCCAACTTAGAGACAAGGATGTCGTGTGAGACAGTGTCAAACTCTTTGCACCAGTCCCGGTCGATGACGTCAACTGGTCTACTCTTGTCCATCAGTTCCGTAGCCCCATCATAGAAGGCCACCAAATTGGTCAGGCAGGATTTCCCCTTAGTGAAGCCATGCTGGCTGTCACCAACCACCTTGTTGTTTTTCATGTGCCTCAGCATGCTTTCCAGCCACGGCTTTAAGATTTGAAGGGATTGAAATGCGTCATAATTTTAAGTAAGCAGTGATAACATTTAATAAGAAATTCACCGAATCAACCATGCAATCATAGAATGTTTTGGGTTGGAAGTGACCAGTGACCTTAAAGATCATCTAGTTCCATTTCCTCTGCCATGGACAGAGACACTTTCCACTAGACCAGGCTGCTCAAAACGTTGTGGTTTGGAACTATGTTGGTTATGTTCATGATATCACACCAGTATAAAAGCAAAAATGGTTATAAGTGGCTTACTTCCAGCAGTACAATGGTAGTTTACAGACCATTCTATTTGCTCAATGAAAGTAAGCTGTAAAAACACAGCACGTTCATATCCATCTTGTTTACCTAGGTAAGTGGAGTGTGAGACTTTGAGCAGAATGCTATGACTTCCTGGTCTAGACAGCACCTTTATGCAGAAATCAGTACAAGCTGAAATAGAGCATTTCCTATGATTAGGCACAACCATTCACTGACATCTGCTTTTCCAAAAAAGTTGTGGACAAAGTAGAAATTTTATTCTAACATTAATTTAAATATTGCTCTGAGCTATTCTAAGGTTTTTACATATAGCAGCCGTCAAGCTTCAGTTGAATTGAGCAGTAAAATCTGTCTGACCTAATATTGATTCAGCTATGACTTTTCAAGCGACAGTATTACATGAAACATCCAAAAAATCAGTGTTACGTATTCTCTCACACAATACTGACTAGTTTAAAAGTCATGATACGGTTCCAAAATAACAAATATCAAGGGGGGTAGGAAATTATTTTACTTGTCTTAGTTTTTAAATATTGCTAGAGCCTTTTTGTCTTATTTTCATTCTCCCTGTATGTTGGCATAGTGTGGAGTTATAATGCTTGAACCCACAGCACAACAAGTCTCCCTGTTCGACTCAAGAAGCTCCCAAATGGTAAGTAAATGCACAGCTAGTAACGGTTGCAAAGCTGCTTGAGAGAAAAGTACAATGAGGAGTATCAGGATTTTTAAGTTCTGGTTGGCAGAATGGCTTTAGTAGGTGAGGAACGGGATGGCTAAGCACATGACTTGATTTTGTGAATGCTGAAAAAGCCTTGTAGCTGGTGAACTTGGCTGTGCATTTTCAAAGAAAGTGCCCAGGTTTTAATCCCAGTTCTACTCTCAGTAGTTCTGTGAGAGTTGACAATTAGTTTATTTGAAAGAGAGAGTTAAGAGTTGCCTGGCTCCAGGATAGAGATAGGAGACTTTGATTCCAGAATTCTGTGCTACAAAGATATATTCTAACTGCTTAGTAGAAGGTGTGCATTTAGAAACTATAAAATCCAAATCTTTAAAATCTTGGCTTTCACCCCAATGTACATTTTAGAATCATAGAATCATAGAATAGTTAGGGTTGGAAACGACCTTAAGATCATCTAGTTCCAACCCCCCTGCCATGGGCAGGGACACCTCCCACATTTTTTTTTTGTACTAAGAAGCACATGATGTATATTTCTACCTGAATTTCTTATTATTATATGAAACTTCATTAGCAGATGCGGACAGGAATCATAGTGTGCCAAATGTGAGTTCCATAAAAGATGTGTGACACTTGGCAAATCTGAGGAATTTTCAGAACAATCCTCATGGCCTTTAGTTTTGTACTTTAGTGTTGCTCAATGGTTACATTTTTATTGCCTGTATGTGGGTAGACTTCTGCCTTAGATTGACTTGGAGAGGAAGAATTTGAGGCAGTGCTTGGAAACAGTATATTTGGTGAGTTTTGAGATAGGCAAATGTGCTGGATATAGGGAAGGAAGGAGGAGATCAGGCTATTTTTTGGCATGGGGAGACCAGCACAGTTTTTTTTCTAAGATTGAAAGAACAGGTTTAGGCAGTGGGAAAGAATGACGCAAAAGAACACTGGAAGAAACAAAAAGGAAGATTCAGTCTTCCTGTCCTCTGAGAGCTATCTTGTAATTTACAACCTCGATAGTGTCAGTCTGAGGGTGAGTTAAAACTCTTTGTGACTCAACAGTTACCAACGTCATTCTGTCTGCACAGAATAAAATATTTTAGAAGAGATGTCAGCAAGGTATTCCTCAGTACTTTATAGTGATGTCTTAGAAGATAATGGAGGAATGTTTGTTGTAAATTAGAATGTGTGTCTACGTGGTTTTTAAGTATCTAGTCTTTATTTCTGTCTCAGTATCTTCCCAGTCTTTTGATCTTCTCCTTTAGGCTTTCAGAGCAAAAGAAGAACAATCAAGTAGGCCTCTGCTGTAATTTTCCTTCTTACTTCTCTGTAGCATAGAATCCAAAATTGCATTTCTGTTGATTTGGCAGTGTCTTTTGTTAAGTCCTGGTTACAAAGAATTTGTGTACAATACTAAAATGCTGATAGCAAGATACTTATGATCGCCTAATTATTTTCCTTTTATTTCATTTGAACGCTACTTGATTTTGAAATTGTAAGAGTATTTGTTCTTCAGGATGTGTTCTTACCATTTTCTATGAGAACTGCTTTTTATGATACAGAATTTCAATCTAACAGTAATTCTTCAGCAGCCAAGCCACATCAGTCTTTCGTTGTCTATTATGTTAGTAATATGTAAGAGTTTTCTATTCTGGTTTCTTGATTTGCTGATAAAATCAACCCAAAGTGAATAAGCTGTGAGCAATATGTTATAGAGAACATTGTGCTGCCAGCAATGTAATGCTGACCCTGTCCATTTGTCAGTCTTGATTTACTGGCAACACAGTTAAAGTTTCCACAAGCAAGTGAGCTGGTGGCGATATTGAAAGAAAGGCAGAGAAAGGAGAAGCTTGATTTTTGCTTAATTTAATGGACACACTCTACAACTGCATGAATAATGGGGATTTAGTTAGTGGTAATTCAAAAGCTGAAAGAAAAAAATTCCTTCAACAGTTTAAATATTTTTTTTTAATTTTGACTGTTTAACATATCTTCTTTAAGAAAATCAAAGCGTATTTGGAGTCAAATGTATCACATAAGCACAAAGAAAGTATGCTCTTTTTGCTAAGCAACTCCTGCTTTAACAAAGGACATTTCTAAACAGGCAGTGTAGCACACCAGTATGCAGATCCGTCCTTAATTCATACTCTGGGCTTGGTACAACTGGGCTTCTTACTGCTTAAAAGCTCAACTCTGCAGCAGTATTATTAGAAAAGCACACATTGTGTGAACATGGTAACTGTTAATATCAGAAGTACAGATAAAATTATGTTGTGTCTTATGGTGTTTATTAAGGTATTCTCTCTAAAGTGGATTATGCTGCTTTTACTTTTGTGTATGCTATGTGTTTTTCATTCAAATGTAATATCTTTATATCATCATTAAAAATAAGAAAAATTAGCCTTGATAATACAGAGAAAAAAAAAAGATGTTTAAAATATTAATTCAGGAAAATAATTGCATGCTATCGTTTCACCTCTTTCTGCACTGGTTTAAGAAATTCTGTAGTTTTCAATTGAGTTGTATTTCTTTCATAGTTCTTCTACAATTGAGAGTATTCTTCAATGTTTCATCCTCTCGACTCCATCACTAAGTTCCTTTGTAATTAACAAAATGTAGCATACCTTCTTGACAGGAAAGCTGAAAAGCAAGCTTTTTTATCAAAACAAGAAAATAATAAAAGTTATGAAGCTTAACTGAGCAATTCAAGCAATTAGAGAACTTTAAATGGCTTAGCAAGGCAAAATCCTCCAAAATTCACTTTTAGGAAAGTCCAAGGTATAAATTGCAAGGAGTAAGAACAGTTGTGCATATAGAAATAATATGTAAAACAGTAGCTGGGTGAATAAAGTGTACGGTTTCTTTTCTCTTGCGAGTGAAATGCATCACCCTTTCCACAACAGGAGTGGGTGGTATAACTTTTCAAAATGAGTGCTGAGAGAAGGATATTGCTATGCATTACATTTGGAAGCAAACAACAAGTTGGAGTTAGACAGGAATGGAAAGGTAAGGAACGACTTGATTATAAAGAGTACAAGTAGTTACATCTGGATGTCGGACATGTGAGCTCAGAACTACAAAGCAAAACTTTGTTAGAACCTTCTAATAAGACCTATCGAGTCCTTAAATGTAAGCAGCTTTACTATGGAGATTAAAGACAATGCATTACCTGGTTGCTTTTTGTTGCAAGGGATGGGCCTTACTGAGCCGTAAGCCTGTTTCAGTGGTTTAGGACAATTTTATTTGCATAAGAGCACTTTTTGTTTGTGTGCGTACCTCTCTGGTAGGAGTTCTATTGGTAAAGAGCACACAGTCCTCTGCTTGTGAGAGTAAATACAACGATATTCCTTAGGAGCTGAAGGAATGTGGAAGAAGTGATGTGCTTAGCTATGAGACTGCAATGCCTCTTTTTTCTTCAACCTTAAATTTCAAGGAACTACCTGCAAGCAAGAAAGGCAGCAGCTACCATTTTGATCCTTGAATTGCTGCTAACTGCCAGAAGAAACATAGCTTATCCTCTCAGACCTTCTTTTTTCAGCAACTTAAAATACCTTTGGAAGTTGGAAGCAGCAGGTCCCATCAACAGTCCAGTAAGCATTATGTGAAGCAAGGACACAAGATAGGTCCCTGGGTAAACCCAGGAAATCCAAACAAAAGTTTAGAAACAGGCCAGAGACAACACACTTATGACATAGTTCAAACAGTCCCTGGGCTGAGCTGAAACAGGCCCATGGAAAGGGATGCAGGGAGACTGCAGCAGAGGCTGGTAATCAGTGAAGCCTATTATATCCCACAGGGCCCTGACAGATCGTTGGAAAAACATAAATTGGACAAAAATCAGGCAGTTCTTTCAATGTAGAAGATGCCATTTCTATTGCAAGTGACGTGAGCACAGCTACCGCTGTCTCCTGTTTCCTACCTCACCTTATTTTTCCATGGAAATGCAAGAAGCAAAGCAGATGAGCCTGGGGGGAGTACACAAGGAGGGAATGCATACACCATTGTCTCTTTTTATCAAAGCATGAGGCAACTTTATTGGCTTCTCCCTTTGCAGGACAACGGGCTTTAGTGTCACAGGAAGGGGTGTATATAAATAAATTTTCCCTGTTTTTTTCCTGAGTGCTTTTATGGAGTATATCTGAAGTTCAGAGAGCCTAATAAAAATTATAACAATGAGTGGACTTCAGAAAGTGCTCTTCTTTAACCCTGCAGGTAATGAACCTCTTAGCTTCTCTTGCTAATTCAGAACGTAAAGGTCATTAGCCTTGAAACAAGTTACTGAGGAAATACCTCATAGAGTTGCATTATAGCTCATCCAGTGACAGTGTTGGAGAGATTAATTTATGCTTGGAGACCAGAGGTTTATCTTTGTTGACGTAAAGGTTATTCTCCTCCAATAAGTTTGGCCTCTTTGGTGTCTGTCTTTACCTTGCCCATCCGATCTTATGCTCAGGAAAACCAGGAAATTACTCCTCTTTTTGTCTCTTCTTCAGCATAGTTTCCTTAAAAAGCATAAGAAAGAGTCCGGAAAGGGGAGAGGGTTCTTCATTACTTACTACATTCTCAGTGTAGCAGGAGACAGCCCTCAAAAACAAGGATCCTCTTAAAATCTGGCTGCATTTACTCAACGTTAGCTGTCATATTTACTAAACTGAATAATTTGATACCACCAGCATCACCTCAATACTTGTCTTCCTTTCCAAATGATTCATGTAAATGTTTAATATAAGCATTAATTGTAACACAGATATCTCTAAACCCCTTCTGGTGAACTCCCTCATTATGAAAATTGACCATCTGCTTCTACTATCCATATCAATATCTTAACCAATTACTTATCCACTGAAAGATCCTTCATCTCATGGCTGTTTCCTTAGATGACTGACGAATGAACTTGCTAAGTGCCTCTATAAAACCAAATGACCCTACCTTGTCCATATACTCACTGACTAAATTTCCTGGTCTGACCTCACAGTTAATCCTGTTCTGAGCAGGAGGTTGGACCTTCTAGGGTCCCTTCAGCCTGTGACTCCTCTAGAGAACTTCAGTAGGTTTTTGATCCAGGGCTATCCTGTATAGAAATCATGCTGACTATTCCTCAACATGTGGAGAAAAGTCCACATTTTTGTTACAGTTTCTGCTAATTTGATTTGCATGTGCATCAGCCTTACGGGTTTGTGATTTCCCAGGTGGGCCTTTGAAAGAATTTCCACAACACTTCCCATTGTTCAGTACTCTCAGTTAGATGGCTTTACACATTAAATGGGCACAACATAGCTAGAAATTGCAGCTCACTCCTATTTCCTCCACTAGTCATTCACACTCTGACTTGAGATAAATTGTGATTACAGTTTCAAGCTGCAACTAAAATTTGAATTTGCAGACTTAATTCAGTATTGATCTTGTTTACAGTAGCCTATCTCTCACCTCACTCATCCTTAGGGGTTCTTTTGTGTGTTGTTTGGGGTTTTTTTTGTTTTTTTTTTTTGTTTGATTGGTTGGTTGGTTTGATTTGGGCTTTTTCCCTATGGCGACCTATTACTTAGTATCCCATTGTTCTTGATCTACAAACTTCCCCTGCACTAGTACAAGGATTATACTTCTGAGGAAGTCCTAAGCTCCCTTGTTTTCCTAAGTTATTTGGGCATGTGTTACATATGTTCTCTAGTACAAGGGGTGAAGTTTGACATTGTCTTGCTATAGAAAACTCATATTAGTTTCATGTTCTCTCCAGTAACTTGTGAAATAAAGTTGGCAAGTATTATTACAAAACATTCCATTGATGACTGATGTTGGCTCAAAAAGCATAGCAAATGTCTCTGCATAAGTCTTGATGTCTGTGTCCAAGGATGTAAAGGTATGTATAGTACTTCTTTATCTCAGTGATTTATTTTGCTACTCCACATTAACAGGGTAATAAGATATTCACACCAGGATTTATTACTCAATCCATGATATACTGATAGCACTACATGATCTGAAAACAATAAGTTTAGTAGGAAATGCTGAAAAGAAATGGGATTATTATCAAGATCTGTTACAAAATGCATGAGTATTTCAAATAAATAAATTTTTCTTATGATTTTTCTTGGTTACAGAAATTTTTGTGCTAATGTTGCTGTAAGTATTCATAATCTTCTCCATCTAGGCTTCTAGGCTGTATTTATCTTAATGAATTTCTTTGCATCGTGTTTTGCTTTGAACAGACTATTCCAAAACAGAGATCACGAGATCCATGTGTACAGATCCATATGTATTACTAATGTCTGTAGGCAACTAGATTTTAGATTCAGTCAACAGCAGACAGCAGTAAGAAGACAGGAAGCAGCTGTCAGATCTAATTGTATCTTAGCATACTCCTCTGAGAATATTTTTCTATAGTACTATGAGATTTAACCTCATAGCACTCCTTTCAGCTTAGCATCTCTGCCTTTTTCTTTGCTTTCAGCATCAAAATAAGTTTCAGAATGAAGCCATTTGTATTTTATAGTTAGGAAGAAACAACTGAAAACTAAGAACAGCTAACCATAATGACACCTCAGAAGGAGAAGATAGACCATGTACCATTTCATGTTGTTAGCACTGAAATGAAAACACCCCCCCCAAGAAATTAGCTATGAAAATGGACCTTGACTTTCTAGTTCTTTAGTTCTAGTATGAACTGAACTAATGGGATTTCCTCCCTTGAAAATAAGAAGAGATGCAGAAATACTCCTCAATGTGAAAAAAGTACATAGGAACAAAATAATCTGTCTTGCTCTCTTTTCTGGCAAGCATCTACTGGCTTTGATCAACACTGGGAAACAAAATGAATAAAAGCCATTATATTTTTATTGTCTATTTTGTCAGACTGGTGAAAACACATATTTAATCTGCTTTACATCTGGTACAATCATGTTTTTACAGAGCTCCAGGAGTGCTGTCAGGAACTGACGGAAGTACTCAGTCTTTGGCAATTTAGGAAATGAATATTTTGATAACCTTTTTCTCTCACCAGATTTTACAGATTTTTTTCACATATTTTATTTCCAATTTTTACGGGTTATAGATTCAATCCTGCAATGAATTAAGTAACAGGTAAAATCCACAGAACACTTCTACATGCATACTGCTTGCAGGAAATGATTGATCTCTATTCAAAATTAAAATTGAAAATATGTTGAAAAGCTCCAATGCATCTGGTAGTAGAATGCTCACCATGATGTAAAGGGTTTTGTACTTAGGAGGCACCCACAGGCCATATCTGTGACTGCAACATGCTAACAAGAAAATGAGCCTGAGCTATACATCATGTTACTTGGGCCATTCAGATTTACCTTCCCAGGGTATTGCAACTTCATTTCTGTAGTAGTGGATTATCATTCCATAATTCAATAAGATCTGAGCTGCAGCTACCGTTATTCATAACTCAGATTCTTAAATAATAACTTAGGTATTTTACCTCCTGCCTTTCTGTTGTTTCAGTACTAGGAAAAAGCAAAACAACAACAAAGGAAATTCCAAAGAAGCAGGCACTTTTGTAAGCCCATAATATTATTTTAGAGCCTTGAATATAAGGCATTACTAATTTTTAATATCTGAGAACTTGAATTTGATTTGTTTTCTTGTCTGTAAGTCCAACAGTTCTAAAAGTAAAACAATGTATTTTTTCCAAAGGTAAAAGATTAAGCACTTTCATAATTTAAACAATTGTGGAGAATTGTAGAGAGTATAGGATAAAATTTTGGCATGCTCTTTTTCATAAATGCTATTATGAAAATGTACCAATATGAAAAAGAAAAATGAAGGCTACCCTTGTTACTTGAATAGTAACAATAAATGTGAAGATCTTCTCCCCCTGTTAAAAAGCCTTTAAGTTAAAGTTTTTGCCTTGGGCAGGGGCAGGAAGGTTAGCTTATTTTGAGATGTCCAAGTCAATTTAACAGTCATACTGAAGTCATGCAGTTGAACAATACCTTATATCAATTCTCTGGTGTGGAGGCTGATAAGCAATATACATCTGTAAACTTTCATGGACTATTCCTACTGGATAGTATTCTCTCTAAGTACCCAAAATTGGCTCCAGTCCCACAGTGTTGAATTACACTTGCTTCTATTTTTAATTAATGCTCTTAAGCTTTTAACTCCAATGCTACTTCCAGTTGTCCAGGCACAATGAATTGAATTGAAGTTAATTTATTCAAACTGAGCTAAGTGGCATAATCAAGTATAATCTTCTTTTCACCTGGCCAAATCTCTTTGCTTTGAAGGCCTTTATTGTTGCCTTCTAGTCTGTATTTTGTAGAACTAAACACAACTGTTTCAAGTAGCAGTTTTATCTGACAAATAAAGATACTTGTTCTTCTATTCATTGTTAAGCAGAGGTACTAATGTATTGGGGATATCTGAGCATCTAAATAAATGATTTGAAATGACAAATGTCTGAAAGCATGAAATTTTAATTTCAACTAGCAAAAGCTGTGCTTGCTTGAAATCACAGGAGTTTTCTACTAAAAAAAAAAAGAAGAAGAAATCAAAATTTGCTTTGAAATGGATTCATTTGTTTATTTTGATAGGAAGTTATAAAAAATATTTTCAAAATGCCTGTGCTATATACCATGACTATATTATAGACTGTATATTAACAAATGTGTGGGGTTTGTTTTGGTTTTAGTTTGTGTTTTTTCTTTCTTCCTCCTCCCACCCCCAATTCCATCCCCTCCCCATTTAAAGCATCAGATAATGCAAAAATATTTTGGAATATAATATCTCATGGAAAAATCAGGAATTTGTCTCTTTCATGTCTTCAAGGTAGCACCTAGATTAAGGTGTTTTTTTTATCACCTTTGTTACCTAGTGTTTACATACCTGTTTAAGACCCATTTCAGAGCTTTGATCTGAACCTCTTTCATTGGGAAAAAACATCTTCCTTTATATTTTGAACTGGCTACTCTGTTTTTATCCCTATTTCAATAACTTTCTTTGACAAATTTTGTTTGCAAAATAAACCCAGAAGAAATAATTAATAATAGTCTAATCTCTCTTATGTATTTAAGAAATTATAGGGCTAAACTTAAGAATGTTCACATTGTACCAAATAGTTGCTTGAGTGCAAAACATTTTTTAAAAAGAGGCAAAATTCAATTTTTTAAGCAAGGAAGACTACAAGGTTAAGCAAGGTAGAGGGTGCTCCTTGTTTTCATTGTTAGTAAGAGAAAATGTAAGTATATAAATTTTTCTAGTGCACCTTCTCTGTCATGAGCCTTGTTGCACACTGTTTTGCAAAATATATAGTGCCTTTTAGCATCAGAAATGCTGCCAGTGGACTCTCATCTACAGATTTTCCTTCTCCAGGATAAATTCAGTGTATTGACTATTTTAAAGTTTTCAATACATAACCTTATTTTCTTTTTCTTCATACTTCAAATAACTCTTGTTTTTTCTAAATCCTTTCGAATATTTTAGCATCATTTTTAAGTCTGTATACTGAAACTGGTGACAGTACTTCCATATTTGCATATCAAATATGTAAATTGCATAAATTTTTACACTTGCTTCTTGCTTTATTAAGATTGTTCCAAGACTGCATTTATTTGCCTAGCCACATGAACAATATGAGCTGTTTTGACTAGAACATGTCACTGAGAAGCCTGTTCAATTATTTGTGAACACCTTCTACTCTCACCTTTTCAAAGGCACATTTATATTACTTATAATGTAAATCTGGTCTATATGTCTTCTTTTTTGATGGATGACTTTACCTGTATCTAAATTGAAATTAAGTTTTATACACTGTACTGTCTATTCTGTCTTAATAAAATATACGTGCTGATGATGTTTTCGTGAACTTCAGAAAGAAAGCTAGAAAGCATAACTTATTGTAAGTAGTGGCACCATTAATTTAATGATTAATCTTTAGAAAATTATATTCAGGTGATTGTAATTCCTGTGCTTTCCCTAGGAGATCCTGAGGAGAAGTAAGGGCTTAACAATGCACTGTCAAGCTATAGGTTTTGGATCCAGTAACAGACATCAGACAGAACAGCTTTAGGTATAAACAATTCATCTCTAAATAACAACACAGTAATAAGCACAAGTCAATAGTACAATTATCCAGGTCATTTCAGTAGTACAAGTATTAAGGTCAAAAGGACAGCAAATCCAGCAATTCACAGATAATGGGCTAAGCTTCGCCACGGTGATAAGGTAGGCTGGCAGGAAGTATCATCTTGGGATGAGTGACTTGGACCAGCCAACAGGCTCAGGGCATTACGAGTTTCCTGGTCGGACTGCCCTCTTTAGCTGAGTTGTGGAAACACTGTCTGGACTTGCTGACCAGTCATCACATAATCATAGAATACCAGGTTGGAATGGACCTCAACCATATGATCCAAACTTCCTAGGTAAAACATGACATAGATTAGATGTCCCAGCAACCGGTCCAGCCAAATCTTGAAGGTGTCCAGTGCTGGGGAATCCACCACTTCCCTGAGGAGATTATTTCAATGGCTGATTTTTCTCATTGTGAAAAATTTTGCTCTTGTGTTTAATTGTATCTCCACAGGAGTAGCTTGTGCCCATTACCTCTCGTCTTTTCCATGTGACTCCTTGTAAAAAGGGAATATTTGTCTTTGTTGTTACCTTTTAAATACTGGAAAATCATATCCCACCTGCATTCCCCCTCTCTGCCTGTTCTTTTCTTTGTGTGCATGGTCCCTAGAAAGACTGTATAAAGCTAGACCCTAAGAAGTACAGGAAGGAACCCCAAACATACAGTTCAACACTACAACATATGAATGAGGAGTCCAATTTACACAAAAATCTGGGTAGAAGTACAGGATGTATCTGAAAAAAAAAATTACGCACTATGGTTCTGGGTCAAGGCTCTTGGAAGTGGAATGTGTGGCTGCAAGCTTATCAAACTATTGTTCTGCAGTCCATGGTGTTCGTTTTGACCTACAAAACCTAAACGATTAGCAAGAAATCACTTAGGTGAATATAAGATTCCCTTCCTCCGTAAGTACTACTATTATGGATCAAAAACAGGCTCCAAACTGACTGATAGTGGAAGAGGTGAGGATGAAGGGGAAGAGTTAAATGTTCATGGCTTATTAGTTTTAGCATTTCACTAAACAGTACTTTTCATGATGTCCTTTTCATCTTTAAATAAAGTAGGCTGGCTAGAAGCATTTTTAATATTTTTGTTACATAAATAGCTTTGAATATTTAAAAAAACACATGAATGTTGGGCTGTAACTCTTTCACCATAAAAATTATTCAGAGTTCCTATTATTTTTACATTTCTTACTGCTACAGGTATCATTTTTACATGTTAATATTCACTCCAGAACCTTTTTTGAACTTTGTTTTTTTTTAATCCATGCTTCTTTTTTGTGATAATAATAATTTGTTGAATATAAAAGTCTCTGATATTGCATTTATACCCTTAAAGAAAGAGTCAAAATTGTCCAGTTAAATATGTTCTTCCTGAACCACACATTGTTTGTTAGCCATTTCTCTTTATGTAAACCATAGATACAAGACAGACATAACTGATTATTATTTACACAATAATATTTTCTCTTAATACTTAAATTTTTTTTTGTTGTTTTTTATAATGACTTGGTAATGACTAGAAAATAGTGCACTAGTTCAGATGATATGCTGTTATCTTGGGTATAATTTTAGAAATCTTTCACGATTTGACACTCAATTGCTCTTTTAAATTCTTTTTAGTGCCACACTTACTTATACTGAATATCATTATTTTATCCTCTGATGTCATGATTAGCTCATTTTAGATTAAGCTTCAGCAACCATTTAACAATAGCCAATAAACCCTGATGCAAATTACATTTAATAGAAAGAAATAAAATAGAGCTCTTGGAGTCTGAATTTAATTTATAAGAAACTATTTCATCAGCAAGAAATATTTACCTGGTAATGTGTTTCTGCATATTAAAAATCTCGACATATGGTTTAATACTCAGCAGAGCTTTTGCTGTATAGATAAAATCTTGACGGGCTGTTTCTTTTCTGCCTTAGAAAGAATTGTCTGTGGCCAATGTAATTTATTTTAGTATAATTTGTGGCTGGTCTCTTCTCCCAAGTAACAAGGGATAGAACAAGAGAAAACAGCCTCAAGATGTACCAGGGGAGGTTTAGACTAGATATTAGGAAAAATTTCTTCACTGAAAGGGTAGTCAGGGACTGGAACAGGCTGCCCAGGGAAGTGGTGGAATCACCGTCTCTGGAAGTGTTCAAAACCATGTAGATGAGGCCCTTGGTGACATAGTTTAGTGGTGGTGTTGATAGTCCTGCTGTAACAGTTGGATTTGATTAAAGGTCATTTCAACATAGTTGTTTTTATAATTTTATGATTCTAAGTTACAGGTACTTTCTTTTGATAGCAACTTCTCAGCTATGTCAGAGAGTAGAGAAGAAGAAAATCTGTTAGGTTTAAGAGACTAGATTTGTGTCATTACGGTTTCATGACCCTTGCCTATGGAAGAACTATGAATGTCACCTAATCTGAATAAATTACCTTGAAAGTAGTTTGACCTGAACAATAGCAATTTTTAAATGATATCTAGTAAAAATTTTTGCATACTTGGTTTCATCCCATTATGTTTAGCTTTTGGGCCCTGAAATAATGACATAATTAACAGCGTGTATCAGTCTTCTATCTTGCACACTTGATTTGGGAATCTTTTACTTCATTTACTTATTTTAATTACAAATATCTCAACAGCCACTCCATTAAGAACATTCTTCAGCATTTTTTACAGCTCATTTGCATTTACCTATGATGTCTGTTCTTTATAATGCTATTTAAGCCCCAGCTTAAAAGTACTCATTCATCCATAAATCAGGGTATAGCAAATGGATATACTAAATGGGTGGTGAGGCACTGGAATGGGTTGCCCAGGTAGAGCTGTGAATGCTCCATTCCTGGAAGTGTTCAAGACCAGGTTGGATGGAGCCTTGGGTGGCATGGCTTAGTATGAGGTGTCCCTGCCTACGGCAAGGGGGTTGGAACTAGATGATCTCAAGGTCCTTTCCAACCCTAACTATTCTATGATTCTATGATTCTATCATAAGAATGTACAGCAATAGTCTTAATTAAGTTGTATAAAAATAACATGTAGAATCTTTGTGAACCTCCATAATTTAGAAATCAAAAAGGTAGGACAGTAGCTGTTGAGGCAGATTAATTTTTATGGGCTCTGGCACGGGGAAACTTACTGATCATTTATACATATAAGTTTTGTCGATCTTTTAATTACCACATGATTACGTATATTCTTCCCTTAGTTACTGTCTATCAAACTGGGTGCTTACCAACTCAAGCACAAAAAAGATTATTATAATTGTTCATAATTAAATACACTTTTCTTCTGAAAAGTGATTGTGATTTGCTATAAATATTAGACTATTCTGATGGTAAATATGAGGCTTCTCTTTCAACACCTCTGAGAAGAGATTTAGTTTTCTAATATATTTCCTGAACTGTATCCCTCCTCCTCTTGTTGACCTCATACTATATACCTCAGAAATGAGGAACAAGATTGATGTAGTAATATTCAAACCTTCATATTCCAGTTACAGGGTTGAACGGCTGTGCGGATACAGCTATATGGGGTGAAAGACTGTGTGGATATTAACATTGAATTGCAGAATTGTTGCACTCAGTAACTTCCTTGTAATAAGAGTCTTTTAAAAATTAGACATTCCAGATACATTTTGAAATTTATCAAAACTTCATTATTGATATCTTATTTTGGAACTATTCCAAAATATTTAATATATATGTCAGAAATAAGTCAATATTATTATCGATTGCTTTTACATCGGCCTTCTGTTTTATCTGCACATACAGAACTCCTATAAACTAAGCTACTTAAAAACTCAATTTTGCAGTCATTATTCTGCATGTCAGATATAAAATGCAGGACACTGTTTTGGAAGAGAATGAAGACAATCTTCAGAGCACAACTAAATATAATTCAGACTGTTTTTTCAAAGTGAGCATTAGGCTTTAAAGTTTATCGTGAATGTTTGGGATATGCCTTTTTAAATAGCTCTCAAAACTATGTACTTACCTGTATGTTCTTTGGCAAGGTGGTACGTTTAGTTTCAAAACCTAGTAGATTCGTTCCATGCAGACATATTCATCTGTGGCGTGAAGGAACTGATTTTTTATCTCATCTGCTGTTGACCCAGTCTAAATAATGAAATTTAAGTCAAGAATGTGCCAGAAATGTACTGTCAGGTAGTGAGATTGTACATCTCTGCCAGCCTGCTCCATGAAATAGATTTCTAGAAAATATACTTTTGATATCTTATTCTGAAATATTTTTCAGCAAAGGAGGCATTTTTGGCCAAAGAGTTTTCCTTTGGTTTTCTGTTTCAGCTCTTGGAATAGAATTTTTCAAATAGAATTTTTCAAATAGAATTTTAATAGAATTTTAATTTTGCATTCTTTATTCTGAATATAAATGTGTATATTTATATTTATATAAAATGTGCTGTGCACATAACATCAGCCAAAACACTTCGAACATTAAAGCTCAGGGTAAAATTGTAGAGAGTAGAATTGGCTCAAAAAATGATGCAACCTATATGAAAGAATGATTACAAGTGAATAATTAAAAAACATCAATCACTGCAGAAAAATGAGGATAGCATTTCAGCTAAGTTCTCCTTCTTGATCTCTGTATTGAGTTCTAGCGGTGGGCATTTATCTTCCTTAATTTTATGACAGGCATAGGTGAGTGGTTTGAAAATACAAGCAGCATTTCTAATCAGAAGGCATCTATACAGGTTCTGCTTCCTAATTTCATCAGCAAAAGAATACTTTATTTTAACAAATAGTTGTCAGAAATATCCCCTCTAAGAGCAGGTATATTTCTTGGTAAGTTGAAGTAGGTTAATTAAAAAATGACTGAAACAAAATTTATGGCAACAAATTACCATTTTTAACTTTTGTCAAATGAGATTTGAAGACCCTTGTCGTGGTTTAAGCCCAGCCATAACTCAGTACCACGCAGCCGCTTTCTCGCTTCCCCCTCTCCCTCCCCACCCTGCTCCCGGAGGGATGGGGAGGAGAATCGAAAGAATGTAACTCCCACGGGTTGAGATAAGAACAATCCAGTAACTAAGGTATAACACAAAACCACTACTGCTACCACCAATAGTAATAATGACAAGGTAAACAACAAGGGAAGAGAATACAGCCGCTCACCAGCAGCCAACTGATACCCAGCCTGACCCAAGCAGCGATCTAACCGTTCTGGGTAACTGCCCCCAGTTTATATAGTGGGCATGACATGTTGTGGTGTGAAATACCTCTTCGGCTAGTTTGGATCAGGTGTCCTGTCTCTGCTTCCTCCTTGCTTCCCCTACTCCCTGGCAGAGCATGAGACTCAGAATGTCCTTGGTCAGAGTAAACATTACTGGGCAGCAACTAAAAACATCAGTCTTATCAGTGCTGTTCCCAGGCCGAAAGTTAGAAAAAACAGCACTGCACCAGCTACTAAGAAGGAGAAAAAATGACTGTTACTGCTGAACCCAGGACAGTCCTCCTGTTTCTTCTTATGCTACAGATGCAGTGAAAAAGTTCTGAAACATCTTCATTATTGAGTAAAACATCTTCATTGCTGGTATTGACTAGATTTTATCAAAACACATGATGAGACGTTAAATTCTTTGGAATTAAAAACTGGGAAATAATGAGTGCAGAAGTAGCAATGGCTACCATGTCTGAAATTGCCTAACACCTCCTGACACTATGTTTGTGGGCAACGTTTTTTTTGTGCTAATGCTGTTTTCAGTATGGCATTTTAGTATGTCTGCTGTGTTTGAAAACAAGGAATATGTGGAAATTTCTCCTTTATGTATTTCCTTCACTTTCTTCTCATATAATACTGTTTAGTTTCTGTAATAAGTCTGTCCTAGATAGACCAAAAATTCATCCTTAATGTCTAAATTTAGTTTTCAGCAAATTGTAGCAAACTGTCTAATGTAAAATGTCAGCAATATTTGTAAGAGACAGTATTACTGACCTACCCTTTAAACAAATTTTAAGATTGGTCTAAAAATGACAAATGTGAAATAGCCTTTTTTTAAGTTTTATAAAGATACTTTATAAAGTGATTATTTTTTTTTTTTTTCCATGCAACAATGTATCTTCTAGTCGGCATTTCTCACAGATGACTCTTATCTATATTCTAGCAGAAAAGACCTGTTTTAACAAAATGCAACCCCAGAGGGTTTTACGGTTTGGGAAGGTTTTTGTATTTGGTGTTGTTTGGTGGTTTTGGGTATTTTTGGAGGACAGTTGCTGTTTGCTTGTATTCTTCAATCAACTGCTATTTCTTTTGCAGAGACTGTGATGTAGAAAAAATGACAAGTTACAAATTGGGTTTTGTTAAAATTTATGAATTGAATAATCTATTCCTAATAATAATCAGTGGCTGAATCACTATTTAAATGGTTTTATTTAGTCATTAATATCAAATATTTATATGTCTACCAATACAAATTCCCCATGCATTCCATTCCAAGAATAGCCATGTCATTCAACTGATTTTGATAACTTCTCAGTTAACTGAGCTCAGTTAACTGAGTTAATTTTTATAGCTTCTCTGGTAACTGCAACATTGACACTAAAGGTAATCTCATACTTGCACAAAATGAAACCTATTCCTTTTTTTTATATCTTATTTTAATTAGTTGCTGTGGTACCAAGTAGAATGAAATTATATAACTGCATAGGAAGTTGCATAATATATTTAATTACAAAGTCTCTGCATAAATAGTGATTGGACAACATAAATCCCTCTCTGCATAACTTCCATCACTGCTTCCAAGCAGTTTCCAGGCCCCATTCACCATCAGAGATGAATCCTTGCATTGACACTTGCAACTCCTTGCATGTCACATTTCTGTACCTATATTTTTAGGAGTCCAATATTCATTTTGTGAAACAAGTAATCTCAGAGCAACTACATAGGTAAAACTAAGCCAACACTATCTGCAGGAATGTATCCTGACAGAGAATCAGCGAAGAATAAAACCCACTTCACTTCCAGAGCAGAATATTTATCATAAACCAGTTCAATCTCCGATCTCTTGGTCCTAATTCTCAAGGGAACCAAAACTGCTTACAAAAGTAAACCTTGGAATTAAAATTCATAACTCTACTGAGCACCAAAACACACAACTTCAGTAAAGATAATGGGTTTGCAACACACTGTCATAGTCATCATTGAATCTGAAACCCATTAATTTCATTGTGTTCCACAGTTTATGAACTACTTCTGTTTCCCCTAAGAGATGACTACTTATCAGCTTCCCATCTTCCCCTCCCCTTCTATTCTTCCCCTTTCCCTTTGCTAACAGGCATAGGTATATCAAGTATCATTTTTTCAGAGATGATAACCTAAAGAATACATATTCCTGTAAATGTCTGCTAAGCTATGATTCACAGTAGGTACCTAGGTTTGAAACCTGAATCTGTCACAAACCTGAGGAAGAATTATTGCTCCTGAAAACCTGACTAATTTTTTCAGCTATGTTTGCTGGTATAATATAAAGTATCTCTGTTGAGAAGCCTTGTCCTGCTTTTTTTCCTTGTCCAGACTTTCTATAAAATAACATAGAAAGCAGTGTTCAGAGACAGATTGTAAAGTCACATACACAGTTGAAAAGATAAAGATATATATGGACAGAGAGAGAAAGATTAGATATTTATTCTGGGGCATTCTAATACCATTGCTCTTGGCAGTGGCAATTTTACATACTACTCGTGGCTGGTTGCACAATCAGGAAAGATGCATAAAGATTATGTCACAAATTAGAGTGTTCATTATGTTTGTGTGGCAAAGTTTTAGTAGCAGGGAGCTACAGGAGTGGCTTGCTGCTAGAAGCTTCCACTGTGTCCAATAGCAGCAATGCCAGCCAGCTCCAAGATGGACCAGCTGGTGGCCAGTCAGTCAGCGACAGTGGTAGCACTTCTGAGATAATGTATTTAAGAAAGTGAAAAAATTACTGCACAGGAGCAATTGCAGCTGGAGAGAGGAGTGAGAATATGTGAGAGAAACAGCTCTGCAGACACCAAGGTCAGTGAAGAAGGAAGTGCTCCCAGTGTTGGAACAGATTCTCCTGCAGCCAGTGGTGAAGACCATGGTGAGGCAGGCTGTCATCCTGTACCCCATGTAGATTCATACTGAAGCAGATATCCACCTGCAGCCCACGGAGGGCACCATGCCAGAGCAGCGAGATGCCTGAACGAGGCTGTGACCCCATGGGAAGCATGCGCTGGAGAAGGCTTCTGTCAGGACCTGTGGACCCGTGGAGAAAGAAGATCCCATACTGGAGCAGTTTTACTGGCAAGACTTGTGACCCTGCAGGGGTCCCATGCTAAAGCAGCCTGTTCCTGAAGGACTGCACCCCATGGAAGGGACCCGCACTGGAGCAGTTTGTAAACTGTAGCCCGTGGGAAGTACTTACATTGGAGAAGTTAATGGAGAGCCACCTCCCGTAGGAGGGACCCCATGGTGGAGCAGGGGAAGAGTATGACGAGCACTCCCCTGAGGAGGAAGCAGTGGCATTGTGTGATGAACTGACCACAACCCCCATTCCCTGTCCCCTTTCACCACTGTGGTGGAGGAGGTAGAGAATTCTGGATTGAGGTTGAACCTGAGAAGAAGGAAGTGGGGGAAAGATGTTTTAAGATTTAGGTTTTATTTCTTATTATCCTACTCTGATTTGATTGGCAATAAATTAATATTCCCCAAGTTGAGTCTGTTTTGCCCAGGATGGTAACTGGCAAATGATCTCCCTGTCCTTATCTTGACACACAAGCTTTTCCTTATATTTTCTCTGCCCTGTCCAGCTGAGGAGGGGAGTGATAGAGCAGCTTTGGTTGGCACTTTACGTCCAGCCAGGGTCAACCCATGACAAAGTGGCAGGAAGATGCCAGGAGATGTATTTATCATGAAAAAATACAGTAAACTCAGAATGCTTGATAATGTTTTAAAATGAAAATCTGGCACAATTTTGGGGATTACATATCTTCCCAGGCATGTTTTTTGTGCTTATCTGTGTTATGGATTTACATAATTCCATTTCTAATAAAGAGGCAATTTGCTGTCAGCATTTTCCAAAAGACTAATTTTGCTTGCAGTAGATACATCAGTGTACATGGAGCAGATCTTAAGTATTAGGACTGATTTCACCCTGGATAAGGAATCCTGTATGTCAGGTCTTTGGCAAGGTCAGCAAAGGCTTACAGAGCTTCAGTGTATTAAGTAACCTGTCCAGAACCTCAGCCTTAGAAGTGGCTTTTTCTTAAAACGTGATTCTCTCCAGTTACTGATGCAAGCAGTGGGGGATATCAATTGATACTTGCTGAGTAAAAGACTTCACAAAAAAAATATATATACCAGCTAATATCCTACACCTTATTAAGAATACATATTCAAACTTCTATACTAGGTAATAAGAAAGTAACTTGCCTAGCTTTGTGTGAAGTAAAATATCAGATGTCTGGCTCAGTGTTCTGCCTGGCTGTTACATCTGCTTTCTCAGATTGTAAAAGTGGG